>CM060941.1:1045676068-1055676068 GCA_030765085.1 Allium cepa
CAACTTTTATTCTTGTTAAGAAAAAAACTTGGGAAAAATCAACCATGAAAAATATACTTTTTATATATCTTTAGTGTATGACAATAAACATTCCTTCTAAAATTCGTTGCAATTTTCTACTAAGTCTTCATAGTACTTTTAACACCACTAGTATCACTAGTTGCAAATAAAATATTAATTTGTAGAACAATGCAAGAGATAAAACTTATGTTAAAGACGAGGTTGCTACATTTTTGCCTTGTATGATGGCCTAATCAAGGTAGTGAATAACAAGGCTCATTTAACTTTACAAGTTACCATATAACGAAAAACATTATGTACTATGACTCTAAAGGAAAAGTTGCATGGTAAGTACCCAAGACCCATGAAACTTGGGGGACTAGCTAACAAGAATGACTATAAGGACTAAAATTTTCTTATAATATTTGATTCCAACACATTTTCAATGCATTATAAAAAATATAAACCTCCATAAAATATATGAAAAACGTAAACTGTTAGATTAACAAATTTAAGATTCAACTAGTGATAATAGTACCCATTATTCTTGAATGCATATTATTACAATATATCAATATATAAGTACACATTGAATGCATGAAAACCATTCTTCAAGCAAGTTTTTATATTTCTATGAATAATAATACTAAAATATATCAAGTTATTAGTATCACAATGGTGAATACTTCAAGATTTATGTGTATTATCTTAAAATAGCTAAAAGATGCACACAAAAATTAACAGCGTTATTGAATATTATAAAAGATCTAAATATAGATATCACTGGTGGCATATCTAACTAGTTATGTTAAAGGTATTGATAACTATTGTACTTTCTTAACTATTTTTAGCCTAAACTTGCTAACACTCATACTCTTATCTCTATTATTTATGCTTCTGAGTAGTGGAATCTGCTCTGCCTTTCTTATATTCATGGACTAGCATTAATATTAATACTCGTAAAATCATAAATGTTATTTATTTTCTTGAATTGTCATGGTAGTGTTGAGCCTAAACATTTCAACAAAAAAAATTTCAAGCATTATTAGCCTATAATAAAGGAAAACTGATTGTAATGTAATTAAGTTTTTTACTTTTGTGAACATGCTAAGTGGTATTAAAGCTACAAGCATACCTCTGATCCCAAAGAATGATAATATCACCCATGTTTCTTATTCCAAACCTATTTATTGTTGTAATGACAATTGCTATTGCACTATCAAAATTCTTGCCAATAAAGTCTAGCCTTTAGTGTCATCCATAGTATCTTCCAACAAGTTTGCTTTAATTGATTAACCATAAACTCATCAAAGGTTACTTAAAAGATGGTATTTCTCCCGGATGCCTCCATAATTTTTGTATAGTGAACGCTTTTGATAACTTGCGATGCAAGTATTAGTACTATATTAAGTTAGTGAATTTCCCTACTATTATTATTAATGCTATAAAATCTTGTGTTACTACACGTTTCTACTCCTTGGTCAAATACATCTTTGTTGGAATTCACATCTTGGACAGTAGAACCTCATACTTATATATTCTTTCTCTATAGCTAGGGAAGTTATCAAAGACTGCACCATTCTTTGATTTTTATAATGATTAGGATTTTCTACCCATTCCTCCTCTTTCTCTACTTTTAATATGTATGTTTAAAACACAAAGTATGAAATTCCAATTTTAAAACAAGACATACCCTTGGTTTTTTCCGTAATTACCTTTTACGTTAAGGATTCATAATGCACTTCCTTATAAGTTACATATAAACTTATATATTAAGCTAATGATTTTTTTATCTCAAACTAGAAGGCTAATTATCATTTTCTTTATATGTAGCTTCTTATCGGATAATTGGTCAAGGGTTTACTAGTCGCCTCAAAGATTTATGACATTATTGATATGTTTGTCAACCACTTTGTATGGATTGGCAACCCTTTCTATAGAAAGATAATTTACATTACTATTAATATAGTGTTGAAATATCTCTTTTTAAGCAGGGCTTTGCAAAAAGATCATCGAGGCTTGAACGATGCCTATATTTTCTTACAATTCCAATAAATTATCATTATATATCATTTGTGTTAATGGGTTTATCATCATCTTCTATATGGTAAGAACCTATGGATTATTTTTTCCTTTTAATTTCTTCTAGATTTGGAGGAATACTTTAAGCTCAAGCTCATTATCTTTCTTTTTGTTTCAATACAAATAAAGTTAAGAGTGTGCCTTATAGGTAGTTATGTAATTTATTATATAATTTACTCTTATAAGGGAATTTTGTTCTAAATAATGTATGCTTTTAGTTTTGTTTTCCATTGTTTGTTTTGTGTTAGTCTGATATAAGCAATGATATAAATACATTAAATATATATACAACTATATAAGTAGAAAATCTATATGGAGAGTTTTGATTGATTGCAGTTACAAAGTTGTTTGTAACCAAAAGTTTTAAATCCAATATTTAAAATAGTTTTCTTAAATGTTCCTAGTCAATATATATTGAGAAAAAAATATCCGTACACCCTTTGAGACTAGTACACATAAAGCTCTCAATACGATGTATAATGAATTATTAACGACTGGACACCAATAGGCTACATACTTGTAATTGTTTTGAACAATCATAAAATGACTAAACAAGAGTCTTATATAAGTTAGTATAAGTAAATCAAAATAGAAGATCTCATGTAATAATGTATGGTGATCGTCGGTATGAGAGTACTGCGAATCTTATGTATCCATGTAGAACTTTGATCATAGTCAATCGCATCACATGATGATTATGTTATAACCATAATTGTGTATATTTTGTACCATACTTAAGATAAGATTTGTCTCCTTTGTTATAGAATTTTGGTATCCTCAAAATCAGTAGTCAACTTAAAGTCTAAATCTCTTATTTTATTAAATAGGTTAATTAATAAATCTTAGTAGACTGAACCTAGTTCTTCGAAGTAATAATGCACATTAAACTTCAAATATAATTGGAGTTTTCTAATAGGTGATCAAACTCTTTTATCTTAGTGATATGCGATAATGAAAAGAAAACATACATAATATATCATTACTTTGGATATAAATTGATAAATATTAGAAATAAGATTTTGTTAAAATGATTTGTGATCAAATAAATTCATATCCACTGGTATGCTTTGGCAAAATCCATACACGCTTTTAGATTTAAACTATTTAAATCTTGTGTTCACACTAGGGAGTCACATAATAATATTTCTTAACATATTTTTGATTTCAACGTGATCAAACTAATTTTCAAATGTTATAAATTAAAATGATGAAAAATATACACAAATTAATTTGTAAATGTCATATATATTTCCTAGCATATTTCTAAATTGTATTGATTTTCTAAGTTTTTAATCGATTTATCTAAGGTCTTAATATATAAATAAAATATGTTTTCTAAATTAAGTAAATTTGCTAACATATTTATTTAGATATTTAATAATGGGTGTAATTAGGCCCAACATTTTATAAATATGTTGTAAAACCAGCAAGAAGATGGAGTAAGGGCAATTTTTGATTGACCCGTATGCTTTAATAAAAATTTAATAAAATTTTCCCAATATTGAGAAAATGAAGAAAATGAAAATGTTTATTCCATAGCCCAAAAGATGCAATACATATATGTCATTCTCAATCACAAAAGCACAGTAAAAAAGAAAACCCATTCTTACATTAGAGAAATAGTTAGAGCAAATAACATCTCGTTTTGAAGTTAAAAAAGTGTATATTGGAAAATGGATGATTAGATATTTGGGATTTTTGTTCAATTCAATTCGATAAGTTAAACTTTTGGATAATAAAAGAAAATTACTAATTAAAAATTAAAAATTGGAACTTGTGTTGGATTTTAATTTCCAAAAGTTGTTTGGTAATTTATTTTGGCAAAGTCAATAGTAGTTATGAATATTTTAAACTATTTTGGAAATAAAACAATTATTTTAAACTTGTTGAAATCAAAAAGTGATATTTTAATAAAGGAAAATTTTATTATGAATATAAAATATATTTGAATTAAAGCTTCTTGGGTGTATTTTTAATTGGGTATTTATTAGTGTTCGGGTAATATAGTGTTTAAGGGTATGTGATTTAAAATTAAAAGAAAAATAAAACATCCCTTTATTTTCACTAGACCACACCTCCTTAGCCCATACCCTCTCCAAATGCTTCATTCTTATACGTTCATTTCCCTCTCCCATAAAAAACCCTAATTCACCTTTGATAAATATCAATTACGCACATGAAAAAAAGATAGGAAAATCTATGCAAGAGGACCTCATGACATTAAAAGGACGAGGTAGGAGCTTGACGATGGCTGGAGCTCGTCGTGACTTGAGCTTGGAAGCCAAGTGAAACATGCGCGATGAAGGATTGGCGTGGACCGATAGTGATGAAGATCAGGCACACTACGGAGGGAGAGGCTAGTAACGTTAATGATGATGGCGATAATGCTTGATGGAATTTGCATGCATTGGAGAAGGTGCATGGCATTTTAGGATTAGAGTCTTGTATTGAGAATGTTGGTAGGATGGATTAACAAAGATTGAAACGTGAGTATAATTTTAAATTGTACAATACATATTTTAAATAATTTAAGGTCATATTTTAAAAGATTAAATTTGGATTATTTAATATTATTTTAAATTTAAAATTAGATTAAGAAGAATAAATCATAGTAAAATAATTCAAAATCCAGTTTAATTGAAAAAATATGAACTTTTGTGGTTATATGGTTATTTTACTAATATTTTGTTTTGGTAAGTCCAAATTATTTTCATCATTTTAGCTTGATTAGTAATATTCAATGTCATGTTAATAATTGCTTTTCTTATAAATGACGCTTCTACTGGGAATAAATCATATTGCAAGAACATGAATAATCAAATGGGCTATACGATTGGTTTAAGGTGACATTTTGGGAATAAGTGTTATCTAGAATGATAAAATAACTTTTAAAGTATTAAGTTTAACATTTATTAAGTACGACATAGGATATTGACTACTAAACTATTAGTATCTATCCTATCGGACTGATTCGAGGGTCGTAACTTAAATCTTTTATGACCAAGGATATTGATGATTGTCAAAGATGTAGTGTAAACAAAGAAAGATATTGCTATAGATGGAGATATGATGTAGTTGACTACTACATCAGTAAGATTTATCATGCCTTCAGATACCTAAAGGGTACGACAACTAAGGGAGCATATGAACCGCACATCACAGTTGATCGATGGGTGAAAAATACCCGATGGCTTGCTAGGGCAGATTAGTCTATGTAGAGGGTAAATCCACAAATGAGATTAATTAGCATTCAACCCACTTTGGATTTAGGCGACGTGAAGATGATTTATCATTCTTATAAGTATAACTAGAAATGCCGCTTTAACTTTAAAATTGATTGTTTTGAATATTGATTTAATTTATACAATATAAGGCAACTCATAAATAAAATGATATGATATCTCAGCTGATTATTGTTTCAAGTATGCATATTATCTTGAATAATACTGTGACATAGGTGTTACAACTGATCTGAGAAAATAGGGATTTAGGAATTTATTTGGTGTGTGACCCTATGTGTAACTTATTTGCACTACAGAACCCGACTCTGCACCTTCATCTATTTCTATTACACGATTATACTCACAACTATATATCTAGCCTGACTCGACATATTATTTTAAGACAGCTTCTAGAGTCAGTCTTAGGTTGTTTTATAGTCTGTTATTATAATCATTTGTTCTTTGTAGGTTGCGATATAGAGTTGCAGCAAATGACAACATGAGTAATTTGTTTGCACTATATTGAAATGTCATTGCACTGGTTGATATGATGTACTTTTGTGGTAATTGTATATATATGAGAAGATGTATTAGGTTTTCAGAAATGATATAACATTCAATGTTTATTTCACACCAATTATGTTAGTTGGAAAATTCTCATTTGTGACTCCAATACTATGTTGCTCAATTTTAGAACTTGTGTACACTCCCATGCATCGAGATGAGATATGTATTATTTTAGATTTATTTAGGTATTGAAATATATCCATATCGGCCCAAAATAGTACATATGCAAGATCTCTCCTTCTGTTCTATTTGATCTGAGCTATTGAACGGCAAACTCCCTTTGATATGTTAGTTATTCTAGCTGGGGCATTACAGGTCCTGTAGCTTAAATTTGCAAACTATGCTAGGAGGAGAAATGAGGTAGGTTTAATAAAGAAATTTTAAATACAAGTGTAAACTGCTAGGTTAATCAAAAAGATAGATCAACCTATTTTATTCATTTTTATACATATATAACATTCAGCCATGTTTAAGAGAAATACCATTTGTCTAAATATACATACTTGTGTTATATTTTATTTAGCTAAATCATACATATATTTTCATGCATTTAAAAGTGAAATCCATATGTATATCGAAACCTATTTTCTTCAGCCTAGTATAATAATAAATTTGGAAATTTATAAACTATGTATCTAACGGAAATTTAGTAAACTATATATTTGATTTGATCATTGTTTTTTTGAATATACTTAGGAGAACCTGATGGATCGGGAAAATCCTAAGAGGAATTAATTTGTGCTTGCCTGCTTTAACTCATGGCACGTATAATCCTCAGATACTATTTTTTTGATAAGTGCGTACAATGCAGGGCTCGAACTAATGTATGTATGCATGTATGCATGTATTAATGTATGTATGGATTTCAAATATATTAAATAGTAGTATTTTTGAACATATTATAAGAAAAATCTTTGTTAATACATTTTCAATAAAAAGAAATGATTAAATTTTTGGATTATAAGATGAATGAACTAAAGTAACTAGGAGCGCAGTAAATGTGACAGTTTGTATTTTGGATTGTATTGTATGTATTATTTTGGTTTTAGTTATTTTGGATGAGTAGAAGCTATGTTATGATGGTAGGGAATGAGATTTTGATGATAGTTATGTATTTAAACTCATGTGGTTTGGTGATCAATGTTAGATGCCTTATAGAAATTTGTCGAGCTACCAGCAAAATGAGAAACTCATCTGATGGTTAAACATGAGTAGCAAGGCGCACTTGCGCAGAGTTGCAAAAACAAGGACCTAAGCATTGAGGTGAATGGTTAAGAATCCACATATGATTAGGGGGTCGAAGGAATAAAGATAGAGTCGAGGAGTTCTCAATAATTCTACAAAAAGTGGTATATCTAAATTAGGCACGGGCGATTAATCAATTGGCTAGATGAACCAATTAACTTTTTAGTGTTCAATCTATAGAGAAAATAATATAAACCATTTTGGACTATCTATAGTTGATTGGTGGAGACCAACCAGTGGACTAGATAAGTAATCAATCAACTAGTGGGAACAAAAAAACCAATCAAAAAAGCGGTTAGGCGAATGATTTTCTTAGGATTTATTTTCTCAGCTAAATGGACCTGTTTATGAAGTTTGGAAAGGGAAAAAACAACATAGAGAAGTTTGAGGAACATGCATATGACATAACATGACATGTAGGCTACATTTCATGCTTGTGATGCATTTCAGTTTATATGATGATAGAGTTGTTTAGTGATTTTTAAGATGAGAAAATTAGCATATTTTAATATACGGTCCCACATAACAAATTGCTTATACAGGGTGAGTCATGTTCCTCTACTATAGCCTCGGGGCTTGATATTGTTTTACCATTGGCTATAAGATGATGTATTCTCTTGGCCAGATGCATTTATGCAACTTCATGTCAGAGGTAGGAGATGCTCTATCCTAGTAACACGTTCTTTTAAGCATCGGGCTACTGGTCTTTCATTCTCATATGCAACTCAATAGGTAATATTTAGACCTATGACATATCGATAAATGTATGATCAAAGATCATGTTATGGACACCTTGATGTAACATCGTATTTGTATAGTATTAATATCATGCTTAAAAGGTCTTTGCCTTCTTGAGGGACCCATGTCCAACTAGCCAAGAATATAGTATTTCCTTTACATTGAGGTATCATTATGATTTAAGTAGTTTTCTAGACTCAGGTATTTCATAGCACTACGGTAGAGATGTGTTATTTGGTTGTATGCATAAGATGATATTGATTAAGGTATAGTTTCGTTATCTAGTATAAGATATCACTTCGTATTGTGCACATTATATTAGTATATCTGTAATCATTAGTTATTAATATTTACATCTCATTTGACTTTATGTCTGACCCTCTCTATGTTGTCTCTTTTGCTATCTATTATTTTCGTATGTTGATTAAGAGGAAGGAATAATGCTAGTGAGAGAAAGCTTTAGAGCAATAGGCTATTGCCACTATTATTATATATATCACTATTTTAGGTATAAAATTTTAGACTTATTTATTTATTTTAATCTTAATACATCGGTTTTGTTGAACTATTGAACTCCATTAATTAGAATATTTTGTATTGTATGTCTCATTTACCTACATAATGTTCAATTTGTCTTGCATATGTATATGTTGGTACCATTCTTTATTGATTGGTTATGATATTTTTTATGAACCTACGATAGATAAGCCTGTCTAATTATGTTTTACCTCTAAGAGTCAATAATCATCTGTGGCACTTGAATATCCGACTGTAATTGTGTGCAACGATTTCGGATGTTAAAAATATGGGTCTTTACACAATTAGTATAAAAAAGTGCTAGGATATGGACGGAATGCTGGTCTTAGGACCCCGATCACACATGAATTAAGGATGACTATATGTACATTTTTTCATCTTTGACTTTTATGGAGAACGCGCATGCATTGTGATAGGACATAATTTTATATACACTAAATGTTATATAATTATTGCAATTCTGAACTCTGATAAGGCATTGATTGATAGTAGGTTTTTATCATATCAACATTTTATTTTTGATTTTATCGTATCTTTGTGTACGTGTATGAGATATCCTGGGAAAGTTTGTTAACACCTATTCATTCATGTAAGAATATATTTAGGTTCATTCAAAAACGGTAAACGAAAATAGTTTATTTAGTAATCCTTATTTTTTCATTTGAGATAAGCAACGACTTTAATCTTCTGCTAGGGGAGTCAATTTACCAACTGGATCAAATTTGGATCCGACCAAATAGTTCGTAAGTCTAGTTGAGTAGGGTTTTGTATGATACAAACTGTGCATTTTCCAAATCTAAACCAGACAAGATCCATGTTTCGATTTAGATCCATTTGAATAATAACACCATAAATTTTATATGTTTTTAATCTAAACTTTAGAGTTAGATTGGTTTATATATAGTATATGTGGTTTTTCAGTCTTCCTTACTCAGTCTGAGATCTATAATGTTTGGGTCATATCCTCAATCTAGATTTGCTTCTCAAGGGTTTTCTTGTTAACTCTACATTTACATAATCAAAAATCTTGTTAAATATACGTTGACTTTATAATATATCACTCATTATAGGAACATCTTAAAATTGTCGGTACAAATGATGTTTAAGGCGAGATCGAATCTAATTTCCCCAAACATCATGTCCTCATGTGCCCACTCATCTATCGATCATACATTTTCTAATCATAATAGTATTTTGCAATCTAGTAGATTAGACATATTTAATGAAATCATTATAATTAATGTTTGAGATTTATTTTGCACATAAGGACACGAAGAAAGAAAATAGGTTATTTCACATCGTTAAATACAAAAAATTCGATCATTTAATATAGGGGGATGACACTTGTTCAATACAATAAATTCAATCATTTAGTATAAGAGGACGAGACACACGCATTTAACATCAAGTAAGGGGATGTACACTATTCATAGATTTACATTCCATACATCTATGAAGTTAAACTTATATTTTTTGTCTATGTAAGGCCCTTCGATTCTATATTGAAAATCAAACATACAAAAATGTGTTGGATGCAAATAATATTTAAAACATTAGTGTTTATACCTGTTCTTATTGGTCTAATATGACCAAGTATCAATGATATCAGGAACTTACTTAACAACCCATCGTGTAAAGACATAGTACACAAGCTTGATCTTTGTATGATAATTTACGAAGTACTGTGCACATATATCATTATCAAAGAATTGTGTTCTCTTTCTTTGTATGAAATGATTATTGATATATTTCTGCGCACTTGCAAAATATAACACTATTTTAATTGTCTACAAAAAAAATTGTTTGGCTATTTAAATCATGAGTAATTCGATATTTGACTACATTTTATATTATGCTTAGTGACATTTCAGTTTGAGCCATTAATCTAAAGAAATAAATTAAAATAATTAGTTCTTGTTTTCAAATGGGTAATATACAATACAAACTGAAAGTGGTATTTCATGTTGCAATAAAAAATCATAGAAGAAAACCTAACGAACATACAATGGTTGATATAGACTGAATATACATATGTAAAAGTATACAAATACTTCTATTACATCAACTATAAAACAATCATTTATTTAAAATTAGCTTTAATTATGAGTGAGATTCATGGTTATTTAAGCCTATTACTACACATAACAACAAGTGATATTAATGTACGTCTCAAGTATTTTATATTTTCGAACAAAAAATGGTTATAATATAATCTATACAAGTCACAAATATATTGTTTACCTTAGAAAGTATGATAAATGGAATTGATGCATGCCTTCATTTAATCCATGTTATATGTAAATAGTAAATTTATTAAATTTAGGAAGGATATTTAAAATAGTCGACTGATGTACGTACTATTCTAACGGATTAAATCATTGCTTGAATGGTGAAATTTTGGGAGCATGGAACAGTAAGAATATGGATGATCTTGTTTCGTTCGTGCATTATTGTTGCAAAGTGATTTATAATGATGCTTGTTTTAACTAGATGTACCTTCATTTAAATACCAAAGCATGATCTTCCTTATTGGATGTTGTCATTTATGGTCTTTAAGGTACTGTGTCTAATGATGAAGACCCTTCAGAGTCAAAGTTAAATTCCCCTCTTCGGTTGCACTTAATTTTGCAAAAAAATTGAATCCCTCCAAGTGCTAAAAGAATGCCCAATCACATAATCCCAACTCTTCAACATATATTTTTGACTGGTGGTGAAATTTTTATTCCTATATATTCAGTAATTTATTTTGTAGAAGTTTTAATTTTAACTCATATGAGGTATTACTTAAACCCATTAGATTGGATATTTATTGTAGTGCTGCAGTTTCGATTTATCATTTATTTTTCAGTTACGACTATCAAAAACTTATAGCTTTCAATTGTATTTTGTAATATTAAACTGACGAGGAAGAAATGCATAAGAAAAAATGCGAGTGTATCGTTAGAGCATTCTAATCCATTAACAACCACCCTACATTTTATATTAAAATATCATTACATTAACACTTATTGGTCAACTCTATCTTTTAAATAAAAAATAGAAATTGTTTATTTACAAGATTTTTTATACCAAAGGAGTTTAATCGTTTTTTTGGAAAAAGAAATATTTATAAGCCAACTCCAAAAGCTGTCAACATGCTTGACAGGTAACCAGGAAGAACAAAAAGAAATAAAAAACCCACGAAACAAAAAAAGACGACAAAATAGGAACAAATGCCCTTAAAGAACAACAGAAGCAAGCGCGCAAGAGTGGAAGACGACCGCTGGACAGGAAACAGGCACAGATCAATCTGGATGAGCTCTGGAAAAACCACCACCCATCTAACATCGTCATCGAGCTCCGGCAAGGCCACCGTCCAATGACGATGTCGATTGAAAACCGTGCAAAACAACTGTAGGCTAAATAGACGAGCCCAACAGCGCTAGCGAAGAAACCCACTTCGAATACCAGAAGGAGAGAAGACGACAGTAGACCCCGGACTAAACCTGATAAGCCAGAACCTGAAAAACCAGCAACCACATAAGAAGAAAAAAGGGGGGAGCGAGGGCGTGATGGGCGGAACATCCCGACCCTCGAAAAGGCCTCAGCCAATTCCAACTCTAGAGGAAGCCTGATCACAGGATATCGATAAAAGCCCTACTAGCCATCTAGAGCGAGAGCCAACTGAACCCTTAAAAGGTCTGCCATAAAAAGCCAGGAAGACATCATTCCTAACCCGTCGAATAATGGAAGAGGGATCCATCGGAGAATCCTCAAAAGTTGCCTTATTCCGTGCGCACCAGAGGTGCCAGCAGATCAGGCAAGGAATCAAACGGGAAAGGATTGAGTGTAGAGATTTACCAGGGATCCCGTACCACCAGGTACTCTATAAATCAGCAGGAGAGCTGTTGTTACCTCGGATACCTACCAGATTTCCGAAGTAATTCCAGCAGGATCTTGCAGTGAAGCCTAGAAAAAGCAAATGACCCAAGGATTCCGTATCCCCGATGCCGCAGCACCTACAGCGGGAGACGGTAGGAATGCCAATCCTCGGGAGGTTCTCATCTAATGGCAACCCATTATGAAGGATTCGCCACATAAACAGAGAAACTTTAGGTGGGATTCGAGAATCCCAAATGAAAGAGAACAAGGGGAGATCCAGAGTTGGGTTACGAGTTGAGCTCCAGCCTTGAAGATAGAAAACAAGCCACTATCCCAACCGAATTGACCGCCATGAGAGTCAGAAAATGGTTTCACCGATTGCATGTGTTTCCAAGTCTCGATTGCGTAAGATGGAGAACCAGTGAAACCAGAGCTCGCCAGCCTACGGTACTTAGCGTGAAGGAATGACGCCCATAAGGAGTCGTTTGCCCCAAACCTGTACCATAACTTACAAGCAAAAGCCACAAAGATGTCCTTAGGATTGCGCTAGCCTAAACCGCCCTCGTTTTTGGGATGGCACACGACGTCCCAGGAGACCCAGTGATGGCGGTGGACATCAACCTTCGACCCCCAAAATAAAGACGAGGCCAAAGATTGGAAAGACCGAAAGAACGAAGAGGTAGGGGTCATCGCAGCGAAGACATGAGTGCCCATCGAGCCTAAGACCGACTTGATGAGAACCAGTCTACCTGCTTGGGAAAGAAAAGACGCATTCCAATGACTAATGTTTCCCCTAACTTTATCTGTCAAGGGATCGAAAATAGCGTTAAGTTTCCTACCTCTGTAGAGGACAATTCCAAGATAAGGTAGCGGAAGGGATGCTTCCTTGAACCCGGTAAAGTTCTCTAGCCAAGAAGCCCTGGAAGGAGACATGTCCTTCGCGTGGACGAAGCAACTACTGGAGGAGTTAACGAGCTAGCCCGAGCACCTCTCGTAAAGATGAATGAAGCGAAGAAGCCGACGAACAGAGGAACGGTTGCCATTAGAGAAAATGACAATGTCATCTGAAAAAGATAAGGAGGAAACGAGCGGGCACCGCCTCGGCAGCCCAAATCTATGGATCTGACCGTAAATCGAGAGGGTTTGAAGCCCGCGAATGAAAGCCTCTGCCACGATCACGAATAGAGAAGGCGATAGTGGGTCTCCTTGACGTAAACCCCTTCCCGCCCTGAATAATCCATTGGCTGATCCGTTAATGAGAACGGAGAACCAACAGTTGGAGATGAGTCTCCAAACCAAATCAATAAGGGTTTCCGGAAACCCAAAGGCTCGCAAAACCTTGATGACGAAAAACCACGACAAGCGATCATAAGCCTTTGCCATATCTAGTTTGAAAACAACATTAGAGCCTTTGACCTTCCGGTCAAGTTGGGAAATCAATTCCTGGGCTAAAAGGACGTTATCTGTGATTAAACGGCCTTTAACAAAACCCGCTTGAGAGGGGGAGATGATACGATCAAGGTACGGGGCCAAACGATTGGCCAGCACCTTGGAGATTACTTTGTTTGAGAAATTACACAAGCTGATGGGACGAAAATCCATGCAAGACCGAGGATTATCACACTTCGGAATAAGGACCAAGTTGGTGAAAGACCAACCAATGGGCAGAGAACCGCCAGAAAAGAAGTACTGGATTGCCAGACAGAAGTCTGGCTGAATGATAGGCCAAACACTTCGGTAGAAAACACCGTTGAAGCCATCCGGACCACTAGCACTATCCTTGCTTAAAGCAAAGACACATGCTCTAATCTCTTCCAATGAAGGAAGGTCAACTAAAGCGGCACTAACCGTCGGAGAAACCATTCGGGGGATGAAGGAAAAAAGGGTCGGATCGGAATCCGAAACAGAAGGAGAACCCAAAAAGGATTGGAAGTGAGACAAAATGGTCTCTTTGACTTCAACAGGGGTTGAAGCCACAGAGAGATCCGACCGAAGAATCTCACGAATCGATAGAAGGTTGTTCTTCTTACGAATAGAAGAGTGAAATTTTTTGGAGTTCGAGTCTCCTTCGACCACCCATTTGACCCTCGCCTTTTGGCGAAGATAGGTGTTCTCGACACGAAGTTCCGAGGAGAAGGCTATCCGGGCTAATGCCCACTTCTCCTTGTTGGCGGCGGACGGATTCTCGTCAAATAGAGATTTGGCAAAGATGAGAGTCTCCTCTGCCGCCCGCACACGATCGAAAATGTTTTTGAAAACTTGAACGTTCCAGGCCTTAAGGCAAATCTTGAGACATTTAAGCTTTTGGGAGAAGACCACCATGAGGGAGGCTACAATAGGAGAACTCCACGATTCCTCCACCACCTGATGAAAAGTATGATGGGATCTCCACATACTCAAGAAACGGAAAGACGACGGACCCGAAATAGAAAGGGGGGCACAGCGCAAAATCAATGGGGCATGGTCAGAAAAGGTCCGATGGAGATGCGAGATAGAGAAGGAGAAGGGGAGATTGAGCCAATCTTCCGACCCAAAAACTCTGACCAGCCTAGAGAGGATACGGTTCGGGCCCTCTTGGTTGTTAGACCAGGTAAAAGCATAGCTAACGAAAGGGATTTCAGAAAGGCCCGAGCTAACAATGAAAGAGTTAAAGTCCATCACCAAAGAACGGTTGACGGCCACCCCTCCTTGTTTTTCAGCCTGGCTGGCGACCACATTGAAATCACCGCCCACAAACGAGTATGAGAAACCCAGCTCAGAGAGCGAAAGAATATCAGACCAGAGGGATAACCTCTCAATCCGATCACACTTGGCGTAGACTACCGAGAAAAGAAATGGGTGAGAGAAGTGAGTAGCTGAGCAAGCCACAGAAATAAGCTGGACCAAGTCAAAAAACAGGACGAACCACAAAGCCTTTGGACCAAAGAATCCAAATCTTACCCGAAACATTGGACAAGGCACCGCCAAACCCTAACGACAACACAGTTTTGGTTACCTCTCCAGGACCCATAAAAGGTTCCAAAAGAGCAACCAAATAGACAGAATGTTTCCGGACAATGCGCTTCGGCCTAGCTGAAGACGCTTCGTTGCCAATACCACGGATATTCCAAAAAAGGAAGTTCAACATGATGAGGGGAAAAGCAAAGAGACAGAAAGCTAGCAGAGAAGAAAAGGAAGAGCTAACTCAACTCAGATAAGATATAACGAATATCAAGTAGACCTGTCGGTCTGCTCAGACGCTGCTGTAGAGCGAGTGCGGATAGTGCGAGGGGTGGCGGGAGCACCTCTCAGTTTGCGACGAGACGAACTAGAACGGGGAGCTGAATACCGAGGGGAGGAATCTGGAGAGACCCCAAGCGGCTCAGACGATCCCGACCGCGGAACAATATGCCTCGAAGATGCCGAGTTCTTAGTGAGGCTAGCTAGACGATCATTGATGATCGCTATTTCCGCCTTGCTAAGCAGCGGGACGGAGGTCGAAAAAGAGTAGGGGGAATATGGAAGAGAGCAAAGAGAAGAGCAACAAGAGGTGGAGGAGGCGGGGGATCCGGAAGAGCCGGAGAGAAACAGAAGAATGTAGGGGAGCTGACAAGACGTAGCCCACATTCCTGAAGGAACCTTACCAAAGCCGGACTGTCACAAAAGAGACAGCCCCACGAGACAGGTAATGTTCGCGGATCGGCCCTATCAGAGGGAACAACAGGGCGGACCAAAGAAAGCTGGCAAAAACCCAGACTGTCCGAATAGTGGTCCGAATCAGAGACCACTATGCGACCAGAGCTGGAAGATCGCCCGAGCCAAATGCTCCAGGCCCGTTGTAGCCTCCGAAGAGACCAACGGTGGCCTAGTAATCTAGGGAGACGTAGAAGAGTCACTGACGACACAGAAGAGGCCTCGCAATGACCCATCACAAAAAACCAGCAAAAGGGCCCCATCAGAACGACCCATACGAGAAGATTGGTATGGACACAACCGACGCGGCAAAAGATTTCCTGCGAAACAAACAGAGGACAAGGTCTCTGATGTAAAAAGCAAGAAAAGTGGACAAAATAAGATGAATCGAAGATCACTAAGCTAAGGGAACCTGACACGCCGCTAGTCAACGATGGGACAGCAATGTCAGGGATCACACACCGAGGTGATTCATGGCTCAAGCACAGAAAACCAGCACCATCAGCCAACAACCAGCAAATAACGGAAAACCCAGCATCATCAACCAAAAAGGAGATAAAAGGAGAAAAACTCACCTGCCTGCAAGGGGCAGCACTTACCAGCTGGTCCGAAGCATGGACCAAATCAAGAGGAGCTCTCAACTGCTGCTCACTAACCAAGACGGCCAACAAAGAAGGAATAACAAACTCATCATCACTATCTGGCAACATGCCGCAAGAAGTCAAAAAACATCTGCTCACGGCCAAATCATAAGGAGCCTGCTCGACTCCAAGCAAATGACTATCCCAAGAAGCAAGAGCTGTAAGTTGGCACCTTACGACCAAAGCAGACTCTCTCAACCTAGCTCGCGCGCAGCGTCGAAAGCGACGCCGCCGCCTCCTTCTTTGAGAAGCAGACTGGAGCCGCAAAGAAAAGACCGAACCATGACCAGATCTGATTGGGGTGATGAAATCCCCAACAGATGTCATGCTGTCAAGCAAATCAGGGCCAAAATCAGCAAACCCCCATATTCCACCGAACCAAACAAAAAAGGCAACTCACCCGATTTCAAAATCTCGCACGAATTTGCAAAGACCAAGACAGGCTCGAAGCGGGTGATGAAATCCCCCCACGAGTCAACAGCGGACAAGAAAGAGGAGTCCGAAACCACCTTCGAAGCAGAAACCTGGGTGTTTCGCCCACTAGGGGGGAAACGAGACATTAACCCAAGATCGGAAAAAGGGATTATTTCCATAAAACAGCCATCGACCAACAAAAAATGCAAACGACAGAGATCTACAAAACTTTCCATCGAAAAAACCCTAATCTCGACCGAGCAACAATCAGTAAAGACAACAGACATGGGACCAGCTACCGCCGCCAGAATGGCAGTAGCTATTGCGGCGAACGATGGGCAATCTCTCAAGAACTATCCTGTGAGTATGAACTCACCATCGCCCATAATCGTCATAGAAGAGAAATTAGGGCCTGGCAAAACCAAAGAACAATCGATCAGAAAGCTCGTAGAAGAAGGCAACGGTGAAATTTGAGAAAGCAAGAAGAAGGGGAGCACGGGGAATTAGCTCTGGGAAGCCACCATTTTTTTGACCGTTGTGTACGAATTGAATATTCTAAATCTGTTTAATCCCTTCCAAATGATCAATTTAATAAAGAAGAATAATTTTGGTTTAAGTTAACCAATTCAATCATAAAATTAGGTTTGGAGAATGATCAATAACTAAGATTCAGTCTTTGAATCTCTTGTCGTAAAATAAATTTGAGTTTGACAGTTCAATTTCAAAATTTAAGGAGTAATGTATCTAGCTTTAATTTATTTGAAACTGAATTGTAAAGACCAAAATTCAATTTTTTATTGGTCTTAACTGCCAGATGTAACAATGATGATACAAGACTAAATTGTGATCAAATTTCAATCTTTAACTAGGCTTTAATCTATTGAAAATAATGGAAAGCGTTCCACACATACATATATTTAATTAATAAAAAATTTATATATATTATCCATAACAATAAAAGATGTTGATAGTAAAATGAATAAACACCACAATTTTATATACCATAAAATACTATCCAATAGTATAGAGAAATAAAATGATCTCTAACAATAAGATACAAATGCTAAATGACTTAATTCAAATCATCTCTAACATATGTACATTAATAAGAAAGGTAGCACATGTCCACTAACATATATGTAATTAGGTAATTTAACAAGAAGAAGTAAGTGAAGAAATTCAATAGCAAAAACAAATAAAATGTACCCCACTAACATGTATGTAAATGTATTACTATAACTAGGAAAACCAAGCAAACAAGCAAAGCAACAAAGGGAAGAAAGCTATTAAATACATATTGTAATGCCTCAACATTCGGTACCATGGTAAAAATTAAGTTTTATCAAAATAAATTACTAAAGGCTTTTTGGCAATTTTTTGAAGCGGGCTCAAATTTCGTTTATAAAGTAAAATTTGTACAATGTACCTAAAATTTGGCCTAAGTTTAGCCCAATATCCCAAACAACATCATTACATAATGTATGTGGATGAATACTAAAAGCAAGCTCATAAAATACAACCCGACCCTTATATCTCGAATATTTTGATTGAAGTGGTAAATACTTATGTCATTGAAATACAATACTTGTAACAACCCTGGTTTTAGCGATTACCAGAGACTATTAAATTATGACGACAGTTATAATTTAGTAGTGTAAATTAATAATAAATAGAGGATTTTTATTGTTTATTGGAAATTAACAATATAAATGAGAATAAAATAAGAAAAATAAAGTTTGAAATGATTTGTAGAATTTAATTACACAAGAATGTAATTTTTGTGTAATTTTTAATGTTAATTACAATGAGTTTTGTAATTAATAATGTATATTTGCTATTTTCCTTAAAATAGGAAAATATGATAATAAATTTATTTTAATTATGTAAATAATATTTTAATTGGGTGTAAAACATTTTTATTGTCATAAGTAATGAATTTCATAATTTTTAAAGAAGTAGAGCTTGAAATATTGATAAGTTCATTTCTTAACATACTTGGTTAAGTGATTAAGTAAATAACATAACCTTATTTCTTTTATTTTGTTGGACCTTAGCCCAATTAGTGTAAATAATCTTTCTGGTCTATTAAACTAAGAAATGAGAAGAGAAAAGTTACAGTACGTACATTTACATTCTCTTATCTAACTCTCCAGAAACTTCAACAATGGCTGCTCCTCTCTTCCTCTCAAATCTATGCTCTATTAATCAAAACGAAATGAAGAATGGATTTTTTAAAACATGGATTTAAGTATAAACTCAGGTAATCTTCAATCTGAAACCAATCTCTCCATCAAAATCTAATTACAGTGAAAATCTATTAACTTCTTCTCTGTTTTGGGTTTGCATGTCTGTTCTTTGAGTTTCCATAGGTTTCTTTGGTTTGTTCTTGAGAGAAAGTTGCAATCTTTGGCTCCAAATCGTTATGTAATCATCTATGGCAGCAAGTTGAGTTAATAAACTCGCAATCTCTAGCTGAATCAAAGCTTTAAATGCAAAAATATATGCAAATAGCTTGAAAATATTGATTTTTGGTTGATGTTTTTGTTTCTGTAAAAACTGAATTATGTCCATCTTTGAAGCAGAAACAAAATTAGCCATAACTTTCTCGTTTTTGATCAGAATTTGAAAATTTCAGATGTTTCGAAAAGCATAAACATGTACTATAACTTTCATATATTAAGTTTTCTATAATTTTGAGGTTAGCTATGTCGAAATTGAATTTTTCTACTGCTAACCCGAGAGCAAAATCTATATTTTCTCTTTGTTTAAAGCTGAAACAGAATTAGCCATAACTTTCTCATTTTTTATCGGAATTTGATAATTTTGGATGTTTCGAAAAGCTTAAATCATGTACTACAACTTTGATGCATTGAGTTTTCTGTAATTTTGAGGATAGCTATGTCAAAATTGAAATTTTATACTGCTATCCCGAGAGCAAAACCAATATTTGCTCTGTGTTTGAAACTGAAACGAAATTGGCAGTAACTTCTTCATCTCTTATCCGAATTTGATAAATTTGGATGTTTCGGAAAGCACAAATCATGTAATACAATTTTTTTGTTTTGCGTTTTCTTAAATTTTGATGTTATGTTAGTCAAAAATGTGTTTGATTGTTGCTATCCCGAGACCAAAATTACAGAGGTATTGCAATTAAGACCCCTAAACTATTTTTATCATAACCTTTTCATTTCTTATCCAAATTCAATAATATTAGATGTTCCAGCAAGTTAAATTTTTTACTAAAAGTTTCAAGTTTTGTGCTTCTTGAAATTTTGATGTTTGCTTGGTCAAAACTGTGCTTGTTTTTCGCTGTTCCGAGAGCAATATGACAGCAGTAACAATTATTGACCCGAGGAGTGTATTAGCTTATTTTTGCTCTCATTTTATTCGATTTTGATGATTGTTTTTGAGATGTTTTGACAACTATAATGCCTATCAACAGGCTAGCTAAATTAGGAGAATTTGAAATTCAAATTTGAATAGAATTTGAATTGATTTGGGTTAAATTTGAATTGAATTTGTATTGAACTCAAGTTATCGGTATTGAGTTATCTTTCTTATTTTTCATTGCTTTCGAGCACGGTTTTCACTAAACCATTTTCGAAGTGATTTTTGAAATAAATGGAAATTTCAAATTATTATTATATAGTATTTTAAAAATATTTTTCTACTATAAAATCTATTTATTTCCTATAATAAAGGAATTTCAAATATTGGTTTTATTAATCTTTTTAGGAAAAAGTTTTAGAAGCTTGTTTTCTCTGGTAAACTGTTTCATATATAAAACATACACTTTTACACCATACGAATGTATGAGAAAGAGAATTAAACGATTTAGTAAAACATGCGGTATGGGACATGTGTGTTTACTATTTTGGTTAATTCCGGACTTATACGATCGAAGCTATTTGAGATTAATGATTCTGAGATGTTTTGCCATTTTATGGCATATTTTGAGTTTTATAATTCCTATTTATTGGAATTATTTAAGATGGCCAAGATTTGGCAAGTATTATGGTTTGAGATCTCCTATGTAGGAGTATAGTCGATGAGAACCATCACGATGTTTTAATTACTTGCCAATGATATAAGGCAAGTCTTAAGTATATGATTTCATACTTTGAGATTTATGGTTTATGAGGAACCATCATGATGTTTTCATTTGTCGAGGAGATGAGACAAGTTACGATGTCATTTAATACTTGTAGATGAGATGAGACGAGTATGGTGTCTCTTTATCGCTTGCAAATAAGACGAGGCGAGATATGATTTTTTTTTGAGTTTTATGATGTTCCTAGTGTGGCATCGACTAGCGGCTAGTAAACCGCTAAGTGCGAACGTGTGGTATGGGACACACGTTAACACTTTCCGGGTTCCTATCCATGAGTTTGTGGGACATTCACGATGTTTACCTAGCAGAACTGTTTTGAGAGGTGTTAGCGACCTTGTCTTGAGGACGAACTGCTTTGGGAGGTGTTAGCGACCTTGTTAGGGTTGACAAAATGGCTTGGAAAGGTGTCAACGACCTTGTCATGAGGACGAACTGCTTTGGGAGGTGTTAGCGACCTTGTCTAAGGCTTCGGCCATTTGAGTTTAGCATGTGCAGCATTGCTTCGGAATTGTAATCAGGGATCTAGCCAATCTGGGTTTTCTGAGTTTTGAGTTCGCTGTTTTTGGCGCATTAGTGTTAAGATTTTCTGAGTTTTGAACATGCATCGAATTCTTTATTGAGTTTGAGATTTTATGAGTTTGAATTCATATCGAGTTCCATGAGCTTTTAAGATTGAGATGTATGTGTGAGATTTAGCCGTCTTGGCTTACTTATGAGTTTGAGATCTCACATTCTTATGGAGTTATCTTGTGTTGCTTTCATGACTTATATTTGTGATTGAGATGGGTTTTCTCCTTTTTGGAGTAATGGTTCATCGAACCATTTGAGTTTTGCTTGACTTTCATATGAGTTGATTTGAGTTCATTATGGGTTATCGCCGATGATATGAGGCACTTGTGTTTTATTTGAGTATTGAGTTTGACTCACCTCTTTCGAGGTATTTAGTCACTTAGGTAGCGTTTGTTACTTATGTATTGAGCTATGAGTTATCTAATCCTTCTCCTCATTCGAGAAGAAGTATCACTATATCCATTCTGCTTCATATTATCGATATTGACTAAATTGTGTAGCTAGACTGACCCGTGTATTTATACTCGGGTCAGACC
This sequence comes from Allium cepa, assembly GCA_030765085.1. Lineage (NCBI taxonomy): Eukaryota > Viridiplantae > Streptophyta > Magnoliopsida > Asparagales > Amaryllidaceae > Allium > Allium cepa. Next base: position 1,045,698,264 of record CM060941.1, read on the forward strand.
AAGTTGTTTCAGGTATCATCTATTGGGCTTAGCTTGAAATTTATGTTGGGCATTAGCTTATCTATCGCTTGAGTAGCTTATTTCTTCCGCATACTCTGATGTATTTACATTTAGTTCGATGTATATGGTGTGGTCAAGTACCACCTTTATTGTATTCATATTGTATTGTACTAAACATGTATCAGTGTATATGTATATATATGAATTTGATTACTGTTCTGTGATGTGCTTTACATTTAGTTATTGTATTTTGTTTTGATAGATCCGTTAGCCACCTAAAGTTTTGGATTAAGCATTTACTAGGTATGTCGATTCACTTTAGTTAAAAAGAAAAATTATATTGCATTTATCGACGTATTCGGTAGATGTTTAAGACAAAATTATAGATGGTCGCCCTTAACCAGCCCTATTCTTTGCTTTAGTAGACGGAATTACTTGTTAATTCTCTATGCTAAGGTGGGTCTAGGGGTAGGGCGTTACAATACTCGATTAAAATTACCACAATACTTATGTCATTGAAGCACAATACTCGATTAATATTACCATACTATACCTGAAATTAACACTGTACATCTGAAAACAATGATCAAACTATACCTCCATAAATTACCACAATACTAATTTCTACTTATATTATTCATCTATCTTTCACACATAAACTCTTAAAGTATGCACTTATACAGTATGACATGCTGAATATATAGTAGTATAACCAAGTTCATAAAAAGGTGAAAAACATATCAATCTTCAACACATACCTATTCTTTTCAATATATATATATATATATATATATATATATATATATATATATATATAAGTGTTAAATTGAAATTTGGTTCAACGTTTAAGATATGTCTACAAAAAATATCTTCGAAAAAATTCCAATAATACACTTTGGTTTTATAATAATTCATAAGATTGTTTAAAACACCATTTGTAACGACTAGTAATTTTTGATAATTAAAAATAGTTAATTTAATAAGGTTTGGTGATTTAATGTTGATAGAAATTAAATTTGTGATTTAATAACAAGAATGTAATTGGAATAAAATGTAGTAGTATTAATATAACGTAATTTGTAACTGCTTTGAATGTATTTCCAATTAATTGAAATGATTAAAAAGTTATAATTGGTTATAGATTGTAAATTAATTGTATTAATGTGTAATAAATTGTAATTGGATAGAATTAGTAAAGTGTAATGTGAGTTGTTATAACATTGTTTGTAAATAATAAACTTACAAATGTTATTAAATGTAGAAATGGCGACGATTGTTATTTGTTGCCAATTTATTTAATAAATTATAATTTAATTAAATGTTGCGTAATGTGAGTAAAGACGATAACTATAAAAAGGTGAATGCAATAAAATGTATAAAAATGTTAATTATATTCACAAGGCAATAATTGATTAATAAAAGGGTGAAACAAGGACAAATTATTTATTAGGATTTAAATCATAATAAAATTGACAAAAATTCATTGTAATTGAAATATTGCAACCGATATGGTAAAAGATGATAATCATAAAATATTAGTATAATAAGATATAACTATGTCTGTAGAGTAATGGATAATTGAACAACAAGGATTGAAATCAAATTAAATCAATTTATTTGAATTAAATTACAATTAATTAGATCTAATTACAGTTAAAATTGAACACCGTAATTTGTGAAATATTTTACACTGAATTGGATATGTAAATTTGTTTTAAATTATTGTAAATGTCTATGTAATCAAAAGTGATAAAAATGATTAGTTAATTAATTTGAATATAAGAAGTGGTAAATTTAATTTAAAAATAATGTATTTAATTAACGTGAAAATAGCCCTTTTCGACATTGTCTCGGATTTCGACGAAACCTGTTTCATCGGATTCGTAACGTTTAATTATTATATGGTTTCAAGTTTTGTAGCGATCGGACTTGTCGTTTGATCATACAGACTCGAAACGCGCAGAAATCAATTTAATTAAATTCAATTGAAATCAATTTCAAATAAGCTTATTTTAAAGTTAACTTCTTCATATGATGAAATTTGGACTTGAAACCTGTTCCATTGAGTTTAAAATTATCAAAAACATCTATTTTGATAATGGGATGACCACTTTCGTTTCGGAAGCGAAATGGGCTTTTCGGTTCGTATTTGTCATTTCAAACAATTCAGGTATTATTCATTTCTTATCAGGCTTCATTAGTATATATTGTTTGGTTCTAACCCTAGCATTTTTTCATTTCTTATTACTATACGTTCGGTGGCATTTGGTGGCGTGGCATGGTGTCAGATGGTTGGCAATCGGGGATGAGAGTGGCGGCCGGTTGTGTTCGAGCGTGCCTGGGATGGCGATATGGCTTGAGCTGGAGGGTTTCGTTCGTGTATTATAGGGTGACGTGGCCGTTTGTGAGTGTATGACGGCCTGCCCTTCTTACTACGAAAGATGAGTCATAATATAGAAAGAAATAGATAGAAAAAAGAACTAAAAAACAAATCACAGAATCTCACAGCGGAACAGATAATATATATATATATATATATATATATATATATATATATATCACATGGTCACTAGTATAATACATCAGAATCACAATTATACATACATCATACCCAGACAGTCGTAGTGATCTGTCTATTCATAACAAGCCAAAATATAGATATAGATACCAATATAGCGGAATATAGATATAGCTAGATACGTTGAAGCCACCTGCTCCAACTCCTCCCCCAAAATACGTCGAGAGTTAACCTGGAATCACTTGGCTACTCATAAAAATTTGAGTACCCAAGTGTTTAGGAAAAACAAAAAAAATAAACTCTAGGTCAGACATGCGTCTGGTGTGAGTAAAACGGTTAAATTACTTTAAATTGAAAACCATTTGAAATTAAGGGTATCTCGTAAGACTCGCCGCACATAAACATGGATGGGTTTTTCCCTTATGATAACCAAAACACTTTCATAGGAAATCCAGTGATATTATAATAATGTCTAGGGTTTTCAAATAAATTATTCACATAGCTGAAATTGTTACATTAATTAAATTCTAGCATAATAGGTATACAACTAAGACCGAAGGCACTTATTGGAGAATGGGTTCCATACAATGACTTGGCCACTGGGGTACCGTCCGTCATGATGCATCTCTAGAAAAATAGGACCGAGGACCACGTTGGGATCCCCTGCTACACAAGATCGAACTACCTCTAACCTGGATAGTCCGAGTAAGATTACCCCACGGTTAGGACCAGCAACACCACCACACATACCGAATAAAAAGAGACTCTAGATAGGGGTAACCTTACCCTACTTGGGTGCGACCCACTTAGCCTTGCTGCATCTCCCATGTTTTAGTCATTCCCAGTTGATGAGGCTTGAGGCTACGATTACCTTTTAAGAACAAATTCACTTGGAATGCTCATCGTCCTCCAATGACGAAGTTCTGATAGCATTTGTCCATACAAGCCCGTTCCGGGTCCGAACGGAACCGAAGGCACTATCTCCACTACACCCATATTGGAATCACCCTCAGAGTTAGTGACACATAGCCCTTTCATTCTGAATCTTCCCAAGAATTTTCCCAACCTAATCATTTATTTTGGATCGATGTGGTTTTCGGATAATCCTGATATCCGATCCTGGTCTCATCTAATCCAAATGATAGATTTTTAAAGGCCAAGTTGTTTTAACAAAAAATTCAAATTCAGGGTGTCAACATTCATATGGAAATTTCACTATAGACATCTATTTCCAATAAAACGTCTCAACGTTTCTGTTTCAGTCATTCAATTCATTTGGTTACTTAGTATCACAAGCACAGAATAATTTAGAATAAATATTTAAGGTTAATCAAGCCAATCACATTTCGTTAAACCATTTCAACGATTCATAGCCAAGATAAACCAATCACAATCATCATCTAGTTAAATTTAAATAATCCAAAATTAATCATATTCCTAACCTTGCTTACTTCTAAATTAAAATTTGTTACAAAAATATTTATTTTTAATTCAATTAAATTTAGAAATTCATTAATAATTATCTTATATAAATCAACATAGGCTTATAATTTAAAAGTTAATTTTTTTATTAACTTTAATTATTAAAATTAATTTAATTCTATATTATTTTTGAATTTAGATGAAAGAAAATAATGTTTAAAAAATTAATAAGTTTTTAAATGATAACATTTGGTAATACTTTATTTTTAAAAAAAAAACAGGACCTGGCCCCTTTAGCCCAACCCCAGAAAAAACCACTCCACCCCTTTCTTCTTCCTCTTTATTTCCCCGTTCCTTTTCTTCTTTATTTTCTAATGTGCACACAACAAAACGATCCACGCGTGCATATGCCCACGCCCTCCGACCGACTCCTCTCACCGTCGACCATCTTCCTAGGTCACCTCCGACCTTCATACACCACTGGCCATCCCAAATTCCCACGACAACCCCTAGTTTATAATTTCGAACTCAAACTCGCATCCAGGCATGAACCCGTCCTCTTCCACCACCTCATTCGACCACCTCCACCGCTTGCCATCTCCAAAACCCACCATCGGCATCGTCGCAATCCCCTCTTCCTTTTACTCCCATACCGCATGCTCCATTCGCCGTCACGACGCTGCCATTGACTCAAAACTGACCATGACCCAAACCTGCCTTCTAACCCTACATCGACTCCGACCGACCACCATTCCGATGGATAAATTGCCACACAATTTTTCCAGCGCTCCACATCTCCCCAGCTTCCTCCCGACCGAAACTTGACTTTCAACATCGACTAGTTCGCCGGGGTTTAGCGAAAAAAAAACATTCCGTTCAACCCCAAATTCCTCACCCAAAACCTCATTAGAAATCCTGAAAACACCTTCAAAATTCAACACTTTGTACGACGATCACAATCATATAAGCAAAAGCACCAAATATGATATTCGAGTTTCTTCCATATTGGTTATCCTACTTTAAAATACACTTTTCAACATTTATACCTGATAATATTCAATGAAACCATTTTCAAAACTAAGTACAATCGAAAGCAAACAGTTTTTCTTTTAACATCATAACTTAAAACCAACTAGGGTGAGAGGTAGGGATTTTTGAAGTTAAGCGTATAGTTTCTTCAATATACAGCAGAATAAAAATGATGTTCAGAGCCATGGGTTTCTCTAGTTATAACCCTTAACATACATTCATTTATAAGTATATATGTATTCATGTGCATACATACTTGTCAAACAAAACTTCTATTTACACATCCAAGCATATAACACGGGTTATAGTATAAAAGAATTAAGCTTTACTCATTGTTTTTCCTTTAACAATGAAACCTGCTTCTTCTTTTAGTTTGATCTTCTATTGGAGCTTGTGTGTTTGGTTTTAAGTTTTCTTTAAGTTTTTAAATGGAAGCTTGTATTCGTTTTATTTTCTTGTTCGAATGCAAGAATATGAACAAAGCAGTGCCTATTTATAGGGAGAAAGAGGGATAAGCTGTAGCTTTTACATGTACAGTAAGTTTTCATCTTTATTTTCTTTTGTATTTTCTTTATTTATTTTCGACAATGACCTGATTGAATATAAGTGATTTGATTAATTGAAAGAGGGATTTGATTTAATATATGCTTAAGAGGATTAATTTCCATGATCCCTTATGTGTTTACATATGCATAAAAATCCTTGAAATATACATATACACTACATACATATTAACATAGCTTTTTTCTTATTTTACATTTATAAATTTTATACATATACCCTATAACTAATGTACAAATAAAATTGTCGCTTACATGAAGTTATCCATATTCATATATATATATATATATATATATTTAGACATATATATATATATATATATATATTCTTAAATTTTATATTAAGTTTTGCGTACACCCACTCACAAATATAATCATATCCTATATTAGAGACGTGGGATTTTTATTCAAATGTTTTTAAGAGATTAAAATTTTAGATTTTTAAATCATAGCTTCCAGAATATATATATAGACACACACACATAAATATCTATAATAATCAGGATTTATTATTGTTTGATAGATGAAAATGTATATTGTCAATAACTAAATCAGTAAGTTATTCAAATAACAAGTGTCAAAAACCTGGATCGTTACATTCCACCCCCCTTACAAGAATTTCATCCCCGAAATTTGAACGCAAGAAATAATTAAACTTGCAACAAAGGTTTTATATTCACATAGCAAAGCACATACATCAGTCATATCCTAACAACCATAACAAACAGTTACTCACATAACAAAACAACCCTAATTACCCTGACAATAATTTCGGATAGGCTTCCTTTACACTATCCAGAGTTTCCCAGGTACAATCCCTGGTATCCTCACTCCTTTGGATCTTAACTAACTTCACCACCTTATTTCGGAGCTTCTTTTCATCTTGATCCAAAATGTGAACTGGATGCCTGACTACGGTTAAGTTCGGTTCAACTTCCAAATCTTCTATGACTGATGGTTCTACAACCAATGATGGTTCATACATGTATTTCCTTAGATGAGATACGTGGAATACATTATGAATCCCTACATCCTTTCTGGTAATTCAATCCTATATGTCAGAGTACTGATTATTTCAAGAATATGAAAAGGTTCTATATATCTTGGAGCCAATTTTCCATTCATGCAAAATCTAATTGCTCCTCTTATCGAAAAATCTTAACAAATACCAGGTCCTCAACTGCGAACTCCAGCTCCCTTCGTCTTTTATCGACGTAGCTCTTTTGACAATCCTGGGCTACCTTCATTCTCTTTTTGATTAGCTCGACTTTCTCAGATGCTTCCCGAATCATGTTCGGATCAAGGATTAAACAATCCCCTGACTCTACCCCACAAGCTGGTGATCTGCATGCCCTTTCGTAGAGAGCTTCGTAGGGTGCCGTTTCTATGCTTTCCTGGTAACTATTTTTGTAGGAAAATTCTACTAGATATAGATGATCCTCCCAAGATCCACCGAAGTCTAGAATGCAAGACCTCAACATATCTTCCAGAATACGGTTCAGCCTCTTAGTTTGCCTATCTGTTTGAGGATGATAAGTAGTGGTTAAACTTAACTTCGTTCCAAGGGCTGTTTGTAGAACTTCCTAAAATTTACAGGTAAAAATCGGGTCACGATCACTAACTATGCTTATGGGAACTCCATGTAATCTCGCAACCTCCCTCATGAAAATCTCTGTCAAGGAAGCTGCAGTTCTAGTTGATTTAACCGAGATAAACCGAGCGCTCTTGGTTAGCCTGCCTACAATAACCCACACTCCCTCATTCCCCTTTCTATTTCTGGGAAACCCATCGATGAAATCCATCGATATCATCTCCCACTTCCATTTCGGGATCTCTAGAGGTTGAAAAAGTCCCACTATCGTCTGCTGATCACCTTTTATCTATTGACAGCTCGCACACTTATTAACAAAGGTAGAGATGTTTTTCTTCATTCCCTTCCACCAAAACATCCGCTTCATATCCTTATACATCTTCGAGATGCCCGAATGAATACTTAACCTTGAGCGATGACATTCTACCAAAACCTCCTATCTAAGATTCTTGACATTCGAAACAGAATTCTTCCATTAATCCTAAAAACTCCTCGGTCATCAACCTTGAAACTAGTGCACTGCCCATCCTTAACCTTTCTGATGATTGCTCTTAAACTTCTATCCGCTTTTTGTTCGCTTGCAATCCTTTCTATGAGAGTCGGGGTAACTTCCAAAAGAGCCAAGACTGCATTCCTACTCAAAGCATCTGCTGCCACATTCGCCTTTCCTGGTGTATAGAGAATGTCCAAATCATAGGATGCCAGAAATTCCAACCACCTTTATTGTCTCAGGTTCTGGGTGAAAAGATACTTTAAGGGTTTATGATCCATAAAGAGCTCAAACTTTTCACTTAATATAAGAAAGTAGTTCACTCCTAAATATTTAAGATTTAGCAAGAAACTAACAAGAAATTGAAGGATCCTTACCCAACAGATAGCGCCTCCACATTTTTAGTGCAAAGACAATAGCCAGCAACTACAGGTCATGCATAGCATAGTACTTCTCATGAGGCTTCAACTGCCTGCTCGCATACGCAATCACTCTTCTACGTTGCATTAAAACAACTCCTAGACCCACTCCACAAGCATCGTTGTACACTGCGAATTCATTGTTCCCATCTAGAACAGCCAAAACGGGTGCACTGGTTATTCTCACATTCAATTCTTGAAACGCTTCCTCACACGTTGGAGTCCATTCAAAATTCACTCCCTTCTTAGTCCGCTTGGTCGAATGGGAGGAAATCTTAGACTAATCCTGGATAAACCTCCTGTAGTATTCTTCCAAACCAAGAAAACTGCGAACCTCCATATTTGTCCATGGTTGCTTCCACTCCTGAACAGCTGTCACCATTTCTGGGTCCATAGAAATACCATTGCCCGATACGATGTGTCCTAAAATTTTTACCTCCGATTGCCAGAAATGGCACTTTGAAAACTTCGCTTTAGAACATTTCTTCTCAAAGTTTCCAACACCACCTCCAGATGATGTTCATGCTCTTCCTCTGATTTAGAGTAGATAAGAATGCCGTTGATGAACACTAGCACAAACTTGTTCGAAACATCTCGGAAGACACGGTTTATTAAATCCACAAAATAAGTCGGGCGTTAGTTAGCCCAAAAGGAATAACTAGCCACTCAAAGAAACAGTCAGGGCCTTTAAATGCAGTTAAGGGTATACTGCTTTCAGCAACCCTCAGTTGGTGAAATCCTGAAGCTAAATCCATTTGGAAGAATACGATAGCCCCATGAAGCTGGTCAAAAAGGTCGTTGATGCGAGGTAAGGGATACTTCGCAATGGCCCATTTTTCCATATCCTTTGAATCGACAATAAACCACACAAGTCTAACATGAATTGCACGAAAAGACGGATCATTAAGGGTAGAAAGAAAATAAATACATAACATAATCTCACACGAATGGAATAACATATATTATTTCAATAATAATCTTTACAGTGGAAAATTTTAAATACAATATCAGAGTCAAACCAAGATTCAGCTTGGACAGCTATAACACCCGCCCTTACAAATGTTGACAAACAACATAACAAATGAAATACATGCAACGGATAATAGAATACGTCCATACGATGATGAAGATCTCCAGCTCTCCTTTGGAAACTCCAACCGTCTTCAACTCAACCTGAAATTACTCGGATCTGACCCGAGTATTGAAAATACCCGGATCAGGCTTGATAATCCAGCATGAGAAACTCAAATATAAATGCATAAATCATGATGATGCTATCAAAACCTTTGAAAAGAAGGGTATCTCATAAGACCACGCCCACATAAACACAGACAGGTTTTACCTTATGATAACCAAAACACTTCATACCAAAAAACACTTAATATTATTTTTAATGACATTCTTTTGAAAACACTTTTCAAACAAACTTATTCAAATAAGGTATCAATATCTGGACTAAGTCTAAGGTAATATATCCGAACCAGGTCAACAGAATATATCGAACAGAATATATGATACCAAAAGGGGTAGCTGAAATGTTTGCAAGTCATTACAACTATTTTGGGAATACAATCAAAACCGTAAAGATCGTATTAGAATTGGATTTCCAACATTATAGAGAACTAGTGGACTTTTCTCCGATCCACGCATAACAAACATAGTTCCCACAGTGCCTTAATCGCTTTTCTCAAACTAGTCACTTGGAACTATACTTGCTATACTACAACTGATAACTAGTAGTTCCCTACTTTTCTCAAGCTACCACTTTATCCAAATAGGGCAATAAATGCCTTGAGGGACGTATCCCCCAAAGGGCCCAACATATTGGACACCACCATACACACTCACTTATTCCGAATTTGCATCTGTCAGACCATATAGTATCCTATCATAGCCGAGGTGTGAGGCTCGCGAGGCTACGCTCAATTTCTTCAAATCCACGCTTTTCATACAAAATCACGCTTTGATCGTAACAGGTTCCACTTTGAATGCCACACTGCCATTCCTTTGATCACTATTTGCCTTCCACAAAAATACAACCCTTGAGCTCGTACGTCCCAAGTAGGGTGTTAAGCTAAGAGAAGTTTCCTTCTCCGCCACCACTGATGTACATTTGTAAAAGTCAAACGTTGTATCTCATAAATGCAATGTCGGACATTCGTCCATACAAGTTCATTCTGGGACTGAACGAAACCGAAGGCACTCTCCTACTACCACTGGTAGTCCTTATAATCTGAAAAAATCTCCACAATAGGAAGACCGCTACTATAAGTAACTCTATAATGGGAGCTACCCCAAGCATGTTCAACAACCAGTCCTCACGCTATGAAGATCCACGGTCTTCAATAATCATCATCTTCAACATGTCTTCACTTTCGAACGTATACATTGATCCGAAGTGGTTTTCGGATAGGGATCACCCAAATCCAACCCTGGTTCCTTCGAAGCTGATTATCGATTTAAAAGATGTTCAATTCATATGTGGATGTCAATCATCAATCAATTACTTCATCTTTTATCTAATCAAATATCTTTCTTAGATATATTCTTTTCAATTTATTCCATTTATTTTTCAAGAGTATATGGAATCATTAAGCCTCATTTATCAAATCATTTGGTTTATTTAAACCTTTCTTAAATCCTAGAAATAATTCCAAATCATTTTTCTTTTACATAGGAAAATCTTTTCAAATCATTCTTTTACTCTTAATTAACGATTTCTTATATTCAAATTATAACCTTTAACTTAGGGAAAATATTCCCAAATCATTCATTAAATATTAATCAAAGATTTATTTCTGAACTTCAAATAATATTTTTGCAAATTGAAGATTTCATAACGGAGTACTACTGCCACTTTAAATATGGTAAATTTCACCTCCAGGGACTAATGGCAAGTAATCCTACATCATGAAGATATTTGTCTTCAACGATCTTTGTCTTCAATATATTTTATTTTAAAATTAGTTTGAATGGATTTTCAGATAGGAATCACCCAAATCCAATCCCGGTTCTTCGGATAGGAATTACCCAAATCCGATCTCGGTTCTTTCGTACCAACCGTCGAATAAATGATGTTAATTCATATGGGGTTTCGAAAATTAGTTTGAAGTGATTTTCGGATAGGAATCACCCAAATCTGGTCCCGGTTCTTCGGATAGGAATCACCCAAATCTGATCCCGGTTCCTTCGTACCAATCATTGAATAAAATATGTTAAGTGGTTAAATAACATTCAAAAAATTTGTTTCTTTTCTTTTATCTTGGAAAAACTTAAATATGATCTTTTAGAGCGTCTAGGCTTTCCTTTCGATCTATTCCACCCCTCGCCTAAAAAGAGAAAACATAGGCCAGGTAACTTCAGGGCACTGGTTACTCCATCCCTAACCTTAGTTAAACACCTTATTTTTATCTTTCCAGATCTCACAGGCGGGAAAAATGTACTAGTTATTTTCGCATACTCAGTTTGCTATTACATTCAATATTTTTCACTTTTTGGTTTAAGTGGTGTAAACAATTCCTCCTAACCATTTATTCAAACTCTTATTAAAACTTCCAAATCATCGTTAAATTACTTAATTATTCTTTTAAAATCATTCACAAAAGATTTAGAAAATAATTGTTAAGTTTAAAATTACCTTTCAAAAGTTATTTCAAACTGCTGCGAAAAGCATCGTGAAAAGTGTTGCAAATAGCGTTTCAAAAGCTGTATTCTTCAAAACGACTTTTATATCATTTAGAAATCCATATTTTCAACGTAAATCTATTTTAATAAATTTTAAAAGATTTTTAGGATTTATTTCATATTTTTAAAACATTTAAGATATCAATTTTAAACTTTGGTCACTTAACCGCAAAAGCGCGATTTTTTCTGGAAAATTCGTTTTGGACATATTCCAAAATCGACTTAATGAAATCTTGATTTTCTTTCTTTATTTCTTTAAAAGTATTAAATTTTTATAAAAAATTTCTAACTCATTTTAAAACTATTTCCAAAAGGTTTAAGCATTCCATATACACCATTTTATTTTCAAAAGGATAGTGCTTTCCTTTGTGCTTATCGACTTGTATTAACATGACTTGATAAAACAATTTAACAATCATATCAAACAATCAATACTTGATGAGCAACATCCATAGAATTCATAATACAACATCAAATATGTTTATATGTAAATAGAGATGTTAAATAGAGTTTCTCACCATAAACCAAAGCGATTAACTTCCTACCAACATTTTAATCAACCAACACTTCATTAATTAATTCCTAATCCATTAAACACTAGAAAACAACACCATCTTCCTTCCAATAGCTTGGCCGAGGCTTGAAAAGGAGGTTGGCCAAAAATATAGAGAAGAAATGGTGGAGCTTTGAACTTGAATTCTCCAAATTAGACCCGAAAAATAGGTCATCTTCTCTCTTATTTTTGACTCTCTTACTCTCCAAATTTGAAAAACTTGTTAACTAAAAATTTGTTGCAAATTATTTTCTATTGAAACTAAAAAAAGAATCACTTGATTTTGATTAATTTTGAGGATGATATGATAGAATATAAAAGAGGTATTGTCGGATTGACAAAAATGAAGTCCGAAAATGCAATTCAAAGAATTGAGTTTCAGGTATAGCAAACCTCAAAACTGGAAAAAACATAAAATTTATAGCCACTAGAAAAATACATGATCTAAAAAAGAATATTTCATTCTGGTTTGGGTTTTAAGAATTTATGGTCGAGAGAAGAAGAGGTAAAATGTGGAGAAAAGAGGAGTTTGATTTAAAGAGAATAAACATTGATTTCTTTTGAATATTTTGTAAATATTTCGACATTATTTCTTTCTGATTTTTTCTATAGCTTGGAATCCATTAAAGAGAAGAAGAAGATGATGAGGAAGTTTAATAAAAGAAGAAGAATAAATGTGAATGATAGTGAGAAAGAGGTGGGTATTTATAGAAAAAGAAAGAAGTGGTAAATTTACCAAAATAACCTCTTACCAAATTACCAAACTAACCTTACTTCAACATAAAGCAATCTCCACTTTTTCAATACTTAACTTCATCTTTCACATCCTTAATTTATGTCTTAGTCACTTAAAGATTAAGTAAAGAATATCATAGTTATGTTGGTTTTGATTTGATGTGATTTGGTGTTCACTTTTTCTTACTTTTGTTAATTCTTACTTACTTTTACTAATGACTTCTAGAAGTTTTCTAATCTTATTTAGTAAAATTAAACATGTTTAGTGAATTAATTAATAATTATACTATTTGAATATATGTTCCTATATAAGAAAATAAAGGTGCGACGAAGTTGTAACAACTTTTAATCGACAAAACGTTGATTTTCGACAAAATGTTTTACGGTCACATTTTGACGTTTTAGTTAAGCTATTTATTTATGTAAACCAAATTTAAAAATAAATTTGTTTAATTCTATTTAAATACATAAACACTCATAAACAAATTAAAATAATTTATTTAATCATTGAAACTTACTTTTCTAAAATCAGCATTTTAGCACTTTTGTCGATATAGGCAAATGTTACTATTTTGTGTATACTTCTTTTTCCAAATCCTATATAATTTTGTTTGAATCATATAGCCTTACTTATTTTACATTTAAAATCGCTATAAATATTGTATTTTAAAGTGGTCAAATTCTGGATCGTTACATTCTTCCCTACTTAAAAGAATTACGTCCTCGAAATTACCCAAACAAAAGTTTACCTAAAACATTTGTCTCCAAACTTAATTCCATATAATATACACAGATCATCCATATGAAATATCTTATTCAATCTCCTATTCGAATACACGACTTTATTTCTGAACTAGTATCAATCCTCGATTCTCTAGCGCGGACTTTAATCGGGCTCCTTGCTCAGAAACCTTTGCTTTCCTTGCATAGTGCTCAACTATGATATAAAACTAAAGTACCTGACCAAACATCCTCATCAATGTTCGTCGTAAAAAATCGAGTGATAAATCCTTTTTCGAATCAATGTAAACACTTCAAAGTTCCGTACTCGGATATTAGATCAACATTTGTGTGACGAAATGATCTACATATAATATATGTATTTATTAACTTTCAAAAAACTTTCATAAAAACTTTATCTTAAGTTTAAACATTTTATAAAGGTACTTCTTTATATAATCCCTTTAATTATTTATTCCGAATATTTTTATTAAGAAAATATTCTAAAGAAACCATTTTTCACTCAAAAGATAATTTATCTTTATAAATCTTTTATGAAACCATTTAATAAATTTCCAATGTTTATTCTTTTAAAAGAGAACATTTCATTCCAATTTTTTTTCAAAACCATCTTTTAGTATAACACATTTCTTTTTTTCAAAATATTTATGTAAAATAGTTATTGTAACGACCCATAAATTTATCCGGTTTTAATAACGTTATTAATCGAAATTTTGTGAAACTTTAAACGATAAAATTTTGAAATATAAATTTGATATTTGTAACGCGTCTAGTTAAACAAAGCAACCGGTAAATCTTCGTCCGAAAATATGAAAGTTTATTTCGTGTGTAAATTTACTTCAATGTAATCAGTTAAAAAGCGATGAAAATAAAATGTTTTTGGAACCTAAATATTTTTACATAGAAAAATTCTAAACCATCTTCTGAGAAAACACTATTTTTCGTTTCTCCAAATTCGGACTTCTTTAGCTCCGTCGATCTTATTTTTCTGCGTTTTTGCTGCATTCTCCGTTAGTAGAAAATTTGATTTTTTATAATTCAATCGTACCACTGATATCTGTATACCATTGTGATCGTATCGTCGTGCTGAACTCTGTGGTATATTCGATTCTGTGTTTCGAAGTCCGGTACATAGCGGAATCCACGAAAACGGTAACCGTATCGGCATTGTATTTTATGTTTATTCTTTATTGTCTTTTCAATTACATAGCCGTCTAACCTGTTACATTAATTAAATTTTGAAACCATAATTGATCCTTCGCATTTCATCATTTATTGCTGTGCCTTTCCACTTTGGTTTTCAGTTCAATTAAAGACAGCTTATATTCGCATGGTATATTCTGCCTTTTCATTTCTCCCTGACGCACCTCTCCACTACTTTATTCATTTCGGCCATGGCTATATATAAAAAAATGTTCGCCTTTTCAACCCAACAGTGTGCCAAGCCTCACTCCTCAACATCACCTACCCACCATCATTTGCAATAGAAGTTTCATCGCCACCAATCTCCTCTTTTCCTTCAGCCAATCACCACCCACAACCCAGACCGGCCTACCTCCACAGCCGAGCACAATCACGCCCCGCTTCTCCATTGCCGTTCCAGCCTCCATCTCGCCCACTCGCGCCCCCGCAGCCGCGTCCTCCTCATGTCCTCCAGCCCCTATCTCCGCCTTTTCTCCCCTCGACCACCACTTCCTCCGACGAGTTCGCCCACTACTCCGCTTCACCAGCTCTTTGCTTTCCAACCTCTTGGTCGCCTTCACCTTGATTTGTTTTCCAGGTCTCCATTTTCTTCTCTGGAAATTTTATGTGCATAATATAATTTGATGAAGTATAGTATATATTGTGTTACAGAGATAATGCTGTAGATATTTTTATTTGGAAGAGATATGAAGTAGTGCTATATATACTTTCAGTGATATATTGGTTGTAGCTGCATATGCATTATATATATCACACGTCATGTTCTGTTCATGTTTTATATAAAATATTCTGTAAAGTATGTACATAGTTGTCTAAGATTCTTATATATATATGCAATGGTTAAAATATTAGGTGTCGATGCTTTCTGCATATACACGTTACTATAATAAAGTATATTCATGATTTTATAATATATTCTATACGTAAGTATACATATTTGTGAAGAGATATAGTATGCACATAATATAGGGTCTCGTTTGAATATGTATATATATAGTGTCTGCATAGGTGTGAGTAGCTTGCATATTTATATAAATATAGTCTGCACACCTATCTGTTTTGTGAACCCTGCATATAAACTTTATAGGCAAAAACATTATATATTGTTTCGTCGTATATTATTTTATTTTGATCTGTTTTTATACTTGAGTTTTTTTAGCAAGTTGCAGTATATATATGTTTACATTACGGTTTAATATTACAGAGCTATTGTTGTAGTTTTACAGTTTGGTTGTTATAGTTTTAAAATTACAAATTTTGTAAGTTTGTTTATAGTATTATACCCATTTACAAAGACATATATATTTGTTTACAGACTAATTTATATATATAATTTAAAGTTTGCCTAGTGTTTCTATCCTTAGATTTAAGGTATGTGAGTGTACATATATATTAAGATAGATGGTATCTGTGAATTTTATATTAATTTGTGTAGTACATATTGGGTCTGCATAGCAATAATATTTTTTAATTATTTTATATAGGTAGACTATTTAAATATGTATTTTAGATTTAGTATTGATTTGAATATATATTTATATAAAATATTGATAATGTATATATATATATTCTCAGTTTATATCAAACCTGAGTCAATCTGTTTATCGATTTCTGATATCAGCTCTATTCGTCAATTCGTGCTCAATTCAGCTTTGTTTTGGAATTCGGGCTTGGATCCGTAGCTTTGGTCATTTTCAAATTTCTCTAACCTCGAAAGGTGAGCAATAACTCACGATTAATGTTCTTTTATTTATTAAATTTGATTTCAATTGAAACGACAATTGAAATATGTTGCTGTTAGTTATTTACACTATTATATGTATGTTATTACCTGTATCAGTTCACCTGTGACATCTGACACCATTATCTGTTAATTATTTATGCGATGATAATCCCGCTTGACTAACAATTGATTGATTATGTCGTTTATATTGGATGTTAAATTGTAAAGTATAAAGTGATAAATATTATGCAATTGAATTTGACGTAGGATAGTAAAAATTTGAATCGACATATGTGTTGAATTTGATTAGTTAAATTTGTAAATATGACCCCTTAAATGTTTAATTATTTGACACGTAGAAAATGGTTAATTACACCTTGAACCATTGTATGTATGTTGTGAAAGCTGTTGTAGTATGAAATTGAATAATAGACATTAAGTGAAAGAACCGTAACAATATTAGTGAAATAATCTTTAATCTACATGAAATGATAGTGTAGATTCTAGAAATAATTATATTAATTCGTACAAATAACAATGCGAATTAATATGATTATTTCGGGATTATTTGAAGTAATTTGTTGGATTGTTATTGATTGTTGTTATTACTTGTTTATTTACTTTGGCACCATCCCAGTTATCACACTGCAAGTTCCCTTTGCTATGCTTGATTTTTGTATTGAAATGGAATCGGGTTGAAATGATAAATACCCAAATGAACTTGACTTAGGATAGAGAATTAAATAAAAATCCGATTGGTCAATAATTTGATTTAAAAATAAAATAATGGTTTTATTCGAATAAAGAATAAGTTTGAATTGAAGTTGGAATTTGAAATTTTATGAAAGGAAAATGTAAATATTGAAATCTGAAACAAATATTAACGTAGTAACTGATGAAAGAATGTGGTTTGAAATTTAATTATTTAATAATTAAATTTGGAATTATGAATAAATAATTTGGAATTAGTAATAACTAAGTTTGAAATTATTAAGTTGAATTTATTTAATAATTAATTTGAAATTATTTAATAATTGAATAAGATTGAATTATTTGATAATTGGATAAAAATTGAATTCTTTGATAAGAGAAATTGAACTTTTGAATAAGTAAATTTGAACTTCGTTAATAAATGAAATTGGGTTTCTTTATTTATTAATTTTTGGAAAAATTATTTATGTAAATTAATAAGTGAAATTGAACTTCTTGAATATGTGAAATTTAGTTTCTTTATTATTTGAGTTGAATTTTGTAACTAAGTAAATAAAAAGTGTAATTGAATTTCTTTAACAGGAAATAAAATGTGATTTATTGGAATCAATGTAAGACTTGTAATTTAGAGAATTTGATTTGACGAATCTAATTTAGTTAAATTTGTAAGCTTTGATAAAATGAAGATGAACTTAAGCAATTGATTTAATGAATTGGAAATAAAATAGGAATTGTTTTGAATGATAATCAACTTAACGAATATTCAATGAAATCAATAAATGAATTTAAATTGATTTGAATGTTAAATTAAATTAATTTAAATGATTTCAGAATGAAACTTATGTACGAACTTGAATCAATATTCGAATTGTTAATTTAAATAAAAAAAAATTGAAATTGAATTATAAGATTTTGAAATAGTAATTTGGAAGTTTGAAACGTAAATTTTGGAAATTGATTTAGAAAGACAAATGAATGTTGGTATACGAAATTGAAATTGAATTTGATTTGATTTGAAATATAATAAACGACCAATCGATGTAATAATTACGAAAGTTATTAAAGAAACCAGAATCGGTTATGGATATACTCTCTATCTAAACCGAAAACCACTTTAATAACTATACGCCGAGTGTGATCCAGAATGAAGTGGTTGGAATGATGTACGTGATGACTGAAGAAAGAGAACGATAATGGATAGCCTTGACACTTGTGTCAAATTGGAAATGACTAAAACAGGTGCCGTGCCGGGCCAAATAGGGTTAGCCACCTCGAGCGAACACACTTCTTCGTAAACTACTCATTACTTGTTATTGATTGGTTTACCCTCGGAAATTCAGGAGTGTTGTTTCACGGTGTTGCGATCGCTGCGGCGATGCATTCTCACCAGTCCGGATCAGGCGAACGATAGTTTCACTACCTTGGGTATTGCCTCATGTGCCTTGTCATACTTGTATCCCTATATACGCGACCACTACGAATTTGTTTTGTGTTATACCTATGGAGTACTCCCAGATATCCCACTAGTTTACGGTGGAGTTTACAGTGCTGTATAGACTATGACATTTATATAAAATGTGTTAATGGGGATAATGGTAACGCCTTAACACTATTTTGATACTTTATATTACTGATAGACATTATCTATTTAGCGTACACTACTACATAGTAGATAGTTTAACTGATCCTTAAAGGATGGTTATTCTAACATCCATTGAGTTACTTGTATTTCAATTGTTATTTCACTTGAGTTGGATTTATTGATATAAGAATAATAATCCTGACTCGAGTGTTTTATGTTTTGCTTTACGCTCGGGTCAGACTGAGTGTACCAGTATTCGAGACTCACCTTTGGAGTTGGAGCTTTGCTTGAAGATCCAGCCATCTATTCTGCTTTCAGTATTCAATGATTCCAGTAATGTATTCTGATTTGTACCTGGTGTATCATGTTACTCTTCTGTTGTAAACTCTGATGTATCTTTTATATTTATATAGTAGCTTCATGAACTACTATCTCTTTTACTTCCGCTGCATATTATTACTCTGTGTCTGTGATTCTGTGATTATTTATTTACCGTATATCTGAGTTTTGCCAAATTTAAATTAACAATTCGGTATTTTGAATTATTCAAGTCCGACATGTGCGGATGCGAATAGTCCAAAATAGCGGGTCGTTATATTTGGTATCAGAGCTTTGGTAGCTCTAGGAAAAATTTAGCATATAGGGTAAATGTATTTACAGAATCACTCTCATTCGAGTTTCAATCTCTTCCTTTTGACTTAATTCCTTTGAATTTTGGAACGTTCCCTCGATTTCAAAATTCATTCTTGTCCCTCACCATTCTTCTTCTTTCAATTCTGGAGTATCTCATAACTCCACTTCGAATGATCATTATAATGAATCGGCGGTCTCACCAATCTTCACATTATTTGCAAATGGGTGAAACTCCTTTACAATAGACATCGATTTACCGGAGATTTTTATATCCTCGGTTTACGATGCTATCTATCTTCTGCTATACCTAAATTCTATTCCTTGAGATCGAATGTTGATTTACCTCGGAATTCAGCATCGATCTTATTCTTGAAGTCACGGTCGACCCGGTTAAGGTTGCCTGCGATTTATATAAACTTATCCATCTTCTTACTTCGTTATTTAATCATCTTATCTTCTGTTTTGAACTTATCTTCGAATCAGAATCCTCCTTGATTTGAGTATGTTAAATTTGAATCTCTATCCTTCCTTTGAAATCCATTCTTGTATCGTCGAGCAAGGAAGTGAATTTGTATATTAATATTTAAATTGTTTTGATATATATTGTGTTGTTTGAGTTGCTGATGTTGATTTGGATTTTCGATCGATTCGTCTGATCAACTCTATCGATAGGATTTCCAAACACTTGAACAGAGCAAACTGACACAATATTGTTTTCAAATTTGGTAAATGAAATAAAATTGTGTATGATTATATTATATATATATATATATATATATATAAGAAAATTTTCTGATAATTGTTAAATGAATTGGTTAACTAAATGATATTATTCGATTTTCATTTATTCTTTTGTAAACCATTGACTATTGCAATATAAATAAATGAATTTATAAAACTTGGGTATAATGTCATTGGAATTTGAAGTGAATTTAAACTAGAATTTGAGAATTTAATTTCCGATAATTTCGAACTATGGTTTTAAAGGTTTTAAAACGTATATTATTTAAAGTATTTTCAAATCGAAACCATTTCCAAAGAATTTTAAATGTTTAAATCAGTGCTTTTTTCTTTGTCATTGGAAAATAATTTCGGTGATGACGGCCGCATCATCGGCATTTATTTTCGAGTTTCGAAGTGGAGAGACCATCAGTAGCTTGCTACACTCTTGTTTTGAAATGAATTTGATTTGAAATTTTTAAAGTACAACATGATTTAAAATATATATATAAGTATTTGATTTAGATTTGATTTGGATATAATATATATATTTATTTCTAAATTGTTTGAAGTTAATCGGAAATTTAATTCTTTAAATTTGGGGTAAAAGATGATTTCAATTATAAATGAAACCAAATTTTAAATTAATATTTAAACTTGAGAGAATTGAATTAGGAATTTTATTTGGATAATACTCAATTGCATTATATATAACTTACCTAAATTTTCAAAAGTTAACTATGTAATTGATTATTATATAGTAGAAAATGATAACAAAGGAATTTTTTTAAAAATAAATTTGAGTAGTTGTAATAAGTATAAATATTCTTAATATATATGTGATAAGATATATTAAGTAGAATAAATTTAACAATAATTTGGAATAAAGAAGAATTAAATTTGTCGAATAAAATATGATTATAATAATGGACTATTTAAATTTTGATTTTAGAAATTGTTAATTTAAGATAATTGGATAACATACAATATAAATTGTCTTTATAAATAAAATTTGAGTGCGTATGATAAATGTTTTTTTTTGGTAAGGCATATGATAAATTTTTTACCCTTAAGTTTGATTATAAATGTTTATGGAGATAAATAGAATAATAAGTAATTGAATAATAGATGTGATTTATAAAAAGAATTTTTTTTTTTGAAAGTTTATAAATTGAAATAATATCAACTTAATGAATTACCTTGAATTTAAAGTCAATTGTTGAATATAAATTAATTTAAATTGAAATTTATATGGTTTAAATTAATTGTTTATTATGTAATTTAAGTCTATTTTCTTCTGGTTGTTTCTATTCTCCTATCTCCTTCCTTTTCGGGGATGAAAAGTTTTGAGTGGGGGAGAGTGTAACGACCCGTAAATTTAACCGGTTTTAATAACGGTACTAATTGAAATTTTGCGAAACTTTAAATGATAAAATTTTGAAATATAAATTTGATATTTGGAATGCGTCCAGTTAAACAAAGCAACCGGTAAATTTTCGTCCGAAAATATGAAAGTTTATTTCGTGCGTAAATTTACTTCAATGTAATGAGTTAAAAAGCGAAGAAAATAAAATGTTTTCGGAACCTAAATATTTTTACATAGAAAAATTCTAAACCATCTTCTGAGCAAAGCTATTTTTCGTTTCTCCAAATTCGGACTTCTTTAGCTCCGTCGATCTTATTTTTCTGCGTTTTTGCTGCATTCTTCGTTAGTAGAAAATTCGGATTTTTATAATTCAATCGTACCACTGATATCTGTATACCATTGTGATCGTCTCGTCGTGCTGATCTCTGCGTTATATTCAGTTCTATGTTTTGAAGTCCGGTACGTAGAGGAATCCACGAAAACGGTAACCGTATCGGTATTGTATTTTGTGTTTCTTCTTTATTGTCTTTTCAATTACACAACCGTCTAACCTGTTACATTAATTAACTTTTGAAACCACAATTGATCCTTCGCATTTCATCATTTATTGCTGTGCCTTTCCACTTTGGTTTTCAGTTCAATTGAAGACAACTTATATTCGCATGGTATATTCTGCCTTTTCATTTCTCCCTGACGCACCCCCCCACTACTTTATTCATTTCGGCCATGGCTATATATAAAAAAATGTTCGCCTTTTCAGCCCAACAGCATGCCAAGACTCACTCCTCAACATCACCTACCCATCATCATCAGCAATCGAAGTTTCATCGCCACCAATCTCCTCTTTTCCTTCCGCCAATCACCACCCACAACCCAGACCGGCTGACCTCCACAGCCGAGCACAATCACGCCCCGCTTCTCCATTGCCGTTCCAGCCTCCATCTCGCTCACTCGCGCACCCACAGCCGCGTCCTCCTCATATCCTCCATCCCCTATCTCCGCCTTTTCTCCCCTCGACCACCACTTCCTCCGACGAGTTCGCCCACTACTCCGCTTCACCAGCTCTTTGCGTTCCAACCTCTTGGTCGCCTTCACCTTGATTTGTTTTCCAGGTCTCCATTTTCTTCTCTGGAAATTTTATGTGCATAATATAATTTGATGAAGTATAGTATATATTGTGTTACAGAGATAATGCTGTAGATATTTTTATTTGGAAGAGATATGAAGTAGTGCTATATATACTTTCAATGATATATTGGTTGTAGCTGCATATGCATTATATATATCACACGTCATGTTCTGTTCATGTTTTATATAAAATATTCTGTAAAGTATATACGTAGTTGTCTAAGATTCCTTTATATATATGCAATGGTTAAAATATTAGGTGTCGATGCTTTATGCATATACACGTTACTATAATAAAGTATATTCATGATTTTGTAATATATTCTATACGTAAGTATACATATTTGTGAAGAGATATAGTCTGCACATAATATAGGGTCTCGTTTGAATATGTATATATATGGTGTCTGCATAGGTGTGGGTAGCTTGCATATTTATATAAATATAGTCTGCACACCTATCTGTTTTGTGAAGCCTGCATATAAACTTTATAGGCAAAAATGTTATATTATTTTATTTTGATCTGTTTTTGTACTTGAGTTTTTTTAGCAAGTTGCAGTATATATATGTTTACATTACGGTTTAATATTACAGAGCTATTGTTGTAGTTTTACAGTTTGGTTGTTATAGTTTTAAAATTACAAATTTTGTAAGTTTGTTTATAGTATTATACCCATTTACAAAGACATATATATTTGTTTACAGACTAATTTATATATATAATTTAAAGTTTGCCTAGTATTTCTATCCTTAGATTTAAGGTATGTGAGTGTACATATATATATTAAGATAGATGGTATCTGTGAATTTTATATTAATTTGTGTAGTACATTTTGTTGTTATTATACATATTGGGTCTGCATATATATGTTAGTCTGCATAGCTATAATATTTTTTAATTATTTTATATAGGTAGACTATGTAAATATGTATTTTAGATTTAGTATTGATTTGAATATATATTTATATAAAATATTGATGATGTATATATATATATTCTAGTTTACATCAAACCTGAGTCAATCTGTTTATCGATTTCTGATATCAGCTCTATTCGTCAATTCGTGCTCAATTCAGCTTTGTTTTGGAATTCGGGCTTGGATCCGTAGCTTTGGTCATTTTCAAATTTCTCTAAGCTCGAAAGGTGAGCAATCACTCACGATTAATGTTCTTTTATTTATTAAATTTTATTTCAATTGAAACGACAATTGAAATATGCTGCTGTTAGTTATTTACACTGTTATATGTATGTTATTACATGTATCAGTTCACCTGTGACATCTGACACCATTATCTGTTAATTATTTATGCGATGATAATCCCGCTTGACTAATAATTGATTGATTATGTCGTTTATATTGGATGTTAAATTGTAAAGTATAAAGTGATAAATATTATGCAATTGAATTTGACATAGAATAGTAAAAATTTGAATCGACATATGTGTTGAATTTGATTAGTTAAATTTGTAAATATGACCCCTTAAATGTTTAATTATTTGACACGTAGAAAATGGTTAATTACACCGTGAACCATTGTATGTATGTTGTGAAAGCTGTTGTAGTATGAAATTGAATAATAGACATTAAGTGAAAGAACCGTAACAATATTAGTGAAATAATCTTTAATCTACATGAAATGATAGTGTAGATTCTAGAAATAATTATATTAATTCGCACAAATAACAATGCGAATTAATATGATTATTTCGGGATTATTTGAAGTAATTTGTTGGATTGTTATTGATTGTTGTTATTACTTGTTTATTTACTTTGACACCATCCCAGTTATCACACTGCAAGTTCCCTTTGCTATGCTTGATTTTTGTATTGAAATGGAATCGGGTTGAAATGATAAATACCCAAATGAACTTGACTTAGGATAGAGAATTAAATAAAAATCCGATTGGTCAATAATTTGATTTAAAAATAAAATAATGGTTTTATTCGAATAAAGAATAAGTTTGAATTGAAGTTGGAATTTGAATTTTTATGAAAGGAAAATGTAAATATTGAAATCTGAAACAAATATTAACGTAGTAACTGATGAAAGAATGTGGTTTGAAATTTAATTATTTAATAATTAAATTTGGAATTATGAATAAATAATTTGGAATTAGTAATAACTAAGTTTGAAATTATTAAGTTGAATTTATTTAATAATTAATTTGAAATTATTTAATAATTGAATAAGATTGAATTATTTGATAATTGGATAAAAATTGAATTCTTTGATAAGAGAAATTGAACTTTTGAATAAGTAAATTTGAACTTCGTTAATAAATGAAATTGGGTTTCTTTATTTATTAATTTTTGGAAAAATTATTTATGTAAATTAATAAGTGAAATTGAACTTCTTGAATATGTGAAATTTAGTTTCTTTATTATTTGAGTTGAATTTTGTAACTAAGTAAATAAAAAGTGTAATTGAATTTCTTTAACAGGAAATAAAATGTGATTTATTGGAATCAATGTAAGACTTGTAATTTAGAGAATTTGATTTGACGAATCTAATTTAGTTAAATTTGTAAGTTTTGATAAAATGAAGATGAACTTAAGCAATTGATTTAATGAATTGGAAATAAAATAGGAATTGTTTTGAATGATAATCAACTTAACGAATATTCAATGAAATCAATAAATGAATTTAAATTGATTTGAATGTTAAATTAAATTAATTTAAATGATTTCAGAATGAAACTTATGTACGAACTTGAATCAATATTTGAATTGTTAATTTAAATAAAAAAAAATTGAAATTGAATTATAAGATTTTGAAATAGTAATTTGGAAGTTTGAAACGTAAATTTTGGAAATTGATTTAGAAAGACAAATGAATGTTGGTTTACGAAATTGAAATTGAATTTGATTTGATTTGAAATATAATAAACGACCAAATCGATGTAATAATTACGAAAGTTATTAAAGAAACCAGAATCGGTTATGGATATACTCTCTATCTAAACCGAAAACCACTTTAATAACTATACGCCGAGTGTGATCCAGAATGAAGTGGTTGGAATGATGTACGTGATGACTGAAGAAAGAGAACGATAATGGATAGCCTTGACACTTGTGTCAAATTGGAAATGACTAAAACAGGAGCCGTGTCGGGCCAAATAGGGTTAGCCACCTCGAGCGAACACACTTCTTCGTAAACTACTCATTACTTGTTATTGATTGGTGCACCCTCGGAAATTCAGGAGTGTTGTTTCGCGGTGTTGCGATCGCTGCGGCGATGCATTCTCACCAGTCCGGATCAGGCGAACGATAGTTTCACTACCTTGGGTATTGCCTCATGTGCCTTGTCATACTTGTATCCCTATATACGCGACCACTACGAATTTGTTTTGTGTTATACCTATGGAGTACTCCCTGATATCCCACTGGTTTACGGTGGAGTTTACAGTGCTGTATAGACTATGACATTTATATAAAATGTGTTAAGGGGGATAATGGTAACGCCTTAACACTATTTTGATACTTTATATTACTGATAGACATTATCTATTTAGCGTACACTACTACATAGTAGATAGTTTAACGGATCCTTAAAGGATGGTTATTCCAACATCCTTTGAGTTACTTGTATTTCAATTGTTATTTCACTTGAGTTGGATTTATTAATATAAGAATATTAATCCCGACTCGAGTGTTTTGTGTTTTGCTTTACGCTCGGGTCAGACTGAGTGTACCAGTATTCGAGACTCACCTTTGGAGTTGGAGCTTTGCTTGAAGATCCAGCCATCTATTCTGCTTTCAGTATTCAATGATTCCAGTGATGTATTCTGATTTGTGCCTGATGTATCGTGTTACTCATCTGTTGTAAACTCTGATGTATCTTATATATTTATATAGTTGCTTCATGAACTACTATCTATTTTACTTCCACTGCATATTATTACTCTGTGTCTGTGATTATGTGATTATTTATTTACTGTATATCTGAGTTTTGCCAAATTTAAATTAACAATTCGGTATTTTGAATTGTTTAAGTCCGACATGTGCGGATGCGAATAGTCCAAAATAGCTGGTCGTTACAGTTATATCTTCTTTTCTAAAGAAATCAATTTTCTTTTATTTGGATAATATCATTAAAATTTTATTTAAGATCTTTATATTTTTTTTTTGAATTTTCTTTGCTAATACATCTTATTGTAGATTTTATTTCCAAAATTATCTGAAGTTTAAATAACTTTCCTTTATTTCTTTAAACTTTTTCAAAAGACTATGATAAAATTTCCATAGTTTCATCCTTTTCTTTATTTTATACAATATATTCTTACAAGATATATTTTAAAATAATTTTCTAAACTTTAAACACTTTTTTTATAAAACTATTTCTTTTTTATAATATTCCTTTGAACTTTTTATTTCTAAATATCTTATTAGATTTGATCGGATATAAGATTGAAGAAGTGCATCGAGTGGATAATTAAAAGGAATTTTATTAATTAACATCATATTCATACATCTATTTCTATCCCTAACTGGCATTACAAAATTTTAGAGACAACTTCCCTAGGGAATATTGCCTATCACTTACTACCATTATATAGATACTTAGACTACCATATACTATTCTTGAATTCCTTTTGAGGTAGACGGTGCTTTATCTTTGGGGCTTAAGTTAACCACTTTCATTCTTGGATAGTCCTTCATTAAGTGTTTCCCTTAAAAGTACCAAATACAAGTTCTTTGGCGGCAATCTTTGACCTCATATCTTAGGTTCTTGCATCGATAGCAGCCTATTTTCTTCTTTTTAATTCATGGTTTCTTCTTGGTTTTAGGACATTTAAGTAGAAAATGTCCCTTCTCTTTACGCTTGAAACATACTATATCATCTTAATCGGAATTTTTATTTTCCCTCCTCTGCTTCTTACTTCTCTTTATTTCACACATAACCGCATAATGTCCTTTCTTCCAGCAATAATAATAGTCGATGTTAGCAAAGGGTCCTAGTTTTTCTTTTTCTTTTTATGCACTTGCTCCTCGAGCTTGCTTTGAAGTCATCCAAAACTCATGACTCGACATATAATAAGCCATTCTGCCCCTAAGTGATATTCCAAGATTAGAACTGTTTATGCCATTTCCATTTCATTTTATTCAAACATCTTCTATCCAAATACTTAATTCAATTTTTTTTGGATTTGAACTTGCCTTCATCCTCCAATGATAAAAAGAATAATTTACCAAGTGCTCAATACCGTCTGCCCAAGCCAACATATGATTGATACTTAGAAGATTATTTTAATCATCACTAGACGAATTAAGACCTTATCCATGGGACTTTCCTAAGGGAATGTATCTTATAAATTTCTCAAATCACACAAAATTTTATATCTTTTGAAAAACATTCCTTTATATGCAAAATATAATCTTTTCAAAATAGTGTTTTGATATGCCTTGTTAAGAGTTTAGAAATACCTATTGATACAGTTGTACTTCCCATATCGACCAGAATTTATAAACCGCTCAACCGATAAATCAACACAAAATATTTTTCTTATCAAATAACAAATACGCACTCATATATATAATACACTCAAACTCATTCTAGGGTGTCAGTAACCCTATCTCTAATGAGTTACTCATCCTAGGGTATTACTAACCCTATTTCTGATGAGACTTACTCCAATAAAGCCTAGGTGTTCGCTCAACTTAAGCTCTGATACCAAATGTAATGAACGGGTTTTTCAGACCCGCCACGGTAGGCTTTGCAACCATACCGCTACCCTTCTACTTTTCAATATAGGGGCACTCCTTCTTTTCAACATGGAGGTGACTACATGTGGTACCTCAGATCTGCTTTTACGGCAAGACTCTCGACTATGAACCAACCCTTTCACACTAGGGATGTGTAGGGGTAAGAGTCTAAGCTTCGTCACTGCTCATAAAGCGAGAACCCCCTATCATGCTGAACATAATCAAGCAAATCCGATACCCCGGTTCTTCGGATAAGAATCACCCAAATCTGATCCTGGTTCCTTCGTACCAACCATCTAATAAATTATGTTAATTCATATGGGGTTTCAAAAATTAATTTAAAGTGATTTTCGAATAGGAATCACCCAAATCCAGTCCCGGTTCTTCGAATAGGAATCACCCAAATCTGATCCCGGTTCCTTCATACCAATCATCGAATAAAAGATGCTAAGTGGTTAAATAAAATTTAAAGAATTTTTTTTCTTTTCTTTTATCTTGGAAATACTTAAATATGATCTTTTAGAGCATCCAGGCTTTTCTTTCGATCTGCTCCACCCCTCGCCTAAAAAGAGAAAACATAGGCCATGTAATTCAGGGCACTGGTTGCTCCATTCCAAGCCTTAGTTAAAAACCTTATTTTTATCTTCCCAGATCTCACAGGCAGGACAAATGTACTATTCTTTCTGCATACTCAGTTTGCTATTATATTCAATATTCTTCACTTTTTTGTTTAAGTAATGTAAACAATTCCTCTTAACCATTTATTCAAACTCTTATTAAAACTTTCAAATCATCTTTAAATTGTTTAATTATTCTTTTAAAGTCATTCACAAAAGATTCAGGAAAGAATTGTTAAGTTTAAAATTACCTTTCAAAAGTTATTTCAAACTGCTACGAAAAGTGTTGCAAGTAGCGTTTTAAAAGCTGTATTCTTCAAAACGACTTTTATATCATTTAGAAATCCATATTTTCAACTTAAATATCTTTTAATACATTTTAAAATATTTTTAGGATTTATTTCATATTTTTAAAACATTTAAATATCAATTTTGAACTTTGGTTACTACACCGCAAAACCGTGATTTTTTCTAGAAAATTCGTTTTGGACATATTCCAAAACCGACTTAATGAAATCTTGTTTTTCTTTATTTATTTCTTTAAACGTATTAAATGTTTATAAAACATTTTTAACTCATTTTAAAACTATTTCCAAAATGTTTAAGCATTCCATATACACCCTTTTATTTTCAAAAGGAAAGTGCTTTCCTTTGTGCTTATCGACGTGTATTAACGTGACTTGGTAAAACAATCATATCAAACAATCAATACTTGATGGGAAAAGCATATATAAGCATCCGTAGTAATCATAACACAACATCAAACATGTATATATGTAAATAGAGATGTTAAATAGAGTTTCTCACTATAAACCAAAGCGATTAACTTCCTACCAACATTCTAATCAATCAACACTTCACTAATTAATTCCTACTCCATTAAACACTAGCAAACAACACCCTCTTCCTTCCAATAGCTTGGCCGAGCCTTGAGAAGGAGGTTGGCCGAAAATATAGAGAAGAAGTGGTAGAGCTTTGAACTTGAATTCTCAAAATTAGACCCATAAAATAGGTCATCTTCTCTCTTCTTTTTGACTCTCTTACTCTCAAAATTTGAAAAACTTGTTGACTGAAAAGTTGTTGAAAATTCTTTTCTATCAAATTTAAGAAAATAATCACTTGATTTTAATTAATTTTGAGGAAGATATGACATAATGAAGAAGAGGTAATGTCGGATCGACAAAAATAAAGCCTGAAAATGCAATTCAACGAATTGAGTTTCAGGTATAGCAAACCTCAAAAATGGAAAAGCTGTTCGACATAAAAGTTGTAGCCACTAGAAAAATACATGATCTAAAAAAAAAATTTTGCATTTAGGTTGGATTTTTAAGAAGTTATGGCCGAGAGAAGAAGAGTTAAAATGTGGAGAAAAGAGGAGTTTGATTTGAAGAGAATAAACATTGATTGCTTTTGAATATTTTGTAAATATTTCGACATTATTTCTTTCTAATTTTTCTATGGCTTGGAAGCCATTATGGAGAAGAGGAAGACGTTTAAGAAAAGAAGATGAAGAAATGTGAATGATAGTGAGAAGGAGGTTGGTATTTATAGAAAAAGAAAGAAGTGGTAAATTTACCAAAATAACCTCTTACCAAATTACCAAACTAACATTACTTCAACTTAAATCAATCTCCAGTTTTTCAATACTTAACATCATCTTTCACATCCTTACTTTATGTCTTAGTCACTTAAAGATTAAGTAAAGAATATTATAATTATGTTGGTTTTGATTTGATGTGATTTGATTTTTACTTTTTCTTACTTTTGTTAATTCTTACTTACTTTTACTAATGACTTCTAGAAGTTTTCTAATCTTATTCAGTAAAAGTAAACATGTTTATCGAATTAATTAATACTTACACTATTTGAATATATGTTTATATATAAGAAAATAAATGTGCGACGACGTTGCAACAACTTTTAATCGACAAAACGTTGATTTTCGACAAAATGTTTTACGGTCACATATTGACGTTTTAGTTGAATTATTTATTTATGTCAACCAAATTTAAAAATAAATTTGTATAATACTATTTAAAAATATAAACACTCATAAATAAATTAAAATAATTTATTTAACCATTGAAACTTACTTTTCTAATATCAGCGTTTTGTTACTTTTGTCGATATAGGCAACTGTTACTATTTTTGTGTATACCTCTCTTTCCAAATCCTAACTAATTTTGTTTGAATCATATAACCTTACTTATTTTTCATTTAAATAAATTCAAATATTATATTTTAAAGTGGTCAAATTCTGCGTCGTTACATACTTATTCCTAATGGTCAACTTATTCAACTCCCTATAGTCTACACAAAGTCTTAACGACCCATCCGACTTGGCTACAAACGCTACACAGGACCCCCAGCTCAAACGACCAGGTCTAATCAACCGTCTTCTCAACAAATCCTAAGCTTGACTCGCAAACTTCCTTCTCTCTCGGAGCCATTCTCCTTTTTGGTTGGACTACAGGTCTTGCCCCTAGAACTAAATCAATATGGAATTCGATCTCTCGATGCGGGGATAAACCCTTAAGTTCTACAAAAACATCAAGGGAGTCTCTAACAACATCAATGGATCCTAATCCTTCTCGGGATGCTTCAAGCACATGCAAAAGACTACACATATGAATTTTGGGGCTATCACATTTCACCCTTGCAGTTCTTCCCAACTCGGTTTCCAAAGATACGGTTCTCTCCTCACATTTAAGAATAGATTTATACTTGGTTAACCAATCCATACCAAGTATAAGGTCAAATCCTTTAAAATCTACTACATAGGATCACACGAAAACTATGGGAAAGATAAGAAATTTTCAAGCCTTCACAAATCATATTCAGTTGGGTCACTTCCCTTATGGGATTGGATAACCAATAGAGTTGACTATGATACTAGGGATAAGGTGAAATTTCACTACTGTTTCTAAAGAGATAAAGCAAGAATCAAATAATACGCTAACGTAAACACCATTTAAAAGCAAGGTACCTTCGAGGATGCTTTTACCCTTCACATCCGTTGAAGATGATGGTTCGTTCTGGATGGAAAACACCTTGTTTGACTGCGCCTTCTGTAGGAGTAGGCAGGCTTTCACCATGTGCCAGGGCTGATGGCAATTAAAGCACTGGGTCTTCTGAACCATTTGAGAAATAGGTCTGCTTTGTTGCTTCGGGGCTTCACTTCTTGGACAAAATCTGGTAATATGACCTTTCTTTTTGCAATTATAACATTCCCTATTCGCGTGGTTGCCTCCTTGCTTTCCTTTCCCTTGTTTCTTTCAATTCAGGTAATACTTCCTCTTATTCTGATTTGTAGCACTGCCACTTCATGTTGCAACTGTTGCTGAGGGTTTCTTTTCCAAAAGTTCTTCATATCTCAAAGCCATATCCACAAGCTCCACAAACGATCCCTTAAGATGAGCGGTCATCTTCTCGTGGAATTCTACCCTCATACCTAATACAAACATTTAATTTTTATTAAGAGGGGTGTCTATGAGTCCAAGGCCATAACGAGATAACTCATTGAACTTCGTTTCGTACTCTGCCACTGACACGTCTTCTTGCTTAAGGTCTAAGAAAATCCTACATAACCGGGTCCTACCTGCAGTCGGCATGAACTACTCCTCAAACACCTCTTTGAATTTATTCCATGAAAATTCATCCACGTGACATTCGTCGTGACTGAGTCCCACCACGTTGCCGCCCCTTCCTATAACTGCCATGATGCTAGTACTCGCTTCTGTTCATCAGAAAGACCCAAACCCTTGAAAATTCTCTTACAAGAGCATAACCATGCTTGCACCTCGATAATAGATTCACCCTTAAAGTGTTTCCCTCCAAAATTTGCAAAGTCCATGCACAGAGTTGCAAAGTTCACTCGAGGCTGTCTTGGAGCTGCGGCCTCGACAGCTACTCTGCCACCTCCAACATTAGGGCTTCTTCCATTAGTGATTGTTGTGCTACTGATTCCTCTGCCTCGCCTTCCCCTTGTATTCATTTCTTACTACCTGGACATAGTAAGAGGATACTTAGCACTAGAACGAAATACATTCCAAAGATGGCACTGATAATATCTTATCAAAGATGATCTAACAATCAGGGAGGTATTTATATGTATATATATATTATTTACAAATACGCTCTCTCAAGATAGATATTAACCCAAAAGCCTAGGTATTCATGTAACCTAACGCTCTAGTACCAAATGTGACGGCCCGCCTTCCGAAAGACGAGTCATAATATAGAAAGAAATAGGTAGAAAAGAAATAGATAGAAAGAAAGAACTAAAAAACAAATCATAGAATCTCACGACGGAATGGATAATATATATATATATATATATATATATATATATAACATATATCATATAGTCACTGGTATAATACATCAGAGTCACAATTATGCATACATTATACCCAAACAATCGTATTGACCTCTCTATTCATTACAAGCCAAAATACAGACATAGATACCAATACAGTGGAATATAGACATAGCGAGATACGTTGAAGCTACCTGCTCCAACTCCTCCTCCAAAATACATCGAGAGCAAACCTGGAATCATTTGGCTAGTCATAAAAAATTAAGTGCCCAAGAGTTTATAAAAAACATAAAAATAAATACTGGGTCAGACAAGGGTCTGGTGTGAGTAAAACGGTTAAATTACTTTAAATTGAAAACCATTTGAAATCAAGGGTATCTCGTTAGACTCGCCACACATAAACACGGACGGGTTTTTCCATTACGATAACCAAAACACTTTCATAGGAAATCCAGAGATATTATAATAATGTCTAAGGTTTTCAAATAAATTATTCACATAGTTGAAATTTTTGCATTAATTAAATTCCAGCATAATAGGTGTACAACTAAGACCGTGGGCACTTATTAGAGAATAGGTTCCATACAATGACTGGACCACTGGGGTACCACCCGTCATGGTGCATCTCTAGATAATAACACCGAGGACCACGCTGGGATCCCCTACTACACAAGACTGGACTACCCCTAACCTGGATAGTCCAAGTAAGATTACCCTATGGTTGGGATCAGCAACCACACCACACATACCCAATAGAAAGGGACACTAGATAGGGGTAGCCTTACGCTACTTGGGTGCGACCCACTTAGCCTTGCTGCAACTCCCCTATTTTAGTCATTCCCGGTTGATGAGGCTTGAGACTACGATTACCTTTTAAGAACACATTCACTTGGAATGCTTATCGTTTTCCAACGACGATGTTATGAAAGCATTCGTCCATACAAGTCCGTTCCAGGTCCAAATGGAACCGAAGGCACTATCTCCACTACACCCATATTGGAATCACCCTTAGAGTTAGTGACACATAGCCCTTGCATTCTGAATCTTTGTTCCAAATATTCCCTGGAATCATCCCGACCTAATCGTTTATTTTGGATCGATGTGGTTTTTGGATAATACCAATATCCGATCCAGGTCTCATCTAATCTGAATGACAGATTTTTAAAGGCCAAGTTATTTTAACAAAACAATTCAAATTTAGGGTGTCAACATTCATATGGAAATTTCACTACAAACATCTATTTCCAATAAAACATCTCAATGTTTCTATTTCAGTCATTCAATTCATTTGGTTACTTAGTATCACAGGCACAAAATAATTTAGAATAAATATTAAAGAGTAATCAAGCCACTCACATTTTGTTAAACTATTTCAGCGATTCATTGCAAGATTAACCAAACACAATCATCATCTAGTTAAATTTAAATAATCCAAAATTAATCATATTCCTAACCTTGCTTACTTCTAAATTAAAATTAATTACAAAATTATTTATTTTTAATTTAATAAAATATAGAAATTTCATTAATAATTATCTTAAATAAATCAACATAGGCTTATAATTTAAAAGTTAAATTTGTTTATTAACTTTAATTATTAAAATTAATTTAATTCTATATTGTTTTTGAATTTAGATGAAACAAAATAATGTTTAAAAGGTTAATAGGTTTTCAAATGATAACACTTGATAATACTTTATTTTTATTTTTATTTTTACTTATTTACTTTTTTATTTTTTTTTAAAAAGGACCTGGCCCCTTCGGCCCAACCCAAGAAAAAACCACTCCACCCTTTTCTTCTTCCTCTTTATTTCCCCGTTCCTTTCCTTTTTCATTTTCTAACATGCATGTAGCAAAAAGATCCACGTGTTCATATGCGCACTCCCTTCGGCCGGCTCCTCTCACCGCCGACCATCTTCCCAGGTCACGACCGACCTTCATACCCCACTGGCCATCCCAAATTCCCACGGCAACCCTTAGTCTGAAATTTCAAACTTAAACTCACATCCAAGCATGAACCCATCCCCCTCCTCCACCTCGTTCGACCACCTCCGACCACTTGCCATCGCCAAAACCCACCAGCAGCATCGCCACAATCCCCTCTTCCTTTTCCCCTATACCGCATGCTCCATTTACCTTCACGACGTCGCCATTGACTCAAAACCGACCACGACCCAAACTTGCCTTCTAACCCTACATCGACCCCGACCGACCACCATACCGATGGATAAATTGCCACACTATTTTTCCCACACTCCCCATCTCCCCAGCTTCCTCCTGACCAAAACTCGACCTTCAACATCGACTAGTTCGCCGGGGTTTGGCCAAAAACAACATTCCATTCAACCCCAAATTCCACAACCAAAAACTCAATAGAAATCCTGAAAATACCTCCAAAATTCATCACTTCGTACAGTGATCACAACCATATAAGCAAAAGCACCAAACATGATATTCGAGTTTCTTCCATATTGGTTATCTTACTGCAAAATATACTTTTTAACATTTATACTTGATAATATTCAACGAAACCCTTTTCAAAACAAAGTACAATCGAAAACAAATAGTTTTTCTTTTAACATCATAACTTAAAACCAACTAGGCTGAGAGGTAGGGATTTTTGAAGTTAAGCATACAGTTTCTTCAATATATAGCAGAACAAAAATGATGTTCAGAGCCATGGGTTTCTCTAGTTATAACCCTTAACATACATTCATATATAAGCACATATGTATTCCTGTGAATGCATACTTGTCAAACAAAACTTCTATTTACACATCCAAGCATATAACACAGGTTACAATATAAAAGAATTAAGTTTTACTCACTGTTTTTCCATTAACAATGAAACTTGCTTCTTTTTTTGTTTGATCTTCTTTTGGAGCTTGAATGTCTTGGTTTTAAGTTTTAAATGGAAGCTTGTATTCTTTTTATTTTGTTGTTCGAATGCAAGAATATGAACAAAGCAGTGCCTATTTATAGAGAGAAAGATAGATAAGCTGTACTTTTTACATGTACAATAAGTTTTCATCTTTATTTTCTTTTGTATTTTCTTTATCCATTTTCAACAATGACCTAATTGAATATAAGTGATTTGATTAATTGAAAGAGGGATTTAATTTATTATATGCTTAAGAGGATGTGTATTAATTGCCATGTTCCCTTATGTGTTTACATATGCATATACATCCTTGAAATATACATATATACTACATACACATGAACGTAGGTTTTGTCTTATTTTACCTTTGTAAGTTTTGTACATATACCGTATAACTAATGTACAAATAAAATTGTCACTTACATGAATTTATCCTTACTGATTGATATATATTCTTAAATTTTATATCAAGTCATGCATATACCCACTCATAAATATAATCATATCCTATATTAGAGATGCAGGATTTTTATGCAAATGTTTTTAAGAGAATAAAATTTTATATTTTTAAATCATAGCTTCCTGAATACACACACATAGATATCTATAAAAATCAGGATTTGTTATTGTTTGACTGATGAAAATTTATATTATCAATAATTAAATCAGTAAGTTATTCGTATAACAAGTGCCAAATACCCGAGTCCTTACAGAGTGGGTAATGCGTTTTTGTTTTATTTTATTTAAATTTGAGTTTCAAACTTCTACTGTTAATAACTTTCACGTGGGTGGTCCAATTCGCGCACGGTTTGTTCCGCTGCGATCATATCGAAATACCGGATATTTTGACGCTAGTTTGGATAAATTTTGAGACTGTTAAATTTTGGGCCCTGTTTTGGATTTCAAATCGATTTGAAATCAAAGGTGAGTGTTTTAACCCACTCACAATTACTAAACAATCTTATGTAAGTTAAATTAAATTTACGATGTAATTTGAAATTAATGGATTTACGTTTGGTATGTTTAAATTGCCATTCTAGTTAAATTTGACTTTATTTGCATTTAATCATTGTTTAATTAAATATTGAATTTAATTGTCTGTTTAATACATGTTAATGATAATTAGTTATCTATTGATGTTTATTGGTTGATTTGGATGGTGATTGTGATGGATTTTTGATTGTTGATATTTGATGACTGGATGTTGTATTTTTATATTGTTATAACACTGCAAGTTCCCTATGGTTTGAAATGATACATACCCGAACGATCTATAGATTAGGGAAAGATCGTTATGGGTTGAAATGATATACTCAAGCGATTCTATGGATTTTTATTTAATTTGGGATTACAGTTTAAATGATATATAAACGTAAAATTTTAAATTACAGATTGAAATAATAATTTCCGTATCACTTGACCATAGGGTAGATAATTATATACGGACACCGGATTGGTTAAATTAAATGATTTTTAATTCCTTAAATTTTGAATTCAGTTACTGGCATTTTGAAACAGAAATTGATTTATATAAACTGAATTATTTCGATAGTCCAAGTGTTATTGTTGAAATTGGTATTGATTTAATGAATTGTTCAAATGATTTAAATTGGAATTTCAAAGTTGAAGTGTCAAATATAAATGAATTTATCGAAATTGAGTTATTGAAAATGTTTGGATATAAATTTAAAATCTATATTAAAGTAATTTAAATTATTTTAATCAATTAAAACTATTTTAATTTATTTTTAATGTATTAGAACCTATTTAATCCAGTTTAATCTATTTTACCTATTTCAAACAAATTAAATTAAATTAATCTATTTTAAATCTATTTAATATGATTTAAATCTATTTAATATAATTTAAATTTATTTAATCTATTTAAAATCTACTTAATACAATTTAAATCTATTTAACATATACTTAATCTATTTTAATCATTTTAAATCTGACTAAATCTATTAAATCTATGCTTAATATATTTAAATCAATTTAAATCTAATTAAATCAAATTTAAATCTATTTTTACTATTTAAGCTATTTTAATCTATTTAAACTATTTTTAAACTATTAAAACTATTTATGACTATCTAAACTATTTTCTAAAATTTCTGACTGTGTAAAGTTGAAGTATTTGTATTTAAATCCTTGATGATGATACAACCTAAGTTGGAATTTGGAATTGATACCTTTTTGTGAAATGACATAATCGAGTAAATATGATGGTTTTGGAATAATGATTTAATTAGCCTACCTTATTGATAATTTCAAAAGCGAATATGATTTTGAAGTGAATATGGTTTTAAAGTGAATATGGTTTTGAAAATAAATATGATTCCGAAAGTGATATGGTTTGAAATTGAATATGATATTTTGATATTAATTATGAAATGGTTTTGGAAATCTAAAAGAACCATCTGGTGTGAAATAAGCATTTGGTTGTTAAAGAGACCGGGATCAGATATTGTCATATGTCTGCCAATACCGAAAACCACTTTAACAACTATGTACGTGGTGGAGATTCCAGAGATGAGGTAGGATAGTTTGGCGAACGATTCTGTATAAGGTATTTACGTGACCCTAACTCCCGTGAGTCAGCTTAGATGTGACTAAAATAGGAGCTATATCGAGCCAAGTGAGGTCATTCCTCGTATCAGGCACATTTCTTCGATACTATATTCTGACTTTGTGATTGATTTGGTGGTCACCCTTGATTTTGATTATGGGAGTTTGTTTCGAGGTAGGCGGTAGTAGCTGCTATGCGTTACCACCAGTCGGAGTGCAATAGGTTTATCTACTTTGGCATTGCCTTGAGTGCCGTGTTCACATGCCTTATCATGCCTTCTACAAGCTTGTTTTGTGTCGTACCTATGGAGTGCTCTCTGATAGCCCACCTACGAGTGGAGTTTACAGTATTTAAATAGACTACGACATTATACAAAATGTGTTAAG
Source organism: Allium cepa (assembly GCA_030765085.1). NCBI lineage: Eukaryota > Viridiplantae > Streptophyta > Magnoliopsida > Asparagales > Amaryllidaceae > Allium > Allium cepa. Next base: position 1,045,737,548 of record CM060941.1, read on the forward strand.
GGGGATATGGGTAACGCCTTAATGCTATTTTAATACTTTACTGTAGACACTATTATAATAGCGTATTGTACTATATAGTAGATAGTTTAACAGATCCTTAGGAGATGGTAATCCCGAACATCTCTTAAGTTATTGCACTCATGTTAGACAGTGGATAGGAGACGTCAAACCTTGTAAACATCTCTAACGCCGTTACACTCATATTTATTTATCATTGATTTAATTTATATAAGATCTTTTAGTTTTGACTCGAGTGTTTTGTCTTTTAAATTCGCTTGGGCCAGTCTGAGCTTTTCAGTTTATCGAAGACTGCTTTCTGGAGGATGAAGACGAAGTTTTTGTACTATTATTACTTATTATATGTATTCCAATGCATCATGTTGTTCCGCTGGATTTATTTATTTATCCTTGTTGTATGTAACTCTGAATTTGTATTATTAAAGAATAATCAAATGTTATTTGTAAAACAGCTTCATGAACTATTATTTGATTATTATATTTTGTCATTCCACTGCGAGATTCTGTATTTGTTTTCTTTCCCTCTCCTCTTTTTCTTATTTACCCCATAACAATCTGCTCTTTTGAATTTTTTGAGTCTGACGTGTGTGGTTTATCGTCAATTGAAACCATCCTAAAAGGCAAGTCATTACACCACTTATGAGTTCAAAAATAAAATAGGCAAGTCAAAATAAAATAAAACAATATGCTCAAGCCATATTTCTTTATACAGTTATGGACATTTTACAAAATGTGTCAATATGCAATTTTCAAATTATGTAAGCTTTGTTTGTAGATATTGAATATCCTCTTCTCCCTCGCTAGCCTTTATGATATTAGTTTGTCCTTGAGCTCACAATAAAGAGAATTTAGAGAAGATCCTAATTGGGAAAAGTGATCAGAGTGAGAAAGAGAAAAATTTCCCCTTTCCATTAGTGGATGCATCTCTATTTATACTGGTTGGAGGGAGACAGGCTTGCTTTCATTGGCGATGTGGGATTTTACGGCTCTGCGTGTTACTATCTTGGTGGTAGCCTCAATATAAAGCATGTGATGGAATGTGAAGGCCCTTGAGGCTTTATGAAGGAAAATAGACTACATCCTCTTGAATTTGCTCTTGTGAATGACTCTAATCCTCTTTCTTTGCATGACCTTCGACATTCCTATCGTAATCCTTTGTTATTCTTTGTCTTATTATCATTCAGCAACCTCTTATTGACAATCTTTGGCATTGACTTTCTTAATAGCTTATGGTGTGCTTTTAGTCAATATTCTTTGTTGATTTGATGGCATGTGACATTACAAAAGCACGACACAGCATGGAATGAGCGCGACATTATTGAATGGGGATATTGAGAGGAGGAAACATCAAAGAGAGTGTGATATTGAGTAAATGTGATATTGGTTAGATGCAGTATTGAAAAAATGCGTTATGAATTACATGTGTCATTGATACTTGCACCATGTGGCTTTGATGAAATGCAACATTGATTAATGCATGATGCCCATTGGTATGTGGACGATCTACAACATGAATTCCTTAATTTCAACATGAAGCCCTTAGCCTTGACATAAGGTCTTAACTCTGACATAACTTTGAGCTTGAAGTCATGTGCTTTCGAGATTAGTAAGCTTTTAGCATTGTTTATTACGTTATAATTCTTTTTTTTCAAAATAAATGCCTTTACTTATATCCTTTGGAAATTATATGGAAATATTTACACACCCTCCTTGTATAAAAGAAGAATTTTACGCTTTAGTGTAAAACCAAGAATTTCCTTACTTTCTCAATCCTTTATGAGATTTTCTTTCTAGTCTTGTTTCCACATAAAACATAAAGTGAATGACAATTTCCATCATTAACTTCAAATTCATTTTAATTTTGAGCAATCTTCTTTGATTTTAATTGAGCTAACAATTATTAACGAGATCAATTAATAATGATAATTTCATAAACGGAAACCCATAAAGTTATCTAATAATATCATAGGAGGAATGATCAGGAATTCCTTTGGTGTTATTGATTAAAAGTCCAGAAAACCATTCCAATGATAAGAAAGTCTTGAATAGATGCCTAAAAATTTTTCTGCTGATAATGATTCCTTGAACAAAAGAAGACTAGAAATCTATATGGTAATATTAATCTCTTAAATGGTAGAGATCAAGAAAATAGTAAAGAAGACTAGAAAATCAATCCGGCAAATAATATTCTGAATAGAGGACACGAAAACCATCTAGTAATAATAGAAGACCAAAAACCCATCTGGCAATAATAAAGAATATTAACAATCCATCTAGCAATAGTAAAGAAGACTAGAAAATCTATTTAGCAATAATCATAGAAGACCCAATAATCAATTTGGCAATAATTGTAGAAGATCAGAAAATCTATTTGGCAATAATAAGATTCTGAATAGAGGAACAAAAAAGCATCTAGAATTGAATTTTTTTTGTTTTTAAGCATGGTTTCTTTATTTTTCCTTGCAACACTTATAGCTCGTTTCCGATTGTTCTTCCTTTAGTTGATTACTTTTGCTTTGGAGCATAAATGGATCATTTTGATTGCTCTTCATCTAAAAGATTACTTTTGCTTTGGAGAGCAAATGGATCATTGTTGATCGAGTTTTTCTGCCTCCTTTCAGGTTTTAGACATCATAATCTCTTTTCTTTTCGCCTCTTTATGGGATTCAGACGTCTTAGTCCCCTTTTCTTTGCGCCTCTCTTTGAGCTTTGGACGTCATAATGTCTTTTCTTCGTGCCTTTCTTTGGGGCTTGGTGACGTTTTAGTCCATTTTTTATCACCATCTTAGGTGATGATCTTAACTTAGATTGAAAACTTTATCACCATCTTAGGTGGTGCTTAGGTCTATTGTCTAGTGTGTTTAGTTACCTATCTTAAGCAGAACAAAGGCTTACCCACTCTTCCTCTAGGTGATGATTTAGTATGGTCTTTGTAACAACCCGCCTTTTTGAACCCCAGAAATCGACACTAATACATCCACGGTATTCATGTGCCAAACATCTAAATGGCGGAAAGTAACGACCTGCCATTTCGAACCATTCAAATCGACAATAATCCACACATGTCAAACTTGAATTGCTCAAAACAACAGATTGTTAATTTATAATTGGCAAAAATAGCATACACAGTAAATAAGTCAATCACAAAATCACAGACATAAACTTTACAACAATAAGCAGCGGAATAGATAAATAGCAGATCATGAAGCTACTATATACACATCAGAGTATAAAGCAAATACAATAGAAATCCCAAATACAAAGAAGTCGCTGATACAAAAGCAAATGAAAAGTCTGAACATAAAACTGGAAATAACTGAAATAACAGAAAGCTGAATCAATAAAAGACAGACCATCAAGCAAAACTCTAAGCTCCAAAGGTGAGTCTCAAATGCTGTGATACTCGGTCTAACCCAAGCATAAAGAAAAACGCAAAACACTCGAGTCGGGATTAAAATTCTTATGCAAGTAAATCAACTCAAGTGAAATGCAATATTACTTAAAGGATGTTTGAGATTTCATCTTCTAAGGATCCGTGGAACTATCTACATACATAATACAATACGCTACATAGATAATGTCTACAGTAAAGTAAATTATTAAAATAGCATAAAGACGTTACCCATATCCACCTTAACATATTTTTATATAAATGTCATAGTTTATACGGTACCATAAATCCTACGTAAACTGGAGGGCTATCAAAGGGCACTCCATAGTGTATGACACAAACCAAACTCGTAGAGGGCGCGATAAGGCATATGACAAGGCACACGAGGCAATGTCCAGGGCATGATACTACCTTTTGCGGATCCGGACTGGTGGTAACAGATAGCAGCTACTACTGCCCACCTCGGCACACATTCCCATAATCATAATCAAAGGGTGGCCACCAAATCAATCACAAAGTGATAAATATAGCATCAAAGAAGCATGTCCGATCTGAGGTACGACCTCACTTGGCCTGTCGTGGCTCCTTTTTTAGTCAGATCAAGCTAACCTGTGGGGGTCAGGGCTACGTTAATACCTCATACATAATCGTCTGCCGAACCATCCTACTTCGTTCTAAATTCCTGACCAAGTGCATAATTTTTAAAGTTGTTTTCGGTACTGGCAGAGAGTATGACAATATCTAATCCCGATCTCTTTAACAACCAAACGCTTATTTCACACCGTGGTCATTTTATAAAATCACCTTTATAAAATTTAAATAAAATCTCAAATCACTAAATTTAATAAAAATCAATAATTAAATATCTAACTTCAATTATATTCAATTCAGATAATATTCACTTAATCACTTTTATAAATATTTAAATAAAATCTCAGATTACAAATTTAAATCAAAATCAGAATTAAATATCAACCTTTAATTATATTAAATTCTAAAAATATTCACTTAATCACCTTTTCATAAACATTTAAAAAAAATCTCAAATTAAAAATTTAAATCAAAATTAAATATTCAATTTTGAAATATTGAATTTTATAAATATTCAAATAAAGTTTCAAATTACAATTTTAAATCAAAATTAAATATTTATCTTTAATTATATTTAAATTTGAAATATTCATTTAATCACCTTTAAATCAAAATCAAGTTATCAAATTATAAAATCGTATCTTTAAAATCTCAAAATCAGTAAGTTCAAATTAGTTCTTATTTAAATTCAATTCTTCAACAAATTAAATTACAAGTCCACTTTAACTTTTCTTTCCAACCTTAATTTATTAAAGTTATTACTAAAATCTATTTTAAAAATAATAACATAAATCCAAATAAATATTTAAACATATTATATATATGAAAGTTATTACAAAAATCTATTTAAATATTAATATAAATTGTAAATAAATATTCCAATCATATTATATATATATGTATATGTATATATATTAGTTAAATTAAATTCTTATGAAGTTTTATTATATTAACTATTAATAAATTTAATTTTATTATTATTAAATATATTTTAAATCTTATTTTATATATTTTAAAAATAATAAAGTTATAAGTAAAATCTTATAACTTACATTTTAAAACTTAACTCATAAATTTAAAATTTTCGAAACATATAATTTTAAAAAATCTAAATTTTACACATATGTTAAAATTAAAATATCTTTATATTATATTCGAAAAATCAATACGCATATATTTCTCCTTTTCAAAAATATGGAAATCGTTTAAAAATAGAGCAATGGTGTCTGTATATAATTTTCTATCCTATGCTCAAGTGATACAGATATTTATCATTTCAATCCGCAATCATTTAATATTTACGGGTATATATCTTTTGAACCCACAATCCCGAAATTTTAAAATCAATAAAATCACTTAGGCTTATCTTTTCAACCTATAACGATTTTCTCTAATCTATAAAATCGTTCGGGTATGTATCATTTTAACCCGTAGGGATTTCCTAAACTAACAGGGAACTTGTAGAGCGAGTGCAATGAAATAGTAAGATAAAGTGACATAGCATATCAATGGAAAATATGATCATAATTAACAATTTAATATGATATAATACACACACACATCAGGTTATGGTGTCATATGTCAATTAACATAGTAAACAATTTAAAATATCAACATATCAAATTCAACAATTAAATTACTAATACATTCAATTTAACAACGTATTCAATCGTCATTTCATGTGAATTATATTTACTAAACAAATGAATGTTAATCGTGAGTGATTTTTCACCTTTCGAAGCTAGAGAAATAACGAGAACAAGATGCGACAAACCGCGGATGTGGACACGAACTAGTGTTCATGGACATGCACACCCACAATGGGACAGCGACAAGCCGATAGTTGCTATAAAAATCACCAGACAACAACGAAAACAAATCAAAGCTAGCACGATCTTGAATTTGATGATATATATATATATATATATATATATATATATATATATATGCGTGTGTGTGTGATATATACACATTTTTCCTTTTTTATAGAATAAAGGAGAGAAAGCGTAAAGATAGGAGCTTTTTAACAGGTATTATTAAAAGTATATAATATTATATAGAAGTGGTATTTATCTTAAAACTCATAAACCTTAAATCATAGTTTTAAGAATTTTTGTATAATGGCAAAAAATAAATTCAAGATCTATAAATCATAAGGCAATGCTTAAACAATGCTTATGCATCATTAAGCAAGGTGAGAATTTCAAGACCATAGAAGTAACAATTATAACATTTTACTTAATAGCTCAATGAACTTGCTAAGAGTCAATCGGAAATGTTGCTTTAAAAAAAGTGTTTTCTGTTACTAAAAATGAATGTAGATGACCCAAATTCGTAATATCATGGAGCAGAAACAAAAATTATACAATATGAACATAAAAAAAAATAGTAAAAATTATTGCTCACGACTATAGTTGGTTGCTGGCGGGTCTTTGGATCATGCAATGGTGGTGGGTTGCTGAGGGGAGGACATCTACGCAATCGGTGTGTGCGTTGTGGCGGTTCAGGTCAGGTCGAGGGTAGGTTTCGGCGGAAGGTGGTTGAAGAGCCGGAGGCAAAAGCCTGATGCGTTGGAGGTGGAAGGGCTGCTCGGTGGCTGAAGCTATGGGATGGCTGATGGAGAGGCCGAGTAGGTGGCTGGGTTTGGCACATAGGGTAGGCTTGGGTGTCATTGGAAGGTTGGCGGAGGACAAGGTGGAGATGGCAGCTGTTGCGGAGTGGTCCGCCGAAGGGAAAAAGGTGAAAGGGGTGGTCGGCACAAGGTGGATCTAGGTTGAAGGCTGGCTAGAGTCTCGAAGGTGGAAGGTCGGAGCAAATGGGTACGAATGGTGGGTTAGGCTCAGGTTCAAGCGGGTCAGAAAGGTTGAGAGGTACTGGGGTTGTCGCGTGCTAATGTGGCGATGGTGTTCGGGTGGTGGATGCAGGGTGCAGTCAGAGAGGGGAGAATCATGGTGAAGATCGGATGATGCAAAGGTTGTTAGGGGAGGGTAGCAGATGCGAGGCTCTTGCATGTGACTAGGTCGGGAAGTGGAAGGAAATGAATGATGGGGATGGTCGGTGTGGGTGCTAACGGTTTGAATGGCCTATGCTTAAGCTAGAGATGGGTTGTGTATGGAAGGGATGAGTCGACTGTGGCACATGGGCGGAGACGATTACGTGGAGGGTTTGTGGATTCAGATGGAAGTGGAAGAACGAGACTTATCTCAATTATATATAAGAAACTTATTATATATTATATTTTATAAGAACTGAACAAAGAAGGCAAAGAAAGAAAATAAGAGTGAGGTCACGAATCAGAAGATATAAATTGAAATAGGGAACAACCAATAGTAATGCTTTTAATTCTGGAATTATTAATAGCAAATGGCTATTAGGTTTACACGGTGGATAACTGAAAGGTCAAAGGAAACAAAAAGGGTCAAATACGAAACCTATACGCTAATTGTTTTGCAGATTTTATTGTGCACCAGACGCTGAAATACACAAATGAATAGACTACGGAGATCAGCGTGATGAGATGAACAAGATGGTACACATATATCAGGGACACGACCTTCCTATCAAAACTTGATATTCGCTGCCAATTTTTTTGCTAAAACGCCGAAAATAAGATAAACGGGGCTAGAGCAGTTCAAATTTGGCGAAACGAAATATAATGACTCGCTCAGAAATGATTTACATTTTTCTTATACAAAATATTCAAATTTCAAAAATATCTTATTTCCATCAATTTAACTGATTTAAATTTAAAATTGAAAATTCACAATCAAACAAACTTTCATATTTTCCAATAAAAATTCGCCACATGCTGTTAGCACCAAAATTGGTCACTAAAACCCTTAGAAAGATTGTGTAGAGAGATTAATGAAGAAGACAAATTAAAACAGAGAAGAGAACATAAATTTAAATGCAGAAAATAAGAACACCAGATTTATAGTGGTTCGGCGTTGTATCCTACGTCCACTTTGAAGTTGATCTTTATTTCTTTCCTTGATACTTGATTATAGATACAATCCGTTTCTAAGTATTTGAATACAATTACAAAGTAAAGAAATGATTCTGGAATGAGTCTTGAAAATGGTAGAGTCTCCCCAGTGTTCTCTAGTATCTCTTTTTTTTTCTGTGCCCCTGCCCCTCTATTTATAGACGAAGGTGGGTTGGACTTCTCTGGTGGGCCAGGAAGCTGGATAACTTGGTCCAAGTAGGACATGCTCTGTGCGTCGAAGCAAACAGGCCGAACAGTTGAAGGCCGATCCTTCCTCTCCATGCCGAACGTCTCGGGAGGCCGATTGAGGATGCCGAACATCTTGGGAGAATGCCGAACCATTTTTGATTACCGAACGTTCTTGGGAGGCCGAACGTTCCTCGTGCCGATCGATGCGGTGCCGAGCAGTATAGGATGTTAGTTTGCCAGGCCGAACGTCCAGAGATGCCAAACGTACTTTACGCCGAGTACTCCCTATAGGCCGAACGTTCACTTTGGCCGAACGTTGAAATGCCGAGCGGTCCGAGTTCACCGAACCATGCTGGGATGCCGAACGATGGCTTCGGCCGAACGTACTCGGGAGGCCGAGCATCCTTTAATCTCCGAATGATCTTATGCCGAACGTTCCACTTTGGCCGAACGGTATTCAATACCGAGCGCTCTTTTGATGGCGGACGTTCTTCTGAAAGGCAGAACGATCCCTTTAGATGCCGAGTACTAAGTTGCCTGGCCAATTCCCCAGGTAACATTTTCCCCCCAAAGTAAATCATGTGGTCGTACAGGGTGTGCTTTGAACTATGAGTTGGTGCATTGCCGAGGCCGAATGACACTAAAAATGCCGAACAAGATGACCGGTGTCGAATGTTCCTCTATGCCGAACGTATCTTGTGCTTTGACCGGTTCTACCGGTCAGAGTCGTTTCGACTTCTTCTTCTTCCTTATAAAACCTGGCGCCTCCCCCCTTCTCTTCCTTTTCACTTTTATTTCTTCCATCCTTCAAGAGTTCACGATTTCGCTTGCTAACCCGACATCAAGAGACTAATCAATCCCTCCCAACTTCGCTTTACCGAATAGGTATAATCTCTGTCATCTATCCCCTATCCATGGTTAAATTTAGAGTCGTAGGTTGTAGGTAAGGAGGAATGATTTGAGGCGAGTTCGGTAGGGGGCTGTGGTTAGGTGTGTGACGGTCTGTCGTAGTTCTCTCGTGCCGAACGAGATTGGAGGAAGAGAAGGTGGAGGAGGAGCATGAGGCAGTTGGGATGCCGAATGGCACGTCCTAATATGACTTGCCGAACACTTGGGCTTTGTTGTTCGGTTGTGGATGGTGGATGAAAGGGAAGATTTTAGTGTGGAGTGCCGAACGATAGGCAGGAAGGTTTGGGAGGATGCATGAGTTAGCGGAGAGGTTAATGAATGTAGCTTCGGTCGAATGGGATTTTGTCCGAACGATTCTCTACCGAGCGTCACTCAGTATGAACTGTAGTTAGGCCGAACGATAACTTCGCCGAGCAACAGTTTAGCCGAACAAACGTCAATGCCGAACCATATATAAATACCAGACAAACGTATTAAACAATGCATAGCCAAACCACGTATAAATGACGAACAAACGTATTAAACAATGCATAGCCCAACCACATATAAATGCCGAACATACTCCATTGTCCGAACATGACCCAAGCCGAACGAACATAAATGCTGATCATACTCTGTTGGCCGAACGTGACTTGAGCCGAATGAACATAAATGCCGACCATACAATTGCCTTGCCCAATTTCATAACTAAATAAGGACAGAAACTCCAGCATACTTGTATATCGAACTGATTTGGACTGATAACCTTCCCGACAGATATAAACCTGAACTTTACTTGACGTAGTCTGATAACTTCCTCTAGCGTTTTCTGAACCTGAAAATGTAATTGCCATAAGGAAGGCTTTTGTAGACGGTCAGCGATGATGGTGTTCGGAGGCGGTGATTTTAAGCTTAGTTTTTTATTAGTAATCTTGTGACTTCCAAGTTTTCAATGCTTATTAGTTCACACACCACGTGGACGGAATGTTCGTGTTGTTAAATCTAACGTCGACCATTTTTCAAGTACAGTTCACGTAGGTGTTTAGCCGAATTCGCTATTTATTGGAGATGTCTAAAAAGTCCAGTTCCGCCATAATCTCGGACAGGCCCGATCCGTCTTCCAAACAAGGGGATGCGGACACTTCTAATCCATCAACTTCCCCTGCTCATGACCTGGCTCTTGATGCCCTGGAGTCGTCCATTCTCCTGGATAATCCGATTGATTCACAGGCTTCGAAAATCAACGAAGCCACGCTTCAGCGAATATGTGCTATTCATGGAATCCCTTTTGCCGATGTGCTGGTTCCGTCGGGGCATGATCATCCATACCTGCCCCCAGTTGGATATACCGCCTGTAACAAGTTCATGTGCTGGGTCGGCAGCGTGCCTCCGTTCAACTTTTTTCTTCGGGATGTGCTGCAGTATATTGACATCACCCCGTCGCAGTTGCACCCAAACGACCATGCCTTCATCTATGGCACATATATGCTCTTCATGACCGTCTTCTCTAGACCCCCAACTCCCGGTGATATCAGATACATATACATGATCAAGAAGCGGGGAGATAGTTCCTCTTACATGTTCCTAGAGCCACATCGGAAATGTCAAATCTTAACCAGGGCGTGGAGCAGCAAATTTGCCCTGTATAAACAGGAATGTTTCTACATGCGTTGCCCCCTGGGTTTTGCGAGGAGATGGGTCGAAGGAAGTAAGTCTTTTCCCTGAGTTGATATTCGCGTTCAATCGGAGCTGTGCTTTTTCTGACCTTTTGCTTTATCTTTTCAGGTAACAACCCCCTTCCCGAGGGCCAAGGGTATTCTGAGGCCGTTGAAGCCATTAGAGCTCTTCCTGCCGAGGAACGGGACATCCAGACCCTCATTTCAAACGAGTCATTATCAAGGTTCAGATTGTTAGCAGGAGGTCACCAGATTAGTCTTCCTGAGGGTATCACGATTCCTAAGCCTACATCCGGTAAAGGGAAAAAACTAGCCGAATTGTCATCACGCCATACCCCTGATGTATAGGAAGAGGGGGAGATTAAAGAGAGTGAGGCTCTTGAAACACAAGGTGAGAATGTGGTTGTTACTCAGTATCCGCCGGTCGAAGTACATGATATTGAGACGTCATCTTCCCCTTCGAAGGGGAGAAAGACATTGGCGTATAAGATAAGGAAGGAGAAGGTTGGCGGAACTTCCAAAGTTACGCTCATCCAGGTAGAGAAAGAGGCTTCTTCATAGCATGTGGAAAGTTCTTTAAAGGGCCTGTCGAATCTCTCCATCCCCGATGATCTGCTCAACTACGACTTTGGCGATCAGGAGGCATTCAAGTTCCACTCGCCCGTCAGAGGCGATGTGGGGATTCCAACCCAGAGTCAGGGAGAGAAAACACCTACTAGCAAGGCTACTGGTCCGTCGGGGGGAAACACTAGGACACACAAGAACACTTGCACTTCAAGTCTCACTTAGATTTTTTTTCCTCCTCTTGCTAATTCGCTGTTATTTGAATTTCGTGCAGGTGACATGGGGCGCTCACACGGATTCGATCGTCTCCGTGGTTCTTCTATTTTTCATCCATCCGGACGGGACTCGGGTCCCGAGAGACGTCAGGATAGAGATGGCGGTGGCGACAAGGACTATCGTTCTCGGGACTCGTCATCCCGGAGGAAAAATTATTATCATCCAAAGCACCACCAGGATACTTCTTCTTATGCGGAGCACAGCAAAGACAAGCACGGCCAAAAGCGGTCACAACCCGATGCTCCCCGAGACTAACATTCTGACTCCTCTTCCACTCAGCAGTCTGGAGACTCTCACAGGAGGGGTGAGCTTTCAAAGCCGTCACCCCCTGCTCCATCGACAGACCCAACAGTGCCAGAGAGGCTGGCTGAGCTTAAGGACAAATTTCCGAGAATCTGCTTTGATGGGCTGAAATTCCTTCCGACGATTCACACTATTCCTGGTCATGTTAAACAGAGCGCTCTTGCCTGTACGAATGACGTCTATGTTCAACATGACGCATTCGTTCACCTGGCTGAGAAACTTTCCGAAGTCTCTGTGGAGCGCCAGCATGAGATCGATCGTTTGAAGCTTGAGGCTATCCACGATAGAGACATCATAAAAGCCCAAGACGCAGAAATTGCCACTTACAAATCTGAACTCGAGGTCGCCCATCGGAGCGCCAGGGACACTGCTGAGGCCGTTACTCGTTTGGAATCAACTCATAAGAAAGAGCTTGACGAGGTGGTTCAACGATGTGGAGCTTTGGCTTTAGAGAAAGACTTCGTTCAAAAGGAGGGGGATACGCTCAGCTCCCGGGTCAAGGAACTTGAGGAGCTTCTCTGCAGAGAGAAAGAGGAGAAGACGGCTGCCCAAGAAGAGTCACAGGGATACTGTGACGAGATTGTCGCTAGTCGACTTTTGAAAGAACAACTTGAGGGTGAGCTTTCCAGGGTCGAGACTTTGAAGAACGAAGCCCGTGAAGAGGGGGAAAAGATGGCGTCGGAGGACATCAAGTCCCGTCTTGAGACTGCAAGGGAAGAAGGCAGGGAAGAGATCAAAACCGCGTTCGACCCACTCATTGCCGAATTCAACGCCCGCGTGCTAATGCATCATGACTTAACTTTTTTGGGCAATGGCTATCTTGAATCGTTGCTCGAGGCATGGGAAACCCTAATTCAAATCAAGAAGGTCGAGCGTGGTGCCGAAGAGGTTGATGAGGGGGACTTGATGAAAGAATATCTAAGGGGAAATGAGCCTTCGGACCTGTCGACGGCCAAGGCCCTCTATTGCAAAGGCTCCCCCTCAAGGAAAGGGAAAGAAACTGTCGCCGGTCCCTCCGGGGCTGAGCTTCCTGTAAATGTGCCTACCCAACCGACCAGTCGACCGATACTTGATCCTTTCGAGCAGCACATTGGTTATGACCCGGAAGCCCCCGACCTAGGCGTTCATGTGTTATCTCCTATTCCGGAGGGCGAAAACCCCTTGACAGCAGAGAGTTTGCTAGAGCCTGGTAGGCAACTCTTTGACTTTGATATCGCGTATTCTCCTAGAAGTTGTCGTATTCTAATACTCGCTTTTCGTGATTTCATGCAGGTCGTATTGATCCTGAGCCCACTCCGAGGAGCGATGTCGCCAAGGAGGCGGAGAAGGAAACAAGTGAGGCTCCTCACGAAGGTGAAGCTCCTGGTCCTGATGCTCAAGTAATCGGGGCGCTCGATGAAGGCAAGTCCGACTCCTCCTCTGAGAGTTATGAAATAGAAATCACAGGCGCCTCTGAGCATACATCTGAATTGAGCATGAAGGAGCGGCTCGAGAAAGAGAAGAGAGATACAATCAAGGTCAAGGTTGAGCCGCATGAAGTGGACCTGGACGATCCCTTGAACAGGCCATTGAAGGTCATCCTTCCTGGTAGGTCCAAGCCCTTGGACGTTCCCCCTACTTCTTCAGTTGTTACTCCTTCATCAAGGAAAGGTTCCAAGGGTAAACGCTCTGGGGAAGAGTCGTCCGGGAAGAAGTTGAAGAAGCACAAGAAATGATCACCATTCTCGTTCGACGAGAGTTAATCTAAGTCATGTAATAATTCTTTGTATATTTTGTAAATAGATTGTCGACTCCGGACTTTGGAGCGTTTGTAGCGGAAAACTTTTCTTGAATAAAGTTCAGTTTCCTTTTCTGTCTTTTCAAAAGACTCTTATTATTCAGTTGTTTTCTTTGTGATTGTGATTTGAATCCATGCGGTTGCGCGTAACATGGACTTCTTGGCTTGTCTTTATATAACTCAGAAATGCTCTGGGAGTTGTTCGTTTCCTTCCATGCTTCAAGCACTTAGAATATTCTTTCAACCTGTACGACGGGAACATAGAGCACTCCAGCCCGCATTCTGGGGACTTGGAGAATTTTAAACGTTTATATTTGAGTTCATACTCTGGGGACTTGTAGATTATTAATCGTTCGCATTCAGGTCCGCACTCCGGGGACTCAGAGTACTCTAGTCCGCACTCCGGGGACTTGGAGATTTTTAATTATTTATACTCGAGTCCGCACTCCGGGGACTTCGAGTACTCCAGTCCGCACTCCGGGGACTTGGAGATTTTTAATCGTATATACTCGAGTCCACACTCTAGGGACTTAGAGTACTCCAGTCCACACTCTGGGGACTTGGAGATTTTGAATCGTTTATACTCGAGTCCGCGCTCCGGGGACTTCGAGTACTCCAGTCCGCACTCCAGGGACTTGGAGATTTTGAGTCGTTTATACTCGAGTCTGCACTCCGGGGACTTAGAGTACTCCAATCCACACTCCGGGGACTTGGAGGTTTTTAATCGTTTATACTCGAGTCCGCACTCCGGGGACTTAGAGTACTCTAGCCCGCACTCCGGGGACTTGGAGATTTTGAATCGTTTATACTCGAGTCCGCGCTCCGGGGACTTCGAGTACTCCAGTCCGCACTCCGGGGACTGGAGATTTTGAGTCGTTTATACTCGAGTCCGCACTCCGGGGACTTAGAGTACTCCAGTCCGCACTCTGGGGACTTGGAGGTTTTTAATCATTTATACTAGAGTCCGCACTCCGAGGACTTAGAGTATACCAGTCCGCACTCCGGGGACTTGGAGGTTTTTAATCGTTTATACTCGAGTCCGCACTCCGGGGACTTCGAGTACTCCAGTCCGCACTCCGGGGACTTGGAGATTTTTAATCGTATATACTCGAGTCCACACTCTGGGGACTTAGAGTACTCCTGTCCGCACTCCGGGGACTTGGAGATTTTGAATCGTTTATACTCGAGTCCGCGCTCCGGGGACTTCGAGTACTCCAGTCCGCACTCCGAGGACTTGGAGATTTTGAGTCGTTTATACTCGAGTCCGCACTACGGGGACTTAGAGTACTCCAGTCCGCACTCCGGGGACTTGGAGGTTTTTAATCGTTTATACTTGAGTCCACACTCCGGGGACTTAGAGTACTCCAGTCCGCACTCCGGAGACTCGGAAGTTTTTAATCGTTTATACTCAAGTCCGCGCTCCGGGGACTTCGAGTACTCCAGCCCGCACTCCGGGGACTTGGAGATTTTGAGTCATTTATAGTCGAGTCCACGCTCCGGGGACTTCGAGTACTCCAGTCCGCACTCCGGGGACTCGGAGGTTTTTAATCGTTTATACTCGAGTCCGCGCTCCGGGGACTTCGAGTACTCCAGCCCGCACTCCGGGGACTTGGAGATTTTGAATCGCTTATGAGCGTTCGTACGCTAGTCAGAATATCATAATTTTGAATTGCTTGCCACAGGAATATCATACGTAGAGACATTAGTCATTCATGAAAAAGATGGCTTCAAGCCTTTATTAATGAAAGCAAGCTAAATTGTCTTATTACATGCCAAGAACTGGAAATGAACACGTACTAGAAATAAATGCAACTACTACATAAGGGAAATAGACTAAGTGTAATAACGTCGCAAGCGCTCGTTGTTCCATGCTCGGGGAGTGTCGCACCATCGACGGTCGCTAGCTTGAAAGTTCCTTCTCCAAGCCTCCGTTCGATGACGTATGGACCTTCCCATGCGGGATTCATGTGAGATGGGGTTGGAAAGACTCGTTTCAAAACGAGATCTCCCACAACAAAGGTTCTTGGTTGGACTTTTCCATTATAATATCTAGCGACTCGGTGTCTGTATGAGGCCGCTCTCAAATCAGCTTCTTCGCGTTTTTCATCAATGAAGTCCAACGATTCCAATAAGAGATCCTGGTTCAACACAAGATTGTAACAGGTTACCCGATGTGATGGAACTTCGAGTTCCACGGGTATGACAGCTTCTGTGCCATATGCCAATGCGAATGGTGTGTGGTCAGTCGCGGTTATATGGGTAGTTCTATAAGCCCAAAGCGCCGTCGAGAGTTCATCTACCTATTTACCTCTAGCATTTTCCAAACGCTTTTTCAGTATGGACTTGATTATTTTGTTTACGTCTTCCACTTACCCATTCGCCTTTAGGTGAGCAACCGCTGCGAACTTTTTCTCAATGCCATATTTCTGACAAAACTCTTTGAACTCCTTGCTTTCGAATTGAGTTCCATTGTCTGTTATGATGGTCCGTGGAAGGCTAAAATGACATATGATATTTCGTACAACGAAATTAATGACTTTCTTTGTGGTGATCGTGGCCATAGGCTCTGCTTCTGCCCATTTGGTAAAGTAATCGACAACAATATTGCATATTTTGCGCCTCCTTTGGCTATGGGTAGAGAACCGATTAGGTCAATTCCCCAGATTACAAATGGCCAGGGACTAACCATTTGTGTGAGTTCCGTCGGTGGAGCTCTTGGGATTCTTGCGTATATCTGGCATTTGTCACATCTTCTCACATAGTCTGCAGCATCCCGGTTCACGGTTAATAGTATCCATAGCGGAGGATTTTCTTCGCCAATGTTTGCCCCCAGTATGATCACCGCACTCTCCCTCATGGACTTCCTTTAATACTCATTTTATCTCATCATGGGCCATGCACCGGAGTAAGGGGGTCGAGAATTCCCTTCGATACATTATTCCGTCCCGTATTACATAACGCGAAGCCTTACGAAGGACTTGGCGTCTTTCGCTTCTCTTTTCAGGCAAATCTCTTTGTAGCAGGTACTGTTTGATTGGGGTCAACCAGGATTCCTTCTCAGGTTCAGTCTCTAACACGGAATCTATCTCCATTAAGTCTATGCCTGGAGCATGGAGAGTCTCAATAGGGAACAATCCCATTTGTTGTGCATCGCCTGTGCTTGCGAACTTTGCCAACGAATCAGCTTCCCTATTCTGTTCGCGTGGGACGTGGGATATGTCATAATATTCGAGACTTGCCATTAATTCTCGAACCCGAGCAAGGTAGGGGGCCAGTCTCTTTCCCTTTGCTTGATAGTCTCCCCGCACTTGGTATACTACTAGCTGTGAGTCACAGAAGATTTCGATTGACTTCACTCTCAATTCGATAACGAGTCTCAAGTCAGCGATCAAGGCTTCATATCCGGCTTCGTTATTTGTTGCTGCAAACTCAAGCTTCAAAGTGTAGCAGATTGATTGGTTTTCTGGGGTTATGATGACTATACCTGCCCCCGAGTGATGGTCGTTAGATGCCCCATCGGTGTACATCTTCCATCGAATGGGAGGTATGACCCTGTAATTACTCGGTTCATCGGGCAGAGTGAATTCAGCGATGAAGTCAGCTAGTGCTTGTCCTTGTATGACCCTTCGTGGCAGGTAGGCAATATCGAACTTACTTAACTCAATATTCCATTTTAGCATCCTTCCGGAAGTTTTCGGTCGTTGGAGCACCTGTTGCAATGGTTGGTCAGTGTAAACACTGATCGAGTGTGCCTGGAAGTATGGACGTAGCTTGCGTGATGCAATCACCAAGCAATAGGCGAGTTTCTCAATCCTTGGATAATTCCTTTCCGCCCCCGTCAAACATTTACCAACATAGTAAACTGGACTTTGAACTCGGTCTTCCTCGTGGACCAAGGCTGTGCTGATAGCATGTTGGGAGACAGCTAAGTATACGTACAACATCTCATGGTCTACTGGTTTCGATAGCACCGGGGGACTCTCTAAGTGTCTCGCCAGAGCTCGGAATGCTTCATCGCAGTCGGCTGTCCATTCGAAGTTTCTCTTTCCTTTCTTTATGACATCGAAGAATGGAATACACTTGTCTGTAGCTCTGGATATGAATCGACTTAGCGCAGCCACTTTTCCATTCAAGCTCTGCACCTGCTTTTTGGTTCCGGGTACTTGTATATCTCGGATGGCCTCGATCTTCTCTGGGTTGGCTTCAATTCCTCGTGCATTCACAATGAAACCTAAGAACTTTCCTGATGCTACGTCGAATGAACACTTCAAAGGATTGATCTTCATCCCGAAGTGCCTCAGTATATCGAACATCTCTGCTAAGTCCCGGATGTGGTCATTTGACTACCGTGACTTCACAAGCATGTCATCCACATAGACCTCCATCGTTTTTCCAATCTGATTTTTGAACATTTGATTTACCAGACGTTGATAATTTTCTCCTGCGTTCTTCAAACCGAAGGGCATTACTACGTAGCAATACAACCCGACGTTCGTGACAAAGCTGGTGTGTTCTTGGTCCGGGATGTGCATCGGAATTTAATTGTAACCAGAGTATGCATCCATAAATGATAGTAACTCGTGTCAGGCTGTTGAATCGACAAGTTGGTCAATCCTTGGTAGCGGGAAGCTATCCTTCGGGCAAGCTTTGTTTAAATCAGAGTAATCGACACAAGTCCTCCATTTCCCATTGGCTTTCTTTACTAACACCAGGTTAGATACCCATTCAGGGTAGAGGGCGTCGTGGACGAACCCATTGGTTTTGAGTTTGTCCACCTCCTCTTTGAGAGCTACGGACCCCTCTGGGTCCATGCCTCTTCTTTTCTATTTCACAGGGACATGCTTCAGGTCTATGTTCAACATATGACTCGCAAGGGTAGGAGAAATTCCGCATATATCAGAATGTGTCCAAGCAAAAAACATCAAGGTTCGCTCGGAGGAAAATCAGTAAGGTTTTCAGCTGCCACGGGGTCTAGTTGTGATCCTATTTTAAGAACTCGTGATGGGTCATTGCAGCCCACTGAGATGTCAACAGTTAGTTCAGCCGGTGCTGCATTTGTTTCCCTGGGTTCCCCACCATCATCTCTCGGATCTATGTCTCTATTGATCCGAGAATGTCGCCCGAGCCAGGGCTCGGGCGCTAGTTATCAATCATCAGAATTTTGGATGCGGACAGAACTATCCGCGACCTTTCCTTTCTCTCTACGATGTGCCTCTCTGAGCTCAACCACATAACATGCACGACCGGTAGCCTGGTCACCGTGCACTACTCCTACTCCTTTATCCGTGGGAAACTTTAACGTCAAACACCATGAGGCCAAAGCCGCCCTGAATTCCGCCAGGGATGGACGTCCCAGAAACACGTTGTATGGGGAGTCAACATCCAGCACTATGAATGGTAGGATTCGCACTCTCCTACGTCCACCTTGTCCCAGTTCGACTGGTAACTCTACATATCCCATTGCATCAGTTGCTGTGCCGTTAAAGCCATGGATTATGGCTTTGGATGGTTTCAAATCCTTGGTCTCCAGCTTCATTTGATCATACACTTTCCGGAAGATGATGTTAACAGAACTTCCGCAATCAATTAAAATTCTTTTCACAAATTCTAGCCCGATGGTCATGGATATGACCATTGGGTCGATAGTAGGGGCCTCTACCTTATCCGCATCTCTTCTCCTGAATACAATATCATCATTCATCGTGCGCTGCTGCTTCGCGGGAGTTCCATCCTCCGTATTCGAACAACATTCATAATCTGCATGTCTCAAAGAGTTAGCATATCGCTCCATCTCCTGCCAATTATTATCCGTAGGGTGAGGTCCGCCAGTAATCGTGTTAATAACTAATCTACCCACAGTTCGAGTAGGTTGCTCTGGTTGGTGTGGAGCTGGCCCACGCCCGGGGTCCGAAGTCTCCTGTCTTCCGTCTGGCGAGTCTTTGACGAATTCCTATAGCTTCTTTTGTCTAATCAATTTCTCAATAGCGTCATGAAGATGTCTGCACTCCTCTGTGTTGTGCCCATAAGACTCATGGAAGCGGTAATACTTTCCAGTCTGCTTCTGCTCCTCTGTTGATTCCTTTGGGCGTGGTTTCCTCTATTGAAAAGTGTTGTAGGTTGACAAATAGATGTTCTCAAGAGACGCATTCAGTGGAGTGTATTCATTATAGGTTGGGATTCATGACTTTCATCTCCCCGTTTCCTTCTTCTTTCCAGGATTTTCACCTCCGGATCCTTTAGACTGCCCGGGCTTGTTCTAGACGTTGGCTTGAGTCTTTCCAGGGTTACCGCCGGTTGTCTTCATGGTGACGTTACTCTTTACAGATTCCTGAACGGGTCCAGGTGCCTTGTCTTTCCTTGTCCACCGAGCTTCTTCCCTCCTTATGAATTGATGAGCTTTCGAATAAAAACGCTCCAGTGTAGCTGGGGGCTTTTCTGCCAACCAGTCCCCAAATTCAGAATCGGGATCCACTCCACGCATCACTGCCATCAAAATTGCGTGGTCGTTAGGATTGCTCACCTCGGTAGCGGCAACATGAAATCTTTGCAGGTATGCTTTCAATGATTCTCCCGGGATTTGAGTTATACTTGATAAGGACATCACGTCCTTTGGACGAGTGGTGTGTATCCTGAATTATTCTACGAATTTAATTTCTAATTCGTCGAAGCTGGATATAGACCATGGGGGAAGTCGAGTAAACCACATGGTGGCAATTCCGGATAGAGTAATCGGGAAGCACCTACACTTGGTCACGTCACTGGCTTTTGCAGAATCCATCATCCATCCATACCTCATCACATGTTGTCTAGGGTCGGTCTTCCCTTCATAGGCTGGAATGGTGGGCATGCTGAACTTTCTCGAATATTCAACCTGTCGAATGGTATCCGTGAAGGGAGTATGGCTCTTAGACACTCCCCAATCTTCATTAGTCAAACCTTGATTCTCTCTCATCAACTGCCTGACCATAGCTGTCAAGTCCGAGGTTTGTATGGAAGAAGGAAGGTTGGGTTCCGCTCCACGGGCTTGATTTCTAGTAGATCGATCAGTGGCACCTGCTTGTGCATCTTCACCCTTGCGGCGTCTACGCTTAGGAGGTTCATCAGCTGAAGTTGAACTATCATCTTCAGAGTAAGGGATGGGGCTACCTGCGGCATTCTGATGCTGTTGCTGAGTAAGCTGAGTTATGAGGTCAGCATTGACTTGCATTTGCTCAGCAAGTTGCTTTCTGCTTTCCTTAAGTTCTCTTATCAAGTCATTGAGCTCTGCTCGGGAAACAACTTCTGCTTGGTTTTGGTTGGAGGGCCCTGCACCTCGAATTGCTTGCTGATTGCTAGGTCCAAGTTGTTGCACACTAGCAGTTTCGTGGACATCTGCATTTTAAGAGGCTGATCTAGTTCGTGGTCTCCCCATGAGGTAGAGTTGTTGGTTGTAACTCTGAGTAGAATCGACAGATGCCCTATGAATGATTAGGGATCTCCCTTGGGGGATTTATTCAATCCAGTAGCTACAAAGTAGATCCTAATAGCCTGAGAATTCAATTCTCAGTGAAAGCACCAAAATGTTAGCACCAAAATTGGTCACTAACACCCTTAGAAAGATTGTGTAGAGAGATTAATGAAGAAGACAAATTAAAACAGAGAAGAGAACATAAATTTAAATGCAGAAAATAAGAACACCAGATTTATAGTGGTTCGGCGTTGTATCCTACGTCCACTTTGAAGTTGATCTTTATTTCTTTCCTTGATACTTAATTACAGATACAATCCGTTTCTAAGTATTTGAATACAATTACAAAGTAAAAGAAAAGATTCTGGAATGAGTCTTGAAAATGGAAGAGTCTCCCCAATGTTCTCTAGTATCTCTCTCTTTCTTCTGTGCCCTGCCCCTTTATTTATAGACGAAGGTGGGTTGGACTTCTCTGGTGGGCCAGGAAGCTGGATAACTTGGTCCAAGTAGGACATGCTCTGTGCACCGAACCAAACAGGCCGAATAGTTGAAGGCCGATCCCTCCTCTCCATGCCGAACGTCTCGGGAGGTCGAGTGAGGATGCCGAACGTCTCGGGAGAATGCCGAACCATTTTTGATTACCGAACGTTCTTGGGAGGCCGAACGTTCCTCGTGCCGATCGATGCGGTGCCGAGCAGTATAGGATGGTAGTTTGCCAGGCCGAACGTCCAAAGATGCCGAACGTACTTTACGCCGAGTACTCCCTGTAGGCCAAACGTTCACTTTGGCCGAACGTTGAAATGTCAAGCGGTCCGAGTTCACCGAACCATGCTGGGATGCCGAGCGATGGCTTCGGCCGAACGTACTGGGGAGGCCGAGCAGCCTTTAATCTCCGAATGATCTTATGCTGAACGTTCCACTTTGGCCGAACGGTATTCAATACCGAGCGCTCTTCTGATGCCGGACGTTCTTCTAAAAGGCCGAACGATCCCTTTAGATGCCGAGTACTAAGTTGCCTGGCCAAATCCCCAGGTAACACATGCTATGCTTCAATAGACGCATACCAAATATCAAATTTTCATTTCAAAAATTTTATTGTTTATTTTCAAGAAAAATTTAACTAATTACGTTATTTAAAATTGTTAAAATTTCTGGTTCATTACACTCTCCCCTACTCAAAACTTTTCATCCTTGAAAACGTACGAGATAGGAGAATAAAGTAACAGAAAGGAAAGATAAATTCAAAATACATAGTTTAAGATACCACAATTAATTCAAATCCATATAAATTACATTTTTAAGTGTTAACATTATACATCTCATTATTTATTAACATCAATTTATTATTATCATTCTAATTAACTCAATTTCAATTAATTTACATTTAATTCAATTTATTTCATATTTGCATTCACTTTTTCTTTATAACTAAAGTTCATTTTCATTTTTTTCCAAAACAAATTTTATTTAAGTCGTTTATTTAATCCATTTGACTTCACTTAAGTTAATTCCACTTCATAATCCTATTTTAACCATTCTTTACAATTTACCTTTGTATCACAAATGGTTTGCAAAGAAATGATTTTATATATTACTTGTTTAGTTCTTAAGTTCATATTTGTTTACTTAAATAGCATTTTCTTTTTATTATTCAATTTATTTCACTTAACATATCTTGCAACGTAGATTAAGGGTACAAACGTTTATCATAACCATTCAAATTTTATTTACATAATTCCCTTAACAAAAATTTCATTTTTGGACATCTTATTACTTACATTTATATTGTATATTATTCAATTACATGTTCTCATTATATTCAAACTTTTCCCGATAAGTTTTATTAATGTTTTCGAATGTAATTGAGCACTATTCAAATTTACCTTTTATTTACAACATTTCTATTAAGCAAAATTTAGTTTGAACATTTTATCGCTGAAGTTTTCTCTTTTATAACCTTCAATTACAAACTCACATTAACATTTTAATTTTTTGAATATTTCAGGTAAGTTATATATGTTTTAGAATGCAATTGAGTATTATACAAATTCATTTATCTTAGTTCAACTGTTTTAAGTTGTTTCAATCCCATTTCTTGTTTTAGACACTTCAATTATTCAAATTTTTTGCTTCATTTGAATAATTGAAAATCATCACTTAACATAAAACTTAAGGGTTAAATTTCTGGTTTAACTTCAAACCATTTTGAAATATATTCCAGGACAAAAGTGTAGCAAAGCTACTAAGCTGTCTTCCTACTTTGAGACTCGAAAATGAATGTCGATCATGCTGCAGTCATCATCGAAATTATTTTCCAGCGACAAACGAGGAGAGTATGAAATTACTTCTTTTAAAAACAATTTCCATTCGAAAATACTTTCAAATAACATAATTTTTTCAAAACTTTGAAAACCAAATTTTGAAAAGCACCAAAAATTAAATTCTCAAATCCTTAATTTAAATCCATTTCATTTGCAAGTCAAATTTATAAACCATGTTTATAATATTTTCAACTCCTTATAACATACAACAATAGTTAATGATTTAGGAATGTTGACAAAATAATAAATGATAATCTAGTACTATCATTTCTAACAACCAATATATTTAACTATCTAATTTCAGAAAATTATACTTATATATATAAAATATAATCAAACATAAAATTATTTCATTTACAAATTTCGAAAACAATATTGTATTAGTTTGCTCTATTCAAGTGTTTTGGAATTCCTATCGATAGTGTTAGCTAGACGAATCGATCGAAACCCAAAAATTCAAACTTAACAACTCAAACAACACAATATAAAACAGTTTTATATCAATTACAAATAGCTCCCTCATAGGATGATTCAAAAATGGATTATAGAACAAGGATAGAGATTCAAATTTAGAGGAACCCTAATCAAAGAGAATTATAACTAAAAAGATAGGCTCGAAAGGAAGATAAGATAATTAAATTACAAAAGAGGAAAGATTGATAGACTTATATTAATCGCGGTGACCTTTACCGGGTCAACCGAGACCGGGTCAACCGAGATTCCATTTTAGAAATAATGTTCCTAAGGAATCGAACTTCATCCCTCCAGAAATGCCATTTAGAAAATTTGGCTTTCAACTGATGTCTCTTGAGAGTTTGGAGAACATAGATCAAATGATATTCATGCTCCTTCTTTGACGTAGAAAAGATGAGAATATCGTCAACGAAAACTAGAACAAACTTGTTCAAAACATCGTGGAAAATGCAATTCATGAGATTGACGAAGAAGGCGAGACCACTGGTTAACCCAATGGGCATGACTAACCATTCATAGAAACCATTCTCTATTCAGGAAAGCAGTATTGGGAATGCTCTCCTCAGCTACACGAAGTTGGTGAAAACTAGTAGCAAGATCGAGCTCCAGGAATAAGATCGATGCAGATTTCAATTTTTCTTTTGGGAGGAAGAGAAGTGACTTCACCAAAGACATCCGAAAATAGTTGGGCTTCAGGGGTAGAGTCAAGATCACTAGGCTGAGCATCAAGCGAAAAGATAAAACTGCTTGCATAATCCTGAGGCATACGACATTCGATCACAAGAGAATTACCTTGGTCGTCTACCAAAGAAACAGTTCGAGCTTTGCAATAAATAATAGCATCAAAATCGAGGACATAGAAATCTCTGGTGAATCGACGTCTGCTGTAAAGGAGTTTCACCCCTTTACAAATCATACCAAAGTCGGCGGGACGGCCTATGGGATTATTCACGCACAAGGATGAAGTTGCCAATTGAGGTTGTAAGATGTGCTCAAATTTATTACAAAGTTCAACATGAATGAAGTTAGGGGATGTTCCAGTATCAAAAATAATACGAACAGAAAAGACAAGAATGGATTTTAGAACATAGGTAAAATTCCAAAACTCAAAAGAAATTCTAATCCAGGAGTATCCTAACGAAGAATTTCAAGCTCGAATGAAGATGATTCTGTAATTAATTTTACTCGTTCTAGGGTATTACTACCATATCTCAAATGAGTTTTTGCTCCGTATGTTAAGTTTTTCCTAAACCAGAGCTCTGATACCACATGTAATGACCTGCCGTTTAGAGCCATTCAAATCGATAATAATCCACACATGTTACACTTGAATTGCTCAAAACAACATATTCTTAATCTATAATTGGCAAAACATAGCATATACCGTAAATAAATTAATCACAGAATCACATACACATAGTTTACAACAATAAGCAGCGGAATTGATGAATAGTAGTTCATGAAGCTACTACACAAACATCAGAGTCTAAAGAAAATAAAACAGAATTCCTAAAAACAAAGAAGTCACTAATACAAAAGAAAATGACAAGTACCAACATAAAACTAGAAATTACTGAAATAATTGAAAGCTGAATAGATAGAAGACAAATCTTCAAGCAAAGCTCCAAGCTCCAAAGGTGAGTCTCAAATGTTGTGACACTTAGTCCGACATGAGCATAAAACAAAACACAAAACACTCGAGTCAAGATTGACATTCTTATGCAAGTAAATGAACACAAGTGAAATGTCCAAGTGAAATGCAATATAACATAAATGATGTTTGGGATTCCATCCTTAAAGGATCCGTGGAACAATCTATATACATTATACAATGCACTACAAAGATAATGTCCACAGTACAGTAAACTATTAAAATAGCGTTAAAGCGTTACCAAATTCCTCCTTAACACATTTTTATATAAATCCCATAGTCTATACAGTACTATAATTCCTCCGTAAACTGGAGGGCTATCAGAGGGCACTCCATAATATACGACACAAACCAAACTCGTAGAGGGCGCGATAAGGCATATGACAAGGCATGTGAGGCAATGCCTAGAGTAAGGTACTACCGTTTTACGAATTCAGACTGGTGGTAATGGATAGCAGCTACTACCGCCCACCTCGGAACACACTCCCATAATCAAAATCGAAGGGTGGCCACCAAATCATCACAAAGTAATAAATATGGTATCGAAGAAGAATGTTTGATCGGAGGTGCGATCTCACTTGGCCCGGCATGGCTCCTATTTTAGTCATATCAAGCTGACCCGAGGGTGTCAAGGCTACGTTAATGCCTCATATAGAATCATTCTCCAAACCATCCTACTTTGTTCTTGATTCTCCACCACGTGCATAGTTGTTAAAGTTGTTTTTGGTATTGGCAGAGAGTATGACAATATCCGATCACGACCTCTTTAACAACCAAACTCTTATTTCATACCGTGGTCATTTTATAAAATCACCTTTATAAAATTTAAATAAAATCTCAAATCATAAAATTTAATCAATATCAATAATTAAATATCTAACTTCAATTATATTCAATTCAGATAATATTCACTTAATCACTTTTATAGACATTTATATAAAATCTCAGATTACAAATTTGAATCAAAACTAGAATTAAATATCTAACTTCAATTATTTATCTTAAAACTAAGAAATCTTAAATCATAGTTTTAAGAAAATCTGTGTAATAGCAAAAACAAAATTTCAAGATCTACATATTATAAGGCAATGCTTAATCAATGCTTATGCATCGTTAAGCAATGTGAGAATTTCAAGGCCATAGAAGTAACAGTTATAACATTTTACTTAATAGCTCGGTGAAACTGCTAAGGGTGGATCAGAAATATTGCTTTAAAAAAGCGTTTTTTATTACAAAAGATGAATGCAGATGACCCAAATTCATTATATCATGGAGCAGAAGAAAAAATTATACAACTTGAACATAAAAAATAATAAAAAGTACTGCTCACGGCTGTAGTGGGTTGCTGGCGGGTCTAGGTCATGCAGTTGTGGCAGGTTGCGAAGGGGAGGACAACTATGCGGTGGGGTATGCGAGCTGTGGCGGTTCAGGTCAGGTCGAGGGTGGGTTTCGGTGGAATGTGGTTGAAGAGCCAGAGGAGAAGTGCTGATGCGTTGGAGGTAGCAGGGCTACTCGGTGACTGAAGCTATGGGATGGCTGACAGAGAGCCTGGGTAAGTAGATTTGATCGGCATAGAGGGTAGGCTTGGCTGTTTGGGGAAGGTTGGTGGAGGACAAAGTGGAGATAGCGGCTGTTGCGGAGTGGCTCATCGGAGGGAAAATGGGGAAAGGGGTAGTCGACACAAGGTGGATCTGGGTTGTTGCGTGCTGCTGTGGCAAAGGTGTTCGTGTGGCAGATGCAGGGTGCGGTCAGGGAGGGGATAAGCGTGGTGAAGATTGGGTGATGTGGAGGCTGTTAGGGAAGGGTAGTGGATGTAGGGCTGTTGTGTGCGACTAGGTCGGGAAGTGTAAGGAAATGACTGAAAGGGATGGTCAGTGTGGGTCCTATGGGTTTGAATGGCCATTGCTCGAGCTAGGGATGGGTTACGGAGGAAAGGGACGAGTTGATTGTGGAATATGGATGGAGACGATTGCGTGGAGGGTTTCTGAATTCAGTTGGAAGTGAAAGAACGAGGCTTATCTTAACTATACATAAGCAACTTATTATATATTATATTTTATAAGAACAGAACAAAGAAGGAAAAGAAAGAAAATAAGAGCGAGTACACGAACCGGAAGATATAAATTGGAATAGGGAACAACCAAAAGTCATGCGTCGAATTATGGAATTATTAATAGCAAATGGCTATTAGGATTACACGATGGATAACTGAAAGGTCAGAGGAAACAAAATGGCTTAAATACGGAACCGATACAGCTAATCGTTATGCAAATTTCACCATGCACCGGACACCGAAACACATAAATGTATATACTATGGAGATCAGCATGATGAGACGAACAAGATGATACACTGATATCGGGAACACGACCTTCCTATCAAAACTGGATATTCTTTGCCCAAAATGCTACTAAAACGCTGAAAATATGATAAACGGGGCTACAGCAGTCCAAATTTGGCGAAACGAAATATGAGTCTCACTCAGAAAATGATTTACTTTTTCTTATATAAAATATTCAGATTTCAAAAATATTTTATTTCAATCAAATTTAACCAATTTAAATTTAATATTGAAAGTTCACAATCAAACAAACTTTCATATTTTGCAATAAAAATTTGTCACATGCTATGCTTCAATAGACACATAGCAAATATCAAATTTTCTTTTCAAAAATTTTATTATTTATTTTCAAGAAAATTTTAATTAATTACATTATTTAACTCGTTAAAATTTCCTGGTCGTTACAGACAGGCTGTTAGGGAAAAGAAAGAGTTAGAAGATGAGAAGAAAATAAAACAATCATAGAATATCACAACACAACGGAATAACATATATTAATCAATATAGTACTTTATAAAGCCATTTCAATATGATTCATCATAGTCATATTAATACAATTCTGCCCTTGGACAGTTACAACAGCCTATCCCTACCTAACTAATACAAGATGCATATATAGTATAGTGGAACAATAAGTAGCTATCAATGAAACCTCTTGCTCCAAGCTCCTCCAAAATGCATCCGTAGGAAAACCTAAACTATTTGGCTGCCCATAAGAATTTGAGCTCCCAAGAGTTTTAGGGAAAGAAAATAAAACTCTGGGTCAGACATGGGTCTGGTGTGGGTAAACTCAAACAACATAATTATTATGTTGAAAACCCTTTTATAAAAACAAAGGTAAAAAACCAAAAGTATCTCGTAACACCATGTCGTATATAAATACGGATGGGTTTTTACCTTGCCATAACCAAAACACCTTTTTATAGAAATTCCAGTGATATTATACTAATGTTTAAGCGTTCAAAATAAACATATGAAAATAGCCAAAATTGTTACCATTATTAAATTCCATCTTAATAGGTATACAATCAAATCCTTACGACGCTTATTGGAGAATGGATTCCATCAATGACAAGGTAATGGACTACCTTTCGTATAGTACACCTCTAGATAAAATGTACCTGGGGTTAGACCCCGAACCTGGTCCACCCCTACCAACAAAGAACCGGCCTACCCTTGAATTTGGATAGTATTGAATATGTCGTCACCCTGGTTGTTCCCAACCTTTATCGAGATCTCTTATGCACAACCAAATTCATAATATGATATTCTAGAAAGGTGATGACACACTCTAATGGGAGTGACCCATATAACCTGCTGCATCTACCATGTTTTAGCCATTTCCCGAGTTGTGAGGCTTGAGGCAACACTTTTACCTTTTCTCTTAGTAGACCATGTTGGAATGCTAACACCACCATCCGGCAGAAATGCAATGTCAGCATTCATCCATACAAATACATTCTGGGTCTGAACGAAACCAAAGACAATACCTTTACTACATCCATTTTAGAATCAGCATCGAGATTAGTAGTAAGTAGCCCTTGCACTTCAAAGGCTTCGTTTTCAATCCTCTTTAAGATATCTTCAGTTTGAAAATTTTGAGTTGGATCGAAGTAGTTTTCAGATAACATATCTGATCCCGGTCTCTTTGAAACAACTTTTAATAGTTTTCAGTATATCTACCCCGGTTCTTTACAAAATAAGCAGACAAAAGATAAGAGCGGAGTTCGCCTCCATACCGTTTGTTGATGTATTTCCTTATCATTTATCCTAGAAGAACGAAATGAAATTTATATGTACAGTATAATACCTTTGACAGTAACTGTACCATATAATTCTCGTGTTTCTCCAAGATATTTCCAATGTTATGTTTTGGTCCAGGTTTGATAGTCAGTTATTTAACTATCAAATAAAAATTCATTCAAACATTGATTTAATTCCATATGGGATCCACAAAACCTTTATTAATTAATCTTTAATTAATAAAATCACTTACAAAGTTGATCAAAAGATCCTTTCAAAACACTTCCCCAAACCCTTAACATTCCTTTGTACTTGAAAAAAACAGTATAAGTATTTAACAAAACATTTTGGAAATTCTCTTTCCACAATTCCATATCAAATAGCCAAACAATTCCCTTTTAAAAAATCACCTCCTATAAAACACATTTATGTATTCCTTATAATTTTTTTTACTATAAGTTCCCTTTACAT
Organism: Allium cepa; assembly: GCA_030765085.1. NCBI lineage: Eukaryota > Viridiplantae > Streptophyta > Magnoliopsida > Asparagales > Amaryllidaceae > Allium > Allium cepa. Next base: position 1,045,767,654 of record CM060941.1, read on the forward strand.
TTCAAACTGCTTAAAATTTTTCAAACTAGACTTAGTACTTCTTTCAAAAATATATAAATGTATTTAGAAAATCTCGTTTTATTTTTAAAACTATTTAAAATTCTTTCTTCATGATTTCTTGATAGAATCTCCTTTATAAAATATCATTTTCAAGATATCCTTTGTAAATCACTTTAGGAAAACCTTTTACTTAATAAACCCCTTATAAAATAAAAGATATCATTTTAAAATAAAATTTATAAAATAATAATAAAATTTAAAAATCATTTATAACCTTTAAACCCAAATTTATTAAAGAATTAAAGTTAATTCAGAAACATACTTTAGTAATTCGAAAAGAGGCTTAGCAATCCCAATGGTACTATTTTAAGTTACTATTCAATTTCCATTTCAATTCATTTAACAGTTATTTACATAGATCAACATATATGTAAATACTCTCATATCCAAATCAAGGAATAACATGTCAATATGAACTAACTAGCATATGTATATCCAAATAAAATTATAGCAGGATGGTGATTTTTCCTACTAAATAGATGTCAAACCATTCAACCAATTCATAACAGAACAGGGATTTATTCTGCTAACACATGTCCACAAAAGCAAGCAAGCAAATAATTTATAGCAGAACGGGCATTTATTCTGCTAAAACATGTCCAAACAACCCAACAAACAATCAATCAATTTATAGTAGAACAAAGATTTATCCTGCTATCACATGTCTAAACAATCCAATAATCTATATTATAACTCATTCACAGTTTTATGGTTTCTTAATGGTATCGATACTTGAATCATTTGTATTCAAATCCATCTTTGGAAAAAAAGCAACTTTAAACAATTTTACTTTTGGAAACCAAAGGATTTAAAACTTTAATAAATATTTTTAAAAACAATTAATTATAAGTTAAATCCTTATTTAAATCCTAATTAAATTTAATTGAATCTTAACTTAATTTAATTAAATAGTTAAACAATAATTAACTATTAATTAAACCCAACTTAATCCTTTATTAATTATTAAATGATAATTTTAATCTTTATTAATAATTAAATATTACTTAATTTTAATTAATAAAAACAATAATCTCTAATTAAAATTTAAATAATAAATTAAATCTTAAATAGATAATTTATTATTATTTAAACTTTAAATAATTTATAATATAAAATAATTATACACTTGTTTAATAATTAATTATTAATTAATCTTATATTTAATTAGTAATTAATTAAAAATAAATCATATACTGAACTCATGATTAATTAACTCAATTAATAATTAATTTCAAAAAAATCTTAACTTTAAAAGATAATTAATTAAGAACTAAACTTTATTTAATTAAAGGTAATAAACCCTGTTAACACTTATTTAACTATTAATTAATAAAACCTAATTAATTCAATTAATTATTAAATCCTTAATTAACTTTTAAAAACATTATTATGCAGTTTATAAAATATTCACAATACAATTTGAAGTATAATAACCAAACTTTGCAAAAATCAAAATTTTAACTGAACTACATCCATAGCGACTATAGCTATGGATACCCGTAATTTCACTTTAGTAATTAGTTTACATGCTAACTTGCTTTAGCTTTAAGACAAGATTAACGCGCACAACATATCCAAGTTCATCTATACCAAATCATATCATCACCAAACATAACCAACAATCACAACCTTTTTCTAATCAACATATCTAAACAATACCACAATCCAAACCAAATATTTATATATATATATATATATATATATATATATATATATATATATATAATAACCACATAACCAACACACACACACACACACATATATATAAGTATAAGTAAATCCTTCCCAAAAATTTAAGAAGTTTACTCATCAAGTTTTTTGGAAACTTGAAATACTGTAACGTTCGGAAAGCTTGGAAAACCACGAAATTCACTCAAAAATAAGCCATTTTCTTCTTGATTTTTAGACCATTATTTTTAGAATTTGAAAAATTAGTCAAATGAAAAGTTTTAGATAATTATTTCGCCCATCATTTAAAAAAAAGTAATTACTCAATTTAGATAACTTTTGAGGAAGTTATAATCAAAACAGTGAATGGAATTTTCAAACTTCATAATCTTGGTTAAAAAAAGCTACAACGACCCATAATTTCACTATTTTGATTTGCGGATATTTAATTAATTTTAAATATTAAAATAAATGGTTTTATATGAAAAAAAAATATTTTCGATAATAAATAATAATGGTGGAATAGTTTTTAAACTTTGTTTATAGAAATATATAGTTCGATGAAAAACAGAAAATGTGACCAAAAAATGTTTTCCAGATTTTCGGCATTTCATCGTATAAAGTTGTTTGTAATATTGTGTACACTTTTGTATATATATGCACACATATACTAAGTATATAATGTGGGATTAATAATATATATTAAGATTAACAAACTTAATTAAGTTAAGATAATCATCGATGTGACACATTGGCAACTAAAATATTAATAGTCATGTCATTAGAGGCATGAAATGACATAATGGCAACTTCATGTACTTGTAATCATAAATGCATTTAGTGTTAGGAGGAGACATGAATGCATGCATGGGTGAGGTGGCATGTAATGAGAGGAGGGTAAAGCACAAGCGTATTTTGGCAATCTCACTTGTTTACATATTGTAAAAACTATTTTTTCAAATTCTTTTTCCATTTTATCATTTTCTCTCTTCCGTTTGCTAATTCATTAGCTCTAAGTGATTTTAATGGCTTCTATTACATGTTATAAGTTACAAATTTTTTTTCCATTTAAAATCTTCGTAGAAACTTGTTTAAACTCCTCTTTTCACTTTCAAATTCCTCCATTTTTACCCCATTTCATTCAGCCATAACTTGCTCCATGCGCCACCAAATTAAGATTTTCTTTTTTTAAACCATATTAAATTCTAGTAGCTAAAATTCTCTTTTAGATCACTTCCTCAAATTTTGAGCATAGATAAGCTAAAATTCCATTTTCAGCAAAGTGTTTAAGAACTCAAAAATTCAAGTCCGAAAATACCTCTTGTTGTTTCTGCCATAACATCCTACTTCGTTCTGGATTCTCCACCAAATGCACAGTTGTTAAAGTGGTTTTTGTGAGAAATGCGGATTACAGATCTTAAGGCTAGAATGAACACTAGAAGGGAGGGTGAATAGTGTTTAAAGGAATTACTAAATCTTTTTGAGTTTATATTAATTTGAACACAAATGTATGCAATTTTCAGACACTGGTATGATCAAAGAATCAAATACAAATGCAGAAATAAAGTAAAAACAATAAAGGAAAGAACACCAGATTTTATACGGGTTTGGAGTTACCATACATCCAGTCCCGCACACAAGTACGGATTTCCTTTCAAAATCAATTTTTACAATTACACCCTCGATTTCATGGCCACGAGGTACACCACTCCAGATTCATAATCCTCTGGGTAGAGATACTCGATTTTACGGGCAACAAGTTCACCCAATTGATTTCCTAAGCTACAATCACACTTTTTCTTGCTTGATTGATTTCATAGGCTTTAATCACACCTTTTCTCGCTTAATAAATTACAAAGAATTTTATAACTCTGAATAACACTGAGATCTTGTTGAGATAGTGATAGAGAATCAAACCAAAGATAATCTAGTTAGATTCAATGGTGATTTCGGCAGAGTAATGGTAAGAATAATATGTATAAATAAATATAAAGAATAATATGTATAAAATTTTATTCTTTATAAATACACTTAACTATAATTAAAATACATAAATAAATATAAAGAATAATATGTATAAAATTTTACTATAATTTTATATTTAAATCTAAGTACAAATATTAAAAGTTTAGATATATTATAATTAAAAGATAGTTTAAAACCAAGGATAATTTGATATTGAAAATAAAGATTATTTTGAGGCTAAAAGAATTTAAAACCAGGATAGATGTTTTTGATTATTTTAAAAGGAAGATTTTGAAATCATTTTGAAAACAAGATATAATTTTGTAAAACATTTGAATAAAAGTTAGTGGATACAAAACTATGTTCCACTAGATTTTTCGTAGGTTCCATCCTACTTAGGGTTCCATCACTTTAATGGGCTCGAAGTGGATTTCATTCCACGAATAAATTGGATTTTAAGATGCCAGTGTTTTTCTAGAAGTTTTAACAAAATTCCTAATTAAATTACTTATTATTGAAATCTTGAACTCTTGATAATCTTGATACTCATGAGTCTTCAATCTTAATATCTTGAATCTCTATACTGTACAGTCTTCATTCTTGGTACCTGCATGGTTAAATCCTGCTTATACATATATATCTAAACTATAATGTTAGTATTTATATTTTATAATCTTATTCTAAGGTTGTTGTCATCAAAACCAACTTCTGTGGGACTAACAATATCCCCATTTTTGATGATGACAACCTTTGTTTATAAAATATTACTTCTATCCTAATAACTCCCCCTAAATCTATGCCTAACTATCATATTTTATACTTCTCCCCTTTTGTCATCAACAAAAACTAACTCCAAACTATATAACTCTCCCTTAATCTAATACTGTATGACATGTGATTATAATGATAGTGTTATCAAAAATAATCAACACTTAATTCTAAAACTAAAACTTAGTCCTAAACTACTAACTATCCTAACAAAGAATCTATATGATAATACTTATAATATAAGAACACAAATTATTTATTAATTATATATTGTTATATGTACATTTGCGTAGAAGACGAAAGTAAGATAATACAACAATAGGAAAGAGAGAAAAGAAAATAATGTGTGTCCTTGAAAATGGGAGATCCATGAACCGAACAATTTGGGTAGTGGAAACAGAAATTTCCATGTTGTTCGACTAGATTTCCATCCTTAACAAAGCACACTTCGCCAATGCAAATGACTTTGTCGTTATCTTCAGCATGCTCTTCTTCCATGAAGGCTTCTTCTTCTTCTTCCTCGCTGTCCTCTTGCACTTGATCTCCTGAAGAATCTTCATAAATCAAGATCGGATTAGCGTGATTGTCCATTAGAAATTTTTGCAAATTTCTAAGGATTTTGCCTTGCCGTTCTTGTTCTTTAGCCATTCTGAGTTGCACTACTTGAATTTCAGTCATTAGTTGCAGTGCATCCTTCAAGGAGTCCTCCATTTTCATTACTCTTGCAAGCGTAGTTCATTGAAATGGTCCAGTAGAAGGAGAAGGAAACGAAAAGGTTGAATTTTTATTTGATTTGAAAGAGGAGGCCATTTTTTTATTATTTTTAGAAGTTAGAATAGAGAAAGAACAGAAAGAATGATCAAAATTTCGAAATAAGAAGAATATATAACCACTTATTTGAATATTGGTGGGAAAATTTCAAAAATGAAAAAATCATTATATGTCGACAGGGGTAGGAGGGGGTTGTCGGCATGGTACCTATATTTTTACTATTTGATTTATTTTAATTTAATTTTTAATTATACTTTGTTATTTATATTCTATGTTTCAGTTATCGAACAAAAACCTAATTCTCTTCTTAATTTAGTAAATATAGATTCATTTAAGGGTTTTGTTAAGATATCAGCAATTTGGTTCTCGAAATTGATATAATCGAGAGTAATTACTTCCTTACTAATATTATCTCTGAGAAAACAATGTCTGATATCAATATGTTTAGTTCGAGCATGATGAGTAGTATTTTCGGCAAAATTTATTGCACTAGTATTATCACAATAAATTGATGATTTTGAGATATTTAAACCAAAATCTTCTAAAGTTTGTTGCATATATATTACTTGAGGACAAGCCAAAGCAGCAGAAATATACTCTGCTTCAGTTGTAGATAAAGAAACTGTGTTTTTCTTTTTACTAAACCAGGAAATCAGAGAATGCTCCAAAAAGCGACAAGTTCCACTTGTACTTTTTCGGTCTGATTTACAACCAGCATAATCAGCATCACAGTAAGATATTAAGTCAAAATAATCATTTTTAGGATAAAATAAGCCATAATCAAAGGTGTGTTTAACATATCTTATGATACGTTTTACGGCTTTTAAGTGGGTCTCTTTAGGTTGGGATTGATATCATGCACATAGACAAACACTATGCAATATATCAGGTCTACTAGCAGTGATATAGAGTAGTGTTCCAATCATTCCTCTATATAATTTTTGATCTATATCTTTCGAGAGATGTTCTTTACTAAGGTACTCATGGGTTGCCATTGGAGTGGGTTTTCCACTTGCGGTAGTCAAACCAAATTTACTAATTAGGTCTTAGCATATTTTTATTGACTAACAAAGATACCATTATCTAACTGTTTTATTTGCAATCCTAGAAAGAAGTTTAATTCATCCATATGACTCATCTCAAACTCTTTTGTCATTATTTCAGAAAATTCTTTATTCATTTCAAAATTAGTTGATTCGAAAATGATATCATATACGTAGACTTGTACTAGTTGAATATCATTTTTATTTCTTTTAATAAAAAGAGTATTATCTACTTTACCAATTTCAAAGTTTGATTGTAATAAGTAAGATCTTAGTCTATCATACCCGGCTCTAGGAGCTTGTTTTAGACCATATAGAGCTTTCTTAAGTTTGTAAACATGATTTGGTAATTTTTCATTTTCAAAAAGTGGTGGTTGTTCAATATATACTTCCTCTTTTACAAATCCATTTAAAAGAGCACTTTTAACATCCATTTGAAATTATTATGATTTGCGAAAGCAAGTAGAATCCTAATGGCTTCTAATCTTGCTACGGGAGCAAAGGTTTCATCAAAATCTATTCCTTCTTCTTGACAATAACCTTAAGCGACTAATCGGGCTTTGTTTCTAATAACCTCTCCTTGTTCATTCATTTTATTTTTATACACCCATTTAGTTTCAATTATAGTTTTATTTTCAGGTCTAGGAACAAGTTCCCATACATCATTTCTAGTGAATTGATTTAGTTCTTCTTGCATAGCCAAAAATCCACGAATCATCAGTTGATGCTTCTTTTAGATTTTTGGGTTCAATAGTTGATATAAATGCTACATTGCTCATTTTAGTTGATTTCTGGTTGTAACAACAGATTGCATATCTCCTAGTATATTTTCTATAGGATGATCTTTCAAAAGTTTAATCTTTTTATTAGGATGATTAATTTCATTATTGGCTTCAGTTGACTCTTGATTTTGAGTGATTAAATCCTCTTCATCATTTTTATCTTCAAATTTTTTGAGACTTTCATCGAATGAAACATGCATTGTTTCATCGATGGTGTTAGTTCTTAAATTAAACACTTTGTATGCTTTACTTCTATTAGAATATCCGATAAAGATACCTTTGTCGGATTTAGGATCATATTTATCTAAGTTATCTTTTGTATTTAAAATAAAACATTTACTTCCAAAAATTCTAAAATAAGATACCTTAGGTTTCTTTGAGTGAAGATTTTCATAAGATGTCTTATCAGTTAAAGGTCTAATTAAAATATAATAGGCGGTAGCAACTGCTTCTGCCCAAAAGTATTTTGGTAATTTACTGTCTGAAAGCATAGTTCTCGCACACTCTTGAATCGTCCTATTTTTGCATTCTACTACTCTGTTTTGTTGTGGAGTTCTTAGAAATGAAAAATTATGAGTTATTCCCTTTTTATTGCAGAATTCCTCAAACTTTTCATTTTCAAATTCACCACCGTGATCACTACGGATGGTTATAATTTTTTAGAGAAAGTTGATTTTGAATCCTTTTTGTAAAGTTCTTAAAACATTCAAAAGTATCACTTTTATGTTTCAAAAATATTGTCCATGTAAAACTAGAATAATCATCTACAATTACAAAAAAATATTTACTATGATTTACTGACTGAATTTGAGATGGACCAAATAAATCAAGATGAAGTAATTTAGGAGGTTTTGAAGTTGAAATCATATCTTTTAATTTAAAGGAACTTTTTCTAAGTTTTCCTAATTGACATGCATCACATAAACTATCTACTTTAAAATTCATTTTAGGGAGACCTCTTACTAGATCATGTTTTGACAGTCTAAATAAGAGTTTGAAATTCAAATGTTCAAATCTCTTATGCCAAATCCAAGGGTCACTTGTATTTGCCAAAAGACACGGGTTATCATTTGAAACTTTCATACTAAGAATATAAATATTCTTTTTCCTAATTCCCTCAAATATTATGGTTGAACTATTATCTTCAATGTGACACTTATCTTTTTCAAATTTAATTTTATATCCTTTATCGCGAAGTTGACTAATACTTAGCAGATTATGTTTCAGATTCTTAACTAGCAAAACATTAGTAATAATAAGAGTTTCAGAGTTACGGACTTTGCTGATGCCAACCGCATATCCTTTTGAGTTATCTCCAAAGTTAACCAATCCTCCGTCTTTGTATATTATATCATTTAGCATATCCGGATTACCAGTCATACGTCTAGAGCATCCACTATCGAGTATCCATTTATTTGTTTTGATCTGCACAATTTGTCCACTGTGGATTGATTCCTCAACACCCATAAAGCATGTTTCCTGCACATCATACAATTTTGGTAGACAACTTGAACTTGAATATTGATTATATGCAGACTCAAGAGATAATGATGAACCGAATATTTCTAAACTAGTATTAACAAGTTTTTTAAACATAACCATTTTAAAAGCTTTTTCAAAAATCATATTATGAAACTTCGAAAACCTTGCTCTGATACCAAATGTGAGAAATGCGGATTACGGATCTTAAGGCTAGAATAAACACTAGAAGGGGGGTGAATAGTGTTTAAAGGAACTACTAAATCTTTTTGAGTTTATATTAATTTGAACACAAATGTATGCAATATATAGACACAGATATGATCATAGAATCAAACACAGATGCAGAAATAAAGTAAAAGCAATGAAGGAAAGAACATACCGGATTTTCTACGTCCGGAGTTACCCTACATCCAGTCCTGCACATAAGTACAGATTTCCTTTCAAAATCAATTTTTACAATTACACCCTCGATTTCAAAGCCACGAGGTACACCACTCCAGATTCACAATCCTCTGGTAGAGATACTTGATTTTACAGGTAACAAGTTCACCCAATTGATTTCCTAGGCTACAATCACATCTTTTCTCGCTTGATTGATTTCACAGGCTACAATCACACCTTTTCTCGCTTAATAAATTACAAAGAAGTCTATAATTCGGAATAGCACTAAGATCTTGTTGAGATAGTGATAGAGAATCAAATCAGAGATGATCTAGTTAGATTCAATGGTGATTTCGGCAGAGTAATGGTAAGAATATATATAAAGAAATGTGGAAGAAGAAGAGTAAAATCTGAGAAAATATGAATATTAATTTGTTCAAAACTACCCCTATTTATAGTAGAACAACAGCCATGTCCATTCGTGAAAGGATATGACGAATAGACACTTCCTTTGAAATTCAAATTTTTGAAACAAACTGCCACCTTGTCGACAAGGGTATATTGGGGTTGTCGACAGGCCTAAGCAATTTTTGGTGATTTGTTTTTCCTTGAAAATAACTTCTATCTTATATTAAAACCATTTTATTCATTATAAATACACTTAACTATAGTTAAAATACATAAATAAATATAGAGAATAATATATATAAAATTTTACCATAATTTTATATTTAAATCTAAGTATAAATATTATAAGTTTAAATATATTATAATTAAAAGATAGTTTAAAACAAAGGATAATTTGATATTGAAAATAAAGATTATTTTGAGGCTAAAAGTATTTAAAACCGGGATAGATGTTTTTGATTATTTTAAAAGGAAGATTTTGAAATCATTTTGAAAATAAGATATAATTTTGTAAAACATTTGAATAAAAGTTAGTGGATACAAAATAATGTTCCACTAGATTTTTCGTATGTTCCATCCTACTTAGGGTTCTATCACTTTAACGGGCTCGAAGTGGATTCCATTCCACGAATAAATTGGATTTTAAGATGTCAGTGCTTTTCTAAAAGTTTTAACAAAATTCCTAATTAAATTACTTATTATTGAAATCTTGAACTCTTGATAATCTTGATACTCATGAGTCTTCAATCTTGATATCTTGAATCTCTATACTGTACAGTCTTCATTCTTGGTACCTGCATGGTTAAATCATGCATATACATATATATCTAAACTATAATGTTAGTATTTATATTTTATAATCTTATTCTAAGGTTATTGTCATCAAAACCAACTTCTCTGGGACTAACATTTTTCGGTATTGGTAGAGAGTGTGACAATATATGATCTTGGTTTCTTTAACAACCAAACGCTTATTTCACAATGGTTGGTTCTTTTATATTTCCAAAACTGATTCATAATTGATATCAAAATATCATATTCATCTCAAAATCATATCACTTCCGAAACCATATTCACTCTCAAAATCATATTCACTTTCAAAATCATTATTTACATTTGAAATCATATTCACTTTCAAAATCATTATTCACTTTAAATCATATTCATTTCAAATCATAACCACAAAATAGGTTAAACGCTTATATCAAAATCTTTGCATTTAAATCAGTTAAATGTATATCATAAAGGTTCTAACTTTAAATAGTTTGAATATTGAAAAGTAGTTTATATATTGGAATAGTTATACATTAAAAATAGTTTATATTTTAAAATAGGTTATAGTTAAAATAGTTTATATATCATATATAGTTTATATATTAGAAATAGTTTATACATTAAAATAAATATAATAAAATTTGTTTATAAATTTAAAATAATATATATAAATAGTTTATATTTTTTGAAAATGGGTTATAGATTAAAATAGTTTAAATATTAGAAATATTTTATATATATTAAAATAGGTTATATTTTAAAAATAATTAATGTATTAAAAATTATTAATATACTAAAATGGTTTATATGAGAAAATAGTTTTTACGCTAAAAGTGTTTGTATATTAAAAGAGTTTATATCGAAATAGTTTCAAATTAGAGTTGTTTCTTCCAATTTCACAAATCAATTCAAATCAAATTTTTTTCCAGAAATTCAATTTAAATCAATCTCAATTCACCGATTTCAATTCAAAAGGCTAAAGGTTCTCAATTCAAGTTCTCATTATAACCATTTCAATTTATCGATTTCAAGTCCATGTTTGAACTGCAATTTTAAACCACTTCAAATTCAACAGGTTTCAAAGTTTAAATATTCAAACATTTACAATAACCCAATTTTGATAAATTTCATTTATATTTCAAAATTCAACTTTGAGATTCTAATTTAAATTCTTTAAACAATTCATTTAAACCAATTTCAATTTCAACATTTTAAAGCTTGGATTTTGAAAATAATTCAGATCAAATAAATCTAATTTTATTTCATAATATCATTTAACTTGATTCAAAACTTAAGAATTTAAAATCATTCAAATTAACCAATCCAGTGTCGCTATATAATTTTCTACCATATGGTCAAGTGATACAGATATATATCATTTCAACCCGCAATAATTTAAATTTACGGGTATATATCATTTCAACTCACAATCCCAAGAAAACTCAAAATCCATAAAATCGCTGGAGTTTATCATTTCTACCCAGTCATCCAAATATCAACATTTTAACATCCATTACAATCATCATTCAAATAAACCAATTAATCACAACAAATAAACTGGTTATCCTTATCAGGTACTTAACTAGCAATTAAATTTCAATATTAATTTAAATTGCAATTAAATTCAAATTAAATTTGAATGACAATTTAAATGCACCAAAAAGCAATCAATAAATTTATAATCACATCTTAAATTTAATTTAACCAACACAAGATGGTTTAGGAGTTATGATTGGGTTAAATCACTCACCTTAGATTTACCGTTGATATAAAATCCAAACAAAGCCCAAAAATTTAATAGTCTCAGAATTTGACCAAACAAGCTCCATATTGTCTGAAATTTCAATACGATCGCAACGAAAAAAACTGTGCGTGAATCCGAGCTCGTATGGAAAAGTTATGTCATTTAGAACGTTTGATAATTTTAAGTTTAAAAATAAAATAAACAAAAGGGTAAATACGTAAATTAGTTTACCTCTGTAATGACCCGTACTTTTGACTATTATAAGTTATTAAATATAATGAAATTATTGGATAAATATGGATAAAAATAAAATATAATGATTTACTAATATTAATTTATTAGACAATTTAATTTGTTTAAATTTAATATAGGAGATTATTTGAATAATTGAATTATGGATTTAATATGATTAAAATGGTACCAAAAACTGATTCAAATTTTATATAAATATGAATGAAGATCGTTTACTTTCAAAATTTGGTCTAAATGCGAATAATTAGAATTTGAAAATTTTATATATTAATTAACGGGTAAAAAATAACCATTTTGGCAACTGTCTTGGATTTCAACGAAACCTGTTTCGTCGGATCCATAATAGTGAATTATTGTAGGATTTCAAGTTTCATAGTGATCGGACTTATCCTTTGCCCGTGCGAGCTTGAAACATGCAGAAAGCAATTTAAGGAATTCGATAAAATAAATTGACTTTGAAAAGCTATCGTTCACATACGATCGAATTAGGCCTTGAAACTAGTTCCATTGCGTTCGGAATGGGGTTAAAAAATTATAAATGCTTGGCAGCAAGCCTCGATTGGAGTTCGGATGGTTTTGGACCTAACTATATAAATACGCACGCAAATCAAGACAGTTTTATATTAAAATATTCTAAACCTTAGTTTTAATTCATGGCCACCGCCTTTGTTATTTTCAACGGCCAAAATTCGTTCAGCTTTCCCCTTCAATTCTTCTCGATCTACTCATTGATTATCATCGACCCCAAATGTATAGCAAACAACTTCGTAAACCGTTATTTGAGTATTATATTTTATCGTTCCATTATGAGATTCTGTGTTTGTTTTCTTCTTTTCTTATTTTCTTAAATAAACCCATCGATTATCTACGTTTTGAATTGTTAAAGTTTGACATGTGCGGATTTATTGTCGATTTAAACCTTTCGAAATGTGGGTCGTCACAACGTCCCTCAACGAAACCCCAACATACGCATTCGAACCCTCGTATATAAGCATCAGCCACCGGCCTTCTCCATTAAATCGCCGCCGCTAGGCCAGCCTTCTACCTGATCGAGCCTCGCCATCATAGAGGCCACCTCTGGCCGCACCCTCTAAGCCCAGCGCGAATTGCTCCGGCCTCCCTATGTGTCAGCGCTGTAGCCTCCTTTGGTTAATTTTCTGGCCAACTCCACTAACGATCTCGACCACCAACCCACATGGATGCATTATGCTTGACGTCCTCTACCCGCTGGTCACCTCCGATTGTCCTATCGACGAAGATCCACCATTAAACGACAGACCCTAATATGGATGGCCAAGAAAGATCGCCAATTTCTGGCCAAACCAAGATTCAATTACAAATTGAATTGCAGCAGTAGATTGCACTTATTGAGAACTTTGCAATGATATATTATGTGACATAGTTTGAGTAGTTTAAATACACTTAACTATAGTTTAATATTTGAGATTTCAAAATGATTTGGGGAAAATGCCGTGTGTTTGAATTCTAGAATCCTTATTTAAATAATTTAGAGATCATCGGAAAAATAGTTATAAACTAATAAATTGAAAATGATTCTACATAAGGAAAGTAAAGTTAAAATGGAATAAATAAATGAAGTGATGGAAACAATAATAAGGAATTAGTGAATTAATAAAGTGGATTGTATAAATTAGATTTGACTTATGCAAGTTAAATAAATTAATCTGGTTAAAGAAAATGGCATGGATTTGAAATTAATTTAAGCTAAGTTAAATAAATTTAGTTGAATTTAAATTAAAATAAAAATTGAATTGAGTTATAGATGATACTGAATGGAATTAAATTCTTGCTTAGATAAGTTAAAAGAAATGATATGAAGTTTAGATTTAACTTAAGTTAAGTTAAATAAATTGGAATGGCTTAATTTTTATTTTTGAGATGAATTGGATAAAAATATACTTAGGCTATAAATAAATGTATAGTCTCGAGTAAAATAAAATAAAATGTGGATATATTAGAGTATGGAATTGGTGGGGATACGAAAAATGAGTTGTGTGACTTATAAATTGAAAAGTGAAATAGAAAACCCGAAATAAAAACCAAACTTGAATTATAAAGTAAATTTGAATTCAAGTAAATTGGTTGAAGTGATTTTTGGGAATGAAAATCAGATATTGAATTGTAAAGTGGAGATGAACTAATTAAAAAATTAATTAGTTAATTGGATATAAAATGGATATTAACTGGGTTGAATAAAATTTGGATTGTGAGTTGAAATGGATTTGGAAATGAAACTTGAGTTAAATAAAATTCAACTTAATTGGTGACCAAATTAAATAAAAATTTGAAGAATGTTGAGTAAAATGGAAATAGTTTGAAATGGTGATAACTAAGGTTATAAATAAATTTAATTGAAATGTTAATAAACTAATATGGCTTGGAATATTAAATAAATGGATGTGAAAAGGGAATTAAAAATGGAAGTGGATCAAATGAATGAACTAATTAATAAATTAGTAATTGAATTAGAATTCGATGGAATAGAAATTAATTTAAATAAAATGGATTTGACAACAATATGGGTATGAACGGAATGTAAGTGAATAGTTTGAATTTTAAAGGAAATAAAAATGAAATGTAATTTGAGTTGGAATTAATTTAAAATAGCGATAAACTGAAATGATTATTTTATTAAAAGAATATCGCGAAATTTGCATAGAAAATTTGTCGTTCGATTGTAAACGGAAGTAAATAAATTCTATAAATGAATAGAATGTGAATAAATTTATTTTTAATCAATTTGGGGTAAATATAAATTTGTTTGGTGCAAATATGAAGTGAATGCAAGTTAAAAATCATTCATATCGAGTATGAATTGATTGAAAGTGATTAAATCAGTATTGAAACCCTGTGATTGCTTATAAATGCATATTTATCATGCTTGTATACCAAATACGTGTTGTAACAACCCGCATATTTATCGATTTTATATTTAAATATTTTATCGTTAGTCGGATTTTAGTCCGAAAAGCTACTTTTTGCAAACGGTCAAATTAGGACTCGAGACCACTTCCATTGAGTTCAAAATGACGTTTGCAATCTTTTTAAGTATAAACTTTGATATGTTTGGAGTTAGTGGAATTTTGCTTCCTTTTCACTTTGGACTTTGGGTTGGGTTAGCCCAAACTATTAACTTAAGCTTCACCCCCCTCCTCTTCATTCCTTCATAATTCCTAACAACAAAAGCTTCATCAAAAATGGAGGAAGAGAATGGGAAATAGAAATTCCAAGCCCAAGTTCATTTGCAAATCCAACATCTAACTCCAAATCCAAAGAGAAGCCATTGATTCAAGCTTCTTTTGTTGAGATTGAAGTGTGGTTGCTTCTCCCTTTGCTTTCAAGCTTGATTTTCATTAAAATTGTGAAAAGGTGAGATTTTTATCTCACATTCTTGTCTATAACTATCTTTGATTGTTGGGTATGAATTCCTATCACTTTTTCATGTGCATTTGCTTTTGGTGTGGATTGAATTGGTGAAAAACCCAAATTTTCGTGTTTCTAGCATTTCCTGGGCTTAGGTCGCACGACCATGGAAAAGTCTCGGCCTGCATATAGCTCGTTCCAGTTAGGTCGTTCTAAAGGTTAGCTCGGCAATAGCTCGGCCTGTTCACCCCTTAGGTCGCGAGTCTTTAGGTCGCTCGGCCCTTTTTCCTTTAGGTCGTTCGGCCATGTTAAGTCGTTACCTCCTTAAGTCGTTGCCCCATGCTCCACCTTAAGTCGCTCGGGAATAGCTCGCTCTGCCTTAGGTCTTTCGGCCACTATTGGTCGCGCCATACTTAGGTCGCGACACGTTAGGTTGTTCGTCCTTAGGTCGTTTGGTATGCCTAGCTTGCAACCACATGGGTCGCTCCGCTATAACTCATAACCACTTAGGTCGCTCGGCCATTAGGTCGTTCCTCTACTTAGGTCGCTCGGCCTGGTTTAAGTAACATCCATTGATAGCTCGCAACCACTGATTCGCACCATGTTATTAGGTAGCTTGCGCCTTAGGTCGCACTCCTTAGGCCACATACTACTCCTATGCCGTTACTTCCTTAGGTCGTATGTATCTAAGGTCGCTCGGCAGTTAGGTCGCACCACTTCTTTAAGTTGCTCGGCCTGCACTTATGTCGCTAAAACTTAGGTCGTTGCTCCTTAGCTCGGCCATGTTAGGCCGCATCCTTAAGCCGCTACCTCTTTAGGTCGCTTGCACCTTAGCTCGGCCATGTTAGGTCGCAAGGGTATTTCTACTTTGATGGATTTGGAACTGATTTCCTTGGATTTTATTCACGTCTTCGAATGTGAATTTTTGTGACTTATTGTTTCTACAATCATTTTTGTGATTTCTCACTTTAAAAATATAAAGGTTTTAATACTAGTAGTAAATATCAAAACCCTTTCTTCCAAATGATTTCAACACTATTTTATTTATAAAACTCGTTTACTCAAACCGTTTTCCTATCTACTAGTATATACAAACCTTTACCTCACTCGTATGGGAAATTGAATTAAACGGCTTAGTAAAACAAGTGGTATGAAACACTTGCGTTTGCTTCGTCGGTTAATTCTTGGACTTGTTCGATTGAACCTCTTGTGACAATTTTCTAGTGAAGATCTACAGTTTGTTCGTAAATATTTAAGTTAAGCATGTGGTTATTAGACATGAAGCTAAACTCATATATTTACTAGCTTAGTGTAATTGACACTTCTTGATGATCAATGATGATCATTTTTGTGATTTAGACTAGCAAATGTGCGATGCCTCTTTGTCTACGAGGGAGACTAAACCCCGTTTGTGTGATGTTTCGACTCACATATGTGGGGTAGCGACCCATGGTCTTCGGGTCGTTCTTGTGGAGCCTCGGCTCAAATTTAATAGTTAGCTACCATGGAATAGCGTTCCGTTTTGTGATACACGTGTTGGTGAGTTTTCATACTCCCGTTTTGTGATAGTCCTCCCCCTTTTTGTGATTTTTGGATTTCTTGTGTAGATTTCTAGAATTTGTGTTTCACCACTTGTCGTGATTTTCATTGATAAGTTTTATCAACTTTTGTGCATTGGTGAATTTATGTGTCATTGACTTTTTTTGTATGCAAATTTAAGGAGTTTGACATTCCTTTTGATCTTTGAGAAGATTCTTGTGATATTGATTAATCTCTTGTTGATGTTCATTTACATACTTATCTTAGTATGTCATTATGGTTATTATACGTTTATACCATATCTCTTATTCTATATCATTTCATCTGATATTTATAGCTAGACTGGTCCATTTATTATTTTCTTATTAAATAATACTCGGGTCAGACCG
This sequence comes from Allium cepa, assembly GCA_030765085.1. Lineage (NCBI taxonomy): Eukaryota > Viridiplantae > Streptophyta > Magnoliopsida > Asparagales > Amaryllidaceae > Allium > Allium cepa. The sequence goes on from CM060941.1 coordinate 1,045,785,064, forward strand.
AGATGTTACAGGTGCTTCTGCTTGACTTCACATCCAGGATTATTACCTTGACTTTTGGCTAACTACTTAGGTTTAGTAGTTTTGTTGTATACATTTGAGATATAGACTCACTGATGTATTCATATTCTTTTGTATAGCACTTGTGGCTATTCTTTTGTGATAGTGTGGATCTTGTTTGACCACTACTCTGATGTACACTTTCATGTGTTATATTCATATCTTTTTCCGCCTTTGTGATATGGATGTATGTGACTGATTGCGTTATGTGTATTTCTATATTTGTTTCTGAAGATTATTATAGCCACTGTGTAGTAGCTTTGAGTTTGTATCGGTGTGTCGGATTTCCTCTTGAAATAAAATGCATGTTTTACTTTCTGACATATCGGTGCTCGCACAAAGCAATTACACGGATGATCGCTCCTCAACAGCCTTATTCTCCATGCTAGTTGACTGCATTACACCGTAGTGTTCTTGGCTAGCGTGGGTATAGAGGTGGGGCGTCACAGCTTGGTATCAGAGCCAAACTTCGGAATAATATGGAATATTATAACAAGGATCATCGTCCTAAGTCCATCTTAGGAGTCGTGATTTAGGATTTTACTCGTGTCTTCGTACCGATTCATCCTATTTTCTTTATGATTCCTTGTTTTACCTATCAAGATTTCTTGATATTTATTTGGAGAATAACCTTTTTCTTCTTCCTCTTCTTTCTTTCTTAAGGAAGAGAAATGGTTAAACCAAGACGTCCCAGCGCCGGTCAATCTAGTACTACTCCCCAAGATGGAGTATTTATGACTGCCCAACAGCTTCTTGATTTAGTAAAGAATTCTCAAGCAGCTGGCACTAATCCGGAACCTACTCACCCTAAGTCTGGATTTGCACGCTTGTGCAACGATTATACCAACTTGGGTGGGAAGCCATTCAAAGGTTCTGAAACTATTATTGAAGTCCAGGCTTGGCTAAGAACATGCGATCGAATCTTTTCTCGCATGAATCTTATTGATCTTCACCATGTTCAGGTGGCCTCTAGTATGCTCCAAGAAAGAGCATTAGACTGGTACGAACTTCTTATTTCTGAAATAAATGAAGCGGATCTCACCTGGGAGCAATTTCGGGGACACTTCGAATTAAAATTTGTGTCAGAAGCTGAGAAAATGACATTGGCTCGACGTTTTATAGACCTTGTTCAAGGTGAATCCTCCGTGGCAGATTATGTCGCGTCCTTCGAGTCACTTTCTAAGTACGGGGTCGAATACATAAACACCCCATTGAAGAAGAACCAAAGATTTGTCTATGGCTTGAACAAAAATCTCAAGAAGCCATTACTTCTAAAATTAGAAGTTTCTTTTGATCAACTCATTGATATCGCTCTTCGTCTTGAAGAGGCGGATAGGGAAAGTGATGTTGAAGTTGTGGGTGCCAAACCAAACTTCAACAACAACAAGAAAAGGCCTAATAAGTCCAAAGGCCCTTATCCCAATAAAAAGGGGAAACAAGCAACTCCTGCTGCAAAGACTTCTTCCTCTAGTAGTGGGCAATGCTACAACTGTGGTTCTAAGGACCATTTTGCGAACAAGTGTTCAAAGCCCCGTTCTTGTCGCTATTGTAAAAGCCTAGATCATTATTTACATGTATGTCCCAAACTTCAAAATAGGAAGGAGGGAAAGCTGAATGTGGTTCAAGCCCCTGGCAACACATCTCGTGGTCAAGGTATTTCTCATTCTATCCTTGATGGTATTATTATATTTCGTGATCAACCTATTCGAGTTCTTTTTGATATGGGTGCATCCCATTCTTTTATATCAAAAGAACTTGTTGGTACTTTTCCTTTGAGTGTTGTTGCTTTAATGACTTCTCTGAGAATTGCGAATCCGGTTGGTGGATCCGCAACTCTTAGTTTGCTTTGTAAAGATGTGGAGATTATTTTATGTGATTTTCCTTTCCTAGCCGATTTGCATGTCATGCGCTATTTAGGCTTTGGAATGATTTTGGGAATGGATTGGCTTAACCGTTATGAAGCCCATATCCTATGTCCTGAGCGAACTATTCATCTTCGACATCCACTATCTATTAATCAGATTTCTGTTGATCTTAAAGATTCAGATTCCTGCTTGGTTGCATCTTTATATTCTTTAAATCCTTGGGATGACGATAATGATGATGAGGATGATATTATTTCTCTTATTCACGTTGTTCGTGAATTTTCCGACATATTTGAGCCCGTTTTAGGATTACTACCTAAGCGAGCAATTGAGTTTAGAATTAATCTCATCTCTGGAGCTCAGCCTATCACTCGTCCTCCTTATCGCTTGTCCAATAAAGAAAATGAAGAGATGGGCAAACAATTATCCGAATTGGCGACGAAGCAATTTATTCGCTCTAGTTCCTCGCCTTGGGGAGCTTCGGCTATTTTCGTGAATAAATCCGATGGTACACTTAGGCTTTGCGTTGACTACCGCAAGCTTAATGATCTTACTATCAAGAATAAATATCTACCTCGGATTGATGATCTATTCGATCAACTTAGTGGTGCTAAAGTCTTTTCACAATTGGACTTGGCTACCGGTTTTCATCAGCTTCGTATTGCAGAGGATAGCATTCCTTTGACATCGTTCCGTACCCGTTATGGATCTTATGAATGGCTGGTTATGCCATTTGGTTTAACGAATGCTCTGGCTTATTTCGTTGACCTTATGAATCGAGTTTTCAAAGATTTCCTCGATCGTTTTGTTCTCATCTTCATTGATGATATTCTTGTGTATTCAAAAACCGAGGAGGAGCATGAAAAGCATCTTCGGATTGTGTTGGAAACTCTTAGGAGTAATCAATTAAAAGCAAAATTTTCTAAATGCCACTTTTGGCAATCTAGTATGAAGTTTCTCGGTCATATTATTTCCGAATCCGGAATATCAGTGGATCCTTCAAAGATTGAAGCGATTCAAAATTGGAAGAGACCGGAGAGTGTCACGGAAATTCATAGTTTCCTTGGATTGGCGGGTTATTACCGTCGTTTTATCAAAGACTTTTCTAAAATTCCCGTGCCTCTTACTAGCTTAACGAAGAAAGGTGTTAAATACATTTGGTCGGACAAATGTGAAGCTTCTTTTCAGAAATTAAAAGAACTTCTTTCCGATGCTCCTATTCTTGTTATTCCCGAAGCAAATCAAGATTTTATTGTTTATACCGACGCAAGTCGTGTTGGTTTGGGTGCCGTTCTCATGCAAAAAGAACGTGTTATTGCTTATCCTTCTAGGCAATTGAAGCCAGCCGAGACTAGATATGCCACTCATGATTTAGAGCTCACAGCTATTGTCTTCGCCCTTCGAATTTGGCATCATTATCTTTTGGGAGAAAAATTTACTCTTTACACCGATCATAAATCTTTGAAGTACTTATTTTCTCAAAAGGAACTTAATTTGCGTCAACAACGTTGGCTTGAATTTCTTGCATCTTACGATCTTGATATTCTTTATACTCCCGGAAAGGGAAATCGAGTTGCCGATGCACTTAGTCGCAAGCAACAAGTAGTTGTCTCCATGATGATATCCGAATGGAGCGATCTCGAGATTCTATCCACTTGTGAGATTCGAGATCGTGTCTCAGATTTATGTTCATCTCTTGTTTTATATAATCTTGAGGCACATCCTTCTCTTTTAGACCACATTCTTAAAGCTCAAAAGCTAGATCCCGAATTGGCTCTTCTTAGCCAGAGACTTAGGGATAAAATTGATATTGAAGGTTTGAAAGACTTCGATATTGACTCTCGCGGCGGTATTCGAAAATTTGGTAGACTTGTCGTGCCAAATATTAGTGATCTTCGCAAAGATATTTTAGAAGATTCCCATCATTCTAAATTTACCATTCATCCCGGTAGTAGTAAAATGTACATGGATATGAAGCGACTTTATTATTGGGAGGGAATGAAATCTGATGTTGCTAACTTTGTTAAGTATTGCATGACTTGCCAACTTGTCAAGGCCGAACATCAAAGGCCCGGTGGGTTATTGCAACCTTTAGACATTCCAATTTGGAAATGGGATCATATTTCCATGGATTTTATTGATGGCCTTCTCCGTTCTCGTTCGGGTAATGATAGCTTATGGGTTATAGTTGATAGACTTACTAAATCCACCCATTTTATTCCCGTTTGGTCTAACCGAACCGTTCTTCTTTTGGCCAAACTTTTTTTTAAAGAAATTGTTAAATTACATGGAGTTCCTACTTCTATCGTTAGTGATCGTGATCCATTATTTACTAGTGGATTTTGGAAGAGTCTTCAAAAAGCTTTGGGAACGAAGCTTAATTTTAGCACCGCTTATCACCCCCAGTCCGATGGACAAACCGAGCGTGTGAATCAAACTCTTGAAGATCTTCTTCGTGCATGTGTTCTTGATTTTGGTGGAAGTTGGGAAGATCATATTTCTCTTGTTGAGTTTTCCTATAATATTAGCTTCCAATATAGTATTGGTATGGCACCTTTTGAGGCACTCTATGGAAGACCATGCCGATCTTCTTCTTGTTGGCTCGAGGCCGGTGAGAAGCTGGTTTTAGGTCCAGATTTTATTCATGATTCCACAGAAAAGATTAATCTTATTCGTCATAGGATGAAAGAAGCCCAGAGTAGACAAAAATCCTATGCCGATAACCAGAGAAGGAAATTAGTATTTTCTGTGGGAGATCTTGTATTTATCCGTGTTTCACCTATGAAGGGCGTTGTGCGTTTCAGTCGATCGAGAAAGTTAGCACCTAGATATATTTGTCCATTTCCTATCACCGAACGCATTGGTTCTGTGGCTTATCGCCTTTTATTACCGGCTCGGTTTTATGTTATTTATGACGTGTTTCACGTTTCTCAGTACGGAAGTGCCTTCGAGATTCCGATTCTATTCTTGAGCCCGGTGTTGTGGAAGAAATTGAAATTTCGCCGAATTTAACTTATGAGCAACATCCTATTCGTATTATTGCTTCGGAAGTCAAACGACTTCGAAATAAAGATGTTCCGCTTGTTAAAGTTCAATGGTCCTCATATCCTAAGGATTGTTCTTGGGAATCTAGAGAATTCATCGAGCGAACACATCCGGACTTACTTTCTCATGCTCTCTGAGGTGAACTTATTATTTCAAATTTCTTTTATGTTGAATATGCTTTCATGGTTGTTACTATATATTTTCTTCTTAAATATTGCGAGGACGCAATTTCTTTAAGGAGGGGAGTCTGTAACAACCCGCATATTTATTGATTTTATATTTAAATATTTTATTTAAATATTTTATCGTTAGTCGGATTTTAGTCCGAAAAGCTACTTTTTGCAAACGGTCAAATTAGGACTCGAGACCACTTCCATTGAGTTTAAAATGATGTTTGCAATCTTTTTAAGTATAAACTTTGATATGTTTGGAGTTAGTGGAATTTTGCTTCGTTTTCACTTCGGACTTTGGGTTGGGTTAGCCCAAACTATTAACTTAAGCTTCACCCCCTCCTCTTCATTCCTTCATAATTCCTAACAACAAAAGCTTCATCAAAAATGGAGGAAGAGAATGGGAAATAGAAATTCCAAGCCCAAGTTCATTTGCAAATCCAACATCTAACTCCAAATCCAAAGAGAAGCCATTGATTCAAGCTTCTTGTGTTGAGATTGAAGTGTGGTTGCTTCTCCCTTTGCTTTCAAGCTTGATTTTCATTAAAATTGTGAAAAGGTGAGATTTTTTTCTCACATTCTTGTCTATAACTATCTTTGATTGTTGGGTATGAATTCCTATCACTTTTTCATGTGCATTTTCTTTTGGTGTGGATTGAATTGGTGAAAAACCCAAATTTTCGTGTATCTAGCATTTCCTGGGCTTAGGTCGCACGGCCATGGAAAAGTCTCGGCCTGCATATAGCTCGTTCCAGTTAGGTCGTTCCAAAGGTTAGCTCGGCAATAGCTCGGCCTGTTCACCCCTAAGGTTGCGAGTCTTTAGATCGCTCGGCCCTTTTTCCTTTAGGTCGTTCGGCCACGTTAAGCCGTTACCTCCTTAAGTCGTTGCCCCATGCTCCACCTTAAGTCGCTCGGGAATAGCTCGCTCTGCCTTAGGTCGTTCGGCCACTATTGGTCGCGCCATACTTAGGTCACGACACGTTAGGTCGTTCGTCCTTAGGTCGTTCGGTATGCCTAGCTTGCAACCACATGGGTCGCTCCGCTATAACTCATAACCACTTAGGTCGCTCGGCCATTAGGTCGTTCCTCTACTTAGGTCGCTCGGCCTGGTTTAAGCAACATCCATTGATAGCTCGCAACCACTGAGTCGCGCCATGTTCTTAGGTAGCTTGCGCCTTAGGTCGCACTCCTTAGGCCGCATACTACTCCTATGCCGTTACTTCCTTAGGTCATATGTATCTTAGGTCGCTCGGCGGTTAGGTCGCACCACTTCTTTAAGTCACTCGGCCTGCACTTATGTCGCTAAAACTTAGGTCGTTGCTCCTTAGCTCGGCCATGTTAGGTCACATCCTTAAGCCGCTACCTCTTTAGGTCGCTTGCACCTTAGCTCGGCCATGTTAGGTCGCAAGGGTATTTCTACTTTGATGGATTTGGAACTGATTTCCTTGGATTTTATTCACGTCTTCGAATGTGAATTTTTGTGACTTATTGTTTCTACAATCATTTTTGTGATTTGTCACTTTAAAAATATAAAGGTTTTAATACTAGTAGTAAATATCAAAACCCTTTCTTCCAAATGATTTCAACACTATTTTATTTGTAAAACTCGTTTACTCAAACCATTTTCTTATATACTAGTATATACAAACTTTACCTCACTCGTATGAGAAATTGAATTAAACGGCTTAGTAAAACAAGTGGTATGAAACACTTGCGTTTGCTTCGTCGGTTAATTCTTGGACTTGTTCGATTGAACCTCTTGTGACAATTTTCTAGTGAAGATCTACAGTTTGTTCGTAAATATTTAAGTTAAGCATGTGGTTATTAGACATGAAGCTAAACTCATATATTTACTAGCTTAGTGTAATTGACACTTCTTGATGATCAATGATGATCATTTTTGTGATTTAGACTAGCAAATGTGCGATGTCTCTTTGTCTACGAGGGAGACTAAACCCCGTTTGTGTGATGTGTCGACTCACATATGTGGGGTAGCGACCCATGGTCTTCGGGCCGTTCTTGTGGAGCCTCGGCTCAAATTTAATGGTTAGCTACCATGGTATAGCGTTCCGTTTTGTGATACACGTGTTGGTGAGTTTTCATACTCCTGTTTTGTGATAGGCCTCCCCCTTTTTGTGATTTTTGGATTTCTTGTGTAGATTTCTAGAATTTGTGTTTCACCACTTTTCATGATTTTCATTGATAAGTTTTATCAACTTTTGTGCATTGGTGAATTTGTGTGTCATTGACTTTTTGTGTATGCAAATTTAAGGAGTTTGACATTCCTTTTGATCTTTGAGAAGATTCTTGTGATATTGATTAATCTCTTGTTGATGTTCATTTACATACTTATCTTAGTATGTCATTATGGTTATTATACGTTTATACCATATCTCTTATTCTATATCATTTCATCTGATATTTATAGCTAGACTGATCCGTTTATTATTTTCTTATTAAATAATACTCGGGTCAGACCGAGATGTTACAGGTGCTTCTGCTTGACTTCACATCCAGGATTATTACCTTGACTTTTGGCTAACTACTTAGCTTTAGTAGTTTTTGTTGTATACATTTGAGATATAGACTCACTGATGTATTCATATTCTTTTGTATAGCACTTGTGGCTATTCTTTTGTGATAGTGTGGATCTTGCTTAACCACTACTCTGATGTACACTTTCATGTGTTATATTCATATCTTTTTCCGCCTTTGTGATATGGATGTTTGTGACTGATTTGCGTTATGTATATTTCTATATTTGTTTCCGAAGATTATTATAGCCACTGTGTAGTAGCTTTGAGTTTGTATCGGTGTGTCGGATTTCCTCTTGAAATAAAATGCGTGTTTTACTATCTGACATATCGGTGCTCGCACAAAGCAATTACACGGATGGTCGCTCCTCAACAGCCTTATTCTCTGTGCTAGTTGACAGCATTATACCGTAGTGTTCTTGGCTAGCGTGGGTAGAGGTGGGGTGTCACACGTGTTTTAACTATTTTAGTAAGTAAAATGTTATTGAATTTGCATATATTTAAAATGAGCAAGTACAGATACCCGGAGGCTATTGGGGTAGAGTTGGATTGCGTAATTGCATAATTAAATAAGCCGCTTCCTTAAAATTGCTAAAATAAGGTACGTTTTTGGATTAAATACAGCAAATATATAAGTATTGAGATATATTTTTGTTTTTCGACCATGTGGGTAGTTGTATATATATTTATCTCTCTTGTCATATTGCGAAAGGTCCTCCGTACAAGGGAGACTCCACCAAAAAATTTTGGAAATTTGGGGTGTTAGAAAAAAAATTGAATTTTTTTTGGAAACATTTTGATAAAAAAGGATTTCTGAAATTATAATTGAAATGAAGGATTGTTCAGGATAGAAAAAAATTGTTTGAATGAAGATAAAGGGTTGAGCAGTGAAAGATCGAGCTTTCATTAAGTGGTTTTTAATAAGTTAATAGGTTTAGAGCATTTTCCTACCTTAGTAATTTCGAGGAAGAAATTCTTTTAAGGAGGGAGGGATGTAACGACCCAGCTTTTTCAACGTTTGATTTGGAGTATTTAAATGGTTTTAAATATTGAATTTGAATTATAGATTGATTTTGAATATGAAAATTAGGGCTTAATTTATAAAATAAATTCATAATTTAAATATAGAAATTTATTGAATAATTTGATTATTAAAGTTATAATTGAATATTGGTTAAAATAGTGAATCTAGAGTTTTGGGCTTGATAAAAATAAATCAAAGGCTTATAAAATTTATATTAATAATATTGAAGATAGTGCAACTTTTAAATTCGAATTCAAAGTGATTTGTTCGGTTTTAAAAATAAATCATTTAACTTGACATTTAAAAATAGCCTTCCGAGGCACAATCTTGGAATTCAATGAAATCACTTCCATTAGATCCGTAATATTGTATTATTATTGGATTTCAAATTTTGCGGTGTTTGGAGTTATCGTTTGATCGTATGGTATATAAACGCACTGAAATTTATTTCGTAAATCTAATATAATAATTGGATCCAAAAGGCTATCTTCTCCATACGATCGATTAGGACTCGAAACCTTTTCCATTGTGTTCAGAATAGGAGTATAACATTTTAAATGCCTAGCGGCATACCTCGTTAGGATCCGAGAGATTAAGTTGTGTAAATCGAGACTTTTAAAATTTAAATATTATATGGTCAAGTCAAACTTTTTTCACATCAGCTGTTTTTACCTCAAGTCACTGCAGCTAATCCCTTCAAACATGCTACCTTCATCTTTTCAGTCGTTTAAATCACGTTTTGCCTCCTTCAATCGGGAGAAGGAAATATATATATATATATATAATAACGAACGAAATCTTCCTCTTCTCTTCTTTATTTCAAAATCAAAAATGAAATCAAAAATCTCGAGCCAATCTCTTCGTTCCCCAGTTCGAACTCGAAGTCGAGACCTCCCCCTTTATCCCATTCATAGCCATTCATTTACTTCTTCCTTTCCAAAAAAATGGGCATTACATTTAAATCACGCGATTCGAAATCGCGTTCGAATGGCTAAGGCCTTCTCAAACGTCGAGGCTGGGAAAGCGCGTGCGGCAACTAGGTGGAGCCTGGGAAGATTGTGTGTAGGTCGCGTGTTGCTGTCGTTAGGATGGGTGATTGGCGGAGAGTCTACAATGGTGCGGCAGTGACAGTCGAAGGCTATTTTGGAACAAGGCTGGGTGGGGCCGCGATCGAGACGCGCGTGCATGTGGTTGCAGCAGCGTAGGAGGCTGGATCGAAGGTGAGTTTGGTGATGTCGCATTGTCATAACAAGAAGCGGTGAACGATGTGTGGTAAGGGCGGTATAAGTTTATCTATAAATTTATAATCTAATGTGAATTCGTATAAAATTCAAATCACAAATTATACTATCCTACGCAATTATTCACTGGAAGTTAATTGCTTTTACTATGAATCAAGATACACTTTCTTAATCTATTATGTCATTGTTAAGATCATTTTGTTCGAAAACGAAGCTTATTTGATTTAGATCTAGCCGAATAGGATTTTGATCTACCCTATTATGATTTAGATGTAGCCTCTTATAATTTAGATCTAGCTTATTATGATTTATGCAAAATTAGTCTATCTTTTTGTTGATTTAAAAATTAAGACCTCACATTGGTGGTGTGCCTTAAGGTAGTTTTTTAATCTATTACATATATCTTACTTTGTAATTGACCTTGTTTATATTTAACATATTTGTTTTCTTATATTTACTTCTTTATATTATGATATAGTTAATTAAGCAATTAATATAAAGCATGTTAATAAGAAAATCCTTAAAAAAAGTGTTATGTCATTGTAGTTACAATCGTGAGTAATTAATCATAATATAAAATAACATTATAATTTAAATATTTCTAGCCAAGATGTTTTAAGAAAAGATATTGATTTATCCACTGAGACCAAATTGTATAACGCTCTATACGTTGAGCAGTATATTACTCATGGCTGTTGGGGGCACCATAGGTATACATATTCATGGTTATTAAATAACTATAGAATGACTCATTTAAGATTTTCCTATCTGTTGATAATAACTGGGCCGAATTGAAATCCTTGATATGATTTGGTCGCCAGGGCTTGGGCGCCCATTTTATGGGCGCCAGAAGCTTGGCGCCCACAAAATGGTCGCCAGGGCTTGGGCGCCCATAAAATGGGCGCCCAAGCCCAGTTCAGGATCCTGAATCGGATCCTGAACATTACGCTTAATATTACAGCATAATCGAACGACTGGAGAAATTTTTTGCCCATATTCAGGATGTAATTCATCCACTGGAGCTGCCCTTACTCTCTTCACTTATATTCGGCCATTCTGAAGAAATATATATATAATATTATATACGAAAACATATTATTTTTCTGAGAATCATGTCCATCCCCTTCGTGGAAACTGCTTGTCCATCATACCATCAAGACCCCTCCACCTTGAACCGGATCTGCCCTCTCCTTTCTACCATGACCCCGCCTACGCCACCACCCTATTGCTGAAGCCAACCCCACATCCGCTGCCCCAATCACCGAACTCGGCCTCATCCCCTCAGCCCACATGCACGAACACCCGTCACAGTGCCACCTAGAAGTCGTTGAATCTCCGATAACCTCTCCACTGACATCTCTCCACCAGCGCCCGCTAACCTGAAAACACACAGACTGCAGCCCTTCCCTCCTCTTCGCCTTACCATGCAAAAGTGTTGTTTATAAAAAAAATATGTTTGCACGATTTCCTATAGCCGTGTCCAACCTCTCATCCTCCCTCTGACAACGCCGAATGCCACCCACTTTCATGCTCCCTCTCCTCACCCTCTCGTTTCCAGCATCCTCTCTCCGTTCATGTGATCTGACCCTCGCCCATAGCAGCAGCCGCATCACCCTGCTTCAGTTCGCCTTCTCCTCTATAAAAAAATTGAGAACGTTAGCCTATCTCATCAATTTTCCTCAGACTATCCACCAAACGCCACTTTTTCCTTGACAGAGTAAAGGTTCCATCATCAGCCACCGTAGCAGTATATTGCTCCTCTTCTATAATAATGTATGCACCCATATATATATATATATATATATATATATATATATTAAACCTTAATCTGTGCTTCACACTATTTCTCATCTTTGTTCACTTGGTTACTGGCATTTTGGTTTCTTTGCATTTCTACGCTTATTTTGTATTATATAAATACTTAAAAGTTTAAATATTTTAAAGTTTGCATACAGTATGGAGGCTTGGTTCTCTTTCTTCTGATCACAAATTGATATGGTTTGGAAAGTCATATCTAATATGTTTATGTATTTATTTAAGTTTATATTGTTATTATTTTAATAGATTTTTGTAGCAAATCACACACACACATATATATATGGTTAAATATTTATTTGAGTTTATGTTATCAATTTTGTAATAATCTTTATATATATGGTATGTTAAATTTTTTTATTAAATATATATATATATTTATATACACACACACACACATACACACACTTGGTCCTTCGAATCCAAATTCACTTTTCTTTTTCTCCGCTGTCTAGACTTATAGCGGCAGTTCTAGCTTTGTCGCTGTGTCGTTTACGTATCCGCATGCGTGTCCATGTCCATTGCTTTCATTCTAGTCATTTCTCTTGCCTAAAAAGGTGAAAAATCACTCACGATTTACATTCTTAAATTTAATAAATTTAATTCACATTGAAATGATAATTGAAATATGTTGTTAAATTCGAACTGTTAATTATTTAATTGGTATATGTGATATGCCATTATCTGTAACTGTTTCACCTATGATATATGACACCATAGCCTATTATTTATATTGTAATTAAGTTTTTTACTGATGACATACGTTTGTTGTTGATATGTTATATTATTATCATATTTGTTCTCACTCTGCAAGTTCTCTGTTAGTTTAGAATTCCCTATGGGTTGAAATGATACATACCGAACAATCTTATAGATTAGGAGAAAATCGTTATGGGTTGAAATGATAAGCTCAAGCGATATTCATTGATTTTGAATTTTGGGATTGCAGGTTGAAATGATATATACCCTTAAATATATAAATCGCGGATTGAAATGATAAATACCCGTATCACTTGACCAAATGATGGAAAATTGTATACGGACACCGTTGGTCTATATTTTTGAAAATGATTCCCAAAGTTTGAAAAGAAATTATGGGTTTTAATAAATATTGATTTTTAATATATAATATATAAATGCTATTTTTATACATGTATAAGATTTAGATTTTTGAAATAATATGTTTTGGAAATTTTAATTTATAATTTAGTTTTGAAAATATAAGTTTTAAGATTTTACTTATAATTTTATTATTTTAAAATATATAAAATAAGATTTAATATAAAATAAATTTAATAAAAATATTTAATTTAATAAAATTTAATTTAATTAGTATATAATATGTTTAAATATTTATTTAAATTTATATTAACATTTTAAAAATAGATTTTTTAATAACTCTAATAATAGAGGTTAGGAAGATAAATTAACGTTGATTTGGAATTTTAATTGGTTAATAATTGAATTTAAATAAGAATAGATTTGACCTGATTGATTTTGAGATTTTGAAGGGTATGATTGATAACTTGATCTGATAAAAAGTGTTTAAATGTATATTCTCAACTTTAAATAAAATTGAGATGGAATATTGAATATTGATTTAAATTTATAAATTAAGATTTTATTCAAATGATTAAGTGAATATTTCATATTTAAATAAAACTAAAGTTAAATTTTGAAATACAAATGAGATTATCAAATTAAGTTATTGTAAAATGTTTGAATATTGAAACCGCCTTGAACTGAAAGTGATCTAAAATTTGTAGTTCAAACCCGAATTTGAAATCGATATAAATTGTTGAACTGAGATTGATTTAAATTAAATTCTGGAACCAAAATTGATTTGAATTGATTTGTGAAATTGGATGAAACAATTCTAATTGTGAAACTATTTTAGTATAATCCCTTTAAATAAATACAAACTATTTTATAACTATTTTAATATATAAATTATTTTAATATATAAACTATTTTAATTTATAACTATTTTAATATATATATATATATATATATATATATATATATTATTTTCAATATCTTAACTGTATAAGTTGGAACTGTTATGATTTTAAAAGTGTTATGATTTTGAAAGTGTTATGATTTCGAAAGTGGTATAATTTTGAAAGTGTTACGATTCTGGAAATGAATATTACTTAAAGTGAATAATGATATCGAATTGATATGGTTTTGAAATGAATATGATATTTTGATGCAAAGTATGAACTATTTGAAATGAAATGACCACGGTATGAAATAAGCGTTTTGTTGTTAAAGAGACCAGGATTGGATATTGCATACTCTCTGCCAATACCGAAAACCACTTTTACAACTGTGTATGCGGTGGTGAATCCAGAACAAAGTAGGATGGTTTGACGATGTTGCTGCATTGAGGTATGAAACAAGCCCTAAATAAGATGACTAAAACATGAGTAATTGACGGGCCAAGTGAGGTAGCTCCTCCGATCGGACACACTTCTTCGATACCATTCTATTACTTTGTGATTTAATTAGGGGCACCTTTGATTTTGGGAGTGTTGTACGAGATGCGTGGTAGCTGTGGCTATGCGTTACCAACAGCCCAGAAGTGTAAATTGGTAGAATCCTACCCAAGGTATAGCCTTGCATGCCTTGTCATCTACCTTATCGAGCCCACTACGATTGTACCTGTGGAGTGCTCCTTGATAGCCTACCAGTTTGGTGGAGTTTACAGTATTGTATAGACTATGACATTATACAAAATGTGTTAAGGGGGATATGGTTAATGCCTTAATGCAATTTTAATACTTTACTTTACTGATAGACATATTATAATAGCGTATATTACTACATAGTAGATAGTTCCATGGATCCTAAAGGATGGAAATCCCAGACATCCTTTAAGTTACTTGTATTTCAGTTGACATTTCACTTGAGTTAATTTCTGATAAAAGAATGTTAATCTTGACTCGAGTGTTTTTTGTTTTGCTTTATGCTCGGGTCAGACTGAGTGTCACAGCATTTGAGACTCACCTTTGGAGATCGGAGCTTTGATTGAAGATCTATCTATCCAGCTTTCATTTATTCCAGTTGTTATGTTCAGACTCGTCAGTGCTTATGTATTTGAGACTTCTATGTATCTTGATTTCTGTTGTATTTTGTTTCATACTCTGTTGTTTATATAGTAGCTTCATGAAATACTATTTATCTATTTCCGCTGCATATTGTTATATTACTGTGTATCTGTGATTCTGAGATTGATTTATCTACTATATATGCTGAGTTTTGCCAAATGTTAAATTAACAATCTATTGTTTTGAGCAATTCAAGTCTGACATGTGTGGATGATTGTCAATTTGAATGGTTCAAAATATCAGGTCATTACAATAGATAACTGGAATATGTAAAGAAATTTGAACACTAGTTAAATATTAGTAGCCATATAAATGTTTCTTCAATTAGAATAATTTTAACCATGTAGTTTCTAACATATATGGGCACGCAAGTTATTTCGTATGAAGTGATGAAAGTTTTCTCCTTAAATTTTCTTCTCCCATGAAATTTATTTCTTAAATAGAAAGTATTCTTCCCTTCTAACATGTATTTTTGTCATCTTTTCATCGTAAAAAATTCTTGTTTAAAAGGTTCATACTTGTTAGCCTTCAAATACTTCATTAGTTTTATACCTTAATGGTTCCATTGTCTTACCATACACTAACAAAAAGGATGTCCCTAAATTTCAGACCAATAATAGTATTCAACCTATACTTTTAAACTTTACAGTCAAGTGAAGTTAGGGAAACTTTCTAGACTCCCTTGGTGTAATAGAGTTCGATATCACAATGACAGTTTATTGGATACTTATCAACTTCAAAACGTGTTTAGAAATGGTCTCTAAAAATTTGAAAATCTATGAAATAGAGGTATAACTATTACTTCTAGTTATTGTTTACTTGTTGTTTATATAAGTGGGTTTGAGTACACTCTTTAAGTTTTCTTCAATTATACATAAATTTATCATATATAAATGCTATTGTTAGAAAATAAAACTCTTAATATTAGCAAATAAATTTAATGGTATAACGTATTTAAATCTGCTAGACGAAAGAACTTTAAATATATCATCCTTTTTTCCATGTTAAAAAACTCATAAAAGTTATATGGTGGGATAGAAATGATAGCAGTCTAAGCAGAATCTATAATACTAGATTACAAATAAGTATAATATTATACATGATATAACCAAATATCAAGAATACTGAATTTAGGCTAGATGGAGTAGATCATGACTATATGGAACTTTGTTGGCTGCTATTTTCGATACATTTATTTTCTTTCTTGTAACCAATATGTGGTTAAAACCTTTATTTTTGTTAAGAAAAAAATAGCCTGGGAAAAATAAACCTTGAAAAGTATATTTTTCATATATGTTTGGTGTATCACAATAAACATTCCTTCTAAAATTTGTTGCAATTTTCTACCAAGTCCTCAAAGCACTTGTAACACCACTAGTATCACTAGTCGCAAATAAAACATTAATTTGTAGAACAATGCAAGAGATAAAACTTATGTTAAAGATGAGGTTGCTACATTTTTTACCTTGTATGATGGCCTAATCAAGGCAGTAAATAACAAGGCCGCATTCAACTTTACAAGTTACCATATAACGGAAAACATTATGCACTATGACTCTAAAGGAAAAGTTGCATGGTAAGTTCCCAAGAACCATGAAACTTGGGGGACTAGCTAACAAGAATGGCTATAAGGACTAAAATTTTCTTATAATATTTGATTCCAACACGTTTTCAATGCATTATAGAAAATATATAAAACTCCATAAAATACATGAAATGCATAAACAGTTAGATTAACAAATTTAAGATTCAACTAGTGATAACAGTACCTGTTATTCTTAAATGCATATTGTTATAATATGTCAATATATAAGTACACATTGAATGCATGAAAACTATTATTCAGGCAAGTTTTATATTTCTATGAATAATAATACTAAAATATATCAAGTTATTAGTATCATAATGATGAATACTTTGAGATTTATGAGTACTATCCTAAAATAGCTAAAGATGCAAAAAAAAATTAACAGTGTTATTGAATATTATAGAAAGATCTAAATATAGATATCACTGGTGGCACATGTAACTATTTATGTTAAAGGTATTGATAATTATTGTACTTTCTCAACTATTTTTAGCCTAAACTTGCTAACACCCATCCTCTTATCCCTATTATTTATGCTTCTAAGTAGAATCTGCTCTGCCTTTCTTATATTCATGGACTAGCATTAATATTAATACTCGTAAAATCATAATTTTTTTTTTCTTGAATTGTCTTGGTAGTGTTGAGCATTAATGTTTCAATATAAAACATTTCAATCATTATTGGCTTATAATGGAGGAAACTGATTGTAATGTAATTAAGTTTTTTACTTTTGCGAATATGCTAAGTGGTATTAAAGCTACGGGCAGACCTCTGATTCTAAAGAATGATAATACCACCCATGTTTCTTGTTCCAAACCTATTTATTGTTGTAATGTTAATTGCAATTGCACTATCAAAATTCTTGCCAATAGAGTCTAGCCTCTAGTGTCATCCATAGTATCTTCCAACAAGTTTACTTTGATTGATTAACCATGAACTCATCAATGGTTACTTGAAAGATGGTATTTCTCTCGGATGCCTCCATAATTTTTGTACAATGAATGCTTTTGATAACTTACGATGCAAGTGTTAGTACTATATTAAGTTATTGAATTTCCCTACTATTATTTTTAATGCTATAAAATCTTGTGTTACTACAATTTCTACTCCTTGGTCAAATACATCTTTGTTGAATTAACATCTTGGATAGTACAACCTCATCTTTATATATTCTTTCTCTATGGCTAGGGAAGTTATCAAAGACTATACCATTCTTTGATTTTTTGCAATGATTAGGATTTTCTACCCATTCCTTCTCTTCCACTCTTTTTTATATATGTGTTTAAAACACAAAGTATGAAATTCCAGTTTCAAAACAAGACATACCTATGGGTTTTTTCTGTTATTACCTTTTACGTTAAGGATTCATAATACATTTCTTTATAAGTTACATATAAACTTATATATTAAGCTAATAATTTTTTTATCTCAAATTAGAAGGCTAATCATCATTTTCTTTATTTGTAGCTCCTTATCAGAGAATTGGTCAAGGGTTTACTAGTCGCGTCAAAGATTTATGACATGGTCAATAAGTTTGTCAACCACTTTGTATGGATTGGTAACCCTTTCTATAGAAAGATAATTTACATTACTATTAATATAGTGTTGAAATATCTCTTTTTAAGTAGGGCTTAGCAAAAATATCATCAAGGCTTGAACTATGTAATGGGTGTAATGTAATGTAAAACATCATCAAATATATTTTATATTATAAATATAAAATATATTTGAATTAAAGCTCGTTGGGTGGAATTTTAATTGGGTATATATTAGTGTTTGGGTAATATAGTGTCTAAGGGTATTTGATTTAAAATTAAAAGAAAAATAAAACATCCCTTCATTTTCACTAGACCACACCACCTTAGCCCATACCCTCTCCATATGCGTCATTCTTATACGTTCATTTCCCTCTCCCATAAAAAATCCTGATTCCCCTTTGATAAATATCAAATTAGGCATATGAAAAAAACATAGAAAAATCTATGCAAGAGGACCTCATGACATTAAAAAGGACGAGGTAGGAGCTTGACAATAGTTGGAGCTCGTGGTGACTTGCTTGGAAGCCAAGTGAAACATGCACGATGAAGGATTGGCGTGGACCAGTAGTGATGAAGATCAAGCGCACGATGGAGGGAGAGGCTAGCAACGTATACGACGGTGGCGATAATGCCTGATGGAATTTGCATGCATTGGAGAAGGTGCATGACATTTTAGGATTAGAATCTTGTATTGAGAATGTTGGTAGGAAGGATTAACAAAGATTGAAACGCGATTATAATTTTAAATTGTACAACACATATTTTAAATAATTTAAGGTGAAACTCATATTTTAAAAGATTAAATTTGGATTATTTAATATTATTTTAAATTTAAACTTGGATTAAGAAGAATAAATCCTAGTAAAATAATTCAAAATCCAGTTTAATTGATCTTTTGTGGCTGTATGCTTATTTGACTAATATTTTGTTTTGCTAAGTCCAAATTATTTTCATCATTTTAGCTTGATTAGTAATATTCAGTGTCATGTTAATAATTTCTTTTCTTATAAATGACGCTTCTACTGGGAATAAATCATATTGCAAGAACATGAATAATCAAATGGGCTATACGATTGGTTTAAGGCGACATTTTGTGAATAAGCGTTATCTAGAATGATAAAATGACTTTTAATGTATTTACTTTAACATTTATTGAGTACGACATAGGATATTGACTACTAGACTATTAGTATCCATCCTACCAGACTGATTCAAAGGTTGTAACCTAGATCTTGTATGACCAAGGATATTGATGATTGTCAAAGATGTAGTGCAAACAAAGAAAGATATTGCTACAGATGGAGATATGATGTAGTTGACTACTACATAATTAAGATTTATCATGCCTTCAGATACCTAAAGGGTACGACAACTAAGGGAGCATATGAAGCGCACATCACAACTGATCGAATGTATACGGGTACGAGATACCAGGATGACTTGCTGGGGCAGATTAGTCCATATAGAGGGTAAATCCAAAAATGAGATTAATTAGCATTCAACCCACCTCGGATTTAGGGGATGTGAAAATGATTTATCAATCTCATAAGTTTTACTAGAAATGCCGCTTTAACTTGAAAAATGATTGTTTTGAATATTGATTTAATTTATACAACATAAGTCAACTCATAAATAAAATCATATAATTTCCCAGTTGATTATTGTTTCAAGTATGCATATTATCTTGAATAATACCGTGACATAAGTGTTACAACTGATCTGAGAAAATAGGGATTTAGGAATTTATTTGGTGTGTGACCCTATGTGTAACTTATTTGCGCTGTGGAACCCAACTCTACACCTTCATCTATTTATATCGCACGATTATACTCACAATTAGATATTTAGCCTGACTCGAGGTTTTATTTTGAAACAACTCCTTGAGTCAGTCTAAGGTTGTTATTATAATTGTTTGTTCTTTGTAGGCTGCAATATGGAGTTACAGCGAATGACGACCTGAGTAATTTTCTTGCACTATATTGAAATGTCATTGCACTGGTTGATATGATGTACTTTTGTGGTAATTGTATTTATATGAGAAGATGTACCAGGTTTTCAAAAATGATATAACATTCAATGTTTTTTCACTCCAATCATGTTAGTTGGGAAATTTTCATCTATGCCTCTAATACCGTGTTGTTCAACTTTAGAACTTGTGTACACTCCCTTGCATCGAGATGAGATACGTATTATGTCAAATGTATTTAGGTATTGAAATATATCCATATCGGCCCAAAATAGTACATATGCAAGATCGCTCCTTCTGTTCTCATTGATTCGAGCTATTGAACGACAAACTCCCTTTGAGATTTTAGTTATTCGAGCTGGGGCATTACAGATCCTGTAGCTTAAATTTGCAAACTATGCTAGGAGGAGAAATGAGGTAGGTTCAAAAAAGAGCTTTTGAATACAAGTGTAAACTGCCAGGTTAATCAAAAAGATAGATCAGCCTATTTTATTTATTTTTATACATATGTAACATTCAGCCATGTTTAAAAGAAATATCATTTGACTAAATATATATACTTGTGTTATATTTTATTTAGCTAAATCATACATATGTGTTCATATATTTAAAAGTGAAACCGATATGTATATCGAAACCTATTTTCTTCAACCTAATATAATAATAAATTTGGAAATTTGTAAACTATGTGTCTAACAAAAATTTAGTAAACTATATATTTGATTTGATCATTGTTTTTTAATATATTAGGAGAACCCGACGGATTAGGAAAATCCTGAGAGGAATTAATTTGTGCTTGTCTGCTTTAACTCATGGCACCTATAATCCTCAGATACTATTTTTTCGATAAGTGTGTACAATGCAGGGCTCGAACCAATGTATGTATGTATATATGCGTGTATGCATGTATTAACGTATGTATGGATTTAAAATTTATTAGATAGTAATATTTTTGAACATATTATAAGAAAAATCTTTGTTAATACATTTTCAATAAAAAGAAATGATTAAATTTTTGGATTATAAGATGAATGAACTAAAGTAACTAGGAGTGTAATAAATGTGATAATTTGTAAGTTGGATCATATTGTATGAATTTTTTTGGTTTTAGTTATGTCTAGATGAGTAGAAGCTATGTTATGATTGTAGAGAATGAGATTTTGATGATGGTTATGTATTTAAACTCATGTGGTTTATTGATCAATATTAGATGCTTTAAAGCAATTTTTGAGCTACCAACGGAATGAGATACTCATCTGATGGTTAAACATGAGTAGCAAGGCGCACTTGCGAAGAGTTGCGAAAACAAGGACCTAAGCATTGAGGTGAATGGTTAAGAATCCACATATGATTAGGTGGTCGAAGGAATAAAGATAGAGTCGAGGAGTTCTCAATAATCCTATAAAAAGTGGTATATCTGGGTTAGGCACAGGCGATTAGTCAATTGGCTAGTGAAACCTATTAACTTTTTAGTGTTCAACCTATGGATGAACTAATATAAGCCATTTTGGACTATCTATAGTTGATTGGTCAAGACCAACCAGTGGACTAGATAAGTAATCAATCAACTAGTGGGAACAAAGAAACCTATCAAATAAGAAATTAGGCGAATGATTTTCTTAGGATTTATTTTCTCAGCAAGATGGACCTATTTATGAAGTTTGGAAAGGCATAAACAACATAGAGAAGTTTGAGAAACATGCATATGACACAACATGACATATTGGCTACATTTCATGCTTGTGATGCATTTCAGTTTATATGATGATAGAGTTGTTTAGTGATCTTTGAGACAAGAAAACTATCATATTTTAATATACGGTCCCACATAACATATTGCATATACAGAGTGAGTCATGTTCCTCTACTATAGCCTCAGGGCTTGATATTGTTTTACCATTGGCTATGAGATGATGTATTCTCTTGGCCAGATGCATTTATGCGATTTCAAGTCAAAGGTAGGAGATGCTCTATCCAAGTAACACGTTCATTTAAATATAGGGCTACTAGTCTTTCATTCTCATATGCAACTCAACAAGTAATAGTCAGACCTATGACACATCGATAAATGTATGATCAAAGATCATGTTATGGACACCTTGATGCAATATCGTATTTGTATAGTATTAATATCATGCTTGAAAGGCCTTTGCCTTCTCGTGGGACCCATGGCCGACTAGCCAAGAATATAGTATTTCCTTTACATTGGGGTATCGTTACGATTTAAGTAGTTTTCTAGACTTATCAGATATTTTATGGCACTATGGTAGAGATGTGTTAGTTGGTTGTATGCATGAGATGATATTGATTAAGGTATAGTTTCGTTATCTAGTATAAGATATCACTTAGTATTGTGCATGTTATATTAGTATATCCGTAATCATTAGTTTTTGATATTTCCATCTCACTTGACTTTATGTCTGACCCTCTCTATGTTGTCTCTTTTGCTATCTATTATTTTCGTATGTTGACTAAGAGGAAGGAATAATGCTAGAGAGAGAAAGCTTTAGTGCAATAAGCTATTACCACTATTATTATATAACACTATTTTGGGTATAAAATGTTAAACTTATTCATTTATTTTAATCTTACAACATCGATTTTGATGGACTATTGAACTCCATTAATTAGAATATTTTGCATTGTAATATTTGTATTGTATGTCTCATTTACCTACATAATGTCCAATTTCTCTTGCACATGTATATGTTGATACTATTCTTTATTCTTTGGTTATGAGATTTTTTATGAACCTGCGATAGATAAGCCCTATCTAATTAAGTTATTATGTTTTACCTCTAAGAGTCAATAATCATCTGTGGCACTTGAATATCCGAGCGTCATTTTGCGCATCGATTTTGGATGTTAGAAATATGGGTCTTTACACAATTAGTACAGAAAAGTGCTAGGATATGGACAGAATGTTGGTCTTAGGACTACGATCACACATGAATTAAGGATGATTGTATGTACATTTTTTTGTCATTAACTTTTATGGAGAAGGTGCATGCATTGTGATAGGATGTAATTTTAAATACACTAAATGTTATATAGTTATTATAGCTCTGAACTCTGATAAGGCATTGATTGATAGTAGGTTTTTATCATATCAACATTTTATTTTCGATTTTATCGTATCTTTGTGTACTATGAGATATCCTAGGAAAGTTTCTTAACATATATTTATTCATGTAAGAATATATTTAGGTTCATTCAAAAAATGGTAAACTCAAATAAGTTATTTAGCAATCCTCATTTTTCATTTGAGATAAGCAACGACTTTAATCTTCTACTAGAGGAGTTAATTTACCAACTGGATCAAATTTGGATCTGACCAAATATTTCTTAAGTCTAGTTGAGTAGGGTTTCGTATGATACAAACTGTGCATTTTCCAAATCTAAACAACACGGGATCCAAGTTCTGATTTAGATCCATTTGAATAATAACACCAAAAATTTTATATGTTTTTGATCTAATCTTTAGAGTTAGATTGGTTTATATCTAGTATTTTTGGTTATTCAATCTTCCTTACTCGGTCCGAGATCTATAATGTTTGGGTCATATCCTCAATCTAGAATTGCTTCTCAAGGGTTTTCTTGTTAGCTCTACATTTACCTAATCAAAAATCTTGTTAAATTTATACGTTGAATTTATAATATATCACTCGTTATAAGAACATCTTAAAATTATCGGTACAAATGAAGTTTAAGGCGAGATCGAATCTAATTTCCCTAAACTTCATGTCCTCATGTGCCTACTCATCTATCGATCATACATTTTGTAATCGTAATAGTATTATGCAATCTGGTAGACTACACATATTTAATGAGATCGTTATAATTAATGTTTGAGATTTATTTTGCGCACGAGGACACGAAGAAAGAAAATAGGTTCACATCGTTAAATACAAAAATTTCAGTCATTTAATATAGGAGGATGACACTTGTTCAATACAATAAATTCAATCATTTAGTACAAGAGGATGACACACGTATTTAACATCAAGTAAGGGGATGTACACTATTCATAGAATTACATTCCATACATCTATGAAGTTAAACTTATATTTTTGTCTACGTAAGGACCTTTGATTCTATATTGAAAAACTAACATACAAAAATGTGTCGGATGCAAATAATATTTCAAACATTAGTGTTTACACCTATTCTTATTTATCTAATATGACCAAGTATCAAAGTAGCAGGGAACTTACTTAACAACCCATCGTGTAGAGACATGGCACACAAGCTTGCTCTTTGTATGATAACTTATGAAGTACTTTGCACAAATATCATTATCAAAGAATTGTGTTCTCTTCCTTTGTATGAAATGATTATTGATATATTTCTACGCACTTGCAAAATACAACACTATTTTAATTGTCTATAAAAGAAAAATGTTTGGCTATTTAAATCATGAATAATTCGATATTTGACTACATTTTATATATGGTTAGTGACATTTCAGTTTGAGCCATTAATCTAAAGATATAAATTAAAATAATTAGTTCTTGTTTCAAATGTGTAATATACGATACAAACAGAAAGTGATATTTCATGTTGCAATAAAAAATCATAGAAGAAGACCTAACGAACATACAATGGTTGATATAGACTGAATATACATATGTAAAAGTATACAAATACTTCTATTACATCAACTATAAAACAATCATTTATTTAAAATTAGGTTTAATATATGAGTGAAATTCATGGTTATTTAAGCCTATTACTACACATAACAACAAGGAATATTAATGTACGTTTTCAGGTATTTTATATTTTCAAACAAAAAATGGTTATAGTATAATCTATACAAGTCACAAATATATTTTTTACCTTAGAAAGTATGATAAAATGGAATTGATGCGTGCCTTCATTTAATCCATGTTATATGTAAATACTAAACTTATTAAATTTAGAAAGAAAATTTAAAATAGTCGACTGACGTACATACTATTCTAATGGATTAAATCATTGCTTGAATAGTGAAATTTGAGGAGCGTGGGACAATAAGAATATGGAAGACCTTGTATCGTTCGTGCATTACAGTTGCAAAGTGGTTTATTATGATGCTTGTTTTAAATAGATGTACCTTCATTTAAATACCAAAGCATGATCTTCCTTGTTGGATGTTGTCATTTATGGTCTTTAAAGTACTGTGTCTAATGATGAAGACCCTTCAAAGTCAAAGTTTTATTCCCCTCTCCGGTTGCACTTCATTTTGCAAAAATTTTGAATCCCTTCAAGTGAAAGAAGAATGCCCAATCACAAAATCCCAACCCTTCAATATATATTTTTGATTGGTGGTGAAATTTTTATTCCTATATATTCAGTAATTTATTTTGTAGAAGTTTTAATTTTAACTCATATGAGGTATTACTTAAACCCATAAGATTGGATATTTATTATAGTGTTGCAGTTTCGATTTATCATTTATTTTTCAGTTCCGACTTATCAAAAACTTATAGCTTTCAATTGTATTTTGTAATATTAAACTGACGAGAAAGAAATGCATAAGAAAAAACGTGAGTGCATCATTAGAGCATTCTAATCCACTAACAATCACCGCGCATTTTATATTAATATATCATTACATTAACATCCAATGGTCAACTCTATCTTGTAAATAAAAAATGCTTATTTACAAGATTTTTTAGACCAAAGGATTTCAATCCCTTCCAGATGATCGGATTTAGTAAAGAAGATGAATTTCGGTTTAAGTCAAGCAATTCAATCATAAAATTAGGTTTGGAGAATGATCAATAACTGGAATTCAATCTTTGAATCTCTTGTCATAAAATAAAGTTGAGTTCGACAGTTCGATTTCAAAATTTAAAGAGTAATGTTTCAAGCTTTAATATATTTGAAATTGAATTTTGAAGACCAAAATTCGATTTTTAATTGGTCTTAACTGCCAGAAGTAACAATGATGATACAAGACTAAATTGTGATCAAATTTCAATCTTTAACTAGGCTTTAATCTATTGAAAATAATGAAAAGTGTTCCACACACACACACACACACACACACACACACACATATATTTAATTAATAAATTTATTATGTACAATATCCATAATAATAAAAGATTTTGATAGTAAAATGAATAAACACCACAATTTTATATACCATAAAATACTATCCAATAGTATAGAGAAATAAAATGGTTTCTAACAATAAGACACAAATGCTAAATGACTTAATTCAAATCATCTCTAACATATGTACATTGATAAGAAAGGTAGAACATGTCCACTTACATATATGTAATCAAGTAATTTAACAAGAAGAAGCAAGTGAAGAAATTCAATAGCAAAAACAAATAAAATGTACCGCACTAACACCTATGTAAATGTATTGCTATAACTAGGAAAACCAAGCAAACAAGCAAAGCAACAAAAGGAAGAAAGCTATTTACTACATATTATAATGCCTCAACATACAGTACCATGGTAAAAATTAAGTTTTATCAAAATAAATTATTAAAGGCTTGTTTTTGGCAATTTTTTTAAAGCAGGGTCAAATTTCGTTTATTAGGTAAGATTTGTACAAAGTACTTAAAATAATTTAAAACAATGTAATTGAATAATTTCAATTAATGACAGTGAGGACACCAAATTGTAAATTAATATGTGTAATTAAACGTAGCTTATGTTTTGTGAAAATATAAGGAAAGTTGGTTTAATGAAAAGAACATTTATATCAAATAAAATGGATGTTTCATTTGTGAATGTAGGTTTAATTTCATTAAAATAAAGAATAGAATGATTGATTTAAAGGAAGAAATACATGTATATTTGAACTGTATTTTAGCATATAGATGAGTTACAAGAGTAGAAAAATAATGTATTTAAGCAAGTTATTTATTGCTATGTTGTATAAACAACAAATTTATAAACGTGTTTAAATGACTAAAGGAAACAATTATTCTGTTTTTCATCCATTTTAGTTGTCTGTTTTGAAATACAACTTTATAAGTAATTGTAATTAATGTAATTGAAATATTTCAATTAGAAGGAAAGAAAACGTTGATTGCAATTAATAGATTTAATAAAAGAAACGCATCTTTTGTGTTAAACAGAAAGGATGTTTTAATGAAAATAAAAGATCATTTTGGCAAAACCAAATAGAACGTTCTCATTTTTAGGGTAAGTAATTTTATTTATTATGCATAGATAAAAAAAATAAATGCGTACAAATTTGAATATTATTTGAATTAATGAAGTTAAGTTGGTTACGTTTCACAAATTGAATTTTAAAAAGTTGTGCGATGTACATGGTCCCTTCATTTATTTTTTTATTAATTGTTGCATATTTTGAGACGTATAAAAATAAAACTTTCATTTTGAACAAGAATAATTTTGGATAAAAAATTTGAATTTTAGAAAAATACACACACACACATTAATATTCAAACTTTTAAATATATCAGAGGGTTCATGGTTGTGTAAATATTGTGGAATCAATTAGAAATTACCTTTCATTAATAATTGTACATTAATTACATAATTTTATATTGATTTTTCCATTTTATATATGGTTAAAACTTGTAAATTGGTTGCATTAATGTGACCATTACAGTAATTAAAAAGAAAAGTAAATCATTTTTTATAGTGCATAGGTGGATATATATTCATTAATTGATAAAATTGGTTTGAGTAACGTAAATATATATATATATATATATATATATATATATATATATTGATTGGTTGATTAATTGATTGATTGATTTGTTAATTGATTAATTGCGTTAATGTAGTGTGCACATATATTAACATAAAATAAATGTTTTAATATGGAATTAAATTATGTAAATATATGTTTTTTTGGGTTTATTAATATGAATTAATTGGAGTAAGTTTTGGAATGTGGACCCCAAAGGTTTGTTTATATGATATAGGTGGTCCCTTCATTTGCTTTACATTTATTATCACCTCACATTCTCTCTCTTTTCGTTTTCAATTTCTCAGCGTAGCCTCCACTTGAGCATCCATTTAATTATTAGACTACTTTCTCATTAATTAATAGTTACTTCATTTGATTTATTTATAATTAATAATTTCCATATTCTTTTCATTGGTTTCTCCTTTGTTTGTTTGCTCCTTTCAAATGCTTTACTTGAAGTTTTTTCCTTTTCTGTTTTTTCTTTTTTAACGTGAACATCCAAATTAATTTTTATGTCATCTAATTAGCATTTACTATTCTCCGTTTCTGAAGTTTATTTTTCTTATGCATCATTAGTTCTTGTAGCTTCCTTTCATTTGAAATTCTTTCTTCTAAAGCTTCATATTTAAAACGGAAGATTTATTTTTATCTTTCTTGATATATTTATTCCTTTAGTTCACATCTTTCAATACTACGTTTTAGGGCTGTTCATATTTTTACTTTATTTCAATTCCTAGTTTGTTTATATATACCTTATTAGCTTTTCATTTGTTTCCATCTTCATTCTTGTAGCCTCATTTCATTTTCTAATCTCATCTTCTGTAGCTTCATTTTTCCAAATAAAATTTCCATCTCATTTCTTTTCACCCTTCACCTTCCTCCTTCCTTTTTCATTTTTCTTCTTCTTTATATCTCCTTCTTCTCTATTTTTTTTCTTAATTTTTATTCTTTTTTTCTTCTTCAAATCTTCTTCTTCTTTTTCAAAGCTTTCTTTTCTTATTCAATTCTTCATCTTCTTTACATTTTCTTCTTCTTTTATAAACATTCTTCTTTTTTCCAAATCTTTTTCTTCAAATCCAGATCTATACAAACTTCTCTGTCTCTTCCAAAAAATTCTAAAAAAAGATTAAGATAGCAAGGAAACAAATCAAAAGGAGGAAGTAGTAGCGGATCCAATCCGACTAGAAAATTGAAATCCAGAAGGTGAGTGTTTAAACTCACTCATGAAATACTAAAATTTTATTGCAAGTTAAACCATGTCATATAATGATAAATTTTTGATTGTTGGTTTGGAATTTTAATTGATATTTAATTTGAGTAGCTAAATTCCAATATGTGATGACTAATAATTACTGTGACATGTTATTGAATTGGTTGATTTGTTGAATTGATTGTTGATTGTATGTAGTGATGGATGATATTGTGATTGAATGCGTATTTGTTCATTTATTTTGATATATCCTTATTATCACCCTATAGTTTATTGTAATCATATAAATTTTCATATTGATTATTTGAACACTGAATAAAGATATAAAACCCATGAATTTCATGTATTTACATGAGAGGAAAAAAAACTAGTATGTTTAGATTTAATATTTGAACCATAAAAATTATTTTTGAGAAATAAACCGTCGTTACCTTATTTGAAAGTTTTCAAAATTAAATTTTGAAACATTGGAAAGTTTCCATAAAATTGAATGTTGAAACTTTGGAACATTTTATTAATCAAATCTCTTGAACTATGAAATTTAATTGGGAATTGTTCTGTAAATTTGTAAGTTACTAGAATGGATCTATTGTGAAATCTATTGTAATTTTAATATGGAAACAATAACATTTCCAGAAGTTTGAACCTTCAAAAATGTAGTTATCTGCATTCCTTATTACATCTAATTGTGATTTAATTTGCATAAGAATTTTAGTTCTAACTCGAGTGTATTATTTTCCTTTACGCTCGAGTCAGCCTAAGTATTTTCAGTGTATTGAAGACCATTTTATTTTGGAGGATGAAGACGGAGATGATTGTACTATTTATTATGATTATTCCACTGCATCATGTGCTCTGCTGCATTATTTGTTTATTTTTGATGTATATATAACTCTGATTTGAATTGTAGAAGTGTATCAAATGATATTTATAAAACAGCTTCATGAACTGTTTATTTGATTATTATATTTTGTCATTCCACTGTGAGATTCTGTGTTTTGTTTTCTTTCGTTTCTTTTATTTTCTTATTTACCCCATTAACAATCCTTCATTTTGAATGGTTTGAATCTGACATGTTGTGACGAACGCGATTTTTCGTCGCCGAAAAACCGAGTCATTAGGGTTTAAGAAGAAGAAAGAGGTAGAAGAAGAGAGAAAAAGATAGAAGAAGAACAGAAAAGAAAGAAACAACAGAACAATATCAAAATCTCACAATCGCAGCGGAACAACATATAATAGATAAATGAATATCATTAAAACAAAGAACTGTACATTTTATACATTACATCATTATCAGAGTTTACAACAACAATAGACAACAGAGTCAATACATCAACGGACAGTCATATAAACTTGTCCTCATACAGAATACACAGCGGAATAAAACATAGTATAATATCATATACAAGTGGTACGTCTCGATATGCAGCTCGCCTCCTGAGCTCCATAGCACTCCTAGATCTAGAATAACCTGATAACCAAACTCTAGACTGCCCGTGTGGAAATTGGTGGGCACCCAGAGTTTAGGAAGGGAAACAATAAACTCCAGATCAGTCATGGGACTGGTGTGAGAACTAAAAACAGTTATTTATCTTTAAAATAAAGAATAGGATAATTTTAAAATAGATTCGCAATGCTTTTAGAAAATGAGACTACCATAAGGCCTCCCGCACACACACACAATGCAAACGCAGAATCGGAGGAGATTTCTCCTTATGATAGTCAAGGATGCTTGATACGCATTAAAAAGAATCATTTGATATTATTACTAGTGCATAGTGTAGAAAAATCATTTCGAAAGTAGAATATAAATCTTAGCCAACATACTACCAGTATCGTATGCCTACTATAGCTACCATCTAAACAGTGGTGACCACCATAAGTAAATGGCAGGTTCTACAACTAAAATCATACAAGATGCGTATTAGAGTTTGGATTTCCAACAAAGGGTCAGGCTAAGGAACTTCCCATTGCCACATGGAAACGCCTCTGGAAAGACGCCCCGAGAACCTAACCAGATCTCTGCCAACACAAGGCCGGGTTACCCCTTACTGGGTAACAACTGACACGAATATGTCATTCCCCGATCTTAACCGATCTATATCCGAGGATCCTCGATTTCCAACAACCACAAAGTAATAAATTTGCAGCAACAACATAGGTTAAATATCTGGGCTCCATACCATGATACCACCTCTATCCAGAAGGAATGACATACACTAAAGGGGCGCTACCCCCTAATAACCTTGCTGCATTCTTCCTGTTTTGACCATTTCCGGAGTGTGAGGTCCGACGAAGTCTCGTCCACAAAGCCACGCTTTATACAAAAGCTGTGCTTTGGGTCAACAAATGATCAACGTAATGATCACAAAGATAAATGATCAAACAAATGATCATATTACAAATGATCAAACAATGATCATTCCACAGCAACACTCGGCATGCCACATTACCAATTTGGGAATATATCACTGGTAACCATCAACTATACAACCTCTAGGGTGTTAAGCTAAGAAAATAAATTCTCCGCCACTAACGGAAATATATTTGATAGAAACCAGCTTTACATCTCAAATTGTAACGTCGGGCACACATCCATACAAGTCCGTTCCAGGATCGAACGGAACCGAAGGCACTCACAAAGAAGTCCTTGCAATCCGGATATTCACTAATCACGATCGGACTTTCCGTCACAAAGGGTGATAAAATCTCTGTACCGGAGATCAGCCGATGCAGAGTAACTCGATGGTAATCCTTCCGTTTTCACAAACATCCGGTCTTCAACACCGGTCATCAAATGCAATTCATAACGACGTATCACATATTCGGAATGGGCTATATGACCCCCATGGTCCTTTCCCGGCTAACCCAAATAGTGAGCGCTTATTTAAAAATAAGTGTGGCATTCAAATTCAAGCAATTCTCAACAAATACCTATTTAAAGGTAAATATTGATAGTCGGTTATTTAACTATCAATAGAGATGCGCAACATCATCAGATTCCAAATAATTTTCCAAATTATTTATTTTTCCAAAAATATCTATACGAGATATATTATTTCAATACTTCAAAAATAAATCAACATTTATTTTTAAACAAATTTCCCTTTTCATTTATAAATTCCATAGTGAATTTATATCTTCAAAATATCTACTGATATACGTTTTTCAATAGATTTCAAATATTCAATTCCAATTTACCTTCAAAAAGATAAATTCTCGAAAACGTTTCATTTCATATTGGAAAAGCATTTCCATACTTATTTAATAATAAGTAATTCACAAATCTTATTTATTTTCAACATTTGGAAAATATTCACTATACTTAAATCAATATTAAGTATATATTTCATTCTTTTAAGGAAATCATTCTTTTAAACACATTTATTTGGGTCAAAACGAATGTTGCGTAAAACATCGTTACGACGACCCAAAATCACTAGTATAGGGATTCGAAATTAAGATAGATATATAAATCCCAATACTATATAAAAATATTTCCTTTCGAAAATCATTTACTATAACAACAGTGTTATAGTCCACCATTTCCTTCTTTGTCGAAAATGTCTATTTCAACAATCAATGTTGAAATCTATGGTTTCGATGCTTAACACTTCTCAACACTTCTTTAAATCGCTTTAATTCCATTTAAAACATCACTTTCCAAAAATATCTATTTTATTAAATCTATTATTCATTATCCAAAATCGTGAATAAAAACGTTTTCCACATTCAATACTTCTACGTATTTATTAGAGAATATACACTGTCCAAAATCGTGGATAAAATTCCTTTCATATATTCCTATTTCCAACTTATCAAATTCAATTTGATTTCGGATTTATAAAACAATGTTTATAAATCTCATTCCTATTTATAAACTTCGATTTATAAATCTCCTTTATTAACAGTTTTTATTTATATCAAATTTAAATGCCAAAGTCCGATTTATAAGTAATTTACTTATAATCTTTTATTTTACAAATCTATTCATTTTCTAACTTCACCATTTATAAATTTATAAATTTTTCATTTACTTATAAAAACAATTTATACTTCATTTATAACACTTATAAAAACTCGTTTTATAATTCCAATATTTTAATTTATAAATATCAATTTTATAAATCTTTTATATCCATCCTTTATAATAATTCAAAAATTCCAATTTAAACTATTTTATAAATTACTTAACCATTTATTTCAAAAATCCCTGTTTGGTTATAATTTACCAAAAATCTTAATTTTTATAACATAAAAATTTATAACCTTTTAAGTATTTAAAACCGAATTACTTCAAATTTTTAATAAAAACATATACTTTGAAAAATTACTTTAAAATCTTTTTAAAATCAACATTGTTATTTTTAAACTTCAAAAATTGGATCCGATGATGCAACAGCACCAAATAGTCAATCACGACAACAAATATCATATCTCGGTATGATAAGCAACAAACATCACAATATCTGAAATTAAATCAATATTGTTGAGGAATCCAGTTGGATCCCTCCAACCTGTTTCCCTGCATCCACAGATGTTAGCACAATACCAATTCCGCTCCAGTACGGAATTATCGCGGTATATGGGATTATAAATATTATCCGCTATTATGCGGCGCAATAGGGTCTCATCCGCTATACAATGTAGGAAATCAACAACTGCAATATATACATATGCCAATATATATATATATATTGCTATTATATATAATACCAATTTCACATATGGTGAAATATTCGCGGTATATGTTTTTAATAAATAACCTCCGCTTACTAACGGCGTATAATGTCTATTTTAACAATCAATCGATAACAATCATCATTCAAGCATACATCAAGCAATTTTAAATCAAACTATTTAAAATATAAATCGAAACTGTTTTGATTGAGTGAGAAGTTCTCACCTTGATTTTAATTCTGATTTCAGCGTTTATTTCGAATAAAATTAAACGAGCATTTAATTTTATCCGAAATTTTCACTGACTCCAATCGCTTCCAATCCAAGTCCATCGCGTAGTATTCGTCAATACGGTTCCAACGCAACTGGTTTCGTAATTTTTCAACCTCGTATGAAAGAGTTATGGTTTAACAAAGTTAATACAATTTATAATATAATAAATTACAACTTTAATTATTATTTTCGAACCCTCAACTCATCATCTGCCGTTGATTTTGAAATTGAAGAATCTGGGCCGCTTGTTCTTACTTCTTCTTCCTTCGTTCCAGAATTCGAACGCGACCTCCTACCCACTGCCGCCGTTCAAAATCGAACACGCACCCATCATCACGTCACCTGACGACGATCCAGGACCACCACTTCGAAGCTCGTGCTGCCGTACGCCACCGCCTTGAGCATGACGAAGCTCGGTCGAGCCTCCAGCTCGAAAAATGTGGACGAAGATCGTGAGTTCCAGCTTGCTTTGACGTTGATTCGTGCATCGAAACCCGATCATAGCCGTTCATATCGAAGCTCTCATCGAGCTCTACATCTTTGCAGTTGACAACTTCTGTTCAAAATGAATGGATTTTGAGAAAAAGGAGGAGGAAGACAAGTGTATATCGGCCATTGATATTGTAGATGGTGGCTCTGAACGTTTTAGGGTTAGGGTTTAGTTTTTTTTATTTTTGTGAATTTATGGTCTATTTATAGGAAATAATTGAACACTATTCATCCGAGTTTTCAAAACTCCGATTTACGCGCTGTAACTGGCGTTTCTGGGGTTTATCCCGCGTTCCGGACACAATGGAATAGGTTTCGGAAGCTAATTCGATCGTATGTGTGAGATATGGCAATAAACAATCAATTTAAATTAAACCGATTTAAACGATTTTCTAGGCGTTTTGGCTTGCCCCGGACAAACGATAAATCCGATTGACTTGAAATTAGAAATCTTACAATAATATCACATTACGGATCCGATGAAACTGGTTTCGTCGAAATCCGAGACTTTTTGAAAAATGACTATTTTAACTCGCCGAATTAAAATTAAAACGATATCGATGCGTTTCGAGCTGCCACGGTCAAACGACAACTTCGTTTGCTACGAAAATTGAAATACGATAATAACAAACTATTACGGATCCAATGGAACTAGTTTCGTCAAATTCTGAGACTGTTCAAAAATTGGCTATTTTTCAGTCGATAATTAAATATTAAAATATTCAATTTTCACTGATTAACTCTAAATTCAATTTTAAAAGTTCTAAAACATTTCTATAACTCCAGTATGATAAAATAAAATTTTACAAATCATTTTCAATCATATTAAACTCGATTTACAATTATTTCTGGAATTTAAATTATTAAATATCGATTTAATGTCCAAATTAAATCCAATATTCGATAAATAAATTATTTGACCGTTTAATTTCACTTATTAATATTTAAAATTAATTAAATATTCAAATTTTAATTATCAAAAATTCTGGGTCGTTACAATCTTCCCCCTTAAAAGAATTTCGTTCTCGAAATTACCAGGTAAGAAAGAGTTACAGAATTCATTAACTTTTCCAAAACCTTTGTTAAGCTTCCTACAATACTTTACTAAGTTTTCAAATCATACTTAGTTATCTTTTCAAAACCAATTACTATAGTTTAACTTTCAATTCCAAATCAATTTTATAGTTTTCTAAAATTTTCCAAATTTCTCAAAAACTTTCTAACGCCTTAAATTTTCGGAAAAATTCGCCATAGTCTCCTTTGCGCGGCTCGATCCGAAAAAAAAAATGACAGTGTATATATATCACAAATATACATCTCATCAAGTGATGAGGAATCCCGTAGGGAAAAAGTGTAAAAGTACGGTATGCAATCCGAGATATGTACCTTATTATATTATTAGCGAGCGTATACGGCTAATATAGCGCGAAAGCAAGATCCAAATGCGAAGCAAACGCCATCCGCACCTACTAAACACTAAATCAAACATATGAGAACACGTAGATATGATAATAATATCAATATACATCATATAGCAACATAACAACTACATAATATAGCAAATGCAACTAAAGCAACAAATGCAACTAACAAATCAATATACATTCATATTCTCATTAATATTTATTGAATTGGTTTTCCAATTTATTCATTAACATTGGACTTTTACTAACCTTCATTCATTCATTCATTCTCCAATTAGTATACATTTACTAATTAAATCCATTTTCGTTCACTTCTAATTCAAGTTCAATTCTATTCAAATTTTTATATTATCCATTTGAATTCAATTACATAGCTTCCAATTTCGCTAATTTACTTTCATTAACACTTAATGAATTCATATACAATCAACTAACATCCATATAACAACCAATGTATATTCAACACAACCAAATTATTCAATTTACATTCAACTTGGTTTAACATATTTAATTCCAATTGATTTATATTAAATTGACTTCCATTCCAATTTATTCAACTTCCAATAACATTAGCTTTTAATGAATTAACACTTTCATCCATTATCCCATATCAATTTTTATTTACATTCGATTGAATAACATTCAATTCTTTTATCAATTCAATTGTTAATTCCTTTAACAATATAAGGTTAAATTTTTATTGATTCACTTATACTACTTTAATTTAACTCTATCCTTTAAGTTAAATTTATTATATATCAAAACTCAAATTATATAAGTTATCAACTCATTTATCATTTCCATAAATATTTTAAATAAGATTCCAAAGTCTTTACATCCTTTCAAAACCATTTTTGAAACCAATTCAAATTATCTTTTGAATTTCCAAAACCAAATCCAAATTTTCCAAACAACTTTCATTTAAAATAATCTGGCAGCAATTCCTCTTTTGGAAACCCGAAAATGAACACCGATGATGTCATGATCATCATCGAAATTATTTTCCAGCGACCAAAAAGAGTTTAGAGCTTTCATTTCTCCAAAACATTTTTCCAAAGTATCAAATCATTTCAAAACACTTCTCTGGAATTTTATTTCAGATTATAAATCACATTTACAAATCTTTTACTCATATAATTTCACTTCTTATATATATAAGATTATTTCACAATTGTAAATCATATCAATTATAATTCCATCTTATAATTCTTCGTTTATATAATTATTCTTTTACAATATGTTTATTTAACTTATTCAAACAACTTTTGTTTGACTTATATATATTTATATTTTTAACAACCAAGCAATCAATTATATACACCTTAATAATTCTGAAAAATTATTCCTTTATATATAAAATAAAATCAAGGTAAAGTTATTTCATTTACCCAATTTAAAACAATACTATGTCGACTTGCCACATTTAAGCGTTTAGAAATCCCTATCGATAATATGGCGTCCCACATACCGACCAAAATTCATAAACAGCTCAACGGATAATCAAACACAATATAAAACAATTTATATTCACTAACAAATACGCGCTCATATCTATTATTACACTCACACTCATTCTAGAGTACTACTGACTCTATCTCTAATGAGCAATTCCCCACAGAGCCATGGTTGTCGCTTTACCATATGCTCTGATACCAAATGTGACGAACGCGATTTTTCGTCGCCGAAAAACCGAGTCGTTAGGGTTTAAGAAGAAGAAAGAGGTAGAAGAAGAGAGAAAAAGATAGAAGAAGAACAGAAAAGAAAGAAACAACAGAACAATATCGGAATCTCACAATCGCAGCGGAACAACATATAATAGATAAATGAATATCATTAAAACAAAGAACTGTACATTTTATACATTACATCATTATCAGAGTTAACAACAACAATAGACAATAGAGTCAATACATCAATGGACAGTCATATAAACTTGTCCTCATACAGAATACACTGCGGAATAATACATAGTATAATATCATATACAAGTGGTACGTCTCGATATGCAGCTCGCCTCCTGAGTCCATAGCACTCCTAGATCCAGAATAACCTGATAACCAAACTCTAGACTGCCCGTGTGGAAATTGGTGGGCACGCAGAGTTTAGGAAGGGAAATAATAAACTCCAGGTCAGTCATGGGACTGGTGTGAGAACTTAAAACAGTTATTTATCTTTAAAATAAAGAACATGATAATTTTAAAATAGATTCGCAATGCTTTTTAGAAAATGAGACTACCATAAGGCCTCCCGCACACACACACACAATGCAAACGCAGAATCGGAGGAGATTTCTCCTTATGATAGTCAAGGATGCTTAATACGCATTAAAAAGAATCATTTGATATTATTACTAGTGCATAGTGTAGAAAAATCATTTCGAAAGTAGAATATAAATCTTAGCCAACATACGACCAGTATCGTATGCCTACTATAGCTACCATCTAAACAGTGGTGACCACCATAAGTAAATGGCAGGTTCTACAACTAAAACCGTACAAGATGCGTATTGGAATTTGGATTTCCAACAAATGGTCAGGCCAAGGAACTTCCCATTGCCACATGGAAACGCCTCTGGAAAGACGCCCCGAGAACCTAACCGGATCTCTGCCAACACAAGGCCGGGTTACCCCTTACTGGGTAACAACTGACACGAATATGTCATTCCCCGATCTTAACCGATCTATATCCGAGGATCCTCGATTTCCAACAACCACAAAGTAATAAATTTGCAGCAACAACATATGTTAAATATCTGAGCTCCATACCATGATACCACCTCTATCCAGAAGGAATGACATACACTAAAGGGGCGCTACCCCCTAATAACCTTGCTGCATCCTTCCTGTTTTGACCATTTCCGGGGTGTGAGGTCCGACGAAGTCTCGTTCACAAAGCCACGCTTTATACAAAAGCTGTGCTTTGGGTCAACAAATGATCAACGTAATGATCACAAAGATAAATGATCAAACAAATGATCATATCACAAATGATCAAACAATGATCATTCCACAACAACACTCGGCATGCCACATTACCAATTTGGGAATATATCACTAGTAACCATCAACTATACAACCTATAGGGTGTTAAGCTAAGAGAATAAATTCTCCGCCACTAACGGAAATATATTTGATAGAAACCAGCTTTACATCTCAAATTGTAACGTCATACACACATCCATACAAGTCCATTCCGGGATCGAACGGATCCGAAGGCACTTACAAAGAAGTCCTTGCAATCCGGATATTCACTAATCACGATCGGACTTCCCGTCACAAAGGGTGATAAAATCTCTGTACCGGAGATCAGCCGATGCAGAGTAACTCGACGGTAATCCTTCCGTTTCACAAACATCCAGTCTTCAACACTGGTCATCAAATGCAATTCATAATGATGTATCACATATTCGGAATGGGTTATATGACCCCCATGGTCCTTTCCCGGCTAACCCAAATGGTGTGCGCTTATTTAAAAATAAGTGTGGCATTCAAATTCAAGCAATTCTCAACAAGTACCTTTTTAAAGGTAAATATTGATAGTCGGTTATTTAACTATCAATAGAGATGCGCAACATCATCAGATTCCAAATAATTTTCCAAATTATTTATTTTCCCAAAAATATCTATACGAGATATATTATTTCAATACTTCAAAAATAAATCAACATTTATTTTTAAACAAATTTCCCTTTTCATTTATAAATTCCATAGTGAATTTATATCTTCAAAATATCTACTGATATACGTTTTTCAATAGATTTCAAATATTCAATTCCAATTTACCTTCAAAAAGATAAATTCTCGAAAACGTTTCATTTCATATTGGAAAAGCATTTCCATACTTATTTAATAATAAGTAATTCACAAATCTTATTTATTTTCATCATTTGGAAAATATTCACTATACTTAAATCAATATTAAGTATATATTTCATTCTTTTAAGGAAATCATTCTTTTAAACACATTTATTTGGGTCAAAACGAATGTTGCGTAAAACATCGTTACAACGACCCAAAATCACTAGTATAGGGATTCGAAATTAAGATAGATATATAAATCCCAATACTATATAAAAATATTTCCTTTCGAAAATCATTTACTATAACAACAGTGTTATAGTCCACCATTTCCTTCTTTCTCGAAAACGTCTATTTCAACAATCAATGTTGAAATCTATGGTTTCGATGCTTAACACTTTTCAACACTTCTTTAAATCGCTTTAATTCCATTTAAAACGTCACTTTCCAAAAATATCTATTTTATTCAATCTATTATTCATTATCCAAAATCGTGAATAAAAACGTTTTCCACATTCAATACTTCTACGTATTTATTAGAGAATATCCACTGTCCAAAATCGTGGATAAAATTCCTTTCATATATTCCTATTTCCAACTTATCAAATTCAATTTGATTTTGGATTTATAAAACAATGTTTATAAATCCCATTCCTATTTATAAACTTCGATTTATAAATCTCCTTTATTAACAGTTTTTATTTATATCAAATTTAAATGCCAAAGTCCGATTTATAAGTAATTTGCTTATAATCTTTTATTTTACAATTCTATTCATTTTCTAACTTCACCATTTATAAATTTATAAATTTTTCATTTACTTATAAAAACAATTTATACTTCATTTATAACACTTATAAAAACTCGTTTCATAATTCCAATATTTTAATTTATAAATATCAATTTTATAAATCTTTTATATCCATCCTTTATAATAATTCTAAAATTCCAATTTAAACTATTTTATAAATTACTTAACCATTTATTTCAAAAATCCCTGTTTGGTTATAATTTACCAAAAATCTTAATTTTTATAACATAAAAATTTATAACCTTTTAAGTATTTAAAACTGAATTACTTCAAATTTTTAATAAAAACATATACTTTGAAAAATTACTTTAAAATCTTTTTAAAATCAAAATTGTTATTTTTAAACTTCAAAAATTGGATCCGATGATGCAACAACACCAAATAGTCAATCACGACAACAAATATCATATCTCGATATGATAAGCAACAAACATCACAATATCTGAAATCAAATCAATATTGTTGAGGAATCCAGTTGGATCCCTCCAACCTGTTTCCCTGCATCCACAGATGTTAGCACAATACCAGTTCCGCTCCAGTACGGAATTATCACGGCATATGGGATTATAAATATTATCCGCTATTATGCGGCGCAATAGGGTCTCATCCGCTATACAATGCGGGAAATCAACAACTGCAATATATACATATGCCAATATATATATATTGCTATTATATATAATACCAATTTCACATACGGTGAAATATTCGCGGTATATGTTTTTAATAAATAACCTCCGCTTACTAACGGCGCATAATGTCTATTTTAACAATCAATCGATAACAATCATCATTCAAGCATACATCAAGCAATTTTAAATCTAACTATTTAAAATATAAATCGAAACTGTTTTGATTGAGTGAGAAGTTCTCACCTTGATTTTAATTCTGATTTCAGCGTTTATTTCGAACAAAATTAAACGGGCGTTTAATTTTATCCGAAATTTTCACTGACTCCAATCGCTTCCAATCCAACTCCATCGTGTAGTATTCGTCAATACGGTTCCAACGCAACTGGTTTCGTAATTTTTCGACCTCGTATGAAAGAGTTATGGTTTTACAAAGTTAATACAATTTATAATATAATAAATTACAACTTTAATTATTATTTTCAAACCCTCAACTCATCATCTGCCATTGATTTTGAAATTGAAGAATCTGGGCCGCTTGTTCTTACTTCTTCTTCCTTCGTTCCAGAATTCGAACGCGACCTCCTACCCACTGCCGCCGTTCAAAATCGAACACGCACCCATCATCACGTCACCTGACGACGATCCAGGACCACCACTTCGAAGCTCGTGCTGCCATACGCCGCCGCCTTGAGCATGACGAAGCTCGGTCGAGCCTCCAGCTCGAAAAACGTGGACGAAGACTGTGACTTCCAGCTTGCTTTGACGTTGATTCGTGCATCGAAACCCGATCATAGTCGTTCATATCGAAGCTCTCATCGAGCTCTCCATCTTTGCAGTTGACAACTTCTATTAAAAGTGAATGGATTTCGAGAAAAAGGAGGAGGAAGACAAGTGTATATCGGCCATTGATATTGTAGATGGCGGCTCTGAACGTTTTAGGGTTAGGGTTTGGTTTTTTTTATTTTTGTGAATTTATGGTCTATTTATAGGAAATTATTGAACACTATTCATCCGGGTTTTCAAAACTCCGATTTACACGCTGTAACTGGCGTTTCTGGGGTTTATCCCACGTTTCGGACACAATGGAATAGGTTTCGGAAGCTTATTTGATCGTATGTGTGAGATATGGCAATAAACGATCAATTTAAATTAAACCGATTTAAACGATTTTCTAGGCGTTTTGGCTTGCCCCGGACGAACGATAAATCCGATTGACTTGAAATTTGAAATCTTACAATAATATCACATTACGGATCCGATGAAACTGGTATCGTCGAAATCCGAGACTTTTTGAAAAATGACTATTTTAACTCGCCGAATTAAAATTAAAACGATATCGATGCGTTTCGAGCTGCCACGGTCAAACGACAACTCCGTTTGCTACGAAAATTGAAATCCGATAATAACATACTATTACGGATCCAATGGAACTAGTTTCGTCAAATTCTGAGACTGTTCAAAAATTGGCTATTTTTCAGTCGATAATTAAATATTAAAATATTCAATTTTCACAGATTAACTCTAAATTAAATTTTAAAAGTTCTAAAACATTTCTATAACTCCAGTATGATAAAATAAAATTTTACAAATCATTTTCAATCATATTAAACTCGATTTACAATTATTTCTGGAATTTAAATTATTAAATATCGATTTAATGTCCAAATTAAATCCAATATTCGATAAATAAATTATTTGACTGTTTAATTTCACTTATTAATGTTTAAAATTAATTAAATATTCAAATTTTAATTATCAAAAATTCTGGGTCGTTACACATGTGTGGTTTATTGTCGATTTGAACCGTCCAAAAAAGGTGGGTCGTTACAATTCATAAGATTATTTAAAACACCATTTATGAGTTTAAAAATAAAATAGGCAAGTCAAAATAAAAATAAAGCAATATGCTTAAGCTATATTTCTTTATTCAATTGTAAACATGTTACAAAATGTGTCAATATGCAATTTTCAAATTATGCAAGCTTTGTTTGTAGATATTGAATATCCTCTTCTCCCTTATTTGCCTTTATCCTATTAATTTGTCCTTGAGCTTTCAATAAAGAGAATTTGGAGAAGATCCTAGTTGGGAAAAGTGATAAGAGTGAGAAGGAGACTAGGGTCCCTTTTTCATGAGTGGATGCATCTCTATTTATCATGGTTGGAGAGAGGTGGGCTTGCTTCCATTGGCGATGTGGGATTTTACGGCGCCACTTGTTACTACCTTGGTGGTGGCCTCAGCATAAAGCATGTGATGGAATGTGAAGGCCCTTGAGGCTTCATGAAGGAAAATACACTACATCCTCTTGAATTTTCTCTTGTGAATGACTCTAATCCTCTTTCTTTGCACGACCTTCGACATTCCTATAATAATCCTTCGTTATTCTTTGCCTTGATATCATTCAGCAACCTCTTATTGACAATCTTTGGCATTGACTTTCTTAATAGCTTATGGTGTGCTTTTAGTCAAGATTCTTTGTTGATTTGATGGCATGCGACATTAGTAAAGCATGACACAACATGGAGTGAGTGTGACATTAATTGAATAGGGACATTGAGAAGAGGAAACATCAA
Organism: Allium cepa; assembly: GCA_030765085.1. NCBI lineage: Eukaryota > Viridiplantae > Streptophyta > Magnoliopsida > Asparagales > Amaryllidaceae > Allium > Allium cepa. The sequence continues at coordinate 1,045,828,576 of CM060941.1, forward strand.
AGAGATGCGATATTGACTTAATGTGAAATTGGCTAGATGCAGTATTGATAAAATGCGCTATGAATTACATGTGGCATTAATACTTGCGCCTTATGGCTTTGATGAAATGCAACATTGAATAATGCATGATGGCCATTGCTATGTGGACGATCTACAACATGAATTCCTTAATTCCGGCATGAAGCTCTTAGCCTTGACATAGGGTCTTAACTCTAACATAACTTTGAGCTTGAAATCATATGCTTTCGAGATTAGCAAGCTTTCAGTATTGTTTATTAAGTTATAATTCTTTTCTTTCGAAATAAATGCCTTTACTTATATCCTTTGGAAATTATATGGATAATATTTACACACCCTCCTTGTATAAAAGAAGAATTTTACACTTTAGTGTAAAACCAAGAATTTCCTTACTTTCTCAATCATTTGTGAGATTTTCTTTCTAGTCTTGTTTCCATATAAAACATAAAGTGAATGATAATTTCCATCATTAACTTCAAATTCAATTTTAATTTGGAGCAATCTTCTTTGGTTTTAATTGAGTTAACAAACTAGAGATCAATTAATATTTATAATTTCATAAATGGAAATCCATAAAGTTATCTAATAATATCATGAGCAGAATGATCAGGAATTCCTTTGGTATTATTGTTTAAAAGTCCAGAAAACCATTCCAATAACAAGAAAGTCTTGAATAGATGCCTAATTTTTTTTTCTGCTGATAATAATTCCTTGAACAAAAGAAGACTAGAAATCTACTTGGTAATATTAATCTCTTAAATGGTAGAAGTCTAGAAAATTCTTTGGCCATAAATAAAGCCTAGAAAATCCATTTGGATATAATAATGTTCTGAATAGAGGAATAAAAAATCATTTGGTAATAACACAAGAAGACCATAAATCCATTTGTTAATAATAAAGAAGACTGGTAATCCATCTGGCAATAGTAAAGAAGACTAGAAAATCAATCCGGCAAATAAGATTCTGAATAGAGGACCCAAAAACCATCTAGTAATAATAGATGAAGACCACAAACCTATTTGGAAATAATAAAGAATATCAGAAATCCATCTAGCAATAGTAAAGAAGACTAGAAAATTTATTTAACAATAATCATAGGAGACCGGATTATCAATTTGGCAATAATTGTAGAAGATCAAAAAATCTATTTGGCAATAATAAGATTCTGAATAGAGGAACAAAAAAGAATCTAGTAATTGAAAATTGTTTTTGCCTTTAAGCACGATTTCTCGATTTTTCCTTGCAACACTTATAGCTCGTTTCCGATTGCTCTTCCCTTAGATGATTGCTTTTGCTTTGGAGCACAAATGGATCATTTTGATTGCTCTTCATCTAGAAGATTACTTTTGCTTTCGAGCGCAAATGGATCATTGTTGATCAAGTTTTTCTGCCTCCTTTTAGGTTTTGGACATCATAGTCTCTCTTTTTTTCGCCTCTTTGTGGGCTTTGAACGTCTTAGTCCCCTTTTCTTTGCGCCTCTCTTTCAGCTTTGGACGTCTTTATGTCTTTTCTTCGTGCCTTTCTTTGGGCCTTAGTGACATCTTAGTCCATTTTTTTCTCACCATCTTAGGTAATGATCTTAACTTAGATCGATACCTTTATAACCATCTTAGGTGGCGCTTAGGTCTATTGTCAAGTGTGTTTAGTTACCTATCTTAAGCAGAACTAAGGCTTACCCAATATTCCTCTAGGAGGTGATTTAGTAAGGCCTTTGTAACAACCCGCCTTTTCGAACCCCATAAGTCGACACTAATACATCCACGGTATTCACGTGCCGAACATCTAAATGGCGAAAAGACAATATAACAACCTACAATTTCGAACCATTCAAATCGACAATAATCCAACATGTCAGACTTGAATTGCTCAAAACAATAGATTGTTAATTTATAATTGGCAAAACATATCATATACATAAATAAGTCAATCATAGAATCACAGACATAGAGTTTACAACAATTAGCAACAGAATAGATAAATAGTAGATTATGTAGCTACTATATAAACATCAAAGTATAAAGCAAATACAACAGAAATCCCAAATACAAAGAAGTCACTAATACAAAAGCAAATAACAAGTCTGAACATAAAACTAGAAATAACTGAAATAAAAAATGGCTGAATAGATAAAAGATAGATCTTCAAGCAAATCTCTAAGCTCCAAATGTGAGTCTCAAATGCTGTGACACTCAGTCTGACCCGAGCATAAAGCAAAACACAAAACACTCGAGTCAGGATTAACATTCTTATGCAAGTGAATCAACTCAAGTGAAATGTCCAAGTGAAATGCAATATTACTTAAAGAATGTTTGAGATTCCATCCTCTAAGGATCCATGGAACTATCTACATACATAATACAATATGCTACATAGATAATATCTATAGTAAAGTAAACTATTAAAATAGCATTATGACGTTACCCAATGTCGTAGTCTATACATTACCGTAATTCCTCCGTAAACTGGAGGGCTATCAAAGGGCCCTCCATGGTGTACGACATAAACCAAACTCATAGATGGCGCGACAAGGCATATGACAAGGCACGCGAGGCATTGCCCAGGGTAGGTATTACCGTTTGCGGATCCGGACTGGTGCTAATGGATAGCAGCTACTACTGCCCACCTCAGAACACATTCTCGTAATCAAAATCAAGGGGTGACCACCAAATCAATCACAAAGTAATAAATATAGTATCGAAAAAGCATGTCTGATCGAAGCTACGACCTCACTTAGCCTGGCATGGCGCCTATTTTAGTCATATCAAAGTGACCAGAGGGGGTCAACGCTACGTTAGTACCTCATACATAATCATTCACCAAACCATCCTACTTCATTTTGGATTTTTGACCACGTGCACAGTTGTTAAAGTGGTTTTCGGTATTGGCAAAGAGTATGACAATATCCGATCTCGGTCTCTTTAACAACCAAACACTTATTTCACACCGCAGTCATTTAATAAAATCACCTTTACAAAATTTAAATAAAATCTCAAATCTCTAAATTTAATAAAAATCAATTATTAAATATCCAACTTTAATTATATTCAATTTAGATAATATTTATTTAATCACTTTTATAAACATTTAAATAAAATCTCAAATTACAAATTTAAATCAGAATTAGAATTAAATATCAAACTTTAATTATATTAAATTCTGAAAATATTCACTTAATCACCATTTTATAAACATTTAAATAAAATCTCAAATTACAAATTTAAACCAAAATTAAATATTCAATTTTAAAAATATTCACTTTTATAAATATTTAAATAAAGTTTCAAATTACAATTTTAAATCAAAATTAAATATTTATCTTCAATTATATTTAAATTTGAAATATTCATTTAATCACCTTTAAATCAAAATTAAATTATTAAATTATAAAATTATATCTTTAAAATCTCAAAATCAATAAGTTCCAATCAATTCTTATTTAAATTCAATTCTTAAACAAATTAAATTACAAATCTAATTTAACTTATCCTTCCAACCTTTATTTATTTAAGTTATTACCAAAATCTATTTTAAAAATAATAACATAAATTCAAAGAAATATTTAAACATATAATATATATATATATATATAAAAGTTATTACAAAAATCTATTTTAAAATATTAATATAAATTGTAAATAAATATTCAAAACATATTATATATATTTGTTAAATTAAAATGTTTTGAAATTTTATTATATTAGTTATTAATAAATTAAATTTTATTATTATTAAATCTATTTTAAATCTTATTTTATACATTTTAAAAATAATAAAGTTATAAGTTAAATCTTATAACTTACATTTTAAAACTTAACTTATAAATTTAAAATTTCCAAGACATATAATTTAAAAAAAAATATAAATTTTACATATATATTAAAATTAAAATATCTTTATATTATATTCTAAAAATCAATACACATATATTTCTCCTTTTCAAAAATTTGAAAACCATTTAAAAATAGAGCAACGGTGTCTATATATAATTTTTTATCCTATGGTCAAGTGATACAAATATTTATCATTTCAGTCCATAATAATTTAATATTTAATGATATATATCATTTCAACCCACAATCCCAAAATTTTGAAATCAATAAAATCGCTTGGGTTTATCTTTTCAACCTATAATGATTTTCCCCAATATATAATATCGTTCGGGTATGTATCATTTCAAGCCATAGGGATTTCCTAAACTAACATGGAACTTGTAAAGTGAGAACAATGAAATAATAACATAAAGTGACATAGCATATCAATGGAAAATATGAACACTATTAACAGTTTTAATATGATATATATACACAACAGGTTATGGTGTCATATGTCAATTAATATAGGTAAATAATTTAAAATATCAACATATCAAATTCAACGATTAAATTACTAATCAATTCAATTTAACAACATATTCAATCGTCATTTCATATGAATTATATTTACTAAACAAATGAATGTTAATTGTGAGTGATCGCTAATCTTTCGAGGCTAGAGAAATAACGAGAACTAGATGCGATGATCCATGGATACAGACAGGAACTAATGCACACAGACATGCACACCTACAATGGGACAGCGATAAGCTAAGAGTTGCTGTAAAAATCACCAGACAGCAACGAAAACAAATCAAAGCTAGCACGATCTTGAATTTAATTAAAAAAAATATATATGTGTGTGTGTGTGTGTGATATATATAGACACACACACATACACATTTTTTCTTTTATATGGAATAAAGGAGAGAAAGCGTAAAGGTAGGAGCTTTTTAACATGTATTATTAAAAGTATATAATATTATATAGAAGTAGTATTTATCTTAAAACTCATAAACCTTAAATCATAGTTTTAAGAATTTCTGTATAATAGCAAAAAGACAAACCCAAGATCTATAAATTATAAGGCAATGCTTAAACAATGCTTATGCATCATTAAGAAAGGTGAGAACTTAAAGGCCATAGAAGTAATAGTTATAACATTTTACTTAGTAGCTTGATGAACCTACTAATAGTCGATCAGAAATGTTTCTTTTAAAAAAAGTGTTTTCTGTTACTAAAAATGAATGAATACGACCCAAATTCATAATATCATGGAGCAGAAACAAAAATTATACAACTTGAACATAAAAAAACAATAGTAAAAATTATGGCTCACGGCTGTATTGGGTTGCTGGCGGGTCTGGGTCATGCAGTGGTGGTGGGATGCAGAGGGGAGGACAGCTATGCGGTGGGGTGTGCGCACTATGGCGGTTTAGCTCAGGTCGAGGGTGGGTTTCGATGGAATATTTCTAGGTAAAAGGTGATATAAAATGATATTTCGAATTTGAGCTTGGAATTTAATTATATTTGAAGATTTGTTTTTTAAATTGGATATTAAAGGAAAATTTGATTTAAGTGTTTTGAATCGATATATTAGAAATCAAACTCAGAATTGATATAAATCGAAATGGTTTAAAATTTGGAATTGGAGTTGAAATTAATTTGAAATTGGAATTTAAATTAATTTGGAATTGAAGTTGAAATTAATTTGAAATTGGAATTTAAATTAATTTGGAATTAGAATTGAAATAAATGTGGAATTGAAATTGAATTCGACTTGAAATTGGAATTGAATCGATTAAATCGAATTGGAAATTGGAATTGATTTGAATTGGAAAATTTGGAAAGTGAACCGGTTTGACCGTGAAACTATTTTCAAATGAATTATTCTAGTATAAACAGTTAAAAACCCTATCTTCCTTAAAAATTCAAATTATTTTATTTTCCAAACTATTTCACTATATAAAACACTTTTAATACACAAACTATTTTATATTAAACTATTTTAACTATTTAATTATCTAAAAACTATTTGAATTATTTTCTTAAAATTCAAACTGGTCAAAAAGTGGAATGTTTATATTTAAATCTTGGATTTAAATATAAAATGGGGTAAAAAGATGTTATATTCTAATTTGAAGTTCGAAATAATTTTTGAGGCAAAATCAAGATATTAGAGTGAAATGATATTTTCAAGTGAAAATGACGTAAGGAACTGAATATGATTTTTAGTAAATATGATGATTTCGAAATGGATTTGATTTTACGATATTTTGTTATCATGTACGAATTGTTTTCGAATTGTAAAAGAACCAACTGATGTGTAAAATGATGATTGGTTGTTAAAGAGGCCGATGCCTCTTATTGGCATACTCTCTGTCAATATTGAAACTAATTTAACAACTGTGTGCTCGGTGGATGATATCCAGATTGTAGTGGTTGAATTGACGAACGTTTACTGGAATGAAGTAAGAGAACGATGATGGATAGCTTTGACACTCGTGTCAAAATTAAAATGACTAAAACATGAGCCTGTGTCTGGCCAATGAGGTTAGCTACCTTTAGCGACATTGATCCCTCGTATTACTATTATTATTTCGTATTCGATGGGTGCACCTTTTTTGTTTGGATTGATTGTCACGTCGGCCATGGATGAGTTACGACCAACCAGAAAGGGTAAACTAGTAGAATCCTGTTGGAATCTCGATTTTATATCGTTTTGATTGTGACAAACTATATAAGTAAATATTTGTGTGTACTAATCATTTATGCATGAGATTTGTTGCAGATTCATACTTAGATGGTTTTGAAGCTGATAGTCCTTTATCTAGAGTCCTTGTATCATTTAGTAATATGTTAAAATCTCTTTTGAAAAGATATATATATATATATATATATATATATATATATATATATATATATAAACACATACACACATGTATTACCATACAAAACAGGCTGAATTCAGCCAGCTGAATGCCTTCATTCAGACGGCTATTTGCTGAAACAAATTTATTGTTTCACAATATTCAGGTGGTTGAATGAATTCATTCAGACAGCTAAATTAGGTGAAAAATAGCCTATTTCTTTGCTGTTTTCGATTATTAAAATTTAGAAGGCTGAATAAATTCATTCAACTGGTGAATATTTTCAATGACTATTTTTATGAAAAGACACTTCTCTTCATCGAAGAGAAACGTCTTCAAACCAATAGTTGCACCAGTTTCTTTTCATTATTACCTTTCAACAAAGGTTGCAACTATTTAATCTCTATAAATAGATTTCATAATTCAAAAAACAAGACACTGAAACTAATTTTAATATTCTTCAATTCTTATCTATTCTCTATTTTTCAAACTGTTTTTAAACTGCTTACATTCTCTGATCGTTGATCACTCTATCTTCCACTATTCTCAAGCACATTACACTATATATCATAAAGGAGAAGACAATAGGAAGATTGTACTTAATTGACTTATCTATGCTATTCAAAGAGCACACTACTGTCAGATACTTTTGTTATTTGTAAAGAACTCATGTTCGGTTTCTCAAGCGGTAGAAGTCCTGTTCGGTTGCTCAGGCGGTAGAAGTCCTGTTCGGTTGCTTAGCGGTAGAAGTCTTGTTCGGTTGCTCAGGCATTGTAAACCTATTCCTTCGGGTTAAGTGATGGTTGCTAGTTTAATTCTAGAAGGAGTCTGGGACTGGACGTAGAACGGGAGTTCGAACCATTATAAAAATCTCTGGTGTCATTTACTTTACTGCTTTAATTATTTACTTACTTAATTTATATTCCGCACAAGTAGTTTATCCATATTACATGATCCTATAACACAGTGACTTTTATTTGGTATCAGAGCAAGGTCATTATATAACCGTAACATAGGTATCTGATATTATTTTAATATGGAATACAACACTAGCACTATTTCTAACACTACCTTTTCAGAAGGTCAATCTACTGCACGACCACCTCTATTTAATGGAATAAACTATAACTATTGGGCTACCAGAATGAGAATCTATATACAAGCAAGTAGTTATGATACCTGGAACATTATGCAATCTAAATATATTATTCCTACTACTGAATATTCAGCATGGTCTAACACACAAAAATTAGATGCTAATGTAAATGCTAAAGCTATGAATATGTTGTATTGTGCATTAGAAAAAAATGAGTTTAATAGAATAAGTATGTGTAAAAATGCTCATGAAATTTGGCATATACTTAAAGTTACACATGAAGGAACAAACAGAGTCAAACAAAGTAAAATTTCTATGCTCAAAAATCAGTTCTAGAATTTTTAAATGAAACAAGATAAGACTATCAATGACATGTGCTCTATATTTCAAGATATATATCATTCTTTAATAACACTAGGAGAAACTTACATAGATTTTGATATTGTGTCAAATATCTTCAACTCACTAACGAATGAGTAGGAACGAAATGTTTTAGCAATCGAAGAAGCTAACGACATTTCAACCATAAAACCGGAAGAGTTGATTGGAAATCTAATGTCTTTTGAAGTTAATCTCCAAGAAAAACGAGTATAGGCTTAAGATAAGAAAAATATAGCATTCTAGGAAGAAAAAGATGAATTAGATTCAGAAGAAGAAGATATAAGGTTCATTGCTAAAAATTTCAAAAAGTTTATGAGATTTAGAAAAAGCAACAAATTTAGAAACAATAAGAATAACTCCAGCAACAATAACAACACCAACAAACCATCATCATCTGTTCTAGAATGTTATGGATGTCACAAGAAAGGTCACATCAAGAAAGACTGTCCTGAGAAAAGAAAGACAAGTATAAGCACAAGAAAGATAGGTTCAAGAAGAAAGCTTTCTCTGTCACATGGGACGATATAGAATCATCTTCATTATCAGAAAGCGACTCGGATAGTGATTCAGAATAAGCCAACATTTGCTTTATGGCTACAAAAGACAAGGTAAGTGATCTAACTTTTACCGACCTTTTGGATATCAATTCAGACTTACTTGACAAACTGAAAGGCAAAAATCGAAAGTACAAAGAAGCTCTTGAAAAATTGAATAAAACTGAAATCGAAGTAGAAATGTTAAGAGATGAAAAGAAAATTTTAGAAGAACTCTAAGTTACTCAAAAATCTTTTTCTAATATGACATCTCAACTTTCTCTACTAAGTCAAGAGATAGAAACTCGGAAGAAAAAAAATAATGCTTTATTAATTGAAAATTATGACCTTAAAGCAAATATCAAGATTTTAGAATTAAATAATTCTACCTTTAAAACAAAGTTAGAAGACATTACTAAATATGTTTCTACTTTTAATAAACGGAGAGAAAATCTTTCCAAAATTATAGAAAATTCTCAATCTGTTTCAAATAAAAGAGGACTAGGATATAAACAATCCTCTAAAATTATTCCAAAGAAAAAGAATTCTTCATATAAAAGGAACAATAAAGTTAAAAAACCTAGTTCTAAAATTTCAAATTTTACTACATTAATTAAAATTTGGGTTCCTAAAATAAATAACTCTTCAATTAGAAATAAGTATATAAAATATTTTATAAAAACTGTTCATAAAAACAATGATTTTGTTTTCAAAAGGAATTCTGAACCTTCTTGGGTTTGGCTTCCTAAAACCTAAATCTTTGGACCCAAAATAAAATGGCGAGTACCAATGTTAATTCTATATTTTGCAGGTACCATCCAAAAAGAGAGGAAAATGGATACTAGACAGTGGTTGCTCGAAACACATGACAGGAAATAAAGGGATGCAAACAAACATTAATTATTCAAATGGAGTGGTAAAAGAACAAGACGGTCTCTATTTTTTGGTTCACCATCTACCAAAGAAAAGATTGATGACATTCATCATTACCAAAGGGAATCGCTGGAATTACAACGTGAACTTTATTATGAACAAAAAGTTCACGCCAAGCATTTAAGCTTTTTGGAACAAGTCGTATTGAAATTCTGTGGATCTTCATCCAAAAGCATGATTCATCAACCGTCTCCTGTTTGTTCTCCATCCCGATGCAATATTTGGTAACTATCGCCACGCCAATTTCCCCGAATTCATGGGAACGCAGCAATAGATGGTCATCACTCAGGCCATTTCAAGAGAACACAAAAATAGAACCAGATGAATATCACACATCAAGCTCTTCTTCCAAATCTTTTTAAAAGTTTTGATATTTAATCTTGTTTGTTTATTTAAATATTCACATTGTTCTTTTAATAATATCTCTTGTTATAAAAATAAAGGGTGCTATGAGTTTTTTCCAAAATTCAGTCGGCTGTCAGTAATAAAACAGACGACTGAATATTATCTTGGAAATATTTTTTTCAGATTTAGATGGCTGAATCACTTCAAACAGCTGTCTGAATTAGTTCAAAAATGAACTGTTTTCTTATGGGATGAAATTCAGAGGAATTCAGACGTCTGTTTCTATAAATTCAGCCGGCTAAATTCTTGCCAAGGCATTTTTTTCACTTGGTCCTACACTTATTCTTCCAACTTTGCCCTTACTTTTCACCTCCTATATATTCATCTTTTCACCATTTACCCATTTACTTCAGAACCCTAGCTCATTTTTTTCTCAACCTTTTCAACTTTTACTCTTCATTTTTACTCTCTAATGGCTCCTAGATCCAAACGCACAAGGGAATCCACCTCCGGTCCATCCGAAGATCAGATTTGTCAATGGCTTTGGAATAATGTTGCAATCTCCCGATTCAGTTCTATGAAAAATTCCAATATCTTCCAAGGTGTTTTCATGAAATTTTCGGATTTTGCAGCTTATCGAATTAGAGAATTGGCGGAGCAATTCCATTTTGATTATCTTATAGTGGATACACCCAAAAATGTTAAAATTAACCATCTTTTAATTAAACGTTTTCTAGCAAATCTCAATCTAGACCATCATAACCCTCAACATCGAGAAGATTATGTTTGGTCAATTGTTTGTGGCACTAAAATCTTTTTGCCTATGCAAAGATTAGGGAATATTTTAAATTGTCCCTATCAAGGTGTTAATATTGATGATATTAAAGTTGATATGGATCATAGAGATGAGGTTTCACATTGTTTCTTGTCCGATCACCTTACAAATTTAAGTGCATTAAAATCTAGCACATTAAGGCCACAAACACGCCTTATTCATCGTACCTTCATTCGCTCTCTACAACCTCGAACGAGAAGTTATGAAAAAGTCTATAAAAGAGATTTTCAAGCCCTCTATTCAATCTATTCCAAGCAATAAGTAAATTAGGGAAAAATCATTTTAGATGAATTTCAAGACATCACAATCCGAAGAAAATATAAGACCATTCATTATGGTGCTTATATTATGCGTATACTTCTCAACTTCGGCATTCCAATGCCCTACTCTGAGTTTTCAAGCACTAGTGAGTTAGGCGCAAAAACTTTAGGATTGATGGGTCTTCCTCACCGGCCTCCTCCACAAAAAATAATCTCTTTTCAACAGTGTTCTCCTAATATTCAATAAGTTATTCCACAACCTCGTGACACTAGTGTTGCCTCCTCTTCACATACCCAACATGAAGAAGAAGAAGAGGACGATGATTCCATTCAAGTTGTTGGCCCGGAAACTTCTTCCAGACAAGCTATCATCACTCTCTCCTGAAATCAATCCAAACTTCATCGTGACATTAAGGCTCTTGAAAATAAATTCAACTCCATAAAAGTTTTTCTTAATAAAATATGGGATAAAATTTCTTGTTCCGGATCTACATCCACCGAAGTTCTCCATTTCAATGGTCATCTTCGACTTTAGATTCTGACGATGATGAGCTTTCTCTCTCTACAAAGTTTTAATTATTTTTTTAGATTCAGTTTGTATTTTTTTTCAAACTTGTATGGATCTATATTTATTTATATAATAATGTATGAATATTACTTTTTTTCTTTAGTAATGACATCTCGAGTATGAGTTATTTATATAATGTAATCTTTGTTCAACATTGATTATGCATCTTTCTTTTTATCGATGACAAAGAGGGAGAAAGTTAAATATTTATGCATATTGACAGGGGGGGTAACAATGTTAAGGTAAGTGCTTATGTAAATATATTATTTCTACTTATATAGTTGTCTTCAGCAAAAAGGGGGAGAATGTTGGAATCTCGATTTTACATCATTTTGATTGTGACAAACTATATAAGTAAATATTTGTGTGTACTAATCATTTATGCAGGAGATTTATTGCAGATTCATACTCAGACGGTTTTGAAGTTGATAGTCCTTTATCTAGAGTCCTTGTATCATTTAGTAATATGTTAAAATCCCTCATATAAAGATATATATAAATACACATACACACATGCATTACCATACAAAATAGGCTGAATTCGACTGGTTGAATGCCTTCATTCGGATGGCTGTTTGCGGAAACAAATTTATTATTTTAGAATATTCAGCCAGCTGAATGAATTCATTCAGACGGCTGAATGAATTCATTCATACGGCTGAATGAATTCATTCAGACGGCTGAATTAGGCCAAAAATAGCCTATTTCTTTGCTGTTTTCGATTTTTAAAATTCAGAGGACTGAATATTTTCAACGGCTACTTTTATGAAAAGACTTTTCTCTTCATCGAAGAGAAACATCTTCAAACCAACAGTTGCACCTGTTTTTTTTGTTGTTACCTTTCAACAAAGGTTGCAATTAATCTCTATAAATAGATTACAGAATTCAACAAACAAGACACCGAAACTAATTTTAATATTCTTGAATTCTTATCTATTTTCTATTTTTCATACTGCACTCAAACTACTTACATTCTCTGATCGTTGATCACTCCATCTCCACTATTCTCAAGCACATTACACTATATATCATAAAGGAGAAGATTATAGGAAGATTGTACTTAATTGACTTATCTGTGCTATTCAAAGAGCACATTACTTTCAGATACTTTTATTACTTGTAAAGAAGTCATGTTCGGTTGCTTAGGCGGTAAAAGTCCTATTCGGTTGCTTAGGCGGTAGATGTCCTGTTCGGTTGCTTAAGCGGTAGATGTCCTGTTCGGTTGCTCAGGCGGTGTAAACCTATCCCTCCGGGTTAACTGAGGGTTGCTAGTTTAATTCCATAAGGAATCTGGGACTTGACGTAGAACGGGAGTTTGAACCAGTATAAAAATCTCGGTGTCATTTACTTTACTACTTTAATTATTTACTTAGTTTATATTTCGCACAAGTAGTTTATCTATATTACACGATCCTATAATACAGTGACTTTCATCTACCTTGGGCATTGCTTTATGTGCATTTTCATATTTGTCCTTATACAAGCCCATTATGATGTTGGTTTAGTACTATACCTATAGGGGACTTACTGGCTACCGACGTTAGTAGTTGTGTTACAGGACCTACATAGACTACATGCTATAAAAATGTGTTAAGGGGGATAATGTAAAGCCTTAATGCTGTTTTGATATTTATTTTAATAATAGACATTATCTATTATAGCGTACACAATAATTGATTGTTGTTATGTTATATTATTTGTTGCTATAATTTAAACAACTTAAATATTTCACATTTATATAATTATTAACTCTTTTGGATTATATAAGTGAAATATAGGTTAAGGAAGCAGTAGCAACTACTTTTGGTTTCATAAAATAAGCGTTATTTGTCCGACAAATAAATACGTTTTCGGATTACAGTTTTCTAGCGATATAATATTTGTTTTCCCGTTGTTGGGATATATTATTTTGGAAAATTTTGATATATATTGTTATCTTTGATAATATTATTATTTCCAGACCTCTCCTTACAAAGGAGACTCTGTCGAAATTTTTCATGAATTTTGGACTTAGAAAATTTTGTAAAATGGTTTCCAAACTTTGTGAATTTGAATATAAAAGGATTTAATTGTTATAAATTGGTATATTTTATTTAAATTATTTAATTTTGAAAATTAATTATTTGTAAATTTAATATTTTGAATAAGATATATTGATTACTTAATTCCTTCTTTTTCCTTTCCGAGGACGAAAAATTTTGAGTGGGGATAGTGTGACGACCTGTAATTTTGATAATTAAAAATTGTTAATTCAATAAGATTCTATGATTTAATTTTGGAAGAAATAAAAAATTTGGGATTTATTAATGAAATACTAACCAAGATGAAAGATAACAATGTTAATTATTGTTAATCATTAACAATTTAAATGAAGTTCCAATTAATTGAAGTGATTTAGATGTTACACTTGGTTATAAATTGAATATAAGAAAACAAATGTAAGTGTTCAATCAATTAATGAAATAGTATATAATTAAAGGTAATTGAATAATATCAGTATTATGTAAGCAATTATAACATTTGTTTGTAAGTAATAAACTTATAAATGTAACTAAAGGTTAATGGTGACAATAATTATATGTTACCTATTTATTTAATCTACTGAATGAAAATTTGAAATCAATTGCAATAAATATAATTAAATATAACGTTAATGTAAATTAAGGTATTATTTGGAAATAATGTTAATTTTATTCATAATATGACAATTGGTTGAATAAAAAGAATGTAAATCAAGGTTTAATCAATTTTTGGAATTTAAATTATAACAATTGGACTTATTGCAATTAAATGTAATTGAAGATTACATTAATGACAAGTAAGACGAAAATGGTAAAATATTAATGTAATAAAATATATAATAATGTTAACTATGTGTGTAGAGAAATAATTGATTAAATAAAGGATCGAAACCAAATTAAATAAACTTATTGAAAATTAAACTATATTAATTAGATTTAATTACAGTTGTAATGAACATTGTAATTTGTGAAATATTTGACACTGAATTGTATGTAAACTTGTTTTAATTTATTATGAATGCTCAAACAATCAAAAATGATAAAATTTTGTTAGTTAATTACTTTAAATATAAAGAGTGGTTTAATTAATTTAATATTAATTTATTTAATTAATGTGGAAATAGCATTTTGGCCAGTGACTTGAATTTCGATGAAACTAGTTTCAGCGGATCCGTAACGATGAATTATTTTAGAATTTCAATTTTAGTAGCTATCGGACTTGTCTTTGGATCGTATAGACTCATATCAATTTAATTGAAATCAATTTGAAATAAGCTGATTTTAAGATAACTTCTTCATACGATGGAATTAGGACCTGAAACCTGTTACATTGAGTTTAAATTATGGAAAACATCTATTTTGATATATGGGATGATCCATTTTCGTTCTGGAGATAGAACGGGCTTTTCTGGTCATTTATCGTTCAATTTTCAAATCAAATCTGATCCATTTTTTCTATTTTCAGCTCTGCCTATAAATATCTCATTATAAACCCTAGGTTAATTCATATTTCTGATTTTAGTACGTACAACTTCATCTATCTGCTTCCTATTCCTTCCAATGGCTGCAAACCCTAATTCAACTGCAAATTCAAAATCAAAACCAAATCCAAAAATCAAACTCCTCCAAAACTATATCGAATTATATATCAGTTTGAAGCTCTCGACGATCGTAATTCACTGATGTGATTCGTTTTTCAATCGGATACACCATTTGACCAAAATTTGCGCATCAATTCTAGCCGTCGATATGAAACTTTGGCGATCCAATGGTCGATTGTCGTTCGCTCGATGATCGGAGGTTTGCGTTGCGTAGAGGGGGTCGAGCAATGATCATCAGTGGTGCTTGTTAGTGTCAGAGGGTCACGTTTTGGCCATAAATGCCAAACCTAGGTGGCGGCGGCGGGTTCGTCTTGGAAGCGACCCATGGTGTCGCATGGCCCTGGAAGGCGCGACCGAGGAGGGTAGGAAGGTTGGCGGCCGTCGATCTGGTCTCAGGCGATGGTAG
This sequence comes from Allium cepa, assembly GCA_030765085.1. NCBI lineage: Eukaryota > Viridiplantae > Streptophyta > Magnoliopsida > Asparagales > Amaryllidaceae > Allium > Allium cepa. The sequence continues at coordinate 1,045,844,255 of CM060941.1, forward strand.
GCGGTGCAATAATTGAGTAGGTGGTGGAGGCTAACCCTAGTGTTCGATCGAGATGGCCACGTGAGGGTTTGCTGAATGAAGGATAGCGGGTTGTACGTGGTGAGTTGTGATTAGCTGTTCTTTTCTATTTATTTATTTAGTTAAATTTGAATTCCAATCGTTCTAATTTACATAACTTCTACGTACGAGGTCTGATTTACGCGCAATTTGTTTTGCTGGGATCGTATTGAAAATCCAGACATTTTTACGCTAGTTTGGACGAATTATGAAGTTGTTTGAATTTGGGCCCTAAATTGGATTTTAAATAGATTTAAAATCGAAGGTGAGTGATTTGACCCACTCACAACTTCTAAAATTTCTTATGTTAGTTAAATTAAATTTATGATGTGAATAGAAATTTATTTATGGCTTTTTGGTATATTTGAAATTGTCATCTCACTTAATTTGAATTTATATGAATTAAATCGTTATTTAATTTATTATTGAATTTAAATTGCCATTTAAATACCTGTTATTGATAATTAAAATTTTTGATATTTATTGATTGAATTGAATAGTGATTATGATGGATATTTGATTTGTTAATATTGGATAATTGGATGACATGTTTGATTTATATACTGTTATCACTCTACAAGTTCCCTATGTGTTGAAATGATATATACCCGAACGATCTATATATTATGGAAAAATCGTTATTGGTTAAAATAGTATACTCGAGCGGTTTTTTGGATTTTTATATTGAATTTGAGATTGCGGTTTGAAAAGATATATAACCGTAAAATCTTAAATTGCAGATTGAAATGATAAATATCTGTATCACTTGACCCTAGGGTAGAGAATTATATACGGACACCGGATTGGTTAAATTAAATGATTTTAAAATCCTTAATTTCCAAATTTAATTAAATGATATTTTGAAATAGAATTTGATTTATATAAATTGAATTACTGTTGAAAAATCAAGTTTATGTTGAAATGTGAATTGGTTTAGAGGAATTGCTTTAAGAAATTAAATTGAAAGTTTAAAGTTGAATTTTTAAGTATAAATGAAATTCTATCGGAATTGAGCTATTGAATTTGTTTGAAATATTACTTTGAAATATTTTGAAATTGGAGTAATTCGAATTGATATTTGAACGTGGATTGAAAACGATATGAAATTCAATAGTTTATTGAAATTTAAAATTGAAAGGTTTGAAATTTGGTTTGTTGATTTGGAAATTGAAAATGGTCCAAATGTGTTGAAATGAAATAAATAGTTTAATTTGATATTAATTCCAAATTCATATTTTAATATAAAATGTTTTAAAAATATATTATTCTAAAATAGCTAATTATTAAGATTTTCAAATTTATTAAACTATTAAACAAATATTAACTATATAAATTATTTTAACCTATTTTAAACCAATTTAATCTGTTTCAACTAATTAAACCATTTTAATTCATTTTAAATCTAATTAATCTATTTTAAAGCTATTTAATCTATTTTAATTATATTTAATCTATTTTAAATCCATTAACTATCTTAATCAATTTAAAAATATTTTAAAAATCCATTTTAAATATCTTAGAGTAATTTTAACTACTTTTTTAAAAAAAATCTATTTAAACCATTTATAACTACCTAAACTATTTTTCAAAAATTCAAACTAAGTAATGTTGACGTGTTTATATTCAAACTCATTGGGGTAAAAGAGAATAGGGTTAAACAAAGTTATAGCCTAAGTTGGGATTTAAATGTTATATTTAATTGAATATGATGACTTTGAAGTTAGGATTTAACATATTCAAAAATATGATTTTTGAAAGAAATTATGATTTCGGAAATGATATGATTCCAAATGAGGAATTTGAAAGTGAGTATAATTTCGAAAGTGATATGGTTTTGAGAGTATGATATTTTGATATAAATTGTGAATTGATTTTTGAAATGTAAAAGAACCATCCGGTGTGAAATAAGCGTTTGGTTGTTAAAGAGACCAGGATCAGATATTGTGATGCTCTCTGCCAATAGCGAAAACCACTTTAACAACTATGTACGCGGTGGAGATTCCAGAAATGAAGTAGGATTGTTTGGTGAACGATTCATGTATGAGGTATTTACGTGACCCTGACTCCCGTGAGTTAGTTTGATGCGGCTAAAATCAGGAGCCACGCCGGGCCAAGTGAGGTCATTCCTCCTATCAGGCACACTTCTTCGATATTTATTATTACTTTGTGATTTGATTTGGTGGCCACCGTTGATTTTGATTTGGGAGTGTGTTCGGAGGTGGGTGGTAGTAGCTGCTATGCGTTACCACCAGTCCGGATACGCAAATGGTATATCTACTCTGGCATTTCCTCGTGTGTCGTGGTGCAAGCCCTATTTTGCCTTCTATGAGGTTGTTTTGTACCATACCTATGGAGTGTCCTCTGGGTAGACCTTCAGTTTACGGAGGAGCATACGGCACGGTATAGACAATGAGAATATATAAAATGTGTTAAGGGGGATATGGATAACGCCTTAACGCTATTTTAATACTTTTACTTTACTATAGTCATATTATAATAGCGTATTGTACTGAATAGTAGATAGTTTAACGGATCTTTAGGAGGTGTGAATCCCGAACATTTCTTAAGTTACTACACTCACGTTAGACACTGGATAGGAGATGTCAAACCCAGTAAACATCTCTGACGCCGTTCCACTCATATTTATTTACCGTTGATTTAACTTACATAAGATCATTTAGTTCTGACTCGAGTATTTTATCTTTTAAATTCGCTCGGGTTAGCCTGAGCATTTCAGGGTTGAAGACCTATTTTTGGAGGACGAAGACGAGGATTTGTGCTACTATTATTATTATTATATTTATTCCACTGCAGCTTGTTGTTTCGCTACATTTATTTATTTATTTATTCCTGTTTATGTAACTCTGATGTTTTGTTGTAAAGAATAATCAAACGTGTTTATAAAACAGCTTCATGAACTGTTATATGATAATTATATTTTTTCATTCCGCTGCGAGATTCTGCATTTTTTTTATTTCTTCCTCTTTTTCTTATTTACCTTATAACAATCTGCCATTTTGAATGGTTTGAGTTAGGCATGTGTGTCTGATTAAAACGTCCAAAAAGAAAGGTCATTACAGTTGGTATCAGAGTTTTGGTTTACCGATAACCTTAGCTTTGTGGGGCGTGACTCGTTAGAAATAAGGCAGTCCTAGAATGAGTCGCTGAGTGTATATTTATGAGAGAGCGTATTTGTTAGTGTTATAAAAGGTTTTATATTGTGTTAAATTACTCCGTTTTTTATTTATAAATTCTAATTGGTTCATAGGATGCTATGACATCGATAGGGATTTCTAAACACTTAATAGGACAAACCGACACAATATTTGTTTTGAAATACAGGTAAATGAAATAATTTTGCCTATTATATATTTTGTATATAACATAATGATTTTATAAATGATATATTTGGTTGTAATATATTTGTTTGTTATGTAGTGAAATTTATAAATATTGGGTGAAAATAAGATTTGTAAATAAAATAAATATATATTGGAAAATTGAGAACTTAAGTTCTGGGATTTTAGAAATTTCTTTCAAAGGATTTTGGAATATAATGTTAGTATTATTTAGAATTAGTTTGAGATATAAATATTTCAACATGATTTGAAATAAATGTTTAAAGAATTTTGGAAGGATATAAGTTCTGTACTCCCCTCTCTGTCGTTGGAAAATAATTTTGGTGATGAGTGCATGCATCATCGACATTCATTTTCGAGTTTCAAAGTGGAAAGACCGTGTAGTAATTTTACTGCACAAATTGTTTTGATAAATTATTCTCGATTTTCAATTTCAAAAAAAAGATTCGATATATGTATAAAAGATACGATTGTATAAATAATCTTGGAATAATTGAAATGAAACCGGGTTGTTTAGTCCTTGAGTTTCTACAAATTAGAAATTGAAATTATTGTAATGAACGAATCTTGACTATATTAATAATTGGGAACTTCTAAAATGAAATTTAGAAATTCGATGTTAAAATGACTAATGGAAATATAACAAATTAAAATTTGGTAAACTGTAAATAAAAAGGAAAGTGAGATTAAGAAATGGTGACTATTGAACATTTTGTTAATTGAATAAATAAGTGAAACTTGTGTAACTTTCTATTGCACTCTAAAAGATATTTATATATATAACTTACCAAATTATTAAAAGTTGAAATGTTAATAGAAATAAGTAATAGAATATTATACAAGTTAAACTTATATAAATGGAAGCGTTCAATGTAATTACTTTTATAAATAAGAATTTGATATTATTGTTGTTATAAACATAAGTTAAAAATTGAAATGCAGCTAATTAAATGTAGAAGAAAGGTGAGTATATTAAATAAATGATTATAAGCTTAAGTTAATGTTTGAAGCTATTTATAATTCAAGTAAGTAATAACATGAGCATTACATTGAGTAAATGATTATAACTTCAGGAATTGTTGAAATGATTTAGAAATGGATTTAATATTCAGTGACATTATATAAGAAAGGATGAATGTAAATTAAAAAGTAAGAAACTTGAAAATAAACTTATGCACTAATGAATATTAATATCTAATGGAAATCAAGTATATAAATTAATAAATGTAAACCAAGCTGAAATAAAATGTATGTAAAACTTAAATAATGAATTCATTGGTTATTATAAACAATCGGATGGGAATAACTTAAGCAAGAAATGAATATAAAGAAATGAAAGAAAATTTTATTATATGAATAAATGAAGAAAAATGAATTTTGTAAGTAATGAATGCAAATAAATGAAATTAAATATCATATGAATGAATAGGAATCGAATTTTTGTAATAAAAAAATGTAAATTAAAGATAATAATCACTGTAAGGATGAAAATGTAATGACCCGGAATTTTCGATCCCGAAGATTCCAGATAGTTAGAGAAAATAAGAAAAGAGATAGAAGAAGAAGAAACAGAAACACCAAAACATAGAATCTCACATTCGCAGCGGATCAAAATATAATACCAAATAAAATAGCAGTTATACAAGGGAAAACTGTATCAGTTAATTTACATCAATACATCAGAGTTATAACATTTACACAAAACACTGGACAGTCAAATTCAACATGTTCCAGATAAGCTACAACATATCACAATGGAATACACCCCATACGTTTCTGCCATCCAGCTCGCCTCCTGAGCTCCAGAACGTCCTTACCTGAAAATCTGTAATACTCGATCTGACCCGAGCATTACATCAAAGTAACACCCAGGTCAGGCTGGAAACCAGCGTGAGTAAGCCATATAATATGAAATACCAAGCTATAACATAAGTGAATACCAGAGTAACTTGTACCATTTACGAGTTCTTATAGTAAATCATTTATCACACACAATAGTCTCAGGTTAAATGTTTATGTTACTCATTTCATTCCACTCCAGCCTGTTTAATTTCACATATCCAATTTATAAAGAATTTAGTTTTACTAATCGAAGTGGTTTCGGGTATTACTGATACCCGACCCCGGTCTCTTCGAATTCAATATCATTTCTAATCCAAGTTGTTTAAGTTTTAAAAAAAATACAATACATATTCAGGATATCATACCACATAATAATTCATCATCAATAAATAACTCACAATATTACTGTCTAACCCATTATATCACAGCACATCTAAATTGTCTATCAGAGACATCAACAACCCAAGCAATCCAATATTATTCAATCATCCATAAGCAAGATTTATTAGATATTTAATTCCTAATTAATTTAATTTATCTCCAATTAAATTAATTACCAACTTCAATCACTTGGATAAGCTTAATCCTGCTTACCTAACATTAATTAATTTCAACCCAATTAATGATCCATCTTAATTAATCCTTCTTGATTAATTATCTTATAATTACATTTAGTAATTGTCTTTTAATTAATCATATAGATTAATTAGCTTTAACCATTCACATTAATTAATCCTTAATTAATTAATGACATTCATTAATGATCCTCTACTTACTTCCAGTAATTAAATATTCTTTTAATTAATTAGATTTAACAAGTAATCTTTAAATTAATCACATTCGTTAATTAACCTTAATTAATCATAGACAGTAATTAACCATCTTGTAATTACTTACCTTAATTAATTAACTCCTTAATTAATTATATTAATCCTTTGATTAATTACACTAAGTAATTAATCCTTAATTACTTCCATTAAGTAATTTTCTTTAATTACTTTCCATTAACTAATTACTGTCTACATTAACTACATTCAGTAATTAATCCCCAATTAATTAAATTTAGTAATTATCCATTAATTACTTCACTAAGTAATTATACTTAATTAATTCATAAGTGATTATCTTTAATTAATTAAGCTAATTAATTAACTTAAAATTTATTTCATTAATTAATTAATCAATTAATCATCACTTAATCACTAGTTAATGATTCAACCCTTAATTACATTCATTAACTACCCACTAACTACTTCATTAAGTAATTATCCTTAATTACACTAAGTAATTAATTTTTAATTTGTTTTTCTAATTAATTCTTCTTAATTTACCACAACCTTTGCTCATTAAAGATAAATCCATCATTAAGCTTCATAAGAAACCATTTTGAAAACAATATTATATAATTTACTTTTAAACAAACAATTTAAACGTTAAAATTTAACATTTAAAATCTTTGAAAAATAAATACTCAGTCTTTGAAACTAAATTCCCCATTCAAAACTTATTTATCTTAAACATATTTTAAAACTTGGTTAAATATTCATTTTAAAATATCCTTTTAAAAACTTGTTTTAAATGCTTTGCTTTGGAACCTAAATAATGTTTAACTTAGAAACTTGTTCTTGATATTACTTCAAAAATTTCACTATCTTTACTTTATTTTTTAAAAACTATTTTTTTTTAATTTATTAAATTACAAAAGCCAGGAAAACTACAACAAACAACCCGAGCCACAAGATCGACACCCCGATCACCTACCCGAGCCACACGCTTTCTCCAAAACTCCGAGACAAACTCGAACACTTCTCGAGACAAACCCGAGATTCTTGTCTCTTCCCAAAACAAACAGCCAGATACACAGGTTAACGCGTGCACGTCGCCATGCCACTGCTCCGATCACCACTGTGACCTCAAACAAGTCATCGACGACGACCCCATTACGAACGATCACCCAAAAACCCGAGTTCCCCCGCGAAAACAAAATCAAAAGATCTCGTCCACAATGAACAGACATTCGATCATCAAACACCACGAATCCTCCCATCACCGTCCACCGGAAACCATGGCCTTATGCCTGCACCACCGTCTGTGTTCCTCGCTTCTTTCCCCACAACTCTGATCCCACTCGATGTGACAACGATGCCACAATTGCCTAGAAACCAACCACGTTCAAAACCCTACCTTAAACCCTAGATTTGCCTTGCCGCGCCACCACGTCGGTCAATATTCCCTCCGACCAATTTTCCCCTGATCATTGATCAATAATCCATCTCTGGCCTCAGTCCCGACATTCCCGAGCTTCAAGATCGCCAGAAATCGAATTTAAATCCAATACCGATCATCTCCTAATTCCTCACTAACCACAAACTTAAAATTTATGATATAGTTATCAAAATTCATGAATTTTCAACACAAATCAGATTACATATTTAATACAAGAAATTAAGACATTTAAAATTTTCGGTCTAAATGAATTTTACCGTTATTTCTTATTTTCACATTATTTACTTAATATTCCCTTCTGAAATTCTTTTCAAAAATGAAACTACATTGCCATGATCAATTTCCTTTTTAAAATCCAAGCTTAATATTGTCTGTATAAAGAGAAATTAAGTTTTAAAACTAAATTTATAAGCCTGTATCAAGGAACATAGGTTTATAAACATATGTACAGGCATGCTTGTTCAACAACTTCATATTTATCTATATACAGACATATTTTCATCATGCAAACAAATTTCCACAAGCTATTTCGATGATTTATCACAAGCATCATTTTAAACAGGTTTAAGCATTTATAAGAGTAGTAGTTTACTCATAGTTCTATGAAAACAGAGAAGAATCTTGGGTTTAAAATTTGAAATCTACTTTGATCCTGATCCTGGATTTAAAAACTTGATGTTGATCTTGATACTTTGATTACCGAGTTGAATCTGGAGCTTTATTATTGATGAAGTTGAATTTGTGAAATAATTTGCCTTGCTTTGATTTTTTTCTTTTCTTTTTGATTCTTTGTGAACAAGTTTTCCTCTTTTTTTTGAGAGTGTAGATTAAAAGAGAATGAGAGGGAATAGAAATTATATGACCTGATTTTTATTAATTTTAAAACAAATGACACTTGTTAAAATTCATTACACTTGTTGATTTCCATAATAAAACACTCACACTTGTCTTTGTATATGTAAGTGATTTACACTTGTATTTTCTTCATGAGAATATGGTTTAAATAGATATTTATATTATTATTCTTTTGTTTATATTTGCATATATATGTTTTAATACATCTTTATTAAATATATTACCTTATATTATATTTATGTTTATACATATGTATTATTAATTTATATAAAATGTATACATTATATTTCCCTTAAATTTTATATTCATATATCTTTAAAGAAATAACTTGGAACTAATTTTTTAAAAAAAGCATATATATTATTTCAAGTCAAATTTTTTTAGGATATTTTATTTTTGAGTTTCAAACTCAAATTCAAATTACAACCTATTCACACACACACACACACACACACACATATATACATATAAAATAAAACACTTATCTTATTTTATTTTGAATTTTCAAATTAACACACAATTAAATTTCCAAATAAAATCAGTTAATTATCTTTGTGACACCCCACCTCTATACCCACGCTAGCCAAGAACACTAAGGTGTAACGCTGTCAACTAGCATGGAGGATAAGGCTGTTGAGGAGCGACCATCCGTGTAATTGCTTTGTGCGAGCACCGCTATGTCGGATAGTATAACATGCATTTTATTTCAAGAGGAAATCCGACGTACCGACACAAACTCAAAGCTACTACACAGTGGCTATAATAGTCTTCGGAAACAAATATAGAAATATACATAACACAAACCGGCCCGAAGACCATGGGTCGCTACCCCACATATGTGAGTAGAAACTTCACACAAACGGGGTTTAGTCTCCCTCGCAGACAAAGAGACATCACACAATTGCTAGTCTAGATCACAAAAATGATCGTCATTGATCATCAAGAAGTGTCAATTACACTAAGCTAGTAAATATATGAGTTTAGCATCATGTCCCATAACCAATAGCTTAACTTAAATATTTACGAACAAATTGTAGATCTCCACTAGAAAATTGTCACAAGAGATTCATTCGAACAAGTCCAAGAGTTAACCGACGAAGCAAACGCAAGCGTTTTATACCACTTGTTTTACTAAGTCGTTTAATTAGATTTCTCATACGAGTGAGGTAAAGGTTTGTATATACTAATAGATTGGAAAACGGTTTAAGAAAAGAGCTTTGTAATAAAATAGTGTTGAAATCGTTTTGATGAAAGAGTTTTGATATTTACTACTAGTATTGAAACCTTTATATTTTTAAAGTAACAAATCACAAAAATGATTGTAGAAACAAATCAATTCACTAAAATTCACATTCGAAGACGAGAATAAAATCCAAAGAATTCAATTCCAAATCCATCAAAGTAGAAATACATACTTAACAACCACGGCACACGACCTAGGAGATCTGCGACCTAACGTGGCCAACCTAATGCGCAATCGACCTAAGGAGTGCGAGACATAGCATGGTGCAAGCAGGCGAGCGACTTAAGAGATGGCGCGACTTATCACGTGGCGCGACCCAGCATGGCCGACTTTAGAGGTAGCGACCTAAAGGTTGGCGTGACTTAAGAATGGCGCGACCTAAGTGCAAGCGACCTAGCATGGTCGAGCTAAGGTGCAACGACACAAGGGGTAGCGGCTTAAGGATGCCGCCTAACATGGCCGAGCTAAGGAGCAACGACCTAAAGAGGTACGAGATAGAGCATGGTGCAAGCGACCTATGGCCAAGCGACTTAAGGTATGAGACGGCATAATGTGGCGCGACCTAAGCTTTAGCGACCTAAGGATGGAACGGCTCAACGTGGCGCGACCAAAACCTGAAGGCATGGCGCGACCTATCAATGGCGCGACCAAACAATGGCATGACCTAACATTTGCGCGACCTAAGTGTAGGTGCGGCTTAAGGATGGCGAACGGCTTAAACGTGGGATGACCTAAATCATGGCCGAACGACCTAAGCCCTGAAAATGCAAAAACACACGAAAAATTGGGATTTTCACCAATTCAATCCAAACCAAAAGCAAATGCACATGAACAAGTGTTAGGAATTCATACCCAACAATCAAAGATAGTTATAGACAAGAATGTGAGATAAAAATCTCACCTTTTCACAAATTCAAGGAAAGAGAAGCCTAAAAGCAAAAGAAGAGTCAACCACACTTCAATCTCTACACAAGAAGCTTCAATCAATGGCTTCTCTTTGGATTTGGAGTTGGATGTTGGATTTGCAAAGAAGATTAGGGCTTGGAGTTTTAATTTCCTATTCCACTCTCCATTAATGCTAAAGCTTGAGTTGTTAGGAAATTATGAAGGAATGAAGAGAATAGGGGGTTGGGACTGAGCTAATAAGTGGGGTAAATGGGCTCAACCCAAACCAAAGCCCTAAGTGAAAAGTGGCAAAATTTCACTAACTCAAAACGTACCAAAGTTTATACTCAAAAAGATCGCAAACACCATTTTGAACTCAATGGAAGTGGTCTCGAGTCCTGTAACAACCCTGTATTTTTGTAATTATTTTATTGTATATTTTAATTATTTTAATGTAAAATTTTGATTTAAAAACTTATTTTTACTTATTTTAAATGATTAAATTTTATTATTTTAAATATAAATCTTGATTTTATATGAGTTATAATGTCAAACTTGTGTAAGTTGAATATTTGCCTGAAATGTTGATTTTGGTCAAAACAGTCAAACTGTGACTTTTAACTTAAAATTTTAAAAGTTTGAAATTTAATTTTTTTTCTTTTATTATGAAAGTACATAAAATGCTAAGAACACCACTTTTCGTTTCGTTGAAATTGGATGTAAATTGTAAAAGTTATACCCTTTACAATATTGTGCGTATATAGGGTTATTTAACAATGACTATTTTAAATTGAATAAATTACTTCTTCTTTGTTATATTTTATTTTAATATGTGATAATATGTTTTATTATGTATATTTTAACTTTTAAATATTTTTAAATGATAATAGAATTTTTCCAAAATTTACTGTATTTATTTCCTATTTTTAAAGGCTGTTTTATAATTTTCTGCTATTTTCTTCATATAAATTTTACTTAATTAAATTTTATTTATTTATCTTGTGAATGCATTTTTATTTTTTTTGTTATAAATATTTTTACAAGTCCATGAAGATTTTCTAAAGTTCACTTGAATTTATTTCTAATTTTTAAAGCCTAGTCTGCAATTTTAAGCCATTTTCTTAATTTAATTATATATAATTAAAATTTATTGATTTATTTTGTACATTCACCTTTATTGCTGTGTTTTAATTTATTTTATTCATTTTACATGTATTTAAGTGTAAGAAAATTTTTCCAAAGTGTATTGAAGTTATTTCTAATTCTTAAGTCTAGTTTTCATTTTCTGTGCCATTTTTCTTATTTTAATCATATCTAATTAATATTTAATTATTAATATTTTGTTTATCTGTTATATTTTCGAATTCTAACTGAAATTTATAAGTTTTTTCAGTTATTTAAGATGTATATTAATATATATAGGAAGTTTAAAAGGTTTAAAAGCAAAGAAGCGGAAAGTCGTTTTAACGTTTCTTCTTCCGTTTCTTTTTCAATTAATAGATTTAATTTCCTTTGACCGTTCCTTTCTTTATTGTAGCTGTGCATTTCTTACCTCATTTTCATGTGAAAAACTCCTCAACCCTATCACAATTCACGGCCTAAGCACTTCTGAAAGAAAAGGTAATGGTGTCTTTAAAAATTTCTACTCTTTCCTCTTCTTTTTATTGATTTTCTATTGATATTTGCCTTGCTACTTCATGTAGTTTGCTCGGCTAGCCTCTCCACCATACTCTCCACCATCCTCTACCACTCTTCCTTAGCATCATCTCCAGCATCATTTCAGATCCATCCATGACCGAACCTCCCTTGGTGACAAAACTCCACAAAATTTGCAAATAATGTCCAAAACAATGCACTAGCCACCACTATTACTTCACCCCTCTCATCCACCACCTTGGCCACCACCATAGGCCGCCACCACCACCTTTTCCAGACCTCCCACACCCCTCCATCTACATGTCCAGACCTGTACTAGCCTAGGGCCGAGCCAATTGACCCATAGGTCGAACCTAGATGCAACCCAAACTCCACTTTATACCTTGTCTCTTTGTATACCCTATGTTGTAACTCTCCTATCCCTTCATCCACTTGTTGCCTTGCCTATATGATGTTGACCTGACCTACATGATGCCATAACTGAGCTAAAACAGCACCATAGCCGAGCATTTGATCTCCTATGGTCGAGCATTGGAGTGATTAAAGCAAGCTCCAATCTATCTTGTTCATTTTGCTTTGTATTTCAAAATTGTTTCAATGTTATTTTGTGTTGAATATTTATATATTGTCTTGTTCGTTTTGTTTTGGGTTGTTGATACAAAATCATATCTTGGGTATCTCCACTCATTAAAAATCAAGTCGTGTTTTTCTTGCCTTTGGAATCACTTTTGGGTGTGTTGTTTGTCTCTAGTTCGATAAAGGTGAGTCTTTCTCACTCTGACATTTATACTTATGAAAAGTGAATTGATGACAAGTGTTTAGTAATGTAAATTGTTTATGCAAGTTAATGATGATCATATGATATGCTATGCCATGTTATTACCATATTATTACCATGTTAAAACTGTTAATTTTCACCTGACATCTGATATATGACTGTATATTGTGATATTGACATTGTTTATATTATTTCTGTATATGATCATACTGCAAGTTCCCTGTTAGAATAAATCGTTATGGGCTGAAATGATAGGCCTGAATGGTTTCTAAATTATTCATTTTGACTTGGGATTGCGGGTTTGAAATGATAGAACCCGGATTTGCTATTTTTAAACGGCGGATTGAAATGATACATATCCGTATCACTTGGCCTAGCGTAGAAAATTATATAAAGGCCCGTGGGTATTTTATAAAGTGTTTTGGATATTTTAAGTATTTTAAAAATATAAATTTATAAAATTTGATTTAAATAGATTTTGAAATATTTTAGAAATTATGATTTTTCTATGTATTAAAAATGTAATTATGAAAGGGTTAACTGGACTTTTGAAATATAACTTATGTTTGAAAATTTGGAATCATGATTTAAAATGATGTTTAAGTTATATAAATAAAATGGACTTTAATTATATTTGGAAAATGGTAAATATGGTAAATTGATTTATATTTGAATTTAAGTGATTTATTAAAGAATTATTGATTTTTCTGTAAATTTAAGTGGTTGAATAAATGAATGTTTTAAAAGTGAAATTTTAAAATATAACTTGACTTGAAAATGTGAAATTTGAGTTTTAACTAAAGATTTAAATTAATTAAATAAATTGGAAATTTAGTTAAAATTGTTAAATTGTAATATAAATATAAGTGTTAAGTTGTTTATTAAAAAATGTGAAGAATTGGAAACTTTTACACTTAAATTTATTTAGCAAATTGTTGAAAATTGGGTTTAATTATAAGAAATTTATTGTATAAAAATAATATGTCAAATGATATGTTAATGAACATTTTAAATGTTAAAAGGATGATTTTTAAAATGTTTATTGGTTTTAAATTGAAGTTTATTATTTGTTAGTAATACACTAAAATCTGTAATTAACTTTTAATAGCATTCAGAAATGCTATAGTTTCTGAATTGAACCAAAATTGTGAAAAAAGAGCTATTACAGCATTTCTGAAATGCTGTAGTTGCTGTAATTGAACTTATAGGCTCATATTGAACTCAGGTCTCTTATAGCATTCTCTGGAAATGCTGTTGTGGTCGCAGTCTTTGCTGAAATCAAATAAAACCTTGGTTTTGAAATCTGAACTACCGCAGCACTTCTGAAATGCTGTCTTTTCTGTTTTGAACTATAATTCAACTAAAAACTGAGTTTTTAACAGTAGTTTTAAATGCTGTCTTTGCTGAATTAAAGTGTTTTCAAGTATAACTTATAATAGTTTTTCTATATGCTGTGAAATGCTAAAATTGTAATAATTACGGTTTTTGACTTAGTAAACGAATTCAGAATGGTTTGGAACTTTGGAAATTGAATACTGGATTTGAAAGTATAATAATTACACTTTTAAAATGATTTTTATTGAATTAAATCGTTGAAATATAAATCATTTAAAAGAGTGGGTTGAATTGAAATGAATGAATGTTATCTTTGAATTTAAAGGATTCTTAAAAGATATGATGTTTTGATATATTAAATGATTGAAATGTGGTTTCGAAAGGATATGATATTTTGGTATAATAAAATGTTTTGAAATAAAGTTTTGAAAGATATGAAAATTTGATAATATATTGAAATGGTTAGAAATGACTTGATATTTACTTTGATAAATATTTGAATTGAATGATATGGTATGATGATATATTGAAATGGTTGGAAATGATTTAATCTTTATTTTGATAAAGATTTGGGTTGAAATAATATTTTATTTTGAAGTATAAAATATGTTTTAAAGTTATAACTACGGGTTATAATAACGATTGGTTGTTAAAGAGACCGGGATCGGATATTGTCTTATAGCCGGACAATACCGAAAACCACTTTAACAACTGTGTACGCGGTGGAGATTCCAAAATGAAGTAGGATGGTGGCGACGTTCTCGAGGTATATATTACGTGGACCCAACTCCCGTGAGTTGGCATATATGACTAAAACAGGAGCTATACCGGGCTACACAAAGGGTCGCACCCTTTCATCGAGCATGCTCCATCGGAAACCATTCTATTACTGTTGTGATTCGATTCGGTGGCGCCACTTTGATTCGGGGGTATTGTTCGAGGTGGGCGGAAGCTGCTGGCTTGCCGTTACCACCGGTCCGAGAGTGCAAACGGTGTATCCATCCTGGCATTGCCTCGCGTGCCGTGTCATATCCTTATATCGATCCCACTATGATTTTTGTTTTAAAGATCCGACCGCGTTAAGGTTCACCATCCCCTTAACGTTATTTTCTATATGATTATACTTTACTGATTAGACACTACCGTATATAGCGTATATTACTACATAGTAAATAGTTTAACGGATCCTTAGAGGATGGGCGGTCCCAAGCATCCTTTTAGTTACTGATGCATTTTGTTATTGTTCACTTGAGTTGAGTTACAGTTTATAAGTATTTATGTCCTGACTCGAGTGTTTTGTGTTTTGCTTTACGCTCGGGTCAGATTGATTGAGTTAGCATTCAAGATTCAACTTCGGAGTTGGAGCTTTCCTTGAAGATCCAGCCGTCTATTTTGTTTCGGTATCCAGTGTTTCAGTGATGTATCTTGTTACTCTTCTGTTGTATCTCATTTAACTCTGACGTATCTTATTTTATATTTTTAGTAGCTTCATGAACTACTATCTCTTTTACTTCCGCTGCATTATTATATACTCTGTGTCTATGGTCTGTGATTTTTATTTACTGTATATTCTGAGATTTGCCAAAATTTTATTTACAACGCGGTATTTTGAGCAATTCAATTCCGGCATGAGTGTCTACCTATGCACTTATAATGGATGCGAATGGTTGAAAATGCGTGGTTGTTACAAGTCCTAATTCGACCGTATGCAAAAAGTAACTTTTCGGACTATAATCCGACTAACGATAAAATATTTAAATAAAATATTTAAATACTCAAATCGTAAAATATGCGGGTTGTTACAGACTCCCCTCCTTAAAGAAATTGTGTCTTCGCAATATATATAAGATGGAAATAAAAAGTAACAACCATAAAAGCATATCAACACAAAAGAAATTTGAAATAAGAAGTTCACATCAAAGAGCACGAGAAAGTAAGTCCAGATGTGTTTGCTCGATGAATTCTCTAGATTCCCAAGAGCAATCCTTAGGATTTGAGGACCATTGAACTTTCACAAGCGGAACATCTTTATTTCTAAGTCGTTTGACTTCCGAAGCAATAATACGAATGGGATGTTGCTCATAAGTTAAATTCGGCGAAACTTCAACTTCTTCCACAACACTGGGCTCAATAGTAGAATCGGAATCTCGAAGACATTTCCGTAATTGAGAAACCTGAAATACGTCATGAATAGCAGAAAATTGAGCCGGTAATAAAAGGCGATAAGCCACAGAAAAAATGCGTTCGGTGAGGGAAATGGACCAATATATCTTGGTGCTAACTTTCCCGATCGACTGAAACGCACAACACCCTTCATAGGTGAAACACGGATAAAAACAAGATCTCTCATAGAAAATTCTAATTTCCTTCTCTGGTTATCAGCATAAGATTTTTGTCTACTCTGGGCTTCTTTCATCCTATGAAGAATAAGGTTAATCTTTTCTGCGAAATCACGGATAAAATCTGGACCTAAAACCAGCTTCTCACCGGCCTCAAGCCAACAAGAAGGAGATCGGCATGGCCTTCCATAGAGTGCCTCAAAAGGTGCCATACCAATGCTAGATTGGAAGCTATTATTATAGGAAAACTCAACAAGATAAATATGATCTTCCCAACTTCCACCAAAATCAAGAACACATGTACGAAGAAGATCTTCAAGAGTTTGATTCACACGCCCGGTTTGTCGATCAGACTGGGGGTGATAAGCGGTGCTAAAATTAAGCTTCGTTCCCAAAGCTTTTTGGAGACTCTTCCAAAATCCACTAGTAAACATTGGATCACGATCACTAACAATAGAAGTAGGAACTCCATGCAATTTAACAATTTCTTTAATAAAGAGTTTGGCCAAAAGAGGAACGGTTCGGTTAGACCGAACGGGAATAAAATGGGTGGATTTAGTAAGTCTATCTACAATCACCCATAAGCTATCATGACCCGAACGAGAATGGGGAAGGCTATCAATAAAATCCATGGAAATTTGATCCCACTTCCAAATTATAATGTCTAAAGGTTGCAATAACCCACCGGGCCTTTGATGTTTGGCCTTGACAAGTTGGCAAGTCATGCAACACTTAGCAAAGTTAGCAATATCAGATTTCATTCCCTCCCAATAATAAAGTCGCTTCATATCTGCGTACATTTTACTACTACCAGGATGAATGGTAAATTTAGAACGATGAGAGTCTTCTAAAATATCTTTACGAAGATCGCTAATATTTGGCACGATAAGTCTACCAAATTTTCGAATACCGCCGCGAGAGTCAATATCGAAGTCTTTCAAACCTTCAATATCAATTTTATCCCTAAACCTTTGGCTAAGAAGAGCCAATTCGGGATCTAGCTTTTGAGCTTCAAGAATGCGGTCTAAAAGAGAAGGATGAGCCTCAAGACTACATAAAACAAGAGATGAACATAAATCGGAAACACGATCTCGAATCTCACAAGTGGATAAAACCTCGAGATCATTCCATTCGGATATCATCATGGAAACAACCGCTTGTTGCTTGCGACTAAGTGCATCAGCAACACAATTCCCCTTTTTGGGAGTATAAAGAATATCAAGATCATAAGATGCAAGGAATTCAAGCCAACGTTGTTGACGCAAATTAAGTTCCTTTTGGGAAAATAAATACTTCAAAGACTTATGATCGGTGTAAAGAGTAAATTTCTCTCCAAAAAAATAATGACGGAAAATCCGAAGGGCGAAAACAGTAGCCGCGAGCTCTAAATCATGAGTGGCATATCTAGTCTCGGCTGGCTTTAATTGCCTAGAAGCATAAGCAATAACACATTCTCTTTGCATAAGAACGGCACCCAAACCAACGCGACTAGCATCGGTATAAACAACAAAATCTTGATTCCCCTCGGGAATAACAAGAATAAGAGCATCGGAAAGGAGTTCTTTTAATTTCTGAAAAGAAGCTTCACATTTGTCCGACCAAATGTATTTAACACCTTTCTTTGTTAAGCTAGTAAGAGGCAGGGCAATTTTAGAAAAGTCATTAACGAAACGATGGTAATAGCCCGCTAATCCCAGAAAGCTACGGATTTCCGTCACACTCTCCGGTCTCTTCCAATTCTGAATCGCTTCAATCTTTGAAGGATCCACTAATATTCCGGATTCGAAAATAATATGACCGAGAAACTTGACACGAGATTGCCAAAAGTGGCATTTAGAAAAATTTTCTTTTAACTGATTACTCCTAAGAGTTTCCAACACAACCCGAATATGCTTTTCAAGTTCCTCCTTGGTTTTTGAATACACAAGAATATCATCAATGAAGATGAGAACAAATCGATCGAGGAAATCTTTGAAAACTCAATTCATAAGGTCAACGAAATAAGCCGGAGCATTCGTTAAACCAAATGGCATAACAAGCCATTCATAAGATCCATAGCGAGTACGGAACGATGTCAAAGGAATGCTATCCTCCGCAATACGAAGCTGATGAAAACCGGTAGCCAAGTCCAATTATGAAAAGACTCTAGCACCACTAAGTTGATCGAATGGATCATCAATCCAAGGTAGAGAATATTTATTCTTGATAGTAAGACCATTAAGCTTGCGATAGTCAACGCAAAGCCTGAGTGTACCATCGGATTTCTTCACGAAAATCGCCGAAGCTCCCCAAGGCGAGGAACTAGAGCGAATAAATTGCTTCGTCTCCAATTCGGATAACTGTTTGTGCATCTCCTCATTTTCCTTATTGGACAAGCGATAAGGAGGACGAGTGATAGGTTGAGCTCCAGGAATGAGATTAATTCTGAACTCAATTGCTCGCTTAGGTGGTAATCCTAAAACGGGCTCAAATATGTCGGAAAATTCACGAACAACGTGAATAAGAGAAATAATATCTTCCTCATCATCATTATCGTCATCACGAGGATTTAAAGAATATAAAGATGCAACCAAGCAGGAATCTGAATTTTTAAGATCAATAGAAATCTGATTAACAAATAGAGGATGTCGAAGATGAATAGTCCGCTCAGGACATAGGATATGGGCTTCATAACGGTTAAGCCAATCCATTCTCAAAATCATTCCAAAGCCTAAATAACGCATGACATGCAAATCGGCTAGGAAAGGAAAATCACATAAAATAATCTCCACGTCTTTACAAAGCAAACTAAGAGTTGTGGATCCACCAACCGGAATCGCAATTCTCAAAGAAGTCATTAAAGCAACAACACTTAAAGAAAAAGTATCAACAAGTTCCTTTGATATAAAAGAATGGGATGCACCCGTATCAAAAAGAACTCGAAAAGGTTGATCATGAAATATAATGATGCCATCAAGAATAGAATGAGATATACCTTGACCACGAGATGTGTTGCTAGGGGCTTGAGCAATGTTTAACTTTCCCTCCTTCTTGCCTTGAAGTTTGGGGCATGCATGTATATAATGATCCGGGCTTTTACAATAGCGACAAGAACGGGGCTTTGAACACTTGTTCGCAAAATGGTCCTTAGACCCACAGTTGTAGCATTGCCCACTACTAGAGGAAGAAGTCTTTGCATCAGGAGTTGCTTGTTTCCCCTTTTTATTAGGATAAGGGCCTTTGGACTTATTAGGCCTTTTCTTGTTGTTGTTGAAGTTTTGTTTGGCACCTACCACTTCAACATCACTTTCCCTATCCGCCTCTTCAAGACGAAGAGCGATATCAATGAGTTGATCAAAAGAAACTTCTAATTTTAGAAGTAATGGCTTCTTGAGATTTTTGTTCAAGCCATAGACAAATCTATGGTTCTTCTTCAACGGAATGTTTATGTACTCGACCCCGTATTTAGAAAGCGACTCGAAGGATGCGACATAATCTGCCATGGAGGATTCACCTTGAACAAGGTCTATAAAACGGCGAGCCAAAGTCACCTTCTCAGCTTCTGGCACAAATTTTAATTCGAAGCGTTCCCGGAATTTCTCCCAAGTAAGATCTGCTTCATTTATTTCAGAAATAAGAAGCTCATACCAGTCTAATGCTCTTTCTTGGAGAATACTAAAGGCCACCTGAACACGGTGAAGATCAATAAGATTCATGCGAGAAAAGATTCGATCGCTTGTTCTTAGCCAAGCCTGGACTTCAATAATAGTTTCAGAACCTTTGAATGGCTTCCCACCCAAGTTGGTATAATCATTGCATAAGCATGCAAATCCAGACTTAGGATGAGTAGATTCCGGATTAGAACTAGCTGCCTGATCATTCTTTACTAGGTCAAGAAGCTGCTAGGCAGTCATAAAAACTCCATCTTGGGGTGTAGCACTAGATTGACCGGCGCTGGGATGGCCTAGTCTAACCATTTCTCTTCCTTAAGAAAGAAGAAGAAGAAAAAGGTTATTCACCAAAAGAACTATCAAGCAATCTTGAAAGGTAAAACAAGGAATCATAAAGAAAATAGGATGAATCAGTACGAAGACTCGAATTAAATCCTAAGGCACGACTCCTAAGGTGGACTTAGGACAATGATCCCTGTTATAATATTCCATATTGTTCTGAAGTTTGGCTCTGATATCAGGCTGTGACGCCCCACCTCTATACCCACGCTAGCCAAGAACACTAATGTGTAATGCTGTCAACTAGCATGGAGGATAAGGCTGCTGAGGAGTGACCATCCGTGTAATTGCTTTGTGCGAGCACCGCTATGTCGGATAGTATAACATGCATTTTATTTTAAGAGGAAATCCGACGTACCGACACAAACTCAAAGCTACTACACAGTGGCTATAATAGTCTTCGGAAACAAATATAGAAATATACATAACACAAACCAGTCACAGATGTCCATATCACAAAGGCGGAAAAAGATATGAATATATAACACATAAAAGTGTTTATCAGAGTAGTGGTCTGAAAGATCCATAATAACACAAAAGATTAGCTACAAGTGCTACACAAAAGAATATGAATACATCAATGAGTCTATATCTCAAATGTATATAACAAAAACTACTAATCTAAGTAGTTAGCCAAAAGTCAAGATAATAATCCCAGATGTGAAGTCAAGCAGAAGCACCTGTAACATCTCGGTCTGACCCGAGTATTATTTAATAAGAAAATAATAAATGGATCAGTCTAGCTATAAATATCAGATGAAATGATATAGAATAAGAGATATGGTATAAACGTATAATATCCATAATGACATACTATGATAAGTATGTAAATGAAAATCAACAAGAGATTAATCAATGTCACAAGAATCTTCTCAAAGATAAAAAGGAATGTCATACTCCTTATATTTTTATTCACAAAAAGATAATGACACACAATTCACCAATGCACAAAAATTGATAAAACTTATCAATGAAAATCACGAAAATTGGTGAAAACACAAATTCTAGAAATCATCACAAGAAATCCAGAAATCACAAAAAGGAGGAGGCCTATCACAAAACGGGAGTATGAAAACTCACCAACATGTGTATCACAAAACGGAACGCTATTCCATGGTAGCTAACCATTAATTTTGAGCCGAAGCTCCACAAAACGGCCCGAAGACCATGGGTCGCTACCCCACATATGTGAGTAGAAACTTCACACAAACGGGGTTTAGTCTCCCTCGCAGACAAAGAGACATCGCACAATTGCTAGTCTAAATCACAAAAATGACCGTCATTGATCATCAAGAAGTGTCAATTACACTAAGCTAGTAATTATATGAGTTTAGCATCATGTCCCATAACCACTAGCTTAACTTAAATATTTACAAACAAATTGTAGATCTCCACTAGAAAATTGTCACAAGAGATTCAATCGAACAAGTCCAAGAATTAACCGACGAAGCAAACGCAAGCGTTTCATACCACTTGTTTTACTAAGTCGTTTAATTAGATTTCTCATACGAGTGAGGTAAAGGTTTGTATATACTAATAGATTGGAAAACGGTTTAAGAAAAGAGCTTTGTAATAAAATAGTGTTGAAATCGTTTTGATGAAAGAGTTTTGATATTTACTACTAGTATTGAAACCTTTATATTTTTAAAGTGACAAATCAAAAAAATGATTGTAGAAACAAATCAATTCACTAAAATTCACATTCAAAGACGAGAATAAAATCCAAAGAATTCAATTCCAAATCCATCAAAGTAGAAATACATACTTAACAGCCACGGCACACGACCTAGGAGATCTGCGACCTAACGTGGTCGATCTAAGGCGCAATCGACCTAAGGTATGCGAGACATAGCATGGTGCAAGCAGGCGAGCGACTTAAGAGATGGCGCGACTAATCACGTGGCGCGACCCAGCACGGCCGACCTAAGAGGTAGCGACCTAAAGGTTGGCGTGACTTAAGAATGGCGCGACCTAAGTGCAAGCGACCTAAGTGCAAGCGACCTAGCATGGTCGAGCTAAGGTGCAACGACCTAAGGGGTAGCGGCTTAAGGATGCCGCCTAACATGGCCGAGCTAAGGAGCAACGACTTAAAGAGGTATGAGATAGAGCATGGTGCAAGCGACCTATGGCCAGACGACTTAAGGTATGAGACGACATAATGTGGCGCGACCTAAGCCTTAGCGACCTAAGGATGGAACGGCTCAACGTGGCGCGACCAAAACCTAAAGGCATGGCGCGACCTATCAATGGCGCGACCAAACAATGGCGCGACCTAACATTTGCGTGACCTAAGTGTAGGTGCGGCTTAAGGATGGGGGACGGCTTAAGCGTGGGACGACCTAAATCATGGCCGAACGACCTAAGCCCAGGAAATGCGAAAACACACGAAAAATTGGGATTTTCACCAATTCAATCCAAACCAAAAGCAAATGCACATGAACAAGTGTTAGGAATTCATACCCAATAATCAAAGATAGTTATAGACAAGAATATGAGATAAAAATCTCACCTTTTCACAAATTCAAGGAAGGAGAAGCCTAAAAGCAAAAGAAGAGTCAACCACACTTCAATCTCTACACAAGAAGCTTCAATCAATGGCTTCTCTTTGGATTTGGAGTTGGATGTTGGATTTGCAAAGAAGATTAGGGCTTGGAGTTTTAATTTCCCATTCCACTCTCCATTAATGCTAAAGCTTGAGTCGTTAGGAAATTATGAAGGAATGAAGAGAAGAGGGGGTTGGAACCGAGCTAATAAGTAGGGTAAATGGGCTCAACCCAAACCAAAGCCCTAAGTGAAAAAGTGCCAAAATTTCACTAACTCCAAACATACCAAAGTTTATACTCAAAAAGATCGCAAATGCCATTTTGAACTCAATGGAAGTGGTCTCGAGTCCTAATTCGACCGTATGCAAAAAGTAACTTTTCGGACTATAATCCGACTAACGATAAAATATTTAAATACTCAAATCGTAAAATATGCGGGTTGTTACAATCTTCTTGACCAATGTTCAAAAATCCGGGTTATCACATTCCTCCCCCCTTAGAATCTTTTCATCCTCGAAAAGGAACGAAGGCAGAATTTATTCAAATCCTATTATTTGAAAAATTACTCTTTGAACAATTTTAAAACACTTTAAAATATTATAAAATAGTTCTTATAAAAATACTTTTTATAACTCGATGTCTCAACCAGTCCATCCTCATTCTACAGAAATTCGATCGTACGTTGATCAGGCGTAAGACTGAAAATCTATAAGTATTTGGTAAACATGTTTTCAACACTCAGTGAAAATACATGGAAACTAATTTTATTGAAAATATAGAAAACATTTTCGAAAATAGAGGAAACATCTTTGGTGAGAATGCTCTGGAAATCATCACCCCCATCCATGGCCGCAGTTAACCCGATGGTTACGTTGCCATCCTGGCAAAATCCATAGATAACTGTTGGCACTCCGCACCCCTCGATTATGCCATAGAACACGCTACAGATCACAGCTACATCTGAGGTTACGTTTCTATCACAGCAAAAACCCTTATAACAGTAGGCATCAACGCCCTCGAATTTCGCTGCCAAAAGAATGAAACTTCTCCCCTCGACCATAGATCGCAGTCTACCGATGTTACGTTGCCTTCCCAGCAAAATCAAACGTAGACTGTTGACACTCACCTCCACACGATTTCCGCTATGGTCCACAGTAGTTCGCAACGACATCAAGTAACGTTGTCATCACAGCATAACCCAAATTCCTCTGTAGGCATCAGCGCCCTCGACTTTTGTGACGCCCCACCTCTATGCTCACAATAACAAAGAGTATTAAAAGAAATACTGTCTGTTATCACGAAGAATAATGCTGGATAGGAGCGGCCATCCGTAGTTAGGCCTTACACTACTATTGGTTATCTCGATAGGAGTGGTATATATTTTTATTTTTCATCTCATAATTATTTACTCCCATCGACATACCCAATTCTAGTATAAAACGAACTACGATGGTTCATAATAGTTTAGGACAATATATATAATAATAACACAGATAAAGTAAATGCGGAACACAGATATAACAGAAAGTCTCATATATATATATAACTGATGTCAGTTGATATACATGTGATACAATACATATGATACAACTACAACTGTCGACTCTGGAAGTTACATATTCAAGTACATTATCGTGAATAATATACATGAATATACAACATCCTATATAAATACACTGACTACAAAACATGACGACGACTACTCCAAAAGATATGAAAAGACTTCATAGCTCTAACAGCAACCCAAAGTAAGGTATCAACAACCTGTAAATACTCGGTCTGACCCGAGTATTAAATTCAAAAGAAAATAATACACGGGTCAGTCTAATTCAAACTCAGTTATTAGTGCATAGACGCAATAATAATCAAATACTGAATAGATGACAGTCACAAAAATCTCGTATATCCAATCCTTTAATAAGAAATTGGATAACGATAAATATAACACTTAACAGTGTTAAACAACAAATCAACAAATTCAAAGTATCAACAAAGATAGATAAAAGAGTTATTAATGAAGATAATTTAGAAAAGATTATTGATGAAGATAATTTAGAAAACATCAGAATTGCCAAATTGGCAATTAACAACAAAATCCAATTATTAAATAATAATTAGAAACTCAGAATCTAATTATCAAATAGATAATTAGATAACAACAAAATGATCATATGAAACTAAATCAATTTAAACAATTGAAATATCACTTAAAAACATCAATTCTAATTGGCTGCAGTACACGCTAACGTGTACTGCCTCGCCAATACAGCATATGAAATATGCAAAAGATCAATGGATCAAAGCAAAAGAAATATCGATTAAAATCAATACTGTGTGGCTGCAGTACACGCACGCATGCACAGCCTCGCCACAACAGTGAAGAGATAAAAATCATCACAACAGTGAATACTAACAGAAACCGAGGCTGCAGAGGTCAAGTCAATGCTATTGTGACTCAAAGCAACTGCAAATAAACTCAACTCGAATGACCAGTGCACAGGGAAGTGGTACAACATGAAGACCAGACAACATGGCTCCTGTGAGAGTGCACATACAGACAAGTGCAACTACAATGCCAACAAGTATGACAGGAATGCATACATACCCCAGAGATGAAACCCAAACAACAACATCAAGTGGCAGTTCTAATCAAAGAACAGCATAATATGAACAAAGTACACAAAAACAGTGAGACAGTGGCTCAATATAAATGTACGAGTAGTCAAGCATCAGCACAGACCAGACCCAAAGGATCTGGTTCAATGCCAAAGAAATACAGAACCTGTGCATAAATATATACAAGAAATCTACAGGTAAAACCAGTGAAGCAGCTACCACAACATGGAACAAGAGATAGTACAGCCTCGACATCAAAGAAGTAGGCCTAAAATACATGGAGCAGTAGACTACATGACTCGAAAAACAGAGGACAGAACTCGAAGACAACATGAAACTGCATCAAAGTGACTGTAGTGCACATGAGAATTAACTCAGTGCTATTGAAATTAAGGTGCCTCAGTGAGACAGCTACCACACAATAGAGTGCAGTAGCCTCGACATCGAAAATATATGGCAACACAACAACCATAGAACCAACACACAGCAACAGAGGTATGACAAAAAGGAAATTTATGAGCCCACATAAGCAAGCGAACGCAAGGTCAACCAAACTGGACCCAAATACTCAATGCAACTACGACCTTACAGAAACCATCACTAATTGGAACCTCAATGCAAAAATAGGACTGCAATAGCCGGAATGGCATTTTATACGAACCCAACATGTATGCAACAGAGAATGCATAATGCTATCATGACCAGAATGCATCTGCACAGGTAGGTAGGCCAGGCAGTTAAAAAGGGTATTCATGTATACCCAAAATTGGAAACAAAGGCAACTAAACTCAAATGCAACACAGTGAAGATACCAAATACAAAACATACTAACCACAAATGCACAAGCAAGTGCAGACGACTCAAGCTCAATCACAGCAATATGCTTGAAGACTACAGATCTCAATATCAAAGAAACAACTCCAGACCAAATGCAAGACCAAACTACACAAACCTCAAAGTTAGTAATGCAACAGTGTGGAAGTGAAACAGTGATGAAACTGGAAGATGCAAAGACCAGTGATGCAATGGAAATCAAAATAGAGAGTACAACTCACATGTACACCATGATATCAAGCTCAGTGAAACTCAAGCAAGTGCACGACTAAACCAACATGAATGAAGATACAGTGAAGAATGTACATGGAAATTCAATTCAATACTCAACTACAACCAAGTTGCAACATCACAAGAAGAATGAGCAACAACAGACAACAAGACTGTGAAGCTACCAGAATTTAATATCAAACAAATTCGACATACAACAAACAAACGCAGTGATATGCAGTCATGTAAACGTCACAAAATCAAATGTAAAGTTCGAAGTCAACAGAAGAAACATTGGAGAGTATGGCCAAAGTAAATCAACATCATCTAAGTCAAGTTAAAGCCATAATGACCGAGTCACGTATCAAAACCGTGAGTATCAAAAAATCAAATTATACGAAATTTATCAAGTCAGAGAAATTCACGAAGCCGTGTTCAAAAATAGTCAAAATGTCAAAGATTTAAGCCGAGTATATTATGCCGTGGAAATCAAGCTACTAGAGCAAAATCAATAAACGAATTCATCAAAATATCAGAGAATTCAAAACCGGGAAAGATCACAAAATCATTAACTTTAAATCAGATGTGAGCGAAATAAATCACTCACCTTTGTTTTTGAAAAGCATGAATTCGATGTCTTCGAATTTGCTAATACCCTAGTTGCTGAAGATTGAACGAGCGCAGACTCCAAGCACACGAAGTTGAACTCGATCGAACGAGCTACAGCAGTTGGCGTTTCCAATTTTTGTTCAAGCCCTAATTCGCAAAGAGGACGAACGAGAAGAACACGGTCGCCATTTTCGTTCGCTACTGTGTTTATTACTTAGGGTTTTCGAATGGATTGAAAATGAAAGGGGATCGGGTCTGCCTTGGTGGTAATCACGGCACAAAGGAAAAGGTATGAGCCAAAATTATGAAGCCCATAAATTCTTAAACAAATTTTTAAAAGAATTTACCCGATTTAAAATTCCAACAGCAATTAACTGATACACTAATCGTCCAATGACGATATTAGATTAACAACTAACCCCAGGGTTGTTATAGACTCCCCTCCTTATAAAAATTGCGTCCCCGCAATTTTCATAATCAAGGTTGTCACTAACAACCATTTTTCTAATATAAACTGGTTAAGCTAGAAAAAAAATATAAAGGTAGAGAAGTCAAACGCCAAAGAAATCTTTTAATTTCATAAAAGAAATTCACAAATTCTCAACAAAATCTAATTATCCTGTAGATAATCAGAAAACAACAAAACTGAATAAGTGCAATTATCAACAATATTCAATTATCAACTAGATAATTAAAATACAGAAAATCACAAAGCAGCAATATCTAATTATCGATACGATAATTAGAAAACAGCAAAATCTAATTATCAACAAAGATAATTAGAAAAAAAAATCGCCAATCGCAAAACTGCAAATATCTAGTTACCAAAACGGTAATCAGAAACCAACAAAGGTCTAATTATCAAATACGATAATCAGAATTCTCAAATCAACAAATATTTAATTATCTCAACCGATAATCAAATCTCAAATCAACAATTATTTGATTATCTCACGCGATACTCAAATCTCAAATCAACAAATATTTGATTATCTCAAGCGATACTCAAATCTCAAATCAACAAATATTTGATTATCTCAAGCGATAATCAAATCTCAAATCATTTGATTATCTCAAGCGATAATTAAATCTCAAATCAACAAATATTTGATTATCTCAAGCGATAATCAAATCTCAAATCAACAAATATTTGATTATCTCAAGCGATAATCAAATCTCAAATCAACAAATATTTGATTACCTTAAGCGATAATCAAATCTCAACAAATATCCGATTATCAAAAACGATAATCAAAATCAACAAATATCCGATTATCAAAAACGATAATCAGAAAAAACAAATATTCGATTATCAAAAACGATAATCAAAATCAACAAATATCCGATTATCAAAAAGATAATCAGAAACAACAAATATTCGATTATCAAAAACGATAATCAAAATCAACAAATATCCGATTATCAAAAACGATAATCAGAAACAAAAAGTATTCGATTATCAAAACGATAATCAAAATCAACAAATATCCGATTATCAAAAACGATAATCAGAAACAACAAATATTCGATTATCAAAAACGATAATCAAAATCAACAAATATCCGATTATCAAAAACGATAATCAGAAACAACAAATATTCGATTATCAAAAACGATAATCAAAATCAACAAATATCTAATTATCACAAGCGATAATCAGAACTCATATCAACAAATATCCAATTACCTGCAGATAATTGGAAAAAAAAATATCTAGAAATCAATGAAGATACTCTAGAAAATCAACATAAAAGGTTGGATCGATCCTATCAGATGGCGAGTTTTAGCTACGCCGCACGTGCATCTCAGAGTGGCCGAAGCCTACCAAGTACTCAACATAATTTTGGCGTCCATCAGATTGACCCGAAGGTCCGCAGAGTGACCCGAAGGTCTAGTACAGGTATTTGACCCGAAGGTCCGCAGAGTGGCTCGAAAGCCCAACAAATGACCTGGAGGTCCAGCAGAGTGGCCCGAAAGCCCAACAAATGACCCGAAGGTCCGTCAGAGTGGCTCGAAAGCCAAATAAAATCATCAGATATTCAATTAACGAGTCCGGAATTAACCGAAATAGCAAACGCACATGTCCCATACCACGTGTTTTACTAAATCGTTTAATTCTCTTCATCGTTTCCTTGAAAGTGCAAAATCGTGTATTCCAAAAATAACATTTCACATTCTCAAACGGACAAGTCCGGAATTAAGCGAATCAGTAAAAGAAAGGGGTCATAGTCCTCGATTTTGCTGAAACGTTTAAATCGCTTCCTCATTCCTTTGAAAGCGCAAAATGCAAAACTTCTGAAAACAATTTCATTTATTTCATAAAAGTAATAATTTACATTCTCAAACGAACAAGTCCGGAATTAAGCGAATCAGCAAAAGAAAGGGTTCATAGTCCTCGATTTTGCTGAATCGTTTAAATCTCTTTCTCATTCTTTTGAAAACGTAAACTGAAAAATTTTGAAAACAATTTTTATTTTAAAACGATTTTCAATCCACGTGCTTAAAACGGCAACATCTGTAACAATTTCGATAAGGAAATTGTACTTCTCAAAACACCATAAAAATAGATCTCAAAATCAGCATTGCGGAATAACCGCTTGAAAATGCACTTTAAAATTGAAGGTTACTGAAGTGAATGCGACAGTAATTTTTAAACATCAAAATTTCATCAAATGATTCTCATCAAAATATAATACCAGTGAATTTCCATTCATTAAAAATGTCAACAGAACACTGTGCTTCAAAATTTTAGCACAAGTGTTAAAATCCCGTTATAAAAATAACGGCAACACAATACGTTTCATAACCAAGCATCGGTTCAACGTAAAATTAATGTAGTAACGTGCAACTCATGTTTGCACACACACTACAAAATAAACAAAGAAATTACTCCATTGTATCTTCAATGAAGATATTTTAAAACAGCAAAAATCTAATCAACATGTGATTAGCATCAAGGAAAACCAGCAAGAAATTTCAACAAATCAAATCCACTGGTTATGCAACATAATGAAATTAAATTCATTTTTATATTTTGATTTTTAAATCAAAATAATTATCAGCTGTACTCAGCGAAACAGTCACACTATTTTCGCTGCGCACTCAGATAAACAAAGCACAAACCAACCAATCATCAAAACTCAAATCAACTTTTATTTTTAAATGAAGATATTTAAAAATTTCATCTAAATTTCAATACTTTAGTTTTGACTCGAAACACAAATAAAACGTTGACAAATAATTGTAACACATGTTCCATCCAAGTTAAGTTTTATATTATGTCCATAAACCCCAAGCTTTGATACCAACTGTGACGCCCCACCTCTATGCTCGCAATAACAAAGAGTATTAAAAGAAATACTGTCTGTTATCACGAAGAATAAGGCTGGATAGGAGCGGCCATCCGTAGTTAGGCCTTACACTAGTATTGGTTATCTCGATAGGAGTGGTATATATTTTTATTTTTCATCTCATAATTATTTACTCCCATCGACATACCCAATTCTAGTATAAAACGAACTACGATGGTTCATAATAGTTTAGGGCAATATATATAATAATAACACAGATAAAGTAAATGCGGAACACAGATATAACAGAAAGTCTCATATATATATAACTGATGTCAGTTGATATACATGTGATACAATACATATGATACAACTACAACTGTCGACTCTGGAAGTTACATGTACAAGTACATTATCGTGAATAATATACATGAATATACAACATCCTATATAAATACACTGACTACAAAACATGACGACGAGTACTCCAAAAGATATGAAAAGACTTCATAGCTCTAACAGCAACCCAAAGTAAGGTATCAACAACCTGTAAATACTTGGTCTGACCCGAGTATTAAATTCAAAAGAAAATAATACACGGGTCAGTCTAATTCAAACTCAGTTATTAGTGCATAGAAGCAATAATAATCAAATACTGAATAGATGACAGTCACAAAAATCTCGTATATCCAATCCTTTAATAAGAAATTGGATAACGATAAATATAACACTTAACAGTGTTAAACAACAAATCAGCAAATTCAAAGTATCAACAAAGATAGATAAAAGAGTTATTAATGAAGATAATTTAGAAAAGATTATTGATGAAGATAATTTAGAAAACATCAGAATTGCCAAATTGGCAATTAACAACAAAATCCAATTATTAAATAATAATTAGAAACTCAGAATCTAATTATCAAATAGATAATTAGATAACAACAAAATGATCATATGAAACTAAATCAATTTAAACAATTGAAATATCACTTAAAAACATCAATTCTAGTTGGCTGCAGTACACGCTAACGTGTACTGTCTCGCCAATACATCATATGAAATACGCAAAAGATCAATGGATCAAAGCAAAAGAAATATCGATTAAAATCAATACTGTGTGGCTGCAGTACACGCACGCGTGCACAGCCTCGCCACAACAGTGAAGAAATAGAAATCATCACAACAGTGAATACTAACAGAAACCGAGGCTGCAGAGGTCAAGTCAATGCTATTGTGACTCAAAGCAACTGCAAATAAACTCAACTCGAATGACCAGTGCACAGGGCAGTGGTACAACATGAAGACCAGACAACATGGCTCCTGTGAGAGTGCACATACAGACAAGTGCAACTACAATGCCAACAAGTATGACAAGAATGCATACATACCCCAGAGATGAAACCCAAACAACAACGTCAAGTGGCAGTTCTAATCAAAGAACAGCATAATATGAACAAAGTACATAAAACAGTGAGACAGTGGCTCAATATAAATGTACGAGTAGTCAAGCATCAGCACAGACCAGACCCAAAGGATCTGGTTCAATGCCAAAGAAATACAGAACCTATGCATAAATATATACAAGAAATCTACTGGTAAAACCAGTGAAGCAGCTACCACAACATGGAACAAGAGATAGTACAGCCTCGACATCAAAGAAGTAGGCCTAAAATACATGGAGCAGTAAACTACATGACTCGAAAAACAGAGGACAGAACTCGAAGACAACATGAAACTGCATCAAAGTGACTGTAGTGCACATGAGAATTAACTCAGTGCTATTGAAATTAAGGTGCCTCGGTGAGATAGCTACCACACAATGGAGTGCAGCAGCCTCGACATCGAAAATATATGGCAATACAGCAACCATAGAACCAACACACAGCAACAGAGGTATGGCAAAAAGGAAATTTATGAGCCCACATAAGCAAGTGAACGCAAGGTCAACCAAACTGGACCCAAATACTCAATGCAACTACGACCTTACAGAAACCATCACTAATTGGAACCTCAATGCAAAAATGGGACTGCAACAACCGGAATGGCATTTTATACGAACCCAACATGTATGCAACAGAGAATGCATAATGCTATCATGACCAGAATGCATCTGCACAGGCAGGTAGGCCAGGCAGTTAAAAAGGGTATTCATGTATACCCAAAATTGGAAACAAAGGCAACTAAACTCAAATGCAACACAGTGAAGATACCAAATACAAAACATACTAACCACAAATGCACAAGCAAGTGCAGACGACTCGAGCTCAATCACAGCAATATGCTTGAAGACTACAGATCTCAATATCAAAGAAACAACTCCAGACCAAATGCAAGACCAAACTACACAAACCTCAAAGTCAGTAATGCAACAGCGTGGAAGTGAAACAGTGATGAAACTGGAAGATGCAAAGACCAGTGATGCAATGCAAATCAAAACAGAGAGTACAACTCACATGTACACCATGATATCAAGCTCAATGAAACTCAAGCAAGTGGACGACTAAACCAACATGAATGAAGATACAATGAAGAATGTACATGGAAATGCAATTCAATACTCAACTACAACCAAGTTGCAACATCACAAGAAGAATGAGCAACAACAGACAACAAGACTGTGAAGCTACCAGAATTTAATATCAAACAAGTTCGACATACAGCAAACAAACGCAGTGATATGCAGTCATGTAAACGTCACAAAATCAAATGTAAAGTTCGAAGTCAACAGAAGAAACATCGGAGAGTATGGCTAAAGTAAATCAACATCATCTAAATCCAGTTAAAGCCATAATGACCAAGTCACGTATCAAAACCGTGAGTATCAAAAAATCAAATTATACGAAATTTATCAAGTCAGAGAAATTCACGAAGCCGTGTTCAAAAATAGTCAAAATGTCAAAGATTTAAGCCGAGTATATTATGCCGTGGAAATCAAGCTACCAGAGCAAAATCAATAAACGAATTCATCAAAATATCAGAGAATTCAAAACCGGGAAAGATCACAAAATCATTAACTTTGAATCGGATGTGAGTGAAATAAATCACTCACCTTTGTTTTTGAAAAGCACGGATTCGATGTCTTCGAATTTGCTAATACCCTAGTTGCTGAAGATTGAACGAGCGCAGACTCCAAGCACACGAATTCGAACTCGATCGAACGAGCAACAGCAGTTGGCGTTTCCAATTTTTGTTCAAGCCCTAATTCGCAAAGAGGATGAACGAGAAGAACACGGTCGCCATTTTCGTTCGCTACTGTGTTTATTACTTAGGTTTTTCGAATGGATTGAAAATGAAAGGGGATCGGGTCTGCCTTGGTAGTAATCACGGCACAAAGGAAAAGGTATGGGCCAAAATTATGAAGCCCATAAATTCTTAAACAAATTTTTAAAAGAATTTACCTGATTTAAAATTACAACAGCAATTAACTGATACACTAATCGTCCAATGACGATATTAGATTAACAACTTAACCCAGGGTTGTTACAACTTTTGCTACCCAATAACCCTCAGGAACTTCAGTTTGTCCGGACTTCCTCACTGGATCCGCTTTAGAGTCTCTCCCTTGGACCTCAAGGCAGTACCAACCTATGGTTCTCATAAGAAGTTCATTTCAAGGGAGCGTCTTTTTCTCCAGAGCCATTTTCAAAACAATTTATACTATACACATATAGTATCTTCAAAATCATACACCTAGTATGAATCCCATATAAGTCTCCTTTCTTAAAATCGATTATCCCAAAATCGATAATTCTCAAACTAGGCTTTCCAAATTTCCAAAATTGATTTTTCCCAAAAAACCAAAAGCCTTTCCAAAATCTATAGGTTCCAAAAACCTTTTCCCAAAATCATTCCCATAAGATCCTTTATATATATATATAAATATATATAACCTTGAAATTCTTTGAATCATTGTACTTGTATAAATTCCCTTTTATACTTTATATACTTTCAAAACCCTTTTCTTCTGGCTATAGATTCAACAAGGGGAGATTTATCTTATATAACAAAGATATATAACTTTGTTTATTGCCAATCAAATATTCAAATTTGATTACTCTTTTATAAAGTTATTAACATATTACTTTTCTATTAAATGAGTTCTAATCATAGAAATATCCAATTTCCATTTTATTTCATCATATATTTCACAAAATATACTTTTCATTTCAAAAACCATTTTACATTCTTATCCACAAATTTTCAATATCAATTTCATTCAAACCCGTACGATGTACACATATCATCCGTATGCTATATCAATCTGATCGCTCACTCGATCACACAATTTTCCTTCTGAACTAGTATCTTCCACCCGACTTCCTAGTGCGGACTCAGATCTGGTTTCTTGATTAGAAACCGTCATTCTCGTTGCATAGTCATAACTATGATTGAGAATTTCCAAAACCAATCAAAAATCCATATCTAGGTTCGTCGTCGAAAATTGAGCGAAAAATCTCAATTCAAATCGATGTGCTACCTCGAAATTCTATGCTCGAACCTGGATCATATCGTTATGAGAATAGAATAATATACGTACATCCTACGTATTAATCTTCATTGATTATTAACCAAATCAATTCCCTTATTATTTATTTTCATTTTGATTTCTAATCACTTATTCACAATTGCTTCAATCCCCATTTGGATTATTACCTCAATTCTTATCTCAATTGGGTATTTAATCATAAACAGTTTGAACTCTGTCCAGCTTAAATTTAGAAAATAGCTTGAAAAATTTAAAATAGATATGTAGTTGAAAAATACTTATTAGTTTGTAAAATAGCTATATAATAGTTAAGTAATTGTAAAATAGGTGGAAAATAGTCAGATAGTTATAGAAATTTTAAATAATTGCAAAATAGTTGTAAAATAGTAATTAATTATAAAGTAGTTGAAAAAACAGTAATTAGTTTATAAAACAGTTGAAAAATTGTTAAATAGTTCCAAAAATAATTGTAAAATAAGTATAAAATAGTTTGGCTTTAAAATAAAGATTGTATATAGTAAATAGCTTGGAAAAATAGATTTATATTAAAATAATTTATTTTGAAAATAGTCTAGAGCCAAGCTGTTCAATTCCGAATCTCCATTCCCATCAATTCAATTTAAATTTCCACTTCCATTTAAAATTGACTCAATTCCAATTTAAATAACTTCAATTTCCATTGGACTTGATTTAACCCCAATTCAAGTTGAATTAACCTCAATTTCTTTCCAATTCAACTTCAATTACAATTCCAAATTATTCAAATCGATTTGGACTAATTTCAAATTGAACCCACTTCAATTTCAAATCATTTCAATTCCTATTTGAATTAATCCCAATTCCAATCTTGAAACCAATCCTTAACAATTTAAATTTCCAAGTTCCTTTTGAACATTTAAATCTTAAATTCAAAGTGATTTCATTTTCCATTTATATCAGAAATGGATATATATATTATTCCAATCCATTTCTTAATTCATTTTTAAATTACACAATTCATAATTTCAAAATTATTGATAATAACAGGATGATATTAGGATAAATAAACATCGAATTTATTTAAAAACATCCATCAAAAGCATTCACTACCCCTTCCCAGATCTCAAACCTATTTGAGATCATACATAACTCCCTTCCAAATCAACTCATTTAACTTCCCTAAGTTAAATCTCAATTTAATCCCGTTAACCTTACTCAAATTTGAATCCTCCATTTCAAATTTTAAATTTCATATTAATATCCAATCCCATTTATAAGTTTATAAGCTTATCACTTTGGGTTTCCACATCACATTCCAAGTAAAATTTTTAAAACTCAACACTTAGAGTTTATTTCAAATCATCTTTTGATATTATGTATATCCCTCATATATACATTTTTATTTCCTTTGCACACCAAGTTATACTTTAATTTTTAAACCACCTTGGTTTTAATTTAAACCAAATTTCTTTAAATTTTCGAACAACTCTTATTTGAAACAGGACCCTTTCATTCAAATACATTAAATAATATTATTTATTATAATTTTTTTTGTCACTTTGAAACAATTTTCAAATTTCTGGACCTAGATTTAAAACTTCACAATTTAGATCATCTTCAACTCCAATTTATAAGCCATACTCACCTAAATGTTTTACTTCCCTAAAACATTCATTTTGCTTACTTATTAACAGACATTTCATTATTATCTTATTCTGAAAACTCTTCTCCAAATTCAAGATTTTAATTTCAGTTCGAATCCATTTCAAACTTATCTTTATTCAATTTCAGTTTGGTTATATTTCTATTACCACTTAATTCTTATTATTTTATTTAATTCCAATGATTTAACAACCAATCACCTTAATATTATTAGAAAGAAATATTGCTTTATGTATCAAAATATAATCTTATATGAAAATCATTTATTTTTAAAACTACTTAAAATCTTTATATAAGAAAATAACAAGTACGCTCTCATATATATATATATATATATATATACACACACACACACACACACACACACACATATATATAGACACACACTCAACTCATTCTCGGGTACCACTTACCCTATCCTTAATGAGTAAACCCACCAGAGCCAAAGTTCTCGTTTAACCTTCTACTCTGATACCAAATGTAACGACCCGGAATTTTCGATCCCGAAGATTCCAGATAGATAGGGAAAAGAAGAAAAGAGATAGAAGAAGAAGAAGAAGAAGAAACAGAAACACCAAAACACAGATTCTCACATTCGCAGTGGATCAAAATATAATACCAAATAAAATAGCAGTCATATAAAGGAAAACTGTATCAGTTAATTTACATCAATACATCAGAGTTACAACATTTACACAAAATACTGGACAGTTAAATTCAACATGTCCTAGATAAACTACAATATATCACAATGGAATACACTCCACACATTCCTGCCATCCAGCTCGCCTCCTGAGCTCCAGAACGTTCTTTGTAACGACCCGCAGATTTTCAATAATTAAATTGGTTAAATTAATAAGATTTTTGTAATTAAATTTAGAAAGAAATACAAATTTTATAATGTATATTGAAGTAAATGTTAAGAATGAATTGTAGCAATGGTTATTAAAACTAATTGTTGACAATTGAAGTGAAATCCCAATAAAGAAATAGTGTTAATAACTGCACTTGGGTATAAAATTTAAAATAAGTAATTAAAGGTAAGCATTTAATTAACCAATGCAATAATATATTGATTAATAGTAACTGAATATAAATTAAGGCAATAATGTTAATGCAAGGTAAACAATACTAATTAAGGTTAATAATAAATGAATGGAAGGAAATTCCAATTAATGAAAATAAATTTGAATGTTATAATAAAAAAAATATAAAACGTAACAATGTCAATTAAAGTTGATCATTTACGATTTCAATGAAATTCCAATTTTCTAAAATAATTTAGATGTCATACTTGACTATGAATTGAATATAAGGAAACAAGAGTATATATTGAACAAATTGATGAATTAGTATAAAATTAATGATAGTTGGATAAGAACAGTGTTATGTAATCAATTTTGTTATTTAATATTGGAAGGAATAAAAATTTGTAATCCGTTAATGAATTTATAACGGGTATGAATTGTAAGAATGTTAATGTAAGCTAATAAATAATTAATTCAATGCAATCCCAATTGATTGAAACAACTATTTGGGTTTGAATTAATTGTAATCAGGAATATTTGGTAATAAATTAATATAAGAAAAATAAATGATAACTTATATAAATATGATTAAGGGTTAGTGGCAATAATTATTATAAGTTAATCATTTATTTAGTCCATTAAATCAAATTTGTAATCGATTGCAATAAATCTGAATTAAAGGTTACGTTAATGTAAATTAGGGTAATAATTGGGAATAACGTAAATTTTATTCAGTGTTATGATAATTAGTTGAATATTACACAAGCTTAAGTGTAAATTTAAGGTTATGATAACAATTATTATAAATTACCTAATTAATTGGTGAATGAATTGATTGGAAATCAAGTTCATTTAAATGTTAAGTAAATGAAGGGTAAACAATAGGAACTAGGTATAGAGTAATAATGGACTTAGTGTAAAGATTGAAACTAATCAAATCAAAGTTATTTGGAATTTATTATAATTAATCGGAACTCAAATTTTAATAAATGAACTTATTATAAATGGAATTTAATTTATTACACTAATTGAAATGAAGATGGAATGTGAGAATATAAATGTAATAGATTTTGAGTCCAATATTTATTTCATCCGTTGACAATAATGAATTGAATAGTAGAATGAAAAATAAATTTAACATAATTTTTGGGAATTAAATTTATAATTTCTGAATATAATGAAATTGAAAGTTAACACTGAAATTTATAGATTTATCAACTCTAAATTGACATATAAATTTGTTTAAATTAGTGTATGTGATTAAGAAAATTGAAAGGTTTAAAATTTGTCAATTATAGAATTGAAATTTAAGAATTGATTTAATTAATTAATTATAAATATATTTAATTAATGGAAAAATAGCCATTTTGGCCACTGACTTGGATTTCGACGAAACCAGTTTCATCGGATCCGTAACAGTGAATTATTGTAGGATTTCAAGTTTCGTAGCGATCTGACTTGTCGTTTCATCGTACGGACTCGAAACGCCTTGAAATCAATGAAATTGAAATCAATTTGAAAAAATTAATGTTTTGCATAACTTCTTCGTACGATGGAATTTGGACTTGAAATATATTCCATCGTGTTTAAAATATTTTAAAACATCTATTTTGATATATGATTTGACCCGATTTCGTTCCGGAGAAAGAACAGGCTTTTTTGGGCCATTATATCGTTCAACGCGTATATCCAATCGATCTGATCCATTCTACTTCAACCCTACTTATAAATACCCTGTTATAAACACTAATTCATTTCTTATTCCTTATTTCTATACATTCTATTAGCTCCTTTTTCAATGGCAGCAAACCTTAATTCCAAATACAATCCCAAATCAAATCCAAAGCCAAAAATTCCAACTCCACAAATAATATCAAATTATATATCGTCGAAAAGCTCTTGAAGAGCGCAATCTAGATCCACTGTCTGTTTTTCAATTAGAGTTTCTGTGCATCCGGAATCAGTGGAAACATTCACGGCCCTTCATCGCGCGTCGATAAACG
This sequence comes from Allium cepa, assembly GCA_030765085.1. Lineage (NCBI taxonomy): Eukaryota > Viridiplantae > Streptophyta > Magnoliopsida > Asparagales > Amaryllidaceae > Allium > Allium cepa. The sequence goes on from CM060941.1 coordinate 1,045,884,079, forward strand.
TTGTTAGATCGTCGAATCATTTCTCGATTTTGAAGAGGGGACGGAGGGGAGTTCATCGGTGGTGTTCGCTTGTCGATCTCACGGTTGGATTGGGCTACAAAATTCGTTAGGGTTTCAAGATTGGGTTCGTTCTTATGGCGGCTGATGGTATCTCACGCGAAATTTGAGGTTGGCAAATCCTATAGCGGGTCTTGGCGGTTTTGGAAGGTGGCGCGGTCATTGTTTGGTGATCAACGGCGAGTGTGGCGGCGGCTTAAGTCGCATGCGTGTTCGAGTGCATCAGGTTAGGGTTCGTCTCTGCTCTGTCAGGTGCGTGAGTGTTGCTGTGTGATGGAGGATGTGCGTGACGTGGCATGTAAGGAGTAAGTGTGTTTTCTATTTTTCTATTTTTTTTGATTTCAAATCTTCTAATTATAATAACTTGTGCACACGAGGTCCGTTTCACGCGCGGTTTTCTCCACTAGGTTCGTATTGGAATTCCGGACATTTTGGCGTAGGTTTGGACAAATTCTGAGACTGTTCAATTTTTAGGTTTAAATTGTATTTAAATTCAATTTAAATTCAAAAGGTGGGTGTTTTAACCCACACACAACTTCAAAATTTTCTTATGTTTGTTAAGTTTAATTTATGTTGTGATTTTGCATTTATTTATTGTTGTTTGGTATATTTTTATCATCATTCTAGTTAAATTGAATTTATTGAATTAAATTGTTATTTAATTTATTATTGCATATAAATTGCTAGTTAAATTAATTTATTTTTTGAATATAAACTGCCAGTAATCACCTGTTATTTGTTATCAGTTTTATATTGATGTTATGGTTTGAATTGGATGATGATTGTGATAAATGGTTGATGATTGATATTGGATGAATGGTTGTTGTACTTTATATTGTTATAAATTGCAAGTTGTTATGCATTTTTATTTTTTTGGGATTGCAGTTTGAAATGATATATAACCGTATTTACGTTTTAAAATTACGGATTGAAATGATAAATATCAGTATCACTTGACCATAGGATAGAAAAATTATATACAGACACCGTGGTCTATATATATAAAAATAATTTGAAATTGATTTCTATGGTTTTGGAAAGAAATATATGGTTTAATAAATATTAAATTTTGATATTATATAAATATTAATTATATATATATAGTTAAATTTTTGAATCTAAGCTATGTATAAATTTGTTTAATAAAAAAATAAGTTTAACAGTAGAGTTTGATTGTTTTATATTATATGGTTAAGTACCTGTTTAAGATATTATATATATAGAGTTTATAATGACTTAAATAAAAATTAAGTTGGAAGATAAATATGAAATTGGTTTGAATTGAATTATTTAAGAATTATACTCGAATAAATTTGATTTGAAATTTAAATAAAATTGAGATTTTAAAGGGTATGATTCTTATAACTTGATTTGGTTTAGAGTGATTTAAATGAATATAAAGTTGATTCAAATGAATATATTGAGTTTAATTAATTGAAAGAATATCCATTCATGTGAAGTTAAAAGTTTTTCCTTAAATGATATTGGATTTATTAAATAAACATTTCAAATCTAAATAATAGTAATTGAATTTGATGTATATGGGACTATCAAAGAATTAGTTTTAAATGGTGGAATATTTAAAGCTTTGAAATATATGGAAATTGAAATGGTTTATTTGGGGATTAAAATATGTATTTGGAATTGATTTGTAAAGTTAAAGAAGCTAAATTATTATATAAAGTAAATTAAACATTAAACCATTTAAGTATTGGAAGTTATGTTTCAAAGTTATGGGTTTCAAGGTATTATGATTTGAAAATGCTATGATTTTGGGAAAATGATATATTTGAAATAAAAATGATATTATATTGATTTGGGTTTTATAAAAATGATATCATATTTATTTGGTTTTTGAAAGGGAAATGATATTGATTTATATGATTTTGAAATGGATAGTATATTTTGGTTTTGAAGTATAATTATTTGAAATGGCCGCGGTTTTATAATAACGTTTGGTTGTTAAAGAGACCGGCATCGGAAGTTGTCATACTCTCTGCCAACTCCGAAAACCACTTTAACAACCGTGTACGCGGTGGAGATTCCAGAATGAAGTAGGATGGCGGCGGCGTTTCCTTTGAGGTAAATACGTGGACCCGACTCCCGTGTGTTGGCATAAGTTGGCTAAAACAGGAGCGATTGACGGGCTAAGAAGGTAGCACCTTTTATGGGACACATCCCTTCGATATTATACTCTGACTTTGGATTTATTCGGTGGCCACTTTTGACTTTTTGATTTTGGGGGTGTGGCTCGAAGTGGGCGGTAGTGGCTACTACGCGCTACCACCTGTCCGGAAGCATAATTGGTATATCTACCCTAGCATTGCCTAGTTGTGCCATGTCACCTACCTTAGAGCGCCTTATACAATTTTGTTTTGTAACATACCTATGGAGTGCCCTCTGACGACGCCCAGTACGGGGAGATTATGGTACTGTATAGACTATGGGAATATAAAAGTGTGTTAAGGGCTATATGGGTAACCCCTTAACGCTATTTTCGGTATATTATACTTTACTCTAGACACTATTATAATAGCGTATATAACTACATAGTAGATAGTTTAACGGATCCTTAGGAGATGTGGACCCGAGCATCTCTTAAGTTATTACACTCACGTTAGACTCTGGATAGGAGATTTCAAATCCCGTAAACATCTCTGACGCCGTTTCACTCATATTATTTATTGTTGATTTAACTTACATAAGATCTTTTAGTTCTGACTCGAGTGTTTTGTTTTTTCAATTCGCTCGGGTCAGCCTGAGCATTTTAGGATTTGGAAGACCGTATTCTGGAGGACGAAGATGAAGATTTAATATTATTTATTATAGTATTCCACTACATTCATACTATTTCCGCTGCATTAAATATTATTCTACGGTATGTGTAACTCTGATCTGTATTGTATAAATATAATAGAATATTTTGTAAACAGTTTCTTGAACTGTTTATTTGATTATTATATTTTGTCCTTCCGTTGTGAGATTCTGTTTTGTTTTTTTTCTTTCTCTGCTTTTTCTTATTTACCCCATAACAATCTGTCCTTCTGTGTGGTTTAAGTCTGACGTGTGTAGTTTATCGTCGATTTAGAGCATACAAAAAGGTGGGACGTTACATCTGGTATCAAAGCTTTGGTTTAGCAATAAACCTTAGCTTTGTGGGGTTTGACTCTTTATTAATAGGGTAGTAATACCCTATGATGAGTCGTTGAGTGTATATATATGAGAGAGCGTATTTGTTAGTGTTATAAAAGGTTTTAATATTGTGTTAATTTGTTCCGTTTAGTATTTATAAATTCTGATTGGTGCATAGGACGCTATGACATCAATAGGGATTTCTAAACACTTAATAGGACAAACTGACACAATATTTGTTTTTGAATATAAATGAATGAAATAATTTTGCCTATTATATTTTCTATATATAAAATAAATTTTAGAAAGGTTATATTTGGTTGTAATATATTAGCTTTTAGGTAGAGAAATTTATAAATATTGAGTGGAAACAATATTTGAAGAAAGTGAAAAAAAAGAATATGTTGGAAATTTTAGAATCTAAGCTCCGGGGTTTATGAAATTTCTTTCGAATGATTTTGAAATATAATAATAATATTATTTAGAAGTATTTTCTGATATAAATATTTCAATATGATTTGAAAGATTTGTTTTAAAGAAATTTTGGAAAAGAAATAAATTCTGTACTACCCTCTCTGTCGTTGGAAAATAATTTCGGTGATGAGTGCACGCATCAACGACACTCATTTTCGAGTTTCAAAGTGGAAAGGCCACTGTAGTAGATTTACTGTAGATTTATTTTGACAAACAAATATAAATTTTAAATAGTTTTAAATATAATTGGATATATAAGCTATAAGTATATAGATTTAATTATTATTTTAAAATGATTTGAAATTAAACCCAGTATTTAATTCTTAAGTTTCCGCTAATTAATAGTTTCAATTAGGGTATGTAACAACCCGCATATTTTACGATTATATATTTAAATGTTCTGTTTAAATATAGCGTTGTTAGCCTGATTTAGGTCCGAAAAGTCACTTTTTGCAAACTGTCGAATTCGGACTCGAAACTACTTCCATTGAGTCCAAAATGGCGTTTGCGATCTTTTTGAGTATAAACCTTGATATGTTTAGAGTAAGTCGAATTTTGCTACTTTTTCTATTTTGGGTTTTGGGTTTGGGTTCAGCCTACTAGCTAACTTAATACCCAACTCAGTCCCCTCTCCTCTCCATTCACTCATTTTCATTTCTCAAACTCAAGCTTAACCGAAAATGGGGGAAAGGAAGAAGAAATAGAAATTCCAAGCCCTAGTTTCCTCTTGCAAACTCGAATTCTTTCTCCAAAATCCAAGAGAAGCTATTGGTAAGCCTCCTCTTCATCTTCTCCAACTCTTTCCCTCTTCAATTTCAGAAATTTTCCTAAACCTAACTTAGGAAATACTTGTTTTGAACTTAGATTGAAGCTTGTAGAGTAGAAGTGGAGAGTGGTTGGTTTCTTCCTTGCATTTGAACTTCTCATCTTTGTTTTTGAGTTAAAAAGGTGAGTTTTGAACTCACATCTACTTCTCTTGATATCATTGATGTTAGGTATGAACTCCTAACACCCATTTATGTTCATTTGCTTTTGGTTTGAATTGATTTAGTGAACATTTCAATTTTGGGTGTTTTGAAGTCAAAAACTCTAAAAATCAAAACTTTGATGTTTTGCTCATGTTTTTGGAGGTGTATAAAAGAGCCAATAGTGTTGGGTTGCCGATTGGCATAAACCCCTAGTGCCATTGCTCGTTCGATTGCGATTTGGAAGAGTTTGCTTTTCATTGTATGAGCTGGAAAACAGCCCCAGTGCTAGTCAGTCGACTGACCAGTCGACTGGCTGTAGCAAATAGGCATTTCAGAGACTGGTCACAGAGGCTAGAAGTCTCTGTTTCCTGTAATCAGTCGACAAGCCACTTCAACCAGTCGACTGACTGCAGGAAATGGAATTCCCATGTTTCTGGTTCAGTCGACTGTTCTCAGAGAGCCAGTCGACTGACCTGCTTGATTTTGTATATTATACCTATTTGCTTGTGATTCCAACTTTTATCGATTCGTGTTGATTCCAGTTAGTTGTTATCACATTTTGACTTTGATGATTCCTTTTTGATTTCCTACACGGTTTTTTTTACAAAATGATCTTTTCAAATGGTATTAAAAGCTCGTTCTCCAATTTATAATTTCTATTTAAAACGCACACACACAATTTTGCACTCCGAGCGAAGAGGGAGGAGAATTAAATGATTAGATAAAACGCGTGCTATGAACACGTGCGTTCATCTTTTCAATTAATTCCTAATCTATTCGTTTGATCATTTTGACCTTTAGGTCTCGTTTACCGATGAGATGAGGTAAACTTTGTACTGCTTTGAGTGTGAAATTGACTAACGGATAGTAAACCGTTTAGTGCGAGCGTGTGGTATGGGACTCACGTTAACATTTTTCAGGTTCCTACCAAGGAGTTTGTGACACATATTGCCAGTTAGTGATGTCCAGTACTGGGCCTCCGGACCTTCACCACTACGGTTTGTTTCCTTCGGGTATGTTGCCTTCGGGTTTGTTGCCTTCGGGATAGTGTTTTCGGACTGTCTCCTTCTGGCTCATCACCATCTAGATAGTGTCTTCGGACTGTCTCCTCTGGGTGTTGTTTTCTTATGGATTCTTGTTTATACAGTATTGAGCACGTGCATTTTTTGTTGTTTCATTGATAATATATTCCCTAGCGTATCGCCCTTCGGTGTAGGTTCTTCGAACCACACGATATATCGCAGTCACCTTGTGGAACTTGTGTACCTTCATTGGTATTTGTTATTTGCCTTTTTGGCTTGATTTGGGATATTCATATCCTTTGTTTACTTGAGTTGCCGATGATATAAGGCTTGTTATGATTCATCTTTTGTTTGATGATTGAGTTATCTCTTTTGGAGATATTTGTTATACTTTTTGACCTTGCAGGTTCATTATTTTTCAGTTTATCTGACTGATTTGTTTAGCTAGACTGATCCGTGTATTTTATACTCGGGTCAGACCGAGATGTTTCAGGTTAAGTGCTCTTGGACTCAGCCTATTTTGCTTCCACATGGACTTTTCCGCTACCTCCTTTTTGTTATAGCTTTTGTGTAGTCCTTTTTGTTGTAACTCTGATATGTATTCTTTTGGATTCGCTTGTATATTGTGGTTTGCTATACCACCTGCCATTTATCATTTCGTATACTATGTTACGTATCTGTATATGTGTATGTGATGATTTACTGTTCTGTGATGTATATTATATTTGAGTTGTTATATTCTGTTCTGATAGATCCTCCAGCCACCTATGGTTTTGTTTTAAGTATTTATTGGACATGTCGATCCGTTTGGTATGACAATTGTCGATGTATTCAATAGATAGTTGAGGAAAGGCTATAGATGGTCGCTCCTATCCAGCTCTATTCTCTGTATTAGTAGACGGTATTATCTAATAATACTCTTTGCTAATGTGGGTCTTGGAGTGGGGCGTCACAGCTTGGTATCGCAGCCAAGTTTAGAAAAATATATGATAAACACAGAATAGAAGCACATATTATGGTACATTCGAGTGTAATAAGTGCTACAAATCTTTGAATCATCGAGCCTCTAATCCTTCTGTGCCTTTGGGGGTAGATAGAATTTGGGAATACGTCTAGGAATGCATCTTATTCCGTAGTATTCCACATTTGTATTTTTGATATCTACCTTGTGAATAACCTTGTTCTTATCTTAACTTTCAGCTTATGGCTGAAAGAGGCAGAGGACGACGTTCGGATGCTGGGCAATCCGGTGGCTCGCATCCTGATGGCGTTTATATGTCTGCCGATCAGTTCTTGGAGTTATTTAGGAGCACTCAGCCTCCAGCTCCTACTCGAGTATCTCCTCCTTGCAATTCTGCCTTTGCATGCCTGTGCAGTGATTTTTCTCATCTTGGAGGAAAGCCGTTTAAAGGCTCCGAGTCTACTCTTGAAGTCCAAGCTTGGGTTCGCACGTGCAAGCGTATCTTCTCTCGCATGGATCTTTCTGATCATGATAGAGTTCTTGTAACTTCAAGCTTATTGCAAGAGCGTGCCCTTGATTGGTATGAGCTTCTTATAGCCGAAATTGATGAGTCTACTCTTTCTTGGACTCAGTTTCAGGATCGATTTGAATTTAAGTTCGTTCCTGAATCTGAGAAAGTTTTATTGACCCGTCGCTTTCTTGAGTTGAAGCAAGGGAAATCTTCTGTTTCTGAGTATGTTGCAACGTTTGAGGCTTTATCTAAGTATGGTCTTGAATTCATTAGCACCTCTTATAAGAAGAATTTGAAATTCATCTCTGGTCTTAAGAAATATCTTAAGAAGTCCTTAATGCTCTGGCTTAAGCTTTCTTTTGAGGAGTTGGTTGATTCGGCACTTCATCTCGAAGCTATCGAGAAGGAGTGTGATAGTGGTGATGATGTTGAGGTTCCCAAGAACCCCAACAAGAAGCAGTTTCCATTTCAAAAGTCTAAGTTTTTCCCTTCCAAGAAGAAGAAGACTGGTGGTTCTAACTCTCAGACTCAGTCTGCTGGAACACCTTCCATTCGAAAGTGTTTCAATTGTGGTTCTCCTGATCATATGTTTCGAGCCTATCCTAAGCCTCTCTTCTGCCGCTATTGCAAGAAGGAAGGTCATCATGTTTCCACCTGCCCCACTGTTCCTGCTGGTGCCAAGTCTAGCAAGCTTTATGATGCTAAGGCTTCTGAAGGTTCTTCTCAACCTAAAGGTTTATCTCCATCTGTTTTGGAAGGTTCTATTTTATTTCATGATCATAGTATTCGAGTTCTTTTCAATACGGGTGCTTCACATTCTTTCGTATCGAAGAAGCTCGTCGATGATTTATCTTTGGATGTTTCTTGTATGGTTACTTCATTAAGCATTGCGAATCCTATTGGGGGATCCACGACCCTTAGCATGCTTTGTGATGAAGTTGAGATTGTTTTATGTGGCTTTTCTTTTTGTGCGAATCTGCACGTTATTTCTTATCTGGGATTTGATAAGATTTTGGGTATGGACTGGCTAGTTAGATACGATGCCAGGATTATTTGTTCTGAAAGAATTTTATATCTTCGACATCCGGATTCGTCTACTCAGCTATCACTTGTTCTTCGGGATGTGGATAGTTTCGAAATGGCCTTATATTCTCTTGACTCGCGAGATGATGATATATCTCGTATTCCTATTGCTTGTGACTTTTCTGATGTTTTTGAGCCTGTTTTGGGTTTGCCACCCAAGAGGGCAATTGAGTTCCCCATTGATCTTATTCCAGGTGCGCAGCCAGTTAGTCGTCCTCCCACGAGGATGTCTACAAAGGAAAATGAGGAACTCAAGAAGCAGCTTTTAGAGCTTGATTCCAAGCAGTTGATTCAGTCTAGTTTTTCACCGTGGGGAGTCGTGTTTGTCTTCGTGAAGAAGTCCGATGGAACTCTTAGGCTTTGAATTGACTATCTCAAGCTTAACGAGTTAACCATCAAAAATAGGTATCCATTGCCTAGGATCGTGTAACGACCCGTAAAGTTCGACCATTTAAAATTGTTTGTTTAATAGGATTTTTGTAATTTATTTTAGTTGAAAGAATAAAGGTGGTAGATAAATATTAAAATGAAGGCTAGAATAAATTATATAGAAGTGACTTAGAAACCTATTTAAAGACATTTGAATAAAATTCAAATGAATTAAGTAGAGAAAGAAAGAAAAAATTCTTACCTGGACATAAAATTTAATATGGGAATATTAAACCAATTTAATGCAATAAAAGATTATGAACGATAAATTGAATAGATTAAGAAACCCTGTTATTGCAAGTCAATAAATTTGTAAACCCTAATGAACATCTCAAAATTTATAAATTTATTGAAATTTAAGACATAGCATAAGCGTAGAACTATAGGTATGATGACAAACTTTTATAAATTGTCTAATTAAGGGTCAGCAAATTTATTTGGAAATCAAACTCAATTAAGGGTAAGTAATTATGATGGATTGATGGCATAAACGTTACTAATTTTTATCATAGTAACGGAAGTGCAGAGGGAAGGCAACTGTAGAAATTTAAGTACGTATTAACAATTGAAAGGGACTGTCGATTGAATGGAGTACTTTAGGTTGTCTTACTAAATTTAGAATTTAACATAAGACAAATAGAAATAAATCAATAAACGTATAGATTTTAAGTTATTATGATGAATTATTTTAGTAATATGACTTAGAATAAATGAAATAATTTGGGTTAATTGGTATTTAATGGAATTAAAGGTTGCAATATTCATAGGTAAGGATTTAGATGAAATAGATTGATGTATGAAAAATTTAATTGGATAAATGGCAATTAATTCCTTTAATTTGTGCAATTAATGTATGTTTAATTGATAACGATAAAAAGTTGATTTTTTTTGTGTGTAACCAACGTAAAATATTATCATAGCATGATACTTGGTTTGAATAGAAGGGTGGAATTGGGAATTTAATAAGTGAATTTATTTCAATCAGTGCAATAAAAGGATACGTAAATAAATGGTAAGATGAAATGGTAAATTATTGATGTAATGGAGGATATAACAATGTCAATTATGCATATAAGGTAATAAGGTAATGAAACCGAGGTAAATTAATTAATTGAGACTTTAAGTAAAATTAACGTGTGGAATTGACCAAGGTTCAATAAAATGAGAATTTGATTGGTTATATTTATTGGTTGAGAAAGGTAAATGTGTATTTGGGGAATAAATTTAGTCAGACTTAAATATTGAATTTAATTAATTAATATATATGATAAATGATGATTAAATAAAAACCCAATACTCTATATATATGTATAATATTTGAGTGAAAATAATAATACACTTATAAATGTGGAATTAAGAGTTTACAACAACTATTTTGAGTAAAGAAATTGTTCATTCAAGTAAATTTGAAACATCGCAATAGGTGTAGATTAAATGTTGCGTTAAATAAATTTAAGTAATCATTGGGGAAGAACATAAATGTCTTCATAATATGATGATTTGTGAATATAAAGATGAAATTAAAGTTTATTAATATATCGGAATTGAATATATGATAAAGGGTTTATTGCAATCAAATGAGTAAAATGTTTAAACGGGAATCAAGCTTTATATATTTACTTGGATTTACTGCAATTAATTAAAATTTGATATAAATTCTACGTTAAGTGAAAATTTAGTTGGATATGGGAAATATTTATATCATAATCTTAAATTAAAATGGTAAACCCTTCTGTTTAAAATTTTAATGGAATAATAATTAAATTATTTAGCTAAATAGAATTTTAGGATCTTTTTATAAATTTTGTGGATTCAAATGAAATTAATTATTAAAAATGAGATTTACGTTTGATTGGATAAATTCGTCTTCTCTATACTGACCTTTAATTTGGTTAGAATCATCGTAAACGTTTGAGTAATATAAGAGGATAAATTGTAAATTTTAGAATTTAAAATTTTAAAATTTGGATTTAATCAATTAATTAATTAATATTAAAAATAGCCATTTTGGGCACGGACTCGGATTTCGACGAAACCAGTTTCATCGGATCCGTAACGGTGAATTATAATAATGTTTCAAGTTTCGTAGCGATCGGACTGGTCGTTTGATCGTACGGACTCGAAACGCCTTGAAATTTACGCATTTTGAAATCAATTTGAAATTTTTGTTTTTTTTAGCATAACTTCTTCATACGATCGAATTTGGTCGCGAAACTTTTTCCATCGCGTTCATAATATTTTAAAACACCAATTTGGATATATAGTTTTAACAAATTCGACTCCGGAGGCATAGCGGGCTTTTTGGACCATGGTTTGTCGCGCACGTTCATTCTACAGCCTATCTATCCTATCGCTAGCCTACCTATATATATACAGCTATAAACCCTAGTCTCTATTCTTTTGCTGTAAGTTCATTTCTTCACTCCTTTCTCTTCCCCAAATGTGTACATCTCAGATCCAATTGCAGATCTATCCACAGTTCAAAATCAAAAGTCAAAACTCAAAAATTTCAGAAAATTCCAGAAAAAATATATGTTGATGTTTTCGATACGCGTAATCTACTGGTGAAATTCGTTTTTCAATTGGAGCCATCGTTCATCCAGAATAAATTCAAACAGCCCCAAAACCGTTCATCATCGTCGCGCAAAACTTCGTCGGATCGGAAAACGGTTTCTGGGTTTTGGAGAGGGAACCGAGGGGATCGCATCTATGTGGTTTATTTCGAGTTTCAACGGTTGGATGTGGGGCTATTTTTGATTTGGGTTTCGAAAATTTGGGGGCGGCTGGGTGTTTCGTGCGTTAGGGTTCTAGCAAGTGCGTGTCTTCTTGGGCACGCTGGAGAGTGGTACGCGGGTTTAGGGGGAGTGATATTCTTGATGACGTGGCATTGTAATGTGTGTAAGTTGTTTTGTTGATTTAATTTTGTTTTCAAATCAGTTTTTCGTCATAACTTTTTCATACGACATCGGTTTCACGCGAAATTTTTTTTGTTAGGATCGTATTTAAATTCCGGATCTGATGCCGCTGGTTTGGACGAATTATGAGACGGGCGAATTTTTGGGTTTAAATCGGGTTTAAATTCGATTTAAATTCAAAAGGTGAGTGTTTTGACCCACTCACAATTACTAGAAGCTTTTATGTTTGTTAAATAAATTTTAGAAATGAATAGAAATTTATTTATGAGCTTTTGGCATGATATTTCATTCATATCTGTAGAATTGCATTTTATTGAATTTAACTATTAATTTAATTGTTTTATTGCGTGTTAATTGGCTGTTAGAAATTATTGTTTGCATATGAACTGCTAGTTAACAGTTATGTCAATTATCACTGAATATAAATTGTTAGATTAATAGTTGATAAATATAATTTGAAATAAAACTGCCAATTATTACCTGTTGTATAGTACCAAACATATATTGTTATTGATTGATATTGCTTGATGGTTGTGATTGGATGATGGATGTGTTATTGAATGGGTGTTTTATTTGATATCATTAAACTGCAAGTTAGTATGCATTTTTCATTTCATTCGGGATTGCGGTTTGAAATGATATACAACCGCAGTTTTATTTTTAAATTGCGGATTGAAATGATAAATGTCCGTATCACTTGACCATAGGATAGAAAACTATATACAGGCACCGCGGTCTATATATAACTATTTTTAATGTGATTTCTATGGTTTGGATGGAATACGGTTTATAAAAATCTTAAATTTTATACTGAATAAATGTTTTCTTCCATATTTATATACATATGAAGTTGAAATTTTGAAATTAAAAGGTGAATAAATTTCTTTATTAAAAATGGAAGAAAATGGAGTTTGATGATTTATATCCTATGTTTAAATATTAAGTTGGAAATTTTAAAGATATGATATTTATAATTGGATTTTTCCCAAAATATTTTGAAATGAATATTCTAGTAAGATTTGAATTTGGAAATATATATATATTTTACTAGAAATTGAAGTCTTATTAATTATAGATTCTATGTGAATATTCAAGGCTAATTAATAGAACATTTGATTTGAAAGAATAAAATCCAACTTTAGTTGAATATTTATACTCAAAATGGATATACGTATATATATATATGAATTTATTGAAATGGTTTTGGAACTTGAAGCGATATTAAATTTTGGGTTTAACTTTAAATAAGGAAATGTATTGTAAAGCCACGAGAAATATTTCTTTTCAAAGTAACATTTAAGTTAAACACTTATTTTATATACTGTTGAATATCCAAACCATTTAGTTTGAAAGTAATGGTTTTAAAAAAACTATGGATTTCGAAGTATTATGTTGAGAGTTAATATTCAAATATTTGGTTACAAGGAATTATAAATTTTAAAAGTGGCATAATTTTTGGAAAAGATTTATATTTGGGAAATGATATCATTGATTTGGGTTTTATAAAAATAATATCAAAATGAATCTTTTTGGGTTTTAAAGAAGAAATGATATCGTAATATTATGGTTTTGAAATGGATTATATTCTGGTTTTAAAGTATAAACTATTTTAAATGACCGCGGTGTTATAATAACGATGGGTTGGCAAAGAGACCGGGATCGGATATGGACATACTCTCTGTCGATACCGAAAACCACTTTGACTAACCGTGTACGCGGTGGAGATTCCAGAATGAAGTAGGTGGTGGCGACGTTTCCTGTAAGGTAAATACGTGGACCCAACTCCCGTGAGTTGGCATAAGGTGGCTAAAACAGGAGCGATTCTCAGGCCAATGAGGTCATTCCTCTGATCGGACGCTCCTCTTCGATATTATACTTTGACTTGGATTGATTCAGTGGCCACTTCTATATTTTGATTTTGGGGAGTTAGTCCGAGGTGGGCGGTAACTGCGGCTACGCGTTTCCACCAGCCTGGATAGCAATTGGTATATCTACCCTGGCATTGCCTAGTTGTGCCGTGTCACCTACCATATCGAGCCTTTACTACGAGTTTCTATTTGTGTCGTACCTATGGAGTATCCTCTGGTAGCTTCCCGATCAGGAGGTATTACGGTACTGTATAGACTATTGGCATTTTACGTGTTAAGGTGGAAAATGTAAAGCCTTAACGCTATTTAAAAGTAAGTTTATTTTACAATTAGACACTATTATAATAGCGTAATATACTATATAGTAAATAGTTTAACGGATCCTTAGGAGATGTAAATCCCGAGCATCTCTTGAGTTACTGTACTCATATTTATTTCTATTTATTTAACTCACATAAGATTTTCTAGTCTGACTCGAGTGTTTTTGTCTTTTCAAATTCGCTCGGGTCAGTCCGAGCGTTTCAGGATAGCAGATTTTAGCTTTGGAGGACGAAGACGAAGAATCAGTATTATTTTATATATAGTATTACACCACACTCTTTCTATTCCGCTGCATTGCTTGTATTGGTATGTGTAACTCTGATATTTATGGTAAAAGAAGAATCGAGCTTTTGTAAACTGTTTATGAACTGTATATTTGTTATTATATTTTATCCTTCAGCTGTGAGATTCTATTTTCGTTTTATTTCTTCTCTATTTTTCTTATTTACCCCATAACAATCCGCCCTTGCATATGCTTTGAATTGGCACGTGTGTCGGTTTAAAGTGTGTGAAAAGGAAGGATGTTACAGTTGGTATCAGAGCTTTGGTTTAACGATAAACCTTGGCTTTGTGGGGTTTGACTCTTTGTTAATAGGGTAGAAATATCCTATGGGAGTCGCTGAGTGTATATATATGAGAGAGCGTATTTGTTAGTATTAATGAAAAGATTTTTATATTGTGTTAATCTGTTCCGCTTTGTATTTATAAATTCTGGTTGATGCATGGGACGCTATGCCATCAATAGGGATTTCTAAACACTTAATAGGACAGACCGACATAATATCCGTTTTTAATATAGGTGAATGAAATAATTTTGCCTATTATATTTTCTATATATAAAAATAGTTTTATAAAGATATATATATATTTGGTTGCTATAGATTGGGTGTTAGAAAATGAAAATATCTATAATAACTGAAGCTAAGTTGAAATTATGATAAATCAAATTGGAGATTTTAGAACTTAAGTCCGGGATTTTTCCAAACATGTTTTCAAAGAATTTATGAAAAATAATGGTTCGGTTTATAAGTATTTTCTTATATAAATATTTCGTATAAATTGGAAGAATTGTTTTAAAGAAGATTTTGGAAAAGAATTAAATTCTGTACTTTCCTCTCTGTCGCTGGAAAATAAATTCGGTGATGACGGCCGCATCATCGACTTTCATTTTCGAGTTTCGAAGGGGAAAGGCCACTGTAGTAAATTCTACTGCAGATTTATTTTGAAATTTTCTAAATTTTTTTTTATTGTTCTAAATATTATTAGAGATATAAAAGTTGCAAGAAATTAATTATCTATTATTTTGAAATAAATTGAAATTTAACCCGGTATTTAATTCTAAATTTTTCCGTTAATTAATTGTTTAAAATTTGTTAGTGAAATAAAAGTTAAGTAATAAATGAATTGAAACCTCTAATTGAAATAAGAGAATAACTGCAAAGCTATAAAGAGGAATTTGCATACATATGAGACAAAGGGTAATATGAATAAACATTAAATTTAATTAAAAGAATGGAGATTAAACTTGTATAAGTTCAATTGCAATTTCCTTAACATAAATAACTTACCCAAATATAAAAGTTGAAGTGTTAAATGAGAAACTGGAATTGAATATTTTACAAGTAGGAATTTAGGAAAAATGAAGTATTCAATAAATTACTGTTATAATAAGAATTCAATGGTATAAACTTAAGTTATAATTGAAATTTTGCTGAAAATAAGTTAAGAATTATTAATAGGTGAGATGAACTTAAAGCAAATAAAATGAAATTCTAAATAAGAATTGATTGTAGGATTATTAGTTTAAGATGTCTTAAGTCTCCCCTATTCCAATATAATGGAAAGTAGGAAAAATTGAAATGACTACAATTAATAGTTGATGAATAAATAAAAACTTCCACTTATAAGAATGAATGTTAGCAGATTAAGAATTTAAGGGAAATCTTACAAGTGAAGAGTAAGGAAATGAAGATATTCAAAATCTTTGTTGTTATTAATGAGAATTTATTCTATAAACTTAAGTAATAAAGGAAATACAAGTATAATGAATTTTGTGATAATTGGAAAATAAAACTTGTAAGAAAAAAAAAGAAATTCCTCCATAAATGAAGGAAAGAAAATCAAACCACTGAATTATGAAATAAATATATAATAAGCTATTGTGGTGTTGATTTGAATTGTTTGGTTGATGTATGGTTGTTGGGTAAGGAATTTTGGAGTTGTTGGAGGAACAATAATCTATCTCTATTCCATCTAAGACTGTTGAGTAACGGATGCACTTGATAGTTATTTCTCACTCCGTAAAATTTCAGAATTTGAACCCGAACAACTAATGGTTGTTGATTGAATGATTGTTGTTTGTGGTGTGTGCTGTTTGTTAAAATGTATGGTTGTTGCATTTGATTTGGATATGAATGATTGAATCTACCCAAACATTTCACTGTAATATAGATATTTAACTTTTAGATTATATAAGTGAATACAGGGGTTGGAAGCAACTGCTACTGCTTTTGGTTCCAAAATAATAAGCGTATTGCCCGACAAATAGGTACGTTTTCGGATTGCGATTAAAGCGCTATTTATATATTTTCCCGTGTGGGATATTTTATTTTGGATATATATGTAATATATTTGGATATTATATTTTCTCCAGAGTCCCTCCGTACAAAGGAGACTCTGCCAAAAATTTTCGTAAATTTTGAACTTAGAATTTTGTTAAAGATATTTTTCCAACTTTAATAATTCAAGTATTAAAAGACATAATGATTATAAAACAAGTGTATTTCATTAAAGGAAATTAATTTAGTAAATTATTGTTATAAGTTAATACTTGAAATTAGATATACTGTTTTATTCTTCCTTCTCCCTTCCTTTTCCTTTTCGGGGACGAAAAGTTTTGAGTGGGGGAGAGTGTAACGACCCGTAAAGTTCGACCATTTAAAATTGTTTGTTTAATAGGATTTTTGTAATTTATTTTAGTTGAAAGAATAAAGGTGGTAGATAAATATTAAAATGAAGGCTAGAATAAATTATATAGAAGTGACTTAGAAACCTATTGTAACGACCCGTTAAATTTATGATATTTAATAGATTAAATTAATGAAATTTCTAATTTGTTTGAGTATAAAATGCAGAGATTTGGTATATTTGTAGTAATTGCAATTTACCGTAACTACAATATTTTATGATAATAGATGCGGATAATGTAAATTGTCACAACTTAATTTGAAGTAATTTTTAAGAAACAAATTAAAGTTGAATCTGTAAAAGTTAATATAAATATTTACTTAAATGGTATTCATTAATATAAAAATGAAATTAGTGCAGATAGTAATAATTTATGTCTGTAGTAAAGGGAAAAGAAAACTAATAGTAATATAAAATTTATTATATGTAAACAAAGCATAGTTTGAACAAATTTATCAAAATTAAGAGAAATAGTATGGTAATCAGTTGGTTATTAATAATTGAAAGATAGATATGTGTAAATACGTAAATGAATTTATAATGGGAAGAAATGGTAAGAATATAAGATATATATCAATAAGCATCTGATCCAATTAAGGGTATTAAATTTTAATAAATGGTCATTTAATAATTTAACGTTCTGTGAGTAATAATTGGGTGAAATCAGTACAAATTTGGAAGAACATATACCTTAATAAACATTCTAACTTAATAAAATTTGCAAATGTAGGAATTAGTTATAAGCGTATAAATTTTGGGTAGGATAACTATTAATATAAAATACCTACATATTGGAAACCCATTTGTAAGGCATAATTAATTGAGTTAGGAGATTGAGAATGGTTTCAAGGTATATGAACATTTGCGTTACTTAAATTAGAATGTATGCAGTAGCTAAATTTGTGGAATCTAAACTTATGGAACATAGTGTGTAAGATCTTTACTGATAAAAATTTACTTTACAGGTAGTGTATATTCCTAATAAAATGAGACTATGGGTTATAGTAAAGTTTTAAAACCAGATTTTATCTATGTGAATAAAAGAATGGAGGTAATTGGATTTTTGCAATTAAGAAATTTAAACGTTTATTTTTACGTTAAATGAAATTTAAGTTGAGTTGAAAATATTTATGTATGTTAAATTCATGCATTTGACTATAACGGATTTAATAATAAAAATGGAATAGTGAAATCAAATGGATATAAAGATTTCAATTTTACCTTGAAATTCATGTTCACCATAAATGTTAATTGAAACCAAAGAAGTTAATATATGAGCCAAGCCTCATTTATTAATTTGGATTTATTGAAATAGTTGATACCATAGGATAAAGTTAAAATGAAGGTTGTAAACATTTGACTTGGAGAACAATTGAGTGAAATCTTAACTAATGTAAATTTCATCATATTGACATCCATAACTGTGGATAATAGGAGGAAGGTAAATTAAATAAACTTAACCAAACTATTAATGTTGAATATTAAAAATTTGAATTAATAAATAGTTAAGAAAATTAAGGGGATGGAAATAAAATTTATTTATAATTTGGAATTTTAATTATGGTGAAAAGGTTAACTGCAATTAAAAGTGAGTTGAAATGAAAATCAAGTTATTTATTTAATTTGGTTTAAGATAAGAGTATATAAGTATAAGATTAGATAATTGGTGAGAATAAACTTATAATTCCCAATTAATAAGAAAGTGCAGAAAATTAAAACTACAATTAATATACTTATGAATTTTAATTCACATCCAAGCTTGTTAAATCAATTGGAATTGTTTGAACTATCTAAGTAATGAAATTGGGCCAATAATAGAGTTGAAACGTAAAATTTGATTTTATGATTTATTTGATTGATTTAATAAATATTAAAAATAGCCATTTTTGTCACGGACTCGGATTTTGACGAAACCAGTTTCATCGGATCTGTATCGGTAAATTATTATAGAGTTTCAAGTTTCGTATCGATCGGACTTGTCGTTTGATCGTACGGACGCGAAACGCCTTGAAATCAATTTATTAAGAATCAATTTGAAATCAATTTGGAAATCTTGTTTTCAGCATAACTTCTTCATACGATCAAATTTGGACGTGAAACTTCTTCCATCGCGTTCAGAATATTTTAAATTACCTATTTTGATATATGGGTTTACCCAATTTCGCTCCGGAGTCGAATCGGGCTTTTCGGGCCATATATCGTGTAGCGCGTACATCTATCGTATCCGTTCCAGCCTTTTTCAACTTAGTCTATAAATATATCGCTATAAACCCTAATTTCCCTCATTTTTTTTATTTGGCTGTACGTATATCTCAGCCCTTTCTCCTCCTCAATGGCAGACAATAATTTTAGATCCAATTACAATCAAATCAAAAGTAAAAATTTAAAGTGCTCAGAAAAATTCGAGAAAAATATATGTTGATCTTCTCGAAGCGCTTAATCTGCCGGTATAATTTGTTTCTCGATTGGATCTGTGGTTTGCTCAGAAATATTCGAAACAGTGCCGGCCGTACATCGATAGTTGCTCGTTTCAACGGTAGATCTTCAGCGATAGCTCGATCGGGGGGTATGGTTTCGTAGTGGACGTCGAGCAGGCCAGATCCATGCGGCTACTTTGGTCTGTAATGGCATGGATGCACGCAAATTTACGATGGAAGGGCCGACAGGGGCTCTCGGCCTGGGTTGCGTGGAGGCGCCGTAGGAGGGCCGGTCTGGGGTGTAAGGGGCGGCCGGTGATGGCCTTCACGCTGGTGGTCTTGGATCGGAGGAAGGGGGAGCGGTGACTTCGAAAAAATTGAGGTAGGGTTTACTGATGGTGGCGGCCTCGATCGGTTCAGGCTTGAGAAGATGGTGTCGCGTGCTGAAGGGGGTGAAAGCAAATTGCTGACGTGGAAATAATTTTAGGTGAGTTTAGTTTTTATTTAATTTTGTTTTCAACTCGAAATTTCGCTATAACTTTCACATACGAACTCCGATTCACACGAAATTTTTTTTTGTTAGGATCGTAATTTAATTCCGGACTCGATGACGCTGGTTTGGACGAATTCTGAGACGGGCGAATTTTTGGATTTAAATTGAATTTGGATTCAATTTAAATTCAAAAGGTGAGTGTTTTAACCCACTCACAATTACTAGAAGCTTTTATGTTTGTTAAATAAATTTTAGAAATGAATAGAAATTTATTTATGAGCTTTTGGCATGTTATTTCACCCATATCTGTTGAATTGCATTTATTGAATTTAGCTGTTAATTAAATTGATTAATTGCGTATTAATTTGCTGTTAGGAATTTTGTTTGCATATGAAATGCTAGTTAACAGTTATATAAATTATCTCTAAATATAAATGGTTAGATTAATAGTTGAAATTTAATTTGAATAAACTGACAGTTATTACCCGTTGCATATTATCGAACTAATATTGTTATTGATTGATATGGGTTGATAGTAATTGATATTGATTGATGGTTGGAATTGGGTGATGGATGTGTTGTTGAATGGATGATTTATGTGAATATCATTAACTGCCAGTTAGCATGCATTTTACATTTTCGGGATTGTGGTTTGAAATGATAAAACCGCAAAGTTTTATTTTTAAATTGCGGATTGAAATGATAAATATCCGTATCACTTGACCATAGGATAGAAAATTTTATACAGGCACCGCGGTCTATATATAACTATTTTAATGTGATTTCTATGGTTTGGATTGAATACGGTTTATAAATCTTAAATTTTATATTGTATAAATATTTTATTCCATATTTATATCCCTATGAAGTTAAATTTTAGGAATTTAAAAGGTGGATAAATTTCTTTATTGAAATGGAAGAAATTTAGAAAATGGAGTTGGTAAATTTATATCCTATGTTTAAATGTAAAGTTGGAAATTTTAAGATATGATATTTGAAATTGGATTTCCCAAAATAAATAGAAATGGATATTCTAGTAAAAATTTGAATTGGAAAATTTATATATATATTTTACTAGAAATTGAAGTTTTATTAATTATGGATTTTATGTGAATGGTCAAGATTAATTAATAGAATATTGATTTTGAAAGGATAAAAATCCAACTTTAGTTGAAATATTAATGCTCAAAAATGGATATAAATATATATAAAATTGAAATGGTTTTGGGACTTGAGGTAATATTTTGGATTTTGGTTTAACTTTAAAAGAAGAAATATTTGGAAAGCCGTGAAATTTATTTCTTTATAAAGCAACAGTAAAGTTAAACCTTTTTAATTCGCATACCGTTGAATATCCAAACCATTTGAGTTTAAAAGTTATGGTTTGAAATTATGGATTTCCAAAAATATTAAGCTTTGAAAATACTCGATTTTCAGATATTATGAAGCTAAAGCCTTTTAATTTTTGGAAAGGAATTATATTTGGAATAAGTGGTAAAATAGGGTTTTGGGTTTTGGAATGATATCGTAATATTATGGTTTTGAAATGGATTATATTCTGGTTTTAAAGTATAAACAATTTTTAAATGACCGCGGTGTTATAATAACGATTGGTTGGCAAAGAGACCGGGATCGGATATGGACATACTCTCTGTCGATACCGAAAACCACTTTGACTAACCGTGTACGCGGTGGAGTTCCCAGAATGAAGTAGGTGGTGGCGACGTTTCCTGTAAGGTAAATACGTGGACCCAACTCCCGTGAGTTGGCATAAGGTGGCTAAAACAGGAGCGATTCTCAGGCCAATGAGGTCATTCCTCTGATCGGACGCTCCTCTTCGATATTATACTTTGACTTGGATTGATTCAGTGGCCACTTCTATATTTTGATTTTTGGGGGAGTTAGTTCGAGGTGGGCGGCAGCTGCGCGCTGCGCGTTACCACCAGCCTGGATAGCAATTGGTATATCTACCCTGGCATTGCCTCGTTGTGCCGTGTCACCTACCATATCGAGCCTTGTACGAGTTTGGTTTTCTCCCGTAGCCCGTGTGGTATCCTCTAGTTGCTTCCCGAGTAGGAGGAGCTATGGTATTGGATGGACTACTGGGACTATTACGTGTTAAGGTGGAAAATGTAAAGCCTTAACGCTATTTAAAAGTAAGTTTATTTTACAATTAGACACTATTATAATAGCGCAATATACTACATAGTAAATAGTTTAACGGATCCTTAGGAGATGTAAATCCCGAGCATCTCTTGAGTTACTGTACTCATATTTATTTCTGTTTATTTAACTCACATAAGATTTTCTAGTCTGACTCGAGTGTTTTTGTCTTTTTCAAATTCGCTCGGGTCAGTCCGAGCGTTTCAGGATAGCAGATTTTAGCTTTGGAGGACGAAGACGAAGAATCAGTGTTATTTTATATATAGTATTACACCACACTCTTTTTATTCCGCTGCATTGCTTGTATTGGTATGTGTAACTCTGATATTTATTGTAAAAGAAGAATCAAGCTTTTGTAAACTGTTTATGAACTGTATATTTGTTATTATATTTTATCCTTCCGCTGTGAGATTCTGTTTTTGTTTTTATTCTTCTCTGTTTTTCTTATTTACCCCATAACAATCCGCCCTTGCGTACGCTTTGAATTGGCACGTGTGTCGGTTTAAAGTGTGCATAAAAGGCGGGATGTTACAGTTGGTATCAGAGCTTTGGTTTAGCGATAAACCTTGGCTTTGTGGGGTTTGACTCTTTGTTAATAGGGTAGAAATATCCTATGGGAGTCACTGAGCGTATATATATGAGAGAGCGTACTTGTTAGTGTTATAAAAAGATTTTTATATTGTGTTAATCTGTTCCGCTTTGTATTTATAAATTCTGGTTGATGCATGGGACGCTATGTCATCAATAGGGATTTCTAAACACTTAATAGGACAGACCGACATAATATTTGTTTTTAATATAGGTGAATGAAATAATTTTGCCTATTATATTTTCTATATATAAAAATATTTTTATAAAGATATATATATATTTGGTTGCTATAGATTGGGTGTTAGGAAATAAAAATATTTATAATAATTGAAGCTAAGTTGAAATTATGATAAATCAAATTGGAGATTTTAGAACTTAAGTCCGGGATTTTTCCAAATCTACTTTCAAAGAATTTATGAAATATAATGATTTGGTTTATAAGTATTTTCTTATATAAATATTTCGTATAAATGGGAAGAATTGTTTTAAAGAAGATTTTGGAAAAGAATTAAATTCTGTACTTTCCTCTCTGTCGCTGGAAAATAAATTCGGTGATGACGGCCGCATCATCGACTTTCATTTTTCGAGTTCGAAGGGGAAAGGCCACTGTAGTAAATTCTACTGCAGATTTATTTTGAAATTTTCTAAAATTTTTTTTTCTTTTATTGCTCTAACTATAATTAGATATATTGAGATGTAAGAACTTATTTACCTATTATTTTGATCTGTTGAAATTTAACCCGGTACTTATTTCTTAAATTTCCACTAATTAATTAATAAATTGTTTCAATTATTGTAGTGAAACGAAAGATTAGCAAATAAATAATTGGAACCCTTAAATGAAGTAAAAATTTAATATAATTAATAGATAAGAAAATGAAAATAAGTGTTGTAAACCTTAGAAATTGAATTAATGAAAATCTTTATTGATAAAAATTTGATGCTATAAAGTTGTAAATGTAAGTTTAATTAAAAGGTAAGGAAGCATTAAATAAATTAATGGGTAAGCCGAAATTGTAACTTATAAGAAAGGTAAAACTTATTGAACAATGAATAAATTAATAGTTCCAATTACTGTAGTGAATTGGAACGTAGCTAATATATAAATTTCACCCTTTGAAGGAAATAAGAGATTTTATGATAGGATATTCATGGTATTAAAGGAAATTTGAAATTTGTAACCTACGAAATAAGGAATAATTATTATTAAAACATTTAAATTAACCATAGGTAAATAGAAACTTGTATAAAATTCAAGTATACTCTTTAAAACATATATAACTTACCAAATATTAAAAGTTGAAATGTTTAATAAGAAGTGAAATATGTACAAGTAGAAACTGGAAATAATGAAGGAATTTATTGGTATAAACTTAAGTGATAATTGAAATTTTTCCCAAATTTAAGGTGAGTATTATTAATAGGTGATTTTAACTTAAGTAAATAAAATGAAATTCTTTAATAAATAAAGATTGATGTGTAGGGTTATAAACTTAAGTATGATTTAAAATGCTACTAGTAATATAATAAAAAGTAGGTAATATAAATAAATGTCTGTAAACCCTAGATAATGAATTAATAAAATCCTTTATTTATAAAAATGGAGATTTTAAGGTAAATAATTTAAGTGTAAGTAGAGGGTTACTGAAATTAAATATAATAAAACGTAAACATTAAATAAAGGAATGAAATTAAGGGTAAGTTGAAATTGTAATTTATAAAACAAATATATATATTAATTAAAGGAATTAGGAAGAAACTTGTAAATTTTCACTTACATTCTTAAAACATACATAACTTACCATATAATAAAAGTTGCAATGTTAGTAAGAAAATGTAAGGGGAAATCTTACAAGTGAAGCTTGAGGTAATTAAGGTATTCAATAAATTTGCTGTTATAAATGAGAATTAATTGTATAAACTTAAGTTAAATTGGAAATTTTACTATATAAGAAAGGGTAAGTAGTATAAATAGATGATATAAACCTTAGTCAATAAATTGGAATACAATATAATGAATTTTGTAACAAATGGAAAATGAAAATTGTATGAAACAAAGAAATCCCTTCATAAATGAAAGAAAGAAAATCAAACCACTGAAACATGAAATAAAAAATATAATAAGCTATTTAGGTGTTGGTTTGAATTGTGTTGTTTGATTTATGTTGTTGGGTAAGAAATTTGAAGTGGTAAAATGAATAAGTATCTATCTCTGTTCCATCTAAGACTGTTGAGTAAAGGATGCACTTGATAGTTAATTTCATTTCATACAAATTTCAAGTTTGAACCCAAACCACTATTTGTTTGATGGATTAAATGGTTGCTTTGTTTGTGTATGTATGTTGTTTGTAAGGTTGATGGTTGTTAAATTGTTTGGTTGATAAATGATTGAATCCACTTGAATAGTTCCCTTTAAAATAAATATTTAACCTTTTAGATTATATAAGTGAATACAGGTGATGGAAGCAACTGCTACTGCTTTTGGTTCCAAAATAATAAGCGTTTTACCCGACAAATAGGTACGTTTTCGGATTACGATTAAAGCGCTATTTATATATTTTTCCCGTGTGGGATATTTTATTTTGGATATATATGTAATATATTTGTATATTTGGATATTATATTTTCTCCAGAGTCCCTCCGTACAAAGGAGACTCTGCCAAAATTTTTCGTAAATTTTGGACTTAGAATTTTGTTGAAATTGTTTTCCAACTTTAATAATTCAAGTATTAAAAGACATAATGATTATAAAACAAGTGTAATTCATTAAAGGAAATTAATTTAGTAAATTATTGTTATAAGTTAATATTTGAAATTAGATATACTGTTTATTCTTCCTTCTCCCTTCCTTTCCTTTTCGGGGACGAAAAGTTTTGAGTGGGGAAGATTGTAACGACCCGTTAAATTTATGATATTTAATAGATTAAATTAATGAAATTTCTAATTTGTTTGAGTATAAAATGCAGAGATTTGGTATATTTGTAGTAATTGCAATTTACCGTAACTACAATATTTTATGATAATAGATGCGGATAATGTAAATTGTCACAACTTAATTTGAAGTAATTTTTAAGAAACAAATTAAAGTTGAATCTGTAAAAGTTAATATAAATATTTACTTAAATGGTATTCATTAATATAAAAATGAAATTAGTGCAGATAGTAATAATTTATGTCTGTAGTAAAGGGAAAAGAAAACTAATAGTAATATAAAATTTATTATATGTAAACAAAGCATAGTTTGAACAAATTTATCAAAATTAAGAGAAATAGTATGGTAATCAGTTGGTTATTAATAATTGAAAGATAGATATGTGTAAATACGTAAATGAATTTATAATGGGAAGAAATGGTAAGAATATAAGATATATATATCAATAAGCATCTGATCCAATTAAGGGTATTAAATTTTAATAAATGGTCATTTAATAATTTAACGTTCTGTGAGTAATAATTGGGTGAAATCAGTACAAATTTGGAAGAACATATACCTTAATAAACATTCTAACTTAATAAAATTTGCAAATGTAGGAATTAGTTATAAGCGTATAAATTTTGGGTAGGATAACTATTAATATAAAATACCTACATATTGGAAACCCATTTGTAAGGCATAATTAATTGAGTTAGGAGATTGAGAATGGTTTCAAGGTATATGAACATTTGCGTTACTTAAATTAGAATGTATGCAGTAGCTAAATTTGTGGAATCTAAACTTATGGAACATAGTGTGTAAGATCTTTACTGATAAAAATTTACTTTACAGGTAGTGTATATTCCTAATAAAATGAGACTATGGGTTATAGTAAAGTTTTAAAACCAGATTTTATCTATGTGAATAAAAGAATGGAGGTAATTGGATTTTTGCAATTAAGAAATTTAAACGTTTATTTTTACGTTAAATGAAATTTAAGTTGAGTTGAAAATATTTATGTATGTTAAATTCATGCATTTGACTATAACGGATTTAATAATAAAAATGGAATAGTGAAATCAAATGGATATAAAGATTTCAATTTTACCTTGAAATTCATGTTCACCATAAATGTTAATTGAAACCAAAGAAGTTAATATATGAGCCAAGCCTCATTTATTAATTTGGATTTATTGAAATAGTTGATACCATAGGATAAAGTTAAAATGAAGGTTGTAAACATTTGACTTGGAGAACAATTGAGTGAAATCTTAACTAATGTAAATTTCATCATATTGACATCCATAACTGTGGATAATAGGAGGAAGGTAAATTAAATAAACTTAACCAAACTATTAATGTTGAATATTAAAAATTTGAATTAATAAATAGTTAAGAAAATTAAGGGGATGGAAATAAAATTTATTTATAATTTGGAATTTTAATTATGGTGAAAAGGTTAACTGCAATTAAAAGTGAGTTGAAATGAAAATCAAGTTATTTATTTAATTTGGTTTAAGATAAGAGTATATAAGTATAAGATTAGATAATTGGTGAGAATAAACTTATAATTCCCAATTAATAAGAAAGTGCAGAAAATTAAAACTACAATTAATATACTTATGAATTTTAATTCACATCCAAGCTTGTTAAATCAATTGGAATTGTTTGAACTATCTAAGTAATGAAATTGGGCCAATAATAGAGTTGAAACGTAAAATTTGATTTTATGATTTATTTGATTGATTTAATAAATATTAAAAATAGCCATTTTTGTCACGGACTCGGATTTTGACGAAACCAGTTTCATCGGATCTGTATCGGTAAATTATTATAGAGTTTCAAGTTTCGTATCGATCGGACTTGTCGTTTGATCGTACGGACGCGAAACGCCTTGAAATCAATTTATTAAGAATCAATTTGAAATCAATTTGGAAATCTTGTTTTCAGCATAACTTCTTCATACGATCAAATTTGGACGTGAAACTTCTTCCATCGCGTTCAGAATATTTTAAATTACCTATTTTGATATATGGGTTTACCCAATTTCGCTCCGGAGTCGAATCGGGCTTTTCGGGCCATATATCGTGTAGCGCGTACATCTATCGTATCCGTTCCAGCCTTTTTCAACTTAGTCTATAAATATATCGCTATAAACCCTAATTTCCCTCATTTTTTTTATTTGGCTGTACGTATATCTCAGCCCTTTCTCCTCCTCAATGGCAGACAATAATTTTAGATCCAATTACAATCAAATCAAAAGTAAAAATTTAAAGTGCTCAGAAAAATTCGAGAAAAATATATGTTGATCTTCTCGAAGCGCTTAATCTGCCGGTATAATTTGTTTCTCGATTGGATCTGTGGTTTGCTCAGAAATATTCGAAACAGTGCCGGCCGTACATAGATAGTTGCTCGTTTCAACGGTAGATCTTCAGCGATAGCTCGATCGGGGGGTATGGTTTCGTAGTGGACGTCGAGCAGGCCAGATCCATGCGGCTACTTTGGTCTGTAATGGCATGGATGCACGCAAATTTACGATGGAAGGGCCGACAGGGGCTCTCGGCCTGGGTTGCGTGGAGGCGCCGTAGGAGGGCCGGTCTGGGGTGTAAGGGGCGGCCGGTGATGGCCTTCACGCTGGTGGTCTTGGATCGGAGGAAGGGGGAGCGGTGACTTCGGAAAAATTGAGGTAGGGTTTACTGATGGTGGCGGCCTCGATCGGTTCAGGCTTAAGAAGATGGCGTCGCGTGCTGAAGGGGGTGAAAGCAAATTGCTGACGTGGAAATAATTTTAGGTGAGTTTAGTTTTTATTTAATTTTGTTTTCAACTCGAAATTTCGCTATAACTTTCACATACGAACTCCGATTCACATGAAATTTTTTTTTGTTAGGATCGTAATTTAATTCCGGACTCGATGACGCTGGTTTGGACGAATTCTGAGACGGGCGAATTTTTGGATTTAAATTGAATTTGGATTCAATTTAAATTCAAAAGGTGAGTGTTTTAACCCACTCACAATTACTAGAAGCTTTTATGTTTGTTAAATAAATTTTAGAAATGAATAGAAATTTATTTATGAGCTTTTGGCATGTTATTTCACCCATATCTGTTGAATTGCATTTATTGAATTTAGCTGTTAATTAAATTGATTAATTGCGTATTAATTTGCTGTTAGGAATTTTGTTTGCATATGAAATGCTAGTTAACAGTTATATAAATTATCTCTAAATATAAATGGTTAGATTAATAGTTGAAATTTAATTTGAATAAACTGACAGTTATTACCCGTTGCATATTATCGAACTAATATTGTTATTGATTGATATGGGTTGATAGTAATTGATATTGATTGATGGTTGGAATTGGGTGATGGATGTGTTGTTGAATGGATGATTTATGTGAATATCATTAACTGCCAGTTAGCATGCATTTTACATTTTCGGGATTGTGGTTTGAAATGATAAAACCGCAAAGTTTTATTTTTAAATTGCGGATTGAAATGATAAATATCCGTATCACTTGACCATAGGATAGAAAATTTTATACAGGCACCGCGGTCTATATATAACTATTTTAATGTGATTTCTATGGTTTGGATTGAATACGGTTTATAAATCTTAAATTTTATATTGTATAAATATTTTATTCCATATTTATATCCCTATGTAGTTAAATTTTAGGAATTTAAAAGGTGGATAAATTTCTTTATTGAAATGGAAGAAATTTAGAAAATGGAGTTGGTAAATTTATATCCTATGTTTAAATGTAAAGTTGGAAATTTTAAGATATGATATTTGAAATTGGATTTCCCAAAATAAATAGAAATGGATATTCTAGTAAAAATTTGAATTGGAAAATTTATATATATATTTTACTAGAAATTGAAGTTTTATTAATTATGGATTTTATGTGAATGGTCAAGATTAATTAATAGAATATTGATTTTGAAAGGATAAAAATCCAACTTTAGTTGAAATATTAATGCTCAAAAATGGATATAAATATATATAAAATTGAAATGGTTTTGGGACTTGAGGTAATATTTTGGATTTTGGTTTAACTTTAAAAGAAGAAATATTTGGAAAGCCGTGAAATTTATTTCTTTATAAAGCAACAGTAAAGTTAAACCTTTTTAATTCGCATACCGTTGAATATCCAAACCATTTGAGTTTAAAAGTTATGGTTTGAAATTATGGATTTCCAAAAATATTAAGCTTTGAAAATACTCGATTTTCAGATATTATGAAGCTAAAGCCTTTTAATTTTTGGAAAGGAATTATATTTGGAATAAGTGGTAAAATAGGGTTTTGGGTTTTGGAATGATATCGTAATATTATGGTTTTGAAATGGATTATATTCTGGTTTTAAAGTATAAACAATTTTTAAATGACCGCGGTGTTATAATAACGATTGGTTGGCAAAGAGACCGGGATCGGATATGGACATACTCTCTGTCGATACCGAAAACCACTTTGACTAACCGTGTACGCGGTGGAGTTCCCAGAATGAAGTAGGTGGTGGCGACGTTTCCTGTAAGGTAAATACGTGGACCCAACTCCCGTGAGTTGGCATAAGGTGGCTAAAACAGGAGCGATTCTCAGGCCAATGAGGTCATTCCTCTGATCGGACGCTCCTCTTCGATATTATACTTTGACTTGGATTGATTCAGTGGCCACTTCTATATTTTGATTTTTGGGGGAGTTAGTTCGAGGTGGGCGGCAGCTGCGCGCTGCGCGTTACCACCAGCCTGGATAGCAATTGGTATATCTACCCTGGCATTGCCTCGTTGTGCCGTGTCACCTACCATATCGAGCCTTGTACGAGTTTGGTTTTCTCCCGTAGCCCGTGTGGTATCCTCTAGTTGCTTCCCGAGTAGGAGGAGCTATGGTATTGGATGGACTACTGGGACTATTACGTGTTAAGGTGGAAAATGTAAAGCCCTAACGCTATTTAAAAGTAAGTTTATTTTACAATTAGACACTATTATAATAGCGCAATATACTACATAGTAAATAGTTTAACGGATCCTTAGGAGATGTAAATCCCGAGCATCTCTTGAGTTACTGTACTCATATTTATTTCTGTTTATTTAACTCACATAAGATTTTCTAGTCTGACTCGAGTGTTTTTGTCTTTTTCAAATTCGCTCGGGTCAGTCCGAGCGTTTCAGGATAGCAGATTTTAGCTTTGGAGGACGAAGACGAAGAATCAGTATTATTTTATATATAGTATTACACCACACTCTTTTTATTCCGCTGCATTGCTTGTATTGGTATGTGTAACTCTGATATTTATTGTAAAAGAAGAATCAAGCTTTTGTAAACTGTTTATGAACTGTATATTTGTTATTATATTTTATCCTTCCGCTGTGAGATTCTGTTTTTGTTTTTATTCTTCTCTGTTTTTCTTATTTACCCCATAACAATCCGCCCTTGCGTACGCTTTGAATTGGCACGTGTGTCGGTTTAAAGTGTGCATAAAAGGCGGGATGTTACACCTATTTAAAGACATTTGAATAAAATTCAAATGAATTAAGTAGAGAAAGAAAGAAAAAATTCTTACCTGGACATAAAATTTAATATGGGAATATTAAACCAATTTAATGCAATAAAAGATTGTGAACGATAAATTGAATAGATTAAGAAACCCTGTTATTGCAAGTCAATAAATTTGTAAACCCTAATGAACATCTCAAAATTTATAAATTTATTGAAATTTAAGACATAGCATAAGCGTAGAACTATAGGTATGATGACAAACTTTTATAAATTGTCTAATTAAGGGTCAGCAAATTTATTTGGAAATCAAACTCAATTAAGGGTAAGTAATTATGATGGATTGATGGCATAAACGTTACTAATTTTTATCATAGTAACGGAAGTGCAGAGGGAAGGCAACTGTAGAAATTTAAGTACGTATTAACAATTGAAAGGGACTGTCGATTGAATGGAGTACTTTAGGTTGTCTTACTAAATTTAGAATTTAACATAAGACAAATAGAAATAAATCAATAAACGTATAGATTTTAAGTTATTATGATGAATTATTTTAGTAATATGACTTAGAATAAATGAAATAATTTGGGTTAATTGGTATTTAATGGAATTAAAGGTTGCAATATTCATAGGTAAGGATTTAGATGAAATAGATTGATGTATGAAAAATTTAATTGGATAAATGGCAATTAATTCCTTTAATTTGTGCAATTAATGTATGTTTAATTGATAACGATAAAAAGTTGATTTTTTTTGTGTGTAACCAACGTAAAATATTATCATAGCATGATACTTGGTTTGAATAGAAGGGTGGAATTGGGAATTTAATAAGTGAATTTATTTCAATCAGTGCAATAAAAGGATACGTAAATAAATGGTAAGATGAAATGGTAAATTATTGATGTAATGGAAGATATAACAATGTCAATTATGCATATAAGGTAATAAGGTAATGAAACCGAGGTAAATTAATTAATTGAGACTTTAAGTAAAATTAACGTGTGGAATTGACCAAGGTTCAATAAAATGAGAATTTGATTGGTTATATTTATTGGTTGAGAAAGGTAAATGTGTATTTGGGGAATAAATTTAGTCAGACTTAAATATTGAATTTAATTAATTAATATATATGATAAATGATGATTAAATAAAAACCCAATACTCTATATATATGTATAATATTTGAGTGAAAATAATAATACACTTATAAATGTGGAATTAAGAGTTTACAACAACTATTTTGAGTAAAGAAATTGTTCATTCAAGTAAATTTGAAACATCGCAATAGGTGTAGATTAAGTGTTGCGTTAAATAAATTTAAGTAATCATTGGGGAAGAACGTAAATGTCTTCATAATATGATGATTTGTGAATATAAAGATGAAATTAAAGTTTATTAATATATCGGAATTGAATATATGATAAAGGGTTTATTGCAATCAAATGAGTAAAATGTTTAAACGGGAATCAAGCTTTATATATTTACTTGGATTTACTGCAATTAATTAAAATTTGATGTAAATTCTACGTTAAGTGAAAATTTAGTTGGATACGGGAAATATTTATATCATAATCTTAAATTAAAATGGTAAACCCTTCTGTTTGAAATTTTAATGGAATAATAATTAAATTATTTAGCTAAATAGAATTTTAGGATCTTTTTATAAATTTTGTGGATTCAAATGAAATTAATTATTAAAAATGAGATTTACGTTTGATTGGATAAATTCGTCTTCTCTATACTGACCTTTAATTTGGTTAGAATCATCGTAAACGTTTGAGTAATATAAGAGGATAAATTGTAAATTTTAGAATTTAAAATTTTAAAATTTGGATTTAATCAATTAATTAATTAATATTAAAAATAGCCATTTTGGGCACAGACTCGGATTTCAACGAAACCAGTTTCATCGGATCCGTAACGGTGAATTATAATAATGTTTCAAGTTTCGTAGCGATCGGACTGGTCGTTTGATCGTACGGACTTGAAACGCCTTGAAATTTACGCATTTTGAAATCAAATTGAAATTTTTGTTTTTTTTAGCATAACTTCTTCATACGATCGAATTTGGTCGCGAAACTTTTTCCATCGCGTTCAGAATATTTTAAAACACCTATTTGGATATATAGTTTTAACAAATTCGACTCCGGAGGCATAGCGGGCTTTTTGGACCATGGTTTGTCGCGCACGTTCATTCTACAGCCTATCTATCCTATCGCTAGCCTACCTATATATATACAGCTATAAACCCTAGTCTCTATTCTTTTGCTGTAAGTTCATTTCTTCACTCCTTTCTCTTCCCCAAATGTATACATCTCAGATCCAATTGCAGATCTATCCACAGTTCAAAATCAAAAGTCAAAACTCAAAAATTTCAGAAAATTCCAGAAAAAATATATGTTGATGTTTTCGATACGCGTAATCTACTGGTGAAATTCGTTTTTCAATTGGAGCTGTCGTTCATCCAGAATAAATTCAAACAGCCCCAAAACCGTTCATCATCGTCGCGCAAAACTTCGTCGGATCGGAAAACGGTTTCTGGGTTTTGGAGAGGGAACCGAGGGGATCGCATCTATGTGGTTTGTTTCGAGTTTCAACGGTTGGATGTGGGGCTATTTTTGATTTGGGTTTCGAAAATTTGGGGGCGGCTGGGTGTTTCGTGCGTTAGGGTTCTAGCAAGTGCGTGTCTTCTTGGGCACGCTGGAGAGTGGTACGCGGGTTTAGGGGGAGTGATATTCTTGATGACGTGGCATTGTAATGTGTGTAAGTTGTTTTGTTGATTTAATTTTGTTTTCAAATCAGTTTTTCGTCATAACTTTTTCATACGACATCGGTTTCACGCGAAATTTTTTTTGTTAGGATCGTATTTAAATTCCGGATCTGATGACGCTGGTTTGGACGAATTATGAGACGGGCGAATTTTTGGGTTTAAATCGGGTTTAAATTCGATTTAAATTCAAAAGGTGAGTGTTTTGACCCACTCACAATTACTAGAAGCTTTTATGTTTGTTAAATAAATTTTAGAAATGAATAGAAATTTATTTATGAGCTTTTGGCATGATATTTCATTCATATCTGTAGAATTGCATTTTATTGAATTTAACTGTTAATTTAATTGTTTTATTGCGTGTTAATTGGCTGTTAGAAATTATTGTTTGCATATGAACTGCTAGTTAACAGTTATGTCAATTATCACTGAATATAAATTGTTAGATTAATAGTTGATAAATATAATTTGAAATAAAACTGCCAATTATTACCTGTTGTATAATACCAAACATATATTGTTATTGATTGATATTGCTTGATGGTTGTGATTGGATGATGGATGTGTTATTGAATGGGTGTTTTATTTGATATCATTAAACTGCAAGTTAGTATGCATTTTTCATTTCATTCGGGATTGCGGTTTGAAATGATATACAACCGCAGTTTTATTTTTAAATTGCGGATTGAAATGATAAATATCCGTATCACTTGACCATAGGATAGAAAACTATATACAGGCACCGCGGTCTATATATAACTATTTTTAATGTGATTTCTATGGTTTGGATGGAATACGGTTTATAAAAATCTTAAATTTTATACTGAATAAATGTTTTCTTCCATATTTATATACATATGAAGTTGAAATTTTGAAATTAAAAGGTGAATAAATTTCTTTATTAAAAATGGAAGAAAATTAAGAAAATGGAGTTTGATGATTTATATCCTATGTTTAAATATTAAGTTGGAAATTTTAAAGATATGATATTTATAATTGGATTTTTCCCAAAATATTTTGAAATGAATATTCTAGTAAGATTTGAATTTGGAAATATATATATATTTTACTAGAAATTGAAGTCTTATTAATTATGGATTCTATGTGAATATTCAAGGCTAATCAATAGAACATTTGATTTGAAAGAATAAAATCCAACTTTAGTTGAATATTTATACTCAAAATGGATATACGTATATATATATGAATTTATTGAAATGGTTTTGGAACTTGAAGCGATATTAAATTTTGGGTTTAACTTTAAATAAGGAAATGTATTGTAAAGCCACGAGAAATATTTCTTTTCAAAGTAACATTTAAGTTAAACCACTTATTTTATATACTGTTGAATATCCAAACCATTTAGTTTGAAAGTAATGGTTTTAAAAAAACTATGGATTTCGAAGTATTATGTTGAGAGTTAATATTCAAATATTTGGTTACAAGGAATTATAAATTTTAAAAGTGGCATAATTTTTGGAAAAGATTTATATTTGGGAAATGATATCATTGATTGGGGTTTTATAAAAATAATATCAAAATGAATCTTTTTGGGTTTTAAAGAAGAAATGATATCGTAATATTATGGTTTTGAAATGGATTATATTCTGGTTTTAAAGTATAAACTATTTTAAATGACCGCGGTGTTTTAATAACGATGGGTTGGCAAAGAGACCGGGATCGTATATGGACATACTCTCTGTCGATACCGAAAACCACTTTGACTAACCGTGTACGCGGTGGAGATTCCAGAATGAAGTAGGTGGTGGCGACGTTTCCTGTAAGGTAAATACGTGGACCCAACTCCCGTGAGTTGGCATAAGGTGGCTAAAACAGGAGCGATTCTCAGGCCAATGAGGTCATTCCTCTGATCGGACGCTCCTCTTCGATATTATACTTTGACTTGGATTGATTCAGTGGCCACTTCTATATTTTGATTTTGGGGAGTTAGTCCGAGGTGGGCGGTAACTGCGGCTACGCGTTTCCACCAGCCTGGATAGCAATTGGTATATCTACCCTG
Source organism: Allium cepa (assembly GCA_030765085.1). Classification (NCBI taxonomy): domain Eukaryota; kingdom Viridiplantae; phylum Streptophyta; class Magnoliopsida; order Asparagales; family Amaryllidaceae; genus Allium; species Allium cepa. The sequence goes on from CM060941.1 coordinate 1,045,919,644, forward strand.
GCATTGCCTAGTTGTGCCGTGTCACCTACCATATCGAGCCTTTACTACGAGTTTCTATTTGTGTCGTACCTATGGAGTATCCTCTGGTAGCTTCCCGATCAGGAGGTATTACGGTACTGTATAGACTATTGGCATTTTACGTGTTAAGGTGGAAAATGTAAAGCCTTAACGCTATTTAAAAGTAAGTTTATTTTACAATTAGACACTATTATAATAGCGCAATATACTACATAGTAAATAGTTTAACGGATCCTTAGGAGATGTAAATCCCGAGCATCTCTTGAGTTACTGTACTCATATTTATTTCTATTTATTTAACTCACATAAGATTTTCTAGTCTGACTCGAGTGTTTTTGTCTTTTCAAATTCGCTCGGGTCAGTCCGAGCGTTTCAGGATAGCAGATTTTAGCTTTGGAGGACGAAGACGAAGAATCAGTATTATTTTATATATAGTATTACACCACACTCTTTCTATTCCGCTGCATTGCTTGTATTGGTATGTGTAACTCTGATATTTATGGTAAAAGAAGAATCGAGCTTTTGTAAACTGTTTATGAACTGTATATTTGTTATTATATTTTATCCTTCCGCTGTGAGATTCTATTTTCGTTTTATTTCTTCTCTATTTTTCTTATTTACCCCATAACAATCCGCCCTTGCGTATGCTTTGAATTGGCACGTGTGTCGGTTTAAAGTGTGTGAAAAGGCGGGATGTTACAGATCAATGATATGTTCGATCTATTGAGTGGTGCTAGGGTCTTTTCTCAGCTCGACCTTGCCACAGATTTTCATCAGTTACGAGTCGCGGAGGATAGCATACCTCTTACAGCTTTCCGCACTCGATATGGTTATTTTGAATGGCTTGTTATGCCGTTTGGTTTGACGAACGCCCCTACTTTCTTTGTTGATCTCATGAATCGAGTATTCCGGGAATATCTCAATAAGTTCATCCTAGAGTTTATTGATGACATCCTTATTTATTCTAAGTCTGAAGCCGAGCATGCTAATCACTTAAGAATTGTCTTGAGTACTCTCCGTCGCCATCAGCTTAGAGCCAAATTCTACAAGTGCCATTTTTGGGAGAATAAGGTTAAGTTCTTGGGCCACGTTGTATCTTCCGAGGGCATTTAAGTAGATCCCTCAAAGATCGAAGCCATCCAAAATTGGAAGAGGCCTGAGAATGTGCATGAAATTCGTAGTTTCCTTGGATTGGCGGGTTATTACCGTCGATTCATTAAGGATTTTTCCCGTTTTGTGCTTCCTCTCACCAGCCTTAATCGGAAAGGCATTCGGTTTATTTGGTCCGACAAGTATGAAGCTTCCTTTCAGGCATTAAAGGAACTTCTCACTAATGCACCTATTCTTGTCGTTCCAGAAGGGAATCATGATCTTGTTGTCTACACCGATGCTTGTGGTAGTGGTCTCGGTGCTGTTCTTATGCAGAAGGATCGGGTAATTGCTTATGCTTCTAGGCAATTGCGTTCGGATGAAGTTCGCTATGCCACTCATGATCTTGAGTTAGCCGCCATCGTCTTCGCCTTGAAGATTTGGCGACACTATTTATTAGGCGAGCACTTCATTCTCTATACCGATCATAAATCCTTGAAGTATTTGTTCACTCAGAAGGAACTCAATATGAGGCAATAGCGTTGGCTCGAGTTTCTTGCTTCCTATGACTTTGATATCCAGTATACCCCTGGTAAGGGTAATCGTGTTGCTGATGCGCTTAGTCGCAAACATTCGGCTGTCGTTCTATGATGCTTATCAAATGGGATATTCTTCACTACTACAAAACAGGCCATTTGCATCAGTTGTTTACCCCCTTTTGCATCAGTTCAGCAACCGATGCATATGCAACCGATGCAATAGGCTTAACACTTTTGCATCAGTTCTGAAAACGATGCAAAAAGGTCCTTTTAGCATCGGTTGTTACTAACAACTGATGCAAAATATCATGGTCGGTTGCTTGGACACAGCCTCCATGTTACATCGGTTGTAATGAAAACCGATGCAATAAAGGAACTTGTTGCATAGGTTGTTGTTGAAAACCGATGCAAACTAATCCCTCTATTGCATCGGTTTTTTATAAAAACCGATGCAAACTAATCCCTCTATTGCATCAACTATTTATACCTGATGCAAAAAAGCCATTCTCAGAAACCATTATTACAATACTCAAATAGACTATATATATATTATTGATTATAACAAACAATTATTGCATGCAATATTACAATCATTCAAAATTAAATTTGATGGCAAATACAAACTGAATAACATGATACCAAAATAAACATATATCATCAATTATAGTGTTAATAATCTATACAAAATAATGGTTCATACATTCATTTTAGCAGAATAATTCAGATCATGGTGAATATGCCATATGTTGCAGCTAGTATTTTGAATGTAGATTTTCCAATGCGTCTATCTGATTGCAGTGCTTGAAAAAAAACATATGAGTTAAACTGAACACCTCCTACACTGTAGAGAATTAAAGTTGACCATACTGGAATGATCCTTACTAGACATTTAACCTCTTCGACCTGCTGGAGAGTGCATAGTCTCCATTTATTGGTTTTTATTTCATCATTTAGTGTCATTATTGCAGCATTGTGTAAACACCTGCAGCACATACAATGTATTATTGTTGTATACACTCTTTTTTTCAATATATAAATGAAAAAACAGTATTTATTTTGATTACCTGAACTGTTCAGTGTGGGGGAGCTTAGAGTTAATTGAACCTCTTTTCATTTCTGGACTAAACAATTGGTTGATGTCCACAGGTTGAACTAAGTGTCTCTTTCTGAATGCTGCAACGATCACCTGTGCAACGCTTGTAAAGGGACTACCTTGAGGCTTCAACCGAACGTAATATTTTGTGCCCATAAAAAATAATATGCAAGAAAAGATCATGAGTACAGCTGGAATTCCTAGTCCAAGAGCACATCTAACATCGCTCTGTATGTATACGATCACCGTTGATGATATCATCATTGTGAAAGTGAAGGCGACATAATACCTGACAAAACTTCATCCACTTAATATAATGTCAAATCAATATTTTATTTTTCTTAAATGTAAGAATGACCATCATTCCTATCAATTGTTTTGTTCACAACAAAAAATTAAAATAAAAAACACTAAACAATTCACTTTTCAATTGCTTGCTTACCTCTACAACCATGTAACAATCTGTCATTCAAACCACCAAACAGCAACATTCATTCCACTCCTTACTGCTGTACTTCCTCCCTGACACATCCACTCCTATATACACTATACAGAAACCGCACAACAATATGTCATCTCCTCAACTCAACACTGCTGCATTCCTTCATTCCTCATTGACGAATACAATTGTTCTCACTGTCTACCACATCATACATACCATATTACTACAACCACCTAATCATCTAACAGTGCCTAATTACTCAACATCATCATTCATCCCCACAACTACACCTGACCATCACACTTCAAAGTACATTAAACTCCACTGCCTTCTACAACTTGGTTCACCCAAACTACTCCACATACAAACTGTTATACAACCACATCATACTGACCATCCCTGCCTGCATATTCATAGCCAACTGTGCATGTAATCACCACCACTACAACATCTTCTGCCTTCACATCCTTGCTGCCACCTTCACAATTCCTTCTCATTGCCACAAACTACAAACTATAAACCAAAAATGCTACTACCACCTAAATCTCTAGCCAATTTCTACAACTCCTCACTTCCATCATTCCATGCAACTTGACCAGACAGTCACCACAAAAATATCCAGCCTTCATTCAACCGTCATTCCTCCTCCACACTTCTACTTAAACAAACTGCCTTCATCTATCCATTGTGTAAGTGTACATTCACAATACAACCTGAACTACTGCTCTGCCACCCCTGCCATCATCTAAATCAATACATCACTACAAACAATCCATCCATTACTTTGAAAACTATCAAAGCAATCACCATATTCTTACAACATCACAACAAAACACCCGGATTCGCAACAGCCAAACCACCCTTTATTGCAACTATGCACACCTTGTCAAACACCTACCACACATCTCAACTGTTACATTCTTGTCACTGTGCCACTCTTCATCTAACTGCCTACACCCTGCACTTCTAATCACAACTTCCGCCATTGTCTTCATCACATACAAGTTGCACACCAGTTTTCAACATTCTTCAACATAACAGTCCACAGTCATCTCTACAACAAAATTCACCACTATCCCATACCCACTTCACCATCCACCTACTTTCATTTCAAACATACTGCTCTACATCAGTTACACTACTCTCTCTGCTCAAACATAGTACTTAGTTACACTAATCTCTGCTCACAGTTCAAGCATACTCTTTCCACTGACAAATTCCCTCTTTACTGCTGCTATACCGCTCCTGTACCACTACTCCTCCATATCAACTTACATCACATTCATTATCTTACTGTGTGCTCCACTCACCACAGCCACATACACTATCTCACACAAAACTTCATCATTCAAGTGCACTGCAACTACCCTTATACAAATAAGCACTGCCATATCCACTAAAATTGTCCACTTACCCCAAAACTTCCCCGATAGCCAAACACCACAATCTAGACTTCACTGCTACAACAGTTCATCCCTTTCCAATCTTCAAACACCACTAACCACCCCTCGGCCTCGCTTCCAAACGAAGCAACAACATCTATCAAACAATTGAACCGCTTACACACAAGAGTGATGCTAAATGCATATCAACATATACACTATTTTACCATGATACTTCGTATTACCCAATAGATCAGTGATTTTACTGTCGATCGGTAATGTATAACCAAATGTTTTTATTATATTGGATAATACGACAATGTGAAGCAAAAACAGTAATAGAAATAAGCATGGATAAAATGAAGTAGAAACTATGATGCATTAGCATCCTTATATTATATATGCAAATTTATAGGGTAAAAAGTTGATATATGATGCACACATACCTTCAAGTTGGCGATGGAGAAGGCTGGGGTCATAATATTTCTATAGAGAGATCAAACCTTGTCTTCGATCATCAACAACCCAATCCCGAACATCGGCATCCTATCATGTTTGAAAGCGTCCGGCTTCCCCCACTTCTTGCTTAAAGCTCCTGCCATTGCTTGTTTTAAGAACTCCGGATCCGCTACATATAAAAACGGCTCCATTGCCAACCAGTATATGAAAACTTTACCTATATATACATAGTGCATTAAACATATGTTGCTTATATACATACATACATACATACATACATACATACATACATACATACATACATACATATATATATATGTATGTATATATGCTTATATACTCATATATGTTATGTACGTACCATAAACCAAATGTTATTGTTTCCGCTTATATAATCCTTTCAGTTGGTAGCAAAAAAGCTTTAACGTCATTACAACAAAACCAAAACATCATCATCTTTGCTTGACTTGATGAAATATTTCAGTCCATTCCAAGTAAAATACCGAATTCTTAGCAAGCATATGCACGCTTATTTGAATTAAAATTAAACTTTAAGTTCCAGCAACTGGTTACTTTCAAGGTTTGGACTTATAATGGAATATTCATGGTACATGTTATATCCTCTTTAAAAATCTGAAGAGTACATGTATAAATCTGTTCAAAGATACGAATAAATTAATTGAAAAGCTGATTTAAAGTGGATTCCATATTATCTATATTCAAATTGATTATTATTTCAATATCCAATAAAATATTCGAATACAGATATATCCATATTTGATATCTGTACTACACCTATTTAAATAGCGATATCCATTTACACCCTTAACAAAATAGGAAGCCTTTTGACATGTAGTTTGATTTAACTGTGCCAAACTTCATACTGACTCTGCTAAGTCTACATGACTGATACAATACTAAAGTTTATACAATATATTATTGATACTCTAGATATGAATTTATCCACTATATAGATCATTGCTAAAAGTATTTCTCTTCCTTTTTAGTATATTCTTTGTTCATGTTGTAGAATTTTTGCACACTAGAATTTGACCTATTATAAAATATAAAAGCATAGGTACTTTTGAGCAGGAAAAATATTGCCTAAACAAATGATTTCATCGCAGCTAATATGATGCAAAATTTTATGCTTGCATGGTAATTTGGTTTTGGTTTTATGTAAATGATTTATAAAATTGTTTTTTAACACTAGACGAATGGTCCGATGAGGAAGTTGAATCCATGATCAAAGTTGGGGGGAATTTATGTGCAAAAAAGATTTATGAGGCTTATATACCCAAGGGAGTTTCAAAACCTAAACCAGATTCAAGTAACGAGGAACGAACCAAATTTATCAGGTAAACATATTGACTTTCCATATGAACTGGTATTAAGAGTTTACTTTTTTAAGCCAAATGTATTGTTTTCTATAGGTACAAGTACGTAACACAAGAGTTTCTAAAGCCATGTTTGCGTATGGTCTCTTCCAAAATGTCTTTCAACTCTTCTGATTCAGGAAAGAGTCTGGATAGTAACTTTGCTTCGTACAGTTTCAAGAGACAAGTGATTTTTCCATCTATATCACTGTTTACATTTATAGATTATGCCAAGAATTCTGTTTAATTTCCATGTGTTAATTTCTGGGTATATGGGAAATCAACAAATATGATAACACAGGAGTGCACAGGAGAAGTCATTGGAAATTTGAAAGTGAAAGTAACAAGAGGAACAGATTTAGCTATAAGAGATCATCTATCAAGTGATCCTTATGTAATTTTATATCTTGGTCAGCAGGTGAGCAACTTCTTAATGCTTACCAATTTTCTACTTATTAATTAGAAATTTACTTCTTAACATATTTTTTATTTATTTGTTACATTGACTATATGCAGAAGACAAAAACAAGAGTCATCAAAAGCAATTTAAATCCTGTTTGGAATCAAGAACTTATGTTATCAGTTTATCGTCCTTTTGGAGCTTTAAAATTGATCAGTATGTATTTTTATAAGTCACTTGGCCTCCTTGGACACAACTTGATTGGTATTTTCTGCAGTAGTATTAAAGTACGAACATTGTTGTGAATTATGAAAATATTTATCTACTTTCAACTTATAATGAACTCACTTTGCCAGCTGCTTTTTCAAATGCAGCAACCATTTCAAGAACTGAAGTACCACATCCAGTTCCCAGGTTATAGGCAACGCAACCTAGAACATTATAGCAAATTGTCAAAACATATTTAATTTTATAAACTTCAAATTCAATATCTAGAAGGGAGTTAGATACCAATATCTTCGGCAGTGAAAATCTTTCTAAGTGCTGCAATATGACCATCAGCTAAGTCCATTACATGAATATAATCTCGAACCTGTATCTCAAATCATAGTGAAACCAACATGATATAGCCTAAAGTAAATATAAAGGATTTAACATATACATGATAATTCTTGCCATAGTGCCATCTTTTGTTGGATAGTCAAAACCTCTTAACATCTATAATATTATTGAGCACATCGATATAGACAAATACAGTAGTGAAGACTATTGATGGTGACTGCCTGCTAGTAATGGTAAATTTTCAATTAAATCAGCTTGGAACAGTATTAGAACTCAATCCCCTACTATACACTGGCACATCATCTATGTAATTGTAACAACCCTATATTTTGTGATTTATTTTTTTGTATATTTTAATTATTTTAATTGAATTTTGATTTAGAAACTTATTTTATTTATTTTTAATGGTAAACTTTAGTTTTGATATGAATTATCATTCCAAAGCATGACTAAAAAGAATATTTTCCAAAAAGTGAATTTTTGGTCAAAATAGTCAAACTTTGACTTTTAATTTAAATTTTTAAAAGTTTGAAAATTTGAATTTTTTATTTTATTATGAAAGTACATAAAATTTTAAGAACACTGTTTTTTGTTTCGTTGAAAACGGAGTTAAACAGCAAAAGTTATGTATATTTCAATATTGACTGCAATTTGTTTATTCTGCAATTTTATTATTTTAAATAGTATAAATTTTATTTTTCTTTGTCATATTTTATTGTAATATGTATTAATATGTTATTTGTGTATATTTTTGTCTTTTAATATTTTTGAAGTGAGGTGGGAATTTTTCTAGAGCTAGTAGTATTTTTCTTGTAATTTCCATGCCCTGTTTTCAATTTTAAAACATTTTCTTTAGTTCTTTTTCTATTTTTCTCAAATATAATTATTTATTTTATTTTGAAAATGATAAATAAATTATTTTATTTCAATTTTTCACTTCATAATATTTTCAAAACGAAGTAGATATTTTTCCAAAGCCTGTGATGCTTTATTTGTAATTTTTGAACCCTGTTTTCAAATTTTAAGCAATTTCCTTAATTATTTTTATATTTTCTTTAAATTTAATTATATATTTTTATTTTATTTCACTTTTTTCGGTTTTTAGATGTACGTGTTGAATTTTTTTTAATTTGGTTTAAAAGAAAAGGAAGTATGGAAGGTTTTAAAAGCTAAGAAACGTAAAGTCGTTTCACCATTTCTTTTACCGTTTCTTTTTCAATCAATACAATCAATTATTTGGCCTTTTATTTATTTTTCTTTTATTCAGCTATACCTCTCTCTTATTCACATGAAAACATCTTCCTCATCTCATCTTCACGGCTAGAGAAAAATTAGTAATGGCTTCTCTATATTTTTCTACTTTTCTCCTTCCTTTTTGCTTGTTTTTGCCTTGTTTTCTTTGCTTGTTTTGCTCGGCCACCACTAGCTAGCCTTGTCAATCACCTCCACCACCTTATCCTCTTCACCATCCACCACCTAACATCACCTCCTCCTCTGACTTGACCAGGCCGCACCCTCCCCCTTGACAAAACTCCACACAAAAACCTTGAAAACTCCTTAAAAACATGTTAGCCTAGCCTAGTTGCTTCACTACCTTCATCCACCACCAAGGCCACCACCTTAGGCCACCACTACCACCTTGATATGACCACCACCCATCACCTAAGCTACTGTCCAGATCTGAAACCTGAAAGGCTGAGCCCAAACATGCCTTAGCCGAACCCTATGGTGCAACAAAAGCCACATTTTGCCTTGAAACCCTTTTGTTTTCCATTGCCTTCAACACCTTGTAACTTCCTCCACTTGTTTAGCCTTGTAACCGCACCTTTTCCGTACCCATACCTGATCCAAACCATGCTTAAACCTGACCTTATTGATCACTAGGCCATGCAAACAAGCATAGGAAGCAGGTGCAAAGTCTTTTGTTTTGTTTTATACATCTATTTCTAACATTGTTAAGTATATCTTGTTTTTGGAAACTTATGTTTCATATATTTGTTTGTCTCATGCATGGTTTTAAATCTCCTATATCTCGCCCGAGATCTCGCTCGAGATCTCACTTTCGCACTTAAACGAGATGAGACATCAAATCTCCTCCATATCTCCCTCGACACTCATTTCGTCCGAAATATTCAAATCTCACCCGATATATGGATCAAAATCTCAATCCGAGATCTCACCCGAAGTTATACATTTTTTCTATTTTCCATAATAATTTTTATTTTCATATTGATTCAAAAGAAACTACTCAATCCAATTATAATTTAACAACTTCTTGAACATATTCTTTACTTTTTATCTTAATGAGTCACAGCGAAAGGTTTAACTTCTTTATTACGTTCAAATAAAAGGATATTATTCAATCATTACCAAATCAATTAAGCTAATCAAGCTACTACTCTTCTAAAAATATTTCCTTTTCCATGTAAATCAAGTTTGTTACCATTTTTATTTTTACTAAAAAAGTTATAATCGTTAAATAAATTTTTGACACATCAATTTTGAACACATAAGTACATCCGAGATATTCCCGAGATGCATTATAAGACCCGAGATGTCAATCCGAGATGTACACCCGATACATACTCATCTCGTCCGAGATCTCTCCCGATACGAGATAACTTGTGTAAAAATTCCGAGACGAAACGTGACCGAAATCCGATATTTAAAACCTTGGTCTCATGTATCCAAGGCTATTACCTTTGGCTCTCCACTCTCATATCATCATCATGACTAAGAAAATGAATCCCTTAGTGGAGCTTTTGAATGGTTGTAACAAGGTCAAGTTATCTTGTCTTTGTTGCCTTTCAATTTCAATTTATTTCAATATTTTGGTTGAATATTCATAAGTTATATTGTCTTGTTTTGGGGTTGTTTACAAGATGATATCTTGGCTATTTCTCTCCACTCAAAATCAAAGGTCGTGCCTTCTGTATCCGTTGTGTCATTCAAATTAATATCTCCAGCAAAAAAAAGTGAGTATTTCTCACCAGACATTATGTACTTATATAAGTAGTAAATTGACACCCTGTGAATCTATAGAACTATATTATCATGTAATAACTGCTTATATTATTATCATATTATGTTCACACCTGTTATTACACCTATTATATTTTATGTTACTTTTATATTATGATGTTTCTGTTATTTTATCAGTTTATCACACTGCAAGTTCCCTGTAGATTAGTATCACTATGGGTTGAAAGGATACATACCCGAACGGACTTTAGAATAGGGAAAAATCGTTATGGGCTGAAATGATAGGCTTGAACGGTTTTTATTTAATTTATTTTAACTTGGGATTGCAGGTTTGAAATGATAAAACCCGGATTTTTCTTTGTAAATTACGGGTTGAAATGATATATTACCCGTATCACTTTACCTAGCGTAGAAAATTATATACAGGCCCGTAGTTAAAATATGTTTTTCTAAAATGTTTAAAATATTTTAGAAATGTAACTATTATAATATTTTGATTTAAAATTTATTAAAAATAAATTTTGTAAAGTATTATTGATTTTCTGGAAATTTATAAGTTAAATAAATTATGGAAAAGTTAGAAAATTTGAATGTAAGTTATTTTGGAAATTTGATTTAATTATAATTGGAAATTAAATTGAATATAAAATTATGATATATTTATGATAATTTGAATTTAAATGAATTTAAAGTAATTTTTATATCATATTAATGATTTTTAATAAAGTTGAAATGTGAAATGAATGAATATTTTAAGTTGAAATTTTGAAATATAACTAAAATTGGAAATTTATGAAATTGACTTAAAGGTGAACTTTTAGTTAAGTAAATAAAAATAAAACTAAGTTATATTTGAGAATTTGAACTTAAGTGTTAAGTTGAAATTTAATGTAATGGATTTAAAATTGAACATTGCATTTTAGTAAGTGAATTATTATTAAATCTCGATTTTTGAATGGAAATTTAACTTTATAAAATCATGAACTTGAGGAAAATTAAATGATGTTTATAAATGTGAAAATGTATGATTTTATAAGTTAAAAATGTTTTAAATAAAAATATAATTGGTTGAGAAATTATATTGAATATTTGAAGTTAATTGACTGCATTTTTGAAATGCTATTAATTACAATGTAAATGATATTACAACATTTGTAAATGCTGTAGTTGATGGTAATGAACTAAAAAGCTAAATTGAATTAAAAGCTATTATAGCAATTTTTGTAAGTGCTATAAATTATTGAATTTAACTAAGTTTATTCGAAATTTAAGTAAACCCTATTACAACATTTTAAATTGTTGTCTTTTGCTAAATTGAACTGTTTTGGATGTAACTTTCCGTAGCGTTTTCTAAATGCTGTAAAAAGTGAATTTTCACTATTTTGATATACTTAAGTGAGTAAATGAACTTTGGAAGTTGAAATTTTTGAAATTTAATAATTTAACTATTAAACATAATAACTTCATTTTAATGATTAAAAATGATTTTTGGAATATAAACTGTTTTGAAATATGAATTGAAATGGTATTTTAAATTGAATAAAATGAATAATGATTTGAAATGGAGTTTTGAAAGATATGATATTTTGATATTAAAATGGTTCGAAAGGAAGTTGTGAAAGGATATGATAATTTAATATATTGAAATGATTAGAAATGACTTGATATTTATTTTGATAAATATTTGAATTTGAAAGATATGGTATGTTGATATATTGAAATGGTTTTGGAAATGATTTAATCTTTATTTTGATAAAGATTTGGATTGAAAAGGATATTTTGTTTTGAAGTATAAAATATTGTTCTAAAGTTATAATTACGGTTATAATAACGATTGGTTGTTAAAGAGACCGGGATCGGATATTGTCTTATAGCCGGCCAATACCGAAAACCACTTTAACAACTGTGTACACGGTGGAGATTCCAGAATGAAGTAGGATGGTGGCGACGTTCTCGAGGTATATTACGTGGACCCAACTCCCGTGAGTTGGCATATATGACTAAAACATGAGCTATACCGGGCTACACAAAGGGTCGCACCCTTTCATCGAGCATGCTCCATCGAAAACCATTCTATTACTTTTGTGATTCGATATGTGGCGCCACTTTGATTCGGGGGTATTGTTCGAGGTGGGCGGAAGCTGCTGGCTTGCCGTCACCACCGGTCCGGTAGTGCAAACGGTGTATCCACCCTGGCATTGCCTCGCGTGCCGTGTCATATCCTTATATCGAGCCTAGTACGATTTTGGTTTTAAAGATCCGACCGCGTTAAGGTTCACCATCCCCTTAACGCTATTTTCTATATGATTATACTTTACTGATTAGACACTACTGTATATAGCGCAATATACTACATAGTAAATAGTTTAACGGATCCTTAGAGGATGGGCGGTCCCAAGCATCTTCTAAGTTACTTGTACCTTTACTACAGTTCACTTGAGTTGGTTTACATTGTATAAGTATGTATGTCCTGACTCGAGTGTTTGTATTTTTTATTTACGCTCGGGACAGCCTGAGTTATTCACAGATTTGGATTTCCACTTTCTGGAGATTGGAATCGTTGGAGATTATCTACTTGTCAAGTTTATCCTTTGCAATCTGTGTTCCTTTCAGCTCTTGTATTAGTTGACTTCTATGTAGTGAGACTTCTTTTGTACTTTATTTCCTCTGTTGTATTTTATGTAACTCTGATATTTTTATATAGTAGCTTCATGAACTACTATTTCTTTTACTTCCGCTGCATTATTATTACTCTATGTCTATGATCTGTGATTTTTATTTACTGTATATTCTGAGGTTTGCCAAATTTTTATTTAAAAGGCGGTATTTTGAGCAATTCAATTCCGGCACGAGTGTCTACCTATACACTTACAACGGATGCGAATGGTTGAAAATACCTGGTTGTTGCAGTTGGTATCAAAGCTCTGGTTTTAGGCAAAACTCAGTATATAGAGTAGATTTAATTTCAGAATCACTTTCGTTCGAGCTTGAATTCCTTCTTCTTCAATCCGATTTCCTTTGAATTTTGGAACGTTCCCTACGGTTCCAAAATCCATTCGTGTCCCTCACTATTCATCTTCTTTTGATTCTGGAGTATCCCATAACTCCGCGTCGAATGATCTTATAACGAGTCAGCGGTCTCGCTAATCTCAAATTGATTTGTAAAAGGGTGAAACTCCTTTACAACAGCATCGATTCACCAAAGATTTTATATCCTCGGTTTAGATGCTAGTATCTCTTATTATCCCAAACTTTGTCTATTTAGATTGAATTTAGATTTACCCTAGAAAATCCACATCGATCTTATTATATAAGTCACGGTTGACCCGGTTAAGGTTGCCCGTGATTTATATAAGCTTATCCATCTTCCTATTCTGTTATTTAATCATGTCATCCTTGTTTCCAACTTATTTTTAAATCATAATCTCCTTTTATTTGTGTTAATCAAAAATTTGAATCTCTATCCTTCTTTGAAAATCTATTCATGTATAGTGTATTTGTAAACTAGTATTTAAAATTAAAATGTTTTATATATTGTGTTGTTTGAGTTGTTGATGTTGATTTGGGTTTCCGATCGATTCGTCTGATCAACGCTATCGATAAGATTTCCAAAATACTTTGACAGAACAAACTGACACAATATTATTTTAAATTTGGTTAATGAAATAAAATTTTGATATATATATATATATATATATATATATATGTATATGTAACTTAATAAAATGATTCAAATTGATAATTTGAAATGATAATACTTGATTTATCATTTATTGTTCTATAAATGAATTTATAAATAGCTGTTTATAAATTTATTTGGGAATGAATTTAAAACAAGAAATCTGAGAATTTAATTTCCGATGATTTCGAACTTTGGTTTAAAGTTTTAAAAGGTTATATTATTTAAAGTATTTTGAATAGAATTTGTTTTCAAAGAATTTTAAAGGTTTAAAATTTGTGCTCTTCTCTTTGTCGCTGGAAAATAACTTCGGTTATGATCGCGACATCATCGACGTTCATTTTCGAGTTTCGAAGTTAAGAGACTGTTCTGTAGTCTTGCTACAGCTTTGTTTTGGGGAATTTAATTGATTTGAATTTCTAAAATATGACTTGATTTATAATATATATAGATATATGATTGAAATTTGGTTTGACATATTATATATATATTATTACTTATCTCTAAATGGTTTAAAGAAATCGAAAATTTAATTCTTAAATTTTATTTTTAACAATAATTTCAATTATAAAAAGAAAATCAAAAATTTGGATAAATGATTAAAACTTGAGATAACTGAATTGGAAAGTTTTATTTGTATGACACAATTTCATTCCAATATAACTTACCTTAATTTCAGAAGTTAACAATGTAATTGGATAATATACAATATAAAAGGATTTCTTAAATAAAATTTTAGTGGTTATAATAAATGTTATATACTTAAATTTTAATTATAAAATGATTAATAGAGGTAAGTATAATAAAGGGTAATTGAATAACTTACAATAAAATGATGTTAAAAGAACTAAGAATAAAAGAAAGCAGTTATAACAAGTGTAAGTATATTTAACATAAGTGATAAATATATTGAGAGGAATAAATTAAATTTTAATTAGGAATAAAGAAGAATTAAAATTTATTAAGTACATTATGAGTATAATAAATGAGTATTTTTCAAACCCATGGTTTTAAAAATTGTTAATTTAAGATGATTGGATAATAAGATAATGAAATTTGAGATAGTTAAGATTTATTTAACTTGTGTAAAAATTTATTCTCTATTTAAGTTGAAATTTCCATGGTTTCTAACCTATTATCTTATTTTGTTTTTTTTCAAACTATCTTTTGTCGTCCTTATTATTCTTATCTTCCTACAGACTGGTATAGGAATCTTTCTATAATCTTTCCGTTTAGAAATCTTTCTATAATCTTTGATAATCTGCACCTTGTTAAACTTACCTATAACAATAGTTATCAGGTATAATTTCATTCTCCTTGTCATCTTGTCCTAATCTTATTTCACTCTATCTTTTTCTGTGCTTTTCCGTACCTCATTCCTTTTCGGGGACGAAAAGTTTTGAGTGGAGGAGAGTGTAACAACCCTGTATTTTGAGATTTATTTTTTTTGTATATTTTAATTATTTTAATTGAATTTTGATTTAAAAACTTATTTTATTTATTTTGAATGATAAACTTTATTTTGGATATGAATTATCATTCCAAAGCATGACTAAAAAGAATATTTTCCAAAAAGTGAATTTTTGGTCAAAATAGTCAAACTTTGACTTTTAATTTAAATTTTTAAAAGTTTGAAAATTTGAATTTTTTCTTTTATTATGAAAGTACATAAAATTTTAAGAACACTGCTTTCTGTTTCGTTGAAAATGGAGTTAAACAGCAAAAGTTATGTATATTTCAATATTGACTACAATTTGTTTATTCTACAATTTTGTTATTTTAAATGGTATAAATTTTATTTTTCTTTGTCATATTTTATTGTAATATGTATTAATATGTTATTTGTGTATATTTTTGTCTTTTAATATTTTTGAAGTGAGGTAGGAATTTTTCTAGAGCTAGTAGTATTTTTCTTGTAATTTCCATGCCCTGTTTTCAATTTTAAAACATTTTCTTTAGTTCTTTTTCTATTTTTCTCCTATATAATTATTTATTTTATTTTGAAAATGATAACTAAATTATTTTATTTCAATTTTTCACTTCATAGTATTTACAAAACGAAGTAGATATTTTTCCAAAGCCTGTGATGCTTTATTTGTAATTTTTGAACCCTGTTTTCAAATTTTAAGCAATTTCCTTAATTCTTTTTTATATTTTCTTTAAATTTAATTATATATTTTTATTTTATTTCACTTTGTTTCGGTTTTAGATGTACTTGCTGAATTTTATTTTGTTTTATTTGGTTTAAAAGAAAAGGAAGTATGGAAGGTTTTAAAAGCTAAGAAACGTAAAGTCGTTTCACCGTTTCTTTTTCAATCAATACAATCAATTATTTGGCCGGTTATATTTTTTCCTTTTATTCAGCTGTACCTCTCTCTTATTCACGTGAAAACATCTTCCTCATCTCATCTTCACGGCTAGAGAAAAATTGGTAACGGCTTCTCTATATTTTTCTACTTTTCTCCTTCCTTTTTGCTTGTTTTTGCATTGTTTTCTTTGCTTGTTTTGCTCGGCCACCACTAGCTAGCCTTGTCCATCACCTCCACCACCTTCTCCTCTTCACCATCCACCACCTAACATCACCTCCTCCTCTGACTTGACCAGGCCGCACCCTCCCCTTGACAAAACTCCACACAAAATCCTTGAAAACTCCTTTAAAACATGTTAGCCTAGCCTAGTTGCTTCACTACCTTCATCCACCACCAAGGCCACCACCACCACCTTGATATGACCACCACCCATCACCTAAGCTACTGTCCAGATCTGAAACCTGAAAGGCTGATCCCAAACATGCCTTAGCCGAACCCTATGGTGCAACAAAAGCCACATTTTGCCTTGAAACCCTTTTGTATTCCATTGCCTTCAACACCTTGTAACTTCCTCCACTTGTTTAGCCTTGTAACCGCACCTTTTCCGTACCCATACCTGATCCAAACCATGCTCAAACCTAACTTTATTGATCCCTAGGCCATGCAAACAAGCATAGGAAGCAGGTGCAAAGTCTTTTGTTTTGTTTTATACATCTTTTATACATCTATTTCTAACATTGTTAAGTATATCTTGTTTTTGGAAACTTATGTTTCATATATTTGTTTGTCTCATGTATCCAAGGCTATTACCTTTGGCTCTCCACTCTCATATCATCATCATGACAGAGATAATGAATCCCTTAGTCGAGCTTTTGAATGGTTGTAACAAGGTCAAGTTATCTTGTCTTTGTTGCCTTTCAATTTCAATTTATTTCAATATTTTGGCTGAATATTCATAAGTTATATTGTCTTGTTTTGGGGTTGTTTACAAGATGATATCTTGGCTATTTCTCTCCACTCAGAATCAAAGGTCGTGCCTTCTGGATCCGTTGTGTCATTCAAATTAATATCTCCAGCAAAAAATAATGTGAGTATTTCTCACCAGACATTATGTACTTATATAAGTAGTAAATTAACACCCTGTGAATCTGTAGAACTATATTATCATGTTATAACTGCTTATATTATTATCATACTATGTTCACACCTGTTATTACACCTATTATATTTTATGTTACTGTTATATTATGATGTTTCTGTTATTTTATTAGTTTATCACACTGCAAGTTCCCTGTAGATTAGTACCACTATGGGTTGAAAGGATACATACCCGAACGGACTTTAGAATAGGGAAAAATCCTTATGGGCTGAAATGATAGGCTTGAATGGTTTTTATTTAATTTATTTTAACTTGGGGTTGCGGGTTTGAAATGATAAAACCCGGATTTTTCTTTGTAAATTACGGGTTGAAATGATATATTACCCGTATCACTTTACCTAGCGTAGAAAATTATATACAGGCCCGTAGTTAAAATATGTTTTTCTAAAATGTTTAAAATATTTTAGAAATGTAACTATTATAATATTTTGATTTAAAATTTAGTAAAAATAAATTTTGTAAAGTATTATTGATTTTCTGGAAATTTATAAGTTAAATAAATTATGGAAAAGTTAGAAAATTTGAATGTAAGTTATTTTGGAAATTTGATTTAATTATAATTGGAAATTAAATTGAATATAAAATTATGATATATTTATGATAATTTGAATTTAAATGAATTTAAAGTAATTTTTATATCATATTAATGATTTTTAATAAAGTTGAAATGTGAAATGAATGAATATTTTAAGTTGAAATTTTGAAATATAACTAAAATTGGAAATTTATGAAATTGACTTAAAGGTGAACTTTTAGTTAAGTAAATAAAAATAAAACTAAGTTATATTTGAGAATTTGAACTTAAGTGTTAAGTTGAAATTTAATGTAATGGATTTAAAATTGAACATTGCATTTTAGTAAGTGAATTATTATTAAATCTCGATTTTTGAATGGAAATTTAACTTTATAAAATCATGAACTTGAGGAAAATTAAATGATGTTTATAAATGTGAAAATGTATGATTTTATAAGTTAAAAATGTTTTAAATAAAAATATAATTGGTTGAGAAATTATACTGAATATTTGAAGTTAATTGACTGCATTTTTGAAATGCTATTAATTACAATGTAAATGATATTACAACATTTGTAAATGCTGTAGTTGATGATAATGAACTAAAAAGCTAAATTGAAGTAAAAGCTATTATAGCAATTTTTGTAAGTGCTATAAATTGTTGAATTTAACTAAGTTTATTCGAAATTTAAGTAAACTCTATTACAACATTTTAAATTGTTGTCTTTTGCTAAATTGAACTGTTTTGGATGTAACTTTCCGTAGCGTTTTCTAAATGCTGCAAAAAGTGAATTTTCACTATTTTGATACACTTAAGTGAATAAATGAACTTTGAAAGTCGAAATTTTGGAAATTTAATAATTTAATTATTAAACATAATAACTTCATTTTAATGATTAAAAATGATTTTTGGAATATAAACTGTTTTGAAATATGAATTGAAATGGTGTTTTAAATTGAATAAAATGAATAATGATTTGAAATGGAGTTTTGAAAGATATGATATTTTGATATTAAAATGATTCGAAAGGAAGTTTTGAAAGGATATGATAATTTAATATATTGAAATGGTTAGAAATGACTTGATATTCATTTTGATAAATATTTGAATTTGAAAGATATGGTATGTTGATATATTGAAATGGTTTTGGAAATGATTTAATCTTTATTTTGATAAAGATTTGGATTGAAAAGGATATTTTATTTTGAAGTATAAAATATTGTTCTAAAGTTATAAATATGGGTTATAATAACGATTGGTTGTTAAAGAGACCGGGATCGGATATTGTCTTATAGCCGGCCAATACCGAAAACCACTTTAACAACTGTGTACGCGATGGAGATTCCAGAATGAAGTTGGATGGTGGCGACGTTCTCGAGGTATATTACGTGGACCCAACTCCCGTGAGTTGGCATATATGACTAAAACAGGAGCTATACCGGGCTACACAAAGGGTCGCACCCTTTCATCGAGCATGCTCCATCGAAAACCATTCTATTACTTTTGTGATTCGATATGTGGCGCCACTTTGATCGGGGGTATTGTTCGAGGTGGGCGGAAGCTGCTGGCTTTCCGTCACCACCGGTCCGGGAGTGCAAACGGTGTATCCACCCTGGCATTGCCTCGTGTGCCGTGTCATATCCTTATATCGAGCCTAATACGATTTTGGTTTTAAAGATCCGACCGCGTTAAGGTTCACCATCCCCTTAACGCTATTTTCTATATGATTATACTTTACTGATTAGACACTACTGTATATAGCGTAATATACTACATAGTAAATAGTTTAAAGGATTCTTAGAGGATAGGCGGTCCCAAGCATCTTCTAAGTTACTTGTACCTTTACTACAGCTCACTTGAGTTGGTTTACATTGTATAAGTATGTCTGTCCTGACTCGAGTGTTTGTATTTTTTATTTACGCTCGGGTCAGCCTGAGTTATTCACAGATTTGGATTTCCACTTTCTGGAGATTAGAATCGCTGGAGATTATCTACTTGTCAAGTTTATCCTTTGCAATATGTGTTCCTTTCAGCTCTTGTATTAGTTGACTTCTATGTAGTGAGACTTCTTTTGTACTTTATTTCCTCTGTTGTATTTTATGTAACTCTAAAATTTTTTTATAGTAGCTTCATGAACTACTATTTCTTTTACTTCTGCTGCATTATTATTACTCTGTGTCTGTGATCTGTGATTTTTATTTACTGTATATTCTGAGGTTTGCCAAATTTTTATTTAAAAGGCGGTATTTTGAGCAATTCAATTCCGGCATGAGTGTCTACCTATACACTTACAACAGATGCGAATGGTTAAAAATACCTGGTTGTTACAGTTGGTATCAAAGCTCTGGTTTTAGGCAAAAATCAGTATATAGAGTAGATCTAATTTCATAATCACTTTCGTTCGAGCTTGAATTCCTTCTTCTTCAATTCGATTTCCTTTGAATTTTGGAACGTTCCCTACGGTTCCAAAATCCATTCGTGTCCCTCACTATTCATCTTCTTTTGATTCTGGAGTATCCCATAACTCCGCTTCAAACGATCTTATAACGAGTCGGTGGTCTCGCTAATCTCAAATTGATTTGTAAAGGGGTGAAACTCCTTTACAACAGCATCGATTCACCAAAGATTTTATATCCTCGGTTTAGATGCTAGTATCTTTTATTATCCCAAACTTTATCTATTGAGATTGAATGTAGATTTACCCTAGAAAATCCACATCGATCTTATTATTTAAGTCACGGTTGACCCGGTTAAGGTTGCCCGTGATTTATATAAGCTTATCCATCTTCCTATTCTGTTATTTAATCATGTCATCCTTGTTTCCAACTTATTTTTAAATCATAATCTCCTTTGATTTGTGTTAATCAAAAATTTGAATCTCTATCCTTCTTTGAAAATCTATTCATGTATAGTGTATTTGTAAACTAGTATTTAAAATTAAAATGTTTTATATATTGTGTTGTTTGAGTTATTGATGTTGATTTGGGTTTCCGATCGATTCGTCTGATCAACGCTATCGATAAGATTTTCAAAACACTTTGACGGAACAAACTGACACAATATTATTTTAAATTTGGTTAATGAAATAAATTTTTGATATATATATATATATATATATATATTTATGAAACTTAATAAAATGATTCAAATTGATAATTTGAAATGATAATACATGATTTATCATTTATTGTTCTATAAATGAATTTATAAATAGTTGTTTATAAATTTATTTGGGAATGAATTTAAAACAAGAAATCTGAGAATTTAATTTCCGATGATTTCGAACTTTGGTTTAAATTTTTAAAAGGTTATATTATTTAAAGTATTTTGAATAGAATTTGTTTTCAAAGAATCTTAAAGGTTTAAAATTTGTGCTCTTCTCTTTGTCGCTGTAAAATAACTTCGGTGATGATCGCGACATCATCGACGTTCATTTTCGAGTTTCGAAGTTAAGAGACTTTTCTGTAGTCTTGCTGCAGCTTTGTGTTGGGGAATTTAATTGATTTGAATTTCTAAAATATGACTTGATTTATAATAATATAGATATATGATTGAAATTTAATTTGACATATTATATATATATTATTACTTATCTCTAAATGGTTTGAAGAAATCGGAAATTTAATTCTTAAATTTTATTTTTAACAATAATTTCAGTTATAAAAAGAAAATCAAAAATTTGGATAAATGATTAAAACTTGAGATAACTGAATTGGAAATTTTTATTTGTATGACACAATTTCATTCCAATATAACTTACCTTAATTTCAGAAGTTAACAATGTAATTGGATAATATACAATATAAAAGGATTTCTTAAATAAAATTTGAGTGGTTATAGTAAATGTTATACACTTAAATTTTAATTATAAAATGATTAACAAAGGTAAATATAATAAAGGGTAATTGAATAACTTACAATAAAATGATGTTAAAAGAACTAAGAATAAAAGAAAGCAGTTATAATAAGTGTAAGTATATTTAACATAAGTGATAAATATATTGAGAGGAATAAATTAAATTTTAATTGGGAATAAAGAAGAATTAAAATTTATTAAGTACATTATGAGTATAATAAATGAGTATTTTTCAAACCCATGGTTTTAAAAATTGTTAATTTAAGATGATTGGATAATAAGATAATGAAATTTGAGATAGTTAAGATTTATTTAACTTGTGTAAAGATTTATTCTCTATTAGAGTTGAAATTTCCATGGTTTCTAACTTATTATCTTATTTTGTTTTTTTTCAAACTATCTTTTGTCGTCCTTATTATTCTTATCTTCCTACAGACTAGTATAGGAATCTTTCTATAATCTTTCCGTTTAGAAATCTTTCTATAATCTTTGATAATCTGCACCTTGTTAAACTTACCTATAACAATAGTTATCAGGTATAATTTCATTCTCCTTGTCATCTTGTCCTAATCTTATTTCACTCTATCTTTTTCTGTGCTTTCCCGTACCTCATTCCTTTTCGAGGACGAAAAGTTTTGAGTGAGGGAGAGTGTAACAACCCTGTATTTTGTGATTTATTTTTTTGTATATTTTAATTATTTTAATTGAATTTTGATTTAAAAACTTATTTTATTTATAATGATAAACTTTAGTTTTGATATGAATTATCATTCCAAAGCATGACTAAAAAGAATATTTTCCAAAAAGTGAATTTTTGGTCAAAATAGTCAAACTTTGACTTTTAATTTAAATTTTTAAAAGTTTGAAAATTTGAATTTTTCTTTTATTATGAAAGTACATAAAATTTTAAGAACACTGCTTTCTGTTTCGTTGAAAACGGAGTTAAACAGCAAAAGTTACGTATATTTCAATATTGACTGCAATTTGTTTATTCTACAATTTTGTTATTTTAAATAGTATAAATTTTATTTTTCTTTGTCATATTTTATTGTAATATGTATTAATATGTTATTTGTGTATATTTTTGTCTTTTAATATTTTTGAAGTGAGGTAGGAATTTTTCTAGAGCTAGTAGTATTTTTCTTGTAATTTCCATGCCCTGTTTTCAATTCTAAAACATCTTCTTTAGTTCTTTTTCTATTTTTCTCCAATATAATTATTTATTTTATTTTGAAAATGATAACTAAATTATTTTATTTCAATTTTTCACTTCGTAATATTTACAAAACGAAGTAGATATTTTTCCAAAGCCTGTGATGCTTTATTTGTAATTTTTGAACCCTGTTTTCAAATTTTAAGCAATTTCCTTAATTCTTTTTTATATTTTCTTTAAATTTAATTACATATATTTATTTTATTTCACTTTGTTTCGGTTTTTAGATGTACTTGATGAATTTTATTTTGTTTTATTTGGTTTAAAAGAAAAGGAAGTATGGAAGGTTTTAAAAGCTAAGAAACGTAAAGTCGTTTCACCGTTTCTTTTACCGTTTCGTTTTCAATCAATACAATCAATTATTTGGCCGTTTATATTTTTTCCTTTTATTCAGCTGTACCACTCTCTTATTCACGTGAAAACATCTTCCTCATCTCATCTTCACGGCTAGAGAAAAATTGGTAATGGCTTCTCTATATTTTTCTACTTTTCTCCTCCCTTTTTGCTTGTTTTTGCCTTGTTTTCTTTGCTTGTTTTGCTCGGCCACCATTAGCTAGCCTTGTCCATCACCTCCACCACCTTCTCCTCTTCACTATACACCACCTAACATCACCTCCTCCTCTGACTTGACCAGGCCTCACCCTCCCCTTTGACAAAACTCCACACAGATTCCTTGAAAACTCCTTAAAAACATGTTAGCCTAGCCTAGTTGCTTCACTACCTTCATCCACCACCAAGGCCACCACCACCACCTTGATATGACCATCACCCATCACCTAAGCTACTGTCCAGATCTGAAACCTGAAAGGCTGAGCCCAAACATGCCTTAGCCGAACCCTATGGTGCAACAAAAGCCACATTTTGCCTTGAAACCCTTTTGTTTTCCATTGCCTTCAACACCTTGTAACTTCCTCCACTTGTTTAGCCTTGTAACCGCACCTTTTCCGTACCCATACCTGATCCAAACCATGCTCAAACCTGACCTTATTGATCCCTAGGCCATGCAAACAAGCATAGGAAGCAGGTGCAAAGTCTGTTGTTTTGTTTTATACATCTATTTCTAACATTGTTAAGTATATCTTGTTTTTGGAAAGTTATGTTTCATATATTTGTTTGTCTCATATATCCAAGGCTATTACCTTTGGCTCTCCACTCTCATATCATCATCATGACTGAGAAAATGAATCCCTTAGTCGAGCTTTTGAATGGTTGTAACAAGGTCAAGTTATCTTGTCTTTGTTGCCTTTCGATTTCAATTTATTTCAATATTTTGGTTGAATATTCATAAGTTATATTGTCTTGTTTTGGGGTTGTTTACAAGATGATATCTTGGCTATTTCTCTCCACTCAAAATCAAAGGTCGTACCTTCTGGATCCGTTGTGTCATTCAAATTAATATCTTCAGCAAAAAAAAATGTGAGTATTTCTCACCAGACATTATGTACTTATATAAGTAGTAAATTGACACCCTGTGAATCTGTAGAACAATATTATCATGTTATAACTGCTTATATTATTATCATATTATGATCACACCTGTTATTACACCTATTATATTTTATGTTACTATTATATTATGATGTTTCTGTTATTTTATCAGTTTATCACACTGCAAGTTCCCGGTAGATTAGTATCACCATGGGTTGAATGGATACATACCCGAACGGACTTTAGAAAAGGGAAAAATTGTTATGGGCTGAAATGGTAGGCTTGAACGGTTTTTATTTAATTTATTTTAACTTGGGATTGCGGGTTTGAAATGATAAAACCCGGATTTTTCTTTGTAAATTACGGGTTGAAATGATATATTACCCGTATCACTTTACCTAGCGTAGAAAATTATATACATGCCCGTAGTTAAAATATGTTTTTCTAAAATGTTTAAAATATTTTAGAAATGTAATTATTATAATATTTTGATTTAAAATTTATAAAAAATAAAATTTGTAAAGTATTATTGATTTTCTGGAAATTTATAAGTTAAATAAATTATGGAAAAGTTAGAAAATTTGAATGTAAGTTATTTTGGAAATTTGATTTAATTATAATTGGAAATTAAATTGAATATGAAATTATGATAAATTTATGATAATTTGAATTTAAATGAATTTAAAGTGATTTTTATATCATATTAATGATTTTTAATAAAGTTGAAATGTGAAATGAACGAATATTTTAAGTTGAAATTTTGAAATATAACTAAAATTGGAAATTTATGAAATTGACTTAAAGGTGAACTTTTAGTTAAGTAAATAAAAATAAAACTAAGTTATATTTGAGAATTTGAAATTAAGTGTTAAGTTGAAATTTAATGTAATGGATTTAAAATTGAACATTGCATTTTAATAAGTGAATTATCATTAAATCTCGATTTTTGAGTGGAAATTTAACTTTATAAAATCATGAACTTGAGTAAAATTAAATGATGTTTATAAATATGAAAATGTATGATTTTATAAGTTAAAAATGTTTTAAATAAAAATATAATTGGTTGAGAAATTATATTGAATATTTGAAGTTAATTGACTTCATTTTTGAAATGCTATTAATTACAATGTAAATGATATTACAACATTTGTAAATGCTGTAGTTGATGATAATGAACTAAAAAGCCAAATTGAATTAAAAGCTATTATAGCAATTTTTGTAAGTGCTATAAATTGTTGAATTTAACTAAGTTTATTCGAAATTTAAGTAAACCCTATTACAACATTTTAAATTGTTGTCTTTTGCTAAATTGAACTGTTTTGGATGCAACTTTCCGTAGCGTTTTCTAAATGCTGCAAAAAGTGAATTTTCACTATTTTGATACACTTAAGTGAATAAATGAACTTTGGAAGTCGAAATTTCGGAAATTTAATAATTTAATTATTAAACATAATAACTTCATTTTAATGATTAAAAATTATTTTTGGAATATAAACTGTTTTGAAATATGAATTGAAATGGTATTTTAAATTGAATAAAATGAATAATGATTTGAAATGGAGTTTTGAAAGATATGATATTTTGATATTAAAATGATTCGAAAGGAAGTTTTGAAAGGATATGATAATTTAATATATTGAAATGGTTTGAAATGACTTGATATTTATTTTGATAAATATTTGAATTTGAAAGATATGGTATGTTGATATATTGAAATGGTTTTGGAAATGATTTAATCTTTATTTTGATAAAGATTTGGATTGAAAAGGATATTTTATTTTGAAGTATAAAATATTGTTCTAAAGTTATAACTACGGGTTATAATAACGATTGGTTGTAAAAGAGACCGGGATCGGATATTGTCTTATAGCTGGCCAGTACCGAAAACCACTTTAACAACTGTGTACGCGGTGGAGATTCCAGAATGAAGTAGGATGGTGGCGACGTTCTTGAGGTATATTACGTGGACCCAACTCCCGTGAGTTGGCATATATGACTAAAACAGGAGCTATACTGGGCTACACAAAGGGTCGCACCCTTTCATCGAGCATGCTCCATCGAAAACCATTCTATTACTTTTGTGATTCGATATGTGGCGCCACTTTGATTCGGGGGTATTGTTCGAGGTGGGCGGAAGCTGCTGGCTTGCCATCACCACCGGTCCGGGGGTGCAAATGGTGTATCCGCCCTGGCATTGCCTCGCATGCCATGTCATATCCTTATATCGAGCCTAGTACGATTTTGGTTTTAAAGATCCGACCGCGTTAAGGTTCACCATCCCCTTAACGCTATTTTCTATATGATTATACTTTACTGATTAGACACTACTGTATATAGCGCAATATACTACATAGTAAATAGTTTAACGGATCCTTAGAGGATGGGCGGTCCCAAGCATCTTCTAAGTTACTTGTACCTTTACTACAGTTCACTTGAGTTGGTTTACATTGTATAAGTATGTCTGTCCTGACTCGAGTGTTTGTATTTTTTATTTACGCTCGGGTCAGCCTAAGTTATTCACAGATTTGGATTTCCACTTTCCGGAGATTGGAATCGCTGGAGATTATCTACTTGTCAAGTTTATCCTTTGCAATCTGTGTTCCTTTCTGCTCTTGTATTAGTTGACTTCTATGTAGTGAGACTTCTTTTGTACTTTATTTCCTCTGTTATATTTTATGTAACTCTAATATTTTTATATAGTAGCTTCATGAACTACTATTTCTTTTACTTCCGCTGCATTATTATTACTCTGTGTCTGTGATCTGTGATTTTTATTTACTATATATTCTGAGGTTTGCCAAATTTTTATTTACAACGCGGTATTTTGAGCAATTCAATTCCGGCATGAGTGTCTACCTATACACTTACAACGGATGCGAATGGTTGAAAATACCTGGTTGTTACAGTAATAGGATTTAAGCTCTTAAAATGTCCATATTAAGATAAATTTTTTAAATTTACTAGCACATCATCTATCTAAAAATCATAGAAATTTATTGGTATATTCTTGAAATTTACCCTTGTCATACTGATCTTTTGTATAATCAAATTATACAATGCGACTGGCAATGTAGACTACAGGTCTTATTAATTTAATGAACTGGTATGTTAATTTTTATGTGTTTATAAAATGTACCCAATGATGTTATTTGTTTATAGCAGACATGATGAATTACATATAAAATTGAAGATTTTGTTCTTTCACGCAACTTGTACTTTGATAATCATGTAATAAGCATGAATATACCAGAACAATAAAACATGATCTGATTACATGAATAGACAATCTAACCATGTTAGCCCAGACCATTGCCTAAAAGTACTTTTTCATCAACTTATTTTATCTGAAACATATGTTTTAATATCAGTTGGAGTTCAGCTATCCCCTGTAGAAAATTTATGATGTTCATCTTCAATGGTTCAATACTTCAACTGCTACCTACTTTTTTCTCCTGTAGTTAAAAGCTCAATTATTAAGAATCAACAACTTTGGACTGTACAACCATTTTCTCTGCTTATGCTAGCCTATTATTCCTCACTATTAGCGAGTCCTTGGATTTTTGTTAGCAATATGGAAAAATAGTCACTATACCGATTCTACCGATAAAGAAAAACTAAAAAACGTTACCATTACCGATACCATGATACATCGATGATTCGTATACCGATGAATTAGTTAGGTTTAGTTGATAATTGTAAATTTACCACCAAGTACAAGCAGGTAAAAATAGTTGTTGTATATTCATGCTTTAGCAGATGGTTTATTTCAAATTTACTGGCACATCATCTATCTATCTTTTGAATGTGAATATCCAAAAAATACATAGACGCAAGTTAAATTGATTTTCAATATAAATCATATACAACATGATAGCCTACTGGATGTTTTAATTTCTATTTCACACAATCAAGGCAGAGATAGAAAACAGCAGAACATATTCGATGCTTGATTGTTGCAACTATATGGCATATATGGTGTGAAAGGTGTAACTAATAGTTTAATAAGCCGGAAATGCCTCATTAGACCAGATCTGATCTTATTAAACAAGACGTTGACTGAATCAAACAATTGGTAGCTATCAGCTAATTTTACAGTTCAGAAGTAACTTATCTTATTTTTATGCATTCGAGAACGGTCAGAGCAGAGCTACAACGGTTAAAGTGAGTAGATCTACATCCGGTTGCTGCTTTATGTTGATGAGATGTGGTCTAGAGTCGAGGCTTGCTGGAGGAGGTATGATTCCCTTTTTAGTTTTCGCCATCTTTTTGTACTTGCAAAGTCATCCTGATTTCATCTGCCATCTGCCATCAACCTCCATCACCAGGCAATCAACATCCACCTTCAAACAATTCATCATACCTGAAACCAACCACTTCAGCCTAAACTTGCGACCACCATCACCTAAAAACACTGCCATCCCCCTGACCACAATCAACCACACTACCAACACTTGCACATCATCATTTCTAATTTCCTCCACATCAAAACCCCCCGCCATCACAATTGCTATCTCCCACAAACACATCAACCTTTCTAATCACCACTACAAAAACATCTCATCACAACAACCAACTATTCACATCATCCATTTTACTGCTGTTTGCAAATCCCCTTCACTATTATTAACCATTCCAGATCATCACCTCTGACATATATGATATAACCCCCTACCTCACAAAAGTGCACATCCAAACCACCTGACCACCTTCATACAAACTACAATCATATATACATTCATGCAAACTACTCTCAAAACAAAATTGCTGCTCACCTCTGTTTCACCGGCTTTTTCAATCTCTAATCTGAAGTACTTTCTGCGACATCAGTTCACCACAAACCCCACTGGTACACTGCAAGTTCATCCCCTTGCCTACATATCACTACCTCAACTACACTGTCTACCCTCTCCCAAACCCGCAACTTTACTTCCCAAACACAGCACCATGTAACTTCATCGCACTCGCGATCTGCTAGAAGCCTACAACTGCACTTGACCATCACTGTCACTGCTGCAACATCACGCCTTCGAACAACCACCACAACCGCTACTTCACCGAACTCCACAACCACCGCTACTCCAAATCCCCAATCACTCGACTTAAACTTCCATTTTGTGAAGCGAGAGATTTTGTGTTTTGGCAATTCGATTTGTTTTGGGGAAATTTCTAATTCTAATTCTTTGACCCATCTCAGCCAAAGAAGTCCTCGACGCTAACCCTAATCACGGCATCAGCAAACCCTACTCTGCGATTAGGCATGAATCGTCTTCGTATGCTATCAATAGAGCGTCCAATTCTGCGATTAGAGCTTATTCCTCTCAGCAATAGAGGTCACCAGCAAGGTTGTAGCAGAATTTTAGCTTGAAGACTAATAGCAGACGTTAATTAGCAGCAAAAAACCCATTTTAGCATCTCGTTTAATTTGTTGAAGAAGAAAAGAAGTAAAAAATAATTTTTCTGGCACCGAGCATTCTGAAGAGGAGAAGATTTTTTTTGTTGGAAGTGGGTTGTCGAGGAGCAAGGAGTACATTTGTCCAAAGTAGTAATTTTGGAGCCAATTTTTCATTATTTCCCACCTAAATTTTATATTGCCATCAACATGTAGTTGCATCGGTTGATTTTAAAACCGATGCGACTAAAACTATTTGCATCGGTTGTTGGTGAGAACTGATGCAAATTTGATTTTTTTATTACCTAGTGCTTTCCACGTACCAATTGCATCGGTTATTAAGATAGAACTGATGCAAATAGTTTTATTTGCATCAGTTTTTACTTCAACCGATGCAAATGAGGCGAAACAATATGCACTTTTTGTACTAGTGCTTGAAACTCTATCTTTTTGTGAAATCCGTGATCGAGCTCCATCTTCCGATTCTCCTATTCTATTATTTAGTTTGGGAGCTCGACCCATTTTATTGGATCGTATTACCGATGCTCAGTGGCGTGATCCTGAGTTGTTGCATCTTATTCCACTGTGTTAGTCTGAATCTCGTGATGAGGCGTTGTGGGATTTCAGCATTGATTCTCATGGGTGTCTTCGCAAGAAGAACCGTCTTATTGTGCCTTCTGATTTTGCACTTAGGCATGACATTCTTGATTACTGTCATCATTCTATGTATACCATTCATCCTGGAAGTAGTAAGATGTATGCCGATATGCATCGCCTTTAGTATTGGGAAAGCATGAAGCACGATGTGGCGAGTTATGTGAGTAATTGCATAACTTGTCAGCATATTAAGGCTGAACATCAGCGTCCTTCGGGTATTCTTCATCCTCTAGAGATTCCATTGTGGAAATTGGATCATTTGAGACCGGGCCATTCTAGCATCTGGGTTATTGTTGATCGCCTCACCAAGTCTGCTCATTTTATTCTTATTAAGTCTAATAGGACTACTTCTCATTTGGCTAAGTTATATGTCAAGGAAATCGTGAGACTTCACGGTGTTCCTAGTTCTATTGTGAGTGACCGTGATCCCTTATTCATGAGTCATTTTTGGCAGAGTCTTCAGCAAGCTTTGGGAACAAAGCTTAATTTTAGTATAGCTTACCATCCGCAGTCTCACGGGCAGACTGAATGGGTGAATCGTATCTTGGAAGATCTCCTCCGTATTTGTATTCTTGATTTCAGTGGTAGTTGGGAGGATCACCTACCTCTTGTAGAGTTTTCCTACAACAATAGTTTTCAGTCCAGTATCGATATGGCTCCTTTCGAAGCTTTATACGGAAGGCCATGTCGATCACCTTCTTGTTGGTTGGAATTTGCTGAGAAGCTTATTCTTGGACCAGATTCTGTTCGTAATTCTTCCGAGAAGATTGATCTTATTCGCTTGAGAATGAAAAAGGCGCAGAGCTAGAAGAAATCCTACGCGAACAACCGTAGGAAGCCTCTCGAGTTCTCAGTTGGTGATCTCGTCTTTATTCGTGTTTCTCCTTTGAAAGGGGATATGCATTTCAATACGACTGGGAAATTGGCTCCTCACTTTATAGGACCATTTTCTATTACTGAACGTATTGGCCCTATGGCTTATAGAGTTTCACTTCCTGCATATCTATCTGGCATTCACGACGTGTTTCACGTCTTTCAACTTCGGAAGTGACTTCAAGAATCGGATTCTGTTATCGCTTCTCCTAATTTGCAAGAGCTTGAGATCTCACCAGACTTATCTATTGTACAGCAGCCTATTCGCGTACTTGCCACGGAGGTGCGACACCTTCAAAACAAGGACGTGCCGCTCATTAAAGTTCAATGGTCCACTAATCCCAATGACTGTGCTTGGGAACCCAGAGAGTTTATCGAGTGATCTTATCCGGGTTTTCTATCTCTGCTTGGCAACGGTGAGAATATCTCTTCATCTCAAGCTTATTTCCTTTTCTTTTTGGATGTTGTATGTATGTAGTTGTTACAAATATTGTCTCTAAGAATTGCGTTGACGCAATTTTGTTAGGAAGGGAGATCTGTAACAACCCGCATATTTTACGATTATATATTTAAATGTTCTGTTTAAATATAGCATCATTAGCCGGATTTATGTCCGAAAAGTCACTTTTTGCAAACTGTCAAATTGGGACTCGAAACCACTTCCATTGAGTCCAAAATGGCGTTTGTGATCTTTTTGAGTATAAACTTTGATATGTTTAGAGTAAGTCGAATTTTGCTACTTTTTCTATTTTGGATTTTGGGTTTGGGTTCAGCCCACTAGCTAACTTAATACCCAACTCAGTCCCCTCTCCTCTCCATTCACTCATTTTCATTTCTCAAACTCAAGCTTAACTGAAAATGGGGGAAAGGAAGAAGAAATAGAAATTCCAAGCCCTAGTTTGCTCTTGCAAACTTGAATTCTTGCTCCAAAATCTAAGAGAAGCTATTAGTAAGCCCCATCTTCATCTTCTCCAACTCTTTCCCTCTTCAATTTTAGAAATTTTCCTAAACCTAACTTAGGAAGTACTTGTTTTGAACTTAGATTGAAGCTTGTAGAGTAGAAGTGGAGAGTGGTTGGTTTCTTCCTTGCATTTGAGCTTCTCATCTTTGTTTTTGAGTTAAAAAGGTGAGTTTTGAACTCACATCTACTTCTCTTGATATCATTGATGTTAGGTATGAACTCCTAACACCCATTTATGTTCATTTGCTTTTGGTTTGAATTGATTTAGTGAACATTTCAATTTTGGGTGTTTTGAAGTCAAAAACTCTAAAATCATAGCTTTGATGTTTTGATCATGTTTATGGAGGTGTATAAAAGAGCCAATAGTGTTGGGTTGTCGATTGGCATAAACCCCTAGCACCATTGCTCGTTCGATTACGATTCGGAAGAGTATGCTTTTCATTGTATGGGCTGGAAAACAGCCCCAGTGCCAGTCAGTCGACTGACCAGTCGACTGGTTGTAGCAAATAGGCGTTTCAGAGACTGGTCACAGAGGCTGGAAGTCTTTGTTTCCTGTAATAAGTAGACTGGCCACTTCAACCAGTCGAATGACTGTAGGAAATGGAATTCCCATGTTTCTGGTTCAGTCGACTGTTCTCAGAGAGCCAGTTGACTGACCTGCTTGATTTTGCCTATTATACCTATTTGCTTGTGATTCCAACTTTTATCGATTCGTGTTGATTCCAATTAGTTGTTATCGCATTTTGACTTTGATGATTCCGTTTTGATTTCCTACACAGGCTTTTTTTTACAAAATGATCTTTTCAAATGGTATTAAAAGCTTGTTCTCCAATTTATAATTTCTATTTAAAACCACACTCACAATTTTGCACTTCGAGCGAAGAGGGAGGAGAATTAAATGTTTAGATAAAACGCATGCTATGAACACGTGCGTTCATCTTTTCAGTTAATTCCTAATCTATTCGTGTGATCGTTTTGACCTTTGGGTCTCGTTTACCAATGAGATGAGGTAAACTTTGTACTGCTTTGAGTGTGAAACTGACTAACGGATGGTAAACCGTTTAGTGCAAGCGTGTGGTATGGGACTCACGTTAACATTTTTCGGGTTCCTACCGAGGAGTTTGTGACACATATTGCCAGTTAGTGGTGTCCAGTACTGGGCCTCCGGACCTTCACCACTATGGTTTGTTGCCTTCGAGTATGTTGCCTTTGGGTTTGTACCTTCAGGTTTGTTTCCTTCGGGTATGTTGCCTTCGGGTTTGTACCTTCGGGTTTGTTGCCTTTGGGATAGTGTCTTCAGACTGTCTTCTTCTGGCTCATCACCTTCTGGATAGTGTCTTCGGACTATCTCCTCTGGGTGTTGTTTTCTTATGGATCCTTGTTTATACAGTACTGAGCACGTGCATTTTCTGCTGTTTCATTGATATTATATTCCCTAGCATATCGCCCTTCGGTGTAGGTTCTTCGAACCACACGATATATCGCGGTCACCTTATGGAACTTGTGTACCTTCATTGGTATTTGTTATTTGCCTTTTTGGCTTGATTTGGGATATTCATATCCTTTGTTTATTTGAGTTGCCGATGATATGAGGCTTGTTATGATTCATCTTTTGTCTGATGATTGAGTTATCTCTTTTGGAGATATTTGTTATACTTTCTGACCTTGCAGGTTCATTATTGTTCAGTTTATCTAACTGATTTGTTTAGCTAGACTGACCCGTGTATTTTATACTCGGGTCAGACCGAGATGTTACAGGTTAGGCGCTCTTGGACTTAGCTTATTTTGCTTCCGCATGGACTATTCCGCTAGCTCCTTTTTGTTATAGCTTTTGTGTAGTCCTTTTTGTTGTAACTCTGATATGTATTCTTTTGGATTCGCCTGTATATTGTGGTTTGTTATACCACCTGGCATTTATCATTTCGTATACTCTGTTACGTATCTGTATATGTGTATGTGATGATTTAATGTTCTGTGATGTATATTACATTTGAGTTGTTATATTCTGTTCTGATAGATCCTCCAGCCACCTATGGTTGTGTTTTAAGTATTTATTGGATATGTCGATCCGTTTGGTATGACAATTGTCGATGTATTCAATAGATTGTTGAGGTAAGGCTATAGATGGTCGCTCCTATCCAGCTCTATTCTTTGTACTAGCAGACAGTATTATCTAATAATACTCTTTGCTAATGTGGGTCTCGGAGTAGTGCGTCACAGGGTAGTGAAATGAATGTTAACTGATAATTGGAACCTTTAATTAAAATAAGAGATTAAATGCCTAGTTATAAATGGGATTAAAGGAAATTTGAAATTGTAACCTATGAAACAAAGAATATTATTATTGAACATTACGTTGATTAAAAGAAATAGAATAAACTTGTGTAACTTTCTATTACATCCTTAAAAGCATATATATAACTTACCAACTATAAAAAGTTAAAATGTTAATAAGAAATGTAATGGGTGTTATACAAGTAATGAACTTGAAGTAATGAAAGTATTCTATGAAGTCCGTAATAAATAAGAATTGATGATATATTGTGATAACTTAAGTTATAATTGAAATTTTACTATAAGTAAATATAATAGAAAGTTAAGTATTATAAATAGATGATTATAAACTTAAGTAAATAAAATGGAAATGCTAAGAAATTGAATGGGACATAAATACTATTGATAAATGAATGTAAATAAATGAGGTTATGCAATAATAAATGGATGAATAATTATAATGCAATAAAAAGAATCTGGCATGACCTGAATAATTGTAAATGAATAATTGCAAGTAATAAATGAAAATAAATGAAATAAATACTGAACGAATGAATGGAAATAAAAGGTTGTAAGAAGTAAATGTAAAATAAAAGATAAATCAGTGTATGGATGAAATGGAAATCAAGCAACAAATGTATGAAATGAAATTAATAAGAATGAAATTGATCTATTGTTTGAAATTGTTGGTTGTTGGGCAAGGATACTCTAAAATTTTTTGGATAAATAAATAATCTATTTAGTTTCATCTAAGACTATTGAGTAAATAATGCACTGAGTAGTTTATTTTCCATTATGTTTTAAAGTTGAACCCGAACAACTAGTTGTTTTGTTGATATGAATGAATGATTGATTTGTGTTGATTCTATGTGACGGTTGTATGCCTTGTTGCAAGTGATTGATGTTTGTATTGATTTGTTTGTTTATGGTTGAAACCACTTTAAATATTTCATTTTATATAATTATTAACTCTTTTTAGACTATATAGGTGAAATACATGTTATGGAAGCAATTGCTACTGCTTTTGGTTTCACAATTAAACGTTAATTGCTCGACAAATAGGTACGTTCTCGGATTATGGTTTATAGCGTTATTATATTGTTTTTCCCGTGTTGGGATATATTATTTTGGAAAATATATGTTATAAATTGTTATATTTGATATTATATTTTCTCCCAAGCCTCCCCGTACAAAGGTGACTCTGTCGAAATTTCCCGTAAATTTTGGACTTAGAATATTTTGAAAATGATTTCCAAACTTTATTAATTTGAGTATAAAAAGAATTAGTGGTTATAAATTGGTATATTTTATTCAAATTTATAAAATTTGTAAATTTACTTGTTTATAAAGTTAGTATTTTTGAATAAGATATATTGTTTACTTAATTTCTTATTTCCCTCCTTTTTCCTTTTCGAGGACGAAAAGTTTTGAGTGGGGGAGAGTGTAACGACCCGTAGATTTTCAATAATTAAATTGGTTAAATTAATAAGATTTTTGTAATTAAATTTAGAAAGAAATAATTTTTTTATAATGTATATTGAAGTAAATGTTAAGAATGAATTGTAGCAATGGTTATTAAAACTAATTGTTGACAATTGAAGTGAAATCCCAATAATGAAATAGTGTTAATTTTTGCACTTGGATATAAAATTTAAAATAAGTAACTAAAGGTAAGCATTTAATTAACCAATGCAATAATATACTGATTAATAGTAACTGAATGTAAATTAAGGCAATAACGTTAATGCAAGGTAAACAATACTAATTAAGGTTAATGATAAATGAATGGCAGGAAATTCCAATTAATGAAAATAAATTTAAATGTTATAATAAAAAAATATAAAACGTAACAATGTCAACTAAAGTTGATCATTTACGATTTCAATGAAATTCCAGTTTTCTAAAATAATTTAGATGTCATACTTGACTATGAATTGAATATAAGGAAACAAGAGTATATATTAAACAAATTGATGAATTAGTATAAAATTAATGATAGTTGGATAAGAACAGTGTTATGTAATCAATTTTGTTATTTAATATTGGAAGGAATAAAAATTTGTAATCCGTTAATGAATTTATAACGGGTATGAATTGTAAGAATGTTAATGTAAGCTAATAAATAATTAATTCAATGCAATCCCAATTGATTGAAACAACTATTTGGGTTTGAATTGATTGTAAACAGGAATATTTGGTAATAAATTAATATAAGAAAAATAAACGATAACTTATATAAATATGATTAAGGGTTAGTGGCAATAATTATTATAAGTTAATCATTTATTTAGTCCATTAAATCAATTTTGTAATCAATTGCAATAAATCTGAATTAAAGGTTACATTAATGTAAATTAGGGTAATAATTGGGAATAACGTAAATTTTATTCAGTGTTATGATAATTAGTTGAATATAACATAAAATTAAGTGTAAATTTAAGGTTATGATAACAATTATTATAAATTACCTAATTAATTGTGAATGAATTTATTGGAAATCAAGTTCATTTAAATGTTAAGTAAATGAAGGGTAAATAATAGAAACTAGGCATAGAGTAATAATGGACTTAGTGTAAAGATTGAAACTAATCAAATCAAAGTTAGTTGGAATTTATTATAATTAATTGGAACTCAAATTTTAATAAATGAACTTATTATAAATGGAATTTAATTTATTACGCTAATTGAAATGAAGATGGAATGTGAGAATATTAATGTAATAGATTTTGAATCTAATATTTATTTCATCCGTTGACAATAATGAATTGAATAGTAGAATGAAAAATAAATTTAACAGAATTTTTGGAAACTAAATTTATAATTTCTAAATATAATGAAATTGAAAGTTAACACTAAAATTTATAGATTTATCAACTCTAAATTGACATATAAATTTGTTTAAATTAGTGTAAATGATTAAGAAAATTGAAAGGATTAAAATTTGTGAATTATAGAATTGAAATCTAAGATTTGATTTAATTAGTTAATAATAAATTTATTTAATTAATGGAAAAATAACCATTTTGGCCACTGACTTGGATTTCGACGAAACTAGTTTCATCAGATCCGTAAAGGTGAATTATTGTAAGATTTCAAGTTTCATAGTGATCGGACTTGTCGTTTGATCGTACGGACTCGAAACGCCTTGAAATCAATTGAAATCAATTTGAGAAAAATTGATTTTTTGCATAACTTCTTCATACGATGGAATTTGGACTTGAAACCTATTCCATCACGTTTAAAATTTTTAAAAACATCTATTTTGGTATATGGTTTGACCCAATTTCGTTCCGGAGTCAGAACGGGCTTTTTTGGGCCATTTTATTGTTCAACGCGTATATCCAATCGATCCGATCCATTCTATTTCAACCCTACCAATAAATACCCTGTTATAAACCCTAATTCATTTCTTATTCCTCATTTTTGTATGTTCTATTAGCTCCTCTTTCCAATGGCTGCAAACCCTATTCCAAATACAATCCCAAATCAAATCCAAAGCCAAAAATTCCAACTCCACAAACAATATCAAATTATATATCATCGGAAAGCTCTAGAAGAGCGCATTCCAGATCCACTATTTGTTTTTTGATCGGAGTTTCTGTGCATCTGGAATCAGTGGAAACATTCACGGCCGTTCATCACGCGTCGATGAACGTTGTCAGATCGTCGAATCATTTCTGGGTTTTGAAGCGGGGACGGAGGGGAGTTCATCGGTGGTGTTCGCTTGTCGATCTGACGGTTGGATTGGGCCATAAAATTCATTAGGGTTTCGAGATTGGGTTCGTTCTTGCGGCGGCTGATGGTATCTCACGTGAAATTCGAGGTCGGTAAATCCTATAGGGGGGTCGCGGCGGTTCTAGAAGGTGGCGCGGTCATTGTTTGGTGATCAACGGCGAGTGTGGCGGCGGCTTAAGTCGCATGCGTGTTCGAGCGCATTAGGTTAGGGTTCGTCTCTACTCTATCAGGTGCGTGAGTGTTGCTGTGTGATGGAGGATGTGCGTGACGTGGCAAGCAAGGAGTAAGTGTGTTTTCTGTTTTTAATTTATTTTTGATTTCAAATCTTCTAATTATAATAACTTGTGCATACGAGGTCTGTTTCATGCGTGGTTTTCTCCGCTAGGTTCATATTGGAATTTCGAACATTATGGCGTGGGTTTGGACGAATTCTGAGATAGTTCAATTTTTGGTTTAAATTAGATTTAAATTCAAAAGGTGAGTGTTTTAACCCACTCACAACTTAAAAATTTTCTTATGTTTGTTAAATTTAATTTATGTTGTGATTTTGCATTTATTTATTGCTGTTTGGTATATTTTTATCATCATTCCAGTTAAATTGAATTTATTGAATTAAACTGTTATTTAATTTATTATTGCATTTAAACTGCCAGTTAAATTAATTTATTTTTTGAATATAAGCTACCAGTAATTACCTGTTATTTATTATCTGTTATATATTGATGTTATTGTTTGAATTGGATGATGATTGTGATAAATGGTTGATGATTGATATTGGATGAATGGATGTCGTATTTTATGTTGTTATAAACTGCAAGTTTTTATGCATTTTTATTTTTTTCCAGGATTGCGGATTGAAATGATATATAACCGTATTTATGTTTTAAAATTACGGATCGAAATGATAAATATCCGTATCACTTGACCATAGGATAGAAAATTATATACAAACACCGTGGTCTATATATATAAAAATAATTTGAAATTGATTTTTATGGTTCTGGAAAGAAATATACGGTTTAATAAATATTAAATTTTGATATTATATAAATATTATTATATATATAGTTAAATTTTTGAATTTAAGCTATGTATAAATTTGTATAATAATAAAATAAGTTTAATAGTGGAGTTTGATTGTTTTATATTATATGGTTAGTACCTGTTTAAGATATTGTATATATACAGTTTTTAATGACTTAAATAAAAATTAAGTTGGAAGATAAATATGAAATTGGTTTGAATTGAATTATTTAAGAATTATACTCGAATAAATTTGATTTGAAATTTAAATAAAATTGAGATTTTAAAGGGTATGATTCTTATAACTTGATTTGGTTTAGAGTGATTTAAATGAATATAAAGTTGATTCAAATGAATATATCAAGTTTAATAAATTGAAAGAATATCCATTCATGTGAAGTTAAAAGTTTATCCTTAAATGATATTGGATTTATTACGTAAACATTTCAAATCTAAATAATAGTTATTGAATTTGATGTATATGGGACTATCAAAAAATTAGTTTTGAAATGGTGGAATATTTAAAGCTTTGATATATATGGAAATTGAAATGGTCTATTTGGGGATTCAAATCTGTATTTGGAATTGATTTGTAAAGTTAAAGAAGCTAATTTATTATATAAAGTAAATTAAATATTAAACCATTTAAGTATTGGAAGTTATGTTTTAAAGTTATGGGTTTCAAGGTTTTATGATTTGAAAATGCTATGATTTTGGGAAAATGATATATTTGAAATAGAAATGATATTATATTGATTTGGGTTTTATAAAAATGATATCATATTTATTTGGTTTTTGAAAGGGAAATGATATCGATTTATATGATTTTGAAATGGATAGTATATTTTGGTTTTGAAGTATAATTATTTTGAAATGACTGCGGTGTTATAATAACGTTTGGTTGTTAAAGTGACCGGGATCGGAAGTTGTCATACTCTCTGCCAACTCCAAAAACGACTTTAACAACCGTGTACGCGGTGGAGATTCCAGAATGAAGTAGGATGGTTGCGTCGTTTCCTTTGAGGTAAATACGTGGACCCGACTCCCGTGAGTTGGCATAAGGTGGCTAAAACATGAGCGATTGACGGGCTAAGAAGATAGCACCTTTTATCGGACACATCCCTTCGATATTATACTCTGACTTCGGATTTATTCGGTGGCCACTTTTGACTTTTTTATTTTGGGGGTGTGGCTCGAGGTGGGCGGTAGTGGCTACTACGCATTACCACCGGTCCGGAAGCGTAATTGGTATATCTAACCTGGCATTGCCTAGTTGTGCCGTGTCACCTACACTAGAGCGCCCTATACGTTTTTGTTTTGTACCATACCTATGGAGTGCCCTCAGACGATGCCCAGTACGGGGGAGATTACAGTATTGTATGGACTATGAGAATATAAAAGTGTGTTAAGGGCTATATAGGTAACCCCTTAACGCTATTTTCAGTATATTATACTTTACTCTAGACACTATTATAATAGCGTATATTACTACATAGTAGATAGTTTAACGGATCCTTAGGAGATGTGAATCCCGAGCATCTCTTAAGTTACTGCACTCACGTTAGATACTGGATAGGAGATGTCAAATCCAGTAAACATCTCTGATGCCGTTTCACTTATATTATTTATTGTTGATTTAACTTACATAAGATCTTTTAGTTCCGACTCGAGTGTTTTGTCTTTTTAATTCGCTTGGGTCAGCCTGAGCATTTCAGGATTTGGAAGACCGTATTCTGGAGGACGAAGACGAAGATTTATTATTATTTATTATAGCATTCCTCTACATTCATGCTATTTCCGCTGCATTAATTATTATTCTACGGTATGTGTAACTCTGATATGTATTGTAAAAATATAATAGAATATTTTGTAAACAGCTTCATGAACTGTTTGTTTAATTATTATATTTTTTCCTTCCACTGTGTGATTCTGTTTTGTTTTTTTTCTCTGCTTTTCTTATTTACCCTATAACAATCCGCCCTTCTATGTGGTTTAAGTCTGACGTGTGTGGTTTATCGTCGATTTAAAGCATACAAAAAGGTGGGACGTTACATCCTTACCTGAAAATCTATAATACTCGGTCTGACCCGAGCATTACATCAAACTAACACCCGGGTCAGGCTGGAAACCAACACGAGTAACCCATATAATATGAAATACCAAGCTATAACATAAGTGAATACCAGAGTAACTTGTACCTTTTACAAGTTCTTATAGTAAATCATTTATTACGCACAACATCTCAGGTTAAATGTTCATGTTACTCAATTCATTCCACTTCAGCCTGTTTAATTTCACATATCCAATTTATAAAGAATTTAGCTTTACTAATCGAAGTGGTTTCGGGTATTACTGATACCTGACCCCGGTCTCTACGAATTCAATATCATTTCTAATCCAAGTTGTTTAAGTTTTTTTTTAAAAATACAATACATATTCAGGATATCATACCACATAATAATTCATCATCGATAAATAACTCACAATATTACTGTTTAACCCATTATATCACAGAACATCTAAATTGTCTATCAGAGACATCAACAACCCAAGCAATCCAATATTATTCAATCATCCATAAGCAAGATTTATTAGATATATAATTCCTAATTAATTTAATTTATCTCCAATTAAAATAATTACCAACTTCAATCACTTGGATTACCTTAATCCTGCTTACCTAACATTAATTAATTCCAACCCAATTAATGATCCATCTTAATTAATCTTCCTTGATTAATTATCTTATAATTACATTTAGTAATTGTCTTTTAATTAATCACATAGATTAATTAGCTTTAACCATTCACATTAATTAATCCTTAATTAATTAATGACATTCATTAATGATCCTCTAATTACTTCCAGTAATTAATTATTCTTTTAATTAATTACATTTAACAATTAATCTTTAAATTAATCACATTCATTAATTAATCTTAATTAATCGTAGACAGTAATTAACCATCTTGTAATTACTTACCTTAATAATTAACTCCTTAATTAATTATATTAATCCTTTGATTAATTACACTAAGTAATTAATCATTAATTACTTCCATTAAGTAATTTTCTTTAATTTGTTTCCATTAACTAATTACTCTCTACATTAATTACATTCAGTAATTAATCCCCAATTAATTACATTTAGTAATTATCCATTAATTACTTCACTAAGTAATTATACTTAATTAATTCATAGTGATTATCTTTAATTGATTAAACTATTTAATTAACTTAAAAATTTATTTCATTAATTAATTAATTAATTAATCATCACTTAATCACTAGTTAATGATTCAACCCTTAATTACATTCATTAACTACCCACTAACTACTTCATTAAGTAATTATCCATAATTACAATAAGTAATTAACTTTTAATTTGTTTTACTAATTAATTCTTCTTAATTTACCACAACCTTTGCTCATTAAAGATAAATCCATCATTAAGCTTCATAAGAAACCATTTTGAAAACAATGTTATATAATTTACTTTTAACAAAACAATTTAAACGTTAAAATTTAACATGTAAAATCTTTGAAAAATAAATACTCAATCTTTGAAAATAAATTTCCCATTTAAAACTTATTTATCTTAAACATATTTTAAAATATGGTTAAATATTTATTTTAAAATATCCTTTT
Organism: Allium cepa; assembly: GCA_030765085.1. Classification (NCBI taxonomy): domain Eukaryota; kingdom Viridiplantae; phylum Streptophyta; class Magnoliopsida; order Asparagales; family Amaryllidaceae; genus Allium; species Allium cepa. The sequence continues at coordinate 1,045,962,704 of CM060941.1, forward strand.
AAAAACTTGTTTTAAATGCTTTGCTTTGGAACCTAAATAATGTTTAACTTAGAAACTTGTTCTTGATATTGCTTTAAATTTTGCACTATCTTTACTTTTTTTTAAAAACTGTTTATTTTAATTTATTAAATTACAAAAGCCTGGAAAACTACAACAGACAACCCGAGCGACAAGATCGACACCCCGATCACCTACCCGAGCCACACGCTTTCTTCAAAACTCAAAGACAAACTTGAACACTTCTCGAGACAAACCCGAGATTCCTATCTCTTCCCAAAACAAACAGCCAGATACACAGGTTAATGCATGCACGTGCACGTCGCCATGCCACTGCTCCGATTACCACTGTGACCTCAGACAAGTCATCGATGACGACCCCATTACGAACGATCACCCAAAAACCCGAGTTCCCCCGCGAAAACAAAATCGAAAGATCTCGTCCACAATAAACTGACATTCGAACATCAAACACCATGAATCCTCCCATCATCGTCCATCGGATACCACGGCCTTGCGCCTGCACCACCATCTGTGTCCCTCGCTTCTTTCCCCACAACTCTGATCCCACACGATGTGACAACAATGCCACAATTGCCCAAAAACGAACCACATTCAAAACCCTACCTTAAACCCTAGATTAGCCTTGCCGCGCCACCACGTCGGTCAATATTCCCTCCGACCAATTTTCTCCTGATCATCGATCAAAAATCAATCTCTGGCCTCAGTCCCGACATTCCTGAGCTTCGAGATTGCCGAAAATCGAATTTAAACCCAATATCGATCGTCTCCTAATTCCTCACTAACCACAAACTTAAAATTTATGATATAGTTATCAAAATTCATAAATTTTCAACACAAATCAGATTACATATTTAATACAAGAAATTAAGACATTTAAATTTTCCGATTTGAAAGAATTTTACTGTTATTTCTTATTTTCACATTATTTACTTAATATTCCCTTATGAAATTACATTGCCACGATCAATTTCCTTTTTAAAATCCAAGCTTAATATTGTCTGTATAAAGAGAAATTAAGTTTTAAAACAAAATTTATAACCCTGTATCAAGGAACAGAGGTTTATAAACTTATGTATATGCATACCTATTCAACAACTGCATATTTATCTATATATAGACATATTTTCATCATGCAAACAAATTTCCACAAGCTATTTCAATGATTTATCACGAGCATCATTTTAAACAGGTTTAAGCATTTATAAGAGTAGCAGTTTACTCACAGTTCTATGAAAACAGAGAAGAAACTTGGGTTTGAAATTTGAAATCTACTTTGATCTTGATCCTGGATTTAAAAACTTGATGTTGATTTTGATACTTTGATTACTGAGTTGAATCTGGAGCTTTATTATTGATGAAGTTGAATTTTTGAAATAGTTTGCCTTGCTTTGATTTTTTTTTCTTTTTGATTCTTTGTGAACTGGTTTTCCTCTTTTTTTTGAGAGTGCAGATTAAAAGAGAATGAGAGGGAGAGGGAATAGAAATTATATGACATGATTTTTATTAATTTTAAAACAAATGGCACTTGTTAAAATTCATTACACTTTTTTATTTCCATAATAAAATACTCACACTTTTCTTTGTGTATGTAAGTGATTTACCCTTGTATTTTCTTCATGAGAATATGGTTTAAATAGATATTTATATTATTATTCTTTTGTTTATATTTGCATATATATGTTTTAATACATCTTTATTAAATATATTTGCTTATATTATATTTATGTTTATATATATGGATTATTAATTTATATAAAATGTATACATTATATTTCCCTTAATATTTGTATTCATATATCTTTAAAGAAATAATTTGAAACTAATTTTTTTTTTAAAACATATATATTATTTTAAGTCAAAATTTTGTTTTAGGATATTTTATTTTTGAGTTTCAAACTCAAATTCAAATTACAACCTATTCACACACACACACACAGATATATATATATATATATATAAAATAAAACACTTATCTTATTTTATTTTTAATTTTCAAATTAATTCACAATTAAATTTTCAAATAAAATCAGTTAATTATCCTCTTGACTGATGTCCAAAAATCTGGGTTATCACAGAAAATAGACAAACAATAAATGATATGAAAGGAATAGGAAAAAATGAACTTAAATAATGTTTGGAATTTGTTGTTATTTGGTTTATGGGTTGTTTGGGCAAGGATACTTCTAATTGTTTGGACTATATGAATAATCTATTGAGTTTTATCTAAGACTGTTGTGTAAATGATATACTTAGTAGTTTATTTGTCATTCTATGTCATTTAAAGTGTCTAAACCCGAACAAACCATTTGTTTTGCTTGCTACAATTGAAACAACTTAAATATTTCACGTTTATGTAATTATTAACTCTTCTGGATTATATAAGTGAAATACAGGTTATGGAAACAATAGCAACAACTTTTGGTTTCATAAAATAAGCATTATTTGCCTGACAAATAGGAACGTTTTCGGATTACAGTTTTCTAGCGATATAATATTTGTTTTCCGCTATTGGGATATATTATTTTGGAAAATTTTGATATATATTGTTATTCTTGATATTATTATTATTTTCAGACCTCTCCGCACAAAGGAGACTCTGCCGAATTTTTTTGTGAATTTTGGACTTTGAAATTTTTTGTGAAATGTTTACCAAACTTTGTGAATTTGAATATAAAAGAATTTAATTGTTATAAATTGGTATATTTTATTTAAATTATTTAATTTTGAAAATTAATTGTTTATAAATTTAATATTTGAATAAGTTATATTGATAACTTAATTCCTTCTTTTTCCTTCTTTTTCCTTTTCGGGGATGAAATGACCCTCACAAATTTTCTACCTCAATTTCTCAAGAATTTTTTTTTGTTATGTGTACATATATGTATAAATTTACATACACATTTGATTTAAACATGTACATGTATGTCATATATATATTCATTTGCATATTCAAATTTGATCTAATCTTACTTCCAATTCTCAGGGTCATTTTCCTTTTCAAATAATTTATCCAGGATTCAAAATTTCTACCAATATAAATATATCAGTTTACACCTAAAAATATACACACACATATGAAGATGTATGTGTTCCTCTTGTTTAAATCAGAGTGTGTGTGTGTGTGTGTGTATATTTTAAACAAGAGTATTCTGTTTGGTTTGGATTCAAATAAATCCATCTATAGTTGATTAACATATTCTTTAGGATATATTTGTAATTTGTTAATAAATCCTGTCCATATTCATTCATAAGAATTTGATCATTCAAATTATATTTTATTATCAATTTATCTTGACAGATAAATCTCAAGATACTTGAGATTTTTCAGAGCATAATTCAAATGTTTTGATATTTGTCTAATGCCAGAAAATGATATATACATTTATCATTTTCCACTTATGTACTTTCTTTGAAACCCTCTTGTTTTTGGTTCAATCTATATAACTTGTATGTTATAATCTTGACCTATATGACACCCTGTGGGTTGAGCATTTGCATAAAAATTTGCTTTGACTAAAATCTGAATTTCGAAGTATTTAAAAGAATATAGAGTGTTTCCAGGTTTGTTAGTACAAACCAGTTCAAATTGCATATTTGTTATAGCTTTTGAAAGTTGGTTGTGGTGAAACAATTGCTAAATGAACTAAAGCTTTTGAAAGGCATTTTACTGTCAAAACACAATCAAACATAATCAACCAAAACTTCACTCATTTGAAGCTGGTTAACTCATGTGTCTTGTGTCATACCAGATACCTGATCATGGCAATTGAAATGCTAGTCATTTGCATTATATCTGAAGCCTTCCCATACATTTACTTTTCTCAAAACAAATTAGAAAGTAGACTTGAACCTTTTGTAAAAACATTTCAGTGGAAAAACAATTAGATACTTAAAAGTATACTTCAAGATAAATTCTGAATTTACTCCAAAACTCAGTGTTTTAAAATGACTCAAGGTTGTCTAATACATAATATAATTTATGCAAAGCAATTGCTCACATACCTATATATTTCTTTACCATGTTTTCATGGTTAACACTTGAGCATATTTTTCTTGTTTATGTTTCAGACAATACTTCAATAATCAAACCTTAACACACAACAATTTCAACTGAACAACTAATTTAATCTAACACTTTACAAAACATAAGAGCAACTTGATCACTAACCATAGTAAATTCATTACATAACTGGAAATCTTAGAAACATAGTTTTTCCTGAATACATGCAGATATAATCATTTTAAGATCTTATTGAACCTAGCTAGCATGTTCATTCACTCCTCCACAATAGCCATAACTTCATTTTTCTACTTAGTTCCAGCATTCCCTGAAAGAGCATGAGTGGCTGCCTTATTTTAAAATGAGACACCCCCATATGCCATTAGCAAACAAGGGTCAGATCTAAGATCTGGTATGAGCAACATCAAAATATTCAAAACATTAAGCTCTGGGTGATGAGCCTTAATACTTATTTTGTATGTATGTAATTTCTTTAATCCACTGCTTTATTATATTACATATACTTTGATACAAGAATGATATCTTTATCTATCATCTATTCACGCAAATTTATTTATGCAATCATGAATATCAATCTGCAGTGTGTATATTCGATGGAACAACCAGGTTTCCATTCCAACCAACCTAAGAAATACTCATTTTCCTATTTCTTCATTCACAGGTTGTTTACATTAATTTAAATTCCTAGCCTCATCTGCTAATAAGGAAGCACAGGGACACATTGCAATGAACTAATTCACATCACTGCACAAAGATCTCAGGGCTTAAAAAAACCATGTGCCAACTTGCATACTTCAAATATGACAAGCATTCCAACAGCCTTCTTGGCTCATAACCCTAGTATATTTACTAGCAGTGTTGGTTAAAATTGTATCATCAAATAGCTATGTAGACATGTCACAGTGTATAAAAAATACCTCCCTATATCTTGCAAGTATACTGTTCAAAACAAGCAGATAATCATTTCATAAATATTGCCATAAGATGTCTTAACTTTAAATCATATAAAAGAACATTTACAACTGAGTGTGGAGCCATGGCATGCTATGTTATTATGATTTACAAGTAACTGTGATTGAACTAGATTCAAGATCTAGCTGAATCACAATTTTTATCTTGTGAATTTTGCTATTTCATTAGGGATTCAGCACATATAAATCTCTATTGCATCCCTAACATTTTCTTCTCTTAAGCCTCAGCACTTATATAAAATATAATGCGGCTCATAATATATTTTAAAAAAAAATTCCCTGCCATAGATCCACATTAGTTGTGAGTATTCCTCCCTTGATTTTATGGTTTGTTGCCTTAGCTTTTTCAAAATGTAAGCAACAGTAGTATGCACATCTATAGCAACCATTCTAACAGATCAAAGAAATCCATCCAAAGAGCATCCATAATAAACATTATATCGGCTCAAAAACCATTCAACAATATTAATATAACTGTGATTAACAAAAGTCAGAAAATATCAATAGCAACATAAAAACTTGGATGCCTCATATCAGGTCTTAATGCCATGAATCTAGTGAGATTACTCACCTAAATATTTCTTCTTATTGATCTAGAAAATCCCTGAGTATATTTTCTCTCCTTTAAAATGTTTTCTTCCTTTCTTATTTTAAGTAGCTCGGTAAAACAATTTCTCTGGCCATAACTACTTATTTATAAGCATATTTTTACTAAGGTTTTCCTCAAGACAAAATTCCATTTCTGTCCTGGCTGGCATCATGCATTGTGTGTTTGCATTTTAACATTCTTTATCCCTAATTACCCCGGCTATATTAACTAATTAAAGGCTGCATTTTCTTTTCTTTACTTTTTCAGAAAATGGCCACTCACTCAAGTCATGTTAAAAGTGTGTGACTATATTTATTGATTTGCTTATTTTTGGAAATCCCCCTTCTTTCTATTTCTGCCTATACATAACATACTTACCTGTTTAATGTTTTATACCTATTTAATGTTACTCTTTTGGTTAGCTTTGACATTTTCTTCTCACAGAATGTACATGTGTAAAAATGTTTATTTTATTTAATCTCCCCTTGTTTCATAGAAAATACATTTAAGCATATACTTCATTTATCACTTATGTTATGCTTAAATTACAATCCAATGCTTTAAATAAGGAATTTACTTTCTTATTTTTTTGTAATATCTGAATATATTTCTAGCTTCAATATGTATACATATTATTATTTATATATATTTTTTAGAAATTTTAAATCTCTTCCTTGTGCCATTTCCAGTGTGCATGTGCACACATATCTCTACACGCCATTTAATTTAAAATTCCATCAATATTTGATCCAAATATTTTTAAACTGAATCATTTTATTAAAAATCATTTTCCTCAAAATTTTGGGGCATTACATTCACCCCTACTTTTAGGAATTGTGTCCTCACAATTTTCCTAATACTTATAACAAGCATCATCTTTTTTTCTAAAAATCTAACAAACATATGCATAAGCAAGCAAATTCAACCACATCAACCATGCATATCAAATTTTTCAGATATTAAAAATTACCTTTAATTTGAAAAAAGCTTAGGATAATCCCTCCTTATCTTATCTTCTAACTCCCATGTACAATCATTAGGATCAAGACTCCATTGAACCTTCAACAGTTTCAGAGTTTTGCTCCTCAATTTCTTTTCTTCTTTAGCTGAAATCCCCACTGACTCTTTCTAATAAACCAAATTAGGATTTATTTTAATTTGGGTAGGATTTTCCAGTATTTCTTCTTTATCATGTACCCATCTTCTAAGTTGTGACACATGAAAAACATTATGCATTACTTTCATTTCCTCTAGCAGTTCCAATTTGTATGCTAATGATCCTATTCTTTCCAGAATTTTATAAGGTCCAACATACCTTGGTGTGAGCTTTCCTTGCTTGCCAAATCTCAAGACCTTTTTCATAGGTGAAACTTTGATAAAAACAAAGTCACCTACTTCATACTCCACTTGCTTTCTCCTCCTGTCTGCAAACTTCTTTTGCCTGTCTTGAGCTGCTGCTATTCTTTTCCTCACCAATTCAATTTTCTCTGTAGTTTGTTGTATGTACTCAGGCCCTAAAATAGCTCTTTCTCCTGTTTCCACCCAACACATAGGTGATAAGCATGGCTTGCCATATAAGGCTTCAAATGGTGCCATCCCTATGGTGCTTTGATAACTGTTATTGTATGTGAACTTGGCTAAATGGAGATAGTCTTCCCAATTTCCTCCAAAATCCAGTGCACATGCCCTTAATAAGTCCTCTAAAACTTTGTTCACCACCTCAGTTTGTCCATCTGATTGTGGATGGTAGGCAGTGCTTAAGCACAATTCACTTCCCATAGCTTCTTGAAAACTTTTCCAAAACCTTGAGGTGAAGATGGTATCCCTATCACTCACAATGGTTTTGGGGATGCCATGCAGTCTTACCACCTCTTTCATAAATATTTGAGCCAATTTTGGTGCATTCCTTTCTGACTTGACTGGAATGAAATGTGCCACTTTAGTTAGCCTATCTACTATCACCCATATGCTTGTGTTTCCTCTTTTAGATCTAGGCAGTCCATCTATGAAATCCATAGATATTTCCTCCCATTTCCACTGTGGTATGCTAAGAGGTTGTGACAACCCTGATGGCTTTTGGGTTTCTGCCTTGACTTGTTGGCAAGTCATACACTTTGCAACATATTTGGCTCCATCAGATTTCATTCTTTCCACCAAAAATTTCTTCTTAAATTTTGGTACATTTTTGTATTGCCTGGGTGTGTGGAGTATTTACTCCTATGGTATTCATTCAATATTTCCTCCTTCAACTCTATGTTTTCTGGAACACACATTCTGTCCTTGTTCCTTAAATAACCATTTTTATCAATATGGTAGTTTATCACCTCTTCCCCCTTTGATATGAGAATTTTCTTCTCCAATAAATCTGTGTCTTGCTCCTGCATTTTTCCAACCTTCAGAAGTAAATCAGATTGCAGAGATATTAAACTCAATTTTCCTTTACTTTCACCTCTTCCATTGGTACCATTTGTACTTCACTACTTGCTTCAATCTCTAATTCAGTAAGTATAGACAAATTCTTAAATTCTTCCATCATCAACATGGCTACTTTAGCATGTTGTCTACTCAAGGCATCTGCAAATTTATTTGCATTACCTGGTGTATAGAGTATATCTAGATCATAGGCAGATAGAAAATCCACCCATCTATGTTGCCACATGTTCAAATCTTTTTGTGAGAAAAGATATTTCAATGCTTTATGATCTGTGTATAAATTAAACTTTGCACCTAACAAATAATGTCTCCAAAGTTTCAAAGCATACACTACTGCTGCTAGCTCAAGATCATGGGTTGCATACCTAGTTTCATGTGGCTTTAATTGCCTAGATGCATAGGCTATCACCTGGTCTTGCTGCATCAACACAGCCCCTAGCCCAGAGCCACTTGCATCTGTATACACAATTAATCCCTCATTTCCTTCAGGTACTCTCAATACTGGTGCATTAACTAAGGCTTCCTTTATCTTGATAAAGGCTTGTTCACATTTTTCTGTCCATACAAAGGCTTGATTCTTTCTAGTTAAATTGGTAAGGGGTGATGATATTTTTGAAAAATCTTTTATAAATCTCCTATAATATCCTGCTATTCCCATAAATGATCTTACTTCACTCACTGTGCTAGGCCTCTTCCATGCTTGGATAGCTACTACCTTATTGGGGTTTACTGAAATTCCTTTGGCAGAAATGACATGGCCAAGGAAATGTACTTCCTCCTTCCAAAATGCACATTTTGAAAATTTTGCCTTTAGATCATTTTCCCTCAATCTAGACAAAACCAAATGCAAATGATTCTTATGCTCTTCCACTGTTTTGGAATAAATCAAAATGTCATCAATAAAAATTAGCACAAATTTGTCTAAATAATCTCTAAAGGTTCTATTCATTAAATCTACAAAATATGAGGGGGCATTTGTCAACCCAAATGGCATAACCATAAATTCATATAACCCATATCTAGTGTTAAATGCAGTATACTTAACACTTGAGTCTTCAACCTTCATTTGATGAAACCCTGATGCCAAGTTTAGTCTAGAAAATATTTTAGCTTCACTGAGTTGATCAAAGAGATCATCAATCCTAGGAAGTGGGTATTTATTTTTGATGGTGACCTTATTCAGTTCTCTGTAATCTATGCACATCCTCAAAGTACCATCATGCTTCCTCACAAACACTACTGGAGCACCCCAGCATGAGTTACTTGGCCTTATGAACCCTTTACTCTCCAATTCTTCTAACTGGTTTTTCAATTCCTTGAGTTCACTTGGCCCCATTCTAGTAGGCTTCTTAATTATTGGGCTTGCTCCTGGAATGAGATTGATTTGAAACTCTACTGGTCTATGGTGTGGAACACCCTTAACTTCCCCAAACACATCCAAGTATTCATTGACTATGGGTATTTCTTCTATAATAAGTTCACTGGAATCTTTTTCCAAGTCAATTAAATGATACAATTTCCTTTCCTTAGCTACTTCACACAAAACTGTGATTCTCTGGCCCTAGAATTTTGCAATGATATGGTGGATGAACTTAAATTAATTATGGCTTTAAATTGCCTTAACCAGTCTACCCCCAATATAACACCTATATTTGGGTAGTTTAAAACATATAAATTGGAAATAAAAGTATCTCCTCCTATGTTTAATTCCACATCCACACAAATCGTATTTAAAACACTAGAACTCCCTAGTGGACTTTGTACAAGTAATGAGGTTTCAACCAATATGCAATTTAATTTTAACATTTTAACTATTTCATAAGAAATTAAGGAGTGAATGCCCCTGTGTCACATAATACTGCTAAGGGTATGGTGCAAATAAATAGTGTACCTTCCACTTGACCATGATTTTCAGCATTAATTTCCACTGTGGGTTTGCCTTTGCCCTATAAGTTTGCTAATTTCCTTTGCTGTTTATTTTCAGGACAGTTTCTTTTCATATGCCCCTCCTTTCCACATAAGTAACACTTGAAAGCTCCTCCTTTTAATTCTGGGCACCTGGGTTTGATATGTCCTTCCTTTCCACAATGATGGCAGACCAACTTCTTCTTAGCATCACTGGCCTTAGTATCATTGACCTTCTTGCTATCTGCCTCCTCTTTCTTTTTATCATAAGGGTGATATCTCCCCTTATTCTTCTTGTTGTTGTTGCTCTTAAAATTTCTATACTTTTCCCTTTCCTTGTCATGTTGCTCAAGTTTCAAAGCCAAGTCTATTACTTGATCAACGGTTCTATCAGCATATGGTAACATGGCTCTGCTAAGTCCTGGATTCAATCCTTTAATGTACCTATCATTTTTGGATGCTTCATCTACCACTAGCATTGCTCCATACTTAGATAACCCCTCAAACTTTTGAGTGTACTCAGTGACATTCAAATTTCCCTGTCTGAGTCTAATAAATTCTTCAAGTAAAGTGGTCTTGGCTGATGCTGGTACAAATCTTGCCTCCAACATCTCCTTGAATTGATTCCATGTAATTTCATTTTCAATTCTTCCAACTATGATCACCTCCCACCAGCTTAGGGCTACTCCTTTCAGCTGTCTTGAAGCCACTTGCCTCTTCCTTTGATCATCAAGCTGCATGTCATTGAAAATTTTATCCAATGTTCTCAACCATGCTTGAATTTCCATCACATTCTCAGTCCCTTCAAAACTCTTGCCTCCTAAACGTGTGTAAGCCTTCAATAGTTTTGAAAGTTCCTCATGTGGATTCTCAGGCTTATGCCCAATTCCATCCCTTAAAACCCTCACAAACTCTTGCATATCAAGCATTAGTGGTGCACTTGTTCCTACATAATGTGATCCCCTTCCTACCATTGTCTGGTCACTAAGTATTGGGCAGAGGGTATTAGTACACTGTGAGTATTTTTCTATAGCTAATATTTTCCTATCTAAATTATTTCATTCAAAACAAACAGACATAATACACTTCTATAATACTTAGCAATCAATGCAACCAAGTGCTCTGATACCAAATGAAATGACCCTCACAAATTTTCTACCTCAATTTCTCAAGATTTGTTTTTTGTTATGTGTATGTATATGTATAAATTTACATACACATTTGATTTAAACATGTGCATGTGTGTCATATATATTCATTTGCATATTTAAATTTGATCTAATCTTACTTCCAATTCTCCGGGTCATTTTCCTTTTCAAATAATTTATCCAGGATTCAAAATTTCTACCAGTATAAATATATCAGTTTACAGCTAAAAATACACACACACATATGAAGATGTATGTGTTCCTCTTGCTTAAATCAGAGTGTGTGTGTGTGTGTGTGTATATGTGTGTGTGTGTGTGTGTGTGTGTGTATATATATATATATATATATTAAACAAGAGTATTCTGTTTGGTTTGGATTCAAATAAATCCATCTATAGTTGATTAACATATTCTTTTGGATATATTGTAATTTGTTAATAAATCCTGTCCATATTCATTCATAAGAATTTGATCATTCAAATTATAATTTTATTATCAATTTATCTTGACAGATAAATCTCAAGATACTTGAGATTTTTCAGAGCATAATTCAAATGTTTTGATATTTGTCTAATGCCAGAAAATGATATATACATTTATCATTTTCCACTTATGTACTTTCTTTGAAACCCTCTTGTTTTTGATTCAATCTATATAACTTGTATGTTATAATCTTGACCTATATGACACCCTGTGGGTTGAGCATTTGCACAAAAATTTGCTTTGACTAAAATCTGAATTTCGAAGCATTTAAAAGAATATAGAGTGTTTCCAGGTTTGTTAGTACAAACCAGTTCAAATTGCATATTTGTTATAGCTTTTGAAAGTTGGTTGTGGTGAAACAATTGCTAAATGAACTAAAGCTTTTGAAAGGCATTTTATTGTCAAAACACAATCAAACATAATCAACCAAAACTTCACTCATTTGAAGCTGGTTAACTCATGTGTCTTGTGTCATACCAGATACCTTGTCATGGCAATTGAAATGCCAGTCATTTGCATTAAATCTGAAGCCTTCCCATACATTTACTTTTCTCAAAACAATTTAGAAAGTAGACTTGAGCCTTTTGCAAAAACATTTCAGAGGAAAAACAATTAGATACTTAAAAGTATACTTCAAGATAAATTTTGAATTTACTCTAAAACTCAGTGTTTCAAAATGACTCAAGGTTGTCTAATACATAATATAATTTATGCAAAGCAATTGCTCACATACCAATATATTTCTTTACCAGGTTTTCATATCTAACACTTGAGCATATTTTTCTTTTTTATGTTTCACACAATACTTCAATAATCAAACCTTAACACACAACAATTTCAACTGAACAACTAATTTAATCTAACACTTTACAGGACATAAGAGCAACTTGATCATTAACCATAGTAAATTCATTACATAACTGGAAATCTTAGAAACATAGTTTTTCCTGAATACATGCAGATATAATCATTTTAAGCTCTTATTGAAACTAGCTAGCATGTTCATTCACTCCTCCACAATAGCCATAACTTCATTTTTCTACTTAGTGCCTGCATTCCCTGAAAGAGCATGAGTGGCTGCTTCATTTTAAAATGAGACAGCCCCATATGCCATGAGCAAATAAGAGTTAGATCCAAGATCTGGTATGAGCAACATCAAAATATTCAAAACATTAAGCTCTTGGTGATGAGCCTTAATACTTATTTTGTATGTATGTAATTTCTTTAATCCACTGCTTTATTATATTACATATACTTTGATACAAGAATGATATCTTTATCTATCATCTATTCACGCAAATTTATTTATGCAATCAGGAATATAAATCTGCAGTGTTTACATTCAGTGGAACAACCAGGGTTCCATTCCAACCAACCTAAGAAATACTCATTTTCCTATTTCTTCATTCACAGGTTGTTTACATTAATTTAAATTCCTAGCCTCATCTACTAATAAGGAATCACAGGGACACATTGCAATGAACTAATTCACATCATTGCACAAAGATCTCAGGGCTTAAACAAACCATGTGCCAACTTGCATACTTCAAATATGACAAGCATTCCAGCTGCCTTCTTGGCTTATAACCCTAGTATATTTACTAGCAGTGTTGGTTAAAATCCTACCATCAGATAGCTATGTAGACATGTCACAGTGTATAAAAAATACCTCCCTATATCTTTCAAGTATACTGTTCAAAACAAGCAGATAATCATTTCATAAATATTGCTATAAGATGTCTTAACTTTAAATCATATAAAAGAACATTTACAACTGAGTGTGGAGCCATGGCATGCTATGTTATTATGATTTACAAGTAACTATGATTGAACTAGATTCTAGATCTAGCTGAATCACAATTTTTATCTTGTGAATTTTGCTATTTCATTAGGGACTCAGCACATAGAAATCTCTATTGCATCCCTAACATTTTCTTCTCTTAAGCCTCATCACTTATATAAAATATAATGCAGCTCATAATATATTTTCTTTAAACATTTCCCTGCCATAGATCTACATTAGTTGTGAGTATTCCTCCCTTGATTTTAAGGTTTGTTGCCTTAGCTTTTTCAAAATGTAAGCAACAGTAGTATGCACATCCATAGCAACCATTCTATTAGATCAAAGAAATCCATCCAAAGAGCATCCATAATAAACATTATATCAGCTCAAAAACCATTCAACAACATTAATATAACTGTGATTAACAAAAATCAGAAAATATCAATAGCAACATAAAAACTTGGCTGCCTCATATCAGGTCTTAATGCCATGAATCTAGTGAGATTACTCACCTAAATATTTCTTCTTATTGATCCAGAAAATCCCTGAGTATATTTTATTTCTTTTAAAATGTTTTCTTCCTTTCTTATTTTAAGTAGCTCGGGTAAAACAATTTCTCTGGCCATAACTACTTATTTATAAGCATATTTTTACTAGGGTTTTCCTCAAGACAAAATTCAATTTCTGTCCTGGCTGGCATCATGCATTGTGTGTTTGCATTTTCACATTCTTTATCCCTAATTACCCCGGCTATATTAACTAATTAAAGGCTGCATTTTCTTTTCTTTACTTTTTCAAAAAATGGCTACTCACTCAAGTCATGTTAAAAGTGTGTGACTATATTTATTCATTTGCTTATTTTTGGAAATCCCCCTTCTTTCTATTTCTGCCTATACATAACATACTTACCTGTTTAATGTTTTATACCTATTTAATGTTACTCTTTTGCTTAGCTTTGACATTTTCTGCTCACAGAATGTACATGTGTAAAAATGTTTATTTTATTTAATCTCCCCTTGTTTCACAGAAAATACATTTAAGCATATACTTCATATTTAACTTATGTTATGCTTAAATTACAATCCAATGCTTTAAATAAGGAATTTACTTTCTTATTTTTTTAATATCTGAATATATTTGTAGCTTCAATATGTATACATATTATTATTTATATATATTTTTTAGAAATTTTAAATCTCTTCCTTGTGCCATTTCTAGTGTGCATGTGCACACATATCTCTGCACACCATTTAATTTAAAATTCCGTCAATATTTGATCCAAATATTTTTAAACTGAATCATTTTATTAAAAATCATTTTCCTCAAAATTTTGGGGCATTACAGGGGACAAAAAGTTTTGAGTTGGGGAGAGTGTAATGACCCGCAATTTTCGATAATTAAAAATTGTTAATTCAATAAGATTCTGTGATTTAATTCTGGAAGAAAAAAAAATTTGGGATTTATTAATGAAATAAAAACCAAGATGAAAGGTAACAATGTTAATTATAGTTGATCATTAATAATTTAAATGAAATTCCAATTAATTGAAGTGATTTAGATGTTATACTTGGTTATAAATTGAATATAAAAAACAAATGTAAATGTTCAATCAATTAATGAAATAGTATATAATTAAAGGTAATTGAATAATATCAGTATTATGTAAGCAATTATTACATTTGTTTGTAAGTAATAAACTTAAAAATGTAACTAAAGGTTAATGGTGACAATAATTATATGTTACATGTTTATTTAATCTACTGAATGAAAATTTGAAATCTATTGCAATAAATATAATTAAATATTATGTTAATGTTAATTAAGGTAATATTTGGAAATAATGTTAATTTTATTCATAATATGACAATTGGTTGAATAAAAAGAATGGAAATCAAGATTTAATCAATTTTTGGAATTTAAATTATAACAATTGGACTTATTGCAGTTAAATGTAATTGATGATTACGTTAATGAAAAGCAAGATGAAAATGGTAAAATATTAATGTAATAAAATATATAACAATGTTAACTATGTGTGTAGAGAAATAATTGATTGGATAAAGGATTGAAACCAAATTAAATAAACTTATTGAAAATTAAACTATATTAATTAGATTTAATTACAGTTGTAACTGAACACTGTAATTTGTGAAATATTTGACACTGAATTATATGTAAACTTGTTTTAATTTATTATGAACGCCCAAACAATCAAAAATGATATAATTTGGTTAGCTAATTAATATGAATATAAAAAGTGATTTAATTAATTTAATATTAATTAATTTAATATTAATTAATTTAATTAATGTGGAAATAGCCATTTTGGCCACTGACTCGGATTTCGACGAAACTAGTTTCATTAGATGGGTAACGGTAAACTATTGTAGGATTTCAAGTTTCGTAGCGATCGGACTTGTCGTTGGATCGTACGGACTCGAAACGCATAGAAATCAATTTAATTGAAATCAATTGAAATCAATTTGAAATAAGCCGATTTTAACATAACTTCTTCATACGTTGGAATTAGGACCTGAAACCTGTTCCATTGAGTTTAAAATTTTTGAAAACATCTATTTTGATAAATGGGATGACCCATTTTCGTTCTGGAGACAAAACAGGCTTTATGGATCGTTTATCGTTCAAATTTCAAATCAAATCTGATCCATTCATTCTATTTTCAGCTGTGCCTATAAATAGCTCGTTATAAACCCAATGGCTGCAAACCCTAATTCAACTGCAAATTCAAAATCAAAACCAAATCCAAAAATCAAACTCCTCCAAACTGTATCGAATTATATATTAGTTTGAAGCTCTCGACAAGCGTAATTCTCTAGTGTGATTCATTTTCAATTGGATTCACCGTTTGCCCAGAATTCACAAATAAATTCCGACCATCCATTTGAAACATTGGCGATCCAACGGTCAATTATCGTCCGATCGACGATCAAAGGGTTGTGTTGCGTAAAGGGGGTCGAGCAGTGATCATCAGTGGTGCTCGTTAGTGACAGAGGGTTGCATTTTGGCCGTGAACGCCAAACCTAGGTGGCGGCGGCGGGTTCATCTTGGAAGCGACGTGTGGTGTCGCATGGCCCTGGAAGGTGCGGCCAAGGGTGGTAGGAAGGTTGGCGCCGCCGATCTGTTCTCAGGCGACGGTAGGCGGCGCAATAATTGAGTAGGTGGTGGTGGCTAACCCTAGTATTCTATTGAGATGGCCACATAAGGGTTTGCTGAAAGAAGGATAGCGGGTTGTACGTGGTGAGTTGTGATTGGCCGTTCTTTTCTATTTATTTATTTAATTAAATTTGAATTCCAATCGTTCTAATTTACATAACTTTTACGTACGAGGTCTGATTCACGCGCGGTTTGTTTTGCTGGGATTGTATCAAAATTCTGGACATTTTGGCGCTAGTTTGGAAGAATTCTGAAGTCGTTTGAAGTTGGTCCCTAAATTGGATTTTATATCGATTTAAAATCGAAGGTGAGTGATTTGACCCACTCACAACTTCTATTATTTCTTATGTTAGTTAAATTAGATTTATGATGTGATTAGAAATTTATTTATGGTTGTTTGGTATAATTTAAATCATCATCTCGGTTAATTTGAATTTATTTGAATTAAATCGTTATTTAATTTATTATTGAATTTAAATTGTCATTTAAATACCTGTTATTGATAATTAGAAATTTTTGATATTTATTGATTGAATTGAATAGTGATTATGATGGATGTTTGATTTGTTAATATTGGATGATTGGATGATATGTTTGATTTATATACTGTTATCACTCTACAAGTTCCCTATGGGTTGAAATGATATATACCCGAACGATCTATATATTAAGGAAAAATTGTTATGGGTTGAAATGATAGACTCGAGCGATTTTATGGATTTTTATATTAAATTCGGGATTGCGGATTGAAATGATATATAAGAGTAAAATCTTGAATTGCGAATTGAAATGATAAATATCTGTATCACTTGACTCTAGGGTAGAGAATCATATACGGACACCGGATTGGTAAAATTAAATGATTTTAAAATACTTAATTTTTGAATTTAATTAGGTGATATTTTGAAGTAGAATTTGATTTATATAAATTGAAATACTGTTGGAAAATCAAGTTTATGTTGAAATGTGAATTAGTTTAAAGGAATTTCTTTAAGAAATCAAATTGAAAGTTTAAAGTTAAATTTTTTATTATAAATCAAATTCTATCGGAATTGAGCTACTGAATTTGTTTGAAATATAACTTTTAAATATTTTGAAATTGGAGTAATTCGAATTGATATTTAAATGAGGATTGAAAACGATATGAAATTCAATAGTTTATTGCAATTTAAAATTGAAAGGTTTGAAATTTGGTTTGTTGATTTGGAAATTGAAAATGGTCCAAATATGTTGAAATGAAATGAATAGTTTAATTTGAATTCTAAATTCATATTTTAATATAAACTGTTTTAAAAATATATTATTTTTAAATAGCTAATTATTAAGATTTTCTAATTTACTAAACTATTTAAACAAGATTAACTATATAAATTATTTTAACCTATTTTAAACCAATTTAATTTATTTCAAACTAATTAAACCATTTTAAATTATTTTAAATCTAATTAATCTATTTTAAAGTTATTTAATCTATTTTAATTATGTTTAATCTATTTTAAATCCATTTAACTATCTTAGTTAATTTAAAATTATTTTAAAAATCTATTTTAAATATCTTAGAGTAATTTTAACTATTATTTTTGAAAAAATCTATTTAAACAATTTATAACCACCTAAACTATTTTTCAAAAATTCAAACTAAATAAAGTTGATGTGTTTATATTCAAATTCATTGGGCTAAAAGAGAATATGGTTAAATGATGTTATAACCTAAGTTGGGATTTAAATGTTATAATTAATTGAATATGACAACTTTGAAGTAAGAATATATCCTATTCAGAAATATGATTTTTGAGAAAAATTATGATTTCGAAAACGATATGATTTCAAATGCTCTAAGAGTTTGAAAATGAATATAATTTTGAAAGTGATATGGTTTTGAGAATATGATATTTCGATATAAATTGCGAATTGATTTTTGAAATGTAAAAGAACCATCTGGTGTGAAATAAGCATTTGGTTGGTAAAGAGATCGGGATCGGATATTGTCATACTCTCTGCTAATACCGAAAACCACATTAACAACTGTATACGTGGTGGAGATTCCAAAAATGAAGTAGGATGGTTTGGTGAACGATTCATGTACGAGGTATTTACGTGACCCCGACTCCCGTGAGTCAGCTTGATGCGGCTAATATCAAGAGCCATGCCGGGCTAAGTAAGGTCGTTTCTCCTATCCGGCACACTTCTTCGATATTATATTCTGACGTTGTGATTTGATTTGGTGGCCACCCTTGATTTTGATTTGGGAGTGTGTTCCGAGGTGGGCGGTAGTAGCTGCTATGGGTTACCACCAGTTCAGATATGCAAATGGTATATCTACCCTTGCATTTCCTCATGTGTCGTGGCTCATGCCCTATCGTGCCTTCTATGAGTTTGTTTTGTACCATACCTATGGAGTGCCCTTTGAGTAAACCTCTAGTTTACGGAGGAGCACACGGTACTGTATAGACTATGGAAATATATAAAATATATTAAGGGGGATATGGGTAATGCCTTAACCCTATTTTCATACTTTTACTTTACTGTAGACATGTTATAATCGCGTATTGTGCTACATACTAGATAGTTTAATGGATCCTTAGGAGGTGTGAATCCCGAACATCTCTTAAGTTACTACACTCACGCTAGACACTGGATAGGAGATGTCGAACCCCATAAACATCTCTGACGCCGTTCCACTCATATTTATCTACCGTTGATTTAACTTACATAAGATCTTTTAGTTCTGACTCGAGTGTATTGTTTTTTCAATTCGCTCGGGTCAGCATGAGCATTTCAGGGTTGAAGACCTTATTTTCAGAGGACGAAGACGAAGATTTATACTATTATTATTATATTTATTCCACTACATCTTGTTGTTCCGCTGCATTTATTTATTTATTCTTATTTATGTAACTCTGATGTTTGTGTTGTAAAGAATAATCAAATGTAGTCATAAAATAGCTTCATGAACTGTTATTTGATTATTATATTTTTTCATTCCGCTACGAGATTCTGTGTTTGTTTTATTTTTCCTCTTTTTCTTATTTACCCTATAACAATCTGCCCTTTGAATGGTTTGAGTTAGGAATGTGTGCTTGCTTAAGACGTACAAAAAGGCAGGTCGTTACAGTTGGTACCAGAGCAAGGTTTAGCGATAACCTTGGCTTTGTGGGGTTTGACCCATTAGAGATTGGGTAGTAATACCCTAGAAACAATCTATTTGAGAGTGTGTGTGTGTATGAGAGAACATACTTGTTAGTGTGACAAAATATTTTATATTGTATTCACTTATCAATTGAGTTGTTTATGAATTCTGGTTGGTGCGTGGGATGCCATATTATCGACAAGGGTTTCTAAACACTTAAACGAGGCAAGTCGACATAATATTGTTTAAAATCGGGTAAATGAAATAATTTTTCCTAAATTGATAATTTTAATGAATGATGGTTGTTAGGCGATGATAATATGATTATCATCAGTTATTAGTTGAATTAAAAATAAAACGAATACTTAATGAATTTTATTTTATGAAACTTTTGATAATTAAAGTGAATTGAAATCTAATTAAAATAAGAATTGTTTAATATAACCAATTTGGAAATTAATGAAATAATTTGATAATATGGTAAGGAAATTTGTAGAAGTATATTTATAATATAGCTTATATATAGAAGTGATTTTAAAAATTGAGAATTTTAGAATTTAAAATCGATTTGTTTTCAAAATTGTTTTCAAAGCCTTAAAAATTAATAATAAATATTATTTGAAAGTGTTTTGATGAGAAATATATTTTGAAAGGATTTTTGAAATAAATAAAAGCATTATTCTCACTTTGGTCACTGGGAAATAATTCTAAGGATGAGTGCAGCATCGCCATTAATCATTTTCGAGTTTCTAAGTGAGAATTTCTACCAAAATAAATTTATTTTTGATTAAAGCAAGTTTTGATTGTGAAAGAAAAATATTCTAAGTATGATTTGACAAATATATGAAAATAGTTTTGAACTTATAATTGGAAAGGGTGTAGAAAAAAAGTTTATGACTTATAGATTTGAATAAGAAAGTAAAATTAAAATTTTAAACTATTAAATATTTTTGCGAAGCATACAAAATAAGATACGAATTTAAGATATGAAAAAGAATTAACCTAAGAAATGTTAATTAAATGGAGTTGGTGAAATTAATTAAATAAATTAAAATTTAACTCATGGAAGCTTAAATAAAATATGAAATGTAATTGAAATGATTTAAATAAAATAATGAAGTGGAATTTTAAATGAATAAATTGTATAATTTATAGATTTGAGAATATTAAGCTAAAAACTATAAGATGAATTAATAAAATGAATACGAACTTTAATTTTTAAAAATGAAATGTGATTTTAAGTGTATAAAAAATTAAATAAAAATAAATGAATGTAAGTAATAAATTAATATGGTTCATCGAATTTAATCTAAAGTGGATATAAATAAAATGCAAGAGGAATGAGTTTAAAAATTGAGTGTAAACTAATTTAATATGAAATAAGAACTGAAGTCTGAGTGTTTAAGAGAAATTATAAATCGAAGTTATAACTCTTAAATTGGAAGCCAATGGGAATTCAAACCATATAAAAAAATTATTGAGTATTCTAATTAAATAAAATGAATATGATAAATTTGTATAATACTCAGTTACATTCTAAGGCATCAAAATAACTTACCATAAATGTCTAAGAAGTTAAAATGTTTATAAGAATACGTAATGGAATATTATACAAGTAAATCAATACTTAAGTAATTAGAATGTGTAACAACCCGCATTTTTGGACAATTTAAGTCGACAATAAACCACACATGTCTAACTCAAACTATTCCAAAGACAGATTATTAATGGGATTGTTCAAATGAAATAAGATTCAAAAGAAAAAATACAGAATCTCGCAGCGGAAGGATGAAATATAATACACAAAATAAATACATAAACAGTTCATGAAACTATTTTCAACAAAATCAGAATTTACATTTTTTTTAGGCAAAGTAAACAATTGCTGTAATAGTAGTAGATACGGTCCTCAACTCCATCTTCAACTTTAGAAATAAGTGTCTTCGCTAAACTGAAATTCTCGGTCTGACCCGAGCGTAAAGTAAAACAAAAATACTCGAGTCAGGACTAACATTCTTATGTAAGTAAGTCAACTCAAGTGAAATGTACAGATAACTCAATAAGTGAAATGCTTAGGTTTAAATAAACATCATCTTTCGCACTATAAATCGGTTCAGTTCAAATACCAACTTTATGTTCATTTCCAATCGATTCATTATTAAATCTAACTTCAGATTTCAATTTTTCTCTTAAAGCAATTGAGTTATAATCAAATATGTTTTAATCTAAAAAACCAATTAAAACATTCATTAAATCAATTAAATTTCAATTTCATAATTTTAAGTTCAAACATAAATTTAAAATTACAATATTCAAATTTTATTTCTAAATCAATTTATTTAAACCCAAAGTGGTTTTATATCGGGTATACATCATTTCAATCCAAAGTGATTTTGCTAACTATCAGGGAACTTGAAGTGTGAGAACAATAATAACATACATAACATAACATGTCGCTGACCAACATGCGTGCATAGTTAACAATTTAATATATATACATGCATAACTAACATATCACATATTGTAAACAACATAAGTGGATATTTCAAATTCTGTCGTGTCATACACTAACATAACATATAAACATATAACATGACATGTATACAAGGAACTTGCAAGGTGATTTACAATAAAATAACGTGGCATATCATTTTTACCAAACCTAACGCATTATTTCCACATAGCATAGGTGACATATTATTAACATAGCATGTGCAACATTTGATTTTATTAACTAACACATTTTTTTCAACATAGAATATATGACGTGTTTCAATATGGCATATAAAAAAATTTCTAACATAACGCATTTTCTTACATATCATATGTGACATATTTAACATACATAGTGGAAATTAGGTTAAAGGGGTACTATTTACAGGGTAATAAGTTTTAAGGACAGCACTTCTAAATAATTAGTTTTAAGGACAATTTACAGCAGAATGATAAATT
The DNA here is from genome assembly GCA_030765085.1 of Allium cepa. Lineage (NCBI taxonomy): Eukaryota > Viridiplantae > Streptophyta > Magnoliopsida > Asparagales > Amaryllidaceae > Allium > Allium cepa. Next base: position 1,045,985,314 of record CM060941.1, read on the forward strand.
CATTTATCGTTTTAAGTTATATAGGAAAATGATAAATCCTTTTATCATTATTTCTATATAACTGAAAATGATAAACTCTTTTATCTTTTTCCGGTTAAATGTCCTCAAAACTAATTTTTCATAAGTAGTGTCCTTAAAACTAATTACTCCGCACAAATAAGCCCTTGAAGTGAAAATCCCCACATACATATGTGACAATTAATCAAATCAACATAAAATAATATTTGTGACATATAAAACAACATGTGCATGTGAATGTTATAACACAAATTCAGGGGAATATAACAACATATATCACATATTTCCATCTAAAGCAAACATTTCTCATAACATTTCGATCAACGTTTATTTACCTAACAATAAAATGCTAACCATGAGTGATTGCTCGCCTTTCGAGGTTAGAGAGTTTTTGGCAACATAAATAGATAGATCCTAGTTGAAATCCAAACACGACAAGCTAACCAATCCTATCCATAGAACAATCCAATAGCGAAGCAAAACAGGACAACGCAAATTGAACAAATTGAGTTTTCTTCTTTATTTTTAAAGAGATGATGCAAGAGAGGAGGGATGGAGTTTGGAGTTTGGGAATTTGTGGATTGAGGAATTTTGGAGGTTTTTTAGTTTTGAGGAAGAAGGAGAAATTGTCAACAGAAAGCTTCAGATAGAGTAATGAGAAACAATCTGTACGTACTTTGGTTTTGTTCTCTAGTGGAAAATTGAAAAGTCAACAGGTGGGAAAGTGAGAAGGTACCAAAAGAATACAAAAGTATAGTAAGCTTTTCAAAGAAGCGATGTGGTTATGTTTTTAACAAATATGAACATGAACAGGCTAGCATGAATGATGCACGTGCATTAAATATGAATTGTTAATAGATGAAGTAGTGCAGGCAGAAGTTATGAAAAAGAATGAATACTAAAAGTTGTAACATGTAAAAATAAATGCTTAGATGTAAGTATAAGAGGTATATAAGAATTAGGCCGAATAAAAGTAGGTGAGAGAATGTATAGCTAATAATAAGAATGGAAAATGAATATATAGAGAATAAATGAAATTTTTATGAAATAAAGAGAGAGGTTTTGTTTTTGTTTTGTTTTTTATGAATAATTGAAATGTGAAAGTGAACACGGTAGAAAAATATGAATGAGATAGTAGTTAATAAAAAGCAATAGAATATGAAATGTGCATGAATATGAATTCGTGATGAACATCAACTTTCATGCTTCAAAATGAATATAATGCCATATTAATCCAATATGGACATGTATTTCAATTTAATTAATTTCTTCAACCCCGAATCAACTCAAATTTACACCTATTTAAAGGTTTTATTAACATACAATAAATAAAATTTGTACACACCAACCAAGGTAACGGGGACCACCGCTACATAAAATAAAAGGTGAACCATGATTTCAAATTCAAATCAAAGTCGGCGTTTTTCTCAGCGTACAATCATGAACATAAAATATTTAACTTATTCTAAATTTTACAATTAGCATTAAAATTACCTCTATACTGCCAAAGGCTACTATTTAACGACCGTAAAATGTTGCTTTAATATTCAATTTTTCTCTTTTTATAAAATTACACTTGCTTTAAAAAAAAATTCATTTTGTTTTCATTAAAACATCCTTTTTATTTTAAAAATAATGTACGTTACTTTCTTTAAATCCATTAATTACAATTAATGTATTTTTTGCCTCTTTAACATTGAAAGATTCCAAATCGACATGATTGTAATTAATTTCAAAGTTACACTTTAAACTAGATCCTAACAAATGTACATTTCATTCATTAAATGTCATTAATTTTAGTTAAATTCTCTTTCCCTTTTATTGAAAGATTCCAAGTCAAATTAACGGCAATAAATTTCAACATTAAAATTTAAAACGGAACATAATTAATGGATAAATAATTAAAACAATTAAAATCTTTTTATAGTAACTTAAATACATTAAAACAATTGGATTCTTTTTACAGTAAGTTAAATACATTTATAGAATCGTTGTTTACATATAAGATAATTAAAACAATTAAAGTCTTTTTACAGTAATGTAAATACATTTATAGAATTGTTGTTTACATATAAGAGTTATTAATTAACTTGCTTAAATAGTTATCAATGACATACAAACAACAAAAAATAAATTTATATTTAACTATTTTCTAATTAATAAATCAAATTCTTTTCTCACAATATTTAAATTTTAAAATCTTATTTAATTTAGTAGTTTTTAATTATCAAAATTTACGAGTTGTTGCACTCTCCCTCACTCAAAACTCTTCGTCCTCGAAAAGGAACTAGACGGAACTAAGAAACTTGATATAATTTTATTCAAATTATTCAATTTATAAACACTTTAAATTTTACGTCATTAGGTATTTTAAATAAAATATATCAACTTGTAAACAATTGAATCTTTCATATTCAAGTTTAATAATAGTTTGAAAATATTTTCACTTTTACCAAAATTCTAAGTTTTAAATTCACGAAAAATTTCGGGAGAGTCTCCTCTATACGGAGAGGTCCGGAAAAAACAATAATATCAATAATTACAATATATAAATCATATTTCAAAAACAAAACATCCCAGACTATGGGAAAATAATATAATATCGCTATAAAACCGTAATTCTGAAACGTACCTATTTGTCGGGCAAACAAACATTATTTGTGAAACCAAAAGCAGTAACTATTGCTTTCATAAACCTGCATTTCACTTATATAATCCTGAATAGTGAGAACTTTGTACAATAGAAAATTTTAGTTGTTTCAATTTGCAACAAAAGCAAATCAATGTAAAACATAGTCAAACAAACAATACATCCATTTATGCAACCAAAACCAATGGTTTGTTTAGTTTAGAAACTTTTAATCGTGCAAGGTGATAAATAAACTATCAAGTGTACCCCACGCCCAACAGCCTTGGATAATTTCTAAATAGACTATCCATACAACCTTAAACAACTAGAAGTGTCCTTTTCCAAACTTCCCACAAGCCAAAACAACCAAGAATTTCAACACATTATTTAACTTTATTCAATTGGTTTCTTTTCACATCATTATTTACTTTTTTTATTTATTTCCATTCATTCATACAATGTCCGTTTTCTTTTTCTTTCATGCACTTACACAAATATTTCACATTTATTATCTAATATAATCAATGGATTCATTATTTAAGTATTACATACATTTTGTTGCAGTTTATTTCACATTATTCTTACGTTTATACCATTTCTTGTACATAAAAATACTTATTTATAGAAATAATTTCATTGAACACTTCCATTACTTACGTTTTACTTATAAAAAATTCTATTACATATTCCTATTTAACATTACAACTTTTTAAACATTTCAGGTAAGTTATATATATGTTTATAGAATGTAATTGAACGTTACACAAGTTTATCTTTTTCATTTTAGTTAACAAGATATTCAATATGTCATATCTTCCGATTTATAAGTTACAAATTTTCAATTTCTTATATATTTCATTAATTACTTAGCATCTAATTTTCTTATTTCTCATTTTAGAAGTTTCCAATTATTAATATAGTCAAGATTTCATTCATTACCATAATAGAATTCTATATTTTATATAAACTTAAGAACTAAATGCCGGGTTAATTTCAAATCATTCGAAATTATATATATATATATATAAACACACACATACACACACATTCGTAGCTTTATATATCCAATCACATTTTTAAATTAAAATTAAGATTTGTTTACCAATACAAAGGTGTAGTAAAACTACTACACTGGCCTTCCCACTTTGAAACTCGAAAATGAACATCGATGACGCGTGCACTCATCACCAAAATTATTTTCCAACAATAGAAGAGGGGGCTACAGAACTTATTTCCTTTAAAATTCTTTTAAAACAATTCTTTCAAATCACATTTGAGAATATTTATCCAAAATACTTCCAAATAATATTAGTATTCCAAAATATCTTGAAAACAAATTTCAACCCGGAACCTAAAGTTCTCAAATTCCAATTTATTTTCAAGCATATTAATAAAATAAATTTCCCAGATCATTTATTTTCTTTAAAATTATATATTCAAATAAACTTGCATAAATTTTACTTGAAATATTCATCAGAAAGCTTCATTTGCAAATCAATCATCTTTAGGACTTTAATACTTCACAAAAATTCATCTATAAAATTTCTTGCTTTATTTATACATACCGTTTAAAAAAAAATCTTAAGTAACATCTTTATAAATATATGTAAACTATTTGAAAATAGTTATTTACATCATTAATTATATTTAATAAGGAGTTATTGAAAACCTTAAATCCATTATTTATAAATTTATTAGTTTTAAATTTCAAAATGCTTTTCAGATATCTTTAATAAAACAATAATCATTAACTTTAAATATGTTTTATTGAATTAATAACTCCTCATAATATTTACAATATTTACAATTACTATTAAACAAAGTTGTACACAAATAAACAATATTTTAAACATTTGAAAGCATTTAGAAAAGAAATAAAATGACCAAAATATCATTTATATAATACTTTATCAAAATACTTTTATAAATTGATGTTTTAACAAGTTTATCCTCGTTCTTGCAGACTCGTGTCATGCGTTAATCAGGCGCAAGGCTAGAATTCTCCAAGTACTTAGTAGACCTGTTTCAACATCCAGTGAAAATACTTAAAAACATTAAAAATAGATATGGAAAGTACATTCCCCCATGGATCGCGGTTATGCAATGGTTACGCTGCTACCCAACGGAATCACTTGTAACCGTAGGCATCTCGCCTCTTGAATTATGCCATGGTTGATAGATCGCAGCTACGCAATGGTTACGCCGCTAACCCAGCGGAATCACTTGTAGTTGTAGGCATCCCACCCCTCGATTTATGCTATCCAACAATATCAAATGAATATAATAAGTGACCCACCAAAGGGATCCGATAAATGACCCAACAAAGGGATCCATAAGACCCACCAAAGGTGTCCGATGGAAGGTACTTCCCATATCATTTACTTCAAAATATATCATACTATACATAGTACCCTTTCAAAATCATAACTTCAAATATCGTACTTATATAAATTTCATTATATATAAGATTACATTTTCAGATAGAGTACTTTTCAAAATCAACGGTTTTCAAAATCACCTTATACTTACATAACGTCCATCTTATATAAGAATCAAAATTTTCCTAAAATCAATTACGCTGCATGAAGAGCCATATGAGATTGAACATCTTTGCTTTATAAAAGGTTTTTAATTTATAATAGTTTTGTGTATAAAAATCCTTTTATGAAAAAGTTTTGTATAAAAAATAGTTTTGTAAAATAGTTTGTAAATAAAATAGTTTGTAAATAAAATAGTTTGTAAATAATTTTGTAAATAGAATAGTTTGTCAGATAGTTTTGTAAATAATAGTTTGTATGTAAAATAGAATAAAATAGTTTGTAAAATAGTTTTGTAAATAGAATAGTTTGTAAGATAGTTTTGTAAATAAAATAGTTTGTGATAACCCGAATTTTGGAGTGTCTGTAAATTGATATTTAACTGGATCAATTTATAGAAATGCTGATTTATAGATTAAACAAATAAATATGATCATAAATAGTAAATTTAAAATGAAAATATATACATAGTTGTAATCTGGAAATTTTAATCAACGTAATGCTTTCCAAAGGATATTTGAAACCTAATTTTTTAACAACAAAGATAATTTCATGATCATTTAAAAATATATATTAAGTTAAAATAAAATTCTCAAGCATATAATCATATGTTATATTTATTTGGATCATAGCATATGTAATTTACAAACATCTACCTAAATTCACATTATATATTTATTTAAAATTTAAAAGCCTAAGTTATAAAAAAAAAACAAATGCATTTTTTTACATGAAAATATTACATAAATGAATTAATAAAAGAGTAGTTTAACACTTGTAAGCATATTAAGTAATTTAAAGACATTTGTAAATTGGAATGTATATGTATGTGATGATATATTGTTCTGTGATGTGGTTTACATTTGAGTTGTTATACTTTGTTCTGTTAGATCTTATAGCCATTATAGTTTTGTATTAAGTATCTATTGGATATGTCGATCCACACGAAAAAAATGCTACATTTATCGACGTATTCAGTAGATAGTTAAGACAAGGCTATAGATGGTCACTCCTATCCTGCTCTAATACCAAGCTGTAACGCCCAACTCCGAGACCAACATTAGCAAAGAGTATTACAAGGTAATACCGTCTGCTAATACGGAGAATAGTATCTGTGGTCTGATATCCTGTTTAGTTCTGTAGATCTAGAAGAGTAGGAGCTCTATAGTTGTAACAACCCTAGATTTTTGCCTATATATTTTAAATTTGACTTTATTTTATTTTTAATTATTTTTAATTTATTTTTATTTCAAATATTTCATTTTAAATATAAATTCTGACTATTAAGTGATCTATAGTTCAAAATAGTATAAATTGGACATTTTACTTAAAAAGTGAATTTCTACTCAAACTGTTTAAACTTTAAAATTTAAATTTAAATCATTTTAAATGTTAAATTTTACCTTTTATAATGAAAATAGATGTAATAACATGAATACTGCTTTTCGTTTCGTTGAAATTGGATTTAAATTGTGAAAGTTATATCCTTTACAATATTGTGTGTGTATATGGTTATTTAACAATATTCTTTGTTTTAATTTATATAAATGATATTTTACTTGAGTTATCTTATTTTAATTTGTATATTTACGTTATATTATGTATATTTTGACTTTCAAATATTTTTAAATGATAATAGAATTTTTCCAAAATTTACTGTAATTATTTCCTATTTTATAGGTTGTTTTCTTATTTTCTGCTATTTTCTTCATTAAAATTATATTTAAATTAAATTTATATATTTATTTTGTGAATTTATTTTTATTTTATGTTATTATTTATGTCTAAAAATATTTTGCAAGGTCATATGAATTTTCTAAAATTTATTTCATTTAATTTCAAATTTTCTAGCCTAGTTCACTATTTTTAGCTATTTTTCTTACTTTAACTTTATATAATTAATAAATATTATATAAATTTTTATATTTTGATAAATTTTCGAAATATTATCTGGGATTATTATTATTTCCAGAAATATAAAGTTATATAAATAAATTGAAGGTAATTTGAAAGGTTATGACTTTTGATCTGCCTAAGGCCTTTTATCTTCCAACCTTTCACATTTGTAACTTATCTTTTAATCAATTAGCCTTTACTATCCACATCTTTCAGCTACAGAATTTATTTCCTATTCACATGCATTCATTTTCATTTCTAAAACAAAGAAATTCCGGCCATGGCGATTGAGAAAAGTTTGGGTAATGATTTTTTCAACTTTTCTTATTCTTCTTCCTTGTTTACATTGATTTTTGCACTTGTTCTCATCTAGATTTGATTGGCTCCTCCTCCTCCAGCTTTGACCCGACCTCCACCACCCCCTTTCTCTAACCATCACCCATCCTACTACCTCTCCATTTCAGGCCGAGCCAATCCAATGTGAAGATCATCACCAAAATCCACAAATACATCACCTATTCACACAAATCGTGCCTAGTTTGCTAGCACCACCTTCACCTTCCTTTAGCCGCCACTTCCACCACCACCACTAGCTCAGACCTGAGCTCCACCCTCTGCCACATCACCCACCACCATCTGGACACCTGGCCATGCCCCTATAGCTTGAGGGCCGAACCCTATGGTGCAACAAAAGCCACCATTTGCCTAGAAACCCTTTGTATTCCATTGCCTTCTCTACTTGTAACTCCCACTCACCATTTAAACTCATGTGTAGGCGAACCCTATAGGGACCCAAACTAGACCTAAATCCATGCCTTGGCTGTGCTATTTCAGTTCATAACTGAAGTATGTGAAGTTGAGAACAAGTGCAATTCATTCGATGTTGTTTTGGGCTTTAAATTCTAATGTTATTTGATGTTTAAATCGTGTTGAAACTTACATATATTTGTATTGTTTTGTGTAAATGTTTGAACAAGGCTATTAGCTTTGGCTCTCCACTCTCTTGCCATGTTCGTGTTGTCGTGCCTTCGTATTGTCAGTGTGTGTGCTTTGGCAGCGATCTCTAGTTTTATACAAGCGATCTCATATGTTACTAGTATTTTGTGTTATTCTGTCATTTATATCAGTTATCACCATTGCAAGTTCCATGTAGACTAGAATCACTATGGTTTGAAATGATACATACCCAAACGGACTTTAGAATAAGGAAAAATTGTTATGGGCTGAAATGATAGGCCTGAACGGTTTTTAGTTAATTTGTTTAACTTAGGATTGCGGGTTTGAAATGATAAAACCTGGATTTTTCTTTTTTAAACTGCGGATTGAAATGATACATATCCGTATCACTTTACCTAGCATAGAAAATTATATACAGGCCCGTAGTTAAAGTATGTTTTTCTAAAAATTCTGAAATATTTTAGAAATGTAATTATAATAATATTTTGATTTAAAATTTAGTAAAAATAATTTTTGTAAAGTATTATTGATTTTCTGGAAATTTATAAGTTAAATAAATTATGTAAAAGTTAGAAAATTTGAATGTAGGTTATTTTGGAAATTTTGATTTAATTTTTAATGGAATTTAAATTAATTTTGAAAATATGATAAATTTATGATAGTTTGAATTTAAATTAATTTAAAATGATTTTATAACATATTAATGATTTTTGAATAAATTTAAAATGTTAATGAATGAATATTGAGTTGAATTTGGAAATATAACTTAAATTGGAATTTATGAATTTTGCTTAAAAGTGAAATTTTAAGTTAAGTTAAATAAAATGAAAATATGTTATACTTGAAATTTAAACTTAAGTGTTAAGTTAAAATTTAATGTAATGAATTTAAAATTGAATGTTGAAATTCAATAAGTGAATTATTAATAAATATTGATTTTTGAAAGGAAATTTAACTTTATAAAATCATGAATTTAAGGGAAATTAAATGATGCTTATAAATGTGAAAATGTATGATTTTATAAGTTAAAAATGATTTAAATAAAATTATAAGCGTTTGTGAAATTCTATTGAATATTTGAAGTTAATTAACAGCATTTTAAATGCTGTCTTTTGTTAAATTGAATTGTTTTGAATATAACTTTCTATAGCATTTTCCAAATGCTGCGAAACTTGAATTTTCATTGTTTTAATAAATTTAAGTCAATAAATGAACATTGAAAAGTTTAAATTTTTGGAATTTAATAATTTAATTATTAAATGTAATAACTTCATTTTTATGATTTAAAATGAAGTAATTTGTTTGAAATATAACTATTTTGATATACTAAAATGATTTGAAATGTGGTTTTGAAAAGATATGATATTTGGTATATTAAAATGATTTGAAACGTGGTTTTGAAAAGATATGATATTTTGATATATTAAAATGATTTGAAATGTGGTTTTGGAAAGATATGATATTTGGTGTATTAAAATGATTTGAAATGTGGTTTTTGAAAAGATATGATATTTTGATATATTAAATGACTGAAATGTGGTTTCGAAAAGATAAGATGTTTTGATATATTAAAATGATTTGAAATGTGGTTTCGAAAAGATATGATATTTTGATATAATAATATGATTTGAAATGAAGTTTGGAAGGTTATGATATTTTATTATATTAAAATGATTTAAAACGAAGTTTTGAAAGATATGATATTTTGATATTAAATGATTTGAAAAATGGAGTTTTGGAAGATATGATATTTTGATATTAAAATGATTTGAAAGGATATGAAAATTTAATATATTGAAATGGTTAGAAATGACTTGATATTTATTTTGATAAATATTTTAATTTAAAAGATATGGTATGTTGATATATTGAAATGGTTTTGGGAAATAATTTAATCTTTATTTTGATAATATTTGCATTGAAAAGGATATTTTATTTTGAAGTATAAAATATTGTTCTAAGTTATAACTACGGGTTATAATAACGATTGGTTGTTAAAGAGACCGGGATCGGATATTGTCTTATAGCCGGCCAATACCGAAAACCACTTTAACAACTGTGTACGCGGTGGAGATTCCAGAATGAAGTAGGATGGTGGCGACGTTCTCGAGGTATATTACGTGGACCCAACTCCCGTGAGTTGGTATATATGACTAAAACAGGAGCTATACCGGGCTACACAAAGGGTCGCACCCTTTCATCGAGCATGCTCCATCGGAAAACCATTCTATTACTTTTGTGATTCGATTCGGTGGCGCCACTTCGATTCGGGGGTATTGTTCGAGGTGGGCGGAAGCTGCTGGCTTGCCGTCACCACCGGTCCGGGAGTGCAAACGGTGTATCCACCCTGGCATTTCCTTGTGTGTCGTGTCATATCCTTATATCGAGCCCACTACGATTTCGGTTTTAAAGATCCGACCACGTTAAGGTTCACCATCCCCTTAACGCTATTTTCTATATGATTATACTTTAGTGATTAGACACTACCGTATATAGCGTATATTACTACATAGTAAATAGTTTAACGGATCCTTAAAGGATGGGCGGTCCTAAGCATCTTCTGAGTTACTTGTACCTTTACTACAGTTCACTTGAGTTGGTTTACATTGTATAAGTATGTATGTCCTGACTCGAGTGTTTGTATTTTTATTTACGCTCGGGTCAGCCTGAGTATTCACAGATTTGGATTTCCACTTTCCGGAGATTGAAATCGCTGGTGATTATCTACTTGTCAAGTTTTATCTTTTGCAGTCTGTTGTTCCTTTCAGCTCTTATATTAGAAAAGTTCTATGTAGTGAGACTTCCTTTGTACTGTAACATCCCGCCTTTTTGCACGATTTAAACAAACACACGTGTCAATTCAAACCATACGTAAGGGCGGATTGTTATGGGGTAAATAAGAAAAAGACAAGAAAGAAATAAAACAAAACAGAATCTCACAGCGGAAGGATAAAATATAATAAACAAATATACATAAAGTTGTTTTACAAAATCTTCGATTATACTTATACAACATATATCAGAGTTACACATACCAGTGAAAACAACTAAAATGCAGCGGACAATTTATAATGTAGCGGACTAATATAATATATAATAGTAATAAAATCTTCGTCTTCGTCCTCCAAAGGTAAGGTCTTCAAATCCTGAAATGCTCGGACTGACCCGAGCGAATTGAAAAGACAAAACACTCGAGTCAGAACTAAAAGATCTTATGTAAGTTAAATTAACAGGAATAAATATGAGTGCAGTAACTCAAGAGATGCTCGGGATTTACATCTCCTAAGGATCCGTTAAACTATTTACTATGTAGTATATTGCGCTAATATAATAGTGTCTAATTGTAAAATAAACTTACTTTTAAATAGCGTTAAGGCTTTACATTTTCCACCTTAACACATTTATATATTCCCATAGTCTATACAGTACCGTAATCTCCCCCATACTAGGCGTCGTCAGAGGGCACTCCATAGGTATGGTACAAAACAAAATCGTATAAGGCGCGCTAGGGTAGGTGACACGACACAACTAGGCAATGCCAGGGTAGATATACCAATTACTATCTGGGCTGATGGAAACGCGCAGCGCGCAGCTACCGCCCACCTCGAACAAACTCCCCCAAAATCAAAAATAAAAGTGGCCACTGAATCAATCCAAAGTCAAAGTAAAATATCGAAGAGGAGTGTCCGATCAGAGGTATGACCTCATTGGCCCGAGAATCGCTCCTGTTTTAGCTACCTTATGCCAACTCACGGGAGTCGGGTCCACGTATTTACCTTACAGGAAACGCCACCACCAACCTACTTCATTCTGGAATCTCCACCGCGTACACGGTTAGTCAAAGTGGTTCTCGGTATCGACAGAGAGTATGTCCATATCCGATCCCGGTCTCTTTGCCAACCAATCGTTATTATAACACCGCGGTCATTTAAAAATAATTATACTTTTAAAACCCCCAAATAAAATATCCATTTAAAACCATATACATATGATATCATTTCCTTTTAAAACCCAAATCAATACGATATCATTTTTATTTTCCAATATATATACTTTCCAAAATCATAGGGTTTTCAAATTAAATATTTAGAAATCAAAATTCTTGAATATATTATTTCCAAATTATACTACCTTGAAAACATAGCTTTGAAACAAATTTCCATCTCTTAAATGGTTAAATATTAAACTACCTTTATAAAACAAAATAGCTTCTTTAGATTTCACTAATCAATTCTAAATATTGATTTAAACTTCCAAATACCATTTTTAATTCTTATGTTTCGAAGCTTTAAATATTTCACCCTTTCAAAAACAAACTCATTTGACAAACCCATATATATCAAATTCAATTCCTTATTATTTAGACTTGAAATGTTTTACTTAATGAATTCAATATAATTTGAGTAAAACCCTTAACTTCACATATCTGGATAATCCTTCAATTTATAAAACTTGATATATTCATTTAAATCAACCTGATATTCATTTAAATCACTTTACACAAAAATCAAGTTATAAAAATCATATCCTTTAAAATTCTAATTATTATTAAATTTCAATTTAACTTAATATTCATTTTCCAAATCTTATTCTCATTTAAGTCAATAGAACTTACAGACATTAAATTTTTTAATAAATGATTAATCGTATTTCATCTTAAAAATCAAACTTTATTTTATACTTTAAATCAAATTTATACAAAGCTTAAAACCGAAAATTACTATATATCAATAACTTTTATTAATAACCAAATCAAAATCCCATAAACCATATATATAGATTTACAAATCATAAAATCATTTCAAAAATAATTTTATATATATATCCCGCGGTGCCTGTATAAAATTTTCTACCCTATGGTCAAGTGATACGGATGTTTATCATTTCAATCCACAATTAAATAAATAAAACGCGGTTGTATATCATTTCAAACCGCAATCCCGAATGAAATGAAATGCATGATAAACTTGCAGTTATACAATATAAATATAGCATCCATTCATCCAAAATCAATCATCAACCAATTTATCTCAACCATCATTATTTTGTTTCAATCATCATCAATTTAAACAAACATCACTTTATAGTATATGCAATATAACAGGAAATAAATGACAGTTATTAACTAACAGTTTATATCCAAAATAAATTTATTAACTATTTGACTATCGGTTTATATCCAAATAAATAAATTTTTAACTGTCAATTTATATGCAGTAATAAAATTAATGAACAGTTATATTAAATAAATGCGGTTTAACAGAGATAAGGAATAAAACATGTCAAACAGTCATAAATAAATTTCTACTCATAACTAAAATCAATTTAACAAACATAAGAAATTTTAGAAGTTGTGAGTGGGTTAAAACACTCACCTTTGAATTTAAATCGAATTTAAATTCAATTTAAACTCAAAAATTCGACGATCTCCGAATTGGTCGAAACCAGCGTCAACAGATCTGGAATTTAATTACGATCTTAACAAAAAAAATCTCGCGTGAATCGGATTACGTATGAGAAAGTTATTCGAAAATTTCGATTGAAAACTAAAATTAAATAAAACAAAATAAACAAATATACCCCATCACCATGCCACGTCACATGCCACGTCCTTCTTCTCAAATTCGAGCACGCTACAGCACCAATCAAAAAAAATGGACAGTACCATTAGATTACGCTCTTCGAGAATTATGACATATAATTTTTCTGGAATTTTTAGAGGAGTTTGAAATTTTATTTTTATTTTTATTTTGGACTGTAATTGGATCTAGAAATTTTGCAGCCATTGGAAGAGAAGAAGATGAAGAAAAGAACACATAGAGAGAAATGAATATAGATGGAGGCTAGGGTTTACACAGCCTATAAATAGACAAAGTGAAATAGGATAGGTGTGCACGAATCATAAACGCGCAAAACGGTTGTTGGCCCACCAGAATATTTTATATTAATTGGATACGTTACGGGTTAGTAAATAAATTAATTGCTTCCTCAGATATTTACATTGAATTTTAAACGTATTTACAAATGTAAATTTAGATGCTTCATTTATAAGTTTCAATATAAATTCACAATTTCATTAAATTCCAAATTCATAGATAAGTTTCCATTTTCAACTAAATTTCTAAATTACCGTAATAATTATCTTAGATTTTTATTCATTCTCAATAGATTTAACTATTGTAAATAGACTAAGTTTTCATACTATAAAAATCCACATTTCTATGTATATATACATTTGAATTCCCTACTAAAATATTTTATTTATATTTCGCAATTACTTCCAATCCATTTTTTTGGCATCGCACTGTTACTTAAATAAATAGCCTATACCAACACTAATTATCATAAATTTGAAAACGGGTTACCAAATTTTGGATTTTATTAATAATTATTATTTATTGCTTCATTGTTTATTCAAATTTAGACAATTTAAGATGTTTCATAAATGCTGAGTAAATTATTAACTTCAGCGTAAAACTTTAATTTTATTTTATCTACAAATTATAAATTAACTTTGCAGAAATCCTTTAGTTGACCTTTCATTTAATTATCCTATCTATTGGTATCCCATAGATGAGAATTCCTAAAACATCTCCAAATTCCAACTTTAATTTCAATCACATAAAATGTTCTATTCAGTTTCCAATAAATTCAATAGATTCAAATTATCATGTTCTAAATCCAAATGAATCCATATATCCTGCCTTCCATTCTTTTAATCTAACTAATTATCATATTCTGAATAAAGTTTACGTTATTTCCACCTATAAGCTACAAATAACACGAATGTTGCATTTGATTTAGATTCTAAATAAATTGATGGGTAATAATTAATAATTCTCACTATTGCCCGATTTATTCCCATTCATCATTACAACAAAAATCACTTTTAGCAGCAACAATTATCAGCGTTTATTAAACAAATGCAATTAAAAATTATTTTAAACGAACTAATTTTCGTCAAAACGCTGACATAATGTTAAGTTCAAAACATTTCTCACAGCCTCTCTCATTATTACACTTTGTGAAAAAAATCGCTTTCCCTCTTCTTATTCCCTCTTCTTTTCATTTCCCTCGTTCCTCAATTTCATCCTACCCTAATTCCCTTCCATTCAATTTTCGTCGTTCTCTATTTCCTTTATTTTTCAATTTCATAGTGCCCTAATTCTCTCGTTCAGGTACGTCGACTGATTCAGTTCTAATTCGTCTTGTTTTCTCTGATGTTTGTATCCATTGATCGTACACTAATTTAGTTTTTGTTAGAAGGTTAATTCCAGAAGTCTTCACTTTCAATTCAAACTTCGATTCATAATTTGATCCTGACATGGATTTTTAGGTTTTGATTCAGACTTTGATCTCACTCAGGTATGGTAAGTTGAACTGCTTTTTATATACATTTTTGTAAAGTCTTATGCTGGTTATTGAAAGAAGCCTGGTTCCTCTTAAATTTATACTTATATAAGCTTTGCAGTAGGTCAGAACTTAAAATTTACAAAAATGAAAAATTCTAAAAACATTATTATTGAAACTGCTGTGTGGCTTAAAAGATTCACTGCTCACCGGTTTGGTTATTGATTTTGCACGTTTTGATTATAGCCTGTGTTATTTAACTAATACGGCTGAGTCTAATTTCATTTGAATGTTTGATACTATTTTTTCTTCTGAGTTAAGGAATGATGAATGTTGATGTTTGTATTAGTGTGGTATGAAAAGAATTATTCCTGGATGATTATCATTAGTTTTCGGTAATGATGAGTTTCCTAATCTGCTTCTAATGAACTGGCTTACACTATTAATTTTTTTCTCTGTGTGAATTGGTTAGAATGATTGGATTTTGATTATGTTGATGGGAAATGTTTTTTTTCAAAGAGTGTATATTTCGATATATTTCTTGTTCTGGTTGCCATATAACATGCAATTGAAGTATACGTCGGACCTTAGAGAATATCATACACAAAATTAAATCAAATAGTTTGAAACAAAAGCATGTCTTAACTCAGTGTGTAATATCGGAGCTAGAGACAATTTTATTGAATCATTTTGTGTGTATTGTTTGGTAATAGTTTAATTAAGCATTTTATAACAAAAACTTGAGACCATGGTTCATGGTTAAGGATCATAGATGAAACACAAGATGTTGTTTTCCTATACAGGGTCTGAGTTTATATCTCAGTAACACAACTGATATTTCAAAAATCACCATGAGTATAATAACCTTTATAGACTTTCACTATATTTAATAACTTTTGTCCAATTTATCCAACCCAAGCAAATTATATAATGAGGCAAACATCAGAATGGTCTATGAATTGAGTTAACTAATAACATTTTTTCCACTAAGTCACTAATCATATTAGCATAGGCTTATGAAGATGAATTCACTAAACAAATAGTACAAGCTTGATCTTCATATAGTCATATGACCTATCGGCCACATATTAAATTGAAGTATTATTACTTGGAGTTCCCAGTCTCATTGAGTGGTTATTGTTGAACCAATACCTTTAATGTTGACATGAATGTTCATAAAGGCTCATGAAATGTTGCTTGAATTATATAAACATAGAATAATGAAATACAACTAGCCTTTCCTGACTAATGATAGTGGAAAATAACATGAAGGCATGGAATATCATTATCATCAGAGTAGTTATATTGTAGCTACATACACTTTCATGCAAACTAACTTGGTGATTAATTAAACATGAGTGGTCATCTTTATGGAATAGATCTATAGAAAGATAGCTTTTTTGTTTCACATTTTTGACTTCTAACTTTACAGATTTATTTCTTTAATAGATGAACCTCCATGTATATAGTTATGATAGCTCACTTTTTATTGGTATATATCATCAGAAGTGACTGCTTTCTTATTAAGACACAACTCCTCAAGCTGTTGTATCGATTGATGCTCGAAAAGGGGTAAACATGTTTCGCAAAGTTGAAGTTCCCGTAAGCCCAACTTCTTTAGTACTCTTCCTTCTTTATAACCTATTACATGTGTCAATGATGAAGAAACATATTATAAGGTATTACTGTTGCAATTTTATGCCAAATACATGTTGGTTGGCCCAGCTAACATTGAATTATTCACTGTTTATTTTTTAACTGTTGTGGATGAAGTGTATTGTCGATGAATTGTAAAAAATGCATTATTTTATATATATATCAAGATGCTTTTTTGATTTAGCGGAGTTAAGTTCAGAGGACAGTGTTTTCTATTGATGTAGTTGATTAGATTTTGGTTGGAGGACAGTGCTAAGTTTAGTTGTACTTTGGATCTAGTTAAGTGTATAAGGGTGGATGATTGATAGCATATTTTAGACACGATCTGTACGAAGAATTAAAGTTTTTGAAATCTTTTGGTTGTTGTAGTTGTTACATGTATATTAAGCATGTTGAATTCCATCATATTTCGAAGATTTGAGATGAGTTTTGATGGGTTGAATTTAGAGGCAGCTGTGGTTCTTTCTTGTGAGAGCTAGAGAGCTATCTTGATTCTAGGCATCATTTTGTTGCTAATTGATAAGATGGAATCTAAGGATTGATTATATGTCACGTATGCCTGATGGGTTTACAATGGACATGTTACCTTTTCTTTTTCTTTTTCCGTTTTGGGTACATACATGTATAAATAATTTCAAAATAATTTCAAGATAACTACTTTTATGGATATAATAGTTGCACGATTTTTGCTCTTGTTTTCATTAGCACAATATGTCTGCTTCATGCTAGTTATCATTACATTTTTAAATAAGCCCTAATCTAAGTTAGCTACAACCATCTAAACATTTATTTTTTCAGTTTAATAAACAATATACCTCGTACACTTAACTAAAATTCCTACTTCCATTCAACAATTTAGGGTATTCTCCATCCTACAATTTTAGCAATAGTCCTATCGTCTCCTTTGATTTTTATTTTATTTTAAATGGTTTATTATCAAAGTAGAGCAGTAAAAAGAAAGAAAGGGACACATATTCAAAAGCTATAAACCCTAAGAAAGAGAAACTGTACTGAACTGGATCTCTTTTCAATAATGAAATTTTACATTAAATCAGATGGCCATAAATGTGAAACAGGATGTGTGTACTAGGTTTCTTAACTTGTTGCAGCCTAAAGTAATTTATTTATGCTTTCATAGTTGATGATTTGATTATACAGTTTGATGCTTTCTTGTAGGGCTAGTGTGTTTGTTTAATATTCCAGGAATTGTTGTTGTTTTGGTGTTTATTTAAGTAAGTTTTATAAACTTAACTAATCAACAAAGTTTTATAAAAGTAATTAAGTTTATAAGAATTAACTAGATTACACATGTTGCTTTCAAATTGTACAAAAATCGAAATTAACTATATGCACTCTAGAATTAACTAGATTATAAAAATTAAGTTCATAAGAATCGCATCCCTATTTTAAAAATAGCAACAATTGAGTTTATAAAAATTAAGTTTATATATGCAACCTTTATAGCTTAAGGCTCGATTAAATAAACTATAATGAAATATTTCTGTTTGGCTTCACTGTTGAAAATTCCGATACATTTTTTTTTGCAGAAGATGGAGATTTATTTTTAATGTATAATGGATACATGCACAAGTTAATAATGATTTTACTTTCTCATTCACTAACAAGGAACAAGGTCTGTACCTTAAGCTTCATTTTTTAACGTTGTACCACAGGTAATTTTTGAGATCACTTGATTGAGGTAAAAGGGAAAGATGGTATAAAAGGGGACCAAGCAATTTGACTTTTTTAACACTAAAACTTGTTGATAGCTGGTCCAAATAGGATTTATGATTACATGATCCTCAGTATAACCATATGGTGCTTGCAAAGTAAAATCATTTTTTTACATGGACCAGACAAATAGCTGATTGTTTAGGAAACATCATTTCTGGCAGTTGACGTGTAACGACCAATAAAATTTTATTAATTTTTAATTGGTTTTATAACGTATTTAATTTGGATTTTGACAAATTAATAATAATAATAATTTTGAACTTAAAATTTGATATTTGGATTACGTATAATTTTATAGTTTAAACCAATAAGTTGTAGTTGTATATGGCTTGCATCTTATTCTATAATAACCAGTGTATATTTTGCTGTCTACTAGTATAATACTATATGTTAGTTTATTTATGTGTATCGATCTAAACAATGATTTTAAAATAATAATAAAAATATACATACATACATACATATATATATATATATATATATATATATATATATAATTTAATTTGCGTTTGAATTTCGAAAATGATTTTGATTCATATAAATAGTTATATACATAGTTATGCACATATATAGCCATAAGTTCAACTCATACCATATTAAATTTCTTTTAAAGGTTGATAAATCTATGGGTGAGCGTTGCCACACCATTCCACCTTATATTTGATTCTCGAACGTTTCAATTTGCATTCTATCCGTTCACAATTTCTTTATTATGTGTCAGCTGAATCAATGAGAGACTGTTACAATTTCATTTATTTGTGTACGTTTTCATTTTTATTATTGTACACATCACGGTACCTTTAAATTGTGACTTTATTTCTTTTCTTCGGTTTCAATTATAGAAGCGTGCTGCGCACGATATTATTAATTGCTTTGAATTTCACTGTTGTTATCAATCCATCGTTTTAATTTATTATATGGTCCGTTACTCTGCCTTTTTAGATTTGAACGTGCAGCTGGTGGCATTAAAAGTTGCTTTAATTATCCACTGAATTATCGTGACCATCCCACTACTCTATATTTATTCTTGTACGTTTTATCTTCGCTTAAATTTCTCTGTCCATTCCTTTTTCCATTTTAATATTCATGCCTTTCCATACCCACGTGCTTTCCAATCAAGCAATAAATTATTTAAATATCCACCTTATCAACTTGACCGTTGTTATTGCAACATACTAGTATATAATTCAAATCTATCATTATTCTACCATTTCTTCTTTAATAAATTATATGTAACAGTATATCATAAATGGACAACTCATTCTCCACCCATTCATCTCTCCTATTTAATTAATAATGGAATATAAAGTTATATATTTGGTATACAATTCAAACAACCATTACCATTCATACCTCCTAAATTCTAGCGATTGACCCCTATATTTCGATGGTTCCAATTTTTTGTTGCTGGATTACTCATTCCTACCGTTCAACTATATTAAATATTTATAACGTGTAGTCTCTAAGCCTATTTAGCTTCATTTTTTTCTTCCTCTCTGTTGCATCTTGAAAAAAAAAGAGATTTTTCCCATTACAATGCTAAAACACATATGATGGAAAAATGAAAAAGGACCAGTTCTCCTTCCTATAGCTTCGTCAAGCCTCCGCCATCACAGCTCGAACCACCTGTCAAGAGCCACAACCCACTCCATGCCTCCTCCCCTCGTCATCCATATTTTTATAAACGGTATGCGTATCATACTGCAATATATGTTTCGTTTTTAAATGTTTACATATAGCATGAATATGTACTAGTACTATATATAGTCTATTTTGTTTAATGGATATGTTATACAAGCTGTGTTTTCTTTTGTCTAATGGATTTTGAAACTTATAATAAATATTATTGCATTAGTTGTTGTTTTCAACTTTCTGCAACACTTTTTTTTATTAAAAATTTTAGCTTGCTGCAATTCTCTTTTCATCTATATTATTGTATTCTAACATCTAATATATACATTTTATCTAGTTATATATATTATACTATAAGGTGTATATATATAAGTTTACATAACCCTTTATTATATGTAGCTATGTATATAAGATTGGACCTGTTATATATGAAAGCATTGGTTATAGCAATTAAAAATATACAAAGGAATTTAACGTGGTGATATTTACTTATGAATAGAACAAGATACGTACCACTATCTGTATCTTCGTCTCTCTCCCCATGTTTTATTATTATATATATATATATATATATTTATTCTTTCTTTTTTCACTTTTCACTCCTTTCATTTTTTAGCTTTTAAATTAATTGACAAACGCTTTGGAAGTATTTAAACGCAGTACATGACAAATTTAATAAGCAGTGGTCTTTTACGTCATTTATAGCCAAAAAAAAATCTGATAAGTTCATACATTTCTAAACTGAAAATAATAAATATATGATGCGATGGAATTTGAATTTTCATACGTCGTGCCATGAGCTGATCTTAAATTTAAAAGAGGTATGATATATCAATCGCTTATAAATAAGACGAAGATAACGTCCTAAATTAATTTTTAGCAAATTGAACATTACTGTCGTTATTAAAAAACCAACGTATTGTGTCATTTGATTATTTGGGTACTACTAATACGTTACTTTATTCATTCCATCAATTCTTTTCACACCACGTTATTTTAAATAAATTGCTACTCTTCTACTGAAATTTATCCAAAAATTTAATAAAAATGATCCGACGGTGTATTAGCCTTCAGGACTAATCCCTGAATTCCAAACGTTGGATCCACTTTGCGTTCTGTTTTTTTTTCTCTTTTTCCATAAAACATATATAAAGTAAAGTTTATATTTGTTTTCTGATGTTAGTTGAAATGTAAATATTGATTTTTAAATAGTATATCTATATATATAAGCTACTTTTGTTGTTCGTATATAAATGGTTTTGTATGTGCATTTTTATGAAATAGCGCCCAATGTATATTATTTTATAAAAGAATTCATTTGTTATGTCAACTAAATATATGTTACATTTGGTTTATATAAATATATTATAACCGATGTTGACTTCTTTCATTATACTCTTTCTTATAGCTAAAATATGTCAATATTGTAACCTAGCACATGATTAATATTAGTCTGTTTATATAAGTATTTATTTCAAATTTCATATTGTATATATGCTTGATTCTAATTTATGTGTTTTAAATAAAAAAACAATGATTTTGGAAAATATAAATACATATATATTGAATTTAATTTAATATGTGTTGAATTTAGAATATGACTTTATATATATAGTTATATATAGTTATATATATATATATATATATATATATATATATATATATATGGGTCCACTCATACCATTATCTTCGCCGATCCCGTTCTGACTTGTTCCATCAATTCTTGTTATCAGCTTTGATCGTTGAATTCGTTTCGATTTTGCTTTGCTTCGATTCATAATTCAAATTTCAGTGTCCGTAGCAGTATGCATATCCATGTCATCTTCTGTATTCTCTAGGCACGAGAGGTGAGTATCACTCACGATTAACATTCTTTTATTCATTAAATTTGATTTCAATTGAAACGAAAATTGAAATATGCTGCTGTAGTTATTTAAATTTGTTATATATGCTATTATCTGTAACTATTCACCTGCGGGATATGACACCATATCTTGTTGTTTATATTATATTGGTATTGATGATATATGCGTGTTATTTTATTGTATTTTCTGTTATCACTCTGCAAGTTCCCTGTAGTTTAGAAATCACTATGGGTTGAAATGATACATACCCGAACAGACTTTAGAATAGGAGAAAATCGTTATGGGTCGAAATGATAAACCCAAGCGATTTTCATTTAATTGAATTTGGGATTATGGGTTAAAATGATATCCACCCGTATATATTTAGTATATGGATTGAAATGATAAATATCTGTAGCACTTGACTATATGATAGGAAATATGTACAGACACCGTTGGTCGATATAAATATTTTGAAAATAATTTCTATAATTTTGGAAAGAAATATATGGTTTAATAAATTTGATTCTTAAGATATTATATTAATGAAAATTGTATATATAGATTTAGTAGTAATATTTGATTTAAATTAGTTTGATTCAATACATATAATATGGTTAAGTATTTATGTAAATCTATATTTCAAATAGATTCTCTTGTAATGAATTGAAAAATTAAAATTGGGAGATAAATTTGGGTTTATAAAAATGCTATTTAAATAAGGATTTATTTAATTAAATCGATTTGAAATTTTTGAATGGGAAATTTAAAGGGTATGATTTTATAACTGGATTTTTGATTTAAGTGATTTAATGAATATTTCACGTTTAAATAAATTAAAGAAAATATTGAGTAAAATGTAATTTAAGGTTACTTAAATGATATTGAATCTAATAAAGGAGCATTTCAAGACCAAATTATAACGAGGTTAAATCGAGATCTATATGAAACTGTTATATAGAACATTTAAATATTAAAGCCTTGAACTATATTGGAATTTAAATGGTTTATGTTGAGATTCAGATCTGTGTTTGAAATCAACGTAGTTGAATTTGTTATCTAGCAACTAAATTGAATTAAAGTGAAATTTAGGTTGAACCAAATTTGAAATTATTATTTAGAAAACTAAATTGAATAAAAATTTAGTTGAAACGTTGAATACTTAAAGTTTTGAAATAATATTGAAATATAAAGGGGTATTTTTGTGATTACAAATCCGAATTTGAGATCGATAAATTGAAGTGTTTATCTTAGGAATTGAGTTGAATTTAAATTGATAAATTGAGACTGAATTAATTTTGAATGGGAAGGTTGGGTTGATGTTGGAATGATTTGTTAAGTTGAGGAAATTGAAAATACTTTACTGTGTAAATTATTTAATATATATAAATACTATTTTGGGAAATATAGAGATATTTGAAGTGAAAATGAAATTTGGTTTTGAATTATAAATTAAGCTAAAATGACCACGGTGTTATAGTGTATATTTCTACCTTGTAGAAAGTTCCATGGACCCTTAGAGGATGGCTATCCCAAACATCCTTTAAGTTATTTGTATTTCAGTTGATATTTCACTTGAGTTGGATTTATTTATATAAGAATGTTAATCCTGACTCGAGTGTTTTGTGTTTTGCTTTACGCTCGGGTCAGACTGAGTGATACAACATTTGAGACTCACCTTCGAAGTTGGAGCCTTGCTTGAAGATCCAGCTATCTATCCTTTCAGTCATCCTGTTGATTTGTTCAGAGAAGTCATCTGCGCATACTGGAGACTTCACTACATCTAAGTTATTCAGTTGTATTTTATTTCTAACTCCAATGTATATAGTAGCTTCATGAACTACTATTCTTTATCTATTCCGCTGCATTTTATTACTCTATGTCTGTGATCTGTGACTGATTATTTACTTTATATGTTACGTTTTGCCAAATTTAAATTAACAATTCGGTATTTTGAATTATTTAAGTCGGACATGTATGGTTTTATTGTCGATTTGAATGGTTGAAAATATTGGGTCGTTACATGACCTATCAATCTTTGAATATAGACTTAAATATAACCTATATTATACAACACTAAGAGTATTTGAATATAGACTTAAATATAGACATTCATTGGGGAAGTTATTTTGCAATTGATTCATGTTGAAAAAAGCTTTTTTCTTCACTAAGCGTAATATAAATTAGAATTTTTCATGTCTTATTTCTTGTATTGTCCTAAGAAATGAAGAAAAACTCAAATAGATAAATTCTTTGGTACCAAATATAGAGATGCAAAGAATTGAAAAGCTTTATAAAAGATGAAGGAAGCAAACAAAGAAGAAGCATGGTGACGATCTCCAGGCATGTAAGCCTATAAATTTCACTTGAAACCCCAGGTATGTACTTTACTCAGGTTATACTTCTTACCAAAATTTTGCTCCTGAAACCAGATAGCCTACCCTTCTTACTAAATGTTCTATATGAGCGATGTTGGCACCTGTGTTCTGATTATTTTTATCATGACATGTTAGTGCCATAAACATAGTAAATATGGAGTTCCAAATAGGGATTAGGAATTTTCATGCATATAATTTAGGAATGCATCAATTATTAGCACTATAGAAAGTGTTCAGTGTATGCAACTCGTATAAAAAGGATAGTATTGCACTTCTTCTGACATTTTTATCTTACCACAAACAAACTATTTTATTTTTTAAGCCCATTTTTGCTACAGAGTTTATAGTTCCTTCAAATTTCATATATTTTGTGACATGCACAACATGAACAATCACAGACCTTCATTTTAATTGAATATACTACATTTTTTACCATACAGAATTTGGAAGAGCGTTACATCTCGAACTCATCCAAATATCTTAGCATAAAAGAAATATTAAAGCAAGAGGAGAAGGAGAGAACATCGAAAAAGACTGGAAGTTGCTCTAAAGCTATGGTCTGGCTTACCAGGTATCAAAATCTTAACTCGAAATTCAAAAATGTTTCATCCGATATATCAAATATGTGGAAAATATTTCAGGTGAGTATTTTTTTATTAGATCATTATGATGCTTTAGCCTTGAGGTATTACGAAGATTAGAGAAGGATCCTAAAATGACACTAGAACAAGTTGTGGGAGAAGCTTACAAGAATGTACTACAACCATGGCATGGTTGGATCTCCACTACATCTTATAAGGTTCTCCCCCTGCAAGATTATGTTTGTGTATTTTATTTGGAAGTATATTTTGAATGCAAATTTATTTATAACATGTAGCAATGAAGCTCATTCCAAAAAGAGAAATCTTCAATAGCCTATATTATTCACAAAGACTTTGACTCAATCTGATGCAAATAATGGAGGAGACTTTTCAGTGCCTAGGAAGTGCGCTATTACAGTTTTTCCAAATTTGAACGACCAAGATGACCCTCCAGTCCAAAGCATATCATAGATGTGCATGGAGAGACATGGACTTTTAGGCACATACAAGGGGGGTCACCCAAAAGGATATTTGTTAACCACCAGTTGGAGCGCATTTGTGAGTCAAAATAAGCTAGTGGCTAGTGACTCCGTTCTTACACTTCTATGAAATTCCTTGGTTTTAACAATAGTGACATGTTCAGTAGGAGAACGAGGAAGGAGTCAGTACTGGAGGCAGTAAAGAGTGCATTGACTGGACACGTGTTTGAACTAGTGTACTATCCAAAGGTAGGTACCTCAGAATATGTTGTGAAGGCAAAAGCAATGAGAGAGGCAACAACATTTGGTTTTAAACTAATTAATAGTTATTAGAACATGTTGGGTAATGACAGATACATGTGGACATTGTTTCTTCTGTCAGGTCCGTGGATATAGGACGCATATGCGAACATGGTCGGTCCTCAAAGTTGGATTGTGCTACTGGAGCACACATTTCAGCTACCCATAATAATAGTTGCATGTCTATTCTATTATCTGTATCTATATAAATAATAATAATAATTGACCATTTATGTTCTTTACTTTCATTTCACCTAATCTAAATACTTCCTCATTAATTTGATATCAATTTGCTTTCGGATCCTAAATGTTTTTATTATTCCTATATTGGAAACATCACAATAATCATACTAAGTAATAAATGTTTTACAGTTACAAATTCCAATACCACGTACATTCTTCTTCTCTGGACAGGTCCTGAACAATTTAAGGTCTTAGACCAAAATTTGTTGATTTAATGGCTGTAGAGGAAAGATGAGGAAAAAAAGGTTTAAAACCCTTGAAATATCAAAGACCAAGACTTGAACTTGGGACCTCAGCCCAAATATCTATGCTACATTTACTTTTAAAGTTGAATGGATAACATAGTGTATGCATCCAATAGATGAATGTTTGAAGCCCCCTAGGAATCGGAGACCATAGTGTGCGTTTATGTAGCCGTTTTCCAGCTTCAAGATACTTGTTTGTCGCTCTGTTCAAAATGGTCAGTAACTCCAAAATGGTTAAGAAATTAGTATTGTCATAACCAATACAGAATTTAGATCGATGATCTACTCTATTATGCTAAATATGCAATTCTTTCTGATACAAGGAGAGTTCAAACTTCTTTTTTAAGGCTTTCCTCTAGCCTAAAATATAGCTTTTCTTCACTTGATGCTTGACGCTCATTTTAGCGATACCACTATAGATATTATTGAGGTCTCAGAAGATAATTAAAAGTCATAACCGAACCACTTAATACATCAATTTGATGTTTGCATTTCATAATTTATTGTGAGGTTTAGGAGGAAAGTTCAATGGCTCTGATTACAGAGTTTGGAATATCATCCAGTTTTCTACATAACTTTACTTGGTGAATTGGAAAGTTACGATCATGAATAATGTAGTATGTATATTGGATTAGATGACATGTAAGCATTTACTGGTCGCCCTCGTATTGAAATTTCTTAGTAGCTTCTATGATTAAAGATGAATTATTAGTTTTGGCTATCACCTGATAATTGTAGACTTCAATAGTGATTGTTTACCAAGCATTGGTGTATATTTAGTTATTTACTATCACATGTTAAATTCTGCTTGTGTGTTGATTTGCTTTCTTATTTTTACAGTTAGGAAGATAATCTCAAAAGGCGATAATATCTTGATTGAGCTTGGTGACACTACAAAGGAAATTTGCTTGTGAAATTTGGCATATCTTGATTGTACAGGTACGTCATTCGTACTGTTGACTCATCCTATGCTTTTTGAGTATGGTTGTAATGTCTTATACGACTGGTTCTAGAAAAATCATGTCAAAACATTAGCTGAAAACTTGATTGCTTGCTTGTCATCTGTTCTTTGACAAAAACAAACAAAGTACACCGCTAGAAAAGAAAATGACTTCAACTCTGATATGATTCCCATACGTTCATATCAAAAGAACCGAGTGCTCCATGACGGAGACATTAACCATACATCATTTATCACTACGCTAGCAACCAATTTTAATAATAAAGGCATTTGAGTCTCATATCAAATCTTCTTAGTACTGTAGTTTTAGAACTTGACCTTGTATTGCTAACTGCAATTATGAACATATATCCTATGGTTTGCTTAATTATGCCCCATAGTGTGCGTGTGTTCAGTGATGAAATGGCTGACAAACTTTTAATGCAAGTTTTATTTATGGAATATTTTTGTTGTCAAAACTCATTGAATCGTGTGAATCATATTAGAAGATAATAATAATATATAGATGGTCCATTCTTACTGGTAATGCAACACTCAGCAACTAATAATTATTAGTTTGTTTATAGTTAACTGTTCATATTAAATAGTTGTTGAAATGAGTATTAACTGCTAGCCTGCCCTTATGTAAGGATAAGGATTAAGTTGGGCATAATAAATTTTGGTAGCAGCAAACCTACCATTCAGGAAAAATATAGCTGTAATTTCATCATCTTATTTTATTTTGACAATTTTAACATAGGCCATTACTGCATGAGGTAATTAGATGTTTGTACTTCACATAACTTCTCTTTTTGGAAATCCAGGTGACTTAACATGGTTACGTACTTATGTGTGCAGATAATAGTCAAAAAAATATTTTAACCATGGCATTTAGCTAAATTCTTAAAGGGACACTGAACACCTAGGGTTGGTATCATCACAATATAATATACATATGGATATATCTAGAATAATAGAGAAGGTCGGTGAATAGATAAGTATGAAACATGTGCATTATGTGAGTCCTAAAATGTGCTGGAACCGTGTTGGCATTTGCAGCGAGTGCCCAAGTGGTAGTTATATTATTTATATTTATAACGGAACGTAGATTCTAATTCATGTGTAAATATAAAATATAAATTCTGGTAAGTAATTTTTGTCGTAGATGATTTTATTTTAATGCATGACAGATATTTTGTTTGTGGAGAATGATAAACCGAGCTTCATATCTAGAAATAAACCATAGTTTTACTGTATATGCCAACATTTGGTTTAAATAGCAGGGACTATCATGAGCAGATAGTGGTGCTAACCTTTGTGATAGTTGAGTCATGTTTCCTTTTTAGTGTGCTTAGAGTGTGAGGAGTTATGTATTTAATATCCTTATAATTCAAGTCAAATTGAACAAGACTTATGTTGGGAAATTGTGGTAACTCTGTTTATTATAAGCTTTCATCATTTTTTTACATGTGTGCTTTAATTTTTTTAATCTTAGTTTGATGTTACTTAGTACAAAGTAATCTTAGTGCACGATGTTGCAGTTTTAGGTGGGAAGTGATGCAGACCTTGCATGAGATGGTGTCACCAAATGAAGTGGCTGCAATTAAAAAAATGCCCACGGGAGCTCAATTATCCTTGCAGGCTGGCTCAACTATATATAAGTATATTTGTGTGTATAGACTAGCAGATCTGGAATATTGAGCAGGTGATAGTGTATGGGAGAACTGGCATATACGGAGTAACTACACATGAATGAGTGAGGCTGCGATGTTGAGTATGCAATGAAAGTCTAGATAAAAGTACGTTGAGCAAGTGATGGAATCCTTGCAGGCTTCCATTGCAGGTAATTAATGATGGCGATGATACATTCTTCTTCCGTAGCAAGTAGCAAGCATATGAAACTTTTTAGATGCACGTTTTGTTGTTGGCATTTGGTGCGGACTTACTGTATTGACATTATATTTTTGTTTAACATATAACGTGTCTTTGTTTAACAGAATTTGTGGCAACTTGGTTTACTTTGTTATTTTTGTTTATGGATATTATTAAAACTTGGTTTATGGATGCCTTTTGTTTATTAATATTGTCTTAACTAGTTTATGTAACTAATTAATAGTTATTAGAACATGTTATATATACTAGTTGCTTGAATATACTCAAAATATAGTTCTGGAATATTCAAAAATAGAGTGGAATATTAAAGCTGTTATATAAATAGAAGACAGCGTCTGATTAATGCTGTCAATGAAGAAACAACAGCGTTCAATTCGTGCTGTAATTATCTTTAAATAGTCAATAACAGCGTTTAGTACATGCTGTCTAAATAGTTGATGATTCAATAACAGCGTTTATAAAAAGCTGTTGTAAACAGTTAAAGTAGAATTAAAACATCTCCGACAACTAAATTATTAACGTTGTAGAAACATAATACAGCATGTTTGAAAACGCTATAAAAACATTATTGACAGCATGTACGAAACGCTGTCAAAGTGATGTTTCAACAGCGTTTATCAAAAAGCTGTTGTAAGTTCTGCATATACGACAGCATGTCGTTATACAGCGTTTGAACTAACGATGTTGTATCGTATTACAGCGTTTATCAAACGCTGTTAAAAGCCTATTGTGGTGTAGTGCATGCTTAAATTACCACCAAACAATCATTAAATTTACCTATCTTTTATTGATTCCATAAAATCTATTTGCCCTGAGTTAGTTACTGCATTTATCAAATTCCAATTTCGCAATCATCTTAAATACATAAATTGGTATTGCATTAACATTTAAATTTATTAGCTTATGTCAACACTATTAACATTAATTGCAATGTATTACCAATTTTAGTCACTACCCTAACTACTAACTCATATTAACCTACATTATTCCCAAGAATTTCATTGGTTCTTCTTATATTAAATTTATCAACCATATTAATTAAGGTTTTTTTAAAAACAATTAACAAAATTCCCTTTAATATATACCACTTAGCAATCTATTAAGCATGGTATTATATTTCACGTAAATGTACATTTAATTACATTTATTACAATGTTATCCAAATAAATTGAATGATCTTAGTATATAACTCCTAATATCCACCCATCTTGCCTTAATCCCAAATAACATACAAATTAAACTACCCTTAATTTCAATTAACCCTATCATTACTTTTTATATTCCAAACAAATAAATTAATAATAGGTTAATTGAATCAGATTTACAATCCAACTTTAATTATTTGCAAATTTTGTCAGTTTGGACCACTTGGTAAATTCAGAATCCTTTAACAACTTCCTATATTAATTTATTTTTGAATAATCCCAAAATTTTCAATATTAAAGTACAAATCCAATTTATCAAAAATTAAAACTTAAATTTCAAGGAATTTATTTATTTAGGTTTAGATCCCGTTATTCACTAAAATTGGTTGGTATTTATTTCATTCGCCTCTTTAATTGTAACGTAAATTTCTCATAAATACACCTAAAATTTCATTTAATTCCAACTGCTTCCTAATTTCCATTTCTACGTCTTAACACACTCTATATTAAACTTCTAGACATTGTATTACTTATCATATTAATGTAACCTTTATTTAGTGTATTAACATTTATTTCAATTCAAATTCTATCAACCAATTAAACATGTAACCTATTACTATTGCTTACAAATCAAAATATTGCACCCATTGTCATCTTCTGAATGGAATTAGTATTTATTTCAAAACTTATCTAAATTTACATTGAGACCATATTTAATCGTCTTCGATAATATTAATCCTCAATTTATTAAATGGAATCAATATATCTTACATAACATGTTTTACACATAAATTTTTAATTAATAAAATTTCAACTTATTCCCCATATTCTCAATAATTACCTAACATAAATCTACGCTTATTTTATTCTACATTCACACTTCCGTTACTCTCAAATCAATAAGTAACGTTCATATAAATAAATGTTATGTCAGATTCCTATTTATTGCGATATTTTTATTTATTTATTACTGCATAACTTTACTTATTTTCTTCCCATCACTTTAAAATTAGTCGTTAAAGTAACGCTTATCAATATGCATCAAATTATTTACCAAATTAAAAGGTTTTGATTTTTTTAACAAATTAATTGACAGATTAATTAGGTAATGTATACGAATTGTTATTGTACCCATAAATTTACACTTAACTAATTAAACGCCTTACCTATATTCTCTATCTTCCCATTATATTCAGGTACAATACTTACACTAATTTTTATTGAAAAATTTATTCATATTACAAACAAAGGCTTAAATTACCATTGTTAAATTAGCGTTCAATATATATTTATCACCATTTAATATTTCTACTAAATTTTTATTACAAAATTCTATTAAATAAATTAAATCGTCGAAATTTACGGGTCGTTACACTCTCCCCCACTCAAAACTTTTCGTCCCCGAAAAGGATAAAGAAGGGAAAAGAAGGATTTAGAATCTACATATCTTATTCAAAACATTACCTTATAAACAATTAAATTTACAATATCTGTCACTTTTCTTAAAATATACAAATTTACAACATTATCTTTTTATACTTAAATTTATTAGAGTTTGGAGAACATTTCAAAATATTTCTAAGTCCAAAATTTAAATATCTAAGTAGTTCCAATCACTAATCAGCCAAATTAATACAACAACCATCAATTTCCTCGAACAGCATACATACAATTACAAAACAACCATACAATCACACAATCAAATAGTTATTTGGGTTTAAACTTGAAATTGTACGGAATGAAAAATAACTATCAAGTGCATCATTTACTCAACAGTCTTGGATGGAACAAAATAGATTATTTATTCATCCAACAACTTCAAATTTCCTTACCCAACCAACCATAAATCAAACAATAACAATTCAAACCAGCAACCAAACTAACTTATTATAAATTTCATGCTTTAGTTGTTTGATTTCCCTTTTTGTTTATATAGTGATTTTTCTCATTCACATTTACTTATCAAAGGTTTGCTCATTCATTTTTACTTATTACTTACAATTATTCAATTCCATTAACTCGGGTCATGCTGGTTCCTTATATTTTGTTATAATTATTCATCCATTTATAATAGCATGTCCTTATTTATTTACTTTAATTCCTTAAGTTTTATAATCATCTATCTATCATGCTTACCTTTATTTATATTTACTTGGTAAAATTTCAATTATATCTTAAGTTATTGAATATAGCAAATTCATTGAATGCTTCATTACCTACTATTACTTGTACAAATTTCTACTACATTTCTTATTAAACATTTCAACTTTTTATATTTGGTAAGTTATATATGTTGAAGAAAATGCAAATGAACTTATACAAGTTTTATCTCATCTTTTAATTAAATTTAATGTTCAACAATATTACTCTTTATCTCATATGTCACAAATTTCAAATTTCCCTTTATAACTTAGCATTTAAGTCTCTTATTTTATTTAGGGTTTCAATTATTAACTAAATTCTATTTCACTACCATAATTGAAATAATTAATTAATGGAAATTGAAGAATTTAATACCGGGTTAAATTTCAAATCATTTAAAATAATAGATAAATATATTCTTACAACTTACATATATCTAATTATTTTTAAAACAATTCAGAATTTATATAATTTTCCTCAAAATGAATCTGCGGTAGGACTACTACAGTGGCCTTCCCCCTTCGAAACTCGAAAATGAAAGTCGATGATGCGGCCGCCATCACCGAAATTATTTTCCAGCGACAGAAAAGGAAGTAAACTTATTTCTCTCCAGAATTTCTTTAAAACCATACTTTCAAATTTTATTGAAATATTTGTCAGAAAACATTCTTAAACACTATTATTATATTTTGAAATCCTTTGAAAGCAAATCTTCAAAAATCCCGGACTTAAGTTCCACATTTCCAAATTTTATATATTTTATTTTTCAATCTTATTTCTATTATTATATATACAATTTTATTCCTAACAACCAATATATTGCAACCAAATAAAATCTTATAAATTTTATTTTATATATATAGAAAATATAATAGGCAAAATTATATTAAAACAAATATTATGTCGGTCTGTCATATTAAGTGTTTAGAAACCCCTATTGATGTCACAGCGTCCCATGCATCAACCAGAATTTATAAATACAAAACGGAACAGATTAACTCAATATTAAAATCTTTTTATAACACTAACAAATAAGCTCTCTCATATATATACGCTCAGCGACTCCCATAGGGTGTTATTACCCTATTAACAAAGAGTCAAACCCCACAAAGCCAAAGTTTATCGCTAAACCAAAGCTCTGATACCAACTGTAACGGACCACCCGTCAGTGGGGTAACGCCCACCGTAGCATACATTGGTACCTGTGTTCTGCCTTTACAGCCAACCTCTCGACTGCACCAACCCCGCAGGGACATGTAGGAGTAAGAGTCATCCGCTCGCTACCCAAACCAAATGCGAGAACCCCCTATCATGCTGCACCCTCCAAGTGCATAGGCAGACACACATGTCGATTCAAACCATACGTAAGGGCGGATTGTTATGGGGTAAATAAGAAAAAGACAAGAAAGAAATAAAACAAAACAGAATCTCACAGCGGAAGGATAAAATATAATAAACAAATATACATAAAGTTGTTTTACAAAATCTACGATCATACTTATACAACATATATCAGAGTTACACATACCAGTGAAAACAACTAAAATGTAGCGGACAATTTATAATGTAGCGGACTAATATAATATATAATAGTAATAAAATCTTCGTCTTCGTCCTCCAAAGGTAAGGTCTTCAAATCCTGAAATGCTCGGACTGACCCGAGCGAATTGAAAAGACAAAACACTCGAGTCAGAACTAAAAGATCTTATGTAAGTTAAATTAACAGGAATAAATATGAGTGCAGTAGCTCAAGAGATGCTCGGGATTTACATCTCCTAAGGATCCGTTAAACTATTTACTATGTAGTATATTGCGCTAATATAATAGTGTCTAATTGTAAAATAAACTTACTTTTAAATAGCGTTAAGGCTTTACATTTTCCACCTTAACACATTTATATATTCCCATAGTCCATACAGTACCGTAATCTCCCCCATACTAGGCGTCGTCAGAGGGAACTCCATAGGTATGGTACAAAACAAAATCGTATAAGGCGCGCTAGGGTAGGTGACACGACACAACTAGGCAATGCCAGGGTAGATATACCAATTACTATCTGGGCTGATGGAAACGCGCAGCGCGCAGCTACCGCCCACCTCGAACAAACTCCCCAAAATCAAAAATAAAAGTGGCCACTGAATCAATCCAAAGTCAAAGTATAATATCGAAGAGGAGTGTCCGATCAGAGGAATGACCTCATTGGCCCGAGAATCGCTCCTGTTTTAGCCACCTTATGCCAACTCACGGGAGTCGGGTCCACGTATTTACCTTACAGGAAACGCCGCACCAACCTACTTCATTCTGGAATCTCCACCGCGTACACGGTTAGTCAAAGTGGTTCTCGGTATCGACAGAGAGTATGTCCATATCCGATCCAGGTCTCTTTGCCAACCAATCGTTATTATAACACCGCGGTCATTTAAAAATAATTATACTTTTAAAACCCCAAAATAAAATATCCATTCAAAACCATATACATATGATATCATTTCCTTTTAAAACCCAAATCAATATGATATCATTTTTATTTTCCAATATATATACTTTCCAAAATCATAGGGTTTTCAAAGTAAATATTTAGAAATCAAAATTCTTGAATATATTATTTCCATATTATACTACCTTGAAAACATAGCTTTGAAACAAATTTCCATCTCTTAAATGGTTAAATATTAAACTACCTTTATAAAACAAAATAGCTTCTTTAGATTTCACTAATCAATTCTAAATATTGATTTAAACTTCCAAATACCATATTTAATTCTTATGTTTCGAAGCTTTAAATATTTCACCCTTTCAAAAACAAACTCATTTGACAAACCCATATATATCAAATTCAATTCCTTATTATTTAGACTTGAAATGTTTTACTTAATGAATTCAATATAATTTGAGTAAAACCCTTAACTTCACATATCTGGATAATCCTTCAATTTATAAAACTTGATATATTCATTTAAATCAACCTGATATTCATTTAAATCACTTTACACAAAAATCAAGTTATAAAAATCATATCCTTTAAAATTCTAATTTTTATTAAATTTCAATTTAACTTAATATTCATTTTCCAAATCTTATTCTCATTTAAGTCAATAGAACTTACAGACATTAAATTTTTTAATAAATGATTAATCGTATTTCATCTTAAAAATCAAACTTTATTTTATACTTTAAATCAAATTTATACAAAGCTTAAAACCGAAAATTACTATATATCAATAACTTTTATTAATAACCAAATCAAAATCCCATAAACCATATATATAGATTTACAAATCATAAAATCGTTTCAAAAATAATTTTATATATATATCCCGCGGTGCCTGTATAAAATTTTCTACCCTATGGTCAAGTGATACGGATGTTTATCATTTCAATCCGCAATTAAATAAAAAAAAATGCGGTTGTATATCATTTCAAACCGCAATCCCGAATGAAATGAAATGCATGATAAACTTGCAGTTATACAATATAAATATAGCATCCATTCATCCAAAATCAATCATCAACCAATTTATCTTAACCATCATTATTTTGTTTCAATCATCATCAATTTAAACAAACATCACTTTATAGTATATGCAATATAACAGGAAATAAATGACAGTTATTAACTAACAGTTTATATCCAAAATAAATTTATTAACTATTTGACTATCAGCTTATATGAAAATAAATAAATTTTTAACTGTCAGTTTATATGCAGTAATAAAATTAATGAACAGTTATATTAAATAAATGCAGTTTAACAGAGATAAGGAATAAAACATGTCAAACAGTCATAAATAAATTTCTACTCATAAATAAAATCAATTTAACAAACATAAGAAATTTTAGAAGTTGTGAGTGGGTTAAAACACTCACCTTTTGAATTTAAATCGAATTTAAATTCAATTTAAACTCAAAAATTCGACGGTCTCTGAATTGGTCCAAACCAGCATCAACAGATCTGGAATTTAATTACGATCCTAACAAAAAAATCTCGCGTGAATCGGACTACGTATGAGAAAGTAATTCGAAAATTTCGATTGAAAACTAAAATTAAATAAAACAAAATAAACAAATATACCCCATCACCATGCCACGTCACAGGCCACGTCCTTCTTCTCAAATTCGAGCACGCTACAGCACCAATCAAAAAAACGGACAGTACCAATAGATTACGCTCTTCGAGAATTATGACATAATTTTTCTGGAATTTTTAGAGGAGTTTGATTTTTATTTTTTATTTTGGACTGTAATTGGATCTAGAAATTTTGCAGCCATTGGAAGAGAAGAAGTTGAAGAAAAGAACACACAGAGAGAAATGAAGATAGATGGAGGCTAGGGTTTACACAGCCTATAAATAGACAAAGTGAAATAGGATAGGTGGGCACGAATCATAAACGCGCAAAACGGTTGTTGGCCCACCAGAATATTTTATATTAATTGGATACGTTACGGATTAGTAAATAAATTAATTGCTTCCTCAAACATTTACATTAAATTTTAAACATATTTACAAATGTAAATTTAGATGCTTCATTTATAAGTTTCAATATAAATTCACAATTTCATTAAATTCCAAATTCATAGATAAGTTTCCATTTTCAACTAAATTTCTAAATTACCGTAATAATTATCTTAGATTTTTATTCATTCTCAATAGATTTAACTATTGTAAATAGACTAAGTTTTCATACTATAAAAATCCACATTTCTATGTATATATACATTTGAATTCCCTACTAAAATATTTATTTATATTTCGCAATTACTTCCAATCCATTTTTTTGGCATCGCACTGTTACTTAAATAAATAGCCTATACAAACACTAATTATCATAAATTTGAAAACGGGTTACCAAATTTTGGATTTTATTAATAATTATTATTTATTGCTTCATTGTTTATTCAAATTTAGACAATTTAAGATGTTTCATAAATGCTGAGTAAATTATTAACTTCAGCGTAAAACTTCAATTTTATTTTATCTACAAATTATAAGTTAACTTTGCAGAAATCCTTTAGTTGACCTTTCATTTAATTATCCTATCTATTGGTATCCCATAGATGAGAATTCCTAAAACATCTCCAAATTCCAACTTTAATTTCAATCACATAAAATGTTCTATTCAGTTTCCAATAAATTCAATAGATTCAAATTATCATGTTCTAAATCCAAATGAATCCATATATCCTGCCTTCCATTCTTTTAATCTAACTAATTATCATATTCTGAATAAAGTTTACGTTATTTCCACCTATAAGCTACAAATAACACGAATGTTGCATTTGATTTAGATTCTAAATAAATTGATGTGTAATAATTAATAATTCTCACTATTGCTCGATTTATTCCCATTCATGCTTAAATTACCACCAAACAATCATTAAATTTACCTATCTTTTATTGATTCCATAAAATCTATTTGCCCTGAGTTAGTTACTGCATTTATCAAATTCCAATTTCGCAATCACCTTAAATACATAAATTGGTATTGCATTAACAGTTAAATTTATTAGCTTATGTCAACACTATTAACATTAATTGCAATGTATTACCAATTTTAGTCACTACCCTAACTACTAACTCATATTAACCTACATTATTCCCAAGAATTTCATTGGTTCTTCTTATATTAAATTTATCAACCATATTAATTAAGGTTTTTTTAAAAATAATTAATAAAATTCCCTTTAATATAT
This sequence comes from Allium cepa, assembly GCA_030765085.1. Classification (NCBI taxonomy): domain Eukaryota; kingdom Viridiplantae; phylum Streptophyta; class Magnoliopsida; order Asparagales; family Amaryllidaceae; genus Allium; species Allium cepa. The sequence goes on from CM060941.1 coordinate 1,046,023,604, forward strand.
ACCACTTAGCAATCTATTAAGCATGGTATTATATTTCACGTAAATGTACATTTAATTACATTTATTACAATGTTATCCAAATAAATTGAATGATCTAAGTATATAACTCCTAATATCCACCCATCTTGCCTTAATCCCAAATAACATACAAATTAAACTACCCTTAATTTCAATTAACCCTATCATTACTTTTTATATTCCAAACAAATAAATTAATAATAGGTTAATTGAATCAGATTTACAATCCAACTTTAATTATTTGCAAATTTTGTCAGTTTGGACCACTTGGTAAATTCAGAATCCTTTAACAACTTCCTACATTAATTTATTTTTGAATAATCCCAAAATTTTCAATATTAAAGTACAAATCCAATTTATCAAAAATTAAAACTTAAATTTCAAGGAATTTATTTATTTAGGTTTAGATCCCGTTATTCACTAAAAATGGTTGGTATTTATTTCATTCGCCTCTTTAATTGTAACGTAAATTTCTCATAAATACACCTAAAATTTCATTTAATTCCAACTGCTTCCTAATTTCCATTTCTACGTCTTAACACACATTATATTAAACTTCTAGACATTGTATTACTTATCATATTAATGTAACCTTTATTTAGTGTATTAACATTTATTTCAATTCAAATTCTATCAACCAATTAAACATGTAACCTATTACTATTGCTTACAAATCAAAATATTGCACCCATTGTCATCTTCTGAATGGAATTAGTATTTATTTCAAAACTTATCTAAATTTACATTGAGACCATATTTAATCCTCTTCGATAATATTAATCCTCAATTTATTAAATGGAATCAATATATCTTACATAACATGTTTTACGCATAAATTTTTAATTAATAAAATTTCAACTTATTCCTCATATTCTCAATAATTACCTAACATAAATCTACGCTTATTTTATTCTACGTTCACACTTCCGTTACTCTCAAATCAATAAGTAACGTTCATATAAATAAATGTTATGTCAGTTTCCTATTTATTGCGATATTTTTATTTATTTATTACTGCATAACTTTACTTATTTTCTTCCCATCACTTTAAAATTAGTCGTTAAAGTAACGCTTATCAATACGCATCAAATTATTTACCAAATTAAAAGGTTTTGATTTTTTTAACAAATTAATTGACAAATTAATTAGGTAATGTATACGAATTGTTATTATACCCATAAATTTACACTTAACTAATTAAATGCCTTAACTATATTCTCTATCTTTCCATTATATTCAGGTACAATACTTACACCAATTTTTATTGAAAAATTTATTCATATTACAAACAAAGGCTTAAATTACCATTGTTAAATTAGCGTTCAATATATATTTATCACCTTTTATTATTTCTACTAAATTTTTATTACAAAATTCTATTTAATAAATTAAATCGTCGAAATTTACGGGTCGTTACATGTACTTTATTCCTTCTGTTGTATTTTATGTAACTCTGATATTTTTATATAGTAGCTTCATGAACTACTATTTCCTTTACTTCTGCTGCACTATTATTACTCTGTGTCTGTGATCTGTGATTTTTATTTACAGTATATTCTGAGATTTGCCAAATTTTTATTTACAACACGGTATTTTGAGCAATTCAATTCCAGCATGAGAGTCTACCTATACACTTATAATGGATGCGAATATTTGAAAATACCGGGTCGTTACAGTTGGTATCATAGCTCTGTTTTTAGGAAAAACTCAGTATATAGAGTAAATTTAATTTCAGAATCACTTTTGTTCGAGCTTGAACTCCTTCTTCTTCAATTCAGTTTCCTTTGAATTTTGGAACGTTCCCTGCGGTTCCAAAATCCATTCATGTCCCTCACTATTCATCTTCTTGATTCTGGAGTATCCCATAACTCCGCTTCGAATGATCTTTATAGTGAATTGGCGGCCCCGCCAATCTCAAAAATTGAATTATAAAAGGGTGAAACTGCTTTACAATTAGCATCGATTCACCAGAGATTTATATATATCCTTGGTTTAGATGCTAATATCTTTTGTTATTCCAAACTCTAACTCTTGAGATCGAATGTAGATTTACCCAGAAAATCCACATCGATCTTATTCTTTAAGTCACGGTTGATCCAGTTAAGGTCGCCCGTGATTTATTTAAGTTTATCCACCTCCCTATTTTATTATTTAATCATCTTGTCTTTTGTTTAAAACCTATCTTCAAACATTTTGAACTGTATTTGTAAATCTATGTTTTGTTTTATATATTGTGTTGTTTGAGTTGTTGATGTTGATTTGGGTTTTCGATCGATTCGTTTGATCAACGCTATCGATAAGATTTCCAAAACACTTTGACAGAACAAACTGACACAATATTATTTTAGAATTTGGTTAATGAAATAAAATTTTGATATATATATTTATGGAACTTAATAAAATGATTCAGATTGATAATTTGAAATGATAATACTTGATTTATCATTTATTGTTCTACAAATGAATCTATAAATACTTGTTTATAAATTTATTTGGGAACTGAAATGAATTTAAAACAAGAATTTGAGAATTTAAATTCTGATTATTTCGAACTTTGGTTTAAAGTTTTAAAAAGAGATATATTATTTAAAGTATGTACAAATAGAATTTGTTTCAAAGAATTTTAAAGTTCTCTTCTCTTTGTCGCTGGAAAATAACTTCGGTGATGATCGCGACATCATCGACATTCATTTTCGAGTTTCGAAGTTAAGAGACTGTTCTGTAGTCTTGCTACAGCTTTGTTTTGGGGAATTTAATTTGGTTTGAATTTTCTAAAATATGACTTGATTTATAATATATATGTGTATATATATATATATATATATATATATATGATTGAAATTTGATTTTACATATTATGTATATATTATTACTTATCTCTAAATGGTTTGAACGTAATCGGAAATTTAATTATTAAATTTTATTTTAAACAATAATTTCAATTATAAAAAGAAAAATAAAAAATTTGGATAAATGATTAAAACTTGAGATAATTGAATTGGAAAGTTTTATTTGTATAACACAATTTCATTCCAATATAACTTACCTTAATTTCAGAAGTTAACAATGTAATTGGATAATATACAATATAAAAAGATTTATAAATAAAATTTGAATGGTTATAATAAATGTTATACACTTAAATTTTAGTTATAAAATGATTAACAGAGGTAAATATAATAAAGGGTAATTGAATAACTTACAATAAAATGATGTTAAAGGAACTAAGAATAAAAGAAAGTAGTTATAATAAGTGTAAGTATATTTAACATAGGTGACAAATATATCGAGAGGAATAAATTTAATTTTAATTAGGAATAAAGAAGAATAAAATTTATCAAGTACATTGTGAGTGTAATAAATGATTCTTTTTCATACCCATGGTTTTAAAAATTGTTAATTTAAGATGATTAGATAATAAGATAATGAAATTTGAGATAGTTAAGATTTATTTAACTTGTGTAAAGATTTATCCTCTATTTAAGTTGAAATTTCCATGCTTTCAAAATTTATTTCCTTATTTTGTTTTTCAAACTTTCTTTTGGTTGTCCTTATCATCATTATCTTGCTATAGACTGGTATAGGCATCTTTCTATAATCTTTCTGTTTAGAAATCTTTCTATAATCTTTGATAATCATTAGTACTCATTTTGAATCTATTTTTGCGTGCTTGTGTTCATAATTTTGGAGAATCTTGGAAAGATCATCTCCACCTTGTTAAACTTACCTATAACAACAGTTACCAGGTATAATTTCAATCTTCTTGTCATCTTATCTTAATCCTATTTCGCTCTATCTTTTTCTGTGCTTTTCCGTACCTCATCCCTTTTCGAGGACGAAAAGTTTTGAGTGGGGGAGAGTGTAACAACCCCTAGATTTTTGCCTATATATTTTAAATTTGACTTTATTTTATTTTTAATTATTTTAAATTTATTTTTATTCAAATATTTCATTTTAAATATAAATGCTGACTATTAAGTTATCTATAGTTCAAAATAGTATAAATTGGACATTTAACTTAAAAAGTGAATTTCTACTCAAACTGTTTAAACTTTAAAATTTAAATTTAAATCATTTTAAATGTTAAATTTTATCTTTTATTATGAAAATAGATGTAATAACATGAATACTGCTTTTCGTTTCGTTGAAATTGGATTTAAATTGTGAAAGTTATACCCTTTACAATATTGTATGTATATAGGGTTATTTAACAATATTCTTTGTTTTAATTTATATAAATGATATTTTACTTGAGTTATCTTATTTTAATTTGTATATTTATGTTATATTATGTATATTTTGACTTCCAAATATTTTTAAATGATAATAGAATTTTTCCAAAATTTACTGTAATTATTTCCTATTTTATAGGCTGTTTTCTTATTTTCTGCTATTTTCTTCATTAAAATTATATTTAAATTAAATTTATATATTTATTTTGTAAATTTACTTTTATTTTATGTTATTATTTATGTCTAAAAATATTTTGCAAGGTCATATGAATTTTCTAAAATTTATTTCATTTAATTTCAAATTTTCTAGCCTAGTTCACTATTTTTAGCTATTTTTCTTACTTTAACTTTATATAATTAATAAATATTATATAAATTTCTATATTTTGATAAATTTTCGAAATATTATCTGAGATTATTATTATTTCCAGAAATATAAAGTTATATAAATAAATTGAAGGTAATTTGAAAGGTTATGACTTTTGATCTGCCTAAGGCCTTTTATCTTCCAACCTTTCACATTTGTAACTTATCTTTTAATCAATTAGCCTTTACTATCCACATCTTTCAGCTGCATGCTTTATTTCCTATTCACGTAAAATCATTTTCATTTCTGAAACTAAGAAATTCCGGCCATGGCTATTGAGAAAAGTTTGGGTAATGATTTTTTCAACTTTTCTTATTCTTCTTCCTTGTTTACATTGATTTTTGCACTTGTTCTCATCTAGATTTGATTGGCTCCTCCTCCTCCAGCTCTGACCCGACCTCCACCACCCCCTTTCTCTGACCATCACCCATCCTACTACCTATCCATTTCAGGCCGAGCCAATCCAAGGTGAAGATCATCACCAAAATCCACAAATACATCACCTATTCACACAAACCGGGCCTAGTTTGCTAGCACCACCTTCACCTTCCTTTAGCCGCCACTTCCACCACCACCACTAGCTCAGACCTGACCTCCACCCTCTGCCACATCACCCACCACCATCTGGACACCTGGCAGTGCCCCTATAGCTTGAGGGCCGAACCCTATGGTGCAACAAAAGCCACCATTTGCCTAGAAACCCTTTGTATTCCATTGCCTTCTCTACTTGTAACTCCCACTCACCATTCAAACCCATGTGTAGGCGAAACCTATAGGGACCCAAACCAGACCTAAATCCATGCCTTGGCTGTGCTATTTCAGTTCATAACTGAAGTATGTGAAGTTGAGAACAAGTGCAATTCATTCGATGTTGTTTTGGGCTTTAAATTATAATGTTATTTGATGTTTAAATCGTGTTGAAACTTACATATATTTGTATTGTTTTGTGTAAATGTTTGAACAAGGCTATTAGCTTTGGCTCTCCACTCTCTTGTCATATCCGTATTGTCGTGCCTTCGTAGTGTAAGTGTGTGTGTTTTGGCAGCGATCTTTAGTTTTATACAAGTGAGTAAATCTCACCAGACTAATATGTACTTATATAACTGATAAACCGACACCACTTGAACCTGTAAAGTATATCATCATGCTATATCTGTTTATATTATTTTCATATGATGTTCACACCTGTTATTACACCCGTTATATCATATGTTACTAGTATTTTGTGTTATTCTATCATTTATATCAGTTATCACCATTGCAAGTTCCCTGTAGACTAGAATCACTATGGGTTGAAATGATACATACCCGAACGGACTTTAGAATAGGGAAAAATTGTTATGGGCTGAAATGATAGGCCTGAACGGTTTTTATTTAATTTGTTTAACTTGGGATTGCAGGTTTGAAATGATAAAACCCGGATTTTTCTTTTTTAAACTGCGGATTGAAATGATACATATCCGTATCACTTTACCTAGCGTAGAAAATTATATACAAGCCCGTAGTTATAATATGTTTTTCTAAAATTTTTAAAATATTTTAGAAATGTAATTATAATAATATTTTGATTTAAAATTTATTAAAAATAATTTTTGTAAAGTATTATTGATTTTCTGGAAATTTATAAGTTAAATAAATTATGTAAAAGTTAGAAAATTTGAATGTAAGTTATTTTGGAAATTTTGATTTAATTTTTAATGGAATTTAAATTAATTTTGAAAATATGATAAATTTATGATAGTTTGAATTTAAATTAATTTAAAATGATTTTATAACATATTAATGATTTTTGAATAAATTTAAAATGTTAATGAATGAATATTGAGTTGAATTTGGAAATATAACTTAAATTGGAATTTATGAATTTTTCTTAAAAGTGAAATTTTAAGTTAAGTTAAATAAAATGAAAATATGTTATATTTGAAATTTAAACTTAAGTGTTAAGTTAAAATTTAATGTAATGAATTTAAAATTTAATGTTGAAATTCAATAAGTGAATTATTAATAAATATTGATTTTTGAAAGGAAATTTAACTTTATAAAATCATAAATTTAAGGGAAATTAAATGATGCTTATAAATGTGAAAATGTATGATTTTATAAGTTAAAAATGATTTAAATAAAATTATAAGCGTTTGTGAAATTCTATTGAATATTTGAAGTTAATTAACAGCATTTTAAATGTTGTCTTTTGTTAAATTGAATTGTTTTGAATATAACTTTCTATAGCATTTTCCAAATGCTGCGAAACTTGAATTTTCATTGTTTTAATAAATTTAAGTCAATAAATGAACATTGAAAAGTTTAAATTTTTGGAATTTAATAATTTAATTATTAAATGTAATAACTTCATTTTTATGATTTAAAATGAAGTAATTTGTTTGAAATATAACTATTTTGATATACTAAAATGATTTGAAATGTGGTTTTGAAAAGATATGATATTTGGTATATTAAAATGATTTGAAACGTGGGTTTGAAAAGATATGATATTTTGATATATTAAAATGATTTGAAATGTGGTTTTGGAAAGATATGATATTTGGTGTATTAAAATGATTTGAAATGTGGTTTTTGAAAAGATATGATATTTTGATATATTAAATGACTGAAATGTGGTTTCGAAAAGATATGATATTTTGATGTATTAAAATGATTTGAAATGTGGTTCGAAAAGATATGATATTTTGATATAATAAAACGATTTGAAATGAAGTTTGGAAGGTTATGATATTTTATTATATTAAAATGATTTGAAACGAAGTTTTGAAAGATATGATATTTTGATATTAAATGATTTGAAAAATGGACTTTGGAAGATATGATATTTTGATATTAAAATGATTTGAAAGGAAGTTTTGAAAGGATATGAAAATTTAATATATTGAAATGGTTAGAAATGACTTGATTTTTATTTTGATAAATATTTGAATTTGAAAGATATGCTATGTTGATATATTGAAATGGTTTTGGGAAATAATTTAATCTTTATTTTGATAAGATTTGGATTGAAAAGGATATTTTATTTTGAAGTATAAAATATTGTTCTAAGTTATAATTACGGGTTATAATAACGATTGGTTGTTAAAGAGACCGGGATCGGGTATTGTCTTATAGCCGGCCAATACCGAAAACCACTTTAACAACTGTGTACGCGGTGGAGATTCCAGAATGAAGTAGGATGGTGGCGACGTTCTCGAGGTATATTACGTGGACCCAACTCCCGTGAGTTGGCATATATGACTAAAACAAGAGCTATATCGGGCTACACAAAGGGTCGCACCCTTTCATCGAGCATGCTCCATCGGAAAAACATTCTATTACTTTTGTGATTCGATTCGGTGGCGCCACTTTGATTCGGGGGTATTGTTCGAGGTGGGCGGAAGCAGCTGGCTTGCCGTCACCACCGGTCTGGGAGTGCAAACGGTGTATCCACCCTGGCATTTCCTCTTGTGCCGTGTCATATCCTTATATCGAGCCCACTACGATTTTGGTTTTAAAGATCCGACCGCGTTAAGGTTCACCATCCCCTTAACGCTATTTTCTATATGATTATACTTTACTGATTAGATACTACCGTATATAGCGGATATTACTACATAGTAAATAGTTTAACGGATCCTTAGAGGATGGGCGGTCCCAAGCATCTTCTAAGTTACTTGTACCTTTACTACAGTTCACTTGAGTTGGTTTACATTGTATAAGTATGTATGTCCTGACTCGAGTGTTTGTATTTTTATTTACGCTCGGGTCAGCCTGAGTATTCACAGATTTGGATTTCCACTTTCCGGAGATTGAAATCGCTGGAGATTATCTACTTGTCAAGTTTTATCTTTTGCAGTCTGTTGTTCCTTTCAGCTCTTGTATTAGAAAAGTTCTATGTAGTGAGACTTCCTTTGTACTTTATTCCTTCTGTTGTATTTTATGTAACTCTGATATTTTTATATAGTAGCTTCATGAACTACTATTTTTTTTACTTCAGCTGCACTATTATTACTCTGTGTCTGTGATCTGTGATTTTTATTTACAGTATTTTCTGAGATTTGCCAAATTTTTATTTACAACACGGTATTTTGAGCAATTCAATTCCGGCATGAGAGTCTACCTATACACTTATAATGGATGCGAATGGTTGAAAATACCGGGTCGTTACAGTAGCTTAGTAGTATAGATTGTTTGGGTTTTGTAGAGCGAGTATTCCGGTATGTATACTCGGGAAACTCTAGTAAATTCTATCCATAATTTTTCTAGATAGTTAGATTTGTTTATTAGGGTGAATTGGTTGCTATGGTTGTTAGCATATGATTGATAATATATGCTTGTTATTTTAAAATTAAAATATTTAATGAGATTATTAAATTACCTTTGTTTTAAATTTCGGGGACGAAATTCTTTTAAGGGTGGAGGAATGTGATATCATGGAATTTTTGGCAATATCAATTTAATAATCTGTATTAAAAATTAAATTGATTTGATAATCTTTGTAATAAAATTTGAATTTAATTTAATAATTTAATTAAATAAATATTTAACTGGTAGATTTTATCTTTTAAAAGTTAATAAATAGTTTTCTATTTATAATGTATATATATATTTGTATATATTGTAAATAGATGAGCTTTGTTTTAAATTTAATTAAAAAGGCATATTTTCTAATTCTAATATTTTTGGAAATTTGATTTAATTTAATATTAAGCTTTTCAAAGCTATTTAATAAATAACTATATGGTTTTAAATTGTTAAGGTAAGTGTAAATTGTTTAAAATGTTTTTAGCTTAAGTTTAAATTTAAATTAATTAACAAAAAGGTTTGTTTTGTTTTCTTTTTAAAATACAGCTTGGTAAGATAAGTAATTTATAATAAGTGATAATTTCTTTAATAAATTATTTTAATTTGATAAATGAGTTATTTTTAAACAATATTAATAATGTATTGTTTCTTTTAATGGATTTTTATAAAAATAGAATTGTTATTTCAATTTGAATTTGTGCAGTTATATATGTATGTATATAAATTGATTTTAAAAGTTGACTTTTGAATTTGATTTGAATTTGAATTTAAAGTTTTGAAATTCAAAGTATAGATATTTTAAATTGTTTTGGATTTTAAAATATTTGTATAAACTTTTATTTATGAATATAATTGTTTTATTTATTTTAAAATTATCTATACATATAAATAACTACATATTAACTAATTAATTAAGCATAATCATATATTAACCTTTAATTACAAATACTAATTAACTTAAAAGACAAGTGTTACTTTCCTAAAGCTTCATTTTACAAGTGTAAATTAATAAACAAAAGTTTTGACAAGTATCATGTTTTATTTTCTTTTTCTTTGGTTTTTATTAAACCATAAATTAAGTTATATAAACATACATCTCCATTTTCTTTTTTCTTTTCCTAATCTCATTCTAAACTAAAGAAACTTCAGCTGAAAGCAACTCCTCAAAACCAGAAATATTTCCATCTCAAAAACAAAATCAGTAACCATCTTTAACCAGAAATCAATTTGTAAATCCCTTAACACATTTACAAATCAAAATCATCAACCTTGTAACCATTTTCAAAATAAAATCAATAAGCCTGTAATCATTTTCCAAGTTTTCAAATGCAATCTGGAAATTGTTTTCTGCATGCAAACTTGAAATCTAAAGCAAGTAAAATTTGGAACAAGCCTGCATTTTCTTTTCAATCTGGAAGCATGCATGTAGTTTGTAAATCAAGGAGCAAAGAAGCATTCCAGTTTTTAAAGTTCAAAAGTTTTCAAAGTTTTTCAAACTGGAAAGCTCTGTCTTCTTCAAATCTGGTGAGTAACTTCACTTTTAAAACTTAAAGTAAAATTTGGTTGATAAAATTTGGTTGCATGCTAGTGTGTTGAAATGAATATGTATTGTGAAGTATGTTGTGTGTGTGTGTATATATATATATATATATATATATATAAAATGATTGGTATGCATGCTTGTTACATTGGAATACTCTCTGTTTATAATTCCAGTTTTACTGTTTTGATTTAAAATTCATATTCTCTTCAATCAATTGTTGTTAGGACTTAATTTACAAACCAAAGTTGTTTGATTTATCTTAGATTAATATTTAAAAATTTAATTTAGTCAAATTAAAGCCTGAGTGTCTATGTAAAACCAAAAAACAACAGTGCATGTAAATATAAGTCAAACTCAAACATTGTAATTTATAAGTTCAGTATTATAAATTGAATACATAAACAAAAACATGATTTTTAAAACTAAAATCAAGATTTTTAGTTTGGGGATGAAGGATGAACCAGAAATGAAATTTTGGGGTTTTCTGGTGATCCAAGTGTTTGGAGAGGTCAAAATCTTGGGTAATGATGGAGGAATGATCGAAGATGATGGGAAAAATGGCTGATGGTGATGCAATTCATTGAGGAGGTAGCAGTAGTTGATTCTTGTCTGGAACCCTTGTTTTAACTAGGCTTGATAATTTGATCACCATGGTTTCTCTATTTAATCGAGTTCAACGAGACTTTGGGTGATGGAAGTTGGTGGGTTGAAGAGGACTTGGCCGGAGTTTCAAAGATAGCGGTGGTTGGAGGGTCGTGGACAAGGTAGTTTCCAGGTTTGGGTGTAGTGGTTCCTTTTTGTTCCAGGTTTGAATGTGACACTCGAATTCGATTTCGAGTCTATAAGTTCGATCTGATGATCGAGTTAGAGTGTATGAGTGGTTGTTGAGGTGGGAAGATCATCGTTGATGATCTGATTCAACCAGCACCATCGTGCATGTGCACGGTGCAGTGTTGTTCTAGTGAACTTTGATTTGGTTTGTACTCGAGCAATTTGATGTTGGACTCGAAGTAATGTGATGCCTTGCTCGAAGATAAGATAGGTTGGACTCGAAGCAAAATAGGTTTGCCTCAGGTTAATATTTTGTTACAGGTTTTAAAGAAACCTGTTTTGTTTTGTTTATCTAATCATTTAATTAATGTGATAACCTGAATTTTGGAGTATCTGTAAATTGTTATTTAACTGGATCAATTTATAGAAATGCTGATTTATAGATTAAACAAATAAATATGATCATAAATAGTAAATTTAAAATGAAAATATATACATAGTCGTAATCTGGAAATTTTAATTAACATAATGCTTTCCAAAGGATATTTGAAACCTAAATTTTTAACAACAAAGATAATTTCATGATCATTTAAAAATATATATTAAGTTAAAATAAAATTCTCAAGCATATAATCATATGTTATATTTATTTGGATCATAACATATGTAATTTACAAATATCTACCTAAATTCACATTATATATTTGTAACGACCCGTAGATTTTAATAGTTTTAAATGGTTTTATTTAACGTAATTTATTGAAACTTTTGAGAAATTTTATATAATAATATTTTGAAATAAAAATTTAATATTTGGATTACGTCCAATTAAACATAGCAGATTTTAAAATTTCAATTTATTTTATCAAAGTTTATTCCATTGTGAAATTCTATTTAATTCAAGCTAGCTAAAAAATTGCTTTAATAAATATTGCAGAATCAATTTCTTTAATAAATATTGCAGAGTCAATGCACAGATGTTATCAATTTCATTTTTATGGTGGTACGTTCCTTTACGTTTCCTACCGGTTAAATTATAAATAATTTGCTTTGATGGGTCAGCTAAATCAAAGCAACGTGACCGTTGCTATTTATTTCTTTTATTGATTGCTACAATTATTTTCACCAAATCAAGGGTTGACCGTTACTTGGCTTTCAAATTTTGGACTCTGCATTCAAAAAGAAACGTATAATATAATAAGTACTTCATATTTATTTTCAGTACGTTTCACAAAATTTTCTCTGTCCTTTTTTTCTATTAAATATATACTTGCAGCTGTTATCAATCCATCATTTCAATTTATTATATGGTCCGTTACTCCGCCTTTTCAGATTTGAACGTGCAGCTGGTGGCATTAAAAGTTGCTTTAATTATCCACTGAATTATCGTGACTGTCCCGTTACTCTATATTTATTCTGTACGTTTTATCTTTGCTTAAATTTCTCTGTCCATTCCTTGTTCCATTTTTAAATATCATTGCCTTTCCAAACTTATTACGTACTATCCAAACAAACAAAAAAGTTATTGCTTTAAATGTAGCTAAATCAACTCATGACCTTTGCCATTTCAAAGTTTGAAACGTATAAAATACTATACGTTATTTCACATTCATTGATTTCTTTTATTTATTTCTTTATTTCTTTAAGTTTTCATTCCAATATGATTTGTAACCATTCCTTGTTCCATTTTATATATCATTGCCTTTCCAAACTTATTACGTACTATCCAAACAAACAAAAAAGTTATTGCTTTAAATGTAGCTAAATCAACTCATGACCTTTGCCATTTCAAAGTTTGAAACGTATAAAATACTATACGTTATTTCGCATTCATTGATTTCTTTAATTTATTTCTTTCTTTCTTTACGTTTTCATTCCAATCTGATTTGTAACCATTCCTTGTTCCATTTTAAATATCATTGCCTTTCCAAACTTATTACGTACTATCCAAACAAACAAAAAAGTTATTGCTTTAAATGTAGCTAAATCAACTCATGACCGTTGCCATTTCAAATTAGTTTGAAACGTATAAAATACTATATGTTATTTCGCATTCATTGATTTCTTTTATTTCTTTCTTTCTTTCTTTACGTTTTCATTCCAATCTGATTTATAACCTTCCTTGTTCTCTTCATACATTCTATTTATTCTAGCCTGCTCCTCCTTTCTTTTACCTAGTTCATCTGCATTTTTTTCATCCTCTCTCTGCAAATTTTCTTTCCACCAAGCGCCTGTCCCCTCCTTCTCCCCTCCTCTTCTCTTAAGAAACACCCTGCCTTCCAGCCGAACCCAACATCTTCCCTATCCACATCGGCAGCCTCATCATAGCCGAGTGTATAGCCTAGAGGTAATAACTTCTGACAGCACATAGGTGGTATCAACATTTTCACCATTGTCTGTAGTTTCTTATTTATTCCTTTTTCCCACCCATCAGCGACTCGAGTTTACACAGGGTATGTCTATACATTGTATTATATTATATATATTTGCTAGTAGTACACTGCCTTAAATTTACATATTTTAGTGTATATATGTATGACAGCTTACGTTATTTATATACATAAAGTAAGCTATATGTACAAACTCAGTGCAACCACAATTTTCTTTATAAAAGGCAAATAATACAAATTGTAGTACCCAAAGATATATACGTATGGCTGTACTTAATAAAAAAAAATTCTCTATATAACAGTATAAGCTTATATATCAATTTCTGAGTTTATATATATTTTGTTATATTGTTTTTATTTTTATTTTTATATAATAAATATGTAAGCTTATTTATATTCATATATTAGTATATATAAGTTGCAATGTATTGTTTAGTAAGCCTAAAGCATTGTATATCGTCATACTGTTATGATGTGCATACTTTAATAATAAAGCTATTGATCGGGTATAAATAGGTTAAGTAACGTGTATATTTGGTTAATTTATATAAAAGAATATATAACCGTTTCGATTATAGTTGTAATGAATGTATAAGAGAGTTATATAAATGAATTTTATACTGTGCGTTAACTAAATACATTGTTATTTATATGATCTAGCTTTTGAATATATGTTTGAAACGTTTTGATTTTTATATATACAAATATTTTATTTTATACATATATTTTGTTATATATGAAGGTTTTATAAAAAAAATTATTTCTTATAAACTGTATTGCATATATACTCTTTTAGAAAAAGGTAAGTTAACAATGTATTATAAAGAATATTATTTATTTGCATATATACGTGCATAAGTTTGTTTGATTTCCTGCTGTGTATTTCGAAAAGAAAAGTAATAAATATAATAATTATATATATACATAAGTATTCATTTCAAAAGATATTATATATATATATGTGTGTGTGTGTGTGTGTGTTGATTTTAATATATGTGTTTTATGTTAGAACATTGATTTTTAACTATACATATATATTATTTTAATATTGGTTTAAAATAAATATTTATTACATGGAAACGACAACCATAAAATAAATATACTATATATGTGACATTTTGAATAATTATATATTTGTTATTTAACACTGATATGAAACAGAAGCGTTTTTAAAGTTATATTGTTTTCATGGGTGTGCTTTTATATATTTCATTTTAAACGCGTGTTTTGATTTAACGTTCATTTTGAAAGAAAGTAATGAATTAATCATATAATCTTCGTTTCAATTTTATCAAGCTAATTTGATACGTTCTCGTCAATTTCTATCTATCAGCTTTTCCGTCGAAATCGTACCATCTAGCTTTGCTTTGGAAGTCGTGCTTGCATTTCGTAACTCAACTTCATTGTCTTTTCTCTCTAGCCTCGAAAGGTGAGCAATCACTCACGATTAACGTTCTTTTATTTATTAAATTTGATTTCAATTGAAACGACAATTGAAATATGAGGCTGTAGTTATTTAAATTGTTATATATGCTATTATCTGTAACTGTTCACCTGTGGGATATGACACCATATCCTGTTGTTTGTATTATATTGTTATTGATGATATATGCCTATTATTATCATATTATCTATTATCACTCTGCAAGTTGCCTGTTAGCATAGAAATCACTATGGGTTGAAATGATACATACCAGAACGGACTTTAGAATAGGAGAAAATCGTTATGGGTTGAAATGATAAACCCAAGCGATTTTCATTTGAATTGAATTTGGGATTACAGGTTGAAATGATATCCACCCGTATATATTTAAATTACGGATTGAAATGATCGATATCTGTATCACTTGACCATAGAATAGAAATTATATACCGACGCCGTTGGTCTATATAAATATTTTGAAAAGAAATATATGGTTTTATAAATATTGATATAAATATTATATATAAATGGTAATTTTATATATAGATTTAAAAATAATATTTAATTAAATTAAGATTGATTTAATACATATAATATGGCTAAGTATTTATGTAGATCTATATTTCAAATAAATTTTCTGGTGATAAACCGAATAATTAAGATTGGGAGATGAATTTTGGGTTTATTTGGAATGGTATTTAAGTAAGGATTTTATTTAATTAAACCGATTTGAAATTCATTGAATAGGAAAATTTAAAGGTATGATTTTGTAACTAGATTTTTGATTTAAGTGATTCAATGAATATTTCACGTTTAAATAAATTAAAGAAAATATTGAGTAAAATGTAATTTCAGGTTACTTAAATGATATTGAATCTAAGGAGGAAATATTTCAAGGCCAAATAATAATTTTGTTAAATCAAGATCTTTATGAAACTGTTAAATTGAACTTTGAAATGTAGAATATTAAAGCTTTGAACTATACTAGAATTTAATAGGTTTATTTGCGTTTCCGATCTGTATTTAAATCAATATAAGTTGAATCTATTATTTAGAAAACAGAATTGAAATAAAATTTAGTTCGAAACGTTTAATATTTAAAGTTTTGAAATATTGAAATGTAAAAGGGTATTTTGTGATTTCAAATCCGGAATTGAGATCGATAAAATTTGAAATGGTTATTTAGAAATTGAGTTGAATTTAAATTGATTTAAATTGAGATTTGACTAGATTTGAATTTGGAAATTTAGTAAATTGAATCGTAACTTTGAAAGTGAAAAATTGGTAATAATTATATATCTAATGAAAATGATATTTTGGTTTTGAAGTACAAATAAATGGGAATGACCACGGTGTTATAGTGTATATTTCTACCTTGTAGATAGTTCTACAGATCCTTAGAGGATGGTTATCCCAAACATCCTTTGAGTTACTTGTATTCTAGTTGATATTTCACTTGAGTTGGATTTATTGATATAAGAATGTTAATCCTGACTCGAGTGTTTTATGCTTTGCTTTACACTCGGGTCATACCGAGTAATACAACATTAGAGACTCACCTTTGGAGATTGGAACTTCATTTGGAGATCCAACTATCGATTCAGCTTTTAGTTTTTCCAGTTGATTGGTTCAGAGAAGTCATCGACTCGTACTGAAGACTTCACTGTATTTGAGATATCCTGATGTACTTTATTTCTAACTCTGATGTATATAGTAGCTTCATGAACTACCATACTTTATCTATTCCGCTGCATATTTTTGTACTACTCTGTATCTGTGATTCTGTGATTGATTTATTTATTTTATATGTTAAGTTTTGCCAAATTTTAATTAACAATTTGGTATTTGGAGCAATTCAAGTCCGACTTGTGCGGATGCGAATGGTTGAAAATAGCGGGTCGTTACAGTTGGTATCAGAGCTTTGGCTCTAGGAAAAACTTAGCATATATGGTAAATTTATTTACAGAATCACTTTCGCTCGAGTTGAATCTCTTCCTTTTGACTCGATTTCCTTTGAATTTTGGAATGTCCCTCGGTTCCGAAATTCATTCTGTCTCTCCCTTTTTATATTTGTTTGATTCCGGAGTATCGCATAACTCCACTGAATGATTTGTAAAGGGGTGAAAACTCCTTTTCAATTGGCATTGACTCATCAAAGATTTCTGTATCCTCGGTTTACGATGCTGCTATATCTGGTTATGCCAGATTCTATATCTTCGGTGATCGAATGTCGAATTGCCTCAGAATTCTACACCGATCTAATTTTGGAATCACGGTTGACCAGTAAAGGTCGCCCGCGATTTATAGAAGTATATCCATCTCTATTTTTAATTTAATTATCTCATCTTCGATCGAGTCTATATTCGAATCAGGATTCTATTGATTGGAGTTCCTCTAAATTAAATCTCTATCTTTGTTTTGAAATCCATTCTTGAATCATCCTTTGAAAATCGGGTTTTGTTTGTATTTTTGAAATTTTTTATACCGAAATTTTATTTTGATAACTATGATTTTTTTATATATATAAAGGTGAAAATGTTTTCGGTAAGGATTATATACCTATATATATAAAGCAAATAAGAAATGTTATTTTATATAAAAAGGTTTTGAAAGGATTTGAAATTTTGAAAAATTATAAGAAATTGATTTATATAAAAATGATTTATAACTGTAAAGTTAAATTTGAAATTCGAGAATTGAATTCCGGTATTTTGAAATTGGTTTTAAGATTTTAGAAAATATATAAAAATAATACGATTTAAAAGTATTTTTCCGAATAAGAAATGTTTCAAATGAGTTCAAATGAATTCCAATAATTTTGAAGAAATTTCAAAGAAGTTTTCAAGAAAATAGAAGTCCAGAACTCACTTATGTCGTTGGAAAATAATTTCGGTGATGAGTGCACGCATCATCGACATTGATTTTCGAGTTTCAGAGTGGGGGAGAGGCCACTTTAATAGCTTCGCTATGCAAGTGATTTTGTAAAACCGTTTTTGATTTCAAATTCTGAAGTATAATTTGATATTTTAGAAAGATAAAAGTATATATTTGAAAAAATTTAAAATGAGACCGGTGTTCACTCCTCAAGTTTCGGATTTAATAATTGGTTTATTGATTTATTGTTGATTTTCAACTCTTGAATTGAAAATTTGATTTCCCTAACTATTTTGAATGTTCGAACACTTCCAAATCGAGATTAAATTTTCAAAGCTAAGAAATTTCGAAGAGTATAAAATGTTTGATAAAGAATATAAATTTAGTTTTGAAATGTTTTAAAAAAAAATAGTTTTGAATAATGGTTTTCAGAAAGGTAAATTGGATATTTCAAATAGAAATAGATAGTTTAAAAGTTTTAAAGGGATAATTATAAATTTGGAAATCATTTTAAGTATAATTGATTTTGAGAAAATATTTGGTTTTGAAAATTAAATTGAAATTAAAAACCAGTACTTATATGGTGATTTTGGAAATGAATTTGTTTGACTTGAATTATTTTAATTTGGAAACTGGGATAATTTTCTAAACCTATTATTTTGGGAACTTTGAAATTTAGATATTTAATTTGGAAGAAAATTTGGTGAAATCATATATGATTTTGAAACTGAATTGATATTGAAATGATTTGAAATTGAGAACCTTAGATTACTAAGCACTTGGTTTGAGAGTGGTCGAACTTATATAAAATAGATTGTATAAGTATGAAGTTGATTTGAAATCTATTGATTTGAAAGGTACTCAATTTGGAAAGAGATTTTATATAATCAAAGTCTATATAAATATGATTTGATCTACTATTGATTTGGAAAGTATTCGATTTGGGAAAAATGGAATTATATATATATGGAATTTATATAAGTACGATATTTGAAAGTGATTTGAAAAGGTACTATATGATATATATTTTCGAAGTAAAGATATGGAAAGTGCCTTCTGCTTGATATCCGCTTTGTGGCCACATCGTGGATTCATTCTATCGATATGATTCTCTCTGATTTTTGGTTTTCCGGATGTAATACTTGAGTGTTCCCACCGTGGCATAACCCATGGTTTTTTTTCTCTCGCAACTGCATAGAGAAATTGCCTGGCTGAGTCTGGCCTAGGGGTACGGATTGTTTCTTGGGGGATCCAGGCGTAACCATTGTTTATCCTGCAATCTGTGTAGGTCGCGAATAGTAGCGAAACTTCCTGGCTGAGACAGCTTAGGGGTACGGATTGTTTCCTGGGGGACCCAGGCATAACCATTGTGTATACTGCACTCTACTAGTCATCATGGCGTAACTCGCAGGGCTGAGAAAGCTTACGGATACGGATTATTTCCTGGGGGATCCAGGCGTAACCATTGTGTATCTGCGAATCATGGTTGGACAAAGGTTTTGGTTTGGTTGTTTTGTTTGGATTGTACTTTCCATATCCGTTTTAAAGGTTTTTCAAGTATTTTCACTGGGTGCTGAAACAAGTCTACTAAGTACTTGAAGAATTCTAGCTTTGCGCCTGATCAACGCATGGCCAGAGTCTGCAAGAACGAGGATAAACTTGTTGAAACATCGAGTTATAAAAGAATTTTCGAAAGGAAAATTTATCTCGATATAATAGTATTTTATTATAAAAGTATTATTATAAAGGTATTTATTATAAAAGTATTTTTCCCAACAAAGAAATTTTGAATTAATATTTGAAATTTAAATTCTTATGGTTCTAGATTAATTATTCGTGCCCGATACTATTCCTTGCATCTACCTTATCTGCTCAGTTTAGTTATTCACCTTGATTCTGTTTTCCAAATCTACCTTCCTTCCTTGTTGGATATATCCTTTAAAATATTGTTTAATTATATACTACATCGTTTAATAGAAATTTTAGTGTTATAAATATTTTAAAAGTTATTTATCTAAAATAAAACATATATATATATATATATATAAAATTATTTGTGATCTAATAATAATATTTGGAAGGTATCTTAAAACAAAATAAAAATTTATGAATTTTGGATTTAATATTTCAATAGCTTCTTTGTAAATATAAGTAATAATGTAAATAATTGTTTTCAAAGGAGTTTGAAAAGTATTAAAGTATTAAAGAAAATTAAATTTCAAATGAAGTTATCAAATAAATATTTCAAATAAAATTTAAATGGTTTTAAATTAATTGTTTATCTTGTCTTTCAATCTATTTTATTTATGGTTGTTCTATTCTCCTACCTCCTACATTTTTGGGGACGAAAAGTTTTGAGTAGGGGAGAGTGTAACGACCCGTAGATTTTAATAGTTTTAAATGGTTTTATTTAACGTAATTTATTGAAACTTTTGAGAAATTTTATATAATAATATTTTGAAATAAAAATTTAATATTTGGATTACGTCCAATTAAACATAGCAGATTTTAAATTTTAAATTTATTTTATCAAAGTTTATTCCATTGTGAAATTCTATTTAATTCAAGCTAGCGAATAAATTGTTTTAATAAATATTGCAGAATCAATTTCTTTAATAAATATTGCAGAGTCAATGCACAGATGTTATCAATTTCATTTTTATGGTGGTACGTTCCTTTACGTTTCCTACCGGTTAAATTATAAATAATTTGCTTTGATGGGTCAGCTAAATCAAAGCAACATGACCGTTGCTATTTATTTCTTTTATCAGTTGCTACAATTATTTACACCAAATCAAGGGTTGACCGTTACTTGGCTTTAAAATTTTGGACTCTACATTCAAAAAGAAACGTATAATATAATAAGTACTTCATATTTATTTTCAGTACGTCTCACAAAATTTTCTCTGTCCGTTCTTTTCTATTAAATATATACTTGCAGCTGTTATCAATCCATCGTTTCAATTTATTATATGGTCCGTTACTCTGCCTTTTCAGATTTGAACGTGCAGCTGGTGGCATTAAAAGTTGCTTTAATTATCCACTGAATTATTGTGACTGTCCCATTACTCTATATTTATTCTATACGTTTTATCTTTGCTTAAATTTCTCTGTCCATTCCTTGTTCCATTTTTAAATATCATCGCCTTTCCACACTTATTACGTACTATCCAAACAAACAAAAAAGTTATTGCTTTAAATGTAGCTAAATCAACACATGACCTTTGCCATTTCAAAGTTTGAAACGTATAAAATACTATATGTTATTTCACATTCATTGATTTCTTTTATTTATTTCTTTCTTTCTTTACGTTTTCATTCCAATCTGATTTGTAACCATTCCTTGTTCCATTTTAAATATCATTGCCTTTCCAAACTTATTACGTACTATCCAATCAAACAAAAAAGTTATTGCTTTAAAAGTAGCTAAATCAACTCATGATCTTTGCCATTTCAAAGTTTGAAACGTATAAAATACTATACGTTATTTCGCATTCACTGATTTCTTTTATTTATTTCTTTCTTTCTTTACGTTTTCATTCCAATCTGATTTGTAACCATTCCCTGTTCCATTTTAAATATCATTGCCTTTCCAAACTTATTACGTACTATCCAAACAAACAAAAAAGTTATTGGTTTAAATGTAGCTAAATCAACTCATGACCGTTGCCATTTCAAATTAGTTTGAAACGTATAAAATACTATACGTTATTTCGCATTCATTGATTTCTTTTATTTATTTCTTTCTTTCTTTACGTTTTCATTCCAATCTGATTTATAACCTTCCATGTTCTCTTCATACATTCTATTTATTCTAGCCTGCTCCTCCTTTCTTTTACCTAGTACATCTGTGTAACAGCCCACCTTTTCACATGGTTTAAACCGACACACATGCCAATTGAAACCATACGGAAGGGCGGATTGTTATGGGTTAAATAAGAAAAACGGAGAAGAAATAAAACAAAATAGAATCTCACAGCGGAAGGATAAAATATAATAATCAAATATACAGTTCATGAAGCTGTTTTACAAAATATTTGATTTTACTTACACAACAAATATCAGAGTTACACATACCAATACAATATTAATTATGCAGCGGAACAATGTGATGCAGCGGAATAATATAGTATAATAATTCTTCGTCTTCGTCCTCCAGAAATAATATCTTCAATCCTGAAACGCTCGGACTGACCCGAGCGAATTTGAAAAGACAAAACACTCGAGTCAGAACTAAAAGATCTTATGTGAGTTAAATTAACTGAAATAAATATGAGTACAGTAACTCAAAAGATGCTCGGGATATACATCTCCTAAAGATCCGTTAAACTATTTACTATGTAGTATATTTCGCTATTATAATAGTGTCTATAGTAAAATAAACATACTTTTTAATAGCCTTAAGGAGTAACCCAATATTCCCCTTAACACGTAATAGTCCCAGTAGTCCATCCAATATCATAGTCCCTCCTGATCGGGAAGCCACCAGAGGATACCACATGGGCTACGGGAGAAATCCAAACTCGTACAAGGCTCGGTATGGTAGGTAACACGGCACAACTAGGCAATGCCAGGGTAGATATACCAATTACTATCCGGGCTGGTGGAAACGCGTAGCCGCAGTTACCGCCCACCTCGAACAAACTCCCCCAAAAATCAAAGTAAAATTGGCCACTGAATCAATCCAAAGTCAAAGTATAATATCGAAGAGGAGTGTCCGATCAGAGGTATGACCTCATTGGCCCGAGAATCGCTCCTGTTTTAGCCACCTTATGCCAACTCACGGGAGTCGGGTCCACGTATTTACCTTGCAGGAAACGCCTCCACCAACCTACTTCATTCTAGAATCTCCACCGCGTACACGGTTGTTAAAGTGGTTTTCGGAGTTGGCAGAGAGTATGACAACTTCCGATCCCGGTCTCTTCAACAACCCACCGTTATTATAACACCGCGGTCTTTAAAAATAGTTTATATTTTAAAACCAGAATATAATATCCATTTAAAACCCTTATAAATACGATATCATTTATTTTCCAATATATATTCTTTCCAAAATCATAGGGTTTCAAAATTAAAATATTTAGAAATCAAAACTCTTGAATATAATATTTCCAAATTATACTATCCTGAAAAACATAGTTTTGAAACAAATTTCATCTCTTAAATGGTTAAATGTTAAACTACTTTTATAGAACGAAATAGCTTCTTTAGATTTCACAAATCAATTAAAACATCGATTTAAACTTCCAAATACCATTTCAATTCTTATGTTTTCAAAGCTTAATATTACACCATTTCAAAACAAACTCATTTCACACATCCCATATATATTAAACTCAGTTACTCATTATTTAGACTTGAAATATTTACTTAATGAATTCAATCAAATTTGAGAAAACCTTTAACTACACATAACTGGAAAATCTTTCAATTTGTTTTTCATTTTAATTAACCTGATATTCATTTAAATCACTTTACACAAAAATCAAGCTATAAAATCATATCCTTTAAACATTTAACCTTTATTTAAATTCTAATTTAACTTAATATTCATCTTCCAATTTTATTCTAAGTCATTTAAAACTCCAGAAATTAAATTTTTAAATAAAGCTTAATCGTACTTGATCAAAACAATTCAAACTTTATTTTATACTTCAAATCAATTTTTATACAAAGCTTAAAACCGGAAATTACTATATTTAAATAACCTTTATTTATAAAAATTCCATAAACCATATATATAGCTTTTCAAAACCATAAAAATCATTTCAAAAAGATTATATATATATACCGCGGTGCCTGTATAAAATTTTCTACCCTATGGTCAAGTGATACGGATGTTTATCATTTCAATCCGCAATTTTAAAATAAAAAAATGCGGTTTTTATATAATTTCAAACCGCAATTTAAAATAAAAATGCGGTTGTATATCATTTCAAACCGCAATCCCGAATTAAAAGAAAATGCATGATGACTTGCAGTTTATAAAATAACAATATAGCATCCATGTATCCAAAATCAATCATCAACCCGTTTAATTCAATTATCATCAATTTAAACAAACATCCATACAGAGCATATAAATTATACTGGAAATAAATAACAGATATTTACTAACAGTTTATATTCAATACTAAATCTAAAAACTGTTAACTAGCAGTTTATATGCAAAATAAATTCTAACTGTAAATTATATACAATAAAAAAATTAAATTAACAGTTAAATTAATATAAATTGGGAATTAACTGAGATGATGAATAAAACATGCCAAACAATCATAAATAAATTTCTACTCATATCTAAATTTAATTTAACAAACATAAAATATTTTAGAAATTGTGAGTGGGTTAAAACACTCACCTTTTGAATTTAAATCGAATTTAAATTCAATTTAAACTCAAAAATTCGACGGTCTCCGAATTGGTCCAAACTAGTTCCAAACTGTCCGGGATTTAATTACAATCCTAACAAAAAAAGTTTCGCGTGAATCCGAGGTCGTATGAAAAAGTTATGCGATTTAAACGATTTGAAAATCAAAATAAATTATAAAACAAAACAAACCTTAATTAAATACTCGCCACGTCACTATCGTCTTCCACGCGCTTTGGCTACAGGAGCACGCGAATATGTTTCCAGACCGAACCCAAAACGGAAAACGAACACCACCAGTAGATTGCGTGTTTTGAGAACTCCAACATATAATTTTTCTGGAATTTTTAGAGGAGTTTGAATATGGCTTTTTATTTGGATTGAAACTGGATCTAGAAATTGTCTGTTGCCATTAAAGAAGAGAAGAAGTTGAAGAAGAGACTACACAGAGGAATGAAGATGGAGGCTAGGGTTTCACCGCCTCTTTATAGATAGATCGCAAAAGAATAGGTGTGCACGAATTTTAACGTGCAAACGGAAGTGGTCCCAAAAGATAAATAATATTAATTACACACGTTACGGATTTAGGAAATAAATAGTTTCCTTATCAACATTTACATTTAATTTCAAACGTATTTACAAATGTAAATCTAGACGTTTCGTTTACGTTTCAAAATATATGCACAATTTTATTAATTTCCAAATTGATCTAAACAAATTTAGATGTAAATTAAAAGCTGATAAGTCTATCCATTGCAGTGTTAATTTCTCCACTTCCTTATATTTAGAAATTATAAATAAAATTTTCAAAAACCTATTTTTTTTTTTCAAACTTTTATATTCTCATCTTTTACCAATAATAAAGATGCACTAACATTTGTTCATGGTTTCACTTTATTATCCTCAAATTCCATTTTAATTTCAATAACGTAATATTTAAACGTTTAATTCCATTTTAATTTGCAATAATTACAATTGTTGAATTTGATATTTTAATTAAATTTATACATCTTGCTTTCTATACTATAAATCAACCAGTGGTCCTATTTTATATAGAATTAGCAAAATTTCATCTTATAAAATTAACCTCCTTCAATTACAAAACAAAATCTACGCTAACTGCACAATTCAAGTCAATTAATTGTAATTGATTTCCCATAAATTGTTATAAATTAAAATTTGAAATCTTCATAACTTCGTTTATTGATTTACAATAAATTGACATTTAACATTGAATTATATTACATTCCATAAATGAATTTATAAATTTATTTCAAATTAACGAACTACTTGATTTCCTTAGATTATAAGTTATTCTATTAGTCAGTCATCTTTTTAAAATCATTAATCAAGGTCCCAATTAGGTTAATTTATCTGGATTTCATTCCTTTATTACATCATTCATCACTTAACAATTAACCAACTTTTCTATGCATCTTATTTCACTTATATCTTGTAATTATTTTCTAAACTCATACTTGTAATACCCAATATCATTTTATATTTCAATCGATTCTTACTTATTCCTATTTTATTGCAATATATTTCTATACTCATTCATTAATGCATATCTTCACTCACTTCCTATTTTATTGCAATACATTTCTATACTCATTCATTAATGCATATCTTCACTTACTTCTTATTTTATTGCAATATATTTCTATACTCATTCATTAATGCATATCTTCACTTACCTCCTATTTTATTGCAATATATTTCTATATTCATTCATTAATGCATATCTTCACTTACTTCCTATTTTATTGCAATATATTTTTATATTCATTCATTAATGCATATCTTCACTTACCTCCTATTTTATTTGCAATATATTTCTATATTCATTCATTAATGCATATCTTCACTTACCTCCTATTTTATTGCAATATATTTCTATACTCATTCATTCACTCACTTCCTATTTTATTGCAATATATTTCTATACTCATTCCTTCACTCACTTCCTATTTTATTGCAATATATTTCTATTTTCATTCATTAATGCATATCTTCACTTACTTCCTATTTTTTTTTGCAATATATTTTTATACTCATTCATTAATGCATATCTTCACTTACCTCCTATTTTATTGCAATATATTTCTATACTCATTCATTAATGCATATCTTCACTTACCTCCTATTTTATTGCAATATATTTCTATACTCATTCAATAGTGCATATCTTCACTTACCTTCAATTTTATTGCAATATATTTCTATACTCATTCATTACTGCATATCTTCAATTACCTCCTATTTTATTGCAATATATTTCTATACTCATTCATTAATGCATATCTTCACTTACCTCCTATTTTATTGCAATATATTTCTATACTCATTCATTAATGCATGTCTTCACTTACCTCCTATTTTATTGCAATATATTTCTATACTCATTCATTAATGCATATCTTCACTTACCTCCTATTTTATTGCAATATATTTCTATATTCATTCATTAATGCATATCTTCACTTACCTCCTATTTTATTGCAATATATTTCTATATTCCCTCCACTTGTAAACGAACGTTATTCCATTAATTAATATGAAGGCATCTTATTTGGTAATGAGTAAATTTACTAGTAACCTTTAATATACTTGTATATTATTTATTTACCCTATTATTTCCCCTTAAAATTATATGCACACATACAAATTAAAAATTCTAAATCCCTTTTAATTATTCCATCTATGCTCCATTCCTTCACTTAATGCACAATTAGCATTCCTTATTCAAATTTGTTACATTCCCTTATATCCACTTCATAAATAAATTGGTATTTCGTTTTCCATTTATTACTAACTTTAATTATTGCAATTTATAATCTAACATACAATTTGAATTTATTTTCATATTTTCACCGTTAAATTAATTAACATCTTCTAATAGTAAATAAAAAGGATTGAGCAAATTAAAATTCCTATTCAGTTATAGTTTATCAATATATTGATACTTAGGCAAAATCAAATTCTTGTCTTTAATTACCTTTTTCATAATTTCAACTCAATCAACCATTTCAACATGCAACCCATAATAACTTTTTTATAAGTATGCATGGAATCATCATTTATTCCAATCTTTTCTTAATTTACATAATAAATTCCCTTTATTTATTTTCAATTTACACAAAGGTATAAATCTTTACCTATTTCAATCATTAGATTTTTATTTAAACTACTAATAATCAAGTTTTTAAATACCGTTGCTATATTTTAATTTAGCGTTCATTCTAATACTAATTTATCATCTTTCATTTTTTTTTCTACAAAAAATTAAATTACAAAATCCTATTTACAATTTAATTGTCGAAATTTACGGGTCGTTACACTCTCCCCCACTCAAAACTTTTCGTCCCCGAAAAGGGAAAGAAGGGAAAAGAAGAATTTCGAAATCAATATCATATTTAAATATTAAATTTATAAAAAAATTCAATTTACAAAATTAGTTAATTTAGCTAAAATATACAAATTTATATAAAGTGAAATATTTAAGCGGTTTCAAACATTAATCAACCAATCAATACAACAACCATCAACTTTACAAACATCATACATACACAAGACAAAGCAACCATTTAATCCAACAAACAAATAGTTGTTCGGGTTCAAAACTTGGAACTGTATGGAATGAAAATAACTATCAAGTGCATCCTTTACTCAACAGTCTTAGATGAAACAACGATAGATTATTTATTCATCCAACAACTTCAAATTTCCTTACCCAACCAACCATAAATCAAACAATAACAATTCAAACCAACAACCAAATTAACTTATTATACATTTATTTCATGCTTTAGTTGTTTAATTTCTTTTCTTTCATTTATTGAGTGATTCCTTCATTACTTACAATTTTCATTTTTCATTTATTACAATATTCATTATATTTGCATTCCGTTTTATTTACTTAAGTTT
This sequence comes from Allium cepa, assembly GCA_030765085.1. Lineage (NCBI taxonomy): Eukaryota > Viridiplantae > Streptophyta > Magnoliopsida > Asparagales > Amaryllidaceae > Allium > Allium cepa. Next base: position 1,046,051,809 of record CM060941.1, read on the forward strand.
ATAATCATCTATTTATAATACTTACCTTTAATTATATAGAAAAATTTCCATTTTAACTTAAGTTTATACATTTAATTCTCATTTTATAACAGCAAATTCATTGAATACCTTTATTACCTCAAGCTTCACTTATAAGATTTCCCCTTACATTTTCTTACTAACATTGCAACTTTTATTATATGGTAAGTTATATATATGCTTTAAGAATGTAAGTAAAAATTATACAAGTTTCTTCTCAATTCCTTTAATTAATTAATGGTTCAATAATTATATATATTCGTTTTATAAATTACAATTTCAACTTACTTTTAATTTCATTCATTTATTTAATGCTTACATTTCTATTATATTTAATAATGGTAACAATTTAACTATACTAAATTTGCAACTTTATACATTAATTCTTATAAATAAAGAAGTTCATTAATTCATTTAATAATGTTTACAATCATTTATTTACATTACTTATCTTCCTATTGTATTAAATTTTTACTTTAATTAAAGGTTCCAATTTCTACACTTAATTGAACTATTAATTAACTGGAACTTAAGAACCAAATACCGGGTTTAATTTTTAAATCATTTAAAATAATAGATAGATATATATTCTTAACATATATATATATATATATATCCAATTATAATTAAAACGATAAAAATTTTCTTAAACAATTCTGCAGTAAATTTTTACAGTGGCCTTCCCACTTCGAAACTCGAAAATGAAAGTCGATGATGCGTGCACTCATCACCGAAATTATTTTCCAGCAACAGGGAGGAAATTACAAAACTTATTTTCTCCGAAATCTTCTTTAAAACAATTTTTCCGAATTATATTGAAATATTTATATCAGAAAATACTTATAAATAATATTATTATATTCCAAAATTTATTCGAAATAAATTTCAAAACCCCGGAACTTAAGTTCTAAATTTCCAAATTTCATAAATCTTATTTTCCAATCTAACTTATATTATTAATTATACACTTTATCACCTAACAACCAATCTATTGCAGCCAAATATAGATATAGATTGAAAAATTTATTTTATATATAGAAAATATAATAGGCAAAATTATTTCATTCACCTATATTAAAAACAAATATTATGTCGGTCTGTCCTATTAAGTGTTTAGAAATCCTTATTGATGTCATAGCGTCCCATGCACCAACTAGAATTTATAATACAAAACGGAACAGATTAACACAATATCAAAATCTTTTTATAACACTAACAAATACGCTCTCTCATATATATATACACTCAGCGACTCCCATAGGGTATTACTACCCAATTAACAAAGAGTCAAACCCCACAAATCCAAGGTTTATCGCTAAACCAAAGCTCTGATACCAACTGTAACAGCCCACCTTTTCGCATGGTTTAAACCGACACACATGCCAATTCAAACCATACGGAAGGGTGGATTGTTATGGGTTAAATAAGAAAAACAGAGAAGAAATAAAACAAAATAGAATCTCACAGCGGAAGGATAAAATATAATAATCAAATATACAGTTCATGAAGCTGTTTTACAAAATATTTGATTTTACTTACACAACAAATATCAGAGTTACACATACCAATACAATAATAATTATGCAGCGGAACAATGTGATGCAGCGGAATAATATAGTATAATAATTCTTCGTCTTCGTCCTCCAGAAATAATATCTTCAATCCCGAAACGCTCGGACTGACCCGAGCGAATTTGAAAAGACAAAACACTCGAGTCAGAACTAAAAGACCTTATGTGAGTTAAATTAACTGAAATAAATATGAGTACAGTAACTCAAAAGATGCTCGGGATTTACATCTCCTAAGGATCCGTTAAACTATTTACTATGTAGTATATTGCGCTATTATAATAGTGTCTATAGTAAAATAAACATACTTTTTAATAGCGTTAAGGAGTGACCCAATATTCCCCTTAACACGTAATAGTCCCAGTAGTCCATCCAATATCATAGTCCCTCCTGATCGGGAAGCCACCAGAGGATACCACATGGGCTACGGGAGAAATCCAAACTCGTACAAGGCTCGGTATGGTAGGTGACACGGCACAACTAGGCAATGCCAGGGTAGATATACCAATTACTATCCGGGCTGGTGGAAACGCGTAGCCGCAGTTACCGCCCACCTCGAACAAACTCCCCCAAAAATCAAAGTAAAAGTGGGCACTGAATCAATCCAAAGTCAAAGTATAATATCGAAGAGGAGTGTCCGATCGGAGGTATGACCTCATTGGCCCGAGAATCGCTCCTGTTTTAGCCACCTTATGCCAACTCACGGAAGTCGGGTCCACGTATTTACCTTGCAGGAAACGCCTCCCCCAACCTACTTCATTCTAGAATCTCCACCGCGTACACGGTTGTTAAAGTGGTTTTCGGATTTGGCAGAGAGTATGACAACTTCCGATCCCGGTCTCTTCAACAACCCACCGTTATTATAACACCGCGGTCTTTAAAAATAGTTTATATTTTAAAACCAGAATATAATATCCATTTTAAACCCTTATAAATACGATATCATTTATTTTCCAATATATATTCTTTCCAAAATCATAGGGTTTCAAAAGTAAAATATTTAGAAATCAAAACTCTTGAATATAATATTTCCAAATTATACTATCCTGAAAAACATAGTTTTGAAACAAATTTCACCTCTTAAATGGTTAAATGTTAAACTACTTTTATAGAACGAAATAGCTTCTTTAGATTGCACAAATCAATTAAAACATCGATTTAAACTTCCAAATACCATTTCAATTCTTATGTTTTCAAAGCTTAATATTACACCATTTCAAAACAAACTCATTTGACACATCCCATATATATTAAACTCAGTTACTCATTATTTAGACTTGAAATATTTACTTAATGAATTCAATCAAATTTGAGAAAACCTTTAACTACACATAACTGGAAAATCTTTCAATTTTTTTTTTCATTTTAATTAACCTGATATTCATTTGAATCACTTTACACAAAATCAAGCTATAAAATCATATCCTTTAAACATTTAACCTTTATTTAAATTCTGATTTAACTTAATATTCATCTTCCAATTTTATTCTCATTTAAGTCATTTAAAACTCCAGAAATTAAATTTTTAAATAAAGCTTAATCGTACTTGATCAAAACAATTCAAACTTTATTTTATACTTCAAATCAATTTTTATACAAAGCTTAAAACTGGAAATTACTATATTTAAATAACCTTTATTTATAAAAATTCCATAAACCATATATATAGCTTTTCAAAACCATAAAAATCATTTCAAAAAGATTATATATATATACCGCGGTGCCTGTATAAAATTTTCTACCCTATGGTCAAGTGATACGGATGTTTATCATTTCAATCCGCAATTTTAAAATAAAAAAATGCGGTTGTATATAATTTCAAACCGCAATTTAAAATAAAAATGCGGTTGTATATCATTTCAAACCGCAATCCCGAATTAAAAGAAAATGCATGATGACTTGCAGTTTATAAAATAACAATATAGCATCCATGTATCCAAAATCAATCATCAACCCGTTTAATTCAATTATCATCAATTTAAACAAACATCCATACAGAGCATATAAATTATACTGGAAATAAATAACAGATATTTACTAACAGTTTATATTCAATACTAAATCTAAAAACTGTTAACTAGCAGTTTATATGCAAAATAAATTCTAACTGTAAATTATATACAATAAAAAAATTAAATTAACAGTTAAATTAATATAAATTGGGAATTAACTGAGATGATGAATAAAACATGCCAAACAATCATAAATAAATTTCTACTCATATCTAAATTTAATTTAACAAACATAAAATATTTTAGAAATTGTGAGTGGGTTAAAACACTCACCTTTTGAATTTAAATCGAATTTAAATTCAATTTAAACTCAAAAATTCGACGGTCTCCGAATTGGTCCAAACCAGTTCCAAACTGTCCGGGATTTAATTACAATCCTAACAAAAAAAGTTTCGCGTGAATCCGAGGTCGTATGAAAAAGTTATGCGATTTAAACGATTTGAAAATCAAAATAAATTATAAAACAAAACAAACCTTAATTAAATACTCGCCACGTCACTATCGTCTTCCACGCGCTTTGGCTATAGGAGCACGCGAATATGTTTCCAAACCGAACCCAAAATGGAAAACGAACACCACCAGTAGATTGCGTGTTCTGAGAACTCCAACATATAATTTTTCTGGAATTTTTAGAGGAGTTTGAATATGGCTTTTTATTTGGATTGAAACTGGATCTAGAAATTGTCTGTTGCCATTGAAGAAGAGAAGAAGTTGAAGAAGAGACTACACAGAGGAATGGAGATGGAGGCTAGGGTTTCACCGCCTATTTATAGATAGATCGCAAAAGAATAGGTGTGCACGAATTTTAACGTGCAAACGGAAGTGATCCCAAAAGATAAATAATATTAATTACACACGTTACGGATTTAGGAAATAAATAATTTCCTTATCAACATTTACATTTAATTTTAAACGTATTTACAAATGTAAATCTAGACGTTTCGTTTACGTTTCAAAATATATCCACAATTTTATTAATTTCCAAATTGATCTAAACAAATTTAGATGTAAATTAAAAGCTGATAAGTCTATCCATTGCAGTGTTAATTTCTCCACTTCCTTATATTTAGAAATTATAAATTAAATTTTCAAAAACCTATTTTTTTTTTATTTTCAAACTTTTATATTCTCATCTTTTACCAATAATAAGGATGAACTAACATTTGTTCATGGTTTCACTTTATTATCCTCAAATTCCATTTTAATTTCAATAACGTAATATTTAAACGTTTAATTCAATTTTAATTTGCAATAATTACAATTGTTGAATTTGATATTTTAATTAAATTTATACATCTTGCTTTATATACTATAAATCAACTAGTGGTCCTATTTTATATAGATTTAGCAAAATTTCATCTTATAAAATTAACCTCCTTCAATTACAAAACAAAATCAACGCTAACTGCACAATTCAAGTCAATTAATTGTAATTGATTTCCCATAAATTGTAATAAATTAAAATTTGAAATCTTCATAACTTCGTTTATTGATTTACAATAAATTGACATTTAACATTGAATTATATTACATTCCATAAATGAATTTATAAATTTATTTCAAATTAACGTACTTCTTGATTTCCTTAGATTATAAGTTATTCTATTAGTCAGTCATCTTTTTAAAATCATTAATTAAGGTCCCAATTAGGTTAATTTATCTGGATTTCATTCCTTTATTACATCATTCATCACTTAACAATTAACCAACTTTTCTATGCATCTTATTTCACTTATATCTTGTAATTATTTTCTAAACTCATACTTGTAATACCTAATATCATTTTATATTTCAATCGATTCTTACTTTTTCCTATTTTATTGCAATATATTTCTATACTCATTCATTAATGCATATCTTCACTCACTTCCTATTTTATTGCAATATATTTCTATACTCATTCATTAATGCATATCTTCACTTACTTCTTATTTCATTGCAATATATTTCTATACTCATTCATTAATGCATATCTTCACTTACCTCCTATTTTATTGCAATATATTTCTATATTCATTCATTAATGCATATCTTCACTTACTTCCTATTTTATTGCAATATATTTCTATATTCATTCATTAATGCATATCTTCACTTACCTCCTATTTTATTTGCAATATATTTCTATATTCATTCATTAATGCATATCTTCACTTACCTCCTATTTTATTGCAATATATTTCTATACTCATTCATTCACTCCCTTCCTATTTTATTGCAATATATTTCTATACTCATTCCTTCACTCACTTCCTATTTTATTGCAATATATTTCTATACTCATTCATTAATGCATATCTTCACTTACCTCCTATTTTATTGCAATATATTTCTATATTCATTCATTAATGCATATCTTCACTTACTTCCTATTTTATTGCAATATATTTCTATATTCATTCATTAATGCATATCTTCACTTACCTCCTATTTTATTTGCAATATATTTCTATATTCATTCATTAATGCATATCTTCACTTACTTCCTATTTTATTGCAATATATTTCTATACTCATTCATTAATGCATATCTTCACTTACCTCCTATTTTATCGCACAATATTTCTATACTCATTCATTAATGCATATCTTCACTTACCTCCTATTTTATTGCAGTATATTTCTATACTCATTCATTAATGCATATCTTCACTTACCTCCTATTTTATTGCAATATATTTCTATACTCATTCATTAATGCATATCTTCACTTACCTCCTATTTTATTGCAATATATTTCTATACTCATTCATTAATGCATATCTTCACTTACCTCCTATTTTATTGCAATATATTTCTATACTCATTCATTAATGCATATCTTTACTTACTTCCTATTTTATTGCAATATATTTCTATATTCATTCATTAATGCATATCTTCACTTACCTCCTATTTTATTGCAATATATTTCTATATTCATTCATTAATGCATATCTTCACTTACCTCCTATTTTATTGCAATATATTTCTATATTCCCTCCACTTGTAAACGAACGTTATTCCATTAATTAGTATGAAGGCATCTTATTTGGTAATGAGTAAATTTACTAGTAACCTTTAATATACTTGTATATTATTTATTTACCCTATTATTTCCCCTTAAAATTATATGCACACATACAAATTAAAAATTCTAAATCCCTTTTAATTATTCCTTCTATGCTCCATTCCTTCACTTAATGCACATAGCATTCCTTATTCAAATTTGTTACATTCCCTTATATCCACTTCATAAATAAATTGGTATTCCGTTTTCCATTTATTACTAACTTTAATTATTGCAATTTATTATCTAACATACAATTTGAATTTATTTTCAAATTTTCACCGTTAAATTAATTAACATCTTCTAATAGTAAATAAAAAGGATTGAGCAAATTAAAATTCCTATTCAATTATAGTTTATCAATATATTGATACTTAGGCAAAATCAAATTCTTGTCTTTAATTACCTTTTTCATAATTTCAACTCAATCAACCATTTCAACATGCAACCCATAATAACTTTTTTATAAGTATGCATGGAATCATCATTTATTCCAATCTTTTCTTAATTTACATAATAAATTCCCTTTATTTATTTTCAATTTACACAAAGGTATAAATCTTTCCCTATTTCAATCATTAGATTTTTATTCAAACTACTAATAATAAAGTTTTTAAATACCATTGCTATATTTTAATTTAGCGTTCATTCCAATACTAATTTATCATCTTTCATTTTTTTTTTCTACAAAAAATTAAATTACAAAATCCTATTTACAATTTAATTGTCGAAATTTACGGGTCGTTACATCTGCATTCTTTTCATCCTCTCTCTGCAAATTTTCTTTCCACTAAGCGCTTGTCCCCTCCTTCTCCCCTCCTCTTCTCTTAAGAAACACCCTGCCTTCCAGCCGAACCCAACATCTTCCCTATCCACATCGGCAGCCTCATCATAGCCGAGTGTATAGCCTAGAGGTAATAACTTCTGACAGCACATAGGTGGCATCAACATTTTCCCCATTGTCTATAGTTTCTTATTTATTCCTTTTGCCCACCCATCAGCGACTTGAGTTTACACAGGGTATGTCTATACATTGTATTATATCATATATATTTGCTAGTAGTACACTGCCTTAAATTTACATATTTTAGTGTATATATGTATGACAGCTTACATTATTTATATACATAAAGTAAGCTATATGTGCAAACTCAGTGCAACCGCAATTTTCTTTATAAAAGGCAAATAATACAAATTGTAGTACCCAAAGATATATATGTATGGCTGTACTTAATAAAAAAAAATTCTCTATATAACAGTATAAGCTTATATATCAATTTCTGAGTTTATATATATTTTTTTATATTGTTTTTTTTATTTTAATATAATAAATATGTAAGCTTATTTATATTCACATATTAGTATACATAAGTTGCAATATATTGTTTAATAAGCCTAAAGCATTGTATATCGTCATACTGTTATGATGTGCGTATTTTAATAATAAAGCTATTGATGGGGTACAAATAGGTTAAGTAACATGTATATTTGGTTAATTTATATAAAAGAATATATAACCTTTTCGATTATAGTTATAATGAATGTATAAGAGAGTTATATAAACGAATTTTATACTATGCGTTAACTAAATACATTGTTATTTATATAATCTAGTTTTTGAATATATGTTTGAAACGTTTTGATTTTTACATATACAAATATTTTATTTTATACATATATTTTGTTATATATGAAGGTTTTATAAAAAAAATTATTTCTTATAAACAGTATTGCATATATACTCTTTTACAATAAAGGTAAGTTAACAATGTATTATAAAGAATATTATTTATTTGCATATATACGTGCATAAATTTGTTTGATTTCCTGCTGTGTATTTCGAAAAGAAAAGTAATAAATATAATAATTTATATATACATAAGTATTCATTTCCAAAGATATTATATATATGTGTGTTGATTTTAATATATGTGTTTCATGTTAGAACATTGATTTTTAACTATACATATATATTATTTTAATATTGACTTAAAATAAATATTTATTACATGGAAACGACAACCATAAAATGAATATACTACATATGTGACATTTTGAATAATTATATATTTGTTATTTAACATTGATATGAAATGGAAGCGTTTTTAAAGTTATATTGTTTTCATGGGTGTGCGTTTATATATTTCATTTTAAACGCGTGTTTTGATTTAAAGTTCATTTTGAAAGAAAGTAATGAATTAATCATTTAATCTTCGTTTCAATTTTATCAAGCTGATTTGATACGTTCTCATCAATTTCTATCTATCAGCTTTTACATCGAAATCGTACCATCTAGCTTTGCTTTGGAAGTCGTGCTTGCATTTCGTAACTCAACTTCATTGTCTTTTCTCTCTAGCCTCGAAAGGTGAGCAATCACTCACGATTAACGTTCTTTTATTTATTAAATTTGATTTCAATTGAAACGACATGTAACGACCCGGTATTTTCAACCATTCGCATCCATTATAAGTATATAGGTAGACACTCATGACGGAATTGAATTGCTCAAAATAACACATTGTAAATAAAAATTTGGCAAACCTCAGAATATATAGTAAATAAAAATCACAGATCAAAGACACAGAGTAATAATAATGTAGTGGAAGTAAAAGAAATAGTAGTTCATGAAGCTACTATATAAAAATATCAGAGTTACATAAAATACAACAGAGGAAATAAAGTACAAAAGAAGTCTCACTACATAGAAGTCAACTAATACAAGAGCTGAAAGGAACAACAGATTTCAAAAGATAAACTTGACAAGTAGATAATCTCCAGCGATTCCAATCTCCAGAAAGTGGAAATCCAAATCTGTGAATAACTCAGGCTGACCCGAGCGTAAATAAAAATACAAACGCTCGAGTCAGGACATACATACTTATACAATGTAAACCAACTCAAGTGAACTGTAGTAAAGGTACAAGTAACTTAGAAGATGCTTGGGACCGCCCATCCTCTAAGGATCCGTTAAACTATTTACAATGTAGTAATATACGCTATATACAGTAGTGTCTAATCAGTAAAGTATAATCATATAGTAAATAGCGTTAAGGGTATGGTGAACCTTAACGCGGTCGGATCTTTAAAACCAAAATCGTAGCGGGCTCGATATAAGGATATGACATGGCACGCGAGGCAATGCCAAGGTGGATACACCGTTTGCACTCCCGGACCGGTGGTGACGGCAAGCCAGCAGCTTCCGCCCACCTCGAACAATACCCACGAATCAAAGTGGTGCCACCGAATCGAATCACAAAAGTAATAGAATGGTTTCCGATAGAGCATGCTCGATGAAAGGGTGCGACCCTTTGTGTAGCCCGGTATAGCTCCTGTTTTAGTCATATATGCCAACTCACGGGAGTTGGGTCCACGTGATATACCTCGAGAATGTCGCCACCATCCTACTACATTCTGGAATCTCCACCGCGTACACAGTTGGTAAAGTGGTTTTCGGTATTGGCCAGCTATAAGACAATATTCGATCTCGGTCTCTTTAACAACCAATCGTTATTATAACCCGTAGTTATAACTTTTAAAAACATATTTTATACTTCGAAATAAAATATCATTTCAACCCAAATCTTTATAAAGATTAAATCATTTCCAAAATATCATTTCTTTCAAAACTCCATTTTTCAAATCATTTTAATATACCAAAATAACATATCTTTTCGAAACCACATTTCAATCATTTAATATATCAAAATATCATCTCTTTTCAAAACCACATTCATTTCAAATCATTATTCATTTTATTCAATTTAAAATACCATTTCAATTCATATTTCAAAATAGTTTATATTCCAAAATCATTTTTAATCATTAAAATGAAGTTATTATGTCTAATAATTAAATTATTAAATTTCCAAAATTTTCAACTTCCAAAGTTCATTTATTCACTTAAGTTTATCAAAACAGTGAAAATTCACTTTTCGCAGCATTTAGAAAACGCTACGGAAAGTTACATTCAAAACAGTTTAATTCAACAAAAGACAACATTTTAAAATGTTGTAATAGGGTTTACTTAAATGCCAAGTAAACCTAGTTAAATTCAAAAAATTATAGCACTTACAAAAATTGCTATAATAGCTTTTAATTCAATTTAGCTTTTTAGTTCATTATCATCAACTACAGCATTTACAAATGCTGTAATATCATTTACATTGTAATTAATAGCATTTCAAAATGCAGTCAATTAACTTCAAATATTCAATATAATTTCTCAAACACTTATATTTTTATTTAAATCGTTTTCAACTTATAAAATCATACATTTTCACATTTATAATCATCATTTAATTTTCCTTAAATTCATGATTATAGAGTTAAGTTCCTTTCAAAAATCAATATTTATTAATAATTCACTTATTAAATTTCAACATTCAATATTAAATTCATTACATTAAATTTCAACTTAACACTTAAGTTCAAATTCTCACATATAACTTAGTTTTATTTTTATTTACTTAACTAAAAATTCACTTTTAAGTCAATTTCATAAATTTCCAATTTTAGTGATATTTCAAAATTTCAACTTAATATTCATTCATTTCACATTTCAACCTTATTAAAAATCATTAATATGGTATAAAATCACTTTAAATTCATTTAAATTCAAATTATCATAAATTTATCATAATTTCATATTCAATTTAATTCCCAACTATAATTAAATCAAATTTTCCAAAATAACTTACATTCAAAATTTCATAACTTTTCATTAATTCATTTCACTTATAATTATTCAGAAAATCAATAATATTATACAAAAATCCTTTTAAATTAGATTTAAATCAAAATATTTTAATATTTACATTTCTAAAATAATTTAAAGCAAAATTTAGAAAACATATATTAACTACGGGTCTGTATAAAATTTTCTACACTAGGAAAAGTGATACGGGTAATATACCATTTCAACTCGCAACTTACAAAGAAAAATCCGGGTTTTATCATTTCAAACCCATAGTCCCAAGTAAATAAAATAAATTGAAAATCATTCGGGCCTATCATTTCAGCCCATAACAATTTTCCCTTATTCTAAAGTCCGTTCGGGTATGTATCATTTCAAACCATAGTGATTCTAATCTAAAGGGAACTTGTAGTGTGATAAACTGATAAAAATAACAGAACAACATAATATAACAGTAACAAATAATATAACAGGTGTAATAATAGGTGTGAACATCATATGATAATAATATAAGCAGTTATAACATGTAAATATAGTTCTACAGATTCACAGGGTGTCAATTTACTACTTATATAAGTACATAATGTCTGGTGAGAAATACTCACCTTTTCAAAGCTGGAGATATCCACCAAAACACACGATACAGACACAATGAAGGCATGACAACACTACCATGATTTGAGAGTGGAGAGCCAAATATAATTGCCTTATATACATATAAAGAAAACAATTCAAAATACATAAATTTTCAAAGCCAAATTACACTAAACGACACTAGGAATCAAAGCCCAAAACAAAGACAAATGCTTTGCACTTGTTCTCAACTTCACATACTTCAGTTATGAACTGAAATAGCACAGCCAAGGCATGTATAAAGGTCTGGTTTGGGTCCATAGTGGTCAGCCTATCATGGTTTAAAAGTGTGGAGATTTATAGGTGCAACAAGTCAACACTACAAGGCAATTTCAAGGCAAATTCAACAAATCTATGCTACAATTTGGTTCGGCCATAGTCTCTAGGGTCATGGTCAGAGACTCAGGTGGTGATGGCTGATGTGCCAGAGGGTGGTGGTCAGGTCAGAGCTGGTGGTGGTGGTGGAAGTGGTGGCAAAAGGTGGATGAAGGTGATGGTACCAAAACTAGGTCAGCTTGAGTGCATAGGTGATGGATTTGTGGATTTTGGTGGTGGTGCTTGCCTTGGGGTTGCTTGGCCTGCCATGGTGGTGATCTAGGGTGGATGATGATCAGAGAATAAAGTGGTGGAGGTCGGACAAAGGGTGGATGAAGGTGGAGCCGATCTACAAAGTTGAGAAACAAGGTGCAAAATCATGTAAAAAATAGGAAAAACAAGAAAAAGAAGAAGGATTTTACCTCAACTCCTTTGATCAGAAATAGCCGTATATTTTTTTGTGGATTGAGAAATGATTTATGATTCACGTGAAAATGAGAAAGTGGCTGAAAAGATAAAGAAACATACGGCAAAAATAAATTGATGTATTGATTGAAAAAGAAACGGTAAAAGAAACGGTGAAACGACTTTACGTTTCTTGGCTTTTAAAACCTTCCATACTTCCTTTTCTTTTAAATCAAGTAAAAAAAAATAAACTTCAGCAAGTACATCTAAAAACCAAAAAAAAGTGAAATAAAATAAAAATATATAATTAGATTTAAAGAAAATATAAAAAGAATTAATGAAATTGCTTAAAAATTGAAAACAGGGTTCAAAAATTACAATTAAAACATCAATGGCTTTGGAAAAATATCTACTTCATTCTAAAAATATTCCAAAGAAAAGTTTTGAAATAAAATAATTTATTTATCATTTCTAAAGTAAAATAAATTATTAAATTTTAATTTAGATAGAATTTAAATTAAGAAAATGGCTTAAAATTGCGAAGTAGACTTTAAAATTAGAAATAAATTCAGTGCACTTTGGAAAAATTTTATATACTTGAAAAATATTTATAAATAAAGATAAGTACACAAAATAAAAATGAATTCACAAAAATAAATATATAAAATTAATTTAAATATAATTTTGATGAAGAAAATAGCAGAAAATAAGAAAACAGCCTAAAAAAAAGGAAATCAACACGGTAAACTTTGGAAAAATTATAACATCACAAAAAAAAATGTTTTTAAAATAGAATATATATCTAATATATCATATAACACATATTATAACATGATTTGACAATCAAAAATATAATTTATAAAAATTAACATGAAGAAAATGTTAAATAATTCAATGTACACACAATATTGAAAACAGTATAACTTTCACAATTTAAATCCGTTTCCAACAAAATGAAAAGTAGTATTCATGTTATTAAATATATTTTCATAATAAAAGATAAAATTTAAGATTTTAAATAATTTAAATTTGAAGTTTAAAAGTCACAGTTTGAACAGCTTGATCAGAAATTCACTTTACAATAAAATATTTAAATTATACTAGTTTGAACTATAAATCACTTAATAATCATCATTTATATTTAAAAATAACATAACTTATCCATTTTAATAAATAGAATAAAATTTTTAATCAAGATTTCAAATAAAATAATCAAAATAAACAACTAAAATAAATCACAAAAATTCGGGGTTGTTACACTCTCCCCACTCAAAACTTTTCGTCCCCAAAAAGGATTGAGGTATGGGAAAGCACAGAAAAAGATAGAGTGAAATAGGATTAAGACAAGATGACAAGAAGATTGGAATTATCCCTGATAACTGTTGTTATAGGTAAGTTTAACAAGGTGGAGATGATCTTTCCAAGATTCTCCAAAATCAAGAACACAAGCACGAAAAATAGATTCAAAATGAGTACCAAATATTATCAAAGATTATAGAAAGATTTCTAACAGAAAGATTATAGAAAGATGCCTATACCAATCTATAGCAAGATAAAGATGATAAGGACAGCCAAAAGATAGTTTGAAAAACAAAATAAGGAAATAAATTTGAAAGCATGAAAATTTCAACTTAAATAGAGAATAAATCTTTACATAAGTTAAATAAATCTTAACTATCCCAAATTTCATTATCTATTATCCAATCGTCTTAAATTAACAATTTTTTTAAAACCATGGGTTTGAAAAATAATCATTTATTACATTCACAATGTACTTAATAAATATAATTCTTCTTTATTCCTAATTAAAATTAAATTTATTCCTCACACTATATTTATCACTTATGTTAAACATACTTACACTTATTATAACTGCTTTCTTTTATTCTTAGTTCTTTTAACATTATTTATTGTAAGTCATTCAATTACCCTCTATTATATTTACCTCTGTCAATCATTTTATAACTTAAATTTAAGTGTATAACATTTATTATAACCACTCAAATTTTATTTATAAAAATCCTTTTATATTGATATTATCTAATTACATTGTTAACTTTTAAAAATTAAGGTAAGTTATATTGAAATGCAATTGTATTATACAATTAAAACTTTACAATTCAATTATCTCAAGTTTGAACCATTTATCCAATTTTTTTTTAATTGGAATTATTCTTTAAGATAGAATTTAAGAATTAAATTTTCGATTCCTTTCAACCATTTAGAGATAAATAAATATATGTACATAATATGTTATATCAAATTTCAATCATATATATATATTATAAATCAAGTCATATTTTAGAAATTTCAATCAATTAAATTCCCTAAAACAAAGCTGTAGCAAGACTGCAGAACAGTCTCTTCACTTCGAAACTCGAAATTGAACGTCGATGATGCTGCAGTCATCACCGAAGTTATTTCCCAGCGACAATGAGAAGAGCACTAATTTTAAACTTTAAAATTCTTTGGAAACAAATTTCTATTTGAAAATACTTTAAATAATATATCCCTTTTAAAACTTTTTAAACAAAAGGTTTGAAACCATCGGAAATTAAATTCTCAAATTTCTTGTTCTAAATTCATTTCAGTTCCCAAATCAATTTATAAACAACTATTTATAAATTCATTTATAGAACAATAAATGATAAATCAAGTATTATCACTTCAAATTATCAATTTAAATCATTTTATTAAGTTTCATAAATTTACTTATATATCAAAATTTATTTCATTAACCAAAATTTTAAAATAATATTGTGTTAGTTTGTTCTGTCAAAGTGTTTTGGAAATCTTATCGATAGCGTTGATCAGACAAATCGATCGGAAACCCAAATCAACATCAACAACCCAAACAACACAATATATAAAACAAAACATAGATATACAAGTACAATTCAAAATGTTTGGAAGAATAGATTGGAAACAAAAGACAACATGATTAAATAACAAAATTAGGGAGGTGTATAAGCTTAAATAAATCACTGGCAACCTTAACCGGGTCAACCGTGACTTAAATAATAAGATCGATGTGGATTTTCTAGGGTGAATCTACATTCGATCCCAAGAGTTAGAGTTTGGAATAAAAAAAGATATTAGCATCTAAACCAAGGATAGATATAAAATCTATGGTGAATCGATGCTAATTGTAAAGGAGTTTCCCTTTTTACAATTCAATTTGAAATTGGCGTGATCGCCGATTCACTAAAAAGATCATTCGAAGCGGAGTTATGGAATACTCCAGAGTCAAAAGAAGATGAATAGTGAGGGATACGAATGGATTTTCGAACCGTAGGGAACGTTCCAAATTTCAAAGGAATCGAGTCAAAAAGGAAGAGATTCAACTCGAATGAATGTGATTCTGTAAATACATTCACTCCATATGCTGAGTTTTTCCTAGAGCTACCAAAGCTCTGATACCAACTGTAATGACTCGGTATTTTCAACCATTCGCATCTATTATAAGTGTATAGGTAGACACTCATGCCGGAATTGAATTGCTCAAAATACCACGTTGTAAATAAAAATTTGGCAAACCTCAGAATATACAGTAAATAAAAATCACAGATCACAGACACAGGGTAATAATAATGCAGCGGAAGTAAAAGAAATAGTAGTTCATGAAGCTACTATATAAAAATATCAGAGTTACATAAAATACAACAGAGGAAATAAAGTATAAAAGAAGTCTCACTACATAGAAGTCAACTAATACAAGAGCTGAAAGGAACAACAGATTTCAAAAGATAAACTTGACAAGTAGATAATCTCCAGCGATTCCAATCTCCAAAAAGTGAAAATCCAAATCTGTGAATAACTCAGGCTGACCCGAGCGTAAATAAAAATACAAACACTCGAGTCAGGACATACATACTTATACAATGTAAACCAACTCAAGTGAACTGTAGTAAAGGTACAAGTAACTTAGAAGATGCTTGGGACCGCCCATCCTCTAAGGATCCGTTAAACTATTTACAATATAGTAATATACGCTATATACAGTAGTGTCTAATCAGTAAAGTATAATCATATAGTAAATAGCGTTAAGGGTATGGTGAACCTTAACGCGGTCGGATCTTTAAAACCAAAATCGTAGAGGGCTCGATATAAGGATATGACACGGCACGCGAGGCAATGCCAAAGTGGATACACCGTTTGCACTCCCGGACCGGTGGTGACGGCAAGCCAGCAGCTTCCGCCCACCTCGAACAATACCCACGAATCAAAGTGGCGCCACCGAATCGAATCACAAAAGTAATAAAATGGTTTTCGATGGAGCATGCTCGATGAAAGGGTGCGACCCTTTGTGTAGCCCGGTATAGCTCCTGTTTTAGTCATATATGCCAACTCACGGGAGTTGGGTCCACGTGATATACCTCGAGAATGTCGCCACCATCCTACTACATTCTGGAATCTCCACCGCGTACACAGCTGTTAAAGTGGTTTTCGGTATTGGCCGGCTGTAAGACAATATTCGATCTCGGTCTCTTTAACAACCAATCATTATTATAACACGTAGTTATAACTTTTAAAAAAATATTTCATACTTCGAAATAAAATATCATTTCAACCCAAATCTTTATAAAGATTAAATCATTTCCAAAATATCATATCTTTCAAAACTCCATTTTTCAAATCATTTTAATATATCAAAATATCATATCCTTTCGAAACCACATTTCAAATCATTTTAATATACCAAAATAACTTATCTTTTCGAAACCACATTTCAATCATTTAATATATCAAAATATCATCTCTTTTCAAAACCACATTCATTTCAAATCATTATTCATTTTATTCAATTTAAAATACCATTTCAATTCATATTTCAAAATAGTTTATATTCCAAAATCATTTTTAATCATTAAAATGAAGTTATTATGTCTAATAATTAAATTATTAAATTTCCAAAATTTTCAACTTCCAAAGTTCATTTATTCACTTAAGTTTATCAAAACAGTGAAAATTCACTTTTCGCAGCATTTAGAAAACGCTACGGAAAGTTACATTCAAAACAGTTCAATTCAACAAAAGACAACATTTTAATGTTGTAATAGGGTTTACTTAAATGCCAAGTAAACCTAGTTAAATTCAAAAAATTATAGCACTTACAAAAATTGCTATAATAGCTTTTAATTCAAATTAGCTTTTTAGTTCATTATCATCAACTACAGCATTTACAAATGCTGTAATATCATTTACATTGTAATTAATAGCATTTCAAAATGCAGTCAATTAACTTCAAATATTCAATATAATTTCTCAAACACTTATATTTTTATTTAAATCGTTTTCAACTTATAAAATAATACATTTTCACATTTATAATCATCATTTAATTTTCCTTAAATTCATCATTTTATAGAGTTAAGTTCTTTTCAAAAATCAATATTTATTAATAATTCACTTATTAAATTTCAATATTCAAAATTAAATTCATTACTTTAAATTTCAACTTAACACTTAAGTTCAAATTCTCACATATAACTTAGTTTTATTTGTATTTACTTAACTAAAAATTCACTTTTAAGTCAATTTCATAAATTTTCAATTTTAGTGATATTTCAAAATTTCAACTTAATATTCATTCATTTCACATTTCAACCTTATTAAAAATCATTAATATGGTATAAAATCACTTTAAATTCATTTAAACTCAAATTATCATAAATTTATCATAATTTCATATTCAATTTAATTCCCAACTATAATTAAATCAAATTTTCCAAAATAACTTACATTCAAAATTTCCTAACTTTTCATTAATTCATTTCACTTACAATTATTCAGAAAATCAATAATATTATACAAAAATCCTTTTAAATTAGATTTAAATCAAAATATTTTAATATTTACATTTCTAAAATAATTTAAAACAAAATTTAGAAAACATATATTAACTACGGGTCTGTATAAAATTTTCTACACTAGGAAAAGTGATACGGGTAATATACCATTTCAACCCGTAACTTACAAAGAAAAATCCGGGTTTTATCATTTCAAACCCATAGTCCCAAGTAAATAAAATAAATTGAAAATCATTCAGGCCTATCATTTCAGCCCATAACAATTTTCCCTTATTCTAAAGTCCGTTCGGGTATGTATCATTTCAACCCATAGTGATTCTAATCTAAAGGGAACTTGCAGTGTGATAAACTGATAAAAATAACAGAACAGCATAATATAACAGTAACAAATGATATAACAGGTGTAATAACAGGTGTGAACATCATATGATAATAATATAAGCAGTTATAACATGTAAATATAGTTCTACAGATTCACAGGGTGTCAATTTACTACTTATATAAGTACATAATGTCTGGTGAGAAATACTCACCTTTTCAAAGCTGGAGATATCCACCAAAACACACGATACAGACATAACGAAGGCAAGACAACACTACCATGATTTGAGAGTGGAGAGCCAAATATAATTGCCTTGTATACATATAAACAAAACAATTCAAAATACATAAGTTTTCAAAGCCAAATTACACTAAACGACACTAGGAATCAAAGCCCAAAACAAAGACAAATGCTTTGCACTTGTTCTCAACTTCACATACTTCAGTTATGAACTGAAATATCACAGCCAAGGCATGTATAAAGGTCTAGTTTGGGTCCATAGTGGTCAGCCTATCATGGTTTAAAAGTGTGGAGATTTATAGGTGCAACAAGTCAACACTACAAGGCAATTTCAAGGCAAATTCAACAACTCTATGCTACAATTTGTTTCGGCCATAGGCTCTAGGGTCATGGTCAGAGACTCAGGTGGTGATGGCTGATGTGCCAGAGGGTGGTGGTCAGGTCAGAGCTGGTGGTGGTGGTGGAAGTGGTGGCAAAAGGCGGATGAAGGTGATGGTACCAAAACTATGTCAGCTTGAGTGCATAGGTGATGGATTTGTGGATTTTGGTGGTGGTGCTTGCCTTGGGGTTGCTTGGCCTGCCATGGTGGTGATCTAGGGTGGATGGTGATCAGAGAACAATGTGGTGGAGGTCGGCCAAAGGGTGGATGAAGGTGGAGCCGATCTACAAAGTTGAGAAACAAGGTGAAAAATCATGTAGAAAATAGGAAAAAGAAGAAAATGAAGAAGGATTTTACCTCAACTCCTTTGATCAGAAATAACCGTATATTTTTTTGTGGATTAAGAAATGATTTATGATTCATGTGAAAATGAGAAAGTGGCTGAAAAGAGAAAGAAACATACAGCCAAAAATAAATTGATGTATTGATTGAAAAAGAAACGGTAAAAGAAACGGTGAAACGACTTTACGTTTCTTAGCTTTTAAAACCTTCCATACTTCCTTTTCTTTTAAATCAAGTAAAACAAAATAAACTTCAGAAAGTACATCTAAAAAAAGAAACAAAGTGAAATAAAATAAAAATATATAATTAGATTTAAAGAAAATATAAAAAGAATTAAGGAAATTGCTTAAAAATTGAAAACAGGGTTCAAAAATTACAATTAAAACATCAATGGCTTTGGAAAAATATCTACTTCATTCTAAAAATATTCCAAAGCAAATTTCTGAAATAAAATAATTTATTTATCATTTCTAAAGTAAAATAAATTATTAAATTTTAATTAAATAGAATTTAAATTAAGAAAATGGCTTAAAATTGCGAAGTAGACTTTAAAATTAGAAATAAATACAGTGCACTTTGGAAAAATTTTATATACTTGAAAAATATTTATAAATAAAGATAAGTACACAAAATAAAAATTAATTCACAAAAATAAATATATAAAATTAAATTTAAATATAATTTTGATGAAGAAAATAGCAGAAAATAAGAAAACAGCCTAAAAAAAAAGAAATCAACACGGTAAACATTGGAAAAATTATAACATCACAAAAAAAAATGTTTTTAAAATAGAATATATATCTAATATGTCATATAACACATATTAGAACATGATTTGACAATCAAAAATATAATTTATAAAATTTAACATAAAGAAAATGTTAAATAATTCAATGTACACACAATATTGAAAACAATATAACTTTCACAATTTAAATCCGTTTCCAACGAAACGAAAAGTAGTATTCATGTTATTAAATCTATTTTCATAATAAAAGATAAAATTTAAGATTTTAAATAATTTAAATTTGAAGTTTAAAAGTCACAGTTTGAACAGCTTGATCAGAAATTCACTTTACAGTAAAATATTTAAATTATACTAGTTTGAACTATAAATCACTTAATAATCATCATTTATATTTAAAAATAACATAACTTATCCATTTTAATAAATAGAATAAATTTTTTAATCAAGATTTCAAATAAAATAATCAAAATAAACAATTAAAATAAATCACAAAAATTCGGGGTTGTTACACGATAATTGAAATATGAGGCTGTAGTTATTTAAATTGTTATATGTGCTATTATCTGTAACTGTTCACCTGTGTATATGACACCATATCCTGTTGTTTGTATTATATTGTTATTGATGATATATGCCTGTTATTATCATATTATCTATTATCACTCTGCAAGTTGCCTGTTAGCATAGAAATCACTATGGGTTGAAATGATACATACCCGAACGGACTTTAGAATAGGAGAAAATCGTTATGGGTTGAAATGATAAACCCAAGCGATTTTCATTTGAATTGAATTTGGGATTACGGGTTGAAATGATATCCACCCGTATATATTTAAATTACGGATTGAAATGATAGATATCCATGTCACTTGACCATAAAATAGAAATTATATACCGACGCCGTTGGTCTATATAAATATTTTGAAAAGAAATATATGGTTTTATAAATATTGATATAAATATTATACATAAATGGTAATTTTATATATAGATTTAATAATAATATTTAATTAAATTAAGATTGATTTAATACATATAATATGGTTAAGTATTTATGTAGATCTATATTTCAAATAAATTTTCTTGTGCTAAACTGAATAATTAAGATTGGGAGATGAATTTTGGGTTTATTTGGAACGGTATTTAAGTAAGGATTTTATTTAATTAAACCGATTTGAAATTCATTGAATAGGAATATTTAAAGGTATGATTTTGTAACTGGATTTTGATTTAAGTGATTTAATGAATATTTCACGTTTAAATAAATTAAAGAAAATATTGAGTAAAATGTAATTTCAGGTTACTTAAATGATACTAAATCTAAGGAGGAAATATTACAAGGCTAAATAATAATTTTGTTAAATCAAGATCTTTATGAAACTGTTAAATTGAACTTTGAAATTTAGAATATTAAAGCTTTGAACTATACTAGAATTTAATTGGTTTATTTGCGTTTCCGATCTGTATTTGAATCAATATAAGTTGAATCTATTATTTAGAAAACAGAATTGAAATAAAATTTAGTTTGAAACGTTTAATATTTAAAGTTTTGAAATATTGAAATGTAAAAGGGTATTTTGTGATTTCAAATCCGAAATTGAGATCGATAAAATTTGAAATGGTTATTTAGAAATTGAGTTGAACTTAAATTGAGATTTGACTAGATTTGAATTTGGAAATTTAGTAAATTGAATCGTAACTTTGAAAGTGAAAAATTGGAAATAATTATATATCTAATGAAAATGATATTTTGGTTTTGTAGTATAAATAAATGGGAATGACCACGGTGTTATAGTGTATATTTCTACCTTGTAGATAGTTCTACAGATCCTTAGAGGATGGTTATCCCAAACATCCTTTGAGTTACTTGTATTCCAGTTGATATTTCACTTGAGTTGGATTTATTGATATAAGAATGTTAATCCTGACTCGAGTGTTTTGTGCTTTGCTTTACGCTCGGGTCAGACTGAGTAATACAGCATTAGAGACTCACCTTTGGAGATTGGAGCTTCATTTGGAGATCCAACTATCGATTCAGCTTTTAGTTTTTCCAGTTGATTGGTTCGGAGAAGTCATCGGCTCGTACTGAAGACTTCACTGTATTTGAGATATCCTGATGTACTTTATTTCTAACTCTGATGTATATAGTAGTTTCATGAACTACTATACTTTATCTATTCCGCTGTGTATTTTTGTACTACTCTGTATCTGTGATTCTGTAACGACCCGTATTTTTACGGATCGAAAGATTTGTAAAAACTGTTATCATTAGATTATTGTGTTGATAAGTCGTCTAAAGCTTAAGTCGTTCAGAGGCTAGGTTGAGCAAGCGACTTATAGGAATGGGCGACCTAAAGGATGGAACGACTTAATGGGATTAGTGGTATAGGAGATAGCGACTTAAGTTAGTTGGCGACTTAAGAGGCCGAGCGAGTTAGCAACCTAAGGCAGTTAAGGACCTAGTAGGGAGCGACTTATGTTAGGTCGCGTAATGGGTAAGGTCGCTGGGTAGTTATGTTAGTGCATTAGTGTAAGGCTTAAGTCGTGAGCGACTTAGTTTAGGTCGTTGTGTTCTTTTGAATCGTTAGGTCGTATCCCAGTTAAGTCGTAAGTCGTTAGGACGTTATGTTGCTAAGTCGCGTGCGTGTTGGGTCGTTAGGTCGCACAGTTGTGTTGACTGTTAGGTCGTGGAGGCTTAAGTCGCTATGCCGCATACCAGTTAGGTCGTTGGTCGAGTGGAAACGTTAAGTCGTAAGTCGGCATCTCTTTTAGGTCGTGAGTCGTGGGGGTTTTTAGGTCGTTAGGTCGGGGATTTTGTTAAGTCGTGGACGACTTAAGGGGGCAAACGACTTATGGTTTACCCTATAAATACCACGGTTTTACTTCTCTTTTTGGGATCCGGATTTTGAAGCGACGAAGTGCTGCCATTTTGAGAGCTCGAGAACTACACTTCTTCACTTCTTTTCTCCACTTTAATCTTGTGCTTCCTTCCATCCAAATCGAAGATCGAATCGAAGATCCAAGAGCCAAAGTTGAAGATCTACATCCATCGAAGAGGGATTTCATCGTTTGAAGAGGAATTTTGGCGGATCAAGCTAGATCCTTCGCTGTCCAGATCTGAAGTGTGTTGCTTTTGAGGTGTTTAGGTGATTCGGTGAGTGGTGGTTATCTCTCACATTTGGTATCAGAGCTTTGGTTAATCGATTTTAGCCAACGCTCGCTGACGTAGCTACGTATGAGAGACGTAATTGTATTTTGATAGATGATTACTATATATAATATAGTAGCTTAGAAGGATTTGAACCCTTTATGTAGTTGTTTCTCAAGGTGTGCTAATCATTTCTTTTATAGATATTAAGAATGAGTCGAAGAGGGAGACCAGCTGCTAGGGAAGGCCGTGCTGCTGAGGGGGTTGCTGATTATGCTGCTATGTTCAAAGCTATGATGACTTCAATCATGAGAAGAATGCCAGCTTTGGGGCCATCAGTAGATGTTGGAGTTCAAGTTCAAGCTCCAAAACAAGTGGATTTTGCTAAGTTGTGTAAAGACTATACTGCTCTTGGAGGAAAGGTTTTCTTGGGAACAGAGTCAACCATTGAAGTCCAGAGATGGATAGATGCTTGCAGAAGGATCTTTGGTGACTTGGGAATTGAGGATGCAACCAAAAGGAAGCTTGCATCAAGACAGCTTCAAGGAAGAGCTTCTGATTGGTGGAACTCTATCACCATTGATACTCCGGAGGAAGAAATTACTTGGGTACAATTCCAAGCTAGATTTGAAGCTAAGTTCATTTCTACGCCCCACTCCGAGACCCACATTAGCAAAGAGTATTACAAGGTAATACCGTCTGCTAATACGGAGAATAGAGCTGGATAGGAGCGACCATCTATAGCCTTGTCTTAACTATCTACTGTATAGGTCGATAAATGCAGCATATTTTTTTAGGTGGATCGACATATCCAATAGATACTTAATACAAAACTATAATGGCTATAAGATCTAACAGAACAAAATATAACAACTCAAATGTAAACCACATCACAGAACAGTAGATCATCACATACATATACATTCCAATTTATAAATGTCTTTAAATTACTTAAAATGCTTACAAGTGTTAAACTAGTCTTTTATTAATTCATTTATGTAACATTTTCATGTATAAAAAAATGCATTTGTTTTGTTTGTTTTTTTATAACTTAGGCTTTTAAATTTAAAATAAATATACAATGTGAATTTAGGTAGATATTTGTAAATTACATATGCTATGATCCAAATAAATGTAACATATGTTTATATGCTTGAGAATTTTATTTTAACTTAATATATATTTTTTAATGATCATGAAATTATCTTTGTTGTTAAAAATATAGGTTTTGTAACATCCCGCCTTTTTGCACGCTTTAAATCGACGATAAACCACACACGTCAAACTTAAAGCATACAAAAGGGCGGATTGTTATGGGGTAAATAAGAAAATCAGAGGGAGAAAAACAAAATAGAATCTTGCAGTGGAACGATAAAATATAATACTCAAATATACAGCTCATGAAGTTGTTTTATAAACATTTGATTATATTTATACAATAATATCAGAGTTGCACATACCAGTGAAAAATAATCAATGCAGCGGAATACAGTGTGTAGTGGAATAATATAATATATAATAATAATAATGAAATCTTCGTCTTCGTCCTCTAGAAATAAAGTCTTCGATTCCTGAAATGCTCGGACTGACCTGAGCGAATTGAAAAGAGAAAACACTCGAGTCAGAACTAAAAGATCTTATGTAAGTTAAATCAACAGGAATAAATATGAGTGCAGTAACTTAAGAGATGCTCGGGATTCACATCTCCTAAGGATCCGTTAAACTATTTACTATGTAGTAATATTTCGCTATTATAATAGTGTCTAATAGTAAAGAAACTTACTTTTAAATAGCGTTAAGGAGTGACCCAATATTCCCCTTAACACATTTATATATTCCCATAGTCTATACAGTACCGTGATCTCCCCCGTACTGGGCATCGTCAGAGGGCACTCCATAGGTATGGTACAAAACCAAAATCGTATAAGGCACGCTAGGGTAGGTGACACGGCACAACTAGGCAATGCCAGGGTAGATATACCAATTGCTATCCGGGCTGGTGGTAACACATAGCCCCAGCTACCGTTGTAACGACTCGTAGATTTTAATAGTTTTAAATGGTTTTATTTAACCTAATTTATTGAAACTTTTGAGAAATTTTATATAATAATATTTTGAAATAAAAATTTAGTATTTGGATTATGTCCAATTAAACATAGCAGATTTTAAACTTTCAATTTATTGTATCAAAGTTTATTCCATTGTGAAATTCTATTTAATTCAAGCTAGCTAATAAATTGCTTTAATAAATATTGCAGAATCAATATCTTTAATAAATATTGCAGAGTCGATGCACAGATGTTATCAATTTCATTTTTATGGTGGTACGTTCCTTTACGTTTCCTATCGGTTAAATTATAAATAATTTGCTTTGATGGATCAGCTAAATCAAAGCAACGTGACCGTTGCTATTTATTTCTTTTATTAATTGCTACAATTATTTTCACCAAATCAAGGGTTGACCGTTACTTGGCTTTCAAATTTTGGACTCTGCATTCAAAAAGAAACGTATAAAATACTATACGTTATTTCGCATTCATTGATTTCTTTTATTTCTTTCTTTCTTTCTTTACGTTTTCATTCCAATCTTATTTATAACAATTCCTTGTTCCATTTTAAATATCATTGCCTTTCCAAACTTATTACGTACTATCCAAACAAACAAAAAAGTTATTGCTTTAAATGTAGCTAAATCAACTCATGACCGTTGTCATTTCAAAGTTTGAAACGTATAAAGTACTATACGTTATTTCACATTCATTGATTTCTTTTATTTATTTCTTTCTTTACGTTTTCATTCCAATCTGATTTATAACCTTCCTTGTTCTCTTCGTAAATTCTATTTATTCTAGCCTGCTTCTCCTTTCTTTTACCTAGTACATCTGCATTCTTTTCATCCTCTCTCTGCAAATTTTCTTTCCACCAAGCGCTTGTCCCCTCCTTCTCCCCTCCTCTTCTCTTAAGAAACACCCTGCCTTCCAGCCGAACCCAACATCTTCCTTATCCACATCGGCAGCCTCATCATAGCCGAGTGTATAGCCTAGAGGTAATAACTTCTGACAGCACATAGGTGGCATCAACATTTTCCCCATTGTCTGTAGTTTCTTATTTATTCCTTTTGCCCACCCATCAGTGACTCGAGTTTATACAGGGTATGTCTATACATTGTATTATATTATATATATTTGCTAGTAGTATACTGCCTTAAATTTACATAATTTAGTGTATATATGTATGACAACTTACGTTATTTATATACATAAAGTAAGCTATATGTACAAACTCAGTGCAACCGCAATTTTCTTTATAAAAGGCAAATAATACAAATTGTAGTACCCAAAGATAAATATGTATGGCTGTACTTAATAAAAAAAATTCTCTATATAACAGTATAAGCTTATATATCAATTTCCGAGTTTATATATATTTTGTTATATTGTTTTTTTTTTATATAATAAGTATGTAAGCTTATTTATATTCACATATTAGTATACATAAGTTGCAATATATTGTTTAATAAGCCTAAAGCATTGTATATCGTCATACTGTTATGATGTGCGTGCTTTAATAATAAAGCTATTGATCGGGTACAGATAGATTAAGTAATGTGTATATTTGGTTAATTTATATAAAAGTATATATAACCGTTTCGATTATAGTTATAATGAATATATAAGAGGGTTATATAAATGAATTTTGGAACGACCCGATATTTTCAGCCATTCGCATCCGCACATGTCGGACTTGAATTGTTCAAAATACCGTGTCGTAAATAAATTTTGGCAAATCTCAGAATATACAGTAAATAAATAATCACAGAATCGCAGCCACAGAAATCAGAATAATTACAGCGGAATTTAAAAATAACTTAGTGGTTCATGAAGCCACTATTAATAGTCTCAAAACAGATAAAATTTTACATAGTCTTTAAACCCAAATATAGTTGCATCAATAATAGAAAATCTCAATATCCAATAGTCTTCATTTCATAATTAAGATAAAGAACTGAAAGGAAGTTTGCCAGTAGCTTGAAAGTGATCTACAGAAGTCCTAACTCCGGGATGAAGACTGAACTGCAACTCAGGCTGACCCGAGCGTAAAATAAAACGTAAACACTCAAGTCAGGACATACATACTTATATAGTGTAAGTTAATTCAAGTGTACTGTAAAATAGAGCAAGTAACTTAAAGGATGCTTGGGACCGCCCATCCTCTAAGAATCCGTTAAACTATTTACTATGTAATAATATTTCGCTATTATAATAGTGTCTACATTAAAATAAACTTACTTTTAAATAGCGTTAAGGGGTTACCCATATAGCCCTTAACACATAATATATTCCCATAGTCTATAGAGTACCGTAATCTCCCCCGTACTAGGCGTCGTCAGAGGGCACTCCATAGGTATGGTACAAAACCCAAATCGTATAAGGCTCACTATGGAAGGTGACACGACACAACTAGGCAATGCCAGGATAGATATACCAATTACGCATCCGAGCCGATGGAAACACATAGCGCGCAGCTACCGCCCACCTCGACCAACACTCCCAAATCAAAGGTGCGCACCAAAACAATCACAAAAGTAATAGAATGGCATACGAATAAGTGCGTTCGATCAGAGGTGCTACCTCATTAATCCGTCAATCGCTCCTGTTTTAGCCACCTTATGCCAACTCACGGGAGTCGGGTCCACGTATTTACCTCAAAGAAAACGTCACCACCATCCTACTTCATTCTGGAATCTCCACCGCGTACACGGTTGTCAAAGTGGTTTTCGGTATCGACAAAGAGTATGCCAGATATCCGATCCCGGTCTCTTTAACAACCAAACGTTATTTTAACCCGTGGTTACAAAAAAAATGGTATTTATACTTTAAAAATCAAAATAAATTTCAAATACCTTTCAATATCATAATATCATTTCCAACATCATTTATTTAAACATCAGTCATTTTATAAAATACCATTTAAATCTATTTAATTTATTTAGGAATTAATTTCCTTTCAACTCACATTTAAAAGTTAAATCCTCCCATTTAAAACCATTTAAAGTCAATTCATTATTTTTATTAATTACATATTAATTTCCAAAATTTAAGCCCTTTTCCCAAAGATTATTTCCATTAAATTTTATTTAAACAATCAAAAATTCAGTTTCCGTAGCACTTATAAAATGCTACCTAAAGTTATAGGTTAAGACAGTCATTTACAAAAGACAGCATTTAAGTGCTGTAATAGATTATTTACTTAACAATTAAGTTTTTAAATTCCCAAATTATAACTTATTATCAATTATTATACTTAACTAAAATCTCACCTTTAACAAAAATTCAGAATTTCCAAAATAAGTTATAATACAAAATTTTACTTAAACATTTATTTATTTAACCTTTTGACTCATTCAAAAATCATTATAAATTTTATAAAAATCCTTTAAATACAGTTTAACCCAGAATATTATAAACTTTTCATTTAAAATATTTTAAAAACATTTCAGAAAAATATTATATAAACCACGGGTCTGTATATAGTTTTCTAGCCTAGGTCAAGTGATACAGATATATATCATTTCAATCCGCAATTTACAAAAACCTGGGTTCTATCATTTCAAACCCGCAATTCCAAGTTAAATAATAAATAATTAAATAAATAATTATCGTTCAGGCCTATCGTTTCAGCCTATAACGATCTCAAATTTACAGGGAACTTGCAGTGATGATTTACAGTAAATTGCATTAAATAGTGTAACTGCAATAATATACAATAAATAAACAACTGATGATGTGTCAATTAATAATGGGGTTTAACATCATATGTTATATCATAGGCAGATAAAATTAAATAAAATAAATTTACAATTACACTTGTGATAAATTCACAGATATATAGGTATGTTTGTCTGGTGAGAAATACTCACTTTTTCGCTGCTAAAGATTCAAATCAAACAACGGTATCTATCCCGAAAGAAATGAACAGAGGCACGATAAATCCAGCAGATGTGACACCTTAATTTCGAACTTGAAAAATAAACGAATAATAAATTACACGATTATGAAGCGATCAAAGCAAAATTTAATAACAACCGGAATGAGATTTATAAATTAAAAGATTTTTGACACCCGCGGCTTGATCACTCCATCACTCAATTTGTTCAACATCTCCAATCCTCTTCCCTTTCCAAATTTTTTATTTAAATGCTTTGGGAAAAATGCTTTGTTAAATCAAATAGGCTGAGTCTTGAAACAAAAACGCTATTAGATTTTCATAAAAAAATACTTTGAAAAAATGTATGCATGCACTTATGAAATGACAAGGTCGTGTGATTTGTTTCACATGCAACTAATAAACCACATATCATTTTCCAGGTTTGTCTCCATTACACACTTCCATTTGTTAAAATCTTCAAAGTAGCTCACGCATACAAATTCACATGTCCACCAAAACTACAGGCGTACATGGTTTCTTCTCCAGTGATGCAAAAATGAAAGATATTTATTTTGTTTGTTAACATTTTATTCAAAAGTGACACCCTTATTCTATTTCACGTGGCCACAACTACAGGGACGCGGGCTAATATGTTCTACAGCATGCAAAAGAAAGAAACTAGGCTTGATTCCCTATATTACTGGACATGCACGGCAAGATCAGGAGGAAAGGAGATGCATACTTATCAGGGATGGCAACAACATACTTGAGAGCTGGAGTAGTCGAGCATGGTGGAACAAGGAGAAGGAGCAAAGTATGCAACGTGAAAAGCATGAGAAGTAAAAATAAAATAAAATAAAAGGCAAATGCGTACCTTCAACACACGCAGGCAAGAAAAGAAGGTGAAGCTCTCCAGGTGATGTAAAAATTGTTTTGAACGTGTGTTGTATAAATATAGGGGAAGGTCACGTTGATTTTAAGGATGAGCAAGATTTCAGGTAAGGAGAAAAATTTAATGCGTGAAAGAAACAGGCAGGAAATCTTTGCATTTGAAATTCAACATTAAAAGAAATGACTTCTTGCATTTTTAAGAGTGCATACATTTCAAGTAACGGTTGAAAAAAAAATGCGTAAAAGAAATTTGATTGACCCAAGATACCATTTCAAGAGAAACGTACATTGATTTAGATGAGCAAATAGGCAGGAAGAATATAAATATTGATTTTTTTATTTTAAAAAGGCATGAGTTGATTGAGCACTGATTCATTACTAGATTACACACGGCTACTTGATTTTTATCAATTGAACGCAAATGGCTACGAAATTAAAGCAAAAGAAACGGGTAGTTAAGATTAGATTTTGGGATAATATTTTCAAATAATATTGAATGCGTTTTAAAATTAAAGTACACGTTTGATGGGAACAACAACAAGAGTTTTAAAAAGGTGAACGGTTATAAAGTTTGTAAATAACGTTCCTATTAAAAAGAAAAGTCCATATATGTAGAATGCGTACAACAGACGCAGTGATTTTTTATCCAAATAAAAATGAAAATAACGGATTTAAATTTTATACGTTTTCTCTTATTAATATACATATACATTATTTACACATGTTATTAATTCCATCAACCAACACGCCCTTTAAACTCGTAATTTAATCGTTTCCTTGTACACTATGAATCTTGAAATTTATTACTTATTAAGATATGTTTTGTTTACAATGGGTTTTTATTCATTCATTTATCATTTACCCAGAATCTATTACAAAAGTGTATATAAGTAACGGTATAAATTATTTTATTTTTAAAAGGTATAAAATCTATTTTAAAGAACAAAAGCAAAAACAAGATGGAAGAAGGGGAAGAAAGTGGAAGAAGCCACGGGATTAGAGCTTGCCTAATTTTTTTTCATGCCAATGAAATATGGGAGGTGAGAACTTTTCACATGAAATAATAATAAAAGTGGCGGCTAGGGTTATGGAAAATGAATGGCTACAAGAATGGAAAGAAATAAAGAGGCTAGAATTGAAAAGGTCATGAGTTAAGGTAAAAGAAACACATATATTAAATCTTATATGTAAATGAAAAACGAATGAGATAAGGAGAAGATTTTGGAGTGATTAGGAAGAGTAATACATAACTAAAGTATGGTAATTAAATAGATAGATAAATAAAAAGGTAAGAAATAAACAATTTAGCGTATGCGTAATTAAACAAAGTAACGTATGTATAATTGAAGTTTTTTTCTTTTCAAGCTATTAAATAAAGATGTACATAAGAAATATTTAATAGATAAAATAAGGTCTAGAAAAATAAATAAAGAAATAAATGTCAAGAGATAGACATAGGAAAATAATAAAGAGACTAGGCAAATAAAAGGTAAGAATTTAGGAGAGAGAAAACTTATATATAATTTACTTTTAAATGCAAATGAAAATGAGAAGTGGGAAATAAAATCTTTTTATTTGAATGGCAAAAAGAAATACACAGTTATGAATGAGGTGGATGGCTACGGTAAGAAAGAAAGAGGGTATAAACGAATAACTTGATGTATTAACTTTTCTTTCTAGAAATGCATGAGAGATGAGAATGATTAGCTTTGTACGTGAATAGCAAGTACAATACACGGCCAAAAGAAAATGAACAGCTAAAAGAAATAAAGAGTAGGAAATTAAAAAGGCAAGCAATTAAGACAATATAACGCATACCCTTTTAGTTTCTTCCAAGCCATAAATAAAAGATATAAACAAGCAACAATCCAATAAATAAACATGACTGTCTAGACAAAATAAAAATAGAAAGATAAAATAGAGGTGGATATAAAATAATAATAATAATAATAATATATATGTATGTATGTAATAAAAGTAGAAAAATTTATTGCGTGTAAAACGCTGTATGTTATCAAAAAAAAAGTACAAGTTTTAAATTCCAAATAAATCTAAATTTCAATTAATTACTTTCCAATAACTACCATGCTTCAGTTCTACTTTTTTATTAGATCTGTTATCACTCTATAAACCTAGTTATTATTTGTTTAACTTTCCTTACAAAAATATATATTCCAATTTTCATCTTTCTTTTGTAATAACTTGTTATTTTCAATTATGTTGAATTTCCCAAATATATACATTTATTATAAATAAAACCTCAATCAATTTATTCAACTTGGTTTCATTCCTTTATTTCATCTTATGAATAAAATATAAATTTCCATTTATGTCATTACATTTACATTCACACATTACAGTTACAGTCCTATCTCACATTAATGAACATTTACCTACATTTAAATGTAAATGACTTCCTACCCTGAATTTAGGAGCCCTAAAAAAAAGGTGACTTGCATAAATGTTGTCACAACTTTATATTACACTCAAGTTTATTATTTCCACTAATTATCAGAATTGCTTATATAATGTTGAATTCACTCCATTACCATACATTTATTTGCATATATTTAATTTAATACCAAAATGTAACAGTTATAACTACATTAATAGACCAAATAAATAGTAACTTACAACCGTTACTATATCCTTTTTATTTTCATTTCATTTTAAACACTCACTTCGTTATAAATTATAAATGTTTTTTTTTCTTCTTAAATTTAATTACAAAAATCTTATTAAATTAATCAGTTTAATTATCGAAATTTACGGGTCATTACACTCTCCCCCACTCAAAACTTTTCGTCTCCGAAAAGGAAAAAGGTGGGCAAAGAAAGAATTAAGTAAACAATATATCTTATTCAAAAATACTTACTTTATAAACGAATAAATTTACAAAATTAAATAAATTTGAATAAAATATACCAATCTATTTAAAAAAATTCCTCTAACACCATTTTATATTATAAGTTATTCAAATAACCTTTTTATTCTATTTACCACTATTAATCTTTTATAACTAAAATTTTAAGTGTATAACATTTATTATAACCACTCCAATTTTATTTATAAAATCCTTTTATATTGTACATTATCCAATTACATAGTTAATTTCTGAATGATTTAGGTAAGTTTATATTGGCATGCAATTGAATATTATACAAGTAAATTTTTTCCAATTCTATTATTCAAGTTTAAATATTCATTCCAAATTCGACTTTATTTTATCATTAGAACCACCTTTTAACATAAATTTATGAATTAAATTTCCGATTAACTTCAAACACTTTAGAGATAAATAAATACATACATATAATATATGTCAAATCAAATTTAAATCCTATATATATATATATATATATATATTATAAATCAAGTCGTATTTAGAGATTCAAATCAATTAAATTCTCAAGGTAACACTGTAGGCAACTATAGAATGGTCTCTTCACTCCGAAACTCGAAAATGGATGTCGATGATGCTACGGTCATCACCGAAATATTTTCTAGCGACAAAGAGAAGAGCACTGATTTTCAAAACTTATAAAATTCTTAAGAAACAAATTTCTTATTCGAAAATACTTTAAATAATGTATCCCTTTAAAACTTTAAATACAAGGTTTGAAACCATCGGAAATTAAATTCACAAATTCTTGTTTTAAACTCATTTCAGTTCCCAAATCAATTTATAAACAACTATTTATAAATTTATTTATAGAACAATAAATGATAAATCAAGTATTATCATTTCAAATGATCAATTTAAATCAATTTATCAAGTTCCATAAAATTTACTCATATATCAAAATATATTTTATTAACCAAGTTTTAAACTAATATTGTGTCGGTTTGTTCTGTTCAAATGTTTTGGAAATTCCATCGATAGCGTTGGTTAGCCGAATCGATCAGAAATCCAAATCAACATCAATAACCCAAACAACACAAAATAAAAACATTAATTATAGATTTACAAGTACAATTCAAAAATAGTTGGAGATAGGTTAGAAAAAAAAACAAGATGATTAATTAACAAAATAGGAATATGGATAAGCTTATGTAAATCGCGGGCAACCTTAACCGTGTAACGACCCGTATTTTTCGTGTCGATAAATCGTAAAACTGTTGTAATTGGGTCATTAGTGTTGTTATGTCTCTCAGAGTTTAGGTCGTGTTGAAGTTTAAGTCGTGAAGTAGCTTAGGTCGGGTGTGACGACCTAAGGAGTTGGAGCGACCTATAGGAGTGACCGACTTAAGGATTTGACCGACCTAAGTGTAATTAGCAACCTAAGTATAGTGAGCGACTTAGGTACAGTGAGCGAGTTAAGGATTTGGACGACTTAAGGAAGTTAGCGGCTTAAGGGTTAAGCGAGTTAGTGGGTTAGCGGCTTAAAGGTTGAGCGACTTAGTGAAGTGAGTGCTAAGATGTTAAGTCGCGTGAAGGCATAAGTCGTTTACGAGTTAGTATCATTAAGTCACGCAGGTGGGTAGGTCGTAAGTCGCTAAGTGGCATGCGTTAGGTCGTCTCTTGTGTTAAGTCGCTAAGTCGTAGGTGGAGTGGAAGTGTTAACCCGTTAACTCGTTAGGTCCTATGTTTAGTTAGGTCGCGAGGCGACTTAGTGTTAGGTCACGACCATAGTTAAGTCGCTAAAGGCGCATAGGCTAAGTCGTTAGGTCGTGAGTGCCGATAGGTCGTTAGGTCGGTAATATAGTTAAGTCGTTAGGTCGCGCTGTTGTGTCGAGTGTTAGGTCGGTAAGCCGTGGGGTTGCTAAGTCATATGTCGTTGGGTCGTTAGGTCGGCGACGACTTAAGGAGGCGGACGACCTAAGGTTTCAGCCTATAAATACTCGGCCTTATCTCTCTTTTTGGGATCCGGATTTTGAAGCGACGAAGTGCTGCCATTTTGAGAGCTCGAGTACTACACTTCTTCACTTCTTTTCTCCACTTTAATCTTGTGCTTCCTTCCATCCAAATCGAAGATACAAGAGCCAAAGTTGAAGATCTACATCCATCGAAGAGAGATTTCATCGTTTGAAGCGGAATTTTGGCGGATCAAGTTAGATCCTTCGCTGTCCAGATCTGAAGCGTGTTGCTTTTGAAGTGTTTAGGTGATTCGGTGAGTGGTGGTTATCTCTCACATAGACTCAAAGGAGTATATTGGATCGGTGGCTTGTTTGTGTGTTAAAGATAGTGATTTCATGCATTTTTCTTAAACCTAAGTATAGATCTATTGTTTATGAAGATTTGACATCCCTTTTAATATATGTTGACCTATGCAAGTTCATCCATCAAGTTGTAGAGATATTGATTATTATTCATGCTTGTTAGATTTGGACTCTTTATTCACGAAATTGCCATTTTAGTTACTATTGCCTTTTGATCTTGTTTGAATGCTTGATTACTTGGATTAATGATTGATTTGATTGATTGTTATAAGTTAGTTGACTTGTGGATTGGATTTGGATAAGTTGGTCGAAGATGATTCAAAAGCTAAGGGAAGGGCTCTTGAATGGGAAAAGCTGCTCGTGGCATATGTGGCGAATGATGAAGCTCATATGGACAGATTTGATGATGATGTTGAAATGGACTTTGCTATGATTGAGATGAAGCAAGGCATGATATGAGGTAGTCTTGGTTTAATCCAGGCGGGATCATTCCAAGCATGTTGATAACTCGGTAAAATGGTTCGGGTTTGAGGATAATGGTTGGCTCGAGAGGCGCTTGAGCTAGTATGAGAATAGTTGTCGAGGAGGATGACTAGAAGGCTAAGATTTCATCGTTGTTGAAGGTTCTAGCAGGCTCAAAGCAAGAGTACGCTGGGCAGATTCGATAGTCCCAACAATTAATAGTTGATGCTCGAGTACTCTGGGCAGATTCGATAGTCCTAGGCACGGGTCACGACGACGTGCGGAGTTCTGTCTAGTACCGGGGTTACCATTAGCCCTTGACGGACGGCTGAAATAATGTGCCGGTCATTCAATTAACGGTGGTATCGAAGCAATGATAACAGTGATAGCCAGAGTCATGGATGTTTGAATGTTTGGTTGTATCGTCATTCGATCTCAAGAGCGATGCTTTCTGGGTGCTTATCTGATCTTGGTTTAGGCCTTGGGGGTTTGTACTTGGAAAACATCGACCTTGACTCGAGTGATAATTGCTTTACTTTAAATGTCTGCTTTGCTATGTTTGCTTCTTCTTAGTGTGTCTGGGGGCTATCATTGTAGAAAGAGGAGGAGTGGGAGGGTTGGGTTCCTATTCCTTTTACCTTTATGCTCTTTTGGTATGTTGTTAGTTAATTTACTGCTCACTAAGACTGTTGTCTGACTCAAGGTTTTATGTTCAACTCTTATTACCTTGGGCTGTTCATCCATTTTGGGATGGGCAGACTAGGTAGCAGGTGACAGGTGCTGTTCTTAGTAATCAACGGTGCTGATGACGAAGACGAGCTGGAGACTTACATATTACTTTCTTACTATTTGTACTGGATGTTCCGCTGCTTGTATATTCTCTGAGTGATATGTAGTGAGGCTTGATGTATTGATTGTTCAGATGTTTGTATCAAACTACTATAAAGCTTATATGATGAGATTTTGTTCTGTGGAGCTTCACTATATATATTTCTCTATTGTATTTTTATCCATGCGCTGTGAGTAATACGATAGATTCTGCTATTTTACCTTACCTGGCGATCATCCATGGCTTCCTGGCACACCTTACAACGCTCTATTTCCTTGTTTAGTGCAGGAGTCATGGGCGGTCGTTACATTTGGTATCAGAGCTTTGGTTAATCGATTTTAGCCAACGCTCGCTGACGTAACTACGTATGAGAGACGTAATTGTATTTTGATGGATGATTACTATATATAATATAGTAGCTTAGAAGGATTTGAACTCCTTATGCAGTTGTTTCTCAAGGTGTGCTAATCATTCCTTTTTATAGATATTAAGAATGAGTCGAAGAGGGAGACCAGCTGCTAGGGAAGGCCGTGCTGCTGAGGGGGCTGCTGATTATGCTGCTATGTACGAAGCTATAATGACTTCGATCATGAGAAGGATGCCAGCTCCGGGGTCATCGGTAGATGTTGGAGTTCAAGTTCAAGCCCCAAAACCAGTGGATTTTGCTAAGCTGTGTAAAGATTATACCGCTCTTGGAGGAAAGGTTTTCTTGGGGACAGAGTCAACTATTGAAGTCCAGAGGTGGATAGATGCTTGTAGAAGGATCTTTGGTGACTTGGGAATTGAGATGCAACCAAAAGGAAGCTCGCATCAAGACAGCTTCAAGGAAGAGCTTCTGATTAGTGGAACTCTATCACCATTGATACTCCGGAGGAAGAAATTACTTGGGTGCAATTCCAAGCCAGATTTGAAGCTAAGTTCATTTCTACAGCTCAGAAATCTATTCTGTTCAGGAAGTTTGTGGAGCTCAAGCAAGGTGAAAGACCAGTTCTTGAGTATGTTTCTGAGTTTGAAGCCTTGTCCAAGTATGCTCGGTCGTATATTGAATCTCCATATCAGAAGAACGAGAAGTTTGTGACAGGCTTGGACAGTTATCTAGGGAGGTAGTTGGTGGATCATTTGGACGATCCATTTGAGAAGCTTGTGGAGAAAGCTCTCAGGCATGAGAATCTGTTTCCGAAAGAAGGATCTGTTGTTGCTGTAACCAAGGAGGAGTCCAAACCACAGCAGGGTGGAAACAAGAAAAGGAAACAGGAGCAGCAGAAGGGTAAGGATGGTCAGAAGAAGCTGAAGGGCGAAGTGACCTGCTACAACTGTCAGCAGAAGGGCCATTTCTCTAGAGATTGTAAGAATCCAAGGGTGCCAGTGAAGTGCCACAACTGTGACAAGCTGGGGCATGTCAAGAAGAATTGTCCAGAACCACGGAAGGACAAGCAGATTGTGAAAGCTTATGCTTTGGGGGCTGTTCCATCATCTTCAAAAGCTCCTACTGCGGAAGAGAAAGGAAAGAGTGTGGTGGTTCAAGGTACTCTTTCCATTTGTGGTGTTCTAGTTAGAGTGTTATTCGATACTGGGGCATCACATTCTTTTGTTTGTAATGAACTTGTAGGCCGGTTGGGTTTAGAACCGGACATCGTTGATAGGCCATTGGTTGTGACTAATCCAGTTGGGGGTTCGTCTTGTCTGTGTATGCTATGCCGTGGTCTGGTTGTATCGAGTCATGATTGCTTTTTTGTTTGTGATTGTTTTGTTCTGAACTTTGCGGGGTTCAGAATTATTTTGGGTATGGACTGGCTTAGGAAGTATGCGGCAAAGGTTGATTGTGAAAGGTTGGAGGTGACAGTCGAGAATGTGGAAGGGCGAAAGGTTGTGATACGATGTAGGCATGAGGAAGGCGTCTTCATGAGCTTCATGTATTCGCTGGTTGTTCCACGGGATGGACTGTCATCGGTGCCAATCGCAAATGGATTTGAAGATGTCTTTGATAAGGTCAAAGGGTTACCGCCGCATAGAGAGATCGAGTTTCGTGTCGATCTAGTTGAAGGAGCCAGACCTGTTATGATGCCTCTTAGGCAGATGGCGCCTAGAGAATAGCAAGAGTTGAGGGTGCAAGTTGATGATCTTCTACAGAAAGGATTCATTCGGCGTAGTGTGTCCGAATGGGGTGCACCAGTTGTGTTCGCAACCAAAGTGGATGGATCGTTGAGGTTGTGTGTGGATTATCGTGAGCTGAATAAAGTGACTAAGAAGAACAAGTATCAATTGCCGAGAATAGATGACTTGTTTGATCAGCTTCACGAAGCTAAGGTGTTTTCTCAGATGGATTTGGCAACGGGATTTCACCAGTTAAGAGTGGCTAAGGATAGTGTGCCAAAGACTGCTTTCAGGACACCATCCGGTTTCTATGAGTGGCTGGTAATGCCGTTTGGATTGACCAATGCACCAGCATATTTTGTGGATCTTATGAATAGAGTATTCAGGGATCAGTTGAACAAGTTCGTACTTGTGTTCGTGGATGATATTTTGATTTATTCCTGAACTGAAGAAGAGCACAAGACGCACTTGCGTATTGTTTTGGAAATCTTGCGGAAACATCAGCTTAAGGCTAAGTTTTCAAAGTGTCACTTCTGGAGGAGCGAAGTGAGGTTCTTAGGCCATATTATCTCTGGAAGTGGAATAGCGGTTGATCCCGCCAAGGTAGCAGCAATCCAGGATTGGGTTAGACCTAAGAATGCATCTGATGTGAGAAGTTTTCTTGGATTAGCAGGATACTATCGTCGATTTATCAAAGATTTTTCCAAGGTAGCTGCACCATTAACAGGATTGACGAAAAAGAATCAAGTGTTTAGATGGGATGATAAGTGTGAGCAAGCTTTCGGAATCCTGAAAGAGCAACTGACAAGTGCTCCTGTTTTGACTATTCCAAGTGGAAATGACGAGGTGGTGGTTTACGCCGATGGATGTGGTACTGGACTTGGAGCAGTACTGATGCAGAAAGGTAAAGTTGTTGCGTATGCAAGTCGACAACTGAAGCCGCATGAAAGGAATTATCCGATTCATGATTTGGAGTTGGCGGCGATTGTATTTTCTTTGAAGATGTGGAGACATTACCTGTTGGGAGTTCGATTCGAGTTGTTTACAGATCATAAGTCGTTGAAGTATCTTTTCTCCCAAAAGGATTTGAATCTTCGACAACAGCGATGGCTAGAGTTTTTAGCATCATATGATTTTGGTATAGCCTATACTCCGGGAAAGGGTAATGCAGTGGCAGATGCGTTAAGTCGAAGACATGTAGGATTGGGGGCCATGTTTTCAGATTGGAAGAGTCTCGAGTATTTGGATGGATTTGACTTCAGGCCCAGATGTGAATTGGAACCTGAGATGTTGGCAAACTTATCGATAAGACCTACTCTTGTGGAAAGAATTGGCGAGAGCCAAAAGCGTGACGATAAGCTTGTCAAGATTATTCGTGATTTGGAATCTGGGTTTGACCTAGAGAAGGATAAAGGATTCGAAGTCGATCGAGAGGGTTGGCTTCGGAAGCAAGGACGACTAGTTGTTCCCGATATAGATGAATTGAGAAATGAAGTTCTAATGGAAAGTCATCACTCGAAGTTAACAATTCATCCAGGTGGAAATAAGATGTATCGGGATATGAAGAGAACCTATTACTGGAAAGGTATGAAGAAGGATGTTGGAAATTTTATTTCCAAATGCATGAACTGCCAGTTGGTAAAAGCCGAACAGAAGAAGCCCAGTGGATTGCTTCAGCCATTAGAAGTTCCTACATGGAAGTGGGAGCAAATATCGATGGATTTGATCGATGGTCTACCTAGAACAAGAGCGGGAAATGAAGGGATTTGGGTCATCGTAGATCGTTTGACTAAAAGTGCAAGATTCATTCCTGTTCGATCAACCAGGACTGCATCGAAGTTGGCTAAGCTGTATGTTATGTGGATAGTTCGATTCCATGGCATTCCGAAAAGTATAGTGAGCGATCGAGACCCATTGTTCACTAGTGGATTTTGGAAGAGCTTCCAGGAAGTTTTGGGAACCGAGTTGTGTTTGAGTACAGCCTATCATCCTCAAACAGATGGTCAGACGGAGAGAGTCAACTGAGTTTTGGAAGATCTCCTCAGAGCATGTGTTTTGGACTTCGGAGGATCATGGGAAGATCATCTTCATTTAGTGGAATTTTCGTATAATAACAGTTACCAGTCAAGTATTGGTATGGCACCATATGAAGCATTGTATGGAAGACCATGTAACTCTCCGATATGTTGGTTAGAAACGGGAGAAAAGCTGATACTTAGGCCAGAAATGATTCGATAGACTTCAGATTGCATAGAGATCATTCGGCGACGAATGAAGGCAGCCCAAGACCATCAGAAAAGTTATGCAGATAAGCGTCGTAAGGATTTGGAATTCGACGTAGGTGATATGGTTTTTGTGAAGATTTCTCCACTGAAGAATGTTATTCGATTCGGGAAGAAAGGAAAATTGACTCTAAGATTTGTTGGACCATTCCCGATCATCGAGCGAATTGGAAAGCTCGCCTATAAATTGGAGTTACCAGAAAAGATGTCGAGTGTGCACAATGTTTTTCATGTATCGTATCTACAGAAGTATGTGCACGACTCGAATACAGTGGTTTCTGCTGATAGCTGTGAAGATTTAGAGGTTGATCCAGTTGTTACGAGACCTCGTAAGCTGCTTCGTGCTGTGGAAACCGACATGAAACAGCTTAGGAGGAAGACGGTTACATTGCTCAACATACAATGGAGTGATGATGTTAACGACTGTACGTTGGAGGAGGAAGAGAGGATGAAAGCAGCTCATCCTAAACTCTTTGAGGTATGGCCCTAAGGTGTCGTGGCATCTTATGAACTTGTAACTTGTTCTAGTCTTAGAATTTTGCGTGCTAGGCTAGTAATTGGATGCATGGTTTGTTGGTTGCTATGGATGGTAGGCATGCATAATAGTTTCTGGTTGCTCTTGATTGTTTGGAATTTCAAGGGCGAAATTCCTAAGGGGGAGAGAATGTAACGACCCGTATTTTTCGTGTCGATAAATCGTAAAACTGTTGTAATTGGGTCATTAGTGTTGTTATGTCTCTCAGAGTTTAGGTCGTGTTGAAGTTTAAGTCGTGAAGTAGCTTAGATCGGGTGTGACGACCTAAGGAGTTGGAGCGACCTATAGGAGTGACCGACTTAAGGATTTGACCGACCTAAGTGTAATTAGCAACCTAAGTATAGTGAGCGACTTAGGTACAGTGAGCGAGTTAAGGATTTGGACGACTTAAGGAAGTTAGCAGCTTAAGGGTTAAGCGAGTTAGTGGGTTAGCGGCTTAAAGGTTGAGCGACTTAGTGAAGTGAGTGCTAAGATGTTAAGTCGCGTGAAGGCATAAGTCGTTTACGAGTTAGTATCGTTAAGTCGCGCAGGTGGGTAGGTCGTAAGTCGCTAAGTGGCATGCGTTAGGTCGTCTCTTGTGTTAAGTCGCTAAGTTGTAGGTGGAGTGGAAGTGTTAACCCGTTAACTCGTTAGGTCCTATGTTTATTTAGGTCGCGAGGCGACTTAGTGTTAGGTCGCGACCATAGTTAAGTCGCTAAAGGCGCATAAGCTAAGTCGTTAGGTCGTGAGTGCCGATAGGTCGGCAATATAGTTAAGTCGTTAGGTCGCGCTGTTGTGTCGAGTGTTAGGTCGGTAAGCCGTGGGGTTGCTAAGTCGTATGTCGTTCGGTCGTTAGGTCGGCGATGACATAAGGAGGCGGACGACCTAAGGTTTCAGCCTATAAATAATCGGCCTTATCTCTCTTTTTGGGATCCGGATTTTGAAGCGACGAAGTGCTGCCATTTTGGGAGCTCGAGTACTACACTTCTTCACTTCTTTTCTCCACTTTAATCTTGTGCTTCCTTCCATCCAAATCGAAGATACAAGAGCCAAAGTTGATGATCAACATCCATCGAAGAGAGATTTCATCGTTTGAAGCGGAATTTTGGCGGATCAAGTTAGAACCTTCGCTGTCCAGATCTGAAGCGTGTTGCTTTTGAAGTGTTTAGGTGATTCGGTGAGTGGTGGTTATCTCTCACACGGACCCAAAGGAGTATATTGGATCGGTGGCTTGTTTGTGTGTTAAAGATAGTGATTTCATGCATTTTTCTTAAACCTAAGTATAGATATATTGTTTATGAAGATTTGGCATCCCTTTAAATATATGTTGACCTATGCAAGTTCATCCATCAAGTTGTAGAGATATTGCTTATAATTCATGCTTGTTAGATTTGGACTCTTTATTCACGAAATTGCCATTTTAGTTACTATTGCTTTTTGATCTTGTTTGAATGCTTGATTACTTGGATTAATGATTGATTTGATTGATTGTTATAAGTTAGTTGACTTGTGGATTGGATTTGGACAAGTTGGTCGCAGATGATTCAAAAGCTAAGGAAAGGGCTCTTGAATGGGAAAAGCTGCTCGTGGCATATGTGGCGAATGATGAAGCTCATATGGACAGATTTGATGATGATGTTGAAATGGACTTTGCTATGATTGAGATGAAGCAAGGCATGATATGAGGTAGTCTTGGTTTAATCCAGGCGGGATCATTCCAAGCATGTTGATAATTCGGTGAAATGATTCGGGTTTGAGGATAATGGTTGGCTCGAGAGGCGCTTGAGCTAGTATGAGAATAGTTGTCGAGGAGGATGACTAGAAGGCTAAGATTTCATCGTTGTTGAAGGTTCTAGCAGGCTCAAAGCAAGAGTACGCGGGGCAGATTCGATAGTCCCAACGACTAATAGTTGATGGTCAAGTACTCTGGGCAGATTCGATAGTCCTAGGCACGGGTCACGGCGACGTGCGGAGTTCTGTCTAGAACCGGGGTTACCATTAGCCCTTGACGGACGGCTGAAATAATGTGCCGGTCATTCAATTAACGGTGGTATCGAAGCAATGATAACAGTGATAGCCAGAGTCATGGATGTTTGGATGTTTGGTTGTATCGTCATTCGGTCTCAAGAGCGATGTTTTCTGGGTGCTTATCTGATCTTGGTTTAGGCCTTGGGGGTTTGTACTTGGAAAACATCGACCTTGACTCGAGTGATAATTGCTTTACTTTAAATGTCTGCTTTGCTATGTTTGCTTCTTCTTAGTGTGTCTAGGGGCTATCACTATAGAAAGAGGAGGAGTGGGAGGGTTGGGTTCCTATTCCTTTTACCTTTATGCTCTTTTGGTATGTTGTTGGTTAATTTACTGCTCACTAAGACTGTTGTCTGACTCAAGGTTTTATGTTCAACTCTTATTACCTTGGGCTGTTCATCCATTTTGGGATGGGCAGACTAGGTAGCAGGTGACAGGTGCTGTTCTTAGTAATCAACGATGCTGATGACAAAGATGAGCTGGAGGCTTAGATATTACTTTCTTACTATATGTACTAGATGTTCTGCTGCTTGTATATTCTCTGAGTGATATGTAGTGAGGCTTGATGTATTGATTGTTCAGATGTTTGTATCAAACTAC
The DNA here is from genome assembly GCA_030765085.1 of Allium cepa. Classification (NCBI taxonomy): domain Eukaryota; kingdom Viridiplantae; phylum Streptophyta; class Magnoliopsida; order Asparagales; family Amaryllidaceae; genus Allium; species Allium cepa. The sequence continues at coordinate 1,046,096,279 of CM060941.1, forward strand.
TATGAAGCTTATATGATGAGATTTTGTTCTGTGGAGCTTCACTATATATATTTCTCTATTGTATTTTTATCCATGCGCTGTGAGTAATACGATAGATTATGCTGTTTTACCTTACTTGGCGATCATCCATAGCTTCCTGGCACACCTTACAGCGCTCTATTTCCTTGTTTAGTGCAGGAGTCATGGGCGGTCGTCACAAACCAGGTCAACCATGACTTAAAGAACAAGATCGATATGGATTTTCTGGGGTAAATCTACATTAAATCTCAAGAGATAGAGTTTGGAATAATAAAAGATATTAGCATCTAAACCGAGGATAACTATAAGTCTTTGGTGAATCAATGCTAGTTGTAAAGGAGTTTCACCCTTTTACAAGTCATTATGAATGTTGACGAGACCGCCAATTCATTATAAAGATCATTCGAAGTGGAGTTATGGGATACTCCAAAATAAAAAGAAGACGAATAGCGAGGGACAAGAATGAACTTTGGGACCGCAGGGAACGTTCCAAAATTCAAAAAGGAAGAGATTCAAGCTCGAATGAAAGTGATTCCGTAAATCAAATTTACCATACATTCTATGTTTTGCGTAGAGCCAAAGCTCTGATACCAACTGTAACGACCCGATATTTTCAGCCATTCGCATCCGCACATGTCGGACTTGAATTGTTCAAAATACCGCGTCGTAAATAAATTTTGTCAAATCTCAGAATATACAGTAAATAAGTAATCACAAAATCACAGCCACAGAAATCAGAATACTTACAGCGGAATTTAAAAATAACTTAGTGGTTCATGAAGCCACTATTAATAGTCTCAAAACAGATAAAATTTTACATAGTCTTTAAACCCAAATATAGTTGCATCAATAATAGAAAATCTCAATATCCAATAGTCTTGATTTCATAATTAAGATAAAGAACTGAAAGGAAGTTTGCCAGTAGCTTGAAAGTGATCTACAGTAGTCCTAACTCCGGGATGAAGACTGAACTCGCAACTCAGGCTGACCCGAGCGTAATATAAAACATAAACACTCGAGTCAGGACGTACATACTTATATAGTGTAAGTTAATTCAAGTGTACTGTAATATAGAGCAAGTAACTTAAAGGATGCTTGGGACCGCCCATCCTCTAAGGATCCGTTAAACTATTTACTATGTAATAATATTTCGCTATTATAATAGTGTCTACATTAAAATAAACTTACTTTTAAATAGCGTTAAGGGGTTACCCATATAGCCCTCAACACATAATATATTACCATAGTCTATACAGTACCGTAATCTCCCCCGTACCGGGCGTCATCAGAGGGCACTCCATAGGTATGGTACAAAACCAAAATCGTATAAGGCTCGCTATGGTAGGTGACACGGCATAACTAGGCAATGCCAGGGTAGATATACCAATTACGCATCCGGGCCGATGGAAACGCGTAGCGCGCAGCTACCGCCCACCTCGAACAACACTCCCAAATCAAAGGTGCGCACCAAAACAATCACAAAAGTAATAGAATGACATACGAAGAAGTGCGTCCGATCAGAGGTGCTACCTCATTAATCCGTCAATCGCTCCTGTTTTAGCCACCTTATGCCAACTCACGGGAGTCGGGTCCACGTATTTACCTCAAAGAAAACGTCACCACCATCCTACTTCATTCTGGAATCTCCACCGCGTACACGGTTGTCAAAGTGGTTTTCGGTATCGACAGAGAGTATGCCAGATATCCGATCCCGGTCTCTTTAACAACCAAACGTTATTATAACCCGTGGTTACAAAAAAAATGGTATTTATACTTTAAAAATCAAAATAAATTTCAAATACCTTTCAATATCATAATATCTTTTCCAACATCATTTATTTAAACATCAGTCATTTTATAAAATACCATTTAAATCTATTTAATTTATTTAGGAATTAATTTCCTTTCAACTCACATTTAAAAGTTAAATCCTCCCATTTAAAAGCATTTAAAGTGAATTCCTTATTTTATTAATTACATATTAATTTCCAAAATTTAAGCCCTTTTCCCAAAGATTATTTCCATTAAATTTTATTAAAACAATCCAAAATTCAGTTTCCGTAGCACTTATAAAATGCTACCTAAAGTTATAGGTTAAGACAGTCATTTACAAAAGACAGCATTTAAGTGTTGTAATAGATTATTTACTTAACAATTAAGTTTTTAAATTCCCAAATTATAACTTATTATCAATTATTTTACTTAACTAAAATCTCACCTTTAACAAAAATACAGAATTTTCAAAATAAGTTATAATCCAAAATTTTACTTAAACATTTATTTATTTAACCTTTTGACTCATTCAAAAATCATTATAAATTTTATAAAAATCCTTTAAATACAGTTTAACCCAGAATATTATAAAATTTTCATTTAAAATATTTTAATAACACTTCAGAAAAATATTATATAAACCACGGGTCTGTATATAGTTTTCTAGCCTAGGTCAAGTGATACGGATAAATATCATTTCAATCCGCAATTTACAAAAACCCGGGTTCTATCATTTCAAACCCGCAATCCCAAGTTAAATAATAAATAATTAAATAAATAATTATCGTTCAGGCCTATCATTTCAGCCTATAACGATCTCAAATTTACAGGGAACTTGCAGTGATGATTTACAGTAAATAGCATTAAATAGTGTAACTGCAATAATATACAGTAAATAAACAACTGATGATGTGTCAATTAATAATAGGGTTTAACATCATATGTTATATCACAGGCAGATAAAATTAAATAAAATAAATTTCCAATTACACTTGTGATAAATTCACAGATATATAGGTATGTTTGTCTGGTGAGAAATACTCACCTTTTCGCTGCTGAAGATTCAAATCAAACAACGGTATCTATCCCGAAAGAAATGAACAGAGGCACGATAAATCCAGCAGATGTGACACCTCAATTTCGAACTTGAAAAATAAACGAATAATAAATTACGTGATTATGAAGCGACCAAAGCAAAATTTAATAAAAACCGGAACGAGATTTATAAATTAAAAGATTTTTGACACCCGCAGCTTGACCACTCCATCACTCAATTTGTTCAACATCTCCAATCCTCTTCCCTTTCCAAATTTGTTATTTAAATGCTTTGGGAAAAATGCTTTGAAAAGAAAAAAAATGCTTTGTTAAATCAAATAGGCTGAGTCTTGAAACAAAAACGTTATTAGATTTCATAAAAAAATACTTTGAAAAAATGTATGCATGCACTAATGAAATGACAAGGTCGTGTGATTTGTTTCACACGCAACTAATAAACCACAAATCATTTTCCAGGTTTGTCTCCATTACACACTTCCATTTGTTAAAATCTTCAAAGTAGCTCACGCATGCAAATTCACATGTCCACCAAAACTACAAGCGTATATGGTTTCTTCTCCAGTGATGCAAAAATGAAAGATATTTATTTTGTTTGTTAACATTTTATTCAAAAGTGACACCCTTATTCAATTTCACGTGGCCACAACTACAGGGACGCAGGCTAATATGTTCTACAGCATGCAAAAGAAAGAAACTAGGCTTGATTCCCTATATTACTGGACATGCACGGCAAGATCAGGAGGAAAGGAGATGCATACTTATCAGGGATGGCAACAACATACTTGAGAGGTGGAGTAGTCGAGCATGGTGGAACGAGGAGAAGGAGCAAAGTATGCAACGTGAAAAGCATGAGAAGTAAAAATAAAATAAAAGACAGATGCGTACCTTCAACACACGCAGGCAAGAAAAGAAGGTGAAGCTCTCCAAGTGATGTAAAAATTGTTTTGAACGTGTGTTGTAAAATATAGGGGAAGGTCACGTTGATTTTATGGATGAGCAAGATTTCAGGTAAGGAGAAAAATTTAATGCGTGAAAGAAACATGCAGGAAATCTTTGCATTTGAAATTCAACGTTAAAAGAAATGACTTCTTGCATTTTTAAGAGTGCGTACATTTCAAGTAACGGTTGAAGAAAAAAATTGCGTAAAAGAAATTTGATTGATCCAAGATACCATTTCAAAAGAAACGTGTGTTGATTTAGATGAGCAAATAGGCAGGAAGATTATAAATATTGATTTTTTTATTTTAAAAAAGGCATGAGTTGATTGAGCACTGATTCATTACCAGATTATACACGGCTACTTGATTTTTATCAATTGAACGCAAATGGCTACGAAATTAAAGCAAAAGAAACAGGTAGTTAAGATTATATTTTGGGATAATATTTTCAAATAATATTGAATGCGTTTTAAAATTAAAGTTCACGTTTTATGGGAACAACAACAAAAGTTTTAAAAAGGTGAACGGTTATAAAGTTTGTAAATAACGTTCCTATTAAAAAGAAAAGTGCATATATGTAGAATGCGTACAACAGACGCAATGATTTTTTATCCAAATAAAAATGAAAATAACGGATTTAAATTTTATACGTTTTCTCGTATAAATATACATATACATTATTTACACATGTTATTAATTCCATCAACCAACACGCCCTTTAAACTCGTAATTTAACCGTTTCCTTGTACACTACGAATCTTGAAATTTATTACTTATTAAGATATGTTTTGTTTACAATGGGTTTTTATTCATTCATTTATCATTTACCCAGAATCTATTACAAAAGTGTATATAAGTAACGGTATAAATTATTTTATTTTTAAAAGGTATAAAATCTATTTTAAAGAACAAAAACAAAAACAAGATGGAAGAAGGGGAAGAAAGTGGAAGAAGCCATGGGATTAGAGCTTGCCTAATTTTTTTCATGCCAATGAAATATGGGAGGTGAGAACTTTTCACATGAAATAATAATAAAAGTGGCGGCTAGGGTTATGGAAAATGAATGGCTACAAGAATGGAAAGAAATAAAGAGGCTAGAATTGAAAAGGTCATGAGTTAAGGTAAAAGAAACACATATATTAAATCTTATATGTAAATGAAAAACGAATGAGATAAGGAGAAGATTTTGGAGTGATTAGGAAGAGTAATACATAACTAAAGTATGGTAATTAAATAGATAGATAAATAAAAAGGTAAGAAATAAACAATTTAGCGTATGCGTAATTAAACAAAGTAACGTATGTATAATTGAAGTTTTTTTCTTTTCAAGCTATTAAATAAAGATGTACATAAGAAATATTTAATAGATAAAATAAGGTTTAGAAAAATAAATAAAGAAATAAATGTCAAGAGATAGACATAGGAAAATAATAAAGAGACTAGGCAAATAAAAGCTAAGAATTTAGGAGAGAGAAAACTTATATATAATTTACTTTTAAATGCAAATGAAAATGAGAAGTGGGAAATAAAATCTTTTTATTTGAATGGCAAAAAGAAATACACAGTTATGAATGAGGTGGATGACTACGGTAAGAAAGAAAGAGGGTATAAACGAATAACTTGATGTATTAACTTTTCTTTCTAGAAATGCATGAGAGATGAGAATGATTAGCTTTGTACGTGAATAGCAAGTACAATACACGGCCAAAAGAAAATGAACAACTAAAAGAAATAAAGAGTAGGAAATTAAAAAGGCAAGCAATTAAGACAATATAACGCATACCCTTTTAGTTTCTTCCAAGCCATAAATAAAAGATATAAACAAGCAACAATCCAATAAATAAACATGACTGTCTAGACAAAATAAAAATAGAAAGAAAAAATAGAGGTGGATATAAAAAAAATATATAATAATATATATATATATGTAATAAAATTAGAAAAATTTATTGCGTGTAAAATGCTGTATTTTATAAAAAAAAAAGTATAAGTTTTAAATTCCAAATAAATCCAAATTTCAATTAATTACTTTCCAATAACTACCATGCTTCAGTTCTACTTTTTTATTAAATCAGTTATCACTCTATAAACCTAGTTATTATTTGTTTAACTTTCCTTACAAAAATATATATTCCAGTTTTCATCTTCTTTTGTAATAACTTGTTATTTTCAATTATATTGAATTTTCCAAATATATACATTTATTATAAATAAACCCTCAATCAATTTGTTCAACTTGGTTTCATTCCTTTATTTCATCTCATGAATAAAATATAAATTTCCATTTATGTCATTACATTTACATTCACACATTACAGTTACAGTCCTATCTCACATTAATGAACATTTACCTACATTTAAATGTAATTGACTTCCTACCCTGAATTTAGGAGCCCTAAAAAAAAGGTGACTTGCATAAATGTTGTCACTAACTTTATATTACACTCAAATTTATTATTTCCACTAATTATCAGAATTTCTTATATAATATTGAATTCACTCCATTACCATACATTTATTTGCATATATTTAATTTAATACCAAAATGTAACAGTTATAACTACATTAATAGACCTAATAAATAGTAACTTACAACCGTTACTATATCCTTTTTATTTTCATTTCATTTTAAACACTCACTTCATTATAAATTATAAAGGTTTTTTTTTCTTCTTAAATTTAATTACAAAAATCTTATTAAATTAACCAGTTTAATTATCGAAATTTACGGGTCATTACAAGTTTTATACTATGCGTTAACTAAATACATTGTTATTTATATGATCCAGTTTTTGAATATATGTTTGAAACGTTTTGATTTTTATATATACAAATATTTTATTTTATACATATATTTTGTTATATATGAAGGTTTTTTTTTAAAAAAAAGGAAAGAGAAAAAAAAGGAGTAAGTTAACAATGTATTATAAAGAATATTGTTTATCTGCATATATATGTGCATAAGTTTGTTTGATTTCCTACTGGATATTTTGAGAAGGAAAGTAATAAACTATAATAATTATATATATATATATATACATAAGTATTCATTTCAAAAGATATTATATATATGTGTGTTGATCTTTAATATATGTGTTTTATGTTAGAACATTGTTTTTTAACTATACATATATATTATTTTAATATTGGTTTAAAATGAATATTTATTACATGGAAACGACAACCATAAAATGAATATACTATATATGTGACATTTTGAATAATTATATATTTGTTATTTAACATTAATATGAAATGGAAGCGTTTTAAAGTTATAAGGTTTTCATGTGTGTGCATATATATATATATATATTTCATTTTTTAAAATGCGTGTTTTGATTTAAAATTCATTTTGAAAGAAAGTAATAATTAATCATATAATCTTCGTTTCAATTTTATCAAGCTAATTTGATCCGTTCTCATCAATTTCTATTTATCAGCTTTTCCATCGAAATCGTACCATCTAACTTGGCTTTGGAAGTCGTGCTTGCATTTCGTAATTCAACTTCATTGTCTATCTCTCTAACCTCGAAAGGTGAGCAATCACTCACGATTAACATTCTTTTATTCATTAAATTTGATTTCAGTTGAAACGACAATTGAAATATGCTGCTGTAGTTATTTAAATTTGTTATATATGCTATTATCTGTAACTGTTCACCTGCGGGATATGACACCATATCCTATTGTTTATATTATATTGTTATTGATGATATATGCCTGTTATTTTTTAATTTTCTGTTATCACTCTGCAAGTTCCCTGTAGTTTAGAAATCACTATGGGTTGAAATGATACATACCCGAACAGACTTTAGAATAGGAGAAAATCGTTATGGGTTGAAATGATAAACCCAAGCGATTTTCATTTAATTGAATTTGGGATTACGGGTTGAAAAGATATCCACCCGTATATATTTAGTATACGGATTGAAATGATAAATATCCATAACACTTGACTATATGATAGGAAATATATACAGACACCGTTGGTCCATATAAATATTTTGAAAATAATTTCTATAATTTTGGAAAGAAATATATGGTTTAATAAATTTGATTCTTAAGATATTGTATAAATGAAAATTGTATATATAGATTTAGTAGTAATATTTGATTTAAATTAGATTGATTTAATACATATAATATGGTTAAGTATTTATGTAATCTATATTTCAAATAGATTCTCTTGTAATAAATTGAATAATTAAGATTGGGAGATAAATTTGGGTTTATTAAAATGGTATCTAAATAAGGATTTATTTAATTAAATCGATTTGAAATTTTTGAAAACCTTTCCAAATCATTCATTAAATCTTAATCAAAAATTTCTTATATTCAAGTTATAAATTTTAACTTAGGGAAAATATTCCCAAATCATTTATTAAATCTTAATAAAAGATTTCTTATATTCAAGCTATAACTTTTAACTTAGGAAAAATATTACCAAATCATTCATTAAATCTTAATCAAAGATTTCTTTATTAACTTTAAATCATATTCTTGCAAATCGAAGATTTTCATAACAGAGTACTCCTACCTTAGATATGGTAAATTTCACCTTTAGGGACTAATGGCAAGTAATCCTACATCATGAAGATCTTTGTCATCAATGATCATTGTCTTCAATATGTTTTATTTCGAAAATTAGTTTGAAGGTGTTTTCGGATAGAAATCTCTCAAATCCAATCCTGGTTTTTCAGATAGGAATCACCCAAATCCGATCCTAGTTCCTTCGTATCAATCGTCGAATAAAAGTTTTTATGTGGTTAAATAACATTCAAAGAATTTATTTCTTTTCTTTTATCTTGGAAAAACTTAAACATGATCATTCAGAGCATCCGGGCTTTCCTTTCGATCTGTTCCACCCCTCGCCTAAAAAGAGAAAACATAGGTCAGGTAAGTTCAGGGCACTGTTTGCTCCATCCCTAACCTTAGTTAAACATCTTGTTTTATCTTCTTAGATCTCACAGGTGGGACAAATGTACTAGTCGTTTCCGCATACTCAGTTATTAGCTTTATTTTGGAATTGATTATAAGATTCCAAATTATCTTTTAAACTCTTAATTTCCTTTTAAAAACATTCATAATCGATTCTAGGAAATATCGTTACGTTTAAACTCATATTCAAAAGGTTATAGAATTCGCAACATAAAAGTGCTGCGAAAAGTGCTAGATAAGCTTATTTGATTTAAACAACTTTCTAATATTTGAAAATTCATATTTTCCATTCCAAATCTCTTTTAAACAGTTTTAATAGATTTATCAAATTTATTTCATATTTTTAATCATTTAAAAATATCATTTATAAAGAAATCCTTTTTTGGATTCCGAACTGCAAAACCGCGATGTTTTTAGAAAATTGTTTTGGATATAATTCAAAATCTACTTGATGAAATCTTGATTTTCTTTCTTCGTTGGAAAACTATTATCATTATAGACCAAAGAATTTTTATTTCGAAGAAATCCGACTTATAAATCATTCCCTATGTTAATCTGAAGTTACGGGTCGAAATTTACGAACTACCGCTATGCGACGAGCTCGATTTTGACCAATTTTGTGAATTGCTTCAGAACTTGTCCGAAACACTTCAAATTTGTTTTAAACCATATTTAAACTATTTTAACTCATTTAAAACAATATTTTCCCTATTTCAAACTCATTTTTCATTTCATTTCATATTATAAAATTAAATTATTATAGTATCATTTTCAATCTTTTTAGATATTTTGAAATTATGAAGAGGCTAAATAATGTCCATACACATATTTGTATGGATTTAATTTCCATTGAATTAACTATACTTACTAACCATTTCTCTTATCATTTATCAAACAAGTTATCATCCATATCATAAACATATAATCAACCATAATATCAACCAAGTTATCAAACATTCATTCAACATATTTAAATTTTCAAATCATTATACTTGAAATAATTTATGGATTAATTAGTAAATATGAGTACTCACCATTAGTTCCACCCCACCATTTGTTTTGTAGACTTTCCTTTTGATTCCGGCAGCATTTCCTTCTCTTTTTCTAGCTCCGAGGCTTTCCAGTTTGCTTCCTTCTATTACATAGGTTCGGCCTCCATGGATTTCAATCTCTCCTCCATCATTTCGTCACTTTTTAGATGATAAAACATGTTTTAATGGTATTCTAAAGTCTTTGGCAAAGTTTGGTGGTGTTTGGAGTTGATTTGATATGATTTTAAGAAAAGTTTGTAAGGAAAGAGAAGAAGCCCTTAGAGAGTGGAAGAAAAGCTTGAAAAAGGAGGAAGAAGAAGTGTAAAAAAGCAAGAAAGTGGATGCTTATTTACAGAAAAATTTTTGGATTAAAATAATATTTTGTAAAAAGACCAAAATACACTTTACTTACTTTTTAAGAAACATTATTTTTTTGACACTTAACATCACATTTCAAATCATTACTTTATGTCGTTTTTTCTTAAGTATTAAGTAAAGAATATAAAAAATTATGTTTGTTAGATTTGATGTTTACTTTTTGACTTTTGTACTTTTTTGTCCTTTTGTGGTTACTTTTTCTTAATGAAATTTTAGAATTTTCTAAGTATGTTTAGTAAAAGTAAACTTGATTAGTGAATTGATTAATACTTATACTATTTGAATATATATGTTCCTATATAAGAAAATAAAGGTGCGACGACGTTGCGACAACTTTTAATTGATAAAACTTTGACTTTCGACAAAATGTTTTACGGTCACATTTTGATCTTTTAGTTAAACTATTTATTTATATAAACCAGATTTAAAAATAAACTTTTTAATCCTTTAAATAAATTAAAACATGTCTCTTTATATTTTAAAATCATATTTAAATAATATCAAAATCTCTAATTTACAGTGTATGTAAAACTAACAAAGTGCGACAAAATTTGGTTATTTTTGTAAAACGATTATTAACATACTTTTAAATATTTTAATATACTTTTACTATCTTTATTAAATATTTTCAATAAGATTTATCTTTTTAAATAAATATTTAAACCTATTTATTTAAGCATTTATTTATTTTTAACAAAACTTAACTTTTGTTGATTTGTTCTAAAATCCAAATTTATACTTTTTAAATTATCAACTATAAGAATAAATAATTTCTCTATTATTATCTGTTACATATAGCTTATTTAAGTTTTAAACCTTTTTAAATTTAAAACAAACGAAATCTCTCATTTTCGAAGTAGCGAAATTACGGGTCGTTAGATTCTCCCACACCAAAAAGCATTTGGTCCTCGAAATTACCCGGAACAAAAGTTTGCCTAAAACATTTATCTTTAAACTTAATTCCATATAATATACACAGTTCATCTGTATTAAATATCTTGTTCGATCTCCTATTCGAATACACATCTTTTCTTCCGAACTAGTATCGATCTCTCGATCTTCTAGTGCGGACTTTAATCAGGCTCTTTGCTCAGAAACCTTTGCTTCCTTGAAAGTTTGTTGACTTCTCTTAATCAGGTGAAAATAATGGGGGTTTAATTAGACGCTTTCGTAAATGATACTTGGAGGAACATGGAAGTGACCCTCATCCTTGAGCTTGTTTGCACTTACCTAGGTTTGCTAGTGTTTCTCTTACCTCTAACTCTCTTCCTCTCGAAAAGATTAAGTATAATAAGAAGAGATTTATCTCCGAACTTTATAAGAAATCAATATTGTACGAACTAGAATAATTGTATAATTATAGTATGTAATTCAAGTTTCTTGTAAACTTTATCGTTTTTGTTTCTCTATTATTTGTCTGATTTTAACATAATATACAGATCTATGTAGTTAAAGAGCTCGGTAGATTCAATGCGATGGAGGTGCAAAAAGTCACAACGGGGATATAACGAGGATATAGCGGGATATAGCGATGACTCTAAAATAGCATATAAAATTGTATTTAATGTTTTAGTATATATAAATGATAATTAAATGAAAACTTAACATTCAATTGAATTATAATTAATACATAAATAATTTTAAGTAAAAACATATGCGAATATACTGTAAATAAACGTAAAACTGTTATATAACATAATTGAATTTAGTAGAATATTAGAGTACTTTCATTTCTGAAAATATATCAAAAATTTAACTAAATAAATTAATTTCATGATTTTTATAATATATAAGTGTCATTTTTCAATTCATTTCTTTTAAAGAAGATATAGCGGAAATAGCAAAATATAGCGGAAATAACGGGATATAGCGGAAAGAGCGGGGCTTAACGCAGAAAGGCTATATTTGGGGCTACATGGAAAAATCATAGCAGTAGAAATCTGCTATGAGATATAGCAGGGTTATAGCGGGGTAATAGCGGAGCATTAACTGCATAGATACAGATTAAGGAAATCTCCAGAAGCCTTATTCCCCTAGAACTCTTGACTAAGTTTGTCAAGTTAAAAAGGGATTTAGAGAAAAAACTTTTACTCTCAAAACGTCTCAGTTAGCAAAACACCATTTACATAGAGATCTACAAGAGTTTACATGCAATTTCCTCATTTTTGCTTTGATTTCTTGGGTGATGAGATTGATAAATTACTTAGTGAAATTCGAACTTATTACGACAAATTGATATGTGATCATGCTAACTCTCCAACTAGGGAATGAGACTATTGATATGTGATCATGTTGACTCTCCAACCAGGGAATGAGACTATTATCAATTCCCTCTAGTTAATACCCAGGAAGGGATCAAAGTTTCTTTTGATTCTACTCTTACCTTATCTGCTAGGTCATTTGAAAATGTTAAAATTTCCATTTCACAACTTTTAGAGTTAGTTGAATATTCAAAAATGGAATTGTAATATAATTTAAATCTCTTTATCATTTGTAAATCTTTTGCTGTTATAAATCAAAGAGATTACTTTTCATCTATTAATTCCCGCTTTATTTATTTCAAATAGGAAAGTCATTTAAAGCTTGCTTTTGGGCTCACATATGTTCTTTATCGATTGCATGATATTAAAAACTAATTGATGTTTGATGTTGAAAAGAGGCGGTCTTCTCAAGATGCTTCATCTTTACGGTTTTCGAATAATCCAGATTCATAAGAGCGACATATGAAATATTATAAATTAAAACCAATGTTTAATAACTATAAAGAAATGACCTCTAGCTTAGAGAATGAAATTAACGAGAAGGTCAAAGTGTTTCTGGAATTGAAAGAAAAGATAGAGTCGGCCTTAGGATTTGGGCCCTTAAAGGAGGTTGATGCAAAAATGGCTAGACTACATCAACAGATTAATGAAAATGAAGTTGATTTATTGAAGAGTCAAGTATCCTGCCAATATTTAGAACTTATTGCGAGTGGAGGCAATTCTATCCTTCCTACCCCTACTCCTTAGAGAATGACAAGATCTCAATCCTTAGCCAGCAAAAGAATTTCCTACACTATTACACTCACCACCAGGTTTTAGCAATGAAGAAATTTCCAAATGGAGCAGATGGGTCAAGTTTAAATGCATGCAGTTTTCAACAAGAAATAGGATAAAAAGGTTTCTTAATGTTTTGATGATTACGAAGGTCAAGTTAAAAAGCTTAAGCACGAGAAACATGCTTTCGAGCAAGAGATTAAAGAATTAAATGATAAAGTTCAAATCTTCAGAGGAGCTAATAAGATTCTCTAATGTGTACCAAAAAATCAAATTGATCAGTTGACGATGAGGATGCTATTCGAAAAAGAGAGAAGAAACTTAAAGAACTTTTGGATGTGGCAATTCACCAAATTATTGACTTTTCGTTGGCTGCTGAAGATTTGGACAGGATGGCACATTGCCTTGTTCCTTAATGGAGATTTGCTTCAAATAGATTCTCTTGTACCTACAACTTTGCACATGATATGTAAGTTTGTAAATAAATTTGTATTTAAATGAATGTTACCTTGAATGCATCGGATGTACCTCTTCCTTTTGAGCTTTTATACTTGCTTTTCAGTGCCTTAACATGGTATGTAGCTTTGAATCAAACACTAGTTCTTATTTGAAATTGCTTGACAATTAATATCATGCTTTTCTATATTTTAAGCCTTGAGCATTCAGCATTTCAGTTAGTATAAAGACCATTAGTTTTGACCTTGCTGTAAGAATTTTCCTCTTCATCGATTCTGATTCTTTGTTTAGTAACAGAGATTCCCATTTGATAAGAAAATTGCATTTCAATCTGAATTTAAAAGATTGAGAGCTAATTTAAAGAAGCTCTGCCATCAGAAAATCCTTCTAATATTAATAGAAGTCCAAAGAACCACTCTGATTATAGCGTGAATAGAGGACTAGAAAACTATCAAGCGACAACAAAGGAAGACCGAAAAACTCATTTGGTAATAAGAAAGAAAGACCAGGTCACTCATCTGGTAATTAATAAGGAATACCAGAAAACTCATCTACTAATTAACAAGGAAGACCGAAAAATCTATCTGGCATCTGAAAATTGCTATTGCTTTGGAGCATAAATAACTCATATTTGACAGATCTTCTATTAGAAGATTGACTGATTTTGTTTCGGAGCACAAATGGCTCGCCTTTGACAAGTCTTTCTCTAGAAGATTATTTTTGATCCATTCTTTAGGATAAAGTTAGATTTTCTTTTGAATCTGATTGGCACCATCTTTGGTGATGACCTCAACATGGATCAAACCCTTTATCACCTCTTAGACGATAACTTAGGTTTTTATCTAGTGTGTTTGGTTTGCTATCTTGAGTAGAAATAAAGAATTTCCTAACCTTCCTTTAGGAGGCGCTTCAGTGAGGCCTTTGATGATGGCACCGAAGGCTGGTTCAGTTGTTCAGCGAGGTATCGAAGGCTTACTCTGTCCTCCCTCTAGGAGGTTGTTTGATTAGGCCAAGTAGGCGGGTTCAAAGGTTTGTAGAAACTTTGGACAAGCCATTTTTAGGCAAGACCAAAGGATTACTTTGACCTCCTTCTAGGAGGTGCCTTGAACATGCCATAGAGGTAGGAATAAGAGCTTATGCTTCGGCCAGGCCACATAGGTAGGACCGGAGGCTTTGGCTAGGCCATCTTAGGCGGGACCAAAGGCTTACTCCATCCTCCCTCTAGGATGCACTTTTACAGGCCATCTTGATAGGGTCAGAGGATTTTTCGTTTATTTCAAGAGTTTACTTTCCTATTTATCCATATGGATACACTTATTTTATGCAGAAAATCTTCTTTTACTCATGACTTGTTTAACACCTTCTTGCAAATTCATCGAACTTTCCTTGGCCTAAGAAATTGTTGATTATTCCTTCCAAGCTTCGACACTGACTCGTGTCGTGCCCATAAGAACGATGAAACAGTATAATCCTTCGAGCTTTCTTTCACTCTTTGTTTGCTTCTTTTGCGAAGGCCAATAGTTAAGCTTGTCCTTGGTCAAAAGGTAGATGTTCTCATAAGAAGTAGTAAGAGAGCAATTCTTAGATAGCTGTGACCTTTTGGGAAGCAATCCTTTTGGTTAGCATTTAATTCTTTCATTTCCTGAGATGGATTCCTCATCTTCAATAACTAATTTCCATTTTAGGAACCTTGTGCTGCATTTGTTTTGTAAGATCGGTAAAGCACACTCCTTTATTTTTTGGTAACCTTTCGAAGTTCCATTCTATTTCTTTTTTGAAATTGGTCTGTTTGGCTTTGAGCTAAATTTCCTTTATCATTTTCATGAAGATGTAATCCTTTTTATAATGCCTCCTTAGGGCGAAGATTTGTATTGGCCCCACATGAATAAACTTAAGCTCCATTTTTATAGATTGTAGGGAGCTACTTGTCTCTTCTTATCTTCCATTACTTGTAATGTCATAAGTCTTAACACATGCTCCTCATGAAGCTGAGGATCACTTGTAATTTGGTAGGTTAGCCTAGTCATCCGAGGCTCGGAGGATCCTTGTTCGAAGATTTTAACACGTTTAATTGGCATGACTAAGCAAAGCTTAGTTGATGCGATAAAAGGTAGGTTAGTTTGAAATAGGATATGCTTGCCCTACGTATGCAAGTCAGGGTAGTTCAACGGAGTCGGAGGTTCAAGCTTTACTTCTAGCGCCAAAATGTTAACAAATTTCTTTGCTAACCCTAAAAAGTGTAAGGAAGGTGGATTTGGTTGGGCTAAAGTAATCTTAGGCGAAGTTGCTAGGAAGGCGTATGCTCGATATCGAACCCATAAAACTCTTACGCATGTTCAATATCAAGGTCAAATTCATATTGCATGTTATGTAAAAGTCAAAGTTCAAAATAAAGATTTCAAACCCGAGATTATGAGTGCTTCTCGAATTCAAAGTGAGTTATGACGTAAGAATCACAAATGCTCTGGAACTCGAAAGTAAGCCATGATTCAAATCTTTTTTATTCATATACTATGCAATTGTTGAATGTATAAGGTCTTATATGCAGAAGTTCGAGTACACAATCGGCTCTAAAATCCCCAAACCTATTTAGGGCTACAAAGTTTAAATGTAAGAAATGAGACAAGAATGATTCGTCCCTTCTCCAATACCGCTAGGTCCGTATTTATAGGGGTAAAAGTGCGGCAGAGCAGCTTAACTTCGGCATAAGTGATCGTCGACAATGTTAATGGTGCATGGCGCTGGGCCTTGACCAATAATGACCTTTGACATTCCTGGGTAATGGCCTTAAACTTTTTGTTTGATTAATTCAAATTACATATCCACAATTTAATGAAAATCTAAAAATATTTTTCCAAAATCAATCAGTATAGATACCGATCATCACCGGCAATAAAATTCATCTAGTTCAAGAGAGTATTAGCCTATTAAATCAAATTAGAAAAAAGGGAGACAATGTACTCAAAATTCTCGAATCATTACAAAGAATAACTTGACAGAGAGGAATCATAGAGATTACCAACTGAAGATTCAAATTACTCTAATCGTCAACAATTTCAAGTTATATGAAGCATTGACCAAAGATGAAGTGAACCACCAGATTGATCTAAGAAGGAAAAAGAAATAGAATAGAAGAAGATAAATGTAACATCCAGGAAAATGTGAACTCTTTATATTGAAATATAGGTATTATTAAAATATTTGAATTGCGAATTAAATATTATTTAAATAGATTTAATATCCTTATCAAAATCTTTTTAATTAGTAAATAATAATGGTAAACTCATTTTGTAAATTTGTTTAGATAAATAAACAGTTTGATGAAAAATTGAAAATGTGACTAAAACTCGTTTTTCGGGTTTTTGACTTTTTATTGAACGAAATTTGTAGAATGTGGTTGCACGCTTGTATACACATTATGACAACATTTATATGCATGAAACAAGTTAAGAAAAAAGTACAGGTAGTCATAAAAAAGGGATAAGATTATTTTATGAAATGGTTTTAAAAATATCTTAGGTTCTATATATTTTTATGATAAAAAGCACCATGACTTTTCTCACTATCATTACAACAAGTGGCCTTGTACTTTATGGGTGTGGGGGAATGTCATTTCGAATGTACTTAGAGGGGGTAAGATGGTCTTTTGGGTGAGGGGGAAAGGGAGATAAATTTGTGTAAGGATATATGTGTCATTTACTACTTCTCTTTCTTTATAAAAATAAACCCATCTTTATCATTTTTCATTTTGATTCTTCACTTTATTTTGCTTCTTCCTTAACCTCCATTTTTCTTCATCTCCAAATTCATTCCAAGTTAGTTAAAACACCTTCTTTCAGCTCCAAATTCAAGAATAAACCTCCACTACCTTAGCTAACATCACTACCATTAAAAGGAGCAAAACTTGAAGTACCAAATCCACTTATTCCCCCTAAGCCATGAGCTTCTATTGGGAGGAGGGACTTGGCCGTGCAATTTTTGGGTGGATATAGGCTAGGTTTGGTTGAGGGTAGGAAGTTTAGCTTTGGAAAAGGTGAGTTAATCTCACTTTTAAAATAGTTTAAAAAGAAACAAAATGTGTAAAATATGAATGGTTGTTTATATTGTTTATACTTGTGTATATTGCTTATTTGGATTTGATTCCCGCTTGAAAGTAGAATGCATAAGTAACCATTGTTTTTAGGAGATAAAAGCAAGAGGAAGTCAAAGTGTGTTCGTAGTGAATAGGTCATTAGGGAACACTTCGAGCAACACACATATATGTGATTTACATGGGACTTTGTAGAGAGATCCTAAGGGGTTTCTCGCCATTATTGATTTACTTGTATACACATCTTGATTATTTAAATGTCGGTTGTTTGATATGTGAAATTAGCTAAATTTTTGAATAGTGAATAATCGCACTATCGCACTTTGAAATCGAGCTATTGCACTTTGAAATTCCATCTCCTTAAATCTTGTGTTTATAGCCTTGTGCTTATGTTTGCATCACTAAATATTTCATCACACCTTTGTGCTTTTTAAATAGTTGTTTGAAACAAGTATGTTGGCTCAAAAAAAGTTATAACACATAACTCCAAAGTGTTTAAAAATTAGAAAAGTATTGGTCATGGTTTTGCAGTTCGAAAGTCAAGTTTTAAAACAACTTTCAATTGAGTTTTGTTAACTTCAAAAGTTTCAGAATTTTGGCAAATGCATACTAAACTCATAGCATCTTGTTCTAAAAATAAAGTGTAGTATTCAGACTTTATAAAAATATGGATAAAATTTCAAATTGAAAAGAACCGATTTATAGGACTTTTCCATACTCTTTTTGCTACAGTTTTGCGGCAGTTATAAAATGGTTTTAACTTTGATTTTTTTCTTCAATCCTTTTATTGAACTTTTATAACATATATTTAAGTGTTCTAAATATGATTTGAAATTTATATATATTTTAGATGATTTAATAAAAAAAATTCGAATAAAAGTTTAATTTCGAAAAATAAGGAAAGGAAATGGTTTTGAGTTTTTAATATAAATTATACTTGAGATTTTATTTTTAAATAATATTTGAAATGGATGTTTTAAATTATATTTTGAGTATTTTGAGTTTTTAAAAGCGAAAGGGAAGCATGGATTACAACATCATTATTGTAGTAAATGTTTTTCAAGAATTGAGAAAGAAGTCATGGATTATAATGTTTTTGTTATGATAAATGAATTAGGAAAGTAGAAAAGAATTCGTGGATTATAACACTTCAATTATACTAAATTATTTTGTTAAGTTATTAATAAATTTTTACTTGACTTAATAAGTGTCATTATTTTTAAATCTTTGGGGGAGTTTTGTTTTAAAATAATAATAAGTTGATTTATAAATAATATTTTATAAATAAAGAATTCTTTAAATGATTATTTTAATGGTAAAGCTAAGTGTAATTAGTTTTGGGTTTATGGTAAATAATATTTTAACGACATTTGCTTTTAAATTTACTTTTTGATAAACTTAGAAATATAATTAGCTCTTTAAAGAATATTTTAAAGTGTGTTTTAAAGTGTTTTACAAATATCGGTGATGTGAAATCAAGCACAAGTGTGAGTCAAATGTTTCAAAGTATAATTTTGTTCATAGAAAGAATTTATTCTTATCCTTAGTACCAAACAACGAGAAGGTTGATTCGTTACTATCTATGAGATTTAAAACGAGAGTGTCTAGGCAAGCTAGGTGCAACCAGTGCCCTGAGTTACTTGGCTTCGTTTTCAAGTGAGGGATAATATGAGTTGAAAATCGAAGTTTGATGATGAGGGTAAGAAATTTAATTTCCATAAGCGATATCAACTTAAATGAAAAGGATTTAGAAATATACTTGACACTAAACGTCAAGGTATGGAAACTCGTCTCTATCTCGATAGTTAAGAATGTACGCCGAGGAAAGGTCTGAGAGGGAAAAATGGCCCCAAACTGTCAGGCTTCATTATTAACCGAGGGATAATACAAGTTTGAAATCAGTGAGTGGTGATAAGGGTATGAGATGTAATTTCCGTATACGATCATTTTGTTATTCCTGATAGTTGATTTATTGACTATCAATTCTGCTATCTTCTTTGTGTTTTGTCAATGTTGCTCACTTGAGCATTGATATCATTTGTCAAAAATGACTAAAACCAAAGAGCGAGTGGACGTCAGGCTATGTGGGGTTGCTCCCAATAGGGTATCACGACATCTACTCTAGATTGTATTCGGTTGTATGCCCGTGGAGATGTGAAATACTTAGATACTCGGTAAGGTTGGCGGCGTAATGCTTGTACATTTTCGAGAGAGTCACATAGTAAACGAGCCTCTTCGGTATATTTTCTAGAGATATACTTTTGGTAAGGTGGGCGTCCCTTTTAGTCATTCTTGGAAAATTATCTTTGCCTTGTTTGATTCAAATCTTTGAATTGTTTTCTTAATTGCATCGAGAGGTGCCTTATGCTCTTATCGATGTTTAATTAATTGTATCCATTCTTTATGTTTGGATTTTGATCTTGTTTGGGTCCACTATTTTAAGTTTGGATTTTGTTCTACTATGATTTCTATTCATTCATGTATGGAAGTTATTCTTGTGATGTAAACCCATTTTGTGTTTAGCGGCGTGGTCTCACATATTATTATATGTTCATCATATTTCTTGAATTTTCTCACACTGGGTTTCTAGACCGATCCGAATGTTATTTTATTATGATGCTCAGGTCAGACCGAGTCTTTCTAGGTTGTCATTGGTAGGACATGGAGCATATGGAGAAGAGCTAGATGTTTACCTACCGTAGTGTTTTTAATTTCCACCATATTATAATGGATACCCTTCGGACATTGTAAGGTCAAGAAGTTATAACTGTCCAAACTGATGAGATTTTTTTACTCTGGTATGTGATGTATCTTGGAGTGATAGTTTTTACTATTTTTTTTATATTATATGTTATCATTCCTACAGTCGTGTTTCGTTGTGAGATTCCATTTCCCTTGTTCCTTTTCTTTTATTTTCCCTAACAATTTGCCTTTTCGGCACTTGGACGTTTGGCATTTTAATACCATGGGTGTATTAAGCGCCGACTTTCGAGGGTCAAAAAGGCGATTGTTACATTTGGTATTAAAGCTGAAGGTTAAGCAAGAACCTTGGCTTCGATAGGATAAGGCTCATTAGAAATAGGGTAAGTGAATCCCTGGAATGAGTAGAGAGTATTATATATATGAGAGCATATTAGTTATTGCTATAAAAACATATTATGTAAATTAGTATATTGAGTTGTTTATGAATTCTAGTCAAGACATGGGATGCCACGGCGTCGATGCGTTTTTATAAACACTCGAACAGGGAAAACAGAAAAAATTAATTTTTTTAAAATTAGTAAGGATTATATATTTTTTATATATAAGAAATTATTCCAAATTTATATAGCTATTTATGGTGTGTTTGTTTGTTAATGATTATATTTCTTTATTATCATTATTGTTTGATTTGTCACGCTCAAGTAGTTTTGGAGGGCATTAGCTATTGTTTGCTGGTTGTTGATTTATGCTCGACCAGTTTATGAGCATTTATTTTTTTTGATAATTGTCAGTGCATTAAAACAAACTCCTTGTGAATTAAGTTTCATATTTTGACTATAAGGTGTTCGAAGAAAATGTTTAGTAAAAAGTCATGTTTTAATAAAGTTGTTTAACATAATCAAAATGGGAAGACAAGAAATTTAGAGGACAAAAATTTGTGAAAAGTTTATTATAATAAAGGGAAGTTATTATAATATAAGATGATTTTAAATGCATATAATATATGAGTATGATATATAAAATAATTTATATAATTTATAAAGGCTGATTTATAAGTAAAAAGGGTATTTAAGAATTTAAATTCCGGTATAGCTTGAAATGATTTCAAAACGATTTTTGAGAAAAATAAAAGTGGTATTACTTGGAAGTATTTATAAGAATTAATATTTCAAAATAATTTTTAAGAAAGATACATCTTTTTTTGGATAGTTCGAAGGGAGGAACGTCTTGATTAGTTTTGTGGTAATCTAAATAATCTTTTACGCGGCAATCGAATATTCGCTTAGGTGAATATTGTACTGCACTTAAAAATTATTCTCTTTATCATTATGCGATCGAAATGAGTTCAAATCCAGACGAACCCAAAGAGAGTGTTAGTGAATAAAATGTTAAAATTATTATATACAGTGTTACAATATAATTTCTATAAAGTACAACTCACGAATATTTGTGAAGAAAGTTCTTTGCCTTGTAATTCTAAGACCCATTGTTTAGTTATCAACGAGAGCTTAAGCTCCAGACTCAATAGCCGAGTGCATGTAATTTGAAAGCATGAGTTAAAATGTTAGCCAAGATCAAGACCATTGTCCAGCTAAGATAAAGGGTTAGTTGAGGGCAATAGTTGGTGAAGCCAAAAGCATTTCAACAAGTATCAACAATCAACGGCCCAGATAGCCCCAGACCAAAACCAACGGTTAGTATAGACGAAAGGAGTCAAAGAAGCTGCATATATAAAAGCATCACGTTATCAATCCACGTCAAAATGCACTCAACTAGATGATGACAAGCGTTCAAATCTAAGCCGCAAATAGCAAGCCAAGTCATCGATCCAAAGAGAAGTCTCTCCACCAATGGCGTTATGACATATTGGCTATAAATAGGCAACAATCCCAAGGCACAAACGATCTTTAGGCATGAAAAGAACTACCATAAAACCATATAGTACTTTTGCACATTAAAGCTCTATTCAAAAACTCATTAATGGCAGAAATGCTTAAATTAAATGTAATAAATCTCTCGGCTATATAAGGGCGACTAACTAGGGAAAGAACAGTGGACGTAGGGACTTTTGGCCTGAACCACTATAAAGTCTCGGTATTATTTGCTTTCCATACTTTAACGTCTCGACATTTATTATCATGATTTTGCATTTTGATATTTTGTAACCCAAGTTTGATCGTGTCATGCTTCAGTATTCTCATAACCGAAGTCAGCAATCAATTAGCTTCCAGAGTTATAACTTCGGACCTTGAGGTGTTGGTGTAGACGAAATTCCGCACTAACATATAGAAATATATGTAGTCTGATTTCAAAAAGGATTTTGAAATAAAGATCCAGATATTTAGCTCTTAATTTTCCTTAAAGGAAATTGATTTAAAATAAAAGGTACTTTAAGAAAAGAATGTTTTGATAAAGGAAATTTGTAACTCTTGGATAGAGAAGAGTTAAATTAACAAAAGTTTATAAATGGATTAAATTGGATAGAGAGGTTTTAATAAACATTGTTTTATTAAAAACGTATCTTTGTTTGAACATCTAAGTCATATAAACTATTTGATATTATTAAGCTGACTAATAAACATCTTTACCTTAGGAATGTCTAAGGAAAAGTAGAATTTCGGACTAAGTTTGGATAACAGCATCCTACTCTTCTTAGCTGCTTACCAGACTAGATAGGTAAAGAGGTCAAAGTGGTTAACTCGGTTTTAAGACCCATATTTCATTTGGACCTCCAATTGAATTTTGAAAAATAGATTAAAATTGACCTTAGGATTTAAAAGATTATTATATAAGTAAATAAAGAAAAGTAAGTTTTTAATTTGATATTTTATAAAGATGCGTCTTTATAAAATGTTTATGAATTTAAGTCAAAACTTATAAAGCAATTCATAAATGAATTTTGTATTAAATGAAATGCTATAAATGAAAATGAAAGTGATTTAGAAAGAGATTGGTGTAGTTAAGAAACCAACAAGATTAAGCACGTAAGTCATACGTAGATCATTTTATTCACATGGCTCCTAATATAGAAGTCAAGCATATAATTTTGGGGGTGATTCACACTAGCCCGAACAAGGATTTCTCACTTGATTCTTGACAGCGGACACTTGATTTAGATTATGTATATGATACCGAGGTTTTCTATCGTAGCGAATGACTATGTAAGGAGAACAAATGTTTATAATCAAGATATCTGATCGAAGTTCACATTAGGAAGGCCGAGCGAAGGCATACTAGTTTGAAAGTACAAGTTTGTGTATCTGAGCAAGTGGCCGGATTAGATATTGCATGCGAATGATTTATGTACATCATACAGGCTTAAGTGTGTTTGTATGCTTTGTTGTGTGGCTTAGGAAAGTTTGAGGAGTGACTTTTAGTTTTGTTAGAGGGAGCTTTGATAATCTTTTAAGTAATAGCCAATGGTTGATAAGTGTAATGGTACGGTTAGAAAATTGTCTATATCCTTGGACGATCGTGAAATTTGTAAAACTAAGCAAAATTCTAAATTATGTTTGTTAGTCATTTAACATTTTAAATAATGTTAAGTGTTAGTTTATTCCTTTAAGAAATTTATTTGATTGATAATGCAATTTTATACATTATGGTTTATAAAGTATGACCTTATAAGCAAAGGATTTTAAAGTCGTTTATTAGGACTTAAATCCCGTTGCTTTTGAAAAAGTGATTTCGAAAGAATTTGTAACAACCCGGGGTTTTGTGAAAATTTATTTATCATCATTAAATGATTTATGGTGATAACTAATTGCTGTCGGGAGTTTTATCTGTTTGAAATTCTTCTGAAGTTGGTTAAAGGGTTAGCGGGCTTTATTTTGGCCCCTGTTTTATACTTGGTGCCGTGATAAAAAATGCAAAACCGGTTCCTTCCTTTATTCTTTTTCATCGCAACCCAAAATAAACGAAAAGAAAAATAATGGCGGCTCGTATTCGTTCCTCTCCGTACCAAATTAGGGTTTGTGGGAAAATTGAAGGCGCGATTTTGTTGATTGTATTCTTTTGTGATAGCTTGGTCGATCGACTATCTCTGTGTTGCTCACGGCCGCGTCTTCTTAGTCGAGCTCGAAACAAGGTGAGTGATTGTTATTTTCACTCACATCTAGTTCAACTTTTAGTGATTCTGAATTTGTGATTTCATGTTTTCTTCGGCTCTGAATTGAAGTTGGACTTCAGTCACCCTGATTGTGTGAATTTGTTAACTCCTCGAATTGGTGAATCTGGATTTTGTGACATTGCTAATTTCTTGATTTCTGAAATTCTGACTTCGCTCATTTTGATTTTGTGAATTTCTAATGGCTCTGTTTGTAACTTGATTTCGTGACCACCACTGTGTTGAATTCTTTTGACGATATTGATTTTGTTGACTTCCCCTGTTACTTTCTCTATTTAGCATTAGCTTGATATTATTTGTGTTTGTTGCATTTGGACTTTATACATCTGATGGCATTCATATGTACACATTATCACTTACATTCATATTCTTGCTGTTAGCTCTGTTCATTATTGTAGTAGATGTGTACTTGTGCATTTATGATGTTGAGTCATGTTGTACAGTCAGTGGTGCACTTGGTTGCTCTAACCTGATGGTTGATGCATTTGGCTTTGTAACTGGCTTGAGATTTCACGTGCTTGGTTTGGTGAATTCACTTGATACTGTCACATGCTACTTGGTCACTGTTGCATAAATGAACTGGTCTTCACTGTGGCCTTCGACTTTACATTTTCTGGACGTGAATTTGTAGTCTTTATTTGTGTCTGCATTGATCTTGTCCACTGTGTATTTGCTGACTTGAGCTTCTGGCCTTGATATCATGGTGTACATGTAAGTTGCATTGCTGTTGCATATTGAAGTTCACTGATCTAGTGTTTTGTTGCACCACTGTTGTCATTGTCTGAACCTTGAACTGATTTATTGTGTGAACTTGTTGCATTCCATTGCCATGTGTACATTCCCTGTTGTACTCCTGTGCATCCTCCCTGTGGCACCTATGTGCATTTTCATTTAAGTTTGCAATCTCCAGTTTCATGTAGATGTTACAGTTGCCTTGAACTGTTGCCTTCATGTTCATGTGCATTTTCATTTAAGTTTGCAATCTCCAGTTACAGTTGCCTTGAACTGTTGCCTTCACGTTCATGACATTAGCTTGCATTATTCACAACTGCATATATGTTAGGGTGGTCATGCCAGTGACCATTCATGTTGTTGCATTGGGTAGTACTTCACTGTGTTCATCTTGCATTGTCCACTTTGACCACTGTCCAGTTTTACAAGTGCATCTCATATAGTTGCATTTGTGTTGTCATTGAGTTTCAGACCATATATGTGTGTTCATGAATGTGTGCATCGATGTACATGCATTTGCCACTGTTTATTTGATAGTGTACTGACTGAATCTCGAGTTGCATTCATTTGCTTGACCCTTGTATTTCATTCATACTGTCGCTCCACTGCTTTGTCTAGTATTTGAATTTAAAGTTTTCTTATTAAACTTGGTTCATGCCATGGTTCTTCTGATGCATTTACTTCTGGCTAGCACTTGAGTTGTTTGGATTTGTTCTACTAGTTGCTGTTAGCTTTGGCTTGTGGTCTTTTCTTGTTAAGGCTGCTGCTCGTATGCTCTAACCTGATGCATATAGCCTGACCATTCAGTTTGGATACATATTCATCATGTTCACTGTGTATATGCACTGTTTCATACATTGTGTCATTTGTTTCTATGACTTGGTCTTTGATGATTTCATTGCATTGCTAAGTATGTCCTTTGTATCTTGTTGTTCCACTGTTGCATTTCAATTGCTTCTGCTGGTTCATGTATATGTATGTGTCATTGCCCTTGTGCACTGATGCTTACTGCCATGTTGAAATTGAGAACTTTTGTTTTGTTTTGAGCTTGCTTTTGCCGTTCCATCTAGTTCATTTTGATCTGAGTTGGTGCTATTTGTTTTAGATTCACTGAGCTTTTATGTGATTCATCACTGTAGTGGCAAGGCAGTACACGCGTGCGTGTACTGCAGCCACCCAGTATTGACGTTTGGAATTGATATTCCAATGGCTGAATTGTTTCTGTGTCCAATTCAATATTTTGAAATTATCTTTGATTTGATTTGATTCGATCATTTTGTTGTTGTCTAATTACCTATTTGATAATTAGATTATGAGTTTCTAATTATTTATTCAATAATTAGATTTTGTGTTAATTGCCAATTAGGCAATTCTGATGTTTTCTAAATTATCTTCATTGATATTCTTTTCACTTATCTTTGTTGATGATTTGAATCTGCTGATTTATTGTTTAACACTGTTATGTGTTATATTTACCGTTATCTGATTTCTTTGTTAAAGGATTGGATAGACGCGTTTATTTTGACTATCGTCTATTTGACTATTTAATTATTATTGCTTCTGTGCATTAATAACTGAGTTTGAATTAGACTGACCCGTGTATTATTTTCTTTTGAATGTAATACTCGGGTCAGACCGAGTATTTATAAGTTGTAGATTTTTATCTTTGGGTTGCTGCTTGAGCTATGAAGTCACTTCATATCTCTTGGAGTAGTCGTGTCATGGTATAGGATGATATATATTCATGTATATTATTGTCAATAATGTACTTGTATATGTAACTTCCAGTATCGACAGTTGTAGTTGTATCATATGTACTGTATCACATGTATTGTAACTGACATCGGTTATTATATATATGAGACTTTTTGTTTATCTGTGTTCCGCATTTATATTATCTGTGTTATTATTATATTTATTGTCCTAAACTATTATGAACCATCGTAGTTCGTTTTATACTGGAATTGGGTATGTCGATGGGAGTAAATGAATAAGAGATGAAAAATAAAAATATATACCACTCCTATCAAAATAACCAATACTAGTGTAAGGCCTAACTATGGATGGCCGCTCCTATATAGCCTTATTCTTCGCGATAACAGACAGTATTTCCTTTAATACTCTTTGTTATTGTGAGCATAGAGGTGGGGCGTCACAGAATTTGTGAAAGAAATAGTAATAATATATTTTGAAACTTTGGCGAAGTATTATTATTTCAAGACATTTAAAAAAGTATTTGTGAAGTTAATTTTCAAATATTCTCTTTATGGCTAAATTTGGGCGATTGGGGGTTTTCCAATTTCCAAGGCTCGCAAGATATATTTGTTTATTGTAGTTGTTGTTTATGAAGGAACCATAATACCACTAGATACTCCATATTGTTTTAATTCCAGAGTTATACCATACTTCGATTGGAGGAGCCCCTTCGTTGCACGACTAATTTTGGTTTTGACATAAATCCCTTTGGAGGAATTAGAGAATATATTTTGATATAAAAACCTAGGCATTTAGTTCTAAACTTATCTTTTAAAAAGATTGGATGCATAGTATTTTATTTCAGAGTATTCTCTGTATTGATGTTGCAGCTTTTAATATGGATTTTCTATACTGAAAAATATAACTAATCAGATTGCTGAAATCCAAGTAAGTAATTTAATTTTTAAGTAAGGATGTTACACTTTCCGCTCCGTGATAAATTTCGGGAATGAAATTTTTTAAGGGGGGAATGTAATATCCCTGAAAAATGCGAACACTTTATATTCAAATATAGAGATTATTTAAATATTTGAATTATGAATTAAATAATTATTTAAATGGATTTAATAGTCTTATTAAACTTCTTTTAATATATAAATAATAATGGTAAACCCATTTTTTAAATTGGTTTAAATAAATAAATAGTTCGATGAAAAATTGAAAATGTGACCGAAATTTGTTTTTTGGATTTTCAATTTTTTATCAAACAAAAACTTGTAGAATGAATGTGGTTGCACATTTTTATACACTTTATAATAACATTTATATGCATGAAATAAGTTAAGGAAAAAGTACAACAAGTATTAATTAAAAAAAGGGATAAGATTACTTTAAGAAATGGTTTTAAAAATATCTTAAGTTATATATATTTTATACAAAAAAGCACTATGACTTTTCTTACCACCATTACAACAAGTGGGCTTGTACTTTAGGGGTGTGGGGGAATGTCATTTTGAATCTACTTAGAGGGGTAAGATGGTCTTCTGGGTGAGGGCTAAGGGAGGTAAATGTGTGTAAGGATATATGTGCCATTTACCACTTTTCTTTCTTTATAAAAGTGAACCCACCTTTCTCATTTTTCGTTTTGATTCTTCACTCTATTTCGCTTCTTCTTTAACCAACATTTTTCTTCATCTCCAAATCCATTTCAAGTTAGTTAAAAGCACCTTCTTTTCAAATTCAAGAATACACCTCGACTACCTTAGCTAACATCACTACCATCAATAAGAGCAAAACTTAAAGTGCCAAATCCACCTATTCCTCCTAGGACATGAGCTTTTATGGGGAAGAGGGCCTTGGCCATGTCCTTTTTGGGTAGATCTAGGCTTGGTCTGGCTTACTTTGGTAGAGGGTAGGAAGTTTAGCTTTGGAAAAAGTGAGTTAATCTCACTTTTAAAATAGTTTGAAAATCGACAAATTGC
Source organism: Allium cepa (assembly GCA_030765085.1). Lineage (NCBI taxonomy): Eukaryota > Viridiplantae > Streptophyta > Magnoliopsida > Asparagales > Amaryllidaceae > Allium > Allium cepa. The sequence goes on from CM060941.1 coordinate 1,046,125,230, forward strand.
GTAAAATATAAATTGTTGTTTATATCGTTTAAATTGCGTATATTGTTTGTTTGGATTTGATTCCCACTTGAAAGCAGAAGGCAAAATAGACCATTGTTTTGTAGGGAATAAAAACAAGAGGAAGTCGAAGTGCGTTCACAGCGAATAGGTCGCTACGTAGCACTTCGAGGAACATACACATATGTGATTTACAAAGGACTTTGTAGAGAGACCCCAAGAGGTTTCTTACCATTATTGATTTACTTTGGTATGTATCTTGCTTATATAAATGTTTGTTTGTTGTTTGAGATGTAAAATTAGCAATATTGTTGAAAGTGGAATAGTCGCACTTTCGCACTTTGAAATTCTATCTCTTTAAATCTTGTTGTTTATAACCTTCTTCTTGTGTTTGCGTCACTTAATATTTGGCTGCGCCTTTGCAACCTTTTAAAATGTTGTTGAACCAAGTTTGATGGTTTGGAAATATTTATAACACCTAACTCCAAAGTGTTCAAAAATTATAAAAGTTTTGGTCACGGTTTTGCAGTTTGAAAGTCAAGTTTTAAAACAACTTTCAATTGAGTTTTGTTGACTTTAAAAGTATCAAAAATTTCGTGACTGTATACTAAACTCATAGTATGTAGTTTTAAAAATAAAGTATAGTATTCATGCTTTGTAAAAATATGGAGAAATATTTAATTTGAAGAACCGATTTAAAGGAATTTTTCATACTTTTTTAGCGATAGTTTTGCGGCAATTTTACAACTTATATAATGTATTTTTAACTTGATTTTTCTTCTTCAATTCTTTTAGTGAACTTTATAACATATATTTTAGTGTTTTAAAAGTGGTTTGAAATTTATATATATTTTAGATGATTTAATATAAATTATCGAAGAAAGGTTTTATTTAAAAAAATAAGGAAAGGAAATGGTTTTAAGTTTTTAATATAAATTAAACTTGAGATTTTCTTTTTAAATAATATTTGAAATGGATGTTTTAAACTATATTTCAAATATTTTTGAGTTGTTGAAATTAAAAAGGTGTTAGTCCTTGAGATGATGGTTTTGATGACAACAACCTTAGAATAAGATTATAAAATATAAATACTAACATTATAGTTTAGATATATACGTATATGCAGGATTTAACCATGCAGGTACATAGAATGAAGACTGTATAGTATAGAGATTAAAGATATCAAGATTGAAGACTCATGAGTATCAAGATTATCAAGAGTTCAAGAATTCAAGTAATTTAATAAGGAATTTTGTTAAAACTCCTAGAAAAGCACTGACATCTTAAAATCCAATTTATTCGTGGAATGAAATCCACTTCGAGTCCGTTAAAGGGATGGAACCCTATGTATGATGGAACCTACGAAAAATCTAGTTGAACATTGTTTTGTATCCACTAACTTTTATTCAAATGATTTACAAAATTGTATCTTGTTTTCAAAATAATTTTAAAATCTTCCTTTTTAAAAGAATCAAAAACATCTATCCTGGTTTTAAATAATTTTAGCCTCAAAATAATCTTTACTGTCAATATCAAATTATCCTTGGTTTTAAACTATCTTAATTACATTATATTTAAATTTTAATATTTATACTTAGATTTAAAATATAAAATTATAGTAAAATTTTGTACATATTATTCTCTATATTTATTTATGTATTTTAACTATAGTTAAATATATTTATAAAGTTTAAAATAGTTTTAATACAAGATAGAAGTTATTTTTAAAGAAAAATAAATTACCAAAAATACCTTTGGCATGTCGACATACTCGAGGACCCCTTGTAGACAAGGTGGCAGTTGATTTCAAAAATTTGAATTTCAAAAGAAGTGTATTCTTCATATCATTTTACGAATGGACATGGCTGTTGTTCTAATATAAATAGGGGATGTTTTGAATGAATTAATAATCATATTTTCTCTGATTTCATTCATCTTCTTCTTCCACATTTCTATATAAACATTTTTACCATTACTCTGCCGAAATCACCATTGAATCTAACTAGACCATTTCTGGTTTGATTCTCTATAACTATCTCAACAAGATCACAGTGCTATTCAGAGTTATAGACTTCTTTGTAATTATTTAAGCGAGAAAAGGTGTGATTGTAGCCTTGGAAATCAATCAAGCGAGGAAAGGTGTGATTGTAGCCTAGGAAATCAATTGGGTGAACTTGTTGCCCGTAAAATCAAGTATCTCTACCTAGAGGATTGTGAATCTGGAGTGGTGTACCTCGTGGCCTTGAAATCGAGGGTGTAATTGTAAAAATTGATTTTGAAAGGAAATCTGTACTTGTGTGCGAGACTGGATGTAGGTAACTCCGAACCAGTACAAAATCCAGTGTGTTATTTCCTTTACTACTTTTACTTTATATTTGTATCTGTGTCTGATTTTGTGATCAAATCTGTGTCTGAATATTGCATACATTTGTGTTCAAATTAATATAAACTCAAAAAGATTTAGTAATTCCTTAAAACACTATTCACCCCCCTCTAGTGTTTATTCTAGCCTTAAGATCTGTAATCCGCATTTCTCACAAAAGGAAGCATGGATTACAATACCACTGTTGTAATAATTTTTTTTGAGAATTGATAAAGAAGTCGTGGATTATAATGTTTCTGTTATAATAAATGATTTCGGAAAGTAGAGAAGAATACATGGATTATAACACTTTTGTTATGATAAATGATTTCGTTAAGTTATTAAGAAAACTTGTTACTTGACTTGGTAGGTATTGTTATTTTAAATATTTGGAGGAGTTTTGTTTTAAAGTAATAATAAATTGATTTATAAATGATATTTTATAAATAAAGAATTCTTTAAAAAGATTGTTTCGAAGGTAAAGTTAAGTGTAATTGGTTTTAGATTTATGGTAAACAATGTTTTAATGACATTTTTAACCATTATTTTTTATACAAGTACAAATATAATTAGCTCTTTAAAAGAATATTTCAGAGAGTGTTTTTAATTTATTTTACAAATATCGATGATGTGATAACCTAGCACAAGTGTAATTCAAATGTTTTAAAATTTTACAGGTTTGATTTTGTTAGCGGAAAGGATTTAGTTTTATCCTTAGTACCAAACAACGAGAAGGTTGATTCATTACATTCCGTGAGATTTAAATCTAGAATGTCTAGGCAAGGCCAGGTGCAACAATTGCCCTGACTTATCTGGCTTTATTTTTAAGTGAGGGATAATACAAGTTAGAAATCGAAGTTTGGTGATAAGAGTAAGATTTTTTTTCTATAAGCGATATCACTGATTTAGGCATATACTTAACACTAAACATTGAGGTATGGAAACTCATCTCGATCTTGAAAGTTAAGAATGTACGTCAAGGCAAGGTCCGCGAAGCAAAAATGCCCCAACTTATCTAATTTCATTGTTAACCGAGGGATAGTGCAAGTCTGAAATCAATGAGTGGTGATAAGGGCATGAGATGTAATTTTCATATATGATCATTATGTTGTTCCCAATAGTTGATTTATTAACTATCGATTCTGATATCTTATTTGTGTTTCATCAATTCAAGATGATTAGTTGCTCATTTGAGCATTGATATCCTTTGTTGAAATGACTAGAACCAAAGAACGAGTGGATGTCAAGCTATGTGTGGTTGCTTCCATTAGGGTATCTTCACATCTATTCCAGATTGGATTCAATAATATGCGTGCGAAAATGTGAAAAACTTGGATACTTAGTAAGGTTAGCGGTGTCCGGCTTTTACAATTCCAAGTGAGTCACGGAGTAAATGATCCACTCAGGTCTATTTTCTAGAGGTATACTTTCAGTAAGGGTGGTACACCCTTCTAGTCATTGTTGGAAAATTTTCTTTTCCTTGTTTGATTCAAATCTTTGAATTTTTTCTTAATTTCATCGAGAAATGCCTTGTGTTCTTCTAGATATTTAATTATTTGTGTCCATTCTTTATGTTTGGATTTTGATCTTGTCCGCGTCCATTATTTCAGTTTTGGATTTTGTTCTGATTCGATTTCCATTCTTTAACGTATGCAAGTTGTTCTTGTGAGGAAAACTTATTCCGCGTTTAGCGACGTTATCTCATAGATTATTATATGTTCATCATATTTCTTGAGTTTTCTCATTCTAGGATTCTAGACTGATCCGGGTGTTATTTTATTATAATGCTCGGGTCAGACCAAGTTTTTCCAAGTTGTCGTTGGTAGGACATGAAGTTCATAGAGAAGAGCTGGATGTTCACCTGTCGTAGTATTTTTATTTTCCGCCGCATTATTATGTATACCCATCGGCCATTATACGGTCAGGAAGTTATAACTGTCCAGGCTGATAAGGTTTGTTTTTTAACTCCAATATACCATGTACTTAAAGTCATAGCTTTTACTGTCTTTGTTATATTATATGTTATCATTCTTGTATTTGTGTTCCACTATGAGATTCTGTTTCCCCTTGTTCCTTTTCTTTTATTTTACTCTAACAATCTGTATTTTCGGCACTTGGATGTTCGGCATTCTAATACTGTGTATGTAGTAAGTGCCGAATTCAAGGGTCGAAAAGTCGGATTTTTGCGATATAGAGGGAGTGTTTTAATATAAGGCTCTTATTTATTTAATTATATATATATTTCTGAACTCGAGGACATGGTTGATGTAAGATTTGAACTACATTTTTGTAATTTCTGTAATTTGGAAAATTATCAACTCGAGGATAAATTTAATGCAAGATTTGTAGACATAGGGTTAAAACAATCAGGTAAATGATAGTCGTAAGTTTGTAGAAGAATTTGTAAGCGCTAAATTATTTAATCTTTGTAGAAATCTTGTGGGCAGTAGTAGGCAAGTTTTCCAAAGCTGAGAAAATTTGTGTAACAACTCGTAAATTTCCAATAATTAAATTTATTAATTAATAAGTTTCGGAATTTAATGTTGTGAAAAATTAAAAATTTGAGATTTAATAATGAGAGAAATAACTAGAATGTAATCTTAGTAATCTTAATTTAAGGAAATTGAAAACTATTTTAAGGAAATTTCAATTGATTACAATGATTGTAAAGTTAAATTTGGTTATAAATTGCAAATAAGTAAATAAACCAAATGTTGTAATAAACGGTGAAATTGTATGTTCGTCTCTAACCGGAATAACAAATATTGAATTTGAATAAAGGATGGCGTGAATTTTTTAATGAAAGAATAACATAAGCTGTTATTTGAAATGCATCTTGGAGAAGTTGATTTTCAAAAATATAAAACATTTACTTTGTAAATAGTGTGTAAATTTTGTTGTATATGAAATTTGTAAAACATGTTTGAAGTGGTATAAATGAAAAGAAAACAAAGTTTTATAATTAGAATTTGTTTGAAATTAGTATGAAATGAATCAGAATTAGATTAATTGAAATGTTTCAATTAAAAGGAAACATAAATGAAACTGTAATGAATGAGTTGATATAGGAACTTGCATTTTGTGTTAATATGGAATGAACATTTTAATTAAGATAATAGCATGTTTTGAGACGTATAAAATAAAATTTTCATTTTGAATAAGTATGGTTTTGGAAAAAAAATAGGATTTTAGAATAATATATATATATAAACAGACTTATTAGTGTTCAAATTTTAAAATATATCAGAGGGTTAATGGTTGTATAAGTGTTGTTAAATGAATTTGAAATTACCTTTTGTTAACAATTGTACATTAATTACACATGTTCACATATATTTATTTTTCCATTTTATATATGGTTAAACTTTTAAAAAAAATTTCATTAATGTGACCGTTGTAGTAATTAAAAAAAGTAAAGTAAATCATTTTATAATGCATAGATAGATATTTATTCATTAATTAATAAAATTGGTTTGAGTAACATAAATAAATGAATAGATTGATTGCGTTAATGGTGTGTGGACATATATTAACGTAAAACGAATGTTTTAATAAAGAAGTAAATGATAAATATGTTTATATTTGGGTTTGTTGAAATAAATTAATAGGTGGAAGTTTTGGAATTTGGATCCCAAAGATTTGTTTACAATATATAAGTGGTCCCTTCATTTACTTTACATTTATTATCACATCCACGTTCTCTTCTTTTCATTTTCAAGTTCTTCGTGTAGGTTTCATTTGAGCATCCATTTAATTGTTAGATTACTCATTCATTTCTTATTAATTGATAGTTGCTTCATTTGATTTATTTATAATTAATAATTTTCACATTCTTTTCATTTGTTTCTCATTTGTTCGTTTGCGCCTTCAAGTGCTTTATCTGAAGTTTTTTCCTTTTCTTTTTTTCCATTTTTAATATGAACATCCAAATCAATTATTTGTAAGTAAATTTCTAGCTCATGTTTGTAACCAATAATTTTAATAATATGTTTGAATTACACTTTAAAGGAAAACAATAAGATTAACTATGACGCCCCATCCCGAGACCTACATTAACAAAGAGTATTACTAGGTAATACTATCTGCTAATGCAGAGAATAGGGCTAGATAGGAGCGACCATCTATAGCCTTGTCTTAAATATCTATTGAATACGTCGACAAATGCCATATTTTTTTAAAATTTTCTATCTCAAGTGGATCGACATGTCCAATAAATAATTAATACAAAGCCATAGGTGGCTATATGATCTATCAGAATAAAATACAACAACTTGAATGTAAAATACATTACAGAACAGTAGATCATCACAGATATATATATATATACATATATACATATACATACAGATACATATACATCACAGAGTATACAAAATGATGCATGTCAAGTGGTATAGCAATCACAAAATACAAGCGAGTCAAAAGAATATACATATCAGAGTAGCAACCCAAAAAGGACTATACAAAAAGCTATAACAAAAAGAGCTAGTAGAATTGAGTCCATGCGGAAGCAGAATAGGCTAAGTCCAAATGTACCTAACCTGAAACACCTTAGTCTGACCCGAGTATAAAATACACGGATCAGTCTAGCTAAAAAAATTAGTTAACAGAGATAAGCGATAATATGATAATATTCTCTAGTGAGGAGAGACAACTAAAGTGTATGATTACATTAAGTGGTAATATGGTATCACTACACAAACTTATAATCTCAAATGAGATAAAATAACCCATAAAACGCTAAAAGTAGCGAGCCTCATTCATCGGCATTCATAAAACGTCAAATATGGTTTTAGGGGAAAACCTAAACCCGCCGTCTTGGCAAACCCAAAACATGCATAAAGAGATCCCATCTCAAACACTCCACAAGGAAAATATATGTCCAAAGAGGAGAATAAAATCTCAAGTAAACGCCAAAAGGCAAATCTCATATAACGCTAGTGTAGGAAATTCAAATCCTAAAAATAGAACTTCCAAGAGTTCAAATACCCAAAAGATAATCGCCACAAAGATATATCGAATGGTTCAAAGGACCAATTCTGGAAATGTAACGACCCAGAATTTTTATTAATTAAATTTGAATATTTAATTAATTTTAAATATTAATAAGTGAATTTATAAGTCGAGTAAATTTTATTTCGAATAATTTGATTTAATTGGATAATTAAATCGATAATTTAATATGTGAAAATACGGGAATAATTGAAAATTGGGTTAAATATGATTGAAAATGATTTGTAAAATTTTATTTTATCATATTGGAGTTAGAATGATATTTTAGAACTTTTAAAATCGAATTAAAAGTTAATTTGTGAAAATTGAATATTTTAATATTTAATTATCGACTGTAAAATAGCCAATTTTTGAACAGTCTTAGAATTGGACGAAACCTGTTCCATTGGATCCGTAATAGTTAGTTATTACCGGATTTCAAATTTCGTGTCAATCGGAGTTATCGTTTGATCGTGGCAGCTCGAAACGCATCGAATTGTTTTTTAATATTAATTTGGCGAGTTAAAATAGCCATTTTTCAAAAAGTCTCGGATTTCGACGAAACCAGTTTCATCGGATCCGTAATGTGATATTATTGTAAGATTTTAAATTTCAAGTCGATTGGATTTATCGTTTGTCCGGTACAAATTAAAACGCCTAGAAAATCGTTTAAATCGGTTTAATTTAAATTGAACGTTTATTGCCATATCTCGCACAGATGTCCGAATTAGCTTCCGAAACCTATTCCATTGTGTCCGGAACGCGGGGTAAACCCTAGAAACGCTGGTTACGGCGCGTAAATCGGAGTTCGGAATTTCCGGAATGAATAGTGTTTCGTTCGTTTCCTATAAATAGACCCCTACCCTTCATAAATTAAAAAAAAGAAAAGAAAACCCTAATCTAAACCTAGCCGCGGCCTCTAGCATATCAATGGCCAGAAAGTGACAGTCTTCTTCCTCTATAATCTCTCAATCTACAAACATTCACGCGAAATCACCAACTAAGAAGTTGTAGAGGGGAGTGTGTTCTACAGATCCATACGGATATGATCATAAATGGAGCATCGTTGTGGGAGAAAAAGGGGGCCGACAGTGGATGGTTGCGCACGCATTCCTAGGGGAGGGAAGTGGCCGAGCTTCAAGTCCTTGAGGCCGAACATAGAGGAAGGTGAGGCCTTCGATACGGCGTATCCTGATCGAATTATCGTTGAGTGAAGAGGCTTGAATTTTAGACCCTAGTATTTGATAATGGGTTCGGCTAAACTTAAGTGTGTCTGGAGATGTTACGTGAGGGAGAGGGAGAAGGAACGCACGGCTGAGATTGGAAGGATTGGATCTAACGGCCTATGTTTGACTTAGGTTAAAAATTATATATTTAAGTTGTAATTTATGTTATATAAAATTCGTGTAAGTTTAAAACTTCATAACTTTTTCATACGAGGTCGAAAAATTACGAAACCAGTTGCGTTGGAATCGTATGGACGAGCACTACGCGATGAAATTGGATTGGAGTCGTTTGGAGTTAGTGAGAATTTTGGGTAAAATTAAACGCGCGTTTAATTTTATTCGAAATAAATCGCTAAAACGAAATTGAAATCAAGGCGAGAACTTCTCACTCAATCGAATCGATTTCAATTTTATTTTAGATAGTTATATTTAAAATTATTGAATGCAAGTTTGAATGATGATTGATATCTATTGATTGTTAAAATAGACATTATGCGCCGTTAGTAAGCGGATGTTATTTAATAAAAACATATACCGCGAATATTTCATAAACAGTGAAATTGGTATTATATATAATATCAATATATATATATATATATTGGCATATGTATATATTGCAGCTGTTAATTCCCCACATTTTTTAGCGGATGAGACCCTATTGCGCCGTTATTAAGCGGATAATATTTATTAAAAACATATACCGCGATAATTTCGTACTGGAGCGGAATTGGTATTGTGCTAATGTTTGTGGATGCAGGAAAATAGGTTGGAGGGATCCAACTGGATTCCTCAACAGTTTTTATTTAATTTCAGATATTTTGATATTTGATGGATTATCATATCGATATATGATGTCGTTGTAGTCGTGATTGACTATTTGGTGTGTAGCATCATTGGACCAAATTTTGGGATTTTAAAATGATTTTAAAAGTGATTTTTTGAAAGTATACGTTTATAAAATATTTTTGGAATTGATCCATTTTAAATAAATAAACGTTATAATTTTTAAAGTTATAAAAATTATGTTTTTGAGAAATATAGTTAAAAGATTGATTTTTGAGAATATGGATTAATGATTTTATAAAATAGTTTAAATTGGGATTTTTGGATTTATTATAAAAAGTGAAAAGATAGGATTTATAAAATTTAGTTATTTTATAAATCAAGAAAATGGTGAAATTATAAAGTAATTTAAAGTCGTTTTAAAATAATTATATAAATTGATTTATATTAAGAGATTTATAAATGGATATTTATAAATTGAAATATTGACATTATAAAACGAGTTTTTATAAGTGTTTGAATGAAGTGAAAATGAATTTCATTAAAGAATGAAATTTATAGAATTATAAATGGTGAAGTTATAAATGAAATTTATAAATAGTAAGATTTATAAATTTTATAAAGTTATTAAAAGAATGGTTTTGGATAAATCATTTAATCTTATAAGTTATAAGATTTATAAATTTGGGAAGTTTCAAAAAGAACGATTTTTGCAAACAAATAAATTATAAGTATTTGACTTATAATATGAATGTTTGATATATAATTGAGTTAGGAATTGAATAGGTAAATAAAGGAATTTATAAACGTTGTTGTATAAATTCGCAAACGACTTATTTAGATAAGAAAATTGTTGAAACCTATTAATGGAGTTATATTCACATTTTTGAATAGTGAATAATCCTTTGAAATAAAATGAATAAAAGGATGAAATTTGTTAACGTAGTATATTCACGTTTTTGAATTGTGAATAATATGTTAAAGAAAATGTTTAGATTTGATGTTTTAAATAAAATTAAAACGATCTAACGATGTTTTAAAATGTGTTGAGATTCGAAACCATAGATTTCAACATTTATTGTTGAAATAGACGTTTTCGAGAAATAAAAGGGAATGGTGGACTATAACACTGTTGTTATAGTAAATGATTTCCGAAAGGAAATGTTTGAATAGTATTGGGATTTATATATCTATTTTAATTTCGAATCCCTATACTAGTGATTTTGGGTTGTCGTAACGATGTTTTACGTAACATTCGTTTTGGCCCAAATAAATATGTTTAAGAGAATGATTTCCTTAAAGAATGAAATATATACTTAATTCGATTTAAGTATATTGAATATTTTCCAAGGTTGAAAATAAAAAGATTAGAATTACTTATTCTTAATAAGTATGGAAATGTTTTCCAATATGAAGTGAATATTTAGAATTTATCTTTTTGAAGATAAATTGAAAATGAATATTAGAAATGAATAATTGAAATCGTATACGCATGGATATTTTGAAATATAAATTCATTATGGAATTTATATGAGGAAGTGGAATTTGTTTTAAAAATAAATATTGATTTATTTTTGAAGTATTGAAATTATATATATCTTGTAAAGATATTTTGGAAAATAAATAATTTGGAAAATTATTTGGAATCTGGTGATGTTGTGCATATCCATTGATAGTTCAATAGCCGACTATCAATATTTCCCTTTGAATGGGTATTTGATGTGATTTGATTGAATTTGAATGCCACACTTATTTTTGAATAAGCGCTCACTATTCGGGTTAACCGGGAAAGGACCATGGGGTCGTATAACCCATTCCGAATATGTGATACGTCGTTGTGAATTGCATTTGAAGATCGGTGTTGAAGACCGGATATTTGCGAGAGCGATAGGATAACCTGTCGATTGTCTCTGCACTGGGTAGCTCCTGGTATAGAGATTCCCTATGTGATGGGAAATCCGATTAGGATTGTGGATATCCGGATTGCAAGGACTTCTTTGTAAGTGCCTTCGGTTTTGTTCGATCCCGGAACAGACTTGTATGGATTGTATGTCTGACATTACAAGTTGAGATATAAAGCAGATTTCTTTCAAATATATTTCTGTTGGTGGCGGAGAATTTATTCTTTTAGCTTAACACCCTTCTCTGAGACGTACGAGCTCAGAGGTTATATAGTTGAAGTTATCAGCGATATATTCCCAATTTGGTAATGTGACATGCTGAGTGTTGCTGAAATGATCATTGTGTTGATTATTTGTGATAGGATCATTTGTTTGATCGTCTATCTTGGTGATCATTTCTATGATCATTTGTTGACCCAAAGCATGGCTTTTGTATAAAGTATGTTTTTGTGGACGAGACTTCGTCGAGCCTCACATCCCGGAAATGGTCAAAACAGGAAAGATGCGGCAAGGTTATGAGGGGTAGCGCCCTTTAGGATATGTGCATTTCCTTCTGGAAAAGGGTGGTATCATGGTATGGAGCCCAGATACTTACTCATGTTGAAACACTTTATTATTATGATTGTGTGAATTGATTAGAGAGCTCTCGGATAAAGGTCCCAAAGGACCGGGGGATGGTATATTCGGTCAGTTGTTACTCAGTTAGGGGTAACCCGGCCTTGTGTTGGCAGAGATCCGGTTTGGTTCTCGGGGATGTCCATCCAGAGGCATTCTCATGTGGCAATGGGAAGTTTCTTGGCCTGACCATTTGTTGGAAATCCAAAGAAACAATACGAAACTTTTAAAGTATTAGTTGTAGAACCTATCATTCACTTATGGTGGCGCCCCACTGTTTGGATGATAGCTATAGTAGGCATACGATAATGGTCGTATGTTGGCTAAGATTTATATCTTTACTTTTGAAATGATTTTCCTACATTATGCACTAGTAATAATATCAAAGGTTTTCTTTTAAATGCGTATCAAGCATCTTTGACTATCATAAGGAGAAATCTCCTCTGATTCTGCGTTTGCATGTGTGTGTGTGCGGGAGGCCTTATGGTAGTCTCATTTTTAAAAGCATTGCGAATTGAATTTAAAAATATTACTCTATTTTGATTTTAAAGTTAAATAAACTGTTTTGAGTTCTCACACCAGTCTCATGACTGACTCGGAGTTTATTGTTTTCCTTCCTAAACTCTGGGTGCCCACCAATTTCCACACGGGCAGTCAAGAGTTAGGTTTATCAGGATATTCTGGATATTCAGGAGTTGATGGAGGCAAGCTGGATGGCATGGCGTATTACTAGTATATAGTATTTCTTTTCCGTTGTTGTTGTTGTTGTATGATGTTGTACACTCTGATGATATGATGAAATGAAATGAAATGTAATGTAATAACTGATATAGTTCTTTGTTTAAAGATTATTCATTTATTATTATATGTTGTTCCGCTGTGAATTGTGAGGTTCTGATGTTGTTCTGTTGTTTCCTTTCTGCCCGTTCTATGTTCTATTTTCTGTTCTATCTTTTTCTATCTTCTTCTACCTCTTTCTTTCTTTTTAAAACCATAACATTTCGGGTTTCCGGCCTTCGATTTCTCGGCAGTCGATAAAGTGAGTATCGATGTTGAATTTTTGAAAGTCGAAAATTCCCGTTTGTTACAGGAAAGGGGCGATACACTAGGGAAAATAGTCCAAGAAATCATCTCAAAAGTTTAGCATGTGCATGTGGCTGAAACCTTGTCGAGTACTGTTATCTCAAATAGGTACCTCGTCCGAAGGCAAAATGTCACAATGACAAATACGCCGCAATGGCAAATATGCCGCGATGGAAAATACGCCACAATGGCAAACGTCTCGAAGACAATTATGCTGCAATGGCAAACGCCGCAATGGCAATGACCCGAAGGTCCAGTACTGGCACGCCGTAATAGCAAATGTGTCACAAACTCTCGGATAGAAACCCGAACAGTGTTAACGTATATCCCATACCACACATTCGCACTAAACGGTTTACTGACCGCTAGTAAATTTCACACTCAAAGCAGTAAAAAGTTTACCTTATCTCATCGGTAAACTCGACTCGAAGGTCAAAACGATCAAACAGACAAATTGGGAATTAACCGATAAGATAAGTGCACGTATCCCATACCACGTGTTTTACCAAACCGTTTAATTCTCCTTTTCATTCGCTCGAAATGTGCAAAAACGTGTAATTTAAATATAAAAATCCATTCTTTGAAGTTTGTCTTGCCTTGGTGTAATTATCTAGCTACTTGCATTTATGCATTCGTTTGGGTCGGTGGTATTGAGGAAACCAATTTTATAATCGATTCAGGCTTGGATATAAATTCTTACTTATAAAATTGATTTGGAAAAATATTTTTTCCAAATCCGGTTTTTAAATCAAAAAATCACCGTGAAATCGATTATAAAATCCGTGCACGAAATTATCGAAATCAATTCAAATTCAATGGAATTTTCTCAAATAGAACTCGAATAAATCAACAACGTTGCAACTTAAAATCATCACAGAATGTCGGCTTTCTAATGTATAGAAATAGCCTTTTGAAAACATCATAATTCATCTCTGAAAATGCAGAAGAAAACAGTGCAAAACAACAGAATAAAGGTTAGGATAACACACAGTTAAACGCACTTAGGCAAGTGACTCAAACTTTTTATAGTAGCTTTGAATGTCGGTTTATTTTATAGGTAGAAAATTTCAAAGTTAAATTCCTAACCAAGTGGTGCAGATTTCATATTCTTTAACAACCATTTTAAACTCAGATTTGTAAATCTCAGTTTACACATACCCACTTTGCAAAAATCATATAAATTCGAAATTTAATCTTTTTCACTCAAAATTTTTACAGTAGCTTTGAATATCAGTCTGAATTATATGTTCATAATTTCAAAGCCAAAATCCTAAACAGTTGGTAAATATTTCATATTCTTTAACAACCATTTTCAGCTTAGATTTGTAAATCTCAGTTTACATATACCCATTTTGCAAAAATCATATAAATTTGAAATTTAATCTTTTTCACTCGAACTTTTACAGTAGCTTTGAATATTAGTCTAGATTATATGTATAGAGTTTCAAAGCCAATAACCTAATCAATTAGTACAGATTTCATATTCTTTAACCATCATTTTCAACTCAGATTAATGAATCTAAATTGACATAAAGTTAAGCAACCAAATCAACCAATTTAACTCTTACATCATAACAACCATCATACAATAAATTAGCACACAGAAAAAAAAACAATCATTTCATAGTCTAATCCTTAGAGATTGATTTTGTGAGTGTTCAAAACTCACGTTATCATCTTCCAAATCGCATGCATCAACACATAAACAAATCACTGAAAAATCTGTGTTTTCGTCCTCAGTGCAGCAAGGGTTTAGCATAGCAAAACTAAGTATTTTCCTACGAAATTTTTGTAGAAAGTTTATTGATGAGGTTAGAACAACATATCAAAATTTCATATTTTTTGATTTTTCTAGAATTAGTTATGAATTTTCTACTGACCTTCGTTTTCAGCTCAGATCTAACCCGGGAACCACTAGAGAAACAAGACCTTTGGCCCACCAAAACTAAACCAATTGCCATCAAATTTGGAGCAGAGGTGTTGGAACATATCAGAAACAATATATCCAAATTTTAGAATTTTTGAGAATTTATTTGATTTATAAGATTTTTGGAATAGGTAGAGTTTGGTGAAAAGAGTTGTAGAAGGAGGAGTTTGAGCTTTCTGATTTTGAATTCTTGAGAAATGTAATGAACATACAGAGCAAAGAAGAGAGGAGTTATATCATCTTCACTTGTAAATGGGCTTAGGTCAGAGATTCTAGCCCAACTCCATTAATAAATCAATTTTTCACTATTTTAAACACACACAAAACACCTTTTAAGTCTATCTTTGAAAAATAATATCTCCTAAACCAAAGCTCATAAAAATGCAAACTTATTTTCAAAAATTAAGTGCAAGACTTTATCTTTGCAATGAAACTAAAATCACTCATTTTTATGGTCATTAGACCCTTCAAATAACTTATTGAAAATGGACCTTTTCAGGTTTGTACAAAAATGTAAAATATGTTTAAAATAGATTTTAGCTCTCAAACTTTGATTTCTTCATAACGAAATTTATGACTCAATTTAATAACATAATTAAGATTTTTAACAAGGTTTACTTTGGTAAATTTACAGTAAAATCTCTTATTTTATTATTTCAAAAATGCGGGTTGTCACATTAACTATCTTTCCAGTAATCAACGTATGTTTTGAAATTTAATTATTGGAATTAATAGCAATTAGAATTTTTCCATTAATAAGAAATAAAAGTGAATTGTAATTAATTAGTGATATTTGCAACTTACATTTTGTTTTTAAAATATAATAAGTATTTTAACGAGAAATATTAAGTTAATTGGTATGTTCAATATTATTAATTGTGTGTAAAAAAGAAAAAATGGTTAAATTAACATATATTTATGTGTATATTTGGAATTAATGAAATGTATTGAAGGGAATATACATTTTAAAATTAAATTTCAAAAGTTTTTTGCAGTATACCTATTCTTCCATTCTCATTAATTTATTACCTAACTTTATTCTGCCGCCATCTCACGTTTTCGTTGACCTCTCTCTTTTGCATATTTCATTACATTTGTTCTTTCACTTCTTGTCATAAATTGAATTATTAACGAGGCGTTACTTTATATTTGAAATGAAATGTGCATTAATTCATGAATTCATTTACATACACATTCACTCATGCATGCATTCATTTCCCTTCAGAAAAAAAACTTTTCACCTAGCATGTCTGTCTAAACTGAATTAAATGCTCTATATTTTCTTTGTGTAATGAATAGTCTTAAATATGTTAGAATTTAATATTCCACTATTCACGTTCATTAATCTTTTCATTTATTTAACTTCTCAGATTTCAACCACCCCTTTCATTTATTTATTTCTTTTATTAATACATGCCTCTTTTAGTTTTCCTGTAAGTTTCATTTATTTACACGTAAGCCTTGCCTTGAAATGTTTCCTGTTAATGAAATTAATTGAGTTAGCACACGTTTTGAAATTTTATTCCAAATTTTTGCTTGCTTTGTAAGCATGTCTTTTAAAATTCAAACGTGTATCCTTCATTCTTTATTTAATACCTGCCACATTTCTTTTCTCATTTTGTTTGTTTCTTCATTTTCAGTTGTTCCTTCTTCTTTTCTCTGAAGCAACATTTTTTCAAACCTGAGTTTGATTTTATATATTATATATATATATATATATATATAAATTTTGTTTAACCTTTCTTCACCTCCTTTTTCCTCCCTCTTTCTTCTTCATTTTCTTCTCTTTTCCAAACAAAAATTTCTTCAAATCTACAAAAAAAAATCTTCTTCTTCTCCTTTTCAAATTTTCCCCTTCGAATTTAGATTATACAAACTTCTCTGTCTCCTCCAAAACCTTCAAATATAAAAAACAAGAAATAAAATCAAAGTTAAAAGAAAGAAAGCAGTGGCGGATCCAAACCTAATTAGAGGAAGGAAAGCTAAAAAGGTGAGTGATTCAACCCACTCGCATAATACTAAAATTTCCATTGCAAGTTAAATAAAATTTATAATGAGATATATAAATTTTTTTATTGCTGTTTATTGGTTTAAATTGACATTTAAATTGATACTGAATCTGAATTGACATTAAATTAAATTGACATTTAATTTTATATTAGGATTTAACAGATTGTTAAAACCTCGATATTGATAACTATTCATTGTTGTAATATATTGGTTGATTTGAATGTTGTCCGAAATGGATGCTTATTGATTGATATGTTGGATGTATGGTTGTTTATTTATTTTAATATGTCCCCATTATCACCGTGTATATTAACGACATCTTTTAAATGGTCATCTAAATCATTTAAGAATTGGATAGCTAAGACATTTAAATTATGGGTTGAAATGATGTATGCCCATACAATTTCTTGAATTTGGATTATGTATTGGAATTGAATTATTTGAAAGGTTTCAGTTTTAATTTAAAATTCAGGTTTATTTTAATTAAAGTGATTAAAATTAGTACTTCGAATTATTTGAAATCACTTAAATAACTATATTTACGTTGTACACCTGATAGGAGATGGAAAATCCCGTAACATCTCTGAAGCCATTGCACTCATATTTTATTTGAGATTGATTTGACTTACATAGGAATTTTTTTAGTTCTGACTCGAGTGTATTGTTTTTCATTATGCTTGGATCAGCCTGAGTTTTTCAGTGTTGAAGACATTATTCTGGAGGACAAAGATGTAGTTTAATATTATATTATTATTTTATCCAACTGCATCATGTTGTTCCACCGCCTTATTTTATTATTATTCCTTCTGTATGTATAACTCTGATATACTGTAAAAGTGTAAACAAATGTTATTTGTAAAACAGCTTCATGAACTGTTTATTTGATTATTATATTTTGTCAATCCGCTGTGAGATTCTATGTTTTGTTTTCCTTCTTTTCTCTTATTTTCTTAATTACCCCATTAACAATCCTCCCTTTTGAATGGTTTGAGTTGACATGTGTGGCTTATTGTCGATTTAAACCGTCCAAAAAGGTGGGTCGTTACAATTTGTGTGATGTTTTATTTCCGCATTATTTTCTTTTTGTGATGTGATTATTTCTATTAAATTGTGAATTTATTATAAACCCTATTCATCCCCCTCTAGTGTTATTTCGATCCTACAAGTGATATCAGGGCTAGGCAGTTAAATTCATATCTTTAAAATATGTATAGTTCTAATAATGCTTTTTTAAAGGCCAATTCATAATTAGGCCACTCATGTTTAGTGGAACAAATTATGCATATTGGAAAATTATGATGAGGATTTTTCTAGATACTATTGAGGCATGGGATATAGTTGAAACTGGTTACAGTTTTCCTATGGTAAAAATAGATGACCGTGAAGTTCCTAAGCCCGAAGATACGTGGGATGCAAATGAACATAATCTCTCAAATGCTTAAGCCATGAATTCTATTATCTACGCCTTAGATAAAATGGAATATAATCGTGCTTCTTATCATGTGATTGCATATGAAATTTAGCATACACTTGAGGTGACTCATGAAGGTATATCACAAGTCAAGGAATATCATCTAGCCATGCCCAGTAAAGAATATGAAAATTTCATAATGTCAAAAGAATAAAATATAAAGGAGATGTATGGACGATTTTCAAGTCTAGTGTTCAAATCCAAAACTTCAGGAAAAGCTTGCATGGCATTGGAGATGTTTCAATAAATTCTAAGGATTTTTCCTAGGAGTTTTGAAGCAAAAGTGACAGCAATTCAGGAATCTAAAGATTTGAAACAGCTAAATTTGGAAGAAGTAATAGGAAATCTCATCACCTATTAGATGGAGCTAAAAGTCAGGGACGGGCGTGAAAATGGAGACTTCAAAAAGAAATCAATTGCTTTGAAAGGTACAACTGACAATAAGGAAGAAGATGAAACTGCAACTGAGCTAGCATTATTAATGAAGTGATTCAAAACATAGACCAAAAAGCATGGAGTTCCAGCAATAAATCGACGAATAAAATCTAGCATCGTCAAGGTACTAGATGATGCCGAGGAAGAAATTATATGTTATAGATGTAAAAATCCAGGTCATTTGAAACCAAACTATCCCCGAATCAACTTGACAAAGGGAAGAAGAAGAGAAGGAGTTTTGCAGCTACTTGGGATGAGAGTGAAGAAGAAGAGGAAAACATTTACAGTGAGAAAGAAGATGCAAACTTATGTCTAATGGTAAAATCAATTGACGGTGAAATTGAACCCAATGAGGTAGCATACTTATCCTATGCTGATTAACCTTTGTTATTTCACAAGTTAAACGAAAATTTTGATAAACTTTAACAAAGATATAATTATCTAGAATCTAAGAAAAATAGTCTACTTTTTTTAAATAATGAGCTAGAACTTATGATTTAAAACATTAGAAAACTTAACTCTGAATGTGAAAAGTGTCAGTCTTTAAAGGAAGAAATGAACAAACATAGGACTAAAATTGAAACCTTTGAAAATTGAATGTTGCCTTTAAAAAACAAATATGACACAAAAATAGAAAATTCCATTAGATGATGCACCTCATTTTTAAATGAAAATGTTGCTTTTAGATCTAAGATTCAACAACTTGAATCGACAATAGGAAAATTTTCTAAAAGCGAAAAATCACTTAATATTTTGTTACGTAGTAAGACTTTCCCCAGAAACAGAAAAGGACTTCGATATGACAGAGTTGAATAAATTAAGAAAATGAATTGTGATAAGTTCGGATTTCATAGGGAATCATCAAAGTGTTTAATTTTTGAAAAAAAATAGGCATAAACAAAATAAATGTTGGAGTAGAAACAAAAACAAAATCGTTAAACAAATTTTAGTTCCAAAGGGTACAAATGTAAATTTCATAATTTTAAACAAGCTTGGGTACCTAAACACTTTGACACTAACATTAATGGACCTATGAAGTCTTTTACACCATTTTACTCTTCACTCATGTAGGTACGTTGGTAGGCTAAGGAACATCAAGAGTGGTTCTTGGAGTAAGGCAGTTCTACACACATGATATGTGAAGAATCAAAGTTTTTTAGCCTAGAAGATTATAAAGGTAGGAGTGTAAAAATGGGAAATGACGGTAAATATAAGATTGTCAGTAAATGTAAAGTAGGTAATAATATTTTACACAAAGTGGTGTTCTGTATGTCGATAACTGACATCATAATCTCATCTCTATCAGCCAACGATGTGACAAAGGTATGAATGTTGTGTTTGATGCAAATTTGTACAAAATAATTAACGAAATTTCAAGTGAAGTTTTGTTCACCGGTAAGAGAAAAGGCAATGCATATTCCTTATCGTTTGATGATTCACTCTTTCAAGATGTCTAGTCGCTAAGGATGAGAAAACTACTTTATGGCACAGACAACTAGGACATGCCGACATGAACTTATTGAAGAAGCTAAAGGGAAAGGACGTGGTGAGAGGATTACTGCAACAAAATTTTAAATCTGGTGAGATACGCTAAGCTTGCACGATAGGTAAGTTCAGTAGATCATTTTTCCATGCTAAAAACAGGTAAATACGTCTAAAGATCTTGAGCTGATTCATATGCATTTTTTTGGTTCGAATGATATTACTAGTTTAAGTGGTAACAGGTACTCTTATGTGTTAGTAAATGATTACTCTAGGTTTACATAGGTTTACTTTTTAGCCAAAAAGCCATAAACTTTCGACTATTTTTCAAAATTTGCATACTACTTCAAAATGAAAAAGGATTTTCCAGATGTGACAATGGTGGAGAATTTGAAATTTATGTCTTTGAGAAGTTTTGTGACGAAAATGCTTTTAAACATGAATTCTCTGCTCCATAAAAATCTCAACAAAATGGGATGGTTGAGTAAAAGAATCGTATATTACAAGAATTGGCTAGATCGATGATGAAAGAATATAATCCTCCTTTGTCTTTTTAGGAAGAAGCAGCAAATACTTTTTGTCATATAATGAATAGAGCAATGATTAAACTAATGCTTAATAAAACTTCTTATGAATTATGGTCTGATAGAAAACCTAACATCTCATATTTTAAAGTTTTTGGATGTGCATGTTTTATCCTTAACTCAAGTCATCAACTCAGCAAACTTGAAACCAAGGCATATGAAGGAATATTCATGGGATATTCATCAAAGAGCAAAGCTTGTAGGGTGTATAATAAAAGGAAGTGGAGTAAAGAAAAAAGTGATAAATAAAAGGATGATGGAATTGAGGAATCAACTAAAAATGCCACCAACGACAATGAAACTGCAGAGCAACCAAAAGGAAATTTAGAGGT
Source organism: Allium cepa (assembly GCA_030765085.1). Taxonomy (NCBI): domain Eukaryota; kingdom Viridiplantae; phylum Streptophyta; class Magnoliopsida; order Asparagales; family Amaryllidaceae; genus Allium; species Allium cepa. Next base: position 1,046,146,430 of record CM060941.1, read on the forward strand.
TGAAAAACTAAAGTTCAAAGCGGATCATCCACTAGAATCAGCAATAGGTAATCCAACTATAAGTATGAAAACCCGATCTTCATTTAATAAAAGTCTCTATGCTTTGTATAGTAGTGGCTTCATTTCAAAAATTGTACCCGTAGATGTAGATACAACAGTTAGTGGTGAAAGTTGGATTATGGCTACGCAGCAGGAGTTAAATTAATTTGAGTCAAATGATATTTGGAAATTAGTTCATAGACCAAGTGACTATCTCGTTGTAGGAACAAAATGGATTTTTAAAAATAAATTTGATGAATCTGGAGATGTAATTAGAAAATAGACTAGGTTAGTCGCTAAAGGATAAAACCAAATTAATGACATTGATTTTGATGAGACATTTGCTGTAGTTGCAAGATTAGAATCCATTAGAATTTTGCATGTTTTAAAGGATTTAATTTATAACAAATGGACATAAAAGGTACATTTTTAAATGGACTTTATAAGAAAATGTTTTTGAACAACCTCCTGATTATGTAAGTCAGAAATTCTCAAATCATGAGTATAAACTTATAAAGGCATTATATGGTCTAAAACAAATTCCTCGAGCTTGGTATGACTATCTTAATACATATCTTTGGAAAATGGTTTAAAAAGGGGCGTGTAGATATTACCTTGTTACTCTTGCATGACAAAGATGATCTCTTGATTATTCTAATTTATGTTAATGACATTATCTCTGGTGCCACAAACAATCCTTTATGCAAAAAATTTGAAAAGTTCATGCATGAAAATGAACTGGGTTGGAGAATTGAATTTTTTTCTTGGATTTCAAATCAAGAAAAGTGAGAAGGGGACTATTATTTTGCAAATAAACTATGTGAAAGAGCTAGTGGAAAGATTTGGTGTAGTAGATGCAAAACATTAAAGACTTCTATGAGGCATTCAGTCAAACTTGATAAAAATGAAAAAAGTATTGTAGATGACCAAAAGAAATATCGAGGTATGATTGGTTCTCTACTTTATCTTATTGCATCTAGGACTGATATTTTGTTTCCAATATGTTTATATGCATATTTCCAAGCAAATCCAAAAAAATCTCATTCAAAGTAGGTGAAAAGAATTTTGAGATACCTCTTGTACACAAAGAATTTTGGGTTATGGTACCCATCCAGTGATAGTTTTGATTTGATAGGTTACTCTGATGCCGATTATGTTGGTTGTCTTGTTGATAGAAAGAGCACTAGTGAAATACTTGATACTAGGACATTCACTAGTTTCATAGCCAAGTAGAAAGCAAAATTGTGTTGCATTATCTACCACAAAAGAAAAATATATTATATTAGGCAGTTGCTCTGCTAAATTTTATAAATATTGCAAACCCTATTAGATTTTGGTCTAGCACTTAAACGTATCCCATTAAAATGTGATATCAAAAGCACCACTGATTTATCAAATAATCCAGTGAATCACTCTCATACTTAACACATAGATGTGAGACATCTTTTCATTAGTGATCCTATTTCAAAGAAAGATATTTGCGTTGAATTTATTTCAACCGATTTCAATTAGCAGACATTTTCACAAAAACTCTTCCTGAAAATAGATTTTCACAAGTTCGTGTGGATTTTGGAATTTTAGAAATAACATAGACTTTTCTTCTCTATTTTTAAATTTTTTTAACAAAAGATATTCTTGTCTTCTTTAGTAAGGAATTTATTCTAGAAAAGATGGTGGTTAACTCCTTGAACCTTTGAAATTTATCAAAAATTATTGATATTGATTGCATAATTGATGGGAAGTGTTTGAATTATGTTTCATAATTAAAGGAAGGATATTTTAATATTTCTTAAAAATTAAACAAATTTTTTGGTATTATCCCTTAGTAGTACATATTTCATTTATGGTTTAACAAATATCTATCATCTTTCTTGTAATCTGTACACTTTAGTTTAATATAGTGAGCTAAAGTTGGTATTTCGAAAACAATTAATTATATTTTTGATTTGATTCGACAACATAAATTATCCTAAAGTGTTCGCTCTCATTTAAAAGTCCTTACGGTTATGCGTGGATGAAACACATATATAAGCGAGAGATAAAAACTCAAGTAACTCCCAACCTTATTTAAAAGTTCTATTGGTTATGCATGGTCAGAAAGTACCTGACATTTTTTTAATGTTTTTTAAAATTTCATTATCAAATTATACCATACTTCTCTCATTGTATGAAATTCTCCCTTAATCAAAACTAAATCATAACTCTAAAGTGGGATATATGTGTAGTTACTAGAATATTTTAATTTTTGTTTGATTAATTGAAATATTTAAATATTTTTATCATTATATGACTCGTAATATCAATCAAAATCTACCACTATGTCGATTGATAATTATATTTCTTGATGATAACAAAAGGGGGGTGATGTTAAGATTTTGGTAGATGAGTGAAAACCTTGCTAATACTCCAGATGTATTGATTTTTTCATTTTCTTTGGCATCTAGGCATTTAGGCACTAAGGCATCAATAAGGGTCTATTATTAAAAGCATGCATATAGGGGGAGTATCTTTGTAGGGGTAGCATCTTAATAGGAGAAGCTTATCGGGGCATAGAATTTTATGTTTAGAACAAACTCATCTATAGTCCAAGGTTGCAAAAACTTAATATATGTATGTTATCATCAAAAGGAAAGAGAATATTACAATATGTGATGTTTGTTTAATACTAGTAAACATACATTTTGTATTTAATGTGTTTTTGTTAAGTTTCTGTGAAGATTACAGGAACACAAAAAGGCAAAGAAGAATTTCAACAAAAAATAAACAAACATATATTTCATTCATTTCAAAAAAGTTTTTTTTTGAACTGGTACTTTATATACAACAAATCATTGGGACAACATATCCCATGTCAAATAAACGTTCGAAAGCAAGTTTCGAACTTGTGACATTCTACACCAAAGCCGAATCAATTAACCACTTGGACAAAGGTGCTTGTCCATTTCAAAAAAGTTTCCAGAACTATAAAATTTGATTAATAAAAGCTCTCCTCTCACTCTCCTATACATTTTTCCTCGGTTATTCAAATACAAAATATATTTTTTCACTCATTCGTATACAATTTTTTAAATATTCATATAGTAATACCTTCATGTTTCAGCTTCCATCCAAATAACAGTTGTTTTCCTAACAAATAACAAAGAAGTAAAAGTAAACAGAAACAAACTGAAATTGCAAAAAATATATAATATATTTAAAACTCGACTTTGCGTTAGTTTGTTTTTATTTCAGGTTTCGAATAGGGACAAAATAAAATGAACATGGACCAGCGCAGCAAGTATGGACAAGGACTAGTTTGACATGCTCGTTAAAAGCTCAGAGGGATAGAAAAATTGAATTACAAGCCAATGGGTGCACGAGCAACTTAAGAAATGCACGATGTGATATTGTACATGCCGCAAGATCATGGAAGTATCAAAACAAGGTAAGAGAACATTATCAACAACATCGCATAAAATATACAAGTAACGCATAACACCACAAACCAAACTCAAGCATAATTAGTTCAAGTTAGTGTCGGCCCTAGCCATAGGCCTAGTAGGCAATGGCTTAGGGCCCTAAAACTTAAGGGAGACCAAAAAACCTATACCTAAAACTAAAATGAGGAAATGCATGCAGGCAAGCAGCACACCTAAAAAAACACAACTACATGGAGAGTAAAAAATGGGGTGGGCTAGGGTTTGAATTCCAATTGAAAGTGGAGGCAATAGCTATGGTTTAAGGATGAATGCTGGTATTCAATAGGTAACTAGGGTTCTTGACTTCCAATTGATCAACTGAAAAAAGGTAGAGGATTGAACTTCATCTTCAAGCCTTCAACGATTAGGTATAATTCTCACAATTCTCTTTAAATGAGTTAATCAACCATTACGCATAAGCTTCTATGTTATTTGAGGAATTTTATTTTTTTTGAAAGATTGTTGGTGTTAATTTAGAAAAACTGATGTTATTCTCTTTATAGATTGATGGTAAACTAATTAACAAAATAAAATACTAATTTTTTTTTATAACAAGAGTGGTGATACAATAGTAAAATTTAAAATGGTGGAATCATAACTAATTAAGTTATTGTAGCATTATCTTTGTAGGATGCTTTTTTGATTATTTTTGTTCAGTCTCAATCATTTTATGAATAATGTAACGACCCGTACTTTACGTGTCGATAAATCGTAGAATAATTATCATTAGGTCGTCTTTATTGCTTAAGCTATCTAGAGTTTAAGTCGTTCAAGGTAGATTGGAGCGACTTAGAGAAGTGAACGACCTAAGGAGATAGGCCGTATGATAGTTAAGTCGTTAGTGTTGTTTGAGTCGTGTAGTGCTTAACTCGAGTGGAGATTAGGTCGTGTGAGAGTTAGGTCGAGTGGAGCGACCTATAGAAGTAACGACTCAAGCATGTTGAGTGAGTTAAGGAAGTTAACGACCTAGTATAGGTAGGTCGACAGAGCGACTTAAGAGATATGACCTACCTAAGGGATAGACGACTTAAGAGTTAGCGGTTTAAGGGTTCTTACGACCTAAGATAGTGAGCGACCTATAACAATGAGCAATGTTTTGTTAGGTCGTGAGCGACTTACGTTAGGTCGCAAGCAACTTAGTGGAGTAAGCAACCTATAAGGGTGAGCGATCTAAAGGTTAGTGGCTTAGGTCGGTAGGACGAGTTAAGTATTAGGTCGGCTGAGTAAGTTGGGTCGTATATGTCTTAGGTCATGCCTAAGTGTTAGACCCTGTGTGTTAAGTCGCGGCCTTTGTTAGGTCGTAAGCGACTTATGATAAGTCGCTATGTTTAGATAGGTCGCGAGGCGGCTTGGTGTTAGGTCGTTGAGCCATGTAGAGGTTTGGGTCGTTAGGTCGTAAGTCGTGGGAAGTCTTAGGTCGGGGACGACTCATGGGGTAGGTCGTGGACGACTTATGGGGGCGACGACTTAAGGATTTCAGCCTATAAATAGAAGGGTTTGCTTCACTTTTTGCCACCGGATTTTGAAGCGACGAAGTGCTACCATTTTGAGAACTCGACTACAACACTTCTTCACTTCTTTTCTCCACTTTGATCTAGTGCTTCCATCCGTCCAAGATCGAAGATCAAGATCGAAGATCCAAGAGCCAAAGTTGAAGATCTTCATCCATTGAAGTGAGATTTCACTGTTTGAAGCGGAATTTGGTCGGATCAAGCTTGAACCTACGCTGTCCAGATCTGAAGTTAGTAGCTTTTGAGGTGTTTAGGTGATTCGGTGAGTGGTAGTTATCTCTCACACGGACCCAAAGGAGTATATTGGATCGGTGGCTTGTTTATGTGTTAAAGATAGTGATTTCTTGCATTTTCCTTAAGTCTGCATGTAGATCCATCGTTTGTGAAGTCTTGATACCCATTTTACTACATGTTAACTTATGCAAGTTTATTCATCAAGTTGTAGAGACATTTGCTTATAATTCATGCTTGTTAGATTTGGACACTTTAATTACCAAATTGCCATTTCTTGTATAATTGCTTATTAGATCTTGTTTGAATGTTTGATTGTTTGGATTTATGATTGATTAGATTGTTGCAAATTAGCTAATACTTGATTTAGACATGTTGGTCGAAGATGATTCAAAAGCTAAGTGGAAAGGCTCTTGAATGGTGAAAGCTGCTTGTGGCATATGAAGCGGATGATGAAGCTCATATAGATAGATTTGATGATGATGGACTTTGCTATGACTAGAGGAAGCAAAGCATGATGTTGAGATGGGACTTTGCTATGATGCGATAAGGCAAAACATGATGTGAGATAGCCTTGGTTTAATCCAGACGGGATCATCCCAAGCATGTTGATAACTCGGTGATATGGTTCGAGTTTGTTGATAATGGATGGCTCGAGAGGCGCTTGGGCTAGTATTGAATAGTCGTCGAGGAGGATGACTAGGAGGCTGAGGTTTTAGCGTTATTGAAGGTTCTAGCATGCTCAAAGCAAGAGTACGCTGGGCAGATTCGATAGTCCCAGGCACGGGCTGCGACGATGTGCTAGTACTCTGGGCAGATTCGATAGTCCTAGGCAAAGGCTGCGACGACGTGCGGAGTTATGTCTAGAACCGGGGTTACCATTAGCCCTTGACGGACGGCTGAAAGAATGTGCCGGTCATTCAATTAACGGTGATATCAAAGCAATGGTAACAGTGATAGCCAGAGTCATGGATGTTTGGTTGTATCATCATTCGGTCTCAAGAGCGATGCTTTCTGGGTGCTTATCTGATCTTGGTTTAGGCCTTGGGGGTTTGTACTTGGAAAACATCGACCTTGACTCGAGTGATAATTAATTTACTTTGAATGTCTGCTTTGCTATGTTTGCTTTTGCTTAGTGTGTCTGGGGGCTATCACTGCAGAAAGAGGTGGAGTGGGATGGTTTGGGTTCCTATTCCTTTTATCCTTTATGCTCTTTTGGTATGTTTGATAGTTGATTTACTGCTCACTAGGACTTTTGTCTGACTCAAGGTTTTATGTTCAACTCTTATTACCTTGGGCTGTTCATCCATGTTGGGATGGGCAGACTAGGTAGCAGGTGACAGGTGCTGTTCTTAGAGACCACGTTGCTGATGACGAAGACGAGCTGGAGGCTTTTGCATATTGTTTTCTTACTATATGTACTGGATGTTCCGCTGCTTGTACATGCTTTGAGTGTTATGTAGTGAGGCTTGATGTATGATATTTTCAGATGCTTGTATCAAACCTCTATGAAGTTTATATGATGATATTCTGTTATATAGCTTCACTATATATATTTTTCTATTGTATTTTGTCCACGCGTTGTGAGTTATACGATAGAGTTTGCTGTTTAATCTTACCTTGACAATCGTCCATAGCTGCCTGGCACACCTTTCAGTGCACCATTCCCTTGTTTCGTGCGGGGGTCATAGGCGGTCGTCACATTTGGTATCAAAGCTTTGGTTAATCGATTTTAGCCAACGCTCGCTGACATAGCTACGTATGAGAGACGTAATTGTATTTTGATGGATGATTACTATATATAATATAGTAGTTTAGATGGATTTGAACTCCTTATGCAGTTGTTTCTCAAGGTGTTCTAATCATTCCTTTTTATAGATATTAAGGATGAGTCGAAGAGGGAGACCAGCTGCTAGGGAAGGCCGTGCTGTTGAAGGGGCTGCTGATTATGCTTCTATGTTCGAAGCTATGATGACTTCGATCATGAGAAGGATTCCAGCTCCGGGGCAATCAGTAGATGTTGGAGTTCAAGTTCAAGCTCCAAAGCCAGTGGATTTTGCTAAGCTTTGTAAGGACTATACTGCTCTTGGAGGAAAGGTTTTCTTGGGAACATAATCCACCATTGAAGTCCAGAGGTGGATAGATGCTTGTAGAAGGATCTTTGGTGACTTGGGAATTGACGATGCAACTAAAAGGAAGCTTGCATCAAGGCAGCTTCAAGGAAGAGCTTCTGATTGGTGGAACTCTATCACCATTGATACTTCAGAGGAAGAAATTACTTGGGTGCAATTCCAAGCCAGATTTGAAGCTAAGTTCATTTCTACAGCTCAGAAGTCTGTTCTGTTTAAGAAGTTCGTGGAACTCAAGCAAGGTGGAAGACCAGTTCTTGAGTATGTTTCTGAGTTTGAGGCCTTGTTCAAGTATGCCCGGTCGTATATTGAATCTTCATATCAGAAGAACGAGAAGTTTGTGACAGGCTTGGATAGTTATCTTGGGAGGCAGTTGGTGGATCATCTGGACGATCCATTTGAGAAGCTAGTGGAGAAAGCTCTCAGGCATGAGAATCTGTTTCCTAAGGAAGGATCTGTTGTTGCTGTAACCAAGGAAGAGTCTAAACCACAGCAGGGTGGAAACAAGAAGAGGAAGCAGCAACAACAGAAGGGTAAGGATGGTCAGAAGAAGTCGAAAGGTGAAGTGACATGCTACAATTGTCAGCAGAAGGGCCATCTCTCCAGGGATTGCAAGAATCTGAAGGTGCCGGCGAAGTGCCACAACTGTGATAAGCCGGGGCATTTCAAGAAGAATTGTCAGGAACCTAGGAAGGACAGGCAGGTTGTGCAAGCTTATGCTTTGGGGGCTGTTCCATCGTCTTCGAAAGCTCCTACTGTGGAAAAGAAAGGAAAGAGTGTGGTAGTTCAAGGTACTCTTTCCATTGATGGTGTTCCAGTTAGAGTGTGATTTGATACTGGAGCGTCGCATTCTTTTGTTTGTAATGAACTTGTAGGCCGGTTGGGTTTGGAACCGGATATTGTTGATAGACCATTGGTTGTGACTAATCCAGTTGGGGGTTCGTCCTGTTTGTGTATGATATGCCGTGGTCTGGTTGTATCGAGTCATGATTGCTCTTTTTTTTGTGATTTTTTTGTTCTGAACTTTGAAGGGTTCGGAATTATTTTGGGTATGGACTGGCTTAGGAAGTATGCGGCAAAGGTTGATTGTGAAAGGTTGGAGGTGACAGTCGAGAATGTGGAAGGGCGAAAGGTTGTGATACGATGTAAGCATGAGAAAGGCGTCTTCATGAGCTTCATGTATTCGCTGGTTGTTCCACGGGATGGACTGTCATCGGTGCCAATCGCGAATGGATTTGAGGATGTCTTTGACGAGGTCAAAGGGTTACCGCTGCATAGGGAGATCGAGTTTCGTATCGATCTAGTTGATGGAGCCAGACCTGTTGTGATGCCTCTTAGGCGGATAGCGCCTAGAGAACAGCAAGAGCTGAAGGTGCAAGTTGATGACCTTTTACGGAAAGGATTCATTCGGCGTAGTGTGTCCGAATGGGGTGCACCTGTTGTGTTCGCAACCAAAGCGGATGGATCGTTGAGTTTGTGTGTTGATTATCGTGAGCTGAATAAAGTGACTAAGAAGAACAAGTATCCATTGCCGAGGATAGATGACTTGTTTGATCAGCTTCACGAAGCTAAGGTGTTTTCTCAGATGGATTTGGCGACGGGATTTCACCAGTTAAGAGTGGCTAAGGATAGTGTGCCGAAGACTGCTTTCAGGACACCATCCGGTTTTTATGAGTGGCTGGTAATGCCGTTTGGATTGACCAATGCACCAGCATATTTTGTTGATCTTATGAATAGAGTGTTCAGGGATCAGTTGAACAAGTTCGTACTTGTGTTCGTGGATGATATTCTGATTTATTCCAGAACTGAAGAAGAGCACAAGACGCACTTGCGAATTGTTTTGGAAATCTTGCGAAAACATCAGCCGAAGGCTAAGTTTTCGAAGTGTCACTTCTGGAAGAGTGAAGTGAGATTCTTAGGCCATATTGTCTCTGGAAGTGGGATAGCGGTTGATCCCGCTAAGGTGGCAGCAATCCTGGATTGGGCTAGACCTAAGAATGCATCTGATGTGAGAAGTTTTCTTGGATTAGCAGGATACTATCGTCGGTTTATCAAAGACTTTTCCAAGATAGCTGCACCGTTAACAGGATTGACGAAAAAGAGTCAAGTATTCAGATGGGATACTAAGTGTGAGCAAGCTTTCGGAATCCTGAAAGAGCAACTGACAAGTGCTCCTGTTTTGGTTATTCCAAGTGGGAATGATGAGATGGTGGTTTACACCGATGCACGTGGTACTGGACTTGGAGCAGTGCTGATGCAGAAGGATAAAGTTATTGCGTATGCAAGTCGACAACTGAAGCCACATGAAAGGAATTATCCGACTCATGATTTGGAATTGGCGGCGATTGTATTTGCTCTGAAGATGTGGAGACATTACCTATTGGGAGTTCGATTCGAGTTGTTTACAGATCATAAGTCGTTGAAGTATCTTTTCTCCCAAAAGGATTTGAATCTTCGGCAGCAAAGATGGCTAGAGTTTTTGGCATCATATGATTTTGGTATAGCCTATACTCCGGGAAAGGGTAACGCAGTGGCTGATGCGTTAAGTCGAAGACATGCAGGATTGGGAGCCATATTTTCGGAATGGAAGAATCTCGAGTATTTAGCTGGATTTGACTTCAGGCCCAGATGTGAATTGGAACCTGAGATGTTGGCAAACTTATCGATAAGACCTTCTCTTGTGGAAAGAATTGGCGAGAGCCAAAAGCGAGACGATAAGCTTGTCAAGATTATCCGAGATTTGGAATCTGGATTGGACCCAGAAAGGGATAAAGGATTCGAGGTCGATCAAGAGGGTTGGCTTCGGAAATAAGGACGACTAGTTGTTCCTGATATTGATGAATTGAGGAATGAAGTTCTGAAGGAAAGTCATCACTCGAAGCTGACAATTCATCCAGGTGGAAATAAGATGTATCGGGATATGAAGAGAACCTATTATTGGGAAGGTATGAAGAAGGATTTTGGAAATTTTATTTCCAAGTGTATGAACTGCCAGTTGGTAAAAGCCGAACGGAAGAAGCCAAGTGGATTGCTTCAGCCATTAGAAGTTCCTATGTGGAAGTGGGAGCAAATGTCGATGGATTTTATCGATGGTCTACCTAGAACAAGGGCAGGAAATGAAGGGATTTGGGTCATCGTAGATCGTTTGACCAAGAGTGCAAGATTCATTCATGTTCGATCAACTAGGACTGCATCGAAGTTGGCTGAGTTGTATGTTAAGTGGATAGTCCGATTCCATGGTGTTCCGAAGAGTATAGTGAGCGATCGAGACCCATTGTTCACTAGTGGATTTTGGAAGAGCTTTCAGGAAGTTCTGGGAACCGAGTTGTGTTTGAGTACAGCTTATCATCCCCAAACCGATGGTCAGACAGAGAGAGTCAACCGAGTTTTGGAAGATCTCTTGAGGGCATGTGTTTTAGATTTCGGAGGATCATGGGAAGATTATCTTCATTTGGTGGAATTTGCGTATAATAACAGTTACCAGTCAAGTATTGGTATGGCACCATATGAAGCATTGTATGGAAGACCGTGTAGCTTTCCGACATGTTGGTTAGAAACAGGAGAAAAGCTGATACTTGGGCCAGGAATGATTCGACAGACTTTGGATTGCATAGAGATCATTCGGCAACGAATGAAGGCAGCCCAAGACCGTCAGAAAAGTTATGCCGATAAGCGTTGTAAGGATTTGGAATTCGACGTAGGTGATATGGTTTTTGTGAAGATTTCTCCACTGAAGAATGTTATTCGATTCGGGAAGAAAGGAAAATTGACTCCAAGATTTGTTGGACCAATCCTGATCATCGAGCGAATTGGAAAGCTCGCTTATAAATTGGAGTTACCAGAAAAGATGGCAGGAGTGCACAATGTTTTTCATGTATCGTATCTACGGAAGTATGTGCACGACTCGAATACAGTGGTTTCTGCTGATAGCTGTGAAGATTTAAAGGTTGATCCAGTTGTTAGAAGACCTCGTAAGCTGCTTCGTGTTGTTGAAACCGACACGAAACAGCTTAGGAGGATGACGATTACGTTGCTCAAGATACAATGGAGTGATGATGTTAACGACTGTACATGGGAGGAGGAAGAGAGGATGAAAGCAGCTCATCCTTAACTCTTCAAGGTATGGCCCTAAGGTGTCGTGACATCTCATGAATTTGTAACTTGTTCTAATCTTAGAATTCTGCATGCTAGGTTAGTAATTGGATGTATGGTTTGATGATTGCTATGGATGGTAGGCATGCAGAATAGTTTTGATTGCTCGTGTTTGTTTGGAATTTCGGGGGAGAAATTCCTAAGGGGGAGAGAATGTAACGACCCGTATTTTACGTGTCGATAAATCGTAGAATAATTATCATTAGGTCGTCTTTATTGCTTAAGCCATCTAGAGTTTAAGTCGTTCAAGGTAGATTGGAGCGACTTAGAGAAGTGAACGACCTAAGGAGATAGGTCGTATGATAGTTAAGTCGTTAGTGTTGTTTGAGTCGTGTAGTGCTTAACTCGAGTGGAGCTTAGGTCGTGTGAGAGTTAGGTCGAGTGGAGCGACCTATAGAAGTAACGACTCAAGCATGTTGAGCGAGTTAAGGAAGTTAACGACCTAGTATAGGTAGGTTGGCAGAGCGACTTAAGAGATATGACCTACCTAAGGGATAGACGACTTAAGAGTTAGCGGTTTAAGGGTTCTTACGACCTAAGATAGTGAGCGACCTATAACAGCGAGCAATGTTTAGTTAGGTCGTGAGCGACTTACGTTAGGTCGCGAGCGACTTAGTGGAGTAAGCAACCTATAAGGGTGAGAGATCTAAAGGTTAGTGGCTTAGGTCAGTAGGACGAATTAAGTATTAGGTCGGCTGAGTAAGTTGGGTCGTATATGTCTTAGGTCGTGCCTAAGTGTTAGACCCTGTGTGTTAAGTCGCGGCCTTTGTTAGGTCGTAAGCGACTTATGATAAGTCGCTATGTTTAGATAGGTCGCGAGGCGGCTTGGTGTTAGGTCGTTGAGCCATGTAGAGGTTTGGGTCGTTAGGTCGTAAGTCGTGGGAAGTCTTAGGTTGGGGACGACTCATGGGGTAGGTCGTGGACGACTCATGGGGGCGGCGACTTAAGGATTTTAGCCTATAAATAGAAGGGTTTGCTTCACTTTTTGGCACTGGATTTTGAAGCGACGAAGTGCTGCCATTTTGAGAACTCGACTACAACACTTCTTCACTTCTTTTCTCCACTTTGATCTAGTGCTTCCATCCGTCCAAGATCGAAGATCAAGATCGAAGATCCAAGAGCCAAAGTTGAAGATCTTCATCCATTGAAGTGAGATTTCACCGTTTGAAGCGGAATTTGGTCGGATCAAGCTTGAACCTTCGCTGTCCAGATTTGAAGTTAGTAGCTTTTGAGGTGTTTAGGTGATTCGGTGAGTGGTAGTTATCTCTCACACGGACCCAAAGAAGTATATTGGATCGGTGGCTTGTTTATGTGTTAAAGATAGTGATTTCTTGCATTTTCCTTAAGCCTGCATGTAGATCCATCGTTTGTGAAGTCTTGATACCCATTTTACTACATGTTAACTTATGCAAGTTTATTCATCAAGTTGTAGAGACATATGCTTATAATTCATGCTTGTTAGATTTGGACACTTTAATTACCAAATTGCCATTTCTTGTATAATTGCTTATTTGATCTTGTTTGAATGTTTGATTGTTTGGATTTATGATTGATTAGATTGTTGCAAATTAGCTAATACTTGATTTAGACATGTTGGTCAAAGATGATTCAAAAGCTAAGTGGAAAGGCTCTTGAATGGTGAAAGCTGCTTGTGGCATATGAAGCGGATGATGAAGCTCATATGGATAGATTTGATGATGATGGACTTTGCTATGACTAGAGGAAGCAAAGCATGATGTTGAGATGGGACTTTGCTACGATGCGATAAGGCAAAGCATGATGTGAGATAGCCTTGGTTTAATCCAGACGGAATCATCCCAAGCATGTTGATAACTCGGTGATATGGTTCGAGTTTGTTGATAATGGATGGCTCGAGAGGCGCTTGGGCTAGTATAGAATAGTCATCGAGGAGGATGACTAGGAGGCTGAGGTTTTATCGTTATTGAAGGTTCTAGCATGCTCAAAGCAAGAGTACGCTTGGCAGATTCGATAGTCCCAGGCACGGGCTGCGACGACGTGCTAGTACTCTGGGCAGATTCGATAGTCCTAGGCACGGGCTGTGACGATGTGCGGAGTTATGTCTAGAACCGGGGTTACCATTAGCCCTTGACGGACGGCTGAAAGAATGTACCAGTCATTCAATTAACGGTGATATCAAAGCAATGATAACAGTGATAGCTAGAGTCATGGATGTTTGGTTGTATCATCATTCGGTCTCAAGAGCGATGCTTTCTGGGTGCTTATTTGATCTTGGTTTAGGCCTTGGGGGTTTGTACTTGGAAAACATCGACCTTGACTCGAGTGATAATTAATTTACTTTGAATGTCTGCTTTGCTATGTTTGCTTTTGCTTAGTTTTTCTGGGGGCTATCACTGCAGAAAGAGGTGGAGTGGGATGGTTTGGGTTCCTATTCCTTTTATCCTTTATGCTCTTTTGGTATGTTTGATAGTTGATTTACTGCTCACTAGGACTTTTGTCTGACTCAAGGTTTTATGTTCAACTCTTATTACCTTGGGTTGTTCATCCATGTTGGGATGTGCAGACTAGGTAGCAGGTGACAGGTGCTGTTCTTAGAGACCACGTTGCTGATGACGAAGACGAGCTGGAGGCTTTTGCATATTGTTTTCTTACTATATGTACTGGATGTTCCGCTGCTTGTACATGCTTTGAGTGTTATGTAGTGAGGCTTGATGTATTATATTTTCAGATGCTTGTATCAAACCTCTATGAAGTTTATATGATGATATTCTATTATATAGCTTCACTGTATATATTTCTCTATTGTATTTTGTCCACGCGCTGTGAGTTATACGATAGAGTTTGCTGTTTTATCTTACCTTGACAATCGTCCATGGCTGCCTGGCACACCTTTCAGCGCACCATTCCCTTGTTTCGTGCGGGGGTCATGGGCGGTCGTCACAAATAATGTCTTTTAGAGAATATGACTCCGGGGCTTCCAAAAGAAAGAAAAAACTTGAAACAGAAAATGATATTAGAAAAAAAGCGGGTTTACTTGATAAAATTTTTACCAAGAAACAAGAGAAAGAATTTGTTATTGAAAGAAAGGGAAATGAGGTTGGAGTTAATGAATTTGTGACAAATGAAAATGAGGTTATTGACATGAATGAGATCAATTTTAATATGGATATTATTATGGAGTTTGTAACACTTTCTTTAGACATTAGTGATCCAATAAATAGGAAAAATATGAATCAACAATTGAGGGATTTAATTGTTTAAAGAGGTCCTACAAGAGATAATAATTTTAGTTTTCCTAAAGATACATCAAACAGATGTTTCTCTACCATACACTATTTTAGACAATTGTCAAATGGAGAAAGCACGATAGAAAATGGTTAATATACTCTGAAGATTTGGATAAAGTATTTTGATTTTGTTGCAAGTTATTCAAAGCTGATAAAATGATGTCTTAATTGGAAATGAAGGAGTGAATGATTGGAAAAATATTAGTGAAAAATTCATTGCATATGAAGTTAGTATTGATCATATTACTAGCATGGAGAAAAGGATTGAATTGGAAAAAAGATTTCAAAAGAATGAAACAATTGAAAAAAGTGCACAAGAATAAATTATTAAGGAAAATGAGCATTGGAGACATGTCCATTTAAGAATAATATCGGTTGTCACAGCTCTTAATAAAAATAATTTGGCATTTCGTGGAGATAATGAGAGAATTTATTAAGAGAATAATGGAATATTTTTAAGCATTATAGAAATGATTGTCAAATTTGATCCAATAATAGTAGAATAATTCATAGAATTCAAAGTAAAGATATTCATTATCATTATCTTAGTTACAAGATTCAAAATGAGCTAATACTTCTAATAGCAAATGAAATTAGAAAAGCAATGTTGAAAAAATTAAAGAAGTAAAGTTATTTTTCTATTATACTTGATTGTACTTCGAATGCAAGCCATGAGGAACAAATGACTATGATCTTAAGGTGTGTGAATATTTACAATAATACGATGAAGTGGAAGAATTTTTCTTAAGATTTCTAGTGGTTGATGTCACTTCCAGTAAGGGGCATTTTGATGAACTTATTGGTGATCTGAATGATTTGGAACTTGATATTGATAATGTGAGAGGGAAAGGCTACGGTAATGGTTCTAATATGAAAGAAAAAAAATAAAGGTGTACAAAATAGATTACTTAGAGCATTTTACACCCATTGTGGTTGTCATAGTATTAATCTCGCACTTTGTGATTTGGTTAAATGTTGCTCTAAAGCCATTTCTTTTTTTGGAGTGGTACAGTGCATATATACCACGTTTTCATCCTCAACTAAATGATGTAAAATATTTAAAGATAATGTTAATGGACTTCCACTAGAGCTATTATCATAAACACGTCGGGAAAGTCACGTGGAAAGTGTGAAGGCAATCTGGTCTAAAGCTCCAAAAATAAAAAATGCTTTAATTCAATTGAAAAGTCTTAATGAAGATCTAACATGCAAAGTGGTGCCGAATCCTTAGTAAAATATGAGTTTGAAAACTTTGAATTTTTCTTGGAATGGTTATATGATACACTTTATTGAATAATGTTAGTAGAGTAAGCAAAGAGCTACAAGTAGAAGATATGCATATTGACGTAGCTATGGATCATCTAAAGGGTCTAATTTGTTTTTTCCAATTTTTTGATGAAATTGGATTAGAATTCTCTATGATTGAAGCCGAAAAAATTGCAAATGAATCGGGGATAGAACCTCTATTTTTTGAAAGTCGTGTAATACGTAGAAAGAAACAATTTGATTAAAATAATAGCGAACAGACTATGCAATCACCAAAAGAATCTTTTAGAGTCGATTATTTTATGTACATTTTCAATCAAGGTTTGTCATTGCTTAAGAGTAGATTTGAACAAATTAAAAAGTATGATGAGATATTTGGATTTTTGTATGATCTAGAAAGATCGAAGCATGTATCTTATGATAGCTTGAAGTCTTCATGTGATAATCTTGAGAGTTATTTGAAACATGATATGGTTTTTAATATTGATAGAGCAGAGTTATTTGCGGAGTTGCAAATTATTAGAGAGATTTTACAACAAATGCAAAATGAGCTATTGATGTTTCAAATTATTTCAAGAGGATGTGTTGTCTTTATGTTAATGCAACTTATAGAATATCATTGACTATTCCCATGACTGTTGCCTCGATGGAAAGAAGCTTTTCAAAGCTAAAATTAATTAAATCTTTTCTTCTGACGGCCATATCGAAAGAAAGATTGAATGGATTGGCGAAAATATCTATCAGAAAAATGATTTAAGAATCACTTGATTTAAGTGTTTCGCTTAGTAATTTTACAACTCAAAATGTAAGAAGATTAAGTTCAATATGAACATCTTTTGTTTCATTTCTATGCAATCACAACTAGCGTTTTGTATTAATGAAATATCATTGCTTTCTTATTTTTGCTATTCATAATTATTTGTTATATGCGAGGGCCTTAAAAAAATTCCCCTTGGATCTTGTATAACTCAAGGTCAGCCCTGGTCCATGTATAACTAGAAGATGGTGCACAAACCAGACTAAAATAGTTTAGGCTAAAAAGAAAATCAGGTCGGTCAGAATAGCTAAATCAAATGAAACACAACTCAGGTTTGATGAAACGGAGTTCAAGTTAGAATACAACTTGGTATATATCAGTTCAGGATTACCAGGGCAAGTTGCATATGCACAAGTAAAAGTGAATACATACACAATATAAGGTATAGATAGAGCAACAAACTACTACAATGCATATAGCAATACATGCATAGTGACAGTCCAGATACATTCGAACCATGCAAAAACAGACTAGGCACAACAAGGCTCAAGTCCTGGATTGAATAAAGACGATCATCTCAGAAACACCAATTAAGATACACTGTAATATGCACAAACTAGCAAAAGCATGCATAAGCGCTTTGACTTCAAAGAGCAAGCCAGAAATGCAACAAATTCAAGCATATGTTGTTCAGTGTAACAAGGAATTCAAAAAGGTGTCAAAAGAATGGCTGATTTACTTGAAGAAATATATTAAAAAATTCGTAGTTGGACAATTCAAAGTCAAGGATGAAATCACAAAAAAATTCAAGCCAAAAGCCAACAAATTAAAATAAAAATTCCAAAGTAACAATAGAAATCAAAATCAAATCAAAGCCTTAAACCTTCTGTATGAAGCATCAATCAAAGACGAAATGAATCATTGCATAGATCTGAAGAAGGAAAAAGGAACGAGATAGAAGAAGATAAAGGGGGACAATTTTAATTTAGGGCCCTAATTTGTTTTCTTATATATATTTCTAAATAAAGGGAAAAAAACTTTTTTATTTTTGTGTATTTACTTTTAAATTCAAACTCTAATCATCTAGGTTTGAATGATATATTTGTAGTTTGGAAAATTTTCAACTTAGGGATAAAGTTAAGGCAAGATTTTCAAGCATACAGTTAGAACAATTAGGTCAGCAATAGTCGCAAATTTACAAAAGCGGTCGATTATTTAATCTTAGTAGAAATTTTCACAGCAACAATAGGTAGATTCGCCAAAGCTGGGTAAATTTTTATGCTTTTTTATTTTTGCATTATTTTCTTATCTGTGCTGTGATTATTACTATCAAATTATGAATTTATTACAAACCATATTCACCCCTCTAGGTTAATTTGATCCTACAATAGTACAATACTGTACTCAGATGTATAATAGAAAAGGAGATAACATACTACATGACGTTGATATGAAGAATAAACAGTCAGGGGAAAGAATACTTTTCTTGGATGATTACTACGGAACGATAATGTTCTCAATAAAAGATGATCAATCTCTTGGACCTGATCGGGTAAGCAATATTCGGTTAGAACAGAATTAATCGGTGGAACTAGTTTATTTTGGTAGATTCAATTACAAAACTAGATCTGCTTGTTTGTAAAATAATACTTTTTTGATTATCAATTTAACCAAATTAACTAAACTTTCATTATTTCATCGAAATTTGTGTTATTATCATATTCTAGTAATTGTTTTAGTGATAAACACAAGGTTTACCTAATAATTTTTTTAGTGTTAAACACAAGGTTTACCTAATGAAAATGCTCAATAAAATCTCTTTAAACGTAAATTTATGTTTTCATTTTAGTAAATCAATCGTTTGAACAATGATATACCTTTTTAGGTCAGTTAAAACGAATACCGATCGAATTAATAAAAATTAATTCGGTTTGGTTTGGCATAGTTTTGATTGGTTTTGGTTCCAATTCGATTTTACATTTTTTACGTTAAGACCGACTGAACCGACTGAAGGCTCACCCCTATCTCTGAATGACTTCAGTATAAAATTTTATAAATTGCACTGGGATGGGTGTCAAGAGTTAATTACAAAAGCAGTTATAGAGGTATTCATTACAAAGTAATCGCTATTGGGACCGAATCACACGTACATCACATATATGCAAAAAAGGATAGACCAATCTCTATTATTGATTATAAACCTATAGTCTATTGCAATGTGCTATGCAAAATAATTGTAAAGATTATTTGTTTCAGAATAAAGTGGTTCCTAACACATCTAATTTCTATTGCCTAATCCACTTTTTACCAATTTAGCTTTTGCTAAAAACATAATACCAGCTCATGAGTTAATTAAAAAATTTAAGAAAAAAAGGGTGAGGTAATTTTTGGTCAAAATTGATTTACAAAAAGCGTATGATATGATAAATCAAGAATTCAAATGTACGATGCGCATGAAAATGGGTTTCCCTACAAGTATGATCTATTGGATTAATGAATTCATATCGACACCAACATTTTCACTATTACTAAATGGATAGCCTAAAGGTTTTGTATATTTATACATAGGACTAAAATAAGGGGACCCCCTTTCATCCTATTTATTCTGCATAGCAATGGAATATATGTCCTTATTACTTGAATGGTCGTTCAAAAATGAATCACTAACCCCTATATCAAAGTGCAACCATTACTTTCTCATATGTCGTATGCACATGATGTTATTTTCTTTGTTGGATCTGGTAAAAAAGTGCAAAAATTTAAAGGGCATTCTAAACCAGTTGGAAAATGCTTCTGGATTGCAAATAAGTGCTTTGAAATCTACTATTTAGTTCGATGGCAGTGCAACTAATAAGGTAAACATACTAGACACATTGCAAAATCACTTAATGTGGTCTACCTATGAGATACTTAGAGGTACCTGCGATGACTGCCTATAACACCGACACAAATAATAACCGAACAGTGTGTTGTGGTCGTGTCGACCAATATAGGATGATCATCTAGATGAATAATAACAAACACAACATATAACCTGTCATATCACAGAGCGCATGGATAAAATATAATATCACAGATATAACAGAAGAAATAGTGATAACTATGTAAACAAATCATCAGAGTACCGATCCACAAAGCCATACATCAAATGTCATAGAGTTTATTCGTTGAAAACAAACTGTAACACCCTAGATTTTTGAAAACATTATTAGAAGATTTAATTAGATTAACTAAAAAAATAATGTGTTGATTAGGGGATTGAGATTTGATTTATTTAAGGTAGCCATGCTTTTTAAACTAATGAATTAAAAAGAGTTTAAAATGAATTAAAGGAGGGGTATTATGGGAAAGAGGACATTCCTATATTATCTTCCTTAGGCCACACGTTCTGTGACGACCCTAAATTTTGGACAATTTAAATTGAAAATATTTAATTAATTTTAAATATTTGAATAATGGTTTAGGTTGAATTCCCAATATAACTATGAATTTGGCGATTAGATTATAAAATTTAATCTATTGAAAGTTGAATAAAAATTGGAATATTCAGTTTTAAGCTGATTAAAAATATTTTAAGGGCTTAGAAAATGTATATTGATAATACTGAAGATAATAGAAGCTTCGGAATTGAATTTGAAAGTGATTTGTTCAGTTTTGAAATTATATCGTTTGAATCGATATTTAAAAACAGCCTTCCGAGGCACAGTCTCGAAATTCGACGAAACCAGTTCCATTGGGTCCGTAATATTGAATTATTATCGGATTTTAAATTTCGTATTGATCGGAGTTGTTGTGTGAGCGTACGTTAAGTAAACGCGTTAAAATTTATATCAAATTCAATTTAAATTTAAATTTGTATTTGGTCTACATCGGTACTTTACCTTTCCCATCAAAATAATGTAGCTAGGTAATGCAAACATGACCTATTCTCTGCAAAGTCACGTAATCCTGTCTCCCTCCATCTCTTTTTAAATCATCACGCAAGTTCGTTTCAAAAGCAGAAACAAAGAAAATTTAGATGGCGACATCTCTTTTCCCTATATCTCGTTTAAATAAGATAAACGAAATCAAGGCCGAAGTTTAAATCAAAACCGAAACCTTTCGTTTAATTCTCAAAATCAAATCGCGATTCCCCCCTTTTCCAATCGATCTCGGCGACGTGACTCTGGGGAGCTCGAGGTCGGCTAGGGCTTGCGCTCGCGCAAGCGTGCATGATCGCGACCCGATCGCGATGGTGGTTCAAGGCGGCCGAGGTATCAAGTGGAGAGGTGGTTCGCCATGAGGTTCAAGGTCACGGTGGTGAGGCTGCGATGGCGGCAAGCAGGCTAGGGGTTCGAGCAAGGGGCAGCGCGCGATTAGGGCTTGGTGGTGAGACCGAGTACGGATGTGTTGTCTGGGTCGATTGATTTGGAGGTTGCGGTGTGTCTCGAGTTAGGGTAATTATTTTTATTTCTGTGAATTTTATTAACAGTAAGTAAATGTTTATTTTTGGTTTTTAATGAAAAAGGAACATTTTATACGGTAAAATATGTATGCATATAGGGGACGAATTTTGAAAACCATATTATATTTTTACAGATATAAATATTTATTAGAAAAGGAAGTTTTTTTAATTAGGGAATTACTGTTTATTCTTACAGAAAAGGAAAAGGGAATTTTTAAAAAAATATTGAAGGGTATTTATATAAATTAGATTTTTGAAAATCTATACAGAATATTTTTATAAGTATATTGTCCTAAAGAAGATAAATATATATTTACATATCTTAGTATATATATTTTCAAAAAGTAAAATTAATTGGTTTAAAATTTAAAATATTTGTTTAAGATAAAATTCATTGGCTAACTAAAATTTTAAATGGAAGTTTATTTTCCAATTAGGGAAATCTTGAGTTAGTTAAATAATTTGTTGATTTAATTTATTTTAATAGTGATTGATTATTTGTTCGGTTCAAACATTCTATTAAAAGAAAATTTGTTGGGAGTTAAATTGTTATATAAAAATAAGAAAATACCAAACGAAAATGGGTATTCGATTTATTTCGGATATTAATGAATTTATTTCAATTATTTAGTTACCAAATTAATTTTAAAAGGAAAATTAGTTAAAATAAAAAATTTGGTTAGGTAAATGAATTGAACGGTAATTTAAGTGTTCGATTTAATTCGAATATTGATAAACTGTGTAAATATTTATACAAGGTATAAATCGAGGAAAATCGAGTCAAGATGGAAATGGATTGCAAAATAAAAAGCTAAGGTGAGAACTTCTCACTCAGAATTTTTGTTGTTTGGATAATTTTAAATATATAGATTTAAAATTTGACTGATTGTGTGTATGGATGATTTTTGTTAACATTCGAATTTAAATAGACCATATACGCCGCATATTAAGCGGAGGTTATTTATTACACACATATACCGCGATATTCCACCTTGAAGTGGAATTGGTATTATATATGTACTTGGAGTTGATTTTCCGCATTATATAGCGGATGAGACCCTATTGCGCCGCATAATAGCGGATAATATTTTATAAATCCCATATACCGCGATATTCCACCTCGAAGTGGAATTGGTATTGTGCTAACATCTGTGGATGTAGAGAGACAGGTTGGAGGGATCCAACTGGATTCCTCAAATAGATTGAATTTATTTCGATGTTGTGTGTTTATAATCTCTGTGTGATTATCTATATGATTGAAATCATTGAAGGCTAAAAATTTAGCCGAATATAATTCTAGTATTGTTAGATACCGGAAATAAATAAATTTGATTTTTGAAAATTCAGGTTGAAAGTTTATATTAAAAATTATGATGTTTTGAGAAATATAGTTGAAAGGTGATTTTTGGAAATTTGAAGTTGATTATTTTATAAAATAATTTAAATGATGGTTCTTGAATTTATTATAAAAACTTTATATACAAGATGTATAAAATTGGATTTTTATAAATCAAAGTGATGAAATTACAAAGGAGGTTTAAAGATGTCTTAAAATGATGTTATAAATGGATTTTATAAAAGAATAGAATCTACGATTTGCGAAGTTATAAAATGAATGAATTTGTAAATAGAGAATTATAAGTAATTTGCTTATAATTTGGATTGTGGCATGTAAATGTGATATGGATAGGATTTGTTAATAAAGTGATTTTATAAGTTAAAGTTGTTAAAAAAAAATATAAACGGAATTTAAAAACATTGTTTTATAAATCCAAAATCGACTTATTTTAATAAGTTAATTTTTATATAGCGTATTAAAGGAGATATATCCACGATTTTGGACAGTGGATAATATATTAAAGAAATGTTGAATTTGGTTAACGAAATATATTCACGATTTTGGACAGTGAATAATATATTAAAGAAATGTTTTGGGGAAATGATGTTTTAAATAGAACTAAAACGATTTAAAGATTTTTTAAAATGGATTAAGTATCAGAACCATAGATTTCAACATTCATTTTCGAAATAGACGTTTTCGAGAAATAAGGAAATGGTGGACTATAACACTGTTGTTATAGTAAATGATTTCTGAAAGGAAATGTTTTATATGGTATTGGGATTTATATATCTATCTTAATTTCGAATCCCTATACTAGTGATTTTGGGTTGTCGTAACGATGTTTTACGCAACATTCGTTTTGACTCAAATAAAAGTGTTTAAGAGAATATTTTCCTTAAAGAATAAAATTTATACTTAACTGTGATTTAAGTATATTGAATATTTTCCAAATGTTGAAAATAAATAGATTTGTGAATTACTTATTATTAAATAAGTATGGAAATGTTTTCCAATATGAAGTGAAATGTTTGAGATTACATCTTTTAAAGATAAATTGAAAATGAATATTAGAAATCGATTTGAAAATCTTATATTCATAGATATTTTGAAAATGTAAATTCACTATGGAATTTATAAAAGAAATGGAAATTTGTTTAAAAATAAACATTGATTTATTTTTGAAGTGTGGAAAAATATATCTAGTAAAGATATTTTGGAAAATAAATAATTTGGGAAATTATTTGAAATCTGGGGATGTTGTGCATATCTATTGATAGTTAAACAACCGACTATCAATATTTACCTTTAAAAAGGTATTTGTTGTGATTTGCTTGAATTTGAATGCCACACTTATTTTCAAAATATTGCGCTCATTATTCGGGTTAGCCGGGAAAGGACCTCTGAGTCGTATAACCCATTCGGAATAGTGATACGTCGTAATGGATAGCATTTGATGACCGGTGTTGAAGATCAGATATTTTTGAAAACGGAAGGATTACCGTCGAATGTCTCTGCATCGGCTGATCTCCGATATAGAGATTCTATCACCCTTTGTGATGGGAATTCCGATCATGACTAGTGAATATCCGGATTGCAAGGGCTTCTTTGGAAGTGCCTTTGGTTCCGTTCGATCCCAGAACGGACTTGTATGGATGTGTGTCTGACGTTACAATTTGAGATGTAAAGTTGGTTTCTATCAAATATATTTCTGTTGGTGGCGGAGAATTTATTCTCTTAGCTTAACACCCTTCTCTGAGACATACGAGCTCAGAGGTTTTGTAGTTGATGGTTACTAGTGATACATTCCCAATTTGGTAATGTGGTATACGAAGTGCTGCTGATCATTTGTTGATCAAAGTATAGCTTTTGTAAAAAGCGTAGCTTTGTGGAAGAGACTTCGTCGGACCTCACACCCCGGTAATGGTCAAAACAGGAAGGATGCAGCAAGGTTTTAGGGAGTAGCGCCCTTTAGTGTATGTCATTTCCTTCTAGATAGAAGTGGTATCATGGTATGGAGCCCAGATACTTAACTTATGTGAATGTCGCAAATATATATGACTCTGTGATTGATGTTGGTTGAGGATCCTCAGATAAAGGTTGTTACAACCGATGGATGGCATATGCGTGTCAGTAGTTACCTATTTTTGCAGAGGTAACCCGGCCTTGTGTTGGCAGAGATCCGGTTAGGTTCTCGAGTCGTCTTTCCAGAGGCGTACCTATGTGGCAATGGGAAGTTCCTTGGCCTGACCATTAGTTGGAAATCCAAAGAAACAATACGACCACTGTACGGTTTTAGTTGTATAACCTGCCATGGAATGTGGCGGTAACCTGCTATTAAACATGGTAGCTATAGTAGGCATACGATGATGGTCGTATGTTGGCTAGGATTTATATTCTACTTTCGAAATGTTTTCTATACTTTGCACTTATAATAATAATATTGAAAAGAAATTTGCGTATCAAGCATATTTAACTATCATAAGGAGAAATCTCCTCCGATTCTGCGTTTGCATTGTGTGTGTGTGAGGGAGGCCTTATGGTAGTTACATTTTCTAAAAGCATTGTGAATTGACTTTAAAAAATATTTCTTTGTTGTTTTTAAAGAATAACCGTTTTAAATTCTCACACCAGTCCCATGACTGACTTGGAGTTTATTGTTTCCCTTCCTAAACTCTGGGTGCCCACCAATTTCCACACGGGCAGTCAAGAGTCAGGTTTATCAGGATATTCTGGAATTCAGGAGTTGCTGAAGGCAAGCTGGATGGCATGGCGTATCAACTAGTATATAGTATTTCTTTTCCGTTGTTTGTTGTTGTACACTATGATAATGTAATGTGATGTGATGTAATGTAATAACTGTTATAGTTCTTTGTTTTAAAGATATTCATTTATCTATTATATGTGTTCCGCTGCGATTATGAGATTCTGATATTGTTCAGTTGCTTCTTCTTTCTTTCTTCTTCTATCCTTTTCTTCTTCTTAAACCCTAAGAATTCAGTTTTCCGGCATTCGATTGCTCGGCAGTTGATACAGTGGACGTATTGATGTCGATTTTCGAAAGTCGAATAATCAAGTCCTTACACGTTCATTCTTATTTCTAAAATTTAAAAGCAAGGCCGACCACCATTAACAAGGAAAGAAGAAGAGGAAACTAAAGATAAGAAAATTCAAATCAAATTCATTCAAAACTCAAGCTCCTTAATCTCTAAAGCAAAGGTGAATGATGTTTACATCTCTAAATTTTATGGTTTCGGTTTTAAGACTAAATCTGAATGATTTTGCAAAGAATTGCTATGTTTTTGAATGATAAAATGATATATATATATATACATGTTGATGATTTGTGCATACTCATATAGAGTTTATGACATGTTTTAAGATGAAAACCCAATTAAATGACATCTGTTAGCCTTGTAAATTTTTACGATGATCTAAAAAGTTATTTAAGAGACGGGTTTCAATTTTCAGAATTTTTAGAATTTTTATGGAATTGTTATGATTTTTCTAAGAAGAAAATGGTACATTGGATTATTAAATTATTTACGGGAAAAATAATTATTGTTTGGATCCGAAATTTTATATGTTGAAGAGAACATATTAATCAATTTTTTGGAATTTTACCAGAATTTCCCAAGGTGTTTCAATAGTTGTATAAAATTATTTAAGGAATAGGACCTAAATCTTTTATATAATTATAACGGAGAAAGGTTTTTTTTAATTATTTAAATTTCCAAATAAGGAAAGTCGGCAGCATTTTTGAATATAAATCTAGCAACTAATCAGATTTAGACAAACAAGGCAGTTGGGGTACAAAAGAACTATTTTAAAGTACAAATAAATAGTTTCCCTACTATTTCAACTCTTTCGGTAAGAGCTTCCACCTCCATTCCAAACCTTCCAACAAGGTCGTAAGGTATCAAACCTTTCGACTAGGTCAAATACCAATGCACATGTATCAGGCAAACTGGTACGTAGTGAATTGGATGAAGTCGAAAGGTTTATGGACGAAAGATTAGAGCTTTTGAAGGAGATGAAGTTTTGTTTTGGGTTTAAACAAAATACGCCTACTAGCTTTAGATAAAGAGCTTTCAACACTGTCAAATGGTTCAAAAGAAAAAGGTTTCATTTGGTTTGCTTTCTAGTTTTAGTTTAAACCTTTTGACAAAGTTGAAAGGTATAGCTCTCGACAAGGTTGAAAGCTTAGTTGCTGCTTCCAAACCTTTCGACACAGATGGAGTCAAAGGTTATCTTTTGTTTTATAAAACTTTCCACCTCTCTCCACTGATTTTGATGGGTTGGTTCCAACATCAACACTTCTTTGTTTTCGAATGGTTCGAAAGGTTTTATAAAGGTTTCACAATGGTTTCGAAGCAGTTGCTTTCAACTCCAATATTTTTCCGATCCTTTTGCTCTACTTGAAGGCATAATCCAAATGTTTTAAATCGAAACGTTTTAAAGGTTTCGAAGTAGTCAACGTCGAATGGTTTCGAAAGATTTCCACTTGTTTTAAATTGAACCCAATGTCTTCGAAAGGTTTTGAGTTTCATTTCTTTCGAAAGGTTTATAAATGATTTTATAAGGGAGGTACCCTAGGCTTTCGACAAAGTCGAAAGGTGAAACCTTTCGACTAGCCCGAAAAGAAAAATTTTGACAAGGTCGAAGGGCAAGAACTTTCGACAAGGTCGAAAGGTATGGTTTTGAAATGATTTCAAAAGGCAAAGGTTTAATGGATTTAGTAGGTGGATGTCATATATTTTAAAGCTTGTAATAGTAAGGCTTTTTAAAAGGTTTTGAAGGAGTTACCTTCAATGATTTCGACAGGTTTACTAAAGGATATGAAGGAGTTGCCTTCAATGCTTTCGAAGGTTTTATTAATGGTTTTGAAGGAGTTGCATTCAATGTTTCCGAAAGGTTGTTTAAAGGTTTTAAACAAAGGTTTCGAATGGAATGACTAGGCAGATAGCCTAAGTGTTTAAAGTTATACAGGACTTTAACTTATTTTAAAAGGATAGATAATCCTTATTGAACATCATCAACATTATTTTTAGTAAAGTTTGTATAACATGGCAAAAATATCTTAGAGTAAAGCTAAAGATATATTTTCCTTGTATATATAAGGTTTGACGGACTAAATCATTTTTAAAAGGTTTTCAACGAAAATTTGAAGGGTAGTTAGCCTAGATATTATGAATGTTAGTTAACCCAAAAGAAAATTCGGGCAGTTAGCTCATTTAAATTCTGACAGTAGGTCCATTTTGAGGGCAGTCAGCCCAGAGGACAGTTAGTCCAGATAGCAGCAGTTAGCCCAGATATGAACAGTTAGTTCATTTGTTAGCATAACGGATCTTGCTGCTTTTTAAGGATAGTTAGTCCATCCTTTTTTTACTTGTTTTCGACAGATAGCCCATTATCTAGATAAAAGAAATTGCTATTTTGGTATAATCAGTTTTAGGACAGATAGTTCAGAAGAGGGAAGTTAGCTCAGAATTTAGGATAGATAGTCCAGTATAGAGATAGAAAGAAAGAACTAAACAACATCAGAATCTCACAGCGGAAACGGAAAAATATAATACATCACATAGCTATTACATAGTCATTACACATCAGAGTTATACAGTTACACAACATCACATTAGACAGTCGTGAAGACCTGTCGATACATTCCATTCCAAAATACAACAGATGATACTAACACAGCGGAATAGATATATATAGCTATGCCAAGTCTCTTGCTCTAAGCTTTTCCAAAATTCGTCAAGCCAACCTGATCACTTGGCTACTCATAAAAATTTGAGCACCTAAGAGTTTAAGAAAAACAAAATAAACTCTAGGTCAGACATGGGTCTGGTGTGAGTAAACGGTTAAGTTGTTTAACTTGAAAAACCTTTGAAATAAAAGGTATCTCGTAAGACTCTCCGCAAATAAACACGGACAAGTTTTTCCCTTATGATAACCATAACATTTGATAGGAAATCTGGTTATATTATAATAGTGTCTAGGGTTTTCAAATACATATTCACATAGCCAAAATTGTTACATTCATTAAATTCCAGCATACATAGGTATACAATCAAGTCCAAGATCACTTATTGGAGATTGGATTCCATACAATGGAAGGGCTACTGGGGTACAGTCCGTCACAGTACGTGGTCTAGATCACTGTACCGAGAATCCACCCTGATCCCCTGCAACACAAGACCGTAGCTACCCCTTACTGGATAGTCCGAATAAGACAACCCCGCGGTTGTAGCCAACAACCGCCCACACAGCCGAATAAAAGGGACCTCTAGATAGCGGAAAATCTTATCCTACTTGGGTGCTACCCACTTAGCCTTGCGTACACCTCCCCTGTTTTAGCCATTTCCGATTGATGAGGCTTGAGGCTACAATTACCTTTTAGAACACATATCTTGGAATGCTCATCGTCCTCCATTGACGATGGTCTGATAGCATTCATCCATATAAGTCCGTTCCGGGTTCGAACGAAACCGAAGGCACTATCTCCGTTACACTCGTTTTGGAATCACCCTTAGAGTTGACGACAAATAGCCCTTGCACTCTGAATCTTCATCTCGATCTTCACTTGAGATTTCACGACCTATCGTTTAACTTTGATCGATGTGGTTTTCGGATAATCAAATTTGATATCTGATCCCGATCTCATCGAAATCCAAACGTTTCTTAAAGGCCAAGTTGTTTAAGGTTTAAACAATTTAATTCAATCCAGAACTTTGTATAGACACAACAATTCAGCATAGATAAATAACTCACATTCATCACAGTTGTATCTAAATTATTTCACATCACAGAACATCACAGATTAACATACTATAAATATTAATCAATCCAGATATTTCATACAATCAATCATCCATAAGCAAGACTTATTAATCCCATAATTATAATTAATTTAGTTAACTCAAATTAAATTAATTACTTATGAATTAATTACCTAGCCCGCTTAATTAATCATTAATTAATTACAAACCATTTTAGTTAATTATTGAATTAATTAATCATTCTTTAATTACTTTTATAAATTAATTAATTAATCTTTAATTACTGATTAATTATTCATTATTTATTTATTAATTAATTCTTAATGACTAATTAATTAATCCTTAATTACAAATTAATTAGTCCTTAATTACTAATTAATTAATCCTTAATTACAAATTAATTAATCCTTAATTAAAAATTAGTTAATCCTTAATTACTAATTAATTAATAATTAATATGCCACTCTACAATATCATAAAGGTACCATACAGGATACAATAGTGATGCCTAAATATTCCCATCTCCAATACCTACTCCCAATGAAATCCCCAAGTAAAAGCCCACTAAAGAAAGCAATCAAAGCAATCATAGCACCCATCGAGCAATACCTACTATCATTCGCCCATATGCCTTGAATATATGATAACTCATATTGCCTCCTCACAGTTAGGGACTAATGGAAATCCTCATTTTCTGTGTACTCTTGCATCACGCGGCCCAAAGCTTAATGCATGTCTCATAGCCTAAAGCTAGAAATTATACCCAAACCCACTGGTCAAGGGTATTTGGATCCTCACTATCAATCCATGGGTGTCCCCACTTATAATACCCCTACTTCGAGTACACAAGAAAACACTTCGAGCATCAACGATTCCTTAGCACGTTCTCATCTGAGCCCTTCTTTGCTCCCTTTGGACACCGAGCCCTTCTTCCTCAATTAAGTTTCCGTTATTCACGAGGAACCCTTCCACATTCCCCAATCCTACGACTCCTTCCATTTCAGAACCGCCATCTTCGAAACCTAGTCCTAACACCAGCCAACATTCAAAGATCTAGCTTTTCATCACGTTGTTACATCGCCATCCAACCCAGGTCCAACCCAGGACAAATTAATTTAGTTAACTCAAATTAAATTAATTACTTATGAATTAATTACCTAGCCCGCTTAATTAATCATTAATTAATTACAAACCATTTTAGTTAATTATTGAATTAATTAATCATTCTTTAATTACTTTCATAAATCAATTAATTAATCTTTAATTACTGATTAATTATTCATTATTTATTAATTAATTAATTCTTAATGACTAATTAATTAATCCTTAATTTCTAGATAATTAATCCTTAATTACAAATTAATTAGTCCTTAATTACTAATTAATTAATCCTTAATTACAAATTAATTAATCCTTAATTAAAAATTAGTTAATCCTTAATTACTAATTAATTAATCCTTAATTACAAATTAATTAATCCTTAATTACCTTCATTAAATAATTAATTAATCTTAATTATTAATTTATAAATCCTTAATTATTAATTAATTAATTCTTAACTAATCTTTAATTACCAAGAGCTTAATTAATTTTAAGATAAACCATTTTATCTTTATTAATTACTTAATCATTATTAAAATCTTATTTAATAAATCTTGGAATTATTATCATCAACATATAAATTAAAACATTTTACTCTTTTAAATTAACTACTTAATTACACATTTAATTTAAGTTTTAAATAAACTTACGAATTTAACTTAATTAAAACAAATCATACAACTTTCTTAAACCAATTATTTAAAACATTATTATATAAAGAAATTGATAAGAAATATATTAAAACTTGGTTTATTTTAAATTTTAAAAACTTACTTTATTTGAATTTTAAAACTGTTATAAACATACCCGAGTCCAACCCGGTACATACTCGAGTCCAACCCGAGAACTTCTTTTCTTTTTCCTTAAGAAACTTGGTTTTAGTTTTAAATTTAAAACTGTTATACATGAAAACTCTCACGCATCCAACCCGACACCATACTCGAGCCACAACACTGCTACCCCGAGCCCTTACACGAGTCACAACCTTCTTCCAAACTACTGCAACCCAAACCAAAACACTGACACACTCTGACACACATACACGTGCACAGATCAACGGCGATGCTCCGACCACCAAAGCCACTGCCGACAAGTCGACTTTGACCTCCCCCTTCGTTTTCGATCACCCAAATCCTTGAGTCGATCACGAAACGAAATCGATCAAACAGATGCTTCACTGGAACAAAACTGGACACCCAAAACGCCTCGACCCGCCGCCTCAGGCCACCAAAGGTCATGAAACTCCGACCCTAGATTCGCCACGAAACCACGCATCTATTCCCCCTACTCCGGTCATGTCTGATGCTCCATCGATGTCGCAAACGCCTCGCAAACCCAGTCGACCCCAAAACAGCCCTAAAACCTTACTACGACGCCACGCCGCCGCCATGGTGAACTAAAAATTCACCTACCATTTTGCCAAGACCACCGACCTCCAAACCACCTTCAGCAACAATCTCGACCACCCCCTTCTCATCGATCATCAGAAATTGACTAAAACCCAATCCACGTTCAACCCACAATTTCTCTCGATTTACAACCTTAAAAACCATGATTCTATTTTTAAAAATCATAGATTTTGAAAACAAATCAGATTATATACATGAAACCATAAATCATTTAAGTCGAATTTTCGACATGTTTGAGTTTTACTGTGATTTTTCCTTCCGGTGAAAAATTACCTCTAAATCTTACTTGGAAATATTTTTAAATCAAATATCTTGTTATTTCTAACATATCTTGTTTATAAATCACAACCTATAGAAGATTAAGGGAAGAGGAGTTGAATTTTGATCAAGTTTAAAACCTGTAAAACTGGAACAGAGCAAACACTTTTGTATACAGACATGCACACCAATATAATCATATATATATATATATATATATATATATATATATATATACACATGCAATCATATTGAACAATCATGCAAACACTTATCACACTTTACTTCAAGTATTTTCTGCATGCATCAAAATTTAAAACAGATTTAAACTTTTTTGTTTAAAAAGTTAGTTTACTCACTGTTTATAAACAGATAAGCCTGGAATGTTTAGATTTTGAAACTGGAAATTTGTCTTGCTTCTATGATTTGAATCTTCTTTGTTGAGTTAATCCTTCAATTTAATTTTCTTTGAAACTAAGTTGAACTGAACTTGTTGAATCTTGAATTTGCTTGCTGAGATTTGAGATAGTTGATAGAGTTGTTGCTTTAAATTTTTTGGTTTGTTTATTTTTTTACAGGCTTTGATTCTTTGGTTTGAAAATGAAAATAGAAAAAGAAATGAGAAGAGAAGAGTATAAATATATTTATAGCCTTGATTTATGATTATTTTTAAAAATAAAAGAAAATAAATAAATGTGACACTTGTTTAAATGCATGCTAATAACCTTACACTTGTATTTTGCATGTGTTAATAAATTTTTAATATCTTTTATAAAATTTTATATTTCATTTTCTATTTAGTTAATACATTTTCTTTATTTATATTAATAAAATCTTTTAAAGAAAATAATATAAAACTAATTATATACTAATAAAAAAATCATATATATATATATTTAAATCCAATTAATTTTAAGATATTTATCTCTTGAATTTCAAATTCAATTTAAAATCTACTTATATATATATTCATTTAAACAAACACATATTTAATTTATTTGTTTTAAAAGAATAATTTTGCAAATTTTAGATAATTTATAAAAGAAGACTATCACATTATTATTTGCCTGAAATTCCGAGATATCACATTCCTCCCCCCTTAAAAGAATTTCGTCCTCGAAATTTAAAAGCAAAAGATAACCCAAAAGCTTTTATTATTCAAACAATCTAAGCATACATATCAGCCATACACTAACAACCAAACAAACAATTCATTCAAACAACACTCCTAACTATCCCGACATAAATCCGGATAGGCTTTCCTAAAACTATCTAAAGTTTCCCAGGTACAATCTCTGGGATCCTCACTCCACTGAACCTTGACCAGCTTCACCACTTTGTTTCTGAGCTGCTTCTCATCTTGATCAACTATCTGGACTAGATGCCAGACTACGGTTAAGTCCGGCTCAATCTCTAAATCTTCTTGCACTGCTGGTTCCACAACTAGAGATGGGTCATACACGTACTTCCTCAGATGAGATACGTGAAAAACATTGTGAATTCCAGCCATTCGGACTGGCAATTCAATTCTGGTAGGCCAAAGCTCCAATTCTCTCGAGCACACGGAACGGTCCAATATACCTTGGGGCAAGCTTTCCCGTCTTACCAAATCTGATCGCTCCTTTTATCGAGGAAACTTTGACAAAAACCAAATCTCCAACTTCGAATTCCAATTGCCTTCGTCTCTTGTCTGCATACTTCTTCTGACGATCCTGGGCTGCTTTCATTCTCTTCTTGATCAGCTCCACTTCGCAGATGCCTCTCGGATCAAATCTGGACCAAGAACAAGACGATCTCCCGATTCTACCCAACAGGACGGTGATCTACAAGGTCTCCTATACAAAGCTTCATAGGGTGCCATCTTAATGCTTGCTTGATAACTATTATTGTACGAGAATTCCACTAAATGCAGATGTTCCTCCCAAGAACCACCGAAATATAGAACACAAGCCCTCAACATATCCTCTAGAATTCGATTCAGCCTTTCTGTTTGTCCGTCGGTTTGTGGATGATAGGCTGTACTTAAACTCAATCATGTACCCAAAGCTGTCTGCAGAGCCTCCTAAAATTTTCTGGTAAAGATTGGGTCACGGTCACTTACTATACTGACGGGAACTCCGTGCAACCCGACGAACTCCTACAAGAAAATGTCCGCCAAAGATGCTGTAGTTCTGGTCGCCTTAACTGATATAAAGTGGGCGCTCTTGGTCAGCCGGTCTACGATTACCCATATTCCTTCATTTCCTTTTCTATTCTTTGGCAAACCGTCGACGAAATCCATCGATATCATTTCCCACTTCCACTTCAAAACTTCCAGAGGCTGCAACAATCCTGCGGTCTTCTGTTGATCACCTTTTACCTGTTGACAGATCGCACATCCATTGACGAAAGCAGCAATATCCTTCGTCATGCCTTTCCACCAGAAGACTCTCTTCATATCCTTATACATCTTTGAGATTCCCGGATGCATACTCAGCCTGTAGCGACGAATCTATGATAAAACTTCTTTCCTCAAATACTTGATATTCGGAACACAAATCCTCCCGTTGATCCTCAAAGTTTCCTGGTCATCGATCTCAAAACTAGAGCACTGACCATTCTTAACTCTCCTAATGATTTCACTCAATCTTCTATCTGATCCTTGCTTACTCGCAATCCTTTCAAGAAGAGAAGGAACAACTTCCAATATAGATAGAACTGCATTCATACTCAGAGCATCTGCCACCACATTCGCTCTCCCTGGAGTATATAGAATATCCAAATCATATGATGCAAAAACTTCTACCCACCTCTGCTGCCTCAAATTCAGATCCTTCTGGGAGAAAAGGTATTTCAAAGGTTTATGATCCGTGAAAAGCTCAAACTTCTCTCCCAACAAATAGTGCCTCCAAATCTTCAAAGCAAAGACAATGGCCAACAATTCCAGATCATGCGTAGCGTAATTCTTTTCATGTGGCTTCAACTGCCTACTCACATACGCAATCACTTTCCCAGTCTGCATCAGCACAACACCCAGCCCAACTCTACAAGCATCAGTGTAGACTTCGAACTTACTCTTACCATCATGAATAGCTAGAACCGGTGCACTGGTCAGCCTTGCCTTCAAATCCAAGAATGCCTCTTCACACTTGGGGGTCCATTTAAACTTTGCTCCTTTTCTAGTCAACTTGGTTAAGTGCAAAGAAATATTAGAGTAGTCCCTGATAAATTTCTTGTAGTACCCTGCCAAACTCAGAAAACTGTGGACTTCCGTAGGAGTCTGAGGTTGCTTCCACTCTTAAATAGCCGCTACCTTGGCTGGATCTACGGAAATACCCTCACCAGATAAAATATGCCCCAAGAATCTCACTTTCGATTTCTAGAAATGGCATTTCAAAAACTTAGCGTTGAGAACATGACTCCTCAAAGTCTCCAACACTATTTCCAAATGATGCTTATGCTCCTCTTCAGACTTGGAATAGACGAGAATGTCATCGATGAACACAAGAACAAACTTATTCAGCACATCTCGGAAAACTCGGTTCATCAGATCCACAAAATAGGCAGGAGTGTTGATTAGCCCAAAAGGCATAACCATCCACTCATAAAAATATTTGGGTCCCTTGAATGCACTCAAGGGTATACTGTCTTCAACTACCCTTGGCTGGTGGAAACCAGAAGCTAGATCCAACTGAGAGAAAATAGAAGCTCCATGGAGTCGATCAAAAAGATCGTCTATACGGGGCAAGGGATACTTATTCCTAATAGTAACCTTATTCAACTTCCGATAATCCATACAAAATCTCAATGACCCATCCGACTTGGTCGCAAAGACTACAACAGAACCCTAACTAGAAAAACAAGGTCGAATCAAACCTTTCTCCAAGAAATCTTGGGTGTGCTTCACCAACTCTTCTCTCTCTTTCTGCGCCATCCTTCTACTATGTTGAACAATAGGTATTGCTCCCGGAACTAAGTCGATCCGAAACTCTATCTCCCGATGCAGGGGCAAACCTTTAACTTCCTCGAAGACATCTGGAAAATCTTGGACCACTTCGATGGATTCTATGCCTTCTGGGGATGCCTCGATTCCATGCAAAAGACTACTCAAGTGAACTCCAGAACTATCGCAAGTCACTTTTGCAATCCTTCCCAACTCAGTTTCCAAAGACACAATTCTCTCTTCATAAATCAAAATAGCTTTATGTTTGTCCAGCCAATCCATTCCTAGAATAAGGTCAAACCCTTTGAAATCCAATAAAAATGGGTTGCAAGAGAAACTATGGGACAGATAAGAAATTCTTAGGCCTCTACTGATCTTATCTAACTTGGTCACTCCGCCTATAGGATTAGATACAAAAATAGTGCGGTCCACAAAACTAGGGGTGAGATGAAACTTCTCTACCGTATCCAACGAAATAAAGCTAAGGGAAGCACCAGAATCAAACAAAACTTTGACAAAAATGCCATCTAAAAGCAAGGTACCTTCCAGAATGCCTTTGCCTTTCCTATCCGAAGAAGTTGATGGTCCTTCTTGAATAGCAAACACCTTAGTTGCTAAGCTCTTTGAAGAAGCGGACAAGCCTTCACCATGTGCCCTAGCTATTGACAGTTGAAACACAAATACTTCTGAACCATTGCGAATCCGGGTCCACTCTGATGCTGTTGCTGCTATTGGGTTCTACCTCTAGGACACTGCTTAGCCAAATGACCCTCTTGCTGACACACATAACACTTCCTAGCTCCATTATTACCTCCCTGTTTCCCTTTTCCTTGCTTCTTCCAATTAGGGTTGAATTTCCTTTTGTTCGGATTGGAAGAAGTTCCACTTGGTGCTGCTACAGATGCCAGGGGTTTCTTATGCATAAGCTCCTCATACCTTAATGCCATATCAATCAATTCCACGAATGACTCTTTAAGATGTGTCGTCATCTTCTCGTGGAACTCGGGCCTCATTCCCAGAACAAACATCTCATTCTTCTTGAGGGGTGTGTCAATAAAACCAAGTCCGTAGCGAGATAATTCATTGAACTTAGTCTTATATTCGGATACCGACATACTCCCTTGCTTCAAATCCAGAATTTTTTTAGACAGATGGTCTATTTTATTTCCTGTTTTAGCATAATGGATATTTCTATATTATTATTATAATCAGTTGATTAACCAGTTTGGTTGCAGGAAAGGATTTGCAAAATATATGTTTTAAAAAGAGATATTAGTGAGGGGAAACCCGTTCCACTAAGCGGCTTGGTCTCACTATATATCAATAAATAGAGATGTAACAGAAATTATTCATACTAGGTTTTATGTCCGACTCGAAGTTTTTGTTTCCCCTTAAACTCTCGGGTGCTTAAAATTTAATTTGAGTAGGCTAAGGGTTTAGGTTTTTAGGTTTCCGTAGATTTTAGCAAATAAAGCATCCGAAGACGAGCAGGTGGCTGATAGATAGCTAATTTAGGAATTCTGTTTTAAATTGTTTCCGCTGTGTATTAAGATAGTTATGTCTATATTACTTTGATCATACAAGGGTGCATCTTCATATGTCGCTCTTGGTGTATTGTTGTAAATTATATTTGATCAATGCCTGAGATAAGTTTGGGGATTTTTATAACTTAGATATGATATTATTTGAAATGTAATCACTGAAATTTTTTATCTTTGGAAATCCGTGATTTTGTTCATATTCAAGTACTTTTGTTATTATATATACCATTAAAACTACCGTATTGCGTCACTAGAAGTTAATACTATGGATGACTGCAGAATCCATAGCGCTTAGCTTTTGGCCTCCAGATACAGGAAGTTACAACTTGGTATCAGAGCATAGGTTTATGAAAAATTTAACTAAAAATTGGTTTTGAGAACAAAAATTCAAAGAAATTAGAGTAATATTTGGGGTTGGGTTAAAGCTATAATAACATACTTGAATTTGCTATATATATAAGTATGCGCTTTATCTCCATTCATCTATGTTTATTAGGATATCTTTCTATATCTCATGAGGTTTGAATATAGATATGTATGGTAGAAGAAGTAGAGTTAACCAAGGAGGTGGAAGCACCGAAAGGAATGCCTGACCTAATACAAGGAGGGGCCAAGGTCAAGCAGAGAATGTTGGTGCTGAAGTCTCGCAGGTCGGAATGGAAGCCATGTATCAGTTTTTCAAGAATATGATGCATGCAAGAGTTGTAGCCGAGTGTTAGAAGGAAATGCTGCAGGAGCAAGGGTTCTAGAAGTTTCATTAATTAATTATTTCGCTAAGATGAGCGGTGATTATGTGAAGCTAGGAGGAAAGCCGTTTATGGGAATGGAGGATGCCATTGGAGTTGAGAATTGATTGTTGCAACGTGAAAGCATTTTTGTAAATCTAGGGCTCGATGATGAGCAGAAGAGGAAGTTGGCGTCCAGGCAGCTTTTGGGAGTCGTATTGTTCTTGTGGAATAGTGTAACAGCAACAGTCAATGAGGAGACAATAAGCTGGGAGGATTTCAAGAGGGGTTTCAGGAGAGTTTTATGTTTGTAATGGCACAGTCAGCTTTGATTAGGCAGTTTGCTGAGTTGGTGTAGGATGAGATGTCTATTGTTGAGTAGGCTAGGAAGTTTGAAGAGTTGGCCCGGTATGGGTATGCTTCAGTAGATACTATGTTGAAGCGGAATGAAATGTTTATCAGAGGATTGAAGCCGTAGTTGGCTAGTGTTACTTTGTCTCATCTTAGAGATCCCTCTGATATTGTGGTAGAGATGGCTTTGGGGCAGGAAGAAGTCCTTGAGTCTCTAGAGAAGAGCAAGGCAAAAGGGGTCCAGGTTGGGCAGGGCCAGAAGAGGAAGTTCTTTTCCAAGAAAGGTGCTCATAAGGGTGGAGCAGCCAAGAAAGCGAAGTCTGAAGTTGTCTGCTATAAATGCGACAAGAAAGGGCACTTTGCTAATGAGTGTCGCTCAGGGAAAGCGAAGGATATGGCTAAGGGGAAGAATGTCAGGTGTTTCAACTGTGATCAGATAGGCCATTATAAGAATCATTGCAAGGAGACCATTAGAGATAGTAAGGGCATGGTGTATGCATTGGAGCCTGCTGCTTCTAAGCCAACAGCCCAGGAGAAGGGAAAGGCAGTTCTTGGGGGAATGCTTCAAATTCATGGTATGTCTGTTAGAGTTTCATTTGATACTGGTGCATTGTATTCTTTTATATCTAGATGTTTGATAGATAAGATTAACCTTGAACCCACATATTTAGTTACCTCCTTACGGGTTGCGAATCCAATACGAGGGTATGTAACTCTAGGGTTGAGGTGTGACCAGTTTGAGTTTGACTTGTTAGGTCATACTTTTGCATGCAGTTTGCGTGTATTTGATTTTGTGGGCTTTGGGATCATCCTAGGTATGTATTGGTAAAGTGAGTACGATGCTATGATATTTTGCCTGTGTAGGAAGATATCTCTTAGACACCCGGATTGAAGCGACTGGATTGTTTTCACCGTAGGAGGTTCTAGCGGTGCAGTGTTTGCTTTGTTGGGTGCTTTGGATTCAGAAGATGAGTTGAGCCGAGTTTTTATGGTTGGAGAATTCGTAGATGTGTTTGAGCTTGTAGTTGGATTTCCGCCGGAGCGAGCCATTGAGTTTCAGATGGATTTAGTTCCGGGAGCTGAACCAGTGAGTAGACCGCCAAGCAGGATGACCCCTTCAAAGATGAGGGAGTTGAAGGTGCAGTTGGTGGATTTAGAGGGCAAGAGTTTTTTCAGGCCGAGCAGTTCATCGTGGGGTGCAGCGGAAGTGTTTGCTAAGAAGCCGGATGGATTGTTAAGGTTATGTATCGATTATCGTAAGTTGAATGAGAGAACGATAAAGAATCAATATCCATTGCCCAGAATTGACAATTTTTTTGACCAGCTAAGTGGAGCAAAGGTATTTTATCAGTTGGATTTGGCAACAGGTTTCCACCAGCTCAGGCTAGCAGAGGATAGTGTACCTTTGACAATGTTCAAGACCAGATATGGGTCGTAAGAATGGTTAGTCATGCCATTTGGGCTGACGAATGCTCCAGCTTTCTTTGTGGATTTGATAAGCCGGATTTTCCAAAAGCACTTGGATAGGATCATGCTGGATTTTATAGATGATATCTTGATTTACTCTAAGGATGAAAGAGAGCATGAGGTTCATCTTAGAGCGGTGCTTGAGATGCTGAGGCAGCATCATCTGAAAGCGAAGTTTTCGAAGTGTCACTTCTGGAAGAAGGAGGTGAAGTTTCTTGGTCATGTAGTCTCATAGGAAGGGTTATCAGTAGATCCGACTAAGATCGAGGCAGTGAATAGTTGGAAGAGACCTGAGACAGTAACCGAGATTAAGAGTTTCCTTGAGTTGGCTGGTTATTATAGGAAATTCATCAAGGATTTCTTATGGATAGCAGCACCGATGACCAGGCTGACGAGGAAGGATGTGATGTTTGTGTGGACCGATAAGTGTGAGGAAGCGACCCGGAATTTGAAACACTTATTGACCCATGCACTTATTTTGGTTGTTCAAGAGGGGAATCGGGATTTTGTAGTTTATACCAACACGTGTGGAACAAGATTAGGAGCTGTGCTAATGCAGAGAGGTAAAGTGATTGCCTATGATTCTAGACAGCTTAACCCGCATGAGGTCAAGTGTCCAATGCAAGATTTAGAGTTGGCTGAAGTGATTTTTACTTTAAAGGTGTGGAGACATTACCTTTTGGGAGAAAGGTTTGAACTATATATAGATCATAAGTCGCTGAAGTATTTGTTCTCTCAGAAGGAGCTGAACATGAGACAGCAGAGATGGTTAGAGTTCATAGCCACATATGATTTTGGGATTGAGTACACACCAAGGAAAGGCAATAAGGTTGCAGATGCACTTAGCAAGATACATAAGAATGCAGCGTTGGCTATGATGGCTGAGTGGAAAGATTTAGAAGCATTAGAAGATTACAGATTGCAGTGGAGATCCGAGGTTGGGTTTAGTGGAAATACAGTTGTATTGTCTTGTTTGGAAGTTTAACCAGTGTTGATCGAACAGATTGCTTCTAAGCAAATAGAGGATCTTGTGTAAGCTGATCGGATCTTGAAGCTAAAGGAAGGAACCAAGAGCGATGAGTTGAAAGATTTCAGTCTTGACCGCAATGGGTGGTTGAGAAAGAAAGGAAGATTATGTGTTCCGAGTGTAGGAAACATAAGAAAGAAAGGCTTGGATGAATGCCATCGTTTGAAGTTCACTATACATCCTGGAGGTACCAAGATGTATCAGGATATGAAAAGGAGTTTCTTCTGGGAAGGAATGAAATGGGATATTGGTTTATGGGTAAGGCAGTGCTTGAATTGCCAGCAGGCAAAGGCCGAACACCATAAGCCAAGTGGTTTGCTTCGGCCGTTAGATATTCTAGTATGGAAGTAGGATTCTATTTCTATGGTCTTCATAGACGGGTTGCCAAGATCAAATAGGGGAAATGAAAGTATATGGGTTATAGTGGACAGATTGACCAAGAGTTCCCGTTTCAATCCAGTCAGGCCAACCAGAACATCATTAGTTTTAGCAAGGTTGTTCATGAAGAATGTGATTAGACTACATGGAGTTTCGAGCAGTATAGTTAGTGACAGATATTCCTTGTTCACTAGCGAGTTTTGGAAGAGTCTACAGGAAGTTTTGGGAACCAAGCTCATGATGAGTATCGCTTACCATTCGCAAAATAGATGGACAAACAGAAAGAGTTAACAAGATCTTGGAAGATTTGTTAAAAGCTTGCGTTCTTGATTTCGAGGGATCATGGAAAACCATCTGCATCTAGTTGAGTTTTCGTATAACAGCATTTATCAGACTAGTATTGGGATGACACCGTTTAAAGTTTTGTATGAAAGCCCATGCAAAT
This sequence comes from Allium cepa, assembly GCA_030765085.1. NCBI lineage: Eukaryota > Viridiplantae > Streptophyta > Magnoliopsida > Asparagales > Amaryllidaceae > Allium > Allium cepa. The sequence continues at coordinate 1,046,188,428 of CM060941.1, forward strand.
CTCCTGTCTGTTGGTTGGAGACCGGGGATAGGTTGATTCTTGGTCTAGATCTGGTTAGAGAGGCTGCATAAAGATTAAGGTCATTCGAGCTAGAATGAAGGAGGCTCGGTCTAGGCAGAAAAGTTATGCAGATAAGAAATGGAAAGATTTGAAGTTCTTAGTTAGGGACCAGGTTTTCTTCAAAGTATCACCGATGAAGGGCGTGCTTAGATTTGGGAAGTCGGGGAAGTTATATCCAAGATTCATTAGACCTTTTCCTATTCTTGAGAGGATCAAAAAACTCGTGTATAGACTTGAATTACGGAGCAGTTTGGCAGGTGTCCATGATGTTTTTTATATTTCTCATCCCAGAAAGTGTGTTAGAGACCCGGAGACTGCTATTGCACAAACAGTGCTAGATGATTTAGTGGTAGAACCGAACTTGACCATGGTGAGGAAGCTAGTTCGCATAGTTGCGAGAGATGAGAAGAGGCTAAGAACCAAGACGGTCAGATTAGTCAAAGTCCAGTGGAGTGACGATGACAGAGACTGTACTTGGGAGGTTGAGAGCGGGATTAGATACACTTATCCTAACTTGTTCTGATGGTATGTTTTACCTTCTTTTTTGTTTTGAGCCTTATTGTAATTTCGAGGACGAAATTCTTTAAGAAGGGGAGTCTGTAACACCCCAGATTTTTGATAACATTATTTAGGAGATTTAGTTAGATAAACTAAATACAATAATGTGTTGATTAGGGGATTGAGATTTGATTTATTTAAGGTAGCCGTGCTTTTTAAACTAATGAATTAAAAAGGATTTAAAATGAATTAGAAGAGGGGTATTATGGGAAAGAGGCCATTCCTATATTATCTTCCTTAGGCCCTGTACCTTAATACACATTCATTCTCATTTCTAAAATTTAAAAGCAAGGCCGACCACCATTAACAACGAAAGAAGAAGAGGAAACTAAAGAAAAGCTTAAGGATAAGAAAATTCAAATCAAACTCATTTAAATCTCAATCTCCTTAATCTCTAAAGCAAAGGTAAATAATGCTTACATCTCTAAATTTTATGGTTTCAGTTTTAAGATTAAATCCGAATTATTTTGCAAAGATTTGCCATGTTTTTGAATGATAAAATGATATATATACATATTAATGATTTATGTATGTTCATACAGAGTTCATGACATGTTTTATGATGAAAACCCTATTAAATGACACCCGTTAGCCTTGCGAATATTTATAAAGGTTTCGAGTGGTTTCAAAAGGTTTTACAAAGGTTTTGAAGCAGTTGCTTTCAACTCCAATGTTTTTCTGATCCTTTTGCTCTACTTGAAGGTACAATCCAAATGTTTTAAGTCGATAGGTTTTAAAGGTTTCGAAGTAGTCAACTTCGAATGGTTTCGAAAGATTTCCACTTGTTTTAAATTGAACCCATTGTCTTCGAAAGGGTTTGAGTTTCATTGCTTTCGAAAGTTTTATAAATGATTTTATAGGGGAGGTACCCCAAGCTTTCGAAAAAGTCGAAAGGTGAAACCTTTTCGACTAGGCTGAAAAGAAACCTTTCGACAAGGTCGAAAGATATGGTTTTGAAATGATTTTGAAAGGCTAAGGTTTAAAGGATTTAGAAGGGGGATGTCATTTGTTTTAAAGCTTGTAAAAGAAGACTTTTTAAAAGGTTTTGAAGGAGTTACCTTCAATAATTTCGACAAGTTTACTAAAGGATATGAAGGAGTTACCTTCAATGCTTTCGAAGGGTTTTATTAATGGTTTTGAAGGAGTTACCTTCAATGTTTCCAAAACGTTGTTTTAAGGTTTTAAACAAAGATTTCGAATGGAATGACTAGGCAGATAGCCTAAATGTTTAAAGTTATAAAGGACTTTAACTTATTTTAAAAGGATAGATAATCCTTATTGAACATCATCAACATTATTTTGGGTAAAGTATATATAACATGGCAAAAATAGCTTAGAGTAAAGCTAAAGATATATTTTCCTTGTATATACATGGTTTGACGGACTAAATCATTTTGAAATGGTTTTCAAGGAATATTTGAAGGGCAGTTAGCCCAGATAATTTGAAGGGTAGTTAACCCAAAAGAAAATTCGGGTAGTTAGCTCATCTAAATTCGGACAGTCGGTCCATTTTGAGGGCATTTAGCCTAGAGGATAGTTAGTCCAGAGGACAGTTAGTCCAGATAGCGGTAGTTAGCCCAGATATGAACAGTTAGTACATTTGTTAGCATAATGGACCTTGCTACTTTTAAGGACCTTTAGTCCACTCTTTTTACCTATTTTGGGCAGATAGCCCAATCCCTAACGAAATTGCTATTTTGGTATAATCAGTTTTAGGATAGATAGTCCAGAAGAGAGTAGTTAGCTCAGAATTTTAGACAGATAGTCCAGTATAGAGTAGATAGCTCAGATTTTGGACAGATAGTCTATTTTATTTCTTATTTTAGAATAATGGATACTGCTATATTATTATTATAATCAGTTGAATAACCGGTTTGGTTGCAGGAAAGGATTTGCAAAATATATGTTTTGAAAAGTGATATTAGTGAGGGGAAACCCGTTCCGCTAAGCGGCATGGTCTCACTATATATCAGTAAATAGAGATGTAACAGAAATTATTCATACCAGGCTTTATGTTTGACTTGAAGTTTTTGTTTCCCCTTAAACTCTCGGGTGCTCAAAATTTGATTTGAGTAGGCTGAGGGTTTAGGTTTTCGGGTTTTCGTAGATTTTCGTGAATAAAGCATCCGAAGACGAGCAGGTGTCTGACGGATAGCTAATTTAGGAATTTTATTTTAAATTGTTTCTGCTGTGTATTAAGACAGTTATGTCTATATTACTTTGATCATCCAAGGGTGCATCTTTATATGTCGCTTTTGGCGTATTGTTGTAAATTATATTTGATCAATGCCTGGGATACGTTTTTGGATTTTTATAACTTGGATGTGATATTATTTGTAATGTAATCACTGAAAATTATTGTTTTTGGAAATCTGTGATTTTGTTCATATTCAACTGCTTCTGATATTACGGATACCATTAGCACTACTGTATTTCGTCACCAGAAGTTAATACTGTGGATGACTGCAGCATTCATAGCACTTAGCTTTTGGCCTCCAGATGTGGGATGTTACATAAACTGAATAATTGTCTCAAATACAAGTATAAGCGGTCACTGCTAAAGCTCCCTAGTGCTGCATAGCGAAATAAGCATAGAATCCATATAAATATATAATACGAGATACTCCATCCACATCGTCCTCTAAGTAGCTACCGCATCACCTAGGCCTGTTACCGAGTCTACTCATTTAAGAGTGCCCAAGATAATAAGAATAAAGGCACAAAACCTTAGGTCAGATAGTAGTCTGGTGTGAGCGGCAAATGAATCTCAATATACAATACAAGTAAATATGGTAATGAACAAGAGTACACGAACCATACCTGACATGTCCTTACAACCAAAGAGTTAGCACATAATATTATAATATGCCACTCTACAATATCATAAAGGTACCATATAGGATACAATAGTGATGCCTAAATATTCCCATCTCCAATACCTACTCCCAATGAAATCCCCAAGTAACAGCCCACTAAAGAAAGCAATCAAAGCAATCATAGCACCCATCGAGCAATACCTACTATCATTCGCCCATATGCCTTGAATATATGATAACTCATATTGCCTCCTCATAGTTAGGGACTAATAGAAATCCTCATTTTCTGTGTACTCTTGCATCACGCAGCCCAAAGCTTAATGCATGTCTCATAGCCTAAAGCTAGAAATTATACCCAAACCTACTGGTCAAGGGTATTCGGATCCTCACTATCAATCCATGGGTGTCCCCACTTATAATACCCCTACTTCGAGTACACAAGAAAACACTTCAAGCATCAACGATTCCTTAGCACGTTCTCATCTGAGCCCTTCTTTGCTCCCTTTGGACACCGAGCCCTTCTTCCTCAATTCAGTTTCCGTTATTCACGAGGAACCCTTCCACATTCCCCAATCCTACGACTCCTTCCATTTCAGAACCGCCATCTTCGAAACCTAGTCCTAACACCAGCCAACATTCAAATATCTAGCTTTTCATCACGTTGTTACATCGCCATCCAACCCAGGTGCAAACAATCCAACACCTCCAGTATGATCTATAAAACCTCAACAACAGTCCCCAGAAGTTCCAACATCATAACCTAAGTCATGATAACCTAGTACTGAGTTATAGGCATAACTCGGTGGTGCGTTTTATACTTAGCCAACCAATGGCTAAGTTCTGTTCTACCTCACTAGTAATCTTCCTCCAATGCCTTGGACCCCGACCCATCCATCCTAGGTAACTTAACGTCAATTGAAAGCTCTTCTTCCTAGTCCTAGAGATAACTCGGTGGTACACTCAATCCTTAGTCAAATCTCTTGTATCCTTGCTATAGAAAACCTCTTCTATCCATGTTCTACTTGCCCATGCCAATGACCAACCCATAGCCATCACCATCATAACTTGATTCCAAACATCAAGGATAACTTAGTACCGAGTATTGCCTTCAACTCCAAATGAGGTGCAACTTATCATGTATGCTCCTGATTTGTTCCAAAGCCTCTCCACCAAGCTTCGTCCAATTTCGACCAACTTCACCTCCGATTTTCCCAATTCATCAACGTATTTTCCTATGCATCCAAAACATTAACAACATAAAATAACATGCATGCACATCCAATCACATAGGCAACACACAGAATTATAGCAAACAAACAATTTATAACCAATTCTATGCAATCAATGAACATATGGGTATAAATAAGATGAATCACAAGGCAATTTCTAAAGAATCATGTTATATGTCATTGATTTAGGCCCTAACATATGCTAACATGTTATTTAAAGTTTGAAAAGGATTTTTAGCTCTTTCTTCCTCTTATTCTTGCTAATGGTGGCTGACCTCTTTGTTTAATTTTATCTAATGATTTGAATGTGAGGATACATGGTTGAGGGTTTAGGGTATTAGAATGATCATTTTCCCATTTTACCCTCACCTATTATACTTAACCATTTTATTTTTAGTTCATTTGTTATCATGGCATGGCTACCCCTTATTAATTACAAATCTCAATCCCCTAGATCAAAAACCATGTAAAAACCTATAATTCTACCATATAAACATGCATAGGATAGTGAGAAGTCATAAACCACACACCAATTGCCAATTTCAACAAATTTGAATGTAGATCCAGTTCGAACAGCAATGAAAAGCACTTCTAATTAGCCAATTTGATGATCTCTAGCTATTAATCGAGGATCTAATCTCTTATCCACAATCTAGTTTGATGTAGAGAGCAATTTGGATGAATTAGGATGGATCTAGAGCTAATAAGGGTTTAGACCTGATTTGGAATGAGTAGGAAAAGTTCTAATTTGACTCCTACAACCCATATATATAGCAATCACTAATTAGACTAATGGGCTTAATAATTACATATTAATTTTAGCCAACTGCTTTTAAAACTTAAAAACAGATATAATTACATAACCGTAAGTCTTTTTTTTATTTTGACCACTATATGGAATGGAAAACCATCATTCTGAAGCAAAAAAACTGGTTTTAGACCCTAATTCGAGTCCTATCAAAAATTAAAGTCCAAATAAGATTTTTAGGGTCAAAATAGCCACAAAGAAATTTCGAAAAAATCATAGGTGTGTAAAATGTCCCTAAGAGTCATATACCAAAATTATAGAATCATCGACCTCACATGAATGAAGTAAAAATATTTTATGATCCTTCGAAACGTAAAATGAAGGTCGTTGCATTCTCCTCCTCCTTTAGGAATTTCACCCTTGAAATCCCCAGACAAGCCCAAGTATGAGCAACCGTAGATATTCTGCATGCCTACCAATCATAAACAACCATTGAACATATCAAACACACAGCCATGCAACCAATAGTGTGGATGTGCCTACCCAAGCATGTGAAATATTAACCTATCAATCATGATATACAATGGTGAAAGTAGATACAATAAACAATGGATCTTTCCACTCAAAGAGCTCTGGGCACTCAGTCCTCATGCTCTCCTCAGTCTCCCACGTATAATCATCAACACTTCCACTCCATTTTACCTTCACTAGTTTCACTGCCTTTCTCTGAAGTTGTTTCGTATTGTACCCAACAATACAAAGCGGCCTATGAGATTTAGAAACTTATTGTTCTACCTTAACATCTTCTAGCTGATCCAGTGTATTCATCACATTTGAGTTGTGCACAAACTTCCATCAATAAGAGACATGAAAAACATTGTGCATGCCAGCCATCTTCTGAGGTAAGTCGACCATGCAAGCTTTTCAATTCTCTCGACTGTAGGAAAAGTATCTACGATTCTTGATGCCAACTTCCCCTTTCTACCAAATCGAACTACATCCTACAAAGGTGAAACGTTCATAAATACCATATCTTCGACAAAAAACCCTAAATCTCTACATCTCATATCAGCATGGCTTTTTTGTCGATCCTGAGCAACTATAATTCATTGTTGAATAACCTCAATCATTTTTGATGTCTCGCCAATCATTTCTAGCCCAAGTATCAGTTTCTTACCCTCTTCCCTCAAACATGAAGGAGCATTACATAGTTGGCTATACAATGCTTCATATAGAGCCATACCGATACTTGACTGATAACTATTGTTGTATGCAAACTCCACCAAATGGAAATGATCACCCATGATCCTCCAAAATCTATAATACATCCTCGCAAAAGATCTTCCAATATACAATTTACTCTCTCGGTCTGCCCATCTGTTTGCGGGTGATAAGCTATACTAAGATGCAGCTCGGTTCCTAATGCCTCTTGTAAGCTCTTTCAAAACTCACTAGCAAACAACAGGTCTCGGCCACTCATAATGCACTTTGGCATACCGTGAAATCGTACTATCCATTTTACATACAACTTTTCCAGTTTGGATGCCGCTCTTCTTGACTTGACGGGTATAAATCTTGCACACTTGGTCAACTGATCTACTATGACCCAAATGCCATCGTGTCTTGTTTGAGTCCTCGTTGGTCCATCTATAATATCCATTGATACTTTCTTCTACTGCCATTTAGGAATTTCTAGCGGTTGCAACAATCCACTAGGTTTCTTTCGATCTGCCTTTACCAACTGATAGTTTATACATCACGATATGAATGCCCCTACATCCCTCTTCATACCTTCCCAATAATAGGTTCGTTTCATATTTTGATATACCTTATTACTGCCGAGATGAACAGTCAACCTGGAATGGTAACACTCTCTTAGCACTTCATCTCACAATCCATCAAAATTTGGAACAAACAACCTCTCACCTTTACGAAGCCAACTTTCTCGGTCGAGTTCATATTGCTTTATCTTTAAATCTATCCCTTCCTTTATCCTCGTTATGATCTCCGCTAGCCTAACATCTCACTTCTGACTAGTAACAGTCTTTTCAATCAGAGTAGGTCTTATCAATAAGCTTGCCAACATTTCTAGTTCTAGCTTGCAATGAGGCCTGAAATCAAATCCAGCAGTATACTCTATCTGCTTCCATTCGAAGAACATGCTTGCATCCCAGCATGTCTTCTACACAATGCATCTGCGACTGCATTTCCTTTTCCTAGATTATAGGAAATACTGAAATCATAAGAGGCCAAGAACTCTAACCACCGCTGTTGACTAAGGTAAAGATCCTTCTAAGAGAAAAGGTACTTCAAGGAATTGTGGTCCGTAAACAACTCAAACCTTTCTTCCAATAAATGATGCCTCTACGTCTTTAAAGCCAAAACAATTTCCATCAACTCCAAATCATGTGTTGGGTAATTAATATCGAGCAACTTTAGCTATCGACTGGCATAAGCGACAACCCTTTCCTTCTCCATTAATGCTACACCCAATCCAGTACCACAGGCATAGATGTATACTGTTAACTCTTCATTTCAACTTGGAATGGTCAATACTAGTGCACTCATCAACCTTTCTTTCAGAATCACATATGCATTCTCACACTTTATGTCTTAAACAAAAGTCTGATTCTTCTTCGCCAAATTGGTCAACGGTGCTGCTATCTTTGAGAAGTCCTTGACGAAGTATCTATAGTATCCTGCCAATCCTGGGAAACTCCTCACATCCGTAGCATTCTTGGGCCAATTCCAATTCTTAGACCGCTACCACCTTTGTAGGATCCACTGCTATACCCTGTCCCGTCATGATATGATCCAAGAATCTCACTTCTTCCCTCTAGAGGTGACAATTATAGATATTCGCTCTCAACTTATGCTTCTTCAATATCTCTAGAATAATCCTCAGGTGCATCTTGGGATCCTCTTCATTTCTGGAGTAGATCGGAATATCATTTACGAACACAAGCACAAACTTATTCAACTGGTCTCTGAAAACATGATTCATGATATCTATAAAATATACCAGAGCGTTGGTTGGTTGGTGTGGCATCACCAACCACTCATAAAACCTCGGTCGTGTATGGAACACATTAATAGCCACACTCTCCTTTTCTACTCTAAGCTAGTGAAATCCTGTTGCCATATCCATTTGAGAAAACACCTTCGCACCGTGCAATTGATCAAACAAGTTGTTATCCACATATTTTCTAAGGGAGGTTAGCAAAGAAATCAATGCCGAAATTAAAGATTTATGTCAAAGTTCAAGGCTTCAGATGCTAAGGTAAGGGAGTTGTTTATATTGAAGGCCTACAACTGATAATGGTACCATACTACTTCTAAGCCACACTTTATCAATGCCGAATAAATTCCATGTGGCATCTTATCGATACTGCTCATCGTTGGTACCATCTATTACCAATGCCGCTATACGATGATGCCGCATATTATTGCTACCAAGACCACTTGATTAACGATGCTACTTCAATAATGTAGCCATAAGTCAATGCCACCTATTTTGGATGCCATAGATAATAAATTCCAAACCAATGCTGCTCTATATCAACGTCATCCCTCTTCAAAATGGTTTAACGAGCAATATCATGCATCGTCAATAAAGCCAAGGACATCTGATTACATTAATGCCACATACCATCTATAGAGTTGGATGATTAATATGCAATCTCTTACAATGATAAGCAATGTCGTAATTCATCAACGTTATAGCAGCATGATCTATGCCGCATCTCATCAATGAAGAATCATATACGACGTCACAACTCAAGAATAATGCATCTAGCCAATGTCGCATGCAATCAACATCACTTCTCACTAAGGTTGCCTCTTCTCCAATGCCACCAATGCCACCTCTATTTTATGTCACCGCCCTTAAATTTCCCTTTCAAGTAATGCCACATTCATTCCATGCCACGCCAAGCTTCATTAATGTCGTATATCACCAGATCGACAAAGAATGTTAACTAAAAGCATGTCATTAGCCATTAAGAAAGTCGGTGTCGAAGATTATCAATAAGAGGTTGTCAAATGATATCAAAACAAAAGAATAATGAAGGGTTACGATGACGATGTCAAAGGTCATGCAAAGAAAGAGGAATAAAATTATTCACAAGAGAAAATTCAAAAGGATTTGGAGTATCTCCTTCGTAAAGCTTCTAAGGCCTTCACACTCTATCATATGCTCCATATTGAGGCCACCGCCAAGAAAGGAACAAATGGCACCAGAAGTCCCACATTGTCAACTGGAGCAAGCCTACCTTTTTCCAACCACTATAAATATAGATATGCCCTCTCATAGAAAAAGGCCCTTAACCACTTTCTCATTCTTATCATGTTTTCCAATTAAAATCTTCTCTAAGTTCTCTTCATTGAGAACTAGAGGACAAACTGATGGCATAAAGGATAATGAGGGAGAAGATGACATATTTATAAACAAGAGCCTATGCAATTGGATAATTGCATATTTGCACATTTTGTTTAATGTTCATGATTAAATAAATAACATGACTTGAGCCTATAGCCTATAGTTGTTTGGACTTGCCTATGTTATTATTTGAACTTATGAATTGTGTTTTAAACAATATTGTGGATTACCACAAAACTAAAGTGTATTATTGGAATTACTTCGATCATGCCTCCTTGTATACACACCTTGAAAGTTGAACCAAATTTCAATTTAACACAAGTCATCTATACGCCGGAGTGGATACTTGTTTTTCTTCGTTACTTTATTCAGCTCATGATAATCCACACACAACCTCAAAGAGCCATCTGCCTTAGTTGCGAATACTATAGGTGCACCCCACCCATAAATGCTTCTTCGAATGAACCTCTTCCTTAACAGGTCATTCACTTGCACCTATAATTCCTTCTGTTCCTCGGGTGACATATGCCTTAAAGGCATACTATTGGTCTAGCTTCCTTCACCAAGTCTATGTAAAATTCGATCTCTTTATAGGTGGCAATTCAGTCACTTTCTTAAAGACATCCTGATACTCTCTAACGATGGGCACCGATGAAAATCCATTCTATGGAACCCCAAGTGAATATAGAAAGCTAACCATCACCCTATCCTTTGGTAGGGAATTAATCATTACTGTTCGTCCATCCACATCTCGCATTGTCACCAATAGCTTCTCATAGTCCACTACAGCCTCATAGTTCTTTAGCCAGTCCATTCCCAAGATAATCCCGAACCCCATGAAATTCAAAACAAAGCAATCACAAATAAAAGAGCATCTATGAATCGATAAGACTAAACCACTACAAACCATGCACATGTTAGTAGAGCTTCTAACAGGGTTCGTTACGATCAAAATTCGCTCTTCTATCTCGGGTCTCAATCCCAATCTGTCTACTAAGTCACTACATAAAAATGAATATCAAGCTGCGGTATCTAACAAAGCTCGAATAGAAACATCACCAATAGCAAGCATACCTTGAATGATGACTCCATGTTCCTCTCCTTCACCGAGGGAGCACTTGACGAAGTTGGAACCGCATCCAAAGCATATGCCCTTACAACATGCTTATCCTTCATCGGTTCTGGACAATCCTTTTTCAAATACCTAAGCTTATCATAGTTTTAGCACTTCTTCTTGTCGCTTACTTTCCAATCTCTGATCAAATGGACTTTCTCTTTGCACCTACCCTTCTAACTACCCTTCCCTTGGGACTACTTCATCTTCCCATTCCACTTCCTCTTGCCTTCACCACCTTGCTGCGGCTTTGACTTCTCTTTCTTAGAAGAAACAACAATAGTAGTCCTAGCCTTAGGGGATAGGTTTTCACGACGAAGCACCTTCTCCACAAGCTTCTCAAACAGCTCATCAATATGATCCACTAACTTCTCTCCTACGTAGTCATCTAAGCCAATAATGACTTTCTCATTCTTTCTTATGGGCTTATTAATGAATGACATCCCATACTTTGATAAGGAGTCAAACTCTGCAATATATTCTGAAACTAGCATCTCTCCCTACTTCAACCCGATGAATTTTCTAAACAATACCGACTTTCTGAGTAGTCGGGATGAACTTTCTTTGAACCTTGCCTTGAACCGGTCCCAACTGAACTGATCCTCTAGAGTAGCGATAGTTATAGCATTCCTCATGTTCATAGATTGCCCCTGAAGTTGCCTAGAAGCCAACTTCCTCTTCATAGCGTCATTCCCTTCCATATCACCGAAGATGCGGTCATAAGTATCAATCCAATCTTGCACTTCTTTAGCTAATTCTATTCATAGAATGGCCTCCCTCCAAGAGTAGAGCAATCTATGCTCAATTTAGCGAAATCAGCCCTAAGCGCTTTCATGGGAGCACCTCCTCCAACCACCAGGCAAGGAGCATTCCTATCATCATGGCCATCATAGTATTGAACATAGCTCAAAAATCAGATGTAGCAGCTCCTGATCATGTTCCCTCTTCTACTCCTGAAAAAGATCTCATCGTATTCCTTGTATACAGCTCATTCTTCTCATTCTTACCAGTAACAAGAATGATCAGTCTCTCATCAAGACAACCGTATCTACGGTGCTCATGTGCATGCGACATTTACTATATAAGATATTACTATATATATTTTAAAATGAAAATATATATAATAAGTACATATCCTCTCATATATATACATTCTGGATCCAGTCTAAGGTTATAACTCCTTCCTTACCTCTACTGGATCACGATATCAACTTAGGTTAATTACATAACCAAAACTCTGATACCAAATGTGACGACCGCCCTATACCACCAGCAAAAATAATAACTAAATAGTGCGTTGTACTCATGCCCAGTCGATATAGGATGATCATCTAGATGAATAAAAACAAACACAAAATATAACCGATCATATCATACGGTGCATGGATAAAATATAATACCATAGATATAACAGAAGAGAAAGTAATAACTATGTAAATAAATCATTAGAGCACAGATCCAAAAATTTATACATCAAATGTCATAGAGTTTATACAATGGAAAAAACTCAATAACTATCTCAAATATAAGTATAAGCAGTCATTGCTAAAGCTCCCCACTGCTGCATAGCTGAATAAGCATAGAATCCATATAAGTATATAATACGAGATAGCTCCATCCATCTCATCCTTTGAATAACTACTACGTCACCTGGACCTATTACCAAGTCTACTCATTTAAGAGTACCCAAGATAATAAGAAGCAAAGCAAAAAATCTTGGGTCAGACAATAGTCTAGTGTGAGCAGTAAATGAATCCCAAAATACTATATATGTAAATATGGAAAGGAACAAGAGCGAAGGATACCTAACCTGTCTCTACAACTAAAGAGCTAGCAATAACACTATTATATGATACTTAATAATATCATAAAGGTACCATATAGGATACAATAGTAGATGCCTAAATGTTCCCATCACCAGTACCTGCTCCCAATGATATTCTCGAGCGATAGCCCATTAAAGAAAGCAATCAAAGCAACCATATCATCCATCAAGCAATACCAATTATCACTCACTATTGTGCCCTGAATATATGATAACTCGTATGTCCTCCTCACTGCTAGGGACTAATGGAAATCCCAGTTTTTTGTGTACTCACATATCATGCAACCCAAAGCTCGACACAATCCTCGTAGCCCAAAGTTAAACACTACAAAGCCACTAGTCTAGGATATTCAGATCCTCACTACAAATCCATGGGCATCCCCACTTATAATACCCCTACGTCAAGTACACAAGAATACACTCCAAGCATTAACGTTTCCTTAACACGTACTCATCCGAGCCCTCATTTGCTCCATCCACACACCGAGCCCTTCTTATTCAATCCAGTTTCCATTATTCATAACCCATCCACATTCCACGTTCCTACGACTCCCTCTATTACCGAGCCATCTTCGAAACCTACTCCTAACACGAGCTAACATCCAAAGATTCTAGCTTATCATCATGCTGTTACATCGCCATCTAACCCTGATATGAATGAGCTAACACCTCCAGTACGATCTACAGAACCTCAACAACATCCCTAGAAGCTCCTAGAACATAAAATTGTATGGAAAAGGACGTATCAACCTAAACCGAAAGCAGGTATTAGGTCCAAGAATATTGAATATTTAAGAAATACATGTGCATTGGAGCTTCTCCGACAACTATTGAATAGGCAAACATTATGAATAGAATGGACGTGGAATAAATACTTTATTAATAAGAAATTCTGGACAATGGCTGCAAATAATAATATATCAAGCACTATACATACAATTTTGAAGCATAGAGATATCAAAAAATAACAGATAAATAAGGTCTATGTAAATTGTAATGCTACTTCATCATGGTTTGGTCCCTGATTGAATGGTAAACTTATGGTTGATTTGTTTGTTTGGGATAGAATACATATTACAACTAGTGGAAATATTAAAGAAAGTCAAATTATACACAACAACAAATTTGACACAAGATTATTTCCAATGGTTGAAGAAATAGATTGGCAAGTACAAAAAGTAAACATTCACACTGAATCTACATCAGACTACTGGATATGGCAACATAAACAATTGTGAAAGCCCGCTTTTCCATACCCTTTGAATCGACAATAAACCACACATGTCTGACTCAAATTGCACGATAAGAAGGATCATCAGGGGTAATAAAGAAAAATAGACAGAACAAAATCTCGCACGAATGGAATAATATATAATATTGAAAAAATATCCTTACAGTGGAAAACTTTTAAATACATATATAAAAGTCTAACCTAAATTCAGCTTGGATAGTTATAAACATCTGTCCTTACAATTGCTGACAAACATCAAACAAAAACAAACAGACAACAGCGGATAATAGAACATGTCCATACGTAGATGAATATCTCCAGCACTCCTCAGGAAACTCAAACCGTCTTCGACTAAACTTGAAACTACTCGGATCTGACCCGAGTATTGAAAATACCCAGATCATGCTTGATAAACCAGCATGAGAAAAACTCAATAATAAATGACAGTGTCATATATCAGCCTTTGAATAAAATCCTTTGAAAAGAAAGAGTATCTCATAAGACCACGTCACACATAAAAACGGACAGGTTTTTACCTTATGATAACTAAAGAATTTTTATATCAAAACATTTGATATTATTTTTAATGGCATCTCTTTGAATAAATTTGCAAATAAATTTATTAATCTTAGCCGAAATTGTTACCATTATTAAATTCCAGCATACTAGGTTCTACCAACAAAACCGTAGGTTTTTTTTGGAGAATGGATTTCCATACAAATGACCAAGTGAAGGGACTACCTTCCGATGGGTACACCTCTAGATGGATGTCCCAAGGCACAAAACATCTTCCCTCTACCAACACAAGATCGACCTACCTCTATAACTAGGTAGTACCGAATATGTCATTCTTCGATCGTTACCAACCTTTAAACTGGGGGCTCAAGCATACAAACCACATTAATTTACATCCCGGACGTCATAGCGGGAAGAAATATATCTAGAAGTGGATGATCATACCCTAATTGGGAATGACTCACTTAGCCTTGCCGCATCAAACCCTGTTTCAGTCATTTCTGGTTGATAAGGCTCGAGGCAACGATTACCTTTTCACATAGCACATCTTCTTTCACTTTGAATGCTACATTGCCATTCCACTTTCACACGATCGATTTCTATAAATGTATGATTTCCAGAGCTCGTATGTCTTAGGAAAAGATGTTAAGCTAAGAGAAGGTGTCTTCTCCGCCACCGACCGATATACTTTTATAAAGATCACTCATTGTGATTTAGAACGCAAGCTCAGACACTCATCCATACAAATTCGTTCTTGGATTGAACGAAACCGAAGGTACTTTCCTTGGCCATTACTAAGCGAGAAGTCCTTGTGGTTTTGAGATTTTTCATAACAAAGAGACCACTACTGCAATATAGTGAATCAGGAGTTTATCCCCAATTAATCTTAGCAAACCCTAAAATGGATCATTTACTGTAAACCTTTTAGGCGGGTCAAAAAAATGTTATTTAAGACATCATTTACTGTAAACCCTCAAATCAGTCTTAGCAAACATTATTGAGTAAATAGGATCACATAAATCATTTTTAATTTTAATCAATATCAATTTTTGTATTCAACAAGTGCTATGGGCGGAATAACGGTGAAATCACCTTTTAAATTCCACTAATAGGATGAGTTCCCTCTTTGGATTAATACCAAATATAAGGAGATTATCTCTATGCAATCCGAGTTGTAGTTTATTCATTTTGTAGATTGCTTAAATTTTGGATAATACTAATCTTCTTTTATTTTGGAAAAGCTTAATATAATCTTTTTTAGAGCATCCAGGCTTTCCTTTCGATTTGTACCACCCCTCACCTAAGAAAAGAAAACATAGGCCAGGTAAGTTCAGGACACTGGTTGCTCCATTCCTAACCTTAGTTAAACACCTTGTTTTATCTTCCCAGATCTCACAGATGGGACAAATGTACTAGTCGTTTCCGCATACTCGGTTATCAACTTTATTTTGGAATTAATTATAAAAACTCCAAATTATCGTTTAAACACTTAATTTTTCTTTTAAAAACATTCATAATAGATTCTAGGAAATAGTCATACGTTTAAACTCATAATCAAAAGGTTATAGAATTCGCAGCATAAAAGTGCTGCAGAAAGTGTTATATAAGCTTATTTGATAAACCGTTTTTTAATATTTGAAAATTCATATTTTCCATTTCAAATCTCTTCTAAACTATTTAAACAGATTTACGAAATTTATTCCATATTT
Source organism: Allium cepa (assembly GCA_030765085.1). Taxonomy (NCBI): domain Eukaryota; kingdom Viridiplantae; phylum Streptophyta; class Magnoliopsida; order Asparagales; family Amaryllidaceae; genus Allium; species Allium cepa. Next base: position 1,046,204,612 of record CM060941.1, read on the forward strand.
TTTTATACTTAAAAACATTCATTTAAAAAGATTTTACATTATGGTTACTTAACTACACTAGCGCGATTTTTCTAGAAAATTGATTTGGACTTAATTCAAAATCTACTTATCGAAATTTTGATTTTCTTTCTTCGTTTAAAATATGGATATAATAGTCCGAAATTTTCTTATCTCGAAGAATTCCGAGCTATATTCCACTCTATACACTCATTTGAACTTTTCAGCGCGAAATCGCAAACTACAGTTGCGCGACGCGCATAGTTTTAACTTATTTTTTAATAATTAAAATAATTTATTCAAATTAAATTTTATTACTTATAAAACCATTACAAATCGTTTTAAATGAATATTTCCATATTTTAAAGTATTTAAAAGGTATTTTAACTATTTTCATATTATAATATTATTTTATTCCTATTATGTTAATATTAAATTTTAAATTTCAATTTCAATTCAATTTCAATTCTAACTTCAGATTAAACTAAATTAAACTTGGATTTCAAATTTAATTTCAATTCTAATTTAAATTTCAACCTTAATCTCAGTTTCAATTTTTAAAATCGATTTCAATTTCAATTTCACTATTCATCTCAATTTCAATTTCAATTTAACTTTCCATTTCAAATCCAATTTCACTTGTAATGTCAAATTCTCTTTTATTTTAACTTTAATTTCAATTCCACTTAAAAAGAGACTTATTTTTTCAAAGTATATCATATCACCATAATTGGTCTTTTTTAATAAAGGGGATACTTAATCAAAATGAGCATAATCGAGTTTACATTTATCACTAACATAATTATGGTATATACACAAGCTTAATTAATCAAAACCATAAACACTTGCAACTATTTAAACATAACGCAAACATATCCAAACATCCATAACATAAAACGGTGATTATCTAACAAAACTATTTAACTTGATAATCGAATTAAATCGCATAGCGATGAGAATTTTCTAACCTTCATTTCCACTCCTTCTATATTTTATGTAAGATACTTGTCTCTCGAACTAACGTGCTATTTTTCATTCATCTTGAATTTTTCGCTTTCCTTTCCTTTTTTTATTTATAAGTGTGGTCGTGGGCTAAAAAGGAGGGTACGATCTATGGTAGAATGGGTAGGGGGTGCATGAGTTTTGATGGCGGGTAGGCGGGTGTAGAAAGTGGGTAGGTGCTTGGGGGGGCTCGGCCTTGGCTATATGTGGAGGGTGGAGTTCGGGTGTGGAGTAATGGAGCTTGACCGTGGGTTTTGGGGATAGGTATGTGGTTGGCCAAGAGTTGGGAGGAGCGTGGAGGTGATTTTGGTGAAGATGGTGGAAGGAAATGGAGGTGGAAGAGGAGTTGGTACCATGGAAATTTAAGTGGAGAGGATGAAGAAAGTGAAGAGAAAGGAAGAAAGTAGAAAATGAGTTTGTGAGAAAATGGAAGGTATGGATGCTTATTTATACTTGAGCTTTACAACCAAATGACCATATTACCCTTGTCTACTTTTTTGACTTTTCATTTACCTTTTTTACCCTTAATTTGACCTTTGCTTAATGGAGAAGAGATGGTATTAAATGTGAAATGAGGTTAGAATTTGACTTATGTCCTTACGTAATGATTTTGCCTCCTTTTTTACTTTCCAAATTACATAAATACCCTTTTGCTCTTTTTCCATAAATTATGAGACTTGAGCATTAATGGTGAGAGAGATGGTTTGATTTGATTCATGTACTTAAGGTGATGATGTTGTTTTATGAAGTTTTATTTAAATTTATATTAGTCAAATCATGTTTTGTAAACTTTATTTAAACCACTTTTGTCTTTATGTGATAAATGCAACATGTAACATAGTTTGTTAAGTTCATATATGTGTTAGAAAACATATCATGTTGCGACAACTTAACGACAACTTGTTTTGGTTGAAAACGGTGTATTGGTTGACAAATTTTACAGTCAAAATTTGACGTTTTTGTTAAACTATTTATTTATGTAAACCAAATTTAAAAATAAATTTGTAGAATGTTATTCAAAAACATAAACACTCATAAATCAATTAAAATAATTTATTTAACCATTGAAACCTATTTCTAAAATTAGCATTTTGTCACTTTTGTCAATATAAGCAAATGTTACCACTTTTATGTATATTTCTATTTCCAAATCCTATCTAATATTATTTAAATCATAAAACCTTTTATATTTTACATTTAAAATCACTCTAAATAGTATATTTTAAAGCGGTCAAATTCTGGGTCGTTACATTCTCCCCTACTTAAAAGCATTTCGTCCGCGAAATTACAAGGACGAAAAAATATAACGAAAAAACAATAATTAACGAAAGTTAAGCACACCAAAAATAGTAATATCACCCATAACCCCGGTCGAAGATACGGTGCCTTATCCTATCCATTTTATTCATTAAATTAAGGTAGTTTCATTTATAAAATTCCTAGGTTGATTTACTAACCTAGACAAATTTTACTTAAGCACCTAACTTAAGCTCCGATACCACATGTGACGACCTGGATTTTTGGACCCACGATTAGTATTAGCGGGCTTTGTGACCACATCACATCACATCAAATCTGAATTTAAAGGAACATAGGAAAATTTGATGAAAAAACAATGACGAAAATCCAATGGGCTAAACTTATTCAGTAACATCCTATTGTTGGTGAAGACTTCAAAGGCTACTCCCATGAGAATGACGAACAATGAAAGCATTTGTGTATAATATGGGAATGATCTTACTGATTTTGGCTGACAAGGTTTAAGGAATGGCAGGCTGTCCGGGTCGGGTGATAAAAAATGGGCTAGATAAAGTGGATTGAATTTTTATTTATTATGAAACGTATTTTAAAACATAGATGAAGATACATAGACATTGCTTTGTACTAACATTACTTGATATCACACTCTTTCTCCTCACTACTCTGGTAAGGTTTTTTTAAGGAAATGACTCAACCAGTGATTCTTACATCTTAATAAATAACCAACTTTCAAAAAAATGGTAATACAAGCAGGCAACTACTACCATAAAGAAAATTTATTAAATTATATACAGGTAATATTTGAAGAAATTTTTGAAGCTGATTTTGTGTTAATTTGTCCAATGAATGCTTTAGAATTTTGGTCGATGTGCCTGGTCAACTTATTGATAAAGATTCCTAAATACTTAGACGAAGCTTTTCACCATAATTTTTTGCAATGAATACAATATGTTGTAATGTGTAAAATATTTAGAAGAAGTGAAATATTTTATAAAGAGCAAAGTGTGTTTTATGAAAATTTAACAATAGTTCGAAAATAGTAGAAATAATAATGTTGTTTCGGAGTTTATATACAATATTTTGAAAGGAGGAAAATGTTTGAAGAATATTTTGGAACTAGTATATTGTTTTGAAAAGTATAGAACTATTGTTTTAAAAAGAACTATGATATTCTGATGAGTTATATAAACACTATTTAGAAAAGCAAATGATGTTTAGGATAAGTTAAATAATATTTTAAAGTAAGTAAAAATTTAAGGAAAAGTTATAGATACTATTTTAGGGAGAAATGTTTTGAAATGAAAATGATATTTTGGGAAATACTATAAATTATTCCAAAAGAAGTATCACATGATGTTTTGAAAAATGTTATAATGTATTTGAGATGAAAATATATGTTTTTCTGGTAAATTATTGTTTTGAAACTGATAAAGTATTTTTATAAGTTTAGCCATTATAAATAACGATTACGAACATTGAGCATAAGTGGACATTTAAGATCGATGGCCAGGCAATGTTGCTTGCATGATGAAAACTGCAGCCAATCGACGAAGCAAGCCACCAATATACATGATAAGGCAACGTCATTATATTTTTTAAATATTTATGACTTTGAGCATATATATGGTGTGCGATATTGCAAATTGAGTGTATGATATAAGAGTAATTTTCCTATAACTTGTATGAATGTTATAAATATACATGTAAAATGATGTACTGAGATTTAAAAACGCATGTATATATATAAGTTTTGATGTAAAATAATTTTTGAAATAGATATGACACTCGTACATTTTAAGTGAAGTATAGATTTTGAAAAGTATTTACGTGAACAACGAATATTTTGTGGAGGGAAAAATAATAACATAATAAATATATTTCTATTGATCAAGATATAAAAATATCTTGAAAAGCAATAAAAAGTAATCTTGTAAACTTGATTTTACGAGGTTAGAAAGAATTTTCTTTTAGGGAAAGAATGTATTATATTAATTGCATTCATTAACAAAGCTTTTATCAAAAGTTGTACATGGGTAAGGTTTATGGTGAAAAGGGTTTTAACGATATAAATATATTTTAAAATAAATATAGTAATTTTCCATCATAGAGGTGTAGAAAAAATTTGAAATAAAATGAGTTTTAGGAAATAAATATTTTGGAAAATCAATTTAAAAATGAGATTTACATAGGATGAAGTGTTTTGAATCATAGAAAGCGTTTTGAAATTTTTTTCGCAAGGAAATTAGATTTTATGAGAAGTTTTTGGGATTAAGGATGAGGGTAAGGAAAACCACTTTGTTTCTATACACAGCTTTCCACTAGAAGGTGATTTTACTTAGTTTTAAGGTTCACAAAGTAAAAATTGATCTGAATGAGATCAAAATTTTCATATGGGATTTTGGTAATATTTCATTGGTTTGAAATTTATTTCTGTAAAGAACAACTTTTATATTAAATACCTTTTGAGATTGTGAATTTTTTGAATGTTAAAATTTTTTCTTGTAAAGAAATATATCTCTGTCTAAATTTTCTGAGTTGAAATTTTACATCTTTATGTAGGGTATTAACGAGTTATATATTTAAACACCTTAAGGTATTTTATATCCATGAATATTAAGGTTTTTCGTCTTGTAAATGGATGTACTGTGTATACCAAATATAGCCTTAACTAGTTTTCAGAGCTTAAATAAGATATTTTGAAGTAAAGGCAATATTTACAATTATGTGTACAGTGTGTTGTAAATTTAAGGAATACGTTCATATTATGGAGACTACTCTAAAATTGTCTAAAAATTTCGACATAGGAAATGTATTTTTGGTTGTTTGAGGATTTGCTCTCTTCTTTATAGGTTTGTACAAATTACTACCCCATGACCTGAGATAATGGGCAAGGTTGATAATCTTTTATATGGAGAAAACCATTGATAGGGTGTTATAATTGTTATGGTTTTGTGTGAGCTTGATATGGTTGTTCATTCAATACATTGGGTATTATTTCCCTAAGTAGAAACTAGAGCCCAATTGTCGAATATTTTGGAGAGTTGTTTTTGTCACTCTATCTAATACTTGACGGGTTGAGATTAAACACTTTACGTGTTAACCTAGAAAAGTAAAATGAAGAGCTTAATGTGATATGTTGGTGATTGGATTTGATTGTATGATTTGTTGTGATGGTTGTATGTTTTGTATTTATGTTCAATTCTAAGGTGTAGAAAAGCTAGAAGCATTAGCTCATTATGGATTATTTTCTAAGGAGAAATTATGTGGACTCAATTCTCTTACAATGGGGCCTATAATAACCCGATGTTGAAAAGAAACTAACTAAAATAAATAACGAATTTTTAAATAATTAAATGAATATCAAATAATGAAATGTGGATAGTTTGTGATAAATTAAATATTGGAGGTTTATGACAATTTGGGAATACAAAAATTTATTCGGATTTAAATGGTGAAATATTTGAAGACTAGAGATTTGATAATAAAATACTTTGTTGAGATTTCAAGAAGGAAAAATGGGTGTGGAGAATATTTTGAGGATTTATTTGATATAAGGGTTATTATATGATTTATTTTGATCGTATTTTAAAGCGGTAAATTATCAATAAACATGACCTTGGATATTTATTATGGTAAAAAATAATTTTTTATTTAATAATCGGGGTTAATGAAGAATTTTACTATAATGTGCCTAATTTTGTAAATAGATTAGAGATTTTTAAAATGGGGAGATTATTCGAAAGGTAATTTTTATAAGATATACAATGTTGCTTAAACACTAAAAGAAGGAAAATGTGACTTCTAATTCAGATTTAAAAGTGTTTTGAGTTAAGCATATTATAGGTGTATAAAGAAAGAAGAGAACAAATAAGGTCATGTTTAATTTGAAGTCCAAAAGGCCCAAGCTCTTAGTTAAAATATATGAGCCAGCATTATATGTATTTTCTAGACAAAACCAGAGACTTCCATACCTCATCAAAAACCACTTCCCTTAATACATTTTTCATCATACTATAGCTTTCTTCTTCATTTTCAAAACCAATGACAAAACCCTACTCACTTTTAAAAATTAAAATAAAATAAAATAAAATCCCAAAATTCATCAAATCAAGACAAGTGCTTCTCAACCTGACATTACACCTATAGAAGCTTGCAAAATCAAGTTTTGATCATCATAGAGATAGAATTGGCCATTTACGGTAAGAGAAGAAGCAGAAGGAAGAAGGAGCTAAAGTGTTTGGCGAAGGAATTGCTTAGTGCTACCTTTAGTGAGTGAATCTTCATTCACTATCTATGTTAGAAATGTAATGTCTGATGATGACTGAGGTGTTTATGCTAGTATAGTAGAATAAAAATCACTCTAATATTTGTTGTGCTAACTATTATTGACCGAACCCATTAACTGTCAATTTCCCACTACAAAATACTATAACTTGTGATGCCTTTTGTATGCATTTTCTTAATAAATTATGGTTTAAACAAATGGATGAAGTTGGGTTTGGTCAGAGAAGAGAATGGGAAAGAAACGACAATGAATGGAAGAAAAACCTATAGCTTTATGCTCCAAGCATGAGTAGAGCAGCTGGTATAACACCCCTATTTTGGAGAGCCATAACATATGAAATTAAATTAAATAAATAATATGGAGAAATTATTAAAAGGAAATAAAAATTGATTTCATTGCAAGAATTGTCTAAGGGTATTTGGTTAATTAAGCATGAGACACTTTAAAAATTTAATTGAATGGACTAAGTTTAATTAAGGCAATTAAAGTCGATATTGTCAACAAGAATAAATAATTAAGTTTTTGAATGGGATGGACTTTATATTAAGGGAAATATATTGGTGATATTAAATAGGAAGGGATATTAGCCCAAGTCATAGTCATTAACATACCTACCTTAGTCGCATTCCCTCTTTTCACTTCATTTTCATTTTGAAAAACAAACTTGCTAAAATAAGCAAAGGTCGGTCATAATTTTTTATCCAGAGAAGAGAAAATCAAAAGCTATGAGATTCAAATCTCTCAATTTTAAGAAGAAAAAAGATTACCCAAGATTTTCTAAATCAAAGCGAGTAAAATTTCCCTAAAACCACTTCTAACCCATTTGGGTTCGACTTTGATTAGAATGAATGATTTCAATGATGATATATGTGTTTGAATGATTAAACGTTATTTGGGATGAAGTTTGAAATATTAAACGAAAGGAATTTGTTCATGTTTTACGGTAAATCATGAGCTAATCATACTTATAAGCTTCGAAAATCTAATATGTAATTCTAGTGATAAAACAAAGTTGGGTTTTTAATTTCATGATTTATGAAATTTATTTTGAATTGTTGTGAATTTTATAAGTTGAGAAAGGCTTAATTCTGGAAAAACTAATTAATAAAAAATAATAAAATAATTATTTTGACTTGAAATTTTGATAAGAGTAATTATGATAAATTGATATTTTAGTAAATCTTTGTGATTTTTCTCATTAATTTTCGAGTTTACATGAATTGATTGGCTAAGGAAAGAATTAGTTAATTGAAAGTAATTAACTAATTAATTGAAAGGGTAATTAACAAATTTTGAAAAGAAAAATGTAAAGGGATAGATTAACCAATGTGAGTTCGACACTAGATGGAGTTTGGTGTACTAAGGTACAAAATTAGATTTCAATTGATTACTGAAGAGCCATTTCAACTTGCAATAGTGTGTGTGCATACACACACACACCCCTGCGATAGCTAATAGGATATCAACTTATGGTAACTATTAGAAGCCAATGGGAGATAGCTCCTAGAGGATTAACTAACGATAGCTATCAACTTGCGATAGCTATACGTTACTCAACATGTGATGGCTTAAATAAAGCTGGCTTGGAGGAAGCTAAACTTGCTATGGTTTTGGGAAGTCTATAGGCGATAGCTAATTAGAGCTCAACATGTGATAGCTACATAGGTTATCAACGTGCGACATCTCATAAGAGCTTAACTTTCGATAGCAAACTGAACTATCAACATGTGATAGCTGGTTAAGGGTCAACTAACGAAGGCCTAGGAAAATCAACATGTGATGGCTTAGGTAGAAGTCAACCTGCGATAGATAGGTTCGACTTGCGATGGCTTTGGTGTTACAACTAGGGTTAATAGCGATGGCATAGGAAGCTAAAATTTTCTAAGTAAGAAATACCTAGTGTATTTGGAAGACTGTTTCCAAGTGTTGATTGGCAATTTCATAATGATGAAATAATGGAAGAATTTTATAATTTAAAATTTTGTTTACTTATTTTGAAATGGAAGAAAGCCTTGAATAGCTAATAAATGATAGGTTATCATTCAATCAAAGATAAAAGATGTTTTATCTAAAGAATGTATTGGGTACACAACTAAAGAATGAAATAAGAGGGGTTGAATCATAATTATAAAGATATACCAGCTCATAGAGTTATTGAATGGCAAGGTGCCAAGATTATTTAGTCTAAAGTCCAATGGCGTTTGGCAGGGTGCCACAATATGGTTTAATATGAAAAGACATAAACTCTAAAGGAGAGTTATGGCAGGATGCCAAAACATCAGGGTGGTGTTATAAATAAAATGAACTAGCAATGTGAACGATAACAATTTGGGACTTAAAGGACTATTGACACTCGATAAGGATGCTTGTTGGAATGTATTTAGGGTGCTTACATTCAATTTCTTAGGAAAGTCAGGGTGGCTCTAGTTAGGTTGGTTCTTATGGTGGAAAGAGTGACCATATCATAAGGTGTCGTTGCTCATGAGCAATAAATTAGTGATAGATAGACCTAAGGAAGTAATCACTAAAGTAAATTAATGATAACTTAAAGATGAACACCTAAAATAAGAGAATAAATGATGTTTGTATGGATGTTGGATGATTGAATGACTTAGCTCATGATTGTATATTAAGTATAAAATATACTTAATTTGAATTGATAATATAAATATGGCGTGGTTCATAACTGGGTGAAAAGTGTAGGGTACACTTTTAAATAGAATATGATGCACATGGTTGCTCTTAATGTGATGCTTGTTTACATGATATAACGTTATTTCTATAATGATAAAGTGAGGGAAAACCTGTTCTGTGCTACAGCAGCTTGGTCTCGATATGGTTGCTTATGGTAAAGATTTTACTCATATCGGGCTTTATGTCTGACCTGTGTTATTACTATTTCTCATAAACTCACAAGTACTCATTCGAGTAGGCCGAGTTTATAGTTTAGATGGGTATCTTTTAGAAATATGAATAAAGACTCTTAAGATTAAGCAAGAGGCTTACCTAGCAAATAAAAGTAATTTTGAAATTTCTGTTGTGTAAAACCAGGAATTATAAATGGTTATGTGTTGTGTTGGCATCTTCATATGTCGGACATGACACTACCCTTATTTCTAATTATATTACCCCTTTGTGGGAACAAGAAGGGTTAATGATGATGTAATAAATCATGTAAAACAATTTGATGTAATGATAATTTATTTAATTGCTCTATTTACTTAATGTTGTGAAAAATACAAAAATCACTTTGTCGCTTGAAAATAATTCTTGTGGTGACTCCAGCATAATCGACGTTTATTTTTGGTTCTTGAAGTGGGGGATGTTACAACATGGTATAAGTGCTTAGGTTAGGGGAACATATAAGTTAACAGAGTTACGTAGAAATTGATTAATAGAAAAGAACATCTCGAGGAGGGTGAATATTATGCATATATAACGTACTTGTATTTTCATATATATATATATATACACACACACACACACACACACCCCTCAGCTATTTCTCTCACTTTCTTTACTTATGTTTCTTACGAACCGTTGTTTTTGTAGAAGGAAAGAATGGACCTACGTAGTTGAAGTTTGACTATAGGAAGTACAAGATCGAATCCTAGTTGAGGAACTAACAGTTCGCAAACTAATAGCCAAGGTAGGGAAGCAGCCTTAGAAGTTCATGCTAAAGCCTATACTCAAATGCAACCCTGGTGAAAAAGGAATGGATATGAATGCTTTTGTTTTGCCAGTTTATGACGAAAATAATGAGGAAAAGTTGGCTGAAGTTATTGAGACGAGACCGGCAGTAGCTAGAGGGGTGGACTTTTCTAAGATGACATAGAATTACAAGAACTATAGAGGAAAGTATTTATGGGGAAGGAGTCAGCTCTAGAAGTGTTGAATTAGTTGAAGGTGTTTGAACGTATCTTCAAGGACTTGGGTTATGGTACAGCTTCTCTTCGAGGACCGTGGTATGATAATGCTTGGAAAAATAGGTTATAATTTCTTTAGACTGGTGGGAGGCTATAATTGCTAAAGTACCATATGAGGAGATAACCTGAAAGCAATTTAAGGAGCAATTTAAGGCTTAGTTTACCCTCGATTCTCAGAAGAGTGCACTATGTAGTGATTTTCTCGATCTGAAGCAAGGAGAGATGACTTTGGCAGAGTATATCCAACACTTTAATGCTTTATCAAAGTATGGAAGGGAGCATATTAATACTCCACTAAAGAAAAATGAGAAATTCACCGATGGTCGGTTGAAGGAGTTAATCATAAGGTGATAGCGTATATGTTGTCTCCTTTTAAGATAGTGGTGGAAATGGAGAAAAAGTAAGATCGCTTATTTTAGGAAGAGAAGAGAGTTGATGTTAGGCCTAAGGAAGGATATAAGAATACGTTCAATCCATATCAAAAGGGGGGAATCAGAAAGGAGGAAAGGCTTCTAAAGGAGGAGCTCAAAGGCTAAATGTGGCATATATTACTTGTTTTTAATGTGGACAGAAGGTATACTATTCCACTAAGTGTGCTCAGCTAGAGAATAAGGACATGGCCAAGTGCTTTATTTGTAATAGGCCTAGCCACAAGAGGAGGGATTGCCCGGAAGCAAAGTTGGCAAAGGTTTATGCTTTGGAAGGACCTTCGTTTGGACCAATTGCTATGGAAAAAGGGAAAGATGTGCTCAGAGGCATGATTTCGATTTCCAGTATACTAGTAAGAGTTTTGTTTAGTACTGGTATTGCTCACTCTTTCCTCTGGAAATATTTTGGTTGATTGGTTAGAAATAGATACTACCTATTTGATTACGTCCTTGTGTATGGTTAATCCGATGGGTGGGTATGCCACTCTTGGATTAAGGTACACTCACCTTGAGTTTGACTTATTTGGACACTTGTTCGTTTGCAACCCATATGCATTTGACTTCGTAGGGTATGGGTTAATTTTGTGTATGGACTGGTTGGTGCGTAATGACGCTAGAATCTGTTGTACGGATAGAGTTATTGCCTTACGGAATTCAGGGATAAGAGAAAGAATTATTATAGCATTGGACGTAATGAAGGAGAAGTTAGACTTGTTGTTATGTGTTATGGAATATGATGATAAGATCAGTAGAGTAAGGGCGATTAGAGAATTCGTAGATTTCTTCGAACCTATGACGGGACTACCAGTAAGGAGCGAATTCAAGTTTCAAATAGACTTGAAAGCAAGGGCTCAATCTTTTAGTAGGCCACCTATTGAATGCCGCCCAAGGAGATGGAAGTACTGAAGTAGTTAGTGAAACTTGAGGATTAAAGCTACATTAAGTCAAATAGTTCACCATGGGGAGCATCTGTGGTATTTGTTAAGAAGTTTGATGATATTTACAGATGTGTATTGATTATCGAAAGCTGAATGAATTGACTATGAAGAGTCACTATCCATTGCCCAGGATAGACGACTTGTTTGAGTAGTTGAGTGGAGCTCGAGTGTTCTTCAGCTCAATTTGGTGATGGAGTTCCATTAACTGAAAGTAGTAAAAGATAGTACTCCAATAATCACGTTCCAAACAAGGTATGGTTCATATGAGTGTTTACTGATACCATTTGGACTGACTAATGCCCTTGCGTTCATCGTAGATCTTATGAACCAAATCTTTCACGATCAGTATGATAGATTTGTTTTGATCTTTATTTTTGATACCTTGGTATATTCTACGAATGATACAGATCACGAAGTTCATCTTAAAATAGTGTTGGAGGCGTTAAGACAACATAATTTAAAGGCGAAGTTTTCAAAATGCCTTTTTTGGAAGTAGAAGGTTAAGTTTCTTAGGCATGTTGTTTTAGAAAATGGATTGGCTATGGATCCATCGAAGATATAAATCATTAATGGTTGGATTACCAGAGATGGCCATGGAGATGAGAAGTATTTTGGCTATGGCTGGCTATTATCACAGATTAATTATGTATTTATTGTGTATAGCAGCATCCTTCACAAAGTTAACTTGAAAGAACGAGAAGTTCATATGGACCGATAAGTGTAAAGGACTATTACAGGATTGGACCAAGTTATTAACGGACAATCTATTTTAATCGAGCCTGAAGGGAATCAGGAGTTGGTAGTATATACTGATGCTTATGAAACAAGTTTGGAAGAAGTGCCGATGCGAAGAGTGTGAGTAATAGATTATGCATCAAGGCAATTGAGGACAAACGAGATTAGTTATCCGACTCATGACCTAGAGTTGGCAACGATGCTCATTGCGCTAAAGATTTCGAGACATTAACTTTTAAAAGAATGGTTTGATTTATATATGGACCATAAGTCTCTTAAATATCTATTCTCTCAAAAGGAGTTGAGTATGTGGTAGCAAAGATGTTTAGAGTTCTTGGCGGCATATGACTATGGGATAGAGTATATGCTAGAAAAAGGGAACATGGTTGTTGATATTTGAGTAGAAAGCAGCATAATGAAATGTTAACCATGATCAAAGAATGACCTTAGCCTCTCATGAAGTGCATGAAAGGCAGAATACTAAATCGTGAAAATATCCAGATATATTGGCAAGTTTGGTGGTAATCACATTGATAGTCGAAAGGATTAACCGATTTGAAATTAGAGTGGATGTGGAAGATCTGGAATGATTTGAAATAGACTTGAAGGAATGGCTTAGAAAGAAAGGAAGACTGTGTATTCCAAATGTAGGTGGTTGGAAAGAAGTCTTAGAGCAAATTCATCGATCTAAGTTTATAATTCATCTCGAGGGAACGAAGATGTGTTGTGACCTAAAGAGAGTCTTCTTCTTGGAAGGGATTAAGAGAGACATAAGAGAATATGTGAAAATGTGCTTCACCTTTCAATGGGTGAAGGCTGAGCATCAAAAGCCGAGCGGTTTACTTCAACCCTTGGAAGTATCGACGTGGAGGTAGGATTCAATGTCTATGGATTTTGTAGATGGTTTGCATAAGTCGAGGACGAGAACCGATAGTATTTGGGTTATAGTCAATAGATTGACTAAGAGTGTCCATTTTTTCCCGGTGATGTCGACAAGAACAACAGCTAGCTAAGCAAAGCTATACATAAATAATATGGTAAGAGTATATGGGATTTTGAGTAGTATTGTCAGTATAGAGATCTGTTGTTCACTACTAAGTTCTAAAGGATTTTGTAGAGTGCATTAGGTATAGAGTTAAATCTGAGTACGGCTTACCACGCATAGACTGATGGTTAAACGAGAGGGTGAACCGTATACTAGAGGATTTGCAAAGTGTTTTACAAACTTTATTAATTTGAGTATAAAAAGATTTAATGGTTATAAATTGGTATATTTCATTTAAATTAATTAATTTTGTAATTTATTTTTTTATAAAGTTAATATTTTTGAATAAGATGTGTTGATTTCTTAATCCTTGCTTTCCTTCCTTTTTCCTTTTCGGGGATGAAAAGTTTTGAGTGGGGGAGAGTGTAACGACCCGTAAATTTTCCATAATTAAATTTGTTAATTTAATAAGATTTTTGAAATTTAATATTTAAGAAAATAAAAATTAGCGAATTATTAATAAAAATAATAACTAGAATGAATTGCAACAGTATGAATGTAAGTGAATGACTAATAACTTGAATGGAATTCAAATTAATTAAAATAGTGGAAATATTATAACTTGTTTATAAATGAAATATAAGAAAAACAAATGTAATTATTGAATTAATGTGTGAAATAATATAATAGATGGTAATTGTTTGTGAAGAATAAACATACAAGTATTATAAAGGGATAATGGTGACAAATGGTTGTTGTTACCAGTTAATTTACCAATTACAAATAAGGGTAATTAAATGTTACTTTAATGATAATTAATATAATAATGGAAAGTGTGAATTTAAATTAAATAGAAACATAAATTTATTTATAAGGTAGTAATTGATGTAATAAAACTATGAAACCAAGTAAATAAATTAATTGAGAATATAAATCATAATTAATGTATATATTTGGCAAATATAATAAAATGGAAATAGTAGTTAATACAAAGGAAAGATGGATATTTGAATATAGTAGTGTAATGAAAGACAAACAAATATTAAGTAGGTTTATAGAGTAGTATAGACTTAATAAAAAGATTAGGATTGAATCAAATAGTTTAATTGAGATTAATTATAATTAATTGGATTCAATTTATAATAAACGGGTTATTGTAAGAAATGAAATTAGATACTAAATAAATTGAAACTAAGATGAAATTTGAAACTATTAATGCACTAAGACATATACCAATGGTAGTTATATCCATAAGTTAATAATTGATTTAATAACTAGATTGAGAAATCAAATAAATAGATTTATTGAAATTTCAATCGACGATTAATGAATTTACTGTAATTGGTGAATTTAAGCAACTTTAAATTGATATGAAAATTGGTTATAAAGGATTATAAATTACTAAAGTAATCCAAGATGATAAAATTTATAAATTATAGAATTTGAATTTAAATAGTGATTTAATTAATTTAATATTTATTTATTTAATTAACTGGAAAATAGCCATTTTGGCCACTGACTCGGATTTCGACGAAACTAGTTTTATCAGATCCGTGATGGTGAGTTATTGTAGGATTCAAGTTTCGTAGCGATCGGACTTGTCGTTTGATCGTACGGGCTCGAAACGCCCAGAAATCAATTAAATTGAAATCAATTGAAATCGAATTGAAATAACTTGATTTTAGCATAACTTCTTCATACGATGGAATTTGGACTTGAAACCTGTTCCATCGCGTTTAAAATATTTTAAAACATCTATTTTGATATATTGGTTGACCCAATTTCATTCTGAAATCAGAGCGGGCTTTTCGGGCAATTTTTCGTTCAACGCGTATATCAATCGTGTCCATCCATTCTAATATCAGCTTTGCATATATATACCTCGTTATAAACCTAGCTTATTCCTTATGTTCATTATTCTGCACGTACAATTCAGCTGTCTCTTCTCCTCAATGGCATACAATTAAATTCTAGATCCAATTGCAATTCAAAAATCAAATCAAAATTTCAAACTCCACAAACTATATCATATTTTATATAGTCGGAAAGCTCTCGAAGAGCGCATCTCAATTCTGTGATTTGTTTTTCAGTTCAATGCATTATTTTTCCAGAAAATGATGGACAATTTGTGGACGTTCATCACGCGACGATCAAGTTCGATGGATTGGCAAATCATTGGTACCAAGGCATAGAGGAGACCGGGCGTAACTCATCGGAGTGTTTGTGCATCAAGATAACGGCTAGATCTCATGCTAAAATTCGATTAGGGTTCAGCTAACCCTAAATTAGCGGCGATGGCTAAGGCTTGGGTGGGGGGTCGGACCTAAGTGGCAGGCAGAGGAGGCATCGTCGAGCTTGGAGGCGACGTCGGCGTGGCGTATGGAGGTCGGAGGCGGTGGATTTAGCGAGGCGAAGGCGGTCGGTTCTACCGTGTTCGAGCGTGCTTCAGTTTAGGGTTCTGGAACGAAACTTCGTACAGGGAAAACATGGCATGGTATTGGATTTTTTCTTTTAATTCGATTTAAATTTTTATTTCAAATATTCTAAATTCCATAACTTTTACATACGAGGTCCGTTTCACGCACGGTTTTCTCCGCTAGATTCGTATTGGAATTCTGGACATTTTGGCACTGGTTTGGACAAATTCTGAGACTGTTCAAATTTTACGTTTAAATTGGATTTAAATTCGAAAGGTGAGTGTTTTAACCCACTCACAACTTCTAAAATTTCTTATGTTTGTTAAATAGATTTATGATATGAGTAGAAATTTATTTATGACTGTTTGGCATATTTTTAATTATCATCTCAGTTAAATTGAATTTATTTGAATTAAATTGTTATTTAATTTATTATTGCATATAAACTGCCAGTTAAATATTTATTTAATTTATTATTGAATATAAACTGCCAATGAATACCTGTTATTTATTATCTGTTCTATATGGATGTTATTTTTTGAATTGGATGATGAGTGTGATAAATGGTTGATGGTTGATATTGGATGAATGGATGATGTATTTTATATTGTTATAAACTACAAGTTGTTAAGCATTTTTATTTCATTCGGGATTGCGATTTGAAATGATATATAACCGTATTATATTTTAAATTACAGATTGAAATGATAAATATCCCTATCACTTAACCATATGATAGAAAATTATATACAGACACCATGATATATATATATATTGAAGTTATTTCTATGGTTTTGTAAAGAAATATATGTAGATAAATATTGATTTCAGACATTATATAAATGTTATTTTATCCTTGATTTTAATCTACGTATAATTTGTTTTAATATAAAATAAGCTTAATGATAAGTTTGATTTTTATTGGAGGTAATATGGTTAAGTATTTAAATTATATTTTAATATAGAGTTTATAATGATTCATATAAATCAAGGTTGGATGATAAATTGAAAATTTATTTGAATTTGAATTTATTTAAGAATTAACCTCAAATAAGTTTGATGTGAAATTTATTAAATTGGAAATTTTAAAAGGTATGATTTTTTACCTTGATTTGGGTTAAGGTGAATTAAATGAATATTTCAAGTATAAATAAATTGAAGGAAATATTTAGTTATTTGTAATTTTGGATTTATTTAAATAGTAAAGGATTTATTAAGTAAATGTTTCGAAACTAAATAATAGAAAATTGAATTTGATATATATGAAATTATCAAACTTAGTTTTGAAATTGTTGAATACTTAAAGTTTGAAACATATTATATTTGAAATGGTTTATTCTGTGGACCAAATCTATTTTGAAATTGATCAAATTTGGAATAGTTTATTTTGAAACTGAACTGAATTGAAATTTTTGATTTGGGATTTGGTTAAATTAAAATCTAGAAAGTCGAGTTGTTTTGGAATTGATTTGTGAAATGTAAGAAGCTATTTTATTATATAAAGTATTCTAATATTTAAACCATTTAAGTGGTGAAGTTATGTTTCAAGTTGTGAATTTCAAAGTATTATGATTTGAAAGTGTCATACTTTAAGTGTTTTGATTTTGAAGTGTTTTAACTTTGAAAGTGCTATGATTTTGGAAAAAGGGTATATTTGAAATAATGATATTATATTGATTTGGGTTTTATAAAAATGATATCATATTGATTTGGTTTTTGAAATGGGAATGATATCATGTTTATATGGCTTTGAAACGGATATTATATTCTGGTTTTGAAGTACAATTATTTTGGAATGACCACGGTGTTATAATAACGTTTGGTTGTTAAAGAGACCGGGATCGGAAGTTGTCATACTCTCTGCCAACTCCGAAAACCACTTTAACAACTGTGTACGCGGTGGAGATTCCAGAATGAAGTAGGATGGTGGCAACGTTCCATTGAGGTATATACGTGGACCCGACTCCCGTGAGTTGGCATAAGGTGGCTAAAACAGGAGCGATTCTCGAGCCGATGAGGTCATTCCTCTGATCGGACACACTCCTTCGATATTATATTCTGACTTTGATATTTATTTGGTGGCCACTTTTGATTTTTGATTTGGGGGTGTGGCTCGAGGTGGGCGGTAGTAGCTGCTACGCGTTTCCACCAGCCCGGATGCGGAATTGGTATATCTACCCTGGCATTGCCTTGTGTGACGTGTCACCTACCATAGCGCGCTTTGTACGAGTTTGTCTTTCTCCCGTAGCCTGTGGAGTATTTAGGGTAGTCTCCCGATCTGGAGATGCGCTGATACTGGATGGACTACTGGGACTATTATTGTGTTAAGGGGGAGATTAGGTAACTCCTTAACGCTATTTAAAAGTAAGTTTATTTTACTAATAGACATTATTATAATAGCGAAATATTACTACATAGTAAATAGTTTAACGGATCCTTAGGGGATGTGAATCCCGAGCATCTCTTAAGTTACTACACTCACGTTTGACACTGGATAGGAGATGTCAAATCGCGTAAACATCTTTGACGCCATTCCACTCATATTTTACCGTTGATTTAACTTACATAAGATCTTTTAGTTATGACTCGAGTGTTTTGTCTTTTCAATTCGCTCGGGTCAATCTGAGCATTTCAGGATTCGAAGACTTTGTTTCTGGAGGACGAAGATAAAAATTGTATTACTATTATTATTATAGTATTCCACTGCATTCATACTATTCTGCTGCATTATTTATTATTCTTTGGTATGTGTAACTCTGATATGTATTGAAAAAGTATAATCAAATATTTTGTAAAATAGCTTCATGAACTGTATATTTGATTATTATATTTTATCGTTCCGCTGCAAGATTCTGTTTTGTTTTTTTTTCTTTCTCTGCTTTTTCTTATTTACCCCATAACAATCTGCCCTTCTGTATGCTTTGAGTCTAACATGTGTGCTTTATCGTCGATTTAGAATGTACAAAAATGTGGGCTGTTACATCTGGTATCAGAGCTTTGGTTTAATGATAAACCTTAGCTTTGTGGG
Source organism: Allium cepa (assembly GCA_030765085.1). Lineage (NCBI taxonomy): Eukaryota > Viridiplantae > Streptophyta > Magnoliopsida > Asparagales > Amaryllidaceae > Allium > Allium cepa. The sequence goes on from CM060941.1 coordinate 1,046,223,613, forward strand.
GTCTGACTCTTTATTAATAGGATAGTAATACCCTATGATGATGAGTCACTGAGTGTGTGTGTGTGTGTGTATACATGAGAGAGCGTATTTATTAGTGTTATAAAAAGGTTTTGATATTGTGTTAATTTTTTCCATTTTGTATTTATAAATTCTGGTTGGTGCATAGGACACTATGACATCAGTAGGGATTTCTAAACACTTAATAGGAAAGGCTGACACAATATTTGTTTTGAATGTAGGTGAATGAAATAATTTTGCCTATTATATTTTCTATATATAAAATAATTTTTTTATAAATGATATATATTTGGTTGTAGTATAATTGTTGTTTGGTAGTGAAATTTTAGATATTAGTTGGAAATAAGATTGAAAATAAAATAAATGAAAGTTTGGAAACTTAGAACTTGAGTTCCGGGATTTTTGAAAGAAAAAAAATCTTTCGAATGATTTTGGAATATAGTAATAATATTATTAGAAGTATTTTCTGTTATAAATATTTCAATATAATTTAAAAGAATTGTTTTAAAGAAACTTTGGAAAGAAATAAGTCATGTACTTCCCTCTCTGTTGCTGGAAAATAATTTCGGTGATGAGTGCACGCATCATCAACATTCATTTTTGAGTTTCTAAGTGGGAAGGCCACTGTAGTAGTTTTACTGCAGATTTATTTTAATAAACAAATATAAATTTTAAATTGTTTTAAATATAATTGGATATATAAAGTGTAAGTGTAAACATCTATCTATTATTTTTAAAATGATTTGAAATTAAACCCGGTATTTAGTTTTTAAGTTCTGTTAATTAATAGTTTCCATTGTTGTAGTGAAATGTAATGTAACTATTTAATAATTGGAACCTCTAAATGAAATAAGAAACTAAATGTTAAGTTATAAATGAAATTATAAGAAAGTTGAAATTGTAACCTATAAAACAAAGGATATGACTATTGAACATTAAATTAGTTAAAAGAAATGAGAAAACTTGTATAACTTTCAATTACATCCTTAAAAGAATATATGCAACATACCAAATATTAAAAGTTCTAATGTTTAATAAGAAAATGTAATGGATATTATACAAGTAATAAACTTGAGGTAATGGAAGTATGTAATGAAATTCTTTTATAAATAAGAATTTGATGTTGTAGTTGTGTGAACTTAAGTTATAATTGAAATGTCACTGTAATAAAGGTAATAGGAAGTAAGTATTGTAAGTATAAGATTTTAAACTCAAGTAAATGAATTTGCTTTTATAAATAAGAAATTAATGTTATAAATTTTGTAAAATTAAGTATGACTGAAAGGCCACTAATTAAATACAATGGAAAGGTTGTAAAGAAATGACAATAAACTTAAGCAAATGTTGAAGTTATTTATAATAAAAATAAGTAGAAAGATGGATACTGTAAATAAATGAAATTAAGTAATGAATGAATGAATGTAATGAAATAAAAGAAATTGACACGATAGGGATAAATGAAAATGAAATTTTGTAAGAAATGAATGAAATAAACGCTGAAAGTATGAATGAAAAGGAAATCAAACAACAAATGTATGAAATGAAATTAATGAGAATGAACTTGATCTATTGTTTGGAATTGTTGTTTGTTTGGTCTATGGTTGTTTGGGCAAGGATACTTTAAATTTGTTTGGATGTATAAATAATCTATTTAGCTTCATCTAAGACTGCAGAGTAAATGGTGCGCTTAGTAGTTTATTTTCCATTCTGTACAATATAAAGTTTAGAACCCGAACAATTATTTGTTTTGTTTGATATCAATGGATAATTGATTTGTGTTGATTTTTATGATGATTGTTGTTATATTGATTGTTTGATAGTAGTAGAAACAACTTTAAGTATTTCATTTTATATAATTTTTAACTCTTTTTGGATTATATAAGTGAAATACATGTTATGGAAGCAATTGCTACTGCTTTTGGTTTCATAATTTAACGTAAATTGCTCGACAAATAGGTACGTTCTTGGATTATGGTTTTACAGCGTTATTAAATTATTTTTCCCGTGTTAGGATATATTATTTTGGAAATTATATGTTATATATTGTTATATTTGATATTATATTTTCTCTCGAGCCTCTCCGTACAAAGGAGACTCTACCGAAATTTTCCGTAAATTTTGGACTTAGAAAAATTTTGAAAAGTGTTTTACAAACTTTTTTAATTTGAGTATAAAAAGATTTAATGGTTATAAATTGGTATATTTTATTTAAATTAATTAATTTTGTAATTTATTTGTTTATAAAATTAATATTTTTGAATAAGATGTGTTGATTACTTAATCCTTGCTTTCCTTCCTTTTTCCTTTTCGGGGACGAAAAGTTTTGTGTGGGGGAGAGTGCAACGACCCGTAAATATTCCATAATTAAATTTGTTAATTTAATAAGATATTTGAAATTTAATATTTAAGAAAATAAAAATTAGCAAATTATTAATAAAAATAATAACTAGAATGAATTGCAACAGTATGAATGTAAGTGAATGGCTAATAACTTGAATGGAATTCAAATTAATTGAAATAGTGGAAATATTATAATTTGTTTATAAATGAAATATAAGAAAAACAAATGTAATTATTGAATTAATGTGTGAAATAATATAATAGATGGTAATTGTTTGTGAAGAATAAACATACAAGTATTATAAAGGGATAATGGTGACAAATGGTTGTTGTTACCAGTTAATTTATAAGTCACTTTAATGATAATTAATATAATAATGGAAAGTGTGAATGTAAATTAAATAGAAACGTAAATTTATTTATAAGGTAGTAATTGATGTAATAAAACTATGAAACCAAGTAAATAAATTTATTGAGTATATAAATCGTAGTTAATGTATATATTTGGCAAATATAATAAAATGGAAACAGTAGTTAATATAAAGGAAAAATGGATATTTGAATATAGTAGTGTAATGAAAGACAAACAAATATTAAGTAGGTTTATAGAGTAGTATAGATTTAATAAAAAGATTAGGATTGAATCAAATCAGTTTAATTGAGATTAATTATAATTAATTGGATTCAATTTATAATAAACGGGTTATTGTAAGAAATGAAATTAGATACTAAATAAATTGAAATTAAGATGAAATTTGAAACTATTAATGCACTAAGACATATACCAATGGTATTTATATCCATAAATTAATAATTGATTTAATAGCAAGATTGAGAAATCAAATAAATAGATTTATTGAAATTTCAATCGATGATTAATGAATTTACTGTAGTTGGTGAATTTAGTCAACTTTAAATTGATATGAAAATTGGTTATAAAGGACTATAAATTACTAAAGTAATCCAAGATGATAAAATTTATAAATTATAGAATTTGAATTTAAATAGTGATTTAATTAATTTAATATTTATTTAATTAACCGGAAAATACCATTTTGACCACTGACTCAGATTTCGACGAAACTAGTTTCATCGGATCCGTGACGGTGAATTATTGTAGGATTTCAAGTTTCGTAGCGATCGGACTTGTCGTTTGATCGTATGGGTTCGAAACGCCCAGAAATCAATTAAATTGAAATCAATTGAAATCGATTTGAAAAACTTGATTTTAGCATAACTTCTTCATACGATGGAATTTGGACTTGAAACCTATTCCATCGCATTTAAAATATTTTAAAACTTCTATTTTGATACATGGGTTGACCCTATTTCATTCCGGAGTCAGAGCGGGCTTTTCGGGCAATTTTTCGTTCAACGCGTATATCAATCGTGTCCATCCATTCTAATTTCAGCTTTGCATATATATACCTTATTATAAACCCTAGCCTATTCCTTATGTTCATTGTTCTATACGTATAATTCAGCTGTCTCTCCTCCTCAATGGCAGACAATCAAATTCTAGATCCGATTGCGATACAAAAATCAAATCAAAATTTCAAACTCCACAAACTATATCATATTTTATATCATCGGAAAGCTCTCGAAGAGCGCATCTCAATTCCGTGATTTGTTTTTCAGTTCGATGCATTGTTTGTCCAGAAATTGATGGACAATTTGTGGCCGTTCATCATGCGACGATCAAGTTCGATGAATCGGCAAATCGTTGGTACCATGGCGTAGAGGAGACTGAGCGTAACTCATCGGAGTGGTTTGTACATCAAGATGACGGCTAGATCTCGCGCTAAAATTCGATTAGGATTTGGCTAACCCTAAATTAGCGGCGACGGCTGAAGCTTGGGTGGGGGGTCGGACCTAGGCGGCAGGAAGAGGGGGTATCGGCGAGCCTGGAAATGATGTCGGCGTCGCGTATGAAGGTCGGAGGCGGTGGATTTAGTGAGGCGAAGGCGGCCGGTTCTGCCGTGTTCAAGCGTGCTTCAGTTTAGGGTTCTGGAATGAAACTTCATACAGGGCAAACGTGGCATAGTATTGGATTGTTTCTTTTTATTCGATTTAATTTTTGATTTCAAATGTTCTAAATTCCATAACTTTTACATACGAGGTCCGTTTCACGCGCGGTTTTTTCCACTAGGTTCGTATTGGAATTCCGGACATTTTGGCCCCTATTTGGACAAATTCTAAGACTGTTCAAATTTTGGGCTTAAATTGGATTTAAATCCAATTTAAACTCGAAAGGTGAGTGTTTTAACCCACTCACAACTTCTAAAATTTCTTATGTTTGTTAAATTGATTTATGATGTAAATAGAAATTTATTTATGACTGATATTTTTAATCATCATCCCAATTAAATTGAATTTATTTGAATTAAATTGTTATTTTATTTATTATTTCATATAAACTGCCAGTTAAATAGTTATTTAATTTATTATTGAATATAAACTGCCAGTGAATACTTGTTATTTATTATCTGTTCTATATTGATGTTATTGTTTGAATTGGATGATGATTGTGATAAATGGTTAATGGTTGATATTGGATGAATGGATGCTGTATTTTATATTGTTATAAACTGCAAGTTATTATGCATTTTTATTTCATTCGGGATTGCGATTTGAAATGATATATAACCGTATTATATTTTAAATTACGGATTGAAATGATAAATATCCGTATCACTTGACCATAGGATAGAAAATTATATACAAACACCGTGGTCTATATATATAAAAATATTTTGAAGTGATTTCTATGGTTTTGTAAAGAAATATATGGTTTTAGATAAATATTGATTTCAGACATTATATAAATGTTATTTTATCCTTGATTTTAAGCTAGTATAATTTGTTTTAATATAGAATAAGCTTAATGATAAGTTTGATTTTTGCTGGAGATAATATGGTTAAGTATTTAAATTATATTTTAATATAGAGTTTATAATGATTTAAATAAATTAAGGTTGGAAGATAAATTGGAAATTTATTTGAATTTGAATTTATTTAAGAATTAACCTCAAATAAGTTTGATGTGAAATTTATTAAATTGGAAATTTTATAAGGTATCATTTTATACCTTGATTTGGGTTAAGGTGAATTAAATGAATATTTCAAGTATAAATAAATTGAAGGAAGTATTTAGTTATTTGTAATTCAGGATTTATATAAATAGTAAAGGATTTATTTAGTAAATGTTTCGAAACTAAATAATAGAAAATTGAATTTGATATGTATAAAATTATCAAACTTAGTTTTGAAATTGTTGAATACTTAAAGTTTTAAATATATTGTATTTGAAATGGTTTATTCTATGGATCAAATCTGTTTTGAAATTGATAAAATTTGGAATAGTTTATTTTGAACTGAATTGAATTGAAATTTTTGATTGGGATTTGGTTAAATTAAAATCTAGAAAGTCGAGTTGTTTTGGAATTGATTTGTGAAATTTAAGAAGCTATTTTATTATATAAAGTATTCTAATATTTAAACCATTTAAGTGGTGAAGTTATGTTTCAAGTTGTGAATTTCAAAGTATTATGATTTGAAAGTGTCATACTTTAAGTGTTTTGATTTCGAAGTGTTATAACTTTGAAAGTGCTATGATTTTGGAAAAAAGGTATATTTGAAATAAAAATGATATTATATTGATTTGGGTTTTATAAAAATGATATCATATTGATTTGGTTTTTGAAATGGGAATGATATCATATTTATATGGTTTTGAAACGGATATTATATTCTGGTTTTGAAGTATAATTATATTGAAATAACCGCGGTGTTATAATAATGTTTGGTTGTTAAAGAGACCGGGATCGGAAGTTGTCATACTCTCTGCCAACTCCGAAAACCACTTTAACAACTGTGTACGCGGTGGAGATTCCAGAATGAAGTAGGATGGTGGCAACGTTCCACTGAGGTATATATGTGGACCCGACTCCCGTGAGTTGGCATAAGGTGGCTAAAACAGGAGTGATTCTCGAGCCAATGAGGTCATTCCTCTGATCGGACACACTCCTTTGATATTATATTCTGCTTTGAGATTTATTTGGTTGCCACTTTTGATTTTTGATTTGGGGGTGTGGCTTAAGGTGGGCGGTAGTAGCTGCTACGCGTTTCCACTAGCCTGGATGCGTAATTGGTATATCTACACTGGCATTGCCTTGTGTACATTGTCACCTACAATAGCGTGCCTTGTACGAGTTTGTCTTTCTCCCGTAGCCCGTGGAGTATTTAGGGTAGTCTCCCGATCTGGAGATGCGCTGATACAGGATGGACTACTGGGACTATTATTGCGTTAAGAGGGAGATTGGGTAACTCCTTAGCGCTATTTAAAAGTAAGTTTATTTTACTTATAGACATTATTATAATAACGAAATATTACTACATAGTAAATAGTTTAACGGATCCTTAGGGGATGTGAATCCCGAGCATCTCTTAAGTTACTACACTCACGTTTGACACTGGATAGGAGATGTCAAATCGCGTAAACATCTTTGACGCCGTTCCACTCATATTTTACCATTGATTTAACTTACTTAAGATCTTTAAGTTATGACTCGAGTGTTTTGTCTTTTCAATTCGCTCGGGTCAGTCTGAGCATTTCAGGATTCAAAAACTTTGTTTCTGGAGGACAAAGATGAAGATTGTATTACTATTATTTATTATAGTATTCCATTGCATTCATGCTGTTCCACTGCATTATTTATTATTCTCTGGTATGTGTAACTCTGATATGTATTGAATAAGTATAATCGAATATTTTGTAAAATAGCTTCATAAGCTGTATATTTGATTATTATATTTTATCGTTACGCTGCAAGATTCTGTTTTGTTTTTTTTTTCTTTCTCTGCTTTTTCTTATTTACCCCATAAAAATCCGCCCTTCTGCATGGTTTGTGTGACGCCCCACCTCTATACCCACGCTAGCCAAGAACACTACAGAGTAATGCTGTCAACTAGCATGGAGAATAAGGCTGTTGAGGAGCGACCATCCGTGTAATTTCTTTGTGCGAGCACCGATATGACAGATAGTAAAAACATGCATTTGATCTCAAGTGGAAATCCGACATACCGATACAAATTCAAAGCTACCACACAGTGGCATATATATAATCTTCGGAAACAAATATAGAAATAAACATAACACAATCAGTCACAGACATCCATATCACAAAGGCAGAAAAATATATGAATATATAACAAACACATGGAAGTGTATATCAGAGTAGTGGTCAGAAAGATCCACAATAATACAAAAGAATAGCAACACGTGCTATACAAAAGAATACAACTATGAGTCTATATCTCTAGTGTATACAACAAAAGTGCTAATCTAAACAGTTAGCCAAAAGTCAGAGTAGTGAATCCTTGGGAGAGAAGTCAAGCAGAAGCACCTGTAACATCTCGGTCTGACCCGAGTATTATTTAATAAGAAAATAATAACGGATCAGTCTAGCTATAAATATCAAATGACGTGATATAGAATAAAAGATAGGCATAAACATAGTATCCATAATGGCATACTACTATAGGCATGTAATGGATAATCAACAAAAGATTATTCAATATCACAAGAATCTTCTCAAAGATAAAAAGGATTGTCGTACTCCTTATATTTTTATTCACCAAATGTTAATGTCACACAAATTCACCAATGCACAAAAATTGATATAGCTTATCAATGAAAACCACGAAAATTGGTGAAACACAAATTCTAGAAATCATCAGAAGAAATCCAGAAATCTCAAAAAGGGGGAAGGCCTATCACAAACGGGAGCATAGAAACTCCCTACACGTGTATAACAAACGGAACGCTAATTCCATGGTTGCTAACCATCACAAATTGAGCCGAAGCTCCACAAACGGCCCGAAGACCATGGGTTGCTACCCCACCAAATTTGAGTCGAAACTCCACAAAGCGGGGTTTAGTCTCCCTCGCAGACAAAGAGACATCGCACATTGCTAGTCTAAATCACAAAAACGGTCGTCATTGATCATCATGAAGTGCAAATTACACTAAGCTAGTAAATATAAGAGTTTAGCTTCATGTGCCATAACCACTAGCTTAACTTAAATATTTACGAACAAATTGTAAGTTTCCACTAGAAAATTGTCACAAGAGATTCAATCGAACAAGTCCAAGAATTAACCGACGAAGTAAACGCAAGCATTTCATACCACTTGTTTTACTAAGCCGTTTAATTAGATTTCTCATTCGAGTGAGGTAAAGGTTTGTATATACTAATAGATTGGAAAACGGTTTTATAAACGAGTTTGGTATTGAAAATAGAGTTGAAATCATTTTGATGAAAGAGTTTTGATATTTACTACTAGTATTGAAACCTTTATGTTTTAAAGTGACAAATCGCAAAAATGATTGTAGAACAATCAATCACCAAAATTCACATTCGAAGACGTGAATTAATTCCAAAGAAATCGATATCAAACCCGTCAAAGAGGATATTTCCAAAAATTCCAAAATAGAAGTCATCTAAATCGAATATGTGATAACAACAACTAGGAATCCAAAAGAATCGATATAAATTGGAAACAAGCAAAACTAGGCTCAAATAGGCATAGTAGACCATTAGGAGTAGGTCAGTCGACTGACTCACTGAGTTCAGTCGACTGAACTCAGTCCCTGAAAATTCGCGGGATACTGGTCAGTCGACTGAACTCAGTGGGTCAGTCGACTGACTTCAGTTAACAGAGCCTCCAAGGCTCTACAGGAAGCCTTGGTCCTGCATTTTAGCTTCAGCCAGTCGACTGACTGGGAAGTCCAGTCGACTGACTGGAGCTAAGGCAGATTTCTCCGCCTATAAATGGAAGGGGAATCCTTTCTGATTCACATCCGTACGAGTCTTGGGCACTGAGGGATTACGCCAATCGGCAACCCAGCCCTATAGGCTCCTCGATGCTTCACCAAAAACATGTTGAAACATCCATAAGAGGATTTTCATAGATTTTGATTTCAAAACACCAAAAATTGGAATATACACCAAATCAATCCAAACCAAAAGCAATTGCTCATGAATAAGTGTTAGGAATTCATACCTAACAATCGAAGATAAATATAGACTAAGATGTGAGATAGAAATCTCACCTTTTTACAAAATCAAACAAGAAGAAGCTTGAAAGCAAATGGAGAATCAACCTCTCTTCAACACAACCCAAATGAGCTTGAATCTATGCTCAAAAACAAGAACATTCCCAAAATTAGGTTTAGGAATTTCTGAAATTGGTAAGAGAATAAGTTGGAGAAGAAGAAGAGAATGCTTACCAATGGGTTCTCTTGAATTTGGAGCTAGGAATTTGAGGTTGCAAGAGGATCTAGGGTTTTGGAGTTTTAATTTCCAATCTCTCGCACCATTGTTGCCTTAGAACTGAAAAGAGGAAGAAGTGAGGGTGAATGGGGAGGAGTGGTTCAGTTTTGAGTATAAGTTGGCTAGTGGACTGAACCCAAACTCAAACCCAAAGTGAAAAGGTCAAATTTATGACTAACTCCTAATATATCAAAGTTTATACTCAAAAAGTTGCAAACGACGTTCCGGACTCAATGGAAGTGGTCCCGAGCCCTAATTCGACCGTATGCAAAAAGTAGCTTTTCGGACTAAATTCTGTGTATCGATAAAATATTTAAATAAAATATTTAAATATAAACTCGATAAATATGCGGGTTGTTACAAACTCCCCTCCTTAAAGAATTTGCGTCCTCGCAATAATTAAGAAGAAGATATATAGTAACAACCATGAAAGCATATTCAATCACAAAAGAAATATGAAATAAGAAGTTCACCTCAAAGAGCATGAGAAAGTAAGTCCGGATGTGTTCGCTCGATGAATTCTCTAGATTCCCAAGAGCAATCTTTAGGATTTGAGGACCATTGAACCTTCACAAGCGGAACATCTTTATTTCGAAGATGTTTGACCTCCGAAGCAATAATACGAACGGGATGCTGCTCATAAGTCAAATTCGGCAAAACTTCAATCTCATCCACAACCCCGGGCTCAAGAATAGAGTCGGAATCTCGAAGACATTTCCGTAATTGAGAAACGTGAAACACGTCATGCATGGCAGAAAACTGAGCCGGTAATGTAAGGCGATAAGCCATGGAACCAATACGTTCAGTGATAGGAAATGGCCCAATATATCGAGGCGCTAACTTTCCCGAGCGACTGAAACGTACAACACCTTTCATAGGTGAAACACGAATAAAAACAAGGTCTCCAACAAAAAATTCTAATTTCCTTCTTCGATTATCGGCATAGGATTTTTGTCTACTCTGGGCTTCTTTCATCCTATGACGAATAAGTTCAATCTTTTCTGTGGAATTACGAATAAAATCTGGACCTAAAACCAGTTTCTCACCGGCCTCAAGCCAACAAGAAGGAGATCGGCATGGCCTTCCGTAGAGTGCCTCGAAAGGTGCCATACCAATACTAGATTGGAAGCTATTATTATAGGAAAATTCAACAAGAGAAATATGTTCTTCCCAACTTCCACCAAAATCAAGCACACAAGCTCGAAGAAGATCTTCAAGAGTTTGATTCACACGCTCGGTTTGTCCATCGGACTGGGGGTGATAAGCGGTGCTAAAATTAAGCTTCGTTCCCAAAGCTTTTTGAAGACTCTTCCAAAATCCACTAGTAAACAATGGATCACGATCACTAACTATCGAAGTAGGAACTCCATGCAATTTAACAATCTCTTTGATAAAGAGTTTGGCCAAGAGAGGAACGGTTCGGTTAGACCGAACGGGAATAAAATGGGCGGACTTAGTAAGTCTATCAACGATCACCCATAAGCTATCATGACCCGAACGAGAACGGGGAAGGCCATCTATAAAATCCATGGAAATTTAGTCCCACTTCCAAATTGGAATTTCTAACGGTTGCAATAACCCACCGGGCCTTTGATGTTCGGCTTTAACAAGTTGGCAAGTCATGCAACACCTAACAAAGTTAGCAATATCAGATTTCATTCCCTCCCAATAATATAGTCGCTTCATATCCGCGTACATTTTACTGCTACCGGGATGAATGGTGAATTTAGAACGATGAGAATCTTCTAAAATATCTTTGCGAAGATCACTAATAATTGGCACGACAAGTCTACCAAATTTTCGAATACCGCCACGAGAATCAATATCAAAATCTTTCAAATCTTCAATATCAATTTTATCCCTCAACCTTTGGCTAATAAGAGCCAATTAGGGATCCAGCTTTTGAGCTTCAAGAATGCGGTCTAAAAGAGAAGGATGAGCCTCAAGGCTACATAAAACAAGAGAAGAACATAAATCGGATACACGATCTTGAATCTCACAAGTGGATAAAATTCTAAGGTTATTCCATTCGGATATCATCATGGAAACAACCGCTTGTTGCTTGCGACTAAGTGCATCGGCAACTCGATTTCCCTTTCCGGGAGTATAAAGAATGTCAAGATCATAAGGTGCAAGAAACTCAAGCCAACGCTGTTGACGCAAATTAAGTTCCTTCTGAGGGAATAAATACTTCAAAGACTTATGATCGGTATAAAGAACAAATTTCTCTCCTAAAAGATAATGACGCCAAATCCGAAGAGCGAAAACAATAGCCGCGAGCTCTAAATCATGTGTGGCATATCTAGTCTCAGCTAGCTTCAATTGCCTAGAAGCGTAAACAATAACACGTTCTTTTTGCATAAGAACGGCACCCAAACCAATGCGACTAGCATCGGTATAAACAATAAAATCCTGATTCCCTTCGGGAATAACGAGAATAGGAGCATTGGATAGGAGTTCTTTTAATCGCTGAAAAGAGGTTTCACATTTGTCCGACCAAATGTATTTAACGCCTTTCTTGGTTAAGCCAGTAAGAGGCACGGCAATTTTAGAAAAGTCTTTTATAAAACGGCGGTAATAACCCGCCAATCCAAGAAAGCTACGGATTTCCGTCACACTCTCCGATCTCTTCCAATCTTGAATCGCTTCGATCTTTGAAGGATCCACGGAAATTCCGGATTCAGAAATAATATGACCAAGAAACTTCACCCGAGATTGCCAAAAATGGCATTTAGAAAATTTTGCTTTTAATTGATTACTCCTAAGAGTTTCCAATATAACCCGAAGATGCTCTTCATGTTCTTCTTTGGTTTTCGAATACACAAGAATGTCATCAATAAAGATGAGATCAAATCGATCGAGAAAATCTTTGAAGACTCGATTCGTAAGGTCAACGAAATACGCCGGAGCATTCGTCAAACCAAATGGCATAACAAGCCATTCATAAGATCCATAGCGGGTACAGAATGATGTCAAAGGAATGCTATCCTCTGAAATACAAAGCTGATGAAAACTGGTAGCCAAGTCCAATTGTGAAAAGACCTTAGCACCACTAAGCTGATTGAATAGATCATCAATCCGAGGTAAAGGGTATTTATTTTTGATCGTGAGATCATTAAGCTTGCGATAGTCAATGTAAAGCCTAAGAGTACCATCAGATTTCTTTACGAAAATAGCTGAAGCTCCCCAAGGCGAGGAACTAGAGCGTATGAATTGCTTCGTCTCCAACTCGGATAATTGTTTGCGCATCTCCTCATTCTCCTTATTGGACATGCGATAAGGAGGACGAGTAATAGGTTGAGCTCCAGGGATAAGACTAATTTTGAACTCAATTGCTCGCCTAGGTGGTAATCCTAAAATGGGCTCAAATATGTCGAAAAATTCACGAACGACATGAATAAGAGAAATGACATCTTCCTCGTCATCATCATCATCATCACGAGGATTTAAAGAATATAAAGATGAAGCCACGCTGGAATCCGAATCTTTGAGAATAATAGAAATCTGCTTAACAGATAGAGGATGTCGAAGATGAATAGTCCGCTCAGGACATAGGATATGGGCTTCATAACGGTTAAGCCAATCCATTCCCAAAATCATTCCAAAGCCTAAGTAACGCATAACATGCAAATCGGCTAGGAAAGAAAAATCACATAAAATAATCTCCACGTCTTTACAAAGCAAACTAATTGTTGCGGATCCACCAACCGGATTCAAAATTCTCAAAGAAGTCACTAAACATAAAACATCTAAAGAAAAAGTATCAACAAGTTCTTTTGAAATAAAAGAGTGAGATGCACCCGTATCAAAAAGAACTCGAATTGGTTGATCACGAAATAAAATAATACCATTGAGAATGGAATGAGAAATACCTTAGCCACGAGATGTGTTGCCAGGGGCTTGAGCAACGTTTAACGTTCCCTCCTTCTTGCCTTGAAGTTTGGGGCATGAAGGTATAACATGTCTGGGACTTTTGCAATAGCGACAAGAGAGGGGCTTCGAACACTTATTTGAATAGTGGTCCTTCGAGCCACAATTATAGCATTCTCCTCGACCAAAGGTAGGAGTCTTTGCTTCCGTAGATGCTTGCTTTCCCTTTTTACTGGGATAAGGACCTTTGAATTTGTTAGGCCTTTTCTTGTTGTTGAAGTTTGGTTTAGAAGCTACCACTTCAAAATCGCTTTCCCTATCAGCCTCTTCAAGATGAAGAGCAATATCAATGAGTTGGTCGAAAGGAACTTCTAATTTTAGAAGTAATGGCTTCTTGAGATTTTTGTTTAAGCCATAGACGAATCTTTGATTCTTCTTCAATGGGGTGTTTATGTATTCAACCCCGTACTTAGATAGTGACTCGAAGGATGCGACATAATTTGTCACGGAGGATTCACCCTGAACAAGGTCTATGAATCGACGAGCCAATGTTACCTTCTCAGCTTCTGGCACGAATTTTAATTCGAAGCGTTCCTGGAATTTCTTCCAAGTAAGATCCGCCTCATTAATCTCAGAAATAAGAAGCTCGTACTAGTCCAATGCTCTTTCTTGGAGCATACTGGAGGCCACCTGAATTCGATGAAGATCAACAAGGTTCATGCGAGAAAAGATTCGTTCGCATGTTCTTAGCTAAGCCTGGACCTCAATAATAGATTCGGAACCTTTGAAGGGCTTCCCACCCAAGTTGGTGTAATCGCTGCACAAGCGTGCAAATCCCGACTTTGGGTGAGTACGTTCCCGATTAGGACCAGCTGCCTGAGCATTTGTCACAAGATCAAGAAGCTGCTGCGCAGACATAAATACTCCATCCTGGGGAGTAGCACTAGATTGACCGGCGCTGGGACGGCCAGGTCTAACCATTTCTCTTCTTTAAGAAAGAAAGAAGAAGAAAAGTTATTCTCAAATAAATATCAAGCAACACTTGATAGACAAAAGCAAGGAATCATAAAAAGAAAATAAGATGAATCGGTACGAAGACTCGAAGTAAATCCTAAGGCACGACTCCTAAGATGGACTTAGGACGATGATCCTTGTTAAATTATTCTACATTGTTCCGAAGTTTGGCTCTGATACCAAGCTGTGACGCCCCACCTCTATAGGCACGCTAGCCAAGAACACTACAGAGTAATGCTGTCAACTAGCACGGAGAATAAGGCTGTTGAGGAGCGACCATCCGTGTAATTTCTTTGTGCGAGCACCGATATGTCAGATAGTAAAAACATGCATTTGATCTCAAGTGGAAATTCGACATACCGATACAAACTCAAAGCTACCACACAGTGGCTATATAATCTTCGAAAACAAATATAGAAATAAACATAACACAATCAGTCACATACATCCATATCACAAAGGCGAAAAAAGATATGAATATATAACAAACACATGGAAGTGTATATCAGAGTAGTGGTCAGAAAGATCCACAATAATACAAAAGAATAGCAACACGTGCTATTCAAAAGAATACAACTATGAGTGTATATCTCTAGTGTATACAACAAAAGTGCTAATCTAAACAGTTAGCCAAAAGTCAGAGTAGTGAATCCCTGGAAGAGAAGTCAAGCAGCAGCACCTATAACATCTCGGTCTGACCCGAGTATTATTTAATAAGAAAATAATAACGGATCAGTCTAGCTATAAATATCAAATGACGTGATATAGAATAAAAGATATGGCATAAACATAGTATCCATAATGGCATACTACTATAGGCATGTAATGGATAATCAACAAAAGATTATTCAATATCACAAGAATCTTCTCAAAGATAAAAAGGATTGTCATACTCCTTATATTTTTATTCACCAAATGTTAATGTCACACAAATTCACCAATGCACAAAAATTGATATAGCTTATCAATGAAAACCACGAAAATTGGTGAAACACAAATTCTAGAAATCATCAGAAGAAATCCAGAAATCTCAAAAAGGGGGAAGGCCTATCACAAACGGGAGCATAGAAACTCCCTACACGTGTATCACAAACGGAATGCTAATTCCATGGTTGTTAACCATCACAAATTGAGCCGAAGCTCCACAAACGGCCCGAAGACCATGGGTTGCTACCCCACCAAATTTGAGTCGAAACTCCACAAAGCGGGGTTTAGTCTCCCTCGCAGACAAAGAGACATCGCACATTTCTAGTCTAAATCACAAAAACGGTCGTCATTGATCATCACGAAGTGCAAATTACACTAAGCTAGTAAATATAAGAGTTTAGCTTCATGTCCCATAACCACTAGCTTAACTTAAATATTTACGAACAAATTGTGAGTTTCCACTAGAAAATTGTCACAAGAGATTCAATCGAACAAGTCCAAGAATTAACCGACGAAGTAAACGCAAGCGTTTCATCCCACTTGTTTTACTAAGCCGTTTAATTAGATTTCTCATTCGAGTGAGGTAAAGGTTTGTATATACTAATAGATTGGAAAATGGTTTTATAAACGAGTTTGGTATTGAAAATAGAGTTGAAATCATTTTAATGAAAGAGTTTTGATATTTACTACTAGTATTGAAACCTTTATGTTTTAAAGTGACAAATCGCAAAAATGATTGTAGAACAATCAATCACCAAAATTCACATTCGAAGACGTGAATTAATTCCAAAGAAATCGATATCAAACCCATCAAAGCGGATATTTCCAAAAATTCCAAAATAGAAGTCATCTAAATCGAATATGTGATAACAACAACTAGGAATCGAAACGAATCGATATAAATTGGAAACAAGCAATACTAGGCTCAAATAGGCATAGTAGACCATTAGGAGCAGGTCAGTCGACTGACTCACTGAGTTCAGTCGACTGAACTCAGTCCCTGAAAATTCGCGGGATACTGGTCAGTCGACTGAACTCAGTGGGTCAGTCGACTGACTTCAGTTAACAGAGCCTCCAAGGCTCTGCAGGAAGCCTTGGTCCTGCATTTAAGCTTCAGCCAGTCGACTGACTGGGAAGTCCAGTCGACTGACTGGAGCTAAGGCAGATTTCTCCGCCTATAAATGGAAGGGGAATCCCTTCCGATTCACATCCATAAGAGTCTTGGGCACTGAGGGATTATGTCAATCGGCAACCCAGCCCTATAGGCTCCTCGATGCTTCACCAAAAACATGTTGAAACATCCATAAGAGGATTTTCATAGATTTTGATTTCAAAACACCAAAAATTGGAATATACACCAAATCAATCCAAACCAAAAGCAATTGCACATGAATAAGTGTTAGGAATTCATACCTAACAATCGAAGATAAATATAGACTAAGATGTGAGATAGAAATCTCACCTTTTTACAAAATCAAACAAGAAGAAGCTTGAAAGCAAATGGAGAATCAACCTCTCTTCAACACAACCCAAATGAGCTTGAATCTATGCTCAAAAACAAGAACATTCCCAAAATTAGGTTTAGGAATTTCTGAAATTGGTAAGAGAATAAGTTGGAGAAGAAGAAGAGAATGCTTACCAATGGGTTCTCTTGAATTTGGAGCTAGGAATTTGAGGTTGCAAGAGGATCTAGGGTTTTGGAGTTTTAATTTCCAATCTCTCGCACCATTATTGCCTTAGAACTGAAAAGAGGAAGAAGTGAGGGTGAATGGGGAGGAGTGGTTCAGTTTTGAGTATAAGTTGGCTAGTGGGCTGAACCTAAACTCAAACTCAAAGTGAAAAGGTCAAATTTATGACTAACTCCTAATATATCAAAGTTTATACTCAAAAAGTTGCAAACGACGTTCCGGACTCAATGGAAGTGGTCCCGAGCCCTAATTCGACCGTATGCAAAAAGTAGCTTTTCGGACTAAATTTTGTGTATCGATAAAATATTTAAATAAAATATTTAAATATAAACTCGATAAATATGCGGGTTGTTACAGTTTGAGTCTGACATGTGTGGTTTATCGTTGATTTAAAACGTACAAAAAGGTGGGATGTTACATCAACCAAAGCTAAGCTCCTTCCAAACTTGAAGGCCGTGAGCTATTATAAGCATTATTGCCTTAAAAATTATAGCAAAGAAAGGAAGAGGTAGGAAGTGAGGTGTTAACAAGGTTAAGATAGGAAGTGGTTGCTTAAACTTGATTGTTTACGTACTTAACGGTGAACTAATTCACCACCTTAAATGAAAATATATTGTGTATATGGGTTTGTGATTGATTGTTTCTTTGTGATTGAATGGATATCGATATTTGTTGTATTATTTATTTGATTCATGCTTTGAAAGAAAATAACATACGTAATCCAATTGTTTGGACTTGAATGGACCTATATGACTTGTCACATAGCCTTGAAAAAAGCACAATAGGTTGTAATTGGACATAGGTTTGAATTACGCCTGGATATGAAAGTGTTTTTATAACGATGGACGTTACAGATGCACTTAGGAATTGCCTTGTGTTCGACAATTTCTATGGAACATTGTGGGGAGATTCTTAGGGGTTTCTTGCCATATTTGTGATATATATTGTATTCGTTAGTTGCTAAAAAAGTATTTAATGTTGAAAAGATAAGTAGCATATCAAAAGGTGGTCAAACTTATACTTATCCAAAACTGCCCCGTTTTAACCATTGTTCTGAACTTTAAAGGTTTGAATATATATTTAAATTTAAGTATTTTGTTTAATTCCTTTTACATGTTTGCCAACTCTTATTAGAGTATTATAAAAGTAGTTTTAATATAAATTTTTAAGAATTAAATATTAATTTTTAAAGTAGAAGGGTTTATTTTAAATACAAGGAAAACATGGTTTTCCAAGTTTTAAAATATTTTATAAAGTTGTTAATTTCGAAAAATATTTTGAGTAAATGTTTTAAAACCTATTATAAGTATTTTAAAAGCATTATTTGAGTATATATAGGTTTTAGAAAAGTATTTAACTATTTTATTAATATCTTATGTAAATATCTTATCTTTTGAATTATTTTATTAAAGTGAAAAATAGGCACAGGGACAAACTTTGAAAAAGGTTTAAGCTAAAGGACAACAAGTTTCATTTTTAGGCTGAAGGACAAACTTTGAAAAAATTTAGGCCAAAGGAAAATGCTAAATACATCAAGCATTTTATACAGTGTAAAACGAAATATAATGCTACTTATAACTAGCATTTTGTATAGTGTAAAAATTGAATATAACGCTAGTTATAACTAGCATTGTCCTTTAGTCTAATTTTCTTTCAAGGTTTGTACTTCAGCCTAAAAATGAAACTTGGGGTCCCTAAGCCTAATTTTTTTGAAAGTTTGTCCTTGTGCCTAATTCCCTCTTTATTAAATATCTTGGTTTATAAATAAATTATTATACATGTATGTATCATATTGAAAAGGGTTTTTAAATCATAAACCAAAGGTTTTGAAAGAGGTTAGAAATTGCTTAGTGGTTAAATTATGTTTTGTAAAGCTATTAGTTTGAAAAGTAATTAATATGTTTAACACTAAAAGTCGACGAAGTAGACTTATCTATTTGTGAGTGTTAAGATTGATGTTCGAGTAGGGATAGAAGCAATAGTGGTCTAACCTAACGTCTTCACTCTCGATCATGGAATAATTAAGTTGGGAAGGTCTGAAACATGCTAATCGTATTGATTACTTACTCGTTTATGGAAAGTTGTTAATACTATACTAACACTAAAGTTGTAACAGTACGGATTTTCGTTGCCGAAAAACCGAGATGTTATGGGTTTTAAAAAGAAAAGAAAAGAAAGAAGAGAGAAGAGATAGGAAATAGAGAGGAAAGAAGATAGACAATTTTTAGAAAACAGAGAATTAGAAAAACAGAAGATAGAAAATTTTAAAAATAGAACGAAAAAGAGAATAGAGAAAAAGGAGAAAAACAGAAGAAAATAGGACGGGACAGAAAACAACAGAACAACATCAGAATCTCACAATTCGCAGCGGAACAACATATAATAATAAATGAATAATCTTTAAACAAAGAACTATATCAGTTATTACATTTCATTTCATTACATCACATCATATCATCAGAGTGTACAACAACATACAACAATAAACAGTGCAGCGGAAAAAGAAATACTATATAAACTAGTAATACGCCATGCCATCCAGCTTGCCTCCAGCAACTCCAGAATATCCAGAATATCCTGATAAACCTAACTCTTAACTGCCCGTGTGGAAATTGGTGGGCACCCAGAGTTTAGGAAGGAAAACAATAAACTCCGAGTCAGTCATGTGACTGGTGTGAGAACTCAAAACAGTTTATTTATCTTTGAAAACAAAATAGAGGAATATTTTTTTTTATCAATTCGCAATGCTTTTAAAAATGAGACTACCATAAGACCTCCTGCCACACACACAATGCAAACGCAGACTTGGAGAAGATTTCTCCTTATGATAGTCAAACATGCTTGATACGCATTTAAAAAGAGCATTTGATATTATTATTAGTGCATAGTGTAGGAAAAATTCATTTCGAAAGTAGAATATAAATCTTAGCCAGCATAGGTACCATTATATTATGCCTACTAATAGCTACCATATTAGATGGCAGGTTCTACAACTAAAACCGTACAAGTTTCGTATTGGGAATTGGATTTCCAACGAATGATCAGGCCAAGGAACTTCCCATTGCCACATGAGAATGCCTCTGGATGGACATCCCCGAGAACCAAACCGGATCTCTACCAACACAAGGCCGGGTTACTCCTAACTGAGTAACAACTGACCGAATATGCCATCCCCCGGTCCTTTGGGACCTTTTCACCGAGAGCTCTCTAATCAATTCACACAATCATAAAAACAAAGTGTTTCAACATGAGTAAGTATCTGGGCTCCATACCATGATACCACCCTTTTCCAGAAGGAAATGGACACATCCTAAAGGGTGCTACCCCTCATAACCTTGCTGCTTCTTTCCTGTTTTGACCATTCACGGTGTGTGAGGCTCGACGAATTCACGTCCACAAAAACATACTTTATACAAGAGCCATGCTTTGGGTCAACAAATGATCAACACAATGATCACTAAGATAGACGATCAAATAAATGATCCTATCACAATAATCAACACAATGATCATTTCAGCATCACTCAGCATGTCACATTACCAAATTGGGAATATATCGCTGATAACTTCAACTATATAACCTTTGAGCACATACGTCTCAAAGAAGGGTGTTAAGCAAAGAATAAATTCTCCGCCACCAACAGAAATATATTTGAAAGAAATCGGCTTTATATCTCAACTTGTAATGTCAGGCATACAATCCATACAAGTCTGTTCCGGGCTCGAACAGAACCGAAGGCACTTACAAAGAAGTCCTTGCAATTCGGATATTCACAATCCTGATCGGATTTACCATCACATATGGAGAACTCAATACCGTAGCTACTCGGTGCAGAGTCAATCGATAGTTCATCCTATCACTCTTGCAAATATCCGGTCTTCAACACCGATCTTCAAATGCGATTCACAACGACGTATCACATATTCGGAGTGGGTTATACGACCCCATGGTCCTTTCCCGGTTAACCCGAATAGTGAGCGCTTATTCAAAAATAAGTGTGCATTCAAATTCAACAATTCACATCAAATACCCATTCAAAGGGAAATACTGATAGTCGGCTATTGAACTATCAATGGATATGCATACATCACCAGATTCCAAATAATTTTCCAAATTATTTATTTTCCAAAATATCTTTACAAGATATATAATTTCAACTTCAAAAATAAATCAATATTTATTTTTAACAAATTCTACTTTCACATATAAATTCCATAATGAATTTATATTCCAAAATATTCATGCATATACGATTTCAATTATCCATTTTCAATTTATCTTCAAAAAGATAAATTCTAAATATTCATTTCATATTGGAAAACATTTCCATACTTATTTATTCATAAGTAATTCACAAATCTTTTTATTTTCAACACTTAGAAAATATTCAATATACTTAAACCGAATTAAGTATATATTTCTTTCTTTAAGGAAATCATTCACTTAACATATTTATTTGGGCCAAAACGAATGTTGCGTAAAACATCGTTACGACAACCCAAAATCACTAGTATAGGGATTCGAATTTAAAATAGATATATAAATCCTAATACTACACAAACCATTTCCTTTCGGAAATCATTTACTATAACCACAGTGTTATAGTCCATTATTTCCTTCTATTTCTCGAAAACGTCTATTCCAACAATAAATGTTGAAATCTATGGTTTCGAATCTCAACACATTTTAAAACATCGTTAGATCGTTTTAATTCAGTTCAAAATATCACATTCTAAACAATCTCTTTAACATACTATTCACTATTCCAAAACGTGAATATACTATGTTAACTAATCTCATCAATTCTATTCTTTTTTAAATTTAAAGGATTATTCACTATTCAAAAATGTGAATATAACTCCATTTATAAGTTATAACAATTAACTTATCAAAATAAGTCATTTGCGAATTTATAAAGCAACGTTTATAAATTCCATTTCTATTTAATTATAAAAACTTCCTTGTTATAAATCTCATTTATTAACTTATTCGATTTATAACTCGGTTATAAACTACAGGTTCATATTATAAGTTAAACACTTATAATCTATTCGTTTGCAAAAACCATTCCATTGAACTTCATAATTATAAATCTTATAACTTATAAGATTCAATTATTTATCCAAATCTTATTACTTTAATAACTTTACAAATTTTATAAACCTACTGTTTATACAATTCCATTTATAACTTTATCGTTATATAATTCTATGAATTCCATTCATTTACAAAATTCATTTTTACTTCATCCAAACACTTATAAAATCTCATTTTATAATTCCAACATTTTAATTTACAAATATTCATTTGTAAATCCTTTAATATAAATCAATCTACATTATTCTTTAAAACGTCTTACTCCTTTATAGTTTCACCATTTTTGATTTATAAAATAATCAAACTTCATAAATTCTATATTTAAACTTTTATAATATATTCAAAAATCCAATTTAACTATTTTATAAAATTATTAACCCATATTTCTCAAAAATCAATCTTTAACTATATTTCTCAAAATCATAATTTTTATAACTTTAAAAATTATAACGTTTATTTATTTATAATGGATCAATTCCAAAATATTTTATCTTTTCAAAAATTACTTTAAAAACATTTTTAAAATACCAGAAATTTGGTCCAATGATGCTACATACCAAATAGTCAATCACGACTACAACGATATCATATATCGATATGATAATCCATCAAATATCAAAATATCTGAAATAAAATAAATACTGTTGAGGAATCCAGTTGGATCCCTCCAACCTGTTTTCCTGCATCCAAAAACATTAGCACAATACCAATTTCGCTCCAGTACGAAATTATCGCGGTATATGTTCTTAATAAATATTATCCGCTTAATAACGGCGTAATAGGGTCTCATCCGCTAAACAAAAAATGCGGGAAATCAACAACTGCAATATATACATATGCCAATATATATATATTGATATTATATATAATACCAATTTCACTGTTTATGAAATATTCGCGGTATATGTTTTTATTAAATAACATCCGCTTACTAACGACGAATAATGTCTATTTTAACAATCAATAATTTACAGTCATCATTCAAACATGCATTCAAATATTTTAAATCTAACTATTTAAAATAAAATCGAAACTGATTCGATTGAGTGAGAAATTCTCACCTTGGTTTTAATTTCCGTTTTAGCGATTTATTTCGAATAAAATTAAACGCGCGTTTAATTTTACCCGAAATTCTCACTAACTCCAAACGACTCCAAACCAACTCCATCGCGTAGTGCTCGTCCATACGATTCCAACGCAACTGAGTTTGCATTTTTTCGACCTCGTATGAAAAAGTTACGAGTTTTATAAGATTACACACGATTTTATAACTAAATTTACAACCTCCCTTTATAATTTCAACATACATCAACATGGACCGTTAGATTTGCTTCCCTTGCATCAGAGCCGCACCTAGCTTCTTCCCAAACCCCTCACGTACATCTCCAGGCATTAGAACGCAAGCCCTAACCCATTTGCTAAATTAGGGTTAAATAATACTCTCCAATCGCACGACGAAACTCGATCACAACACCGCCACGTCGAAGAGCACGACTTGCTCTATGTTCGGTCCCCCCCTGGTGGAGCTCGGCCACCTCTAGATGCGCGCGCACGGTGATGAACTGCAGATGGACGCGGCAAGAAATCTCGCAATTCTTAGCTCCATTCGCGATCTCCACCGTTGATCTCGTAGCTCTCGTCGCCCTCTACATCTTTCATGTTGAGAGTTTCGTCTAATTGCTAGTGGATTGGAAGAAATCGAGGGGGAGAGGAGAGACAATTCTGGCCGTTTATCAGGTGGAGGCGGCTGTACATTTTGATTTAGGGTTTTGGTTTATTTTTATTTTTATTTTTATTTGTGTGTGTGGTGTATTTATAGAAAACCAAGCGTAAACACTATTCATCCCGGGAATTTCGAACTCCGATTTAGACGCCGTAACCAGCGTACCTAGGGTTTATCCCGCGTTCCGGACACAATGGAACAGGTTTCGGAAGCTAATTCGGAAGTATGTGCGAGTTATGGCTGAAAACGTTCAATTTAAATTAAACCGATTTAAATCGATTTCTAGGCGTTTTAATTCGTACCGGACAAACCGTAAATCCAATTGACTTGAAATTTGAAACCTTACAATAATATCACATTACGGATCCGATGAAACTGGTTTCGTCGAAATCCGAGACTTTTTGAAAAATGGCTATTTTGACTCGCCAAATTTAAATTAAAAATAATTCGATGCGTTTCGAGCTGCCACGATCAAACGATAGCTCCGATTGACACGAAAATTGAAATCCGGTAATAACTAACTATTACGGATCCAATGGAACTGGTTTCGTTCAATTCTGAGACTGTTCAAAAATTGGCTATTTTACAGTCGATAATTAAATATTAAAATATTCAATTTTCACAAATTAACTTTTAATTCGATTTTAAAAGTTCTAAAATATTTCTATAACTCCAGTATGATTAAATAAAATTTTCCAAATTATTTACAATCATATTTAACCTCATTTTCAATTATTTCTATAATTTAACGTATTAAATTATCGATTTAATTATCCAATTAAATCCAATAATTCAAATAAAAATTTATTCGACTTATAAATTCAATTATTAATATTTAAAATAAATTAAATATTCAAATTTTAATTAAATAAAATTCTGGGTCGTTACAATCTTTCCCCCTTAAAAGAATTTCGTCCTCGAAATTATAAGTAAGAAAATTACAGAATCTATTAATTTTCCCAAAATTTATAATTAAACTTCTTACCATACTTTACTAAGTTTTCGAATCATACTTAGTTATCCTTTCAAAAACAAACTATATCATTTAACTTTCAATTCCAAAATCAAAGTTAAAGTTTTCAAAATTTTCCCATTTTTTCTCAAAATTTTTCTAACGCCTTAAATTTTCGGAAAAATTCGCCATAGTCTCCTTTGCGCGGCTCGATCCGAAAAAAAAATGACAGTATATATATATCACAAATATACATCTCATCAAGTAATGAGGCATCCCGAAGGGAAAAAAGTATAAAAGTACGATATTTAATCCGAGATATGTACCTTATATTTTATTAGCAAGCATATACGGCTAATATAGCGCTAAAGCGAACTCCAAATGCGAAGCAAACGCGATCCGCACCTACTAAACTCAACAAACAACATGAGAATCATGCATATATGAAAATAGTATCAATATACAACATATAGCAACATAAAAACTATATATATCACATAGCAAATGCAACAATAGCAATATATATTCAACCATCAACCAACTAACATCCATAACCAACATATATTCATTCATATTCTCATTAATATTAAATGAAATGGTTTTCAATTTAAATCACATTTGATTCATTAACATTGGATTTTCTTACTAACATTCATTCTCAATTCAATTAGTTTACATTACTAATTAAATCCAATTCACTTTCAATTTTATTCAAATTTATTTGCTTTTAATTTGAATTCAATTACATAGCTTTCCATTTCATTAACTACTTAATGAATTATATACAATCAACTAACAATCATATAACAACCAAAGTATATTTATTACAACCAAATTCTTTTCACTTATATTCATTCAATTTGGTTTAACACCATCACTTTTCAATTGGTTTAATTAAATTGATATTCATCCAATTATTCAACCTCTAATAACATTAGCTTTTAATGAATTAACACTTATATTCATTATTCCATATCAACTTTATTCAACATTCAATTGATTAACATTTAATCCATCCATTTAATTCAATTACATAAGTTGAATTTCATTCACATAACTTAAGTTCACATTTCTTTTAATCCACTTGATTATTTACTTCGATACCAAAATCAATTCCATTCAACAACACTTAAGTTATATTTCATTTAACCTTATATTCATTTTTATTTACAACTCATATTCATATAATTTTACTTCTTGTATATATAAGTTTATTTCACAATTGTAATTCACTTTAATTATAACTCAATTCTTATAATTCTTTTGCTTATACAATTATTCTTTTATTTAGATTATCCAAACAACCTAACAATCAACTTATATACACTTTAATAATTCTGAAAAATTATTCCTTTACATATAAAATATAATCAAGGCAAAATTATTCCATTTACCCAATTTAAAAATCAATATTGTGTCGAATTGTTCTATTCAAGTGTTTAGAAACCCCTTCGGCATAGTCTTGCGGACCACGCTGACGAAAGTTCATATGCCACTCAATAAACCAATCATCACAATATAAAACAATTTCATATTCACTAACAAGTACGCTCTCATATCTATTATTACACCCAAACTCAATCTAGAGTACTGCTGACTCTATCTCTAATGAATAATACCCAACAGAACCACGGTTGTCGCTTAACCATCAGCTCTGATACCAAATGTAACAGTACGGATTTTCGTTGCCGAAAAACCGAGATGTTATGGGTTTTAAAAAGAAAAGAAAAGAAAGAAGAGAGAAGAGATAGGAAATAGAGAGGAAAGAAGATAGACAATTTTTAGAAAACAGAGAATTAGAAAAACAGAAGATAGAAAATTTTAAAAATAGAACGAAAAAGAGAATAGAGAAAAAGGAGAAAAACAGAAGAAAATAGGACGGGACAGAAAACAACAGAACAACATCAGAATCTCACAATTCGCAGCGGAACAACATATAATAATAAATGAATAATCTTTAAACAAAGAACTATATCAGTTATTACATTTCATTTCATTACATCACATCATATCATCAGAGTGTACAACAACATACAACAATAAACAGTGCAGCGGAAAAAGAAATACTATATAAACTAGTAATACGCCATGCCATCCAGCTTGCCTCCAGCAACTCCAGAATATCCAGAATATCCTGATAAACCTAACTCTTAACTGCCCGTGTGGAAATTGGTGGGCACCCAGAGTTTAGGAAGGAAAACAATAAACTCCGAGTCAGTCATGTGACTGGTGTGAGAACTCAAAACAGTTTATTTATCTTTGAAAACAAAATAGAGGAATATTTTTTTTTATCAATTCGCAATGCTTTTAAAAATGAGACTACCATAAGACCTCCTGCCACACACACAATGCAAACGCAGACTTGGAGAAGATTTCTCCTTATGATAGTCAAACATGCTTGATACGCATTTAAAAAGAGCATTTGATATTATTATTAGTGCATAGTGTAGGAAAAATTCATTTCGAAAGTAGAATATAAATCTTAGCCAGCATAGGTACCATTATATTATGCCTACTAATAGCTACCATATTAGATGGCAGGTTCTACAACTAAAACCGTACAAGTTTCGTATTGGGAATTGGATTTCCAACGAATGATCAGGCCAAGGAACTTCCCATTGCCACATGAGAATGCCTCTGGATGGACATCCCCGAGAACCAAACCGGATCTCTACCAACACAAGGCCGGGTTACTCCTAACTGAGTAACAACTGACCGAATATGCCATCCCCCGGTCCTTTGGGACCTTTTCACCGAGAGCTCTCTAATCAATTCACACAATCATAAAAACAAAGTGTTTCAACATGAGTAAGTATCTGGGCTCCATACCATGATACCACCCTTTTCCAGAAGGAAATGGACACATCCTAAAGGGTGCTACCCCTCATAACCTTGCTGCTTCTTTCCTGTTTTGACCATTCACGGTGTGTGAGGCTCGACGAATTCACGTCCACAAAAACATACTTTATACAAGAGCCATGCTTTGGGTCAACAAATGATCAACACAATGATCACTAAGATAGACGATCAAATAAATGATCCTATCACAATAATCAACACAATGATCATTTCAGCATCACTCAGCATGTCACATTACCAAATTGGGAATATATCGCTGATAACTTCAACTATATAACCTTTGAGCACATACGTCTCAAAGAAGGGTGTTAAGCAAAGAATAAATTCTCCGCCACCAACAGAAATATATTTGAAAGAAATCGGCTTTATATCTCAACTTGTAATGTCAGGCATACAATCCATACAAGTCTGTTCCGGGCTCGAACAGAACCGAAGGCACTTACAAAGAAGTCCTTGCAATCCGGATATTCACAATCCTGATCGGATTTACCATCACATATGGAGAACTCAATACCGTAGCTACTCGGTGCAGAGTCAATCGATAGTTCATCCTATCACTCTTGCAAATATCCGGTCTTCAACACCGATCTTCAAATGCGATTCACAACGACGTATCACATATTCGGAGTGGGTTATACGACCCCATGGTCCTTTCCCGGTTAACCCGAATAGTGAGCGCTTATTCAAAAATAAGTGTGCATTCAAATTCAACAATTCACATCAAATACCCATTCAAAGGGAAATACTGATAGTCGGCTATTGAACTATCAATGGATATGCATACATCACCAGATTCCAAATAATTTTCCAAATTATTTATTTTCCAAAATATCTTTACAAGATATATAATTTCAACTTCAAAAATAAATCAATATTTATTTTTAACAAATTCTACTTTCACATATAAATTCCATAATGAATTTATATTCCAAAATATTCATGCATATACGATTTCAATTATCCATTTTCAATTTATCTTCAAAAAGATAAATTCTAAATATTCATTTCATATTGGAAAACATTTCCATACTTATTTATTCATAAGTAATTCACAAATCTTTTTATTTTCAACACTTAGAAAATATTCAATATACTTAAACCGAATTAAGTATATATTTCTTTCTTTAAGGAAATCATTCACTTAACATATTTATTTGGGCCAAAACGAATGTTGCGTAAAACATCGTTACGACAACCCAAAATCACTAGTATAGGGATTCGAATTTAAAATAGATATATAAATCCTAATACTACACAAACCATTTCCTTTCGGAAATCATTTACTATAACCACAGTGTTATAGTCCATTATTTCCTTCTATTTCTCGAAAACGTCTATTCCAACAATAAATGTTGAAATCTATGGTTTCGAATCTCAACACATTTTAAAACATCGTTAGATCGTTTTAATTCAGTTCAAAATATCACATTCTAAACAATCTCTTTAACATACTATTCACTATTCCAAAACGTGAATATACTATGTTAACTAATCTCATCAATTCTATTCTTTTTTAAATTTAAAGGATTATTCACTATTCAAAAATGTGAATATAACTCCATTTATAAGTTATAACAATTAACTTATCAAAATAAGTCATTTGCGAATTTATAAAGCAACGTTTATAAATTCCATTTCTATTTAATTATAAAAACTTCCTTGTTATAAATCTCATTTATTAACTTATTCGATTTATAACTCGGTTATAAACTACAGGTTCATATTATAAGTTAAACACTTATAATCTATTCGTTTGCAAAAACCATTCCATTGAACTTCATAATTATAAATCTTATAACTTATAAGATTCAATTATTTATCCAAATCTTATTACTTTAATAACTTTACAAATTTTATAAACCTACTGTTTATACAATTCCATTTATAACTTTATCGTTATATAATTCTATGAATTCCATTCATTTACAAAATTCATTTTTACTTCATCCAAACACTTATAAAATCTCATTTTATAATTCCAACATTTTAATTTACAAATATTCATTTGTAAATCCTTTAATATAAATCAATCTACATTATTCTTCAAAACGTCTTACTCCTTTATAGTTTCACCATTTTTGATTTATAAAATAATCAAACTTCATAAATTCTATATTTAAACTTTTATAATATATTCAAAAATCCAATTTAACTATTTTATAAAATTATTAACCCATATTTCTCAAAAATCAATCTTTAACTATATTTCTCAAAATCATAATTTTTATAACTTTAAAAATTATAACGTTTATTTATTTATAATGGATCAATTCCAAAATATTTTATCTTTTCAAAAATTACTTTAAAAACATTTTTAAAATACCAGAAATTTGGTCCAATGATGCTACATACCAAATAGTCAATCACGACTACAACGATATCATATATCGATATGATAATCCATCAAATATCAAAATATCTGAAATAAAATAAATACTGTTGAGGAATCCAGTTGGATCCCTCCAACCTGTTTTCCTGCATCCAAAAACATTAGCACAATACCAATTTCGCTCCAGTACGAAATTATCGCGGTATATGTTCTTAATAAATATTATCCGCTTAATAACGGCGTAATAGGGTCTCATCCGCTAAACAAAAAATACGGGAAATCAACAACTGCAATATATACATATGCCAATATATATATATTGATATTATATATAATACCAATTTCACTGTTTATGAAATATTCGCGGTATATGTTTTTATTAAATAACATCCGCTTACTAACGGCGAATAATGTCTATTTTAACAATCAATAATTTACAGTCATCATTCAAACATGCATTCAAATATTTTAAATCTAACTATTTAAAATAAAATCGAAACTGATTCGATTGAGTGAGAAATTCTCACCTTGGTTTTAATTTCCGTTTTAGCGATTTATTTCGAATAAAATTAAACGCGCGTTTAATTTTACCCGAAATTCTCACTAACTCCAAACGACTCCAAACCAACTCCATCGCGTAGTGCTCGTCCATACGATTCCAACGCAACTGAGTTTGCATTTTTTCGACCTCGTATGAAAAAGTTACGAGTTTTATAAGATTACACACGATTTTATAACTAAATTTACAACCTCCCTTTATAATTTCAACATACATCAACATGGACCGTTAGATTTGCTTCCCTTGCATCAGAGCCGCACCTAGCTTCTTCCCAAACCCCTCACGTACATCTCCAGGCATTAGAACGCAAGCCCTAACCCATTTGCTAAATTAGGGTTAAATAATACTCTCCAATCGCACGACGAAACTCGATCACAACACCGCCACGTCGAAGAGCACGACTTGCTCTATGTTCGGTCCCCCCCTGGTGGAGCTCGGCCACCTCTAGATGCGCGCGCACGGTGATGAACTGCAGATGGACGCGGCAAGAAATCTCGCAATTCTTAGCTCCATTCGCGATCTCCACCGTTGATCTCGTAGCTCTCGTCGCCCTCTACATCTTTCATGTTGAGAGTTTCGTCTAATTGCTAGTGGATTGGAAGAAATCGAGGGGGAGAGGAGAGACAATTCTGGCCGTTTATCAGGTGGAGGCGGCTGTACATTTTGATTTAGGGTTTTGGTTTTTTTTTATTTTTATTTTTATTTGTGTGTGTGGTGTATTTATAGAAAACCAAGCGTAAACACTATTCATCCCGGGAATTTCGAACTCCGATTTAGACGCCGTAACCAGCGTACCTAGGGTTTATCCCGCGTTCCGGACACAATGGAACAGGTTTCGGAAGCTAATTCGGAAGTATGTGCGAGTTATGGCTGAAAACGTTCAATTTAAATTAAACCGATTTAAATCGATTTCTAGGCGTTTTAATTCGTACCGGACAAACCGTAAATCCAATTGACTTGAAATTTGAAACCTTACAATAATATCACATTACGGATCCGATGAAACTGGTTTCGTCGAAATCCGAGACTTTTTGAAAAATGGCTATTTTGACTCGCCAAATTTAAATTAAAAATAATTCGATGCGTTTCGAGCTGCCACGATCAAACGATAGCTCCGATTGACACGAAAATTGAAATCCGGTAATAACTAACTATTACGGATCCAATGGAACTGGTTTCGTTCAATTCTGAGACTGTTCAAAAATTGGCTATTTTACAGTCGATAATTAAATATTAAAATATTCAATTTTCACAAATTAACTTTTAATTCGATTTTAAAAGTTCTAAAATATTTCTATAACTCCAGTATGATTAAATAAAATTTTCCAAATTATTTACAATCATATTTAACCTCATTTTCAATTATTTCTATAATTTAACGTATTAAATTATCGATTTAATTATCCAATTAAATCCAATAATTCAAATAAAAATTTATTCGACTTATAAATTCAATTATTAATATTTAAAATAAATTAAATATTCAAATTTTAATTAAATAAAATTCTGGGTCGTTACAAAAGTCGATGAAGTAGACTTGTCTATCTGCGAGATTCAAGAATGAACTGTCTAGGCAAAGCTTTTATATGCAACCAATGCTCTAACTTGCCAGGCTTCACTCTTAATCGTGGAATAGTATGAGTTCGAATGTCAAAAACGTTTTTAGTATATGAATCTTGATTTCTATAAGCGATCATTTTAAACAGGATAGCCGATTAATTGACTATTGAACTCGACCAATTATTAACTTAGGAAGTATTTGTAACGACCCGTAAATTTCGATGATTTAATTTAATGATTTAATAGGATTTTTGTAATTAAAATTTAGTAGAAATAATAAAAGGTGATAAATTTATATTGTAATGAACGCTAATTTAACAATGGGAAGTTAAGCATTTGTTTGTAATATGAATAAATTTTTCAATAAATAAAATAGTGTAAGTATTGTACATGTGAAGATAGAAAATATAGGGTAGGCATTAAATTTGTTAAGTGTAAATTTATGGGTATAATAACAAATTCGTATGCATTGCCTAATTAATTGATCAATTAATTTGTTTGAAATCAAACTCTTTTAAATGGTAAGAAATTTTAATGAGTCATTAAAATAAACGTTACCAATTATTAAAATAGTAACGGAAGTGTAAACGATAATAGAATAGAAGAATAAGTTATTCAAAGGGTAGTAATTGATAATTTGGGAATTTAAATCCAAAGATTTTATTTATTTGCGGAAATAATACGTATTAAATTGCAACTTGGTATAATCAATGCAAATTTAGTAATTAAAAAAAATTTGTAAGTTGGTAATTTAGGATGAATGTGAGATAATTGTAAAATTTTACCCATTCATATAATTTATTTAAATAAATATACATCAATGGCAACCTTGTGTTAATTATAGTCGTAAGTGAATTTGAATGCTAAAGGGTAAAAATCGTTTTAGGTTAACTGTTTATTTAGTATATTAAGTCAAGACTGGTAATAGATTGAAATAAATCTAAATTAATTATTTGGTTTTGTTAATGTGTTTTAGTTAATAAAGGGGAATTTATATGAAATGAAGTTTGCATAAGAAATGTATTATAATTCAATGTTATTTTACTCTTAAAATGTAATTTCTGAATAGCAAGATTTTAAATTTCTATTAATAACAATTAAGGTGGAATCAATTACAGCTAATTGACTTAAATTGCTGCAGATAGGGTAGATTTATTTTGGTATTTAAGATAGTTAATCTTATAAGATGAAATTTATGATAAACCTATTTACTATATGAAGATTCATTGATTTAAAGAGTAAAGAAGGGCAAGATTTACTAATTGGATTAAGTGCAACCTTCAATAAATAGATTCAAAAAGAAATTCGATATTTAATATTTCGATAATTGAAACTTGATGGAATAAGAACATTAGTGTAATGAAGGAAAGACAAATATTAGCTATGACTCTAGAAAGGATTAAATAGATAATGGGAGAATTGAAATCAGGTTTAAAGCAATAATTATTAAATAATTGGATTTATTAAATTGAATGTTAAATACTATAATTTGTGAATTTATTTACTTTACATTTGTATGTGAATTGGTTTAAAGGATTATAATGTCTTAGGTAATACAAGGTGACAAGTTTATGAATTGTAGAATTTGAATTTCAAATAACGAATTAATTTATGTAATTATTAATTTATTTAATTTATGGGAATTTAGCCATTTTGGCCACAGACTCGGATTTTGATGAAACTAGTTTCATCGGATCCGTATCGGTGAATTATTGTAGGGTTTCAAGTTTCGTATCGATCGGACCTGTCGTTTGATCGTACGAACGCGAAACGACTTGAAATCGATTTAATTAAAATCAATTTGAAATCAATTTGAAAATTTTGTTTTCAGCATAACTTCTTCATACGATCGAATTTGGACGTGAAACTTTTTCCATCGCGTTCAGTATATTTTAAATTACCTATTTGGATATATGGGTTTTGTGACGACCGCCCATGACACTCGCACGAAACAAGGGAATAGTGCGCTGAAAGGTGTGCCAGGAGCCATGGACGATAGTCAAGGTAAGGTAAAACAGCAGACTCTATCATATAACTCACAGCGCATGGATAAAATACAAATAGAGAAATATATATATAGTGAAGCATTACAGAATAAAATGTCATCATATAAGCTTCATAGTAGTTTGTTACAAACATTTGAACAATCCATACATCAAGCATCACTACATAACACTCAAAGCATATACAAGCAGCGGAACATCCAGTACATATAGTAAGAAAACAATATGCAAAAGCCTCCAGCTCGTATTTGACATCAGCAACGTGGTCACTAAGAACAGCACCTGTCACCTGCTACCTAGTCTGCCCATCCCAAAATGGATGAACAGCCTAAGGTAATAAGAGTTGAACATAAAACCTTGAGTCAGACAACAGTCTTAGTGAGCAGTAAATTAACTATCAACATACCAAAAGAGCATAAAGGATAAAAGGAATAGGAACCCAACCATCCCACTCCACCTCTTTCTACAGTGATAGCCCCAGACACACTAAGCAGGAGCAAGCATAACAAAGCAGACATTTAAAATAAAGTAATTATCACTCAAGTCAAGGTCGATGTTTTCCAAGCACAAACCCCCAAGGCCTAAACCAAGATCAGATAAGCACCCAGAAAGCATCGCTCTTGAGACCGAATGATGATGCAACCAAACATCCATGACTCTAGCTATCACTGTTATCATTGCTGCGATATCACCGTTAATTGAATGACCGGCACATTCTTTCAGCCGTCCGTCAAGGGCTAATGGTAACCCCGATTCTAGACAGAACTCCGCACGTCGTCGCAGCCCGTGCCTAGGACTATCGGATCTGCCCAGAGTACTTGGCACGTCATAGTGACCCATGCCTGGGACTATCGCATCTTCTACGTGTACTCTTGCTTTGAGCCTGCTAGAACCTTCAATAACGATAAGATCTCAGCCTTCTAGTCATCCTCCTCGACGACTATTCTCATACTAGCCCAAGCGCCTCTCGAGCCATCCATTATCAACAAACTCGAACCCTATCACTGAGTTGTCAACATGCTTGGGATGATCCCGTCTGGATTAAACCAAGGCTATCTCACATCATGCTTTGCTCATCGCATCATAGCAAAGTCCATCTCGACATCATCATCGAATCTATCCATATGAGCTTTATCACCCGCTTCATATGCCACAAGCAGCTTTCCTTGTTCAAGAGCCTTTCCACTTAGCTTTTGAATCATCTTCGTCCAACTTGTCCAAATCAACTACTAGCTAATTTGCAACAATCAATCAATCAAACCAATCATTAATCCAAGCAATCAAACATTCAAACAAGACCTAAAAGCAATTATAACTAGAATGGTAATTTCGTAAATAAAGTGTCCAAATCTAACAAGCATAAATTATAAGCAATGTCTCTACAACTTGATGAGTAAACTTGCATAAGTTAACATGTAGTAAAATGGGTATCAAAACTTCATGAACGATGGATCTACATGCAAACTTAAGGAAAATGCAAGAAATCACTATCTTTAACACACAAACGAGCCATCGATCCAATATACTCCTTTGGGTCCGTGTGAGAGATAACTACCACTCACCGAATCACCTAAACACCTCAAAAGCTATTAACTTCAGATCCAGACAGCAAAGAGTCTAGCTTGATCCGCCAAAATTCCGCTTCAAACGGTGAAATCTCCTTCAATGGATGAAGATCTTCAACTTTGGCTCTTGAATCTTCGATATGATCTTCAATCTTGGATGGATGGAAGCACTAGATTAAAGTGGAGAAAAGAAGTGAAGAAGTGTTGTAGTCGAGCTCTCAAAATGGCAGCACTTCGTCGCTTCAAAATCCGGTGCCAAAATAGTGAGATATGGACGTGTATTTATAGGCTGATCCTTAAGTCGTCCGCCCCCATGAGTCGTCCACGACTTAAGATCCCCGACCTACAACTTAACGTGCCTAGCCGACCCAATGACACAAGCCAATGCGTGACTTAAACATGCACGGCCTAACACACAACGGCTTAACGACCTAACATAAGCGCGACTTAATGACTCAACGACCCAGCGACTTAGCGACTTATTGGTATAGATCCTTACGCGACCTAACTGAGATGCCGACTTAATGTCTTAGCGGCTTAACGACTTAGCACTTAACATAGCTGCGACCTAACACTAACCTAAGTCCCAACGACTTATGACCTAACCCTATGTCGCCTGCAACCTTAGGTCGTCTCACGACCTAACTACACACAGGAACCTAACATAAGTCGCTCACGACCTAACTAACATAACCCTTAAGTCGCTCTAAACCCTAAGCCGCTAACTACTGTGCCGCTTATCCTGTTAAGTTGTTTATTTCCCCATGGTCGTTAACTCCTGAGTCGCTAGTTCCTTAAGTCGTTCACTATACTTAGGTCGTTAACTCGCTCTAACTTGCTAACTCTTAAGTCGCTGGCCACTAACCCGCTAACTACCTTAACTCACTCCATACTTAGGTCGTCCCAATCCTTAACTCGTTCACACGACCTAACTTCCACACGGGCTAACCCTGGATGGCTCATTCCTATAAGTCGGTCAATAACTTAAGTCGCTCAACCGACCCATCCTTCAATACGACCTAAGCTCCTACACGATTTAAACTCTAAACGACTTAACAACATCAACGACCTAATGTCGACAGTTTTACGATCTTTCGATCCGTAAAAATACGGGTCGTTACATTCTCTCCCCCTTAGGAATTTCGCCCCCGAAATTCCAGACAAACAAGAGTAACCAAAGCTATTCTGCATGCCTACCATCCATAGCAATCATCAAACCACGCATCCAATTACTAACCTAGCATGCAGAATTCTAAGATTAGAACAAGTTACAAGTTCATGAGATGTCACGACACCTTAGGGCCATACCTCGAAGAGTTCGGGATGAGTTGCTTTTATCCTCTCTTCCTCCTCCCATGTACAGTCGTTAACATCATCACTCCATTGTATCTTGAGCAACGTAACCGTCTTCCTCCTAAGCTGTTTCGTGTCAGTTTCCACAACACGAAGCGGCTTACGAGGTCTCGTAACAACTGGATCAACCTCAAAATCTTCACAGCTATCAGCAGAAACCACTGTATTCGAGTCGTGCACATACTTTCGTAGATACGATACATGAAAAACATTGTGCACACCCGACATCATTTCTGGTAACTCCAATTTATAGGCGATCTTTCGCTCGATAATCGGGAATGGTCCAACAAATCTCGGAGTCAATTTTCCTTTCTTCCCGAATCGAATAACATTCTTTAGTGGAGAAATCTTCACAAAAACCATATCACCTACGTCGAATTCCAAATCCTTACGACGCTTATCTGCATAACTTTTCTGACAGTCTTGGGCTGCCTTCATTCGTTGCCGAATGATCTCTATACAATCCGAAGTCTGACGAATCATGTCTGGCCCAAGTATCAGCCTTTCTCCCGTTTCTAACCAACATGTCGGAGAGTTACAAGGTCTTCCATACAGTGCTTCATATGGTGCCATACCAATGCTTGACTGGTAACTGTTATTATACGCGAATTCCACCAAATGAAGATGATCTTCCCATGATCCTCCGAAGTCCAAAACACATGCCCTCAGGAGATCTTCCAAAACTCGGTTGACTCTCTCGGTCTGACCATCTGTTTGGGGATGATAAGCTGTACTCAAACACAACTTGGTTCCCAAAACTTCCTGGAAGCTCTTCCAAAATCCACTAGTGAACAAAGGGTCTCGATCGCTCACTATACTTTTCGAAATACCATGGAATCGAACTATCCACTTAACATACAACTCAGCCAACTTCGATGCAGTCCTAGTTGATCGAACAAGAATGAATCTTGCACTCTTAGTCAAACGATCTACGATGACCCAAATCCCTTCATTTCCCGCTCTTGTTCTAGGTAGTCCATCGATAAAATCCATCGATATTTGCTCCCACTTCCACGTAGGAACTTCCAATGGTTGAAGTAATCCACTGGGCTTCTTCTGCTCGGCTTTTACCAACTGGAAGTTCATACATTTGGAAATAAAATTTCCAACATCCTTCTTCATACCTTCCCAGTAATAGGTTCTCTTCATATCCCGATACATCTTATTTCCACCTGGATGAATTGTCAACTTCGAGTGATGACTCTCCTTTAGAACTTCATCCCTCAATTCATCTCTATCAGGAACAACTAGTCGTCCTTGTTTTCGAAGCCAACCCTCTCGATCGACTTCGAATCCTTTATCCTTCTCTGGATCCAATCCAGATTCCAAATCACGGATCATCTTGACAAGCTTATCGTCTCGCTTTTGGCTTTCGCCAATTCTTTCCACTAGAGAAGGTCTTATTGATAAGTTTGCCAACATCTCAGGTTCTAATTCACATCTAGGCCTGAAGTCAAATCCAGCTAAATACTCGAGACTCTTCCATTCTGAAAACATGGCTCCCAATCCTGCATGTCTTTGACTTAACGCATCCGCCACCGCGTTACCCTTTCCGGAGTATAGGCTATACCAAAATCATATGATGCCAAAAACTCTAGCCATCGTTGCTGTCGAAGATTCAAATCCTTTTGGGAGAAAATATACTTCAACGACTTATGATCTGTAAACAACTCAAATCGAACTCCCAATAGATAATGTCTCCACATCTTCAGAGCAAATACAATCGCTGCCAACTCCAAATCATGAGTCGGATAATTCCTTTCATGCGGCTTCAGTTGTCGACTTGCATATGCAACAACTTTATCCTTCTGCATCAGCACTGCTCCAAGTCCAGTACCACATGCATCGGTGTAAACCACCATCTCATCATTCCCACTTGGAATAGTCAAAACAGGAGCACTTGTTAGTCGCTCTTTCAGGATTCCGAAAGCTTGTTCACACTTAGCATCCCATCTGAACACTTGGTTCTTCTTCGTCAATCCTGTTAATGGCGCAGCTATCTTGGAAAAGTCTTTGATAAACCGACGATAATATCTTGCTAATCCAAGAAAACTTCTCACATCAGATGCATTCTTAGGTCTAACCCAATCCTGGATTGCTGCCACCTTAGCGGGATCAACCGCTATTCCACTTCCAAAGATAATATGGCCTAAGAACCTCACTTCACTCTTCCAGAAGTGACACTTCGAAAACTTAGCCTTCAGCTGATGTTTCCGCAAGATTTCCAAATAAATACGCAAGTGCGTCTTGTGCTCTTCTTCCGTTCTGGAATAAATCAGAATATCATCCACGAACACAAGTACGAACTTGTTCAACTGATCCCTGAACACTCTATTCATAAGATCCACAAAATATGTTGGTGCATTGGTCAACCCAAACGGCATTACCAGCCACTCATAGAAACCGGATGGTGTCCTAAAAGCAGTCCTCGGCACACTATCCTTAGCCACTCTTAACTGGTGAAATCCCGTTGCCAAATCCATCTGAGAAAACACCTTAGCCTCGTGAAGCTGATCAAACAAGTCATCTATTCTCGGTAATGGATACTTTTTCTTCTTAGTCACTTTATTCAGCTCACGATAATCCACACAACCTCAACGATCCATCCGCTTTGGTTGCGAACACAACTGGTGCACCCCATTCGGACACACTATGCCGAATGAATCCTTTCCGTAAAAGGTCATCAACTTACACCTTCAACTCTTGCTGTTCTCTAGGCGCCATCCGCCTAAGAGGCATTACAATGGGTCTGGCTCCCTCAACTA
This sequence comes from Allium cepa, assembly GCA_030765085.1. Lineage (NCBI taxonomy): Eukaryota > Viridiplantae > Streptophyta > Magnoliopsida > Asparagales > Amaryllidaceae > Allium > Allium cepa. The sequence continues at coordinate 1,046,263,569 of CM060941.1, forward strand.
GATCGATACGAAACTCGATCTCTCTATGCGGCATTAACCCTTTGACCTCGTCAAAGACATCCTCAAATCCATTCGCGATTGGCACCGATGACAGTCCATCCCATGGAACAAGCAGCGAATACATGAAGCTCATGAAGACGCCTTCCTCATGCCTACATCGTATCACAACCTTTCGCCCTTCCACATTCTCAATTGTCACCTCCAACCTTTCACAATCAACCTTTGCCGCATACTTCCTAAGCTAATCCATACCCAAAATAATTCTGAACCCCGCAAAGTTCAGAACAAAACAATCACAAACAAAAGAGCAATCATGACTCGATACAACCAGACCATGGCATAGCATACTCAAACAGGACGAACCCCCAACTGGATTAGTCACAACCAATGGCCTATCAATGATATCCGGTTCCAAACCCAACCGGCTTACAAGTTCATTACAAATAAAGGAATGCGACGCCCCAGTATCAAACAACACTCTAACTGGAACACCACAAATGGATAGAGTACCTTGAACCACCACACTCTTTCCTTTCTCTTCAGCAGTAGGAGATTTCGAAGATGATGGAACAGCCCCAAAGCATAAGCTTACACAATCTGCTTGTCCTTCCTCGGTTCTGGACAATTCTTCCTGAAATGCCCCGGCTTGTCACAGTTGTGGCATTTCGCCGGCGCCTTCGGATTCTTGCAATCCCTGGAGAGATGGCCCTTCTGCTAACAATTGTAGCAGGTCACTTCGCCCTTTGGCTTCTTCTGACCATCCTTACCCTTCTGCTGTTGCTGCTTCCTCTTCTTGTTTCCACCCTACCGTGGTTTGGACTCTTCCTTGGTCATAGCAATAACAGATCCTTCTTTAGGAAACAAATTCTTGTGCCTGAGAGCTTTCTCCACAAGCTTCTCAAATGGATCGTCCAAATGATCCACCAACTGCCTCCCTAGATAAGTGTCCAAGCCTGTCACAAACTTCTTGTTTTTCTGATATGAAGATTCAATATACGACCGAGCATACTTGGACAAAGCTTCAAACTCAGAAACATACTCAAGAACTGGTCTCCCGCCTTACTTGAGCTCCACAAACTTCTTGAACAAAACAGACTTCTGAGCTGTAGAAATGAACTTAGCTTCAAATCTAGCTTGGAATTGCACCCAAGTAACCTCTTCCTCTGGAGTATCAATGGTGATAGAATTCCACCAATCAGAAGCTCTTCCTTGAAGCTGTCTTGATGCGAGCTTCCTTTTAGTTGCATCCTCAATTCCCAAGTCATGACCAAAGATCCTTCTACAAGCATCTATCCATCTCTGAACTTCAATAGTTGATTCCGTTCCCAAGAAAACCTTTCCTCCAAGAGCAGTATAGTCTTTGCACAACTTAGCAAAATCCACTGGTTTTGGAGCCTGCACTTGAACCACAACATATACTGATGGCCCCGGAGCTGGTATCCTTCTCATGATCGAAGTCATCATAGCTTCGAACATAGCAGCATAATCAGCAGCTCCCTCCACAGCATGGCCTTCCCTAGCAGCTGGTCTTCCTCTTCGACTCATCCTTAATATCTACAAAAAGGAATGATTTAGAACACCTTGAAAAACAACTGCATAAGGAGTTCAAATCCTTCTAAGCTACTATATTACATATAGTAATCATCCATCAATTACAATTATGTCTCTCATACGTAGTTACGTCAGCGAGCATTGGCTAAAATCGATTAACCAAAGCTCTGATACCAAATGTGACGACCGCCCATGACCCTCGCACGAAACAAAGGAATAGTGCGCTGAAAGGTGTGCCAGGCAGCCATGGACGATAGTCAGGGTAAGGTAAAATAGCAGACTCTATCGTATAACTCACAGCGCATGGATAAAATACAAATAGAGAAATATATATATAGTGAAGCATCACAGAACAGAATGTCATCATATAAGCTTCATAGTAGTTTGTTACAAACATTTGAACAATCCATACATCAATCCTCACTACATAACACTCAAAGCATATACAAGCAGCGGAACATCCAGTACATATAGTAAGAAAACAAAGGTTTTTAAATCATAAACCAAAGGTTTTGAAAGAGGTTAGAAATTGCTTAGTGGTTAAATTGTGTTTTGTAAAGCTATTAGTTTGAAAAGTAATTAATATGTTTAACACTAAAAGTCGACGAAGTAGACTTATCTATTTGTGAGTGTTAAGATTGATGTTCGAGTAGGGATAGAAGAAATAGTGGTCTAACCTAACGTCTGCACTCTCGATCGTGGAATAATTAAGTTGGGAAGGTCTGAAACATGCTAATCGTATTGATTACTTACTCGTTTATGGAAAGTTGTTAATACTATACTAACACTAAAGTCGATGAAGTAGACTTGTCTATCTGTGAGATTCAAGAATGAAGTGTCTAGGCAAAGCTTTTATATGCAACCAATGCTCTAACTTGCCGGGCTTCACTCTTAATCGTGGAATAGTATGAGTTCGAATGTCAAAAACGTATTTAGTATATGAATCTTGATTTCTATAAGCGATCATTTTAAACTGGATAGCCGATTAATCGACTATTGAACTCGACCAATTATTAACTTAGGAAGTATCTGTAACGACCCGTAAATTTCGACGATTTAATTTAATGATTTAATAGGATTTTTGTAATTAAAATTTAGTAGAAATAATAAAAGGTGATAAATTTATATTGTAATGAACGCTAATTTAACAATAGGAAGTTAAGCCTTTGTTTGTAATATGAATAAATTTTTCAATAAATAAAATAGTGTAAGTATTGTACATGTGAAGATAGAAAATATAGGGTAGGCATTAAATTTGTTAAGTGTAAATTTATGGGTATAATAACAAATTCGTATGCATTGCCTAATTAATTGATCAATTAATTTGTTTGAAATCAAACTCTTTTAAATGGTAAGAATTTTAATGAGTCATTAAAATAAACGTTACCAATTATTAAAATAGTAACGGAAGTGTAAACGATAATAGAATTGAAGAATAAGTTATTCAAAGGGTAGTAATTGATAATTTGGGAATTTAAATCCAAAGATTTTATATATTTGCGGAAATAATACGTATTAAATTGCAACTTGGTATAATCAATGCAAATTTAGTAATTAAAAAAAAAATTGTAAGTTGGTAATTTAGGATGAATGTGAGATAATTGTAAAATTTTACCCATTCATATAATTTATTTAAATAAATATACATCAATGGCAACCTTGTGTTAATTATAGTCGTAAGTGAATTTGAATGCTAAAGGGTAAAAATCGTTTTAGGTTAACCGTTTATTTAGTATATTAAGTCAAGACTGGTAATAGATTGAAATAAATCTAAATTAATTATTTTGTTTTGTTAATGTGTTTTAGTTAATAAAGGGGAATTTATATGAAATGAAGCATGCATAAGAAATGCATTATAATTCAATGTTATTTTACTCTTAAACTGTAGTTTCTGAATAGCAAGATTTTAAATTTCTATTAATAACAATTAAGGTGGAATCATTTACAGCTAATTGGCTTAAATTGCTGCAGATAGGGTAGATTTGTTTTGGTATTTAAGATAGTTAATCTTATAAGATGAAATTTATGATAAACCTATTTACTATATGAAGATTCATTGATTTAAAGAGTAAAAAAGGGCAAGATTTATTAATTAGATTAAGTGCAACCTTCAATAAATAGATTTATTGCAACTAAAAGAGATTCGATATTTAATATTTCGATAATTGAAACTTGATGGAATAAGAACATTAGTGTAATGAAGGAAAGACAAATATTAGCTATGACTCTAGAAAGGATTAAATAGATAATGGGAGAATTGAAATCAGGTTTAAAGCAATAATTATTAAATAACTGGATTTATTAAATTGAATGTTAAATACTATAATTTGTGAATTTATTTACTTTACATTTGTATGTGAATTGGTTTAAAGGATTATAATGTCTTAGGTAATACAAGGTGACAAGTTTATGAATTGTAGAATTTGAATTTCAAATAACGAATTAATTTATGTAATTATTAATTTATTTAATTTATGGGAATATAGCCATTTTGGCCACAGACTTGGATTTTGACGAAACTAGTTTCATCGGATCCGTATCGGTGAATTATTGTAGGGTTTCAAGTTTCGTATCGATCGGACCTGTCGTTTGATCGTACGAACGCGAAACGACTTGAAATCGATTTAATTAAAATCAATTTGAAATCAATTTGAAACTTTTGTTTTCAGCATAACTTCTTCATACGATCGAATTTGGACGTGAAACTTTTTTCATCACGTTCAGTATATTTTAAATTACCTATTTGGATATATGGGTTTTGTGACAACCGCCCATGACCCTCGCACGAAACAAGGGAATAGTGCGCTGAAAGGTGTGCCAGGCAGCCATGGGCGATAGTCAGAGTAAGGTAAAACAGCAGACTCTATCGTATAACTCACAGCGCATGGATAAAATACAAATAGAGAAATATATATATAGTGAAGCATCACAGAACAAAATGTCATCATATAAGCTTCATAGTAGTTTGTTACAAACATTTGAACAATCCATACATCAAGCCTCACTACATAACACTCAAAGCATATACAAGCAGCGGAACATCCAGTACATATAGTAAGAAAACAATATGCAAAAGCCTCCAGCTCGTATTTGACATCAGCAACGTGGTCACTAAGAACAGCACCTGTCACCTGCTACCTAGTCTGCCCATCCCAAAATGGATGAACAGCCTAAGGTAATAAGAGTTGAACATAAAACCTTGAGTCATACAACAGTCTTAGTGAGCAGTAAATTAACTATCAACATACCAAAAGAGCATAAAGGATAAAAGGAATAGGAACCCAACCATCCCACTCCACCTCTTTCTACAGTGATAGCCCCAGACACACTAAGTAGGTGCAAGCATAACAAAGCAGACATTTAAAATAAAGTAACTATCACTCAAGTCAAGGTCGATGTTTTCCAAGCACAAACCCCCAAGGCCTAAACCAAGATCAGATAAGCACCCAGAAAGCATCGCTCTTGAGACCGAATGATGATGCAACCAAACATCCATGACTCTGGCTATCACTGTTATCATTGCTGCGATATCACCGTTAATTGAATGACCGGCACATTCTTTCAGCCGTCTGTCAAGGGCTAATGGTAGCCCCGATTCTAGACAGAACTCTGCACGTCGTCGCAGCCCGTGCCTAGGACTATTGGATCTGCCCAGAGTACTTGGCACGTCATCGTGACCCATGCCTGGGACTATCGCATCTGCCAAGCATACTCTTGCTTTGGGCCTGCTAGAACCTTCAATAACGATAAGATCTCAGCCTTCTAGTCATCCTCCTCGACGACTACTCTCATACTAGCCCAAGCGCCTCTCGAGCCATCCATTATCAACAAACTCGAACCCTATCACCGAGTTGTCAACATGCTTGGGATGATCCCGTCTGGATTAAACCAAGGCTATCTCACATCAAGCTTTGCTTCATCGCATCATAGCAAAGTCCATCTCGACATCATCATCGAATCTATCCGTATGAGCTTTATCACCCGCTTCATATGCCACAAGCAGCTTTCCTTGTTCAAGAGCCTTTCCACTTAGCTTTTGAATCATCTTCGTCCAACTTGTCCAAATCAACTACTAGCTAATTTGCAACAATCAATCAATCAAACCAATCATTAATCCAAGCAATCAAACATTCAAACAAGACCTAAAAGCAATTATAACTAGAATGGTAATTTCGTAAATAAAGTGTCCAAATCTAACAAGCATAAATTATAAGCAATGTCTCTACAACTTGATGAGTAAACTTGCATAAGTTAACATGTAGTAAAATGGGTATCAAAACTTCATGAACGATGGATCTACATGCAAACTTAAGGAAAATGAAAGAAATCACTATCTTTAACACACAAACGAGCCATCGATTCAATATACTCCTTTGGGTCCGTGTGAGAGATAACTACCACTCAGCGAATCACCTAAACACCTCAAAACCTATTAACTTCAGATCCGGACAGCAAAGAGTCTAGCTTGATCCGCCAAAATTCCGCTTCAAACGGTGAAATCTCACTTCAATGGATGAAGATCTTCAACTTTGGCTCTTGAATCTTCGATATGATCTTCAATCTTGGATGGATGGAAGCACTAGATTAAAGTGGAGAAAAGAAGTGAAGAAGTGTTGTAGTCGAGCTCTCAAAATGGCAGCACTTCGTCGCTTCAAAATCCGGTGCCAAAATAGTGAGATATGGACGTGTATTTATAGGCTGATCCTTAAGTCGTCCGCCCCCATGAGTCGTCCACGACTTAAGATCCCCGACCTACGACTTAACGTGCCTAGCCGACCCAACGACACAAGCCAATGCGCGACTTAAACATGCACGGCCTAACACACAACGGCTTAACGACCTAACATAAGCGCGACTTAATGACTCAACGATCCAGCGACTTAGCGACTTATTGGTATAGATCCTTACGCGACCTAACTGAGATGCCGACTTAACGTCTTAGTGGCTTAACGACTTAGCACTTAACATAGCCGCGACCTAACACTAACCTAAGTCCCAACGACTTATGACCTAACCCTAAGTCGCCTGCAACCTTAGGTCGTCTCACGACCTAACTACACACAGGAACCTAACATAAGTCGCTCATGACCTAACTAACACAACCCTTAAGTCGCTCTAAACCCTAAGCCGCTAACTACTGTGCGCTTATCCTGTTAGGTCGTTTATTTCCCCTAAGCCGTTAACTTTTGAGTCGCTAGTTCCTTAAGTCGTTCACTATACTTAGGTCGTTAACTCGCTCTAACTTGCTAACTCTTAAGTCGCTGGCCACTAACCCGCTAACTACCTTAACTTGCTCCATACTTAGGTCGTCCCAATCCTTAACTCGTTCACACGACCTAACTTCCACACGGGCTAACCCTGGATGGCTCATTCCTATAAGTCGGTCAATAACTTACGTCGCTCCATTTCACTAAGTCGCTCAACCGACCCATCCTTCAATACGACCTAAGCTCCTACACGATTTAAACTCTAAACGACTTAACAACATCAACGACCTAATGTCGACATTTTTATGATCTTTCGATCCATAAAAATACGGGTCGTTACTGGTTTAACAAATTTCGTTCCGGGGTCAGAACGGGCTTTTTGGGCCAACTACCGTTTAGCACGTTTATAATTCGTGCCCACCTATTCTATTGCAGTTTGTCTATAAATAGGCTGCGATAAACCCTAGCCTCCATCCATTCCCATTTAGTTGTACGTTCATTTTCTTCAACTCTTTCTCTTCCTAAATGGATGCAAATTCCAGATCCAGTTCTATTCCAAATTCAAATGAAATTCAAACATCTCAGAAAAATTCCAAAAAAATATATGTCATAGTTCTCGAAATACGTAATCTCCTGGTATGGTTTGTTTTCCAGTTTGAACCATCGATTGTCCAGAAATTTCGAATCAATTCAGACCGTCCATATTTGGGTTTTATGTTTCAACGGTGGATTTGCGGCGAAGAGATGATCGGGGGTCATGGATGCGAAGGGGATGATGAGCAGTTTTGATCGGCGGCCTTGGTTCACCACGAAGGTGGTTGGATCGCTGGGAAAAGGCGATTAGGGTTCACACCCATAAACGGCGGCGGCGGCCCAAAACTCGACCGGAGGTGGCCGCGCTCGCGTTGTATGGTCGGTTCATGGAGGAGGTCGAGATGCCATGGTTCGATCTTGCTGGATGCTGATGTGGGTGCGGCAATTTATGGTCAAAGATGGGGTCAACGTTTCGTTGTGGGTTTTGGTTTCATGATTTTTCCTGGGAGCTCGGTAGGAACACGTGAGGGAGAGAGATGGACTGAGGGGAGATGACGTGGAAATTTTAATATTAGGTAGGGATTGTTTAATTTGATTTTAGTATTCAAATCGTTTTATCGCTATATCTTTTTAATACGATCTCCGATTCACGCGAAATTTTTTTTGTTAGGATCGTGATTAAAATCCAGATCTTTTAACACTGGAATGGACAGATTTGGAGACCGTCGAATTTTTGAGTTTAAATCGGATTTAAATTCGATTTAAATTCAAAAGGTGAGTGTTTTAACCCACTCACAACTTCTAAAACTTCTTATGTTTGTTAAATTGATTTTAGATATGAGTAGAAATTTATTTATGACTGTTTGGCATGTTTTATTCATCATCTCTATTAAATCGCATTTATTTTATTTAACTGTTAATTAATTTTATTTATTGCATATAAATTGACAGTTAGAATTTATTTATCTGCATATAAACTTCTTGTTTAACAGTTATTAAAATTACTATTGAATATAAAACTGTTAGTTAATACCTGTTATTTATTTCCTGTATAATTTATATGCTCTATATCGATGATTGTTTAAATTGGATGATGATTGCAAATAATGGTTGATGATTGATATTCGGATGAATGGATGCTATATTTATATTGTATAAACTGCAAGTCATCATGCATTTTCATTTCATTCGGGATTGCGGTTTGAAATGATATACAACCGTATTTTTATTTTAAATTACGGATTGAAATGATAAACATCTGTATCACTTGACCATAGGGTAGAAAATTTTATACAGGACCATGGTATATATATATAATTATTTTTGAAATGATTTTCTATGGTTTTGTAAAGCTATATATATGGTTTATGGGATATTGATTTGGTTATTGATAAAAGTTATTTATATATAGTAATTTTCGGTTTTTAAGCTTTGTATAAATCTGATTTGAAGTATAAAATAAAGTTTGATTTTTTAGATCAAATACGATTAAGCATTTTTTAATTTTTAATTTCTGGAGTTTTATTTGACTAAATGAGAATAAGGTTGGAAGATGAATATCAAGTTAAATTGGAGTTAAATAAAAAGTTAGAAATTTTTTAAAGGATATGATTTTTATAACTTGATTTTTGTGTGTAAAGTGATTTAAATGAATATCAGGTTGATTTAAATGAATATAGCAAGTTTAATAAATCGAAAGATTATCCAGTTATGTGAAGTTAAAGGTTTTACTCAAATTATATTGAATCCATTAAGTAAAACATTTCAAGTCTAAATAATAAGTAATTGAATTTGATATATATGGGTTTGTCAAATGAGTTTGTTTTGAAATGGTGAAATATTTAAAGCTTCGAAACATAAGAATTAAAATGGTATTTGGAAGTTTAAATCAATATTTAGAATTGATTTGTGAAATCTAAAGAAGCTATTTTGTTATAAAAATAAATTAATATTTAACCATTTAAGAGATGGAAACTTGTTTCAAAGTTATGATTTTCAAGTTAGTATAATTTGAAATTTTTATATTCAAGAGTTTTGATCTATAAATAATTACTTTGAAAACCCTGTGATTTTGGAAAGTATATATATTGAAAAATAAAATGATATCGTATTGATTTGGGTTTAAAAGGAAATGATATCATATTTATATGGTTTTGAAAAGGATATTTTATTCTGGTTTAAAGTATAAATTATTTTAAATGACCGCGGTGTTATAATAACGGTTGGTTGTTGAAGAGACCGGGATCGGAAGTTGTCATACTCCCTGCCAACTCTGAAAACCACTTTAACAACCGTGTACGCGGTGGAGATTCCAGAATGAAGTAGGTTGGTGGCGACGTTTCCTGTAAGGTAAATACATGGACCCAACTCCCGTGAGTTGGCATAAGGTGGCTAAAACAGGAGCGATTCTTGGACCAATGAGGTCATACCTCTGATCGGACACTCCTCTTCGATATTATACTTTGACTTTGGATTGATTCAGTGGCCACTCTTACTTTGATTTTGGGGGAGTTTGTTCGAGGTGGGCGGTAGCTGCGGCTATGCGTTTCCATCAGCCCGGATGCGTAATTGGTATATCTACCCTGGCATTGCCTAGTTGTGCCGTGTCACCTACCCTTGCACGCCTTATACGATTTTGTTTTGTACCATACCTATGGAGTGCCCTCTGACGACGCCCAGTACGGGGGAGATTACGGTACTGTATAGACTATGGGAATATATAAATGTGTTAAGGTGGAAAATGTAAAGCCTTAACGCTATTTAAAAGTAAGTTTATTTTATAAATAGACATTATTATAGTAGCGCAATATACTACATAGTAAATAGTTTAACGGATCCTTAGGATATGTAAATCCCGAGCATCTCTTGAGTTACTGCACTCATATTAAATTTAACTCACATAAGATCTTTTAGTTCTGACTCAAGTGTTTTTGTCTTTTCAAATTCGCTCGGGTCAGTCCGAGCGTTTCAGGATTTGAAAATTTAGCTCTGGAGGACGAAGACGAAGATTCGTATTATTATTAATTATATTATTGCACTACACCCATATTGTTCCGCTGCTTTGTTATTGGTATGCGAACTCTGATGTTTATTGTATAAAGAAGAATCAAGTGTTTTGTAAACGGTTTATGAACTGTATATTTATTATTATATTTTATCCTTCCGCTGTGAGATTCTATTTTTGTTTTATTCCTTCTCTGTTTTCTTATTTATCCCATAACAATTCGCCCTTCCGTATGGTTTGAATTGGCACGTGTGTCGTTTTAAATCGTGCGAAAAGGCGGGATGTTACAGTATCCAAAAGCTTCACGGTTCATATGATTTGGGAACCCCCGAGAAGAGCATCGGTAAAAAACATCTCTAGCATAGAGAACTTATATATACATGATCCCCCAAGGAGTCCTCTTTTTATTGCTTACCTCTAAAATAACCGAATTTATGTCCACCGGAAATTCATGGATTTGGTTTTGAAGAGACAAAGATCGGTAAGTGTTTTACTTATCGAATACCACTACAAAACTAGTATGCAAGCCTATGTTTTGTAAGTGGTTGTGAAGTGGAATTTTATAGAGTTGAACTGCCTGTCCTAAGCTTAAGTCCAAGAGAGAGGTCGGCGTTAGCATTTCAGACTTATGCTATAGAGTTGAACTATTTATCATAAGGTTAGGTTCAAGGGAGTAGTCGGCATTAGCATTTGTCAAACGGGCTTATGTAGAAATCAATGGAGTGATTTATTTTCAATTCGATTGAAGAAGACTCGTGTGAGAGATGTTAAACGTGTCCTCGACATTGTAAATGACTAAAGATAGAATGAGATGCACAATCTCGAGTTTAGCTAACCCATGAGGTTATATCATCTACAAATCTAGAGATGCTTTTGATTATTAGGTGCAAGGAGTTGTTGATACTTAGTGCGATGCAGTTCACCGTTGAGTCAGTTGTGTTTACCTTATGTTTATCCTATCTAGAAATATATGACGCTTAGAAGGTAGTTTTTAATCCTTGTCATGGAGTTCGGATTTGGCTAGACCAAAGTGATCTCCGTTGAAAAATCCATATGCGAACATACCTTAATGGTTTTGGTTGTACCCACAATACTGTTTTGGTGCGACCGATGTAAGCATCACAACTATTTGATATGATTTACATTTTACACTCTAGACAGTATCTATTATATCAGTATACTAACTTAATGGATGGTTGGTTTCTTTTGCGAGGAAAATCATTACGGTAATCCATACGATTTAAACATTACTATTACATGCTGCACGTATCTTGGGTTTTCTCATACCAAACTTATGTCCGACACTTGGTTTATGAGTTCTCTAAATTCCTCATGTACTCTTTCGAGTAGGCTGAGTAAAGAAGGTTTTACTTTGGACACTTCAGGGTTCAGGAGACGAGCTAGAGGCTTCAGTTGCCTTTCTATATTCTATTTCTATTGCATTGTATTATATATGTATGTATCAGCATTATGAGAATAGATAGTTATAACTGTCCAGGCTGACGATAGTACTTAGGTTTTGTAATTTTTAAATTTCTATATTCGTGGTAACCCTTTGTATTGTTCTTTTGATATTATATTTTATTGTTTTGTTGTAAGATTCTTATGGTATGTTCTTTCTTTCTTGTTATATTTTTTTCTTTTCTTTTACCTTAACTATCGGTCTTTTCGATAGTTGGGTGTGCATAACACGAATACCATGGACGTATATAGTTGACAATCGAGGGTCAAAAGGTCGGGTCGTTACATTTGGTGTCAAAGCCCAAGTTAAGTGAATACCTTTGCTTTGAATGGATATGGCTCATTAGAGATAGGGTAAGCAACATCCTAGAATGAATTGATTATAATATATAAGAGCTTATTTATATTTTTCTATAAACTTACACCCATTTTCAGCTTTTTCTTAGGAATAACTCTTTCTTTGAAATAAATTTATCCTTTTGTATCCTAACAATATTTTTCTTTGGTTAGATAGTGCAAACCATAAGTACTGGAGCTACTAATGCTAGAGGTGGTAGAGGTGGAGATGGTTGGGGTAGTATTGTCACTAATGGTTAGACTTGGGCACTAAGAAATGATGCTCCTGTTGAGTAACTGAGAGAGAGTGTAGCAGAGGAGCTCGTGCAGGTCAAACCTCAAATGAGTTTTGTTTTACTTTGTCGTGATTACAAGAGGCTGGAGTGTAAGAGGTTTAATGGCTTGGAGATGATTATAGAAGTCCAGTCTTGGCTCAGATTATGTAATCGGATATTTGGAGATATGGAGCTAGATGATGTGATTAAGCGTCGCAACACCTGACAGATGCAACCATGGATTAATGGAGTTATACTACAGCAGATGTCCAAGTGAACGACTTCTCTTGGGCCTAATTTAAGGAAGTTTTTGAGATGGTTTGTCTCACAAGGCTGAAAGATTTTTTATTTGGGAGCTTCTTGGATTTGAAGCAGGGGCCATGACTATTGCGGAGTATAAGAACTAGTTTATTGCGTTGTCTCGGTTTGGGTTGGGGTCAGTTGACACGCCGTTGAAGAAAAATGAGATGTTCATCATGGGTATGCATCTTGAGTTCTAGAGGGACATGATCAATCACATCTTAGGGGGTTTGGTGAACATGGCTTTGAGGTTTGAGAGCTTGGCACCAAAGCCTCTTGTTTATGCACCAGTTGAGAATAATAAGCATAAGTTTTAGTCATCAAAGAATAGGTCCAACCTCATTTGCTACAAGTGTTGGGAAGAAGAGTCACTTTTCTAATAAATGTAGGTTATGTGGAGGAGGGTAAATGGTGAAATCACCAATCGCAAAGGTTTCGAATTTTGAGCAACAGATGGCCAAGGCAAAGTTTGCACCGAAGAGTTCAACAACAACCACCAGTCAGGTCTTTTTGTTAGGGATTTTCCAATGCTTCAAATAGGAAAATAGCCTAGGGTTTTTGCACTTACTTCAGCACGTTCCACTTCTGAGCTATGAAAGGAAAGTATATTCTTGAGGGTATATGACTTTTTAAATCTTTCCTATTCCTGTTTGATATGATACTAGTGCCTCTCATAGTTTTATATCTCGTAACCTTGGTGATTGTATTATCATGCTCGACATGTTAGGAATATTGATTTTTGTTTACTAGTTGTTGTTTATATTCCACCAATTTGTGAGTATCTTCGTTTTTACTACTAAGGTTAGGTGGTATTTGTAGGTACACTGAAACGAACACCTTGTGAATTGAGTTTCACAGTTTGACTGTAAGGCGTTCGGTGATAATGTTGGGTTAAAAGTTAATTTAGTTAAAGATGTTTATTATGATCTAAAGGAATGATAAGATTTTTGTATATAAACATTTGTGAAAAGATTTTATATAAGATAGTGATTTTATATAAGTATGGTTTGTAAAGTATGGTTTATAAACGGAAGGGATTTAAACTGAGATTTTGAGAACATAAATCCCGGTGTCTTTGAAAATGTTTTTCAAAATTTTGAAAGAATAGTAATAGTATTACTTGAAAGTAAATATGTAGGAAAGTGTATTTTGAGATTAAGATCGTGGAATTTAGTAATATTTTCAAAGTATTTGATACTGCATTGGGAATGATTTTGATTAGGCTCGAAAGGTATGATTTAGTGTACTAAACTCACATCTGTTGCTTAAAAATAATACTGGTAATGACTACAGCATCATCATCATTCATTTTCGGGTTTCAAAGTGGGGGACGCTACAAACTTGTTTCGATGAAATATATTTCAATTTAATCTCAAAACTAAGATTTGATACACAAAAGACATATGTATATATTATTATTTCGATTGATTTGAAAGAAAACCAATGATTAGTTCTAGAGTGCTCTTATTAAGTTATTTTATGAATGCATGTATCATGTGAGTTAGGACGGCATGGTATATGCATCATGTTATGATATGTTGTTTGGTAGTTTTAATTTTTTTAAATGAAATAGAATTTTTGGTGATTTTGGACAGTCGGAAACTTCTGAATAGTTATAGAACTTGTAGCTACGTGTTTCTGTGAAAATATTAGAAATGAGTTTTGGTAACTCTTGTATTGAGAGGGTGGTAAGTTACAACTAATTTTAATTTGTTGAACATACTTGTTTAGTAAAAAAAAAATTTGATGTTTTGTATATACACTATGGATATAGTAAATTATTATACGAGTAATAGAGTAAAGCAAGTTTTTATGAAATGCTGATAAACTTGAAGTTGTCGTTCTTATGAAATGGTCCATAAATGATTCTAGTATTAATGAGATATACTATTTGTGTAAAATAATGTGATAAAAGGGTATTGGTATGATTAAGAAACCAAGAGAATAAATATGCAAGTTGTATGTAGATCATTTTATTTGCATGACTGTTCAAGATACAGGATTCGAGCACATGGTTTTGAGTTGGTTTACATCATCCGAACAAGGATTTTTCACTGAATTTTTGAAGACGAACACTTGATACGAATACTTAATATGATTCCAAAGTTTTCTATTTCTATTTAAGGAACCTGATCGGAGTCCGCACTAGAGAAATCAGGTGATCTATACTAGTTTGAAATGAAATTTATGTGACCGAGCAAGTGATCAGTTTGATATTGTGTATGGATGGTCCATTTACATCGTACGGGCTTAGTACATTTGTATGATATATTAGGACAGCTTATGAAGATTTTGGGGAATGACTCTTCGATTTATTATGAGGTAGCATGAAAAATTGTCTAAGTAATAACTTAAGGCTGTTGAGCGTAAGGTATGCTTGGTAGATTGTCTATCGTCCTTGGGTGATGGGGGAGTTTTCAACCTGAGCAAACCGTGAGCGTTGTTTGCTAGTGATTGTGGATGCTACTGAGTATTGGTGTATGCTTGTTTCTTCAATAGGTTTGTAAAGTGCAGTGGCGAGGATGCTCGGGATTGTGCAAAGAAGATGGAGAATAATTTGACGGAGTTATATCCAGAGTTGCTTATAGATTAGGGCTTCCTTCTTATCTTTGTGTCGTATATCCTTTGTAGTGTACTCACTGTTTGAGGTGGAGTCACTTAGTATGCAGTTGGTTTGTAGTTTGGATTGTATATAGTTTCAGCAGTACTCTATACATGTATATGGTATCTTCTATCCTCTTTGATTACCATTCTTGTTTGAATTTTGAGGTTGAAATGTTCTAAATGGGAGAGAATGTAGCGACTTGTAATTTCAAACACTTCGTCTTTGATTAGTGTAACATTTTGGAATATAGTTAAGTGTTATAAATGTGATTTTATAAACTTGTTAAACATCCTTTAATTAATGAATAATGATATAAAACATGTTTTTGAAATTTGTTTACAAAAAATATATTTCAAAGAAATATAGTTAATGTGTCCGAAAATCGGTTTATTGATAAACAGATTTTTAATCAATATAAGTTGTTCGAACTCTTTTGTAATAAGCTAATGAATATATGAATACATTAAGAATTAATTAACACACTTTGATTCACAAAACAAGTGGATTGTTCTAGATGTTTCTAAGCGATAAGAGATATTTATATGTAAGGGGTAGTTAGTCATTTGCTAAAGGTAAGTGTAAAATCCCCCTACTTGGAGGCCCAAAACTGACGGCTACGGATGCTGCAGTCATCCATAGTTATTAATCCTCAGTGACCAAATGCGACGACATTAGATACATTGATACACAGAAACACAAGAATTTGGAAAAAAAAATTAAATAGCAACAAAATCCACATTCCATTTCAAAATATTCCAAATTGATTTCATAATCCTAATTTGCAGACCACGTTCAGATAATATATAATTAATACAAAATATGCCGAGAGCAGCATATGAAGATGCCCCCTTGGTAGATCGGAGTACATTGATAGGCAAGAAAACGATTTGCCTTTACAAACAAAACACACACTGGAATAAAAGAACTCTAATAACAATCTTTCCACTTGCACGTCCTCAGAAGCTTTATTCGTCTAAAAGAACATCTGGATGCCTTAACTCTCAACCTACTCAAAATCAATCGAGTACTCGAGAGTTTAAGGGGAAAACAAAAACTTCGAGTCAAACATAAAGCCTAGTATGAATAATAGTTTACCATCTCAAACCATTTAGATATATAGTGAGACCATGTCGCTTAGTGGAACGGGTTTTCCCCTCACTAGTATCCTAAAACATTTATAAAACCATATACTGTGCTCCTGCTCCACAATGGATATAACATAGTATTTCAAAACATTATGATTATATTGTAACGACCTGTATTTTTAGCTATTTTAAATTATTAAATTTAATGTAATTATTAAATAAAAATGGTTAAAAATATTTTTTTAATGATTTTTGAGTGTAAGTTATTGGATTTGAACTTGAATAAAATTTTGAAATAAACTAAGATTTAAGCAATAACAAGTATTAAAAGGTAATGCTATGTATTGAATATGTTTACAATCAATAGTTGGACTAAATAATAAATGTTGAATTCATTAGATGTAAATAAAGTAATTGATGGATAACTAAAATTCATTTAAAATATAATATTGAAATTTTTTGAATATTAAACAATTAAATGATTTAAATTAATTGGGAATTATTTGAATAATTGAATTTTGAATTTAATATGATTGAAAATGATATCGGAAGTTGATATAAATTTTATTTAAACAACAATGTAGATCATTAACATTTAAAAATGGATTTAAAAGTGAAAATTTAGAAATTGGAATTTTTCTATTATAATCAAGACATTAAAATAACCTTTCAGAGCACAGTCTCGGATTTCGACGAAACCAGTTCCATCGGATCCATAATAGTGCATTATTATCAAATTTCAAATTTTGTAACGTTTGGAGTTATCGTTTGGGCGTACGGGATAGAAACGCGTTGGATTTAATATCAAAATTTTTATATTTTATTTGGGTCCAAAAAGATATCTTGTACATACGATCGAATTATATCTCGAAACCTGTTCCATTGCATTCGGAATAGGGGTACAACATTATAAATGCCAGGCAGCATGCTTTGTTTAGAGTTCGTCCAGAATAGCACTTGAATAATGAAAATAATAATAAAATATTGCGTTTACACATATAAATACGCATGTATAGTAAAAGCCTAGCCCTAAAGTTCACAGCCGTGCCTCCATTAAACACCAATGGCTGAAAAGCTAAGACGTTCTACTCGATTTATCTCCAAATCCATCGGCTTTTGGGCAAAACCTTCAACTAGGAAGTTGTAGAGCACTTCAAGATCTATAGATCCAACGGTTAAGATCAAGAATAGTGGAGCACGACAGTGGCAAATCAGCAATGAAGGCCGTGCATTTGTTCACGTTTTTCGAGAAAGATGGGCGCCGAGTGTGACCGGTTTCGTGGTGAGGGTAGGGCTGGTGACGAGCTCACGCGTGGTAGTTGCTAATCAACGTGGAGATGGCCAGAGGGGGGGTTCGATGTTCGATCTTAGGATGCGTGCGATGGGTTCTTAGTTACGTGTAACCTGGTATTCGCATGAAGGAGGGGAGAATCAAGTGCGGCCCATATTCTTATATTAGAAATCAACGGCCAGATTTAGGTTATTCTTTGAAAAAAAGAATTGGTAAATTAATTATATATTAAATCACATAAACTTGTAAATATCATACCTATGTCATACGAGGTCGAAATCGGACGAAACAAGTGTCGATGGGATCGTGGCGATGAGCACTACATCATGGAAATGATTTGCAGTTATTTGGAGCTAGTTAAAATTTTAGGTTAAGTCGAATGTCGTTCGATTCGATTTAAAATTGAAAACTCAAGGTGAGTGTTTTATAACACTCACACGTACTAGAATATTTTTACGATAGTTAAATTTAAAATTATGAAGTGATATAAATTTATTGACCATTGTTTGATAATTTAATTGTCATTTAAATTTCCATTTGGATTAACCATTAAAAGTTTAAAGTTGATGGTTAAATCTGAAATTGGAATTGAATTGCCAGCAAAATATCCGATATTAATAACTATGAAATTGTTATGAATTATATTGACTGTTTGGATGATTGATTGCAACGGATGCTATTGGTTGAAATTTTGGATGATTTGGATGTTTATTTATTCCGATATATCCTATTATCACCTTGTTAAATTAATTACAGTATATAAACTGTAAATTGAATTACTTCGAATAAATTAAGAAATAGGTTGAAATGATATATACCTATGACACTATGATTTAGATTGAAATGATATATATCCATCCCTAAAATTAAATTGAAATAACTGATCACTTGGGCATAGGATAGAAAATTATATACGAACACCGGATTGGTTAAATTAAATGATTTTACAAAATTTTGATTTGAAATTATTTATTGATTTAAAAGAAATAAAAATGAAATTTATAGAAGTAAAATTATTTTCGAACTTGAGCCCTGAATGTTGAAATTTTAAATTTGGTAATGGGAATTTTTTATATAATCGAAGTTGAGATTTTGAAGTTATAATTGAAATACAATTTGAATTTATGGAAATTGATTTGTTTTAAAAGATTGAACTTTTATTCGAACTTTGGATATTACTAAGTAAAAGTGATATAAAAACGACATTTCTAAATTGAGCTCGGAATTGAAGTATATTTGAAGATTGGGATTTTAAACTGAATATTGGAGGATAATTTGATTAAATGTTTTAAATCCATATTTTAAAAATCGAGCTCAAAATCTATATAAATTGAAATTGAATTAATTGGATTTGAAAGTGGAATTGAGTTAATTTGAAATCGAAGTTGAAATTGATGAGAATTGAAATCGAAATTGAATCGATTGAATGGAAATTGGAATTGATTTGAATTGGGAAGTTGGAATTGAATCGATTTTACTTTGAAACTATTTTCAAATTAATTATTTAATATAAAACTATTTAAAATCTATCTTCTTAAATATACAAATTATTTTGGTTTTCTAAATTATTTTGCTATATAAACCATTTTAATACTTAAACTATTTTAACCATTTAAATTATTTTAACTATTTTAACCATTTGAACTATTTTTAACTATTTTAACCATTTATGTTATTTTTTACTATTTTAATTATTTAAACTATTTTAAACTATTCAAACTATTTTTCAAAAAATTTAACTACTCAAGAGTGGAATGTTATATTTAAATCTTGGATTTAAGTACGAATTGGGTTAAAATAAAGTTATAACTTAAATTGGAATTCGAAATGATTTTGGAAGCGAAATCGAGATATGAAGGCGAAATGATTTTGAACTAAAACAGAACATTTTGAGTAAATATGATAATTTTGAAATGGATTTGATTTTGAAGCGAATATGATATTTTGATATCAAATATGAACTGTTTTCGAAATGTAAAAGTACCAACCGGTGTGAAAAACGACATTTGGTTGATAAAGAGACTAGGACCGGATATGGGCATACTCTCTGTCGACACCGGAACCACTTTAACAACTATGTACATGGAGTGATGATCTATAATGAAGTGGTTGGATTTGGTGTCGTTTGTTGGATTTGAAGAAAGACAACGATGATGGATAGACCCTGGCACTTGTGCCAATTTGAAATGACTAAAACATGACGGCTTAACAGAGCCAAGTGGGCTAATTACCCCGAGCGGACATCCGTTCTTCGATTTTCTTGAACTCGGTCCATATTATTACTCTTGTTGTTGGTTTTGATTGGTGCACCTTGATTTGGGATAGCCTCCCTTTGACTCAATATGAGATGGATGGACGCGGTGGGCGGTCATGGCTATGATGCGTTACCACCAGCCCTACGACTCGAAATGGTAGTATTCTACCTTGGACATTGACTCACGTGCATTGTCGTACCCTTAAGATTTTGGTTTAGTGTTGTCGTATCATGGCGCATCCCTGCCTACCGACGTGGTACTGGTAGTGTCAAATGTAAACTGTATGCCAATGCTTAAAAACATGTTAAGCGGGACTAATGTAAAGCCTTAACGCTAAGAAAAATATTTATTTTATTGACTAGGCATTATATATGCAGCGTATTCTACTACATATAAATATTTTGACAGATCCTTAAGAGATGGAAAATCGCGTAACATCTCTTGAGTTATTGCATGCACGCTATACACTTGATAGGAGATGTGAAATCCCATAAGCATCCCTAATGCTATTACACTCATGTTATATGCGATATAGATTTGACTCACATAAGAATATTTCAGTCTTGACTCGAGTGTTTTGTCTTTTCATTACGCTCGGGTCAGTCCTGAGTTTTTCAACTTACCGAAGATTTATTCTGGAGGACGAAGATGAAGATTTGGTATACTATTACTATTATTATCCCTGCATCATATTGTATGCTGCATTCCTGTATTTATCCCTGATGTATATATAACTCTGATAAATGTTGTATAGATTATAGTCAAATGTATTGTATAAACAACTTCATGAACAGTTTATTTGATTATTATATTTTTTCATTCCGTTGTGAGATTCTGTGTTTGTTTTCTTCTTCTGTTCTTATTTTTCTTAATTAAACCCATTGATTATCTATATTCTGGATTGTTTAAGTTGTATAAGTGTGGATTATTGCCGATTTATACCTTCCGAAATGCAGGTCGTTATAGTTGGTGTAACGACCCAGAATTTTTATTTATTAAAATTTAAATATTTAATTAATTTTAAATATTAATAAGTGAAATTTATAAGTCGAATAAATTTTAATTTGAATTATTGGATTTAATTGGATAATTAAATCGATAATTTAATATGTTAAATTATGAAAATAATTGAAAATTGAGTTAAATATGATTGAAAATGATTTGTAAAATTTTATTTTATCATATTGAAGTTAGAATGATATTTTAGAACTTTTAAAATCGAATTAAAAGTTAATTTGTGAAAATTGAATATTTTAATATTTAATTATCGACTGTAAAATAGCCAATTTTTGAACAGTCTCAGAATTGAACGAAACCAGTTCCATTGGATCCGTAATAGTTAGTTATTATCGGATTTCAATTTTCATGTCAATCGGAGTTATCGTTTGATCGTGGCAGCTCGAAACGCATCGAATCGTTTTTAATTTAAATTTGGCGAGTTAAAATAGCCATTTTTCAAAAAGTCTCGGATTTCGACGAAAACAGTTTCATCGGATCCGTAATGTGATATTATTGTAAGGTTTCAAATTTCAAGTCAATTGGATTTACCGTTTGTCCGATACAAATTAAAACGCCTAGAAATCGATTTAAATCGCTTTAATTTAAATTGAGCGTTTACAGCCATAACTCGCACAGATGTCCGAATTAGCTTCCGAAACCTGTTCCATTGTGTCCGGAACGCGGGGTAAACCCTAGAAACGCTGGTTACGGCGCGTAAATCGGAGTTCGGAATTTCCGGATGAATAGTGTTCGATTTTCTTCTATAAATAGACCCACACCCCCTTCATAATTAAAAAAAAAAAACCTAATTTATAAACCCTAGCCACCAGTTACAAACTAATGGCCAGAAATCTCCTATTTTCATTCTTTAATCTCTCTCAATCCATTCACAATCAAGCAAAGTTGTTAGCTACAACATTGAAGAGCATGAAGAGAGCTAGAGATCCGTACGGTTGAGATTTGAAATGGCGTCGCGTAGAGGGAGCTAGGGGAGGCCGTTTGCTACAGCTTGCGCATGTTTTTCCACGCACATATGGTGGCCGAGTTTCTCATGCTTATGGCCGAACATAGGGGAGGAGATGAGCTTCATATTGCAAGTCCCTGATCGTTGCATAGGTCGTCGTGTTGGATGTATAATTTAACCCTAAACTTGAGCTTTGGGTTCAATTTGTTACGGCAAGATCTGTAGAAACGTGATGGTGGGGAAGAAAAGGAGGGACGGTGGAGATGGCAATATGCATAGATCTTGTGGCTAAGAATGGTTGTGGGTTTAAAATTTTAACTTATGTTGTAATTATATATATAAAATCGTGTATAAACTTCATAAAATCATAACTTTTTCATACGAGGTCGAAAACGCGCGAAACCAGTTGCGTTGGAATCGTATCGACGAGCACTACGCGATGGAGTTGGATTGGAGTCGTTTGGAGTTAGTGAGAATTTCGGGTAAAATTAAACGCGCGTTTAATTTTATTCGAAATAAATCGCTAAAACGGAATTTAAACTAAGGTGAGAACTTCTCACTCAATCGAATCGATTTCGATTTTATTTTAAATAGTTAGATTTAAAATATTTGAATGCATGTTTGAATGATGATTAATATCTATTGATTGTTAAAATAGACATTATGCGCCGTTAGTAAGCGGATGTTATTTAGTAAAAACATATACCGCGAATATTTCATAAACAGTGAAATTGGTATTATATATAATATCAATATATATATATTGGCATATGTATATATTGCAGTTGTTGATTTCCCATATTTTTTAGCGGATGAGACCCTATTACGCCGTTATTAAGCGGATAATATTTATTAAAAACATATACCGCGATAATTTCGTACTGCAGCGAAATTGGTATTGTGCTAATGTTTGTGGATGCAGGAAAACAGGTTGGAGGGATCCAACTGGATTCCTCAACAGTTTTTATTTGATTTCAGATATTTTGATATTTGATGGATTATCATATACGATATGTGATGTCGTTGTAGTCGTGATTGACTATATGGTGTGTAGCATCATTGGACCAAATTTTTGCTATTTTAAAATGATTTTAAAGTGATTTTTGAAAAGATAAAATATTTTTGGAATTGATCCATTATAAATAAATAACGATATAATTTTTAAAGTTATAAAGATTATGATTTTTGAGAAATATAGTTAAAGATTGATTTTTGAGAAATATGAATTAATGATTTTATAAAATAGTTTAAACTGCATTTTTGAATTTATTATTAAAAGTTTAAATATAGGATTTATAAAATTTGATTATTTTATAAATCAAAATGGTGAAATTATAAAGGAAATTAAAGACGTTTTAGAATAATAATATAATTTGATTTATATTAAGAGATTTATAAATAGATATTTATAAATTGAAATATTGACATTATAAAACGAGTTTTTATAAGTGTTTGAATGAAGTGAAAATAGATTGCATAAGTGAATGGAATTTATAGAATTATTAACGGTGAAGTTATAAATGGAATTTTATAAGCAGTAGGTTTATAAAATTTATTAAGTTAATTGAAGAATAGATTTGGTTAAATAAATGAATCTTATAAGTTATAAGATTTATGATTTGGAAAGTCTTTAAAAGAACGATTTTGTAAAATAATCGTTTTATAAGTATTTAACTTATAATATGAACTTTTAGTTATAATTGAGTTATAAACTGGAATAGGTTAATGAAGGAAACTTGTAAAAGGAAGTTGTTATAAATAATTAGAAATGGAATTTATAAACGTTGTTTTATAAATTCGCAAACGACTTATTTTGATAAGTTAATTGTTATAACTTATTTAATGGAGTTATATTCACGTTTTTGACTGTGAATAATCCTTTGAAATAAAGTGTATAGAAAGGATGAAAATTGTTAACAAAGTATATTCACGTTTTTGAATAGTGAATAATACGTTAAAGAAATTGTTTTGAATGTGACGTTTTAAATAGAATTAAAACGATCTAACGATGTTTTAAATGCATTTAGATTCGAAACCATAGATTTCAACATTTATTGTTGAGATAGATGTTTCGAGAAATTAAAGGAAATGTGGACTATAACACTGTTGTTATAGTAAATGATTTCCGAAAGGAAATGTTTGTATAGTATTGGGATTTATATTTCTATTTTAATTTTGAATCCCTATACTAGTGATTTTGGGTTGTCGTAACGATGTTTTACGCAACATTCGTTTTGGCCCAAATAAATATGTTAAGAGAATGATTTCCTTAATAGAATGAAATATATACTTAATTTCGATTTAAGTATATTGAATATTTTCCAAGTGTTGAAAATAAATGAATTTGTGAATTACTTATTAATAAATAAGTATGGAAATGTTTTTCCAATGTGAAATGAAACGTTTTGAGAATTTATCTTTTCGAAGATAAATTGAAATGGATTATTGAAATCATATGCATGGATATTTTGAAATATAAATTCATTATGGAATTTATAAATGAAAAGTGGAATTTGTTAAAAATAAATATTGATTTATTTTTGAAGTATTGAAATTTTATATCTTGTAAAGATATTTTGGATAGTAAATAATTTGGAAAATTATTTGGAAACTGGTGATGTGTGCATATCCATTGATAGTTCAATAGCCGACTATCAATATTTCCCTTTGAATGGGTATATGATGTGATTTGATTGAATTTGAATGTCACACTTATTTTTAAATAAGCGCTCACTATTCGGGTTAACCGGGAAAGGACCATGGGGTCGTATAACCCATTCCGAATATGTGATACGTCGTTGTGAATTGCATTTGAAGATCGGTGTTGAAGACCGGATATTTGCGAGAGCGATAGGATGACCTGTCGATTGACTCTGCACCGAGTTGCTCCGGTATAGAGTTCTCCATATGTGATGGTGAATCCGATCAGGATTGTGGATATCCGGATTGCAAGGACTTCTTGTAAGTGCCTTCGGTTTTGTTCGATCCCGGAACAGACTTGTATGGATTGTATGCCTGACATTACAAGTTGAGATATAAAGCCGATTTCTTTCAAATATATTTCTGTTGGTGGTGGAGAATTTATTCTTTTAGCTTCATACCCTTCTCTAAGACGTACGAGCTCAGAGGTTATATAGTTGAAGTTATCAGCGATATATTCCCAAATTGGTAATGTGACATGCTGAGTGATGCTGAAATGATCATTGTGTTGATTATTTATGATAGGATCATTTGTTTGATCGTCTATCTTGGTGATCATTGTGTTGATCATTTGTTGACCCAAAGCATGGCTTTTGTATAAAGTATGTTTTTGTGGACGTGAATTCGTCGAGCCTCACATCCCGGAAATGGTCAAAACAGGAAAGAAGCAGCAAGGTTATGAGGGGTAGCGCCCTTTAGGATATGTGCATTTCCTTCTGGAAAAGGGTGGTATCATGGTATAGAGCCCAGATACTTACTCATGTTGAAAACACTTTATGATTGTGTGAATTGATTACGAGCGCTCGGTGATAAAGGTCCCAAAGGACCGGGGGATGGCATATTCGGTCAGTTGTTACTCAGTTAGGGGTAACCCGGCCTTGTGTTGGTAGAGATCCGGTTTGGTTCTCGGGGATGTCCATCCAGAGGCATTCTCATGTGGCAATGGGAAGTTCCTTGGCCTGACCATTCGTTGGAAATCCAAAGAAACAATATGATTTTGTACGGTTTTAGTTGTAGAACCTGCTTCCTCAGGAGGTAGCTATAGTAGGCATAATATAATGGTACCTATGCTGGCTATGATTTATATCTTTACTTTCGAAATGATTTGTTATACACTATGCACTAATAATAATATCAAAATGATTTGATTTTGCGTAGTAAGCATCTTTGACTAACATAAGAAGAAATCTCCTCCAAGTCTGCGTTTGCATTGTGTGTGTGGTGGGAGGTCTTATGGTAGTTACATTTTTAAAAGCATTGCGAATTGAATTTAAAAATATTCTTCTATTTTGATTTTAAAGATAAATAAACTGTTTTGAGTTCTCACACCAGTCACATGACTGACTCGGAGTGTATTGTTTTCCTTCCTAAACTCTGGGTGCCCACCAATTTCCACACGGGCAGTCAAGAGTTAGGTTTATCAGGATATTCTGGATATTCAGGAGTTGCTGGAGGCAAGCTGGATGGCATGGCGTATTACTAGTATATAGTATTTCTTTTCCGCTGTTTGTTGTTGTATGATGTTGTACACTCTGTTGATATGATGTATGAAATGTAATGATAATGTAATAACTGATATAGTTCTTTGTTTAAAGATTATTCATTTATTATTATATGTTGTTCCGCTGCGAATTGTGAGATTCTGATGTTGTTCTGTTATTCCTTTCTGTTCCGTTCTATGTTTCTGTTCCTCTGTTTTTCTGTTTCTTTCTCTATTTTCTCTCTTCTTCTCTCTTTTTCTTTTCTTAAATTCTTTAAAAAACCATAACATTTCGGGTTTCCGGCCTTCGATTTCTCGGCAGTCGATAAAGTGAGTATCGATGTTGAATTTTCGAAAGTCGAAAATTTTCGGGACGTTACAGTTGGTATCACAGCTTTGGTTTAGCGATAACCTTAGCTTTGTGGGGTAACTCATTAGAGACAGGGTCAGTAGTACCCTAGAATGAGTTTGAGTGTATTAATAGATATGAGTGCATATTTGTTAGTGATATTGAATTGTTTTATATTTTTTTGGTTGATTTGTTGAGTGGCTTATAGATTCTGGTCAATACGAGTAATTAACACTATTGATAGGGATCTCTAAACACTTGAACAGAGCAACTCGACATAATATTATTTTGAAATTAGGTAAATGGTATAATTTTACCTGGATTATTTTATATATAGAGAAATAATTTTTCATAAATTATCATAGCATGTATAAGGTGTTTGGTAGCTAGGAATGATAATATTGATTATTATCATTAATTGATTATTGTGTTTCAGTAAAAGAGGTTTATTATAAAATAAATAATGATAAAAAAATTTGCGAAATGTTTTAAGAAGTGAAATTATGCAAGTATAATTTTTTAAAGGTAACTTATAGATTTAAAATGGATTTAAATTGAGAAGTTTTGAATCTAAGACTTGGGAATCTTTGGAAATGGTTTTCAAAGTTTTGAAAACATATAGTGATATTAGTTGAAAATATTTATGAAAAATATTTTTAAAAGGATTTTTAAAAGGGTCGAATTCAGTACTCCCCTCTTCTGTCGCTGGAAAATAATTCCTGTGATGACTGCGCAGCATCATCGACGTTCATTTTCGAGTCTC
Source organism: Allium cepa (assembly GCA_030765085.1). Lineage (NCBI taxonomy): Eukaryota > Viridiplantae > Streptophyta > Magnoliopsida > Asparagales > Amaryllidaceae > Allium > Allium cepa. Next base: position 1,046,290,728 of record CM060941.1, read on the forward strand.
AAAGTGGGGAGACTTTTGAGAAGCTTTGCTTCGAAATTGTTTTGATAAACAGATTTTGGTTTAAACTCTAAAAGTATGATTTGATATAAAAGATATAGGTATACATACTTATTTCAAATGTTTTGAAATGTACCCGGTGTTTAAGATTTTAAGTTTTGTTAATTAATAATCTTCAAATTATTTGGATGAAATGAAATATTTGAATAACATAAAATACGAAAATTAAGAAAATCTAAACTAAATGTTTTAAGAAACTTTAGAGAGAAATTGAAAGTAAAGAAAATTTAAACAAGTTAAAAATGTAAACATCCTAATTAAGCAAAATGAATCAGATTAATTTGTATAATATCAAATTGCATTCTAATAACACATAATAAAACTCACCAAATGTAAAAGTTAAAAATGATGATATGGATAGGTAATGGATATTATACAAGTAAGCAAAACTTAAAGGTAATTAAAATGTGTATAAATGGAAATTTAGTTTCAATAATAAATGTCGTATACTTAAGCATATTATGAAATGATTAATGACTAAATGAGATAAGTAGAACTTAAGAAAGTAGACAAATGAATTAAATAATATCTTTGTAAATTGGCTATAAAAATTAAATATAAATTTGTAAAGAAATTGTGAAATGGAATTTGTAACTTTTGAGATAATTATAAACTTAGAAAGGTCATATAGAAGAAGTTATAGAATGGTTATAAACTAAAGTGATGATTAATAAAATGTTTCAAAAATAAATTTGTTACTAAATGAAATTATGAAAATGAAGTAAATGTGAACAAAGGAATTAGTATAACTAAGGATCAATTGGAATAAATATGAATTTATGCGTATATTATTTATTCGCACAACGGTTTAATCCAGATTCGAGCATAGAATTTTTAGATAATCTATATTGATCCGAGTTAGGATTTTTCACTCGATTCTTAACGGTGAACCCTAGATGTGGATTTTTGATTGATTTTGTAATTCTTTATCATAGTATATGGCTATGTAATAATGGTTTCTGATCAAGGAAAAAAATCTGAGTCTGCACTAGAGAGTCTTGGGAACGATACTAGTTTGAAAGTGAAATTGTGTGATCGAGTGAGCTATCAGTTTTGATATTGTGTATAAATGATATGTACATCGTACGAGCTTGAGTAAAGCTAATATTGGAAATTGAAAAATGCAAAATATAAAATGATTTTAAATTATATGATTGGATATCATTGGTAAATAAGATGCATGTATTTAAAATCAAGAAAATTTGGATTGCCCAACAAAAGGTACATGTTTATTTTGTCATTGGATTTGATGGTTTTATGATGAGCCACTTGGCTTTTGTTTTCTTTTGTTGGTTTGGGGCTCATAGTGGTGTTTTGTAGTTGTTCTGATCTAACCGCGCAAAGGAGACTCTGTCGAAATTTTCCGTAAATTTGGGTGTTAGAAAAATTATGAAGTTTTAAAAATTTTATAACTTGTTTTGCTAACTAACTTGTAAATTCTGTAAGCCGATTAGAGTAGATTAGTAGGAACATAGTAATGGATTTATAAATGAGATCTTATTTTTATATGTTGATTATTTTGAATAAAATATATCAAACGTTAAATTCTGTACTTAACCTCTTTTCAGGGACAAAAAGTTTTGTGTGGGGGAGATTGTAACGATCTGTATTTTTAGCTATTTTAAATTATTAAATTTAATGTACCTATTAAATAAAAATGGTTAAAAATATTTTTTTTAATGATTTTGAATATAATTTATTGGATTTGAACTTGAATAAAATTTTGAAATAAACTAATTCCGAAGGTTTAAGCAATAACAAGTATTGAAAGGTAATGCGATGTATTCAATGTGTTTACAATCAATAGTTGGATTAAATAATAAATGTTGAATTCATTAGATGTAAATAAAGTAATTGACGGATAACTAAAATTCATTTAAAATCTAATATTGAAATTTATTGAATATTGAACAATGAAATTATTTAAATTAATATTGGGAATAATCTGAATAATTGAATTTTGAATTTAATACGATTGAAAATGATATCGGAAGTTGATGTAAATTTTATTTAAACAACAATAAAGATCGGTAACATTTAAAATTGGATTTAAAAGTGAAAAATTAGAAATTGGAAATTATCTATTATAGTCGAGACATTAAAATAGCCTTCCGGGGCACAGTCTCGGATTTTGATGAAACCAGTTCCACTGGATCTGTAATAGTGTATTATTATCGGATTTCAAATTTTGTAACGTTTGGAGTTATCATTTGGTCGCACCGGATAGAAACGCGTTGGATTTAATATCGAAAATTTAATATTTTATTTGGGTCCAAAAACCCATCTTCTTCGTACGATCAAATTTGGTCTCGAAACCTATTCCATTGAGTTAGGAATAAGGGTATAACATTGTAAACGCCAGGCAGCACGCTTCGTTTGGAGTTCGTCCTGAATAACACTTGAATAATGGAAATAATAATAAAATATTGCATTTACACATATAAATACGCATGTACAGTAAAACCCTAGCCCTAAAATTCACAACCGCGCCTCCATTAAACACCAATGGCCGAAAAGCTATGACGTTCTACTTGATTTATTTCCAAATCCATCGAATTTGGGGCAAAACCTTCAACTAGGAAGTTGTAGAGCACTTCAGGATCTATAGATTCAACGGTTAAGATCGAGAACGGTGGATCATGGACGTGGCAAATCAGTAATGAAGGCGGTGCATTTGTTCATGTTTTTTGAGGAAGATGGGGCACCAAGTGTGATCGGTTTCGTGGTGAGGGTGGGGCTGGTGAGGAGCTCATGCGTGGTAGTTGCTGATCAACGTAGAGATTGCTAGAGAAGGGTTCGACGTTCGATTGTAGGATACATGAGATGGGTTCTTAGTTGCGTTTAACCTGGTATTCACATGAAAGAGGAGAGAATCAAGTGCGGCCCAAATTCTTATCTCAGAAATCAACGGCTAGATTTAGGTTGTTCTTATTTAAAAAAATAGAATTGGTAAATTAATTATATATTAAATCGTACAAACTTGTAAACATCATATCTTTGTCATACGAGGTCGAAATCGGACGAAACAAGCGGCGATGGGATCGTGGTGACGAGCACTACATCATGGAACTTATTTGGAGTTGTTTGTAGCTGGTTAAAATTTTAGGTTAAATCAAATGTCGTTCGATTTGACTTAAAATTGAAACTCAAGGTGAGTGTTTTATAACGCTCACACGTACTAGAATATTTTTATGATAGTTAAATTTGAAATTATGAAGTGATATAAATTTATTAATCGTTGTTTGATAATTTAATTATTATCTAAATTGCCATTTGGATTAACCGTTAAAAATTTAAAGTTGACAATTAAATTTGAAATTGGAATTGAATTGCAAGTAAATACCTGATTGGTTAAGTTAAACGATTTTAAAAATTTTGATTTGAAATTATTTTAATGACTTTGATTTAAAAGAAATAAAAATGAAATTTTTGGAAATCAAATTATTTTCGAACTTGAATCCTAAATGTTGAAATTTCAAATTTGCTAACAGGAATTTATTATATAATCGAAGTTGAGATTTTGAAGTTATAATCGAAATACAATTTGAATTTTTGGAAATTGATTTGTTTTAAACGATTGAACTTTTATTCGAACTTTGGATATTACTTAGTAAAAATGATATAAAAAAGATATTTCTAAATTGAGCTTGGAATTGAAGTATATTTGAAGATTGGGATTTTAAACTGAATATTGTAGGATAATTTGATTAAATGTTTTGAATCGATATTTTGAAAATCGAGCTCGAATTCGATATAAATTGAAATTGAAATTGAATTAATTGGATTTGAAAGTGGAATTGAATTAATTTGAAATCGAAGTTGAAATTGATGGAATTGAAATCGAAATTGAATTGATTGAATAAAAATTGGAATTGATTTGAATTGGGAAGTTGGAATTGAATGGTTTTACCTTGAAGCTATTTTCAAATTAATTATTTAATATAAAACTATTTAAAAGTTATCTTCTTAAATATACAAATTATTTTGTTTTTCCAAATTATTTTGCTATATAAACAATTTTAATACTTAAACTATTATATATTAGAGTATTATAACCTTTTAAACTATTTTTAACTATTTTAACCATTTAAACTATTTTAACCATTTACACTATTTTTAACTATTTTAATTATTTAAACTATTTTTAACTATTCAAACTATTTTTCAAAAATTCAAACTAGTCAAGAGAGGAATGTTATATTTAAATATAGGATTTAAATACGAATTGGGTTAAAGGAAGTTATAGCCTAAATTGGAATTCGAAACGATTTAGGAAGCGAAATAAAGATATGAAGCCGAAATGATTTTGAACTGAAATAGTATATTTTGACTAAAAATGATGATTTCGAAATTGATTTGATTTTGAAGCGAATATGATATTTTGATATCAAGTATGAACTGTTATCGAAATGTAAAAGTACCAACCGGTATGAAAAACGACGTTTGGTTGTTAAAGAAACCGAGGCCGGATATGGGCATACTCTCTATCGATACCGGAACCACTTTAATAACTGTACATGGAGTGATGACCCAGAACGAAGTTGTTGGATTTGGAGAAATTAGCTGGATTTGAAGAAAGAGAACGATGATGGATAGACCTCGACACTTGTGCCTATTTGAGATAACTAAAACAGGACGGCTTGACAGGGCCAAGTGGGAAAATTACCCCGAGCGGAAATTCGTTTGTCGATTATCTTGGAGTCAGTAAAATTATTACTCTTGCTATTGGTTTCGATTGGTGCACCTTGATTTGGGATAGCCTCCCTTTGACTTGATATGGGATGGATGGACGCGATGGGCGGTCATGACTATGATGCGTTACCACCAGCTCTACGACTCGAACGGCAGTATCCTACCTTGTGCATTGCCTCATATGCCTTGTAATACCCTTAAGATTTTGGTTTAGTATTATCGTATCTCAGCGCATCCCTGACTACCGATGTGCTATTGGTGGTGTCAAATGCAAACTGTACGCCAATGCTTAAAAACGCGTTAAGGTAGATTAATGTAAAGCCTTAAAGCTAAGAAAATTATTTATTTTACTGACTATACATTAAATATGTAGCATATTCTACTATATATAAATATTTTAACGGATCCTTAAGAGATGGAAAATCTCGTAACATCTCTTGAGTTATTGCATGCACGTTATACACTGGATAGGAGATGTGAAATCCCATAAGCATCTCTGACGCTATTACACTCATGTTATATGCGATATCAATTTGACTCACATAAGAAAATTTTAGTCCCGACTCGAGTGTTTTGTCTTTTCATTACGCTTGGGTCAGTCCTGGATTTTTCTACTTAGCGAAGATTTATTCTGGAGGATGAAGATAAAGATTTGGTATACTATTACTATTATTATCCCTGCATCATGTTATCTGCTGCATTCCTGTACTTATCCATGATGTATATGTAACTCTAATAAATGTTGTATAGATTATAATCAAATGTATTGTATAAACAGCTTCATGAACTGTTTATTTGATTATTATATTTTATTGTTCCGCTGCGAGCTTCTATGTTTTTTTTTCTTCCTCTATTCTTGTTTTTCTTAATTAAACCCATTGATTATCTATATTCCGGATTGTTTAAGTTAGACATGTGTGAATTATTTTCATTTAAACCTTCTGAAATGAGGGTCATTATAGATATGCAAAAAAAAAATCAATTCTGGATTACCCATCCCCATTCATTCTGACTATCTATCTCAATTATAGTTTCTAGGGTTACTATTAACCTATTAAATGTTAAGGACAATCTGTCCAATTACATAATTTTCATGGGATCACAAAGAACCTATTGGTAACTGCCAATATCTTAATCCGGATATAGTTTTCATAGGATAACTACAAACCTACTGGCCCCTGCCAGTATCAAATCATAGTTTTCATGGGCTGACTATGAACCTATTGGCCCCTGCCATATCATATAGTTTTCATGGATTACTATAAACCTATTGGCCCCTTCTAATATCTTTTATTAAAAATTTAACATCTCTTAAGTTATATATTCACTATTGGGTCAACCTAACTGGTTATTCTGCCCTTTTCCCATAATACAGTTATGGGTTAATAACAATGTGAATATCACTTCCAAAATCTTTATTTACGCCATGGTTATTACTTTAAATTGAGATTGGATTTATGTTTTGAAACCATAAAAACATATCTTTCAAAACCTCTGGATAGCCTCCTTCGAAAGCAAAGACTTCTTTTCAAAACATTATATACATACCTTTCGAAGCCGTTAGCAAACATTCTCTTTCGAAATCTATTATACATTTCGATGATATCAACTCATCTTTTTAAAATATAAAGCTTCGAAACAAATGAAACCCCTTTTGAAAGTAATGGGTTTACTCTTTAAAATTCATTTGGATCAAAATGGTGATATACGAAAGTATCCTTTTCGAAACCAACAAAAATTAGTTTGGGGAAAAATCGATGGTGTCGGAACCATCTTAATCGAAAGCAAAGACCTTAAAAATCAAAACTTGAAGGACAGAGACGAAACCCCCTTCGACTCCATTACCTTCGAAAACATCAACCCCTTCGAAAGCATTAAGGAAAAAGGCTTAGGTAAAATAGAAGTAACCCCTTCGACAACATAGATGACTTCAATGCAGTCGAAAGCGGAATTAGTGGCTTGGTTTCGACTCGGTCAAAACTAGTCCTTTCGAAAGCTTCTTATTTAAGGAAAAACGTAACCCTTCGAAAGCTAATACTTTAACATAATATGACAACCTTCTTTGAAAGCTAATTGTAAAACCCTTTCAAAAACATGAGTTTCGACTATGTCGAAAGCATTAAATAAAATAAGTCAAGACTTTAACTTTTGAAAACAATGCAGGGTTTCGACTCCCTCGGAAGCTAACCTTTCGACACCAAGGCTTCCACCCTCCTACCAATCCACTGCATACCATTTAGGTGATATCATGTGTATTGGTCTCGACTATAGTGGTTTCGACTGTGTTGGTTTCAACTGGGATGGGGCGGAGTCAATGGAGTAGAAAGGTACTTAATTTGAAATCGAAGATGAAATTGATGGAATTGAAATCGAAATTGAATTGATTGAATGAAAATTGGAATTGATTTGAATTGGGAAGTTGGAATTGAATGGTTTTACTTTGAAACTATTTTCAAATTAATTATTTAATATAAAACTATTTCAAAGTTATCTTCTTGAATATACAAATTATTTTGTTTTTCCAAATTATTTTGCTATATAACCCATTTTAATACTTAAACTATTATATATTAGAGTATTTTAACCATTTAAACTATTTTTAACTATTTTAACCATTTAAACTATTTTAACCATTTACACTATTTTTAACTATTTTTATTATTTAAACTATTTTTAACTACTCAAACTATTTTTCAAAAATTCAAACTGGTCAAGAGAGGAATGTTATATTTAAATCTAGGATTTAAATGCGAATTGGGTTAAATGAAGTTATAGCCTAAATTGGAATTCGAAACGATTTAGGAAGCAAAATTAAGATATGAAGCCGAAATGATTTTGAACTGAAATAGTATATTTTGACTAAATATGATGATTTCGAAATTGATTTTATTTTGAAGCGAATATGATATTTTGATATCAAGTATGAACTGTTATCGAAATGTAAAAGTACCAACCGGTATGAAAAACGACGTTTGGTTGTTAAAGAAACCGAGGCCGGATATGGGCATACTCTCTATCGATACCGGAACCACTTTAATAACTGTACATGGAGTGATGACCCAGAATGAAGTTGTTGGATTTGGCGAAATTAGCTGGATTTGAAGAAAGAGAACGATGATGGATAGACCTCGACACTTGTGCCCATTTGAGATGACTAAAACAGGACAGCTTGACAGGGCCAAGTGGAAAAATTACCCCGAGCGGAAATTCGTTTGTCGATTATCTTGGAGTCAGTAAAATTATTACTCTTGCTATTGGTTTCGATTGGTGCACCTTGATTTGGGATAGCCTCCCTTTGACTTGATATGGGATGGATGGACGCGATGGGAGGTCATGACTATGATGCGTTACCACCAGCTCTACGACTCGAACGGCAGTATCCTACCTTGTGCATTGCCTCATATGCCTTGTCATACCCTTAAGATTTTGGTTTAGTATTGTAGTATCTCAGCGCATCACTGACTACCGATGTGCTACTGGTGGTGTCAAATGCAAATTGTTCGCCGATGCTTAAAAACGCGTTAAGTAGATTAATGTAAAGCCTTAAAGCTAAGAAAAATATTTATTTTATTGACTATACATTAAATATGTAGCGTATTCTACTATATATAAATATTTTAACGGATCCTTAAGAGATGGAAAATCCCGTAACATCTCTTGAGTTATTGCATGCACGTTATACACTGGATAAGAGATGTGAAATCCCATAAGCATCTCTGACGCTATTACACTCATGTTATATGCGATATCAATTTGACTCACATAAGAATATTTTAGTCCTGACTCGAGTGTTTTGTATTTTCATTACGCTTGGGTCAGTCCTGGATTTTTCAACTTAGCGAAGATTTATTTTGGAGGATGAAGATAAAGATTTGGTATACTATTACTATTATTATCCTTGCATCATGTTGTCTGCTGCATTCCTGTACTTATCCGTGATGTATATGTAACTCTGATAAATGTTGTATAGATTATAATCAAATGTATTGCATAAACAGGTTCATGAACTGTTTATTTGATTATTATATTTTATTGTTCCGCTGCGAGTTTCTATGTTTTTTTCCTTCTTCTATTCTTATTTTTCTTAATTAAACCCATTGATTATCTATATTCCAGATTGTTTAAGTTAGACATGGGTGAATTATTTTCGATTTAAACCTTCTGAAATGAGGGTCGTTATAGATATGCAAAAAAAACAATTCTGGATTACCCATCCCCATTCATTCTGACTATCTATCTCAATTATAGTTTCTAGGGTTACTATTAACCTATTAAATGTTAAGGATAATCTGTCCAATTATGTAATTTTCATGGGATCACAAAGAACCTATTGGCAACTGCCAATATCTTGATCCGGATATAGTTTTCATGGGATAACTACAAACCTACTGGCCCCTACCAGTATCAAATCATAGTTTTCATGGGCTGACTATGAACCTATTGGCCCCTGCCATATCATATAGTTTTCATGGGATTATTGTAAACCTATTGGCCCCTTCCAATATCTTTAATTAAAAATTTAACATTTGTTTAGTTATATATTCACTATTGGGTCAACCTAACTGGTTATTCTGCCCTTTCCCCATAATACAGTTATGGGTTAATAACAATGTGAATATCACTTCAAAAATCTTTATTTACGCCATGGTTATTACTTTAAATTGAGATTGGATTTATGTTTTGAAACCATAAAAACATATCTTTCGAAACCTTTGGATAGCCTCCTTCGAAAGCAAAGACTTCTTTTCAAAACATCATATACATACCTTTCGAAGCCCTTAGCAAACATTCTCTTTCGAAACCTATTATACATTTCGATGGTATCAACTCATCTTTTTAAAATATAAATCTTTGAAACAAATGAAACCCCTTTTGAAAGTATTGGGTTTGCTCTTTAAAATTCATTTGGATCAAAATGGTTATATACGAAAGTATCCTTTTCGAAATCAACAAAAATTAGTTTGGGGAAAAATCGATGGTGTCGGAACCATCTTAATCGAAAGCAAAGACCTTAAAAGTCAAAACTTCGAAGGATAGAGATGAAACCCCCTTCTACTCCATTACCTTCGAAAACATCAACCCCTTCGAAAGCATTAAGGAAAAAGGCTTAGGTAAAACAGAAGTAACCCCTTCGACAACATAGATGACTTCAATGCAGTCGAAAGGGGAATTAGTGGCTTGGTTTCGACTCGGTCAAACTAGTCCTTTTGAAAGCTTCTTATTTAAGGAAAAAGGTAACCCTTCGAAAGCTAATACTTTAACATAACATGACAACCTTCTTCGAAAGCTAATTGTAAATCCCTTTCAAAAACATACGTTTTGACTATGTCGAAAGCATTAAATAAAACAAGTCAAGACTTTAACTTTTGAAAACAATGCAGGGTTTCGACTCCCTCGGAAGCTAACCTTTCGACACCAAGGCTTCCACCCTCCTTCCAATCCAGTGCATACCATTTAGATGATATCATGTGTATTGGTTTCGACTATAGTGGTTTCGACTGTGTTGGTTTCAACTGGGATGAGGCAGAGTCAATGGAGTAGAAAGGTACTTAATAACAGAGGCAGACACCCTTTACTGATTTAGAGGCTAAATTATAGCAACTTTTATTAGTTTCTTTTCAACCACTTGCTTTTTTGTAAAACATTGATTGGTTGTCATAATACTTTTTGAATACTTTACATCTAAAACTGCTACATTTATTCAGATCCAAAATTAAAGGATTTTATCGTTAAAACCTTTCCATATTACAAAAAACTGACATTCTCTAAAAAGCCCTTCTTTTGAAATAATTTATTTCCCCTAATAAATCAATTGCGAAAATTCCCAAAAATCACATAAATTCAATTTCGTCGTGTAATCAAACATACTAAAATTTTAGACCTAATTTCTCCTTGAAGTTCTCAAAATAAATGTTTAACCCAATTATATCATATTTTTCAATAAAAATTCATAATAAAATTTCCATAGCTTGGAAAATTCTGAAAATTAAAACCCACTCCAAAATCATGTTTTACTTAACATAAAAAATTTCTATGGCAATCTGAAATCATAGATTCTCGGTTTTTCATCAAAATCGTGTAAATTCGTATGCGTATGAATTAAAATAAATCAACGTCATATAATCCAAGCATATCATCATCCATTTTATCACAAAAATGAATTTAAATCATAAATCCGAAACCATACACTCATAAAATAAAAATAGAGATGGTATGAAATTATTATTCACCTTAAACTTGATAAGGAATTTGAAATTTGTTGTTGATTAATCTCCTCTAGCTTTAGATCCTTATCTTTAGATTAATTCTTCCTTTCTTCCTTGGTAATGGCTGGCTTAGTTTAGGTTTTTGATTTGTGTTTGTGATTGTGAAAAATGAAATATGAATGGACAAAAATGAGAAGTTATTACCGTGTGTAATAAATTGGCTGATTTACTAATATGCCTATGTCTAGTTTAATTAACCAATAAACCAATTTAAAGCCCATTTATCTAGTTAATAAGCACGGCCCTATATATATAATTTATTAAAATCTCAAACTCTTTATCATCATTATTCTATTTAATTTATCTAGTTAAATTTTCTGAATAATGTCATAAAAATTTAGGGATGTTACAGGCTCCCTTCTTAAAGAATTTCATCCTCGAAATTCAGTAAGGACTAAGTACTAAACATAGCAATCATCTATAACAACTCCTAACAACCATACTAGTCTAACTGACTAGCAACTATCTATATAAATCTAATATTGACATACCCTCAAAGAGGATCAGGATAAGTTTCTCTAATCTTGTCATTTGTTTTCCAAGTACAGTCCTTCTCGTTGTTGCTCCACTTAACTTTCACTAACCTGACTTTCTTGTTCATTAATCTTTTCTCATCTCTAGCAACAATCCAAACTGGTTGTCTAACAAAAGTCAAATTAGGCTCTACCACTAAGTCATCCAACTCTGTCGAAGGAATAATAGTCTCTGGATCATGCACATACTTGCGAAGATGATACACATGAAATACATTATGGACACCTGCCAAACTGCTCAGCAACTCTATTTTGTATGCGAGCTTTCCAGTCCTCTCTATAATCTGGAAAGGACCTACATATCTTGGGGCTAACTTCCCTGACTTTTCATATCGTATCACACCCTTCATAGGTGATACCTTAATGAAAACCTTAACTCCAACTAAGAATTCTAGGTCCTTACGCCTCCTATCTGCGTAACTCTTTTGTCTTGACTGGGCTTCCTTCATCCTTCCTCGGATTAACTCAATCTTCTCTGACGCCTCTCTAACTAAGTCTGGACCTAAGACTAACCTGTCTCCAGTCTCCAACCAACTTGCTGGTGATTTGTATGGCCTTCCATATAAAGCCTCGAACGGCGTCATTCCTATACTAGTTTGATAACTATTGTTATAGGAAAACTCAACCAAATGGTGGTGATCCTCCCAAGATCCACCAAGGTCTAATACACAAGCACTTAGTAGATCCTCGAGTACTTTGTTTACTCTCTCTGTCTGCCCATCTGCCTAAGGGTGATATGCAATACTCATATTAAGCTTGGTACCCATCACTTCCTGTAGACTCTTCCAGAATTCACTAGTGAACAATGCATCTCTTTCACTGACTATACTACTAGGAACTCCATGGAATCTAACTATGTTCTTCAAGAACAACTTAGCTAAAACAGGTGTTGTTCTGGTTGACTTAACTGGAGTGAAACGGGTATTTTTAGTCAATCTGTCCACTATAACCAAAATGCTTTCATTACCTTTATTTGACCTTGGCAACCCATCTATAAAATCCATAGATATCGAATCCCATTTCTAAACTGGGATCGCTAGTTGAACTAACCCACTTGGTTTCTGATGTTTAGCTTTCGCTTGTTGACACTATCTAATCCACAAGCCAGCAACCCTCTTCATGCCTTTCCAATAGAAGATCCTCTTCATATCCTGATACATCATGGTTCCTCTAGGATAAATCGTAAACTTGGATCGATGACATTCTCCAAGAACTTATTTCCTTAAGTCCTTCATATTCGGAACACACAACCATCCCTTCTTTCTTAGTCGTCCTCTATAGTCAAGGCTAAAATCCATTAAATCATCGATCTCAGTTCCAACCTCAAGTCTTCTGATCCTCTCTGCTAATACTGGATCCTCTTTCTGCTTAGAAGCAATTCAATCAATCAATACTGGTCGAACTTTTAACCAAGATAGTATGGCGAACTCTGACCAGAACCAACAATTGATCTTAACTGCACACCGCAAATGTCTAAAGCTTCCAAATCTTTCCACTCTGCCAATATAGCTAACACCACATTTTGATGTTTCCCACTAAGAGCATTTGCCACCTTATTACCTTTTATTGGTGTATATTCTATACCAAAATCATATGTAGCCAAAAACTCCAACCACCTCTGCTATCTCATGTTCAACTCCTTCTGAGAGAATAAATACTGAAAAGACTTATGATTGGTGTATAAATCAAATCTCTCCCCTAAGAGATAATGTCTCCAAATTTTCAATGCGAAGATCACAGCTGCCAACTCCAAATCATAAGTAGGATATCTAACTTCATGCGGTCTAAGCTGCCTAGATGCGTAGGCAATGATTTTACCACTCTGCATCAACACCGCTCCTAGCACATGCATCAGTATACACTACCAATCCTTGGTTCTCGTCTGGAACTATCAACATAGGTGCATTGGTCAACAAATGCTTTAACTTAAGACATGCCTCCTCACATTCGTCGAACCAAACAAATCTCACTTCCTTCCTGGTTAGCTTATTTAAGGGTGCTGCTATCCACGAGAAATCCTTAATGAATCTCCGGTAGTAGCTAGCAAGTCCAAGAAAACTCCTGATCTTAGTTATTGTCTCTGGTCTCTTCCAATTATTCACAGCTTCGATCTTATATGGATCGACCGACAATCCCTTCTTTGAAACCTTATGACTAAGAAACTTTACCTCTTTCTTCTAGAAATGACACTTGGTAAACTTCGCCTTTAGCTAATTCTGCCTCAGCGTCTCAAGCACCACTCTAATATGAACTTCATGCTCTCTCTCATCTCTAGGGTATACTAGAATGTCGTCTATAAACACTAGCACAAACCAATCCAAGTACTCTTGAAAAACTCGATTCATCAAATATATGAAGAAATCAGGTGCATTCGTCAATCCAAATGGCATTACCAACCACTCATATGAACCAATCTACTCTGAAATGCTGTCAAAGGAATATCGTCCTCCGCCACTCTTAACTGATGGAAACCTGTCGCCAAGTCCAATTGCGAAAACACTCTGGCTCTACTCAACTGTTCAAACAAATCATCAATTCTCGGCAAAGGATACTTATTCTTTATCGTCCTTTCATTTAGTTTATGATAGTAGATACACATCCTTAACAATCCATCCTGTTTCTTCACAAATACCACGGCCGCTCCCCAAGGCAAACTTCTTGGTCTAATAAAATTCCTACCTTCTAGATCCACTAGTTGCACCTTCAATTCCTTTATCTTAGTAGGTGTCATCTTGCTAGGTGGTCTATACACAGGTTCAGCTCCGAGCACAAGATCTATTCTAAACTCAACATCTCTTTTCGAAGGTAGTCCAGTGTCTGGCTCAAAAACATTGGCAAACTCTCTTGCTACCCGAACCAGACTTAAATCATTTCTCACCTCCATAGCATTAAGCATAGCACAAGCACTCCGGTCAGTATTCTCTACTGAGAATATTACTCGGTTATGACTATCAGGGTAAAATGATATTTCCCTATCCCGGCAAAATATTCTAACCTCATACCTACTCAACCAATCAATACCCAAAATAATCCCGAAATATACAAAATCAATAATATACAAACTGCACGCAAAGTTATGACTTAACAAATCAAGTTCTAATTGGTCACATCTTAGCCCTAGAGTTGCATACCCTCCTATTGGATTCGCAACCCTTAAGGAAGTAACAAGGTAGGTGGATTTTAGACATAATCTATCAACCAAACACTGAGATATAAATGAATGTGATGCACCAACATCAAAAAGCACTCTAACTGAAATACTCTGAATCAAAAGCATACCTTCCATCCCAGTATTTCCCTTATCTGCTGTAGTAGGCCTAGCTGGTCCCGTAGCAAAAAAAATTCCTTTTTCCTCCCTAATTGCTCTGGACACTGATTCCTATAATGCCCAACTTGATCACAGTTGAAGCATTTCACATTCTTCTTAACTAGAGCTTTCTACCTATTCCTTGACCGACATTCATCAGCAAATTGACACTTCTTGTCACACTTATAGCAAACTACCTCATCCTTTGACTTCTTAGCAGTATCTCCCTTCTGGGCTCCCTTCTTTCTAAAGAACTTCCTCTTCTTCCCCTGAGAACCTTGGGTTTCCACTGACTTCTCTTTAGCTAAATTAGCAAGTAACTCCTCATGGTGAATGGGCATCTCCGCCACTATATTACAAGGGTTATGGACATGTGTCACGGTCATTCTAGCAAGCTCGAGCCTCAGTCCCCGAATGAACTTATCGTTCCTTTTAATATCAGCATCTATGAGAGCATATCCATATCGAGACAGCTCTTCAAACTTAGTAGCATACTCGACTACTGACATCTCTCCTTGCACTAAATCCATAAATTTCCTCATCAGCTCAGACTTGGCAAATTCAGATACAAACTTGTGCTCAAATCTCGTTTTAAAATCAGCCCAAGTTAACTGCTCTTTCTATACCCCGACTGTGACACTATTCCATCGATGTAGTGCTGACCCCTGCAACTTTCTAGAGGCCAACCTCCTCTTTTTTCCATCATTCAGGCCTAAATCAGTAAATATACGCTCACAACGCAACAACCAATTTTGAACTTCTACGGCACTCTTCATTCCCAAGAATGGCTTCCCACCCAAACTGGTGTAATCTCTACTCAGCAAAGCAATATTCCCAATTGGAACCATAGGATTAGCTCCTCATGCATTTCCAGCAGCTCCAGTAGTAGCTCTAGCTTGCATCAACCCGGCTAAGAAATGATACATCACCCTCATATAAACTGGTGGATTTCCAGCACCCATATTGGCTTCAGCATTTTGGTTACTAGCATTAGTTGGTCGACCCGCGTTTCTCCTGGTAGTGGGTCAAGCATTTCCATTAGTTGTGGTACTTCCACCACCGAGATTTCTCTTCCATTTCCTGCTTCCATATCTCATTTCTCGTAAATTTGCATATGAGCCTCAGTAAGATACAGAAGAATGGTCTAAGAGAGCAGGGAATACGTACTTGTATATATATAACTATATAACTAATACAAGTACGTTACTATGGCGTTATCCCAAACTCCAATCTTATTATCTGATTCATTTGATTATGTGTGGAAAATCTTTTAGGTTTAAGTTTCTTTTAGAATTTCATAAACCTATGCTCTGATACAAACTTGTAACATCCCCTACTTGGAGGCCCAAAACTAATGGCTACGGATGATATAATCATCTACAGTTATTAATCCTCGGCAACCGAATATGGCGGCATTAGATACATTAATATATATAAACACAAGAATATGGAAAAAAAATTAAATAGCAAACAAATTCCACATTCCATTTCAAAATATTCCAAATTGATTACATAATCCCAATTCGCAGACCACGTTCAAATAATATATAAGTATTACAAAATATGCCAAGAGCAGCATATGAAGATGTTCCCTTGGCAGAGAGTACATAGATAGGCAAGCAAACGATTTTCCTTTACAAATAAAACACACAGTGGAAATAAAATAACTCTAATAATAATCTTTTCTCTTGCACGTCCTCAGAAGATTTTTTCGTCTAAAAGAACACTTGGAAGCCTTAACTCTCAACTTACTCAAAATCAATTGAGTACCTAAGAGTTTAAAGGGAGAACAAAAGATTCAAGTTAGACATAAAGCCTGGTATTAATAATAATTTACTATCTCAAACCATTTAGATATTTAGTGAGACCACGCCGCTTAGTGGAACGGTTTTTCCTCTCACTAGTGTCCTAAAACATTTATAAAACTATATATTGTGCTCCTGCATCCACAATGGTTAAAATATAGTATTTCAAAACATTATGATGATATGCAAAACAAATAAATCAATTCTGGATTATCCATCCCCATTTATTCTGACTATCTGTCTCAATTATAGTTTCTAGGGTTACAATTAACCTGTTAAATATTAAGGACTATCTGTCCAATTACTTAGTTTTCACGGAATCACTAAGAACCTATTGGTAACTCCAATATCTTATTTTTTATCCTAGTTTTCATGGTCTAACTAGGAACCTATTAGCTGACTACCAATATCTTAATCCGGATATAGTTTTCATGGGCTAACTACAAACCTATTGGCCCTTCCCAGTATCAAATCATAGTTTTCATGGGCTGACTATGAACCTATTGGCCCCTGCCAATATTATATAGTTTTCATCGGCTTACTGTAAACCTATTGGCCCCTACCAATATCTTTAATTAAGAATTTAACATCTGTTAGTTATATATTCACTACTGAGTCAACCTAACTTGTTAGTCTGCCCTTTTCCCAAAATACAGTTATGGGTTAATAACAATATGAATATCATTTCCAAAATCTTTATTTCTACCATGGTTATTATTTTAAATTGAGATTGGGTTTATGTTTTGAAACTATAAAAACATCTCTTTAGAAACCTCTCAATAGCCTCCTTCGAAAGCAAAGACTTCTTTTCAAAACATTATATACATACCTTTCGAAGCCCTTACTAAACATTATCTTTTGAAACATATTATACATTTCGATGGTATCAAATCATCTTTTTAAAATATAGAGGTTCGAAACAAATGAGAGTGCCCCTTTTAAAGGTTTTGGGTTTACTCTTTAAAAATTATTTGGGCCAAAATGGTTATATACGAAAGTATCTCTTTCGAAACCAACCAAAATTAGTTTGGGAAAAAATTGATGGTGTCAGAACCATCTTAGTCGAAAGCAAAGACCTTAAAAATCAAAACTTCGAAGGACAGAGTCGAAACCCCCTTTTGACTCCATCACCTTCGAAACCCTCAACCCCTCCGCAAGCATCCAGGAAAAAGGCCTAGGTTAAAACAGAAGTAACCCCTTTGACAACATAGATGACTTCAATGCAGTCGATAGGGGAATTAGCGGCTTGCTTTCGACTCGGTCGAAACCAGTCTTTTCGAAAGCTTCTTATTTAAGGAAAAAGGTACCCCTTCGGAAGCTAATACTTTAACATAATATGAAAACCTTCTTCAAAAGCTAATTATAAAACCCGTTCGAAAACGTACATTTTGACTATGTCGAAAGCATTAAGTAAAAGAAGGTAAGACTTTAACTTTTGAAAACAAAGCCGGGTTTCGATTCCCTCGAAAGCTAACCTTTCGACACCAAGGCTTCCGCCCTCCTTCCAATCCACTACATACCATCTAACTGACTATAGCAACTTTTAGTAATTTCTTTTTAACAACTTTCCTATTTGTAAAACATTGATTGGCCGCCATAAAACTTTTCAAATACTTTACATCTAAAACTGCTGCATTTATTTAGATCCAAAATTAAAGGATTTTAATGTTAAAACTTTTCCACATAACCAAAAACCGATATTTTCTAAAAAGCCCTTCTTTTAAAATAATTTATTTCCCTTAGTAAATCAATTGGGAAAATTCCCCAAAAATCATAGAAATTCCATTTCATCGTGCAATCAAACATATTAAATTTTAGGCCCAATTTCTCCCTGAAATTCTCAAAATAAATTTTTAACCCAATTATATCATATTTTTCAGTAAAAATTCGTATTAATATTTCCATAGCTTGGAAAATTCTGAAAATTAAAACCCATCTCCAAAATCATGTTTTACTTAACAAAAAAAATTTCCATAGAAATCTAAAGTCATAGATTCTCGGTTTTTCATCAAAACCGTGTAAATTCATATGCGTATGAATTAAAATAAATCAACATAATATAACCCAAGCATATCATCATCCATTTTATCACAAAAATGAATTTAAATCATAAATTCGATACCATACAGTTATAGAATAAAAATAGAGATGGTATGAAATTATTATTCACCTTAAACTTGATAAGGAATTTGAGATTTGTTGTTGATTAATCTCCTTTAGCTTTAGATCCTTAGCTTTAGATAAATTTCTTCCTTTCTTCCTTGGTATTGGCCGGCTTAGTTTAGGTTTTTGATTTGTGTCTTTGATCGAGAAAAATGAAGCGTGAATGGACAAAAATGAGAAGTTATAGTCATGTGTGATAAATTGGCTAATTTGCTAATATGCCCATGTGTAGTTTAATTAACCAATAAACCAATTTAAAGCCAATTTATTTAGTTAATAAGCGTGGACTTATATATATATATATAATTTATTCAATCTCAATCTTCTTATCTTCAATATTCTATTTAATTTATCTAATTAAATTTCCTGAATAATGCCATAAAAGTTTAGGGATGTTACAATAAGAGGTCTAAAGGGGAAGTGATAGGCATGTGAAGGGTAAGCCTTCCATGGCATGATGGGAGGTGAGAGAAAGTTTAGGGAATACAACCTTGAGCCTATATAAGAAGGGGCATACCCCTTGAATCCATTTCATAATTTTGCACTAAAAGTTATAACTTTTTCGTATCGTTCTCTACACAAATTTCCAAAGAAAAATAATTTCAAAACATATCCAACTCAACTCAAACGTATCTTAGTTTCTTAGACAACATTACAATACCTTCTATCAAGTTAGATCTTGAAGATTCAAAGCCAAGCTTTCCCTACACTTGAAGGTCGTGAGCTATTATAGGCATTATTGCCTTAAAATAAGAGCAAAGCAAGGAAGAGGTGGGAATTGAAGTGTTAGCAAGGTTGAAGCAGGAAGTGATTGCTTAAACTTGCTTGTTTACTTGCCTATGGGTGAGCGAACTCACCACCTTGAATGATTGTGTATATGTGTTTGTGATTAATTATTTCTTTGTGATCGAATGGATATTGATCTTTGTTGTAATATTTATTCGATTCTTGCTTTGAAAGCAAATGGCATATGTAATCCATTTGTATGGACTTGGGTAATTTTTAGAATAGCCTTGAAAAATCACATATGCCATAATTGAACATAGGTTTGAAATGGCTTTGGATTTGAAAGTGCTCTTATAACGGTAGTCACTATAGATGCACTTAGGAATTGCCTTGTATTCGGCAATTTCTATGGAACTTTGTAGAGAGATTCTTAGGGTGTCTCTCCATGTTTGTGATTTATATTGTATATGTAAGTTGCTATAAAATGTTTAAATATTGAAAACTTTAAGTAGCATATCGAGAAGCGATCAAACTTATACATATGCAATATTGCCCTGTTTTAGCCTTTGTTTTTATAGGTTTGAAAATATATTTAATTTTAAATATTTTCTTTCATTCCTTTACAAGTGTTTTCTAACTCTTATTAGAGTATCTTAAAAGTGGTTTGACATGTTTATAAATTTTTAAGAATTATTTATGAATTTTTAAAGTAGAAGCGTTTATTTTAAATACAAGGAAAACATGGTTTTCCTAGTTTTAAAATATTTTATAAAGTTGTTTCTTTAAATAAATATTTTGATTAAATGTTTTAAAACCTATTATAAATATTTTAAAGTATTTTAAAAGCATCTTTAAGTATACATAGTTTCTATGAAAGTAGTTAACTATTTTATTAATATCTTATGTAAATATTTTATCTTCTAATTTTTTTATTAAATATCAAGTTTTATAAATAAATTACCATACATATATGTATCATTTTAAAACGGGTTTTTCAATCATAAACCTAAGGTTTAGAAATGGGTTAGAAATTTCTTAGTAGCTAAATTGTGTTTTATAGAACTTCTTGTTTGAAAAGTAATTAATTATGCTTAAACCAAAAGCCAACAAAGTAGGCTTATCTATTTTTGAGTGTTAAGATTGATGTTCGACCAGGAATAAAAGCAATATTGCTCTAACATATCATCCTCACTCTTGGTCGAAGAATAGTTAAGTTGGAAAGGTCAGAAAAATGTTAATCATATTGATTACTTACTCGTTTATGTAAAGTCATTAATACTATACTTAAAACTAAAAGCGACGAGGTAGACTTGTCTATCTATAAGAGTCAAGATAAAAGTGTCTAGGCAAGGCTTTTATATACAAGCACTGCTCCAACTTACCTAGCTTCACTCTTGACCGAGGGATAGTATGAGTTGGAATATAGAAAACGCATTTAGTATAGTGATATCCACCATTCTAACCCAGCTCTATTGAACTGATTGCACAAGTCAGAATTAACTGCCATCAGGGCCGATGACTCCAAAGTGATGATTGTGGAGCCTAAAAGTCAAGTATAGATGGTAATATGAAGTCAATGTTGAATAGACTTGATGGATATGCAAGGCATAGTGTTTGAAATATGAAAAATGGTTCGACACCTAGGAGTTGGCATAAATTGGCTTCAATGATAGGGATCAGCATGTTTTATGGTATGAGAGCATTCCTATAGAAAACAATTAATATCCCAAGATCCACAAGTCCAATGCATATAAAATTTTGTGAGCAAGACATGAAGATCCTAGGAAGCCTACCCTAGAGATCGCACCTCAGGGGGACGAAGTTGGAGGGATCGGTATACATTCCTTGGAAGGGATCGACAAAAAGCAGCATGCAAACCATATTGAAGCAAAGATCAAGCAATAAATCGAGCTCCACAAATCCAATTGGCATAAAATTTGAGGAATAAGCATATTTTGGCATAAGGAAGCCACCATAGGGATCGCATCCCAAAATTCAACCAAAGAAGGGATTGGTACTGATCCCTCTTCTTTGGGGATTGGGTCATGCGACCCCTCTTATTGGCTCATATGGTTTTGAGGGTCTTTCTGCCGAGTTTTTAGAGAGATATTTGACCATCTTCATCTTTAAATACCGGCTTGGTTGTTTATTTTTGGGACTTTTTACGCTGCTAGTTACTTTATACTCTTTTATAACTAAGGAGTTTGATTCGATCCCTTCTATACTTAGATTATAAAGTGATTAATAAAGCAATCTATTAAAAGTGGACGTAGGAAAACAATATCGAACTATTATAAATCATTGTGTGCATGTTATACTTTTAATTAATTATTGCTTCTTTGTTATAATCCACTGTTTTCATTTTATTCTTTATTTATTTCTCTTCAAAAAGTTTCAGTTGGATGTTTGTGCCAATTTTTGGTGCAGACATTTTGGTTCTTTCACTGAGAACCTTGATTCTCAGCATATTATGATCCCTTTGTTGCTACTGAATTGTATAAATTCCCCGAAGGAGATCCATAGTTATCTTCAAGAATTTTGCTCGTTCTACTTGAATACTAGTCTACTTCTTAGAATGTGGAAGGAAACGAGAAGCTAGTATACAGTAAGGAGGTTTGAGTAGTCAACCAATAGTTGTGAATGCTGAACCAGTTGAAGTCCAGAATCCAACTGATTATATTACAAGAGCTGAGTTCCAAAATCTAATGAGAGAGCTAATAGATAGCTTTCGTAAATTAAATTAGCAGATTCAGATCAATATCAACCTAATGAACCAACTCATTCAGCAACAGCGAGGAAAAGCTAGGGGGAACCTACCAGTTACTCGGCAATGGAGAGTTCTAATTCATTGGACAAGTATCACAGGCACAGGCATCGCAGAATAGATGGATATCGCACAGAGACTTCGAGGCGTCAATAGATAGACCATTGTGGTCTGCCAGAATCGATCTGTGTCGATCTCTCCGGAGGGATTGGTAGTGATCCCTCCTCTAAAGGAGGGAATTTACTCATACATGTTGGGATTCAACCTAGAGCCACTACGGTCGATTTGGATGATGGAGTTTAGTTAAATGTTGACCAAATTCTTCCTTGGAATGACGATGAATATGCATTGGGAAGATGTTGAACAAAGAAGGCATTAAATGGCCCATAGACGTCGATCAGACCATTCATGTGAAGTGGAACCCAACCACCACTTGGCACCATCTATCCAAATGCTAGACTTGCCGGCTATGGTTAGACAGTTAGTGAGAAAGAGCCGAGGCTTGACCAATGACGACTGGCGAATCTCGAGAAGCCATACCTCATTCATTGATGATGTCCTACATGCAGAGTATCCAAGGATGTTCAACATGCCATCGATGCCATGCCTACGAGGAAAAAACCAACCTTAGGCAGTACATCATGAGATATGAATGGCTGATGGATTCCGCACGAGTTGACGATGCAACCCAGTGTAGATGTTTTCCTATAATTCTCTCTGGAATAGAAATTATATGGTTTATAAGGTTACTCCTGTGGTTGATCTCTAGATTTGATGATTTGGCAACAAGGTTTGTGGAGCAGTTCCGAATGCACGCAACTTGCCCCAAAGATGTGATGTCCCTATCTAGCGTGATCCAGGCTCTGGAAGAATCATTAAAAGATTATTTGGAGAGATTTCATACAGCTATTACAGAAATCAATAATCCGAATGACCATGCAATATTGATGGTCATGACAAGAGGGATTGACCCAGAATCTAAATTTGGCGATTGGTTAGCTGGCAAGCCTCCCACAATGCTAGAAAGCTTTTACACAAAGGCGGCTCAATATTTGAGGAAGAAGGAAGCCAAATCCTCCATGAAGAAGAATGTTGTGTGACTGAGTGGAGAGGGAGTGCAGAGTAATAATGTTGTAAAGCAGTCTGATGATAGCTCGGAAAAAGTTTAAGCGAATGTTCAGAACAAACTGAATCAACAAAGGAAAGGCGGAGATAGTAGCCGAGAATGAAAGAGGGATTCTGGAAGAGGGAAGCCTAGGTTTTCGATGTACAATACTTACACGCTACTGAATACGTCCCTGGAGAATATCTATTTGTCTACCTGCAATACCATTCAGTACAGGAAACCGCCTCTAAAAGAATCAACAAAGAAGTAGAAACAAACTGGGAAATATTTTCGGTTTCACGAATGCTATGTGCATAACACAAATGTATGCAGGCATCTTCAAGGTATTATCGAAAATTTGATTCGAGAGAGGAAGTTACAATAGTTTGTGAAAAACCCACTGGATGGCGGGCAGGGACATTTGACCCCAACCGAGGATAAGAACCGCACTAGGCTAAGGAACCTGTGTGGACTGGTAGAAGATTGATGATCAATACAATAGTCGGAGGACTGCATCCAGCTGATAAGAGTTTGCATGAAATAGAGCGTTATGCTAGCATGATTAAGCACGTGGATTTTGAATGTTGTTCAAATACGAAAGACGGAGCTCCAGCAAGACAACAATATATAATGGCAGATGATATCGTGTTTAGAAATAGAGATGTAGACAAGGTGGAGGCTATCGGCCATGATCGGCCCCGCTTTAGTGAGAAGGATCTTGATTAATCATGGAAGTTATGTAAATATAATTTTCAAAAAAATCTTATGATCAAATGAGGATGGAAGCAAAGGACGTGTTACCATCTAATGCTCGCATTTATGGCTTTAATGGTGCTGTAGCTAAAGCTGTTGGTTATGTTGAATTAACGGTAGACTTAGGAGAAGGTTACCATAAGATGGTGTAGATTCTACCTTTCGTTGTTTTGCATATTAACCTTCGTACAACGCTTTTCTAGGCCAAGCGGCCCTAGGTGAGTTTCGGGTAGCCTTATCCTAACTCTAAAGTTCTAAGCGGATAATGACGTTAGAGTTGTTCATGGTGATCAGGCGGTTGTACGTGCCTGTTATGTAGTTGAGTTGAGGGACGCTCACGGAAGGAGAAAGGTAAGGGTGTGGACAAGGCAGTCCACATCCAAGCCACTGAAGATTGACAACTAGCGCCTGAGCGTTGGATCGACCACTACAGTTGGCTCTATAGAGATATAGATCTGAGGGGTGATGAGGAGGAGCCCAAATAGACCAAGGCTGCACCAGCTGAGCTGACGATTGACATCACAGTTAGCCATGACGACCCATCATGGGTCGTAAAGATCGGATCGTAGCTCAGTCCCCCGATGATGAAAGAACTTGCTGGATTTCTCCGAGCAAATCTCGAAGTGTTTGCTTGGATTCACTCTAATATGTGTAGGATCTCGCCTTCTATTGCAAATCACGCATTGAATGTCGACCTGAGGCATGTCCTGGTGAAACAAAGACGTGGCATGGATCCAGAGGGATCTGCTACTCCTAAAGAGGAGGTGGATAAACTCAAAGACAATGGGTTTATTCATGATTCCCTCTAACTAAGTACGTATCTATTCCTGTACTTGTGAGAAAGGTGAAAGGGAAATGGCGGACATGCGTTGATTAGTCGAACCTGAACAAGGCATACCCAAAAGACATCTTTCCCTTTCAAAGGATCAACCAACTAGTAGACTCGACCGTGGGATACAAATTGCTATCTTATATGGATGCGTACTCAGGATATAACCAAATCCAATGCACATTCCTAATCAAGAGCACACTAGATTTATTACCGATGTTGGATTATATTGCTATATGGTGATTCCGTTTGGATTAATGAATGTAGGTGTGACCTACCAATGCTTTGTTAAAAGAATGTTTAAAGATCAGATCGAAAAAATGATGGAGGTATATGTGGATGATATGCTTGTGAAATCACGACAGTCTAGCGACCACATTAGAGATTTGGTAGAAATATTCGACATCCTTCGACATTATAAAATGAAGATTAATCCTCTGAAATTCTCCTTTGGCATTGCATCAGGAAAGTTCTTGGGTTTCATCATTAATTCCCACATAATCGAAGTCAATCCCAAGAAGATCTAGGCTATTCGCAATATCCTAGCGCCAAAGACTATCAAATAAGTATAAAGCGTGAATGGGAAGGTTGTTGCGTTAAGCCGATTCATTTCCAAAGCTACATATAAACGCATTCCTTTCTTTGACTCGATTAGGAGAGAAAAAGGAATTTCTAATGGACACAAGATTGTAAAGATGCATTCCAAGCTTTGGTGAACCACTTTAAGAGACCTCCATCTTAACAAAGTCAGTGGATCATGAAGATTTATATATCTACTTAGCAGTGTCGATACACGCTATAATGCCGCATTGCTTCGAAAAGATAATCGAATCTAGAGATCGGTCAATTATGTTAGTAAGTGATTGATAGGAGCTGAAAGGAACTATCCATAGATAGAGAAACTGCCATATCGTTTGCTAATTGCATCACGAAAGCTCCGCCCTTATTTCAGGCACATCTTATCGATGTTTAAACCGACCAACCATTATGACAGGTCCTGCAGCGACTTGAGACGCCTGAAAGGTTACTCGTGTGGAATATCAAGCTTATCCAATTCGACATCACTTATCTTCCTCGCAGGGCTATCCAGGGTCGGGCACTGGCAGAGTTTATAGTAGAATTTAGTACACATGATGATTCGCGGATAGCAATGGAATCCTAACCATATGGTGGAAGTTGTATATAGATAAAGCATCCAATGTCATTGTTTTGGAGCTGGAATTATGCTTGTAACTCTCGAAGATCGGTCAATTTGTTATGCTTTAAAGCTTGATTTCCTTGCAAAAAACAAAGAAGCCAAGTATGAGGCTCTGATTACTGACTTAAACTCACCAGAGAAGTGAGAATAAAGTCTTTGAAAAATTTTGCGATTCATAATTGGTAGTACACCAAGTCAGGGGAGATTACCAAGCTAAAAGACAACAAATTGCTCCATACCTCACCCAAGTCCCAGAGTTGTTGACTAAATTTGAGTACTACAACATTACGCACAATCCTTGGGATTAAAAAAGAGAGGCCGATTCATTGGCAAAGTTTGCAAGCTACGGGAATGCACAACATATAGGCTTGGTTTCATTTAAAGTATTAAATACTTCGAGTATAAACCTGATAGAAATCGACTGGGTACTGAAGACAGAGCTTGAGAAGGAATCATGGATGACTCTGATTAAAAATTATTTGCAGCCGAGAGTTCTTCCTGAATAAAGGAATGAAAAACGACAAGTCCTTCTTAAAGCTTCATGAGATATCATATAGGAAGGGCTTATGTATAGAAAAGGTTTTTCCGTTCCCCTGCTCTAATGTATCGCTTGTAATGAGATAAAACGAGTCTTAAAATAAGCACATGAAGGAGAATGTGGCGATCACACTGGAGGGAAAACTCTAGCAAAGAAAATATTCCGTTATGGGTATTATTGACCGAAAATCAATCGAGACGTTGTTGATTATGTAAGGCGATGCGACAAGTGCCGCAATTGATTACTTCACCAAATGGGCCGAAGCAGAACCATTAGCTACGATCACAATGAAGAAAGTAATCAACTTCATTGTCTGGAACCTCATTTTCTATTTCGATCTTCCATTGACTATTGTAATAGAAAATGGGGCTCAACTCGACATTGCTGAGTTCAAAGACTTCAGCCATCGGCATCGTATTGAAAAAAGATTTGCGGAAGGTGCTCACACTCAAGCAAATGGGTAAGTTGAAGCTATAAAAAAAATTATAAAATCCATTCTGAAGAAGCATTTGGAAAAGGCTAGAGGGAAGAGGATGGATTAACTCCCAATAGCATTATGGGCTTATAGGACCATCCACAAGTCCGCGACTTGCCATACTCAATTCGCCCTCACTTACGATTCCGAAGCTGTTATTCCTATTGAGCTCGAAGTTCCTTCCCATTGAGTGACGTACTACAATCCTGGAACAAATAAAGATCTCCTCTTAGATTCTTTAGACTTTGCAGATGAAATTTATATAAACTCAAAAAGATTTGGTAATTCCTTAAAACACTATACACCCCCCTCTAGTGTTTATTCTAGCCTTAAGATCCGTATTCCGCATTTCTCACATTTGGTATCAGAGCAAGGTTTTCAAAAGTTTCATAATATGATTTTTGAAAAAGTTTTTAAAATGGCTATGTTTAAAGAATTTGTTAATATTAGTTTAGAAATATTCAGATCATCATTGTCTCTTGAGTCTGCATATAATCAATATTCAAATTCAAGTTGTCTACCAAAATTGCATGATGTGCAGGAAACATGCTTTATGGGTGCTGAGGAATCAATCCACAACGGACAAATTGTGCAGATCAAAAAGAATAAATGGATACTCGATAGTGGATGCTCTAGACACATGACTGGTAATCCAGATATGCTGAATGATATTATATACAAAGACGGACTAGTTAACTTTGAAGATAATTCAAAAGGATATGTGATTGGCATCGGCAAAGTCGGTAACTCTGAAACTCCTATTATTACAAATGTTTTGCTAGTTAAGAATCTGAAACATAATCTGCTAAGTATTAGTCAACTTTGCGATAAAGGATATAAAATTAAATTTGAAAAAGATAAGTGTCACATTGAAGATAATAGTTCAATCATAATATTTGAGGGAATTAGGAAAAAGAATATTTATATTCTTAGTATGAAAGTTTCAAACGATAACCTGTGTCTTTTGGCAAATACAAGTGACCCTTGGATTTGGCATAAGAGATTTGGGCATTTGAATTTCAAACTCTGACCTAGACTATCAAAACATAATCTAGTAAGAGGTCTCCCTAAAATGAATTTAAAGTAGATAGTTTATGTGGTGCATGTCAATTAGGAAAACTTAGAAAAAGCTCTTTTAAATTAAAAGATATGATTTCAACTTCAAAACCTCTTGAATTACTTCATCTTGATTTATTTGGTCCATCTCAAAGTCAGTCAATAAATCGTAGTAAATATGTTTTTGTAATTGTAGATGATTATTCTAGATTTACGTGGACAATATTTTTGAAACATAAAAGTGATACTTTTGAATGTTTTAAGAACTTTACAAAAAGGATTCAAAATCAACTTTCTCTAAAAATTATAACCATTCATAGTGATCACGGTGGTGAATTTGAAAATGAAAAGTTTGAGGAATTCTGCAATAAAAAGGGAATAACTCATAATTTTTCATTTCCAAGAACTCCACAACAAAACGAAGTAGTAGAACGTAAAAATAGGACGATTCAAGAGTGTGTGAGAACTATGCTTT
This sequence comes from Allium cepa, assembly GCA_030765085.1. Lineage (NCBI taxonomy): Eukaryota > Viridiplantae > Streptophyta > Magnoliopsida > Asparagales > Amaryllidaceae > Allium > Allium cepa. The sequence goes on from CM060941.1 coordinate 1,046,319,470, forward strand.
CAGATAGTAAATTACCAAAATATTTTTGGGCAGAAGCAGTTGCTACTGCCTGTTATATTTTAAATAGAATTTTAATTAGACCTTTAACTGATAAGACATCTTATGAACTTCTTCACTCAAAGAAACCAAAGGTATCTTATTTTAGAATTTTTGGAAGTAAATGTTTTATTTTAAATACAAAAGATAACTTAGATAAATTTGATCCTAAATCCGACAAAGGTATCTTTATCGGATATTCTAATAGAAGTAAAGCATACAAAGTGTTTAATTTAAGAACTAAGACCATCGAAGAAACAATGCATGTTTCATTCGATGAAAGTCTCAAAATTTTTGAAGATACAAATGATGAAGAGGATTTAATCACTCAAAATCAAGAGTCAACTGAAACTAATAATGAAATTAATCATCCTAATAAAAAGATTAAACTTTTAAAAGATCATCCTATAGAAAATATACTAGGAGATATGCAATCTATTGTTACAACTAGAAATCAACTAAGTAAAATGAGCAATGTAGCCTTCATATCAACTATTGAACCCAAAAATCTAAAAGAAGCATCAACTGATGATTCATGGATTTTGGTTATGCAAGAAGAACTAAATAAATTCACTAGAAATGATATTTGGGAACTTGTTCCTAGACCTGAAAATAAAACTATAATTGGAACTAAATGGGTTTATAAAAATAAAATGAATGAACAAGGAGAGGTTGTTATAAATAAAGCCCGGTTAGTCGCTCAAGGTTATTGTCAAGAAGAAGAAATAGATTTTGATGAAACCTTTGCTCCCGTAGCAAGATTAGAAGCCATTAGGATTCTACTTGCTTTCGCAAATCATAATAATTTCAAATGGATGTTAAAAATGCATTTTTAAACGGATTTGTAAAAGAGGAAGTATATGTTAACAACCACCACTTTTTGAAAATGAAAAATTACCAAATCATGTTCACAAACTTAAGAAAGCTCTATATGTTCTAAAACAAGCTCCTAGAGCCTGGAATGAAAGACTAAAATCTTACTTATTACAATCAAACTTTGAAATTGGTAAAGTAGATAATACTCTTTTTATTAAAAGAAATAAAAATGATATTCAACTAGTATAAGTCTATGTAGATGATAGCATTTTCGAATCAACTAATTTTGAAATGAATAAAGAATTTTTTGAAATAATGACAAAAGAGTTTGAGATGAGTCATATGGGTGAATTAAACTTCTTTTTAGGATTGCAAATAAAATAATTAGATAATGGTATCTTTATTAGTCAAGAAAAATATGCTAAAGACCTAATTAGTAAATTTGGTTTGACTACTGCAAGTGGAAAACCCACTCCCATGGCAACCAATGAGTACCTAAGTAAAGAAGATCTCTCGAAAGATGTAGATCAAAAATTATATAGAGGAATGATTGGATCACTACTCTATATCACTGCTAGTAGACCTGATATCATGCATAGTGTTGGCCTCTGTGCAAGATATCAATCCCAACCTAAAGAGACCCACTTAAAAGTCGTAAAACGCATCATAAGATATGTTAAACACACCTTTGATTATGGCTTATTTTATCCTAAAAATGATTCTTTTGACTAAATATCTTACTGTGATGCTGATTATGCTGGTTGTAAATTAGACCGAAAAGGTACAAGTGGAACTTGTCACTTTTTGGGGCATTCTTTGATTTCCTGGTTTAGTAAAAAGCAAAACATAGTTTCTTTATCAACAACTGAAGCAGAGTATATTTCTGCTGCTTTGGCTTATTCTCAAGTAATATATATGCAACAAACTTTAAAAGATTTTGTTTTAAATATGTTAAAATCACCAATTTATTGTGATAATACTAGTGCAATAAATTTATCCAAAAATACTACTCATCATGCTCGAACAAAAAATATTGATATCAGACATCATTTTCTCAGAGATAATATAAATAAGGAAGTAATTACTCTCGATTATATTAATTCCGAGAACCAAATTGTTGATATCTTAACAAAACCCTTAAATGAATCTATATTTACTAAATTAAGAAGAGAATTGGGTATTTATTCAATAACTGAAATATAAAATATAAATAACGAAGTATAATTAAAAATTGAATTAAAATAAATCAAATAGCAAAAATATCAAGTACCATGTCGACAACCCCCTATACCCTTATCGACATGTAACGATTTTTATTTTTGAAATTTTCCCACCAAAATTCAAATAAGTGGTTATATATTCTTCTTATTTCGAAATTTTGGTCATTTCTTCTGTTCTTTCTCTATTCTAAATTCTGAAAACAATTAAACAATGGCCTCCTCTTCCAAATCAAACAAAAATTCAACCTTTTCGTTCCCTTCTCCTTCTTCTGGACCATTTCAACGAACTACGCTTGCACGAGTGACGAAAATAGAGGATTCTTTGAAAGATGTACTGTAACTAATGACTGAAGTTCAAATAGTGCAACTAAGAATGGCCAAAGAACAAGAAAGGCAAGGAAAAATCCTTAGAAATTTGCAAAAGTTTCCAATGGGCAATCACGCTAATCCTATCTTGATTGATAAAGAATCTTCAGGAGATCAAGTGCAAGAGGACAACGAGGAAGAAGAAGAAGAAGCCCCCATGGAAGAAGAGCACACTAAAGATGACGACAAAGTCGTTTGCATTGGCGAAGTGTGCTTTGATAAGGATGGAAATCTAGTCGAACAACGTGGAAATTTCTGTTTCCACTATCCAAATTGTTCGGTTCATAGATCTCCCATTTTCAAGGACACTCATTAGTTTCTTTTCTCTCTTTCCTATTGTTGTATGTTTTTACTTACGTTCTCTATGCACATGTAAATATAACAATATATAATTAATAAATGATTTGTGTTCTTATATTTAAATTCTAACATTATCACTATTATAAGCATTATCATATATAGATTCTTAGTTAAGGAAAGTTAGTAGTTTAGGACTAAGTTTTAGTTTTAGAATTAAGTGTTGATTATTTATGATAACACTATCATTATAATCACATGTAATATAGTATTAGATTAAGGGAGAGTTATATAGTTTGGAGTTAGTTTTTGTTGATGACAAAGGGGGAGAAGTATAAAATAGGATAGTTAGGCATAGATTAAGGGGAGTTATTAGGATAGAAGTAATATTTTATAAACAAAGGTTGTCATCATCAAAAAGTGGGAGATTTTTAGTCCTTGAGATGATGGTTTTGATGACAACAACCTTAGAATAAGATTATAAAATATAAATACTAACATTATAGTTTAGATATATATGTATATGTAGGATTTAACCATGTAGGTACAAAGAATGAAGACTGTACAGTATAGAGATTCATGATATCAAGATTGAAGACTCATGAGTATCGAGACTATCAAGATTTCAAGTAATTTAATTAGGAATTTTGTTAAAACTCCTAGAAAAGCACTGGCATCTTAAAATCCAATTTATTCATGGAATGGAATCCACTTCGAGCCCGTTAAAGGGATGGAACCTATGAAAAATCTAGTGGAACATTGTTTTGTATCCACTAACTTTTATTCAAATGATTTCCAAAATTGTATCTTGTTTTCAAAATGATTTTAAAATCTTCCTTTTAAAAGAATCAAAAACATCTATCCTGGTTTTAAATAATTTTAGCCTCAAAGTAATCTTTATTGTCAATATCAAATTATCCTTGGTTTTAAACTATCTTTTTAATTATAATTTATTTAACTTTTAATATTTATACTTAGATTTAAAATATAAAATTATAATAAAATTATATATATATATATATATATTATTCTCTATATTTATTTATGTATTTTAACTATAGTTAAGTATATTTATAAAGTTTAAAATAGTTTTAATACAAGATAGAAGTTATTTTTAAAGAAAAATAAAATTCCAAAAATACCTTTGGCATGTCGACATATTCAAGGACCCCTTATCGACAAGATGGCAGTTGATTTCAAAAATTTTAATTTCAAAAGAAGTGTCTATTCGTCATATCCTTTTACGAATGGACTTGACTGTTGTTCTACTATAAATATGGGATGTTTTGAATGAATTTATAATTATATTTTCTGTGATTTCATTCCTCTTCTTCTTCCACATTTCTATGTACACATTTTTACCAATACTCCGCCGAAATCACCATTGAATCTAACTAGATCATTTCTAGTTTGATTCTCTATCACTATCTCAACAAGATCACAGTGCTATTCAGAGTTATAGACTTCTTGATAATTATTTAAGCGCGAAAAGGTGTGATTGTAGCCTTGGAAATCAATCAAGCGAGAAAAGGTGTGATTGTAGCCTAGGAAATCAATTGGGTGAACTTGTTGCCCGTAAAATCAAGTATCTCTACCCAGAGGATTGTGAATCTGGAGTGGTGTACCTCGTGGCCTTGAAATCGAGGGTGTAATTGTAAAAAATTGATTTTGAAAGGAAATCCGTACTTGTTTGCGGGACTGGATGTAGGGTAACTCCGAACCAGTATAAAATCCGGTGTGTTCTTTCCTTTACTGTTTTTAGTTTATATTTGCATCTGTGTTTGATTCTGTGTTTGAATATTGCGTACATTTGTGTTCAAATTAATATAAACTCAAAAAGATTTAGTAATTCCTTAAAACACTATTCACCCCCCTCTAGTGTTTATTCTAGCCTTAATATCGGTAATCCGCATTTCTCACACTTGCCCTATCCCATATGAATCCAACTTGACCGTATGTCATTGAGCAGAGCCTTGGAGTGGGAACTTTCAAGTTGGCGACTATTAATGGCATCACACTCCCAAGGGCATGGAATAGCAAGCATTTACGACGATATTTCACTTAGTTTATTTCTCATTCATGTTTATTTTGAGAATTTTCTTTAGCATTTGATTTTCAAGATATATAATAAGACAAATTATGTCATTTCGTTCCGTTTAGCAAATAAAATTTTGAACTTCCTTTATATCTGTGTTTGTTGTAGCATTACATGTTAGTTACATTACAAAATTGACTGATGTCGGTATGCCTGAATAGGTTCCCAGAGTTTGGAACTAACCAATTACGTTAATTCCCTATTGGACTAAACAAGATAAGCATGGTCCGGCCGTTCATTTGATAACTCTCATTCATAACCCGATGGATGCAATAAATAATGAGGAATGGACGTGACTTGACCATCCGATGACTGAATAAATCCCGTCGAGTGATGGGATTGAAATAAATCAAAAGAGATCATGACACGACCGATCGCTCGCTAAATCAAACCCCGAATCTTGGGTATAAATTGATCAATTAAGAATAGTACGATCCTACCATTCTTCGAACTAACTCTATGTCCCTACAGTGCGGAGTGGAGTATAAACATAAATCAGGGGTGAATCGACCACCCACGAACTAACTGTAAGTCCCCAAAGTGCGGACTGGAATATAAATATGAATCGGGTGTGAATCGACCACCCACTAATCAATTTTATACCCAGAGAGTGGATATGAGTATAAACAAATAGATGAGTGCGGTCCGGCCACTCGCTATTATATAAACTATGGCCTGAAATTGAATATAAACTCATTAGGGATGGAGCCCGACCATCCACTGTCTGACTTTACCAGCTTGAGACCGAGGGCAGGAGCATAATCCCTCAAAAAGCTAAATTCGTTAGTGTAACATTCGGGCTTGATCCCTGTGTTTGGTATGACTCAAGGCCACGACCACATGGAGGCCTTGGAATAGAGTTAGTGGATTGTTATCCGAATCAACGAGCAACAGATTACAAGTACACTGAATAAAAAGTAATAGCTCAACTACTTGGATAACAATTTTCATGAGGGATCAACAAGAAAAATTAATCACATAATAAGCTTCAAAATTGTGATATGATTTTATTCGAAAAACGGGGCCGCACCCGTACAACAATAGCCAACAGAAAGGAAAATGGCTATACAAGCTATGTGCAAACAGAGCCGAAGCAATGGCTATTTCTATTGTCTTTTGGATTTTTGGGGAGTGGCACCGCCCGAGCTTTCACCTATCCGTTTTCTCGATCCTTTGCTTCCTTTGGCAGGAGAGATTTCAAGAATAGGAGGGAATTTTCTAGAAATCGACCCGCCGGGTGGGATGAATTGTAATGGGATGAGATTTGGATCGTCAATATTCACATCAATGGGTTCAGTCTTGGCTTGTTTCTTCAACAACTCTCTCTCAATGGGCTCCTTTAACCAGAGCTCATCAATTTGTTTTGTGGCACCAGCGACCAAAACATCATCAGATTCATCTAATGGCAGTTGGTCCTCGGCTTTGTCATAACGGAGCGCTTCGATAACTTGAGCGTATGGTCTTGGAGTGTCGGTGGCCGCTAGAATCTCAGTTGATGTCGACTGTTGCTCTATGGTAGCACCACTGTCTAGAGTTTGGCTGGCCACCCAGAAGTCCTACAGATTTGTGGAAATAAGAACATAGGCCTATGACTATTGAGAATGAACAAAGAAATCGATCGAAAAGTGGATGGTAGAGCAAAATACCTGCATTCGGCTGATTTTCAATCATCTTCGAGGTCCCCCCTGCCAGAATAGGAGTCAACACTTTAGATTGATAACCGGGTTTGTCCGGATCATAGCGTAGATCCTATCCCGGGCTGAAAGAAACTGATGCTTCAGGTGCTTGAAAGGAAGAGAGCCTTTGGGATCAGACTTCGAAGACTCAATGATATTTTTCCCTTTGCCGAAAGATGTTAGAATGTCGAAATATCATAGTCTCGTGGGCGGCAAGGTCTAGGGTTCATTTCCATTAAGGACCTCCCGCACTAATTTCTCTTCATCTAAATCGGCTTCGCCAAGGTCTCTTTTTTTCATTTCAACAATATACTCCCAGGCCTCGGCGAGCGACTCAAGATAACCCTCATCAAGAAAGCTCAGACCACAGTGGAGAAGGACTTTAGTATTGTATTCAATGATTAGAGGATCAAACAAGTCCTTGAGTTCATTTCAACCAGCTTCCTTGGGATCCTCTACCTGGGCCTCGAGCTGTTCTCTCATTTCATTGCAGCCCACTTCCTTTGCCTCTTCTTTGAGGACTTCAATCTACACGAGTTGCTTATCAAGTTTAATCGTCAAAGTCCAAGCCTCGATAGCTTCTTCGCAATATCTCTACGATTCTTCTTGAGCTTCAATCTTATTTTCCCTCTTTTTTTTAAGAAGCTCCTCAACCCGACGGGCCATGATAATTTCCTCCTTTTGCAAGGAATCATTTTCTAAGGCGAGTGCACCGCTACAGTTGAGGGAAACATCAAGTTCCTTTTATGGGCAGCTTCCAAACGACTCACTACGTTGGATTTTCCTTAGCACTCTTTACCGCCTCATTTAGTTTCATCCCCAACTTCGAGATCTCATTATCTTGGTGCTTAATTATATCTTTATCGTGGATATCCTCTAACTTGGGATGATTTATCTCATGCTGTCGCTCGATAAACACCTTGGAGATTTTTTTGCGAAGTGCTGGAACAATTCATGCTACACAAAAATATCATTGACACATGTGATAGAGCTTGCTTTGACATTCCCTGGGATTGTATGAACGAAGAGGAGAAATTTAAGCCTATCAAAAGGAAAATGACCTTAAGTTCGACCAATATCTCTGCTATGGAAGCTTCAGGAGCAGCAGTCGGCAAAGATGGATCAGAAGCAATGATTGGACATTTTCTTGACCAGTGGTCATTAGATTGCTTGGAGCTGGATGAGATAGAATATTGCTTAGTCGGTACGGCAGTTGGAGGATCGTGAAAAGAGGTATGATCGCCACTATGAATGGGAAGGTTAGGTGCACTTCCCGAAGGAACGACTGAGATTAGGATTTATGTTTGAAGATGAGGATTCCCTCTAATGACGACTTCTTTCTCGGTCGTAATCACTCTCTCAACGCCTACCCGATTCTGAATCACGTCCAGATCCATATTGCGTTAAGGAGCCCCTCAAGCGATCAAAAGCTTGGGATTGAGACATCAAACCTGCAAAAAAACCAAATACCAGAGTATAAGTGACTATTGCATAAAAGATAGATGGAAATCATGTGGTAAAGTGCACATGATTGTGAGTGTTCTAGTGTCCCCCTAATGGGCCGGTTGCTACAGCCTTGCTCATGGGAGTTTGAACCCATCGACGCTACTTCTGGTAGGAGAATCGACCCCATCGATGTTGATGTTAGGGAAGTCATAAGTCATAATCTCATCGGGAATTTGGAGATTTGAAAACCCTTTCATTGAACTTTCTAAATATTGGGAAGATGACTCTTCATTGACAGAAGTGATAACAAACTCCAGATCCTTAGTAGTTTTTCTCCTACGAAGCTTATATGCATGCTTCTTTCTTGTCTTAGTAGGCATGTGGGGTTACACGCCTTGTGATTGTTCGACCATAGGTGCCTTGCCTGGGCTTGCATCAGCGTCGCCAGGCTCATTGATCTGGGTACCCCTAATTTCACCTTCTTCGACGTAATCCTGAGTCCCCTTGATTAGGGGAACGATAGGGTTATTGATATCCCCCTTCTTTTTTTATGCGTTTCTTTTTAATGTAGCACTTCCAGGAAGCCTAATGCTGCAGCCTTCATTTAGTAACCCAAATAGATATAACAACTTGTCAGTTACGAGGAGTTTGATGTCCCTATCTTAGACTGGGGTAGCATGAATTGCGAAGCTCATAAAAAAATACAGCACTCTTGATGTGGGCGGACACCTGTAGATATTCAAAATGTTAGTTGACCCAAAATATGACTCGGATTAGAGAATGTGAAAATAAAGCAAAGACGACACTTACTTCCTTCTAACCATCGCCTTGCAAAGCAGGCGGACATCGAACGTAGAACCATTTGTCTTTGAAAAGGGTAAGTCCGTCCCAATAACCCGTTAATACTTGATAGTTGGGTGAAGGCTTGAGGAAAACATAGAAAGGACTTTTTGACCATCGTTTAAAGTTATATATGAACCCTATGTCCTCCAGAGTTGGCAGGCGGAACAGAACTCTCATGAATAGTAAAAAGTTCCATAAAGAAAGGCGTAGCTATTCAGGTGAAGTTCAATGGGAGCTATTCTAATATATCTTAACATTTCTCGAATAAAAGAGTTGAAGGGCGGCACGCATCCGGCCCAGTACATGAATTTATTGAATGCTGTGTACCCTTCTAGGGGGAGCTCTATCAGTTATCGAAAGAGCTAGGACATCTTCGAATGGAATTCCATGTATGGAACATAGTCATAAAGGGCGGCCTCACCAATTATGTAGGGTTAAGAATCTATCAGGTTGTCTAAGAGTACAGTGCCTTCTACAGCGTCGGACGCAAGACTTACATCTTCCGCCGGGAGGACGGGAACATTGGAAAAAAGGTTGTCTGACTGGCCAAAAACCTTTGTTTGTTCAGTTTAATTACCAGGGGAAGCCTGTCAGATATGGTTGCAGAACTTGACTAGGCTTTCGGATTGTTATGTTGCAAGGCTAGTCTAGAAGACATTGTAGCTAAACGCACCGAACATCTGAAGTCATGTCAACTATACTCAGTAGATAATTGAGATTAGAAAAGTTTACCTATCCCCCCATGCTAAGCGTGAGCTAGTGTGGTGCAATGTGGTGTATTATAGAAATAATCAACTTAAAATAAGAAAGCAAAGTGAAATGACAAGACTTTGGATTCCTACCAGAGTGATCGTCATCGCTGGCCATCTCAACTGGCGAAGAGATTAATCAGTTGTATTAGCTTTGGATCGACCATCAGCATATCAAAGTGTGAAATTTGTTATTCAAGTCCATATGCTAAGTTTTAGTTCATGTTCTAAGTCCCTAAGATTTGATCATTCGGTTTTGAGTACAATAATGAATATGCAAGTCTTGTTGTTCATCGTCGTCGTATGGTCAAGTTCATTGAGATGGGATTGCTTGTAATTGCTTAAGCAAGTGATTATGGATAAGGTTTTGAGTACAATTTAAAGCCTAAGGTTTAGTCAAGTACATATATATCGATGCCTAAATGCTGACCCTTATATGCCGACCCATATCTATCGATCCCTTTCTCGAAGTATAGGCACTAATCCCTCTCTTCAAACAAATGATGTCGATCCCTTTCCTTTAAAAAAATTTGCCAATCCATTCACATTATCCAACTCCACCGATCCCCTCTCCCACTTAGCCGATCCTATCGATCCCTCTACTTTGTTATTTTTAACCTCTCACTAAACTTCCACTATTGATCTCTCCTATTCAACCAAACAACCGAACCCTCCACCCAACATACTATCCTTCAACTCACTCGATTGAACCCTGTGCCATAAACTTCCTCCTTTCTCCTCCTTTTTGCTTTGCCTAATCCCTCCATACCCAACATTTTATCTCCTCCAAATAACTTCGGCCATTGTTCCATTACTGCCTCAAACGCTATCCCAATCGCCGATGACATGGAACCCATTTTCTCGTCATGAAATCGAGAGGTAAGGACTAGAAAACTTACCTACGCATTTATATGTGTTAGAACCTTAGAGGAATTAGCAAATGACTCGACGATGATTGAGATGGAAAGAAAAGGGAAGTCGATTTGTAAGAACAAATTGAAACACATAAAGATTTCATTTTGAAGCTATGTAGAGAAAGAAAGGAGGGTTCGGTTTCGATAGACGAACGAGAGGGTTCGTTAATGTGAATGATGGTAGGAAAATGAAGCAAGTAAGGATGAAAAGAGGGCATGTTAGTTTATATATGGGGACTAGGAGATCTTCCTATGTTTTTGGTATGCAAAACAAAGAGAGAAGGGATAGGAATAAAAGGTGCTGATCCCTGCAAACATAAAGAAAGAAAGAGGGATCGGCTAGCAATACATCGATCCCTATGAGCACAAGAAATGGAAAGGAGGGCTATGAGCATGTATGCAAACCAGCATGAGCATGGGAATTATTAAATGCACATACACACAAAATGCAATGTAAAATGGCGATGATCCATGAACGTATGAACACGCTTGGGAGCCAGTAACAAAGAACGGGTATATGAACGTGCATGTGCATGACCCAAAAGGTTCAATTTTTGAAATTTACAGAAATTAAAATCGAACCTGAAGCCTTCAAGTTTGAGGCTGGAGCAGATAACCAAACCTTATTAGTCTTGTAGAACCAGACTTATGTATATCAAATGATGGCGTATAACCCTGGATTCATACTATTGGAAATCGACCAAGCACATGACGACCATTGAGAAATACAACACCATGGAAAAATAATTCAACGGATGGGTAGCAACTATTGAGGAAACTAGGCGGATTTCTATTCAACGACTCTAACTTGCTTCGATTCAAAGCACCTCATGTTCATCACAAGACGTACTTTGGAGGGAAAGTGTTATCTGGCATTTTAAATCAGCTATATTAAACTACTTACACAAGTCAAAATCGTCTGCCATCAAGGCCAATGACTCCAGAGTGATGATTGTGGAGCCCAGAAGTCAAGTATAGATGGTAACTTGAAGTCAATGTAGAATGGACTTGATGGACATACAAGGCAGATTGTTCGAAATATGAAATATGGTTCAATGCCTAAGAGGGATCAGCATAAATTGACTACAATGACAGGGATCGGCATGTTTTTCGGTGTGAGAGCATTCTTATAGAAAACAGTTAATATCTCAAGATCCAAAGTCCAATGCATATAAAATTTTATGAGCAAGACATGGGGATCCTACGGAGCCCACCTTAGGGATCTCATCTCAAGTGGATGAAGTTGGAGGGATCGGTATACTTCCCTTGGAAGGGATCAGCAGAAAGCAGCATGCAAACCATACTGAAGCAAAGATCAAGCAATAACTCGAGCTCCACTGATCCAATTAGCATGAAATTTGGGGACTAAGCATATTTTGGCATGAGGAAGCCACCATAGAGATCTCACCCCAAAATTCTGTTAGAAATGCAGATTACGGATCTTAAGGCTAGGATTAACACTAAAGGGGGGGGGTGAATAGTGTTAATAAAGAATTACTAAATCTTTTTGAGTTTATGTTAATTTAGACACAGATGTATGCAATATAAAGACATATATATGATCACAGAAACAAACACAGATGCAAAAATAAAACAAAAGCAGTAAAGGAAAGAACACACCGGATTTTATACTGGTTCGAAGTTAACCTACATCCAGTCCCGCAACACAAGTACAGATTTCCTTTCAACATCAATCGTACAATTACACCCTCGGTTTCAAGGCTATGAGGTACACCCTCTAGAATTTCTATCCTCTGGGTAGAGATACTTGTTTTTCGGGCCACAAGTTTACCCAATTGATTTACCAAGGCTACAATCACACCTTTTCCCTTTTGATTGATTTCCAAGGCTACAATCACACCTTTTCTCGCTTAATAGATTACAAAGAAGTCTATAACTCTGAATAGCACTGAGAATCTTGTAGAGATAGTGATAGAGAATCAAACTAGAAGTAATCAAGTATGATTCAATGTTGATTTCGACAGAGTAATGATAAGAATATGTATTAAGAAATGAGGAAGAAGAAGAGAAGTGAAAAACCAGAAAAAGTGATTAAAAATTCGTTGAAACTGACCCCTATTTATAGAAGAATAACAGCCATGACCATTCATGAAGAGTTATGGGGAATAGACACTTCTTTTGAAATTTGAATTTTTGAATCAAACTGTCACCATGTCGACATGGTCATCCTAAGCATGTCGACATCCCAAAGGATTTTTTGGTGATTTGCTTTTCTTTGAAAATAACCTTTATCTTATATTAAAACTATTTTAAACTTTATAAATATACTTGACTATAGTTAAAATTCATAAGTAAATATAGAGAATGATATATATAGATTTTAACTATAATTTTATATTTAAATCTAAATATAAATATTTTAAAAGTTAAATATATTATTTAAAAAGATAGTTTAAAATCAGGAGTAATTTGACTTTGAAATTAAATATAATTTTGAGGCTAAAATTATTTAAAATCAGGATAAAGGATTTTGAATCTTTTAAAAGGAAAGTTCTGAAATCATTATGAAAACAAGATAATTTTGTAAAATTATTTGAATTAAAATTAGTGGATACAAAACAATGTTCCACTAGATTTTCGTAGGTTCCATCCAACATAGGGTTCCATCCCTTTAACAGGCTCGAAGTGGATTCCATTCCACGAATAAATTGAATTGTAAGATGCCAGTGCTTTTCTAGGAGTTTTAACAAAATTCCTAATTAATAAGTAAATTACTTGAAATCTTGAACTCTTGATAATCTTAATACTCATGAGTCTTCAATCTTGATATCTTATATTTCTATACTGTACAGTCTTCATTCTTGGTACCTGCATGGTTAAATCCTACATATACATATATATCTAAACTTATAATATTAGTATTTATATAATATATTCTAAGGTTGTTGTCATCAAAACCATCATCTCACGGACTAACAATCTCCCCCTTTTTGATGATGACAACCTTTTGTTTATAAAATATTATTTCTATCTAATAACTCCCCCTAAAACTAACAACTCCCCTTTAATATATGCCTAACTACCCTATTTTATATTTCTCAACAAAAACTCACTCCCCCTCATTCTTGGACTTCAGTACCTACATTGATAGACTATAAAACGGAATATATAATATATGGATTAAGAAATAATTATACTTATGAACATGATAACCAATTAAAGACTATATACATTTCAATGTGTATATATATATATATATGTTTTACACAACAAACTTCAAACCAATAAGAAATCAAACCACACAAAGTATCAATCAAACCAAATTAATTCAAACAAATCAAACAAAGTAATGAAATCAAACGTTACGAGGAACATCCACCCATCATTCTTCTCCAAATATAGGGTCTGCTTTAATTGCATCCCAATTTTCATTGTCATTGGTGAGAGAGACATGAGGATGTGCTTCGTTATCATCCTTGTACAGAGAGGAGATCATCCATCGTATCGCATCGAAGTGCCTTTCTTATTCCTTGATCATCTGCATTTGACTCAATTCTGAGTGACGCTGGTTACGTAGAATAAACGAGAGAATATTCTTGAACGAATTAAGGGTTTCTTCTAGATTTTCAGATAAATTGTGAATAGGATTAGCCATAGTTGAATTTGTGAAAGAAATGGAGGATATAGATAATAAGAAATAAATTTCAGTGAAGAATTCTGAAAGAAACAGGTATATATAGGTGTAGAAATTCGTTTGAAATGAATAGACATGTGGTAGTTATTCAAATTTCGAATCCAAAATCAATTGTCATTTCTGACCAGTACATGTCGACATGGTCATATAGGGGATGTCGACATGGGTTTGTGAAAACTTATGACTAATTTGATTTTGTGAATAATTGTGTATATATATATTTATATAATATACTAACATTTATTCTAGAGATAAGATAAGGTAGATAACAGAAAGGAAATTTCATTTCATTGCATACTACGATAATATAATGATTAAGCACACAACAAAGTACATGAACATTCGAAATAAAGCATACTAAAACAAATACAACAAGATATGAAAAGATAAAACTAGTTAGAGGATGAAGATGATGAAGATAGTCCAAGTTTCTTGCTGACTTTGGAAATATACTTGTTCATCTTTGAAGAAATATTATCCAACTTTTTACTAACGGATTGTTTAAGAATCCGTTGATTCTCAACAATAGTCTTTTGGTTTTTGAGAAGGGTTTTGTTGGATGTATTGGAAGGATATTCGATGCTTTCCAAAGAAGTTTCACCTTCTTCTTCTTCTTCAATTTCCATTTCATCCCCTTCTTCTTCTTCAACTTCCTCTTCTTCCATTTCATCATGAGCCAATCGCTCTTCTTTTTCGGTAAGGGTTTCATAAGGTTGGAAAAAAAATGGAATTTTCATAAGCGAAATGTTGTAATGATTGAAAACTTTTCTAAAGACAAATTCTTCGCCTTTGAAATCCACCCCAAAATAGTTAAAAATCCGAGTGAGATAAATTCCACGATATAAAGTGTTCTCACCCATTTCAAGGTTTTTGGAACGAAGTTTATCCAAAATAACTTGCGCCCAATTAACATCATAGTTTCCAAAAAAAGCAAAAAGTGCTTTGTAAACTTTTGAAGTAGGATTGTTAAAATTTCCCGATCTTGGGGTCAAAGTATGTTGCAAAAGAAGATTAACAATTCTTGCTTTTGGTCGAAAATTTCTATTTTTAAATTCAAAGTCACATCTCCTTCGAAAATGTGATGAAATGTCTCACGATCATGTTCATCGATTTTAAAGTTAGAAATATCCATTCCCGAATTCTTGCAATTGAGAATGGTACCCAAAAGATCACAATTCAAAACAATTTGAGTGCCTTTGACACTACTCCAAATTTCATTCTCATTACCATTATAAAATCCGCGATTTAAATTCGCATAGAAAATTTTGACAAGATTAGGATAGCAAACAAAATCATTTTGAGAAGCATCAATAAGACTTAGAACTCCATTGTTTGCAAAAAGCGAATCAATTTCATAAGAAGAAAAATCTTAAAAAATAGCAAATTTTCCGGGATGGACTTTGGCATAGTTAGCATAATTGATGTATGCTTTTATTGCCTCCGGATCATTGAATAATTGCTCTTTGATTTTTTTGAAAATTCTCATGGTGGAGGGGTTGCTTGAAGAAGCCATTAAAGTAGAGAGTAAAGAGCTTGAAGTTATGAAGAGAGAATTTGAATTTGAAAATGGGAGTGAAAAGATATGATAAAAGAGAGTGAATAAATAGATTCTCAAAGAGCATATTCTCTGGTCAAAAGAGAATTGAATGTAGTGAAAAGGTGGAGGGAAATTCAAACATTTGAATTCAAATTTTGAAATTGAAATTCAGATAGCCATGTCGACATCATGGTAGGGACCATGTCGACATGTGCCTTTGAATTTTCATGAATTGATTTTTCCTAAGATCTCTAATATATATATTATTATTATTAATGTCTATATATATTTCTGAAATATTATTATACTTATAATATATTTCAGAAAGTATTAAAAAATAATAAAATTAATAATAAAATAATAATAAAAAATAGAAAATAAATTTTAAAATTCAAACAACACACCAATTCAAAATCAATCAATCAAGCAATCAAGAAACTAATTCTAGGTAAGCAATTTCAACCAATTGTACTGTAAACGCGTAACTTTTTCTGAGTCCGTTTCTTTGAATTCGTCGGAGTCGTGAACAGCTGTGAAACACAAAGTCGAATTATCTGTCTTCTGATCATCATCACTTGAGGATGAGTCTGAGTCATCTAGAGTAGCAGTAAATGCACGCTACCATTTCTTTGCTGGTTCATTGTTTATAGGAGGATTCTGCCTATCTGGATACGGACAGTCTCTTTTGAAATGGCCTGGTTTATCACAGTTGTAATATTTGTCATTATTTGGCACTACATTCTGATTTTCAGAATTCTTATAGTTGTTTCTCTTGAGATTATTCATCTTTCTATATTTTAGGAATTTCCTAAAATTTCTGGTCATAAAGGCTATCTCTTCATAATTATCGCTGTTTGAGTCTGATCCATCGGTCAATGCATTGAATGCCATTGATTTCTTTTTAGATGCTTTACTTTCTCTTCTCCCAATCATTTAAACTTCATACGACATTAGATTTCCAATTAATTCTTCTATCTTCAAAATACTGATGTCATTTGCCTCTTCGATCGCAAGTGTCTTTTGGTCCCATTCTAGAGTTAGAGAGTTTAAAATCTTTCTGACTCGATCTTCTTCTGAAAATTCCTTTCCGAAAGATATTAGAGAATGCACAATATCCTGAAATCTACTATACATATCGGAAATAGACTCATTAGTATTCGTTTTAGATAATTGAAACTGATTTCTGAGCATGGAAATTTTGGTCTGTTTAACTTTTCTTGTTCCTTCATGAGTAACTTGCAAAATTTTCCATATTTCATATGCAGACTTACAAACTGACACTCTATTGAATTCATTTCTATCTAGTGAACAAAATAGAATTTTCATTGCCTTAGAATTATTTTGAGCAACAGTCTTTTGCTCAACAGTCCATTGTGCAAAATCAGTTATGGGTTCAGAATATTCGGTTTGTGTGATATTCAAAGTGTCTAGTCCTATAGATTGTAAATATATTTTCATCCTACATGCCCAATATGAGAGTTGCTGCCATTAAAAAGTGGTGGTCTGACAGTAGACTGACCCTCTACAAATGAACTAGTGACAGGGATACTAGTGTTAGTAACAACACTAGTGTCGGTAGCCATTTTGAAAACTTTTCAAAAATCAGATTATGAAACTTTGAAAACCTTGCTCTGATACCAATTGTTAGAAATGCGGATTACGGATCTTAAGGCTAGGATTAACACTAGAGGGGGGTGAATAGTGTTAATAAAGAATTACTAAATCTTTTTGAGTTTATGTTAATTTAGACACAGATGTATGCAATATACAGACACAGATATGATCACAGAAACAAAAACATATGCAGAAATAAAATAAAAGCAATAAAGGAAAGAACACACCTGATTTTATACTGGTTCGGAGTTACCCTACATCCAGTCCCGCAACACAAGTACGGATTTCCTTTCAACAGCAATCGTACAATTACACCCTCGGTTTTAAGGCTACAAGGTACAACCACCAGAATTTCTATCCTCTAGGTAGAGATACTTGATTTCCGGGCCACAAGTTTACCCAATTGATTTACCAAGGCTGCAATCACACCTTTTCCCTTTTGATTGATTTCCAAGGCTACAATCACACCTTTTCTCACTTAATAGATTACAAAGAAGTCTATAACTCTGAATAGCACTGAGAATCTTGTAGAGATTGTGATAGAGAACCAAACTAGAAGTAATCCAGTATGATTCAATGTTGATTTCGGCAGAGTAATGATAAGAATATGTATTGAAAAATGAGGAAGAAGAAGAGAAGTGAAAAACCAGAAAAAGTGATTAAAAATTCGTTGAAACTGACCCATATTTATAGAAGAACAACAGCCATGACCATTCATGAAGAGTTATGGCGAATAGACACTTCTTTTAAAATTTGAATTTTTGAATCAAACTATCACCATGTCTACATGGTCATCCTAGGCATGTCGACATCCCAAAGGATTTTTTGATGATTTGATTTTCTTTGAAAATAACCTTTATCTTATATTAAAACTATTTTAAACTTTATAAATATACTGGACTATAGTTAAAATTCATAAGTAAATATAGAGAATAATATATATAAATTTTAACTATAATTTTATATTTAAATCTAAATATAAATATTTTAAAAGTTAAATATATTATTTAAAAAGATAGTTTAAAATCAGGAGTAATTTGACTTTGAAATTAAATATAATTTTGAGGCTAAAATTATTAAAATCAGGATAGAGGGTTTTGAATCTTTTAAAAGGAAAGTTTTGAAATCATTTTGGAAACAAGATAATTTTGTAAAATTATTTGAATTAAAATTAGTGGATACAAAACAATGTTCCACTAGATTTTCGTAGGTTCCATCCTACTTAGGGTTCCATCCCTTTAACAGGCTCGAAGTGGATTCCATTCCACGAATAAATTGGATTTTAAGATGCCAGTGCTTTTCTACGAGTTTTAACAAAATTCCAAATTAAAAAGTAAATTACTTGAAATCTTGAACTCTTGATAATCTTGATACTCATGAGTCTTCAATCTTGATATCTTAAATCTCTATACTGTACAGTCTTCATTCTTGGTACTTGCATGGTTAAATCCTGCATATACATATATATCTAAACTTATAATGTTAGTATTTATATTTTTAATCTATTCTAAGGTTGTTGTCATCAAAACCATCATCTCACGGACTAACAAATTCAACCAAAGAAGGGAATGGTACCGATCTCTCTTCTTTGGAAATAAGACCATGCGACCCCTCTTGTTGGCCCATATAGTTTTGAGGGTGTCTTTCTACCGAGTTTTAAGAGCGATATTTGCTCATCTCCATTTATATTTACTGGCTTGGTTGTTCATTTTTTGGACCTTTACGCTGTTAAGTTCTTTATACTCTTTTGTAACAAACTATTTTGATCTGATCCCTTTTATACTCAGATTATAAAGTGATTAATAAAGCAAATTATTCAAAGTGGATGGAGGCAAACAACGCGAAACCACCATAAATCGTTGTGTGCGTGTTATTCTTTCAAGTAATTACCATTTCTTTGTTATTATCCATTATTTTCATTTTATTCTTCATTTATTTCTCTTTAAAAAGTTTTTATTTTGTGTTTGTGCCAACTTTTGGTGAAAATATATACAAACGTTGATTTTTATAAGCAATCGTTTTCAACTGGATAGTCGATTGGCCGACTATCGAACCTGACCAGCTATTAACTTGGAAATTATCAAAAATTTTCATGGTTTC
The DNA here is from genome assembly GCA_030765085.1 of Allium cepa. Classification (NCBI taxonomy): domain Eukaryota; kingdom Viridiplantae; phylum Streptophyta; class Magnoliopsida; order Asparagales; family Amaryllidaceae; genus Allium; species Allium cepa. The sequence goes on from CM060941.1 coordinate 1,046,338,834, forward strand.
GTATGATTTGAGAACTCCCATGGAAGCGAATTGGTATGAAACATCTCTAGCTTTAAGAACTTATATATATGAAATCCCCCGAAGACTCCTCTTTGCATAGTTTTCTTACCTCTAAAAGAGCCAGAATTAAGTCTACTGGAAATTCATCGGTTTGGTTTTGAACAGACCAGGATCGACAAATGTTTTACTTATCGAATAGCACTTCATAAAGGGTATACGAGTCTATGTTTTAAAATCCGCTATGAAGTGGAATGTTATAGAGTTAAACTATCTATCCTAAAGTTAAGACCAATGGAGAGCTCAACATTAGCATTTTAGACTTATGCTATATAGTTAAATTGTCTATCCTAAGTTAAGTCCAACGGGGGTCAACATCAGCATTTGTCAAATGGGCTTATGCATGAATCAGTGGAGTGATTCGTACTCTGTTTGAGTGATGAAGACTCATGTGAGAGATGTCAAACGTGGCCTCTACATCGTAAATGACCAAAGACAGAGTGGGCAACACAATCTCGATTTTAGCTAACGCATAAGGGTATATCGTCTCCAAATCTACATATGCTTTTGATTATTGGGCGCCGAGAGTTGTTGATACTTGGTACCTTTTATTTCATCATTAGACCAGTTGTGTTTACCTTATGGTATATCCCATCTAGAGATATATGACGCTAAAAAGGTAATTTATTATCCGTGTCATAGATTTCAGATTCAGCTAGATTGAAGTAATCTCCGTGGAAAATTACATATGCAAATGTACCATAGCGATGTTGGTTGTGCCCTAAATATGTTATGTTGAGATCAATGTAAGCATCATAGCTATTTTGTAACAATCCGTATTTTACGTATTGAAGTATCGTAGAATAATTTTATTTAATTCATTCATGGTTGTATGATTCTAATATTTTGGGATATAGTTTTTAGGTATGTTTTACACATCTATGATTTTTTTGGAATTTTTATGTGCCCAGTTTTTCCCTTGGAGATCTTATTTTGGCTATACCTTTTGATAGAAGCCGAATTAGATGCTTTAACCTATTTAATTGCTTCGGGATAGTGGTTTCCCATTTTGTATAGTGGTCATATAGGAAAATCAGATGAGTGGTTAGGAAGTTATAGCAGTTTTAAGTTTCAAAATCTGCCAACCATAATTAGAAGGGGATTAATAGGCCAAATTAGCAAGTCCATTAGTCTAATCAGGTTTGGCTATAGATATGAGGTGAGAGATACCATTTGAAAGTTTATCCCTCATTACAAATCAACCCGAAACTCTAACTCTTCTCTAATTCTCCATTCATCTCATTGGATTTCACCTCAAATCATCTCTAAGTGCAAATTAGAGGCTAGATCTTCAACTCAGAGCTTGATCTCATCACTTTGGTTGTATCTTCGTCCGATTTCTCATCATGCGGTTCAGATCGTTATCATATTTCACAGATTTGGTAGATTTGATGAGTGGTTGTAATCTCTCACTAGTATATGATGGATTATATGTTGTAGTTAGGTGATTATAGGTTAGAATTATCAAATTAAATTGATAGACTTAGGTAATTTCAGATTTAGAAACCCTAGATTAACCTAATTAAACATGTAATTAGGACTAGATCATTGGTTAGTGTAATTTGTGTGTATTTAGCTATGAAATTCTATGTATTAGATTAGATCTATGCTAGAATTATGACGGTAGATTGAATTGGATGATTTGTATGTTCGTACTAGATGTAATTGGATGATTTTCTATGTTTGATTCGCTGTTATGTTTGAATTGCCTGCTACGCTTGATTCATTTGCCAGTGTTGTGCATCTTTTAGGACTTAGATTAGTAATCGAGGCATATCGAGAGCAAAGTTCACCGGTATCGCACAATACTTGGAGGATAGGTTCTAGAGTACATAGGAAGACACCTTAAAAATTTCACGACAATTGGAGCTAAGTATTTGGGTCTATGGCGATCCGATTGGATCGAATCGGTACCAATCCAAAAATAAGCGTGCCTATTAAAGTGTGATCCATAGGGGAAAATGAGCATGGACTTTAGAGTTGCTCTATGAAGTTGGATCAGAGGATAGGCCAAGTATTGAAGATTGGATGGACCATCTTTAATGGATTGAACCATGATGCATGGAAGAGAAGACCTAAAGGCTAAGAGAGATGGATCTGGGTCTAATGCATTAAGGGGAAGTGCACTAGAGATTGCAAGAGAAACAAAGATGGAAATGGATAAGGTTTTGATCGGCACCAATTCAAATTATTGGCTCCAATGCTGATGCGAGTCGGGGTGGAGACTCTAGGGTTGTAGTGGATCATGCTTGAAGTTGTGGCTCATTGATTGCTTCTATGGTTTGGAAGTTATAGCATGATGAAGTTTCGTCACTTCATTCAGGGGCTCGGATAAGGAGTATGATCGAAGGAGTTGATAGACAGCTCGGGATGGAACAAGGCTGTGGTATAATTTACTAGGTTGAGTAGCAGGACTCGTGCCCGAAAATGGATTAGAGTTGTGAAAGCTCTGAAGATTTGGGAGTGCTACGGAATCGTTGATAACTCGGAGTGTTCTAGTTATGTTCATGCATGGGTAGTATATGAGGGGGCACCCAAGGGCTGGTAATGCCAGTCATGTATCCTGGACTACTCTAAGAGGGTCTAGTGTCAAATGATACGGAGGTACTGTAGAAGACCACCGTGCAGGGTTTCGGACCTGAAAGTATAATGGAACACAATCGATAATCGGGATTTTTATTAGTCTCTAGCAAGTGAGGATGGGGCCATACGAGTTATCATATATTTAAGGCTTTAGGAGATGATAGCTAGATTTTTGTTGATGGATGCTATGGTTGTATGGTTGTTATGTTTGCTATTTCTCTAGGGTAGGTTATCATCAATAGGAATGCTGGAGAAGGGATTGGGTATAGGGTCAATAAAGGAGGCTGCTTAGATTCTTCTATCCTATTCTATTTAAGATCCTATTGTCATTTATTTAAGTAGCATATTATCTATTATTATTATGTGGTAACTCTTTAGTTGCAGGGACAAGTCTGGTATGGTTTTTTGTACCTGTCTAGTACCATATTTTCCAGTATAGCTTTTGATAGACATTAACAGCTCACACCAGACTGTTTTCTGACCCAAGGTTTTATATTTCCTCTTATCATCTTGGGTACTCTTAATGAGTGAACTAGATGATAGGTTTGGAGCACGACTATTGTACGAAGACGAGCTTAGAGAAGCTATGGAATATTACTCTATATTTGTAGTTTCCGCTGTCTATTTCTGTGTACTCCGAGGGATGTCTTGGAGATATTATTTTTATTTGTTATGGCTCACTATATTCTACTGTATATTTTCTATATTATATTTTATCCATATGCTGTGAGATATGCAACAGGTTTTATGCTTGAAATTTCAACCTTGATGATCGTTCCTTGTCAGCCTAGCATGGTTACAGTGCTCTTTTAGGTCATTGATATGCAGGTGGTATGGAGCGGTCGTCACATTTGGTATCATAGCTTTGATTACGAGTTAACCGAAGCAAGTCAAGAGTATATGCTAAAGGAGAGAGCGTACTTGTTAATGAAGATATTATGCTATATAGTAATATTATATAGTATAGTATGCACTTGAGTGCCATTACAGCTTTTCTTAGAATGATGCTAATCATTCTTATTATAGATAAGAATGAATCGAAAAACAAGGAATGCTGCTAGGAATAACTCCACTTCAATAGTGAAAGAAGGAGCAGGATCGGGAGCTGCTACACCTGATTTTTAAGCTATGTTCGATGCAATGGTGGCTTCGTTGGTGAGAAGAGACCAAACTACTCCTAGTGTGGCTCTATGTGGTGGTGCTCCTTTGCTAGTGCCTAGGATTGACATCGCCAAACTTTTTAAGGACTATTCTACTCTTGGAGGGAAGCTATTCTTAGAAATAGAATCAGTTATTGAAGTGCAAGATTGGATAAATACTTGTGAATGCATTTCAAGGATATAGATATGGAAGATACTATGAAGAGGAAGCTTGCTTCAAGACAGCTACAGAGCCGAGCAATGAATTGGTGGAATGTTGTTACCATTGCTACTCCAGAGGATCGGATTTCTTGGGATCAGTTTAAGGCCAGATTTGAGGACAGGTTCATTCATGCGGCTTAGAAGTCCATGCTGTTCAAGAAATTTGCTGAGTTGAAACAAGGGGAGATGTCTGTTTCTGAATATGTGACAAAATTCAATGCTTTGTTGAAGTATGGGATGTCTTTTATGGATACACCTTTAAAGAAGAATGAGGATTTTATCACTAGATTGGAAGACCTCTTGGGAGGGAAGATGGTAGACCACATTAAAGTGTCTTTCGAGAAACTTGTGGAGATAGCCCTTAGACATGAGTGTCTTTACCCAAAGAATAAGATTGCTATTGCTGAGAAAGAGGAACCAAAAACACAACAGAGCGGCGGAGGCAAGAAAAAGTGGAATGGGAAAAGGAAGTAACAGCAATAAGGAAAAGGGGGTCAAAAAAAGAATAAGAGCGAAATTGTTTGCCATGGTTGCAAGGAGAAGGGCCACTATATTAAGTAATGCAAGCCTGATAAGAAGTGCTATAACTGTGATAAGCCAGGGCATATTAAGAAGGATTGTCCAAAACTGAGATAAGCAGATTATAAAGGCATATGCTTTGGATGCAGTCCCGACTTCATCTTGCGCTCCTACTGCTAAGGATAAGGAGAAGGAAGTCATGGTGCAAGGTATGCTTTCCATTAGAAATGTTTATGTTAGATTTCTTTGACACTGGAGCTTCGCATTCTTTTATCTATGGTGATTTAGTATGCAGACTAGATTTGGAACCCGAGATAGTAGATCGACCTTTGATTGTGATGAACCCTATTGGAAGATCTACTAGTCTTTATGCGATTTGTCGTGGTTTAGTGTTATCGAGTCATGGAAGTTCTTTCTTGTGATTGCTTTGTTCTTAATTTTGCTGGGTTCAAGATTATTTTAGGAATTGACTTGCTTAAGAGGTATGCAGCTGTTGTGGATTACGAGAAGTTAGAGGTGACAATTGGAAATGTGGAATGGCGAATGGATTTGATACACTGCATACCAAAGGATGGGGTATTGGTTAGCTTTCTATATTCGCTTGAGATTCCACAAGAAGGACTGCCATCCGTACCAATCGCTAAAGAGTACCCGGATGTCTTCGAGGAAGTAATAGAATTACCGCCGCATAAAGAGATTGCGTTTCAGATTGACTTAGTGGATGGAGCCAGACCCATAGTGATGCCTTTGAGGTGTATGACACCTAGAGAGAAGAAAGAGTTAGGGGTGCAAGTGGATAATGTACTGAAGAAAGGATTCATTCGGAGAAGCATACCGAATAGGGCACACCTATTGTATTCGTGACTAAGAGGATGGTTTTTTGAGGTTATGTGTGGATTATCATGAGCTGAAAAAGGTTATGAAGAAGAATAAGTATCCGCTTCCATGGATTAAAGACATGTTTAATCAGCTGCACGGTGTAAAGATGTTTTCCTAGATGGATTTGGAAACTGAGTTTCACCAATTGACAATGGCTAAGGAAATTATGCCTATTACCGCATTTAGAACATCATAGAGTGGTTGGTGATGCCTTTTAGGTTGACCAACGCTTCGGCATACTCTGTGGATTTTATGAATAGAGTCTTCAGAGATCAGTTGAACAAGTTCACGCTTGTGTTCGTGAATGACATTCTAATTTACTCAGAACTGACAAAGAGCACAATACACACTTAAGGATTGTGCTTGAGATTTTGAGAAAGCATAAGTTGAGAGCTAAGTTCTCTAAATGTCACCTCTAAAAGGGAGAGGTGAGATTTTTGGGCCATGTCGTGCCAGGATAAGGAATAAAGGTGGATCCCGCAAAGGTGGCAGCAATCCAAGATTGAAACCAACCCAAGAATGCTATGGATATGAGAAGTTTACTAGGATTGGTAGGATATTACATGTGTTTCATAAAGGACTTCTCAAAGATTGCAGTGCCATTAACCAACTTGACCAAGAAGAATCAGACTTTTACTTGGGATGCTAGATGTGAGCATGCATTTGTGGTTCTGAAGGAGAAATTGACGAGTGCACCTATATTGGTTATTCCAGGTGGGAATAAAGAGATGATGGTATACATGGATGCTTGTGGTAGTGGTCTTGGAGCTGTGTTGATGTAGAAAGGAAGAGTTGTCGCTTATGCTAGTTGATAGTTAAAACCACATGAAAGGAATTATCTAACCCATGACTTGGAGTTAGCGGTGATTGTGTTTGCTTTGAAGATGTGGAGGCACTATTTGTTGAGAGAAAGATTTGGGCTATTCACGGACCATAAATCCTTGAAGTATCCTTTCTCTCAAAAGGATCTTAATCTTCGACAGCAACAATGGTTAGATTTTTTGGCCTCTGATGACTTTGATATTTCCTACACTCCAGGTAAAGGTAATCCAGTGGCAGATGCACTAAGCATAAGACATGCTGGATTAGGAACTATGTTTTTAAATGGAAGCGTATGGACTATATAGCTGGATTTGATTTCAGGCCACATTGTGAGCTCGAGCCTGAGAAGTTGGCAAGTCTGTCGACCAAACCAAATCTCATAGAAAGGATTGGTACTGGTCAGAGGCAAGATGCTAAGCTAGTAGAGATCATGGCAAAGATTGAGTTGGGAGTGGAATCTGAAGATTTGAGGCGGTACGAGATTGACCGAGATGGTTGGCTTCGTAAGGATAAAAGACTGGTTGTTCCAGTTATTGATGGATTACAAGATGAAGTACTAAGGAAATGCCATCATTCCAGATTGACCATTCATCCTAGTGGTAATAAGATGTATAGAGACATGAAGAGGACTTACTACTGGGAAGGTATGAAGAAGCGTGTTGGAAAATTCATCTCGAAGTGTATAAATTACCAGTTAGTGAAGGTTGAGCAGAAGAAGCCTAGTGGATTGCTACAACCACTAAATATTCCCGAATGGAAATGATAACGGATATTTATGGATTTTATAGATGGATTTCCATGGACTAGAGTAAGATATGGTATTATTTGGGTAGTGGTAGATCACCTGGCCAAGAATGCAAGATTAATACCTGTCTAGTCTACCGAAACGGCATCCAAGTTGGTAGAATGTATATCAAGTGGATTTTTCGATTCCATGGTGTGCCAAAAAGTATTGTAAGCTATAGAGACCTGTTTTTTACCCATGGATTCTGGAAAAGCTTACAAGAAATTTTAGGAACCGAGCGACACTTGAGCATAGCATATCACCCAAAGACAAATGGCCAAACCGAGAGAGTGAATCGGATCTTGGAAGCTCTTCTTCGATCTTGTATTATAAATTTTGGAGGATCTTGGAAGGATCATTTGCATTTGATAGAGTTTGCATATAACAACAGTTATCAGTCAAGTATTGGCAAGGCACCATATGAAGCATCGTATGGACAACCTTGTAATTCGCCTTCATGTTGGTGGAAAGCAGATGAGAAATCGATACATGGACCTGAAATGATTAGAGAGACATCAGAGAAGATAGAAATCATTCTACAATGAATAAGGACTACTCAAGACCGTCAGAAGAGTAATGTAGATAAGAGAAGAAGAGATTCGAAATTCTCAGTTGGAGACATGGTATCTGTTAAGATTTCTCCTTTGAAGAATGTTGTTCGGTTTGGTAGGAAGGGAAAGATAGGACCTAGGTTTGTTGGAAAGTTTTTAATTATTTAGAGAATTAGGAAGTTGGCTTATAGAGTGGACCTACCTCCGAAGATGGCGAGTGTGCATAATGTTTTTCATACTTCCTATCTATTGAAATTTATGCATGATAGTGGTAGCACGGGATCAGTTGGAAGAAATAGAGGTTGATCCAGAAATTTCAAGATCACATAAGTCGCTTCTAAGAATTGGGAATGAGATGAAACAGCTTAGGTGGAAGGTAGTTAAGCTAGTTAAGATGCAATAGAGTGAGGATGATAGCGATTGTACATAAGAGACTGAAGAGAGTGTGAGGACGTACTATCTAGAACTCTTCGAGTGGTAAGACCCATGTGTCGTATCTACTTTCACCATTGTATCTTATACTATTAGAATTTCGCATTCTAGGATATGTTTTTTTGCTATTGTTGATTTAACTGTTTAGCTGGATTATTAAGTGTTTGCTAGTGATTGGTAGGCATGCGAGATAACCATAGTTGCTTATATTTGTTTAGGTATTTCGGGAGCGAAATTTCTAAAGGGGGGAGAATGTAATGAACCATATTTTATGTATCGTAGGATCGTAAAATAATTTTATTTAACTCATTTATAGTCGTATGATTCTAATATTTTGGGGTATGTTTTTAGGAATTTATTACACATCTCTGATTTTTTTGAATTTCTATGTGACCATTTTTTCCCTGGAGATCTTACTTCGGTTATAACTTTTGATGGAAGCCGAATTAGATGCTCTAAGCTATTTCATTGCTTCGGGATGGTGGTTTGCCATTTCGTAAAGCGGTCATATAGGAAAATCGGATAAGTGGTTATGAAGTTATAGCAGTTTTAAGTTTTGAAATCAATTGACCAGAATTAAAGGGGGATTAATATGCCGAATTAGTAAGCCCATTAGTCTAATCAGGTTTGGCTATAAATATAAGGTGAGAAAGACCATTTGAAAGTTTATCTCTCATCTCAAATCAGCCCCAAAACCCAACCCCTCTCTAATTCTCCATTTATCTCATTGGATTTCATCTCAAATCGTCTCTAATTACAAATTAGAGGCTAGATCTTCAACTAGGAGCTTGATCTCATCACTTTGGTTGCATCTTCAATTGATTTCTCATTGTTCGGATCGGATCTTCATCATATTTTATAGGTTTAGTAGATCTGGTGAATGGTTATGATCTCTCACTAGTCTATGATGGATTAAATGTTGTAGCTAGGTGATTATAGGTTAGAATTATCAAATTAAAATGATTAGACTTAGGTAATTTTAGATTTAGAAATCCTAGATTAACCCGATTAAATATGTAGCTGGGAAGATATCATTAACTAGTGTCATTTATGTATACTTGGCTATGAAATTCTATGTGTTAGATTAGATATATGCCAGAATTAAGATGGTAGATTGAATCAGATGATTTGTATGTTCATACTGGATGTAATTGGATGATTCGCTATGTTTGATTCACTGTTATGTTTGAATTACATGCCATGCTTGATTCGTTTGCTAGTGTTGTGCATGTTTTAGGACTTAGATTGGTGATCGAAGCATATCGAGAGCAAAGTTCGTCGAAATCACACAAAACTTGGAGGATAGACTCTGGAGCACGGCTGAAGACAACCTGAAAATTTCACAACAATTGTAGCTAAGTATTTGAATCGGCACCGATCCAAAAATTAGTGTGCCAATTGAAGTGGGATCCATAGGGGAAAATGAGCATGGATTTTAGAGTTGCTCCATGAAATCAGATCAGGGTCTAAGGCCTCAAGAGGAAGTGCACTAGAGGTTAAAAGAAACGAAGCTGGAAATGGCTAAGGTTTCGATTGGCACCGATCCAATTGCATCGGATGGATACCAACCCAAATTGTTGGCTCTAATAGTGATGTGATCCAGGGTGGAGACTCTAAGGTTGTAGTGGATCATGCTAGAAGTTATGGCTCGTTGATTGCTTCTACGTTTGGAAGTTATAGCGTGACGAAGTTTTGGCTCTTCGACGGCTGCTCGAATAAGGAGTAGGATCAAAGGAGTTGATAGACAGCTTGGGATGGGACGAGGCTGTGGTATAAATAAATGGGGTGAGTGGCAAGACTCGTGTCCGAAAATGGATTGGAGTTATGAAAGCTTTGAAGATTTGGGATGTCAAAGAAGTGTTGATAACTTGGAATGTACTGGTTGTGTTTAAGAAGACGTACAGTATGTGGGGGCACCCAAGGGCTAGTAGTGCCATTCGTGTATCCTAGACAGCTCTGAGAGGGTCTAGTGTCATACAGTACAGAGGTACTGTAGAAGACAATCATATGGGGTTTCGGACCCGAAAGTACAGGGGAACACAATCGAGAACTGGGATTTCCATTAGTCTCAGGCAAGCGAGGATGGGGCCATACGAGTTATCATATATTCGAGGCTTTAGAAGATAATAGCTAGATTTTTGTTAATGGATGCTATTATTGCTATGGTTGTTATGTTTGCTATTTCTCTTGGGTAGGATATCATAAATAGGAATGCTGGAGAAGGGATTGGGAATAGGGTCAATGGAGGAGCCTGCTTAGATTCTTATATCCTGTTCTGTTATAGTATCATATTGTTGTTTATTTGAGTAGCATATTATATCTTATTATTATGTGCTAACTTTTGGTTGCAGGGACAAGTCATGTATTGTTTTTTGTACCTGTCTAGTACCATAATTTCCAGTATAGCTTTTGTAGCCATTTATTGCTCACACCAAACTGTTGTCTGACTCAAGGTTTTATGTTTGCTCTTATCATCTTGAGTACTCATAAATAAGTAAACTAGATGACAGGTTGGAGTCGCACCTGCTATATGAAGACAAGCTTAGAGAAGCTATGGCGTATTACTCTTTATTTGTAGTTTACGCTGTATGTTTCTATGTATACTGAGGAGTGTAATGGGGAAATATTGTACTAAGATATTATGACATTTGTACCATAACTCAAGATTTAGTGGAGATGTTATTTTCATTTGTTACGGCTTACTATATTCTGTTGTATATTTTCTATATTATATTTTATCCATACGCTATGAGATATGCAATAGGTTTTCTACTTTAAATTTCAACCTTGATGATCGTTCCTTATCAGCCTGGCATGGTTATAGTGCTCTTTTTGGGCCATTGATGTGCGGGTGGTATGGGTTGGATGTCACATATTTAATATGATTTATATTCTACACTCTAAACATTATATATTATATCACTATATTAACTTAATGAATGGTTGGTTTATTTTGATGGAAAACCGCTACGGTAATCCATATGGTCTAAATAATTACTGTTGCATGTTTCTTGGGTTTTCTCATACCAGACTTATGTCTGACACGTTACTTTTGTTTTCCCTAAATTCCCCGTGTACTCTTTTGAGTAAGCTGAGTAAAGCAGGTTTTACTTTGGATGCTTCAGGGTTCAGGAGTCGAGCTGTATGCTTCAGTTACCTATATATATTATATTTCTACTGCATTGTATTATATATGTATATATCAACATTTTGAGGACAGATGGTTATAACTATCCAAGCTAATGATAACACTTAGGTTTTGTAACTTTAAAATTTCTATATTCGAACTAACAATTTGTACTTTTCTTTTGATGTTTTACGTTAGCGCTCCACCATAAGATTCTCATGTTGTGTTCTTTCTTTCTTATTCACTTTCTTTTATTTTATTTTACTATAATTATCTGTCATTCCATCATTTGGGTATGCGATGCACGAATACCATAGATATATTTAGTGTCGACATTCGAGAGTTAAAAATTCGGATCGTTACACATGCCCACTCAAAAACGCATGTGATTGATCATATAGCTTCTCCATATCATCACCAGTTTCCCGTATCGATTGTAAATCCTTTGGAGTATTTTGGATTAATTGGTCATGATAAATCGGTTATGAACGATTACCCAAGAAATCTTGTCTTCGTTCAGCATTTTTTGAGTTATTTTCCACTCTACTCTAAATGCATTAACCCCATATGCAATTCATTTGCATCAATTCGGCTCCAAATACACTAACAGCGATCGAGTCTCCAGAATATATATCGATACTCATAACTCTATCCTAAGCAAATAAAAACATAAAACTACCATACAAGCATTACATCATCATCACACACACAATAAAATTATCACATAACCATAAGCAAGCTAAAAACATGAAATAGAGTATCCATAAGAACATATATGAAAACACTTTGACCTACCTTTTTTTAATGAATTAAATTTGTTTCCAAAACATGGGTAAGTTTAGATTAGATCAAAATCATGCTTTTAACTTTAGAACCACTTCACAAACACATTTAATACTATATTGGTAATTATAGTATAGTGAGTGACATAAATCACTCACCTAAGGGACAAATGCATACAAATCAAGGAAAATCTGAGATGTACAATGGACGACATGAATTTGTATGCATCCGAACAGTAATTGGTGATCCCCTTGCTAATCACCTATTAATCCCACTTTAAATACTTGTTTTAACTAAGAATAGTAAGGTCTTGATTCTCTTTTTGGCTAAGGAGATAATTAATGGAGGTCAACATGTTTATAGGAACTGTGGAAATGACTAAGGGCCTGCCCCATCGGGTTATTTAAGCACAGTTTTTGATCCACTCATGGGCCTAATGATGGGTTTAGTCTAATGACCCACTAATTTGTCCAAAACTTTCTAACTTTAAATAACCATGCATTTTAAGTTTAAAGCCAAAATTTATTATGACCACTCTACAGTAACGTACACTATTATAGCTTTTATTTATAAGTGGTTTTAGACACCAATTCGGCTCCTATCAAAAGTTATAGGCCTCATAAGTTTTTAGGGTCAAAACCGTCAAATGAAATTTCTATGGGTCTAAATTTTCAATACTTAAAATTCCTAAAATTTATAGCCTTATATGACTCGATTTGGATTTTAAATATAATATCTTACGATCATTCAATACGTAAAATACAGGTCATTACAGTATGCGTTGCCCGTGATGCAACCCCCAGTTCTTGCATCTATAGCACTTCCCAATTACTATCCTAAGTGGAGTAAGGCATTGTTGCAAATTTCACAAGCTTTCTACGAAGCGGTCCCAATTCTTACATCCATAAGGCTCCTGCTTAATTCCTATAATAGGAGTAAAGCCAAGTCATGTAGTTGGTGCATACTACACTAAAGGTGCTCACTGATCAAAGCCGCACCACCTACTCCAAGTGATGGGAGATTACTTCACCAAAAAATTTGGGAGAGGAAGGGGCAAGATGTGTTCATACATTGCATAAAGTGAATGGATGCCACATTGGGTTATCATGTAGTATATGCACATTGATAATTCGCATGATTCTTTGGCTCTTTAAAGTTATATTATTAGTTTTATTTTAGCTAATTGGAAGAAAAAAAATCTCACTAGACATAAATTGAATGCCAACTGACAAGCGTATAAAATAGTAGGTTTCATTACAAAGTTTATTCATCACAAAATGTTCAAAAATTCCATTATAGAATAGTTACTAGAATTGTCTAAAATTTGGCTTTCATGGTCGACGCATACATCGACTGTGTTATCCTAGGCAGTGCCAGTTGCAAAAGGTCTGGCACTATAGTTCCTAATGGGGAAATTATCAAAGTCTAAGAATATATTTAATAGGATTGCACTTCTCCTCGCGAAATTGAAGAACCTTATAACAACCCGCACACCATTAGGCTTAAATTTTCGATGAACCAAAAATCCACATCCACTAAAGCATGAATTGCTGGTTTGGTATCCTGTAAATAACAAAGGCAAGTCAGAGTAATGTTTATGAAATCTCACAGTGGAATAATGATAAAGTATTCAACATACGGTTACTAACCAGGATTAGGCTACTTTCCCTAACAGTGTTGAACCGAGGAGTGAAACTTGCTTTTTTACTACATCCCAATAGTTGCTAAACTGTCTTCCTGTGATTAGAGGAAAATAGGAAAAAATAGAAATATATTAGACATAAAGTCTGGTGAATGAAAAATAAAATGAAGCAGAAAGAATAAAACAGCTTAATTCCAGGTCTTCCCCGAATATCGCAGAGGGTGAATAATATAATGCAGTGAATCCTCCTTAGATACAGTTCCTAAGAAGCCAAAGTCCAAGGTCACTCTTGGGAAGACAACCATGCAGTAATACTAAACATCAATAGACTTGTCGGACCTGCTGTCCTGACCTATCCACGTGCTACAACATGAAAGTCATGCTCTTCACCCGTGCACTATGACTGTCTATCCACGTGCTACAGCATGAAAGTCATGCTCATCACCTGTGCACTGTGATTATATGCCTCTTACATCTGATCAGCGCCGACTCAAACAACCTCGCAGGACCTCGAAGTTGCGCTCAAGCTCCGCCAAAATGGACTCATATCCTCCTGTTTCCTCGGTCACCAACATGGACTTGCCCCTATCCATAGTGTCGGTCCTTCGAAAGAATGCCCACAGCTGGTGTAACATCCCGCCTTTTCGCACGGTCTAAACAGACACACGTGCCGATTCAAACCATACGTATGGGCAGATTTGTTATGGGATTTATAAGAAAACAAAGAAGAAATAAAAACAAAATAGAATCTCACAGCGGAAGGATAAAATATAATAGTAAAATATACAGTTCATAAATATGTTTTACAAAACCTTTGATTTTATTTATACAATACATAACAGAGTACACATACCATATGACAATGCAGCGGAACAATGTGAGTGTGGTGCAATAATATAAATAATAATAATACGAATCTTCGTCTTCGTCCTCCAAAGCTAAAGTCTTCGATCCTGCAACGCCCGGACTGACCCGAGCGAATTTGAAAAGGCAAAAACACTCGAGTCAGAACTAAAAGATCTTATGTGAGTTAAATTAACAGAAATAAATATGAGTACAGTAACTCAAAAGATGCTCGGGATTTGCATCTCCTAAGGATCTGTTAAACTATTTACTATGTAGTATATTGCGCTATTATAATAGTGTCTAATTGTAAAATAAACTTACTTTTTAATAGCATTAAGGGGTTACCCATATAGCCCTTAACACAAATAATGCCAATAGTCTATACAGTACCGTAATACCTCCTGATCGGGAAGCTACCAGAGGATACTCCATAGGTACGACACAAATAGAAACTCGTAGTAAAGGCTCGGTATGGTAGGTGACACGGCACAACTAGGCAATGCCAGGGTAGATATACCAATTGCTATCCGGGCTGATGGAAACTCGCAGTGTGCAGCTACCGCCCACCTCGAACAAACTCCCCCAAAATCAAAAAATAAAGTGGCCACTGAATCAATCCGAAGTCAAAGTATAGTATCGAAGAGGAGTGTCCGATCATAGGTATGACCTCATTGGCCCGAGAATCGCTCCTGTTTTAGCCACCTTATGCCAACTCACGGGAGTCGGGTCCACGTATTTACCTTACAGGAAACGCCGCCACCAACCTACTTCATTCTGGAATCTCCACCGCGTACACGGTTAGTCAAAGTGGTTTTCGGTATCGACAGAGAGTATGTCCATATCCGATCCCGGTCTCTTTTCCAACCAATCGTTATTATAACACCGCGGTCATTTAAAAATAATTATACTTTTAAAACCCCAATAAAATATCCATTTAAAACCATATAAATATGATATCATTTCCTTTTAAAACCCAAATCAATACGATATCATTTTTATTTTCCAATATATATACTTTCCAAAATCAAGGGTTTCAAAGTAAATATTTAGAAATCAAAATTCTTGAATATATTATTTCCAAATTATACTACCTTGAAAACATAGCTTTGAAACAAATTTCCATCTCTTAAATGGTTAAATATTAAACTACCTTTATAAAACAAAATAGCTTCTTTGGGTTTTACAAATCAATTCTAAATATTGATTTAAACTTCCAAATACCATTTTTAATTCTTATGTTTCGAAGCTTTAAATATTTCACCCTTTCAAAAACAAACTCATTTGACAAACCCATATATATCAAATTCAATTTCTTATTATTTAGACTTGAAATGTTTTACTTAATGAATTCAATATAATTTGAGTAAAACCTTTAACTTCACATAACTAGATAATCCTTCAATTTATTAAACTTGATATATTCCTTTAAATCAACCTGATATTCATTTAAATCACTTTACACAAAAATCAAGTTATAAAAATCATATCCTTTAAAATTCTAATTTTTATTAAATTTCAATTTAACTTAATATTCATTTTCCAAATCTTATTCTCATTTAAGTCAATAGAACTTACAGACATTAAATTTTTAATAAATGCTTAATCGTATTTCATCTTAAAAATCAAACTTTATTTTATACTTTAAATCAAATTTATACAAAGCTTAAACCGGAAATTACTATATATCAATAACCTTTATTAATAACCAAATCAAAATCCCATAAACCATATATATAGATTTACAAAATCACAAAATCATTTCAAAAATAATTATATATATATCCCGCGGTCCCTGTATAAAATTTTCTACCCTATGGTCAAGTGATACGGATGTTTATCGTTTCAATCCGCAAAAAAATGCGGTTGTATATCATTTCAAACCGCAATCCCGAATGAAATGATATGCATGATAAACTTGCAGTTATACAACATAAATATAGCATCCATTCATCCAAAATCAATCATCAACCCATTTATCTCAACCATCATTATTTTGTTTCAATCATCATCAATTTAAACAAACATCACTTTATAGTATATGCAATATAACAGGAAATAAATGACAGTTATTAACTAACAGTTTATATCCAAAATAAATTTATTAACTATTTGACTATCAGTTTATATGCAAATAAATAAATTTTTAACTGTCAATTTATATGCAGTAATAAAATTAATGAACAGTTATATTAAATACATGCGATTTAACAGAGATAAGGAATAAAACATGTCAAACAGTCATAAATAAATTTCTACTCATATCTAAAATCAATTTAACAAACATAAGAAAATTTTAGAAGTTGTGAGTGGGTTAAAACACTCACCTTTTGAATATAAATCAAATTTAAATTCAATTTAAACTCAAAAATTCGACGGTCTTCGAATTGGTCCAAACTATAGTCAACAGATCTAGAATTTAATTACGATCCTAACAAAAAAAATCTCGCGTGAATCGGACTACGTATGAGAAAGTTATTCGAAAATTTCGATTGAAAACAAAAATTAAATAAAACAAAATAAACAAATATACCCCATCACCATGCCACGTCACAGGCCGTGTCCTTCTTCTCAAAATTCGAGCATGCTAAAGCACCAATCAAAAAAAACGGACAGTACCAACAGATTACGCCCTTCGAGAATTATGACATATAATTTTTCTGGAATTTTTAGAGGAGTTTGAAAAAAAAAAATTATTTTTATTTTGGACTGTAATTGGA
Source organism: Allium cepa (assembly GCA_030765085.1). Lineage (NCBI taxonomy): Eukaryota > Viridiplantae > Streptophyta > Magnoliopsida > Asparagales > Amaryllidaceae > Allium > Allium cepa. The sequence continues at coordinate 1,046,355,937 of CM060941.1, forward strand.
TCTAGAAATTTCGCAGCCATTGGAAGAGAAGAAGTTGAAGAAAAGAACACACAGAGAGAAATGAAGATAGATGGAGGCTAGAGTTTACACAGCCTATAAATAGACAAAGTGAAATAGGATGGGTGGGCACGAATCATAAACGCGCAAAACGGTTGTTGGCCCACCTGAATATTTTATATTAATTGGATACGTTACGGATTAGTAAATAAATTAATTTCTTCCTCAGACATTTACATTGAATTTTAAACATATTTACAAATGTAAATTTAGATGCTTCATTTATAAGTTTCAATATAAATTCACAATTTCATTAATTCCAAATTCATAGATAAGTTTCCATTTTCAACTGAATTTCTAAATTACCGTAATAATTATCTTAGATTTTTATTCATTCTCAATAGATTTAACTGTTGTAAATTGACTAAGTTTACATACTATAAAAATCCACATTTCTATGTATATATACATTTGAATTCCCTACTAAAAATATTTTATTTATATTTCGCAATTACTTCCAATCCATTTTTTTGGCATCGCACTGTTACTTAAATAAATAGCCTATACTAACACTAATTATCATTAATTTGAAACGGGTTACCAAATTTTGGAATTTTATTAATAATTATTATTTATTGCTTCATTGTTTATTCAAATTTAGACAATTTTAGATGTTTCTTAAATGCTGAGTAAATTATTAACTTCAGCGTAAAACTTCAATTTTATTTTATCTACAAATTATAAATTAACTTTGCAGAAATCCTTTAGTTGACCTTTCATTTAATTATCCTATCTATTGGTATCCCATAGATGGGAATTCCTAAAACATCTTCAAATTCCAACTTTAATTTCAATCACATAAAATGTTCTATTCAGTTTCCAATAAATTCAATAGATTCAAATTATCATGTTCTAAATCCAAATGAATCCATATATCCTGCCTTCCATTCTTTTAATCTAACTAATTATCATATTCTGAATAAAGTTTACGTTATTTCCACCTATAAGCTACAAATAACAACGAATGTTACATTTGATTTAGATTCTAAATAAATTGATGGGTAATAATTAATAATTCTCACTATTGCCCGATTTATTCCCATTCATGCTTAAATTACCACCAAACAATCATTAAATTTACCTATCTTTTATTGATTCCATAAAATCTATTTACCCTGAGTTAGTTACTGCATTTATCAAATTCCATTTTCGCAATCTTCTTAAATACATAAATTGGTATTGCATTAACATTTAAATTTATTAGCTTATGTCAACACTATTAACATTAATTGCAATGTATTACCAATTTTAGTCACTACCCTAACTACTAACAGATATTAACCTACATTATTCCCAAGAATTTCATTGGTTTTTCTTATATTAAATTTATCAACCATATTAATTAAGGTTTTTTTTAAAACAATTAATAAAATTCCCTTTAATATATACAACTTAGCAATCTATTAAGCATGGTATTATATTTCACGTAAATGTACATTTAATTACATTTATTACAATGTTATCCAAATAAATTGAATGATCTAAGTATATAACTCCTAATATCCACCCATCTTGCCTTAATCCCAAATAACATACAAATTAAACTACCCAAATAGGTTAATTGAATCAGATTTACAATCCAACTTTAATTATTTGCAAATTTTGTCAGTTTGGACCACTAGGTAAATTCAGAATCCTTTAACAACTTCCTACATTAATTTATTTTTAAATAATCCCAAAATTTTCAATATTAAAGTACAAATCCAATTTATCAAAAATTAAAACTTAAATTTCAAGGAATTTATTTATTTAGGTTTAGATCCCGTTTTTCACTAAAATTGGTTGGTATTTATTTCAATCGCCTCTTTAATTGTAACGTAAATTTCTCATAAATACACCTAAAATTTCATTTAATTCCAACTGCTTCCTAATTTCCATTTCTACGTCTTAACACACTCTATATTAAACTTCTAGACATTATATTACTTATCATATTAATGTAACCTTTATTTAGTGTATTAACATTTATTTCAATACAAATTCTATCAACCAATTAAACATGTAACCTATTACTATTGCTTACAAATCAAAATATTGCACCCATTGTCATCTTCTGAATGGAATTAGTATTTATTTCAAAACTTATCTAAATTTACATTGAGACCATAATTAATCCTGTTCGATAATATTAATCCTCAATTTATTAAATGGAATCAATATATCTTACATAACATGTTTTACGCATAAGTTTTTTTAATTAATAAAATTTCAACTTATTCCCCATATTCTCAATAATTACCTAACATAAATCTACACTTATTTTATTCTACGTTCACACTTCCGTTACTCTCAAATCAATAAGTAACGTTCATATAAATAAATGTTATGTCAGTTTCCTATTTATTGCGATATTTTTATTTATTTATTACTGCATAACTTTACTTATTTTCTTCCCATCACTTTAAAATTAATCGTTAAAGTAACGCTTATCAATACGCATCAAATTATTTACCAAATTAAAAGGTTTTGATTTTTTTAACAAATTAATTGATAGATTAATTAGGTAATGTATACGAATTGTTATTATACCCATAAATTTACACTTAACTAATTAAATGCCTTACCTATATTCTCTATCTTCCCATTATATTCAGGTACAATACTTACTCCAATTTTTATTGAAAAATTTATTCATATTACAAACAAAGGCTTAAATTACCATTGTTAAATTAGCGTTCAATATATATTTATCACCTTTTATTATTTACTAAATTTTTATTACAAAATTCTATTAAATAAATTAAATCGTCGAAATTTACGGGTCGTTACACTCTCCCCCACTCAAAACTTTTCGTCCCCGAAAAGGAAAAAGAAGGGAAAAGAAGGATTTAGAATCTACATATCTTATTCAAAACATTACCTTATAAACAATTAAATTTACAAATCTGTTACTTTTCTTAAAATATACAAATTTACAACATTATCTTTTTATACTTAAATTTATTAGAGTTTGGAGAACATTTCAAAATATTTCTAAGTCCAAAATTTAAATATCTAAGTAGTTCCAATCACTAATCATCCAAATTAATACAACAACCATCAATTTCCTCGAACAGCATACGTACAATTACAAAACAACCATACAATCACATAATCAAATAGTTGTTTGGGTTCAAACTTGAAATTGTACGGAATGAAAAATAACTATCAAGTGCATCATTTACTCAACAGTCTTAGATGGAACAAAATAGATTATTTATTCATCCAACAACTTCAAATTTCCTTACCCAACCAACCATAAATCAAACGATAACAATTCAAACCAGCAACCAAACTAACTTATTATAAATTTCATACTTTAGTTATTTGATTTCCCTTTTTGTTTATATAGTGATTTTTTCTCATTCACATTTACTTATCAAAGGTTTGCTCATTCATTTTTGCTTATTACTTACAATTATTCAATTCCATTAACTCGGGTCATGCTGGTTCCTTATATTTTGTTATAATTATTCATTCATTTATAATAGCATGTCCATATTTATTTACTTTAATTCCTTAAGTTTTATAATCATCTATCTATCATGCTTACCTTTATTTATATTTACTTGGTAAAATTTCAATTATATCTTAAGTTATTGAATATAGCAAATTCATTGAATGCTTCATTACCTACTATTACTTGTACAAATTTCTACTACATTTCTTATTAAACATTTCAAGTTTTTATATTTGGTAAGTTATATATGTTAAAGAAAATGCAAATGAACTTATACAAGTTTTATCTCATCTTTTAATTAAATTTAATGTTCAACAATATTACTCTTTATCTCATATGTTACAAATTTCAAATTTCCCTTTATAACTTTGCATTAAATCTCTTACCTAAATTAGAGGTTTCAATTTATTAATCACTTACCTTTTATTTCACTACAATAATTTAAACAATTAATTAATGGAAATTTAAGAATTAAATACCGGGTTAAATTTCAAATTATTTTGAAATATTAGATAAATATATTCTTATAACTTATATACCTCTAATTTTATTTAAAACAATTAAAAAATTATATCTTTTTCGAAAATGAATCTGCAGTAGAACTACTACAGTGGCCTTTCCCCTTCGAAACTCGAAAATGGAAGTCGATGATGCGGCCTCCATCACCGAAATTATTTTCCAGCGACAGAGAGGAAAGTACAAAACTTATTTTCTCAAAAATCTTCTTTAAAACGATTCTTCCAAATTATATTAAATATTTATATCAGAAAATACTTATAAACAAAATTATTAATATATTCCAAAATCATTCAAAAGAAAAACCCCGGACTTAAGTTCTAAATTTCCAAATTTCATTTATCTTATTTTTCAATCTTATTTCTATTATTATTTACACTTTATTGCCTAACAATCAATCTATTGCAGCTAAATATAAATATCAATTGAAATTTTTTATTTTATATATAAAATATAATTGGCAAAAATTTTTCATTCACCTATATTAAAAACAAATATTATGTCGGTCTGTCCTATTAAGTGTTTATAAATCCCTATTGATGTCATGGCGTCCCATGCACCAACCAGAATTTATAAATATGAAACGGAACAAATTAACACAATATTAAAACCTTTTTATAACACTAACAAATATGCTCTCTCATATATACACTCAGTGACTCCCATAGGGTATTACTACCCTATTAATAAAGAGTCAAACCCCACAAAGCCAAGATTTATCGCTAAACCAAAGCTCTGATACCAACTGTAACATCCTGCCTTTTCGCACGGTCTAAACAGACACACGTGCCGATTCAAACCATACGTATGGGCGGATTTGTTATGGGATTTATAAGAAAACAGAGAAGAAATAAAAACAAAATAGAATCTCACAGCGGAAGGATAAAATATAATAGTAAAATATACAGTTCATAAATATGTTTTACAAAACCTTTGATTTTATTTATACAATACATAACAGAGTACACATACCATATGACAATGCAGCGGAACAATGTGAGTGTGGTGCAATAATATAAATAATAATAATACGAATCTTCGTCTTCGTCCTCCAAAGCTAAAGTCTTCGATCCTGCAACGCTCGAACTGACCGGAGCGAATTTGAAAAGGCAAAAACACTCGAGTCAGAACTAAAAGATCTTATGTGAGTTAAATTAACAGAAATAAATATGAGTACAGTAACTCAAAAGATGCTCGGGATTTGCATCTCCTAAGGATCCGTTAAACTATTTACTATGTAGTATATTGCGCTATTATAATAGTGTCTAATTGTAAAATAAACTTACTTTTTAATAGCTTTAAGGGGTTACCCATATAGCCCTTAACACAAACAATGCCAATAGTCTATACAGTACCGTAATACCTCCTGATCGGGAAGCTACCAGAGGATACTCCATAGGTACGACACAAATAGAAACTCGTAGTAAAGGCTCGGTATGGTAGGTGACACGGCACAACTAGGCAATGCCAAGGTAGATATACCAATTGCTATACGGGCTGGTGGAAATGCGCAGCGCGCAGCTACCGCCCACCACGAACAAACTCCCCCAAAATCAAAAAAATAAAGTGGCCACTGAATCAATCCAAAGTCAAAGTATAGTATCGAAGAGGAGTGTCTGATCAGAGGTATGACCTCATTGGCCCGAGAATCGCTCCTGTTTTAGCCACCTTATGCCAACTCACGGGAGTCGGGTCCACGTATTTACCTTACAGGAAACGCCGCCACCAACCTACTTCATTCTGGAATCTCCACCGCGTACACGGTTAGTCAAAGTGGTTTTCGGTATCGACGGAGAGTATGTCCATATCCGATCCCGGTCTCTTTGCCAACCAATCGTTATTATAACACCGCGATCATTCAAAAATAATTATACTTTTAAAACCCCAATAAAATATCCATTTAAAACCATATAAATATGATATCATTTCCTTTTAAAACCCAAATCAATACGATATCATTTTATTTTCCGATATATATACTTTGCAAAATCAAGGGTTCCAAAGTAAATATTTAGAAATCAAAATTCTTGAATATATTATTTCCAAATTATACTACCTTGAAAACATAGCTTTGAAACAAATTTCCATCTCTTAAATGGTTAAATATTAAACTACCTTTATAAAACAAAATATCTTCTTTAGGTTTTACAAATCAATTCTAAATATTGATTTAAACTTCCAAATACCATTTTTAATTCTTATGTTTCGAAGCTTTAAATATTTCACCCTTTCAAAAACAAACTCATTTGACAAACCCATATATGTCAAATTCAATTTCTTATTATTTAGACTTGAAATGTTTTACTTAATGAATTCAATATAATTTGAGTAAAACCTTTAACTTCACATAACTGGATAATCCTTCAATTTATTAAACTTGGTATATTCCTTTAAATCAACTTGATATTCATTTAAATCACTTTACACAAAAATCAAGTTATAAAAATCATATCCTTTAAAATTCTAATTTTTATTAAATTTCAATTTAACTTAATATTCATTTTCCAAATCTTATTCTCATTTAAGTCAATAGAACTTACAGACATTAAATTTTTAATAAATGCTTAATCGTATTTCATCTTAAAAATCAAACTTTATTTTATACTTTAAATCAAATTTATACAAAGCTTAAACTGAAATTTACTATATATCAATAACCTTTATTAATAACCAAATCAAAATCCCATAAACCATATATATAGATTTACAAAATCACAAAATCATTTCAAAAATAATTATATACATATATCCCGCGGTGCCTGTATAAAATTTTCTACCCTATGGTCAAGTGATACGGATGTTTATCATTTCAATCCGCAAAAAAATGCGGTTGTATATCATTTCAAACCGCAATCCCGAATGAAATGAAATGCATGATAAACTTGCAGTTATACAATATAAATATAGCATCCATTCATCCAAAATCAATCATCAACCCATTTATCTCAACCACCACTATTTTGTTTCAATCATCATATATTTAAAAAAAAACATCACTTTATAGTATATGCAATATAACAAGAAATAAATGACAGTTATTAACTAACAGTTTATATCCAAAATAAATTTATTAACTATTTGACTATCAGTTTATATGCAAATAAATAAATTTTTAACTATCAATTTATATGCAGTAATAAAATTAATGAACAGTTATATTAAATACATGCGATTTAACAGAGATAAGGAATAAAACATGTCAAACAGTCATAAATAAATTTCTACTCATATCTAAAATCAATTTAACAAATATAAGAAAATTTTAGAAGTTGTGAGTGGGTTAAAACACTCACCTTTTGAATTTAAATCGAATTTAAATCCAATTTAAACTCAAAAATTCGACGATCTCCAAATTGGTCCAAACTAACGTCCACAGATCTGGAATTTAATTATGATCCTAACAAAAAAAATCTAGCGTGAATCGGACTACGTATGAGAAAGTTATTCGAAAATTTCGATTGAAAACAAAAATTAAATACAACAAAATAAACAAATATACCCCATCACCATGCCACGTCACAGGCCGCGTCCTTCTTCTCAAAATTCGAGCACGCTACAGCACCAATCAAAAAAAACGGACAGTACCAACAGATTACGCTCTTCGAGAATTATGACATATAATTTTTCTGAAATTTTTAGAGGAGTTTGAAAGAAAAAAAAATTATTTTTATTTTGGACTGTAATTGGATCTAGAAATTTTGCAGCCATTGGAAGAGAAGAAGTTGAAGAAAAGAACACACAGAGAGAAATGAAGATAGATGGAGGCTAGGGTTTACACAGCCTATAAATAGACAAAGTGAAATAGGATAGTTGGGCACGAATCATAAACGCGCAAAACGGTTGTTGGCCCACCAGAATATTTTATATTAATTGGATACGTTACGGATTAGTAAATAAATTAATTTCTTCCTCAGACATTTACATTTAAACGTATTTACAAATGTAAATTTAGATGCTTCATTTATAAGTTTCAATATAAATTCACAATTTCATTAAATTCCAAATTCATAGATAAGTTTCCATTTTCAACTGAATTTCTAAATTACCGTAATAATTATCTTAGATTTTTATTCATTCTCAATAGATTTAACTATTGTAAATTGACTAAGTTTACATACTATAAAAATCCACATTTCTATGTATATATACATTTGAATTCCCTACTAAAAATATTTTATTTATATTTCGCAATTACTTCCAATCCATCTTTTTGGCATCGCACTGTTACTTAAATAAATAGCCTATACCAACACTAATTATCATTAATTTGAAACGGGTTACCAAATTTTGGAATTTTATTAATAATTATTATTTATTGCTTCATTGTTTATTCAAATTTAGACAATTTTAGATGTTTCTTAAATGCTGAGTAAATTATTAACTTCAGCGTAAAACTTCAATTTTATTTTATCTACAAATTATAAATTAACTTTGCAGAAATCCTTTAGTTGACCTTTCATTTAATTATCCTATCTATTGGTATCCCATAGATGGGAATTCCTTAAACATCTCCAAATTCCAACTTTAATTTCAATCACATAAAATGTTCTATTCAGTTTCCAATAAATTCAATAGATTCAAATTATCATGTTCTAAATCCAAATGAATCCATATATCCTGCCTTCCATTCTTTTAATCTAACTAATTATCATATTCTGAATAAAGTTTACGTTATTTCCACCTATAAGCTACAAATAACAACGAATGTTACATTTGATTTAGATTCTAAATAAATTGATGGGTAATAATTAATAATTCTCACTATTGCCCGATTTATTCCCATTCATGCTTAAATTACCACCAAACAATCATTAAATTTACCTATCTTTTATTGATTCCATAAAATCTATTTGCCCTGAGTTAGTTACTGCATTTATCAAATTCCAATTTTGCAATCTCCTTAAATACATAAATTGGTATTGCATTAACATTTAAATTTATTAGCTTATGTCAACACTATTAACATTAATTGCAATGTATTACCAATTTTAGTAACTACCCTAACTACTAACTCATATTAACCTACATTATTCCCAAGAATTTCATTGGTTTTTCTTATATTAAATTTATCAACCATATTAATTAAGGTTTTTTTTTAAAACAATTAATAAAATTCCCTTTAATATATACAACTTAGCAATCTATTGAGCATGGTATTATATTTCACGTAAATGTACATTTAATTACATTTATTACAATGTTATCCAAATAAATTGAATGATCTAAGTATATAACTCCTAATATCCACCCATCTTGCCTTAATCCCAAATAACATACAAATTAAACTACCCAAATAGGTTAATTGAATCAGATTTACAATCCAACTTTAATTATTTGCAAATTTTGTCAGTTTGGACCACTTGGTAAATTCAGAATCCTTTAACAACTTCCTACATTAATTTATTTTTGAATAATCCTAAAATTTTAAATATTAAAGTACAAATCCAATTTATCAAAAATTAAAACTTAAATTTCAAGGAATTTATTTATTTAGGTTTAGATCCCGTTTTTCACTAAAATTGGTTGGTATTTATTTCATTCGCCTCTTTAATTGTAACGTAAATTTCTCATAAATACACCTAAAATTTCATTTAATTCCAACTGCTTCCTAATTTCCATTTCTACGTCTTAACACACTCTATATTAAACTTCTAGACATTGTATTACTTATCATATTAATGTAACCTTTATTTAGTGTATTAACATTTATTTCAATTCAAATTCTATCAACCAATTAAACATGTAACCTATTACTATTGCTTACAAATCAAAATATTGCACCCATTGTCATCTTATGAATGTAATTAGTATTTATTTCAAAACTTATCTAAATTTACATTGAGACCATAATTAATCCTCTTCGATAATATTAATCCTCTTCGATAATATTAATCCTCAATTTATTAAATGGAATCAATATATCTTACATAACATGTTTTACGCATAAGTTTTTTTAATTAATAAAATTTCTACTTATTCTCCATATTCTCAATAATTACCTAACATAAATCTACACTTATTTTATTCTACGTTCACACTTCTGTTACTCTCAAATCAATAAGTAACGTTCATATAAATAAATGTTATGTCAGTTTCCTATTTATTGCGATATTTTTATTTATTTATTACTGCATAACTTTACTTATTTTCTTCCCATCACTTTAAAATTAATCGTTAAAGTAACGCTTATCAATACGCATCAAATTATTTACCAAATTAAAAGGTTTTGATTTTTTTCAACAAATTAATTGATAGATTAATTAGTTAATGTATACGAATTGTTGTTATACCCATAAATTTACACTTAACTAATTAAATGCCTTACCTCTATTCTCTGTCTTCCCATTATATTCAGGTACAATACTTACTCCAATTTTTATTGAAAAATTTATTCATATTACAAACAAAGGCTTAAATTACCATTGTTAAATTAGCGTTCAATATATATTTATCACCTTTTATTATTTACTAAATTTTTATTACAAAATTCTATTAAATAAATTAAATCGTCGAAATTTACGGGTCGTTACAGCTGGGTCGGCTGTGGAAAATCCTCCACGATCTGCCTGAAGAAGCTTACGTCGGAGCACGCTTGTCATGTTCCGTCCACGTCGATCTGCCTGAAGAAGCCTACGATTACAGATGTTATCTATCCTACGTACTAGCAACCTATGAAAGGTAACAAACATCCTTGCAAACTTACTTTCCCGCTCCTAGTACATACAGCCAAAACTATATTTTGGTCTTAACTGCATGAAACACCTATCGAGACCTTTACAAGGTCTGCCTACCAAATCGTTTCCAGATTAATTAATTTTACCATTACAATTTACATACTGTTTATTTTCATTAATCTACTTTAGGCCATTTTTATAACCGCTTTGGTTATTTCACAATTTCCCTTTTTCTTACATAAATGGTATTTTAATTTTACGTCCGTTCGGTCCATATGGTTTGTTTGTAAAAAATTTATGCCATTTTGTTACATATTTACACTAGCCTTTAGGGTCCATTTAATTTACATTTTTTTCACCTTAATTTACATTCTCCTTTTAGAGATTTAATATGTACAAAAATTTTATCCAATAACCATAAACCATTTAGTTAAACTAGATTCAACTTTTACATTTTTACGCTACATATGAAATAAACAATTTTGCCAATTAAACTTCCCAATTTTATTCCAAAAACATATTCAAAATTATGTAATTATATCAATCAAAACCATAATTTTATTCAAGTAACATATTCTCAATTTATTCAACTACCATGTTCTACCATTAGAAATCGAATAACAATTCTAATTCAATTTAATTAAACCAATCTTATTTACGCCATGAAACGTGAATAATAATTTGTTTGTTCCAAATATCAACCCAAACATGAATTAGAATTGAGAATTGAAATAAGAAGAAGTTACAATAATTTGCATCAAACCTCAATTATTAACAGAAATTAATTCATATTATCGTGCCAGAAAAGAACTAAAATTAAACTACTTTATTTTTCTATTTCGTATTAATTCCCACTCACCTAGCACTTGAGCTTGTATAAATTTGAAAATCTTTTCTTCTTCTTATCTTCCTCCTTTTAAATTCTTTAGATAACTCGTACATATATTTTTAATTTGATTTGGAAGAGAATTATTTATTTAGCGGAGAATTGACGAAGAAAAATACACACAAATTTTACTGTAGACTTATGGCGACGGCTGAATAAAAAATTAGGTTTTAGGTTAGATGGTTTATTTATAGATAGTGTGTGTGCATATAATCCACTAGATTTTCCTACGTTAAATCATGTTCATCCGAACACCTCGTGGTTATCCACTATGGCTCATACACGTCACCGGACCAATATAACGCTAGGAAATTAGAAAACACGTCACCCAGTCTAATAGAAAACCGCCACGTCATAAAATAAATCAACGTTCATTAATTATTCCTATTAATTGATTGCATTGCAAAATTTCCATTTTTCTTGTTTGTGTGTATGCATTACACTTTTTGAGAGATTATACTCCCCCTCTTAATTGACTTTACAAATTATTTTCCATTTATAAACCTCATTAGATCTTTATTTTAAAGTTTTTTGCATTTGTTAACAACCAGTCCATCTTAATTTTCCAAATTTACATCCATAGTAATTTCTTTTGTCATACATTCTCATTAATGTTAATTATGTCATTAATTCAGCCAATCAATTTATTCATAATCCTTATCTATTCATCAATTGGGTACGTTACACATTTGTTTACACTTTTGAATGTGTACAATTAATTAGGATATATGTATATATACATATACAGTATAAACTAATCAATCCCTTTGTTAATTTTATTCATTCATAGTTAATTTTCTTAGTTGATTGGTTACTAATTTTAACCATTCCTCATTGATTCTTGTCCGTTACAACATTTATTTGTTAATGTTTTATCCTACTTTCTAAATCTTCTGTTTATAAACATTAAAGATTTAAACTTCAAGAATATATATTTTATAAACAAATTTAGTTTTTTTCATCTTACATGTTTACAATGTACGTTAATTTCCAATTAATGTACATTAGTAAATGTTGTAACACATGTTAATTACAATTGTAACGTACATTAATTACTAATAATTTGCATTTATTGTCAATATTTTTTTTTACCATTTCTCACCTTATACATATGTGTGTGTGTGTGTATTAATTCAATACTCTTGTTTCCAATTAATTTCATTATTCAAATTCAAACGTTTAAATGTGCGCATAAATGCGTAAGTTATTGAAGTAATTCCAAACTTTGTGTATATAATATGTTTTCCTTTTTAATAATTTCTACTGACTCATTGCTGACTGTGTACATATGTAATTTAACACACATCAGCAATCAATCAATCAATTGTAATTAATGTAAGTTATCAATTTCATACTAAATGTTTCTGATGCCAAAACTTCAAACGGTCATAATTCTTCATTTGAACTCCGTTTGGAAAACATTACATATGAAAATTAATCAGAAAATTTCCACAAACACAATGGTATAAGTTTCATGGCCAAATTCCAATATTTGCGAAATGTCCATTTTTGACAGTTGTCTAAGTTTATTAATTATATTTCCATTAATTAATTAGTGTAAAAAACGTGAGGTGTACTTTAATTTACACGTTTCCTTTAAAAAAAATTAATAATAACTTCTTCTATTTTAATTCCTTTTTAATTATTTTTCCTTTGAAATATCGGGGTGTTACATTCTCCCCCTTTAAAGGATTTCATCCTCGAAATCTCCGAAGACGGAAGAATGTAAATAGCAACCATCATCCAAAAACTGCATCCATCTACTCATCCATCATCCATTTCTACCATTGTCCTTATTTTTAACTAATGCAATTTATGATTTATGCAAAGTTAAATGCATATGAACATACCTAATGTGAAAAGGTAGTCGGTCTACTGATTCAGTTGACCTCCTATAATGCATGTATGCTTATGTCATACAACCAAATGTATACAGTTACCCTAGAATAATTGATAATTCTATATGTATGTTTCAATCATTCACCCAAATCCACCATCTATATGCAACATCCATTTATATATACATATACATATATATGTACAACCATGTGCAAATGCAATAGATAACAGGCACACATATGCAAGTGTGTGTACCTAGTTGGCCGATTATCCTAATAAATATCTATCCAGTGCATGCAATGCATCCATTTGCAAACATTGTCATTCACTTGCAACCACAAGCAACCATCAAACATAACATGTCCTAATGGCATGTTTATAAACATCCCTACCAACACAAAGTGTCACCTAAAAAGATCTATCGAAGGATCCTAATTAGGGAAAGATCAAAGATAGGATGTTCAAAAGAAAACTTACCAACAAAAGATGTGGATATGAAATCCTAATCCTCTCCTTCATGGCCATATCCCAAACCGGTAGAGTAACCGGGCGAGCATTATCAGCAAGATATATCCTGAAATCAACCTCCCTCCATGGAGGAAGGCCAGTGACCTCAAAAACATCATGGTACAAAGAAACAACTAGAACAAAACTAAGATCATCGGGCGATACGTCTAAAGAATAATGGTAGCTAAGCATAACAGACCTTCGCGGATCACATAAAACCTCCAAGGTACAACCACTGCACGTACCTAACAAGCTTTTTGTCATAGTCTAAGATTGCCCCATACATCGACAACCAGTCCATACCCAAAATAAGACCAAAATCAGAGAAACCAAGAAGGAATACCTCACAGTCAAACTCTACTCCAAGAATCAAAATTTTCAAACCTCGAAAAAGCATTGCAAGTAAGCCGATCCTCTAACTGGATTTGAGACTACTACCAGATCAAAAATGATGGAAACATCTAAATGCAGTCCCTCAACAAGAAAACTAGAGATAAAGGAATAAGATGCTCTTGAATCAAACAAGGTGTGTACTGAAATATCAGAAATGGAACACAAACCTTCCACCATAACTTTCTTATACCCTTCCATTTGTTTTTCAAACTCTACGGTCAACCTTATCTTAGTAGGCTACTTAATACTATTCATCTAACTCCAAATTTATTTCTTCCCTTTCTAAGTGAATATCAAAACATTTTTACTTCGTCTTTTCAACAAAGACCATAAATTTCTCAAAGTGAATTAGTCTTTATAACTATAAAGTCTGATTTTTCATTTCTTTTATAGTTTAGTTCAACTTCTGATTTTTACCATTTCCATACAACTAGTAAGTCGCCTAAGATTTTAAAATCTTCCTATTTTCAAATTTCACAAAGCTAAAAAGATTTAAAACTGCTAAATTCTCTTTTAAGATTTTAACTTACTAGCATTTACCCGTATATTTCCAAATGTTATTTATTTCAAAAAAAAGAAGTTCAGAAGTAGCGTTTTATATACTTTTTAAATTCTCTTTTTTTTAAAAATTTCCATTTTAAAAGTAAAGTACACATTAGAGATAAGTGCAACAATGTGTAAAATAAATGCTAAACAATTATTGAAAAAATAGCTTTCATTCTATTTTTGTCAAATTCTTTCAATTTTTCTTTTTAACGAAATTTAAGTGGTTTGTCTGATTATTTTATTAAACTAAAATATCAGACACCCATCGCTTCCACTAAAATCAAAATACACATCGAGGGTGAATATAACAATGTGCTTAAAAAGTTCTATGATGGTTATTGAAAAATAACCTATAACAATTTCTTTTTACACAATTTCCATAAAATTTATTTGACAAATTTCATATCATTTTCCTTTCTCATTTCAATATATGATTTCCACTATTTTTATTTTGAGAAAACACTTTAACTTATTTACCATTTAAATAGGAGTAGATAATAGGAAACCCAATAGCTTTAGCCCACTTTTATGCATCAATACTAAAAATGCACAAATTTCCTTACGGTCGTAAAGCCTTTTCCTCATATTTATTTCCAACCTATCCATCTTCTAAAGGTCGCACTGGGTTAATATCCTTGATTTACTTTCATGCCCATAATTCCTCTGCTACTACTGGCTTATATAAACCATTAGCATTTCTATAAGAATAACTAGGGAAGGTCCATCCTATCTCCTAAAACTTGTTCCCATTCCCTTTCCCATAGATAGAGTAGGCACGAATAAAAGGAATTCTAACATATGTAGATAAAAACTTTAAAAATAACTCTTAACAAAACTTTTATCTATATACAGATATATAAATATAAACTTTCAAAACTCGATTTTGAAAACTTTTTGAAAGACTCCTTGAAAAACCATTTTTTTCAAGTATTTTCTCTCAATACATGTCTTAATCCTAGGGAATCCTTAACCCTAGGCTCCATTTCGTATCTACTTTATATTTTAAAACTTGGTTTGACATTTATTTCTTCCTTTCAAAAAAGAATTTTGAAATCCCAAAATTCTCGCCTTTAAAAGTGTTAATTAAAACTTCTTATTAAATCGATAAATACTTGATGGCTTTACCTTGCACTCTTATGGTGTTTGAATTTAAATTATCCCCTAAACCTAGATGGGAATACCAATAATTCTAAGTTTAGAATTTAACCTGCTTTTCCTTTTAAAGACCTTTATAAATTTCTAACAATTGGAATCTTTGATTCAACTTTTTCATTAAGTTTTTCATTTTCAAAAACTTGTTTATTTCCACCAAACCATTTATTCCAAAGACATACCTTATTTGTTTTCAAAATGTTCTTTCATAATTTTCATTTTAGAAAACATGGAGTAGATAAGAACAACGAATCTCTCAAGAGTTCCTTGACTTTTTCCTACTACACTTACTAACATTTTTTCCAATTACTACACTTTTAATTATACTTAAAGATTTTATATTTTAATATATTGGAACTACTACGGAAACCATTAAAAATCTTCTATGAATCCTTTAAAGGAGGATTTATGTTTGTGTGAAATTACAAGGATGTTTTTTCCGCATATTCCTTATAATTTCAACAAAACATGTTTATTTATAGCTTGGTTGATTCATAGAAAATTATATCATTACTCCTTTCATTCCAATAGATTAAAGTATGTCTAATCCCTACCTATCTACAATACTAATGCAGTTACTTAATTAAATTTCAAGTTCTACGTCTCCCTCTTAAAAACATGTACTCTATTCCCAATTTCTACTAATTATTTTGTTCACCCATAAAAATAATTTTCATGTAAAAATATTTCCAAGCTATATTGCTCTTTTTATCCCTTTCATAAGAATAGAGTTTTACAAATTTTCCTTTACTGAAATTTCATGCTTCCAATTAACTTAAATTTAAATTCTTTTTGTTTTATAAAGAAACTAGCAAGCTACTTATGTTGTATAATCTTACAAAAAGAATTTTTCTTCAAATAAAAATCTATATCATACAAAAACCATACCACTTTTCCAAAACCCATTATTTGCTTTTTCAAATATATTTCAACTTTTTAATCTCAAAAGTTCCCTCTTTAATCGGTTAAACTTAAAGTGGGCCTTTACTTACTTCCTTAGGAATGTCCTATTCCTAATCTTGGAAATCCTTTTTCCCCCTACCTAAATCCTCTTTCCCTAAGGGATTTTCCTTCTTGCATAACATATGGATTCTAATTCATTTCCAATAAATGGACCTATTGTACATATTCCAGCGGAAATAAAAATGGGGACTGAACATCCTTGGGCTACTGCGACCCAATTTGTAACGACCCATAATTTTTAGTTAGTTGAATTTGTCATTTTAATAAGTTTTAGATAATTTAATTCAGAAAGAAGTAAAGATTTATAGTTGATAATGAAGCATATGTTGAAAAAGAAATGAAACCATAGAAATGTAAGCTAAGTATTAACAGTTGATATAAAATGACGAATAAACTGAAATGATGTAAATGGTTATACTAGGCTAAGACGAGAATATAGGAAAACAAGGGTAAGTTGTGAATTTATTTAATGGATTAATAATATTAGATAGTAAATTGAATTAAATCAATGCCCTGTAGAAGTTGGAGTATGGTTTAGGAATGGAAGCTTTTAAAGGAAAATCTTTAATTTATAAATGAAAATCAATGTATTAAATTAGGTGTAACTGAATGTATGTAAATAATTTTGTAGGAATAAGTTAGTAAACAATTTATTTGCACATACCCGATTTAATTGAAATAACAGAAAAGACAAGAACTTGATTTGCCTAGGTATTTATATATTGATAAACTATAACTAAATAGAAAGTTTGGTAGTAAATAGGATATAAGAAGACAAAGGCAACTAGTAAATTAATAAATGAATTCATAATAATAAGTAGTAATTAATGCATATATATTTGGCATTTGTGATAATTACAAATTTTACCCATTCATTTAATTTATTTAATTAAACCAAAATCTATGGCAACATTTTTGTTAATGATGGTTGTAAGTGAATTTGAATGTAAAAGGGTAACAATTATTTAGGTTAACCATTATTGAGTATATTAAGTTAAGAATGGCAATAGATTGAAATAAATCTAAATTTATTTATTTTTTTGTTAATGCGTTCTAGTTAATAAAGGGGAATTTATAAGAAATGAAGCATGCACTAATGAAATGTATTATAATTCAATGTTATTTATACCCATAAAATGTCTATTTGCTGAATAGAAAGATTTTTAAACCAATAAACGAATTTATTGAGGTTCCAATTTATAATTTATAACATTTAATGTAGACTCAATTTAAATTAATTGATTTAAATTGTGCAGTTAGCGTAGATTTTGTTGTAATTAAAGAGGGTTAATTTTATAAGATGAAATTTATGCTAACTCTTTTTATAATAAAACCATTGGTTGATTTAAAGTATAGAAAGCAGGATTTATAAATTTAATTAGAGTATCAAATTCAACAATTGCATTTATTGCATAATAAAATGGAATTTAACGGTTAAATTTTACGTTATTGAAATTAAAATGGACTTTGAGGATAATAATGTGAAATCATGAACCAATGTTAGTGGCATCCTTATTTTGGATAAAAGGTGAGAATATAAAAGTTGAAAATCTAATAAATGGGTTTTGAGAATTTAATTTATAATTCCTAAATATAAGGAAGTGGAGAAATTAACACTGCAATTGATAGACTTATCAACTTTTAATTCACATCTAAACTTGTTAAATCATTGAAATTGATTAAGAAATATATAAGCAATAAAATTTGGTCAATTTTAGAATTTAAATATAAAATTTGATTTTATAATTTATTTTAATTTATTTAATTAATATAAAAATAGCTATTTTGGCCACGGACTCGGATTTCGACGAAACCGGTTTCATCGGATCCGTATCGGTGAATTATTGTAGGGTTTCAAGTTTCGTATCGATCGAACCTGTCGTTTGATCGTACGGACGCGAAACGCCTTGAAATCGATTTAATTAAAATCAATTTGAAATCAATTTGGAAATCTTGTTTTCAGCATAACTTCTTCATACGATCGAATTTGGACGTGAAACTTTTTCCATCGCGTTCAGAATATTTTAAATTACCTATTTGGATATATGGGTTTAACAATTTTCGTTCCGGGGTCAGAACGGGCTTTTTTGGGCCAACTACCGTTTAGCACGTTCGTAATTCGTGCCCACCTAGCCTACTACAGTTTGTCCATAAATAGGCTGTGATAAACCCTAGCCTCCGTTCTATTCTCTTTTGCTGTACGTTCTTTTCTTCAACTCCTTCTCCTCCTCAAATGGATGCATATGTCAGATCCAATTCTAATCAAATTTCAAATGAAAATTCAACCACCTCAGAAAAATCTCAAAAAAATATATGTTGATATTCTCGACGAACGTAATCTGCTGGTGGTATTTGTTTTTCCATTCGATATACCGTTTTCCTAAAAAAAATTAAAACAGTTCGTGGCCATTCATCTCGCGAAAATCAACTTCGTCGGATCGAGAAAACATTTCTGGGTATTGGAGAGGGGACTGAGGGGGTTGCATCGGCTGTTTTGGGTTTCAATGGTTGGATCGGCCAGAAATCGCTGATTAGGGTTTAAATTATATACGGCGGCTACAAATATTCACGTCCAGATTTTTGACGCGAGTCAATCGCGTGGTGGGGTTTGGTGCGCCTCGTCCTAAGGGTCACGGCGGCCGGCCTCGATCATCTATTAGAGGGGCAACGGTGATCAGAAATTGTGGCGGCGGTCTATTCATGTTTGGTCGAGCTGAAGAAAATTTAGAGCGCCTGTAGCTCATTTGGACCATTCAGTAAACGTTGATGACGTGACGTGTAGTTGGAAAGGTGAATTTGTTCTTTCTTTCGTTTTATTTTAATTAGTTTCAAATCATTCTAACACGCATAACTCTCACATACGAGCTCCGTTTCACACGAGATTTCTTTGGTTAGGATCGTAATTAAATTCTAGACATTTTGGCACGGGTTTGGAAAGATTTGGAGACTGTCTAATTTTTGGGTTTAAATTGGATTTTAATCCAATTTAAATTCAAAAGGTGAGTGTTTTAACCCACTCACAACTTCTAAAAGTTTTTATGTGTGTTAAATTTATTTTAAAAACGAGTAGAAAAATATTTATGACTGTTTGGCATGTTTTATTCATCATATCTGTTAAATCGCATTTATTTAATTTAACTGTTAATTTTTTTTTATTGCATAAAATTTGACAGTTAGAATTTATTTTTGCATATAAACTGCTAGTTAACAGTCATTAAATTTATTTTGGAATATAAACTATTAGTTAATATCTGTTATTGATTCCTGTATAATTCATATGCTCTGTATCGATGATTGTTTAAAATTGGATGATAATTGCAATTGATGATTGATGATTGATATTTGGATGAATGAATGATATAATTATATTGTACTAACTGCAAATCATCATGCATTTTTCATTTCATTCGGGATTGTGGTTTGAAATGATATACAACCGCAAAATTTTATTTTTAAAATTGCGGATTGAAATGATAAATATCCGTATGACTTGACCATAGGATAGAAAATTATATACAGGCACCGTGGTCTATATATATAAAAATATATTTAAGTGATTTCTATGGTTTGGATGGGATAAGGTTTATAAAAAATTTTAATTTTGATATTTTATAAATATTATTCTTCTATATATATACATATGAAGTTAAAATTTTGAATTTAAGCTGTGTATAAATCTGTTAAATAAAAATGAAAAAAAATTGAGAAATGGAATTTGATAATTTATATTATATGTTTAAGTTTGGAAATTTTAAGATATGATATTTATAACTGGATTTTCCAAGATAAATTTAAAATGAATATTCTAGTATAAATTAAATTGAAGAAAATATTTAATTGCTAGAAATTGGAGTTTTATTTATGGATTTTATGTGAATATTCAAGACTAAATAATAGAACATTTAAATTGTTGAAAGAATAAATTCCAACTTTAGTTTTGAAATATTAGTACTCCAAATGGATATATATATAGAAATTGAAGTGGTTTTGGAACTTGAAAGTGATATTTAAATTTTGGTTTAGACTTTAATAAAGAAATATATTTGTAAAGCCATGGAAATTATTTTTCTTTACAAAGTAACCTTAAAAGTTAAACCATTTATTTTATATACCGTTGGATATCAAAACCATTCAAGCTTTAGAAGTTATGGTTTTAAAATTTTGAATTTCGAAATATTATGCTTTGAAAGTATAATTCAAATGTTTGGTTTCCAGATATTACAAAAATTTTAAAGCAGTATGATTTTTGGAAAAGAATTTTTATTTGGGATAAAATGATATCATATTGTTTTGGGTTTTAAAATGATATCGTATTCATAGTTTGAAATGGAAATTTTTATTCTGGTTTTAAAGTATAAACTATTTTTAAATGACCGCGGTGTTATAATAACGATGGTTTGGCAAAGAGACCGGGATCGGATATGGACATACTCTCTGTCGATACCGAAAACCACTTTGACCAACCGTGTACGCGGTGGAGATTCCAGAATGAAGTAGGTTGGTGGCGGCGTTTCCTGTAAGGTAAATACGTGGACCCGACTCCCGTGAGTTGGCATAAGGTGGCTAAAACAGGAGCGATTCTCGGGCCAATGAGGTCATACCTCTGATCGGACACTCCTCTTCGATATTATACTTTGACTTTGGATTGATTCAGTGGCCACTTTTACTTTGATTTTTGGGGGAGTTTGTTCGAGGTGGGCGGTAACTGCGGCTACGCGTTTCCACCATCCCGGATAGTAATTGGTATATCTACCCTGGCATTGCCTAGTTGTGCCGTGTCACCTACCATACCGAGCCTTTACTACGAGTTTTGTTTTGTACCATACCTATGGAGTGCCCTCTGACGACGCCCAGTACGGGGGAGATTACGGTACTGTATAGACTATGGGAATATATAAATGTGTTAAGGTGGAAAATGTAAAGCCTTAACGCTATTTAAAAGTAAGTTTATTTTATAAATAGACCCTACTATAGTAGCGCAATATACTATAAAGTAAATAGTTTAACGAATCCTTAAGAGATGTAAATCTCGAACATCTTTTGAGTTATTGCACTCATATTTATTCTGTTGATTTAACTCGCATAAGATCTTTTAGTTCTGACTCGAGTGTTTTTGTCTTTTCAAATTCGCTCGGGTCAGTCCGAGCGTTTCAGGATTTGAAGATTTAGCTCTGGAGGACGAAGATGAAGATTCGTATTATTATTATTTATATTATTGCACTACACTCATACTGTTCCGCTGCATTTTATTGGTATGTGTACTCTGTTATGTATTGTATAAATCTAATCAAAGATTTTGTAAAACAACTTCATGAGCTGTATATTTGATTATTATATTTTATCCTTCCGCTGTGAGATTCTATTTTGTTTTATTTCTTCTCTGTTTTCTTATTAATCCCATAACAAATCCGCCCTTACGTATGGTTTTGAATCGGCACGTGTGTCTGTTTAAATCGTGCGAAAAGGCGGATGTTACAGTTGGTATCAGAGCTTTGGTTTAGCGATAAACCTTGGCTTTGTGGGGTTTGACTCTTTGTTAATAGGGTAGTAATACCCTATGGGAGTCGCTGAGTGTATATATATGAGAGAGCGTATTTGTTAGTATTATAAAAAGATTTTAATATTGTGTTAATCTGTTCCGTTTTGTATTTATAAATTCTGGTTGATGCATGGGACGCTATGTCATCAATAGGGATTTCTAAACACTTAATAGGACAGACCGACATAATATCTGTTTTAATATAGGTGAAATAATTTTGCCTATTATATTTTCTATATATAAAATAAAATTTTAAATGATATTATATATATATATATATATTTGGTTGCAATAGATTGGTTGTTAGGAATAAAATTTATATAATAGGTAAAATAAGATTGAAAATAAAAATCAATGAAATTTGGAAATTTTAGGACTTACGTCCGGGATTTTGAAAATTTGCTTTCAAAGGATTTTGAAGTATAATAATATTGTTATATATATTTTCCGATATAAATATTTCATTTTAAATTCGGAAGAATTGTTTTAAAAGAAGATTTTGGAGAAAATAAGTTTTGTACTTTCCTCTCTGTCGTTGGAAAATAATTTCGGTGATGGCGGCCGCATCATCGACTTTCATTTTCGAGTTTCAAAAGGGAAAGGCCGTTGTAGTTAATTCTACTGCAGATTTATTTTGAAAATATCTAAATTTTAATTGTTTTAAATATAATTAGAGGTATATAAGTTATAAGAATATATTTATCTATTATTTTAAAATAAATTGAAATTTAACCCAGTATTTAAAATTCTTAAATTTCCATTAATTAATTAATTGTTTCAATTATGGTAGCGAAACAGAATTTAATTAATAATTGAAACCCTAAATAAAATAAAAGATTTAAATGCTAAGTTATAAAGGAAGTTAAAATTTTAACTTATAAGAAATAGGTAAAGATTTATTGAACAATGAATGAATTAAAAGAATTGAGATAAAACTTGTATAAGTTCAATTGCATTTCTTTAACATATATAACTTACCAAATATGAAAAGTTGAAATGTTAAATAAGAGATTGGAATAGGATATTATGCAAGTAGAAATTTTGGAAATATTGAAGTATTCAATGAATTGCTGTTATAAATGAGAATTTAATGTTATAAACCTAAGTCATAAATTGAAATTTTTCCATAATTAAAGGTAAGTATTATAAACAGGTGATTTTAAACTTAAGTAAATAAAATGAAATTCTTTAATAAATAAGGGTTGATGTGTATAGTTATAAAATTTAGTATGATTTAAATGCTACTAGTTTAATAAAATGTGACTGCAAACCTTAGAGAATGAATTAATAAAATCCTTTACTTATGAGAATGGATGTTATGAGGTTAAGAATTTAAGTGTAATTAAAAAGGGTTATTGAAATTAAATATGATAGAATGTAAGCATTTAATAAATGATTGAAATCGAGAAGTGCATTAAATGTAATACAAATAAAAGAAACTTACATAACCTGAATAAATAAAATGAATAATTGTAAGTAATAAGTAGAAATAAGGAAACAACCATTGAATGAGAAATAAAATTTGAGTTTGTTAGAAATAAATGTAAATTATAAAAAGGAAAATTTATGTGGTTTGAATAAAAGAAAGGAAATCAAACAACTAAAGTATGTGATGAACTTATATAAGTTAATTTGATTTGTTGGTTTAAATCGACATTGTTTGATCTATGGTTGGTTGGGTAAGGAAATTTGAAGTTGTTGGAAGAATAAATAAGCTATTTTTTTGTCCCATCTAGGACTGTTGAGTAAATGATGCACTGGATAGCTATTTTTCATTCCGTACCATTTCAAGTTTTGAACCCGAACAACTATTTGTTTGTTTGATTGAATGATTGTTTGTTTTGTTGTGTGTGCTGTTTGTTAAAATTGATGGTTGTTGTATTGATTTGTTGTTAGTGATTGAAACCACTTAAATATTTCACTATATATAAATTGTTAATCTTTTGGATTTTTTTGTAAGTGGAATGCAGGTTATGGAAGCAACTGCTGCTGCTTTTGGTTCCATAATAATAAGCGTAAATTGCCCGACAAATAGGTACGTTTCGGATTACGGTTTATAGCGCTATTTTGTATATTTTTCCCGTGTTGGGATAAACTATTTTGAATATTCTATATGATATTTTGTTATATTTTAATATTATATTTTCTTCCGAACCTCTCCGTACAAAGGAGACTCTGCCAAAATTTTCCGTAAATTTTGGACTTAGAATTATGTTGAAAATGTTTTCCAAACTTTAATTATTTAAGTATAAAAGGATATAATGATTATAAAACGGGTATATTTTATTTAAGGTAATAAATTTAGTAAATTATTGTTTATAAGTTAATATTTGAAATAAGATGTACTGTTTATTAAATTCTTCCTTCTCTTTTCTTTTTCCTTTTCAGGGACGAAAAGTTTTGAGTGGGGGAGAGTGTAACGACCCGTAATTTTTAGTCGGTTGAATTTGTCATTTTAATAAGTTTTAGATAATTTAATTCAGAAAGAAGTAAAGATTTATAGTTGATAAATAAGCATATGTTGAAAAAGAAATGAAACCATAGAAATGTAAGCTAAGTATTAACAGTTGATATAAAATGACGAATAAATTGAAATGATGTAAATGGTTATACTAGGCTAAGAGGAGAATATAGGAAAATAAGGGTAAGTTGTGAATTTATTTAATGGATTAATAATATTAGATAGTAAATTGAATTAAATCAATGCCCTGTAGAAGTTGGAGTATGGTTTAGGAATGGAAGCTTTTAAAGGAAAATCTTTAATTTACAAATGAAAATCAATGTATTAAATTAGGTGTAACTGAATGTATGTAAATAATTTGGTAGGAATAAGTTAGTAAACAATTTATTTGCACATACCCGATTTAATTGAAATAACAGAAAAGACAAGAACTTGATTTGCCTAGGTATTTATATATTGATAAACTATAACTAAATAGAAAGTTTGGTAGTAAATAGGATATAAGAAGACAAAGGCAACTAGTAAATTTATAAATGAATTCATAATAATAAGTAGTAATTAATGCATATATATTTGGCATTTGTGATAATTACAAATTTTACCCATTCATTTAATTTATTTAATTAAACCAAAATCTATGGCAACATTTTTGTTAATGATGGTTGTAAGTGAATTTGAATGTAAAAGGGTAACAATTATTTAGGTTAACCATTATTGAGTATATTAAGTTAAGAATGGCAATAGAATGAAATAAATCTAAATTTATTTATTTTGTTTTGTTAATGTGTTCTAGTTAATAAAGGGGAATTTATAAGAAATGAAGCATGCACTAATGAAATGTATTATAATTCAATGTTATTTATACCCATAAAATGTCTATTTACTGAATAGAAAGATTTTTAAACCAATAAACGAATTTATTGAGGTTCCAATTTATAATTTATAACATTTAATGTAGACTCAATTTAAATTAATTGATTTAAATTGTGCAGTTAGCGTAGATTTTGTTGTAATTAAAGAGGGTTAATTTTATAAGACGAAATTTATGCTAACTCTTTTTATAATAAAACCATTGGTTGATTTAAAGTATAGAAAGCAGGATTTATAAATTTAATTAGAGTATCAAATTCAACAATTGCATTTATTGCATAATAAAATGGAATTTAACGGTTAAATTTTACGTTATTGAAATTAAAATGGACTTTGAGGATAATAATGTGAAATCATGAACCAATGTTAGTGGCATCGTTATTTTGGATAAAAGGTGAGAATATAAAAGTTGAAAATCTAATAAATGGGTTTTGAGAATTTAATTTATAATTCCTAAATATAAGGAAGTGGAGAAATTAACACTGCAATTGATAGACTTATCAACTTTTAATTCACATCTAAACTTGTTAAATCATTGAAATTGATTAAGAAATATATAAGCAATAAAATTTGGTCAATTTTAGAATTTAAATATAAAATTCGATTTTATAATTTATTTTAATTTATTTAATTAATATAAAAATAGCTATTTTGGCCACGGACTCGGATTTCGACGAAACCAGTTTCATCGGATCCGTATCGATGAATTATTATAGAGTTTCAAGTTTCGTATCGATCGGACCTGTCGTTTGATCGTACGGACGCGAAACGCCTTGAAATCGATTTAATTAAAATCAATTTGAAATCAATTTGGAAATCTTGTTTTCAGCATAACTTCTTCATACGATCGAATTTGGACGTGAAACTTTTTCCATCACGTTCAGAATATTTTAAATTACCTATTTGGATATATGGGTTTAACAATTTTCGTTCCGAGGTCAAAAAGGGCTTTTTTGGGCCAACTACCGTTTAGCACGTTCGTAATTCGTGCCCACCTAGCCTACTACAGTTTGTCCATAAATAGGCTGTGATAAACCCTAGCCTCCATTCTATTCTCTTTTGCTGTACGTTCTTTTCTTCAACTCCTTCTCCTCCTCAAATGGATGCATATGTCAGATCCAATTCTAATCAAATTTCAAATGAAAATTCAACCACCTCAGAAAAATCTCAAAAAAATATATGTTGATGTTCTCGACGAACGTAATCTGCTGGTGGTATTTGTTTTTCTATTCGATATACCGTTTTCCTAGAAAAATTTAAAACAGTTCGTGGCCATTCATCTCGCGATAATCAACTTCGTCGGATCGAGAAAACATTTCTGGGTATTGGAGAGGGGACTGAGGGGGTTGCATCGGCATCGGCTGTTTTGGGTTTCAATGGTTGGATCGGCCAGAAATTGCTGATTAGGGTTTAAATTATATACGGCGGCTGCAAATATTCACGTCCAGATTTTTGACGCGAGTCAGTCGCCTGGTGGGGTTTGGTGCGCCTCGTCCTAAGGGTCACGGCGGCCGGCCTCGATCATCTATTAGAGGGGCAATGGTGATCAGAAATTGTGGCGGCGGTCTATTCATGTTTGGTCGAGCTGAAGAAAATTTAGAGCGCCTGTAGCTCATTTGGACCATTCAGTAAACGTTGATGACGTGGCGTATAGTTGGAAAGGTGAATTTGTTCTTTCTTTCGTTTTATTTTAATTAGTTTCAAATCATTCTAACACGCATAACTCTCACATACGAGCTCCGTTTCACACGAGATTTCTTTGGTTAGGATCGTAATTAAATTCTGGACATTTTGGCACGGGTTTGGAAAGATTTGGAGACTGTTTAATTTTTGGGTTTAAATTGGATTTTAATCCAATTTAAATTCAAAAGGTGAGTGTTTTAACCCACTCACAACTTCTAAAAGTTTTTATGTGTGTTAAATTTATTTTAAAAATGAGTAGAAAAATATTTATGACTGTTTGGCATGTTTTATTCATCATATCTGTTAAATCGCATTTATTTAATTTAAATGTTAATTTATTTTATTTATTGCATAAAATTTGACAGTTAGAATAGAATTTTTGCATATAAACTGCTAGTTAACAGTCATTAAATTTATTTTGGAATATAAACTGTTAGTTAATATCTGTTATTGATTCCTGTATAATTCATATGCTCTGTATCGATGATTGTTTAAAATTGGATGATAATTGCAATTGATGATTGATGATTGATATTTGGATGAATGAATGCTATAATTATACTGTACAAACTGCAAGTCATCATGCATTTTTCATTTCATTCGGGATTGTGGTTTGAAATGATATACAACCGCAAAATTTTATTTTTAAAATTGCGGATTGAAATGATAAATATCCGTATGACTTGACCATAGGATAGAAAATTATATACAGGCACAGTGGTCTATATATATAAATATATTTAAGTGATTTCTATGGTTTGGATGGGATACGGTTTATAAAAAAATTTAATTTTGATATTTTATAAATATTATTCTTCTATATATATACATATGAAGTTAAAATTTTGAATTTAAGCTGTGTATAAATCTGTTAAATAAAAATGAAAAAAAATTGAGAAATGGAATTTGATAATTTATATTATATGTTTAAGTTTGGAAATTTTAAGATATGATATTTATAACTGGATTTTCCAAGATAAATTTAAAATGAATATTCTAGTATAAATTAAATTGAAGAAAATATTTAATTGCTAGAAATTGGAGTTTTATTTATGGATTTTATGTGAATATTCAAGACTAAATAATAGAACATTTAAATTGTTGAAAGAATAAATTCCAACTTTAGTTTTGAAATATTAATACTCCAAATGGATATATATATATAGAAATTGAAGTGGTTTTGGAACTTGAAAGTGATATTTAAATTTTGGTTTAGACTTTAAATAAAGAAATATATTTGTAAAGCCATGGAAATTATTTTTCTTTACAAAGTAACCTTAAAGTTAAACCATTTATTTTATATACCGTTGGATATCCAAACCATTCAAGTTTTAGAAGTTATGGTTTTAAAATTTTGAATTTCGAAATATTATGGTTTGAAAGTATAATTCAAATGTTTGGTTTCCAGATATTACAAAAATTTTAAAGCAGTATGATTTTTGGAAAAGAATTTTTATTTGGGATAAAATGATATCATATTGTTTTGGGTTTTAAAATGATATCGTATTCATAGTTTGAAATGGAAATTTTTATTCTGGTTTTAAAGTATAAACTATTTTTAAATGACCGCGGTGTTATAATAACGATGGGTTGGCAAAGAGACCGGGATCGGATATGGACATACTCTCTGTCGATACCGAAAACTACTTTGACCAACCGTGTACGCGGTGGAGATTCCAGAATGAAGTAGGTTGGTGGCGGCGTTTCCTGTAAGGTAAATACGTGGACCCGACTCCCGTGAGTTGGCATAAGGTGGCTAAAACAGGAGCGATTCTCGGGTCAGTGAGGTCATACCTCTGATCGGACACTCCTCTTCGATATTATACTTTGACTTTGGATTGATTTAGTGGCCACTTTTACTTTGATTTTTGGGGGAGTTTGTTCGAGGTGGGCGGTAACTGCGGCTACGCGTTTCCACCATCCCGGATAGTAATTGGTATATCTACCCTGGCATTGCCTAGTTGTGCCGTGTCACCTACCATACCGAGCCTTTACTACGAGTTTTGTTTTGTACCATACCTATGGAGTGCCCTCTGACGACGCCCAGTACGGGGGAGATTACGGTACTGTATAGACTATGGGAATATATAAATGTGTTAAGGTGGAAAATGTAAAGCCTTAACGCTATTTAAAAGTAAGTTTATTTTATAAATAGACCTTACTATAGTAGCGCAATATACTACATAGTAAATAGTTTTACGGATCCTTAAGAGATGTAAATCCCGAACATCTTTTGAGTTATTGCACTCATATTTATTCTGTTGATTTAACTCGCATAAGATCTTTTAGTTCTGACTTGAGTGTTTTTGTCTTTTCAAATTCGCTCGGGTCAGTCCGAGCGTTTCAGGATTTGAAGATTTAGCTCTGGAGGACGAAGATGAAGATTCGTATTATTATTATTTATATTATTGCACTACACTCATACTGTTCCGCTGCATTTTATTGGTATGTGTACTCTGTTATGTATTGTATAAATCGAATCAAAGATTTTGTAAAACAGCTTCATGAACTGTATATTTGATTATTATACTTTATCCTTCCGCTGTGAGATTCCATTTTGTTTTATTTCTTCTCTGTTTTCTTATTAATCCCATAACAAATCCGCCCTTACGTATGGTTTTGAATCGGCACGTGTGTATGTTTAAATCGTGCGAAAAGGCGTATGTTACACAACTAGAACTCAAGTACAAATTTTCTTTCTTTCCATGGACTTTTCGTATGGTACTAATATACAATTGAGATTAATTGGATTTAAGTACATTTATTTTTGCAAATACATCCACTCTTACTTCCTAATTTATAGGATCTGCTAACCTAAGCTCTGATACCAAATGTAACAACCTGCACACTAGTAGGCTTAAATTTTCGATGAACCGAAAATCTAAGTCCACCAAAGCACGAATTGCTGGTTTGGTATCTTGCAAATAACAAAGGCAAGTCATAGTAATGTTGATGAAATCACACGGCAGAATAATGATAAAGTATTCAGCATATGGTTACTAACTAGGATTAGGCTACTTTCCCTAACAGAGTTGAACCTAGAAGTGAAACATGCCTTTTTACTAAATCGCCATAGTTGTTAAACTATCTTTCTGTGATTTGGAGAAAATTGGAAAAATAGGAATGGGTCGGACATAAAGTCCAGTGAATAAGAAATAAAATGTAGTAGATAGAATAAAATAGTTTAATTCCAGGTCTTTCTCGGATATCGCAGAATAATATAATGTAGTGAATCCTCCTTAGATACAGCTCTAGGGAAGTCAACCATGCAGTAATACTAAACGTCAATCGGCCTGTCTGACCTGCTGTCCTTACCAATCCACGTGCTACAGCGTGAAATTCATGCTCTTCACCCCTGCATTGTGATTGTCTATCCACGTGATACAGCGTTAAAGGCATGCTCCTCACCCGTGCACTATGATTAAATGCCTCTTACGTCTGACCGGTGCCGACTCAAACAACTTCACAGGACCCCGAAGTTGCGCTCAGGCACCACCAAACTGGACTCCTATCCTCCTGTCTCCTCGGTCACCAACATGGACTTTCCCCTATCCAAAGTGTCGGTCCTCCGAAAGAGCATCCGCAGCTGGATCGGCTGCACAAAATCCTCCAACGATCTGCCTAAAGAAGCCTATGTCGCAGGATGTTTGTCCTGTTCTGTCCGCGTCGATCTGCCTGAAGAAGCCCACGATTGCGGATGTTATCTATCCTATGTACTAGCAACTTATGAAAGGTAACAAACATCCTTGCGAACCTACTTTCCCGCTCTTAGTACGTACAGCCAAAACTATATTTTGGTCTTAACTGCATGAAACACCTATCCAGACCTTTACAATGTCTGCCAACCTAATCGTTTCTAGATTAACTAATTTTACCGTTACAGTTTACATACTGGTTATTTCCATTAATCTGCTTTAGGCCATTTTTACATCTGATTTGGTTATTTCATAATTTTCCTTTTTCTTACATAAATGGTATATCAATTTCACGTCCATTCGGTCCGTATGGTTTGTTTGTAATTTTTTACCATTTTGTGACAGATTTACACTAGCCTTTAGAGTCCATTTAATTTACATTTTTTTCCACCCTAATTTACGTTCTTCTTTTAGAGATTTAATGTACACAAATTTTTTATCCAATAGCCACAACCATTTAATTACACAAAATTCCACTTTTACATTTTTAAGCTATAAATGTAATAAACAATTATGCCAATTAGACTTCCCAACTTTGTTCTAAAACCATATTCAAAATAATGTAATTATATCAATCAAAACCATAATTTTATTTAAGTAACATATTTTGAATTTATTCAACTAATCTGTTCTACCACTAGAAATTGAATAACAATTATAATTCAATTTAATTAAACCAATCTTATTTATGCCATGAAACGTGAATAACAATTTGTTTGTCTCAAATTTCAACCCAAACATGAATTAGAATTGAGACGCAGAAGAAGAAGAAGTTACAATAATTTGCATCAAACCTTAATTATTAGTAGAAATTAATTCATATTATCATGCCAGAAAAAGACTAAAATTAAACTACTTGATCTTTCTATTTCAAATTAATTCCCACTCACCTGGCACTTAGCTTGTATAAATTTGAAAAGCTTTTCTTCTTCTTATCTTCCTCTTTTTAAATTATTCAGATAACTCGTATATATATTTTTAATTTGATTTGGAAGAGAATTATTTATTTAATGGAGAAAGGAGGAAGAAGAATACACATAAATTTTACTGTAGACTTATGGCGATGGCTGAATAAAAGATTAGGTTTTAGGTTAGATAGTTTATTTATAGATATTGTGAGTGCATATAATCCATTAGATTTTCCTAGGTTAAATTATGTTCATCCGAACACCTCATGGTTATCCACTATGGCTCATACACGTCAGTGGACCAATAGAACACTAGGAAATCAAAAACCATGTCACTCAGTCCAAAAGAAAACTGTCACATCAGAAAATAAATAATCGTTTATTAATTATTCCCATTAATTGATTGCATTGCAAAATTTCCATTTTTGTTTTTTGTGTGTATACATTACACTTTTTGATAAATTATTCCCTCTTAATTGACTTTACAAATTGTTTTCCATTTTATAAATCTCATTAGATCTTTATTTTAAATATTTGCGTTTGTTAGTAATCAATCTATCTTAATTTTCCAAATTTACATCCATAATAATTTCCTTGTTATACATTCTCATTAATGTCAATTATGTCATTAATTCAGCCAATCAATTTATTCCCAATCCTTATTTATTCATCAATTGGGTACGTTACACATTTATTTACACTTTTGAATGTATACAATTAATTAGGATATATGTATATATACATATACAATTTAAACTAATCAATCCTTGGTTAATTTTTTTCATTCATAGTTAATTTTCTTAATTGATTGCTTACTAATTTTAACCATTCCCCATTGATTCTTGTCTGTTACAACATTTATTTGTTAATGTTTTATCCTATTTTCTAAATCTTCTGTTTAAAAACATAAAGATTTAAACTTCAAGAATATATATTTTATAAACAAATTTAGTTTCCTCATCTTACATGTTTACAATCTACGTTAATTTCCAATTAACGTACATTAGTAAATGTTGTAACGCATGTTAATTACAATTCTAACGTACATTAATTACTAATAATGTGCATTTATTGTCAATAAATCTATTTACCATTTCTCTCCTTATAGATAAGTGTGTATGTGTATTTTAACACAATACTCTTGTTTCCAATTAATTTCATTAATCAAATTCAAACGTTTAAATGTGCGCATAAACGCGTAAGCTATGGAAATAATTCCAAACTTTGTCTATATAATATGTTTCCATTTTTAATTACTTCTACTGAATCATTGTTAACTGTGTACATATGTAATTTAACATATATCAGCGATCAATCAATCAATTATAATTAATGCAAGTTACCAATTTCATATGTATAATTATTTGTGATGCCAAAACTTCAAACGGTCATAACTTCTTTGTTTGAACTTCGTTTGCAAAACATTATATATGAAAATTAATGAAAAAATTTCCATAAACACAATGGTATAAGTTTCATGTCAAAATTCCAATATTTGCAAAATGTCCATTTTTCATAGTTGTTTAAGTTTATTAATTAATTTTTCATTAATTAATTAGTGTAAAAAATGTGTGGTGTACTTTAATTTACACGTTTCCTTTAAATTTTCTTTAATAATAACTTCTTCTATTTTAATCCATGTTAATTATTTTTCCCCTGAAATATCCGGGTGTTACAAACCTCCACCTTTGCCTGGCCAAACCTTGCTCCTCATCTTCCCCGATTCTGCCCAAGAAGAGGAGGTTGGGAGGGAAGTAGTGGTTGGAGTTCATAAATTGGGCCAGGAACTCATTATGTTGTGCATTCCAACACTCATCAAAAAAATCCCTCTCTATTGCAAGTTAGGCCTTTAGTCTTTAGGCTATGCTGTTAAGGGCGTCGTTGAGCACTACTTAGGCGCTATATGGCAATTCCAGCGCTTCGCTTTTTTCCATTGGCGGTTTATTCCACTACTTGTCTGAGGCACCGTCTAAGCGCCAAGTTTTTCTTGGAGCACTAAAAAAATACATGTTTTTAGTATAATCATTTTTTACTATGACTAAATTAAATATAATTATAACAAAATGACCCAATCATTTTATTTATTTATTAAAATTCTTCATCTTCTAATATAATTTTAAACTTTATTTACACTTGATATATTTCATATCAAAATATATAGAAGACCATTTAATAAATATTCTTTTTACAATTCAAAATAAACATGAAATTTTCAAGTCGCCAAATCATACTTAATTAATTTTCCAGTTTAAAAGAATAAATATACAATAATAATTGCTGAATAACTTTTCACTTCTTTGAAATATGATTTTAATAGTTCTTCCTTTCACTTTCTAATTCCATTAATTTTTAAATTCCATTTTAAATATTCATGGAATTAAATTAGAGTACTCCACTAAAATTAAAAAAATTAATTATTCATACTTATTATGGTTTTTGAAGTCATGATTATTATGTACACAAATATTTAGTTATAGTTATGGCATAAATTACGTTACGTATAAACTTTATTATGCATAAGTTTTATTACCGTTGTAAACTATAATAGGATTTTTTTTCTGTTTTTAATTTATTAATGATAAACTTTAATTGTGTGTATATATATCGCCCACATTACAATAATAAATAGTGACGATCTAATCACCACCAGTTGAGTTTCTCAATATATATAGTTACTATTTTTATTGCTACTTAGTGAAAAATTAATCTGTATTAAATAGCGAATGCTTATTTTCATCCAAGCACTGCTCGGACTCCGTTAGACTCTAAAGACATTCCTAGTGCCTAGCGCTATGCTCCACATCGAATAGCATAAGTCTTAGAGGGAATGTATAGTCGATAAAGTTTCCCAATATACCTTGGAGCACCTTCTTAAGGTGGCCTACAACGAACCTATCTTCTTCCTTCCTCTTCCTCGTCCTCTGTAACTCGCACTTAGCTTTTGTAAGCTCACCGTGGTTGCAGCTCACTATCCTGATCAACCTTTTCTTGCACTTTGTGGATACCTCCATTACTTGCCCCATCTTAACAAACATATGCCTT
This sequence comes from Allium cepa, assembly GCA_030765085.1. Taxonomy (NCBI): domain Eukaryota; kingdom Viridiplantae; phylum Streptophyta; class Magnoliopsida; order Asparagales; family Amaryllidaceae; genus Allium; species Allium cepa. Next base: position 1,046,391,107 of record CM060941.1, read on the forward strand.
ACCTAAAGGGAATGAGCTGGAATCTTTGAAAAACACATGCCAGTAGTCACCGACGATACACATCGGAGAGGAAAGAAAACATAAACCAAAAACTATGTCAGAACTCACGAGGAACGCCTTCTTAGGTCCTGATCAAGCACCTAACGCATGTTAAAGACAAGTATCCTCGACATAGCCTACCTATTTTGATCTAGGACTTCACTCACAACCCACCAAAACATGTCATTTACAAAACCCATTCCCTTGACGTGCATATTATTCTTCAATATTGAATGAACAATCACCTTGTCATTGATCCTAATGGCCTTCCCTTCATCGCTTGTGGTGTTGGATGGCTCCTCCTTCGAGTTTGCTATGGTTTCATTATCCTCTTCTTAGCTTAGAGTATAGACTGCCATTTTCCTTCATCTTCCTCTGAGGCTTCATCTTAAGGGTAAAGCGGAGTAAAGGAAGGTGCCAAGGGGCCAAGAGAAGCCGCCTCTAAAGTTAGGCGAGTGTCAGCTTAGGCAAAGCTAGTGAGAGAATGTATGCATCGAAAGTTGAAGCGTGATGACCATAGGATTCAAACCCTTGCCGCCTCGGAAAGCAACAACTTACACCAACGACTGTGCCAAAAGATATTTCTTTAACTTTCTAAAAGGGATGTCATAAACTTTCCCCCTTAAAAAACCCAATGTCCTCATTGGCTCATCATCACTCACCACCTATGCCCTGTGTTTGAAACCCGCATCAACACTGCACCGACTAACATCCATATCATTACAACACAATTTTGGTTGGGTACAGATGTTGACACTAAATTTTATGATAGTAGAATTTGAATCCCTACCACCTTAAATAGCAACATTATGTACTGACCAATGTGTTAAAAGAACTTTGTGTGAACTTTTCGAAATGGATGTTACATGAAATTCATGATAGAAGAAAACAAGAAAAAAAATCAATGCAACATGGTAAATAGGATGGATATAATGCAAGATCAATGTACAAAAAAACATAACATTGTTATTTGTCTAAAGTCGATGCATGTACCCTCAATAGGTCCCTCCTTGCATTTTCTCTTATCGACAAGAGCAGCACGCTTGGACTCACTATGCTCATTTTTTATTATTGCATTGCCACAAAAGTCCCTATAGCTTTGAGGATACCAGGAGTGTAGTCATGTTATATACCCTCGTTGGAGTCAAAAATCTCTCTATGTTATTCAACCAGGCCTTGTCCCGGTTACCCAAAGTTATATAGTAATAACTCTCCCAAGAGTCTCCTAGCGATAAGAGCCCAAAGGATGTTGTTATCCGAGGATGTTGGTGTCCCTTTGAATGTCGACGCGCACTGCCTCCTCATCGGTATTTTCAAAGATCCTATGTGTGTAGGTCAGTGTCATCTCCTATGTTGCTTCATCTTTCATTTTCTTCCAAGAGGGAACTAATGATGGCAATTCTGGGTACATTTGGGGCTGGTCTCCCCATGTGTCACATTGACCCTTTTCTTTCCTTGGCTTTCTAGTCTTAAATTTCACACTCACACAATCAAGATTTTAGGTGAAATATAGTAGTCCCGCTTCCCTTACAGTTCATTGGCAAGAATGTTATCCACGTTCCTCCACTCTTTACAAAGTTCCATTATCATTTTAAACATCTCCTCAAAGATATCCTTATTGTTGCTCACTCAAGATTATAGCCTAACCATAAAAGGGAGATAATATAAGAATGTAAGTCTAAAATAGGGAAGCTAGAAAGGGGTCGAAGACCTATGTGGGATATGGAAGGTGGTATGCTAAAGAACCATGTTATGTGCTACCCCATTGACAAGTATAGAGAAATACATGTCCTTTTATTATGAAATGTACTCAAGCGTCCATATTATCGGTTTGTCCCACTTGTAAAAATGTAGTACATAAAACCATCATACACCCCCATTTGGTATCTAAGATAACATGTACATACAGTAGATGAGACCAGGGGTGATAAACCTAATATTATAGCAACAAAAAATCATGCAAAACATGGCCAAGATGATGTAAAAAATAGGGACCAACTACATATGCGCATGTACATTGCTATTTAGAAAGTAGAGTTAATAGTTGTGTAGTTAGAGTGATAGGCTACATCGAGGTTATAAGGGCCCAAGCATAGTACCCAGTGGGGACATATATTGACATTAATTGGTTCACACCCTCCTAACAGTAAGAGTAATGTCGTGGTAGAAAAAGGCATCCTTGAGCTAGAACTTAGCCCTAGGTGAGGTTGGAGTATCCCTTAAAAAACTCCAATATGGAGGCGCTCCTTGCTAAGTAGTAGCGGTTTGTAAGACATCTACTAAACAAAATATTAGAATCCAAGTCACTAAGTTACCCACTTGTAAAATGAAAGATTTAATGCTACAAATAGGGCACCACCACTTGAAAGAACAAGCTGAGTACCACCCTTTCGGAATGCCTGCAAGTTACGATTCTTCCCTAACATAAATACTTTACTCACAATTACCTTATTGGGCCTAACAAAGCATGAGCTACCTTTATACTATGTCTATACCAATACTAGGCCTCTCATTAAATATATGGAAATTCATTTTGAGATTACTATTTTTATATGTGACTTCAATGATTTCATGTGAAATTAGTGATAAACTTAAATAGGTTTAGATAGGCACTAGTCAGTGTCAAGGGGAAGCTTAGTAACATTATGAAAAATAAATTGACCGATCTGATAATTAAGCAAAAGTAATGAGGATATTTGATTATCTTGCTGAAAAATGCATGTTTTCCCTATTTATGAAAATAATGAAGGCAACCAAATGACGCTAATAGTCTAAAAGAGTACAATAATCAAGAATAGTCGAGATAATTAACTTATTAGGTTTGAAGCGAGGATCGCTATTTGTTACAAAGGGAACCAACAAACTAAGTAATGGAAAAAATGCAATAAAATAGGCAAAGAGGATTTACTATTTGTTTGTGCGAACAAATAGGAAGCAAAGCAAAATTCAAACTTATTTAACGGCAGTAGCGAGGAAGCAACAAAAATGAAGAAGGTGGAGGTGAAAGTATGCAGGAAGGATGAGTGACGTCATCCGTGGATCCGGATAGGTAGGAGGAGATCATGGAACTATAAAATCACTCAATTACCATTTCACATCATTTTGCATATATGTAAATAATGTCTTGAAATACCTAATGGCGATTAGCTAGGATGTAGCCATGTGTTAGAGCATGTACTGTGATTGGATAAATCTGCCAATTTGCACTATGAGAACAAAGTTTAGGGGTAAAATTTTGTGCAAATTCTTTGCACATGTAATAGGAAGCCCACATGAAGAGGACCCTTTGTAAAAAAATTCTCTTGGCCTAATGAAAGGAAGATATCGACGCTTGGTCACACAACAATGGCCCTAAACCATCTCAATATCCTTCCTGATTGCTCTTCCTAAATATCATAACCCACTTCCTTATATGAATTCATCTCACCCAATAAACTAGCCTACTCAAGCTTCTGTCTTAATATCCACTAAGTCCTTTGGTTGCCAACTAGGGTATCTATGCAACCATCAACAATCCTAAAATGCCCATCAACAGTTGTGTCCACTCGACCTCTTCCAAGCCATAGTGATATCGAATAATCTAGCACCTTGCATGAACTCAATGTGATGTATCATTGGCCCACTATCACATATTTCTTTGCATACAATTTGAGTGTCACTCAAATCCCAAGACAGTTAGGATGGCTACAAAACATCAGAACCCCTAGCTACAACATATTATGACATTACAGCCAGACAAGAGTATATTATTGAGGATAGCGACACATGCCAATTCTATATAAATGGCTCAACGACGATGTAGGTTTCTAAAGGAGATTTCTAGACCATTCCTTGACATTTCACGACCCAACGAATACTTGGAAGGCAAGGCACTTATCTTGACCATCCATCCCTTATCTTAGAAAGCTATTTGTAAAGAAAGTCCTACAAAAGCATATGGGATCTATCAATAGACATTTTTGACAAGAAAGCTTTTATTTTCTATTCTCGCCGTAATCAAATTATAAAAGCAATAAATCATGAAGAAGCATTACGGATGTAGATCATTCGATCGAATCACTCTAAAAAGTTCCTAGTTTCCTTATTTTGCATCTCATAAACCACTATTTACACTCATTAACATGTCTAGCTTGCATTTAACGGCTACAGATCCCCATAACTATTTAATTCAATGGTTGGTCAAAGTATTTATTTTAACATAGTTACCATCATATCTAGGACTCCAATCTTAACAAAATTTGATGATAATTCTAATCCTATTACATACATCCTTATTTAAGCCCTCGAACATACCTTTTATGATATCCATTACTTGTTCCAATAACATATAGTTCCCCATGAATGATGTCTAAGTAGTTTAATGGAGAAGGAAAGCCTCCCCATGCTTAACTACCCGACAGTTTGCATTATTGGTTGGAGGAATCAATTCAGATGGAAGTGAAGTGATCTTAGATTCATTTTTATAAATCCCTTATGTGGCCCTCTCATTATCATCCTTTGGATTAGAAAGCAGTTGCTCTCTTGCAATTAGTCTTATGCCCATTTTCTTTACGGAACAAGCAATAATCTCCTCCCTTATTCTCTTCAGGGTTGTTCCTAGCTTTATGAGAAGCAGGAAACTCAATTGTGTCCTTTGCGATTATAAAGATGTAAGAAAGCGATTAATTTAAAGCCATATAATTAGTCTATTGGGTTTTGTCCTAGTTTGACCTTTTATTTTCCCTAGGTGGCCCCATTCTCTAACCATCTCCTCCTTTTAATTATTGCTTTTTTTCATGATATGCATCGGCTGGATAGAAAAACATGTCTACCAAAAAGTAAAATTCTTGAAGATCCCTACACCCAATTATATAGCGTCTTCTAGAATGGACTATTCTCCTGATTTAATTGCCATCAATTTCTCACTATTACTTACTTTTCAGCTTTATTGGCCTCCTCATGGAACCTCTTCTAATATTCCTTTAGCAACTCCCCTTACAATCAGTTACGTTAGCTAAGAAACTTGGGTTAACAGTGGGATCTTTTGAAGTGCAAAATTGTCCATTGAATCATAAGTAAACAGAACCCAAGAGCAGAATGACTTTTCTTAGCACCTCCTATACCACTTACTCTCATCTCTCGCATATGTCACTGAAAATGGTCACCATCTAACATCCCCAGAAGCAAAAAATATACACACCTAACTTTCAAAAGCCAGAATCTGGTCGTTAGGGTCCATGGATCTATCATACTTTATCGTTGAATTCTTGACATTGGATGGAAGTAGTGCATCCATAATCTCGTCAATGAAGGGTACAACACATGGATTATTATTGCTTGTGGGATTAATATTCCTCTTTCCTTTAATATTGATCATATTTTTGGCCATCTTAAGCGATAAATCCCTTAGGTGAGCCTCAACGATATCATAATTTCTCCTTATAGGTTTATATTCCGCTCTCGAAGTGGATCTAACAAAATTTTCAACCATAGTTTTTTTATGGCTTTCTTTGTTTTTGGAGCTGCTTGAAGAGACTTATCATTTATCACCATGGCCCCCTAAATCGTTGATCACACTAGGACAGAGCTTTTGTATTTACTTTCTTTTCATCATTTGTTACGTTCATTGCTTCATAAATTTCTTTCCCAATCTGATTTCCCTCTTTTATAGTTGCATCATTATATTTTAAAATAGATTTACCTCTTCATGATCATCCCTTGCCTTTCGAGTTTTAATCGCAGCCCATGGTTATGCATGTGTTTTAACCATCCCTTACATGGCATCCATTTATGCTTGCATTCTCTTCGACCCATTGCTCTCATTTACGATGAAGGTAAGTATAGAAGCTTGTTTTTCTTCTATATTATACACGTCAAAGGTTGGTAAAAACATGATTTTCAAGAGTAATTATTTGAACCACAATTGGTTCTTTGATAGGATCCTTCTTCACATTGGGGATGTTGAAACTATGATTTAATACTTAGAAGAAAATGTTGTAGATAGAAAGAAGACGAGTCTTAGCTTTTTCGACGAAAGAACACCCAATGTAATAAACTAAAGTTTAAACTGATTGAAAATTATGATGTTATAACCTATATTACACTAATCCACCATTGCTATACATTTTGCATTTCATTGTGTAGCGCTTGACCCCTATATGAGTGTTAATGAAGATTAAACTATCTATGTATCTATTCCCTTGGGCAAACATTGAATACGATGGAACAAAAAATTAACTAGCCAAACTAGTACTCAATATCAATACAAAGCAATAGTACATGGATTTTTCTCATAAAATAGTAGTATATAGAAATCAAATACAAGAAATAATCTTAATGATATGGAAAATATATGAAACATCATGTAATATACCATATATGGTTGTCACACAAAACATGAGTCATACATAGAGTCATACCTATAGGGATATACATCATCCTATAAAATATACAAGTCTAGGTATAAAGTACATCAAGAGTCATGTATATCATAAAGGTCCACTTATAAGCATCCCAAACCTCAGGGAAGATAAATATCCAAACTTTTCATAATCCTTGATCTGACCTATGATTTATAAATGAATATCAAATGTGAGTCAAACTAAAAATTCTAGTGCGAGATAAATCATAACATATGTAATGATAAGGTAGCGTGACGATACATAGCATATAAGGCATATGATAATCAAGTTATCAAATAAAGGTTTAGTCATGCTAAGAACCAATTCATAATTTACAAGTATGAAGTGGGCTATAGTGGTACTCGGCCTATGTAGAGTGATAGTCAAGGTGTAAAGTAGTTAGTCCCGAATCAAAGCCTATCGTGTATCTCTTTGAGCATCAAATAAAATATGACAATCAAATAGATATAAAATAAGCGAGACAGAAATATATCCATATGAACCATCATAGATCAAAGCATGGGTTCAATATATCTGCACAAAGCAATAATAAAGTTTACCAGCTAATAAATAAAATCAAATATTTGTTTCTAAGATAAAATGTAGCATATAGATCCACAATGCTACGCAGTGGAATAAGTGAACCAAACTCAGATAATAACATTCATAATAGTGCCTGCCTCCTGCAGATCCTCTGAACAACTCCATGCACTATATTAAACCTGCTATCTAGTCCACTTATTTAGGAGTACTCAAAATAAAATGAGGCAAAGCATAAAACCTCGAGTTAGAAACATGCATTAAATAATCTCAAGATACTATATAAAACCGATATAGTATAAGGAACATTAGGTATGAAGAGTCATACCTGTCATATCTCTAAATGCAACAGGTTACTACATAAACTCAAATAGATGTTGAACTATCACCATAGGTTGTACATATACTCAGATAATAGAATAGGATTTATGGGTATAGTAAGACCTATATAACATGACATCCATCTCAATCGCTCATCAATCAAGGCAAACTCATAGCATACAAAGCAATCAAAGCAACCAAGGCAACTATCACACTCTCTAATGCCCCTAGATAAGTCATATGACTAACTTGGACGGTCGGCTACTACTCATTTTCGTAGGTACTCAATACTCAAGCTCATGCTTACTAAGATGGTTAGAGATGGACCAATCAGATGCCCAATTCATCGATCCAACTCACGGGTTCACTTATGTCACCTCAGGGTATACTCAGACTACCCTACCTAATATAAGCACCTATCTCTGGCATACATACCAATAGTAGAACCATCTCTTATCTACTTCACAAGTGATTATGCACTACTCGCTAACCCATCTGGTTCTATCTCACACCGAGGTATAAACTTATACTAACAATATACTCAAACATCTTCTGATATAGGAACATAGCTCTTAAGTTGGCATGTCTTCTACTCAAAGCATCTATGATTGCATTTCTCTTACAAGCATACAAGAAATGTCAAAGTCATAGGAGCCCAGGAACCCTAACTATTTCTATTGCTGAAGGTTAAGGGCTTTCTGTGGGAAAAGATACTTCAACGATATATGGTCGTTGAACATCTCAAACCTCTCTTCTAGTTGGTAGTGCCTCTAAATCTTCGGTGCATACATGATCACTACCAATTTTAAATTATGGATTAGGCATTCTCTCTTATGTGGTTTCAGTTGCCGGGTGGTATACGCTATAACATTACCCTCTGCATTAATATCCCACCCAATCAGGCACTGCAAGCATTTTTGTATACCATCAACTCCTCATTCCCACTCAGATGACTAACACAGGTGAAATTTCTAACGATTCCTTCAAACTCACAAATGCATGCTCACAACTCACATCCCAAACAAAAGTATTATTTTTCTTTATCGAGTTGGTTAATGGTGCTGCTACCTTTAAGAAATCCTTAACGAACCATCTCTAGTATCCCGCTAATCCAAGGGAACTTCTCACTTCTATATAGCACTACGAAGCTTTATCGATGCTACAATTTATCTTATAGATAGATATTTGAGTTTATTTATCATTTATATAAACTTTATTACATTTTTGTACAACTGTATTGAACCTTCTATGATGGTTCATATAGTTATATTTCTTTCTTGTCTATTTTTTATCTGTTTGACTATTATATTTTATTCGATGAACTATGAGATATATGACAGGTTTTGATTTAGTGTTGATTATTTTACCCCTGGACTATTGCTCTACATCGGTTGGTGACCATTCTAGTGCAATCTATAGGTTATATTGCATATCGAAGGTGTAGGGAGGGGTTCGCAAATATAAAAGTGTCAAATACCAGATAATTCACAAAAGGCCATATCCTACAATATTGATACCCAATGTATATCGAACATCGAAATTGCAAGGTATTCATAATCCTCACATAAATGGATGCCTTATAGAAAATAATGACATTTCATGATTTAGGACACTGCTATTTATTGTGAATTAAACTTTAATATCATAAGTTACTCACTATTCTCATGTATAAGCTTCCATACAACCTTTCCCCAAATAAACACAAAAGCAATTAGACTTCCAACCCGCTTGAAAGATGTAAACATCACGGTTTACAGACATCATAAGGCACACTATGCTTTCCATATCTGTTGTCTTATAGTCATGCAAGATGCCTAAAACATAAAGCCTGAGTGACAATCCATTGACTACGAAAATATGGCATTATCACACATTCAGGTCGTAGTCCCAAGTTAACCATAAAGATGGATAAATTAGATTTTATAGCATATATATTCTGTTTTTATTTAAATAGTATATTTATTTTATCATGATAATGCTAACCAAGTCAATATTTTAAAAAGAATAAATGATATATGAAACATTATCCTAAAATTCCAATTACAAATGATAGATAGAAAAATACCAATAAGTTTCTCAAAATTTTTATATATGAAAATATCATTTGAACTACCTAAAATTAAAAATACATATAAATATCATTCAAAATTTTGAGATACATTAAATATTAATATATAAAAAATCTCAAGTTCATGGAATGATGTAGTCCGCTTCACTTCTATAAATACATTTTTCAAAATAAAGGTTATTATAATTTCGTAGATAAAAGTATTGAAACTGTAATATCCCATAACCATCGTATTAACGGTATATAAATAAAATCAAAATAATAATAAACAAGTGATTAAATATCCCATAACCATTTAATCAGACAATTTACTATCCATTATTAATCACATATGAAATGTGAAACACAACTTGTTTTAGTTCAACTTTATTAAAACTATGAGTGGACGGATTCAATGGACAGTGAATTCTGTGGAGAAAATAAGCGAAGTGGGTGTAAACGTGGAGTGGTTATATTTTATATTGGGCTGATTCTATTGCCTTGTTTTATACCTTTTCGGCTAATAAAAAAATGAATTGGTTAACTCAATTGTATACATGAGTTTGGGTTGTTTGTAAATATTTTATAGAAATTAACAAAGCACCGTAAAATCTTCATTCAAAAAAAATCTGATTAAAACTATCGAACACTTTATATATAAAATTAGTTTATTTTATTATTAATAAGATATTATTTATAAATTATCATTTTTATGTACTAATAACTCTTTGGATGTACAAAAGTAATTATTCAAAGCTTTATTCAAATAGGAATAAGTAATGAACTCTTATTTCCACTTTTAAATGTAAATTTCATAGTTAAAACTATTCAAGGTTAAAAACTATTCTTAGTTCATTATCATCTAAACAAATTAACCTTATTAGATCAATTTTTTGTATATATTATCCATCTTCGATGTATTTGTATATGTTTATAAATATTGATATATCTTCTATTTAAAAAATATATGAATATCTGTATATAGTAATATTAAACAAATTTATTGTTAAAAGATTTATAATTAAATTATCTTAAAGTTATCAACAAATTGTTTAAACTTTGAAATGGTTAAAATTTTAATTGTATATAAATTATTGTGCGTGTGTGCATTTTCCATTTTTTGTTTTTAACTAAGCCATTTAAGCTCCAGGCTCGTGCAACTCGGACAACATTTGCATATCATCCAGTTGACTGTGAATGTCCAACCGACAGACTAATTGCATTGCCTAGAGTATCACTCCCTGTAGTTCAGGTCCCCTTCGGTGCCTCTACATCGACAGTTTGATGCATTTAATCTTTCCAATCCGAAATTCATCTTTTCCAAACCCAGATTTAACATGCTTACAAAATTTTAAATCTTAAATCAAAATTCTCTAATTAGGTAGTAACAATATAGTAGGGAAGATATTAAGGCAGAAAAGATATTCAATAATAGTAGACCAAACACCAATATGCAATCCAACCAAATAATAGTCCAACATGAATTAAATTATATGTATACACATATAGATACACACACATACATACTTATGTATATACATATATATTAATGACTCAACTGGCAAAGCCTTAACTATAAGAACCTTATTTTGAGTGTTTAGATATCGTCCTATGCAGTAGTGCTATCAAGTTATTTATTGAAACATATACTCTAGAACAAGTGATAGAACACCAATGAAAGCTTGATGAGCTAAACCGAAGGTATATATATTTATAAGTCTTATTACTAAGAATACATGTCTTAGAAATATTCTCATATACAATCTCCCATAACTATAATCATATACACTTACAAAAACATACACAAATAAGTTTCGAAGACTTAACAAAATTTTTATACATAAACACAAGTTTAAACATGCATAGAATCAATAAATGTTGTTTACAGCCATTCAGATGTATAAATGACTCAACCAAAAGTCCAAATGATATTCTAGACGTCTTGTTGAATTTTTAAGATGAATAAATCATATAGTTTCTTAAATACTTACTCATGGTTTTCTCTATTCAAAAATCTAGATGTATAAACTAATTAGCCAGACGTCTGAATCACTGTAATGGACAAAAACCTAAAAACTATATTTTTTGAACTGTTTTCTTCTTTAAGGGTTGTAACATTTCAATGTCAGAAGCTTACTACTCTTCATTAAAATCTTTGAACTATTATAAATAGAGATTTTAAATAGTAGTTTTAATAACTAATTCTACTCTAAAAGCTATCTAAGCATTCAAAGCATCCTCGTTTTCAAAAGCTTTCAAAGCATTATATTGTAACAACCCTAAACATTTGACACTCGAAATTAGAATCAAACTCGAATAAAATAAGCTTTAAACACTAATATCAAATATTAAAAACCTTAGGTCGTTAGGTGTATTTTAAATACGATCAATTTACATCACATTAGAATTAAACAAAAATTGATTACTACAACACATATAACATGCAAGATCTAGTACAACAAATAAAATAACACCAACCATCTATATATCCAATTGTATCAGTCATTAACACATTCACAAATAATAGAAATACAATATAAAGAAATGTATTAAATGATCAACCTTTAGATGCAACCTCCAGTATACTTTTTCCCCTTCTGCAACTTTCTCCTATAGCATAAAGATATGCAGACATAGAAAAGGAAGGAAAAATTTGTGTCAACTAATTTGGAACTATTCCTAACTCTATGCACCCCAACTCAACTTAAGGGATCCGATGGCTATTACGTAGAAAAATGATGTCGATGTATTTTTTGGGATTAAGCCTATGCATTTATGTTTTTCATACACGGACCTGCTTTTCCCCCATGACCATAAAGGTTATTAGATAGTAATAAATCACTAACACATTAACACAACCATAGATGAACATCCATCATGTCATTCACAACGTAGCAATACAAACTAGGTAATAATACCTTAACATGTAGAAACATGCAAAGGTCAAAAATCCATCTTGCTACCACATTCAATCAAGTGTCAACCAAAAAGAATCATCGATTCATACAAGTGACTAAATTAATCCACAAATAATAATACACAATAATCACATGTTAAATAACAATAACAACCATCGATGGTACCAATAATCATGCATGCCAACAAGATAAATCCCAATAATCATATATATGTTATCTTTTAGTAAATATGAGTAAAATAGCAAATAACCATCCAAATTCTAATATATGGTGATTATTAGTTTTTATTTTGTGCTAAAAAGCCCCAATCGACTGAAAAGTTCCAAATATATGAAAATTAGAAAGAGCTAAAGGGAAAGTAAAGGGAGAAGACATAAAGTTTTGCACTTGTTCGCTAAAATAATGGCCTGCATTTACTTTGATGTTATTATTGATTCGTTTGCACTAGTACTACCACTTTTACAATGATATTTCAAAATTCAATCTAGATGTACAAAAATGGTAGTATTTCCCTTAGCAAAAGATAAAAAGTCCAAATTCTCGTTTAGTTGGAGATAATGACCTATTTATAGCTAAACTGGTTTATTCTAGGTCATCAGATTCGTTAAATCTCATTAGGAAATAGTCAATCAATCAGATTCGATATTTCAGGAAAAAGATCGGTCAAATTATGATCAAATCTCGAGGCTTGATAGATTGGTACCAATCCATTCATGGATAGATATTGATCCATGGTCTTGGTCTAAATTCTTGTGCTTTGCTCTAAAATTTCTTAGTTTTCAGTGCTTAAAAGGTCCAGGGGCAAAATGGTCTCCTTTGGTCGATCGGTGCCGATTCTTTTCCTATACCAAAAAACTTGTCTTTTCTTCAAACATGTTAGAGAGCAATTGCACTTGGCTTTTAGGTTTGGTCATTTTGATGGATTGATATCAATCAATGGACTTAGCAAAATTCCTCTTATTTCTTTCTTTACTTTTCGTAGTTGATTGTCTTTGAGTTCAAAATTTATTCCTTGGGCAAAACATGGCTTAGGTAAAATGTCACCTTTTGTAGTTGATTGTCTTTGTAGTCCAACTCCATTGAAACGTCGCATTGGTAAAATGCTAAATAACACATGCTCCCCAAGTTATGCTTTTGTAAACATAAAATGCTTTGAATTCAGACAAGCTGTCAAGTTCAAATATGCACAAACTCATATGTTGGGCCGTAGGTTTCCTTTGAAAATTGCGTCTTTACCGAGAATTTCTGCACTTCATTGCAATTAGTAATCGAGCCTTGTCTTTTTGGCAGATATAAATGTAAAGCTTCAGATCTAGGAACCACACTCATTTAGCTCATCACTAGGAATATTTTGAAAGTTTCTCCCATTCATGGTCGGGTAGATATCTTTATCTTTTTCCATTTTTTAATATTGATTTACAGATCGGTATATATCCATGCTCCCCATTTGCTATATAAGCAAAACACAACCAATTTTTCTTTCATCTGAACAATTTTCTATCAAGTCTTCCCCTTCTAGAATTCTCAACCTAGGGCTTTCGATCTTCTCCCTAATCTTGATTTCCAGCTTCAATCTCAACCATCAATCCATCTCTCTTCCATTTCCATTACCAATCCAAGGTAGAATCATTGATCCACTACTGGTTTCTACCTTTCTAAAATGCAACTACGATCAGTGACCAATGCCTCACCTCAAAAAGTTGATTGCCACACCATCGCCATCAACAACCAATCTATTCCACTTGATTGATACCGATCGATTTGCACTGGATTAGATTGGATTCGTGGGTGTTGGTTTGGGTTGGGTTGGGTTAGGTTGAAAACGGACTAAACTAATAGAGATGAGTAGCTCTGATATCGATAAATGTTGTGATAGTTTATAATAATGTTTTAATGGCATGTTGACCTTAGATTAGTTAACTTTTGCATACTATATAATTATAGATGATACCAGATATTGGGTAATATGTTGCCTTATACATGCATGTTTTGTTTAGAAATTTTGTTATGAACTCTTATGGATGGATTCTTACAATGCATAGAATGTATTATGGTATGTATGACCTGAAATTATTGTTCTAGTTCTCCATTAATCAATGTTGCTTCCACATGCTATGGTTTTGGTTGCATAGTATATAAATGTACGAAATATGCGTACATAAAAATTTGAATTTATTGTCGTAAATATGAGCTTAATTTTCTGTATGGATGATTTTGTTATATAATGGTTGTGTGGTATTTCAAAGTAGTAAGTTTGTGATTGATATGATTCCCCATGCTTTGTACATAATTATATAGTCGAATGTATGATATGGCATGGCATCTTACATACTAGTTGATGGGTTATTCTCTAGTTGTATTGCGGGGGCACAGTTCTTTTAGGATGTAAAGAATGTAACAACCGCAAATTTGACATAGTTAATATTAAATTAATTAAAGTGGATTTTAATGGGATAACGATTTGGATATCGTATTTATAACATTACATAGATATTTTTAAGATGATCGGTTAGAGTATAAGTTTGATAGATTTGGAGTTATGACTTGTGAAATAATAGAGTTTTAGTACCAAAATAGGGTAAAACGGTTATAAATAACCAAACCTGCATAACTTCCATTATAAATGAAGTTAGAAAAACTTAGGGAGTGGCCTCCACTTCATAAATTCCTCACTTGTCCTGAAATCCTATTAATCCCAATTTAATGGCAGACAAAATTCATTATTACAAATTAATCTCGAAATTCAAAGTTTCTAAACCCTATCTTATTATATTCAAATCGAAGCTCCCGATAAGGAAAGAGATAGGCGTGGTTTATTTCTCCATCAGGCACTATAGTTGATCAAAAATCAAATAAACATTCTTGATCGTCCATATTGTTCAATTTTGATTCAATTATGAAATGATGACCAATTGATGATTGGAGGGTACCATTGTGTAGAGGACGAGTACGTAACACTTGCATGGTGGAGATTATCTCAAATCTCAATGAAGTGGCTGGAATAATTCAATATATATGTAAACCCTAGCGGCGGAGACAACCACCTCAGCGGGGTCGAAAATGTAGGTGGCAACACAAGGAACCTAGATCCGATCTCTAGTCTACCATAGGAGGCCAGAGGGAATGGTGTTAGTGGCTTGAAGGCTACAGCTGAATTTAACGTAGGTGAGGTAATTTTGCACTAAAGTCCATGTAACTTAATAATTTATATGGATAAAACCATGGATATTCTAATTATTATAGCTTTTGTATACGACCTCTGTTTCACCAACAATTTGTTGTGCTGGGTTCGTGGTGAGATTTCAAACAATTTGGCTTATTGTTTTCTTAGTTTTGAGATTCTTGGTGAAAGTGACATAGAAAATTTTAAAGATAATGGGTATTTACATTCAAATATTAAAATATTAAATAGT
The DNA here is from genome assembly GCA_030765085.1 of Allium cepa. Lineage (NCBI taxonomy): Eukaryota > Viridiplantae > Streptophyta > Magnoliopsida > Asparagales > Amaryllidaceae > Allium > Allium cepa. The sequence continues at coordinate 1,046,406,765 of CM060941.1, forward strand.
TGCTTGTTATGGGTATATCTACATATATGTATGTACATGTCCCTTTGATATGTTGTTATGCTCATTTGTCGATAGTTTACATATTTTGATATTTTACTTGTGAAATATGATTGAATTGGATTTGATTTTATTGCTTTCTATTTAATTTTTATGGTGGTCAAATGAGTACATATTAAAATATTAAATAATAAAATTGTATAGTTAAATGTGGAATTCATGATAATGTATAGTTGTCTAGTTAGTATAGTGCATACCTTATAATAATGATTGCTAGTAGATTATTTGGATCTACATTTATAACTATCATAAAAAGAACCATATAAAATTATGTATAAATAATACTTATAGTAAGATTGTTTAAAGAATAGGTTTTCATTTTACTATTTAGCAATTTCTAGGAAAATTCATAAATAATAATAAATTAGTACTGAGTATGTATTACTATTTTACGTTAAAATGCTATTAAAATATAAATAAAAAATAATAGTTAAAGGTAATTCTAACTCTAAAGTAATAAATAACAACTAAGAAGGTTTATATAGGAAATAATTAGTGTATTTATGCACATACCAGTAAAATACGTCCAAGTAAGTTAAATGGATTAATATTAAATCAGTGACTTATTTTTTAAATAGTAGGCTTTATAAGGAGTTAATCTCTTTGGAAAGACATTAATAATAACATAAGCATTAAAGATATAACTTAAAATATTATTGTTGTTATTACTACTCTTATGGGAGTAGTAATAATATTGTTGAGAAGAATGTATAAATATAATAAAATGATTATTATATTGGGAATGAAGTGGTACAGCTTATTATGGATTATTGGTTGTGCGGGTTGATGTTTATTATTTATGAATGTGCTATTTAGGGGATAGTTATCATTAGCGGGTATTTGGATGGGTAATCATGATTTGTTGGTATTCACCTGATGGTAGTATGCATGATTGTCAGAGTTTATCATTTTTAACATGTGGAATTGTTGGTATCACCGATAGTTGTTATTGTCATTCGATGTGTGACTATTGTAGATTTATACAGTCACTTGTAGGATTGGAGATTTTGTTTGGTTGACACTTGGCCAATAATGGTAGAAATATGGATTTGATTGCTTTTGTTTATATATTTGTGTTAAGGAGTTATTACCTATTTTGTGGTTCTTTTTCAGAATTATATGATGGATGTGTTTACATAGTTGTATTGATGTATTAGCAATATACTATTATGTACTAAGTTTGTGATTGCATGAGAAGATCAGGCTTAGGTATGAAAATATAACTATGTGGGGGGTACGTTGGCAGTCTTTTACTATGCAATATCCACCCGATCCCTTTAATTTGCCTAGTGTGTATGGAAATTGGCACAACCCCGAACTAGTTGACACCATTTTTCCCCTAACACACACACACAGATATATATATATATATATATATATATATATATATATATATATATAAGTCTATATGTGGAAACGGTGGAAAGGAAAAGGGAAGCCAACTTTATGCTACAACTACGTGTTGATTATTTAATATGTCTTCATTATGTCATATTTGTATAGTTCATAAACTTAGTGATGGCTGTTGTGATTGGATGTTTAGATGATTATTGATATTATTTGTTGTATCGGCTCTAATTTGTTGTACATTGTTTAGAATAGTACGCTTCTATTTAATTCTAACATTTGGTTAATTAACTATATTTAAAATTTATATTTTAAACTATTCACTACGACCTGAGGTTTTTAACATCTAAGTTGTTTAGGTTTTATTTTATCCAAGTTTGAAACTAATTTTAAGCATTAAATTTTTTTTGATTGTTACACCCCAAGCACATGCATGGTCGGCTATACCCCTAGTGGGCTTCTAGACTTCGGGCCTAACTAATATATCATATATATTTATTATTTAATTAATTATTTAAACCTGTATATTTAATTAATTTGATATATAACAATTATATATTATTAAAATTGATTTTAAGGTTTCAAACAAATAGAAATTTCCCTGAAATTCAATATTGCATTTGTGTTGATTGTATTATTAATTTATAACATTTGTCAAATAATTTTCAATTTGTGGAACTAGAAATTAGCTAATAACATGGTTGTATTGACTCCCTAATGTGAACTCGGTCCTTAATAAATATCTGAACAATTTAAATACCAAAGCCTATATGAATTTTGCTGAAGTATAGTATTAGACACAAGTGCAGCTGCTTATAGATTATTTAGGTCAGATCTAGTTTCTGTTCTTTATTAAACTACACCTTGTAATGATATTTTGTGCATATTTTCTTTTCATCATCACTATATCACTAAGATATCTAGAGTTTGGTCAGTGGTCAATAACTTTAATAATAATTGTAGTTAATTTCATAGATTACTTTAAGTTCTTTGGTTTAATGTGACAATATTCGATTAACTGTTTTACTTTGGCCAAAGATTTTGACTTTAAGACGACTACTGTTAGCACCAAAATTGGTCACTAACACCCTTAGAAAGGTTTTGTGGAGAGATTAATGAAGAAAATAAATTAAAACAGAGAAAAGAATGTAAACTTAAATGCAGAAAGTAAGAACACCGAAATTTATAGTGGTTCGGCGTAGTAGCCTACGTTCACTTTGAAGTTGATCTTTATTTCTTTCTTTTATACTTGATTATAGATACAATCCGTTTCTCAGTATTTGAATACAATTGCTAAATAAAAGCTTAAGTCTTGAATGAGGGTTGAATGTGGCAGAGTCTCCCCAGTATTCTCTAAAAATCTGATCATTTTCTCTGTCCCCCTGCCCCTCTATTTATAGGCGAAGGTGGGTTGGACTTCCCTGGTGGGCCTATTAGCTGAATAACTCGGTCCAAATAGGACAAGCTCTGTGTGCCGAACCGAATAGGCCAAACAGTTGAATGCTGAACCCTCCTTTTCATGCCGAACGATCTGTTTGTTGTGTGGGAAGAGTAGGCCAAGCGATAATCGAAGCCGAAGGTGCTAGGGAGAATGCCGAACCATCCTTCATTGTCGAACGTCTCGGGAGGCCGAGTGAGAATGCCGAGCGTTTGATGTTTGAACGCCATCTTGACCGAACGAGGCCTCTGGCCGAACGAATGTCTTTGGTTGACCGAAGCCTTCGGCCGAATGAGGCCCTTTGCCGATCGAGGCCTTCGGCCGAACGATGCTTTTGGCCTAATGAAGCCTCTGGCCGAGCGCTATCTTTGGTCGAGCATTGTCTTAGGCCGAACGTTCTTTAGATGTCGAGCGCTATCTTACGCCGAACGTTCCTTCGTGCCGAATGCTTCTTGGATGCCGGACGTAACATGCTGCCGAACGCTATGGTGCCAAACCACCTAAAGGCCGAACGTCCTTGGTATGCCGAGTACTAAGTTACCTGGCCAAATCTCCAGGAAACACTTGCCCCCCAAAGTGTATTACGTGACCGAACGTGATAGGCTTTGAATTACACATCCTCCACGCTTCGCTTCGAACCTTGGTCATCACTCTTGGGGGTTGCATGATTCTCTTGGCCGAACGTAGTGTAGGAGGCCGAACGGTCCGGTTGAAACCGAACGGTCCTCGCGTGCCTAACGTAATGCAGGGGCCGGACCGAACGGTGTGGCTTTGACCGGTTTCACCGGCCATAGCCTCTTCGTCTTCTCCTTCTTCCCTATATGATCTGGTGTCTTCCCCTTCTCTTCTTTTCCACTTTTATTTCTGCTATCTTCCAAGAACTCGCGATTTCGCCTGTTAACCAGATATCAAGAGTCTAATCAATCCCTCCTAAGCTTCGCTCTACCGAATAGGTATTATCTCTTTTATCTAGCCTCTATCCATGGTTAAACTTAGAGCCATAGTCGAAAAGGTTTGTGGATCGAACATCGATCTTTAGGGTTGAATGTTGGGGGGAATGATTAGGGTCGAGTTTGGTAGGAAGTCGTTGTTTAGATGTGTGGTGGTTCGGCACAGTTTCCTCATGCCGAACGAGAATGGTGGAAGAAAGAATGGAGGAGGAGCAGGAGATAGTTGGGATGTCGAGTGGCACGTCCTGGCATGACTTGCCGAACGTTCGGCCCTTGTTGCTCGGTCGAGGATGGTGGAAAAGAGGGAAGGATTTTAGGGTGGAGCGCCGAACGTTGGAGCTCGGCATAATTTTTGTTCGGTGTGTTTCACCTCATGTCGGACGGTAGGGTGGAAGGTTTGGGAGAAAGCATGAGTTAGTGGAGAGGATGCCGAGTGTTGTTTCGGTTGAAATGGAATTCCGACCGAACAATACTCTGCCGAGTGCTAACTAGGTCGAACGATAGTTAGGCCGAATGAGAGTTTGGCCGAACGAGGTTCAGGCCGATCGATAGCTTCGCCGAGCGACAGCTTAGCCGAACAACACATAATTGCCGAACCAAACATGTCGAATGATACTTAGCCGAACAACACACAAATGCGGATCCAAACATGCCGAAAAACACATAAATGCCGAACCAAACATGTCGAACAATCATAGAACAAGTACAATAAGTCTAACATGCTAGCATATCGAACTTATCCGGACTATTAACTCCCTAGCTTCAGTAGACATAAACCCGAACTTAGATTGACATAATCGGATAAGTTCTTTTAACGTTTACTGAATCTGAAACTATAATCGCCATAAGGAAAGCCTTTGGAGATGGTCAGCGATGATGGTCTTCGAAAGCGATGATTTGAAGCTTAATTTTATATCAGTAACCTTATGACTTTCAAATTTTCAATGCTTATACATGATTGATTGCACTAGTTCACACACCACGTGTGGGGAATATTCGTGTTGTTAATTCTAACGTCGATCGTTTTTCAAGTATAGTTCACACAGGTGCTTAGCCGAATTCACTACTTATTGAAGATGTCTTAAAAATCTAGCTCCGCCACTACCTCAGATAGGCCCGAGCCGTCTTCCAAACAAGGGGATGCAGACACTTCTAATCCGTCGACTTCCCCTGCTCATAACCTAGCTCCTGATGTCCTGGAGTCATCGATTCTCTTGGATAATCCAATCGATTCACAAGCTTCGAAAATCAACGAGGTCACGCTTCAGCGAATATGTTCTATCCATGGAATCCCTTTTGCCGACGTGTTGGTCCCATCGGGGCATGATCGTCCACACCTGCCGCCAGTTGGGTATACCGCCTGTAATAAGTTTATGTGCTGGGTGGGCAGCGTGCCTCCATTTAATTCTTTTCTCCGGGATGTACTACAATACATCGACGTCGCCCGGTCGCAGCTGCACCCCAACGGCCACACATTCATATACGGGACTTACCTCCTTTTCATGGCTGTCTTCTCTAGGCCTCCAACTCCCAACGACATCAGATATATTTATATGATCAAGAAGCGGAGAGATAGCCTCTCCTTCGTGTTCCTCGAGCCGCACCATAAATGCCAAATTCTAACCGGAGCGTGGAGCAAGTTTTCCCTGTACAAACAGGAATGGTTCTACATGCGCTGCCCTCCTGGTTTCGCGAGGAGATGGGTTGAAGGAAGTAAGTCTTCTTCTTGGAACGATGCTCATGTTTTGATCGAGGCTATGCTTCTTCTAACTCTTGTTTCATCTTTTCAGATATCAGTCCACGTCCAGAGGACCGTGGTTATTCTGAGGCTGTTGAGACTATTAGAGCTCTTTCCGTCGAAGAGCGAGACATCCGAACTCTCATTTCGAATGAGTCACTGTCAAGGTTCAGGCTATTAGCAGAAGGTCATCGGGTGAGTCTTCCTGAGGGCGTCTCCATTCCCAAGCCCGCATCCGGTAAAGAGAAAAAGTTGGCTGAATCGTCATCACGCCACACTCCCTGTGCACAGGAGGAGGGGGAGATCAAAGAGAGTGAAACCCCTGAGACACAAGGTGAGAATGTGGGTCCTACTCAGGATCCGCTGGTCGATATGCATGATATTGAAACATCATATTCCCCTTCAAAGGGGAAAAAGAAATTGATGTATAAGATAAGGAGGGAGAAGGTTGGCGGAACTTCCAAAGTTACGCTCATCCCAGCAGAGAAAGAGGTTTCTTCACAGCATGTGAAAAGTTCTTTAAAGGGCCTGTCGAATCTCTCCATCCCCGATGATCTGCTCAACTACGACTTTGGCGATTAGAAGGCACTGAAGTTCCATTCGCCTATCAGAGGCGATGTGGGCATTCCAACCCAAAGTCAGGGAGAGAAAACCCCTGTTAGTAAGGCTACTGGTCCGTCCAGGGGAAACACTAGGACACACACGAACACTTGCACTTCAATTCTCACTTAGTTTTTCGTCATCACATCTCTCTTTGCTAATTCGTTGTTATTTTAATTTTGTGCAGGTGACATGGGACGCTCACACGGATTCAATCGTCTCTGCGGTTCTTCTATTTTTCATCCGTCCGGAAGGGACTCGGGTCCCGAGAGACGTCGAGATAGAGATGGCGATGGTGATAGGGACCATCATTCCCGGGACTCGTCATCCCGGAAGAAAACTTACTATCAGCCAAAGCACCACCAGGACACTTCTTCTCACCCGGAGTAAGGTAAAGACAAGCGTGGCCATAAGAGGTCGCAATCTAATGCTCCTCGGGACCAACACTCTGACTCTTCTTCCGCTCGACGGTCCCGAGATTCTCATAGGAGAGTGGAACTTTCTAAGCCTTCTCCTCCCGCTCCTGCAACGGACCCATCAGTATCCGAAAGGCTGGCTGAGCTTAAAGATAAATTTCCAAAAATCTGCTTCGACGGCCTGAAATTCCTCCCGGCAATTCATCCTATTCCCGGTCATGTCAAACAGTGCGCCCTTGCCTGCACGAACGACGTCTACGTTCAACATGACGCGTTCGTTAATCTAGCTGAAAAACTCTCTGAAGTCTCTATGGAGTGCCAACATGAAATCGACAGTCAGAAGCTTGAGGCAATCCACGATAAAGACATCATTAAAGCCCAAGACGAAGAAATCGCCACTTATAAATCTGAACTTGAGGTCGCCCATCGAAGCACCAGGGATACTGCTGAGGTCGTTACTCGTTTGGAATCAACTCATAAGAAAGAGCTTGACGAGGCGGTTCAACGATGTGGGGCTTTGGCCTTGGAAAAGGACTCCGTTCTAAAGGAGAGGGATGCGTTCAGCTCCCGGGTTAAGGAACTCAAGGAGCTTCTCCGCAGATAGAAAGAGGAGAAACTGGCTGCCCAAGAAGAGTTACAACGATACTGTAACGAGATTGTCGCCACTCGACTTTTAAAAGAAAAACTTGAGGGCGAGCTTTCCAGGGTTGAGTCGTTAAAAAGCGATGCCCGTGAAGAGGGTAAAAGGATGGCATCTGCGGACATCGATTCCCGTCTTGAGGCTGCCAAGGAAGAAGGTAGGGAAGAGATCAAGACTGCGTTCGACCCACTCATCGCCGAATTCAACGCCCGCGTGCTCATGCATCGTAACTTAACCTTTTTGGGCGAAGGCTATCTTGAGTCTTTGGTCGAGGCGTGGGAGACCCTGATTCAAATCAGGAAGGCCGAGTGTGGTATCCTGGAGGTTGACGAGGGGGCTCTGGTAAAGGAGTTTCTGAAGAGAAATGAGCCTTCGGATTTGTCAGTGGCGAAGGCTCTTTATCGCAAAGGGTCCCCCTTGGGGAAAGGGAAAGAAGTTGCTGTCGGTCTATCCGAGGTCGAGTCTCCTGTTCATGTGCCTACCCAACCGGCCAGTCGGCCGATACTTGATCCCTTTGAACAGCACATCGGCTATGATCCGGAAGCCCCCGGCTTAGGCATTCATGTTTTGTCACCTATCCTGGAGGGTGAGACCCCCTTGACGGCTGAGAACCAGCGGGAACCTGGTAGGCAATTCTTTTGCTTTAACATCCCAATCATTTTCCCTGAAGCTGTTGTATTCTAATACTTGCTTTCCGTGATTTTGTGCAGGTCGTTCTGATCCCGAACCCACTCCGAGGAGCGATGTCGCCGAGGAGGAGGAGAAGGAAACAAGTGAGGCCCCCCACCCGGGTGAGGCTCCCGGTCCTGATGCTCAGGTAATCGGGGCGCTTGACGAAGGTAAGTCCGACTCCTCCTTTGGGAGTTATGAAGTTGAAGTCACGGGCGCCTCCGAGCACACATCTGAATTGAGCATGAAGGAGCGGCTTGAGAGAGAAGGGAGAGATGGCCAAGGTTAAGGTTGAGCCTCGAGTTGTGGATCTAGACGACCCGTTGAACAAGCCGTTAAAGGTCATCCTCCCCGGCAGGTCCAAGCCCATAGATGTTCCCCCTACTTCTTCAGTAGTTACCCCTCCATTAAGGAAGGATTCAAAGGGTAAACGCTCTGGGGAGGAGCCGTCTGGGAAGAAGTCAAAGAAGCACAAGAAGTGACCATTGTCCTTGTTCAACGAGAGTTAATCTGAGTCATGTAACAATTTTTTGTAGTTTTTGTAAATAGACCGTCGACTCCGAACTTTGGAGCATTTTGTAGCGGAAAGCTTTTCCTGAATAAAGTTTAGTTTCCTTTTCTGTCTTTTGATATTATTTAGTTTTCTTTGTGATTGTGATTTGAATCCATGCAGTTGTGCGTAACATGGACTTCTTGGCTCGTCTTCATACAGTTCAGAATTTCTTTGGGAGTTGTTCAATCTCCATTCTATGCTTCGGGTACTTAGAATAGTCTCTAGCCCGTAACTTGGGGACTTGACAGACTCAAGTCATTTGTGTCGCAGCTTCGTATTCAGGAAACTTGGAGATTCGGGTTGTTTATTCTCGAGTCCACACTCTGGGGACTTAGCGCACCCCAATCCGCACTCCGGTGACTTGGAGGTTTAGAGTTGCTTATACTCGAGTCCGCACTCCGGGGACTTTGAGTACTCCAGTCCGCACTCCGGGGACTTGGAGGTTTTTAATCATTTATACTCAAGTCCGTACTCTGGGGACTTAGAGTACTCCAGTCCGCACTCCGGGGACTTGGAGATTTTGAATCGTTTATACTCGTGTCCGCACTCTGGGAACTTAGAGTACTTCAGTCCGCACTCCGGGGACTTGGAGATTTTGAATCTTTTATACTCGAGTCCGCACTCCGGGGACTTAGAGTACTCCAGTCCGCACTCCGGGGACTTAGAGTACTCCAGTCCGCACTCCGGGGACTTGGAGATTTTGAATCATTTACACTCGAGTCCGCACTCTGGGGACTTAGAGTACTCTAGTCCGCACTCCAGGGACTTGGAGATTTTGAATCGTTTGTAATCAAGTCCGCACTTTGGGGACTTAGAGTACTCCAGTCCGCACTCCGGGGACTTGGAGATTTTGAATCATTTATACTCGAGTCCGCACTCTGGAGACTTAGAGTACTCCAGTCCGTACTTCGGGGACTTGGAGATTTTGAATCGTTTATACTCGAGTCCGCACTCTGGGGACTTAGAGTACTCCAGTCCGCACTCCGGGGACTTGGAGATTTTGAATCGTTTATACTCGAGTCCGCACTCTAGGGAATTATAGTACTCCAGTCCGCACTCCGGGGACTTGGAGATTTTGAATCATTTATACTCGAGTCCGCACTCTGGGGACTTAGAGTACTCCAGTCCGTACTCCGGGGACTTGGAGATTTTGAATCGTTTATACTCGAGTCCGCACTCTGGGGACTTAGAGTACTCCAGTCCGCACTCCGGGGACTTGGGGATTTTGAATCGTTTATACTCGAGTCCGCACTCCGGGGACTTAGAGTACTCCAGTCCACACTCCGGGGACTTGGAGATTTTGAATCGTTTTGAGCATTCGTATGCCAACCAGAATAACATAATTTTAATTGCTTGCCACAGGACTATCATACGCAGAAACATTAATCATTCATGAAAAAGATGGCTTCAAGCCTTTATTAATGAAAGCAAGCTAAATTGTCTTATTACATGCCAAGAACTAGAAATGGAAACGTACTGGGAATAAATGCAACTACTGCATAAAGGAAACAGACTAAGTGTAGTAACGCCGCAAGTGCTCGCTGTTCCATGCTCGGGGGAGTGTCGCACCATCGACGGTCGCTAGCTTGAAATTTCCTTCTCCAAGCCTCTGTTCGATGACGTATGGACCTTCCCATGCGGGGTTCATGTGAGATGGGACTGGAAAAACTCGTTTCAAAACAAGATCTCCCACGTCAAAGATTCTCGGTTGGACTTTTTTGTTATAATATATGGCGACTCGATGTCGGTATGAGGCCGCTCTCAAATCTGCTTCTTCACGTTTTTCATTAATAAAGTCCAATGATTCCAATAAGAGATCCTGGTTCGACGCAGGGTCGTAATAAGTTACCCGATGTGATGGAACTTCAAGTTCCACAGGTATGACAGCTTCCGTGCCATATGCCAATGCGAACGGAGTGTGGCCAGTCGCGGTTTTGTGGGTGGTTCTATAAGCCCAGAGCGCCGTCAGAAGCTCTTCCACCCATTTGCCTATAGCCTTTTCCAAACGCTTTTTCAATATGGACTTTATTATTTTGTTTACAGCTTCTACTTGTCCATTTGCCTTCGGGTGAGCAACTGCTGCGAACCTTTTCTCAATGCCATACTTCTGACAAAATTTTTTGAACTCCTTGCTTTCGAATTGAGTTCCATTGTCTGTTATAATGGTCCGTAGAAGGCCAAAACGGCATATGATATTTCGTACAACGAAATTAATAACTTTCTTAGGGGTGATCATGGCCATTGGCTCCGCTTCTGCCCATTTGGTAAAGTAATCGACCGCAACTATTGCATATTTCGCGCCTCCTTTGGCTATGGGTAAAGAACCAATTAGGTCAATCCCCCACATTGCAAATGGCCATGGACTAACCATTTGTGTGAGTTCCGTCGGCAGAGTTCTCAGAATTTTTGCGAATATCTGGCATTTGTCACATTTTCTCACATTGTCTACAGCGTCCCGATTCACGGTTGGCCAATAGTATCCATAGCGGAGGATTTTCTTTGCCAATGTTTGCCCCCAGGTATGATCACCACACTCTCCCTCATGGACTTCCTTTAATACTCGTTTTATCTCATCATGGGCCACGCACCGGAGCAGGGGTGTCGAGAATCTCCTCCGATACATTATCCCGTCATGTACTACATAACGCAAAGCCTTACGAAGGACTTGGCGTCTTTCGCTTTTTTTTTCAGGCAAATCTCCCTATAGCAGGTACTGTTTGATTGTGGTCAACCACGATTCCTTCTCAGGTTCGGTCTCTAACACGAAATCTATCTCCATTATGTCTATACTTGGAGCATGGAGAGTCTCAACAGGGAACAATCCCATTTGCTGTGCATCGCCAGTGCTTGCGAATTTCGCCAACAAATCAGCTTCTCTATTTTGTTCGCGTGGGACATGCGAGATGTCATAATATTCGAGACTCGCCGGTAGCTCTTGAGCCCGAGCAAGGTAAGGAGCCAATCTCTGTCCCTTTGCTTGATAGTCTCCCCGCACTTGATATACTACCAGCTGTGAGTCACAGAAGATTTCGATTGACTTCACTCCCAGTTTGATAACAAGTCCCAAGCCAGCAATCAATGCTTCATATTCGGCTTCGTTATTTGTTGCTGCAAACTCAAGCTTCAAAGTGTAGCAGATTGATCGGTCTTCAAGAGTTACGATGACTATACCTGCCCCCCGAGCGATGGTCGTTAGATGCCCCGTCGGTGTATATCTTCCATCGAACGGGAGGTATGACCCTGTGACTGCTTGGTTCATCTGGCAGAGTGAATTCAGCGATGAAGTCATCTAGGGCTTGTCCTTGTATGGCCTTTCACGGCAGGTAGGTAATGTCGAACTGACTCAACTCGGTATTCCATTTTAACATCCTTCCGGAAGTTTCCGGTTGTTGGAGTACCTGTCGCAAGGGTTGGTCAGTGTAAACACCGATTGAATGTGCCTAAAAGAAGGGACGAAGCTTGCGCGACGCAATCACCAAGCAATAGGCTAGTTTCTCGATTTTTGGATAATTCCTTTCCGCCCCCGTCAATCGTTTACCAACATAGTAAACTGGCCTTTGAACTCGGTCTTCCTCGCGGACCAAGGCTGTGCTGATAGCATGCTGGGAGACAGCTAAGTACACGTACAACATCTCGTGGTCTACTGGTTTCAATAGCACCGGGGGACTCTCTAGGTGCCTCACCAGAGCTCGGAATGCTTCATCGCAGTCGGTTGTCCATTCAAAGTTTCTCTTTCCTTTCTTTATAACATCGAAGAACGGAATACACTTGTCTATAGCTCTGGATATGAATCGACTCAGCGCAGCCACTTTTCCATTCAAGCTTTGCACCTGCTTTATGGTACTGGTTACTTGTATATCTTGGATAACCTGGATCTTCTCCGGGTTAGCTTCAATTCCTCGTGCATTCACAATGAAACCCAAGAACTTTCCCGATGCTACGCCGAATGAACACTTCAGAGGATTGATCTTCATTCCGTAGTGCCTGAGTATATCGAACATCTCTGCTAAGTCTCAGATGTGGTCCTTTGACTGCCGTGACTTCACAAGCATGTCATCCACATAGACTTCCATCGTTTTCCCAATCTGATCTTTGAACATTCGATTTACCAGACGTTGATAAGTTGCTCCTGTGTTCTTCAATCTAAAGGGAATTACTACGTAGCAATACAACGTGACGTTCGTGACAAAGCTGGTGTGTTCTTGGTCCGGGATGTGCATCGGAATTTGATTGTAACCAGAGTACGCGTCCATAAATGATAGTAACTCATGTCTGGCTGTTGAATCGACCAATTCGTCAATCCTTGGTAGCGGGAAGCTATCCTTCGGGCATGCTTTGTTTAAATCAGAGTAATCGACACAAGTTCTCCATTTTTCATTTGCTTTCTTTACTAACACCGGGTTAGATACCCATTCTGGTTAGAGGGCATCGCGGACGAACCCATTGGTTTTGAGTTTGTCCACCTCCTCTTTGAAAGCTGCGGACCTCTCTGGGTCCATGCCTCTCCTTTTCTGTTTCACAGGGACATGTCTCGGGTCTATGTTCAATATATGACTCGCAATTGCAGGAGAAATCCTGCACATATCAGAATGTGTCCAAGCAAAAACATCAAGGTTCGCTCGGAGGAAGTCAGTAAGGTTTTCTGCTGCTGCGGGGTCTAGCTGTGATCCTATTTTAAGAACTCGTGATGGGTCGTTGCAGCTAACTGAGATGTCAATGGTTAGTTCAGCCGGTGTTGCATTTGTTTCCCTGGGTTCCCCATTATCGTCTATCGAATCTATGTCTCTGTGGATCCGAGAATGTCACCCGAGCCAGGGCTCGGGCGCTTGTTGTCAATCATCAGGGCTTTGGATGCGGACAGAGCTGTCCGCAACCTTTCCTTTCTCCCTATGTTGTGCCTCTCTGAGCTCAGCCACATAGCTTGCACAGCCGGTCGCCTGATCACCATGTACCACTCCAACCCTTTGTCCGTTGGAAATTTTAACGTCAAACACCAAGGGGCCAAGGCTGCCCTAAATTTCGCCAGGGCTGGACGACCCAGAAATACATTGTATGGGGAATCAACGTCCAGTACTATGAATGGTAAGATTCGCACCCTACTGCGTTCACCTTGTCCCAATTCAACTGGTAACTCCACATGTCCCATCGCATTAGTTGTCGCGCCATTAAAGGCATGGATTCTGGCTTTGGATGGTTTCAAATCCTTGGTCTCCAGCTTCATCTGGTCGTACGCCTTTCGGAAGATGATGTTAACGGAACTTCCACAATCAATTAGAATTCTCTTCACGAATGCCGGCCCGATGGTCGCAGATATGACCATTGGGTCGATAGTAGGGGCCTCTACCTTATCCGCATCTCTGCTCCTGAATACGATGTCATCATTCATCGTGCGCTGCTGCTTTGCAGGAGTTCCATCCTCCACATTCGAACAACACTCATAACCCGAATGTCTCAAAGAGTTAGCATATCGCTCCATCTCCCGCCAATTCTTATCCACAGGGTGAGGCCCGCCAGTAATCGTGTTAATAATCAATCTACCCACAATTCGAGTAAGTTGTTCTGGTTGGTGTGGGGCTGGCCCACGCCCAGGGTCCGAAGTCTCTTGCCTCCTGTCCTGTGGGTCTTTGACAAATTCCTGTAACTTCTTCTGTCTAATTAGCTTTTATATAGCGCCATGAAGGTGTCTACACTCCTCCGTGTTATGACCATAAGACTCGGGAAAGCGGCATTACTTCCTGGTCCGCTTCTGTTCCTATGTCGATTCCTTCGAGCGTGGCTTTCTATACTAGAAAGTGTTGCAGGTTGATAAATAGATGTTCTCAAGAGATGTGTTCAACGGGGTGTATTCACCGTAGGTTGGGATCCTTGACTTCCATCTCCCCATTTCCTTTTTCTTTCCGGGATTCCCACCTTCGAGACCTTTAGACTGCCCAGGCTTGTTTTGGATGTTAACTTGAGTTTTTCCGGAATTATCGCCGGTTTGCTTCACGACGATGTTGCTCTTCACAAACTCCTGAACAGACCCTGGTGCCTTGTCTCATCTTGTCCACCGAGCTTCCTCTCTCCTTATGAACTGATGAGCTTTTGAATGAAAACATTCCAGGGTAGCTGGGGGCTTTCCCGCCAACCAGTCTCCAAATTCAGAATCTGGATCCACTCCACGCATTACTGCCATCAAAATCACGTGGTCGTTAGGATTTCTCACCTCGGTAGCAGCAACATGAAACCTTTGCAAGTATGCTTTCAATGACTCTCCCGGAGCTTGGATTACGCTTGATAAGGACATCACGTCCATTGGGCGAGTGGTGTGTATCCTGAATTGTTCTATGAATTTCATCGCTAACTCGTCAAAGCCGGACATAGATCGAGGTGGGAGTCGAGTGAATCACATGGTGGTAATTCCAGACAAAGTGATTGGGAAGCACCTACACTTGGTCACGTCATTGGCTCTTGTAGAATCCATCATCCATCCATACCTCATCACATGTTGTCTAGGATCAGTCTTCCCTTCATAGGCTGGAATGGTGGGCTTGTTGAACTTTCTTGGATATTCAGCCTATAGAATGGTGTCTGTGAAGGGAGTATGGCTCTTAGACACTCCCCAATCTTCATTTGTCAAACCTTGATTCTCTCTCATCAACTGCCTGACCATAGCTGTCAAGTCCGGGGTTTGTATGGAAGAAGGGAGGTTGGGTTTCGTTCCATGGGCTTGATTTCTAGTAGATTGATCAGTGGCACCTGCTTGTGCATCTTCATCCTTGCGGCGTCTACGCCTAGGAGGTTCATCAACTGAAGTCGAACTATCATCTTCAGAGTAAGAGGCAGGGCTACCTCCAGCATGCTGATGCTACTGTTGAGTAAGCTGAGCCATGAGGTCAGCGTTGGCCTGCATTTGCTCAGCAAGTTGCTTTCTACTTTCCGTAAGTTCCCTTATCATGTCATTGAATTCTGCTCGGGAAACGACTTCTGTTTTGTTTAGGTTGAAGGGCCCTGTGCCTCGAGCTACTTGCTGATTGCTAGGTCCAAGTTGTTGCACACTAGCAGTTTCGTGGGCATCTACATTTTGAGAGGCTGATCTTGTTCACGGTCTTCCCATGGTAGAGTTGTTGGCTGTAACTCTGAGTAGAATCAATAGATGCCTTATGAATGATTATGGATCTCCTTTGGGGGATTTACGCAATCTAGTAACTACAAAGTAGATCCTAATAGCCTGAGAATTCAATTCTCAGTGAAAGCACCAAAATGTCAGCACCAAAATTGGTCACTAATACCCTTAGAAAGGTTTTATGGAGAGATTAATGAAGAAAATAAATTAAAATAGAGAAAAGAATGTAAACTTAAATGCAGAAAGTAAGAACACCAAAATTTATAGTGGTTCGGCGTAGTAGCCTACGTCCACTTTGAAGTTGATCTTTATTTCTTTCTTGTATACTTGATTACAGATGCAATCCATTTCTCAGTATTTGAATATAATTGCTAAATAAAAGCTTAAGTCTTGAATGAGGGTTGAATGTGGCAGAGTCTCCCCAGTGTTCTCTAAAAATATGATCATTTTCTCTGTCCCCCTGCTCCTCTATTTATAGGCGAAGGTGGGTTGGACTTCCCTAGTAGGCCTGTTAGCTGAATAACTTGGTCCAAATAGGACAAGCTCTATGTACCGAACCGAATAGGCCGAACAGTTGAATGCCGAACCCTCCTTTTCATGTCGAACGATCCGTTTGTTGTGTGGGAAGAGTAGGCCGAGTGATAATCGAAGCCGAAGGTGCTAGGGAGAATGCCGAACGATCCTTGATTGCCGAACGTCTCGGGAGGCCGAGTGAGAATGCCGAGCGTTTGATGTTTGAACGCCATCTTGACCGAACGAGGCCTCTGGCCGAACGAATGTCTTTGGTTGACCGAAGCCTTCGGCCGAACGAGGCCCTTGGCCGATCGAGGCCTTTGGCCGAACGATGCTTTTGGCCGAACGAAGCCTCTGGCGGAGCGCTATCTTTGGCCGAGCAATGTCTTAGGCCGAACATTCTTTAGATGCCGAGCGATATCTTACGTCGAACGTTCCTTCATGCCGAATGATTCTTGGATGCCGGACGTAACATGCTGCCGAACGCTATGGTGCCAAACCACTTAAAGGCCGAACGTCCTTGGTATGCCGAGTACTAAGTTACCTGGCCAAATCTCCAGGAAACAACTACTATGTATAGTGATACTAACCTTCCACAATGAAGGAGATGAATCCTCCCTTGAGTAGTGTTTCACTTCAATTAGTTCAACATATATCCAATTAAGGTTTTAACATCATTGTGATGCTATATATTTGACCATAATCAAGGCATATTCTATGTACTTAAGATCTACCGTACTCTCATGTTTGAAGAGTACTACACGTCTTTCCATGTGATCTTCTATTTTGACTCAGTTGTATTAACATATTGGGGACTCTCGTTGAGTCGCTCAGTGATTGTTCCATACAACCAAAAGTACATAATCTCTTGGTGTCCTCATAGGTTATGTGTAACGACCTGCCTTTTTGGACAGTTTAAATCGACGATAAACCACACACGTCAGACTCAAACCATTCAAAGGGGCAGATTGTTATGGGGTAAATAAGAAAAAAAAAGTAAAACAAATACAGAATCACACTACGGAATGACAAAATATAATAATCAAATAACAGTTCATGAAGCTGTTTTACAAATACATTTGATTATTCTTTTACAACACAAAGTCAGAGTTACATAAAATAGGAATAAATAAATAAATGTAGCGGAACAACATGATGCAGTGGAACACATATAATAAGTAATAATAGCACAAATTCTTCGTCTTCATCCTCTAGAAAGAAGTCTATGATAAAATGAAAAGCTCAGACTGACCCGAGTGAATTGAAAATACAAAACACTCGAGTCAGAACTAAAAGATCTTACGTGAGTTAAATCAACAGTAAATAAATACGAGTGTAACGGCATCAGAGATGTTACGGGGTTTGACATCTCCTATCCAATGTCTAACATAGGTGCAGTAACTTAAGAGATGTTCGAGATTTACATCTCCCAAGGATCCGTTAAACTATCTACTATGTAGTACAATAGCTATTATAATATGTCTACAGTAAAGTAAAGAATAAAAATAGCATTAAGGAGTTTACCCAT
Source organism: Allium cepa (assembly GCA_030765085.1). Classification (NCBI taxonomy): domain Eukaryota; kingdom Viridiplantae; phylum Streptophyta; class Magnoliopsida; order Asparagales; family Amaryllidaceae; genus Allium; species Allium cepa. The sequence goes on from CM060941.1 coordinate 1,046,424,319, forward strand.
ATCCTCCTTAACACATTTTATATAATGTCGTGGTCTGTACAAATATTGTAAACTCCACCCATAGGTAGGCTATCAGGGAGCACTCCATAGGTACGACACAAAACAAACTCGTAGAAGGCGCGATAGGGCACGTGACACGACGCTTGCGGCAATGCCAAGGTTGATATACCAATTGTGGATCCGAACTGGTGGTAACGCATAGCAGCTACTACCGTCCACCTCGAAACACACTCCCATAATCAAAATCAAGGGGTGGCCACCAAATCAATCACAAAGTAATAGAATGGTATCGAAGAAATGTGCCAATAGGAGGAATGACCTCACTTGGCCCGACATCGCTCCTGTTTAAGCCACATCAAGCTGACTCACGCGAGTCAGGGTCATGTAAACACCTCATACATAATCATTCTCAAACCATCGTACTTCATTTATGGAATCTCCACCACGTACATAGTTGTTAAAGTGGTTTTCGATATTGGCAGAGAGTCTGATAATATCCGATTCCGATCTCTTTAACAACCAAACGCTTATTTCACAGCGGATGGTTCTTTTACATTTCAAAAAAAAATCAAATTCATATTTAATATCAAAATATCATATTCGATTTCAAGCCATATCACTTTTGTAATCGTATTCACTTTCAAAACCATATTCGCTATCCAATTATTGATATGATAGGTTAATTAAATCTCATTCCAAAATCATCATATTTACTCAAGTATGTCATTTCACAAGAAAGGTATCAATTTCAAATCCTAACTTAGGTTGTATCATCATCAAGGATTTAAATATAAATACTTCAACTTTACACAGTTTGAAATTTAGAAGATGGTTTAGATTGCCATAAATAGTTTTTAATAGTTTTAAAAATAGTTTAAAAGAGTTAAAATACTCTAAAATATTTTAAATGATTTAAAATAGTTTAATTAGTTACAATAGGTTTAAATTAGATTAAATTAGATTTAAAATGATTTAAATAGATTTAAAATTATATTAAATAGATTTAAAACAGAATAAATAAATTTAATTAGTTTAAAATAGGTAAAATAGATTAAATAAATTTAATTAGTTTAAAATAGATTAAATAAATTAAATTGGATTAAATAGATTACAATAGATTAAAATAAATTAAAATAGTTTAAATTTGACTAAAATAGTTTAAATTAGTTTAAAATAGGTTTCAAAGTTATATTCAAACAATTTCAATAACTCAATTTCGATAAAATTCATTTATATTTGACAATTCAACTTTGAAATTCCAATTTAAATCCTTTGAACAATTCCTTTAAACCAATTCAAATTTCCATATTTAAAGCTTGGATTTTCAGAAAAAATTCAGTTTTATAAATCTAATTTTATTTCAAGATATCATTTAACTAAATTCAAAAATTGAGGGTTTAAAATCATTTAATTTAACCAATCCGGTGTCCGTATATAATTTTCTACCCTATGGTCAAGTGATAGGGAAATTTATCATTTCAATCCGCAATTTAAAATTTTACGATTTCAAACCGCAATCTCGAATTAAATAAAAATCCATAAAATTGCTCGAGTCTATCATTTCAACCCATAACGATTTTTCCCTAATCTGTGGATCGTTCGGGTATGTATCATTTCAACCCATAGGGAACTTGCAGTTTATACCCATAAAAATACAATGTCCGGTCATCCAATATCAACAATCAAACATCCATCACAATCATCATCCAAATAGATCAATAAATATCAATAGATAACTGATAATCAATAACGGGTATTAAATTGACAATTTAAATATTAAGTTAAACGATGATTAAATGCAATAAAAGTCAATTTTAACTAGAATGCCAATTTAAACACACCAAACATCCATCAATTAATTCCTAATCACATCATAAATTTAATTTAACTAACATAAGATAATCTAGTACTTGTGAGTGGGTCAAAACACTCACCGTCGATTTTAAATCGATTTGAAATCCAAAATAAGGCCCAAAATTCAATAGTATTAGAATTCATCCAAACTAGCACCAAAATGTCCGAAATTTTGATACGATCGCAACGAATCAAACCACGCGTGAAACGGACTTCGTATGCAAAAGATATGCATATTAGAACATTAAACGATTAAATTTGAAACAAATAAAATAAAATAATACTTAATTTACACGTCGCCTCCGTTACCATCAACAGCTCCCTAATCCTGATGCCTGCATTTGAACCCATGCCGCCAGCAGGATGCCCATGCATGCACCCAACTACGGCCAGTCGCAGCCCATCGTGGCCCATCGCGTCGCCACATGCAAGTCGCCTGCCTCCTACGCACCTCCCCACGACCACGACGACCTCCTAGCACGCCAATCCATGCCCATACGAGCAGCCACCGCCCATACTTTCGAACCCTAATCCCATTGTTCACCACGATCATGCCATCAAACCTCCAAGCGAACACCACCGATGCGCTCCCTTCGTTGATCTATACATGACCCACCAATCAATTTGACGATCGGTCAAAGTTGATCAACGCGCAATGGACTGTCGAGATTAAATCATCAAGTTCTGGCTATATAGAAATCCAAATTGAAAAACTAACTGCAGATTTGAATTGCACTCATCGGGAGCTTCAAATCGATATATAATATGATATGGTTTGGAGGGATTTGATTTCGAAGTTGAATTTTGAATTGAAATTGAAATGGGGAATTTATGGTTTCCAACCATTGAGAAAAAGAAACAGTCAGTTGAATTGTACGTACAGGAATGAGAAGTAATAAGGCTTCTAGGGTTAGAACAAGACAATATATACTAACGAAGCCCGATAAGAAATGAATAAATATCTAAATAGATTTGAAACGACAAATACGACCCGAAAAGCCCGTTTCGCTTCCGAAACGAAAGTGGGTCATCCCATATGTCGAAATAAATGTTTTTGATATTTTTAAATTCAAGGGAAAGAGTTTCAAGTTCTAATTCCATCGTATAGAGAAGTTATCTTTAAAATCAGCTTATTTCAAATTGATTTCTAGGCGTTTCGAGTATGTATGATCGAACGACAAGTCTGATCGCTATGAAACTTGAGATCCTACCATAATTCACTATTATGGATCCGATGAAACTAGTTTCGTCAAAATTCGAGACATTTGCCAAATATTGAATTAATTAAACCACTTTTTAATTTCAGATTTAATAACCAATAATTTTTTTTATAATTTTTGATTACTTGGATGTTTACAATAATTTAAAACACATTTTTATATCAATTCAGTGTTGAATATTACACTAATTACAGTATCCAATTTCAACTTGTAATTAAATCCAGATAATTAAAATTTAATTCTAATAAATTGATTTAATTTGATTTCAATCTTTTTATTCAATCAATTATTACTTTATAAACCTAGTTCACATTAGTTTATATCTTATTACACTAATATTCTCCAATTATCATACCATATTAGTTGCAGTATTTTAATTACATCAAATTTATGTAAAATTTATTATAATTTAAAATCCCAATAAATTAATTTATCTTTGTTTCACTCTTGTTATTAAATCAATTATTCCCCTGTAAATATAATTAACATTTCTATACATTTTATTACATTCCCAATTTGTAGTTATGGTCTTAACTCACATTAATGTAACATTTATTTACATTTATTTGTAATTGATTAATTAAATTGGTAACAAATAACAATTGTCACCATTTCTACATTTAATAACATTTGTAAGTTTATTATCCACAAACAAATGTTATAACAACTTACACAATTCCAATTCTATCCGATTACAGTTTATTACTCATTATTTCATTAATAATCAACATTTAAATTGTCTATTACTCTTTTAATCAAATTGTCAATTGATATACACATTATAAAATTTATTTACAATCTATAACCAATTATAACTTTTTAATCATTTCAACAAATTGGAATTACATTTAAAGCAGTTATTAATTATCTTAAATTAATACTATTACATTTCATTTCAGTTATCTTCTTATTATTAAATCACAATTTTTTTTTCTTCCAACATTAAATCATCAAATCTTATTAATTTACCTAATTTTAATTATCGAAAATTTACGGGTCGTTACACTCTCCCCTACTCAAAATATTTCGTCCTCGAAAAGGAAAAAGAAGGGAAAAGAAATCGATATATCTTATTCAAAATATTAAATTTATAAACAATTAATTTACAATATTAAATAATTTAAATAAAATATATCAATTTATAAAAAATTAAACCTTTTTATATTCAAGTTAACAAAGGATTGGAAAACATTTCACAAAATTTTCTAAGTCCAAAATTCACGGAAAATTTCGACAGAGTCTCCTTTGTATGGAGAGACTTGGAAGAAATAATAATATCAATAATAACAATATATATCATATATTTCAAAATAAAATATCCCAAACCACGCAAAACAATATAATATCGCTAGAAAACCGTAATCCAAAAACCTATCTATTTGTCGGGCAAACAAAGCTTAATTTATGAAACCAAAAGTAGTAGCAATTGCTTCTATAAACCTGTATTCACTTAAACAATCCAAAGAGGTTAATAATTAAGTAAAAGAGTAACGTATAAGTTGTTTCAGTCAATAACAACAAATCAATCACAACATAACACCAATCATTCGCAAGTCAAACAGTACAAACATCATTTTCTACAAAGAGAGCAATTATCCATCCATAGCAACTAAAACAAATGGTTTGTTCAGGTTCAGAACTTCTAATTATATAAAATGATAAACAAACTATGAATTAAATCATACACTCAACAGTTGTAGATAAACTTTATAGATTATTTATACATCTCTATGCAAAATAGAAGTATCCTTTCCTAACCAATCCATAAACCCAACAAACAAAGAGTTCAACACATTTTTAAGTTTACTATTTTTATCTTTTTTACATCATTTATTGTTCATTTTTTACATACAATGATTTTCTTTAATTCACGATCATTGCTTACAAAATTTAAATTTTTATTCATTCATATAAGGCTTATTTCATTATTTTACATTCTTTGCTTGCATAAGTTATATCCATTTCAATTATTTGGATCATATATGAATTCATTATTGAAGTATTGTATATATTTTATTTCAGTTTACTTCACATTTACAACTTAGTTTGGTTCCTCCTTTTTCCATCATTTACTTTTCTTTCATTTTATTACTTTACATCCATTGCTTAAATAAGTTATTTTTATTTCAATTATTGGATTATACATTACTATGTAAGTTTCTTTACAATCTAATTCACCATTTATAGATTATTTCTTTTTCATATTCATTCTTCCATATATAGTATTATTGAATATTAACACCATTTCTAAATCATTTCAATGGTTTCAAAGTTATAATCATTCAATTTATATAGTACTCATTTAATAATAAATGGCTTTAATATTAATTCAAGTTTATAATTATTTACTTACAGTGTTCACATTTTCCATTAAATCTAATTATAAATAGCTTAATTGTTAACTTAAGTTTATAATCATTTTTCTTACATTATTCACTTCTATTACATTTAATTAGTAGCATTTCAAATTATGGACTTAAGTTTATAACAATTTATAGTATCAGAATTCTTATTTATAAAAGTAATTCCACTAAACACTTTCATCTACTAAAATTTTGTTGTATAATATTCTATTACATATCCTATTTAACATTTTAACTTTTAACATTTCGGTAAGTTATATATATGTCTTAAGAATGCAATTGAATATTACCCAAGTTTCTCTTATTTATTTAGATAACAAAATGTTCAATAGTTACCATTTCTTATTTTCATTTCCTTTTTATTTATAGTTTCAAAATTTCAGTTTCTTATCTATTTCATTAATCATTTTAACGTCAAATTTCTTGTTTCCATTTTAGAAGTTTCCAATTATTAATATAGTCAAGGTTCCATTCATTACAATAATTTCAATTTCTAATTTATAGAAACTTAAGAACTAAAAAACCGGGTTTCATTTTAGTCATTTGAAAAATAATATATATATCTCTTTTATAGATCAATCATATTTAGAAATTCAAAATTAAGGTTTTATTCATCAAAGCAGATGTGCATTAAAACTACTACAGCAGTCTTCCCACTTTGAAACTCGAAAATGAACATCGATGATGCATGCACTCATCACATAAATTATTTTCCAGCGACTAAGAGGGAAGTACAGAACTTATTTCCTTTAAAAAAATTCTTTTAAAACATTTCTTTCAAATCATCTTGAAATAATTATACCAAAAAACAAATATTTTATTCTAAAATAATGCTAAGATTATATTCCAAAATCTTTTGAAAGAAATCTCCAAAATCCCGTAACTTAAGTTCTCAAATTTCAATTTATATTCAGTTTATTTGAAAATCCTATTTTACAATCAATATTTATAAAATTTCTCTACCTAACAAACAACATATTACATCCAACTATATCATTTATAAAACTTTATTATTTGATATACAAAATATACAATAGGCAAAATTATTTCATTTACCTATATTTCAAAACAATAATGTGTCGGTCTGTCCTGTTCAGTGTTTAGAAATTCCCATCGATGTCATAGCGTCCTAAGTACCGACCGAAATTTATAAATACTAAACGGAATAAATTAACACAATACGAAAACCCTTTTATAACACTAACAAATATGCTCCCTTATACATATACTCTCAGCGACTCATTCTAGGGTATTACTACCCTATTCTATATGAGTCAGACCCCATAAAGCTAAGGTTATTGCTAAACGAAAACTCTGATACTGACTATAACAACCTGCCTTTTTGGACAGTTTAAATCGACGATAACTCACATGTCAGACACAAACCAGTCAAAGGGGCAGATTGTTATGGGGTAAATAAGAAAAATAAAAGAAAGAAGTAAAACAATATAGAATCTCGCAATGGAATGAAAAAATATAATAATCAAATAACAGTTCATGAAGCTGTTTTACAAATACATTTGATTGTTCTTTTACAACACAAAAATTAGAGTTACATAAAATAGGAATAAATAAATAAATGCATCGGAACAACATGATGCAGTGGAATACATATAATAAGTAATAATAACACAAATTCTTCGTCTTCATCCTCCAGAAAGCAGTCTTCGATAAACTGAAAAGCTCAGACTGACCCAAGCGAATTGAAAAGACAAAACACTTGGGTCAGAACTAAATGATCTTATGTGAGTTAAATCAACAGTAAATAAATATTAGTGTAACGGCGTCAGAGACGCTGCAGGGTTTGACATCTCTTATCCAGTGTCTAATGTGGGTGCAATAATTTAAGAGATGTTCGGGATTTGCATCTCCTATGGATCCATTAAACTATCTACTATGTAGTACAATACGCTATTATAATATGTCCACAGTAAAGTAAAGTATTAAAATAGCATTAAGGCGTTACCCATATTCCACTTAACACATTTTATATAATGTCGTAGTCTATACGAATACTGTAATCTCCACCCGCAGGTGGGCTATCTCGGAGCACTCCATAGGTAAGACACAATACAAACTCGTAGAATGCGCGATATAGGGCATGTGACACGACACTCGAGGCAATGCCATGGTAGATATACCAATTGTGGATACGGACTGGTGGTAACGCATAGCAGCTACTACCGCCCAACTCGGAACACACTCCCATAATCAAAATCAAGGGGTGGCCACCAAATCAATCACAAAGTAATAGAATGGTATCGAAGAAATGTGCCCGATGGGAGAAATGACCTCACTTTGCCTGGCATGGCTCCTGTTTTAGCCACATCAAGCTGACTCACGTGACCAAACCATCCTACTTCATTTCTGGAATCTTCACCATATACACATTGTTAAAGTGGTTTTCGGTATTAGCCGAGAGTATGACAATATGCATCCCGGACTCTTTAATAACCAAACGCTTATTTCACACCGGATGATTCTTTTACATTTCAAAAAAATCAAATTCGTATTTAATGTCAAAATATCATATTTGATTTCAAACCATATCACTTTTGAAATCATAATCACTTTCAAAACCATATTCACTTTCCAATTATCTATAAGATAGGTTAATTAAATCTCATTCCAATATCATCATATTTACTCAAGTATGTCATTTCATAAAAAGGCATCAATTTCAAATCCCAACTTAGGTTGTATCATCATCAAAGATTTAATTATAAATACTTCAACTTTACACAGTCTGAAATTTAAAAGATAGTTTAGATAGTCATAAATAGTTTTTAATAGGTTTAAAAATAGATTAAAAGAGTTAAATACTCTAAAATAGTTTAAATGATTTGAAATAGTTTAAAATAGATTAAATAGTTTAAATAGTTACAATAGTTTAAATAGGTTTAAATTATATTAAATTAGATTTAAAATGATTTAAATAGATTTAAAATAGATTAAATAGACTTAAATTATATTAAATACATTTAAAATAGATTAAATAAATTTAATTAGTTTAAAATAGATAAAATAAATTTAATTAGTTTAAAAAGATAAAATAGATTAAATTGGATTAAATAGATTATAATAATTAAAATAAATTAAAATAGTTTAAATTTGACTGAAATAGTTTAAATTAGTTTAAAATAGGTTTTAAAGTTATATTCAAACAATTTCAATAACTTAATTTTGATAAAATTCATTTATAGTTGACAATTAAACTTTGAAATTCTAATTTAAATCCTTTGAACAATTCCTTTAAACCAGTTCAAATTTCAACATTTAAAGCATGGATTTTTAGAAATAATTCAGTTTTATAAATCCAATTTTATTTCAAGATATCATTTAACTAAATACAAAAATTAAGGATTTAAAATCATTTAATTTAACCAATCCGGTGTCCGTATATAATTTTCTACCCTATGTTCAAGTGATACAGATAATTATCATTTCAATCCATAATTTAAAATTTTACGGTTATATATCATTTCAAACCGCAATCCCGAATTAAATAAAAATCCATAAAATCGTCGAGTCTATCATTTCGACCCATAACAATTTTTCCCTAATATGTAGATCGTTCGTGTATGTATCATTTCAACCCATAAGGAACTTGCAGTTTATAACCATAAAAATACAATCGTCCAATCATCCAATATCAACAATCAAACATCCATCACAATCATCATCCAAATCGATAAATAAATATCAATAGATAACTAATAATCAATAGCAGGTATTAAATTGACAATTTAAAATCAATATTAAGTTAAACGATGATTAAATGTAATAAAAGTCAAATTTAACTAGAATGACAAATTTAAACACACCAAACATCTATCAATTAATTCCTAATCACATCATAAATTTAATTTAACTAACATAAGATAATCTAATAGTTGTGAGTAGGTCAAGACACTCACCTTCGATTTCAAATCAATTTGAAATCTAAAATTAGGCCCAAAATTCAAAAGTCTCAGAATTCATCCAAACCAGCATTAGAATGTCTAAAATTTCGATATGATCGCAATGAAACAAACCGCGTGTGAAACGGACATCGTATGTAAAACTTATTCATGTTATAACATTAAACGATTAAATTTGGAACAAATAAAATAAAATAATACTTAATTTACACGTCACTTCCGTCACCATCAACATTTAACCCTAATCCTGATGCCTGCGTTCGAATCCACGCCGCTAGCAAGATGCCCACGCTCGCACCTAACTACGGCTAGTCGCGGCCCATCGCACCGCCACCAGGCGAGTCGCCTGCCTTTTGCGCACCTCCCCACAACCACGGCGATCTCCTAGTGCGCCAATCCATGCCCATATGAGCAGCTACCGCCCAAAATTTCGAACCCTAATCCCATTGTTCACCTTGATCCTGCCATCAAACCTCCAAGCGAGCACCACCGATGCGCTCCCCTTGTCGATCTCAACAAGACCCACCAATCAATTTGACAATCGATCAAAGTTAATCAACGCGCAATGGACGGTCGAGATTAAATTATCAATTTCTGTCTACACAGAAATCCAAATCAAAAAACTAATTGTAGATTTGAATTGCGCTCGTCGAGAGCTTCAAATCGATATATAATATGATAGGGTTTGGAGGGATTTAATTTCGAAGTTGAATTTTGAATTGAAATTGAAATGGGAAATTTAGGGTTTCCAGCCATTGAGAAGAAGAAACAGTCAACTGAATTGTATGTACAGGAATGAGAAGTAATAAGGCTGCTAGGGTTAGAAAAAGACAATATATACTAACGAAGCCCGATAAGAAATGAATAAACATCCGAATAGTTTTGAAACGACAAATACAACCCGAAAAGCCCGCTTCGCTTCGGAAACGAAAGTGAGGTCATCCCATATATCAAAATAGATGTTTTTGATATTTTTAAATTCAATGGAACAGGTTTCAAGTCCTGATTCCATCGTATGGAGAAGTTACTTTGAAATCTGGTTATTTCAAATTGATTTCAATTAAATTGATTTCTAGACGTTTCGAGTCCGTATGATCGAACGATAAGTCTGATCACTACGAAACTTGAAATCCAACAATAACTCATCGTTATGGACCCGATGAAACTTGTTTCATCAAAACCCGAGACATTTTCCAAAATGACTGTTTTCATTAATTAAATCTATTTTTAATTTCAGGTTTAATAACCAACAATATTTTTATCAATTTTGATTACTTAGATATTTACAATAATTTAAAACACATTTATATATCAATTCAGTGTTGAATATTACACTAATACAACATCCAATTTCAACTTGTAATTAAATCCAAATAATTAAAATTTAATTCCAATAAATTGATTTAATTTGATTTCAATCTTTTTATTCAATCAATGGTTACTTTATAAACCTAGTTCACGTTTGTTTATATCGTATTACACTAATATTCTCCAATTATCATACCATATTAGTTGTAGTTTTTTAATTACATCTAATTTATGTACACTTTATTATAATTTAAAATCCCAATAATTTAATTTATCTTTGTTTCACTCTTGTTATTAAATCAATTATTGCCCTGTGAATATAATTAACATTTCTATACATTTTATTACATTCCCAATTTGCAGTTATGGCCTTAACTCACATTAATGTGACATTTATTTGTAATTGATTAATTAAATTGATAACAAATAACAATTGTCACCATTTCTACATTTAATAACATTTGTAAGTTTATTATCCACAAACAAATATTATAACAACTTACACAATACCAATTCTATCCAATTACAGTTTATTACACATTATTTCATTAATAATCAACATTTAAATTGTCCATTACTCTTTTAATCAAATTGTCAATTGATATACACATTATAAAATTTATTTACAATCTATAACCAATTATAACTTTTTAATCATTTCAATAAATTGGAATTACATTTAAAGCAGTTCTCAATTATCTTAAATTAATACTATTACATTTCATTTCAATTATCTTCTTATTATTAAATCACAAATTTTATCATTTCTTACAACATTAAATCACCAAATCTTACTAATTTACCTAATTTTAATTATCAAAAATTTACGGGTCGTTACATTATGTGTAATTCACAATCCATCGTATGGAAAACTAATAGTCTCAACATATTTATCGATACATCTTGCCTAGAAACATTTAAGGGTATGTATTTGAATATCGATTCCAAACTCATGATTATGAACACATTCGCAACTATAATTGATAAAATACATTTTGTAACGGTTTTCTATTGATACAAGTTTAATGTATTGGCATCGTTACTTATATCATAATGTAACAACACATGCAAAAGAAAATAAAATCAAAAGCAAACTTTATTTCAAACATGATTCTTTTACAACAGTTACATTACATAACAAATTATATAATTGCCTCTAGGGCACACCCTTAACTTTATCAAGGTCATCAGTAACTTTTAAGAGCTATCTAAAGTAATTTTCATACCTTTGATATGTGTGCCAAAAGATATAGTGAACAACATTCACATTCAACCATCATACATTATTTCCTTATATGTGTTACATAGCTCCTACTCAATTCACTTCGCTCGACCTTTTTAAATAATCGGGCCATTATAGCTCCTTGTTGAACTCTAGGATCTAATACCTTAATAGTCTAGTACAAGTTGAGTTATAGTTGCTATTTCAAACTAATCTGAAGTCTACTGTTTTGACTGAACATAACTTCTGTTTCACCACTTGGACTTCGATGAAACATAGTGTTTTGGAATTCTTATTTCTCTTTCTATAAGCTTGTGCAGTTTTACAACACTTTGACTCTGAAAATAGTAGGTGATGTTTATGTCAAGCTACATGTATATGCTTTCGATAAAATGAAACTAACCTGAAATTTATTTAATGTACTTTATGAATTATACTATTTTAAGAAATTATATATGATTTGGTTAGATCGTCTTATGTAAAAGTAAACTAGTGTACCAAAATCAATGTTAAGTTAGTTTTTGGTTGTATCTTGGTATTTATACGATATAGCTTGATGTTGTGATGCTTTGGAATAAGGAGTGTATATTGGTTATGGGTATATTCTTGAACGGCAAAAAAGCGGCAAACGAAAGAGCATTGAAAAGGCGCACGAAAGGAGAATGGTTTTCCAAAGGGGAATGCATTATGTGTACAAAAATGGAATTTTAATTATTTTATTATTAATAATTATTTTTGTTATTATATTTTAATTTTAATTTTAATTTTTTAATTTATATAGTTAAATGAATTTATATTATTTATAAGTTATGAATATCTAAAAAATGCAATAACAAAAGGAATATTTTATTACACACTAGTAGTTCGAAATAAAAATAAAATACTAGTTTTATATATTATTTATAAATCAGTCTTTTGTCCCACAACTTTAGTTTGTATGCTTCTATATAAAAATTGATAGCGATAACAAAGGAGGGGACTAGGGGGAGCCAATCCCCATAGGTGGGGGTGCGGGGGAAAAATGGTAGATCGCATGTCGGACATGTCTGACGCGTCCAAAGTGACACAAACATAGGCGAAAATTGTCCGTGAACACACTATATGTTTACAAACTGAAAGCAATTTGAAAGATGTGTGTTTATTTTTGATTTTGGTTTTGACAAGATCCTTGCAAATGATCGAATGTGTTATAGGACAAAATATTTTGGGTAGTGCATCTTACTTTATTGATAATTCCTTGCGGAATAAACTACATTCCTGATTGGTATGTGGATGTCAGGTGTGAGGTTATATCTTTATATACCTTTAGGTAGCCGAATCTTTTTCAACATGGATTTTTAGTAAAGGCTATATGGTTAATTTATATGAAATATGTTTTGTTGAATTTGTTGTGACAACTTATTTACGGAAACTATATGACTTTGGATGAAGTAATTATTTGTGATAATGGTTATATATGCGAATTACAAAGGTTTTGTCCAAAATGTTTTTTTCTTGTATGATACATGGACAATCATGAAACAATGCAGTTCCTTTTATAATTTAGATTCCCCTTTCGTATAACATATTATTCTAGTACTATGGAGGAGAAGGGTGTTACCTAACAAAAAATAATTGAAACCTTTCCTAATAAGAATAACTATATGATAGCCTACTGAAGAACAAAATTATGAATAAAAATTAACTTTATTTTATTATAATTATGTCGGGCTAATACCATGTTGCGTAATTGTGACAATCACCCTACACCTTGGGTACCCGATATACATGTACAGTATATTGCAACGATACCGCCAATGTAGAGTGATAGCCAAAAGTAAAGCACCAACCAAAAGCAAAACCTATTGTTATACCTCACAACGTGTAGGATAACGTATAATAATCATATAGATTTAAAACAGTCGAGATAGTAGTATAACTAGAATGAACCACAGAATAAGAGCATTGCAAGTTCGCCTTAGTTATACAAAACAGGAAATAGAGTTTAAACATCAAGCGATACACTTAATGGAAATTGTCTTTAAATGGTAATAGCATGCACTAATAAAGCTCGACGATGATGGATAATAAGATTATAGCGTATAAGATCAAAAAGTATATATATGAACAGTGTAGCCTCTTACTCGTCATATGCATAGTGTTGCCTCATACCTGCTATCTAGTCTACTCGTTTAAAAGTACCCAAGATAGTTGGAACAAAGCAAAGAAGCTCAAGTCAGGCAATAGTATAGAATGAGCTATCTACAATCTTAAAATACTATAAAATTCGATATAGTAAATAGGAACATTAATATAAAGAATCATACTTGACTAGTCCCTGCATCCAATAAGGTAGCACATATCACAATATATGTTCTACTATCATCATATGGGTGTACATTGCAAAACATCCACTCCAATCTTCCTTTTCAACCCCTGAATTTCAACACTAATACATCCACGGTATTCACATGCCGAGCACCCAAGTGAGGAAAGACAGAACGTTAGGGTAAAAGAAAATGCAAAAGAAACAGAACAAGGAAAAAGAGAACAATATCAAAATCTCACATGTGGAATAATAATATATAATATCTAAAAAGGTCTTTCCAAAAAGAAAACTTTGATATACATACATCAATCAGAGATAAACTAACCTATCAATAGGCTGGATAGTTATAATAATTCATCCTCACAAATGCTGATAGATACAAAACAAGTAATACATCAGAAAATAAGTACGGTAGGAAATCATCCAGCTCCCCTCCAAGAGCTCCAATGAAGCATAGCTAAATCTGGAAACATACTCATACTGACCCGAGCATTATAAGAAAATAACACCCAGATCAGTTTGGTAAACCAGCATGAGAAACTCTAATCATATGGATTACTATATTTGTAAAACCCTTCAAAATAAGGGTATCTCATAAGACCACGTCGCAAATAAACATGGATGGGTATTAACCTTACAATACCAAACAATTTCTGTTATAAAATCGAGTGATAGTATAATAATATCTAAGGTGCGAGATATAAATAATCATACAGTTGTGATGCATGTGAGTGTACATCACAATACTAGTAGGTATACAGTCACAACCGCTAAGGTGCGTTCGCTAAATGTGTAAGATTCCATGGAGGTGCCCCCAGTCTTTCGAGAATGGCCCCCCTACACAAGGATCAGAGATATCCTTCTTAGAATCGTATATCTCTAAATAAAATATACTAAAGGAAAAACATAGCTGGTCCACAACCGAACACATGGCACCAGGTCACATCACTCCTCAATGCATATTCGTAAGTAACACTAGAATAGAGTGTCAGCACCCTTACAGTTAGTTAAACCCCATAGGCTATGTATCCTCTCTCTGGTTTGTGTCATTAGTCTCCTATCTTTGGTTTCTGTCATTATTGATGATAAAGTCATGTTCAGCATCTCAGTATACAAATCACAACTCGAATAGATCTCGACACACGAGTCCCCAACTCGAACAGATCTCGGAACCACACATGGATTCCCATATCTCAATAGATCTCGGAATCACACAAGGATTCCTCAACAAATCTTGAAATCACACATGGATTCTCGTATCTCAAAAGATCTCAAAATTACACATGGATCTCTACATCCGAATAGGTCACGAACAACTACATGTGTTCGATCATCTCAAACAGATCTCGAATCACCACATAAACTCCAGCATCTCGAACCAATCATGAACTTCATCCAAAGCATAAAACAAGTATATGGTTTTGTAGTGGTTACGATTTCAAGTCATCTCGCATAAGTACAATCCTCCGCTTATCGGGTGCTCCAAAACCAATCGATCGATTTCTCGGTAATCTCAACTTCGATTTTATGGGAAATAAACAGATGCGTAAGATTGGAGATAACCTCCGAATCGTTTAGGCGGACCGATTTCCATATCAATTGCCCTAGAAGAGTGAAACCAGTATATATATATAATATAGTATTATCGAAGATAACTGTACCATATAATTCTCGTGTTTCTTCAAGATATTTCCATAGTATATTTGGTTAGATCAAACAACAATGAGAATAATCGCATATGGAAAACTGTCTCGTATACTGTCTATAAACAAGTAACATACAAAGCATGAATGAAACACACAAGCACGATCAAGCCATATAAACAACTTCTAATGCCTATTTAATTAATCTTCCATATTAATTAAAATCCTCTTTTATTAGTAAAACTCATTTTTACTTAATAACTCTTTATAAATGAAACTCCATTTATTTATTGAACTCTGCTATTCATTTCAATTCATGTTGGTAATCTCAAAAGCATTCATATACCTATCTCAACCATATAAGTATATTCACAAATCAATTTCACAGGGATTAAGATGAATGTTACTCAAACATTGTCCTTACATACCCAAAACCATTTCACTTATAATTATCTATAAAACATTCTTTTCAAAGATCCATTTACGTTCATAAGCATAATCAAAATGGATTTAACACGAATGTTATTAACACATATTCACAACAAACCAAAAACAAATCCATACATGTTATTCTCTTTAAAATTCCATTATTAAAGTTCTAAGTATATTCAAAACTTATTTAATAATATTTTACCACTTTAAAATATTATCCAAGGTGTTATCCCACCTTTTGGCAAGGCCGTGATACCAAGAACTTGACTTCAAACCAAAGACTGTCTGTCCCGACGATCGGTTATACACAAGTTCACTATAGATACTGACAAATTCGATCTGAGTCCGGATTGAGCTACAATTAGATGGTATGACAAACAAAGATATGGAAGGTAAAATTCCAAGTTTTGGGTCAATTGGAGTTTGTATGCTCATGTTGTGGATCGATCAAAATCAATGAAGAAGGTGTTAGTTCGTATCCATCAAGAGCCACCCTCTCTTCGTATCCATCCCTTCTCTTCATATCCATCAAGCGCTGACATCGATCAGGGTTCATTTTATTGGCACTCAAAACTCTTCGTATCGATCCTCCTATCTACACATTTCGTATCGATTGGCCAACGATCGATACGAAACCAACCACCAAATGATCGATACGAAGGACACGTGACAGCATCGATACGAAAGGAAATTCCAAGCAATGATACGAAGAAGGCATAGTCAAGCAATGGAAACAGTCATGCGGCATAAAAAGTGGATCTCCCTTAAGTCATCGCTTCACGTCATCACCACACACCTGATCGATACGCACAAGATCGATCTGAAGTTGATCGATACGAAGGTATCGATATGCACAGTCCAGCCAACCTACAAAGTGAATCTTGGATCGATCATAACTCCAAATCTACAAGTCCAAATGCTACCAAAATTTCACAGGAGCTTACTTACCACCTGGAGAATTCCTTAGATCGATCGCAGCCCAAAAGGAGTAGATCTTGATCGATACGAAGAGCACTTGGATCGATCATGGATCGATCCCAAATGACCTCGGATCGATCTGCTGGGCCCACCCATGTGTGAGAAGGGTTATTCCGAGATTTAAGCCAGATATTTCCAGATTGCACTTATAAATAGCACTCCAATGCCAACAGAAAAGGGACTTTTGACTCCATTACACCATTACTATGTCGGGGATCCATTGTAACTTGAGTGTTTGAGTTATTCTCTGTTGTAACCAGTTAGTAATCATCAATAAAACAGCAAATCATTCAAAGTGGACGTAGGCTTCAACGCCGAACCAATATAAATCTCTGTCTTTTTCTATTTAGTTTGCTTGAATTGGAATGTTTGTTAGATTATCCACTTTTAACATTTAAATTCTTCATTTTAATCTCTTCAAATACGTCCAAAGAGTGTTGTGCTCAATTTTGGTACAAACACTTTGGTGCTTTCATCGAGAAAACCCAGTTTTTCTCTTGCTCAGTGGATCTACTGCCATCTTTGGATTGCTTAAATCTAAGGAGGAGATCCAAATCTGTTATCCAGTAGTTCCTTCCATTCTATTCAGATTCCATCAGATCTAGGAAAGAGCTACATCACTCAACATAGTTACTACCAGAACTGCTTCAGCTACTGCAGGTCCGGAAGGAAGGAATAGGCAGAATCCCATGCAACTGAATATAATGGGTCAAGCATCAACTGGAGCTCCAGATCCACAAGGTCCGATGACTAGGGAAGAGTTCCCGATTCTAATGCAAGAGATAACTCAGAGTCGTCATTAGCTCACCCAGCAGATCTGTGCTAACACAGAGCTTGCAAACCGACTGAACGAGTAGAGATGAAGGAGATCCAGAAGGGATCGTGCTCGCTATTCATCAACCAAAAGCTCATTTTCTTCTGACTTCAATCATAGGTCTACACGCCTATGGCTGGATGGAAACTATGCACAAGCCTCCGGGCATCAGCGTGCTATGAATCTCGAACAAGCCGGGGCTGGTCCTTTCATAGGACACCAAGCTAGACCATCCTCATGAGGAGGAGCACTACCTTATCATGCTATGGATGACCATGTAGTTGTTGCCGCTATAGAATTGGAAGCTAAGATTCAGAACCGAGTAGATCCAGTCCTTTGTCAACACATCCATGCTCACAAACTCTACATTCCTAAGGGAGCCAATGAGGCAAGGCACGGACCGTCGACAGCGCCCGAACCATCCCTGCAACATAGAACCTCACCATACCTTGGGCTCGAATATCCAAATGCCTGACATTACAACCATAATACGCCAAATGATCCGTGAAAGTCAATGTCTTACCAGTGACGATTGGGGAATCTCCCGAAGTCATACTCCATTTACCAACGATATTCTTTATGTTGAGCCACCTCGTCGATTCAGGATGCCTACCTTGCATGTGTATGAAGGAAGTTCGAATCCTAATAAGCATATATTATAGTATGAATGGCTCATGAACAACGCTCAAGCCGACTATGCAGTTAAGTGTAGAAGTTTCCCTATTTCCTTAGAAGGTATAGCAACTATGTGGATCACTCGACAACCACCCAGATCCATTTCAAATTTCGATCAGTTGGCTACAAAGTTTGTTGAACAATTCTGTATGCATGTTATGAGATCGAAGGATGTTAACACCTTATCCAGTGTCACTCAAGCTCCAGGAGAGACTCTTCGACGTTATCCGGAAAGGTTTCATACTGCATAGGCTAAGGTCAGTAACCCAAATGACAATTCTACCTTAATGGCATTGACTAAAGGATTTGATCCCGATTTCGAGTTTGGCAATTGGTTGACTCGAAAACCCCCCACATCGTTGGATCGTTTCTATGCTAAGGCAGCCCGGTTCTAAGGAGAGAAGACGTTAGACGATTTAGGAAGCAGGACGATGCGGGGCCCAGTGTCGAAGACATTCAGAGTAATGTTGATATGAAACAGACCGGTGAGAACTCCGGCAATGTGCAATTGAGAATACAGAAAAAACAAGGTCAACAAAAGGGTAACAGAGGTCAAGGAAAGAAGAGAGACCCAAATTAGGGACCGAAACATAGAGCTCCCATGTTCGACCAATATACAGCCCTAAACACTTCTCTAGAAAATGTTTACCTTTAGACTTGCAATACCGGACAGTATAAGAAGCCGGCTCCGGAGCCATCATCTGAGAAACAAATTCAGATTGGAAAATTCTGTAGATTCCATGATTGTTACAGCAATAACACGAATGAATGCTATCATTTGTAAGGCATCATTGTGATGATCGGAGAAAGGAAGTTGGAATAGTTTGTTCGGGCACCGCAAGATGGAGGTGCGGGCCCGTCTAACCCGAATCAAGGTCAAGGCCATGCTTGGCCCGAGGAAACTGCATGTACTGGCGGGAGGTTGGTTATAAATACAGTTATTGGTGGTCCTCATCCAGCTGATCGGAGCTAGAAGGAAATGGAGTCGTATGCCAGTTCGATCAGGCATGCAGACTTCGAATGTTGCAGTAATGTTGATGACGGGGCTCCGGTGAAACAATGAAAAATGATGACAGACGACATTGTTTTTTGAAACCGAGATGCTGATAGAGTCGAAGCCCCTACTATTGATCCATTGGTCATTTCAGCCCAGATAGGTCCTGCTTGGATGAAGAGGATCTTGGTTGACAGCGAAAGCTCCGTAAACATTCTTTTTAAATGAGCTTACGACCAGATGAGAATGGAGGCAAAAGATCTAAAACGGTGTCAGTCACACATACATGGTTTTAATGGAAGTGCAACTATACCCGCTGGAATGGTGGAGTTGCCAGTTGAGTTAGGTATTGGAGATCGGTGGAGAGTCCGGATGCGGCAGTTTATTGTGTTAGTCATTAATTCCCCCTATAATGCTATCTTGGGCCAACCAACCCTCGTCGAACTCAAGGCAGTGATTGCCCCATGGTGTTTGGCTCTGAAGTCCCCACTGATAATGGGGTTAGAGTAGTGCATGGTGATCAGACGTCTAGACGCGCTTGTTATGCTGCTAAGGTGCAGGATGTGCAGCATAAGGAGAAAGGCAAAGGCTTAAAGAAATCTCTTTGCGTCCATTTTTCAAAGAATTGACAGCTAACGCCTGGGCCTAGGCCCGGGTGCCACAACCAGTTCCTTAAAGACCTTGATCCCAGAACCTTCGAAGTTGGCGATCTCATACTTAATAGAATTTAACCGGTCCCTTCGCATATGAAACCGACATGGGAATGACCATATGTCATTGAGTGAAGACTTGGAGATGGCACGTTCAAGCTATCAAGTGTTGACGACCTCGCTTTATCCAGAGCATGGAACAACTAGAGACTCTGTCGCTATTACACATAACTGGCATTTATTCCTTTAGTCTGCTTTTCCTTTGAAATTTGTTTATGCATTTTTTGAATTTGAACTTGTAATGAGGCAACTGAATTTGCCTACTTTCTTATTCCAGAAATAAAATGCAGACCTAGCAAGCTAGAGAGGCGATTATTGAAATGCGTCATACGACCGTCACGATGCACAAAGAGCTAAGTCCCATCCCACAGTGGGACTCGTTCAAATAGGGAGTGATTGTGATTCGACCGATCACTCCCTAAGTGAAACCCCGAGCTCGGAGGCAGACACAATTAAGTAAAAAAGGACTGAAACACGACAATCCTTCAAATAATTCCAGATTCCTGGAGTGCGAACTGGAGTATAAAGATAATCGGGTGTGACTGACCATCCACCAACTAACTCCAGATTCCCGCAGTGTGAATTGGAGTATAAACATAATCGGGCGTAACTGACCACCCACCAACTAACTCTAGATTCCCAGAGTGCGAAATGGAGTATAAACATAATCAGGTGTGACTGACCACCCACCAACTAACTCTAGATCCCCAAAGTGCGAACTGAAGTATGAACATAATCGGGTGTGACTGACCACCTACCAACTATCTCTAGATTCCTAGAGTACGAACTGGAGTATAAACATAATCCGGTGTGATTGACCACCCACCAACTGACTCTGGCCCCAAGAGCACGGACTGGAGTATAAACACTAAATGTGTGTGACTGACCACCCTTCAACCAATTCCAGATTCCCGAAGTGCGAACTGGAGTATAAACACCAACTAACTCCGATCCTGACAGCGCAGACCGGAGTATAAACATTAAACGGGTGTGACCGATCACCCGCAGAACAACTTATGTCCTCCGAGTGCGGATGCAATCCTAAACACTAACTGAGCGTGGCTAATGCGTGGCTGACCGTTCATCAACTGATTCTAGCCCCGAGAGCGCGGACCAGAGTATAAGCATCAAACGGGTGTGACTGACTGCCGGTACATCAACTCATGTCCCCGAAGCGCAGATATGATTCCAAGTATTAAGCGGGTGTGACCGACCGCCCGTAAATTATCCTATGTCCATGGAGCATGGATATGGTTCTAAATAACAAGTAGGCGCGACCGACCGCCAGCATGCAAGTAAAGTCCCCAGAGAGTGGATACCGATACTAGAAATTGAGCGAGTGTTATCCGACCACTCAAACTCATCTCCCTTTAACTTTGTTCCGACTAAGTTAAATTAAAATCAATGAAGGCGGAAAACGACTGCCGAATGATTACTTCAATTTATCCCCAAGATTGGGGACATAACTCAAGTACAAGCCGCTAACCAAAACAGCGCAACATTGGGACTCGAATCAACGTTTAGTTATGACCCGAAGTCATGACTTCAGGCCTTAATAATCGAACTCAAGTTCGACTCGGAGAATAAAGCCTCATAAGTATATTGAATGGAAATACGAGTGGTAAAATACTTAAGCAAATGAACACAGAGTTGCGCTGAAAACAAAAGGAGATTTTATTTCTACTATTCATTGGAAAAAAGACAAGTACAAAAATCTTTTCAATGAATTCCTATAAGCAGGGGCCGAAACAACATCTATACAAGGCCTGCAAAATGAAAAAGGAAGTCCTATTCCATCTATCTACCAAAAAGAGGAAACAAAAGAGAAAGTCTACGCCTTTGATTTTTTCTTCTTCTTCGGTATAGCCCCACTTGTACTACCACTCGGATGTCTCTTCGAGCCTTTACTTCCCCGGCCTGCTTTAGCTGATTTGTCTTCGGCCGGGGGGATTACAGTTATCTCCTCTCCTCCTCAGAGCTCACATGAACCGGAGCATCTTCCGTATGTGGGGCTGGAGGGATGCTGGCACTTTCTATGGTGGTGGAAGGAGGCGCACTGATTTCGATAACACTGCCACCAGGAGAAATGACAAATACCGGGATTGGGCCAGGACTAGCCATGACACCAACTCCATGATCTAGCTCCGTATTTGCCATCTCGGCCTTAATCTCTTCCATTATTTTCTTGGCCCGCTCTGCCCAGATGCTCATAGAAATGCTAGTGGTCGGACTTGAGGTGCTAGCTATAATTACATCTTCACAAATATTGAAAGGTATCTCAGTGATCGGGTCGCTTTCATGGCCAAGGAGTGCATCCATCATTTGTTCATCAAAGATGCAACTGCTCTCGTGCAATTCCCCGGCCGGTCCGACAACCATTGTAGTTGTTGCCTCCATCATAATAGCTTCTTGGTCATGATGCAATTTTTCAGTTGCAGGAGGATCGATTGGTGCAGAATCTATAACTAAATAAAGATAAGAGAAGAAATTTGTTACATCTACCGATAATGCTCCTGCATTTAGGCGAATTAAAGAAGTGTTCAGAGTACATTCCTTAGATTGACTCACATGTTGAGGCGATGTGCCTTCAGTACCATATTCATGTACTGGAGATAAGCGCAGTTGGTCAGGGTCATATGCCAGAATAGTTGGAGGATCAATTGCAGAAGTAAGCTTAGGTTGGGTTGCTGCAGGCGCTTCAGAACTTACTTCATGATGCTCGACTCCAGACCCTTCTCCAACGTCCGGATACTTAGCATTGAGCTTTTCCCTTTCAAAGGCAACAATGGTATCATGTAACAACCCGCATATTTTACGATTGTGTATTTAAATATTTTATTTAAATATAGCATTGTTAGTCGGATTTTAGTCCGAAATGCTACTTTTTGCATACGTTCAAATTAGGACTCAGGACCACTTCCATTGAGTCCAAAATGCCGTTTGCGACCTTTTTGTGTATAAACATCGATATATTTGGAGCTAGCTAAAATTTCGACCTTTTCACTTAGAGCTTTGGGTTTGGGTTTCAGCCCATTAACCTAACTTAGCAACCTAACTCCACTCCACTCCTCTTCGTTCCTTCATAATATATCCTACAACTCAAGCTTTGGCAAAAATGGTGGAGGAGATTGGAAATTAAAATCCTAAGCACTAGTTTCTTTAGCAAATCCAAGTTTTAGCTCCAAACTCAAAGAGAAGCTTAGGTAAGCAACTCCTTCTTCTCCATCTCAATATCTCTTCAATTTCAGAAATTTCCTATATCCTAATTTGGGAAATTATTGCTTATAATCTTAGATTGGAGCTTTTAGAGTTGAGATTGAAGAGTGGTTGATCTTCCTTTGTTTTCAAGCTTCTCCTTCCTTGTTTTTGTGTAAAAAGGTGAGATTTTTATCTCGCCTCTATGTCTATATCTATCTTTGTTGTTAGGTATGAATTCCTAGCACTTATTGATGTTCATTTGCTTTTGATTTGAATTGGCTTTGTGAATTCCAATTATTGGTGTTTTAATGTCAAATCTTTAAAAATCCTAGCTTTGTTGTTTGAACAAGCTTTTGGTGATGCATCGAAGAGCCTATAGGGTTGGGTTGCCTATTGGCATAAACCCCTACCGCCCGTTGCTCGTCTGATTGCGATTTGTAGGATTTTTTTCCCCATATGGGGGCTAGGCTGAATATGCTTTAGAAGCAGGTTCAGTCGACTGGACCATAAGGTCAGTCGATTGAACCAGAAGGCGGAAAATGCCTTAGAAGCAAGTTCAGTCGACTGGACCAGTGGGTTAGTCGACTGAACCAAAACCTAGGAATTTTCTTGGGTCTGTGTCAGTCGACTGACCTTCTGGTTTAGTCGACTGACCCTGGGGATAGAATTTTTGTATCCCCGTGTCAGTCGACTGACCACCTGGTCCAGTCGACTGACCTGCTTGCTTCAGTCCAATTTGCCTATTTTGCTTTAGGTTCCAATTTTAATCGATTCGTGATTATCCGATTTGTTGTTATCATTTATTATCGACTTTGATGACTTCTACTTCGGGATTTTTGGGGAATATCCATTTTGATGGATTTGGTATCGATTTCTTTGGAATTTGATTCACGTCTTCGTATGTGAATTTTTGGTGAATGATTGTTTCTACAATCATTTTTGTGACTTGTCACTTTGAAATACAAAGGTTTTTATACTAGTAGTAAATATCAAAACTCTTTCTTTAAAACCATTTCAACACTATTTTAATACAAAGCTCGTTTATTAAAATCGTTTTCCAATCTATTAGTATACACAAACCTTTACCTCATTCGTTTGAGAAATCTAACTAAACGGCTTAGTAAAATAAGTGGTATGAAACGCTTGTGTTTACTTCGTCGGTTAATTTTTGGACTTGTTTGATTGAAACTCTTGTGAAAAACTTTCGAGTAGAGATCTACAATTTGTTCGTAAATACTTAAGTTAAGCTAGTGGTTATAGGACATGAAGCTAAACTCATTTATTTACTAGCTTAGTGTAATTGATACTTCTTTTTGATCGATGACGATCATTTTATTGTTTAGACTAGCGATATGCTATGTCTCTTTGTCCACGTGGGGGACTGTACCCCGTTTTATTGAGTTTCGTCTCATTTCTTTTATAGGCTAACGACCTATGATGTTTTATGGAGCTTCGTCTCATTTTTATGGGCTAACGACCCATGGTCTTTTGATCGTTCTTTGGAGTTTCGACTCAGTTCTTATGGGCTAGCGACCCATGTTCTTTTATGGAGTTCGATACATCGGACGTACCGTTGTACTACATCGTTGTATCGGCTTATCAGGTTCATCGGGCGTACTGTTGTACTACGTCGCTGTTCCGAATAATTCGAGTTTCAGGTTCCTCGGGCGTACCGATATTGTACTACGTCGTTGCACCGGCTCTTTGGTTAGCGACCATGGGATAGCGTCCCGTTTGTGATGCACGTCTTGGTGAATTTTCATACTCCCGTTTATGATAGGCCTCCCCCTTTGTGATTTCTGGATTTCTAATTGATGATTTCTAGAATTTGTGTTCCACCAACTTTTATGATTGGCATTGATATGTTTGTCAATATTTTTGGTATGGTGAATGAAATAAAGAATATGACATTCTTTTCTGTGTTTTCAGATTTCTTGAGGTATTGTATGATTTTTGTGTTGTTTAATGTATACTTATCGCAGTATGGCATTATATTTATCGTACGTTTATGTCATATCTCCTATTCTATCTCATTTTATCTGATATTTATAGCTAGACTGATCCATTTATTATTTTCTTATTAAATAATACTCGGGTCAGACTGAGATGTTACAGGTGCTTCTGCTTGACTCTTTATCTGGAGCCATCATCCGACTTTTGTCTAACTACATTAGATTTATAGTTTTTGTCGATATACATTTGAGATAGAGACTCCTTGATGTATACATATTTTTTTGTGTAGCACTTGTATCTATTCTTTTGTGATATTGTGGATCTTGTTTGACCACTACTCTGATGTACACTTTTATGTGTTATATTCATATCTATTTCCGCCTTTGAGATATGAACGTCTGTGACTGATTTATGTTATGCTTATTTCTATATTCGTTTTCGAAGACCACATAGCCACTGTGTAGTAGCTTTGAGTTTGTATCGATATGTCGGATTTTCTTTTGAAAAGATATGCATGTTATACTATCTGACATATTTGCGCTCGCACAAAGTAATTACACGGATGGTCGCTCCTCAACAGCCTTATTCTTCATGCTAGTTGACGGCATTACATCCATAGTGTCCTAGGCTAGCGTGAGTATAGAGGTGGGGCATCATAGCTTGGTATCAGAGCCAAACTTCGGAACAATGTAGAATAATTTAACAAGGATCATCGTCCTAAGTCCATCTTAGGAGTCGTGCGTTAGGATTTAATTCGAGTCTTCGTACCGTTTTATCCTATTTTCTTTTATGATTCCTTATTTTATCAATCAAGATTGTTTGATATTCGTTCTGAGAATAACTTTTTCTTCTTCTTTCTTTCTTTTTTAAAGAAGAGAAATGGTTAGATCTAACCGACCCAGTGCCGGTCAATCCAGTGCTACTCCCCAGGATGGAGTATTTATGTCTGCCTAACAGCTTCTAGATCTTGTAAAGAATGCTCAGGCTGTCGGACCCATCCTAGAGCCTACTCACCCTAAATCCGGGTTTGCACGCTTGTGCAGTGATTATACCAACTTGGGTGGGAAGCCATTCAAGGGTTTCGAAAGCGTCATTGAAGTCCAAGCTTGGCTTAGAACATGCGATCGCATCTTTTCTTGCATGAATCTTATTGATCTTCATTGAGTCCAAGTGGCTTCTAGTATGCTCCAAGAAAGAGCATTAGATTGGTATGAGCTTCCGACTTCTGAAATTATTGAAGCAGATCTTACTAGGGAGCAATTCTGGGAACGATTCGAATTAAAATTTGTGCCGGAAGCTGAGAAAGTAACTTTGGCCTGGCGTTTCATAGACCTTGTTCAAGGTGAATCTTCTGTGATGGAATACATCGCAACTTTCGAATCTCTTTCTAAATACGGGGTTGAGTACATTAATACCCTATTGAAGAAAAATCAGAGATTTGTCTATGGCTTGAATAAGAATCTCAAAAAGCCATTACTTTTGAAATTGAAAGTTGCTTTCGATCAGCTTATTGATATCGCTCTTCGACTTGAAGAGGCAGATAAAGAGAGTGATGTTGAAGTTGTGGGTGCCAAACCACACTTCAACAACAACAAGAAGAGGCATATTAAATTAAAAGGCCCTAATCCCAACAAGAAAGGGAAACAAGCAGCTTCGGTAGTAAAGACTCCTACCCCTAGTAGTGGGCAATGCTACAATTGTGGTTCTAAGGACCATTATGCCAATAGATGTCCGAAACCTCTCTTTTGTCGCTATTGCAAAAGTTCGGGTCATCTTTTATCTTCATGTCCCAAACGTCAAGGCAAGAAGAAGGGAAAGCTTAATGTTGTGCAAACCCCTAGTAACACTTCTCGTGGTTAAGGTATTTCTCATTCTATCCTTGATGGCATTATTATGTCTCGTGATAATCCTATTCGAGTTCTTTTTCATACGGGTGCATCCCATTCTTTTATATCAAAAGAACTTGTTGATACTTTTTCTTTAAGTGTTATGGCTTTAATGACTTCTTTGAGAATTGCGAATCCGGTTGGTGGATCCGCAACACTCAGTTTGCTTTGTAACGATGTCGAGATTATTTTATGTGATTTTTCTTTCCAAGCCGATTTGCATGTCATGCATTACTTAGGCTTCGGAATGATTTTGAGAATGGATTGGCTTAACCGTTATGAAGCCCATATCCTATGTCCCGAGCGGACTATTCATCTTCGACATCCTCAATTTGTTAAGCAGATTTCTATTGTTCTTGAAGATTAAGATTCCAACTTGACAGCATCTTTATATTCTTTAAATCCTCATGATGACGATAATGATGATGAGGAAGATGTCATTTCCCTTATTCACGTTGTTCGTGAATTTTCCGACATATTTGAGCCCGTATTAGGATTACCACCTAAGCGTGCAATTGAGTTCAGAATTAATCTAATCCCTGGAGCTCTACCTATCACTCGTCCTCCTTATCGTATGTCCAATAAAGAAAATGAGGAGATGTGCAAGCAATTATCTGAATTGGAGACGAAGCAATTTATTCGCTCTAGTTCCTCTCTTTGGGGAGCTTCAGCTATTTTTGTGAAGAAATCCGATGGTACACTTAGGCTTTGCGTTGACTACCGCAAGCTTAATGATCTCACCATCAAGAATAAATATCCCTTACCTCAGATTGATGATCTATTCGATCAACTTAGCGGTGCTAGAGTCTTTTCACAGTTAGACATAGCAACCGGTTTTCATCAGCTTCGTATTGCAGAGGATAGTACTCCTTTGGCATCATTCCGTACCCATTATGGAACTTATGAATGGCTTGTTATGCCATTTGGTTTAACGAATGCTCCAGCTTATTTCGTTGACCTTATGAACCGAGTTTTCAAAGACTTCCTCGATCGATTTGTTCTCATCTTTATAGATGATATTCTTGTGTATTCTAAAACTGAGGAGGAGCATGAAAAACATCTTCGAATTGTGTTGGAAACTTTTAGGAGCAATCAATTGAAAGTAAAATTTTCTAAATGCCACTTTTGGCAATCTTGTGTGAAATTTCTTGGTCACATTATTTCTGAATCCGGAATTTCCGTGGGTCCTTCAAAGATTGAAGCAATTCAAAATTGGAAGAGACCGAAGAGTGTTACGGAAATCCGTAGCTTTCTTGGATTAGCGGGCTATTACCATCGTTTCATAAAAGACTTTTCTAAAATTGCTGTGCCTCTTACTAGCTTGACAAAGAAAGGAGTTAAATACATTTAGTCAAACAAATGTGAAGCTTCTTTTCAGAAATTAAATAAACTCCTTTCCGATGCTCCTATCCTTGTGATTCCCGAAGGGAACCAAGATTTTATTGTTTATACTGATGCTAGTCGTGTTGGTTTGGGTGTCGTTCTCATGCAAAGGGAACGTCTTATTGCTTATGCTTCTAGGCAATTGAAGCCAGCCGAGACTAGATATGCCACTCATGATTTAGAGCTCGCGGATATTGTTTTTGCCCTTAGAATTTGGCGTCATTATCTTTTGGGAGAGAAATTTGCTCTCTATACCGATCATAAATCTTTGAAGTATTTATTTTCTCAAATGGAACTTAATTTGCATCAACAACGTTGGCTTGAGTTCCTTACATCTTATGATCTTGATATTCTTTATACTCCCGGAAAGGGAAATCGTGTTGCTAATGCTCTTAGTCGTAAGCAACAAGCGGTTGTTTCTATGATGATATCCGAATGGAACGATCTCGAGACTTTGTCCACTTGTGAGATTCGAGATCGTGAATCCGATTTATGTTCATCTTTTTTTTATGTAGCCTTGAGGCTCATCCTTCTCTTTTAGACCGCATCCTTGAAGCTCAAAAGTTAGATCCCGAATTGGCTCTTCTTAGCCAAAATTATAGGGATAAAATTGATATTGAAGATTTGAAAGACTTTGATATTGATTCTCGTGGCGGTATTCGAAAATTTGCTAGACTTATCGTGCCAAATATTGACAATCTTCGTAAAAATATTTTACAAGATTCTCATCATTCTAAATTTACCATTCATCCCAGTAATAGTAAAATGTACGCGGATATGAAGCGACTTTATTATTGGGATGGGATGAAATCTGATATTGCTAACTTTGTTAAGTGTTGCATGACTTGCCAACTCATTAAGGCCGAGCATCAAAGGCCCGGTGGTTTATTGCAACCTTTGGACATTCCAATTTGGAAGTGGGACCAAATTTCCATGGACTTTATTGATGGCCTTCCCCGTTCTCATTCGAGTCATGATAGCTTATGGGTGATAGTTGATAGACTAACAAAATCCGCCCATTTTATTCCCGTTCGATCCAATCGGATCGTACCTCTTTTGGCCAAACTCTTTATTAAAGAAATTGTTAAATTACATGGAGTTCCTACTTCTATTGTTAGCGATCATGATCCATTGTTTACTAGTGGATTTTGGAAGAGTCTTCAAAAAGCTTTGGGAACAAAGCTTAATTTTATCACCGCTTATCATCCTCAGTCTGATGGACAAACCGAGCGTGTGAATCAAACTCTTGAAGATCTTCTTCGTGCATGTGTTCTTGATTTTGATGGAAGTTGGGAAGACCATATTTCTCTTGTTGAGTTTTCCTATAATAATAGCTTCTAATCTAGTATTGGTATGGCCCCTTTTGAGGCACTCTATGGAAGGCCATGCCAATCTCCTTCTTGTTGGCTTGAGGCCGGTGAGGAACTGGTTTTAGTTCCATATTTTATTCGTGATTGCACAGAAAAAATTGACCTTATTCGCCATAGGATGAAAGAAGCTCAAAGTAGGCAAAAATCCTATGCCGATAACCAAAGAAGGAAATTAGAATTTTTTGTGGGAGATTTTGTGTTTATTCGTGTTTCACTTATGAAGGGTGTCGTGCGTTTCAGTCGATCGGGAAAGTATTGGTCCATTTTCCATCACCAAACGTATTGGTTCCGTGGCATATCGCCTTTTATTACCAGCTCAGTTTTCTGCTATTCATGACGTGTTTCACGTTTCTCAATTACGGAAATGCCTTTGAGATTCCGATTCTATTCTTGAGCACGGTGTTGTGGAAGAAATTAAAGTTTCGCCTAATTTGACTTATGAGCAACATCCTATTCATATCATTGCTTCGTAGGTCAAACGTCTTCGAAATAAAGATGTCTCGCTTGTAAAAGTTCAATGGTCCTCAAATCCTAAGGATTGCTCTTGGGAATATAGAGAATTCATCGAGCGAACACATCCAGACTTACTCTCTCGTGCTCTTTGAGGTGAACTTCTTATTTCAATTTTTTTTTGTGTTAATATGCTTTTATGGTTGTTACTTTTTACTTCCTTCTTACGTATTGCGAGGACGCAATTTCTTTAAGGAGTGGAGTCTGTAACAATCCGCATATTTTACGATTGTGTATATAAATATAGCATCGTTAGTCGGAATTTATTCCGAAATGCTACTTTTTGCAAACGTTCGATTTAGGACTTGGGACCACTTTCATTGAGTCCAAAATGTTGTTTGCGACCTTTTTGAGTATAAACATCGATATGTTTGGAGCTAGCTAAAATTTTGACCTTTTCACTTAGGGCTTTGGGTTTGGGTTTCAGCCCATTAACCTAACTTAGCAACCCAACTCCACTCCACTCCTCTTCATTCCTTCATAATATTTCCTACAACTCAAGCTTTGACAAAAGATTGGAAACTAAGATCCTAAGCCCTAGTTTCTGTAGCAAATCCAAGTTTTAGCTCCAAACTCAAAGAGAAGCTTAAGTAAGCAACTCCTTCTTCTTCTCCATCTCAATATCTCTCCAATTTCAGAAATTTCCTATAACTTAACTTAGAAAATTATTGCTTATGATCTTAGATTGGAGCTTTAGAGTTGAGATTGAAGAGTGGTTGATCTTCCTTTGTTTTCAAGCTTCTCCTTCCTTGTTTTTATGTAAAAAGTGAGATTTTTATCTCACATCTATGTCTATATATATCTTTGTTGTTAGGTATGAATTCCCAACACTTATTGTTGTTCATTTGCTTTTGATTTGAATTGGTTTTGTGAATATTCCAATTTTTGGTGTTTTAAAATCAAATCTTTAAAAATCCTAGCTTTGTTGTTTGAACATGCTTTTAGTGATGCATCGAAGAGCCTATAGGGCTGGGTTGCCTATTGGCGTAAACCCCTAGCGCCCGTTGCTCGTCTGATTGTGATTTATAGGATTTTTTGCCCCACAAGGGGGCTAGGCTGAATATGCTTTAGAAGCAGGTTCAGTCGACTGGACCAGAAGGTCAGTCGACTGAACCAGAAGGCAGAAAATGCCTTAGAAGCAGGTTCAGTCAAATGGACCAGTGGGTTAGTCGACTGAACCAGAACCCAGGAGTTTTCCTGGGTCTGTTTCAGTCGACTGACCCTGGGGATAGAATTTTCGTATCCTTGTGTCAGTCGACTGACCACCTGGTCCAGTTGACTGACCTGCTTACTTCAGCCCAATTTGCCTATTTTTCTTTAGGTTCCAATTTTAATCGATTTGTGATTATCCGATTTGTTGTTATCATTTATTATCGACTTTGATGACTTCTACTTCGGGATTTTTTGGGAATATCCAATTTGGTGGATTTGGTATCGATTTCTTTGGAATTTGATTCACGTCTTCGTATGTGAACTTTTGGTGAATGATTGTTTCTACAATTATTTTTGTGACTTGTCGCTTTGAAATACAAAGGTTTTTATACTAGTAGTAAATATCAAAACTCTTTCTTCAAAACCATTTCAACACTATTTTAATACAAAGCTCGTTTATTAAAATCGTTTTCCAATCTATTAGTATACACAAACCTTTACCTCATTCGTTTGAGAAATCTAATTAAACGGCTTAGTAAAACAAGTGGTATGAAATGCTTGCATTTACTTCGTCGGTTAATTTTTTGGACTTGTTCGATTGAAACTCTTGTGACAAACTTTCGAGTGGAGATCTAAAATTTGTTCCTAAATACTTAAGTTAAGCCAGTGGTTATGGGACATGAAGCTAAACTCATTTATTTACTAGCTTAGTGTAATTGACACTTCTTATTGATCGATGACGATCATTTTATGGTTTAGACTAGCGATATGCTATGTCTCATTGTCCACGTGGGGGACTGTACCCTGTTTTATTGAGTTACGTCTTATTTCTTTTATAGGCTAACGACCTATGATGTTTTATGGAGCTTAGTCTCATTTATATAGGCTAACAACCCATGGTCTTTTGATCGTTCTTTGGAGTTTCGACTCAATTCTTATGGGTTAGCAACCCATGTTTTTTTATGGAGTTCGATATATCGGACGTACCGTTGTACAACGTCATTGTATCGGCTTATCAGGTTCATTGGGCATACCATTGTACTACGTCGCTGTTCCGAATAATTCTAGTTTCAGGTTCCTCGGACGTACCGATATTGTACTATGTCGTTGCACCGGCTTTGTGGTTAGCGACCACGGGATAGCGTCCCGTTTGTGATGCACGTGTTGGTGAGTTTTCATACTCCCGTTTATGATAGGCCTCCCCCTTTGTGATTTCTGGATTTCTAATTGATGATTTTTAGAATTTGTGTTTCACCAACTTTTATGAGTGGCATTGATATGTTTGTCAATATTTGTGGTATGGTGAATGAAATAAAGAATATAACATTCTTTTCTGTGTTTTGAGATTTCTTGAGACATTGTATAATTTTTGTGTTGTTTAATGTATACTTATCGCAGTATGGCATTATAGTTATCATACGTTTTTGTCATATCTTCTATTCTATCTCATTTTATCTGATATTTATAGCTAGATTGATCCGTTTATCATTTTCTTATTAAATAATACTCGGGTCAGACCGAGATGTTACAGGTGCTTCTGCTTGACTCTTTATCTTGAGCCATCATCTGACTTTTGTCTAACTACATTAGATTTGTAGTTTTTGTCGATATACATTTGAGATAGAGACTCCTTGATGTATACATATTCTTTTGTGTAGCACTTGTATCTATTCTTTTGTGATATTGTGGATCTTGTTTGACCACTACTCTGATGTACACTTTTATGTGTTATATTCATATCTGTTTCCGTCTTTGAGATATGAACGTTTGTGACTGATTTATGTTATGCTTATTTCTGTATTCGTTTCCGGAGACCACATAGCCACTGTGTAGTAGCTTTGAGTTTGTATCGATATGTCGGATTTCCTCTTGAAAAGATATGCATGTTATACTATCTGACATATCGGCGCTCGCACAAAGTAATTACACGGATGGTCGCTCCTCAACAACCTTATTCTTCATGCTAGTTGACGGCATTACATCCATAGTGTCCTTGGCTAGCGTGAGTATAGAGGTGGGGCGTCACAAATCATGAAGAACCTTAGCCTCATCTCCGACTAGCACCTGATTTTCCAATTCAAATTCATCAATAGTTGAATTGTTGTGGGTCATTTTCTCGTCTTCGACTAAGCGACTCCAAGCCTCATATAGATGGAAGGGATAATCTTTGAGCCAGTTGAGATTGCGATTCCTTAAAACATTTGCGTTATATAAGAACATAAGATCTTCGAATTCATCCTCCATCCTCGCCATCATTGCTTTAACTTCGCTCTCAATTCTGGCTTCGGCTTCTAGAGCCTTTAAGTTTGTCGCATCCCTTTCGTCTTTAAGAGCCATCGTCTGCTCACACGCTTCCCGGGCAGCTTTGTTAGCATCATCTTTCTCCCTGATGACCTCGACAAACTTTGCCTTTAACTCCTCAAGTTTCTTCAGTGCAGCATTTCTCTCCTCCGTGACGAGGGTATCCCGTTGGCTTATTTCATGAACCAATTCCATATGAGACCGTCGCATTTTTTCCATAGACTAGCTTACCTCATCGGCTTTCTTTTGGGCCTCCATTTCTGACTTCCTTGAAGACTCGGCCCCGTTGTTAAGTACTTCGATTATATGGTTCTTCTGAGCGAGATCAGTCTCTAGTTTCTTGATTGTTTTTGCCCGCTCGAAGGCCACCATTGAAGCTTTCTCCGCAGTTTTCACCCATTACCGATACTGCTTATAGACATCATGTACGTAATCAAGCTCCATTCTTTCCACGTCGTAGGGGATTCATTTCATGTTCGGAGGGAATACAAAGCCGTCAAAGTGGACATTTGGAAAATCTTTTTTCAACTTAGCAATTCTGATCACACCCACCCCGATGGGTTCTAAAGCGAACTGTTCTGTGATAATGGGAGTTTTAGCCTCAGTCCTTCGACGTTGCTCGCCAGATCTCAAAGTTTGAGGAGGCACTATTTGACGTGAATTCTCCGAAGACTGCCTTCTGGAGCCGGAGGGTTCGGAGTAACCTTTGGGTGGTCGTGATTATGACCGGGAGTGGTGCCTACTTTGGTGTTGCATCTCCCTCTCCCAATCGTAATGGTCATGCTCTTGGCTGGAGCAGCCACGATCATAATCTCTTTCAGTCTCGTGTCTGTAAGACTCAGAATAAGAACTAGAAGACTGGCATTTGGAATGCAGACTGCCGAGCATTGATCCCTTTCTCACCATCATATCTATAAAATAAAAAGAAAAAATGAGTCAGTTATCTTCGAAAATCGAGAAACATGCGATTAGAAATTGTGTGGTGTCGTGAAGTGTGTGCGTGCATGTGCAAACCCCCCAACCAACCGGTTGTGGCAGCCGTGCTCGTAGGAGTTGGCTCCCATATATATAAGACACTTGAAGCCCCTCTAATCCAAGGTCTTGAAATGAAAACAAGTCGTCTGGAATGGGAATATCCACCAATCCTTTCAGTGAACTCTCCATTTGTGGAGGAGAAGTCACTTATACTAGTTGTAACGGGCGGAGATATCATGATAGTTTTGCATTTCATGGCTTTGTGGGAAATAGTCTTGCCTCTTCTTTTCAACTCTAAAGATCGAAGACTCTGTGAAGGTATAGATGCAGGCTCATCTCTAGTAGGCACGCTCTCATTATCGCCATGTTCAGTGATTATGATTCAGGGCTCTTCTTCCACCATGCCTCGCTGGAACTATTCTGAGAATACCTACCGAGCCAATGCTTTGGCCTCTTTCTATAAGCCCAATAGCAATCAAGTTTTCATCAGTGAGGACTCCGTCAATTTCCTTGAACTCGACTGGCATCACTTGTAGAACCCTTACTACTTCTTTAAACTGGGCTCTTTGGGCCATGGAATCGAAGCTACAAAAGTTACCAAGTATTAGATTTAGCATTAACTTGTATTATCCAGTTAATCGACGAAGAAGTTAGAACACTTATATCTAACTAGCCACCGTCAGGCAAACCCAGGTGGACACCGAAAGAAAAACCATTTGGTTTTGAAGTAGCTTAGTTTGCTCCAGGCTCCTGCTACTACTTGACAATTTCTAACTGCCTCCAGAAAAGTGATAGAATGGTTGTCCCCGCAGCTCTTAATGTTGAATATATATTTGATTTCTTCGACAGTTGGAGGTCAAAAGAGATGCTCAATGAAGATAATGAATAGGCTGTTGAGCAGAGCGTATCCTTTCGGATGTAACTGAGATGGAGCGATCCTCAAGAAGACAGCACTTCCCGAATGAATTGATCAAAAGAGGGCAAGGTTCCGACAACACACATGAACCTATTGCATGCACTGTATCCTTTAGGAGGACTGTGGGCTCTGTCTTTCGGCCCCAGTAATAAAACATCTTCTAGAGATAGATCGTGTCTGAGGCAAATCCTACCTAACATGTCTTATAAGATATTAGAGCGGACAGAATCCTTTGGATTCATGATAAAAGCTGCACATGGCATCTCGTCCAGAGCAGGACTTATTACTTCAGCTGTAGTCTCCAGCATTTCTATAGCTGGAAGTGGAGGACATTGAATATCCTACGACTCGGAGCTTCCGGGATCCATAGTTATTGAACTCAGTAAAAACTATTGTTAGATGGCAAGAAACCCATGTTCCCACCGTGATTGTGAAGCGAGTGATCGTGTTGTGTAGTACAATGCTACATAATACTTTAAATTTCTTCAAGTTCAATAGATGATAAAACGACAAGACTTCGAGATTCAACCGGAGTGACTGTCATCGCTGACTGTGCCAACCGTGCCAACCTAATTTTTGGAAACAATCTGTATTAGAGTTCATGAAGTTTATCGAGTAAAAATTCCATCGACGAGCTTTGATGGGAAGTCAAATATTAGTTTAGCAGGTAAGTCCATATATGCAAGGCTAAAGCTCGTCGAAGTCAAATGTTCCAATGTGCAAAGCTTCTGAATCCATCAAAGGTTCGAACTTGGGTTGTTCCACGAGAAATTGGGTTTTTGTATCGATCACAAGAAGACCAGTTCATATCGATCCAAAACCTTTGGTTCCATATCGATCATCAGGTCCAGAACTTCGTATCGATCGCTCCAGATCAATACGAA
This sequence comes from Allium cepa, assembly GCA_030765085.1. Classification (NCBI taxonomy): domain Eukaryota; kingdom Viridiplantae; phylum Streptophyta; class Magnoliopsida; order Asparagales; family Amaryllidaceae; genus Allium; species Allium cepa. The sequence continues at coordinate 1,046,461,288 of CM060941.1, forward strand.
CTCCCACCGTTTCCAATCGATATGAAGTAGCTCCTTCCCTCTATCGTTTCCGGATCGATAAGATCCTCCATGTCTCAGGTCGATATGAACGGTGCATCCTCCATCGATACGAGATATAAGGCAAAGATTCTTCCAATGACTGTCTCATATCCATCATTAGTTCTCCTTCCCTAGGCAGCCTAAACGCCATTACTCTCTCCTCGACCTTGCTCTGACCCAACTCCGGCATCAATATCACCAGGAGTGGCCACGACTTTGAACGAATTGGTGTTAAAACTTGAACCTTATTGTTTTAATATGGAATTAATTAGTTAATTTCCTAAACTAAAGGATTGATTTGAAGGATTAACGAGCTATGTAGATTTAGGAATGAAGACAGTTTCTTCTTTCTCGAGTGCTCGATCGATACGAAGGCGGAAAAAAAATGATAGCAGGTGAAAATTTTCAAGTCCAAATTGTATTTATATGGATTCGAAAGAACCATCTTCGTATCCATTTGCCCAGATCGATCCAGAATGAAACAGTTCATATCCATCAGTAATTGGTCTTCAAACCCATCGATACGAAATGCACCGCAAGGTTATGCATTAATCACTCAGTTCCATTGATACGAAACGACATTTTCCTATCCATCCATTTGAAGGCTATGAGAGCTCGTATCTATTGGTACGAATCATCTCAAAAGACAGTCTATTTTGTATCGATACCATCGATATGGAGCATGTATTCCAATTTCTTAGATCGATCTAGGAGAGGATCGATACGATGGGATGACTTAAAAACAACCATCAAATGTTGTTACAACTTGATTTTCACATCGATCCAGGAGAAGATCGATACAAAACTCGATCCTGACCAAAACTAAAGAATTTGACAACGATCTGTGAATGTGCAAACGTGAATAGGAGTCAAGTTAACATACATGCATGTATGAAAAACTAACATTCAATTTTCAAAATTAACAGGAATTGAATGCTCACCTGATGACGATCAAAACAACGGAAAACAAATTGCTAGCACTCTGTTACAACAAAACACTGCATGCTCATTGGCAGTCAACAATTCAGCATTTATATTACTGGAAATCAACCAAAGGTTACATCTCTTGATGAAAAGGCAACGACTACTCAACGAATCAGATTGAGCTTTTCGGAGCAAAGAATGCAGCTTCTCAAAGCACGCCATGTTCATACAAGACATACTTTAGGGGGCAAATGTTATCTAGCCTTTTGGCAAGGCCGTGATACCAAGAACTTGACTCGAAACCAAAGACAGTCTGTCCGGACGATTGTTATACACATGTTCACTATGGATACTGGAAAATTTGATCCGAGTCCGGATTGAGCTACAATTAGCATGGTATAACAAAAGAGCTATGAAAGGCAGAATTCCAAGTTTCGGGTCAATCAGAGTTCGTATGCTCAAGTTGTGGACCGATCAAAATCAATGAAGAAGGTGTTAGTTCGTATCCATCAAGAGCCACCCTCTCTTCGTATCCACCCCTTTCCTTTGTATCCATCAAGTGCTGGCATCGAGAAGGGTTCATTTTATTGGCACTCAGCACTCTTTGTTTCGATCCTCCTATCTACACATTCGTATCAATCAGCCAACGATGGATACGAAACCAACCACTAAATGATCGATACGAAGGACACGTGACAGCATCGATACGAAAGGAACTTCCAAGCAATGATACGAAGAAGGCATAGTCAAGCGATGGAAACAATCATGTGGCGCAAAAAGTAGATCTCCTCTAAGTCATCGCTCCACATCATCACCACACACTTGATCGATATGCACAAGATCGATCCAAAGTTGATCGATACGAAGGTATCGATACGTATAGTCCAGCCAACCTACAAAGTGGACCATGGATCGATCATAACCCAAAATCTACAAGTCCAAATGCTACCAAATTTTCACAGGAGCTTATTTACCACCTGGAGAATGCCTCTGATCGATCGCAGCCCAAAAGGAGTAGATCTTGATCGATGCGAAGAGCACTTGGATCAATCATGGATCAATCCCAAATGATCTCGGATCGATCTGGTGAGCCCACCAACATGTGAGAAGGGATATTCTAAGATCTAAGCTAGATATTTCTAGACTGCACCTATAAATAGGACTCCAATGCCAACAAAAAAGGAACTTTTGACTCCATTATGTCGTTAATCTGCCGAAGATCCATTGTAACTTGAGTGTTTGAGTTATTCTTTGTTGTAACCAGTTAGTAATCATCAATAAGACAGAAAATCATTCAAAGTGGATGTAGGCTACAACGTCGAACCACTATAAATCTCCGTCTTTTTCTATTTATGTTTGCTTGAATTGGTGTGTTTGTTAGATTATTATCTTTTTACATTTAAATTCTTCATTTTAATCTCTCCAAATACGTCCGAAGAGTGTTGTGCCCAATTTTGGCACAAACACAAGGGTTTAAAAATAAATGCAACTAAAACGTTGTTAACGACAAACCCAAAACTATTTTACAAGTCCATTATCTTCAGAACAACATTTTAAAGATCCAATCACTTTTCAAAAGTATAGTTAAATGGGTTAAAACAAATGTTCCACAAACATTGTTACTATAAAGCCAAAATCACTTTTACACTTGCCATTTACCTTGAAACATTCACTTAAAGCTCTAAGTACTTCTCCACTTATTAAACAAGGCTATATACCTTTTTAATCAATTTATAAAACAATCTATTTTAATGTAAGTGTCATAATACGAAAAATCTTTTATATTCTTTTACAAAATACCAAGATACCTTTTTAAAACTTCTAAATATACTAAAATACCTTTAAATATATATAGACACACACACATGAATTTATTTATAAAACTATGATATTTAACAAAATACTTTAAATCATTTGTAAAATATTATGATATAAAAGCCTTTTATTTCTCAAATATTTTTTAGCAATTTCTAAAACAATATATATACTAAAAATATACTTTAAAATACGTATACTTTATTTGTAAAACATTAACTTAAAAACCATAAAAACCCATTTTATAATTTAAAAATATCACCTTAAAAGTCCATAAATGATTTAAATAATATATTTAAACCTTGATATTTTTCAATAATAAGCACACTCATTGTACTTATTAAAAATATGAAGAAGCCCTAGGATGTCTTCTAAAGTTAACTTTAAAATTGCCGATCACAACGATTTTAAGGTGCGTCCATCGCGACTCTTTCACTTCTAACATTTACAACATTCAATTCCAATTTCCACAAATGTCCAAATCAATTCGTTTATGTCAAACACACCAAAACTAGTGTAGCTAAATATATAAACATATATATTTCCACAATATATCATGAATTATCCAATTTAATATATGTTAAATACCAAAGATTTCAAAGCATATTCATAACGACCATATCGCCTCAAACATTTATAACGCACCATCAAACATGTAAATAAGTAGTCTAGGCCGCGATACATGTTATACTAAAAAGGGAGATTATACTGCATATATTCTTGTCATTTGTTATACAAAACAAGGTTGGATCCAAAAGTAATAACTTGCATTGTTCGTTGTACAATTTATTTAATATAATAACGATTTTACACACAACAATATTCAATCAATTGGTGAGTAAACTCAACCAAGTTCCAGCCAACGCTTATGCATTTTCGAATAGTCCAAAATCGAATGTCGTTCGATTTTAATTAAAATTCCCACAAGCTCCAAACTTGACGAATCCATCTCTAATGCGTAGATATCATCACTACGAGTCCAACGCAAAAGACTACACCCAAATTCGACCTTGTATGAACAAGATAGGAATATTAGAACACTTGAGGTTAATTAGATTATAATTAACTAAATTAATTAGGTAATTAGGAAATTAACCTTCTCTAACCCTGTTCGCCTTATCTCAAAACCTCGATGCCACGTTCCTTTGCACGCCACCGCCGCCCTACGCCTCCAACAGCCACCGCGTTCATGTAGCCTCCTTCCCAAACCTCGACAACCCCTACACCACTGACCTCGCCTCCTGAAACGCCGCTATTAATAGGATCGAACCCATAACCACCATCGTCTTCTTTTCCAAATCCTTACCACCTCACTCCACCATACATCGATCTATGACCGTCGATGCACTTCTCAGGCCATGAAGTAACTTTTTCATGTTAAACCCTCCACCTAATTCGGCCTCTAGTGGCTGGAGCAATCTAGACCATCAGATTTTGGGCTAGGGTAAGGGTTAGGGTTTTGGTTTTGGGATATAAAATAAAATGAGGTACTTTTATAGAAATTTTCTCCCACACTACTTGCCCTTCCAAAATCATGAACTCCAATCGAGGTATGTTCACTGCCATTCGTAGCTAAATACCCCTATTCTGAACTCAATGGAATTATTTTCGGGACCTAATTCCATCATATATAGAAGTTAGCATTTAAGTTAAATCATATTTAATTCCTGAAATTAATTGCTACACATTTCGAGCTTGCACGACCACATATTACATCCGATCACCACGAAACTCATCGGCGCACAACAATTCATTATTTCAGATCTAATAGCACTAGTTTTGTCAAAATCCGAGATAGTACCCCAAAATGATAATTTCACATGTTAATTAAAAAGAATTACAATTCAAACTAATTCAATCACTTTTAATTCTAGATTAAAAGTTTACTATTATTATTCTTATTCAGCAATTTAAATAATCTTGTGAAATTATTTTATTCGTATTAAATCCAAGATTTGAAAATTTAAATAATTCCACTATTTAACTATAAAACATTCGAAATTCTGGGTCGTTACATCCTTCCCCCTTAAAAGAATTTCACCCTCGAAATTCCAACACAAGCAATAATCGCCCATTAATACCCAACGGTATTGCAATCACTAGCAACCAAAGAAATAGTCACATAATAATACTATACAATACTGCAATCACTAGAAAACAAAGATCAAGGTTTTCCCATATTCAGAAACCTTCTAATCGCACAAGGATGACAAACAATCCACTAAGCGTACCTTACGCTCAATAGCCTCGGGTATTACTTGGTCGATCACACATGCTACCCCAAATATCGAAGTGTCATTCCCCAAACTCTCCGCAGGCCAACAAACATAGTATATAATTAAACTATAGCCCCTACAATGTACATATATACCATCCGTACACAATACCAAACCTGATCGCTAGCTCGATCTCCTAAATTTTACTTTCGAACTACTATAGATCACTTGACCTCTCTAGTGCAGACTCCGATCAGGTTCCTCGATTATAAACCTTTATTCTCCTTACATACCCATATACTATAATAGAAAACTTCAGCACCATATCAATAATCCATATCAAATGTTCTCCATCAAGAATCAAGTGGAAAATCCTAACTCGTACTGGTGTAAATAACCTCGAAATCCATGTACTCGAATCCTAGACCAAGAACTGATATGCGAATAAAATGATTTACGTACAGCTTACATACTCTATTCCAATTGGTTTCTTTGATTACACCAATACTTTCCATTTTAATTCACATTCATTATCACTTATAATATTTCTCATTTAATACAAAAATCACTTATAAATCATTTCATAAAATTTACTTCAAGTTATTAAACATTATATAACTTAAGTTCATATTCGTATAATACTCTATTATATCCTAAGACTATGTACAAAATTATCCAATTCATTTTACTTAATATGGATATTCAATCAATTTAAAACTTGTTTAAATTCTACTATCCTTCTAAATCAAGCTTTATATAAAACTTAACTTTTATAAACACTTAGCTTTAAATTCTACTATCTTCTAAGTTCAAGTGTTATACAAACTCATCTTTGTATTTTCACAAAACACTTTAGCTTCAATTACTTATACAAATTCCAAACTTTTGACTATCCAAAATCATCAAAAATTTCATTTCATTTCAATAAATGAAAACTATCACCCAAACAAATCAATTATGATGCACAGATCATTCAATACTAATGCATAAGCTATATGTGTCCATAATATAACTTAATCGAAATCTTAAAAACTGAACATCCGATCTTATTTCAAATCATTTTGAAATAATAATATATACATCATTTGTATCAGATCATACTTCCAGGATTTAAATTAAATTGTTCTTTATCAAAACACTTATGTTGCAAAGCTACTCTGGTAGCGTACCCTACATTGAAACTCGAAAATAACGATGCTACAATTATTGTCGGAATCATTTTCCAGCGATAAAAGTGAGTTCAATGCATCCAAACCATGCCTTTCGGACTTAACCAAAATCATTTCCAAAATGGTATCAAATACTTTGTAAATATTTCAAAGTACTATGATATCAATTCCTTGAACCAATTTTCCAAATATTTTCTTTCAAATAATACTACTATTATTTTCCAAACTCTTTAGAAAACCAATTTCTAAAACTCCGGGATTTAAGTTCTCAAATTCTCAGTTTAAATTCTTTCTTCCTATTTAGAAACTATATTTATAAAGCATATTTATATAAACCACTTCTTATATAAAACTATTACACAAGTGTTTTTACCAAAATATCTTTCTACCATTAAGACTATAATAGAAAAATTCCATTAAATTCAAAATTTAACTCAACATTATCGCTAAACGCCTTATAGTTAAACTATGAAATTTAATTCACAAGCTGTTCGTTTCGTTGTTCCCACAAGTTACTATTAACCCAACCCATGCAGTGAAAGGTAAAACTGCTCATTAACTGGTCAAGCACAACTGATCAAATAACAAAAGATAATAATAGAATATTATCATCTCCTAACAAATGAACACATTGTAAATAACTATAACAATTTATGAAAATTTTCCATTTATATATAAAATATAATCCTATGTTCAATTATTTCATTTACCAATTTTCAAAACAATACCGTGTCGGTTTGCTCCATTCAAGTGTTTAGATATCCCTATCAATAACGATAGCAACTCGTATTGATAAGAATCCATAAGCCACTCAACATACCAATAACCACAATACATAACATTTTTATAAGAATAACAAGTATGCACTCTCATAGACACACACACACACACACACAACTCATAATAAGGCATTTCATTACCCTATCTCTTAATGAGTTATACCCACCTAAGCCAAGGCTCTCACTTAACCTTCAGCCTTGCTACCACATGTAACGATCTGCCTTTTCGACCCTCGAATGTTGACAGTAATACATTCATGGTATTCATGTGCCGGGCAGCCAAGTGACGGACGTTAGAACCTCCATTCAATGTTTCAATGACAACAACTATACAATCGTATATATTATATACATCTTATCATGATAACAGGTACATACTATAAGAAGACATCATGCTCGAAGATATTGGGACTCGAAGACAAACAAAAATCTATCGACCATGCTATAGTTAGTAAGGTTATTCTAGTGTAAAGAATCTTAGATAAAACGTTGTAAGGTCTCCTTGAGTATATATACACACGCGATCACATATGAATTCATATACACTAAACATAAAGTGAAATAACGCATTTAACATTAAAAGACATCTGAGGGAGAATCACAGACATCTGTGACAATCCTCAAGAAATTATTTCCAAAAGCCATGGATGTCTGAGGTTTTCCCACATACGCCTGTCATCTGAAAAACTACAAAACTCTGGATAGACACTTCTGTTGAACGAATAGAAATTAAGACTTTACCGAAAGGTTGTAGCCATTCAAATGAATAGATCTTATCTAATTGTAACAACTCTTCATCTGCATCTCTTTGAATTTATAAATACTATCATGATTGACATTTAGAAATTAACTGAATTGAATTAATTAAAACTATTCTCTCTCGATTTCTTATTACTCATTTGTGCATACATTTGCTTACATACTCTCAACCAATCATAACCAAAATATAATTTTGGTTAAACCACTTCCTACAACTCAAAGCATTCACATTCACATGCTCAAAGGAGATCATAGAAAGTTTTGTACTATCGGTCAAAATCCATGTTATTTGGAACAAAAGATTGTCAAAGATATACTTTTGTATTAGCTTATTCCTTTGAGTGAAGCAAGGGTTAGTTGGTTAAAGGAAATACCAAAGGGAAGCTTCGGAACTGGACATAGGATGAGAAGTTTGAATCAATATAAAATATTTGGTGTGATCTTTTTTATTATTTATTTTAATTATATTTAATTATTGTTCTCTACTTAATATAGTTAGTAATATACATCCTCACACGCATACATATAAATTACATTATTTGTAAAGATCCTATATACTTTCATTTGGTATCGGAGCAAGGTCATTTCAATCTACAGTAAGATGTAAATGAATAATCACTAAAATGGCAAACACATTTCAAGAAGGTCAATCAACTGCTTGTCCTCCAGTATTTACTGGTTCTAATTATGCTTATTGGTCGACACGTATGTCAATTTTTATAGAGCGAATGACTCAGAAATATAGCTAGCAACTCAAAACAAATATGAAGCACCTGACACTGATATTAGCACATATACTAATACACAAAAAGCAGAGGCGTCTAACAGTGCCAAAGCAATGCATGTATTGTTTTGCTCACTTGACAAAAATAAGTTTTCATATATCATGCTCTACAAGACAGCATATGATATATGTAACATCCCGCCTTTTCGCACGATTTAAAACAGACACACATGCCGATTCAAACCATACGTAAGGGCAGATTGTTATGGGATAAATAAGAAAACAGAGAAGAAGAAAAACTAAACAGAATCTCATAGCGGAAGGATAAATATAATAATAAAATATACAGTTCATAAATCTGTTTTACAAAACCTTTGATTTTATTTATACAATACATAACAGAGTACACATACCATATAACAATGCAGCGGAACAATGTGAGTGTGGTGCAATAATATAAATAATAATAATACGAATCTTCATCTTCGTCCTCCAGAGCTAAATCTTCAAATCCTGAAATGCTCGGACTGACCCGAGCGAATTTGAAAAGACAAAAACACTCGAGTCAGAACTAAAAGATCTTATGTGAGTTAAATTAACTGAAATAAATATGAGTACAGTAACTCAAAAGATGCTCGGGATTTACATCTCCTAAGGATCCGTTAAACTATTTACTATGTAGTATATTGCGCTACTATAATAGTGTCTATTTATAAAATAAACTTACTTTTAAATAGCGTTAAGGCTTTACATTTTCCACCTTAACACATTTATATATTCCCATAGTCTATACAGTACCGTAATCTCCCCCGTACTGGGCATCGTCAGAGGGCACTCCATAGGTATAGTACAAAACAAAATCGTATAAGGCTCGGCATGGTAGGTGACACGGCACAACTAGGCAATGCCAGGGTAGATATACCAATTGCTATCCGGGCTGATGGAAACGCGCAGCGCGCACCTGCCGCCCACCTCGAACAAACTCCCCCAAAATCAAAAATAAAAGTGGCCACTGAATCAATCCAAAGTCAAAGTATAATATCGAAGAGGAGTGTCCGATCAGAGGTATGATCTCATTGGCCCGAGAATTGCTCCTGTTTTAGCCACCTTATGCCAACTCACGGGAGTCGGGTCCACGTATTTACCTTACAGGAAACACCGCCACCAACCTACTTCATTCTGGAATCTCCACTGCGTACACGGTTAGTCAAAGTGGTTTTCGGTATCGACGGAGAGTATGTCCATATCTGATCCCGGTCTCTTTGCCAACCCATCGTTATTATAACACCTCGGTCATTTAAAAATAGTTTATACTTTAAAACCAGAATAAAATTTTCCATTTGAAAACTATGAATACGATATCACTTTAGAACCCAAAACAATATGATATCATTTTATCCCAAATATAATTCTTTTCCGAAAATCATACTGCTTTAAAATTTATAATATCTGGAAACCGAACATTTGAATTATACTTTCAAAGCATAATATTTCGAAATTCATAATTTTAAAACCATAACTTCTAAAACTTGAATGGTTTGGATATTCAACGGTATATAAAATAAATGGTTTAACTTTAAGGTTACTTTGTAAAGAAAAATAATTTCCATGGCTTTACAAATATATTTCTTTATTTAAAGTCTAAACCATAATTTAAATATCACTTTCAAGTTCCAAAACCACTTCAATTTCTATATATATATATATCCATTTGGAGTATTAATATTTCAAAACTAAAGTTGGAATTTATTCTTTCAACAAATTAAATGTTCTATTATATAGTCTTGAATATTCACATAAAAATCCCTAAATAAAACTCCAATTTCTAGCAATTAAATATTATCTTCAATTTAATTATACTAGAATATTCATTTTAAATTTATCTTGGAAAAATATAGTTATAAATATCATACCTTAAAAATTTCCAAACTTAAACATATAATATAAATTATCAAATTCCATTTTCTCAATTTTTCCATTTTTATTTAACAGATTTATACATAGCTTAAATTCAAAATCTTTTAACTTCATATGTATATATATAGAAGAATAATATTTATAAAATATCAAAATTAAAAATTTTTATAAACCGTATCCCATCCAAACCATAGAAATCACTTTAAAATATTTTATATATAGACCACGGTGCCTGTATATAATTTTCTATCCTATGGTCAAGTGATACGGATATTTATCATTTCAATCCGCAATTTAAAAATAAAATTTTGCGGTTGTATATCATTTCAAACCAAAATCCCGAATGAAATGAAAAATGCATGATAACTTGCAGTTTAATGATATAAAATAAAACATCCATTCATCCATCATCCAAATCACAATCATCATCCAATAATAAATCAATATCAATATATATCTGATAATATATAACAGGTAATAACTGGCAGTTATATTCAAAAATAAATTTAACAACTATTAAACTAACAGTTTATATGCAAATAAATAACTCTAACTGTCAATTTATATGCAGTAATAAAATTAATGAACAGTTATATTAAATAAATGCGATTTAACAGAGATAAGGAATAAAACATGTCAAACAGTCATAAATAAATTTCTACTCATATCAAAAATCAATTTAACAAACACAAGAAATTTTAGAAATTGTGAGTGGGTTAAAACACTCCGTTTTGAATTTAAATCGAATTTAAATTCAATTTAAACTTAAAAATTTGACAGTCTTCAAATACAACCAAACCTATGCCAAAATGTTCGGAATTTTATTACGATCCTAACATAAAAAATCTCGCGTGAAACGGAGTTCGTATGTAAAAGTTATGAATATTTTTCGAATTGAAAACAAAATAAAAGAAAATAAAAATAAACTAATATGCTACCGCCACGTCACGCTTACCTCATGCGTCTTCTTCACGCGGCTACAGCGAGACCGAACCCAAAAAAAACGCCCTTGACCGAGCTTTGACCATCGGTTTCGCCCCCTACCGGCCTTCATCCCACCGTCGACCATCACCAATGGATAGCCCATGCCGAGCCGCCTCCACCTGACCCCCTACGCACGCCTCCGGTCGCCGCCGCCGCCACCGCCACCTCCAAGTTAGGGTTTTCGAACCCTTGTTCGCCAATTGCGGCCAACCCAAGCTGTAACGACCCAGAAATTTTGATAATTTAAATTTGGATATTTAATTGAATTTAAATATTAATAAGTGAAATTTGAAGTCAAATAAATTTTATATTGAATATTTGGATTTAATAGGGTAATTTAAATCGATTATTTAATAGTTGAAATTACAGAAATAATTGAAAATAAGTTAAATATGATTGAAAATGATTCGGAAGATTTTGTTATATCATATTAAAGTTATAGAAATGTTTTAGAACTTTTATAACTGAATTTGAAGTTAATCTGTGAATATTGAATATTTTAATATTTAATTATCGACTGAAAAATAGCCAATTTTTGAACAGTCTTAGAATTGAAAGAGACTAGTTCCATTGGATCCGTAATAGTTAGTTATTATCGGATTTCAATTTTCGTAGCAAATGGAGTTGTCGTTTGACCGTGGCGGCTCGAAACGCATCGAAATTGTTTTTATATTAATTTGGCGAGTTAAAATAGTCATTTTTCAAACGGTCTCGGATTTCGACGAAACTAGTTTCATCGGATCCGTAATGTGATATTATTATAAGATTTCAAATTTCAAGTCGATTGGATTTACCGTTTGTCCGATACAAATTAAAACGCATCGAAATCGGTTTAAATCGGTTTAATTTAAATTGATCATTTATTGCTATAACTCGCACATATGTCCGAATTAGCTTCCGAAACCTATTCCATTGTGTCCGAAACGCGGGATAAACCCTAGGAACGTCAGTTTCGGCGCGTAAATCGGAGTTCTCAAATTTCGGGATGAATAGTAAATTGGAGAATTTTCTATAAAAGCCCCCTTTATTTCATTTTTTCACAAATTATCAAACCCTTAGGGTTACATCTGCAGGCCGCCACCCCTTAAAACTATCAATGGCCAGAATTTTCTTCTCTTATCCTCTTAATTACTTCCAATTCATAAACATTTAGAGAAAGTGTTCAACATGAAACTTGTAGAGCATGAAGAGAGCTAGAAATCTATACGGAGTTGATCGTGTTTGGAGCATCAGGGGGGGAGGTACAGGGCGTCGACGCCTGTCAGTTGCGCACGGTTTTCAAGGCAAATATGGAGGCCGAGTTGCATAGGGTTTGGGCCGACGGTTGCTCGTGCTATGCTCTTCAAAATGGAGGTGCCTGATCGAATTATCGTCGAGTGTGGTGATTGCAAAAGGGAACCCTAGTTTGGAGCTAATGGGTTGTTGCGTGTTTTGTTTACTGGGAGCAAACGTGAGTTGCGCGTGGGAGAAGAAGATACGTGCAGTCATGATGAAGGTTGGAGGGATCATGCGGCTATAAATGATAAAGGTTGTAAATAGAAAATAAAAATTGTAAATTTGTTATAAAAAATTCGTAAACTTGTAAAAATCATATCTTTTTCATACGAGGTCGAAAACGCGCGAAACCAGCGGCGTTGGAATCGTATCGTCGAGCTCTTCGCGCATCTGATTTGGAGTCGTTTGGAGCAAGCGAAAATTTCGGGTAAAATTAAACGTTCGTTTAATTTTATTCGAAACAAACGCTGAAATCAGAATTAAAACCAAGGTGAGAACTCCTCACTCAATCGAACAGATCGATTTAAATTTTAAATAGTTAGATTTAAAATTTTTGAATGATGAATGCAATTATTAATTGCTGTTTGATTGTGATAGTAGATATAGTAGGATATACTATATATAGCAATATATATATATATATTGGCATATGTATATATTGGATTTGATTTCCCGCCTCGTATAGCGGATGAGACCCTATTGCGCCGCCTATTAAGCGGATAATATTTTATAAAATCCCATATACCGCGATATTCCGTCTTGAAACTGAATTGGTATTGTGCTAACATCTATGGATGCAGGGAAACAGGTTGGAGGGATCCAACTGGATTCCTCAACTGTAGTGATTTATTTTACAGATATTGTTGTATATCCTGTTATCACATTGTTATATGATATTTGTTGTCGTGATTGACTATTTGGTGCTGTTGCATCATCGGATCCAATTTTGAAGTTTAAAAATAACGATTTTGATTTTAAAAAAAAAGATTTTAAAGTAATTTTCAAAGTGTATGTTTTTATTAAAAAATTGAAGCAATTCAGTTTTAAATACTTAAAAGGTTATAAATTTTTATGTTATAAAAATTAGGATTTTTGGTAAATTATAACCAAACAGTGATTTTTAAAATTAATGGTTAGGTAATTTATAACATAGTTTAAATTGGAATTTTTAAATTTTTATAAAGGATGGATATAAAAGATTTTTAAAATTGATATTTATGAATTAAAAATAATTGAAATTATAAAACGAATTTGTTAAGTGTTAAAATGAAGTATAAATGGATTTTATAAGTAAATGGAAATTTATAAATTTATAAATTGTGAAGTTAGAAAATGAATAGATTTGTAAAGTAAAAGATTTTAAGTAAATTACTTATAAAATCGGACTTGGGCATGTAAATGAAATACAAATGGAATTTGTTAATAAATTGATTTTTATAAATAGAAGTTATAAAAATATAAATGGGATTTATAAAAGTTGTTTTATAAATCCGAAATCAAATTGAATTTGATAAGTTGGAAATAGGAGTATATTAAAGGAATTATATTCACGATTTTGGATAGCGAACATATTTCCAAATGAAATTGGTTAGAGTTTTATATCCACGATTTTAGACAGTGGATATTCTCTAATAAATACGTAGAAGTATTGAATGTGGAAAACGTTTTTATTCACGATTTTGAATAGTGAATAATAGATTGAATAAAATGGATATTTTGGAAAGGAATGTTTTAAATGGAGTTTAAAACGATTTAAAGATGTTTTAAAAATGCATTGAGTATAGGAAACATAGATTTCAACATTCATTGTTGAAATAGACGTTTTCGAGAAATAGAAGGAAATGAATATGTAGATTTCAACATTTATTGTTGAAATAGACGTTTATCGAGAAAATAAGGAAAGGATGGACTATAACACTGTTGTTATAGTAAATGGTTTACGAAAGGAAATATTTTTATATAATATTGGGATTTATATATCTATTTTAATTCCGAATCCCTGTACTAGTGTTTTTGGGTTGTCGTAACGATGTTTTACGCAACATTCGTTTTGACCCAAGTAAAAGTGAATAAAAGAATGTTTTCTTTAAAAGGATGAAAAATATACTTAACTATGGTTTAAGTATATCGAATATTTTCAAATTATGAAAATAAATAATATTTGTGAATCACTTACTTTTAAATAAGTATGGAATTGCTTTTCCAATATGAAATGGAATGATTTTAAGAATTTATCTTTTTGAAGATAAATTGGGATTGAATATTTGAAATCTATTGAAAAACGTAGAGCAGTAGATATTTTGAAATATAAATTCACTATGGAATTTATAAACGAAAAGGGAAATTGGTTTTCAAAATAAATGTTGTTTATTTTTGTAGTGTGGAAAAATTTTATATCTTGTAAAGATATTTTTGGGAAAATAAATAATTTGAGAAATTATTTGGAATCTGGTGATGTTGCGCATCTTTATTGATAGTTAAATAACCGACTATCAATATTTACCTTTAAATAGGTATTTGTTGTGATTATTTGAATTGAATGCCACACTTATTTTTAAATAAGCGCTCACTATTCGGATTAACCGGGAAAGGACCATGGGGTCGTATAACCCATTCCGAATAGTGATACGTCGTTATGAATTGAAATTGAAGACCGGTGTTGAAGACCGGATATTTGTGAAAACGGATGGATTACCGTCGAGTTACTCTGCATCGGCTGATCTCCGATACATAGGTTTATCACCCTTAGTGACGGGATGTCCGGACGTGATTAGTAAATATCCGGATTGCAAGGGCTTCTTTGAAAGTGCCTTCGGTTCCGTTCGATCCCGGAACGGACTTGTATGGATTGTATGTCTGACGTTACAATTTGAGATGTAAAGCTGGTTTCTATCAAATATATTTCTGTTGGTGGCGGAGAATTTATTCTTTTAGCTTAACACCCTTCTCTGAGACGTACGAGCTCAGAGGTTATATAGTTGATGGTTACTAGTGATACATTCCCGAATTGGTAATGTGACATACTGAGTGTTGCTGTGAAATGATCGTTGAATGATCATTTGTGATAGGATCATTTGTTTGATCGTTTATCTTGATGATCATTGCTTTGATCATTTGTTGACCCAAAGCACGACTTTTGTTTAAAAGCGTGGCTTTGTGGATGAGACTTCGTCGGACCTCACACCCCGGAAATGATCAAAACAGGAAGAATGCATCAAGGTTATTAGGGGGTAGCACCCCTTTAGTGTATGTCATTCCTTCTGGATAGAGGTAGTATCATGGTATGGAGCCCAGATACTTAACCGATGTGGTTACTGCAAATTTATTACTTTGTGGTTGTTGGTTATCGAGGATCCTCGGATATAGATCGGTTACGATCGGGGAATGACATATTCGTGTCAGTTGTTACCCAGTTAGGGGTAACCCGGCCTTGTGTTGGCAGAGATCCAATTAGGTTCTCGGGACGTCATTCCAGAGGCGTTTCCATATGGCAATGGGAAGTTCCTTGGCCTGACCATTTGTTGGAAATCCAAAGAAACAATACGAGCCTTGTACGGTTTTAGTTGTATTACCTGCTATGGAATGTGGCGGTAACCTGCTATTGAACATAGTAGCTATAGTAGGCATAAGTGCGGAATGCCTATGCTGGCTAAGATTTATATTATACTTTCGAAATGATTTTTCTACACTATGCACTAGCAATAATATCAAATGATTCTTTTTAATGCGTATCAAGCATCTTTGACTATCATAAGGAGAAATCTCCTCCGATTCTGCGTTTGCATTATGTGTGTGTGAGGGAGGCCTTATGGTAGTCTCATTTTCTAAAAAGCATTGCGAATCTATTTTTAAAATTATCTTGTTCTTTGTTTTTAAAGATAGCTGTTTTTGAGTTCTCACACCAGTCCCATGACTGACCTGGAGTTTATTGTTCCCTTCCTAAACTCTGGGTGCCCACCAATTTCCACACGGGCAGTCGGAGTTAAGGTCTATCAGGTCATCCTGGATTCGGAGTCGCTGCAGAGATCTGGAGGCGAGCAGGATGCGTAGCATATTATTTATTGTATATGATATTTCTTTTCCGCTGTTTGTTTGTTGTACACTCTGATGATGTAATGTGATGAGATGTAATGTATAAAATGTATAGTTCTTTTGTTTTAATGATTATTCATTTATCTATTATATGTTGTTCCGCTGCGATTGTGAGATTCTGATATGGTTCTGTGTTTCTTTCTGTTCTGGTGTTGGTTTCTGTTTCTTCTTCTATTTTCTCTCTTCTTCTACCTTTTTCTTCTTCTTTAAACCCTAACGGCTCGGTTTTTCGGCATTCGATTTCTCGACAGTTGATACAGTGGACATATTAATGTTGGTTTTCGAGCGACGAAAAATCGCGTTCGTCACATTTGGTATCATAGCATATGGTTAAGCGACAACCATGGCTCTGTTGGGTGTTACTCATTAGAGATAGAGTCAGTAGTACTCTAGAATGAGTGTGAGTGTAATAATATATATGAGCGCGTATTTGTTAGTGGATATAAAATTTGTTTTATATTGTGATAATTGGTTTATTGAGTGGTATATGAACTTTCGTCGGCACAGTCTGTACAACTGGATCGAAGGGTTTTCTAAACACTTGAATAGAACAATTCGACACAATATTGTTTTAAATTGGGTAAATGAAATAATTTTACCTTGACTATATTTTCTTTATAAGAAAATAATTTTTTCAAGAATTATTGAAGTGTATAAAATTGATTGCTTGGTTGTTGAAAATATAAATATACATAAGTTAATTAAAAGTTGTTTGAATAAGTTAACAAAAACAACAATTGAAGATAATAATTGTATAAGAAAATGAATTATAAGATGGAATTATAATTAATAACGATTTACAATTGTAAAATAATCTTATAAATAAATAGTGAAAGTATATAAGTAAAAGGTTGTAAAAGTGATTTATAATCTAAAATAAAATTCCAGAAAAGTGTTTTGAAATGATTGGATATTTTGGAAAATTGTTTTGAAAAGATGAAAGCTCTAAACTCTTTTCGGTCGCTGGAAAATAATTCCGATGATGATCATGACATCATCGGTGTTCATTTTCGGGTTTCCAAAAGAGGTATTGCTGTTAAATTGTTTTAATATGGAATTTGATTGGTAAATTTCGGTTTGGGTTTGAAAATTCAAAAGATAATTTGAATTGATTTCAAAAATGGTTTTGAAAGGTTGAAAGGACTTTGGAATCCTATTTTTAAATATTTATGGGAATGATAAATAAGTTGATAACTTATATAATTTGAATTTTGATAGAATAAATTTAACTTAAAGGATGGAGTTAAATTAAAGAAGTATAAGTGAACCAATAAAAAAAATCCAAGTAGTAATTGTTGAATGTAAGTTGTATAACTTATAAAATGTGAAAATAAAAGTAAAACTAATTATTGAAGTGGTTAAACAATTAAGTTAAGTAAAATGAAATATGAATTTGAATATTGATATGAATTTGACTTAAATAAAAGTTGAATAGAATTTACTTTAGAATTGTAATCTGAATTGGATTGATAAGTGGAAACTTAAGTTTATTTTAACAAATAATGTTTAATGGAATATAACTTAAGTGAAGTTGAATAAAAAAATTTGATTTTGTATCGAAGTAAATAAATAAGTGAACTGATGAAATGAAGTCATTAAGAATTTGAACTTGAGTTATATAAATGAAATTCAATTTTATTTGTAAAATGAATTAGCCATTGAATTAAAGAATGGATTGAATGAGAATCAATCGAATGTAAATAATTGAATGAAATCAATTGGAAATAAAATGGAAATTAAAATCAATTAGAATGGATATGAATTTGTTTCACTTAAAAATGAATTGGATAAAAGAAAGCGAGTTGTTAATCACTTGAATTTAATATAAATTGAAAATGTGAACTGAATTCAAATGAAATTGAATGGAATTGAATTGAAATGGAAACGAATGAAATTGAATATGCAACTTCAATAGTAAACCAAAAATGTATAAGAAGCATATGTTGAAAGGTTTTGTAATTGAAATGTGCAAAATGATTTGAATATTATAATTGGATGGTATAGATAGCGGGATATACAGGTTATAAAGGAATTGGAATTTTGGATTTCAAAGATAAAAATTGAATCGCTCGACAAAAAGGTACGTATTTCAGTTTTTGTATGAGATTTGGTGATTTTCTTCTCCAGCCGCTTGGCTTTTCATTTTCTTTTTGGATCTGAGGGGCCGTGGTGCCATTTTGTAGTCGTACCGAGCTAGCCGCGCAAAGGAGACGCTGGCGAAATTTTTCGGAAATTTCGGGTGATAGAAAAATTTTGAGAAATTTTAAAAGTTTGAAATTTGAATTTGAATTTGAATTTAAAATTGAATTGTTAAGAAAACAATGTTGTTTGAAACTTATAATTGAAGTTTGAAAGCTAGTTGAAATGATAATGAATGTTTAATAAAAATATTTGTGTTAGAAAGTTGATAAAACTATTTGAATTGTGAAAAATAATAAAAGGATTAGGATCATTCTCCTTAACTTGCAATTTCGAGGACGAAATTCTTTTAAGGAGGGAAGATTGTAACGACCCAGAAATTTTGATAATTTAAATTTGGATATTTAGTTGAATTTAAATATTAATAAGTGAAATTTGAAGTCAAATAAATTTTATATTGAATATTTGGATTTAATAGGGTAATTTAAATCGATTATTTAATAGTTGAAATTACAGAAATAATTGAAAATCAAGTTAAATATGATTGAAAATGATTCGGAAGATTTTTTTATATCATATTAAAGTTATAGAAATGTTTTAGAACTTTTAAAACTGAATTTGAAGTTAATCTGTGAATATTGAATATTTTAATATTTAATTATCGACTGAAAAATAGCCAATTTTTGAACAGTCTCAGAATTGAACGAGACCAGTTCCATTGGATCCGTAATAGTTAGTTATTATCGGATTTCAATTTTCGTAGCAAACGGAGTTTTCGTTTGACCGTGGCAGCTCGAAACGCATCGAAATTGTTTTTATATTAATTTAGCGAGTTAAAATAGTCATTTTTCAAACGGTCTCGGATTTCGACGAAACCAGTTTCATCGGATCCGTAATGTGATATTATTGTAAGGTTTCAAATTTCAAGTCGATTGGATTTACCTTTTGTCCAATACAAATTAAAACGCATCGAAATCGGTTTAAATCAGTTTAATTTAAATTGATCGTTTATTGCTATAACTCGCACATATATCCGAATTAGCATCCGAAACCTATTCCATTGTGTCCGAAATGCGGGATAAACCCTAGGAATGTCAGTTTCGGCGCGTAAATCGAAGTTCTCAAATTTCGGGATGAATAGTAAATTGGAGAATTTTCTATAAAAGCCCCCTTTATTTCATTTTTTCACAAATTATCAAACCCTTAGGGTTACATCTGCAGGCCGCCACCCCTTAAAACTATCAATGGCCAGAATTTTCTTCTCTTCTCCTCTTAATTACTTCCAATCCATAAACATTTAGAGAAAGTGTTCAACATGAAACTTGTAGAGCATGAAGAGAGCTAGAAATCTATACGGAGTTGATCGTGTTTGGAGCATCAGGGGGGGAGGTACAGGGGGCCGACGCCTGTCAGTTGCGCACGGTTTTCAAGGCTAATATGGAGGCTGATTTGCATAGGGTTTGGGCCGACGGTTGCTCGTGCTATGCTCTTCAAAATGGAGGTGCCTGATCGAATTATCGTCGAGTGTGGTGATTGCAAAAGGGAACCCTAGTTTGGAGCTAATGGGTTGTTGCGTGTTTTGTTTACTGGGAGCAAACGTGAGTTGCGCGTGGGAGAAGAAGATACGTGCGGTCATGATGAAGGTTGGAGGGATCATGCGGCTGTAAATGATAAAGGTTGTAAATAGAAAATAAAAATTGTAAATTAGTTATAAAAAATTCGTAAACTTGTAAAAATCATATCTTTTTCATACGAGGTCGAAAACGCGCGAAACCAGCGGCGTTGGAATCGTATTGTCAAGCTCTTCGCAATGCAACAGATTTGGAGTCGTTTGGAGCAAGCAAAAATTTCGGGTAAAATTCAACGTTCGTTTAATTTTATTCGAAACAAACGCTGAAATCAGAATTAAAACCAAGGTGAGAACTCCTCACTCAATCGAATAGATCGATTTAAATTTTAAATAGTTAGATTTAAAATTTTTGAATGATGATTGCAATTATTGATTGCTGTTTGATTGTGATAGTAGATATAGTAGGATATACTATATATAGCAATATATATATATATATATATATTGGCATATGTATATATTGGATTTGATTTCCCGCCTCGTATAGCGGATGAGACCCTATTGCGCCGCCTATTAAGCGGATAATATTTTATAAAATCCCATATACCGCGATATTCCGTCTTGAAACGGAATTGGTATTGTGCTAACATCTGTGGATGCAGGGAAACAGGTTGGAGGGATCCAACTGGATTCCTCAACTGTAGTGATTTATTTACAAATATTGTTGTATATCCTGTTATCACATTGTTATGTGATATTTGTTGTCGTGATTGACTATTTGGTGTTGTTGCATCATCGGATCCAATTTTGAAGTTTAAAAATAACGATTTTGATTTTAAAAAAAAAAGATTTTAAAGTAATTTTCAAAGTGTATTTTTTTATTAAAAATTTGAAGTAATTCAGTTTTAAATACTTAAAAGGTTATAAATTTTTATGTTATAAAAATTAGGATTTTTGGTAAATTATAACCAAACAGTGATTTTTAAAATTAATGGTTAGGTAATTTATAACATAGTTTAAATTGGAATTTTTAAATTTTTATAAAGGATGGATATAAAAGATTTTTAAAATTGATATTTATGAATTAAAAATAATTGAAATTATAAAACGAATTTGTTAAGTGTTAAAATGAAGTATAAATGGATTTTATAAGTAAATGGAAATTTATAAATTTATAAATTGTGAAGTTAGAAAATGAATAGATTTGTAAAGTAAAAGATTTTAAGTAAATTACTTATAAAATCGGACTTGGGCATGTAAATGAAATACAAATGGAATTTGTTAATAAATTGATTTTTATAAATAGAAGTTATAAAAATATAAATGGGATTTATAAAAGTTGTTTTATAAATCCGAAATCAAATTGAATTTGATAAGTTGGAAATAGGAGTATATTAAAGGAATTATATTCACGATTTTGGATAGCGAATATATTTCCAAATGAAATTGGTTAGAGTTTTATATCCACGATTTTAGACAGTGGATATTCTCTAATAAATACGTAGAAGTATTGAATGTGGAAAACGTTTTTATTCACGATTTTGAATAGTGAATAATAGATTGAATAAAATGGATATTTTGGAAAGGAATGTTTTAAATGGAGTTTAAAACGATTTAAAGATGTTTTAAAAATGCATTGAGTATCGGAAACATAGATTTCAACATTCATTGTTGAAATAGACGTTTTCGAGAAATAGAAGGAAATGAATACGTAGATTTCAACATTTATTGTTGAAATAGACGTTTATCGAGTAAATAAGGAAATGATGGACTATAACACTGTTGTTATAGTAAATGGTTTCCGAAAGGAAATATTTTTATATAGTATTGGGATTTACAAATCTATTTTAATTCCGAATCCCTATACTAGTGTTTTTGGGTTGTCGTAACGATGTTTTACGCAACATTCGTTTTGACCCAAGTAAAAGTGAATAAAAGAATGCTTTCTTTAAAAGGATGAAAAATATACTTAACTATGGTTTAAGTATATCGAATATTTTCAAATTATGAAAATAAATAATATTTGTGAATCACTTACTTTTAAATAAGTATGGAATTGCTTTTCCAATATGAAATGGAATGATTTTAAGAATTTATCTTTTTGAAGATAAATTGGGATTGAATATTTGAAATCTATTGAAAAACGTAGAGCAGTAGATATTTTGAAATATAAATTCACTATGGAATTTATAAATGAAAAGGGAAATTGGTTTTCAAAATAAACGTTGTTTATTTTTGAAGTGTGGAAAAAAAAATTATCTTGTAAAGATATTTTTGGGAAAATAAATAATTTGAGAAATTATTTGGAATCTGGTGATGTTGCGCATCTTTATTGATAGTTAAATAACCGACTATCAATATTTACCTTTAAATAGGTATTTGTTGTGATTGTTTGAATTGAATGCCACACTTATTTTTAAATAAGCGCTCACTATTCGGATTAACCGGGAAAGGACCATGGGGTCGTATAACCCATTCCGAATAGTGATACGTCGTTATGAATTGAAATTGAAGACCGGTGTTGAAGACCGGATATTTGTGAAAACGGATGGATTACCGTCGAGTTACTCTGCATCGGCTGATCTCCGATACAGAGGTTTATCACCCTTAGTGACGGGATGTCCGGACGTGATTAGTAAATATCCGGATTGCAAGGGCTTCTTTGAAAGTGCCTTCGGTTCCGTTCGATCCCGGAATGGACTTGTATGGATTGTATGTCTGGCGTTACAATTTGAGATGTAAAGCTGGTTTCTATCAAATATATTTCTGTTGATGGCGGAGAATTTATTCTTTTAGCTTAACACCCTTCTCTGAGACGTACGAGCTCAGAGGTTATATAGTTGATGGTTACTAGTGATACATTCCCGAATTGGTAATGTGACATACTGAGTGTTGCTGTGAAATGATCGTTGAATGATCATTTGTGATAGGATCATTTGTTTGATCGTTTATCTTGATGTTCATTGCTTTGATCATTTGTTGACCCAAAGCACGACTTTTGTTTAAAAGCGTGGCTTTGTGGACGAGATTTCGTCGGACCTCACACCCCGGAAATGGTCAAAACAGGAAGAATGCATCAAGGTTATTAGGGGGTAGCACCCCTTTAGTGTATGTCATTCCTTCTGGATAGAGGTGGTATCATGGTATGGAGCCCAGATACTTAACCTATGTGGTTACTGCAAATTTATTACTTTGTGGTTGTTGGTTATCGAGGATCCTTGGATATAGATCGGTTACGATCGGGGAATGACATATTCGTGTCAGTTGTTACCCAGTTAGGGGTAACCCGGCCTTGTGTTGGCAGAGATCCGGTTAGGTTCTCGGGACGTCATTCCAGAGGCGTTTCCATGTGGCAATGGGAAGTTCCTTGGCCTGACCATTTGTTGGAAATCCAAAGAAACAATACGAGCCTTGTACGGTTTTAGTTGTATTACCTGCTATGGAATGTGGCGGTAACCTGCTATTGAACATAGTAGCTATAGTAGGCATAAGTGCGGAATGCCTATGCTGGCTAAGATTTATATTATACTTTCGAAATGATTTTTCTACACTATGCACTAACAATAATATCAAATGATTCTTTTTAATGCGTATCAAGCATCTTTGACTATCATAAGGAGAAATCTCCTCTGATTCTGCGTTTGCATTATGTGTGTGTGCGGGAGGCCTTATGGTAGTCTCATTTTCTAAAAAGCATTGCGAATCTATTTTTAAAATTATCTTGTTCTTTGTTTTTAAAGATAGTTGTTTTTGAGTTCTCACACCAGTCCGATGACTGACCTGGAGTTTATTGTTCCCTTCCTAAACTCTGGGTGCCCACCAATTTCCACACGGGCAGTCGGAGTTAAGGTCTATCAGGTCATCCTGGATTCGGAGTCGCTGCAGAGATCTGGAGGCGAGCAGGATGCGTAGCATATTATTTATTGTATATGATATTTCTTTTCCGCTGTTTGTTTGTTGTACACTCTGATGATGTAATGTGATGAGATGTAATGTATAAAATGTATAGTTCTTTTGTTTTAATGATTATTCATTTATCTATTATATGTTGTTCCGCTGCGATTGTGAGATTCTGATATGGTTCTGCGTTTCTTTCTGTTCTGGTGTTGGTTTCTGTTTCTTCTTCTATTTTCTCTCTTCTTCTACCTTTTTCTTCTTCTTTAAACCCTAACGGCTCGGTTTTTCGGCATTCGATTTCACGACAGTTGATACAGTGGACGTATTAATGTTGGTTTTCGAGCGACGAAAAATCGCGTTCGTCACACAAGCACTTTTCGACCACCCAACAACCACCAATCAACTCCCCTCGACGAGATCTACAATACCCATATTTTAATTTCTTCGATTGAAGCCTAAATCGAAAAGCCCCAAATCAACCATATGGGTTTCGAAATTCCAAGGTTTGACCGCGATTTCTGGTAAATCCGGTCACCGTCTTGAAAAACGAACAGTAGACGCAGATTCGTATCGATGAAATCTACAACATATATTTTTTTGAGATTTTTCTGAGGTGGTTGAATTTTTGACTTTTGATTTGAATAGAATTGGATCTAAAATTTACATCCATTGAGGAAGAGAAAGAGCTGAAGAAATGAACGTACAACAA
Source organism: Allium cepa (assembly GCA_030765085.1). Classification (NCBI taxonomy): domain Eukaryota; kingdom Viridiplantae; phylum Streptophyta; class Magnoliopsida; order Asparagales; family Amaryllidaceae; genus Allium; species Allium cepa. The sequence goes on from CM060941.1 coordinate 1,046,486,296, forward strand.
ATGAGAATAGAATGGAGGCTAGGGTTTTCTACTCAGTTTATATTGGTAGGTCAGAATCTGAATAGATGGATTGGATAAACAAACGTGCTAACGCTAACTCGGCCCACAAAAGCCCGTTTTGACCCTGGAACAAAATTGGTTAAACCCATATATCAAAATAGGTATTTTGAAATATTCTGAACGCGATGGAAAAAGTTTCACGTCCAAATTCGATCGTATGAAGAAGTTATGCTGAAAACAAAATTCTCAAATTGATTTCAAATTGATTTCAATTAAATCGATTTCAAGGCGTTTCGCGTTCGTACAATCAAACGACAGGTCCGATCGATACGAAACTTGAAACCCTATAATAATTCACCGATACGGATCCGATGAAACTGGTTTCGTCGAAATCGGAGTCCGTGGCTAGAATGGCTATTTTTATAATAATTAAATAAATTTAAAATTAGTGAATAAAATCCAATTTTTATAAATTCAGTTTTAGAATTGGAAATCTTTATCACTTAAAAATTCTCAACATTTAAAATGATTAAACAAATTTTAAATGTCAATCTATTCAAGCTTAAATCAATATAAATATTCAATACAAATCCTAAATTTCATTAAATTCACAAATAAAATTTTATCAGTTTAGTTAAATAAATTAATTAGTATTCCATTCATTCCTGTCAACAAATGAATTTAAATTTTGGATTCCAAATTATCACACAAATTTCCTCATATTATTTTTATTTCAAATAACGAATTATTTAACTATATTCACTCTCATTTAATTGCAATTAAATTCATTATTAGACTTTAAGTTTCAATATAAATAAATAAATCCTGATTCCCTTTTATTCTATTCACTATTTAAAATATTACCATTCTCACCTTCATCTAAATCCTCATTTATGAATATTTCAAAATGTATTTCACTTATTTGCGATTTATCCACTTATTAAATTTCAATTTCACATAAATAAATAAATCTCCGTTTTCACTACTTAAATCAACAATCTTCATATTATAATTAATATTAACCTTTATTTCATCTTATAGAATCAACTATCTTTATTGATAAATTAACCTACCCTACTGCACAACTTAAGAAAATTAATTGCAAATTTGATCTCACATTAGACTTCATAAATTATCAGTTGAAATCTACATAAAACCATTTATTTAATTAAAACCTTGCTATTATACATATTGTCTCTTTACATGGAATTAGATTACATTCCTTAATTTCATTAAAAATTTGGTTTCTCGCCTAAATTGCAAAATAGTAAATTTCAATTACTATAGAAATTTTATTTAATATGAATTTGAATCCCAATCAATTGGTATTGCACTAACCTTGTTTCATTAAATTACATTCAGTTTCCACATTTTATAGAATTAAATTCTAATTACCTACAAATCTTATTTCATTCATAAATGCCATCATTTACGACATTATTGCATGGTTTCATTTAATTATGTTCATGCTATTCATTTTTCTATTAAACTTGCATACATACTTCCGTTATTATTTAAATCAATTATTAAACATTATGACCAAATCATCTAACAAAAATTGTATAATTTTCCATTTATTAACATTCAGTTACCATTCAACATGTTTAATTTATTAGATAAATCAAATAATTACGCTTGCTTTTCTCATTTGATTTATAGCCTAATATACCATTCACATTAAACCTATTTCATTCAATTTATACGAATTTAGTTTGATTAACTTTACTGCCTAAATTTTCATGCAGTTACTTTTAATAAATCGAATATTGCATTGGATAATTTACTGCTTACCTTTCATATCTATATACAAATATTTCTTCAAAGTGTACGCTCTCACTACTACCTTTATTAGGATTTATTCCATATACTAATATTTAGTTTTATTTACCCTTTATATTTCATCTCTTTTTAAATTAAATTACAAAATCTTAATTAAATTAACCAACTTAAATTGTCGAAATTTACGGGTCGTTGCATTCTCCCCACCTCAAAACTTTTCGTCCCCGAAAAGGAAAAAGAAGGGAAAAGGAAGAGTAAGAAATCAATATACCTTATGCAAACATTAACTTTATAACAATTAAGAAATTAATTTATATAAGATATCTCAATTTATAACCACTAAATCTTTTATACTTAAATTTCTAAATTTTGGAAAACATTTCAAAATTATTTCTAAGTTCAAAATTTATGGGAAATTTTGGGCAGAGTCTCCTTTGTACGGAGAGGCTCGGGAAAAATATAATATCAAAATATAACAAAGTATCATATAGAATATTCAAAATAGTATATCCCAACATGGGAAAATATATAAAAATAGCGCTACAAAACATAATCCGGAAACGTACCTATTTGTCGAGCAAATTATGCTTAATTTATGGAACCAAAAGCAGTAGCAATTGCTTCCATACCTGCATTTCACTTATATAATCTAAAAAGGTTAACTATTTATATAAAGTGAAATATTTTCATGATTTCAACTACTAACAACAATAAATACACCATCATCAATTTCAACAAACAGCATAACACAAAACAAAACAACCATTCAATCAAACAAGCAAATAGTTGTTTGGGTTCAAAACTTGAAATGGTACGGAATGAAAAATAACTATCCAGTGCATCATTTACTCAACAGTCTTAGATGGGACAAACATAGATTATTTATTCATCCAACAACTTCAAATTTCCTTACCCAACCAACCCTATATCAAACAATAACCATTCAAACCAACAAATCAAATTAACTTATATAAATTCATTTCATACTTTAGTTGTTTGATTTCCTTTCTTTTATTCAAACCACATAAATTTTCCTTTATTTTTACTTATTACTTACAATTAATCATTTTTATTTATTCAGGTCATGTAAGCTTCTTTTATTTGTATTTTATTAAATGCACTTCTAAATTTCAATCATTTATTAAATGCTTGCATTTATATTATATTTAGTTATAGTACCCTTTTTAATTACACTTAAATTCTTAACCTTATAACATCCATTCTTATAAATAAAGGATTTTATTAATTTATTACCTAGGGTTTGCAGTCATTTATTTATATTACCTACTTTTATTATATTAAACTAGTAGCATTTAAATCATACTTAAGTTAATAACCCTACACATCAATCCTTATCTATCAAAGAATTTCATTTTATTTACTTAAGTTTAAAATCACCTGTTTATAATACTTACCTTTAATTATGGAAAAATTTCAATTTATAACTTAAGTTTATAACATTAAATTCTCATTTATAACAGCAATTCATTGAATACTTCATTATTTCCAAAATTTCTACTTGTATAATATTCTATTCCAATCTCTTACTTAACATTTCAACTTTTCATATTTGGTAAGTTATATAAGTTAAAGAAAATGCAAAAGAACTTATACAAGTTTTATCTCATCTTTTAATTAAATTTAATGTTCAACAATATTACTCTTTGTCTCATATGTTAAAAATTTCAAATTTTCCTTTATAACTTTGCATTAATTCTCTTACCTAAATTAGAGGTTTTAATTCATTAATCACTTACCTTTTATTTCACTAAAATAATTTAAACAATTAATTAATGGAAATTTAAGAATTAAATACCGGGTCAAATTTCAAATTATTTTAAAAATAATAGATAAATAATTTCTTACAACTTTTATATCTCTAATTATATTTAAAACAATTCAAAATGTATATATATTTTCAAAATGAATCTGTAGTAGAACTACCACAGTAGCCTTCCCCCTTCGAAACTCGAAAATGAAAGTCGATGATGCGGCCGCCATCACCGAAATTATTTTCTAGCGACAGAGAGGAAAGTACAAAACTTATTTTCTCCAAAATCTTCTTTAAAACAATTCTTCCGAATTATAATGAAATATTTATATCGGAAAATATTTATAACAATATTATTATACTTCAAAAATCCTTTGAAAGCAAATTTTCAAAATCCCGGACTTAAGTCCTAAAATTTCCAAATTTCATTGATTTAAATTTCAATCTTATTTTACCTATTATTTATACATTTTATTCCTAACAAACAATCTATTGTAACCAAATATAAATATCAATTGAATTTTTTTATTTTATATATAGAAAATATAATAGGCAAATTTATTTCATTCACCTATATTAAAAACAAATATTATGTCGGTCTGTCCTATTAAGTGTTTAGAAATCCCTATTGATGTCATAGCGTCCCATGCACCAACCAGAATTTATAAATACGAAACGGAACAAATTAACACAATATTAAAACCTTTTTATAACAATAACAAATACGCTCTCTCATATATACACTCAGTGACTCCCATAGGGTATTACTACCCTATTAACAAAGAGTCAAACCCCACAAAGCCAAAGTTTATCGCTATACCAAAGCTCTGATACCAATTGTAATATCCCGCCTTTTCGCATGATTTAAAACAGACACACGTGCCGATTCAAACCATACATAAGGGCGGATTGTTATGGGATAAATAAGAAAACAAAGAAGAAGAAAAACTAAACAGAATCTCACAGCGGAAGGATAAATATAATAATAAAATATGCAGTTCATAAATCTGTTTTACAAAACCTTTGATTTTATTTATACAATACATAACAGAGTACACATACCATATAACAATGCAGCGGAACAATGTGAGTGTGGTGCAATAATATAAATAATAATAATACGAATCTTCGTCTTCGTCCTCCAGAGCTAAATCTTCAAATCCTGAAATGCTCGGACTGACCCGAGCGAATTTGAAAAGACAAAAACACTCGAGTCAGAACTAAAAGATCTTATGTGAGTTAAATTAACTGAAATAAATATGAGTACATTAACTCAAAAGATGCTCGGGATTTACATCTCCTAAGGATCTGTTAAACTATTTACTATGTAGTATATTGCGCTACTATAATAGTGTCTATTTATAAAATAAACTTACTTTTAAATAGCGTTAAGGCTTTACATTTTCCACCTTAACACATTTATATATTCCCATAGTCTATACAGTACCGTAATCTCCCCTATACTGGGCGTCGTCAGAGGGCACTCCATAGGTATGGTACAAAACAAAATCGTATAAGGCTCGGTATGGTAGGTGACACGACACAACTAGGCAATGCCAGGGTAGATATACCAATTGCTATCCGGGCTGATGGAAACGCGCAGCGCGCAGCTGCCGCCCACCTCGAACAAACTCCCCCAAAATCAAAAATAAAAGTGGCCATTGAATCAATCCAAAGTCAAAGTATAATATCGAAGAGGAGTGTCCGATCAGAGGTATGACCTCATTGGCCTGAGAATCGCTCCTGTTTTAGCCACCTTATGCCAACTCACGGGAGTCGGGTCCACATATTTACCTTACAGGAAACGCCGCCACCAACCTACTTCATTCTGGAATCTCCACCGCGTACACGGTTAGTCAAAGTGGTTTTCGGTATCGACGAAGAGTATGTCCATATCAGATCCCGGTCTCTTTGCCAACCCATCGTTATTATAACACCGCGTCATTTAAAAATAGTTTGTACTTTAAAACTAGAATAAAATTTTCCATTTCAAAACTATGAATACGATATCATTTTAAAACCCAAAACAATATGATATCATTTTATCCCAAATATAATTCTTTTCCAAAAATCATACTGCTTTAAAATTTATAATATCTGGAAACCAAACATTTGAATTATACTTTCAAAGCATAATATTTCGAAATTCATAATTTTAAAACCATAACTTCTAAAACTTGAATGGTTTGGATATTCAACGGTATATAAAATAAATGGTTTAACTTTAAGGTTACTTTGTAAAGAAAAAAAAATTCCATGGCTTTACAAATATATTTCTTTATTTAAAGTCTAAACCATAATTTAAATATCACTTTAAAGTTCCAAAACCACTTCAATTTATATATATATATATATATATATATATATATATATATCCATTTGGAGTATTAATATTTCAAAACTAAAGTTGGAATTTATTCTTTCAACAAATTAAATGTTCTATTATCTAGTCTTGAATATTCACATAAAAATCCCTAAATAAAACTCCAATTTCTAGCAATTAAATATTTTCTTCAATTTAATTATACTAGAATATTCATTTTAAATTTATCTTGGAAAAATCCAGTTATAAATATCATACCTTAAAAATTTCCAAACTTAAACATATAATATAAATTATCAAATTCCATTTTCTCAATTTTTCCATTTTTATTTAACAGATTTATACACAGCTTAAATTCAAAATCTTTTAAATTCATATGTATATATATAGAAGAATAATATTTATAAAATATCAAAATTAAAAAATTTTATAAACCGTATCCTATCCAAACCATAGAAATCACTTTAAAATATTTTATATATAGACCACGGTGCCTGTATATAATTTTCTATCCTATGGTCAAGTGATACGGATATTTATCATTTCAATCCGCAATTTAAAAATAAAATTTTGCGGTTGTATATCATTTCAAACCAAAATCCCGAATGAAATGAAAAATGCATGATAACTTGCAGTTTAATGATATAAAATAAAACATCCATTCATCCATCATCCAAATCACAATCATCATCCAATAATAAATCAATATCAATATATATCTGATAATATATAACAGGTAATAACTGGCAGTTATATTCAAAAATAAATTTAACAACTATTAAACTAACAGTTTATATGCAAATAAATAACTCTAACTGTCAATTTATATGCAGTAATAAAATTAATGAACAGTTATATTAAATAAATGCGATTTAACAGAGATAAGGATAAAACATGTTAAACAGTCATAAATAAATTTCTACTCATATCAAAAATCAATTTAACAAACACAAGAAATTTTAGAAATTGTGAGTGGGTTAAAACACTCACCTTTTGAATTTAAATCGAATTTAAATTCAATTTAAACTCAAAAATTTGACAGTCTTCAAATCCAACCAAACCTGCACTAAAATGTCTGGAATTTTATTACGATCCTAACAAAAAAATTCTCGCGTGAAACGGAGTTCGTATGTAAAAGTTATGAATATTTTTCGAATTGAAAACAAAATAAAAGAAAATAAAAATAAACTAATACGCTACCGCCACGTCACGCTTACCTCATGCGTCTTCTTCACTCGGCTACAGCGAGACCAAACCCAAAAAACGCCCTTGACCGAGCTTTGACCACCGGTTTCGCCCCTTACCGGCCTTCATCCCACCATCGACCATCACCAATGGATAGCCCATGCCGAGCCGCCTCCACCTAACCCCCTGCGCACGCCTTCGGTCGCCGCCACCGCCGCCTCCAAGTTAGGGTTTTCGAACCCTAGTTCGCCAATTGCGGCCAACCCAAGCACTTTCCGACCACCCAACAACCACCAATCAACTCCCCTCGACGAGATCTACAATACCCATATTTTAATTTCTTCGATTGAAGCCTAAATCGAAAAGCCCCAAATCAACCATATGGGTTTCGAAATTCCAAGGTTTGACCGCGATTTCTGGTAAATCCGGTCATCGTCTTGAAAAACGAATAGTAGACGCAGATTCGTATCGATGAAATCTACAACATATATTTTATTGAGATTTTTCTGAGGTGGTTGAATTTTTGACTTTTGATTTGAATAGAATTGGATCTAAAATTTACATCCATTGAGGAAGAGAAAGAGCTGAAGAAATGAACGTACAGAAAATGAGAATAGAATGGAGGCTAGGGTTTTCTACTCAGTTTATATAGGTAGGTCAGAATCTGAATAGATGGATTGGATAAACAAACGTGCTAACGCTAACTCGGCCCAAAAAGCCCGTTTTGACCCTGGAACAAAATTGGTTAAACCCATATATCAAAATAGGTATTTTAAAATATTCTGAACGCGATGGAAAAAGTTTCACGTCCAAATTCGATCGTATGAAGAAGTTATGCTGAAAACAAAATTCTCAAATTGATTTCAAATTGATTTCAATTAAATCGATTTCAAGGCGTTTCGCGTTCGTACAATCAAACGACAGGTCCGATCGATACGAAACTTGAAACCCTATAATAATTCACCGATACGGATCCGATGAAACTGGTTTCGCCGAAATCCGAGTCTGTGGCCAGAATGGCTATTTTTATAATAATTAAATAAATTTAAAATTAGTGAATAAAATCCAATTTTTATAAATTCAGTTTTAGAATTGGAAATCTTTATCACTTAAAAATTCTCAACATTTAAAATGATTAAACAAATTTTAAATGTCAATCTATTCAAGCTTAAATCAATATAAATATTCAATACAAATCCTAAATTTCATTAAATTCACAAATAAAATTTTATCAGTTTAGTTAAATAAATTAATTAGTATTCCATTCATTCCTGTCAACAAATGAATTTAAATTTTGGATTCCAAATTATCACACAAATTTCCTCATATTATTTTTATTTCAAATAACGAATTATTTAACTATATTCACTCTCATTTAATTGCAATTAAATTCATTATTAGACTTTAAGTTTCAATATAAATAAATAAATCCTGATTCCCTTTTATTCTATTCACTATTTAAAATATTACCATTCTCACCTTCATCTAAATCCTCATTTATGAATATTTCAAAATGTATTTCACTTATTTGCGATTTATCCACTTATTAAATTTCAATTTCACATAAATAAATAAATCTCCGTTTTCACTACTTAAATCAACAATCTTCATATTATAATTAATATTAACCTTTATTTCATCTTATAGAATCAACTATCTTTATTGACAAATTAACCTACCCTACTGCACAACTTAAGAAAATTAATTACAAATTTGATCTCACATTAGACTTCATAAATTATCAGTTGAAATCTACATAAAACCATTTATTTAATTAAAACCTTGTTATTATACATATTGTCTCTTTACATGGAATTAGATTACATTCCTTAATTTCATTAAAAATTTGATTTCTTACCTAAATTGCAAAATAGTAAATTTCAATTACTATAGAAATTTTATTTAATATGAATTTGAATCCCAATCAATTGGCATTGCACTAACCTTATTTCATTAAATTACATTCAGTTTCCACATTTTATAGAATTAAATTCTAATTACCTACAAATCTTATTTCATTCATAAATGCCATCATTTACCACATTATTGCATGGTTTCATTTAATTATATTCATGCTATTCATGTTTCTATTAAACTTGCATACATACTTCCGTTATTATTTAAATCAATTATTAAACATTATGACCAAATCATCTAACAAAAATTGTATAATTTTCCATTTATTAACATTCAGTTACCATTCAACATGTTTAATTTATTAGATAAATCAAATAATTACGCTTGCTTTTCTCATTTGATTTTATAGCCTAATATACCATTCACATTAAACCTTTTCATTCAATTTATACGAATTTAGTTTGATTAACTTTACTGCCTAAATTTTCATGCAGTTACTTTTAATAAATCGAATATTGCATTGGATAATTTACTGCTTACCTTTCATATCTATATACAAATATTTCTTCAAAGTGTACGCTCTCACTACTACCTTTATTAGGACTTATTCCATATACTAATATTTAGTTTTATTTACCCTTTATATTTCATCTCTTTTTAAATTAAATTGCAAAATCTTAATTAAATTAACCAACTTAAATTGTCGAAATTTACGGTTCGTTACAATATATGGCGCACTTTACAAGTCATACACGAAGACACAAAAAAAGTCAAGCAGACTAAAATTTTGATTTTACAAAACCAATTTCCATCTTTCAAAATGAAAACAAGCGAATCAATTATTGATATGTACGTAAGATTTCAAACCATTCAACACGATCTCATGGAACTTGGAGTCAAATTCACAGATTTTGATTTAGTCACATGAATTTTAAACTCTTTGACAAATGATTGGGAAAGAAAAGTTTTAGCCATCGAAGAAGTTAATGATCTCTCTCAACTTAAAGTTGAAGAGCTAATAGGAAATCTAATGTCACATGAAGCTAACTTGTAGACTAGAAAGGATCAAAATCATGAAAAGAAAAACATAGCATTCCATGCAGGTAACGAAGATTCTGATTTAGATGAAAATGAGATTGTTTTTATTGCCAAGAACTACAACAAATTCAAGAAGTTCAAGAAGATGACCAAATTTCAAAATGGTGGCAAACCAAACATCGCAAATCAAACATGGATTAAATGCTATGAGTGTGAAAAATTTGGCCACACGAAGAAAGATTGCTCACAACTCAATAATGATAAAAAGAAAAGAAAATTCAAGAAATTCAAGAAAAAAAGATCTTTTCAAGTAACATGGGATGATTCAAATTTGTCTTCATCTTCAGATAGTGATAGTGAAAGCGACTCGGAACAAGCAAATGTGTGTTTTATAGCTAACACTGATGAGCTAGATCCTGAACTTACTTATGATGAAATAATGGAAATAAGCATTGAACTAGATGATAAATACAAAGAATAAAAAAAATTAAATAAGGAATATGTAGGAAAGTTAACTAGATCAGAATTAGAAATTGGATTATTAAAAGATGAAAAGATTATCTTAGAAGAAGAACTAGAAATTGTTCAAAAAATATATGCAACATAATTATCTCAAAATGAAAAATTATTAAATGATTTTGAAAATTATAAGTTAGAAAAAGCTAATCTGAAAAGAAAAACTAGAATTACAAACAAATTTAGATTCTAGAAATACCGAAATTTGTGATCTTAAAAGCAAGTTAGACAAAATAACAAATAATATGAAAAAATTCAACAAAGGAAAACAAAATTTAGAAAATCTGATTATGATATCTAAACCATCTAGAAAACAAAATGGATTAGGTTATAAAAACAAACTAAAGTCAAAAAAAATATAGCACATTATACGCAAAATTCAAAAAGCCAAAGTTAGAAACTAAGTTTAAAAATTCATATACAAATATTGTCAAAATATGGATTCCAAAAACAAATAATAAACTAATTAGACAAAAAAATATTGATGAATATTTACATAAAATTGTATATAAAAAAAATTACATTTCTAAAGGAACCAAATTCCTATGGATATGGCTACCTTCCTCCACTAACACGTAGGACCCTAATCAAATAATGTGGGTACCAATTAAAATTTTCTTATTTTGCAGGTTCCCAAAATTAAAATAAAAAATAAAGTGAAATGGATATTCAATAGTGGATGTTCTATGAACATGACTGGAAATTCTAATATGTTATCAAATATAACATATATCATTGATGGCACTGTAACATTCGAAGATAACTCAAAAGGATTTATCATCGGCATTGAAGAAGTCATCAATGTCGGTATTTTTAACTCTCCTATAATTACAAATGTTTTATTGGTAGAAAATTTGAAACATAACTTATTAAGTATAAGTCAATTATGTAAAAAAGGATTTAAAATTTAATTCGAGAAAAATAAATGCAATATTTTCTATCAAAATAAAATTTAAATTTTTGAAGGATTTAGAAATCGAAACATGTATGTTTTAAACATGAATGTCAAAAACAATATAAATTCTAATTAGCCGCGAATCATGATGATCCATGGTTATGGCATAAATTTTTGTCATATAAATTTTAAGAATATCAACAAACCAGCTAAAAATGAATTAGTTAGAGGATTACCTAAAATCAACTACAAGGTTGAAAACTTGTGTGACGCTTGTCAATTTGGTAAACTAAAGAAAAGTTCCTTTAAATCCAAAAAGGAAATTTCCACAAAGCAACCTCTCGAATTACTTCATCAAGATTTATTCGAACCAACTTAAGTACATTCAATAAATCATAATAAATACGTTTTTATAATTATTGATGATTTCAGGATATACTTGGACATTATTTTTAAGACTTAAATTTGACACTTGTGAAATGTTCAAAAATTTTGCTAAACGAATATAAAATTTAATAAATCTAAAAATTAAGTATATTAAGTGACCATGGAGATGAATTTGAAAATAAACTATTTACAACTTTTTATAACAAAAAGGTAATTAGTCATAATTTTTCGTTTCCTCTAACATCACAACAAAACGGTGTTGTAGAAAGGAAAAATCGATCTTTACTAAATAGTAATAACCTACTAAAGAATTTTTGGGCCAAAGCGGTTGCTACTACTTGTTATGTATTAAATCACGTGACACTTAGACCCTTGACTAAAAAACACGTGCTATGAAATATTTTTTAACAAGAAACAGAAAGTATCATATTTTCGCTTATTTGGGTCAAAATGCTTCGTATTAAACACTAAAGATTATGTAGGAAAATTTTATTCTAAAGCCAACGAAGGAATTTTTCTTGGTTATTCGGATCAAAGCAAAGCATATAGAATCATTAATAAAAGAACAAATATTATAGAAGAAAGTCTTCATATCTCATTTGATGAAAACTTTAAAGATAATAAAAATGACGATGATGAAAAAATTATAAATAAAATAATATGCTTATACATGAAAATAATAATAATAATGTCAGTAACAAGAATTAAAATATGATAACTGTAACGACCCGTAATTTTCGATAATTTAAATTAGTTAATTTAATAAGATTTTTGTAATTTAATATTAAAATTAATAAAAATTTGGGATTTATTAATGAAATAATAACTAAGATGAAACATAATAATGTTAGTTAAAGTTAATTATTAATAAATTGAATGAAATTCCAATCAATTGAAATGACTAAAATGTATGACTTGGTTATAAAGTGAATATAAGAAAACAAATGTAAATATTGAATTAACCAACGAAATAATATGTAGTTAATGATAATTGAATAAAATTAGTGTTATATAAGCAATGATAACATTTGTTTGTAAATAATAAACTTATAATGTGATTAAAGGTTAATGGTAACAATTATTGGAAGTTACCTATTTAATTAGTCTATAAAAATTTAAATGCAAAACAATTGAAATTAAATGTAAATAAATGTTACATTAATGTGAGTCAAGGCAATAACTGTAAATTGTGAATGTGATAAAATGAATAGAAATGTTAATTATATTCATAATGTAATAATTGATTTAATAAAATAGTGAAATCAAGATAAATAAATCGATTTGGGATTTTAAATTTTATTTAATGTGTGAAATTGACAAAATTCAAGATAATTTAAATATAGTAGTTAATATAAATAAAAGATGGAGATTGGAGGATATTAATGCAATGAAATATAAAACAATGTTAACTATGTTTATAGAATAATAATTGATTTAAATAAGAAGATTAAAACAAATAAAATCAATTTATTGGAATTAAATTATAATTAATAGGATTAATGGCAGTTGAAATTGAACACTGTAATTATTGAAATAATTAACACTGAATTGATATGTAAACTTATTTTAATTTATTATAAATGTCTTTGCAATCAAAAATGATAAAATCTGATAGTTTATAAATGTTGAATACACTATAAAAAATGTTCTTTTAATAGCCAGTGGATATTGCATAGATTAAAAGATGACAAGCATTTAGGCAATTATTGTCCTAAAAAAAATTAAATTGGCGGTCCAATTTCACGTTTCCCTCCCTCTTATTCGCATGCCGCTAAATTCCCTCTTTTCACCTTCTCCTCCAACATCAAAATCTACAAGACCTCTTCACTCATGAACTCCGCTTCACCCACGAATCCCTCTCAAATGAATCCCTCCTTAATTTGAAAGCACGATTCGCAACCCGCTCTATTCTCGATTCTGCGTGAATCCTTAACGAAAACGATTCCTCCAAGAAGCTGAAGCACGATTCGACTTTGGGTAACTGATTCGACGGTCATCTGCAAGTGTCGATTCGATTCTGCGTGAATTCTCAATCACTTGCTATAGATATCGATTCGATGGTCGTCCGCAAATGTCGTAAGGTAATTGATTCGACTTTGGGTGTAGAAAATTTAGGATTGCGCAATTTGATCTATTATCTGAATTGATGTCCATCAATTTTCAATTTAACATGATGGTATCTGGAACTTTTTTTATTGAAATTTTAGGCGACCAAGATTTATTGCTTTGTGCAAAAAGTTCCTGTTTGTGGAGAAAGCATTTGCTTTCTTGAGCATCTGATTAATAAGATTTCTTATACTTTTTATTAGATATTTTTTAATCATACTTACGTTTAATGCTTAAATGTTGTTTTTATGGACTAACGAAAGAAAATATTTTAAGCCTATTTGTAATATAGCATTATTCTTTTTAACTCTAATTGAGATCACTATCACATACTCTGTTAAGATTATCTTGTATGTCTTTGTTGTATAAGATCACCGAGGGTCAAAAATGGTTAATAATCGATATTAAGGCTGTTCATATACCAAAATTTGTTTCTTGTCTGGTCATGCACATGAACTGTAAAACTGGGTGTTAGCCATGTTCCTGAGTTTTTAGTTTAAAATGATTAAATGCTTGTTGACGCGACTGAATTTGTGCAATTTACCTTGTGGATATATCTAGAATACTTTTAGAGCCTTATTTTTGTTTTAGACTATAAGTTTTTCAAAGTTGAGTTAGAACATAAAATGAAAAGATGGAAAATATCCATTTGTTGTGTTAGTATAAAAGCATTTGAAAGCTTTGTTTGGAGTTGATCCCAATCCAATTTTATATTTTTAGAAGAGATAATAGTGGAAATATACAAGGTACAAATTTTTGAATGTCGAAAGACAATGTTGCACTGGCGTGATCATGGGTTATTTGATTTCAAACCGACCTTTGTCTTTTTTGTAAATTATGATTTTTTTTTTTTAATTTAATATAAGGGAGGATTCTAATCATAATTATGTGTTTACAAAAGTGTGGTCAGTTAGAAAATTCATGGTCGTGCAAATTATTTGAGACATCATGTATATATATCATAAGAGCATTTGTGGAACTTCATGGTCTGGTAAAAAGATTGCAACTCTATCAATTAATAAAGATAAAGATGTTCTTTTCTGAAAGCCAAGTAACTTATTTGATTTACTTGTATATCTGTGCTTGTACAAGCATTTCGTTTGTGTAACCTATCAGGTTTAATCTTCATTGATTTGCCATACTAATGTCTTCGTATCCTATTTACATTTTCTCTTCTTGCAGGCAGGTACCGGTATTGCAGAGCTTATTGCTCTTGAGATATCAAAGCAGGTATGCAATTTATCTTACCATCGCATATAATCTGATATTACTTTCACAGTTCTCTGATGTAAAGCTAAGCTTATTAATTGTTAGTTCATTAGATCTCTTTTAACTTCTGCAGACAAATCTTCCATTAGAAGAATGTTGAGAGAAGATATGGCTTGTGGATTCCAAGGTATATATATTTTTGTCAATTTTTGTAAGTAATACCGGAGTCCCTTTTTTTGAAAAAAAAGGACCATCGACTTATGGGGAAACAACTATTTACAGGGGTTGATCATTAAGTCCCGTATGGAGTCCCTACAACAATTTAAAAAACCATGGGCGCACGAACACGAGCCTGTTGAAACTCTCATAGATGCTGTAAAGGTGTGGTTTAGTTTATCAATTTCATTATTAATCCGTCTTTAATTTTGTACAAGTCAATTCTGATAATTATGATAATGATCGATCTCAGGCCTTAAAAACAACGGTGCTAATAGGATCGTCTGGAGCCGGTCAAACATTCACACAAGAAGTGGTTGAGGCCATGGCTACCATCAATGAAGTACTTTATAACATCTATTTCTACTTATTATCCCTCTCCTATGACTTATCTTTTGTTTACTAGCCAAGAACATTTGTTATGCAGTGACCCGTAATTCTAGCTCTCTCGAACCCTACTTCATAGTCTGAATGTACGGCCGAGCAGGCATACACTTGGAGCAAGGTGAGATTCACTAATAGTATTTGAACTGTCTACTAAAGTAAGCAAGTAGATTAAAATGTCATTTACTTTGTTTTGTTATATTTTGGTGGGGACTGCGGTATTTGTTAGGGGCAGTCCATTTAGTCCTATTGAATATGATGGTAAAACTTACTATTCTGGATAGGTAAAAAAGTAAAGTTTTCCATTACAACTTTTTTCACTACTACATTGAATTAGTTTATATTTGTTGCACTGTAATTTCTTAATTAGCTAACATCATTCCTGGTCAGGCAAGCAATGCATATATTTTCCTAGGATTTGGTCTTGGTTTAGTAATGTCTAGGGAAATTCGTGTTCATGATGATATGTGATGGTATGCTGCTTGCTACCGGTACCTAAAATATTAAGTTTATAATAAATTCCATCTTATATTCTTATTAAACTATATCCTATCACAGCCGGTACCTAAAAAAAAGCTGGCCATCAGTTATAATTTTAGCAATAACATGAGATAAAGGAATGTATGGCAACTTTTAAATTTTGGTAAATAATAATCGAATTTTCATTCTTTTACCGATGTATGCCTGCATTAGCATTCCATTTTTGACGTATAGTCTCTTTCAGACGAACCAACAGTATGACCACCTGCCAAACTTCAATGGTCAAGAATATATCTCAGCGTTACCTTTAATTACGAGAATATTTACTTGTTCACCTTTGTTGTTGAGTGCTGCTTATTTGACCGATTACTTAACAACTTATACTAGAGTGGATGTAATCTACAGGTTTAGCACGTTCAAGCTAATTTCATAAGAAAAGTAAAGCAACCATAGCAATAGTGCTTTGTATAACTTTAGGGATGTTGATGCTAGTAAGTATTTTAGTTTCTGCATGTTTCTTATAACATCCATTTTATATTTCACAAGTTGATGTTCTGTTACATTTTTATTGATACATTGTTATCAAGCCCTTTTTTGTTTGTTTCTTCTCATCAATACAGGATAATTGGGCTGCCATCCGCAAGGACAACCAATAATATACATGATCCCTTCTAAAGTTCCTTTAGACAAGTCTTACAATGATTTGGTGTTATCTGGCAGGTGATATTCTTCAAAGAATGTGATAAGAAAAGAACTAGGTGAGAAGTAAGTATGCCACTTTTTTGGAATGAATAACATTATTTGATGGTTTATATTGAATAACAGTAGAACCTTTCACTTGATCGCCAGCTCCTCCCAAGAAGTTCTTACTGTCAGTACACCAATGAAGCTGACTTAAGTACGTCAGAGTCCAGCTTCACCCAATCCCTTTGACCATCCTCTGTAGCATTATCAGTTTAGATATGACCTTGTAGGACTCCTAAAGCCCTTGCTACTATGTCTTACAAGCACCTCTTAGCAACATTTTTTATAACTCAGAATGATTTCTATTTGAAGAAAGTTTGTCATACTTAGAATGGTACCTCTCAACTAGATATATACAACAGTAGTTCAGTAAGCTTCTGCAAAAGGTACCTCTCAACTAAATATAGATAATGAACTAATTAAGTTTAAAATTACTTAAGTTCTATAATAATTAACTAAACTAAGTTTTTTAAAATTAAATAAGTTTATAAAATTCCTAAGTTTTATATAAATTAATAAGTTTATAACAATCGACATGCAATTGTTGAGTAAGGTATTTAAAACAAAATATAACATTAACAAAGTTATCTAAGTTTTATAAAAATTAAATAAATTTATAAAACTTAACCTACTTTATTAAAAGATAACTAATTTTTATAGAAGTTAACTAGGTTTTATATAAATTAAGTAAGTTTAAGTTTTCAAAATAGACTAAATTTATAAAAATAACAAAGTTAATAAAATTTAACTAAGTTTTATAAAACTTGACCAAGTTTTATAAACATCTGATTATTAAGTTTGTAAAATTTAACCAAGTTTTATAAAAAGCTAACTATGTTTTATAAAAATTTAATTAACTTTGTAAAATTAAACTAAGTTAGATAAATTATAAAAATTAACTACGTTAACCAAATTTTACAAAAAGTAAATAATTTTCTACCTTAACTAAGTTTTAGAAAACTAAAAGTAAATTTATAAAAATTAACTAAGTTGTATAAAAATTTAAATAAGTTAAACAAGTTGTATATAAATTAAATAATTATCTAAATATTGACAAAATTTTGTAAAAGGTAAGCAACTTTATAAAATAATAATTAATTTTATAAAAATTTAACAAAGTTATCTATGTTGTAAAAATTAAATAAATTTATAAATATCAACCTAATTTATAAAAATTAACTAATTTCTGTAGAAGCTAACTAAGTTTTATACAAATTAAGCAAGTCTATAAAAAATAACTAAGTTTATAAACTTTAATTAAGTTTTTAAAATAAATTAAGTTTATAAAAGTAACAAGTTAATAAAATTTAACTAATTATTAAAAATTTAACCAAGTTTTATAAACATCTGACTTAAATCTGTAAAATTTATCCAAGTTTGATAAAAATAATTAGTTGCGTTTTATAAAAATTTAACTAAATTAACAAAGTTTATATAGAATTTATTATGTATCATAAAGATTTAGCTAAGTTAACTAAGTTGCAAAAATAAAACCGGTATTATGGAAATAAATCAAGTTTTATAAAAATTAAATAAGTTTTACAAAATTAATGGTATCTGTACTCATTTAAATACAATAGTGGTTTAGAATTGAATAAGTTCATAAACGTCATATATTGTTGTTCAAAAGTCACTTTATATGCATATTTTTAATGAATCGTGTCTATTATGACTAATTATGAAACTTTTTCTTTACAAGTAACTAATACATTTGGTGCTAGCAAGTAGCAACAAGGTGATTTGAAGTAATATATAGTGTCGTGTGTATCTTCGGTGTTTTGAATACTTCTATGTATCGTTTTGGTAAGATACCTTATGTATAATATTAGTTTTGTTTACTTGCATTTGTAATCTTCATACATAGTTATGAAATATAATGAACACATGTTGTTTTGGTGTAATTTTATTTGTTTACATATAACGTATTGGTAATCAAATGTAATCTTAGTGATATTTAAATTCATAATACATTTATGCAATGAAACGTCAAAAAGAAGCACAGAAAATCTTATGTAATAAGATAATAGCATTAAAAAGTGCTGTAAAAGGTAAGAATAGAGTTTTTAAAGAGCTATAATATGCAATTGTTATTAGCAGTCAAAAAACGCTATTGTTAAGAGAGTTTTCATAGGGTTGGTAACAAACTATTGTTTGGAACTTTTTATAGCGTTTTTATTCTTGCTGTCTAATAACCTTCCTATTTGTAACATGTTTTTTATCGCGTGTGCAAAAATGTCATTAAAACAATTTATAGTACTTTTTAAACGCTGTTAAAAGATCTCATTTACAGCGTTTTTTTGTATTTCTATCGTAAGTCACAGACTTATAACCGCATGTTGATATACAGCATTCATAAAAACACTATAAAAGCCTTTAATAGAGTTTTTTAAACGCTATTAAATGTCCAAATTGTTGTAGTTAATTAAAAGGTGATTAATTAATTTAATATTAATTTATTTAATTAACGTGAAAATAGTCATTTTGGCAACTGTCTCGGATTTCGACGAAACCAGTTTCATCGGATCCGTAACGGTGAATTATTATAGAATTTCAAGTTTCGTAGCGATCGGACTTGTCTTTTGATCATACGGGCTCGAAATGCCTAAAAATCAATTTAATTAAAATCAATTGAAATCAATTTAAAATAATCTGATTTTAAGCTAACTTCTTCATATGATGGAATTAGGACTAGAAACCCGTTCCATTGAGTTTAAAACTATGAAGAACATCTATTTTGATATATGGATGATCCATTTTCGTTCCGGGGACAGAACTGGCTTTTTGGGTCGTTTATCGTTCAACTTCCAAATCAAATTTGATCCATTCATTTTTATTTCTGATCTGCCTATATATAGTCCGTTATAATCCCTAGCTATTTCTTATTTTTCATTTGTCTGTACGTACAATTTCATCTGCCTACCTCTCCCTCTCAATGGCAGAACCAAATCCAATTGCAAAACCCTAATTCCCAAATTTCAAATTCAATTTCAAATTCAATTCCAAAATCAAACTACCCCAAACACTATCAAATTATATATCAATTCGAAGCTCTCGACGAACGTAATTCACTGGTGCAATTCATTTTTCAATTTGCACTACCGTTTGTCTAAAATTCGCGAATAAACCTCGGTCGTCCATTTTAGGGTTTTGATGATCCAATTGTAACGACCCGCTATTTTGGACCATTCGCATCCGTACATCTCGAACTTGAATAATTCAAAATACCGAATTGTTAATTTAAATTTGGCAAAACTGGACATATAAAATAAATAAAAATCACAGATCACAGATACAGAGTAATAAATGCAGCGGAAACAAAAGATAGTAGTTCTTGAAGCTACTATATACATATCAGAGTTAAATAAGGTACAACAGATGTCTCGAATACAATAGTCAAATACAATATCAAAATACATCACTGGAATCAATTGAATATCTGAAAGGTGGATAGATAGCTGGATCTCCAAGCGAAGCTCCAACTCCAAAGGTGAGTCTCGAATACTGGTACACTCAGTCTGACCCGGGCGTAAAGCAAAACACAAAACACTCGAGTCAGGATTAACATTCTTATATCAATAAATCCAACTCAAGTTAAACGGATCCTTAGAGGATGGTCATCCCAAACATCCTTTGAGTTACTTGTATTTCAGTTGCTATTTCACTTGAGTTGGATTTATTGATATAACAATGTTAATCCTGACTCGAGTGATTTGTGTTTTGCTTTACGCTCGGGTCAGACAGAGTGTATCAGTATTCGAGACTGACCTTTGGAGTTGGAGCTTCGCTTGGAGATCTAGCTATCTATCCACCTTTCAGATATTCAGTTGGTTCCAGTGATTTATTCTAATATTGTATTTGACTATTATATTTGAGACATCTGTTGTACCTTATTTAACTCTGATATGTATATAGTAGCTTCATGAACTACTATCTTTTGTTTCCGCTGCATTTATTACTCTGTGTCTGTGATCTGTGATTATTTATTTACTGTATATGTTCAGTTTTGCCAAATTTAAATTAACAATTCGGTATTTTGAATTATTCAAGTCCGACATGTGCGAATGCGAATGGTCCAAAATAGCGGGTCGTTACACCAATGGTGGATCGTCGACCGTTTTACGATCAAGGAGTAGCGTCTGGAAGAGGATGTCGAGCAGCATGGATCCATGTATTTAGTCGTGTCTGAAGTGCCCTGAATTCGTGGAGATTTGGTGGAAGACGTGGGTTTTTCACTAACGGCCATGGGTCACCGGAGGTAGAGGCGAGCAAGGCGTGGGCGTGCATTGGAGAGGGGAGGCTCGTGGTGGGTCCTGATCTGAGTGATAGCGACCGTAGCGGTACGGTGACATGAAATTGAGTGGCGGCCATGTGTACAATTCATGGTCATGAGCGTGCTATTGCATGACTAGGGTTTCATGATGGTAAGGTGACGTGTCCTGTGTATTTTAATTTTGTTTATTACTTAATTTAAATTTTCAAACGTTCTAACTATCATATCTTTTCCATACAAACTCAAATTTATGCGCGGTTTTCTTCATTGGGATCGTATTGAAATTCTGGACATTTTGACGGTTGTTTGGTCGAATTCTGAGACTATTAGATTTTGGGCCCTATTTTGTATTTTAATTCGATTTAAAATTGAAGGTGAGTGTTTTGACCCACTCACAGCTTTTAAAATTTGTTATGTTTGTTAAATTAAATTTATGATGTGATTAGAAATTTATTTATGGTTGTTTGGTATATTTTAAGTCGACGTCTCAGTTAATTTGAATTTATTTGAATTAAATCGTTATTTAATTTATTATTGAATTTAAATTTTCCAACTAAATACCTATTATTGATTAATTGCTGATATGTATTGATTGAGTTGAATGATGATTATGATGAATGTTTGGTTGTTGATATTTGGTTGATTGGATGATATGGTTGATTTATAAAATTTTATCACTCTGCAAGTTCCCTTAGTTATTACTTGGAAAATTACTATGGGTTGAAATGATATATACCCGAACGATATATAGATTAGGGAAAAATCGTTATGGGTTGAAATGATAGACTCAAGCGATATTATGGATTTTAATATTTAATTCGGGATTAGGTTTGAATGATATATAACCGTAAAAATTTAAATTGCGAATTAAAATGGTAAATATCCGTATCACTAGACCCTAGGGTAGAGAATTATATACGGACACCGGATTGGTTAAATTAAATGATTTTAAATCCTTGATTTCGAATCCAGTTAAATGATATTTTGAAATAAAATTTGATTTATATAAATTGAATTATTGTTGGAAAATCAAGTTTTATGTTGAAATGTGAATTGGTTTAAAGGAACTGCTTTAAGAAATTAACTTGAAATTTTAAAGTTGAATTTTTAAGTATAAATGAATTTTTATCGGAATTGAGTTGTTGAATTGGTTTGAAATATAACTTTGAAATGTATTGAAATTGGAATAATTTAAATTGGTATTTCAAACATGGATTGGAAAGAATTTGAATTGAAAATTCGAAATTGGGTTTTGTTGATTTGGAATTGTAATGGTCCAGATATTTTGGAATAAAATAAATAGTTAAATTGATATTAATTTCAAACTCATATTTTAATATAAACTGTTTTAAAAATATATTATTTTAAATACTTTAATTATTAATATTTTCAAACTATTAAACTATTTTAACCTATATTAACTATATTAAATCATTTTAACCTATTTTAAACCATTTAATTTAGTTTAAACTAATCAACCCATTTTAACTTATTTTAAATCTAATTAATCTATTTTAAAGATATTTAATCTATTTTAATTATATTTAATCTATTTTAAAATTATTTAACTATCTTAAATCAATTTAACAGTATCATTAATCTATAACTAAACTATTTTAGAGTATTTTAACTATTTATAACTATTTTAACTATTTATAATTATTTAAACTATTTTCTAAATTTTCAAACAAAGTAGAGGGAAGTGTTTATATTCAAATTCACTAGTTTAAAAGCAAATACTAAATGACGTTATAACCTAAGTTGGGATTTAAATGTTATAATTAATTGAATATGATGATTTTAAAGTGAGGGTTTAACCTAATTGGAAATATGATTTTTGAAAGAAATTATGATTTCGAAAGCGGTATGATTTCAAAGGTGAACATGATTTCAAAGTGAATATGATTTTGAAAGTGAATATAGTTTGGAAATGAATATGATTTGAAACCAAATATGATATTTTGATATAAACTGTGAATGACTTTTGAAATGTAAAAGAACCATTCGGTGTGAAATAAGCATTTGGTTCTTAAAAAGACTGGGATTGGATAGTGTCGTACTCTGCTAATACCGAAAACCACTTTAACAACTGTGCATGTGGTGGAGATTCCAGAAATGAAGTAGGATGGTTTGGCGAATGATTCTGTATAAGGTATGACGTGACCCTGACTCCCATGTGTCACCTTAGACGTGACTAAAACAGGGGCCACACCGGGCCAAGTGAGGTCATTCCTCCTATCGGCCACATTTCATCAATACATTTCTATTACTTTGTGATTGATTTGGTGGTCACCCCTTGATTTTGATTTGGGAGTGTGTTCCGAGGTGGGCGGTAGTAGCTGCTATGCGTTACCACCAGTCCGGATATACAATTGGTATATCTACTCTGGCATTGCCTCGAGTGCTTTGTTCACATGCCCTAAAGCGCCTACTACAATTTTGTTTTGTACCATACCTATGGAGTGCCTCTGATAGCCCTCCAGTTTACGAGAGGAGTTACGGTACTGTATAGACTATAGGAATATATAAAAAAGTGTTAAGGAGGATATGGATAACGCCTTAACGCTATTTTATTACTTTTACTTTACTGTAGACATATTATAATAGTGTATTGAACTACATAGTAGATAGTTTAACGGATCCGTGGAGATGTAAATCCCGAACATCTCTTAAATTATTGCACTCACGTTAGATACTGGATGGGGCATGTCAAACCCCGTAAACATTTCTGACGCCGTCATACGGATATTTACCGTTGATTTAACTTGCATAAGATCCTTTAGTTCTGACTCGAGTGTTTTGTCTTTTCAATTCGCTTGGGTCAGCCTGAGCATTTCAGGGTTGGAGACATTATTTCTGGAGGACAAAGACGAAGATTTGTACTATTATTATTCATGTTATGTATTCCACTGCATCATGTTGTTCTGCTGCATTTATTTATTGTTTGTCCTAATTGTTTTATGTAACTCTAATTTTTGTATTGTAAAGAATAATTAAATGTATTTATAAAACAGCTTCATGAACTGTGATTTGATTATTACATTTTGTCATTCTGCTGCGAGATTTTGTGTTTGTTTTTTCTTATTTACCCCAATAACAATCCGCCCCTTTAAAAAGTTTAAGTCCGACGTGTGTGGTTTATCGTCGGTTTAAACTGTCTAAAAAGGCAGGTCGTTACAATAACTTCATCATCTAGAATATTAAGAGACCATCCTATTAATACTATTATTGGGGATTTAAATACAAGAGTATCAAGCAGAAAACAGTTAAATCAAATGAGTCATGTTGCATTTATATCAAATTTTGAACCAAAAATTATAAAGAAGCATCAAAAGATGACTTTTGGATTATTGCAATGCTAGAAGAACTTAATCAATTTGAAAAAATGATGTTTGGAAACTTGTACCAAGACCAAACGATCAATCTGTAATTGGAACGAAATTGGTTTTTAAGAATAAGGCGGATGAAAATGGAAATATTGTATGAAATAAAGCAAGGTTAGTAGCTCAAGGATATGATCAAGAAGAAGGAATTGATTATGACGAAACATTTGCACCTATAGCACGTCTCGAAGCAATACGAACATTACTGGCTTTTGCATGTCATCATAATTTTATACTTTTTCAAATGGACGTAAAAAGTGCATATTTAAACCAATTTATAAAAGAAAAAGTTTATGTTGAAAAACCGCCATGCCATGCACAACTGTGCCGTGCCGCCGAAACCCATAAAAGCTAGCTCGAACAGAGCAAAATTATAGCTCCTATCATCAACGATTCGACGATCAGATTATATGGATGAAGTCATTGGGATGAGAGCAACAACTTTTATGTTTAACGTTTCGGCTAATTTGGCTTTGATTGTGTTGAGAAACGTGGACCATTGGATAGAGCTATGGTTTTAATGGCGGCTGTTGGCTTTAGGGTTAGGGTTTTGCAAATAAAGAAAGTTAATGCCATTTTATAGCAAATTTTCAAAGCACTGTTCACACTTTAAAATTTTGAACTCCAAACGAAGCGTGCCACCCAACGTTTTATATGTTAGACCCCTATTTTGAACACAATGGAATGTATACGAGACCCAATTCCATCATATACAGGAGTTAGCTTTTCAAATCAAATTAGTTAAATTCCTTTAATTAATTTCTATGCATTTCGAACTCGCACGACCAAACTACACGTCCAATTGCCACGAAATTTAACGGCATATGATTATTCATTATTATGGATCAAAAGAAACTGATTTCGTCGAAATCCAAGACAATGCCCCAAAAGGCTACTTTTACATGTTAATTAAAACGAATAATATCCAAAGTCAGTTTAAGTCAATTTTAAATTCAATTTAAAAGTTTATTATCTTCCTTCTTATTCAATTAGAAATTAAATCAACCTTCGAAATCATTTTCATTTATATTAAATTCGAGATTCAAAAATTTAAACAATTCCAAATATTAAATTTAATAATTTAATTACCAAATAATTTGCTATATTTGAAATATAAGTTATTTAACTTATAAAATTAACTTTTTACTATTTAAATACAATAAATATTATAAATTCAAATGACCGAAATTCTGGATCGTTACATTCTCTCTCTTAAAAGAATTTCGTCCTCGAAATTGCCAAGTTAGTAAAAATGCCCCAAACCCACTAACTTTTCAAAACCAATGAGTTAAAATGAATTATAAAATTTCTAAGTCTTTTAAATTAATTCATAGTTACCAACTAATACCATCCCAAGTTATAAAACCAAAATCCAAATTTTAGTTATCAAATGTTTTTCCAAAATTCTCAAAAATTTATAATGCCTTAAATTTATGGAAATTTCGTCAGCGTCTCCTTTACGTAGTTCGATCGGAAAAATTTACAATATATATATAATCACAAATATACATCTCCTCTTTAAGGATGAGACATCACACAGGAAAAAAAAAATATAAAAATACGGTATGTAATCCGAGATGTGTAACTTTTATTAGTATTAGCAAGTATATACAATCAATATAATGCAAAGCGAGCTCAAAATGTGAAGCATACGCCATCCACACCTACTAATCATTCAACAACTAATGAGAACAATATAGGGAAAGTAATATCAATATATAACATAGAATATACAATAACAACATGCAAATGTAGCAAATGTAAGAAGAGAAACCGTCAAACAATTTAATATTCATCCAATTAATTCATAACCATATCAATTTGCATTTTCTAATGTCAACATTTAATTTACTAAAGCCTATACGATGTACATATATCATCCATATGCAACACTATACCTTATCGCTCGCTTTATCACGCAATTTCACTTCCGAACTAGTACGTTCACATGACCACTCCAGTGCGGACTCAGATTCGGTTCCTTGATTAGAAACCGCTATTTTTCTTGCATATCCATATGCTATGATAGAGAATATTGGAATCAATCAAAAATCCATATCCAGTGTTCGCCATCGAGAATCGAATGAAAAATCCTAACACAGATCAGTGTAAAGCACTTCGAAATTGTATATTCGAATTTGGATCAAATAGTTATGCGAATAAAATAATATATATACAGATTTACGTATTTATTTCAATTGGCTTCTTATTATATCCCATTCTTTTTTTATTTGTTATTCACATTCATTTATTACTTAGTATATTTCTTTCAATACTAATATCATTTATAAACCATTTCATAAAACCATTACTTAAGTTTATTGTAAACATTTTATACAACACTTCTTATGTTTATTTTCACTTCACAACTTAAGTTGAATTTCATTTTATAACTCAAGTTCACATCCATTTCACTAATTTATTTCGTTAGTTCATTTCATTAATTCATTACAAATCAAATTCAATTTCACTTAACTTTGCTTGAGTCGAATTCCATTTCAAAATTCATTTGATTTAACTTAATCTTAAGTTAAATTTCATTTCATATTTCAATTTCAAACTTTCTTTTCTTAACATTAGTATTCAACAAATTTAAAAATCCGTTTTAACTCACTAATTCTTAAAATTTTATAAGTTATAAAACTTAATTTCTTATGTTTTCAGCAAAACACTTAGATAACAACTTTCAGAATTTAAACATCCAATTTTTTAATTTATTATTTTCAAATCATTTTTGAAACTTTACTATATGTAATTCCCCTTTATATCAAATCATACATTTGAATTTTGAAAAAAAAAACTAGTTTTACCAAAACAAAACTCCAATGGTACAAATCCATCGCTTAGAAACTCGAAAATGAATGTCGACGATAGTGCAGTCATCACCATAATTATTTTCTAGCGACCGAAGTGAGTTTAGTACTTTTTATTTCTTCTAAATCCTTCTTATTTTCAAATCATATTTATAAATTTTCCTTATGTATAATTTCACTTTGGTTATATAAAACCATTTCTTAATTTTTTATCTTGATTTACATTATAATAATAAAAACAACTTTTAGTAGAACACAAAAAACAAACAACAAATGATAATAATCAACTATTGTCCCATCAAACTGGATAAATTCACTGAAGGTATTATAAAAATCGCTTATGCTATAGTTTTAATCGAAATCAATAATTCCTTTGAATTTCTAAATAAGATTCCTATTATTTCTGAAAAAGATGAAATTATATGGCAAGAGATAGCTTATGAATTGAGGTCTACTATTTGCTCTAACCATTCTAGCTTTGGACATATTGAAACCCATTGTCAATTCAATAAAGTATTGAGACCTAAAGCAACTCCCCAAAATCAGTCGTGCGACTGTAATGAAATGCAAGTTGACAAAATGACCGATAAGAGAATAATTTGGCTGGCATGTCAAATGAATAACACAAACATTCAAACTCAAAAAATATCTCAAGAGTAGGAGTCTTCAGTCATTAACAAACATACTGTAAACAATAGTAACAACATGAAATAATTTATATTGGAAAAGTCTCTAAATGTCCAGTCGGCATCTCAGGCAACGACTATAAATACATTTACAAATAAGACTATTCATTCTACATTCTCAGACATGGATATTCAAATGGCTGATTACTGTAATACAGAGATGATAAATGGCTTGGATGAAAAGCCTGTTATGCAGACAGATACAGCTCCTAGCAGTGTAACTATTGATCAAGTTTTTGAATCTCATCACGCCACCAGATTAAGAACCATTCTAAATATAAGAACAAAGAAAGAGCCGTTTGAATTTAAAGCCACTCATTCATCTGATGTAATTGAGAATCCTGCATGGACTATTCTAGTTAATCAGCATAAAGGGAAAAATAGAAAGACAAAAAACATAAGACAGTGGGGGTAGCTACTTCCCCGGTTGACAGTAGCAGCCCAGGTAACAATATATTGATGGAGTTCCTTTTTTGGAACATTCGGAGTATGAATACCCCTTATAAATGGTTAGAAATTTTGCACCTTTTAAATAGTAAAATTCTATTGTTTCTTGGTATTCTTGAAAATAAATTATCGATGGAGAACATTGATAGATTCGAGATCACAATCAATAACAAATTGAAGCATGCTCATAACAATTCTAATGACAAAAAAGTAGAATTTTAATATTATGGGACACTTCTCAATGGTATAATATTATACTACATTCTAGCGATCAATACATTTCCTGTTTCTACATAATGCTAATGGTGTAAGTATTTTATGTACGACGGTCTATGCATCCAATGATGAGACGAAGTGTATGGATTTATGGAAATATATTGTTGAGCAGTCTTAAAGTTTTAACCTCCCATGGATTGTGGAGGGAGATTTTAATTCTTTTCTGTTGTCTTATAATAAAACTAATAATGGAATATAACATTCGATGGGTGATCAGGATTTTATTGACTGTATTTCTTAATCTACACTCATGGAACCATATTTTACTGGAAATTATTTCACTTGGCAAGGAGGTCTAAAATTTTCTATACATAGTAAGATAGATAGAGTTTTTGTGAATAACTTATGGATGAATGTGTTTTCACAACTTTGTGTTAATTTTGGAAATCGTTCTATTAGTGACCATTCTTCAATTAGTATCAAATTTATGATGCATGATAAAATGAAGCGTAGAGTACCTTTCAGGTATTACAACTCTTGGCATATGCAAACAAGATATCATTCTTCCATACAAGATGCTCTGACAAAAGATTTTCAAGGCAATCCTCTTCATGTACTGCTGTGGAAGCTGAAAACTGCAAAAGCCGCACTGAAGTCCTGGTGGAAAAATAAATACAACATCCATCAAGTAATTGTTCAATTTAAAGAAGAGGCAAATCAAATCTATAATCAACTAGTTACAGATTCTTTGAATGAGGACTTGATCAAACAATACACTTCTAAAACAGATCAGATTTAGTATCTTATGAGAAAAACTGATGCTGCAAATGAACAACAGATGAAATTAAATTGGTTGGTTAAAGGTGATAGGCTAACTAATTTTTTCTACAACAGGGTCAATGTGACAAAGCCTAATCGAGGGATTAATTATATTCTAAATACCGATGTTTCATGGACTTCAGCATCAGAAAAACTAGCAAATGAAGCAGTCAAATACTTTTCAAATCTGTTTTCTTCATCAAAGACCACAAATCAATTCCCAGGCATCACTTGTAAGAAAATCCACTCTGAAAATGCTAGGTACAATTTATGCAAGCCTTTCCGATTAGAGGAAATAAATGACGCTGTTTTTTGAATTAATGATAAAAATTCCCTGGGCCCAAATGGTATGAATTCAAAGTTCTTTAAAAATACATTGGGAACACTTTAAAAATGATATATGGAATGCTATGAATGGCATTCTCCAATTAGGTAAAATTATTAGAGAAATCAACCATACATTTATTTTTCTAATCCCAAAAAAAAAACCCGGTGCTAGTGATTTGCCTGATTTTAGGCCAATTTCTCTTTGCAATGTCACTTATAAGATTTTATCCAATCTTCTTTCTAATCGACTAAAACTTATATAAATGACCTTACTTCTTATAATCTAAATGCCTTCATCCCAGGGAGAATTATTACCAAAAATTCTTTACTTGCATATGAAATGGTTAGGGGATTTAATAGGAAAAAGTCAAACAATTTTTGCCTGAAAATTGTATTGCGTAAGGCCTACGATAAAATTAGTAGAGAATTTATTCATCATATGCTGATTTCCATGAGGTTTCCTATAGTATTTTCTAATCTCATTTATGAATGCATATCAACTCCTTCCCTTTCAGTGTTAATTGATGGCTCCCCCCTTTGGTTTTATTGAGAGTTCGAGGGGATTAAGACAAGGAGACCCTCTCTCGCCGTACTTATTCTCTATTGCTATGGAGTTCTTTACTATTAAAATTGATATGGAGTACTTTAAAGGTAATATTATCCCTATCTATAAAATTGACCCAATGATCACTCATATTTTGTATGCAGATGATACTTTAATAGTGGACAAAGCTACGAATAATAATGCAACAAGCATTGTAAACATATTTCAGACTTTGGAAACTTTGGTTGGCCTTGACTTAAATGAAATCAAATCTCATTGTTTTTTAGCAAAGGAGCAACAAACAAGCAGCAAATTGCGGATAATTTAAATATCCGTATTGGAAATCTCCCTGTGGTTTATTTAGGTATCCCTTTATCTAATAATAAACCGAAATCAAGAGATTTTGGATATCTTATAGACAAAACAAATAAAAATTCAACCACTAGAATAGCCAAATGCTCAACAGAAGTGGTAGAGTTGAATTAGTGAAAACAGTTATTCATCCGATGATTCAATTTTAGGCGCAATTCACACAATTTCCTTTGACTGTCATTAAGAGTATTAATTCTAAATGTGCTAATTTCATATGGAATCTAGAGCACATAAGATATGCTGGGAAGATGTATGTAGAGCTAAAATTGAGGGTGGCCTTGGAATTAGAAAATTTGATGAAACTGTTAAAGCTATGGCAGTTAAATTGGTTTGGAAATTTATATAAGGTGATACTTTATGGTCAAAATGGATGCGCAACAAATACTGCAAAGATATCAATTTTTGGACTGCGGCTATGAATAATAATTCATCTTATACTTGGAAACTTCTGCTCAGAGCTAGGCAATGGTGCAAAGGTGCTATTGATAGAAAAATTGCAACTGGTGAAAGTACAGATATATGGCAAGATCCATGGAGTGATGGGTATTCTTTGGTTGATAAATTTTGGTGGAATCCTATGTATATCAATGAGGGTAGTAATAAAATGGTTTATACTCTTCTATCAGGTAATAAATGGAAGGATCATAATCACTCATATTCTAAACACTGTGCATACTATCAAAATACATAATCGGATGCCGAATGATTTCTAGTTTGGATCCCAAACAGTTCTGGTCAATTTAGTTTTTTGCTCGGCATGGAACCATATCAGAAATAAACATACAGAATTTAACTGGACTAGTGTTATTTGGGATTCTAATTGTGCTCCAAAAATGTCTACATGTTCATTGTTGGCCAAATTAAACAAATTGAATACTAAAGACAGAATTAGCAGATGGAATAACAATATTGACCAATCTTGTATGCTATGCTTAAATCAAAATGAAGACAGAGATCACTTATTCTTTAACTGTTGTATTCTAGACAAATGCTTAAAGTAATCATGTAGAAGCTTAAAATCAGAATCGGTAATGAGCTGATATCAACCAAATCCCGGAAATATTTTGCCAAAATCAGTATAATAACCCAATATTCAAGCATCTTAAAAACATTGCTTTTAATTCTCTGATATGGAATATTTGGTGTGAGAGAAACTCTCGGGTGTTCAAAAGAATCAAGCTGCAAACTCAAGTTAGAACTACACTTATTATTCACGATTGCAAGAGCTTAATTCATAGAAAATTGGACACAAAGAAATTAAGTTTAGATCTTAAACTTATCTTAGCAAATTTTGACATTGCGATGGACCCAATTCTGGAGCTCCATCCCCCGTGAGTTCGGTTTTGTTCTCTATTTGTAGTTGTGTAGGTTTTGCCTAATTCCTTGAAGCTCGCTACCTATTTTGTCCACTATTTTTTTCTGGGTGAGAAGCATATCTTAGATCTAGATTTATTAGTAAATACGTTGGAAATGTGCCTCTTTCCAGAAGATTGCAGAGAGTTGTCATTCACTTTGGTGAATAGTTTACTTAGTTTCTCTATAATTCTCTACTGCCTATATGTCTCGGCATGTATTTTTGTTGTTTCGTTATTTTTTTTTGGTCTTGTTTGCTTGTCCTACTTTATAGTTTATATCCCCAAGTTGATCGTATGGATGATTTTGAGTGCGTCGTTTCTTTGTTTTACTCCTCCATCTATTTGAGAACTTGGATTTCTGACTATAATTATGTTGTACTGTTAATATATGGATATAATATGTACTCTTTTTATTTGCAAGAAACCCATTTAGGTTAGGGGGTTGCAAGGTTTTGACAAAGCATTTTATGGAAATATATGCGTTCTAGTTTTGTTAATAAAGTACCTTCTTCAAAAAAAAATCACCATATATAACTATACTAATTTCTAAAAAAATTATTATTTTATATAAAAAATATAATTTAGGTAACATTATTTCATTTACCAATTCTCAAAACAATACTGTGTCGGTTTGCCTTATTTACTTGTTTTGAAACCCCTATCGATACCGTGGCGTCCCACGCACCGACCAGAATCCATAAGCCACTCAATAGATAAATTAGCACGATATAATTTTTTTTTTATAACCACTAAAAAATGCGTGCTCGTATAAAATACACTCAAACTCATTCCAGGTTATTACTAACTCTATCTATAATGAGTACCCAACCAAAGCCTAGGTGTTCGCATAACCTAAGCTCTAATACCAACTGCAACAACCCATAAACCCGCACGATTCGGGCTGAAAATAAACCACATATGTCCAACCAAATCAAACAAAGATGCAAATAGTTATGGGAAAGAAAGAAGAAAAGAAGAAGAGAAGAAAAGAAGAAGAGAAAAAAAGAAGAAGAGGAAGAGAAAAAAAGAAGAAGAGAAAGAGAAACTAAAAACAACACAGTCTCACAATCGCAGCGGAACAACATATAATATAATATTAATGAATTTACAAAAGAGAAACTATATTATAATTTACATACATCCATCAGAGTATAAAAATAGAATTACAATCATCAAACTGGATAATTAATAACCTATCCTCACAAACGCTGATAATTTAAACAACAATCCAGCAGAAAATAAACATATACGTGAATATGACCTGAAGACCTCCAGTTCGTCTGTTGAAGCTTCAAAGCATTCAAATTTGAATAATTAAATATGCTCAGTCAGCCCCGAGCCCTGAAAAAGAAGAATACCCGGATCAATCTGGTAAATCAGCGTGAGAAAACACATCTCATTTGAATTTAAAGTTATAAAAACTTTTCTTTATTAAACAAAGTTATCTCGTAAGACCATGCCGCACCTAAACACGGATATGTTTTTACCTTACGATAACTAAAACATTTCATATCAAATCCTGTTATATTATACTAATGTCTAGTATACAAATAATATTAAAATAGCCGAAATTGTTTCGTTGGTTAAATTTGACAGCATAATAGGTTTACAAACAAAATGGAAGGCATGTATTGGAGAATGGATTTCCATACAATGGCAGGTAAGGGACTAGCTTTTGCACAGATCATCTCTAGAGGAATGTACCAAGGATGCACAAACAATCCTCCGCATCTGGAAAGACCAGTCTACACCTATTTGGCACTCTTACTTGGCCTGGATAAAAACCGAATATATCATCACCCCGATCGTTAATGACCTATCTGAGATATCTCATAACATACACCACATACCCGAAATATAGAGGGTTAACTAGAAAGGTGATGGTCATACCCTAAGGTTACGAACCACATAACCTCAAGGCTTACCCTGTTAAGCCATTACCGGGTGATGAGGCTTAAGGTAACGTTAACCTTTCACATAGCAGAATCCACTTTGAATGCCATACTACCTTTCCCACAATCACATAACTGATTTCTACAAACATATAACTTCTAAGCTCGTACGTCTCAGAAAAGGGTATTAAGCTAAGAGAAGCTGCCTTCTCCACCAACAAACAGATAATACATTTATAAAGATTAATTACTGTAATTAGAAATGCAACGTCATACATTCGTCCATACAAGTTGTTCAGGAACAGGGAAAACCGATGGCACTCTCCTACCATATCCTATGGGGAATTTCCTCTAGGATTAGTAGCGAGAAGTCCTTGCATATCGTAGATTTTCATAGGGGAGCATTACTGCACCATATATATAATACGCATCGCGGATCTAGTGGCAACTAGCCCTGCATCATGAAGATCTTCGTCTTCAAAATCATCATTGTAAACATGACTTTCGAATGCATACATTGGTCCAAAGTGGTTCTCAAATAAATCAAACCATGATCTCTATGAACCAACAACGACAAAGAGGACCACAGCCTCATACGAAAACCAAGTGTCGTGGACTTGTCATGTTTCCAACTCTCCACTTGCTATCCTTCAGCCAAGAAGGAAGCTTGGTAGATTGGAGTTCCCTAGTGACTCCGCACTACTCGAATCAACATTCTTAATCCAAACAATAATCAAGCCTACTTGGTTGGCTTCATGCTAAGTGCACGACTAATCAGTTCCTACATCAAGTCAAAGTAACAAAAATGGCCTAATTTGATAGTCAGTTATTTAACTATCAAAGCAACAAACAATATTTAGCACATAAGAAATCACTAGGCCCATTTAATTAATCATTATTATTGATTTCAATTTTCAAATACTTCAAATTTTCTTTAAAAAGATATGTTATCCAAACCATTTTAATCTTTTGGTATTGGAAAACATTTCCATATACTTATATCAAAGGTATAATTATATTTAATAGCGCTACCATTTTGGAGACATGCTAAAAAGATTTCTATAACTGTACAACTCCAGAGTCGTACGCCTCTGGATGGGTGTTAAGTATAAAAAGATATGCTTCCTATACTACCAAGCCTTTAGTACTATCAAAAGAACCAATTCGTGTATTTCACAATGGAAGATCAAAATACAATTTATTGGGTCAAAACGAATGTTGCGTAAAACATAGTTACAACAACCCAAAAATACAAGTATAAGGATTTGATTAATTTATATATATGTATGTATGTATGTATGTATGTATAAATTCCTTATGCTATATAAAACATATCCTTTTGGAAATCATTTACTATAATAACAGTGTTATAGTCCATGCCTTCCATACTTCCTCGAAAACAGCCATTGCAACAAAAATGTTGAAATCTATGTTTTCGATACTTATCACATTTTAAATCATTTTTCAAACGATTAAATTCCATTTGGAATTATTACTTTCAATAATTTACTTTTAAAGATTATCACTTTAAAACCATTAACTTCATCAAAAATATTACTTTCAAACATTCCTTTAAAAGATTATTTAACTCTAAAAAAATTGAATGTATTTCCTTTATATAAAAATCCATATTTAAATCTCAACATAAATCATTTCCATATTTATAAAACTATGTTTATAAATCTCCATTCGATTTTATAAAACTTCTATTTTATAAAATCTCTTTATTTATAAATTCTATTTATAAACCATTCTTTTATAAAACTCATTTTACCATCAAAACCCACTTATAAATCCATTTCTTTATAAACTTAATTTATTTATAAAATCCATTTATAATGCATTTACCAAGTAAATTTCCAATCCATTTACAAAATATTTATAAATTCCAATTATAAATCTGTTTCTTTATTTATAAAATATCACTCTTATATATCCTTTTTATAAACTTATTCAAAAATCTTTATTTAAAAATATTTCACAAAACTATACTTTTATAACATCAAAAATCATACTTTTTATTTGTTTAAAAATAAATTCATTCTTTCTAATAATTTAAAAATTACTAAAACGTATATACTTCCAAAATCGCTTTGAAAATCATTTAAATTTAAAATCACTATTTTATAGTATTTCAAAATACTACAAATATGGCCCAGTGCTACTATAGCACTAAATAAGCAAAATAATCCATGTCATCAAATATGGCATCCAACATATCATATATCAAAATATATGAAAAGTAAGATCTACAGTGTAAGAATCTTATTGGATCCCTCCAACCTGTCCCCTTGCATCACATACAGTATATAATCAAATAATATAAATCAACTGCTTCGAGGCGGGATCGTATACAAAGGGCTATTCACTCATACACGGGAAAGTATAGGGTCTCATCCGTTCCAATATGTGGGAATATATCCAAACCAATTAATAAAATAGTAAATCATCCAAACAAGAAACAAACAACATAAATAAAATTATTCACACTTATATAAATATATAAGTGGACCAGAGAGGTGAGTTAACTCACAAAAATTTTAGAAATCGTCAAAGCGCTCTAGTTTGAATTAAAATTGAATGGTCGTTCAATTTAACCCAAAATTTCCACTAGCTCCAGATCCATCCAATCCAACTCCATATCTTAGTACTTGCTGATACGATCGCAACACAACTTGTCGCGCTCAAAACCGGCCTCGTACGAAAAAGTGATGGATTCATTAACATTTGAAAAAATTAAATTATCATTAA
Organism: Allium cepa; assembly: GCA_030765085.1. Taxonomy (NCBI): domain Eukaryota; kingdom Viridiplantae; phylum Streptophyta; class Magnoliopsida; order Asparagales; family Amaryllidaceae; genus Allium; species Allium cepa. Next base: position 1,046,523,061 of record CM060941.1, read on the forward strand.
CTTAAAATAAATAAGCTTATTTATATTAAATAACCTTCCCTGCTTCCTACCTCGTGCTTGCTTCAGCCGTGACTTTTCTCTTTTTTTATTTTAATCGATCGCGATCCTCGAATTGCCGTTGTCGCCTACGCCTACTCACGCGTGCCTACCGCCACACCCCTCGCCTGCCATTCGCGTGCCACTGCCATGCCACGCGTGACTGCGCTGTGCCACTGAAACCCATAAAAGCTGCCTTGAATGGGGCAAAAATGCATATCCTATAACGATTCAACGATTAGATTATATGGGTGAAGTCGTGAGGATGAGAGCAACAACTTTCATGTTGAACGTTTAGGCTAATTTGGCCCTGATAGTGTTGAGAAATGTGGACCGTTGGATGGAGCACTGGTTTTAACAGTGGCTGTTAACTTTAGGGTTAGCGTTTTGCAAATGAAGAAAGTTAATGCCCTTCAACAAAAAATTTCAAAGCACTATTCACACTTTAAAATTTCGAACTCCAATCTAAGCAAGCCGCCTAGAGTTTTATATGTTATACTCCTATTCCAAACACAATGGAATATATATCGGGATCCAATTCCATCATATATAGGAGATAACTTTTCAAATCAAATTATATTAATTTAAATTTCTTTAATTAATTTCTACGCGTTTCGAACACGCATGACCAAACTTTACGTCCGATCGCCATGAAATTTGACGGCATATGATAATTCACTGTTACGGATCAAATGAAACTAATTTCGTCGAAATCCGAGACAGTGCCCCAAAAGGCCATTTTTACACGTCAATCAAAACGAATAATTTCCAAAATCAGTTTAAATCAATTTTAAATCCAATTTAAAAGTTTACTATCTTCCTTCTTATTCAAATAGAATTTAAATCATCCTTTAAATCATTTTCGTTTATATTAAATTTAAGATTCAAAAATTTAAACAATTCCAAATATTAAATTTAACAATTTAGTTATCAAATAATTCGCTATATTGGAAATTTAAGTTATTTAACTTATAAAATTAACTTTTCAATATTTAAAAACAATAAAATATTTCAAATCCAAATGACTGAAATTCTAGGTCGTTATAAGATATATATATATATATATATATATATTATATTATATATATATTATATATATTATATATATAATATTATTACTTAGTTAATTAATGGTTTTTTCTATCAACTGTGATTTAGTTTGATTTGAACATTTCTTGCAAAATAAAATTAAATATCTTAACCTTAAATTTGGAGTTTGAAATTTCAACTTGTCAAATTTTGTTAAGTTTTGTCAAGTCCAATTTTATGCTTTTAAATGTAGTTTTCACAACATTTTACTATAATTATTATTATAATATATATATATATATATATATCTTACATTAATCAATTAAATTAAGACAATTAATGTATATATAAAAAGAAACTATACATGGTAGATTAATTGATCCATATAGACTGCAATTATTATTAATCATCCTTATTGTGATAATCAACATGTATATAGTTTTAGTCGAAGTAGGTTTACTCTTTTGTGGATCATCTAAGGGATATATCATAGATAATTATAATAGCTAATAGCCACTAGACATTTGTATGGTTCATTATTATTATTTATTATATAACGAGTGCTCTACTGATGCAAGGACCACTCTTTCATATAAAAAACATGGTAGATGCAAATCCTAATATCTATACATGAATATATTGACCATTTTCTTTTTTTTTTATAATATGCCTTTTAAAATGTTATTATAATATATCATCATTTTCAATGGAGATATAGTATAGTATTAATTGGATATTTGCAAAAGACGAAGGTGAAATCAATCACATATGTCACCTCTTATCTCTTTCCTTCTTTATATTTTGAAGTGTTTAAATCAAAAATTACTACATAATTTTATTAACATCCTCTTTTGAACATCAAGAACTTGACCTTACTACATATTGCATTTGTATGTCATATATATGTGTGTGTTTGTATTTGTGTTTGTGTGCGTGTGTATATTTGATACATTCATATTTATTCACATATTACATTTAATCTGTATAAATAAATTAACTAAGAGTGAAAAAATTCAAATAAAAAGGATTTTATTAAACCAACTATTTTAGATATAGTGGAACCCGTTAGAATTCATAAGCATACTAAGATCCAGTAAGGGAATTTTTTTGAAATCTTCCCACTCATCTGCTACAAAACAGACTAGGTTTCTTTAATGGTATCAGTGCCTAAATGGTCTATGCGGTCTAATTGGTCAATATCTAGGGTCTACCAATTAACTTTTCTAACATAAGGGTGTCTTAAAATAGCAGTATCTAGCCTTAGGATCAAATTACAAAGTATTCACCCTTCTCTAGCTACTGGCCTTGCCCAATGGATAGAGTGAGTTCAAAATGTTGGCCTTGGATGTAAAGCCAAGAGTTTTCTGGGCCTTGTGCTAATATTCAAATTAAGATTTGAAATTTTAGAATTATATTTTAAATTTAAAAGTCAAGTTTAAAATATAAAATGAATTTTTTTAAAAGTTATAAAATATTTTCTAAATGGTTTGAAATAATTGTGATATTTTCAAAAATTATTTAACTTTCGATTAATTTGTTAATTAAAGGTTGACTAATTAAAATAAACATATACTAATGATATATGTATATATATTTATCTCAAATTGGTTAAGATAAACTATTGACATGTATATATAAATAAACTATAAATATTATAGTGGGTTATTTATATTAAATGGTTTATGATAAATAATATAACATATCTAAAATTCTAATAAAATTTAATTAAATTGGTTGATTAAATAAAGTGAAAATGAATTAAATATGATTAAATTATTAAGAGTTAAATTAATTAAATATGATTTTATTAATGAAGATACATGTATATAATATATAAGTTAATTAAAATATAATATTTATAGATAAATTAAACTTATATAACTATACATGTATAAATATGATGAAAGTTGAACTAAAATAAACTCAAAATAAACTTTTGGAGTAAATACATATGTATGGTATGTATAACGTGATTTCAAATTTGTTAGGCGATTGAATCACGGGGGTATTTTATAATAAATATAGTATTCCTTAAGTCGATATCATTCAAAATATATTAAAGATTACAAATCACTAATATAGAGTTGTCCTCTACCATTTATATATTAATAAATTACTTGCATACTATTTAGTTGTTGAGAAAACTCATGCTAGGGATGTTAAGTGTAGTACTATCAATATATTGTTAGACGAGATAAGATACAAGCACGTACTTGTTGAGCAAACTCAAGGTGGGTGCATTATATTTAGTATGTCATGAAATGGTGGGTGTGAGTGAATAATCACTTTCGCTATACCGAGCAAACTCAAGGTCAAGATTTAGATAAGGACAAAGACCATGGTTAGGAGTTGTGTATGATACAATCGATAAAGGCTTATCCATCACTTGTAGACCTATAATTTGTTGAGCAAACTCAAGATTAGAATCCCTCGGCAAGAGACTAAAAACACACACTAGAGGAATCACAAGATTTCTATGTTTCTCTTAGGGTTTTGAGGAATATTAAAATCTAATGGGAGCCTTATTAAAAAAAATGAAATTTCAATATTTAATCTTACTAATAATGTAAGTGCACTCTTTATAAATTAGAATTATCTACATTGATATTTTTGTGTAACTAAATTGACAAAATTGTTTATCAATAAGAATATACTAATGAACTGAATTAAGATTGACAAAAAAATATAGAATATACTTAAATAACTTTTAGCTTGTCGTCATTTTAAGACTATGCACGTGCTAAAAATTATACAACCACTTAATGCATTCATAACTTAGACATTTAACTATTTATTCTGTCAAAATTGTATATTGTCTTCTTTGAGTTTTAAACACAATAGACATACTAGAATACAGATATTTAATCATTATTAGATCACATACAAAAGTTGTATGGTGAACTATCTTGTTCGTAATATACAAAATCTCAATAAGATTCGTTCATTCGAGATGAGAAAGTAAATAATAGTGGACAATCATATGTTCAATATGACTGAATACTATACTAAATTTGTTGTGTAGAAAACAATAAAAGCCGATTAAAGACCAACCTATGAATCTGATCATTGAAATGCCAGTTTCGATCAGTTTATTTAAGTGCAACCTGTTCGATATTTTTAAAATGTTAAGAATATCTGAATGCACTTTTAGAAAGAATTTGGTGTAATCTTGTAGTATAGTTACCTTTTGAATAGTTCGACCATTTGAAAATAAAGTGAATGTTCGAGAGTGGATGTAAAATAGTTACAGTTGGATGAATAAAGCGAATGGTCACTTCTTCATAAAGGGCATTGGAAATCATGATTATAAAAAATTTAGTAAGATGCGTAATATGGAACGAGAAATGTGATTTTTATTCCAAATATATTATATTGTATACAATTATTTTCGATAATTTTATTTGTATGAGTTTAAGATATTTGATTTGATAACTCTCGACTGTAAAATAGTAAAAGGAATAGCTTATAATAAGTAGTTGAAGGAGCTTCAAATTTCATGTGCTATTATAGTAATGATAGAAATAGTGGAAGCATACCATATGGCACGTACAAAAGGATGCATCAAGATATAAAATTTTTGTTTACATATATATACAAAATATTATTACAACATAATAAGTTTTCAGTATTATTTGGAAAAACATATATGGTTTTATTTTGTGATGAATATAATGAATGTTCATTGTAAAATAAATCTAGAATAATGGTACTTGATGCATTAGCAACATAATACAGAACCATCTAAAATTTTAGCAATTATTTTTGGGATTATAGACTAAGCCATATTTTGGAGAAATAATTCTTTAAATCATATGATTGTGAATCACATGATATTGGTGAATTATACCTTAAGTATTAGGTGCTAAGAACGCATTCAGTGGGAGTGATGAAAGAGTTAATGAACTCTTCATATTAATACATACGAATGTATAGAATGGAAGGTCGAATAATACAAGGATGAATCCACTTACTTCAATGAAATTCACCAATGAATCATCGTAGACAGAATCATGTGCATTACAAAAGTAGTATAAGTTTGATGAGTTCGTAGAATATAAAATGGAAGTAGAACAATAACATGAAAATAAAACAATTCGATTTGATCGAATAAGTGAGTACCTAAAAACAAATAAGATTCAAGCTCAACATAACTCCTCCTTAAGATATATAATGATGTGTCGATAAAGAGTAATCGGGCTTTGTTGGACAATGTAAGATTAATGATGAGTGATCTTGAATTAAGATCTATCTATAAGGATATGTATATAAGAATAAGGACATATGTTAAATTAAATTTCATCTAAAACATTGTTTATGAAAACATATAAGATATGAATTAACATGGAACCCCTATATGTTCTTGGTCAAAACTTTGGCAGGTTGTGTGAGTCGAGAGGCTTTTCATAAAATTCTATCATGAGGGATCATGTATGAACCACCCTAAAAGAGTTTTGGACTTAACCAATAATGGTTGAATAATTTATACTATGAACTTAAATTTCATAAACTCAAAATTGAATCAATTTTTGAAAAAACCAGGCTGGGTCGCAGCAGATTAAGTGGATGAATTTCAAAAGAATTCCGTTTAGAATCTTTATTGGGCCTATGATGTTTAATTGATTTCAAATCTAATCTAAAAAAAATTAAATAAAACCTTATTTTATTTTACTTGTTTAAAAAGTTTTAAATTTATTTATTTATTTATTTTATTGAGCATATCGGATACACTCATATGTGTATAGTGCAAGTGCAACATATAAACAGTGTTTGTGGTTATTGTGTACGCTTATAGGTGTTGTGACTCACACCGTAATGGACACATTCGTCATTTATATATGTCTTTGTTGTCCATAGTTTTTTTTAAATTATACAAAATAACAATTATACATACATATATACATATTAAATTGATTTGGACTATTTTACATGTTTTGAAATATAAAACTTTAAATTTTCGATCTAATTTGGCCTTAAGAAGGAGTTCAACATCGGATCTGTAATTTTACACCAAAGTGCTTTACAAATTTTTAATTAAAAAATTATACACACACATACATAGACACACACACACACATATATATATGTGTGTGTGTGTGTGTGTGTGTGTGTGTGTGTGTATTATAACAAACCATATTTAAATTCGAAATAACATATATACATATAAACCCTATGGTCTTATATGTTTTACAATTTAAAGTTAATAATTCTAATCTAGTTTTGACTTTGGAAGGAAATCAACATTAGATCTACAATATTACACAAAAGGCATTTACAAATTTTAAAATAAAATAACATATACACACATACACGCACACACTTATATGTGTGTGTTACACCCATATTTTCCGAATATTGTCAAAGGAAAATTAATGCGAACACTGAACTAAAAGAACTGCCCCAACAATAATGGTAGAATTATGAAAAGGGAACGAGTGCCAAATCCAAGTAATACCGCACCAAAGATTTAAGGTGATGGCAAAAGATAAAGACTATGGTTTTCCATCGAATATAGCTTCGGCACTATGATACTGTGCTAGAAACCTGAGATAGCCACAAAGCATAAAGACAAATCTACAATCCTAACACTCACTTCAACAAGCTGAATTGCAGTACAATTTTAAAGTACCAAATGTGAAGGTTGTACCACGGTCCCAGAAGTAAGACTTGAATGAATTGGAGCAGCGGCATAATCTTTAGTAACAACAAGGCGAAGAGATTGTGATGCGACCGCAAAAGCAATGCTAATAATAAACTGCTAAAGCCCTGCAAATTCCCTGCTATAGCGCATAGCGCTCTTTGACGCTACGAATTTTCCATATAGCACTATTAAACAGTATATCCACTTATTTCACCCGTTGTTTTCCACTACACTCGCTAAATCAACGTTTTTTATCACCCGCTTTAGCAACATTAATATAAGAAGGTTGATTTGACTAGTTCTCTTTTGAATTAAAATAGAAAATTTAGGGTAAAGACCTAATTTAAGGCATAATTGCTTAATATAAGTTAGAAATCTATTATTGTCATCAAATTTGGATTGAATAAATCATGAAATTCTTCGGTATCATTATATAAGATTAAACAATATTTCTTTTTTCTACAAAAATGATGTAAGAATGAGAATAAATTAACTTAAAATATTTGGTTTTATATCTAATGAATCCTTTTGCACCTCCGTTATTTTTCGCTATATCTTTGACTTATCCCCGCTATAGCTTTTTGCACCTCCACCACCATGGAACCTCTAAATGCTTTAACTGAACATTAAAGTAACTATATGTTATAGGGATGCCTCGCAATTTTAAACTAACATATAAAGAGGACGATCTGCACTACAATCTTATATCAGCATAATAAAGCAAAAAGGATGCACCGCCATCCTAATTTGGCATTGATGTGACAGAACCGCGCCGTAATTTCAAAAGAAGACACTACCAAAAAATACGAAAAACTAAAAGGATGTGGTAATGGGATAGAACCACTCTATCATTGTAAGATAAGCTTATAATTTGAAGAATCGACGCAATTTAAGTGCTACGAAATACTGTCATTTTTGCATGACTATGTGGGCACATTCCTCACGGCCCATTCACAATAGTAGAGCTCCTGAGTGTTTACAATAGTGCAATCCTCCAAAAATGGACGTAGTTTCTTGTTGCAGTTATGCCTAAGCATGTGTGCAGTCCATTGGTTCGCTTGCTGTGTAAAGCCATCAGCTCACGGATTATTCATAATTAGGTTTTCTCAGTTCAATTACTATCTTTTCGCCCAAATTCAAAATTCACCAAATCGAATCACATTTTCCCTTCAAGACCGTGCTGACAATACTTGTAGAATAAATCGACATGATAAATGAACGATGCAAGAAATCAAAATAGCCGAAGACCACTTCCACATATGTGTTCAATAAACAAACAATATAGATGATTGACACATGGAAAGATTTAGGGGTCAGAATCAGAAATGTATGTGAATGGAAAAGGCAATTATCGTAATTCTTTGTACTACAAAAGCAGAGGGTACCATAGCAAAAAATAGGGATTTTACTTGAGACTGTACTCCTTTAGAGAAAAAACTAAAATAAAAAATTGTACTCTCTGACATTGCTTATTTGTACTAAGAACAAAAAGGAAGAAAAAGACATTTTTTCCATAGACGTAAGATTCATTAACATCCAAACCACATAAATTCTTTGTGTCACTTTTACTTCTTCCAATACATGAGTTACTTTCTTTTTTTCTGATTCAATACCTTCTTACTTAATGAACTGGACAATGACTTGTCATTTGGCTTTGTATTTTTTCTTCATAATTGTGTTAGCACTATCACACATAATTATCTCCTCTAAATCCAATTCTAACATTACTTAACTTTGCTAATTCTTAATCATGTAAGCATTCAACGACATAATTACTTCAAAAAGTATTTGTTTGTTTTTGAAATGAAAGATTTATCAACATTTTTGATACTGGAAGGAAGGTTGATTTCCCTCTCCAGCAAAATATACTTATACTTCCTTTAGACAACAATATAGTACCATGAATCCCTCATATTTCAATACCCCTCCTGACTAGGAACAACTTCACCTTACCTCAAAAATGCCAAAAAGGAAACTCCTCACCTCCATAACCCAAACTGAGGCAGGCGTCTTAATAGAGCCTACCTCAGATTCTGTCCTAGTAGTTTTTCAATCCTTCACAAACCAATTAAGCCAACCTATGGATGGAGTAAAGAGATCCCTGACCTAATATCCTACCACTAAACGGATCTCCCCTCAACCTTCCTGAGCTCACCGCCATCATTTACCGACTGCACCTACTATGCAGCGGGTAAGCGATAAAGGCAATCTCAAAGTGAGAATGGTGATGCTGGTCAAAGGACTAATACCAAGATCAAATCCAAAATCCAAATCAATTCTTAGATCAAATCAAAACCTGCCAACATTAACCCTTTACTGTAGAAGAAGCAGGAACGAACTGTGCCTGATGATGACGATGTTACTTCCCACTGTAGAGATGGATTGTCCTAAATAGATGTCAAAGAGGATGAGATCCACCAATTAAAGGTCCATGTAGAGCAGTTGGAAAGGCCATGTAGACAAAATAATAGAGAAGAAGTAAGGAAAGAAGGTTCTTCCCCATTTAGTAAAAGCATTATAATACTTTCTCGACAATTTCAAATCCTCGTCAATTGATAAATTTGACGGAACCACGGACCCAGATGATCATATTTGTACTTTTGAGTATTATATGGATATCCTAAAAGTAGGGAGGATGGCCAGATGCAAACTCTTCCCGGTATATCTGGGTGGGGCAGCTTCTAGATAGTTTAGGATATACCGATGAGGGGAGGTTCGTTCTTGGCCACAGTTAACTACGAATTTCTTGAGATAGTTAAATTTTGGAAGGAAGGCTTACCCAGATGTAAACACATTGTCCTGCATGAAGCAAGGTAAGAACGAGAGCCTGTATAACTTCATAAATGCTTCAAATCCAAGGCACTTTGGACTGGGTAAATGGGGAGGAAGCGTTGCTGATTGCAGCACATATTGGAATTAGAAGGAACACAACCATATGGGATAAGAACAGTAGGAAACTGTGCCACGGTATGAATGCATTCTATGAAAGGGCCAGCACTACATCAAAATGGAGGAAGCTAGATCACATCCAGTTGACATAATTTCTATTTCATACAGTGAAAAGAAAGGTGTAGAAGGATACCATCCACCGACGAAGCAGGGAAGAGAATTCAACTTCACAGCAAAGACTCCGCTCACTCACAAACCTAGTTAAATTTATGAGATGACGAGAAGTGGGCTAGCTTCCAACATCCAAAATAAAGGGTAGAAACCAAAAAAAAAAATAGGGGTAGCCTACTACAGCTTCCATAAGGCCAATGGCCACCACACAAACAACTGTAGCCATATGAGAAACGATTGAGAAACTGATTCAGAAAGGATACTTAGGCTGCTATCAAAAGGAAAACAATGGGGAATGGACTGGGAACCTCACTCTAGACCTAAATGAAAACCTAGTCGGAAACCCCTTTAATCTCATAACCTTAATCTATGGAGGGCATATCTTGTATGAAGAAGTAAAAAAGCACGGGAGCGGTATGTGCAAGAGGCCAAAGTAGAGCAAAGGACAATATTCCATGTGAAACAAAAACTTATGCAGTACATAATCTTCACTAATGCTGATGCTGCTGGAGTTGTCTTCCCGCATTAGGATCTGCTCACAATTATGATGCATATCTCAAATTGCGCCATGAAGCAAGTCTTCATGGATTTTGGGAGTTCTATTAACGTCAAATCTACATTTGACCAGATGAAACTTCCTATGGAGATATTGAAGCCAAGCCCCAAGCCGATCCGTGGCTTTAATAATACCGCAACCACTCCCGTCGGACCAGCATGCTTACATTTCATCGTTGGAACTGCACCCCTTCACAAATTATTTTATGCGAGCTTCCTGATCATATATCAGCCATTACTATACAACGTGTTCATACACTAAGATTTTGATCAATGACAATGTGCTTCAATAAAAAGGAAGAGATATGTGCAAAGCTAAAGGAAGAACGATGAAGATCAATGATAAACATAAGTATGACTTCTATATAGGTCTTAGTTCAGATTTATTGTTAAAATCTATCCTCAAGAGGCTTGCACAAACACTAGAACACATTTTATAAACTTCATTTTTTGATTAACATTCACCGTGCACAATTCATCAGTTCAGTCCACTGAACAAGGATGACCAGTCGACTGAACCTGTTACAAATACACAAACGTGCACAGTTTCAGTCGACTGAAAACCCTGCACAGTCGACTGAATTTGTTCCTGAAAATTTTACTTCATATTTTCAGTTGACTGAATTCCCTGTTCAGTCGACTGAATTTGAACCTGTGAATTTTCTCTGAATAGACACCTTCTTCCTCTCAAGAGTTGCAACCATTCACCAGTGGAAATAGAAGCATCTCATGTCTACACCCTTAGCCAACAGATGCACCTCTTCTACAAGTATAAACACATGATTCTAACATCTTCAATTCACCGAATTCTCTTGCTTTAATCTTACTATTTTCTTGAACATATTTTCTAGAAATTCTCAAAGCAATCACTAATCTATTGCTTGAATCACTGCTTTGTTTTTAACATTCTTTTGATTCATAGCAATTCACATTTCCTAAATCTTCACAAACACATTGCATACTCTCGAGGATAAGATCATAGGAATATTTTACTACATTAGACTCATCAGTGTTGACAAGAACACAACAAGTCGAATATTGTTTTTTATTAATTGTGTTAAAGACCTCTTCGGTAGTTGAAGCATGAAATCCTGTTCGGTTGTTCGGGTAAGTTGTAAACCTATTCCTCCGAGTTAAGTGAGGGTTTTAGTTAATGAAATTCCTAAGTGAAGCTTAGGGACTGGACGTAGGACAAGTGGTCCGAACCAGTATAAAGTCCTGGTGTCTACCTTACTTTTACTTACTTTATCTACCTAGACAATTCCGTTATTCCATATTACACGATCCTACCGCATAGCCTCTTTCAATTGGTATCAAAGCAATGCTGTTCTATAACCATAACACTGTTATTAGACATATTGATAATATGGAAAATAACGCAAGTACAAGCACAACAACTGCCTATAGTTCTACATTTGCAGAAGGAAAATCTACTCAAAGACCTCCCCTATTCAATAGACTAAACTATAACTATTGGGCTACAAGGATGAGAATTTATATGCAAGCAACAAGTTTCGAAGCTTGGAATGCTACTCAAACAGAGTTCGTTGTACCTACGACTGATTATCCTACATGGACTCAAACTCAGAAGAATGAAGCTAGTGCAAATGCCAAAGCTATGAATATATTATTTTGCGCCCTGGATAGAAATGAATTCAACCGTGTTAGCATATGTACTACTGCACATCAGATATGGGATACACTTAGAACCATACACGAAGGAAAAAACAAGGTCAAACAAACAAAAATTTCCATGCTAAAGAACCAATTCCAAAACTTTAGAATGCGACAGAATGAATCTACCAATGACATGTACTCGAGATTTCAAGACATTCATCATGCCTTAATAGGATTAGGAAAAAAATTTACGGACTTTGATATTGTATCTAAGGTCCTAAATTCACTCACTGATGAATGGGAGAGAAAAGTATTAGCAATCGAGGAAGCAAATGATCTATCTACAATGAAACCAGAAGAATTAATTGGAAATCTTATGTCTTATAAAGTTAACATGCAAGCTAAGAAAGACCAAGCACAGGAAAGAAAAAATATGGCTTTTCATGCAGAAAAGGAAGGATCAGAGTCTGAAGATGAGGATCTAGCATTTATTGCCAAAAATTTCAAGAAATTCTTAAAGTATAGGAAAGGAAATAAAAACAGTTTCAAAAATAATTTCTTGAACAAACCTTCATCCTCAAATATAGAATGCTTCAATTGTCACAAGAAGGGACATATGCAAAAGGACTGTCAAGAACAAAAGAAGGGAAATCAGAAAAGCTTCAAAAACAAGAAGGATAAACTCAAAAAGAAGGCGTTTTCTGTAACATGGGATGATTCAGATTCTTCTTCATCTGAAAGTGAAAATGATAGCGACAATGAACAGGCGAATGAATGCTTTATGGCTCAAGAATCTGAGGTTAGTAATTTAACTTCGATGATTTAATTGAAGTAAACACTGAACTTTTGAGCACAATAAAAACTCTTAAATAAAAACTCAAGGAAACTCATGAAAATCAAAACAAAGATGAGTTTGAAAGGGATATGTTAAAAGATGAAAAGAAAATTTTAGAAGAAGAACTTGAAAAAGTTCAAGAATCTCATTCAAATTCGGAAACTCAATTATCACTTTTAAGTCAAGAAATTGAAACTCAAAAGACAAATAATGATATAATTGTTTCTGAAAATCATGAGTTAAAAACTAAAATTAGACAAGTTGAGTTAGAAAATAATAGTCTTCAAGCTAAATTAGATAACATCACTAAAAATGTTTCTAACTTTAACAAAGGAAGAGAAAATTTGTCTAAGATTTTAGAAAATTCTCAATCCTCTTCAAATAAACATGGATTAGGATATAAAAAGGAGTCAAAAATTCCTAGGAAGAAAAATACAAATTTTAAGAGGAATATTGATTCTAAACAACAAATGTTATTAAGAGAACCTATTAAAACAAAAGCAGAAACCAAGATAGTAAAAATTTGGGTTCCAAAGACTAACAATTTTTTAATTAGGAACAAATATATTAAAACATTTAGGGGTAGTGTTCATAATAATAAAAACTATATTTATAAAAAGGATACTAAACCGAATTGGGTTTGGTTTCCTAAAGTCTAACTCTTAGGACCCTATTAGAAAGTGGGTACCAATAATTTTCATATTTATTTTCAGGTCCCACTCAAAAAGAAAAAATGGATACTAGACAGTGGTTGCTCAAAGCACATGACCGGAGACAAAGATATGCTTATAAACATCACATACTTTGATGGTGGCTCTGTTACCTTCGGAGACAATTCAAAAGGTTATATCATTGGCAAAGGAGATGTGAGCAATTACGGTACATCAAATTTACCTTTTATAACAAATGTTTCATTAGTTAAAAATCTAAAACATAATCTACTGAGCATAAGTCAACTTTGCGACAAGGGTTTTAAAATAACTTTTTCGAAAAATAAATGTAGTATTTTCGATCAAAACCAAAATCTTGTTTTTGAAGGAAATAGAGATAGGAATATTTATGTTCTAAATATGAAAATTAATCATAATACAAATATGTGTTTACTAGCCAAAGATAATGACCCTTGGTTATGGCACAAAAGATTTTGTCATATTAATTTTAAAACTATTAGAAAACTTTCTAAAAATGAATCAGTAAGAGGTCTACCCAAAATAAATTTTAAAATAAAAAATCTTTGTGATGATTGTCAAAAAGGAAAATTAACAAAGTCTTCTTTTAAATCTAAGAAAAATATTTCAACTTTACAACCGCTAGAATTACTTCATATGGATCTTTTCGGACCAACACAGGTTCAATCTGTTAATCATAGTCAATATGTATTTGTAATAGTTGATGATTTCTCAAAATATACATGGACTATTTTTATGAAAAATAAAAGTGATACTTTTGAGCATTTTAAAACATTTCTCAAAAGAATTCAAAACACAAAAGATTTGAAGATTAAAAATATACGAAGCGATCATGGAGGCGAATTCGAAAATGAAGCTTTTGAATCTTTTTGTAAAAAGAAAGGAATAAACCATAATTTTTCATTTCCTAGAACTCCTCAACAAAGTGGAGTTGTAGAAAGAAAGAATAGAACATTACAAAAATGTGCAAGAACGTTGATGTATGGAAGTTTTTTACCAAAACATTTTTGGGCAGAAGCTGTAGCTACTGCATGTTATGTATTAAATCGTATATCAATTAGACCATTAACTCATATGAACTATTTAATAACAAAAAGCCAAATATATCTTATTTTAAAATATTTGGATCAAAATGCTTTATTTTAAATACAAAAGATCAACTAGGAAAATTCGATCCAAAAGCTGACGAAGGAATTTTCGTAGGATACTCAGAACGAAGTAAAGCATATCGAGTATTTAATAAACGAACAAACATAATTGAAGAAACTTTACATATATCTTTTGATGAAATTTTAATAAAAATTTGAGTATAAAAGATGATGAAGAACTTATAAATATAGAGAACACAAACCTTGAAAATTGTAATAATGAACTAAGATCTCCACCAAGAATATTACGAGATCACCCAGCACAAAATATAATAGGTGAAATGAATTCTCAAGTTAAGACAAGAAGTCAACTAAATCAAATGGGCAATGTTGCTTTCATTTCAACAATAGAACCTAAAAATCCTAAAGAAGCATCAACAGAAGATTACTGGATTGTTGCTATACAAGAAGAATTAAATCAATTTGAACGTAACGATGTTTGGGAATTAGTCCCCGTCCTAATAATCAATCAGTTATAGGAACAAAATGGGTTTACAAAAATAAAGTAGACAAACAAGGTAATATAACAAGAAATAAAGCTAGATGTAGCACAAGGATATAATCAATAAGAAGGTATTGATTTTGAAGAAACTTTTGCTCCAGTTGCAAGACTTGAAGCAATACGTATTCTATTAGCCTTCGCATGTTTTCACAATTTTAAACTTTATCAAATGGATGTTAAAAGTGCATTTTTCAATGGTTTTATAAAAGAAAATGTATACGTCGAACAACCTCCTTTATTTATACAGTAAAAATATCCGGATCATGTATATAAATTAAAGAAAGCACTTTATGGTCTTAAACAAGCACCACGTGCTTGGTATGAGAGACTTAAGAGCTATCTACTAGATTCAGGATTTCAAATTGGAAAAGTAGATCAAACTCTTTTTATTAAAAATACTACTAAAGATATTCTAATTATTGAAATATATGTAGATGATATTATATTCGGTTCGACAGATGAAAACTTATGTAAAGAATTTTCAATTATAATGACTAAGGAGTTCGAAATGTCTCGTATGGGAGAATTATCATATTTTCTCGGACTTCAAATTAAACAATTAACGAATGGAATTTTCATAAACCAAGAAAAATACTGTGCTAATTTAATTAAACGTTTTGGAATGGAAAACACTTCTGCTAAACCTACTCCTATGAGTACCACTACTCATCTCGATCGAGATGAAAATGGCAAAAGTGTAGACCAAAAATTGTTTAGAAGTATGATAGGTTCCTTACTGTACTTAACCGCTAGTAGACCAGACATAATAAAGAGTGTATGTTTATGTGCACGTTTTCAATTTAACCCTAAAGAATCACATTTAAGAGCCGTAAAACGAATTATGCGATATCTTAACTATACTAAAGATTTTGGTCTTTTCTATCCAAAAGAGTGTCCATTCGAGTTAGTATCATTTAGTGATGCTGATTTTGGAGGATCTCGAACAGATAGAAAAGGTACAAGTGGTACGTTACATTTCATTGGAAAATCACTTGTATCTTGGTTTAGTAAGAAACAAAATTGTGTTTCTCTTTCCACATGTGAAGCAGAATATATATCAGCCGCTTTAGCTTGTACTCAAGTTATCTACATGCAACAAACACTTAAAGATTTTAATATAAATTTAACAAACTCTACAATATATTGTGATAATACAAGTACAATAAATTTATCTAAAAATCCGGTTAATCACTCTCGTACAAAACATATAGATATTCATCACCAATTTCTACGCGACAATATCAAAAAAGGAATCATAAATTTAGAACATATTTCTACTGAAAATCAAATTTCCAATATATTTACTAAACCTTTATTAGAAAACTCCTTTATAAAATTACGACGAGAATTAGGAATAATTTCTTTTAAAGATATCTTATAGAGAATTTGTAAAAATTTATACAATTCAGTCGACTAAACTTATCTGCACAGCCGACTGAATGAAGAAAACTAAGACTTTCAATTTATATTTTCAAATTATGTTACGTAATAAATTATAAAATAAAGGTTATTTCTAATCCATACATTTTTAACTGATTTATTTTAACCTTTAAATCATTAGGTGGTTGAAAAACTTTAATAAATTATAACCACAATATGTTTAGAAAATTCTTCCTATAAATATACCCTTAAACATGGTTCATTTTCACAATTCATTTTCACATATAAAAGATTGAAAAATCAATATAAATGTCTTCCAACAACTCTTACTCCCCAATCAACATCACCTCTTCGATTGATAACTCTCCAACATCACCAAAACTTCCCTCTCCAACACCGACGCATGAACCAGTCTATAAATGGAACAGCTATCGTACTGGCTACACACCGTAATCAAAGAAGGCCAAACGCGGACTTTTTATATCCCCAGATACGAAAAGAAAGATTGATGAGATTCATCACTTTCAACAACAACAAATAGATCTTCAACGCGAGTTATATTTCGAACAAAAAGTAACGGCTAGACGATTAAGCTTCCTAGAGCAAATCGGTTTACGTTTTTGTGGCTCAAAGAAAAACGATGTGACTGAGCCCTTACCCCGACCAGTTAGCTCTATTGATCCGTCTTCGTCTTACCGTACACCAGTCGATCCCGTGAATCCTTGGATGTCACCAAAGACTCCTCAGTATAGTCCAAATTCATGGGATATAAGCAATATGGGGAATGAAGGGAAAAAGACGCAAAAGGAAAATAGTCCATCTCCAAAGAAATAATTACTTTTGAAGTCAATTCATGTTGTTATAAATCTATGCAATTGTAATTGTTTCTTTCAATAAAACTTTTGCTTTTAACTAAATATTAAGCAAAAAGGCAAAATTTTCATACCTCAGTCGACTGACAACCTCTGCACAGTCGACTGAAATTTCAACAGAAACTTCCGGACCAAAGTTCAGTCGACTAAAAACCCTGTTCAGTCGACTGAATTCAACCCAGAAAATTTTCGGCCATCAATTCAGTCGACTGAACAGAGTTTCCAGTCGACTAAATGGCAATTCCCAGGCAACTTTTCCCTTTTATTCACCAGTTTTCACCTTTCACCTTCACTTTTTTACATTGCAAAAGTTCTCTCTTCCCCATTGTTTTCCAAAACCCTAGCCCCCAATCCACAAATTACTCTCAAATCTCACAACGAAATGGCTCCAAAAAGATCAAGAGCTTCTTCTTCTTCATGCTCCAAGCCAATTGATGCTCAAATTGCACAATGGCTCTATGATGGAGTAGCTGTAACAAGATGGAATAAAATGAAGAATTCGCGCATTTTCGAACACTCCTTCGTTGATCTCCAAAGCCTTCAGACGTACAACATCCATACATTAACAGATCGGGCAGGTTTAACTTCTCTCTTGGATTTAAAAAGAAATGACCATGCAATAAATCATATCATGGTCAAATTATTTTATGCAAACCTTAACCATGGACACCAAACTCCAAGAAATCCAAATGATAGTGTTTGGAGTATGGTGTGCGGGAAGAAAGTTTGGTTCTCCTTGGATAGAATTGCACACATCTTAGGATCACCTAATATGGGGAGAAAGCTTGAAGAGATTGAATTTAATCCTCATATTATCAATCATTGATTTTTGGATGACAACATTAACACCCATGATATTAAATCAACTTCCTTGCGACCTAGAGCAAGAATTCTCCATAAAGCTCTTATGAGAACCATCACTCCATGAATGGGCTCATATGAAATTGTTTACCCCATCAATTATAGAGCACTATACGGTATTTGGGGAAATATTCAAGTCAATTGGGTCCAACTAATCCTTGATGAATTTCTCACTTTTAATAATGGCAAAATGCGAACGATATATTTTGGAGAATATATCATGCGACTACTCCTCAATGTTGATACGCCATTACCAGAATCTGAAAATACAATGGTGCATCAACTAAATCATCGAACCATAAGCCTTATGCAACTTCCAACCGCACCTCCTCGCATCATATCTCTTGCCGAGTGGGAAGCTAGGCATCAAGCACCGCAATAACCTCCTCAAGCTCAGCATGAAGAACCTCCTCAAGCTCAAGATGATGAAATCCAACTCATTGAACCAAGTTTTACTACCAATCGATCATTAGTAGTTCTATCTAGAAATCAACAAATTCTTGAAAATCGACTCAAGAAGGTAGATAATAAACTTGACAAGATTAAAGGATTCTTCAATAAATTATGGGATGCCATCTCATGCACAAGCTCCACCACCGCTTCAACATCACGCGGCAAGCGTCCTGCACCTACTTTCACATGGACGTAATCCAAAGAACATCCAAGTAGTACCACTAGTGGCACTAGTGGTGGTCAAGGAGGAAGAGCTTATAGACCACCCACCAGTGGACCAGTCATTCGTGAACCAACAGGAGGGAGAGAAGGTTCATATGATTGGGATAAAGATGAATAATTCTAGTATGGTTTGATGTTTATTTATAACTCTCTTATGGCTTGTATAAATAGCCATTTTATGCTTGTTCTATGCTACATTTTAAACTTTTTTAGCCATGATTATGCAATTCTCTATACTCTATGCTTCAATGATTGTTTTGATAATATGTTTCTGCGCTAATTACTTCCTTTTTGTCGATGACAAAGGGGGAGAAAAATCTATGATACTAACTTTGTTTTGTAGAAAAGATAGTGCACATATTCAGGCGGAGGAAATAATCTCTACACACACATCAGGATTGTCATCAATCAAAAAGGGGGAGAATGTTGATACGCTAAGATTTTGATCAATGACAATGTGCTTCAACAAAAAGGAAGAGATATGTGCAAAGCTAAAGGAAGAACGATGAAGATCAATGATAAACATAAGTATGACTTCTATATAGGTCTTAGTTTAGATTTATTGTTAAAATCTATCCTCAAGAGGCTTGCACAAACACTAGAACACATTTTATAAACTTCATTTTTTGATTAACATTCACCGTGCACAATTTATCAGTTCAGTCGACTGAACAGGGATGACCAGTCGACTGAACCTGTTACACATACACAAACATGCACAGTTTCAGTCGACTGAAAACCCTGCACAGTCGACTGAATTTATTCCTGAAAATTTTACTTCATATTTTCAGTTGACTGAATTCCCTGTTCAGTCGACTGAATTTGAACCTGCGAATTTTCTCTGAATAGACACCTTCTTCCTCTCAAGAGTTGCAACCATTCACCAGTGGAAATGGAAGCATCTCTTGTCTACACCCTTAGCCAACAAATGCACCTCTTCTACAAGTATAAATACATGATTCTAACATCTTCAATTCACCGAATTCTCTTGCTTTAATCTTACTATTTTCATGAACATATTTTCTGGAAATTCTCATAGTAATCACTAATCTATTACTTGAATCACTGCTTTGTTTTTAACATTCTTTTGATTCATAGCAATTCACATTTCCTAAATCTTCACAAACACATTGCATACTCTCGAGGATAAGATTATAGGAATATTGTACTACATTAGACTCATTAGTGTTGACAAAAACACAACAAGTCGAATATTGTTTTTTTATTAATTGTGTTGAAGACCTCTTCGGTAGTTGAGGCAAGAAATCTCGTTCGGTTGTTCGGGTAAGTTGTAAACATATTCCTCCGGGTTAAGTGAGGGTTTTAGTTAGTGAAATTCCTAAGTGAAACTTAGGGACTGGACGTAGGACAAGAGGTCCGAACCAGTATAAAGTCCTGGTGTCTACCTTACTTTTACTTACTTTATCTACCTAGAAAATTCCGTTATTCCATATTACACGATCCTACCGCATAGCCTCTTTCACAACGCATTCCTGGGAAGACCTATATTGGTTGACATGGGGGCAGTTGTTTTCCAAAATGATTTTCACATAAAGTTCCATACCCCCGTTGGGATAGGGTCGATAAGAGGAAAACTACAACAACCATCTTACACAACCGACACTTCTAAACACTAAATGGTGAGCTTGTTACATGTCTGACCGATGTAAGATGATTATCAAGGGTTAAAAATGAGATTAAAACATCATAGAATATGTCATATATCTCACAGTGCATGGAATAAAATATAATATACATCACAGATATAAACATAAGAGATAGTAATAAATAAGTAATCCAAATATCCAAGTACAGATTCACAAAGTTATACGTCGAGTAATAGAGTTTATAAAAATGGAAATAAACTCAAATAATTATCTCTTAATAATAGTATTAAGCAAGCACTGTCAAGGCTCCACGGTGTTGCATAGTAGTATAAGCATAGTAATCCATGTATGATATGAGGTAGCTCCATCCAACTCGTCTAATTTTGCATAGCTACTGCGTCGCACCTTGACTTGTTATCTAGTCTATTCATTTAAGAGCACCTGATATAATAAGAAGCAAAACATAAAACCTCGAGTCAGATAGCGGTCTGGTGTAAACGGTAAATGAATATCAAAATACCATACAAGTCGATATAGTAAGGAATAAGTGTATACCAACTATACCTGATCTGTCCCTGCAACTAAAGAGTTAGCACGTAACGAACATAATATTCTATTTTATGGATATCATAAAGGCATACTACAAAATAAGTATGATGATGAGTGTCCATGTATCCCTAACCCCAATACCTGTCTCCGGTGACATCCCTAGAGGGATAGACTATGAAAGAAAACAACCAAAGCAACTATAGCATCCATAAAACAATCCTCACTATCACTCAATGTGCACTAGATATATGATAACCCATATGTGATTTCACATGCTGGGGACTAATGCAAATCCTAGTTTCAATGTACTCGTCTTTAACCCAAAAGCTGATACTAGACCCAAATCCATCGGTCCAGGGTATACGGATCCAAACAACCGATACGTGATAACCAAAAAAAGTACTCATGGACATCCACATAATACCTCTACTTTGAGTGCCTTATAAAACACTCCAAGTACCAACAATCCCTCAACATGCATATCCGAGCCCTTTCCCTACTCTATCAAATTTCTATTATTCTCGAGGAACCATTCCATATTCCTCCATTCCATCATAGAGCCATTTTCACGTTCCCATGGGTCACACTTCCTATAACCTACCCTTTACGGACAAACATACTCACGACTCCTTCCACATCGAGCCTCCATCATCGGAACCTAACTCCATTAATCATCGAGTTACCACCACCGAAGTCCCGAAGTTATCATTGTGCAACTACACTACCATCAAACCCCAAGCGAACAAATAAACACTTTCAGCACGAACTGCATAATTTACATTCCCCCTAATTGAAGTTCCACCCAAATAGCATCAAAAGTGACCTCTCGAAACCGAGTGGTACACTTAGTCAATTTTGGCAAACTTTTTTCCTCTTCTTCTAGAGCTCCATCTTCAAAGCGCTTGGACCTTGACACTTCCTCTTAAAACACTCGGCATGTACTCCAAACTTCTTAGTGCTAAGTCCAAAAGCCCTTATTTCTGTGCCCTCCAAATCTCTCGAAACCTGGTCTAATACTTAGCCAAATCTCTGTACTTAGCCTTCACTCCTTATTCATAGCCTTGAACTGAAGAATCATCACCCATTGAGATGATTTTCACTAAATAGGAGCTCTCTGTACTGACACTACCTCTCAGTATCAACTCCTCCACTTAACTACAAATATGATGCAACTTGAATCCTGAGCTCCCCTAATGCTCTAAGCCCCTCCTTCAAGTTTCATCCAATTTCAGCTATATTTGCCTTCAATTTGCCAATTTGACCACCATTTTCCTAACTACCTTAAAGCACTAGCAAACATATCAAAGTGTAACATAAAAATATGGAATATCATATGTATCCATTCATACATGCAATAAATAAGAAAATGATAATCCAAAAAATCTTAATCTAAATCTAACTTGTATGCTAGCATATGAACATGAACAAAAGGGGTTGCAAAATCATTTAAAATCATTCCAAAATTCTTATAATTCGACCATAAACATTTATAAAAATATGAGTAAATTTAGAAAACACCATAGGGTCGAAATTTTGTTAAAACATCATTTTTAACTATATAAACATGCATAGTAGAGTGAGAGGTCAAGAACCAATCACCAAATACATAAAATACCAATTCCTCCCTTAGGTTTAAAGTAGACAGCAAGAAAGAGGAATGCAAATCAGTCAAAATGTTAATCTCAAGCTCCTTGATGCTAATTAACCCTTTAATTGATAATATGGCTAAGATTAGTAAGGAAAAAGGTAGTCTTTTTGATGAAATTATGGCTCATTGAGGTTTAAAGCAATTGCGGGGAAGAAGAAAATGACTTAGATAAGTTCCTACTGCCTTTCCTTAGCTCATTTTTCGCTGTGGGTTAGTGGTCCTAAGCACGAGCTTAGTTAATTACCCATTAATGCAGGCCATCGGCAACCAAAACTTAAAAAAGCAGTAACTTGCAAGTGGTAAGTCCATTTTCCTATTATGACCACTCTATAGAATGTGAAACCTTCATCCTGAAGCAATGAAAGTGGTTTGAACCTTAACTCGATTCCTGTCAAAAGTTATAGTCCAAACAAGATTTTTAGGGTGAAATGGCCACATAGAAACTCGGCAAAATTCATAGATGTGGAAAATGTCCCGAATCACTTTCCAAAATTTTAGAGCCATATGACTTCATATGTATAAAATAAAAATATATTACGATCCTCTAATATGTAAAAATTGGGTCGTTACACTCTCCCTTCTTAGGAATTTCACCCCCAAAATCCCTAAATAAGTCAAACATAGTTATCCCGCATGCCTAAAAATCATATGCAACCATCATACATATTAAACAACCATCCATGCAACCAATAGTGTAGGTAAGCCTATCCTAGCATGTGAGATACTAAACTACCCTATATAATATCAAAGGTGGAAGTAAATACCATAAATGGTGGGCCTTATCATACAAAGAGCTCTGGATATTTAGCCCTCATGCTCTCCTCGATTTCCCATGTGCAATCGCCTTCGCTTTTGCCCTATTAAACCTTCACTAATTCCAACATCTTCCTCCTAAGCTGTTTCATATCGCGTCCAACAGTAGGAACCGGCCTACGAGGTCTCAAGCTTCCAATTCAATCTCAATATCATCAAGTTGATCTGGTGCAATCGTCACGCCTGAGTCATGTATAAACTTCCATAGATGAGAAACACAGAATATGTTATGCATGCCCGACATCTTCTGAGGTAAGTCGACCCTATATGATAGATTCTCAATCCTCTCTGCTATTGAAAAATAACCTAAGAATCGTGATGCCAACTTCCCCTTACTATCGAATTGAATAACATTCTTCAAAGGATAAATCTTCATAAACACCATATCACCGATGGAGAACACCAAATCCCTACGTCTCCTATAAAAGGTCTCATACAATGCCATATTGATACTAGACCGATAGCTATTATTGTATGTGAACTCCACCAAATGCATAAGATCGTCCCACGAGCCTCCAAAATCTAATATGCAAGCTCGCAAGAGATCCTCCGATATATGATTCACTCTCTCGATCTTCCTATTAGTTTGCGGGTGATAAGCTGTACTGTAATGCAGCCTATCCCCCAACAACTCTTGTAAGCTCTTCCAAAAAACACTAGGAACAACGGGTCTCGGTCACAATGCTCTTTGGCATACCATGAAATCGTACAACCCATTTCACGTACAACTCAGCCTGCTTGGCTGCCGTTCTACTTAACTTTGACGAGTATTAACCTAGCGCTCTTGGTCAATCAATCAACTATGACCCAAATGATGTCATACCATGCTCGATTCCTTGGTAGTCCATCAATAAAATCCATCGATACTTAAGTAGTTGCAACAACCTACTTGGCTTCTTTTTCTCTGCCTTCACCAACTGGCAGTTCATATACTTCGAGATGGATATCCTGACATCCTTCTTCATCCCCTCCAAATAATAGGTCTGCTCCAATTCACGGTATATCTAATTACCGTGGGGATGTATGGTCAACCTAGAATGGTGGCACTCTCGTAGCATCTGGTCTTGTAATCCATTAACATCGGGAACAAACAATCTCCCATCCTTATGGAGCCAACCTTCTTAGCCTTATCCATATTACTTCAAATCTTCATACTTTACTCCTCCTTCTATTTTCTTTATGCTCTCTGTTGTGAGAAATGCAGATTACGGATCTTAAGGCTAGGATAAACACTAGAGGGGGGATGAATAGTGTATAAAGAAAATACTAAATATTTTCGAGTTTATGTTAATTTGAACACAAATGTATGCAATATTCAGACACAGGTATGATCACAAAAACAAACACAGATGCAGAAATAAAGTAAAAGCAGTAAAGGAAAGAACACACTGGATTTTATATTGGTTCGGAATTACCCTACATCAAGTCCCGGACACAAGTACGGATTTCCTTTCAAAAAGCAATTTTACAATTACACCTTCGATTTTAAGGCCACAAGGTACACCACTCCAGATTCACAATCCTCTGGGTAGAGATACTTGATTTTACGGGCAACAAGTTCACCCAATTGATTTCCAAGGCTACAATCACACCTTTTCTCGCTTGATTGATTTCCAAGGCTACAATCACACCTTTTCTCGCTAAATTGATTACAAAGAAGTCTATAACTCTGAATAGCACTGAGATCCTGTTAAGATAGTGATAGAGAATCAAACCAGAAATGATCTAATTAGATTCAATGGTGATTTCGGCAAAGTAATGGTAAGAATATATATAAAGAAATGTGGAAGAAGAAGAGGAGTGAAAACCAGAAAAATATGATGATAAATTCGTTCAAAACAGCCCCTATTTATAGAAGAACAACAACCATGTCTATTCGTGAAAGGTTATGACAAATAGACACTTCTTTTGAAATTCAAATTTTTGAAATAAACTGCCACTATGTCGACATGGGTATCTTGAGTATGTCGACATGCCAAAGGAAATTTTGCTGATTTGTTTTTCTTTGAAATAACTTCTATCTTATATTTAAAACTATTTTAAACTTTATAAATATACTTGACTATAGTTAAAATACATCAATAAATATAGAGAATAATATATATAAAATTTTACTATAATTTTATATTTAAATCTAAGTATAAATATTTAAAAGTTAAATATATTACATTTAAAAGATAGTTTAAAACCAAAGATATTTTGATTTTGAAATTAAAGATTATTTTGAGGCTAAAAGTATTTAAGATCAGGACAGATGTTTTTGATTCTTTTTTTTAAAAGGAAAGTTTTGAAATCATTTTGAAAACCGGACAATTTTGTCAAATCATTTAAATAAAAGTTAGCGGATATAAAACAATGTTCCACTAGATTTTTCGTAGGTTCCATCCTACTTAGGGTTTCATCCCTTTAACGGGCTCAAAGTGGATTCCATTCCACGAATAAATTAGATTTTAAGATGCCAGTGCTTTTCTAGGAGTTTTAACAAAATTCCTAATTAAATTACTATTAATGAAATCTTGAACTCTTGATAATCTTGATACTCATGAGTCTTCAATCTTGATATCTTGAATATCTATACTGTATAGTCTTCATTTGTTAGCACCAAAATTGGTCACCAACACCCTTAAAAAGATTGTGTAGAGAGGTTAATGAAGAAAACAAATTAAAACAGAGGAGAAAAGATAAATTAAAGTGCAGAAAATAAGAACACCGGATTTATAGTGGTTCGGCGTAATAGCCTACGTCCACTTTGAAGTTGATCTTTATTTCTTTCCCTGGTACTTGATTACATTTACAATCTATTTCTAAGTATTTGAATACAATTGCAAAGTAAAAGAAATAAGTCTTGAGTGAGTCTTGGAAATGGCAGAGTCTCCTCAGTGCTCTCTAAAATCTGATCCTTTTTTCTGTGCCCCTGCCTCTCTATTTATAGACGAAAGTGGATTGGACTTCCCTGGTGGGCCAGGCGATTGAATAACTCGGTCCAAATAGCATTAACTCTGTGCGCCGAACCAGGGAGGCCGAACCGTTCGATGCCGAACCAAGGTGATTGCGCCGAGTCGTGCTTTCACGCCGAACGACGCTGGAGTTCCGAACGATCCGAGTTTGCCGAGCCGTGCTGGAATACCGAACGATCCCTTTGTTGTGTGGGAGAATGCCGACCCATCCTAGATTGCCGAACGTCACTGGCGGCCGAGTGAAAATGCCTAGCCTCGATGGATACCGGACGTCCCCTGATGCCGAACGGTATGGTGTCGAGCAATAGAGAATGCAGGTTTGCCGGACCGAACGTCCAGAGATGCCGAACGTACTCTATGCCGAGCGATGGGAAGTCTAAGTACTAAGTTGCCTGGTCAATTCCCCAGGAAACACTTGCCCCCTAAAGTGTATCACGTGACCGAACGTGATATGCTTTGATCATGCTTTATCGTTGTTGGGTTGCATACCTCTCCTGTGCCGAACATAGTGCAAAATGCCGAACGAACTAGTTAAAGACGAGCATTCCTCGCATGCCGAGCGGTGCATTCGAAGCCGAACGATCCGTGTGTGCCACACGATGTCTCCCTGACCGGTTCAACCGGACATGGCCTGTTCATCTTCTTCTTCCTTCCTATAAAACCAGGCTTCTTCCCTCTCCCCCTCTTTTCCACTTCTATCTCTGTTATCCTCTAAGAACTTGCAATTTTAGCTTGCCAATTGGATATCTAAAGCTTAATCAATTCTTCCCGAGCTCCGAACTGTCGACTAGGTATTAATCCTTTTATCTAAATCCCTTTCGCAACCAAAAAAGGGCTTCATGCTCGAGTTCCGTAATCGATAGGTGAATCGGATCTTGGTTTAGATATCCTAAAGGTTTTCAGCGTTAGATGACAAGGGTGGAAGGAGGAGTGAATGGAGACGAGCTCTCCGTGAGGCTGCTGGGAAATGTGCTAGGGTTCAGCATAATTCTCCTATGCCGAACAAGGTTGGAGGAAGAAAGAATATGGGAGGAGCATGAGATGGCTAGGATGCCGATCGACTCGGCCTGGTATGACATGCCGAACAATCGACTCTTGTTGTTCGGTATGGATGGTGGAAGGCTTTGGGAGGAAGCGTGAGTTAGCGTGGAGGATGCTGAGTGTTGTTTCGGCCGAATGGAATTTTGGCTGAACGATACCCTGCCGGGCGCTAACTAGTTCGAATGATGGTCAGGCCGAACGAGAGCTTAGCCGAACAACTTTTTGTTTTTAGGCCGATCGATTGCCTTGCCGAACGACAGTCCGGCTGAACAAACATGAGTACCGGACCATGGCAATACCGAACAAACGTAAGTGCCGAACCAATCATGCCGAACTCTATTGGCCGAACAACACATAAGTGCCGAACAAACGTATCGAACAATGCATAGCCGAACCACACACAAATGCCGAACATACTCTACCGGCCGAACATGACTTAAGCCGAACGATAATAAATGCCGAACATGTAATGCTGGCCGAACATGACTTAAGCCGAATGATATAAATGCCAAACATACAATGCTGGCCGAACATGACTTAAGCCGAACGATATAAATGCCGAACATACAATGCCTTGCCCAATTTCATAACTAAATAAGGACAGAAACTCTAGCAAACTTGTATATCGAGCTGATTTCGACTGATAACCTTCCCAATAGATATAAGCCTGAATCTTACTTGACATAACCGGACATCTTCCTCTAGCGTCTTCTAAACTCGAAACTATAATCGCCACAAGGGAAGCTTTTGGAGACGGTCAGCGACGACGGTCTTCGAAAGTGGTGATTTCAAGCTTAGTCTTATATCAGTTTCCAATTTTTTAATGCTTGTATACAATTGATTACACTAGTTCACACACCACGTGGAGGGATATTTGTGTTGTTAATTCTAACGTTGATCATTTCTCAAGTATAGCTCGCACAGGCGCTTAGCTAAATTATTTACTAAAGATGTCTAGAAGGTCTAGCTTTTCCACTCTCTCAGATAGGCCCGGTCCGTCTTCCAAACGAAGGGATGCGGATGTTTCTAATCCCTCGACTCCCCCGGCTCATGACCTGTCTCCTAATGCCCTCGAATCATCAATTCTCCTGGATAATCCGATCGATTCGCAGGCTTCGAAAATCAATGAGGCCACTCTTCAGCGAATATGCTCTATTCATGGGATTCCCATTGTCGATGTCTTAGTTCCGTCGAGGCATGATCGCCCACATCTGCCCCCAGTTGGATATACTGCTTACAACAAATTCATGTGCTGGGTTGGTAGCGTGCCTCCGTTCAACTTATTTCTTCGGGATGTGCTGCAATATATTGACATCGCCCCATCGCAGCTACATCCAAATGGCCACGCCTTCATCTATAGCACCTATATGCTCTTCATGAGCGTCTTCTCCAGACCCCCAACTCCTGGAGACATCAGATACATATACATGATCAAGAAGCGGACAGATAGTCCCTCTTACACATTCCTCGAGCCACATCGAAAGTGTCAAATCTTTATCGGGGCGTGGAGTAGCAAATTCGCCCAGTTCAAACAGGAATGGTTTTACGTGCGTTGCCCCCCAGGCTTTGCGAGGAGATGGGTTGAAGGAAGTAAGCCTCTTCCCTTAATCGATAGTTGCGTTCAATCAAAGCTGTGCTTTTTCTGACCCATCGCTTTGTCTTTTCAGGTAACAACCCCCGTCCCGAGGGCCCAGGGTATTCTGATGTCGTTGAAGCCATTAGAGCTCTTCCTGTTGAGGAACGGGACATCTGAACACTCATTTCAAATGAGTCATTATCCAGGTTCGGATTGTTAGTAGGAGGCTGCCGGATTAGCCTTCCGGAGGCATCACAATTCCTAAGCCCCCATCCGGTAAAGGGAAAAAACTAGCTGGATCCTCATCACGGCATATCTCTGATGTGCCAGAAGAGGGGGAGGTCAAAGAGCATGAAGTCCCGGAGGCACAATGTGAGAACGTGGGTCTTACTCCGGGACCTCCTGTCGAAGTGCACGATATCGAAACGTCGTCTTCCCCTTCGAAGGGGAAGAAGAAGTTGACGTATAAGATAAGGAAGGAGAAGGTTGGCGGAACTTCTAAAGTTACGCTTATCCCGACAGAGAAAGAGGCTTCTTCATAGCACGTGGAGAGTTCTTTAAAGGGCCTGTCATATGTCTCCATCCCCGATGATCTGCTTAACTACGACTTTGGAGATCCGGAGGCATTCAAGTTCCGTTAGCCCGCCAGAGGCGATGTGGGGATTCCATCCCAAAGTCAGGGAGAGAAAACTCCTGTTAGCAAGGCTACCGGTTTGTCGGGGGGAAACAGTAGGATACACACAAACACTTGCACTTAAATCCTCAGTTAGATTCTTTACCGTCATTCCACCTTTTGCTAATTCATTGTTATTTGAATTTCATGCAGGTGACATGGGGCGCTGCACGGGTTCGATCGTCTCCGTGGTTCTTCTATTTTCCATCCATCCGGACGGGACTCTGGTTCCGAAAGGCATCGAGATAGGGACGGTGATGGCGATAAAGACTACCATTCCCGGGACTCGTCATTCTGGAAGAAGACTTACTATCAGCCAGAATACCACCAGGAGAGCTCTTCTCATCGGGAGCGAAGCAAAGAAAAGCATGATCACAAGAGGTCACATTTCGATGCCCCCCGGGACCAACACTCTAACTCCTCTTCTATTCGGCATTCCCAAGATTCTCATAGGAGGGGCGAACTTTCAAAGCCGTCTCCTTCCGCTCCTGCGACAGACCCGAAAGTGCCGGAGAAACTGACTGAACTCAAGGCCAAATTTCTGAAGATCTGTTTTGATGGGCTAAAGTTTCTCCCGGCGATTCACCCTAT
Source organism: Allium cepa (assembly GCA_030765085.1). Lineage (NCBI taxonomy): Eukaryota > Viridiplantae > Streptophyta > Magnoliopsida > Asparagales > Amaryllidaceae > Allium > Allium cepa. Next base: position 1,046,553,413 of record CM060941.1, read on the forward strand.
TCCTGGGGACGTTAAACAAAACGCCATCGCCTGTACTAACGACGTCTATGTTCAACATGACGCGTTTGTTCATCTGGCTGAGAAACTTTCCGAAGTCTCTATGGAGCGCCAGCACGAGATCGACCGTCTGAAGCTTGAGGCTGTACACGACAAAGACATCATCAAAGCCCAAGATGAGGAGCTTAGGTCTTATAAATCTCAGCTTGAGGCCGCCCAGCAGAGTGCCCACGATACTGCTGAAGCTATATCCCGCCTAGAATCAACCCATAAGAGAGAACTTGATGAGGCGGTTCAGGGATTTGGCTTTGGAGAAGGATTCCGTTCAGAAGGAGAGGGATGTGTTTAGCTCTTGAGTAAAGGAACTTGAGGAGCTCCTGCGCAAGAAGGAGGAGAAAACGGCTGCCCTGGAAGAGTCGCAGAGATATTGTGATGAGATCGTTGCCACTCGGCTCCTAAAAGAAAAACTTGAGGGCGAGCTTTCCAGGGTTGAAGCGTTAAGGAGCGAAGCCCATGAAGAGGGCAAAAAGATGGCGTCCGAGGACATCGAATCCCGCCTTGCGGCTGCCAGGAAAGAAGGCAGGGAAGAGATCAAAACCGTGTTGACCCACTCATTGCCGAGTTCAACGCCCGCGTGCTCATGCATCGTGACTTAACTTTTTTGGGCGATGGCTATCTTGAATCATTGCTCGAGGCATGGGAAACCTTAATCCGAATCAAGAAGGTTGAGCGTGGTGCCGAAGAGGTTGATGAGGGGAACTTGGCGAAAGAATATCTCAGGGGAAATGAGCCTTCGGATCTGTCGGCTGCCAAAGCCCTTTATTGTAAAGGCTCCCCCTCAAGGAAAGGGAAAGAAGCTGTCGCGGGTCCTTCCAGTCGGCCGATACTTGATCCTTTCGAATGGCACGCTGGCTACAATCCGAAAGCCCCCAGCTTGGACTTTCATGTTTTGTCTCTTATTCTGGAGGGTGAGACCCCCTAACGGCTGAAACCCAGATGGAACCTGGTAAGTGACTCCTTCGCCTTAACATCTCAAGAGTTTTCCAGACTCTATCGTATTCTAGTACTTGTTTTTCATGATTTTATGCAGGTCGTTCTGGTCCCGATCCCACTCCGAGGAGCGATGTCGCCAAGGAGATGGAAGAGACAGGTGGGGCTACTCAAGCTGGTGAGGCTCCTGGGCCGGATGCTCAGGTGATCGGGGCGCTAGATGAAGACAAGTCCGACTCCTCCTTTGAGAGTTATGAAATAGAAATCACAGGCGCCTCTGAGCATACATATGAATTGAGCATGAAGGAGCGGCTCGAGAAAGAGAAGAGTGATACAATCAAAGTCAAGGTTGAGCCGCGTGAAGTGGACCTGGATGATCCCTTGAACAGGCCATTGAGGGTTATCCTTCCTGGCAAATCCCAGCCCCTGGATGTTCCCCCTACTTCTTCAGTGGTTACCCCTCCATCAAGGAAGGACTCCAAGGGTAAGCATTCGGGGAAGGAGTCGTCTGGGAAGCAGTCGAAGAAACACAAGAAGTGACCATTGTCCCCGTTCAACGAGAGTTAATTTAGGTCATGTAATAATTTTTGTAGACTGTGTAAATAGACTGCCAACTCCGAACTTCGGAGCGTCTTTTGTAGCGGAAAACTTTTCTTGAATAAAGTTTAATTTCCTTTTCCGTCTTTTTCAAAAGATTCTTATTATTTAGCTTTCTTTGTGACTGTGATGGAAATCTGAACTGTTGTGAATAACATAGACTTCTTGGTTTATTTTCACGTAGCTTGGGGATTCTTTAGAGTTGTTCGATTTCCATTTTGTGCTTCAAGCACTTAAAATATTTCCTAGCCTGTGTGTCGGGGACTTGACAAATCTAAGTCATTTGTGTCATAGTTCGCATTCAGGGAACTTGGAGATTTTGAATTGTTTATACTCGAGTTCGCGCTCCAGGGACTTCGAGCACTCCAGTCCGCACTCCGGGGACTTGGAGATTTTTAATCATTTACACTCGAGTCCGCACTCCGGGGACTTCGAGTACTCCAGTCCGCAACTCTGGGGACTTGGAGATTTTTATTTCATTTTATACTCGAGTCCGCATTCTGGGGACTTCGAGTACTCCAGCCCGCACTCCGGGGACTTGGAGATTTTTATTTGTTTATACACGAGTCCGCACTCAGGGGACTTCGAGTACTCCAGCCCGCACTCCGAGGACTTGAAGATTTTGAATTGTTTATACTCGAGTCCGCACTCCAGGGACTTCGAGCGCTCCAGTCCGCACTCTGGGGACTTAGAGATATTTAATCGTTTATACTTGAGTTTGCACTCCGGGGACTTCGAGTACTCCAGTCCGCACTCCGGGACTTGGGGATTTTTATTTGTTTATACTCGAGTCTGCACTCTGGGGACTTCGAGTACTCCAGCCCGCACTCCGGGGACTTCGAGTACTCCAGCCTGCACTCTGGGGAATTGAAGATTTTGAATTGTTTATACTCGAGTCCGCACTCCGGGGACTTCGAGCGCTCCAGTCTGCACTCCGGGGACTTGGAGATTTTTAATCGTTTATACTCGAGTCCACACTCCGGGGACTTCGAGTACTCCGGTCCGCACTCCGGGGACTTGGAGATTTTTATTTGTTTATACTCGAGTCCGCACTCGGGGGACTTCGAGTACTCCAGCCCGCACTCCGGGGACTTGAAGATTTTGAATCGTATGAGCATTCATACGCTAGTCAGGATATCATAATTTTAAGTCGCTTGTCACTGGAATATCATACGAAGAGACAATGTTATTCATGAAAAAGATGGCTTCAAGCCTTTATTAATGAAAACAAGCTAGATTGTCTTATTACATGCCAAGAACTGGAAATGAAAACGTATTGGAAATAAATGCAACTACTGCTTAGGGAAAATAGACTAAGTGTAATAACGCCGCAAGTGCTTGCTGTTCCATGCTCGGGGGAGTGTCGCACCATCGACGGTCGCTAGCTTGAAAGTTCCTTCTCCAAGCCTCCGTTCGATGACGTATGGACCTTCCCATGCAGGATTCATGTGAGACGGGGTTGGAAAAACTCGTTTCAAAACGAGATCTCCCACATCAAAGGTTCTTGGCCGGACTTTTCCATTATAATATCTAGCGACTCGGTGTCTGTATGAGGCCGCTCTCAAATCAGCTTCTTCGCGTTTCTCATCAATGAAGTCCAATGATTCCAATAGGAGATCCTGGTTCAACGCAGGATTGTAATAGGTTACCCAATGTGACAGAACCTCGAGTTCCACGGGTATGAAAGCTTCCGTGCCATATGCCAATGCGAATGGAGTGTGGCCAGTCACGGTTTTGTGGTTAGTTCTATAAGCCCAAAGTGCCGTCGGGAGTTCGTCTACCCACTTACCTCTAGCCTTTTCCAAACGCTTTTTCAATATGGACTTGATTATTTTGTTTACGGCTTCCACCTGTCCATTCGCCTTTGGGTGAGCAACTGCCGCAAACCTTTTCTCGATGCCATATTTCTGACAAAACTCTTGGAACTCCTTGCTTTCGAATTGAGTTCCATTGTCTGTTATGATGGTCCGTGGAAGGCCAGAACGACATATGAAATTTCGTACAATGAAGTTAATGACTTTCTTGGTGGTGATCGTGGCCATAGGTTCTGCCTCTGCCCATTTGGTAAAGTAATCGACTGCGACTATTGTATATTTCACGTCTCTTTTGGCTATAGGTAGAGAACCGATCAGGTCAATTCCCAATATTGCAAATGGCCAGGGACTTACCATCTGTGTGAGTTCCGTCGGCGGAGCTCTCGGGATCTTTGCGTATATCTGGCATTTGTCACATCTCCTCACATAGTCTGCGGCGTCACGATTCACGGTTGGCCAAAAGTATCCATAACAGAGGATTTTCTTTGCCAGTGTTTGCCCCCCAGTATGATCACCACACTCTCCTTCATGGTCTTCCTTTAATACTCGTTTTATCTCGTCATGGGCCATGCACCGGAGTAGGGGGGTCGAGAATCCCCTCCGATACACTACCCCATCCTGTATTACATAACGCGAAGCCTTACGAAGGACTTGGCGTCTTTCGCTTCTTTTTTCAGGCAAATCCCCTTGTATCAAGTACTGTTTGATCGGGTTCAACCATGATTCCTTTTCGAGTTCGGTCTCTAATGCGGAGTCTATCTCTATTAAGTCTATACTTGGAGCATGGAGAGTCTCAACAGGGAACAATCCCATTTGCTGTGCATCGCCAGTGCTTGCGAATTTTGCTAACGAATCAGCTTCTCTATTCTGTTCGCGTGGGACATGGGAGATGTCATAATATTCGAGACCTACGAGTAGCTCTCGGGCCCGAGCAAGGTAGGGAGCCAGTCTCTGTCCCTTTGCTTGATAGTCTCCCCGCACCTGATATACTACCAGCTGTGAGTCACAGAAGATTTCGATTGACTTTACTCCCAGTTCAATAACAAGTCTTAAGCCGGTGATCAATGCTTCGTATTCGGCTTCGTTATTTGTTGTTGCAAACTCAAGCTTCAAAGCATAGCAGATTGACCGGTCTTCTGGGGTTACGATGACTATACCTACCCCCGATGGTCGTTAGATGTCCCTATCTTGATGCCTTTCGGAACCAGAGTCCCGTCCGGATGGATGGAAAATAGAAGAACCACGGAGACGATCGAACCCGTGCGAGCGAAGCAAAGAAAAGCATGGTCACAAGAGGTCGCATTCCGATGCCCCCAAGGACCAACACTCTGACTCCTCTTCTACTCGGCATTCCCGAGATTCTCATAGGAGGGGCGAACTTTCAAAGCCGTCTCCTCCCGCTCCTGCGACAGACCCGACAGTGCCGGAGAAACTGACTGAACTTAAGGACAAATTTCCGAAGATCTGTTTTGATGGGCTAAAGTTTCTCCCGGCGATTCACCCTATTCCTGGGGACGTTAAACAAAATGCCATCGCCTGTACTAACAACGTCTATGTTCAACATGACGCGTTTGTTCATCTGGCTGAGAAACTTTCCGAAGTCTCTATGGAGCGACAGCACGAGATCGACCGTCTGAAGCTTGAGGCTGTGCACGACAAAGACATCATCAAAGCCCAAGATGAGGAGCTTAGGTCTTATAAATCTCAGCTTGAGGCCGCCCAGCAGAGTGCCCACGATACTGTTGAAGCTGTATCCCGCCTAGAATCAACCCATAAGAGAGAACTTGATGAGGCGGTTCAGCGATGTGGGGCTTTGGCTTTGGAGAAGGATTCCGTTCAGAAGGAGAGGGATGTGTTTAGCTCTCGTGTAAAGGAACTTGAGGAGCTCCTGCGCAAGGAGAAGGAGGAGAAAACGGCTGCCCTGGAAGAGTCACAGAGATATTGTGATGAGATCGTTGCCACTCGGCTCCTAAAAGAAAAACTTGAGGGCGAGCTTTCCAGGGTTGAAGCGTTAAGGAGCGAAGCTCGTGAAGAGGGCAAAAAGATGGCGTCTGAGGACATCGAATCCCGCCTTTAGGCAGCCAGGGAAGATGGCAGGGAAGAGATCAAAACCGCGTTGACCCACTCATTGTCGAGTTCAACGCCCGCGTGCTCATGCATCGTGACTTAACTTTTTTGGGCGATGGCTATCTTGAATCGTTGCTCGAGGCATGGGAAACCTTAATCTGAATCAAGAAGGTTGAGCGTGGTGCCGAAGAGGTTGATGAGGGGACTTGGCAAAAGAATATCTCAGGGGAAATGAGCCTTCGGATCTGTCGGCTGCCAAAGCCCTTTATTGTAAAGGCTCCTCCTCAAGGAAAGGGAAAGAAGCTGTCGCGGGTCCTTCCGGGGCTGAGCCTCCCGTTCAAGTGCCCACTCAGTCGGTCAGTCGGCCGATACTTGATCCTTTCGAACGGCACGTTGGCAACAATCCGGAAGCCCCCGGCTTGGACGTTCATGTTTTGTCTCCTATTCCGGAGGGTGAGACCCCCCTAACGGCTGAAACCCATATGGAACCTGGTAAGCGACACCTTTGCCTTAACATCTCAAGAGTTTTCCAGACTCTATCGTATTTTAATACTTTCTTTTCATGATTTTATGCAGGTCGTTATGGTCCGGATCCCACTCCGAGAAGCGATGTCGCCAAGGAGATGGAAGAGACAGGTGGGGCTACTCAAGCTGGTGAGGCTCCTGGGCCGGATGCTTAGGTGATCGGGGCGCTAAATGAAGGCAAGTCCGACTCCTCCTCTGAGAGTTATGAAATAGAAATCACAGGCGCCTCTGAGCATACATCTGAATTGAGCATGAAGGAGAGGCTCGAGAAAGAGAAGAGAGATACAATCAAAGTCAAGGTTGAGCCGCGTGAAGTGGACCTGGATGATCCCTTGAACAGGCCATTGAGGGTTATCCTTCCTGGTAAATCCCAGCGCCTGGACGTTCCCCCTACTTCTTCGGTCGTTACCCCTCCATCAAGGAAGGACTCCAAGGGTAAGCGTTCTGGGAAGGAGCCATCTGGGAAGTAGTCGAAGAAACACAAGAAGGGACCATTGTCCCCGTTCAATGAGAGTTAATTTAGATCATGTAATAATTTTTTTAGACTGTGTAAATAGACTGCCGACACCGAACTTCGGAGCGCCTTTTGTAGCGGAAAACTTTTCATGAATAAAGTTTAATTTCCTTTTCCGTCTTTTTCAAAAGATTCTTATTATTTAGCTTTCTTTGTGACTGTGATGGAAATCTGAACTGTTGTGAATAACATAGACTTCTTGGTTTATTTTCACGAAGCTTGGGGATTCTTTAGAGTTATTCGATTTCCATTTTGTGCTTCAAGCACTTAAAATATTTCCTAGCCCGTGTGTCAAGGATTTGACAAATCTAAGTCATTTGTGTCATAGTTCGCATTCAGGGAACTTGGAGATTTTGAATCTTTTATACTCGAGTTCGCGCTCCAGGGACTTCGAGCACTTCAGTCCGCACTTCGGGGACTTGGAGATTTTTAATCGTTTACACTCGAGTCCGCACTCCGGGGACTTCGAGTACTCCAGTCCGCACTCCGGGGACTTGGAGATTTTTATTTCGTGTTATACTCGAGTCCGCATTCCGGGGACTTCAAGTACTCCAGCCTGCACTCCGGGGACTTGGAGATTTTATTTGTTTATACTCGAGTCTGCACTCTGGGGACTTCGAGTACTCCAGCCGGCACTCCGGGGACTTGATGATTTTGAATTATTTATACCCGAGTCCGCACTCCGGGGACTTCGAGCGCTCCAGTCCGCACTCCGAGGACTTGGAGATTTTTAATTGTTTATACTCGAGTCTGCACTCCGGGGACTTCGAGTACTCCAGTCCGCACTCCGGGGACTTGGAGATTTTTATTTGTTTATACTCGAATCCGCACTCTGGGGACTTCGAGCGCTCCAGTCCGCACTCCGGGGACTTGGAGATTTTTAATCGTTTATACTCGAGTCCGCACTCCGGGGACTTCGAGCGCTCCATTCCGCACTCCGGGGACTTGCAGATTTTTAATCGTTTATACTCGAGTCCGCACTCCGGGGACTTGGAGATTTTTATTTGTTTATACTCGAGTCCGCACTCTGGGGACTTCGAGTACTCCAGCCCACACTCTGGGGACTTGCAGATTTTGAATCGTTTACGAGCGTTCGTACGCTAGTCAGGATATCATAATTTTAAGTCGCTTGTCACAGGAATATCATACGAAGAGACATTAGTTATTCATGAAAAAGATGGCTTCAAGCCTTTATTAATGAAAACAAGCTAGATTGTCTTATTACATGCCAAGAACTGGAAATGAAAACATACTGGAAATAAATGCAACTACTGCTTAGGGAAAATAGACTAAGTGTAATAACGCCGCAAGTGCTGTTCCATGCACGGGGGAGAGTCAAACCATCGACGGTAGCTAGCTTGAAAGTTCCTTCTCCAAGCCTCCGTTCGATGACGTATGGACCTTCCCATGCAGGATTCATGTGAGACGGGGTTGGAAAAATTCGTTTCAAAACGAGATCTCCCACATCAAAGGTTCTTGGTCGGACTTTTCCATTATAATATCTAGCGACTCGGTGTCTGTATGAGGCCGCTCTCAAATCAGCTTCTTCTCGTTTCTCATCAATGAAGTCCAATGATTCCAATAGGAGATCCTGGTTCAACGCAGAATTGTAATAGGTTACCCGATGTGACGGAACCTCGAGTTCCACGGGTTTGACAGCTTCCGTGCCATATGCCAATGCGAATGGAGTGTGGCCAATCGCGGTTTTGTGGGTAGTTCTATAAGCCCAAAGTGCCGTCGGAAGTTCGTCTACCCACTTACCTCTAGCCTTTTCCAAACGCTTTTTCAATATGGACTAGATTATTTTGTTTACGGCTTCCACCTGTCCATTCGCCTTGGGGTGAGCAACTGCCGCAAACCTTTTATCGATGCCATATTTCTGACAAAACTCTTGGAACTCCTTGCTTTCGAATTGAGTTCCATTGTCTGTTTTGATGGTCCGTGGAAGGCCAAAACGACATATGATATTTCGTACAACGAAGTTAATGACTTTCTTGGTGGTGATCGTGGCCATAGGTTCTGCCTCTGCCCATTTGGTAAAGTAACCGACTGTGACTATTGCATATTTCGTGCCTCCTTTTGCTATGGGTAGAGAACCGTTCAGATCATTTCCCCACATCGCAAATGGCCAGGGACTAACCATCTATGTCAGTTTCGTCGGTGGAGCTCTCGGGATCTTTGCGTATATCTGGCATTTGTCACATCTCCTCACATAGTCTGCGGCGTCACGATTCACGGTTGGCCAAAAGTATCCATAACGGAGGATTTTCTTTGCCAGTGTTTGCCCTCCAGTATGATCACCACACTCTCCCTCATGACTTCCTTTAATACTCATTTTATCTCGTCATTGGCCACGCACCGGAGTAGGGGGGTCGAGAATCCCCTCCGATACACTACCCCATCCTGTACTACATAACGCGAAGCCTTACGAAGGACTTGGCGTCTTTCGCTTCTTTTTTCAGGAAAATCCCCTTGTATCAAGTACTGTTTGATCGGGGTCAACCACGATTCCTTTTCGAGTTCGGTCTCTAATGCGGAGTCTATCTCCATTAAGTCTATACTTGGAGCATGGAGAGTCTCAACATAGAACAATCCCATTTGCCGTGCATCGCGAGTGCTTGCGAATTTTGCTAATGAATCAGCTTCTCTATTCTGTTCGCGTGGGACATGGGAGATGTCATAATATTCGAGACCTGCGAGTAGCTCTCGGGCCCAAGCAAGGTTGGGAGCCAGTCTCTGTCCCTTTGCTTGATAGTCTCCCCGCACCTGATATACTACCAGCTGTGAGTCACAGAAGATTTCGATTGACTTTACTCCCAGTTCGATAACAAGTCTTAAGCCGACGATCAATGCTTCATATCCGGCTTCGTTATTTGTTGCTACAAACTCAAGCTTCAAAGCGTAGCAGATTGACCGGTCTTCTGGGGTTACGATGACTATACCTGCCCCCGAGCGATGGTCATTAGATGCCCCCGTCAAGCGTTTACTAACATAGTAAACTGGCTTTTGAACTCGGTCTTCCTCGCGGACCAAGGCTGTGCTGATAGCATGTTGGGAGACAGCTAGGTACACGTACAACATCTCGTGGTCCATTGGTTTTGATAGCACCGTGGGACTCTCTAAGTATCTTACCAGAGCTCGGAATGCTTCATCGCTGTCGGCTGTCCATTTGAAGTTTCTCTTTCCTTTCTTTATAACATCGAAGAAGGGAATACACTTGTCTGTACCTCTGGATATGAATCGACTTAACGCGGCCACTTTTCCATTCAAGCTTTGTACCTGCTTTATGGTTCTGGGAACTTGTATATCTTGGATAGCCTGGATCTTCTCTGGGTTAGCTTCAATTCACCGTGCGTTCACAATGAAACCCAAGAACTTTCCTGATGCCACGCCGAATGAACACTTCAAAGGATTGATCTTCATCCCGAAGTGCCTCAGTATATCGAACATCTCTGCTAAGTCTCGGATGTGGTCGTTCGACTGTCGTGACTTCACAAGCATGTCATCCACATAGACTTCCAGCGTTTTTCCAATTTGATCCTTGAACATTCAATTTACCAGCCGTTGATAAGTTGCTCCTGTGTTCTTCAATCTGAAGGGCATTACTACGTAGCAATATAACCCGACGTTCGTGACAAAGCTGGTGTGCTCTTGGTCCGGGATGTGCATCGAAATTTGATTGTAGCCAGAGTATGCGCCCATAAACGATAGTAACTCGTGTCCGGCGGTTGAATCGACCAATTGGTCAATCCTTGGTAGCGGGAAGCTATCCTTCGGGCAAGCTTTGTTTAAATCAGAATAATCGACACAAGTTCTCCATTTTCCATTTGCTTTCCTTACTAACACTGGGTTAGATACCCATTTAGGGTAGAGGGCATCGCGGACGAACCCGTTGGTTTTGAGTTTGTCCACCTCCTCTTTTAGAGCTGCGGATCTCTCTGGGTCCATGCCTCTCCTTTTCTGTTTCACGGGGACATGTTTTGGGTCTATGTTCAACATATGAATCGAAATCGCAGGAGAAATCCCGCACATATCGGAATGTGTCCAAGCAAAAACATCAAGGTTCGCTCGAAGGAAATCGGTAAGGTTTTCAGCTGCCATGGGGTCTAGCAGTGATCCTATCTTAAGAACTTGTGATGGGTTGTTGCAGCTAACTGAGATGTCAATAGTTAGTTCAGCCGGTGCTACATTTGTTTCCCTGGATTCCCCATCATCATCTCTCGGATCTATGTCTCTATGGATCCGAGAATGTCGCCCGAGCCAGGGCTCGGGCGCTAGTTGTCAATCATTAGAACTTTGGATGCGGACAGAGCTGTCCGCGACCTTTCCTTTCTCCCTACGCTGTGCCTCTCTGAACTCAGCCACGTAGCACGCACGGCCGGTTGCCTGATCTCCGTGCACTACTCCTACTCTTTTGTCTGTAGGAAATTTCAGCGTCAAGCACCACGGGGCCAAAGCTGCCTTGAATCCTGCCAGGGCAGGACGTCCCAGAAACACGTTGTATAGGGAATCAACATCCAGCACTATGAATGGTAGGATTCACACTCTCCTGCGTTCACCTTGTCCCAGTTCAATGGGTAACTCCACATATCCTACCGCGTCTGTTGCTACGCCGTTAAAGCCATGGATCCTGGCTTTAGATGGCTTCAGATCCTTGATCTCCAGTCTCCTTTGGTCGTATGCTTTCTTGAAGATGATGTTAACGGAACTTCCGCAATCAAATATAATTCTTTTCACAAGTGTCGGTCCGATGGTCGCGGATATGACCATTCGGTCGATAGTATGAGCCTCCACCTTATCCGCATCTCTACTCCTGAATACGATATTGTCGTTCATCGTGCGCTGCTGCTTCGCGGGAGCTCCATCCTCCACGTTTGAACAGCACTCATACTCCGTATGTCTCAGAGAGTTAACATATCGTTCCATCCCCTGCCAATTCTTATCCGCGGGATGAGGTCCACCAGCGATCGTGTTAATAACCAATCTTTCTACAGTCCGAGCAGATTGTTCTGGCTGGCGAGGAGCCGGCCCGCGTCCAGGGTCTGATGTCTCCTGTCTTTCGTCTGGCGACTCTTTGACAAATTCCTGTAGCTTCTTCTGCCTGATCAATTTCTCAATGGCGTCATGAAGATGCCTGCACTCCTCTGTGTTGTGCCCATAAGATTCATGGAAGCGGCAATACTTTCCAGTCCGCTTCTGCTCCTCGGTCGATTCCTTTGGGCGTGGTTTTCTGTATTGAAAAGTGTTGCAGGTTGATAGGTAGATGTTCTTAAGAGATGCATTTAGTGGTGTGTAATCATTGTAGGTTGGGATTCTCGAATACCATCTCCCCGTTTCCTTCTTCTTCCCGGGATTTCCACCTCTGGTTCCTTTAGGCTGCCCAGGCTTGTTCTGGACGTTGGCTTGAGTCTTTCCAGGGTTATCGCCGGTTGTCTTCACGGCGATGTTACTCTTCATAGATTCCTGAATGGGACCGGGTGCCTTGTCCTTCCTTGTCCACCGAGCTTCTTCCCTCCTTATGAACTGATGAGCTTTTTAATAAAAACGCTCCAGCGTAGGTGGGGGCTTTCCCGCCAACCAATCTCCAAATTCAGAATCTGGATCCACTCCACGCATTACTGCCATCAAAATCGCGTGGTCGTTAGGATTGCTCACTTCGGTAGCAACAACATGAAATCTCTGCAAGTATGCTTTCAATGATTCTCCTGGATCTTGGGTCACACTTGATAAGGACATCACGTCCTTTGGACGAGTGGTGTGTATCCTGAATTGTTCTATGAATTTCATTGCTAAGTCGTCGAAGCTGGATATCGACCGTGGGGGAAGTCGAGTAAACCACATGGTGGCAATTTCGGATAGAGTTATCGGGAAGCACCTGCACTTGGTTGCGTCGTTGGCTCTTGCTGAATCCATCATCCATCCATACCTCATTACATGTTGTCTAGGGTCAGTTTTCCCTTCGTAGGTAGGAATGGTGGGCATGCTAAACTTCCTTCGGTATTCAGCCTGTAGAATGGTATCTGTAAAGGGAGTATGACTCTTGGACACTCCTCAATCTTCATTAGTCAACCCTTGGTTCTCTTTCATCAACTGCCTAACCATAGCTATCAAGTCTGGGGTAGGTACGGAAGATGGAAGGTTGGGTTCTTTGGGATCCTGGTGAGTCTGGCGTCCAGTTTCCTCGCGGGCTTGGTCCCTAGTCGATCGATTAGTGGCACCTACTTGTGTGCGTTCGTCTTTACGGCGCCTACGCCTAGGAGGTTCGTCAGCTGAAGTTGAACTATCATCTCCTAAGTGAGGGGCAGGGCTATCTCCAGCATTCTGATGCTGCTGCTGAGTAAGCTGAATCATGAGGTCAGCGTTGGTCTGCATTTGCTCAACAAGTTGCCTTTTACTCTCCTTAAGTTCTCTGATCAAGTCATTGAACTCTGCTCGGGAAACAACTTCCGCTTGGTTTTGGTTGAAGGGCCCTGCGCCTCGAATTGCTTGCTGATCGTTAGGTCCAAGTTGTTGAACGCTAGCGGTTTCGCGGGCATCTGCATTTTTAGAGGTTGATCTTGTTCGCGGTCTCCCCATGGTAGAGTTGTTGGTTGTAACCCTGAGTAGAATCAACAGATGCCTTATGAATGATTATGGATCTCCTTCGGGGGATTTATGCAATCCAGTAACTACAAAGTAGATCCTAATAGCCTGAGAATTCAATTCTCAGTGAAAGCACCAAAATGTTAGCACCAAAATTAGTCACCAACACCCTTAGAAAGATTGTATAGAGAGGTTAATGAAGAAAACAAATTAAAACATAGGAGAAAACATAAATTAAAGTGCAGAAAATAAGAACACCGAATTTATAGTGTTTCGGCGTAATAGCCTACGTCCACTTTGAAGTTGATCTTTATTTCTTTCCCTGGTACTTGATTACAGATACAATCCGTTTCTAAGTATTTGAATACAATTGCAAAGTAAAAGAAATAAGTCTTGAATGAGTCTTGGAAATGGCAGAGTCTCCTCAGTGCTCTCTAAAATCTGATCCTTTTTTCTATGCCCCTGCCTCTCGATTTATAGACGAAAGTGGGTCGGTCCAAATAGCATTAACTCTGTGCGCCGAACCAGGGAGGTCGAACTGTTCGATGCCGAACCAAGGTGATCGCGCCGAGTCACGCTTTCACGCCGAACGACGCTAGAGTGCCGAACGATCTGAGTTTGCCGAGCCATGCTGGAATACCGAACGATCCCTTTGTTGTGTGGGAGAATGCCGACCCATCCTTGATTGCCGAACGTCACTGGCGGCCGAGTGAAAATGCCGAGCCTCGATGGATACCGGACGTCCCCTAATGCCGAACGATATGGTGTCGAGCAATATAGAATGCAGGTTTGCCGGGCCGAACGTCCAGAGATGCCGAACGTACTCTATGCCGAGCGATGGGGAGTCTAAGTACTAAGTTGCCTGGTCAATTCCCCAGGAAACATCATTCTTGGTACCTGCATGGTTAAATCCTGTATATACATATATATCTAAAGTATAATGTTAGTATTTATATTTTATAATCTTATTCTAAGGTTGTTGTCATCAAAATCATCGTCTCAAGGACTAACAATCTCCCCCTTTTTGATGATGATGACCTATTTTTTATAAAATATTACTTCTATCCTAATAACTTCCCCTAAAACTAATAACTCCCCCTTAATCTATGCCTAACCATCCTATTTTATACTTCTCCCCCTTTGTCATCAACAAAAAACTAACTACAAACTATATGACTCTCCCTCCGTGTAGTTAATGCCCCGCTATTACCCCGCTATAACCCTGCTATATCTCATAGCGGGTTTCTACCGCTACGTTTTTTCATATAGCCCCAACATATAACCTTTCCGCTTTAATCCCCGCTATTTCCGCTATATCCCGTTATTCCCGCTATATTTTGCTATTTCCGCTATATCTTCTTTAATAAAATGAATTAAAAAATTGCATTTATACATTATAAAAATTATGAAACTATGATTTCATTTTTAATATATTTTCAGAAATGAAAATACTCTAATATTCTACTGAATTCAATTATGTTATATAACAGTTTTACGTTTATTTAAAGTATATTCGCACATGTTTTTTGTTTAAAATTATTTATGTATTAATTATAATTCAATTGAATGATAAATTTTCATTTAATTACCATTTATATATTTGTAAAAACATTAAGTACGAGTTTTATATGCTATTTTAGAGCCGTCCGCTATATCCCGCTATATCCTCGCTGTATCTCCGCTATGACTTTTTGCACCTCCACCGCTTCGAATCTGCCAAGCACTTTAACTGCACAGCTCCCCCTTAATATAATACTCTATGACCTGTGATTATAATGATAGTGTTATCATAGATAATCAACACTTAATTCTAAAACTAAAACTTAGTCCTAAACTACTAACTTTCCTAACTAAGAATCTATAATAATACCATAAAAGAACACAAATTATTTATTAATTATATATTTATATTTACATGTGCGTAATGAACGTAAATAAAAATATAAATCAAAAGGAAAAAGAGAAAAGAAACTAATACGTGTCCTTGAAAATGAGAGATCTATGAACCGAACAATTTGGGTAGTGGAAACGGAAATTTCCACGTTGTTCGACTAGATTTCCATCTTTGTCAAAGCACACTTCGCCAACGCAAACGTCTTTGTCTTCATCTTCCACGTGCTCTCATTCCATGGGGACTTCTTCTTCTTCTTCCTCGCTGTCCTCTTGCACTTAATCTTCTGAGGGTTCTTCATCAATCAAGTTCGAATTAGAGTGATTGTCCATTAGAAACATTTGCAAATTTCTAAGGATTTTGCCTTGCCATTCTTGTTCTTTTGCCATTCTAAGTTGCACCACTTGAATTTCAGTCATTAGTTGCAGTGCATCCTTCAAAGAATCCTCCATTTTCGTCACTCTTGCAAGCGTAGTACGTTGAAAAGGTCCAGAAGAAGGAGAAGGAAACGAAAAGGTTGAGTTTTTGTTTGATTTGGAAGAAGAGGCCATTGATTAAATTTTTCAGAAGTTAGAACAAAGAAAGACAAGTGAGAGTGATCAAAATTTCGAAATAGAAAGAATATATAACCACTTATTTGAATATTGGTGGGAAAATTTTCAAAAATAAAAAATCGTTATATGTCGACATGGGTAGAGGGGGGATGTCGACATGGTGCTTGATATTTTTACTATTTGATTTATTTTGATTTAATTTTTAATTATACTTTGTAATTTATATTTTATATTTCAGTTATTGAAAAAATACCTAATTTTCTTCTTAATTTAGTAAATATAGATTCATTTAAGGGTTTTGTTAAGATATTAGCAATTTGATTCTCAGAATTGATATAATCGAGAGTAATAACTTCCTTATTTATATTATCTCTGAGAAAATGATGTCTTATATCAATATGTTTAGTTCAAGCATGTTGAGTAGTATTTTTGGATAACTTTATCGCACTAGTATTATTATAATAAATTGGTGATTTTGAGATATTTAAACCATAATCTTTTAAAATTTGTTGCATATATATTACTTGAGAACACCCAAAGCAGCAGAAATATACTCTGCTTCAGTTGTTGATAAAGAAACTATGTTTTGCTTTTTACTAAACTAGAAAATCAGAGAATGCCCCAAAAAGTGACAAGTTCCACTTGTACTTTTTCGGTCTGATTTACAACCAGCATAATCAGCATCACAGTAAGATATTAAGTCAAAAGAATTATTTTTAGGATAAAATAAACCATAATCAAAGGTGTGTTTAACATATCCTATGATACATTTTACGGCTTTTAAGTGAGTCTCTTTAGGTTGGGATTGATATCTTGCACCGAGACAGACACTATGCATGATATCAGGTCTATTAGCAGTGATATAGAGTAGTGATCAAATCATTTCTCTATACAATTTTTGATCTACATCTTTCGAGAGATCTTCTCTACTAAGGTACTCATTGGTTTCCATGGGAGTGGGTTTTCCACTCGCAGTAGTCAAACCAAATTTACTAATTAGGTTGACTAATAAAGATACCATTATCTAATTGTTTTATTTGTAATTAATTCACCCATATGACTCATCTCAAACTCTTTTGTCATTATTTCAGAAAAGTCTTTATTTATTTCAAAAGTAGTAGATCCAAAAATGATATCATCTACGTAGACTTGTACTAGTTGAATATCATTTTTATTTCTTTTAATAAAAAGAGTATTATCTACTTTACCAATTTCAAAGTTTGACTGTAATAAGTAAGATCTTAGTCTATCGTACCAGGCTCTAGGAGCTTGCTTTAGACCATATAAAGCTTTCTTAAGTTTATAAACATGATTTGGTAATTTTTTATTTCCAAAAAGTGGTGGTTGTTCAACATATACTTCCTCTTTTACAAATCCATTTAAAAAGGCACTTTTAACATCCATTTGAAACAATTTGAAGTTATTATGATGTACGAAAGCAAGTAGAATCCTAATGGCTTCTAATCTTGCTACGGGAGTAAAGGTTTCATCAAAATCTATTCCTTCTTCTTGACAATAACCTTGGGCGACTAATCGGGCTTTATTTCTAACAACCTCTCCTTGTTCATTCATTTTATTTTTATAAACCCATTTAGTTCCAATTATAGTTTTATTTTCAGGTCTAGGAACAAGTTCCAAAACATCATTTCTAGTGAATTGATTTAATTCTTCTTGCATAGCCAAAATCCATGAATCATCAGTTGATGCTTCTTTTTGATTTTTGGGTTCAATAGTTGATATAAAAGCTACATTGCTCATTTTACTTGGTTGATTTCTCATTGTAACTACAGATTGCATATCTCCAAGTATATTTTCTATAGGATGATCTTTTAAAAGTTTAATCCTTTTATTAGGATGATTAATTTCATTATTAGTTTCATTTGACTCTTGATTTTGAGTGATTAAATCCTCTTCATCATTTGTATCTTCAAAATTTTTGTGATTTTCATCGAATGAAACATGCATTGTTTCTTCGATGGTGTTAGTTCTTAAATTAAACACTCTGTATGCTTTACTTCTATTAGAACATCCGATAAAGATACATTTGTCGGATTTAGGATCAAATTTATCTAAGTTATCTTTTGTACTTAAAATAAAACATTTACTTCCAAAAATTCTAAAATAAGATATCTTAGGCTTCTTTGAGTGAAGAAGTTCGTAAGATGTCTTATCAGTTAAAGGTCTAATTAAAATTCTATTTAAAATATAACAGGCGGTAGCAACTGCTTCTGCCCAAAAATACTTTGGTAATCTACTATCTGAAAGCATAGTTCTCGCACACTCTTGAATCGTCCTATTCTTACGTTCTACTACCCCGTTTTGTTGTGGAGTTCTTGGAAATGAAAAATTGTGGGTTATTCCCTTTTTATTATAGAATTCCTCAAACTTTTCATTTTCAAATTCACCACCGTGATCACTACGGATGGATATAATTTTAGAGAAAGTTGATTTTGAATCCTTTTTGTAAAGTTCTTAAAATATTCAAAAGTATCACTTTTATGTTTCAAAAATATTGTCCATGTAAATCTAGAATAATTATATATAATTACAAAACCATATTTACTATGATTTATTGAAAGAATTTGAGATGGACCAAATAAATCAAGATGAAGTAATTCAAGAGGTTTTGAAGTTGAATTCATATCTTTTAATTTAAAGGAAATTTTTCTAAGTTTTCCTAATTGACATGCATCACATAGACTATCTACTTTAAAATTCATTTTAGGGAGACCTCTTACTAGATCATGTTTTGACAGTCTAGATAAGAGTTTGAAATTCAAATGCCCAAATCTCTTATGCCAAATCCAAGGGTCACTTGTATTTGCCAACAGACACATGTTATCATTTGAAACTTTCATACTAAGAATATAAATATTCTTTTTGCTAATTCCCTCAAATATTATGGTTGAATTATTATCTTCAATGTGACATTTATCTTTTTCAAATTTAATTTTATATCCTTTATCGCAGAGTCGACTTATACTTAGCAAATTATGTTTCAGATTCTTAACTAGCAAAACATTAGTAATAATAGGAGTTTCAGAGTTACCGACTTTGCCGATGCCAATCACATATCTTTTTGAATTGTCTCCAAAGTTAACCAGTCCTCCATCTTTGCATATTATATCATTCAGCATATCTGGATTCCAAGTCATGTGTCTAGAACATCCACTATTGTGTATTCATTTATTCTTTTTGATCTGCATAATTTGTCTATTTTGGATTGAATCCTTAACACCCATAAAGCATGTTTCCTGCACATCAAACAATTTTGGTAGACAACTTGAATTTGAATATTGATTATATGCTGACTCAAGAGACAATGATGATTTGAATATTTCTAAACTAGTATTAACAAATTTCATAAACATAGCCATTTTAAAAACTTTTTCAAAAATCATGTTATGAAACTTTGAAAACCTTGCTCTGATACCAAATGTGAGAAATGCGGATTACAGATCTTAAGGCTAGGATAAACACTAGAGGGGGGGGGGTGAATAGTGTTTAAAGAAATTACTAAATCTTTTTGAGTTTATGTTAATTTGAACACAAACGTATGCAATATTCAGACCCAGATATGATCACAGAAACAAATATAGATGCAAAAATAAAGTAAAAGCAGTAAAGGAAAGAACACACTGGATTTTATACTGGTTTGGAGTTACCCTATATCCAGTCCCGCACACAAGTATGGATTTCCTTTCAAAAGAAATTTTACAATTATACCCTCGATTTCAAGGCCACGAGGTACACCACTCCAGATTCACAATCCTCTGGATAAAGATACTTGATTTTACGGGCAACAAGTTCACCCAATTGATTTCCAAGGCTACAATCACACCTTTTCTCGCTTGATTGATTTCCAAGGCTACAATCACACCTTTTCTCGCTAAATTGATTACAAAGAAGTCTATAACTCTGAATAGCACTAAGATCTTGATGAGATAGTGATAGAGAATTAAACCAGAAACGATCTAGTTAGATTCAATGGTGATTTCGGCAGAGTAATGGTAAGAATATATATAAAGAACTGTGGAAGAAGAAGAGGAGTGAAAGCCAGAAAAATATGATGATAAATTCGTTCAAAACAGCCCTTATTTATAGAAGAACAACAGCCATGTCTATTCATGAAAGGTTATGACGAATAGACACTTCTTTTGAAATTCAAATTTTTGAAATAAACTGCCACTATTTCGACATGGGTATCTTGAGTATGTCGACATGCCAAAGTAAATTTTGCTGATTTGTTTTTCTTTAAAATAACTTCTATCTTATATTTAAAACTATTTTAAACTTTATAAGTATACTTGACTATAGTTAAAATACATCAATAAATATATAGAATAATATATATAAAATTTTACTATAATTTTATATTTAAATCTAAGTATAAATATTTAAAAGTTAAATATATTACATTTAAAACATAGTTGAAAACCAAGGATAATTTGATTTTGAAATTAAAGATTATTTTGAGGCTAAAAGTATTTAAAATCGGGATAGATGTTTTTGATTCTTTTTTTAAAAAGGTAGGTTTTGAAATCATTTTGAAACAGGATAATTTTGTAAAATCATTTGAATAAAAGTTAGCGGATACAAAACAATGTTCCATTAGATTTTTCGTAGGTTCCATCCCTTTAACGAGCTCGAAGTGGATTCCATTCCACGAATAAATTGGATTTTCAGATGCCAGTGCTTTTCTAGGAGTTTTAACAAAATTCCTAATTAAATTACTTATTATTGAAATCTTAAACTCTTGGTAATCTTGATACTCATGAGTCTTCAATTTTGATATCTTAAATCTCTATACTGTACAGTCTTCATTCTTGGTACCTGCATGGTTAAATCCTGCATATACATATATATATCTAAAATATAATGTTAGTATTTATATTTTATAATCTTATTCTAAGGTTGTTGTCATCAAAACCATCATCTCAAGGACTAACATCTGCTAGTCTAGGTCTGGCCTCTGACTAGTACCGATCTACTCAATCAAAGTAAGTCTAATTGTCAAACTTTCCAACATCTCTGGCTCTAACATGCAATGAGGTTTGAAGTCATGGCCAGTAATATACTCCAAATGCTTCCACTCCTTGAAAATCATTCCCAAACTGACATGCCTTCTATTCAATGCATTGGCGATCGCATTTCTCTACCGGGTGTGTAGGAAATTATAAAGTCATACGAGGCCAAGAATTTCAACAATCACTGCTGGCGAAGGTCGAGATCCTTCTGGAAGAAAGAGTACTTCAAGGATTTGTGGTCCACGACTAGCTCGAACATTTCTCCTAATAAGTAGTTCGTCCAAATTTTTAAAACAAACACTATCACCGCCAACTCCATATCATAAGTTAGATACTTCCTTTCATGGAGCTTTAGCTGTCGACTAGCATTGGCGATAACTTTTCCCTTATGCGTCAATACCGCACCTAATCCACTACTGCATGCGTCTTTATATACTGTTAGCTCCTCATTCCACTCGAATGATCAATATCGGTGCACTTGGTAACCTTTCCTTTATACTCAAAAATGTATGCTCACACTTCGCGCCCCAAACAAAAGTCTGGTTCTTCTTCGTCAAACTGGTCGGCGGTGTTGCAACCTTTGAGAAGTACTACTTGATAAAACCTCTATAATATCCTACCAATCCTAGCAAACTCCTGACATCCATAGCATTCTTGGGTAGGCTCCAATCTTGAACCATTTCCAGCTTAGAAGGATCTACTACGATGAGATGACATGACCCGAGAATCTCAGTTCTCTTCTCCAGAAGTGACGTTTCATTAAATTCTCTTTCAACTAGTGCTTCCTCAACACTTCAAGCATAACCCTTAAATGCGACATGTGTTCCGCTTTGGTCCTAGAGTAGACCATAATATCATCTATGAACATAAGTACAAACTTGTTTAGCTAATTCATAAAGACACGGTTCGTGAGATCAACAAAGTATGCTAGAGCATTAGTTAGCCCGAATGGCATAACCAACCACTCATAGAAACAAAATGGCATACGAAGTGTAGTGATTAGTATACTCTTCTTTGCTACTCTCAGATGGTGAAATCCTTTCGCCAAATTCAATTGGGAGAACAATTTCGCACCATGGAGCTGATCGAACAAGTCATCAATATGTAGGAGTGGATACTTGTTCTTCTTCGTCACCCTATTTAACTCATGGTAATCTTCACATAGCCTCAGAGAGCCATCCGCCTTAGTGGCAAATACTACATATGCACCACACATAGATATACTCCTACGAATGAACCCTCTCTTCAATAGATCATTTACTTACACCTCGAACTCCTTTTGCTCTCTGGATGTCATTTGCCTCAAATGCATAACTATCAGTCTGACATCCTTCGCTAAGTCTGTACAAAACTCAACCTCTCGATATGGCTGTAATCCAATCATCTCCTCAAACACACCGGATATTCTCTAACAATAGGCACAGATGAAAAACCTTCTTTTAGAACCTCAAGCGAATATAGAAAGCTAACCATAACGTTATCCTTCGGCAGGCAACCAATCATTACCATCCACCCTACACAACCCTAATCGTCACTAATAGCTTCTCGTAATCCACTACCACCACATATTTCCTTAGTTGGTCCATCTCCAAGATAATCCTAAACCCAAAAAATTCAAAAAAAGCAATCACAAACAAAAGAGTATCCATGACTCGATAAGACCAAACCACAAGAAACCATACACAGGCCGGTGAAGCCTCCAATAAGCTTTGTCACAATCAAAGGTCGGTCAACTATTTTGGGTTTTAATTCCAATCTACTTATTAGGTCACTAGATATGAAGGAATGTAAAGCCTTGATATCAAATAAAACATGGATGGGAACAACATAAATGGAGATCATACCTTGAAAAACAACACCCTTTCCCTTCACTTTGCAGAGGGAGCACTCAGTGAAGTCGGAACAACATCCAAAGCATGTGCCTTTATAACATGCTTCTGCTGCGCTGGTTCTAGATAACTTTTCTGCATATGTTTGAATTTTCCACAGTTATAACACTTCTTCTACCCATTAGCTTTGTAGTCTCTGATCAAGTAACCCTTTCCTCTATAACCAAAACTAACGGGTTCCCATTTAACCTTCTTTCCCTGAAATTGCTTTCTCTTTCCATTCCATTTCTTCTTTCCTCCATCGCCTTATCGCGGTTTTGGCTCCTCCTTAGCGATACCAGTTGATTTGGACTTGGGATATAAACTCCCCTGGTAAAGAGATTTCTTGACAAGTCTCACGAATGGCTCATTGATATGACACCAACTTCTAACCCAAGTAGTCGTCCAAACCTATAAGAAAATTCTCGTTCTTTCTCAAAAAAGTGTCGATGAAAGACATCTTGTACTTCAATAAAGCATCGAACTCAGCATATACTCGAAGATAGACGTATCTTTTCAGAAAATCACCTAAACAACATGGACTTCTAGGCAGTCAAAACGAACTTCTCCTCAAACCTGGCTTTGAACTGGTCCCAAGTTAACTGATCCTCAGGTTCAGCAATAGTAAGGGCATTCCACCAAGTTGTCTAGATTACCCTGCCATCTCTTTTAATAATAGTGATAATAGTAACGAAAAGGAAATGAAGCCAGTTCCAAAAATTACATCGGTACAAAGCGCCAAGACTATGTTGAAATAGGTCATTCTATGACCACAACAGTAGTAAGGAAGAAAAGGAGGGATTATATGCATATGGTCGACAACGATGAATATAACTCAATCTATATGCAGTATTTTTTTTGAAGAAGCTCAAAGGTAGGCTTCCTCCATTGCAACCCAACTCGAAAAGGAAGAAAGTGAGAAAACCCAAGGTTTGGGCAGACAAGGAAGGATTTAAAGTTATTAAATGACCTCAAATATATACAAATAGACCTAGAAGGTCCTTTGAAGGTTCTCTAAATTGGAAAAAACCTCAGTGCAAAAGTGAGAGTAGAGTTAATGGACTTCCTCAAAAGATCAACATATGTTTTTGCTTTAATGGACTTCCTCAAAAGATCAACATATGTTTTTGCTTGGAGGCACTCAGATATAGTAGGGATAGACCCAATTATCATCTGTCATGCACTCAACATAGATTTCGATGCTTACTCAGTTAGGCAAAAGTGCGGGACGTTAGATCAGGAAGTATACAATTCTTTCCATGAAGAAGTGGAGAAACTGAAGGAGAATGGGTTCATCAAAGAAGTATATTACCCCGAAGGACAATTTTCCTTTACACAGATTCGATCAGTTGATGGATGCAACTAACAAACATGAACTACTCACCTTTATGGATGCATACTTAGGTTATAACCAAATAGCTATGTTTGAGCCAGATCAGGAGTATACCAGCTTTGTGATGGACAAGGGCTTATACTTCTATAAAATCATGTTGTTCGAACTCAAAAATGCAAGAGTAGCCTACCAAAGGTTAGTTAACATGGTGATTTCAATCAGATTGGGAAAATTGTAAAGGTGTGCGTAGATGATATGGTTGTTAAAGTCAATAGTAGCACCAAGTCATGTGCATGACCTAAAAGAGAACTTTGCGTTCCCAAGACAGTATAACATGAAGTTGTACCCCTTGAAATATATATTTTCCACCCAATTGGGGAAGTTTCTTGAATATATAGTGAGTCCCCGTGGTATTGAAGCAAACCCAGAATAGATTATGACCATAAGGAACATGGGAGTCCCAGAAAAACCGAAAGATGTAATGAGCCTAAATGGTAGGATGGTTGCTCTAAACAGGTTCATTTCTAAAGCGAGATAAGTGTATTCCATTCTTCAACCAAGTGAAAAAGGGACAAATTTTCGAATGGACTGAAGAATGCCAAATCGCATTTCAGAATCTAAAGAACCATCTGATCAATACCTCTATCCTATCAAAACTGATAACAGGAAAGAACTTATATGTATATTTAGTTGTAACTAATAAAGCTGTTAGTGTTATAGTGGTTCAAAAAGATGAAGGGACTCAAAAGCCTATCTATTTCATCTGCAAACGTCTGTCGGGAGCTGAGCTTGACGACTCAATCGTTGAAAAGCTTGCTTACAACTTGCTTCTTACGGTAAGGAAACTGTGGTCATATTTTCAAGCGCACGCCATCAAAGTCCTTAAAGACAAACCACTGAAGTAAACACTACGATAACCAGAGACATTAGGCTACTTACTAAAATGGGCAATGGAGCTCAGCCAGTATGATATCTCCTATTGCCCTAGAAAAGCAATCAAAGGACAGGCATTAATAGACTTCTTTACAGAATGCATACTACTGACTGAACCGTAATCTAAGCAAGAGGCACCCACTCTACAGTTTTTTCTAGCACTAAGGTAGCAAATGAAATGAAAGTTGTTCCAATAAGGCATCAAGTTGAACCAAGCATCTCCAAGGCCAATCAAATACTAGTCCTAACTAGAACCTAAAGAGCTACCGTTAGAGAAACCTAAGATCAAGAAACATAAGACATTCAAGAATAGTCCCTAATCATGCCCATCCCTTCACAAGTAGAGTATAACTCATGGATTACCCTATCAAACAATTCCTGATAAATGAAATTCTTCCCTTAAACAAGAATGAAACCCGCAATATAAGATACCGATGTAACTACCCATAAAATTAATCACTTTGTATTTGAATATTTAAATCATTTTTTTAATATTTAAATAATAGATTTTCATAAATAAATAAAAATCTTTTAAATAATAATTAATGATGCTAAAGTCATCTTCAAATTTTATTTACCAATATATTTAGTTTAAACAAAAATAGAAAATATGATCGAAAAACGTTTTTCGAAATTACGACTTTTCGGCATCGTAAAAGTCATCGAAAACATCATGCATATTTGTATCAGCATGCACACATTTATATATGTTAAGGTTAGTAATAATAAAGCACACTTAAATATATTAACATATACATATTAATACTTAAGCATGGATGTGACATGTTATGTTATAAAAGGCATATATATATATACACACACATACATATAAACGAACTTATGTATACAACTCATCTCCATACCCTAAGTACATACACATGTAAGGAGTAGCATGATTTAAGGAGGTAGAAGTGAGGGGGGGAAACATGTGCTAGTGATGGGAGAAGCATGGTGTAGCATGCGTGAGATTATATTACTTTATGCTAAGGGTATTTTGGTAAATTCTAGTTTTCTATGCTTATAAATACCACTACCTCTTCATAGTTTCCACTTTACAAATCCTCCTTCTTCATTTCTTACTTCTCTCTTTATTTTCTTCATTTGCATTTCCACGGCTTCCGTATTGAAGTTCATGGCATATAACACATGTTCTTCCACTTCCATCTACTTACAACTAGCTTATTCTTTCTATACATCACTCTAAATTCAAAAAACACCCATAATTCCTTTTTTTGAGCCAAGGCTGAGCCATAACAGCTTATGGTCAAGCACAAATAGTCCATGTATGGCCAGAGAGTCCGAGCTTTGGTGATTAGGAAGTGTAGTTCGACTGTTGGCAAGATCGTGTAGCGATTCAACTTCGCTTGGTTTTATTTTTGTGAGTAAAACATCACCCTTTTAACCAAAGTTTTTAAACTATTTTAATGCCCGTATTATTGACCTATGAATGCTTGTTGAATATTTGTGGTGATGGTTTGGTAGTTGGTTTGGTTCATATTGCA
Source organism: Allium cepa (assembly GCA_030765085.1). Taxonomy (NCBI): domain Eukaryota; kingdom Viridiplantae; phylum Streptophyta; class Magnoliopsida; order Asparagales; family Amaryllidaceae; genus Allium; species Allium cepa. The sequence continues at coordinate 1,046,579,607 of CM060941.1, forward strand.
AAAAGTTGTCACATTTGGAAGTTAGTTTGCATGTAGTAAGCAATATGAAAAGTTAGTGGCTAAAGTTGATTATATTTTTAGCAAATGTTTGATATATGTTGTATAATTGTAAATCACCATGTATATATGTTCATACCCTTGCTGTGTGATGTTTGGTAGCAATGTTAATGCCTTGAACTTGTTTTCCAAACTGCCTTTATAGCGACAGTCGCTATATCGGCACTTTCGGAAAATCATTTTTTATAGAAACCATTTGGTTTCATCTTCGTGCTTAGATTAGGTTTACAAGTTAAGAAAGTTTTGAAATAATAATGATTCCTAATTTAATTAATTATTTTAATAATGATTATTTAATTTAATTAATTATTTAATGTTTGCACAAAAAATGGGCAAACACCTCCAAGTCGTATGGTTTTGTTGATTTTATGTTGTTCTTAGTGATTTGGGTGAGTTATGCAGATATGTAAAAAGCATGGGCTAAACTGTAAAAGACACGCAGATTTATAGCGGTTCGGCCAGAATATGCCTACGTCCACTTTATATGTTATTCTCCCTTTTGATATTCAGATTACAAGTACAAAGCTTTGTATATAAGTATATGAAAGTTGTTTGAAAGTTCCTTCCGTTCTTGAGCTCTCAAACTTGTCTGCCATTGTTGTACCCCTGCCCTTCTATTTATAGAGTGAGGTTGGGGGCAGGGGTCTTGGATGTATATAGCTGCTGGTGGGCCTGGGCTGAAGCGATCTGGCCTAGCACATCTGGTTCGGCGTGCCTTGGTTCGGCCGTGCTTGGAGAACTTTGGTTCGGTAGTTGATTTTCTCCATTTGGTTCGGTGGTCCGGTGGCATGTTGGTCCGGTGGTGACCTGAGTGTGGGTTGGCTCGGTGAAATCTGGTTCGGTGATGGGGTGTAGCCTGGTTCGGTGGTCTTGGGTGTTTGGTTCGGCATTGATGGGGAGTGACTCTGGTTCGGCAGGTGGATGGTCTGGCTAGGACTTGGAGAATGGCTGGCTCGGTGGAGACTGTGGTTGGAGTTTGGACCGGCAGAGGCTGATCTTGGAAGTTGGTTCGGCATTGCTGGGAGGAACGGTGGTTCGGCATTGCTTAAAAAATGTTTTGGATTGGTGGTGAGAATTCGCCCAACATTTGCCCCCCAAAGTGGGGCATATGATTGCATGTGTCGCGCTTTGTTTCCCTGCAGTTGAGATAACTTCGTTCGGTCCTGGGAGTGCCGAACCAGCTGGTCCGGTTGTATCTATGCTTGCCTATAAGTAGGGGCCTAGGGCTTCCATTGTTCCCTACCGAACGTAACATCCGAATAAAAAATTTCTACCGAATCATTCTCTGTGCCGAACCAAAGCTTGCTGCCAAACCAGGTAGCTGCCGAATGGCTTCTTTAATATGCCTTTGTTTTACCGAATGGAACCGAGAGTTCTAAGTACCGAATGAGTCTCGTCATTGGGAATGCCGAATGAAACTTGGCATTGTGAATGCCGAATGAACATGTGTGTTTTGAATGCCGAATGAGGCTTTGCTTCATATTGCCGAATGAAAACTTTTTAAATACTGAATGGACTTTCATACCTGAATCTTGAGTGACATCTAGGCTTATATACACTGGCTTGCTTTATATTTCTGTGCTTCTTGTTCCAACAATATGTCTCTTGCTGTTATGTACGCAGATAAATGTCTCAAAGAGTAGAAACCTGATTGGAAAAGAAGAGATCACAGGACAGAGAGGGGCCTTCTGTCGTGCCCCCAGCCCAGTTAGGACCCGTGCAACATGGACCTGCCCCGAGGTCATTAGTGGACAGATATGGCCCCCAGGAGCTTCTGGTTTCCCCGCCCGACTGCTACCCAAGCTCCCTCAAAGAGGAGCAGCTCGACGTTATATCTCGTTCCTTCGGGATTGATAGGGCGCTCATTGTGCTGCCAGGGGCTGGAGTTATGCCATTTGACCCTCCTGAAGGGTATTTCGCCTTTAGCAGATACCACTGCATGTGTGGGGCCATCCCTCCTATCAACGCTTGAATAATCAGCTTCATCACATATCTGAAGGTGGCACCGTTCCAGCTCCAGCCCAACTCGTACGCCATCTTGGTGTGTTTATTCGTTATCTTCCATAGGAGGTACGGGCGCCCTCCTTCTAACCGGGAAATTCGATATTTGTACAACCTGAGGGGTTACAGGAAGGGGTCCCCATATATTAGTTTGGAATCGGCTGTCTCCTTCAAGCCGGTCCTGGACTTGTACTCGAAATACAACATGTTCAAGAAGGAATGGTTTTTCTTCAGAGATGACTCTGTCTCCATCCGTCGCTTTACCTCCGGATGTAAGTCCAAGCTTTATTCACAATTTTCATTCCGGTAGCAATGCTTCTTCTTATGTGTCTCTGTTTCTTGCTAGCGACAGGTGGTTTTGCGGTCTTGGAGAATGATCGCCTAGTTCAGATGGCAGCGGAATAGAAGCTATCACGGGGAGAGATAGGTCGGCTGCTTACTTGACCAGGAATGCCACGCTTTTGGGGTACAATCTGATCCTGCCACACCAGTCCGTGGTCAAGCAGAGGGATACGGCGGAAGATAGGGCCGCCCAAGCTAAAGGAGGAGCTACGGCGAAGAGTGGCAAGAGGAAACCTTTCCCAAAACATCCAGTTGTTGGGGGTAAGAAGCTCAAGAAGTCTGATGGCCCTTCCCCTAGCACTTGCCCAATTATTTCGGGGGAGGAAGACGTGGAGGAGGATAGAGGTGAGGCCGAAGGAGGCGATGTAGGAGGAGAGGTAGAGAGCGGAGATGATAGAGAAGGCGATGGTGGCGGCGATGGACAGAGCGGCAGTGGTGTTGGTGCCCTAACCTCCGGGCAAGCGGGCGAGATTCAGGAGTGGACGGATGATGCCCTTCGCCAAGCTTTCGGGGAATCGGAGGGAGGATCGGATTTGGTGGAGAAGGCGAAGGAGACTGACAAGGTCGGGGCTGGTGCCGATCCATCCTCTAAGAGCCCTTCAGCTAAGGTGACCCCGTCGATTCAAGGTGAACTTTTGACTTCCGTAGACTCTATTTATGATAGGGACTTAGGAATATTTTATGGTTCACTCCCGTCTTGGAACGAGATTCAGGACTTATTGCAGTATCCTACTCCTCCCCAGGGTTTGTACAATAGACGTGTCTTTTTATCTTTTTACTTCTTTTAACTTAACATGTTTCTTGAAGTATGGATCAGTATGCTGATAACACTTGTTCTTTATTCCAGGGGCAGGTGAGGCGGCCAAGACTTCAGATGTTCGACACCGTCTTGAGCAATACAACCTACTCAGAGCCTCTGCCAAACCTAAACCTCCTGTTAGTCATCCTGGGGGCGTAGTTGGTTACCGTCCTCTCCTCGGGGTTATTGAAGAGGATATGCAAAAGAGGAAGAGGAGCCGATCTTTGTTTGATCCTTCACCTGGCCCTCAGCCCCCAGTTCAACCTATCCATGATATCACAGAGGAAGATACTGGGTTTATGCCTTCCCTACATCAATCAAAAAATCCAACAGTCGTCCCGATATATCGCCCCGGTTTGGTTCGCAACCCTTTTGCTGGCCACCCGGACCTGGACTCGAGTTCTCAAGACATTTCATTTGACGAGGTCACGGGTGAGCATCTTCTTCCCCGAAATCCCATGGTACGGGTGCTTGATGAGGCCAAGTCTCTGGACCTCGATTTACGTACCACTCGGATAGTTACTATGGGGGACGAGGCCAAGGCTAATATTGACCGGGTCGCGGAGGAGACCAGGAAGTTGATGAGGCATCATGCCCGACTGGTCAAAGCTGGAGAGGAGATTGGGAGCGCCAATATCCGGCTACGATTGATGGTTTCCGACCAGGCCAAGCAGCTCGCCGACCAGGCCATTCAGATTTCTTAGCACGAGGCGGCCTCCAGGCGGTTGAAGGAGGCTATGGAAGATGCCAGCAGGGCGGAACTGCGGAAAATGGAGGCTGTCTGTAAGGAGCGGATTGACATGGCCATTGCCACGGTGGATGAGGTTCGGAGAGCGGATCTCGAGCAGGTAGAGGAGTTGTCTGGGAAGCTCGAAGCCGCAGAGCTTGCTTAGGCCAGGCTAAAGGAGGAGATGGAGGGGATGAGGAGATCTCTTCAAGCTGACCGCTCGAGATATCGATCGGAGAGGGATGTTGCTATTTCTAAGTTGCTGTCTTCCGAGGCCTGGGTGAGGGAGCTTGAGGAGGATGAGGGGATGATGGATGATATGCTGCAGGACATGTATTTCCGTACTTGGAAGCAGGGCAGCTTATCCTGGATGGATGACTATCCTCGGGTCATGGCTAGGATATATCTTCGGGATTTGGAGGAGGCCAAGGCAGATGCGGATAAGGAAGGTGGAGCGGCCTTCAGGATGGATGCGGTTACTGCCCAGTTCTCTGAGGAGGAGAAAGTGGCGGTGAAGGAGGGTATGCGGCTGCTCACCGTCGAGGAAGTGGGAGTACAGTTGGAGGACGAGGACCAATGAGCGGATGCTGGTGAGTTTTCCCTTCTCATCTTTTCATAACTTGATCGTCTATTGTTTGTTTAATGGATCCTTTTCTTGAATTGGACAGGTGGAACCTCTGATCAGCATGCGGGGAGCTCCGATCCTGCAACCAAGTAGATTCGGAGAGCTGGTAGGATGAGAGCGGAGCGTGGACGCAGCTGGTTCCTTGTCCGGATTCAGTCACCTTTTGGTTTCTTTTCATTGTTGTTTATGTTAGTCCAAAGCATTGATGTAACTGCAAGTTGTAAATATGTCATAATATCGAACAGCTTTTTGTGTAATTTCATAACATAAGTTGACTTCTTTATGTTGGAATGTTATCACTACTTTGCTGTGTAAGAGATGTAGCTATGCATGTTACTAGTGATTTGACTGTGTTTGAGGCCAAGTTTTTTGCTCAAAGTGTAACTTTCTCGTTTTGCAACGTAAATATGATGTGTGAATATGAATTACAGTTATGCATTAATGTCTAGAGGTAGAAGGTACCGCCTTCGTGTTTCGGCTGTGGATGGCAGCTTTGTACGCCTTGTAAGACTACGCGGGGAATGCAGTTGAGTGTCTGGTCATCCAATTAGCTGGCTCTGATTCTCGTGAGCGAATGTCTCCTATTTGGCGTCCTGTACTTTAGAGACTGTTATACAGGATAGGAGAAAAGTATTTAAATGGAATGGAAGTATAGGAAAAGTAAAACTTCCAGTCACGGAAGGCCGTCGAAGTGCTTAAGTTCGTGGCAAACGGGTTTTGTAGTTACTTTCCCTAACTGTGGGTCTTGGAGACATTTGTCACCCATCTTACGCCTCCGCGGGGAGTTTTCTTTTTTACCACAGCCATACTTAAGACACATCGAAGCCGAGATCGCGCACAGTAACTACCCGAGCCATTATGGCCCGTAATCGTGGGTATTATTCGATTTACTGTGGCCGGCTAGCATGGGTGCCGTTGGCTGTGAACTACCCCTGGCTGGCCACACCTTATGTTGGGGCTTAAAGTAGGTTCACAGTTACCGGCGAGCCGAACGCCGTAATGAGCTGCCATCGGCTATAGTCGGCCTTTTTGATGACTTATAATCGGCTCATTACAGTTGGCTTTGAGGGCAGTCGCGAGCAATGAGTTAACCCGCAGCAGAGGGATGCTGGAGCAAAAGTGTCTCATTGGCGAGTGCATAGATTCGCGTAGTACCTGTTAGGCCTTGTCCAGATGAGGCCGTGCCGTGATACGACTTGAATGGGAGTGCAATTGCGCAGGATTTTATTCAACAGAAAAGGATACAGTTAACAAGCAGCCGGGATATAAAGCAACAAGTTAAAAAGAGACATGTTTTTTAAAGTGGTTCGGCACGAAAATGCCTACATCCACTGATTCTCTTTGTTAATTCACTTCATATGGGCAGTACAAGTTAAGAAAAGTATCGACGGAGGTGTTGGATGTTCCAAGCCCTCTGGAACACCTCTCCGTCCACTGTTGACAAAATATAGGCTCCGTTGTGGAGATCTTTATGAATTACATATGGTCCGTCCCAGATGGGGTCCAATGCCCTCGGGACGCGGAAAGATTCGTTTGAGGACAAGATCTCCTTCTTGTAAGCTGCGATGCTTGACTTTGGAGTTGTACTGGGCTGCCACTTTTTGTTTGTGAGCTGCTACTTTGAGTGCTGCATTGTTTCTCCTTTCCTCAATCAGATCCAAAGACATGAGGAGGAGTTCTTCGTTTTCTTCTGGATTGTAGTGGATCCTACGGTGGGAAGGCACAATAGTCTCAACTGGGAGCATTGCCTCCGATCCATATGCCAAAGAGAAAGGAGTATGCCCTGTTGATGTTCTGAAAGATGTGCGGTAGGCCCAAAGTGCCGTAGGAAGTTCATCCACCCAAGCGCCCTTCGACTTTTCAAGTTTCTTCTTGATTAGAGTTTTGAGGATTTTGTTGACAGCTTCGACTTGGCCGTTTGCCTGGGGATAAGCCACATATGAGAAGCTTTTGTGAATTCCGTGTTCTTGGCACCAGTCGGTGAATTCCTTGCTGTGAAATTGAAGTCTATTGTCTGATATGATTTTGAGCGGGACTCCATACCTGCATAGAATGTTTTTGATCAAGAAGTTAATGACTTTTGTCGAAGATATCTTATTTTGAGGTTCCGCTTCCACCCATTTGGTGAAATAGTCAACTGCCACTATAGCATATTTGGCCCCGCCTCGGCCCATCGGCAGTTCGCCGATTAAGTCAATTCCCCATACTGCAAAGGGAAAAGGGCTGGTCAGTTGAGTAATCTCATTCGTTGGCAGTCGAGGAATCTTAGAAAACTTCTGACATCTATCACATTTTCTGACGAAGTCTAAGGCGTCTTTGTTTAAGGTGGGCCAGAAATATCCGTATCGGAGTATCTTCTTCGCCAGAGTCTGCCCCCAGTGTGGTCTCCGCAGCTTCCTTGATGGATGTTGGATAGGATTTCTTTGGCTTCCCTTCCGGCGACGCACCTTAATAAGGGGTTAGAGAAGCCGCGCTGATAGAGGATGCCTTCTTGTATTGTGTCGCGGGAAGCTTTCCTCAAGATTTTCCTTGCTTCATTACGCCCGTCGGGTAGTGTGCCACTTTGTAAGTATTTCCGGACGGGAGTCATCCAAGTTTCTTCTTCGGTTGCGGCTATCAGATTCACTTGCTCGAAACTCGGAGTTAGTTGCTTTGAGATGGCTACTGTTCCGAAGATGGTGCCGCTTTCCATGCTAGCTTGCTTTGCCAATTCGTCGGCCTCTTTGTTTTCTTCTCGAGGAATGTGTTTGATTAAATGGTGGTCCAATTGATTGAGCAGTAGCTTGGTCTTCTTTAGATATGCTGCGAGTCGTTCTCCTCGGGTCTGAAATTCTCCTAGTATTTGATTTACAATAAGTTGGGAATCACTATGAAGACATAAAGAACGGACTCCAATTTCTAAGGCAAGCTCTAAGCCTGCTATCACCGCTTCGTATTTTGCATCGTTGTTGGTGGCGGTGAACTCCAGCCTCAGAGCATAGTGTAACTTCCTTCCCCTGGGAGTGATTATCACAACACCTGCCCCCGAGCCTTGTTCGTTTGACGCTCCATCCACGAAGAGATTCCATTTGGTGTCCTTTGTTATTTCAGACTGCTCCTTGCCTTCGTCGCTAGTGAATTCAGCGATGAAGTCGGCCATGGCTTGTCCCTTAATGGAGGTGCGGGGATGGTAGGTGATATCGTATTGACTTAATTCAATGCACCATTTGAGTAGTCGCCCAGAAGTGTCGGGGCGATGAAGTACCTGCCTTAGCGGTTGATCGGTTAGAACTCTGATGGAATGAGATTGGAAGTAGTGTCGAAGTTTCCGTGATGTGATCAGTAAGCAGTATGCTAGCTTCTCAATTTTTGGATATATGGCCTCTGCCCCCGTAAACCTTTTACTTACAAAGTATACGGGCCGTTGCGTGCGGTTGTCTTCCCTCACCAAGGCGGCGGTTAGGGCATGGGGGGATACAACAAGGTATAGGTATAACTCTTCGCCTTCACTTGGAGTTGAGAGTACTGGTGGCCTCTGGAGGTGTTCGAGTAGATTATGGAAGGCTGTCAAGCATTCGCTAGTCCATTCGAACTTTCCTTTGTCTTTCTTTAGGGCTTCGAAGAAGGGAACGCACTTGTCAGTTGCTTTAGAGATGAATCTTCTTAGGGCGGCTACCTTCCCATTTAGGCTTTGCATTTCCCTTCGGGTGGAAGGTATTCTGATATCTTGTAGAGCTCGTACCTGTTCGGGGTTTGCTTCAATCCCTCTGGCATGGACGATGAATCCTAAGAACTTTCCTGATGATACTCTGAAGGAGCACTTTAGAGGATTCAACTTCATTCCATATTGGCGGAGTACTTGGAACATCTTGTCTAGGTGGCTTACATGATCATTGGCTTTCCTTGATTTAACCAGCATGTCATCCACGTAGACTTCCATAGTTCGTCCTATCAGCTTTGCAAACATCTTGTTGATGAGGCGCTGATAAGTGGCTCCGGCATTTTTAAGTCCGAAAGGCATTACTTTATAGCAGTACAATCCCCGATCAGTGATGAAACTAGTGTGGTCTTGATCGGGAGTGTGCATAGGAATTTGGTTGTATCCTGAGTATGCATCCATAAAGGATAAGAGTTCGTGCCCGGCTGTGCTGTCCACAAGCTGATCGATTCGGGGGAGTGGGAAGCAATCCTTCGGGCAAGCATCATTTAAGTTAGAAAAGTCAATGCATGTTCGCCACTTCCCGTTAGCCTTCTTTACTAGTACTGGGTTGGCAATCCACACTGGGTAGATGGCCTCCCGTATGAAGTCGTTGGCGAGTAGGTTCTTTACTTCCTCATCGAGGGCTGCTGATCGCTCTGCCCCCATGCTTCTCTTTTTCTGCTTCACTGGTACCTTGGTAGGATCGATGTTCAGTGCGTGGCATGCTATGTCTGGAGAGATTCCAGTCATGTCGGCATGCGTCCATGCAAATATGTCTACGTTGTGGCGGAGGAAATCAATGAGTTGATCTTTTAATTCTGCTTTTAGTTGAGATCCGATTTTCAATAGTTTACTTGATTCGTGTTTGTCTACAGATACAAACTCCATGGCCTCTGCAGGCTCGGCGGTAGCCTCCTCCTCTCTGTCCCTGGGGTCTAGTTCATTGAAAGGATCACTTGTATATCGGAGAGGAGGGGCTTTCTTTAGTTGTTATGCTTTCGAGTTTTTGGCGCAGAGAGCGGTCTCTGCATTCTTCCCTTTATCCTTCCTGCGGTTATTGCGAAGTTCAGTTACGTAACAATCTCGAGCAGCGTCTTGATCTCCTTCTACTTCCCCTATTCCGTTGTCTGTTAGAAATTTCATCTTCAGGCACCATGGGGCTAGGACAATTTGGAAGTCGGCCAGGGCTGGTCTTCCCAAAAAGGCGTTGTAGGCCGAGTGGTTTTCTATAAGTACAAATGTTTGTTTCCGCACCAAGGAGCAGGGATGGCTTCCTATTTCGACGAAGAGGTCCAGTTGCCCGAGGGGCATCTTCGCATCTCCAGTGAAACCGTGGAGCGGTTTGTTGCAGGGAGACACATCCTTCATTGATAGCTTCATTTTGTCGAAAGCATTTTTGAATAGGATATTGACTGAGCTTCCAGTGTCCACTAGAATTCGGAAAACTTCGGCTGGACCAAACCAGGCAGAGATGACCATAGGATCCATGTGTGGGTATTGCCTACCCTCCAGATCACGCCTGTTGAGTGTGATGTCTTCATTCTCTTTCCGCTTCGGCTGGCGTTCTTCTATAACAGAGTTAACGCAGTCTTCACTATTTCTAAGTGACTTTCCGTACCTTTCCATCTCCGCCCAGCTTTTGTCGGCGATGTGTGGTCCTCCTGATACGGTGTGGACCACTATCTTCTCTTGACTGGAGCCACTGGTGTTGTGATTTCCTCCGCCCATCTCAGGGGGAGGTAGCCTTGGGTTTTCATTCATAGGAGCCGGAGTTCTGTTCTGGCTTTTCACATAGCGTTCCAGTCTTTTCCTCCTGATGTGTTCTTCAATTAAGTCTCGGAGATGATGGCATTCGTTGGTATCATGCCCATGAGACTCGTGGAAGCGGCAGAACTTCCCAGACTTGATTGCATTATCTGATTCCTTCTTGTGCGGGGGGCGCTTGTATCTAACTTCGTCTTGGGTGGCCAGGAAGATGTTTTCGATTGTTTCATTCAAAGGAGTGTAAGAGTCAAATCTCGGTCCCGGCCGGTACAGACGCTTCTCCCCCTTCTTGCCCCCAGCATTGTCTCTAGAGTCACTTCTTCGAACGTCCTTTGCTGTAGTAGGTGTGCCACCATGGGCTGCCTTAGCTTGTTGCCCTGACTGTCTTTCAGTGGCAGCGTCTTCGAGCCTCATATACTTCCCAGCTTCGTGGAAGAAGTCAGGTAACGTAGCTGGTTTTTCTTTAGTTAACCTTCTAGCGAATTTCGTATCCGGATGCACACCACTACATAGGGCCATTAAGACAAGTTTCTCATCGGCATCTTGGACTGCAGCCGCTGCGGCATTGAATCGGGTAAGGTATTGTTGCAATGTTTCTCCGGGCTTCTGCTTGATATTGGATAAGGAATAAGCGTCCTTAGGTTGTTCCACATGAATGCGGAACTGGCTGATGAACTTTTCTTTCAACATTTCCCTTGAGCTGATGGACCCTTGAGGTAGATGGCAGAACCAGGATGTAGCTAGATCTGCCAAGAATAGTGGAAAACATTTGCACAATACTCCTTCTGTGGCTCCACTCATGAGCATATGTTGTGCGTATCTTTGCAGGTGCACAATGGGGTCGAAGGTTCCCTTGTAAGGTTCCATTGTTGGCATCTTCCATTCCCGGGGGGTGATGGCGAGTTCGATATCGTGGGAGAAAGGGCTGGTTACCCTAGCACTTATCCCTCGATCTCTTTGATCCCGTTGGATGCATTCTCTAAACAGTCGTGCCATCCTTTCATCAGAATTTGGAGCGGACAGGAATGAGTTTGGTTCTTCCCTGCGGGATTGATTCCGTCCGGATGACCTGTAGGGATGATATCGTCTATCCAGTGGCTGTCTCTGGTCTTCTGGAGGCATGCTGGGTTCAGCTACAGTTGGCCCTTGCCTTGATCTCCCCCTGCTGGGTTCTGATCTAGGCACTTCCTCGGGCCCAACTTCGGGCTGGATTCCAGCTCGGCCTCGTCCATGGGTATTTCCATGGTTAGGTAGCATGACGGGCTCAGCTACATCCGATCCCCGCCTGGTACCTCCCCTGTTGGGTTCGATTCCAAGTGTTTCCTCGGGTCGGAATTCGGGCTGAGTCCGGGCTCGGCTCCTACTATTGTCGTTTATGTTGTTAGCTTCTTCGAAGAAGAAAGATCTTTGTCGTCTCCCAGATCCTCCAGACTGGGACTCCCCCATGATTCATTGTTGCGGTTGGATTCTTCAGCATCCCTTAAGCGTGACATGAGCTGGTCCACCAAAGCTTCTTGTTGGGATGTGAAGCGGTTAGTTACTTCAGCCACAACTCTTTCTAGATCTGCCCTAGTAATTGCTGCCGGCTGTTCCGCGGCAGGGGCTGTTGGGTTTGCCTGACCTTCATTTGATACTACTGTTGGAATGGGGTGATTCTCTTGACCTGTGACTACTGGATCTGGAATGCTTCTAGTTGCGATGTTCTTTCCTTTGTTAACATCCTTCTTCTGCTTGGAAGGCATGTTTTCTAAGCAACGAACGATGTTTGTTAGGAAGAAGGTCAAGTGGGGAAGCTGAAGCTTCGAGCTCTAGTTCCCAGTGAAAGCACCAAAAATGTTTGCACAAAAAATGGGCAAACACCTCGAAGTCGTATGATTTTGTTGATTTTATGTTGTTCTTAGTGATTTGGGTGAGTTATGCAGATATGTAAAAAGCAGGGGCTAAACTGTAAAAGACACGCAGATTTATAGTGGTTCGGTCAGAATATGCCTACGTCCACTTTATATGTTATTCTCCCTTTTGATATTCAGATTACAAGTACAAAGCTTTGTATATAAGTATATGAAAGTTGTTTGAAAGTTCCTTCCGTGCTTGAGCTCTCAAACCTGTCTGCCATTGTTGTACCCCTGCCCTTCTATTTATAGAGTGAGGTTGGGGGCAGGGGTCTTGGATGTATATAGCTGCTGGTGGGCCTGGGCTGAAGCGATCTGGCCTGGCACATCTGGTTCGGCGTGCCTTGGTTCGGCCGTGCTGGGAGAACTTTGGTTCGGTAGTTGATTTTCTCCATTTGGTTCGGTGGTCCGGTGGCATGTTGGTCCGGTGGTGACCTGAGTGTGGGTTGGCTCGGTGAAATCTGGTTCGGTGATGGGGTGTAGCCTGGTTCGGTGGTCTTGGGTGTTTGGTTCGGCATTGATGGGGAGTGACTCTGGTTCGGCAGGTGGATGGTCTGGCTAGGAATTGGAGAATGGCTAGTTCGGTGGAGACTGTGGTTGGAGTTTGGACCGGCAGAGGCTGATCTTGGAAGTTGGTTCGACATTGCTGGGAGGAACGGTGGTTCGGCATTGCTTAAAAAATGTTTTGGATTGGTGGTGAGAATTCGCCCAACATTTAATTAACAAGGATTAAGGTTAATTATTGACTAGTTAATGAGGTGTTTAAATTTAACTAATTACGGAGTTAACGATGTTTTGGAAATTAATTAATTATTTTATCTAATGATGTTTAAGATAATTAAACATTTAAATAATGATGGATTTAAGTTAATTAATCAATTAACTAATGTTGTTTTAAAATTAATTAATTTTTTAATTTACGGCTTTTCAAGTTAATCAACTTGTTTTAACTTTAGTAATCTTTCCTTTAATGATGTTCTAAAGTTGTTAATCATTTTAAATAATTATATTTAGATTAATTAATTATATTTAAATGTTACTAGTTAATTTAATTAATTATGTTTTAAAGGTAATTTACCCTTGTCAATTAAATGCATTTGAAGTTAATTTACCAATTTAATTAATGAAGTTTTAAAGTGAATTTATCAAAGTAACAAGGATGTTTTGACTTTTTTATTCATTTTAATTAATGATAATAAATTATTTATTTAATTATTTAAGTAATTATAATTATTTTTTAATTAAATTAATGGTGTTTAACAGTAATTAACTTCTTTTGGATTAATGGCTATTAAAGTAAATTCATCAACTGAATTAATGAACTTTTAAAGTTAATTAATCAATATAATAAGGATGTGTTTAAGTTATTAAATCCTTTTTATAATGATGTTTCAAAGTTAGTAAACTCTTTGTACAAAATTTTTTAAAAGCTAATACTTGTAATGTGAAGCCAAGCATGAATTTGGTTTTAAAAGAAAAAGTTTGATTCGTTTATGGAAATGAGTTAATTTCTATAAAGCGATATCACTTATATGAAAATGATTTATTTATATACTTAGCACTAAACATCTAAGAAGTAGACATGCTTCTATTTTGAAAGTTAAGAATACTCATGAGACATGACTTTGAGGTAACTCTATCTTGACTTGTCCGGTATTATTATTAACCAAGGAATAGTACAGGTTTGAATTCGATGAGTGGTGATAAGTATATATGACTTAATTTCCATGTACGATCATATTATATATCCTCGATAGTTGGTTTCCCAACTATCTATTACCTCAGCTTTTTTATTATTGTCATTTTAAGATAATTTTTTGCTACATTGAGCTTTGTTATCCTTTGTCAGAAATGACTAAACCCAAAGCACGAGAGGAATCCAAGCTATGTGGGGTTACTCCCATTAAAAGGGCATTTTCATATCTCATTTAGTTTGAATTCGGTTGTGCACTTAGATGTGGAAATATTCAGATACTCGATAATGATTGGCAGGTCCGGCTTGGACGTGTCCATGAAGTGTCACAGAGTATATGACTTTCTTAAAGTATATTACTATAGGTATACTTTAAGGGGGGTGAACTCTCCTAGTAATTATTAGAAATTTTCCTTTCCTTATTTGATTCGAACCTTCGAATTGTTTTTCTGTAATTGCAATAGGAAGAGTCAACCACTCTTCACGATGTTTAATTTTAGGTTTTATCTATTCTATCAAGTTGGGACTCTTATCTTGTTTTATCATTTTGTCCAGTTGGGATTTGTTCAGATTATTTTCATTCTTTCAAGTCTGGATCTTTATGCTATTTTTGCTTATCATCTGTCTTTGGATTTGTTTCCTGTGACGACTCACCCTTTTGAACAGTTCAAGTCAACAATAAACCACACATGTCTAGCTCGAGCCGTTTAAAAGATAGATTATCAATGGGTTTAAAGAAAAAACAATAACATAATCTCGCGGCGGAACGACAAAGTACAATAATCACATAAACAGATCATGAAGTTATTTAACAAATATGTATTACATTTCAATTTATAACTTAAATCAGAGTTATACATTTTTATAGACAAAATGAAATAGTGCAGCGGAATAAATACGAGTAGATATGATATACCAAATCTTCGTCTTCGTCCTTCAGAATAACTGGCTTCGATAACTGAAAAACTCGGTCTGACCAGAGCGTAATGAAAAACAAAATACTGGAGTCGGAACTAAAAATTCTCATGTAATTCAAATCAAAATCAAGAGAAATATAGTTTCAAAATGAATTGTTTCTTTTCGATCCCAATAAATCTGGACTCAGACCCAAATTTCCAAACAAATGAATTCAATTTCCAGTGTTTCAATATAACTCCTTTCAAATCAATTTCATCCAGCTTCAATTTCGATTCCAACTTAAATCAATATCAACTCAAACGATTTAATTTAGTGGCTCGAGTTTCAACTCAAATCTCATTTCAAAACCACTACAATTTATATAAATACGAGTCTAATATCAATACACCGATTTAAATCCTTAAATATATTTAACTTCAGTGTTCAAATTTTAAGATTCAAATCTTAAAATAATCCAATTTCCATAATTCAAGACATATATTGGTTATGATTTCAAATTTCAAATTTGATTTTTTTACACAAATTCTTTTAACAAGTTTGAATTCCAACATTTCCATAGCTCGAATTTTAAAATAATCCAGTTCGAACATATGAAAATCATTTAATGATTGGATTCCAACATCGGCCTTCTTATAACATTTTCTTTTATTTAGTAAAGTTATAGGAAAATTTTCAAACCCTTTTATTGCTCCTTTAGGATATATATATATATATATATATATATATATATATATTACGATAAAATTTAGAATTTAAATTTTTATAAATGAAATTCAAGTTAATTTCGGAAACTAGATTTACATCGATTCAAAAAATTAAATCCTTTATAATATATAAATTTCTAAAGGTTATATTTTTAAAACCTTTGAAAAATTCAATAAATAAACTCGATTTCCACCGAACGGCGATAAAATCACAAAATCACAATTCTGCCAAAGCAATCGGCTATGCCTATATCAGATAGATATTCAACGTCCATATCAAATCTAAATGTCCAGGTGATCAATCGTATTAATAGTGGTAATAATGGCGTGATAGCACGGAAATATCAAAACGACTAGAAACATATAGCAAATCAACAATATCATCCATAACAATATGAATTAACATCCAAATCAACCAATTCAACCATATCACATAACCGTCAATAATCAAAAAATCAGTGTCAGGGTGTATAACTAAAGGTGATATGCAATCCAATATCGACTTAAATATCAAATTTAGATGTCAATCTAATAAGTGTATAAATGTCAAATTTTTCCTATCATATTTAAGTGTCACATTTATCATCAATTTCAACTATCCATTTAAAAGTCAAATTCTTACCAATTTTAAATGTCAATTTACGCTATAAATTTTAATATCAAATTTATCAATTAAATTTTAAATGTCGGTTTTAACTATCGATCAATTCAAATTCAACCAATTCAATTTCAGTCAATAAATCACAATAGTTAACTAGTTATCAATGATGACATTTAACTAGCAATTCAATTTAAATTTCACTTCATCAATTGGTTTAATTAAAAGTAGGAAATTTAGTACTTCATGAGCGTTTAAAACACTCACCTTTATTTGAAACTGAAAATATTTCAGCTTCAAATGAATTCCAGATCCACTCCACACTGAAGACGACACCGATACGGTCGCAACGCGACTTGTTTTGCCCAAAAAAAACCTCGTATGCAAATGCTATGAATTTTATTAGCATAATGATTAATTAAATGTAATTAACGTATTAATTAAAATAACCAATCTTATAAAACACGTACCCCTTCGTCATCGTTCCCAGGCATTGTAACGACCCGGAATTTTGGGTATTTGAAATTGGAATATTTAATTGATTTTAAATATTTAAAAGGTTAATTTTGACTTGGATTTCAAATATCATTAATTATTGGATAATTTAATTATTGGATTTAATAATTAGAAATTGGATAAAATATTGAATCTTGGTTTTTAAGCTTGTTAAAAGTAGTTTAAAGGCTTATAAAATTTATATTGATAATACCGAAGATAATAAAAGTTTTAAATTTGAATTTGAAAGTGTTTTGTTCAGTTTTGAAAATATATCGTTTAAATTGACATTTAAAAATAGCTTTCCGAGGCACGGTCTCGGAATTCGACGAAACCAATTCCATTGGATCCGTAATGGTATATTACTATCGGATTTCTAATTTCGGAACGTTTGGAGTTATTATGTGATCGATCGGGATATAAACGCGCTGAAATTTATATCAGAAATTTAATATAATAATTGGGTCCAAAAATCTATCTTCTCCATACGATCGAATTAGGACTCGAAACCTTTTCCATTACGTTCGGAATAGGGGTATAACATTATGAACTCCTAGAGGCATGCCTCGATAGGAGGTCGAGATTTGGAGCTACGTTTTCGAGACAATTTAAAATTAAAATAATATATTATATTGGCCAATCAAAGAAAATTTCACATCAGGTCCTTTTGCTTTCCCTTCCATCACTGTAGCATGTTGGACCGAATACGTTTCCTTCATTTATTTCAATTCGAAAATCACGTCACCTTTTTATCCTTTCAGATCAAAATCGTGCATATATCCCTCTCCCTTCTCTGTATTATTCGAGCAATTCAAAAAGAAAGAGAAAAAGGGAATGCAAAGGGAAAATCGTATCTTCCTCAGTTCGAAATTTTTTTAGTATTCATTCTCTAATGTTCCCAGAATTCACGAATACCTATCCTATCTTCCTCTTTCAAAACGGAATTGAATTCACCCAAAAGAAAGTTCCAAATCAAAATCCTCTCGGCTGTGAGAGCGGCCTCTTATTCGAATCAATTTCGTACCTGAGGGATAGGGGTTTCGCTCGACGAAGGCTTAGGGGGACTCCGGTCATCGACGGAGAGTGCGCGAGTGACTCAAGGTTAGTGTCGCGATAGGCGAAGTCGAGTATGGTTTGCGTGATGGGACTTGGCGACGAATGGCAACGTTCTGGCGAGAATCTCAGTGGCTCGCGGCGTGAGGGTCGTCAAAGTCGATAGTGGTTATAGTGGCAATGTTGGCAGTCGTGTCAGGGCACACGAAGGTAGAGGAGGGAGTCTCGATCGATGTCAGATGTGATGGCGATAGGGTCTGGCATGGTGGAAGTCGCATGGTGCCGAAGTTCGTCGCAAGCAAGTGTTGATCGTGGTGGCGAAAGAGGTGGGATAGCCTGGGTTCGTTTTTCCAGTATGGTATATGATTCAATTTAAAATTTGATAACATATATATATATATATATATGGATATATTACAGAAAAATATATATAAAGTTTAAAAAAAATAGAAATTGCCTGTAGTGATAAAAAAGACGAATGAAGATATATATTGTTTTGTGTAATCATGTTTAAACAAGAATTGGAAAGGAAATTTTGAATAAATATGCATATTTTAACTTACTGCTAAATTCAAAATATATATATATATATCTTAAGGTAATTTAATTTTTTCAAACATTTTCATTTAAGGTTAAGTAAGTTAAAACTTTTAGTTTAATTTGTTTATCAAAAATAAATTTTAATAGTAAAGTAAAATTTATAATTTTATTAACCCAATAGATTTAAATTTAAAATGATAATATTAATGGTAGTTTAAAATCATGGAAAATGTTAATAAATTCGGAAATTTCATTTATACGAGGTCCATAATCAATTGATACCAGCCGGGTTGGTTCGATCTGGACGTGATATTATATATAGTAGTATATAAATACTGGAGTGATTAATATTCCCGCATTATATAGCGGATGAGAGCTTATGCGCCCCGCATAATAGCGGATGACCCTATATATCGCGATATCCCCCTCGAAGTGTGATTGGTATTTTTATATTGTGCTAACATCTGTAGATGCAGGGAAACAGGTTGGAGGGATCCAACAGGATTCCTCAAAATTATTGAATTTATTTTCATATTCAGTTATATGAAATGTCAAATTATTCTGTGATATATATTATGTTGGAAAAATTAATTTATTTGATGTTAATATATTTCTGGATATATTGTGGCATTTTAAAAATATAAATATTGAATTTTTTAAAAGGGAAATAAAAAGGGAAAATTTAAAGTAAAGATGGATATATTTAAAAAGAAAAGAATCGGGAAAATAAATAGTTTGATTTTAGATCCTATTTAATAAATTCCGAAACATAGAAAAGAATAGAGTCTTTGGAAAAATGTGAATTAAAGGATTTTAAAAAAGTAAGGACGTAAGCAATATTGATTGAAGTACAAAGAATTTATTTTAAATGTTTAAGTTTCAATTGTTTTGGGAAAAATAAAAGGAGAATTTTGAAAAAGAGTATGAAATTGGTATTCCAGATTTAAATAAGGTTTTAAATCATAATAATGGAGTAGAACTGGGATTAATGTATTTTGGAATAAATTTGGATAAATTGAGAAATGAAATTTTAAAGGGAATTTAATTAAGAGAATCGATTTGAAAATCGATCAAATGTTTTGGAAACTGTGATTTAAAGGGAAATGAGATTATGGAATTTATAAACTGATTTATAAATAAAGTGAATAAATATTAATGGATATTTGAGATTTTAAATTCACGGTCGGAATTTATAAAGGGATGAGTAAATCGTTTTAAAAATAAAAGAGATTTTTATTTTTAAAAGGTATGGAAAAGAAAATTTACGGGATTGGGATGTAAATTAAAGTGGGAATAAATTGAGAAGGATATATAAACGATTAGATAGGCTACATTGGAACGAAAAGTGTATTTTCCTGAAAAGCCAAGTATAATTTCAAAGGAGATTTTTAAGTATAGATTAAAAGTGGTTTTGAAAGAATGTTTTAGAAAAATTATTATTTAGTTGTTTTAAAAATTGTTAAAGTAAATATTTATTTAAGTTAATTATAGTAGTAATTATTTTTAAAGGTTAAATTAGTATTTTGTTGTAAAGGATAACTATTAAATATTATACCTTATATTATAGTTTTATTTTAAAGTAATTTTGGCTAAAGCTTTTCTCGGGAAATTATTATAGAATTTCATAACGATTATTTTGAATAAAGTGATTCAAGTAGTTTTATTTTGAATGTTTTAAGCGTATATTTTTGGATAAAGTGATTTAATTTATTTAAAACCTAAATTTAACAAGACTAGGTGTTTTTCAGTGGAAATAGAATATTTGATTAAATGATTGTTTAATTTGATAATTAAATAACCGACTATCAATAGTGGCCAATGCATTGATCGTTTCGAAGAGACCGAGATCAGATTTAATTATTCGAAAACCACTTCGATCCGGTTTGAACGTTTGCGAATGAAGACCGTGAAGATGATGATGACGGTGATTCGGTTTGTCCAGACCCAGGGCAACTTGTTTGGACGAATGCTATCAGACCATCGTCAGAAGGATGATGAGCATTCTAAGTGAAATGTGTTCTAAAAAGGTAACGCATAACCTCAAGCCTCATCAACCTGAAATGGCTAAAACAGAGGAGGTGCAGCAAGGCTAAGTGGGTAGCACCCAAGTAGGGTAAGGTCATCACTATCTAGAGTCCCTTTTTGATCTCGGCTTAGTGGGCGGTTGCTGATCCCAACCGCGGGGTGATCTTATTCGGACTATCCAGTAAGGGGTAGCTCCACTCTTGTGTTGCAGGAGATCGGGAGTGGTCCTCGGTACGCTGATCTAGGCTAGGTACTGTGACGGGCGGTACCCCAGTAGCCCTGCCATTGTATGGAATCCAATCTCCAATAAGCGCCCGTACAGTTTTGATTGTGCCCAACTATTTTGGAACGTGAGATGCAAGCATTTCAGCTAGGTTCTATTTTACTTTCTATAGACATTATCATAATATCAGATGAATTTGATAAAAAAAATGTTTTGATTATCATAAGGTAAAAACCCGGCATGTTTATTTGTGGCTGGTCTTACGAGATACCTTTGATTTCAAAGGATTTTAAAAACATTAATAATTCAATTGAATGTGTTTTCTCACACTGGTTTTCCAGACTGACTCGGGTGTTATCTTATTATAATGCTCTGGTCAGACCGAGTATTACAGATACAGGATAGGGTGCTGTGGAGCTCAGGAGACGAGCTGGATGGCGAGACGTATCACACGTACTTGACTTATATTCCATTGTGTATGGTATGCTGTATAGTCAGCTTTTGCGAGGACAAGTTATTATAACTGTCTGATATTGTGCTAGTGTTTGATTGTTTACTCTGATGATTGTAAGTATTAAACAGTTAAAGTTTCTTTTTTATAAAAATTTGTTGTTATCTATTATATATTATTCTGCTGCGATTGTGAAATTCCGATGTTGTTTTCTATTTCTTCTTCTACCTCTTTCTTCTTTAACCCTAATGGTTTGTATATCCGTCCAATTTGAGTTGAACTGATGGAGAATATTGTTGACTCAAAGGGGTACGGGTTTGCGGGCTGTTACAGTGGTATCAGAGTTGAAGGTTAACCGAGAACCTTGACTCTGGTGGGGATTACTCATTAGAGAAAGAGTCCGTAGTACTCTAGAATGAGTTTGAGTGTATTAATAGATATGAGCGCGTATTTGTTAGTGAATATAAAATTGTTTTATATTGTGTTGATTGGTTTTTTAAGTGGCTTATGGATTCTGGTCAATACGAGTAACTAACGTTATTGATAGGGATCTCTAAACACTTGTATAGAACAATTCGACATGATATTGTTTTAAATAGGGTAAATGAAATAATTTTACCCAAATTATTTTAATATGTGGAAGAAATAATTTTCGTAAATTATTATGAGTATATATAGTTGCTTGGCTGTTAGGGAATGATAATATTAAATTATTATCATTGCTGTGTGGAAATTGAAATAAGGAAGTAATGTTATAACCAAAGTTAAGAAATTAACCCATATGACAAAATGGAATTTTAAATGTGAATTATAAATGTGATTTATAATTGAAATACAATAAAAAATCCATATTAATATTTGAATATAGATTGGAAGGATTTGAAATTCGAAAATTTGGAAAAAATTAATTTCCTTTGAGTTGAAAATGATTTTCAAAGACTTTGGAGGAATAATAGTGATATTAATCGGAAATATTTTGAATTGGATATGAAATCTAGTAAGATTTGGAATTAAAAATATTTGAAATTGTTTTTAAAAGAGTAAAAGCACTGAACTCATTTCGGTCACTGGAAAATAACTTCGGTGATGACTGCAACATCATTGATGTTCATTTTCGGGTTTCCAGAAGAGGAATTGTTACCCAAATGTTTTAAATTGGAGTTGTTTGCAAAAAAATTGTTTTAGTTTTGAAATTCACCGAAATAATTGGATATACCAAAGGATTTTGGATATAGTTGGTTTCAAAGGTGATTTTGAAATGTTGAGGAATTGCTTCAACTCTGTAAGTTAATTAAAAATGTTTATGTCATATAAATGAGTTTGGAAACTTATAATGTGGCGCCCCACCTCTATACCCACACTAGCCAAGGACATTACGGTGTAATGCCGTCAACTAGCGCGGAGAATAAGGGTGTTGAGGAGCAACCATCCGTGTAATTGCTTTGTGCGAGCACCGATATGTCAGATAGTTTAAGATGAATTTCATTTCAAGAGGAAATCCGAAATGCCGATACAAACTCAAAGCTACTACACAGTGGCTATATATAATCTTCGGAAACAAATATAGAAATAAACATAACACAAATCAGTCACAGATATCCATATCACAAAGGCGGAAATAGATATGAATATACAACACTTAAAAGTGTTTATCAGAGTAGTGGTCTAACAAGATCCACAATATCACAAAAGAAAAGCTACATGTGCTACACAAAAGAATAAGTATACATCATGGAGTCTATTTTTCAAATGTATACAACAAAATGAACTACTAATCTAAGTAGTTAGCCAAAAGTCAGAATAATGGTCCCTGGTGAGGAGTTAAGCAGAAGCACTTGTAACATCTCGGTCTGACCCGAGTATTATTTAATAAGAAAATAATAAACGGATCAGTCTAGTTATAAATATAAGAGGAATTGATATAGAGTAGGAGATATGACAAAAACGTATAATAACCATAATGCCATACTGTGATAAGTATGTAACTGAAAATAAACAAGAGATCAATCAATATCACAAGAATCTTCTAAAAGATCAAAAGGAATGTCATACTCCTTATTTCATTCACCAAGCCACAAATATTGACAAACATATCAATGCCAATTGTAAAAGTTGGTGAAACATAAATTCCAGAAATCATCAATTAGAAATCCAGAAATCACAAGAACAGAATGGCCAATCCCAAACGGAACGCTATTCCATAAACCGAACATCGACGCACCTAAATAGAGACGCCCTATGCACAGTCAAACATCGACGCACCTAGATAGATACGCCCCATGCATAAATAAATATCGACGCACCTAAATAGGTACGACCCATGTAGTGTCTAACATCGATGCACCTAGAAAGATACACCCTATGCAAAGTCGAACATCGGCGCACCTAGATAGATACGCCCCATGCATAGACGAACATCGACGCACCTAGAAAGATACGCCCCATGCCCCGACTAATTGAGCCGATTGCTCCACGAAGTAAACGAACAGCGACGCACCTAAATAGGTACGACCCATGCGTAAACAAACATCGACGCACCTAAATAGGTACGATCCATGCGAGAAATGAGATGAAGCTCAATAAAATAAAGTACATTCCTCCACATGGACAAAGAGACATCGCACATTGCTAGTCTAAACCATAAAATGATCATCATCGATCATCAAGAAGTGTCAATTACACTAAGCTAGTAAATATATGAGTTTAGCTTCATGTCCCATAACCACTAGCTTAACTTAAATATTTACGAACAAATTGTAGATCTCCACTAGAAAATTATCTCTTAAAAACTTTACCAATATTCTTTGTTCGTTTCAAGAACAAAAATCCAATTATTCTTATAAAAAAATCTTATGAAAAATATTTGCAAAAATTTTAAATCGATGTTCATCCAAAAATCAATAAATACAAGAATGGTCTCGTCGAAATATTCATAGAATACTCGATTTATAAAATGGATGAAATAAGCTGGGCCAACTGAATGACATAATAAGTCATTCATAAAAATTATAACGAGTGCGGAATGCGGTAAGTGGAACTCCCGCAACTCGTAGCTAATGAAAACCGGTTGCAAGGTCGAACTAAAAAGACCTTAACACCACACAAAAGATTGCTTAGGTGATAATCCTAAGACAAGCTCAAAAATGCCGAAAAATTCCACAAACTATTTGAATGAGGGAAATAACACTTTCCTCATCATGTGGGCTTAAAGAATAAAAATAATGCCATCAAATTGGAATTGAAATCACAAAGGAAAAATAGAAATCTGCTTAACCAATAGAAAATGTTGAAGATGAATAGTCCACATGGGACAAAGGATATGGCTTCATAATAATTAAGCCAATCCTTACAAAAGTCAATTCCGAAGCATAAGTAAAAATCAGCTCGGAAAGAAAAATCACATAAAATAATTTCAACATCAATACAAGAAACCAACTGAGCGTTGAGGATCCACCAACAGGATTCGCGATTCTCAAAGAAGTCATCAAGCCCAAAATATTCAAAGAAAAAGAATCGACAAGTTCTTTTGATATAAAAATAATGAGATGAACCCATATCAAAAAGAACTCAAATAGGAAGATCACGAAATAAAACAATAGCATCAAGGATTGAATGTAAAATACCTTGACCAAGAGAAGAGTTGCTAGGAGCTTGCATTACATTGAGCTTTCCCTCCTTCCTACTTTGAAGTATGGGACATGCAGTTATATGGTGACCCGAATTTTTGCAATAGTGACAATAAAGAGGTTTCAGACACTCCCTTGTATAGTGGTCCGTGGAACCACAATTGTAGCATTGTCCACGACTAGAGGAGGGGCTTTTGCTACCGGGGTTTCTTGCGTCCCTTTCTTGTTGGGAATGGGGCCTTTGAATTTAATAGGCATCTTCATGTTGTCGTTGAAGTTCTGTTTGGCAACCACAACTTCAACATTACTCTCTCTATCGGCCTCTTCAAGACGAAGAGCTATATTAATAAGCTGATCAAATGAAACCTCAAGTTTCAGGAGTAATGACTTCTTAAGATTCTTATTCAAGCCATAGACAAATCTCTTATTTTTCTTCAATGGGGCATTAATGTATTCAACCCCGTATTTGGAAAGAGATTTGAAAGATTCGACATAGTCTGTCACGGAAGATTCACCATGAACAAGGTCAATAAAACGCCGTGCTAAAGTTACCTTTTCAGCCTCCGGCACAAACTTTAGTTCGAATCGTTCCCGGAATTGCTCCCAAGTAAGATCCGCTTCGATAATCTCCGAAGTCAAGAGCTCATACCAATCTAACGCTCTTTCTTGGAGCATGCTAGAAGCCGCTTGGACTCGATGTAGATCAATAAGGTTCATGCGAGAAAAGATACGATCGCATGATTTGAGCCAAGCTTGAATTTCTATAACACTCTCGGATCCCTTGAATGGCCTTCCACCCGAATCGGTATAGTCTCTGCACAAGCGTGCAAAACCGGATCTAGGATGAGTAGGCTCTGGAATGGGTCCGGCTGCTTGAGCGTTCTTTACTAGATCAAGAAGCTGCTGGGCAGACATAAATACTCCATCCTGGGGAGTAGCACTAGATTGTCCGGCACTGGGACGATTTGATCTAACCATTTCTCTTCTTTAAGAAAGAAAGAAGAAGAAAAGTTATTCTCAAAATAAATATCAAGCAATCTTGATTGATAAAACAAGGAATTATAAAGAAAATAGGATGAATCGGTATGAAGACTCGAATTAAATCCTAAAGCACGACTCCTAAGAAGGACTTAGGACGATGATCCTTGTTAGATTATTCTACACTGCTCCGAAGTTTGGCTCTGATACCAAGCTGTGGCGCCCCACCTCTATACCCACACTAGCCAAGGACACTACGGTGTAATGCCGTCAACTAGCGTGGAGAATAAGGCTGTTGAGGAGCGACCATCCGTGTAATTGCTTTGTGCGAGCACCGATATATCAGATAGTTTAAGATGCATTTCATTTCAAGAGGAAATCCAACATGCCGATACAAACTCAAAGCTACTACACAGTGGATATATATAATCTTAGGAAACAAATATAGAAATAAACACAACAAAAATCAGTCACAGATATCCATATCACAAAGGCGGAAATATATATGAATATACAACACTTAAAAGTGTTTATCAGAGTAGTGGTCTAACATAATCCACAATATCACAAAAGAAAAGCTACATGTGCTACACAAAAGAATAATATACATCATGGAGTTTATTTCTCAAATGTATACAACAAAATGAACTACTAATCTAAGTAGTTAGCCAAAAGTCAGAATAATGATCCCTGGTGAGGAGTTAAGAAGAAGCACCTGTAACATCTCCGTTTGACCCGAGTATTATTTAATAAGAAAATAATAAACGGATCAGTCTAGCTATAAATATCAGTGGAAATGATATAGAATAGGAGATATGACAAAAACGTATAATAACCATAATGTCATACTGTGATAAGTATGTAATTGAAAATCAACAAGAGATTAATCAATATCACAAGAATCTTCTCAAAGATCAAAAGGAATGTCATACTCCTTATTTCATTCACCAAGCCATAAATATTGACAAACATATCAATGCCAATTGTAAAAGTTGGTGAAACATAAATTCCAGAAATCAACAATTAGAAATCCAGAAATCACAAGAAAAGGATGGCCAATCCCAAATGGATCGCTATTCCATAGACCGAACATCGACGCACCTAAATAGAGATGCCCCATGCACAGTCAAACATCGACGCACCTAGATAGATACGCCCCATGTATAAATAAACATCGACGCACCTAAACAGGTACGACCCATGTAATGTCTAACATCGATGCACCTAGAAAGATAAACCCTATGCAAAGTCGAACATCGACGCACCTAGATAGATACGCCCCATGCATAGACGAACATCGATGCACCTAGAAAGATACGCCCCATGCCCCGACTAATTGAGCCGATTGCTCCACGAAGTAAACGAACACCGACGCACCTAAATAGGTACGACCCATGCGTAAACAAACATCGACGCACCTAAATAGGTACGATCCATGCGAGAAAAGAGACGAAGCTCAATAAAATGAAGTACATTCCTCCACATGGACAAAGAGACATCGCACATTGCTAGTCTAAACCATAAAATGATCATTATCGATCATCAAGAAGTGTCAATTACACTAAGCTAGTAAATATATGAGTTTAGCTTCATGTCCCATAACCACTAGCTTAACTTAAATATTTACGAACAAATTGTAGATCTCCACTAGAAAATTGTCATAAGAGATTCAATCGAACAAGTCCAAGAATTAACCGATGAAGTAAACGCAAGTGTTTTATACCACTCGTTTTACTAAGCCGTTTAATTAGATTTCTCATACGAGTGAGGTAAAGGTTTGTATATACTAGTAGATTGGAAAATGGTTTGAGAAAACGAGCTTTGTAATAAAATAGTGTTGAAATCATTTTGAAGAAAGAGTTTTAATATTTACTATTAGTATTAAAACCTTTATATTTTTAAAGTGACAGATCACAAAAATGATTGTAGAACAATCAATCATCAAAATTCACATACGAAGACGTGAATCAAATCTAAAGAAACCGATATCGAATCCATCAAAGTGGATATACCTAAAAATTCCGATAAGGAGTCATCAAAGTCAATAATAAATGATAACAATAAGTCGGATAAACACGAATCGATTTAAAACTAGAAAACCCAAACACGTTAGGCAAATTAGGCAAAGTCAACAGATTCAGACGTCCGAAATAGGTTATTCAGACGTTTGAATCTGGAAAATGAATATTTTCTAGAGCACTATTCAGACGTCTGAACCATTTATTTCAGACGTCTGAAAATGGCTAATTTTAGCCTATTTGCTTGCGGGTTGGATTTGAGCAAATTCAGACGTCTGAAATTATAATTCAGACGTCTGACCTGGGAAATGAAATTTTTCCCAGACCAGATTCAGACGTTTGAAATTATAATTCAGACGTCTGAAAACTGATGTTCAGGCTTTTCCTGAACCTAGGCCAATAATGGCCAAAATGATTACCGGAAGCGATCGGACGAGCGACGACGACTAAGGATTTATGCCAAGCGACAACCCAGCCTTAAAGGCTCTTAGATACGCCTCGAATATCAATGTCTAAATATCTATAAAAGGATTTCATAAATTTTGCTTTCAAAACACCAAAAATTGGAATGTACACCAAAGCTATCCAAAACAAAAGCAATTGCACATGAATAAGTGTTAGGAATTCATACCTAACAATCCAAGATAGTTATAGACTTAGATGTGAGATAAAATTCTCACCTTTTTACACAAAACAATGAAGAAGAAGCTATAGAGCAATGGCAAGGACAGTCACTCATCAATTCCAACCCAAAGAGCTTGAATCTAAGCTTAAAAGAGAAACATTTCCTAAATTAGGTTTAGGAATTTCTGAAATTGGTAAAAGAATGGGTCGGAGAACAAGAAGAGGAGGCTTACCAAAGCTTCTTCTATAAATTTGGAGCTAGAACTTGATTTGCAAATGGAAACTATGGCTTGGAGTTTTACTTTCCCATTCCTCTCTCCATTGTTGCTAAAGCTTGAGTATTAGGAAATAGAAGTAAAGTAATAAAGAGAAGAGGGGTGAAGCTTGGGTCTAATGAGCTGAAACAAAACCAAAGCCCTAAGTGAAAAAGTAGTAAAATTCTACTATCTCCAAACATATCGAAGTATATACTCAAAAAGATCGCAAACGTCATTTTGAACTCGATAGGGGTGGTCTCGAGTCATAATTCGACCGTTTGCAAAAAGTAGCTTCTCGGACTAAAATCCGACTAACAATGAAATATTTAAATAAAATATTTAAATATGCGGGTTGTTAGATATAAAAATTGAAGTTTATTAGAATAAAAATTTAACTTGAAGAAGAGTTAAACTAAAATAAGTGTGAAAATGAAATAAGTTAGAAAGTAAGCCAAATTAAGTGAAGTAAAGAGATTAGTGAATGGAATGTATATAAGTTTGGAAAACTTATGGAAGTTGAAAATTTGAATTGGAATGTAACCGAATTAAGTTAAATAAAAGTGAATTTTGAGAAAATGAATAAGTAAGCTAAATAGAATGGTCATTGAAGTAAAATTTATTAAGTTGAAATAAATTTGTGAACGAACTAAGTAATTTAAATTGTAAGTGAATAGAATTGAAATTGAAAATTTGAAAAGCTGTTTAATTTGAATTATGGGAATAAGGTGAGATTGAAAAATTAGTTTGAGTTGGGCTAAGTAAAACCAAAAGTTGGTAATAAGATTTGATCGAGGAATGGGATAATCTAGTGAATCGAATGTAAAAATTCAATATTGATTTTGAGTGGGAATAAATTGGTGAAGGGAAGTTAAATTGAAATTCAAATGAAAATTGAAAATGCGAAGTGAATGAAAATAGATATAAAAGATTAAGCAAAGAAGTGAAAATAAATGTAAGAAGTACATAAAATATTTATATTGAACTTAAGAAATGGATGGTGAAATTCTTAAGTAAATTTGGAATTGAGAAAAATACTAGGTAAGTATTTGAATGAAGATTAAGTAAAGTAGTGAAATGGGATAAGTATGAATAAGTGAATGGAAATTGAAATAAATGTGAATAAAAAGAGAATTGATATAGCTAAAAACCAATTGAGATAAATACGTAGGATGTACGTTTACTATTTTATTCGCATAGCGATTTGATCCACATTCGAGCATAGAATTTCGAGATAGTTATATCGATTCGAGTTGGGATTTTTCACTCGATTTTCGACGGCGAACTCTGGATATGGATTTTTGATTGATCCTGAAATTCTCTATCATAGTTTATGGCTATACAAGGAGAATGATGGTTTCTGATCAAGGAACCAGATTTGAGTCTGCACTAGGAAATCGGGTGAACGATACTGGTTCAAAAGTGAAATTGTGTGATCGAGTGAGCGATCGAATTTGATATTGCGTACGGATCATATATGTACATCGTACGGGCTTGAATGAAATTGATATTGAAAGTTTTGAAAAGAAATGAAAAAAATGATTTTGAATTCTATGATTGGATATTATTGCTACGTGTGGTGCATGAAATTAAAAGCAAAAGATAAATTGATGTTTTTGAATTCAAAAGATAAAATTTGAATGGCACGACAAAAAGGTATGTATTTAAATTGACATATGAAATTGATAATTTTCTGATCTAGCGCCTGGCTTTTGTTTTCTTTTGAAATTTGGGGCCCGTAGAGGCGTTTTGTAGTTGTTCCGAGCTAGCCGCGCAAAGGAGACACTGGCGAAATTTTTCGAAAATTTAGGGAGTTAGAAAATTTCGATTTTTTTTTTGATAATTTAAAGTTGGTTTTAAATTACAATTTAAATGGTTGAGTAAGTAAATATTATTTGTAACAGATGAATGAGTTTGGAAAGTTAGTAAGAGGGTTAGTGTGTCTTTAATAAAAAGATTTTTGGAAAGTTGTTGAAAATTGTTTGGTTTTGGGAAAATAGTAAACGGGTATTGGACCATTCTTCTTAACTAGAAATTTCGGGGACGAAATTCTTTTAAGGGGGAGGAATGTAACGACCTGGAATTTTGGGTATTTGAAATTAGAATATTTAATTGATTTTAAATATTTAAAAGGTTAATTTTGACTTGGATTTCAAATATCACTAATTATTGGATAATTTAATTATTAGATTTAATAATTGAAAATTGGATAAAATACTGAATCTTGGTTTTTAAGCTTGTTAAAAACAGTTTAAAGACTTATAAAATTTATATTGATAAAAGATAATAAAAGTTTTAAATTTGAATTTAAAAGTGTTTTGTTCAGTTTTGCAAATATATCGTTTAAATTGACAATTAAAAATAGCTTTCCGAGGCACGGTCTCGGAATTCGACGAAACCAATTCCATTGGATCCGTAAGGGTATATTATTATCGGATTTCAAATTTTGAAACGTTTGGAGTTATCGTGTGACCGTTTGGGATATAAACGCGCTGAAATTTATATCGGAAATTTAATATAATAATTCGGTCCAAAAAACTATCTTTTCCATACGATCGAATTAGGACTCGAAACCTTTTCCATTGCGTTCGGAATAGAGGTATAACATTATGAACACCTAGCGACACGCCTCAATAGGAGGTCGAGATTTGGAGCTACGTTTCCGAGACAATTTAAAATTTAAAATAATATATTATATTGGCCAGTCAAAGAGAATTTCACATCAGGTCCTTTTGCTTTCCCTTCCATCACTGTAGCAAGTTGGGCCGAATTTGTTTCCGTCATTTCTTTCAATTCGAAAATCATGTCACCTTTTTATCCTTTCAGTTCAAAATCGTGCATATATCCCTCTCCCTTCTCTGTATTATTCGAGAAATTCAAGAAGAAAGAAAAAAAGGGGAACGCAGAGGGAAAATCGTGTCTTCCTCAATTCGAAAAAAAATTTCGCATCCATTCTCTAATGTTCCCGGAATTCAAAAATACCTATCATATCTTCCACTTTCAAAACGGAATTGAATTCACCTAGAGAAAAAATTCAATATCGAAATCCCCTCGGCTGTGAGAGCGGCCTTCTTATTTGAATCGATTTCGTACCTGAGGGATAGGGGTTTCGCGCGACAAAGGCTTGGGGGGAACTCCGGTCATCAACAGAGAGTGCACGAGGGACTCAAGCTGAATGTCGCGATAGGCGAAGTCGATTAGGGTTTGCGTGGTGGGACTTGGCGACGAATGGCAACATTCTAGCGAGAATCTCGGTGGCTCGTGGCGTGAGGGTCGTCGAAGTCGATGGTGGTTGTAGTGGCGTTGTTGGCAGTTATGTCAGGGCACGCGAAGGTAGAGAAGGAAGTCTTGATCGATGTCAGATGTGATGGCGATAGGGTCTGGCGTGGTGGAAGTCGGGCGGTGCCGAAGTTCGTCGCATGCAAGTGTTGATCGTGGTGGCGAACGAGGTGGGATAGCCTGGGTTCGTTTTTCAAGTAAGGTATATGATTCAATTTAAAATTTGATAACATATATATATATATATATATATGGATATATGACAGAAAAATATATATAAAGTTTAAAAAAACAAAAATTGCCTAGAGTGATAAAAAAAAGGTAAATGAAGATATATACTGTTTTGTGTAATCATGTTTAAACAAGAATTGGAAAGGAAATTTTATATAAATATGCATATTTTAACTTACTACTAAATTGAAAAAAAATATCTTAGGGTAATTTAATTTTTTTCAAACCTTTCAATTTAAGGTTAAGTAAGTTAAAATTTTTAGTTTAATTTGTTTATCAAAAATAAATTTTAACAGTAGTGTAAAATTTATAATTTTATTAACCCAATAAATTTAAGTTTAAAATGAGAATATACTAATGTTAGTTTAAAATCATGGCAAATGTTAATAAATTCGGAAAGTTCATTTATACGAGGTCCAGAATCAAATGATACCAGCCGGGTTGGTTCGTTGCTGGAATCGATGCAATAAAAGCGAAGGTGAGTTAATCTCACTCAAATTGGATTGCTGGTTAATTTAATCAGTTAAAATAAATTACTAGATTGATTGCTTGAAATGATAATTTATTATCGGTCTGGATGTGATACTATATATAGTAGTATATATACATATTGGATTGATTGATATTCCCGCATTATATAGCGGATGAGACCCTATGCGCCAACATAATAGCGGATGACCCTATATACCGCGATATCCTCCTCGAAGTGGGAATGGTATTTTTATATTGTGCTAACATCTGTGGATGCAGGAAAACAGGTTGGCGGGATCCAACAGGATTTCTCAAAATTGTTGAATTTATTTTCATATTCAATTATATGAAATGTTAAATAATTCTGTGATATATATTATGTTGGAAAAATTAATTTATTTGATGTTAATATATTGTTGGATATATTGTGGCAATTTAAAAATATAAATATTGAATTTTTTTAAAAGGGGAATAAAAAGGGAAAATTTAAAGTAAGAAATTTATAGTAAAGATGGATAAATTTAAAAAGAAAAGAATCGGGAAAATAAATAGTTTGATTTTAAATCCTATTTAATAAATTCCGAAACATAGAAAATAATAGAGTCTTTGGATAAATCTGAATTAAAAGATTTTAAAAAAGTAAGGACTTAAGCAATATTGATTTGAAGTACAAAGAATTTATTTTAAAAGTTTAAGTTTCAAATGTTTAGGGAAAAATAAAAGGAGAATTTTGAAAAAGAGTATGAAATTGGTATTCCAGATTTAGATAAGGTTTTAAATCACAACAAAGGGGTAAAATTTGAATTAATGGATTTTGGAATAAATTTGGATAAATCGAGAAATAAAATTTTGAAGAGAATTTAATTCAGAGAATCGATTTGAAAATCGATTAAGTATTTTGGAAACTATGATTTAAAGGGAAATGAGGTTATGGAGTTTATAAACTAGATTTATAAATAAAGTGAATAAATACCAGTGGATATTTGAGATTTTAAATTCACGGTAGGAATTTATAAAGGGATGAGTAAATAGTTTTAAAAATAAAAGAGAGTTTTATTTTTAAAAGGTATGGAATAGAAAATTTACGAGATTGGGACGTAAATTAAAGTGGGAATAAATCGAGAAGTATTTATAAATGATTAGATGAGCTATATTGGAATGAAAAGTGTATTTTCCTGAAAGCCAAGTATAATTTCAAAGGTGATTTTTAAGTATAGATTAAAAGTTTTAAAAGTGGTTTTGAAAGAATGTTTTAGAAAATTTATTATTTAGTTTCTTTAAAAATTGTTAAAGTAAATATTTATTTAAGTTAATTATAGTAGTAATTAATTTTAAAGGTTAAATTTGTATTTTTGTAACGACCCATAAATTTATAATAATTTTATTTGTTTTATTTATATATTTAACTGAAATTTTGTGAAATTTTAAACAATAAAATTTTGAAATAAAAATTTGATATTTGAAATACCCATTTAAACATAGAAACTGGTAAATTTTCATCAGATAATATGGAAGTTTATTTTCTTGTATAATTTTATTTTAATTTAACTTAGTTAATAACAGTTGAATTTAAAGTATTCCGAAACCTAAATATTTCAACATGAGAAAATTTATTTAGAACACTCTGAATAAGGCTGCGTAATTCGTTTCGCAAATTTCGGACGTTTCTAGCTCCGTTTGGATTTTTCCTTACGGAATAGCAATGTATATCAGTGTCTGTATCAACTTTTGATCGGATGATCGTACCACAGATATCTGTATATCGTTTTGATCATCTCATCGTGCTGATCTATGCGGTATGTTTATTTCTATGTTTTGGTGTCTGGTGTGCAGCGGAACCGTGAAACTATTTATTGTATATGTCCTCTACGTGAGCCTGTTTGTTTTCCTTTGTCACCTACCCGTTGAAACTAGTAGCCATCTGCATTTAATTTCTGAAATCAACGTACGATCCCTCCCTAATCCAAGGTTAATATTTTTCTCGTGTCTCTTCACTTTTCTACCAACCTTTCGGTTACTCTATTTTGATAAGAAGATAAATATAATAAGATAGTATGTGCCTCTGCCTTCTTTGGAAAACCTGTTAGCATTACACCCCACCCTCCGCCCTCTGCAATTGCCGCAACAGCCACCCTCGGCCAAATCGACCTCTGACCTCACACCGCAACTATATTTTCCACCCGACTGCTTTGCCTCCGCCCTTGTCATCACCGACCAACCACAAGATCTTCACCACAGCCTGCATCTTCTACCGAAACTCGAGACCCATTCGCCGATCTCCAGATCCATGCAACCCACTGCTAGCCGAGCTTCGCATAGCAGCCTGCATCGGTCTCATCCCTCCCCGCCTTGTTGTTTTTCCTAGCTCGGGCCTGCTCTTGTTGATGCGTGTATATATATTCATGTATATACGTATAAACTCGAGGTAAATGTTGTTATGTATTGTCTTTGCTGTATATATAAATTTATATTTATTTCGACTGTATTTTTTGTGTGTTAGATTTAAAATTGCATGTATATAAAATAATATATATATATATATGTTGGTATATAATAATTTTACATGTTTATATATATATATATATATATTTATTTATTTATAAGTTTACAAATGCTGCTAATATAAGTTCAAGTAGTATATATTTTGTTTCTTTGGAAACCAGTACTTTCGTGTTAAGATATATGTAAGTATATATGTTGTTGCTGTTTCTATATTAGTACAGAAGTTTTTAAAGAAAGTTAAAAAAAAGAAGTGTTCTTTTAGTTTTATATATGCTGGTTTAGATATGTAGATATAATATGTCTGGAATACTCTAGTATGTGTTAAAAGTTATATTGTTGGGTGTGCGATATGTTATAGAGATGTGTATATATATACGTTCTGTTTATATATGGTGGATGGGTCTGAGTAAGTTTATATATATGGTTTTATAGATATAATATATGGATATTGTTTCTTACGACAACTTGTTGTTTTATATATATGTGTGTCTATAAACTTTTGGATCCGCTGGTTTTACTTTATAAGTATGTTTATATATTATGATTCTGTTTACTGTTAGTGTATATGTATGGTTTATATTTGAATTTTTATGTTAGTTTATAAAGATATAGGTTTAAATTAAATATTGATTGTTAAGTATATGTGTATATGTTATAATAATATTTGTTTTAAATTGTGTATATATATAACTATCTTTCATTTTAAAAAATGAATATATTTATTTTATATGTTTATGAGTATTGTTCCAAAAATATATTATCCGTCTATCAAGCTAATTCGTTTTGATTTCATCGGTTCCTCTTTATCATCTTTGTCCATCGTGCATGTTCTTATCGAATCGTGTCCATCTAGCTTTGCTTCGGGATTCGTAACTCGTTTGTCAAATCTATCTAGCCTTGAAAGGTGAGCAATCACTCACGATTAATGTTCTTATATTTATTAAATTTGTTCAATTGAAATGACAATTGAAATATGCTGCTGTTAGACAATTACAATGTTATGTATATGCTGTTGTCTGTATCTGTTCACCTGTGACATCTGACACCAGTTTATGTTATTTAAATTGATGATATATGCCTATTATATTATTATCATATCTGTTATCACTATGCAAATTCCCTGTTAGTATAGAATTCACTATGGGTTGAAATGATACATACCCGAATGGACTTTAGAATAGGAGAAAATCGTTATGGGTTGAAATGATAGACCGAAGCGATTTTCATTGAATTGAAATGGAGATTGTGGGTTGAAATGATATATACCCGTATATATAAATTTAAATTGCAGATTGAAATGATAAATATCTGTATCACTTGACCATAGAATAGAAAATTATATACAGACACCGTGGTCTATATATAAATATTTTGAAAATGATTTCTACTGTTTTTGGAAAGAAATATATGGTTTTATAAAATATTGATTTTAGATATTATATAAATATTATTTTATATATAGTTAAATTCTTAAATTTAAGCTATGTATAAATTTGTTTAATATAAAATATGTTTAGTAATAAAGTTTGATTTTATTAAAATATAATATGGTGAAATATTTATTTAAATTATATTTTAATATAGAGTTTATAATTGATTCTAATAAATTAAGGTTGAGAAGTTGGATTCGAAATCGATTTGAAATTGCATTTAATTAAGAATTATATTTGATTAAATCGATTTGGGAACTTATTGAACTTGAGATTTTAAAGGACACGATTTCTATAACTTGATTTTGTTTAAGGTGATTTAAATGAATATATCAAGTTTAAATAAATTGAAGCAATATTCAGTTATTTGAAGTTTGAAAGTTTTATTTAAATGATATTGGATTTATTAAGTAAATATTTCAAAATTAAATAATAGCAAATTGAATTTTATATATGGAATTATAAAAAAAATTAGTTTTGAAATTATGGAATATTTAAAGCTTTGAAATATATGGAATTTGAAATGGTTTATTTGAGGTTCGAATCTGTATTTGAAATTGATATAATTTGAAATGGATTATTGAAAACTGAATTGAGTTGAAAGTTATGAATTGAGATTTGATTTAAATTGAATTTTGGATTTGAGTTGATTTGGAATTAATTGGTGAAATTTGAGGAAAACAATTTTATATACTATATTAATATTTAAATCGGTTAAGCGGAAAGTATTATGATTTCAAGTATTATGTTTTGAAAGTGTTATAATTTCAAGTGTTTAGTTTTGAAAATGTTATAACTTTGAAAGTGCTATGAATTTTGGAAATGATATTGTATGGATACGGTTTTGAAATGGATACGATATTTTGGTTTTAAAGTATAAACTATTTTGAAATGACCGCGGTGTTATAATAACGATTGTTTATTAAAGAGACCAGGATCGGAAGTTGTCATACTCTCTGCCAACTCTGAAAACCACTTTAACAACTGTGTATGCGGTGGAGATTCCAGAATGAAGTAGGATGGTGGCGACGTTCTATTGAGGTATATACGTGGACCCGACTCCCGTGAGTTGGCATAAGGTGGCCAAAATAGGAGCGATTCTGGGCCAATGAGGTAGCTCCTCTTATCGGACACACTTCTTGGATACTATTCTGTTACTTTGTGATTGATTGGGTGCACCTTTGATTTTGGGAGTGTGGCTCGAGGTGGGCGGTAGTGGCTGTTATGCGTTACCACCATTCCGGATGCATAATTGGTATATCTACCGTGGCATTGCCTCGTTATGCCGTGTCACCTACCCTAGCGTGCTTTATACAATTTTGTACCATACCTATGGAGTGCCTTCTGACGATGCTCGATACAGGGGAGATTACGGTACTGTATAGACTATGGGAATATATAAAATGTGTTAAGGTGGAAAATGTAAAGCCTTAACGCTATTTTCAAATATATTATACTTTACTTTAAACATTATTATAATAGCGTATATTACTACATAGTAGATAATTTAACGGATCCTTAGAGGATGGTTATCCCAAACATCCTTTGAGTTACTTGTATTTCAGTTGTTATTTCACTTGAGTTGGATTTATTGATATAAGAATGTTAATCCTGACTCGAGTGTTTTGTGTTTTGCTTTACGCTCGGGTCAGACTGAGCGATAAAGCTTTTAGGGCTCATCTTTGGAGTTGGAGCTTCGCTTGGAGATCCAGCTATCTATCCAGCTTTCAGATATTCAGTTGATTTCAATGATGTATTCTGATCTTGTATTTGACTATTGTATTCAAGACTTCTGTTGTATCTTATATGACTCTATTATATATAGTAGCTTCATGAACTACTATTCTCTTGTTTCCGCTGCATTATATAACTCTGTGTCTGTGATTCTATGATTATTTATTTACTGTATAGGTTGAGTTTTGCCAAATATAAATTAACAATCTGGTATTTTGATCAATCCAAATCCGGCATGTGTGTCTGTCTATGCACTTGGAGGGTGCAACATGATAGGGGGTTCTCGCATTTGGTTTGGTAGCGAGCGGATGACTCTTACTCCTACATGTCCCCGCGGGGGTTGGTGGTGTAGTCGAGAGGCTGGCCGTAAAGGCAAAACACAGGTACTAATGTATGCTACGGTGGGCGTTACCCCACTGACGGGCGGTCGTTACAGTTGGTATCAGAGCTTTGGCTCTAGGCAAACTTAGCATGTATGGTAAATTTAATTACGGAATCACTTTCGTTCGAGCTTGAATACTTTCCTCTTTGACTTGAATTTCCTTTGAATATGGAACGTTCCCTCGGTTCTGAAGTTCATTCTTGTCCCTCACCTTTCATATTCTTCTGAATTCTGGAGCATCCCATAGCTTTACGATATAATTTGTAAAGGGATGTAACTCCTTTACAATAGCATCGATTCACCAGAGATTTATATATCCTCGGTTTAGATGCTGACATCTCTTGTTATGCCGAATTCTATCACTTGAGATCGAATGTAGATTTGCCTCGTAATTCTGCATCGATCTTATTCTTGAAGTCACGGTCGACCCGGTTAAGGTTGCCCGTGATTTATATAAACTTATCCATCTTCCTATTTTTTATTCAATTTTCTTATCTTTGTTTCAAACCTATCTTCGAATCAACATTCTCTTTGATTTGAGTCCATCAAAATTGAATCTCTAGCCTCGTTTGAAATCCATTCTTTTATCGTCGAGCGAGGAAGTGTATTTGTAAATTAATAAAAAAATGTTATATATATATTGTGTTGTTTGAGTTGTTGATGTTGATTTGGGTTTTCGATCGATTCGTTTGATCAACATTATTGATAGGATCTCCAAAACACTTGAGCAGAGAAAACTGACACAATATTATTTTCAAATTTGGTAAATGAAATAAATTTTTGTATGATTATATTATATATATAAGTATAAATTTGCAAGAAATTAAATAGTTAATGAATTTGTTGTCAGAAATGATATTATTTGGTTTTCATTTATTGTTTTGAAAACCATTGACTACTGCATAATACAAATAAATGAAACTATAAACATGGTCATAAACTCATTTGAATTGGAATGAATTTAGATCTAGAATTTGAGAATTTACTTTTCGATGATTTCAGACTCTGGTTTTTAAAGTTTTTAAAATGTATATTATTGAAAATATTTTCAAATAGAAATAGTTTTAAAAGAATTTTTAAATGTTTAAATTAGAGCTCTCCTCTTTTGTTGCTGGAAAATAATTTTGGTGATGACGGCCGCATCATCGACATTCTTTTTCGAGTTTCGAAGTGGATAGACCATTCTGTAGCCTTGCTACACTGTTATGTTGGAAATTAAATTGATTCGAATTGCTGAAGTATGACTTGATTTATAATATAGATATATATTTATAGATTTGATTTGACTTATATATATATGTGTATATATATATTTGGTTTGAAGTGAAATCGGAAATTTAATTCTTAAATTTATGTCAAGGATGTTTTCAATTATAAATAGAGCCAAAATTGAATAAATATTTAAATACTTGAATAATTGAATTGGGAAAATTTACTTGTATAATACTCAATTACATTCCAATATAACTTACCTAGATCATTCTGAAGTTAAATATGTAATTGAATAATTTAAAATGTAAATGATGTAAAAAGAAATTACAAATAAAATTTAAGTGGTGGTAATAAATGTTATATACTTAAATTTTGATTATAAAAAAGTTAATAGAGATAAATAGAGTAATAAGTTAATAGAATAATAAATGAGATAAATAAAATAAATTCTATTTTGAGGGAATTAATAAATTGAAATAAAATCAACTTAATGAAATATCTTGAATTAATTGAATTTAAATTGAATTTTGTTTTGAAAGGAACCTTTTGTATCTAACATTAATAAATGTGAAATTAAATCAATTTAATGGAAACCTTGAATTCAAAAACAAATTGTTGAATATAAATCTATTTAAATTGAAATTTATATGGTTTGAACTAATTGTTTTATTTTTTTTTCAACCTATTTTTTCTTTCTGGTTGGTTCTATTCTCCTACCTCCTTCCTTTTCGAGGACGAAAAGTTTTAAGTGGGGGAGAGTGTAACGACCCGTAAATTTATAATAATTTTATTTGTTTTATTTATATATTTAACTAAAACTTTGTGAAATTTTAAACAATAAAAATTTGAAATAAAAATTTGATATTTGAAATACGTCCATTTAAACATAGCAATTGGTAAATTTTCATCAGATAATATGGATGTTTATTTTCTTGTGTAATTTTATTTCAATTTAACTCAGTTAATAACAGTTGAATTTAAAGTATTCCGAAACCTAAATATGTCAACATGAGAAAATTTATTTAGAACACTCTGAATAAGACAGTGTAATTCGTTTTGCAAATTTCGAACGTTTCTAGCTCCGTTCGGATTTTTCCGTACGGAATAGCAATGTATATCAGTGTCCGTATTGAATTTTGATCGGATGATTGTACCATAAATATCTGTATACCGTTTTGATTGTCTCGTCGTACTGATCTATGCGGTATATTTATTTCTGTGTTTTGGTGTCCGGTGTGCAGTGAAACCGTGAAACTATTTATCGTATCTATCCCCTAAGTGAGCCTGTTTGTTTTCCTTTGTCGCCTACCTGTTGAAACTAGTAGCCATCTGCATTTAATTTCTAAAATCAACGTACGACCCCTCCATAGTCCCATCGGTTAATATTTTTCTCGTGTCTCTTCACTTTTCTACCAACCTTTCGGTTACTCTATTTTGATAAGAAGATAAATATAATAAGATAGTATGTGCCTCTGCTTTCTTTTGAAAACCTGTTAGCATTACACCCCTCCCTCCGCCCTCTGCAATGGCCGCAACAGCCACCCTCGGCCAAGTCGACCTCCGACCTCACATCGCAACTATATTTTCCACCTGACTGCTTTGCCTCCGCCCTTGTCATCACCGACCCACCACAAGATCTTCATCATAGCCTGCATCTTCTACCGAAACCCGAGACACATTCGCCAATCTCTAGATCCATGCAACCCACTGCTAGCCGAACTTCGCATAGCAGCCTGCATCGGTCTCGTCCCTCCCCACCTTGTTTTTTTTCCTAACTCGGGCCTGCTCTTGTTGATGTGTGTGTATATATTCATGTATATACGTATAAACTCGAGGTAAATGTTGTTATGTATTGTCTTTGCTGTATATACAAATTTGTATTAGTTTCGACTGTATTTTTTGTGTTTGATTTTGTTTTAAAATTGTATGTATATAAAATAATATATATGTTGGTATATAATAATTTTACATGTTTATATATATATATATACACGTTTATGAGTTTACAAATGCTGCTAATATAAGTTCAAGTAGTATATATTTTGTTACTTTGGAAACCAGTACTTGCGTGTTAAGATATATGTAAGTATATATGTGATTGCTATTTCTATATCAGTATAGAAGTTTTTAAAGAAAGTTTTAAAAAAGAAGTGTTCTGTTAGTTTTATATATGCTGGTTTAGATATGCAGATATAACATGTCTGGAATACTCTAGTATGTGTTAAAAGGTATATTATTGGGTGTGCGGTATGTTATAGAGATGTATATATATACGTTCTGTTTATATATGGCGGATGGGTCTAAGTAAGTTTATATATATGGTTTTATAGATATAATATATGGATATTGTTTCTTACGACAACTTGTTGTTATATATATATATAGGTCTATAAACTTTTGGATCTGCTAGTTTTACTTTATAAGTATGTTTATATATTAAGATTTTGTTTACTGTTAGTGTATATGTGTGGTTTATATTTGAATTTTTATGTTAGTTTATAAAGATGTAGGTTTAAATTAAATATTGATTGTTAAGTATATAAGTGTATATGTTATAATAATATTTGTTTTAAATTGTGTATATATATAAATATCTTTCATTTTAAAAATGAATATATTTATTTTATATGTTTATGAGTATTGTTCCAAAAATATATTATCCGTCTATCAAGCTAATTCGTTTTGATTTCGTCGATTCCTCTTTATCATCTTTGTCTGTCATGCCTGTTCTTATCGAATCGTGTCCATCTAGCTTTGCTTTGGGATTCGTAACTCGTTTGTCAAATCTATCTAGCCTTGAAAGGTGAGAAATCACTCACGATTAATTTTCTTATATTTATTAAATTTGTTCAATTGAAATGACAATTGAAATATGCTGCTGTTAGATGATTACATTGTTATGTATATGCTGTTGTTTGTATCTGTTCACCTGTGACATCTGACACCAGTTTATGTTATTTATATTGATGATATATGCCTATTATATTATTATCATATCTATTATCACTCTGCAAGTTCCCTGTTAGTATAGAATTCACTATGGGTTGAAATGATACATGCCGAACGGACTTTAGAATAGAAGAAAATCGTTATGGGTTGAAATGATAGAGCCAAGTAATTTTCATTGACTTGATTTTGGGATTGCGGGTTGAAATGATATATACCCATGTATATAAATTTAAATTCCGGATTGAAATGATAAATATCTGTATCACTTGACCATAGGATAGAAAATTATATATAGACACCGTGGTCTATATATAAATATTTTGAAAATGATTTCTATGGATTTTGGAAAGAAATATATGGTTTTATAAAATATTGATTTTAGATATTATATAAATATTATTTTATATATAGTTAAATTCTTAAATTTAAGCTATGTATAAATTTGTTTAATATAAAATAAGTTTAATAATAAAGTTTGATTTTATTAAAATATAAGATGGTTAAGTATTTATTTAAATTATATTTTAATATAGAGTTTATAATTGTAACTAATAAATTAAGGTTGAGAAGATGGATTTGAAATCGATTTGAGATTGTATTTAATTAAGAATTATATTTAATTAAATCGATTTGGGAACTTATTGAACTTGAGATTTTAAAGGATACGATTTCCATAACTTGATTTTGTTTAAGGTGATTTAAATGAATATATCAAGTTTAAATAAATTGAAGCAATATTCAGTTATTTGAAGTTTGAAAGTTTTATTTAAATGATATTGGATTTATTAAGTAAATATTTCAAAACCAAATAATAATAAATTGATTTTGATATATGGAATTATAAAAAAATTTAGTTTTGAAATTATGGATATTTAAAGCTTTAAAACATATGGAATTTGAAATTGTTTATTTGGGGTTCGAATCTGTATTTGAAATTGAAATAATTTGAAATGGATTATTGAAAACTGAATTGAGTTGAAATTTATGAATTGAGATTTGATTTAAACTGAATTTTGGATTCAAGTTGATTTGGAATTAATTGGTGAAATTTGAA
Source organism: Allium cepa (assembly GCA_030765085.1). Classification (NCBI taxonomy): domain Eukaryota; kingdom Viridiplantae; phylum Streptophyta; class Magnoliopsida; order Asparagales; family Amaryllidaceae; genus Allium; species Allium cepa. The sequence goes on from CM060941.1 coordinate 1,046,622,937, forward strand.
GAAAACAATTTTATATACTATTTTAATATTTAAATCGGTTAAGTGGGAAGTATTATGATTTCAAGTATTATGTTTTGAAAGTGTTATAATTTCAAGTGTTTGGTTTCGAAAATGTTATAACTTTGAAAGTGTTATGATTTTTGGAAATGACATTGTATGGATATGGTTTTGAAATGCATACGATATTTTGGTTTTAAAGTATAAACTATTTTGAAATGACCGTGGTGTTATAATAACGTTTGGTTGTTAAAGAGACCAGGATCGAAAGTTGTCATACTCTCTGCCAACTCCGAAAACCACTTTAACAACTGTGTACGCGGTGGAGATTCCAGAATGAAGTAGGATGGTGGTGATGTTATATTGAGGTATATACGTGGACCCGACTCCCTTGAGTTGGCATAAGGTGGCTAAAACAGGAGCGATTCTGGGCCAATGAGGTAGCTTCTCTTATCGGACACACTTTTTCGATACCATTCTATAACTTTGTGATTGATTGGGTGCACCTTTGATTTTGGGAGTGTGGCTCGAGGGGGCGGTAGTGGCTGCTATGCGTTACCACCAGTCCGGATGCGTAATTGGTATATCTACCGTGGCATTGCCTCGTTGTGCCGTGTCACCTACTCTAGCGCGCCTTATACGATTTTGTTTTGTACCATACCTATGGAGTGCCCTCTGACGACGCCCAGTACAAGGGAGATTACGGTACTGTATAGACTATGGGAATATATAAAATGTGTTAAGGTGGAAAATGTAAAGCCTTAACGCTATTTTCAAATATATTATACTTTACTTTAGACATTATTTTAATAGTGTATATTACTACATAGTAGATAGTTTAACGGATCCTTAGAGGATGGTTATCCCAAACATCCTTTGAGTTACTTGTATTTCAGTTGTTATTTCACTTGAGTTGGATTTAGTGATATAAGAATGTTAATCCTGACTCGAATGTTTTGTGTTTTGCTTTACGCTTGGGTCAGACTGAGTGATACAGTTTTTGAGGCTCACCTTTGGAGTTGGAGCTTTGCTTGGAGATCCAGCTATCTATCCAGCTTTCAGATATTCAGTTGATTTCAGTGATGTATTCTGATCTTGTATTTGACTATTGTTTTCGTGACTTTTGTTGTATCTTATATGACTCTGTTGTGTGTGTGTATATATATATATATATATATATAGTAGCTTCATGCACTACTATTCTCTTGTTTCCATTGCATTATATAACTCTGTGTCTGTGATTCTGTGATTATTTATTTACTGTATAGGTTGGGTTTTGCCAAATATAAATTAACAATCTGGTATTTTGAGCAATTCAAATCCGTCATGTATGGATGCAAATGGTTGAAAATATCAGGATGTTACAATTTTGATGTAAAGGATAACTATTAAATATTATACCTTATATTATAGTTTTATTTTAAAGTAGTTTTGGCTAAATCTTTTCTTGGGAAATTATTATAGAATTTCATAACGATTATTTTGAATAAAGTGATTCAAGTAGTTTTATTTTAAATGTTTTAAGCATATATTTTTGGATAAAGAGATTTAATTTATTTAAAAGCTAAATTTAACAAGGCTTGGTGTTTTTTAGTGGAAATAGAATATTTGGTCAAATGATTGTTTAATTTGATAGTTAAATAACCGACTATCAATAGCGGCCAATGCGTTGATTGTTTCAAAGAGACCGGGATCGCATTTAATTATCCGAAAACCACTTCGATCCGGTTTGAACGATTGCGAATGAAGATCGTAAAGATGATGAAGACGGTGATTCGGTTTGTCCAAACCCAGGGCAACTTGTATAGACGAATGCTATCAGACCATCGTTAGGAGGACGAAGAGCTTTCTAAGTGAAATGTGTTCTAAAAGGGTAACGCATAACCTCAAGCCTCATCAACCAGTAATGGCTAAAGCAGGGGAGGTGCAGCAAGGCTAAGTGGGTAGCACCTAATTAGGGTAAGGTCATCCCTGTCTAGAGTCCCTTTTTGATCTCGGCTTAGTGGGCGGTTGCTGATCCCAACCGCGGGGTGATCTTATTCGGACTATCCAGTAAGGGGTAGCTCCGGTCTTGTGTTGCAGGGGACCGGGAGTGGTCCTCGGTACGCTGATCTGGGCTAGGTACTGTAACGGGCGGTACCACAGTAGCCCTGCCGTTGTATGGAATCCAATCTCCAATAAGCGCCCGTACAGTTTTGATTGTGCGCAACTATGCTGGAACGTGAGATGCAAGCATTTCAGCTAGATTCTATTTTACTTTCTATAGACACTATCATAATATCAGACGACTTTGATAAAAAAAATGTTCTGGTTATCGTAAGGTAAAAACCCGGCATGTTTATTTGTGGCATGGTCTTATGAGATACCTTTGATTTCGAAGGATTTTGAAAACTTTAATAATTCAATGGAGTGTGTTTTCTCACGCTAGTTTTCCAGACTGACTCGGGTGTTATTTAATTATAATGCTCGGGTCAGACCGAGTATTACAGATACAGGATATGATGTTGTGGAGCTTAGGAGACGAGCTGAATGACGAGACGTATCACACGTACTTGACTTATATTCCGCTGTGTATGGTATGATGTATAGTCAGCTTTTGCGAGGACAAGTTATTATAACTGACCAGTATTGTGCTAGTGCTTGATTGCGTACTCTGATGATTGTAAGTATTAAACAGTTACAGTTTCTTTTGTATAAAAATCTGTTGCTATATGTTATATATTATTCCACTGCGATTGTGAGATTCTGATGTTGTTTTCTATTTCTTCTTCTACCTCTTTCTTCTTTAACTCTAATGGTTCGTATATCCATCCAATTTGAGTTGAATTGATGGAGAATATTGTCGACTCAAAGGGGTATGGGTTTGCGGGATGTTACAGGCACGATATTCATGCTCGAGAAACCGAACACGCAAGCGAAACCCTAAAGTGCACACGTCAATCTAGAGGACCGGAGCTAAAATCAGGCAAAACCACCATGTGAGCCACGTCTCTGTAGGCCTCCGCCCTAAGTACGGCGTCTCCCCCACTGCTGTTTGCTTGAAAAACGTGAAAATATGTGCGACATTCAAAACCAGATTCTGGTGATTCCAAGATGTTTTGCCTCAAATCAACCGTTGGATGTGTAGAGTTCATCGAGGTCTACAACTTTTCTTTTGGAAGTTTTTGAATTCGATGAACGGATTGAGAGAAATCGAGGAGGGAAGTTATGCCATTTTCGACCATTGAAATGAAAAGAACGGCGGCTTAAAAAATGCTAGGGTTTGAACGACGGGGGCCATATATACAAATCTCGCGGCACTATTCATCCGTGAAATTTTCGAACTTCAAACGAAGCATGCCGCCAAACGTTCCTATTGTTTTTTCCGAACACAATGGAACTAGTCTCGAGGTCTATTTCAAACGTATGCAGAAGATAGCTTTTCAAAATCAATTTATTTAAATTGAATTCCTTTTATTAATTTCTACGCGTTTCAAGCTCGCAAGGCCAAACTACAAGTCTGATTGCTATGAAACTTGAAATTCTATAATAGCATACAATTACGGATCCAATGAAATTGGTTTCATCAAAATCCGAGATAGTGGCCAAAATGGCTATTTTCACAATTAAAATATGAAATTTCAAAAATCAATTTAATCACTTTAAATTCAATTTTAAAATTTTACTATCTTCATTCCCGTTTTAAATAGAATTCAAATCAGCTTTTAAAATTATTTTCACTCATTTTTAAATCGGTATTCAATTATTTGAAAATTTTCCAATATTAAATTCAACGATTTAATTTTTCAATTAATCACCATTGATAAATAATTATATTTCAAATGAATTCTAATTTCCGACAATTTTTTTTTTCCATCTAAGCAATACAACATATATTATCCAATCCTTGCTATTGATTATGCACACTTCCAATACATAAAATTTAATTTCAATACTTATTATTGTCGAAATCTCCGAATTTGGTTATTTCAAAATTTTATTCAAGTTCATATTCAATAACTACATAAATAAATCATTAAATTTTTAATTCTAACCATTTTTAATTTAATAATCGTATTGAATTTAATAATTTGAAATGGCTAAAGAGTAAGGGTCGTTACATTCTCCTCACTCAAAAATTTTCGTCCTCGAAAAGTGACTAAGTAGGGAATTTAACACTACAATATATTTTATTCCAAAATAATCAACTTATAACTTTAAAATCTTATTAGAAAACCTTTATTGCACTTCTACTACGCCACCCGATCGGCTTACGGAAATTACAACTTATATAGGAAACAATTTTTTTTTAAACTTCAAAAAAAATTCTAACTCCTGGATTTACGGAAAATTTTGGCAGAGTCTCCTTTGCACGGCTTGATAGGAAAAAAATTTCAATACAATATATAACACAAATATATACCAAATATGTCAAATATACATCTCATCTCAAAGACATCCCGTTGGAAAAAATATAAATGTGTGGTATGTAATCCGAGATATGTACCTTAATTTATTAATTAGAACGAGTTCGTTCATATTAAGTAAGCAAAAGCATATAAAATCCATGTATATGTCCAAACGATTTTCGTATGTATCTATCTCAACTCAATTTAAGATATTATTCATATATAAAGATATAGAAGGCATGTATAAGCTTAATAGACTATACAACATGAATTTTGAATTCAAATCATGAGTACAAGCACTAACACACAATATACAACAATCATACGCAATCAAAACAGTTACAACGACGATTTACAACAAAGAAACCATTTAGTTAATAATATTCATCCAATTTATCCAATTAACTGAAAAGTATGTTAATTAACATCTTCCACTATTCGTAGCTAATTTATACACTTCATTTTCATTAACATTCAATTTTCATTAACATTTAATTGGTTTCTACCAATTTATTCAAATATATTTCATTTACAATCAATTTAATTTGTTAAATTTCAGTCGTTTCACTTTTTGTTTAACATATTTCATATAAATTCATTTATGAACCATTTTATAAAATTATTCCATTTAACCTTGTTTAAGTTAAATTTATTTATTTACCACTTAGTATATTCTCTTTTCAATACCAATCTCCTTTATAAACCATTTAGATTTATTATAAACATTTTATAAAATGCAACTCATGTTTATTATTATTTTCTTCATAACCTAAGTTCAATATTAATTCTTCGATTCACTTCATTTTTTTATTTCATTTATTCATATCATTAAATTAAGTAAATTTTATTTTATAACTCAAATTCATATTAACAAATTTTCTTTTTATCACAATCAATTTATTCAACGTCTCTTAAGTTAACTTCCACTTTTTTAGTTTATCTCATTAATTTATTTCATATTCGATTAGTTACCATCAAGGTTTTAAATATCGGATTTCGGTCACGTTTCGTCTCGGGATTTTTACATAAGTTATCTCGTATCGAGGAAGATCTCAAACGAGATGAGTACATATCGTGTGTACATCTCGGATTGACATCTCGGGTTTTATAATGTATCTCGGGAATATCTCAGATGTACTTATGTGTCTAAAATTGATGTGTCAAAACTTTATTTAACAGTTATAGCTTTCTTAGTAAAAATAAAAAAGATAACATACTTGATTTACATGGAAAAAGGAATATTTTTAGAAGAGTAGTAGCTTGATTAGCTTAATTGATTTGGTAATAATTGAATAATATCATTTTATTTGAACATAATAAAGAAGTGAAACCTTTCGCTATGACTTATTAAGATAAAAAGTAAAAAATATGTTCAAGAAGTTGATAAGTTATAATTGGATTGAGTAGTTTCTTTTGAATCAATATGAAAATAAAAAATAATATGCAAAATAAGAAAAATGTATAATTTCAGGTGAGATCTCGGATTGAGATTTGGATCCATATTTCGGGTGAGATTTGAATATCTCGGACGAGATGACTGTCGAGGGAGATATGGAGGAGATTTGGTATCTCGACTTGTTTAAGTGTGAAAAGGAGATCTCGGACGAGATCTCGGGCGATATATAGGAGATTTAAAACCATGGTTACCATTCAATTTTATTAAAACTCATTCTATTTGCGTTTAACCTGTTTACATCCAATTTTAAATTAAATTCAATTACTCATATTAATTTTTATTACACTCATTTATTTTTATTCAAGTTTTTTCACAATTCAAATTGTATTTCATTTTATAATCCAAGTTATATTCATTCTATTAATTCATTACATCAATTTACATTCTCAATGTTAACATTCAATTTATATATTATCAATTTTATTAACATTTGTTCCTTATTAACATCCAATATATTTTTATTACTATTATTATTATCGATATTTAATTGGTTTTCTTTCAATTTATTCACATCTATTTCACTCACATACAATTTTATTTTACTATTTTTAACACACAAGCAACCAAATCCCATTTATATTGAAATGTAAAAGTACATGCAACCAAACAACATAGCAATTCTAAACAAGAAACAATCATAGCTAGCAATCATAGCATATAATCATTTTATTAAAATCGATAGAATATATATATATATATATATCCCATTCGCACGTATAACAATTTTGATCTCTTATTTGAATACGAAATTTTGTTTTTCGAGCTAGTATTGGTAACCTAACTACTCTAGTGCAGACACTAATCTGACTTCTTGATTCGAAACTTCCATCCTCCATACATAGTAATAAACTATTATAGAGAACTTCAGATTCATATCAAAAATTCGTATCAGTGTTCGTCATCAAGAATCGAGCGAGCAATCCTAATCGAACAGGTGTGAATTACCTTAAAATCGTGTATTCAAATCTGAATCAAAACTGTAATGCAAATAGAATGGTCTATATACGACTTACGTATTTATTCCATTGGTTTCTTAATTACAGCAATATATAATTCAAGTGGTTTTTATATTCAATTCTTAAATGTTTGAAAATTTTCTTTGTTAAAATTCTTTTATAAAAAAATAATTTTATATTGAAAAATACTTTTGATTACTCGATGTTTCAACAAGTTTATTCTTATTGTTACAGAATCTAATAATACGTTGATCAAACGTAAGACTGGAAATCTCTAAGTACTTAGTAGACCCATTTCAACACCCAGTGAAAATACTTGAAAAACTTTTAAAAATAGATATGGAAAGTACTACTCGAAAACCAATCATGGATCGCAGTTACACAATGGTTACGCCTCTATCCCAGAGGAAACATCTGTAACTTCGATCAATCTCTACCCCACGAATTACGCCATGCAAATCAAAATCAAATCACCCATGGATCGTAGTCTACTTAGCGGTTATGCCCAATGGTTACGTCTCAATCCTAGAGAAAACATAGTAGACAATAGGCAATCATTGCCCCTCGAATTTCACCATATAGATCGCAGTTTACTTAGTGGTTACACACTATGGTTACGTCTCTGTCCCTGCGAAGTTATAGTAAACTGTAGGAAATCTTTGCCACCTTGAATTACGCCAAATACAATCGACCAAAGATCGCAGCTACACAATGGTTACGTCGCTATCCCAGCAAAATCATAGTAAACTGTAGGCAATCTCTGCCACCTCCAATTACGCTATGCTAATCAAATCATAATACCATAGGTCATGCTATGGAATTCGAAGGAACTCATGAGTTTATGCCTGGACCACCGAAATCAAACAGTAGAATGAATCCACCAAGTGGATTATCGAAAATCATGGAGGGTTCCCATATCTTTTACTTCGAAATATATCATACTATATATAATACCCTTTCCAAATCAAAATTTCAAATATCACACTTATAGAAATTCCATTATATATAAGATTTCATTTCCAAATCGAGTACCTTCCAAAATCAATAGTCACGAATATACCATATCATTCTTATATAAATTCCGTTATATATAAGATTATCGCTTTCAAATCGAATACCTTTCAAATTCAATAGTTTTTGAAATAACTTCATACTTATACAAACCATTTTCATATAAGAATCTAAAGTTTTCAAATCAAATATTTTTATACAGTCAAAGGTCTTCGAAATCAATCCATTTCAAATATCAATTTAGTTTCAAGTCCATATACGATCTCAACAATCATTTTTTTTAAATCACATATCATTTAAATTCAAAATTTTCCAAATTTATAATCAATAGTTTTTCACAACTTCGGTTAATCATTTATATCGAATTTATAAATCAAGATTTTCTTTTCGGAAATCAAATATTTTCCACACTCATTTTATGCATCAATAACTTTATAAAACTTTTACTAAGTTATAAACATTTCTTGAAACAAATCTTATTATAAAACCTTCCAAAATTAAATTTCATATTTATATAATTCAAAATAACTTATACAATTTACTTATCAAAATATTTAGCTTTTTTATGAAAAATTCCCAACTTCCATTTGTCTTTAATTTAAATTTCCAAAACTAAACTTTATATACTTCCTAAAATACTCGGTTTTGAAAGTTTATTCTCAATTAATAAGTGTTCGATATTCAAAATAGTCGGAAAAATCAAATTCCAATTCAAAATCAAGAATCAACAATCAATCATCTCAATAAGATGCACAATCAATCAATCCTAATGCATAGGATACATGTGTTCATAATATAATTCAATCCAAAATTCGAGAACAGAATACCAGGTTTTATTTCAAATCGTTTGAAATAAATATATACATATTTCTTTCGAATATCAAATCATACTTCAAGGATTTGAATCAAATCAGTTTCATTAAACAATCGAGTAGCAAAGCTACTAAAGTGGCCTATCACACTCTGAAACTCGAAAATGAATGTCGTTGATGCTGCAGTCATCACCGAAATTATTTTCCAGCGATAGAAGTGAGTTCCAGACTTCCATTTCTTTTAAATCTTTTGAAAATCCCCTTTGAAATCACTTTAAATCATTTATAACTTTTTGTTTATTTATTAACCTTATCTAAATAAACCATATTTCGTATATCATTTTCAAATGGTATTCACTACTTTTTTAAAATGATACAAGGGAAATTTTGATATATATTCACTTAAAAATCCATGTTTATACTTGTAGTTTCTCATACTGGTTAAATATATTTCCAAAAACAAAAGTTTTAACCATGGTCAAAAATGCTCAAATTAACAGCCAATAGTCGATGCTCATAAACTGGCCAGCATGACTCATCAATCAATAAGTGATAATATGCACATCCATATTAATCAAACAATCAATCAACAAAGAGATAACATCCAATCATTTCAACAGTCACGAATGATTTTATCAGTTTATAAAATTCATTCTTTTGTATTCTATATAAAATCCAAGTAAAAATCATTTCATTTGTTAATTTCAAATATTTTTATATCACTAACAAATACGCTCTCTCATATGCGTATATACATTTAATGAGCTTATCTTACAAGTTTAGGTATACGCTAAACCAAAGCTCTGATACCAACTGTGATGACCCACCTTTTGAACAGTTTAAGTCGACAATAAACCACACATGTCCAACTCGAACCATTTAAAAGATAGATTTTCAATGGGTTTAAATAAAAGAAAAGAAGAAAATAATAACAGAATCTCGCAGCGGAATGACAAAGTATAATAATCACATAAATAGTTCATGAAGTTGTTTAACAAATATATATTAGATTACAATTTATAACATAAATTAGAGTTATACAATATCATCAGAGTTATACATTTCAATAGACAGAATGAAATAGTGCAGCAGAATAAATACTAGTAGATATTGTATACCAAATCTTTTTCTTCGTCCTCCGAAATAACTAGCTTCGATAACTGAAAAACTCAGTCTTCCCCGAGCATAATGAAAAACAAAACACTCGAGTCAGGAATAAAAATCATCTTGTAAGTCAAAGAGAAATATAGTTTCTAAATGAACTGTTTCTTTCCTATTCCAATAAATCAGGACCCAGACCTAAATTTCCAAGCAAATGAATTCAATTTCCAGTGTTTCAATTCAACTCCTTTCAAATCAATTATATCCAGTTTCAATTTCAAATTTAAATCAATTTCAACTCAAAGGAGTTAATTTAGTGGCTCGAGTTTCAATTCAAATCTCATTTCAAAACCATTACAATTTATATAAATTCGAGTCCAATATCAATACACCGATTTAAATCCTTAAATCAATTTAACTTCAATGTTCAAATTTTAAGATTCAAATCTTAAAATAATCTAATTTCCACAATTCAAAGCATATATCGGTTATGACTTAGAAATTTCAAATTTGATTTCTGTACACAAATTCTTTTAACAAGTTTGAATTCCAACATTTCCATAGCTCAAATTTTAAAATAATCCAATTCGAACATATCAAAACCATTTAATGACTGGATTCCAACATCGGCCTTCTTATAACATTTTCTTTTATTTGTTGAAGTTATAGGAAAATTTTCAAACCCTTTTATTGCTCTTTTAGGAATATGTATATGTGTGTGTGTGTGTATATATGTATGTGTATATATATATATTACTATAAAATTTAGAATTTAAATTTTTATAAATAAAATTGAAGTTAATTTCAGAAATTAGATTTACTTCGATTCAAAAAATTAAATTCTTTATAATATATAAATTTCTAAAGGTTATAATTTTAAAACCTTTTAAAAATTCAATAAATAAACTCGATTTCTGCCGAATGGCGATAAAATCACAATTCTGCCAAAGCAGTCGGCTATGCATCAAAATTCCCATATAAGATAGGGTATTCAACTAGGGGTGTTACGGTTGCGGTAACCGTCGTTATTACTACCAACCGTAACCGTTGTTGACGGTTATAAATTCTTATAACCGTTACCGCAACCGTTTATAATGGTTAACCATCGTATTTTCAATCTTGAAGCATGTCGTACATATATTTTCAATTATATGCATTATTGGAGAAAAATTGATATAGCTCTAACTGTTTTTTGCAAATTTATTTATTTGTTATAAAACGACCAATATGAATGCACATGTTATTAGTTCATTTAGGCAAATACTATTAATTTTCAAGCTATTCTTTTAACTTAAGTTACTAATTTTTATACTTTAATGTTAAATATTACATAAAAAAATCATGTACGGTTGGTATGGCTAACCGCGATTTTCAAATTCTTCAACCGTTACCGTAACCGTTACCGTTGTAGGTGGTAACCGCATGAACGGTTGGTACGGTTGAGCGGTTGAACGGTTCAATCGTAACAGCCCTATATTCAACGTCCATATCAAATTTAAATGTCCAGGTGGTCAATCATATTAATAGTGGTAATAACGGCGTGATGACACGGAAATATCAAAACCACTAGCAACATACAGCAAACAACAATATCATCCATAACAATATGAATTAACGTCCAAATCAACCAATTCAACCCTATAACACAACAGTCAATAAATAAAAAATCAGTGCCAGGTTTTTTTTACTAAAGGTGATATGCAATTCAATATCGATTTAAATATCAAATTTAGATGTCGATTTAATAAGTGTATAAATGTCAAATTTTCCCTATCAAATTTAAACGCACATTTATCATCAATTTCAACTATCCATTTAACAATCAAATTCCTATCAATTTTAAATGTCGATTTATGCTATAAATTTTAATATTAAATTTATCAATTAAATTTTAAATGTTGGTTTTGACTGTCAATTAATTCAAATTCAACCAATTCAATTTAAGTCAATAAATCACAATAGTTAACTAGTTATCGATAACTGTGTTTAACTAGCAATTCAATTTAAATTTCACTTCGTTAATTGGTTTAACCAACAGTAGAAAATTTAGTACTTCATGAGCGTTTAAAACACTCACCTTTATTTGAAACTGAAAATATTTCAGCTGTAAATAAATTCCAGATCCACTCCACACTGAAGAGGGCGTCGATAAGGTCGCAACGCGACTTGTTTCGTCCAAAACGGCCTCGTATGCAAAAGTTATGAATTTTATTAGCATAACGATTAATTAAAAGTGATTAACATATCAATTAAAATAATTAATCCAATTAAACATGCACCCCTTCGTCATCGTTTCCAGGCACGATATTCACGCTCGAGAAACCCAACACGTACGCGAAACCCTAACGTGTGCACGCCAATCTAGACAACCAAAGCTCCATCAGGCGACGCCACCACGTTTTCACGTCTTTGCACGCCTCCGCCCCAAGTACGGAGCTTCCCGTCGTCGTCGTTTGCTCAAAAAATGCGAAAATATGCATGACATTCAAAACCATATCCTGGCGATTCCAAGATGTTTCGCCTCAAATCAACCATTATATGTGTAGAGCTCTTCGAGCTCTAGAACTTTGCTTTTAGAAGTTTTTTAATTCGATGAATGGATTGAGAGAAATCAAGGAGGGAAGTTAATCCGTTTTTGAGGATTGAAATGGAAAGAACGGTGGCTTAAAATTTTCGAACTCCAAATGAAGCGTGTCGCCAGGCATTCATAATGTTTTACCCTTATTCCAAACGCAATGGAACTAGTCTCGGAGCCTAATTCGATCGTATCTAGAAGATAGCTTTTCAAAATCAATTTATTTTATTTGAATTCCTTTAATTAATTTCTATGCATTTCAAGCTCGCATGGCCAAACTACAAGTCTGATCGCTAAGAAAATTGAAATTCTACAATAGCTTACTATTATGGATCCGATGAAACTGGTTTCATCGAAATTCGAGACAGTGGCCAAAATGGCTATTTTCACATGTTAATTAAAATAAGAAATTTCAAAATTCAATTTAGTCACTTTAAATTCAATTTTAATATTTACTATCTTCGTTCCCGTTTTAAATAGAATTCAAATCAACTTTTAAAATTATTTTCATTCATGTTTAATTCGGTATTCAATTATTTGAAGATTTTCCAATATTAGATTCAATGATTTAATTTTTCAATAAATCACCATTAATGAATAATTATATTTCAAATGAATTCTAGTTTCCAACTATTATTTTATTTCCATCTAAACAATGCAACATTTATTATCCAATCCTTGGTATTGATTATTTACACTTCCAATACATAGAATTTCATTTCAATACTTATTATTGCCGAAATGTCCGAAATTGGTTATTTCAAAATTTTATTCAAGTTCATGTTCAAAAGCTACATAAATAAATCATTAAATTTTTAATTCTAAGCATTTTAATTTATTAATCATATTAAAATTAATAATTTAAAATAGCTAAAAAGTACGGGTCGTTACATTTCCTATTGTTCTTTTCCATTCTTATGTTTGGTTGTTATTTATGTGGGAGAAAACCTGTTCCGTGTTAGCGGCATGGTCCTATATACTATTGTTAAATATACTCCCTTTTGTTTTAGAGTTTTACTCATATCAGACATATTGTCTGACACAAGTTGTTTATTTTCCCTAAACTCTAGGCTGCTCAATTATATTTGAGTAATCCAAGAATAGTGGTTTCTCATTGGAGCTCTTTGAAGATGATGATCGAGTAGGCGGCTCCTTAGTTATCTAGTTATTTCTTTTCCGCTGTATGATTATGAAGATGTATTTGTATCTAAAAATGACAAGTCAGAATGCATAGCTGCAAATCTGTTAGATGTAGTACGTTCGTTTAACTCTGATAGTGAGTAACCTTTTGTACTATATCATTTTGTATTATATGTAACTATTCCATTGTGAGATATTCTCTATTCTGTCGTGTTCCATTCTTTATTTTTTGCCCATGATATCTTGTCTTTCGGACGTTTGGGCAACGACACTTGAATACCATGGATGTATTAAGTGTCGTTCTTAGGAGTCAAAAAGGTGTGTTGTCACAGTTGGTATCAGAGCTTAGGCTTAGCGAACCCCTAAGCCTTGGTAGGGTAAACTCTTTAGGGATAGGATTAGTAATGTCCTAGGATAAGTTAGACAGTATAAATATATATACTGAGTGTGTATTTGTTAAGTGTTATAAAAATATTTTATATTGTGTTGTTAGATTCATTGAGTGGTATACGAATTCTGGTCGATGCGTCTGGCTAATGTTATTGATAGGGATTCCCAAACACTTGAACATGACATACAGACATAGTATTGTTTCAAATTGGTAAATGAAATGATTTTACCTAGGAATATATTTATATAAACAAGTATGATTTTCAAAACTAGTATAGTTATATTGGTAAAAAAATTTAAAAAAAATTGTTCGGAGATGATAATATTTTATTCTTATCATTTATAGTTTGTTTAGTTATACTCGTTCGGTTAAGCATTAACTATTATTAAATAGTTCATAAGAAATTTTCCTCAGTAAGGTACAAATTGGGAAGATAGGAATCAAGGAACCTTGATAAAAGAACCTTATGTGAATTAAGTTTCACAGTTTGATTATAAGGTGTTCGTTAGAAGGATTAAGTTGAATGTCATCTTTTAATAGTGTTAAGCTAAAAGTAAACTTTTAATAAAAAGCTGTTCAATATAATCTAAATGGTTGGATAATACATTTAGGGGATAAATATTTGAGAAAATTTAGTTATAATAAAGAAGAATTATTTAAATATGGGTTTAACTCACATTCAAAATTTACTACATCATATAGGCATGACATAAACTATTATTGATTGATTAGATGTTAGTTAAATTGTTTGATTGATTGTTTGGTTGAATTTCGTTTGGAAAATGGATGTTTAATAGAAATTAACCTTGATATTCCACTTAAATTATTTAAGTGTCGTTATAGCGATTACCGTTATACTGTCACTTATTGAGTTTCATCCCCTAAACCCTTGCATGTGTGTTTGAACTTGAGCTTGTGTTTTCATAAAAGTAGATGTTTGAAATTCATTAATCATTTTGATTAATGATATTTTAAATTAAATAATCATTTTAACTAATGATTTTGGAATTAATTAACCAATTTAATTAATGATGTTTAAAATTGGTTAATCTTTTGATTTAATGAGATTTGAGTTTAATTAGATCAATTTAAGTAATGGTATTGGACTTTGATTAATTATTTTAATTACTGATTATTTAAATCTAATTAATTATTTTAACTAATAATGTTTTGAAATTTAGTTAATCATTTTAATTAATGATGTATGAATTTTACTAAATCATTTTAATTAATGATAGTTGAAGTATAATTAATCATGTAAATTTGATTAATTTTCCTTCGGAATATTTGATATTTGTTTTAGATTTATAAAAGAGATTATAAATGTGATTAATTATCTTTAGGGATAATCACTGTTATTATAAAACTAATAAAATATTTTAAATTTGATTTATTTTCTTTGAGAAAATTTATGTGGTTATAAAGTTTTAGAAAGAGTTTTATAAATCATCCCCCAAGACGATTAATATTGTTTTAAATTTATAAATGATGTTTATAAATGAGAAAATCCTTTAAAAGGAACTGTTTAATAATAAAGCTTAGTGCTAATTACTTTGGGTTCATTTAAAATGACATTTGTTTTTTACCCTTATCTTAATACACTTAGTATTATATATTTGTCTCTTAAATGAATATTTTAAAGAGTTTTTGAAAAATTTAGATCTCGGAATTATTTGAAATGATCTCAAAAGAATTTTGAGTCATTGTTTGAAGTTATTTCATAAAAGAAATATATGTAGTGTGCTTGCACAAAAATGAGCTTTTGAAATTGAAAAACGGGGATTTCGTTTTTAAGTTCTCTTAATAGGGAATTTATTCAAAAAATAAAAAGTATTTTTTGTAAAAGATTGTTTTGGATAAATGAATTTTAACCCTTATATAAGGTAAGTGATAAGTTAACACTGACTTCAGTGGGTTAGATTGGATAAGAAGGTTTTGATAACATTGTTTCATCAAAACCATATATTTTATTAAAGCCTCCAAGTAGTGTAAACTAACTGGTGTTATTGGGCCAGTCAATAAAATCATCCATTATAATACCTCCAAGTAAAAAGGGTAGGAAGGTTTTAATAGACATCGTTTTATTAAAACCATAGACTTTGTTTAAAACATGTAAGTAGTGTAAACAATTTGTTGTTTTGGATCAACCCATAAACATCGTCAATTTTAACACTCTAAGTTAAAGAGATCGTGTAACAACCCGCATATTTTTATGATTTTATGTTTAAATATAGCATCATTAGTCGGGTTTAAGTCCGAAAAGCTACTTTTCGCAAACAGCCAAATTAGGATTTGAGACCACTTCTATTGAGTCCAAAATGGCGTTTGCAACCTTTTTGAGTATAAACATTGATACGTTTGGAGCTAGCTAAAATTTCGACCTTTTCACTTAGGGCTTTGGGTTTGGGTTTCAGCCCATTAACCTAACATAGCAACCCAACTCCACTCCACTCCTCTTCATTACTTCATAATATTTCCTACAACTTAAGCTTTAGCAAAAATGGTGGTGGAGATGAGAAATTAAAATCCTAAGCCCTAGTTTCTTTAGAAAATCCAAGTTTTAACTCCAAATTCAAAGAGAAGCTTAGGTAAGTATCTCCTTCTTCTTCTCCATCTCAATCTCTCTCCAATTTCAGAAATTTCCTATAACTTAATTTCGGAAATATTGCTTATTATCCTAGATTGGAGCCTTTAGAGTTGAGATTGAAGAGTAATTGATCTTCCTTTGTTTTCAAGCTTCTCCTTCCTTGTTTTTGTGTAAAAAGGTGAGATTTCTATCTCACATCTATGTTTATATCTATCTTTGTTGTTAGGTATGAATTCCTAACACTTGTATATGTTCATTTGCTTTTGATTTGAATTGATTTGGTGAACATTTCAATTTTTGGTGTTTTGAAATTAAATCTTTAAAAAATCATAGCTTTGATGTTTGATCATGCTTTTGGTGGCGTATCAAGGAGCCTATAGGGCTGGGTTGTCGATTGGCCTAAACCCTAGCGCCCATGCTCGTCCGATCGCAAATTGTGGAGAGTTTCCCCTTCATTTTGCTATGCTAGAAATAATGGAAAACAGGTTCCAGTCGACTGGCCCTCTGAGTTCAGTCGATTGACTTGGAACCCGAGAGTTTTTCAGGCATTGAGTCAAGTCGACTGAACTCAGTGTCCAGTCGACTGACCTGCTTGTTTCAGTCCTAGTTGCCTATTTTGCTAGGAATTCCAATTTTTATCGATTCTTGATTTTTTGATTTGTTGTTATCATTTATTATCGACTTTGGTGACTTCTATTTTGGAATTTCTGGGTATATCCATTTTGATGGATTTGGTATCGATTTCTTTGGATTTAATTTACGTCTTGGAACGTGAAATTTTGGTGATTGATTGTTTTTACAATCATTTTTATGGTTTGTCACTTTGAAACGTAAAGGTTTCTATACTAGTAGTAAATATTCAAACTCTTTTACAAAGATGATTTCAACTCTATTTTTAATAATACAAAACTCTTTATAAAACCGTTTTTCCTACCTATTAGTATATACAAACCTTTTCCTCATTCGTTTGAGAAATCTAATTAAACGGCTTAGTAAAACAAGTGGTATGAAACGCTTGCGTTTACTTCGTCAGTGACTTATTCGATTGAAACCTTTGTGACAACTTTCTAGTGGAAATTTACAGTTTGTTCGTGAATATTTGAGTTAAGCCAGTGGTTAGGGGACATGAAACTAAACTCATCTATTTACTAGCTTAGTCTAATTGACACTTTTTGATGATTGATGACGATCATTTTGTGATTTAGACTAGCAAGGTGCGATGTCTCTTTGTCCGCGAGGGAGACTAAGCCCCGTTTCTTTGGAGCTTTGGCTCAAAATTGGTGGGGTAGCGACCAATGGTCCTCGGGCCGTTTTGTGGAGCCTCGGCTCAAAAATTAATGGTTAGCAACCATGGAATAGCGTTCCGTTTTGTGATACACGTGTTGGTGAGTTTTCAAGCTCTCATTTTGTGATAGGCCTCCCCCCTTTTGTGACTTATGGATTTTTATTGATGATTTCTAGGATTTGTGTTTCACCAAATTTTCGTGATTTCATTGATAAGATATATGAATATTTGTGCATTGGTGAATTTGTGTTTCTCCAACTTTTATGATTGGCATTGAGATGTTTGCCAACATTTGTGATTTGGTGAATAAAAATAATGAATATGATATTCATTTTGATCTTTGAGAAGATTCTTGTGATATGGAATGATTTAAAGTTGATTTTCAAATACATTCTTATCACAGTATGGCATTGTTGTTATCACACGTCATTGTCGTACCTCTTATTCTATCTCATTTTATCTGATATTTATAGCTAGACTGATCCGTTTATTATTTTCCTTCTTAAATAATACTCGGGTCAGGCTGAGATGTTACAGGTGCTTCTGCTTGACTTCTTATCAGGGATTGTCGCCTGATTATTTTTGGCTTACTACTCTAGATTGGTAGTTTTTCTTGTTATACATTCGAGATAGAGACTCCTTGATGTATACATATTCTTTTGTGTTGCACTTGTATCCATTCTTTTGTGATATTGTGGATCTTGTTAGACCACTACTCTGATATACACTTTTATGTGTTATATTCATATCTATTTCCGCCTTTATGATATGGAAATCTGTGAATGATTTGTGTTATGTTTATTTCTATATTTGTTTCCGAAGATATTATAGCCAATGTATAGTAGCTTTGAGTTTGTATCGGAATGTTGGATTTCCTCTTTGCATGTTATACTATCTGGCATATCGATGCTCGCACAAAGCAATTACATGGATGGACGCTCCTAAACAGCCATATTCTTCGTGCTAGTTGACGGCATTACTCTACAGTATCCTTTGCTAGCGTGAATATAAAGGTGGGGCGTCACAGCTTGGTATCGTAGCTAAACTTCGGAGCAATGTAGAATAATTTAACAAGGATCATCGTCCTAAGTCCTTCTTAGGAGTCGTGCCTTAGGATTTAATTCGAGTCTTCGTACCGTTTTATCCTATTTTCTTTTATGATGCCTTGTTTTATCAATCAAGATTGTTTGATATTCGTTTTGAGAATAACTTTTTCTTCTTCTTTCATTCTTTCTTAAAGAAGAGAAATAGTTAGACCAGGCCATCCCAGCGTTGGTCAATCCAGTGCTACTCCTCAGGATGGAGTATTTATGTCTACCCAACAGCTTCTTGATCTTGTAAAGCATGCTCAAGCTATCGGACCCTTTCCTGAGCCTACTCATCCGAAATCCGGATTTGCACGCCTGTGTAGTGATTATACAAATTTGGGTGGAAAACCATTCAAGGGTTCCGAGGGCGTTATCGAAGTCCAAGCTTGGCTTAGAACATGTGATTGCACCTTTTCTCGCATGAATCTTATTGATCTACATCGAGTCCAAGTGGCTTCTAGTAAGCTCCAAGAAAAAGCATTAGATTGGTATGAGCTTCTGATTTCTGAAATTAATGAAGCGGATCTTACTTGGGAGCAATTCCGGGAAAGATTTGAATCGAAGTTTATTCCAGAAGTTGAAAAAGTGACTTTGGCCCGTCGTTTTATTGACCTTGTTCGAGGTGAATCTTCTGTGGCAGAATATGTCGCATCTTTGGAATCTCTCTCTAAATATGGGGTCGAGTATGTAAATACCCCATTGAAGAAAAATCAGAGGTTTATCTATAGCTTGAATAAGAATCTTAAAAAGCCATTACTTCTGAAATTGGAAGTTGCTTTCGATCAATTTGTTGATATCGCTCTTCGACTTAAAGAGGCAAATAAAGAGAGTGATGTTGAAGTTGGGAGTGCCAAACCGAACTTCAACAACAACAAGAAGAGTTCTAATAAGTTCAAAGACCCTTATCCCAATAAGAAAGGGAAACAAACAACTCCGGTAGCAAAGACTTCTGCCTCTAGTGGTGGGCAATGCTATAATTGTGGTTCTAAGGACCATTATGCAAATAAGTGTTCAAAGATCCTTGCTTGTCGCTATTGCAAAAGTTTGGGTCATTATATATCTATGTAACGAGTACGACATTTCCGACAGCAGCGACCGGTAGGCTTTGCAACCATCCCAGACCCACCGTGGCTTACACTGGTACCCGAAACTTGCTTTTACGGCCAACCTCTCGACTATCACAGCTTACGCCTAACCAACCCCGTAAAGAGGACGTGTGGGGATAAGAGTCTCCTGCTCGCCACCTAACAAAAAGCGAAAACCCCCCATCACATGTCACGTAGACAAACAAGTCTCGTCCACAAAGCTACGCTTTGGCATAAAGCCATGCTTTGTTCAACAAATAATCAATGAATGATCAACACACAACAGCACTAAGCATGTCACATTACCAAATTGAGAGTATATCGCTGATAACCTTCAACTACATAACCTCTAAGGGTGTTAAGCTAAGAGAATAAATTCTCCGCCACCAACGGAAATATATTTGAAAGAAATCTACTTTATATCTCAAAATGTAATGTCAAACACGTAACCATACAAGTCTGTTCCGGGTTCGAACAGAACCGAAGGCACTTCCAAAGAAGCCTTTGCAATCCGGGTATTTACATTTGTAACGACCCGATATTTTCAACCATTCGCATCCATTATAAGTGTATAGGTAGACACTCATGCCGGAATTGAATTGCTCAAAATACCGCGTTGTAAATAAAAATTTGGCAAATCTCAGAATATACAGTAAATAATAATCACAGATCACAAACACAGAGTATATAATAATGCAGCGGAAGTAAAAAAAGATAGTAGTTCATGAAGCTAGTATATAAAAATAAGATACATCAGAGTTAAATAAGATACAATAGAAGAGTAACAAGATACATCAGGTATAAATCAGAATACTTCACTGAAACACTGGATACTGAAACAAAATAGATGGCTGGGTCTTCAAGGAAAGGTCCAACTCCGAAGGGGAATCTTGAATGCTAACTCAATCAATCTGACCCGAGCGTAAAGCAAAACACAAAACACTCGAGTCAGGACATAAATACTTATAAACTGTAAATCAACTCAAGTGAACAGTAATAAAATGCATCAGTAACTTAAAGGACGCTTGGGATCGCCCATCCTTTAAGGATCCGTTAAACTATTTACTATGTAGTAATATTGCGCAATTTTAATAATGTCTATAATAAAATAAACATACTTTTAGATAGCGTTCCGGGCTACCCATATCACCCTTCACACATAATAGTCCCAGTAGTCCATCCAGTATCAGCATATCTCCAGATCAGGAGACTATCCTAAATACTCCATGGGCTACGGGAGAAATCCAAACTCGTAGTAAAGGCTCGGTATGGTAGGTGACACGACACATAAGGCAATGCCAGGGTAGATATACCAATTACGCACACGGGCTGGTGGTAACGCAGCAGCCACATACGCCCACCTCGGAACACATTCCCAAAATCGGAGGATGGCCATCTAATCAATCACAAGTATGAGTATAGTATCGACGAAATGCGTCCGATAAGAGGTGCTACCTCAGCTGGCCCGAGATCGCTCCTGTTTTAGCCACCTTATGCCAACTCACGGGAGTTGGGTCCACGTAACATACCACAAGGACATCGCCACCATCCTACTTCATTCTGGAATCTCAACCGCGTACACGGTTAGTCAAAGTGGTTTTCGGTATCGACAGAGAGTATGCCAGATATCCGATCCCGGTCTCTTTGCCAACCAATCGTTATTATAACCCGTGGTTATAACTTTAAAACAATACTTTATACTTCAAAATAAAATACCATTTCAATCCAAATCTTTATCAAAATAAAGATTAAATCAATTCCAAACCATTTAAATATATTAAAATATCATATCTTTTAAAAATTTCCTTTCAAATCATTTCAATATATCAAAATAAACTTCATATCTTTCCAAAACTTCATTTCAAATCATTTTAATAAATAAAAATATCATATCATTCCAATACTTCATTTCAAATCATTTTAATATATCAAAATATCATATCTTAAACATCCTTTAAATTCAAAGATAACATTCATTCAATTTCAATTCAAACGACTCTTTAAATGATTTATATTTCAACAATTTAATTCAATTAAAATTATTTTAAAAGTGTAATTATTATACTTTCAAATCTAGTATTCAATTTCCAAAGTTTCAAACCATTCAAAGTTCATTTACTAAGTCAAAACCATAATTATTACAATTTCAGCATTTCACAGCAAATAGAAAAAGCTATTATAAGTTATACTTGAAAACACTTTAATTCAGCAAAGACAGTATTTAAAACTGCTGTTAAAACTCAGTTTTTAGTTAAATTATAGTTTAAAACAGAAAAGACAGCATTTCAGAAGTGCTGCGGTAGTTCAGATTTCAAAACAAAGGTTTTATTTGATTTCAGAAAAGACTGCAGACCACTATAGCATTTCCAGAGAATGCTATAATATGCCTGAGTTCAATATTAGCCTATAAGTTCAACTACAGCATTTCAGAAATGCTGTAATAGCTCTTTTAACACAATGTTAGTTCAATTCAGAAACTATAGCATTTCTGAATGCTATTAAAAGTTAATTCCAGATTTTAGTGTATTACTAGCAAATAATAAACTTCAATTTAAAACAAATAATCATTTTAAAAATCATCTTTTTAACATTTAAAATGTTCATTAACATATCATTTGACATATTGATTTTTATACAATAAATTTCTTATAATTAAACCCAATTTTCAACAATTTACTAAATAAATTCAAGTGTAAAAGTTTCCAATTCTTCACATAACACTTATATTTCCTCCATTTTCTCAAATTTAACTAAATTTCCAACTTTATTTAACTAACTTAAACCTTTAATTAAAACCAAATTTTACATTTCCAATTCAAGTTATATTTTAAAATTTCACTTTTAAACATTCATTTACTTAACCACTTAATTTCATAGAAAAATCAATAATACTTTAATAAATCATTTGAATTAAAATTTAAATCAAAAAAACATATTTACCATTTTCCAAATATAATTAAATTTCCATTTTATTTTATATAACTTAAATACCACTTTAAAACAAGATTCCAAATTTCCAAACTTAAGTCATATTTCAAAAATCCAGTTTAACCATTCATTAATCACATTTTTAACACATTGAAAAATCATAATTTCGTTAATTTAAAACATTTCAAAATCTATTTAAATCAAATTTCATAAATTTATATTTTTAAAACACTTAAAAATATTCAAAACACTTTATAGAATAACCACGGTTCTGTATATAGTTTTCTAACCTAGGTCAAGTGATACAGATATGTATCATTTCAATCCGCAGTTTAAAAAGTAAAAATCCGAGTTCTATCATTTCAAACCCGCAATCCCAAGTTAAAATAAATTAAATAAAAATAACTCAGGCCTATCATTTCAGCCCATAATGATTCTATTCTAACAGAGAACTTGCAGTGTGATCATATACAGAAATAGTTATAAATAATGTCAATATCACAATATACAGTCATATATCAGATGTCAGGTGAAAATTAACAGTTTTAACATGGTAATAACATGGCATAGCATATCATATGATCATCATTAACTTGCATAAACATTTTATATTACTAAACACTTGTCATCAATTCACTTTTTCATAAGTATAAATGTCAGAGTGAGAAAGACTCACTTTTATCAAAGCTAGAGACAAACAACACACCCAATAGAGATTCCAAAGGCACGACAAGCACGACTTGATTTGAATGGGAGAGCCAAAGATAAATCTCCTTGGATACATTCAACAAAACAAGTATAACAACACATAAGTTACACAACAAAATACCACTAAACAAAGCTAGAAATGGATGCATAAACAAAGTCAAAGTGTTTGCACTTGCTTCCTACCATCTATGCTTCAGCTATGGATCAGGTTTGCATGGACAAAGCATGTATTTGGATCAGGTTATCGATTGGAATGGGTCGGCCTAGCCTAGAGAAAGTGGTGCAACATTTGGTGATGTAAAATCTAACATTACAAGGCAATAGCAAGGATTCTATGCAACTACAAGGCTCGGCCAAGGCCAAGGAGGGTATGGACACTTCATGTATGGTCAGGTGAGGGTGTGTAGAGGTGTGTTAGATCAAGATCAGGCCAGTGGTGGTGGTGGTTGGTCGGTCTAGGTGGTTAAAAGGTGGTGCAAAAGTGGTGGTAATGGAAACTACACTAACAAGGCAACATACATGGATTCAAGCAAGCATTGGGATCGGTCAAAGCATAGGTGGGCACGGCCATCTATGGTGCGGTCAGGGGATGACGTGGCAGAGGTGTCAGGTTAGGTTGGAGGTGGTGGTGATGGTGTAGGTGGCGGCCAAGGGGGTGTTTAGGGTGATAGATGCATAGATTTTCTCGGTTAGGTCATATAGGTGAATCATTTTGCATTTGGTGATAGATCTACCACCAAGGGTGGCTCGGCTTGGGATGGCCAGTGAAGAGGAGGTGGTGGTGATGGGTTAAAGTGGTGGTGGAGGCGGCAAGGCTGAAGGAGGAGGTAGGGCCGAACCTAGAAGAGGAAGAGACAAGTGCAAATCAATATAAAACAATGAAAAAGTGAAATAGAAAAAGAAGATTTACCAAAGTTTTTGAACAAGGAGAGGCCGACATTTTTTTCTCAGGTTGGAGGTGAGAATTCACGTGAAAATGAAAAGAAGATGTGGCTGGAAATGAGGAGAAAAGGTACGGCCAAAACAATTTGTGTATTGATTGAAAATGAAATGGTAGAATCCAAAAGGACTTAGGCAAATCAAAGGTCAAAAACTCTTCAAATTTCTTTAATTCATTTTTATAAGTTTATATTTCTGGTAATAATAATAATACCAGATAAAATTTCGAAAATTTATCAAAATATAATATTTAATATTTATCAATAATATAAAGTTGAATTAAGAAAATAGCTAAAAATAGTAAACTAGTCTAGAAAATTTGAAATTTAATAGAATAAATTTTAGAAAATTCATATGAGCTTGTAATATTTTTTTTTAAACATAAATAATACCATAACATAAAAATACATTCACAAAATAAATATTTAAAATTTAATTTACATATAATTTTTAATGAAGAAAATAGCAGAAAATAGGAAAACAGCCTTTAAAAATAGGAAATCATCATAGTAAATTTTAGAAAAATTCTATTATTATTTTTAAAATATTTAAAAGTAAAAATAAACATAATAACATAAATATACAAATTAGAATAAGATAAATCAAGTAAAAATATCCTTTATATAAATTAAAACAAAGAATATTGTTAAATAACTCAATATACACACAATATTGAAAACAGTATAACTTTCACAATTTAAATCCGATTTCAGCGAAACAGAAAAGCAGTGTTCTTAAAATTTATTTACTTTCATAATAAAAGATAAAATTTGAGATTTAAAATAATTTAAATTTGAAGTTTAAAAGTCAAAGTTTGAACAGTTTGACCGAAATTCACATTACGGTAAAATATTCAAATTATACTAATTTGAACTATAAATCACTTAATAATCATAATATATATTTAAAAATGAAATGTTTTAACTAAAATAATTTAAAAATAAAAGAAAGTTCAATTTAAATAATATAAAAAATCTAGGGTTGTTACAACAATCTCGATTGAACTTCCCATCACAAAGGAAATCTCCATACAAAAGCTAACGGTGCAGAGACAATCGATAGGTCATCCTATCATTTTCACAAATACCAGGTCTTCAACACCGGTCTTCAAATGCAATCCATAACGACGTATCTCATATTCGGAATGGGTTATACGACCCAAAGGTCCTTTCCCGGCTAACCCGAATAGTGAGCACTTATTTTAAAAATAAGTGTAGCATTCAAATTCAAGCAAATCACAACAAATACCTATTTAAAGGTCAATATTGGTAGTCGGTTATTTAACTATCAATGGATATGCATAACATCACCAAATTCCAAATAATTTCCCAAATTATCTATTTCCAAAAATATCTTTACAAGATATATTTTTAACACTTCAACTATTTGAAAACCAATTTCAAATCATTTTACACCTTTACAACTTTCATTTCAAAATGGTTCATTTAAATCAATAAAATAAATCCTTACCGATTTATTTTAAACTTACGTTCTAAATCCGTAAATATATTCCCATACTTCAACATTTGAAAACAAATTTCCCTTTCCTTTATAAATTCTATAGTGAATTTTACATTTCCAAAATATTTATTAACATACGATTTTCAAATCGATTTCAAATATTCGCTTTCAATTTATCTTTAAAAGATATAATCTCAAAACATTCACTTCATATTGGAAAACATTTCCATACTTATTTGATAATAAGTAATTCACAAATCTATTTATTTTCAATTTTTGGAAAATATTCAATATACTTAAATCATAATTAAGTATATATTTTATTCTTTAAGGAAAACATCCTTTTAAAACATTTATTTGAGCCAAAACGAATGTTGTGTAAAACATCGTTACGACGACCCAAAATCACTAGTATAGGGATTAGAAATTAAGATAGATATATAAATCCCAATGCTATATAAAACATTTCCTTTCGAAAATCATTTACTATAACAACAGTGTTGTAGCCCACTATTTCAACAATGAATGTTGAAATCTATGGTTTCGATCCTTAACACATTTTAAAACAACTTCAAATCGTTTTAATTCTATTTAAAAGAACACTTCCTGAACATTTCTTTAATATATTATTCACTGTCCAAAATCGTGAATATACTTCGTTAACCAATTTCATCATTTCTACACATTTTATATTAAAGGATTATCCACAGTCCAAAATCGTGAATATACTTCCTTTTATAAGCTATAATAATTAACTTATCAAAATAAGTCGATTTCGGATTTATAAAACAATGTTTATAAATTCCATTCATATTTTATAACAACTTCAACATATAGAATCACTTTATCAAAAAATCCTATTTATATCCCATTTAAATGCCAAAAATCCCGATTTAAACTATTTTATAAATAAATCAACTACATATTTCAAAAATCACACTTTGGTTATATTTCACAAAAATCTTAATTTTTATAACACAAAAATTATAACGTTTATTTAATTAAAATGAATTAATACAAAAATTCAATAAAATGTACACTTTCAAAAATCAAATTAAAATCCTTTTTAATTTGAAAATCATCACCATTTAAATTATTTTATAAAATAATCAGTACACAACATTGAAACAGATTCAATTATTTGAGGAATCTAGTTGCATCCCTCCAACCTGTTTCCCTGCATCCAAAGATGTTAGCACAATACTAATCTCGTTCCAATACGAGATATCGCGGTATATGGGTTTATACAAAATATTATCCGCTATTATACGGCGCAATAGGGTCTCATCCGCTATATAATGCGGGAAATCAACTCCAAGTACATAAATAATACCAATTCCACTTCAAGGTGAAATATCTCGGTATATGTTTTTAATAAATAACCTCCGCTTAGTATACGGTGTATAATGTCTATTTCAAAACAATAACAGATAATAATTTATCATCCAGGCATAAAATCAACAACTTTAAATCTAACTATTTAAAATTTAAATCGAAACAGATTTGATTGAGTGAGAAGTTCTCACCTTGCTTTCAATAATAGTTGCAGTGTTTATTTTGAATAAAATTAAACACACGTTTAATTTTACCAGAAATTTTCACTAGCTCCAAACGACTCCAATCTAGTTCCATAGCTTAGTGCTCGTCTAAACGAAGCCAACGCAAGTCGTTTCGTAATTTTTCGACCTCGTATGAACAAGTTACAATATTTTAAAATTTACACGAATTAAAATATATAATTAAATTTACAACTTTTATTTTCAACTTTTTTAAACCTCCTTACATCCAGGTCGTTCGAACAACTTCACGCAATCAGGGCCGCACTTTACCCTTTCTCCCTCCCAGGAAACGAACGCACGCGTGAACCCATTCGTGGCCGCCGTTCAAGAAATTTCGCACCCCTCTCCAATAAATTTCAGCGCGATCGAATACCACCGACGCGTGCGCCTAGCCTAGTACCACCACCGGCCCAAGTTTCAACGAGCTCGGCTTTATATTTTGCAAGAAAAAAGTGCTTGAACGTGTTCCGTTCGAATGCAAATTGCCATTGATTCGCCTCGTTTTAAACGATCTCCACCGTTGATTAGTTAGGTCTTTCCACGATCTTCATCTTTGTAGTTGATAGTTTTCAACGATTGTTGGTGGATTGGAAGAAAAAGGAGGAAGAAAATGGCAATTTTCTGGCCATTGAAATGTTTTCTGGCGGCTAGGGTTAAGAGAATTAGGGTTTTGGCAAAATGAAAATAGTTAGGTCCTTTTATAGAAAATCAACGAAAACACTATTCATTCGAAATTTTCCGAACTCCAAACGAAGCGTGCCGGCTGACGTTTCTAGGGTTTACCCCATGTTCCGAACACAATGGAATATGTTTCAGAGGCTAATTCGGTCATATGTGCGAGTTACGGAAATAAACGATCAAATTTAAATTGAACCGATTAAACTAATTTCTATGCGTTTTGGCTTGCCCCGGATAAACGGTAAATCTGATTGACACGAAATTTGAAACCATACAATAATTTAACATTACGGATCCGATGAAACTTGTATCGTTGAAATCCGAGACTTTTTGAAAAATGGCTATTTTAACTCGTCAATTAAATATTAAATATTCAATTTTCACAAATTAACTTTTAATTCGATTTTAAAAGTTCTACAACATCATTCTAACTCCAATATGATAAAATAAAATTTTACAAGTCATTTTAATCGCATTTAAACCCGATTTTCAATTATTTCTGTATTTTCAAATATTAAATTATCGATTTTAGTATTTAATTAAATCCAGATATCCGAAATAAAATTTATTCGACTTACCAATTCTACTTGTTAATATTAAAAATTAATTAAATATATGAATTTTAATTGACGGAAATTCTAGGTCGTTACAAACTTCCCCCCTTAAAAGAATTTCGTCCTCGAAATTACCAAGTGAAAAAAAGTTACAGAATCCATTAACTTTTCAAAACCATTCAAATTAAATTCCAAATTCATTTAAACAGTTTAACTTTTCCAAAATCCATAGTTAAACTTCTTGCAATAACTTTACTAAGTTTTCAAATCATACTTAGTTATCCTTTCAAAACCAACTATGTCGTTTCAATCTTTCAACTCAAAATCAAAACTTTAGTTTTCATAAATTTTCTCAAATTTCTCAAAAATATTCTAACGCCTTAAATTTTCAGAAAAATTCGCTATAGTCTCCTATGTGCGGCTCGATCCGAAAAAAAATGATAGTATATATCACAAATATACATCTCATCAAGTAATGAGGCATCCCGTAGGGAAAAAGTGTAAAGTACGATATGTAATCCAAGATATGTACCTTATATATTATTAGCGAGCATATACGGCTAATATAGCGCGAAAACGAGCTCCAAAAAGCGAAGCAAGCGCAATCCGTGCCTACTAAACACTCAACAAACAAATAAGCAACATGTATATATGAAAGTAACATCAATATACATCATATACCAACACAACAACTACATATGCCAATATAGCAAATGCAACAACCATCAAACAACTATCATTCAACTAACATCCATAACCAAATCAATATTCATTCATATTCAATTTATATTCAATGAATTGGTTATTTTTTCATTTAATCATATTTGATTCATTAACATTGGATGTTTTTACTAACATTCATTTATTCATTTTCAATTAGTTTACATTCACTAATTTATGTTCAAGTTGGTTCACTTCCAAATCAAATTCAATTCTATTTAAGATTCACTTAACTTCCAATTTGATTTCAATGATTTATAGCTTTCATTTCCATTTATTCAATTTCATATGAATTTCCATACAATCAACTAACAACAATCTATCAATCAATGTATATTCAATACAACCAAATTTATTCAATTTACTTTACTTCGTTTACATTCAATTTGGTTTAACCCTTTCAATTCCAATTGGTTTAATATTAAATTGTCTTACATTCAATTTATCCAATTAGCTTTTTATGAATTAACACTTATATTCCATATTCCACATCAATTTATTTACATTCAATTGATTTCATTAATTTCAATTGCTAATTTTTTTATAAATAAAGTTGAATTTCATTTATATAACTCAAGTTCACATCCATTTAATTCACTTCATTATTTTACTTCGATACCAATATCAACTTTATTCAACTTCACTTAAGTTATATTCCATTTCAAACATCATTTGTTTAACTTAGCTTAAATTTCAACTTATAAATCCAATTCAGATTCCAATTTTAAAGTAAACTCTATTTATTTTTACCAAGTCAAATTTCGTCACTTTACAAGTTATACAATTTATATATTTAAATTTCCAAATCAAATTAAATAATCACCTATCTAATTCAATTCAATTTATTTAACTTTCATTTTAGTTAAATTTCACATCATATATTTACTATACTAACCCAAATTCTTTAACTTTACCAAAGCGAAAATCTTTATTATTTCATACTATAAGTTCAAAACTTGACTACTTATATTCAACAACTACAACTTGGGTTTTAATTTCAAATTTGTTTATCACAACCAACAATCAATTTATATACACTTTAATAATTCTAAAAAATTATCTCCTTTATATATAAAATATAATCAAGGTAAGATTATTTCATTTACCCAATTTAAAAATGATACTATGTCAGTTTATCTTGTTTAAGAGTTTAGAAACCCCTATCGTTTACAGTTAGCTAGACTGCACCGACCAGAATCTATAAACAATCAACCGATAAGTCAACACAATACAAAACAATTTCATATGTGTCAAATTGTTCTATACAAGTGTTTAGAGATCCATATCAACAATGTTAATTACTCGTATGGACCAGAATCCATATACCACTCAACAAACCAATCATCACCATATAAAACAATTTATATTCACTAACAAGTACGCTCTCATAGCTATTATTACACTCAACTCATTCTAGAGTACTACTGACTCCATCTCTAATGAGTAATTCCCAACCGAGCCATGGTTGTCGCTTAACCATATGCTCTGATACCAAATGTGACGAACGACCCGTCAACAGCGACCGGTAGGCTTTGCAACCATCCCATACCCACCGTGGCTCACATTGGTACCCGAAACTTGCTTTTACGGCCAGCCTCTCGACTGTCACAGCTTACGCCTAACCAACCCCGTAAAGAGGAATTGTGGGGATAAGAGTCTCCTGCTCGCCACCTAACAAAAAGCGAGAACCCCCCATCACATGTCACATAGACAAACAAGTCTCATCCACAAAGCTACGCTTTGGCACAAAGCCATGCTTTGTTCAACAAATGATCAATGAATGATCAACACACTGCAGCACTAAGCATGTCACATTACCAAATTGAGAGTATATCGCTGATAACCTTCAACTACATAACCTCTAAGGGTGTTAAGCTAAGAGAATAAATTCTCCGCCACCAACGGAAATATATTTGAAAGAAATCTACTTTATATCTTAAAATGTAATGTCTGACACGTAACCATACAAGTCTGTTCCGAGTACGAACAGAACCAAAGGCACTTCCAAAGAAGCCCTTGCAATCCGGGTATTTACAATCCCGATCGAACTTCCCATCACAAAGGAAATCTCCATACCGTAGCTAACGGTGCGGAGACAATCGATAGGTCATCCTATCGTTTTCATAAATACCTGGTTTTCAACACCGGTCATCAAATGCAATCCATAACGACGTATCACATATTCAGAATGGGTTATACGACCCAAAGGTCCTTTCCCGGCTAACCCGAATAGTGAGCGCTTATTTTAAAAATAAGTGTAGCATTCAAATTCAAGCAAATCACAACAAATACCTATTTAAAGGTCAATATTGATAGTCGGTAATTTAACTATCAATGGATATGCATAACATCACCAAATTCCAAATAATTTCCCAAATTATTTATTTCTAAAAATATCTTTACAAGATATATTTTTAACACTTCAACTATTTGAAAACCAATTTCAAATCATTTTACACCTTTACAACTTTCATTTCAAAATGGTTCATTTAAATCAATCAAATAAATCCTTACCGATTTATTTTAAACTTACGTTCCAAATCCGTAATATATTCCCACACTTCAACATTTGAAAACAAATTTCCCTTTCCTTTATAAATTCTATAGTGAATTTTACATTTCCAAAATATCTATTAACATACGATTTTCAAATCGATTTCAAATATTCGCTTTCAATTTATCTTTAAAAGATATAATCTCAAAACATTCACTTCATATTGGAAAACATTTCCATACTTATTTGATAATAAGTAATTCACAAATCTATTTATTTTCAACTTTTGTAAAATATTCAATATACTTAAATCATAATTAAGTATATATTTTATTCTTTAAGGAAAATATCCTTTTAAACACATTTATTTGAGCCAAAACGAATGTTGCATAAAACATCGTTACGACGACCCAAAATCACTGGTATAGGTATTCGAAATTAAGATAGATATATAAATCCCAATACTATATAAAACATTTCCTTTCGAAAATCATTTACTATAACAACAGTGTTATAGTCCACCATTTCTTATATTTCTCGAAAATGCCTATTTTAACAATGAATATTGAAATCTATGGTTTTGATCCCTAAAACATTTTAAAACAACTTAAAATCGTTTTAATTCTATTTAAAAGAACACTTCTTGAACATTTCTTAAATATATTATTCACTGTCCAAAATCGTGAATATACTTCGTTAACCAATTTCATCATTTCTACACATTTTATTTTAAAGGATTATCCACAGTCCAAAATTCGTGAATATACTTCCTTTTATAAGCTATAATAATTAACTTATCAAAATAAGTCGATTTCGGATTTATAAAACAATGTTTATAAATTCCATTCATATTTTATAACAACTTCAACATATAGAATCACTTTATCAACAAATCCTATTTATATCCCATTTAAATGCCAAAAATCCCGATTTAAACTATTTTATAAATAAATCAACTACATATTTCAAAAATCACACTTCGGTTATATTTCACAAAAATCTTAATTTTTATAACATAAAAATTATAACGTTTATTTAATTAAAATGAATCAATACAAAAATTCAATAAAATGTACACTTTCAAAAATCAAATTAAAATCCTTTTTAATTTGAAAATCATCACCATTTAAATTATTTTATAAAATAATCAGTACACAACATTGAAACAAATTCAATTATTTGAGGAATCCAGTTGGATCCCTCCAACCTGTTTCCATGCATCCACAGATATTAGCACAATACCAATCTCGTTCCAATACGAGATATCGCGGTATATGGGTTTATACAAAATATAATCCGCTATTATACGGCACAATAGGGTCTCATCCGCTATATAATGCGAGAAATCAACTCCAAGTACATAAATAATACCAATTCCACTTCAAGGTGAAATATCGCGGTATATGTTTTTAATAAATAACCTCCGCTTAATATACGGCGTATAATGTCTATTTCAAAACAATAACAGATAATAATTTATCATCCAGGCATACAATCAACAATTTTAAATCTAACTATTTAAAATTTAAATCGAAACAGATTCGATTGAGTGAGAAGTTCTCACCTCGCTTTCAATAATAGTCGCAGTGTTTATTTCGAATAAAATTAAACACGCGTTTAATTTTACCCAAAATTTTTACTAGCTCCAAATGACTCCAATCTAGTTCCATAGCGTAGTGCTCGTCTAAATGAAGCCAACGCAAGTCGTTTCGTAATTTTCCAACCTCGTATGAACAAGTTACAATATTTTAAAGTTTACACGAATTAAAATATATAATTAAATTTACAACTTTTATTTTCAACTTTTTTAAACCTCCTTACATCCAGGCCGTTCGAACAACTTCACGCAATCAGGGCCGCACTTTACCCTTTCTCGCTCCAGGAAATGAACACACGCGTGAACCCATTCGTGGCCGCCGTTCAAGAAATTTCGCACCCCTCTCCAATCAATTTCAGCTCGATCGAATACCACCGACGCGTGCGCCTAGCCTAGCACCACCACCGGCCCAAGTTTCAACGAGCTCGGCTTTGTATTTTGCTAGAAAAACGTGCTTGAACGTGTTGCGTTCGAATGCAAATTTCCATTGATCTGCCTCGTTTTAAACGATCTCCACCGTTGATTAGTTAGCCTTGCCACGATCTTCATCTTTGTAGTTGATAGTTTTCAACGATTGTTGGTGGATTGGAAGGAAAAGGAGGAAGAAGATGGCAATTTTCTGGCCATTGAAATGTTTTCTGGCGGCTAGGGTTAAGAGAATTAGGGTTTTGACAAAATGAAAATAGTTAGGTCCTTTTATAGAAAATCAACGAAAACACTATTCATTCGAAATTTTCCAAACCCCAAACGAAGCGCGCTGACTGGCGTTTCTAGGGTTTACCCCGCGTTTTGAACACAATGGAACGTGTTTCGGAGGATAATTCGATCATATGCGCGATTTACGGAAATAAACGATCAAATTTAAATTAAACCGATTAAACTAATTTCTATGCGTTTTGGCTTGCCCCGGACAAACGGTAAATTCGATTGACACGAAATTAGAAACCATACAATAATTTAACATTACGGATCCGATGAAACTGTTTTCATCGAAATCCAAGACTTTTTGAAAAATGGCTATTTTAACTCGTCAATTAAATATTAAAATATTCAATTTTTACAAATTAACTTTTAACTCGATTTTAAAAGTTCTACAACATCATTCTAACTCCAATATGATAAAATAAAATTTTACAAGTCATTTTAATTGCATTTAAACCCGATTTTCAATTATTTCTGTATTTTCGAATATTAAATTATCGATTTAATTATTCAATTAAATCCAGATATTCGAAATAAAATTTATTCGACTTACAAATTCTACTTGTTAATATTAAAAATTAATTAAATATATGAATTTTAATTGATGGAAATTCTGGGTCGTTACAATCTACATGTCCCAAACTTCTGGGCAGGAAAGAGGGAAAGCTAAATGTTGTGCAAGCCCCTAGTAACACTTCTCGTGGTCAAGGTATTTCTCATTCTATCCTTGATGGCATTATTATGTTTCATGATCAACCTATTCGAGTTCTTTTTGATACAGGTGCATCCCATTCTTTTATATCGAAAGAACTTGTTGATACTTTTTCTTTGAGTGTTTTGGCTTTAATGACTTCTTTGAGAATTGTGAATCCGGTTGGTGGATACGCAACACTTAGTTTGCTTTGTAAAGATGTCGAGATTATTTTATGTGATTTTTCTTTCCGAGCCAATTTGCATGTCATGCGTTACATAGGCTTCAGAATGATTTTAGGGACGGATTGGCTTAACCGTTATGAGGCCCATATCCTATGTCCTGAGCGGACTATTCATCTTCGACATCCTCAATCTATTAAGCAGATTTCTATTATTCTTAAAGATTCGGATTCCAACTTGGCAGCATCTTTATATTCTTTAAATTCACATGATGACGATAACGATGATGAGGAAGATGCCATTTCTCTCATTCACGTTGTTCGCGAATTTCTCGATATATTTGAGCCCGTTTTAGGATTACCCCCTAAGCGAGCCATTAAGTTCAGAATTAATCTAATTCCTGGAGCTTTACCTATTACTCATCCTCCTTATCGTATGTCCAATAAAGAAAATGAGGAGATGCGCAAACAATTATCCAAATTGGAAGAGAAGCAATTTATTCGTTCTAGTTCCTCTCCTTGGGGAGCTTCTGCTATTTTTGTGAAGAAATCTGATGGTACACTTAGGCTTTGCGTTGACTACCGCAAGCTTAATGATCTTACTATCAAGAATAAATATCCTTTACCTCGGATTGATGATCTATTCGATCAACTTAGCGGTGCTAGAGTCTTTTCACAGTTAGACTTAGCAACCGGTTTTCATCAACTTCGTATTGCAGAGGATAGTATTCCTTTGACATCACTACGTACCCGTTATGGATATTATGCATGGCTTGTCATGCCATTTGGTTTAACGAATGCTCCAGCTTATTTCGTTGACCTAATGAACCGAGTTTTCAAAGACTTCCTCGATCGATTTGTTCTCATCTTTATAGATGATATTCTTGTGTATTCTAAAATCGAGGAGGAGCATGAAATGCATCTTCGGATTGTGTTGGAAACTCTTAGGAGCAATCAATCGAAAGCAAAATTTTCTAAGTGCCACTTTTGGCAATCTTGTGTGAAATTTCTCGGTCATATCATTTCTGAATTTGAAATTTCCGTGGATCCTTCAAAGATTGAAGCGATTCAAAATTGGAAGAGACCGGAGAGTGTGACGGAGATCCGTAGTTTTCTCAGATTGGCGGGCTATTACCGCCGTTTCATAAAGGACTTTCTAAAATTTTCGTGCCTCTTACTAGCTTGACAAAGAAAGGAGTTAAATACATTTGGTCGGACAAATATGAAGCTTCTTTTCAGAAATTAAAAGAACTCCTTTCCGATGCTCCTATTCTTGTGATTCCCGAAGGAAACCAAGATTTTATTGTTTATACCGATGCTAGTCGTGTTGGTTTGGGTGTCGTTCTCATGCAAATGGAACTTGTTATTGCTTATGCTTCTGGGCAATTAAAGCCTGCCGAGACTAGATATGCCACTCATGATTTAGAGCTCGTGGCTATTATTTTCGCCCTTCAAATTTGGCGTCGTTATCTTTTGGGAGATAAATTTGTTCTCTATACCGATCATAAATCTTTGAAGTATTTATTTTTTCAAAAGAAACTTAATTTGCATCAACAACGTTGGCTCGAGTTCCTTGCATCTTATGATCTGGATATTCTTTATACTCTCGGAAAGAGGAATCGTGTTGCTAATGCACTTAGTCGTAAGCAACAAGTGGTTATTTCCATGATGATATGTCCGAATGGAATGATCTCGAGACTTTATCTATTTGTGAGATTCGAGATCATGAACCCAATTTATGTGCATCTCTTGTTTTATGTAGCCTTGAGGCTCATCCCTCTCTTTTAGATCACATTCTTGAAGCTCAAAAGCTAGATACCGAATTGGTTTTTCTTAGCCAAAGTTGTAGGGATAAAATTGATATTGAAGGTTTGAAAGACTTTGATATTGATTCTCGTGGGGGTATTTGAAAATTTGGTAGACTTATCGTGCCGAATAGTAGTAATCTTCATAAAGACATTTTAGAAGATTCTCATCGTTCTAAATTTAGCATTCATCTCGGTAGTAGTAAAATGTACGTGGATATGAAGCGACTTTATTATTGGGATGGAATGAAATCCGATATTGCTAACTTTGTTAAGTGTTGCATGACTTGCCAACTCGTTAAGGCCGAGCATCAAAGGCCCGGTGGGTTATTGCAACCTTCGGACATTCCAATTAGGAAGTGGGATCAAATTTCCATGGATTTTATTGACGGCCTTCCCTGTTCTCATTCGGGTCATGATAGCCTATGGGTGAAAGTTGATAGACTTACTAAATCCGCCCATTTTATTCCCGTTCGGTCCAATCGGACCGTACCTCTTTTGGGCAAACTTTTTATTAAAGAGATTGTTAAATTACATGGAGTTCCTACTTCTATTGTTAGCGATCATGATCCATTGTTTACTAGTGGATTTTGAAAGAGTCTTCAAAAAGCTTTGGGAACGAAGCTTAATTTTAGCACCGCTTATCATCCTCAGTCCGATGGACAAACCGAGCGTGTGAATCAAACCCTTGAAGATCTTCTTCGTGCATGTGTTCTTGAGTTTGGTGGAAGTTGGGAAGATCATATTTCTCTTATTGAGTTTTCCTATAATAATAGCTTCCAATCTAGTATTGGTATGGCTTCTTTCGAGGCACTCTACGGAAGGCCATGCCGATCTCCTTCTTGTTGGCTTAAGGCCGGTAAGAAGCTGGTTTTAGGTCTAGATTTTATTCGTGATTCCACAGAAAAGATTGACCTTATTCATTATAGGATGAAAGAAGCTCAATGTAGGAAAAAATCCTATACCGATAACCGAAGAAGGAAATTAGAATTTTTTGTAGGAGATTTGGTGTTTATTCTTGTTTCACCTGTGAAGGGTGTTGTGCGTTTCAGTCGATCGGGAAAATTAGCACCTCGATATATTGGTCTATTTCCCATCACCGAACGTATTGGTTCTATGGCTTATCGCCTTTTATTACCGGCTAAGTTTTCTGCCATTCATGACGTATTTCACGTCTCTCAACTACGGAAATGCCTTCGAGATTCCGATTCTATTCTTGAGCCCGATGTTGTGGAAGAAATTGAAGTTTCACCTAATTTGACTTATGAGCACATCATATTCGTATCATTGCTTCGGAGGTCAAACGCCTTCGAAATAAAGATGTCCCTCTTGTAAAAGTTCAATGGTCCTCAAATCCTAAGGATTGTTCTTGGGAATCTAGAGAATTCATCGAGCGAACACATCCGGGCTTACTTTCTCGTGCACTTTGAGGTGAACTTCTTATTTCAAATTTCTTTTGTGTTAATATGCTTTTATGGTTGTTACTTTTTACTTCCTTCTTAAGTATAGCGAGGACGCAATTTCTTTAAGGAGGGGAGTCTGTAACAACCCGCATATTTTACGATTTTATATTTAAATATAGCATCATTAGTCGGGTTTAAGTCCAAAAAGCTACTTTTTGCAAACATCCAAATTAGGACTTGAGACCACTTCTACTGAGTCAAAAATGGCATTTGCAACCTTTTTGAGTATAAACATTGATACGTTTGGAGCTAGCTAAAATTTCGGCCTTTTCACTTAGGGCATTGGGTTTGGGTTTCAGCCCATTAACCTAACTTAGCAACCCAACTCCACTCCACTCCTCTTCATTACTTCATAATATTTTCTACAACTTAAGCTTTAGCAAAAATGGTGGTGGAGATGGGAAATTAAAATCCTAAGCCCTAGTTTCTTTAGCTAATCCAAGTTTTAACTCCAAATTCAAAAAGAAGCTTAGGTAAGTATCTCCTTCTTCTTCTCCATCTCAATCTCTCTCCAATTTCAGAAATTTCCTGTAACTTAATTTGGGAAATATTGTATATTATCCTAGATTGGAGACTTTAGAGTTGAGATTGGAGAGTGGTTGATCTTCCTTTGTTTTCAAGCTTCTCTTTCCTTGTTTTTGTGTAAAAAGGTGAGATTTCTATCTCACATCTATGTTTATATCTATCTTTGTTGTTAGGTATGAATTCCTAACACTTGTATATGTTAATTTGCTTTTGATTTGAATTGATTTGGTGAACATTTCAATTTTTGGTGTTTTGAAGTTAAATCTATAAAAAATCATAGCTTTGATGTTTGATCATGCTTTTGGTGGCGTATCGAGGATCCTATAGGGCTGGGTTGTCGATTGGCAAAAACCCTAGTACCCATGTTCGTCCGATCGCAAATTGTGGACAGTTTCCCCTTCATTTTGCTATGCTGGAAATACTGGAAAACATGTTCCAATCGACTGGCCCTCTGAGTTCAGTCGACTGACCTGGAACCCGAGATTTTTTCAAGCACTGAGTCCAGTCGACTGAACTCAGTGTCCAGTCGACTGACCTGCTTGTTTCAGTCCGAGTTGCCTATTTTGCTAGGAATTCCAATTTTTATCGATTCGTGATTTTCCGATTTGTTGTTATCATTTATTATCGAATTTGATGACTTCTATTTTGGAATTTTTGGGTATATCCATTTTGATGGATTTGGTATCGATTTCTTTGGATTTAATTGACGTCTTGGAACATGAAATTTTGGTGATTGATTGTTTTTACAATCATTTTTATGGTTTGTCACTTTAAAACGTAAAGGTTTCTATACTAGTAGTAAATATCCAAACTCTTTTACAAAGATGATTTCAACTCTATTTTTAATAATCCAAAACTCTTTATAAAACCGTTTTTCCTACCCATTAGTATATACAAACATTTTCCTCATTCGTTTGAGAAATCTAATTAAACGGCTTAGTAAAACAAGTGGTATAAAACACTTGCGTTTACTTCGTCAATTAATTTTTGGACTTATTCGATTGAAACCCTTGTGACAACTTTCTAGTGGAAATTTACAGTTTGTTTGTGAATATTTGAGTTAAGCCAGTGGTTATGGGACATGAAGCTAAACTCATCTATTTACTAGCTTAGTATAATTGTCACTTCTTGATGATTGATGATGATCAGTTTGTGATTTAGACTAGCAATGTGCGATGTCTCTTTGTCCGCGAGGGAGACTAAACCCCGTTTCTGTGGAGCTTCGGCTCAAAATTGGTGGGGTAGCGACCCATGATCCTCCGACCATTTTGTGGAGCCTCGGCTCAAAAATTAATGGTTAGACACCATGGAATAGCGTTCTGTTTTGTGATACACGTTTTGGTGAGTTTTCATGCTCCCGTTTTGTGATAGGCCTCCCCCCTTTTGTGATTTTTGGATTTCTATTGATGATTTCTAGAATTTGTGTTTCACCAAATTTTCGTGATTTCATTGATAAGATATATCAATATTTGTGCATTGGTGAATTTGTGTTTCTCCAACTTTTATGATTGGCATTGAGATGTTTGCCAACATTTGTGATTTGGTGAATAAAAATAATGAATATGATATTCATTTTCGATCTTTGAGAAGATTCTTGTGGTATTGAATGATTAAAGTTGATTTTCAAATATATTCTTATCACAGTATGGCATTGTTGTTATCACATGTCTTTGTCATACCTCTTATTCTATCTCATTTTATCTGATATTTATAGCTAGACTGATCCATTTATTATTTTCCTTCTTAATTAATACTCAGGTCAGACTGAGATGTTACAGGTGCTTCTGCTTGACTTCTTATCCGGTATTGTCGCCAAATTATTTTTGGCTAACTACTCTAGATTGGTAGTTTTTGTTGTTATACATTCGAGATAGAGACTCCTTGATGTATACATATTCTTTTGTGTTGCACTTGTATCCATTCTTTTGTGATATTGTGGATCTTGTTAGACCACTGCTCTAATATACACTTTTATGTGTTATATTCATATCTATTTCCGCCTTTGTGATATGGATATCTGTGACTTATTTGTGTTATGTTTATTTCTATATTTGTTTTCGAAGGTATTATAGCCACTGTGTAGTAGCTTTGAGTTTGTATCGGAATGTCGGATTTCCTCTTTGCATGTTATACTATCTGGCATATCGATGCTCGCACAAAGCAATTACACGAATGGTCGCTTCTAAACAGCCTTATTCTTCGTGCTAGTTGACGGCATTACTCCATAGTGTCCTTGGCTTGCGTGAGTATAGAGGTGGGGCGTCATAGATCGAAACGTTGACTCGGTTTTAAAGACCCAAATTTTGATTAGATCTTCACCTAAATTGTGAAAAGCCAAATAAATTTTATGTTTTGTATATACTCTTAGGATTTAGAAGGGTATTATACAAGTAAATAAAGTGGAATGAGTTATTATTTAATGTTTTATAAAAACCAACTTTATAAAATATTTTTAAACTCAGTTGAAAACTTATAAAAGAATTCATAAATAATTTTGGTATTGAATAAAATACTAAATGCAAAGTAAAGTGATTTATAAATATTGGAATAATTAGGAAACCAACAATTTTAGAAAGTGACTTTTAGTTTTTTCTAAAGGAGCGTAGATAATCCTCTAAGCAATAACTAAAGGCTGATGAGCAAAATGATACGCTTAGGAAATTATTTATATTCTTAGGCAATCAAGAAAGTATTAAACCTAAGTTAAAATTCATTTGTTAGTCATTTGACATTTTAAGTAACATTAAGTGTTAGCCTTTTCTTTTACGAATTATGATTGGTTCGATTGAATTGATTGATTGGGTGATCTTATATACCATAGTTTATAAAGTTAAAATTTATAAACCGAGGTTTTTGAATTGTTATTATTAGGACCTAAATCCTAGTAACCTTGAAAATTATTTTTTGGGAATATTTGAGAAATAAATAGACTTTTAGCTCTAGTTATTGTTTTAGGAGGAACCGGAATACCATTGGAAGCTCCGTATTGTTTAGATTCTAGGGTTTAACATGTTTTGTTAGGAGGACCCTCGCCTTAACATTTTGATCTTGGTTTTTGACTTACTTCTCTTTTGAGAAATTCAAAAATAATTTTTTGTATTTAAAACCTAGGCATTTAGTTCTAAATTTATCTCTTGAAAATAATTGATGCATAGCATTTATTATAGAATATTCTCTGTATTTTTGTTGCATGTGTTTGTTACATTACTTTTGGGCTGGATCATGTTACCTGATTGCATATAGTTGTTATAGTGTTTATATTAGATATGTTTATGGCAGGAAAAATATAATTAATCAAGTTTACTGAAAACCAAATAAGTAAATCGATTTTCTAAGGTTGGTTATTACTTCTTCCACTCCATAATAATTTCGGGGACGAAATTCTTCTAAGGGGCAGAATGTAACAACCCGTAAAATTAATCGCTTAATATTTGAATATTTAAGTCACTTTTTTAGTATATAAATGATAGATTTTAATAAATAAATAAACATCTTTTAAATAATAATTAATGATGTTAAACTCATTTCAGATTTTATTTAACAATATAGTTAGTTTAAATAAAAATAGAAAATATGACCGAAAGACGTTTTTCGAAATTACGACTTTTTCAGCATCGTAAAAGTCATCGAAAGCATTATGCATATTTGTATCAACATGCACACATTTATATATGTTAGGATTAGTAATAAAAAAAGCACGGTTAAATATATTTAACATGTACATATTAATACTTAAGCATGGATATGACATATTATGTTATAAAAGGCATATATATACATATAAACAATCTTATATGTATACAAATCATCCTC
The DNA here is from genome assembly GCA_030765085.1 of Allium cepa. Lineage (NCBI taxonomy): Eukaryota > Viridiplantae > Streptophyta > Magnoliopsida > Asparagales > Amaryllidaceae > Allium > Allium cepa. Next base: position 1,046,665,627 of record CM060941.1, read on the forward strand.
ATACCCTAAGTATATGCACATGGAAGTAGTAGCGTGATTTAACAAGGTAGGAGTGAGGAGGGTAACATGTGCTAGGGGTAGGAGAGGCATGGTGTAGCATGCATGAGATCATATTATTTTATCCTAAGGGTATTTTGGTAAATTCTCGTTTTCTATGCTTATAAATACAGATACCTTGTGACGCCCCACCTCTATACCCACGCTAGCCAAGAACACTACGGTGTAGTGCTGTCAACTAGCACGGAGAATAAGGCTGTTGAGGAGCGACCATCCGTGTAATTGCTTTGTGCGAACACCGATATGTCAGATAGTAAAAACGTGCAATCTATTTTAGAAGGAAATCCGACATGCCGATGCAAACTCAAAGCTACCACACGGTGGCTATAATAGTCTAGGACAAATATAAACTAATAACACAGATAAATATAAATGCGGAACACAGATAAAACAAAAAATCTCATATATATATATAACTGATGTCAGTTACAATACATTTGACACGGTACATGTGATACAACTACAACAGTCAACTCAGGAAGTTATATATACAAGTACATTAACGTATATAATATACATGAATACATATCTTCCTATACAATAATACAGTCTACTACAAAAGACGACTACTCCAAAAGATATGAAAGAACTTCATAGCTCTAGCAGCAACCCAAAGCAGAATATCTACAACCTGAAATACTCGGTCTGACCCGAGCGTTAATTGCAAACACAAAAACACTCGAGTCAGGATTAATCTTAACTCAAGTAAATAAATTTGCAATGAACTGAAAAAATGGATCACATGAATCAATTCAAAATCTATTATGGATTTTCATTATTAACAACTTCAAATTTTTAATTTCTGTCAATCCCGTGTGGCTGCAGTACACACGTATACTTTGCACACATGTGCACTGCCTCGCCAACACTCGTGCGAGCGCAAATCAGACAAATCACTGCAAACTCGACTCAACGAAATCCAAACTGTAAGTCCAAAACAGATGCACAATGCACTAAGCATTGAATTAGTGCACAAATGAAAACACATCAGAGACGACACAGTAGCAAACAAACATGCAGCAGCAAGTGCAACACGGATCGTGTACAGGGCAGTGAACAAGTACAGTGAAACAAATGCAGCCGACACAGTAGCTCAAAGGCATAGCATATGCAAATTAAGATCACAAATGTACATAAGAGAAAACATCAACAATGACCAATGTGCACAGGTCAGAAACCACAAATGGTCATGTGTCACAAAAGTTCAAGTGACAAAATGCAAAGAGCAAACATGCAATTCATTCAAACACTTCAATTTTTAAACCTATATTTAAAACTGAAGTTTAATCTCCACCTTCAATTTAAATTTTACTCTTACATATAAAACAGAAACAGTTTCTGTTTTATTAAGAAAAATCAACTTTAAAATTCCCTGAATTTAAACCATTTCAAAAGACAACAGAATTCAAACTTATTTGAATTCAACTTAAATTCAGTTTCAAAACTCCAAGTTTACAATGTAGTTTGTAATTTATATCAAATTTTAAAACTGGAAACAGTTTAAACAAAACTGCAAAAGCTTCAGGTAATAAACCTGTAACACAGAATAGGTGATCAGGTACCTGCAAATTCCAAGTGGTCAACAATGACCAAGGAAAAATGAAACAAGGTGCAAACTGGAAGACATGAACCAGCATAAGCAAATGGATGCACAGGGGTGCAACAGGGGGGAAAAAAAATGCCCAGGAATGCCTCAGAATGGTATAAGAGCAACAGAGATGGGAAGGAGTATATAGATATAAAGACTGAAACAACATCAACAACCTAAAATGCAGACCAACCAGAAGTACAAGTGCATGGAGCAAATGATACAAGCTACATGAAAGCAACAATGTTTCCAGAAAAGCAAAACACATGCATTTCATTCATTTAATTCAGGCCATCATATTCATTCAGGAATTCAAGTACACAAGATTTGATTGCATCTGTTCTTTAACAGTTTAAAAAAAAATATAAATTCCAAGTTTACATTTCTGTTCTTACCAGTTTAAATAAAATAAAACATGAAATAGCATTTGTTCTTAACAGTTTAAACTTAAATCAATAGCATCTTCTCCTAACAGTTTAAAACTTTCAAGCAAATCGAGCAAGAGACCGCAAATAGCCCCAAACAGTTCAGATTCAAGTAACCGAGCCAATGATAACAAATAACCCCCAAATCATAGCATGCAACCAAGATTCAAATTCAAACAAATTTAAATACTTGCATTAAAATAAATCGTGAGCCAAAAGATTCACCTTTCACCGAATCAAAATGGAGCGCACGCGAGTCGAAACAAAAATGAAGCCGAAGCCCTAATTTCCTAAAGGTGCCGCGAGCGAGTTGAAGCTGAAGCAAGGGAAAGTCGAGCAAATTGAAGTTGTCGCTTTCGATTTTGAAAAGCCCTAACTTGAAACGAAGACGAAGAGGAACGCGGCCGCCATTTTTCACAAGCAAAAGAAAAGGGGACGGGCCGAAGGAATGAAAAGTGAAAATAAAAAGGGGAAAGGGGAACGGGTTTCCTTTATTTTTTTGCAAATTATTTTCCACGCTTCAAACATTTAAATGTGGGCCGAGAATTTATTTTAAAGCCCGATAAAATTTTACTTAAAATTTGTAAAAGAATTTTAAATCCAAATTTAAAAACTTCAATTGGAAATTTGTGTCAATATTAATCGTTTAAATTGTTGATTATAATTCGACACGAATATCGGGTTGTTACAGACTCCCCTCCTTAAAGAAATTGCGTCCTCGCAATCATAAGGAATAAATGGACAAAAGGTAACAACCATAAGAGCAAGAAAGAGTAAGCTTGAACGTGTTTGCTCAAAGTCAAATCTAGTGAAACTTCAATTTCTTCAATAATACCGGGTTCAAGAATAGAAATCGGAAATCCCTAAGGCATTTCCGTAATTGGAAGACGTGGAAAACGTCATGAATAGCAGAAAATTGAGCCGGTACACTGGCGTAGTACAATATAAACGCCAAAGAAATCTTTTAATTTCATAAAGGAAATTCACAAATTATCAACAAAATCTAATTATCAATAGATAATTCAGAGATCTCAAATCACAAATATTCGATTATCAAAAACGATAATCAAATCAACAAGTATTCGATTATCAAAATCGAAAATCAATCTTAAATCACAAATATTTAATTATCACAAACGACAATTAAATCTCAAATATCTAATTATCACAAGCGATAATTAGAAACAGCAAATATCTGATTACCACAAACGATAATCAGAAATCACAAATTTTTCAATTAACGAGTCCGAAATTAACCGAAATAGCAAACGCACATGACCCATAACCACGAGTTTTACTAAATCGTTTAATTCACTTCATCGTTTCCTTGAAAGTGTTAAATTGTGTATTTTAAATAAACAACATTTTACGTTCTCAAATGGACAAGTCCGGAATTAAGCGAATCAGTAAAAGAAAGGGGTCATAGTCCTCGATTTTTCTGAAACGTTTAAATCGCTTCCTCATTCTTTTGAAGGCGTAAACTGTAAAAATTTTGAAAATCATTTTATTTATAAAATTTCAATTTACATTCTCAAACGAACAAGTCCGGAATTAAGCGAATCAGCAAAAGAAAGGGATCATAGTCCTCGATTTTACTGAAACGTTTAATTCGCTTCCTCATTCTTTTGAAAGCGCAAATCGTAAAAATTTTGAAAACAAATTTGATTTATATTTTGAAACAATTTTTTTTTTTTTTAAAATATGTGATTAAAACAACGACATCAGAAGCAACTTCGATAAGTGGATTTTCATTCATCCAAAGAGTCACAAGAATCTTCTCAAAGATAGAAAGGGGTATCATACCCTAAACTTGTATTCATAACAAGTCAATAACACACGAATTCACCAATGCACAAGAATTGATAAAACTTATCAATAGAAATCATGAAAATTGGTGAAGCACAAATTCTAGAAATCCTCACAAGAAATCCAGAAAACACAAGCTAAGAGTATGAGAACTCGAACGCGAGTATGAAAACTCGAACCGGAGTATGAAAACTCGAACGCGAGTATGAAAACTCGAACCGGAGTATGAAAACTCGAACGGAGTATGAAATCTCAAACGGAGTATGAAAACTCAAACGGAGTATGAAAACTCGAACAGAGTATGAAAACTCAAACGGAGTATGAAAACTCGAACAGAGTATGAAAACTCAAACGGAGTATGAAATCTCAAACGGAGTATGAAAACTCGAACAGAGTATGAAAACTCGAACGGAGTATGAAAACTCGAACAGAGTATGAAAACTCAAACGGAGTATGAAAACTCGAACAGAGTATGAAAACTCAAACGGAGTATGAAAACTCGAACAGAGTATGAAAACTCAAACGGAGTGTGAAAACTCGAACAGAGTATGAAAACTCAAACGGAGTATGAAAACTCGAACAGAGTATGAAAACTCAAACGGAGTATGAAAACTCAAACAGAGTATGAAAACTCGAACAGAGTATGAAAACTCAAACGGGGTATGAAAACTCGAACAGAGTATGAAAACTCAAACGGAGTATGAAAACTCGAACAGAGTATGAAAACTCAAACGGAGTATGAAAACTCGAACAGAGTATGAAAACTCAAACGGAGTATGAAAACTCAAAGGAGAGTATGGAAACTCACCAACACGCGAGCATGAAAATTCATCAACACATGTAACGCATAACGAGAACGGGAGCACGAAAACTCACCTACATGCGAGCATGAAAACTCACCAACACGTGCAATGCAAAGCGAGAACGGGAGCACAGAATCTCACCTACACGTGAGCATGAAAATCACCAACACGGGCAACGCAAAGCGAGAACGGGAGCACGGAATCTCACCTACACGCGAGCATGAAAAATCATCAACACGTGCAACGCAAAGCGAGAACGGGAGCACGGAATCTCACCTACCCGCGAGCATGAAAAATCATCAACACGTGCAACGCAAAGCGAGAACGGGAGCACGGAATCTCACCTACACGTGAGCATGAAAATCACCAACACGGGCAACGCAAAGCGAGAACGGGAGCACGGAATCTCACCTACACGCGAGCATGAAAAATCATCAACACGTGCAACGCAAAGCGAGAACGGGAGCACGGAATCTCACCTACCCGCGAGCATGAAAAATCATCAACACGTGCAACGCATAACGAGACGCTATCTCATGGTTGCAAGCCATTAATTTTGACTCACGAATGGCCCGAAGACCGTGGGGCGCTACCCCACATGTGTGAGTCGAAATCACACAGATTGAGGTCCAGACTAACCAAAAAAATCAAAAGAGGTATGTGCGAGTGGAATCACACAAGTGGTGTCTAGTCTAACCTCACAATCAAAAGAAAAGTATGTGTGAATGAAATCACACAAGTGGTGTCTAGACAATCCTCAAAGCCCAAGAGATATGTGTGAGACAAAATCACACCGATGAGGCCTAGTCTAACCGTAAAAATGATCGTCATGATCAACGAGAAGTGTCAATTACACTAAGTCAGTAAATGTAAAAGTTTAGCATCATGTCCCATAACCACTTACTTAACTTAAATATTTACGAACAAACTGTAAATCTTCACTAATAAAATTTGTCACTAGAGGTTCAATCGAACAAGTCCAACAATTAACCGACGAAGTAAACGCAAGCATTTCATACCACTTGTTTTACTAAGCCGTTTAATTAGATTTCTCATACGAGTGAAATAAAGATTTGTATATACTAATAGATTGGAAAACAGTTTCAAAAACGAGTTTGGTATTGAAAATAGAGTTGAAAACATTTTGATAAAAGAGTTTTTGATATTTACTACTAGTATTGAAACCTTTATATTTTTAAAGTGACAAATCACAAAAATGATTGTAGAAACAATCAATCACAAGAATTCACATACGAAGACGTGAATAGAATCCAAAGAAATCGATACCGAATTCATCGAAAGGTATGTTCACAAAAATCCCGAAGAAAAGGTCATCAAAGTTGCTAATAAATGATAGCAACAAATCGGGAAATAATCAAGAATCGATTAAATTCGAAAACCAAATCAATTCACTAAGATTCACATTCGAAGACGTGAATAAAATACAAAGAATTCGATTCCAAATCCATCAAAGTAGGAATACCCAAAATTCCTGAAATAGAAGTTATCAAAGTCGACAAAGGTGATAACAACTAACCGGAAAAGAAGAACCGATCAACAATTGGAAAAACAAAGCAGAACGAGTATAAATGCTTGAATGACTTTAGCAAAAGTAAAAGTCAAGTCAACGTCGATATCGACAAGGCAAAGACCAAGACAATTTCTTTTATACCAAAGAAATTTTAAAACTATCAGAGAGAGGCACATGAAAACCAACAAACCATGGATAAACAGACAGAGTCGACGATTGGAATGCAATTTGTCTCAAAGATTGATACCAAAAACCCAATTGTATGGAAACTGCATTAAGTACACGAATCAGAGATAAGAATGCATATATATAGCAGTTCGAATAAACAATGCGAGTTCAAATCGAAGTGGGTACTAGATGCAGCAATATGCAATTGGTAGAGCATGTATACACTGATACTTAGAAGTGTAAACTCAAGTGAGCAAGTGCGATAGAGAATAGCAGCAATGCTCACGAATAAGCGCTAGGAATTCATTCCTAACAATCAAAGATGATCTTAAGACAAAGATGTGAAATAAAACATCGACAAATAGTTGTAACACATGTACTATCTAAGTTATGTTTTATATTTGTTCTAAACCCCAGGCTCTGATACCAAGCTGTGACGCCCCACCTCTATACCCACGCTAGCCAAGAACACTACGGTGTAGTGCTGTCAACTAGCACGGAGAATAAGGCTGTTGAGGAGCGACCATCCGTGTAATTGCTTTGTGCGAACACCGATATGTCAGATAGTAAAAACGTGCAATCTATTTTAGAAGGAAATCCGACATGCCGATGCAAACTCAAAGCTACCACACGGTGGCTATAATAGTCTAGGACAAATATAAACTAATAACACAGATAAATATAAATGCGGAACACAGATAAAACAAAAAATCTCATATATATATATATAACTGATGTCAGTTACAATACATTTGACACGGTACATGTGATACAACTACAACAGTCAACTCAGGAAGTTATATATACAAGTACATTAACGTATATAATATACATGAATACATATCTTCCTATACAATAATACAGTCTACTACAAAAGACGACTACTCCAAAAGATATGAAAGAACTTCATAGCTCTAGCAGCAACCCAAAGCAGAATATCTACAACCTGAAATACTTGGTCTGACCCGAGCGTTAATTGCAAACACAAAAACACTCGAGTCAGGATTAATCTTAACTCAAGTAAATAAATTTGCAATGAACTGAAAAAATGGATCACATGAATCAATTCAAAATCTATTATGGATTTTCATTATTAACAACTTCAAATTTTTAATTTCTGTCAATCCCGTGTGGCTGCAGTACACACGTATACTTTGCACACATGTGCACTGCCTCGCCAACACTCGTGCGAGCGCAAATCAGACAAATCACTGCAAACTCGACTCAACGAAATCCAAATTGTAAGTCCAAAACAGATGCACAATGCACTAAGCATTGAATTAGTGCACAAATGAAAACACATCAGAGACGACACAGTAGCAAACAAACATGCAGCAGCAAGTGCAACACGGATCGTGTACAGGGCAGTGAACAAGTACAGTGAAACAAATGCAGCCGACACAGTAGCTCAAAGGCATAGCATATGCAAATTAAGATCACAAATGTACATAAGAGAAAACATCAACAATGACCAATGTGCACAGGTCAGAAACCACAAATGGTCATGTGTCACAAAAGTTCAAGTGACAAAATGCAAAGAGCAAACATGCAATTCATTCAAACACTTCAATTTTTAAACCTATATTTAAAACTGAAGTTTAATCTCCACCTTCAATTTAAATTTTACTCTTACATATAAAACAGAAACAGTTTCTGTTTTATTAAGAAAAATCAACTTTAAAATTCCCTGAATTTAAACCATTTCAAAAGACAACAGAATTCAAACTTATTTGAATTCAACTTAAATTCAGTTTCAAAACTCCAAGTTTACAATGTAGTTTGTAATTTATATCAAATTTTAAAACTGGAAACAGTTTAAACAAAACTGCAAAAGCTTCAGGTAATAAACCTGTAACACAGAATAGGTGATCAGGTACCTGCAAATTCCAAGTGGTCAACAATGACCAAGGAAAAATGAAACAAGGTGCAAACTGGAAGACATGAACCAGCATAAGCAAATGGATGCACAGGGGTGCAACAGGGGGGAAAAAAATGCCCAGGAATGCCTCAGAATGGTATAAGAGCAACAGAGATGGGAAGGAGTATATAGATATAAAGACTGAAACAACATCAACAACCCAAAATGCAGACCAACCAGAAGTACAAGTGCATGGAGCAAATGATACAAGCTACATGAAAGCAACAATGTTTCCAGAAAAGCAAAACACATGCATTTCATTCATTTAATTCAGGCCATCATATTCATTCAGGAATTCAAGTACACAAGATTTGATTGCATCTGTTCTTTAACAGTTTAAAAAAAAAATATAAATTCCAAGTTTACATTTCTGTTCTTACCAGTTTAAATAAAATAAAACATGAAATAGCATTTGTTCTTAACAGTTTAAACTTAAATCAATAGCATCTGCTCCTAACAGTTTAAAACTTTCAAGCAAATCGAGCAAGAGACCGCAAATAGCCCCAAATAGTTCAGATTCAAGTAACCGAGCCAATGATAACAAATAACCCCCAAATCATAGCATGCAACCAAGATTCAAATTCAAACAAATTTAAATACTTGCATTAAAATAAATCGTGAGCCAAAAGACTCACCTTTCACCGAATCAAAATGGAGCGCACGCGAGTCGAAACAAAAATGAAGCCGAAGCCCTAATTTCCTGAAGGTGCCGCGAGCGAGTTGAAGCTGAAGCAAGGGAAAGTCGAGCAAATTGAAGTTGTCGCTTTCGATTTTGAAAAGCCCTAACTTGAAACGAAGACGAAGAGGAACGCGGCCGCCATTTTTCACAAGCAAAAGAAAAGGGGACGGGCCGAAGGAATGAAAAGTGAAAATAAAAAGGGGAAAGGGGAACGGGTTTCCTTTATTTTTTTGCAAATTATTTTCCACGCTTCAAACATTTAAATGTGGGCCGAGAATTTATTTTAAAGCCCGATAAAATTTTACTTAAAATTTGTAAAAGAATTTTAAATCCAAATTTAAAAACTTCAATTGGAAATTTGTGTCAATATTAATCGTTTAAATTGTCGATTATAATTCGACACGAATATCGGGTTGTTACATACCTCCTCATAATTTCCACTTTAAAAATCCTCCTTCTTCATTTCCTACTTCTCTCTTCGTTTTCTTCATTACATTTTCGTGGCTTACATATTGAAGTTCATGGCATAAAACAGTGGTTCTTCCACTTCCATCCACTTACAACTAGCTTATTCATTCTCTACTTCACTCTACATTCAAACAAGACCAATAACTCCTAATTTTGAGCCAAGATCGAGCCATAACAACCTATGGCCGAACCCAAACAGTCCACATATGGTCCAAAAGTCTAAGCTTGTATATATGCTGGATTATTGTAAATCACCTTGTATATATGTTCATACCCTTGCTATGTGATGTTTGGTAGTAATGTTAATGCCTTGAACTTGTTTTCCAAACTGCCCGTATAACAACAGTCGCTATATCGGCACTTTCAAAAAATCACCTTTTATCGAAACCATTTGGTTTCATATTCGTGCTTGGATTATTTTTACAAGTTAAGAAATTTTTGAGATAATAATGATTCCTAATTTAATTAATTATTTTAATAATGATTATTTAATTTAATTAATTATTTAATTAACAAGGATTAAGGTTAATTAATTGACTAGTTAAAGAGGTGTTTAAATTTAACTAATTATCGAGTTAACGATGTTTTGGAAATTAATTAATTTATCTAATAATGTTTAAGATAATTAAACATTTAAATAATGATGGATTTAAGTTAATTAATCAATTAATTAATGATGTTTAAATTAATTAATCTTTTTAATTAACGGATTTTCAGGTTTATCAACTTGTTTTAACTTTAAGTTATCTTTCCTTTAATAATGTTTTAAAGTTATTAATCATTTAAATATTGATATTTAAATTAATTAATTATATTTAAATATTACTAGTTAATTTAATTAATGATGTTTTAAAGGCGATTTACCCTTGTGAATTAAAGGCATTTGATGTTAACTTATCAACTTAATTAATGAAGTTTTAAAGTGAATTTATCAAAGTAATAAGGATGTTTTGACTTTGTTATTCATTTTAATTAATAACAATAAATTATTTATTCAATTTAATTAATTTTTAATTAAATTAGTGGTGTCTAAAAGTGATTTACTTCTTTTGGATTAAAGGTCATTGAATTAAATTCATCAACTGAATTAATGTACTTTTAGAGTTAATTAATCAATATAATATGGATGTGTTTAAGTTATTAAATCCTTTTTATAACGATGTTTCAAAGTTAGTAAACTCTTTTAAAAAAGTGTTCTAAATGCTAATACTTGTAATGTGAAGCCAAGCATGAATTTGATTTTAAAAGAAAATGTTTGATTCGTTTATGGAAATGAATTAGTTTCCGTAAAGCGATATCACTTATATGGAAATGATTTATTTGTATACATAGCACTAAACATCAAAGAGGTAGACTTACTTCTTTTTCAAAATATAATAATAGTTATGAGACATGACTTTGAGGTAACACTACCTTGACTTGTCCGGTATTATTGTTAATCTAGAAATAATACAAGTTTGAATTCGATGAGTGGTGATAAATATACACGACTCAATTTTCATACATTATCGTTTTATATATCCTCAATAGTTGGTTTCCCAACTATCGGTTACCTCAGCTTCTTTATTATCGTTATTCTAAGACGATTTGTTGCTCTGTTGAGCTTTGTTGTCGTTTATCGGAAATGACTAAACCCAAAGCGCGAGAGGAAGCTAAGCTATGTGGGGTTTCTCCAATTAAATGGGTATTTTCACATCTCATCTAGTTTGGATTCAGTTGTGCACTTAGATGTGAAAATATTTGGATACTCGGTAAGGATTGGTAGGGTCCAGCTTGGACGTGTTCGAGATGTGTCACAGTGTATATGACCTTCTATAAGTATATTACTAGAGGTATACTTTAAGGGGGTTGCACCCTTCTAGTCATTGTTGAAAATTTTCCTTTCCTTATTTGATTCGAACCTTCGAATTGTTTTTCTGTAATCGCGGCGAGAAGGGTTAACCACTCCTCACGATATTAAATTATAGGTTTTGTACATCCTATCAAGTTTGAAATGTTATCTTGTTTTATCTATTCTGTCCAGTTTGGATTTTTTTCATACTATTTCAATTCTTTCAATTCTGGATCTTTATACTATTTTTACCCATCATCCATGTTTGGATTTGTTTCCTATTGTTCTTTTCCATTCTTATGTTTGGTTGTTGTTTATATGGAGGAAAACCCGTTCCACGTTAGCGGCGTCATTCCATATATTATTGTTAAATATACTCCCTTTTGTTTCAGAGTTTTACTCATACTAGACATACTGTCTGACCCGAGTTTTTTGTTTTTCCTAAACTCTTGGGTACTCAATTATACTTAAGTAGTTCGAGAATAGTAGGTTTCTCTTTGGAGCTCTTTGAAGACGATGATTGAGCAGGCGGCTACTTAGTTATCTAGTTATTTCTTTCCGCTGTATGATTATGAAGATGTACTTGTATCTAAAAATGACAAGTCAGAATGTATAGTTGCAAATCTATTAGATGCTGTACTTTTTTTTTACTCTGATAGCTCCATGTAAGGAGTAACCTTTTGTACTATATCATTTTTTATTATATGTTACCATTCCATTATGAGGTTTTCTCTATTCTTTCTTGTTCTATTCTTTATCTTTCCCCATGACAACTTCTCTTTCGGACGCTTGGGCAACTGCACATGAATACCATGGATGTATTAATTGTCCTTCTTAGAAAAGGTGGTCGTCATAACCGAGCACCATACCTTCCTTTTTTGGTGGCATATAATATAAGAGAAGGTACTCTACCCCATATGTTAGGTGTGTTTCCAAAGAAGGAGTACGAGTAATGAGTGAAGTACATGAAGGCAATTGTGGGGATCAATTTAGAGGGGCTAATTAGTGAAGAAATCTCAAGTTCATGGGTACTACAGGCCCACCGCACTTTAGGATACACGGGAGTATGTACGAAGATGCGATAAATGTCAAAGATTTGCCAATATCCCAAGACAACCATTCCATGAGCTCATCCCATTGGCCAGCCCATGTTCATTTGACATATGGGGCATAGATTTTATAGGACTGCTCCTATGTCAAAAGGAGGGGAAAAATATGTTGTGGTGGCTATAAATTACTTCAAAAGAGGGTATAAGCACAAACCTTAGCCACAAATACTGGAAAGAAAATAGTTGCTTTTGTCATAAGGAACATAATCACTAGGTTCGGGATCCCACATCAGATAATATCTGATAGTAGGATCTAATTAAGAGTAAGGAGTTTATAGAACTTTGTGAGAGGAATGAGATAGTAAGAAGCCTCTCTTTTGTTGCACATCCACAGGCAAATGGGCAAGTCAAAGCAGCAAATAAAACCATTAAGAAACTACTCAAAAAAAGACCGTAGAAGGTGAAAGGAAAGTGGGTAGAAGAATTATCCCTAGTATTGTAGGCTTATAGGATGTCATCCAAATCCCCAACCGGCCATACACCTTTCTCCTTGACCTATAACTATGAAGCAATGATCGCAATCGAGACAGAGGTCCCATCACATAGAAGAATGTTGTATGTGGCAGATTAGAACAAGGAGCTAAAATAGGCTGCCTTCAACCTCATTAATGAAAGAAAAGATGAGGTGGTCGTTTGATCCGTCGCATACCGACAATGATTGGTGAAAAATTACAATGTTAGGCTTAAAGAAAGAAACATCTACAAGGGAGACTTGGTACTGCAAAAAGTGATATCTAACATTAAGGGCCCAACAGATGGGACCTTGTGTCCAAATTGGAAAGATCCTCGTGTTGTAGCAGAAGCTTTAGCTAAGGGGGCTGACCAACTCTGAAGGCCAGATGGAAACCTAGTTCCAAGAACTTGGAATTACAAGCATCTAAAACCGTACTTTGTATAAGCAGTGGTGTTCGTATATCAAAATAACAAATATTATAATTATTATGAAAAATAGTAATACAATGAAATGGATGTAGGGATATTAGAAAGCTTAAACCGATATTAAAAATCTCTCTGTGTTTATTTAACAAACATAGAAAATAACATTGAGTTGTATCACACACGACTCGGCTTTTCAGCAAAACAATCACATTGGATGTAAGAATGTTAGATGACCTTAACCAATACAAAAAACCTTTCGCATGTATTCAAAAGGTTGTAAATACGTGACCTAATTTTACACTCAAAAATAGTCTCCTCTAAATAGCGGAGTAGAACGTGCCAAGCGCACGAACAATGATAGCAGTTTACCCCTAGATAGTGGAGCAGACCATTTCAAGCACACAAACATAAGGTGGATATGGAGATAGAAGACAAGAAAATCCACATAAAATTTAAGGAAAGTACAAAAAAGCTAAAACTCATAAGGTACTTATACTCCTTTACAAGAAAGTTTAATTTACATGGTACCTTTACAAGAATTTGCATAAAAAACATTTCTTACAATTTAGCTTTACAAAAGTGTTCTACACAACAAGTTTAAAAATACCACTACAATTATAAAGTATAGTGCCTGAAGGATGCTTGCTAGAGGATGGTCCATTCTGCTACAAAAAGTCTTTCTGGGGTCATAGTTGGCACTCATCCATGGTTCAGTCGGATCCTCCACGGTCACCATGAGCCTTCTTTATAATCAAGAAAGCTCAAGTATAGCATGGGGTAAAAATAATCAAGGACGTCTATGGCTCGTTGTAAAGAGATATGCCTCATCTTACATTTAACATTATCTTTCCTAAGTTTCTCTTTAAAATCGACAACTTGAATCTGCCTTAGTATAGCAATAGGTGCAGCTGCAATATTGGAGGCAGCCCGAGCTTCTTGCAATTGATCTTCGAGCTTGTAAATCCTATGCATAGCAGTCTCCTTTGTTTTTTCCAGAGTGTATCAATTCAGCCCTCGTATTTTTTGAGTCTCTAGAAAAATCGCCAAAATACTTAAAAGCATCCACTTTCCACCCCCTTCCTCTATGTGCAAGGGAGAACCTTTAGCCTCGGTTGCTCTAACCATTGCTTATAGTGGGCTTCCATTTCTTTAAGTTTACCTTGGTAGTGCAATTCCATTTTCCGCCCCCATTCATCCACCAACGAGATGTCCATACTTGTAGGAGGAGTAGGGACTGCACCTAAGATAAACTCCTTTACCACCTCTCCTCCATTGGTCCCCTCTTTCCCCTCATATTAATGGGCAGCTTGAAGAGACATGTTTTCTATAACCTTTTTGAATCTATTTATCTCATCTTCATAAAAAATTGTATAAAGCACTACACCCTCCTTCGGTGTCTACTGTAATTCAATCACTTTGGAGTTTGCAACATCCAACTCCATGCACAACCTGACATTATATTAATGTTGGCGCTCAAGTGCATTCTTAGCTTCTTTAAGCTCGGAAAGGTCATTCCTCAAGTTTTTTTAAGCCCTTCATTAGTAAGCGTAAAGTCAAAATTTCTCTTCTTTCAAGGTTATGGCAGAAGTCGTGGTCGCAACTTCGAACTTAGGTACACCTGTGTCACCGAGCCATAAATGGTGGGAACCGAAGGTTCATTGGATTCAAAGGCACCGGTAAACTCGAAAGGAGACCCACAAGGATCGATCTAGTTGATAATAACTAGAGTTTGATTAAAAAGAAA
Source organism: Allium cepa (assembly GCA_030765085.1). Lineage (NCBI taxonomy): Eukaryota > Viridiplantae > Streptophyta > Magnoliopsida > Asparagales > Amaryllidaceae > Allium > Allium cepa. The sequence goes on from CM060941.1 coordinate 1,046,680,633, forward strand.
TCAAGTCACATAAAGCTAAGTTTCAAAAAACACATCACATAAAGACCAATTATATATACTGAAAATGTAACAAATTTATATACAAAGATAATAATAATACACTGTGCTCACTCATTTTTTAGATTACTAAGCCTAAACCACTCCAAGTGAGGACTATCAGGTGGGAAAGAACTGCTTTCTAAGGTATATTACCACAAGGTCTCCTTTATTTCAGAAAGCAACCCTTGGGTCACCTCTCTCTGTTGTGTGAATGACTCATCTAACTATTTTCACGCTTGCGAATCGCCGCTGCACCAAAACCAACACGATCAATGGTTTGGGTTTGGAATTTTTCCATGCATTCCTTTAGGAGTTTAGTAAATATTACTTCCTTGGAAATTATAAAGAGAAAAGGGTGGAAAATAACATGGTCACTCGTAGTGTAGTAACGAAACAACAAGTAAATTAAAGGAATTAGCTACAAAAAGCTGAGAAATAGATCTACCTTATTTACATAGGGAACAAAGAGGTCATTTATAAGAGATCGGGTAATTACATGAACTTGAGAAGTAGAGGTGACTCTGTTTCCATAGAATGCGCTTCCTCTCCATCTTGTTACAGGTAGTTTTCTAGGATAATAGAAAGGGAAGCATTCTCTATGGCCAGCTCCTTAGCCCATTAAACCCTATAGTAAGCAAGGGCCTTTTCAATTTTTACAGAGGCCCTTAAAAAACTAAGGTTAAACTCAACGAAAATGACATCTAAGCGGTTAGCAAAAAAATGACGCTTGATCGCAGCATACATCTTGTAAAGAGATAGGTAATCCGCTCAAGGTTGCCTTTAAACTTCTTTACCTCCTTCTTCTTCTCCTTATCCTCCAACACTTTATCTTTATCCTTTAGCAATTTGTCCATCTCCCACACCTCATGACCCTTCAACGCTAATGCCTCATTAGCTGCCTTTGTTGCTTCCTCGGCCTTCACACTTCGAACCCAAAGCTCTTCTTATATTCTAGTTTTCTCTAAAGTAACCGCAACAAGGTCTGCCTTGAGCTTAGCAATTCGGGAAATCAATGCAACCCTCAAACCCAAAATGATCTAGAATGCTTTCTATTTCCCTTAGTTTAGTTGTCTTATATGGCAAAGATAAAGGAGAAGAGGAAATGTGTAACAGCCCATATTTTTAATGACATTATTTAGGAAATTTAATTAGTAAAATTAAATTAAATAATGTGGGTTGGTTAATGGATTGAGATTTATGAATAATTAAGGGGTAGTCGTGCCATGTTAAAGAATAAACAATGAATTAATGAATTAAGGTGTTAGGAAATAAGGGAGGGCAAAATAGAAAAATGATTAAACTTATATCCTAAATCCTTAGGAAACCAAACACACGTTCATTCCATTTTTACAAGCAAAACTTTTTGGTTTAAGGTTGGCCAACACTAGCAATCTCAAGAGAGGGTAAAGCTAGGATTCAAGAGAAGAATCAATCAAATCAACTTAATCAAGATCAAATCTCAAATCCTTAATCTCAAGCTAAGGTGAATAATTACTACATCTCATTTTCTTATGGTTTCGGTTTTAAGGATAATCTAAAGTGTTTTCGCATGATAATGCATGTTTTGAATGATTAAATATTTATATATGCTTGTTGATGATTTATGAATGTTCATATTGATTTATATGATATATTTGATATGAAAATCCTATTAAATGACATCCTATTGCCTTGCGAATTTAAATGTAGGTCAGAAATAATATTTTGAAGATGGGTTTCAATTTTTATAATTTTCTGAATTAATGTGGATTTTTTATTAATTTTCTAGTGAAGAAAGTGATTTATTCGGTTATAAATTAGTTACGGCAAAATAATTAATTATTTAGGTCTGAAATTTATATATGTTAGAAAACATATTAAATCTGATTTTCTGGAATTTTTATAAAATTTCCCTAAGCGTTTCGATGAATATACAAAAATTATATAAGGTATGGGACTTATATGTTTAATATATTTTATTAAGGAGAAGGGGTATTTCGTAAAATAAAATTATTGTTTATTTCTAAAAATATTAGCAGCACTTTTGAAAAAGATATTTAGCAACCAATGAAAATTTGACAAATAATAGCAGGTTAGTTGAAAAGTTTTTTCTTTTAAGTTAAAAACAAAAATAAATTTTTTTAGCATGTTCCGCTGCTTTCGGCAACAGAGGTTCCGATTAGGATGTTTCACTACCTTGCTTTCAAAACCAATGCACATGGTATCAAGTTACTTGGTACGTAGTGTATTGGATATAGGCAAAAGGTATGCAGTTGAAATATTGCTGGGTTCCGAAGGGTTGGAGTATGCCTTGTTTTAAAATGGAAGTAGCGCCTGCTTTGCTTTTGAAGGGATAGCTTTCAACATGGTTGGTTTGCGACTATTTCAAATGTTTTTAAAGAAAATGTTTCGAATGAATTGTGCTCTTTTGGATTAAGCAATGCTTTCGAAGGGGACGAAACTCCTAGCTTCCGCCTTTCAACATTTCGAAGTCAATGGTTTCGAAAGGTATATTTAGCCTTTAAAATTAGCCACTTCTCCAAAGCTTTCGAAGGGATGGTTTCGACACCATCACTTCTTTACTTAGGGATAGCTTTCAAAATTTGGCTTTCAACTTAAGTGATTTTATTGACCATTTTGTTCTGATTGAGGTATAACCCAATGGTTTCAAAAGAGATGATTTAAATGGTTTCGAAAGGTGTTTTCCACATGTTTTAAATTGAACACAAGTGCTTTCAAAAGATTTGAGTTTCTAAAGGTTTATTGCTTCCAAAAGGTTTTAAAAATGGTTTCGAAGGGGTGGTTCCCCAAGGGTTTCGAAGGAGTCGAAAGGTAATATTTTCTGATGGTTTTGGAAGGGTTGAAATGGGAGGATATTCCAAGGGTTTCTCAAGGCAATATTTTGAAGCATTTTATGATATTATGTGTAAGGTTTTTAAAGCTTTCGAAAGGAAGGTTTTCGAATGTTACGAAAGGGTTTTGAGCATGGTTTCTAAAGGAAGGTTTTGGCATTTCGGCCTAGATAAAATAAAGGGTTTTACTTGGTTTCGAAAGAGGTGCTTTTAATAGATTCGAAAGGGATACTTTCAAATGTTAAATGTTTTCATCAACCAAGGTTTGAGTAAAGTATATGTGTGTATATATATACACACACACACATAGATACGTAACATGGCAAGGTGATTTTGAGTAAAGCATAAAGTATAAATGTTTTCCTTGTTTAAGTTTGTTTTAAAAGGTTTTAAATCAATTTCTGATGAAAAGGTTTTCAAGGAAAATTATGGGAAGGTATCCCTAAGTAAAATGACTCAGATATTAGAATACCAGATGGGACTGGTATAGGATCGCGCCCTATACACTAGCTATTGGCCCCAGCTAATTTAGTCCAAAATTCCAGTGTGTAAAGCTTTGTCACAGGTAAGATTAAAATTATGATTGCACACAAAAGGGAATATATGTTTGTATACATATAGGTTATTGGTGAGCCTACAAAACAATTAGGATCAGGTGACTCTGGGAGATGTTATGTTAGGTACAGTCCGTCCAGAAGAGAAGTATTTAACAAATAGTTAAGGATAGACCGTCCAGAAGTGGAGTGTCTAACAGATGTTAGATAAATTTTTCTTATATTGTCTAGTAGGTCCGAGTCGGCCAAAGTTTAATAGTCAGCCAAACAAAACTAAAGTGTTTGAACAGATAGTTCTTTTATTACCCGATATGTATGTTTACATTATGATGCTTTACAGTATTTAAAGAATTTTGGTTGCAGGAAAATATTTGCAAAAGATATGTTTTAAAAGGATGTTAGTGAGGGAAAACCCGTTCCGCTAAGCGTCATGGTATCACTTAACATTAACAACCGGGATGTGTAGTATTATTCACACCAGGCTTTATGACTGACTCAAAGTTTTTCTTTTCCCCTTGAACTCTCTAGTGCTCAAAATTGATTTGAGTAGGCAGAGGGATGAGGGTTTTCAGGTATTAGTAGGAGGACGAATAAAGCTACCGGAGGCGAGCAGGAGGCTAACAGAAAGCTATTTAGGAGTTGCAGTTCTTTTTTTGTGTTTCTTTTTGTTGTGTATTAAGTTAGTTATGACTCCGATCAACCAAAGGGGGATCTCATATGTTGCTCTGGTGTATTTTGCAATAATTATATTTGACCTTTGCCTGGGAAACTTTATGGGATTGTGTAATTTGAATATGGAACATATGTTTTGAAATGTAATGGAATATTATGTTTTAAAATCTATTATTTGTTTCATATTCTAGTGCTTCTAATATTATACATACCATTAACATAGCAGCATTTAGTCGCCGGAAGTTAATACTATAGATGATTGCAGTATTTGTAGCGCTTAGCTTTGGACCTCTAGATAGGGGATTTTACAACTTGATATCAGAGCATAGGTTTATGAAATACTTTAACTAAAAATAATTCTTGAAAACATAATCCTTAGGGGTTAGAGTTAGATCGGGGTATAGGGTAACATTATATTAACGTACTTGTATTTGCTATATATAAGTATATGCTATATCTGTATTCTCCTATCTCTATTAGGCTATTCTTTTGTATCTCACGAAGCTTGAATACAGATATGGATGAAGAAGAGGCAGAGTTAGCCTAGGAGGAGACAGCACCACCACAAATGGAAATGGTTGACCGAATGCTAGAAGAAGTCAAGGTCAGGCTCATGCTAAGAATGTTGGTGCTGGGTTCCCACAAGTTGATACGGGAGCCATGTATTAGTTTTTCGTAAACATGATGCAAGCTGGGATCATTGCTGGGGTTGTTGGAGGAAATGTTATGGGAGGAGTTCAAGAAGCTCCGGTGGCCAATCATTATGCTAACTTGAGTAGAGACTACGCTAGGCTTGGGGAGAAGCCGTTTATTGGAACAAAGGATGCTACAGAAGTAGAGAATCAGTTTTTGAACTTTGAAAGGATATTTGATGATTTGTGGCTAAATGAAGCGCTAAAGAGGAGACTTGCCTCGAGACAGCTTCAAGGGGTAGCCTAATGTTGGTGGAATAGTGTGATAGTTGGAGTAAGCAAAGATGAGATGACATGGGCGGAGTTTAGAAGAAGGTTCAAAGAAAGATTTATGTCAGTAATAGCGCAGTCTGTTTTGATTAGGAAGTTTGATGAGTTAGAAAAAGGAGAAATGTCAATTCTGGAGTATGCTACCAGGTTTGAAGAGTTGGCTAGATATGGGTATGCAACTGTTGATACAGTAATGAAAAGGAATGAGAAGTTCATTAGAGGTTTGAAGCCAGAATTGGCTAAGGCTACTTTACCGCACATTAGAGATCAATGTGATGTAGTTGTGGAGATGGCATTGAGACACGAAGAGATGTTAGCTTGTTTGGAGAAGAAGGAGGAAAATGAGGTCCAGGTTGGACAAGGCCAAAAGAGGAAGTTTTTCCATAAGAAAAATGCTCAGAAAAGAGGAGTAGCGAAGAAAGGAAAGTCTGGGGTGGTCTGCTATAAGTGCGACAAGAAAGGACATTATGCTCAAGAGTGTCGTACTAGAAAAGGAAAAGGAGGTGATTAGAAAGAAGAACATATGGTGCTTTAATTGTGATCAGATCGGTCACTATACGAACCAGTGCAAAGAGCCAGCTAAAGGAGAAAAAGGCCAAGTATTTGCATTGGAGCTGCTACTTCGAAGCCAATAGCCCAAGAGAAAAGAAAATTAGTATTGGGAGGTACGCTTCAGATCTATGATATGTCTATTAGCGTTTTGTTTAATATTGGTGCATAGCATTCTTTTATATCTCGATGTTTGGTAGATAAACTTAACCTAGAACCCAAATATTTAGTTACTTCCTTAAGAGTTGCAAATCCGATAGGTGCGTATGCGACACTTGGGATGAAGTACGACCACTTAGATTTTGACTTGCTAGGTTACACCTTCGTTTGCAGTTTGCATGTATTTGACTTTGTAGGGTTCGGAATTATATTAGGCATGTATTGGTTAAGCAAATACGATGCTAGAATATTTTTCCATGATAGGAAAATATTACTTAGACGCCTGGATTGTAGTGATCGGATAGTTTATACCATAGAAAACCCTAGTTGTGAGGTGAATGCATTGTTGTGTGTTAAGGAGTTAGAAGATGAGTTAAATCATGTTTTCATGGTAACAAAATTCATAGATGTTTTCGAGCTAGTAATAGGATTGCCACCGAAACGAGCCATTGAGTTTTGGATAGATTTGGTGCCTGGGGCAGAACCGATAGATAGATCGCCAAGCAGGATGACGCCGAAAGAAATGAGGAATTTGAAAGCTCAATTGGTGGATTTGGAAGGTAAGAGTTTTATCAAACTAAGTAGTTTGCCTAGGGGAGCAACCACAGTATTACTAAGAAGCCGGATGGATATTTAAGGCTCTATATCGATTATCGTAAGTTGAATGAGAAAAGAATCGATATCCATTACCGAGAATTGATGATTTGTTTGATCAGTTAAGTGGAGCCAAGATATTCTCTTAATTGGATTTGGCTATAGGTTTTCATCAGCTTCGAGTGGCAGAAGATAGTATACCTTTGACGACATTTAGAACAAGGTATGGGTCATACGGATGGTGAGTTATGTTGTTCAAACTAACTAATGCACCAGAATTCTTCGTGGATTTGATGAACTAGATTTTTCGATAGCATTTGGATAGGTTCGTGTTGGTTTTTATCGATGATATTCTTATATACTCTAAGGATGAGAAGAAGCATGAAGTTCATCTTGGAGTTGTGCTTGAGACGCTGAGGCAGCGTCAGCTAAAGGCAAAGTTTTCGAAGTGCCATTTTTGGAAGAAGGAAGTGAAGTTCCTTGGTCACATGGTTTCGAAGCAAGGATTGTCAATCGATCCAGAAAAGATCGAAGCCGTTAATAATTGGAAGAGACCAGAAACGGTAACTGAGATAAGAAGTTTCCTTGGGTTGGTTGGGTATTATCGGAGGTTTATAAAGGATTTCTTGCGGATAGCAGTGCCGATGACCAAGCTAACGCGAAAGGATGTAAAGTTTGTGTGGACCGATAAGTGTAAGGATGCATTACAGAGCTTGAAACGCTTATTGACCTATGCACCTGTATTGGTTGTTTCGGAGGGGAATCAAGATTTAGTTGTTTATACTGATGTGTGTGGAGCAGGATTGGGAGCTGTGCTAATGCAAAGGAGCAAAATGATTGCCTACGCTTCTAGACAACTTAGACTACATGAGATTAAATATCCAACGTATGACTTGGAGTTAGCTGTAGTGATATTTGCATTAAAGGTGTGGAGGCATTACCTTTTGGGGGAGAGGTTTGAGCTTTATATAGATCATAAGTCGTTGAAGTACTTGTTCTCTCAGAAGGAGCTGAACATGAGACAACATAGGCGGTTAGATTTTTAGCCGCTTATAATTTTGGAATAGAGTACACACCAGGGAAAGGCAACAAGGTTGCAGATGCACTTAGTAGGAAGCATCAGAATGCAGTGTTAGCTATGATAGAAAAATGGAAAGACTTGGAAGCATTGTCAGCTTATAGAGTGCAGAAGAGATCCAAGGCTGGATCTAGTGGAGGATCTGCTACATTGTCTTGTTTAGAAATCCGACCCGTATTGATTGAGAAGATTACTTCTAAACAGGAAGAGGATCCAGTGTTAGTTGAAAGGATTAGGAAATTAAAGGATGGGACAGAGAACGATGACTTGAAAGATTTCAGTCTTAACCGAAGTGAATGGTTGAGAAAGAAGGGTAGATTATGTGTTCCAAATGTAGGAGACATAAGAAAATAAGTTTTGGAGGAATTCCATCGTTCGAAGTTCACTATTCATCCAGGAGGAACGAAGATATATCAAGATATGAAGAGAAGTTTCTTCTGGGAAGGAATGAAAAGGGATGTTGGCTTATGAGTGAAATAGTGTTTGAACTGTCAACGGGTAAAAGCTGAGCATCGGAAGCCAAGTGGATTGCTTCAGCCATTGGACATTTCAGTATGGAAGTGTGATTCTATTTCTATAGATTTCATAGACGGGTTGTCGAGATCTAATAGAGAGAATGAAAGTATATGGCTCATAGTGGATAGATTGACCAAAAGTGCCTATTTCAATCCAGTTAAGTCAAATAGGACGGCACATATATTGGTTAAGTTGTTTATGAAGAATGTAGTTAAACTTCATGGAATTCCTAGTAGTATTATTAGTGATAGAGATTCTTTATTCACTAGCGAATTTTGGAAAAGTCTACAAGAATGTCTACGAACCAAGCTCAAGATGAGTACCACTTACCATCCGCAGACAGATGGGCAAACATAAAGGGTTAACAAGATCTTAGAGGACTTGTTATGAGCTTGTGTATTGGACCTCGAGGGATCATAGGAAGACCACCTACACCTACTCAGGTTTTCATATAACAATAGTTATCAGACTAGTGTAGGGATGGCATGGTTTGAGGCTTTGTACGGAAGACCATGCAAATCTCCTGTATGTTGGTTGGAGACCGGAGATAGATTAGCCTTTGGTCCTGATTTGGTAAGAGAAGCAGCAGAAAAGATTGAGCTAAAAAGGACGAGAATGAAGGAAGCTCAGTCTAGGCAGAAAAGATGTGCACATAGAAGACGGAAAGATTTGGAATTCTCTGTTGGAGATCATGTTTTCGTCAAAGTATCGCCGATGAAAGTTGTTATCAGGTTCGAAAAGATAGGAAAGTTGGCGCTGAGATTCGTAGGACCATTTCCTATATTAGAGAGGATCGGGAAACTTGCATATAGAGTAGAATTACCGAGTAGTTTGGTAGGAGTCCATGATATTTTCCATGTATCTCATCTAAGGAAGAATGTTAGGGATCCAGACACTACTATAGCACTTATTGTGTTATAAGATTTAGTAGTGGAATCATACATGACTATGGTTAGGAAGTCTATCCAAATAATTGCAAGAGATGAGAAGAAGTTGAGGAACAAGACAGTCAAATTAGTGAAGGTCCAGCGGAGTTATGATGCTAGAGACTGTACTTGGAAGACTGAAAGAAGGATTAGAGACACTTATCCTGATGTTTGATGGTACGTTTTACCTTTGATTGTTTTGATGTGTACCTTATCATAATTTCGAGGACGAAATTCTTTAAGGATGGAAGATTGTAACACCCTATATTTTTAGTGACATCATTTAGGAAATTTAATTAGTCAAATTAAATTAAATAATGTGGGTTGGTTAATGGACTGAGATTTGTGAATTAATTAAGGGGTAGTCGTACCATGTTAAAGAATAAACAATGAATTAAAAAATTAAGGTGTTAGGAAATAAGGGAGGGCAAAATAGGAAAATTAGTAAACCTATACCCTAAACTCTGAGGAAACCAAACACACATTCATTCCATTTTTACAAGCAAAAATTTTAGGTTTAAGGCCAGCCACCATTAGCAATCTTAAGAGAGGGTAAAGCTAGGATTCAAGAGAAGAATCAAATCAACTTAATCAAGATCAAATCTCAAACCCTTAACCTCAAGTAAAGGTGAATAATTACTACATCTCATTTTCTTATAGCTTTCGGTTTTAAGGATAATCCATTTGCACGATAATGCCATGTTTTGAATGATTAAATATTTATATATGCTTGTTGATGATTTATGAATGTTCATATTGATTTTTACGATATGTTTGATATGAAAACCTTATTAATGACATCCAATTGCCTTTGAAATATAAATGTAGACCAGAAATAATATTTTGAAGATGGATTTCACTTTTCATAATTTTCTGAATTAATGTGGATTTTTTATTAGTTTTCTAGTGAAGAAAATGAATTATTGGGTTATAAATTATTTACGGCAAAATAATTAATTTTTTGGGTCTGAAATTTATATATGCTAGAAAACATATTAAATAGGATTTTCTGGAATTTTTATAGAATTTCCCTAAGTGTTTTGATGAATATATAAAATTATTTACGGTATGGGACTTATATGTTTTATATATTTTATTAAGGAGAATGGGTGTTTTGTAAAATAAAATTATTGTTTATTTCGAAAAATATTGGTAGCACTTTTGAAAAATATATTTAGCAACCAATGAAAATTTGACAAATAATAGCAGGTTCGTTGAAAAGTTTTCTCTTTTAAGTTAAAAACAAAAATAATATGTTTTTAGCATGTTCCGTTACTTTCTGCACCAGGGGTTCTGATTGGGATGTTTCGCCACCATGCTTTCGAAACCAATGCGACTGGTATCAAGTTACTTGGTACGTAGCATATTGGACAGAGGCCAAAGGTACGTAGTCGAAACGCTGGGTTCCAAAGGGGTTGGAGTATGCCTTGTTTTAAAATGGAAGTAGCGTCTGCTTTTATTTTGAAGGGATAGCTTTCGACACGGTTGGCTTGCCACTATGTCTAATGTTTTTAAAGAAAAGGTTTCGAAAGGGTTGCGCTCTTTTGGTTTAAGCAATGCTTTTGAAGGGATCGAAACTCCTAGCTGCCGCCTTTCTACCTTTCGAAGTCAATGGTTTCGAAAGGTATATTTAGCCTTTAAAATTAGCCACTTCTCCAAAGCTTTTGAAAGGATGGTTTCGACACTATCACTTCTTTATTTAGGGCTAGCTTTCGAAAGGTAGGCTTTCGACTTAAATCATTTCATTGACCCTTTTGTTTTGACTGAAGTATAAGCCAATTGTTTCGAAAGAGATGGTTTAAATGGTTTCGAAAGGTATTTTCCACATGTTTAACATTGAACCCAACTGCTTCCGAAAGGTTTGAATTTCTAAAGGTTTAATGCTTTTAAAAGGTTTTAAAAATGGTTTCGAAGGGGTGGTTCCCCAAGGGTTTCGAAGGAGTCCGAAAGTTAATGTTTCCTGATGGTTTCCAAAGGGTTGAAATGGGAGGTTTTTCCAAGGGTTTCTAAAGGCAATGTTTTAAAGTGTTTTATGATATGATGTCTAATGTTTTTAGAGCTTTCGAAAGGAAGGTTTTCAAAGCTTTCAAAAGGGTTTTGTGTATGGTTTAGAAAGGAAGGTTTTGGCCTTTCAGCCTAAATAAAATAAAGGGTTTTACTTGGTTTTGAAAGAGGCGCTTCCAATAGATTCGAAAGGGGTACTTTCAAAAGTTAATTATTTTCATCAACCAAGGTTTGAGTAAAGAGTGTGTGTGTGTGTGTATAACATGGCTAGGTGATTTTGAGTAAAGCATAAAGTATAAATGTTTTCCCTGTTTAAGTTTGGTTTTAAAGGTTTTTAATCAATTTCTGATGAAAAGGTTTTCAAGGAAAATTATGGGAAGTTGTCCCTAAGTAAAATAACTCAGATATTAGAATACCAGATGGGACTGGTATAGGGTCATGCCCTATACATTAGCTATTGGCCCCAGCTAATTTAGCCTAAAATTCCATTGTGTAGGGCTTTGTTACAGGTAAGACTATAATTATGATTACACACATAATGGAATATATGTTTGTATGTAGATAGGTTATTGGTGAGCCCGCAAAATCATTAGGATCAAGTGACCCTGGGAGATGTTAAGTTAGAGACAGACCTTCCAGAAGAGAAGTGTGTAATAGATAGTTAAGGATAGACCATCCAGAAGTGGAGTGTCTAACAGATGTTAGATAAATTTTGCTTATATCATCTAGTAGGCCCGAGTCAGCCAAACAAAACTAAAGTGTTTGAATAGATAGTTCTTTTATTACCTGATATGTATGTTTACATATGATGCTTTACAGTATTTAACCAATTTTCGTTGTAGGAAAAGATTTGCAAAAGATATGTTTTAAAAGGATGTTAGTGAGGGGAACCTGTTTCACTGAGCGGCGTGGTATCACTTAACATTAATAACCGGGATGTATATTATTATTCACACCAGGCTTTATATCTGACTTGAAGTTTTTGTTTTCCCCTTAAACTCTCGAGTGTTCAAAATAGATTTGAGTAGGATGAGGGTTGAGGCTTTTCAGGTTTTAATAGGAGGACGGATAAAGCTACCGAAGGCGAGCATGAGGCTAATGGATGGCTATATAGGAGTTACAATTCTTGGTTTTTTGTTTGTTTCTGCTGTGTATTAAGTTAGTTATGACTTTGATCAGTCAAGGGAGCATCTTCATATGTCGCTCTTGGCGTATTTCGTAATAATTATATTTGATCTTTGCTTGGGAAACGTTATGGGATTGTGTAATTTGAATATGGAACATATGTTTTGAAATGTAATGGAAAATTCTATTTTTAAATCCATGATTTGTTTCATATTCTAGTGCTTCTGATATTATAGATACCATTAACATAGCCGTATTTAGTCACTGGAAGTTAGTATTAGAGATAACTACAGCATCTGTAGCACTTAGCTTTGGGCCTCTAGATAGGGGATTTTACAAAATGGTTGCCATATCGAAATTATGGGGTTAATTACCAACTATTATTAAAGTATAGGAAAAAAGAAACCACAAATGAAAAATGGTCCTTACTTTAGTTCAAAAAAGGAACGATTCTTGCAAAAGATGAGATTGGTAAGAAGGGTTTTTTTTTGAAATCATGTAAAAGAATGGAGAAGAAGAAGAGGAAAAAATATATACTTATCTCAATCAGAATCACGACTACATAATTGAGATGATGAAAAAGTCCTTAAACGTCCGTTAATTAATGACAAGGAAGATTGACATGAGGATCTACATAGATTTTCTTAGGAGTCAAAAAGACTAAAGGTACGGTGTTTTCGGAAGATCGGCCAGTAAGGAACCAATTGAGCATTAAATGTAAAACAGCCATGAGGACTTTTTTGTTTTTAAGCAAAAGTGACAAGTTGGGGGAAAAATATGGAAGTAGAGGCAAGTCCATAGCGACCAATGATCGTTGTAGACTTGGGGGTGAATCCCATATTCTTCGAGCACTGTCAAAGGAAAATTAATGTGAACATTGAACCAAAAGAACTGCTCCCACAATAAGGGTCGAATTATGAAAACGAACGAGTGCCAAATCCAGGTAGTACTGCACCAAAGGTATAAGATGGTGAAAAAAATAAAGACTGCATTTTCCATTGCATATACTTCGGCATTATCATAGTGCACTAAAAGCAAGAACTGTAAGCGTTAAATGAATTGGATCTGCAACGTAATCTTCGAGTAACAATAAGATGAAGAAATTATGTCGTAGCCCCAAAAGCAACACTAACAATGAAAAACTATGGCCCAACCCTTAAAGTAACAATGCGCTATAGAGATGCACCACAATTTTAAACCAAATTCTAAAGTGGAAAGTCTACGATGCAATCTTATATCAGCATAACAAAGCAAAAAAGGATGTGCTGCCATCCTAATTTGACATTGAAGTGACAGAAATGCATGGCATTTTTAAAAGAAGATACTACCCACAAATACAAAAAACTCAAAGGATAAGGCAATGGAGTAGAACCACTCTACAGTTGTAAGCTAAGCTTGGATTCATGGGAGTCAATGCAACTTAAATGCTATAAAAAACTATCATTTTCACATAATTATGGGGGCGCGGTCCTTAGTAGCCCGTTCACAATAATAGAATTTTGGAGCGTTTACAACAGTGTAGTCCTCCAAAAATTTGGGCAATTTCTCATTGCATTTATGCCCACACACATGCGTAGTCCATTAGTTCGATTGTTGTGTAAAACCATCGGGTCACAGACTATCCACAATTAGGTTTTTGAGCTTCAATTTCAAGCTTCCTACCCAAATTCAAATTTTACCAACTCGAATCACAGTTTCCCACCTAAAGACCACATAGGAAATCTTCGCATAGTAAATCAACAAGAAAGACGAACGACACTTGGCAAGATCCAAAGGTAATAAATCAAAAGAGTCGAAGGCCACTTCCACAATCTGTGCACAATAAAAAAACAATATGGATGATTAACACATGGAAAGATCTAAGGACCAGAATAAAAAACGTGTGTAAATGGCTAAACCAATTCTTTTAATTTTTTGTAATATAAAAGCAAAGGGTACTATAGTGGAAAAGAAGGGATTTCTTTGAGACTTTACTCTCTTTAGGAAAATATGAAAACAAGAATTGTACTCTCTCTGCCATTGTTTGTTTGTACAGAACAAATAGGAAGAAAATGCTATTTTTCCCTTGGACGTAGGATTCATTAACATCTGAACCATGTAAATATCTGTTTCACTTTTATTGCTTTCAGTACATGATTTAATTTTTTTTGTTCGATGTCTTCTTGCTTAGCGAATTGGACAATGACTTGTCATTAGATTTTGAATTTGTTTCTTCATAATTTTATTAGCACTATCACGCATAACTACCTCCTCTAAAGGCAGTTTAAACATTACTTAACTTTGTTGATTCCTAATCATGTAAGTGTTTAGCAACGTGATTACGTCAAATAATATTTAAGTGTTTTGAGATGAAAAAACTCATCAACAATATATGTGTGTAAACATATGTATATAACAACCAAAAGTATTTGATATTCAAATTATGTATGTATGTATGTATGTATGTATGCACGTATGTATGTATGTATGTATGCATTCATTTAAATTTGTGTACAAAATGTGTAACAAAATTATCTCAACTAGTTAAATTTAGTTTTAAATCTAAAAACTCTTTTTCTCCATTAAACTTTTAATTTCTATGGCAAAGGCAAGCAAAAGATTAGGCAATATAGGCACATATAAATTTATTGTATAAATATGAGAATAAACTATAATAATAAGATGTAGCATGTACTAAAAGAGATTGGATAATTATCTTGTGATATAGCCAAAAAATTACATATTGAATGAAGAACAACTCCTAGATTTGATTGAATCAACCTTCAGATTTTGCAATGATCCGGAGATAAACACCACCTTGTATTAATTTAATTTTGTTTGAATTTTTTTGGGAATTTATTTTTGGCTTTGGATCAATGTATATCTAATTGGAATGGGATAGGGGAGGAGAGACTTGAAGTTTTTGTGAGAAAAATTAATGAATGAATGAAAGAATTTTTTTATGGAAAGATTGAAACCTTTCCAATTCCTTCTTCAAAATCTTTCCTCTTTAGTTCTCCATCAATTCGCAATCAAATCAAACCCCCATATCTTTGTATGGCAAACTAAGTTAGAACATAGACAGGCTTTTAAAATTCCTAAACCCATTTGGTAATTAATTAGTTTAAATCAAACTTAAATTATATATATATATATATATATATATTATATATCAATACGCGCTTACATAAATTTTATATATATGCATTTCAAAAAAACATTAACGGCATATGTATAGTTAAAGTGCTAGCAATCTATAGCGGTGGAGGTATAAAAAGCAATAGCGCAGATAAAGCCGGGATATAGCAGAAGTGCAAAAAGCTCCATTAGATATAAAACCAAATATTTAAAGTTAATTTATTCTCATTCTCTAATCAACTTATATAAGAAAAGGAAATACTGTTTAATCTTATATGACAAAATCGAAGAATATGATATATGCGGTCCTGATTTGGCGACTACAGTAGAGTTCTAACTTATGTGAGCACTTGTGCCTTAAAAGGTTTTTACTCTAACTTTGTAATTTTGCTTAGAAAAGAATTAGTCAAATCAATATTTCTATATTAATGTTGCTGAAGTGGGTGGTAAAAAGGCTTTATTTAGCGGGAGTAGCGGCTTAAAGTGGATCTATTGTTTAATAGTGCTAAATTAAAAAAGTATAGCGGTCAAAGAGCTCTATGCGTTATAGTAGGGATTTAGCGGGGGTTTAACTGCCCAAATGGGCATTCAAGCATCAAATAAAATTAATAATTAATATTTCATAAATATTAATTTTTTTTTTTTACAACGATTACAAATTAATTAAATCATGTGGCTTTTCAAAGTATTCACCATTACGGTTGTCTACTAAAACATGTGCACCAAGTCAATAATTAATATTGAAAAGCTCAAATTTTAATGTTCACACATCACCTTAGCCCACGGTGTGACATTTTGGTTGAATTTATCGCCTACACATCTTTCCGGCAAAATCTACTTTTATCATTATAAGTGGTACCACGCAGTAATGATTATTTGTACAAATTTTCTTCGCAAAAAATATATCACTTTAGGACATATGAAATTTGATTTTCGTTTAAATTCCAATATCGTCGCATTCAACTTTTTTAGTCTGAAACCAAAATTCTTGGTTCAATAATAATAATTATTAACTGTACTGCTCTTGCTAGAGAGTTTAGCTTTGAGTTGACTACGGTTGACCTTGATACTAACCTGCTATAATCGAAGAGATGAATTCTCTATTGAATGGTATTTCACTTCCAATGCTTTAATTTAGACCCAGCTATAGTCACTTGACGGATCGCCATTTCTTGATTTAACTATAATGAAAGTGGAGTATGCACATTCCATTTAAGTTGAGGGAACCATGTAACATCATCGTTTTGAAATCTCCTGTTTGACCTTAGTTATAATTAACCAACATGAAACTCTCGAGTGAGTCATTCTATAGTTATCCAATAACAACCAATACATAACCTCTTATTACCCCTAGGAGCCATGAATAATACACTCCCCAACATTTGGAGAGCATTACATACTTCGATCCCAATGAATGAATCGAAATGCATAAGAAATCCATTCTCGAAACATCTTGACAAGGAATATTTAAAATAATATATCATTATAATTTAATAAATTTACCATAATTCCAACACATTGTAATTACTATCATATAAAATATCATTTATGGATTTGTTATTTAATATACTTTAAATTAATTACTTAACTAATTATCATAATATAACAATGTATATTATTGAAATCAAACACCTTTATTATGAACATGATTGGTTATCGAGTTATGTATACTTAACAAGTTCCATATTGCCTATATGGCATACCATTAACTCTATCGATTTACCATTTGCACTCGGGCTTAATTATGCAATCTTATTCCAACTCCTTTAACCCATTTTAACAAAACTCACTGAGCGTGCCCTTAGTGAATGAGTATGTTATATTGTTTCAATTATCTACTCTGTCAATTGACTCTCTCTGATGTCGATAAACTTCTTTTATTATCTGGAACTTTTGGAGGATGTTCTTTGACTTTTGGTGAGATTTAGGTTCTTTTACGAACTGTACCACTTGTAACAACCCAAAATTTAAGATATAATAATTAATCAACGAATTAATTAAATGATAAAATAACTTTGTGAAATTATCAAAATTAAGCCACGGAAGTTGCATCATTGTGTCTGGGGTAATTCTTTGGTCAATTTCCTTATATAGAACGTTAGAATCCGAGCTAGAATGAAGAAGATACGAATTAAACAAGAAATCAGAAAAGAGAAAATAAAAATAAAAATAAAACTAGGGCTAGGTCGACCTAACCACTGCCTAGGTCGACATGCATGTCGACCTAGGAGGGGGAATGTCGACAAGTAGGTCGACCCTCCCGTATTGATGAACGAAGAATTAAATTCTTTGTTTCGTTGTGATTTCTACACGTCATTTTGGATAATTCCTCTCCTCTGGTGCGTCCGTGCTTCCATCCAACGGCTCCTATCCAGCCTATGACGTGGTTGCACCATATTCAATCTCCAAATCTAATAGTTTGAGATCCACAAGTGCCACTATAAATAAGACCCTAGGCTTAGCTATTTTTCTCATTCTAGATTTCCTCCATTTGGGTTCACCTTCCAGGCAAGACCCTAAAAGGAATAATTTTCCGAGCAGAAGATCACTTTTAATTAAAATATTTACTACCCTCAAGTGGATCCGAGAAGACCAAGGGAGGAGTAAAGGACCACAGGTGAGTGATTAGTAATTATTTTAGATTTTTAAGTAATTTAAAATAATATGGTTTCCAATAGTTGTAGTTTTTCTACGATTTTGGAATAACCTTTTTTACCAGTTTATTTTAAGTTTTAGATTTATTTTTCAGTTTATTTCCTTTTAGCTATTCTTTTAGTTATTTGTAGTTAATTACTGTTAATTATAGCTTTTCCATTTATTTACAATTATTTGCAATATTTATAATTATTTACTGTTATTTACGTTTTATTTACATCTTTTCTACGTTCGGGTTTTCTTTTGTAATTGTCGGTTTCTTTCTATTTTCCCTTTTTACGCGAATGGAATAGAACTGATTAAAACATGAATATAGACTTAATAATAAGAACACTGAAATTACAGAAAATAAGATGTAAAATGTGAAGAATATAATAAATTGGACTTGGACTGAATTTAAGCCTAATTATGATGATAATTATGATTAAGAAGAGTAAAAAGAGAAAGTAGATTATTTTTATACTTAGACCTTGGGTTAAGTTAATAAGCAATATTATAACATAGGTTAAATTAGAAACAGAACAAAAAAAAATCTTATTATGAGACTTAGAATAAATTAATAAGCAAAGATAGCAAGGATAACAGTAGAGGCTTATTTAAATAATTTATACTAAGTTAATAAGTAAAAGTAGGACATGTACCAACAGCATTCCCCATTTTCGATGGACACAGGTGTCACACAATAGCCTGAAGTGAGATGAGGGCATGCTTATGTTGTTTAGGGTAGTAAAAGGTCAATAATTAAAAGTTCAAATCATGGGGATTTTGACAAGGGGCGCAACTAGATTTTGTTTGACAGGGACCAGTACCAACAGCATTCCCTATTTTCTATGGACACGGGTGCCTCACTATGGCCTGAAGTGAGATGAGGGCACACTTATGCGGTCTAGGGTAAACAAAAGGTCAAAAGAAGGAGCAATAGATAGTGTGAACCCAACGGTGGTCGAACATGTGGCCTCGGTGTAGGAGATATAATTTGCTATTGAGTTCCAAGCGCTTAGTAGGTGTAGGCACTGGTATCTAGCTCACAGTAGACATATTAGTAGAAGGTCGATCAAAGGGTAGAATTAAGACTTCAGCCTATTTAAAGTAGGATTGGGAAATCAGCCTAATCAAAGTAGTTATCTAGGACAAGTGCAAACAATCAAGATAATCCAATCGTATTAATCTAATCAATAGTTAAACCGTATTTTATTCCAGCTTTTCCTTCCCTTCTATTTCTCTATTTCGTTTTATACTAGAACTCTTGCAAAGTCTATAATCTTTACCTTGCTTCAGAATACTAGTAATTACTATCATTTACCATACTTTTAGTCTGACCCACTCCTCTATTTCCTCTTTTCCCCCCATAGGCCAGCAAGGGCAAGGACATAGATTACGGACTCTTGGAGACTTCAGTTGCGGAGATTTTCTCATTTATTCCTCTTCTTTATTTTCAGCTTTTAGTGCATTTGATGTGCTGGCACTTTATTTGTGAGGGATAGTTTTGTACTTTGATTTTTTTATGAGACTGAGGTCATGATTTTCATAAGACTTGTATTAGTATTTTGAGACATCTTGTGTATTTGGTTTTTTAACTCTATCTTATGATGTTTGATTTTCAGTAAGTTATTGTTTATAATTGTTTCCGTTGTTTTTATCCATTTTGTCTTGTGAATCTTAGTCTCCGCAAGTTTTAATTATACCTACAACGCACCACATCTTTTTGTTTGTCCTTTTGGGTATGCTAAGGGTTGTAGGGTATTTCATTTGGTATTAGAGCCTAAAGTTACAGGGTTCCAAAAAATTAATTTTAAAAGTAAAGTATTTTCCATAAAAACTTATTGTAAAAGTATTTTTTCAGAAAAGAAGCTCTGTAATTTAGAATTAGTTTTCAAGTAATTAAGAGTTTTTCTTAAAAATCCCCTCAAAGTCCAGTTCAACCTTCTTTCGATTCTTTCAAGCCTAAGTTTCCTTTCCTTTACATAGTATGGCTGACTGGTTCCGTAGAGTTATGATACTAGCAGTACATGGGCAAGCGTCCAATATAACACCGGTAGGTGGAAATCCCTTTAATACACCTACACCGGCCGATCTAAGCTATGCAAGGACTTCGCTAGTATATGAGGCAGAATGTTTTCTAGCACAGAGGATTCTAAGGAGACACGAGCTATGTTAGAGTATATGGAGCGAAGGTTTAGGCTATTAGATTTGAAGGACCGACAGAGAGATCATCCTACATCTTGGCAACTGAAGGGAGGATAAGGACAAAATGAAAGGAGGAGGCCCTTGAAAGAGAATCAAGAAAAGTGGAAAATGTAAATGTTGTAGAATGGCTGGTCATTACGCAAGAGACTGTAAGAGAGAGAAGGTGAAGAAGTGTTACAGTCGTGGACAACCCGGTCACATTAGTAAGTATTGTCCCCAGAAGACGGGGCAGGGAGCGGGTGCACCAACAGTGCAGATTCAGGCATTGGATGCAGCACCTTCCAGTAGCGACCCTATATAGGTAGGAAAGTCACCATGGAAGATTTGATTTATATTTTTGATTTTCCCATTCGGACTCTATTTGATTCTGGAGCCTCACACTCTTTCCTAGTTCCATGTTTGATTGTTTGCACTTAGATATCTATTTAGTAGTAGACCTCATAGTTGTTTTAAACCCTATAGGAGGATCGGCATATTTATCCATGATTTGTAGGGGTTTGAAATTTTTTATAGGCATAGAGTTTGACTGCGACGCCTATGTATTGGGATTTTTGGGGTATGGGATGATTTTGGGAATGGATTGGGTATCCACACATAGAGCTGTATTAGACTGCAAGAGGAGAGTTGTTAGACTAGAGATATACAGCGGTACGACTCTCAAGGTTTCTTACAACCTGCAAGGGTCAGTCATGTTATGCTTCCTTTATTCCCTCGATTCATCATCAGCAGAGTTTGATTCAGTTCCTATTGTCAGAGATTTTCTGGACGTCTTTGAGGAGGTTAGGGGACTACCCCTAAGAGAGAGATCGACTTCAGGATTTATTTGACTGATAATGCTAATCCAATAGCATTACCAGTGAGGCATATGGCACCTAGAGAGAGTTGAATAAGCTCACAAAGAAGAACCATTATCCACTTCCTAGGATTGGTGATCTTTTCGATCAGTTTGTTGGCACTTCGGTATTTTTTCAGCTTGATTTTGCGACTAGAATTCACCAGCTAAGAGTTGTAGATGAATAAGGTAGCATTTAGGACACCCGACGTATTCTTTGAGTTGTTGGTTGCGCCATTTATACTAACCAACACCCTAGCTTATTTTGTAGATTTGTTGAGCCATTTCTTTGGAAATGTCCTAAGTAAGTTCATTGTAGTATTCATGGACGACATTTTGGTGTTTTCCAGAAGTATAGAGGAGCATGTCATTCATCTAGAGTAGGTTCTTAAATTGAAAGCGAAATTGTTGAAGTACCACTGTGGCGTAAGGAAGTACGTTTCTTAGGGCATAGAGAAGGTCAACATATGGAAAGAGTTTAAGAAACGCTTTTGTATATTTAGGTTCAATCGATTATGAAAATCCAAAGAGTTATAAGCCCATGTGTCAATAATTGAAAAAATTATAATTGCTTCAGATAAGTGGAATTAACAGAAATGCCTTAGGATAAATATAAGCATACAAGAGGAATAGGAACAAAAGACTTTAGTAGGGAAATGAGGTTTCCAAGGTTTGGGAATGGTACTCCTAAGGTAGTGAGAAGAAAATCCACCTTATGATTAACTCAATAAAATATAATTGTTAGAATTGAAAATTTTCATTGTTAATATTTTCTTTTAGGAAATAAATATTGGGTTTTTGAAAAATGGTATAAAATTTAAATTCGTTTTTATATGGTGTAAATTTTGTTAAAGATGAAATTCTTTTAGAATTATAGAGCGTATATAGCCCGCTAGTTTCTTTGTAAGTAAGCATAGATTTTAAATATAAAAACATAGGGTGTATTAAGTATCAAAAACATAGGTTACAACTTTTAATGTTGTAATAAATGTATTTGTGGAAAATAAAGGGAGCATGGACCATAACACTATTGTAAGTGACTCCCAAGATAAATGCTTTTACATAGTATATGAGATTTATTAGTATTTATTTGAATACATACACTAGTATTTTTGGGTTGTAATAACGGTATTTTACGCAACATCTGTTTTGACCCAAATAGAAATGTGTTTTGAAGGTAATTTCTACGTATAGAAATAAAATGGTTTGTAAAGTACACTTATTATTTTAATAAGTATATGAAATTTTTTTCTAGTTATCGATATATTAAAACAGTTTTGAAGATGACTTTTTGTGAAAAAATGGGTAAGTTAGATATTAGAAATTTTTATCATGGGGGAATATGAACATACTTTAATCTATTGGAATGAAAATAATAATGGTATAATTTTCTATGGATCCAATAAAAATGTTTTGTGTAAGTTATAAGGAATATGTGAAAGAGATATACAAGGTATGGGAAGCACTATATTTTGTATAGCCTATTTTGAAAAAAAAATGTAAAATAAGTTCCTTGTAATTTCACATAAACATGAAATCCTCTTTTAAAAGGTTCATAGAAGATTTTAGCGTTAATAATTTCTCATTAGAGAAAGTAGTTCCAATACATTAAGGTATGAGACTGTGAGGTGTAATAAGAAGATGTTTTGAAAACACTTAAGGACATTTTAAAGATATTTTAAAAGAAAAGGGTTTGGTCAAAAAGTAAATAAGATTTTGGAAATGAAAAACTTTATGAAAGTAAAATTTTAAAATCCAAGTTTTTATAGTAAACAATAAAGGTCTTTAAAAGAAAACGAGGAATTAGTTTTAGACTTAGAATTTGAAAGTTTTCCCTCTAGGTTTAGGAAATAATGAAAATTCAAAAAGCTGTAAGGATGCATATCCAGAAAAATAAAATATTGAGTAACTAAGTATTTTTGAATTTAATAGAAACTTGAAAATAACACTTTTAAGGACAAAAGTTTTTTCGGGATTTGATGTTTTAAAAATTTAGAAGCTTTAGTTTTTGATATAAGATGATAAATACCAAACCAAACTCTTAATTTGGAGTAGATAGGAATCATTTTCTAAGGAGTGATGGAAAAAGTGTAAGGCTGTTTAGGAAATAGCAGTAATTACTTTTAAAAGTGATGATAAAAGTTTTCGTGGAGTATATAAGACATTAGGAGAACCTAGGGTTGTCACTTTATGTGTGTAGACTATAGAAGAAAAATAAAGTGGTATTAGTTAGACACACGTGGTTAAGGATGTATATTCTTGATTGTGAGAAATTTGGAAAGAGCATCTTCCTTTACTGGAATTTACGTATAGTATCAGTCTTCAAATTAGCATTGGAATGGCACCTTTCGACACTCTTTATGGAAGACCGTGCAAGTCGTCTTTGTGTTGGATAGAGTCTACAGAGAGATTGCCTTAATTCCGACATAGTTAAAGAGACTTATGAGAAGACTAATTTGATTATGAGAAAATTCATATATCTCATATCCACATCTCTTTGATAATAAGTTTTCGAATTTCCTATTTCCATCTTTAGTTTTGAATAGGTTCTTTCCTTTATTATCCTTTGGGAGGGTAGAACTTAGGATTTAACCTATGGATGGTAGGATTTAATGTAAACATATTATTAGAACATGTTATGTATGATGGATGCTAGTGGCTGCAAGTGTTTGCTAATGGATGCTAATGGACGCATATACTTACACTAGGCACTATTATCTCTTAGGGATTGGCCTAACTAGGACACTAGAGCATATGCATATGGATTTGTGTGAGTTTGCATTTTTATTTAATCTTTCATGGTTGCTATAAATGGATGATAATCACATGACTGTTGCATTTGGATGATGGTTGTAGCACGCATGTAGAACTATCAGTTATCATTAGGGAATTTTGAATTCATTTGGATACATGGCACGGACATGATTGCATAAAAGGAGGTCAACTGAATCTGTGGGCCGCTTAATATTTTGCATTAGTTAAGGACATCAACACTACACTAATTGCATAAGTATCATAAATCGCATTTGAAAAACTTAAGGACAATGGATGAATGGGTGATGGTTGAGTAGTTAGTTGTAGAACTTGGATGAAACTATTTATTTCATTCTTCTATCCTTAGAGATTTCAGGGACGAAATCCCTTTAGGAGGGGAGAATGTAACAACCTAAAATTTAAGCTATAATAATTAATCAACGAATTAATTAAATGATAAAATAACTTTCTGGTCAATTTCCATATATAGAACGTCAGAATCCGAGCTAGAATGAAGAAGATACGAATTAAACAAAAAATCAGAAAAGAGAGAGAGAGAGAGAGAAAACAAGGGCTAGGTCGACCCCCAGGTCAACCTAACCACTACCTAGGTCGACATGCATGTCGACCTAGGAGGGGGAAGGTCGATAGGTAGGTCGACCCGCCCCTATTGAAGAACGAAGAATTAAATTCTTCGTTTCGTTGCGATTTCTACACATCATTTTGGTTAATTCCTCTCAACTGGTGTGTTTGTGCTTCCATCCAATGGCTCGTATCCAGCCTATGACATGGTTGTACCAAATTCAATCCCTAAATCCAACAGTCTGAGTTCCATAAGAGCCACTATAAATAAGATCGTTGGCCTAGCTATTTTTCTCATTCTAGATTTTCTCCATTTGGGTTCACCTTCTCAGGCGGGACCCTAAAAGGAATAATTTTCCGAGGAGAAGATCACTTTAAATAAAATATTTAATACCCTCAACTGGATCCGAGAAGACCAAGGGAAGAGCTATGGACCAGAGCTGGTGATTAATAATTATTTTAGATTTAAAATAATAGGGTTTCCAATAGTTGTAGTTTTTCTACAATTTTGGAATAACCTTTTTTAGCAGTTTATTTTCAGTTTTACATTTATTTTTCAGTCTATATCCTTTTAGCTATTCTTTTCAGTTATTTGTTGTTAATTACTATTAATTTTAGATTTTCTATTTATTTATAGTTATTTACAATATTTATAATTATTTACTGTTTTTTACGTTTTATTTACATCTTTTCTACGTTGGGGTCTTGTTTTATAATTGTCGGTTTCTTTCTATTTTTCCTTTTTATGAAGATGGAATAGAATAGATTAAAATGCGAATATAGACTAAATAATAAGAACATTGAAATTACAGAAAATAAGATTTAAAATGTGAATACAATAATAAATTGGACTTGGACTGAATTTAAGCCTATTTATGATGTATAATTATGATTAAGAAGGGTAAAAAGAGAAAGTGGCTTATTTTTATACTTAAACCTTGGGTTAAGTTGATAAGCAATATTATAACATAGGATATAATTAGAAACAGAACAGAAAAAGGCTTATTTTGAGACTTAGAATTAATAAGCAAAGATAGCAAGGATAACGGTAGAGGCTTATTTAAACAATTTATACTAAGTTAATAAGCAAAAGTAGGACCTGTACCAAAAGCATTCCCCATTTTCTATGGACACAGGTGTCTTACAATAGCCTGAAGTGAGATGAGGGCGCGCTTATGCTGTTTAGGGTAGATAAAAGGTCAATAATTAAAAGTCCAAATCATGGGGATCTGGACAAGGGGCGCAACTAGATTTTGTTTGACAGGGACCAGTACCAACAACATTCCCTATTTTCTATGGACACAGGTGTCTTGCTATAGCCTGAAGTGAGATGTGGGCACAATTATGTGGTCTAGGGTGAACAAAAGGTCAAAAGAGGGAGCAATAGATAGTGTGAACCCAACGGTGGTCGAGCGTGCGGCCTCGGTGTAGGGGATTTAATTCGCTATTGAGTTCCAAGCGCTTAGTAGGTGTAGGCACTGGTGTCTAGCTCACAGTAGACACATTGGTAGAAGGCCGATCAAAGAGTAGAATTATGACTTCGGCCTAATTAAAGTAGGATTGGGAATTCAGCCTAATCTAAGCAGTTATCTAAGTCAAGTGCAAACAATCAAGATAATCCAATCGTATTAATCTGAGCAATAGTTAAACTGTATTTTATTCCAGCTTTTCCTTTCCTTTTGTTTCTCTATTTCATTTTATACTAGAACTGTTGCAAAGTCTATTATATTTACCTTGCTTAAGAATTCTAGTAATTACTATCATTCATCAGACTTTTAATCCGATCCACTCCTCTATTTCCCCCTTTCCCCACTCCCCATAGTAATTGCAGAGATCTGTTTGAGATGCTAGAATCCATGTAGCGATTCATGATCTGTTCGAGATGATGTAATCCATTTAGGGATTCATATTCTATTCGAGTGATAAAGACTCATGCGAGAGATGCCGAACACAACCTTGACATTGGAAATGACTAAAACCGTAATAGGATACACAATTTTAGATTTATCTAACCTATGAGGGTGTAACAACTCCAAATCTAGAGATGCTTTCGATTGTTTGGCCCTGTGAGTTGTTGATACTTGGTACCACGCATTTCAACATTGGGCTAGTTTTGTTTACCTTAAGGTATATTCTATCTAGAGAATATCCGACGCTCGAAAGAAAGTTTTGATCCTTGTTATGGAGTTTGGATTCGGCTAGACTGAAGAGATCTTTATGGTAATCCTACACATTTATGCAAACGCTCCTTAGCAGGTTTTGATTGTATACCTAATTATTTTTATGGTGTACACGTACCTCAGCTATTTCTTACTTATATTCTACACCCTAGACATTATCTATTATATCGAAATATGTGCTTTATAGATGGTTGGCTCTTTTGAGGGGATAACCGTTATAGTATTCCACACGATCTCAAAAGGTGTTGTTATATGTCATGCATATTTCTAAAGTTTCTCACACCAGACTTATGTCCAACTCGTGGTTTTATATTTCTCTTATTTCCATGGGTGATTTTACGAGTAGTCTAAGAAAGGAAAGTTTTCGTTGATGCTCCTTGGAGCTTCTAGAGATGAGCTAGATGTTTCTATTCACCTACCAAAGTATTCTTATTTCTGTTGCGTTACTTCATTGTATACATCAGCATATTTGAGGATAGGTTGTTATAATTAGGTTGATGATAGTACTTATTATTGTAACTCTGGAATGCCATGTATCTTAGGGTGACAGTTTGTACTATCCTTTGATATTATATGTTATTATTCCGTTGTGAGATTTTGATGTTGTGTACTCCTTTTCCTTTATTTTACCTTAACAATTTGTCTTTTCGGCACTTGAGTGCTCATCACATGAATACCACGGATGTATTAGTGTCGACATTTATCAGTTGAAAAGGCAAGTTGTTACATGCATCCACTTTCATGCATTCACTTTCCTTTCTAAATGGTCGAACCATTAAGAATGAAACCCTTACTACAAGACCATAATGAACTCTTTACAAAAATGCATTGGGTCATCCTTAACATTTAAGGATATTGAACAAGATGCATTTTACATAAACTGATGAAATTGACATTTCAGTGATCGAGTTCCTAGGTCGATCTTATAGTTCTTGGTGTAGTGCCACATGTAATACACAAGATCCTTATTGCAATCAATCATATTGAATATATGATCTCATATCATGTTTTACTCGCTCATTTCAATTGAACTAATTTCATCAAGGTTTTATACGTTATGAATCATGAATGCTTACCATCTAACATCTATATATGATTAAATACGGATTAAACATCCATATTCTAGTTTTGGTTAAGAGTTCAAAACTGGTAGAAGACTACATACAGTCTCTGGAAAATAAACACCTAAGTGACCAAGGTGTCAATGCACTTAGTAGATATATAATTTGGTGCTCACATGGGTCTTCTATTGACACCGTGCAAAAAAAATTATTGGTAAGAATATTTTATATTTCCATGTCAATCTTTTTTCGGTTCATTTGTATATTTTAATTGATCAACATTTTATCAATTATAATGGATGCACAAAATTTTCTAAGTACATTATTTTAACTAGAATAACATATATTCTTACAATATTAGAAAGGTTAAATATATTTATTTCATATTTCTAGTAAGGCTCCTCTAGACTTTTATGTTTCTCAAATCCCTAAGAAAAAACATAGAACTTGATTTCTCTAGTGGATGTTAGGACTCACTTGCCTTGGGATTCCGACCTTGAGGAAAGCTCAACAAATCATAGGCTCGCATTCGATGGATAACGCTTTGTCGATTGTACCATATACATCTCCTAACTCATGTTCATTGTCGCAATCTCATCTCGACCTTGAGGAAAGCTCAACAGAGTAAAAGAGATTATTCACTCTACCTTCCATTTCGCAACGGCCTACGTATAATGAACATATTTCGAGAAAAGCTCAATAAATATGTAACGTTGCGACTTTTCAACGCTCGAAAACCGACATCAATACGTCCACTGTATCAACTGCCGAGCAATCGAATGCGGAAAACCGAAATGTTATGGTTAAAGAAGAAGAAAAAGATAGAAGAAGAGAGAAAAAGATAGAACAGAATAGAAAGAAACAACAAAACAATATCAGAATCTCACAATCGCAGCGGAACAACATATAATAGATAAATGAATAATCTTTAAATCAAAAAAAAAATCAGTTATTACATTACATCACATTGCATTACATTACAATATCACAGTGTACAACAACAAACAGCGGAAAAGAAATACAACATATACTAGTAATATGCTACGCCATGCCATCCAGCTTGCCTCCAATTCTCAACAGCAACTCTCGAATTCCAAAATGACCTGATAACCTGACTCTAAACTGCCCGTGTAGAAATTGGTGGGCATTCAGAGTTTAGGAAGGGAAACAATAAACTCCAGGTCAGTCATGGGACTGGTGTGAGAACATAAAACAATTTATCTTTAAAAACAAACAAAGTAATATTTTAAAATAGATTCGCAATGCTTTTTTGGAAAATGAGACTACCATAAGGCCTCCCGCACACACACACAATGCAAACGCAGAATCGGAGGAGATTTCTCCTTATGATAGTCAAATATGCTTGATACGCAAAATCAAATCATTTTTGATATTATTTTTAGTGCATAGTGTAGAAAACATTTCGAAAGAAGAATATAAATCTTAGCCAGCATAGGCATTTCGCACTTATGCCTACTATAGCTACCATCCAAACAGTGGTGACCACCATAAGTGAATGATAGGTTCTACAACTAAAACCGTACAGGGTTTCGTATTGGAGTTTGGATATCCAACAAATGGTTAGGCTAAGGAACTTCCCATTGCCACATAGGTATGCCTCTGGAAAGACGACCCGAGAACCTAACCGGATCTCTGCCAACACAAGGCCGGGTTACCCCTAACTGGGTAACTACTGACACGAATATGTCACTCCCCGATCGTAACCGATCTATTCCCGAGGATCCTCGATTTCCAACAACCACAAAGTAATAAATTTGCAGCAACACAAAGGTTAAGTATCTGGGCTCCATACCATGATACCACCTCTATCCAGAAGGAATGACATACACTAAAGGGGCGCTACCCCCTAATAACCTTGCTGCATCCTTCCTGTTTTGACCATTTCCGGGGTGTGAGGTCCGATGAAGTCTCGTCCACAAAGCTACGCTTTATATAAAAGCTGTGCTTTGATTCAACAAATGCTCAACAGCACTTCGTATGCCACATTACCAATTTGGGAATGTATCACTAGTAACCATCAACAACATAACCTCTAAGGGTGTTAAGTTAAGAGAATAAATTCTGCGCCACCAACAGATATGTATTTGATAGAAACCAGCTTTACATCTCAAATTGTAATGTCAGACACACATCCATACAAGTCCGTTCCGTGATCGAACGGAACCGAAGGCACTTCCAAAGAAGCCCTTGCAATCCGGATATTCACTAATCACGATCGGACTTCCCATCACAAAGGGTAATAAATTTCTATATCGGAGATTAGCTGATGCAGAAACATTCGACGGTAATCCTTCTGTTTTCACAAATATCCGGTCTTCAACACCGGTCATCAAATGCAATCCATAACGACGTATCACATATTCGGAATGGGTTATACGACCCAAAGGTCCTTTCCCGGCTAACCTGAATAGTGAGCGCTTATTTTAAAAATAAGTGTGGCATTCAAATTCAAGCAAATCACAACAAATACCTATTTAAAGGTAAATATTGATGGTCGGTTATTTAACTATCGATAGGTATGCACAACATCACCAGATTCCAAATAATTTTCCAAATTATTTATTTTCCAAAATATCTTTATGAGATATATAATTTCCAAACTTCAAAAATAAAACAATGTTTATTTTTAAAACAAATTTCCATTTCCTTTATAAATTCAATAATGAATTTATATTTCAAAAATATCTACTGATATACGATTTTCAAATCGATTTCAAATATTCACTTTCAATTTATCTTTAAAAGATAAAAATCTTAAAACTACTTATTTCATATTGGAAAACATTTCCATACTTATTTAATAATAATTAATTCACAAATCTATTTAATTTCAATCATTTGGAAATATTCAATATACTTAAATCATAATTAAGTATATATTCTCTTTTATAAGGAAACCATTCTCTTAAACACATTTATTTGAGTCAAAATGAATGTTACGTAAAACATTGTTACGACAACTCAAAATCACTAGTATAGGGATTCGAAATTAAGATAGATATATAAATCCCAATACTATATAAAACATTTCCTTTCGGAAATCATTTACTATAACAACAGTGTTATAGTCCACCATTTCCTTATATTTTTCGAAAACGTCTATTTCAACAATGAATGTTGAAATCTATGGTTTCGATTCATAATTAATTTTAAAACATCTTTTAAAACAATTAACTTCATTTTATAATATCATTTCCCCAAACCATATCCATTTTATTTAAAAATATATTCACCGTCCAAAATCGTGAATATACTTTATTTACCCAATTTCAACATTTCTACGCATTTTATTTAAAGAATTTTCCACTGTCCAAAATCGTGAATAAAATTCCTAAACAAACTCTTTATTACTACACATATCATATAATCGATAATTCTCTATCCCAAAATCGCGAATATATTCCCTTTAATAAACTTTTATGTCTAAGTTATCAAATTCAATTGATTTCGGATTTATAAAACATCGTTTATAAATTCCATTTCTATTTTATAACAACTTCGATTTATAAATCTCCTTTATTTACCAATTCTATTTATATTTCATTTACATGTCGAAATCCGGTTTATAAGTAAATTACTTATAAACCATTTATTCACAAATCCATTCTTTTATATCAACAATAATTTATAAATCTAAAATTCTTATTTACTTATAAATCTAGGTACAAACTTTATTTTAACCCTTATAAAAGCTCGTTTTATAATTTCAATATTTTAATTTATAAATATCAATTTTATAAATCTTTAATATAAAACGTTTATAATAATTCAAAAATCCCAATTTAAACCATTTTATAAATTAATCAACTATTTATTTCAAAAACAACACTTTGGTTATATTTCACAAAAAATCATAATTTTTATAACTTTAAAATTTTAACTTTTATTTATTTAAAATGAATCAATTCAAAATTTTAATAAAACATATACTTTTTAAGAAAAATCACTTTTTCAATTTGAAAATCGTCACTTTAAAATCCTTTTTAAAATTCCAAATTGCCCCAATGATGTAACATAGCAAATAGTCAATCACGACATCCCAATATCATATATCGATATGATAACCAATCAAATATCACAATATCTATAATCGAATAAATACTGGTGAGGAATCCAGTTGGATCCCTCCAACCTGTTTCCCTGCATCCACAGACGTTAGCACAATACCAGTTCCGTTCCAATACGGAATATCGCGGTATATGGAATTTATAAAGTATTATCCGCTATTATGCGGCGCAATAGGGTCTCATCCGTTATATAATGCGGGAAATCAACTCCAAGTACATAAATAATACCAATTTCACTTTGCAGTGAAATATTCGCGGTATATGTTTTTAATAAATAACCTCCGCTTAATAACGGCGTATAATGTCTATTTTAACAATCAATAGATAATAATTTATCATCCAAGCATTCAATCAACAATTTTAAATCTAACTATTTAAAATTTTAAATCGAAACTATTCGATTGAGTGAGAAGTTCTCACCTTGATTTCAATTCCGTTTCAGCGTTTTATTTCGAATAAAATTAAACGAGCGTTTAATTTTACCCGAAATTTTCACTAGCTCCAAACGACTCCAATCCAATTCCATTGCGTAGTATTCGTCAATACGGTTCCAACGCAACTGGTTTCGAAATATTTCGACCTCGTATGAACAAGTTACAGAGTTTTAAACATTATACAATTTAATATATATATATTAATATACAATTTTCTTTTCTATTTTATAACCTACGCATATCTGGACCGTTGGATCTCCTTCATCCCATCAGGGCCGTGCGCGCAATCATCTTCCCAGGTCAGTTTGAACGCGAACTAACCCAAAGCACGATCGATTTCTTGATGTCGCGCCTCCCACCGTAGATCGAGACGACGATCGGGGACCGGGTTTTGAAAGCCCATTGCGAGCACTCCCCACGGCCAGAGAACCATGCAGCTCGGCCCTCTCCCCATCTCGTAAAACATGAATGAACGGCGAATGTTCATCGCCAATTTGCCGTCGATTTATAGCACTAGAAACGATCATAGCCATTGGATGTCTAGAACTCAAAGTGATCTACAACTTTCATGTTGGAAGTTTCTCGAATTGCTTTGCGGATTTGAAGAAAATGAGTGAAGAACGAAATTGAATTTCGGCCATTGATAGAATGAAAGTGGCGGCCAGCTCTTGAAGTTAGGATTTTGCAAAATAGAAGGGGTTGGGTTCCTTTTACAGAATTTCAACGAAAAACAATATTCACTCCAAATCTCACGCAGTGACCGGCGTTTATAGGGTTTAACCCGCGTTTCGGACACAATGGAATGTGTTTCGGAGGCTAATTTCATCGTATGTGTGAGTTACGGAAATAAACGATCAAATTTAAATTAAACCGATTAAACGATTTTCTATGCATTTTGGCTTGCCCCGGACAAACGATAAATCCAATTGACTTGAAATTTAAAATCTTATAATAATATCACATTACGGATCCGATGAAACTAGTTTCGTCGAAATCCGAGACTTTTTGAAAAATGGCTATTTTAACTCGTCAATAAAATATTAAAATATTCAATTTTCACAAATTAACTTCAAATTCAATTTTAAAAGTTCTATAATATCATTCTAACTCTAATATGATTAAATAAATTTTTAAACAACATTTAAATCATATTAAACCCAATTTTCAATTATTTTTGTAATTTTCAACTATTTAATTATCGTTTAATTACCAAATTAAATCCAGATATTCGACAAATAAATTATTTGACTTACAAATTTCACTTACTAATATTTTAAAATCAATTAAATATACGAATTTTAATTTATAGAAATTATGGGTCGTTACAAACTTCCCCCCTTAAAGAATTTCGTCCTCTAAATTACCAAGTAAGAAAAATTCACAAAATCCATTAACTTTCCCAAAATCCATAGCTAAACTTCTTACAATAACCTTACTAAGTTTTCAAATCATACTTAGTTATCTTTTCAAAACCAACTATTATCATTTAACTTCCAACTCAACATCAAAATTTTGTTTTCACAAATTTTCCCAAAACTCCCAAATTTTTTCTAACACCTTAAATTTTTGGAAAAATTCGCCATAGTCTCCTTTGCGCGGCTCGATCCAAAAAAAATGACAGTATATATATATATATATATATATATATATATATATATATATATATATCACAAATATACATCTCATCAAGTAATGAGGCATCCCGCAGGGAAAAAGTGTAAAAGTACAATATGTAATCCGAGATATGTACCTTATATATTATTAGCGAGCATATACGGCTAATATAGCGCGAAAGCGAGCTCCAAATGCGAAGCAAGCGCAATCTGCACCTACTAAACA
Source organism: Allium cepa (assembly GCA_030765085.1). Lineage (NCBI taxonomy): Eukaryota > Viridiplantae > Streptophyta > Magnoliopsida > Asparagales > Amaryllidaceae > Allium > Allium cepa. The sequence goes on from CM060941.1 coordinate 1,046,714,371, forward strand.
CTCAACAAACAATGAGAAACATGCATATATGAAAGTAACATCAATATACAATATATATCAACATAACAACTACATGTGCCAACATAGCAAATGCAACAAATGCAACAAATGCAACCACCAAATCAATATAAATTCACTTCTCATTAATATTCAATGAATTGGTTTTCCAATTGAATCATTAACATTGGATATTTTTACTAACATTCATTTATTCATATTCAATTAGTTTACATCCACTAATTCATATTCAAGTTGGTTCACTTACAAATCAAATTTAATTCTATTTAAGATTCACTTAACTTCCAATTTGATTTCAATTACTTTAGCTTTCAATTTGTCAATTCAATTTCATTAACACTTAATGAATTACATACAATCAATTAACAATCATATTACAACCAATGTATATTCAACAAAACCAAATTTATTCAATTTACTTTACTTTACATTCAATTTGGTTCAACACATTTAATTATCTTTAATGAATTAACAATTACATCCATTATTCTATATCAATTCATTTACATTATATTGATTAACATTCAATCCATTTATTAATTCAATTGCTAATTCATTTTACAAATAAAGTTGAATTTCATTTATATAACTCAAGTTCACATCCATTTAATTCATTTTATTATTTTACTTCGATACCAAAATCAACTTCTTTCAACATTACTTAAGTTATATTCCATTTCAACTTCATTTACATTTTACTTCCACTATACAACTTAAGTTTACTTCTAATTTATTTCAAATTCTATTTCAAATTCTATTTCATTTAACTTTTACTTAAGTCAAATTCATATCAACATTCAAATTCATATTTCATTTTACTTATCAAATTTGTTTAACCATTTTAACTATTTGTTTCACTTACGTTTTCTTATTTTCTAAGTTATACAACTTATATATTTAAACTTCCAAATCCATTAACTTATCCAAAGCTAAATTTATTAATTATATTATAAGTTCAAAACTCATTTCACTTATATTCATCAATTACAACTTGGATTTTAATTTTCAAATTTTTTTATTACTACAAAACTTCAATTTCCAATTTACTATGGTAGCAAATCCATCACACAGAAACTCGAAAATGATACTGATGATGCTGCAGTCGTCACTTTTATTATTTCCCAGTGACAATAGCGAATTCAGGGCTAAAAATTTTCTTTTCAAAATTTTCCTTTTTATTATAAATTACATTTATAAATCTTTTTCTTATACAATTTCACCATTTAACTTTACTTATATAAGATTATTTTACAATTGTAGATCATATCAATTATAATTTCACCCTTTATAATTCATTTGTTTATACAATTATTCTTTTTTCAATTGTTGTATTTATTTAGATTATTCAAACAAATTTGATTCGTTTATATATCCTTACTTTTCAAACATCCAAAACAATCAATTTGTATACACTTTAATAATTTCTGAAAAATTATTCCCTTTATATATAAAAATATAATCAAGGAAAATTTATTTCATTTACCCTATTTAAAACAATATCGTGTCGAGTTGTTCTGTATAAGTGTTTAGAGACACCTATCGATAGAGTTGTACAGACTATACCGACCAGAATCCATATACCACTCAACAAACCAATCATCACAATATAAAACATTTTATATCCACTAACAAATACGCGCTCATATCTATTATTACACTCACTCATTCTAGAGTACTACTGACTCTATCTCTAATGAGTAATTCCCAACAGAGCCATGGTTGACGCTTAACCAAATGCTCTGATACCAAATGTAACGTTGCGACTTTTCAATGCTTGAAAACCGACATCAATACGTCCACTTTATCAACTACCGAGCAATCGAATGCCGGAAAACCGAAATGTTATGGTTAAAGAAAAAGAAAAAGAGAGAAGAAGAGAGAAAAAGATAGAACATAACAGAAAGAAACAACAAAACAATATCAGAATCTCACAATCGCAGCGGAACAACATATAATAGATAAATGAATAATCTTTAAATCAAAAAAAAATCAGTTATTACATTACATCACATTGCATTACATTACAACATCAGAGTGTACAACAACAAACAGCGGAAAAGAAATACAACATATACTAGTAATATGCTACGCCATGCCATCCAGCTTGCCTCCAATTCTCTACAGCAACTCCCGAATTCCAAAATGACCTGATAACCTGACTCTAAACTGCCCGTGTAGAAATTGGTGGGCATCCAGAGTTTAGGAAGGGAAACAATAAACTCCAGGTCAGTCATGGGACTGGTGTAAGAACATAAAATAGTTTATCTTTAAAAACAAACAAAGTAATATTTTAAAATAGATTCGCAATGCTTTTTTGGAAAATGAGACTACCATAAGGCCTCCCGCACACACACACACACAATGCAAACGCAGAATCAGAGGAGATTTCTTCTTATGGTAGTCAAATATGCTTGATACACAAAATCAAATCATTTTTGATATTTTTTTTAGTGCATAGTGTAGAAAACATTTCGAAAGTAGAATATAAATCTTAACCAGCATAGGCATTTCGCACTTATGCCTACTATAGCCATCCAAACAGTGGTGACCACCATAAGTGAATGATAGGTTCTACAACTAAAACCGTATAGGATTTCGTATTGGAGTTTGGATTTCCAACAAATGGTCAGGCCAAGGAACTTCCCATTGCCACATAGGTACGCCTCTGGAAAGACGACCCAAGAACCTAACCGGATCTCTGCCAACACAAGGTCGGGTTGCCCCTAACTGGGTAACTACTGATACGAATATGTCATTCTCCGATCATAACCGATCTATTCCCGAGGATCCTCGATTTCCAACAACCACAAAGTAATAAATTTGCAGCAACACATAGGTTAAGTATCTGGGCTCCATACCATGATACCACCTCTATCCATAAGGAATGACATGCACTAAAGGGGCGCTACCCCCTAATAACCTTGCTGCATCCTACCTGTTTTGACCATTTCCGGGGTGTGAGGTCCGATGAAGTCTCGTCCACAAAGCTACGCTTTATATAAAAGCTGTGCTTTGATTCAACAAATGCTCAACAGCACTTCGTATGCCACATTACCAATTTGGGAATGTATCACTAGTAACCATCAACTACATAACCTCTAAGGGTGTTAAGTTAAGAGAATAAATTCTCCGCCTCCAACAGATATGTATTTGATAGAAACCAGCTTTACATCTCAAATTGTAATGTCAGACACACATCCATACAAGTCCGTTCCGAGATCGAACGGAACCGAAGGCACTTCCAAAGAAGCCCTTGCAATCCGGATATTCACTAATCACGATCGGACTTCCCATCACAAAGGGTAATAAATTTCTATATCGGAGATCAGCTGATGCAGAAACATTCGACGGTAATCCTTCCATTTTCATAAATATCCGGTCTTCAACACCGGTCATCAAATGCAATCCATAACGACGTATCACATATTCGGAATGGGTTTTACGACTCAAAGGTCCTTTCCCGGCTAACCCGAATAGTGAGCGCTTATTTTAAAAATAAGTGTGGCATTCAAATTCAAGCAAATCACAACAAATACCTATTTAAAGGTAAATATTGATAGTCCGTTATTTAAATATCAATAGGTATGCACAACATCACCAGATTCCAAATAATTTTCCAAATTATTTATTTTCCAAAATATCTTTACGAGGTATATAATTTCCAAACTTCAAAAACAAAACAATGTTTATTTTTAAAACAAATTTCCATTTCCTTTATAAATTCAATAATGAATTTATATTTCAAAAATATCTACTGATATACGATTTTCAAATCGATTTCAAATATTCACTTTCAATTTATCTTTAAAAGATAAAAATCTTAAAAAAACTTATTTCATATTGGAAAACATTTCCGTACTTATTTAATAATAAGTAATTCACAAATCTATTTAATTTCAATCATTTGGAAATATTCAATATACTTAAATCATAATTAAGTATATACTCTCTTTTATAAGGAAACCATTCTCTTAAACACATTTATTTGAGTCAAAACGAATGTTACGTAAAACATCGTTACGACAACTCAAAATCACTAGTATAGGGATTCGACATTAAGATAGATAAATAAATCCCAATACTATATAAAACATTTCCTTTCGGAAATCATTTACTATAACAACAGTGTTATAGTCCACCATTTCCTTATATTTTTCGAAAATGTCTATTTCAACAATGAATGTTGACATCTATGGTTTCGATTCATAATTCATTTTAAAACATCTTTTAAAACAATTAACTTCATTTTATAATATCATTTCCCCAAACCATATCCATTTTATCTAAAAATATATTCACTGTCCAAAATCGTGAATATACTTTATTTACCCAATTTCAACATTTCTGCGCATTTAATTTAAAGAATTATCCACTATCCAAAATCGTGAATAAAATTCCCAAACAAACTCTTTATTACTACACATATCATATAATTGATAATTCGCTATCCCAAAATCGCGAATATATTCCCTTTAATAAACTTTTATGTTTAATTTATCAAATTCAATTGATTTCGGATTTATAAAACAACGTTTATAAATTCCATTTCTATTTTATAACAACTTCGATTTATAAATCTCCTTTGTTTACCAATTCTATTTATATTTCATTTACATGTCGAAATCCGGTTTATAAGTAAATTACTTATAAACCATTTATTCACAAATCCATTCTTTTATATCAACATTAATTTATAAATCTAAAATTCTTATTTACTTATAAATCTAGGTACAAACTTTATTTTAACCCTTATAAAAGCTCGTTTTATAATTTCAATATTTTAATTTATAAATATCAATTTTATAAATCTTTAATACAAATCGTTTATAATAATTCAAAAATCCCAATTTAAACCATTTTATAAATTAATCAACTATTTATTTCAAAAATCACACTTTGGTAATATTTCACAAAAAATCATAATTTTTATAAAGTTTTAACTTTTGTTTATTTAAAATGAATCAATTCAAAATTTTAATAAAACATATACTTTTTAAGAAAAATCACTTTTTCAATTTGAAAATCATCACTTTAAAATCCTTTTTAAAATTCCAAATTGACCCAATGATGCAACATACCAAATAGTCAATCACGACATCCCAATATCCTATATCGATATGATAATTGTAACAGCCCTAGTTTTTCTAGAAATTATTTCTTTTATTTATTTAACCTTGAATTTATTTATATATATATGTATATTTATTTATTTATTTGATTTATCATTTCCTATAAATAAAATATAAAGTTTTGAAATTGTTAACTTTGTTAAAAGACAACTCCATTTGGAATTTTAATAAAAATGAAATTAGTATATTTAAAATAAGTAAATACGAAGAATGTAAACAAGTTAAAATTTTAGTTAAGTAATGACTTTGAAGAATTTAGTGTATTAATGAACTGTTGGATTACGCGTTTAAAGGGCGCGTAAAAATTTATGGTATAAGTAACGTAAAAACGTATAAATTAAAAACGTTATTTTTGTATAAATTTTGGGTATATTGTATTGCGTCGGTTTGGCATATCTTAAAAATTTTATTTCAATATCTATATGGATTAAAATATCAATTAGAAGATTTCCAACCAAAACATATTAATTTCGTGCCTATCCGTTATCTAAAATCATGCACTGATTTAAGGAGATTCCCACTACCAATATTGTTTTCAAAATCGTGCTTCCCTTTCACGCAGATATCATCTGGAAGAAAATCAAATTTGCTTTCCTTGCGTGAGATATCAGTGAATTTTTTTTTCTTTGTCACTTGCCTCTTTAAAGGAATTTGATTTAAAATCTTTCACAAATAAATTTCAATCCCCAAGCTGCCGTTTCTATTCTTGTCTGCATTTACGGCTTGCCCAATTTCGAAATCATCTCTGCCTATACATCATTTAGCCTAAATGAATCTTTATAGCACGCAACTATTAATTGGAAAAAAATATATGACGTTGCAATCAATTTTCGTATAACTGGCAAAAATCACGCAGCCTCTAATTGAAGAAAAAGTGGACCTATCTATTATCCCTTGCCGTTCTTCTTATTTGAAATTTTTCCTTATTGCCAAAGATTTATTACTTACCCAGATTCGAAACTTCTCTGGTTATATATGTACATCACTCAGCTAGCAAATTTATATCACGCAAATATTATCTACCTATTAGTTTCAAATAAGTATAAAAAGAGAAAATTTCTTGCCGTTCTATGGTTCAATCAGCAATTAATGCTTGCCAACATTTACGTAAGTAACTCCTCTTTATAAATATACTAGCCTCGTTCATATTTTCATTTCCTCATCTTGCATCTCTCTCGTGGGAAAACTGGTGAAGAGGTATGACCTTGTTTTCATTTAATTTTCTTCCTTCTTCTTTTTGCTTTTTCTTTCATCAACTGTCCCACCAACCGGCCTATAGTTCACCACCTCCAAGACTTAGAAACACTGACGAGCCTATCCCATATTTCATCCGAGCCCTGAGGTTCAGAACCAACCACCTGTACCAAAGGATATCACAGCATATTGATTTGAGTATAGGCACGCATCTCTGGTTGGAAAAGAATACAAATAGCATGCGCCTGTATATAATGTAATCACCACTACCTTGTTGCACGCATGCCACCTGTACTTTTAAGAATAGAGTAGTATGTTTGCACCACATTTGTTTTAAGAGAAATATAGGCATGCGCCAATCATTTTGCATTTAGCCACCTGTAGCTTTTTGACCGATCCTTTGTTGCCTATATTTTGTCAAATATGCCATGACAGGCGTGCATGCATCCAAGTTTTTAAATAGGCAGGGGTCGGACCATTTTATAAAAAAAAAAAAAAATCTTTTGCATAAGCACGGTGGAAATAGTATAAAGGGGCATCGCTGTTTTGCTTCATATTTTAATCGGTGAAGGATTCGTTAAATCAGAGTTGGTTAAAATTTAATTAGTGGATTATAGCCAGGAAATGAGTTGCCAAGCCCAAGTTTGCGTATCCAAACTGAAGCCTAGGTTGAATCGGGTTGTGTGGTGAACTAGTCAAGCCGAGTGTGTCAAAACTCTCTTTCCAATCTTATTTCCAGTTATTTTAAATTTGCTATGACCGTTTAAGATCGCGTAATTAATTTATTCGTTTTGTTTGTCAAGACCGGAATCGGGTTGTCGCATCCATTATAAACTGATCGTGCTCTCTGTACTCTTTTTCGGGTTAGATATCGTTGTTGAGAAAAATCTGCGGCTTCGAAAAGGTGAGTATTCCTCACCAGACAAACATACCTGTATATCTGTGAATTATCGCAAGTGTATTTGTAAATTATTTATTAAATTTTATCTGTCTGTAATATAACGTATGATGTTAAACCCCGTTTTAAATTGACATCTCATCAGTTGTTTATCTATTGTAATATTATTGCAGTTATATTATTTAATGCTTATTTACTGATTTAAATCATCACTGCAAGTTCCCTGTAAATTGAGATCGTTATAGGCTGAAATGATAGGCCTGAACGATAATTATTATCCATCTATTTATTTAATTGATTAAAATTTTATTTGTTAAACTTGGGATTGCGGGTTTGAAATGATAGAACCTGGGGTTTTGTGAATTGCGGATTGAAATGATATAAATCTGTATCACTTGACCTAGGCTAGAAAACTATATACAGACCCGTGGTTGGGTTTATATAATATTTTTCTGAAATATTTTAAAATTATTTTAAAATGGAAATTTATAATATTCTGGTTTAAAATGTATTTAAAAGATTTTATAAAATTTTGAATGAGTCAAAAATGTTAAATAAATAAATGTTTAAATAAAATTTTGGAATATAACTTATTTTGGGAAATTCTGAATTTTGTTAAAAGTAAGATTTCAGTTAAGTAAATTTTGATAATAAGTTATATTTGGGAATATGAAACTTAATTGTTAAGTTAATAATCTATTACAGCATTTAAATGCTGTCTTTTATAAACGAACTGTTTTAACCTATTGACTTTAGGTAGCATGTCATAAGTGCTACGGAAACTGAATTTTGATTGTTTTAAATAAAATTTATGGAAATAAGATGTGGGTAAAAGGCTTAAATTTTGGAATTTAATATGAATTAATAAAAACAAGGAATTGACTTTAAATGGTTTTAAATAAAAGAATTTAGCTTTTAAGTGGGAGTTGAAAGGAAATAAATTCCTAAATAAATTGAATAGATTTAAATGGTATATTATAAAATGACCAATGTTTAAAAACAAAAATTTGATATTGTAGTATTGGAAATATATTTTGATTTGTAAAGTATAAATACCATTTTTAAAAGTTGTAACCACGGGTTATAATAACGTTTGGTTGTTAAAGAGACCGGGATCGGATATCTGGCATACTCTCTGTCGATACTGAAAACCACTTTACCAACCGTGTACGCGGTGGAGATTCCAGAATGAAGTAGGATGGTGGTGACGTTTTCTTTAAGGTAAATACATGGACCCGACTCCCGTGAGTTGGCATAAGGTGGCTAAAACAGGAGCGATCGACGGATTAATGAGGTAGCACCTCTGATCGGACGCACTTCTTCGTATGCCATTCTATTACTTTTGTGATTGTTTTGGTGCGCACCTTTGATTTGGGAGTGTTGTTCGAGGTGGGCAGTAGCTGCGGCTACGCGTTTCCATCGGTTCGGAAGCGTAATTGGTATATCTACCCTGGCATTGCCTAGTTGTGCCGTGTCACCACCATAGCGAGCCTTCTACGAGTTTCTATTTGTGTCGTACCTATGGAGTATCCTCTGGTAGCTTCCCGATCAGGAGGTATTACGGTACTGTATAGACTATTGGCATTATTATGTGTTAAGGTGGAAAATGTAAAGCCTTAACGCTATTTAAAAGTAAGTTTATTTTAATATAGACACTATTATAATAGTGAATATTACTACATAGTAAATAGTTTAACGGATCCTTAGAGGATGGGCGGTCCCAAGCGTTCTCTAAGTTACTTGCTTTATATTACAGTACACTTGAATTAACTTACACTATATAAGGATGTATGTCCTGACTCGAGTGTTTATGTTTTATTTTACGCTCGGGTCAGCCTGAGTTGCAGTTTCAGCTTTCACCCCGGAGCTAGGACATTCCGTAGACCTTTCGAGCTGCCGGAAATCTTTCAGTCTATATCTTATTTTGTAATCAAGACTTTGGAATATTTGGATTTCTATTGAAGTTTTAAACTGTATTGGAGATTTAAACTATGTAATTTTTATTTGGTTGAGATTTTTATAGTGGCTTCATGAACCACTAAGTATTTTTAATTCGCTGTGAGTTTTCTGATATCTGTGTCTGTGATTCTATGATTTGATTTCATTTGCTCCTAATTTATTTACAATCTATTTTTTTGAACTATTCAAGCTTGACATGTTTTATTTATTGTCGAATTTGAATGGTACAAAATAGTGGGTCGTTACAGTTGGTATCAAAGCTTTGGTTTAACCATAGCCTAAGGAGCAAAAACTCATTAGAGATAGGGTAGTAATACCCTAGAATGAGTGAAATCAAATTCTAGAATCCTTTCCTTGTGAGAGAACGTATTTTAAAGTATAAAATGATTTTCAAAAAGGTTTTAAAAGAAGTATTTTGATATAAAAACTTCCTGTTTTAAAACAAAAATTTTCCAACTACTCTTTCCTTCTCTCCATCGTTTATAATTCGAGCCTTTGTTAATTGCTTGTCCAAGTTAAACTTTATCTTATCCTAGAATATCATGACATTAATATTTTTTCCTCTGCCCTTAAAATTCATTCTTGATCTTTCAGGATGAATAGAGGAAATAATAAAGGTAGAGGGTGAGCTGCTGCCCCAGCTCCTCCATCTGCAGCCCCTGCCAGATTTACTAAGCTATGCAAAGACTATGCTGAACTAGGTGGCACTAAATTCACGGGTTCAGAAACCATTATAGAAGCTCAGCAATGGTTACGAGACTTGGAGAGAATTTTCTCCTGTCTTGAAATCACAAATGCCCAGCAGAGGCAACTCGCGGCCTGGCAGATGAAGGGAGCCGCTTTAAATTGGTGGCTATCAATTACTGCTCACACTAATGAGGATGACCTCACTTGGGAGCAATTTAGGTACCTCTTCAGTTGTCCGAATTCGGATTCAAATTTCCCCATTTTTGAATCTATCTTATATCTCTTATCGTGCTTTAGGGAGGCCTTTCTGGTCAAATGGATGCCCAAAGCGGGCAAGTCTCGGCTCTATCGAGACTTTATGGATCTAAAGCAAGGCGATATGTCCTTCACAGAATACGAGAGAAAGTTTAATGAGCTCTCCCAATACGGCCTGAATTTGATTGACACCCCACTTAAGAAGAACGAGAAATTTATCGCTGGTGCTCGCCCCGAGTTCTACGATCGACTCATTACACATGTGCATGGGACGTTCACGGCTTTGATGGATATGGCTCTCCGGTATGAGAACCCTACCTCTAGGACCACTCCAGCTGCCCAGTCTGCACCGGCCCAGTCTTCTGGAAATTCTAGAAAAAGGAAGTCCAATTTCTACCGTCATAAGAGGAACAAGACTCAAGGTTGGGAGCATCATCTTCTGCTCCTGCGAGGCCACCTGTAGATCTGTCTACCATCACCTGCCATAGATGCCATCAGAAGGGACACTTCGCAAATCGCTGTCCTACCTTGGGAGCTGCTATTCCACCTCCTTCTCAGTTTGCTAGACGAGACTTATGCCACATCTGCCTTCAGCCGGGACACTTCAAGAAGGATTGCCCTACCCAGAAGAAGGGCACAACATCAGGAATCTTCGCGGTGACTTCTGCATCCTCTCCAGCTCCACAGCCTGCACCTGCACCCGCTCCAGCTCCGAACGACTCTCAAGGTACACTTCAAGGTTCTTTTACTTTGTTCAAATCTAATGTTCGCGTTTTATTCGATACCGGAGCTTCCCACAGTTTCATCTCGTCGGATCTCTGTATTAGATTTGAACATCTCCTTTCTCCGGAATTTTCTGTTGTACCTTTATGTGTTTCAAACCCCATTGGTGGCCCTGCGAACCTTAGCAAAGTTTGTAGGGACGTGAAACTCTTCCTTGGGAATTATCGATTCACTAGTGACTTTTATGTTTTGGGTTTTGATGCTTTCGATCTACTACTCGAAGGCGACTGGTTGGATAAGCATGATGCCCATGTCTCCTGCAGTGCCTGAACTGTCTCGATTGTAGGTGATAAGGGCGATTCTTTAGTGATTCAGTGTAACTTACCTCAGGAGTTCGTTGGTAGCTTCATTTATTCTCTAGATACCTTCCCAGATGATATCCATTCGACCCCTGTAGTCAAATTTTTTCCCGACGTATTTGGTGAAGTCATATCTCTACCTCCGAAGCGGGAAATTGATTTCCGAATCGATCTCATTCCTGGAGCACGACCTGTAGTTCTTCCACCCAGAAGAATGGCACCACGGGAGAAGAGCGAATTAAGGAAGCAAATTCAAGACTTATCCTCCAAAGGTCTGATCAGACCTAGCTTCTCAGAATGGGGAGCAGCTGTAGTTTTTGTCACAAAATCTGATGGTTCCCTTCAAATGTGTGTTGATTATAGGGAGCTGAACAAGCTCACTATGAAAAACAGATATCCTATGCCCCGTATCAATGATATGTTCGATCAACTTTATGGAGCATCTGTTTTCTCTCAGCTTGATCTAGCCACAGGTTTCCACCAACTCAGAGTTGCTGAGGAGAGCATACCCAAAACTGCTTTCCGTACTAAGAATGGTTTCTTCGAATGGCTAGTTATGCCTTTTGGCTTGACTAACGCTCCTGCCTTCTTCGTCGACTTGATGAACCGTGTCTTTCGCGATGTGCTAAATAAATTTGTTCTTGTCTTTATTGATGACATCCTTGTCCTCTCCAAGTCTGAGGAAGAACATAAAGTTCATTTGAGTTATGTTTTAGAGACTCTTCGAAACCATCAATTAAAGGCTAAATTCTCGAAGTGTCATTTCTGGGAAGAAGAAGAAGTCCGATTCCTCGGACACATTGCCTCTAGTGAAGGAGTTCCCGTTGATCCAGTCAAGATCGCTGCGATCAAAGATTGGGAAGAACCTAAGACTCCTACTGATATTCGCAGTTTTCTAGGCCTTGCCGGTTACTACCGAAGGTTCATTGAGAACTTTGCTCGGATTTCAGTACCTCTGACTGCTCTAACTCGGAAGAATGTTAAGTTTATATAGAGCAATAAGTGTAAAGCTGCATTACAAGAGTTAAAGGATAAGCTCACCTCCGCACCAGTGCTTACTGTACCGAATGGAAGTGAAAGATTAACGGTATTTACCGATGCTTGTCGAGAGGGTTTGGGAGCAGTATTAATGCAAGATGGGAAGGTAATTGCATATGCTAGTCGTCAATTGAAGAACCATGAAGCTAATTATGCTGCTCATGATTTAGAATTGCCGGCTGTTGTTTTTGCCTTGAAGCTTTGGAGACATCATCTCCTGGGTGCTAAGTTTGACCTATTCACCGACCATCAGTCTTTGAAATATATCTTTACCCAGAAGGATTTAAATCAGATACAAGTGCGGTGGCTCGAGTTTCTTGCTTCTTATGATCTCGACATAAATTATACTCCCGGGAAAGCAAATGTTGTGGCGGACGCGTTGAGTAGGAAGAAGTCCTTGTCATGCCAGCTTATTGTTTCTTCTCCTCTATTGGACCGGATCAAGGCTAAGGAGGATGAGGATAGGATCATCAGATTGATCAAGGAGAATGTTCGCAGCAGGGTTGGTGGTAGTAGTCTTGATGGTAGTGGAGCCCAGATTGATGATAAAGGGGTTTTAAGGATTAATAATCGGATTTGTGTCCCGAATGTTGATGGTTTAAGGCAAGAGTTACTTCGGGAACATCATCAATCCCAACTTTATATTCATCCTGGCGTAGCAAAGATGTATCAGGATTTGAAGAAACTCTATTGGTGGAGAGGTATGAAGCGGGATGTCTCTATCTTTGTGAGTAGGTGTGCGACTTGTCAGCAAGTCAAGGCGGACCATCAGAAGACACTGGGTTTGTTGCAGCCTTTGGAGATTCCAAATTGGAAGTGGGAGCAAGTTTCTATGGATTTTATCGATGGTTTGCCGAGATCTAGGAAGGGAAATGAAAGCATCTGGGTTATTGTGGATAGACTGACTAAGTCCGCTCATTTTATTCCAGTCAGGTCTACCCGTACGGCTTCAAGCTTATCCGAAATTTATATGAGGGAGATCGTTCGCCTCCATGGCGTTCCCCTTAGCATTGTTTGCGATCGAGACCCTATTTTCACTAGTCAGTTTTGGAAAGCGTTCCAAGAATCCTTGGGTACTCGTTTGAATCTGAGCACCGCTTACCACCCACAGACTGACGGTCAAACGGAGAGGGTAAATCAGATTCTTGAGGATCTTCTTCGTGCTTGCATCTTGGATTATGGAGGATCTTGGGAAGATCATCTCCATCTTGTGGAATTTACCTATAACAATAGTTATCAGGCATAAATTCCAATCCTCTGTTCTTATCTTATCTTATTCCCTATCTATCTCATTTTATCTTTTCAGGCTAGTCTTAAGATGTCCCCATTTGCTGCTCTATACGGGAGACCGTGTAGATCTCCTTCTTGTTGGATTGAATCCGGTAACTGCTTAGTTCTTGGCCCCGAAATGATTTTGGAAGCTTCGGAGAAAGTGGAGGAGATTAAGAGAAGGTTAAAGATTGCTCAGGATAGACACAAAAAGTATGCTGATCGGCGCAGAAGGAGCTTGGAGTTTGATGTTGGTGATTTGGTTTTTCTAAAGGTTTCCCCTTTCAGAAATGTGGTTCGGTTTGGGCGTAGAGGAAAGCTGGCCCCTAGGTTCATCGGTCCATTCCGTATTTTGGAGAGGATTGGATCTCTTGCTTATCGACTGGATCTACCCGAGAAATTTGCTGGAATACACAATGTGTTTCATGTATCCCACCTTCGTCGCTGTCTTCACGATCCATCTCTTATCATCCAGCCTACAACTCTTGATGGTCTGGACATCGAGCCTGATTTAACCATTGAAAGAAAGCCGCTTCGTATCGTCGATCGAGGTACGAAACAGCTTAGAAGAAAATCTGTCCGGTTGGTCAAAGTGCAATGGAGCACTGATGAACGGGATTGCACATGGGAGACGGAGGAGAGCATTCGTGCTTCGAATCCGGAATTATTCATTTAAGGTACTTTGTTTTGTTATCTTATCTTCCTTTGTTTTCTTTCTTTCGTTCCTTTTCAAGGACGAAAAGTTCTGAGTGGGGGAGAGTGTAACAGCCCTAATTTTTCTAGAAATTATTTCTTTTATTTATTTAACCTTGAATTTATTTATATATATATATATATATATATATTTGATTTATCATTTCCTAAAAATAAAATATAAAGTTTTGAAATTGTTAACTTTTTTAAAAGACAACTCCATTTGGAATTTCAAAAACAACACTTTGGTTATATTTCACAAAAAATCATAATTTTTATAACTTTAAAATTTTAACTTTTATTTATTTAAAATGAATCAATTCAAAATTTTAATAAAACATATACTTTTTAAGAAAATCACTTTTTCAATTTGAAAATCGTCACTTTAAAATCCTTTTTAAAATTCCAAATTGGCCCAATGATGCAACATAGAAAATAGTCAATCACGACATCCCAATATCATATATCGATATGATAACCAATCAAATATCACAATATCTATAATCGAATAAATACTGGTGAGGAATCCAGTTGGATCCCTCCATTCTGTTTCCCTGCATCCACGGACGTTAGCACAATACCAGTTCCGTTCCAATACGGAATATCGCGGTATATGGAATTTATAAAGTATTATCCGCTATTATGCGGCGCAATAAGGTCTCATCCGTTATATAATGCGGGAAATCAACTCCAAGTACATAAATAATACCAATTTCACTTTGCAGTGAAATATTCGTGATATATGTTTTTAATAAATAACCTTCGCTTAATAACGGCGTATAATGTCTATATTAACAATCAATAGATAATAATTTATCACCAAGCATTCAATCAACAATTTTAAATCCAACTATTTAAAATTTTAAATCGAAACTATTCGATTGAGTGAGAAGTTCTTACCTTGATTTCAATTCCGTTTCAGCGTTTTATTTCGAATAAAATTAAACGAGCGTTTAATTTTACTTGAAATTTTCACTAGCTCCAAACGACTCCAATCCAACTCCATTGCGTAGTATTCGTCAATACGGTTCCAACGCAACTGGTTTCGAAATTTTTCGACCTCATATGAACAAGTTACAGAGTTTTAAACATTATACAATTTAATATATATATTAATATACAATTTTCTTTTCTATTTTATAACCTACGCATATCTGGACCATTGGATCTCCTTCATCCCATCAGGGCCGTGCGCGCAATCATCTTCCCAGGTCAGTTTGAACGCGAACTAACCCAAAGCACGATCGATTTCTTGATGTCGCGCCTCCCACCGTAGATCGAGACGACGATCGGGGACCGGGGTTTGAAAGCCCATCGCGAGCACTCCCCACGGCCAGAGAACCATGCAGCTCGTCCCTCTACCCATCTCGTAAAACGTGAATGAACGGAAAACGTTCTTCGCCAATTTGCCGTCGATTTATAGCACTAGAAACGATCATAGCCGTTGGATGTCTAGAACTCAAAGTGCTCTACAACTTTCATGTTGGAAATTTCACGAATTGCTTTGCGGATTTGAAGAAAATGAGGGAAGAACGAAATTGAATTTCGGCCATTAATAGAATGAAAGTGGCGACCGGCTCTTGAAGCTAGGGTTTTGCAAAATAGAAGGGGTTGGGTTCCTTTTATAGAATTTCAACGAAAAACACTATTCACTCCAAATTTCCGAACTCCAAATCTCACGCGGTGACCAGCGTTTCTAGGGTTTAACCCATGTTCCGGACACAATGGAATGTGTTTCGGAGGCTAATTCCATCGTATGTGCGAGTTACAGAAATAAACGATCAAATTTAAATTAAACCGATTAAACGATTTTCTATGCGTTTTGGCTTGCCCCGGACAAACGATAAATCTGATTAACTTGAAATTTAAAATCTTATAATAATATCACATTACGGATCCGATGAAACTAGTTTCGTAGAAATCTGAGACTGTTTGAAAAATGGCTATTTTAACTCGTCAATTAAATATTAAAATATTCAATTTTCACAAATTAACTTTAAATTCAATTTTAAAAGTTCTATAATATCATTCTAACTCTAATATGATTAAATAAATTTTTAAACAACATTTTAAATCATATTAAACCCAATTTTCAATTATTTTTGTAATTTTCAACTATTTAATTATCGATTTAATTACCAAATTAAATCCAGATATTCGACAAATAAATTATTTGACTTACAAATTTCACTTACTAATATTTTAAAATCAATTAAATATACGAATTTTAGTTTATAGAAATTATGGGTCGTTACAAAATACATGCATGTATCTTGCCTCGTCCAGTCAATATATTAAAGATATTGGACATAACATCTCCAGTTTAAGGAAAACTCAACAACTAAAGAGTATGCAAGTAATCTATTAATGTATAAATGGTAGAGGATGTTAGGAAATCAAATCTACGGTTTCGATGATAACAACTATACAATGGAAATTGAATATGCATATATATATATATATATATATATATATATATATATATATATATTTCTATATACAGGTACTTGCTAGAGCAATATCACTAGAAAGACAAGAACAAGGCTCAAAGAATGTTATAAGAGACTACAAGTCGATAGGATCAAAGAAGCAACAGGAAAGATGCACAAAACAAACATGCACAAGTTTCAAACGTCTGGGTGCATAAGCCAAACGTTTGGAAAAGTCCTCTGGAACAACAAACAGATAGAACCAGACGTCTGGTAGATGCACTCAGACGTTTGAAAATCCACTATGTACAAAAAATATATAGTATTAGACAACGTTTGATTTCAAACTTGGATTTTAAATATAAACTTCAACTGTCAGATTTGAATAGACATCATCGCTTCTCTTCGTTGCAACTCTTCTTCATCAACAAAAGCAACTGTAGAGCACTTGTTAATAGATGCAACTACTCAAGGAACCTCTTTACAACTATATATATCATCAAGAATCAAGAGAACCTTTACCTTACTTACTTACGCTCTCTACTTACATACTCTATTATATTCATGATCTCTAGCAATCTATACTTGTATTTCACTCTTCCATATATTCAGTTCTTTATAGACAATACTCTCTAGATATACAGTGGAAGCATTTGTACTTATTAGTCAATATCCGTGTTATAGAACACATATTTAACAAGAACAAGTTATTGTAACCAAGCCTATTCCTCCAGGCGAAGTGAGGGTGTTTGATAGTCGAATTTCGAAGGGGAGCTTCGGGACTGGACGTAGGACGGAAGGTTCGAACCAGTATAAAATCCTGGTGTGCTTATTCTATATTTACCTAGATTAATATTGTTTTAGTTGCTGTTTGCACCAAAATTGGTCACAACACTCTTCGGGAGTCGTTGAAGAGATAACAATCAATAGTATGAACTGAATATGAATATTATCTAACAAAAACTCCAATCAACAGTAAAGGAAAATGCGTAGACAAGCGATTTATAGTGGTTCGGCGTGTCGCCTACGTCCACTGTGAAGTTTTTTGATATTTTATTGATTCTCTTTCAATGTTTACAAGTTGTTACAGCGATCAACAGCAAGTTACAACTGGAAATTCGAAATCAGTAGTGAAATTATGATGGAGATGTCAATCCGGCAGAGTCTGGGCACTTTAGAGTAAGAAGATCCCGAAGTCCCTTTTCTGTTGGCCCTGGAGCTCTATTTATAGGCGTAGGCTGCTGGTATCTTGTTGAAAACTCGGGAGACCACTTCTGGCACGTGAGGGGGCCCACACGTACGGTCTCGGGAAGTTTGGGCCCACTTTGGCATCGGTTCGAACTCCATTCGAACCGATCAAGAATTCATCCAATCGAGGTGAAATTTGGCGTGGACATTCTTCAACATGTATGCAAGCATCTGTGAAAGTTTGATTGCATTTGGATCAGTAGATTAGGAGATATGTTGGGTTCGAAATAGGCTTCACGGCAAGGCTGTTTGGTTCGAACCCCTGTATTCGAAATGATGGTTTCAAATCCATCATGGCACGCGACTTCGTGGTGACGTGGAGCGCAAGCTTCGAATCGATCCGGACTTCACTCCGTGTTGACCGCTTCGACTCCGTATATCTCGGTGATTTCGAACCGATGGAAGACACGTTGGTTGACCCAGTGGGTTCAAATAAGGCAACACAGGATGGGGTCGAAGATGGCTCTGTGATGGGTTCGAACATGGCTTCTGTGATGGGTTCGAACCAACGTTCCTTGGATGCATATGAGCTCTGCAACCCCTCCATGGATACGAGGCACATGGATTCGAAAACAATGGAGTCGAAGGTGATGGAGTCGAACCCATGGGGGTTCGAAGGGTTCGAAGTTGAGGGGTTCGAACACCGTCTCTTCTTATCGATTCGAACATGGTGGGTTCGAACTAGTTGGGTTCGAAGTGGAGTCGAACCGATGGATGCAAACTCATCGATTCGAACTTTAGTATATGCGCATGGATTCGAGGCGCTGCCTCACTTCTTGGGTTCGAACCAGATGGGTTCGAACATAGGTAGGGTTATGGTTTCGAACAGAGCAATGTCCATCTTTCTCAACTTGAATCCATCATAACTTGAGCATACGACCTCGGATTGACTTGAAATTTGAAATGCTGACTCTTGTAGTTTTTCTTACCGTGTCTTATCAATTGTAGCTCAATCGGGACTCGGACAAAATTCAGTGATATCCATGGCGAAAGGAAGTACGATCAACCTCTGAGGTGAACTGTCCTTCGTCTTTCGATCAATCTTTTGGTATCGCGGCTTTGCCAAAAAGCGGGATAACATTTTGCCCCCCAAAGTACGTCTTGTGGGAACATGACGTGCTTTGAATAGCCGCCATTTCTCTCTGAACAACCATTGCTCTCTTTTTTGTTGAAACTCGTATGCTGTAATGCTGTAACCTTGCGTTGATATGATTGATTGCTGTATAATAGTGCTTAGCCGTTGGCTGTCGCATTTGTAACAGGATGAGTGTTTGATCCCTGTGAATATTCAAAATCGAATGTTAGTCCGACATGTATGCACATGCGTTAGTTTGAACCTTGTTAACGTCGTGCGTCCACGAGTCGTTGTCGGTTTGGTTTGCTATAGAATTTCGTATTGATTCTCTCCTGAACCGATTTTGAAATTTGAATTTGAGACAACCCTTGATGGTTGTTTTGAAAGGTTCCTCCGTATCGATCCTCTCCTGGACCGATGTAGGAGGTTAAAGGAATCGAGTTTATATTGCGCAAGTGTAATGTTTCGAACCGATGCACTTGAGCATTGATGGGTTCGAAATTCATGTTTGTATGGACGCGGTATGCCCGTGCAATGATGGGTTGTGTGAATATGAGATTTCGAATCGATGCGTTGGAGCATTGATGGATTCGAAATTGACATTCGAAACGGTCTGAAAGTATGGAGTACACTTGTGTTGGGATGGGTTCGAAATTGTCATTCGAACCGATGTGAAAGGATGGTTTCGAACTAGCAGTTCGTTCCTGTGGGTTCGAAAATGATCTTCGAATCGATGATTTGTATGGGTACGAAACGTTGGTTCACGGCAGTTGTCTGTGTGCTTCACACGATGGAGCCTCAAGCGTATGGGTTCGAAAGTAGATTTCGAAACCATTCTGCCTTCTGACCTGTTGTACTCGGTCAATCTTTACCGGAATTCGAATCGACCCGGTCATCACCAACTCCCCATATAAATAGCAGTGGGCCTGCCACTTTTTCACTTTTTACTTTTACTCTCGCTTGCTCTCTGCAGTGCATCGTTTCGAAGCTTCAAAAGAGAAAAACTGTGTTGCGTTTTCGAAACAATCCAGATTCAAGCCTTCAATCTCTCGAATCCATTGTTCAAACTAGGTAATTAGCCTCGGATTCAAGCGACGAAGTTATTTCGAACCCATTTCTCTTCATCGATTGCATAGCTTCGAGATTGGCAAAACCAGATCTGGTTTGGGAGGGATTCGAATCGATGTGTGGGTTCGAAACTGAATCGAAGACGGTGGTGTCTCTTCATTAGATTTCGAATCGATCCTTGGAATGCCCTTGTTGGGATGCGCAGTTCGCACCGATTGAGGGATTCGAGGGGTTCATTCGAATCGATGGATTCGAACCCATAGGCTATCGTTTTGAAATCCACAACTTCGTATCGATTCGAAGTGGATCGGTTCGAAAGCGACCGATGTCAAGTTAAGGGTTTCGGTATCGGTTCGAACTTGTCATTTGGCTATCGGTTCGAAGCGCGTCTAACTGCATGGTTTCGAAACGATGTCAGGATGGGTTCGAACGCATGGGTTCGAAGCAATGTCATGATGGTTTCGAACGCGTGGGTTCGAAAGAAGTTTGGACGGGTTCGAACGCATGGGTTCGAAGCAACGTCATGATGGTTTCGAACGCGTGGGTTCGAAAGAAGTTTGGATGGGTTCGAAGGAAGAGGTGTTCGGTTGGGTTCGAACGAAGTCTCTGTGATGGTTTCGAACCCTATATGATGGATTCCAAAATTTGAAAATTTTTCTAAGTACAACTCCGACGAGCTTCATTCTTGCATACTTGGACTTGAATATTGAACTGCATACTTGACTTGCCTTTTGAAGCTCGTCGATGGAACTATAACAACTTCTACTCGAACCGACTTCCATCATATAAACGATTTAGTGATGACGGTCAGCGATGACGGTCATCATAGCTGGACTCCGTAGCTTTGTCGCTTGCGTATTTACTTTAACTCTGCAACATTTATTCAAGTAATGCATGGCACGATACCACACACATTCATACACGTTACACTGGGGAACACACGGGTTCTTTGTCGTCTAACGATGGTTTCTCATGAGTTAGCTAGTTATGGAACCTTCAAGTTCACAGCAGCAGGAGATTCAAGGTACAGTCTCTCCGAGACTAGAGGTTCCGGATATAGATCCTGAGATCATCGGTCCAGCCCCGGACGAACTTCCCGATGCGTCGTTCATTGCCAATCCATCGGATTCCGTTCCATCGAATATCTCTGAAGACATGTTGGGGAGAATATGTTTGAGGCACGGCTTGTCATTGGACGATGTTTTACTGCCGGGGCCGAATGATAGACCACATAGTCCGCCGGAAGGGTATACAGCATTTAACCGCCACGCGTGTGCGGCCGGGACACTTCCCCCGTTCAACGAGTATATTAGAGAAGTGTTGTCGTTTTTGAGGATCGCCCCATCTCAGCTGCACCCGAACGGATATGCGTCGATCAATAGCTTGTTCATTGCATTTATGGAATGTCTCCATCGACCGCCACTCCCAATCGAAATCAGATACTTTTTTAACTTCAAAACTCGGGGTGATTATCCCTCTTTCACATTTATGGAAGCAGTGAGAAACTGTCAAGTGGTCACCGGATCCTGGACAAGGCTGAGTTACTATAGGACAGAATGGTTTTATGTCAGATGTCCTCCAGGATTTGCTCGACGATGGTTATTCAGACGTGAGTATAACCGAGTTCTCAAATAGTTACTATGACAATTGCAGCCGAAGTGGAACTTATATTAATTTTTTCTCTTTACAGCAACGATCCCGCGACCCGAAGGCGAACAGTTCAGGGAGATGGTGCGAGTACTTCGAGAAGTCCCGAGTGAAGATAGGGACATCGAGTTGCTTTTGACCGATAGGAATCTACGGACATATGGGCTGATTGAACGAGGGCAGAGCATAAGGTTTGAGGTGGCGCTAAGGATCGTTTCTGAAAAACGAGTCAAACATAAGAAGCCCGAAGTTGTCATAGCCGAGGAGGCTGATTCTGAACGAACTCATACTGACGATGAGCCGTTGACCGAGCCTACGGATGTAGCTCCGGAAGTCGCGGGGCAGAGAAAAGGCAAGGCTGTCATGGTTAAGTCAACTAGACAGGGGAGACGGAAATCGGTTGTCACGGTCCGACCCTCTCCCGGAGTTAGAATTTCTTAGATGTCTCCTCCACGAACTGAAAGTCTTTTCGAAGGGCTTGCCGACCTTCCAATCCCGGAAGATGTGTCTTTTCAACATGATGTCGGGTTGGAGGAGTTCCATCGTAATCTAGAATTGAGCGAGCCTCTTATTACTAGCGAGGTCGACACTTCTGGTTGGTCGGGGGGAATGCATATTCATACACATTTCACGACACTGCATAATCTTTGACTGTAAATTATCTGTTTCGAAGGGTAGTTAAATCGATTTTATTTTGCTTTGCAGATACTATGTCTAAGCGGGGTTCAATGCTTGGGAGTCTTCGACATGCCCGCAAGTCTTCTTATTATGATTCGCGCAGGCGAGAGGGAGATAGAGATTATGATCAGGGACGCCCTGGATATTATGACCAGGGACGTTCCAGATATTCTAGTCATGAGAGATATGACTCGGATAGGGGCCATAGGCGTCGATCTCGATCGCGTACCCCTCCTCCTTCCAGAGATCCCGTACAACCTCCCGTTCATGTCCCTCGTGATTCTTCTCGACATGTGTCGGTTTCTCAAGCTTCTAGATCTGAGGCGATGGCGCCGATGGTTGCGGAGGAACCTCCTACTGAAATCGCGGGGGAAGGAGCGATTAGGCTTGCACAACTGAAGAGAGAGTTCCCGAATATCTGCTTCGACAACTACGTCTTTCCCCCGAACTTGAAGAGAATCCCACCGGAGGCCGAGCGGTGGGCGCTTGATTATGTGCATGATTTCTACGCACAGTACAAGGTGTGGTATAGAGCGGCCGAAAAAGCATCGGCCTTGGCCTTCGAACGAGCGGCCACCATTGAGAAGTTGCAGGCCGAGTTAGCACAAAAAGATCGTATTATACAAGCGCTGAATTCAGAAGCCGAGTCGTCTCGAAAATCTGAAATGGAAGCTACCAAGAGAGACGATGATGCCCAGGCAATCATGGATAGAATGAAACGTGAGCATTACGCCACGGTCGAGGATATGGGCCATCGAAACACCTTGGTCACTGCTGAGAGGGATGCAGCCCTAAAGGAGTTGAACGAGCTTAAGTCAAAACTTGCCGAAATCGCCAAAGACAGGGATGATGCGAATAAGGCGGCGCAAGAGGCATGCGAACAGGCCGTAGTGCTTCGCACCGAAAGAGATGCGGCAGTGGGGAAAGTTCAAGCAGTCGAGGCAGAGGTGGAGGAGAAAGTTCAACGGGCGGAGGCCAGGCTAGAGGCCGATATTGAAGATTTACTTATAACCTACAATGCCAATGTGTTAAAACACAGAAATTTGGCCTGGCTTCAAGACTATCCGGTTCACCTCCGCAGCGCTTGGGAACGATTGGTCGAGGAAGAGGAGGAGGCGCATCCGGGCGAATCGGTTGATCGATTCGAGCTCGAGAATCGACTGTTGACCGAGGATGAGAAGAAGATTCTTCATGATGCTATCATTACTCATGAGAAGGAGATGATGGGTGGTCATTCCCTGGAAGTTGGAGAGGGATCAGGCGTTGAGCATCGTGCGGATGTCACCGAAGTCACCACATCGCCGTCGTCAGCGCCTGTATCTGCGGTCAGTTTGCAACCTGTTCCTGCGTACGACCCGGAGCAACCGCGCTTATCTCCTATTCACGAGCATACTTCTGAGGCCGTTCAACCGTCTGCGAGCCAAACTGAGGAAGGTATTTCGAAGTTATCTCAAACGTTTTCTAAATAGAGAGTTTGTTTTGAAGAAGTTACTAATAACTTATTATTTTTGCTTAGTGACTGGGATTACGCCGATCGTCGCAGCTCAAGAATCAAGTCAAAGAGATAAGGCCATCGCCACCGAGACTATCGCTGTAACTGCGGTATCGACCGAGGCGGCACAGGGGAGTGGATTATCTCTTGAGGAACAAATGGTGAGCGAGCTGCTCGGTGAGCCGGGCGGTTTCTCCATGGACTTACCGTTTATCATCATTAGTGATCCCCCGCCGACCTCAAGTTCGTCGATGCAGACTGCGGATGCCCCCAGCCAAGCCCAAGCGACTCGAGAAGAGGAGATTTTGGCTGAAATCAATGCTGAAATAGAAGCTGCGGGACACAGTGGTAGCGCCGGTGGCAGCACGACGGCGCAGAGTCCAGCGTCTGCTAGGGTAGTGTCGTCGGGTGGCACTATCCCAACTTCCGTCACGGATCCAGTCCCCCCTACTCCTCCGGCGGGAAGCCTTCCTGCAGATTCGAGCTCCGAGGACATCGATATCATGCCCCCAGCCGAAGAGTCACCGCCGAAGAGGAGGCACTCAAAAAGAATTTCTGTCGCTAGTGATTCTGATGAAGAACCACTAATAAGGAAGACGAAAAAGAAGAAGAGTAGTCTGGCTTTTCAAGTAGACGTTTTGGTAGATAAGTACTTGTTTTTGTTTTTTGTTAGTAAGCCGTGTATAGATGCAGGTTAGGCCCCTGCTAGTAGGGCTTGTTTTTTGGAAGAACTCATTTGTACGTAAGTCCTTATTTTTAGTTAGTTGAAAACTTCAGTTTCTTTGTTTCAACTCTTGTTTTATTTGTGCTTAAGTACTTGCAGTGTCTTGCTTTCGGTCCGGTGTACTTGTGGTGTTTCTACCGTTTAAGTGGAGTTCGTTTTTATTCGCCAAGTCTGAAAATCTTGGTCATAAGTTGTGATTGATGAATGAGTTGAACTTCGGACGTTGTATCACTTCGGTTAGTGATTGACACTTAGCTTTCGTGCCCCCCAGTTTCGGGGAACAACACTTGTATTTTTGGCAATCGATCGCACTTGTTGCAAATCTTAAGCACACGTCCGCATTCTGGGGACTTAGGATAATTTGAGATCGATAATCTGCTTTGCACTCCAGGAGTTTGAGAGTTATCGATGTTTGTATTGTGGTTCGCGCTCCGGGAACCTGGAATTGATGTTTACACTCCGCTTCACGCTCTGGGAACTGGGAGTTGATGTTGACATCTCGGTTTGCACTTCGGGAGCTTCGAATTGTTGTTTGTACTCCGACTCACGCTTTGGGAATCTGGAGTTAGCACGGATGCTTCGGTTCGCGCTCCGGGACCCTGCAATTTGTGTTTATACTTCAATGCATGCTTTGAGAACTTGGAGTTCGCATTGATGGGTTGGTTCGCACTCCGGGAACCTGGAATAGATGTTTATACTCCGATCCACACTTTGGAAAGTTGGAGTTAGCCGATAGATGGTCAGTCACACCTATTTGAGCCTTTTAGGAATTCGTTCGCACTCCGGGAACGATGGATTTGATGTTTATACTCCAATTCGCGCTCTGGGAAGTCGAAGTCCGTTCGCACTCTAGGAACGATTTATTGGATGTTTATACTCCAATTCACACTCTGGGAAGTTGGAGTCCGTTCACACTCTGGGAACGAATTATGGAATGTTTATACTCCAATTCACGCTGCTCCAATTCACGCTGTGGGAAGTTGGAGTCCGTTCACACTCTGGGAACGAATTATGGAATGTTTATACTCCAATTCACGCTGTGGGAAGTTGGAGTCCGTTCGCGCGGTGGGAACGAATTATGGAATGTTTATACTCCAATTCACGCTGTGGGAAGTTGGAGTCCGTTCGCGCGGTGGGAACGAATTATGGAATGTTTATACTCCAATTCACGCTGTGGGAAGTTGGAGTCCGTTCGCGCAGTGGGAACGAATTATGGAATGTTTATACTCCAATTCACGCTGTGGGAAGTTGGAGTCCGTTCGCGCAGTGGGAACGAATTATGGAATGTTTATACTCCAATTCACGCTGTGGGAAGTTGGAGTCCGTTCGTGCGGTGGGAACGAATTATGGAATGTTTATACTCCAATTCACGCTGTGGGAAGTTGGAGTCCGTTCGCGCAGTGGGAACGAATTAAGGAATGTTTATACTCCAATTCACGCTGTGGGAAGTTGGAGTCCGTTCGCGCAGTGGGAACGAATTATGGAATGTTTATACTCCAATTCACGCTGTGGGAAGTTGGAGTCCGTTCGCGCAGTGGGAACGAATTATGGAATGTTTATACTCCAATTCACGCTGTGGGAAGTTGGAGCTATTTGTAGGACTATCGTGTGTCGGTCCAGTTCAGCCTTTGATGTGTTGGCTTGCCCCCGAGCTGGGGTTTCACTTAGTGAGTGGCCGGTTGTATCGCAGTCACTCGCTATTTGAATAAACTCCATTGTTTGATGGAATTTAGCTCTTCGTGTGTCGTGATTGTTGAACGTTGTATTCGATGAATCACAGCTCTAGCTTGAAGAGATAATGTTTTATTGCTGAAATAAGAAAATATGGCAAAGTCAGTGCCTTATTACAAAATCAAATTTCAGAATGTAAATGAAATTGCAAAATATTCATAGATTGAAAGAGCCTGTCATGTGTGACAGTGACGAAGATCCTCGTCGTTCCAGGCTCCTGAGAAAGTCGGTCCGCCACTGATGGCGTTTATCACCAATCTCCCGCGAGGACCATTGGAGTCCTCATGTCTTGGTCGATCGGGTTCATTGTTTTGATTTGATGGACCTGCTTCCCTGGGTTGCGGTGTCCGCACAAATCGATCAAGCTTCCTTTCCCTGATCAGTCTTTCAACAAGATCCTGTAAGTGACGACACTCATTCGTATCGTGCCCGTAGCTTTCATGGAACCTGCAAAACTTTCCTGTTTGGATTTGTCTCTCTGACGACGGTCTCGGAGCAGGCTTTTCATATTGAATTGTACTACGGGTTTGTAAATACAA
Organism: Allium cepa; assembly: GCA_030765085.1. Taxonomy (NCBI): domain Eukaryota; kingdom Viridiplantae; phylum Streptophyta; class Magnoliopsida; order Asparagales; family Amaryllidaceae; genus Allium; species Allium cepa. Next base: position 1,046,741,224 of record CM060941.1, read on the forward strand.
GTCCTCCAGTGAAGTATTCAAAGGAGTATAATTGTCAAACATCGGATGTTTGCGTGGCGGGCCACGATTTTGATCTTGTTTTTTAATTTGATTCACGCTCTCTCTTCGCCGAGCTTGCTTATTTTTGACGTTCAACTGAACTTTTCCGGAGCTCTCACCGGATTGTTTAATGGCAACATTGCTTTGGATCCCTTCTGTACTTGATTTTGCATCAGTTTGCTTCCTAGACTATTTCGCATCTTCTCGTCTCAGGAACTGAGCAGCCTTGGCGTGGAAACGGTCCAACGATGCAGGTGGTTTTCCGGCTAACCAATTGCCGAACTCAGAATCGGGGTCGATCCCCTTAGTCAGCGCCATAAGGATGGAATTATCGTTCGGATTGCTGATCTCTGCGCATGCAGTATGGAATCTCTCTAAGTAGTGTCTGAGTGTCTCTCCGGGAGCCTGAATGACACTAGACAAAGTGTTAACATCTTTGGGTCTCGCGACATGCATGCGGAATTGCTCAACGAATTTTGTAGCTAACTGGTCGAATGAAGAGATGGATCGAGGTGGCAATCGAGTGAACCACATGGTGGCGATGCCCCCCAGGGATATGGGGAAACTTCGACACTTTACTGCGTCGTCAGCACGGGCAACAGTCATCGACCATTCATATTTTAGAATATGTTGGTTGGGGTCGGAGTTTCCTTCGTACATGGGTAGAGTTGGCATTCTGAAACGCCGTGGGGGTTCAGCAGTAAGGATATCGTCCGTAAAAGGAGTGTGACTTCGGGAAACTCCCCAGTCGTCATTCGTGAATCCCTGACTCTCACGGATCATTTGACGTATCATAGCGGAAAGATCCGGCATTTGCGCGTTCTGTGCGGCTTGTACCGGAGTATGATTATGTTCCATGCTTTGGGGTTGGATCGGATATTGTCGACGGTCCAAGCTTTGCCTTCGTGGCATATAGTCTTCTGGGACGTATGGTTCAGGAGTGCGTCCGTCATGACGACGGTTCAGGTCCGACTGATCTTGAACGTCGACCCCTGGTTCAGCCGCAACGTCAGTAGTGCGGTATTCTGTAGCATGGTGAGGGATGGCACCTCCTCGGGAGGAGGGTCCGGTTTGGAAACTAGCCGATGGACCAACTCTCAGTTGTCCAACGGTCAGTGTTGGTTGATCTCCAGCAGTTGGCATGCGATTCCCATCTAGCCAGGGTCGTGGAGGCCGATTGTGATAATCAGAAGATGAAGAACTCTCGCTGGAGGAACGAGACACGTGGTCTCTCTTGGATCTCTTTCGCTTCTGGCGATCCAATTTGTTGATTAGTTCAGCGTTAGCGCGTAGCTGTTCTTCTAGTTGTTGTCGACTCTGGGTCAGTTCTTGGATAAGTGACTGCAACTCTTGTCGGGTAACCGGAGCTGAGGGTTCCGAGTGTGCAGTAGCATCCTGATTAGGTGGAGGCAGAGTTACAGGATTCTGTCGATCCTGTTCTTCTTGATTGACGGCGTTTGAAGTGGTTCTTGTGCTAACCATCTCGGAGGTTGAATTCCTTTCCCTAGACTTTTGCAAATCTGAATAGAATGGAAGGAATTTGAATTCAAAGATCCGGATCTCTCTCTTAGATTTATTCAATCCGGTATCGATGACAGATCCAACGAGCAGGAGAAAAGCTGGGTTTTCTCAGTGAAAGCACCAAAGTGTTTGCACCAAAATTGGTCACAACACTCTTCGGGAGTCGTTGAAGAGATAACAATCAATAGTATGAACTGAATATGAATATTATCTAACAAAAACTCCAATCAACAGTAAAGGAAAATGCGTAGACAAGCGATTTATAGTGGTTCGGCGTGTCGCCTACGTCCACTGTGAAGTTTTTTGATATTTTATTGATTCTCTTTCAATGTTTACAAGTTGTTACAGCGATCAACAGCAAGTTTCAACTGGAAATTCGAAATCAGTAGTGAAATTATGATGGAGATGTCAATCCAGCAGAGTCTGGGCACTTTAGAGTAAGAAGATCCCGAAGTCCCTTTTCTGTTGGCCCTGGAGCTCTATTTATAGGCGTAGGCTGCTGGTATCTTGCTGAAAACTCGGGAGACCACTTCTGGCACGTGAGGGGGTCCACACGTACGGTCTCGGGAAGTTTGGGCCCACTTTGGCATCGGTTCGAACTCCATTCGAACCGATCAAGAATTCATCCAATCGAGGTGAAATTTGGCGTGGACATTCTTCAACATGTATGCAAGCATCTGTGAAAGTTTGATTGCATTTGGATCAGTAGATTAAGAGATATGTTGGGTTCGAAATAGGCTTCACGGCAAGGCTGTTTGGTTCGAACCCCTGTATTCGAAACGATGGTTTCGAATCCATCATGGCACGCGACTTCGTGGTGACGTGGAGCGCAAGCTTCGAATCGATCCGGACTTCACTCCAGGTTGACCGCTTCGACTCCGTATATCTCGGTGATTTCGAACCGATGGAAGACACGTTGGTTGACCCAGTGGGTTCGAATAAGGCAACACAGGATGGGGTCGAAGATGGCTCTGTGATGGGTTCGAACATGGCTTCTGTGATGGGTTCGAACCAACGTTCCTTGGATGCATATGAGCTCTGCAACCCCTCCATGGATACGAGGCACATGGATTCGAAAACAATGGAGTCGAAGGTGATGGAGTCGAACCCATGGGGGTTCGAAGGGTTCGAAGTTGAGGGGTTCGAACACCGTCTCTTCTTATCGATTCAAACATGGTGGGTTCGAACTAGTTGGGTTCGAAGTGGAGTCGAACCGATGGATGTGAACTCATCGATTCGAACTTTAGTATATGCGCATGGATTCGAGGCGCTGCCTCACTTCTTGGGTTCGAACCAGATGGGTTCGAACATAGGTAGGGTTATGGTTTCGAACAGAGCAATGTCCATCTTTCTCAACTTGAATCCATCATAACTTGAGCATACGACCTCGGATTGACTTGAAATTTGAAATGCTGACTCTTGTAGTTTTTCTTGCCGTGTCTTATCAATTGTAGCTCAATCGGGACTCGGACAAAATTCAGTGATATCCATGGCGAAAGGAAGTACGATCAACCTCTGAGGTGAACTGTCCTTCGTCTTTCGATCAATCTTTTGGTATCGCGGCTTTGCCAAAAAGCGGGATAACAGTTGCATTATATATTTTGTCACATATACTAGCATATACACTACACAATCCTCCCTGTAGACTTACAATTGGTATCAGAGCAAGGTTAGATCAAAATACAGTAACATGTATTTGAATCACTATAATATGGCAAGTATTTTTCAAGAAGGTCAATCCATAGCACGACCCCCACTTTTTAGTGGTTCTAACTGTGCATATTGGTCAACACGTATGAGAATTTTTATGGAAGCTAATAGATTATAAATTTGGTCGGCCACTCAAAATAAATATGAAGCACCTGACACTGCAATGAACACATGGAATGATGCACAGAAAACCGCAGCTTCTAATAATGCCAATGCTATGAATGTTCTATTTTGTTCACTATATAAGAATGAATTTTCACGTGTCATGTTTTGTAACACTGCATATGATATTTGGCGTACCTTACAAGTTACACACGAATGCACAAATAAAGTTAAACAAACTAAGATTTCAATTTTACAATATCAATTTTCATCATTTAAATGAAATAAAATGAATCTATAGTAGACATGTACTCTAGATCCAAACCATTCAACATGATTTAATGGCACTTAGAGTCAAATTCACAAATTTTGATTTAGTATCTAGAATACTCAACTCTTTAACTCCAGAGTGGGAAAGAAAAGTATTAGCTATCGAAGAAGCTAATGATCTCTCAACACTCTTAGTTGAAGAATTGCTAGGAAATTTAATGTCCTATGAAGCTAATTTGCAGGCACGAAAAGAAAAAAATTCGGAAAAGAAGAACATAGCATTCCCAGCAACGAGTGAAGACTCCGACTTAGACGAATAAGAAATTGTATTTATTGCCAAAAACTACAAAAAATTCAAGAAGTTTAGAAAAATGACTAGATTTCAAAAAGGACGAAAATCAAGCTTAACAAATCAAACATCAATTAAATGCTATAAATGTGACCAATTTGGACATATGAAGAAAGACTGTCCCAAGCTCAACAATGATAAAAAGAAGAACAAATTTGAAAATTTCAAAAAGAAGAAAGCTTTCAACGTAATATGGGATGACTCAAATTCTTCATCATCATCAGACAGTGATAGCGATAGTGATGGAGAACAAGCTAATGTGTGCTTTATGGCACAAACTGATGAGGTATGTCCCGAACTTAGTTATGATGAATTATTAGAACCTAGCATGGAATTAGATGATAAATTTAGACAAAATAAAAAAGTGAACAAAGAACATATAGCCAAAATAAATAGATTAGAACTTTAAGTAGAAATGTTAAAATATGAAAAAATTATTTTAGAAAAGGAACTAGAATTATCTCAAGAAAAAACTAAAAATAGTTTGATTGAAAATGAAACTATAGTTATAGAATTTGATAAAACTAGACTAGAAAAGGATGACTTGTTAAAAGAAAATATCAATTTGAAAAGAAATATTGAAACATTGAAAATTGGAAATTTAGAATTAAAAGAAAAATTAGATAAAATTACAAATAATGTTCCAAAATTTAATAAAGGAAAACAAGATTTGGAAAATCTTATCAAAACCTCAAAACCATAAGGTAATAGAAATGGATTAGGATTTAAAAACATTCCCAAACAAAAAGGGAATAATATTAAGAAATATAGTTGTATTTATCAAAAGACTAAAAGGTCACTTATGTCTAAAATGAATACCAGAAATATAAAAATTTGGATTCCTAAGACAAATAATAATTTGATTAGACAAAAATATATTAATAATTTTTTAGAAAATGTAGTCTATAATAAAATTTATGTTCATAAAGGTACCAAACCTTCTTGGGTATGGTTACCTACTCCTCCTAACATCTAGGACCCTAACAAAGTATATGGGTACCAATTAAATCATCTTTTATTTTGTAGGTACCCAAAATAAAAAATAAGGAGAAATGCATACTTGATAATGGATGCTCCAAGCATATGACCAGAAATTCAAAAATGTTATCAAATATAACATACATCGATGGTGGAACGGAAACTTTTGGAGATAACTCAAAAGGATACCTCGTGGGCTTTGGAGAAGTCATCAACTCAGGTATTTCTAACTCTCCTATTATTACAAATGTTTTGTTAGTAGAAAATCTAAAACACAACCTACTTAGTATTAGTCAATTATGCGATAAAGGTTTTCAAATCAATTTCGAAAAAGATAGATGTAATATTTTCGACAATAACAAACAACTTATATTTGAGGGTTTTAGAAACAAAAATATTCATGTTTTAAACATGAATATAAATCGAAATTCAAATTTGTGTTTAACTGCCAAACATGACGATCCATGGTTGTGGCATAAATGATTTTGTCATATTAATTTAAAATATATTAATAAATTAGCAAAATATGAGCTAGTTAGAGGTTTACCTAAAATAAATTACAAAGTAGAAAATTTATGTGACCATTGTCAAATTGGAAAACTAAAGAAAAAGCTCTTTTAAATCTAAAAATAATATTTCTACAAAGCAACCATTAGAATTATTACATTTAGATTTATTTGGTCCAACTCAAGTACGATCTATAAATCACAACAAATATGTTTTTGTAATAGTTGATGATTTTTCAAGATATACATGGACTTTATTTTTAAAACATAAAAGTGACACCTTTGGTATGTTTAAAATTTTTTCTAAAAAAATTAAAACACAAATGGATTTGAAAATTAAGAATATTCGAAGTGATCACGGTGGATATTTCAAAAATGATCTTTTTACTAATTTTTGTAATAAAAAAGGTATAAGTCATAATTTTTCTTTTCCCCGCACACCTCAACAGAATGGTGTAGTAGAAAGAATAAATCTTACGTTACAAGAATGTGTACAAACACTATTAAATAGTAGTGGTCTACCAAAACATTTTCGGGCTGAAGCTATTGCCACAGCTTATTATGTTTTGAATCGAGTAACCATACGACCTATGACTAAACAAACTTGTTTAGAAATATTTTTTGGAAGAAAACCTAAAGTATCATACTTTAAAACTTTCGGATCAAAATGTTTTATATTAAATACAAAAGATAATTTAGGAAAATTTGACCTGAAGGCCGATGAAGGAATATTTGTTGGATATTCGGATCGTAGCAAGGCATATAGAATTTTTAATAAACGAAATAACACAATTGAAGAAAGCTTGCATGTTTCGTTTGATGAAAATCTTCTTAACCATCATACTAATGACGATGAAGAAATAATTCCAATAACAAATACAACAAATTCTTTTAATAATGAGACAAAATTACAAAATAATACTTTAGTATCATCTCCTAGAATTCTTAAAGATCATCCAAAAGATAAAATCATTGGAGATCTCAATTCTAGAGTAACTAGAAATCAACTTAACCAAATAAGTCATATAGCATTTGTGTCAAATTTTAAACCGAAAAATTATAAAGAAGCTTCAAGTGATAACTTTTGGATAATAGCTATGCAAGAAGAATTAAATCAATTTGAATGTAATAATGTTTGGGAATTAGTACCAAGACCAGAAAATCAATCGGTTATAGGAACAAAATGGGTATTTAAAAACAAAGCAGATGAAAACGGAAATATAGTTAGAAATAAAACACGTTTAGTTGCTCAAGGTTATAATCAAGAAGAAGGTATCGACTATGACGAAACCTTTGCTCATGTAGCGAGACTTGAGGCCATACGTACATTACTCGCTTTTGCAAATCATCACAATTTTAACTATTTCAAATGCATGTCAAAAGTGCTTTTTTTAATGGTTTTATTAAAGAAAACGTATATGTTGAACAACCTCCATTGTTTGTTCACAAAAAATATCCCAACCATGTTTTTAAATTACAAAAAGCCTTATATGGTTTAAAACAAGCCCCTTGTGCCTGGTACGAACGTCTTAAAAATCATTTAATTACATCTGGTTTTCAAATAGGTAAAATAGATACAACTTTATTTATTAAACGATAAAATAACGATATTTTAGTTGTACAAATTTACGTAGACGATATTATTTTTGGTTCAACTAACGAAAATCTTTGTAATCAATTTTCAAATATTACGAAAAATGAATTTGAAATGTCTCACATGGGAGAATTAAATTTCTTCCTAGGTTTACAAATAAAACAACTTGAAAATGGTATTTTTATTCATCAAGAAAAATATTGTAACGATCTATTACGTCGTTTTGAAATGGATAAAACTTCAAGCAAACCAACACCGATGAATACTCGTATTCACTTGAAAAAAGATGGTAATGGAAAAGATTTCGATGAAAAATTATATCGTAGTATGATTGGCTCCTTACTTTATTTGACGGCTAGTCGACCTGACATTATGATGAGTGTATGTCTTTGTGCCCTATTCCAAGCAAAACCAAAAGAATCTCACCAAAGAGCTATTAAATGTATCTTACGATATCTATCTAGTACTAGAAATTACGGTTTGTTTTACCCTAAGGGATCATCGTTTGAAGTAGAGTCATATTGTGATGCGGATTTCGGTGGATGTAAAACAGATCGTAAGAGTACTAGCGGTACATGTAACTTTATCGAATAATCATTAGTTTCATGGTTTAGCAAAAAGCAAAATTGTGTCTCCTTATCTACTTGCGAAGCCGAATATTATTCAGCAGCTCTAGCATGTGCACAAGTGATATACATGCAACAAACACTTACGAATTTCGTCAAAGTTATCAATAAATCACCAATATATTGCGATAACATGAGTGCAATAAATCTATCAAAAAACCTTGGAAATCACTCGCGTACTAAACATATAGATATACGACATCATTTTTTACGTGACAATGTAGAAAAAGGAATTATTACATTAGAATACGTAAATACCGAGAATCAAATAGCAGATATTTTCACAAAACCACTAAACGAACGAACTTTTGTTAAACTGCGACGCAATTTAGTAATATGCTCTCTTAATGATCTTCTAAACTAATACCACATCTTCATTTATTGTATGTTTAGCTGAAAGTTTTTTTATCCACAAATTAAAATTGATAACTCCTTCACCTTAAATTTTTAGGTGCTTGTTTTCTGAAATTACCTATAATAATTTTTAAAATTATATATAAATCTTTACAAAACAAAACGTAAAGAATATATAGATTTCATATTTTTACAACAAAAAATAATAATAATCATACCTTCCGACAATACTTATCTGTCCTTCTCGACATCTACAACGGATAGCTCAGCGGATGAACCTCACCGCCTTCCTACACCTACACCAAATAAGGAACCGACGTATAGGTGGTCCTCCTATCACATGGGATTCACTCGCGATAACAAGAAGTCCAAACAATCTCTATTTGTTTCTCCTAACACCAAGGAAAAAATTGATTAGATACATCACTATCAAAAGCAACAAATAGATCTACAATGAGAATTATATTTTGAACAAAAAATCATGGCACGACGACTAAGTTTTTTGGAGTAAGTAGCGATAAAATTTTGTAATTCGCGGAAGAAGGATGTACATGAACCACTTCCGATTCCTTGCAGTTCTTTGAAGCCCTCAGCCTCGTATCGTACACCTTTGGATCCTTCACTAAGGCGATTCTCTGGTTCCCTAAGAACCCACGAACGTGGAAATATATGGTCTCCACTCAAGCCATGGAGGGATGACAAGTCTGAAGATCGCAATACTCCATCGCCATCTAAATAAATTAAATTATTCTCATTGTATTTGTATCTACGTATATTTGTAATTCTGTTTCACAAAAACTATACTATGTTTTATTAAAAATAAAAGATCAAAAAATAAGCAACACCCTTCAAAATTAGGCTATTTTTAGACAAATTGGTCATTTCAGACGTCTGACACTCTGATATCACACAAATTTTAAACCATCGTGCATATGTCAGACGTTTGATATAACCTTCCAGACGTTTAAAAATTGTCTCTGCTTAATAAAAAATAGATACCAGTCTATTTCAGACGTCTGACCAATGAACCAGACATCTGAACAAAGTCTCTGCCTCCATATTATAAAAACTCGACTCATTTTCAAACGTCTGACATTAAAACCAGACTTCTGGGAAAACTATCTGTCATACAGAAATAAAAATTCGACCTATTACAGACGTCTGATAATACAACAGACGTCTGATAATTCTCTCTGACTATCAAAATTTACAAATCGATCAAATTCAAACGTCTACCACAACCAACCAGACGTTTGATTCTATTAACTGTCTACAAACTAGGTTTAATCAGACGTCTGAATTACCTTCCATACGTCTTCAATCGACATATTATATGCCTAGATAACGTCTATTTTTTAACTTCTCTCACTTTGTTTCAATTTATTTCTACTACAAATCGATTTCTTACTTCTCAAAAATACTTCGTTTTCCAAACTTGATCAAATTCGATGGTTCCTAAAACAAAAAATCCTAAGATTTAAAAATTTAATAATTTCTAAATTTAAAAAGTTATATATCCTTTTTGATAATTCCAAAGGGTGAGAAATAATAAAGATTACAAATAAATTATGGAAAGCACATATTCAGCGGGAGAGTTATAAAATTATATATAAGTACATTGTATAATTGTCATCATCAAAAAGGGGGAGATTGTTAGGAAATCAAATCTACGGTTTCAATGACAACAACTATACAATGGAAATCGAATATGCATATATATTTCTATATACAGGTACTTGCTAGAGCAACATCACTAGAAAGACAAGAACAAGGCTCAAAGAACGTTATAAGAGACTACAAGTCGATAGGATCAAAGAAGCAACCGGAAAGATGCACAAAACAGACATGCACAAGTTTCAGACATCTGAGTGCACAAGCCAGACGTTTGAAAAAGTCCTCTAGAACAACAAATAGACAGAACCAGACATCTAGTAGTTGCACTCAGACGTCAGAAAATCTACTATATACAAAAAATATAGTATCAGACGTCTGATTTCAAACTTGAATTTTAAATTTAAACTTCAACTGTCAAATTTGAATAGACATCTTCGCTTCTCTTCGCTGCTACTCTTCATCATCAATAGAAGCAACTGTAGAGCACTTGTTAATGCAACTACTCAATGAACCTCTTTACAACTATATATATCATCAAGAATCAAGAGAACCCTTACCTTACTTACTTACGCTCTCTACTTACATGCTCTATTATATTCTTGATCTCTAGCAATCTATACTTGTATTTCACTCTTCCATATATTCAGTTCTTCACTGACAATACTCTCTAGATATATAGTGGAAGCATTTGTACTTATTAGTCAATATCTGTGTTATATAACACATATTTGACAAGAACAAGTTATTGTAACCAAGCCTATTCCTTCGGGCGAAGTGAGGGTGTTTGATAGTTGAGTTCCAAAGGGAAGCTTCAGGACTGGACGTAGGATGGGAGGTCCGAACCAGTATAAAATCCTTGTGTGCTTATTCTATATTTACCTAGATTAATATTATTTTAGTTACATCATATATTTTGTCACATATACTTGCATATACACTACACGATCCATCTTGTAGACTTACAGAGGATAACTTATATATTAAGGATTCATCATCTTTATACATACATATACATACATATACATATATATACATATATATATGTGTGTGTGTATGTATGTATATATATATATGTACATACACACACATATTGAGTGATATCGATTTAGAGAACAATGTATTTCTTACGAAATACCATTTTGATTTAAGGATCAAACACATTTGAAATCATAATATATGTACAATATACATATAAATATTCCTTAAACCTAAGAAACATTTCTTACAGTTCCACTAATGTTATACATTTATATTATACAAGTTTAATTTGTTTATAACCCTTTTTAATTTAATTAACTAATATATAATCTTATGGCTATATATAAGTAATTAAACCTTATTGAATTAATTTAATTTATTAATTTTATCAACAAATTAATTAAATTAATTTTAAAACATTCAAAAATTATTTTATTTATGCTAAACAATTTAACATGAATATTAACTATAATATTTTTGGTTTTATATATATATATATATATATATATCATTATATATATATATATATTAACACTTAATTAATATATTTATCAAATAAGTATTCATTTAATCAAATTTAATCAAACTACTTTTAATAGATTAAAAGATCTAATTTATTATTTACCTTAAAAACATTAATAAGTATACATATATCATCATATTAGTTTTTATGTTAATTAAATAAAATTTAATTAATTATTTATTTGAATGATCCAATTTAGTAATAAATTTTTTAAATTATGAAACTTTTTTCTAAATAATTTTGAAATTATTTTATAACTTTTATAAAATTTCATTTATACTTTAATCTTAACTTTTAACTTTAAAATATAATTTAAGTTTTCAAATCATATTTTGAAAATTAGTCCAAAGCCTAAAGTCAGTTTGGGCCTTTATATTTAGGATAGCCTTTGGGCTTACTTCATAACTCGAGTCAGGCCGGTAGCTTGATAGGGTAGAGTACTTGACTAATCAAACTCAAACTTAGACACTACCTTTCTAGATACTCTACTAAATGGACAAAATTTAAAAATTTAGCCTTATTATTGCTAATTTAGATCGCATAGACTAATAGGGCTCTAATATCATTGAAGGAACCAGGCAAGGTCGCAGTGAGTTAAATGCGTGAATTTTAAAAAAAATATTCCATTTAGGATCTTTGTTGGATCTGTGAAGTCTGACTGATTTTAGATTCAATCTAAAATTTATTTTAAATAAATCTTATTTAGTTTAATTTGTTTAAAAGGAAATAAAATTTAATTAATTATCATAATGAACATATCATATATACTCATATGTGTATAGTGTAAGTGCAACTTATAAATAGTGTACATGGTTTATGTGTATGTTAATTAGTGCTGAGATATACATTGCAATAGACACAATTGCCTTTTATTTATGTCCTAATTGTCCATAGATTTTTTTTCATTATATAAAATAACAATTATATATACATATTAAAATTTATTTTGACTATTTTACAAGTTTTGATATCTAAAATTTGCAATTTTAAATCTAATTTTGACTTTAGAAGAAGTTTGATATTTGATCTATAATTTTAGATAAAAGTCCTTTTATGAATTTTGAATTGAAATAATACACACACGTACATAAATAACAACAAACTAAAATTAAATTCAAAATGACATATATACAAATAAAATCTTATGTGTATTATAATTTAAAGTTGACAATTGGAAATATAGTTTTGACTTAGGGAAGAAATCTGCATTAGATCTAAAATATTACAAAAAGTCCTCTTATAAAAACAATATATTTGTATAAACATATGCATATAATAATCAAAAGTATTTGTCATTCAAATTAACACACACATATGCGCACATGCACACACATATATATACAAACTTACAATCAATTCATAAATAAAAATCCAAATAGTTTATATATGTAATTTCATTTATATTTGTATATAAAATATGTAAAAAAAATATCTCGACTGACTAAAGTTAGTTTTAAATTTGGAAACCCTTTTTTCATTAAAATTCTAATTTCTAAGACAATAGTAAGCAAAAGACCAAACAACATAGACAAATATAAATGCATTATATAGGATATGGGATCTAAATTATATTACTAATAATATATATTAAAAGGAGATTTGTAACAACCCTGATTTGGAGATTACCTCTATATATTAAATTATAATATATATAAACAGGTAATCTCCAAACCAAGGTTGTTACAAGATTAGATAATTACCTTATGATGCAGCAAAAATATCACACCTTGAATTAAGAACAACTCCTGGATTCGATTGAATCAACCTTTACATTTTGCAACAATCTAGGAACAAAAAACATCTTATATTAATTTGATTTAGTTTGAACTTGCTTTGGTAAATTTTATAGCTTTAGAGCCATGAATTTTTGACTGGAAAAGGAGAGAGGAGGAGAGTATCAAAGTTTATGTGAGAAAGAATGAATAACGATGAAAGGGATTTTGTTGTTATGGAACAATTGAATCATTTCCAGTTCCTTTTTTTAGAACCTTCTCTCTTTAATTCTTCATCAATTCTTAATCAAATTAGACCCTCCCATCCATGGATGATTGGCCAAAATAAAGCATAGATGGGCTTTCAAAATTCCCATACCCATATAATAATTAATTCATTTAAAATCAAATTTAGATTTTATCGATACCTTATATCGGTAAAAGCATATATAAATTTTATATATGCACATTTCAAATTTTTTTAATGGCATTTAAACATTAAATAAAATATAATAATTAACATTTTATAAATATTGTTAATTTACAATGTTTGTAAATTGATTAAATCTTGTGGTTTTTAGAATATCTATCATTACAGTCATGCGACTCAAAGGTGTAAATTCAGTCATCAATTAATATTGAATATTTCAAATATTAACGTTTACTTATCACCTTAGCTAATATGTGATAACCCTGATTTTATGAACAAGTTTTATAATTTAAATTAGTTTATGCTTGTTTAAAATTTTGTTGCCTAGAAAAATAATAAACTGATTGCAAGTGCATTGTTTAAAGTATGGATATGTATGCAAGATAGTGCACACACATGCACATACTTCTCTACAAGAAGAAAGAAAAAAAAAGAAGCAGAAATTAATTTGTAAGATAGAATGAAAAAATTACAAATACATGGGCATGACATGATTATTACAGACATGATTGTGTCATTTAAAACAAGTCTAGTATAAAGAAAATAAAGGCTTAGGCAAGGATAGAGATATATGTATTATACATGTACTTCAAACAAATGCTTGCTGAAAGAAAATTAAAAATTGCATGGAAATGGTATGAGTTTTTGAACAAACACTTTATCCACTTTTAGCAATTTCCTTAGCTTTATTAAAAAAAATAGAAATCATGCAAATAATATGACCGGAGTAATAAGGCATAATTCCTGAAAATAAAGACAAGGACCACTTACCCATTTTTCTCTTGAATTAAAATGAGAGGCTGATCATAAGTGGTAGGGTAAAATTGACATTGGGTAAATTCTAAAACCCTAGAGGCAGCCAAGGTCTTTTATAAGAAGGCTTAAGGGTGGAGAGATCTGCCACCATTTCTTAAGGACAGAGAAAAATATATATATATCAAGCAAAAGAAAAAAAAAGAGAAGCATTGGCCATTAGAGATAAGTGGGAAATAGAAGATCAAAGGAAAAAGGATTAAGGTGAGTAACCTCACTGAAAATTGGCATTAAGTCCTGAATATTGAGGCAGCCTAAATGGTTTTATATTTTATTTAATCTGTGTTTATTTTATGGTTTTGGTGTGTTAATGATCTGTTAAATGTTCAACCCTTTTTATGTTGATATACCCAGAAAATATGGTTTATGGATTTCATGTTTAAATGATCACTGTGTTATGAATTAACTTTGAGATGAGATGCTTTCTTTTATGTGACTTCTGCATACAGCTATTCATTAAAATTCCAAGGATAAATGTTGTAAATCTATGGTCTAAAAATGAAAAGAAAAGATGGGACTGCAGCATAGAGTGGTTGCTGCTTATGTCTCATGATTAAATAAGTGGAAAAATAAAAGTGCAATGTTACACATGTGCTGAGCTTCTATGTTTACAAATAAATCCTGATAAGAATAAAGACTTGTGGTTTAGTCAGATCTTATGAATTTGTGAGCACCTGATTAAACCAGAGGTAAATGGATGCATCAGAGAAAACTATTTATGACCATATATTTATAAGCATGATCCATTAAAAACCCATGATTTAAATAATATGTATACTGAGAACTCAGGCTACCTTGTATGATTAAATTTATGTTTATGAAAACATGATCTATTATTCCTTGAATACATGCATGATGGTTGAGTTATTTATTTTCTCTGATTAAATATGAAATGCAGAAGGGATTAGCACAATTGGGAAAGAGGGAAAATAAACACTTAGTAATTTAACTAAGGATTTTGGATCTTAGGGCTACAAAGTATGGCTTGGCAAGGGGAACATTGCAAGCTCACACATGGTATGATTATACCCAGGGGCCTGAGTGTGCTGGGTTAACAGTGAATATGTTCCAGACAATGTGTGATTTAATAGAGGGAAAGTAGCTAAAGTCCAACATAAAATGCCTGATATTGAATTCTAAAAAAAAAAAAATAAGTTCACAGGTAGGCTTGGGTAAAGTCCCTGATAGCCAGAAAGTTTGTAGATAAGGAAAGATGATTTAAAGGATGATTACATTGGCTGTTTTTAGAGTATTTTATGGGTGGATTATATGTTTGAGCTCCCTGACACAACTCATTGAATCATGTATTATTTTGATTATGCATTAATGAACATGCACAGGCTATACAGGAAGGTATAAAGAGAAATATTGCTTTCCTTTATCTATTTTAAAATTATTTGAAAATGAGAAAAGTTATTGAAATTTAGGTTTTCAGGAAGATTACTCATACCAGACAATTAGTCTGACCCTTTGTGTGTTTGTGCACCATTGGGTGTCTCATATTTTTATGAGGCAGCTCATGGTGATTGTGCAGGTAAATAGGCATTTCCTTGATCAAGAATTGGATGAATTAGCTGCTAAGGAATTGGATACAATAGTTACAGACTCACTGATATTAAAATAGAAGTTTAAATTGAATTTATGTATGAGATGTTAGTTAAGTTGTTTGGGAAGAAACTGATGTAGTATTATTTTCTATTTGCAAGTATTGAACTTAAATATGAAATTTCTGTTGAAAGTTGTGAGCTGCTTTTGGGAATGCTTTGCTAAGTAATATAGTTTCTAGTATTAACTTCTGGAATACTTAACAAAAATGAGCAGTGCTAGAAAAATCTGAAATGACTAGTAGATTTGAACTAAAAGAATAACCTGATAACTGTTATGAGAACTTATGTAAAAAAAAGATGATATTAAAAGTATGGCAAACAATAGCTTAGAGACACATAAAGGAACCCAGAATTATTTGTGTGTTGCTTGAGTATAGTGGCAAAAGAATTCAGGCTAACTTGACCAATTTTTACTAAGCCTGGGTTCAACCAGTTTAAATATCCTAAACTTACTTGGTAGAAAAGATAATGACAAAAATAACTAGTAAATTAAGTTAGTTGTGTTGAAGAAAAAAAGACTGGTTACTTGAAATCACCCAGACACACACAAGTGCAAACAAATACTAAGACTAGAAAGGATAACATCAAGAACTTGCCAAAAAAATTAAGTAAGACAGAAAAACTTCTTTTGGAAATTATTTTGCTATGGGGAAATCATATAGTGAATTCCAAAGTGAATTTTCTGCTTCCAAAACTCCTCTACTCTGATTTAAAAACACAAAGTATCATTTTTATATGTTTTCATATATGAGAGTTCAAGATAATTTTAGTACAACAATATTTTTATATTGGTTGAAAGATCCTGGATAGGAGAGAAATTAGAAGGGATGTTCTCTTGAGTAGATGACCACTGCATAAAACAAGTATAACACTAAAAAAGAAAAAAAATTAGGATAAGAAAGTGGGTCATCTCATTTGGTATCAGAGCTATGTTGATAAATAACATAGCAAAATTTTGGATGAACTTGTTCGTTTTGAATGTATGGAAGTATTGACTATCTTGGATGCTTTGCTTTGTTAATACTTATATTAATAATATCTGTTATGATTGAATGGTAATAAGTTAAAATGGGTTAACTTATAGAAGATTAGACAAAATGGACTCACTTAAGTGTCATATCCATAGAACTATGGTAAGACCCAGACAACAAGGGATAGGACCAAGTGAACCACCCATGGTGAGTATGCAAGATTTCATGAGAGCTATAAGGGACGAGGTAGGCAATAGGCAAGAAAATCCACATGAGGAGCTCTCCAAACTACTCTAAGACCTTTACCAATCTTGGAGGCAAGACTTTTGATGGAACAGAAGGGATTATGGGAGTTCAAAATTGGCTCAGAATTTTGGATAGAATCTTTGCTGATATGCAAGTTGAAGACCAAAAGAAGAGGCTAATAGCATCTAGACAATTGAGAGGAGCAGCTTTGGATTGGTGGGAAGTTATTATAGCTGGAAGACCTGAAGGAGAGGTGACATGGAACCAGTTTAAAGAAATGTTGGAAGGAAGATTTGTACCTGCATCAGCTAAAGAGTCTTTGCTGGAAGAATTCATTAAATTAAGACAGGGAACTATAAGTGTTACTGAGTATACACAGAAGTTTGAATCACTAGCAAAGTATGGTGCAGTGCTCATCACAACTAGGGAAGCTAAAATGGCAGATACATTCAAGGATTGAATGCCAGTCTCAGTAGAGCCATGCTGCCATATAAGGATAGGACATTTGATCAAGTTTTGGATCTGACTTTGAGCTTGAACAGCATGATAAAGCCAGAGAAAATTTCAGAGCATTTAAAAATAACCAAAACAAGAAAGGAAAGGGTAAGTTTCACCCTTATGATAAAAAGAAAACAGATGTAGCTTCCACCAAGAAATCAGAAGAAGTCAAAACTGCTGAGGTTAAGAAGAAGATCACTTGCTATAATTGTGGACAAGAAGGACACATGAAGAATAGGTGCACAAATCCCAAACCAGCATCTTTCAAGTGTCATCTGTTTGGGAAGGAAGGGCACATAAGGAGGAATTGTCCAGATTTAAAGCAAGGAAAAATGGGAATTTTGGAGGGGAAAAGCAAAGCAACTGAAGGACCAAATGTTGAAAATCATGGCCAAGTTGAAGGTACTTTGCTTATTCACTCAATACCTTTTGCAGTAGTGTATGATACTGGGGCTACACACTCATTAATTTCCCATGACATTGTACAACAACTAAAATTAAATTGTATGCTTGTTGATAAGCCATTGCTTATTAAAAGTCCTTTAGGTAATTCCTGTGTTTTGGGTATAATGTGTATACAACTGGGATTGAATATAGAGGGATATGTGTTTAGTGCAGACCTATATGTGTTGCAATATTCAGGCATAGGAGTTATTTTAGGAGATGATTGGTTAAAAAAATATAAGGCTGTTATAAATATGGAGACCTCCACCTTATCATTGAGAACTTCTGATGGAAAAAGGGTAGTTGTTCTTTGTGAAGCAAATAAGAATAGAAATATAGCCACCCTTGTTAATTTGTCTAGTGAGAAGCACATGCCTGCATTAGAAGAAATCCCTATAGTAAATCAATATGCTGATGTGTTTGGTGAGGTTAAGGGAGTTGTCAACCATAGACCAGTAGAGTTTTCTATTAAACTAATTCCAGGAGCTGACCCAGTGGTTAAGAGTCCAACTAGAATGGGGCCTAAGAATTGATAGAACTGAAAAAGCAACTGGTTGAGCTGGAAGAAAAAGGCTTCATCAGACCCAGTAGCTCATCATGGGGAGCACCTGTGGTTTTTGTTAAGAAGCAAGATGGATCCCTCAGATTATGTATTGATTATAGAGAGTTAAATAAAATCACAGTTAAAAACAAATACCCCTTACCAAGAATTGATGATCTCTTTGATCAATTGAGTGGTGCAAAAATATTTTCTAGACTTGACTTAGCTTCAGGATTTCATCAAATGAAAGTAGAAGAGGAAAGCATCAAGTATACAGCTTTTAACACTAGGTATGGACTTTATGAATTTTTAGTGATGCCCTTTGGCTTGACAAATGCTCCCTCTTACTTTGTTGATTTGATGAATAGAATTTTTAGAAAATACTTAGATAAATTTGTATTGATATTTATTGATGATATACTAATTTATTCTAAGACTGTTGAAGAGCATGAGAATCATCTGCATATAGTACTACAGAAATTAAGGCAAGAAAATTTGAAGGCAAAATTTTCAAAGTGTACTTTTTGGCAAAATGAGGTAAACTTTTTAGGTCATGTGGTATCAGAAGAATGCATATCTGTAGAACCCAATAAGGTGATGGCAGTTCAAGCATGGAAAAGGCCCACTAATGTCACAGTGGTCAGGTCATTTATGGGAATGGCAGGTTATTATAGAAGGTTTATAAAGGATTTTGCAAAAATTTCAATCCCATTAACTAGATTGACTAGAAAGAATCAGGTATTTGTTTGGACTGAGGGGTGTGAGAAAGCCTTTGAGAGGGTAAAGGAAGCATTAGTACAAGCTCCAATACTAAAAGTGCCTGAAGGGAATGAGAATTTGGTGATACATACTGATGCAAGTGGACAAGGACTTGGGGCAGTGTTGATGCAACAACATCAAGTGATAGCTTATGCCTCTGGACAGTTGAAGCCCAGTGAGGTAAGGTATGCTACACATGATCTTGAATTGTCTGCTATAGTGTATTCTCTTAAGTTATGGAGACATTATTTGTTAGGGGCTAAATTTGAAGTTTATACAGATCACAAGTCACTCAAATATTTGTTTTCGCAAAAAGAATTGAACATGAGGCAGCAAAGATGGATAGAACTTCTAGCCTCATATGATTTTAAAATATTGTATACACCTGGCAAAGCTAATAAAGTGGCAGATGCTTTAAGTAGACAGCATGCTAATGTAGCTAGATTGATGATAGAAGAGTTTAATACTTTATCATTACTGATTGACTCAGAAGTGGAAAGTGAAAGTGTGGAAAATATGAGCATATGCAGTGAGAAGGAAGAAATAGGGAAGTTGAGTTTTGTTACTTTGGGGTCAGAATTAAAAAATAAAATTGTAAAGCTACAAGACCAAGATCCATTTTTACTTGAGAAGAAAACTCAGATATTAAATGGTGAGGCAGTGGAAGGATTTCAATTGAATAAACAAGGCCATTTGGAGAAAAGAAAAAGAATATGTGTTCCTGTCATTGAAGAATTGAAGCAAGAAATTTTGGATGCTTATCACAAAAGAAAATATACCATACATCCAGGAAGCACAAGAATGTATCACAACCTCAAGAGAGATTATTGGTGGAATGGTATGAAGAGTGTAACGACCCGAAATTTTCGAACTCAAAAATTCCAGATAGTTATAAAAAGAAGAAAGAGATAGAAGAAGAAGAAGAAGAACAGAAACATCAACAACTCACATTCGCAGCGGATAAAATATAATAATAAATAACAGTTTACAAAAAGAATACTATATGAATAGATTACATATTAGTACATCAGAATTCCACATATATTCAGTCACAGTTATATACAATTATCATGTCTGAGATACACAATAATATATTACAGCGGAAATACTCTTTACGTTTTCGCCATCCAGCTCGCCTCCTGGGCTCCAGGACGTCCCACCTAAAAATCTGTAATACTCGGTCTGACCCGAGCATTACACCAAAGTAACACCCGGGTCAGGCTGGAAACCAGCGTGAGTAAACCCAACTAACTTGGAATGCAAAGGTAAACAACTCATATAAACCCGGGGTAACTTATATCAATTTAACCAATTCACAATTTGCTATCGACAACACTTATCTCACATATCAATTTCTAAGTACCAAACTTAGACAAAATAATCCAGTCCACTTAAATCATTTCAATCCAACCTATTGATTTCACACATCAATTTATTTTTAATCTGAAGTGGTTTCGGGTATTTCCTAATACCCGACCCCGGTCTCTTCGAAACTCATGCTATCCTATCCCAAGTTATCCAAATGAAATACACAACATTTCATATCAGGGATATCAATTTATTCAAAACATCCAATACCATTCCATCATCCATAAGCAAAGCTTAATCACATACAAATCAATTCAATTCAAATTGAATTTCAAACCTCAATCACTTAAATTCATCAATTTAACGTTAATTAATTTCAAAACAATTAATTAATCAACCCTTCCATATCCATTCATCTTAATTAATCACCCTGGATTAATTATTTTCCCATTTACTTTCCAGTAATTACCTTAAATTAACTTCACTATATTAATTGGTCCTAACTAAGATCATTAAGTAATCTTAATTACTTCATGAATTAATTAATTACAATAACCCTTAATTACTTATACTAATTAACTTCCCATAAGTTACTTATCACCGATTGATTCATATTAATTAACCAATCTTCAATTACATCGTTAATTATGTTAATTACATTTTTCCAATTATATTTTAATTTGTTCCAATCTAAATTGATTACGTTAATTCAACCACAATATTATTTTCTTTCGATTAATCTCAACTTGTAATTAATTACCCATTTATTTACTTTATTAATCAAATTCCTCCTTAATTAAATTTAAAATGAATACATCTTCTCATTATGATTTAAGTTTAATACAACCTAAAACCCAAATACTTCGAGTTAAACAACAATCAACTCGAGAACCATCCATAACCAAAATCATCAGATCATCAATTCACAGTGCAAATCAATCAATTTAATCATTCAACCAAATATTTAAATTCAACCATTTAAATTTAAATAGAATCCAACAGAGTGAGATTTACTCACCTTTGATATTGTTTGCATATTCGATTCAAACCAGCATGATTTCTTTCATATTTTTCCCTTGTAAAAATATTTATATTGTTTATTAATATTTGGATTGATCAAACAAGTTAATTACCATTTAACTAACTAACAACGTATTCAATTTATCTAATAATCAATTTTTTTATTTACTCCATTTTTATTTAAAAAAATTGTTTTTAAGAAAAATTAGCATTAAACTTGAATTTTGTTTTGACTTGAAAACTGTTCAATCGCTATCATTTACTGAGACAATTAGGTCCCGAGCCACCACACATTTTCCAACACGCTCATTATTTGAATTGAAATAAAAATAAGGCAGATACTCACCATGAAAAAGTGGTCAGCCAAGAGAAAGAGATGCAGACCTTCATGAGAACAGCGGCCCCATCCCCTTCGCCCTCGCACGCAACCGCGACCATCGCTTCCCACTTCGAGAATCCCAGCTCGCGATCCATCAGTAGCCAATGCGACGCGCCACTCGAAACCGTCTTCAATCCCTCCCACGCGCACGCGTTAGCTCCCCTCTTCGTCGCGACTCCCCTACTTGCTCACGCCTTGACTCGCGAACCTCTGTCTCCCTCGATCGTGAATCGAATTCGTGATGAAACTCTAAAGATCGACTTCGAGTTTGAAAGAGTAGTAGGGGCCAACTCGATTAGGAGCGAATCGATACCGAGGTCGCCACTTCGGCCATTCTTTTTTTTCTTCTGTTGTTCAATTTTCGTTCGAGAATAAAGAGAGGGGAACGAAAACGAAAATAAGGATGTGAACTGCTTCGTGAGTGCGCCTGATTTTATCTCCGAGTTTGGATTTGAGGATTTGATTAAAGATGAGAAATTGATTTTTATAGGCTTCGGCCATTAAATTTGTTTCATTTTTTTTCGATTCTGCTTATCCAATTGTGAGGGAGACGAGGAATTAGATATAGGTAGGCGTGAAGCTTCTTGAGTACGCGTTGGGGAAAAAATATCTCTGAGCATATGTACTTTTTAATTTTTTTTTATTATATTATTGAATATTGAAAATATCTCGTGTGGTATAACGCGAAATCCCGAACCCCGAATCAGACATGCCGACAGACGTTAATAAAGTTTTACCCGCATTCCGAACATGATGGAACGTGCTTCGGAAGCTAATTTGATCGTATGCGCGAGTTACTGAATAAAACGATCGTTTTTTTTAAATTAAATCGATTAAAATAGTTCTAAGCGTTTTGAGCTGCCAGGGTCAAAAGACAACCCCGATTGCTACGAAAATTGAAATTCGATAATAACTAACTATTACGAATCTAATGGAACTGGTTTCGTCGAATTCTGAGACTGTGCCTCGGAAGGCTATTTTTAAATTCAATTTAAACGATATATTTCAAAATTGAATAAACCACCTTTAAATTAAATTCCAACCCTTCTATTATCTTCAGTATCATCATTATAAATTTTACGAGCCTTCGAACTATTTTAAACAGGCTTAGAATTTCAGATTCAACAATTTACCCAATTCAATTATTAAATTCAATATTTAAACTATATAATTCAATGATTTAACTATCACGTAAATATTGATACCTGGCATTCAAGTTAAAATTAACTTGTAAATAATTTAAAATTAATTAACCATTCAAATTTAAATTGCTAGAACGGCCGGGTCGTCACATTCCTCCCCCCTTAAAAGAATTTCGTCCCCGAAATTACTAATTAGGAAGAATGATCCAATACCCGTTTATTTTTCCAAAACCAAACAATTCAACATCTAACTAACTATCTTTTATAAAAGACCCACTATCATTCTTATTAATTTTCAACTCTCCCATAGTTTCATACTATACTGTTTGTTTAACCATTCAAGTTTCAATTTAAAACTAGATATTGAATTATTAAAATTTTCTCAAAAATTTTCTAACTCCCTAAATTTTCGAAAAATTTCGCCAGCGTCCCTTTTGCGCGGCTAGCTCGGTTCAACTACAAAATGGCTCTACGGCCTCCCAAATCCAAAAAGAAAACAAAAGGCCAAGTGGCTTGATCCAAAAACCCAATCAAATTCCATATAAAAATTTTAAATACATACCTTTTTGTCGGGCCATTAAATTTTATCTCTAAACTCAAAAACTCCAATTTATCCATTGCTTTTATACACATGTATATCTTACTAAGCAATAATATCAAATCACAATATTCCAAAACATTTTATTGACTTCCCTACAAATGTCAATACTAATTCATTCAAATATCAACTTAGGATATATTTACAGTATCCATTTCCACTTGAGAATACACCATTCCTTTCTTAAGTTTAGAATCAGCATTTTATATGCTTCTTATATTTATTTTCACCTTACCACTTCAGTTTATATCTATTTCTATTCAAATTGATTCTTTCATTTCCATATGGATTTAATTCATCTTCAATTCGAAATATTGAATTTTTATCTTCCATTTATAGTTGATTCATGTCATTACTTTAAATTAGTTGCATTCACTAACTTATTTCAATTTTCAGTTTGTAATTTTTCATCGTTAACAAAATTTTCCAAAATCCTCAAAAATATTCTAATTCCCAAAATTTCAGGAAAATTTTGACAGAGCCCCCTTTGTACGGAGGGACTTCTGCGATATCGCAGGATGCACAGATATATATATACATCGGCCTCAGGCCGGAAAACACAATATATATCAATACATGCAGTTCATATCTCCTATTTTGAATTCTTTTGCGTAAGCGTACCTTTATTTAGCATTTTAAGTAGGCAGCTTATAAATTTAAGCAATTAGCGAAATCAAACCAACCAAACAGCCTTCAGGTACCTGTACTATCTCAATTTAAATATGTAAGTGCCATATATAGAAATCTATTTGTCTTTCACTTACTTTCAATAGCCAAACACATGCATTACATAAACAATAAGCACCAAACGTTTTCCATAAGCACTTTATATGATTTAAAGCTAATTCCAATTGCTTCCAACAAATTCATAAGCCACTTCATTTAATTTTCATTAGTTTACAACTCAATTGCATACATTCAATTCATTTTTAAGCGAAACAAGCTCATATTCGCTTTAATTGCTCTAAAAATCAATTTATTTGCTTTCACTCGCTTTTCTTACCAAATTAATTTAATCCAAGCTTTTATTTAATGGGCTTTCTTCCTTATTCGGAGCCAAGCTTCCATAAACTTTAAACTTAAGTTAATTTACTTTAATTTATTTCAATAACAAACTTAAGTTTACTTCCATTCAATTTGATTCTCAACAAATCAAATTCCATTTAATTTAGTTAGCCCATCTATTTCGTTTTTAATTCACCATCACAATTCATCAAAATAATTATCCAAGCACCTACTTAACTCATTTATACTACAAATTGATATGCTACCGAACTTAAGTTCGGTGTGATAATCCAATTCCAACCACAGCTTTGATTTTTTCAGACTTTATCCACTTATTATTTAACTCAATTAACCCAATTTAAATTTTTAATTTACTTACTTAATTCATTTTCGAATATATTTTATTAATACAAGGTCATTCTCGATTTATTTCTACTCCATCTCTTCTTATTTAATCCATTATCAAACCCATGTCGAATTCTATTTATAATTCGAATTCATTTCCAAACCCATTATCTACTTACAACCAGTTTATTTAACCAGGTTAAATTTAATTAACATGCTCTATCAAATAATTATTTAGCGGATTAGCTTACTTCCACTTTTAATTTATTATTCGATTTTTAATTATAAAGAATCACTTCATTTAAATTTTTCGAGTCTGATTTTATTTTATAATTTCAGTTTGAATTCCACTTTATTTTTAAATTTTAGAAATGCCTTTAAATTCAGATAATACAATTTAAAATAGCTTTTTATAAAAAATATTTCTTATAACTCGATGTCTCAACCAGTCCATCCTTGTTCTCACAGAAATTCAGTCATACGTTGATCAGGCGTAGGACTAAAAATCTATAAGTACTTGGTAAACCCGTTTTCAACACCCAGTGAAAATACTTGGAAAATAATTTTATTGAAACCGTTTTTGAAAATAAAGGAAATATCTTTAGTGAGGATGCTCTGGAAATCATCACCCCCGTTCCATGGTCACAGTTACACACCAGGGTTACGTTGCAGTCACAACAAAAGTCCATGTAACTGTAGGCTCTCCGCGGCCTCACGATTACGCCATGGAACCCACAACAGATCACAGTTACATCCAGGGTTACGTTGCCATCACAGCAAAAGTCCATGTAACTGCAGACTCTCAGCGGCCCTCTGATTTTCGCTGTCAAAATGAAACTCCTCCACTCCTACATAGGCCGCAGTCTACCGAGATAAACTCAACTGCAGACTGTTGGCTCTCAGCGGCACACACGACTTTCGCTATGTGTTATACCATAGGTCGCAGTCTACCGATATAAAATCAAACGCAGACTGTTGGCTCTCAGCGGCACACACGACTTTCGCTATGGTACACTACTCATAATCCTCAGGAAATAGTTTTGTCCGGACTCCTCACAGGATCAACTTTAGAACCCCCCCCCCCTTGGGGCTCAAGGCAGCACCACCCGGTGGCACTCCTGAGAAGTCCATTTCAAGGGAGCGCCTTTTTCCCCAGAGCCATCATCAAAACACTTTATACTATACACATATAGTATCTTTCAAATCATACACCTAGTATGAATCTTATCAAAGCTCCTTTACACAAAATCGATTATTCCAAAATCAATAATTCTCAAAATAGGCTTTCCAAATACCAAGATTGATTTTTCCCAAAAATCAAAAGCCTTTCCAAATCCAAAGGTTCCCAAAACCTTTTCCAAAACCTCAAAAGATCCTTCATTTATATATACAGATATATATAATTTTTAAAACTTTGGATCCTTTCAAACTTGTATAAAATTCCTTTTATACTTCAAACACTTCCAAAATCCTTTTTCTTCCAGCAATGGATTCAACAAGGAAAGATTTATCTTATATAACAAAGATATGTAACTTTGTTTACTCAAATTTGATTACTCTTTCCAATATCAATTTCTTTAATCCCCATTTGGATTATTACTTCAATCCTTATCTCAGTTGGGAATTTAACTAGTAACAGTTTGAACTCCGACCAGTTTATTTCTTTAGAAAATAGCTTAAATTTTTTTTAAAAATAGATAAGTAGTTGAAAAATAATTATTAGTTCGCAAAATAGCTGTAAAATAGTTAACTAAATGTAAAATAATTGGAAACAGCTAAATGGTTAAAGAACTTTTAAATAATTGCAAAATAGTTGTAAAATAGTAATAAATTTAGAAAACAGTTGTACAATGGTTAAATAGCTACAAAAATAATTGTAAGACAAGTATATAATAGTTTGGCTTTAAGAAAGAAAGGTTGTATATATTTAATAGCTTGGAAAAATAAGTCTATATTAAAACAATTTATATTGAAAATAGTCAGAGTCAAAACTGTTCACTTCCCCAACAATTCAATTTAAATTTCCACTCTCATTTAAATTGACTCAATTCCAACTTAAATAACTCCAATTTCCATTGGACTTGATTCATTCCCAATTCAAATTGAATTAATTCTCAATTTCCTTCCAACTTCAAATCAAATTCTATTTGATCTTTAAACTCGTACAACTTTAATTTTAATTTAAATTTTACAACTTCTATTTATAATCAATTACATTCACATTCTGCTTTTAACTCGGAATTATACATTTTATTTAGCCAATATATTTCTATTATTCCATAAACATTTAATCAAGATTGCAGAGTTTAAACAAATTTCCAAAATTTCAATATCACCTTAGAATTTAACTATAACCAAAATTCTTTGGCAAATTCAATTATCCCCTTGAATTTGAAAACCAAACCCAGTTCACACTAATTTCAATTTAAAACAATTTGGTAGCAATTTCTCTTTTAGAAACTCGAAAATGAACATTGATGATGCTGCAGTCATCACCGACGTTATTTTCCAGCGACCGAAAGAGATCAATGCTTTTATTTCTTTAAAAACATCACCAAATATTTTTAATTTCAAATCTCCCAGATTTCAAATTCAACACAAAAATATTTTTGAAATAATACTATTATTTCTCCAAAACCTTTGGAAACCACTTTCAAATCTAAAGGAATTTTAAATTTTTCCAAAAATTCCAAATTCCCAATCCATCCAATTCATATTTAAACATTACTCTGGAATTCTATGTCAACTTATAATCTCATTTATTTATGAAGTTTATTTCAATTTTATAAATTACATTTACAATCTATATTTCGAATTCCATTTTGTTATATTATAAGTTTCAATTTGGTCGTATTCTATATTACTTCTTAACATAATCCTAATAATTTAACAACCAATCTCTTAAATATTCATTAGAAGGAAATATTGCTTCATATATCAAAAAAAAATTTTATATATAACCATTTGAAATCTTTATAAACAAATAACAAGTACGCCCTCATATATTTATATATATATATATATATATATATATATATATATATACTCAACTCATTCTAGAGTTCTACAAACTCTATTTAATGAGTAATCCCCACCAGAGCCAAGGTTCTCGCTTAACCTTTCAGCTCTGATACCAACTGTAATGACCCGAAATTTTCGAACTCGAAAATTCCAGATATTTATAAAAAGAAGAAAGAGATAGAAGAAGAAGAACAGAAACATCAACAACTCACATTCGCAGCGGATAAAATATAATAATAAATAACAGTTTACAAAAAGAATACTATATGAATCGATTACATATTAGTACATCAGAATTCCACATATATTCAGTCACAGTTATATACAATTATCATGTCTCAGAGACACAATAATATATTACAGCGGAAATACTCTTTACGTTTTCGCCATCCAGCTCGCCTCCTGGGCTCCAGGACGTCCCACCTAAAAATCTATAATACTCGGTCTGACCCGAGCATTACACCAAAGTAACACCCGGGTCAGGCTGGAAACCAGCGTGAGTAAACCCAACTAACTTGGAATGCAAAGGTAAACAACTCATATAAACCCGGGGTAACTTATATCAATTTAACCAATTCACAATTTGCTATCGACAACACTTATCTCACATATCAATTTCTAAGTACCAAACTTAGACAAAATAATCCAGTCCACTTAAATCATTTCAATCCAACCTATTGATTTCACACATCAATTTATTTTTAATCCGAAGTGGTTTCGGGTATTTCCTAATACCCGACCCCGGTCTCTTCGAAACTCATGCTATCCTATCCCAAGTTATCCAAATGAAATACACAACATTTCATATCAGGGATATCAATTTATTCAAAACATCCAATACCATTCCATCATCCATAAGCAAAGCTTAATCGCATACGAATCAATTCAATTCAAATTGAATTTCAAACCTCAATCACTTAAATTCATCAATTTAACGTTAATTAATTTCAAAACAATTAATTAATCAACCCTTCCATATCCATTCATCTTAATTAATCACCCTGGATTAATTATTTTCCCATTTACTTTCAAGTAATTACCTTAAATTAACTTCACTATATTAATTAATCCCAACTAAGATCATTAAGTAATCTTAATTACTTCATGAATTAATTAATTAATTAATTAATTAATTACAAATAACCCTTAATTACCTATATTAATTAACTTCCCATAAGTTACTTATCACCGATTGATTCATATTAATTAACCAATCTTCAATTACATCGTTAATTACGTTAATTACATTTTTCCAATTATATTCTAATTTGTTCCAATCTAAATTGATTACGTTAATTCAACCACAATATTATTTTCTTTCGATTAATCTCAACTTGTAATTAATTACCCATTTATTTACTTTATTAATCAAATTCCTCCTTAATTAAATTTAAAATGAATACATCTTCTCATTATGATTTAAGTTTAATTCAACCTAAAACCCAAATACTTCGAGTTAAACAACAATCAACTCGAGAACCATCCATAACCAAAATCATCAGATCATCAATTCACAGTGCAAATCAATCAATTTAATCATTCAACCAAATATTTAAATTCAACCATTTAAATTTAAATAGAATCCAACAGAGTGAGATTTACTCACCTTTGATATTCGTTTGCATATCCGATTCAAACCAGCTTGATTTCTTTCAGATTTTTCCCTTGTAAAAATATTTATATTGTTTATTAATATTTGGATTGATCAAACAAGTTAATTACCATCTAACTAACTAACAACGTATTCAATTTATCTAATAATCAATTTTTTTATTTACTGCATTTTTATTTAAAAAAATTGTTTTTAAGAAAAATTAGCATTAAACTTGAATTTTGTTTTGACTTGAAAACTGTTCAATCGCTATCATTTACTGAGACAATTAGGTCCCGAGCCACCACACATTTTCCAACACGCTCATTATTTGAATTGAAATAAAAATAGGGCAGATACTCACCATGAAAAAGTGGTCAGCCAAGAGAAAGAGATGCAGACCTTCATGAGAACAGCGGCCCCATCCCCTTTGCCCTCGCACGCAACCGCGACCATCGCTTCCCACTTCGAGAATCCCAGCTCGCGATCCATCAGTAGCCAATGCGACACGCCACTCGAAACCGCCTTCAATCCCTCCCACGCGCACGCGTTAGCTCCCCTCTTCGTCGCGACTCCCCTACTTGCTCACGCCTTGACTCGCGAACCTCTGTCTCCCTCGATCGTGAATTGAATTCGTGATGAAACTCTAAAGATCGGCTTCGAGTTTGAAAGAGTAGCAGGGGCCAACTCGATTAGGAGCGAATCGATACCGAGGTCGCCACTTCGGCCATTCTTTTTTTTTCTGTTGTTCGATTTTCGTTCGAGAATAAAGAGAGGGGAACGAAAGCGAAAATAAGGATGTGAACTGCTTCGTGAGTGCGCCTGATTTTATCTCCGAGTTTGGATTTGAGGATTTGATTAAAGATGAGAAATTGATTTTTATAGGCTTCGGCCATTAAATTTGTTTCTTTTTTTTTCGATTCTGCTTATCCATTTTTGAGGGAGACAAGGAATTAGATATAGGTAGGCGAGAAGCTTCTTGAGTACGCGTTGGGGAAAAAATATCTCTGAGCATATGTACTTTTAAATTTTTTTTATTATATTATTAAATATTGAAAATATCTCGCGTGGTATAACGCGAAATCCCGAACCTCGAATCAGACATGCCGATAGACGTTAATAAAGTTTTACCCGCATTCCGAACACGATGGAACGTGTTTCGGAAGCTAATTTGATCGTATGTGCGAGTTACAGAAGAAAATGATCGTTTTTTTTAAATTAAATCGATTAAAATAGTTCTAAGCGTTTTGAGCTGCCAGGGTCAAAAGACAACCCTGATTGCTACGAAAATTGAAATCCGATAATAACTAACTATTACGGATCTAATGGAACTGGTTTCGTCGAATTCCGAGACTGTGCCTCGGGAGGCTATTTTTAAATTCAATTTAAACGATATATTTCAAAATTGAATAAACCACCTTTAAATTAAATTCCAACCCTTCTATTATCTTCAGTATCATCATTATAAATTTCACGAGCCTTCGAACTATTTTAAACAGGCTTAGAATTTCAGATTCAACAATTTACCCAATTCAATTATTAAATTCAATATTTAAACTTTATAATTCAATGATTTAACCATCACGTAAATATTGATACCTGGCATTCAAGTTAAAATTAACTTGTAAATAATTTAAAATTAATTAACCATTCAAATTTAAATTGCTAGAACGGTCGGGTCGTCACAAAGAGTGTAGTGGCATTATATGTGTCTAAATGCATGGTTTGTCAACAGGTAAAGGCTGAATATCAAAGACCCTCAGGGATGCTTCAACCTTTACAAATACTACAGTGGAAATGGGAAGATATATCAATGGATTTCATTGATGGTTTGCCTAAAACTAGGAGGGGAAATGATAGTATTTGGGTTGTAGTTGATAGGTTAACCAAATCAGCTCATTTCATACCTGTAAAATCAGAAAGGAATGCATGCACCTTAGCTCAGTTATTTATTAAAGAAGTATTTAGATTACATGGAATACCAAAGACTATAGTAAGTGATAGAGATACCATCTTCACTTCAAAATTTTGGCAAAGTTTCCACAAGGCAATGGGGACTGATTTATGCTTGAGCACAGCCTATCACCCTCAATCTGATGGTCAAACAGAAATTGTGAACAAATTGCTTGAAGACATGTTGAGGGCATGTATATTGGATTGGGAAGGAAGCTGGGAAGATCACATATTTCTGGCAGAGTTTGCATATAACAATAGCTATCACAGTAGCATAGGCATGGCACCCTTTGAAGCACTCTATGGTAGACCATGTTTATCACCCTCAAGTTGGATTGAATCTGGGGAGAAGGTGATCTTAGGACCAGAAAATGTAAAAGAGACTTCTGAAAAGATAGCTTTGATTAGGAGAAGGATTACTTCTGCCCAAGACAGGCAAAAGAAATATGCTGATCAAAGGAGAAAAGAAGTGCAATATGATGTTGGAGATTATGTATTTATTAAGATATCACCCACGAAAAAGATTTTCAGATTTGGGAAACAAGGAAAGTTGATCCCAAGGTATATAGGGCCATATAAAATTCTAGAAAGAATTGGAAATGTAGCCTATAAGTTAGAATTGCCAAAGGAAATGAGGGCAATGCATGATGTTTTTCATGTATCTCAGTTAAGGAGATGGGTTCATGACAAGGAAACAATTTTAAAATCCCCTGAGAAAGTGCAAATTGATCCCAGAATGATGTATGAGAAGAAGCCAGTAGGCATAGTTGCAAAGGAAATCAAGAAATTGAGAAACAAAGAAATAAAGTTGGTAAAAGTGCAATGGATTCTTGACCCAAAGGATTGCACATGAGAGGTGGAAGATAAAATTAGAAATGGTTATCCACAACTAATTGATTGAATAAAAGGTAAAATAGGTATATAAGTATACTAATGCATGTCTTGATTAAATATGCATTATGAATTTTTTTTTTCTTCCCTTGATATGCATAGGGTTTAATTAAGTGATTGGTTTGAGAATGATTGATTTTCTGAACTGATGATATCTGAATTAAGTATGAAAGAATTGTGGGACACAATTCCTAAAAAGGAGGGGTATATGTGATAACCCTGATTTTATAAACAAGTTTTATAATTTAAATTAGTTTATGCTTGTTTAAAATTTTGTTGCCTAGAAAAATAATAAACTGATTGCAAGTGCATTGTTTAAAGTATGGATATGTATGCAAGATAGTGCACACATATGCACATACTTCTCTGCAAGAAGAAAGAAAAAAAAAAGCAGAAATTAATTTGTAAGATAGAATAAACAAATTACAAATACATGGGCATGACATGATTATTACAGACATGATTGTGTCATTTAAAACAAGTCTAGTATAAAGAAAATAAAGGCTTAGGCAAGGATAGAGATACATGTATTATACATGTACTTCAAACAAATGCTTGCTGAAGGAAAATTAAAAATTGCATGGAAATGGTATGAGTTTTTGAACAAACACTTTATCCACTTTTAGCAATTTCCTTAGCTTTAAAAAAAAACAGAAATCATGCAAATAATATGACCGGAGTAATAAGGCATAATTCCTGAAAATAAAGGCAAGGACCACTTACCCATTTTTCTCTTGAAATAAAATGAGAGGCTGATCATAAGTGGTAGGGTAAAATTGACATTGGGTAAATTCTAAAACCCTAGAGGCAGCCAAGGTCTTTTATAAGAAGGCTTAAGGGTGGAGAGATCTGCCACCATTTCTTAAGGACAGAGAAATATATATATATATATATATATATATATATAGCAAACAAAAGAAAAAAAAGAGAAGCATTGGCCATTAGAGATAAGTGGGAAATAGAAGATCAAAGGAAAAAGGATTAAGGTGAGTAACCTCACTGAAAATTGGCATTAAGTCCTGAATATTGAGGCAGCCTAAATGGTTTTATATTTTATTTAATCTGTGTTTATTTTATGGTTTTGGTGTGTTAATGATTTGTTAAATGTTCAACCCTTTTTATGTTGATATACCCAGAAAATTTGGTTTATGGATTTCATGTTTAAATGATCGCTGTGTTATGAATTAACTTTGAGATGAGATGCTTTCTTTTATGTGACTTTTGCATACAGCTATTCATTAAATTTCCAAGGATAAATGTTGTAAATCTATGGTTTAAAAATGAAAAGAAAAGATGGGACTGCAGCATAGAGTGGTTGCTGCTTATGTCTCATAATTAAATAAGTGGAAACATAGAAGTGCAATATTACACGTGTGCTGAGCTTCTATGTTTACAAATAAATCCAGATAAGAATAAAGACTTGTGGTTTAGTCAGATCTTATGAATTTGTGAGCACCTGATTAAACCAGAGGTAAATGGATGCATCAGAGAAAACTATTTATGACCATATATTTATAAGCACGATCCACTAAAAACCCATGATTTAAATAATATGTATACTGAGAACTCAGGCTAGCTTGTATGATTAAATTTATGTTTATGAAAACATGATCAATATTCCTTGAATACATGCATGATGGTTGAGTTATTTATTTTCTCTGATTAAATATGAGATGTAGAAGGGATTAGCACAATTGGGAAAGAGGGAAAATAAACACTTAGTAATTTAACTAAGGATTTTGGATCTTAGGGCTACAAAGTATGGCTTGGCAAGGGGAACATTGCAAGCTCACACATGGTATGATTATACCCAGGGGCCTGAGTGTGCTGGGTTAACTTTGAGATCTCTTATTTAACATTCGTTATCATTAACCAATAGGAAATACTTGAGTGGGTCATTCCATGGTTATCAAATAACTATCAGTATATAACTACTTCAAGCCCCCAATAGCCATGAGTAATATCTTCCCGTTATTTGAAGAGCATTATGTACTCTAGTATTAATGGATGAATCAACATCCTTTCTCGAAACACCTTGACTAGGAATATTTAAAATAATATGTTATTTTAATATGATAAATTTATCATGATTATAAAACATTGTAATTACTACCATATAATATATCTTTAATGATATTTCATCTATATACTTTAAATTAATTACATAATTATTTACAACATTATATAAAAAAATTGAAAGAAAAAACACCTTTTGTTTTGAACAAGATTAGTCATAGAGTTGGATATATGCAACAAATTACATAATTGCCGCTAGACATACCCCAAACTCTATCAGTTTTATGTAAGTATTAGATACGATCTGAACACTCTAACATGAAATATATTGTATTAGACGAAATGAAATCAACTGATCCTAACCAGACACAACACATTAAAAAAATTAGTATGAATTCTAGCATATTAAAAAGAAACTTTGAGTTTCGTATCAATGCCAGGAAAAGTAATTATTAGGAGTAACAATTTTCCCAGTTGTTAGTATGCCGTAAAGAGTATAGACTCTATCATATGGAAAAATGCTTAAATCTAAAATAGATTCCATGTACATTATCGAAATATGATTTTGAAAATTATACTCAAAAGGATATGATTCATTAGCCACAAGCATTTCTTCAGAAGGAAGACCAATGAAATTGTAATACAGTAAGCAACATTGATGAGAATAATCTCATAAATTTCAATTGTTGAAATGAGAATAGAGGATTCGTCAATCAACTTGTTTAAGTTAATTCGAGTTCTACTTGCAAAATTATCGTCCAATGTGACTAGGAATTTTGGTTCATCTTTGTTGAAACAGGTGTTTTGAATAATGATCTAGAATTGACTATTTTCTCATCATAACAAAATGCTAAGACATTAGTGGGAGCAATAACTGAGTTTGTAAGTGCTTGAATAGATCCAAGAATGGATACAATGCTATCATTTAATAAGTGCTGGAGTTGAACAAATATTCTGATAAAGAAATCAAATAGTTTGAATTTCAGTGAAAATGTAGAGGAAGCATGTATCTATAAGAAAGGATATCAAGAGGTACTAAAATAGTTCTAAAACTGTAGGTAAGGATGTTGGGATTGTCCTAAACAATATATTCAGACACCATATTATAATGTTTAATATATAACATATGACATGGATCCCTTAAGCATTGGAAATATGAATTATCATATGTATCGTACTATCTACTATATCGCAATTCACTTATGTAATTGTTATATTAAGCGAATTTAAAATCCAAATTAAATCGCTAAATGGTATTTATGAGTTTTCTCGAGTATTTATTAAACACTAAAGAATTATTTATAGAAAGAACGAACTCCTTATGAAGAAGTATTCGGACTCGCACTTCACAAGTGATATAGAATATAATATGTCAATCCTGAATTCATATTCATCCTTTGCATAGGAGCTTTAAGTTGGAAATTTTAAAAACAAGAGGTGGTTGCTGATTCAACCAAAAAGCTAAATACATCGCCTTGAATAGTGTCATAATAACAGTAGTACATATATACATGAACAAATTTATAATTGAGGTGCATTCAATGTTGAGAATCATATGACATTGTTTTGTAAAATCCATGTAGTGATGCAAATCGTATAAGAATATAGGGCACAGAAGATATCTTGACACAAACTCCGAAATTTCAATAAGATAAAAGCAGTTTAGCAATAATAGAAAGATGTTGGCCGACAGAGTAAGGAGTAATACACTATAGAAAATCTGTTCGCCAAGAAACTGCCTCAATCAGTTTTGAACTAATCGGAGAAATGGGATTAAGATTCCATAATTGACCCAAGTGCAAGTGGGAGATTGAAAGTGTAATGGTATACCCTAAGGGGATTATGAATTTTGTTGCATATATCTAACTATGTAGTCAATCTTGTTCGTAATGACTGTGTTAGTTTTCTTATATATACTTTATTATATTATGGTATTATTAATTAAGTAATTAATTTTAAAGTATATAATAAGAAAATCCTTGAATAAAATGTCATGTGACCGTAGTTGCAAATAGTTGCAATCGTGAGTAACTAATCATAAAAAAATTGTTTTGAATATTCTTGATCAAGATGTTTCAAGAAAAGGATATTGATTCATCTGTTGGGACTAGAGTGAGTAACTCTCTCTAAATGTTGGCCAGTCTATTTCTTATGATTACTGGTGGAACCAAGGGGCTACATAATTGTAGTTATTGGATAACTATAGAGATGACTCATTTGAGAGTTTTTTGCTGATTAATAACAATTAGGTCAAACTTGAAATCTCAATATGACGATTTTACATAGTTCCACTGACTTGGTAATACTATGGAACTTCAATATGAATACTCCACTTTGATTTTTGTTAAATCATGGTCTATCGATCCATCGAGCGACTATATTTGGGTCTGAGTTGAGGCATTGGAAGTAAAGCATCATTCAACGGAGAATTCCTCTCTTTGGGTGTATGAGTTAGTATCACTATTAACCTATGTCAAATCAAAGTCAAAATCTTTGGTCAGAGTGGTGCAGTTAATAATAAATGTTATTACTGAACCAAGGACTTTGTTCTTGGACTAATTAAGTTGAATGTTGATAATACTATAATTTTTACTAATACCAAATTCCATATATCATAAAGTGGTATAGTTTTGACGAAGAGAACACGTGTAAATTATCGTCACTAAAATTATACTGCTTAAGAAAATATGAAATTTGATTTTACCGAAAAGATATGTAAATGATGATTTTTTCCAAATTGTCATTCCACTTGCTAAGATCACATGTGAATGTTAATGCCTAAATTGATTAATATTAATCGCTAA
Source organism: Allium cepa (assembly GCA_030765085.1). Classification (NCBI taxonomy): domain Eukaryota; kingdom Viridiplantae; phylum Streptophyta; class Magnoliopsida; order Asparagales; family Amaryllidaceae; genus Allium; species Allium cepa. The sequence goes on from CM060941.1 coordinate 1,046,778,482, forward strand.
CTGAATTCGTACCTCTGAGTCTCACAACCGCATTTGTGAATTCTTTAAAAAACACAAGATCTAATTAGTTTATAAAATATTATAAATTAATTAAATTAATTAATATTTAAGAAATATTAATTATTAATTTATTTGATATTTGGGTATTGTTAGCAATTATTTGGATGTATATACAAAAGTTATATATAAACATATCAGTATATGATGTTGGTATATATTTAAACGTTATTTAATATAGTTAATAGCTTAATAGGATTTTGAAATAAACATACCATGTGATGGTATAATGTGGCCTGCCATACTAGAGAGAGTGTAACATCTCGTTGTTTAATTAATGATAATAATATTTATTTTGGATTTTTATTCGAAATTTATTTGAAAAATAATAGTTTAAAATTCAAATTTGAACATTTTTGAAATCCAAAAGTTGTTTGAAAAATTACTTCTAGAAAATAATAATAATTGTGAAATTCTGAAATTTATTTTGAAAATAAAACAATAATTTTATAGTGTTGGAAAATTAAAATATAATAATTAAAATTTGGATAAAAACTCTTGAGCGAAATTTTAATCAAAGATCAAGTCATGGTAGGGTAATAAAGTGGTCGAGTATGTAAAATTATTTGAAGGGTATAAAATTATTTGAAATAAAAATAAAATAAATAACCATTTTCTCATTTGACCTCATTTGCATACTTATCTCTTTCATCATTGTAAACTAACTTATATACTTACCTTCTACCCTAAAAGAATCCTCCCTGCTTATTTAAGCGTTATGCTTTTCAATAATTTTCGTTTAGTCTAACTTAAATATACAAAAGCTTGCATAATTTCATGTTCATCAAACTTCAAAGCAGCGAGTATACTCTTTCTTCCTCCTTTATAGATTTTGTTGCCTATAATCCATAATACATTTTGTTACCTTATAACTTTATGTTTTCATATCTATTAGTAAGATATCATATGTATTATTCATTGCTTTATTTCATATTCAAGTTGTCGTAGCACAAAGTTAGTAAATAAAAGTGAACGTGGCAAAATGAAATCCCTCTGATGTATAAATATAAACTGTATATTCATTTTTGTTTTATCAACTTTGATGATCTATATTTCTTAAACTGTTAATCATTAAGTGATGACACCAAAATCCAAGTTGTAGATAATATCAAGACGAATATATCAATAACCTTCACGTAGAGTTCGGAGATTGGTGACGATCAGAAAATGGTCGAAATGACGGTAGTGAAAGAAGTGGAGAGTCATTGACGATCACCAAATCAAGCATGATATGTACGGTCATGTTCGGATCGCGATGGTAAAGCTAACAATGATGTTTGTTTTGGTCGAAGATGAGCATGGTGGTGATAGGAGAAAGCCAAAAATCCATGGCCAAGGGTGCGGATCTTGGACGACGATGACTAATTGTGATGTTGGTGGTACTAGGAGGTGTCGCTTGACAAGCTGACTTAGGTGGTGATGTTCGTCTAATCTCAGGTGGTCGAAAATGTGGCTAAGGGGTAAGACCATGGTGATCTAGTAGTGTTGTTGTGGTGTCTTAATGGAGTCATGTTCGTCGTGATGGCCATGGAGTGGTGCAGCTTAGGATGTAACTTCGAACGATGGTGTTGGCGAGGCATTTCATGGCTTGAGGTGGTGGCCTAAGAAGATGTCCGGTTTGGTTCATGTACATGAAGCAAGGGATGCTAAAAGGGAAAAATAAAAATAAATAAAGAAAAGAAGAAAAGGCAAATTTATAATAAACCCTTAGAATTTTATCTATCCTAATCGAAGTATAGAAATTTATCAAAATTATAAATTTTCATTTAAATGCTAGAACTTGAATATATTATAACTTCTTCATACGAGATCCGTTTAACGTGGATTATGTCATTAGGATCGTTATGATGCATATAATATTTTAGTATAATTTATTATCCTATTTGAGAAAGTACAGAATTATCGAAAAAATTGTATTTTTATGATTAAATTTTGAATTTAATTTGAATTCATAAATTGAGTTAGAAAACTTATAATATTTTAAAGATAAGAAAATAAATAAAATTCAAATATTTCTTTTTAAAATTCCTAAATATATAATTGAAATAATTTGAGTTGAAATTCATACTTTAGAATTTAAATTGAATTGTTTAATATTTGGAATTAAAACTAGGATTAAAAATATCCTAGTTAAACAACTCAAAAATCCACTTTAATTGAAATAACATAATCTTGTGTGATGCAATACTTGTTTGGATAATTTTATACATATTCGTTTAGTTTAAATTTCATTACTTAATTTGTTTTCACGTTCGTCATTACTTAATTTGTTTACTCATTTCAGCCCAACTATTAATATCCAATGTCGTGTTGAAAATCTCTATTATTATAAATAATGTTGTTATATGCAAGTTAAAACATATGCACGAACACGACAAATTAAATGGGTTATATGATGGGTTTAAAGTGACATTTCGGGAATAAATGTCATTTAGAATGATCAAATGATTTTAAAACTATGACATTTACAGAGTTTAGCATAGGATATTGACTACTAGACTGTTGGCATCAATCCCAACGGACTGAGTTAAGGATCGCAATCCAAATTATGATAACCTCTCCTTTGTCACTATATCCAAACGATTCAATTCTTGGACATTTAAAGCTATCAAGGATAATGAAGATCATCAAAGACATGGTGCAAACAAAGAGAAGTAGCACCACCGATGGAGATATGATGCAGTGGACTAAAATACTAATAAGATTTATCACGGTCCATATACTTAAAGGGTTCGCCAACTAAGGGATCATGTGAAGTGCACATCACAACTGACTGGAAGTGTACGGGTGAAATAGGCTAGGATGACTAACCGTGACAGATTAGTCTATATAAAGGGTAAATCCATAATTGATCAGCATGCAATCCTCCTGGGATTCACAAGATGAGAAGATTTAAGCTTTCACATAAGTACAAGTAGAATTGTTGTTTATCTTGTGAAACAATTATGTTCAAATACTGATTTTAATTTACACAACAGAAGACAACTTATAAGTAAACTGATCGGATATAATGTCTTGGTCGGATAGACTTGCAATTTTGTATGATATATTGAATAGTGTTATGACATGGGTGTAATAATTGATTTGTGAAAAAGGGGGATTTAGGAATTTTATTAGAGTGTGTGACCCTATGTGTAACTTATATGCCCCTTAAACCCAATATGACACACTATCTACTTTTATTGCACGATTATACTCACAACTAGATTTCTATTCTGACTCGAGATTTTGTTTTGTGACATCTTCTTAGGTCGGACTGGGTTTGTTTTACAGGTCAATATTACGACTTTATATGCTTTATGGGCTACATATGAGTTGGAGCAGATGACAATAATGAGTATTTACTTTGTTTAAACTTATATTGAGATGGCATTAATTGGTCGGTGTGATGTGATAAGTTGCACCTATATGTGAGATGATGTACCACATTTTTAGATATAATATAAAATTCATTATTTTTATTCACTCTGATTCTATTAGTCGAAATGTTTTTTTGTGTGTCTATAATACTGTATTATTCAATTTTTGCACTCATGTATATTATGTTGCATCAAGATGAGATACATATTATTTCAAATACATTCAGGTATTGAAACATATCCATGTGGACCCAAAGTGGTGTATACAAGAGATCGCTACTTCCATGCCTATTGATCTAAGCTATCGAACGATAAACTCCCTCTAATATTTCGGTCACCAGTGTCAGGAAGTTACAAAGAGAGTAAGGAATATGGATGAGATTTTATTGAAAATTAATTAGGAATTAAAAGGGGAAGTTTTTAAACAGAGAAGAGGAAATGTATCTATTCTTTTGTTAAAACAAATTCCTCCTATTCATTTCCTCATTTAATTTTCTTTTTCTCCTTCTTCCTTTATCCATGGCTACCACCTGCATATCTTCCATGGTTAAAATTATTTCTTCCCTTTTACCCAAAATTATATCAAATAAAATCTAATAATGTGGTTCATCCTTCTCTTGCAAAGTAGGATATTGATTCTACAAATCTAAGAAGAATTTGTAGGTCAACGTGTCATAGATTGGCCAGATCTATGAGGAACAGTTTCTAATTACATTTATTTTCGTTGTATTATTACTATCACAATTTTATGTACATACTATTGCATCACTATGTTTTATAATTGATATCGAAATCTAAATGATTAATTAAATGACTTGATATGTGTGTGTGTGTGAGACAAAAATCGCAGATTTAACCATAAACATGTTTTAACATGCCTGTAATGATTTTATAAAATAATACATAAACTTTTTTAGTAAGATTAAATAAATAATATTGTTTTTAATCAATTTAAAACATGAAATACTTTTACATCTTATTTAAAACTTAATGTATGTTTTTTAATTTTAAAATTCCTTTTGAATGTTAAAAGATTTGTTGAAAATTAAATTGTGTATGTATGCATATACACACACACACACAAAATTGTGTACTTTATACTCATGTTGTTAATAAATATGGAAATATTATGTTAAAACAATGAATTAAATAAACTTATTTTTAGATTTATGATTTTATACACATACATGCATGAACATGCGTGCAATCATGCATATACACTCACACACAGAGGTATATATACATAATTACTTGTCGAAATAAAGATATTTTTATTTTCTATATTTGATTTGAATGTACATTTAGTAAATCAAATTAGATATCTTAACCTTAAATTTGGAGTTTGATATTTCAATTTGTCAAGTTTTGTTATGTCAAATGAATTTTTCCTATTAAAAATAGTTTTCGCAACATTTTATAACCATGTGTGTGTATATCTTACGTTAATCAATAAAATTAAGGAAATTAATATATATGTGTGTGTGTGTGTACGTATGTATGTATATGTATATGTATATGTATATGTATATGTATATGTATATGTATATGTATATGTATATGCATGCTTGTGTTGAGCCAGTAGTATTTACGGGCTTGACCTTGCTTTGTGTTGAATTTTGTGTGCCTGTATCTATTGTGTATGTCTGAATCTATTCACACTGTAGTAGCTTTCTTTTATGTGTGCTTGTTCTCAAATATGAAGTGCTACACCATGACTTTGATATTATATAATCTGATTTATTTTTGTGTATGTGTGCAACTTTGATATATGCATATGTGCATATGCATTGCCTTTTTTAAAGTGCTTGTTTATTTTAATTTGATCGGCCTTAGGGCATGTAAAGTAATACACTATGCTTGTCATAGGTTTCTCATGCACATTATTGACTTGATTTTAAACTTTTGCTCTACACAAACCTGTTGTACTAGTCCTTGTTCGTCACTTTTTGTGCCTTTCAAAATATGAAAAGAACAAAACCAATAAACTGAGACAATTTCGAGTTCAAATATATTTATACTTTTATAGTTTTAACTTGTTTCTTTTCGCTTTTTGTTGCATTGTTATTGGGTAGGTAAAGTAGCTATTTGGACAAAAGCTGGAGGAAGAAAATGAACATTGTATTCGAGTAAAAATTGTGGTGTATATGAAAGAAATATTGTACTTGAAAAGATGTATTGTATGAGAGAGTAGAAATTATTGTATATTAATAGTGTATGAAAATTATGGGTACTCTTATTGTAATTGTTATACTATTAAAAATTTATTGAAACAAACATTTGTGAAATTAAATTTTTGTTTTTCATCTCTTTCATGATATTATTATAGTACTGCAACAAACACATTAATACACACACACACATATATATACATACATGCACACACACACACACACACACACACATATATATATATATGTATGTATGTATGTATATATGTATGTATGTATGTTTTTTATCATCAAATAAATATCATAAACTACTACATTCTACAATCTCCTCCTTTTGATGATAACAAATATATATATATATAAAGATTTTGCACTAATGAAATGTGTTTTATGTATCGTGATCAAGGGCCCCCTATTTAAATACTCCTCTTACAACTAGACTCCTCCTACACAGATGCATTCAAAAAGAATTTTGATGTCAAAAGAAAAATAATTGCCTAGATGCTAAAAATTTGGAAAATAAAACAACCAACTCTTGAATATTAGTAAGGTTATTACTCAGCAACCAAAAGTAACCTCTCTCTCGCTTTTGTTATCACCAAAATTATAATTATAATCGATATAGTAATAGATTTGGATTGAAACTATAAATCATATAGGGATAAAACTATATTAAAAATTTCAATCAATCAAACAAAAATTATAATATTTTATTAATTAGACACATATCTCATTTTATATTGATGATTGGATTATGGTTTAGGGGGGATTTTATATAGTAACAGCGGTATGGTATTTCTAGTGAAGGAAACTTTTGAAAATTTGAAAATTATTTTGAAAATTAAACAACGAATGTTAAGCACTTTCTAACCATACATAACCGTTAGGACTTTTAAATGATGTTAATAATTAACTAAAAAGAATGTCAAGCATTTTCTAACCATGCATAACAGTTAGGACTTTTAAATGAGGTTTAAAATTACTTAAATATTTATCCCTTTCTTGTACAAGTGTTTCATCTATGCATAACTGTGAGGACTTTTAAATGAGAATGGAAGCATATATCTAGATATTAAAGTTATCCACCCATGCATAACCATGATGACTTTTAAATGAGAGTGAATACTTTAGGATAGTATAAATTATTTAAATTACACTAAAATATAATTCCTTATTTTTTGAAATGCCAACTTCTACACATTACATTCAATTTTGGTGTATGGATTGTAAGAAAGATGATAGCAATAGAGATGATCATAAAATATGCACTGATAAAAAATACTATAAAACTTTCAATTTTCAAGAAATTTTAACATATCCTTCCTCTAGTAATAAAGTATAATTAAATCACTATCTATCACTTTCACAATCACTATTAATAATTTTTGATAGAGTTGAAAAGATTCAAGTAGTCAAGCACCATCTTTCTTGGAGTAAATTCCTTACTGAAGTAAACAAGAGTATTTTTGTTAAAAAAATCTAAGTTGTTTGTAAAATTTTTGAATACAAACAAAGTTGTGAAAATCTATTCTCTAGAAGGTTTCGTAAAACAATGTCTTCTAATTTTAAAATCAGTTGAAATGTCAATCAAATGCAAATATAATCTTGAATGAAGTGACGTTTGATACCTCTTGTACTATGGCTTCCAATGGTAGCATACAATGAACAAGTAGACTGTGTACTCCATAGTATCACTCAAATTAGGTCTGTCAACAAATATTTTTTGATATGGATAGTGCTATATCTGCAACCACATCCGAAATCATTTTCGGATATTGGATATTCGCATCCATGAATACGAAAAAATATCGAATAATTATCATATCCACTAACGACCGATAAATCAAGAAACATTATAGAAAATTTTGATTTATCGTAAAAAAAATTCAGTCTCATTGAATATAAAAGTGTTAAAAAAAAATATGATGATAGTAAATAGTTTTGGGCGGTTAATATGCATTAACTACATAGAACAAACTACCAACTTAATAAAAAAATAAAAAAATATCTTTCATTGTGCTAAAATACACATAATTTAAACTATAATCTTAGTAAAAATTGGATTGATAATTTTCGGATGTGGATGTCTTCATATCCGCATCCACATCTGTTTTTCTAGTTGTTGGATATTTACCTGCTTTTTGGATGCGGATGCAGACGCGGACAAATTTTGGATTTTTCGGCTATCCATTGACAGTCCTAACTCAAATTGGTTTAAAAAAATCCAAAACTTTTCAGCAAGGTCATATATGTCGAACAAGGACAAAGTTATTTACATCAAACAAAAGTACACATAGCTAAAAAATCTCCAACCAATAATTTGTATGTCATCATTAAAGGTAACGAAGTTAATCGTCTTGTATAGTCCATCAACCATTATTGTTTTGAAAATTCATTCCATTTGAAACCATAATTTGAAAACTTTAAGTCCGTAATTTGATTTGCAAAGATTTAGGTATTTAATATTGCTAATCAGCAAAATTGGTTTTAATTCAAAACGATAAATCGGTCAAAAGTTATATCCGATATACTACAACTTGTTTGCAAAAATCAAAAACGCTTTCCGAGTAATGTGCTGACATAGTCATTGTTTTTCAAGTCTTTCAAAATAAATCAGCAAAAGCTTAAAAAAGTAACATTGTGGTGTTATCAGTTAGCTTTCCATAACTTCAAGAATTTCAAAATTCAGAGTAAAAATGTTTAAGTGACGATCAATTTACTACAGTTGTGTTAGGAAGCTCTGAAACAGTTTTCAAACAATATACTGAATGATTTGTAGTTTTTCAATGGTTTAAGCTCAAATTCTGGAAAAATGCAACATATAAAACTTATAAAATTTTCTGTCTATTTTCCGAAACACCTTGACTTTGCAAATCAAAGTTATGGAGCTCAGAATATGGCAATTATACTACAGGAGTATTAATAAAAAACAGAATTATCAACAAGAAAATAGAGTTTAGAGATCGTACATTTACTTACCTTCACATTTGAGTTCACAATCATTATCAAAAGTGTATAGATCTCCACCTCATTTTTCTAAGCTAAGAAACATTGCAGTTAATCCTCATCAAATATATAAAACACTCAAAATTTGCCTCTATCATAGTTGTCCATAGCTCGGCTTTGTACGTAATGTTAGAAGAAGCGAGTGGCCTAACAAAGGATATAGGACCATTTTCATTTATGCTTGGAATCTTTGTTACCAGATTATTTTATATGGTAAACCGTTAATTTTAAAAATTGTAGCCTAAGGAACCCAAATTTGTTTGATGTTGGAAATATTTACATTTGTACCTTTTAGAACCTAAATTTATTTAATGGTTTTGTGTTTGTTCTTGGTTCGACAATTATTACAACTATGTCCTATATTGACATACTTCATGCATTTGGGTATCACACTTCTTCTCCTAGCAGTGTTACTAGTCGTTTGTTTATATATTGAAGCCTTTTCAAATCCAAGTCCCTTTTTATTGTTGCAAAGAGTTGATTTCCTAACTACATATTAAATGATTTTTCTACAGCGGAAATTTTTTGAAGAGTTAACTCTAGATCATTGACTTTGTATTTTAAATGTTTATTTTCTATTATTAGCTTTAAACAACAACTAATAGCATTTTGTCTCCTTTCAGCATCTTTTCCTTTTAAGACCATATTTTCATTTTCGAGTTCTTTTATTTTGGTCTCAATTGCAAGCATCTCGGTTTCAAAAAAATTGCGTTTTTCAAATTCTTTTTTTCAAAATCCTTGATTTTTTCAATCACATTTTCAAATTCGTGATATATTCCAATAATGTTTTGCTATTTTTCAAAATCGTATTTTCGTTTTCAAGGATTTTCAAAATTTCTTTGACTTTATTTAATTCCCTTCCAAAATTTGCACTTTTGTAATTTTCGGACATTTTAAAACTTTCCACCACTGTTGTAAAATGTTGTTTTTGCAAATCAACTCAGTTTCGTTTTTCACCAAAATTAGAATTTCCCTTTCTAGCTTTTGAATTTTTTATGAAACGAAATAAATTTATTTTCATAATTCAAATAATTTTTACAATTAGAATTTTTAATTTTTCTTAATGTTTTTAAGCTCGTTTTCCATATTCATCGTTTTACTGATGTAGTTAAGATTTTTCGCTTTTCAAATGTTATTTTTCATCTCAAGGTCATCAATAGTTTTAGTTAATTTTTGACACAAGAGGGCTAAATATTTAAATGAAAAATCACTTATCTCATCATCTATTGCATCTTCGTCACTTCTTTCTATATTTTCTAAATTATCTTTTGTAAATCCTACCAAGCACAATTCTTTAATTGAGTCGATTTTAGGGAGTTTCTTACATTTGTTGACATTTTTGCCATATATTACATCGAGAGTTTTGCAAATTTCCCATGCAGTTAAATAGTGAGAGATATGGTTAAATTCAGCTATATTAATTAGAGAATAGAGAATATTGATAGCACAAACGTTAATTTTTGTTAGCAGCCTACTCTGGTACCACTTGTAGGATCAAAGTAACCCTATATGGGGATGAATAGGGTTTATAATAAATTAACAAAATATTGAAAATAGCAGCATAGATAATAACATAGTAAATACAAAAATAAAGGCAACACCCAAACTTACCCAACATCGACAAAACCTACCAACTGTTGCCCCCAAGATTTCTATTAAGATTAAACAATCGACCGCTTACAAAAATCCTATAAACTTGCAACTACTGCTTACCTAATTGTTCTAACCCTATAACTAGAAACCCTACCTCAACTTTATCCTCATGTTGAAAATTTACCGAACTACACATTGTATAACTACACACCATAGTTCAATTATAGTTACAAACTGTCCGAGGCCTTGGTGCAGTGGTAAAACGCCAGGCTGTTGACGACAAGGTCGGCAGTTCGATCCCTGCCTCTGGCATATTAAACTGTGCGCCATGATGATTCTTGCAGACTTGTGTGCTGCCTACTTTGTAAATATAAGTACCCAGTTTCAAAAAAAAATATATATATATATATATAGAAACCCTAATTTATAATTAAATTCAACAAACAGAAGTTCGGCCCAAAAAATAGAAAGTGGTCTTCAAATAGAATAAACTATTTATCTGTTTTCTTTCAACACCGATCCTTTCTTATTTTATGGTTTCTTGATTTATGAAGCCACTACTTTGCAATTTAATGTCGAATCGTGTCTTTACTTGTATGTTAATTGTGTTCTTCAATTGGCTTGCAATTGCTTCCATTGTTGAGCTCCTTTGATTATTGGGTATGAAATTTATTTTCTGATTATATTCGAATTTTTACTCTTTGTTGACTTGACAAATTTTTTTTGATGATGCATGGTTTTTGTAGAGTAAGATTTAAGAAAAAAATTCTTCTCATATTTCATATATTTTGAAACTTTTGGCTTTGAATATTTCAATTCCTGAATTGCTTCTAATCTTAGCTGTTGATTTTTCTTTATGTTTTCTTTGTGCTTTCTGACTTTTCAATATTTTAGCTTCGACTTTGAATTCTTCCTTGCGTATTTGCTTGTGTGAATGATTTGTGTTGTTGTTGTTATTTGCTTCCTTGTATACCACATTGCATTGCCTACTTCTTGTTTGCACATATATCAATGCACCTGCTCATTGTGTGCATTTTTTTAGTTTGGCTTGTTCTTATCTTGTGTGCCTGGTTATACTGGTTTATGCATGCTTATGTTGAGCCTGAAGTATTTATGGGCTTGACCTTGCTTTGCGTTGAGTTTTGTGTACTTGTATCTGGTTGTGTATGTCTGAATCCATTCACCAATGAAGTAGCATTCTTTTGTGTGTGCTTATTTTCAGATATGAAGTGCTACATCTTGACTTTGATATTATATAATCTGATTAATTTTTGTGTATGTGTGCAAGTGTGATATGTGAAAATGTGCATATGCATTCCCTTTTTTAAATTGATTGTTTATTTTAATTTGCTATGCCTTATGGCATGCAGTGATACACTATGCTTGTCGTAGGATTCACGAACACATTATTGACCTGATTTTAAATTTTTGTTCGATATGAATATGTTGTACTGGTCCTTATTCGTTATTTTTGGTGCACATTTAAAATATGAAAAGAACAAAACCATTAAACTAGGGCAATGTCAAGTTTGGATATTTATATTTTTCCGGTTTCAACTTTTTTTCCTTTTTGTTGCATTGTTATTGGTAGATAAAGCAGATGTCTGGACAAAAGCTGGAGCAAGAAAATAAACATTGTATTTGAGTAGAAACTGTGATGTATATAAAAAAATATTGTATTTGAAAAGATGTCTGGTATGAGAGTAGAAATTGTTATATATGAATATTGTATGAAAATTGTGGGAACTCTTGTTGTAATTGTGTATACTATTAAAATTTTATTGGAATAAAATATTTGTTGAATAATTTTTTATTTGTTTACCACTTTTCATGATATTATCATAGTACTGCAGCAAACATATTAATATATGTATGTATGTATGTTTATTCTCATTAAACAAAAATCATAACTACTATATTCTACAATATATATAACGGATATATACAAGGTAGATACAAATCTCAATATTTACACATGTATATATTGGCTATTTTATTGTTTTTTATTATATGTCTTTTTGCATGTCAATATTACACAACAATATTTTGTGTGGAGATTGGGTGTAACAACCCGCAAATTCATCACTTAAGGAAAATTTTGAAATATTCAAATATAAGATACTTCAACAATAATGCTTTGAAAAATTAATAATATTGGTAATTTTATTTTGAATAAATATTTACAAAAATATATACTTTGAAAGATATATCGATAAATAACCGAAAACCTTTTTGTCAATGAACAGCTCTTAGACCATCTGACATCGTACACAGAGCTTGATACATACGCTCATTTATATATATGAGTAAGAATATGTAATAAAATTATTCATTTTATTTTTGAAAATAAAATCTTTTTATGACATCATCAGTGATATTACTATTTTAGAATAAATGATTTTTGAATTTAAATTGAGTTTAAATTATTTAATAATTATTTTAATTATTAATGAGCCCTTTTAATTATTATAATAATAGGAATATTAATGTTAAACTTGGTTTACAAATATACGTATATTAACTGAGAAGTGAAAATATGACCGAAAATCAAAAATAGTAATTTGTAGTAATTCAACGTGTAAAAGTTATGCAACGTTGTGGATTTAATGTGACATACATATGCACATATACATGTACACATACATGAAGACATTCACATGCACATACACACACATACACATGCACATATACATATACATTTAAATATATATAACCTAAAATATCTAATATATTTTCTAAAACTCCTTAACACTTAAGCTTTCTCTATGTGCATGTATTTTGATTGTAAGTGTTGACTTGGAGAAAGCTTAAGCGTTAAGGAGTTTTAGAAAATATCTTAGATATTTTAGGTTATATATATTTAAATTTATATATGTGTGTGTGTGTGTGTTTTATGTGCATGTGAATGTCATCATCTGTGTGTACATGTATATGTGCATATGTATGTCACATTAAATCCACAATGTTGTATAACTTCTACACGTTGAATCGCTACGAATTCCAATTTTTGATTTCGATCATATTTTTACTTCTTAGTTAATATACATATATTTGTAAACCAAATTTAATAATAATATTCCTATTATTATATAATAATTAAAAAGGATCATTTAATAATTAAAATAATTATTAAATCACTTAAACTCAATTTAAATTCAAAAATCATTTATTTCAAAATAGAGATATCATTGATGATGATGTCATAAAGAGATTTTATTTTCAAAATAAAATGAATAATTTTATTACATATTCTTACTCATATATATAAATGATTGTATGTATCCAACTTCATGCACGATGTCGGATGGTCTAAGAGCTGTTTGTTAATAAAACAGTTTTCAGTTATTTTATCAATATATCTTCCAAAGTATATATTTTTGTAAATATTTATTGAAAATAAGATTACTAATATTATTTATTGTTCAAAACATTCATGTTTATGTTAAAGTATCTTATATTTGAATATTTCAAAATTTTCAGAATTGATGAATTTGCGGGTTGTTACATAATTCTTTTGAAAACACTTTTCAAGTAAATTTATGTAATCTTAGCCGAAATTATTACATTATTAAATTCCAGCATACTAGGTTTTATAATCAAGTCCGAAAGCACTTATTGGAGAATGGATTTCCATACAATGGTAGGTAAGAAACTGCCTTCCGTATAGTACATCTCTAGTGGGATGTACCGAGGATCAAATACTTTGAAACCTCTACACCTGACAAGACCGGCATATCCGCAGACTCAACTTTGTGGCGGATAGAACCGAATATAACATCACCTCGGTCGTAATGTGAGGACCAGTTTCTTTGGCCCTAGAAAATCGACACTATTACATCCTCGGTATTCCCGTGCCGCAAATCCAAGTGCCGGAGAGGCGGTTCCTAAAGGGTAAAGGAAAATTAGACATAGAATAGAATCTTACACGAATGGAATAACATATATTATTTCAATATATATATGATTTTACAGTGGAAAATTTAAATACATTTATCAGAGTTAAACAAGGACAGTTATAAATCTCTGTCCGAACAAAAGCGGAATACAATAGTACACAAGTGTGGTGTAAAAAGAGGTAATAGTCTAATGAAGAATCTTCTCACTCCATGCTCCGAACTCTTCCAGATTTCTTTTAACTAAGTCTGACCACTAGGCTACCCGGAAAAAATAAGATACCCAAAGTTTAAGGAGAGAGAAATAAACTCCAAGTCAGTCACGAGACTGATGTGAGAAACTCAAAATACGAGTGTTTGAAAACAAAAGGTATCTCATAAGACCACGCTGCACATAAACACGGAATGAGTTTTTACCTTATGATAACCAAAACATTTTTTATATGTAAATTTGGTAATATTGTTTTTAATGACTTTCTTTGAAAAACGTTTTTCAAATAAACATATTAAAATAGCCGAAATTTTTCGTTGGTCAAATTTGAAAGCAAATAGGTTAACAACTAAGTCCGAATGCACTTATTGGAGAATGGATTTTATACAATGACAAAGTAGGGGACTACCTTCCATACAGTACAGCTCTAGAGGGATGTATGTAGGGTCCAAATACTGGGCGCCTAAAGCAACATAGGATCGGCCTACCACTTCCTTGATAGTATCGAATATGTCATCACCCTGGTAAATGCTCCATGCTCCTTGTTCCCTTCCAAAATACTCCAAGATTACCTAACTACTTTGCTGGATTAGTACTTACTAGAACTCTGATGGAGCAATTTGAAGTAATTGCATGTACTACTTATATGTATAATTATGTGTTGAATACTATGTGAGATTCTATTATTGTCATGTCTTCTGTCTTTATTTTCTTTACCTCATGATAATCTGCCTCCGAAACATGGATTTACGGTACGTGAATACCGAGGATGTATTAATGTCAATGTCTGAGGGTCAAAGAGGCGGGTCGTCATATTGGGTATAGTATAAATTGGATGTTTGCAAAAGAGGAAGGTGAAACCCATCAACAATGTCACCTCTTATCTCTTTCCTTCTTTAGAACTTGATGTATTCAAATCCAAATCAATTACATAATTTTATTTACATCCTCTTTTGAACATCAAGCTCATACCCTTACTACATATTCCATGTATACGTCATATCATATATGTGTGTGTGTGTGTGTGTGAATATATTGGATATATTCATATTCATTCACATATTTCATTTAATCAACATAGATTAATTAATTAAGAGTGTGACAATTCAAATAAAATACGATTTTACTAAACCAGCTCGTTGATTGGATATAGTAAAACTCATTAGACTTCATAAGCCTACAAAGATCCGTCAGTGAAACTTTTTAAAATCTACCCATTTCACATGTTGCAAAAAAGACCAAGTCCCTTCAATCATATCATTAGAATCAAGTCAAAACACAAAATAGCACATTCATAAGAATACATATAAAATCTTCAGATCTAAATCCACTTCCAATCATTTAAATTTGTTTTCAAAACGTACGTAAGCTTGGATTTAGTAAAAATTACATTTATAGCTTTAAAATCATTTCAAAAACATTGTTTAATATTATATATTAGCAATCATAATATAATGAGAGACATATATCACTCACCTAGATACGAAATAGCACAAAAATCGAGTTAGATCTGAGACGAACGATAAATGACTCAAATTTCAAAGCACCCAAACAATATTGAGCAATCGCATTGTTAAACTCTCTTTAATTGATTGATTTGACTCTAAATAGTAAGGATTTAAGATGATTTTGGCTAAGAGGATGATTAACGAAGGTTTTATGTAGTTTTTGGGAAGTGGAAAAATGATTAGAAGATGTCATATCCGTGCAGTTATCTCAAATCATGAAATGGGATGATGAACTAATTATGGACTTAGTTTAATTACCTGCTAATCTGTCCAAAAATTACATAATTTCAAATAGTCATATCTCCTAAACCGCAAGGCCATTTAATTCGGTAGTCATGAAATGATTAGGAGATGTCATATCCGTGCAGTTATCTCAAATCATGAAATGGGTTGATGAGCTAATTATGGACTTAGTTTAATTACATGCTAATCTGTCCAAAAATTACATAATTTCAAATAGTCATATCTCCTAAACCGTAAGGGCTTTTAGTTCAGTAGTCGTCAAAAGTTATAGCCTATATAGATTTTCGGGGTCAACACTATCCGATCTAAATTTTAAGGGTCAAAAATGTCGATATTCATCATGCCCTAAAATTATTGTGTAATCCGACCCAATTTAGTTGTGCAAACAATCCGTGGATACATAAAAATATGGGTTGCTCCAGTGATGTTGCAAACGACATTGTCCTCAATTATGCATATAAAAAAAAGGTAGAATAAAAGTAATAGTAATAGAAAAGTGCACTGGAATGAAAAGATTAGAATCAAAACCAAGTATACGGTATAAAGCTTCGGTAAAGAAAATATGCAGAATAATACGATAAATATGCAAAATAATATGATTAACAAATAAAGAGTTTTAAACATCTCGGCTCAATAATGCAAAAATTTGTAGGAATAAGAAAAAGCATAACATATGGAATTAACATGGGTTGGATAAAATGAAGAAATGCTAGTTCTATTTCATCTGATAGAAAAAGCATAAAATTGATAGTTTCTCGTAAATACTAATTATCATGTAACAGGAAACTCTTCAACTTCGAATATACTAGGAAAACTGGGAGCAACGTTTGAAATCTTGGTGGTTAAACATTTAAACTATTGTAAGAGTACAACGTCGCATCTAATCATCCAGTAGATTTTTGTCTGTAATTCAGAAAAAATAAAATAGAATAATTAGAAAAAAATAAAGACGGGATAATATAAAATTCTACCGTCTTGAGGATAAGATCAAACCAACCTAGGCAAATAATTACATTAACCTATGCGATAAATAAATCCAAAAGCCACACCCTTTTCATATCTTATCTGCTACTCACTTTTGTTTGTTCATGGTCACTAGGATTAGTTTATTATGCCGATTAGTCGGTATGAAAAATGCTTATACTATTTAATTAGCATGTCGCCACCACTAAGCGTGCATGTAAACCATATAAACTGTCGCATTTACTTAATTACCTAACATCAATTATCAAAGTGCTTCCACCTAATTTTTTTTTTTTGCGTCTTAACTAAGTTTTGACTCTAACAAATTTCTAGTTTCGGATCGGGTCAGTCGGGTTAAATTGGATTCAGCAGAGAGAGTCCTGGGTATTTTAAATGCTATATTTCCAAGCGTGTTCTCTATCTTGCTTCAAAGTTGGAATTTTAAATAGCTATTCAAATGTTAATTTGTGTTGGTCAAATCATTTCGAGGTAAGGATCTAACTAATTATTTACATTCCAGCCTTAGGAACATCACATCCAGTCACTTCAGCCCAACTTTTTTAACACCATTAGCCCATGGATTTACATGATGCGTTAAGATTCTACTCTTGACGTTGCTCGATCAAATGGGTCGGATCGAATCGTAAATGAATTGGGTAAAAATTGAACTGATCCGTTTAAAGTAATTATAAACGCAACCCTTTTGAGTCGAAACATGCTACATGTACTCGGTTTCGTATGAAGAATAAAATATATGGTAACGATAAATTAAACTGCTTCAATATGATTAGTCAATGCTCTTCAACATTACTAATTTAATGAAGCGTGTGGGTCATCAAATCAGAAAACAAAACAGGGGTCTGAAAAGAAAATCCCAAAAATTAAAAAAGACAAAATATGACAACATGCTTAACGCTTATGCTCCATTTGAAAGATTTTATTTTTCTACGTGTTTTGACTGGTTTTGAACGGCTCTGTATTTCAGATGTTGTGATAACACTTGCTTATAAGTTTTTCTTTACACCGGTTATTATTGGTTATAAAACCGGTGCAGTATACTTTTAATGGTAATTCTCAGTCCATTAAATAAGAATTTTTTGAGAAACTCTAATTTTTTTTCCAATTATACTACTAATTATATTGTAAAATTAATTTTCACTAAACTAGAGAATAAATACAATAGTATACATGTAATATTAATTTAGTACAAAACTTTAACAACCGGTATATGTGGTGGAAAAGTATAAAGAATAGCACGAGCTCGGCACCATCATATTTCATGAGCTTCGCAACTTGATGTTATGGTTGACTATAACATAGAAATTATCATGGCTTTCAATTTGAAGATAAATTTCTCATCTTTTTATCATGAGAAAAAACCACTTCTTCGAAAATCCGTAATCATGAGATACTAAAGATGTCAACGCTTCTTCCTACATGGCCTCCCAGATGAATTCAAGGACATGAGCGGCCCTCCTATTCTATATCAAGAGGGTGTATTTTCAAGCGGTACTCATCCTTGCACACTTGATGTTGATAAGGAATAAGAACTCGTATTTCAATACAACAACTCTATAATAATCTCTACGGTATATTCAATTCTGTGTGTTGATGCCCGGTTCGCAGTGGAATCTGCGAAAAAAGGTAATCGTATCGGTATCCACTTGAGCCTATTTGTTTTCTTCTGACTTACATATCCATCGGTTGAAAACCAACGGTCTGCAGCCTTCTATAATTCCCTAAAATTTCAGCCTTGGCTTTTGCAATTCCAATAGTTTCAATTTGAGAATAACATTTTAAAAAAAAAACATTTTCATTAAACCATGTTCACATCCTCTGCACTTTCTATTCGTTCAAAATCATCACCTGATGCCGAAGCTCCTTCCTCCTCTTCCCCATCTTCATTTTGCTATGTTCATAAAAAAAAAAAGGGTTTATAGAAGCCACAACCCAATAACCATCGACCAGACCCGAGCACACGCCTAACCACTATCCGCCACCCTCTTGCTCCCCTACCACTCCACCTTGTAGCATGACAGTTCCCCTCTCCTCATCATCTCGGATCCACGTCAGCCCTTATCACCCACTGCCTGACCGAACCGACCAAGTCTACTTCCACAACCCACGCGCCTTCTTTTCCCCATCGTGCTGTCCACATCACACCAATCTCGTTTTACAGCATCTTGATCTAAGGTATATAGTTTATGTGTTTTAGTTATGATAATTTATATTATATGTTAATATATATATTTGTTTATAATGAGTATATGCGCATAACTATTTGCAAATCTGATTTTTATATATGGAATACTGTCAAGATAAAATATTAGTTTATATATATATTTATAAAAATTCATATATTCTGTGCGGTTGCTTATATATGCGTTGTCTGTACACACATATACATATATCAGCCAGTTCGTTTATAATACATAAGTATTTATATGTATGAAGTTTTAAAACAATGTTAGTTACAACTTACAACTGTTAGTTTGTATATATTATTAATTTTGAGTATAACGATGTTTTATACAGTATAAGTTTATAAGTCCATATGGTTTTATATGTATTCATGTAATAGTTTCGTATAATGTAAAAAAAAGTTATAAATTTTTTTTCTCTATGTTATAAAATATATTCTCTGTTGTGTTTTCGTGTGTGTGTCTATATATATATATATATATATATATATATATATATATATATATATATATATATATATATATATGTGTGTGTGTGTGTGTGTACTTAAGTTATCTAATATGTTGTATTTATATAGTTATATAGTCTATATGGTTTACATAATTATAAAGTATATGGTGGGCTCATATATATAGTTGCTAGTATAAATAGATGTTGCGTACGCATGTATTTTAATATATATAATGTAGATCCATTTGTATATACTATAGTGTATGTACTTTATAGGCAAGCTATATTTCCTATAATATATAATGTAAGTATAAGTTCTGTCTGCATTCAAAATTACTTTGAGAGTGATATGTATATAGATTTTACTTATATAATTAGCATGTATGTAATGTCAGTTCGTATGAATGTGGTTGTACGAGTTGTTTATGTTAGAAATGCGGATTATGGATCTTAAGGCTAAGATTAACACTAGAGGGGGTGAATAGTGTTAATAAGGAATTACTAAATCTTTTTAAGTTTATGTTAATGTAGACACAGATGTATGAAATATGCAGAAACAGGAATGATCACAGAAACAAACACAGATGCAGAAATAAAATAAAAGCAATATAGAAAAGAACACACCGGATTTTATACTGGTTCGGAGTTACCCTACATCCAGTCCCGCAACACAAGTACGGATTTCCTTTCAACAGCAATCGTACAATTACACCCTCGGTTTCAAAGGCTACGAGCTACACCCTCCAAAATTTCGATCCTCTGGGTAGAGATACTTGATTTCCGGGCCACAAGTTTACCCAATTGATTTAACCGGGCTACAATCACACCGTTTCCCTTTTGATTGATTTCCAAGGCTACAATCACACCTTTTCTCGCTAATAGATTACAAAGAAGTCTATAATTCTGAATAGCACTGAGAACCTTGTAGAGATAGTGATGGAGAATCAAACTAGAAGTAATCGAGTATGATTCGATGTTGATTTCGGCAGAGTAATGGTATGATTTTGTATTAAGAAATGTGGAAGAAGAAGAGGAGTGAAAAACCAAAAAATATAATTAAAAATTCGTTGAAACTGACCTCTATTTATAGAAGAACAACAGCCATGACCATTCATGAAGAGTTATGGCAAATAGACACTTCTTTTGAAATTTGAATTTTGAACTCAACTGACACCATGTCGACATGGGGTATATGGGCATGTCGACATCCCAAAGGGTTTTTTGGTGATTTGTTTTTCTTTGAAAATGACTTCTATCTTACATCAAAACTATTTTAAACTTTATAAATATACTTGAATATAGTTGAAATTCATAAGAAAATATAAAGAACAATATATACATAATTTAACTATAAATTTATATTTAAATTAAAAGTATAAATATTTAAAAGTTAAATCTATTATTTGAAAAGACAGTTTAAAATCAGGAGTAATTTGACTCTGAAATTAAAGATGTTTTTGAGGCTAAAATTATTTAAATTCAGGATAGAGAGTTTTGAATCTTTTTAAAAGGAAAGTTTTGAAATCATTTTGAAAACAAGATATTTTTGAAAAATCATTTGAATTAAAATTAGTGGATACAAAACAATGTCCCATTAGATTTTCGTAGGTTCCATCCTACTTAGGGTTCCATCCCTTTAACGGGCTCGAAGTGGATTCCATTCCACGAATAAATTGGATTTAAGATGCCAGTGCTTTTCTACGAGTTTTAACAAATATTCCTAATAATAAAAAAAACTTATCCTTGAAATCTTGAACTCTTGATAATCTTGATACTCATGACTCTTCTATCTTGATATCTTGAATCTCTATACTGTACAGTCTTCACTCTTGATACCTGCATGGTTAAATCCTGCATATACATATATATATATCTAAACTTGTAATGTCAGTATTTATATTTTATAATCTATTATAAGGTTGTTGTCATCAAAACCATCATCTCATGGACTAACAGTTTACTTTATGCTGTGTATATTATTTTATGAAAGCCTATATATTATCTTTGTTTAGTTCATTCTTTAGTATGTATTTTATTGGATGCAATTTATATATGTTTACTATATGATGATATTTGATTTAATACGTGTTTAAAGTTTATATATGTCATGTTTATATATATATATATATATATATATATATATTGTGTGTGTAAAAGTTATATATATACATAGGTAGATTATTATTATATAGTTATTTATTATAAAGGTAGTTACTGCATTTTTGAAACCGGCAGAAGTCTTTTCTCTTTAAGTACAAATTTTGATTTCTTCAGATTTTGAATATTGCGTTATATATATACTATAAATATTATATAAATATTTTGCTTTCTTTTAGATTTCTAAAATATAATATATAAAGTGATTTGGATATGTATTATGATTTGAAATATAATATGTAATTTAAATTGAGTATATTGGTTTAAGAAAAATAATAATATAATATACTTTTGTTTCGATTTTATCTGCATCGATCCAGTTCTGATTTGATTTCGTCTATTTCTTATCTATCAGTTGTCAGTCGAATTTGTGCCAATCTTGCTTTGCTTTGGAATTCGTGCTTGGATTCGTAACTCAATTCATAGTCAAACTTCTCTAGCCTCGAAAGGTGAGCAATCACTCACGATTAATGTTCTTATATTTGTTAAATTTGATTTCAATTGAAACGATAATTGAAATATGCTGTTGCTAGTTATTTACATTGATATATATGTTGTTATATGCTATCTGTTCACCTGTGACATCTGACACCATTATCTATTATTTATATTGATGATATATGCCTGTTATATTATTATCATATCTGTTATCACTCTGTAAGTTCCATGTTAGTATAAAATTCACTTGGGTTGAAATGATACATACCCGAACGATCTGTAGAACAGAAGAAAATCGTTATGGGTTGAAATGATAAACCCAAGCGATTTTCATTTGAATTGAATTTGGGGTTATAGGTTGAAATGATATATACCCGTATATATTTAAATTGCAGATTGAAATGATAAATATCCATATCACTTGACCATAGGATAGAAAATTATATATACAGACACCGTTGGTTTATATATATAAATATTCAAAAAATGATTTCTATGGTTTTGGAAGGAAATATACAGTTTGATATGAATATTGATTTTTGATATTATATAAATATTATTTTATGTATAGTTAAATTCTTGATTTTAAGCTATGTATAAATTTGTTTTAATATAAAATAAGTTTAAAAATAAAAGTTTGATTTTTATTAAAATATAATATGGTTAAGTATATATTTAAATTATATTTTAATATAGAGTTTTAAAATGATTTTTAATAAATTAAGATTGAGAAGATAGATTTTGAAGTTGATTTGAAATTGTATTTAATTAAGAATCATATTTAATTAAAATCAATTTGGAACTTATTGAATTTGAGAATTTTAAGGATATGATTTTATAACTTGAGGTTGGTTTAAAGTGATTAATGAATATTTCAAGTTTGAGTTTTATTTAAAGGATATTGGATTTATTAAGTGAATATTTTCAAAGCTAAATAATATTAAAGTGAATTTGAGGTATATATGAAGTTATGAAATTTAGCTTTGAAAATGTGGAATATTTAAAGCTTTGAAATATATTGAAATTGAATTGGTTTATTTGTGGTTCAAATTAGTATTTGAAATCGATATAATTTGAAATGGGTTAATTGAATTGAAATTGAAATCGATGATTTGAGATTTGATTCAAATTTGAATTTTTTGGAATTCGAGTTGATTTGGAATTGATTTGTGAAATTTGAGGAAGCTATTTTATTATATGAGTATTTTTAAATTATATTTAAAACTATTCATGTATTTTACTTTATAAATTATTTTTAATATAAACTATTTTAACTTATAACTCTTTTATATAAACTATTTTACTTTATAAACTATTTTATTATATATACTATTTTAATATCTAAATTGTTTGAGTGGTGGAAGTTATGTTTTCAGAGTCATGAATTTCGAAGTATTATGTTTTGAAAGTATCATAATTTCAAGTGTTTGGTTTCGAAAGTGTTATAACTTTGAAGTACTATGACTGTGGAAGTGAATATATTTGAAATGGAAATAATATCGTATTTGGTTTTGAAATGGAAATGATATCGTATTGATATAGTTTTGAAATGGAAATAATATTTTGATTTTGAAGTATAAACTATTTTGAAATGACCGCGGTGTTATAATAACGTTTGGTTGTTAAAGAGACCGGGATCAGAAGTTGTCATACTCTCTGCCAACTCCGAAAACCACTTTAACGACTGTGTACGCGGTGGAGATTCCAGAATGAAGTAGGATGGTGGCGACGTTCTATTGAGGTTTATACGTGGACCCGACTCCCGTGAGTTGGCATAAGGTGGCTAAAACAGGAGCAATCGACAGGCTAATGAGGTAGCTCCTCTGATCGGACACACTCCTTCGATACCATTCTATTACTTTGTGATTAATTGGGTGCACCTTTCATTTTTTTTTGGGAGTGTGGCTCGAGGTAGGCGGTAGCTGCGGTTATGCATTACCACTGGTCCGAAAGTGCAATTGGTATATCTACCCTGGCATTGCCTAGTTGTGCCGTGTCACCTACCCTAGCGTGTTTTACTACGAGTTTGATTTGTGTCGTACCTATGGAGTATTTATGGTAGCCTCCCGATCTGGAGGTACGATGGTACTATATAGACTATTGGCACTATATATGTGTTAAGGTGGAAAATATAAAGCCTTAACACTATTTTTAAGTAAGTTTATTTTACTTTAGGCATTATTATAATAGCGTATATTATTACATAGTAGATAGTTTAATGGATCCTTAGAGGATGGTTATCCCAAACATCCTTTGAGTTACTTGTATTTTAGTTGTTATTTCTCTTGAGTTGGATTTATTGATATAAGAATGTTAATCCTGACTCGAGTGTTTTGTGTTTTGCTTTACGCTCGAGTCAGACTGAGTGGTTCAGCTTTCGAGACTCACTTTTGGAGTTGGAGCTTCGCTTGGAGATCCAGCTATCTATCCAGCTTTCAGATATTCAGTTGATTCTAGTGATGTATTCTGATCATGTAATTTTGACTATTGTATTCGAGACTTCTGTTGTATCTTATTTAACTCTGTTATATATATAATAGCTTCATGAACTACTATTCTCTTGTTTCCGCTGCATTATTGTTATATTACTCTGTGTCTGTGATTTATTTATTTACTGTATATGCTGAGTTTTGCCAAATATAAAATAACAATCTGGTATTTGAGCAATTCAAATCTGGCAGGTGTGGATGCGAAAGGTTGAAAATATCGGACTGTTACAATTTTGGAAATTTCCCTATATTATAATAGATTGCAACATTTCACTTTAGAAATAAAGTGTTGAATTTATAATCCTATAATGCATCAACTAGTATACATAATGATATACAATTTTAATTTTAATGACTAAATGTCTTGAAAATGACTTATGATGGCTAGGATATTTTATTCTAAACCTTACTAGCAACCGTGGGGTTTGAAATATTACTTCCGATATTTGATAACCAACCCATATATGATTGATTTTTGGACCATTTTTCTAAAAATGGCTATTTGTTCATCTTTTAATCGGTAAATCCTAAATACTTGACAATCTATCTATGATTACCTGTCATCCATGCTCTCTTTTTTGAATTTTTTCTTCAGTCCAGGTGAGAGCGGTGTGATCAAAGGATTGCTTAGATATTCTTAGTATATTTTCTATGGATATTCGAATGGTAAGCTTATCAATAGAAACTAAAGGCTTCCCAACTCCGCTATCGGGTGCCTTGGAAAGATTCAGGGGCTTTACACGACTAGATGCAATGGTTACCTTTGCAGATTGATTCATTGATCTCGTCGGACCGAGAGATTTGTTACACTAAGTGAATCTTGGACCAAGATTTTCCCTAATTATGAAGTTAAGCATGGACCAAGGAGATAAAATGAATTCTCAAAATAGGTTTCCTTAATTAGCATTGTTCTCAACCGGTAAACCAAGAAAAGTGTTTTGAAAACCAGAATTTGTGAAAAATCTTTCTCGATGTGGTTCTTAGTTGATAAATGAAGAAAGGTATTTTGAAAACCAGAATTTATGAAAGTCTTTTCTCGCAAGGTTCTTAGTCGATAAACCAGGAAAGGTATATTAAAAAGTAGGATTTGTGAAAAAGATTTCTTAGCATGGTTCTTAGAAAATAAATCATGAAATATTCTGAAAACAAGAATTTATGAATGCTCATTCTTAGCATGGTTCACAATCGATGAACCAAGAAAGATATTTTGAAAAACAGATTTTGTGAAATTTCATTCTTTGCACGGTTCTTTTCCAATAAACCAAGAAACGTATTTTGAAAACAAGGATGTATGAAAACTCTTTTTGGCAGGTTCTTAGCCGATAAACAATGAAACGTGTTTTTGAAACAAGAATTTATGAAAACTCTTTCTTACACAGTTATCAACCGATGAACCAAGAAAGTTATTCTAAAAACCAGAATTGGCAAAAATGCTTTCGATATAGGTTCTGTGACGACCCGGAATTTTTGGATATTTGAAATTGAAATATTTAATTGATTTTAAATATTTAAAGGTTAGTTTTAACTTGAATTTCAAATATAACTATTCTATTGGATAATTAAATTATTGGAATTTAATTACTGGAAATTGGGAAAATGTTAAATTTGGAATTTAAAGCTTGTTAAAAATATTTCAATGGCTTATAAAATTTATATTGATAATACTGAAGATAATAAAAATGTTAAAATTGAATTTAATAGTGTTTTGTTCAGTTTAAAAAATATATTGTTTAAATTGATATTAAAAAAATAGCATTCCGGGACGTAGTCTCGGGATTCGACGAAACCGGTTCCATTGGATCCGCAATAGTGTATTATTATCGGATTCATATTTCATAACGTTTGGAGTTATTGTTTAGCCGTACGAGATATAAACGCGTTGAGATCTATATCGAAATTCAATATAATAACTGGGTCCAAAAAGCTATCTTCTCCATACGATCGAATTAGTACTCGGAACCTTTTCCATTTCGTTTGGAATAGGGGTATAACATTATGAACGCCTTGCGGTACGCCTCGATAGGATGTCAAAATTTTAAGCTCGATTTCGAGATGTTTAAATTTAAATTACATAGTTGTAAATTGTGACCGGTCAAAAGCAAATTGTATCAACACTTTTCAAGCCACTATAGCAAGACAATTTCTTCATGCAAAAACATTTCTAATTACGTCTCCTTTATTTTAAATCACTCACGTCTAATCCCTACCATCAGTGCAATCAAAAGAAGAAATGTCGAACATAACTTGTTTTAAATACCGTGTATCTCCCTCTTCTTCTCTTTAATTGCTCGAATGTAGTGAAGAAATAATGTCGAGCTTAAGGAATAGCAGCATGTCGTTCTCTTCAAATAAAAAAAAATGGCAGGTTTCAAAATTCAATTCTCTTCGTACGTGACTAAATTTCGAGACTTCCTTCTACATTTCTATTTCTCCTTGTCCTTCATCTTAGTATGGCAGTGGTCGATGCGATGAATTTTGGGAAGGGGGTTGTTTGACTAGGGTTTGAGATTCCTGGAAATTTCGGGGAAATGGAGCACGCGGCAGAATTGGGTGGACTATGGTCGTCATGTTTGGTGTCGCGATTTTTGGAAAAAGGGCGATTGCATGGTCGAGACAAGGAGTCTCTGGTGGTGGGTTGCGTGCGATGGAGGGATAGCGGCGACTAGGTGGCATCAACGGTCGATGGGTGGACTTGATGGCGAAGCTAGGGCCTCGCGATGTCGGCTAGGGAAGTAAAGGTATATAGTTCTTGTATTTTAAAGTTTAATAATATATATATATATATATATATATGTATGTATGTATGTATGTATGTATGTATGTATGTATGTATGTATATGGGTATACAGTAAATCAGAAAATATATATAATGTTTTGAAAAAAATATATAGGAGTTTAAAATATTCACAGTAAAGAAATTCCTGTAGTATTATTTACAGAAAGATAACATAAATATAGGTATATCTATATAAACACACACACACACATACTTTATTATATATAGAAACACAGAAGTATATATATAAGTAAAGTTTTGGGGAAAACAACTAAAGTTTTTAAAGGTTTGAAGTTATATGAAATTAGATTTTTTGAGATCTATGAATTATTTTATAAGTATATATATATATATATATATATATATATGAAGCTTCAAAAGAAAAATGAATACATATACACATTTTAATTTACTAGTTTATTTTAAAAATAATTTATTAAGGTGATTAACTTGCTTAATTAACTTATTTAATTATTTTATTTACTAAAAGATTTTTGAAACGAAAATTAGTTTAAAATTTAATTATTTGTTTAAAATAAAATCATTGGATAAAATTTAAAAATTTATTAGCTTAAATTAAATTTCTTAAACGGAAATTAATTGTTCGATTAGTTCAAAATATTAATAAAACATCTAATGTTTATATAAGGTCTGAATCGTGAAAACCAAGTCGAGATTGAAGTGAATGGCAAAACAAAAATTAAAGGTGATTTAATATCACTCATTTGGATTACCATTTAAATTTAAATAGTTAAATTTAAATTATTGGTTGAATGATTCAATTGCTTGGATGTGATATGTTATATATAGTGTGTGTATATATATATATATATATATATATATATATATATTGAAGTAATTGATTTCCCGCATTATATAGCGGATGAGACCCTATGCGCCCCGTATAATAGCGGATGGCCCTTTATACCGTGATATCCAACGTTGAAGCGGGATTGGTATTTTTAATTGTTGTGCTAACATCTGTGGATGCAGAGAAATAGGTTGGAGGGATCCAACTGGATTCCTCAAAATGTGAATTTATTTTATATTCAGTAACGTGATTTATGTGATAATCTGTGGTGGATTATATTGATTATATTGGGAACTGAAATTATTGAATGCTATGGCTTGGTTGAATATATATTGGTATTGGAGAGAATAAAAAATATATAAGTTTGGATTTTTTTTAAAGGAAATAAAAAGGCAATTTTTAAGTAAAATAATATAGTGAATTTGGGAAAATTAAAGATTGAATTTGGAAAAATATAAAAGTTTGATTTTTAAATTCTATTAAATAAATTCGGAGTATGGAAAGAAAGATAGAGGTTTTAAATAAATAAAAAATAAAAGGGTTTTGGAGACTTAAGTGATATTGGCCAAAAATTTAAAGGATTTCATTTTAAAATTTTAAGATTTAAATGTTTGGGAAGAAATAAAGGGTAGAATTTTGAATGAAGTATGAAGTGGATATTTCAGTTTAAAATAAGATTTTAAATCATAAATATTGAAGTAAATATGGAATTAATGGATTTTAAAATAAATTTGGATAAGTAAAGGAATTTATTTTAAAATGGAGAAGTTTTGAAAATCGATTTGAAAACTGATTGAGTGTTTGAAACTGGGATTAAAGGAGAATGAGATTATGGATTTATAAACGGGGGTTTATAAAGAAAGTGAAATATTTATCAGAGGATAATTTAGAAGTATAAATTCAGGATGGGAATTTATAAGGGAAGGGTGATTTGTTTAAAAATAAACAGTGGTTTATTTTTAAAGGTGTGGAAAGGAAAGTGTATTTCCCTGAAAAGCCAAGTATATTTTCAAAGAAAGATTTCCAAGTATAAGTTAGAGGTTTTAAAGTGGTTTTAAAAGAATGTTTTAGAAAGAAATTATTATTTAATGGTTTTAAAATTTTTAAAAACAAATATTTATTAAGTTAATTATATAAGTAAAGTAATTTAAAGGTTTAACTAGTATTATTATTCAAAAGATAATTATTTAATATATATACTTTATAGAATAACTTTTATTTTAAAATTAGTTTTGGCTTAAGTTTTACATGAGATATTATTATAAATTTCATAACTAGTATTATAAATAAAGTGTCTTGAGTAGTTTTTTTATTTTAAATGTTTTAAATTATATATTTTTGGTAAAGTGTTTTAAATTATTTTAAAATTTAAGTATTAAGACTTGGTGATTTTCAGTGGAAATAAAACAATTGGGTGGGAATTTATTTCCGCAAGAGAAAAAGTGATTTGAAAACTATTTTCAAAGGATTGAAGTGTTGAAAAATATCTTGCGAAGATGTTTTGAATAAATAATTTAGGAAATTATTAAGGCCTGATGGTTGTTGTGAATGTTATTTGATAGTTAAATAACCGACTATCAATATTGGCCAATGCGCTGATCGTTTCGAAGAGACCGGGATCGGTATTAAATTCCCGAAAACCACTTCGATCTGGTTTGAACGTTTTCTTGAGGAAGATAAGAGCTTGGAGTCGAAGATGGAGCAGTGAAGTGCAAGGGCTAATCGCTACTAATCCTGAGGGAGATTCCAAAATGGATGTAGTAGGAGTAGTGCCTTCGGTTCTGTTCGGACCGGGAATAGACTTGTACGGATGAATGCTATCGTAACATCGTCAGGGGGACGATGAGCATTCTAAGTGAGATGTGTTCTAAAAAGGTAACGCATAACCTCGAGCCTCATCAACCGGGAATGGATAAAACATGGGAGGTGTAGCAAGGCTAAGTGGCTAGCAACCAATTAGGGTAAGGTCATCCCTGTCTAGATGTCCCTTTTTATTCGGCTGTATGGGCGGTTGCTGATCCCAACTGCGGGGTGATCTTATTCGGACTATCCAGTAAGGGGTAGCTCCGGTCTTGTGTAGCAGGGGATCAGGGTGGATCCTCAGTACGGTGATCTAGACCACGTAATGTGATGGGCGGTACCCATGTAGCCCTGCCATTGTATGGAATCCAATCTCTAATAAGCGTCTGTACGGTTTTGATTGTGCCCAACTATTACTGGAACGTGAGATGCAATCATTTCAGCTAGATTTTATTTTACTTTCTATAGACACTGTTATAATATTAGACGAATTTGATAAAAATATTTGGTTATCGTAAGGTAAAACCCGACATGTTTATTTGTGGCGTGGTCTTACGAGATACCTTTGATTTCAAAAGGTTTTTGAAAACTTTAATAATCCAATTAAGTGTGTTTTCTCACGCTGGTTTTCAAGACTGACTCGGGTATTGTTTTATTATAATGCTCGGGTCAGACCAAGTATTATAGATACAGATTCTGGATGGACGGCTATGGAGCTCAGGAGACGAGCTGGATGGCGAGACGTAGCACACTTACTTGATGTATAACCCGCTGTGCAGCATAAGATGTATAGTCAGGTTTTGTAAGGACAAGTTAATATAACTGTCCAATATTTAGTTATTGATTTTGTGTTGTACTCTGATGATGTAATGTATAAACATATATAGCTCTTTGTATAAAGATCAGTCATTTATCTATTATATATTGTTCCGCTGCGATTGTGAGATTTTGATATTGTTTTCTATTTTCTTCTTCTACCCCCTTCTTCTTTACCCTAATGGTTCGTATTTCCGTTCACATTGAGTTGATATGATGGAGAATAGTGTTGACTCAAGAGGTATGGATTTGTGGGACGTTAAAGTTGGTATCAGAGCTGAAGGTTAAGTGAAAACCTTGGCTCTGGTGGGGATTACTCATTAGAAATAGAGTCCGAAGTACTCTAGAATGAGTTTGAGTGTATTAATAGATACGAGCGCGTATTTTTTAGTGAATATAAAATTGTTTTATACTGTGTTGATTGGTTTGTTGAGTGGCTTATGGATTCTGGTTAATACGAGTAATTAACGTTATTGATAGGGATCTCTAAACGCTTGTACAGAACAATTTGACACGGTATTGTTTTAAATAGGGTAAATGAAATAATTTTTCCCAAAGTTATTTTTTTATAAAAGAAATAATTTTTCATAAATTATTATAGTTTTATATGGTTGCTTGGTTGTTAAGAAGTGATAATATTAAATTATTATCATTGTTGTTTGGAAAATTGAATAAAAGTTGAAATTATAACCAAAGTTAAGGAAATAAATTTATATAACAGCATGGAATTTATAAATGTAATTTAAAATTTGAAATAGAATAAGGTTCCAGAGTAATATTTGAACATAGATTGAAAGGATTTAGAATTCAAAATTTTGGAGATTAAATTTCCTTGAGCTTGGAAATGATTTTCAAAGGTTTTAGAGGAGTAATGGTGATATTATTTGGGAAATATTTTTGAATTGGATTTGAAATCTGGTGAGATTTGAAAATTTAAAATATTTGAAAATGTTTTTAAAAAGATTAAAAGCACTGAACTCTTTTCGTTCGTTGGAAAATAACTTCGGTGATGACTGCAGCATCATCGATGTTCATTTTGGAGTTTCCAAGGGAGGAATTGCTTCCCGAATGTTTTGAATTGGGATTGTTTGCGAAATTGAGTTTGATTTTGAAATAGTTTGATTTTGGATATAATTGATTTCAAAAATGATTTTGAAATACTTAAGGGATTATTTAAACTCTGAATCTTATTTAAAAATGGTTAAGGGATATTTATAAGTTTAAAACTTATAAGAGTATGAAAAAGATTAATTGGAATGGAAATTAATATGAACTAGGAGAAATAAAGGAAACGAGAAATTTAAGCCTAAGCAGGCTAAATAAAATAGTGTTAAAATTGGTCAGAATAAAATTCAACTTGAGTAGAGTTCAAATTTAAAGTAAGTGTGAAAACGAATTAAGCGAAGGAAGCAAACCAATTAGATAAAATAAATTAAAGAGATTAGTAAATGAAATGGCTATTGAAATAAAAAATTATTAGTTGGAAATAAATCTGTGAAGGAACAAATGAATTTACAATTGTAAGTAAATGGAACTTAAGCTGAATATTAGAACTCAATTTGGATTGCGTCAAGTAAGTGGTAGAATTAGTTTGAAGTGAACTAAAATAATAAAAGTTTGAAAATAAAAATTGTTTGAAATTTAAAATAAATTAGTAAGTGGAACTAATTAAAGAAATGACTAATTAAATATGGTTTGAAATGAATTGAATTCGATATTTAAAATGAAAGGTGAATTGAATTCGGAATGGGATTGGAAATTCAGTTAAATGAAATTAGATGTGAAAGCTTAAGTGGTAAAGTTAAAGTAGCTATAAGAAGTATATAAAATCTTTATATTGACTTAAGAAACAGATGGTGAAATTCTTAAGTAAATTTGAAATGGAGAAATATACTAAGTTAATATTTGAATGAAGATTTAAATAAAAGCATGTCCAAAAATGATAAGTGTGGATAAGTGAATAGAAATCAAAATAAATATGAATAAAAGAGAATTGATATAGCTAATAATCAATTGGGGAAACATACGTAGGATGTACATATATTATTTTATGCGCATAGCGATTCGATCCAGAATTCGAGCACAGAATTTCGAGATAGTTATATCGATCCGAGTTGGGATTTTTCACTTGATTTTCGACGGCGAACCCTGGATATGGATTTTTGATTGATTCTGGAAATTGTGGCTATGCAAGAAGAATGACGGTTTCTGATCAAGGAACCAGATGCGGGTCCGCACTAGGAAGTCGGGTGGACGATACTAGTTCGGAAGTGAAATTGTGTGATCGAGTGAGCGATCGAATTTGGTATTGCGTACGGATGATATATGTGCATCGTACGGACTTGAATAAAATAGATATTGAAACTTTTGTAAAGAAATGTATAAAATGATTTTGAATGTTGAAATTGGACATTATTGCTAAGTAGGATATACAGGTGTTTTAAAAGCAAAAAGGAAAATGGTGTTTTGAATCCGGAAGACAAATTGAATTGCTCGACAAAAAGGTATGTATTTAAATTTCTGTATGAAATTTGATGATTTTCTGGTCTAGCCACTTGGCGTTTTGTTTTCTTTTGAAATCTGGGGGCCCGAAGAGGCATTTTGTAGTTGTACCGATCTAACCGGGCAAAGGAGATGCTGGTGAATTTTTTCGAAAATTTAGAGAGTTAGAAATTTTTCAAGATAATGTTGATAGTTTAAAATTTGATTTTGAATTATAATTTGAATGGCTGAATAAATAGTATCGATTGAAAACTATGGATGAGTTTGGAAAGTTAGTAAGAGTGTTAGTGTGTCCCTAATAAAAATGTTGTTTTGGGAAGATGTTTAAAAACTATTTGGTTTTGGGAAAATGATGAACGAGTTGTGGACCATTCCTCTTAACTTGTAATTTCGGAGACGAAATTCTTTTAAGAGGGGAGGAATGTGACGACCCGGAATTTTTGGATATTTGAAATTGAAATATTTAATTGATTTTAAATATTTAAAGGTTAGTTTTAACTTGAATTTCAAATATAACTATTCTATTGGATAATTAAATTATTGGAATTTAATTACTGGAAACTGGGAAAATGTTAAATCTGGAATTTAAAGCTTGTTAAAAATATTTCAATGGCTTATAAAATTTATATTGATAATACTGAAGATAATAAAAATGTTAAAATTGAATTTAATAGTGTTTTGTTCAGTTTTAAAAATATATTGTTTAAATTGATATTAAGAAAATAGCATTCCGACACGCAGTCTCGGGATTCGACAAAACCAGTTCCATTGGATCCGTAATAGTGTATTATTATCGGATTTCAAATTTCATAACATTTGGAGTTATCGTTTAGTCGTACGAGATATAAACGCGTTGAGATCTATATCGAAATTCAATATAATAACTGGGTCCAAAAAGCTATCTTCTCCATACGATCGAATTAGGACTCGGAACCTTTTCCATTTCGTTCGGAATAAGGGTATGACATTATGAACGCCTTCCAGCACGCCTCGATAGGATGTCAAAATTTTAAGCTCGATTTCGAGATGTTTAAATTTAAATTACATAGTTGTAAATTGTGACCGGTCAAAAGCAAATCGTATCAACACTTTTCAAGCCACTGTAGCAAGAAAATTTCTTCACGCAAAAACATTTCAAATCATGTCTCCTTTATTTTAAATCACTCACGTCTGTTCCCTACCATCAGTGCAATCAAAAGAAGAAATGCCGAACATAACTTGTTTTAAATCCCATGTATCTCCCTCTTCTTCTCTTTAATTGCTCGAACGCAGTGAAGAAATAATGTCGAGCTTAAGGAATAGCAGCATGCCATTCTCTTCAAATAAAAAAAAGTGGCAGGATTCAAAATTCAATTCTCTTCGTACGTGACTAAATTCTGAGACTTCCTTCTACATTTCTATTTCGCCTTATCCTTCATCTTAATATGGCAGTGGTCGATGCGACGACTTTTGGGAAGGGGGGTTGTTCGACTAGGGTTAGAGAGTCTTGGCAATTTAGGGGAAATGGAGCGCGCGGCAGAATTGGGTGGACTCTGGTCGCCATGTTTGGTGTCACGATTTTGGGAAAAAGGGCGATTGCATGGTCGAGACAAGGAGTCTCTGGTGGTGGGTTGCGTGCGATGGATGGATAGCGGAGACTAGGTGGCATCAACGGTCGATGGGTGGACTCGATGGTGAAGCTAGGGCCTCGCGATGTCAGCTAGGGCAGTAAAGGTATATAGTTCTTGTATTTTAAAGTTTAATAATATATATATGTATGTATGTATGTATGTATGTATTTGGGTATACAGTAAAGCAGAAAATATATATAGTGTTTTGAATAAAATATATAGGAGTTTAAAATATTCACAGTAAAGAAATTCTTATAGTATTACTTACAAAAAGATAACATAAATATAGGTATATCTATATAAACACAAACACACACATTTTATTATATATAGAAACACAGATGTATATATATAGGTAAAGTTTTGGGAAAAATAACAATTTTTTTTAAAGGTTTGAAGTTATATGAAATTAGATTTTTTGAGATCTATGAATTATTTTATAAGTATATATATATATATATATATATATGAAGCTTCAAAAGAAAAATAAATACATATACACATTTTAATTTACTAGTTTATTTTAAAAATAATTTATTAAGGTGATTAACTTGTTCAGTTAACTTATTTAATTATTTTATTTACTAAAAAATTTTTAAAAGGAAAATTAGTTTAAAATTTAATTATTTGTTTAAAATAAAATCATTGGTTAAAATTTAAAATTTTATTAGCTTAAATTAAATTTCTTAAACGGAAATTAATTGTTCGATTAGTTCAAAATATTAATAAAACATCTAATGTTTATACAAGGTCCGAATCGTGAAAACCAAGTCGAGATTGAAGTGGATGGCAAAACAAAAATTAAAGGTGAGTTAATCTCACTCATTTGGATTACCATTTAAATTTAAATAGTTAAATTTAAATTATTGGTTGAATGATTGAATTGCTTGGATGTGATATGTTATATATATATATATATATATATATATATATATATATATATATTGGAGTGATTGATTTTCCGCATTATATAGCGGATGAGACCCTATGTGCCCCCACATAATAGCGGATGACCCTTTATACCGCGATATCCCGCCTTGAAGCGGGATTGGTATTTTTAATTGTTGTGCTAATATCTGTGGATGCAAGGAAACAGGTTGGAGGGATTCAACTGGATTCCTTAAAATGTGAATTTATTTTATATTCAGTAACGTGATTTATGTGATAATCTGTGGTGGATTATATTGATTATATTGGGAATTGAAATTATTGAATGTTATGGCTTGGTTGAATATACATTGGTATTTGAGAGAATAAAAATGTATAAGTTTGGATTTGTTTTTAAAGGAAATAAAAAGGAAATTTTTAAGTAAAATAATATAGTGAATTTGGGAAAATTAAAGATTGAATTTGGAAAAATTATAAAAGTTTGATTTTTAAATTCTATTAAATAAATTCTGAGTATGGAAATAAAGACAGAGATTTTAAATAAATAATAATAAAAGGGTTTTGGAGACTTAAGTGATATTGGCTAAACATTTAAAGGATTTCATTTTAAAAATTTATGATTTAAATGTTTGGAAAGAAATAAAGGGTAGAATTTTGAATGAAGTATGAAGTAGATATTTCAGCTTAAAATAAGATTTTAAATCATAAATGTAGAAGTAAACATGGAATTAATGGATTTTAAAATAAATTTGGATAAGTAAAGGAATTTATTTTAAAATGGAGAAGTTTTGAAAATCGATTTGAAAATTGATTAAGTGTTTGAAACTGGGATTAAAGGAGAATGAGATTATGGATTTATAAACGGGGGTTTATAAAGAAAGTGAAATATTTATCAGAGGATAATTTAGAAGTATATATTCAGGATGGGAATTTATAAGGGAAGAGTGATTTGTTTAAAAATAAACAGCGGTTTATTTTTAAAGGTGTGGAAAGAAAAGTGTATTTACCTGAAAAGCCAATTATATTTTCAAAGAAAGATTTCCAATTATAAGTTAGAGGTTTTAAAGTGGTTTTAAAAGAATGTTTTAGAAAGAAATTATTATTTAGTGGTTTTAAAATTTTTAAAAGCAAATATTTATTAAGTTAATTATATAAGTAAAGTAATTTAAAGGTTTAACTAGTACTATTATTTAAAAGATAATTATTTAATATATATCATTTATAGAATAACTTTTATTTTAAAATTAGTTTTGGCTTAAGTTTTACATGAGAAATTATTATAAATTTCATAGCTAGTATTTTAAATAAAGCGGTTTAAGTAGTTTTTTTATTTTAAATGTTTTAAAGTATATATTTTTGGATAAAGTGCTTTAAATTATTTTAACATTTAGATATTAAGACTTGGTGATTTTCAGTGGAAATAAAACAATTGGGTGGAAATTTATTTCCTCTAGAGAAAAAGTGATTTGAAAACTATTTTCAAAGGATTGAAGTGTTGAAAAATATCTTGCGAAGATGTTTCGAATAAATAATTTAGGAAATTATTAAGGTCTGAAGGTTGTTGTGAATGTTACTTGATAGTTAAATAACCGACTATTAATATTGGCCAATGTGCTGATCGTTTCGAAGAGACCGGGATCGGGATTAAATTCCCGAAAACCACTTCGATCCGGTTTGAACGTTTTCATGAGGAAGACAAGAGCTTGGAGTCGAAGATGGAGCAGTGAAGTGCAAGGGCTAATCGCTACTAATCCTGAGGGTGATTCTAAAATGGATGTTGTAGGAGTAGTGCCTTCGGTTTCGTTCGGACCGGGAACGGACTTGTATGGATGAATGCTATCAAAACATCGTCGGGGGATGATGAGCATTCTAAGTGAGATGTGTTCCAAGAAGGTAACGCATAGCCACGAGCCTCATCAACGGGAAATGGCTAAAACAGGGAAGGTGCGGCAAGGCTAAGCGGCCAGCAACCAATTAGGGTAAGGTCATCCCTGTCTAGATGTCCCTTTTTATTCGGCTATATGGGTGGTTGCTGATCCCCACTGCGGGGTGATCTTATTCGAACTATCCAGTAAGGGGTAGCTCCAATCTTGTGTAGCAGGGGATCCGGGTGGATTCTCGGTACGGTGATCTAGACCACGTACTGTGACAGGCGGTATCCCATTAGCCCTGCCACTGTATGGAATCCAATCTCCAATAAGCGTCTATACGGTTTTGATTGTGCCCAACTGTTGTTGGAACATGAGATGCAAGCATTTCAGTTAGATTCTATTTTACTTTCTATAGACATTATTATAATACAAGACGAATTTGATAAAAATAATTTGGTTATCGAAAGGTAAAAGCCCAACATGTTTATTTGTGGCGTGGTCTTACGCGATACCTTTGATTTCAAAAGGTTTTTGAAAACTTTAATAATCCAATTAAGTGTGTTTTCTCACGCTGGTTTTCCAGACCGACTTGGGTATTGTTTTATTATAATGCTTGGGTCAGACCGAGTATTATAGATACAGATTCTAGATGGACGGCTATGGAGCTCAGGAGACGAGCTGGATGGCGAGACGTAGCACACGTACTTGATGTATAACCCACTGTGCAGTATAAGTTGTATTGTCAGCTTTTGTGAGGACAAGTTAATATAACTGTCCAATATTTAGTTATTGATTTTGTGTTGTACTCTGATGATGTAATGTATAAACAGATATAACTCTTTGTGTAAAGATCAGTCATTTATCTATTATATATTGTTCCGCTGCGATTGTGAGATTCTGATATTGTTTTCTATTTTATTCTTCTACCCTCTTCTTCTTTACCTTAATGGTTTGTATTTCCGTTCACATTGAGTTGATATGATGAAGAATAGTGTGGACTCAAGGGGTACGGATTTGCGGGACGTTACAGGTTCTTAGCTGATAAACTATGGAAGGTATTTTAAAAACCAACATTTGTGAAAACTCTTTCTTGGCACGGTTCTTAGCTGATAAACCAAGAAAAGTGTTTTGAAAACCAGAATTTGTGAAAACTCTTTCTTGGAATAGTTCTTAACCGATGAAGAAAGAAGGGTATTTTGAAAACGACAATAGAAAGGTATCTTAAAAACCAAAATTTGTGAAAACTCTTTTCAAACAGTATTCTTAGCTGATGCACTAAGAAAAGTGCTTTGGAAACCATGATTTGAGAAAACTATTTTTTGACATTTGTCGACGAACCGCAAAAAGTGCTTTGTAAACCAGAATTTGTGAACATTTTTCTTGGAAGGATTCTTAGCCGATGACCAAGAAAGGTGCTTTGAAACCAGAATTTGTCACTATCTCTTGGCATGATTCTTAGCCAATGAACGAAGAAAAGTATTTTGAAACCGGAATTAGTGTAAACTCTTTCTTGGCATGGTTCTTAGTTGATAAACCAAGAAAGGTATTTTGAAAACTAAAATTTATGGAAACTCTTTCTTCTTTTAAATGAGAATTTGAAATTGACACCTTGAAAGATCCATGTTCAACCAACCCCTTTGGCCTTAGGGTATCTATCTTAAAGAAAACAATAATTATTGGCTTTTCCCATTATTAATTGTGCTTGATGAACACTATAAGTTTTCCCTTCCTTATGTTCCTTTCAATGAATCTAGAAAGTGCTCTACAATCATTAGTCTCATGTCCACTTCATGGTATTTGCAGTACTCTTCTTCCTTGTCTTCCTCCATCAACTTTGTTTTCTTCTTTGACGCTTGACAGTCCAGTTTCACTCTGCTTGGAAGGTATGTAATCTCTTATGATACTCGAAGAGGGGCATTTTTCTTATATTTTGGGATCTTCCTGGGTTTATAAATGAAAGGTTTCTTTAGATGCGACTCTTCTACTTTTGTTAACCTTCACCTCTTCCATAGATCATTACTTGACCTTATTTCTTCTAGAAGTGGACTAAAGTTCTTTTTCTTAGCATTATCTTCCTGCACCCTCTTCTCTTCTTGGATTAGTTGATGAAGATTAGTGTCAAAAATTGCCCTTTAGCTTGAGATTGAATGACCATGTACATTTGGTCGATGGGTCTGTTCTTTACCATTCACACTTTTCTCGTCCTTCGATTTGGCTATTCTAATTCTTCTAATCCTTGATCAATAGCAAGATTAGCTTGTCTCCAACATGGAAATGACTCATGCTTCATTATCTTAGATATTATGAAGGGATTTCTCCCTTCTCCTTATGGTTCGAAGATTCAAGTTTCTAAGATCCCCTGTTTGTATTTTATTATATTAAAAACATTCTTTCTTTCTTTTTTGAGTTAAATCTCTGGAATAAACTTGATGAAATGTGTTTCTGTCCATAACATGTGGTTCTAATTATCGTTGTTGTGAGAATGGAATATTTGAAGCTAGAAGTAAATGATAGTGGAAGAAGTTGGTTTCACTTTCCCTGCGTTCAATTCTTAGTGAAAACACCAAAATGTTAAACTAGAAATTTAGATTAACTTTCTTGGGTAAGGAATGGAGAATCTAAGAACATACACAAATGAAGTAGTTATCATATCACAATCCCAAACAAGCAATATAGAAATCAAAACAATAACGAAAAATAAATCACACAGTGATTTATAGTGGTTTCACTAACGTTGCGTTAGTGTACATCCACTTTAAAAGAGTGCTTTTATTAATATTGATGATAAGAGTACAAGAGATTGACTACAATGATCAAAATTCTAATTAGAAATTGATTTGTAGAGAAGAGAATTGAAGAAAATTAGGTTTTGATAAACCTAATTTGTAGAGGCTGATCTCTTGCAGTCGCTTTTCGTCGCTTGCACGCACATAGATCTGGAACATGAAGCTAGCTTATATAGGAGAATAGAAATCGTAGGCAATGTTCCAAAATTGCCCCTGCAAATATCATAAATATTGACGTCAAGCCCACGAATGAAAAGCAGGTGGAAGTCGCCTCAGACGTCTGTCCAAAATGACAGACGTCTGTCCATATCCTTTGAAAAAAATTCTCTACAGCCTCAGACGTCTGATCATTTGGTCAGACGTCTGACTTAAGCCTCTGGAAGAAACTCTGCACAGACTCAGACGTCTGACCTAACTCTTTGGAACAGGTCTGGTGCAAAGTTGCTGAAGCGTCAGACGTCTGAATTTTTTCCTCAGACGTCTGTCGTTGTCAATTCAACCCACTTCATCTTTTCCCTTATAACTTTCACCTTCGAACTCCGATTTGCGAACCGTTTTCTCTGTTACGAAGTTACTTTCGACCTCTATAATTCTCCATATAATGTCGTCAAAACTTGACAATATGTTGCGTTATATATATGTTTATTTGTGATGTGTGAGATTATATGATGGATGACATGATATTAGTTGTGAAATTGAATGTATATGTGTTGGAAAGAGATATAAAATTGGTTGTGTAGTTAGATGGATCACAGAGTAGAATTGGATATGAAATTTGGCCCAGATTAGCGACGGCAATTTGGCCTAGGTTAGTGACGGTCTTTTGGTTTCAGGTTAGCGACGGCTAGCGTCGATTTGAGGCGTCATCCCGGTGTTAACTAATTTGTCTCGTGTACAGCAATGCGTCGCCAACCGTCGCTAAATTGGTGACGGAGCCGTCGCTTTACTGTGTGTCAGCGGGTTATTTAGCGATGGCTTGCGACCGCCGGCGACGTTTTTTTTCCGTCGCTAAAGCCGCTGTGTTTTGTGGTGAAAAGATGAAGAAGTCACTCACCGCCTCTCAACAACCAACAACGTCGACGTCGAGTAAGCATTCGTGCATGTATTTCTGTGCATGTTTATTTTACAATCTATTTCAGTGCATGTTTTTTACATTGTTTTTCTATGCAAATGTGCTTGCTAAGGTGAT
Source organism: Allium cepa (assembly GCA_030765085.1). Classification (NCBI taxonomy): domain Eukaryota; kingdom Viridiplantae; phylum Streptophyta; class Magnoliopsida; order Asparagales; family Amaryllidaceae; genus Allium; species Allium cepa. Next base: position 1,046,820,268 of record CM060941.1, read on the forward strand.
TTTGTGAACTGTATTCCTATGCATGTATGGCTATGAATGGCCGGAGAAACGTAGCTGATTATTTTCTATGCTTTAGTGTATTTTGTGAATTGTATTTTGTGAACTGTATTTCAGTGTATGTCTATGCTTGCTAATGGTTCAATGTAGCAGTGTATTTCTATTTCATTATCACTGTTCGGTTATGAATGATCGGAGAGATTTACTGTATTCGGCTATGTATGGCCGCACAGATTCAATTGGAAACAATAAACATTTGTTGTTCAGTTATTTCCAACCGTTGAACTCCAAAACACTACGGCTATTATCAACTGAACGCTCTGTCAAATAAATTATAAGTATCAACGATTTCCTACGGTGGTGTAATGCCGAAGAAGTTGTGATTAATTCGGTGGGAAACCACCGTGAACTGGTACCATGTTTTCACCGCATTTACTGGTCAGTTATTGTTTCCACCTTACGGTTTACAACGAACAACACTTTGTTTTAATCTACAGCTAATTACAATGGTTTAGGGTTTAGAGTTTGAAATTTTAAAGTAATACGTACAATTTTAAGAAAAGAAGTTACGACTGTGTATGACTGAATGAAGAAATATAAATATAATGGTTATAAGCACACACAAAATAACCATTTCTATTAAAATTATAAAGGTGGATAGAAAAGAAAACACGAATGTCAATAGCAGCACACTATAATGAATCAGATTGATCTAGTTTTTGTTTATGTAATTTTTATGTTTTGTGTAAAATCTTACATTCAACTGTTACATCCACCACCACCTTTAATAAACTCTTAAGTCTCATCCAACAACATCAAGAAGTCTTCAAGGACCACGGGTTCTGAAGGTTATAGATTCAAATCCATGAGACATCAAAATGATTGCGCAACTTCTAAAGACTACAAATCCATGAGACATCAAAATGAATGCGCAACTTCTAAAGACGGTTAAGCTTGTGGTTGAATCTAGCTTAAACTTGCTTTCTTGGCCAAGAATGCATCCTTACTATTATTCCAAGTTAACTTGAATATAGCATATATAGGCTGGTTTAACAAAGTGAGTAAATATCATGTCAACGTTCCGGCCGGCACGTCGGAATTCCAACCATTTCGGTCTGGTTCCAACGTCGACCGAAACAGAATTCTTCTAAATTCTCGGTTTCGGGTACCAAATCAAAAAATAGATCGATTTATATTACCTAACGAATGATGAGAAAGAAAAGAGGGCATCATCGATGATGATTGAGGCGGCGGCATCATCGACGACGACTGAAATTGTATGGTCATCAACGACGATTGAGGCGGCGGTATCATCGACGACGATTGAGGCGGTAGCATTGACGATTGACTGGACAAGTAAACACAGCAGATCTATTTAACGAAGAGGAGATAAACTAGGGTTTTTTTCTATCAAAAAGAACGAATCTATATGGGTCCTATTGTAGACCCGTATTCTTTAATTAGCACTAGAATATAATTTGTTTCTTTAGTTGTTGGGCTTTGCTTAAAATGATCAGGACATTGGACATATCACTGCTAGACTTAGTTTTTTTGAATGGGCATGTGAACTTGCATTGTACAACACTAAAGATCTAGTTCAAATATAATCAGTAGATTATAAATATCTATTTCAAATATAGATTATAATGCAAATATATAAAATGTATTAACCTATTTATATTTGAAAATGCTTCAATAAGTAAAAAGATCCGGAATTGAAAAGGAATTTTCGGAATTTCCAACACAGAACCGAAATTTGAAAATTTTCAAATGACCGAGACAGAATCAAAAACCGAAAATTCAAACCTCGGTCAATATATCTCTGTTATGAATAAAATAAAAGGGTAAATCTGAAAAATTCCCCAACGAATGTTACTATATTTGGGTAAACTCGCTTTCTTTTACTGTTCTCTGATAATCTAAAGTGGCAGGAACCAAAACTTATATGAGTCTGCATACTGTATATATCAATCGTACTCAAGTATTTTGCATGTCCCATGAGCATCTTATTATCACACTGGGCATTATATTCCCTCCAACTCATTACAACAGAAGTCAAAATTGTTTCAGAAACATATTCTCAGACCTGTTGTAAATGTACGATCAATCAGAGGAACGAACATATAGAAGTTGCCTATATGCTTGTATTTTCATTCAATTTATTATACAACAAATGAACGGGAGACCAAACTATACATGCACACATGCAAACTGATTCAGAATATAACTCTCAGTTAATGCGTCAGCCCCATTGTAAATCTTCCTCCTGTGGCAGCCAACCATGTATTTCCTTGAATAAAAGGACCTACGGTGTACCCCATTGCCTCAGCCGGTGAAATTTGCTTATGAGCCCATAGAACTCTGCCATTTACATTAGATCCAGGTCCTGTGTTTGCAAATTCAGCGTAATAGCAAGTTTCGTGGAAGTTGGCTCCAGCCCATACCAACCATCCTTCTGGCCTCACCAAATCTCCAACCCTTGACTCCATGACGATGGTCCTTGAATACGCCTTCCATGGCCTTCCATAGAATGTTGGTATTACCAGCCTGACATCACGAAATCGTAGTATTGAATAGAACTGCTACAAACAAATAAAAAAACTATTTTCTTAACAATTTAGCCAACTTTTCAAAACTTATAACAAGCTTGGGTCTGTTTCAAAATATATAACGGATATAAACTTTCCGCATTACGAGAATGTGCCGATGTAAATTTTATTTAGAAGAGCTTGTCCTGGTGCATTTTCAAAGTGAAACAGGAAACTGCTAAGTCTGCATCCATGTGGCCGGAAAAAACATATATATGTAATATGTTTTGAAGCATATCGAATTTTTTTATATGTTTTTAGAAATGGACTTGACTGACAAATTATGAATAATGTAGGTATTTACCTGTCCTGTTGCAAGGCAACTTCAGGCACGATCCTGCAGTTCTGTATAACAATGCCGGTAGGTTCATTGGGCTGCAACCTTCCATGGGCCGTGATAGTGTTCATCTGACTCTCCATGGGGCGACGTACAATGATGAGGCAGTTCTGAAGAATAGTGGCAGCATCACCAAAGATGAAATCAACGGTTCCAGACACAACGCAGTTTCTATAGAATTGTCTTCCAGCCTTCGAGTACAGGGTATCCTGGTAACCATCCAGGCGGCAATTGAAGAATGCTGACATATCAGATGCCACCAAAAGTGCAACTGCCTGGTGTCCTTGAGGCCCTGCTGTGTTGAAGAATCCCATGTTCTTGCACAGAAATCCTGGAGCAAGCACAGCTGTACGTACATACATTTTAAAACTATTAGTAGTAGCACTAGTAGTACTACAACATCATCATCATATGTGTAGAGTAAATTATACCAATATGTACTTACTAAAGGTAGCGGTCTTGGAAGTGGGAACTGGAAAATGTTTGTTACCAACCACTCTTGTTTGTCTTGCTCCATCACCGTACATGAACACATTGGGTGAGTTAACAGTAACATATTCATTGTAGACGCCAGCCTTCACGTAAACAGTAACCCTCTTTGTATTCTTAACAGGAATGGAGTTCACAGCTTCTTGGATAGTTCTGAACTGACCGCTTCCGTCCTGAGCAACAACAATATCAGGTTTAACAGCAGCATTATTTCCAGCTGCCATGAGTTTCCTTTCAGCAGCGGACATCCAGGAAGGATAAGCCTCTTCAGCGAGCAACCTTCTGTTAACACCGATGCTGCTAGCTGCTTGCTTCACTGCATCAGGGCTGAGGCTATTTGCTACAGCAGCTAAAACAGTAACGATGGTAAGTGCATTGCTGGTAAGGTCTTGAGAGTTCTGCAGTTTCTCCTGAAGCTGCTGTTTTACTTCTGGAACGGTTAGTTCATCAATGCATGATTCTTGGAAGGCCATGACCATACTTATCCACGTACGCATGTCTTCGTTGCGTTTCTTGATATCGTCGGCTACTTGGAAGACGGCTTTAAGCTGATTGGTCGAGATTGCGAGCATGGTCTTGCAACTGTCCAATGCTAGCTTATTGTTGGGATCGTTGACTGAGTTGATCATGTCATTGGTGTGGTTGTATCCGGATTTCACTGCTTCTAGTGTTGCCTGGACAGCAGTGCGGATGAGGTCGGTTGTGTTGGAAATGGAAGCGGATTTCAATGTTTGTACGCACAAGTCTTTGTGGTCTGTGTTTGCGCAGAGAGCGTCCACTGATTTGGTGGAGGATTGGAGATCGACGGTTGAGGGATCGTTTTTGTGGTTGGTTTTTACTACAGCAATGACTGTGCCAACTACGGCTGCGACAAGTAGGATGCCGGCGATTCCGCCGAAAAGGACTTTTTTACCCATGAGGAAGGAGTATATTATATTTTTCTATAATAATATAATTAGCAATTTTATTGCTAGGAGCTGGCGCTCCTCCTGAGAGATATGTTGGCCTGCCTGCGATGAATGAAACCATACCGCTCCTTCTTATAGTGTTTGTGAGTTCGTTAGATTTTACAGTTGTGAGGGAATTTTGGGGTTGTTGCCTAAATTTAGAATAATTTTGAATGATCTGAGATGAAATTTTGATGCATTTGCTTTTTTTGGGAACAAGATAGAAGTTTGTGCTCCTATAATGTTGGAAGAAAACGTACGGTTAGAAAGCATTTGGAAGTGAAAAGATGCTGCCAGAACAGGTAATGTTAATGGATACTAGTCGATAGTTGCAGAATTAATAACTTGTTCAGCGAGTATTTTAAAAAACAAATTATTACTCGACTTCGTTTCGTAGTCCAGGACATCGATGTATTTGATATGAATTTTGTTTAGCTTGCACCCGGATATGTGTTGACAGTAGTGTATTTATGTATGATTGAATTAATAGGGTAACACTACAAAAATATAAAAACCGAGAAAGGAATTTCAGAAGTTGAACTCTCCATCCAACATCGAAATTTATGAATAAACTTATCCACGGATGGGGAAAGATCAATCGGTTGATGGGCAATATCAATCAACAGCAGGAGTTGGGAGGATTTTCATAAAAATTATAGAACATATCTCACGTGCATTATCAGTGTATTGTATAGACTCTTGCAACATTATGCTTCCATAGTGATATTACACTAGTAAAGAATAAAGTATGGTGTGCTTTCTCTCTTCAATCCAAGTACATGTGGCAATCCATGTAATTGCATCTGCATCTGCATCATCTCAGCCCTACATCTGATCCAAAGGCTTACGTTTATTTGTTTCTTTATTTTGGATCATGGGCCATTATATATTAAGCCCAGTATATAATCTATATATTTTGTGCATTCATTCATCTGTGATAGATTCGATTATTAATAAAAAGACTTCTCTTCATCAAATACAAACTTTACATTTCTCTAACTTGGTATCGGAGCCAAAATTGTGTGCTAACTGCACAAGTTGATCAGAGATCACTGTCCATCAGAAAAGTATCATCATTTGGACTCCTCACATCAAAGATTCAACATCTTCTCACCCGAGAGTTGATGCCATCACTGAAGTCAGTGCCTCGCCAGTTCATCACTCTGACTGCCTCTGATTATCACTGAAAGCTTAGTGGTATAGAGAATTCAAATTCATTGAAAACCGATCAAGAAAATCAAGAAAAGGCTTCAGTTAAATTCAAGTATCAAGATTCAACTGAATTGCATCTTCTCTTATTCTCAATTCAAGATTTTCAAGAAAAGAATTCTTATACCTGATTACTAACAATTCTAATTGTTCATCATGAATCAAGATGATGATGCAAGCCCACAGGTGTCCAACACAAGAGTATCCCTCAGCCAAACTCAACCAAATCCAGTTAATGATCTGATGAATACTACTATCAAACCTCAGAGTCAACTGCTCTCAATCCAACTTGATGAATCCAATTTTCTACTCTGGAAACTGCAAGTAGAGACATCAATTAGAGGATATGGATTAGAGGATTATATTCTTGGAACAAAAATTATACCACCAAAATTTATCAGAGACAGTGAGGACAAATTAATTCCAAATCAAGAATACACAGCACATCAGAGGCAAGATAGTCTTGTATGTGCATGGATGATGTCATCCATAAGTGCTTCTATTCTGCCACAACTTATAGGTTGTAAAACTGCTCAAGAAGTATGGACGACTATTGAAAGAAATTTCACATCTCAATCATCTGCAAGAATCATGCATCATATAAGACAATTGCAAACCATTAGAAAGAATGAAATGAGTATGAATGAGTACCGGCTCAAGGTCAAAAATTTATGTGACCAGTTGGCTTCAGCAGGGCATAAAGTCCCTGATTCTGTATATGTATTGTATATAATCAGTGGGTTGGACACTGAATATGAAGCTGTTGTGGCTATTATCTCTACCATGGAACCAACTCCATCACTACAGTTTTTATACTCCACTCTCCTATCACATGAAGGAAGAATTGAACATGGCAAAACAGTAAACTCAGACATATCAGTCAATTATATTTACAACAAAGGCAAACAAGGACAAGGAAGAGGGCAGTCCAATAACTATCAGAGAGGAGGACCATCCAACAGAGGCAGGAGAGGAGGTAGAAGCAATAACAACAATAAAATAAGGTGTCAAATTTGTGAGAGATATGGACATGGAGCAAATAAATGCTATTTCAGATTCAACAAGGACTACACTCCATCTCAACAAAATAGCAATGCTAATATAATACAGTTAATATGCCCAAGGACAACAATAACAATGATTAACCAGAGATCCTAAACACTGAAACTGCTACAACAGATGATATCTGGTATCCAGACTCTGGAGCAACAAACCATGTGACCAACAATCTCAGCAACTTAAATTTGGGTAACAAGGAATACAAAGGTATGCAAAATCTCTTTGTTGGCAATGGTAAAACTATTCACATTAAATATACTGGAAATGCAAGTATAAATGGACCCAAAAAATTGTTTCTAAATTTTTTATTGAGGGTTCCTTCAATTAAAAAGAATTTGATGAGTGTTTCCCAATTTGCAAAAGATAACAATGTCTTTTTTGAATTCCACCCTGATCACTGTATAGTTAAAGATATACTGACTCAAGAAATCATTTTACAGGGTAAAGAAAACAATGAATTATACAAATTTGATTTCTGTAACTCATAAGTTTCTGAAAATAAAGAGAACACTTGTGTGATGAATGTCATGAATAACAATGTATTCGATTTATGGCACTGCAAACTGGGTCACCCCAGTGCAAAAGTTGTAAAACACGTTATGAATAGTAATAATATTCCCTTTAGTAATATTTCTGATTCATATATATGCACCTCTTGCCAATTGGGAAAAAGTCATAAACTTGCATTTCCAGATTCACACACTTACTACACAAAACCCCTTGAATTAGTTGCTAGTGATCTATGGGGCCCAGCTCCTATCAGTTCTGACTATGGTTACAAGTATTATATATCCTTCATAGATGCATACTCAAGATTTGTGTGGATATATATGCTAAAAACCAAGTCAGAAGCTAGTAATATAGTTATTCAATTTATCAACAAGGTTGAAAATGTGACTGGAAATCATGTTTGCACTTTTCAAACTGATGGTGGAAAGGAATTCCTGCCACTAAAAACTTTCTTTGAAAAAAAAGGGAATTAATCATAGAACTACTTGTCCATACACTTCAGAGCAGAATGGGATCATTGAGAGAAAACATAGACATATTGTCGAAAGTGGTCTGACCTTACTAGCACAGGCTTTTATGCCCCTAAAATTTTGGCCAGAAGCATTCAATACTGCTGTGCATTTATTAAACTTGCTTCCAGCCAAAAATCTCAAATTTAAATGTCCACAGGAAGTACTAACTAAGGTCAAACCAGATTATAAACATCTAAAAGTCTTTTGTTGTCAATGTTTTCCCTGTTTAAGGCCCTATAACACTCACAAATTAGACTTTAGATCTAAATCATGCACCATCTTAGGATATTGTAATAATCAGAAGGGATATAGATGTCTTGACAACAAAGGAAATATATATATTTCCAGACATGTAAGATTTAATGAACAGGTATACCCATATAGCAGCACTGAAATCAAAACCACTGAAAAAGTGAGAAATACAAGGCTTATTATACCCGATTTACCTGATGGAGTTGAAGTTATACCCTCAACTCAACCCACAAATAAAGGAACAAGCACCAGCTCTCAACTCACCATGCCCATTGGGGAGCCAGGTCAAGAGCAAGATGACTGGATAGGTGATAGCAATGATCAATAGAAGATCAACAGTCAGAATGATAACCAAGATGCCAGCAATGATACTGTGGCTTGCAACAGTTCTGATAATAATTCAAATATCACTGTCAGAAATAATGTCAATATCCATCCAATGCTAACTAGAGCAAAATGTGGTATACATAAACCAAAGATTATTAACACCATTACAAATCAAGATGAACCATCCTCTTACATAGAAGCTGTCCAAAATAATAAATGGAGAGCTGCTATGCAAGAGGAGTATAATGCTCTAGTTAACAAAGGAACTTGGACTCTTGTTAAAAAACCAGAAAACAAAAATATTGTTGGATGCAGGTGGACATTCAAATTAAAGAAAAATGCTGATGGTTCAATTTCTAAATATAAAGCAAGATTGGTTGCAAAGGGGTATTCACAACAGCATGGGTTTGAATTTTCTGAAACATTCTCTCCTGTTGTGAAACCATCATCTATTAGAATCATTCTAACCATTGCTTTAAATAGAAATTGGAGCATCAAACAATTAGATGTTAATAATGCTTTTCTGAATGGTGTGTTACAGGAAGAAGTATTTATGGAGCAACCAGAAGGATTCATTCACAAATCAATAAAGAAATAATGTGCAAACTCAACAAGGTCATCTATGGTTTAAAGCAAGCACCAAGAGTCTGGTTTAACAAACTCAAGTCAACACTTATGAAGTTTAACTACAAGCCTCTAAAATCAGACAACTCCATTTTTACTAAAATTAATAATATTGCTACCACTTATATTTTAATCTATGTTGATGATATTATCATTACAGGGAGTAGTGAGACAGAAATGAAGAAAGTTACAGAGATGCTCAATTCAGAATTTTCTGTTAAGGATCTAGGTGATCTGAATTATTTTCTGCGAATTGAAGTTCAAAGATATTCAACTTCAGAAATGCATCTCAGTCAAAGAAAATACATTGCAGACATATTATCAAGAGCTAAAATGGACAAAGCCAATACTCTACCAACTCCTATGATCACAAATCATCAACTATCAAAATACAAGGGAGAGACAATTCAAAATGCAAAGCAGTACAGGAGTATAGTGGGTGCACTTCAATATGTAGCTATCACAAGGCCAGACATATCATTTAGCGTCAACAAAGTCAGTCAGTTCATGCAAAATCCCCTTGACAACCACTGGAAAGCAGTAAAAATGATACTCATATATCTCAAAGGGACAATTAATCATGGGCTCGTTCTAAAATCTGGCCAGTCACTCAACATCAACGCATATGCTGATGCTGATTGGGGTACTGACACTGATGATCGCAAATCCACATCAGGCTACTGCATTTATTTAGGAAAAACCCAATGTCATGGAGTGCAAAGAAACAAAATACTGTGTCACGATCCAGCACAGAGGCTGAATTCAGATGTGTGGCAAGTGCAACAGCAGAAGTTATGTGGGTAGAATCATTTCTAAGTGAACTCAACATTACACCAGACAAAAAGGCAACAACTTGGTGCGATAACGTGAGTACTATTTCTCTATCATCCAATCCAGTGCTCCATTCAAAGACAAAACATATAGAACTGGACCTCTATTTCATAAGAGAGCAAGTAATTAAGGAAAAATTAAGAGTAGGATACATACCATCTTTACACCAAAAGACAGACATACTTACCAAGCCCTTGACAAGGCTCAATTTCACAAGACTTAGAGATGAACTCAACGTCGACACAGCTAATCCATGCCAGAGATCGAAAAGAGTCATCTACATACCAGAATAAAGCAAGCTTAATGTTAGTCCATCATGAATCGCTGAAATTCTCTCTCGCTTTGAGCAGCCGCCATACTTTATCTTTTTGGCACAAAACCTAACCTAATCGGGTTTGAGCGGGGAAGTAAATAATAAAGTATGGTGTGCTTTCTCTCTTCAATCCAAGTACATGTGGCAATCCATGTAATTGCATCTGCATCATCTCAGCCCTACATCTGATCCAAAGGCTCACATTTATTTGTTTCTTTATTTTGGATCATGGGCCATTATATATTAAGCCCAGTATGTAATCTATATATTATGTGCATTCATTCATCTGTAATAGATTCGATTATTAATAAAAAGACTTCTCTTCATCAAATACAAACTTTACATTTCTCTAACTACACTACTAGAAGAAATTGATGGGTTGAAAATGATCAAATGTTATTCTTGTAGTGCCAAAATAGACTTTGCCTGAAAGTAAACTAGAGCTAGAATGTAGTTTACTTAAAAAAGGCTAAAATGATATTTACCGGAAGTCATGACTCAAACGTACTATTATAGACAGTCTTATGGTTCATATAATCCTCAAGTGTTTTTTTTTCTTTTCTCAGTTTGTATGCGAGTTGCATGTTTCTGGTTTGTGTTTGTTCTGCAGACTTTGACATACATCGAATTGTTCTATAATAGTTTTGACGTATAATTGTTGTGTATAATTATGTTGCATATTTGATTGTTTACTGTGCAGAATTTAGAAAAAAAAATTCGTTTCTATTAATGTTACTGATATCGAGTTATATAACTGTTTGGGATAAAGCATATACATGTATATGTATTCCGGCGATACATAGTTGAGGAAACTTTGCGAATGTAATCAACAGTTCATTGCAAATTCATATGTATGTTTAAAATCGTAAAATAATGAACTTTTATTTGCATTAGTAATGAATAGTCCTTCTCTATACATTAAAACTTGCAGTACTATTGCATATCATCAATGTTAATATATTCGGCATATTAATATATTCAGCAGGAACTATTATATATTTTTGGCAAAATTGCTATGTTGAAATATCGAAGCAACTTCACGAAGAAGTTAGTGGTCTTCAAACCAATGTTCAAGGTGTTGGTTTCAGTTTCGAATTCTGTTTCACCATACCTGAAATTTTGGTCAAGCTCAGATTTCCAATTTTCAATTTGACTTCGGATTTTATTACTTTTTTTCTTTATCTATTTATTTATTTTGATAAAATACATCAAAAGGTGTTGGAAATTTAATTGAACGTCTAAAAGTGTAGATTCGAATGTATGCTATAATTTTGTTTAATACAAATTGGCTAATGTTCAAATTAGTTTATCACCAGATTTTTCATCTTTTTTTTCCACCTTTATGGTTTGCTTTTGCATTTTTTTAATTATTCAACTCAGTTACAGCTAGTAAGATATATTCTTTTAGTAAAACTTAAAAACAGAAAATTATTGTCAAAGACAAAATTTCTCAGCATTTTAGTCTCAAGTACAGACCTTCGGTATTTTAACATGAAGGACAACTTCTTTATGTATCAGTTTTTAGGTATTGATAGTAGTTTTTATGTATTAGTTTTTAGCTATCAGTTTTTAGTTCGGTAACGGTTTTGAAAGAACGTTTCTCCTTATGAATAATTTTGAAAAAATATTTGTCTTTATCAATAATTTTTAAAAGAATGTTTGTCCTTGTGGTTAAAATATTGAAATTGTGTCCTTGAGACTAAAAATATACAAATTTTTATCTTTAAATTAATTTCCCCAACTTAAAATATGTTGTTTTTTAATGTTCTATTAAAAAGAGTGGAAATTTCTACCGGTATTGTCTTGGTTCTGACTGAAATTGAAATTGTCAAATTTTCGATTGAACCCCCTTGCTTCAAACATAAAAAAGTTTTTCTCCTAGAAGATCAAAAGTATTTTGAATGATTAACTGTATTAAAATTCAAACATATGATACTAACAGTACTCAAAGGAAAAAAACTAAATATATGAGAACCATAAATGGAATGATCCAATTTCATGATTAGGTTTTATAAACCATGTTGCATATGGATTGAAGTAGTAGCAGCTGCCTTGTGATTTCATTGGAATGTAAAAGGGTTATTGGCATGTGAAAACCTAAGAAGCCACAATTCCTTTAACGTGTGAAATTAGGTTAGTCAACTAAATTTGTTTCAATTTCAATATTTGGTTGTGGAAATCAGGTCCGTCCCATATTTTCAAACTTAATGTCTGAACTATTCTTTCTCAAAAACAAGTTTCACGGAACACCTCTATCAATGTTTTCAACGAAAATGTGCACTGTAGACTGCAAATTTTTACAGCGTATAATGCAAACATTTATAGTTCTAACTGCATATATATGTAAAATAAACATTTACAGTTCTAAATTCAAATATTCATAAAATAGATATTTGCAATACAAACCATAAATATATGTATTGTTGTAACAACCCTGTATTTTGTGATATTTTTAATTGTATATTTTAAATATTTTAATTAAATTCCTGATTTAAAAACTTTATTTTATTTATTAAAATGGATAAATTTTGTTATTTTAAATATAAATCTTGATTTTGATGCGAATTATAATTTCAAACATGAATAAATAAAATATTTTTCAAAAATGTGGATTTTGGTCAATATAGTCAAACTTTGACTTTAAATTTAAAATTTAAATATTTGATTTTTTCAATTTTATCTTTTATTATGAAAATAAATTAAATTTCAAGAATACTGCTTTTCGTTTCGTTGAAATCTAATTAATATTGTGAAAGTTATGCTTTTTACAATATTGTGTGTAAATTGATTTATTTAACAAAATTATTTATTTCAATTTATATAAATAATCTTTTTGTTTGTCATTTCATGATCTATTTTATGTTTATATGTGTAATATGACATGTTATGTATATATTTTATTTTTAAAACATTTTATAAGTGTAGTTATAATTTTCCAATGTTTATTCTATATTGTTTTCAAATTTTTAATGCTAGTTTCAATATAATAAACTATTTTCTTATTTATATTCTATTTTTCCTTAAAATATTTATCTATTTTATTTTTTACTTTATTTTGCTTTTCTTTTCCTATTTTATTTACTGATTTTTATTAGTTTATTTTGATTAAAAGAAAATAGAAATTTCAATAGTCAAAACCTTTCATTTTCCTGGTGACTTTTCATGTGCTTGTCTCTTAATTTTCCTTTTTGCCTTTTCACTTCAGCTTTGGCCATCCATTTTCTTATGGTTAGTCATGTATCTCATTTCATTTCACGTGAAAAAACATCTCTCCTCATCTCAAAAACTCACGGCTAGAAAAGAAAAAAAAAAGAAATTTTGTTAATGGCTTTTCTTTATCTCTTCTCCTCTTTTCATTGGATTTTGCCTTTCCTCTTCATCTTGAGCTATGCTCGGCCTAGCCCTCCACCATCACCACCGACGACCACACCACCATCTATAGCAGCACCACCCCCTTTCCTCTGGCCATCACTCCAGCCATCACCTGACATGTCCAGACCCGACCTAAGCATGGTCGAGCACATGGGATGACCAAGCCGAGCCAAAAGTTGAACCAAGCCCCACCATTTAGCCTTGACCCTATGTATGCTTTATCTTGCAAATCTACCCCTTTATCTCCATGTTGTCGTGCATTTGTGATGCCAAACCTGAGCAAAAGCATGATCATGGCTAAGCATATGGTCCCCTTGGTCGAGCTCTTGAATGGTTAAAGAAAGGTCAAATCATTTTGTCCTTTGTTAATTTAAATTTCCATTTGTTTCTAGATTGCTTTGTGTTGTATATTTATGTTATATTGTATTGTTTTGGGTTTTCACAAGATCATCATCTTGGCTCTCTCTCTCTCTCTCTCTCTCTCTCTCTCTCTCTCTCTCTCTCTCTAATCAAATGTCATGCTGTGTCGTGCTATTGTGCTTTCTAGAATTCATTTGTGTAGTTTGATTTGCTATCTCCAGCGTAAAGAGGTGAGTAATCATGCTTGACATTTATACTTATATAACTGTGAATTGACAACAAGTGAATCTGTAGAGATATTTATCATGTTATACCTGCCTGTGATATGAATTATATGATGTTAACCCAGTTTATAAACCTGTCATATCATCCGTTACTTCTATATGTTGTTATACTGTTTATTTATATATGTTTCTCATACGGCAAGTTCCCTGTAGAATAAAATCACTATGGGTTGAAATGATACGTACCCGAACGGACTTTAGAATAGAGAAAAATCGTTATTGGCTGAAATGATAGGCCTGAGCGATTTTTATTTATTTTATTTGACTTGGGATTACGGGTTTGAAATGATAGAATCCGCATTTTTCTTTGTAAATTACGGATTGAAATGATATATTATCCGTATCACTTGACCTAGGTTAGAAAATATTATACAGACCTATGGTTATTTTTTATATATATCTTTCTGGAAATTATTAAAGTACTTTAAAATTGTATATTATGATATTTTAGTTTAAATTGGATAAAAAAAAATGATTTTTATAAAGTGTTAGTGATTTTCTACAAGTTAAATATGTTAATAAAATAAACAGTTAAGTTGAAATTCGAAATATAAGTAAATTTTGAAATTTGTGATTTTGTTTAAAAATAGAGTTTAAGTTAAGTAAATAAAATATGATAATTTGAATTAATTTGAATTTAAAATGATTTTTATAAAGAGTTATTGATTTTTCTATGAATTAAATTGGTTAAATAAATGAATGCTTTAAAGTGTAATTTGAATATAACTTAAATATTTAAATTTGAAATTTGGTTTATAAATAAAAGTTAAGTTAAGTAAATAAAATGGAAAATTAAGATTATATTTTGAAATGGTAATTAAAACTTAATTGTTAAGTTAATTTTTAAAATGCAAAGAATGGAAAATTTGTATGCTTGAATTAATAAGTGAACTATTAATAATTTGATATTTATTTATGAAATTTTACTTTATAAAAAAAATCATAAGTTAAAGGTGTATTTAAATGAATATTTTTGAGTGTAAAAATACGATTTTTATAAGTTAAAATGGTTTAAATCAAAGTTTAATTGTTTCTGAAATTGTATTGAAAATCTGGAAATTGAATTAACAGCATTCAAAAATACTGTCATTTCTGAAGTTAACTTAAAATCTGTTGTAAATGATATTGCAGCACTTTGTAAGTGCTGTAGTTGATGCAAATAAACTAAAGGCTAAATTTAACTAAGGCTATTGCCGCACTTGGTAAGTGCTGCAATTGCAGAAACTAAAATTAAAATCTGAAACTAATAAAAGGCTATTGTAGCACTTGTTAAGTGCTGCAGTTGGATGAAATGAGTTTTTTGAATATAATTGAACTATTATAGCAGTTTTAAAATGTTGTCTTTGCTGAAATGAATTGTTTTCAAGTGTAACTTACCGAAGCATTTTCTAAGTGCTGTGGAAAGATGAAATTTTAATGTTTTGTTGTTTTTAAGTAAATAAATGAACTCGGAAT
Organism: Allium cepa; assembly: GCA_030765085.1. Classification (NCBI taxonomy): domain Eukaryota; kingdom Viridiplantae; phylum Streptophyta; class Magnoliopsida; order Asparagales; family Amaryllidaceae; genus Allium; species Allium cepa. The sequence continues at coordinate 1,046,835,734 of CM060941.1, forward strand.
AGAGTAAATTTTTGGGAGTTGAATATTTTCTTTATAAGTATAATAACTTCACTTTTAAATAGTTTAAATGAAGCGTTTTGATTTGAAATTTTAAATCCTTTTTGAAATGTGATTTGGAATGATATTTAAATTAAATAAATGAATGAGGTTTTGAAAGGATATGATATTTGAGTTTTGAAATGGTTTGTTGGGAAACTGAATTGAATTGAAACAGATGGTTTGAATTGAATTGAATTGGAAATTTGAAAATTTAGGTTTAATTGAATAAGTTTGAAAAATGTAAACAATTTAAAGGTACCATGATTTCAAATGTATGATTTCCAAATGTTAAGATTTTCTAAGTGTAATGATTTCAAGTATTTTGGTTTCAAAAAGTTATAACTTTGAAAGTATTATGATTTTTGAAAGGTGAATATATGTTTGAAATGGAAATGATAAACTATTTGATTTGAATATAGTTTTGAAATAAAATGGTTTTGGTTTTGAAATATATACTATTTTTGAAATTTATAACCATCAAACAACGATTGGTTGTTAAAGAGACTGGGATCGGATATGGACATACTCTCTGTCGATACCAAAAACCACTTTAACAACTGTGTACGCGGTGGAGATTCCAGAACGAAGTAGGATGGTGGCGACGATCCTATTGAGGTATGAACGTGGACCCAACTCCCATGAGTTGGCATAAGGTGGCTAAAACAAGAGCGATCGACGGGCCAAGTGAGGTAGCTCCTCCTATCGAATGCACTTCTTCGATTCTATACTCTTACTTGTGGTTGATTTGATGGCCATCCTCCGATTTTGATTGGGAGTGTATTCTGGGATGGGCCTAGTGGCTGTTACGTTACCGCCAGCCCATGTGCGTAATTGATATATCTACCCCGGCATTGCCTTGTGTGCCGTGTCACCTACCATAGCAAACCTTACTATGAGTTTGTTTTTCTCCCGTAGCCTGTAGAATATTTAGGGTAGCCTACCGATCTGGAGGTATGCTGATACTGGATGGACTACTGGGACTATTACATGTTAAGGGGAATATTGGGTCACTCCTTAATGCTATTTTAAAGTAAGTTTATTTTACTGTAGACATTATTATAATAGCGCAATATTACTGCATAGTAAATAGTTTAATGGATCCTTAGAGGATGGGAGGTCCCAAACATCCTTTAAGTTACTTGTACTTATTACAGTTCACTTGAGTTGGTTTATATGGTATAAGTATGTATGTCCCGACTCCAGTGTTTTGTATTTTGCTTTACGCTTGGGTTAGCCTGAGTATTCACAGTTTAGCTTTGGATTCCTCTTTCTGGAGGTAGGAATCACTGGAGATTCTGCTTATCTAGTTATCTATCTATTCAGTTCTAGTTGTTCTTTTTTAGCTCTTGTATTAGTGAACTTTTATGTATTTGGGATTTCTATTATATTTTTTTCAGACTGATTATATATTTTGTTTTGAGACTTTGTAATAGCAGCTTCGTGAACTATTATGGTATTTTAATTTCTGCTGCGAGTTATTCTGATATTTCTGTGTTTGTGATTCTTTGATTGCTTTCATTTGCTCCAAATTTTATTACAATGTGGTATTTTGAGCAATTCAAGTCTGACATGTGCAGATGCGAATGGATGAAAATATCGGGTTGTTACAGTTGGTATCGGTGCTTTGGTTTTTAGGCAAACCATTGCCTGCGGAGAAAAAATTCGTTAGAGATAGGGTAGAAATACCCTAGAATGAGTGAAATCAACCTCAGAATCATTTTCTTTGTGAGAGAACGTATTTTCAAAGTATAAACTGATTTTCAAAATGATTTTTCAAAGGATTTTTTGAATATTATTTTGATATAATATTTTCTTATTTTAAAGAATTTTTTTGTAAACTTCCTTCCTTTTGTATCTACCTTGTTAGTATTTTCGTTCTTTAGGATATTCATCCAAGTGAATTTATCTGTCTTCAACTTGGTCATTTCAGTAAGGCTTACCCTTCTATTGGGTAGGGCAATTCTTTTGAATCTTCCTGTATATTGCTATCACCTCTGCAACTTCTCCTGTTCCTACTCCTAGTGATGACCAAGGTTCTCTTCAAGGCACCTTTTCATTATTTCAGTATCAAGTTCGTGTTTTATTTGATACTAGAGTTTTCCTATAGTTTTATTTCTGTTGATTTGTGTGATAAGTTCGAGCATCTCCTTTCTCTTGAGTATGCTTCTATTCCTTTATGTGTTTCAAATCCAATTGGGGGTCCTGCAAACCTTAATCAGATTTGTAAGCATGTGAAGCTTCTCTATTCTGATCATCGCTTTAGTGGTGATTTCTATGTTCTTGGCTTCGATGCTTTTGATTTATTGCTTGGAATATATTGGCTTGGTGGGCATGATGCCCATATCTCTTGTAAAGCTGGCATGTTTATCTTATTGATGATCAAGGAAATTCCTTGATTATTCAGTGCTGCGTGCCTCAGGATTTTGCTGACAGTTTTATCTATTCTCTGGATTCTTCTCCTGGTGATCTTCATTCGACCCGTGTGGTCAGATTCTATCCCGATGTATTTGGTGAAGTCAATGCTTTACTTCCTAAGCGGGAAATTGATTTCCTTATTGATCTTATTCCTGGAACTTGACCCGTTCTTCTTCTTCCTAGAAGAATTGCACCCCACGAGAAGGTTGAGTTGGGAAAGCAAATCGAGCACTTGTTCTCCAAAGGTCTAATCAGGCCTAGCAGAATGGGGAGCAGCGGTTATTTTCGTCACTAAGTTCGATGGTTCTTTGAGGATGTGTGTTGATTATAGGGAGCTGAACAAGCTCGCTATGAAAAACATATATCCAATGCCTCGTATCAATGCAATGTTTGATCAGCTTTATGGTGCCTCTGTTTTCTCTCAGCTTGATCTTGCCTCAGGTTTTCACCAGCTCAGTGTTTCCGAGGAAAGTATTCCTAAGACTAGTTTCCGTACTGAGAATGGGTTCTATGTATGGTTAGTCATGCCTTTGGGTTTGACTAGTGCTCCTGTTTTCTTTGTTGATTTGATGAATCGTGTTTTTCTGTTATGCTTAATAAATTTGTTCTAGTCTTTGTTGATGATATCCTTGTCTTTTCTAGAAAGAGCATGATTCGCACTTGAAAACTATTCTGAAAATTCTTAGAATTCATCAATTGAAGGCTAAATTTTTCTTAATGCCATTTCTAGAAGGATGATGTCTGATTCCTTGGACACATTGTTTCTAGTAATGGAGTTTCTGTTGATCCAGTCATGATCGCTGCGATCAATGCAGTCTTTCTTTCTTTCTCTTTTTCCTTTGTCACTTAATTATTCTATCTTTTCTGTTGTTCTTCTTGGACTCCTTTTGAGATTCGTAGTTTTCTGAGCCTTGCCGGTTATTACCGTTGATTCATTGAGAATTTTGCTCGGATTGCTTCATCTCTCACTGCTTTGACTCGTAAGAATGCTAAGTATCTGGGTTATTGTGGATAGACTGACCAACCCACTCATTTCATTTCGGTCAAGTCTACCTATTCTGCTTCTGGCTTGTCTGAGATCTACATGGGAGAGATTGTTCATCTCCATGGTGATTCTCTCAGTATTGTTGTGATCATGATCCTATCTTTACCTGTCAGTTTTGGAAAGCTTTTCAAGAATCTTTGGATACTCATCTGAATCTGAGCACTGCTTACCATCCACAGACCGACGATCAGACGGGAAGATTGAATCAGATTCTTCAGGATCTTCTTCGTGTTTGTGATCGTCTCCACCTTGTTAAACTTACTTATAACAACAGTTATCAAGTATAATTTCAATCTTCTTGTCATTTTGTCTTAATCCTATTTCATTCTATCTTTTTCTGTGTTTTCACATACCTCATTCCTTTTCGGGGACGAAAAGTTTTAAGTGGGGGAGAGTGTAAGAACCCTGTATTTTGTGATTTTTTTTTAATTGTATATTTTAATTATTTTAATTGAATTCCTGATTTAAAAACTTTATTTTATTTATTGAAATGGATAAATTTTGTTATTTTAAATATAAATCTTGATTTTGATGTGAATTATAATTTCAAACATGAATAAATAGAATATTTTCCAAAAATGTGGATTTTGGTCAATATAGTCTAACTTTGACTTTTAAATTTAAAATTTAAATATTTTAATTTTATCTTTTATTATGAAAAAAATTAGATTTTGAGAATATTGCTTTTCGTTTCGTTGAAATCTGATTAATATTGTGAAAGTTATGCTTTTTACGATATTGTGTGAAAATTGATTTATTTAACAAAATTGTTTATTTTAATTTATATAAATAATATTTTTGTTTGTCATTTTATGATCTATTTTATGTTTACACGTGTAACATGACATGTTTTTTAAAACATTTTATAAGTGTAGTTATAATTTTTCAATGTTTATTTTAGATTGTTTTCAAATTTTTAATGCTAGTTTCAGTATAATAAACTATTTTCTTATTTATATTATATTTTTCCTTAAAATATTTAATTATTTTCTTTTTCACTTTATTTTCTTTTCTTTTTCTATTTTATTTACTGATTTTTATTTAGTTTAGTTTGATTAAAAGAAAATAGAAATTTCAAGAGTCAAAACCTTTCATTTTCCTAGCGACTTTTCATGTGCTTGTCTCTTCATTTTTCTTTTTGCCTTTTCACTTCAGCTTTTGGCCGTCCATTTTCTTCTGGTTAGCCATGTATCTCATTTCATTTCACGTGAAAAAATATCTCTCCTCATCTCAAAAACTCACGGCCAGAAAAGAAAAAAAAAGAAATTTTGCTAATGGCTTTTCTTTATCGCTTCTCCTCTTTACATTGGATTTTGCCTTTCCTCTTCTTCTTGAGCTACGCTCGGCCTAGCCAGCCCTCCACCATTACCATCGACGACCACACCACCATCTATAGCAGCACCACCCCCTTTCATCTGGCCATCACTCCAGTCATCATCTGACATGTCTAGACCTGACCTAAGCATGGCCGAGCACATGGGATGACCAAGCCGAGCCAAAAGTTGTACCAAGCCCCACCATTTAGCCTTGACCCTGTGTATGCTTTATCTTGCAACTCTACCCCTTTATCTCCATGTTGCCGTGCATTTGTGATGCCAAACCTGAGCAAAAGCATGATTATGGCTAAGCATATAGTCCCCTTGGTCGAGCTCTTGAATGGTTAAAGAAAGGTCAAATCATTTTGTCCTTTGTTAATTACTATTTCCAATTGTTTCTAGATTGCTTTGCGTTGTATATTTATGTTATATTGTCTAGTTTTGGGTTATTTACAAGATCATCGTCTTGGCTCTCTCTCTCTCTTGAATCAAATGTCATGCTGTGTCGTGCTATTGTGCTTTCTGGAATTCATTTGTGTAGTTTGATTTGCTATCTCCAGCGTAAAGAGGTGAGTAATCACGCTTGACATTTATACTTATATAACTGTGAATTGACAACAAGTGAATCTGTAGAAATATTTATCATGTTATACCTGCCTGTGATATGAATTATATGATGTTAACCCTGTTTATAAACCTGTCATATCATCTGCTACTGCTTTATGTTGCTATACTGTTTATTTATATCTGTTTCTCATACTGCAAGTTCCCTGTAGAATAGAATCACTATGGGTTGAAATGATACATACTCGAACGGACTTTAGAATAGTGAAAAATCATTATGGGCTGAAATGGTAGGCCTGAGAGATTTTTATTTATTTCATTTGACTTGGATTGCGGGTTTGAAATGATAGAAGCTGGATTTTTCTTTGTAAATTACGGATTGAAGTGATATATTATTTGTATCACTTGACCTATGTTAAAAAATATTATATAGGCCCGTGGTTATTATATATATATATATATATATATATATATACATATATATATATATTTCTGGAAATTTTTAAAGTACTTTAAAATTGTATATTATGATATTTTAGTTTAAATGGAATAAAAAAATGATTTTTTATAAAGTGTTAGTGATTTTCTACAAGTTAAATATGTTAATAAATAAACAGTTAAGTTGACATTTGAAATACAAGTAAAATTTGAAATTTGTGATTTTTTTTAAAAATGGAGTTTAAGTTAAGTAAATAAAATATGATAATTTGATTTAATTTGAATTTAAAATGATTTTTATAAAGAGTTATTGATTTTTCTATGAATTAAATTGGTTAAATAAATGAACGCTTAAAAGTGTAATTTGAATATAACTTAAATATTTAAATTTGAAATTTGGTTTAAAAATAAAAGTTAAGTAAATAAAATTGAAAATTAAGATTATATTTTGAAATGATAATTGAAACTTAATTGTTAAGTTAATTTTTAAAATGCAAAGAATGGAAAATTTGTATGCTTGAATTAATAAGTGAACTATTAATAATTTGATATTTATTTGTGAAATTTTAATTTATAAAAAAATCATAAGTTAAAGGTGTATTTAAACGAATATTTTTGAGTGTAAAAATATGATTTTTATAAGTTAAAATGGTTTAAATTATAGTTTAGTTGTTTTTGAAATTGTATCGAAAATCTGGAAATTGAATTAACAGCATTCAGAAATGCTATCATTTCTGAAATTAACTTAAAATCTGTTGTAAAGGATATTACAGCACTTTGTAAGTGCTGTAGTTGATGCAAATGAACTAAAGGCTAAATTTAACTAAGGCTATTGCAGCACTTGGTAAATGCTGTAGTTACAAAAACTAAAATTAAAATCTGAAATTAATAGAAGGCTATTGTAGCACTTGTTAAGTGCTGCAGTTGGCTGAAATGAGATTTTTGAATATGATTGAACTATTACAGCAGTTTTAAAATGCTGTCTTTGCTAAAATGAATTGTTTTCATGTATAACTTATCGTAGCATTTTCTAAGTGCTGTGGAAAGCTGAAATTTTAATGTTTTGTTGTTTTTAGTACATAAATGAACTCAGAAAAGAGTAAATTTTTGGGAGTTGAATATTTGATTTATAAATATAATAACTTCACTTTTAAATAGTTTAAATGAAGTATTTTGATTTGAAATTTTAAAATCTTTTTGAAATGTGATTTGGAATGGTATTTAAATTAAATAAATGAATGAGGTTTTGAAAGGATATGATATTTGAATTTTGAAATGGTTTGTTGGGAAACTGAATTGAATTGAAACTGATGGTTTGAATTGAATTTAATTGGAAATTTGAAAATTTGGGTTTAATTGAATAAATTTGAAAAATGTAAAGAATTTAAACGTACCATGATTTCAAATGTATGATTTCGAATGTTATGATTTTCAAAGTGTAATGATTTCAAGTATTTTGGTTTCGAAAAGTTATAACTTTGAAAGTATTATGATTTTTGAAAGGTGAATATATGTTTGAAATGGAAATGATAAACTATTTGATTTGAATATAGTTTTGAAATAAAATGGTTTTGGTTTTGAAATATATTCTATTTTTGAAATTTATAACCACCGGCTATAACAACGATTGGTTGTTAAAGAGATCTGAATCAGATATGGACATACTCTCCATCGATACCAAAAACCACTTTAACAACTGTGTACGCGGTGGAGATTCCAGAACGAAGTAGGACGGTGGCGACGATCCTATTGAGGTATGAACGTGGACCCGACTCCTGTGAGTTGACATAAGGTGGCTAAAACATGAGCGATCGACGGACCAAGTGGGGTAGCTCCTCCTATCGGACGCGCTTCTTTGATTCTATACTCTTACTTGTGGTTGATTTGATGACCATCCTCCGATTTTGATTGGGAGTGTGTTCCGAGGTGGGCGTAGTGGCTGCTACGTTACCGCCAGCCCGTGTGCGTAGTTGATATATCTACGCTGGCATTGCCTTGTGTGTCGTATCACCTACCATAGCGAGCGTTACTACAAGTTTATTTTTCTCCCGTAGCCCGTGGAGTATTTAGGGTAGCCTCCCGATCTGGAGGTATGATGATGTTGGGTGGACTACTGGGATTATTACGTGGTAAGGGGAATATTGCGTTACTCCTTAATGCTATTTTAAAGTAAGTTTATTTTACTGTAGACATTATTATAATAGTACAATATTACTACATAATAAATAGTTTAACGGATCTTTAAAGGATGGACGGTCCCGAGAATCCTTTAAGTTACTTGTACTTATTACAGTTCACTTGAGTTGGTTTACATGGTATAAGTGTGTATGTCCTGACCCGAGTGTTTTGTATTTTGCTTTACGCTCGGGTCAACCTGAGTATCCACAGCTTAGCTTTGGATTCCTCGTTTTGGAGCTAGGAATCGCTAGAGATTCTGCTTAAAATCTAGTTATATATCTATTAAGTTTTAGTTGTTCCTTTTCAGCTTTTGTATTAGTGAACTTCTATGTATTTGGGATTTCCATTGTATTTATTTTCAGACTGATATTATGTATTTTGTTTTGAGACTTTATAATAGTAGCTTCATGAACTACTATGGTATTTTAATTTCCGCTGCGAGTTTTTCTGATATTTCTGCGTCTGTGATTCTGTGTTTGCTTTCATTCGCTTCAAATTTTATTACAATGTGGTATTTTGATCAATTCAAGTCTGACATGTGCGGATGCGAATGGCTGAAAATATCGGGTTGTTGCAACTGTAATGCAAATATTTATGGTGTAAATGACAAATTTTTATTTTACAAAAATATGTAGTGAGAACTGTAAATATATCCTGTGTAGGTTGCATATTTTCGTTGAAAACATTGACATTAGTTTTTAGTATAACATGTTTTTGACCGGACGCAAAAGTGGATTTTGAAACTTATGATGAAGAATGCGACAAAACGTCCCTATTTGATTTCCCCTTAAAAACACAACTAAAATATAGTACCACTAAAATCAACATCAGTGCTCAATATAGGTATAGATTCATTTGTCCGTCATTTTTTATTTGTTTAATGAATTGTAAACGTTTGGAAATCAGTAAATGTGATCATCAGGTGAAAATACTAATTTCTTAATTATTACTTCATGTGCGTTGGATATCGATATTACCTTTTACATTGGAGTGTGTCCATTGTTGTCACTCAATTGTTTCATTGTACCTTGGGTGATCTTAGAAAAATACTTTCACAACAATTTTCAGGTGCGAAAATTTACACAATTAAATCATAACAACTTACGTTAGATTCAGATCATAACAAGACTTGGGAAATATTTGATGTAATCTATATCTTGCGAATAACATAAACCCTAAGATCTAGAATTACATGATTATCACATATGTAAAGAATTAATAAAAAATACCTCCAGACATATTGTATACGAATCAACAATGGATGTTGTCGAATGCTGTTTCAATTGAGAAAGAAAATGGTTTCTCTCTCTTTTCCTATATGTTTCTTTATGTGTTTTCTGTATATCCTTTGTGATGGGCAAAGGTTGATATTTATAGGTAGAGAGAGGACCAAATTTCTAGATTTGTAGACTTAATCTTGATCGTCCATCAAGATCAAGATAAGAGAAATTAACGCTCTAGATTATAACCATTTTATTTATTTAGCATATTAATAGGAAAAACCTTTTAGATTCTATTGACCACATAATGAGGAAGGAAACGTTTGAGAAAAGAAACGGTCCATTAATGTACCACATAAATTTCCTTACAAAACGATCAAATTTCCTTACAGTCTCCCACTTGGTCAATAGTAAAATCTATTAATGTTTTCGTATTAAGGTCATAAGGCGCGCATGATATGCTAAATTTTTCTTTAGTCGGTTATCATAAGTGTCTTGGCTAATCTAGTGGTCAATGGAAGTCATGACGTGTACACGTTATTTTGCAACATGCTTACTTCCATGTACTATGACATTGACAACTTTCATAGCTAGACCGTAGATGAGCATAACTTAATGGTCACATAATGTCTTGAAGCAAAAGACTATTTCTGTTATCATTTATCTAAATATAAATGTGTACACATTATAAAACAGAAATAAAAGATGTCCAAATTATTAAGAGCTCAATAATTTTTATGTCTAGATAAGTACAAAATAAATGGCATAATGAGAAGATAATTAGGAACTATCTGCAAGACCCATGCTATCAGTATGTCTCTGAAAGGTCTTTGGAGGTAGTCCTTTCGTGAATATGTCTGCCACTTGTAAGTCTGTACTTATTGATTCAACAATAATGTTCTTTAGTTTAACATCTTGCTTCAGTAGTAGGTATTTAAGGTCCATGTGTTTGGAACCTTTGGTTATCCTATCATGCTTGGAGAAAAAGGTTGCAGCTTCATTGTCGCAGTAAACAGTTAGTGGCTTAGAGATAAAACTTAAAGTGCCAAATTGTGAGACAAAATTACGCAGCCATGTTCCCTGAATTGAAGCCTCATAACATGCTACGTATTCAGCCATCATGGTGGATCCGAAAAGCATCTCAGATTTCTGGCTTCTCCATGATATTGCACCTCCACATAAGAGGTACACATAGCCAAGAGTGCAGATCCTAGTGTCAGGACATCCAGCAAGGTCTGAATCAGAATAACCAGTTACCTGTAGGTAACTTGATTTTCTATAGGTGAGCATGTAATTCCTTGTTCCCTTTAGGTATCTTAGTACCTTCTTTGCAGCTTTCCAGTGAGTGATTCCTGGGTTACTTTGAAATCTACCCAGCATACCAACTGCATGACTGATATCAGGTCTTGTATAGACCTGTGAATACATCAAACTCCCTACAAGAGATGCATAAGGATATTTGGTCATTTCTTCTCGTTCCATAGGAGTCTTTGGGCACTGCTCAAGAACAAGTTTGTCTCCTTTCTGCAGTGGGACAGGACTAGAGGAACAATTCGTCATGCCAAATCTCTCAAGAATTTTGTCAATATATGCTTTTTGAGACAATCCCAGAATTCCTTGTGATCTATCACGGAATATTTCTATTCCTATCACATAGGATGCCTCACCCATATCTTTCATTTCAAAGTTCGTTGAGAGATAATCCTTAGTTTCACGTAATAAACCAAGGTCGCTGCTAGCTAACAATATGTCATCAACATACAGAATCAAAAATATGAACTTGCTTCCACTGAACTTGAGGTATATACAAGGGTCAACTATGTTTTCTGTAAAACTGAAAGCGGTAATGATTTCATGAAACTTTAGATACCATTGTCTAGAAGCGTGTTTCAGTCCATATATTGATTTCTTAAGTTTGCAGACCATGTCTTCCTGTCCTTCAATTATGAAGCCTTCAGGTTGACGCATGTAGACTTCTTCTTCCAAGTCTCCATTTAGAAAGGCTGTTTTCACATCCATTTGATGTAACTCGAGATCGTAATGAGCTACTAATGCGATAATAATTCTAAGAGAATCTTTCCTGGAAACAGGAGCAAAAGTTTCATTATAGTCAATGCCTTCTTTTTGATTAAAACCTTTGAAAACAAGTCTAGCTTTATATTGTTCAAATTTACCATTGCAGTCACGTTTGGTCTTGAAAACCCACTTACAACCGACTGCTTTATGTCCTTGCGGTAATTGAATGATTTCCCAAACTTGATTATTATCCATAGATTTTAGTTCATCTTTCATGGCATCAATCCATTTAATAGAATTAACATCCTTAATGGCTTGTGAATAAGAAATTGGGTCTGTAGTTCCTTCAGATTCTATTAGATAAAGCATGTAATCATCAGGAATAGCTGATCTTCTTAGTCTTTGAGATCTTCTTAATGTTAGTTTCTGTGGTACTTCATCAACATTATGATTGGTGATAATTTCATTATGGAGTTGTTGATCATTTATTGGGTTTTCCTCATTGTGAACATGTTCAACAATGGGATGATTCCCAATATCTTTTGAAATAGAGGGTAAGATAATGGGTACCCTTATTTCATTAATGACCACTTCTTGTTGTTTTGTACTCCCACTGATTTCACCATTCTCATAGAATTTGGCATTTCCGGTTTCAACAATTCTTGTACTATGGTTAGGACAATAAAATCTATATCCTTTAGATTTTTCTGGGTAACCTATAAAGTAACCACTGACTGTCTTAAAATCCAATTTCTTTTCATTTGGATTGTACAGTCTAGCTTCAGCTGGGCAACCCCAAATTTGGAGATGTCTTAAACTAGGTTTCCATCCTTTCGAAAGTTCAAAAGGAGTCTTTGGAACGGCCTTACTTGGAACTCTATTTAAGATGTAGACAGCTGTTCGTAATGCATCCATCCATAATGATATAGGTAAATTTGCATGACTCATCATGGATCTAACCATTTCCATGTATGTACGATTTCGCCTTTCAGCTACACCATTCTGCCATGGAGATCCAGGCGTTGTGTATTGTGCAACAATTCCAAGTTTTTGAAGAAGTCTAGCAAAAGGTCCAGGATGTTGTCCCGTTTCATCATACCTTCCATAGAATTCACCACCCCTATCTGACCTAATGATTTTCACTTTTCTTTCTAATTGCCTTTCGACTTCAGTAATGAACACTTGTACAACGTCCACTGACTGAGATTTTTCATGCAACAGATAAAGAAAGCAATAACTTGAAAAATCATCGATAAAAGTGATGAAATATTTCTCTCCACCAAAAGTTGGAACATCAAAAGGTCCACAAATATCTGTATGTATTATTTCAAGAAGTTGTGTACTTCTTGTGGCTCCTTTCTTTGTGTTTTTTTTGTTGTTTTTCCTTTAATACAATCAACACATGCTGTAATGTTAGCGAAGTCTAGATCCGGTAGGACACCATCTTTCACTAACCTTTTGATTCTTTCACTGGATATATGACCCAGTTTTTTATGCCACAAGAAGTAAGAATCATTATTGGATGACTTTCTTTTATTTTCTTTTCCATGCAGAGTGAGTTGGATTTCAGCATTTTGTTTAAGATGAAGTTTATAAAGTCCATCAATTAATATTCCAGAACCAATAAGACTAGAATTTTTAAATAAACTAAAATTTTCATTTCCAACTTCAAAAAAATATCCAAATTTATCAAGTACACTTACAGAAATCAAATTACGGGAAATAGACGGAACATAAAGAGTTTGACATAAATCTAACTGATAACCTCTATCTAAAATAAGACGAAAAGTTCCAATAGCTTCAACTGGAGCTTTATCTTTATTCCCATTAAAATGAAATTCTCACTTGGGTTTGTGGTTTGGATCGTAATGAATCCCTGCATAGAATTCGAAACATGAACGTTAGCAGCAGTATCAATCCACCAAGTAGAAGAAGGTACATTAGTAAGATTTGATTCGAAATGACTTACGAAACCCATTGGGTTACCTTTCTTTTCGAACCATGCTTTGCGCTTAATGCAATCTGCCTGGAAGTGTCCAGGTTTCTTGCAGAATTTGCAGACATCATCCTTCTTTTTCTTCTTGGATGGTTGAGTGGCGTCATAAGATTTGGGTGGTGCTCTTTTATGCTGTGATTTGTTCTTTTTGTCAGCTTGTTTTCCAACCCCTTGAGTGAAATAAGCAACTTTAATGCCTTGCGAGCCTTGCCTAGACTCCTCTTGAACCAGTTTGTTAGTCAATTCATTCAGACTCCACTTTTCCGTAATAGTGTTGTAATGAATTTTGAATGGTTCATACCGAGGAGGTAAGCTAGTGAGAATGAATTGGACGAGAAAAGCATCGTCCATAACCAATCCCAAGTTCTTAAGTTTGGCAGCAAGGTTAATCATTTCAATGACATGAGCGCTCATTGAGCGAGAACCATCAAACTTCATGGTTACAAGATCTGCCATAAGTTTCCCAGCAAGGGATTTGTCTGCAGTCTTGAACCGATTTTCAATGGATTGCAAATATTCTTTTGCGCTTTCAGTTTGGGGTAGGGAGGTTTTGATGTTGGTATCAATCACCATTCGCATAAACATCATGCTGAGCCTATTAGATCGTTCCCAATCATTATGGAGTTTGTTTTCCTCAGGCGTACTTGTGTCAGTAAGTGGGGCTGGCTTTTCCTTAAGGAGAGCCATGTCCAGTTCAAGTACACCTAAAGAAAACTCAACTTGCTATTTCCATTCTGAGTAGTTGGTCCATTGAGTTTGACGATAGACATAGCGTACGAATTAAGGTTTGAGGGCATTGCAACTGCAGGTATAAAAGAAATGTAGGCTTCTTTATTAGAATAAAACACATGTCATAATAAGAGGTTAGGTTTAGCGCCTCCTGTGGGTAGACAGTAGAACCATGCTATTGAAAGAATGATAAACATTAATGTTTCATGCGTTATTGTGCAAGCAGAAGCAGCAGCCGCCTGTGGACGGGACTGCATGCAACAGACCAGAGGAAACAAGGAATTTAAGCACGGAAGCGTAAAATAAAACAAGAGATAAACATTAATGTTTTTTTTTTGCATAAACATTTGTCATTCTTTCAAGTAATCCACAGCAAGGATAATTAATGTCTAGTAACTCCAAGTAAATTCCATACATGAATTTAACATATAAATAATCATTTTGCAAATCATATATAGACAATTATCTTGCAAGTTCCAGGTCATGAATTTAATGTCAAACTAGAAAACAATTGTTTTCAATATGTATACTTTCTGAAAAGTATTCGCATACAATAAGTTGTTCCATATTATACAGTAGGTCAAATATTAAAGTAGAAAAAAATCAACTTTTGCGGAAATATAAACTTTCCAGATCCAGATTTAAGAATACAATAAATAGAACAATATTGATAATCATGATTACTGTAGTAACTTAAATAATACGAATATTAAACTTGAATCATATTAACATTAATAATCATTATCATTATCATAGTAAAATTACAAACATCATATCAAAGATCTATGGTAGTTTCGGTTTACATATTGATGGATAATCATGAATTCTAAAACCATGCTCTGATACCACATGTAATCTATATCTTGCGAATAACATAAACCCTAAGATCTAGAAATACATGATTATCACATATGTAAAGAATTAATAAAACATACCTCCAGACATATTGTATACGAATCAGCAATGGATGTTGTCGAATGTTGTTTCAATTGAGAAAGAAAATGGTTTCTCTCTTTTCCTATATGTTTCTTTATGTGTTTTCTGTATATCCTTTGTGATGGGCAAAGGTTAATATTTATAGGTAGAGAGAGGACCAAATTTCCAGAATTGTAGACTTAATCTTGATTGTCCATCAAGATCAAGATAAGAGAAATTAACGCTCTAGATTATAACTGTTTTATTTATTTAGCATATTAATAGGAAAAACCTTTTAGATTCTATTGACTACATAATGAGGAAGGAAACGTTTGAGAAAAGAAACGGTCCATTAATGTACCACATAATGAGGAAGGAAACGGTCCATTAATGTACCACATAAATTTCCTTACAAAACGATCAAATTTCCTTACATTTGAATCATAAAATTTTGACATGTAGAACACAATTTTGACTGTAAAGAAAATTGTTTCAGATCGAGCAAACTACATCTAAAAACGTAAGATATAGGATTTCATATATATCATAACGATTGTACGAGTTACTTGAATGTTAAGAAATCCTCAAATATAAACGAGATGAATGGGACAAGGATAGTAAGACGATTGAGATGATCTACCACTGTTTAGCTAGTTGTGAATCCATAAATGCACTGTGGAACAAAGTGGTATATTTTGTGCGAGTTGAATGCAATTAGTAAAGCTTCTCGGTGGAAGAAATGATTCAACTGAGACTGAATAAAGAGAAGAATGGGTGCTCAAGCTTGTGTATCATGGTAAGCACAGGATTCAAGGATTGAAGGTTAGAGGTTTGAGTCTCGGTCGGTGCATAGATTGTCTAAACTTCTTACTTTGTAACAACCCGCATATTTATCGAGTTTGTATTTAAATATTTTATTTAAATATTAACTCGTTAATCGGATTTTGGTCCGAAAAGCTACATTTTGCAAACGGTCAAATTAGGACTCGAGACCACTTCCATTGAGTTCGAAATGTCGTTTACAATTTTTTTAAGTATACACATCGATAGGTTTGGAGTTATTGAAATTTCACTAACTTTCCCCGCTTTGGACTTTGGGTTAGTTTAGCCTATTAAGCCCAAGTTCCAACCCTCTTCTCCTCACTCTTCATAAATTTCCTAACTAATCAAGCTTTGGCATTAATGGTGGAGGGAATGGGAAATTAAAATTCCAAAACTCAAATTCAATTGCAATCCATCTTTCTACTCCAAATTCAAGAAGAAGACATTGGATTCAAGCTTCTTGTGCTTAGATAGAAGAAGGATTGATTCTTGCTTGCTTAAAACTTCATTTTCATTGATATTTGGTGCAAAGGTGAGATTTTTATCTCACAATTCTAGCCTATAACTATATTGGACTGTTGGGAATGATTCCCTATCATTTTTGCATGCATGTTAGCATTTGGTTTGGATTGGATTGGCGAAAAACTCCAATTTTTAGCGTTTTGTTGAATTTTCTGCACTTGAGTCGTTCTGGCCATTTTTAGGTCGTTCGGAGTTAAGTCGTTCGTCCATAGGTCGTGAGTCGTTCACGAGTTAACCCTAGGTCGTTCTGGCCATTTTTAGCTCGTTCGGAGTTAAGTCGTTCGTCCATAGGTCGTGAGTCGTTCACGAGTTAACCCTAGGTCGTTCTGGCCATTTTTAGCTCGTTCGGAGTTAAGTCGTTCATCCATAGGTCGTGAGTCGTTTACGAGTTAACCCTTAAGTCGTGCAGCCCTTCAGTCACGCAACCCTTAAGTCGGTTACGAATTATCCCGATTGGTCGCTGGACCCTTAACTCGTAGGTCGTTGGACCTTATCTCGTTAGGTCGCTCCTGGCCTAACCCTTAAGTCGTGCAACCCTTAAGTCGTTGGACCCTTGAGTCGTTGGGTCGTTGGACCCTTGAGTCGTTGGGTCGTTGGACCCTTGAGACGTTGGGTCGTTGGACCCTTGAGTCGTTGGGTCGTTGGACCCTTGAGTCGTTGGGTCGTTGGACCCTTGAGTCGTTAGGTCGTTAGACCCTTGAGTCGTTAGGTCGTATGACCCTTGAGTCGTTAGGTCGTTAGACCCTTGAGTCGTTAGGTCGTATGACCCTTGAGTCGTTAGGTCGTTAGACCCTTGAGTCCTTAGGTCGTTAGACCTCATTTTATCTTCACTAGGTCGTACCGTTTTGGTCGGGGCGCTGCCCCGCACCCCGCCGGGGGCGCTGCCCCCTGGACCCCCGCGACCTGACCGGGCAGGTCGAACCCCGTAAGCGGTGGCGTTGCCCCCGCACCCCCACCTTGGGGGGTTGCCACCCCCCTGGACCCCCCTCCGTAGGCGATCTTATCTGAAAAAAATTCAACAGAACTTGCTTTGTTGAGATGCTGAGTTGACCATTCTTCGAGACAAACCATCTCTGGTTATCTCGGCCACGTTTGGTCGTTGGGGAACTTCCACTTTGATGCTTTTGAGCTGATTTCCTTGGATTTTATTCACATCTCCGAATGTGATCTTTGTGATGATTGTTTCTACAATCTCTTCTGTGATTTGTCATTTTAAAAATATAAAGGTTTCAATACTAGTAGTAAATATCAAAACTCTTTTAACAAACAATTTCAACTCTATTTTTAATAACAAAGCTCTTTTCTTAAACCGTTTTCCAATCTATTAGTATATACAAACCTTTACCTCACTCGGATGAGAAATCTAATTAAATGACTTAGTAAAACAAGTGGTATGAAACGCTTGCGTTCACTTCGTCGGTTAATTCCTGGACTTGTTCGATTGAACCTCTTGTGACAATTTTATTAGTGAAGATTTACAGTTTGTTCGTAAATATTTAAGTTAAGCAAGTGGTTATGGGACATGAAGCTAAACTTCTATATTTACTAGCTTAGTGTAATTGACACTTCTCGTTGATCATGACGATCATTCTGATGATTTAGACTAGCAACTGTGCGATGTCTCTTGTTGCGAGGTTAGACTAGACACCACTTGTGTGATTCCACTCACACATACCTTTTTGCTTTTTGGTTAGTCTGGACCTTAATCTGTGTGATTCCATTCACACATGTGGGGTAGCTCCCCTTGGTCTTCGGACCGTCATGTGATAGGCCTCTTTCTCTTTTCTATGATTTCTGGACTTCTTGCATTGATTTCTAGAATTTATGTCATTGACTTGTTATGAGTACAAGTTTGGGGTATGATGCCCTTTCCGAATCTTTGAGAAGATTCTTGTGATATTGATTATCTCTTATTGATTGATCTTCTATTGATCATTATTTACATACTTATAGTGGTATGTCATTATGGATGTTTATGTTTATGCCATATCTTTTATGTTATATCATGTCATCTGATATTTATAGCTAGACTGACCCATTTATTATTTTCTTAAATAATACTCGGGTCAGACCGAGATGTTACAGGTGCTTCTGCTTGACTTCTTCCCAGGGATTCATCACTCTGACTTTTGGCTAACTGTTTAGATTAGCAGTTTTTGTTGTATACACTTGAGATATAGACTCATAGTTGTATTCTTTTATATAGCATGTGTTGCTATTCTTTTGTATTATCGTGGATCTTACTAACCACTACTCTGATGTACACTTTCATGTGTTAGTTATATATTCATATCTTCTTCCGCATTTGTGATATGAATATCTGTGACTGATTTGTGATATGATTATTTCTATGTTTGTTTCCGAAGATTATTTATAGCCACCGTGTGATAAGCAATTACATGGATGGTCGCTCCTCAACAGCCTTATTCTCCGTGCTAGTTGACAGCACTACTCCGGAGTGTTCTTGGCTAGCGTGGGTATAGAGGTGGGGCGTTACATACTTTCTTGATTGCAATCGATTTCTGCAATCGATTTCTGCTACTCAATGAGTCGATTTAAATGTATTTTGATTTCTACTTCTTTAGGCTTTTGCACATACAGTGATTGCAAAGTTCCATAACAATAAGCAAAAGAGATATGACTTGCGTGAAAGAATTACCCAATTGACCAAATCCGAAATACTTTCTTCGTGCGTTTTGTGATCATAGATGTACCGGAGGAATTGTTGGACTCAAACAACATTTAGCTTGCACTCACGTTGGAATCATTTCATGCCAAAAAGTGCCACAAATGTATTGCGACTTCGGGAAAAATTAAAGTTGTCAAGCAAGCAAAAATCAATGTTTGATGAGGTTGGTAGAAGTGAATTTTTTGAAAATGATTCTCATTCCGTTGAGCTTGACCTTGAGAGTGGTAGTGAAAATCATTACAAGAAAGAAGAAAGAAAAGAAATTTGCAAAAACATTGGCTTATTGTTTTACACTGGTGGTATTCCATTTAATGCGGCAAACACGCCATATTATAAAGAAGCGATGGGAAGCATTACAAAGTTTGGTGCCGGATTTAAACCGCCTTCTAGTCATGAGTTAAGAACTTGGATTTTTAAAGAAAGCACTAATGATGTTGAAAGCATCATGGATGCATACAAAAGGGATTGGAAGAAATATGAATGTACTATTACGTCCGATGGTTGAACCGATGGTAAAAAGTATGGTTATTATTATTAATTTTCTAATCAGTAGCCCGAAAGCTTTGTGGTTTTTAAAATCTATTGATGTATCAAATATGATAAAGAATGCGGATTTATGTTACATATTTTCATGATGTCATCGATAAAATTGGAGAGAAAAACGTAATTCAAATTGTTACCGACAATGCTTTTAGTTATAAAAGAGCGGTAATATTCTAATGGAGAAAAGACAAAACTTATGGTGAACTCCATGTGCGGCACATTATATTTATTTAATGCTTGGGGATATTAGCAAATTGACCGTGTTTAATCAAACGATTCAAAAAGCAAAGTTTGTAGTAAAATTCATTTTTGACCACTCATGGGTTCTTGCTTTGATGAGAAAGTTTACAAAAAATAGAAAGCTTATTCGTTCCGCGGTTACGAGGTTCACAATTTCTTATCTTACTCTTCAAAGTTTGTACATGCAAAAAGGTATATTGCTTTATTTTCTTCTAAAGAATGGAATGAAGGTCCATTTGCTAAAAAATGATGGCACTCAAACTAGAAAGCATGTATTATTTAATGGATTTTTTTGGCAACATATTGTATATTGTGTCAAAAGTGTTCTTCCTCTTGTTTGTGTGTTGAGAGAGGTTGATGGAGAATATAGACCCGCCATGAATTACATATTTGAGTTGATGGACGCCGCAAAAGAAAAGATTACTACAAATGTTGGAAATAATGAAAAAAAAAAAACCAATTTAGAGTCGTATGGATAGGCGATGGGAAGCACAATTACAACAACCATTACATGCGGCGGGCTACTACTTAATCCGCAATTTCGTTACGAGGAATTTTTTTCAAATGTTGATGAGGTAAGAAAAGGTTTGTTTGCTTGTATAGATAGAATGCTTGGTGATAGTGAAGAATGTCTTAAAGCGGATTGTCAATTAGACTTATATGATCGTCAAATTGTTCTTTTTGGAAGTCAAATGACAATTAAGAGTAGAAAAATGAGAAGTCCAGGTTGGCAATTTCTTATTGTTTCACTTTATAATAAATTGTGAAAATTAGAATATATGATTTTTCGTGCTATATCAACTTACTAGTGTATTGGCGGGAGCGTTTGGGGATTGATAAAACAGAGTTGATGAATTTTGCTATTCGGGTGCTTGGTCTAACTTTTAGTGTAACCGGATGTGAAAGAAATTGAAGTACATTTCAATAGGTAAGCTTTATTTAAAATAGTTTACTTCAAGTGCATTTTGATTTAATATCAAAATATTCAATTTATTTTTCACTTTAGGTTCATTCTAAGAAAAGAAATAGACTTGTGCACAAAAGATTGCATTCTTTGGTATATGTCAAATACAATACCGCTTTGACATAGCGAAATAATGAGAAGAAGAAAGATTGATCTAATAGTCTTGGATGAAATTGATTTCGATGATGAGTGAATTACCGAAATAGAAAATCCAACTCTTCCTTCCGATCCACATTGGCTTGATGATGGTGATCAATTTCTAGATGTTGATGCTATACAAAATATGCCCGCTTTATTATATGAGGATACATTAAGAATTGGAGAACCTACGATTCAAAACCGTGAACCTATGCCTTCCAGAAATCATATCCCTCCTCCTCCTCCCCCTCCCCCAAGAGAGCGTACTACCACTTTTTCTCCTCATATCATTCCATACAAAAAAAGATGCTATAATGATGATGGTGTTACAAGCATGATAAAAAATTAATATTAGATAATTTTGTTAAATATAAAATCAAACTCGTTATCATTTTAAAAAACTTAATAATAGGTAATGATCCAAAAGAGAAGGGGGTGAGAGTTGCGTCAATTAAGGATGATGTTGTCACTGAAAATGATCCTTTTTTGGAATTACATACGCAAAATGTATTTCATGCTAGTCACGATGATAGCTTGGATGGTAACATGCTTATGGATGAGGAGGAAGACTTGATCTAAGACCATACTTTGAATGTTTATGGAGAACTATATTTTTTTTGAATTGCTTATAGTAATTTATGTTTCTTATGTACTAATTGACATTTAACGTTATTCTATGTCTATTTTCATCAAATGACTTGTGCTTTTTTTCCCTGGAAGGCCGCCTTAACGTTTTGAGGCTTACGTCTCGCCTCGTCGGCATGAACACGCTTCATGTACGCTTTCGCATTTTAAAACATTCCTAAAAACACCTCAAAGCTTACTTCCATCTTATCCACATTCAAGAATAAAAAACTGAATTCGGAAATCCATATTACTCATGCTCGTTGGCAATATACTATTGATCAACAACATACAGCTGACAGAAAATGAATTGTTGTTTGAATAAATAAAACAAAAATCCTATAATACGGACATGAAATATATAAGATTGGTGACGTAACGTTGAACCACAAAATTTCACTGATTTGTTTAGGTAACGTGATTTAATTATAATGGGTAAAACAAAGTTGGTAATTGAATAGAAATGAATAAAAGGAAGATCTCGTAAAATGAAAAAGAAACCGGGTTGTGTTTAGCACCACTCTAAAAGAAAGAAGCAAGTCGAAAAGTCAGATCAATGCATAATTATGGTAACAAAGAACTCGAGAAAAGATACTAGATAAAAGGGAAATAACGTTTCTACAGATAGAAATATGTTGAACAATTATCGTATAATTTTATCATGGAAAGAAAGCTCCCATAATCAACAAACGTGTGCTCACAAAAAAGATCGAAACAAAATGCGAAAAAGTGGCAATGATTGCGATTTTCGAACCAATTATATGAAGATAAGAATGTTTCCTCTAATGTCATCACTAGAGATAACTCTATAGCGATTTGAGTTGTTTTCCGTTATATGGCAATTCTAGCAACATGATTATGACCGTTAATGAAGTAGAGTTGCCTATATATGGTATTGGAGTTGGCGGGGCAAGCATGATGGTATAATTAGAGAAGTCTTAAGCATGAGTATGTATTTTCTAGTTCATATAATCTTAAGCATGAGTTTTCAGGTAATAATTCAATTTCCATCGAATCAAGAAATCAAATGCCGAGTGTGCACATACGCTCATTCGTGAATTCTCTGTTGTCATTGGCTACCAAGCACGTTCGGATAGCGATAGGTCGCTGCCAATTTCTACCAAATTATGCTCATAATTTCATCTAACATTTTTTTCCTTTTTATTGATACGAGTAGGATTTGATACCGACCCCTGGGGGGATCGGTACCGACCCCGTAAGCACACGTTTAATGCTTGGACCCGTTTACAATGGATCGTGTAGTGTACTGAGTGAAAACACATGCTTTTAATTTTGGATTATTGGGCTACGTGTGGTATAACCCACTTAATCAATCTTTTGTTTCCATTTTCTATCATTTTCCTATATTCATTACTCCTTGCAATCGATACGATCCCTTATCCTTCTTCACTTTCTTACACCAATCCCTTCTTTGTTATCCGTTCACTCATTTCCAGTCTATTTGCAACCAAACTCATTGCATTCCTTCAACCGCCATTAAAGAGCTTGAGTTCCCAACCTCCAACAACGCCAAATCTCGAATTGACTAGGTCGAATCCCATATCCACAGTACCTCTACCTATTCGTGCTCCAAATTCACCAATCATCACTTCTAATTGATTAATTCTCAAGGTTGAATCCATCTTGAAGCCCTAGACCTGAAACACCCCACATCCCTTAATATACCCAAAAATACACATTAAAAGGCATGGTGCATTGTAGGTATAACTAAATCTAACAGAGACTATGATTCACAAGACAAAAATAAATAAAAACAATGAAAACTGTAATAATAATAACTTATTTGAAGTAAAACTTCATAATTGCTTCATAAATAAGTCAAATACCAAATACAACATCTATACCTCAAAACCCATCATGTCTTATGAAATAAAAACTCATAGTCTCAAAATCAGAGTACATAATATCCCTTATAATAAGCAAGTATATAGAAATAACAAAAGCTGAAAGAAAAGAAATACATGGTAGCAAACTCCTCCAAAAGATCTCCAAGCAACTGCAATCTGCTATCCTCTCCCTTGATTGCCTAAAGGAGGGAAGGGGAAAATAGAGAAGTGGGTCAGACTAAAAGTCTGGTAAATGATAGTAATTACTAGAGTCTTTAAGCAAAGTAAAAGTAATAGACTCTACAATAGTTCTAGTATATAAAGAGGAAACAAAGAAAATAAGAAAGAAATAAATTGGAAATAAATACGATTAACTATAAGATATATTAACCTTGATTGTTTGTACTTGTCCTTGATTTCTGCTTTGATTAAGCTGAATTTCTAATCCTATAATTAGGATGTAACCCTAATCCTACCCTTTTTGGTTGGCCTACTACACCATAGAACTTACTGCGGACCAGACGCTATATAACTTCCTACATAACAGCTAATGGTATCTACGAAAGATTCATAAAGCAACCACTGTGAATCCGGACGACATATATAGCTCTTTACATAGAAGAAAATGATGTCTACGAACCCATACTAAGCGGTTGGAACTCATAGCGATTACTGAGCACCAGAATGAAAGTCGCATGCATGACTGCCACCATGCCCATGCTACCTTTTTATCCACCTATTAGGTCTTCTTATTGCCTCAAACTCCAGCATAAGTGTGCCCCTCGTCCTACTTCAGGCTAACATGAGATCACCGTGTGTCTATAGAATCTATAGGGGAAATGCTATTGGTACTGGCCTGTTATTCAAATAATATCTAGTTGCGCCTCTTATCCAAATAACCCGTTATTTGGACTTCTAATTGACCAATTACTATCATTTTTAGCACCAGCATGCCCTCGTCTTGCTTAAGGCTAATATGAGACCACTGTTTTGTCTAATAGGGAATGTTATTTGGCACAGGTCCTACTTTCGTATTTATTTATTAACTTACATAAATTATTTAAATAAGCCTTTATTATCATCTTTACTTTCTACGCTTATTAATTTATTCTAAGTCTTAAAATAAGCCTCATTCTATTCTTTTTTTTATTATAACCTACGTTATAATCATGGTTATTACATAACCCAAGGTTTAAGTGTGAAAATAAATTTCTTTCATATTTTAGTTACAATTCTATGTTATAACTAAGCTAATTAATTAATCCAATTCTAATAATTAGGCATAATTTCAGTCCAATTTTATTTAAATTACAGTCTTTATAATTTACTTCTCATAATAATAAATACGCCAATATTTTTAATTCAGTCCAGTTAATATTATAATTAGGCATAATTTCATTCTTGATTCCATTTTATTATAGTCTTGATAATTTACATCTTATCTTTGGTTATTTCAGAATTCTTATAGTTTAATCCAATTTCCCATTAATTCTATTCTAATCCATACGTGAATAAGAAGGAGAAATAAAAGAAAAATGAAAATAGAAGAAAATCCAAGGCGTAGGAAGAAGATGTAAATAACGTATAAATAGCAGTATTTGATTAAAATACTGTAAATAAACTATAACTAAGTGAAGAAGCTATAATTAACAGATATAATTAACTGAAAAGAATAGCTAGAAAGAAATAACTGGAAATAATTCTAAAAACTGCAAATAAAACTGCCAAAAAGATTCTTCCAAAAATCGTAGTAAAACTACAACTATTGGAAATCCTATATTATTAATTACTTAAAGAAATCTTAAAATAATTACAATCACTCACCTCTGGTCCTTAGCTCTTCCCTTTAGGCCTTCACGGATCCACTTGGGGTTATTAAAATACTTTTATTAAAAGGATTCTCTCCTTGTAAAATTATTTTTTTAGGGACCTTCCTGAAAAGGTGAATCCAAGCAGAGAAAATGTAGAATGTGAAAAATGTTAGGCATAGGGTCTTATTTATTGGGGTAAAAGTGGATGTCAGACTGTTGGATTTGGAGATTGAATAGGATGCAAC
This sequence comes from Allium cepa, assembly GCA_030765085.1. Taxonomy (NCBI): domain Eukaryota; kingdom Viridiplantae; phylum Streptophyta; class Magnoliopsida; order Asparagales; family Amaryllidaceae; genus Allium; species Allium cepa. The sequence goes on from CM060941.1 coordinate 1,046,861,050, forward strand.
CATGTCATAGGCTGAAAAGCAGCCATCGAATGCAAAGAATGGAAGGACTAGATTGGTTTTAAGAATGTGAAACACGTCATAGCCGGTTAAATAAATCGTGCCACCACTCGAACGAACGAACGATTGTTTGTTCGCCCCCAAAACAGTAGGCCGGTCGACCGACCGGTAACTCGCCAGATATACATATACATATACATACATACATATATTCTTTTATTTTGTTTAATTCATATCTTGTTCAAATTAGGTCGGTTTCTGACATCTATATATGAAAATTGACCAAAAAATTACCACCGACACAATGATGCAACTCTCATGGCTCAATTTTGATAGTTTCACAAAGTTATTTTATTAATTAATTAATTAATTATTACGGGTTGTACATTCTCTCCTCCTTAAGGGAATTCGTCCCCGAAATCTCTAAGGATAAAAGAATGTACTAAATGTTTCCATCCACTTCTACAACCAACTATTCAATCATCAACCATTCATCCATTGTTCTTAAGTTTTTCTAATGCAATTTATGATACTTATGCAATTAGTATAGTGTAAATATTCCTAACTAACGCAAAAGATTAGATGGTTTACTGATTCAATTGACCTCCTTTTATGCGGTCATGCCCATGCCATTATCCAATGAATGCAAAAATTTCCTAATGATAATTGATAGTTCTATATGCGTGCTACAACCATCATCCAAATGCAATAATAATGTGATAAACATCCATTTATGGCAACCATGGAAATAAAGTAAAAATGTGCACACATCCATATGCATATGTTTTAGTGTCCTAATTAGTCTGATCCCAAAAGAATAATGGTACCTAGTGTACCTATATGCGTTCATTAGCATACAATAGCAAACACTTGCAATCATTAGCATATGTCCTTCATAACATGTTCTATTAACACGTTTGCATCAAAACCTACCTACCATTCATAGATTAAATCCTAAGTTCTACCCTCCCAAAGAATAATAAAGGAAAGAACCTATTCAAAACTAAAGATGAAAAAAGAAAATTCTTAAACCTATTATTAATGAGACATGGATATGAGATACGAATTTTCTCCTAATCTAATTAGTCTTCTCTGAGATCTCTCTAATCATGTAGGAACCAAGAAGCAACCTTTCCGTAGACTCCAACCAACATGAAGACGTCTTACACTTGCCTTCCAAAAAGGGCTTCAGAATGTTCCATTCCAATTCTAGCTTGAAAACTACTACCATATGAATTCCACTAAAGAAAGATGTTTTTTCTAAATTCTTCCAAAATCAAGAATACTCATTCTCAACCATGCTTGTCTTACTATCCTACCAATTCCATCTTACTGTTCTTCATGAATCAACATTCCTAGGTTCTTACTAGTGTCCTATACACTTAACAGAAACTTCCATTATTACTTCTAAAAGTAATCATTGTTATCTCCGTACACCTTTTCTGTTACTCCTAGGAAATGATTCTTATCTACTCCATATTTAATATATTGGTTTGGTATTTATCACATTGTTTTAAAACTAAGGTTTCTAAAAAAATTAAAACATCAAATCCTAAAATCTTTGTCTTTAAAAGTGTTACTTTTTCAATTTCTATTAATTTCAAAAATGCTTGGTCATTTAATATTATTTCAAACATAGAGGGAAAAACTTCCAAATTTTTAAATCTAAAACTTATGTCTCTCTTTTTTTAAAGACTTTTACAGTTTTCTATAAAAAATTAACTTTCAAATTTTACTTTTATTAAGTTTTTCATTTCGAAAACTTATTTACTTTTTCACCAAACCATTTTCCGTTTAAAATATCTTTAAAATATCCTTTATGTGTTTTCAAAATAACTTCTTATTGCACCTAACAGTCTCATATCCTAATGTATTGGAACTACTTACTCTTATGAGAATTTATTAACCCTAAAATCTTCTATGAACCTTTTAAAATGAATTTCAAGTTTATGTGAAATTACAAGGAACTTATTTTATATTCTTCAAAATAGGCTATACAAAATATGGTGCTTCCCATATCTTGTACATCTCTTTCATGTATTCCTCGTGACTCACACAAAACATTTTTATTGGTTTTATAGATATTTATACCATTATTCTTTTCATTTCAATAGATTAAAATATGTTTAATTTATATTCTTCCATGATAAATATTTTCTAATATCTAACTTTCACATTTTCTTTTCAGAAAAACTCATCTTCAAAATTGTTTTAGTATATCCATAACCAGAAAACATTTTCTTATACTTATGTAAATATTAAGTATATTCATAAATCACTTTTGTTTCTTTCTTAGAAATTATCTTTAAAATATTTTTATATGGATTTAAAACATATGTTGCGTAAAACACCGTTACTACGACCCAAGAGTACTAGTGTATGAATTTAGTAAATACTAATAAATCTCATATACTATATAAAAAAAATTCCCTTTGGAGCTACTTACTATAACAATAGGGTTATGGTCTATGCTCCTTTTATTTTTCACAGAAACATTTGTCATGCCAATAAATGTTGTAACCTATGATTTTGATACTTAATAGACTCTATGTTTTTATATTTAAAATCTTTGTTTACTTACGAAGAAACCAGTGATGTAACAACCCGATATTTTCAGCCATTCGCATCCACACATGCCGGACTTGAATTGCTCAAAATACTGCATTGTAAATATATTTGGAGCAAGTGAAATACAAATCACAGAATCACAGACATAGAAATATCAGAATAACTCACAGCGGAAATTAAAATACCATTGTAGTTCATGAAGCTACTATAACAAACTCACAAAACATAATACATAATATCAGTCTGAAAAACATATACAATGGAAATCTCAAATACATAGCTGTTTATAAATACCAGAGCTGAAATAGAACAACTGAAACTGAAAGGGAACAGATAACTAGACAAGCAGAATCTCTAGCGATTCCTAGCTCCAGAAAAGAAATCCAAAGCTAAGCTGTAAATACTCAGGCCGACCCGAGCGTAAAGTAAAACACAGAACACTCGAGTCAGGACATATATACTTATATCATGTAAACCAACTCAAGTGAACTGTAGTAGTAATGTACAATAACTTAAAGGATGCTTGGGATCGCCCATCCTTTATGGATTAGTTAAACTATAAATTAAATACATCCCATGGTTAAAATTTCAAAATAGTAATTTATACTTCAAAATCAAATATCATCTCAAAATTCAATATCATTCAAAATCCATTTTAAATTATCAAAATATCGTATCTTTTCAAAACCATATTCATTTTATTTAAAATATTATTTCAACACACATTTCAAAATAGTTTATATTTCAAAACAAATTATTTCATTTTAAATCATTAAAATGAAGTTATTATATGTAATAATTAAATTATTAAATTTCCAAAATTTTAATTTTTCATAGTTCATTTATGCACTTAAATTTATTAAGACAATGAAAATTCAACTTTCGCAGCATTTAGAAAATGCTACTGAAAGTTACTTCTACAACAATTCAATTTAACAAAATACAGCATTTAAAAATGCTGTAATAGGGTTACTTTAGTTCAAATAAAGCCTTAGTTAATTTCAGCAACTACAGCACTTACAAAGTGCTATAATAGACCTTAATTCAATTTAGCCATTTAGTTCATTTCTATCAACTACGGCATTTACAAATGCGGTAATATCCTTTACATTAGAAATAAGAACATTTCAAAATGCTGTTAATTAGATTCCAAATATTCAATATAATTTCACAAATAATTAAATTTTTAAATCATTTAAACTTATAAAATTATATATTTTTACTTTTAAAACAATCATTTACATACCCTTATATTCATGATTTCATAAAGTTAAATTTCATTCAAAAATCAATTTAATAAATAATTTACTTATATAATTCAACATTCAATTTCAATTCTTTATAATTAAAATTTTAACTTAACACTTAAGTTTAAATTTTCAAATATAACTTATTTTTCATCTTGTTTACTTAACTTAAAATTCACTTTTAAACAAAATTCACAAATTTCCAATTTAAGTTATATTTCAAAATTCAACTTAATTATTCATTTATTTCACTTTTAACTTATTCAAAAATCATTAACACTTTACAAAAATCATTTAAATTCATTTTAAATCAAATTTTAAATCTATTTTCATATTTCCTACATAATTTAAATTCCATTTATAACCAAATCATAATTTCCAAAATAACTTATATTTCAAATTTCTAACTTTACCATTAGTTTATTTCACTTAAAAAATTTTAGAAAATCAATAATACTTTACAAAAATAATTTTTTTTTTAAGTTTTACAAAATATCATAATATTTACATTTCTAAAATACTTTAAAAATTTCAGAAAAATATATGTTAACCACGGGTCTATATATGATTTTCTAGCACAGGTAAAGTGATATGGATAATATATCATTTCAATCCATAATTTACAAAGAAAACCTGGTTTTTACATTTAAACCCGCAGTCCCAAGTAAATGAAATAATAAAAAATCGTTCAGGCCTATCATTTCATCGCATAACGATTTTTTCCTATTCTAATGTCCGTTCGGGTATGTATCATTTCAACCCATAGTGATTCTATCTACAGGGAACTTGCAGTGTGATGAACTGGTATAAATAAATAGAATAACATCATATTACAGTAACAGATGATATGACAGATGTATAAATATGGTGAACATCATATGATCATAGCATAAGCAGTAATAACATCCACAGATTCACAGGGTTTCGATTTACTACTTATATAAGTACGGAATGTCTGGTGAGAAATACTCACAATTACAAGCTGGAGATTACAAATACAGACACACAATAGAGATTCAAAAAGGCACGAAAGCACGACTATGATTCAAGTGAGGAAGAGCAAAAGCTATTTGTCTTGTACATATGAAATAGAACAATACATATAACATGAATTTCAAACCAAAATATGACATTAAACTAGCTAGAATTAAGGAACAACAATTAATCAAACACATGCACTTGCTTCCACCATCACTATGCTCAGCCTATAGGGTGATAAGGCACTGCATGGGTGTATTTGGTCAGGTATGGGTCATATATGCTCGGCCCAACAAGGGTAGTGAAGGTATGGAAGTGGTTTGAGTAATTAAGGGCATAAATATACAAACACAAGGCAAAGGTGCATTTTTATGTAACAACAAGTCACGGCTATGGCCTTATGTGGCCTGGCCAGGCCTGTTGGATGATAGGGGATGGTGTGGCAGTGACTTTAGGTCAGGTAGGTGCTGGTGGAAGTGATGCGATAGGTGGCCAAGGGGTGTGGTGAAGTGGTGGAGGCATTGGTGATCGGCTATGCATGTTTAAGGTGATGTTTTGCTAATTTTTGTGGAGCTTCTCATCAAGGATGGCCATGGCCATGTAGGTCAGAGGTGATGACAGCTGAGAATGATAGTGGTGGAGGTGGTGGTGATGGGGGGAGGCTACAGGCCGAACATCCAAAGTGAAAGCAAGTGCAAGATGAATGCATAAAACAAGGAAAAATGAAAAAAAAAATGAAAGAACATTTCCAATTTTTTTGCTCAGAAGTTGATGGATGAAAGTCTAGGCATGAGAAACTTATTTTTTTGTGAAAAATGAAGGTGATGAGATGAAGAAAGGATATGGTCAGCCAAATTGAATGCAAGTGTTGATTTGCAAATGAAAAGGTAAAAAGAAGGTGAAAAGTCAAAGGCATGTGAAAGGTTATAAAATTCTTCAAATTTCTAATTTTCTTTATTCATTTTTAAACACATGAAAATTGTAAGTAAATAAAATAAAAACAAAAAAAAAATAATGTATGAATAAAAATAAATAAATAAATTTTAGATAAATATAAATTAATTAAGAAAATGGCTTAAAAATAGAAACTAGGTTTTAAAAATTAAAAATAAAATACAGCAAGCTTTGGAAAATTATAACATCACTTTAAAATGTTTTAAAAATAAAATATATACCTATCATGTCATATTACACATATTAAAACATGATATGAAAAATAAAAATGTTATTTACATAATTTAATATAGACAATTTTATTAAATAAATCAATTTACATACAATATTGTAAAAAGCATAACTTTCACAATACAAATCGGATTTCAACGAAACGAAAAGCAGTATTCTTCAAATTAAATGTATTTTCATAATGAAAGATAAAATTTCAAAAATACAAATATTTGAATTTTAAATTTAAAAGTCAAAATTTGACCAAATTGACTAAAAATCCACTTTTCTGGAAAATATTCTATTTATTCATGTTTGAAACTATAATTCACACAAAAATAAAAATATGCTTTTAAAATAAAAAAAATTATTCATTTTAATAAATAAAATAAAGTTTCTTAAATCAGGAGTTTCAATTTAAATAATTAAAATAAACAATTAAAATAATCACAAAATACTGGGTTGTTACACTCTCCCCCACTTAAATCTTTTCTCCTCGAAAAGAACGAACAAGTAAAATAAGGAAAAACACGATAGACAAAAAATAGTACCTGGAAAAACAATTTTGGATTCGAAGCACAAATGCTCTCCACCATTTCCTGGGTACAATCTCGATCATCAGTACCCCATCGTACTTCGATCAAACTAACAGATTTTCTTCTTAGCTGTTTCGTACCTCTGTCGACAATATGAAGTGGCTTACTCTCGATAGTCAGATGAGTCTCAATATCCCAACCATCAAGAGCTGAAGGCTGAACAAAAGAGATAGGCCAAGAAAATACCAAAGAAGATGTGAGGCGTGGAATGCATCATGCACTCCAGAATGCTTCTTGGGCAAATCCAAACGATAAGCCAAAGAACAAACTCTTCCCATAATGTAGAAAGAACCCTCGAAGAGGAAAAAGTTAGGAATAGCTAGAAGAAAAAATAGGTTGAAAGACAAGAATGGACCATTATTTTAAAACCATATACATTTCAATTTATAGTTTTATATTTACAACATTTCAAACATTTTATAATATGATAAATAGTCATTTGATTCAAATTTGTTAGTTCGAAGTAAACAATATTTAAAACATTTTTAAATTATTTAGAAAAGTAAAATAAATGATCAAAATATCATCTATATAATATACTTCATCAAAATACTTTTATAACTCGATATCTTAACAAGTTTACTTTCGTTCCTGTAGACTCTGGCCATGCGTTGATCAGGCGCAAAGCTAGAATTCTTTAGGTACTTAATAGACTTGTTTCAACACCCAGTGAAAATACTGGAAAGTCTTTTAAAAACAACAGATAAGGAAAGTACAATCCAAACAAATCAACCAAACCAAACATGTCGATCATGGATCGCGGATACACAATGATTACACCTGGATCCTCCAGGAAACATCCATACCCGTAGGCTGACTACCGCAGCCCTGCGATTATGCCATGAAGACTGGTAGTACCGCAAATACATAATGGTTACGCCTGGATCCCCCAGGAAACATCCGTACCCTTAGGCTCTCGCGGCCCTTGCAGATTACGCTACCAAGCGACCTAATAGATCACAGATACACAATGGTTACGCCTGGATCCCCCAGGAAACATCCGTACCCTTAGGCTCTCGCAGCCCCTGTGAATTAGCTATGCAGCCACGCTCGTAAGACTATGGAGATCGCCATGGAATTTGATGGACACTCGAGTATCATATCCGGAAAACCCAAATCAGAGAGAATAATATCGATAGAATGAATCCACAGTGTGGCCACGAAGCCGATATCAAGCAGAAGGCACTTTCCATATCTTTACTTCGAAACGTGTATCATATAGTACCTTTCAAAATCACTTTCAAATATCATACTTATATAATGTCCATTATATATAAGATTTCATTTCAAATCAAATACTTTCCAAATCAATAGTATATCAAATCATATTTATATAGACTTCGATTATATAAGATTTCAATTTACAAGTTGAGTACCATTACAAATCAATAGTTTTCAAATCACTTCATACTTATACAAATCAATTTTATATAAGTTCGATAACTCCCAAATCAAAGTATTTAAATAAACAAGATTCTCAATTTCAAACCATTTCAATATCAATTCAGTTTCAAAATCATATATGATTTCGCCAGATCATTTCTTCCTAATTACATATATTCAGTTTCAAAGTTTCTTAAAACAATAGATTTAGAAAATAATCCAAATTTCCAAATCAACAAAATTTGTGTCAAAAAAATTCACTTCCATTTCAAACATATATTCACTTCAAAAAATCATAATATTTCCAAAGTTATAAATCTTTCGAAACGAAAATACTTGAAATCATTACACTTTGAAAATCATAACATTTTCTACCTCCACGCGGCATTGCTCCGTCAGGCTTTCGCCCATTGCGAAAAATTCCCCACTGCTGCCTCCCGTAGGAGTCTGGGCCATGTCTCAGTCCCAGTGTGGCTAATCATCCTCTTGGACCAGCTACTGATCATCGTCTTGGTAAGCTCGTGGGATCCGGGCGGTCCGAGGGCGCGGCTCCTCTCTTCTCGAGAATCCATGCATCCCTTATCGGTGTATGGACAGCTATCTCTCGAGCACAGGTTTAGGTTCGGCCTCAATGGGAAAATGGAGCACCTAACAACGCATCTTCACAGACCAAGAACTATAACTTGTTGCCCTCTTGCTTAGCAGGCAAAGATTGACCTCTGTGGAAAGACTGATTCATTCGGATTGACATAAGGGTCCAACTCCGTTGCATTGCCAGAATCCATGTTGTATATTTGAAGCAGTTGACCCCTTGCTTCGCTCATGGTACAACCCTCTTCCCGCTGAGCCACCTTTCTCCTTGGTCCACAGAGGCAAAATGTAGGACTAGTGCCAACAGTTCAGAATTGGGATAGTTACGCCTTTACTCTGCTGCTTTCGGATGTTGTACGAGTATCTACAGGACCTAAATTATCAACAGGCTCCCCAAGAACATTGAAAATTCGTCCAAGAGTAGCTCCGCCGACTGGAACACTTAGAGCAGCTCCTGTATCAATCACTTCCATTCCTCTCGTCAGACCATCTGTAGCACTCATAGCTACAGCTCTAACTCGATTATTTCCTAATAATTGTTGTACCTCACAAGTCATATTATTTTGAAATGATCGGCAAATATTTTTATGATAGAAAGTCAATGTATCTAACCAATTACTCCAAAGGATTCATATCAGAATAGTTTTAGTTGATGAAAGTTACTTTGGCATCAAGAAAAGTCAAATTTTTTTCTGAATTCCAATCGAATGCAATTGGATCTAGTATAGTATGAACTGGCGATCAGAATTAAATGTGAATAACCCGTCCTCCTCTCTTTGAAACAAGGGACGCTTCCGGTTCTGTGCGTGCTTCGAACAATTTTGTCTTCCCTATATTACCATATCTCTAGAGTCAATAATTTTCTATGAGGAACTACTGAACTCAATCACTTGCTGTCGTTACTCAACAGTTTTCTGTTGAGGTCTATCCCATAGAGGTACTCAAATTGGACTAGTGATTGATTTATAGGTTTCATCATAAACCTAATTGGTTACTTCCAATTACGTAAATCAATAGTTCAAACCGATACATTTGAAATCATAAAACATTCCTTTAATTCTTTACATTTCACAAATTTATTCAATTAAACCCAAACCTAAAATTTCCAATTTTAATTCAATTCAAATCGTCAGTTTCAATTCAATTTAGTTTTCAACAAAACCATTTCAAATATTATCAAATTTCAAATAAAGATATGATCCAAAACAAAATTTTATAATTGCATATATCTCAAATTTTACTTCATTATTACTTAGTTCTAAAATATTCATTTCATAAATCCATCATTTTTAAATAAACTCGAATTACAAGTAAACTAAATATCCTTTCATACTAATATAAACTTCAAATATTCATTTAACAAAATCAATTATCATTTCAAATTCATATTCTTTATCAAATAAAGATTATATCATTCAAAACCATTTCACAATCATTAAAATATCTAAAATGGTTACAAAGTTTAAAACTATCTCATTTTAAAACCTTGAAACTATTTATTTATATATGAAAAATCAAATTTACCATTGGAAAGATTATTATTCTATATATACACTTTATTCAAAACATTTCAAATCTATATTTCATACTAGAATAATTCAAAATAGTCTTCTTTATTTCACTCAACAGACAGTTTCAAACTTATATAAATCATATTACTTTATAAATTAATCATACAAAACTAAACTTATATTCTTTATCAAATACCTTATACCTTTCAACATTTCCTAGCCTTGAAAAGTTAACCTTGATTTGAAAGAGCTCGAACCTTCAAAATAGTCGAAGAAATCATATTTTCAATCCAAGAGTTGGAAATCACGAACAAATCAGTAAACCAATTCCAAAAGATAGGGTTATACCAAAACAAATCTGAACCTCGAGGACTGAACACTGGCTTACTTTAAATTATTTCAAATATACACACACACACATATACATATATCTTTCAAATATCAAACCATACTTCAAAATCTGAAATCAAAATTTGGTTTCACAAAATCACTGGCATAGCAAAGCTACTAGAGTGGCCTCAACCCCACTCAAAAACTCGAAAATCAATGTCGATGATGCATGCATTCATCATCAAAATTATTTTCCAACGACATAAGTGGGTTCTGGACTTTTATTTTCTTGAAACTTCTTTGAAATCTCTTCGCAATCATTGGAATTCATTCGAATACATTTGAAACATTTCTTATTCGGAAAAATATCTTTAAATCATATTAATATTATATATTTTCCAAAATCTTAAAACCGATTTCAAAACACCGGAGTTCGATTCCTCGAAATTCAAATCCAAAAACCTTTCAGTTATAAATCATTTTTATATAAATCAAATTCTTATAAATTTTGAAATTTCAAATGCTTTCAAAGCTTCAAATTCTCATTTTCAAAAGATATAAAATCCTTATTGAACATATTTCACTTTTATATACAAAATAGGGTCATCCTTATCAAAATAATAATTTCGATGTATGCACAAATTCAAAATACAATCAAGCACAAATTTTCAAAGAATGATTCAAGGTTAGATTCAGACAATACGGAGATTCGAATTAAGAGGAGATCTAATCAAATAGAATTCTAGTTCGAAGATAAGCTCGAACGAAGATAATAAAATTTTATTACCAAATAGAAGATGGATAAGCCGTATAAATCGCCGACGATCTTAACTGTTCAACCGTTACTTCAAGAATATAATCTATGCGACAAAAATTCTAAGGAAAATCGACATTTGATCGCCAGTGATAGAATCCAGATAGAGCAGGAGATAGATAGCATCGTAAACCGAGGATATAGAAATCTCCGGTTAATCAATGCCAATTGTAAAGGATTTTCATCCCTTTACAAATCATTCAAAGATTGGCGGAATCACCGATCTTTATAGAGGCCATTCCAAAGTGGAGTTATGGAATGCCCCAAAATCAAAAGGGTAAAATAGGGAAGATAAGACTGGATTTCAAAACAAGTAGGAGCGTTCCAAAGTTCAAGGAATCCTAATCGATAAGAATCCTAACCAAGAGATTTCTAACAAGGTGGATACAAAAGGAATGAAGTTGAGAAAATCTTGGTTTCAAAATTAGAAAATTTTTGTACCAAAATAATCTTTGAAAATCTTTTAAAAATCATTTGTAAATTATTTTATACTTCGAAAATACGCTCTCTCACAAGGAAATGATTCTGAGATTGATTTCACTCATTCTAGGGTATTTCTACCCTATCTCTAATGAGTTTTTGCTCCACGGTCTAAGGTTTGCCTAAAACCAAAGCTCATGTACCAACTGTAACAAACCGATATTTTCAGCCATTCGCATCCACACATGCCAGACTTGAATTTCTCAAAATACTGCATTGTAAATAAATTTGGAGCAAATGAAATACAAATCATAGAATACAGACACAGAAATATCAGAATAACTAGCAGCGGAAATTAAAATACCATAGTAGTTCAAGAAGCTACTATAAAAAACTCTCAAAACATAATACATAATATCAGTCTGAAAAACATATACAACAGAAATCTCAAATACATAGCAGTTTATAAATACCACAGCTGAAATAGAACAACTGAAACTGAAAGGGAACAGATAACTAGACAAGCAGAATCTCTAGCGATTCCTAGCTCTAGAAAAGAAATCCAAAGCTAAGCTTTAAATCCTCAGGTTGATCCGAGCGTAAAGTAAAACACAGAACACTCGAATCAGGACATATATACTTATATAATGTAAATCAACTCAAGTGAAATGTAGTAGTAATGTACAATAACTTAAAGGATGCTTGGGATCGTCCATCCTTTAAGAATTAGTTAAACTATAAATTAAATACATCCCGTGGTTAAAATTTCAAAATAGTAATTTTTACTTCGAAATCAAATATCATTTCAAAATTCAATATCATTCAAAATCCTTTTCAAAATATCAAAATATCGTATCTTTTCAAAACCATATTCATTTTATTTAAAATACCATTTCAACACATATTTCAAAATAGTTTATATTTCAAAACAAATTACTTCATTTTAAATCATTAAAATGAAGTTATTATATTTAATAATTAAATTATTAAATTTCCAAAATTTTAATATTTCAAAGTTCATTTATTCACTTAAATTTATTAAGACAATGAAAATTCAACTTTCGCAGCATTTAGAAAATGCTACGGAAAGTTACTTTTAAAACAATTCAATTTAACAAAACACAGCATTTAAAAATGCTGTAATAAGGTTACTTTAGTTCAAATAAAGCCTTAGTTAATTTCAGCAACTACAGCACTTACAAAGTGCTATAATAGCCCTTAATTCAATTTAGCCATTTAGTTCATTTCTATCAACTACAGCATTTACAAATGCGGTAATATCCTTTACATTAGAAATAATAATATTTCAAAATGCTGTTAATTAAATTCCAAATATTCAATATAATTTCACAAATATTTGAATTTTTATTTAAATCATTTAAACTTATAAAATCATATATTTTTACTTTTAAAACAATCATTTACATACCCTTATATTCATGATTTTATAAAGTTAAATTTCATTCAAAAAACAATTTAATAATAATTTACTTATATAATTCAACATTCAATTTCAATTCTTTATAAGTAAATTTTTAACTTAACAATTAAATTTAAATTTTCAAATATAACTTATTTTTCATCTTATTTACTTAACTAACAAAAATTCACAAATTTTCAATTTAAGTTATATTTCAAAATTCAAGTTAAATATTCATTTATTTCACTTTTAACTTATTCAAAAATCATTAACACTTTAAATCAAATTTTAAATCTATTTTCATATTTCCTACTTAATTTAAATTCCATTTATAACCAAATCATAATTTCCAAAATAACTTATATTTCAAATTTCTAACTTTACCATTAATTTATTTCACTTAATTTTTTTTAGAAAATCAATAATACTTTACAAAAATCATTTTTTTAAAGTTTTAAATCAAAATATCATAATATTTACATTTCTAAAATACTTTAGAAATTTTAGAAAAATATATATTAACCACGGGTCTGTATACGATTTTCTAGCATAGGTAAAGTGATACGGATAATATATCATTTCAATCCGTAATTTACAAAGAAAACCCGGGTTTTATCATTTAAAACCCGCAGTCCCAAGTAAATGAAATAATAAAAAAAATCGTTCAGGCCTATCATTTCAGCCCATTACAATTTTTCCCTATTCTAATGTCCGTTCGGGTATGTATCATTTCAACCCATAGTGAGTCTATCTACAGGGAACTTGCAGTGTGATAAACTGTTATAAATAAATAGAATAACATCATATAACAGTAACAAATGATATGACAGGTGTATAAATATGGTGAACATCATATGATCATAGCATAAGCAGTTATAACATAATAATAATATCCGCATATTCGCAGGGTTTCAATTTACTACTTATGTAAGTACAGAATGTCTGGTGAGAAATACTCACCTCTACAAGCTGGAGATAACAAATACAGACACACAATAGAGATCCAAAAAGGCATGAAAGCACGACTACGATTCAAGTGAGGAAGAACCAAATCTATTTGCCTTGTACATATGAAACAAAATAATACATATAACATGAATTTCAAACCAAAATATGACATTAAACAAGCTAGAATTAAGGAATAACAATTAATCAAACACTTGCACTTGCTTCCACAATCACTATGCTCAGCCTATAGGGTGATAAGGCACTGCCGTGGGTGTATTTGGTCAGGTATGGGTCATATATGCTCGGCCCAACAAGGATAGTGAAGGTATGTGTAACGATCCCGGATTTTGACTAAATTTAAATTGATAACTAATTTAATTTTTTGAATAAAAATTGTGAATTAATTGATAGATTAATTTGAGTTTCTCTGAATTCGAATAAAATGTGTGTGTCTATTTAATTAAAGTTAAACAAAAAACTAAATATTTAAGATGGAAATAGAAAATATATATAAGATAAATTATAGAATATAAGGTAAACACATTAGTTAAAATTTTAACAACATATTAAAAATAGAAATATAAATATATAAATAGACAAATTCTAATATCAAGTTAACTATAGGATTTTATTACAAAGAAACAAGGCTAAAGAAAAGAAAATATACTCAATATATGTACAAGCCAAGTCTAATTAATGCTAGCACACCATAACAAATAATATCAGCCACCACAAAATCTGCACAGCCGAAATCTTGCTTAGCCAAATGAAGGAATATAAAAATATCTAAGTATAAACAAATAAAAAAAGATAATTATGAAGACATAAAAGTCGAAAGCATTCAATACAAGCATCTTTAGTCACTTAAGCCTTCAAAATCTTGCCAGGTAAAAAATAAAAATAAAAATCTCTGATGTTGTACAAAATAATATATCACCTGTACAAATATATTTCCTGTAAAGCTTTCTTATATATCAAGCCTCTCATCGTCAGTTCGTCCATCAACAAAACTAAAGTAATATCATCTAAAACTTAAAAACAAAACTTCAATAAAAACAACAATACAACTCAGATCTAACCAGAGAATTAAAGATGAGAACTTCAACAAGCAATTTCAAAGCTGTGTCAACATAGAAGAAGATCTGTTCTTTTTGTTGGAAAACCACTGTGAGTAACCTCACTTTTAAACTTTAAAGCCAAATTTTGTTGCATGCTAGTGTTGTTGAACTAAATTTGTACTGGGTGAATCTGCTGTGTGTATAGATGTATGATGTATGTATATTGTTTCCAAAAGAATTTGCTCTGTTCTATAGTTCCAGTTCTTCAGTTGAGATTTAAATCCATTTTCTTTGGAATCAATTGTTGTTAGGACTAAGTTTACAAACAAAGGAGGTTTGATTTAACATAGATTAAGATTTAAAATTTTAATTTAGATAAATTAAAGCATGAATGAGTCTATAAACCAAAACCAACGGGGTAGATGTATATATAAGTTGAAACCCAAACATTGTAATTCATAAATTCAGGATTGTAATTTGAATCCATAAACCAAAACATGGTTTTTAACACAAAAATTATAATTTCTAGTTTGGGGATGAGTGCGAAGTTCTGGAATGAACGAAAAATAGGATTTTGGGGCTTCCTAGTGATCCAAGTATCTGAGAAGGTCAAGGTTCTCTGTGGTGAAGGAGGAGTGATCGGAGGGTCGAGGAAAAATGGTGAATGGCGGTGCAGTTGGTCGTGGTGGCGGCAGCATTTGTTTGAAGTTTGTAAACCTAATTTTGTCGCGGCTAAGAAATTGGATTCATTCGACACCTATGATCGATCGAGCGTTGCGAGGTTTTGGAGAATGATGGAGGAGGTGTCGACGAAGCGTCAACCGGAGTTTCAGGTCCTCCGGTGGTCGAGGCATCGACAGCGACGCGTTGACAGGTTTTGGTCAAGGACGTTCCAGTGTTTTCAGGTTTTGGATTTGACTTGAATTCGATTTCGAGACGAGTTGGAGGTAATCTGGTGATTGGGTTTGGGAATGCCAGTTGACATGGGAAGATCATCGTTGATGATCAGAATCATTCACAACCTCTGTGCATGTGCACAGTGAACATTTGTGGGTTTTGATGTTTTTGGTTTAGGCAGAGAAAATTTACGAGTTTTACTCGAGTTATTTGGGGTTTGGCTCGAGTTTATTTGCTTTTGACTCGGGAAATTTTTGTACGGCTCGGGTAAGTGAGTTACAGGTTTTAAAACCTGTAGGTTTTAGAATTTTTAAACTTTGGTTTTTAAAATGTGAAACAGATAATTAAACTAAGTTTAAATCAAATTTAGTATGGGTTCAAATGAAGTTTGAATCTCAGTTTTTGAATAAAATAAAGTATTTTTAAAATTATTTGTAACAACTTTAATGGGTTTAAATAGTTTGAATTTAAGAGTAAATCTTAAATAAAAATAGAGATTTAAACTTAATTTTAAATCTGGAATTAAATCTAAATTTAAATCTTAGTTTTGGAATAGAAGAAGTTTTTAAATTTAAATTGTTCTAAATAATTTGAATGATTAAGTGTACTTTTAACTTGACTTGAATTTAAAATAAATTGGTTAATGTTTAAATATATAATCATTTTGAATTTTAAATTCAAAATGAAATTTGAATCTAAATTTAGAAGTATAATGTTTTAAATACACTTTAATATTAATGAAGTCATTAATAAAGAAATGGATTACCTTAGAGATAATTAAGGTAATAAAGTGATTTAATTAACAAGATAATTAAGGAATAATTTATTTAATTTAATAAATTTATAATTTAGATTAGTTTATAATTAGAAATAATTAATAATGATTTAATCTAAGATAGTTTCTTAAGAAAGTAATTAAAGAAATTTTATTAGTTAATGAAGATAATTAACTAAGGATTATTAAGTAATTAATTAATGTGATTAATTTTAATAATTAATTAGATTAATTAATTTAATGTTAATCATTTATGAGATTGTGTAAGTATAATTACTTTGTGGTAAGTAATTAAAGGGTAAATTTCTTAAAATAATTAATAAAGGGGTTATATTAATTATGTAATTGGTTTAAAGATTAAATTAATTAATATGACTAATTAAGAATAATTTAATTAATTAAGGTGATTGATTAATTAATTTATATCAAATGATTTGTAATTAATTAATCAGGATTGGATGATTAATTCATAAGTAATTAATTTAATTGGAAATAAACTGAATTAATTTGGATTAAATAATTAATTAATCCTGCTTATAAATGATTATTGAATACTTGACCTTACTTATGAATGATTGTATTGTATGAGATGCCTTGAATTGATTGTCCTCTCTGATCTATGGTATTTGTTATGCAGATTGAGCTATGTATAATTTATTCATTTATTTGTGATACTTTTATATATTATCTGTGAATCTGTGAATGAATGATAAGCGCTAAAGTTTATACCGCTTATCTACTATATTTCTGCGTTTTGATATGTGATGTTGATGATGTTGCACTATTGTGTTAAACCCCTGGACCACACTATACACACATGAATATGGATTTCACGAGGAAATCGATTAAGTCATAGATTTTTGAAATGATTTCTAACTAGACAATTTGAATTCAACGGTTTGAAATGGTATCAGGTTAAATGTGAAAAGCTTTTGAAATGAAATTTCAAAGTAGAAACTTATTTTTGAATAACATAATAACGTTTTGAAATTTAAATAATTTGATTTAAATTTGAATTCAAAATTTGAAACTGGATTCTACGATTTGAAACTAGGATTAAAGATGTTATATAAGTTGTATATGGGTTAAACCATTTCAAATGTATTGATTTGGGAATTTGAATTTCAATTCAAAGGCTTTAACTCGTGCAATTAGAATTGGATTCTTCCAAAACGAAAACTATTTGTTTTCAAATAATAAAAGCTTTCATATAAGAAAATAAACATCCAATTTGGGTTAAAAGGAGTTCAAGTTTAAAATGAAAATGATTTCCAAGTTATGGAAACGGTTTGAAAGCTATAAGTTAATCTTTAATATAAAGATTTAATGAGTTAATCCACTCGAAATGGGAATTTTTTTGAAATCAGTAAATGAATCTTTGTGAAACTGTGTGAACTTTGTGAAAATATTTAAGAAGATTTAAAATGGTAATTTGTTTAACCATTTGAAAGAAAAGTTTTGGATTTTATAAGTTGTGACTTAACTGAAATCCCATATCCATATGTTTTTAAATATCGCGCTAATTATTTGGTTTAGCCGGAGAGGACCTTGTGTCATATAACCCATTCTGAATAATGATACGACGTTATGGATTGGTTTGAAGACCGGCGGTGAAGACTGGGTATTTGTGAAAATGATAAGATAATCTATCGATTGACTCGGCACTGAGTTGCTCCGGTATAGAGTTCTCCCTAAGTGATGGGAAGTCCGATCGGGATTGTGAATACCCGGATTTGCAAGGGTTTCTTCAGAAGTGCCTTCGGTTCTGTTCGAACCCGGGACAGACTTGTATGGTTGTATGTCTGGCATTACACTTTGAGATATAAAGCAGATTTTCTTCAAATACATATCTGTTGGTGGCGGAGAATTTATTCTCTTAGCTTAACACCCTTCTCTGAGAGTACGAGCTCAGAGGTTATGTAGTTGAAGGTCATCAGTGATATACTCCCAATTTGGTAGTGTGGCATGCTGAGTGCTGATGTGTGTTGATGATCATTTATGATCAAAGCATGGCTTGTGTAAAGCGTAGCTTTGTGGACGAGACTGCATCAGGACCTCACAACCCGGAAATGGTCGAAACAGGAAAGATGCGGCAAGATTATGAGGGTCGCGCCCTTTAGGGCGTGTCAATCCCTTCTGGTAAAGGGTGGTATCATGGTATGGAGCCCAGATATTTACCTATGTGGTGGGCTTCAATCTCATTTTCTATGTGGTTGCTTTGTGGTTTAGAGGCGCCTCGGATAAAGGTCCCAAAGGACCGGAGGGTGGCATGCTCGTGTAGTAGTCACCTAGTTACAGAGGTAACCGGCCTTGTGTTGGCAGATAGCTGGTTAAGTTCTCGGGACGCCCCGCCAGAGGCGTACCCATGGACAGTGGGAAGTTCCTTAGCCCGACCATTTGTTGGAAATCCAAACGAAACAATATGCGCCCGGTACGGTGTTAGTTGTATAATCTGCCATGGAATGTGGCGGTAACCTTCTTTTGAACATGGTAGCTATAGTAGGCATAAGTGCGAAATGCCTATGATGGCTAGGATTTATATTATACTTTCGAAATGTTTTCCACTGTGCACCTATAATAATAATATTAAAGAAATTTTCTCGTATCAAGCATGTTTGACTATCATAAGGAGAAATCTCCTTCAATTCTGCGTTTGCATTGTGTGTGTGGCGGGAGGCCTGTGGTAGTTTCATTTCTAAAAAGCATTGCAGATTTCAATCTAAATTCTTTTGTTTGTTTTAGAAGATAAACTGTTTTTGTTGCTCACACCAGTCCCACGACTGGCTCGGAGTTCATTATTCCTTTCCTAAACTCTGGATGCCCACTATTTTCCACATGGGCAGTCTAGAGTTGGATTTTTCACATAGTCAGGTTAGTAGATTATCTAGAGTTAGTCCAGTCTTTGGATCAGGACGAGATTTGCTTATCTAGGTGACATGTGATATTGGTTCGAGCTAGCTTTGGATTGGACCATTGGATTTGGTGATGCATTCTATTGAAGATATTCTTTCCTCTGTTTCTTTTATCTCTGATGGTTGATATCTGTTGTATCATATTATACCATATTTTGTATCTGCCACTGTATCAATGTTATATATATATATATATATATATATATATTGATATTCTTTTCTTCCGTTGTGTTGTACTTAATGGTGTTATAAGCTCTGACGCACCAGATTCGACGTTTGGATCTGCGGCATTGGAATATGAGTGTCGTATTCAGTGCCAATTTTCGAAGGTCGAGTCTGGATCGTCACATTTGGTATCAGAGCCGAGGGTTAAAACTTTAGCTCAGGAGTATAACACATTAAGTAACTCATTAGAGATAGGTTGAAGTATACCGTAGAATGAGTATATCCCTAAGATATCCGTTCGAATGCCTCAGTAAATTCTCTTACTATCCACTAAAAGTGAGTATGAGTGCGAGTAAAGGACGAGATAGGGGACAGGGGAGTGCCACTATAAATGGTCAATGCCCTGCAACAGTGGAAACAACTTTCTTCTCAATTTCCTTTGATTCGATTCCCAAATTCTTTTGGTTTGCTTTGCAGCAGCTACAAGAAGAAGTTTCGGTGTGATGGTGACCCTACGTATCGTTGTAGAAAATCCTTACTTCGTATCTTCATCGGTTTCTTATCAGCCTTTCGATTTGAACTTTAATGAATTGGAAATTTGAAATTGAAAATTCTAAATAAATTGGTTAATAGAATATAAGGATAAATTTGAATTGAATCGATTAAACAATATCTGTTAAAACTAAATTAGAAATTCTATTTTAATTTCTTGTGTAGACTGAAGTCCGAAGAGGGACAAGTTGGTATATACTTTAGGGTGTTCCAACCTATGTTGGAATCCATATCTTATGTTTGAGAAAATTGTAGAAGATTGAATCCATCTATCAATCTCTTTTGTTCAGCATCTCTTTTCAATTCTTCGATGGTTCCTGGTAGATCTAGGAAGAAGATTTGATATATTTGCATGGGACATAAACTCCAAATAGGCTAGAATTGTTTGTTTGGATGAATTGGTTGCTTGGGTTGCTATGGTTAATAAGTATACTTCAGTTCTAAACTAAAAGTTTTGAAATTATATCCATATGTCTGTCTATTTTTGGGTCCAGATATATTCTACGAATGGTTCATTATTCCTTCGGACTAACCAGTGCCATTGCATATTTCATAGATCTGTTGACCCGAGTATCCTGTGTAATATTGTATGAGCTTGTTCTCATATTGTTGATATTCTGATTTGGTAAGCCAAAAACAGAATTGATATCCAGTTTGACCCAGAAAATTGTTTCTCTATCTTTGTGTATCTATCTTTGTTGTTTTCGTACCTGCAAATTTCAGGGACGAAATTTTTTTAAGGGAGGAATCTGTAATGATCCCGGATTTTGACTAAATTTAAATGATAGTTAATTTAATTTTTTTGAATAAAAATTGTGAAATAATTGATAAATTAATTTGAGCTTCTCTGAATTCGAATAAAATGTGTGTGTTTATTTTATTAAAGTTAAAAAATTAAATATTTAAGCTGGAAATAGAAAATATATATAAGATAAATTATAGAATATAAGGTAAACACATTAGTTAAAATTTTAACAACATGCTAAAAATAGAAATATAAATATACAAATAGACAAATTCTAATATTATGTTAACTATAGGATTTTATTACAAAGCAATAAGGCTAAAGAAAAGAAACTATACTCAATATATGTACAAGCCAAGTCTAATTAATGCTAGCACACCATAACAAATAATATCAGCCACCACAAAATCTGCACAGCCGAAATCTTGCTTAGCCAAATGAAGGAATATAAAAATATCTAAGTATAAACAAATATAAAAAAAGATAAGTATGAAGACTTAAAGGACTAAAGCATTTAATACAAGCATCTTTAGCCACTAAAGCATTTTATCAGCCTCCAAAATCTTGCCTGGTAAAAAATAAAAATAAAAATATCTGATGTTGTACAAAATAATATATCACCTGTACAAATATATTTCTTGTAAAGCTTTCTTATATATCAAGCCTCTCATCATTAGTTCGTCCATCTACAAATCTGAAGTAATATCATCTAAAACTTTAAAAAAACTTCAATAAAAACAACAATACAACTCAGATCAAACCAGAGAATTAAAGATGAGAACTTCAACAAGCAATTTCAAGGCTGCAATTTCAAAGCTGTGTCAACATAGAAGAAGATCTGTTCTTTTTGTTAGAAAACCACTGTGAGTAACCTCACTTTTACACTTTAAAGCCAAATTTTGTTGTGTGCTAGTGTTGTTGAACTAAATTTGTATTGGGTGAATCTGCTGTGTGTATAGATGTATGATGTATGTATGTTGTTTCCAACAGAATTTGCTCTGTTCTATAGTTCCAGTTCTTCTGTTGAGATTTAAATCCATTTTCTCTGGAACCAAATTGTTGTTAGGACTAAGATTACAAACAAAGGAGGTTTGTTTAACATAGGTTAAGATTTAAAATTTTAATTTAGATAAATTAAAGCATGAATGAGTCTGTAAACCAAAACCAACAGGGTAGATGTATATATAAGTGGAAACCTAAACATTGTGATTCATAAATTCAGGATTGTAATTTGAATCCATAAACCAAAACATGGTTTTTAACACAAAAATTATAATTTCTAGTTTGGGGATGAGTTCGCGGTTCTGGAATGAACGAAAAATATGATTTTGGGGCTTCTTGGTGATCTAAGTATCTGAGAAGGTCAGGGTTCTCTATGGTGAAGGAGGAGTGATCGGAGGGTCGAGGAAAAATGGTGAACAGCGGTGCAGTTGGTTGTGGTGGCGGCAGCAACATTCGTTTGAAGTTTGTAAACCTAATTTTGTCGCGGCTAAGAAACTGGATTCGTTCGACACCTATTATCGATCGAGCGTTGCGAGGTTTTGGAGTATGATGGAGGAGGTATCGACGAAGCGTCGACCGAAGTTTCAGGTCCTCCGGTAGTCGAGGTATCGAGAGCGACGCGTTGATAGGTTTTGGTCAAGGATGTTCCAGTGTTTCCAGGTTTTGGATTTGACTCGAATTCGATTTCGAGACGAGTTGGAGGTAATCTGGTGATTGAGTTTGGGTTTGGGAATGCCAGTTGACATGGGAAGATCATCGTTGATGATCAGGATCATCCACAACCTCCGTGCATGTGCACGGTGAACATTTGTGGGTTTTGATGTTTTTGGTTTAGGCTGAGAAAAGTTACTCGAGTTTTACTCGAGTTATTTAGGGTTTGGCTCGAGTTTATTTTCTTTTGACTCGGGAATTTTTTATACGGCTCGGGTAAGTGAGTTACAAGTTGTAAAACCTGTAAGTTTTAGAATTTTTAAACCTGGATTTTTAAAATGTGGAACAGATAATTAAACTAAGTTTAAATCAAATTTAGTTTAGGTTCAAATGAAGTTTGAATCTCAGTTTTTGAATAAAATAAAGTTTTTTTAAAATTATTTGTAACAACTTTAAAGGGTTTAAATAGTTTGAATTTAAGAGTAAATCTTAAATAAAAATAGAGATTTAAACTTAATTTTAAATCTGGAATTAAATCTAAATTTGAATCTTAGTTTTGGAATAGAAGAAGTTTTTGAATTTAAATTGTTCTAAATAATTTGAATGATTAAATATATTTTTAACTTGATTTGAATTTAAAATAAATTGGTTAATGTTTAAATATATAATCATTTTGAATTTTAAATTCAAAATGAAATTTGAATCTAAATTTAGAAGTGTAATGTTGTAAATACACTTTAATATTAATAAAGTCATTAATAAAGAAATGGATTACCTTAGAGATAATTGAGGTAATTAAGTGATTTAATTAACAAGACAATTAAGGAATAATTTATTTAATTTATAAATTTATAATTTAGATTAATTTATAATTAGAAATAATCAATAATGGTTTAATCTAAGATAGTTTCTTAAGAAAGTAATTAAAGAAATGTTATAGTTAATGAAGATAATTAACTAAGGATTATTAAGTAATTAATTAATGTGATTAATTTTAATAATTAACTAGATTAATTAATTTAATGTTAATCATTTATGAGATTGTGTAAGTATAATTACTTTATGATAAATAATTAAAGGGTAAATTTCTTAAAATAATTAATAAAGGGGTTAAATTAATTATGTAATTGATTTAAAGATTAAATTAATTAATATGATTAGTTAAGAATTGTTTAATTAATTAAGGTGATTGATTAATTAATTTATATCGAATGATTTGTAATTAATTTATCAGGATTGGATGATTAATTCATAAGTAATTAATTTAATTGGAAATAAATTGAGTTAATTAGGATTAAACAATTAATTAAACCTGCTTATAAATGATTATTGAATACTTGACCCTACTTATGAATGATTTTATTGTATGAGATGCCTTGAATTGATTGTCCTCTCTGATCTATGGCATTTGTTCTGTAGATTGAGCTG
Organism: Allium cepa; assembly: GCA_030765085.1. NCBI lineage: Eukaryota > Viridiplantae > Streptophyta > Magnoliopsida > Asparagales > Amaryllidaceae > Allium > Allium cepa. The sequence goes on from CM060941.1 coordinate 1,046,885,202, forward strand.
TGTATAATTTATTCATTTATTTGTGATACATTTGTATATTATCTGTGAATCTGTGAATAAATGATAAGCGTTATAGTTTATACCGTTTATCAACTATATTTCTATGTTTTGATATGTGATGTTGATGATGTTGCACTATTGTGTTAAACCCCTGGACCACACTATACACACACGAATATGGATTTCACGAGGAAATCGATTAAGTCACGGATTTTTGAAATGATTTTTAAATAGACAATTTGAATTCAATGGTTTGGAAATGGAATCGGGTTAAATGTGAAAAGCTTTTGAAATGAAATTTCAAAGTTGAAACTTATTTTTGAATAACTTAATAACGTTTTGAAATTTAAATAATTTGATTTAAATTTGAATTCAAAATTTGAAACTGAATTCTATGATTTGAAACTAGGATTAAAGATGTTATACAAGTTGTATATGGGTTAAACCATTTCAAATGTATTAATTTGGGAATTTGAATTTCAATTCAAAGGCTTTAACTCGTGCAATTAGAATTGGATTCTTCCGAAACGAAAACTATTTGTTTTCAAATAATAAAAGCTTTCATATAAGAAAATGAACGTCCACTTTGGGTTAAAAGGATTTCAAGTTTAAAATGAAAATGATTTCCAAGTTATGGAAACAGTTTGAAAGCTATAAGTTAATCTTTAATATAAAGATTTAACGAGTTAATCCAATCGAAATGGGAATTATTTTGAAATCCGTAAATGAATCTTTGTGAAACTGTGTGAACTTTGTGAAATAAATCTTTTTATTTAAGAAGATTTAAAATGGTAATTTGTTTAACCATTTGAAAGAAAAGTTTTGGATTTTATAAGTTGTGACTTAACTGAAATCCCATATCCATATGTTTTTAAATATCGCGCTCATTATTCGGTTTAGCCAGGAGAGGACCTTATGTCATATAACCCATTTCGAATAATGATACGTCGTTATGGATTGCATTGAAGACCGATGATGAAGACCGGGTATTTATGAAAACGATAGGATAACCTATCGATTGACTCGGCACTGAGTTGCTTCGGTATAGAGTTCTCCCTAAGTGATGGGAAGTCCGATCGGGATTGTGAATACCCGGATTTGCAAGGGTTTCTTCAGAAGTGCCTTCGGTTCTGTTCGAACCCGGGACTTGTATGGTTGTATGTCTGACGTTACACTTTGAGATATAAAGCAGATTTCCTTCAAATACATATCTGTTGGTGGCGGAGAATTTATTCTCTTAGCTTAACACCCTTCTCTGAGACGTACGAGCTCAGAGGTTATGTAGTTGAAGGTCATCAGTGATATACTCCCAATTTGGTAGTGTGGCATGCTGAGTGCTGTTGTGTGTTGATGACCATTTGTTGATCATTTATTATCAAAGCATGGCTTGTGTAAAGCGTAGCTTTGTGGACGAGACTGCATCAGGACCTCACAACCCGAAAATGGTCGAAACTGGAAAGATGCGGCAAGGTTATGAGGGTCGCGCCCTTTAGGGTGTGTCATTCCCTTCTGGTAAAGGGTGGTATCATGGTATGGAGCCCAGATATTTACCTATGTGGTGGGCTTCAATCTCATTTTCTGTGTGGTTGTTGCTTTGTGGTTTAGAGGCGCCTTAGATAAAGGTCCCAAAGGTCCGCGGGTGGCATGCTCGTGTAGTAGTTACCTAGTTACAGAGGTAACCCGACCTTGTGTTGGTAAAGAGCTGGTTACGTTCTCGGGATGTCCCGTCAGAGGCATACCCTTGGATAGTGGGAAGTTCCTTACCCTGACCATTTGTTAGAAATCCAAACGAAACAATATGTGCCCCCGGCTTTAGTTGTATAACCTGCCATGGAATGTGGCGGTAACCTGCTATTAAACATGGTAGCTATAGTAGGCATAAGTGTGAAATGCCTATGCTGACTAGGATTTATATTATACTTTCGAAATGTTTTCCACTGTGCATCTATAATAATAATATCAAAGAAATTTTCTCGTATAAAGCATGTTTGACTATCATAAGGAGAAATCTCCTCCAATTCTGTGTTTGCATTGTGTGCATGGCGGGAGGCCTTATGGTAGTTTCATTTCTAAAAAGCATTGCGGATTTCAATCTAAATTCTTTTGTTTGTTTTGAAAGATAAACTGTTTTTGTTGCTCACACCAGTCCCATGACTGACTCGGAGTTTATTGTTCCTTTCCTAAACTCTGGGTGCCCACTATTTTCCACACAGGCAGTCTAGAATTGGGTTTTTCAGATAGTAGGTTAGTAGATTATCTGGAGTTAGTCCAGTCTTTGGATCAGGACGAGACTTGCTTATCTAGGTGACATGTGATATTGGTTCGAGCTAGCTTTGGATTGGAGCATTGGATTTGGGGATGCATTTTATTGAAGATATTCTTTCTGCTATTTCTTGTATCTCTAATGGTTGATATCTGTTGTATCATTCTGTTGTATCATATTATACCAGATTTTGTATCTGCCACTATATCAATGTTATATATATTGATATTCTTTTCTTCCGCTGTGTTGTACTTAATGGTGTTATAAGCTCCGGCGCACCAGATTCGACGTTTGGATCTACAGCATTGGAATATGAGTGTCGTATTCAGTGTCGATTTTCGAAGGTCGAGTCAGGATCGTTTCAGTATGGAAGTGGTTTGAGTAATTAAGGGCGTAAATATACAAACACAAGGCAATGGTGCATTTTTATGTAACAACAAGTCACGGCTATGGCCTTATGTGGTACGGCCAGGCCTGTTGGATGCTATGGGATGATGTGGCAGTGACTTTAGGTCAGGTAGGTGCTGGTGGAAGTGATGCAAGAGGTGGCCAAGGGGTATGGTGAAGTGGTGGAGGCATTGGTGATCGACTATGCATGTTTAAGGTGATGTTTTGCTAATTTTTGTGGAGCTTCTCAACAAGGATGGCCACGGCCATGTAGGTCAGAGGAAATGGAGGTGATGATAGCTAAGAATGATGGTGGTGGATCTGGTGGTGATGGTGGAGGCTATAGGCCGAACATCCAAAGTGAAAGCAAGTGCAAGAAGCATAAAACAAGGAAAAATGGAAAAAAAAAAGTGAAAGAACATTACCAATTTTTTTGTTCAGAAGTTGATGGCTGAAAGTTTAGGGTTGAGAAACTTATTTTTTCGTGAAAAATGAAGGTGATGAGGTGAAGAAAGGATATGGTCAACAAAATTGGATGCAAGTGTTGATTTGCAAATGAAAAGGTAAAAAGAAGGTGAAAAGTCAAAGGCATGTGAAAGGTTATAAAACTCTTCATATTTCTAATTTTCTTTATTCATTTTTAAACACATGAAAAATGTAAGTAAATAAAATAAAAACAAAACAAAATAATGTATGAATAAAAATAAATAAATAATTTTAGATAAATATAAATTAATTAAGAAAATAGCTTAAAAATAAAAACTAGGTTTTAAAAATTGAAAATAAAATACAGTAAGCTTTGGAAAATTATAACATCAGTTCAAAATGTTTTAAAAATAAAATATATACCTAACATGTCATATTACACATATTAGAACATGATATGACAAAAAAAAAATTTATTTATATAATTTAAAATAGACAATTTTATTAAATAAATCAATTTACATACAATATTGTAAAAGACATAACTTTCACAATACAAATCGGATTTCAACGGAACAAAAAGCAGTATTCTTCAAATTAAATGTATTTTCATAATGAAAGATAAAATTTCAAAAATAAAAATATTTAAACTTAAAATTTAAAAGTCAAAGTTTGATCAGATTGACCAAACATCCACTTTTATGGAAAATATTCTATTTATTCAGGTTTGAAACTATAATTCACACAAAAATAAAAGTATACTTTTGAAATAACAAAATTTATTCATTTTAATAAATAAAATGAAGTTTTTTAAATCAGGAGTTTCAATTTAAATAATTAAAATAAACAATTAAAATAATCATAAAATACTGGGTTGTTACAAGTGGGCTATACTATAATAATTTTTTTAAGAAGAATTTCTTTTTAACAAAATTTTCATCGTATAAAAACAAATTTAAATTTCTTACCATAGTTCCAAAAACCCAATATTACTTTTAAAACCCAATATTCCTCTTTCTTGCTTATACTTATTCTAAGGCGTTACCATTAAATCCACTTATGTGAAGCAATTATAACCTCTGCAATTATCTGCACATGGACTTTCTTATTTACCGAATTTTATTGTACATCCCTAACCATAGCCTACCTTTCTTTGGATTTCCAAAATCCAAATCCTAAGTGTACAAAATCTTTCCTACTATGTGTAGACCTTCTCTATGCCCCAAAAGACACTTCCTTATGCCTAAAGTGTTACTTCAAGAGTTCTTTATGTCCAATGGTTGTAGTTTTACTACAATTTTTGGAATAGCCTTTTAAGTAGTTTAATTATAATTTTAGTATTATTTTCAGTCTATTTCCTTTCAGCTATTCTTTTCAGTAATTTTACTTTATTTCTGTTAATTATAGCTTTCCCATTTATTTACAGTTTATTTACAGTATTTTAGTTTATTTACTGTTACTTACCTCTTCTTTCTACGCTTTGGATTTTCTTCTATTTTCGGTTTTCTTTTATTCCTCCTTCTTCTTCGTGCATGGACTAGAATAGGATTAACGCGAATATGGATTAAATTGTAAGAAAATTGAAATAATGAGATATAAGATGTAAATTTCAAAGATTGTAATATAAATGAAATTGGACTGAAATTACTCCAAATTATGGCGCTAATTGGACTGAATTAAAAATATTGGCCTAGTTATAACTTAGAATTATAAATAATAGGAGTAAAAGATGAAAGAGACTTATTTTCACACTTAGACCTTGGGTTAAGTAATCAACATGATTATAACGTAGGTTATACTAAGAAAAAGAACATAATAAGGCTCATTTTAAGACTTAGGGTAAACTAATAAGCACAAATAGTAGAGAAAAGTGTAAAGGCTTATTTAAATAATTTACCTAAGTTAATAAACAAAGATGAAAGTAAGACCTGTACCAAATAGCATTCCCAGTTAGAAAAAACGATGGTCTCACATAAGCTTGAAGCGAGACGAGGGCACACTTATGCTAAAAATGGTAGTAATTGGTCAATTAGAAGTCCAAATCACGAGGGATTTAGATAAGGGGCGTAACTAGATATTGTTTAGATGACGGGCCAGTACCAACAACATTTCCGCTATTTTCTATGGACACACGGTGATCTCACATTAGCCTGAAGTGGGATGAGGGGCATGCTTATGCTGGAGTTTGAGGTAATAAGAAGACCCAATCGGTGGAGCAAAGGTTACATGGTATGGTGGGAGTTATGCATGCGACTTCCATTCGGGTGCTCAGTAATTGCTATGAATTCCAAGCACTTAGTATGAGTGTCTTTCATAGACACCATTGCCTTCTATGTAGGTAGCCATATATGTCGTCCAGATCCATAGTGGTTGCTCTATGCATCGTTCGTAGATACCATTGGCTGCTATGTAGGGAGTTATATAGCATCTGGTCTGTAGTAAGTCTATGGAGTAGCAGGTCGATCAAAAAGGGTAGAATTAATATTACATCATAATTACAGGATTAGGAATTCAGTCCAATCAAAGCAGAAATCAAGGCTAAGTGCAAGCAATCAAAGTTAACCTATCTTATAAATTGATCGTACTTATTTCCAGTTTATTTCTTTCCTATTTCCATTGTTATCCTTATTTATGCTAGAATTTTTGTAGAATCTGTAACTTTTGTCTTGCTTAAAGACCCTAGTAAGTACTATCATTCACCAGACTTTTAGTCTGACCCACTATTCTATTTTTTCCTTTTCCCCCCATAGGAATTCAAAGGAGAAGTCAGTAGATTGTTGTTGCTTGGAGTTTTCTTGGAGTAGGAGTTGTCCCCAGAGAGCTGGTCAGGAAGAAAGTGCGCCAGTTGCACAGATTCAGACGTTAGACGCAGTACCTTCCAGTAGCATTCCGGATAGAGGTAGGAAAGTCAAAGTTGAAGGTTTGATTTTTATATATGATTTTTCCATTTGGACTTTATTTGATTCTGAAGCATCATATTCTTTTATCTCTAGTTCTCTAGTAGACTGTTTGCACTTGGACATATCATCAATAATAAACCACGGGTTTATTTCAAACTCCATAGGAGGATCGGCACACTTATCTATAGTTTGTAGGGTTTTGAAAATCTTTATCTTGGACATAGAATTGACCGCGACGCCTATGTTTTGGGATTCTTGGGGTATGGAATGGTCTTAAGGATGGATTGACTATCCACATACGAAGCTATCTTAGATGGCGAGAGGAGTCATTAGACTTAAGACTTACAGTGGTAGGACTCTAAAAGTATCTTGCGTCCCCTAAGGGAAATCATGTTGAGTTTTCTCTATTCTCTCAACTCATCTTTATCAGAGTTGCATTCACTTCCTATCGTTGGAGATTTTGCAGACGTCTTTGAGAAGGTTAGGGGACTACTCCTTAAGAGAGAGAATGACTATAGGATTTATTTGACCGAGAATGCTAATCTAGTAGCATTACTTATCAGGTGCATTGCACCTAGGGGGAGGAAAAATCGAGCATGCAGATCCGTGAGCTTTTGGAGAAGGGATTCGTAAGAACGAGCATCTCGGAGTGGGAAGCACCAGTCGTCTTCGCCACTAAGGCTGATGGTTCTCTTCGACTTTGTGTGGATTATATAGAATTAAACAAGCTCATCAAGAAGAACCGATGTCCACTCCCTAGGGTTGATGATCTTTTTTACCAGTTGGTAGGTTCTTTGGTTTTCTTTCAGCTTGATCTAGCCATGGGATTTCATCGGCTTAGAGTCGCTAATGGAGTCGCTAATGACAGTATAGATAGGACTGCCTTTAAGATACCAAACAGATTCTTTGAGTGGTTAGTTATGCCTTTTGGGCTAACCAATGCTCCAGCCTATTTCGTTAATTTGATGAGACGCGTCTTTAGGGACGTCCTAAATAAGTTTGTGGTGGTATTCGTAGATGACATCTTGGTATTTTCCACGAATATAGAGGAGCATGCCGTTCATTTGGAAGAAGTTCTTCGCACATTTCATTGTCATCATCTGAGAGCTAAGTTTTTGAAGTTTTATTTTTGGAGAGAGGAAGTTCATTTCTTAGGGCACGTAGTTTCGAAGGAATGTTTAGATGTGGATTCCACCAAGGTAATTGTAGTACAAGATTGGAAGGCCCTAAGAACGTTACCGAGGTTAGGAGCTTCCTAGGATTGGCTGGCTACTATAGGAAGTTCATCAGAGACTTTGCCAAGATTTTGACACCACTCACGTTCCTTGCTAAGAAGAATAAAGCTTTCGAGTGGGACTTCGATTATGAAGATTCCTTCACGAATCTTAAGAGAGCCCTTACTAGTGCACCGGTGTTAGTTTTACCCGATGGAGCCAAGCCTTTCACTACATACAATGATGCATGCGAAACGGGTCTAGGAGCGGTGCTGATGCAAGAAGGGAGAGTAGTGTGTTATGATAGTAGGTAGTTGAGGATGCATGAGAAGAACTACCCTACCCATGATTTGGAGTTGGCTGCCTTTGTTTTTTCACTTTAAGTCTTGGAGGCACTATTTGGTTGCAGAGAGGTTTGAGCTTTTTACCGATCATAAGTCTTTGAAGGACCAAGACAATAAAGGTGGATGGAATTCATCATATGATTTTTAAATAGCTTATACTCCTGGCAAGGTTAATGTGGTTGAGGATGCATTGAGTAGAAAGAAAGCAACCCCTATTCCTTTGTTCGTAGAGTGGAGGAGCTTGGAATTTATTTCTAATTTTGATTTTAAGTGTTCTACGGACATCACTCCCAGATTGTTGGTGACATTAGAGGTTAGGCCTAACGTTATGGATCAGATTGGCTCGAGGCACCAGGAGGATTCGGAGCTCATGGACATTATGGATAGGATTAGCCGAAAAGAGGTCTCTAGGCATCTCCAACGTTACTCTATAGATAGAAGAGGGTGGCTTAGCAGAGATGGAAGGCTTTGTGTTCTATGTGCCAGTGACTTGTTAAGAGCAGTTTTGGATGAGGCGCACCATTTCCATATAACTATTCATCCGGGTGGTGACAAAATATATCGGGATACAAAGAGGATGTTCTAGTAGGGTGGCATGAAGAAGGATGTGGCGGAATTCATAGCTAAGTATCTCATATGCCAAAGGGTGAATGGAGAGCAATAGAAGCCAGATGGATTACTTCAGCCCTTAGATGTGTCGGAGTGGAAGTGGGACAGTATTTCTATGGATTTCATTGATGGTTTACCCCGTTCTAGGAAGGGGAATGCTATAATTTGGGTGGCTGTTGATAGATTGACCAAGAGTGCCCACTTCATCCCAGTTAAGAGTAAGCGAACGACTTTATATTTGGCATCCTTGTATATTCGAGAGATAGTTCGTCTACACGGAGTTCCTTTTAGCGTTGTTAGTGATAGAGATCCCATTTCATCAACGAGTTTTGGAGAAGCTTACAGGAGGATCTAGAGATGCAACTTAGCTTGAATACGGCCTATCATCCCTAGACAGATGGCCAAACAGAGAGGATCAATAGATTTCTTGAGGATTTGTTGCGGATGTGCATTTTGGACTTGGAGGAGCTTGGAAGGAGTATCTTTTGATAGTTGAGTTTGCATACAATATTAGTTACCAAACAAGTATAGGAATGACACCATTTGAGGCTTTATATGAGAGGTCTTGCAAGTCCCCATCATCTTGGGTAGAGTCTACGGAGAAGTTATTACATGGGCCTGATATGGTCAGAGAGACATCCGAGAGGGTTGATTTGATTCGACGGAGGATGAACACAACTCAAATCAGGCAGAAGTCTTTTGCGGATAAGCGAAGGAGAGACATAGAGTTTGAGGATGGAGACTTGGTTTTTATCAAAGTATCCCCTCTTAATAAGCTGGTAAGGTTCGGATCAAATGGAAAGTTAGCCCTTAGATTTGTTAGACCATTTCTTATCATAGAGAGAGTTGGGAAGATGGCTTACCGAGTAAGGCTACCTGATATGCTCGCAGGAGTGTGCGACCATGTTTCATACTTGCAAAATTTATTACATGACTCGATGGAGGTTGCAGAGCCTAGTTAGTTGGAGGAGGTGGAGGTGGAGGTGGAAATGGAAGCTTCTGATCGGCGTATCCTCAAGAAAATTATTGAAAGAGACATCAAGCGACTAGGAATAAGGAGGTTCCATTGGTGAAGGTGCAATAGGGAGATGATGTTGCAGACGCCACTTGGGAAGTAGAAGAGAAGATTCATACTTCCTGCCCTCATCTTTTTGATAGTAAGTTTTAGAATTCCTATTTCCATCTTTAGCTTTGAACAAGTTCTTTCCTTTATTGTCCTTTGGGAGGGTAGAATTTAGGATTTAACCTATGGATGGTAGGATTTGATGTAAACATATTAATAGAACATGTTATGAATGATGTATGCTAGTGGTTGCAAGTGTTTGCTAGTGGATGCTAATGGATGCATACTTGTACACCAGGCACTATTATTCCTTAGAGATCAACCTAATTAGGACAATAGAACATATGCATATGAATGTGCGTGCATTTTTACTTTATTTCCATGGCTGCTATAAATGGATGTTTATCCCATGATTGTTGCATTTGGATGATGTTTATAGCATGCATATAGAATTATCACTATCATTAGGAAATCTTTGCATTCATCTGGATACATGGCACAGACAGATTGCATAAAAGGAGGTCAACTGAATCCAAGGACTGCCTAAACTTTTGCATTAGTTAGAAATATTTACACCACACTGATTGCATAAGTATCATAAACTTCATTAGAAAAACTAAAGGACACCAGATGAATGATTGATGATTGAGTAGTTGATTGCAGAATTGGATGAAAATATTTAATACATTCTTTTATCCTTAGATATTTCGGGGACGAAATCCCTTAAGGATGGAAGAATGTAACAACCCGATATTTAACCCGCAATAATCAATTCGTTAATAAAATAGATAATAAAATAACTTTGTGAAATCAGTAGAATTAAGCCACGGAATTCACGCCGTTGTGTCCGTGGTAATTTTTTGGTAAATTTTCATATGTAGAACGTCAGAAACTGAGCTAATATGACCAAGTTATAACATAAACAAAATAAGCAGAAAATGAAGAATACATACACACACACACAGATATATATATATATATATATATATATATATATATATATACAGGTCGACGGTCGGTCAACCCGCCTGCCGTTTTGAGGGTGAACGAACGATTGTTCGTTCGATCGAATGATGGCATGGTTTTTTTAACCGATTGACTTGTTTTGCATTCTTCTGACCAATTCAGTCCATCTATTTTTGCATCTGATGGCTCCTATTCAGCCTACGACATGTTGCATCCCATTTAATCCTTCAAATCCAATGGTCCGAGAACCACTTCTACCCTTATAAATCGACCCCTAGAGCTAACACTTTTCTCATTCTATGTTTTCTCTAATTGAGTTCACCTTTCTAGGAAGAACCCTAAACGAAATAATTTTTCCTAAGGATAAAATCATTATAAATTAAATTATTTTACAACTCCAAGTGGATCTGGAAAGACCAAAGGAAGAGATTAGGACTAGAGGTGAGTGATTGTAATTATTTTAAGATTTCTTTAAGTAATTTAAAATAATAGGGTTTCCTATAGTTGTAGTTTTCCTACGATTTTTGGAATTGCCTTTTTAGTAGTTTATTTGCAACTTTTAGAATTATTTTCAGTCTATTTCCTTTCATCTATTCTTTTTTGTAATTTTAGTTTATTTTTTTTAATTATAGTTTTTTCGTTTACTTACAGTTTATTTACAGCGTTTTAGTTTGTTACTATTATTTACCTCTTCTTTCTACGCTTTGGATTTTCTTCTATTTTAAGTTTTCTTTTATTCCCCTTTCTTCTTCACATATGGATTAGAATAGGATTAACGCAAATATGGGTTAAATTGTAAGAAAACTGAAATAATGGGATATAAGATGTAAATTTCAAAGACTGTAATATAAATAGAATTGGGCTGAAATTACGTCTAATTATGATGTTAATTGGACTGAATTAAAAAGATTGGCCTAGTTATAACTTAGAATTATAACTAAAAGGAGTAAAATATGAAAGAGACTTATATAATGTAGGTAATAATAAGAAAAGGAATATAATAAGGCTTATTTTAAGATTTAGGATAAATTAATAAGCATAGAGAGTAGAGAAAAGTGTAAAGCGTTATTTAAATAGTTTATCTAAGTTAATAAGCAAAGATGAAAGTAGGACCTGTACCAAATAGCATTCCCTATTGGACAAAGCAGTGGTCTCACATTAGTTTGAAGTGAAATGAGGGCACGCTTATGCTAAAAAGGGTAGTAATTGGTCAATTAGAAGTCTAAATCATGGAGGATTCGGGTAAGGGGTGCAACTAGATATTATTTGGATGACAGACCAGTACCACCAACATTTCCCCTATTTTCTATAGACACATGGCGATCCCATGTTAGCCTGAAGTGGGATGAGGAGCACGCTTATGCTGGAGTTTGAGATAATAAGAAGACCCAATAGGTGGAGCAAATGGTAGCTTGGGCATGGTGGCAGTTACGCGTATGACTTCCATTCTGGTGCTTAGTAATCGCTGTGGGTTCCAAACGCTTAGTATGGGTGTCTTTCATAAACACTATTTCCTTCCACGTAGGGAACTATATATATCATCCGGATCCACAGTGGTTGCTCTGTGCATCTTTCGTAGATACCATTGGCTACTATGTAGGGAGTTATATAGCGTCCGGTCCACAGTAAGGTCTATGGAGTAGCAGACCGATCAAAAAGTGTAAGATTAGGGTTACATCCTAATTATAGGATTAGGAAATAAAAGCAGAAATCAAGAACAAGTGCAAGCAATCAAAGTTAACATATCTTATATATTGAGCAATATTTAATCATACTTATTTCCAATTTATTCCTTTCCTGTTTCCTTTATTATCCTTATTTATGCTAGAACTGTTATAGAGTCTATTACTTTTATCTTTCTTAAAGACTCTAGTAATTACTATCATTCACCAGGCTTTTTGTCTGACCCACTCCGCTATTTTTCTCCTTTTACCCCCATAGGCAATCAAGAGAGAGGGCAGTAGATTGTATTTGCTTGGTGGTTTCTTGGAGAAGTTCTCTACTATGTATTTCTTTTATTTCGGCTTTAATTCTTTCTATGTACTCACTTATTATGAGGGATATTATGTACTCTAATTTTTAAGACTATAAGTTTTTGTTTCATGAGACATATTGGATTTTTAGGCATGTATGTGGTATTTAGTATTTGACTTATTTATGAAGCAATTATGAGGTTTTATTTTAGTTAAGTTATTATTTTAAGTTTCCGCTGTTTTTATTTATTTTTATCTTGTGAATTTTAGTCTCCGTCAGCTTTAGTTATACCTGCAATGTACCATGACTTTTAGTGTGTCATTTTGGGTATATTAAGGGGTAAGGGGTGTTCCACTTGTCTTTTTGACAAAATTTTCATCATATAAATACAAATTTAAACTTCTTACCATATTTACAAAAATCCATTATTTAATTATAATAACATTGACAATTCTTCTTTTCAATTCTAATTATTTCATTTTTATTGGTTAGACATAAAGTGGATTTTCCTACCTACTATCATAGGAGTACCTTTCCTAAACTGAAGTCTTTTACTCCTATTCCTCTTTGCTGCTTACACTTATTCTAAGGTGTCACTATTAAATCCACTTACGTGAAGCAATTATAACCTCTGCAATTATCTACACATGGGTTTTCTTATTTACGAATTTTTATTGTACATCTCTAACCTTAGCCTACCTTTCATTATATTTCCAAAATCCAAATCCTAAGTGTACAAAATTATTCCTACCATGTATAGACCTTCTCTATGCCCTAAAAACACACTTCCTCATGCCTAAAGTGTCACTTCAGGAGTTCTATCTTCAAATGTACGAAGAACCTCCTCAAGATGATAACATGCTCTTCCATACTTCTTGGAAAACACCAAAATATTATACACGAATACCACCACGAACTTACTTGGGACATCTCTAAAAACATGGCTTATCAAATCTACAAAATAGGTTAGGGCATTGATTAGTCCAAAAGACATAAATAACCGCTCAAAGAGTCCATCAATTGTCCTAAATGTGATCTTATTGAGCTGCCATCAGCAACCCTAAGCTGATGAAATCCAATGGCTAAATTAAACTGAACGAATACCGAAGAGCCAATTAACTCGTCAAAATGATCATTTATTCTAGGGAGTGGCTATTTTGGGAGCTTACGTAACTTTCTATAGTCCTCGTAAAGTCGGAGAGAACCATCCGCCATAGTGGCGAAGTCGACTGGTGCTGTCCACTACGATATGCTTCTTCTTATGAACCCCTTCCCCAAAAGCTCACGAATCTGCTTGCTCAATTCTTTCCTCTTCCTAGGTTCCATGTGACTCACAGGTAATGATACTGGCTTAGCATTCTGGGTCAACTAAATCATGAAGTCAATCTCCCTGTTAGGGGTAATCCCCTCACCTCCTCAAAGATGTTTGAAAAAATCTCTGACGAGAGGAACCAAATCTAACTTTGATGATGACGAATCGAGGGAATAAAGTAAACTCAACATAACTGACCCTTGCGGGTTACAAGAAATCTCGAGAGTCCTACTGATGCATGTCTCTAGTCTAACGACTCTCATCTTGCAATATAATATAGCTCCATAAATGGATAGCCAATATATTCTCAAAATCATCCTATACCCCTAAAATACCACAATATAGGCATCATAGTCAAATTCTACGCCTAGGATATAAATGTTTAAACCCCTACAAACCATAGACAAAAGTGTCGATCCTTCCATGGTGTTTGAAACAAAAATGGGGTCTACTACTAAAGAGACGTCTAAGTGCAAACAATCGATCAAAGAACTAGAGATGAAAGAGTGTGATGCTCCAGGTTCGAAAAGAGTCTGAATGGAAAAAATAAAAAATAGCAATCAAACTTTCCTACCGTGATTTGGTCTATTGCTGGAAGGTGCTGTATCCAAAGTCTGAATCTGTGCTGCATGTGCGCTTGCTGCCTGCCCTGCTTTCTGAGGACATACTTTACTAAAGTAACCAAGTTTCCCACAACTGAAACAACTTCCCTCCATTTCTATCTTCTTATGGCCTTTTGCACAATGACCATTCATTCTTCACCGCTTACACTTTCCATTTTCCTTGAATCGCTCCTGAGGTCCACTTTCTTTCCTCTTATCCTTCTTGTCCTTTCACCACTGTTTCTTAGAACTTGTAGAAACCTCATTAAGTTTTCCCTTCAGCTACCAATAAGTAGATTGAATTCGTTCTCGGTCCTCCAAGCCTAACTGCCTAAACTTTCGCTCCATGAAATCCCTCATGCCAGAAAACGTTTCACTCCCCATGCTAGCGAAGTCCTTGCATAGCTTAGGAAAATCGGCTGGTGTAGGTGGATTAAAGGGATTTCCACCTACCGGTGTTGTATTGGACGCTTGCCCTTGCACATCTAGTACCGTAGCTCTACGGAACCGGTCAGCCATACTATGTAAAGAAAAGGAAACTTAGACTTGAAAGAATCGAAAGAAGGTTGAACTGGACTTTGAGGGGATTTTTATAAAAACTCTTTTGTACTTAAAAAACTATTTCTAACAGTTCTTTTCTAAAAAATACTTTTAAAACCGGTTATTTTGGAAAGTACTCTACTTTTAAAATAAATTTTTAGGAATCCTGCAACCTTAGGCTCTGATATCAAGTGAAACACCTCACATCCCTTAATATACCCAAAAGGACACAATAAAATGCGTGGTGCATTGTAGGTATAACTAAAGCAAAAGGAGACTAAGATTGACAAGACAAAAATAGATAAAAACAGCGGAAACTAAAATAATAATAACATATTTAAAGTAAACATTCGTAATTGCCTCAAAAATATGTCAAATACCAAATATAACATCTATACCTCAAAACCTATCATGTCTTACGTAATAAAAACTTATAGTCTCAAAATCAGAGTACATAATTTCCCTTATAATAAGCAAGTACATAGAAAGATCAAAAGCTGAAAGAAAAGAAATACATGATGGCAAAATCCTCCAAGAAAATTAAGCAACAACAATCTACTGTCATCTCCCTTGACTGCCTAAGAGGGGAAGAGGAAAATAGAGGAGTGGATCATAATAAAAATCTGGTGAATGATAGTAATTATGAGAGTCTTTAAGCAAAGTAAAAGTAATAGACTCTATAATAGTTCTAGTATATAAAAAGAAAACAAAGAAAATAGGAAAGAGATAAACTTGAAATAAATACGATTAACTATAAGATAAGTTAACTTTGATTGTTTGCACTTGTCATTGATTTCTACTTTGATTAGGCTGAATTCCTAATCCTATAATTAGGATGTAACCCTAATCCTACCTTTTTGATTGGCCTGCTACTCCATAGACCTTACCGTGGACCAGACGCTATATAACTCCCTCCAGAGCAACTAATGGTATCTACGAAAGATGCACAAAGCAACCACTGTGGATCCGGATGACATATATAGCTCCATACACATAAGGCAATGGTGTCTATGAAAGACAACCATACTACGCGCTTGAAACTCATAGCGATTGCTGAGCACAAGAATGAAATTCGAATACGTAACTGCAACCGTGCCCATACTAACTTTTGCTCCACCTATTAGGTCTTCTTATTACCTCAAACTCCAACATAAATGTGTCCCTCATCCCACTTCAGGCTAACGTGAGATCATTGTGCGTCCATAAAATATATAGGGGAAATGCTGTTGGTACTAACCCATCATACAAACAATATATAGTTGCACCCCCTATCCAACTCCTCCGTGATTTGGACTTCTAATTGACCAATTACTACCATTTTTAGTATATGTGTACCCTCGTCTCGCTTCAGGCTAACGTGAGACCGCGTTTTGTCTAATAGGGAATGCTATTTAGTATATGTCTTGCTTCATCTTTGCTTATTAACTTAGATAAATTATTTAAAAAAGCCTTTATTATCATCTTTACATTATAAGCTTATTAATTAATCCCAAGTCTTAAAATAAGCCGCATTCTACTCTTTTTCTTATTATAACCTGCGTTATAATCATGTTTATTACTTAACCCAAGGTTTAAATGTGAAAATAAGCTTCATTCATTTTTTTGTTATAATTATACGTTATAACTAATCAGTCCAATTTTAATCATAATTAGGCATAATTTCAGTCCAGTTCCATTTATGTTATAGCCTTTATAATTTACGTCTCATAATTGTAAATAGGCCAGTCTCTTTAATTCGGTCCAATTAATAACATAATTAGGCATAATTTTAGTCTTAATTCCATTTTAAGACATTCTTTATAACTTACATCTTATCTTTCATTATTTTACAATTCTTATAATTTAATCCAATTTCGCGTTAATTCTATTCTAATCCATATGCAAAGAAGAAGGAGAAATAAAAGAAAATTGAAAATAGAAGAAAATCCAAGGCGTAGGAAGAAGATGTAAATAACGCATATATAACAGTAAATAGATTAAAATACTATAAATAAAATACAAATAAATGGAAAATCTATAATTAACAGAAATAATTATCTGAAAAGAATAGCTAGAAAGAAATAGACTGAAAATAATTCTAAAAACTATAAATAAAACAGCTAAAAAGGTTATTCGAAAAATCATAGTAAAACTACAACTATTGGAAACCCTATTATTTTAAATGACTTAAAGAAATCTTAAAATAATTTAAATCATTCACATCTGGTCCTTGGCTTTTTCCTTTAGGCCTTCATGGATCCACTTGGAGTTGTTAAAATATTTTCATTAAAAAGATTCTTTCCTTGGAAAATTAATCCTTTAGGGTCCTTTCTGAAAAGGTGAACCCAAGCGGAGAAAATATAGAATGATAAAAAGTGTTAGACCTAGGGTCTTATTTATAGGGAATAGAGTGGATCTCAGTCAGTTGGATTTGGAGATTAAATAGGATGCAACCACGTCATATAATGAATAGCAGCCATCAGATGCAAGAATGGAGAGACTGGATTGGTTTAAAAAATGCAAAACACGTCATAGTCGGTTAAAAAAACCGTTCCATCATTCGAACGAATGAACAATTGTTCATTCGCCCCCAAAACAGCAGGCGTGTCGATCGGGCGATCGTCCGCCTGGTGCCCAGGTCGACCGGCCGGTCGACCTACCATATATATATATATATTCTCTTCTTTTATTTTGTTTAATTCCTATCTTGTTCACTTTAGTTTGGTTTTGGATGTTCTATATATGGAAATTAACCAGAAAATTACCATGGAAACAATGGTGTAACTCTCATGGCTCAATTTTGATAATTTCACAAATTTATTTTATTATTTAGTTAATTAACGGATTAATTATTACGGGTTGGATTGTTACAAGACCCATCTGCCTGATTGTCACTTGATTTTGTTTTGAAATCCATCACCGCATGCATGAATAGGTGTTGGGTTGGAATGAGTATAGGGATTGATTGTAGGCATGAGATCGGTGCTAATGTTTTAAAGATGAAGTGAGGTGTGGGATCGGACGTTGGTTGGCGTGGTGCGTCCGTATGGATATGGGATGGATGAGGTGGAATTGTAGACAAATGTGAGATTGATATTGTTGTAAAGGAGATGAAGTGCAGTGGTAGCAAGCGTTGGGATCGGTTGTGGGTTAAAAGCATAGGGGATCGGTCGCAGGCATGTTAGAGACAATCATGAGTCTAAATATTTGATCTGATTGAATGCATATGCGGTCTTGGTGTTGAGACTAAGATGGTGCCAAGTTTTTATGACGATTGATCATTAATGATTCAAGGTTGCTTGATGTTTTTGATTAAATGAACAATTGTTTGAGTTTGGTTAATTTGATGAACGGATTAAAGTTTTATTATAGTTGTTGGTTTATTTTGATTGCCAATGTCTGTTCAATGATATAGAGCTTTTGCGTTAATGAAGAGAAAAATCCTCTATGATCTAAACCAACCCCTATATAATTAATCTGCTCTTGTTATCTTAGGTCTTATTTAGGGATCGGTGGTCTATATTAATTTTCTCCTGCTACATAAATATTCACATGTACATATTCAGGGATTGGTATTCCATATTTGCCCGCATGCACATGCTCGCAAGTGAATGTCTCCTTGGTATGGGATTGGTTACGATCTCGTATGGGTGAATTTTTTTAATATTTTCCATGTACTCTTGGGTCATGAATTGATTTTGCCTATAAGGATACTTGCTTTGTGATCTTGGACTCGAACACATCCACGTGTACGCCCATATAGACTTGAACTTAAATGTATGAACACGCTTGTTTATTTGAACGTGAATTCAGATGTATGCATATTCTATGAATATTTTATGCCAATAGCTGATCGCTAAACTTAAACGTAACTCTCACGTAGACCTATTGACGTGAAATTCGATTGGGACAATCAGCGATGACGGTCACTCTGGTCGAACTCCCAAGTTTCGCCATAACTGTCGTATAATAGTGAACTGTACAACGCTGCATAACACAACACTGCATTAGATTATACTTAGCATGAGGGAATAGGTTAACCCATCTAACCATGACTATTTGTTGAATTTGATAATTATGGATTCTAGACTTCGAGTGATTATCTGCAATGACTGGCTCTTGCTTTAATTTGAATCTGCTTGTGTATTTGAGTAATGCGCTTTCCATTCAATGTACTTATGATATGTTACTCGTCGTTCGGGTTGGAATGGTAGTCAGTTGCCCATGTGGCTGGACGTCTATCCGATGATTATATTTCTTGGCATCCTTTCGACCGTAGCCTCGAGATGTTTTAAACATTGGGCATGAGTCACAGTATTGAGTGTCGCAGTCAACTTTTGGCTGATCACACTTCTTCCTCTAGTATCGGGTTGATAGATGTACTGCATGGACGACATAGTCTCATCCTAGTTGTGTCTATACTTCCGCCTAAGCTCCAAAGAATTTGTAACAACCCCCAATTTCGTACCATTCAAATCGACAATAATCCACACATGTCAGACTTGAACGATGCGAAATAAAAGATTGTAAATAAATTTGGAGCAAATGAAATCAAATATACAGAATCACAGACACAAAAAAAACAGAATAACTCGCAGCAGAATATAAAATAACATAGTAGTTCATGAAGCTACTATAACAGAGTCTCAAACCAAATACATAATATAGTCTGAAAAACAACAGAATAGAAATCCCAAATACAAAGAAGTTCACTAAACATGAGATAAACTAAAACAGCTGAAACAGAAGTAGATAAATACGTAGATAAGTAGAAACTCCAGTGAAAGACCAGCTCCAGGAAGAGAATCCAAAACTGTGAATACTCAGGCTGACCCGAGCGTAAAGCAAAACACAAAACACTCGAGTCAGGACAATATATACTTATATAATGTAAACCAACTCAAGTGAACTGTAATAAAGATACAAGTAACTTAATGGATGCCTGGGACCGCCCATCCTCTAAGGATCCGTTAAACTATTTACTATATAGTAATATTTCGCTATTATACTAATGTCTACAGTAAAATAAACATACTTTTAAATAGCGTTCCGGGCTACTCATATCACCCTTCACACATAATAGTCCCAGCAGTCCATCCAATATCATGTCATCTCCACTCCGGGTGACTGTCAGAGGATACCACACGGGCTACGGGAGAAAGACGAACTCGTAGTAAAGGCTCGGTATGGTAGGTGACACGGCACACAAGGCAATGCCAGGGTAGATATACCAATTACGCACACGGGCTGGTGGTAACGCAGCAGCCACATACGCCCACCCCGAACAACACTCCAAAAAACAAGGGGTGCACCCAATCGATCACAACAGTAATAGAATGATATCGAAGAAGTGTGTTCAGCCAGAGGTGCTACCTCCTTTGGCCCGAGATCGCTCCTGTTTTAGCCAGCTTATGCTAACTAACGGGAGTTAGGTTCACGGAATGTACCTTAGGAACGTCGACACCATCCTACTTCATTCTGGAATCTCCACCGCGCACACAGTTGTTAAAGTGGTTTTCGGTACCGACCGAGAGTATGTCCATATCCGATCCCGGTCTCTTTAACAACCAATCGTTATTATAACCCGTAGTTATAATTTCAAAAATGGTATTTATTTCTCAAAATCCAATATCATTTCAAATCCATTTCAAAATATCAACTTATCATTTCATTTGAAAAACATATTCATTTTTATTCAATTTAAAAATACCATTCACATTTCAAAATAGTTCAATTCCAACAAATTACTTCATTTAAATCCTTTAAATGTGAAGTTATTACATTTAATAATTAAATTATTAAACTTCCAAAATTTTCAACTTTCGAAGTTCATTCATTCACTTAATTTTATCAAAACAGTGAAAATTCAACTTTCGCAGCATTTGGAAATTGCTACAGAAAGTTATATTCAAAACAGTTAAATTTAACAAAGACAACGTTTAAAATGCTGTAATAGTGTTACATTTGTTTCAAAGAAAAAAAACTTAGTTTAATCCAACAATTATATTTTCTATAATTCACTTTTAACTTATAAAATCACATAATTTTACTTTTATAACCATCATTTAATTTTCTTTAATTTCATGATTTCATAAAGTTAAATTTCAATTTAAAAATTCATACTTAACACTAATTCACTTATTAAATTGCAGTGTCCAATTTTAAATTCGTTACATTTAAATTTCAACCTAACACTTAAGTTAAAATTCTCAAATATAACTTAGTTTATATTTTTTATTTACTTAATTAAAAATTCACTTTTAAGTCAATTCCAAAAGTTCCAATTTTAGTTACAATTTAAAATTTCAACTTAAATATTCATTCATTTCACATTTCAACTTTATTAAAATCATTAATATGATATAAAATCACTTTAAATTCCTTTAAATTCAAATTAACATAAATTTATCATGCTTTCATATTCTATTTAATTTCAAATTATAATTAAATCAAATTTCCCAAAATAGCTTACATTCAAAATTTTCTAACCATTTCGTTAATTTATTTCACTTGTAATTATTCAGAAAATCAATAATATTTTACCAAAAATCATTTTTAATTAGGTTTAAATCAAAATATTTTAATATTTACATTTCTAAAATAATTTTAAAATTTTTAAAAAATATATTAACTACGGGTCTGTATATAATTTTCTACACTAGGAAAAGTGATACGGGTAATATATCATTTCAACCCGTAATTTACAAAGAAAAATCCGGGTTTTATCATTTCAAACCCGCAGTCCCAAGTAAATGAAATAAATTTGAAAATCATTCAGGCCTATCATTTCAGCCCATAATGATTTTCCCTTATTCTAAAGTCCGTTCGCGTATGTATCATTTCAACCCATAGTGATTCTAATCTAAAAGGAACTTGCAGTGTGATAAACTGATAAAATAACAGAACAGCATAATATAACAGTAACAAATGTCATAATAGGTGTTTAAGCATGGGTGAACATCATATAATAGTGACATAGCAAACAATAATATAGTGATGCAGTTTACATATTCACAAGTGATCAATTTACTATTCATATAAGTATAAAACTGTCTGGTGAGAATAACTCACTGTTTTGAGTTGATGACACAACGACGAATTGCACAAACGGGATCTACATAAGCACAAAAGCACGACACAGATACGAATGGAGGAGCCAAGGATTAATTCCCTTGAATACCAATCAAACAAAACAATATAACAATTATAAGGTTTCAGACCAAAAATTCGATAAACTATGCTAGAAATAACTTCATAAAACAAAGCTGAAATGCTTTGCACTTGCTTCCGACATCCCATAGGCTCGGCCAGAGGTGGAGTACAGGTCTAAGGCAATGGTTTTGGGTCAGGTCTGGGTTGCTAAGGTTGGCCTAACATGAGTTTGTTGATGGCAAAAATTATGGACATGGAACAACAACACAACAAGGCATAACTACTAACAACATCACAAGTTTCAAGCAAACAAAGCTCGGCCAAGGCTGTTGTGGTCACGTCCAGAGGTGTAGGGTCCACTGTGGTGACGTGGCAGAGGGTGATGGAGGTGGCGGTGGTCATGTAGGTGGCGGCCATGGGTGGTGGAAGTGGTGGATGTGAAGGCTTGTGCTCGGCTAGGTCAACATGTTGGAGTTTGGTGAACTTGGTGAAGGAACTACCACATAGAGTGGTACGGATGGGGATGGTCAGTGTGGAGGAGGTGCT
This sequence comes from Allium cepa, assembly GCA_030765085.1. Lineage (NCBI taxonomy): Eukaryota > Viridiplantae > Streptophyta > Magnoliopsida > Asparagales > Amaryllidaceae > Allium > Allium cepa. Next base: position 1,046,907,479 of record CM060941.1, read on the forward strand.
GGTGGCGTGCTCAGGTGGTGGTGGTGGCGGCAGGGGCTGGAGAGGGGCATGGCCGATCCTATGATAAAGAAAATCAAGTGTAAATCAAACGAAAAATCAACATAAGTGAACAAAAGGAGATAAAAGAAAAATAGAATTTGACCAACTTCTCAAACAAGTGATGGCCGAATTTTTTCCAGAAATTAGGTGAGAAATGATGTACGTGAATGAAGAATGAAGTGGTCGGCTGAAGATGTGGAGAGTTATGGCTAATTGATGGCAAGAGTTTAGGAAAATGAAGAGGTGGGAAAATCAAAAGCCATTGGAAATAAAAGGTCACAAACCCTTTCAATTTACCTTTAATTATTTATAAAAGTTTATATATTCTGAAATAACAATATTATCAGATAAAATTTCGAAACTTTAACAAAATATAAAAATATATATACCATTTATTAATTATATAGAGAAAAATTAAGAAAAAAATAGTTAAAACATTGAACTAGACAAGAAAATTTGAAAGTAAATGAAATAAAAAAAAATTCATATGAGCTTGTAAAGTATTTTTAAACATAAATAATAACATAAAACAAAATTTTATTCACAAAATAAATATTTAAAATTTAATTTAAATATAATTTTTTTTAAGCAGAAAATAGCAAAAAAGGGGAAAACAGCCCTTAAAAATAGAAAATCAATACAGTAAATTTTGGAAAAATTCTATTATTATTTTTAAAATATTTAGAGATGAAATTTCACAAATAAAACAAATTTAAAATAAAAAAAATTAAAATGAAGAAAATGGTAGAAAATTAGAAAACAGCCTTTAAAAATAGGAAATAATTACAGTAAATTTTGGAAAAATTACATTATAATTTTAAAAATGTTTAGAAATGATATCACACAAATAAACAAATTTAAATTAATTTCAAAATGAAATAAAGTCAAATTTAAATATATAGTCAAAATCTAGGGTTGTTACACTCTCCCCCACTCAAATCTTTTCGTCCTCGAAAAGAACGGAAAGGAAAAATAAAGAGAAACAAGATAGAGAAACAAAATAGTACTTGAAACGAATAGTTCCGTATTCGAAGCACGAATGCTCTCCTCCGTTTCCCAAGTACAATCTCGATCATCAGTACTCCACTGTACTTTGACCAGATTAACAGATTTTCTTCTGAGCTGCTTCGTATCTCTATCGACAATACGAAATGGCTTCCTCTCAACAGTCAGGATAGGCTCAATATCCAAACTATCAAGAGCAGAAGGCTGGACAATAAGAGATGGAACATGGAGATGACGGCGAAGATGTGAGACATGGAATACATCATGCACTCCAGAAAGCTTCTCGGGCAAATCCAGACGATAAGCCAAAGAACCAACTCTTTCCATGATGCGGAAAGGACCAATGAACCTGGGAGAAAGCTTCCCTCTACGACCAAAGCGAATGACATTCCTCAAGGGAGAAACCTTAAGGAACACCTGATCACCAACAGCAAATTCCAAATTTCGCCTACGCCTATCAGCATATTTCTTCTGTCTATCCCGAGCGACTCTCAGCCTCTTCTTAATCTCCTCAACTTTCTCAGAAGCTTCCAAAATCACTTCCGGACCAAGAACCAAACGATTACCGGATTCAATCCAGCAAGATGGAGATCTACAAGGTCGTCCGTATAAAGCAGCAAACGGAGACATTTTGAGACTGGCCTGAATGCAAAGATGGAATGAGATAGATAAAAGATCAAGAGTAGACTGAAAACAGAAGATAAGATAATACCTGATAGCTATTATTGTAGGTAAATTCGGCAAGATGGAGATAATCTTCCCAAGATCCTCCAAAATCAAGCACACAAGCACGAAGAAGATCCTCGAGAATCTGATTTACTCTTTCCGTCTGACCGTCGGTCTGAGGATGATAAGCAGTGCTCAGATTCAAACGAGTACCCAAAGATTCCTGAAAAGCCTTCCAGAACTGACTAGTAAAGATAGGGTCACGATCACAAACAATACTGAGAGGAACACCATGGAGACGAACGATCTCTCTCATGTAAATCTCAGATAAACTAGAAGCAGAACAAGTAGACTTGACCGGAATAAAATGAGCGGACTTGGTCAGTCTATCAACAATAACCCAGATACTCTCATTGCCTTTCCGAGTCCTCGGTAAACCATCGATGAAATACATGGAAACCTGTTCCCACTTCCAATTAGGAATCTCGAGGGGCTGCAACAAACCAGGGGTCTTCTGGTGATCGGCTTTGACTTGCTGACAAGTCGCACACCGACTAACAAAGATAGAGATATCCCTCTTCATCCCCTTCCACCAATAAAGCCTCTTCATATCCTGATACATCTTCGACACACCAGGATGAATAGAAAGTCTGGATCTATGATTTTCCTGAAGCAACTCCTGTCTCAAACTATCAACCTTCGGAACACAAATCCTGCCATTAATCCGCAAAATCCCTTTGTCATCAATCTGAGCTCCACTACTACCTCTACTACCACCAACTCTGCTACGAACACTCTCCTTCATCAATCTAAGCATCTCATCCTCATCCTGCTTAGCCATAATCTGATCTAGAAGAGGAGAAGAAGAAACAACAAGCTGACACAACAAAGCCTTCTTCCGACTCAGAGCATCGGCCACAACATTAGCTTTACCGGGAGTATAGTTAATGTCGAGGTCGTAAGAAGCCAGAAACTCAAGCCAACGAACTTGCCTCTGATTCAGATCCTTTTGGGTGAAGATATATCTCAGAGACTGATGATCTGTGAAAAGCTCAAACTTGGTTCCAAGAAGATGATGCCTCCAAAGTTTCAAAGCAAAGACAACAGCAAGTAACTCTAAATCATGAGCAGCATAATTTGCTTCGTGGGTCTTCAACTGACGGCTGGCATAGGCAATAACCCTACCATCCTGCATGAGAACAGCACCCAAACCCTCACGACTAGCATCAATATAAACTGTAAATCCCTCACTCCCATTCGGAACAGTAAGAACTGGTGCGGAAGTTAGCTTGCTCTTCAACTCACTGAATGCAGCCTTACACTTATCACTCCAGACAAATCTGGCATTCTTCCGAGTTAAAGCTGTGAGAGGTGCAGCAATCTGAGCAAAATTCTCAATGAATCTCCGGTAGTAACCGGCAAGGCCCAGAAAACTACGAATATCAGATGGAATCTTTGGAGTTTCCCAATCCTGGAAAAATAGGGGGAAAATAAAATAATAGGAAAAAAATAGAATTATTAAAATGATAGAGAAAGAGAAAAAAGAAAGACTTACATTGATCGCAGCAATCTTAACTGGATCAACAGAGACTCCATTACTAGAAACAATATGCCTGAGATAACGAACTTCATCCTTTCAGAAATGGCATTTAGAAAATTTAGCCTTTAACTGATGCTTTCTGAGAGTCTCAAGAACATATTTCAAATGTGACTTATGCTCATCCTTAGTCTTAGAGAAGACAAGGATATCATCAACAAAGACTAGCACAAATTTATTAAGCACATCACGAAAAACACGATTCATCAAATCAACAAAGAAAGCAGGAGCATTAGTCAAACCAAAAGGCATGACTAACCATTCATAAAATCCATTCTCAGTGCGGAAAGCAGTCATGGGAATGCTATCTTCAGCAACCCTGAGCTGATGAAAACCTGTGGCAAGGTCAAGCTGAGAGAAAATAGTGGCACCATGAAGCTGATCGAACATATCATTGATACGAGGCATAGGATATCTGTTTTTCATAGTGAGCTTGTTCAGCTCCCTATAATCAACACACATCCGAAGTGAACCATCAGATTTGGTGACAAAAACTACCGCAGCTCCCCATTCAGAAAAACCGGGCCTAATCAGACCTTTGGAAGATAAGTTTTCAATTTGCTTTCCCATCTCAACCTTCTCGCGGGGTGCCATTCTTCTAGGAGGAAGAACAATAGGTCGAGCACCAGGAATAAGATCAATCCGAAAATCAATTTCCCGCTTCGGAGGTAAAGAAATGACTTCGCCAAATACATCGGGATATAATCTAACCACAGGGGTTGAATCAAGGTCACTGGAAGAAGAATCCAAAGAATAAATAAAGTTGCCAGCAAAATCCTGAGGCATGCGGCACTGAATAATCAAGGAATTCCCTTGATCATCAACAAGCTGAACAGACCGGGCTTTACAAGAGATATGAGCATTATGATTCACTAACCCATCCTGACCAAGCAATAAATCAAAAGCATCGAAGCCCAGAATATAAAAATCACCACTAAAGCGATGATCAGAATGGAGAAGTTTCACCTCTCGACAAATCCGATTAAGGTTAGCAGGACCCCCAATAGGATTTGAAACACATAATGGAACAGAAGTATACTCAGGAGAAAGGAGATGTTCAAACTTATCACACAAATCAACAGAAATAAAACTGTGTGAAGCACCAGTATCAAACAACACACGAACAGGATGATGAAATAAAGTAAATGAACCCTGCAGTGTACCTTAGTCATCCCTAGGAGCAGGGGAAGGTGGAGGAACTGGAGATGAGGCAGAAGTGACAGCAAATATACCAGAAGGAGTACCCCTCTGCTGGGTAGGGCAATCCTTCTTAAAATGACCGGGCTGGAGACAGATATGGCAGAGATCACGTCTAACCGACTAAGCAGGTGGAGGAACTGCAGCACCAGATAATGTGGGACAGCTATTGGCATAGTGCCCTCTCTGAACACACCTAAAGCAAGTGATGGAGGAGAGATCAACTGGTTGCCTCTGAGCAGGGGAAAATGATGAAGATCCCAAACCAGGACGCTTCTGCCAATTCTTCTTCTGCTGCTGAAAATTAGGCTTACGCTTCTTGGAAACTGCAGAGGAAGACTGAGCACCAGAAACAGCAGGACCTTTGGATGTGGGATTCTCATAGCGAATAGCCATATCCATAAGCTGGGTGAAAGGACCATGAACATGAGAAATAAGGCGACTATAATACTCTGGCCGAGCACCAGCAATAAATTTCTCATTCTTCTTAAGAGGAGTATCAATAAGGCCAGGACCGAACTTGGAAAGTTCATTGAATTTCCTCTCATACTCAGCAAAAGACATGGTACCCTGCTTCAGATCCATAAACTCCCGATAAAGCTGAGATTTCCCGGCTTCTGGCATCCATTTTGCCACAAAAGCCTCCCTGGAAAAGAGATACAGAAAACAAGCTTAAGATAGATTCAAAGAAAGGAAAAATAGGAACAAAATTAAGATAACCCAAAGGATACCTAAACTGCTCCCAAGTGAGATCAGCCTCGACGGTGTTAGCCGTAACGGACTCCTACCAATCTAAAGCAGAATCATGCAACTGCCAGGCTGCAAGCCGACGCTTCTGAGCATCAGTAATGTCAAGACCAGTAAATATCCTCTCAAGACTCCGCAACCACTGCTGAGCCTCAATGATAGTCTCTGAACCGGTGAATGGGGTTCCACCAAGTTGAGAGAATTCCTTACAAAGAACAGTGAACCTGACTGGAGCAACAGGTTGAGGAGCTGGGGCAATACCGCAACCCCTAACTCTGGCATTTCCCCGATTCATCCTGAAAAATGTCAAGAATGAATTTAGGATAAGAATAAAGACAAGCCGAAGACAAATTAAGATAAGGCAAGATAATATACTGGGATGAATATCTTAAAGAAAGAAAAGATCCTAACAAGATAGATACGAAAGAAAGGAAAGTTAGAAAACATTTGAAAATCCTTTAAAAGCAAGAAAAATTTATATACCAAATCATCTTTGAAAATCCTTTGAAAACATTTTGAAAAATCATTTTATACTTTGAAAATACGTCTCTCACAAAGATATGATTCTGAGATTGATTTCACTCATTCTAGGGTGGAAATACCCTATCTCTAATGAGTTTTTGCTCCGCAGAGGCAATGGTTGTCAAAACCAAAGCTCTGATACCAACTGTAACAACCCCCAATTTCGTACCATTCAAATCGACAATAATCCACACATGTCAGACTTGAATGATGCGAAATAACAGATTGTAAATAAATTTGGAGCAAATGAAATCAAATATACAGAATCACAGACACAGAACAAACAGAATAACTCGCAGCAGAATATAAAATAACATAGTAGTTCATGAAGCTACTATAACAGAGTCTCAAACCAAATACATAATATAGTCTGAAAAACAACAGAATAGAAATCCCAAATACATAGAAGTTCACTAATACATGAGATAAACTAATACAGCTGAAACAGAAGTAGATAAATATGTAGATAAGTAGAAACTCCAGTGAAAGACCAGCTCCAGGAAGAGAATCCAAAACTGTGAATACTCAGGCTGACCCGAGCGTAAAGCAAAACACAAAACACTCGAGTCAGGACAATATATACTTATATAATGTAAACCAACTCAAGTGAACTGTAATAAAGATACAAGTAACTTAAAGGATGCCTGAGACCTCCCATCCTCTAAGGATCCGTTAAACTATTTACTATATAGTAATATTTCGCTATTATACTAATGTCTACAGTAAAATAAACATACTTTTAAATAGCGCTCCGGGCTACCCATATCACCCTTCACACATAATAGTCCCAGTAGTCCATCCTATATCATGCCATCTCCACTCCGGGTGACTGTCAGAGGATACCACACGGGCTACGGGAGAAAGACAAACTCGTAGTAAAGGCTCGGTATGTAGGTGACACGGCACACAAGGCAATGCCAGGGTAGATATACCAATTACGCACACGGGCTGGTGGTAACGCAGCAGCCACATACGCCCACCCCGAACAACACTCCAAAAATCAAGGGGTGCACCCAATCGATCACAACAGTAATAGAATGGTATCGAAGAAGTGTGTTCAGCCAGAGGAGCTACCTCCTTTGGCCCGAGATCGCTCATGTTTTAACCACCTTATGCTAACTCACGGGAGTTAGGTTCACGGAATGTACCTTAGGAACGTCGTCACCATCCTACTTCATTCTGGAATCTCCACCGCGCACACAGTTGTTAAGGTGTTTTCGGTATCGACCGAGAGTATGTCCATATCCAATCCCGGTCTCTTTAACAACCAATCGTTATTGTAACCCGTAGTTATAATTTCAAAAATGGTATTTATTTCTCAAAATCCAATATCATTTCAAATCCATTTCAAAATATCAACTTATCATTTCATTTGAAAAACATATTCATTTTTATTCAATTTAAAAATACCATTCACATTTCAAAATAGTTCAATTCCAACAAATTACTTCATTTAAATCCTTTAAAAGTGAAGTTATTACATTTAATAATTAAATTATTAAACTTCCAAAATTTTCAACTTTCAAAGTTCATTCATTCACTTAATTTTATCAAAACAGTGAAAATTCAACTTTCGCAGCATTTGGAAATTGCTACAGAAAGTTATATTCAAAACAGTTAAATTTAACAAAGACAGCGTTTAAAATGCTGTAATAGTGTTACATTTGTTTCAAAGAAAAAGAAAACTTAGTTTAATCCAACAATTATATTTTCTATAATTCACTTTTAACTTATAAAATCACATAATTTTACTTTTATAACCATCATTTAATTTTCTTTAATTTCATGATTTCATAAAGTTAAATTTCCATTTAAAAATTCATACTTAACACTAATTCACTTATTAAATTGCAGTGTCCAATTTTAAATTCATTACATTTAAATTTCAACCTAACACTTAAGTTAAAATTCTCAAATATAACTTAGTTTATATTTTTTATTTACTTAATTAAAAATTCACTTTTAAGTCAATTCCAAAAGTTCCAATTTTAGTTGCAATTTAAAATTTCAACTTAAATATTCATTCATTTCACATTTCAACTTTATTAAAATCATTAATATGATATAAAATCACTTTAAATTCCTTTAAATTAAAATTATCATAAATTTATCATGCTTTCATATTCTATTTAATTTCAAATTATAATTAAATCAAATTTCCCAAAATAGCTTACATTCAAAATTTTCTAACCTTTTCGTTAATTTATTTCACTTGTAATTATTCAGAAAATCAATAATATTTTACCAAAAATCATTTTTAATTAGGTTTAAATCAAAATATTTTAATATTTACATTTCTAAAATAATTTTAAAATTGTTAGAAAAATATATTAACTACGGGTCTGTATATAATTTTCTACACTAGGAAAAGTGATACGGGTAATATATCATTTCAACCCGTAATTTACAAAGAAAAATCCGGGTTTTATCATTTCAAACCCGCAGTCCCAAGTAAATGAAATAAATTTGAAAATCGTTCAGGCCTATCATTTCAGCCCATAATGATTTTCCCTTATTCTAAAGTCCGTTCGGGTATGTATCATTTCAACCCATAGTGATTTTAATCTAAAGGGAACTTGCAGTGTGATAAACGGATAAAATAACAGAACAGCATAATATAACGGTAACAAATGTCATAATAGGTGTTTAAGCATGGGTGAACATCATATAATAGTGACATAGCAAACAATAATATAGTGATGCAGTTTACATATTCACAAGTGATCAATTTACTATTCATATAAGTATAAAACTGTCTGGTGAGAATAACTCACTGTTTTGAGTTGATGACACAACGACGAATTGCACAAACGGGATCTACACAAGCACAAAAGCACGACACAGATACGAATGGAGGAGCCAAGGATTAATTCCCTTGAATACCAATCAAACAAAACAATATAACAATTATAAGGTTTCAGACCAAAAATTCGATAAACTATGCTAGAAATAACTTCATAAAACAAAGCTGAAATGCTTTGCACTTGCTTCTGACATCCCATAGGCTCGGCCAGAGGTGGAGTCGGGATGCCCCTAATAACCAACGAATGGCGAGTGCTTTTCCTTGTGTAGATCCTATTTCAATAGGAACTTGATGAGTCGACCCGCCTACACGTCTTGCTTTTACTGCTATATCGGGAGTTACTCCACGTATTGCTTGACGTAAAACGGATAGTGGATTTGTTTCCGTCTTTTGTTGAATCTGTACAGGTCTAAGGCAATGGTTTTGGGTCAGGTCTGGGTTGCTAAGGTCGGCCTAACATGAGTTTGTTGATGGCAAAAATTATGGAGATGGAACAACAACATCACAAGTTTCAAGCAAACAAAGCTCGGCCAAGGCTGTTGTGGTCATGGCCAGAGGCGTAGGGTCCACTGTGGTGACGTGGCAGAGGGTGATGGAGGTGCTGGAGGTGGCGGTGGTCTTGTAGGTGGCGGCCATGGGTGGTGGAAGTGGTGGATGTGAAGGCTTGTGCTCGGCTAGGTCAAGATGTTGGAGTTTGGTGAACTTGGTGAAGGAACTACCACCTAGGGTGGTACGGATGGGGATGGTCAGTGAGGAGGAGGTGCTGGTGGTGTGCTCAGGTGGTGGTGGTGGCGGCAGGGGCTGGAGAGGGGCATGGCCGATCCTATGATAAAGAAAATCAAGTGTAAATCAAACGAAAAATCAACATAAGTGAACAAAAGGAGATAAAAGAAAAATAGAATTTGACCAACTTCTCAAACAAGTGACGGCTGAATTTTTTTCCAGAAATTAGGTGAGAAATGATGTACGTGAATGAAGAATGAAGTGGTCGGCTGAAGATGTGGAGAGTTATGGCTAATTGATGGCAAGAGTTTAGGAAAATGAAGAGGTGGGAAAATCAAAAGCCATTGGAAATAAAAGGTCACAAACCCTTTCAATTTACCTTTAATTATTTATAAAAGTTTATATATTCTGAAATAACAATATTATCAGATAAAATCTCGAAACTTTAACAAAATATAAAAATATATATACCATTTATTAATTATATAGAGAAAAATTAAGAAAAAAATAGTTAAAACAGTGAACTAGACAAGAAAATTTGAAAGTAAATGAAATAAAAAAAAATTCATATGAGCTTGTAAAGTATTTTTAAACATAAATAATAACATAAAACAAAATTTTATTCACAAAATAAATATTTAAAATTTAATTTAAATATAATTTTTTTATGCAGAAAATAGCAAAAAATGGGAAAACAGCCCTTAAAAATAGGAAATCATTACAGTAAATTTTGGAAAAATTCTATTATTATTTTTAAAATATTTAGAGATGAAATTTCACAAATAAAACAAATTTAAAATAAAATAAAGAAATTTAAAATGAAGAAAATGGCAGAAAATTAGAAAACAGCCTTTAAAAATAGGAAATAATTACAGTAAATTTTGGAAAAATTACATTATCATTTTAAAAATGTTTAGAAATGATATCACACAAATAAAAAAATTTAAATTAATTTCAAAATGAAATAAAGTCAAATTTAAATATATAGTCAAAATCTAGGGTTGTTACAGAATTAGAGTAGATTGATGATTGGTCGGGTCACATCCATCTTGATCCTCGCTCCTGCCCCTAAGTCAGGGGAAAATGTCGATAAGTGGAGGGAAAGTCACGTCCGCTTTAGTTTTATGCTTTTTTTGACGAATCTGAGATCAAAGTTAGTTGATGGAAGTCTGAGTTGCATATATTCTAAATTGTATCCTGGTTTCTCCATCATAGGGAAGACTTATCGGATTTCAGGCATGAGTGGAGTATCGGACGGTCAATCACATCCTCTTTTGGTTCAAATGTCGTCATATTCTGGGCAGGAATTGAAGAATAGTTGGTCAGGTCATATCCATTTGGTGATTCATGCTTCCTCTGTTGAATGAAGGAAAAAAACTGAGCGATGGATGGTCTAATAACATCCATTTGCGGTTGGTGTGGGTCTACATTGACCATTGATCCGACAGCACGATGTAGAAGGTTTGAATTGATATTCCTCGTTGATCCGATGTTATGATATAGTCGGTCGCCCGTAACTTCGGACGTCGTTCCGATTGGTTTTGTATTACGGCCTCCTTGCAGTCATTGCCTTAATTCATAACGAACACCAAGACAGGGCTATCGTGAGCCGTCGAATTCAGCTTTTAGTAGTTTGTACTCATGCCTATCTAAATTTGGTTAGCAGAGTTAGTTCGTGGACGGTCGAGTCATATCCTTTTGAGTTTATACTCCTCCTATCAGTTTCAGGTTGAAGTTGATGTATGAACGGTCGAGTCACACCAATTTGCTGTTTATACTCCTATTCATGCTTCGGGGACCAGAGTTTATAGATGGGCGGTCGAACTGTGCCCATTTTTGTGTGTTTATACTCTAGTCCGCGGTTGGGGAATAGAGTATGTTGACGGACAGTCAATCATCCCCATTTAGTGTTTATTCTCAAGTTCGCACTCTTGGGACCTGAGTTAGTCAATAGACAGTCGAACTGTGCCCATGTTTTTTATACTCCAGTATGCACTAGGGACCAGAGTTGGTAATGGACGGTCGAGCCACGTGACTTTTTGTTTGTACTTCGGGCTTGTCAATGTCGGGGAAAGGCTTGAATAGTTTGTCGTACTTCAAGCACGAGCAGGGTCGTGGATGGATGGATGGATCACATCGTCTTTTAATTGGATGGTCGAATCACGTCATGTTTAAGCTTAGGCTCTCAAACTGCCCCTACGTCCGAGGAAGGAGTCGATGTGTTGACGGTCGTACCACGTCCACTTTCATTTGGATCTTATTTCTGCAGAGTCTTGGAAGGAAGATGAGTGTTCTAGCAAACTTAGAGCTCGAGTAGAAGAGTGGATTATTGGACCACATCCACTTCGAATCATGTTTTTCCCCCAAGTCAAGGGCAAGAGTTAAGAGCGAACAGTCGAGTCACGTCCATTTTGAATTGCTCTTCTAGACGGATCATGGTCAGAGTTAGCTAATGAACAGTCATGTCACATTCATTCGGAGCTGCATGGTAGTCACTTCCATTTGATTTCTATTCTCCTAGAGTTATCTTAGGAGCAGTCAAGTCATGCTCATATGGTTTCATATTCTTCCTAACGGATCGAAAGAGGGCATTGAAGAATGAATGGTCAAGTCACACTCTTTCATGGTTTATTCTCCTATCCATGCTCCGGGGACCGAAGTTATCCGATGGACGGTCGGATCATATAAATCTCTTTTTTATACACTTATCTACGCACTGGGGACCAGAGTCATTCAATGAGTGGTCATTCACATTCGTCTTTAGTTTATACTCCTATCCACTCTCTGAGGACCAGAGTTGATCGATGGATGGTCGAATCACGTCCATCTTCTTGTGTTTATACTTCATTCTGCACTCTAAGAACTAGAGTTATCGATGGGTAATCAGTCACACCCATTTTTATGAGTTTATAATCCATCTATCGAATCAAGGCAGGGATTGTTGAATGAACGGTTGAGTCACATTCATTCGTGGAATGGAATTCTACTCCCAAGGCCAAGGACAAAAGTTGGCAAGTAGGCAGTCGATTCGCGTCCATTTGGAGACTGTAACTCCTTGTGTCAAGTCAAGGAAGGGAGTAAGCGATGGATGGGTGGATCACATCCATGTTTAGGTTGGACGGTCAGGTCACATCCAGTTTGCTTCATACTTCTCTTGGCAAGTCGAGGGAAAGAGTTGCTGGGTGGACGGTCGGGTCGCGTTCACCTCAAGTTGCAGTTGTTCCCTCATGTCGAGAGCAGTGGTTGATGATTAGACGGTCAGTCACGCCTACTTTAGGTTGAGCTCCCAAACTTCCCAAGTGTGTAGGGCAGGAGTCGAATTATTGAGAGCCAAGTTACATCCACTTCTAGTTGAATCCCGATCACGCTGAGCTTCGAAAGAGGCATAAGTATCTTGGCTAATTTCAAGTACGAGTTTGGGAGTGGATGGTTGGGTCACATCCACTTTCCATTTCGAGATCTTGCCGCCTTGTCGGGGCCGTATGATAGCTAATGAGAATTGTCGACTCTCGCTTATCTTAATGAAACTCCCAAAGTCCGATCATGGTCTGTGGAGGTTGCCTGGCGCCTAACTTTGGGTACTTGATCACCTGCATCGTTCGCATGTAGTTTAACTCAAGTTGGTCGTAGTTTGCAACATATAATTACATAAAGATAGAAGTACACGACCGAAGGGAAATTTTATTCCAAGATAGAAATAACAAAGTCTATTTAATGAAATAGTTTACTGCAAATCAAAATAAGTCTTATTGATAAGTGAAGCAACATCATGCGCTCACATTCCACTTTATTCACCTCTTCTCAGCTGGAAGTCGACCATCGATGGTCTAATTAATAACCAAAGGTCTTTATTGGTAAGGGTCGGACATTTCCTATCCGCCATCCTACGGGCCTTGCATATACTGTTGAAGCTTTCCTTTTTGGATCAGCTCTTCGATCACATCTCGGAGGTGTCTGCAATCACCAGTATTATGGTTGTATGTCTCATGAAATATGCAATATTTCTTGGATTTCTTATGGGTTTCGGTGGACTCTCTTGGGGCTGGCTTCCTGTATTGCTCCGAGTCGCGAGTCTCCAAGTGGATGTTTTCGCTTGAATCATTCAATAGAGTACATGCGTTGAATTTCGGGGTCTTAGGTCGTCTCCTGAATCCGAGTCCTCATCTAGGGCATCATCATTGCTCTTGTTTTGAACCCCTTCGGCCAACGGTTCTGCAATGTTCTTTTTCTCAGTCAACTCTGCTTCCTTGCGTAAATTCCGGTTCCCCTCCTGGTAAAAGCGATCCAAGGTGGTAAGAGGCTTTCCAGCTAACCAGCAGCAAAAAATCTGTCTCGATGTCGATTTCCCTCATCAATGCCATCAGTATGGTATTCTCGTTGGGATTGCTCACTTCGGTTATGACGGCGTTGAACCTTTGCAAGAAGTCTTTGAGTGGCTCCCCCAACGCTTGGAACAGGTTTGACAGTGACACGCCTCGAACAGGTTTGACGGTGACAACGCATACTTGGGGCGAGTCAATTGTATTCGGAATTGCTCAATGAACTTTTGCGCTAGCTGGTCGAATGAGGTGACAAACCTTGGCAGCAGTCATGTAAACCACATGGTCGCTACTCCTTCAAGAAAGATGGGAAAGCATCTTTCTTGATTGTGTCCATCGCTCCAGGGGAATCCATATGCCATTCATATTTCATAAGATGTGGTCCAAGATTGGTTTTTTTCGAGCATGCCGGTATGGTTGGCATGTTGAATTTGCGAGGATACTTTGCACACTGAATGACTTCGGTAAAAGGATTATGGCTCCAGGACTCTCCCCAGTCGTCATCTGTTCGGCTTTGGATTTTTCTCATGAGCCGTAGTACCATGGGCGTCAAGTCAGGTTTATGGAAGCTGGTCGGTTGGATGTAGTCGTCATCTACCCTAGAAGCTTGGCTCGGTAATCCATCTTGGTTTGTTCCATATTTCCTTGGTTTTGCGGCTTTTGGAAGTACCGTTTGAGTAACAGTTCCTTGTTCGTTCCTTCGTGGCAACTCAGCAGTCACTGCTTGGCTCCCGACCCCCGATCAGTCACGGATATTAGAGAGAATGCACCGTCCTCAAGTTGAGTTCCAAATCCAAAACGCGGGAGCTACATATCATCACGATGGAGGAGGGGTCGATCCCCAATTAGAGAGATCGGTAGAGTGGGGTCGATAGACAGGGATCGGTACCTATCCCCGTTATTGTCCTAAATTGGGTGAGATCGATATAGGATGATAAAGAAGGCCCCATAAGGCCGCATTTCAAATTTCCAGCCGTTTGGAGTTCGTATGCACGAGTCACGAGCAAAAGAAGATGGATTGGTGTTAATGAATCGGTGGTAATTTACTTGGAGTCTGACCTGATAAAATTCGCTATTTTCTTGGAATCAACACATGGTTCGCTTGGAATCGTAGAAATTGTTGGGTTGATGATGAATGGTTCTTGGAGTCATTTGCGTGTTTGCTTGGGGTTCGGTACCGAACCATGTGTATGATTCGATGACGAACGGTACTCGGAGCCAAATTGAAATTTTTTTGAAGAAAATCTTAGTTTTACCCAAGTTTGACTTCAGGCCAGAATTTCTATAGTTTTCTTTGAGTCAAATGGGTGATTACTTCGAGTATGACTTCGGGTCAACCCTAAATTGGGTTTTTCAACGACCGATTCGATGATTTCGACGATGACCACTCGTGGCTCAGTGATGGGAGTTCCATGATGGGAAGTGCAGCTTTGATGATGGATAGCTATACTTCGAGAGGCAGAGTAGACGACAATGAGTCAGATTGAGGGGACTGTTAGAGATAGGTTATGAGGACCTTGTCCTCTTGGATTATTTTTGCAATTCTTCACAAGTCTCGTAGAGCTCTCTCAGCAGTCTCTTTATATCAGCATTAGTGATCACATTAGAAGAGGCCTGAATGCCAAGGGCTCCCTGTTGTGCTCCATTATCTAGAAGCTGTTGCTTCTCGCCAGGTCATGAGAAGGTAGCAACGGCCTTTTACTTCCAATGAGGTATTGTAAATAGCTTCATTCTAGATCTTCTTCAAATCTGAGTAGAAACGAAAATTTATCAACAGAAATCTGGATCCATCTCAAAGATATGGGAAACCATAGGTTGGTAAGATCCAATCAAGCTGAGAATTCTTTATCAGTGAAAGCACCAAAATGTTTCCATCAAAATTGGTCATAAACAGCCAACATATTTCTAGTATAGAACAAATGAAGAATAAAATTAAAATATAGCAATAAATCAAACACAAATTTATATAGTGGTTCGGCAATCTTGGCCTACGTCCACTTGGTTCTTTTATTGATCTTGCACTAATTGATTGATTATAATAGATTTGGATTAGGTTGGATCCAATTATACAAGAATAAGAATAGTAATAGCAGAGCCTTAGCAGTAGAAAAAAGATCCCCATCATGGAGAATTGTCACTGTATTTATAGGGAAAGATGACTGAATATCTTCCTAAAATTTCGCATGTAGAATCTCATGGAGTAGACAAGGTCACCCCGAAAGTTTCATGGTCCAACTCCTAAGGATAGGGGATCGGCCTTGATCGGTCCAAATAGCCATGTGGCATCGTGCAATCGCTCTAGTAAGTCTGCCTTGATGTTGGCTTCGGGTGCTCCCAAAGTCAATTTCTGCACAGTCGCCCATATGTTATTTGGAGATATTGACTGATTTTCGTTGAGCAAAACTACTGAGTTGATACAATTTGATCCCTTACCTATGGAAAGTGATACGATATGATCCCATACCTAGAAGAAATACCAGTCCATACTTAGAATACTCTGAAGAGTCTATCGCTTGGTCTTGCTTGATCGTTGTTGTATACCATTATCTGCGCTTGAACTCTAGACTCTGTGGTCATCCCTCCAAGGTGCTTGCCTTCCTACCATCGAGTCTAATTTGTCGAACTGGTCTGGACATGGCCGGTCCAAAAGGCTGGATAACATAAAGCAAGATTCAAATTTTGGATTCCATTTCTGTGTCGTGCATTTCAGAATTTTGAAATTCCAATTAATTTGGAAAAAATAGCTTTTACTTTAAATTTTAATAAACTTTGTATAGAAATATTTATATATATTGCATACTCGTATTTACAAGTAAATAAATATGTGGCTATACTTTAAGATTCAAAGTTATTGTAGATATGTGTAACAAAAATATTTACATGGCCGCAAAAGATATATAATGCAGATCAGAATTAGACTACTATTCATAGATTGAAAATTGCTTAACTTAAACTTATATTTTCAAAATTAATTTTAGGAAAAATTTGTCGTTTTTCTTCATTGCAACATTAACAATTGTTATTTTCTATGATGCCCCACTCCAAAACCCACATTAACAAAGAGTGTTACTGGGTAATACCATCTGCTAATGCGGAGAATAGGGCTGTTTTGAAGCGATCATCTATAGCCTTGTCTTAAATATCTATTGAATACGTCGATAACTACTCCATTTTTTATTAAATCAAGTGGATCGATATATCCAATAAATACTTAATACAAAGCCATAGGAGGCTATAGGATCTATAAGAACGAAATACAACAACTCAAATGCAAAATACATCACAGAACAACAGATAATCATATACGCACACATATATACCGATACATCACAAAGTATACAGAATAATACATCACGTACGTGGTATGACGACCACAATACAAACATGAGTCAAAATAATATACATATTAGAGTAGCAACAAAAGGACTACACAAAAGCTACAACTAAAATCTAGCAGAAAAGTCCATGCGGAAGCAGAATAGGCTAAGTTCAAAGAGTAACTAACTTAAAACACCTTGGTCTGACCCAAGTATAAAATACACGGGTCAGTCTAACTAAACAAATCAGTTTAAGAAGATAATTTATAACATAAGCATAAAGCAAGGTGATAAGCTTCTCAACTTAGAAGGAATAATTCAAGAGTATATGGTTGCTTCACATGGCATAACTAAGTAGGTACAGTAATTCCAAGTGATATAGGATATAACTAAATATGAATGCAACTCAAAGGAGATAAAACTTAATAACAAATCTCAGAACAAAAGCATGCCTCGTCTCATCGGCGTATCACAAAACATCAAATATGGTTTAGGAGAAAAACATTACTCCAAAGAGGAGAAATCCCAAACCCGCCATATCGGCAAACTCAAAAGCAACTCAAAGAAATCACCATCTCATAATATGTCATAAAGCAATCAAATATAAATCTTCAACATAGGAGAATATAATCCTAAATAAACGCCAAAAGGAAAATCTCATACAATATTGCCAATAGGCAAATCTCAAATAATACGCTAAAAGGAAAATCTTAAATAACGCCATTGTAGGAAACTCAAATTCCCATGAGGCAATCTCCGTATACATATATATAATGGCTCGAATGGACAACCATGAAAAAGGCGATATATTAGGGAAATCGCAATAATCAATGAAATCATCTCAAAAGTTTTACACGTGCTTTTGGCCGAAGCCTGCTAAGTACCGGTCTCTAAAAATAGGTATCTCGTCCGAACGAAAATACGTCACAATGAAAAATACGTCGCAATGGAAAACGCCACAATGTAAAACGTCTCGAAGACAAATATGCCGCTATGGCAATGACCCGAAGGTTCAAAACTAGGAACACGCCGCGATGGAAAATGTACCACAAACTCTCGGATAGGAACCCGAACAGTGTTAACATGCGTCCCATACCACACATTTGCACTAAACAATTTACTAAATGTTAGTAAATTTCACACTCAAAGCAGTAAAAAGTTTACCTCATCTCATCGGTAAATTCGACCTGAAAGTCAAAACGATCAAAGGGAAAAGTCAGGAATTAACCGATAAGATAAACGCACGTGTCCCATACCATGCGTTTTACTAAAGGTTTAATTCCCCTTCTCATTCGCCCGAATAGTGCAAAAACGTGTATTTTATACAAAAATAATTTACTTTGAAAAACAAGCTTTCAAAACCATTTTCCCAAAATCAATTTTGAAATCAATATTTGAAAATTCCCTTATTATAGATAATAAATAGATTTTATTTATAACTTAAAATAATTTAAAAATATTATATAATAATTATTTTAAATACAAATTTATTTTAAAAATTAATTCAAAATCTTTTGGAAAAATCTGTGCTCGAAATCAAAGAAATCATTCAAAACCGTCATTCAAATTCAATTCAAATTCGAATTTCAAATTTATCAAAACTTGGCTAGCCTATTGATAGGCATCATACTCCTCAAAACAATTTGAAATATCACAAAAATATGAAGTAAAAGTCAAACATCGGACGGAAAAGAAACATAAAAATGCATTGGCAAAGCAATACCCAAGTCTGAAATCTTCTTCTGGTTCAAATTTCGAACATAATTGAAAGGCTTAATGACCTTGGAAAGTCTAAAATTTTGTACACATAAAGAAGAACAATTTATCTATGAACTGGAAAAAGATTCACTGAATTCCGATATGAAATGCTAAAGATATGAAATCGCAAATACGTACTCAGGCCAAGTTGAATTTTGCCTAGGTCTAAACCTTGTTGGGTTCGAATTAAAGCATGGAACAGGTGGCCAAACCACCTTTGATTTAACTGAAAATTAGTGTGCACATAGTAGAAAATTTTAGTTTTCAACAAAAAAAACCAATGAATTTCGAGCGTACATGAAAAAGTTACGTTGTCTCAAACAATGGACTCGGGCAATATTTGCAACAGTTCTAAAACAAAAAATTTCCCAGGCCTGAAAACCATCTTGGGTTTAACTTACGGACCTGAAATAGAGGACCAAATGACCACATATTGAGCTAAAAATTGGTATGCACATACTAGAACACTTCATCTTTCAAATAAAAAAAATCAATGATATCCGAACGGAAATGAAAAAGTTACGTTATCTCAAACATGAACTCCGGCCATGTTTGTAACAGTTCAAAAAAACAGATGTACAGGCCTAAAAACCATCTCGGTTTCAACTTTCAGGAATGAAACAGAGGACCAAACAACCTCGGATTGAGCTGAAAATTGGTTTGCATATAGTAGAAAACTTTATTTTTCAAGAAAAAAAAAAGAATCGACGGATTCCAGCAAGAAATGAAAGAGATATGCTATTTCAAACATGGACCCAGGCCATGTTTGCAGCAACTCAAAACAAAATGTGTATAGACAAAAATCTAGGTTTGAAATGATTTGCACCATTGTTTTGAACATCTGAATGATCATATTTTTCAACCAAAACTTGTAGAGACCAAGATCAACATGCAAACTACCAAATGAAAGAAATACGACAATATTTCTTTATTGGAATCAAAAGTTACAGGCATTCAAAGAAGCAATATGAAATATATTTCAAACTGAGATAAATAAGATAAGATATTCATCTACAGAAACAAAATTATTCGCTGCTTTTGCAATTTTTGAGCTTGGCTTGGCTAAATTATGTGAGCATTTCAACTTGCCTTGCTGTGGTTGTGCAAATACTTTGATTTAAGCAAAAGGATTGAAGCTTGGCTTGAGTTTTGACCTCTAGGGACCTGTAGAAAGAAGATACAGTACATGCAAGCAAAAATTTACAGTAAATTAGAAACTTATTTCTAAAATTAGAAATTTGATGAAATCATAGGGTTTGGAGTTAGATTACCTTTAGATTTATACTCTAGATTGAAAAAGATTTCAGTGGCTTGAATTAAATTGAAGAGATTAGCTTGAAATTGAAAATTTGTAAAGTGGGTTTACTGTATTTCTATTTCTGGTTAAGGAAGAAGAAGTTGAGGCAAAAATGGACGTACGGGAACTTGTTTTCTTCTTTCTTAATATTAGACTAAGTACTAATGGGTTTGGAATCACAATTAAAAGAAAAATAAAATGGATAAAGCTTAATTAATTCACACTTATAACAAAATGTGTTCATGTTTACAATATACACAAAACAAAAATGCATTTTCTTTCAAATTCTATATATGAAAAATATGAAAAATATGAAAACTTGTACATATATATATATATATATGTGTATATATATATATAATAAAACATTTTCTATCATATAAAAAGATAAATTTAAATTTTTAAAACATTTTTATTATTAAAACCTTTATTTAACAAAAATACACCATTTACTCAAATAAATGAATAAAACCATGTTTTTATCTTGTAAAATTTTACAAAAATACTATTCACACTTAGAGAAATATTTTAAACCATTTCCAAACATAATATATAGCCAAAACATATTTTTAAACCAATTTCCACCTTTTGTTTAAATAAAACACCTTTAAAAAAATAAAATACTTCTCTTAAAAATATTTAAAAGAAGTAAATGAGCAATAATTAACGTAATTATTAAATTTTCTCTAAATAAAATCATTTTATTTTTTTGAAGCCCATATTCCATTTGTTATCAACCAAAACAAAATAAAATAAAGTTCTAAACTTTATTTTCACAATTGAATCCCGAAATTCATTGTTTATTCCAAATAAACAATTTGGTTTCTCCAATTTTAATTTAAATCACAATATTAAATTATAATTACCATTATAATTTAGTATTGACAGGTAATCTCCAAACCATGGTTGTTACAGACTCTCCTCCTTAACAAAATTGCGTCCTCGCAATTTCTAGAGAAGATTTTATATTCATCCTATTAATTTCATCAAAGGAAGATAGATAAGCTTAAATTTAAAATTTCTCAACCTAACACGAGATGATAGAAAAACAAGATAAGATTGTTCGATTAATTCTATGGTTTCCCAAGTGCTAATATTTGGGATTAATGGACCATTGAATTCCTACGAGCAAAACATCATGATTTCGAAGACGTCTTACCTTCGAAACAAGATCACAAACAAGATGTCATACAAAAGATAAATCGAGTGATATTGATTTCTCAGGAGCTTCTCGAATAGAGTTGGGATTTAATAAAATTTTATCCCTACATCAAACAACTAGATTATCAACACGACTTTCCATGTGCCACTACGAAAAGAGCCATGACATTAGATTGACACAATGGAGCTAAGAAAACTCAATAAGAGGTAAGTAGTTTTCTCAATACCACCAACCCAAACGACCGTGTAAATGCAAGCCGCTAGATAATTGCATAAAGACAAGACAAACTCAAAAAATGGATTCTTTGTACTCCTATTTAACTAAAAAAATATTTTCACGGTTATCAAAATCCATTTTCTTCATAATCAAATTCTAAAATCTTAATATTTCTAACAATTTCAAAACCTCTTACACAAATCTAATTTAATTACAAACTCTTCATTTGAAGTGAATACAAAGTTTCACTCTCAAATTCTAAATTTGATACACACACACACACTAAACATCAACTAAATTATAATCATAAAATAGGTAGAATGCACATGGCTATTAAGAAACATGTTATTTCAATTTCAAACCTGCCGTAATAATCTTAAATTTTGACCCAGTTAAACTCAAAATCTAAAAATACTTATAAATTAAAAGTTTTTCTACTAAGTATATGCTTTCCAGCTATATAAAGATCATCAAAATCGAATTTATGATTTGAAAGTTATGCTAAATTTACTTTCAGCTTAAATTTTAGAAAATTTCATAATAGGACAGAAATGTCTATCCATTTTCAAACCCATTTTAAACCAAACAAAATGCAAAATCTTCCAAAGTGGTAAAATAAAATTTATGGCTTACTGAAAGCTCTTCCATTTAAAAAAAGGTTGAACTCATTTGGAGTTATAAATCTCAAGTTATCGCTGTTTTAATACAGTTCTTTTTCAAACAAAATTTCAGCTTCTAAATCAATTTGAAATTTTTCCAAACATTTTAATTTCAAACTACATTTTCAAACAAGCTTTTGATAAATCGTTTACTAAATGATATTCTTTCTCCCCGAAAGCCAGGACATACAAAATTATGATCAACTTTATGTAATTATCAAAAAAAACATTTCACTAAGTGGAAATATTTTCATTACTTTCTAAAATCTAACTTTAATATAATTAACTATGAAAACTTATTTTGGAAGAGATAACTAATCTCTTCCATTATCAAGAGATGATTATTGATCATTTATTAAAACAAACTTTGGGAATATATGTAAAGTTTTAAATTATTCTCATAACTTTAAAAATGATTAAACAACATGATTTGCTCATATATCAAAACAATTCAACCTCAAATTTCCACTTTGTCACACAAATTAAATTTTCATTTAATTATCAATGTAAAACTAGTTAAAGTTGACAATTAATCCAAACTTGTTTTCAAAAGAATTTTACTAATTCACACTAACCAATTTTTAATACAACCAAAATTTAAAACAAAATTTGCTCATACTTTATGCAAAAAGTTTAAAATTAGCATTTCTTAAGATATAGTTTTATATCTATCTTCTATTCACTACAATAAAAATACCATATTATAACGTCCTTTTTACAACGGGCATTGACTGTCCGTTGTAATAGAATGCTATTACAACGGTCCTTTCAGGCCCGTTGTAATAGATGCCCTATACAATCCCCTTTTTACAACGGGACACCATTGCCCGTTGTAATAGAATGCTATTACAATGGTCCTTTTAAGCCTGTTGTAATAGATGTCAATTTTACAACGTTCACAAAATGCCCGTTGTAATAGATCCTAATTTACAACAGTCACAAAATGCCCATTGCAAGAACTGCCAAATTTACAACGGTCATACAGTTAGTTGTAATAGGTGTGAATTTTACAACGGCCAAATTTCACATCCGCGTACCCTTCGCCTGCTCTGCCTTTTTTTACCCAGAAACCCTTCCCTTGTTTCCCATTTCGCGTCCACCAAACAAAAAAAAACTAATGGATCTACCAATTATCGATTACTGATGTCCATCTATTATCGACCACTCCGATGCTGTATCTACCGACTATCGATTGATCGATTCCAGGCATTTGCTATTTTATCTTCGAGTAGCAATACAGATCGATTCCAAGTATCTGCTTTCTTTGTCTTCGAGTAGTAATAAAAATCGATTTTAGGTATTTGTAGATCGATACCATGTATTTTGCATCCAGCATCGCCAAATCCATTTCACTCAAATCGCAACCCAATCCTCAACCAAATCTCATGAAATGATATCCCAATTTAACTCAATTCGGAGTTTGGTAATTTGCGGCGGTTGCAATTTGCTGCTTTGGGAAGTAGGCTATTCGATGATGACAGAAGATGGATGGTTTGATTCGAGGAGTTCGACTTGGATTTGATTGACTTTGCGATTGCGATTGGGTTATTGATAGCGGCGACTGCAGATTGGAGGAGGAAGGTGATGTGGCAGTTTCGATTTGTAGTGAAATGGCTGAGGGATGTGGGTTTAATAGTGGATGAAGTTGATGAACAGTGGCTGCAAGTGTGAAGAATTATTAGAAGTGGAGGGAAGTTGATGGTTGTGATGGTGGTTTGCGACGAGTTCTAGAGTTTGAAATTTTGGTTTGCAAATGCGGTGATGCAGAGGGTTTAAGAGGGGGAGGTAGCAGGAGGAGTTGATGTATGTATGCTCACTGGCTCAATTGGGGTTGTTCGATTTTTGTGGGAATGGATTCGATGAAGTGGATTTGATCCGAGAATAAAGTGTGGTAGTAAGGTTGTAGGAGCAGGCAGGTTATGCAGATGTTGTGTATGAACGCAATTTGTAGTAATGGTATGCAGGAGTTTTTGTCTTGAAATATGTACACAGTGGCTACAGATATGAAGTAGAGTAGTTTAAGAAAGTAAGGCGAATGTTATGAAGTATGAAGATATGAAGTTCAGTAAGGTGAATGTTATGCAAGTTTGAATGCTTGAAAGCAGTGGGGTGGGTGGTTAGCGAGGAGTAGTTGTGGGGATATGCAGAAGTATGGGTTGTATGGTTGTTGAGTGTGTATTGTTGTTGCAGGGTGATGGTAAATGAAACAGTGGTGAATGGTGGTGATTATGGACCAAGTTCTTGCATGACCAAGTTTAGGTTTTTCTTGTCTCCCCTTCCATTTTTCATTTTATGAACAATTTTGAGAAGGGAGAACAAATTTGGAGTAAATAATTATTTTTGTATCATCTTTTATTATTATCAGGTGCTGAGTTCTGCTTACTTGAAACAAAATGTGAGCAATCTGTACCTAGCCATTTGCATCATACATACATCGTTAACACAAATTGCAATGATTTTTTTTTCCATAAAATTTAGTAAATTGTTAAATGGGTGTTGAAACATACACATTAACATCTCTTTTTGAAGAATCTATAAATCCTGTGATATTTCCTGAATTACAAGATTTTTCTATGTAAGCCTTTTGATAAAGAGGTTAGACAATAGAAACTAGTTTGAACAGAGAAAGGTAACCATGGAACAAGGGATTTTAGCAAATAATGCTAATACTAACAAAGTTTGAATAGAGAAAGGTAACCAAAATGTGCCAGGTGAACAAATGATGACATTTTCATAGTTTTGTTGCTTATCTCTACCAATACTAACCAAAATTATGTCAATTCAACCATAAGTCTCTTCATGAATTAAATTGCTTTTGTTTCCAATAGAAAGAAAATTGTTTGCGCCAATTTTACCCACTGTAAAACTTGCTAATTATGAATATACCTGTAATTCAAAAGAGTAAAGCTGTTATATTAGATTTCTATTTCTCAAACAGAACCTACACTTCATTTCTCATCTTGTTCATTCTATCTTCAGGAACAAAGGAAAAAACAAATCTAAGGCTTGCTCTTCTACCCTCTAGTTGAATCTGTGAAGGTATATTTTGGTTTAGATATCAGTTTTAATTTATAAATATTGATTCAGCTTTCCTTTCAAATTATTGTTTTCAGTGTTTGGCTTAATTTGTTTCTAAATTTGGATCCAAGTCTATTCATTTCTCTTGAATTCTATTTTAGTTTATGATTAACTACTGGTAGGTTTCTCCTGAATTGATCTTTATTTAGTTTTGATCATCATCATTGTGAGGATATTTGATACATAGTACATGCTTGCGTTGACCAATATAGTGGAGTGTATATTATGTACGTTGGTACTTGATCAAGTAAAAAAAATGAAATAAAAGTACGTATCCCAGTTTCGATAATCTGAACTACGTAATATTGATAGCACAGGAAGATATTTAAATATTGACTATATGCTTGAACAATATGTAATTGTTTAGCTAATATATTGAACCCCTAATCTTGGCAATCGTCACTTTAAGCAATCAATGTAAAATAACCAATGAATATATAGTTAAGTAGTGTAATTTGATTATGCATATGTCTTGTAAGAAATAAGAATTCAATTTGATTACTTATTTAAGTAGTACTTCAGTGCCTATTTAAGCCCGTTAGGGCTTATGGTGAGGGGTGGACTTAAAGCAGGAATTACTGGGCATGTAATGTTATATCAATTATGAAAATATAAATGCATCATTGATTATGAAATTGTTAATTTTAAGTGATTTGATTTTTACCCTTTGTCATTGTGTTTTCTTTGTTTGAAAGTATTATTTTCTACCTTGATATACTATTTAACCCTCTCCAAACAGCAGATTCAAGATCAGGTTTGCATGAATTCTTTTTGTAGTATGAGGAAACTAGAAGACAAGTTATGATTGTGGAATCTTATTTATAACAAAGAAGGAGCTATGCCAAAAGGATATTTGATTGGAAAAGTAATACTTCCAAATCTAAATTGCAAGTACCATATGCGGTATCCTATTTGCATTTGATATAGGGACTGTGTCTTTTATTTAATCTACTAATAAACAGTTTTGCAGCTTTTCTATCGGTGAAACTTTTTGCAGCAGAAGTGGTGATGTATGAGTTAATGATGAGTATGGGAATGTAGCAGTGAGAATGAAGTGGTGTTGTAGCATGGAAGTGGAATGCAGAGGTGAAGGGGGATTGTTTGAAGATGTTAAAGTGGTGTGTGAGGCTGAAAGGCAGAGATGAATATGTGTTGAAGAGCACTGTCAGGTGATGAAGGGTGGATATGTGTGATGTTTTGGAGAGTTGAATGTAAATGGCAGAAGTGGTTTGTTTAATGGCGATGACTGGTATATCAAGTTGATGGCAGAAGTAGCAGGAGGTAGTTCAGGTATGTATTAAGCGATACAGATGTATGTAAGTGGTATTGAGTGGCAGTTTTTGCCGTAGTAAGGTGGCAATTGACAGTGTGAGGCACTGATGTGATTATGGTCAAGGGATGGTCTGATGAAAGTTGGTACGATGTTTGTGTAGATGTGGCGTTGATGAGGATGGAGATGGTTTGTAGAAGTATAGGTTGATGGAAGGAATTTGTTTGGTTGATAGCGGGGGGGGGGGGGGGGGGGGGGGATGAAGTCTGTTAGGGTTGTAGTGCAGTGGATGTTTGCTGACTGTGACGACCCGGAAATTTTAACGATTTAAATTGGAATAATAAATTGATTTTAAATATTTAAAAATTTATTTTCAACTTGAATTCAAATATTATTATTATTAATAACAATAGCAATTCAGTTATTGGATTTAATAAGGAATTGGGTAACTTATTGAATTCTTCAGTTTTAAGTCTGTTAAATAATTTGAAGGCTTATAAAATTTTAAATGATAACAAATGAGACGATTGAAAGTTTTATAATTTAATAAAATCAACAAGTCAAGATATTTTGTTAACACACAAGCGTAATCAGGAAGCTTCCCCCAACCCCTAATTTATAACCGCCCTCTCTAATCTTCAATGGGAAGGCCGAACTCATAATAAAAAAAGAAGAAGAAGAAACGAACGAAATTCGTTCGAAGATAAAATCAAAAAAAAATGGTATTTCCTCATTTTCGATTTCAATCGAATTCAAGCCAAGAAGCCGCGTCGAAGAGCAAGCTTTCGCGAGAATCTAGGGCATCGTGTGAATAGGTGGAGTTCGGCTCGAACTCGAATTCATCTACAAGAAGGGAGGTCGCTCTCTCTCTCTCTCGTCCTCTGGGTGCTAATCGATCGCGATTAGGGGGATTGCCGTGAATTTTGTTTGAGGCCGTGTTCGAATTGGGGATACTGCATCGAGGTTGCGTTCGATTTTGGCGGGGCCGCGACAGGAAGTAGCTCGCGTCCTCGAGATAGGGGTGTAGGCTTTGGAGCTGGAGGTCGGTCTCTTGGTTCGAGGTTAATGCGTCGACCTGGGAAAGGCTACGCGTTCGAAGATGGTTCTGTTGAAACCGATGCTGGATCGAGCTTATGGTAACCCCTTTTCGAAATTTTTACAAATTAATTTAAATATATATATATATATGTATGTATGTATGTATGGTTAGAGGACAGATGATGTATATTAAGATCAACCATTTTTGATTTGAAGAAGGTTTTACGTTAAAAGACGGATGTGTAGGTATAACTACTGTAAATAGAAATTCATATAAATATAAGTGCACATATGGTTTCAAATTAACTATGTATAAGATGTTGGGATAAAAGATAGGAAAATTTATCTTTTTGTAAAAGGGAAACATACTAGTCCGAATTTAAATTATTAAGTTAGAATAAATTCATTAAACGGAACTTAATTGTTTAATAAGTTCAGTTATTAATAAATTATAAAATGTTTATGCAAGGTTATAATCCGGGAAACCAAGTCGAGAATGAAGTGGATTTGCAAATTTAAGAGGCAAAGGTGAGTAAACCTCACGTTTCTAAATTATTATTTAAATTTAAATGGTTAAATTCAAATGATTAGTTGAATGGTTTAATTGGATTGATGTGCTATATTATATAGTATTATATAGTACATACTAGAATGATTGATATCCTGTGATGAATATTTTTAGTAATTGGATTGCTTGAATATTCGGTACTCTGAGTCATCGAAAATATATAAATTGGATTTTTACAAGGAATGATTTGGGTTGATTAATTTAGTAATTAAAGATTTGAATTAATTAATAAAGATTTAAGTTAATTAATGAAGTGAAAATATAATCATTGGGTGGTTTAATAAGTAATTGCTTAATATAATTAATAAAATAGAATTACTTTGTGTAATTAATCAAGAGATTAATTAAAATAACAAATTACGGAGAAATTAATTTATTAATGAAGTAAATAAGAAGATAGTTAATTACAGGTTGAGGGTGATCGAGAATGATTAATATTGTGGTCGAATTTAAGTAAACTATAATTGGGAATCATAATTTATATAATTAATGAAGAAATTAAAGATTTGATTAATTGAGATAATTTAATTCATGATAAGTGACTTATGAGAAATCAATTAATATAAGTAATTCAAAACTAGTGTAATTAATTATAGTTAATTAATTTGTGAAGTAATTAAAGATTACTCGTTGATTTGGTAAGAATAATTAATATCATGGAATTAATTAAAGAAAATTACCTGAATTGATTTGGAAGATAATTAATCCAAGGTTGTTAATTGAGATGAATGGATATGGAAGAGTTGATTGATTAATTAATTGATTTTGGAATTCATTAGTGAAGGAATCTAGGAGAATGTGGTTAGAAATTCAATTTGAATCAATTGAATTGATTTGTATGTGATGGATGCTTGATTGGCATTGGATGTTTTGCATGTGTTGATATCCCTAATATGAATGTTGTGTATTTCATTTGAATAACTTGGGGTAGGATAACACGAGTTTCGAAGAGACCGGGGTCGGGTATTGGGAAATACCCGAAACCACTTCGAACTTTTATAAATTGATCTGTGAAATCAATAGACTGGAATGAAATGTTTAAGTGAATTGGATTATTTTCTCTAAAGTTTGGTACTTAGAAGTTTATATGTGAAATAAGTGTTGTTTATAACAACTTGTGAATTGATATAAGTTACCCCGGGTTATATAAGTTGTTTTCTTTGTTATTACATGTTAGTTGGGATTACTCACGCTGGTTTCCAACCTGACCCGGGTGTTGCTTTGGTGTAATGCTCGGGTCAGACCGAGTATTACAGATTTTCAGGCAGGTATGTTCTGGAGCTTAGGAGGCGAGCTGGATGGCTAACGTATGGGGTATTTCCGCTGTAGTGTATTATTGTGTATCTGAGACATGATTTGTATATGTCCATTATCTGTATATATGAGTAACTCTGATGTATATTAAATGTAATCAACAAATATAGTATTCTTTTGTAAACTATTATTTATTATTATATTTTATCCGCTGCGAATGTGAGTTGTTGATGTTTCTTTTCTTCTTCTTCTTCTATCTCTTTCTTCTTTTTCATAACTATCTGGAATTTTCGGGTTCGAAAATTTCGGGTCGTTACAGTTGGTATCAGAGCTGAAAGGTTAAGCGAGAACCTTGGCTCTGGTGGGGATTACTCATTTAATAGAGTTCGTAGAACTCTAGAATGAGTTGAGTGTCTTCTTCTATCTCTTTCTTCTTTTTCATAACTATCTGGAATTTTCGGGTTCGAAAATTTCGGGTCGTTACAATTGGTATCAGAGCTGAAAGGTTAAGCGAGAACCTTGGCTCTGGTGGGGATTACTCATTTAATAGAGTTCCTAGAACTCTAGAATGAGTTGAGTGTATATATATGAGAGCGTACTTGTTATTTTCTTATATAATGGTTTTAAATGGTTTTATATAAAAGAATATTTTGATATATAAAACAATTTTTCCTTCTAATAAATATTAAGGTGATTGGGTGTTAAATTATTGGAATTAAGTTAAGTAGGAATATAATACAACCAAATTAAAATTAAATTAATTAAAAATGAAATTCTAGAATTAGAACTCAGAAATTAGGATTGTTTGAAACTTTAAATGAACAAAGTTAAATTTGGTTTAAAAAGGTTAAACCAATCTTTGAGAATTTAGCTCGAATTATGTAATACGAGATGGTTTAAATTTGAAGTTGGAATTGAACTCATTCAAATTGAATCCGATTTGAATTAATTGGATTTGGGATGGAAGATGTATAAGTTCAAAATTTTAATGGAAGATTTGAATTGGATTGAATTGAAATGATTGAAATTGAAGTGGGTTCAATTGAATGGATACTAGTCCAAAGTAATTAGAATAATTTTGGAATTGTAATTTAAGTGGAATTGGTTTAAAATCAAAAAGGAATTTGAAATATAGATTGTAAATGAAATTCATAAATTGAAATAAACTTTATAAATAAATGAGATTATAAGTTGAAATAGAATTCCAGAGAATATTTGAAAATAAAGTAAGATGAAAATTCCAGGGTAATGTTTAAATATGAATTGGATGGATTGGGAATTTGGAATTTTTGGGAAAATTTAAAATTCCTTTGGATTTGAAAGTGGTTTCCAAAGGTTTTGGAGAAATAATAGTATTATTTCAAAAATATTTTGTGTTGAACTTGAAATCTGGAAGATTTGAAATTAAAAATGTTTGGAAATGTTTTTAAAGAGATAAAAGCATTGAACTCTTTCAGTCACTGGAAAATAACGTTGGTGATGACTGCAGCATCTTCGATGTTTATTTTTGAGTTTCTAAAAGAGAAATTGCTACCAAATTGTTTTAAATTGGGATTGTTTGTGAATTGGGTTTGATTTTGAAATTCAAAGGGATAATTGAATTTGCCAAAGAATTTTGGATATAGTTGCATTCTAAGGTGATATTGAAATTTTGGAAATTTGTTTAAACTCTGGAATTTTGATTAAATGTTTATGGAATAATAAAAATATATTGGCTAAATAAAATGTATAATTCTAAGTTAAAAACAAATGTGAATGTAATTGATTATAAATAGAAGGTTTTAATTGAAATTATACTTAAGGTTGTAAGTTTAAAGATCAAATGGAATTTGATCTGAAATTGGAAGGAAATTGAGAATCAATTCAATTAGAATTGGGAATGAATCAAGTCCAATGGAAATTAGAGTTAATTAAATTGGGATTGGGTTAATTTAAATGGAGTGGAAATTTAAATTGGATTGTTGGGGAAGTGAACAGTTTTGACTCTAGACCATTTTCAATGTAAATTGTTTTAATATAAATAGTTTTAAATCTATTGTCTTATCTATTTACTATACAACTTTCTTTTTAAAAACCTAAACTATTTTATACTGGTTTTGCCACTACTTTTGGAACTCTTTACCTATTTTACAACTGTTTTATAAACTAATTATTAATTTTCAACTAAGTTATGAATTAATTATTATTTTACAATTATTTTGCAATTATCTAAAAAATTCTGAAACTATTTAGCTATTTTCCAACTATTTTATAATTAGTTATTTTTCAAAGTATTTATCCATTTTTAAAATTTTCAAGCTATTTTCTAAATATAAACTGGTCGGAGTTTAAACTGTTTATGATTAAATACCCAACTGGGATAAGAATTTGGGAGATAATCCAAATGGGGATTAAGGCAAATGTGAATAAGTGAATGAAAATTTAAGTGATTGTGAATAGAAAGGAATTGATATTGGAAAGAGTAATCAAATGTGAATATTTGATTTTGGGTAAACAAAGTTATCTCTTTGTTATATATTCTTCCCTTGTTGAATCTATTGTGGGAAGAAAAAGGATTTTGGAAGTGTTTGAAGTATAAAAGGAATTTTATACGAGTTTAAAGTGATCCAAGGTTTTAAAAATTATATATCTGTATATATATAAGGGATCTATGAGGATTTTGGAAAAGGTTTTGGGAACCTTTGGATTTGGAAAGGCTTTTGATTTTTAGGTAAAATCAATATTGAATTTGGAAAGCCTAGTTTGAGAATTATCGATTTTGGAATAATCGATTTTGTGTAAAGAAGCGTTGATGAAATTCATACTAGGTGTATGATTTGAAAGATACTACATGTGTATAGTATAAAATGTTTTGATGATAGCTCTAGGGAAAAAGACGCTCCCTTGAAATGGACTTCTCAGGAGTGCCACTGAGTGGTGCTGCCTTGAGCCAAGGGGGGTTCTAAAGTTGATCCTGTGAGGAGTCCAGACAAAACTAGTTCCTGAGGATGATGAGTTGAGTTACCATAGCGAAAGTCGTGTGTGCCGCGGAGAGCCAACAGTTACATGGACTTTTGTTGTGACTGCAACGTAACTCAGGATGTAACTGCGACCTATGGTAACATAGCGAAAGTCGTGTGTGCCGCTGAGAGCCAACTGTCTGCGTTTGAGTTTATCTCGGTAGACTGCGACATATGTAGGAGTGGAGAAGTTTCATTTCGACAGCGAAAATCAGAGTGCCGCGGAGAGCCTGCAGTTACATGGACTTTTGCTGCGACGGCAACGTAACCCTGGATGTAACTGCGATCTGTTGTGTGGGTTCCATGGCGTAATCGAGAGTGCCGCGGAGAGCCTGCAGTTACATGGACTTTTGTTGCGACTGCAACGTAACCCTGGTATGTAACTGTGACCATGGAATGGGGGTGATGATTTCCAGAGCATCCTCACTAAAAAAATATTTCCTCTATTTTCAAAATTGTTTTCTATATTTTCAATAAAATTATTTTCCAAGTATTTTCACTGGATGTTGAAAACGAGTTTGCCAAGTACTTATAGATTTTCAGTCCTACGCCTGATCAACGTATGATTGAATTTCTGTGAGAACAAGGATGGACTGGTTGAGACATCGAGTTATGAGAAATATTTTATAAAAAGCTATTTTAATTGTATTATCCGAATTTAAGGCATTTCTAAAACTTCAAGTAAAAAGGGAATCCAAACTGGAATTATAAAACAAAACTGAATTCAGGAAAAATTTAATGAAGTGATTTTTGTAAATTAAGTTGGAGGGAAGCTAATCAGCTAAATAAATTATTTAATGGAGTATGTTAATAAAATTTAACTTTGGTTAATAAATGGATTGTAAATTAATAATGGAGTTTGAAAATGAATTCAAATTGTAAATAGAACTCGACTTGGATTTAATAATGAAATAAATTAGAAGAGATGTTGTAAAAATAAAATAGGGTTGGATTGAAAAAGAAATGTGATGGTTTGAATTATAAATAAAATTCAAGGGTGATTTGAATAATATTTAATGAGATTTGCAAGTAGATTGGATATAAGAGAAGTGATTATAATAGAAATAGTTTGAGTTGCAAAGCAAAATCCAAGTGAATAGAAATAAATTGAGAGTGGCCTTGTATTAATAAAATAAATTCGATAACGAATTAAGTAAGCAATTAAAATTTTTAAATGGGTTTATTGAGTTAAATAATAAATGGATGAAGTCTGATAGAATAAAAACTAAATCAAAATTGTGATTGGAATAAGATTATCAGACTGAACTTAAATTTGGTGGTATATTAATTTAAAGTATAAATGAGATAAGTATGTGGTTGGACATTATTTTGGAAATTGTGAAGGTGAATTTAAAATCAAAATTTAAAATGGATAAGTTAACTAAATTTAATGGAAGTTGCTTAAATGAGAATCAAATAGAGGCAAACCTAAGTTTAATGTTGGAATAAATTAAAGTAAATTAATTTAAGCTTAAAATTATGGAAGTTTGGCTTCGAATCAGAGTGAAAGCCCATTAAATAAAGCTTGGATTGAATTAATTTGGGAATGGCTAGTAGTATACAAGAATGGAATGTGTCGAGCTAAATAAAATGATTGTGAATAAATTAAAATGAAATTGAAGTAAATAAAATTGAGTTGGAATCAATTTTAATAGGTTATAAAACTTAAGTAATTATTTATTCACATGGATGTTATCAAATTGCGTAGAAATAATTGTTGTTTAACGTATACTGGATTTAATTAAATTTTATGGATTAGTGGAAGCAAATATAATTGATTTTTGAGTTAATTGAAGTGAATATGAGTTTGTTTTGCTTAAAAATGAATTGAATGTAAACAATTGCTTTGTAAACCATTAGAATTGAATGTAATGGCATATAAATTTGGTTGAAAACAATTGGATTAGCTTTAAATTATATAAATCGCTTGTGGTAAGCGTTTGGTGTTTGTTTTTTTTGAAATGCTTGTGTTTAGCCATTGAAAGTAAGTGAAATGCTAATAGAATTTCTATATAGGGCACTTACATATTTAAACTGAGTAAGTACAGGTATAGGGAAGCCGTTTGGCTAGATTTGGGGTATGCTAATTGCTAAAATAAATAAGCTACTTGCTTAAAAGCTAAATAAAGGTACGCTACGCAATAAAAATAGGAAATATGAATTGTTTTTTCTTTTTCCGATCGTGTGGGTCGATGTATACATATTTATATCTTTTGTCAAATTGCAAAAGCTCCTCCGTACAAAGGAGACTCTGTCAAAATTTTCTGAAAATTTTGGGAGTTAAAAATTTTTTGGAAAATTGGTTAACGACAAAACAATTTCAAATTGGAAATTAAAGTAAACTAGTAAATGAAACTAACATGAATCAGTTTTAATGAAAGATAAAATTCAATATTAGAAATCGAAATAAAATTGAATTCATATGAAAACGGAAACAACAAAATTGAATAGCAGTATATGTGAAAACCTATATATGAGAATGTATAAAATAATTTGTAAGGTTGCGATTGGATATTGTTGCTAAGTGAGATATGCAGGTACTAAAGGGAAATGAAATTGGATTTGGTTCCATGAGATAAATGTGGATTGCCCGACAAAGGTATGTATTTAAATTCTGTATGATATTGGATTGGGTTTTTGATGTAGCCACTTGGCTTTTGTTTCTTTTTGGAATTTGGGGAGCCGTGGAGGCTTTTTGTAGTTGAACCGAGCTAGCCGCGCAAAGGAGACGCTGGCAAAATTTCTCGGAAATTTAGAGAGTTAGAAAAATTTTGAGAAAATTTTGATAATTTCAAAATTTGGTTTTAAATTGAAATTTGAATATTTGAGGAAAAGAGTATTGTTGAGAAACCGTGGAAGAGTCTGGAAAGTTAGTACCAACTGATTGTGGGTCTTTAATAAAAGATAGTTGGTAGGATGTTGAATTGGGAATTTTGGGAGAAGGTAAACGGGTTTGGAATCATTCTTCCTAACTAATAATTTCGGGGACGAAATTCTTTTAAAGGGGGAGGAATGTGACGACCCGGAAATTTTAACGATTTAAATTGGAATAATAAATTGATTTTAAATATTTAAAAATTTATTTTCAACTTGAATTCAAATATTATTATTATTAATAACAATAGCAATTCAGTTATTGGATTTAATAAGGAATTGGGTAACTTATTGAATTCTTCATTTTTAAGCCTGTTAAATAATTTGAAGGCTTATAAAATTTTAAATGATAACAAACGAGACGATTGAAAGTTTTATAATTTAATAAAATCAACAAGTCAAGATATTTTGTTAACTCACAAGCGTAATCAGGAAGCTCCCCACAACCTCTAATTTATAACCGCCCTCTCTAATCTTCAATGGGAAGGCCGAACTCATAATAAAAAAAGAAGAAGAAGAAACGAACGAAATTCGTTCGAAGATAAAATCAAAAAAAATTCGGTATTTTCTCATTTTCGATTTCAATCGAATTCAAGCCAAGAAGCCGCGTCGAAGAGCAAGCTTTCGCGAGAATCTAGGGCATCGTGTGAATAGGTGGAGTTCGGCTCGAACTCGAATTCATCTGCAAGAAGGGAGGTCGCTCTCTCTCTCTCGTCCTCTGGGTGCTAATCGATCGCGATTAGGGGGATTGCCGTGAATTTTGTTTGAGGCCGTGTTCGAATTAGGGATACTGCATCGAGGTTGCGTTCGATTTTGGTGGGGCCGCGACAGGAAGTAGCTCGCGTCCTCGAGATAGGGGTGTAGGCTTTGGAGCTGGAGGTCGGTCTCTTGGTTCGAGGTTAATGCGTCGACCTGGGAAAGGCTACGCGTTCGAAGATGGTTCTGTTGAAACCGATGCTGGATCGAGCTTATGGTAACCCCTTTTCGAAATTTTTACAAATTAATTTATATATATATATATATATATATATATATATATATGTATGTATGTATGGTTAGAGGACAGATGATGTATATTAAGATCAACCCATTTTTGATTTGAAGAAGGTTTTACGTTAAAAGACGGATGTGTAGGTATAACTACTGTAAACAGAAATTCATATAAATATAAGTGCACATATGGTTTCAAATTAAGTATGTATAAGATGTTGGGATAAAAGATAGGAAAATTTATCTTTTTGTAAAAGGGAAACATACTAGTCCGAATTTAAATTATTAAGTTAGAATAAATTCATTAAACGGAACTTAATTGTTTAATAAGTTCAGTTATTAATAAATTATAAAATGTTTATGCAAGGTTATAATCCGGGAAACCAAGTCGAGAATGAAGTGGATTTGCAAATTTAAGAGGCAAAGGTGAGTCAACCTCACGTTTCTGAATTATTATTTAAATTTAAATGGTTAAATTCAAATGATTAGTTGAATGGTTTAATTGGATTGATGTGCTATATTATATAGTACTATATAGTACATACTGGAATGATTGATATCCTGTGATGAATATTTTTAGTAATTGGATTGCTTGAATATTCGGTACTCTGAGTCATCGAAAATATATAAATTGGATTTTTGCAAGGAATGATTTGGGTTGATTAATTTAGTAATTAAAGATTTGAATTAATTAATGAAGATTTAAGTTAATTAATGAAGTGAAAATATAATCATTGAGTGGTTTAATAAGTAATTGCTTAATATAATTAATAAAATAGAATTACTTTGTGTAATTAATCAAGAGATTAATTAAAATAACAAATTACGGAGAAATTAATTTATTAATGATGTAAATAAGAAGATAGTTAATTACAGGTTGAGGGTGATCGAGAATGATTAATATTGTGGTCGAATTTAAGTAAAATATAATTGGGAATCATTAATTTATATAATTAATGAAGAAATTAAAGATTTGATTAATTGAGATAATTTAATTCATGACAAGTGACTTATGAGAAATCAATTAATATAAGTAATTCAAAACTAGTGTAATTAATTATAGTTAATTAATTTGTGAAGTAATTAAAGATTACTCGTTGATTTGGTAAGAATAATTAATATCGTGGAATTAATTAAAGAAAATTACCTGAATTGATTTGGAAGATAATTAATCCAAGGTTGTTAATTGAAATGAATGGATATGGAAGAGTTGATTGATTAATTAATTGATTTTGGAATTCATTAATGAAGGAATCTAGGAGAATGTGGTTAGAAATTCAATTTGAATCAATTGAATTGATTTGTATGTGATGGATGCTTGATTGGCGTTGGATGTTTTGCATGTGTTGATATCCCTGATATGAATGTTGTGTATTTCATTTGAATAACTTGGGGTAGGATAACACGAGTCTCGAAGAGACCGGGGTCGAGTATTGGGAAATACCCGAAACCACTTCGAACTTTTATAAATTGATCTGTGAAATCAATAGACTGGAATGAAATGTTTAAGTGAATTGGATTATTTTCTCTAAAGTTTGGTACTTAGAAGTTTATATGTGAAATAAGTGTTGTTTATAACAACTTGTGAATTGATATAAGTTACCCCGGGTTATATAAGTTGTTTTCTTTGTTATTACATGTTAGTTGGGATTACTCACGCTGGTTTCCAGCCTGACCCGGGTGTTGCTTTGGTGTAATGCTCGGGTCAGACCGAGTATTACAGATTTTCAGGTAGATACGTTCTGGAGCTTAGGAGGCGAGCTGGATGGCTAACGTATGGGGTATTTCCGCTGTAGTATATTATTGTGTATCTGAGACATGATTTGTATATGTCCATTATCTGTATATATGAGTAACTCTGATGTATATTAAATGTAATCAACAAATATAGTATTCTTTTGTAAACTATTATTTATTATTATATTTTATCCGCTGCGAATGTGAGTTGTTGATGTTTCTTTTCTTCTTCTTCTTCTATCTCTTTCTTCTTTTTCATAACTATCTGGAATTTTCGGGTTCGAAAATTTCGGGTCGTTACACTGACTGAGAAGATGGTAGTTGTGGCTGTGGGGGAGGGGGGGCGTTGGTAGATGTCTGTGATGATGACTGAGATTGGTTGTTGTGATGAGGAGTGGGAGAATGGTTATGAGCGGTGGTTTGGGGAGTATGTACAGAGGTGTTAAGGGGATGGTTTGGTTGTGTGGTGGTATTGGCTGTGGTTGTGTAGTAAACAATAATGTGAACAAACTTGTAAACTGTGAATGTAAATAGAAAGTGATGAAATGAAAAGTTTGTTTGAGATATGTAAACTTATCTAACTTTTCGTATGTGATTTTAATTATTTTATGACAATATTTAGTATTAGTATGGATGTATTGCATGAATGCCATCAATTAGTATGGTTAGTCTACGGGTTATGGCCGTTGTATTTTGTTGTAGTGATTATTACTCGAAAAACTAAGTGTCAAAACAAATTTTGTAGTCATCATTAATAACTTGTACTAAAATATTCAATTGATATTTTAATTTTTCAAACCAAAGTATTCTTTTATCTTAAATACATTTTTTTATTAATCAAAGCATCATACATATTTTCTTCTAATTAAAACATCCCATTAATAGAATTATTCAGTTTACTTACCGAAATTATCATGTTCAATTTCACAAATTTCAAATAATATAAAGGTATTGCATCGCCATTGATTTATAGTGAATGACCCCATCAATTGACTGCAGGGTTGACCTAATGATAAAAACTACATCGCCACTCCTCAAACATTTACTATGGTTCAATGCACGCATTTAATTGTCAAACCATATTAATTATTTTCAAACTTTACTTATTAGAACTCAATTTACCATGTCCGACTGTCTCATCATAGCGTTTAGGAAGTTACTATCGATAACGTTGGCCAAACTCATCGACCATAATTTTTAAAGCACCAGATGGACAACCCAACACAAAAATTCATTTTCTTTAAAAAGAAATACCACATATATACTCAAAATATTCTTTGTTTTTCCAAAAAAAGCCAATTTCTCTTAAAAACTTATCTTCAATTTGAAAGATTTGATAATTCAATTATAATTTATTCTCAAAATCAAAGACACAAGAAGAACTCATCGAGATATTCTCAGAATACTCGATTCACAAGACTGAAGGAATAGTCTGGAGTGTTCGTTATTCCGAACGGTATAACAAACCACTCACAAGACACATAACGAGTGCGGAATATAGTAAGAGTAACGCTATCATCCGCGACTCGTAACTCATGAAAAATTGGTGTAGGGTCAAGCTGAAGAATGACCCTAATACCACACAATAGATTAAAAGGGAGAAAGGAGATATAAAAGCACGGGTAAATATCTTCTCAAATGAGGAGAAGTAACATTAACAACAAATCATTACTTTGAGTGAAGTAATACCACAAAATATATCAACAATTGAGTATCCAAAGAGGATATCTCAAAAGGGGTAAGAATGACAATATCACATAAATTCAATGAATCACCTCATTTCGCTAGTGAACATCCTCGTGGAAGGATACCCTAAAGACTAAGGATAGAAAAAGTGGTTAATGCAATACTCGATAGCCCCATCGGGTATCATACCAAAACGGACTCAAAGAAATCAACAGAGTCACAACGATTGGAATTCAAGATATATCATCAACATCTCGAAACTCAAGAGTGAATACAGAGACTTCGAAATCATCATTAACATTCCGAATGACAAGAAGCAACAAGTCAACCGAATAAGGATACCTAACATAGGATTCTTCAAATCACAGAATGTGGCTTGATAATACGCGAGCCACTCCATCTCAAATCATACCAAACTCTAGATAGAAATAACGAACCAATTTGCACGAAAAGACAAGCTACAAGGAACCATCCCAAAATCCTCTAACATCATTCCAAATATTGCAGCTCCTCTCAATAGGATTCGCAATCCTCAAAGAAATCACAAGATAAGAACATCAAAAAGCATCCACAAATTCCTCCGATACAGATGAGTGCCAAGCACCCGTATTAAAGAGGACTCAAATAAAACAATCACGATTAGGATTACTCCTAAGATAAGATGTCATCAATTCTATTTTTGGAATACTACGGAATAAAATATTCCTAGACATATCACAAACTTCAATCTCAAAGGACACGAAAAGATAAAGGGCACGATGATTAAGGACTTTGTAACACTTGTATTATACTTGAATATACCGCAATATATGCTTTTGTTCTGTGTTTATCCTATTTTGTTTTGAACTCGGCTCTGATACCAAGTCGTGATGCCCCACCCCGAAACCCACATTAACAAAGAGTATTATTGGGTAATACCGTCTGTTACTGTGGATAATAGGGTTGTTTAGGAGCGACCAACTATAGCCCTGTCTTAAATATCTATTGAATACGTCGATAGCTGCTTCATTTTTTCTAACTCAAGTGGATCGACATATCCAATAAATAATTAATACAAAGCCATAGGTGGCTATAGAATCTATCAGAACGAAATACAACTCAAATGCAAAACACATCACAGAACAGCAGATAATCATATACACACACATATATACAAAATGATACATCACGTATGTGATATGACGACCACAATACAAACACGAATCAAAAGAATATACATAACAGAGTAGCAACAAAAGGACTACACAAAAGCTACAGCAAAACGCTAGCAGAAAACTCCACGCAGAAGCAGAATAGGCTAAGTCCAAAGGTTACCTAACCTGAAACATCTCGATCTGACCCAAGTATAAAATACACGTGTCAGTCTAACTAAACAAATCAGTTTAAAAGGGTAATCGATAACATAATCATAAGGTAAGGTGATAAGCTTCTCAAGAGAGAAGGAATAATTCAAAAGTATATGGTTATTTCACATGACATAACTAAGTAGGTATAGTAATTTCAAGTGATATAAGAATATCAATAAATATGAATACAACTCAAAGGTGATAAAACTTTATAACAATCCCATAATAAAAGCACGCCTCATCTAATCGGCGTATCACAAAACATCAAATATAGTTTAGGAGAAAAACATAACCCCAAAGAGGAGATTCCCAAACATGCCATATCGGCAAACTCAAAAGCAACTCAAAGAAATCGCCGTCTCAAAATACGCTATAAGACAATCAAATATAAATCTCCAACATAGAAAAATATAATCCCAAATAAATGCTAAAAGGCAAATCTCATATAATAACGCCAATGGACAAATTTCAAATAATACGCCAAAGGGCAGATCTCAAATAACGCTAGTGCAGGCAACTCAAATTCCCATAAGGCAATCGCCATATACATATATATAACGGCTCGAATGGTCAACCATGAAAAATGCGATATACTAGGGAAATCACAATGAACAATGAAATCATTTCAAAAGTTTTGCACGTGATTTTGGCCGAAGCCTGCCAAGTACTAATCTCTAAAAATAGGTACCTCGCCCAAAGGCAAATACGTCACAATGACAAATACGTCGCAATGGCAAACACGCCGCAAAGACAAACGTTGCAATGGCAAATATGCCGTAATGGAAATCGGGGCAATGACAATGACCCGAAGGTCCAGTACTAGCAATGCGCCGCGATGACAATTGTGTCAGAAACTCTCGGATACGAACTCGAACAGTGTTAACGTGAGTCCCATACCACACGTTCGCACTAAACGGTTTACTAAACGCTAGTAAATTTCACACTTAAAGCGGTAAAAAGTTTGCCTCATCTCGTCGATAACTCGACTTGAATGTCAAAACGATCAAATGGAAAAGTCGACAATTAACCGATTAGATAAACGCACATGTTTCATACCACGCGTTTTACCAAACCGTTTAATTCTCCTTCGCTCGAATAGTGCAAAAATGTGTATTTTAGATAAAAATAATTTACTTTCAAAAACAAGCTTTTAAACGATTTTCCCGAGATCAATTTTGAAATCAATATTTGAAAATTCCCTTATTTTAGAGAATAATTAGATTTTTTTTATAGCTTAAAATAATTTAAAAATATTATATAATAATTATTTTAAATGCCAATTTATTTTAAAAATTATTTCAAAATCATTTGGAAAAATCTGTGCTTGAAATCAAAGAAATCACTCATCATTCAAATTCAATTCAAATTTGAATTTCAAATTGATCAAAACTTGGCTAGCCTATAGATAGGCATCATAGCCCTAAAAACAATTTAGAAATATCACAAAAACTGGAAGTAAAAGTCAAAAGTCGAACAGAAAAGGAACATAAAAATGCATAGGCAAAACAATACCCGGGTCTGAAGTCTTCTCAGGGTTCAGCTTTCGAAAATAATTTTAAAGGCTTAATTACTTTGGAATGGTCTAAAATTTGATATACATAAAGTAGAACAATTTATCTATGAACTAGAAATAGATTCATTGAATTCCGATATGAAATGTTAAAGATATGAAGCCTCAAACATGGACTCAGGCCATGTTGAATTCTGCTCAGGTCTAAAACCCTTTCAGGTTCAAATTACAGACATGGGTGGCCAAACCTCATCTGATTAAACTGAAAATTCGTGAGCATATAGTAGAAACTTTATTTTTCAAACAAAAAAATCAATGAATTCCGAGTGAAAATGAAAAGGTAACGCTGTCTCAAATATGGTCTGATCATGGACTCATGCCATGTTTGCAACAGTTCAAAAACAAAAAATGCTCAGGCTTGAAAACCATCTTGGGCTCAACTTACAGGCCTGAAATAGAAGACCAAACGACCACATATTGAGCTGAAAATTAGTATGCACATACTAGAAAACTTCATCTTTCAAAAAAAATCAATGAATTCCGACTAGAAATGAAAAAATTACAGTGTCTCAAACATATACTCAGACCATATTTGTAACAGTTCAAAAAAAAAAAAATACTCAGACCATATTTGTAACAGTTCAAAAAATATATGCACAGAC
Organism: Allium cepa; assembly: GCA_030765085.1. NCBI lineage: Eukaryota > Viridiplantae > Streptophyta > Magnoliopsida > Asparagales > Amaryllidaceae > Allium > Allium cepa. Next base: position 1,046,950,518 of record CM060941.1, read on the forward strand.
CTGGAAACCATCTCGGGTTCAACCTTCAGGCATGAAACAGATGACCAAACGACCTCAGATTGAGCTGAAAATTGGTTTGCATATAGTGGAAAATTTTATCTTTCAAGCAAAAACAAATAATCGATAAATTCCAGCAAGAAATGAAAGAGATATGATGTAAAGACCCGTAAGTCCGTACTCCTTGAATAGACACTAATCTCCTTTGTTTAATTCAAGATGAACGAAAATACGAACCCTTAGGGGTTTTAAGAAAAATTTAAGAAAAGAAGGTAGAAAATAGATAGAAGATGGAGGGAAAAGAAAAACAGAAAATTAGAAAATAGAACAGAAAGAAAATAGAGAAGAGATAGAAAAACAGAACAGAGAATAGAACGGAATAGAAAACAACAGAATCACATCAGAATCTCACAATTCGCAGCGGAACAACATATAATAATAAATGAATAATCTTTAAACAAAGAACTATCAGTTATTACATTTTATACATTACATTACATCATATCATCAGAGTGTACAACATCATACAACAACAACAGTGCAGCGGAAAAGGAATACTATATAAGTAATACGTCATGCCATCCATCTTGCCTCCAGCAACTCCAGAATATCCAGAATATCCTGATAAACCTTAACTCTTGACTGCCCGTGTGGAAATTGGTGGGCACCCAGAGTTTAGGAAGGAAAACAATAAACTCCAAGTCAGTCATGTGACTGGTGTGAGAACTCAAAACAGTTTATTTATCTTTAAAATCAAAATAGAGGAATATTTTTAAATTCAATTCGCAATGCTTTTAAAAATGAGACTACCATAAGGCCTCCCGCCACACACACAATGCAAACGCAGACTTGGAGAAGATTTCTCCTTATGATAGTCAAAGATGCTTGATACGCATTTAAAATAACATTTGATATTATTACTAGTGCATAGTGTAGGAAAAATTTATTTCGAAAGTAGAATATAAATCTTAGCCAACATAGGTACCATTATATTATGCCTACTAATAGCTACCATATTAGATGGCAGGTTCTACAACTAAAACCGTACAAGTCACGTACTGTTTCTTTGGATTTCCAACAAATGGTCAGACCAAGGAACTTCCCATTGCCACATGAGAATGCCTCTGGAAAGACATCCCCGAGAACCAAACCGGAACTCTGCCAACACAAGGCCGGGTTACCCCTAACTGGGTAACTACTGACACGAGCACGCCATTCCCCGATCGTAAACGACCTTTCTCACGGGATCCCGAAAACCAACAACCACAAAGTAATAAATTCGTAGTAACCACATAGGTTAAATATCTGGGCTCCATACCATGATACCACCTCTATCCAGAAGGAAATGTACATACCCTAAAGGGTGCTACCCCTCATAACCTTGCCGCATCTTTCCTGTTTTGACCATTTCCGGGGTGTGAGGTTCGACGAAGTCACGTCCACAAAAACATACTTTATACAAAAGTCATGCTTTGGGTCAACAAATAATCAACACAATGATCACCAAGATAGACGATCAAATAAACGATCCTATCACAAATAATCAACACAATGATCATTTACAGCAACACTCAGCATGTCACATTACCAAATTGGGAATATATCGCTGATAACTTCAACTATATAACCTCTGAGCTCGTACGTCTCAGAGAAGAGTGTTAAGCTAAAAGAATAAATTCTTCGCCACCAACAGAAATATATTTGAATGAAATCGGCTTTATATCTCAACTTGTAATGTCAGACACACAATCCATACAAGTCTGTTCCGGGCTCGAACAAAACCGAAGGCACTTACAAAGAAGTCCTTGCAATCCGGATATTCACAATCCTGATCGGATTCACCATCACATATGGAGAACTCTATACCGGAGCAACTCGGTGCAGAGTAAATCGACAGGTCATCCTATCGCTCTCGCAAATACCGGGTCTTCAACACCGATCTTCAAATGCAATTCATAACGACGTATCACATATTCGGGATGGGTTATACGACCCCATGGTCCTTTCCCGGTTAACCCGAATAGTGAGCGCTTATTCAAAAATAAGTGTAGCATTCACATTCAAACAAATCACATCAAATACCCATTCAAAGGGAAATATTGATAGTCGGTTATTGAACTATCAATGGATATGCACACATCACCAGTTTCCAAATAATTTTCCAAATTATTTATTTTTCAAAATATCTTCACTAGATATATAATTTCATACTTCAAAAATAAATCAATATTTATTTTTAAACAAATTCCACTTTCTTTAATAAATTCCTTAGTGAATTTATAATCCAAAATATCTATGAATATTCGATTTCAATTATTCATTTCAATATTTCTTTTCAATTTATCTTCAAAAAGATAAATTCTCAAAATATTCACTTTATGTTGGAAAACATTTCCATACTTATTTATTCATAAGTAATTCACAAATTTTATTTATTTTCAACACTTGGAAAATATTCAATATACTTAAATCGAGATTAAGTATATATTTCATTCTTTAAGGAAATCATTCTCTTAACATATTTATTTGGGCCAAAACGAATGTTGCGTAAAACATCGTTACGACAACCCAAAATCACTAGTATAGGGATTCGAAATTAAAATAGATATATAAATCACAATACTATACAAAACATTTCCTTTCGGAAATCATTTACTATAACAACAGTGTTATAGTCCATCATCTCCTTTTATTTCTCGAAAACGTCTATTTCAACAATTAATGTTGAAATCTATGGTTTCGAATCTCAACACATTTTAAAACATCGTTAGATCGTTTTAATTCTATTTAAAACATCCAAATCCAAAACAATTTCTTTAACCTGTGATTCACTATTCAAAAACGTGAATATACTTTGTTAACAAATTTCATCCTTTTATTCATTTTAATTCAAAGGATTATTCACTATTCAAAAATGTGAATATAACTCCATTTATAGGTTTCAACAAATTTTCTTGTCAAAATAAATCATTTGCAAATTTATAAAACAACGTTTATAAATTCCATTTCTATTTATTTATAAAAACTTCCTTTTTATAAATTCCTTTATTAACCTATTCCAGTTTATAACTTAATTATAAACTAAAAGTTCATATTATAAGTTAAATACTTATAAAACGATTATTTTACAAAATCGTTCTTTTAAACTTCATAGTTATAAATCTTATAACTTATAAGATTCAATTATTCATCCTAATATATTCTTTAATAATTTCACAAAACTTATAAATCTTACTATTTATAAATTTCATTTATAACTTCACCATTTATAATTTTATAAATTCCATTCATTTACAAAATTTATTTTCACTTCATTCAAACACTTATAAAAACTCGTTTTATAATGTCCATATTTCAATTTATAAATATCCATTTATAAACCTCTTAATATAAATCAATTTATATTATTCTTTTTAAACGTCTTTAAATTCCTTTAAAAACTTCTTCTTTTTGATTCATAAAATAATTAAAGTTTATAAATCCTATATTTCAACTTTTCATAATAAATTCAAAAATTCCGATTTAACTATTTTATAAAATCATTAGCATCGTATTCTCAAAAATCAGCTTTTAACTGTATTTCACAAAAACCATAATTTTATAACTTTAAAAATTATAACGTTTATTTATTTAAAATGAATCTATTCCAAAAATATTTTATAAACGTATACTTTCAAAAATCACTTTGAAATCATTTTAAAATTCCAAATTTGATCCAATGATGCTACACACCAAATAGTCAATCACGACAACAACGATATCATATATCGATATGATAAACCATCAAATATCAAATATCTGAAATCAAATAAAAACTGTTGAGGAATCCAGTTGGATCCCTCCAACCTGTTTTCCTGCATCCACAAACATTAGCACAATACCAATTTCGCTCCAGTACGAAATTATCGCGGTATATGTTCTTATTAAATATTATCCGCTTAATAACGGCGTAATAGGGTCTCATCCGCTAAACAAATAAATGCGGGAAATCAATAACTCCAATATATACATATGCCAATATATATATATTGCTATTATATATATAATACCAATTTCACTGTTTATGAAATATTCGCGGTATATGTTTTTATTAAATAACATCCGCTTACTAACGGCGTGTAATGTCTATTTTAACAATCAATAGATATTAATCAACATTCAAACATGCATTCAAATATTTTAAATCTAACTATTTAAAATAAAATCGAAACTGATTCGATTGAGTGAGAAGTTCTCACCTTGATTTTAATTCCGTTTTAGCGATTTATTTTCGAATAAAATTAAACGGACGTTTAATTTTACCCAAAATTCTCACTAACTCCAAACGACTCCAATCCAACTCCATCGCGTAGTGCTCGTCCATACGATTCCAACGCAACTGGTTTCGCGCGTTTTCGACCTCGTATGAAAAGTTATACAATTTCAAAGTTTACTCGAATTTTAACTTATAAATTACAACATAAAATTTACTTTTATAACCTAACTTTCAATCTAAGCCATAGGATCTTGCACCCCTCCATCATGACCGTGCCTTGGCTTTCTTCTCCACGCGTGTTTCTGCCTCCAGGAAATCACGTTCAAGCCGAACCCACTCATGCTTGATTAGGGTTTAATTTAGCAACTTCATCGTTCAACAATACTTCGATCAGGATACTCCATCGCGAAGCTCGCTCTTGACTCCACCTCCACCCTCAGACCGCACCCACTCGGCCACCCCCTCTCCTCGTTTTGCGTGCGCAGGCCGGCCCCCTTCTCATGCCAATTCCCATCGATCTGGAGCCCCATTTTCCATCACAACCGTTGATTTCGAAGAGCATGACGAGCTTTACACTTTTCTAGTTGAAACTTTCATGAATCGATGCATAGATTTGAAGATTTGGAGGGAGGAAGGAAGATCATTTCTGGCCATAGGTTATGTTAGAGGCGGCTAGCTGAAGATAGTTAGGGTTTAGGTTTATTTTTTTTATTTTTTATTTAGAGTGAGGGCTATTTATAGAGAAAAATCGAACACTATTCATCCGGAAATTCCGAACTCCGATTTATGCGCCGAAACTGACATTCCTAAGGTTTACCCCGCGTTCCGGACACAATGGAACAGGTTTCGAAAGCTAATTCGGACATCTGTGCGAGTTATGGCTATAAACGCTCAATTTAAATTAAACCGATTTAAGCGATTTTCTAGGCGTTTTAATTTGTACCGGACAAACGGTAAATCCAATTGACTTGAAATTTGAAACCTTACAATAATATCACATTACGGATCCGATGAAACTGGTTTCGTCGAAATCCGAGACTTTTTGAAAAATGGCCATTTTCACTCGTCAAATTTAAATTAAAAATAAATCGATGCGTTTCGAGCTGCCACGATCAAACGGTAACTCCGATTGACACGAAAATTGAAATCCGGTAATAACTAACTATTACGGATCCAATGAAACTGGTTTCGTTCAATTCTGAGACTGTTCAAAAATTGGCTATTTTCACTAGTCGATTTTATTATTAAAATATTCAATTTTCACAAATTAACTTTTAATTCGATTTTAAAAGTTCTAAAATATCATTCTAACTTCAACATGATAAAATAAAATTTTACAAATCATTTTCAATCATATTTAACTCAATTTTCAATTATTTTCCATAATTTAACATATTAAATTATCGATTTAATTATTCAATTAAATCCAAAAATTCAAATAAAAATTTATTTGACTTATAAATTCACTTATTAATATTTAAAATTAATTAAATATTCAAATTTTTAATTAATAAAAATTCTAGGTCGTTACATATGATGTCTCAAAACTACAAACGAAAGAAATCCAACAACATTTCTTTGCCGAAATCAAAAGTGCAGGCATTCAAAGAAGCAATATGAAACATATTTCAAATTGAGATAAACAAGATAAAATGTTCATCTACAAAAACAAAACTATTCACTGCTTTTGCAATTTTTAAGCTTGGCTCAGTTAGATTATGTGAGTATTTCAACTCGCCTTGCTGTAGTTGTGCAAATTCTCGGATTTAAGCAAAAATTTGAAGCTTGGCTTGAGTTTTGACCTCTAGGAACATGTAGAAAGAAAATACAGTACATGCAAGCAAAAATTTACAGTAAATTAGAAACCTATTTCTAAAATCAGAAATTTGATGAAACTATAGGGTTTGGAGTTGGATTACCTTTAGATTTATACTCTAGATTGAAAAAGTTTTCAATGGCTTGAATTAAATTGAAGAAATTAGCTTGAAATTGAAAATTTGTAAAGTGGGTTTACTGTATTTCTATTTCTGGTTAAGGAAGAAGAAGTTGAGGCAAAAATGGAAGTACGGGAACTTGTTTTCTTCTTTCTCAATATTAGACTAAGTACTAATGGGCTTGGACCCAACAATTAAAAGAAAAATAAAATGGCTAAGGCTTAATTAATTCACACTTATAACAAAAGGTGTTCATGTTTAGAATATACACAAAACAAAAATGCATTTTCTTTCAAATTTTACATCTGAGAAATATGAAAACTTGTATACATATAAAATAAAACATTTTCTATCGTATAAAAAGATAAATTTATATTTTAAAACATTTTTATTATTAAAACCCTTTATTAACAAAAATACATCATTTACTCAAATAAATGAATAAAACCATGTTTTATCTTCTAAAATTTTACAAAAATACTATTCTCACTTAAAGAAATGTTTTAAACCATATCTAAACATAATTTATAGCCAAAACATATTTTTAAACCAATTTCCACTATTTATTTAAATAAAACATCTTTAAAAAAATAAAATACTTCTCTTAAAAATTATTAAAAGAAGTAAATGAGTAATAACTAACGTAACTATTGCATTTTCTCTAAATAAAATCATTTTCTTTATTTAAAGCCCATATTCAATTTGTTATCAACCTAAACAAAATAAAATAAATTTCTAAACTTTATTTTCACAATTGAATCCCAAAATTCATTGTTTATTCCAAATAAACAATTTAATTTCTCCAATTTTAATTTAAATCACAATATTAAATTATAATTTATTGACAGGTAATCTCAAAACCATGTTTGTTACATTTGCAATCATTAAATTAAAATCATAAGTCGTATAAAAACCAAAATTAAACATTAATAGTTTTGATCATGACATTCACCACAAGTTTGAAATAAAGTAGAATAAATGAAGATAATATTTTTTTATTATATTCAGATAATAAGTTTTGAAATAGATGTCGATAGTTCTCCTAAATAAGGACTGACATGAATTAAAAGACATGAAAATTTATCCAAGATTCCAAGCACTTAGAGTTGAATTTGTTATGTTGGATTCTAATTTGGGAATTTTGTTTGAAAAGAGAAAATGAAGAACAAAGTACAGAATGAAATTTTATTAAAAGGTATGGACAGTGTTGTGATTTTTTGGTGTAGATAAAGTAAAATTGGTGTATACCGACTTGTTAAGAGTTTTGGTGTATAGTATTTTTTGACGTGTGAATAAAATTTGCCATTGAATTATAGCTTTTCTTCCTTCTACCCCTTAATAAATAATAAGGTAAATAATAACTAAATAAGGAAAAACTTACACAAATTTAATGCTAAACTAACAAACCCGACCAATCATAGACCCAACATGACAGAAACCAGACCATAAACCTATGCTGCTAGAGGTAGGGTGGAGTACTAGGTGTTAAAGTTTCTAAAACCTCCAAGCACTAAAGTTTCTAAAACCTCCATAAATCAATAAACGAAGATATAAAAGAACTCTATAGCATTACAACAACAGCACAAACTAGGGCGTCAAAACTAACAAATAAAGCTTATACAAAGCCTAAGAGAACACGGGTGAAGCCTTTGACAACATAGCCTTAAACACAATTCATAAATCTTGTTCCTGGTTTCCTTTGTCACTTTACATTATTCACAATAGAAGGAAAAAAAGCTAGCAAAATTTTTGCTTGACAAGGATATTATTTACTTTGATTGAAAATAATATGCTCGAGTCTAGGACCTCTAGCATAAGTGGTTAGAGATGTGACGCGTTAGACAAACGTTCTGGATGTCATGGGTTTGCCCCCATGAGATATCATAAGGAGTGCTCTACTTGAATAAGTATTGCTCTTGTTATCAAAAGAAGAAGAAAAAGGCTTGAAGCTTGAAATTTGACCGGAATTGATTCCAACATGTATGTTAGGGTTAAAAAAGTTGATTTTATTACTGATTGTAACCATACTTTTACACTGTATTTGCATAATTTGGATGAAATCGACAAAAGTATCATGTTTAAATGAAACAATTTGGCATTTTGTTTATTTTTGTATTACCTTATTTGATTTGTTATATTTTATGATTCTTTTATTTGTTTACTGCAATTTTTAGTGTAATTTATTTTTGCTTAGCACTTGAAGATCAGATTCCATCCTAACCATCACTAAAATTGGTCCGAAATAGCCGAAGTCCAACATTACAATTGAAACCTTAATACACGTTTCAAGATGTGGCATTTACTGACTAGTATACATAATCTTATCTCTATTAATCAATCGAACCAAAGTAATTGCATATACGATTTGAAGTGAAATTTTGAAAGTGAAGAACGATCGTCATGGCATTATCTGATAAGAAACATATATGTATGCTTAGTTAATTTTGGCGCTGTAAGTGCAACATCTAACATTGAGCACGAAAAAAATCCAGTTCATAATACAATAAAATAATAATTTGTCGCCGTAGAAAATAATGAAATTCGAAATTGTGATATACACTATAGTATTTTATCAAATTCATCAAGCACTCTCTCGTGAGGTGACGATTCTGTTAACTGATGTGTGATCATTAACGTTATTATGTGCACAAGCATGAAAAATTAATCAGAATCATGCTATACAATATCCCACAAAATGTGGGATCTATAGCCTACATAGAGTGAGTATTTTGAAATCATTGAATCAAATCAAATCACTGATTACAGTATAATTAATTTATTCTCCACGTTATATTTATTTATTCAAAACTGTGGCCATGATACCAGACTCTAAATTCAACAACTCTTGATGGGAGCATTAAAAATAAATTTTCACTTCACAATGTGTGGAAAGTCTCAAATGCAATCTTTTCATGAAAGTTTTGATATGCTTTCATGATTGACTTAAACCATCAACTATAAATGTTAAGGGAAGGCTTGGATATTCGGTATAGCTATAATTCAGGAGTCATAATATGCAAATCTTGGACTTTTGGCTCTTCTTGTCATATTGTGCTACCATAAACTATATACTCAACAATAAGACAAGAAGAGCCAAAAGGTCAAGATCTGCTTATTTTGACGGCTAAATTACAATTACATATATAATCTGCTATAACCAAAAAGAGCCACTGACGAGCCATTGATTTTTATTTTTATTTTAAAAAGAGTAAAAGTAATAGAAATAAGATAAACTAAACACTCCCGGTTAGTAAAAGTAATAGAAATAAGATAAACTAAACACTCCCGGTTAGGCATATTGTGCATGATGAACCTGACGTATTATATTACGAATGAACGGATATCTTTTCGATTGCATGTATCATGATCCAAGCCATAGGAATATAAAGGATTGTAGTGAAATACTAAAATTAGCTAATAACAAAATACTCACTGAACTCTGAGGAATCCCTTGTGGTTAGTGACTCTGTATGTTCCATGTTGTAACTGCATTCATCATGCTGCAGTTGACAAACACAAGAAGCAAAAGTAGTAAGATAAATTGCATAACTGTTTATTTTCACAAATCACATAACAAGTTCTCTTGTGCAAATAAAGAATTGTATGTAAAGATCTTGCAATCACATTGCATTATTGTGGGAAATAACATAGATGCTTGTATAATTTGAATGGTTGTAATATACTTAGTAATAGTTTGAACTCTACATGTCCTGCAATTTTTGCAGGATTATGTTAGGCTGCAGTTAGTGGGCTGTGAATTTGTGATACCCACACATGGGACCCACCGAACCATGGCCTCTGTGGTAAAATAATCATGCACCATTTGCAGGCCAAGTAACACTATTGATGGAACAACCAAGTACGTTACAAAATCATGTTGCACAAACAGGGATTTATATCCCACAATGACACAGCGTAAAATAGGCAGTGAAACAAAAAGAAGTGACAAGAATGTATACCTGCAACTGCAAAGTGAGGTTTAGGGAGATGTCTTTTGGTTTGAGAACTTTTTATTCGCAGATTTGCAATCTCTGCTTTCTCCAGAATGCTGAAGTCTCAGATATGCATGGCCCTAGCTTGATGTATTCTATCATAAATTACTAGGACATAGTATCTCTACTAGTACAAGATTTCCAGTTTTGATCACGGAAATATGATTAAACTAGCGCGAGAAAAAGAGATTAATCTTCACATATTTTATCAAGAAATAAAGTATCTCCTCATTGCATTGATACTGAATCATGAACATTTGTCATTTCTACTTCGTAACATTACAATTCAGATCAATTCATGTGCTGCCCATGATACTGGGCAATTTTGTTAATGTGATCACTAGTAATCGAGCATAATTTCAACAATTTGAATATTTCCCTGCAATGAAGCTTTAATTGGCGGCATAAAAGAGAAGCCATCTAAAAGTTTTGTGCATTTTAATCTCCACTTAACCATCATAAACTCAATGAGATGGTGACCACTCCGATTGTGATAAGCACTTATAAACACAGACCCAGGTGAATTTTGCAGGAAAAAAGCTACAGTAGCAAAGAGTTGTTCGAAATCGGACGCATTGTAAAATACATCCGCTCCAAGCACGATCTGAGGTTGCAAATCAAACATTGAAGCATCCCACTCTCCCCAAGTGAGACCTAAAACCCTACAGTCAAGCTCATTCAAACTGCATATCTTTTCAATGTTCTCCAGCACATCGGTTCTACTAGAGTCGTCAGTTAAAATGACATTATCAACTCCAAGTTTGGCAGCAACTAAGCCAGGCAAAGAAGTTCCAGCACCAAGCTCAACTACAGTAGTGGCAGTTGAAAAACGAGTCCTCTGCTGACATATGTACTCAGCAAGAATTATGCTACAGGGCCAGACAAACATTCCATATTCTTCCCTAATATTCTGCATTTAATGAGTAGTTCTTCATTAATTCAGTCAATCCAATCATACTATGAGGAAATGGCAAATCTCTCACTTGGTACCTCTATGATGTCTATGAAGAAGTCATGGGATACTTCAGAAGAGTCTTTGCCAAAGTAATGGCGGGAGATTTTGCTCATTGGGGAAGGAAATGTTGGCGATGAAGAGGAAACATCTTTGTAGGATTGGTCCCCCATCTGCTTGCTGCTGAGCAAAGTTCAAATGGTAAGTTCTGCTATATATGTCAAACTGAATATCTAGATGATGCTACAATATAAAAGAAAACAATCCACACTAAACCATAAGCAACTGATTATGATTTATAAAATGTCATCATTTTTTCTACTGGCACAAGGAATGGCAGATGCGAAATAGGATTTTAAACGCTGGAATATCTTGGAGAGTAACTGTTTGTAGCATAATTACCAATGAAAAATCATGAGCTATTGGTGTCAGGCTATCAAACTGACTGTGACAGTATTAAAAGCCTCTTGGGATGAAACTCTATAAATAACATTTTTGGTGCATGAGTATGTGCGCACATACATGTGCATGTATATATGTGTGTGTAACCCTCCACAATTGCATATCGGTGTGTGTTGTGACTTAAGCGATTGAAGGCCTGTTCTGTAGGTGCATGCACGCATATTTTTGGGTTGGGGATGGGGGTGGAGGGTGGAGGGTGGGGGTATGTTGATAAATAATTTTGAAATGTGCAAAAAATAAACCATTTGAAAATAAATATTACTTTATTTGAGTCATTTTCAACCTCAGTGTTAGATGTCCAATCTATATTAATTAGATGGACGCCGCACTTCATGGACACATAGTGGACTACATGTTATATGTGCGGTTTGCTTTGAACATGCAAGCTTATTTCGAGCTTTATGCCGGTATCGTTGAAATCAGTTTTTGTGCACTTGATTTTTGACTAAGTTTCAGAAACATATCTCCAGTTATTGGGATAGACTATACAACTTGTTCATCTGATTCTGCTCAAGCGATAGTCTTGTGCACCGGATAGATGATGACTATGATTTGAAAGCATTTTTCCATTTGGTTTTCAGAAGTAGATTTGCCGTATGTTCCATTTCACCCGAGATAAGTCTACTCGCTGCTCCATTTGGCCACACAACAAAACAGTGATTGCAAAAATGGCGAGATCGTACGTTCCAACGCGCGATTTGGAAGGAATCGCAGCCTTCCTGATCCAAGAGTTAAATTGGATCGCAAGCCGTGTAAAACGTGCGATTCTATTTCAGAACGAAAATATTGGAGTCCAATACTGAATCGCGATTTTAATTTAAATATCGAACTGAAACAAAATCAAAAGAGATATAGTCCGGCATCGCGATCTCGATTCAGCGAAAAAGAAAAAAGAAAAAAAGAAGAGTAGGAAGAAGAAGCAGCAGCAAACCTGAATTTTTTTAGAAACCCTAAGCTTCAGGGAGGAAGACGACTGACAGAATAGTTGAAAGGTTACGGTCCCTGATTCTGTTTTTAACGCTGCTGCAAGCAAAGCGGCTACAATAGCGATTATCTCAATTAGGCTAATTTTTCAAAAAAAAATTTGCAAGTAAATTGTATTTTTTAATAAAAATTGCAAGCACTATTGCAGTTTTTAAGAAAAAAAATAACTTTTTTCTCAAAATTCGATAATGGAACAAACTACAATTATCTACTAAAATTATACTTAAATAGCATTCATTATTATTTATTAATAAAAAAAAATGATTTTTCAATTTTTGAAAAACTTTTTAAAAAGTCCAAGTTTGCACTTTTCAACTAGTTTGCGTTTTGTTGTTTTAAAAAATAGAGATCTAATTTACATATTCAATACTACGTGGATTTTTCTTGTAACAACATCAGAAATAAGGACTTCAAAATGCAAAGCCTCTTAACATAAAGTATTAAAATTGAGTCGGTATTATCTTGGGTTCGACGTCGCGATTTCGGTATTTGTCTTTATCAAACCACTTTGAGAAAACGGAGATATATTCTCGGATTTGATTGTATTTCCAGAAGAAATCATAAAGAAAATCGACTGATTGGACGTAGACTAAAGATTTTGCCAAACCACTATAAAAACCTTATGTCTCTTCTTCATTCTCTTTTAATTTCTTCATTTTAATATTTGTTTGATTCGTTTTCTAGTGATATTAGGGCTTTGTATCAATCTTTTGGGCAACATTTTTATTGCTTCATCTAAGATAAATTTAGATCTTATATTGGTGAAGATGAAAGGCATAATATAGAAGTCATTGTTGAACCAAGTCAACTAGAGCATGAGGCAGCAGCATGAGATGCCCGCTAGTTCAAATCACATTTTGTCTATGTGGCTAGAGAGAAAATTGAAAGGATGATGAAAAGTTTACAAGAGAGATTGAAATCTCGATAAGAAAAGATGACGAATGGATTCTTCCAAAAGATGGAATAATAAAGTGCAACTGGAGTTGTTGAAAATCAGAACCGAATGCTAGAAGGCGGAACAGATAGACAAGGAAATGAAGTGAAAAAATCTAGAACCATCCCCTAGCATGCCAATAATTCGGTACTGAGAGGTCTAGACCAGTCGATGGTGACATGTTTGGACATGGGGGTATGGTCAAGCATGGAAAGGCACGTCAAATGAATGATGTCGAGCCTTGAATCTAAATCGAAATGCAAACTTGCAATTGTAGGGATTAGAACTGGAAGTTCCCCACAAGAACGGGAGCATGAAGAAAATTTGAATCAAAGGCATGCGTAGAGATTTCAACTGAATCCAAATGATCACTTAGCTAAGATGGTAAGGCATGTACTTCGAGGTGAAGCTATGGACCAAAGTTTGGAGGACGTGAGCGGAAACCATCTCAACCCCACACCCGATACGCAAGGAATCCAACTGATTTTAAGCTACCTATTTTGGAGCCATGCGATAGAAGGACGTATCCAACTTTCACTTAATGATATACATCCAACGTATGAGAGTGTTAGAAGCTTCGGAGGAGGTAATGAGACGATGCTCTCATTGTACTTGACTGATTTGGCTGCCATGTGGTTTCACCAACTAGATAATTGGTCCATCATCAGTATATATACCAATTTAGTGGAAAATTTTATGAGCCGATTCATAGTTCATATAGTTTGGCCAAACAATGTGTTCACACTTTCAAGTATAAAGCAGAGAGAGTGAGCTTTATAGAATTATTTGATTAGATTTAACGCATCATCGCTGCATTTCAAAAATCATGCTCGTTGATAGTACTTGTTGGTGAAGTTTTTCAGCTTCACCACACTCAACTAGATCGTGGAGCAATCCAGTCTTTAATTGCTTCCACGAATTGGAATCAGCAAATTTAATCTGTGTTAAATCTTCCTTTGAGAAGTGACCATATTACTGAACACTGACATAGCGCAGTAGATGCGCTTCAACTATTTGTTGAAATATCAGGATGGTTTTATAAATGAATGGAAATCCAAAATTAGATGACGGAATAATAAAAGTAAAGGACACAGAAATTTTTACATGGTTCAGATTATTGTTAATCCTACATCCATAAGATAATACATTATTTATTTTCTATTTTTTGGTACAAATGATTACAATCATCCAGAAGCATACAATATTCAAATCTCATATTTTCCTTTCTGAGAACAAAAGGATCCTCGTTTTCATCCTCTAATGTTTTCTTTTATAGTATGAAAAGTGCATTTCTAGTTGTCACAGTCGCCTTTGATCTTTTTTCTTCAATCCTCTCCCTTAGATTTGCCACTTTTCATTCATCTGTAATGCCTATTTGTTGTACCTGGATTGGTGATGGGTTTTTGGCGGAAAACTATTACATTGGTGGGATTTTGGAAATTTGAAGCGAGATGTCTGAAAAATTGGGCTAGAAGGCCAATCCTGTATGGGTTGGTCTCATTTCTCTTGAAATGGAAAATGTCTTAAAAGGAATGGTAGGGGACTGCCTTGATGCTTCAAATATGTTGTTGATGCATATGAATTGGTGCAGTGGTGAATAACCCCTTGCGTTCAAGTTGTACCGCTAATACTTTTGTCGTCTTTGCTTGACTTGACATCATGTCGGGTCAGAATGGAGTATCATTTCCCATTCTAATTTAAGACTTGGCATATGCCTGGAATGTGCTTAAGGCTATTTGTGATTTGAGTTGGGTACAACTTGAGTTTCCCTCTTTGTAAATATGCTTGGATTGTCGATAAGAAAGAGCTTCACATTTGTCATTTACCTGTAAGTATGATTCTGCGTTGAAGCATGTCTAGATCGGCCATGTATATAGCCCCTTTAGATTGCTTTTGACCTTGTACGGCACTGCCTAGGTTTCCCCCGATGTATGTTAGCGCAGACCTGTTCCTGTAGGTAATGGCAAAATATGAGCCTTGGAGGGATAGTGAGCACAGTATATCACGTATTGCTTCCTACGCCTCAGTGGAGTATTTCACTTTTTGCCTTTGATTTTTGATAAAGCCACTGTGACTTGTCCATGTTTCCTGATACTTGAAGCATTTGTCTCTTGCCACGGTTCCGTTGGTTGCAAGGCTTAGGTCGGGTTATATGTTGTGACTTCCAGTTAGTTTCCTATTCAATACGAATTTAATTGAATCGCTTCTTTTTGTCTAGTCTTCTTGACATATGGGTAGCTTTTCTGACATCAAGGACTGTCCATTTCCCTTTGTCGTGGTTCGTCGTAAGAACGGATATAACACTTGCCCCCAAGTCTGTGATGACCGTAGGTTGGGGTAGACTTGTTGTTTTAAACACCTGGTCTGTATATCTTGTCAGTTCTATTAGGAGAACTTTTCGGTGCAAGAAAAATGTCTTTTTGGCCCCACTTACATTTAATGCTCTTGCACACATGCCATTCGCTTACTGGACAATCTTCAAATAGCTGTTTAATCTGACTTTTCATTTCTCTATGCAGATTTTTGTAAATCTTTGCACTCGTTATTTTAGCAGTAAATCTACGTTTCATAAAAATCTTCGATCACTTCAGTCGTGCGACCATTATTCAAATTGAGACACGTATATTCTTTCTTCATTTTTCCCACGTATCATTTTATCCTTTTGTTTGAAAAGAACCGATGTTAGGTTAGTTACTAAATTTGGGAGTGTCTTCGGTAGATTGTCAGTAAGAAAAATTGTTTCGATTCTTGCTCGATCCATTTTAGAAGTAATCTTTAGAATTTTGATATAGGTTCCTATTTTCCTTCCTCTACGCTTCTTCCTTCTTAGATCATCTGACTGGAAGAGGCTATTAGCGTCCTTTGACAATTTGGATTTTCTACCTATGAGGTTAGGGTTTCCGATTCTCATGAACGCATTAATACACTGCTGGAGGGATATATCTCCATTACTCCCAAACATTCCTAGTGTGGTTTGTATCTTTCTATGCATCCTACTATCCCTCAATGGCTTTCTCTCTAGATGTTGCTTCGGTTCAACTTTCCCTTCGTTTGTATATCCTTACCATAGCCACGTTGGGTGGGGAATGCTGCATCAAAGTTGGAAGGAATAGAGCAGACTTTAGAAGAGGGTGAAAATCTACACAACATAGTTTATAGAGAGGAAATTGAGCAATATAAGAAGAAGGTGAAGGAAATGTCTGTAGAAATCACTAGACTGCTCAGCAAGAAAGAAGTCATTGAATATATGAGGGTGATTTCTCATCACCTCTCGAATATTGTCCCTGCTTTTCTTGTAGGTTTTGGGACGTCTCACCCTCATAAAGATGGATGGAAAATTATTGCGTATGGACTATTTTTTGAATTTTCTAGTCAAACCATAAAGACAAGGTCTCAACTGATCAAGACCCTGAATGACACAAGGAGGAGGGCAATGTTAAAGATATTTAAGCTTGAGGACTCATTGCAGGTTTTTCGAGGTAGGATTGCTTCTTATTCGAATCATCTTAAGCAAGAGAAAATCAAAAGTAAGAGGGAAGAGGTGTTGCTACAATGATCCCGAGACGTCTCGGACATTTTATACCCCACATTGGCCCAAAATTTTCTAAATGACAAGCATGACTTTGAAGTGACAGTTGACCAACCTATGGATCAGTGGACAAGAGCACGTTATGACCCTCGTATGACATTTCTTGCTAGCACTACTCCACCTCTTCCTAATGTCCCTTAGATATTATCTTAGTTTCTACTTTTAAGACTCCAGGATTAGGAAAACATTTTTTATAGGGCACATGATTCGAAAGTTTGCGAATTTTTAGCAGTCACATTTTTCTTATTTATATTATTATTTAACTTTGATATGTGTGGATTTATTTAATTTTACGGCTGGCTTTTCTCGGTCAGGGTTTAGAAATAGCCATTCTCTAAAAGAGTTAGGTTCCGCTCTACTCAGAGTAGCAGAATTGGAAGTCTTATTAAAGAATGCCAAGAGTATATACAAGGCCATATATAAGGATGAGATTAAAAAGTTAGAGAGAAGGATTGTGGAGATGGATAAATGGCACTATGCATTAGCACGGAAGAGGATTGTCAAATGACTTCTGCTACATGCAGCTTCCTCATTTCAGATGCCATTCCATGCCTCCTTATGGACTGACCCGGATGTGGTCCTCAAGTGGAAGCATGACGTAAAGGCTCATTATTAAGTCAGGGTTAAAGAGTTGGAGAATTAGGACAATGGGGAATTGGGGACACTGGATACTCGGGTTTCACCCTTTTGTTCTACCGAGGATGGGCTCCTTGGTCCCTTTATAGGAATACTAACAAAATGAGGGAGCATCTCTTAGATGAGACTGAGAATACTAGAAAAGCGGCTATAAGGTGGGTAAATGCCTTAGAAAACAAGGTATTCAATTTGGATTGTGAGGTATGGTTAGATTCCATCAAGTTTCTCAAGGTGGGATGGACAGGGCGTCTCTATTAAAAGAGCTTCATAAAGGAAAGGTGAAGACAACAATAGTGGGAATTGGCCGCCAATGCATAATTGACGGTTTTTAAACATTTCTGGCCTAGACTCAATTTGTCCCTCTTATATAATCGGGCCAATTAAGAGTACAGATCTCTGGATTATAGAAACGTCTGTGCTGGTGCTACTTATAATCCCTGTGTTTCTTACGGTGGCTCTACTCATAGTAGTGCTACCCATACTCGATCATTAGCCGTGATTACTAAACTGGAAAACTAATTTATTGCTTTTCATTTAGCAGATGGATTCATCTTAGCTTACATCATCGCATTCCAACTGGTCACATCAACATGGAGTGGTTGTACCTAGTTCGTCTTCTGGTTTTGAACCAGATTTGTAACTTAGTTTTTCATCAAGGGGTCAAGGGGTGTTATGTTGTTAAATGACCCAGATAGTAATCTTTTGTACATTACGTGCAGATATGTAAAATAGACAACAATATTTTTGGTAGGTATATAATGACCATAACTAAGTATTGATAACCCAGTCTTTTGATATATACATGGCAAGCTTTGAGTAGCATTTGGATTTGTAACTGATTAACAGCTTTTGGTCCGTTTCGTATATTATACTTTCTTGCCATGCTTAGGATAAGCTCTCGGAGTAGCATATCCCCCTGGTCATGACTAATAGGTCATAGTCTTGACCTGACCACTTATCTAGACGTAGCATCTTGTGCTGACCTTACTGCAAGCTTTATATTACCTGTCCCCTTTCTCTAGGGGCGTAATGTCCTTAGCTATATACTTGGTGTGAACTCTCCCTTGTTTGGGGTTGTAATGCCCTTAGCTGCATGCCTGGTATGACCTACAGTCCTATTTGAGAGCGTAATGTCATATGTATGCTGAGCCGAATTCTTCTCTAGCTTCATCGTTCTAATTTCTGAGATTGTCGTTGTCATTCTAGGTGGTCCATAGATCAAAGGCAGTGAGCTATGAAGATTAATTTGTTCGTGCGCTTGACAGAATCTCCCCTGCTGTTTGGGGAGGACTAAAATAGGATTTGACTAAGAAGTTAGGCCGTGTATACAACCTTTGTCGCATGCGCATGGTTTTTTTGTACCAGTTATGGTCGTCTAATATCCATAGGTCCAGTGTGGTATGTTGAATTAGCTAACATAGAGGTTTTTTATACTGGTTCAGACCTTCTAATATTCCTACGACCAATTTGGCTATGATATGATTGCTACTGCAGATATGGAAGGCTAGTGACCAAATTTCCTAATTTCTAAGCAGGACGCGCAATGAGGTGGGATGACCATGGAAGAAGAGGTGACAATCAAGGAAGATGAAAAGTTTAAATGCGCTTAGGGTTTGCCGTACCCAGAGTTATCCCTTACTCGTGCCAATGTTATCTTAAGGACATGCAGAATGGTTTGGGTTGATGGACCTTCACTACTTGTTTGCTTTCTTCTTTTTGATAATCAGGAAGCCTCATGTCAAAAAATATTCTAGGAATTTCTTTACTGGAAAAAAGCAATAGTACCATTGTCCTTGAGAGTGAATTGAGTCAGTCTATCAAGTAGTAGTCGATCCAAGTGTTGCTTGCAGTTTGATTTCACCATTCTTATTTTCGAGAGTACCGTGATTGTTTATCCATTGCATGAAACATGCAACATATAAGCGAGGGGGTGGATTACGGGCAGCGACGGTTTGTTGTTTGGAATGCATCAATTTGAATCGTTGTCTCCTATAATTCTATGCTTTGCTAGTTCCCTAATTTGCTGAGGGATCGAAATGAGAACTGTAAAGGGTCTACAGGAGTTTAGGTAGATTTGCCGGAGATCAAAAAAGCGAATGGAGGTATGGAAGATTGGAGGTACGGAGGTTTGAGCCCTCCTTCTAGCACCAAAATGTTAGTGAAATTTTTTGGCTTCATCACACTCAACTGGATCGTGGAGCAACCTAGTCATTAATTGCTTTCACGAATAAAAATCAGTAAATTTAACCTTTGTTAAATCTGCCTTTGGGAAGTGACCATGTTGCTGAATGCTTACATAACGGAACAATAAAAGTAAGGGACATAGAAATTTTTACGCAGTTCAGATTATTGTTAATCCTACATCCATGGGATAATCCACTATTTATTTTCTATTTTTTAGTACAGATGATTGCAATTGTCTAGAAGTATACAATATTTAAATATCAGATTTTCCTTTTTAGGAAGAAGAAGAAGCTGAATAAAAAGATCCCCTTCTTCGTCCTCTAGTATTTCCTTTTATAACATAAAAAGTGCATTATCGGTTGTTGCGATCGACTTTGATCATTTTTCTTCAATCTTCGCCTTCAGATTTTGTCACTTGTCATCATCTACAATGCATATTTGTTATGCTTGGATTGATGATGTGGTTTTGGCGAGAAACCATGACATTGAAAGGTTCTTGGAAATTCAAAGTGGGACGTCTGAAAATTGGGCAGGAAGACCAAGCCTATATGGGTTTATCTCCTCTCTCTTGAAATGGAAAATGTCTTAGGAGGAATCATAGGGGACCATTCTAATGCTTCAAATATGTTTTTGATGCATATGAAGAGGTGAATATTGCCTGGCGTTCAGGTTGTACTGCTAATACCTTTGTTGTCTTTGCTTGACTTGACATCATGTCGGATCAGAATGGTGTTGCGTTTACCATTATACTCGTTTATTTGGTATATGCTTGAAATGTGCTTAGGGCTATTTGTGATTTGAGTTGGGTGTGGCTTGAGTTGCCCTCTTGGCAAATATGCTTGGATTGTTGATAAGAGAGAGCTTCACATTTGTTGTTTACCTGTAAGCATGGTTCTACATTGAGGCGTATCTCGAATGGCCCTATATAAAGCCCCTTTGGAGTGCTTTCGACCTCGTGCAACACTTCTTAGGTTGCCTTCAGTATGTGCTAGTGCAGACATGTTCCTGCAGGTATTGACAAAGTATGAGCCTTAGAGGTACTGTCAGCTCAGTATATCACGTATTGCTTATTGCGCCTCAGTGTAATATTTCACTTTTTTCCTTGATTTTTTATATAGCCTTGATGACCTGCCCTTATTTACTGATGCGTGTGGTATTTACGTCTTGTCATGGCTCCCTTGGTTATAGGGCTTGGATCGGGTTAGGTGTTGTGGCTTCAAGTTGGTTCCCTTTTCAGTATGAATTTAATTGATTCACTTCCTTTATCTTTCCCTCTAGTCTTCGTGACATGATGATAGCTTTTCTAACTTCAAGTACTGCCCATTTTCCTTTGTTTGCGCCAAAATTGGTCACAAACCCTAAATACCATGAAAGAAGTAGTGTATGAACACAGATCAGCAGTATTCTGCACAAATCTCAGATCCAGACAAAGTAGAGAATAACAATTGAAAAACAACAAACAGAAACACAAGATTTATAGTAGTTCGGCTATCTCCGGCCTATGTCCACTTTGAAGAACAAAATTTTATTGATGTGCTTGCTGGTTACTGAATTACAGCCGTAATTTTGAGTACAAAAACCAAGTTTGAGTGCAATCGTGATTTTGGCAAAGTCTAGACGTCGCAGGATCCAAAAAGTCCTCTTTATGTAGGCTCTATGGTGCTACTTATAGGCGCTCGTGCAAATATCTCGCTCAAACTTCAGGAGACTTCTTCTAACACGTGAGTGGGACCAAGATTGATCCCAGGTGATTTCAGCTCGATCTGTGATCGATACGAACCAATTCTGTATCGACCAAGATTTAATCCAATCGAGTTGAAATTGGCATGAACATCCCTTAGGTCGTACGTAGGCTCCAGTGAAAATTTCATAGCATTTGGACATGTGCTTTGTAAGTTATGATCGATATGAATTAAGGTGCTCCTGAGATGTTTAGGCCACATCGATGAATGTCGTATCGATACTGACCCGCATCGATACCCTGGACACGCTTGTTGGTGATGTGGCTCTATTTCCAAGGCTCGATCCACTTTCCATGCCATGTTGAATGTTTCTTCCCTCGAATCGTGTGCATTCTTCATTCGCATCCATGCTTCGTGCTCATTCGTATCCATAGTTTTGCAACGGTACGTTCATATCCAATTGCTTGCATCATTACATTCGCACCACCAATTCATGCCCTTTTTCGTATTGATTCCAGGAGTACATTTTGTACCGATCCTATACGTGCCGATCGATACGAAATAACCATGGAGAATGCATCTTTGATCGACACGAAAAGGTCGCAAGGTGATGGATACGAAAAAGGGATTGGAAGGGCCAACAGATGGATACGAAACTCAATCTTAGGATGGGAACAAATGAAGCCTTACCTAGTGGATACAAATCAAAACAGCTCCTGATGGGTACGAAAGTATCAAGTTCTTCATAATCGATATGAAAGTATCGATTTGAAGCATGTCGCCTATTCTCATCTGGACCGGCATGAAATCATGAGTCCAAACCTTCCTTTCTCATTCTCCTCTGATCGATACGAATACCTTGTTCGTATCCATAGGCATCGATACGAAATGTATGGATACGAACAATATCGATACCAAACCAGCCTCCTTCAACATTGATCCATCCATATCTCGAGCATGCGAATTTCGATTGACCTGAAACTTGAAACGTAGCCTTTCCTAGCCTTGCTTTTCACTTTCTAGCAATTTTACCTCGATCGAAGCTCGGCCAAATTTTGACGACATCGATCACAGCCTTGTTTCCAATTGATCTCCACTCTTGATATCCATCCTTTCCAGCTAATTTGTTGATATTCCGGCCTTAACCAAAAGGTGAGATAACATTTGGCCCCTAAAACATGCCTTATGGTAAGAAGTTGTGTTTTGAATAATTTTGATCCAACATCCGAAGTCTTTATTCCGTCTATAGCCATACCATCCAATTCATAATCCAATCCATTACCAAGCCATCTCATTCGAGTGCATCATTCTTGATTGCTCCAAATTGATGTCTGATTCCAAATCCAGTAACCAAAGCCTCAGCCAATTTCATAGCCATCCGAACCCGATAACCGAGTCCTAATTCATCCTTATCCAATAACCAACAACCGAATCCAGGACCTCTCTGGGTCGATATCCAAACCTATAACCTCTCCAGGTTCTTGCCAAGCGTAATCCACACTCAGCGACCTGTGCTGAGCAATGCCTTGGCATCCGTAGTCCAGTGTCCCTGAACGCTGAGTAATGCCATGGCTTAAGTCCTAAGCCGAATCCTGGTCGCTCCGGACCCTTGCCGAGCATAGTCTATAATCGACGACCAGAAATAGCAACCGATAATATAGGGCCTAAGTCCTAGGCCAAATCCTGGTCTCTCCGGCCCTTATTAAGCATAGTCCATACTGAATGACCTGAATAAGCCAATTTGTTGCATTAGGACGAAGAGACTTACCCCTTGCCAGGCATAATTCATACTCGACGACCATTTAACAAGAACCAGATAAAAATCCAATCAAAAGCCAATCCATATCAAATCAAAAAACCAAAAATCCATCCTACAAATTCAAATCAATATCCAAATCAGAAAACAAGCACCAAAATCAAAGTCTAAAACAAAAAGCAAACAAAACCAGGAGTTCAAACCAAACTCTGAAACCAAACCAGAAAAAGCAAATATCCAAACCAAAGGAAACAATAAATTTCACAAACCATGGCGTCGTGGCTTATCATCATTCAGAGCATGCCTAAGGGCCATCTCCGTCCCCGTACATGAGTAATTGACTTGGCTGCTTGCCTGTAGTTTTCTACTTATTTCATATCATCCCCGTCAATTGATAACCAATCGACATCATTCTTGGGTCCCACGCCATCGTTTTTTAAGGTAGACAGTGGTCGCTCCTATTCCATCGCCGCATTCTGAGCCCCGATGTATTGTCGCAACTGGCCATTCCTTACATGCTCCTCAATTATATCCTTTAGATGCCTGCAGCTGTTGGTATCATGTCCATCCAAATCGTGAAAGAAGCAGTGCCTTCCTGATGCTCTTTCACGTTCCGAGGGTTCTTTCGTTGCTGGCCTTCGATAGGGAAGGCGATTCCGAGTCTCCATGAATATCCGTTCCAATGTCTCGTTCAATCCTATGTAAGTGGAAAATTTTGGCTCTCTCCACCGCTTCCTAGCTTTTCTTGTTTCATTATCCAGCTTCCTTTTTCCTTTATCCTTATTTTTCGTCCGACCTTCCGCTGGATGGCCCTCCATCCTCAGCCGCGTTCACCTCCTTTAATTTCATATCTGAACATGCATCTTCCTGCCGAAGGAATCTATCAGCTTCATGAAAGAATTCCCCGAGATCCATTGGTGGATCCCGTATCAACGACACTTTGAAATTCGAATTCTCTCTGACTCCTGAAACTACTGCCATTAAAACCATCGATGGATCTGGCATATCCACCGAAGCAACTGCTGCATTGAATCGAGTTAAGAAGGACCTGAGTGATTCCTCTATCCTTTGCTTTATCGATGTTAGCGTCATCACGTTCTTTGGCCTTTTGATATGAACCCAAAATTACTTTAGAAACCTATCCACCAATTCTGTCCATGTCCTAATAGATCCCTCTTCCAGCTGTCTAAACCACATAACAGTTATATCCGTCAAGTACAGAGGGAAACATTGGGCCATCACTTCCTCCAATTCCCTCAGCACTTCCATATGTCTTGTGTATCTCATCAAGTGATCAGTTGGATCAGCCTTGCCATTGTATACTTCCAGCGTTGGTAGTTTGAACTCTGGTGGATTTCGATCCATCTTGATGTCACGAGTAAACGGATTCTTTTTGACTCCCTCCAGATCTCTGTTTTTCAATCCTCCATGCATAGTTCACCTGATAATCTCAGCCAATCCAGCATTGTCTGCCAAGGGTTGTCCACCGAGTCCTCAAGGGAATTTCGGAATGTACTCTTCATCACGCGCTTCCGCATTCCTACCAGCATCTTGTCGTGTGGTGTCATCTGGAATTCCTCCATGAATTGGTCCATTATTTCTAGGTGGCGTGCCCCCGAGCCTGGATCCATCCTGATTAACGGTCATGTGTTGATTAGTGGTTGCGCCCTGTTGAGCTGCTCCATTCGATTGCCCGTTGGATCCTTCTCCATGGATCTGAACTCCAGCAACTCTAGCTGTCCCTTCCTGTCCAAACTGTCTGAGGAGGTTCTGCATCATTTCCTCATGTCTCTTCAGAAACTCTTCATGCATAGCTCCCATCATCATCTTAATCTCGTCTCTGGTGATAAAAGCCGAAGTCTAATTAGCCACTGATGATGCCTCCTGGCTTCGTTGATGCTGACTTCTTTCTGCTCTTTGTCTTCTACTTGATTGCCTTGTCATAGCTTTTCAGATCTGAATCCTTAAGCCTTCAAATTCAACTTCCTAGCGATAGACCCTGAATTAGCATTCTTAGTGAAAGCACCAAAGTGTTTGCGACAAAATTGGTCACAAACCCCAAATACCATGAAAGCACTTGTATATGAACACAGATCAGCAATATTCTAACACAAATCTCAGATCCAGACAAAGTAAAGACAACAATTGAAAAATAACAAATAGAAACACGAGATTTATAGTAGGTCGGCTATCTCCGGCCTACGTCCACTTCGAAGAATAAACTTTTATGGATGTGCTTGCTGGTTATAATGAATTACAACCATAATTTTCGAGTACAACAATGGAGTTTGAGTGCAATCGTGATATTGGCAGAGTCTGGACGTCGCATGATCCAAAAAGTCCTCTTTGTGTAGGCTCTAGGCTGCTATTCACAGGCGCTCCATGCAAATATCTCGCTCAAACTTCGAAAGACTTCTTCTGACATGTGAATGGGCCCACGCGATCTGTCCCAGGTGATTTCGGCTCGATCCGTGATCGATGCGAACCAAATTTGTATCGATCAAGATTTGACTCAATCGAGTTGAAATTTGGCATGAACATCCCTTAGGTCGTACGTAGGCTTCTGCGAAAATTTCATAGCATTTGGACACGTGGTTTGTAAGTTATGATCGATACGAATTAAGGTGCTCTTGAGATGTTTAGTTCGCATCGATCAATTTCGTGTCGATACTAGCCCGCGTCGATACCCTGGATATGCTTGTTGGTGACTTAGCTCTACTTCCAAGGCTCAATCCACTTTCCATGCCGTGTTGAATATTTCTTCCGTCGAATCGTGCGCATTCTTCGTTCACATCCATGCTTCGTGCTCATTTGTATCCATAGTTTCGCATCGGTATGTTCGTATCCTACTGCTTGCATCGTTAATTCACACCCATCAATTCATGCCCTTTTTCGTGTTGATTCCAGGATTACATTTCGTATCAATCTTGTACGTGCTGATCGATACGAAATAACCACAGAGAATGCATCTTTGATCGATACGAAAAGGTCGCAAGGTGATGGATACGAAAAAGGGATTGGAAGGGCCAACGGATGGATATGAAACTCAAACTTAGGATGGGTACGGATGAAGCCTTACCTGGTGGATACGAATCAAAACAGCTCCTCATGGATACGAAAGTATCAAGTTCTTCATGATCGATACGAAAGTATCGATTTGAAGCATGCCGCCTATTCTCATCTGGACCGACACGAAATCATCAAGTTGAAACATTCCTTTCTCCTTCTCCTCTGATCGATACGAACGCATTGTTCGTATCCATAGGCATCGATATGAAATGTATGGATATGAACAGTATCGATACCAAACCAGCCTCCTTCAACATTGATCCATCCATGTCTCGAGCATACGAACTCCGATTGACCTGAAACTTGAAATGTAGCCTTTCCTACCCTTGCTTTTCACTTTCTACCAATTTCACCTCGATCAAAGCTCGGCCAAATTTTGACGACATCGATCACGGTCTTATTTCCAATCGATCTCCAATCCCGATATCCATCCTTTCCATCCAATTTGTTGATATTCCGGCCTTAACCAAAAGGTGGGATAACACCTTCAATGCAGTTCATGGTAAGAATGGGTATAACAGTAATGATGGCAACGGTTTCTAGCGTCGCTAATAAGACTGATTTTAAAAAAGCATTGGAAAGAGATCGGCCAGTGGATCTCGCGGACTTCTACTATCAAGCTAAGAGATATTTATGCCATATGGACATAAAAGCCGATAGCGGTAAAGTTAACACTGTGTAGGATGGAGGACCATCTAAGGCAAGGCCTAGAAAATATAAAGGATAAAAGAAAACCGACATGGCTTTAGATGATCGAAGTGACAAAAGTGGGAACCGAAGTTTTCCACTTAAACTAAGTTAACCGAGACCCCGAAAGGGATTTATCTTGATACTATGGGTAGATTATCTAACTCTGTAATTATGTAATTTATTATAAATTATCTAACTCTGTAATAAATCTCACTCAAAATAAAAGGTGTTTGATTTCTTTTATATGATTGGTTATATTATGATATAAAGTAATTTTAAAAATATATAAATAAAAAGGTCCTTAAATAAATTGTTATGTGATTGTGATTGTAATTGCAAGTAGTTGCAATCATGAGTGATGAATCACAACATAGAATAACAATTTGTTTTAAATATCTCTGGTCAAGTGTTTCGAGAAAAAACATAGATACATCCACTGAGACTGGAGTTCATATCGCTCTCCAAATGTCGGACAGTGCATTAATCATGACTACTGGGGCACATAGGGTTACATACTCATATTTATTGGATAACCATGGAATGTTAACATTTTAGTTATTCAGTCATTAATTAATGACTGAATTCACGCTTATGAGTCGCATGATTGAATTCGTTCAGGATTCGAAACACCACTCGATTTAATTAGTTTATAATATTTATAAATTAATTAATATTTAAGAAATATTAACTATTATTGTATTTTATGTTTAGGGTGTATTTAATAAATGTAGTAGCCGTTATAAATATTCAGGGTGCTAATAGTAATATATATATAAGTTATAGATGTACACATCAATATACGATATTGATGTACATTTAATTAGATTTAAATTATATTGATTGCGATTGGGTATTGTAGTTTATTAGTCCATTAAGGGACCATGAGGGGTCAACCATTAGGGGATAAAGAAGAGGTCTTAGGAGTTGGACTTAGTAAGAGAGAATGGTGTAAGATATATTCCACTTGTTTCTTTATATAAGCAATTCAAACCTAAATTGTTTTGGTTCTTGCTTTCTCCCACCATTGGCCTCCATTTACAGCTCTCCTCCATCTTCATAGTCGATCTCCATTCAACCTTAAAATATCAAACAACTCAACTCAAGTGGTGATACGTCGAAACCAACAACTTTGGTAGGGATCTATGAGATTCATGATCGACTGCATTTCAATCGGATAAATTCTAACTCATATATGTATTATTATTGTATGCTACTTAGAATCTTTTTATATACATTGATTACCATGCTTTATAATTCAATAAATTAATATAATAGTTGGTTAAATGCATTTATTTATTTTAACATAATAATATAAATATAAATAAATAAATATATATATACATATATGTTTTTGTTTCGACCATATAATCATTCCAAAGTATGTAAAATAATTTTCTAGATTTAAAATATATACTTTTACTAATTTTAAATTATTAATTATTAATAAAAGTCATATAAATTATAATATACATTTATATCAAATTAGAATTAAAATAA
This sequence comes from Allium cepa, assembly GCA_030765085.1. NCBI lineage: Eukaryota > Viridiplantae > Streptophyta > Magnoliopsida > Asparagales > Amaryllidaceae > Allium > Allium cepa. The sequence goes on from CM060941.1 coordinate 1,046,979,131, forward strand.
TATGTACAGCAGTTAAAATCAAATTGCTCACTGCAATTAAAAAACGATTATGTCGAAAGATATTTATAGATATTTTGTAATATAATTAAAAGGGTACTTTTAAATTATATGTTAGTGTGTGTGTATATATCTATTTACTAAATTAATTTTGGCGTCATTTAATTTTTTTGCTAAAAGAATACATACACACGTAATTTTTATAATATTTATTATACTCAATTTAAATACAAATATAAATTTTTTTAAATTAATTCAAAAAATTATTTTTAGTGGCATTATATTTAAATCGATATATTTATTTTGTAATAATAATACTTAATCAAATATAAAATATTTTACAACTTTGAATTAATATCTTAGACCTAAATTTGAATTTGAAATTTTGTTTACCAAAGTCAGAATTGTATAATTTATTTTAAATTCAAATTTGATATATATAGACACATACATATATAATAAATATAAATATCATATCTACACATGCATATATTTGACAGTGCTTTTGTTTGTGTTGTATATATGATATATACATATCATCTCATATATGTATGAATACGTATATATAGACACACATACGTATATATAACGATACATTCATAATTATTCGCATATTATATTTAATTATTTTTCTGAGAGAAATGAGTGATCCTCTGTTAAAGAGGAGGGCACTCATGTATTTTATTCTACACTAGAAAATATAGCTATCAACATGTGTGACAGGTAGCATTACCTACCTCGTACAATATAAATATAATAGTAAAATAACCCCCAACTCTAAAAACTAAGGTCTATAAAATATAACAAAAAAACATCTAAACTGTTGCACCTTAACTCCATCCTCCATCCTCCATGTGTCAGCATTGCCCTGTAGCCACCATCCTCAATACTTTGAATCAATATACTCAACCTTAACTCATTCCAGGACACCAATCAATGCTTCCATTGTGATTGAAATATCACCACTTTATCACTAGTATATCTCTATTATCCTCAACTAAAACACTATCAATTCATCACTGCAACAATTTCACCCCTATTTACTATTGAAGTAATGATACCATAATAAAATCTACAGAAACCCAAATAACATTCGCTATGCATTGCCTCAACCTCACACGACAACTTCATATTTACATTTTCCTTGCAATTGCCACTTGAATTACAATGGTGAAAATTAGACACAAGGGCCTCTTTAGCAAGTGAAATTAGTTTCTAGGGCACACGACTAAAATAATTACTTTCAAGGACAAAACGTATGAAATTATGTCCTTGAAAGTAAATGGACTACTGACTTTGTCCTTGAAAGTAATTATTCTGCTGACTTTGGCCTTGGAAGTAATTTCTTTGAATGTGTGTCCTTGAAATTAATTGAGCTGCGAAGTTTGTCCTTCTGGTGAAATGCCCCATTACAATGCATCTTCTTCCCAAATATATACTACTACAACAAGGATTACTGGATACCAAAGCATTGTTACTACATTTGTATCAAACTGTACCCACATTTCTACATTAACCCATTGCTATTTCTTACTTCAATTTCATAAAACACAAATACTGAATTTCAGCTTGACTCACACAATGCTAATTCATACTTGATTCTCACCTTTTCTACTTCCCACAGCAGATACCATTTCTAACAAATGCCTTAAGCTTCTAAAGTCTAGGGCTTCTTCTGATTGTATTACAATTACGAATCTTTCTTTTGCAATGAACAGTGTCACAAACATGAATGGAGCCTCTTAAAGATGCAAGCCAACAATATAAAATGTACTTTATAGGTCCAATGTAAAAATAAATTTCACTACCATTTTCTTTTAAGCAACTGATTTCAAATTTGTGACCATACATCACTTCTTCTTCACTTTCTGTGTATTATCTAGTTCGATAATATCATTAAGTATCGAATTGAGGCTATTACATGTTGTACATGATCATCACTGTTCACATAACCCCTACCATTAACACATCACGTTACCTCCTTCATGTCAATTTCCCTATTGAACATATTTTCCATAACAACCTCTGCCCGATCACATCTTATTTCTTTTTCCTGATGCCTTATTTCCACTGAATTTATCACACCATTAACTAATTCTTTATTACGCTACATTGAATTAGTTGCATCTATCTTATTTACTTTTTTATGCACATTCTTTACATCACTTCGTACTTTATATATTTCCTTGCTGCCATTATCAGTGTTAACGACATCAAATAAATCATCTTCATGCACAGTATCACAATGCACACTGACAATATCAATACGGGAAATAGCCAAACCCATAGAACCGTCCACTACATCAACAACCTTTTCTTTCTCTATGACTATGCAATCTATCACTTGATACCTCTTTGAATTCAAAACCTTATTATCCAAACCATTTAGGCCATCTAATCTGATTACAGTGGTAATCACAAAACTTGAATCAACATTATCAAAATCTTAATCAGTCTCTTGTAACTGACTGTCACCTGTGATATCCCGGAAATTTCAAGCAAAATTAAATGTGATCATCCTCATTATAAATTATTTTAAATTGATAAAATTGTTATTTTAAAACAATAATGATAATGGGTTGTTTTTAAATATAGATAAATAAATTTTTAAATAGAATTATTAATTACAAATTGAATTTGAGTTTATTTAAAATATATATGTATTTTTTGAATTGATTTTTAAATTGGATTTGAATTTGAATTTAAATTTGAAAATTTAAAAGAAGTATATCATAAATATAGTTTGGTTCAAAAATATATTATATTTTTAATATAATTGGTTTTTATTTTATTTTCTTTAAAAGAATTTTATTTATATATATATTTAGAAAAGTATTTATTAATTAGTAAATAAATACAAAAGCTTTATAAACATTTAAAAATTAATTAATGCATGCAAATTTACGTGTGACAGCTCATGAATCTCCTTAATAACATGTGTAAATGAATTAAGTGTAGTTAAAGACAAGTGTTAAATCTTTTAACAAGTGCCATTTTATTTTCATTTTTCTTTTATTTTTAATAATAAAAACTAAATTTAATCTGTATAAACATATATCTATTCTCTTCATTTCCTTTTCCTATCTTCATTCTAAAATCAAGAAAAGATCCGTAACTAAAACTTAAACCAACAAAAATGTTTTTCTCGGTTTCAAAAATCTGTAACAAGCAGAGCAATCTTCTTTACAAATTCAAAGTCTAAAAGCAAGATAAAATTCAAGTACAACTACTCTAATTTGTAACCAAACAAGAGAAAGATCAGTAGGCAAATCATTCACCTCAGTTTCAAAGCATTTTCTTCTACAATTCAATTTCCAGTTTCGAGATTCAAGTTTTCATAAAGGCTTTCCAGTTTTTTTAGCATCTGCTTCAAACTCTAACTGGTGAGTAAACCTTTACCATAAAAATAGTTTTAATCTATGTGTATATTAGATGCATATGATGGATTTTTATAGTAATATAGTAGATAATGTTGCATGAATGTAGTGATGAGAATGCATGTATATATATATAATGAAATGCCTAGGAATGACTGTGAATATGCGTATATGTAAGCTCTGTTTTTATATTACAGGCTCAACTCCCCTATAGAAAAATCAATTTCTCTTCATCCAATTGATTTTAGGATTCGATCTTTAAATGAATAATGATTCTAAAATTATGACTTTATTTTTAAAAATAATTTCAAAGGTTGATATTGAGAAATTATTTCAAATTGGAATTTTATAGTAAAATACCAAATATATGTCAAAAATAAATAATCATAATTTAGTAAATTGATTTCAGAAACAAGTTAGTAATAGAAAATGATGAATTTTGATATTATATCTTGATTTTTAGATAGGGAATTGTTGAGATAATCAAAGTATGCGATTTTGGGTATTTCGTCGATTTTGGTTGATCGGCGATGACTGGTGGTTTATGGTTGTTCCTGGAGGTAAAGGGCAGCTCGGTGGTCTCGAGAAAAATAGTTGAAGATTTTATTAGGGGTCGTGGTGGCCGGCCGGCGATGAACTAGGGTTCAGGGGCTAGTTTTGATCGAAGTTTTTGAGAGCATCGTGAGTCACTGAACGATCACAGGAGATGATCGCGATAGGGGGAAATTGTTCGTCGGAATATGGCGTTGCTTCAGGTTGGAAGGTGCGTGTTTCGAAGGTCGGAGGTGTTGACCAACGATGGTTTTTAGATCATGTACGTGTTCCTATTTTGGTCGAGTTTTCTCGATTTTGCTTGGCCTCGATTTCGAGGTTCTGTTTGATCGAGAAGTTTGTTGAGGCCGTTTGCAGTTAGGTGAAGACCAAAGAGATGGACGGAAGGGCAGGTCGGCGCCATGCACGTGCACGATGCATGTTGGTGTCCGGGTTGGTTTTGCCTTCGCGTATGGGGAAGAAGGGTGATGGTTCGGGGCGAACTCGAGTTTTTTTTTCATGTTTTTCTCGAAGTAGTAGACGCTGGTGACATCTCGTATTTTGCTCGGGTTTTTAGTACTTTGGCTTGGGGATTCTAATGATTATCTCAGGTTTGTTTTTGATAAAGTTTCTGGTTCTAAGTTTTAAAAAGGAAATCAAGTTTATAATACCAAACTTTCTAGTATAAAGAAAAGAACAAAGTTTTAAAGCATAACAAAAACAAGTTTTAAAGATAAAAGTAATCATCAAATTCTACTAAAGTGTTTAAGCAAGTTTTAAGTATTTAAAATTATTAAATGATTTGTTTAAGGAAAATATTTATCCAGGTTTTAAGCGTATTTAAATTTCAAGGAAGATAAACCAAGTTTCTAAAATAAATAATTTGAATAATTTTTGAACAAGTTTCCAAGTTTTGAAATTTAAAATCAAATGTTTTAAATTTGTCTTGCTTAAAATAATTATATCAGAATTAATTATGTAATTAATTCCTAATTGTTTCTCAAATAAAGTTTAATGATACAATGAAGTTTTTAAGTTTAATAAAGAATTTATCTTTATTTAATTAAGGTTGAGATCAATTAAGAGTAATTAATTAAGTAAAATAAAAAATACAAATTTATTATTTACTTATTGTAATTAAGAACAATTATTTAATGATGTAATTAGAGGATAGTTGAATCATTAACTAGAGTTTAAGTGATGATTAATTGATTAATTAATTAAGGTAATTAATTTTGATTAATTAGTTAGTCTAATTGATTAAAGATAATTACTTAATTATGAATTAATTATGCATAATTACTTAGAGAAGTAATTAATGGATAATTACTGGATGTAAATAATAAAAGGGGAATTACTTAATGAAGTAATTAGAGTATAATTACTTAATGGAAGTAATTAAGGATTAACTACTTAGTGTAATTAATTTAGTTAATGAATTAATGGAAGTAATTAAGGATTAATTACTTAGTGTAATTAATTTAGTTAATTAATTAATGGAAGTAATTGAGAATTACTTACTTAGTGTAATTAATTTAGTTAATTAATTAATGGAAGCAATTAAGGATCAATTACTTAGTGTAATTAATTTAGTTAATTAATGAGTGGAAGTAATTAAGGATTAACTAGTTAGTGTAATTAATTTAGTTAATTAATTAATGGAAGTAATTAAGGATTAATTACTTAAAGTAATTAATTAAGGATTAATTGATTAAGGATAATTAGTCAAGGGTGATTAATTAATATGAATAATTTAAAAAATGAATAATTAATTGGTTTGTAATTAATTAATGTTAAGTGAAGGTAATCTGAGTGATTAAAGATTAGTAATTAATTTAATTAGAGATAAATTAAATTAATTTTGGAAGTGATAAATCTTGCTTGTGAATGATTGAATGATGTTCAATGCCTTGAATTGGTTGATATCTCTAATATGAAATGTTTTTTATATGATATGTTTGGGTGGACAGTGATGATGTGGTTATCTATTAATGATGAATTGCTGTGTAAAAAGTGACATCCTTTATTTAAAGTTGAATTGTATTTCACTTGATTAACTTGGGTTATGATGGTATTGAATTCGAAGAGACCGGGGTCGGGTATCAGTAAATACCCAAAACCACTTCGATTTGTAACCTACAATGATTCTTTATAGATTGATATGTGAAATCAATAGACTGGAATGGAATAATCTAGACCTTGAAACTAAGGGATTGATTTGTGAAATAAGCATTGACTAACAAATTGTGAACTTGTAAAGAAGTATGAGTTACCCGGGTTTTAAATAGTCTTTATGCATTGGTATTTCTTGTTAGATGAGATTACTCACGCTGGCTTCCAGCCTGACCCGGAAGTTACTTTGATGTGATGCTCGGATCAGACCGAGTATTACAGATTTTCAAGTAAGGAAGTTCTGGAGCTCAGATGGCGAGCTGGATGGAAGGAACGTATGGAGTGTATCCGCTGTGATATATTGTAGTTTATTTGGACAAGTTAATCTTAACTGTCCATTGATTGTGTAAATATTGTAACTCTGATGAATTAATGTATATTAACTGATACAGTTTTCCTTTGTATAACTGTTATTTTATTTGATATTATATTTTGATCCACTGCGAATGTGAGATTCTGTGATTCATTTCTGTTTCTTCTTCTATTCCTTTTCTTCTTTTCCTAACTATTTGGAATTTTTAGGATTGAAAAATCAGGGTCGTTACATTTGGTATCAGAGCCAGGTTAAGCAAGAACCTTGGCTCTGGTGGGTGTACTCATTAAGGATAAGGTCAGTGGTACCCTGAATGAGTTGAGTGTGTGTGTGTACATATATGAGAGCGTACTTGTTATTTTATTATATAAAGGTTTTAAATGGTTTTAAAAGTAAATGATTTTTATAAAAGCTTATATATATAGTAGATAATTTTCCAAATATTATATATATATAGGAAATTGGTTGTTGGTTCTTGAAATTGAATAAGAATTCAAGGAATATATATACATATCCAAATAGGAACTGGATAAAATAAACTATACAAATAAGATGAATTAGAATTGGTTTTAAACCAGCATATGGAATGTGTTAAGGAAGTAACAATTTAGATGAGTATGACTTGTAAATTGAAATGGGTTTTAAATTGTGAAGTTTTGAATTATAAGTCTAGAAAAATTTGAAAAATGTTTTCAATTGTTGAAGGAAATGATAGATAATATTATTCAGAATACTTTTTGAATGTGATCTTATTTTAAAATAAGAGTTGTTTGGAAAATTAAAAAATTCATTTTGAATTAAAACCAAAGGTGGTTTAAATTTTAAATTATAGCCTGGTTGGCTAAGAAATAAATATGTATATATGTATGGATATGCATCATGCCAAATATGATTTGGAATGAACTCTAAGGTGTTGAGTTTTGATGATTTTCCCTGAAATGTGATGAAAACCCAAAGTGACATAATTTTTGAAACTTATAAGTAAGAAAGAATATTGTTAGAAATTTGAAAATTTGAAGTGGGAATTCAAATTTGAGTAAGGTTGACTGAATGCATGAATTGAATTTAACTTAGAGGAAGTTAAATAAGTTTGAAACGAACAACCTGAATTGGAAATTTCAAGATGAAATTGAGATTTAACTTAAGGAAGTTATATGGGTTGATTTAGAAGGGAGTTATACATGATATCAAAACGGGTTTGAGTTCTGGGAATGTGTGATAAATGCTATTGATGGATGTTTAAATAAATTGAATGTTTATATTTTGTCACATCCTGTTGTTATCTATGAAACTGTGAATTGGAATATTTGAAATTAGTACAAATGAAAATTATTTAAGTAATTTTTAGTTTTTTAAAGATAAAAATTGAATTTTTGAAATGAAATAACTTTGAGCTTAAGATTTGAATATTTGGAATGAACTTGCAAACCGAAATTGTTGAGATTTGATTTCAAAGTTGAAATTGGGTAGTAAATTGGATTTCAAAGATTAATTTGTTTTAAAAAGGATTTGAATTATTATTTGAACCTAGAAATAAGTTTATGAAGAAGTAAAGGTAAATTAAAATGGAATTTTGAAATTTGGATTCAGAATTAAATTGTTAGGCTATTAAATTAAAAAGTAAAGTTTAATTTGATTTAAAGGAATCAAATCAACATTTGAAATTTAACTCGAATTTATATAATTCGAGATGGTTTGAAGTGAAATGGAATTTGAAGTTAGTTCAAATTGAAATTTGGTTTGAATAATTTAGAGTTATGAATAAAATTGAATAGTTTCAAATTCAAATGAAATTTGATTTGAATTTGGAAAGAATCGAGGTTAATTCAACTTGAATATGGATTAATTAAAACTGGAGTTGAAATTAATTGAGATTGAAATCGAACTGGAATAAAGTTAAATTTGGAGTGGGAATTGAAGTTGTTTAAATTAATTTGAGATTGGATCAATGTTAAGAGGAAGTGGAAATTTAAATTGAATTGATTGGAATAAAGATTGGGTAGTGGAACAGTTTGGCTCTGAACTATTTTCAAACGAATTATTTTAATATAAGCTTTCTTAAATATAATTTTCCAAGCTATTTACTATATACAATCTTCCTGTTTTTAAAGCCAAACTATTTTATTCTTATTTTTACAATAATTTTTGGAACTATTTAACAATTTCTCAACTACTTTATAACTAATTACTATTTTATAACTATTTTACAATTACTTAACTATTTTACTGCTATTTTATAATTAATAATTATTTTCAACTACTTATCTATTTTAAACTTTTCAAATTATTTTCTAAATTTAAGCTGGTCAGAGTGCAAACTGTTTATGATTAAATACCTATTTGAGATAAGAATTGAGGTGATAATCCAAATAGAGATTGAAGCAACTGGGAATAAGTGAATAGAATCATAAATGAATGTGAATGGAAAGGAGAAATTGATTTGACTAATAACCAATAAGGATAGATACGTAGGATGTACGTATATCATTCTATTCGCATAAGGATTTGATCCAGATTCGAGCACAGAATTTCGAGATAGTATATCAATCCGAGTTGGGATTTTACACTCGATTTTCGACAGTGAACCTGGATATAGATTTTTGATTGGTTCTTGAAATTCTCTATCATAGTAATGGCTATGCAAGGAGAACGATGGTTTCTGATCAAGAAACCAGATCTGAGTCCGTACTAGGAAGTCGGGTGGACGGTACTAGTTCGAAAGTGAAAATGTGTAATTGAGTGAGCGATCATATTGATATAGCGTACGGATGGTATGTGTACATCATAAGGGTTTGAATGAAATTGATATTAAAAATTTATGGATAAGAACTGTAAAATGGTTTTTGAAATGAAAAGTATATTTTGTGATATATATGATAAAGTGGAAATTGGATATTTCTTTGGTAGAAAATTACTTTATGAAAGCAAGTAATATGATAACTGACTTTATAGAGTAATCAAGCTTGAATATTTGATTTTGAATAAACAAAGTTATATACCTGTGTGTTATATTGATAAACTCCCCTTGTTAAATCTACTGTCAAAAGAAAAAGGGTTTTTTGAAAATATTTGAAGTATAAAAGGAGAATTTATATAAGTATGAAGTGATTCAAAGATTTTCAAAGTTATATATATATATATATATATATATATATATATATATAAAGGATTGTATGGGAATGATTTTGGAGAAAAGGTTTGGGAACCTATGAATTTTGGAAAGGCTTTTGATTTTTGGAGAAAAATCAATTATGGAAATTTGGAAACCCTAGTTGAGAATTATCGATTTTGGGATAGTCGATTTTGAGAAAAGGAGATTTATATGGGATTCATACTAGGTGTATGATTTGGAAGATACTATATGTGTATAGTATAAAGTGTTTTGAAAATGGCTCTAGAGAAAAAGGTGCTCCCTTGAAATGAACTTCTCAGGAGTACCATAGGTTGGTACTGCCTTGAGCCTCAAAGAGGGGAGGTTCTAAAGTGGATCCTGTAAGGAAGTCCAGACAAACTAAAGTTCCTGAGGAATATTAGGTAGCGAAGGTCGAGGGCTCTGATGCCTATAGAGGCATTTGGGTTATGCTATGATGACAGTGTAACTCGATGTCGCTGCGATCTACTATGGACCATAGCGAAAATCGTATGGAGGTGAGTGTCAACGGTCTACGCTTGATTTTGCCGAGAAGGCAACGTAACATCGGTAGACTACGATCTATGGTCAAGTGGAGTGGAGAAGTTTTATTTTTTTGGCAGTGGAATTCGAGGGCGTTGATGCCTACAGTTATATGGGTTTTTATTGTGATAGCAACATAACCCCAGATGTAGCTGTAATATGTAGCAAGTTCCATGGCGTAATCGAGGGGCGCGGAGTGCCTATAGTTATCTATGGATTTTTCCGGGATGGCAATGTAACCATCGGGTTAACTAAGACCATGGATGGGGGTGATGATTTCCAGAGCATTCCCACCAAATATGCTTCCTCTATTTTCAAAAATGTTTTCTACATTTTCAATAAAATTATTTTCCAAGTATTTTCACTAGGTGTTGAAATGGGTTTACCAAGTACTTATAGATTTTCAGTCTTACGTCTGATCAACATATGACCGAATTTCTGTGAGAACGAGGACGGACTTGTTGAAATATTGAGTTATAAAATAATATTTTTATAAAACTATTTTGGCAGTATTATATAGATTTTAAAGTGATTTAACTGATATTAAATATTTTAATAAATTCTAGCATCGTTCCTTTTCGAGGACGAAAAGATTCAAAGGGGGGAGGAATGTGATATCTCGGAAATTTCAAGCAAAATTAAATGTTATAATCCTCATAATAAATTATTTTAAAAATTGTTATTTTCAGAAAATAATGATAATGGGATTTTTTTTAAAGACAGATAAATAAATTTTTAAACATAATCATTAATTACAAATTGAATTTGGGTTTATTTAAAATATATATGTATTGTTTGAATTGATTTTTAAATTTGATTTTTAATTGGATTTGAATTTGAATTTAAATTTGATAATTTAAAAGAAGTATATCTTAAATATAGTTTGGTTTAAAAATATATTATATTTTGAATATAATTGGTTTTTATTTTATTTTCTTTAAAAGAATTTTATTTATACATATATATATTTAGAAAAGTATTTATTAATTAATAAATAAATACAGAAGCTTTATAAACATTTAGAAATTAATTAATGCATGCAAATTTACATGTGTTCGCTCATGAATCTCCTTAATAACATGTGTAAATGAATTAAGTGTAGTTAAAGACAAGTGTTAAAATCTTTTAACAAGTGTCATTTTATTTTCATTTTTCTTTTATTTTTAATGAAAACTAAATTTAATCTATATAAACATATATCTATTCTCTTCATTTCCTTTTCCTATCTTCATTCTAAAATCAAGAAAAGAAATAAAATATGTAACTAAAACTTTAACTAGGATTTTCTCAGATTCAAAAATCTGTAACAAGCAAAGAAATCTTCTCTACAAATTCAAAGTCTAAAAGCAAGATCAAATTCAAGTACAACTACTCTAATTTGCAACCAAACAAGAGAAAGATCAATAGGCAAATCATTCACCTCAGTTTCAAAGCATTCTCTTCTACAATTAAATCAAAATTTCCAGTTTCTAGATTCAAGTTTTCATCAGGGCTTTCCAGTTTTTTTAGCATCTGCTTCAAACTCTAACTGGTGAGTAAACCTTTACCATAAAAACAGTTTTAATCTATGTGTATATTAGATGCATATGATGGATTTTTGTTGTAATATAATAGATAATGTTGCATGAATGTAGTGATGAGAATGCATGTATACATATATAATCAAATGCCTAGGAATGACTGTGAATATGTGTATATGTAAGCTCTGTTTATATTACAGGATGAGCTCCCCTATAGAAAATTCAATTTCTTTTCATCCAATTGATTTTTGGCTTCGATCTTTAAATGAATAATGATTCTAAGATTATGACTTTATTTTTAAAAATAATTTCAAAGGTTGATATTGAGAAATTATTTCAAATTAGAATTTTACCGTAAAATACCAAATATATGTCAAAAATGAATAATAATAATTTAGTAAATTGATTTCAAAAACAGATTAGTAATAGAAAATGATGAATTTTGATATTATAATCTTGATTTTTAGATAGGGAATTGTTGAGATAATCGAAGTATGCGATTTTGGGTATTTCGTCGATTTCGGTTGATCGACGGTGACTGGTGGTCTATAGTTGTTCTGGAGGTGAAGGGCAGCTCGGTGGTCTCGAGAAAAATAGTAGAAGATTTTATTGGGGGGCGTGGTGGCCGGCCAACGATGAACTAGGGTTCGGGGGCTAGTTTTGATCGATGTTTTTGAGAGCATCGTGAGTCACCGAACGATTATAGGAGATGATCGCGATAGGGGGAAATTGTTCGTCGGAATATGGCGTTGCTTCAGGTTGGACGGTGCGTGTTTCGAACATCGGAGGTGTTGACCAACGATGGTTTTTCGATCATGTACGTGTTTCTATTTCGATCGAGTTTTCTCGATTTTGCTTGGCCCTTTCGAAGTTCTGTTTGATCGAGAAGTTTGTTGAGGTCGTTTGCAGTTAGGTGAAGACTGGAGAGACGGTCGGAAGGCTAGGTCGGCGCCGTGCACGTACACGGTGCACGTTGGTGTCTGGGTTGGTTTTGCCTTCGCGTTTGGGGAAGAAGGCTGATGGTTCGGGGCGAACTCGAGCTTTTATTCGTGTTTTTCTCAAAGTAGTAGACGCTGGTGACATCTCGTGTTTTGCTCGAGTTTTTTTTATTTCTTTGGCTCAGGGATTCTAATGATTATCTCGGGTTTGTTCTTGATAAAGTTTCTGGTTCTAAGTTTTAAAAAGGAAATCAAGTTTATAATACCAAACTTTCTAGCCTAAAGAATAGAGCAAAGTTTTAAAGCATAACAAAAACAATTTTAAAGATAAAAGTAATTATCAAATTCCAGTAAAGTGTTTAAGCAATTTTTAAGTATTTAAAATTATTAAATGATTTGTTTAAGGAAAATATTTATCTAGGTTTTAAGCGTATTTAAATTTCAAGGAAGATAAACCAAGTTACTAAAATAAATTATTTGAATAAGGTTTTGAACAAGTTTCCAAGTTTTGAAAATTAAAATCAGATGTTTTAAATTTGTCATGTTTAAAATAATTATATCAAAATTAATTATGTAATTAATTCCTAATTGTTTCTCAAATAAAGTTTAATGATACATGAAGTTTTTAAGTTTAATAAAGAATTTATCTTTATTTAATTAAGGTTGGGATTAATTAAGAGTAATTAATTAAGTGAAATAAAAAAATTATTATTTACTTATTGTAATTAAGAATAATTATTTAATGATGTAATTAGAGGATAGTTAATGAGTGTAATTAAGAGACGAACCATTAACTAGAGTTTGAGTGATAACTAATTGATTAATTAATTAAGGTAATTAACTTTAATTAATTAGTTAGTCTAATTAATTAAAGATAATCACTTAATTATGAATTAATTAAGTATAATTACTTAGAGAAGTAATTAATGGATGATTACTGGATGTAATTAATAAAAGGGGAATTACTTAATGAAGTAATTAGAGTATAATTACTTCATGGAAGTAATTAAGTATTAATTACTTAGTGTAATTAATTTAGTTAATTAATTAATGGTAGTAATTAAGGATTAATTACTTAGTGTAAATAATTTAGTTAATTAATTAATGGAAGTAACTAAGGATTAATTACTTAAAGTAATTAATTAAGGATTAATTGATTAAGGATAATTAGTCAATGGTGATTAATTAAGATGGATAATTAAAAAAAGATTAATTAATAGGTTTGTGATTAATTAATGTTAAGTGAAGGTAATCTGAGTGATTAAAGATTAGTAATTATTTAATTAGAGATAAATTAATTTAATTTAGAAGTGATAAATCTTGCTTATGAATGATTGAATGATGTTCAATGCCTTGAATTAGTTGATATCTCTGATATGAAATGTTTTTTTATATGATATGTTTGGGTGGACAGTGGTGATGTGGTTATCTATTAATGATGAATTGCTGTGTAAAAAGTGACATCCTCTATTTAAAGTTGAATTGTATTTCACTTGATTAACTTGGGTTATGATGGTATTGAATTCGAAGAGACCGGGGTCGGGTATCAGTAAATACCCAAAACCACTTCGATTTGTAACCTACAATGATTCTTTATAGATTGATATGTGAAATCAATAGACTGGAATGGAATAATCTAGACCTTGAAACTAAGGGATTGATTTGTGAAATAAGCATTGACTAACAAATCATGAACTTGTAAAGAAGTATGAGTTACCCGTATTTTAAATAGTCTTTATGCACGGGTATTTCTTGTTAGATGAGTTTACTCATGTTGGTTTCCATCCTGACCCGGGTGTTACTTTGATGTAATGCTCGGGTCAGACCGAGTATTACAGATTTTCAGGTAAGGACGTTTTAGAGCTCAAGTGGCGAGCTGGATGACAGGAACGTATGGAGATTATCCGCTGTGATATATTGTAGTTTATCTGGACAAGTTAATCTTAACTGTCCAATGATTGTGTAAATATTGTAACTCTGATGTATTAATGTATATTAACTGATATAGTTTTCCTATGTATAACTGTTATTTTATTTGATATTATATTTTGATCCGCTGCGAATGTGGGATTCTGTGTTTCATTTCTTTTGCTTCTTTTATCTTTTTTCTACTTGTTCTAACTATCTGGAATTTTTGGGATGGAAAATTTCAGGTCATTACACACTTCCTAAAACTAATTTATCTTCATTATCGCACTGTACAACTCCGTCTGCCTCATCAAGAATGACAGCATCCCCACAACCATTTTCATCTACCCTTTGTATCAATGCACGGATATAGGCGGGACTATGCACATATGAAATATCTGAATATGCATTAGTTTGAGAAACTTTGCACATATCAAAAGATTTTCCATCAAATCCATTACAATAATCAAAATTCCTATAATCCGCCCTATCAACCACTTCCTCCACCAAGCAACTGTGCATAATGGCAGTATCACAAAGTCATCTCCAACAGCCTCATCAGGTATGACAACATCCCCACAACCCTTCTCAACCACCATGATATCATTTTAAAAACAGTCCTCAACCCCACAATCAACCACCATTTCCTGAAACGGACCAAAATTATCACCTATAACATCCAATTCCCTTAAACAATAAAAAAATTGAAGTAGGAATCTCAAACTTCCCTTTTTTTGAAATATTTTATTACAAATTTTCTATTTTTTTGAACAAAACCTTCATCACCTAATTTGCATGTCCTGCATCTAAAATTGTGATATCAGTTTCCTAAGGATGAGAAATCGATCTGCATTTCTCAAATGCTGGATCGAATAATATTGGATCAGGAATATAATTCTCCTTTAACACCATGATGTGGGTTCAACAAGAACAATCGAAGCATCAAAATTAATGTATAACTACTTAAAGCAACACTACTCAAATAAGGGATGAGAATATTATCCTTGACAAGACCATCACTATCTGAAACCAATTCAGGATCCCCAAATTTATCTTTAAAATTTCGACCTATGTTCACAACATTAATCACATCGAAATGTTTAACATATATTCAAAGAGTTCAATGCCTTCATACCTTTGCAACAACAAATGATTAAGCTAGATTCTTTTTAATTTCATACACTTTAGCACAAAGAAAAACCCATGGTCAGTAATTGAAATACTCTTCTTTGCGCCATCGTTTAAACCAAAATTCCTTAAACGTCTATCTTTTCATATGCCCGAACAATCTGTTAGTTCTTAAGATGATGGTTTTGATGACAACAAACTTAGGACTTGTTATAAAATGTAAATACTAATTTTCTTATCTAGATATATATATATATATATATATATATATATGTATGTATATGTATATGCAGGATATATATTCAGGTAATGAGAATGAAGATTATACAGCATAAAGATTCAAGACTTAGCATAAAGATTCAAGATTGTCGAATTCAAGATTGAAGAAATGAACAATAAAGATATCAAGAGTTCAAAATATCAAGATAAGTAATAGAATCTAGATTTATGTTAAAACTTCATAATAGCACTAAAATCTTTATTCCGATTTTAATTGTGGAATGGAATCCACCTTCTCGCTTTAATAGTAGGATGGAACCCACGACCTCTTTAGTGAGATGGAACCCACGACCTTCTAAAGTGGAATGAAATCCATGAAATTTTCAAAATGATTTATTTTTTAAAGACTATCTTTATAAAGTCATCTCTATCGATTTAAATATTTTAGCCCTAATTCAAAAACTATTTTTAAATATATTAATTTCAAAATCATCTCTTTTTTAACTATTTCTTAATTTTAATATTTTAGGTTTAATATATTTTAAGGAAATTCATACTTAGTTTTTAATATTACTTTTATATTATAGATTATGTATTTTAAAATTACCTTCTAAAACTCTTTTAGAACTTTAAACTATATTCATAATGGTTTACAAAGTTTAGAAATTATTTTGACAAGTTTTAGAACAGAAATCATTCTGAAGAAAAATCTATTTTCAAAATTAAAATAGGCATATTGACATCCCTCATCCCCCCATGTCGACATGGTAGCCGTAGAATTTAAAATTCAAATTTTCAAAAGAAGTGTTTACTCGTCATAACTATTCGTGAATGGACATGACCGTTGTTCTCCTATAATTACTAGTTGTTTTCAACGAATTTTAAGTTAGTTTTTCTTCATTTCTTCATTTCTTCTTCTCCACCTAAATATTCTATTATATATTAAATGCTTTAACAAAATTCTGCCACAATTCCAAGTGAATCAAACTCGATCATCTATAGTTTGATTTTCTGCCACTCTCTCTCAAAGATCTCAGTGCTATTCAGAGTTATAGGATCATTTGTAATCAAAGATGTGTATCGAGTCTCTCTCTATCAAAGTGTGATTGGAAACGGTGTGATTATGGCCCGTAAATCAATTGGTGTGATTGTTGCCCATAAATCAATTAGATGATCTTATATCCTGGTTAAATCAAGAGAGCTTGCGCTGGACTCGTAGAAGGGTGTATCTCGTAGCCTTGAAATCGAGGTTCTAATATCGACATTATATTTGAAAAGAAATCTGCATAAGAAATTGTGTGGGACTGGATTTAGGTAACTCGAAACCAGTATAAAATTCTAGTATGTTCTTTCCTTTACTGCTTTTATTTACTATTTGCATCTGTGTCTGATTTTGTGATTGTTTCTACGTTTGCGAATTGCATCTATTTGGATTTAGTTTGAAAAGATTTCAAAAGGATTCATAAAATTAATTATACACTATTTACCTTCCCTCCTCTAGTGTTAATTCTTCCTTAAGATCCGTAATCCGCATTTTCTATATTTGGTATCAAAGCATTGGTTTTCAAAGTTATCATATTCTGAATTTTGAAAAAAATTTAATATGGAAATTTTTGGAGATTTTGTTAACACTTGTTCAAAACTGTCCAAATCATCATTGTCTCATAAGTATGCATATTGTTATTATAAAAAATCAAGTTATCTACCGAATTGGTGTTTTGTGCAGGAATGGATTTGTTATATGGCTTTTGAAGAATCAACACTCAATGGAAAAATGGTGCAAGTCAAGAAAAAAAAATGTATACTTGATAGTGGATGTTCAAGACACATGACCAGTAATCCGGAGATATTGAATGACAAAATTTATGAAGATGTTGATATGATCAACTTTGGAGACAATTCAAAAGGATATGTGATTGGCATCAGCAATGTCGGTGACTCTAAAACCCCTACTATTTTTGATGTTTTGCTAGTTAGGAATCTAAAACATAACTTACTTAGCATAAGTCAACTATGTGACAAGGGCTATGAAATTAAATTTGAAAAGGATAAGTGTCACATCGAAGATATAAATCAAATATTATTTTTGAAGGAATTAGGAAGAAAAATATTTATATTCTTAGTATGAAAATATCAAATGATAACCTATGTCTTTTGGCTAATACGAGTGACCCAAGGATTTGGCATAAAAGATTTGGACATTTGAATTTCAAACTCTTGTCTAGACTTTCAAAACTTGATCTAGTAAGAGGTCTTCCTAAAATGGATTTTAAAGTAGATGGATTTTAAATTAAATAGTATATGTGATGCTTGTCAATTAGGAAAACTTAGAAAGAGTTCATTTAAATTTAAAGATATGGTTTCTACTTCAAAACATCTTGAGTTACTTCATTTAGATCTGTTTGGTCCATCTCAAATTCAGTCAATAAATCATAGTAGATATGTTTTTGTAATTGTAGATGATTATTCTAGATTTACATGGACAATTTTTCAGAAACATAAAAGTGAAGCTTTTGATTTATTTAAAACTATTACAAAAAGAATTCAAAGACAACTTTCTTTAAAAACCAAAATTATTCGTAGTGATCATGGTGAAGAATTTGAAAATGAAAATTTTGAGAATTTCTATAATCAAAAAGGAATAACTCATAATTTTTCCTTTCCAAGAACTCCACAACAAAACAAAGTGGTAGAGCATAAAAATAGGACTATTTACGAGTGTGCAAGAACTATGCTTTCAGATTGTAAATTACCAAGAAATTTTAGGCTGAAGCAGTCACTACAGCTTGTTACATTTTAAATAGGATTTTAATTAGACCTCTAACCAATAAAACACCATATGAACTTCTTTTTAATAAGAAACTAAAGGTATCTTATTTTAAATCTTTGGAAGTAAATGCTTTATTCTAAATACAAAGGACAATTTGGATAAGTTTGATCTTAAATCTGACAAAGGAATCTTTATTGGATATTCTAATAGAAGTAAAGCATATAGATTTTTCAATTTAAAAACTAACATCATTGAAGAAACAATGCATGTATTTTTTGATGAAAATTTCAAAGATTTTGTTCAAATAAATGATGAAGATGATTTTCTTACTTTAAACAATGAATCAAATGAAACAAACTGTGAAACTGTTCATCTTAGTAAAAGGATTAGGCTTTTAAAAGATCATCGTATAGAAAATATACTAGGAAATATTGAATCTGTTGTTAGAACTAGAAATCATCTAAACAAGATGAGTAATGTAGCTTTTATATCAATTATAGAACCCAAAAACCCAAAGGAAGCATCATTTGATGGTTAATGGATTCTTCTATGCAAGAAGAACCGAATCAACTCACCAAAAATGATATACGAGAACTTGTTCCTAGACCTGAAAACTATAATAGGAACTAAATGGGTTCATAAAAATAGAATGAACGAACAAGGCGTGGTCGTTAGAAATAAAGCTCGGTTAGTCATGCAAGGTTTGTCATGAAGAAGGAATAGACTATGATGAAACTTTTGCACCCGTAGCAAGATTAGAAGCCATTAGAATTATACTTGCTTTCGCAAACCACAAAAATTTAAAATTCTTTCAAATGGATGTCAAAAGTGCCTTTTTAAATGGTTTTGTTAAAGAGGATGTTTATGTTGAACAACCTCCACTTTTTGAAGTAGAAAAGTTTCAATATCATGTTTACAAATTAAAAAAGCTTTATATGGTCTGAAACAAGCTTCTAGAGCCTAGTATGATGAATTAAGATCTTACCTATTACAATCAAAATTTGAAATTGGTAGAGTAGATGACATTCTTTTTATTAAAAGAAACAAAATTGATATCCAATCAGTACAGATTTATGTAGATGATATAATTTTTGGATCAACAAACAATGAAATGAAGAGCTTTCTTGAAATAATGACAAAAGAGTTTGAGATGATTCATATGGGTGAAGTTTCTTTCATTTTAGGATTGCAAATAAAACAATTAGATTGTAGTATTTTCATTAGTCAAGAAAAGTATGTTAGGGATCTAGTTAGTAAGTTTGGTATGACCACTACGAGTGGAAAATCCAATGAAGCCTTAAATAACCAATGAAGCCTTAAATAAAGAAGACATGTCAAAAGATGTTGATCCAAAAATATGCAGGGGAATGATTGGATTACTACTCTATATAACTACGAGTAGGCCTGATATCATGCATAGTGTCTATCTCTGTGCAAGGTACCAATCTCAATCCAAAGAGACCCATTTTAAAGCTGTTAAACGTATTCTAAGATATGTTAAACACACTTTAGACTATGGCCTATTTTACACTAAAAATGATTTATTTGATTTAATCTCATATTGTGATGCTAATTATGTTAGTTGTAAATCAGACCGCAAAAGTACAAGCAGATCTTGTCGCTTTTAGGACATTCTCTGGTTTCCTGGTTTAGTAAAAAGCAAAATACTGTTTCACTGTCAACAACTGAAGTAGAATATATCTCTGGTGCTTTGGCTTGTTCCCAAGTTATCTATATGCAATAGACCCTAAAGAATTTGGATTAAATATTTCAAAATTACCAATTTATTGTGACAATACAAGTGCAATAAATTTATCCAAAACTCCTACTCATCAAGCTAGAACAAAACATATTGATATCAGACATTATTTTCTCAGAGATAATATAAGTAAAGAGATTATTCCTCTTAAATTTATCAACATTGAGAATCAAATAGCCGATATCCTGACCAAACTCTTGAATCAATCAACCTTTATTAAATTAAGAAGAGAACAAGGTATTTGTTCTATAACTAAGATATAGAATATAGATATAGTAACATATATATTTAAATAAATAGAGGAAAAAAATTGTCAATGACTCTTGTTAGATTATTATTATATTAATGTTTTTTTATTTTGTATACGTGTATATTTGTGTCTATATTTCATATGTGTAATGTAACAACATATATAATAAAATTAGATTTATGTTTGGCTTATTATACTTCGTTGTTAGCATTTAGTTCCATAGTATTAGTTTACGGAGGAGTTCTGTAGTTTAGGATTAGTTTTTGTTGATGAAAAAGGGGGAGAATTATAAAATAGGTTAGTTAGTCTTAGATTAAGGAGAAGTTAGTAGATTAAGGGGGAGTTGTTGGAATAAGGGAGAGTTAGAGTAGAATCAAAGTTTGTTGGAGTAGATTCTACAAACATAGGTTGTCATCATCAAAAATAGGGAGATTGTTAGTTCCTGAGATAATGGTTTTGATGACAACAACCTTAGGACTTGTTATAAAATATAAATAATAATATTCTTGTCTATATATATATATATATATATGTATATATATGCAGGATATATATGTGCAGGTACAAAGAATGAAGACTGTACAGTACAAAGATTCAAGACCGAATATAGAGATTCAAGACTGACGAATTCAAGATTGAAGAAATCAAAACTAAAGACTCATGAGTATCAAGGGTTCATGATGTCAAGATAAGTAATGTAGTCTAAATTTGTGTTAAAACTTCATAATAGCACTAAAATCTATATTCAAATTTTAATTGTGGAATGAAATCCACCTTCTCGCCTTAATAGTGGTATGGAATCCACGACCTCTTCAGTGGGATGGAACCCACGACCTTCTTTAGTAGAATGGAATCCATGAAATTTTCAAAATGATTTATTTTTTCAAAACTATCTTTTTAAAGTCATCTCTATCAATTTAAATATTTCAGCCTTAATTCAAAAACTATTTTTAATCATATTAATTTCAAAATCATCTCTTTTTTTAAACTATTTCTTGATAAACTATTTTTAATCATATTAATTTCAAAATCATCTCTCTTTTTTAAACTATTTCTTGATTTTAATATTTTAGCTTTAATATATTTTAAAGAAATCTATACTTAGTTTTTAATATTACTTTTATATTATAGATTATATATTTTAAAATTACTTTCTAAAACTCTTTTAGAAGTTTAAACAATATTCAAAATGGTTATAAAGTTTAGAAATTGTTTTGGCAAGTTTTAGAATAGAAATCATTTTAAAGCAAAATTTATTTTCAAAATTAACATATACATATCGACATCCCTCATCTCCCTATATCGACATGGTAGCTGTAGAATTTAAAATTCAAATTTTCAAAAGAAGTGTCTATTTGTCATAACCTTTCGCGAATGGACATGACCGTTGTTCTTCTATAAATACCAGTTGTTTTCAACGAATTTTAAGTTAGTTTTTCTTCAATTCTTCACTCCTTCTTCTCCACTCAAATATTCTCTTATATTTCAAATGCTTTAACAAAATTCTGCTGAAATTCTAAATGGGTCAAACCCGATCATCTCTAGTTTGATTCTCTGCTACTCTCTTTCAAAGATCTCAGTGCTATTCAGAGTTATAGGATCATTTATAATCAATGAAGTGTACCGAGTCTCTCTATCAAAGTGTGATTGGAAATAGTGTGATCGTGGCCCGTAAATCAGTTGGGTGTGATTGTAGCCCATTAATCAAGTAGGTGATCTTGTAGCCTGGCTAAACCAAGAGAGTTTGCCTTAGACTCGGGAACTGTAGGGTGTATCTCGTGACCTTGAAATCAAGGTTGTAATATCGACATTATATTTGAAAAGAAATCCACACAACAAATTATATGGGACTGGATGTAGGGTAACTCCGAACAAGTATAAAATTCTGGTGTGTTCTTTCCATTACTGCTTTTATTTACTATTTTCATCTGTGTCTGATTCTGTGATTGTTTTTGTGTTTGCGAATTACATCTTTTTGGATCTAATTTGAAAAGAATTCAAAAAGATTCATAAAATTAATTAAACACTGTTCACCCCCCTCTAGTGTTAATTCTGTCTTAAGATCCGTAATCCGCATTTCCTACACAATCCATAACTAAAACATCGAATAGGATCCCGACAATCTCTAGCTAGATAATAGTAACCCCCATATCGAAAATAGATTCACTTCTCTTTTATGTTATCTATCTAGTTCTTAAAAGATTTTTGCTAGTTGAGGATCTGAGGAAACAAACCCATCGATTCTTTCACAACCTAGGTGTATGATCGATAACGAGTTTTGCTAGAATTTGGAATGGAAATATTTAAGAAAGGATTAGAAACGAAGTGGAGGTCAAGATTAGAAGAATTTGAGAAAGATGAAGGAAAGCATGAAATGAGGAAGATGCCAATTTTTTTGTTCAGGATGTGCTAAAAAATTGAAATTGGTTTAACTATTACATGTTAAATAAATCAAATGAAACGATAAGTAAAATATGACCTTGTTAGGAAACAACCAAACTGGACCTAATGTTAAATATTTCATTTCGTTAAGCCATTAAGATCCAATTAGGGAAGTTTTCGAAATTTACCCATTTCAATAGTTGCTGAATGGGCCAGATCCAGCACTTTCATGTTTCCAATAACTATCAAAGCCGTCTTCTAATTGTTTAGCCCTTTGTATAGTTAATAGCTACTCCCTTTAGGTTGGATGATTAATGACTAAGAAGTTTTGTATAACATAAGCATTTATGAATTATTTATATTTAGTGCACATATTAGTGTAACATACTTAATTGTAGATCTATAGCATTACATTAAATATTTTAGTTAAGTTCTATATGACTAAGCAATTTGATGTTGTATTTATGTAACTATGGACGATATATCCAATTTCTAACGATAACTAAATATGTTTAATTTCTTCTTTCATAATGCAAATATGAGCGTAGAATTTTCATTAATAAGTAGACTTGATTTTTACAAATGTTATTTCATTAATTAAAAAAGAGTGTAGAATTTCACAAATAAGTACACTCTATTTTTAAAGTTACAATTTGAATCCCACTCAGATTGACGATTCACGATTCAAATCCCATTTCGATTCAAATTTCAATCTTTACAACAAAATATCACTAAGTCCTCTTTGTCCAAACCTAAAAAATTTAAGGAAAATTTCATCGCATAATCTCATTGCAAACCAATCTTCCCCTCTTTAAATACATCGCAAATCCTAATTTTGAACCTACCCTCATGGTCGTCGCCATTATACGACAACTTCGAACCCCCTAGTTGCCTATTCCTAAAAACTCAATCCAAACATGCCACGATCTACAGTATTAGTGGTCAAATGCACTAGGAGCCAGACTGAAGTGTCTCAATCCTACACATCAAAATGAAAAATCAGGTTTCTTTTTTTATTTTCTTGTACTGTTCAATAGTATAAACCTTATATGTGCTGTCATCCGCGTTGTTTGTCATTTATTCATGGAAGTTTAAAAAAATGTAGATCAACATTTAAATGTGTGTATGTATGTGGCAATATGGCATAGTAGTGCCCAATGTAAAAACAAAAACATTTTTTCAAGTTTGTTGAAATTACAACCTATCCATGCCATTTTTCTCGGTGATAGGATGTCATTCAAACTAGGTAATATGAAGCATGGTGTCAGATTTTCTTTTTCATGAGTGTAAATTGAAAATAAGATTTGGAATGCATGCATCATCACTCTTAGCAAAACCATCCATTTATTCAATGCTAATACTTTTCGATGGTGCAAGTCCCATAATTAACTGATAATCTGGATATGCAATTATCAGAGGAACCCAAGCTGCTAATAAGATTCCCGAGGGACTTGCCAAGAATTGTTAATTTACTAGTGTGTGGACCACGTGGAAGACTAGGAATGAAGAATTTACAGCAGTAGCACAATAAAAAATTACAGAATGATTTGCGAATGCATGGAAAAATCAGTGTAAATTACAGTAGCAATATTCAGGAAAATGAACAATAATATTGAAAGTGAAGTTGCAAAGAATTGAGGTTTACCTAAGTGAATTCAACAAACTGAGGTCAGATGACGGTTGCAGTGAGGAATTGGGATTCTTGGAATAAAGCGCAGAGTTTGCTAAATATAAAGCTATAATATTATTCGATAGATGAAAGGATGAATAGAAGATGGTAGAAATCTGTGAACCTTATATCTTAGCTCTGCTACCAGTGATCGGCATCGCATATCAAAATTTATTTAGGCTTCATGGTGAGTTTGGTGTGTTATTTACGAGCAGTGCCAACATGTTCTGTAATATTGCCCAAGCCCAACTAAATATCATTGACCAAGCCCAACTAAAACGACAAGAGGGGAAAGTTATAAAATGTTAGGAATCGATGCCCTCGATTATTTTGCTTCAGCAAATGCAGAAAAACCATCTAGCCACATCGACATTTAAGTATAGTAGTACAACCGTACAATGGTTGAAGAACCGACTGTTTGGTTATATAATTTCGAAATTTTTTCTATTACAATCCATCGTTTACCAATCAAACAATGTGATAATATATTAAACCAAAATCATTTGCACTATTAGAAATTAATATATAAATATAAAAAATGTGCAGTGGAGAATAATGTATAACTAACACGTGATTTAAGTTATCATTTTACATATATTCACCAATTAGGTGTTCTAAAAATCAATCTGCAATACATAGTTGGTCACCTAGCAAGTAACAACTAGTTGGTGTTCCAAAATTATCAAACTGCTAGATTAACAACCAAAAGCTAACATGCAATTTCAAATTCTCAAACTGACAATACCTACTAACAGATTGTAAACGAGATACATAAACAACATATATGTTGACATGGTACGTATTCAAGAGAGAAAAATTGAACAGAAAAAGTTGCAAGTGATCTGCACTTTGCTTCTTCCTCTTCCACAACATCTTGTATCCATCATTGAAACCTATGCAACAACAATAAATGTCAAATAACACAACAAAATAAAACCTCGATCTCAATATAAAAATACATAAACAACTAAATATATTACCATATGGTTTCGGGTTATGGGTAATATCCATTAATATGTTATAAATATCAAAAAAATATGAACTTGGAATCAGGTAGATTGTTATTAAGTGTATTAAACATAATCTTCGCATTACTGTTAAATGGATTCACAAGATTATCAACATCAGGGAAGCAATGGGTAAGCATGTTCTAAGCAAGAATGCTTGGTATGTTCGGTGACATGCCTTGCCCGAAGCTTCACAGCTTTCATTCCCAATGCATTTATCAGCCTTTTTGCATGTAACATTATTTCTTCTGGTTTCAAATTCTTCAAACGAACCACTTTCTTATCATGGTTCTCTGCAAAAAAAATTAGTAGTGTGTAGTGTTGATGCATTTTACCTGTCCCCAATTTTTGTATAGTCAAACATATGTAGCATTTTAACTAAAGCACAAAAATGACCAAAAAAACCAATTGTAAACAGTATTCATTTATATTATTTATATTTTAATAAAGAAGTTGTTATGGAAATAGTAGCGCTTTGCGGAAGCTTTTGTTAACGGATCTTCGTCACCCAAATCACAAGGTGATAACATGGGTTGGAATCAAAACGCAATAACATAAGATATTCCACCCAACCATCCACTTTATTGATTCACCAAAAAATTGTTTACAAATAATAAAACAAAGCTATAATAAACAAAATATCATTGAATCGATAACCAAACTGAGAAACGGGGGCTAACATCTATATTGCTAAACTTATTGGAGAAGAAGAACAAAGATGGAGAAGAGAAAATTAGCAAATAGATTTTCCACCACACTTTTACACTTTCTTTCGGTCACTATTTATACAATCAATTACTTAATGCCTAAGTTAACAGCAGATGGACAAAAAAAATTTGATTAGCCAATTAGAGAGATAAATAAACATACTCAAATATGCCTATTAATTAGGGAAAATATAATCTTCTCTTTCTTTCTTTTGCATATTTATTTACCTCTATATGTGATTTTGTATCACCAAAATTTAACACTCCACCTTGATTTAAAATCACCTATCGCCAACATATCAAGCATGCCACATCTAGATCTATCACAAATCCCCATATTACAACCACAGTAAATTACAAACCTCAACCACCTCCTGCAAGTGATGCATCTCCCACATGTGGCGCACCACATAAATCCAGTCTCAAAAATGTTTGTAATACAACAAAGATCTCCATCTTGTCTTTTTGGATTTTGCAATTTGACACCTGTCTATCACTCAATCTAAGCTCATTACCTGCACAA
This sequence comes from Allium cepa, assembly GCA_030765085.1. Taxonomy (NCBI): domain Eukaryota; kingdom Viridiplantae; phylum Streptophyta; class Magnoliopsida; order Asparagales; family Amaryllidaceae; genus Allium; species Allium cepa. The sequence goes on from CM060941.1 coordinate 1,047,005,974, forward strand.
TCGATCCCTCGAGCATCATCAACATGAAGATCCTTGTCTAAAATATGATCCTCAATACTAGAATCAAAAAAACAGTAACCATATTAACCTCTCCACCTTGCTGTGGACTAGGTCCTTCAACCGTCACTCGCTTTCCATTGTCTACACAGAACCAACAAAGGTATAAAGGTTTTCTTCTTCCAATACTCCTCTTATCCTTACACGACCACCTTTCTTCACTCTCAAAACTCCCCCTTGAGTCTCATAAGTGCAACCATGGTGATCCAACTGACCGAGAGAAATAAGATTATGCAAACAAGTGGGTACATGTCTCACTCCAAAGACTACTCTAACCATACCATCATGCATACGAAACCAGATAGGTCTAATACCACAAAAGCCAACGTTAATTGCAGGTCTAATTCCGCGATAAAAGAGCTCTGTTTAGCTCTTCTCCATTGGCTATCCTAATCGTGCCGATACTCTTCTCATAAGAAGAAAAACAATTCACATCTCTACAAATGTGAAAACTAGCTCCTGAATCCATCTTCCAAGGCTTATTTTCACTAAAGAGGACATTACAAGAAGCATCACTATCGGTACCTTCAGCAAAATCTGCCCATGCGTCACCATTACTATCACCATGCACAGCCTTTTTTGATCTCTTTTACAAGAATAACACTTGCTGCCTATGCGACCTTTCTTATTACAATAACCAAAAGTGATAGCACCTTTACCATTAGCGTCCTTCTTCTTCTTCCAAATTGTATCTTTCTTTGAGTCCTTTGCCACCATAGCCTTACTTTAAATTGATTTCATACATGATCCTTTTCTTCTAAGCCCTCACTCAAAAGACCGCTTCGAACAATTCCCAGGGAGATAGTTCCATTAGCATTGAAATTACTCAATGAAACAACCAAAGCTTTCCGAATTTCTAAAATCGAACTCATTAATAAAAGAGCCTGTAACTCATCATCAAAATTAACCTTCATATTCACCAATTGATTTATTACATCTTGAAATTCATTTAAATGCTCTGCAACAGACTTCACTTCATCCAATCTCAGCTGTACCAACTTTCGAACCAGAAAAGCTATAACAACTCGTAAATTTCGATAATTAAATTGGTTAATTTAATAAGATTTTGTAATTAAATTTAGAAAAAATAGAATTTTTTATAATTTATAATTTATAATGAAGCAAATGTCAGTGTAAAGTAAAGAAATAATTGAAAATAATGTCAAATTCTATTTATAATATGACAATTGGTTGATTTAAGAATGAAAATCGAGATTTATTAACTTATTGAAATTTAAAATTCAATAATTGGATTAATTGCAATTAAATGAAATTTAATATTTAATTATTACGTTAATTGAAATTAAAATGAAACTTAGTATTACATTTACGAGTTTAAGACAATAATTACAAGATATGAAGGCAATAGGATGAATTGAAATGTTAGTATATTTGTAAAGTAATAAGTGATGTAATAAAGGAATGGAATCAAGATAAACAAATTAATTGAGACTTAAATTACAAATAATGTGTGAATTGACCAAAATATAGTAAATGGAAATATGATAGTCAATAAATAAAGGATGGAATGAGAGCACTAATGTAAAGAATGTAAAACAAATATTAACTATGTTTATAGAAAGAAATAATAGAGTGAAAAGTAAATTAATTGGAATTATTGAAAATTTAATTTATAATTTCTGAATATAATGAAATTGAAAGTTAACACTGAAATTGATAGATTTATCAACTCTAAATTGACATATAAATTTGTTTAAATTAGAGTAAATGATTAAGAAAATTGAAAGGGGTAAAATTTATCAATTATAGAATTGAAATTTAAGATTTGATTTAATTAATTAATTATAAATTTAATTAATGTAAAAATAGCCATTTTGGCCACTGACTTGGATTTTGACGAAAATAGTTTCATCGGATCTGTAACGTTGAATTATTATAGGGTTTCAAGTTTCGTAACGTTCGAACTTGTCGTTTGATCGTACAGACTCGAAACGCCTAGAAATCAATGAAATCGAAATCAATTGAAGTCAATTAGAAATAACTTGATTTTAGCATAACTTCTTCATACGATGGAATTTGGACTTGAAACCTGTTTCATTGATTTTAAAATATTTTAAAACATCTATTTTGATATATGAGTTGACCCAATTTCGTTTTGAAACTAGAGCAGGCTTTTCGGGCCATTTTATCATTCAACGCGTATATCCAATCGATCCGGTCCATTCTAATTTCTGCTTGCCTATATATACCTGCTATAAACCCTAGCCTAATTCTTATTCTGTATTCCTGTACGTTCAATTCCATCAGCTCCTCTTCTTTCCAATGGCTGCAAACCCTAAATCCCAAAATGCAATTTCATAAAAAATTCAAAGTCAAAATTTCAAACTCCACAAACTGTATCATATTATATATCAATCTGAAGCTCTCGAAGAGCGTAATCTTCTAGTGTGATTTGATTTCGATTCGAGCCTCCGCGTGTCTAGAATTTAATGAATAACTCCTGGCCGTTCATTGTTCATGGTCGGAGTTGACGGCGGATCGTCGATTCACGACGATCCGGGAGCACTGCAGTGTAGAGGGGGCTTTGGGAAGCCGATCATCGGTTTGCATCATCACCTAGGCACGCAAATTCGCTAAAATTGGCGATCATTTGTGTACGGAATGGCGGTGTTCAGGGCTTGCTGGAGGAGTCGCGGCTCGGGCAGGGGGTCGGCACGGCGAGGGCAGGCTGGTGTTAGTGTCAGATCGTTCTCGAAATTTCGTGGGGTGGCGGCAAAGGACAGTGTTGATCGGCGGCTCGTGTGCCTGGACGAGCGTGCGTGTTACGTATGCTAGGGTTTTCGCGTGCGTTTTGGGTTTTTGGGAGAAGATGATGAGGGGTGACGTGGCTCAACGTTATGGTTTGTTTCTTTTATTCTAATTTTGATTTCAATTCGTTCTAATAATCATAACTTTCTCATACGAGGTCGAATTTACGCATGGGTTTTTGCATTGGGGTCGTACTAAAATTCCGAACATTTTGGCATTGGTTCGGACGGATTCTGAGAGAGTCCAAATTTTGGGTTTAAATTGGATTTAAATTCAAAAGGTGAGTGTTTTAACCCATTCACAATTTCTAAAATTTCTTATGTGTGTTAAATTAATTTCTGATGTGATTAAAAATTTATTTATGGCTGTTTGGTATATTTTTTATCATCATTCCATTTAGACTGAATTTATTGAATTAAATTGTTATTTAATTTATTATTGCATATAAACTGCCAGTTAAATAACAATTTAATTTATTATTGAATATAACTGCCAGTAAATACCTGTTATTTATTATCTATTCTATATTGATGTTATTGTTTGAATTGGATGATGATTGTGATAAATGTTTGATGATTGATATTGTATGAATGGATGTTGTATTTTATATTGTTCTAAACTTCAAGTTGTTATGAATTTTATTTCATTCGGGATTGCGGTTTGAAATGATATATAATCTTATTTTTATTTTAAATTACGGATTGAAATGGTAGATATCCGTATCACTTGACCATAGGATATAAAATTATACACAGACACTGTCGGTCTATATATAAATATTTTGAAAATGATTTCTATGGTTTTGGATAGAAATATAGGTTTAATAAACATTGATTTTTTTTTGATATTATATAAATATTATTTTATATGTAGTTAAATTCTTGAATTTACGCTATGTATAAATTTGTTTAATAAAAATAAGTTTAATAATGGAGTTTGATTTTATTAAAATGAAATAGGGTCAAGTATTTAAATCATACTTTAATATAGAGGTTATAATGATTTAAATAAATTAAGGTTGGAAGGTATATTGGAAACTTTATTTGAAATTAAGCTTATTTAAGAATTAAACTCAATAAGTTGATGTAAATTTATTAAATTTGAAATTTTAAAAGATATAATTATTATAACTTGATTTTGGGGTCAAGGTGAATTAAATAATTATTTCAAGTATAAATGGATTGAAGGAAATATTTAGTTATTTGTAATTCGAGTTTTATTTAAATCATAAGGGATTTATTATGTAAAATATTTCAAAACTAAATAATAGAACATTGAATTGTTGAATCGTAATTATCAACCTTAGTTTTGAAATTGTTTAATACTCAAAGTTTGAAATATATTTAAATTGAAATGGTTTATTGAAACTAAAAGTGAGTTGAAAGTTTTGAATTGAGATTTTATATAAAGTGAATAAAATTGTGAAGTCGAGGAAACTATTTTACTTTGTAAAGTGATTTTAAATTCAAACTATTTAATTTTTTTATATATTGTTTGAATATCCAAACCATTTAAGTTTTGGAAGTTATGGTTTAGAGGCTATGGAATTCGAAGTATTATGTTTTGAAAGATTATATTTCAAGCGTTTGGTTTTGAAATATTAAAATTTTGAAAGTTTTATGATTTTGGAAAGGATATATTCGAAATAAAAATGATATTATGTTGACTTGGGTTTTATAAAATGATTCATATTTATTTGGATTTTGAAAGGGAAATGATATCGTATTTATATGCTTTTGAATGGATAGTATATTTTGGTTTTGAAGTATAATTATTTTGAAATGACCGTGGTGTTATAATAACGTTTGGTTGTTGATGAGACCAGGATCGGAAGTTTTCATACTCTTTACCAACTTAGAAAACCACTTTAACAACAGTGTACGCGGTGGAGATTCCAGAATAAAGTAGGATGGTGGCGGTGTTTCCTTTGAGGTAAATATGTGGACCCGACTCCCGTGAGTTGGCATAAGGTGACTAAAACAGGAGTGATTGACAGGCTAATGAGGTAGCACCTTTGATCGGACATATCCCTTCGATATTATACTTTGAGTTTTGGATTGATTCGGTGGCCACATTTGATTTTTTGATTTGGGGGTGTGGCTCGAGGTGGGCGGTAGCTGCAGCTATGCATTACCACCGCCCCAGAAGCGTAATTGGTATATCTATCCTAGCATTGCCTAGTTGTGTCGTGTCACCTACCCTAGCGCACCTTGTATGAGTTTGGTTTTCTCTCGTGCCCATGTGGTATCCTCTGGTGGCTTCCCGATCAGGAGGGACTATGATACTGGATGGACTACAGGGACTATTACGTGTTAAGGTGGGAAATGTAAAGTATTAATGCTATTTAAAAGTAAGTTTATTTTACTGTAGACATTATTATAGTAGCGAAATTTTACTACATAGTAAATAGTTTAACGGATCCTTAGAAGATGTGAATCCCAAGCATCTCTTAAGTTACTGCACTCACGTTTGACACTGGATAGGAGATGTCAAATCCCGTAAACATCTCTGATGTCGTTCCACTCATATTTATTCATATTGATTTAACTTACATAAGATCTTTTAGTTCTGACTCGAGTGTTTCGTCTTTTTAATTCGCTCGGGTCAGCCTGAGCATTTCAGGATTTGGAAGACCGTATTCTGGAGAACAAAGGCGAAGATTTATTATTATTTATTATAGTATTTCACTACATTCATACTGTTTCCTCTGCATTGATTATTATTCTCTGTTATGTGTAACTCTGATATGTATTGTATAAATATAATCGAATATTTTGTAAAACAAAGATTCATGAACTGATTATTTGATTATTATATTTTATCGTTCCACTACAAGATTCTATTTTATTTTTTGTCTTTCTCTGCTTTTCTTATTTACCCCATAATAATCCGCCCTTCTATATGGTTTAAGTCTGACGTGTGTGGTTTGTTGTCGATTTAAGCGTACAAAAAGGCGGGACGTTACATCTGATATCAGAGCTTTGGTTTAGCGATAAACTTTAGCTTTATGGGGTCAGACTCTTCATTAATAGGGTAGTAATACCCTATGATGAGTCACTCAGTGTATATATGAAAGAGAGTATTTGTTAGTGTTATTTAAAGTTTTGATATTGTGTTAATTTGTTCCGTTTTGTATTTATAAATTCTGGTTGGTGCATAGGACGCTATGACATCAGTAGTGATTTCTAAACACTTAATAGGACAGATCGACACAATATTTGTTTTGAATATAGGTGAACGAAATAATTTTTCCTATTATATTTTCTACATATAAATATTTTTTTTTATAAAGGTTATATTTGGTTGTAATATATTGGTTGTTAGGTAGTGTAATCTATAAATATTAGTAAAGTAGGATATGAAAATAAAATAAATGAAATAGGAAATTTAAGACCTAAGTTCCGCGATTTTCGAAAATCTCTTTCAAAGGGTTTTGGAGTATAATAATATTATTTCGATGTATTTTCTGATATAAACATTTCAATATAATTTGAAAGAATAGTTGTAAAGGAACTTTGAAAGGAAATAAATTCTGTACTCCACTCTCTGTCGCTGGAATATAAATTCGGTGATGAGTGCACGCATCATCGGCATTCATTTTCCAGTTTCTAAGTGGGAAGGCCACTGTAGTAGTTTTACTGTAGATTTACTTTGATATACAAATATAAGTTTTAAATTGTTTTAAATATAATGGGATATATATATATATATATAAATTGTAAGTACACACATTTATCTATTATTTTAAAATAATTTGAAATTAAACCCGGTATTTAGTTCTTAAGTTTCCGTTAATTAATAGTTTCAATTATTGTAGTGAATTGGAACGTAAGTAATTAATAATTGAAACCTCTAAAGGAAATAAGATATTTAATGCTAAGTTATAAATAAAAAGAAAGTTGAAATATGTAACCTAAAAACAGAAGATATTATTGTTGAACATTAAGTCAATTAAAATGAAATAAGATAAACTTGTGTAAATTTTCAATTATATTCTTAAAACATATATATAACTTACCAATTATATAAAGTTTAAATGTAAAAAGAAAATGTAATGGGAAATTCTACAAGTAAAACTTGAGTAATGAAAAGTATTCAATGAAATTCTCTAATAAATAAGGATTTGATGGGGTAGTTGTTATAAACTTATGTAATAATTGAAATATTACTATAATATATTGTGATAGAAAGTAACTATTATAAGAAAATAATTAAAACTTAAGTAGATGAATTGATATGCTAAGAGATTGAATTGAACATAAATACTATAAACAAATGAATGTAAATAAATGAAGTTAAAAAAATTATGTAAGTATAAGTGCAAATAAGTGAAATAAACACTGAACTAATGGATGGAAATAAAAGTTTGTAAGAAATAAATGTAAATTAAAAGGACAAGTCATTAAATGAGTGGAAAGGAAATCAAACAACAAATGTTATGAAATGAAATTAATAAGAATGAACTTGATCTATTGTTTGAAAATGTTGTTTGTTTGGTTTATGGTTGTTTGGGTAAGGATACTTTAAAATTATTTGGATGTATGAATAATCTATTTGGTTTCATCTAAGACTGTTGAGTAAATGGTGCGCCCAGTAGTTTATTTTCCATTTCGTGCAATTTAAAGTGTCTTAACCCGAACAAATCAATTGTTTGTCTTGCTTGGATGGTTGATTTGTATTTGATGTGTATGCTGTTGGTTGCGAATGATCGTTGTTATATTGATTTGTTGTTAGTGATTGAAACAACTTTAAATATTTTATTTTATACAATTATTAACTCTTTGGATTATATAAGGGAAGATTATGGAAGCAATTGCTACTGCTTTTGGTTTCGTAAAATAAGCGTAAGTTGCCCGACAAATAGGTACGTTTTCGGATTACAGTTTTATAGTATTATTATATTGTTTTTCCCGTGTTGGGATATATTATTTTGGAAAATATTTGTTATATACTGTTATATTTGATATTATATTTTCCCCCGAGCCACTCCGTACAAAGGAGACTCTACCGAAATTTTCCGTAAATTTTGGACTTAGAAAATTTTGAAAAGGTTTTCCAAACTATATTAGTTGAGTAATAAAAGATTTAATGGTTATAAATTGGTATATTTTATTTAAATTAATTAATTTTGTAAATTGATTTGTTCATAAAGTTAATATTTTTGAATAAGATGTATTGTTTACTCAATTCTTTCTTTTTCCTTTTCGGGGACGAAAAGTTTTGAGTGGGGGAGAGTGTAACGACCCGTAAATTTTGATAATTAAATTGGTTAATTTAATAATATTTTGTAATTAAATTTAGAAAGAAATATAAAAATTTTATAATTTATAATGAACCAAATGTTAGTGTAAAGTAAAGAAATAATTCGAAATAATGTCAAATTCTATTTATAATATGACAATTGGTTGATTTAAAGAATGAAAATCGAGATTTATTAACTTATTGAAATTTAAAATTCAATAATTGGATTAATTGCAATTAAATGAAATTTAATATTTAATTATTACGTTAACTGAAATTAAAATGAAACTTAATATTACATTTATGAGTTTAAGACAATAATTACAAGATATGAAGGTAATATGATGAATTGAAATGTTAGTTATTTGTAAAGTAATAAGTGATGTAATAAAGGAAAGGAATCAAGATAAATAAATTAATTGAGACTTAAATTACAAATAATGTGCGACTTGACCAAAATATAGTAAATGGAAATATGATAGTCAATAAAGAATGGATGGAATGGGAGCACTAATGTAATGAATGTGAAAAAAATACTAGCTATGTTTATAGAAAGAAATAATAAAGTGAAAAGTAAATTAATTGGAATTATAGAAAATTTAATTTATAATTTTTGAATATAATTAAATTGAAAGTTAACACTGAAATTGATAGATTTATCAACTCTAAATTTACATATAAATTTGTTTAAATTAGAGTAAATGATTAAGAAAATTGAAAAGGGTAAAATTTGTCAATTATAGAATTGAAACTTAAGATTTGATTTAATTAATTATAAATTTATTTAATTAATGTAAAAATACCATTTTGCCCACTGACTCGGATTTCGACGAAACCAGTTTCAACGGATCCGTAACGGCGAATTATTGTAGGCTTTCAAGTTTCGTAACGATCGGACTTGTCGTTTGATCGTACGGACTTGAAACACCTAGAAATCAATGAAATCGAAATCAACTGAAATCAATTTGAAATAACTTGATTTTAGCATAAATTATTCATACGATGGAATTTGGACTTTTTAAACCTATTCCATTAATTTTAAAATATTTTAAAACGTCTATTTCGATATATGGGTTGACCCAATTTCGTTCCGGAATCAGAGCAGGCTTTCGGGCATTTTATCGTTCAACGCGTATACCCAATCGATCCGGTCCATTCTAATTTCAGCCTGCTTATATACCTGCTATAAATCCTAGCCTACTTCTTATTCCTCATTCCTGTACGTTCAAGTCCATCAGCTCCTCTTCTTTCCAATGGCTGCAAACCCTAAATCCCAAAATGCAGTTTCAGATAAAATTCAAAGTCAAAATTTCAAACTGCACAAACTATATCATATTATATATTAATCTGAAACTCTCGAAGAGCATAATCTTCTAGTGTGATTTGTTTTTCGATTCGAGCCTCCGCGTGTCCAGAATTTAATGAATAACTCTCGGCCGTTCATTGTCCGTGGTCGGAGTTGACGGCGGATCGTCGATTTCACGACGATCCGAGAGCACTACAGTGTAGAGGAGGATTTGGGAAGCCGATCCATCGGTTTGCATCATCACCTAAGCGCGCAAATTCGCCAAAATTGGCGATCATTTGTGTACGGCATGGCAGCGTTCAGAGCTTGCTGGAGAAGTCGTGGCTCAGGCAAAGGGTCGGCACGGTGAGGGCAGGCTGGTGTTTGTGTCAGATCGTTCTCGAAATTTCGTGGGGTGGTGGCAATGGGCAGTGTTGATCGGCGGCTCGTGTGCCTGGATGAGTGTGCATGTTACGTATGCTAGGGTTTTCGCGTGCGTTCTGGGTTTCTGGGAGAAGATAATGAGGGGTAACGTGGCTCGACGTTATGGTTTGTTTCTTTTATTTTCTTTTATTCTAATTTTGATTTCAATTCGTTCTAATAATCATAACTTTCTCATACGAGGTCGAATTTATGCCCGGGTTTTTGCATTGGGATAGTACTAAAATTTCGGACATTTTGGCACGACGGATTATGAGACTGTTCAAATTTTGGGTTTAAATTGGATTTAAATTCAAAAGGTGAGTGTTTTAACCCACTCACAATTTCTAAAATTTCTTATGTGTGTTAAATTAATTTATGATGTGATTTGAAATTTATTTATGGCTGTTTGGTTTATTTTTTTTATCATCATTCCAGTTAAATTGAATGAATTGAATTAAATTGTTATTTAATTTATTATTGCATATAAACTACCAGTTAAAATGTTATTTAATTTATTATTGAATATAACTGGCAGTAAATACCTGTTATTTATTATCTATTCTATATTGATATTATTGTTTGAATTGGATGATGATTGTGATAAATGTATGATGATTAATATTGTATGAATGGATGTTTTATTTTATATTGTTCTAAACTGCAAGTTGTTATGCATTTTATTTCATTCGGGATTGCGGTTTGAAATGATATATAGTCGTATTTTAATTTGAAATTACGAATTGAAATGATAGATATTTGTATCAATTGACCATAGGAAAGAAAATTATATATAGACACCGTCGGTCTATATATAAATATTTTGACAATGATTTCTATGGTTTTGTATAGAAATATACAGTTCAATAAATATTGATTTTTTTTAATATTATATAAATATTATTTTATATGTAGTTAAATTTTTGAATTTAGGCTATGTATAAATTTGTTTAATAAAAATAACTTTAATAATGGAGTTTGATTTTATTAAAATAAAATAGGGTCAAGTATTTAAATCATACTTTAATATAGAGGTTATAATTATTTAAATAAATTAAGGTTGGAAGGTAAATTAGAAATTTATTTGAAATTGAGCTTATTTAAGAATTAAACTTAATAAGTTGATGTAAAATTTATTAAATTTGAAATGTTAAAAGGTATAATTATTATAACTTGATTTTTGGGGTGAAGGTGAATTAAATGATTATTTCTAGTATAAATGAATTGAAGGAAATATTTAGTTATTTGTAATTTGATTTTTATTTAAATGCTAAAGGATTTATTATGTAAAATATTTCAAAACTAAATAATAGAAAATTGAATTGTTGAATCGTAATTATCAACCTTAGTTTTGAAATTGTTTAATACTCAAAGTTTGAAATATATTGAAATTGAAATGGTTTATTGAAAATGAAAGTGAGTTGAAAGTTGTGAATTGAGATTTTATATAAAGTGAATAAAATTGTGAAGTCGAGGAAACTATCTTACTTTATAAAGTGACTTTAAATTCAAGCTATTTTTTTTATATATATTGTTCGAATGTCCAAACCATTTAAGTTTTGGAAGTTATGGTTTAGAGGCTATGAAATTCGAAGTATTATGTTTTAAAAGACTATATTTCAAGCATTTGGTTTCGAAATATTAAAATTTTGAAAGTGTTATGATTTTGGGAAGGATATATTCGAAATAAAAATGATATTATATTGGTTTGGGTTTTATAAAAATGATATAATATTTCTTTTATTTTTGAAAGGGAAATGATGTCGTATTTATAAGGTTTTGAAATGGATAGTATATATTGGTTTTGAAGTATAATTATTTTGAAATGACCGTGGTGTTATAATAACGTTTGGTTGTTGATGAGACCGAGATCTAGGGCTGTCAATTTCCTACACGACCCGAAACACGACCCGAAACCCGCACGAAAATTAGCAGGTTAACCCGACCCATTTAATTGGCGGGTCATTTTCGGGTCAACCCGAATTTGACCCGTTTATAAACGGTGGGTTTCGGGTTGACCCGCTAACCCGAAACTGACCCGTTAACAACCCGTTTATACAGTATATAGGTTGAGCTGACCCGTTTACGACCCGCTCCGACCCGTTTATGACCTGTTTGTACCTTATACGGGTTATACGGGTTGACCCGACCCGTTTACGACCCGTTCTGACCCATTTACGACCCAATTATACCTTATACGGGTTGACCCGACCCGTTTACGACCCATTTACACCTTATACGGGTTGACCTGACCCATTTACGACCCGACCCGACTCGACCCGTTTATAATCGGGTTACACGGGTTGGGTCGGGTCAACCCGTTTATAAACGGGTCGGGTTCGGGTTGAGCTTTTTCGACCCGTTTAATAAACGGGTTGACCCGACCCATTTAAAATCAACCCGAACCCGACTTGACCCGACCCAAACCCGACCCGACCCGACCCATTGACATCCCTACCGAGATCGGAAGTTGCCATACTCTCTGCCAACCCCGAATACCACTTTAACAACCGTGTACGCGGAGGAGATTTCAGAATGAAGTCGGATGGCGGCGGCGTTTCCTTTGAGGTTAATACGTGGACCCGACTCCCGTGAGTTGGCATATGGTGGCTAAAACAGGAGAGATTGACGGGCTAATGAGGTCGCATCTTTGATCGGACCATCCCTTCGATATTATACTTTGACTTTTGGATTGATTCGATGGCCACTTTTGAGTTTTTTGATTTGGGGGTGTGGCTCGAGGTGGGCGGTAGCTATGACTATGCGTTACCACCGGCCCGGAAGCGTAATTGGTATATCTACCCTGGCATTGCCTAATTGTGCAGTGTCACTTATCCTAGCGCGCCTTGTACGAGTTTGGTTTTCTCCCGTGCCCCGTGTGGTATCCTCTGGTGGCTTCCCGATCACGAGGGACCATGATACTGGATGGACTAGTGGGACTATTACGTGTTAAGGTGAAAAATGTAAAGCCTTAATGCTATTTAAAAGTAAGTTTATTTTACTGTGGACATTATTATAATAGCGAAATATTACTACATAGTAAATAGTTTAACGAATCCTTAGGAGATATGAATCCCAACATCTCTTAAGTTACTGCACTCACGTTTGACACTGGATAGGAGATGTCAAATCCTGTAAACATCTCTGACGCCGTTCCACTCATATTTATTTCTATTGATTTAACTTACATACGATCTTTTAGTTTTGACTCGAGCGTTTTGTCTTTTCAATTCTCTCGGCTCAGACCACTACAACAAAAGGACCTTATTACAACTGTATTTTTACAACTGTCACAGATAGTCAGTTGTAATAAAGGTTTTTTACAACTCTTTTTATTAGACAGTTGTAGTAAACTTACTTTTAACAACTCTTTTATTTTGTCAGTTGTAATAGATGCCTATTACAACCATTCTGGCTTATCAGTTGCAATAAATGCCTATTTTTAACTACTCTATTTTTTTGCCAGTTGTAATTTATACCCATTGCAACATTTTTTTACCAGTTGTAATAAATGTCTATTTTTAACAACTTATCTTTTTTGTCAGTTGTAATAGATGCCTATTACAACCTTTTTTTGCTAGTTGTAATAGATGTCTATTACAACCATTTTTTGCTGGTTGTAATAAATGCATATTTTTAACTCTCTTTTTTGCAGTTGTAATAGACCATATTACAACATTTTTATGTGCCGTTTTAATAATTAATTAATAATTATAATTAAATAATAGTACATAATATTAATAACTATAAGAATATTAATAATCAATAAAAATTACTATTAAATAATAATACTTAATTTGAAATATGAAATAATTCATATTGATAACTACTATTCAATATAATTATGAATTAATATAATAACTAATAATTATTAAATAATTAATAGTTAATAAGAGTTAATTTTTTATGGTTAATAATTAACATTAAAAATTAATAATTAAAACTAATAATTAATATTAATAATTAATATTAATAATTAATATTTAATAATTGATATTAAAAATATAATAATAAATGATAAATAAATAAACAAGCAATATTTAATTAATAATTAAAAGATTATCAATAATAATTAATGTCAAATAATATTAATTAATAACTAATAATAAAGTTTTAATAATAAATAATAATTAATTAAATAATGATTAAACAGTAATAATTAAAAGTTAAAAATCAATATTAAATAATAACTATTTATATTAACTACTTATATTTAGTATTTCAATAAATTAAAATTTGAAAATTTTGAATTTTTTATAAAATTTGAATTTTTAAGAAATATTCATTAAATTCAAATTTAAAAAAATTAACACTTCAAAATAAATTTTAAATTGTAGAAAATATTCAGAATTTCAAGAAATTCTGAAATGTTTAAAAAAATTAAAATTTTGAAAAATATTAATATTATGTTTCTAATTATTACTTCCATATGCATCCAGACGCTTTCTTTTGTAACCATGACATATATAATTTAAAATTCCAGAAAGTTCCAAACTATCTGGAAAATAATTTGAAATATATAAACATTATGTTACAAATTATTACTTCCATATGCGTTTAGAGGCTTTCTTGCATAACCATCTTCTTTGATATATACAATTTTATTTTTGGCTCTAAATACAAATAATTTGACTTCAAAACGAAAATTTGCCCTCGAATCCACCTTTTTGGCTCCAATATGAATCAATTTCTTTTCGTCCTTGTCTTATGTTACTTCTCCCTACAACACCCATATTCTGCTTTCTCCACTAAAATAAAAAATACTAATAAATTCCTAATCCAAACTCCCTCAATCAACTCCCTAATCCAAATCCAAATACCGCTACCTCAAATAAATCCTCAACGAAATCACCTCAACAACCTCAACGGAAATCGGTACTCCCCAGCTGCACATGTTTTTACAGGGTCTACCCATGGAGTTGGTGACTTGGGTGGAGATTCGAGGGTTAGTGGATGCACGAGGTGGATGTTGTGTGGTTGTTGCGAATTAGGGGGTTGCGAATTAGGGGGTTGCGAAGTGGATGTTGTGGAGTTGTTGCGTATTAGGGGGTTGCGAGGCGGGGTTTTCGATCTGGGTGGTGATGTATGGTGGTGGAGGGACCGATTTTGATTTTGATTAGGGGGTTCTCAATTCCATTCGGATACTTAAAACCATCTTCGATTTCGCTCCTCGGCTTCGTTGTTCTTGCAGCCATGACCCCAACTCAAATACCTTTCCTAATCTTACATCAGGATATAAGATATTCTAAGGCTTAAACCATAATTCGATTGAAGTAAAAGCAGGTATTGGTATATCTTATTTACTCCTTTCTCTTCTGCTTATATTTGTCCATAGATGATAGATTTACCTTTTCTTTAGTCGCATTTTCTGTTAAATTTATTTATTCCTCCGATTTCTACTTCCAGTTGTCCATATTTGTTAATCTTGATTATTCCTCGAATTTCAGCTTACAATTGTCGACCAATATAACTTGCCTAGCATGGTTTAACTTTGGCCAAATTCTATGTTGGTTTGACGCATAAGCAATCGTTTGAAAAAGGGTTGAGTTTGAAATAGTTGCATTAGATTACTACATCAATGAGTTTTGCATCAGCCATTGTCTGCTGGTTGAAGGTAAGAATATACCAGTCTGCTTTCTTGAATTTTTGTTTTTCTAAAGTTGGACAAAGTTAGGCCGAGTATTGTTGAAATAATTTTGCATCCATGGTAAGCAAAACTATGTTCATGGGTTTACTGAGTGTGCTGGTGAATATCATAAGCCATACAGTTAAATAATATATCTGCAAAAAAGTGATTAAGGTTCCACTGTGATATTCATGAAATCAGCCCATTTACTGCTGCTGTAAAATTAGTTACATGTTGGTGTGACATTCGTTAATTAAGTTCATTTGCTAGTGTTGTAAAAATTTCCATTTTTTTAAATATTAGTGAGTATTTTTGATGCGCTTATGCTTGCAATCCAACAACTTTCAACAATTGTAAGCGAATAGGAACTCGGTAATAATTTTTGTTTAATAACTTGTTCTTGTTACCACATAATTATTTTGTCAGGAAACACAGAAGTTTGGAAGGGTAGAGGTCTCCAACTAAAGCAGCCTAAACGCCTTAATCCTTCTGATATTGCATATAGATAGAAACTACCTTCAAAATCGTTGATTTGTTCTGCTGCATTGGTAATTTATTTTCCTTTTTTATGCCGGCGAGTTAACAAGTAATTCATATGGTCCACGGTGAATGTTTTTCTACATAAAAGTAAATAGACAATGATAAATTCAGTTGCATTTTATAATCATATAGGTGTATGTATATAAGCTAATCAATGTATCAAAATGGCATATTTTCAATTGCAAGCTTCCTGGTTTTTGTTACTGTAACTCTACAATATCCCCATTCCTTGCATCTGGCATAATAGATTAGTTACACTTTGTTAGGGACTTTTATCAAATCATCCTCATTGGTATCCTGAAATTAACAACCAGTGTTATAAATTCTGACTGTTACTTTAGCTTAATTTAATTTGTTATATACTTATATAATAGTTATGTTATATTAGTTCAAATTCTTGTAGCAACAATAGAACGGTACTTTTCTTTCATAATATGTAAATTCATCTGATTAGAGTTATCTAATTTGATTTAGTGATATATGTGTTTGGACATCATAGGCCTTTTCACATAGCGCAGCCTCATGAAAACAAGTGTTTGGCCTTCTAAAGTAAACCTGATTCTATAATGAAATATGTTATGCAATTGTGACGTTGCTTTTACAAATGAGTATGTCATATTTCTAGAATTCTAAGGTACTTCATTGACCCTTCTTTTATATTGTGTATTTGTAGATATATGATGATTGTGTAGTGCGTATACATGCTTTTTAAATAACACATTTTATTTTTCAAATGAATTTGATGACCCACTAAATATTTTTATAAAGAGTTGATGTGATGAATCAAAGATGGTTAAACACGATAATATAACTAAAAAATAAGGACAAATTTTGTAATTTATACACGTAATGTAAATGTGTTGTTTATAGGATACTGGAGAGCTGTATGAGGAAGATAGAATATCGAGCAAGCAACGGATTATCCTGAGAGAGTAACTGATCTCTTCCAAAGCGAAGAAGTGACAACTTCTGTTAATAATTGCAAGTCGAAAGTTGCGTAATTTGCTCCACAGTTAAAACAGTAAAATTTACATATTTTTTTATAAATCATTGATTAATTGCATGAATCTTAGATTGGTAATTCCATTATATCTTTTAATAACAAATGCAAGTATTAATCATGTTTACAGAGAAATTAGATTGAGAATTTTCTCGAGAAGAAGAGGAAAGAAATAAAATCCCGAACAAAGAATTCAAAAAAGAAAAAAGAAAAAAGAAAAAGAAGAAGTTAGAACAACCGCCATGCCCACAAAAAGGATTTAACTCGTAAGAATATTTTCATTTTGTTCAACTGAAATGCTGTAGCAATTAGTTTAGGCTTGACGTTTATGTATATTGACCTTACTTGATTATCGACTGTTTTACTTGAATTTAATAAACAGAATATGCTTCTATATAATAGATCCTAGACTAGTTTGTTGGCTGAGAAACCAACCTAACAAGCCAATACATTCTGAAAAATCTGTATACTTAACTTTGGTTGCTAAACTTAAGAAGACTAAATACATCATTCTTACCTATCTACATCAACTTTCAAAGCACATTCATTACAAATCTCACCCTCAGTCATTGCACAGGCACTCTTGTTATATCAAATATACCGGGACTATGAATTTAACTTCATTTGCATCATTGAAGTGAAATGTAAAATCACAAACTTTATAATACCATCTGTACTTCAAGATTTTCGACTTCACATATGCTGCAGCAGAACTTATCATTCTTGCTAGTATATTGCCAAGCAGAACCTATCATTCTTGCTAGTACTATATTTCTAAATTCTTATATAACAATGACAGGATCGACTGTGCATTTTATGTGGCGAAATTTTTTAAGATTCTGGATAGAACTGCTTCCAACAAGCTATCAAAAAGAGGAAGTTGACATGTTTAAGGCACAAATGGTTTTTCAAATCACCGGTGATCCAGAAAATAGTTGGTCTATCCACAAATTCTTTAACAATAAAGAATGAACATATATTACTGTGATGGTGTATGATTTATAGTTTGTATTTAAGTTGTGATGTCTTCTCTATGAATGGATCAAGATTCCTTTGAATTTATATTAGTTTTTTAATGTTACTTATCCGTTTCTTACTGCACTTGCAAAATGTGTTTAGAAATTAATTTTTTTTATTATTTTGTATTCTTTTTTTTACAACTGCCAATCGCATTTGTAAAAAATTCTTTTACAACAGCCAAGCGTAGTTGTAAATAAGTCTTTTACAACTGTCAAAAGTAGTCATAAAAGACCTTTGACAACTGCTTTAGGTAATCTCAGAAAATTATTTTACAACTGTCGAAAACCGTTGTAAAAAATTATGTTTCTATCACAACTTCGGATATCACGACAGACGGTGGTCCGTTGTAATAGACCTATTACAACTGTTTTTAGCAGTTGTGAAAGAGTGTTTTTGTTGTAGTGGACTGAGCATTTCAGGATTTGAAAGACCGTATTCTGGAAGACGAAGGCGTAGATTTATTATTATTTATTATAGTATCCACTACATTCATACTGTTTCCGCTGCATTGATTATTATTCTCGGGTATGTGTAGCTCTGATATGTACTGTATAAATATAATCGAATATTTTGTAAAACAGCTTCATGAACTGTTTATTTGATTATTATATTTTATCGTTCCGCTGCAAGATTATATTTCGTTTTTTTTCTTTTTCTACTTTTCTTATTTACTCCATAACAATCTGCCCTTCTGTATGGTTTAAGTCTGACGTGTGTGCTTTGTCGTCGATTTAAAGCGTACAAAAAGACAGGACGTTACAAAAGCCTTACTAGTAGCACCCTTTGACTCATATAAAGATACCAACTTGTCCCACAAAGCCTTCGTGGATTCACAACTAGCTACAGGATGGAAAACTGAATCATCAAGATACTGGCGAATCAATGCAATCGTCTTCTTATCCATCTTCTTCCATTTTCCCTCATCTACATCAGAGGGCTTTTTATATCTCCATCAATCGGATCATGAAGATCATTGAGGTAAAGAACATTCTCCATCTTAGGCTTCCAAATAATCCAATTTTTCCGATCCAAAATAGCCATCTTTGAAAACAAAATCATATACGACATCAATAATTTTTCAAACCAAAATTACTCTAAGCTTTGCGATTATCTATGCTCCGATAATAAACTGTTATGGAAATAGCAGTGCTTTTCGGAAGCTTTTATCAACGGATCTTTGTCACCCAAATCATAAAGTGGTAATTGAATTGAAAACAAGACGAAATTGAAATCAAAATGCAATAACACAAGATTTTCCACCCAGCCATCCACTTTATCGATTCATCAAAATTTTATTTACAATTAATAAAACAAAGCTAAAATATAAAAATACCATTGAATCAAATAAGCAAATTGAGAAAGGGAGCAAATATCTATACGGCTAAAATTGTTAGAGAAGAAGAACAAAGATAGAGAAGAGAAAATTAGAAAATAGATTTTCCACCACAATTTTACACTCTCTTCTAGTCTCTATTTATATACTCAATCATTTAACGCCCAAGTTAACATTAGACGATGAAAAATAATCTGATTAACCAACTAAGTGAGAAATAAACATACTCAAATATGTCTATTATTTAGAAAAAAAAACAAAATCTTTTCTTTCTTTCTTTTGCATAGTTATTTCCCTCTACTTGTGAATTTGTATCACCAAAATTTAATAGAAGCTGCTATAGTTAGCTTTCAAGCAAGCATGTTGACTATGCTGCAGTTCTGTTACCACTTCTACTCGAGGTTTCTTTTTTTTGAAAGCTGGAAAGTGAGACTCCATTAATAACCTTATGTTTATAGAAATTATAGAAATTTACTATAAGGCGTCTTGCATGTAGGATCATACTAAATTGAACTGATGTTTCAAATGGTGGAATCATAATTTAAGACTTCAAAATTCAGATAACAAGCAAAGATATACAAAAAGGAAGACACTTATAGATTCTTACGACCAAATTATTTATTCTCATCCCAATAGTATAAACCTATAATTACCGATCAAAAAAATACAATTTATCAAGATAGGAAAAAAATAGTATTCATTTATGAACTTGTACAAATATGACAAGCCTTTTAATTTTTAAAGCTTTTTAACTCATATTGAGAGTAAATGGAATAGTTTAAGAAACTACTAGATTGGATTTAACCTAGAATTTCAAAAAACAAAGAACATAGTGCCTTTAACTTGCCTTATTGTGCCTTTAACTTGATAATTATCTAAGACAAATATGATATTTAGATTCATCCTGATTGTTTCGACGTAAGTCTAATGCAAATGCATGCAATCATATCTGAGTAGTATAAAATAAAATGAGAAAATGGTTTCTAAAAGAATTTTTTAAAACACGTTGCTAAGTGTCTCCTAAATCATTGGTGAAATTATTTTGGACCCTTAATGTCATTACCCAGTTAGACTTAAACCAAGCGTATAATAGTTCAAAGTAGTAAATAACATCAAAATATTATCGTAACTTTAACAGCTATACTAAAATTGAATTATTACTTTAAATATATCATGTAGGAAAACTTTTTCTTTTGATATATCATGTTGGAAAACTTGAATAAAACCACTCACAACGCATGCCTTTACATTAAATAACAAAAATTGTTTTTACTAAAATTGGAATATGTATAAAAAGGAGTTATATATTCATGAGCAAAAATACATGACCAATAATGCATGTGAAATGTGCGTAGCTGCAGCTGTTGTTTATCTCTTGTTGATGGATGTCATATATAGATCGAGATCTATATCTATGAAATTATTTGTAACGACCATAAATTTTAGTGGTTTATCTATTTAATTAATTGAAATTTTGTGAAATTTTAAATAAATGGATTTTGAAATAACAGTTTAATATTTGGAATATATCTATTTAAACTTAGGAAATGGTAAATTTTCACCTAATAATATGGACGTTTATTTTATTGTGTAATTTTATTTCAATTTATATCATTAAAAATCGATGGTAATAAAATGTTTTCCAAACTTGAATAATTTTCTATAGAAAATTTGTAAATCATCTTTTGAGTGGGACGTCATATTTTGTTTCTCTAAATTTAAACTTCTATTGCTCCATTCATCTTATTTCTGATAAATTTGCAGTATTTTTGGGTACCGATTACCGATCTTTGATCGGATGATCGTACCACCAACATCTGTATACCATTTTGATCGTCTCGTCATGTTGATTTCTGCGGTATATTCGATTCTTTGTTTGAAGTCCGATATGCGGTTGAAGCTGTGACTTGGTCATACGTATCGGTACCCGCTTTGAACTCTGTCGATTCATTTGTTCGTTTAAGCCACTATGTATGTTCCAATGATCACTTGTCTTTAATTTTCTTGAATCCAACAAACAAGACCCTTGCTATTTCCGAGTCCTCAATTTATTTTGCCATTTCATTCTTTACCTGTTCATTTGCCTTTTTGTTTTGCTTTGAAACCTTGTTTCGTTCCCATCTCTATCTCTGCTTATTCATCAAAAAAAAATTGGCCAGAGCATTTCTACTTTTCTTCACCTCACAGCTACACCCGCTCCACCTCTCTCTTTCTTCCGCCCTCTTACTGTAACTGCCTACATTACCTCCTGGAGCAACCTCCACCCATCTCCTACCCATCAACCGATCCAACTTCCCACGCGACCACAAGATCGGCTTCTTCCGCCTTCTCCTATAAACTGTCACGGCCATGCATGTAAGCAACAACCGACGTAGCCTATCACTGCCAATTTATCATCTCCAGCCATTCCCTCCTCCGTCCAACATCTCCAGAGACCTTCCACCGAACCTCCCCTCTTGTTATATATATATATATATATATATATATATATATATATATATATATATATATATATATATATATATATATATATATATATATATATATATATAGGTATGTATTAGCTCGGGAAGTTTGTATACATTATTATATGTATTTTACGGTTTATGTTTAAGTATATTTGATTATACTAAGTCATACAGCTATATATTTTAATTTTATATACAATGTTGGTTTATGCATACTCTTTGGTTTCAATGTATAAGCTATAATAGTTTATAGTAATTACAAACTAGTGTTATATTTTTAAAACACTAAGTTGTTTGTATATATTTTTATTAGTTGTATATAATATGGTTATTGCTGTTGGTATATTTATATATACATGGGTTAAGCTTTGGATGTTTTATAATTATTGTCCAGTATATTTACGTCCACAGTAAGAAATAGGTGTAACAGTATATAAGTTATGTAATAGTTCACATGGGTTGTTTTGTTCTCATATATACTGTATATTATTTTGTGGTCTAATGGATATACATATTACACATACTTCTGTAGCAATTGTACTCGGGAAATATATTGGATTTGTTGAAGGTTGATTTTAACTGTACATGGGCATGCGTGAGCGTGTGTATGTGTGTGTGTATGAGATGTGAAGTACATTGTATTTATATTTAAATCAGTTTTCCAGTTTATGAAGAGAAAATATGTTACAAATCCGTTTGTTATATATGTATGTATATATATTAGTTTATACACACATGAGTTTGGTTTTGAATATGTATATAGTTTGGAAAAGAAAAAAAATAAGTTATATAGATTTGTGAGAGTTTGTGCACATATAATATCTACTTAAAATTTTATTAGATTTTTGCATAGCTTTAACATATGTATACCTGGTAGTATATAAATATATGTAAGTATTGATTTAAAAAAATATATGTAAAATATATATATTTGATTTTTTAAATATTTATATTTTTAGAATAATGATTTGAATTATATATATTTTAATATTTATCAAAAATGTAAAATATTGATTTTATTAAATAATATAATAATATATTATATATTTTATTTCAGCCCATATCAAGCAGATTCTGATTTATTTCATCAATTCCTATTTATCAGCTTCATTCGTCAAATTCGTGCCAATTTAGCTTCGCTTTGGAATTCATTCTTGGATCCGTAACTCATCTCACTCTCATTCATCTTCAGCCTTGAAAGGTGAGCAATCACTCACGATTAACGTTTTTATATTTATTAAATTTGATTTCAACTGAAACAACAATTGAAATATGTTGTTGTTAATTATTTACATTGCTATATATATGCTATTATTTGTATATGTTCACCTATGACATCTGACACCATTATATGTTAATTATATTGATGATATATGCCCGTTAGAATAAAATTCCCTATGGGTTGAAATGATACATACCGGAACGATCTGTAGAATAGGAGAAAATCGTTACGGGTTGAAATGATAGACTTAAACGATTTTCATTAGAATTAAATTTGGGATTGCGGGTTGAAATGATATATCACCGTATACATTTTAAATTGTGGATTGAAATGATAAATATCCGTATCACTTGATCATGGGATAGAAAATTATATACAGGCACCATTGGTCTATATATAAATATTTTGAAATGATTTCTATGATTTTGGAAAGAAATATATATGGTTTTATATAAATATTGATTTTTGATACTATATAAATGTTATTTTATATATAGTTAAATTCTTGATTTTAAGCTATGTATATATTTGTTTTAATATAAAATAAGTTAATAATAAAGTTTGATTTTGTTAAATATAATATGGTTAAGTATTTAAATTTTATATTAATGTAGAGTTTATAATGATTTAATAAAATAAGGTTGGGAATACAGATTTGAATTTATTTGAAGTTGTATTTAATTGAGAATTTTATTTAATTAAATCGATTTGAAACTTATTTCATTTGATATTCTAAAGGATATGATTTTATAACTTGATTTTATTTTAAGGTGATTAATGAATATTTCAAGTTTGAGTTTTATTTAAATGATATTGAATTTATTTAGTAAATATTTCAAAACTAAATAATAGTATATTTAATTAAGATATATATAATTATCAAATTTAGTTTTGAAATTATGAGATATTTAAAGCTTTGAAATATATTGAAATTGAAATGGTTTACTTGAGGTTCAAATCTGTATTTGAAATCAATATAATTTGAAATGATTTATTGAGAACTGAATTGAGTTTTATCGATCTCAATTTAAATTTATCGATCCCATTCAAATTAAATTCAATCTCAATTTATCAATTTAAATTCAACTCAATTTCTAAAATAACTACTTAAATTTTATCGATCTCAAATTCGGATTTATAATCACAAATACCCCTTTATATTTCCATATATTTCAAAACTTTAAGTATTCAACGTTTCATCTAAATTTTCATCCAATTTAGTTTTCTAAATAATAAATTCAAATTTAGTTCAATCTTTCATTTCAATTCAATTTAGTTGCTAAATAACAAATTCAACTACGTTGATTTCAAATACAGATCCGAATCTCAACATAAACCATTTAAATTCCAATATAGTTCAAGGCTTTAATATTTAAATGTTCTATATAACAGTTTCGTGTAGATCTCGATTTAACCTCATTATTATTTAGTCTCGAAATACTCCCTTATTAGATTCAATATCATTTATGTAACCTTATTTTTTTTTTAAAGATAGCTTTCATATAAAAACTCAACCAAAAGCTGTCAACATGCCTGACAGGTAACCAAAACAATCCCATAAAGAAATACAACACCGAGAACTCACAACATAGATAAAAATGAAACACCCAAAAGGAATCAATAGACACTATCGAGAAGCAGATGCTAAGGATCTCTGGCCCAGCCACACTACACACCCGATGAGCTCCTGGCTACTATCGC
Organism: Allium cepa; assembly: GCA_030765085.1. Classification (NCBI taxonomy): domain Eukaryota; kingdom Viridiplantae; phylum Streptophyta; class Magnoliopsida; order Asparagales; family Amaryllidaceae; genus Allium; species Allium cepa. The sequence goes on from CM060941.1 coordinate 1,047,030,656, forward strand.
CCATCCGACATCGTAATCGTGCTCCGGCAATGCCACCGCCCGACGACGATGTAGTGGGACCAACAATCATAGAAAAGCAAGCTCATCCGCCGCCCCTCCTAAATAGTAGGAGGAAACGGCCAACACTCCAAAAACTGAAAGGCCGACATCTGGAAGGGGATAATGAATTCCTTGAAGCAATCCCCCAGCAGAAGAGGAACATAGAAATAAGAGCCACTTTTGAAAAGCAAGTGCCTGAAAGCAATAGACACACTGTAAGAAATCAAAAGGGGGGGGGGGGGGGAGAGGGGCGAAGACAGACAGGGAGGAGACTAGGAAGCCAGAACCACCAATCTCCGGATCGCCAATCATCCAATTCCCGCTCAATACGAAGACTGAGAGCAGGATATAGATAATAGGTTTACTAATCGACCAGAACGAGCACTGACCGACCCTCTGAAAGGTCGACCCCTAAATGCTAAGAAAAAATCATCTCTCACCCGCCGAATAACAGATAGAGGATCCATAGGAACCTCGTCAAAAATTGCCTTATTCCGTGCACACCATACATGCCAGCATATCAGACATGGAATCAAGCGAAAGATGATAGAGCGAAGAGATTTCCCAGAGCAATCAAACCACCAAGATGACAGCAAATCATTTGACGAGGTGATGGTGCCACGGACACCCAATAAATTACCGAAATAATTCCAGCAGGATCTGGCACACCAGCTAACGAAAAGCAAATGATTGATCGATTCTGTTTCCCCGTTGCCGCAGCACCTGCATCGGGAAACAAGCGGAATGCCAATCTGCTGGAGGTTCTCATCAACCGATAACCCATAATGGAAGGTTCGCCACATGAGAAGAGAGACTTTTGGAGGAATCCGAACGTCCCAAATGAAAGAAAAAAGAGGAAGGACAGGAGAAGGAGTTCGAGAAGAACTCCAGGCCTTAAGAATAGAGAACGGACCACCATCCCATCCAGAGTGGCCGCTATGAGAATCAACAAGCAGTTTGACCGATTGCATATGCTTCCAAGTCTCACTGGCGTAACAAGGAGAACCTGTATATCCAGAGGACGCCAGTCTCCGGTACTTAGCATGGAGAAATTTGGCCCATAAGGAGTCAATAGTACCGAACCTGTACCACAACTTACAAGCGAAAGCCGAACAGATGTCTTTCGGACTCCGCAAACCTAATCCACCCTCAGTCTTAGGACGGCAGATAACATCCCAAGACACCCAGTGGTGTCGGCGATTGTCACCCTTCGAACCCCAGAAGAAAGAGGATGCCAAAGATTGGAACGAGCGAAAAAAAGAGGCAGTAGGGGTCATAGCAGCGAATATATGAGTACCCATAGAGCTCAGAACCGATCGAATGAGCACTAATCTACCAGCTTGAGACAGAAGGGACGCATTCCATCGAATAATCTTACCCCTTACCTTATCCGTAAGAGGATCGAAAATGGCGTTAAGTTTCCTTCCTCGGTAAAGAACAATACCCAAATAAGGTAAGGGAAGGGAAGCAGCCTTGAATCCAGTAAAGGATTCGACCCAAGAAACTCTCACATGGTCCATGTCCTTCGCGTGCACGAAGGAACTCTTCGAAGAGTTGACCAATTGGCCCGAACACCTCTCGTACAACTTAATGAACCGAATAAGGCGGCTAACAGAGGACCGAGTTCCGTTGGAGAAAATGACAATGTCATCCGCGAATGACAGAGAGGAGACGAGTGGACACCGACTCGGAATACCGAATCGTTGAATTTGACCATAAACCGTCAAAGTGTGGATGCCACGTATGAAGGCCTCGGCCGCGATGACGAAAAGAGAAGGAGATAGAGGATCGCCTTGATGGATACCTCTACCAGCTTTGAAAAAGCCATTGGCCGATCCGTTAATGAGAACAGAGTACCAGCAGTTGGAAATGAGTCTCCAAACCAAATCAATTAGGGTTTCAGGGAAACCGAAAGCGCGAAGAACCTTGATGATGAAAAACCAGGACATACGGTCGTAGGCCTTTTCCATATCAAGTTTGAAAATAATGTTAGAACCCCTGAACTTTCGGTCAATCTGAGAAACAAGTTCTTGGGTTAATAGGACGTTATCAGTGATCAAACGCCCTTTAACAAAACCCGCTTGAGAAGAAGATATAATGCGATCAAGGTAAGGAGCCATACGGGTGGCCAAAACCTTGGATATCACTTTGTTTGCGAAGTTACAAAGGCTGATGGGACGGAACTCCGAACACGTCCGAGGATTATCACACTTTGGAATCAAGACCAAATTCGTGGATGACCAACTAATGGGAAGATCAGCCCCGGAAAAGAAATGCTGAATTGCCAGGCATAAATCAGCTTGGATGATATGCCAAGTAGAACGAAAGAAGGAACCATTAAAACCATCCGGCCCACAGGCACTATCCTTACTAAGAGCAAAGACACAGGCACGAACCTCATCTGTCGAAGGCGGGGAAGCCAAATCTACACTTCCCACATCAGGAACAATCCGAGGAATGAAAGAAAGGATGTCCCAATCCGGATCGGACACTGATGGAGAACCCAGATATGATTGAAAATGAGAGACTAATACCTCTTTGACTTCAGAAGGAGTCGAAGCCACAGATTGGTCCGTTCTCATAATTTCGTGAATAGAAAGCAAATTAGCTTTCTTGCGAATAGACGAGTGGAAGAATTTGGAATTCGTATCTCCTTCAACCACCCACTTGATCTGCGCCTTTTGACGCAGATAGGAGTTCTCAATACGAAGTTCCGAAGAGAAAGACAACTGAGCGCAAGCCCACAGCTCCTTATTTTCCGCCGAAGGAGTCTCGTCGAACAATGCTTTGGCAAGAATCAGAGACTCTTCTGCCGCTCGCACCCTGTCGAAAATATTCCGGAAAACAAGGGAATTCCACGTCTTAAGACTAGCCTTTAGACGCTTCAGTTTCCCAGAGAAAGCCCCCATGGGAGCAGCCACAATGGGAGTGGACCACGATTCCTCAACCACCTGAAGAAAGCTATGGTGGGAACTCCACATGCTAAGATAACGGAAAGAAGAAGGCCCCGATAACGATCGCGAAGCGCACCGAAGAACAAGAGGCGCATGATCAGAGCAAGTCCGATGAAGATGAGAGATAGAGAAAGAGTAAGGGAGGTTGAACCAATCAGCAGATCCAAAAATCCTATCCAACCTGGAGAGGATCCGATTCGGACCTACCTGATTGTTAGACCAAGTAAAAGCGGAACCAACGAACAGAATTTCAGATAACCCAGATCTCGCAACGAAGGAATTGAAATCTGAAATCGAAAGACGATTGACGGCTACCCCTCCCAATTTTTCAGTCTGACTAGCGACAACATTGAAGTCGCCACCTACAACCGAAAGCGAGCAACCGAAATCAGCTAGAGACAAAATATCATCCCAAAGAGATAATCTTTCTAACCGGTCACACTTGGCGTATACCGCCGAAAAAAAGAATGGATAAGGGGAGAAGGAGGAATAACACAAGATAGTTAAAAGTTGAGACGAGTCAAAAATTGGGCGAACATTGCAATCTTTGGACCAAAGAATCCAGATTTTACCCGAAACATTAGATAAAGCACCACCAAAACCTAACGACAACACGGCCTTTGTGATCTCGCCGGGACCCACAAAAGGTTCTAAAATAGCCACCAAACCAATGGAAGGCTTACGGAAAACCCGCTTAAGCCTAGCAGAAGAAGCTTCGTTACCAATACCTCTAATATTCCAGAAGAGAAAGTTCGACATAAAGCCAACACCTAAGAGAGAAAAAGAAAACAACAAAAGAAAACACACAGACGGAGATCAGATAAGATACAAGGAGGATAGAGCAGATCTATCAATCTGCTCCGTCGCCGCTATAGAGCGAGTACGAATAGTGCGAGGGATGACCGAAGCCTCACGCGATCTACGTCTAGAGGATCTGCGCAGAGGCTGACGCAATGGACCGGACACTGAAGACTCATCTAATCTCGCCATCGAACCGGGCATAAGAGAAGAGGAGCGGGATGGGAGAGAGTTCTCGGAAAGACGAGAAAGCCGTTCATTAATCAACGCAATATCCTCTACAGAAAGCATCGGAATGACGATCGATAAGGCACAGGGAGACGAAGCGAGAGAACAATGGGATGAGCAGCAAATAGGCGAGGAGACAGGAGGAACCGGGATGGATAGAGGATATCGATAATATGTAGGGGATCGATAAAATCGCATCCCACGATGCTGTAGGAACCTAACCCAAGCCGGACTGCCATAGGAAAGGCAGCCCCGCGAGACAGGAGAGGATCGCAGGGTGGACCTAGCAGAAATATCACCCGATCGGGTCGCAACTGACTGGTAATATTCCAGTCTGACCGCATAGCGGGCCGCACCAGGGTACACCATGCAATCAGGAATGGAACACCGCCTGAGCCAATCGACCCAAACAGGGTAATATCTCCGTAGAGACCGATGGGGACCAAACATAATAGGTAAACGATAAGCCACAAACGACAAAGACCTGGCCTCGCTATGGCTAAGACTATAATACCAACACGGGTAGCCACACTGTTCGCTCCAAACGGAGTTCACAATGCCAAAGTGACCTGACACGTCACCATCCATCAGAGAGGTAACAGTATCAGGGAGCACACGCCGAAGCGCGTCATGGCTCATAACCAAACAGAATAAACCAACAGATACAAGCCGACAAGGAACCAATAACCCATAATTAACGACTAACAGGACATGCACTACCAAAAAACTCACCTGGTCGGACGCCAAAGCACTTACCTGCAGCTGAACGTCGAAGAACACAAGAGAACAACCCATCAAAGCCTGACTGATCAATAAACCACTTGCCTGCTGTATCAAAGCACGTGGAAAAAACTGACAAACACCCGAAGATTGCATACCAGACAATACAAACATCAGATCAGGCCCACAAGAAGGCATAACCCAACCGGAGCCACGCAAAACAACTGCCTGAAAACAATGCAACAGAACAGAACGATCCACAACCACATCAAAGGACCAATGCCGACAACCGCTAACCACCTGCTCTGCCTCCGGAAAGCTAACCAACTCAACATGACTTGAAGAGGTGGTGAAATCCCCTTCAGTCAAAGAAACTGCCGAACGAACATCAGTCTTGTGAACAAGACTACACAAATCCTCAACGAGCAACCCCCCAAAAGAACCGCATTCCACCATGGCTTTCTCATGACCGAGAGCCACGATAGAAGGACTCGAAGAGGTGGTGAGCTCCTCTTCAGTCGCAAAGTTACCAAAACCTACAGAGCCACAAAGCACCGACCCCACCATCAAAGGCAACTCCCCCCGTGGCTCCACCTCACAAGAAACAGAGAAGAAAAGCTTCGGTTTGAAAAGGGGGATGAAATCCCTTTTCTGAACCACTTCGAAATCTGAAGGAGAGCACGGTTCCACCGATCGACCCACAACCTCAACAAGGCGATGACGTCGCGGCAATCGAGAATGAAGACCATTACCCCAAACGGGTAAGAGCTCCAAAAAGCAACAATCGACCCATACATAACGAGATCTACAGAGAGCCCCAAAATCAACCAAGCAATAAACCCTAACCTCAATCGATTTTACACCAGTAAAAATCACCGAGCAGGGCCCTAAAACCACACCCGATAAGGCGGTACCAATAGCTTCGAACGACGGACAATTACGCACAAAGGAACCGGAGAGGATGAACTCTCCCTCGTTCGAGAGTGGCAGCGGTTCCATAAACCAATAGGAGAAAAAATAAAACGAAAAACGCTAGATCCGAATATTAAAAGCAGTAATAAAAGCAGGAACAAGAAAAGCGACGGAGCAGAAGAGAAGAGAAGATCGAAGAAGCTAATCAGGAGAGGCCATTAGAGTCGTTATGTTTTTTGTTTTGTGTACTAATTATTGTTAACATCCAAAAAAACAGATTAAGAAAATAAATGTTTGTTGGTAATAGTTTGTTCTAAATTGTTTACTATAAATGAAAGTAAAAAAAATTAAGCATATTCATATTATTATATTTCAGTCTATCATATACTGCAATATTTTTATCCAGAAGTTAAACGACAGCAACCGTATTGTAAATTGTGTACCTTTCTGCTATTTCTGATTTATGTAACCTTAAATTACATTTTACTCAATATTTTCTTTAATTTATTTAAACGTGAAATATTCATTAAATAACTTAAATCAAAAATCCAGTTATAAAATCATACCCTTTAAATTTCCCATTCAAAAATTTCAAATCGATTTAATTAAATAAATCCTTATTTAAATACCATTTTTATAAACCAAAGTTTATCTCCCAATCTTAATTATTCAATTTATTACAAGAGAATATAGTTGAAATATAGATTTACATAAATACTTAACCATATTATATGCATTAAATCAATCTAATTTAAATCAAATATTACTATTAAATCTATATAGACAATTTTCTTTTATATAATATCTTAAGAATCAAATTTATTAAACCATATATTTCTTTCCAAAATTATAGAAATTATTTTCAAAATATTTATATGGACCAGCGGTGTCTGTACATATTTCCTATCATATAGTCAAGTGCTATGGATATTTATCATTTCAATCTGTATACTAAATATATACGGGTGGATATCATTTTAACCCGTAATCCCAAATTCAATTAATTGAAAATCGCTTGGGTTTATCATTTCAACTCATAACGATTTTCTCCTATTCTAAAGTCTGTTCGGATATGTATCATTTCAACTCATAGTGATTTCTAAACTACAGGGAACTTGCAGAGTGATAACAGAAAATACAATAAAATAGCAGGCATATATCATCAATAACAATATAATATAAACAACAGGATATGGTGTCATATCCCGCAAGTTAACAGTTACAGATAATAGCATATATAACAAATTTAAATAACTACAGCAGCATATTTCAATTGTCGTTTCAATTGAAATCAAATTTAATGAATAAAAGAATGTTAACCGTGAGTGATTGCTCAGCTTTCGAGGTTAGAGAGATAGACAATGAAGTTGAGTTACAACATGCAAGCACGACTTCCAAAGAAAAGTTAGATGGTACGATTTCGACGGAAAAGCTGATAGATTAAAATTGATGAGAACGGATCAAATTAGCTTGATAAAAATGAAAGGAAGATTATATGATTAATTTATTACTTTCTTTCACAATGAACGTTAAATCAAAACACGCATTTTAAAAAATGAAATATATATATATATATATATATATATATGTATGCACACCCATGAAAACCATATAACTTTAAAACACTTCCATTTCATATTAATGTTAAATAACAAATATATAATTATTCAAAATGTCACATATATAGTATATTCATTTTATGGTTGTCGTTTCCATGTAATAAATATTCATTTTAAAGCAATATTAAAATAATATATATGTATAGTTAAAAATCAATGTTCTAACATAAAACACATATATTAAAGATCAACACACACATATATAATATCTTTTGAAATGAATACTTATGTATATATATAATTATTATAGTTTATTACTTTCCTTTTCAAAATATCCAGCAGGAAATCACACAAACTTATGCATATATATATATGCAGATAAATAATATTCTTTGTAATACATTGTTAACTTACTCCTTTTTTTTCTTTTTTTTAAAGAGTATATATGCAGTCCAGTTTATAAGAAATTTTTTTATTTTTTTTATTTTTTATAAAACCTTCATATATAATAAAATATATGTATAAAATAAAATATTTGTATATATAAAAATCAAAACGAATCAAACATATATTCAAAAACTAGATCATATAAATAACAATGTATTTAGTTAACAATAGTATAAAATTCATTTATATAACTCTCTTATATTCATTATAACTACAATCGAAACGGTTATATATGCTTTTATATAAACTAACCAAATATACACGTTACTTAACCTATCTGTACCCGATCAATAGCTTTATTATCAAAGCACGCACACCATAACAGTATGAAGATATACAATGCTTTAGGCTTATTAAACAATATATTGCAACTTATGTATACTAGTATGTGAATATAAATAAGCTTACATACTTATCATATAAAAATCAAAATTAAAAAAAAAAATATATAACAAAATATATATAAACTCAGAAATTGATATATAAGCTAATACTGTTATATCTAGAATTTTTTTTATTAAGTACATCCATACATATATATCTTTGGGTACTACAATTTGTATTATTTGCCTTTTATAAAGAAAATTGCGGTTGCACTGAGTTTGTACGTATAGCTTACTTTATGTATATAAATAACATAAGCTGTCATCTATATATACACTAAAATATGTAAATTTAAGGAAGTATACTATTAGCAAATATATATAATATAATACAATGTATAAACATACCCTGTGTAAACTCGAGTCGCTGATGGCTGGGAAAAAGGAATAAATAAGAAACTACAGACAATGGGCAAAATGTTGATGCCACCTATGTGCTGTCAGAAGTTATTACCTCTAGACCATACACTCGGCTATGATAAGGCTGCCGATGTGGATAGGGAAGATGTTGGGTTCGGCTGGAAGGCAGGGTGTTCCTTAAGAGAAGAGGAGGGGAGAAGGAGGGGACAGGCGCTTGATGGAAAGAAAATTTACAGAGAGAGGATGAAAAGAATGCAGATGTACTAGGTAAAAGAAAGGAGGAGCAGGCTAGAATAAATAGAATGTACGAAGAGAACAAGGAAGGTTATAAATCAGATTGGAATGAAAACGTAAAGAAGGAAAGAAAGAAAGAAATAAAAGAAATCAATGAATGCGAAATAACGTATAGTATTTTATACGTTTCAAACTTTGAAATGGCAACGGTCATGAGTTGATTTAGCTACATTTAAAGCAATAATTTTTTTGTTTGTTTGGATAATACGTAATAAGTTTGGAAAGGCAATGATATTTAAAATGGAATAAGGAATGTACAGAGAAATTTAAGCAAAGATAAAACGTACAGAATAAATATAGAGTAACGGGACAGTCACGATAATTCAGTGGATAATTAAAGCAACTTTTAATGCCACCAACCGCACGTTCAAATCTGAAAAGCCAGAGTAACGGACCATATAATAAATTGAAACGATGGATTGATAACAGCTGCAAGTATATATTTAATAGAAAAGAACGGACAGAGAAAATTTTGTGAAACGTACTGAAAATAAATATGAAGTACTTATTATATTATACGTTTCTTTTTGAATGTAGAGTCCAAAATTTGAAAGCCAAGTAACGGTCAACCCTTGATTTGGTGAAAATAATTATAGCAATTAATAAAAGAAATAAATTGCAACGGTCACGTTGCTTTGATTTAGCTGACCCATCAAAGCAAATTATTTATAATTTAACTGGTAGGAAACGTAAAGGAACGTACCACCATAAAATGAAATTGATAACATCTGTGCATTGATTCTGCAATATTTATTAAAGAAATTGATTCTGCAATATTTATTAAAGCAATTTATTAGCTTGCTTGAATTAAATAGAATTTCACAATGGAATAAACTTTAATAAAATAAACTGAAAATTTAAAATCTGCTATGTTTGATTGGACGTAATCCAAATATTTAATTTTTATTTCAAAATATTATTATATAAAATTTCTCAAAAGTTTCAATTAATTACGTTAAATAAAACCATTTAAAACTATTAAAATCTACGGGTCGTTACACTTTCCCCCACTCAAAACTTTTCGTCCCCGAAAAGGTAGGTGGTAGGAGAATAGAACAACCAGAAATAAAATAGATTGAAAGACAAGATAAACAATTAATTTAAAACTATATAAATTTTATTTGAAATATTTATTTGATAACTTCATTTGAAATTTAATCTTCTTTAATACTTTTTAAACTCCTTTGAAAACAATTATTTACATTATTACTTATATTTACAAAGAAGCTATTGAAATATTAAATCCAAAATTCATAAATTTTTATTTTGTTTCAAGATACCTTCCAAATATTATTATTAGATCACAAATCATTTTTAAAAAAAATATGTTTTATTTTAGATAAATAACTTCTAAAATATTTATAACACTAAAATTTCTATTAAACCATGTAGTATATAATTAAACAATATTTTAAAGGATATATCCAACAAGGTAGGAAGGTAGATTTGGAAAACAAAATTAAGGTGAATAACTAAACTGCGCAGATAAGGTAGATGCAAGGAATAGTATCAGGCACGAATAATTAATCTAGAACCATAAGAATTTAAATTTCAAATATTAATTCAACATTTCTTTGTTGGGAAAAATTCTTTTATAATAAATACCTTTATAATAATACTTTTATAATAAAATACTGTTATATCGAAATAAATTTTCCTTTCGAAAATACTTTTATAACTCGATATTTCAACAAGTTTAACTTCGTTCTTGCAGACTCTGGCCATGCGTTGATCAGGCGCAAAGCTATAATTCTTCAAGTACTTAGTAGACTTGTTTCAACACCCAGTGAAAATACTTGAAAAACCTTTAAAACAGATATGGAAAGTAAAATCCAAACAAAACAACCAAACCAAAACCTTTGTCCGACCATGGTTCGCAGATACACAATGGTTACGCTTGGATCCCCCAGGAAACAATCCATATCCGTAAGTTTTCTCAGCCCTACGAGTTACGCCATGATGACTAGTAGAGTGCAGGATACACAATGGTTACGCTTGGGTTCCCCAGGAAACAATCCGTACCCCTAGGATGTCTCAGCCAGGCAATTTCGCTACTATTCGCGACCTACACAGATTGCAGGATACACAATGGTTACACCTGGATCCCCCAGGAAACAATCCGTACCCCTAGGACAGACTCAGCCAGGCAATTGCGCTATGCAGTCGCGAGAGAAAAAAAACCATGGGTTACGCCACGGTGGGAACACTCGAGTATTACATCAGGAAAACCAAAAATGAGAGAGAATAATATCGATAGAATGAATCCACGATGTGGCTACAAAGCGGATATCAAGCAGAACGCACTTTCCATATCTTTACTTTGAAAATATATATCATATAGTACCTTTTCAAATCACTTTCAAATATCGTACTTATATAAAGTCCATATATATAGGATTCAATTTTTTCCAAATCGAATACTTTCCAAAATCAATAGTAGATCAAATCATACTTATATAGACTTCGATTATATAAAATCTCTTTCCAAATTGAGTACCTTTCAAATCAATAGATTTCAAATCAACTTCATACTTATACAATCCATTTTATATAAGTTCGACCACTCCTAAATCAAGTGCTTAATAATATAAGGTTCTCAAATTTCAAATCATTTCAATATCAATTCATTTTCAAAATCATATACGATTTCACCAAATTTTCTTCCAAATTAAATATCTAAATTTCAAAGTTCCAAAAATAATAGGTTTAGAAAATTATCCCAGTTTCCAAATTAAAATAATTCAAGTCAAACAAATTCATTTCCAAAATCACCATATAAGTACGGGTTTTTAATTCAATTTAATTTTCAAAACCAAATCTTTTCTCAAAATCAATTATACTTAAAATGGTTTCCAAATTTATAATTATCCCTTTAAAACTTTTAAACTATCTATTTCTATTTGAAATATCCAATTTACCTTTCTGAAAATCATTATTCAAAACTATTTTTTTTTCAAAACATTTCAAAACTAAATTTATATTCTTTATCAAACATTTCATACTCTTCGAAATTTCTTAGCTTTGAAAATTTAATCTCGATTTGGAAGTGTCGAACATTCAAAATATTTAGGGAAATCAAATTTTCAATTCAAGAGTTGAAAATCAACAATAAATCAATAAATATATTATTAAATCCGAAACTCGAGGACTGAACACCGGTCTCATTTTAAATTGTTTCAAATATATACTTATATCTTTCTAAAATATCAAATTATACTTCAGAATTTGAAATCGAAAACGATTTTACAAAATCACTTGCATAGCGAAGCTATTAAAGTGGCCTCTCCCCCACTTTGAAACTCAAAAATCAATGTCGATGATGCATGCACTCATCACCGAAATTATTTTTCAGTGACATAAGTGAGTTTTGGACTTCTATTTTCTTGAAAACTTCTTTGAAATTTCTTCAAAATTATTGGAATTCATTTGAACTCATTTGAATCATTTCTTATTCGGAAAAATACTTTTAAATCGTATTATTTTTATATATTTTCCAAAATCTTAAAACCAATTTCAGAATACTGGAATTCAATTCTCGATTTTCAAATTTAACTCTACAGTTGTAAATCATTTTTATATAAACCAATTTCTTATAATTTTTCAAAATTTCAAATCCTTTCAAAACCTTTTTATATAGAATAACATTTCTTTTTTGCTTGATATATATAGGTATATAATCCTTATCGAAAACATTTTCACTTTTATATATATATATATATATAAAATCATAGTTATCAAAATAAAATTTCGGTATAAACAATTTCAAAAATACGAACAAAACCCGATTTTCGAAGGATGATTCAAGAATGGATTTCAAAAAAAAGATAGAGATTTAATTTAAAGGAACTCCAATCAATAGAATCCTGATTCGAAGATAGACTCGATCATAGATGAGATAATTAAATTACAAAATAGAAGATGGACATACTTCTATAAATCGCGGGCGATGTTAACCGGATCAACCGTGAATTTAGCAATATAATGGATACAGAATTCTAAGGCAAATCTACATTCGGTCGCTATAGATAGAATTCGGAATAACAGGAGATAGTAGCATCTAAACCGAGGGATACATAAATCTCCGGTGAATCAATGCCAATTGTAAAGGAGTTTCATCCCCTTTACAAATCATTCAGTGGAGTCATGGGATACTCCAGAATCGAACGAATATAAATAGGGAGAGACAAGAATGAATTTCGGAACCGAGGGACTTTCTAAAATTCAAAGGAAATCGAGTCAAATAGGAAGAGATTCAACTCGAACGAAAGTGATTCTGTAAATAAATTTACCATATATGCTAAGTTTTGCCTAGAGCCAAAGCTCTGATACCAACTGTAATGACCCGCTATTTTGGACCATTCAAATCGGCAATAAAACCATACATATCCAACTTGAATAATTCAAAATACCGAATTGTTAATTTAAATTTGGCAAAACTTAAAATATACATTAAATAAATCAATCACAGATCACAGAGTAATATAGTGCAGCGGAATAGATAAAGAATCGTAGTTCATGAAGCTACTATATATATCAGAGTTAGAAAAATACAACCGAATAGTTCAAATGCAGTGAAGTCTCCAATGCGACAGATGACTTCTCTGAACCAATCAACTGGAAAGGCTGGAATCTGAATCAATAGTTGGATTTCCAAACGAAGCTCCAAACTCCAAAGGTGAGTCTCAAATGCTGTATCACTCAGTCTGACCCGAGCGTAAAGCAAAACACAAAACACTCGAGTTAGGATTAACGTTCTTATATCAATAGATCCAACTAAAGTGAAATATCAACTGAAATACAAATAACTTAAAGGATGTTTGGGATAACCATCCTCAAAAGGTCCATGGAACTTTCTACAAGGTAGAAATATACACTATAACACCGTGGTCATTTCAGCTTAATTTATACTTCAAAACTAAATCTCATTTTCACTTCAAATATCTCTATATTTCCCAAAATAGTATTTATATATATTAAATAGTTTATACAGTAAAGTATTTTCAATTTCCTCAACTTAACAAAACGTTCCAACATCAATTAGACCTTCCCATTCAAATTAAATTCAATCTCAATTTATCAATTTAAATTCAACTCAATTTCTAAAATAACCACTTAAATTTTATCAATCTCAAATTCGGATTTACAATCACAAATACCCTTTTATATTTCCATATATTTTAAAACTTTAAGTATTCAACGTTTCATCTAAATTTTCATTCAATTTAGTTTTATAAATAATAAATTCAAATTTAGTTCAACCTAAATTCTCATTTCAATTCAATTTAGTTGCTAAATAACAAATTCAACTACGTTGATTTCAAATACAGATCCGAATCTCAACATAAACCATTTAAATTCCAATATAGTTCAAGGCTTTAATATTTAAATGTTCTATATAACAGTTTCATATAAATCTCGATTTAACCTCATTATTATTTAGTCTCGAAATACTCCCTTATTAGATTCAATATCATTTATGTAACCTTAAATTACATTTTACTCAATATTTTCTTTAATTTATTTAAACGTGAAATATTCATTAAATAACTTAAATCAAAAATCCAGTTATAAAATCATACCCTTTAAATTTCCCATTCAAAAATTTCAAATCGATTTAATTAAATAAATCCTTATTTAAATACCATTTTTATAAACCCAAATTTATTTCCCAATCTTAATTATTCAATTTATTACAAGAGAATCTATTTGAAATATAGATTTACATAAATACTTAACCATATTATATGCATTGAATCAATCTAATTTAAATCAAATATTACTACTAAATCTATATATACAATTTTTATTTAAATAATATCTTAAGAATCAAATTTATTAAACCATATATTTCTTTCCAAAATTATAGAAATTATTTTCAAAATATTTACATGGACCAACGGTGTCTGTATATATTTCCTATCATATAGTCAAGTGCTACGGATATTTATCATTTCAATCCATATACTAAATATATACGGGTGGATATCATTTCAACCCGTAATCCCAAATTCAATTAAATGAGAATCGCTTGGGTTTATCATTTCAACCCATAACGATCTTCTCCTATTCTAAAGTCTGTTCGGGTATGTATCATTTCAACCCATAGTGATTTCTAAACTACAGGGGACTTGCAGAGTGATAACAGAAAATATAATAAAATAACAGGTATATATCATCAATAACAATATAATATAAACAACAGGATATGGTGTCATATCCCGCAGGTGAACAGTTACAGATAATAGCATATATAACAAATTTAAATAACTACAATCAATTGTCGTTTCAATTGAAATCAAATTTAATGAATAAAAGAATGTTAATCGTGAGTGATTGCTCACCTTTCGAGGTTAGAGAGATAGACAATGAAGTTGAGTTACGAAATGCAAGCACGAATTCCAAAGCAAAGTTAGATGGTACGATTTCGACGGAAAAGCTGGTAGACAGAAATTGATGAGAACGGATCAAATTAGCTTATAAAATTGAAACGAAGATTATATGATTAATTTATTACTTTCTTTCAAAATGAACGTTAAATCAAAACACGCATTTTAAAAAATGAAATATATATATATGCACACCCACGAAAACCATATAACTTTAAAACGCTTCCATTTCATATTAATGTTAAATAACAAATATATAATTATTCAAAATGTCACATATATAGTATATTCATTTTATGGTTGTCGTTTCCATGTAATAAATATTCATTTTAAACCAATATTAAAATAATATATATGTATAGTTAAAAATCAATGTTCTAACATAAAACACATATATTAAAGATCAACACACACATATATAATATCTTTTGAAATGAATACTTATGTATATATATAATTATTATAGTTTATTACTTTCCTTTTCAAAATATCCAGCAAGAAATCAAACAAACTTATGCACATATATATGCAGATAAACAATATTCTTTATAATACATTGTTAACTTACTCTTTTTTTTAAAGAGTATATATGCAGTCCATTTTATAAGAAATTTTTTTATTTTTTTATTTTTTATAAAACCTTCATATATAACAAAATATATGTATAAAATAAAATATTTGTATATATAAAAATCAAAACGAATCAAACATATATTCAAAAACTGGATCATATAAATAATAATGTATTTAGTTAACACATAGTATAAAATTCATTTATATAACTCTCTTATATATTCATTATAACTACAATCGAAATGGTTATGTATACTTTTATATAAACTAACCAAATATACATGTTACTTAACCTATTTGTACCCGATCAATAGCTTTATTATTAAAGCACGCACATCATAACAGTATGAAGATATACAATGCTTTAGGCTTATTAAACAATATATTGCAACTTATGTATACTAATATGTGAATATAAATAAGCTTACATACATATTATATAAAAATCAAAATTAAAAAAAAAACAATATAACAAAATATATATAAACTCAGAAATTGATATATAAGCTTATACTGTTATATCGAGAATTTTTTATTATTAAGTACAGCCATACATATATATCTTTGGGTACTACAATTTGTATTATTTGCCTTTTATAAAGAAAATTGCGGTTGCACTGAGTTTGTACATATAGCTTACTTTATGTATATAAATAACATAAGCTGTCATACATATATACACTAAAATATGTAAATTTAAGGCAGTATACTACTAGCAAATATATATAATATAATACAATGTATAGACATACCCTGTGTAAACTCGAGTCGCTGATGGGTGGGCAAAAGGAATAAATAAGAAACTACAGACAATGGGGAAAATGTTGATTCCACCTATGTGCGGTCAGAAGCTATTACCTCTAGACTATACACTCGGCTATGATAAGGCTGCCGATGTGGATAGGCAAGATGTTGGGTTCGGCTGGAAGGCAGGGTGTTCCTTAAGAGAAGAGGAGGGGAGAAGGAGGGGACATGCGCTTGGTGGAAAGAAAATTTGCAGAGATAGGATGAAAAGAAAGCAGATGTACTAGGTAAAAGAAAGGAGGAGCAGGCTAGAATAAATAGAATGTACGAAGAGAACAAGGAAGGTTATAAATCAGATTGGAATGAAAACATAAAGAAAGAAAGAAAGAAATTAATTAAAGAAACCAATGAATGCGAAATAACGTATAGTATTTTATACGTTTCAAACTTTGAAATGGCAACGGTCATGAGTTGATTTAGCTACATTTAAAGCAATAACTTTTTTGTTTGTTTGGATAATACGTAATAAGTTTGGAAAGGCAATGATATTTAAAATGGAACAAGGAATGGACAGAGAAATTTATGCAAAGATAAAACGTACAGAATAAATATAGAGTAACGGGACAGTCACGATAATTCAGTGGATAATTAAAACAACTTTTAATGCCACCAGTTACACGTTCAAATCTGAAAAGCCAGAGTAACGGACCATATAGTAAATTGAAACGATGGATTGATAACAGCTGTAAGTATATATTTAATAGAAAAGAATGGACAGAGAAAATTTTGTGAAACGTACTGAAAATAAATATGAAGTACTTATTATATTATATGTTTCTTTTTGAATGCAGAGTCCAAAATTTGAAAGCCAATTAACGGTCAACCCTTGATTTGGTGAAAATAATTATAGCAATTAATAAAAGAAATAAATAGTAACGGTCACGTTGCTTTGATTTAACTGACCCATCAAAGCAAATTATTTATAATTTAACTGGTAGGAAACGTAAAGGAACATACCACCATAAAATGAAATAACATCTGTGCATTGATTCTGCAATATTTATTAAAGAAATTGATTCTGCAATATTTATTAAAGCAATTTATTAGCTAGCTTGAATTAAATAGAATTTTACAATGGAATAAACTTTGATAAAATAAATTGAAAATTTAAAATCTGCTATGTTTAATTGGACATAATCCAAATATTAATTTTTTATTTCAAAATATTATTATATAAAATTTCTCAAAAGTTTCAATTAATTACGTTAAATAAAACCGTTTAAAACTATTAAAATCTACGGGTCGTTACAGAAAATTTCAAGCTCCTGCGCCGATCAGCATACTTCTTCTGCCTATCTTGAGCACTCCTCATCTTCCTCTTGATCTCCTCAACCTTCTCGGAAGCCTCCAAAATCATTTCAGGACCAAGAACTAAATGATTACCAGATTCAATATAGCAAGATGGAGATCTGCAAGGTCGTCTGTAAAGTGCAGCAAATGGAGAAATTGCAATACTAGCCTGAATTCAAAAACGAAATGAGATAGATAAAAGATTTAGATAAGATTAAAATAAAGGAGTGAAATTATTCCTGATAATTGTTGTTATAGGTGAATTAAACAAGATGGAGATGATCTTCCCAAGATCCTCCATAATCGAGAACACAGGCACGAAGAAGATCCTCGAGAATCTGATTCACTCTTTCCGTTCGACCGTCGGTCTGCGGATGGTAAGTAATGCTTAGATTCAGGTGAGTACCCAAAGATTCCTGAATTTTTTTCCAAAACTGACTGGTAAAGATAGGATTTCTATCACAAACAATACTGATAGGGACATCATGGAGACGAGCAATCTCCCTCATATAGATCTCAGACAAACTAGAACCAGAACGGTAGACTTGACCGGAATGAAATGAGCTGACTTGGTCAATCTATCCACAATAACCCAAATACTCTCATTACCCCCTTCTAGTCCTCGGTAATCCATCAATAAAATCCATAGAAACCTGTTCCCTTTTCCAATTGGGAACCTCAATGGGCTGCAATAAATCAAGGGTCTTCTGATGATCGGTCTTGACTTGTTGACAATTCGCACACCTACTAACAAAGATAGAGATATCACGCCTCATACCTTTCCACCAATAAAGCTTCTTCATATCCTGATACATCTTCGTCACACCAGGATGAATAGAAAGTTTGTATCAATGATTTTCCCGAAGTAACTCTTGCCTCAAACCATCAACATTCGAGACACAAATCCGGTTGTTGATCTTCAAAATCCCTCTATCATCGATCTGAGCTCCACTACCATCAAGACTACTACCACTAACCCTACTACGAACACTCTCCTTTATAAGGCTAAATATCTCATCCTCATCCTACTTAGCTGTGATACGATCCAAAAGAGGAGAAGAAGAAACAACAAGCTGACACAACATAGCCTTCTTCCGACTCAAAGCATCGGCCACAACATTAGCTTTCCCAGGGGTACAGCTAATGTCGAGATCATAAGAAGCAAGGAACTCAAGCCACCTAACCTGACGCTGATTTAAACCCTTTTGGGTCAAGATATACCTCAAAGATTGATGATCAGTAAAGAGCTCAAACTTAGCACCCAAAAGATGATGCCTCCAAAGCTTCAAAGCAAAAAACCACAGCAAGCAATTCCAAATCATGAGCTACATAATTGGCTTCATGCATCTTCAACTGGCGACTGGCATAAGCAATGGCCTTCCTATCTTGCATCAGAACAGCTCCCAAACCCTCACGACTAGCATCAGTGTATACCGTTAATCCCTTATTTCCATTTGGAACGGTAGGCACTGGTGCGGAAGTAAGCTTACACTTTAACTCGTTGAATGCAGTTTCACACTTATCATTTCATACGAACTTAGCATTCTTACGAGTCAAAGCAGTGAGGGGTGCTGCAATCCGAGAAAAATTCTCAATGAATCTCCAATAATAACCGGCAAGGCCCAGAAAACTACGAATATCAGATGGAGTCCCAGGAGTTTCCCAATCCTGCAACAGAATAGAGAGAAATTAGGACCACAGAAAAGATAGAATGATTAAATCACAGAAAGAGAAGAGAATAAAGACTTACATTGATTTCATCGATCTGGACTGGATCAACAGAAACTCCATTACTAGGAACAATATGCCCAAGAAATCGACTTCATCCTTCAATAAATGGCATTTAGAGAATTTAGCCTTCAACTGATGATTTCTAAGAGTCTCCAAAACAAATTTCAAATGCAACTCATGCTCTTCTCTTGACTTGGAGAAGACAAGGAGTCATCAATAATGACTAAAACAAATTTGTTAAGCACATCACGAAAAACATGATTTATCAAATCAACAAAGAAAGCTGGGGAATTAGTCAAACCAAAAGGCATAACTAACCATTCATAGAAACCATCCTCAGTACGGAAAGCAGTTTTGGGAATACTTTCCTCAACAAATCTGAGCTGGTGAAAACCTGTAGCAAGATCAAGCTGAGAGAAAACAGTAGCTCCATGAAGCTGATCGAACATATCATTGATGCAAGGCATAGGATATCGGTTTCTCATAGTGAGATTGTTCAGCTCCCTATAATCAACACACATCCTCAAAGAACCATCAGACTTAGTGACAAAAACCACCACTGCTCCCCATTCGGAATGGTTTGGTCTGATAAGACCCTTGGAGAACAAGTCCTCAATTTGCTTACCTAACTCAACCTTCTCACGGGATGTCATTGTTCTGGAAGGAAGAACTACAGTTCTAGCTCTAGGAATAAGACTAATGTGGAAATCAATTTTCAGCTTAGAAGGTAAAGAAGTGACTTCACCAAATACATCGGGATAGAGTTTGACCACACGAGTCGAGTCAAGATCACCAGGAGAAGAATCAAGAGAATAAATAAAACTGCCAGCAAAATCCTAAGGCAAACGTCACTGAATCACCAAAGAATCACCCTTATCACCAACAAGAGAAACAGTTTGGATTTTACAAGAGATAATAGCTTCATGCCTCTTCAGCCAATCACCTCCAAGCAATATATCAAAAGCATCGAAACCCAGAACATAGAAATCACCAGAAAAATGATAACCAGAGTAGAAGAGTTTCACCCTTCGACAAATCCTACTAAAGTTTGCAGGACCACCAATAGGATTTTTAACACACAAAGGTTCAGGAGCATACTCGGGAGAAATGAGATGCTCAAACTTATCACAAAGATCCATGGAAATAAAGTCTATGGGAAGCTCCAGTATCAAATAGAACAGGAGCAGAAAAATAAAACAGAGAAAAAGTGCCCTGGAGAGTACCTTGGATATCACTAGGAGCAGAAGCAGGAGAAAAAGCAGGTGCAGGTGGTGGAGCAGGTGAAGAAGCAGAGGTAATAGCAAAGACACCAGAGGGCTTGCCCTTCTGCTGAGTAGGACAATCCTTCCTGAAGTGACCAGGCTGCAAGCAAATATGATAGAGATCACGCTTGTTCAGCTGAGCAGAAGAAGGAACAGCAACACCAATTGAAGTAGGACAACTGTTGGCATAGTGTCCCTTCTGATCACAGTTGAAGCAAGTAATGGAAGATAGGTCAATAGGTTGCCTTTGAAAAGAAGAAGACGATCCCAAACCTGAAGTCTTGTTCCAATTCTTCTTCTACCGATGCAAGTTAGGCTTTCTCTTCTTAGGATTACCAGAGAAAGGCTGAGATGAAGTAAAATGAGCAACAGAAGGATCCTTAGAAGTAGAGTTCTCATATCTAATGGCCATATCCATCAGACCGATGAAAGGGCTATGCACATAATCGATGAGACGATCATAATACTCCGGGCAAGCACCAGCTATGAACTTCTCATTCTACTTGAGAGGAGTCTCAATTAGATTAGGACAAAATTCGTAAAGTTCATTGAACTTCCTCTCATACTAAGAAAATGACATATCACCCTCCTTAAGATCCATAAACTCACGATATAGCTGAGACTTCCCTGCTTTAGGCATCCACTTACCACAAAAGCATCCCCAAAGCATGATAATGAAAGATAAGAAAGATTTCAAAAGAGAAACAGAATCAAATTCAAAACTACCAAAAAATGAAACCTAAACTGCTCCCAAGAAATGTCAGCCTCAACAGTGTGAGCTATAACAGACTCCCACCAATCCAAGGCTGCTCCCTTTAACTGCCAAGCTGCCAACTGACGCTTCTGAGCATCAGTGACCTCAAGACCGGAGAAAATCCTCTCCAATCCCTTCAACCACTACTGAGCCTCGATAATGCTCTCTGATCCGGTAAACTTGGTACCACCAAGCTCAGTGTATTCCTTACAGAGAGTAGTGAACCTAATGGGTGCAACAGGCTTAGGAACTGGGGCAACATCACGGCCCCTACCTTTGGCATTCCTACGATTCATCCTGGAAAAATCACGAATGAATTATAGGACAAAGGTAATTGAGAAACAAAAGACAAGATTAGGTAAGATAAGATAAGATAAGATTCAACTAGAATGAATATCCTAAACAAAGAAATTCTAATATGGTGGATAATGGAAAGAAAGAAGTTAAGAAAATTTGATTTCAAAACAAGAGAAGTTTATATCAAAATAATTTTCGAAAAACCTTTTAAAATCATTTGAATATCATTTTACACTTTAAAATACGTTCTCGGTAACGACTCAAAATTTTCGATCCCGAAAATTCCAAATAGTTATGAAAAGAAGAAAGAGATAGAAGAAGAAGAAGAACAAAGTCATCAACATTTCACATTCGCAGTGGATAAAATATAATAATAAATAATAATAGTTTAAAGAAGAATACTATATCTGTCGATTACATTTTAATACATCAGAGTTACACATATATTCAACACTAGACATATATAAATCAACATGTCTCAGAATTACAATATTATAATACAGCGGAAATACTCTACACGTTGTGCCATCCAGCTCGACTCCTGAGCTCCAGAACGTCCCTACCTGAAAATCTGTAATACTCGGTCTGACCCGAGCATTACACCAAAGTAACACCCGGGTCAGGTTGGAAACCAGCGTGAATAAACCCATCTAACATGGAATATCAAAGCAACAACTTATATAAAACCTGGGGTAACTCATATCAATTTACAAAGCCACAATTTATTTTAGACATCACTTATTCCACACGTCCATTTTATAAGTACCAGAATTTAGATTTAAATAATCGAATTCCTTTAAATCACTTCATTCCAGCTTATAAATTTCACATATCAATTTACAAAAATTCGAAGTGGTTTCGGGTATCTTATAATACCCAACCCCGGTCTCTTCGAGTCTCGTATCATCCAAACCCAAGTTAACTAAATGAAATACATAACATTTCATATCAGAGATATCAACTCATTCAAAGCATCCAATACCATTCAATCATCCATAAGCAAAGCTTAATCACATCCAAATTAATTCAATTAATTCTAATTGAATTTCTAACCTCAATCACTTAGATTCCTTCATTTTCCATTAGTTAATTCCAAATCAATTAATTAGTCAACTCTTCGTTATTCATCTTAATTAATCACCCTGGATTAATTATTTTTCAGTTACATTCATGGTATTATCTTTGTTTAGTTACACGATATTAGTTATTCTTAACCAAAATCAATAAGTAAATCTTAATTACTTTATAATTTAATAAACTATTTCAATTACATTAATCCTTGATTACTTTTATTAATTAACTTCTCTTAAGTCACTTATTTCTGATTAATTCATCTTAATTAATCAATCTTTAATTACATCGTTGATTATATAAATTTATGATTTCCAATTATATTTCAATTTATCCTAATCTAAATTAATTACATTAAATAATTAATCATTAAATTAGACCGCAGATATTAATCATTCTTGATTTAGCTCAACCTGTAATTATCTATCTTTTTATTTACTTCATTAAATAAATTAATTACTCATTTTATAATAGAAGCTTAAAGGAATTTAAAACCAAATTTATTTTTAAATTTAATTCGGTTTACAATTGCACTTTGACATTCAAGTTATTCAAAACACTTAATATTTTAAAACTTATTTGTTATATTTAACTTTGATTTAGGACTCGTTTTAAATCTCTACTTTACAATTTAACTTCAGTTTTTAAATATCACTTTTATTTCTTTCCAATTCATTTTTATTTTATTCTATAATTATTTCACTTTCAAATTTTTCACCCGTATATTTCTTCCAAAAATCCAACTTTATATATTTCGATAACTCAGGGTACCGAAATATCCAAGCAACCCACAACATTCAATCTTCCAATTACTAAAAATATTCATCACAGAATATCAATCATTCTACTATATACTATATACCATTATATAATATAGCACATCAATTCAATTCAACCATTCAACCAATCATTTAAATTTAACCACTTAAATTTAAATAAAAATCCAGAAGCGTGAGATTACTCATTGATTTATATTTTGCCGAACATCCAAATTTATTGCATTGATTTTCCAGATAGGAATCCACTTGACTTGTCTAAATGATTTTTGGACCTCGTACAAAATTTAACATAGATAACGAACTTTGTATATAATTTAACCCATAATTAATGTAAAATTTAAAAGTTGTAAATAATTTACCCCAAGCAAACTTGAGCCATGCATTCCATCCCTCATTCGTTCGAACAAACCAGGCAAGCACAAATGAACGTGCGACTCGAACGACTTCTAGCACCGTTGACTACTTGCTGCATCCTAGACCTGCCACCCCATCGCATCTTCCCCAAATCGGCACGAAACCCTAGCTCGACCTCCAGATTCGAGCCGCCGCTCTACAGAAATCGCCACCACTGCCTGGTGCTAGAATCAATAGCAACTCATGACAACTTCGACCACGGCCAGAACCCTAGTTGAATCTGGGATCGCGAACCAAACCACGAACTCACTCCACGAGCCATAGTAGATCGAACTCAATCCACGAACGCAGCCAAATCTGGAGTCGTGATTTTATCGCTATTTTATTTCTTCCTTCGTTCATCCGATTTCGAAATTGAAGAAGAAAGGGGGAAACATCATATCGTGCTGAAGGTCGAATGAGAGAGGGAAGAAAGGAAACGAAGGGCTCGGCTTCGATTTGAAAATGAATGAGCGACCATTTTTTATATATTTTAAAACAAGAGAGGTCGGCTTCTATTTTCTTATTAACTGAGGGAAGAAGAAAAGAAAATTCGCGTGATTAAAGGAGGAAACAGGCGTATCGGAGGAGGCAAAGCCTTGATTTAACAGATTAAAATATTATTTAATTATAATTATCTCACTTTACCCAGCTCAAAACTTTGAACCACCATCGAGGCATGCCGCTAAGCGATTATAAGGTTTTACCCGCGTTTCGAACACAATGGAACGTGTTTCAGAAGCTAGTTAATCATATGTGGAAGTCAGCTTTGTAAATCGATTTAAAATATTAAATTATCGACTTTAATTTCAACGCGTTTCTCACCCGTACGAGCAAACGGTAAATCCAAACGCTACGAAAATTGAAATCCAATAATACCTAACTATTACGGATCCAATGGAACTGGTTTCATCGAATTCCGAGACTATGCCTCGGAAGGCTATTTTTAAATGTCAATTTAAATGATATATTATTAAAACTGAACAAATCACCCTTAATTTAAATTTCAACCATTCTATTTTCTTCAGGATCATCATTATAAATTTTATAAGCCTTCAAATTATTTTAAACAGGCTTAGAAAATTTCAGATTCAACAATTTACCCAATTTTCAATTATTAAATTCAATATTTAAACTATATAACTCAATAATTTAATTATCAAGTAAATATTAATATTTGGAATTCAAGTTGAAAATTAACTTTTAAATATTTAAATCAATTAATTATTCCAATTTAATTTGTAAAAAAAATTACGGGTCGTCACATTCCTTCGCCCTTAAAAGAATTTCGTCCCCGAATTACTATTTAGGGAGAATGGTACTTCACCCGTTTACCATTCCCCCAAAACCAAAAATTCAACATCCTACCAATTATCTGTTGTAAAAGACCTCTTGTCAACCTTACCAACTTCCCAAATTCTCCCATAGTTTTCAAACAATACCCTTTTGCTCATTCATTCAAATTTCAATTTAAAACCAAAATTTGAATTATCAAAATTTTTCCCAAAATTTTCTAACTCTCTAAATTTTCGAAAATTATTGCCAGCGTCTCCTTTACGCGGCTAGCATGGTACAGCTACAAAAGACCTCTACGGGCTCCCAAATTCCAAAAGAAAATAAAAGCCAAGTGGCTAGATCAAAAACCCAATCCAATTTCATACAGAAATTTAAATACATTCCTTTTTGTCGGGCAATTCAAATTTATCTTTTGGAATCAAATCCAATTTTCTTTTCT
The DNA here is from genome assembly GCA_030765085.1 of Allium cepa. Taxonomy (NCBI): domain Eukaryota; kingdom Viridiplantae; phylum Streptophyta; class Magnoliopsida; order Asparagales; family Amaryllidaceae; genus Allium; species Allium cepa. The sequence continues at coordinate 1,047,056,425 of CM060941.1, forward strand.
CTTTAATACCTGCATATCTTGCTTAACAACAAGATTTAATCGTAACCTTTCAAATCATTTTATACATTTCCTTTCAGAAGTTTTCACGTCTACTTCTATTCAAATTAGTTTTCCCCATTTTCATACGAATTCAATTTATTTTCAATTTTGAATATTGAATTTATCTTCCATTATAACGGATTCGCATCATTATTTTAAATTAGTTTCATTCGCTGATTTATTTCAGTTTCATATTAAAATCGTTTTGTTGCTAACAAAATTCTTTTTTCAAAATTTTTCTAACTCCCAAAATTTTTATTAAATTTTGGCAGAGTCTCCTTTGTACGGAGGAGCTTTTGCAATTTGACAAGAGATATAAATATGTATACATCGACCCACATGGTCTGAAAAAGCAAAAACAGTTCATATTTCCTATTTTTATTGCGTAGGCGTACCTTATTTAGCATTTTAAGCAAGCAGCTTATTAATTTAAGCAATTAGCGCAATCCAAACCAGCCAAACGGCCTTCAGGTACATGTACTTACTCAATTTAAATATGTACGTGCCATATATAGAAAATCTATTAGCATTTCACTTATTTTAAATAGCTAAACACATGTATATCATAAGCAACAATCACCAAAACGCTTTCCATAAGCGATTTATATAACTTTAAAGCTGATTCAATTGCTTTCAATCAATTCATAAGCCATTTCATTCAGTTTTAATGGTTTGCAACTTAATTTCTTACATTCAATTGATTTTTAATCCAAACAAATCCACATTCACTTCAAATGATCCAAAATCAAGTTTATTTAATCTCTATCAACTCATAGAATTTTAGTTACTTTTATTTACGCCAAACGATAACTATTTTTATGTAATTTCGACGATATTCGCTTAACAGAGTATTTATTTTTTTAGTTTATAACTACTTTAAATTAATTTAAACTCATTCTGTATGTAATTCCATTTCAAATTTATTCACTAGCCAAACATTGCATTTCATTCATCTCCGCATTGGTTTCAATTTAAAACTTTACATTGAGCTTGACAACATTCATTTCTTATATTAATATCCATTTTCCAAATAAATTTAACCCAAATCCTTATTTAATGGTCTACTATTCTCACTCGAAACCAAGCTTTTATTTAAGTAATTTTGCTTCAAATAAATTCGCCTCATAACTCAAGTCCATTCTAATAATCCAATCTCAATTAAAACTTTGATTAATTTTTTTTATTCAATCAGACTTCATCCATTTATTATTTAATCCCATTAATCTCAATTAAATTCACTTACTTATTCCTAAGTTCAAATTTTGTTTTTCATATTTCCAGTTTGGATTTTCTTTTATTTCCCCAAAATTCCAACACTTATTTAAAAAATTTAGAAATGCTTTTAAATTCACATCGTACTGAAAAATAGCTCTTATTAAAAAAAATACTTCTTATAACTCGATGTCTCAACCAGTCCATCCTTGTTCTCATAGAAATTCAGTCATATGTTGATCAGGCGTAGGACTGAAAATCCATAAGTGCTTGGTAAACTCGTTTTCAACACCTAGTGAAAATACTTGGAAAATAATTTTATTGAAAATATAGAAAACAGTTTTTGAAAATAGAGGAAATATCTTTAGTGAGAATGCTTTGGAAATCATCACCCCCATCCATGGTCGCTGTTACATTCCAGGGTTACGTTACCATCGCAGCAAAAGTCCATGTAACCGTAGGCCTTATGCGGCCTCTCGATTACGCCATGGAACCCACGACAGATCGCAGTTACATACCAGGGTTACGTTGCCATCACAGCAAAAGTCTATGTAACTGTTGGCTCTCAGCGGCACACACGATTTTCGCTGTCAAAATGAAATTCTCCACTCCTATATAGGTCGCAATCTACCGATGTAAAATCAAACGCAGACTATTGGCTCTCAGCAGCACACACGACTTTCGCTATGTTACCATAGGTCGCAGTCTACCGATATAAAATCAAACGCAGACTGTTGGCTCTCAGCAGCACACACGACTTTCTCTATGGTACACATTACTCATAATCCCCACGAACTAGTTTTGTCAGACTCCTCACAGGATCAACTTTACAACCCCCCTGGGGCTCAAGGCAGCACCACCCGGTGGTACTCCTAAGAAGTCCATTTTCAAGGGAGCGCCTTTTTCCCCAGAGCCATCATCAAAACACTTTATACTATACACATATATATAGTATCTTTCAAATCATACACCTTGTATGATCTCATACAAAGCTTCTTTACACAAAATCGATTATCCCAAAATCGATAATTCTCAAAGTAGGCTCTCCAAATTTTAATATTGATTTTACCCAAAAATCAAAAGCCTTTCCAAATTCAAAGGTTCGCAAAACCTTTTCCAAAATCCTCATAAGATCCTTTTTATATATATAAATATATATATAATCCTTGATAAAAATCTTTGGATCATCTTAAACCTGTATAAAACCCCTTTTATACTTTAATTATTTCCAAAAATCCAATTTCTTCTGGCTATAGATTCAACAAGGGAAGTTTCATCTTATATATAACAAAGATGTATAACTTTGTTTATTCAAAATCAAATATTCAAATTTGATTACTCCTTCCGATATCAATTTCATTCAAATATGTACGATGTACATTTATCATCCGTACGCTATACCAATCTGATCGCTCACTCAATCACACAATTTCACTTCCGAACTAGTATTGTCCACCCGACTTCCTAGTGCGGACACAGATCTGGTTTCGTGATCAGAAACCGTCATTCTCCTTACATAGCCATAACTATGATAGAGAACATTCAGAACCAATCAACAGTCCATATCCAGGTTCGCCGTCGAAAATCGAGTGAAAAATCCCAACTCAGATCGATAAACTATCTCGAAATTCTATGCTCGAATCTGGATCAAATCACTATGCGAATAGAATAATATACGTATATCCTACGTATTTAACTTCCTTGATTATTATCCAAATCGATTTCCTTTCCATCCACATTCACTTATTCACATTTACATTAATCCCCATTTGGATTATCACTTCAATTCTTATCTCAATTGGGTATTTAATTAATAATAGTTTGAACTCCGACCAGTTTAGAAAATAGCTTGAAAATTGAAAATAGGTAAGTAGTTGAAACATAATTATTAGTTTACAAAATAGCTATGAAATAGTTAACTAATCGTAAAATAGTTGGAAATTAGTTAAATAGTTTTAGAAATTTTAGGTAATTGCAAAATAGTTGGAAAATAGTAATTTGTTTGTGAAATAGTTGAAAAATAGTAATTAGTTTATAAAATAGTTGAAAAATTGTTAAATAGTTCCAAAAATAATGGTAAAACAAATGTAAAATAAGTTAGCTTTAAAAAGAAAGGTTGTATATATTTAATAGCTTGGAAGAATAAATTTATATTTAAAACAATTTATATTGAAAATAGTTCAGAGTCAAACTGTTCACTTCCCCAACAATTCAATTTAAATTTACACTTCCATTTAAATTGCCTCAATTTCAATTTGAATAACTCCAATTCCATTGGACTTGATTTATTCCCAATTCAAGTTGAATTAATTCTCAATTTCTTTCCAACTTCAAATCAAATTCCATTTGATTCTTCTTATTCAACTTTATTTACAGTTCCAAATTATTCAAATAAATTTGGAGTAATTTCAAATTATTCCAATCAATTTTGGACGATTATCAATTGAACTCTCTTCAATTTTGAATGCCCTTTTAAGTTAATCTAATACAAATTTCCCATTAAATTTTTTAAACTTATCCATCTTCAATCACGAATTCAATTAATTCAAATCAGATTCAATTTGAACTAATTCAATTCCAATCCCAATTTTAAACCATCTCGAATTATATAAATTCGAGTTAAATTCTCAAAGGTTGGTTTAACTTTTTAAACCAAATTAACTTTGTTCGTTCCAAGTTTTTAAACAATATAATTTTTGAGTTCTAATTCTAGAATTTCATTCTTAATTGATTTCAAATTTTAATTTGGTTGTATTTTCTGTTACCATATAATTAAATTCCAGTTTAAGATTTCAATTTGGTTGTATTATATTACTTCTTAATTTAACTCTAGTAATTTAACAACCAATCACCTTAATATTTATTAGAAGGAAATATTGCTTTATATATCAAAATATATTTTATATAAAGCCATTTAAAAAATTTATATAAGAAAATAACAAGTACGCTCTCATATGTTTATATATATACATACACTCAACTCATTCTAAAGTACTACGGATTCTATTTAATGAGTAATCCCCACAAGAGCCAAGGTTCTCGCTTAACCTTTCAGCTCTGATACCAACTGTAACGACCCGAAATTTTCGATCCCGAAAATTCCAGATAGTTATGAAAAGAAGAAAGAGATAGAAGAAGAAGAACAAAGTCATCAACATCTCACATTCACAATGGATAAAATATAATAATAAATAATAACAGTTTATAGAAGAATACTATATCGTTCCATTACATTTTAATACATTAGAGTTACACATATATTCAACACTGGACATATACAAATCAAGATGTCTCAGAATTACAATATTATAATACAACGGAAATACTCTACACGTTCCTGCTATCCAGCTCGACTCCTAAGCTTCAGAATGTCCCTACCTGAAAATATGTAATACTCGGTCTGACCCGAGCATTACACCAAAGTAACACCCGGGTCAGATTGGAAACCAGCGTGAGTAAACCCATCTAACATGGAATACCAAAGCAACAACTTATATAAAACCCGAGGTAACTCATATCAATTTACAAAGCCACATTTTATTTTAGACATCACTTATTCCACACGTCCATTTTATAAGTACCAGAATTTAGATTTAATTAATCGAATTCCTTTAAATCACTTCATTCCAGCCTATAGATTTCACATATTAATTTATAAAAATTCGAAGTGGTTTCGGGTATCTCATAGTACCCAACCCCGGTCTCTTCGAGTATCGCGTCATCCTACCCAAGTTAAGTAAATGAAATACACAACATTTGATATCAGAGATATCAACTCATTCAAAGCATCCAATACCATTCAATCATCCATAAGAAAAGCTTAATCACATCCAAATTAATTCAATTGATTCGAATTGAATTTCTAACCTCAATCATTTAGATTCCTTCAGTTTCCATTAGTTAATTCCAAATCAATTAATTAGTCAACCCTTCATTATTCATCTTAATTAATCACCCTAGATTAATTATTTTTCAGTTACATTCATGGTATTATCTTTGTTTAATTACACGATATTAATTATTCTTAACCAAAATCAATAAGTAAATCTTAATTACTTCATAAGTTAATTAACTATTTCAATTACATTAATCCTTAATTACTTATATTAATTAACTTCTCTTAAGTCACTTATTTCTGATTAATTCATCTTAATTAATCAATCTTTAATTACATCGTTGATTATATAAATTTATGATTTCCAATTATATTTCAATTTATCCTAATCTAAATTAATTACATTAAATAATTAATCATTAAATTAGACCGTAGATATTAATCATTCTTGATTTAGCTCAACCTGTAATTATCTATCTTTTTATTTACTACATTAAATAAATTAATTACTCATTTTATAATAGAAGCTTAAAGGAATTTAAAACCAAATTTATTTTTAAATTTAATTCGGTTTACAATTGCACTTTGACATTCAAGTTATTCAAAACATTAATATTTTAAAACTTATTTGTTATATTTAACTTTGATTTAGGACTCGTTTTAAATCTCTACTTTACAATTTTACTCCAGTTTTTAAATATCACTTTTATTTCTTTCCAATTCATTTTTATTTTATTCGATAATTATTTCACTTTCAAATTTTTCACCCTTATATTTCTTCCAAAAATCCAACTTTATATATTTCGATAACTCAGGGTACCGAAATATCCAAGCAACCCACAGTATTCAATCTTCCAACTACTAAACATATTCATCACAGAATATCAATCATTCTAGTATATACTATATACCACTATATAATATAGCACATCAATTCAGTTCAACCATTCAACCAATCATTTAAATTTAACCACTTAAATTTAAATAAAAATCCAGAAGCGTGAGATTACTCACCTTTGATTTATATTTTGCCGAACATCCAAATTTATTGCATTGATTTTCCAGATAGGAATCCACTTGACTGGTTTAAATGATTTTTGGACCTCGTACAAAATTTAACATAGATTAACGAACTTTGTATATAATTTAACCCATAATTAATGTAAATTTTAAAAGTTAAAATTAATTTACCCCAAGCAAACTTGAACCTTGCATTCCTTCCCTCATTCGTTCGAACAACCCAGGCAAGCACAAATGAACGTGCGACTCGAATGACTTCTAGCACCGTTGACTACTTGCTGCATCCTAGACCTGCCACCGCATTGCGACTTCCCCAAATTGGCACGAAACCCTAGCTCGACCTCCAGATTCGAGCTGCCGCTCTACAGAAATCGCCACAACGGCCTGTTGCTAGAATCAGTCACAACTCAAGACAACTTCGACTACGACCAGAACCCTAGTTGAATCTGGGATTGCGAACGCAAACCACGAACTCACTCCACGAGCCATAGTAGACCGAACTCAATCCACGAACGCAGCCAAATCTGGAGTCGTGATTTTATCGCTATCTTATTTCTTCCTTCGTTCATTTTTTTATCAGGGTTCCGATTTCGAAATTGAAGAAGAAAGGGGGAGACATCATATCGTGCTGAAGGTCGAATGAGAGAGGGAAGAAAGGAAACGAAGGGCTTGGCTTCGATTTGAAAATGAACGAGTGGCCATTTTTTTTATATTTTAAAACAAGAGAGCTCGGCTTCCATTTTCTTATTAACCGATGGAAGAAAAAAAGAAATCGCGTGATTAAAGGAGGAAACATGCGTATTGGAGAAGGAAAAGCCTTGATTTAACAGATTAAAATATTATATAATTATAAATATCTCACTTTACCCAGCTCAAAACTTCAAACCACCATCGAGGCGTGCCGCTAAGCGATTATAAGTTTTTACCCGCGTTCCGAACATAATGGAACGTGTTTCGGAAGCTAGTTAATCGTATGTGGAAGTTAGCTTTATAAATCGATTTAAAATATTAAATTATCGACTTTAATTTCAACGCGTTTCTCACCCGTACGAGAAAACGGTAAATCCAAACGCTATGAAAATTCGATAACTAACTATTACGGATCCAATGGAACTAGTTTCGTAGAATTCCGAGACTGTGCCTCGGAAGGCTATTTTTAAATGTCAATTTAAACGATATATAATTAAAACTGAAAAAATCACCTTTAATTTAAATTTCAACCATTCTATTATCTTCAGGATCATCATTTTAAATTTTATAAGCCTTCAAATTATTTTAAACAGGCTTAGAAAATTTCAGATTTAACAATTTACCCAATTTTCAATTATTAAATTCAATATTTAAACTATACAACTCGATAATTTAATTATCAAGTAAATATTAATATTTGGAATTCAAGTTGAAAATTAACTTTTAAATATTTAAAATCAATTAATTATTCCAATTTAATTTGTAAAAAAATTACGGGTCGTCACATTCTCTCACGAAGAAATGATTCTATGATAATTTCATTCATTCTAGGGTATTTCTACCTTATCTCTAATGAGTTTTTTCTCGGCAGGCTAAGGTTTGCCTAAAACCAAAGCTCTAATACCAAATGTAATGACCTACTGTTTTGGACCATTCAAATTCGACAATAAAACCACACATGTCAGACATGAATAATTCAAAACAATAGGTTGTAATATAATTTGGAGCAAACAAAACCAATTACAGAATCACAGACACAGAAATATCAGAATAACTCGCAGCAGAAATAAAAATAACCATAATAGTTCATGAAGCTACTGCAAACATATTCTCAAAACAAGTACAAAATACCAGAGTCTGAAAGTAAATACAATAGAAATCCCAATACATATATCCACTAATACATAAGTTGAATAGAAGTAACTGAATAGAAATAAATTTTTCCTAGATAGATCATGGTTTTAAATCTCCTATATCTCGCCCGAGATCTCATTTTCACACTTAAACGAGAGAGACATCAAATCTCCTCCATATCTCCCTCGACACTCATCTCGACCGAGATATTCAAATCTCACCCGATATATGGATCAAAATCTCAATCGAGATCTCACCCGAAGTTATACATTTTTCTTATTTTTCATAATAATTTTTATTTACATATTGATTCAAAAGAAACTACTCAATCCAATTATAATTTACGAACTTCTTGAACATATTCTTTACTTTTTATCTTAATGAGTCATAGCGAAAGGTTTCACTTCTTTGTTACATTCAAATAAAATGATATTATTCAATCATTACCAAATCAATTAAGCTAATCAAGCTACTACTCTTCTAAAAATATTTCTTTTTCCATGTAAATCAAGTATGTTACCATTTTTATTTTTACTAAGAAAGTTATAATCGTTAAATAAATTTTTGACACGTCAATTTTAAACACATAAGTACATCCGAGATATTCCCGAGATGCATTATAAGACCCGAGATGTCAATCCGAGATGTACACCCGATATGTACTCATCTCGTCCGAGATCTCTCCCGATATGAGATAACTTGTGTAAAAATTCCGAGACGAAACGTGACCGTAATCCGATATTTAAAACCTTGAGATAGATAGATAATCTCCAGCAAATCCTCTAGCTCCAAAAGATGAAATCCAAAGATGATACTCAGGATGACTCGAGAATAAAGCAAAATACAAAACACTCGAGTCAGGACATACATACTTATATAATGTAAAGCAACTCAAGTGAACTGTAATAGAAAATGCACAAGTAACTTAAAGGATGTTTGGGATCGCCCATCCTTTAAGGATCCGTTAAACTATCTACTATGTAGTAATATACGCTATTACAATAATGTCTAAAGTAAAATTAGCATTAAGGCGTTACCCATATCCCCCTTAACACATTTTATAGTGCCAGTAGTCTATACTGTAAAATCGTACCTCCAGATCAGAAGGCTACCGTAAATACGCCATAGGTACGACACAAATCAAACTCATAGTAAAACATGATAGAGTAGGTGACACGACACAACCAGGCAACACCAGGGTAGATATACCAATTGCACTTCGGGACCGGTGGTAACGCATAACCGCAGCTACCGCCACCTGGAGCCGCACTCCCAAAAAAAATCAAAGGTGCACCCAATCAATCACAAAGTAATAGAATGGTATCGAAAGAGTGTGTCTGATCAGAGGAGCTACCTCATTAGCCCGTCGATTGCTCCTGTTTTATCCACCTTATGCCAACTCACGAGAGTCGGGTCCACGTATATACCTCATGTAGAACGTCACCACCATCCTACTTCATTCTGGAATTCCACCGCATAAATAGTTGTTAAAGTGGTTTTCGGAGTTGGCATATAGTATGACAACTTCCGATCCCAGTATCTTTAACAACCAAACGTTATTATAACCCATGATTATTTATTTCAAATGGTTTACATTTCAAATCAAAACATATATATATTCCAAAAACCATTTAAAATCAAATGCTATTACTCTTCCAAAATAATATCCATTTCAAAAATGGTAATATTTCCAAATCCATATATACTTAGTTATAGCATTTCAAAAATGTAATAATTTAAAAATCATAGCACTTGAAAAATGTAACCCTTATATAATAGCATTTCAAAAATGTTATATAAAAATACAGCATTTTTAAAACATAACCTAAAATAGTATAGCATTTTTAACAATATAACTTAAATAATAAACATTTTGGAAATGCTACCAATTCTACCATAACATTTTAAACATCATTTCTTCAATTTAAATCATAGTTATTATTATACAAAACATATCCATTTTATAAAATAAATTCTATCACTATTACTAGGTTAGATTTAAAACTCCATATTAAATCAGATTTAACTATTAAGTTATTTATCATAGATAAAATCTTTAAATTTAGTTTAAACCAGTTATTTACTTATAAAATTTTAACTTATTAGAACCAATATATATTATTCAATATACATATATATTATTTAAAATCATTTAAATCAAAAATTTAGTTAAAATTTCATATATTTAAAGGTTCAAAAATACTTAATAATTTTTGGAAAACTATTATTTTAAAATTAACCATGGGTCTGTATAGTATTTTCTAACCTAGGTCGTGACACAGATATGTATCATTTCAATCCGTAATATATAAAATCCCGGGTTCGATCATTTCAAACCCGTAATCCTAAGCCAGATAAAATAAAAATCGCACGAGCCTATCATTTCAGCTCATAGCGATTTTCCGCTATTCTAAAGTCCGTTCAGGTATGTAGCGTTTTAACCCGTAGTGATTCTATACTAACAGGGAACTTGCAGTGTGAGAAGCAGGAAACAAAATAAACAGTATAACATGGCATATTATATCAATGTAACAAGCATATAATCAGGTTATAACATCATATAATGTCATGTAATAATCATATATGAACTTATATCTTCATAGCATATCAACTACTACACATTCACAAGTCATTGTTTCACAATTATATAAGTACGAATGTCGAGAGTGATAACTCACCTTCTAAAGCTAGAGATGACAATTCCAGACATACAACCAAACTTCGAAAAGCATGAACTAGATTCGAGTAGATGGAGATCCAAGATCCAAGTCTTGTAAACAACAAATACCAAACATACATAAGTATATAATTCGAAACATAACATGAATAAAGACAACGCACAAATATAAATCAAAATGAAGCAAAGATTAGTTAACCCATTCAAGTAGGCTCGACCACCTTCAAAATTGGCTAGATCATCATCAAACAAGCTCAACCAAGGCTTGTTTGAAAGCAAGCATGCTCGGCTATGGTCACAAAAGGCACGGCAATGGGCTAGAATGTGAAGTGATGGTAAGACAAAAAGTCAAGGAGAAGGCAAAAGACAAGGAGATGGTGCCTATTGGGTTCGGCCATGGGTGCTAAGGCATGGATCAGGTCGAGGCACATCACTAGCATGGCTTGGAGATGAATAATTGGTCACAGCAAGGGCAAAGGAAGTGGAGTGGGTGGTGGCCGAAGCTAGCAAAGAGGGATTGGACCTTCTAGTGCTCGGCTAGGGTTTGTACAAGAAATTTGTAATGGGTTTGGATTTATGGAAGTCACGGCCTGGGTAGTGATGGAGATGAGGCGATGGAGGCCGATCATAGGTGGAGGTTGTTGAGGATATGAGGTCGGCTAAAGGAGTATGGTGACTGCCTAGCATACTTGAACAGGAGAGAAAGGAAAAAGAAAAAGAGAAGAAGAAGGAAAAAAACTTACTGTAAAAATTCTTTTCAGGAAATGAAAAAAATAAAAGAAGAGATGGAGAGGAGAAATGTTTTGTACGGCTACCACAAATGGATAGGCATCTATTCAAGTTGAATAGATAAAGTCATGTCTATTAGGAATTTCCTAAGCCCATTAGCCAAAATATGGCCAAAAATCCAATAAAATCAAGCCCAAACAAAATAGAAAATAGAAAAAAATATAGAAAATAGAGAATAGACAATAAACAATAAAATATTGAAAATAATCGCGTGTAAAGCGCTTAAATTTATCAGATTTAAAAAGTATGAAACAGAATTTGACGAAACGAAAAAACAGAATGAATATCAGAATCAAATTCATCTTCAAAGAAAGATTGGAAATTAAAAATTCAAATTTAAATTTTCAACTGAAAGTCAAAGTTTGACTAAAGTTGGCCAAAATATAAAATTTTAAGAAAATCAGTATTTTATTTAATTGGAAAAATAATTATAAACAAAATCTTAAAATGCATTGGAAAATTCCAAAATTCCAATTTTTAAATGATTTAAAACCAAAGTTTCAATTTAATTTAATTAAAAATATTTACAAAAATTATAGGTTGTTACATTAAGTATATATATATATACTAGTATGTTGCACGTGCCGATGGCACGAATGTGAGTTTTGTTCTGAATATATCTCATAAAGTTATGTTGCACATGTACAATTAAATATGGTTGAATTCATTATATATATGAAAATTATATAACAGTAATATAATTTGATATTCATTATGAATGAACCGTCCAAAACACATAAGATTTATGTGTAAGAAACATAGGGCAGCTTATTTTTGATTGCAAATTTGGTGGTGATTTTGAATGCAAAAGCACACAAAAAGAACATATTCAAAGCAGTTGCATTCTCTAACCACATTTAATCTTCAAAGCAAACATACAACTCAAATTAAAAAGATCTTGAAGACTCTATGCTGCTGTATGCAAAGACCTTTTGTCTAGGCATGATATTTTGAGGAACGTTGGGATCAGGAGCTAGCTTGTAATGAGAGAAGTGCATAAGAGTTGGACGTTTTAGTGGTTGAGCAATTAGATACATTTCTCCATTTTGGCTATGAATGTTTAGATGCCTTCATTCTTGTAAATAGCAAAAGAACGTCAGTTTTTTATGACAGACATGTATCCATACTTTCTGCACTGCATCCATTGGCATAGGCTAATTCCAAATAAACAGTTGTTTTCAGAGTGGGAAAATCTTAGGAAGTCAGCAAAAGAAGAGAATTTTCGATAGATCAGTAGATGATAAAATCTACACAAACTATGATTACTTTAAGCCTTTAGCATTTATATAAATCGTCAGAATTTTTTAAATGAACAACAAACTAAACAACATGGAATTTGCAAGAAGGTTAAGTGAACTCGAGTTCAAATAAATCAATTATACATGAATTAAAACTGTAGATTGAGACAATGGTTAATTCACAAAGAAAGTGACTGATGATGGGATTTATAACGAATTTGAATTTTTGTTGTTCAAACTATAGTTTATGATTTAAAGAAAGCTTATAAAGTATGCACATATGATATTTTATAAATTTCGACGAAGGGAATAAATTTTTAAACAAAAAGTAACACATAAACGTACAGAAAGCACATAATTAAGAGATTATTAAATTAAATTATCACAAAAATAAACGCGTTTAAAATTTAAAAACCACATAAATCGAATATTGCTTCTGTCTTTATGCATTTAGTGTTTCAATGATAAACGACTACCTCAATTATTTTCTCTTTACTTCTTATAGCCTCATACATCTACATACATTCTAAACCATATTCCAGATTGGCAATCATTGTAAGCACCATTATGGTATATATATTGAATCAATTTTTGAAAAGCTAAACATCTATTTCTGGATATTAGATAATTATCAATTTTTGGCATCATTTAAAATATTGATACATTAAGGTAGTTAAAAAAAATTAAGCATATGAAAGAATATAATATGAAATATAATCCATAGGTTTTCATATTTAGAATGTTGACTCCAATTGTAGTTATCAATCCCACAGTAAAAGATAAATTTTGGATGATGGTCCATATAATATTGTTCAAGTATAGACAAAGTAATTATAATCGCAACGTCGGCTATGAGCATGTGTTACAATCAATTACGAATAAAGAAAATACCGATTTCAAATTTTATGTACTTCTAGAACTACAAAAAAGAAAGGTTTTTTTTTTCTTGGTTGGATAAAACAAAGAGTTCAACTATTTATTCTTCAATGTATTTTATCAAACAATTCATGTGCAAACAATTCAAACTGCTGATGGTTTATGTTGACGAAATTATAAGACTGTGTCATTTTGAAATTTTGTAAAATCTGGTAGAAGCAAAACCAATTACCATAAATAAAGGATTTTTATCAGAACCACTATCCAGAATTGCAGAGAACAATAGAAAGCAATTCGCAGACACAGTGCTATGGCACAAAATTAAACTTGTAATCAAACAGCGATTGAAGAAGAACGACAGAAATACAAAAATAATTAAAAAACGACAATACTCGTCAATTTATATCCTTCATTCACCGTGGAAGAAGATAAATGGAACCTAAGTAGGAGGAAGAGCTTCTCGAAGAACTGGGTGATAAGTAGTTTAGCGGAGAAGGGAAGATATGGAAACTGGGATGGGTTGATTACATGTTTTTATCATAAGCAGTCGTGGGAAGGATCGTGTCATATAACTTGTGAATAGGGATGAAGCGGAGAATTAATGGCCGCTTGATATAAATGCAATGGTTAAATCTCAGCCTCTTTTTGTTTATTTGTAACTAACTGACCTATTTTATTACATAGATATTAGTTTTCATCCTTCAACATAATGTAGTTGAAATTTTTGTTCTTTATTTTACTTGAAATTTCTATTTTTCGATTAATTTAGATATCCCTTTATATCGATGATCACTATTATATTGTGTGAAGGATAAATTATGAGATAGCATGCCTATCTTGAAGTATGGTGGGTATAATTTGATTTCTATAATTATGTTCTGCTAGTAGATAACTATAGTGACCTTTCTTTTTAGACAGTTTAAATCGACGATAAACCACACACGTCAGATTCGAACCATTCAAAGAGGCAGATTGTTATGGGTTAAATAAGAAAGAGAAGAGAAAGAAATAAAAAATACAGAATCTCGTAGCGGAATGACAAAATATAATAATCAAATAACAGTTCATGAAGCTATTTATAAATATATTTGATTATTCTTTTACAACACAAAATCAGAGTTACATATAACAGGGATAAATAAACAAACAAACAAACAAATGCAGCAGAACAATATAATGCAGTGGAATAAATATAATAAATAATGATAATACAAATCTCCGCCTTCGTCCTCCAGAAATAAGGTCTTCAACCCTGATATTCTCAGGCTGACCTGAGCGAATTGAAAAGACAAAACACTCGAGTCAGAACTAAAAGATCTTATGTAAGTTAAATCAATAGAGTGCAACAGCGTCAGAGATGTTTACGATGTTTGACATCTCTTATCCAATGTTCAACGTGAGTGCGATAACTTAAGAGATGTTTGGGATTTACATCTCATAAGGATCGGTTAAACTATCTACTATGTAGTACAATACGCTATTATAATATGTCTACAGTAAAGTAAAAGTATTAAAATAGCATTAAGGTGTTACCCATATCCCCCTTAACACAATTTTATATATTCCCGTAGTCTATACATATACTGTATTCCCCACCAAACTAATGGGATAATCAGAGAGCACTCCATAGGTACAGTACAAAACAAACTCGTAGAAGGTGAGATAAGGCATGTGACAAGGCATTCGAGGTAATGCCCAGGGTAGATATACCAATTGCGAATCCAGACTGGTGGTAACGCATAACAGCTACTACCGCCCACCTCAGAACACACTCCCAAATCAAATCCACGGTGGCCACCAAATAAATCAAAAAGTCAGAATATAGTATCGAAGAAGTGTGCCTGATATGAGGAATGACCTCACTTGGCTCGGCATAGCTCCTGATTTTAGCCACGTCAAGCTGATTTGTATGAATATGCGCTTATATGTTTTTGTTTGATGATAATAAACATATATATTCATTTAAATGTATTTGGTAATGTACTATTTTGTTTTTCATAGATTAAATAAATATTTGTTGTATAAAATAAATTACACAGAATTTGAATTCAAACAGATATTTTATTCAAACAAATATTTATTACAATCTTGAATAGTACAAATTCAAGCTCTCACTATACATATACAGTTTTGAATACATCACAATTCAATTTACATTAATAACCTCACTACATATCACTCACACTCGTATTTTGTCTTCAACTTCATTCCAGTTTAAATCCAACATCTGAGCAATCTGCAAAAATATTCACTAACGCAGTAAAATTGAAAAAGAAATATTTTTGCAATATAAAATAAAATATGGATTTTTGAAAATATTATCTGCCTCAGTTATTTGGGTTGTTCGTCATCATTCACATTTGAATTCATCATGCACGAATAATGTGACATGCACAGTGTATCACTGTACATGCCACAAGGCCGTGCACATCGATATACACTTGATAATGCTACAGGGACACGTGAGCACAGGTCAAACCCAAATGAAAAGCCGGGTTCAACTCACGTGCAATATATTTAAATCACGACACCAATGATACAAGAGAGGTGAAAATGCTCAATGCACCAAGTACAGGTAACAGCATGGTACAATGCAAATACATGGAACAATACCAAAGTATGGAGTGTGCAAGTGCAAATGACCAGAGCTCAACATACATGAAGTAATGCAATGCCCAAAGACCAAGTCGAAGTCGAACTGTTCTTAACAGTTCTAAGTATCTGACAACAATATGACAATGCAAACATGAAATGAATGCAACAACAAACTCAATGAAGACCACAAGTAAATGAGACAAAAGTAATGCAGTCAACAACATGAAGGCAACATGATCAAAAGTTCAGGTCAGACCAAACATCAAAGCTCAAACCATAAGTCACAAAAGTTCAAGTGAAGCAAGTACAGGTTAAACCAAAGCAGAGACTACAATATTAAGTGAAAGTGAAGACTGATCCCAAAGTGCAACAAGAATGTTGCAGTGATACAACAACAAGTTCATATGTACAGCAAGCCACAAGTAATGCAGAATCAAGGTAAACAAACAGCGACACAGTAGTTTTGAACAAGAACATCAATGACCAGAACACTAAGTGCAGGCAGATGAATGTCACAAGCATAAAAACATGTATACAAGAGAAGTGAACAACAATGCAACAGTGTGGAAGTCGAAATCACATGGAAGTATGACATGAAGCATATACATGGATGAACAACACGATCAAGTATGGCAGTGAAACTCAAAGCAATGATCAAGTCAAGTCAAATGAAACTGGATTCAACACAGTGACCCAAGTTGTGATGATCAGAGCTACAGACCGACAACTACATATAGGTGAACAGAAATGATTCATGCAAGCTACAGATATATGGCAATGCACAAACAAGTATGCTAAAACAAAGTCACAATGTACAATATCATCATCGGCTGTGTGCAAAGATGAATGCATATATGGATGCAGACGTGCCAAAGTTGTAAATGCCGTGTAAATCATAGATGAAGCTTACAGTGGATGAACACAAAGAAATGATGATGGCCGAAAATAATGCAGATTCGTGAATGTATACAGTCAAGAAATTCAAGTGCGTACTGTTTGAAAAAGCCACAAATTAAAAGAGGAAAGTCACTGCCGTATCAAACAAGAAAAATCGAACGTTCTCAAGATAAAGCCGTGCGCATCAAGTCAGGAAATCAAATTTTAGAAAAGTATCGATTTGATTAGGGTATAGGAATTCATATAAATACCAACCCGCAAATCATCATCAAGCGTGCAGAAAATTCAATCAAATCCAAATATAAACCCAAACGTCATCATCGGCAATTGGTACCAAGTCGAAGTATTAAAATCCAAATTCATCATCGACATCGTGTGCAAAAAGAATGATCGAGTTCAAGTATGAAAAATCAGAAGAAGCAAAAGCACAGATTACATACCGAAGCAACAACGAAATCGATCAACAGAGAAGCAACGCAAACCATCGATCATTAGAAGCCGCGAGCAAGAGCTACACCAGAGAATCATATTTAAGCCCCAATTTGGATCGAAGAATCAAAGCCCTAATTTAAGCAAGGGAACAAAACCCCTAATTCAACAGAGCCGACATTATCACAAAGGATCGGGTTAAAGAATAAAAGGGCCGGCCTAGTTTTATAAAAAGGGGTTTTTGGTTTTATAAAGAGGGCTTTAATTGTTATTAAGGGTTTTAGTTTTAATTTGTTTGTTTTTAAATTTTCTTTTTTTTTGAATCAAATAATTGGTAAATCACCACCTAGGTTGTAGGTAGTGTCAGATTGTCTAGTTAGAATTAGTTCAGTGAGCGGGGTGTGCGAGTTTGCAAAACTCTATAGGCGGGAGCAAGGGTTTGCGAGTTTGCAAGACTCTATAGGCGGGAGCAGGGGGTGCGAGTCTATTAGAGTGTTTGTAAGCGGGAGCAAGGTTTTCTAGTCTGTTAGAGTGTTTGTAAGCGGGATACTGTTTAATTCTAATAGAAATCTGGGAATGCAGCAGTAGGTAGGGGTTACCGAAGCTGGGTAAATTTTGTGTGTGATTTACTTTTCAGCATATTTATTTCTGCAGTTTGTTTCTGTGTTTAAATCGAGAAAATTTGCTATAACCCTATTCATCCCCCCTCTAGGGTTAATCTAGATCCTACAAGTTGTATCAGAGCATGGTATTTTTTAACTCTAGAGTCATGAATCTACCAAATAATAATTTTGTTGAGGGTCATTACAATATTATTCCTTCTATTTTCGATGGAGCAGATTTTTTGAACTGGAAATTGAAAATGGAATTTTATTTAAAATCTGTTAATATTAAGTGTTGGGATATTATTGAAAATGGATGTGATATAACGAATAAGGAAATTATCTCGATTAATGCTCTTGCTATGCATATATTATATTCTCATATTAATCGTGATAATTATATTTCGTCTCTCATTGTGAAAATGCACAGAAATTCTGGAATACTTTTGATGTAATATATGGAGAAAAAGTCATCAGCAATGAGATGTCCTCCACAACCGACTCAGTTAAAGAAATGTGCTTAACAGGAGTGGTAAATAGCAGTTGTGATGAGGATGATGATGATGGAGCAGTCGAGCTGGCATTACTAATGAAGAAATTCAAAAGGAGGAACCGCAAATACGGAAATCCATCTCTAAATCAAAAACTAAAAAACAGATAGCACAATATGAAGCCAAGCGAGGTATCAAAACTCACTCACTCTGAATTACTTATTTATTTCCACAAAGTGAATGGCTGTTTTGAACGACTTAGGGAGAAGTATGCCAAACTTGAATCACAAAAAGACACTTTGATAGAATTGAATGAACAACTTGACCAATTAGTTAAAACATATCAAAGTAGGATCCCTAAGTGTGATAAGTGTCCAACATTCGAAGAAGAAATTAAAAAATCAAAAATTAATATAAAATCACTTGAAAATGAAATTCTGATTTTGAAAGAGAACGAAAATACTAGGAGAGAAATTCTATCAAAAAGTGCACACAATTATTGAACGAAAATGAACCTCTCAGAATACAAGTCCAATAATTGTCAATAACTTTAGATAAATTTTCAAAAAGTGAGAAATCGTTGAATCTGCTATTAGGGAAGCAAACTGTTAATGCAGCTAGACAAGGACTTGGATATAATCAATCTGAAAATGTTGAAAGCGATATTAATCAAGAAAATTCCATGTGCACAATTTGTCGAAAATATGGACACGATCACAATAATTGTTGGTATAGACCCAAACATGTGAAAACCATACCAATTTGGGTTCCAAAAGGCACGAATATAAAATTTCTCAAAGTTAAACAAATTTGGGTGCCAAAAGGAACATATATAAACAGTTTTGGGTCTCCATAAAATTATTTTTCTAAATCTTTTGCCACTAACAACCATGGGCCTATAATGTAACAACCCTAATTTTTAGCTATTTATTTTATTTTAATTTTTTTTTTATTTTGAAATATATTTATATAAATTATGTTTATAAAATATAGTTTAATTATTTAAATTAGAGATATATTTTATAAATATTTTCATGTCAATAAATTTAATAATATCTGTGAAAATTTAAGTCACGTTTGAACTATTAAAATTCACGTTTAAAAGACGCGCTAATTATAGGGTATAAACAACGTAATAAAACGTGTGTTTTTAAAAATGTTATTTTATCACAATTTTTGATGTTTTGGACTGCGTCTGTTTAACGTAGTATAAAAATCAAGTTTTCAAATTATTTTGAAGAAATATATCAGTCAGTAGTTTTATAGCAACTGTTACGTTGTTTTAACGAACGGTCTGATTTCAAATAAATTGTATACGTTTTCTCTACATAAATATTCACCTTACTATTTATTGTCATCAAACCAAAATCAAAATTCAGCTAAATTAAAAACAAATCACGTATAACGTTCAAACTTTATTAACAAAGCATATGTCACGCAAGCATTGATAAAAACTGTGTAACGTTTGCATTTGCCTTCTTTCACCTCTACTCTTTTCAAATGCCTTACATTTATGGCAGCACTCAACATATTCTCTGATCAAGTGCCTTCATTTATGTTGCATACGTTCCTTTCTTTTGCCATTTTCTCTCCCCTAAGATCACGCAAGTTTTAAAAATTTAGAAGTAATCTTTGTTCATATCAGTTACCTTATCAAGCTACCATTCATTTTGCTTCAAACAACAAACAGACCTCAGCCCTTTGAATCCGCACGCAATTATCAGAGGACATTAACATAAACAATCAGATTAAATGCCTATATAACATTTCTTTGATAACTGATGAGAAATCTGCGCCTATCAAATAGTAGTATCAGAAAAACTGATACGTTTTCTTTTTTTTTTATGCCTCTGAATGATTCGAAGCATTTGTTTATAAATTCATTTTCTCCTCTGCCCAAACTTTCCTCTGTGTTTCATCTCATCTTTTCCTTTGTTCGAGCTATCAGGTAAGTCTTTTCATTTTTTTAAAAGTTCTCCGCCTTTTGTTATCTTGCTCGGCCACTTTACCACACATCCACTTAGCATCTCTGGTAGCCTTCACCTGAGCCTGTGGATGAAAACATGGTCAGATTTTGAGTTGATGGTCTAGTGTATTAAGTTAGGAAAAAAAAAAAAAAAAAAATCTGGCAAAAACATATAGGTTAAATCACAAACTTTTTACTAACAACAATGGATCTGTAGTATGATGTCATGTGCATAGGATTGGTTTAGTATAAATCTGCCTAGGTGGGGAAAGGGGGACTGTGTACATGTTCAGTGCATCTGTGTACATATGTAAGTGGTACTGTCTGCATACATGTCCAAGTTGCTTCAGATTTGCCTTCATATCAACCAATCTGCAGTGGGATCATGGGCTAAGAATCAAGGAAAGAAAGAGAGTGGATTGATGGTCTGGAACAGGTGAGGGGTTATGCATCTATGTTAAGTTGGAGTCTGTGCATCCACAAAACATAGGCAGTGGGGTTTGGTAGCACTGGTCTAGAAGAGTTTCAGTTTGCAATTACATAAATTAGTCTGCATACATGCTCATGAGAATCTGACTTGGTTTTGGGTAGTGTCTTGCATGTTTTAGTTAAAAATGGACTCTGTACATAATCTGATTGCACCTGGAGATGCTTTAGATTCATGACTGCAGTGGTGATGTGTAGTGGTAGGTGGGCAGTGTAGATATCTGGAGTAATGGAGTAGGAAGAAGGGGAGACTGTGTGCATGTTAAGGCAGTGCATATTGGTGACATGTATGAGCACATGACAGTTGATGAAACCTGGAAGTATGGTGAAGTCTGGAAGTGTTGATGCATATTGAAGTGAGGGGTTTGATGCCAATAAAAAAGGAAAGGAGAATACATTCATAAGTTAAATAGTTCAGACTTGGGTATGTGATAAGTTTTAGACAGTGTACATGCATAAATTGAAGAAGAACTGGCAAGGCTGGGATGAGCACAGAGAAGCTTCAGAGTTGGGGAGGATCTGTCTCGAAGCAGAGACATATTTAACTCGAAGCATTTAGAAAGAAGACTCGAAGTAAAGCAAGTGTGGCTCGGGTAGTAGTAAAGAGACTCTGCATATTTTGTCATCTACATATTTTAGCATCTGCATTGTTTCAGTGAATCTGGAAAGTAGATTTAGAGAAAAAAAAAAGAGAAAATATTATAAACCAGTGTAAAAATAAGTTAAAATCCAAGCTTAGAAAAAGGAAACATAATATGGTCAGCATATAGGAAAGTGAAGTCTGTGCATGTACATTTCAGTGTGCACCTGTGCACTTTTAAATAACTGGATATATCTATGAGGGTTGGGTATGAACTGTGGAGCAAGTTTTGACATGGAGTTAGGATGAATTTGATTTGCAAGTAGCTTAAATGGTGGTTATTGAATCAGAGTATGGGAGTATTGTTGTATGTTGGCTAGTGCAAAGCTATGCATTAAGTTGTGGACAGGGGTGAAGACTGGTATAGTTGTTGACGAGTTGCCTGTTGCAATGAAGCCTAGATTATGTAAAATTTTAATCTTATTATAAGGCTATGAAGTATGTGGGTAAAGGAAGAAGATGGGGCAGTGTACAGGAAGCAGGGGTTTGTGCATGCTGAAGTTTGAACATGGAGAGAAGGCCTGCTAATATGGGGTACGTAAGGTAGCGTTGAGAAGTGATAGGACTGGAAGAAGCATGCGAAAGGAAGTGTAGAACAGACTGGGTACAAATAGACCATGGGGTGCGAGCATGTTCTTGTATCCCTTGTGCATGCGTCCAGTCTTTACCAAATTTGTCAAGCTGGCATTTTGAGTTTTTGACCTAGCCTAGTGTAGTTGTGAATTTTAGGTTGGTATCCATATCTTAACATTTAGGCCTGAGTATCGATACTGAGAAATTGGGTCGACTTGGATGTAAAAGTAAGACATGAGCAGAGAAAAGATTCGTGTGCACGAATATTTGTATTCAACATTTTGCCTTAGTCATCTCTAAGAAATTTTGTCGTAAATTTTGGGTTAACCCGGTTCTCGTTTTAGGGTATGTTTTTGGTCAGGGTACACGGTGGAGTGGTCGAGCAAGTCAAGTCATTCTCGTTCTATTTTAATTTGACCGTAAAATTCTAAGTCGTGTATTCTATTTTTTTTACTTTTGTTCTAGATTTGAATCTAGGCGACATCCGAAGAATTTTGATCGTTACTCTCTGTCGTTCTTTTCCGGTGAATCGTCGTTTTGAAATTCAAAAATTTTCTGCAACATTCAGGTGAGTTTTTCTCACCAGACATACGTATTTATATTTTGGTAAATTATCACAAGTGTATGCGTAAAAATTCATTTCACTATTATCTGTCTGTAGTGTGATATAGAATGATGAACCCTATTTAAATTGACACCTCATCAGTTATTCATCTGTTGTATTATTTCTGCAGTTATATTATATTATTGTGTATTTACTGCTTAAATCACCACTGCAAGTTCCCTGTTAAATTTAGATGGTTATGGGCTGAAATGATAGGCCAAAATGATTATATTGTTAAATTATGCTGTTAACTGCTAAACTGTTAAACTTGGGATTGCGGGTTTGAAATGATAGAACCCGGGGTTTGTATATTACGGATTGAAATGATATAAATCCGTATCACTTGACCTAGGTTAGAAAACTATATACAGGCCCGTGGTCCTTATAATATTTTCTGAAATATTTAAAATCATTTTGGAAGTTAAATATTTGATTTATATCTTTAAAGGAATTTATATTGATTTTTAATAAGTTATAAATAAAGAAATAAATAAATATTTGAATAAATTTATGGAATATAACTTATTTGGTAAATCGGGATTTTGAAAGAATAAGATTTCAGTTAATAAATGAATAAATAAATAGGTTATATTTGGAAATATTTATCAAGTTAAACAATCTATTACAGCATTTAAATGCTGTCTTTTGAAATTTGACTAGTTTTACCCATAACTTTAGGTAGCATTTCCTAAGTGCTATGGAATCTAGAATTTGATTGCTCTAAAATTTATGGAATTTGATAAATTTTATATTACCTTAAGTTTTGGAAAAACTTAAGACATAATATTTATAACTGTATTTTCCTAAATAAATTAAAGATAAATATTCTGGTATTAAGTAAATTTTGGGAAAAATTTAATGGTTAAAATTTGGAGTTTTATTTATGGAAATTATGGGAATATTCAAGACTAAAAATATAAAACATTGATTTGTGAAAGAATAAAACCCAAACTAAGTTTTGAATAGTAAATACTCCAATTGGATATATATAAAAATTGAAATGGTTTTGGGAACATAAAGGGATATTTAAATTATGGTTAAACTTTAAATAAAGAAATATATTTGTGAAGCTATGTAAATTATCTTCTTTACAAAGTAACCATAAAGTTAACCCATTTATATATATACCGTTGAATGTCCAAACCATTGTGTTTGGGAGTTATGGATTTAAGTAAAGTTTCCAAACATTATCCTTTGAAGATATAATTCAAATATTTGGTCTCCAGATATTATAAACAGTATGGTTTTGGAAAGAATTATATTTGAATATAACGATATCCTATTGTTTTGGGTTTTAAAATGATATCGTATCTATAGTTTTGAAATGGAAATGTTTATTCTGATTTAAAGTATAAACTGTTTTTAAATAACCACGGGTTATAATAACGAAGGGTTGGCAAAGAGACCGGGATCGGATATGGACATACTCTCTGTCGATACCGAAAACCACTTTGACTAACCGTGTACGCGGTGGAGATTCCAGAATGAAGTAGGTTGGTGGTGACGGTTTCTTGAAAGGTATATACGTGGACCCGACTCCCGTGAGTTGGCTTAAGGTGGCTAAAACAGGAGCGATTCTCGGATTAATGAGGTAGCTCCTCTGATCGAACGCACTTCTTCGTATACCATTCTATTACTCTTGTGATTGTTTGGGTGCACCCTTGATTTGGGAGTGTTGTTCGAGGTGGGCGGTTGCTGCGGCTTCGCGTTACCACCGGTCCGGATAGCAATTGGTATATCTACCCTGGCATTTCCTAGTTGTGCCGTGTCACCTACCATATCGAGCCTTGTACGAGTTTGGTTTTCTCCCGTAGCCCGTGTGGTATCCTCTAGTTGCTTCCCGATCAGGAGGAGCTATGATATTGGACGGACTACTGGGACTATTACGTGTTAAGGGCTATATGGGTAACCCCTTAATGCTAAGAAATAAGTATGTTTACTTTATAAATAGACACTATTATAATAGCGCAATATACTATATAGTAAATAGTTTAACGGATCCTTAGAGGATGGGCGGTCCCAAGCATCCTTTAAGTTACTTGCTATATATTACAGTACACTTGATTTAGCTTACATTATATAAGTATGTATGTCCTGACTCGAGTGTTTTGTTTTATTGTACGCTCGGGTCAGCCTGAGTTGCAGCTTCAGTTTCTTCTCCGTAGCTAGGACACTCAATAGATCATTCGTGCTATTGGAAGTTGTTTCAGCCTTTATCCTTTCTGGAATTCAAGACTTTGAAGACTCTCTATCTGTGTATGTTAAAATTTGTATTGAGGATTATAGACAATGTAAGTTCTGTTTGTAAAGATGTATCAGTGGCTTCATGAACCACTAAATTTTTAATTTCCGCTGCGAGATTCTGATATCTGTGTATGTGATTCTGCGATTTATTTACTGTATATTCCGAGTTTTGCCAAATTTATTCTACAATCTATTATTTTGAACTATTCCAGCTCGACATGTTCTATTATTGTCGAATTCGAATGGTACAAAATAGTGGGTCGTTACAGCTGGTATCAGAGCTTTGGCTCTAGGCAAACTCAGAATATATGGTAAATTTGATTTACGGAATCACCTTCATTTGAGATTGAATCTCTTCCTTTTCGAATTTGGAACATTCCCTGTGGTTCCAAAGTTCACTCGTGTCCCTCACTTTTCATCTACTCAAGATTCTGGAGTATCCCATAACTCCACTTCGGATGATCTTTATAGTGAATTGGCGGTCTCGCCATCGTTCTAATAAAGGGGTGAAACTCCTTTACCATTAGCATTAATTCACCGGAGATTTATATTTATCATCGGTTTATATGCTAGTATCTTTGATTATTCTGAACTCTATCTCTTCAGATCAAATATAGATTTACCCAATCATATCGATCCGACTCTTCAAGTCACGGTTGACCAGATCAAGGTTGTCCGCGATTTATATAGACTTACCCAGTTCCTTATTCTGTTATTTAATCATCGGACCTTCTGATTTTAACTAGCTTGGATTCTATTTGATTTGAGTTCATCAAATTTGAATTTCTATCCTTGTTTTGGAAATTTACTCCTATATTTGAAAGGAAATCTAAAATATATATAAGTATAAATTTTCAGAAATTTTAATATTTAATTTAACTAGTGTCAGGAGATAATAGTTTGATTTTATTTATGATTTTGTAAACCAGGTGTTTTGTCTAATATAAATAATTGAATATAAACAATGGTTATAAGTTAAATTAGAAACAGAAATGAATTTAAACTAGAACTTATGAATTTAATTTCTGATGATTTCAAACCTTGTGTATAAATTTTAAAAGGGTGTAATAAGTATTTTTATATAAAATTTGTTTCCAAAGAAATTTTAAATTTAGTGCTCTTCTCTTTGTCGCTGGGAAATAATTTCGGTGATGACTGCAGCACCATCGACATTCATTTTCGAGTTTCGAAGTGGAAAGACCATTCTGTAGTCTGGCTACAGTGTTTCCTTAAGATTTTAATTGATTTGAATTTCCAAAGATGACTTAATATATATAGATATATAATTTAAATTGATTTGACATATTATGTATATATTTATCTATCTATAAATGGTTTGAAAGAAATCAGAAATTTAATTCTTAAAATTTTATCTTAAGAAATTTCAATAAAAGGAAAATAAAATTTTGAATAAGAAATTCCAACTGGAAATGATTAAATTTGGAAGTTTTAGTTGTATAATACCCAATTTCATTTCAATATGACTTACCTTGATTTTCAAAAGTTAAAAATGAATTTGGATAATATACAATATAAAAGGATTTTATAAATAAAAATTTGAGTGGTTATAATTAATATTATACACTTAAATTTTAGTTATAAAAGATTAAGTGAGATAAATAAGAAAAAGGGAATTTAAGGAATTTATTTAAATAACCTCATAATCAAAATTTGATAATTGAGATTTTGGTTTTCAAATAAAAATTTCAAGTATAACTTACAAAAGGAATATCTCATAAAATAGGTATTTCAAATAAGTGTTAGGTTATTTGTTAAATATAGAGATAAGTAAAATAATGAACTTTTGAAATAAAATAAAGTTTATTTAGATATTACCTTCATAAAAGTTGTTTTAAAAAATAAGTAAAATATTATCCAAATGAATATTGCAGAATTGAACTAATTTGAAATACTATTATATCTACGGTAACATATTTTAAGTGTTGCTGTTTCTAAAAATAAATGTTTTGAAAATTATAATTGAATAAATGAAGTTTATTTAAAAAAAATGTTATGATTTTGTAGTATGATTTCTAAAAGATAATATCTATAAATCTTAATGACTTTCAAAGTATTTTGATTTCAAAAGCATTATGATTTCAAATTTATTATTTTGTTTTCCAAACTATTTTTTTCCTATCCGCTACGGATTGGGAGGCTATTGCTTATACCAATCTATTTAGAAATTTTTCTCTATAATCTCTGAAATCTTGGTTACTCATCTTGACCCTGAGCACCGCTGAGCACCCATAGACCGACAGTCAAACTGAAGGGGCAAAACCAATTCTAGTGAATCTCTTCGTGCTTCAAATTCGGAACTATCCATTTAAGATTCTTGTTTATTTAGCTTATCTTCCTTTTGTTTCTCTTCTTCGTTCCTTTTCGGGGACGAAAAGTTCTTAAGTGGGGGAGAGTGTAACAACCCTAATTTTTAGCTATTTATTTTATTTTAATTTTTTTTTTATTTTGAAATATATTTATATAAATTATGTTTATAAAATATAGTTTAATTATTTAAATTAGAGATATATTTTATAAATATTTTCATGTCAATAAATTTAATAATATCTGTGAAAATTTAAGTCACGTTTGAACTATTAAAATTCACGTTTAAAAGACGCGCTAATTATAGGGTATAAACAACGTAATAAAACGTGTGTTTTTAAAAATGTTATTTTATCACAATTTTTGATGTTTTGGACTGCGTCTGTTTAACGTAGTATAAAAATCAAGTTTTCAAATTATTTTGAAGAAATATATCAGTCAGTAGTTTTATAGCAACTGTTACGTTGTTTTAACGAACGGTCTGATTTCAAATAAATTGTATACGTTTTCTCTACATAAATATTCACCTTACTATTTATTGTCATCAAACCAAAATCAAAATTCAGCTAAATTAAAAACAAATCACGTATAACGTTCAAACTTTATTAACAAAGCATATGTCACGCAAGCATTGATAAAAACTGTGTAACGTTTGCATTTGCCTTCTTTCACCTCTACTCTTTTCAAATGCCTTACATTTATGGCAGCACTCAACATATTCTCTGATCAAGTGCCTTCATTTATGTTGCATACGTTCCTTTCTTTTGCCATTTTCTCTCCCCTAAGATCACGCAAGTTTTAAAAATTTAGAAGTAATCTTTGTTCATATCAGTTACCTTATCAAGCTACCATTCATTTTGCTTCAAACAACAAACAGACCTCAGCCCTTTGAATCCGCACGCAATTATCAGAGGACATTAACATAAACAATCAGATTAAATGCCTATATAACATTTCTTTGATAACTGATGAGAAATCTGCGCCTATCAAATAGTAGTATCAGAAAAACTGATACGTTTTCTTTTTTTTTTATGCCTCTGAATGATTCGAAGCATTTGTTTATAAATTCATTTTCTCCTCTGCCCAAACTTTCCTCTGTGTTTCATCTCATCTTTTCCTTTGTTCGAGCTATCAGGTAAGTCTTTTCATTTTTTTAAAAGTTCTCCGCCTTTTGTTATCTTGCTCGGCCACTTTACCACACATCCACTTAGCATCTCTGGTAGCCTTCACCTGAGCCTGTGGATGAAAACATGGTCAGATTTTGAGTTGATGGTCTAGTGTATTAAGTTAGGAAAAAAAAAAAAAAAAAAAAATCTGGCAAAAACATATAGGTTAAATCACAAACTTTTTACTAACAACAATGGATCTGTAGTATGATGTCATGTGCATAGGATTGGTTTAGTATAAATCTGCCTAGGTGGGGAAAGGGGGACTGTGTACATGTTCAGTGCATCTGTGTACATATGTAAGTGGTACTGTCTGCATACATGTCCAAGTTGCTTCAGATTTGCCTTCATATCAACCAATCTGCAGTGGGATCATGGGCTAAGAATCAAGGAAAGAAAGAGAGTGGATTGATGGTCTGGAACAGGTGAGGGGTTATGCATCTATGTTAAGTTGGAGTCTGTGCATCCACAAAACATAGGCAGTGGGGTTTGGTAGCACTGGTCTAGAAGAGTTTCAGTTTGCAATTACATAAATTAGTCTGCATACATGCTCATGAGAATCTGACTTGGTTTTGGGTAGTGTCTTGCATGTTTTAGTTAAAAATGGACTCTGTACATAATCTGATTGCACCTGGAGATGCTTTAGATTCATGACTGCAGTGGTGATGTGTAGTGGTAGGTGGGCAGTGTAGATATCTGGAGTAATGGAGTAGGAAGAAGGGGAGACTGTGTGCATGTTAAGGCAGTGCATATTGGTGACATGTATGAGCACATGACAGTTGATGAAACCTGGAAGTATGGTGAAGTCTGGAAGTGTTGATGCATATTGAAGTGAGGGGTTTGATGCCAATAAAAAAGGAAAGGAGAATACATTCATAAGTTAAATAGTTCAGACTTGGGTATGTGATAAGTTTTAGACAGTGTACATGCATAAATTGAAGAAGAACTGGCAAGGCTGGGATGAGCACAGAGAAGCTTCAGAGTTGGGGAGGATCTGTCTCGAAGCAGAGACATATTTAACTCGAAGCATTTAGAAAGAAGACTCGAAGTAAAGCAAGTGTGGCTCGGGTAGTAGTAAAGAGACTCTGCATATTTTGTCATCTACATATTTTAGCATCTGCATTGTTTCAGTGAATCTGGAAAGTAGATTTAGAGAAAAAAAAAAGAGAAAATATTATAAACCAGTGTAAAAATAAGTTAAAATCCAAGCTTAGAAAAAGGAAACATAATATGGTCAGCATATAGGAAAGTGAAGTCTGTGCATGTACATTTCAGTGTGCACCTGTGCACTTTTAAATAACTGGATATATCTATGAGGGTTGGGTATGAACTGTGGAGCAAGTTTTGACATGGAGTTAGGATGAATTTGATTTGCAAGTAGCTTAAATGGTGGTTATTGAATCAGAGTATGGGAGTATTGTTGTATGTTGGCTAGTGCAAAGCTATGCATTAAGTTGTGGACAGGGGTGAAGACTGGTATAGTTGTTGACGAGTTGCCTGTTGCAATGAAGCCTAGATTATGTAAAATTTTAATCTTATTATAAGGCTATGAAGTATGTGGGTAAAGGAAGAAGATGGGGCAGTGTACAGGAAGCAGGGGTTTGTGCATGCTGAAGTTTGAACATGGAGAGAAGGCCTGCTAATATGGGGTACGTAAGGTAGCGTTGAGAAGTGATAGGACTGGAAGAAGCATGCGAAAGGAAGTGTAGAACAGACTGGGTACAAATAGACCATGGGGTGCGAGCATGTTCTTGTATCCCTTGTGCATGCGTCCAGTCTTTACCAAATTTGTCAAGCTGGCATTTTGAGTTTTTGACCTAGCCTAGTGTAGTTGTGAATTTTAGGTTGGTATCCATATCTTAACATTTAGGCCTGAGTATCGATACTGAGAAATTGGGTCGACTTGGATGTAAAAGTAAGACATGAGCAGAGAAAAGATTCGTGTG
The DNA here is from genome assembly GCA_030765085.1 of Allium cepa. Classification (NCBI taxonomy): domain Eukaryota; kingdom Viridiplantae; phylum Streptophyta; class Magnoliopsida; order Asparagales; family Amaryllidaceae; genus Allium; species Allium cepa. Next base: position 1,047,086,899 of record CM060941.1, read on the forward strand.
CACGAATATTTGTATTCAACATTTTGCCTTAGTCATCTCTAAGAAATTTTGTCGTAAATTTTGGGTTAACCCGGTTCTCGTTTTAGGGTATGTTTTTGGTCAGGGTACACGGTGGAGTGGTCGAGCAAGTCAAGTCATTCTCGTTCTATTTTAATTTGACCGTAAAATTCTAAGTCGTGTATTCTATTTTTTTTACTTTTGTTCTAGATTTGAATCTAGGCGACATCCGAAGAATTTTGATCGTTACTCTCTGTCGTTCTTTTCCGGTGAATCGTCGTTTTGAAATTCAAAAATTTTCTGCAACATTCAGGTGAGTTTTTCTCACCAGACATACGTATTTATATTTTGGTAAATTATCACAAGTGTATGCGTAAAAATTCATTTCACTATTATCTGTCTGTAGTGTGATATAGAATGATGAACCCTATTTAAATTGACACCTCATCAGTTATTCATCTGTTGTATTATTTCTGCAGTTATATTATATTATTGTGTATTTACTGCTTAAATCACCACTGCAAGTTCCCTGTTAAATTTAGATGGTTATGGGCTGAAATGATAGGCCAAAATGATTATATTGTTAAATTATGCTGTTAACTGCTAAACTGTTAAACTTGGGATTGCGGGTTTGAAATGATAGAACCCGGGGTTTGTATATTACGGATTGAAATGATATAAATCCGTATCACTTGACCTAGGTTAGAAAACTATATACAGGCCCGTGGTCCTTATAATATTTTCTGAAATATTTAAAATCATTTTGGAAGTTAAATATTTGATTTATATCTTTAAAGGAATTTATATTGATTTTTAATAAGTTATAAATAAAGAAATAAATAAATATTTGAATAAATTTATGGAATATAACTTATTTGGTAAATCGGGATTTTGAAAGAATAAGATTTCAGTTAATAAATGAATAAATAAATAGGTTATATTTGGAAATATTTATCAAGTTAAACAATCTATTACAGCATTTAAATGCTGTCTTTTGAAATTTGACTAGTTTTACCCATAACTTTAGGTAGCATTTCCTAAGTGCTATGGAATCTAGAATTTGATTGCTCTAAAATTTATGGAATTTGATAAATTTTATATTACCTTAAGTTTTGGAAAAACTTAAGACATAATATTTATAACTGTATTTTCCTAAATAAATTAAAGATAAATATTCTGGTATTAAGTAAATTTTGGGAAAAATTTAATGGTTAAAATTTGGAGTTTTATTTATGGAAATTATGGGAATATTCAAGACTAAAAATATAAAACATTGATTTGTGAAAGAATAAAACCCAAACTAAGTTTTGAATAGTAAATACTCCAATTGGATATATATAAAAATTGAAATGGTTTTGGGAACATAAAGGGATATTTAAATTATGGTTAAACTTTAAATAAAGAAATATATTTGTGAAGCTATGTAAATTATCTTCTTTACAAAGTAACCATAAAGTTAACCCATTTATATATATACCGTTGAATGTCCAAACCATTGTGTTTGGGAGTTATGGATTTAAGTAAAGTTTCCAAACATTATCCTTTGAAGATATAATTCAAATATTTGGTCTCCAGATATTATAAACAGTATGGTTTTGGAAAGAATTATATTTGAATATAACGATATCCTATTGTTTTGGGTTTTAAAATGATATCGTATCTATAGTTTTGAAATGGAAATGTTTATTCTGATTTAAAGTATAAACTGTTTTTAAATAACCACGGGTTATAATAACGAAGGGTTGGCAAAGAGACCGGGATCGGATATGGACATACTCTCTGTCGATACCGAAAACCACTTTGACTAACCGTGTACGCGGTGGAGATTCCAGAATGAAGTAGGTTGGTGGTGACGGTTTCTTGAAAGGTATATACGTGGACCCGACTCCCGTGAGTTGGCTTAAGGTGGCTAAAACAGGAGCGATTCTCGGATTAATGAGGTAGCTCCTCTGATCGAACGCACTTCTTCGTATACCATTCTATTACTCTTGTGATTGTTTGGGTGCACCCTTGATTTGGGAGTGTTGTTCGAGGTGGGCGGTTGCTGCGGCTTCGCGTTACCACCGGTCCGGATAGCAATTGGTATATCTACCCTGGCATTGCCTAGTTGTGCCGTGTCACCTACCATATCGAGCCTTGTACGAGTTTGGTTTTCTCCCGTAGCCCGTGTGGTATCCTCTAGTTGCTTCCCGATCAGGAGGAGCTATGATATTGGACGGACTACTGGGACTATTACGTGTTAAGGGCTATATGGGTAACCCCTTAATGCTAAGAAATAAGTATGTTTACTTTATAAATAGACACTATTATAATAGCGCAATATACTATATAGTAAATAGTTTAACGGATCCTTAGAGGATGGGCGGTCCCAAGCATCCTTTAAGTTACTTGCTATATATTACAGTACACTTGATTTAGCTTACATTATATAAGTATGTATGTCCTGACTCGAGTGTTTTGTTTTATTGTACGCTCGGGTCAGCCTGAGTTGCAGCTTCAGTTTCTTCTCCGTAGCTAGGACACTCAATAGATCATTCGTGCTATTGGAAGTTGTTTCAGCCTTTATCCTTTCTGGAATTCAAGACTTTGAAGACTCTCTATCTGTGTATGTTAAAATTTGTATTGAGGATTATAGACAATGTAAGTTCTGTTTGTAAAGATGTATCAGTGGCTTCATGAACCACTAAATTTTTAATTTCCGCTGCGAGATTCTGATATCTGTGTATGTGATTCTGCGATTTATTTACTGTATATTCCGAGTTTTGCCAAATTTATTCTACAATCTATTATTTTGAACTATTCCAGCTCGACATGTTCTATTATTGTCGAATTCGAATGGTACAAAATAGTGGGTCGTTACATATAAAAACAAATAGGTCACATAAATCTTTTTCCGTGTAGGTGTGGTGGCAGGCTAAGGAACAACAACAGTGTTTTCTGGATTTTTGGTTGTTCCAGAAACACAACGGGCGACAAAGCAAAGTTCCTTAGCCTATTATAAAGGTGACAGGATCACAATGGCTAAACAACGAAAAATATCGTAAAAGTAAAACAGGTAATGATATATTTCTTTGAAAGATATATTAAATGTGATGATCCGCACCGTAGTCTGAATTAAAATCAGCCAATATTGAGATGGTGAAGAGATGATTATTTTAATTCTGACTTGTTCAGCATAGTTGGCCAATTATATTGATGCCAAAAACACTATTCTTTGAATTACTTTACGTTTGGATTAAACATAATGTTTTGTTGGATGATAATATTTTTTCGGCTAACTCTATATTCACGGTTTTCTGATTATTTACATGGCTTCAAAGAATGTCATTTAAATTGTTGTTAAAATTGAGTTTGAAATTTTTGATGCACTCTTCATGATCTGGTCTATCAAATTTAATTAGTGATGTTTTGAAGTGAAAAAGAAATTCAAATACAGATTACACTGGTAATCTAGTTGATAGAAAAATTACTAGTTGAACGTGATTTATGGTGAGACATTTAGTAACTGCATCGTTTTTCAAAGAAAAAATATGCATATTGTTCATTACAAATAATTTTCAATTAGCAGAATTTTTTTTCTCATATAACCCCTTCAAGAAAATCATTTTTGACCATATTTTCAGATTAGTCATTTTTATTTGATTTTAAATGACAAATTTTGACTAATCCGACTCCCTACTAATTATCAAAAAGATAAATAGTGATTGAAATGGTGATAAGTGTTGATATTTAACATGCATTACTCAAGAGAGTATATTTGGAAAATTTCTTTAGGAATTCAAACAAGAGTTATAAAACTTTTTGTTGGGTAAAGATTCCATGACCATTTCTATATCTATCATATTGCTATCGACCATTGTTTATCAAATCTTAAATATAGTTTGTCGATATGTGGTGCTACAATCAGGGATCATTTGTTTTTCATTTCACATTTTTTTGTAAAAATAAGTAAATATCCAAAGTATTCACTCTCATTTAAAAGTCCTCACGGTCATGCATGGGTGAATTACTTGGATTTTTGATTATGTGCTTCCATGCTCATTTAAAAGTCCTTACGGTTATGCATGTATGGAACACATATCAAAATTAATTGATTAAATAGACAAGTTGATTCTAATCCCATTTAAAAATCCACACGGTCATGCGTGGTTAGAAGATACTTGATTTCATTTTTAAAATTAAATTGGAATACTACTAATCTCATTTAAAAGTCCTAACGGTTATGCATGATTAGTAGATATTCAAATTCCTGATATAAATGTACCACAAGTAGATACAACTGAATGATTTTATATGAGAACATCATTACCATTCTTTCTAAAAGTGGAATATGCGCCTAACAAGGGTAGTTATGATTTTTGTTTGATTTTTATTGAAGTTTAATATTTATATTCAATTTGAGTTTAATGTTGGATTAATATTGATCACTTTATCTCTATTTTCTCTAACACTATTATTCTTTTGCTGATAACAAAAGGGGGAGAGAAAAGTTAAGATTTTGTCAAATAGAATCAAGCAAAGGTCAAATAATTTTCCATTTGCATATATAGTCATTTGTATATTTCTATTTGCATGCATATATGTAGGGGGAGCATCATGTAGAGAGGTAGCATTTAAATAGGGGGAGCAATTAGTGTATATCATTGATCAAATGCATTTAACACGGTCAAAATCTTTAATATATGTTTGTTATCACCAAAAGGGGGAGATTGTATGAATTTGCGCTTATATGTTTTTGTTTGATGATAATAAACATATATATTCATTTAAATTTATTTGGTAACGTACTATTTTGTTTTTCATAGATTAAATAACTATTTGTTGAATAAAATAAATTACACAGAATTTGAATTCAAACAGATATTTTATTCAAACAAATATTTATTACAATCTTGAATAGTACAAATTCAAGCTCTCACTATACATATACAATTTTGAATACATCACAATTCAATTTACATTAATAAACTCACTACATATCACTCACACTCGTATTTTGTCTTCAACTTCATTCCATTTTGAATCCAGCATCTAAGCAATCTGCAAAAATATTCACTAACGCAGTAAAATTGAAAAAGAAATATTTTTGCAATATAAAATAAAATATGGATTTTTGAAAATATTATTTGCCTCAGTTATTTGGGTTGTTCGTCATCATTCACATATGAATTCATCATACACGAACAATGTGACATGCACAGTGTATCACTGTACATGCCACAAGGCCGTGCACATTGATATACACTTGATAATGCTACAGGGACAGGTGAGCACAGGTCAAACCCAAATGAAAAGTTGGGTTCAACTCACGTGCAATATATTTAAATCACGACACCAATGATACAAGAGAGGTGAAAATTCTCAATGCACCAAGTACAGGTAACAGCATGGTACAATGCAAATACATGGAACAATACCAAAGTATGGAGTGTGCAAGTGCAAATGACCAGAGCTCAACATACATGAAGTAATGCAATGCCCAAAGACCAAGTCGAAGTCGAACTGTTCTTAACAGTTCTAAGTATCTGACAACAATATGACAATGCAAACACGAAATGAATGCAACAACAAACTCAGTGAAGACCACAAGTAAATGAGACAACAGTAATGCAGTCAACAACATGAAGGCAACATGATCAAAAGTTCAGGTCAGACCAAACATCAAAGCTCAAACCATAAGTCACAAAAGTTCAAGTGAAGCAAGTACAGGTTAAACTAATGCAGAGACTACAATATTAAGTGAAAGTGCAACAAGAATGTTGCAGTGATACAACAACAAGTTCATATGTACAGCAAGCTACAAGTAATGCAGAATCAAGGTAAACAAACAGTGACACAGTAGTTTTGAACAAGAACATCAATGACCAGAACACTAAGTGCAGGCAGATGAATGTCACAAGCATAAAAACATGTATACAAGAGAAGTGAACAACAATGCAACAGTGTGGACGTCGAAATCACATGGAAGTATGACATGAAGCATATACATGGATGAACAGCACGATCAAGTATGGCAGTGAAACTCAAAGCAATGATCAAGTCAAGTCAAATGAAACTGGATTCAACACAGTGACCCAAGTTGTGATGATCAGAGCTACAGACCGACAACTACATACAGGTGAACAGAAATGATTCATGCAAGCTACAGATATATGGCAATGCACAAACAAGTATTCTAAAACAAACTCACAGTGTACAATATCATCATCGGCTGTGTGCAAAGATGAACGCATATATGGATGCAAACGTGCCAAAGTTGTAATGCCGTGTAAATCAGAGATGAAGCTTACAGTGGATGAACACAAAGAAATGATGATGGCCGAAAATAATACAGATTCGTGAATGTATACAGTCAAGAAATTCAAGTGCGCGCTGTTTGAAAAAGTCACAAATTAAAAGAGGAAAGTCACTGCCGTATCAAACAAGAAAAATCGAACGTTCTCAAGATAAAGCCGTGCGCATCAAGTCAGGAAATCAAATTTTAGAAAAGTATCGATTTGATTAGGGTATAGGAATTCATATAAATACCAACCCGCAAATCATCATCAAGTGTGCAGAAAATTCAATCAAATCCAAATATAAACCCAAACATCATCATCGGCAATTGGTACCAAGTCGAAGTATTAAAATCCAAATTCATCATCGACATCGTGTGCAAAAAGAACGATCGAGTTCAAGTATGAAAAATCAGAAGAAGCAAAAGCACAGATTACATACCGAAGCAACAACGAAATCGATCAACAGAGAAGCAACGCAAACCATCGATCATCAGAAGCCGCGAGCAAGAGCTACACCAGAGAATCATATTTAAGCCCCAATTTGGATCGAAGAATCAAAGCCCTAATTTAAGCAAGGGAACAAAAGCCCTAATTCAACAGAGCCGACATTATCACAAAGGATCGGGTTAAAGAATAAAAAGGCCGGCCTAGTTTTATAAAAGGGGTTTTTGTTTTTATAAAGAGGGCTTTAATTGTTATTAAGGGTTTTAGTTTTAATTTGTTTTTTTTTTAAATTTTCTTTTTTTTGAATCAAAGAATTGGTAAATCACCACCTACGTTGTAGGTAGTGTCAGATTGTCTAGTTAGAATTAGTTCAGTGAGCAGGGTGTGCGAGTTTGCAAAACTCTATAGGCGGGAGCAAGGGTTTGCGAGTTTGCAAAACTCTATAGGCGGAAGTAGGGGGTGCGAGTCTATTAGAGTGTTTGTAAGCGGGAGCAGGGTTTGCGAGTCTGTTAGAGTATTTGTAAGCGGGATACTGTTTAATTCTAATAGAAATCTGGGAATGCAGCAGTAGGCAGGGGTTGCCGAAGCTGGGTAAACTTTGTGTGTGATTTACTTTTCAGCATATTTATTTCTGCAGTTTGTTTCTGTGTTTAAATCGAGAAAATTTGCTATAACCCTATTCACCCCCCCTCTAGGGTTAATCTAGATCCTACATGATTCACAGTAGTCGGGGTGACGTAAATACCTTATATAGAATCGTACGCCAAACCATCCTACTTCATTTCTAGAATCTCCACCACATACACAGTTGTTGAAGTGGTTTCGGTATTGGTAGAGAGTATAACAATATCCGATTCCGGTCTCTTTAACAACCAAATGATTATTCACATCGGATGGTTCTTTTACATTTCAAAAGTCAATTCATAATTAATATCAAAATAAAATATTCGATTTTCAAACCATATCACTTACGAAATCATATTTAACTTCAAAATCATATTCACTTCCAAAATTATATTTACTCAAATATGTCATTTCACAAAAGTTATCAATTCCAGATTTCAACTTAGGTTGTACCATCATCAAGGATTTTAAATATAAATACTTCAACTTTACACAGTTTGAAATTTTGGAAAATAGTTTAGGTAATTGTAATTCGGTTATAGTTTAAAAATAGTTTAAATTAATTAAAATAGTTTAAATAGTAAAAATGGTTTAAATAGATTTAAATTTGATTCAATTAGATTTAAAATGCTTTTAATAGGTTAAATATAGATTTAATTAAATTTAAAATGATTTAAATAGATTAAATAGATTTAAATTGTATTAAGTAGATTTTTAATAGGTTAAATAAATTTAAAATAGACTAAATAGATTTATATCATATTAAATAGATTTAAAATAGATTAATTAAATTTATTTGGTTTAAAATAGTTAAATTAGATTATATTGGATTAAATAGATCGTAATAGGTTAAAATAAATTGAAATAGTTTAAATTGATTAAAATAGTTTAAATTGATTTTAAAATAGATTTCAAAGCTATATCCAAACATTTCCAATAGCTCAATTTTCGATAAATTCATTTATATTTGACACTTCAACTTTGAAATTCTAGTTTAAATCCCTTGAACAATTTATCAAATCAATTCCAATTTCAACATTTATGCTTGGGCTTCGATATTAATTCAGTTTATATAAATAAATTTCCATTTCAAAATACCAATTGACTAAATTCAAAATTTTAAAGATTAAAAATCATTTAATTTAACCAATCCGGTGTCCGTATATAATTTTCTACCCAAGGGTCAAGTGATACGCATATTTATCATTTCAATACGCAGTTTTAAATTTTACGGTTATATATCATTTCAAACCGCAATCCCGAACTAATTAAAAATCCATAAAATCACTCGAGTCTATCATTTCAACCCATAACGATTTTTTCCTAATCTATAGACCATTCGGGTATGTATCATTTTAACCCATAGGGAACTTGCAGTTTATAACCATAACAATAAAATCACCTAATCATCCAATATCAACAATCAATCACCCATCACAATCATCATCCAAAACGATCAATAAACATCAGTAGATAACTGATAATCAACAACATGTATTAAATTAACAATTTAATTTCAGTATTAAATTAAACGATAATTAAATATAATAAAAGTCAAGTTTGACTAAAATGACAATTTAAACATACCAAACATCGATCAATTTATTTCTAATCATATCATAAATTTAATTTAACTAATATAAGATAGTTTAGTAATTGTGAGTGGGTTAAAACACTCACCTTTGAATTTTAAATCGATTTAAAATCCAAAATAAGCCCCAAATTTGAACAATCTCAGGATTCATCCAAACAAACGTCAAAAATTCTAGAATTTCAATACGAACCCAGCAGAATAAACTGCTCGTGAATCCAAGTTTGTATGAAAAAGATATTAAGTTCTGAAGTTAGACGATTTAAATTAGAAAAAAAATCCAAATGCTTACACGTCATCATCTACGCAGACGCAAGCGGGAGAAAACACTACCATCTTCGCCCTGATAATGAACCCAGCCGCCCATTTCATGCCTCGACGCCGACACCCATAGGCGACTTCGACACGATCCGACACTGCCCTCGCCTTGTGCTCGACTATGCGTCCCAACGGCCACCATCGCGCCTCCTCCAGCCACTCCCTTCACAACCGCCGCCGCCACAGTCTATGACTAAATTCTAGCAATCTCGACAACCCATAACTCGAACGAATGGCATGGATCGAACCTGCTCGACATCACCTTTCCAACACCATCTCCCGATCGTCGATCGAACGACGATCCACCATTGGATCGTCAAAACCCTAAAATGGACGGTCTGGAAAAACAATGGTTCGAATTGAAAAACGAATTGCACCAGTGAATTACGCTTATCGAGAGCTTCGAAATGATATATAATATGTTAGGGTTTGGAAGGATTTGATTTTGAAGTTGAATTTTGAAAATTGAAATGGGGAATTTAGGTTGTTCAACCATTGTGGAAAAGAGGAGAAACAGAAACTTTTGTACATACTGTAATGAGGAATGAAAGGATGATAGGGTTTAGAATAAGACTATATATACTAACGAAGCCCGATAAGAAAGAATAGCATCCAAATAGATTTGAATTGACAAATACGACCCGAAAAGCTCGTTTCGATCCCGATACGGAAATTGGTCATCCCATATATCAAACTAGATATTTTTGATAGTTCTAAATTCAATGGAATAGATTTCAAGTCCTAATTCCATTGTATGAAGAAGTTTCCTTTAAAATCAGCTTATTCTAAATTGATTTCAAGGCGTTTCGAGTCGGTATGATCAAACGACAAGTCTGGTCGCTACGTAATTTGAAACCTTACAATAATTCACTGTTATGGATGCGATGAAACTGGTTTCGTCGAAATCCAAGACAGTTGCCAAAATGACTAATCTCACATTAATTAAATAAATTAATATTAAATAAATTAAATCACCCTTTTAATTTCAAATTTAATAATTGACACTTTTCATCATTTTTGATTACTTGGACGCTTACAGTGATTTAAAAAAGTTTACATATAATTTCAATGTTAATCATTACATAAATTACAGTGTTCAGTTCCAACTTTAAATAAATTCCAATTAATTACAATTAATTCCAATAAATTGATTTAATTTGATTTCAATCTTTTTATTAAATCCATTATTACTCTAAAAACATAGTTAACATTATTACATATTTTATTACCTTAATATTCTCCAATTGTTATCTTTTACCATATTAGTTGCAGTATTTCAATTACATTGAATCTTTGTTGATTTTGACATTAATTATAATTTAAATCCCACAGCTTCATTTATTTTTGTTCATTATTATTACTAAGTCAATTTATTGTCTTATAAGTGTCATTGATGTCTCTGTACATTTTATTTCATTCCAAATTTGCAGTTATTGTCTTAATTCACATTAATGTAACATTTATTACCATTAATTGCAATTTATTTAATATATTGGTAACAGACAACAATTTGTCACCATTACTACATTTAAAAATGTTTGTCAGTTTATTATTTACAAACAGTTGTTATAACTACTACTACCATACTATTTTTATCAATTACAATTAATTACACCTTATTTTATTAATTATCCAACATTTAAATTATCAGTTACTCTTTTAATTCAATTAGCAATTAACACATGTTATTACAATTGATTTATTTACACTTAGTACGAATTTTAACTTTTTAATCATTTCAATTAGTTAGAATTACATTTAAAGTAGTTATCAATTACCTTATATTAATACCATTACATTGTATTCCATTTATATTCTTATTATTAAACCCCAAATTTTTATTTCTTTCAATATTAAATCACAAAACCTTATTAGATTAAAAAAAATTAATTATCAAAAATTACGGGTCGCTGCAATAACTTATGCATAAATCTCTTTGTTAATTATTGATATGATTGATATTGCTTTATAAAAGAATCTATTTTATTATATAGATAGATGGAAGTTCGATGTTAACCATCTGTATTCATTTTCTTTTATAATTTCATGAACAAAATCCTAATTTTTACCATTTAAATCTTTTTTACACTAATTTCACATTAAAAAATTATATATTTTCATTCACCGCACTCTTTACCTTAATCATGTCTTTACAATCTAATAGCATATTTCTTTCTCTTCTCTACATTTTCATTATAATATATTTTTGGAACTTCTTATTTATTTTTCATATTAGCTTTTCTATATCATGTTTCGTATTTTTTTCTAATTTTCTTTCCTTTATGTTCATATTTATAAAACAATTCAAAAAATGTATTCTCATACTCTATATCGAACTAAGAATTCATTCCAAATAATTTTTGATTGATCTTATTAGTTTCCAATCTTAATAGAATTTAATTATTTAACAATGCTTCGGTTTTTTTACTCTCCTCAAATTTTATTTGATTTTATCATTTCTAATAGCTATGATTCTACTTATTATTTCTAAAGTTTGACTTTTATGTAAACAATATATAAAATTAAAAAAATATTTGTTTATTGGGTTAATTCAGCACAATTTAGAGGTTTAATCTTCATTTTTTTTATCTATTTATTTAATTTACGGTTAAACTATTTTTCCTTCTATATTTCAAAATTCAAGTGTTTTCTTCGAGTTTTATGTTTGAAAAATTAATTTTGAATTATTTTTGTTTCGATTAATATGATAATGAATTTAGCTTACCTGATTTGTTTTATACACGGTTTTTGGATCATATATACATGGATACATAAAATCTTCGATTATTCTTCAAAATTTGTTAAAATCAAGGTTGAATTATTATTTCCATTCTTCACTTTTGCGTAAAATTTGAATTTTATCTTATATTTATTCGATTTGTCTGATTATGAATTTTGTTTCCTTCGTTATTTTGTAGGACATCATTAGATTATCAATGTTTATGTATCAAAGAATCCAGATTGTTTCGAATAATTCATTAAAGGAAAAGTTGATCCATTTTCTATTCTCAAACACAAGTATATAATAAATCAAGTTGGTGAAAATGATTCATTCAAACAACAAATCTTCATAACATATTTCAGGAAAACATATAATTTTATGTGCAACAACTTTTGTACTACCTATGGTAATTAAGTTTAAAATTTGGTCAAAAGTTTAGTTTTAATATGTATTTAGTAAATTTATTTCTTCTAAACTTATATGTAGTCTTAATTAATCTGAACTTATATTGTAAAATCTAAAATTATCCATAAAAAACAACATTTAGTTTATAATATATTTTTATACTACCATCAAATTCTATGGCGTCTTATAGAATAATTTAATGATTATACGAAATTATCAAAATAAACCTCTACTGTTGTGCTATTTTCAACTTTCAGGGTTTGGAGATGTTAAGGTATAATCATAGATAGAAAATATGGGCTTTTTAAAAATGTTTATAAATATACCAACTTTCAGCATCAATGATCATATCATTAAAACTAATAAAAGGAATTAATTATAATCAATTTAGTACAGTTTGAACTGAATTTTATTGGAGGATTAACTATAATAAATTATCTTTAATTTAAATTCAGCTCGATGAGAGAATCAATCTAATTAGTCGAGGAATTAATTTTAACATATTAATCCATATATCATCCATAAAAGTTCAAATGCGTTTTAAATTCTAAATATGCAAGGGAACATATAAAGTCCGTGATTATGTACCTTTAACAAATCCGTCCATACGCTAACTGGTTGTAAGGTTAGAACCTGCTATCCATTACTGTAAAAAAATTGTTTTCTTTAACAACCTTAGCATGCGAACAATAAATGAAAAAAGATGTGCTTGAAAATAACTAAAACTTTTACCAAAATATTATTAAGATAACCATTGATTATTCTTTGATGCAACGTATATTATATTTTTACAATTTCCTTATGCTTGAAAGGTAAGATCATGTACTCACTAATTATAAAACCCAATTATCTCATCTTTATTGCAGAACAACCGTATATGTTATAAATATTGTATTATTCCATATTTGATATACGTACAAAAAATATGACAAGCATTGGTATTAATGTTGGAATAATGCATCAAAGGAAATTTATGGTCAGTTTCCTACTGGAACGATAAAGAAAACTGATGGTGAATACTAGAAGACACGATATGATAAAAAGAGTAAAAAAGAATAATTGTTGGTCACATGATTAAAGAATATAAAATAGATAAATTATAAAATAGAGCATCATATTTAAATGAAACTATGTTTGAATGCACAGTTAAGAATGGGGTAAAATTTCTTTGTTGAATGAGTGGTATGACATTTTTTATTGTTTAGCTCATTTTGGAAAGAATTCGAAAAAATAAAGACGATCTTTGATTTACATAGTTGATATGCAAGTTTTATCTTTGCTATTTGTTGAAAATGGCATAATTTAATTTTTTAGTAAATCACGGTTCCTCTAAAATTTAATTCATAATAAAAAATCTATTGGTAATTTAGTGCATTCTCTTTACCTATTATTTTACTAAATATCATTTAAAAATTCATTTAAATATTTCTTTCTTTCTATGCTAGGTAAATTTTTTATAAATTAGTTTGTTATGCCTATACTACTGCAAAAAATTTATTCTAGCTATAATAATTAGTGTTTAGTATTTTAATTCATTCCAATACTATCAATCAACTTTTAGTAGTTTAATTCATTAAAAGCATTTCACTATCATCTTTAGCGAAATATCATCCAAGGTACTTTTTATAGGCATTCATAAGTATTTTTGTTATGATAATATACTATATCATTTTGAATTATTCTACTTGATTTACTGTTTAAGTTATTTTATCTATATGGCTACTTGATGTAGAAAAAAAATAGTTTGGTCACTTAGAAAATCAAAATACATAATGTTTATACTTTATGTAAGTTTCCCATATCATTTTATCTTATATTTATTTGAAACTTCATGTTTCAAAGCTACTATTTTTTCCAAACCAATTAATAATGAATGATGTTAAAAAGTATAATAATGTAATTCGTGGTGTATTATTCTTACAAAATACGCTTGAAAAATTTCAATTCTACAATAGTTTCACTACACAACACTTATAATACTACTATTATATAGGATTGTGTACATATTCAGATTATATGTTAAAAGTATGATAAACCCTTTAAACCAATGTCTCTTGCATTCCAAAATCAATCGCCATACTTAATATATAATTCTTACCAAGTTAGGAATACCGATAGTTGGCGTTGGTATTTGTTGGATGAAAATATTATGCTCTGAAAAAATAAGTTATACTTTGTCTGGTTCATGATTACGTAAGCATATGTTTGAGTAAGTAGTGTTTCATATCATTTTTTGAAAACCCTATGCATGTCACACTGGTTCGTACTTTAGATAAAATATTTACAAGTTCTCTTTTGAACAAAGTCAAAAAAGTCACGGTAAAGACCTAATTTTAAGGCATAATTTCTTAATTTAAGTTAGAAATTTATAAAAAATATTATGGGTATTGTCTGATTCATGCATTTCACTGTTGCACACTACAGAAACAATATCAATTTAATGTTGGGTAGTTATTCATTAGCATTAAAATGTAATGAAGTCATTTTTTACAAACTAAGAGATATGTGTGAGAAATGCGGATTACGGATCTTAAGGCTAGGATTAACACTAGAGGGGGGATGAATAGTGTTTATAAAGAATTACTAAATCTTTTTGAGTTTATGTTAATGTAGACATAGATATGTGCAATATACAGACACATATATGATCACAGAAACAAACACAGAAGCAAAAATAAAATAAAAATCAGTAAAGGAAAGAACACACCGGATATTATACTTGTTTCCTAAGGAATTGGCCGGGCAACTTAGTACTCGGCGTACCAAGTGCGTTCGGCCTGTAGGTGGATCGGCACCATAGCGTTTGGCATGATGTTACGCTCGGCATCTAAAGAACGTTCGGCCTATGACATTGCTCGACCAAAGATAGCGCTCGGCCAGAGACTTTGTTCGGCCAAAAGCATCGTACGGCCAAAGGCCTCATTCCGCCAAAGGCTTCTCCGACCAGATACCTCATTCGGTCAAGATGGTGTTCAAACATCAAGTTCCTCGCTCGTCACCCAGACCGTTCCGCACCATAACGTTCGACATCAAGGAGCGTCCGGTATCCATGAAGGCTCGGCATTCTCACTCGGCCTTTCGAGACGTTCGGCAATCAAGGATGGTTCGACATTCTCCCTAGCACCTTTGGCTTCGATTATCGCTCGGCCCACTCATCCCACACAATAAAGTGATCGTTCGGCATGAAAAGGAGGGTTCGGCATTCAACTGTTCGGCCTGTTCGGTTCGGCACACGGAGCATGTCCTATTTGGACCGAGTTATTCAGCTACCAGGCCCGCCAGGGAAGTCCAACCCACCTTCATCTATAAATAGAGGGGCATGGGTACAGAGAAAAGAGAGATTTCAGAGAACACCGGGGAAACTCTGCCATTTTCAAGACTCATTGCAGGCTTATTTCTTTTACTTTGCAATTGTATTCTAGTTACTAAAAACGGATTGTATCTGTAATCACCTATCAAGGAAATCAATGGAAATTAACTTCAAAGTGGATGTAGGCAGTTACGCCGAACCACTATAAATTTGGTGTTCTTGTTCTCTACATTTAAACTTACTCTGTTTTAATTTACTTTCTTCATTAATCTCTCTACACAATCTTTCCAAGGGTGTTAGTGACCAGCTTTGGTGCTAACATTTTGGTGCTTTCACTGAGAATTGAATTCTCAGGCTAGTAGGATCTGCTTTGCAGCTACTGGATTGCGTAAATCCCCCAAAGGAGATCCATATCATCTATAAGGCATCAGTTGATCCCACTCAGAGTTACAACCAACAACTCTACCATGGAAAGACCACGAACTAGATCAGCCTCTCAAAATGCAGATGCCCACGAAACCGCTAGTGTGCAACAACTAGGAACTAGCAATCAGCAAGCGATTCGAGGTGCAGGGCCCTCCCACCAAAACCAAGAAGAAGTTGTTTCCCGAGCAGAATTCAATGACCTGATAAGAGAACTTAAGGAAAGTAGGAAGCAACTAGCTGAGCAAATGCAAGCCAACGCTGACCTCATGAATCAGCTTACTCAGCAGCAGCATCAGAATGCTGGAGGAAGCCCTGTCCCTTACTCTGAAGATGACAGCTCGACTTCTGCTGATGAACCTCCTAGGCGTAGATGCCGTAAGGATGAAGATGCACGTGCAGGTGCTACCGATCGGTCTACGAGAAGCCAAGACCCAAATCGGACGGGATATCAACCTGCACGGTCCCATGGAACGGAACCCAACCTCCCATCTTCCATACAGACCCCGGATTTGACGGCTATGGTCAGGAAGTTGATGAAAGAAAGCCAAGGTCTAACTAACGAAGATTGGGGAGTTTCTAAGAGTCATACTCCCTTCACGGATACCATTCTACAGGCCGAATACCCAAGAAAGTTCAGCATGCCCGCCATTCCCGCCTACGAAGGGAAGACTGACCCCAGGCAGCATGTAATGAGGTACGGATGGATGATGGATTCCGCAAGAGCTAATGACACAACCAAGTGTAGGTGTTTCCCAATCACCTTGTCCGGGATTGCCACCATGTGGTTCACTCGACTCCCACCACGATCTATATCCAGCTTCGATGAATTAGCAATGATATTCGTAGAATAATTCAGGATACACACCTCTCGTCCAAAGGACGTGATGTCCTTATCAAGTGTAACTAAAAATCCAAGAGAGTCCTTGAAAGCATACTTGCAAAGGTTTCATGTTGCTGCTACCGAGGTGAGCAATCCTAACGACCACGCGATTTTGATGGAAGTAATGCATGGAGTGGATCTGGATTCTGAATTTGGAGATTGGTTGGCGGGGAAACCACCAGCTATGCTGGAGAGTTTTTATTCGAAAGCTCATCAGTTCATAAGAAGGGAGGAAGCTCGGTGAACAAGGCGAGACAAGGCATCAGGGCCCGTTCAAGAGTCTGCGAAAAGTAATGTTGCCGTGAAACAAACCGACGATACTTCTAGAAACTCAAGTTCACGTCCAGAACAAGCCCGGGCACTCTAAAGGATCCGAAGGTGGAAACCCCGGAAAGAAAAAAGAGGCAGGGAAATGGAAATCAAGAATCCCGACATATAATGAATACACCCCGTTGAATGCATCTCTTGAAAACATCTATCTATCAACTTGCAACACTTTCCAATATAGAAAACCGCATCCAAAGGAATCGATGGAAGAACAGAAGCGGACCGGGAAGTATTGCCGTTTCCACGAGTCTTATGGGCACAATACGGAGGAGTGCAGACACCTCCATGATGCTATAGAAAAGCTAATTAGACAAAAGAAGCTACAGGAATTTGTCAAAGACCCACATGATCGGAGGAAAGAGACATCAGACCCTGGATGCGGGCCAGCCCCACACCAACCGGAACAACCTACTCGGACTGTGGGTAGACTGGTTATTAACACGATTGCTGGCGGACCTCACCGTGCAGACAAGAATTGGCAGGAGATGGAGCGATATGCTAACTCCTTAAGACATGCGGAGTATGAGTGTTGTTCGCACGTGGAAGATGGAACTCCTGCAAAGCAGCAGCGCACGATGAATGATGACATCGTATTCAGGAACAGAGATGCGGATGAGGTAGAGGCTCCTACCATTGACCCAGTGGTCATATCTGCAACCATCGGGCCGAAATTCGTAAAGAGACTTCTAATTGATTGCAGAAGTTTCGTTAACATCATCTTCCGGAAGGCATACAACCAAATGAAGCTGGAGACCAAGGATTTGAAACCATCCAAGACCAGAATCTATGGCTTTAATGGCGCAACAACTGATGCAATGGGATATGTGGAGTTACCAGTTGAACTGGGACAAGGCGAACGCAGAAGGGTGCGAATCCTACTGTTCGTAGTACTGGACGTTGATTCCCCGTACAACGTATTTCTGGGTCGTCCAGCCCTGGCATAATTTAGGGCAGCTTTGGCCCCTTAGTGTTTGACGTTAAAATTTTCAATAGACAAAGGGCTTGGAGTGGTACACGGTGACCAGGCAACCAGTCGTGCATGCTATGTAGCTGACCTCAGAGAGGCATGGCGTAGGGAGAGAGGAAAGGCTGCGGACAGCTCTTTCCGCGTCCAAAGATCTGACGATTGACAACTAGCGCCCGAGCCCTTGCTCGGGCGGCATTCTCGGATCCATAGAGACATAGATCCAAGAGACGATGATGGGGAACCCAGGGAAACAAATGCGGCACCGGCTGAACTAACCATCGACATCTCAGTTAGCCACAGCGACCCATCACGAGTTCTCAAAATAGGATCACAGCTCGACCCCGTGGCAGATGAGAACCTAACTGACTTCCTCTGAGCGAACCTTGATGTTTTTGCTTGGACGCATTCTGATATGTGCGGGATTTCTCCTGCAATCGCGAGTCATATGTTGAACATAGACCCGAGACATGTTCCTGCGAAACAAAAAAGGAGAGGCATGGACCCGGACAGGTCCGCGGCTCTCAAAGAGGAGGTGGACAAACTCAAAACCAACGGGTTCATCCACGACGCCCTCTACCCTGAATGGGTATCTAACCCAGTGTTAGTAAAGAAAGCAAATGGAAAATGGAGGACTTGTGTTGATTACTCCGACTTAAACAAGGCATGCCCAAAGGATAGTTTCCCTCTGCCAAGGATTGACCAACTCGTCGACTCAACTGCCGGACATGAGTTACTATCATTTATGGACGCATACTCTGGTTACAATCAAATTCCGATGCACATCCCGGACCAAGAACACGCCAGCTTTGTCACAAACGTGGGATTGTATTGTTATGTAGTAATGCCATTCGAATTGAAGAACGCAGGAGTGACTTATCAACGCCTGGTGAATCGAATGTTCAAAGAACAGATTGGTAAAAAATTGGAAGTCTATGTGGATGACATGATAGTGAAGTCACGACAGTTGAACGACCACGCCTAAGACCTAACTGGGATGTTCGACATACTCAGGCATCAGGAAAGTTTCTGGGATTCATTGTGAATGTCCGGGGAATCGAGGCTAACCCAGAGAAGATCCAGGCTATCCGAGATATACAAGTACCCAGAACAATAAAGCAGGTGCAAAGCCTGAATGGAAAAGTGGTTGCGCTAAGTCGATTCATATCCAGGGCTACAGACAAGTGTATCCCCTTCTTCGACATTATAAAGAAAGGAAAGTGAAACTTCGAATGGGCATCCGATTACGAGGAAGCATTACGGCCTCTAGTAAGGCACCTGGAAAGTCCCCTCGTACTGTCCAAGCCGATAGACCGCGAAACATTGTATGTGTACTTGGCGGTATCCCAGCACGCTATCAGTACAGCCTTAGACCACGAGGAAGACCGGATTCAGAAGCCAGTTTACTATGTCAGTAAGCGCTTGACAGGGGCAGAAAGAAATTATCCAAAGATTAAAAAACTAGCCTATTCCTTGGTGATCGCATCACGCAAGCTTCGCCCCTACTTTCAGGCACACTCAATCGGTGTCTACACTGACCAACCCTTGCGACAGGTACTCCAACGACCGAAAACTTCCGAAAGGATGCTGAAATGGAATCTTGAGTTAAGTCAGTTCGATATTACCTATTTGGGCCATACAAGGACAAGCACTAGCCGACTTCATTGCTGAATTCACTGTGCTAGATGAACCGAGTAATCACAGAACCATACCCCCCGTTCGATGGAAGATGTACACCGATGGGGCATCTAACGACCGTTGCTCGGGGGCAGGTATAATCCTCGTAACTCCTGAAGACCGATCAATCTGCTACGCTTTGAAGTTCGAGTTTGCAGCAACAAATAATGAAGCCGAATATGAAGCATTGATTGCTGGCTTGAGACTTGTTATCAAACTGGGAATTAAGTCACTCGAAATTCTCTATGACTCGCAAATGGCAGTATATCAGGTGCGGGGAGACTATCAAGCGAGGGGACAGAGACTCGCTTCTTACCTTGCTTGGGTTCAAGAGCTGCTGGCGCGTCTGGAATACTACGACATCTCACACGTCCCACGCTAGCGAAACAAAGAAGCCGATTCATTGGCAAAATTTGCGAGCACTGGCGATGCACAGCAAATGGGATTGTTCCCTGTTGAGACCCTCCATGCTCCGAGTATAGACGTGATGGAGATAGATTTCATGTTAAAAACTTGAGAAGGAATTGTGGTTGACCCCAATCAAGCAGTACCTGCTACTAGGGGATTTGCCTGAAAAGAGAAGCGAAAGACGCCAAGTCCTCCGTAAAGCTTCACGTTATGTAATATAGGATGGGATAATGTACCAGAGGGGATTCTCGACCCCCTTACTCTGGTGCATAGCCCATGATGAGATAAAACGGGTATTAAAGGAAGTCCATGAAGGAGAGTGCGGCGAACATACTGTGGGGCAGACATTAGAAAAGAAGATCCTCCGCTATGGATACTACTGGCCAACCGTGAATCAGGATGCGACAGACTATGTGAGAAGATGTGATAAATGCCAGATATATGCAAAAATCCCGAGAGCTCCGCCGACGGAACTCACACAAATGGTTAGTCCCTGGCCATTTGTGGTATTGGGGATTGACCTGATCGGCTCTTTACCCATAGCCAAAAGAGGTGCGAAATATGCAATAGTTGTAGTTGATTACTTTGCCAAATGGGCAGAGGCAGAGCCTATGCACGATCACCATCAAGAAAGCCATCAACTTCGTCGTACAAAATATCATATGCCATTTTGGCCTTCCCGGGACCATCATAAAAGACAATGGAACTCAATTCGAAAGTAAGGAGTTCAAAGAATTTTGTCAGAAATATGGCATTGAGAAAAGGTTTGCAGCAGTTGCTCACCCGAAGGCGAATGGACTGGTAGTACCCGTAAACAAAATAATCAAGTCCATATTGAAAAATTGTTTGGAAAAGGCTAGAGGAAAGTGGGTAGATGAACTCCCGACGGTGCTTTGGGCCTATAGAACCACCCACAAGACTGCGACCAGCCACACTCCATTCGCATTGGCATATGGCACAGAAGCTGTCATACCCGTGGAACTTGAAGTTCCATCTCATCGGGTAACTCACTACGACCTTGCGTCAAATCAGGATCTCTTGTTGGAATCATTGGACTTTATTGATGAGAAGCGCGAAGAAGCCGATTTGAGAGTAGCCTCATACAGACACAGAGTCGCTAAATATTATAACAAGAAGGTCCGACCAAGAATGTTTAGTGTGGGAGACCTCGTGTTGAAACGAGTTTTCCCAATCCTGTCTCATATAAATCCCATGTGGGAAGGTCCATACGTCATCGAACGGAAGCTTGGAGAAGGAACTTTCAAGCTAGCGACCGTCGATGGTGCGACACTCCTCCGAGCATGGAACGACGAGCACTTGCGGCGTTACTATACTTGGTCTATTTCTTTCATGTATTATTCGCACTTATTTCCTGTATGCTTTTTTTCCTAATTCTTGGCATGTAATAAAGCGATTTAGCTCGTTCTCATTAATAAAGGCTTGGAGCCATCTTTTTTATGAATGATTAATGTTTCCGTATAAGATAGTCCTGTGGCAAGCGATTAAAATTATATTATTCTGGCTGGCGTACGAATGCTATAAACGACTAAAAATCTCCATGTCCCAGAGTGCGGACTGGAGTATTCTATGTCCTCGGAGCGCGGACTCGAGTATAAACGAATAAAAATCTCCAAGTCCCCGGAGTGCGGACTGGAGTACTCTATGTCCCCGGAGCGCGGACTCGAGTATAAACGACTAAAAATCTCCAAGTCCCCGGAGTGCGGACTGGTGTACTCTATGTCCCCGGAGCACGGACTCGAGTATAAACGAATATAAATCTCCAAGTCCCCGGAGTGCGGACTGGAGTACTCTAAGTCCCCAGAGCGTGGACTCGAGTATAAACGAATAAAAATCTCCAAGTCCCCAGAGTGCGGACTGAAGTACTCTAATTTCCCGGAGCGTGGACTCGAGTATAAACGAATAACAATCACCAAGTCCCCGGAGTGCGGACTGGAGTACTCTAAGTCCTCGAAGCGTGGACTCGAGTATAAACGAATAAAAATCTCCAAGTGCCCGGAGTGTGGACTGGAGTACTCTAAGTCCCCGGAGAGTGGCCTCGAGCATAAACGAATAAAAATCTCCAAGTCCCCGGAGTGCGGACTGGAGTACTCTAAGTCCCCGGAGCACGGACTCGAGGATAAACGAATAAAATTCTCCAAGTCCCCGGAGTGCGGACTGGAGTACTCTAAGTCCCCGGAGCGTGGACTCGAGTATAAACGAATAAAAACCTCCAAGTCCCCAGAGTACGAACTGGAGCACTCTAAGTCCCCAGAGCGCGGGCTCGAGTATAAACGAGTAAAATTCTCCAAGTCCCCGGAGTACTCTATGTCCCCGGAGCGTGGCTTCAAGTATAAACGAATAAAAATCTCCAAGTCCCCAGAGTGCGGACTGGAGTACTCTAAGTCCCCGGAGCGCGGGCTCGAGTATAAACGAGTAAAATTCTCCAAGTCCCCGGAGTGCGGACTGGAGTACTCTTAGTCCCTGGAGCACGGACTCAAGTATAGACGAATAAAAATCTCCAAGTCTCCAAATGCGGACTGGAATACTCTAAGTCCCCGGAGCTTGGACTCGAGTATAAACGGTAAAAATTCTCCAAGTCCCTAGAATGCGGACTGGAATATTCCAAGTTCCCGTTGTGCAGAATAAAAAATGATTCTAAGTGCTTGAAGCATGGATTCGAATCTCAATCACAAGGAAAACTGAATAATAAGAATCTTTTGAAAAGAAAGTAAAGGAAATTAAACTCTATTCAGGAAAAGTCTTCTGCTACAAGTACTCAAAAATTCGGAGTCAATAGTCTATCTACAAAATTTACAAAAATAAAATCATTACACGACTTAAATTGACTCTCGTTGAACGAGGACAGTAGTCATTTCTTGTGCTTCTTCAACTTCTTCCTAGACGACTCTTCCAAGAGCGTTTACCCTTGGAACCTTTCTTTGATGGAGGAGTAACAACTGAAGAAGTAGGGGGAACGACCAAGGGCTTGGACCTGCTAGGAAGGATGACCTTTAATGGTTTGTTCAAGGGATCGTCCAGGTCTACCTCACGCGGCTCAACCTTGACCTTGGCGGTATCTCTCTTCTCTTTCTCGAGCCACTCCTTCATGCTCAATTCAGATGTATGCTCAGAGGCGCCTGTGACTTCTACTTCATAACTCCCAGAGGAGGAATCAGACTTGCCTTCGTTAAGCGCCCCGATCACTTAAGCATCTGGCCCAGGAACCTCACCAGCATGAGCACCCCCACCGGACTTTTCCACCTCCTTGACGACATCGCTCCTCGGAGTGGGATCGGGGTCGAAACGACCTGCACAAAATCAAAAAAGATGAGCATTAGAATGCAATAGTACTTCACAAAGAATGACGACTTTCAAAATCTCAAAATGGAAGGTTATCTACCAGGCCCTGGCAAACTCTCTGCCGTCAAAGGAGTTTTGCCCTCCGGGATGGAGACAAAACATGAACGCCTAGGTCGGGGACTTCCGGATCATAGCCAATATGCTGTTCGAAGGGATCGAGTATCGACCGAACGACCGGTTGGGAAGGCACGTGAACAGAAGACTCGGCCCCGGATGGACCAGCGACAACTTCTTTCCTTTTTCCAGAGGGGGAGCCTTTCCAATAAAGGGCCTTGGCTGCTGATAGGTCCGAAGGCTCACACCCCTTCAGAAATTCTTTCATCAAATCCTCCTCGTCAACCTCCTCGACACCGTGCTCAGACTTCCTGATCTGAATCAAGGTTTACCACGCCTCGAGCAACAATTCAAGATATCCATCGCCTAAAAAAGTTAAGTCATGGTGCATGAGCACGCGGGCGTTGAATTCGGCAATGAGAGGGTCGAACGCAGTATTGATCTCTTCTCTACCTTCCTCCCTGGCTGCCTCAAGACGGGAATTGATGTCCGTCAACGCCGTCTTCTTTCCCTCTTCACGGGCCTCACTCTTTAACATCTCAACAATGGAAAGCTCGCCCTCAAGTTGTTCTTTTAAAAGTCGGGTGGCGACAATCTCGTCACAGTATCGCTGTGACTCTTCTTGGGCAGCCGCTTTCTCCTCTCTCTCTATGCAGAGAAGCTCTTCAAGTTCCTTGACTCGAGTGCTGAGCCCATCCCTCTCCTTTTGAACGGAGTCCTTTTCCAAGGCCAAAGCCCCACATCGTTGAACCGCCTCGTCAAGCTCTTTCTTATGAGTTGATTCCAAGCGAGTGACGGCCTCAGCAGTATCCCTGGCACTCCGATGGGCGGCCTCGAGTTCAGATTTATAAGTGGCGATTTCTTCGTCCTGGGCCTTAATGATGTTTTTATCGTGGGTAGCCTCAAGTTTCAAACGGTCTATTTCATACTGGCGCTCCACAGAGACTTCCGAAAGTTTCTCAGCTAGGTGGACGAACGCGTCATGTTGAACATTGACGTCGTTGGTACAAGCAGTGGCGTTCTGCTTAACATCTCCGGGTATAGGATGAATCGCCGGAAGGAACTTCAACCCATCGAAGCAAATCTTGGGAAAAGTGGCCTTGAGCTCGCTCAGTCTCTCTGATAATGTGGGATCCGAGGCAGGAGCAGGAGGAGACGGCTTTGTAAGTTCGCCCCTTCTATGAGAATCTCGGGACTGTCGAGTGGAAGAAGAATCAGAGTGTTGATCTCGGGGGATATCAGACTGCGACCCCTTATAACCAGGCTGATCCTTTCTTTGCCCCGAATGAGAAGGGGGTGTCGGTGATGCTTGGGCTGATAATACGGTTTCTTCCGAGATGATGAGTCCCGAGAATGACGGTCCCCCACCACCATCACCATCTCTACCTCGACGTCTCTCGGGACCTGAGTCCCGTCCGGACGGATGAAAAATAGAAGAACCACGGAGATGATCGAATCCGTGCAAGCGTCCCATGTCACCTGCACGAAATTCAAATAACAACGAGTCAGCAAGGAGAGATGTGACGACAAAAATTTAAGTGTGAATTGAAGTGCAAATGTTCGTGTGTGTCCTAGTGTTTCCCTCCGATGGACCAGTAGCCTTGCTAACAGGAGTTTTCTCTCCCAGTCTTTGGATCGGAACGCCCACATCGCCTCTGAGGGGCGAATGGAACTTGAATGCCTTCGGATCGCCAAAATCATAGTTGAGCAGATCTTCCGGAATGGAGAGGTTCGAGAGGCCCTTTAGTGAACTTTCAACATGCTGTGAAGAAGCCTCCTTCTCTGCTGGGGTGAGCGTAACTTTGGAAGTTCCGCCAACCTTCTCCTTTCTAATCTTATATGTCAACATCTTTTTCCCCTTCGAAAGGGAAGATGACGTTTCAATATCGTGCACTTCGACCGGCGGATCCTAAGTAGGACCCACATTCTCACCTTGTGTTTCGGGTGCTTCACCCTCTCTGATTTCCTCCTCCTCATGTGCACCGGGGGTGTGGCGTGACGACGGTTCAGCCAACTTTTTTCCTTTACCGGATGCGGGCTTGGGGATGGAGACACCCTCATGAAGGCTCACCCGACGGCCTTCTGCTAACAGCCCGAACCTTGATAGTGACTCATTTGAAATGAGGGTTCGGATGTCTTGTTCCTCGATAGGAAGAGCCGTAATAGCCTTAACTGCCTCTGAATAGCCGCGACCCTCAGGACGTGGGTTGATATCTGAAAAATGAAACAAGAGTTAGAAAAAGCATCGCCTCAACCGAAATATGAGCATCGATCTAAAAAGAAGACTTACTTCCTTTAACCCATCTCCTCGCGAAACTGGGGGGCAGCGCACGTAGAACCATTCCTGTTTGTACAAGGAAAACTTGCTCCACGCTCCAGTTAGAATTTGGCACTTGTGGTGCAGCTCGAGGAACACGAAGGAGGGGTTATCTCTCCGCTTCTTGATCATGTAAATATATCTGATGTCACCGGGAGTGGAGGCCTAGAGAAGACAGCCATAAAAAGGAGGCAGGTCCCATAAATGAACACATGACCATTTGGATGCAGCTGTGACAGGGCGACGTCTATGTATTGCAACACATCCCGAAGAAACAAATTGAACAGAGGCATGCTGCCCACCAAGCACATAAACTTATTGCAGGCGGTGTATCTGACTGGGGGCAGGTGTGGACGATCATGGCCCGACGGAACCAACATGTCGGCGAAAAGGATTCCGCGAATCGAACATATTCGCGGAGCGCGGCTTCGTTAATCTTCGAAGCCTGTGAATCGATCGGATTATCCAAGATAATCGTTGACTCCAGGGTATCAGGAGCAAAATCATGAGCGGGGGAGGTCAACGGATTAGAAGTGTCTATGCCCCTTTGTTTGGAAGATAGCCCGGGCCTGTCTGAGATAGTGGCGGAGCTGGATCTTTTAGACATATTCAATAAATAGCAGATCTGACAAAACACCTGTGTGAACTATACTTGAAAAATGATCGATGTCAGAATTAACAACACGAATAATCCCCCCACGTTGTGTGTGAACTAGTGCAATCAATCGTGTATAAGCATTGAAAATTTGGAAGTTGCGAGGTTACTGATATAAAACTAAGCTTAAAATCATCGCCTTCGAAGACCGTCATTGCTGACCGTCTCCAAAAGCCTTCCTTATGGCAATTACAGTTTCAGGTTCAAGAAACGTTAGAGGAAGTTATCTGGTTACATCGAATTAAGTTCAGGTTTATATCTACCGGGAAGGTTATTAGTCCAAACTAGTTCGATATAGAAGTATGCTAGAGTTCCTGTCCTTGTTCAGTTATGAAATTGGCCAAGGCAATTGTTTGATCGGTTTAAGTTATGTTCGGCCAATAGAATACGGTCGACATTTATGTTTTGTTCGGCCAGGTATTGTTCGACCGTGACATTGTTCGACATGTTTGGTCCGACATTTATGCATTGTTCAGTGTACAAGTGTTCGGCCTTGGGATGGTTCGGCAGAGTATCGTTCGGCATAACTACAGTTCGTACTGGTTAGCGCTCGGCAAAGTATCATTTGGCCAAAACACCATTCGGCTGAAACAACACTCAGCCTCCCCACTAACTCATGTTTCCTCCTTAACCTTCCATCCCATCATTTGGCTTATGGTGTGCCGTGCCTAACGATGGTTACGCCGAGCTTCAACGCTCGGCACGACCTTCGATTTTTCCTCTCCTCCACCATTCTTTTTCCCAAACCTCGTTCGACACGAGGGAACCGTGCCGAACCACAGTATCTCACCCAAACAACCCATATGAATTATCATCCCTGACCACTTCTCCCTGCCTCACATCGTTTGGCCTTGGAGATATCATAATCGAAGTTTGGGTCCTCCACCCACGTAGTCCTTCCGACCACAATTCTGATCCATGAACTTGGGCTACTAATCGAGACCTTTTTAATCAGGAAAAGGAGTCGGATAAAGGGATTTTACCTAGTTCGTGGATCGAGCTTTAGAAAGGATTAGGAGGACTTCAGAATATGATGACAGGGGTGGTTCGAAAGTTCAAGGTTGCAGAAGTGAAAGTAGGAATAAAGGAGGAAGAAGAGGATGTCGGGTTTTATAAGGGAGAAGGAGAATTTGAAGAGACTGTGACTGGTTCTGCCGGTCAAGGCGATATCGTTCGGCTATCTCGGTTCGTTCGGCCTGGGCTAACATGGATCGTTCGGCACTCATCTTCGGCTGGGTTGTTCGGCATACAAAGTCACTCGGTGTAACGTGGATCGTTCGGCCTTCGACACTGCTTTCGGCCAGGAGAATTATACAACCCCCAAGAGTGACGATCCAAGGTTCAGAGCGAAGCATGAAGGATATGTAATACAAAGCGTATCATGTTCGGTCATGCGATACACTTTTGGGGGTAAGTGTTTCGCAAGGAATTGGCCGGGCAACTTAGTTCTCGGCGTACCAAGGGTGTTCGGCCTGTAGGTGGATCGACACCATAGCGTTCGGCATCATGTTATGCTCGGCATCTAAAGAACGTTTGGCCTAAGACATTGCTCGGCCAAAGATAGCGCTCGGTCAGAGACTTCGTTCGACCAAAAGCATCGTTCGGCCAAAGGCCTCGTTCGGCCAAAGACTTCGTTCGGCCAGAAGCCTCGTTCGGTCAAGATGGTGTTCAAACATCAAGCTCCTCGTTCAGCACCCAGATCGTTCGACACCATACCATTCGACATCAAGGAGCGTCCGTTATCCATGAAGGCTCGACATTCTCACTCGGCCTTCCGAGATGTTCGGCAATCAAGGATGGTTCGACATTCTCCCTAGCACCTTCGGCTTCGATTATCGCTTGGCCCATTCTTCCCACACAACAAAGGGATCGTTTGGCATGAAAAGGAAGGTTCGGCATTCAACTGTTCGGCCTGTTCAGTTCGGCACACAGAGCATGTCCTATTTGGACTGAGTTATTCAGCTACCAGGCCCACTAGGGAAGTCCAACCCACCTTCATCTATAAATAGAGGGGCATGGGCACAGAAAAAAGAGAGAGATTTTAGAGAACACTGGGGAAACTCTGCCATTTTCAAGACTCATTCCAGTCTTATTTCTTTTACTTTGCAATTGTATTCTAGTAACTAAAAACGGATTGTATCCGTAATCACCTATCAAGAAAATCAACTTCAAAGTGGATGTAGGCAGTTACGTCGAACCACTATAAATTTGGTGTTCTTGTTCTCTGCATTTAAACTTACTCTGTTTTAATTTACTTTCTTCATTAATCTCTCTACACAATCTTTCTAAGGGTGTTAGTGACCATTTTTGGTGCTAACAATACTAGTTTGGAGTAACCTTACATCCAGTCCCGCAACACAAGTATGGATTTCCTTTCAAAAGCAATCTTTACAATTACACCCTCGATTTCAAGGCTATGAGGTACACCCTCCAGAATCACAATCTTCTGGGTAGAGATACTTGATTTTCCAGGTAACAAGTTCACCCACTTGTTTTTACGGGCAACAAAGTTCACCCAATTGATTTCCCAAGGCTATAATCACACCTTATCTCATTTGATTGATTTTCAAGGCTACAATCACACCTTTTCTCGCTAAGTTGATTGCAAAAAGCCTATAATTCTAAATAGCACTGAGGATCTTGTTGAGATAGTGATAAAGAATCAAACTACGAATGATCGAGTTCGATTCAATGTTGATTTCGGCAGAGTAATGGTAAGAATATGTATTAAGAAAAGTGGAAGAAGAAGAGGAGTGAAAAACCAGAAAATCTGATGATAAAAATCGTTGAAACTAACCCCTATATATAGAATAACAACATCCATGTCCATTCGCGAAGAGTTATGGCGATAGACACTTCTTTTGAAATTTAAATTTTGAACTTAACTAACACTATATCGACATGGTCACCACGAGTATGTCGACATCCCAAGGCAATTTTTGATGATTTGATTTTCTTTGAAAATAACCTTTATCTTATATTAAAACTATTTTAAACTTTATAAATATACTTGACTATAGTTAAATTACATAAGTAAATATAGAGAATAATATATATAGAATTTAATTATAATTTTATATTTAAATCTAAGTATAAATATTTAAAAGTTAAATATATTATATCAAAAGATAGTTTAAAATCAGGAGTAATTTGACTTTGAAATTAAAGATGATTTTGAGGCTAAAATTATTTAAAATCAGGATAGAGGTTTTTGAATCTTTTAAAAGGAAAGTTTTGTAATCATTTTGAAAACAAGATAATTTTTGTAAATCATTTGAATAAAAATTAGCGGATACAGAACAATGTTCCACTAGATTTTTCGTACGTTCCCCCTACTTAGAGTTCCATCCCTTTAACAGGCTCGAAGTGGATTCCGTTCCATGAATGAATTGGATTTTAAGATGCCAGTGCATTTCTAGGAGTTTTAACAAAATTTCCTAATAAAAATACTTGTTCTTGAAGTCTTGAACTCTTGATAATCTTGATACTCGTGAGTCTTCAATCTTGATATCTTGAATCTCTATATCGTACAGTCTTCATTCTTGGTATCTGCATGATTAAATCCTGCATATACATATATATCTAAACTCATGCTATTAGTATTTATATTTTATAATTTATTCTGAGGTTATTGTCATCAAAACCATCATCTCATGGACTAACAATATGACTTTACATTTTTAGCACCATATGCAATATGAATACATTTACTTTCATTCCAGTTTTTCATCGCTAAAATTTGTTCTCTCGATGAAATACTAATAGCCCAACAATTTATACCCACAACCATAGTTTCCAATGTTTTCTGCTAATGGAATTTCTTGGAACACATATCAATTTCATGTGTCAGCCTTTTGTACTATGATCTACATTTAATCATTTTAGTATCATGATGTTTTGGAACCTGACTCGGATTTATTGTGAGGAAAAAAAATTAACTATCCTAAGGTTATAAATATGCTTACTACTAGTTAGTAAATGAATGTATATTTTTCCTTTACTTGCTATAGTTTAATTTTATTATTTCATCAATTACCTTAAACTGATGCTATCGTTTATGTAGTATGGCTAAAGCATTGCATATTCTGATCCATACCACTTTGAGCTTCAAAATTGTGAGTACAATGATAATTAAAAATTTAGTGCTTTGATTTACATTTTTCGAATTTATTAGGTTGAAAGATGACCACTAGGCGCATTATCTACAATTGCCCATGAGTCCTAACTAATATACTATCTTTAGATTAATGTCCTAAAACATTGACTACATAACTCAAAAGTTGGTTCCTAGTTTACAACCCAATTAACTATATTTTTTTAATGTTCAATAAAATTCATACTAATATATTTCCAGTACTAGATCTAAAAATTATAACAAGGTTTATTAAGTCAACTGTTATAACAACTTTTTATGATTAATGCTATATCACATGAGAAAACATAAACGGTGGGCAACCAAGATGGCATAAGTAGCTATATTTACATGATAATTCCTTTTCTTTTCAGACATTATTTTTTATCCATGTTCTCAAACTAGATGGACATGATAATTCTTTTTCATTTCAAACAATATTATTTATTAATGTTCTTAAACTAGATGGTACCAGGCTATTAATTTACTTTGGTAAGTTCTATCCATCATATCAATTGTCCTCGAACAATTTTTTTCGAAATGTACAATAATGTCCATCACATCAAATATTTTATAGAGTCATTTGATATTTATATTCATATTAATTTTTCCTTTAGTACTACGGTCAGTGGTAAGGTTTGTCATATATTATACAACTTCTCATGGCTTGATTTCTTTTAAGAAGA
The DNA here is from genome assembly GCA_030765085.1 of Allium cepa. Lineage (NCBI taxonomy): Eukaryota > Viridiplantae > Streptophyta > Magnoliopsida > Asparagales > Amaryllidaceae > Allium > Allium cepa. The sequence goes on from CM060941.1 coordinate 1,047,118,474, forward strand.
CTTCAATTGATTAACTAGTATTATTTTCTGTTTGTTGTTGCTACTTCTTTTGATATTTAGAGCGGTTAACATTTAACCTAGACATGTCTTCTGGATCTTTATCTTAAAACTTCGCAGCATTATCCCTATTTCAAAATGCTACAAGTTTGACAGGTTCGTTGGATTTTTTTCATCTCTATTCTATAATTCGGCAGATTAATAGTTATTACTTTTTCTATAAATACAAATAATTTTTTTTTCATTCTCCTTGGTAACCTACTTTTTCAATTTAACAAAAACATCAATCGTGCACACTAACTAAAGTATTCTTCAATTTAACAAGTCCAAAAATGTCAATGGTAACTAATAGTACATTTAGTGGTCGTTGAATTTGTATATTTAAGGCTTATGTTCTCGCATCAACCTATAGCACATTTTTCAGGAAAATGCGCAGAAGTTATAAAAAGGTCTGGAAATATATGATTGCAATCTTGGAAGAAAATATCATATATGTCAAATCCAAAAATAGTCATATATGTACAAAACTGTAACCATATGTTCTGTTAAAGTTGGTGCTAGATTTGTTGCACTATGGCTTTATGCAAAAGCAGTTAACTTTTATATCAGTAGGTAAATTTAGGGATTGGTTTAGAGTCAAATTATTAATTTCCCATGTAAAAATCAAATAATATCTGTTTTCCAAAAGCTCCAGACTATCCATATATAACCAACAAAATCACACGTTTGGTAATATGAAATGAGTGCTATCTGAGCAATTATATGCCTGTTTTGTTTTGTCAATGTGTATTATCGGCTTGCATGAATCATATATAATGCGCATGGTTGTTAGTTGTACAAACCTCTATCATCCCAATATTTTCAACCATTCGCATCCACACATGCCAGATTTGAATTGCTCAAAATACCAGATTGTTAATTTATATTTGACAAAACTTAACATATATAGTAAATAAATCAATCACTGAATCATAGACACAGAGTACTATAATACAACGGAATAGATAAATGTAGCTCATGAAGCTACTATATAAACATCAGAGTTAGAAATAAAATACAACAGAATATCTCAAATACAAGGAAGTCTCTAGTACAAATAGATGACTTCTCTGAACACATCAACTAGAAAGATGAAAGTTGAATCAATAGTTGGATCTCCAAGTGAAGCTCCAAACTCCAAAGGTGAGTCTCAATTGCCGTATCACTTAGTCTGACCAAAGCGTAAAGCAAAAAACAAAACATTCGAGTGAGGATTAACATTCTTATATTAATAAATCCAACTCCAGTGAAATATCAACTGAAATACAAGTAACTTAAAAAATGTTTGGGATAACCATCCTATAAGGATCCGTGGAACTATTTACAATGTAGAAATATACAATATAACACGGTGGTCATTTCAAATTAATTTATACTTCAAAACCAAAATACTATTTTCATTTCAAATATATCTATTTCCTAAAATAGTGTGTATATATATTAAATAATTTATAAAGTAAAGTATTTGTAATTTCCTTAAACTTCACAAATCGCTTCAAAATCAACTCGACTTTCCCATTCAAATTTAATTCAATCTCAATTTATCAATTTCCATTCGATTCAGTTTCTGAGTAAACAAATTCAAATTTTATCGATTTCAAATATAGCTTTGAACCACAAATAAACCACTTAAATTTCAATTTAATTCAGAGTCAATATATTTCGAAGCTCTAAATATCAACATTTCAAAGAATAAATTTGATAATTCCATTTATCTCCCAATTTCACTTCACTATTATTTAGTTTTAAAATATTCACTTAGTAAATTCAATATTATTTATATGACCTTAAATTACATTTTCTATAGGTTACCTTCAATTTCTTTAGACGTGAAATATCCATTAAATTACTTAAATCAAAATCAAGTTATAAGATCATATTTTTAAAGTTTTAAATTCAATAGCTTCAAATCAATTTAATTAAGAAACTTTCTTAATTAAAGGCAAGTTCGATCAACTCAACTTTATCTTCCTTAATTTATACAAATCATTGAAAATCTATTTTATAAATATAATATTTAACATATTATATTAATCAAGTCAAACTTTATTAAATTTAAGTTTATTATTGAGTCTACTTTATATTTAAACATATTTGTATAAAATATTTCAATATTAAATAAACCATATATATTCCCTTTCAAAACCATAGAAATCATTTTCAAAATATTTGTATATAGATCAACGGTGCCTGTATAATTCTCTATCCTTTGGTCAAGTAATACGGATATTTATCATTTTAATCCGCAATTTAATAGATACGGGTATATATCATTTCAACCCGCAATCCTAAATTCAATGCAAATGAAAATCGCTTGGGTCTATCATTTCAACCCATAACGATTTTCTCCTATTCTAAAGTCCGTTTGGGTATGTATAATTTCAACCCATAGTGAATTCTATACTAATAGGGAACTTGCAGATTGATGACGGATACGATAATAATAATAATAAGGATATATTATAAATAACAATATAATATAAATAATATGATATGATGTCATATCCCACAGGTGAACAGTTACATAATAATAGCATATATACCACAATTTAAATAACTAACAGCAGCATATTTCAATATCGTTTCAGTTGAAATCAAATTTAATAAATTTAAGAACGTCAACCGTGAGTGATTACTCACCTTTCGAGGCTAGAGGCATTTGACAACAGTACAAACTACGAATTCAGGCACAAATTCCAAAGCAGGGCAAAATTGGCACGAATTTCGATGGATAGCACTGATAGGTAAGGAATAGACGAAATCAAATCAGGACTGGATCGATGAAGGTAATTGATATAAGTGAACTTCTATATAACGATATATAACTAAAAAAATCATATTTAAATTTAAACATATGTTTAACTAAATATATATGAATTTCAAAACGTAGGTTTAAAGTAAACTCATATATTATAGTCCAATATATATACATAATATATGTTGAAATAATCGCTTATATATATTCCCAGTCATAACATTATTTATACATATAAACTAATATATATAAATCTCCATTTATGAACTCACATAAATAAAATACTTTGGAATCAACTATACATACATATACTAATATATAAACAAATGTATATAAGACCTATAGAATACAAATTTAATTTTTACCATACATATGTAATATAAAACAGAATAAAAGAAGTAACCCTATGTATATAAAACAATCTATACATATTACTTTGTCAGTATACTAACGTGTAAACAACTATGTATGCTCATAATTTAAATCTTTTATACAATTCAAGATTAAAACTTAAACAAAGTAGATGTACAGGTTCAATAAAAATGCATTCAAACTGGACAACTACAGCATAAAAGGCCATACATGTATTTTATGTACTAACTTACATAGCTACACTAACCTAGACTCTCATATATTAAAATCTAGCATCTCGTACATATCATATTTTTAAATTAATGCATACACTCGTAAAAAATGCTAAATACTTATGCGCATTATAACACAATATATGTTGAACTCAATATAAAATCAACCTAACTTTATGTACGTTTATACATATATAGCCGAACCAAATATATGTGTATATATCAAGATAAACTTAGTTATATATATATATATACACACGGTTCACACTACTAACATTAGTATGCATAACATACTTTAAAACACTTTAAAAAAAACAAAATGAAACCTTGTAAACATAATACTGCAGCTATATGTGCTGAAAACATACTTATATTTTTATAACCTCGTATACTTTGTATAAAGCCGAACTCATATGCTACAGACAAATATACATAACTGGCATAAATATATAACATCTTTTTATAATAAAATATGTAGTAAACATTTATATCCATCAACATATAAAAATATACATATACCTTTTTCAAAGAGAGAGGTGAGAAGCTATAGGATGGCTTTGAAAATAGATAGAGCAGTTTACAGGAGCTCAAACATACGTTATAATACATGATATACGAAGGCAACAATTTTATATATAAACAGCTGAAGATCATCACATCAACGGAAAGCTATAAATAGCAGATGGAGGAGATCAGGTCCAAGTAAATGGGGATGAGCGGAGGAGAAACAGGCCGTGGAAGTTCGGTCGGAGGGTGTTTCCGTGGGGCGAAGGCTGCTGTGATCGGTTCAGTGGGCTTGCATGGCAAAGGAAGGGAGGAGTGGCTGCGGTCGTTGGCTGTGGAAGGTATTCAGCATTTGTGTGGCTGCCGAAGGGAGGTGATTGGGTTGTGATGCAATGGGGTGTGGTTTGGTTTTATCTGCAGTCGGCGACGATGTCGTGGTGGCGGACGGTCCCTGAGGGTTAGGGAGAGAGAGAGACCGGTTTGAGTCTCCTATAGAGAGAGGGGAGGTGAGAATAAATGCATGAGCTATAAATGGTGAAAGAAGAAAGAACAATGGAAGGAGATTTACAGAACAAATTATGTAAATATAAAATAAAAGTAATGGTAACCATCACCCCTATATTCAGCTGACTCGTTAAAGCAATTTTGAGTAGTTACCAATTTCAAAACAATGAGTAGGGAGGAATTAAAATGATATGTGAGGTTGGGCTATGATTCAGCTGAACATTTAAGGCAAATTAATTTAGTTTGCACAACACATTTCAATTTGAAACTGACAGAGAGTGAAAAGTTAAAAGTGGTACCATCACAATGGACCGTTATCAACATTTTTGTCACGTATCGGACTTGAAAATACAGAAATAAATATACTGTAGAGATCAACATGATGAGACGATCAAAACAGTATATAGATATCAGTGACAGGATCATCTGATCAAAAGTCGATATTCAATACCGATATACGTTGCTATTCCGTACAAAAAATCCAAACAGAGCTAGAAATGACCGAATTTCGCAGTCTAATTCAGAGTATTCTAAATAAATTTTCTCACGTAGACATATTTAGGTTTCGAAGCACTTTTAAATTCAACTGTTATTAACTGATTTAAATTGAAATAAAATTTTACAAGAAAATAAGCTTCAATATTATCAGATGAAAATTTACCAGTTGCTATGTTAAATAGACGTATTCCAAATAATAATTTTTTTTCAAAATTTATTGTTTAAAATTTCACAAAATTTCAAATAACTTAATAAATAAAATAGCTAAAAAAAATTGGGTCGTTACAAATCCACTGTAGCATAAGAAGGATCACATACACACACAGATGTACATATATAAACGCACACACATATACACATACATACGTACATACACACACACTTATGTACATATATACACACACATATGTACACACACACATATGACTGAATTCATGTTTGACTACAACTATTTCGTAAAACACCATGTGCATATAATGTGATAAGCGAGAAACTCGACCAATACTTTATTTATAGTACAAATTCATTTAAATTATTTCTATATGGAAATTATTATGAATACTTATTATAAAGCTATCGTGTATAACAATTTTTTCAAAATAATCTATGTGCATAGCATGGGTTGGCACTCGTGTTCTAAATAAAATATGCTAATCAACTCCAAGTCACTTTAAAATTTTCCATAAGCCTTATATAATATTAGAATACCTTCCACCATGCCAAAAGTTGAAGAAGTTGTGTCATATTCCCCCGCCATGGGTAAGCTACGAGCTTTGGGTGTGTGGAGGAGATGGAGAGAGCAAGGCAAAGCATGGGGAAGGAGGAAGAAGATGGTTATAAGGTGGAGGTTTGATTTGGTTGCTTGGATTTTGGTTATTTGTAGGATTAAAGGCGAGTTACCACCTACTTTGAATGAAAAAAATATAACATAAATATGTTATGTTTGGTTGGGTTTAAGTTGTTTAAATTGGTTTTGACATATGTTAAAACATTGGTTTGAATTCTTGCTTTGAAAGTTAGTGACATATATAATCTATATATATGGACCTAAATAGAGTTGTATGACATGTGACAAGGCCTTGGAAAAAAGCAAATAGGTTATAGATGGACTTTGATTTAGATTAGACTCGTATTTGAAAGTGCATTTATAGTGACAGTCGCTACAGATGCAGTTTGGAATTGCCTTGTTTTTGGCAGTTGCTATGGAACTTTGTACAAAGGTCCTTAGGGCTTTCTCACCATTTTTATGATGTTTTATATGTATATTTATTTCTAGTAAAACTTTGAATATTAAAAATTTAAGTAACATGTAGAAAAGTGGCCAAAACTTCACTTGTGCAAAATTGCCTCTTTTAGCCTTGATTTTGGACTTCAAAGATTTGAAAAGATATTTTAAATTTAAGTATTTTGTTTCTTTCTTTTTGAAAAGTGTTTACTAACTCATATTCGAGTACTTCAAATGTGGTTTTTAATATTCATGAAATTTTAAGAAATAGTTGTATGTTCTTTTCAAGTTTTAAGAAAAATTGTAAAGTTTATGTTTTCAAATAATATTTTGAGTAAATGTTTTAAAACCAATTATAAGTATTATAAACATTTTAAATGCATTTTTGAGTATATATAGTTTTTAGAAAATATGTTGACTATTTTATATCTTATATGATAAACATCTTCTAAAACGGTTTATTTGATATCAAGTTTTAGTAAATAAATTGTTGTACGTATATTTCATTTAAAAAAATTAAAGTATAAACAAAAGATTTGGAAAGGAGTTTTGATTGCTTAACGGCCATATGATTAATTGTTTAATTACTTGTTTGAAAAATAATTGACTATTCTTAACACTAAAAAATGACAAAGTAGGCTTATCTATTTATGAGAGTTTAGATTGATGTCGAGCAGGGACGGAGCAATAAAGCTCTAACCTATCGGTTTTCCTCTTGGTCAAGAAATAGTTAAGTCGGAAAATGTCGGAAACATAGTAATGGTGTTGATTTCTTATTTGTTTGTGGAAATCATTAATACTACACTTAACACAAAATATCGAAGATGTAGACTTATCTATTTGTGAGATTCAAAAATAAAGTGTCTAGGTAAGGCTTTAATGCAGCCTGTGTGAACGAGGAATGGTTAAGTTGAAATGTTAGAATGAGTTAAGCGCGTGAATCATGATTTTTATGAGCAATCATCTTTAGAACTTGATAATTAACTAGTCAAATACTGAACTTGACTAATTATGAACTTAGATCTTTAAAACAAATGTTTGTAAAGATAGAAAAAAGTATAAGAATGGTTTTGGGTTTGTTATGACAATGTGTTAATAACATTATCCTTAACCCTTTTTATTATACTTATGAATTTAAACAAATATTTAGAAGATTGATTTGAAGATAAGTATAAGTGAAATAGTCTCGGGTTTGTTATGACAATGTTTAAGTAACACTAGTCTTAAAGCCTTTTGAATGGACTAGTGAAAGTACTTAGATCCTTAAAATGGATATTTTGAAAGAAATTGTAAGCATGGAATCTTTTGGAAAAAAGATAGAAAAAGTAGAAGTTTATTAGATAAAAAAGTTTACTAATAAAGGAGTTTTAATTAATGAAAGATTAATTAAATAATAGGGATCAGGAGTTATTTAAGTAGCTTAACCAAACTTTATATGGATTGATCATATTTTGTATGACTTGATAGTGTTTGGTATGTCCATTTGTTTATGGAAAGTATATTAGACTTGATTTCCATTTATGAGCATCTATCTTATGCCAGATAGTAGATTAGTCGACTATCGAAATTGACCAAATACAACTCTGGGAATATCTAGAGGAAACATGAGAATTATATGGTACATTTGTCTTCAAAGATGCTATACTATATGTATAAACTTATTTTGTTGTTCTAGGATAAATGATAAGAAATCTTTTCCGCTTAAATAGTTATGAGGTGATCTTCGCTCTTATGTATTACCTATTTATTTCCAAAAGAACTATAGTTGAGTTTACTAGAAATTCATCAATTTGTTTTGAAGCGTCCAGTTAGTGGGAAAAGTGTACTTATATGAGATGACCCAAAACCCGTAACCACTTCAAAACCATATACAAGATCTATGTTCTAGAGGCGGTCGTGAAGTGGAATGTTACAGAGTTAAACTGTCTATCCTTAGGTTATGTCCAAGGGGGATATCAACGTTAATATTTCAAATGATGCTATCGTGTTGCATTGTCTATCTTGAGGAGTATTCCAAGAGAGAGAATAGCGTTAGCATTTATCGAAAGACTTATACGAGGAACCTACATGGAGGTTCGATATCTGTTCGAGATGATGGAATCCACTTGGATGTTCATGTTCTATTCGGTTGATGAAGACTCATGTGGGAGATGCCAAACGTAGCCTCGACATTGAGAAAATGATATAAAATAGAGAAGGGGCATGGCCAATGGGGTTTCGCTGACCTCAAGGGTATATCAACTCTATATCTAGAGACGCTCATCGATTGTTGCTAGCAGGAGTTGATATGGCTCGGACACATACTGGGTGGTCCAGTTATGTTTAAATTAGAGTGTAGCCTATTAAGATATATATATATATATATTATGCTCAGAATGTAGTTTCCGATACTTGTCATCTGATCCTTGTCATGGAGTTCAGATGAGGTCGAACAAGAGATATCTCCGCGGAAAATCCATTATGCGAATGCACCTTAGCGGTATTGATTGTATACCTATTATTGTTGTGGCGTTCACACATCAGCTATTTGATTACACTAAACATTATCTATCATATCGCTATATGTTAAACTGAATGAATGGTTGGAAATTTGAGGGAAAAACCGTTATGGGAATCAGTGCGGTCTCAATGGTTACTATTACATGTCATTCGTATTTCTTGAGTTCCTCACAGTGGTTTACCAGACTGATCCGGATGTTATTTTCTTATAATGCTTAGGTGCCCTGTGTATATTTTCGGATTTTAGCTGTGGAAGCTTTGAAGCTTATGGAGCGGAGCTGGATGATTACCTGTCGTAGTATTTATTTCCATTGCATTACTATTGTATCATCAACATTTGTAAGGACAGGTTGTTAAATCTGTCCAGGTTAATTACGGTAACTCTGAAATACTTTGTATCTTAGAGTGACAGTTTATACTATCTTTTGATATTATATATTATCATTCCATTATGAGATTCTGATATTTTTCCTTCTTCCATGTCCTGTTTCTTTTTCTTTTTATTTAGCCCTAACAATTCGTCTTCCTGGCATGCGAATACGGTGAATGTATTACTTGACATTCAGGAGTCGAAAAGACGAGTCGTTACATATTATTATGCATGGGTAACATCAATAAGATTTTGTTTACTTATAACTATATTATATCTTTGACCTTAATAATTTCACATAACCCAAGAAAAAACTTGAGGGAGAGTTAAGAAGTAAATTGTCAAATTATTCACATGAAAAAGAAAATAGATCTTATAACGTCACTTAAAGACATATCTCTAATCCAGGTATGCCTTCAAATACTTATCTTATGTATAAACTATAGAGCTGATTCAAAATCAAATTTACATCAGAATAACCATAAACATAAAACAAGGAAATTTCAAGGTACAATAATTTCAAAGCATACTTACATGAATAGTACACATGCGTATGAATGACACACATAACTTGAGACAGAGTTAAGAAGTAAAATTTCAAATTATTCACATAAAAAAGAAAATAGATCTTATAATTTCATTTAAAGACATATCTCTAATCCAGGTATGTATTCAAGTACCTATCTTATGTATAAACTATTAGAGCTAATTCAAATTCAAATTTACATCAGAATAACCATAGACAAAAAAATAAGGAAATTTCAAAGTATAATAATTTCAAAGCATACTTTCATGCATGCACATGCACAAACATAATACGATAATTATCTTACCAAAAACTATATATGAAATTAATACAAACTAGGTTATAACTTTTGATATGGTTACCATTTGTGATATGGTTATAACTTTTTGACTGTAACAAAGCAATAATTTATGTTAACTTGATTTGATCAACTATTAATATAGATGGAAACATAATTATAAGTATGTATTTTTTAGTAAGGTATATATCCATCAGTTTCTCATATTGTAAATCTTGTTGTACTATAGATAAAGCTCTACTCAAATAAAGGTTAATTATAACTAATCATACCAAAGCCTTCTAATATGCACGTAAATGCGCATATATTTACATCCATATTTTATCCATTTTTATTTAAAAAAATGTCATATTTGGGTATTTTAACATGTTTAAACCAAAATTCAATCATTTGCAAATAACCATATTTTCATCTTAATATAGAGGCAAAATAGTCATTTTTTTGCATGTGCTAATTTGAGAATTTTTACTTGGACATTTTTTATGATTATTATAGAAAGTTAGATATAAATGGAAGAGGATTTCATGAAATATATGCATACATAAGAGAATACAAGGAATGAAGAAAAAATTCAAATTCATGATCATGGAGGACCCTACCCACTTACCTAAATCTATAATTAAAGCTAATGGACAACTAAGTGGAGGTTAAAGCTTCATGCATATTTGATGATGGATTAATTAGAGGCTAATGGTTACTTGGTAGCCACACTTCCTAAATGGAATTTTGGGAAGTACCATAAAAAGTGAATTAGAGTTTTATGCATGTATAAATAACCCACTTATATACATGTAGATATCTTCTTACTCTTGGAAATACTTAGGAAAATTAGCAAGCAAACTGTAATGTCAAAGTTACATGAAATAAAAATGACTTCATAGCCTCTTTCTCTTTTCTTTTCTACTCGTTCTTATTTACTTTTATGTTCATGTTTATTTCTATGCTCTCTTTCATTTCATGTTCATAGCTTAGACTTACATTTATGCAATTAGTTTAATGTTATTTCATGCAAGTAGTTAATCTCCTTTCTTTTAAGCATCTACTTTTCTTTGTTTTCCACTGTTGAAATTTACATATGTTGATTTGATAACACAGATGAGTAGCTAAATCCCTTTAATTTATGGGTAATGAAGCTCTCAAATATTATGTAAATTCAACATTTATATGATTTGTGGTCTCTTTTATTTATGCTTTATGAAAGTAGATTTTGATTTAAGTTTATACAAGTGGGTTTGATAGCTTATGTTGCGTTTGCAAATGAGCTATTCTTATTCAACAAATTTACATCATCATTTGTTAATTGATTTTTGACTTTGAGATGAAAATAAAAACAGAATTTGATGATCTATATTAGTAATTACAATAGTAAATAGATCATACTTAAAATAGCTTTTGTTTTGACTTCATTTTCATAAGAATTGATAAGTGGTTTATTTGTTGTATTATAGTTTGATGGTTTAAGTTATGTTAATTAATAACACAAATAAGCCATACTTATATGATAAATGCAACAATTATTTTACTTAATATAAAAATAGAGATCATAGGTTATTTGTTTGTTGATTTACAAAAATATGAGAGTAGATTTGCCTCTAAATTATTTTTTAATCTCATAGTTTTAATCTCATTTTCATTCTAGTTTAGCTTCATTTTGTTTACAATTTGTAGTTAACAATCTTTTATCAATTTTGGTCTAATTTGATTGATTAGAAAATTTTAAAATCTTAAAAATTCCCTGCAGATCGACCGTACTCGCCATGTACTAAAGTTGTACGTCATGCTCTTGCAGTAATTTTATTACAAATTTTTCAATGATTTTTTAAACCGATAGAAAATTCGTCGTCAAACAAGTTTTGACGCCGTTTTCGAGAATTTGATTTTAATTTTCTATTTTTCGAACTATTTTCTTTTGATTTTTGTGTGTTTTTATTTTGTGGGTTTGCATTTAAAAAAAAATGTTGTGTGTTTGTTTGAATTTTGTTTGCATTTTGTTTGTGTGCTTTGTAACGACCCGTATTTTACGTGTCGATAAATCGTGGAATTTACCGGTCGTTAGTGTTGTTTATGTTGTCTCTAGCCTGAGTCGTATGGAGAGTAACACGTGTGTTGAAGGGTTGAGTCGTGACCGACTCATAGGTTGGAACGAGTTATGGAGTTAACTCGTGACCGAGTCATAGAGTTGCCGACTTAGTGTCTTAGGTCGTGTGGGCGAGTTAGGGAAGCCAGCGACTCAGGAGTAGACGACTTAGAGTGTGACCGAGTCATGGGAAAATCCGACCGACCCATGGGATAAGTCGTGACCGACTTATAGAAGCAGCGACCTAAAGGTTAGACGACTTAGTGTTGGACCGACCTAAGAAGTGACCGACTCATGGGTTAGCGACTTAAGGGGTTAAGGCTTAGGTCGTGGGGTCTTGAGTTGGTAGGGGCTTGGGTCGGCAGGGTGTTATCTCGTTAGGAGGTTGAGTCGTTAGGGGCTTAGGTCGTTGAGTCGGCTAGGAGTTAGGTCGTATGACCCTGTGTTCTGTTAGGTCGGCGGGAAGTTAAGTCGGCAGCGACCTAAATTAGGTCGCTAGGGAAGATAGGTCGGCAGGGTTTTTAGGTCGTGTGAGTTAGGACTGAACATACTAAGTTGGTAGCGACTTAGTGATGAGTCGTAGGTCGTTAATGTTATAAGTCGTTAGATTGTTAGGTCGTTAGGCTGCACTGTTGTGATGAGTCGTGAGCCGTTGGGTCTTGCATGCGCTTGTGTTTTAGGTCGTAGGTCGGGGTAGTTGAGTCGTGCATTGGGTTGGACATGCGCGTACTAGGTCGCAGGATGGCATGGGTCGGCAGCGACCTATGTTAGGTCGGAGATTTCTTAGGTCGGCGACGACCTAAAACTGAGCCTACGAGTTACGACCTAAGGAGTTTTCAGCCTATAAATAGAGGGGTTTGGCTCACTTTTTGGCACCGGTTTTTGAAGCGACGAAGTGCTGCCATTTTGAGAGCTCGACTACAACATTTCTTCATCTTCTTTTCTCCATTCCAATCTAATTCTAACATCCATCCAAGATCGAAGATCGAGATCGAAGATCCAAGTGCCAAAGTTGAAGATCTTCATCCGTTCGAGCTAGAATTCATCGATTGGAGCGAGATATTGCCGGATCAAACCTTGATCTTCGCTGTCCAGATCTGAAGTGTTTAGTTTTTGAGGTGTTTAGGTGATTTGGTGAGTGGTAGTTATCTCTCACGCGGATCCAAAGGAGTATATTGGATTGGTGGCATGTTTGGATGTTAAAGTTAGAGATTTCATGCATTTTTCTTAGATCGAAGTCTAGATCCATGGTTTTTGAAGATGTTTACTTATGCAAGTTTGTTTAATAAGCATTAGAGACAAAACCCATGTTTTATAATTGATAGATCTATGCTAAAAACCATGATTTCACATATGTTGGACTTTTGCTCGTTTATTTACGAAATTCCCATTATAGTTGATATTGCTTAAATTGCTTAATAGATCTTGTTTGAATGATTGATTATTTGAATGTATGATTGATTTGATTGTTTCCAAGTTAGCTAGTAGTTGATTTGGAACAAGATGATGAAAGAGGATTCAAAAGCTATGGAAGAAGGCTCTTGAATGGTGAAAGCTGCTTAAGGCATATGTAGCGGATGTTGAAGCTCATATGTATAGATTGGATGATGTTGAGATGGGACTTTGCCATGATTTGATGAGGCAAACCATGTTGTTGAGTTGAGACTTTGCTTTGATGCGATGAAGCGAAGTATGATGTGAGTCTTGGCTTAATCCAAGCAGGGATCATTCCAAGCATGTTGATAACTTGAAGAGTAGTTCAAGTTGGTTGATAATGGATTGTTCAAGAGGTAGCTTGAGCTTGTATGAGGATAGTCGTCAAGAAGGATGGCTAGGAGGCTTGGATCTCGTCGTTGTTGAAGGTTCTAGCATGCTCAAAAGCAAGAGTACATGGGGCGCCCATAACGACTACAGGTAGGTAGTCGGGACACCCAAAAGACTACAGGTAGGTAGTTGAGTACTCTGGGCAAAGTAGATAAGTCCTAGGCACAAGGCAGTGTGCGGAGTTATGGTTAGAACCGGGGTTACCATTAGCCCTTGACAGATGGTCATTCAACTAACGGTGAAATCGAGGCAAGGATGACAGTGATAGCCAGAGTCATGGATGTTTGGTTGTATTATCATTCGGCTTCAAGAGCGGTGTTTTCTGGGTGCTTATCTGATCTTGGTTTAGGCCTTGGGGGTTTGTATTTGGAAAACATCGTCCTTGACTCGAGTGGTATTCGCTTTACCTTAATTGTCTATGTTGTTATGCCTGCTTCTCCTTAGTGTATGTCTGGGGCTATCACTGTAGAAAGAGGTGGAGTGGGATGGTTTGGTTCCTATTCCTTTTATCCTTTATGCTCTTTTGGTATGTTTGATAGTTGATTTACTGCTCACTAAGACTTTGTCTGACTCAAGGTTTTATGTCTCCTCTTATTACCTTGGGCTGTTCATCCATGTTGGGATGGGCAGACTAGGTAGCGGGTGACAGGTGCTGTTCTTAGAGATCTACGCTGATGATGACGAAGACGAGCAGGAGGCTTTGCATATTAGTTTTCTTACTATATGTACTGGGTATCCGCTGCTGTATTTGGTTGAGTGATTTGTAGTGAGGCTTTCATGTATGGATTTGAGTAGATGGTTGTACAAAACTACTGTGATGCTTATATGATGATGTTCTGTTCTATGGAGCTTCACTATATTATATTCCTCTATTGTATTTTATCCATGCGCTGTGAGTTATGCGATAGAGATTCTTTTGTTTTGTTTTACCCTGACTGTCGTCCATGGCTGCCTGGCACGCCTTTCAGCGCATTATTTCCTTGTTTTGGTGCGGGAGTCATGGGCGGTCGTCACATTTGGTATCAGAGCTTTGGTTAATCGATTTTAGCCAACGCTCGCTGATGTAACTACGTAAGAGAGACGTAATTGTAATTTGATGGATGATTACTATATATAATATAGTAGCCTAGAAGGATTTGAACTCCTTATGCAGTTGTTTCTTAAGGTGTTCTAATCATTCTTATTACAGATATTAAGGATGAGTCGAAGAGGGAGACCAGCTGCAAGGGAAAGCCGTGTTGATGAAGGAGCTGTTGATTATGGAACTATGTTCGAAGCGATGATGACTTCGATCATGAGAAGGATACCAGCTTCAGGATCATCAGTGGATGTGGGAGTTCAAGTTCAAGCTCCGAGACCGGTGGATTTTGCTAAGCTTTGTAAGGATTATACTGCTCTTGGAGGAAAAGCTTTCTTGGGGACGGAGTCGACTATTGAGGTGCAGAGATGGATTGATGCTTGCAAAAGAATCTTTGGTGACTTAGGGATTGAGGATGCAACTAAGAGGAAGCTTGCATCGAGACAGCTTCAGGGAAGAGCTGCTGATTGGTGGAATTCTATCACCATTGATACCCCAGAAGAAGAGATTACTTGGGAGCAATTCCAAGTTAGATTTGAAGCCAAGTTCATCTCTACTGCTCAGAAATCGGTCTTGTTTAAGAGGTTTGTGGAGCTCAAGCAGGGTGGGAGGCCTGTTCTTGAGTATATTTCTGAGTTTGAAGCTTTGTCCAAGTATGCCAGATCGTACATTGATTTTCCCTATCAGAAGAATGAAAAGTTTGTGACTGGTCTGGATGCTTATCTTGGGAGGCAGTTAGTGGATCATTTGGACGATCCATTTGAGAAGCTTGTGGAGAAAGCCCTTAGGCATGAGAGTTTGTTTCCTAAGGAAAGTTCTGTTGTTGCTGTAACCAGGGAAGGATCTAAACCACACCAGAATGGCAATAAGAGGAGGAAGCAGCAGCAGCAGAAGGGTAAGGATGGCCAGAAGAAGCCGAAAGGCGAAGTGACTTGTTATAACTGCCAACAGAAGGGCCATCTTTACAAAGATTGTAAGAATCCCAAGGTGCCGGGAAAGTGTTATAACTGTGATAAGCTGGGACATATCAAGAAGGATTGCCCAGAGCCGAGGAAAGATAGGCAGATTGTGCAAGCCTATGCTTTGGGAGTTGTGCCGTCGTCTTCAAAAGCTCCGACTGCTGAAGAAAAGGGGAAGAGTGTGGTGGTTCAAGGTACTCTTTCTATCTGTGGTGTTCCAGTTAGAGTGTTGTTTGATACTGGAGCGTCGCATTCTTTTGTTTGTGATGATTTGGTAGGCCGGTTAGGTTTGAAACCGGATATTGTTGATAGGCCATTGGTTGTGACTAATCCGGTCGGGGGTTCGTCATGTTTGTGTATGATATGCCGTGGTCTAGTTGTGTCGAGTCATGATTGCTCGTTTGTTTGTGATTGCTTTGTTCTGAACTTTGCGGGGTTCGAAATTATTTTGGGTATGGACTGGCTTAGGAAGTATGCGGCAAGGATTGATTGTGAGAGGCTTGAGGTGACAGTCGGGAATGTGGAAGGGCGAAAGGTTGTGATACGATGTAAGCATGAGGAAGGCGTCTTCATGAGCTTCATGTATTCGCTGGTTGTTCCACGGGATGGACTGTCATCGATGCCAATTGTGAATGAGTTTGAGAATGTCTTTGAGGAAGTCAAAGGGTTGCCGCCGCATAGGGAGATCGAGTTTCGTATCGATCTAGTTGAGGGAGCCAGACCTGTTGTGATGCCTCTTAGGCGGATGGCACCGAGGGAGCAGCAAGAGCTGAAGGTGCAAGTTGATGACCTTTTGCGGAAAGGATTCATTCGGAGAAGTGTGTCCGAATGGGGTGCGCCAGTTGTGTTCGCAACCAAAGCGGATGGATCGTTGAGGTTGTGTGTTGATTATCGTGAGCTGAATAAGGTGACTAAGAAGAACAAGTATCCATTGCCGAGAATAGATGACTTGTTTGATCAGCTTCACGAGGCTAAGGTGTTTTCTCAGATGGATTTGGCAACGGGATTTCACCAGTTGAGAGTGGCGAAGGATAGTGTGCCGAAGACTGCTTTCAGGACACCATCCGGGTTTTATGAGTGGCTGGTAATGCCGTTTGGGTTGACTAACGCGCCAGCATATTTTGTGGATCTTATGAATAGAGTGTTCAGAGATCAGTTGAATAAGTTCGTGCTTGTGTTCGTGGATGATATTTTGGTTTATTCCAGAACTGAGGAAGAGCACAAGACGCACTTGAGGATTGTTTTAGGAATCTTACGGAAACATCAGCTGAAGGCTAAGTTTTCGAAGTGTCACTTCTGGAAGAATGAAGTGAGGTTCTTAGGCCATGTTATCTCTAGAAATGGAATAGCGGTTGATCCCGCTAAGGTGGCAGCAATCCAGGATTGGGTTAGACCTAAGAATGCATCTGATGTGAGGAGTTTTCTTGGATTAGCAGGATATTATCGTCGGTTTATCAAAGACTTTTCCAAGATAGCTGCACCGTTAACAGGATTGACGAAAAAGAACCAAGTGTTCAGATGGGATGCTAAGTGTGAGCAAGCTTTTGAAATCCTAAAAGAGCGACTGACGAGTGCTCCTGTTTTGACTATTCCAAGTGGGAATGATGAGATGGTGGTTTACACCGATGCATGTGGTACTGGACTTGGAGCAGTGCTAATGCAGAAGGATAAAGTTGTTGCATATGCAAGTCGACAACTGAAGCCGCATGAGAGGAACTATCCGACTCATGATTTGGAGTTAGCGGCAATTGTGTTTGCTTTGAAGATGTGGAGACATTATCTATTGGGAGTTAGATTCGAGTTGTTTACAGATCATAAGTCGTTGAAGTATCTGTTCTCCCAAAAGGATTTAAATCTTCGACAGCAACGATGGCTAGAGTTCCTAGCATCTTATGATTTTGGTATAGCCTATACTCCAGGAAAAGGTAACGTAGTGGCAGATGCGTTAAGTCGAAGACATGCAGGTTTGGGAGCCATGTTTTCGGAATGGAAGAGTCTTGAGTATTTGGCTGGATTTGACTTCAGGCCTAGATGTGAATTGGAACCTGAGATGTTGGCAAACTTATCGATAAGACCTACTCTTGTGGAAAGAATTGGCGAGAGCCAAAAGCGAGACGATAAGCTTGTCAAGATCATCCGAGATTTGGAATCTGGATTGGACCCAGAGAAGGATAAGGGATTCGAGGTCGATCGAGAGGGTTGGCTTCGAAAGCAAGGGCGACTAGTTGTTCCCGATGTAGATGGATTGAGAGATGAAGTTCTGAGGGAGAGTCATCACTCGAAGTTGACAATTCATCCAGGTGGAAATAAGATGTATCGGGATATGAAGAGAACCTACTACTGGGAAGGTATGAAGAAGGATGTTGGAAATTTTATTTCCAAGTGTATGAATTGCCAGTTGGTGAAAGCTGAGCAGAAGAAGCCCAGTGGATTGCTTCAGCCATTAGAGGTTCCTACATGGAAGTGGGAGCAAGTGTCGATGGACTTTATCGATGGTCTACCTAGGACAAGAGCAGGGAATGAAGGGATTTGGGTCATAGTAGATCGTTTGACCAAGAGTGCAAGGTTCATTCCTGTTCGATCGACTAGGACTGCATCGAAGTTGGTTGAATTATATGTGAAGTGGATAGTTCGTTTCCATGGTGTTCCGAAGAGTATAGTGAGCGATCGAGATCCATTGTTCACTAGTAGATTTTGGAAGAGCTTCCAGGAAGTTTTGGGAACTGAGTTGTGTTTGAGTACAGCTTATCACCCTCAAACAGATGGTCAGACTGAGAGAGTCAACCGAGTTTTGGAAGATCTTCTTAGAGCATGTGTTTTGGACTTCGGAGGATCATGGGAAGATCACCTTCATTTGGTGGAGTTTGCTTATAATAACAGTTATCAGTCGAGTATCGGTATGGCACCATATGAGGCATTATATGGAAGACCGTGTAACTCTCCGACATGTTGGTTGGAAACTGGAGAAAAGCTGATACTTGGGCCAGAGATGATTCGACAGACTTCAGATTGTATAGAGATCATTCGGCAACGAATGAAGGCAGCCCAAGATCGTCAGAAAAGTTATGCCGATAATCGTCGTAAGGATTTGGAATTCGACGTAGGTGATATGGTTTTTGTGAAGATTTCTCCTCTGAAGAGTGTCATTAGATTCGGGAAGAAAGGAAAGTTAACTCCGAGATTTGTTGGACCATTCCCGATTATCGAGCGTATTGGAAAGCTCGCTTATAGATTGGAGTTACCGGAAAAGATGGCGGGTGTGCACAGTGTTTTTCATGTATCTTATCTACGGAAGTATATGCACGACCCAACTACGGTGGTTTCTGCTGATAGCTGTGAAGACTTGGAGGTTGATCCAGTTGTTTCGAGACCTCGTAAGCCGCTTCGTATTGTTGAAACCGATACGAAACAGCTTAGGAGGAAGACGATCACGTTGCTCAAGATACAATGGAGTGATGATGTTAACGACTGTACATGGGAGGAGGAAGAGAGGATGAAGGCAGCTCATCCAGAACTCTTCGAGGTATGGCCCTAAGGTGTCGTGACATCTCATGAATTTGTACCTTGATTTCCTATCTTAGAATTCTGCATGCTAGGCAAGAATTGGATGCATGGTTTGTTGATTGCTATGGATGGTAGGCATGCGGATTATCTTTGATTGCTGTTGTTTGCTTGGAATTTCGGGGGCGAAATTCCTAAGGGGGAGAGAATGTAACGACCCGTATTTTACGTGTCGATAAATCGTGGAATTTACCGGTCGTTAGTGTTGTTTATGTTGTCTCTAGCCTGAGTCGTATGGAGAGTAACACGTGTGTTGAAGGGTTGAGTCGTGACCGACTCATAGGTTGGAACGAGTTATGGAGTTAACTCGTGACCGAGTCATAGAGTTGCCGACTTAGTGTCTTAGGTCGTGTGGGCGAGTTAGGGAAGCCAGCGACTCAGGAGTAGACGACTTAGAGTGTGACCGAGTCATGGGAAAATCCGACCGACCCATGGGATAAGTCGTGACCGACTTATAGAAGCAGCGACCTAAAGGTTAGACGACTTAGTGTTGGACCGACCTAAGAAGTGACCGACTCATGGGTTAGCGACTTAAGGGGTTAAGGCTTAGGTCGTGGGGTCTTGAGTTGGTAGGGGCTTGGGTCGGCAGGGTGTTATCTCGTTAGGAGGTTGAGTCGTTAGGGGCTTAGGTCGTTGAGTCGGCTAGGAGTTAGGTCGTATGACCCTGTGTTCTGTTAGGTCGGCGGGAAGTTAAGTCGGCAGCGACCTAAATTAGGTCGCTAGGGAAGATAGGTCGGCAGGGTTTTTAGGTCGTGTGAGTTAGGACTGAACATACTAAGTTGGTAGCGACTTAGTGATGAGTCGTAGGTCGTTAATGTTATAAGTCGTTAGATTGTTAGGTCGTTAGGCTGCACTGTTGTGATGAGTCGTGAGCCGTTGGGTCTTGCATGCGCTTGTGTTTTAGGTCGTAGGTCGGGGTAGTTGAGTCGTGCATTGGGTTGGACATGCGCGTACTAGGTCGCAGGATGGCATGGGTCGGCAGCGACCTATGTTAGGTCGGAGATTTCTTAGGTCGGCGACGACCTAAAACTGAGCCTACGAGTTACGACCTAAGGAGTTTTCAGCCTATAAATAGAGGGGTTTGGCTCACTTTTTGGCACCGGTTTTTGAAGCGACGAAGTGCTGCCATTTTGAGAGCTCGACTACAACATTTCTTCATCTTCTTTTCTCCATTCCAATCTAATTCTAACATCCATCCAAGATCGAAGATCGAGATCGAAGATCCAAGTGCCAAAGTTGAAGATCTTCATCCGTTCGAGCTAGAATTCATCGATTGGAGCGAGATATTGCCGGATCAAACCTTGATCTTCGCTGTCCAGATCTGAAGTGTTTAGTTTTTGAGGTGTTTAGGTGATTTGGTGAGTGGTAGTTATCTCTCACGCGGATCCAAAGGAGTATATTGGATTGGTGGCATGTTTGGATGTTAAAGTTAGAGATTTCATGCATTTTTCTTAGATCGAAGTCTAGATCCATGGTTTTTGAAGATGTTTACTTATGCAAGTTTGTTTAATAAGCATTAGAGACAAAACCCATGTTTTATAATTGATAGATCTATGCTAAAAACCATGATTTCACATATGTTGGACTTTTGCTCGTTTATTTACGAAATTCCCATTATAGTTGATATTGCTTAAATTGCTTAATAGATCTTGTTTGAATGATTGATTATTTGAATGTATGATTGATTTGATTGTTTCCAAGTTAGCTAGTAGTTGATTTGGAACAAGATGATGAAAGAGGATTCAAAAGCTATGGAAGAAGGCTCTTGAATGGTGAAAGCTGCTTAAGGCATATGTAGAGGATGTTGAAGCTCATATGTATAGATTGGATGATGTTGAGATGGGACTTTGCCATGATTTGATGAGGCAAACCATGTTGTTGAGTTGAGACTTTGCTTTGATGCGATGAAGCGAAGTATGATGTGAGTCTTGGCTTAATCCAAGCAGGGATCATTCCAAGCATGTTGATAACTTGAAGAGTAGTTCAAGTTGGTTGATAATGGATTGTTCAAGAGGTAGCTTGAGCTTGTATGAGGATAGTCGTCAAGAAGGATGGCTAGGAGGCTTGGATCTCGTCGTTGTTGAAGGTTCTAGCATGCTCAAAAGCAAGAGTACATGGGGCGCCCATAACGACTACAGGTAGGTAGTCGGGACACCCAAAAGACTACAGGTAGGTAGTTGAGTACTCTGGGCAAAGTAGATAAGTCCTAGGCACAAGGCAGTGTGCGGAGTTATGGTTAGAACCGGGGTTACCATTAGCCCTTGACAGATGGTCATTCAACTAACGGTGAAATCGAGGCAAGGATGACAGTGATAGCCAGAGTCATGGATGTTTGGTTGTATTATCATTCGGCTTCAAGAGCGGTGTTTTCTGGGTGCTTATCTGATCTTGGTTTAGGCCTTGGGGGTTTGTATTTGGAAAACATCGTCCTTGACTCGAGTGGTATTCGCTTTACCTTAATTGTCTATGTTGTTATGCCTGCTTCTCCTTAGTGTATGTCTGGGGCTATCACTGTAGAAAGAGGTGGAGTGGGATGGTTTGGTTCCTATTCCTTTTATCCTTTATGCTCTTTTGGTATGTTTGATAGTTGATTTACTGCTCACTAAGACTTTGTCTGACTCAAGGTTTTATGTCTCCTCTTATTACCTTGGGCTGTTCATCCATGTTGGGATGGGCAGACTAGGTAGCGGGTGACAGGTGCTGTTCTTAGAGATCTACGCTGATGATGACGAAGACGAGCAGGAGGCTTTGCATATTAGTTTTCTTACTATATGTACTGGGTATCCGCTGCTGTATTTGGTTGAGTGATTTGTAGTGAGGCTTTCATGTATGGATTTGAGTAGATGGTTGTACAAAACTACTGTGATGCTTATATGATGATGTTCTGTTCTATGGAGCTTCACTATATTATATTCCTCTATTGTATTTTATCCATGCGCTGTGAGTTATGCGATAGAGATTCTTTTGTTTTGTTTTACCCTGACTGTCGTCCATGGCTGCCTGGCACGCCTTTCAGCGCATTATTTCCTTGTTTTGGTGCGGGAGTCATGGGCGGTCGTCACATGCTTGTTGTGTTTCTATTTTTCTATTTACATTAGCATATATGTAAGGAAAAAACATACAATTTCAAAAACAAAACAAAAATATTTTATTTTATTGCAAGTTACAATTTTCTTTTTCTGTTTCTACAATTTTCTGTTTCAACATTACACTTAGCATCTTCACTGTTACATCAACTCTCTGTTCGCCAAAACTTTTCCACAATCTCTGATAATCATTATAGCAGTCCACAACCATCCCTAACTAACCACTTCTCTACCACCACAAAATCTGATCACCACTGTGCTGCATAACAGTCACGTCTCCTTCTACAAACATCATTCTTATATCAAACTGCTCGTCTACATCAGCCAACAAAACATCTCCACCATCTCCCCCACTTCACAAACACTACTGTCCCATCAAACCACCATCACTAACAACTTCCTCCAAACACTTATCACAACTCATAGAAACCCACCACACCCCTGTGCTTCCACTGTGCTTCAATTCAAACAGTGTACCAGTCATCTCACATGCCACTCCCAACTCCATACAACTCAAATTGCAACTGCATATACAACCTCAATTTTCAATTGCATATACAACCAACACTGCAAACATTGGCTCCCCTGCACAGCAATTCATAAACAACTTGCATCACTTCCTTGAACCATCTAGCCACCACACTTCAATTCTCTGTGCTAACTCCTCTGCCATACTTCTGTCACCATCTCCACTATTTGCAAACACTATCCAGTGCACAGTCACCAACCACAATTTTTTTCCATCAACACAACATCATCACACATTAAAACTTTCAACTCTAACATATCAGCCAGTCACCTACCTGTCACCCATCGACGGAAGCAACATCAGCCATTACGAACTCCGGTACATCACCACTCCATCTATCGCTAGTTCAACCTCCCACTTACTGACCACTCCAGAAAACTTCACAGCAGCACTCACAGCAGCTAACCTCCTCACTGTGCCTCCTCGCTGTACATAACTTCATTTGCCACTTCAATCTCAAGCATCACTTCCATTCATTTCCCACAACCCCACTTCTTCATTCACATCATTCACCACTTTCAAAACAAGCCACATTTATCATCTCCTATTTGCTATCTAGCTCACAGCTCTACCACCATTCCTACTGTAACTTACCCACAACCCCTTGCCAAACTATTCCACTGTCTCACTTGAACCAGTCCCTACCGTTGTACCACCACAAACCAGAATACATCGCCATCGACCAGAAACACATCCTCCAACTCATCACTGCGATTTCAACTTCAAGCCCAAACTCTGTTGTGTAACGACGGTCGGACAAAGATCCCCATCTCCCGCATGTGGCGTACGCATATGAGTTTGCACACACTTTGTTGTAACAAAAGGAATCCCTGGTGTTACATGCCTACCAACCCATATTTATACACCACTTTTCCATATTATTTAGCGATGTGGGACTTATCTCCAATCCAAACCGTCGTTCCTCCATTAAACATGCGAGACAACCCTAACAGTCTCCCCCTTGACTCGCATCCATTTGCGGTAACCTTTGAGAGTACTGCCGTGTCTGCATGGCCCAGTCCGTAACCATCGGCTCCGATACCACTGTTGTGTAATGGCGGTCGGACCAAACTCCCCATCTCCAGCACGTGGTGTGCGCATATGGATTGGCACACACTTTGTTGTAACAAAAGGAATCCCTTATGTTACGTGCCTACCAATCCATATTATACACCACTTCTCCATGTTATTTAGCGATGTGGGACTTTTTCCAATCCAAACCGTCGTTCCTCCATCAAACATGCGAGACAACCCTAACAGTCTCCCCTTGACTCGCATCCCCTTGCGGTAACCTTTGAGAGTACTACCGTGTCTGCATGGCCCAGTCCGTAACCTTCGGCTCTGATACCACTGTTGTGTAACGGCGGTCGGACCAAGCTCCCCATCTCCAGCATGTAGCGTATGCATATGAGTTGGCATACACTTGGTTGTAACAAAAGGAATCCCTGGTGTTACATGCCTACCAACCCATATTTGTACACCACTTTTCCATATTATTTAGCGATGTGGGACTTATCTCCAATCCAAACCGTCGTTCCTCTATTAAACATGCGAGACAACCCTAACAAACTCAACCACACCCATTGCGACTTGCACCAGCAGCATCGATCACCTAATTGGCTCTACGCAAGTCCCCCAATCAACTCGAAGCAAATGCCGCAACCCAAAACTCAACAGAATCGCCTACGCCTCAGCTCGCGCAACCCCTCAACCATGACCATCCAACTCCTCAACGCAACCTGTACTCATAAACCCGCAATCGATTTCTGATTTTGATTGCAAATTGCAAATTGCAAATTGAGAACTTGATTTTGATTTTGAGAATTTCGAATTAAGAATCAAGAATTGAGTGGTTGATGTTTAAACTAGTACGATTGCTTTCGTTTGTTAAGTTGTTCTGAAGTAGGGATTAGAGTACTTACCGGGCTGGGTTGTATAGTGTTCGCTTTATTTTTCTTGGACTATCTTTTTTTTGTTCCTTTTGTTAATTTGTTTTGTCTTAAATTGTTTTTAGTCCAATTCAAAAAGAAAAAAAATTAATTTTTTTTGTTTTCATTTGTTTTGTTTTCACTTTTTTTTGGGTTTGGTTTTCCTTTGATATAAAAAACTTGTGTATATATGTATTATTTTTAAATTTTAGGTTGCCAAACTAGAAAATCACAAGGAAAAGAAGTGCGCAAAAAATAATCGTTTTGTTTTGCTTTGCTTGCTTGCATGAAAAACCGTTGCTATAAAAATAAATTGCTAAAAATTCTGCACGCTATGATATCATGCTTTCATCTCTAGTTTTATTTTATCTGCATTGTTGGTTGCTTGCATTTGCATTTATATATATAAAAAAAATTCAAAAATCCAAAATTTCAAAAACAAAAACAAACTTCATTTTAGTTGTATTATTAATTCACGTTTAATTTTAGCTTTGCATTCATCCCATTTTATTTTATTTTCTAAGGGCAATACCCCAATTTGGGGAATTCATCACTCTTTTCTTAGCCTACAAATCGCATTCATCGTAGAATTTGACTAATAACAAAGGTAAGACATTCGACTTAAGGGTCTCGCGAGCTCACTTATGGCTCAACTGTATCTTTGCAATTGCCTTCTTGAAATAGTTTATTTCTTAGTGTCTAAGCTACGACAGGGTAATAACCATTTATAAATATTACAGTGATTCGTAAATATTATAGTGGTTATTCCTCTGAAGGTACTTAAACTTTTGGTTGCATTGCCACGGTGATTTGTAGTGCACCGATAATCACTGCACGTCACCTGGCTAAGAAATATTTTTGTTGATTTAAGACAAAGTTTGATTATATAATTTTGGGCTAGGGACTACTAAGGATTGAAAATTGTAATTAAGTCCTTTGCATTCATTTAGTTGTATTAGTTCATGCATATTTAAAAAAAAAATCCAAATTCCAAAAAAAAATTGTAAATTTTACTTAACTTAGTTTTTAATCCCAAAAAACAACCCTTTTCCTTTTCTTTGAAAATTTTCAATCAAAAAAACCAAATTCCCATTTGTAAAAACAAAAACAAAAATCATTTTGGTAAATATTTGAAAATCTGACAATTCAAAAAAAAAATTTACAAAAACAAAAACACATAAAAATTTGAAAAGCCAAAAAAAAATCGAACTTTTCCTTTCAAAAATAAATTTCACTTAGTAAATAGTTTCATTTCTTAAAAAAAACAATTTTTCATTTCATTTTCCAAATCTTGTTTCATTCTCTAAACTTATTTGTAACTTCTTTCTCTTTTCGACTTTCACTTGTGCATGAGTACTTGGACTCGTGATAAAACAACAAATCGTTGGACTCGCGACTCAACAACTAATCGTTTAACTCGAACAGACGATCCTCCCGAAGTGGCGAACGAGAACATCCCTCGAACTCATATGGATAGAATCTTTCCTGATAGAGTGTTTATTCCATCCTGCGTCACGTTACCCGCCCCTATGGGTAACCATTTCGAAATTCACTCGAACCATATTTCCATGCTTCTAAAATTTGGCAATTTTGAACACGAAGACCCATATATTTTCTTGACTACATTCGAACAAGTTTGCGCAATCATGAAACTCCAAAAACTTTCCGATGGTGGAATCAAACTTCGATTAATCCCATTCGCTCTTACGGGTTACGCTGAAAAATGGTTGTACAACTTATCATCGAACACGATTAAAACTTGAGAAGAATTCATAAAAGCTTTCTTAAAATAGTTCTACCCCTTGGAAAAAAAGGGTAGAATCTGAAATGAAACTGTAAATTTTCATCCATTCAAGGGAGAACTATTTGAAAAACATTTTGAATGATTCAAAGAGCTTTTGATAAAAAGTCCATACTATAACTTCGAAAAATGAACGATTTGCCAAATCTTGTACGATGGACTCGAAAACAGCTCACGAACCATACTCGAATCAATGTACCAAGGCAACTTTCTTGTCTAACATCATGACGATGCTCGGCAATTTCTTAAAAACCTCGTCGAAAAGTCGTCCCAATGGGAACGTTAGAACGAAAAATCAATTTACTCACGATCGAGCGCACACTCAATAGGATCTTCTTTGGCCTTAGAAGCTAAGATAGACGCAACGATTAAAAAATTCGATAATGTTTTCTCATCGAATAAAATGAACCAAGCTTCCTAATCAATGTGTTATAAATGCAACGATCCTAATAATATAGTCTATCAGTTCCCCAATTCTATCGAACAAATCAATGTTTTCAATAAAGCCAAAAATGACCCATTTTCTCCAACGTACAATCCTGCTTGAGGAAATCATTCAAATTTTGCTTGGAACCAAAACAATCACAATACGAATATGGTTCGTCCTAATTTTCAAGCATTCCTGAATAATGCTTCGAATCCTCTCTTTTAGCCTCACCATTTTCAACCAAACTTTGCGGGTCCATCTCATAATCAACCGCAATAATCAAATTTTCAACCAAATTCTGCGTATCCTCCACAAGACGATAAACGTTTAAGTTCATTCGAGAAAACTCTTGAAACGTTGGCTAAAACAACTACTTAAAGCCTCCAATCAGATAACAATTTGCAAAATTTATTGACCTCATAGATGCAAAACACAAACCAATCGATTGCAAAACTAAAAATGCAAATGAGTCAATTAGCCACATTTGTAAGTGAACGCGAACGAGGAACATTTCCATGCCAGCCATTCCAAATCCCAAAAATCAAAACGAAAATCCAAATCAAGCCCATGTTGTTCAAGATAGCAACGTCACCCAATTGAATGCAATCACAACTCTACGTTTCAGTAAAAAAATGATTTACCAGAAACTTCTCTCGACACTTCTAAAGCAACAAATGAATCAGAATAGAACGTGGGGCCAAACATTGAATCAAATTCCAATCAAAAAATTTCTTCTACTCGAGTAGGCCCAGCTACTGAGTATCATGTCCCATTTCCACACCGTCTCCAACCCAAGAAACACTCGGACCAAATGGAAAAGATGTTGGAAATTTTTAAACAAGCAAAAGTGAACATCCCACTTCTTGTCATCGTTCTGCATGTCCGCACTTACACGAAATTTCTTAAGGACTTGTGCACCCAAAAACTCAAGTGCCCAAAAAGTCATCTTAGCTGCCAGTTTGAGTGAAGTCTTATCACAATCCATGCCCGTCAAATACAAAGATCCTGGCTGTCCTATGATTTTGTGTACAATTGGAGACAAGATGATTTAACAAATTCTTGATAGACTTAGGTGCGCGTGTCAATTTGATTCCATATTCCATGTACGAACAATTAGGCTTAGTGAGCTCAAACCCACAAAGGTCACGCTTCAATTCGACGATCATTCCATTAAGAAGCCCGTGGGAGAAATTGAGGGTATGCTCATTCGAGTAGGGCAATTCATATTCCCTACTGATTTTATCGTACTCGAAACACAACCATTGGCAAATCCCGTGAGTCAAATCCTATTTATTTTAGGCCTACCATTCTTAACCACCTCAAATGCCTTAATCAATTATCGCAACGGTTCGATGAAAATATCTTTTGGAAACATGACTTTGGATCTCAACATTTTCAATCTTGAAAACCGATCAAATGAACCTCACAATCAAACGTTGGAAGTTAGTGTCATTCACGAAAACTTCAAAAATGAGACACTTGACCTTAATGACGAGCGCGAAGCTGAGTAGGAAAAATTGTTTCACAAAGTCCCCAACGGGATTGAATGGACTCTTCTCTTTGAATCACTTCCAGTTGAGTCCAAATCTCAACCCAATTCTTTGATAGAGCAACTCCCAAAGGTGGACCTCAAGCTCCTATCTGATCACCTTAAGTATGCATACTTAGGTGATAATGAAACGTTTCCCGTCATAATTTCTACGACCATTTCTCTTGATCAAGAAATTTCTTTACTTTCAACCCTGTCTAAAACAAGGAAGCGATTAGACGGTCGATCATCGATATAAAGGGAATTAGTCCCGCTCTTGTTCAACATCGCATCTATTTAATCGACGATGCCAACCCTGTTCGTGACGCACAACGAAGGATTAATCTAAAAATGAAAGATGCGATGCATGATGAAATTCTTAAACTTTTCGACAATGGAATCATTTACCCAATATCTGATAGTTCATGGGTTAGCCCAATTCATGTTGCACTACTACAAAAAATGCATATTGCTTCGCCGCATTTGAATCGGTTGAAGTAAAAACTGATGCAAATAGTGCTATTTGCATCAGTTCTATCTTAATAACCGATGCAATTGGTACGTGGAAAGCAGTAGGTAATAAAAAATCAAATTTGCATCAGTTCTAAAATCGATCGATGCAACTACATTGATTTGTTTGCATTCATTTTCCATCGGTTTGCTACTCCAACTTTCATTTTCCCTCCCCTTAACTTTTCATTTCCCGCTTAGCTTTCATTTATCCCTCCGCTTACCCCGCATCATTTTTCATTCTTTCATACTTAACCAAAAAGTACAAACCTTAGAACCACCTTACTGCGTCGCCGCTTGCATCTCAGCCTGCTCCGATGCTGTTCTTTCATAACGATCAGAGAAATAATTCATCACAAAAAGCTTTCTGGTCAATCGCTTATTGAACCCAATGAGGCTTCATTAATGAATCACTAACAAGCAAGCCAAAGTACTTCAATAACTGGAAATGTCACCTGAATCTCACATGTGAAGATTGTCAGCATCTATTATAACCTCGTAGTTAGTTAGCACCTCAACTTCCCTTCTATTCGACTTCGATTTGATATTTGAGGCTTTAATGTGATCTATAATCTCTTGCGTTATCAGAATTTTTCTGATCTGGTATGGAGTCATAATCCCTTTGAAGTTTCTAGCATTTCTTTCGGTCCATATATTCCAAGTTACTATTGTAAGTGTTATGCTGCTGATGGCCTGCATTGCTTGATTTTGGTAGCATTCCTGGTTTGCTTGATTTAGTATATCTTCCAACAAGTAATTGACAGTTTGAAATTGCAATTTATTACTGAACTCCTTACATAGTTTAGAGGAATACTGACTAATAAAAAATAGATGTTTGCGTTTTCCACATGTTGTTTGCATAGAGTGCATGTCTGGTTGATCTCATTGTTCCGCCTAGTTAATCTATCTTTTGTATTTAACTTGTTAAGTATAGAAAGTAGCGTGCAAATAGACATCTTCGACGCACAATGTTTATTTCAAATTAATTTACACCAGCCTAGTTCACCTACTCTAGCTCTCACAGTATCCGTGGTGATTTCAGAGAAAATTTTCATGCTGTATCTGGAATCCACTTCCAATAATAAATAGAATTTTCAGTATATATGGTAATTTTGTGGATTTTGTTGCATATATTGCTAGGTAAGCATGCAGTGTCCGTTTTTCGCTCTCTGTTAGATTGGAGAGCGGAAACTTTTTGTTGGTTCCTTCCATAGTAATCATAGCACTCCACCCCAGTTTGTCCGACCAGTCATATCATATTTCATGAGATCGTTAAGGAATATGAAATGTACACAAACAAGTTCAAGTTGGTCATGATTTATGTCTTTGTAATTATATTCATTGAGCTTAATGATAATTATTTAAATCACATGAATGATAAAACTTGTCGCAATTCTAGCCTGAAGGTTTGCTAAATGTGAATGATGAGTTCATATTTTCAATATCAGTGCTCTCTCTTCCTTGTTGTATGTGGTGGATTGAATTAAATTTCACATGCTCTCAGACTAAATTAGTTCCGTCAAAAGTAGCATTGATTGCTTTGTTTCTTGATCACTAAGATTTGAGGACAAAGCGGTGGTTTTCAATTGCTGAAAATAGTTAACATAAGATCATCAATAAGCACTTTTTCAATGTGCGTAGCTAAACCTCTTCTTCTCCATACAAACTGTAAGCCTTGCAGTGTAATTTCCACTAGTCCACGTTGAATTAAACAAATTGGAGAACCCTCAAATATGGGAAAAAGGAATGTCGCTCCACCTTTTTTATCTTTGAAGCTTAATACGTAGATATCTCCACGTAATATCCAAACTTTAATCACCACGTATTGGATTATTAACTAATTTTTGCCACAGTACCTCTCTTTCTGCATAAAGATTGTTTACATATATATACAATAGTAAAAACCATCTGAAAACCCCCATTTTTAGTAACTATGCTGAGGACTTTTATCAATTTCTGTGAAATTCCAAACTTCAGTATTGTATAGGATGAGAATTCTGCATTTTGCATTATTCTCGTTATTATGGATAAATGACCATGAAGTTTGAAATTTTTAAGTAAATTTTACAGTTTTAACATCTTTTAACTTAGTTTCTAACAAACCAATTATACTTGGTTTGTATTTTGATGTCATTTTGACATCATCATTCATTCTTCTTACATTCCAAGTGATCAGGGTCATTTAATTCTCGCTTTGCTCCTTGTGTGTCTTTTAGGAGGAGCTTGTGTAGTTGTTGCATCCTGGTCACTTTTATCTGTAGCAAGTTGAGATTTTACCTCCTCTCTACAATATGGATTACCTTCAACCATGTAGTCTACAGTCTGATCTGAAGGTGGTTTTGCATCTTCCTGTATATGTGTCGATAAATTTTCAACTATGTTCACTTCCTGAAATCATGATTTTCTGCAGTTTTGTATCTGATGTATCATTAACTTCAACATTTGTTTCATGTGCAGAATAGCTGGTTGAAGTTTTCAGGTGGGTGAAAGGCAGTAAGGCAGTTGGTGGTGGTGTTGATGTCAGGTGGTTTGTATGTATGTATGTATGTATGTGAGGGGAAAAGTTTGTGAAGTTGGAGTATGTGTGCAATGAAGTGGTCGATATGTATGTATGTGCACTGAAGTAAGGATGAGGTGCTGTTGTATTGAGATGTGGTGATGAGGTATGTGCAGTTTTTTTTGTTTGGGTTTGATCAACAGTGGGTTGTGGAGAATATTGTATGGTGGTATGTGTTGATATTCAGGGGAGATGCAGGCACTGTGATGGGAAGTAGATGCAAGTCAGTAAAGTTAAATAGTAGTGGAGTGGCGTATTTTGGTGAGTGAAGTGCTCGGTTGCACTGTTGAACCGTTAAATGGGAACTGTTATGCGTCTCTGATGATGGGTGAAGAGATGTATGCTTGTATGCAGGCAGAACCGTTGAAGGTTGTTAGAGGATTAGCACTTGTATGAATGGATTATGGAGGTAGCAAGTGTGTAGGCAATGGTGGTAGCTTTGTAGATGCTTGTGGGAAGTTATGCTGTGAATTGGTTGTTTGTCACAGCAGCAAGGCAGAGATGGACATAGGCAATTGAGGTGAGTCGATTGATGAATTTGGAGTGTAGGTTTATGGACAGGTCTGTGTTTGTGAAGTGAGTTGATGTTGTGGCAGTGGAGCATAGTTGTGTTGTAAGTAGTGGGTTTGTTGATAGTAAGGGCAAAAGTAACAACAATTGTAAATGAAAATGAACCGTGTAAAGATCAAAACAGAATTTGTAAAATGAAAATGAAAATGAAAATGGGAATTAAAATGTAAATGCACTGTAAAGAACTCCCTAACTCAGAAATGCGAATGTACAGAAATGCAAATGTAAATGAAAATCTATAAATGAAATGTAAACAAAATTGAAGATGAAATGAAATGGAATGTTCTTTTTATACTAAAAATGCAAAGGCAATTGCAGATGCAAATAGAAAAACAGCAAACACATGACAAAATGATGCAATAGAGGGATTTGTTTGCATCGATTGTTATAAAAACCGATGCAACAAAGAGGGCTATGTCCAAGCAACCAATCGTATTTTGCATCAATTGTTAGTAACAACCGATGAAAAAAGGATCGTTTTGCATCGGTTTTAGAACTGATGCAAAACTGTAAGCCTATTGCATCGGTTGCATATACATCTGATGTTGAACTGATGCAAAAGGGAGGTAAACAACCGATGCAAATGGCATGCTTTGTAGTAGTGTTGTACCGAAAAAGTCTAGGCTTACCGTTGTCAAGAACGATTCAAACGAACTTATTCCAACTCATACTCAAATGGGTTAACGTGTTTGCATTGACTATCGAAAACTAAATGCTGGAACACGTAAGGATCACTTCCCTCTTCCTTTCATCGACCAAATGCTCGAACGTTTAACCCGTCATGAATTCTATTGCTTTCTTGATAGTTATTTCTGTTATAACAGAATTCCAATCGCTCTCGAAGATCAAGAGAAGACAACTTTCATGTGTCCCTTTGGCACTTTTGCTTATTAATGAATGCCTTTTGGCCTTTGTAACGCTCTTGCTACGTTTCAAAGATGCGTGGTCAGCATCTTTTCTGATATGATCGAAAGATTTCTTGAAATGCTTATGGATGATTCTCCTATTTTTGGAAACTCCTTTTCTGAATGTTTACACCATCTTGAACTTTTTCTTAAACGATGCAAGGATAGCCACTTAATGCATAATTGGAAAAAATGCCACTTCATGGTCACTCAAGGCATAGTCCTTGGACACGTCATTTCAAAAAATGGAATTGAGGTAGATAAAGAAAAAATTGATGTCATTGCAAATCTACCCATTTTCAAATCTGTTAAAGACATTCGATCATTTCTTGGACATGCAGGATTTTATCGACATTTTGTGAAAGTTGTAGCAAGATCGCTCGGTCTCTTACGACTCATCTCAAAAAAGACATTTCATTCGATTTTAACTTTGATTGTACCCCTTCTTTCGAACATCTCAAAAACGAACTCGTTTTTGCTCCTGTAATTTGCTCATCGAATTGGGATCTCCCATTTGAAATAATATGTGACGCCTCGAAGTTTGCAGTTGATGCCGTCTTAGGACAACGCATCAACAAGATCCTTCATGTTATCTACTATGCTAGCATGACTCTAAATGATGATCAACTTAACTAAACAACCACTGAAAAAGAGCTTCTTGCAGTTGTTTTTTCTCTCGAAAAATTCCAACAATATTTGATAGGGTCACACATTACTGTGTACATGGACCATTCTGCGCTTTGATATCTCTTCGCTAAAAAGGACGCTAAATCTCACATAATTCGTTGGATCCATTTACTACAAGAATTTGATCTTACAATCAAGGACAAAAAAGGATCTGACAATGTCATAGCCGAACACTTTTCTCGTCTTCCCAACGCACCATTACCTTTGCCCATCAATGAAAACTTTTTCGATGAACAACTTCTTTCGATTCCTTTCAACCTATGGTACGCTGATATAGCAAACTACTTAGTCACTAATGAAACTCTCTCATCTTGGTCCAAATAGGATAAATGCAAATTCATGTCCATTGGGACAATCCATACTTTTCAAGTATTGTCCTGATCAAATCATTCGACGTTGCATCCCAAATAATGAGATCAGGAGTGTTTTTTTGTTTTTCCATGATCAAGCGTGTGGTGGACATTTCAATCCATGAGAAACTGCGGAAAAGGTGCTTCGATGTGGTTTCTACCGGCCTCCCCTTTTCAACGACTCATTCGAATTTTGCAAAATTTGCGATCGTTGCCAAATGCTATTTCTTGACGAAATATGATGCCTCTAAACCCCATTCTTACGATCGAAATCTTTGATGTTCGGAATATCGAATTTACGGGACCTTTTCTCAATTCTTTTAGAAACTTGTATATCCTTCTTGCTGTCGATTACGTCTCAAAATAGGTCGAAGCAGTTCCATACAAAACCAACGATCATAGAATTATTGTGAAATTTCTCTAAAAAAACATCTTTTCGTGGTTCGACGCACCTCACACAATAATCAGTGCTAACGGAACCTATTTTTGCAATTGTTCTTTTTAAACTTTAATGAAGAAATACTCGATAAGCCACAAGTTATCCACTCCATATCATCCTCAAACTTGTGGGCAAGTTGAAGTTTCAAATCGTCAAATAAAACAAATCTTGGAGAAAATTGTGAACAAAAATAAAAAAGATTATTCTCAGAAATTGATCGACGCGCTTTGGGCTTACCGTGCTGCTTTTAAAACTAACATTGGGATGTCCCTATTCAATTTAGTTTACGGAAAATATTTCCATTTACCCAATGAAATCGAACACAAAGCGTTGTGGGCAATAAAGAACTTAAAGTTTGATCTAGAGAAAGCTGGCGAAAACCAAAAACTACAACCCAATGAACTAGAAGAACTTAGGAACGACATATATGAAAATGAGAAAATTTATAAAGAAAGAATAAAAAAATTTCATAACAAGTCAATCCTAAGAAAAATGTTTTCGGGTAACCAGAAAGTTCTTTTATATGACTCTAGACTTCATTTATTCCTTGAGAAACTTAAATCGAGATGGACCGGACTGTTTGTAGTACGAACTGTTTTTCCACACGATGCCATAGAAATACCAAACCCTGGGGATGGATCGATTTTCAAAGTCAATGACCATCGTTTGAAACATTTCTTGGAATTGCTAACTAACCAAGAGGAGGAGCTCATGATTCTTCGTGAGCCAAGCCGCGTCTAGTAAGCATGTTAATCCTCATTTGTAAATATGTACATATTTTCCCCGTTACACTCATTATATCATGCACTTACTGTGGGGATACAGTAAAAACTAAGTGTGGGGGGAAGTGGGAGAGTCACGTTTTCATTTTTTTTAGTTTCATGGCATTTTTGGATTTTCATTTTCTTTTAACTCAAAAGAAAAATCCCAAAATTTCTAAATTTCAAACACATTTTCTTTTTAGCATTTTGATTTATTTTTGAAGAAACACTATAGGATAAGTATAAGTTTTGGTTAATAAATTGAAATTTTTGAAAATTTATTTGTCTTAACAAAAATTAAAATGAAGTTTGATTACAAATAACAATGGTTTAACTGGTATATATGAAGGTTCATATGTGTTAATTATAAAGTATATTCTAATTGAAAATCTTTGTTTAAATAAATGGTAAATTTAAAGTAAAGGATATAACATTTTTGTCTCCTAAGTTAGATGATGCTAAGATAATTTTGCAAAACTCTCTCTTTCTAATAAAAATAGAAAAAAAACACAAAATATATATAAGTAATTTTTTTGTATATGTGTATATATTTTTAACACCTAGAGTCATGTGTTCACACTCGTGTGTTCACTCGCCATGCTCTATACTCTTCTCACGTAAGCCCAAAATGCAGTGCATGATCGGTATATCTGGCCTCAGTTTATCTGAGTTAGGTGTATGTATATAAAAATTCTTTTTAACAACGCCTGCATTCAATAAGTGTTCACACTTATGTGTTTACTCACCATGCTCTGTATTCCCCTTACATCAGTCCGCAAGGCAGTGCATGGGTAATATATCTGGCCTCATTATTCTGAGTTAGGCATATGTAAATATTGTAAATATCAACAAAAATTTCAAAAAAATAGAGAGGGTAAGCAACAAATGAAATCCCAGCACTATTTTAACTTATTTGATTTGACTTGTTGTTGAAAAGGAATGAAAATACCATTTTGATGAACTTTGATAATCGATAAGGGTCCATTTCATAGTTACATTATGTGATCAACGGAAACGAGTTAATCAATGGTCTATTTGTTATGATAACTTCGTTTTTATTGGAAATTTTGACCAGAAATTGTATTTAACTTATTAGTGTTGATTTGAGAGTAAATCCTTTATTTGTAAATATTTTTCAAAAACTTGCATTCATCCCATTGTAAATAAATCATTCATTTTGTAAATGTTTTCACTTTGCATTTGGATTTTGTGGGTAGTATCCGCTGAAAACCCTCACTAGACAACACTCGTCCTACTAGGGACACCCAGAGGTTTAAAGGCATGTTGCATACGCTCAATGCAATCATGCTCCCTATAAAAATAGGTTTGTCTTAGTTTTCCTTTATTCGATGACGAATAAAAAGAAAAGTGTAGGGGTATTTGATGTGCACATAAATGTGCATATATTTACATCCATATTTTATCTATTTTTATTTAAATAAATGTCATATTTAGGTATTTTAACATGTTTAAACCAAAATTCACTTATTTGCAAATCACCATATTTTCATCTTCATACAGGGGCAAATAGTCGTTTTTTGTGCATGTGCTAATTTGAAAATTTTTACTTGGACATTTTTTATGATTTTATAGAAATTTGGATGTAAATGGAAGAAGGTTTCATGAAATATATGCATGCACAAGAGAATACAAATGAATGAAGAAGGAAATAATTCAAACTCATGATCACGGAGGACCCCATCCACTTACCTAAATCTACAATTAGAAGCTAATGAACAACTAAGTGGATGCTAAAGCTTCATGCATATTTGATGATGGATTAATTAGATGTTAACAGTTACTTGGTGACCACATTTCCTAAAGGGCATTTTGGGAAGCACCCTTAAAAGTGAATTAGGTTTTTATGTATGCATAAATAACCTACTTATGTATATGTAGATATCTTCTTACTCTTGGAAATACTTAGGAAAATTAGCAAGCATATTGTAATGTCAAAGTTACATAAAATGAAAATGGCTTCATAGCCTCTTTCTCTTTTCTTTTCTACTTGTTCTTATTTACTTTTATGTTCACGTTTATTTCTCTACTCTCTTTCATTTCATGCTCATAGCTTAGATTTACATTTATGCAATTAGTTTAATGTTATTTCATGCAAGTAGTTAGTTTCCTTTCTTTTAATTAGTTTATACTTCTCTTTGTTTTCCAATGTTGAAATTTACATGTGTTGATTTAATAAACCAAACGAGTAGCTAAACCCCTTCAATTTAGGAGTAATGAATCTATCAAATATTTTGTAAATTCATCATTTCTATAATTTATGTTCTCTTTTATTTATGTTTCATTAAAATATATTTTGATGTAAGTTTATACAAGTGGGTTTGATAGCTTGTGTTGCATTTGCAAATGAGTTATTCTTATTCAACATAAACATAATTTACATCATCATTTGCTAATTGATTTTTGATTTTTAGATGACGGTAAAAACAAAATTTGATGATCTGTATTATTAATTACAATAGTAAATACATCATATCTAAAACAGCTTTTGCTTTGACTTCATTTTCATGAGAATTGATAAGTGGTTTATTTGTTGTATTATAGTTTGATGGTTTAAGTTATGTTAATTAATAACATAAATAAATCATACTTATGATAAATGCAACAATTATTTCTCTTAATGTCAAAAATAGAGATCATAGATTATTTGTTTGTTGATTTACAAAAATATGAGAGTGGATTTACCTCTAAATTATTTTCTAATCTCACAGTTTTTAATCTCATTTTCATTCTAGTTTAGGTTCATTTTGTTTACAATTTGTAGTTAACAATTTTCTCTCCATTTTAGTCTAATTTGATTGAGTAGAAACTTTTAAAATCTTAAAAATTCCCTACGGATCGACCCACACTCGCACGTACTAAAATTATGTCGTGCACTTGCGGTAATTTTATTATAAATTTTTCTCCAGTTTTCTAAACCGATAGAAAATTCATCGCTAAACTGCTTCATAGTGACTAATCATAAAATAGATTTATTGGACAAGCTAGTATAGATTCACAACGCTTGTTTAATAAAGGACATTTTACAACTAAAATCACAATCATCAGTTATTGCCTTCAAAGGGAATTTTAACCTCAAATTCAAAGTAGTGAATTGATTGTATTAATAAATTAGGATTACACATTCTAAAGTCAGATAAAATTAGAAAAGGTTAATTAAGATTACACATTCTACAACAAAATCAAATAAAATTTTCAATTCTTTGTTTTGATAGACTAAAATCAAAGATATTAAGACCAAAAAATATGAATTATTGTTACCTGAAATTATGATCAATCGGAGGAATGACGGTGACAGAAGCAATAGCCGAATAACATAAGGTCGAAATCAAGTGGAGTTATGGAACAGGGTTTTGATTCGTTCTATGTTTTGAGATAATTTGAGGATAAAGTGAATTAAACAGTATTAAAGGCTAAAAAGATGGAAAATAATGGGAAGAGAAGAAATATTATTACATAAAATTATGATCAATCTATGGAATGACAGTAGGAGAAGCAATAGCCCAATAGCATATGATCAAGGCCTGCCTTGTGATATTCAATGCCCTAGTTGAGAATTTTTTTCTAAAGATTTTTCTACACAAAATTGTTTAGTGCATTGTTCTACTTCGGTAACTCTAGTTAATCGTATAAAAATGGAAGTTAAATATTTGCACAGCAAAATAATACAAGGTCTACTATATGTTAAACATGTCATATTTACTACTTGGCACTTCAAAGTTCAAACATTTAAAAAAATGCAACATCTTTTAACAATTATCAATGCATGACACAAATCATTTCAAGAACCTATAGTATACATAATGATATTGTTTCAACCACAATCTAGTTTAAGACGATGTCCAATGCAAAATGTAAACACTAAGGGCCCGTTTGGTTTCATTTTGTATTTTTAGTTCTGTGTTTTCAACTTGCACTAAGAAATAGCAAGAAATAAGAGAAGAAGATTTATAATTCTTAGCCATTGCGACGACCAACGGACAACGAAAGAGTTGGATTGTTCGCCGTGCTTTTGTTATCTCTTGAAACACGAAAAACAAAATAATTTTGGTTTCTATTTTGCATGTTAATTTCATTTTTCAAAATTGTTTGTTTTTCAACAGTACATACAACAGACACGCTTTTGTATAGACAAAAACACAAAATTAAAAACAACAAGCCAAACAGGGCCTAATATTTTCTATACATGGATGATAGTTTAAATTATTACTTGACATTTACACGAATAGTTTGTATGCATTATTTAAACTAAAGAAATACTAAAATTGAGAGGAAAATATATAAAAATATCACTAATTTATGAACAGAAGAAGTAGGAGGAAGTTAGACTGTAAAACATGTTACTTCTTTGCCTAAAAGTGTAAAAAAAATTGAAGAACTAAAACAGTTACGTGAATGAAACAAAAATGAGCGTAAAGTTCTAACTGATATGGGAATCACCTTTGGTAAATCATTATTTAGATAAACTCGCATGTTGGCTTTAGAATTGCTAGAATTTGCACAACAGCTACAAATCGATTCAACAAATAGCAAATGATAGCAAGGGACCTAGAGGATTCTGGTGGAATGGAATAAAGCGACGATAATAGAAGATTCAAGGCAAGAGGTAATATGTGTGGCGATTAATGAGAACAAAACCTAGAAATGATACACAATTTTTTTGTTGCCCTTCCCCTGTCCGTTGCCCTAGTACAATGTCTCGTTTGACTTGATCTTATGCCAGGTCTACATATGATTAATCGGACGAATGGTAGTGAGAGAAGCGAAGTTTGAAAGTAGGAGCGACGATCGTAGGGAATATAATCTTGATGGTTGAAATAAGAGAACGATTAATCTAGATTCTTTATGAATATGGTTGGTTGAAATAATTCAATCTAGGACCGATTCGGCGATTTTGAAAGATGTTTAGGGAAAAAGTGCAATGTATTTAATGACTAATTGGAGAGGAAAGTGATACTTGAAAAGGAAAAGTAGATGAATAGTTGACGGAGGAAATCACGTTTTGAAAAATAGCAGACAAACAAAATCCTATTATTTTTGACTTAAGACTATTTTATTTTGACTTTCTGCTATAGGAAAACTTCGCTAATGGTCGATTTAATCAACACTACAATCATAAATATCAAGGAATTTTTTAATTTGTTGCATGTCAATTTTAATCGTCAATGAATCATTTAGTTTTGAGAAAATTAAATGATTGGTTTTATAAAATATAAAATTAGATTTATGAGTTTTATGTCATAGGTTATGCGAACCATTCTAAAATCATGAAATTATGTATGTGTATATGTATATATGTATGTATGTATATAATATATGTATTAAAATAATAATTATAAACGTAGCTTATCAAACTTAAAAAGTTAGATATCATAAATCCATAATAAACCGCCTTAGAAAAAACAAATTAATGTCAATTTCAAATATAAGATAAAATATATAAATTTGAATATTGTAATAAGTATTTTCTTTAGAAGGAAATCAATGTGTCATCAATATAGTAATATATTTAATGATTTATTTAAAATAAAATTATATTGTTAAGTTTTAAGTATTTAAAATAATGGTTTAAAGAGTGTAAATTAAGAAATAAAATAACATAAACAACGGAAAATCATCTATTTGGTTGGTTGGAACTTGGAAGGTGTTATGATTTTTTTGCATAAAATCTAACCAAGGATAATTAAGTTATGGAAGCCTATTCCAAGGTTTTATATCATCCAAGTTACAAAGGGAAAGTATTGAATAAAAATAATACTAATTGAACAAAATCAATAATGATGATTGAGATTTGATGTAGATATACAGTGGACCGCTGTTGTCATTGTGGGGTTTATATAATTACATATATATGTGTGTGTGTGTGTGTGTGTGAAGTTGTATTAATAAGATGCCGATCAAGCAGAACTGAGGGAAAGACAACGCTAGGGCTAGGTTCGAGAGGTGGGAACGATGGTCGAAATGTCTAAACAGAGGCGGAAGAAAATAATGGTTAAGTTTGAATAAATTAGCCAAATTTGTAGTTTATCAACTAGCCGAACCCTTATCCTGGAGTGATATGGTGAGGAATGGAACACAAGATAAGTCCTTAATATTTGGACCATAAGTTGTTAACAACCATAGAACAAAACAAATTGAAACATGTGAAATGGACAGTGTTAACTGAATATCGGAAAATTCCGTTATGTTATACATTGTAAGGAGCAGACCATTTTACACCCATTTCAAAGCATATATTATGAGAACATGGAGCTCAAAAAGTAATTTTGATATACTCTTAAGAGAAAATGGAATTCATTTAGGTTAATTTGAATTAGAGAGTAATTGTATGAAGGTGACGACGGTGGTCCATGCTTATGGATGTCAAGCTTATTGTTATGAAGAAGGAGTAGCAAAATCAAGTATGATAAAGATTTGTTAACAACTATTCCTATTTGGATGAGATTTTTCGGTCTTAATTTTACTTTATTGGAATTCTACGTCAAGTTGGTAAAATATTAAGTGTTATTGGTAAATCCATTTGTATGGATGTATTTACTAAATATAGGAAAATATTGTCTTATGCAAGAATTCTAGTTGAGGTAAGGTTGATTATGAGTTTGATTGGGTGGTCCAAATACAAAACCCAAAAGTAGGAGCCTTTTCTGCAAAAGGTTGAATATGAATTTAAAATCCCATGTACAAAAACTCTATGTGTTTTAGTCATATAAGTGAACAATGCCCTATTAAATTTGAAGGAAAATGGATTCCAAAGAACAATTAATGGAAGGAATAACAAATCAAACAAGGAGATCAATAAGGGAGTAGTTCAATTGAGTAAAGATGAAGTGGAGAATGATAATAAAGTTGAAGAAGAAAGGGAATGGGTGGAAGGAGGAAAAAGCTTAAGTAGTAAAGAGCATGAAGCAAGTGAGGTGCACATCACATCCGACAAACTTGAGGAGGATGGTATCAAGATGGAGAATAATATGGAAGTTAATACAGGAAATGCTAGCAACATAAGTAAGGAATGTGTAACACCTCGGAAATTTAGGAGAAAATTTAATAAAAAAATTAAATTTAAATAACACATTCCAAATCCAACATTCCAAATCAATCTCTAACCCCTATAAATAACACATAAGCTAACCCTAATTTCATGAGAAATTTCACTGCATACTGAAACTCTACCAAAATTCCTTATCTCTGCTTACAAAATTTCTTTCAAAAATAAGTTAAAAAAAAGTAAGTGAGCACTAATAAATCGAATCAAGAAGGGCAACAACTAATGGATGATGATTCTTCGACGGAGTTTAGAGTTAGAGCTTGGATCCGAGGTAGTGGGAACAAGTTTAATAAGCTGATTATAAGCTATTCTATCTGATCTAGGATGTTAGTTGTTAAACTATAAACTGTAAAGCATAACCGTTAAACCTGAGATTTAAATTAGGGATTGAAATTGGTATAAACTGAATAATTTTCTTTAACCAAAG
The DNA here is from genome assembly GCA_030765085.1 of Allium cepa. NCBI lineage: Eukaryota > Viridiplantae > Streptophyta > Magnoliopsida > Asparagales > Amaryllidaceae > Allium > Allium cepa. The sequence goes on from CM060941.1 coordinate 1,047,161,340, forward strand.
TTAAAACCCTCTGTTATTGAATTAAAACCTAAAAAATTAGTTAATCTTGAATTAAAAAGGTATAATTGATCTGGCATAAATCTATGAAATTGAAATATAAAACTTACAAAGGCCAGTTAGTGTATATCAATACCCGGGCTTCACTTTGTAAGTCGAGTTAATAGAATTAACAAATAATCAAAATCGAATCCTTAAAATCAAAAAACCTTAAAATTTACATGATGATCGGTCAACCATTCAAGTTGAGCGGTCGACTGCAAACGATTGACCGATAAGGTGTAGCAGTTGATCGGTTAAAGGCTGAAATGTGCAATCTGAACCCCGACCTGAGGCATAGTTTAAAATATAAATTATTAATTTTATGTATAAGTATATTGTATTCCTAAATGTGGATGTTGGGGATAGTAGGGAGCTAGTTCCCTATAAGATGATGCTAGGACGTTGCGGGGTTGGGTAAATGTACTTTACCCAATGGGGGGATTCTATCGCAAATGGCACTTATAGTAGGCTCTACAGTAGATGCGCAACACTTACCGATGCCTAATGAAGTGTGTGGGCCTGACACAATAGGACTCATTGGTATTCAATATTCCCATGTGGCATGATACTATGTTGTGATGGATTCTGACACGAGCAATAAGAGGCATATACAACGATTGAGGGGCGGACGTGCATGTAGGCGATGAAATACACCGGCAAGTTGACACTGCGGGCTCCCCCTCGATGCGTAGTTAAGTTACGTGTAGTTTTAGTTGTGGGAAATTTATTCCTATGTTGCTCTAATAGCGATCTTTCTATATTGAAGAGCTCTAGTAGCATTGGTTCCATATCAAGTAGCTCTAAAAGCAGTATTTCCATGTTAAGTAGCTCTAGTAGCAGTGTTTCCATATCGAGTAGCTCTAGAAGTGATGTTATCCACGTTGAGTAGCTCTACGAGCAATGGTCGATCATTAGTTATTGTGTTTTCATCTATAGTTCGATCCTTGTAGTAGCTTGTATAAGTTGTAGTGTAGATGTGTGTTAGATAAAACCTTTAAGTAATGTACCTTAGGAATACACGAACGCTTGTAGGACACTGTAGGTCACGTAGGGTAGAATTAAGTCAACCGTACATGATCATCATATATTAAACATGCACTCATTCACTGGACTTTTGTCTGATCCACCCTTTCTCCTTTATTTTCTCACCACAAAAGGACAAGACAACATGTGATTTGGCTCGATTTTAGTATGTAGAGAGGCGAGCTCATTATAGGAGTTTCTTATCCTTTATTTACATTCTATGTAACGGTTCATCTTATCGGCACTTAATGTTTTTTTATCAGACAATGAGTGGTATTTCTATGTACTTTGTATTTGACTACATGCTGTTTTCTAAGACTGTGTTTTGAAATATTTTCTGAGATGGAATTTTTTATATTTATATTTCGTTCCACTCCACTGTGAGTTCTAAACATGTAGTATACCATAGATCTTATATGTTTATTTTTAGTCTCTATGATGTTATAAAAACCTGATGGCTCATACTTCTTGGCACTTAAGCGAGTCAGAAAGTCACCCTAGACTTTGGATCAATATGTCAAGGGGTGCAGGTTGTCACATTTGGTATCAGAGCCTAGATTTAAAGTTACTTAGGGTAAGGAGAAAATTGAATGAATGTACTTGAAAAGTTTTTGAAAACAGGTTTTTGAAAATGTTTTCCAAATTTTTTTCAAAATAAGTTTCCAAAATGTGCGTATACATAGATAGATAAAAGTTTTCAAAAAGATTTTCGAACTTATATTTCATAACCTCTTTCTCTTATTTATGCGTATGCTATCTCCCATTCATGCCTATTCCTTCTATAGAAAGTTGCTAATATAATTCTTAATAAAAATCACAGATAGAAGATGGGAGATCTCGTCGGTTTAAGCTTAGGTGACACAGTCGAGATTCCAGGCATGAACGTCCTGATTTAGTTCCGTCGGTGTCTTCAGGTGAGGGGACAAGCTGAGCTTAATCCCATAGATTACCTACGGAGAGAGTGACAGGTGAAGTTGCCGCCCACCCACCTGTCGTAGACTTTGATAAGTTATATAAGGATTTCTCTAGTCTTGCAGGAAAGTTGTATGTGAGGTTTGAGTCATATTTAGATTCAAGGAATGTGTTCGTTGTTGTGAATGGATTTTTGGGTTGATGGGTTTTGTTGATTAGATAAGGAGATAGTTAGCCACTTGGCAGTTGCAGGGTGAGGCTCTTAGTTAGTGGGAGGTAGTTGAGCTAGAAACCCATGGAGGAGAGATCACTTAGGTGGTCGAAAACGCTTTGAGATGAAGTTTCTTTCTAGGGTCGAGGAAGGAGTGCAGTAAGAGAAGTTTATCCATTTAAAGCAAGGAGACATTTTGGTAAAAGAGTATGTCAATCAATTTAATGAACTGGCTAGATTTAGGCTGAGACTAATCGAAACCCCGCATAAAAAGGCTTTGAAATTTTCCAAAGGGCTGAAGAAACCTCTTCAAAGTTTAGCTCTAAGTCATATTCCCATAGGTGCTACATATGAAGGTTTAGTAGAGATGGCTTTGCTGAATACCATCTCCAAGGAGGGAGTGAAGGAAGAATCAAAGAAGATTGGAGAGAAAGCGCAGTAGCAAAATCAGAGCCAAGATATAAGGAAAAGATCAAGAAACATGTTATGCATTGTAGGAAGTGTGGCAAGAAGGGACAATTTGCGAAAGAGTGCAGGACTAAGGGTTTAAATGTCTAGTGTTACAATTGCAATCAGTTTGGGCATATAAAGTTGGAGTGTCCAGCACCTTAGAAGACCTCTACCTAGGTGGTCCAAGCTTATGTACTAGACGCAGTACCTAGCTCGAGTACGCCATCAATTGCAAATAAGGGGAAGACGGTCGTGATCGAATGTATGTTAACTTTATCTAGTTTATCCATTTATACTTTATTTGAAATGGAGGCACCACACTCTTTTATATCTGATAGACTTATGGATGAGTTATACTTAGACGCTAGCATAGTTAGAGACCTTGTACTTATGTCAAACCCTGTAGAAGGATTGACCTATATGTTTATGGTATGTAGGGCTTTGAAATTATTTATTTTGGGGGTCAAATTCGATTGCGATGCTTTTGTCTTATGATTTTATGTGTTTTGGTTGATATTAGGCATGGACTAGATGACAACGCATAAGGCTATATCAGACTGTGATAGGAAGGTTGTTGGATTGATTACTTGTAGTGGACATAGCTTGGAGGTTTATTGCGGTCCCCGAGGATCAGTTATATTGAGCCACTTATATTCTTTAGACCTATTACACGATGAGCTAGGTTCAATGCCTTTAGTTAGAGATTACCTAGATATCTTTTCCGAGGTTATCAGTCATCCATCACAGCGAGAGACTGAGTTTTGAATTTACCTTATAGAGAATGCCAGAATTTTTTCCTTACCCTTAAGGCATATGGCTCCTAAGGAGAGATGCAGGTTAAATAAGCAAGTAAATGAGTTATTAAAGAAGGGCTTCATTAGGAGGAGCATTTTGGAGTAGGGAGCACCAGTCATCTTTGCCACCAAGGTGGATGGTTCTCTAAGACTTTGCATTGACTATAGGGAGCTGAATAAGATGACAGAAGAAGATCGGTATCCACTATCCCCTATAGATGATCTCTTTGATCAGTTGGATCTCTGTAATCAGTTGGTGGGAGTGTGGGTGTTCTCACGGGTTGATTTGGCTACCAGGTTCCACCAATTGCGTGTAGTTGAGGATAGTATCCTGAAGACTTCCTTTCGTACACTAGACAGACTTTATGAGTAGTTATCATGCCCTTCTGACTGACCAGTGCACCCTCTTACTTTGTTGATTTGATGAGCCAAGGTTTTAGAGGGTTTCTTAACAAGTTCAACGTGGTATTAGTGGATGATATATTAGTTTATTCAAAGAGCAAGGAGGAGAACACATTGCATTTAGAAGAAGTGTTCAATAAACTCTATGAACATAAGTTAAAGGCCAAGTTTTCAAGTGCCACTTTTAGCAAGAGGATGTACGTTTTTTGGGATACGCTGTCTCAAAAAATGGGTTGGTGGTTGATTCCAGTAAAGTTGCAGTAATTCTGGATTTGCATGTGTTGAAGAATGTCATAATAGCGTGGAGTTTTCTTGGTTTAATGGGCTATTATCGAAAGTTCATTAAAGATTTCACGAAGATCTCTGGCCCTCTAACTTACCTCAACACGAAGAATCTAGTTTTCTCATAGGACATGAAGTATATGATGATTTTATTAAGCTAAAGCAGGCATTGCCTAGTGCACCTATTTTTATATTGCTTGATGGAGCAAAGACATTCATAGTACATATCGATGCATGTGGTATAGGGTTGGGCATGGTCTTGATAAAAGAAACAAAGGTGGTGAGTTATGCTAGTTGATAGTTTAAGGTCCACGAAAGAAACCACCCTACCCATGATCTTGAGTTAGCGGCCCTTATCTTTGCACTCAAGTCATGGAGGTACTATCTTTTAGGAGAGTGGTTTGAGCTATATACGTATCATAAGTCTTTGAAGTATTTTTTCTTTCTGAAGGACTTGAATTTAAGGCAGCAAAGGTGAATGTAGTTTTTGGCATCGTACGTTTCCAATATCTCATATACTCCAAGCAAGGGTAGTGTAGTGGTCGATGCCTTAAGTAGACAACATGCATTATTGAGTCCTTTATTCTTGGAGTGGATGCATTTGGAGTTCATTTCTACATTTGATTTTCAACCATTATTGGATATTATTCCATGATTGCTAGCAGCCTTTGAGGTGCAGCCTACAGTTATGAACGTATTAGGTCCAGTCAAAAGCAAGATAATAAGCTGGTTGATATTTTTGAGGAGCTTGACAGAGGAGAGAAGTCGAGTTATTGAGGTGTTATGCCATTGACTCGAAGGGATGGTTGCGGGGAGATGGTAGACTATGTGTTCCTCTTATTATGGAGTTGATTGATATGGTAGTAGTCGAGTCCCATCATTCGAGGATTACCATTCATCTCAACGGAAAAAAAATGTACCATGACATGAAGAGAGTCTTCTATCTGCCTAGAATGAAGACGCATAAAGCAAGCTATGTAGCTTGATTAATGACTTGCTAGAGGCTAAAGGCAATGCAAAAGAAGCCACACGAGGTTTGTTGTAGCTACTCAATATTCCTCAATGGAAGTGGGAGAATACTTATATGGATTTCATCGATAGCTTACCAAGGAGTATGAGAGGGAATGAGAGTATTTGGGTCACAGTCGACCAACTGACCAAATGCGCTCATTTTATACTAGTTAGGACTATAAGGATGGCAGCATTTTTAGTGACTCCATACATGATGGAGATTTTTAGGTTGCACAAAGTTCCTACTAGCATAGTTAACGATCGAGATCCTCTTTTCGCTAGTGAGTTTTGGAGCAGTCTACAGGAGGCTTTGGACACTAAGTTGAGCTTGAGTGCCACTTATCATCCACAGAAAAACTAACAGACAGAGAGAATGAATTGAGTTTTGGTGGTCTTTCTTTGGATGTGTATCTTGGATTTTGGAGGCTCTTAGGAGGATCATTTGTCATCGGCAGAGTTTATCTATAATAATAACTATCAAGCGAGCATTAGGGTGGCACCGTTTGAGGCGCTATACAGTAGATCTTGTAGATCATCATCATGTTAGTGGGACACTATGGATTGGATTATTCTTGGGTTGATATGGTGAGGCAGACATCGAAGAAAGTAGACTTGATCCGGAGAAGAAAGAAAACCACACAACGTAGACAGAAATGTTATGCTAACAGAAGACGTACGGAGTTAGAGTTCATAGTGAGCTTCATGGTATTTGTGAAGGTCTCACCGCTTAAGCACATCATAAGGTTTTTGTAGTTCAGGGAAGCTAGCACCAAGGTTCGTAGGAATTTTTTCGATCATGGAAATGATGGGAAAGTTGGCATATAGAGCAGAGTTTTCTAAGAAGTTGGTGGGTGTACATGATGTTTTCCATGTGCTGCACTTATGAAAGTGCTTACATGATTTAACTACCATAGTTAAGCTGGGTCAGCTAGAGAAGATGGAGGTAGAGAGGGAGTCACTTGTTTTTGGTGCATCCACTTGTATTCTTGAGCATTGTACAAAACAACTTCGCAACAATGAAATTAAACTTGTTAAGATCCAATAGGGAGATGATCTCGTGGAGTGTACATATGAGCCTGAGGAGAATATCCAAGCTAGCCACTGACAACTCTTTTTTGGTACGTTTTTAGTATAAGTATGATAAGTAGAGGTTACATAGGCATTAGGACTTATCTTGGTATACCCTTACGTGGAGACCATTGGATGATAGGGATAGTTGTAAACATGTCATTAAGACATGTTATGGATGGTGGATGCTAGTGGATGTATTATTTGGATTGTTTTTGTTACACGTTTAGGATAGTATATCCTTTAGATAGCACACACACTCTCGCATCATCTCTTGTTTATTTGTTTATCTTATTGTGCATTATGCATATGGATATTGTATATGGATTGAACGGTTGCGAATACTTAAAGAATTGGAATCGTATTTACTTAGAATGTTGCAAACACTTTGGATGCATGGCATGAACACTTGCATGATAGGAGGCCGACTAGGTCAGGAGACTGCATACTCTTTTCATTAGTATAAGTTCACATACATTTCATGCTTGCATATATACATATACCACATTAGAAATTTAGTAAGGATAATGATTGCTCGTGGGTGATGGATAAGTATATGGTTGTGGCTATTGTTTGTTATGTATACAAGTTACATTTTTCTGTCCTTTGAGATTTCAGGGACGAAATCCTTTTAGGGGGATAATGTGATACCCCATAACTTTAGCGGAAAATTCAACAAGAAAATTAAATTTAAATATAATAAGGGATCAAATGAAATATTCAAAAACATCTGAATTTGGCAACGAAACTTGCACCATTGCATTCATAATGATTTTCAAGAAAATTTTCATACATAACATTTTGAAATCGGAGTTATTACGGAGAAGTTGCGGATGTTAGAAAATTTGAAAACAGAATAAAATTAAAAAAATAAGTTGCGTAATTTAACAATGTCACTGGTCGAAACCCTTGGGTGTGCCGGTCGGCGTGAAGCAGTCGATCGATCTAACCTAGCGGTCGACTATTGGCATGCAATATTTGGATATGGAGTGTGAATCTGGGCGAAGATGATTTAACCGAGTATGTTTCTTTCCTGTCAATTAGTTGATGTGCATCCAGAATGAAACTAAAGATTTCATAAAGCAAATCCAACACTCACAATCAATCTATAACCGCTATAAATTAACACATAAGCTAACCCTAATTTCATGAGAAATTTCATTGCATACTGAAGCTCTGCCAAACTTCCTTCTCTCCACTTACAAAATTTCTTTCAAAAAAATTAATAAAAAAGTAAGTGAGCATTAATAAACTAGATCAAAGAGGGAGGAAACTAGCAGGTAACGATTCTCCGATAGAGTTTAAAGTTAGAGTTTCGATCAGAGGTAGTGGGAACAAGTTTAATAAGCTAATTATTTACAGCTATTTTTAACTTATTTTATCCGATCTAGGATGTTAATAGTTAAACTGTAAATCGTAAACCCTAGTTAAACCTGAGAAATGAATTAGAGATTGAAATTGGTACAACTTGACCAATCTTATTTTTTTAACTCAAGTTAAACCCCTCTATAATCGAATTGAGACCCTAATAATTGGTTAACCCTGAATTAAACAAGTATAATCAATCTGGCGTAATTCTACGAAATTGATATGTAAAATTTGCAAGGACTGATTAGTGTAAATCGATACCTAGGGTTCACTATGCAAGTCGAATTAATTGTAACGGCTCGATATTTTCAACCATTCGCATCTAAACATGCCGGATTTGAATTGCTCAAATACTAGATTGTTAAGTTATATTTGGAAAAACTAAACATATACACTAAATAAATAATCACAGAATCACAGACACAGAGTAATATACAATATATAGCGGAAATAAAATAATAGTAGTTCATGAAGCTACTATGTATATAACAGAGTTAAATAAGATACAATAGAAGTCTCGAATACAATAGTCATATACAAGATCAGAATACATCATAGGAATCAATTGAATACATGAAAGCGGGATAGATGGATAGATCTCCAAGCGAAGCTCCAACTCCAAAGGTGAGTCTCAAAAGCTGTATCACTCAATCTAACCCGAGTGTAAAAAAAGCATAAAACAGTCGAATCAAGATTAACATTCTTATATTAATACACCCAACTCAAGTGAAATAACAACTGAAATACAAGTAACTCAAAGGATGTTTGGGATAACCATCCTCTAAGCATCCGTTAAACTATCTACTATGTAGTAATATATGCTATTATAATAATGTCTAATAGTAAAGTAAACTTACTTGAAAATAGCATTAAGGAGTTACCCAATATCCCTCTTAACACATAAATAGTGCCAGTAGTCTATCCAGTATCATAGTCCCTCCTGATCGGGAAGCCACCAGAGGATACTCCATATGCTACGGCATAAAACCAAAATCGTACAAGGCGCACTAGGGTAGGTGTCACGGCACAACTAGGCAATGCAAGGGTAGATATACCAATTACCCTTCCGGACCGGTGATAACGCGTAGCAGCCACTACCGCCCACCTCGAGCCACGCTCCCAAAATCAAAGGTGCACCCAATAAATCACAAAGTAATAGAATGGTATCGAAGGAGTGTGTCTGACCATAGGAGCTACCACATTAGCCCGTCAATCGCTCCTGTTTTAGCCACCTTATGCCAACTCACGGGAGTCGGGTCGACATATATACCTCAATAGAACGTCGCCACCATCCTACTTCATTCTAGAACCTCCATCGCGTACACGGTTGTTAAAGTGGTTTTCGGAGTTGGCAGAGAGTATGACAACTTCCGATCCCGGTCTCTTTAACAACCAAACTTTAGTATTACACCGCGGTCATTTCAAAATAATTTATACTTTAAAGCCAAAATGCCATTGCGTTTTCAAAACCCATACAAGTACGGTATCCTTTTCCATTTCAAAACCAAATACGATATCATTTCAATTTCAAATAGCATTTTTCAAAGTTATACACTTTCGAAACTAAACACTTGAAATTAAAATACTTTCAAAACATAATACTTGAAATCATAATACTCCCCACTTAACCGATTTAAATATTAAAATAGTATATATAATAAAATTGCTTTCCTCAAATTTCACAAATTAATTCCAAATCAACTCGAATTCCAAAATTCAAATTTAATCAGATCTCAAATCATTAATTCCAATTTAGCTTATGAATAAAACCATTCCAAATGATATCGATTTCAAATACAGATTTGAGCCACAAATAAGCCATTTCAAGATATATATTTCAAAGCTTTAAATATTCTATAATTTCAAAACTAAATTTTGTATAATTCGATATATATATATTAAATTCAATTTTCTATTATTCAATTTTGAAATATTTACTTAATAAATTCAATATCCTTTAAATAATCTTCAACTTACAAATAACTGAATATTTCCCTCAATTTATTCAAACTTGAGATATCCATTTAAATCACTTTCCAAAATAAGTTATCAAGTCATATCCTTTTAAAATTTCAAATTTCGTAAGTTTCAAATCGATTTTAATCAAATATAATTCTTAATTAAATACAATTTTAAATCAATTTCAAATCCATCTTCTCAACCTAAATTTATTTAGATCATTATAAACTCTTTATTAAAATATAATTTAAATACTTAACCATATTATCTTTAATAAAATCAAACTATATTATTAAACTTATTCTATATTAAAATAAATTTATAAATAGCTTAAAATCAAGAATTTAACTACATAAAATAACATTGATAATATATCTAAAATCAATACTTTATAAACCATATATTTCTTTCCAAAACCATAGAAATCATTTTCAAAATATTTTTATATATAGACCACGGTGTCTGTATATATTTTCTATCCTATGGTCAAGTGATACGTATATTTATCATTTCAATCCGTAATTTAAATATAAATACTGGTATTGTAACGACTGGAAATTCCGATCCCGAAAATTCCAAAAAGTTAGGAAAAGAAGAAAAGAGAAAGAAGAAGAAAACAGAAAAGAACACATATTCTCACATTCGCAGCGGATCAAATTATAATATCACATAAAATAACAGTTATACAAAGGAAAGCTATACTTGTCAAATTACACTTTAATATATTAGAGTTACAATAATTACACAAACACTAAACAGTTTAAAACATCATGTTCCAGATATACAACTATGTGTCACAGCGGAAACTCTCCATACGTTCCTACCACCCAACTTGCCTTCTGAGCTCCAGAACGTCCTTACCTGAAAATATGTAATACTCGGTCTGACCCGAGCATTACATCAAAGTAACACCTGGGTCAGGCTGGAAACCAGCGTGAGTAAACTCATCTAACAAGAAATTCCAATCCATAGAACTTAGCAAAAACCCGGGGTAACTCGTAACAAATTACAAATTCACAATTCGTTATAGACATCACTTACTTCATACATCAATTTCTAAGTTCCCAAAACTTAGATTAAATGTCCAATTTACTTAAATCATTCCATTTCAGTCTATTGATTTCACATATCAATCTAAAAAGAATCGAAGTGGTTTCGGGTATTTACTAACACCCGACTCCGGTCTCTTCGAATTCGATACCATCCTAACCCAAGTTATTCAAGTGAAATATAACTCAACTTTTAAATAAAAGATGTCGTTTCTCACAGAAATTCATCATCTATAGATAACCACATTATCATTGTCCACCCAAAACATATCATATCACAAAGCATTTCATGTCAGAGATATCAACCAATTCAAGATATTTACAACATTCGATTATTCATAGCAAGATTGATCACCACCAAAATTTAACTATTTATTCTCTAATTAAATTAATTACTAATCTTTAATCATTTAGATTATCCTTACTTAACATTAACTAATTACAAATAAATTAATTAGTCATCTTTTAATTATCTATCTCAATTAATCATTCTCGATTAATTATATTTTAAGTTACATTAAGTAATTAACTCTTAGTTAATTACAAAAATTAATTATCCTCTACCCATTCTCATTTATTGCTCGATTTAATTGTCCTTTAATCACTTCCATTGATTAATTATCTTTCAGTTAATCACACTTGCAATTTATTAACCCTTAATAATCTGTCTTATTTAATCCATACTTTTAATTAATTACACCAAGTAATTAATTTTCAATTACTACCATTAAGAATTTATCATTCAAGTAATTAACCAATCTCTAATTACCAAATAATCAACTTAAGTTAATTAATTTATATACCCTTAATTAATTATACCAAGTAATTAATTCTTAATTACTTCTACTAAGTAATTATCCTTTAATTACTTCCTATAAGTATTAATTAATTTTTAATTAATAATTTTTTTAAATCAATTAATTATACTTAAATCTCCTTCATCAACTTAACTAATCTCAAATCATTAAAGCCTTAATTAACCATAAGATAAAATATTATTCTTATTAATGATGAATTCAAACATTTCATTTCAATAATTAACTTACATAACTAAATCATGTAATTAAGTTTAAAATAACATTTTTATTTTTTTACTTAACAAATTTAAGTTAAACAATCCATAAAACTTCTTAAATCAAAATAGTTTAAACAAGTATCATAAATAGTTTTATCCGAGTGTAAATTTACATCTAAAACTGGTTTGAAAACATGCTCAAACCCTGATTCGGTTCTGAACCTCACTTGACTCGAGACCTGACTCGAATTTCTCATCGTCTTTCATTTTATTAAAATTTAGCTCGAGTTTACTTTAAAACAGGAAAGATAACATTCTCGCGTGTAACTCCTCAAATGGCCCAAGTTAATCATTGCGCAAATCACAACTCTACCCGAAGTGGACTTCTTTTTCTCAAATATCAAAACCCAGCTTCTTCTGATACGTGAAACACACGTACACGTGTACAGGTGGTCGCCGACGACTTGATCACTTCTCCTATCGTCGGTGAATCACCAAACACACCCACCCTCGATTCCGAACATCCACTTCGATCTTGACGATGAGATCATTCGCCCTCAAATCAGAGGATAGCCATCTCTCCCAACTTCAATTACCCCCCATCGCGATCGAGCCCAGCACTTCACCCATGCCGGAAATTTCTCGACATCAACGTCGTACAAATCTCTCCATTAGACCCTAACCCATCTCCGCCTCGCCACCATGATCACCAGAAAAACTCTTACCCATTTTTGTCGTGACCCCCGTTTCCTAAGCTATCTCCAGTAACATACTCGACCAATTAAACTTCACCCCATCACCAGTAAACGCCAAAAGTTCCATTTCCGATCAAACCCAATTTTCGCATTCAAAATTGAACTAAAAATTCTGATTTTTCCCTTAAAAATCTTAATTTACAAAGTCGTTTTAGGATATATAGAAATCAGAGAATCAAGATTTTGGAATTTTAATCGTTTTAGTATTCCACTGTATTTTCTTGATTTACAGAAAAATTCAAAGAAAATTTACTTAAAAGTATTTCTTAAAACTAAATCTATGTTTAAGCTTACTTATGTTGGTTGAACACCCAAAACTTAACAGAGATCAGATGAGAGGTTTGAAATACTTTGATTCATTTTTAAACTCTGTAATCTTGGGAACAGAGGAAAAAAAACAGACAAATCCAGATATGCACAGTGCAAACACTCATTTATATATACAGATTTTCCTAGTTCATATACAGGTAAGGCATGATTTTCTTTAGAAATCAATGCAACAGATTTCTTTCTAAAAAAACAGAAATATGGATTTCAATTACTCACCTTACTTTTCAAACAGAGCAGCATTTAGTTCCCAACAAAACTGCTGCTATCCTGATTTTCAATCTGCCCGATCCTTGATTTGCTTGATTACTGAACTATATTTAGTTGCTTGATTCAGAGTCGAACTGTGACGCCCCACCTCTATACCCACGCTAGCCAAGAACACTACAGAGTAATGCTGTCAACTAGCACGGAGAATAAGGCTGTTGAGGAGCGACCATCCGTATAATTTCTTTGGGCGAGCACCGATATGCCAGATAAAAATATAACTTTTCATCATAAGAGGAAATCCGACATACCGACACAAACTCAAAGCTATTACACAGTGGCTATAGTGATCTTCGGAAACAAATATAGAAATAAGCATAACACAAATCATTCACAGATAATTCATATCACAAAGGCGGAAGAAGATATGAATATATAATTAACACATGAAAGTGTATATCAGAGTAGTGGTCAAAAGGATCCACAATAATACAAAAGAATAGCAACACGTGCTATACAAAAGAATAGAACTATGAGCCTATATCTCATGTGTATACAACAAAATAAACTACTAATCTAAGTAGTTTGCCAAAAGTCAGAGTAATGAATCCCTGGGGAGAAGTCAAGCAGAAGCACCTGTAACATCTTGGTCTGACCCGAGTATTATTTAATAAGAAAATAATAAACGGATCAGTCTAACTATAAATATCAGATGAAACGATATAGAATAAGAGATACGACTAAACACACAATAATCACAATGCCAAGATGTGATATATATATATATATAAGTAATTGAAAATCAACAAGAGATTAATCAATATCACCAAATCTACACAAGAATCAAAGGAAATGTCATGCTCCTTATTTCGTTCACCAAACCATAAATATTGACGATTATATCAAAGCCAATCACAAAAGTCAATGACACACGAATTCACCAATGCACACATATTGATAAAACTTATCAATGGAAATCACGAAAATTGGTGAAGCACAAATTCTAGAAATCATCTCAAGAAATCCAGTCAATGACACACGAATTCACCTATGCACAAAAATTGATAAATCATATCAATAGAAATCACAAAAATAGGTGAAGAAGAAAATTCCAGAATTCGACACACGAAATCCAGAAATCACATAAAATAGGGGGGAGGCCTATCACACGAACGGGAGCACGAAAACTCACCAACATATGTATCACACGAACGAGACGCTATCTCATGGTAGCTAGCCATTAATTTTCGACACACGAACGACCCGAAGACCATGGGGCGCTACCCCTCATATGTGAGTTGAAACTCACACAAACGGGGTTTAGTCTCCCTCGTAGACAAAGAGACATCGCACATTGCTAGTCTAAATCACAAAAATGATCGTCATGATCATCAAGAAGTGTCAATTACAATAAGCTAGTAAATATATGAGCTTAGCTTCATGTCCCATAACCACTAGCTTAACTTAAATATTTATGAACAAATTGTAGATCTCCACTAGAAAATTTGTCACAAGAGATTCAATCGAACAAGTCCAAGAATTAACCGACGAAGTAAACGCAAGCGTTTCATACCACTTGTTTTACTAAGTCGTTTAATTAGATTTCTCATACGAGTGAGGTAAAGGTTTGTATATACTAATAGAGTGGAAAACGGTTTTAAAACGAATTTGGTATTAAAATAGAATCGAAATCGTTTGGGGAAAGAGTTTTGATGTTTACTACTAGTATTGAAACCTTTATATTTTTAAAGTGACAAAACACGAAAATGATTGTAGAACAATCAACCACCAAAATTCACATTCAAAGACGTGAATAAAAATCCAAAGAAATCGATCCGAATCCATTAAATGGGTATTCCCAAAAATCACGAAGAAAATGTCATCAAAGTCGATAATAAGTGATAATAACAAAAGGGAATCAACACGAATCGATTAACATTGGAAATTCAATCCAAAAAGGCAAAATGGACTCAAACAGCAGGTTCAGTCGACTGAACAGAGTTTTCAGTCGACTGACCCTGTACCTGGAAATTTTCCAGATTCAGGAAACTTTCTGTTTCCAGGTTCAGTCGACTGAACAGATGATTCAGTCGACTGAATCATGCCTGGGAACTTTCGGGTTCCAGGTTCAATCGACTGAATAGACTTTTCAGTCGACTGAATCTTGCCTGGGCTGTTTTTCAGCCTATCCAAATGAAGAGCAAACTCTTCCAAAATGCATCCGGACGAACATTGGCTCTAAGGGTTTATGCCAATCGGCAACCCGACCCTATATGCTCCTCGATGCATCACTAAAAGCATGATCAAACATCCATAAAAGGATTTCACACAAATTTGACTTAAAAACCCAAAAATTGGAATATTCCCAAAACCAATCCAAATTAAGAGCAAATTCACATGAAGAAGTGTTAGGAATTCAAACCTAACAACCAAAGATAATTATAGTCATAGATGTGAGATAAAAATCTCACCTTTGAAATCACACAAATAAAGAAGAAGCATGAAAGCAAAGGAGAATCAACCACTCTTCAAATACAACTCAATAAGCTTGATTCTAAGCTTTAAAAGAAGAACATTCCCAAAGTTAGGTTTAGGAATTTCTGAAATGATAAGAGAATGAGTTGGAGAAGAAGAAGAGAAGCTTACCAATGGGTTCTTCTATTAGTTTGGAGCTAGAACTTGATTTGCAAAAGAAAACTAGGGCTTGAGTTTTAATTTCCCATCTCTCCCACCATTGTTGCTAAAGCTTGAGTATTAGGAATTGGAAATGAAGTAAATGAGGAGTTGAAGTGGAGTTGGGACTGAATACATAAGTGGGGTTATTGGGCTCAGCCCAAACCAAAGCCCTAAGCAAAAAGTAGCAAAATTCAACTTTCTCCAAACTTATCGAAGCTTATACTCAAAAAGGTCGCAAACGGCATTTTAAACTCAATGGGAGTGGTCCCGAGACATAATTCGCCGTATGCAAAAAGTAGCTTTCGGACTAAAATCCGACTATGATACCATATTTAAATAAAACATTTACATATATAAATCATAACATATGCGGGTTGTTACAGACTCCCCTCCTTAAAGAAATTGCGTCCACGCAATCATAAGGAATAAATGAACTAATAGTAACAACCATAGATGCACATCAACACAAAAGAAGAAATTCGAAATAAGAAGTTCACCTTAAAGAGCACGAGAGAGTAGGTCCGGATGAGTTCGCTCGATGAATTCCCTAGATTCCCAAGAACAATCCTTAGGATTTGAGGACCATTGAACTTTAACAAGAGGAACATTTTTATTTCGAAGTCGTTTGACCTCCGAAGCAATGATACGAATAGGATGTTGCTCATAAGTTAAATTAGGCGAAACTTCAATCTCTTCCACAACATCGGGCTCAAGAATAGAATCGGAATCTCGAAGATACTTTCGAAGTTGAGAAACGTGAAACACGTCATGGATAGCAGAAAATTGAGCGGGTAATAAAAGGCGATATGCCATGGAACCAATATGTTCAGTGATAGGAAATGGCCCAATATATCGAGGAGCTAACTTTCCCGATCGACTGAAACGCACAACACCTTTCATAGGTGACACACGAATGAACACAAGATCTCCCACAGAAAACTCTAACTTCCTTCTCCGGTTATCGGCATAGGATTTTTGTCTACTCTGGGCTTCTTTCATCCTATGTCGAATAAGTTCAATCTTTTCTGTGGAATCATGAATAAGATCTGGACCTAAAACCAGCTTCTCACCGGCCTCAAGCCAACAAGAAGGAGATCGGCATGGCCTTCCGTAGAGTGCCTCGAAATGTGCCATACCAATACTAGATTGGAAGCTATTATTATAGAAAAATTCAACAAGTGAAATATGATCTTCCCAACTTCCACCAAAATCAAGAACACATGCATGAAGAAGATCTTCAAGAGTTTGATTCACACGCTCGGTTTGTCCATCGGACTGAGGATGATAAGTGGTGCTAAAATTAAGCTTCGTTCCCAAAGCTTTTTGAAGACTCTTCCAAAATCCACTAGTAAACAATGGATCACGATCACTAACAATAGAAGTAGGAACTCCATGTAATTTAACAATCTCTTTAACAAAGAGCTTGGCCAAAAGAGGAACGGTTCGGTTAGACCGAATGGGAATAAAATGGGCGGTTTTAGTAAGTCTATCAACAATCACCCATAAGCTATCATGACCCGAACGAGAACGGGGAAGGCCATCTATAAAATCCATGGAAATTTGGTCCCACTTCCAAATTGGAATTTCTAAAGGTTGCAATAACCCACCGGGCCTTTGATGTTCGGCCTTAACGAGTTGGCAAGTCATGCAACGCTTAACGAAGTTAGCGATATCAAGTTTCATTCCCTCCCAATAATAAAGTCGTTTCATATCCGCGTACATTTTACTACTACCGGGATGAATGGTAAATTTAGAGCGGTGGGAATCTTCTAAAATATCTTTTCGAAGATCACTAATATTTGGTACGATAAGTCTACCAAATTTTCGAATGCCGCCACGAGAATCAATATCAAAGTCTTTCAAACCTTCAATATCAATTTTATCCTTAAAATTTTGGCCAAGAAGAGCCAAGTCGGGATCTAGCCTTTGAGCTTCAAGAATACGGTCTAAAAGAGAAGGATGAGCCTTAAGGCTACATAAAACAAGAGATGAACATAAATCGGAAACACGATCTCGAATTTCGCAAGTGGATAAAATCTCGAGATAGTTCCATTCGGATATCATCATAGAAACAACGCTTGTTGCTTTCGACTAAGTGCATCCGCAACGCGATTTCCCTTTCCGGGAGTATAAAGGATATCAAGATCATATGGTGCAAGAAATTCGAGCCAACGCTGTTGACGCAAATTAAGTTCCTTTTGAGAGAATAAATACTTCAAGGACTTATGATCGGTATAAAGAACAAATTTCTCTCCTAAAAGATAATGACGCCAAATTCGAAGAGCGAAAACAATAGCCGCGATCTCTAAATCATGAGTGGCATATCTAGTCTCAGCAGGCTTCAATTGCCTAGAAGCACAAGCAATAACACGTTCTCTTTGCATAAGAACGGCACCCAAACCAACGCGACTAGCATCGGTATAAACAACAAAATCTTGATTCCCCTCGGGAATAACAAGAATAGGAGCATCAGAAAGGAGTTCTTTTAATTTCTAAAAAGAAGTTTCGCATTTGTCCGACCAAATGTATTTAATACCTTTCTTCGTTAAGCTAGTGAGAGGCACGGCAATCTTAGAAAAGTCTTTGATAAAACGACGGTAATAGCCCGCCAATCCGAGAAAACTACGAATCTCTGTCACACTCTCTGGTCTCTTCCAATCTTGAATCGCTTCAATCTTTGAAGGATCCACGGAAATTCCGGATTCGGAAATAATATGACCGAGAAACTTCACACGAGATTGCCAAAAGTGGCATTTAGAACATTTTGCTCTCAAACGATTACTCCTAAGAGTTTCCAACACAATCCGAAGATGCTTTTCATGCTCCTCCTCGGTTTTTTGAATACACAAGAATATCATCGATAAAGATGAGAACAAACCGGTCGAGGAAGTCTTTGAAAACTCTATTCATAAGGTCAACGAAATAAGCCGGAGCATTCGTTAGACCAAATGGCATAACAAGCCATTCATAAGATCCATAACGAGTACGGAACGATGTCAAAGGAATACTATCCTCTGCAATACGAAGCTGATGAAATCCAGTAGCTAAGTCTAATTGTGAAAAGACTCTAGCACTACTAAGTTGATCGAATAGATCATCAATCCGAGGTAAATGATATTTATTTTTGATAGTAAGATCATTAAGCTTGCGGTAGTCAACGCAAAGCCTAAGTGTTCCATCGGATTTCTTCACAAAAATAGCTGAAGCTCCCCAAGGCGAGGAACTAGAGCGAATAAATTGCTTCGTCTCCAATTCGGATAGTTGTTTACGCATCTCCTCGTTTTCTTTATTGGACATACGATACGGAGGACGAGTGATAGGTTGAGCTCCAGGAATAAGATTAATTCTGAACTCAATTGCTCGCTTAGGTGGTAATCCTAAAACGGGCTCGAATATGTCGGAAAATTCACGAACGATGTGAATAAGAGAAATAATATCACCCTCATCATCATCATCGTCATCACGAGGATTTAAAGAATATAAGGATGCAACCAAGCTGGAATCTGAATCTTGAAGATTAATAGAAATCTGCTTAACAGATTGAGAATGTCGAAGATGAATAGTCCGCTCAGGACATAGGATATGAGCTTCATAACGGTTAAGCCAATCCATTCCCAAAATCATTCCAAAGCCTAAATAACGCATGACATGCAAATCGGCTCGGAAAGAAAAATCACACAAAATAATCTCGACATCTTTACACAATAAACTGATTCGCGGATCCACCAACTGGATTCGCAATTCTCAAAGAAGTCATTAAACACAAAACATCCAAAGAAAAAGCATCAACAAGTTCTTTTGATATAAAAGAATGGGACGCACCCGTATCAAAAAGAACTCGAATAGGATGATCACGAAATAAAATAATTCCATCCAGAATAGAATGAGAAATACCTTGGCCACGAGATGTGTTGCCAGGGGCTTGAGCAACAATAAGCTTTCCCTCCTTCCTATTTTGAAGTTTGGGACATACATGCATAAAATGGTCCGGGCTTTTGCAGTAGCGACAAGTACGAGGCTTTGAACACTTGTTCGCAAAATGGTTTTTCGAACCACAATTATAGCATTTCCCTTGAGTAGAGGAAAAGGTCTTTTCAATCGGAGTTGCTTGCCTCCCTTTCTTATTGGGATAAGGGCCTTTGAATTTGTTTGGCCTCTTCTTGTTGTTGAAGTTTGGTTTGGAACCCACCACTTCAACATCATTCTCCCTATCCGCCTCTTCAAGACGAAGAGCGATATCAACGAGTTGGTCGAAAGAAACTTCTAATTTTAGAAGTAATGGCTTCTTGAGATTTTTGTTTAAGCCATAGACGAACCTCTGGTTCTTCTTTAAAGGGGTGTTGATGTATTCAACCCCATATTTGGAAAGCGACTCGAAGGAGGCAACGTAATCAGTCACGGAGGACTCACCTTGAACAAGGTCTATAAATCGTCGAGCAATGTCACTTCTTCTGCTTCTGGTGCAAATTTCAACTCGAAGCGTTCCCAGAATTGCTCCTAGGTGAGATCTGCTTCATTAATCTCATAAGTAAGAAGCTCATACCAGTCCAATGCTCTTTCTCGGAGCATACTAGAGGCCACCTGAACTCGGTGAAGGTCAATAAGATTTATGCGAGAAAAGATTCGATCGCATGACCTTAGCCAAGCCTGTACTTCAATAATAGTTTCGGAACCTTTGAATGGCTCCCCACCCAAATTAGTGTAATCGCTGCACAAGCGTGCAAATCCTGACTTTGGGTGAGTAGGTTCCGGGTTAGCTCCAGCTGCTTGAGCATTCGTCACTAAATGAAGAAGCTGTTGAGCAGTCATAAAAACTCCATCCTGGGGTGGAGTGCTAGATGGTACAGCTCTGGGGCGGCCTGGTCTAGACATTTCTCTTCCTTTTAAAAGAAAGAAGAACAAGAAGAAGATTATTCACTAATGAATATCAAGCAATCTTGATAGATAAAATAAGGAATCATAAAAGGAAATAGGATGAATCGGTACGAAGACTCGAAGTAAATCCTAAAGCACGACTCCTAAGATGGACTTAGGACGATGATCCTTGTTATAATATTCCATATTGTTCCGAAGTTTGGCTTTGATACCAAGCTGTGACGCCCCACCTCTATACCCACGCTAGCCAAGAACACTACAGAGTAATGCTGTCAACTAGCACGGAGAATAAGGCTGTTGAGGAGCGACCATCCGTATAATTTCTTTGGGCGAGCACCGATATGCCAGATAAAAATATAACTTTTCATCACAAGAGGAAATCCGACATACCGACACAAACTCAAAGCTATTACACAGTGGCTATAGTGATCTTCGGAAACAAATATAGAAATAAGCATAACACAAATCATTCGCAGATAATTCATATCACAAAGGCGGAAGAAGATATGAATATATAATTAACACATGAAAGTGTATATCAGAGTAGTGGTCAAAAAGATCCACAATAATACAAAAGAATAGCAACACGTGCTATACAAAAGAATACAACTATGAGCCTATATCTCAAGTGTATACAACAAAATAAACTACTAATCTAAGTAGTTTGCCGAAAGTCAGAGTAATGAATCCCTGGGGAGAAGTCAAGCAGAAGCACCTGTAACATCTCGGTCTGACCCGAGTATTATTTAATAAGAAAATAATAAACGGATCAGTCTAACTATAAATATCAGATGAATCGATATAGAATAAGAGATACAACTAAACACACAATAATCACAATGCCAAGCTGTGATATATATAAGTAATTGAAAATCAACAAGAGATTAATCAATATCACCAAATCTACACAAGATTCAAAGGAAATGTCATACTCCTTATTTCATTCACCAAACCATAAATATTGACGATTATATCAATGTCAATCACAAAAGTCAATGACACACGAATTCACCAATGCACACATATTGATAAAACTTATCAATGGAAATCACGAAAATTGGTGAAGCATAAATTCTAGAAATCATCTCAAGAAATCCAGTCAATGACACACGAATTCACCTATGCACAAAAATTGATAAATCATATCAATAGAAATCACAAAAATAGGTGAAGAAGAAAATTCCAGAATTCGACACACGAAATCCAGAAATCACACAAAATAGGGGGGAGGCCTATCACACGAACGGGAGCATGAAAACTCACCAACATATGTATCACACGAACGAGACGCTATCTCATGGTAGCTAGCCATTAATTTTTGACACACGAACGACCCGAAGACCATGGGGAGCTACCCTACATATGTGAGTTGAAACTCACACAAACGGGGTTTAGTCTCCCTCGTAGACAAAGAGACATCGCACATTGCTAGTCTAAATCACAAAAATGATCGTCATGATCATCAAGAAGTGTCAATTACAATAAGCTAGTAAATATATGAGCTTAGCTTCATGTCGCATAACCACTAGCTTAACTTAAATATTTACGAACAAATTGTAGATCTCCACTAGAAAATTTGTCACAAGAGATTCAATCGAACAAGTCCAAGAATTAACGACGAAGTAAACGCAAGCGTTTCATACCACTTGTTTTACTAAGTCATTTAATTAGATTTCTCATACGAGTGAGGTAAAGGTTTGTATATACTAATAGATTGGAAAACGGTTTTAAAACGAATTTGGTATTAAAATAGAATTGAAATCGTTTGGGGAAAGAGTTTTGATGTTTACTACTAGTATTGAAACCTTTATATTTTTAAAGTGACAAAACACGAAAATGATTGTAGAACAATCAACCACCAAAATTCACATTCAAAGACGTGAATAAAAATCCAAAGAAATCGATCCGAATCCATCAAAATGGGTATCCCCAAAAATCACGAAGAAAATGTCATCAAAGTCGATAATAAGTGATAATAACAAAAGGGAATCAACACGAATCGATCAACGTTGGAAATTCAATCCAAAAAGGCAAAATGGACTCAAACAGCAGGTTCAGTCGACTGAACAGAGTTTTCAGTCGACTGACCCTGTACCTGGAAATTTTCCAGATTTAGGAAACTTTCTGTTTCCAGGTTCAGTCGACTGAACAGAGGATTCAGTCGACTGAATCATGCCTGGGAATTTTCGGGTTCCAAGTTCAGTCGACTAAACAGACTTTTCAGTCGACTGAATCTTGCCTGGGCTGTTTTTCAGCCTATCCAAATGAAGAGCAAACTCTTCCAAAATGCATCCGGACGAACATTGGCTCTAAGGGTTTATGCCAATCGGCAACCTGGCCCTATATGCTCCTCGATGCATCACTAAAAGCATGATCAAACATCCATAAAAGGATTTCACACAAATTTGACTTAAAAACCCAAAAATTGGAATATTCACAAAACCAATCCAAATCAAGAGCAAATTCACATGAAGAAGTGTTAGGAATTCAAACCTAACAACCAAAGATAATTATAGTCATAGATGTGAGATAAAAATCTCACCTTTGAAATCACACAAATAAAGAAGAAGCTTGAAAGCAAAGGAGAATCAACCACTCTTCAAATCCAACTCAATAAGCTTGATTCTAAGCTTTAAAAGAAGAACATTCCCAAAGTTAGGTTTAGGAATTTCTGAATTGATAAGAGAATGAGTTGGAGAAGAAGAAGAGAAGCTTACCAATGGGTTCTTCTATTAGTTTGGAGCTAGAACTTGATTTGCAAAAGAAAACTAGGGCTTGAGTTTTAATTTCCCATCTCTCCCACCATTGTTGCTAAAGCTTGAGTATTAGGAATTGGAAATGAAGTAAATGAGGAGTTGAAGTGGAGTTGGGACTGAATACATAAGTGGGGTTATTGGGCTCAGCCCAAACCAAAGCCCTAAGCAAAAAGTAGCAAAATTCAACTTTCTCCAAACTTATCGAAGCTTATACTCAAAAAGGTCGCAAACGTCATTTTAAACTCAATGAGAGTGGTCCCGAGTCCTAACTCGACCGTATGCAAAAAGTAGCTTTTCGGACTAAAATCCGACTACGATACCATATTTAAATAAAACATTTAAATATATAAATCATAACATATGCGGGTTGTTACACGAACTTTGGAAACTTGTAAGGTTGATACAAGTTTGTTCTGAATCTTGTTATTCCCAGGTTTGTTGC
The DNA here is from genome assembly GCA_030765085.1 of Allium cepa. Lineage (NCBI taxonomy): Eukaryota > Viridiplantae > Streptophyta > Magnoliopsida > Asparagales > Amaryllidaceae > Allium > Allium cepa. Next base: position 1,047,184,961 of record CM060941.1, read on the forward strand.
TTTACAGGTCTGTTTTTTTTTCTGTTTTGAAATGATCTACAAATTGGAGTGGTCATCAGATTTAATTCATATTTCTTTTTGTTTGCATTTGTCTTGAGGAATGAATTTCAGGCCTTAGATTCAGGTTAGAGAAAATTTTCAGGTTTATTTTGATGATTTTGTTTTAGAGAAAGGTTTCAGATTTTGGATTGCATGAAAATTTCCTGGTTTTAGAGATGAAGTTCATGTTTTATGTTTTCTTTATTATTAGAAATGAAAAACAGAAAAAGAATTGAAGATAGAAAGTGAATGTTTAATAGATTAAATTAGAATAAATTTTAAAATGAAAGAAAATAAAACAAACTAGTGACACTTGTCTTTCACCTTATTTAATTGCTTAACACTTGTTACTCTAAGGGTTTATATCTTAATATTTGTAATAATTTATATTTATATTATCTTTAAAAGATTTTTTTAAGTTTTTATATTAATTTTCCTAATTAATAAATACTTTGTAAATAAGCAAATGCTTTTCTAAATTTATATAAATAAATTTCCCTTAAAGAAAAATAATATAAAACAATCTTATTTTAAACCTTTGTTCATATATTTCAAATCCAAAATATTTTTAAGATATATGTATATATCTTTCAAATTTAAATTCAAATTCAATTTAAAATTTAGTTTAAAATTAATTCAAATATATATATTTTTATCTAAACAAACACAAATTTAATTTGTTTAAAAAAAATAGGTTTCCCATTCTAAATAATTATATTAGGAGGTTATTAAATAATTATTTATCTAGATATAAAAAAAAATTCAGTTTTTATTATTTATATTCAGATATTCTTTATTATCAGAATTCTTATCTGTTCAATCTATAAACCAGATAGTTATCCGACTATTAGATGCTCAAAAATTCAGGTTATCACAGGTATATATCATTTCAACCCACAATCCCAAATTCAGTTTAAATGAAAATCGCTTGGGTTTATCATTTCAACCCATAACGATTTTCTCCTATTCTAAAGTCCGTTCGGGTATGTATCATTTCAACCCATAGTGAGTTCTATATTAACAGGGAACTTGCAGAGTGATACAGATACGATAATAATATAACAGTCATATCATCAATATAAATAACAGCGAACGGTGTCAGATGTCGTAGGTGAACAAATACAGATAATGGCGTATATAGCAATGTAAATAACTAACAATAGCATATTTCAATTGTTGTTTCAATTAAAATCAAATTTAATAAATATAAGAACATTGGTCGTGAGTGATTACTCACCTTTCGAGGTTAGAGATGAACGAGACTAAGATATGCTATGAATGCAAGCATGAAACCCAAAGCAAAGCTAGATGGATACAGATTCGACAAACAAGCTGATATATAAGGAATCGATGAAAATAGATCAGAAACTGCTTGATGTAGACTCAAATGAAATATATATAATATTCTAATATATTATTTTCTTAACCAATACTAATTTTGAAACTCATAAAAATTATATATATAAATATATACACACACATACATAATATAATTTTTAAAATAAAACTTATATAGGTATATGTAAACGTATCACAAGTATATGCATATAACCTAAAATAAAATCTTATATAAACATTTAATATCTAATAGAATATAACTCATACTTATAAAGGGTGTGTGTATATATATATATATATATATATATAACCACAAAAATATTAATACTTCAAATATACAAATACAAACTAAACTTTGAAGTATATAAAATTGCAAACAACAATCTAACTGTAATTATATATATACTTACTATCATATTATAAATCTTTTGTAGCATCTAATATATATATATATATAGATTAAAATAAAGTATACATAATTCTTTCTTTTAGCATAACAAATGACCCATAGAAACACCATGTACAAATATACACTATAAACTAATATATATCACTTACTCAAAATCTCAATAGACCACTATATATATGACATTATTATAAACTATATTTGATAGCAACTGAAAAAAAATCCTTATTGAAAAGAAACTCATAATAATATATATATATATATATATAAACATAACATATATTCTTACATAATAAAAACTATACCGCAACATAGTAAAAACAAATATATATATATATACACACACACTAAAATACAAGCTGTGACTATTATAAATCAAAAAACATAAACATATATAAAAATAAATAAAACTATTTTATAAAGTATATATATACTAACCTATATATTTATCTAAAGAGATCATATAGCCGAAACAACTTATATAAATAGATATGTATATACAGCAATTAGAACTAAGTATACTGATATGTAAAATCATTAAACAACAATTATTGTCACGACCCGATTTCCTATCTCCAGGAAGACGCGTCACTAATGAAGAAAGAAAGGGATAGAAAGAGAAAAGAAAGAAGAGAAAGAAGAAACAATACATGAATATCAGCAGCGGAAAGAATAAATTATATTAATAATATAAGTATTTACATAGTATACAACATCAATCGGAGTTACACAGCATACATAATATATACTAGACAGTTATAAACACCGGTCTAGTATTTACAACTTAATACAAACACAACACAGAGAACACACAGTGGAAACTATATATCTACAACGCAGAAGACTCCTGCTCCATTTGCTCCTCCAATATTCGTCAAAGCCAACCTGAATCCCTTGGCTACTCATAAAAATTTGAGTACCCAAGAGTTTAAGAAAACAAAAGATAAACTCCGGGTCAGACACAGGTCTGGTGTGAGTAACAGGTTAAGGTTGCTTAACTTTTTAAAATCTTTTGAAAAGAAAGGTATCACGTAAGACTTCCCACACATAAACATGGAAAAGTTTTTACCTTACGCTAACCAAAACATTTGATAGGAAATTTGATGATATTATAATAGTGTCTAGGGTTTTCAAGTAAAATACAGAAATAGCTGGAATGCTTACATCTCACGTTCCAACATAGTTGGGCACAACTAAAACGTATGGCACTTATTGTATTTTGGATTCCATCAATGGCAGGGCTACTGGGTACCGCCCGTCACAGTACGTGGCCTAGATCAACGTACCGAGGAGCCACCCTAACTCCCTTGCAACACAAGGCCAAGACCATTCCTTACTGAATAGTCCCGAACAATACAACCCCGCGGTTGTTTGCAACCAACTGCCCACACAGCCGAATATAAAGGGACTTCTAGACAGGGGAAAATCTTGTTCTACTTGGGCATGACCACTTAACCTTGCTGCACCTCCCCTGTTTTAGCCATTCCCGGTTGATGAGGCTTGAGGCTACGATTACCTTTAGAGAACACATCTCTTAGAATGCTCATCGTCCACCTGACGATGTTCTGAAAGCTTTCAATCCATACAAGTTCGTTCCGGGTTCAAACGAAACCGAAGGCATTATCTCGTTACACTCATTTTGGAATCACCCTCAGAGTTAAGGACGATAACCCTTGCACTCTGAATCTTCATCTTTACTTGAGATTCATGACCTATCGTTAATTTGGATCGATGTGGTTTTCGGATATCCAAATATGAAAACCCGATCCCGGTCTCATCGAAATCCAAATCGCCATCTTTTAGGCTCAAGTTGTTTTAAAGTTTTAAAACAATTCAATTCAATATTATCTATATACACACAGATAGATAATACACAATATCACAATAGGTAATCAATATTATCACCACAACAAATAATCTATATTATCATCCCAAACAGATAATTCATATTATCAACTCAAATGCAACCATAGCATCCAAAACACACAACATCATATATCTCATATCTGAGATATCAACTATTCAAGGTAATCACTGTAAATCAACATTCATAAGCAATGATTTATTAATCATCATTCTATAATTAATTTAAAATGAATTAAATTAATTACTTCTTCACTAATTAATAAATTAAATTAATTACAAACCAATCAATTGATTACTCTAAACAAATTACCCAAATTAATAATCTTGATTAATTATCCTTTAATTACATTCAAGTAATTAACCTCTAATTAATTTCACAAATTAATTATTCTAAACCAAATTCAGTAATTAACCTGTAATTACTTCATTAATTAATTAATTATAATTAATTACATTAATTAATTCCTTCATTGATTAATTTTTCTTAATTAATCTATCCTTAATTACATCATTAATTATATGAATTAATGATCCCAAATTATTATTAATAATTACCCTATTAAATTAATTATCAATTATCCATATTGATTAATCACTCTTGATTAATCACATTAAGTAATTTACCTAATCAATTTCATCCTTTAATTATCTTCAAAATAACTCAATTTAACATATCCTAAATTAATTACACAAAGTAATTAATTATTAATTACTTCCTTTAAGTAATTATTCTGCAGACTAATTACATATTAATTACACAAAGTAATTGAATTCCAAAACCCCTCCATTATCCAAGTATCTTTCCATTAAATTACATCAAGTAATTTATCTTCTTAATTACTTCACTAAGTAATTATTCACTTTTAATTACATTGGTAATTACTTCTTAAATCAACCAGTGATTAATTTAAATTAATTAATTAACTTAATTAATCAAAATTACTTAATTAATTACAATTAGTAATTAATTTTCTTAATTACTTTCATTAAGTAATTACACTTAAACAATTCTCAAATGATTATGCTTAAATTAATTAATCCAATTAATCATTAAAATTAATTACATTAATTAATTATTAAATAATCCTAAATTAATGACCTTCATTAACCAATAAAAAATCTTTAATTACTTTTCTAAAGTAATTAACCGAGATTAATTAATATTAATTACAAATTTAATTATCTATAAAACTCATTAATAAATCTCTAATTATTTAATTAATCAAGTGATAATCAAAAACTAAATTGATTTTAATTACTTGATTAATAAATTCAAATCATTAATTAAATCAAATCTTATTTAATTAATTGATTTCTTAATTACAATTAAATCAAACTTAATTAACTTACTAATCCTTTAATTAATTAAATAAAACACTTAATTATTTAATTAATTAACCAAATTTATTAATTAATTAAATTAATTAATTATAAACTTAATTACCTTAATCAATTAATGAATTATAAATTATTAAGTTCTAATTAACTTTATGATAAACATTAATCTTATTAATGACTTAAATATCATTATCAAAGTAATTTAAAAACAATTTGCTTTTACATTTCCTCTAAATTCCATTTTAAATTAAAATGAAATCAAGTTTAAACTTAAACAAGGTTTAAGTATTTAAAACCCTTTTATTTCATTTTAAAGAATTACTTAAGGTAAATTTAACAATGGTTTAACCCATATTCAATTTGAAATATACTTTAAATATTCCAAGTGGTTTTGAAAACATTTAAATTCAAAAACTTATCTAATTTCAAACTAGAATTCAAAATCATGCTTTGAATTCGTATTCAAAAACTTAAATTTAAAATCCTATTTAAATCCTATGTTTTAGATTTAAAAAGCATGTTATAAAATACTTTATGATTCATCCTTAATTATAACATTTGAATTCATAACTTATTTTCTTTTGAAAACTTTCAGATTCAAATTCCAATTTGAATTTAGGAATTCAATTCAGATTTTAACTTAAATTTTAAATCTTGTTTAAAAATCTCATTTTTCAGATTTCAAAAACACTTTGTAAAATACTGTACAGTTTAGTTATTATACATTTCATTTCTGCAAATTTATTTATTTTGAAATCTAGAATTCAAATCCATTTTTGAATTCATATCTAAACTTGTTTTCAAATTTTGGTTTAAATCCTGTTTTACTTCCCTTTTTAATTTAGTTTAAATCAAAAACCTGAAACTGTCAGGTTTCTTTTTTTAACAAAATCTGCAACCAAAACTCGAGCCAGTATCTAGTTTGCTTCGAGTCTTACTCCCCTCAACTTCGGGTAAACTCTCCAATGCCACGAGCATTTCTCGAGAACACTTCACCCCATAAATTTCCAGAAACAAAACCACCTTCAAATATCCAATGTGCACATGCACAAAGCCTTTGGACGATTCCGATCATCCACGATGATCAACCTTAATCCACCAATAACTCTTGAATCCAACACGATCAACAGATCATCAGAATAAACTCGAATTTAAAATCGAGTTCACAAAATCAAACCCTGAGCACTTCAAAACCTGGAAACACAGTGGTCCTCTAAAACTCAATCCTGTCAACGGCAAGATCTCCGTCCTTCGATCATCGTTTGAGTTGAAACCTCGGCCACAACCTCATCATGGACTCAGCAACATTTCCCCAAAGTGGCTTCACACTCGATCAAGCGTTGAGAGAGAATCAATCAAATTTCCAAACGTGCTTAAAACTAGGGTTACAGATCTAAATTCCTCACCACTACTAACCCAATAATTAATCCACCAAGTTAATAATTTTTCAGAAGTGCCTGACAACTCTACTACATCCAAAAGGAATGTCAAATCCTCAGATGTTCAAGATCATCAAAATTTCCCAAAACCATCTTTTTAGTTCATCACGGAACCACTTCCCAAATCCCAAACTAAATATTATGATTTCTGATTTAAAAATCTTGTTTCCATATAGTTTTCAGATCATAACCTTAAATTAATGAATTAAAGAATTTAAGTTTTAAACAAAACCATGTTTCCAGACCATTTTGGTTTCCAGAAAAGTTTTGAATTTATTCTAACTTATTTAAATTTTTATTCTTAGATTTATGTTCAACAAACAATTTTTGTTTGTAACTCATTTCACAATAATGGTTAGATCAAGAGACTATAAAAATTTGAATTTAAAAACTTAAATCAAGAACAACAACATCAATGATACTCAACAGTAGATACATACCTATATAAGTTCATAGTAATTGCCAAAAAACTCATATACATACAAACAAATTGCTTCAGTATTATCATGCATCTATGGTTTAAGATTTAGGAAGATGATGATGTTATTCATAAGCAAAAAAATTCAGAGACAAATCAGGCAACCAATCATTTACTTAATTCATTTTAAACAAAATATTACTCACCTTAGTTCCTCAGAAGACAGAGCCTCAATGATTTAAAAAACTTCTAAACCCTGTCTAGAAATCATATGCATGCAGGCTTGAATAAAAATTTAATTCCAGGTTGCTTGCTGGTGATTATTCAAAGATGAAAAATGTAGGTTGATTCCTTTGATTTTTGAAAAATGCAGACTTGATTTCAGAATTGTAGTTTGCATGCAGGCCTTAGAAAAATGCAGACTTGATTTGCAGGAATTTGAAATTGCAAACATGATTTTCCAGAGAAAAATGCAGTTGCATCTACAGGTTTGCGAATCTTGTTTCAAGTTTTTGGTTTGCAATTGTAATTTGAGGAGATGATTTCAGATATGGTTTTAAGGGAATTTTGAGTTTTCAAATTTTTGAAGTGTGATGTTTCTCTTTGATTCATTTTAGCTTTACGTTATGAACAGAGAATGAAGGGAAAATGAAAATGGTTATAAGGCTGAAATTAGTTGAATTAAAATAAAAGAAAAATATAAAACATAATGACACTTGTCATGTAATTTAGCTCATTACTTAACACATGTTGATTAAGATTATTAATAGGTTAACACGTGTCTTTTATTTAATTTAGTTATATTTTTAAATGTTAATGAAGAATTTTTCTTAATTTATTTTATACTTATATGAATATATATGAATTTCTTATTTAAAGAAAGTGTAAATAAAACAAACTATAAATTAAAACTTATTCAAATATTTTAAAGAATCTATTAATTTGAATTTCAAAATAAAATTCCAAATCAAATTAAACTTTTGAAATCAAAATTAAAATCAATTTATTCAATTTAAAATGGTAATTTTATTTTCTTATTTTAATTCTTTTTATATTTATGGAAAAATAACATATTATAAATAGGGCTTGAAAATAACTAATTTAACAAATTTTAAATGATTTATAAAGAGAATTATAAATCACTTTTATTAATAATTAAATTTAAACCATATGCTATTTTGTATTTTAAACTTATATATAAAATTTCCAAATCATATTTATATCAAGTAATATTTAAAAAGAAATAAAACAAACTTTTATTTAAATTTAAAACAAAAATTAAGCTAAGATAAATTTTAAACAATTTAACATTTATTTAAGTATTTAAAAATCATATAGTTATTAATTTAAATAACTTTGAGAAACTTAAAATTAATTTAAAAAATAATTTCCTAATTACTAAATATATTATTAGAATTTAAAAACAAAACTTCATTTATTTATTAAATTTCAAAACAAAGATAATCTATAATATATATACAAATATGTATATACATTATAATTAAAAACATTTAGTTTAGCTTTTAAAAGATAAAATCACAAATTAAATATTTATTTAATCAGATTATTAAACCAAATCATATTTTATTGATCAATATTATCAAACCAATTTAATTTTAAAATAAAGATTATTAAATTGATATTGTCAAAATTTCCGGGATATCACATTTCTTCCCCCTTAAAAGAATTTCGTCCCCGAAATTTAAAACAAAGGTAATTTAATAACCTATTCAAGATTTTTAATTTTAAAGCACAAGCATATATCAAACATATGCTAACAACCATAGAAATCAATTCATCCAATAAAACAAAATTAACTATCCAGACAAAATTCTGGATAGAGTTTCCTCGAGTTTCCCAAGTAAACACCGGGATACTCGCCCTATAAAACACAAATAATCAATACTACTAAGCTACAGAACTCCTACTCATCTAGATCTACGACTGAACAAGACATCAGACTACAGACAAGTCTGACTCAACAACCAAATCTCCCAGAGCAGCTGATTCCAAAACCATAAATAGATCATACACGTACTCCCTCAGAGATACGGGAAACACATCGAATTCCAGTTGTCCAAACTGGAAATTCAATCCAGAAAACCAAACACTTATCCATAACAGAACACAGAAGGAATCCAAAAAATCTCGGAGCTAGCTTACCCATCCTTACCAAAATTTATAGCTCCTAAAAACTGAGAAACTTATCCAAAATCAAATCTCCGACTTCAGATCCACAAAATCCTTCGGATGATCCTGGGCTGCCTACTTTCTACCTCATCAGCTCAATTCTTGCTGACATCTTCAGAAACATACTGGACCAAACTCAATCCACCAGAATGATCCTCCATGATCAACCAAGATAAAAAACAACTCCACTCACCACTATCAGAAGAAAACAAGCTTCTCCTATCCGAAAAAGAAAAGCAGATGCACTCCCAAACTGCTTCCGCTGCATAACTCTGATCTGGAGTAGAAAAGAATGCTGACGAAGAACACAAGCACAACTGGACAACAAAACCAAGAAGATCTCTGATAACCAAGAGAAAACTCAGAAGTTCCTCCAATCCTGAGTTGCTTCATCACACTCCATCTCAAGGAACCAACCTTCAACTGTTTGAACCACCGGTACCACTCTTGGAATCCTGGTCGATAAGAAAACTGAATATCTAGATGCGGACAACCCCAGACTTCTTTGAAAACATTCAGAAAAATCTCCAACAATCTATCGCAAGTCACTTTTGCGATCAATCCAAACTAAAATCCAAAAAAAACCATTCTCTCTTTACTAATCAGAACAGCTTATGCTGGTCTTGCCAATCTATCGAAGAAATGGATCCACTCAGCTGCTTCTGAACTCCATCTCCAGAAAACTGCTAAGCCAGAAAACTCTGCCAACACACAAAACACTCCGAGCTGCACTGCTGGCACCAATGCCAAAGAATTCCCAATCCAAAGTTCTTCGAGAGACTTGGACTTCAAACCAAACAGAAACACCCTGCTGAACTCAGCCACAACACCGAAGCAGACCTACTTCCTTGAACTTGTTCCAAAGAAATCATCTTCAGAAACATACATAGTCACTGCATCTCATCATGCAACTATTATTTCCTGAGGTATCAAGATACCATTACTCGCTTCTGCTCAGCCAACAGATCCAAAATCTACTCATCCAACATCAAAGATGAACTCCGAACCTTAACAGGTTACCTTCAGAGATCAATGAAGTCCTTATACCACTGCAAAGCTCACTCGAGATGGTATTAGGTCTACAGTCTCGACAGATACACTTCCAACCTCAAACATACAAACTCCAACCATTGGTAGTCGCGTTATACACACCAATACCTTATCTACATTTATAACTCATATTGGAAAACCTGAACAGGTAACCCAACAGATAGGTAGAAATAAATAAATATATATAAATATATTAAAAATTACAAATACGCTCTCTCAAGATAGACACCATTCCAAAGCCTAGATATTCACTCAACCTAATGCTCTGATACCAACTGTCACGACCCGACTTCCTATCTCCAGGAAGACGCGTCACTAATGAAGAGAGAAATGGATAGAAAGAGAAAAGAAAGAAGAGAAAGAAGAAACAACCCTAGAATCTCAACAGCGGAAAGAATAAATTATATTAATAACATAAGTAATTACATAATATACAACATCAATCAGAGTTACACAGCATACATTACAAATACTAGACAATTATAAACACCTGTCTAGTATTTACAACTTAATACAAACACAACACAGAGAACACACAACGGAAACTATATATTTTCTCCTCCAATATTCGTCAAAGCCAACCTGAATCCGTTGGCTACTCATAAAAATTTGTGTAACCAAGAGTTTAAGAAAACAAAAGATAAACTCTGGGTCAGACATGGGTCTGGTGTGAGTAACAGGTTAAGGTTGCTTAACTTTTTAAATTTTTTGGAAAAGAAAGGTATCACGTAAGACTTCCCACACATAAACATGGAAAAGTTTTTACCTTACGCTAACCAAAACATTTGATAGGAAATCCGATGATATTATAATAGTGTCTAGGGTTTTCAAGTAAAATACAGAAATAGCTGGAATGCTTACATCTCACGTTCCAACATAGTTGGACACAACTAAAACGTACGACACTTATTGGATTTTGGATTCCATCAATGGCAGGGCTACTGGGGTACCGCCCGTCACAGTACGTGGCCTATATCAACGTACCGAGGAGCCACCCTAACTCCCCTGCAACACAAGGCCGGGACCATTCCTTATTGAACAGTCCCGAACAAGACAACCTCGCAGTTGTTTGCAACCAACTGCCCACACAGCCGAATATAAAGGGACTTCTAGACGGGGGAAAATCTTGTCCTACTTGGGCATGACCCACTTAACCTTGCAGCACCTCCCCTTTTTTAGCCATTCCCGGTTGATGAGGCTTGAGGCTATGATTACCTTTAGAGAACACATCTCTTAGAATGCTCATCGTCCACCTGACGATGTTCTGAAAGCATTCAATCCATACAAGTTCGTTTCGGGTTCGAACGAAACCGAAGGCATTATCTCGTTACACTCATTTTGGAATCACCCTCAGAGTTAACGACGATAACCCTTGCACTTTGAATCTTCATCTTCACTTAAGATTCACGACCTATCGTTAATTTGGATCGATGTGGTTTTCGGATATCCAAATATGGAAACCCGATCCCGGTCTCATCGAAATCCAAATCGCCATCTTTTAGGTACAAGTTGTTTTAAAGTTTTAAAACAATTCAATTCAATATTATCTACATACGCACAGATAGATAATACACAAAATCACAATTGGTAATCAACATTATCACCACAACAAATAATCTATATTATAGTCCCAAACAGATAATTCATATTATCAACTCAAATGCAACCATAGCATCCAAAACACACAACATCACATATCTCATATCTGAGATATCAACTATTCAGGGTAATCACTATAAATCAACATTCACAAGCAATGATTTATTAATCATCATTCTATAATTAATTTAAAATGAATTAAATTAATTACTTCTTCACTAATTAATAAATTAAATTAATTACAAACCAATCAATTGATTACTCTCAACAAATTACCCAAATTAATCATCTTGATTAATTATCCTTTAATTACATTCAAGTAATTAACCTCTAATTAATTTCACAAATTAATTATTCTAAACCAAATTCAGTAATTAACCTGTAATTACTTCATTAATTAATTAATTAATTAAATCCTTAATTACATTAATTCCTTCATTGATTAATTGTTCTTAATTGATCTATCCTTAATTACATCATTAATTATATAAATTAATGATCCCAAATTATTATTAATAATTACCCTATTAAATTAATTATCAATTATCCATATTGATTAATCACTCTTGATTAATCACATTAAGTAATTTACTTAATCAATTTCATCCTTTAATTATCTTCAAAATAACTCAATTTAACATATCCTAAATTAATTACACTAAGTAATTAATTATTAATTACTTCCTTTAAGTAATTATTCTGCAAACTAATTACATATTAATTACACAAAGTAATTGAATTCCAAAACTCCTCCATTATCCAAGTATCTTTCAATTAAATTACATTAAGTAATTTATCTTCTTAATTACTTCACTAAGTAATTATTCACTTTTAATTACATTGGTAATTACTTCTTAAATCAACCGGTGATTAATTTAAATTAATTAAACTTAATTAATTAACTTAATTAATCAAAATTACTTAATTAATTACAATTAGTAATTAATTTTCTTAATTACTTTCATTAAGTAATTACACTTAAACAATTCTCAAATGATTATGCTTAAATTAATTAATCCAATTAATCATTAAAATTAATTACATTAATTAATTATTAAATAATCCTAAGTTAGTGACCTTCATTAACCAATAAAAAATCTTTAATTACTTTTCTAAAGTAATTAACTGAGATTAATTAATATTAATTACAAATTTAATTATCTATAAAACTCATTAATAAATCTCTAATTATTTAATTAATCAAGTGATAATCAAAAATAAATTGATTTTAATTACTTGATTAATAAATTCAAATCATTAATTAAATCAAATCTTATTTAATTAATTGATTTCTTAATTACAATTAAATCAAACTTAATTAACTTATTAATCCTTTAATTAATTAAATAAAAGACTAAATTATTTAATTAATCAACCAAATTTAATAATTAATTAAATTAATTAGTTATAAACTTGATTACCTTAATCAATTAATGAATTATAAATTATTAAGTTCTAATTAACTTTATGATAAACATTAATCTTATTAATGATTTAAATATCATTATCAAAGTAAATTAAAAAACAATTTGCTTTTACATTTCCTCTAAATTCCATTTTAAATTAAAATAAAATCAAGTTTAAATTAAACAAGGTTTAAGTATTTAAAACCCTTTTATTTCATTTTAAAGAATTACTTAAGGTAAATTTAAAAATGGTTTAACCCATATTCAATTTGAAATATACTTTAAATATTCCAAGTGGTTATGAAAACATTTAAATTCAAAAACTTATCTAATTTCAAACTAGAATTCAAAATCATGCTTTGAATTCATATTCAAAAACTTAAATTTAAAATCCTATTTAAATCCTATGTTTCAGCTTTAAAAAGCATGTTATAAAATACTTTATGATTCATCCTTAATTATAATATTTGAATTCATAACTTATTTTCTTTTGAAAACTTTCAGATTCAAATTCCAATTTGAATTCAGGAATTCAATTCAGATTTTAACTTAAATTTTAAATCTTGTTTTAAATCTTATTTTTCAGATTTCAAAAACACTTTGTAAAATACTGTACAGTTTTTAGTTATTATACATTTCATTTCTGCAAATTTATTTATTTTGAAATCTAGAATTCAAATCCATTTTTGAATTCATATTTAAACTTGTTTTCAAATTTTGGTTTAAATCCTGCTTTACTTCCCTTTTTAATTTAGTTTAAATCAAAAACCTGAAACTGTCAGGTTTTTTCCTGAAACAAAACCTGCAACCAAAACTCGAGCCAGTATCTAGTTTGCTTCGAGTCTTACTCCCCTCAACTTCGGGTAAACTCTCCAATGCCACGAGCATTTCCCGAGAACACTTCACCCCATAAATTTCCAGAAACAAAACCACCTTCAAATATCCAATGTGCACATGCACAAAGCCTTTGGACGATTCCGATCATCCACGATGATCAACCCTAATCCACCAAAACTCTTGAATCCAACACGATCAACAGATCATCAGAATAAACTCGAATTTAAAATCGAGTTCACAAAATCAAACCCTGAGCACTTCAAAACCTGGAAACACAGTGGTCCTCTAAAACTCAATCCTGTCAACGGCAAGATCTCCGTCCTTCGATCATCGTTTGAGTTGAAACCTCGGCCACAACCTCATCATGGACTCAGCAACATTTCCCCAAAGTGGCTTCACACTCGATCAAGCGTTGAGAGAGAATCAATCAAATTTCCAAACGTGCTTAAAACTAGGGTTACAGATCTAAATTCCTCACCACTACTAACCCAATGACTAATCCACCAAGTTGATAATTTTTCAGAAGTGCCTGATAACTCTACTACATCCAAAAGAAATGTCAAATCCTCAAATGTTCAAGATCATCAAAATTTCCCAAAATCATCTTTTTAGTTCATCACAGAACCACTTCCCAAATCCCAAACTAAATATTATGATTTCTGATTTAAAAATCTTGTTTCCATATAGATTTCAGATCATAACCTTAAATTAATGAATTAAAGAATTTAAGTTTTAAACAAATCCATGTTTCCAGACCATTTTGGTTTCCAAAAATGTTTTGAATTTATTTTAACTTATTTAAAATTTTATTCTTAGATTTATGTTCAACAAACAATTTTTGTTTGTAACTCATTTCACAATAATGGTTAGATCAAGAGACTATAAAAATTTGAATTTAAAAAATTAAATCAAGAACAACAGCATCAATGATACTCAACAGTAGATACATACCTATATAAGTTCATTGTAATTGCCAGAAAACACAAATACATACAAACAAATTGCTTCAGCATTATCATGCATCTATGGTTTAAGATTTAGGAAGATGATGATGTTATTCATAAGCAAAAAATTTCAGAGACATATCAGGCATCCAATCATTTACTTAATTCATTTTAAACAAAATATTACTCACCTTATTTCCTCAGAAAACAGAGCCTCAATGATTTAAAAAACTTCCGAACCCTGTCTAGAAATCATATGCATGCAGGCTTGAATAAAACTTTAATTCCAGGTTGCTTTCTGGTGATTATCCAGAGATGAAAAATGCAGGTTGATTCCTTTGATTTTTGAAAAATGCAGACTTGATTTCAGAATTGTAGTTTGCATGCAGGCCTTAGAAAAATGCAGACTTGATTTGCAGGAATTTGAAACTGCAAACATGATTTTCCAGAGAAAAATGCAGTTGCATCTACAGGTTTGCAAACCTTGTTTCAAGTTTTTGGTTTGCAATTGTAATTTGAGGAGATGATTTCAGATATGGTTTTAAGGGAATTTTGAATTTTCATATTTTTGAAGTGTAATGTTTCTCTTTGATTCATTTTAGCTTTAGGTTATGAAAAGAGAATGAGGGAAAAATGAAAATGGTTATAAGGCTGAAATTAGTTGAATTAAAATAAAAGAAAAATAGAAAACATAATGACACTTGTCATGTAATTTAGCTCACTACTTAACACATGTTGATTAAGATTATTGATAGGTTGACACGTGTCTTTTATTTAATTTAGTTATATTTTTAAATGTTAATGAAGAATTTTTCTTAATTTATTTTATACTTATATGAATATATATGAATTTCTTATTTAAAGAAAGTGTAAATAAAACAAACTATAAATTAAAACTTATTCAAATATTTTAAAGAATCTATTAATTTGAATTTCAAAACAAAATTCAAAATCAAATTAAACTTTTGAAATCAAAATTAAAATCAATTTAAAATGGTAATTTTATTTTCTTATTTTAATTCTTTTTATATTTATGGAAAAATAACATATTATAAATAGGGCTTGAAAATAACTAATTTAACAAATTTTAAATGATTTATAAAGGGAATTATAAATCACTTTTATTAATAATTAAATTTAAACCATATGCTATTTTGTATTTTAAACTTATATATAAATTTTCCAAATCATATTTATATCAAGTAATATTTGAAAAGAAATAAAATAAATTTTTATTTAAATTTAAAACAAAAATTAAGCTAAGATAAATTTTAAACAATTTAACATTTATTTAAGTATTTAAAAATCATATAGTTATTAATTTAAATAACTTTGAGAAACTTAAAATTAATTTAAAACATAATTTTCCAATTACTAAATATATTATTAGAATTTAAAAACAAAACTTCATTTATTTATTAAATTCCAAAATAAAGATAATCTACAATATATATACAAATATGTATATACATTATAATTAAAAAAATTAGTTTAGCTTTTAAAAGATAAAATCACAAATTAAATATTTATTTAATCAGATTATTAAACCAAATCATATTTTATTGATCAATATTATCAAATCAATTTAATTTTAAAATAAAGATTATTAAATTGACATTGTCAAATTTCGGGATATCACAATTATCCAAACCCAAATATAAGAGTGTGTGTGCGTGTGTGTGTGCGTGTGTATATGTGGGTACGAACTAACTTATATATGAGCAAGCAAGAAAACACACGTACATACAAACTACTTATATAAGTAAAATCTGTATATACATATCAAACCCCCAAACCAGTTGTGAATGTAAACAGTAAATATACAAACTTGTGTAACTTCATATAATATAAATAGGCAACATATTATACACTAACCCATATGACTCTATATATAAAAAAATAGATCTTATATATACTTGCAGGCAAAACATGCAACCCAACAGTACACAAAAATACATATCCACACATCCATATATTTCTGTATCCCATATACACACTAGACTTACAAGAAATAAAATAAAACATACTTAAATTCTCAGATCAAAAACACACACACACACACACACACACCAACTATAATATATATACAAACTTTTATAACTATATATACTTTATAACATAACACGGTATAATATCATATAATAAGTAGAAGAATATTGGAGTGCAAACTGTTTCAAAAATGAGTGGACAAGGCAGTGAAGAGCGAAGTCAGGTTGAGGGGAGGAGAAGGAAGTTGGGTGTTTGCTTGATGGAGATCTGACACATGAAAGGTGGATAACAAGGCAAAGAAAACACGATGAAGAGGCATTGGTTAGTTTGTCTGGGAGATGGAGGTAAGCGCGGCTGCAGTGGAGTTTGGCTGAGTGGTGATCGGATTGAGGCATGATACTGAGGTGGATGAGGCGAATGAGAGTGGGCTCGGCCATGAAGAAGAATGTAGAAATTCATATGAACAGTTGTATGTTATAAAGAATCTCTCAAAAGCAAAATGGACAGGCTAGAAAAAAAATGAACCGATATAAATTTTACCAGTGGGAAAAGAAAAAGTCATGGGTTGAATTTAGTGAAAATTAATATCCAGTGGTTATTCAATTTTTAGCTGGTAGGCAAATGAAAGGTCACGGAAGTCAAAAAGGTTCGGAAACGATTACCGATATGGTAAACGTTTTACGGATTTCGTGGCGTAGTTGACCCTAAAATATACAATTGAATTTACTGCGGAGACCAGCACGATGAGTATACAGATATCAGTGATAGGACTATCCTATCAAAAGTCGATATCAGTACAGAAAAATGCTGCTATTTCGTACGGAAAAATCCAAACGGAGCTAGAAACGTCCAAATTTCGTGAAACGAATTTCGCAGTCTGATTTAGAATGTTCTAAATAAATTTTCTCATGTTGATATATTTCGGTTCCGGAATACTTTAAAATTCAACTGTTATTAACTGATTTAAACCGAATTTCTAACGACTGATAAAACATCTATATTATTCGATGAAAATTTTCCATTTGCTATGTCTAGATAGACGTATTCCAAATATTAAATTTTTATTTCAAAATTTTATTGTTTAAAATTTCACAAAATTTCAATTAAATACATTAATAAAACAAATAAAAATTAATAAAATTTACGGGTCGTTACACTCTTCCCCACTCAAAACTTTTCGTCCTCGAAAAGGAACGAGGTGTGAGAATAGAAACAACCAGACGGAAAATAGATTGAAAAAAAATAAAACAATTAATTCAAACCATATAAATTTCAATTTAAATAAATTTATATTCAACAACTGGTTTTTTTATTCAAGGTTCCCATTAAATTGATTTAATTTCACATTTATTAATGTTAGATACAAAAAGGTTCCATTCAAAAAAAAATCACTTTAAATTAATTAATATTCGATAATTGAATTTAAATTCAAGATATTTCAATTTAAATTAATTGATATTCAATAATTGCTTTTAAAATTCAAGGTATTTTATTAAGTTGATTTAATTTCAACTTTTAATATTTAATACAACAGATTTCTTTCAAACAAAATTTTATTTAATTTTTCTGATTTACTATTCAATCAACTCATTATTCCATTTATCTCTATTAACATTTTTATAATCAAAATTAAGTGTATAACATTTATCATAACCACTCAAATTTTATTTATAAATCATTTTGTATTGTATTTTATCCAATTACATGTTAAACTTCTGAATAGTTAGGGTAAGTTATATATAATGCAATTGAGTATTATCCAAATAAAATTTTACGATTCACCTATTTCAAGTTAAGTATTTATTCAAAAAATTTGGCTTCATTGAAAATCATCCTTAAATCAAAATTTTAAAAATTAATTTCTGATTAACTTCAACAATCTTTGAGATAAATATGTATGTACTATAGTATAGATATCAAATCAAATCCAAAATCATATACCTATTATAAATCAAGCCATACTTTAGAAATTTAGATCAATTTGATTACCAAAACAAACTGTAGCAAAGCTACAGAATGGTCTCTCCACTCTGAAACTCAAAAATGAATGTCGATGATGTGGCCGCCATCACTGAATTTATTTTTCAGCGACAAAACCGGAGAGCACTGATTTAAACAGTTTAAAATTCCTTGGAAACAACTTCTATTCGAAAATACTTTAAATAATATACCATTTTAAAACTTTAAAACAAAAGTTTGAAATCATCGGAAATTAAATTCATAGTTTCTTGATTGAATTCATTTAAATTTCCCAATTAATTTGTAACCTTGTTTTATAGTTCCATTTATTTTTTTATGTTAGTAAAATCAATGGTTTACGATACAATAAATGCAAATCAAATATTATCATTTTTGGCAACCAATTAAGTTAACAATTCTACTTTAGAAAATTATACTTATATACATAATCTAATCGTACAAAATCTATTATTTACCAAATTTTTGAAAATATAATTGTGCCAGTTTGTTCTGTTCAAGTGCTTTGGAAATCCTATCGATAGCATTGATCAGACGAACCGATCGAAAACCTAAATCAACATCAACAACTCAAACCACATAATATATATATAACATTTTAATATTAATATACAAATACACTTCTTCGCTCGACGATACAAGAATGGATTTCAAAGCAAGGAAAGAGATTCAAATTTGATGGACTCAAATCAAAGAGAATTTTGATTCGAAGATAAGTTTGAAACAAAGATAAAATAATTAAATAACAGAATCGGGAGATGGATAAGCTTATATAAATCGTGGGCAACATTAACCGGGTCAACCGTGACTTTAAGAATTAAATCGATGTGGAATTCTAAGGCAAATATACATTCGATCTCGAGAGATAGAATTTAGCATAACAAGTGATGTCAGCATCTAAACCGAGAATATATAAATCTCTGGTGAATCGATGCTATTGTAAAGGAGTTTCACCCCTTTACAAATCACCTCGTAGAGCTATGAGATGTTCCAGAATTCAGAAGAATACGAATAAGGAGAGACAAAATGGATTTTGGAACCGAGGGAAATGTTCCAAAATTCGTAGGAAGCCAAATCGAAGAAAAGGAATTCAAGCTCGAACGAAAGTGATTCTATAATTAAATCTACTACATATGCTATGTTTTGCCAAAAGCCAAAGCTCTGATATCAAATGTAACAGCCCGATATTTTTAACCATTCGCATCCAAACATGTTGGGTTTGAATTGCACAAAATACCAGATTGATAAGTTATATTTGGCAAAACTAAACATATGCAGTAAATAAATAATCACAGAATCACAGACAAAGAGTAATATACAATATGCAGCGGAAATAAAATGAATAGTATTTCATGAAGCTACCATGTATATAACAGAGTTAAATAAGATACAACAGAAGTCTCGAATACAATAGTCACATACAAGATCAAATACATCACTAGAATCAACTAAATATATGAAAGCTGGATAAATGGCTGAATCTCCAAGCGAAGCTCCAACTCCAAAGGTGAGTCTCAAAAGCTGTATCACTCAATCTGACCCGAGCGTAAAACAAAGCACAAATCACTCGAGTCAGAATTAACATTCTTATATCAATAAACCCAACTCAAGTGAAATAACAACTGAAATACAAGTAACTCAAAGGATGTTTGGGATAACCATCCTTTAAGGATTCGTTATACTATCTACTATGTAGTAATATATGCTATTATAATAATATCTAATAGTAAAGTAAACTTACTTGAAAATAGTGTTAAGGAGTTACCCAATATCCCTATTAACGCATAAATAGTGCCAGCAGTCTATCCAGTATCATAGTCCCTCCTGATCGGGAAGCCACCAGAGGATACTCCATATGCTACGGCACAAAACCAAAATCGTACAAGGTGTACTAGGGTAGGTGATATGACCAACTAGGCAATGCCATGGTAGATATACCAATTACCCTTCCAGACCGGTGGTAACGCATAGCAGCCACTACCGCCCACCTCGAGCCACACTCCCAAAATCAAAGGTGCACCCAATCAATCACAAAGTAATAGAATGGTATCGAAAGAGTGTGTCCGACCAGAGGAGCTACCTCATTAGCCCGTCAATCGCTCTTGTTTTAGCCATCTAATGCCAACTCATGGGAGTCGGGTCTACGTATATACTTCAATAGAACGTCGCCACTATCCTACTTCATTTTGGAATCTTCACCATGTACACGGTTGTTAAGTGGTTTTCGGAGTTGGCAGAGAGTATGACAACTTCCGATCTCGGTCTTTTTAACAACCAAACGTTACTATTACACCGCGGTCATTTCAAAATAATTTATACTTTAAAGCCAAAATACCATTGCCATTTCAATAACCATACAAATACGGTATCCTTTTCCATTTCAAAACCAAATACGATATCATTTCAATTTCAAATAGCATTTTTCAAAGTTATAACACTTTCGAAACTAAACAGTTGAAATTAAAATACTTTCAAAACATAATACTTGAAATCATAATACTCCCCACTTAACCGATTTAAATATCAAAATAGTATATATATAATAAAATTATTTTCCTCAAATTTCACAAATTAATTCAAAATCAACTCGAATTCCAAAATTCAAATTTAATTAGATCTCAAATCATTAATTCCAATTTAGCTTATGAATAAACCATTCCAAATGATATTGATTTCAAATACAGATTTGAACCACAAATAAACAATTTCAAAATATATATTTCAAAGCTTTAAATATTCTATAATTTCAAAACTAAATTTTGTATAATTCCATACATATATATCAAATTCAATTTTCTATTATTCAATTTTTAAATTTACTTAATAAATCCAATATCCTTTAAATAAACTTCATATTACAAATAACTGAATATTTCCCTCAATTTATTCAAACTTAAGATATCCATTCAAATCACTTTCCAAAATCAAGTTATAAAGTCATATCCTTTTAAAATTTCAAATTCCGTATGTTTCAAATCAATTTTAATCAAATATAATTCTTAATTAAATATAATTTCAAATCAATTTCAAATCAATTTCAAATCCATCTTCTCAACCTTAATTTATTTAAATCATTATAAACTCTATATTAAAATTAGAGACGACAATAGAGCGGGTCTAGGGTCCAAACCCGGTCCACCCGCCCCTGTTTTGGCCCGTCCAGACCCGCCCCATTGGGCCATCGAGGCGGGTAGACCCGTGATCCGTTCTTGAGTGCTTCGGGTCTAGGGTCGGGTCGGGACTCAGTTGACCCGCCCCAACCCGACCAGCACTACTAACATCTCATTATAATTATACAATAACATATGTATATATTTTCTGAATTGTTATTGTACACATCATTTTTACTAACTTTCCTTAGACACGTTGTTATTTGTATTTCATGTATTATTTGGTGATAACGAGTATAAACAAATAAATATATGTAAGTTGGTACATAATTTTGAATCAATACATAAGAATCATCGGGTCTACCCTGACCCGTACAGGTCCCGGGAACGGGGCAAAATTCCAGACGCACACCGGGTCTACGAGGCGGGTCTGGGGCGAGGTCTAAAAAATCTGGGACGGGTATAGGACACTAAATGACCGCCCCAACCTGCCCCATTGCCATTCCTAATTAAAATTTAATTTAAATACTTAACCATATTATCTTTAATAAAATCAAACTTTATTATTAAACATATTCTGTATTGAGAAAAATTTATACATGGCTTAAAATTAAGAATTTATCTATATAAAATAACATTTATATAATATCAAAAATCAATATTTTATAAACCATATTTTTTTTTCAAAACCATAGAAATCATTTTCAAAATATTTTTATATATAGATCACGGTGTCTGTATATAATTTTCTATCCTATGGTCAAGTGATACAGATATTTATCATTTCAATCCACAACTTAAATATAAATACGGGTATATATCATTTAAACCCGCAATCCCAAATTCAATTCAAACGAAAATCACTTGCATTTATCATTTCAACCTATAACGATTTCCTCCTATTCTAAAGTCCCTTTGTGACGCAGCGTGGGAAGCGAATTCGACGATGTAAATCGAATCCGTCCAGAATCTCACACGATTAGCGGAAATAATAGGTGAATCGTTGATAAATCGATGAATTTAAGAATACCGTAAGGCCCAAATCCGTTGATCACGAAGATACCGGACTTTAGCAATCTTCGACACGTTGATCGTGCATGATACCATGAGAGAAGATCTTCAATTCTTCGAACGTTGATCAAGCGCACTTGATTCCGTGAATTGGCTTCAACAATCGTTGATTCGAGCGCACTCGAATATCCGAAAGTGGAGATAGGAGATAACACTCAACTACCAATTTAAATGGAGGCACAAAGCACAAACCAAATTTTATTCAAAATTTAACAACCCTTTTACAAAGACACTTTACCCATATTTATAGGAGTTTACAACACCACTCACACGACCGTTACATAGAACAAGACAAACGACTTAAAAAAAACTATACGCGAAACAACACGCGACTTAAAAAATACACAGTAATACAAAGACCCGCGACCTAAAAAAAAAAAGAAAAACGACGTATGTAGCGACCTAGGATCTTCAGCGACCTACTGGATCTTCGTTTTAAGACATTCGCGACTTAAGGTGGATGGTCGTTCGTACGTAATGATTCTCGCGGCCTAAAAAAAGGCGACTTAGGGTTAGGTCGGGGGGGAATTAGGTCGCGGCTATGGGAAGGGTTTTGGGTCGTTAGGTCGCGGAGGTGATTTAGGGTTAGGTCGTGGGGTTTTAGGTCGCGGCTACGGCGATAGGTCGTTGATGTGGTTAGGTTGTGGATGATGGGGTTAGGTCGTGGATGGGGGTTATGTTGAAGGTCATGGATGGGATGGGGTTTAGGTCGCGGACCGTGGAGGTGGTGCGACCGCGAGGTACCTTCTTCATCATCCTCCCCTTGTTGGAAGGAATTTGTCCTCGAATTCACACTCTCGTCATCTTCGACCAGTTCCTCCCCATAATACGAAATCAAATGTTTAACGTTGAAAACGTCTGCAGTGTGAATATGATCTGGCAATTTTAATCGATATGCATTATCATTGATCTTCTTCAAAACTTCTACTGGACCAAATTTTCGAGCTTTCAACTTGTTGTAAGTTCCAACTGGAAAACGATCTCTTGTTAACACTGCGTAAACCAAATCACCTTCTCTGAAGTCCACACTCCTTCGTTTCTTATCTGCCAGTTGTTTATACTTCTCATTTGATGCAAGCAATCGTTCATGGACAGTTCTGTGGCACTCCTGCAACTCGTTCACGAAATCACCAGCTCGTTTAACAACTCCCTTCCGATATGGTACTGTCATCAACTCCAACGGCCCTTCGGAATTGCTGAATATACAACTTGAAACGGATTGAATCCAGTACTTCGATTGACAGCATGATTATGTGCAAATTCCGCCTGACATAACTTCATATCCTAGCTCTTCAAATTATCTTTTACAAGACACCTCAGTAAATTTCCCAACGATCGGTTAACCCCTCCGTTTGCCCATCAGTTTGCAGATGGTAAGCGCTACTAAAGTTCAGCTTCGTTCCAACCATCTTCCACAAACTCAACCAAAAATGACTCAGAAATCTGGTATCCCTGTCTGAAACTATAGATTCTGGTAAACCATGCAAGCGATCAATCTCTCTAAAGAACAACTGTGCAACACGGACTGCATCCGCGGTTTTCTTACAGGCTATAAAGTGTGCCATCTTCGAAAATCTATCTACAACCACAGATATGGAATCATTTCCTCGCTGAGTTCTTGGCAACCCCAAAACGAAATCCATGCTGATATCAACCCATGGTTTGGTAGGAACATGTAAAGGCATATACAAACCCGCATTTGTAGCTGTCCCTTTCGAAACTTGGCAAACATGACATCTCTGAAAAAACTTTTCAACTTCTTTTCTCATCGACGGCCAAAAATAAGACCTTGAAATCAACTGCAAAGTACGATCCCTGCCCATATGGCCTTCTTCATGTAACTCTTTGATAATCTTCATTCGCAAACTTCCTTTTGGTATGCACAATCGATTCCACTTGAATAGAAACCCATCAATCATCACATATTCATCCGTCTTTCCCTCCTTGACTTCATCTACAAACTTTGCAAAGTAAGGATCTTCTTCAAACAACTCTGGCAATAGTTCAAATCATGTCACTTCAACCTTCATTGTCGTCAACAAATGATTCCTCCTGCTTAATGCATCCGCTACATGATTCGTCACCCCTGATTTGTGTTTCACAACAAAAGTAAACTGTTGTAGATACGCAGTCCATGATGCATGCCTTGCTGAAATCTTGTCTTGCCCTTGTAGATGTTTCAACGCCTCATGATCAGTATATAGCACAAAATCCTTCTGAAACAGATAATGTCTCCAATGCTTCACAGCTTGAACAATGGCGTAAAACTCTACATCATATGTACTATATCTCAACTTTGCTCCAGACAATTTTTCACTGAAATAAGCAACCGGTCTTCCATTCTGACTCAATACTCCACCAATTCCAACCTTCGAAGCGTCAGTGTGTAACTCAAACAACAACTGAAAATTTGGTAATACTAAAATTGGTGCTGATGTCAAGAGTTCCTTGATTCGTTCAAAAGCAACCCCTGCTTCCTCTGACCATGAAAACTGCTTGCCCTTCATACAATCAGTAACAGGCGCCATCACACTACTAAAGTGTGGAATAAACCTTCGATAAAATAAAGCTAACCCATGAAAACTTCTAACTTCTGTTATTGTTCTGGGTTATGGCCAATTTCTAATTGCTTCAACTTTATTCTGATCCACCTGTATACCTCCTTCTGATACAACATATCCCAAAAATAAAACACTATGCGTCATGAACACGCATTTCTTCATTGCAGCATAAAATTGTTCCTGTCGCAGTATCATCAACACTTTTCTCAGATGATGCAAGTGCTCTTCTGGGCTTCCACTGTATATCAGTATATCATCAAAATACACCACCACGAACTTCCCAATAAATGGTCTAAAGATCTGATTCATCACCCGCGTAGACGTACTAGGTGCATTCGAAAGACCAAACGGCATAACCAGCCATTCATACAACCCCTTCCGTGTCTTGAACGCTGTTTTCCATTCATCACCTGGTCTAATTCGAATTTGATGATAACCGCTCTTTAGATCAATCTTGGAAAATATAGTAGCTCCATTCAACTGGTCTAGCAACTCATCCAATCTAGGCATAGGAAACCTGTATCGGACAGTAATCTTATTTAATGCCCGACTATCGGTACACATCCTCCACGTTCCATCCTTCTTCGGCACCAACAATGTTGGTACTGCACATGGACTAAGACTCTCTTGAACACGCCCTTGCTCAATCAACTCTTCCATTTGCCTTCTCAACTCCTCGTGTTCTTTCGGACTCATACGATAATGTGGCCTATGAAGTAAAACAGCACCTGGCACTAGATCAATTTGATGTTGTATGTCTCTCAACGGTGGCAATTCTTTTGGCAGCTCTTCAGGGAATACATCTTCAAATTCTTCCAGCACTGGCTTTACCTTTTCAGGAACTTCCACTACTTCACTACTCTCACGTCCAATCAACAAAAACACTTCAGGTTCCTCCTCCACCTCTTTAACAAACTCCTTCAAAGTCAACAGAGTCTTTAATTCTTCAATCTCCTCCATCTTGTTTTCTTCTTGTTGTCGCTTCTTAGGAACTAAAGTGATTTTTGTGCCTTCAAACATGAAAATGTAGCTATTGGTACGACCGTCATGTTGTACAGCCCTATCATACTGCGACGGTCTCCCCAACAACAGATGACGTACATTCATATCCACAACATCGCACCAAATCTCATCTTTATATCTCTTCCCAATCGAAAAATTCACACAAGCTCTTCGACAAACCTTCACTTCCCCACCTTTCCTCAACCAAGCTAACTTGTAAGGTTTCAGATGCTTCTCTATTTTCAATGCCAACTTTTTCACAGCCTCTGTAGAAATAATGTTATCACAGCTTCCCGCATCGACGACAAATTTGCAAACCTTCCCCAGAATAGTGCACGTCGATTGAAAAATATTACTCCTCAACCAACTTGAATCATCCTTTTGCTTTGGTGTCAAACACGACCTCCTCATCATCAAATTACAACCCTCATCTCCCGACAATTCTTCCTCCTCCTCAACATATGGTGAATTGTAACATTCAGCTTCAGCATCCTCATCTTCAATCTCAGCAATCATCGCCCGCTTCTTTGGCTTTAGACATTCATTGCTCTTGTGACCAAATTCTTGACAATTAAAGCACTTAATACTATTGTTGACCTTGGTCTTTACAACCTCATTGACAACCGGTTTAGTAACAGCTTTTGAAACAGTAGTATTGCCACTGGTTTCCTTCACTTGATTATTGGAATTTGTAAACACACCACCACCTCTTCTGCCTTGCTTCTCCCAAGCTAACGCCTTCTGGTGTGCTTCTGCAACAGATCTCGGATCAAACATATTTACCATATGTTGAATCTGCATTCTCAACCCTCCAACAAACCTAGTGGTCAACTGTTCTTCTGTCTCCATGATGCCATTTCGAACAATCAGTTGATAAAACTCATCAGCATAATCATTAACAGTCTTTGTCCCCTGCCTTAGATTTTTTAAGTGTTGATACATAAGAGATTAATAATTGTAAGGTAAGAAAGTAGCTTTCATTAACTTCTTCATCTTCCCCCATGAAACAATCTTTGACTTCCTCATCCGTTCTTGTGTAAGTTTTGTCTGTTGCCACCACGCCATGGCTCTCCCTCTTAAACGAGTAGCAATCAACTTCACTCTACGATCTTCCGGAACCTCCTTGAAATCAAAGATATCCTCAACATTAGATAACCAATCTAGAAATTCTTCAGCCTGCATACCACCCTTAAACTCTGTAATTTCAATTTTCATTCCGGACTTCCATTTGTGATCATACTCTGAATGATTTCTTCCTTGGCTTCGATTTCGACTATGAACACTACCACCATCAACTCCTCATCAAAATCTGATGCATATCGATGTCGTTCATGACCACTAATATCTCTACGACCAACATTTCTTCGATCTACATTCCTCCGGTCACGATAATCCACATCTCTTCGATTTCGTTCATCAACATTTCTATCACGATCGTCAACATTTCTACGATCATGATCTTCTCTTCTCTCCCGATCTGAATGTGGTGAAACTCTATTTCCCCCATGACTCGATTCAGGTGAAACCCTTCTTCGACTTTGATTCATTTCAAGCATCATTCTCTCTAATCGACCAATCCCTTCATTCAACTTCTCGGTGAAACTCTCGTTGATTCGTTGCTCCATTTCGTCGGTCTCTTCTCTTCCATACAAAGCATTAATATTACGATGACGTTGAGCTCGTCTCGGTGGCATGATTGAACTTCAACAAATCAACAATCTTAAAAAACTTCAACTCAAACTTGAACAAACAAGTCACGGCTTACACCAACACTTGGCTCTCGGCCTTGAACACTTCAAAGTGCTACTCGGCTCAAACTTCAAACACTTTCTGGGCTCTGATACCAAACTGACGCAGCGTGGGAAGCGAACTCGACGATGTAAATCGAATCCGTCCTGGATCTCACACGATTAGCGGCAATAATCGGTGAATCGTTGATAAATCGATGAATTTAAGGATACCGTAAGGCCCAAATCCGTTGATCACGAAGATACCAGACTTTAGCAATCTTCGACACGTTGATCGCGCACGATACCATGAGAGAAGATCTTCAATTCTTCGAACGTTGATCAAGCGCGCTTGATTCTGTGAATTGGCTTCAACAATCGTTGATTCGAGCGCACTCGAATATCCGAAAGTGGAGATAGGAGATAACACTCAACTACCAATTTAAATGGGGGCATAAAGCACAAACCAAATTTTATTCAAAATTCAACAACCCTTTTACAATGACACTTTACCCCTATTTATAGGAGTTTACAACACCACTCACACGACCGTTACATAGAACAAGACAAACGACTTAAAAAAAAACTATACGCGAAACAACACGCGACTTAAAAAATACACAGTAATACAAAGACCCGCGACCTAAAAAAAAAGAAAAACGACGTATGTCATGACCTAGGATCTTCAGCGTCCTACTGGATCTTCGTTTTCGCGACTTAAGGTGGATGGTCGTTCGCGCGTAATGATTCTCGCGACCTAAAAAAAAGGCGACTTAGGGTTAGGTCGGGGGGGGGGGGGGGATTAGGTCGCGGCTATGGGAAGGGATTTGGGTCGTTAGGTCGCGGAGGTGATTTAGGGTTAGGTCGTGGGGTTTTAGGTCGCGGCTACGGTGATAGGTCGTTGATGTGGTTAGGTCGTGGATGTTGGGGTTAGGTCGCGGATGGGGGTTATGTTGAAGGTCGTGGATGGGATAGGGTTTAGGTCGCGGACCGTGGAGGTGGTGCGACCGCGAGGTACGTTCTTCATCACTTTGGGTATGTATCATTTCAACCCATAGTGAATTCTATATTAACAGGGAACTTGCAGAGTGATATAGATATAATAATATAACAGGCATACATCATCAATATAAATAACAGCTAATGGTGTCAGATGTCATAGGTAAATAAGTACAAATAATAGCATATATAGCAATGTAAATAACTAACAACAGCATATTTCAATTGCCATTTCAATTGAAATCAAATTTAATAAATATAAGAACATTAATCGTAAGTAATTACTCACCTTTCGAGGTTAGAGATGAACGAGACTGAGATGTGCTACGAATTCAAGCACAAAACCCAAAGCAAAGCTAGATGGATACAGATTAGACAGACAAGCTAATATATAAGGAATCGATGAAAATAAATCAGAAACTACTTGATGTAGACTGAAACAAAATATATATAATATTCTAATATATTATTTTCTTAACCAATATTAATTTTGAAACTCATAAAAATTACACACACACACACACACAGACATATACATAACATAATTTTTAAAATAAAACTTATATAGGTATATGTAAACGTATCACAAGTATATGCGTATAACCTAAAACAAAATCTTATATAGACTTTTAATATCTAATAGAATATAACTCATACATATAAAGGGTATATATATATAACCACAAAATATTAATACTTCAAACATACATATACAAAATAAACTTTGAAGTATATAAAACTGTAAACAACAATCTTACCGTAGTTATATATATACTTACTATCATATTATAAATCTTTTGTGTCGTCTAATATATATATATATATATATATATATATATATATATATATATATATATATATATATTTATATATATAAAGTATACATAATTCTTTCTTTTAGCATCACAAATGACTCACAGTAACACCATGTACAAATATACACTATAAACTAATATATATCACTTACTCTAAATCTTAACAGACCACCCATATATATGACTTTATTATAAACTATATTTGATAGCAACTGGAAAAAATGCTTATTGAAAAACAACTCAGAATTATATATCATAATATATATCCTTATTCATAGGTCAACATAATAAAAACTATACGACAACATAGTAAAAACATATACACACACACACTAACTATAAATCAGAAAACATAAACATATGTAAATAAATAAAATTATTTTATAAAGTATACATATACTAACCTATACATTTATCTATAGAGCTCATACCGCCGAAACAACTTATATAAAAAGATATGTATATACAGCAATTAGAACTAAGTATACTGACATGTAAAATCGTTAAACAACAATTATCCAAACCCAAATATAAGTTGTGTGTGTGTGTATGTGGAAATAAACGAACTTAAATATGAGTAAGCAAGAAAACACACGTACATACAAATTACTTAAATATGTGGAAATAAACGAACTTAAATATGAGTAAGCAAGAAAACACACGTACATACAAATTACTTATATAAGTAAAATCTGTATATACATATCAAACCCCCAAACCAGTTATGAATGTAAACAGTAAATATATAAACCTATGTAACTTCATATAATATAAATAGCCAACATATTATATACTAACCCATATGACTCTATATATAAAAAACAGATCTTATATATCATTGCAGGCAAAATACGCGACCCAACAGTAAACGAAAATACATATCTACTCATCTATATATTGCTGTAACCCATATACATACTAGACTTACAAGAAATAAAATAAAAAATACATAAATTCTCAGATTATATATATATATATATATATATATATATATATATATATATATATATATATATATAACACAACACAGTATAATATCATATAATAAATAGAAGAATATTGGTGTGCTTACTGTTTCAACCATGAGTGGACAAGGCAGTGAAGTGCGAAGTCAGACCGAAGGGAGGAGAAGGAAGTTGGGTGTTTTCTTGATGGAGATCTGACACGCGAAACATGGAGAACGAGGTAAAGAAAACATGGTGAAGAGGCCTTTGTTAGTTTGTCTGGGGATGGAGGCAAGGGCGGCTACAGTAGAGTTTGGCTGAGTGGATCGGCTTGAGGCATGATACTGAGGTGGATGAGGTGAATGAGAGCGAGCGCGGCCGTGAAGAAGAATGTAGAAATTCATATGAACAGTTGTACGTTATAAAGAATCACTCAAAAGAAAAATAAACAGGCTAGAAAAAAATGAACTGGTATAAATTTTAACAGTGGAAAAAGAAAAGTCAGGGGTTGAAATTAGTGAAAATTAATATCAGTGGCTATTTTATTTTTAGCTGATAGGCAAATGAAAGGTCACGAAAGTCAAAACGGTTCGAAAATGGTTACCGATACGGTAAACGTTTTATGGATTTCGTGGCGTAGCTGACCCTGAAATATATAAATGAATATACTGTGGAGATCAACATGACGAGACGATCAAAATGGTATACAAATATTAGCGATACGACCATCCTATCAAAAGTCGATATCGGTACCAAAAAATGCTGTTATTTCGTACGGAAAAATCCAAACGGAGCTAGAAACGTCTGAATTTCGCGAAACGAATTTCGCAGTTTGATTCAGAGTGTTCTAAATAAATTTTCTCATGTTAGCATCTTTAGGTTTTAGAATACTTTTAAATTCAACTGTCATTAACTGATTTAAACTAAATTTCTAGCGACTGATAGAACATCTATATTATTCGACAAAATTTTTCCATTTGCTATGTGTACATAGACGTATTCCAAATATTAAATTTTTATTTCAAAATTTTGTTGTTTAAAATTTCACAAAATTTCAATTAAATATATTAATAAAACAAATAAAAATTATTAAAATTTGCGGGTCATTACATTAATAGAATTAACAAATAGTTAAAATCAAACCATTAAAATGAGAAAACCCTAAAATTTGCACTGCGATAAGGTCGATCGTTCACCATGAGTGGTCGACCATAAGCGGTTGATCGATATGGTGTAGGGGTCTACCAGTTAAAGGCTGAAATGCATAATTTGAACCTCGGCCTAAGCCCAGGTTAAAATATAGACTATTAATTGTATGTATAAAAATTATACATATGTGTGGATGTTAGGGATAATAGAGAAATTATTTCCATAGCTATGAGATGACGCTAGAACGTTGCGTGGTTAGGTGAATATACTTTACCCAATGAGGGCGATTCTATTGCAAATGGCATTCACACAAGGTTCTATGGTGGATGTACAGCACTGACTGATGTCTGATTAAGTATATGAGCCCGACACAATGGGACTCCTTGGTATTCACGATTTTAACGCGGCGTGATATTATGTTGTTGATGGATCCCAATACATGCAATAAGATATGTATACTATGATCGAGAGGTGGACACGGATGTAAACAATGAGACACAGTAGCGAGTCGACATCGCAGGCTCCCCCTCGATGCGTAGTTGGATTACATGTAGTCGTAGTTATGGGATATTTATTCCCATGTAGTTGTAGTAGCGATGTTCCTATATTGAGTATCTCTAGCAGCGATGTTTCCATATCAAGTAGCTCTAGAAGTGGTATTTCCATGTTGAGTAGCTCTAGTAGCTGTGTTTCCATATCAAGTAGCTCTAGAAGTGGTGTTTCCATATTGAGTAGCTCTAGGAGCAGTAGTCAGTCGTTAGTTACTGAGGTTTGATCTGCAGTTCGATCCTTGTAGTAGCATGCACAAATTGTAATGTAGATGTATGTTGGATAAAAATACTTAAGTAATGGACCCTAGAAATACACGAGTACTCATTCACCAGACTTTTGTCAGATCCACTATTTTTCCTTTTCTCCTTCACCATAGGAGGACAGGGCTGCAGGTGATTTGGCCCGATTTTAGTACGTAGAGAGGCGAGCTCATCACAGGCGTTGCTTACCTTTATTTACTCTCTATATAACTGTTCATCTTATCGGTACTTAATATATTTTTTATTAGACTATGGGTGGTATTTCTATGTACTTTGTATTTGTCTACGTACTATTTTTCTAAGGCTGTGTTTTAGGATATTTTTTGTGATGGATATTCTCTATATGTATATTTTGTTCCATTCCATTGCGAGTTCTGAAAGTTTAGTATATCTTAGAACATATCTATTTATTTTTAATCTCCACGATGTTATAAAAACCCAACGGCTCGTGCTTCTTGGCGCTGATGTGAGTCCGAATGTCACCCTAGATTTTGGATCGATGTGTCTAGGGGTGCAGGTTGTTTCAGAATGAAAGCTACATAACTTAAGAATCACAAAGGAAATAAGTTTCATTAACAACATTAAGGTTAACGGTGCAACTAAATATATAGAAGTAAGTAATAATCATAATGAAACATTAGCAAACAACATCGATAAGAATAATGTTAAAAGTCCAATGGCAGAGTCCAATTATACAGTTCATATTATACATAACAATGTACAAAAGACAATTGAAATAGAAGATTTGAATGAAGACACAATAGTGGGAGTCCAAACTAAGTTGTTGGTCCAGCTCATTTGGCAGCAGATGAAATTGGCTAAATTTAAAAAACCTAAATGTATCTCAATGGGCCTATTTGAGTGACTAGTTAGCATTTAGATACAGTCAACATTTTAAATTAATGTTTAATTTCAATTTAAATGTGTTTATATCTAAATAAATTTAAACCTTTCAGATTACACATGTGAAACTTGAACAATTACTAATCATAATGAGTTGTTCACCCGATTATTTTAGGTATGTGAAAAGTCACATTTATATACATGCATGATAAGATAACAACCATGACATACATGTACATAACAACATGCGATAAATTCAAAGCGTATAGATTTTGAATGCATTGTCATAATGGATTGGGATTTGCAATTAATATATGCATCTATAACAAACAAGTGATTCTTACATCAAATTCAAAAAGACAAGGTCAGGAATCTTAATATTCTGATTGTTTATTATCAACCAATATGAATAATTAATAATGGTTTAACCATAAAAATAACGATAATGATATACATATATATATTACATTTTAGAATTAATTTCAAAATTAATATGTATATATAATTAATAAACTTGGAATATTTTTTATTTAATTTATTCATATGTTAATTAATAAATCATAATTTTGTTTTATATTTATGAATATGAAAAATAAAATCCAAAATAATTTTATTTAACATTTCAAAATCATAATTTACATACAATTCCAAAATCTATTTTATGTATGAAAATAATAAAATCCAAAATAATATTATTCCACATTCCAAAGTTATAAAAATATTAAAATTATAAAACCATTATTTTATGTATACAAATCTAACAATTAAAGTTATAAAATAATTAAACTACAATGATGAAAAGTTGAAAGTCATATTTATATGATTTTCATAATAAACTATCAATAGTATGATGTAGCTTTCATTAAGATTTAATTTTATGATAAATACATTCATATACACTAATTATTTTTAGTTAATTACTGATTTTCGTAATTACATAAGGGTTATGATAATATATTGAATTTAGGCATCATCAAATCAAATAAAATACAATATTTACCAATTTCACGATCTTGCCACTTGCTATACCTTAACCTGTATATATCTCCTTAGAATCTAATTTCACATTCTTGATTTTGCAAGAATTACAACACTATCACCATTGAAATAATAGAGGATTTTAGATTTCTAGAATGGAGTAAGGGGTGGCCGGCCTTATATGTGGAGATTAGGTTCCTTTTCATTTTTTCCAAGCAAGAGAATAAAGTAGTTAGAGATACAATTTATAGAAGAGTTATTAAATGAGTTATCTATCTACCATTAGTGACTCTTAAAATTCAAACCAAAAGAAACCCTTTCACCCCCATTACGTGGTTTCCTTCCTTTTCTCTCTCTCTTTTATTTGTTAACTGTCTGCACATTTAAGACCCATTTAAACATGTATTAATATAGTATTTTAATACCTGTATGTACAATGCTTATACACATACCCAAATGATTACTAAAGGCATCCAGAAAATTTCCAAGAGATACCAAAATTACCGATGGCATTCAACCTACTAAAATCACTCATAATTATTACATCTTATATAATACCATACTCTAAACTAATTAAATCTGGTGATATTTCAGAGATTACATAAATTCGTTTGTGAGATCCATATGTGTAAGTCAGTCAACATTTTGAAGGAACATGGCCAGCACTTAGCGAGATAAATTGGTGGATTTAAAAAAAAATACATTTTTATATCTTATTGGGCCTATAAAGTCTAAATTATTTTGCATCCAATCTAAATAGTTTTAAATAAAATCTTTTTTATTTAATTAATTTATATAAAAAATTGTTTTTGTTTATATAGTATACATACATACATATATACAGATATATACGCGCGCACACACACACGCACACACAAATATATATATATATATATATATATATATATAATGCATATGTGTATCAAATACACATATATGTGTACAGTGCACATGCAACATATAGATGTGTACATGGTCTAATGTGCCCGTATACAAGAGTTGGGATTCACACCACAACGGACATGTTTGACACTTTAGATATGTATTTGTTGTCCATTATTAGTTTATTATATATATATATATTGATAAGAACACCTATAAACACATATATATTTATATTTAAAAAATTTTATTTTATAGATGTTGATTAATTCAAAGTAGTATCTAAAATATCCTAATATAGTTCAAATTTTAAATCAGATTAGATATAGGAGAAAAGGTCTATTTCAAATAAAAAACAAATTTCAAAAGCTGATATATTTATATACATATAAAATACTAATTTTTTAGATAAACATTAAAATATTTTATATTTAATTTTAAAATTTATTTGTAGAATATTAGCTAACAAATGAAAATTATATATATTTAAATATAATTTTTTTATTTTGACCAAAACAATTTTATAACTTTTTTAATTATCACAAATCCATGCAGATTTATGTTCAGTTTTTCAATTATAAAATCCGTATAGATTTTATACCAATATATATATATATATATATATATATATATATATATATATATACACACACACACACACCTGAAATATTAATCCATACGGATTTATACTAAAGAATTATTTTTTAATTTAAATATAAATTTAAAAGAGTTTAAAATGTATGTATTAATTATTAATCATATTTTGAATATATATACATAATTTAATATATATATATATATAATTTAATATATATATATAATTTAATATATATATATAATTTAATATACATATATATATATATATTAATTTGTATGGATTGTATATTTATATACGAATTAAAAAATATGCATTTTAATTTCAAATTGTTTAAAAATCATTTAATTTTATACTTTTTTTAAATGGCCGAAAGGAAAAATCTGTATATTATACATTAAAAAAAATAACATCAATTTAAATGCGTGTGTGTGTATGTGAAATCGGACAACAAATACATATATAAATTCATAATAATAACATAAATCTAATTTACACAGCATATTGATATAGATGAATATATGTATATAGTAGATAATATATAATGTATCGGAATATGAAGCCTAGGATTAACACCTTAAATGTTGAATCAAAACTTATTACATCTAATCTATACTCCGGAGGCTGCAGTTGACTAAAAGAGAATATTACCAACTAGAACTAGATTTA
The DNA here is from genome assembly GCA_030765085.1 of Allium cepa. Lineage (NCBI taxonomy): Eukaryota > Viridiplantae > Streptophyta > Magnoliopsida > Asparagales > Amaryllidaceae > Allium > Allium cepa. The sequence goes on from CM060941.1 coordinate 1,047,221,954, forward strand.
TATGACTATAATTTAATTTGAAAATAAAGGGAGAAGTTTTGTTGGCCAGATGTAGGTAGGTTGGAGGCTTCAAATTAAAAAAGAAAATGGGAGAGGATGTATGGTTTATATAGGTAATTGGAAGAAGTAAAAGGAGGAGATATCGATCTGATTGTTTAGCTCTTCCTTTGCTAATTTAGAACCAAATATATCAAACAAATATCACCACTCCCTCCACTAGTATGTCCAACCTCATCATGGCCTCAATGGACCCATAGACTCTTCCAAATCCAATTAACATTTATTTATTTTAAATCCAATTTAAATATTTATTGATATCGCATATTGATATGTACATATATAACTTTTATGTACGCACTTTATTAAATAGCGGTTCAAATAAATCAAATAAAATTTAATGATCAATATTTTATAAATATTAGTTAATTTAGTTAATAACAATAATAATAATTTAATAGCATTATATAGTGTGATGACCGGAATTTTGAGCAATATCAATTTAATAATCTGTATTAATAAATTAAATTGATTTGATAATTTTCTTTTACAATTTTAATTTAAATTGGAAAATTTATTCTTTTAAAAGCAAATAAATATTTAATTGGTAAATTTTATCTTTTAAAATATAATAAAATATTTTCTATTTATAATATATATATATTATTTGTATATATTGTAAATAGAAAAGCTTTGGTTGAAATTTAATAAATAAACAAAATCATGTTTTTCAAATTTTAAGATATTTTGTAATTTGGAAGTTATGATTAAATTTAATATAAACACTTTTCAATAATTATTTAAAAGTTAAACTTTATATTTCCTACCAAATAGAGATAATATTTATAATATGTTTATTGATTTGAAATTTTATTTTAGCTTAAGTTTAAATAAGACTAATTTAAAGTTTATTTCTTTAGTTTTAAATAATTCTTTCTTTTTAATTTTAACTTGCATAATGTAATTTGAAAACATAAATATACATGAATTAATTAAGACATTAACCTATTAATATAAACAAAGGAATAAATAAGATTTAAAACATTTTGTAATTCATATGTTTAAAATGCGTAAGAAATTTTATAGCAAGGATTTAAACATAAATCTCCTATTTTTAACATTTGTAAAGTAATATAAGCATGAATTGACATTTGTTGCTTAAGCATTTATCAAATTAACAAGTGGCATACATCTCTCTTTGTAAAATTAAATCATATGTTAAAATGTTTAAAGGAAAACTGATCATTTTGGTTCTCAGCTTCAAATTTTCTCAAGATCTTCCTTCTTCTTAAATAATGAAACCCAAATATAAAATCAAAGGAAATCCTGGAAAATCAAAAGTAAACTGGCAATAAAATTTCAGTACATCGGTTTCAAGACTTCAAACATGAAAGATCATTTCAGAAATGCAAGCTCAACATCAAGTTTCAACATCAATTATTTTTAAGATTTCAGCAATACAAGATCAGGCAAAATCAAAACAAAGTTCTGAAGCCTGACTCTCAGTTGAAAACTTGGTGAGTAAACTTCATTTTAAAAACAGTTTAAAACCTATGATTATAACCAGATGCTTATGATGGATTGTGTGAAAATATTGTTGCTTATGTTTATGTGTATGAATGCATGTATGTATATATACGATGTGCTGTATATATCTGGATGCATGCCTGGAAATGGATGTTCATCTCTCTGTTTAAACTTTGGTGAGAAAACATTTAACTTAAAAACAGTTTGAGAATCCGTGAATATGTTTAAATGTTGATGATGGATTTTTGAAAAAAATTAATATGGTTTGTATATGTTTATACATGAGAATGTATGTGTATTTGCCTGTTTAAATTGTGTGTATGAAAATAGCCCTCTGTTAATATACAAGCGTCTAAATTTATAGAATAAAATTCATATCTCTCCAGATATCTGAGGATAGGCTAAAATTTGTAAATATAAAATGTTTGTGAGTATATAAACTTAATTTTAAAAATAAAATTCATAGATATATATGAACTGTTTATTTATAAAGTATGAAATATCCATATCTGATCAAAATTGGTCCAACTTAAATTGTCAGGAGATTATGAATCAAGTCTATAACCTGATTCTAGTTTGAATTCATGAATTTAGAGATAGGAATTGTGATTTTTAGATTAGAAATGGATGAGGTACTGTGGGAGAAGGGTTTCGACATTTTTGTCGATTTCTGGTGATCTATGTCGAAGTTTGTGACGAAGTTTGGTCTGTAGGAGACCCGAGTGTCGTGAATCAAGGGAAAATTAGAGTGGGATTTTTATGATGGCCGAGGTTGGTAGTCGCAGGTGATTTAGGGTTCGATAGCCTGTTTAGGATGTCGGGATAACTGTGGTTGGTGCGTCGGCAAGGATGGACCGGACTCGACCGCATGTGGGGGAAATGGTTCGTTATGGAGGGGCACGGCTTTCGTGTGGTTGGCGTGATTAACGGTGATCGGAGGTGATAGCTAGAAGGGTTTTCTTCCGATCGAGGTGGGTTCCTGTGTGCGTCGTTCTGTTCGATTTTGATTGCTTGGTGGAATCGTCAGTCTGGGAGGTTGAGGAGGATGGCGAGGTGGTGTGCGACTTGTCGAGAGTCGAGGCGTTGATCTCTAGTGGTTGGCACCGTGCACGTGCACACGCCTTCGTTCGTATCTGGGTTGATTTGGGGTTTTGGGAGGTGATGTCTTCTCGCATGCTTGCTCGAGGTTGTTGCAGGGTTGACTCGGAGTAGGTAGTGAACGCAATCAACTCGTGTTATACTTTGGGTTTTTCATTTTTTGGCTCGGGATTTGAGTATAGGGCTTAGATCATTTGCTTGTTATAGGTTTTAAACCTGTCGACTTTTCAAAATTTAAAATGAATTTGAATTTAAAAAGAAGGATTTTAAACAGAGTTTAAAACAAGTTTTTAAGTATGGGTTGAAATCAACTTTTGTATTCTAGTTATGAAATAAATAAATTATATAAAATCAAATGTTTAAACAAGATTATGGGTTAAAGTATATTTAAAAAAATGAAATTGTTTTCCAATAAATGTTTAAAACTTTATTTTTATAAAATTCTTTTATAAAGAGTTTTCCTTAATTTTAGAATGTGAAGTTATATACAATCTGTTTAACTTAAGTTTGCAAGTTAAGTAATTTATTTATTTTTCAAAGCTTATTTTTCAAAAATAAAATTAATTAATTTAGTTTAAACTTTTACTTATATAAGTTTCTCTTAAATGAAAAATATTTCTTTACTTTTGTTTAAGAGGTTTGTAAATTGTTTTAAATTTTAATAAGTTAAAACATTTTTTTAAAATCTTAATTAAAAATGGAATTTAAAAATAAATTTAAAGGTGAAGTGTTTAAATGAATATGTTAATGATAGTTAAGTCATTAACAAAAGAATGATTTATCTTAAGAATAATTTATGTTTTAATGATTAATGATTAATTAATTAATGATTTAGTATTAATTAATTAAGTAACTAAGGATTGTAAGTAATTAATTAAGGATTAATTAATTAAGTAATTAAGGGTTGAATTAATTAATTTAAGATTTATTAATTTGAAATTAAGGGCCATTAATTCGATAAAGTATATATTATTAATTAATAATTAAGAGTTAATTAATCAAGTAATTAAAGATTAATTAAGTTAAAATTTAGCAATTAATTAAGTAATTAGAAATTAATTAATTGGAAATTAAGAATTAATTAATCTGTAAATAATAATGGTCAATTTTAGTTTAATTACTTAAGAGAAGTAATTAAAGAATTGTTAATAGTTAATAAAGATCATTAACTAGGAATTATTAAATAATTAATTAATATGATTAATTTAAATAATTAATTAGATTAATTAATTAAGGATAATCATTTATGAAATTTATTAAGTATAATTACTTAATGAAATTAATTAAAGGAATTAATTACTCAATGTAATTAATTAAATAAATATGATTAGTTTATGTTAATTAATTAGTTTAGTTAATTTAAGGTAATCATTTGATGATTTGTTAAGTATAATTACTTAATGTAATTAATGAAGTGTAATTACTTAGTGAAGTAATTAGCGATGGTAATTTACTGGATGTAATTAATTGAAGAATGGAAGTAATTTGGGTTTAATTACTTTATATAATTAATTGAAGGATAATTAGTTAATGGAAGAGATTTAGGATTAATTACTTTGTGATTAATAAAGGGATAATTACTCAGTGGAAGTAATTAAGAATTAATTACTTAGTGTAATTAATTAAAGAATTAATTAATTTTAAGAAGTTAATTAATTAATGTAAGTAATTAAGGGTAGTTAATTACTGGAAGTGATTAATCAAGGGTGATTTATAAATGTGATTAATTAAGGATTAATTATTAAATATAATTAATTTAAGTAGAGTAATTAATTACGAAAGTAATTAAAGGATCATTAATTAATGCAATTAATGATATAATTAAGAGTTGATTAATGAAGATTAATTAATCAATAATAAGCGATTATAGAGTAATTAATTAATTGTAATTAATTAATGGTTAATGTAATTGATTATAATAATTAATTAATGAAGTAATCAAAGGTTAATTACTATAAATGGTTAAGAATAATTAATTTGTGTAATTAATTAAAGACTAATTACTTAATGTAATTAGAAATTGATCAATCGAGGGTGATTAATTAAGATGAATACTTAGAGGATGATCAATTAATTGACTTGTAATTAATTAATGGTTATGTAAGCAAGATTTATGTGATTAAAGTAATTAATTTAATTTATTTTAAATTAATTAGAGATGAAGTAATTAATTTAATTCATTTTAAATTAATTATAGATGTGTGATTGATAGATCTTTGCTTATGAATGACTGATTGATATTGAATGCCTTGATTGTTTGATATCTCTGATGAGATATGTGTTGATATGTGATATTGGGTTTTTTGGTTGAATTGTGATGATATGAATTATCTATTTGGGATTGTGAATTATCTATCCGTGTGAATATAGATAATAGAATTGAATTGTTTTAACTTTAAAACAACTTGGACCTAAAAGATGGCGTTTTGGATTTCGATGAGACCTGGATCGGGTTTTCAAATTTGGATATCCGAAAACCACATCGATCCAAATTAAACGTTAGATCGTGAATCTCAAGTGAAGTGAAGAATCAAAGTGTAAGGACTATTGTCGTTAACTCTGAGGGTGATTCCAAAATGAGTTGACGAAAATGGTACTTTCAGATTCAAGATGAAGATTCAGAGTGTAAGGGCTATTGTTGTTAACTCTGAGGGTGATTCCAAAATGAGTGTAACGAGATAGTGCCTTCGGTTTCGTTCAAACCCGGAACGAATTTGTATGGATTAAATGCTTTCAGAACATCGTCAAGTGGATGATGAGCATTCTAAGATAGATGTGTTCTATTAAGGTAATCGTAGCCTCAAGCCTCATCAACCGGGAATGGCTAAAACATGGGAAGTGCAGCAAGGCTAAGTGGGTAGCACCCAAGTAGGACGAGATTTACCCATGTCTTGAGGTCCCTTTTTATTCGGCTGTGTAGGCAGTTGGAATCGTGCGCCAACTGTGGGGTTGTCTTGTTCAGGACTATCCAGTAAGCGAAGGTTTCGGCCTTGTGCTGCAGGGGATTAGAAGTAATCCTCGGTACGGTGATATAGGCCTCGTATTATAACGGGTGGCACCCCAGTAGCCCTGCCATTGATGGAAACTCATTCTTCCTACGTGCCCTTACGGTTTTGATTGTACTACCCACTTTATGGCTAGTATGCTAGAATTTAATAATGTAACAGTTTCACCTATTTCTTATTTACTTGAAAACCCTAGACCCTATTATAATATCACTGAATTTCCTATCAAATGTTTTGGTTAGCGTAAGGTAAAAACTTACCCATGTTTATGTGTGGGGAGTCTTACGTGATACCCTCGGTTTTCAAAGGTTTTCCAAAGTTAAGCAACTTTAACCCGTTTACTCACACCAGACCCATGTCTGACCCAAGTGTTTATTTTCTATTTTATTAAACTCTTGGGTACTCAAATTTTTACGAGTAGCCAAGGGATTCAGGTTAGCTTTGACGAATTCTGGAGGAGATTTGGAGCAGGAGGCTTCAACGTGTATATGGTTCCGCTGTGCTAGTGTTTGTGTCTATATCTCCGTGATGTACTTGAATTGTAATAACTATACAGGTGTTTATAATTGTCTAGTATGTGTTGTATAAGCTGTGTAACTCTGATAGATGTTGTATAGTATGTAGTACTATGTGATTAATATAATTTATTCGTTCCGCTGTTGAGATTCTGATGTTGTTTCTTTCTTTCTTCTCTATCTTTTCTCTTTTCTATCCCTTTCTTTCTTACTAATGATGTGTCTTTTTATGGAAAGAAAGGCGGGTCATTACATATAGTATTCCAAAATATTCAACATTGTGGTTGTGCAATTCAAATGTGTAAATTTAATCAACGGTTAACATCAAACAATTTGAATATTAACGTTCACACGTCATCTTAGCTAGTGGTGTGACAGTTTGGCTGAATTTACCGCTTACATATTTTTCAGTGAAATCCAATTTCACTATTTTAAGCAATACTTGGTAGTAACGATTAGTTACACACTTTCTCTTCTTCAAAACTATATCATATTGGGGCTTATGGAATCTGGTTTTGGTTAAAATCTAATATCGTCCACATTCAACTTTTATAATCCAAACATAAAGTCTTAGGTTCAATAACAACAATTATTATTAACCGAACTGCTCTGGCCAAAGACTTTGAGAGTTGACTACATGACCATGATACTAACCCTATATAACCAAGGATGAGAATTCTCTATTGAATAGTGTTTTACTTCTAGTTTCAAATCGGACCTAACTATAGTTGTTCAATTGAGCGGTGACATGATTTAACTATAACCAATGTGGAGTGTTTACATTAAAGTTCAATGGTATTCTCAAGTTGAGAGAATTGTTTGATATCATCACTTCAGGATTCTGTTTTACTTTAGCCATATTAACCAACAAGAAACCTCAAGCAAGTCATTATGTATTTATCTAATAACTATCCGTACATTGACCTTTGGTGTCTGCAGTAGCCATAAGTAATACACTATACAACATTTGGAGAGCGTTGCGTATTCTAGTCTCAATAGATGTATCGATATCCTTTTCGATACATCTTGACTAGGAATATTTAAAATAAAATGTTATTTTTAATGGGTTAAATATCCATGATTGCAACACATTGTAATTACTATCACATAATATATTTATAATTACTATCATATAATATATCATTTAAGAATTATCTATTAACTTAAATTAAATAAACGTTTAACATAACATGATATGACAAATATATAATAGAAAGAAAAACACCTTTTATTTCGAACAAGATTTATTACAGAGTTAATAATTTATAATAAATTACAAAATTGCTCCTTGGGCATACCCCTAACTATACTAATCTCACACTTGACTTAGGACCAATTATGGAATCTCAATCTCATCCCATCGAACAGTTTTCTGAGAGCTGATCGAGCTAGTCCCTTCATGAATTGATCTTCTATATTGTTCTTTATGTCTATTTTAGAATTAAGACTTATTTCTTCTTGACAAATTCTCTATTGAGGTGGAATTTATGAAGAATGTGTCTTGATTTCCTGTGTGCTCTAGATTCCTTTCCAATTCGCATCGCAACGTTGTTCACAAAACAATGTCATTGGATCATGTATTGTCGGAATCACCCTTAGCTCCCCCATAATTTGCGCATCCATGCCGCTTCTTTAGCTGCTTCGTTGATATCGATGTACTCAACTTCCATTGTGGAATCAGCTATTGTTTCATGTTTGGAGATTTTCTAACTGACAGCCCTTTAAAGTAATCACGCAACCAGATACAACTTATTATCGTCCATAATACTTTAAAAGTTAAAGTCCATGTGTTACTTAAGTATACATTTTACAGCAATCCAATGTTTTTCTCCACAATTAGATTGGTATCGGTTTACGCACCCTAATGCGTAAGCCACATCTGGTCTAGTACATGACATGGCTATATTATAGAACCGATTGCGGATGCAAGTGGTATTCTCATTATAAGCTTTTTCTCCTCTTTAATATGCAGAGTATGCTTTCTTAGAAAGGACTATTCCAGATTACATCAGAACATTTCCGTGCTTGGAATTCTCCATATTGAACATTTTCAGTATGATATCTATGTATAAGGACCCAGCAGCCCCTTAGATCTAACTTTATTGATCTTAATACCCTGTATATATGTTGCTTCTCCCAAATCCTTCATGGTGTAATTTTTGGATAACCACTCTTTCACTAATTTTAATGATGCAATGTTGTTGCAAATCAACAACAAATCATTGACATATACAACTAAGAACACTATAGCACTTTCTTGTTCTTTCTGATATATGCATGCTTCATCAGTATTCTGATAAAAACGAAATTATTTATTTACTTTATTATAACACTTATTTCAACTTCTTCGAGATTGTTGAAGGCCATAAATGGATCTTAACAGCATGGATCCTTCCCCTCACTCCTAACGACCTCGAAACCCTCAGGTTGCGACATGTGAGTGGTATATTCTACATCACCATTTAGAAATGTTGTTTTTACGCCCATTTTCCATATTTTGTAATCACAGAATTCAGAAATGGTTGACATTATTCTAATGGTCTTAAGCATTTCCGTAAGAGAAACGTTTTGTCATAATAAACACCTCAAATTTAACGAAATCCTATTGCAACAACTCTAGTTTTATAAGTCTCCACTTGTCCATCTGCATATAGCTTTTTCTTAAAAATACATTTGTAGTGGATGGGTTTTATCCCTTTGGGTATGTCTGCTAAAGTCAATACTTCGTTTTCATACATGAATCCATTTCGGATTTCATACCTCCAAACCGAAGTGTAGTGCCTTTAATCTACAGCGCTTGTCGGAATGAGAGAAAAGTGTCATTTTTAAAACATGGTCCTCTTTCTCGCCATCCATGAGAAAATCGTAGTATCTTTCTAGTGCACGCGATTCCCTGTTAGACCTTCTAATAGTTTACGTGTTTTCGAATATAGGTTAATTTGATTCTCCTACTGGCTTAGCCTGCGTGTTACCTTCTTGGATCTCATCCAAGTTTGCAACTTTGCTATTAGTTTAATTTGACAGAAATTCTTTGCTAAAGAGATGACATGTTGAGAAATAATAACTTTGTGTTCCTTAGTATTACAGAAAATATATGCCATAGAATTCTTTGGATATCCTATGAATTTACACAAGACTAATATTACATCTTGTTTGTTGGGGCTAACACTCTTAACATAGGCTAGACAACTCTATACCATCAAATTCTTGAGGCGAGGTTTCCTCCCATACCACATCTCATATGGTGTCTTAGGCATGGATTTCATGGGAATCAAGTTCAACATATACGCTGTTGTTTCTAGTGCCTATCCTTATTAGGAGAAGTAACTCAACTTTACTCATCGTGGAATGAACCATATCTAAGAGGGTTTGATTCCTTCTCTTCGAAACAACCATTGTATTGTGGAATATAAGGTGGAATAACTTGAGAGATAATCCCATTATCTTTTAAGCGATGCTGGAGCTCTTGTTCAATATATTCATCTCCTTGATCAGATCATTATATTTTGATCATACGGTTCATTTGATTTTCGACTTCATTCTTATACTCTTTAAATTTCTCACAGACATTAGATTTATTCTTCATAAGATACATATATCCCAGTCTTGAAAAATCATTGGTAAAAGTTGCAAATTAAGAAGCATTATTTTTGGTATGTATAGAAAGTGGACCGTATACATCAATATGCATGAGACCCAAGAGTTGGTTAACTCTATCATTTCTCTCACAAAATGGGTGTTTGGTCATTTTCCTTTAAGACCCAACTCGCATGTATCAAATGACTTGGAATCAAACAATGGTAGACAACCTTTGGTTTTCAATTATGTAGTTGTTTCTTACTTATATGACATAGCCTACAATGTCATGGGTAATTATTATTGACGTCAAAATTAGAAGAATTATTTACAGGTTATATCGCACACATGATTAGAATTAAAAACATAAATGTCATTATCCAAAACACCATTTTAGATTTTATTTCCATCAAGCATAATGTTCATAATATTATCAACATAATGAAAAACATACCTAGCCTTAGACAATCTAGACACCAATTATTCCATACATAATTTTTCTAACAAAATAGCAATTATTCAAAACTAAATCTAATCCATTAGGCAAAGAAAAGTGATAGTCTCCAACTATAGTTGCATCTATTAGAGTTTCATTAACAACTTGAAGTCTCATCTCACCCTCTGCAACATGTCTCCTATTCCTAAGTCCCTTTAACGAATTACATATATGAGTTCTAGATCCAATATCTAAAACCCTAGATAATTTATTGATTGCAAAACAATTTTGAACCATAAATATACCTGTAGGAACGACAGAACCATTCTGCTTTTTCTCTTTGACAATCTTTAGGAAATTCAAACGATTCCTTTTCTAGTGCTCCTTCTTGAGATAGTGATGACATTCTCCCTTGCCATTTGGAACGCTATTCCCATTCTTCTTATTATCTCCTTTCCTCTTTTCCTAACTACTCAAAGATGATGCTTTCCCTTTTGCTACGAGCACTGTGCCTTGATCCTTAGATGAAGACTTGGCTGATCTTAACATATTGAGCAACTCCACAAGGCTTACTCTAAATTGGATCTTATTGTAATTCAATATAAACGGCTCAAACTATGGAGTAAGTGTCCCTAGGATTATGTCCATTTACAGCTCATTGATTATTGTAACTCCAATTCAAGTCTATCAATATAGCATTTCATCATTAAGACATACTCCTCCACTTTCTTGCTCTTTAACATCTTCATATCGAACAATTTCTTATTAATCTTATACCTTGTGGAATGAGATTGCTCCCCAAATAATGCTTTTAGGCTGTCAAGGTTTGATGGATAGACATATATTCATATTGTCTTTGAACAAGTTTGTTTAATGTAGACAACATGTAAGCTTGGGTAATTTATAGATTTGCAACCCATTTGTTACAAGCAGTTATTAGTTAGGGGCCCACATCTTCAATAGGTCTTATTCTTAGAGGTTCAGTTATTAACGACCATAAGCATTCGTATGTAAGTGCTATTTTGATTGCTCTTATCCAGTCTATGTAGTTAGGTCCAATGAGTTTGTCGATTTCATAAAACAACTTTGGTGTATACATTTTTCTGCAAATTTAATTTAGTAGATTAGGGCATTGAATTCATATCAAATGTCCTTATATATAATATTAGTAAGGTTAAACATTATATTTCATTTCACAAATAAGCTCCCACTAGATTTTGTATTTCTCAAAATCCTATGGGAGATATAGAAGTATTTCGACTTCTCTAGTGAGTATTAGGTCTCGCATGCCGTGCGATTTGACCTTGAGGAATATCAATGAATTATAGGCTACATAAAATGGATAACACCTTGTCAATTATATCATATACAGCTCCTAACCCATGGTCCTTGCCTAATCTCATTTTGACCATGAAGAATATCAACAGGTTGAAAGTTATTATTCGCTCTTACGTACCTTTTCATGACGACCTAAGTATAAATGAACGTACTTTGAGGAATATCAACAAATACTTGCAACTTATATATGTATACATGGTTTAATGTGTCTATATATAAGTACTGAGATTTATACGACAATAGACAAATTTGCCCTTATATACATATTCGATGTCCTTGATTAATTTATTATATGTACATTTATACACACACACCCCTACATCCATACATACATATATAATATATATAATTATTTTATTTTAAGGTTGTTGACCAATTCAAAGCAATTTAAGTTAATATCTAAAATATTTTAATACAGTTTAATTTAAAGTCAGATTTAGATAAAGAGGAAAATGTCTATTTCAAAATAAAAATAAAATTTTCAAATGTTGATACGCTTACATATAAATATTTAAATATTTATATCTAATTTTAAAATTTATTTATATAACATTAATTAATAAATATAAATTGTGTATGTTTAAAATTTTAGATTTTTTTCTACCAATACATTTTTCGTAATTTTTTTAGCTAATATAAATTCATGCAGATTTGCATAAAAAATTATATATACACATATATATCTATGTACATATGCATATGTATGTATACACAGACCCATATAGATTTATACTAAAAATGTTTTTTATTGAACTATGCATACATATTTAAATTTTATTTATTAATTATTATTCATATTTCGAAATTATATATATTTAAAACACACACGCACACACATATATGAATGTATGCATGTATATATATGAATAAAAATTAATAAATTAATTTGTATGTGTTATATATTTAAATACTAATTACAAAATACATATTTTAATTTCAAAATTGCTTAGAAGTCATTTTTTTAATTTTTGATTTTTTAATTATCAAAGGAAATATATGCATATTATATATATCTAAGTTTTTTTAAATCAATTAAATGTGCGTGTATATGTAGGTGAAATTGGACAATAGATGAATATGTAAATTCATAATAATAACGTAGATCTAATCTACATATGCACACTGATATGGATGATTATATGTATATAGTAAATAATAGAGAATTCACCAGAATATGAAGTGTGACGACCCGAACTCGATGTCCGACAACAACATCAAATTCGTATCGCCGGAGCTTGCAACAACATTAGATAATAAATAACACGGCGGAAATAAAGGATGATATCACTGATATAACATGAATACAATATCCAACACATCAATTTGATACAATGATAATCATCAATATCAGAAAATACAAAAATACAGCGGAACACAATACAATATGATAAGTCTTCACAGAATCCAATACTGCAACTCTGATCCAAAAGCTTCAAAGACAAAGCTTCCAAAACTCCAAGCTCGATCCACCATCAAGGTTGCACCAAGATAAGCAAGTCTCGTCCACGGACTCCAAAATGTGTCAAACGGAAAGCAGAAGGCTACCCAAAACGATATCTACTACCTAACTATCTGGAAAACCAAACTCTAGACTGCCCGTGTGGAAAATGGTGGGCATCCAGAGTTTAGAAAGGGAACAATAATCTCTGGGTCAGTCGTGGGACTGGTATGAGCAAACAAAAACATTTGGTCTTTGAAACAAACAGAAGGTTTTAAGTTTTGAAATCCGCAATGCTTTTTGAAAATGAAACTACCATAAGGCCTCCGACCACACACACAATGCAAACGCAGAATTGGGGGAGATTTCTCCTTATGATAGTCAAAAATGCTTGATACGAGAAAATTTCTTTGATATTATTACTATAAGTGCAAAGTGCATAAAAACCATTTCGAAAGTATAATATAAATCCTAGCCAGCATAGACATTCCGAACTATGCCTACTATAGCTACCATCCAAACAGTGGGGCGCCACCATAAGTAGATGGAAGGTAATACAACTAAAACTGTACAAGACACGTATTGGATGAATGGATTTCCAACAAATAGTCAGGCTAAGGAACTTCATATTGCCACATGGGAACGCCTCTAGCGGGACGCCCCGAGAACCTACCCGGCTCTCTGCCAAACAAGGCCGGCTACCCCCTTCCCGGGGAATAAAACCTCAGATATGCCACCCCCGGTCCTTTGGGACCTTTAACCGAGGATCCTCTACACCAACAACAACACACAATAATAGATATATACTACAGTGCCCACATGAGTAAGTATCTGGGCTCCATACCATGATACTACCCTTTTCCAGAAGGAATGGTCATACCCTAGGGGAGCTACCCCTGAAACCTTGCCGCATCTTTCCTGTTTCGACAATTACCGGTTTGTGAGGCTCGATGAGGTTTCGTCCACAAAGCTACGCTTTTTCACAAAGCCATGCTTTTATCACAAATGATCAACAAATGATCATCAATCACACAGCAGCACTTAGCATGCCACACTACCAAATTGGGAGTATATCGCTGATAAATTTCAACTACATAACCTCTGAGCTCGTACGTCTCAGAGAAGGGTGTTAAGCTAAGAGAATAAATTCTCCACCACCAACATATATGTATTTGAAAGAAATCGGCTTTATATCTCAAAGTGTAGTGTTAGACACACGACCATACAAGTCCGTTCCGGGCTTAAACAGAACCGAAGGCACTTTCGAAGAAGCCCTTGCAATCCGGGTATCCACAATCCCGATCGGACTTCCCATCACTTAGGGAATCTCTATACCGTAGCTACTCAGTGCATAGACAATCGATAGGTCATCCTATCGTTCTCGCAAATACCCGGTCTTCACCACCGGTCTTCAAATGTCATTCATAACGACGTATCATTATTCGGAATGGGTTATATGACACAAGGTCCTCTCTCGGCTAAACCGAATAACGAGCGCAAAATTTTAAAAACATATGGATATGGATTTCAGTTAAGTCACAACTTAAAATTCAAAACTATTTCAAATGGTTTACACAATTTACCATTTCAAATATTTGGACAAAAAGATTTATTTCACAAAGTTCACCAAGTTTCACAAAGATCCATTTACGGATTCCAAAACAATTTCCATTTCGAGTGGATTAATCCATTTAATCTTTAAATCAAAGATTTAACTTATGGCTTTCAAAAACCGTTTCCAAAAGTTCATTCATAACTTGGAAAACCGTTTTTCAATTCAAACTTGAAATTCCTATAATACCAATTTGGAAATTCATTTCTTATATGAAAGCTTTTATCATTTGAAAACAAACAGTTTTCATTTTGGAAAAAAAAATTCGATTTCAATTATACAAGTTAAAGTTTCTCAAACTTGGGTTAAATTTAATTCCCAAAACAATACTTTTAAAAATTGGTTTAAAAACCCATATAACTTGTATGACCTTTTACTTCATAAATTCTCAAAATAGAATTTAATTTCAAATTTGAATTCAATTTTAAATTGAATTATTAAGTTTCAAAACTTTATTAAGTTATTCAAAATAACTTTTATTTTAGAAATTCTTTCCCAAAAGCTTTTCATTTTAAAACCCGATCCATTTTCAAAATCATTTAGATTTAAAACTTCAATTTTACAATCTATTTCAAAAATCTGTGACTTAGCCAATTTCCACGTGCAATCCATATGTGTGTGTATAGTGTAGTCCAAGGGGTTTTACACAATAGTGCACAACATCAATCATAAGAATATTGATAAGCGGTATAACTCATAACGCTTAACTTCATTCACAGATACATAGATAAAGTAAATTTATCAATCACAAAGATTTTTTTTAATATGATTCGATGTGGGTTTCGGATAACCAACTAGAATCCGACTCCTTGTCGCATCGAAATCCGATTGTCATTTACGGGTCAAAGGGTTTGCATATTCATATAACAATATATTCATCATAGATATAACAACTCAGCACAAAGCATTTCAAAGCATCACATCACATATTAAATATATCAATCCATCACATAGCATCCAATAGCAATCAAATCACTACAACTAAGATGAATAATTTGGGTGGTTTTTAAATTTATCAATCACATGATCATTTTCATTAATAATTCTTAATCAATGATTAAGTTCATCAGCTACAATTGATTTAGTTTTTAATCACCTTTATTAATTAAATCATCTCTAAATTAATTGACCCTTAATTAATTAAATCTAAATTTCTTATTCCTTAATTAACTACTTTAATTAATAAACCTTTAATTTTTGATTAATTAATCATTAATCTTTAATTATCTTCCCTTAATTACTTTCACTAAGTAATCACTATTTAAATTTAATCATTCATTAATTACTTAGTTAATTAACTTAAATTACTAATTAATATACTTTAATTAATAAATCCTCAATTATTAATTAAGTTAATCTTAATTATAACTAATTATCCTTTAATTGATTTTATTGATTATTAATGAACAAATCTTAATTACAATTTATTACTTACTTGATTATCATTAACGATATAAATCAACTCACTTTTAAGTTTTTGAAACGTTTGATTTTTTTTCTAAATCACTTATGAAGTTTCATTTAAAATAACTTGCTAAAAATATAAATTTAAACCTAGTTGTAAAAAAAATTCCTCTATTTCAAAACTTTCAATTTATATCTTCTACTTGATAAATAAATCATCATTTATCAAAAGGAAAAATTTCAGAAATTCCTTTTAACTAGTACAGTAAAGTTTAAAACTGGAAATATAACAATCCCCAAGCAAACACGAATGTTCCCCGAGCCAAACCCCAATGTTCTTGAGCCCCGCTTCGAGTTTTACCAAAATTTACTCGAGCGCCCCAAACTTTACTTCAAAAATTTTCCCAAGTGTTTTAATCCTCGCCCTAAACATTCTGCTTCGAGTAATAACTCGAGCCACCCTTGCCTTTCCCCGAGCTCTCCTTCGAGTCGCCTGATAACACATCGTCTTCCCCAACCAGAAACCCACTGATTACAACGTTGCACATATACGTGCGCAACGACGCTAGCCATCGCCAATCAACGACGAACTCACCGGCACGTCACCAAAGACCCCCAGCCTCGAGTCGAACAACCCAAACCCCATAATCATCACTAAATCAAAATCAAGCTACTTACGTGAAACTAGAGCAAAAGCCATCGCCACGAAACCGTCACGCTCCTCCTCCTCTGACCACCTAAACGTCACCCCCCTCCGGTCACGTCTCTGAAAAACTCCAAGCTAACGCCTCCCCAGAGTATCACCACACTCGATCCACCAGAAAGTTCATGCCGATCGAAACTCTCAGCTCAACCCAAAATTAGGGTTAAGCCCTATATTGATCTCGTCCCCTTGATTCACGCAATCGAAAAATTTTCTAACATTTTTCCTAACTTCGATAATCATTAAGCTAACTTCAAAACCAATTTCATCGTCCAAGATTTGTTTAATAATCAGGAATTGGTAAAAAAACCTTTCTTGTTCATCTCGAAACTGCACGTTACACACATAACTAACAATCTTAAATTTGGCTTTAAAAATCATTGTTTTAGATAACCAAAAGATTTACATACCCAAAATTTAAAAAAGAAAACATTGAATTTTCCAGATCTACAGTATTTTACTGTAACTTCCCTTTTTTTTGAATATTTACTAATTTTTTTTTCTATTTAAAACTATTTTAGAAACAACATCACATTGGTATAATCATTTTGCTTTCAGAGATCATCACCTATTAAGAGTCAGAGGAAAAGGAATGAGTTTTTTTTTCTTTTTTTTTTTCTTTTTTCCTCAGACAGGTTTGAAACCTGTAACTACAACAGAGGCTATATATGCCTTTCCTACAGACATGCACTAGTCACCTATGTTCACATGGACACTTTGGCACCCATACAACATGTTTCACATCATTATTTTCGAATATTTATCACTTGCAAACCCATATAAAACATATATAAATTTTACATCTTTTTGTTATCTAAAACAGAGACAGAGAAAACAAAGAATAACCTGGGACTTGTTTTGATGTTTCTTGGATTTGCAATTGTTTTTAAAACTTAAACTTGATTATGCCATCACATTTCATTTGAAGATCTTCACCAAAATCTATTTTCCTTTTGAGATATAAATTTTGATATGCAATCCTAGTGTTTGAGGAATCAACAGGGAAATGCACACAATCATATATCCAACTATTTGTATGCATAGACAATGCAAGCATATTTCAGCAACCAAACAAACATTTTTAAATGCAAATCCAAACATTTAAACCATAAAAAAAATTAAGTGGGGCTTGCTCACCTCATCAATGAAGGACAGAGAACCTGATATTTGCAACTTCAGATCGACTTTTAAACTTGATTGTTTGTTGCTTGCTTAAGCTTTGAATTTTTTTTATCTGCAATTGCTTCTCCTTTTTTTATTTTCTTCCTGAATCTGCTTTTGATCTTCCGGCTTCCAAGCTTTGATTCTTGCTTTGATTTATACTGCTTTCAGATTTCATTTCCAAGTTGTGTAGATTTGTACTTTTTCCTTGCCTGATTCTCCCAGGTTTTGAAGTTGTTTCAGATCTTTCGAGAGGGGTTTTCAAATTTGAGTTTTGAAGGTGACTTCTTGCATTCTCTTTTTTTTCTTCTGTTTTCTCTTAAGTTTTGAGAAGTTTGAACATAACAGATTTTAATTTTTTTTCTCAGATCTGAGATCTAGAGAATTTGAATGGCCTGTCTAATTCTTTCATTTTGATTTATTTTATATTTTTTGTTCAAAAATTAATGCCATTTGTCCCTTTATTTCTATGCATGTTGTACACTTGTAGTTTGCAGGGAAATTTATGTTTGAATCCCTTGACTCGATTTGTTTTGTAAACTTTAGTTTTAAACCTTCATGTAGTTATGTTTTCATATAAGCATATGTTTACATTTTGTAAAATGTTTATGTTTTTTTTGTTTTGTATTTGTTTATATCCTCTTTTATATTTATATTTTACACAAATAAAATTTCTATTGTTTTTCACATTCAAACTTAA
Source organism: Allium cepa (assembly GCA_030765085.1). Taxonomy (NCBI): domain Eukaryota; kingdom Viridiplantae; phylum Streptophyta; class Magnoliopsida; order Asparagales; family Amaryllidaceae; genus Allium; species Allium cepa. The sequence continues at coordinate 1,047,240,464 of CM060941.1, forward strand.
GTTTAGCTCACTATTTCTATATACAACTATTTTATACATTTTATATTCATGCATTTTTTTATCATTTATTTTTGTACAATTTTTTTAAAAGAAAAGAATGTTTTAAATAATTTGATTACATATTAACAAATAATTACTTTTATTTATATAGGTGAATTTTACATAAAAATAATATTTTGAAAATGAGTACATTAATTTTTTTTATTAATTTCGACTTCCAAATATATCTAATATATTTAAAATTTAGAAACAACCTTTGTTAATTTAAAGCTTTTAATTCTATTTTATTTTTAATACATTTTATTTTTGAAAACCAATATTTGTTGATAAATTACTTATTCTTATATTCCAAATCAATTTACTATTTATCTTTAAATCAATATACTCTTCTTTTTTTAAAAAATCCAATTTTTTTTTATTTATAAAATTACTTATCTCTAAATTTAAACCTAATTCTACTTATAATCTAGAATTTTAAATTCATTCAAGAAATTTCCTAATTAATACATGAATAAATTCACAATTTATTTTCAAAATTAAATTAATTGCCAAATAAATCGTAGTTAATTTTCAGGAATGTTACAGATTCACCCCTTAAAGAAATTTCGTCCCCGAAATTTGCTAGGGAGACGAGAAAGAATAGATGATAGATACAGAAACGATTGATCAAATCAGATCAAAAATATTTATTCCGCATTTGGCTTACCAAATCAGAATATCAACAAATATGAGAATCAACTCATTCAATTATGAAATAATTGGGTTATCTAATCTACGAAGTATACAATATTGGTTAGTTCGAAGGAATAACTAACCGCTCGTAGAATATATCGAAACCCAATGAAACAGACAAAAATAGATTCGACTACGATTTCAGATTCAAGATTTAACTTATTTACGATTTGCTAAGAAATAAAACTAGGTGTAGCTCCTATAACGAACAAACTTGGAAATTTAATCGTAAACAAGAAGGTTACCTTATAAATTTCCTTTCCTTCATCAGCCATTGAGGTTGAAGAATCACCCCTGACTGCGTATCTCTTTGCTACTAGAGCATCCTTCTTTGCTAGACAGTCGTTGATCCTATGTCCTGGCTTGCGGCAATGATATCATCCCGTAGATTCCTGATCTAGCCTCATAAATGGCTCTCTCAAGCCTGCCTTCCAATTATTCTTACATTTATCCGAGTAGTGGCCTTTCTCCAAGCAGTTGAGACAAGTAACTTCTTTCAGCTTTTTCTTTCTAGAATTCTTCTTTTCATTATCTTTCCTTGATTTCTTTCCACCAAACTTCTTTTTCCTCCAATTCAGATTACTTGTGTTTCCATCCTCCTCTGGGACTTCATGCTTATCCAGAGTATCATATCTATAGCCCATATCAATTAATTCAGAAAAGGATTCCTTTACGTGAGTAGTCATCCTCTCCTGGAATTCCTTGTTCATTCCCCGAATAACTTTTCATTCTTCTTTAACGGTGCATTCACCAATTTTGGACCGAATCGAGATAATTCATTGAATTTGTTCAAGTATTCCTCAAATGATAAGCTTCCTTGCTTCAAATCTATAAACTCTTGGTACATTCTAGAGATACCAGCAGACTGCATATATCGCTGCTCGAACACATCCTTGAAACGACTCCAAGTGAATTCATCCGCCGGCTCATCTAATGTAATAGTTTCCCACCAAGCTAAAGCCTCTTCCTGGAGTTGCCAAGAAGCTATCAATCGCATCTGATCATATTCCACCCTTAGTCCCTTGAAAATCCTTTCGCACGATCGAATCCAGGCTTGTGCTTCAATAACTGATTCTTTGCCAGTGAATGCTTTCCACCAAGTCTAGAAAAGCTTCGATATAAATCAGCTAGATTTGATTGAGATTGAATAGGAATATCTGTCGTTGCAAGGCCTTGACCAGTTGAAGTGGTACTTTCCTGTCCCCAATCTCGTCCTCTTCTTCCACTCATTTTCACTATCTATAATAGTAAGAAAACCGATTTAGCATTCGGACGAAATATCTTAGAGAATAACAACAGATAAAGGGAATAGATTGAGAAGTTTGGATTTGATTTCACTGGTTACACTCATTCTAGGGTATACTTCACCCTATCTCTAATGAGCCATCTAATGTGTTACACTACGTAGCTAAAGTTCTTACTCAACCTTTAGCTCTAATGCCAAACTGTGACGACCCAAACTCGATGTCCGACAACAACATCAAATTCGTTTCGCAGGAGCTTGCAGCAACATTAGATAATAAATAACACAGCGGAAATAAAAGATGATATCACTGATATAACATGAATACAATATCCAACACATCAATTTGATACAATGATAATCATCAATATCAGAAAATACAAAAATACAGCGGAACACGATACAATATGATAAGTCTTCACAGAATCCAATACTGCAACTCTGATCCAAAAGCTTCAAAGACAAAGCTTCCAAAACTCCAAGCTCGATCCACCATCAAGGTTGCACCAAGATAAGCAAGTCTCGTCCACGAACTCCAAAATGTGTCAAACGGAAAGCTGAAGGCTACCCAAAACGATATCTACTACCTGACTATTTGGAAAACCAAACTCTAGACTGCCCGTGTGGAAAATGGTGGGCACCCAGAGTTTAGAAAGGGAACAATAAACTCCGGGTCAGTCGTGGGACTGGTATGAGCAAACAAAAACATTTGGCCTTTGAAACAAACAGAAGGTTTTAAGTTTTGAAATCTGCAATGCTTTTTGAAAATGAAACTACCATAAGGCCTCCCGCCACACACACAATGCAAACGCAGAATTGGGGGAGATTTCTCGTTATGATAGTCCAAAATGCTTGATACGAGAAAATTTCTTTGATATTATTACTATAAGTGCAAAGTGCATAAAAACCATTTCGAAAGTATAATATAAATCCTAGGCAGCATAGACATTCCGAACTATGCCTACTATAGCTACCATCCAAACAGTGGGGCGCCACCATAAGTAGATGGAATGTAATACAACTAAAACCGTACAAGACACGTATTGGATGAATGGATTTCCAACAAATGGTCAGGCTAAGGAACTTCCTATTGCCACATGGGAACGCCTCTGGCGGGACGCCCCGAGAACCTACCCGGCTCTCTGCCAAACAAGGTCGGCTACCCCCTTCCCGGGGAATAAAACCTCAGATATGCCACCCCCGGTCCTTTGGGACCTTTAACCGAGGATCCTCTACACCAACAACATCACACAGTAATAGATTATACTACAATGCCTACATGAGTAAGTATCTAGGCTCCATACCATGATACTACCCTTTTCCTGAAGGAATGGTCATACCCTAGGGGTGCTACCCCTGAAACCTTGCCGCATCTTTTCTGTTTCGACCATTACCGGTTTGTGAGGCTCGATGAGGTTTCGTCCACAAAGCTACGCTTTTTCACAAAGCCATGCTTTGATCACAAATGATCAACAAATGATCATCAATCACACAGCATCACTTAGCATGCCACACTACCAAATTGGAAGTATATCGCTGATAAATTTCCAACTGCATAACCTATGAGCTCGTACGTCTTAGAGAAGGGTGTTAAGCTAAGAGAATAAATTCTCCGCCACCAACAGATATGTATTTGAAAGAAATCGGCTTTATATCTCAAAGTGTAGTGTAAGACACACGACCATACAAGTCTGTTTCGGGATTGAACAGAACCGAAGGCACTTCCGAAGAAGCCTTTGCAATCCGGGTATCCACAATCCCGATCGAACTTCCCATCACTTAGGGAATCTCTATAACGTAGCTACTCAGTGCAGAGACAATCAATAGGTTATCCTATCGTTCTCGCAAATACCTGGTCTTCACCACCGATCTTCAAATGCTATCCATAACGACGTATCATTATTCCGAATGGGTTATATGACACAAGGTCCTCTCCCGGCTAAACCGAATAACGAGCGCAAAATTTTAAAAACATATGGATATGGATTTTAGTTAAGTCACAACTTAAAATTCAAAACTATTTCAAATGGTTTACACAATTTACCATTTCAATTCTTTGGACAAAAAGATTTATTTCACAAAGTTCACCAAGTTTCACAAAGATCCATTTACGGATTTCAAAACAATTTCCATTTTGAGTGGATTAATGCATTTAATCTTTAAATCAAAGATTTAACTTATGGCTTTCAAAAACCGTTTCAAAAAGTTCATTCATAACTTGGAAAACCGTTTTTCAATTCAAACTTGAAATTCCTATAATGCCAATTTGGAAATTCATTTCTTATATGAAAGCTTTTATCATTTGAAAACAAACAGTTTTCATTTTGGAAAACAAAATTCGATTCAATTATACAAGTTAAAGTTTCTCAAACTTGGGTTAAATTAATTCCCAAAACAATACTTTTAAAAATTGGTTTAAAAACCCATATAACTTGTATGACCTTTTACTTCATAAATTCTCAAAATAGAATTTAATTTCAAATTTGAATTCAATTTTAAATTGAATTATTAAGTTTCAAAACTTTATTAAGTTATTCAAAATAACTTTTATTTTAGAAATTCTTTCCCAAAAGCTTTTCATTTTAAAACCCGATCCATTTTCAAAATCATTTAGATTTAAAAATTCAATTTTTCAATCTATTTCAAAAATCTGGGACTTAGCCAATTTCCACGTGCAATCCATATTTGTGTGTGTATAGTGTAGTCAAGGGGTTTTACACAATAGTGCACAACATCAATCATAAAAATATCGATAAGCGGTATAAGTCATAACGCTTAACTTCATTCACAGATACATAGATATAGTAAATTTATCAATCACAAAGATTTTTTTTGATATGATTCGATGTGGGTTTCGGATAACCAACTGGAATCCGACTCCCTGTCGCATCAAAATCCGATTGTCATTTACGGGTCAAAGGGTTTGCATATTCATATAACAATATATTCATCATAGATATAACAACTCAGCACAAAGCATTTCAAAGCATCACATCACATATTAAATATATCAATCCGTCACATAGCATCCAATAACAATCAAATCACTACAACTAAGATGAATAATTTGGGTGGTTTTTAAATTTATCAATCACATGATTATTTTCATTAATAATTCTTAATCAATGATTAAGTTCATCGGCTACAATTGATTTAGTTTTTAATCAACTTTATTAATTAAATCATCTCTAAATTAATTATCTAAATTAATTGACCCTTAATTAATTAAATCTAAATTTCTTATTCCTTAATTAACTACTTTAATTAATAAACCTTTAATTTTTGATTAATTAATCATTAATATTTAATTATATTCCCTTAATTACTTTCACTAAGTAATCACTATTTAAATTTAATCATTCATTAATTACTCAGTTAATTAACTTAAATTACTAATTAATATACTTTAATTAATAAATCCTCAATTATTAATTAAGTTAATCTTAATTATAACTATTATCCTTTAATTGATTTTATTGATTATTAATGAACAAATCTTAATTACAATTTATTACTTATTTGATTATCATTAACGATATAAATCAACTCACTTTTAAGTTTTTGAAACGTTTGATTTTTTTTCTTCTAAATCACTTATGAAGTTTCATTTAAAATAACTTGCTAAAAATATAAATTTAAAACCTAATTGTGAAAAAATTCTTCTATTTCAAAACTTTCAATTTATATCTTCTACTTAATAAATAAATCATCATTTATCAAAAGGAAAAATTTCAGAAATTCCTTTTAACTGGTACAGTAAGTTTAAAACTGGAAATATAATAATCCCCAGGCAAACACGAATGTTCCTCAAGCCAAACCCCAATGTACTCGAGCCCCGCTTCGAGTTTTACCAAAATTTACCCGAGCGCCCCAAACTTTACTTCAAAAATTTTCCCAAGTGTTTTAACCCTCGCCCTAAATATTCTGCTACGAGTAATAACTCGAGCCACCCTTGCCTTTCCCCGAGCTCTCCTTCGAGTCGCCTCATAACACATCGTCTTCCCCAACCAGAAACCGACTGATACAACGTTGCACGTATACGTGCACAACGACGCTAGCCATCGCCAATAGACGATGAACTCACCGGCACATCACCAAAGACCCCCAGCCTCGATTCGAACAACCCAAACCCCATAATCATCGCTAAATCAAAATCGAGCTACTGACGTGAAACTAGAGCAAAAGCCATCGCCACAAAACCGCCACGCTCCTCCTCCTCTGACCACCTGAACGTCGCCCCCCTCCGGTCACGTCTTTGAAAAACTCCAAGCTAACGCCTCCCCGACTATCACCACACTCGATCCACCAGAAAGTTCATGCCAATCGAAACTCTCAGCTCAACCCAAAATTAGGGTTGAGCCCTATATTGATCTCGTCCCCTTGATTCACGCAATCGAACATTTTCCTAACATTTTTCCCGACTTCGATAATCTTTAAGCTAGCTTCAAAACCAATTTCATCGTCCAAGATTTTTTTAATGATCAGGAATTGGTAAAAAAAACATTTTTTGTTCATCTCGAAACTGCATGTTACACACGTAACTAACAATCTTGAATTTGGCTTTAAAAGTCATTGTTTTAGATAACCAAAAGATTTACATACCCAAAATTTAAAAAAGAAAACATTGAATTTTCCAGATCAACGGTATTTTACTGTAACTTCCCTTTTTTTCTAAATATTTACTAATTTTTTTTTCTATTTAAAACTATTTTAGAAACAACATCACATTGGTATAATCATTTTACTTTCAGAGATCATCACCTATTAAGAGTCAGAGGAAAAGGAAATTGAGTTTTTTTTCTTCTTTTTTTTTTCTTTTTTCCTCAGACAGGTTTGAAACCTGTAACTACAACAGAGGCTATATATGCCTTTCCAACAGACATGCACCAGTCACCTATGTTCACATGGACACTTTGGCACCCATACAACATGTTTCACATCATTATTTTCGAATATTTATCACTTGCAAACCCATATAAAACATAATAAATTTTACATCTTTTTGTTATTAAACAGAGACAGAGAAAACAAAGAATAACCTGGGACTTGTTTTGATGTTTCTTTGATTTGAAATTGTTTTTAAAACTTAAACTTGATTATGCCATCACATTTCATTTGAAGATCTTCACCAAAATCTATTTTCCTTTTGAGATATAAATTTTGATATGCAATTCTAGTGTTTGAGGAATCAACAGGGAAATGCACACAGTCATATATCCAACTATTTGTATGCATAGACAATGCAAGCATATTTCAGCAACCAAACAAACATTTTTAAATGCAAATCCAAACATTTAAACCATAAAAGAAAATTTAAGTGGGGCTTGCTCACCTCATCAATGAAGGACAGAGAACCTGATATTTGCAACTGCAGATCGACTTTTAAACTTGATTGTTTGTTGCTTGCTTAAGCTTTGAATTTTTTTTATATGCAATTGCTTCTCCTTTTTTTATTTTCTTCCTGAATCTGCTTTTGATCTTCCGGCTTCCAAGCTTTGATTCTTGCTTTGATTTATACTGGTTTCAGATTTTCATTTCCAAGTTGTGTAGATTTGTACTTTTTCCTTGCCTGATTCTCCCAGGTTTTGAAGTTGTTTCAGATCTTTGGAGAGGGATTTTCGAATTTGAGTTTTGAAGGTGACTTCTTGCTTTATCTTTTTATTTTCTGTTTTCTCTTAAGTTTTGAGAAGTTTGAACTTAACAGATTTTAATTTTTTTTTCCAGATCTGAGATCTAGGGAATTTGAATGGCCTGTCTAATTCTTTCTTTTTGATTTATTTTATATTTTTTGTTCAAAAGTTAATGCCATTTGTCCCTTTATTTCTATGCATGTTGTACACTTGTAGTTTGTAGGGAAATTTATGTTTGAATCCCTTGGCTCAATTTGTTTTGTAAACTTTAGTTTTAAACCTTCATGTAGTTATGTTTTCATATAAGCATATGTTTACATTTTGTAAAATGTTTATGTTTTTTTTTTGTTTTGTATTTGTTTATATCCTCTTTTATATTTATATTTTACACAAATAAAATTTCTATTGTTTTTCACATTCAAACTTAAGTTTAGCTCACTATTTCTATATACAACTATTTTATACATTTTATATTCATGCATTTTTTTATCATTTATTTTTGTACAATTTTTTTTAAAAGAAAAGAATGTTTTAAATAATTTGATTACATATTAACAAATAATTACTTTTATTTATATAGGTGAATTTTACATAAAAATAATATTTTGAAAATGAGTACATTATTTTTTTTTATTAATTTCGACTTCCAAATATATCTAATATATTTAACATTTAGAAACAACCTTTGTTAATTTAAAGCTTTTAATTCTATTTTATTTTTAATACATTTTATTTTTGAAAACCAATATTTGTTGATAAATTACTTATTCTTGTATTCCAAATCAATTTACTATTTATCTTTATATCAATATTCTCTTCTTCTTTTTAAAAATCCAAATATTTTTTTTATTTATAAAATTACTTATCTCTAAATTTAAACCAAATTCTACTTATAATCTAAAATTGTTACGCCCCACTCCGAGACCCACTCTAGTAAAGAGTATTACGGAGTAATACCGTCTACTAGAACGGAGAATAGAGTATAATGGAAGCGACCATGTGTAATCAAGCTATAACTAACTACTGAATACGTCGAATAGGTGGTTTTCTTTTCTCAAGTGGTTCGACATATCCAATAGATATTTATAACGAAATTAAAATGGCTAAGGAAAATAGGTTCAGGACAAACATAATACTAAATGATAACATCATCATCACAGAACAGTCACATAACAGTCACAAAACATAGGTACAATATATCGTCAATACAGATCCAAATATCAAAAGGTGGGTACAAAGCCACCGCTCACACATGTGAGTCAAAAATATGTACATAAGAGACTGAATAATCAGAGTATCAAAATAGTGGACAAATATAAAGAGCTGTCTATCAGCATAGCAGATACTGTCCAAGCAGAAGCACAGAAAGCTAAGTCCAGAGACCTAACCTGAAATAACTCGGTCTGACCCAAGCGAAAAACACTCGGGTCAGGCTAGCTAAACAATCAGTTAATAAACTGAGATAAACATAATAATGCGGTACATAAATAAAACAGTACTTCTCCAAAGATAAGAGTATTATGGACTACATGAATATAATGACGATCCCTAATCATCAATAAACAGTAAAAATCTCCAAAGAGAATATCAACACCAAAGTGTTAAACAAATAAAATCGCCTTATATCGTATGGTTCCATAGAACCAACACCGAATGGCGGTTCTCGAATGGATATAAAAATCATCAGATAATACAAGTATTGCACGTGCACCGACCAGAGTCGTTATTGTCAAGTACTGTAGAGTTGTGATCGATCACTCGCACAGATGCAGAACGCGCGAGACGGCAAGATCCTTCCCAGAAGGATAAAGGCCCAGAGGCACATGCCGAAGAACTGCTCCATAGAGCAGGTGTCCAGAGACGGTTGCCCAGAGGCGTGGTGACCTAGAGGTCCAGTACTGGCCGCCCAGAGGCTAATGTGTCACAAACTTCTTGGAGAGGAACCCGTAAAGTGTTAACAATGAGTCTCATACCCCACGTTCGCACTAAACGGTTTACTAACCAATAGCATGCTCACACTCCAAACAATAAAAAGTCCACCTTGTATCATCGGTAAACTAGACCCAAAGGTCAAAACAATCAATCGAATAGGTCGGGGATTAACCGGAAAGAAAATACACACGATTCCATAGGCTGGAGATTTCCTAACCGTTTAAGCACCTTTCCACTTCGCTCGACGTGCTAAAAGTGAGTGTGAGATTTTTATTATAGAAAATAATGGTGCGAAACGGATTTATAATTGATCTTGAAATCACTTTAAAACTGCTTTTGAAAACTCTCCTATTATGGAGTAATTAATTTAATAATTAAAAATAATATTATATAATAATTTCGAAAGCCATTTAGGAGTGAAAAATCCTTTTAAAATATCTCATAAAAGCCCGTGTACGAAATCCAGAGACAAATCTCAAAGAAATCGATAAATCAGAAAATCACTGAAAACCAATATTCGCGTTGGAAAATATTCCGAATGGTTGTGAACCAAAGTTCGACAATTTTTTGATTAGCAATTGAAGCCCAAAGGTTCATTGCAGAAACAATCAATTTGAAGCGGTTGCACCAAAATGGTGCAACCGGTGGGTCGGAACCCGGCTGCGCTAAGTGGATGCAGCCCATTTTTTTTTTTAAGAACCGGCTGCACCGCATGGTGCAGCCTGGTCCAGCCCCCAGCCCACATGGGCTGGGGAGGGTCCAGCCCCCAGCCCGCATGGGCTGGGGAGGGGGGGAAGACCCCAGCCCGCTTGGGCTGGGGAGGAATGCAAGTTCCCCAGCCCAAAGTGGGCTGGGCGAATTTCAAGCCCCCAGCCCAAAGTGGGCTGGGCGAATTACAAGCCCCCCAGCCCAATCGGGCTGGGCCGAAATGCCAGCCCCCAGCCCAATCGGGCTGGGGCGAAACTCAAGCCCCCCAGCCCAAAGCGGGCTGGGGCGAAAGCAAGCCCCCAGCCCAATCGGGCTGGGGGCTGGCGGGCTGGGGCGAAATGCCAGCCCCCAGCCCAATCGGGCTGGGGCGAAACTCAAGCCCCCCAGCCCAAAGCGGGCTGGGGCGAAGTCCAAGCCCCTAGCCCAATCGGGTTGGGGCGAAACGCAAGCCCCCTAGCCCAAAGCGGGCTGGGGCGAAATACAAGCCCCCGGCCCGAAGCGGGCTGGGGCGATGGAATGTGCGCCAGCCTATGCGGGCTGGCCTGCTTCTGGCTAGCCCCACTGGGCTAGCTTGCTGTTCCTGAGTGCAGCCCAGGCCAGCCCTGGTGCACCCAGAGCCCTGTTTTCAGCCTGTTTTCAGGCTGAAGCATTCCAGCCTGCAGAAAATGATGATTTAAGTGATTTTTGGTGTTTTTTTTCAAGTTTTTGGCATCAAATTTCACTAATAACAATCACTAACTAGCATATAATGATTACTACACTATATTACGGAGACAAAGGGCCAAAGCTTAGCATTACGTTATGAAGCAATATCACAAACACCTTATGTGCACACCCAAAATAAAAGCAAAGATGATCAAAGAGCTATGATTCACATGTTACATAATAAAACATGTGTTACTAAATGATTTATGACATCAAAAGAGGATTAAACACATATTAGAAGAGGTTTTTAGCAATATACCTCTCTAGAAAGCAACAAGGACCATTATAGCATCAACCCAAGTTAGCAAAAGAGGATTAGGAGGCTATAAGATCATAAAAACACATAAAACATTTGTTGACAAACTAATTTCAGAAATTAGAAAGCTATAAAAGATGGATTTGAGGTGGGTATTTGCATTACCTTTGCATAAAATGATTTGCATAAGCTAAAACTAGAAGGGGATGAAGATGGAGGCCATTTTTATTAAGAAAGCTTTAGGAAATGATTAGGGTTTTGATTAGGGATGAATGAATGAGGTTATGAGAGTTTGAGATAATATATAGAGGAGGTTTAGGGTGGGTTATTGGGTTAAGTTTAGTAACCCAATAAGAAGAGGGTTATTTACAATGTTTCCAAAAAATTTCTAAGTGTTCATGTATGTTTATAAACTCATTTTTCTTACCCAAACCCGTTTTAAAATCTCTCCTAAAATATTTACTTCCCAAAAATAACATTTTATCCTCATTTTAAGATCCCATATTTCCCATTTAATTAAAATAGCCTTTTTCAAATAAATTTTGTTATTCCAACATCCTTTTATGCTTCATTAAAAATAAGTAAAAATTCTAACTTTTATTTATTAATTGGTAATGCAAATCCCGGGTTGTTACAGACCCCCCCTTAAGAAAATTGCATCCCCGCAATTCCTTAAGATAGATGTCGTCTATAACGTCAAACCCACAAAAGAAGTGATAGAGAAAAAAAATAGAGAATTCTTACCCGTAGAAGAAGATGGAAGAAAACCAGGATAAGAGCGCTCGATAGATTCTTTGTTCTCCCAAGTGCAGTCCTTAGGATTCGGTGACCATTGAATCTTCACGAGTGGAACCTCTTTGTTGCGAAGGCGTCTAACCTCCGAATCAAGCACACGGAGAGGTTGCTGCTCCAAAGATAAGTCAGGTAAGATCTCTAAATCAGGCACAACATGCGGCTCAATGATAGAATCAGGATCGCGAACACACTTGCGAAGCTGAGAAACATGGAACACGTCATGCATTCCGGAAAAATGAGCAGGTAGAGCCACACGATAAGCAACGGGGCCGATGCGTTCCGTAATAGGAAATGGTCCAACATAGCGAGGAGCCAACTTCCCTGTAGAGCTGAAACGCACAACCCCCTTCATGGGAGAAATTCGAATGAAGACAAAATCACCAATGGAGAACTCAAGAGGCTTCCTATGGTTGTCCGCGTAGGATTTCTGGCGGTCCTGTGCCTCTTTCATTCTCTGACGGATAAGAACAATCTTTTCAGAAGATTCCCGAACTGAATCTGGACCAAGAATAAGCTTCTCGCCAGATTCTAACCAACATGCAGGAGAGCGACATGGCCTTCCGTAGAGAGCCTCGAAAGGTGCCAGGCCGATACTAGACTGAAAGCTTTTGTTGTAGGAGAACTCTACAAGCGGTAAGTGATCCTCCCAACTACCTCCGAAATCCAGAATACAACAGCGCAAAAGATCCTCCAAAACACGATTCACCCTCTCCGTCTGACCGTCGGTCTGGGGATGATAAGCAGTCGAGAGATTCAGCTTTGTGCCCAAAGCTGACTGAAGGCACTTCCAGAAGTGACTAGTAAAGATAGTGTCTCGATCACAGACTATAGAGCTAGGAATGCCATAAAGTCGAACGACTTCCTTCACATATAGCTTGGCAAGCTGAGGAGCAGTCCGAGTGGACCTAATAGGAATGAAATGAGCTGATTTGGTCAAGCGATCAATGATGACCCAGATAGAAGTATGGCCTGACCTCGATCGAGGCAGACCGTCAATAAAATCCATGGATATATGATCCCATTTCCACAATGGAATCTCTAGCAGCTGAAGAAGACCAGATGAACGCTGATGCTCGGCCTTGATCTGTTGACAAGTCATGCAACCACTCACATAACTTGCCACATCCCTCTTCAACCCCTCCCAATAATATAGCCGGCACATATCGGCATACATCTTACTCGAACCGGGATGTATAGTGTACTTAGTGCGATGGAACTCGTCAAGAATGTAACGCCTAAATGAAAAATCAGATGGTACAACAATACGGTTCTTCCTACGAAGACACCGATGAAAATCAAGAGAATAATCCAGCAATGTCTCATCACTGGATCCCGACTCGAGAAGGTGAATAAGATGCAATAAGTCTGGATCCTGCCGCTGAGCATGGGCAATGCGATCCAATAAGATAGGACGAGCTTCCAAGCTAAATAATAAGACCGGAGAATCAAAGGACGGAGCTCGATCTCTAATATCACACAAAGATTGGGTCTCAAGAATATCTCACTCGGCAATCATCATAGAAACTACCGCCGAGTGCCTGCGACTGAGCGCATCTGCAACACGATTACCCTTGTCAGGGGTATACTGAATATCTAAATCATATGAGGCGAGAAACTCAAGCCATCGTTGCTACCTCATGTTGAGATCTCTCTGGCTGAAAAGATACTTCAGAGACTTGTGATCAGTGTAAAGAGTGAAGCGTTCGCCTAATAGAAAGTGACGCCACGTCTTCAAGGCAAAGACGATAGCTGCTAACTCAAGATCATGAGTAGGATAGCAAACCTCATTCGGACGCAGTTGCCTAGAAGCATAAGCAACTACCCGATCCTTCTGCATATGCACAGCATCGAGGCCGCTACCACAAGCATCGGTGTAAACAACAAGATTCTGGTTACTCTCAGGAACCACAAGGATAGGAGCATGAGTGAGAATTTCCTTCAATCGCTGAAAAGAAGCTTCACACTTATCAGACCAAATAAAGCAAACACCCTTACGAGTCAGCGTCGTAAGGGGAAGTGCAACTCGAGAGAAATCCTTGACAAACCGACGGTAATAACCCGCCAGACCAAGGAAGCTGCGAATATCAAGAACGTTCTCGGGCTGCTTCCAATTCTGAATAGCTTCGATCTAAGCAGGATCGACAGAAACACCTTCAGATGATACAATATGGCCCAAGAACTTGACCTTGCTCTCCCAAAAATGGCACTTAGAGAGCTTGGCCTTAAGCTGATGCCGACGAAGAGTATCCAAGACGATCCGCAAATGATGAGCATGCTCTGCCTCAGATCTAGAGTAAATAATAATATCGTCGATGAAAACTAGAAAGAATCTATCGATGTATTCCCGGAATACTCGATTCATAAGATCGATGAAGAAAGCCGGTGCGTTCGTTAAGCCGAATGGCATGACCAACCACTCAAAAGAACCATAACGAGTGCGGAAAGCGGTAAGAGGAATGCTATCTTCCGCAACTCGGAGCTGATGAAATCCGGTGGCAAGGTCGAGCTGTGAAAAGACCTTCGCACCGCTCAACTGATCAAACATATCGTCTCTCCGTGGCAATGGATAACGATTTCTGATGGTCAACTCATTAAGCTTTCGATAGTCAATGCAAAGCCTAAGAGAGCCATCAGGCTTCTTAACGAAGACCACAGCAGCACCCCATGGCAAAGAACTGGACCGAATGAGCTGCTTCGCCTCAAGCTCAACTAACTGCTTCCTGAGTTCCTCATTCTCTTTAGTAGACATCCTCGTGGGAGGACGCCCAACTGGGTGGGAGCCTAGAATGAGATCAATGCGGAATTCTATGGCTCACTTTGGCGGCAGGCCTGATACTGGCTCGAATGTATCGGGGAAATCCCGAACAACAAGAATACGAGATATGTCCAAATCCTCATCTCGTGAATCAAGAGAAAATAAAGTAATATCAGAAATCCCAATATCCTGAAGAGCAATAGCTAACGGAGCGGACGAGTCAGGATGACGAAGAAATAATATCCGCTCCGAACAAATGATTTTGGCGTCGTATTGAGCGAGCCAATCCATGCCAAGAATCATGTCAAAGCCCAAATACTCCATAACGTGCAGATTCGCACGGAAAGAAAATCCACAAAGATCAATATACATATCCTCACAAAGTAAGCTAAGGGTCGTGGATCCACCAATGGGATTCATAATCCTTAGTGAAGAAACCGGACAAGTAACATCCAAGGATAAAGCATCTACTAGCTCCTTTGATATGAATGAGTGAGAGGCACCCGTTTCAAAGAGAACTCTACAAGATCTACCATGAAATAAAATAGAACCTTCGAGAACGGAAGGATGCATACCTCGAGGCTGAGCTGAAGATGTAGGAGCCTTGGCAGCATTAAGCTTGCCAGATCTAGGAGGTGCAGTAGGACAAGTGGAGATCATGTGTCCCTCCTTCTTGCAGAAGGTGCAATAGAGAGGTTTGGGACACTCTCGAATAAAGTGATCTGGAGAACCACAGTTGAAGCATTTCTTCGGAGGACGTGTCCCACAAGGCTGAGCAGGAGTCTGGGACTGAGAACGAGTCTGAGGCTGAGTCTGAAAAGTAGAACTGCCAGTCTTCTTCTTCTTTTTCCAAGGCTTGGTCTTCTGAAATGGACCCCGCTTCTGATTGGGGTTTTTGGAGCCCTCACCATCCCCATTGCTGTCTCTCTCACGTTCAACCGCTTCAAGGTGAAGCGCTGCGTCAACTAGCTCATCAAAAGGGAGCTTAAGCTGGAGCATAAGCTGTTTCTTCAAATCTTTCTTCAGGCCTTCAACAAATTTGAGATTCTTCTTATAAGGAGTGCTGATGAACTCGATGCCATACTTAGACATGGCCTCGAAAGATGAAGAATAGTCAGCAACAGAGGTCTTCCCTTGCTTAAGGTCAGTAAAGCGGCGTGCAAGGGCTATCTTCTCGGACACGGGGACAAACTTGAGCAAGAAGCGCTCTCGGAACTGATCCCAAGTGAGAGTGGCCTCATCGGTATCGGAAATAAGGAGCTCGTACCAATCCAAGGTACGGCCCTCAAGATGGCTAGAAGCAACAAGAACTCTGTCATGGTCAGGAAGGGTCATGCGAGCGAAATTACGCTCGCAAACTCTGATCCAAGCCTGGACCTCAAGAACAGTCTCGGAGCCATTGAACGGCTTCCCTCCAAGATGAATACAGTCGCTGTAGAGGCGCGCAAAAGCAGACTTGCGCGGTGCATCAGAAACTGGTGCAGGAGACTGAGAGTGCGACTGAGAGTTACGAACCAACTCCATGATCTGGTCCGTGGTCATGTATACGCCCTCAGGGTGAGGCTTGCTGGACTGTCCAGCATCAGTAGAACAGAGGTTCCTACCTCTCCCAACCATACTGAAAGATAAGGTAAGAAGGAGTTAAGCACGATTCAAAGATTGATAATTCATTAAGGAATATTACGGAATATAATAGATTCCTACAACTATTCCTAACTTATCTATCTAAAGGTGGTGATGTTCAATTTGGATCGTATTGTAACGTATTATACTACGTGTTTATTCTGTGTTTGTTATGCTTAATTCTGAACCTTAGCTCTGATACCAAGATGTAACGCCCCACTCCGAGACCCACTCTAGTAAAGAGTATTACGGAGTAATACCGTCTACTAGAACGGAGAATAGAGTATAATGGAAGCGACCATGTGTAATCAAGCTATAACTAACTACTGAATACGTCGAATAGGTGGTTTTCTTTTCTCAAGTGGTTCGACATATCCAATAGATATTTATAACGAAACTACAATGGCTAAGGAAAATAGGTTCAGAATAAACATAATACTAAATGATAGCATCATCATCACATAACAGTCACAGAACATAGGTACAATATATCGTCAATACAGATCCAAATATCAAAAGGCGGGGACAAAGCACCGCTCACACATGTGAGTCAAAAATATGTACATAAGAGACTGAATAATCAGAGTATCAAAATAGTGGACAAATATAAAGAGCTATTTATCAGCATAGCAGATACTGTCCAAGCGGAAGCACAGAAAGCTAAGTCCAGAGACCTAACCTGAAACAACTCAGTCTGACCCGAGCGAAAAACACTCGGGTCAGGCTAGCTAAACAATCAGTTAATAAACTGAGATAAACATAATAATGCGGTACATAAATAAAACAGTACTTCTCCAAAGAGAAGAGTATTATGTACTACATGAATATAATGACGATCCCTAATCATCAATAAACGGTAAAAATCTCCAAAGAGAATATCAATACCAAAGTGTTAAATAAATAAAATCGCCTCATATCATTGGCGTAGCCAAAGCTATATAAAGTCGCCCATAGGCAATAATCCCAAGAGTGACCAGAGTCTGTAATCAATGCCCAAGCAAAGATCGATGCTCCAAAGAGCAATAGGGATATACTGAAAATCAATGAAATCGAATACTGAAAAGCGGTGTCCAGAGAAACTGTAAATCCACAAGGTAATCACACTTACATCATATGGTTCCATAGAACCAATACCGAATGGCGGTTCTCGAATGGATATAAAAATCATCAGATAATACAAGTATTGCACGTGCACCGAACAGAGTCGTTATTGCCAAGTACTGTAGAGTTGTGATCGATCACTCACACAGATGCGGAACGCGCGAGACGGCGAGATCCTTCCTAGAAGGATAAAGGCCCAGAGGCACATGCCGAAGAACTGCTCCATAGAGCAGGTGTCCAGAGACGGTTGCCCAGAGGCGTGGTGACACAGAGGTCCAGTACTGGCCGCCCATAGGCTAATGTGTCAAAAACTTCTTGGAGAGGAACCCGTAAAGTGTTAACAATGAGTCTCATACCCCACGTTCGCACTAAACGGTTTACTAACCAATAGCATGCTCACACTCCAAACAATAAAAGTCCACCTCGTATCATCGGTAAACTAGACCCAAAGGTCAAAACGATCAATCGAATAGGTCGGGGATAACCGGAAAGAAAATACACACGGTTCCATAGGCCGGAGATTTCCTAACCGTTTAAGCACCTTTCCACTTCACTCGACGTGCTAAAAGTGAGTGTGAGATTTTTATTATAGAAAATAATGGTGCGAAACGGATTTATAATTGATCTTGAAATCACTTTAAAACTGCTTTTGAAAACTCTCCTATTATGGAGTAATTAATTTAATAATTAAAAATAATATTATATAATAATTTCGAAAGCCATTTAGGAGTGAAAAATCCTTTTAAAATAGTTCATAAAAACCCGTGTACGAAATCCAGAGACAAATCTCAAAGAAATCGATAAATCAGAAAATCACTGAAAACCAATATTCGCGTTGGAAAATATTTCGAATGGTTGTGAACCAAAGTTCGATAATTTTTTGATTAGCAATTGAAGCCCAAAGGTTCATTGCAGAAACAATCAATTTGAAGCGGTTGCACCAAAATGGTGCAACCCGGACTCGGTTGCACCAAAATGGTGCAACCGGTGGGTCGGAACGCGGCTGCACTAAGTGGATGCAGCCCATATTTTTTTTAAGAACCGGCTGCACCGCATGGTGCAGCCTGGTCCATCCCCCAGCCCGCATGGGTTGGGGGGGAAAGACCCCAGCCCGCTTGGGCTGGGGAGGAATGCAAGTTCCCCAGCCCAAAGCGGGCTGGGCGAATTTCAAGCCCCCAGCCCAAAGTGGGCTGGGCGAATTACAAGCCCCCCAGCCCAATCGGGCTGGGGCGAAATGCCAGCCCCCAGCCCAATCGGGCTGGGGCGAAACTCAAGCCCCTCAGCCCAAAGGGGGCTGGGGCGAAAGCAAGCCCCCAGCCCAATTGGGCTGGGGCGAAATACATGCCCCCCAGCCCAATCGGGCTGGGGCGAAATGCCAGCCCCCAGCTCAATCGGGCTGGGGCGAAACTCAAGCCCCCTAGCCCAAAGCGGGCTGGGGCGAAGTCCAAGCCCCCAGCCCAATTGGGCTGGGGTGAAATACAAGCCCCCATCCCGAAGCGGGCTGGGGCGATGGAATGTGCGCCAGCCCATCCGGGCTGGCCCGCTTCTGGCTAGCCCCACTGGGCTAGCCTGCTGTGCCTGGGTGCAGCCCAGGCCTGCCCTGGTGCACCCAGAGCCCTGTTTTCAGCCTGTTTTCAGGCTGAAGCATTCCAGCCTGCAGAAAATGATGATTTAAGTGATTTTGGGGTGTTTTTTTCAAGTTTTTGGCATCAAATTTCACTAATAACAATCACTAACTAGGATATAATGATTACTACACTATATTAAGGAGACAAAGAGCTAAAGCTTAGCATTACCTTATGAAGCAATATCACAAACACCTTATGTGCACACCCAAAATGAAAGCAAAGATGATCAAAGAGCTATGATTCACATGTTACATAATAAAACATGTGTTACTAAATGATTTATAACATCAAAAGAGGATTAAACACATATTAGAAGAGGTTTTTAGTAATATACCTCTCTAGAAAGCAACAAGGACCATTATAGCATCAACCCAAGTTAGCAAAAGAGGATTAGGAGGCTATAAGATCATAAAAACACATAAAACATGTGTTGACAAACTATTTTCAGAAATTAGAAAGCTATAAAAGATGGATTTGAGGTGGGTATTTGCATTACCTTTGCATAAAATGATTTGCATAAGCTAAAACTAGAAGGGGATGAAGATGGAGGCCATTTTTATTAAGAAAGCTTTAGGAAATGATTAGGGTTTTGATTAGGGATGAATGAATGAGGTTATGAGAGTTTGAGATAATATATAGAGGAGGTTTAGGGTGGGTTATTGGGTTAAGTTTAGTAACCCAATAAGAGGAGGGTTATTTACAATGTTTCCAAAAAAATTCTAAGTGTTCATGTATGTTTATAAACTCATTTTTCTTACCCAAACCCGTTTTAAAATCTCTCCTAAAATATTTACTTTCCAAAAATAACATTTTATCCTCATTTTAAAATCTCATATTTCCCATTTAATTAAAATAGCCTTTTTCAAATAAAATTTGTTATTCCAAAATCCTTTTATGCTTCATTAAAATAAATAAAAATTCTAACTTTTATTTAGTAATTGGTAATGCAAATCCCGGGTTGTTACAAAAATTTTAAATTCATTCAAGAAATTTCCTAATTATACATGAATAAATTCACAATTTATTTTCAAAATTAAATTAGTTGCCAAATAAATCGTAGTTAATTTTCAGGAATGTTACAGATTCCCCCCCTTAAAGAAATTTCATCCCCGAAATTTGCTAGGGAGACGAGAAAGAATAGATGATAGATACAGAAACGATTGATCAAATCAGATCGAAAATATTTATTTTGCATTTGGCTTACCAAATCAGAATATCAACAAATATGAGAATCAACTCATTCAATTACGAAATAATTGGGTTATCTAATCTACGAAGTATACATTATTGGTTAGTTCGAAGGAATAACTAACCGCTCGTAGAATATATCGAAACCCAATGAAACAGACAAAAATAGATTCGACTACGATTTCAGATTCAAGATTTAACTTATTTACGATTTGCTAAGAAATAAAACTTAGTGTAGCTCCTATAACGAACAAAATTGGAAATTTAATCGTAAACAAGAAGGTTACCTTATAAAATTTCCTTTCCTTCATCAGCCCTTGAGGTTGAAGAATCACCCCTGACTGCGTATCTCTTTGCTACTAGAGCTTCCTTCTTTGCTGGACATTCGTTGATCCTATGTCCTGGCTTGCGGTAATGATAGCATCCCGTAGATTCCTGATCTGGCCTCATAAATGGCTCTCTCAATCATGGCTTCCAATTATTCTTACATTTATCCGAGTAGTGGCCTTTCTCCAAGCAGTTGAGACAAGTAACTTCTTTCAGCTTTTTCTTTCTAGAATTCTTCTTTTCATTATCTTTCCTCGATTTCTTTCCACCAAACTTCTTTTTCCTCCAATTCAGATTACTTATGTTTCCATCCTCCTCTGGGACTTCATGCTTATCCAGAGTATCATATCTATAGCCCATATCAATTAATTCAGAAAATGATTCCTTTACGTGAGTAGTCATTCTCTCCTGGAATTCCTTGTTCATTCCCCGAATAAACTTTTCATTCTTCTTTAACGGTGTATTCACCAATTCTGGACCGAATCGAGATAATTCATTGAATTTGTTCAAGTATTCCTCAAATGATAAGCTTCCTTGCTTCAAATCTATAAACTCTTGGTACATTCTAGATATACCAGCAGATGGTATATATCGCTGCTCGAACACTTCCTTGAAACGACTCCAAGTGAATTCATCCGTCGGCTCATCTAATGTAATAGTTTCCCACCAAGCTAAAGCCTCTTCCTGGAGTTGCCAAGAAGATATCAATCGCATCTGATCATATTCCACCCTTAGTCCCTTGAAAATCCTTTCGCACGATCGAATCCAGGCTTGTGTTTCGATAACTGATTCTTTGCCAGTAATGCTTTCCACCAAGTCTAGAAAAGCTTTGATATAAATCAGCTAGATTTGATTGAGATTGAATAGGAATATCTGTCGTTGCAAGGCCTTGACCAGTTGAAGTGGTACTTGCCTGTCCCCAATCTCGTCCTCTTCTTCCACTCATTCTCACTATCTGTAATAGTAAGAAAATCGATTTAGGCATTCGGACGAAATATCTTAGAGAATAACAAAGATAAAGGGAATAGATTGAGAAGTTTGGATTTGATTTCACTGGTTACACTCATTCTAGGGTATACTTCACCCTATCTCTAATGAGCCATCTTATGTGTTACACTCCGTAGCTAAAGTTCTTACTCAACCTTTAGCTCTGATGCCAAACTATGACGACCCGAACTCGATGTCCGATAACAACATCAAATTCGTATCGTCGGAGCTTGCAACAACATTAGATAATAAATAACACAGCGGAAATAAAAGATGATATCACTGATATAACATGAATACAATATCCAACACATCAATTTGATACAATGATAATCATCAATATCAGAAAATACAAAAATACAGCGGAACACGATACAATATGATAAGTCTTCACAGAATCCAATACTGCAACTCTGAACCAAAATCTTCAAAGACAAAGCTTCCAAAACTCCAAGCTCGATCCACCATCAAGGTTGCACCAAGATAAGCAAGTCTCGTCCACAGACTCCAAAATGTGTCAAACGGAAAGCTGAAGGCTACCCAAAACGATATCTACTACCTGAATATCTGGAAAACCAGACTCTAGACTGCCGGTGTGGAAAATGGTGGGCACCCAGAGTTTAGAAAGGGAACAATAAACTCCGGGTCAGTCGTGGGACTGGTATGAGCAAACAAAAACATTTGGTCTTTGAAACAAACAGAAGGTTTTAAGTTTTGAAATCCGCAATGCTTTTTGAAAATGAAACTACCATAAGGCCTCCCGCCACACACACAATGCAAACGCAGAATTGGGGGAGATTTCTCCTTATGGTAGTCAAAAATGATTGATACGAGAATTTTTTTTGATATTATTACTATAAGTGCAAAGTGCATAAAAACCATTTCGAAAGTATAATATACATCCTAGCCAGCATAGACATTCCGAACTATGCCTACTATAGCTACCATCCAAACAGTGGGGCGCCACCATAAGTAGATGGAAGGTAATACAACTAAAACCGTACAAAACACGTATTATATGAATGGATTTCCAACAAATGGTCAGGCTAAGGAACTTCCTATTGCCACATGGGAACGCCTCTGGCGGGACGCCCCGAGAACCTACCCGGCTCTCTGCCAAACAAGGCCGGCTACCCCCTTCCCGGGGAATAAAACCTCAGATATGCCACCCCCGGTCCTTTGGGACCTTTAACTGAGGATCCTCTACACCAACAACATCACACAGTAATGGATATATACTACAGTGCCTACATGAGTAAGTATCTAGGCTCCATACCATGATACTACCCTTTTCCAAAAGGAATGGTCATACCCTAGGGGAGCTACCCTTGAAACCTTGCCGCATCTTTCCTGTTTCGACCATTACCGGTTTGTGAGGCTCGATGAGGTTTCATCCATAAAGCTACGCTTTTTCACAAAGCCATGCTTTGATCACAAATGATCATCAATCACACAGCATCACTTAGCATGCCACACTACCAAATTGGGAGTATATCGCTGATAAATTTCAACTACATAACCTCTGAGCTCGTACGTCTCAGAGAAGGGTGTTAAGCTAAGAGAATAAATTCTCCGCCACCAACAGATATGTATTTGAAAGAAATCGGCTTTATATCTCAAAGTGTAGTGTCAGAAACACGACCATACAAGTCTGTTCCGGGCTTGAACAGAACCGAAGGCACTTCCGAAGAAGCCCTTGCAATCCGGGTATCCACAATCCCGATCGGACTTCCCATCACTTAGGGAATCTCTATACCGTAGCAACTCAGTGCAGAGACAATCGATAGGTCATCCTATCGTTCTCGCAAATACCCGGTCTTCGCCACCGGTCTTCAAATGCTATCCATAGCGACGTATCATTATTCGAAATGGGTTATATGACACAAGGTCCTCTCCTGGCTAAACCGAATAACGAGCGCAAAATTTTAAAAAATATGGATATGGATTTCAGTTAAGTCACAACTTAAAATTCAAAACTATTTCAATTGGTTTACACAATTTACCATTTCAAATCTTTGGACAAAAAGATTTATTTCACAAAGTTCACCAAGTTTCACAAAGATCCATTTACGGATTTCAAAACAATTTCCATTTCGAGTGGATTAATCTATTTAATCTTTAAATCATAGATTTAACTTATGGCTTTCAAAAACCATTTCCAAAAGTTCATTCATAACTTGGAAAACCGTTTTTCAATTCAAATTTGAAATTCCTATAATACCAATTTGGAAATTCATTTCTTATATGAAAGCTTTTATCATTTGAAAACAAACAGTTTTCATTTTGGAAAAAAAAATTCGATTTCAATTATACAAGTTAAAGTTTCTCAAACTTGGGTTAAACTTAATTCCCAAAACAACACTTTCAAAAATTGGTTTAAAAATCCATATAACTTGTATGACCTTTTACTTCATAAATTCTCAAAATAGAATTTAATTTCAAATTTGAATTCAATTTTAAATTGAATTATTAAGTTTCAAAACTTTATTAAGTTATTCAAAATAACTTTTATTTTAGAAATTCTTTCCCAAAAGCTTTTCATTTTAAAACCCGATCCATTTTCAAAATCATTTAGATTTAAAAATTCAATTTACAATCTATTTCAAAAATCTGTGACTTAGCTAATTTCCACGTGCAATCCATATTTGTGTGTGTATAGTGTAGTCCAAGGGGTTTAATAATCAATGGTTAAGTTCATCAGCTACAATTGATTTAGTTTTTAATCACCTTTATTAATTAAATCATCTTTAAATTAATTATCTAAATTAATTGACCCTTAATTAATTAAATCTAAATTTCTTATTCCTTAATTAACTACTTCAATTAATAAACCTTTAATTTTTGATTAATTAATCATTAATCTTTAATTATCTTCCCTTAACTACTTTCACTAAGTAATCACTATTTAAATTTAATCATTCATTAATTACCTAGTTAATTAACTTAAATTACTAATTAATATACTTTAATTAATAAATCCTCAATTATTAATTAAGTTAATCTTAATTATAACTAATTATCCTTTAATTGATTTTATTGATTATTAATGAACAAATCTTAATTACAATTTATTACTTACTTGATTATCATTAACGATATAAATCAACTCACTTTTAAGTTTTTGAAACGTTTGATTTTTTTTCTAAATCACTTATGAAGTTTCATTTAAAATAACTTGCTAAAAATATAAATTTAAAACCTAATTGTAAAAAAAATTCCTCTATTTCAAAATTTTCAATTTATATCTTCTACTTAATAAATAAATCATCATTTATCAAAAGGAAAAATTTCAGAAATTCCTTTTAACTAGTACAGTAAAGTTTAAAACTGGAAATATAACAATCCCCAGGCAAACACGAATGTTCCCCGAGCCAAACCCAGATGTACTCGAGCCCCGCTTCGAGTTTTACCAAAATTTACCCGAGCGCCCCAAACTTTACTTCAAAAATTTTCTCAAGTTTTTTAACCCTCGCCCTAAACATTCTGCTTCGAGTAATAACTCGAGCCACCCTTGTATTTCCCCGAGCTCTCCTTCGAGTCGCCTGATAACACATCGCCTTCCCCAACTAGAAACCCACTGATACAACGTTGCACGTATACGTGCACAACGACGCTAGCCATCGCCGATCGACGACGAACTCACCGACACGTCACCAGAGACCCCCAGCCTCGATTCGAACAACCCAAACCCCATGATCATCGCTAAATCAAAACCGAGCTACTGACGTGAAACTAGAGCAAAAGCCATCGCCACGAAACCGCCACGCTCCTCCTCCTCTGACCACCTGAGCGTCGCCCCCATCCGGTCATGTCTTTGAAAAACTCCAAGCTAACGCCTCCCCGAGTATCACCACACTCGATCCACCAGAAAGTTCATGCCGATCGAAACTCTCAGCTCAACCCAAAATTAGGGTTAAGCCCTATATTGATCTCGTCCCCTTAATTCACGCAATCGAAAAATTTTCTAACATTTTTCCTGACTTCGATAATCACTAAGCTAGCTTCAAAACCAATTTCATCGTCCAAGATTTGTTTAATAATCAGGAATTGGTAAAAAAAACATTTTTTGTTCATCTCGAAACTGCACGTTACACACGTAACTAACAATCTTGAATTTGGCTTTAAAAATCATTGTTTTAGATAACCAAAAGATTTACATACCCAAAATTTATAAAAGAAAACATTGAATTTTCCAGATCAATAGGATTTTACTGTAACTTCCCTTTTTTTTTTTGAATATTTACTAATTTTTTTTCTATTTAACACAATTTTAGAAACAACGTCACATTGGTATAATCATTTTACTTTCAGAGATAATCACCTATTAAGAGTCAGAGGAAAAGGAAATTGAGTTTTTTTTTTCTTTTTCTTTTTTCCTCAGACAGGTTTGAAACCTGTAACTACAACAGAGGCTATATATGCCTTTCCAACAGACATGCACCAGTCACCTATGTTCACATGGACACTTTGGCACCCATACAACATGTTTCACATCATTATTTTCGAATATTTATCACTTGCAAACCCATATAAAACATATATAAATTTTATATCGTTTTGTTATCTAAAATAGAGACAGAGAAAACAAAGAATAACCTGGGACTTGTTTTGATGTTCTTTGATTTGCAATTGTTTTTAAAACTTAAACTTGATTATGCCATCACATTTCATTTGAAGATCTTCACCAAAATCTATTTTCCTTTTGAGATATAAATTTTGATATGCAATGCTAGTGTTTGAGGAATCAACAGGGAAATGCACACAATCATATATCCAACTATTTGTATGCATAGACAATGCAAGCATATTTCAGCCACCAAACAAACATTTTTAAATGCAAATCCAAACATTTAAACCATAAAAAAAAATTAAGTGGGGCTTGCTCACCTCATCAATGAAGGACAGAGAACCTGATATTTGCAACTTCAGATCGACTTTTAAACTTGATTGTTTGTTGCTTGCTTAAGCTTTGAATTTTTTTTTATCTGCAAATGCTTCTCCTTTTTTTATTTTCTTCCTGAATCTGCTTTTGATCTTCCGGCTTCCAAGCTTTGATTCTTGCTTTGATTTATACTGGTTTCAGATTTTCGTTTCCAAGTTGTGTAGATTTGTACTTTTTCCTTGCTTGATTCTCCCAGGTTTTGAAGTTGTTTCAGATCTTTGGAGAGGGGTTTTCGAATTTGAGTTTTGAAGGTGACTTCTTGCTTTCTCTTTTTTTTTCTTCTGCTTTCTCTTAAGTTTTGAGAAGTTTGAACATAACAGAATTTTTTTTTCAGATCTAAGATCTAGAGAATTTGAATGGCCTGTCTAATTCTTTCTTTTTGATTTATTTTATATTTTTTGTTCAAAAGTTAATGCCATTTATCCCTTTATTTCTATGCATGTTGTACACTTGTTGTTTGTAGGGAAATTTATGTTTGAATCCCTTGACTCAATTTGTTTTGTAAACTTTAGTTTTAAACCTTCATGTAGTTATGTTTCATATAAGCATATGTTTACATTTTGTAAAATGTTTATGTTTTTTTTTTGTTTTGTATTTGTTTATATCCTCTTTTATATTTATATTTTACACAAATAAAATTTCTATTGTTTTTCACATTCAAGCTTAAGTTTAGCTCACTATTTCTATATACAACTATTTTATACATTTTATATTCATGCATATTTTTTATCATTTATTTTTGTACAATTTTTTTAAAAGAAAAGAATGTTTTAAATAATTTGATTACATATTAACAAATAATTACTTTTATTTATATAGGTGAATTTCACATAAAAATAATATTTTGAAAATGAGTACAATAATTTTTTTATTAATTTCGACTTCCAAATATATCTAATATATTTAAAATTTAGAAACAACCTTTGTTAATTTAAAGCTTTTGATTCTATTTTATTTTTATACATTTTAGTTTTGAAAACCAATATTTGTTGATAAATTACTTATTCTTATATTCCAAACCAATTTACTATTTATCTTTAAATCAATATTCTCTTCTTCTTTTTTAAAATCCAAATATATTTTTTTATTTATAAAATTACTTATCTCTAAATTTAAACCAAATTCTACTTATAATCTAAAATTTTAAATTCATTCAAGAAATTTCCTAATTAATACATGAATAAATTCACAATTTATTTTCAAAATTAAATTAATTGCCAAATAAATCGTAGTTAATTTTCAGGAATGTTGCTTGAAGCCTACAATTACACCTTGAATGTTGAATCAAAGCCCCTTAGATTCAATCTATACTTCTTCAGAAATTGCAACTGATTAGAAGAGAATACCGCCAACTAGAACTAGATTTATTTGACTTGAATTTTATTTGGAAAAGAAAGAGAGATGCTCTGTGATTTTCTTCCAGAGATAGTGTGTGGAGGCTTCAAAGTAAATAATAAAATGAGAGAGGATGTGTGGTTTATATAGGCAACTCAAAGGAGATCTGGATCTGCTTGTTTACCTTTTTCTTTGCCAATTCAAAACCTAGTATTTCAAACAAATATCACCTCTCCCCTTACTACTATGGCAGATTCACCGTAGGCTCATGGAACCATAAACATTTCCAAATCCATTCAGCGTATATTTATTTTAAATCCAATTTAAATATTAATCGACATCATTTTTGATATGTACAAATTTAACTATTATACATGCACTTTATTAAATATCGTTTCAAATAAATCAGATATAATTTAATAATTAATATTTCATAAATAGTAGTTAATTTACCTAATTAATAACAATTATAATTTAATTAATCGTGTCATGTTTTATAGTATTTAACATTGTGTTTGTACTTCTCAAAGGTGTAAATTGAATCAGCGATTACTATTAAACAATTCAAATATTGATGTTCACACATTACCTGAGCTAGTGTTGTGAAAGTTTGGCTGAATTTATCGCTTACACATTTTTGGGTAAAATCCAATTTCACTATTTTAAGTGGTACCTATTAATAACGATTATTTACTGTGATGGCATGGAATTTTTGAGCATTTGAAATTGGAATATCTAATTGATTTTAGACATATGAAAGAATTATTTCAACTTGAATTCCAAACATCACTATTTATTTGATAATTAAATTATTGAATTTAATAATTGAAAGTTGGGTGAAATATTGAATCTTCAGTTTTAAGCTTGTTAAAAATAATTTGAAGGCTTGAGGAAATTATATTGATAGAACTGAAGATAGTAAAAGTGTTGAAACTGAATTTGGGAATGTTGTATTAAGTTTTGAAAATATATTGTTTAAATTGATGTTTAAAAATAGCCTTCCAAGGCACTGTCTCGGAATTCGACGAAACCAGTTCTATTGGATCCGTAATATTGTATTATTATCGGATTTTAATTTTTGTAGTGTTTGGAGTGATCGTTTGGCCGTACGATAAGTAAACGCGTAGAATATTAAATCGAGATTTAATATTACAACTGGGTTCAAAAAGCTATCTTCTCCATACGATCGATTTAGGACTCGAAACTTTTTCCATTGCATTCGAAATAGGGTATAACATTATAAACGCCTAGCAGCACGCCTCGATAGGAGGTCGAGGTTTTCATCTACGAATTTATGTCGATTCAAATTTAAATTTAAATAAAATATCCATATATTGTTTTGATTGGTCAATATTAGTCACATCCGCCTACTTTCTTTCACTATCATAACTTTTTCCTTTCCCTTCATATTATCGTAGCCAGCATGCTATATGTAAGGTGTCTTCCTCCTTTTATATTAGCAACCGAGCATTTTAAACTGAATCGAATCAAAAGCTTTAAAGTGAATCAAATCAAAAGCTTTAAAACAATGGCCGACACCTTAGAAATTTTTTATCTCTACGTATGATAAGAGAAAACGAATAAATAGCCAAACCCTTATTCACCTTTTTCCTCCTCAAACTAGAGCCGATCGAAAAGATAGGGTCTTCCCCAAATCGTAATCGATTTTTGAAAAAAGAAAAAGAAAAAAAAGCGAGCAAGTGGCCGAGCAATCGGTTCTATAATGATTGTTCATATAAGAGAAGAACAAAATCGAACCGGTTTCGTGTAGTCGCGAGTTGGTTCACGAGCTCGCATCGAAGTCGCCAGGGCCTAGGGCGATAGGGATGGTCGCATCTAAGCTTGAGGGCATTCGTGTAGGATGGGAACGTCACTTTCGAAGTGCAGCGCCGAGGCAATAGGAAGGATCGCGAGATGATGGCGCGATATCGCGCAAGATCTGGAAGCGAGTCGCGATTCGTGGGAGGAAGCGGAGTAGCTCGCAACAGCAACGGTGGGGCTTCATTTTTTAAAGGTGGCATTTGGTAGGCGATGGCATGATTTACAGTCATTTCGGCAGAGGTATTTGTTTTTATTTTCTCAATTAAATTTAATTTAAATTCATATATGTTGTATAATATAGCAGAAAGGGTTATTTACAGTGAAAGGAAATGAATTTATGTAAATTAAGGATTGCTGTGATAAACTTGTGTAAAATAGAAGGAAATGATATAAGAGTTTTAGACATTGAATCATCAATATAAAGTTAGTTTATAAATTTAATTATTAGATAAATTAAACTTTAGTTTAAATTAGATAAATAAATAGTAATTTATTGTCTGATTTATTTAGAATATTAATAAACCGTAAATGGTTATACAAGGTTGAGAAAATCGTGGAATCAAATCGAGAATGAAGTGAATTGCAAATTTAAGGGGCAAAGGTGAGTTAATCTCACTCATCTGGGTTTTAACTTAAATTTAAATGGTTAAATTTAAATAATTGATTGAATGATTGAATTGATTTGATGTGGTATATTATATAGTAATATATAATATATATTGGGTGATTGATTTCCCACATTATATAGCGGATGAGACCCTATGCGCCGCATAATAGCCGATGATATTATATAAGTCCCATATACCGCGATATTCTACCTCGAAGTGGAATTGGTATTTTATGTTGTGCTAACGTCTGTGGATGTAGGGAAACAGGTTGGAGGGATCAAACTGGATTCGTCAAAATTATTTAGATTGTTTAATATTTTGTGTTATGAATATTTGCTATCCTATGATGAATTATATCGATAATTGGAATATTGAATACTATGGTTTGCTTGAATATATTTCGGTACACTGGGTCATCAAAAATATTTAGAATTAGATTTTTTGGAAGAAATATAAGAGTAAATTTTGGAAGTGAAATAATTATAGAATAAAAATAAGAATGAGCTGGAAAGAAATAAAAGTGATTTTTAAAAAATTGAGGTTAAATTGTAAAGTAGAGATTTAAAACAAGTTTAAAATCAAAGTTAAATCTGGAATTCAAGTTAGTGAATCTCGGTTTTTAAAGAAATAAAGTTTTTAAATTTAAATTGTTTTAACAACTTGAATGTTAAAGTGCATTTTTAAATTGATTTGAATTTAAAAATGAATTTGGTTTTAAATTCCTTTAAACTTCTTTTATAAAATAAGTAGTTAATTTATTTAATGAAGTTAATAAAAAGGTAGTTAATTACTGGTTGAGATTAATCAAGAGTGATTAATATTTGTGGTTTAATTAATGATTAATTACTTGATGTAATTAATTTAGATTAGGATAAATTAAAATGTAATTAGAAATTATTAATTTATATAATTAATGATGTAATTAAAGGTTGATTAATTAAGATTAATTAATCAATAATAAGTGATTTATTAGAAATTAATTAATATAAGTAATTAAGGATTAATGTAATTAATTATAGTTAATTAACTTATGAAGTAATTAAAGATTAATTACTGCTTTTGGTAAAGAATAATTAATTTGTGTAATTAATTAAAGATAATTACTTGAATGTAATTGAAGGATAATTAATCCAGGGTGATTAATTAAGATGGATGATTAAAGGATGATTAATTAATTGATTTGAAATAAATTAATGTCAAGTAAAGGAATCTAAGTGATTGAGGTTAGCAATTCAATTAGAAGTGATTAAACTTATTTTAGAAGTGTTCAAGTTTGCTTATGGATGATTGAATGGTATTGGATGCCTTGAATGAGTTGATATCTCTGATATGAAAAGTTTTATAGTATCATATTTTTGGGCGGACAGGATATTATGGTTACCCATCAATGATGAATTGTTGTGTAAAGGGACATCCTGTATTTAACGTATGAAGTGTATTTCATTAGGATAACTTGGGTTAGGATGACACGAGACTCGAAGAGATCGGGGTCGGGTATTAGAAAACACCCGCAACCACTTCAAATTTTTATAGATTGATATGTGAAATCAATAGGCTGGAATGAAATGATTTAAGTGAATTGGACTATTTAATCAAAATTTGGTACTTAGAAAATTGATGTGTGAAATAAGTGATGTCTATAAAAAATTGTGAATTTGTAAATAATACGAGTTACCCCGGGTTTTATATAAGTTGTATGCTTTGTATTTCATGTTAGATGGGTTTACTCATGCTGGTTTCCAGCCTGACCCGGGTGTTACTTTGATGTAATGCTCGGGTCAAACCGAGTATTATAGGTTTTCAAGTAAGGACGTTTTGAGCTCAGGAGACGAGCTGGATGGCGATACGTACTTCCATATTTGTGTTAATATTCCGCTGTGTATTCAGATTGTCAGGACAGATATAGTTTTCTTTTTTGTAAAGATCTTTTATTATCTATTAGATTTTATTCCGCTGCGATGGTTAGATTCTGATGTTCTTTTCTATTTTCTTCTTCTACCTCTTCTTCTTTAACCCAAAATAGTTCGTATTTCTGCTCATCTTGAATTGATTGATGGAGAATAGTGTCGACTCAAGGGGTACGGAACTGCGGGTCATTTCACTTGGTATCAGAGCCGAGAGGTTAAGCGAGAACCTTGGCTTTGGTGGGGATTACTCATTAAATAGAGTCTGTAGTACTCTAGAATGAGTTTGAGCGTATTAATAGATATGAGCGCGTATTTGTTAGTGAATATAAATTGTTTTAATATTGTGTTGATTTGAATTATTATTTGAACCTTGAAATAGGTTAAAAACATAATTTGGATTCAAAATTAAATGGTTTAAAGATATAAGTTGATTTGGTTTAAAGGATTAAATCAACATTTAAATTTAACTCGAATTTATATAATTCGGGATGGTTTAAATTTGAAATTTGAATTGAATTAGTTCAAATTGGATTTGATTTGAATTAATTGGAATTGAGTCAATTTAAATAGAAGTGAAAATTAAAATTGAGTTGATTGGATATGTAGGTTGGGAATTGAACATTTTGACTCTAGACAATTTTAAAAATAAATTATTTTAGTACAAATTTATTTTTCCAATTTATTTATTATATATACAACCTTTCTTATTAAACCCAAAACTATCTTATACTTATTTTATAACTACTTTTGGAATTATTTAACTACTTTGCAACTGTTTTATAAACTAATTACTGTTTTTCAACTGTTTTATAGCTAATTACTATTTTAAACTATTTTGTAATTATCTAACTATTTTATAACTATTTGACTATTTTCCAACCATTTTATCGTTATTTAACTATTTTACAACTAATTTACAAACTAATAATTATTTTTCAACTACTTATCTATTTTATAAAATTTTCAAGCTATTTTCTAAATTGAGGCCGGTAGAGTGCAAACTGTTTATAATTAAATTACCCAATTGAGATAAGGATTAAAGTGGTAATCCAAATGGGATTGAAGTAATTGTAAATAAGTGAATGAAAATTAAAGTGGTTGTGAATAGAAAGGGAATTGTTTGGCTAATAAATCAATGAGGATAGATACGTGGATGTACGTTTATTATTCTATTCGAATGGTGGTTTGATCTGGATTCAAGCATAGAATTTTGAGATAGTTTATCGATCCGAGTTGGGATTTTTCACTCGATTTTCGACGACGAACCTGGACATGGATTGTTGATTGATTCTGGATATTCTCTATCACAGCTAGGCTATGCAAGGCGAAATACGGTTTCTGATCAAGAAACCAGATCTGTGTCCGCACTAGGAAGTCGGGTGGACGATACTAGTTCGAAAGTGAAATTGTGTGATCGAGTGAGCGATCAAATTAGTATAGCGTATGGATGATAGGTGCACATCGTACGGATTTGAATGAAATTGCTATTGGAAATTTGTGGATAAGAAATGTGAAATGGTTTTTGAAATGAAAGGTATATTTTGTGAAACATATGATGAAGTAAAGTGGAAATTGGACATATCTATGGTAAAAATTTACTTTATGGAAGTAAGTAAAATGGTAAGTGACTTTATAGAGTAATCAAATTTGAATATTTGATTTTGAATAAACAAAGTTATATATCTTTGTTATTAGGATAAATCTCCCCTTGTTGAATCTATTGCCGAAAGAAAAGGATTTTGAAAGAGTTTGTAGTATAATAGGAGTTTTATACAAGTTTGAAATGATCCAAAGTTTTTTAAAATTATATATATATATATATATATATATATATATATATATATAAAGGATCGTATGAGGATTTTGGAAAAAGGTTTTGGGAACCTTTGGATTTGGAAAGGCTTATGATTTTTAGGTAAAATCAATATTGGAATTTGGAAAGCCTAGTTTAAGAATTATCGATTTTGGGATAATCGATTTTGAGAAAAGGAGATTTATATGAGATTCATACTAGGTGTATGATTTGGAAGATACTATATGTGTATAGCATAAAGTGTTTTGATAATGGCTCTGGGGAAAAAGGCGCTCCCTTGAAATAAACTTCTCAGGAGTGCCATAGGGTGGTACTGCCTTGAACCCTAAGAGGGGTTCTAAAGTTGATCCTGTGAGGATTCCAGAGAAAACTAGTTCCTGAGGATTATGTGTAATGTGTAGCGGAAGTCGAGGGCGCTGATACCTACAGAGGCATTTGGGTTATACTGTGACGATAATGTAACTCGATGTCACTGCGATCTACTACAGACCATAGCGAAAGTCGTGTGTGCTGCTGAGAGCCAAAAGTCTGCGTTTGATTTTATATCGGTAGACTGCGACCTTTGGTAACATAACGAAAGTCGTGTGTGCCGCTGAGAGATAATGGTCTACGTTTGATTTTACATCGGTAAACTGCGACCTATGTGGAAGTGGAGAAGTTTCATTTTTGGCAGCGAAAATCGAGGGCGCTGATGCCTATAGTTACATGGACTTTTGATGTGATAGCAACGTAACCCTAGAATGTGACTGCAATCTATTGTGGGTTCCATGGCGTAATCGAGGGGCACGGAGTGCCTACAGTTACATGGACTTTTACTGCAATGGCAACGTAACCCAGGATGTAATTGCGACCATGGATGGGGGTGATGATTTCCAGAGCATTTTCACCAAAGATATTTCCTCTGTTTTCAAAAAAAATGTTTTCGATATTTTCAATAAAAATATTTTCCAAATATTTTCACTGGATTTTGAAAATGGATCTACTAAGTACTTATAGATTTTCGATCCTACGCCTGATCAACGTATGACCAAATTTCTGTGAGAACAAGGATGGACTGGTTGAGACATCGAGTTATAAGAAGTATTTTTATAAAAAGCTATTTTAATAGTATTATGTGAATTTAAAAGTATTTCTAAAATTTTAAAATAAATTATAGTTAAAATTTGATTTAAGTCAAAATTTGAAAATTTAAAATTCTGGAAATTTTGGAAGTGTTTTTCAAAGTGTTTTGAGGATAAATAATAGCATTATTGTTTTAGAAGTATTTCTGAAAGGAAAATATGAGCTTTGAATGTTGGTATTAAAATTAAAGTGAAAAGTTAAATAAATTTAATTTGAAAAAAAAATTGGGAAATTTAATGGATGATTGGAAGAAATAAATTAGTAAACCTTGAATGTAATTGGAATAGGAAAATAAAAAATTAAATTTGGATTGAGAAATAAAATTAATTAGAACTAAATTAGTTAAGCAAAGTTAATAATAATGAATTGGATTTGAATTAAGTTGAAACTTAATTGAAATGAAATAAATTGAGATGTAGATGATATTAAGTGAAAGTAAGCTAATTAGCTAAATAAATTATTGGATAGAGTATGTTAATAAAATTTAACTCGGTTAAACAAAATGGATTGTAAGTTAATAATGAAGTTTGGAAATAAACTCGAATTATAAATAGAATTCGACTTGGATTTGATAATGAATTAAAATAAGTGGAGATGTTGTAAAAATAAAATGGAATTGGATTATAATATAAATGATTTGAGTTACAAATAAATCTAATTCAAGTGTAAATGAGTTAAATATAAACTTGGATATTGTTTTAAAAAACTGAGAATGGGATTAAAATTAAAACGGATAAAGAGTGGGGTAATTGAATTTGATGAGAATCAAATTAAATAGAAGTGAGCTTAAGTTATGAAGTCGAAATAAGTTGAAGAAAGTAATTAACTTAGGTTTAAAATTAATAAAAGTTTGGCTTTGAGTAAAAGTGAAATTCCATTAAATAAAAGTTTGGGTTAAATTAATTTAGGAAATGGTTATTAACTTATAAGTATTGATTGTGCCAAGCTTAATAAAATGTCTTTGAATGAAACAATTGCGGAAATGGAATGAAATGCAGGTGTATGGCTTGTAAATAAGTTAATATGTGAAGAGACTTTAATGAAAATAGATTTTGGAATCAATTGAAGTGAATTGGGTTCGTTTGGATTAAAAAGGAATTGAATATAAGCGATTGAATAATAAAACATTCTAACTAAATAAAAATTTGGTTGGAAGCTATTCGAATTAGTGTCGAAATCTTAAAATTGTTTATAAAAATTGTTTAGTATGCATTGCTTATTCCACGTGTTAGCTATTGAAAATGAGTGAAATGTAAATAAACTCCCTATATTTTATACTTACATGTTTGAATTAAGTAAGTACAGGTACCGGGAAGCCGTTTGGCTGGATTTGGACGTGCTAATTGCTAAACTAATAAGTTGCTTGCTTAAAATGCTAAATAAAGGTACGCCTACGCAATAAAAATAGGAAATATGAACTTTTTTTGTTTTTCCGACTGTGTGGGTCGATGTATATATATTTATATCTCTTGTCAAATTGCAAAAGCTCTTCCGTACAAAGGAGACTCTGCCAAATTTTCTGAAAATTTTGTGAGTTAGAAAATTTTTGGGAAAATTTTTGTTAGCAACAAAATGATTTCAAATTGGAATTGAAATAAGAGATTTTGGAAATGGAAATTGAAACTAATTGCTTAGTTGAAACTAAAGGATTAGGAAAGTGAATTTGGGATTTTTGATTTCAGAGGATAAATTGAAATTTTCTAGGCAAAGGTATGTATTTAAATTTCTGTATGAAATTTTATGATTTTCTGGTCTAGCCACTTGGCATTTTGTTTTCTTCTTGAAATTTGGGGACCCGTAGAAGCATTTTGTAGTTGTACCGAGCTAGCCACGCAAAGGAGACGCAGGTGAATTTTTTTTGGAATTTAGAGAGTTAGAAAATTTTTGAGAAAGATTTGATAATTTAAATCTGGATTTAAATTTAAATTTGAATAAGTGGAGTAAATAATGTTATTGGAAAGTATGGAAAGTTTTGGAAAGTTGGTTGAAGTAATAGTGGGTCTTTAATAAAAAATATGCTATGGCAAGTTGATAAACTGTTCGGTTTTGGAAAATAGTAATGGGTATTGGATCATTCTTCCTAACTAGCAATTTTGGGGACGAAATTCTTTTAAGGGCAAGGAACATGACGACCCGGAATTTTTGAGC
Organism: Allium cepa; assembly: GCA_030765085.1. Taxonomy (NCBI): domain Eukaryota; kingdom Viridiplantae; phylum Streptophyta; class Magnoliopsida; order Asparagales; family Amaryllidaceae; genus Allium; species Allium cepa. The sequence goes on from CM060941.1 coordinate 1,047,277,770, forward strand.
ATTTGAAATTGGAATATCTAATTGATTTTAGATATTTGAAAGATTTATTTTAACTCGAATTCCAAACATCACTATTTATTTGATAATTAAATTATTGAATTTAATAATTGAAAGTTGGGTGAAATATTGAATCTTCGGTTTTAAGCCTGTTGAAAATAATTTGAGGGCTTGAGGAATTTATATTAATAGAACTGAAGATAGTAAAAGTGTTGAAATTGAATTTGGGAATGTTGTATTAAGTTTTGAAAATGTATCGTTTAAATTGACGTTTAAAAATAGCCTTCCGAGGCACAGTCTTGGAATTCAACGAAACAAATTCCATTGGATCCATAATATTGTATTATTATCGGATTTCAATTTTCGTAGTGTTTGGAGTGACCGTTTGGCCGTACGATAAGTAAACGCACTGAAAATTAAATCGAGATTTAATATTATAACTGGGTTCAAATAGTTATCTTCTCCATAGATCGATTTAGGACTCGAAACCTTTTCCATTGCGTTCGAAATAGGGGTATAACATTATAAACGCCTAGCGGCACGCCTCGGTAGGAGGTCGAGATTTTTAGCTACGAATTCATGTCGATTCAAATTCAAATTTAAATAAATTATCCATATATTGTTTTGATCGGTCAAGATAAGTCACATCAGCCTACTTTCTTTCACTGTCATAACGTTTTCCTTTCCCTTCATATTACCGCAGCCAGCAAGCTACACGCAAGGTGTCTTCCTCCTTTTATATTAGCGACCAAGCATTTTAAAATGAATCGAATCAGAAGCTTTAAAACAATGGCCGATACCTTAGAGAAATTTTTATCTCTACGTATGATAAAAGAAAACGAATAAATGGCCAAACCCCTCTTCATCTTTTTCCTCCTCAACTAGAGCCGATCGAAAAGATAGGGTCTTCCCCAAATCGAAACCGATTTTCGAAAAAAAAAAGAAAAAAAAAAGTGAGCAAGTGGCCGAGCAATCGGTTCTATAATAATTGAGTTCATATAAGAGAAGAACGAAATCGAAATGATTTGGTGTAGTCGCGAATTGGTTCACAAGCTCGCACCGAAATCGCCATGGCCTAGGGCGAGAGGGATGGTCGCATCTGAGCTTGAGGACATTCGTGCTCGAGGATGGGAACGTCGCTTTCGAAGTGCAGCGCCGAGGCAATGGGAAGGATCGCGAGATGATGGCGCGATATCGAGCAAGGTCTGGAAGCGAGTCGCGATTCGTAGGAGGAAGTGGAGTAGGTCGCAATAGCAACGGCGGGGCTTCATTTTTTAAAGGTGGCGTTCGGTAGGCGATGGCACGATTTAGGGTCGTTTCGGCAGTGGTATTTGTTTTTATTTTCTCAATTAAATTTAATTTAAATTTATATTTGTTGTATAATATAATAGAAAGAGTTATTTACAGTAAAAGGAAATGAATTTATGTAAATTAAGGATTGTTGTGATAAACTTGTGTAAAACATAAAGAAATGATATAGGAGTTTTAAACATTGAAACATTTATATAAAGTTAGTTTAAAATTTTAATTATTAGATAAATTAAATTTTAGTTTAAATTAGATAAATAAATAGTAATTTACTGCCTGATTTATTTAGAATGTTAATAAACCGTAAATGGTTATACAAGGTTGAGAAAATCATGGAATCAAATCGAGAATGAAGTGGATTGCATATTTAAGGGGCAAAGGCGAGTTAATCTCACTCATCTGGGTTTTAATTTAAAATTAAATGGTTAAATTTAAATAATTGGTTGAATGATTGAATTGATTTGATGTGGTATATTATATAGTAATATATTGTATATATTGGGTGATTTATTTCCCGCATTATATAGCGGATGAGACCCTATGTGCCGCATAATAGCGGATGATATTATATAAATCCCATATACTGCGATACTCCACTCGAAGTGAAATTGGTATTTTATGCTGTGATAACGTCTGTGGATGCAGGGAAACAGGTTGGAGGGATCCAACTGGATTCGTCAAAATTATTTAGATTGTTTAATATTCTGTGTTATGAATATTTGATATCCTGTGATGAATTATATTGATAATTGGAATATTGAATACTATGGTTTGCCTGAATATATTTCGGTACACTGGTCATCAAAATATTTAGAATTGGATTTTTTGGAAGAAATATAAGAGTAAATTTTGGAAGTGAAATAATTATAGAATAAAAATAAGAATGAATTGGAAAGAAATAAAAGTGATTTAAAAAAAACCGAGGTTAAATTGTAAAGTAGAGATTTAAAACAAGTTTTAAATTAAAGTTAAATCTGAATTCAAGTTAGTGAATCTCAGTTTTTAAACAAATAAATTTTTTAAATTTAAATTGTTTTAACAAGTTGAATGTTAAAGTGCATTTTTAAATTGATTTGAATTTAAAAATGAATTTGGTTTTAAATTCCTTTAAACTTCTTTTATAAAATGAATAGTTAATTTATTTAATGAAGTTAATAAAAAGGTAGTTAATTACTGGTTGAGACTAAACAAGAATGATTAATATTTGTGGTTTAATTAATGATTAATTACATAATGTAATTAATTTAGATTAGGATAAATTAAAATGTAATTAGAAATCATTAATTTATACAATTAATGATGTAGTTAAAGGTTGATTAATTAAGATTAATTAATCAATAATAAGTGATTTGTTAGAAATTAATTAATATAAGTAATTAAGGATTAATGTAATTAATTATAGTTAATTAACTTGTGAAGTAATTAAAGGTTAATTACTGTTTTTGGTTAAGAATAATTAATTTGTGTAATTAATTAAAGATAACTACTTGAATGTAATTGAAGGATAATTAATCTAGGGTGATTAATTAAGATGGATAATTAAGAGGTGATTAATTAATTGATTTGAAATAAATTAATGTCAAGTAAAGGAATCTAAGTGATTGAGGTTAGTACTTCAATTGGAAGTGATTAAATTTATTTTGGAAGTGTTCAAGTTTGCTTATGGATGATTGAATGGTATTGGATGCCTTGAATGAGTCGATATCTCTGATATGAAATGTTTTGTAGCATCATATGTTTGGGCAGACAGGATACTGTGGTTATCTATCAATGATGAATTGTTGTGTAAAGGGATATCCTATATTTAAAGTTTGAAGTGTATTTCATTTGGATAACTTTTGGGTTAGGATGACATGAGACTCGAAGAGACCGGGGTCGGGTATTAGAAAATACCCGAAACCACTTCAAATTTTTATAGATTGATATGTGAAATCAATAAGCTGGAATGAAATGATTTAAGTGAACTGGAATATTTGATATAAATTTTGGTACTTAGAAAATTGATGTGTGAAATAAGTGATGTCTGTAACAAATTGTGAATTTGTAAATTGATACGAGTTACCCCGGGTTTTATTTAAGTTGTATGCTTTGTATTCCATGTTAGATGGGTTTACTCATGCTGGTTTCCAGCCTGACCCGGGTGTTACTTTAATGTAATGCTCGGGTCAGACCGATTATTACAAGTTTTCAGGTAAGGACGTTCTGGAGCTCAGGAGACGAGCTGGATGGCGATACGTACTTCGTATTTGTGTTAAATATTCCGCTGTGTATTCAGATTGTGAGGACAGATTATGATTACTGTCCAGTTGTGTGTTATGTATACTCTGATGATGTATTATGGTGATGTATGCATAAAACAAATATAGTTTTCTTTTGTGTAAAGATCTGTTATTACCTATTATATTTTATTCCGCTGCGATTGTTAGATTTTGATGTTGTTTTCTATTTTCTTCTTCTACCTCGTCTTCTTTAACCCAAATGGTTTGAATTTCTGTTCATCTTGAGTTGACTGATGGAGAATAGTGTCGATTCAAGGTGTACAGAACTGCGGGTCGTTTCATTTACACTAATTCTCACTACGCCATAAATGGCCTTCTGCAACACAAAAAAAATGTTGAGTCAGGCCCAAAAAATGTTGCCATAGGTCTATGGCAACACTTTTCGGGTGATGCAATTTTTGTCGTTGCCTTAGACCTCAAAGGCAACATTTTGACTATCTAAGGCAACATAAGTAATATTGTTGCAATAGAACCCTATTTGGGTCTATAGCAACATCCATATGTGTCTGTAGCAACATTCCAAAATGTTGCTATAGATATTAACTTTCTGAATTTGTGGGGCCCGCAATGTAGAGCATATTTGATTTTTTAATAGAAATAAATATTTATTTAATAAAATGCTATTGCACAGAATTTGATATTCAAAAAGTAATTTATTTAAATAAATATTTTATTTCAACATTTGAAATAGTACAAATTCCTGACTCCACTATTTTACAATTCAATGATATATAACACTGATATTCACATATACAGATATTCCTCACTACATCACTCGGTTCACTCATTACATATGCAGTTTCAATTTATACAGACACCGATACTGACAAATATATGACGAGCCGAGTGCCGAGCCGAAGGCGAGCCGAGTAGCGGGTCCAGTCTTTAAGCTCAAGCACATTTGATTTGACTCTGTCTTCAAGCTTGTATCCAGCTGTCCAGTCTTCAATACCTGTCACATATAATTCAAAAGCAGTAATCTGGAAAATAATATTTAACTCGAACAGAAAATGAAAATATTTTTGTTATATTATTTGCCTTAGGTATTTGGGTTGTTTCTTTTCATATTTTTTTCTGACAGGGACCAAATATTTGCACGGACAACCTGTGAATGCACAAGTCAGCTGTTCACAAGTGCATAAGTCAAACATGAATGCAACACATGGATACAAGACAGTATGGAAGACGGCAAGCAACAGTTCAGGCAAAAATGCACAAAGGAGAAGCCAAGTGCACAAAGTAGTACTTAACACAGCAAGCAACATAACATGACCAAGAAATGCATGTACATGGATGAACATACATGCATCATAAGGCTTGGTACAAGAAACTACTCAAGTGCAACTACTCAAGTGCAAGTTCATACTCAAGTGCAGCCAGATATGTAGACAAGCCAAAAAAAATGGACACGGCACAAGGTCAAACCCGAGTCATTGACTGGATTCAACTCAGGGCCAAGCAGCCAACAAAATAAACAAGAACCAGGTTCAGCAAAATGTAGACAAGCTAGTGCAAGAAACACAGCAGTACACATAGGCAGCCCATCAAGCAAAAACACTGAATGCATCAGGCATGTACAAGAGAAACATAGGTAGTAATATGATATACAGAGGACTTGGAGCATTAGTTCATGTTAAAGAACAAGGTTAGCATGGTACTAGTTCAGTCCAGACCAAGCAAAACCAACAAAGCTCAACACACATATGTTTGTATATATCGTGGAAACCAAAACTCAATGTTCAGATTAGTCAACAGTTTAATAAAACCAAAGATCACTTTCAAAGTTCTGATTTTCAAAAATGCAGAAGTTTTCAAGTGAAGCAGTTTTCAAGAGGACAGCAGAATACAAATACTTCAAGTTCTGGTTTAACAAATGCAGCAAGGTACAAAGGTATGTGAACAAGTTTAACAAAGGTTCAAGTTCTGGTTTAACAAATGCAGCAGAAGGAGCTAACAAGCTCAGATCAAAAATCAAAAACAAGCTAGTGAACCAAAATCCAACATACCAAATAATATCACATCGCAATTCATCATCGGCAAAGCAAAATCAAGCCAGTGGACCAAAATCCAACATACCAATACGTCATCGCAATCCAACATACCAGATTTCTCAAAGTCCAACAGAAAGATTAAACTCGAGATTATAGGAAATAAAGCCTATAAATAAATCCCAATTCATCATCGGCAAAAGCGTGTGAGTGTAACCAAAATTGAGAATAATCAAGTAAACCAGAAGGCAGAAAACATACCAAATAATATCACATCGCACCCGACGGCGAAGTCAAAGCAATTCGAGCAATCAATCAAGGAGAATGAAGGAGCAAGCTACCAGGAACGTTTCTTACACTAGATTCGATCAATCAGAGCATCAAAGCAACTGGAATCGCGTGCCCTAGTTTTCACAGAGAGGAACGAGAAAGAAAAATCGCGTGCCCTAATTTTCACAGAGAGAGGAATGAGAAAGAAAAGTAAAGCGGGAAAGGGAAATTGGTAAGGTGTGGATCGATGGTGTGAATCGACGGTTGAGATTTTGTTTTAAATGGTGGTGTTGATCGCTGAGGTGTAAAAAAAATTTAAATTTTTTTAATTAGAATATATCTATGGCAACACTATATAAAAATGTTGCATCGTGTTACACTTGTTTAGCTAGAGCAACACGTTTTTATGGCTAAGGTAACACCAAAAATACAACGTTGCAGTGGGACCAAAATTTTATAGCTGTCGCAACATTTTAGTTAGCAACACCTTGCAAAAATGTTGTAGAAGGTCATCTATGGCGTAGTGTCTCTTTGTAAAAAACTATATTATATTTGGACTTATGTAACTTGGCTTTAGTTAAAATTCCAATATTGTCCACATTCAAATTGTATAATCCAAATACAAAGTCCTTGGTTCAACAACAACTATTATTAATTGAATTTCTCTAGCTGGAGACTTTGATTTTAAGTTGACTACTATTGACCGTGATACTAGCTTTATATAACTTAGTAGATGTATTCTCTATTGAATAGTATTTTACTCCCAGTGCTTCAACTCAGACCTAACTATAGTCATTTGATGGACGTCGTGCCACGATTTAAATATAATTAAAGTGGAGTGTCTGCATTTAAGTTCAACGGTATTTTCAAGTCGTTTGACCCTAGTTATATTAACTGATAGAAAACATTTGAATAAGTCAGTCAATAGTTATCCAATTACTATAAGTATGTAATCCCTTGGTACTCCCACCATCCATGGGTAATACGCCGCATAACATTTGGAGAGTGTTACTTCTAGTCTTAACGGATGCATCGATATCCTGTCTCAATACATCTTGGCTAGGAATATTTAAAACAATATGTTGTTTTTAATGTGATAAATATTTCAGGATCTGTAACGATCCCGATTTTAAATCAAATTTAAAGTGGTAATTAATTTGAATTTTTTCAAATTTAATAAAGATATGTGTTTGTTTTGTGTTTATATAAATAAATTTTAATTTGTAATTTGAATTTGAAATCCAAAAATAAATATATTGAAAAATAAATTGAATTCGTAACCATTATATTTTCAATTTATAATAATTTGTTTTCTGATTATATTAAAAATAGACATTTTGATTTGGAAGTATGTTTTAAATTTAATATAATAGTTTTGGTTTAAACAATGATTTGATAAAAAGGTTTATATGCTTTTCTTTTAAATTTATACAAGAATATAAATTTGGTTTGTATATATAAAAATAAATATTTTAGAAATAAAATTTGATTTAAAAATTTATATTTTGATATTAATGAGTTAAATATGAATTGTATATACATAAAACATAATTTATAAATAATAATAAAGTAGGGTTAAAATATAAATTGTGAATTAATTTAAAATAAGGTCTTAAACATAAATTTGATATTTTTTACAAGTGTAACATTTGTAAAACACGAAATTAACAAATGTAAGCATAATATGATTTGTAATTACAAGTGTTATCATGAATAAACATGTGTCATAACTTAATTTCTTTTAAAATTAAAATATATATAAAACATTTTGGTTAAAAAAATAACAAGGCTATTTTCAATTGTCTCAAATCTAAACCAAGTTCAAAACTGAAAACCAAAATCATCTCATACATTAAAACCAGAAATCAAACGATGATCAAACCTGAGAAATGCAATGTAAAGCAAAGGCAAGAATTCAAAATCAAAATCTGAAAGCAAGTATCAGATTCAAATTCAAGTTGCTTGAAGCAATGCAAAGCAGATAAGGATTCAACCAAATCAAATGTTAGTGCAAAATGCAAGAATTCAAATCAAACTCAGGTCAAAAACCTGGAAGGCGGTATTTTCAAACCAGATTCAAAATCCAAATACCTGTCTTCAACTTCAACCTAAGGATTAAAGGTTCAACTCAAACTAAACCTGATGCAAATTAAAAAGCAAAGATCAACTAAGCAGATTTATTTTCAAATCAACAATTAAAGTGGCAAATCAAAACCATTCCCTAGTTTTTCAACAGTTCCAGGTTTTCTCTGCTTCTTCTCATCAAGGTGAGCAAACACACTTATATTTTACTGTTGTGTTCAATACTCAATGTATGATATGAGAAGTGCTTGATTTGTTGCCTGCATGTTGATATATATGTAAATTTGTGTACGCATACAGGCAAGCATGCCTCTGTTTTTATATGACAGGTTTGATTAACCTGTTCAAAAATTTACACCACTCAAACGAATCAATATTAAATTTTGATTTCTAAATAAAATTTGCTTGTACTTGTCAAATTAAAATTTTAAAAATAGTTTCAAGAAATTTTATTAAGAAATTAACTGTAAAATGGAATATATAGTGAAAAATTCATTTCTAAACAAAAAATTAGGTATTTTAATTTCGAGATTGGATTACGTGTATGGATTCAAACTCAAAAATTATGATTTTTGACGAAGATTTCATGATTTATAAGTTCGAAAACAAAGAGAAAATGCAAGTTGATCAGAATTGGAATTTTTATCAAATTTCGGTGAACGTCGATGATTCGAGGGTCGTTCTTGGGGCTAAAGGTGGCTGAGGGTCTAGTGATCATCAACAAAATACTAGTTGGATTTATTATCCATCGAGGCGGTGAATCGACGAGGGGTTAGGGTTTAAGGTCAGTTAAGTTTCAATGGTGGTTTCGTCGTCGATGGTGACCTGGAGGCAACCGGTCCAAGGGGAAAAGGTGCGTGAATGATCAGGGAAGTTGTGGTTAGAGTCACAAGGGCTCAGGCGATGTGATGAGGTGGCGCGAAGCGTTATTGGGTTGATCGGGTTGTTCCAGTTTTGGGTTGTCGTGCTCGATTTCGATTCTTCGATGAACTGGATGATCTAGGTGGTCACGTCGTTGGTGGAGGTTGTCGTCGATGCATTAGAGATCGGAGTTTGGGTCGGAGATGGCCAGACTATTTATACATGTGCACGCGTGAAGCTGTGTATCTGGAGATGATAATTAGTTTTGGGAAGAAAGTATTTTCGAGTTCGAGCACGTGAAAGTGAGAGATCGACTTGAAGCCAAGGGAAATGAGGGAAGACTCGAAGCTGTGTTCGGGTAAATCGAGAAATGGCTCGGGTCTGAAATTTTATATAAAAACAGTTTTCAACTGTAAAACCAATCAAGTTTTATTTTGAAACAATTGTGGTTAAAACCAATTCTTTTGTAATGTTAAATGTTTATCCGAATTTTGAGTGGGTTAAAAAGGTTTTTAAATAAAATTATTTTAAATTGATTTAGTTTAAAATGTTTTAAACATATGTATATCCCTTATTTTAAAGTTTATTTTGAATAAACTTAATGCTATTAAGAAGTTAATTAAGAAAAAAAGTGTTTTAATTGTTAAATAACTTTAAAGTCTAAGTGAATTCATTTGTTAATGATAATAAATTACAAGGTTTATTAAATAAAGGTTTTTAATGATAATTAAAGTAATTTATTAAGATAAATGGATTATGTTTAAATTAATTTAAGTCATAAGTGATTAAAGATTTATTATTTAAATGAAAGTAATTAAATGGTAATTTCTTAATGAAAGTAATTTAGAAGGATAATTACCCAATGTAATTAAAAGGATTAATTATGTAGTTACTTAAAGATAAATTAATCAAGGCAATTAATTTAATTATGTGATTAATTAAAGGTTTATTTAATTAATAATTAAGATTTATCAATTAAGGAATGAATTAAGGTTAATTAACTTCATGATTAAGGACTTTTAATTACATAATTAAGACTAATTAATTATTGAATAAAGATTAATTAATTAAATGATTAAGGGATAATTAATTTATAATTGAGGATTAATTAATTTATAATTAAGGATAATTAATTTATGATTTAAAATTGATTAATCAAGTGATTAGTGATTAATTAATTAAGTATAATTAATTAAAGAAAAATTAAATAATTAAATATTAATTATTTAATTATTAAAGGTTGATTAAATTATAAATTAAGGTTAATTAATCAAAGATGAATTGATTTATCATTTAAGGTTAATTAATAAATGATTAAAGGTTAATTAATTAAGATGGTTCGTAATTAATTAATATTAATTAACCAAGATTAGTAGTTTATTCATAAGTAATTAATCTGATTTAACTTAATCAGATAATTAATTGATCTTATTTATGGATGTTTGATTCTATTGGATGTTGAATTGTTTGATATCCCTGATGTATGATGCTCTGTTTTGATTTGGGCCGTGATGAATGTAATTTATATATCTGTGATGAATATAATTTATTTATCTGTGATAAATTTATATTATTTATCTGTCAAACTTTGAATGAAGATAAGCATTATAGGATTATACCGCTTATTTATAATTGTTGTATTTGGATTGTGATGATTGATGATGTTGCACTATTGGGTAAAAACCCTGGACTATACCATACACACACAAATATGGATTTCACAGGAAATCGGTTGAGTCATAGATATTTTAAATTTAAACATTATTTGTTTTAAAGATTTGGTTTTGAATCCAAAATGATTTATGAAATGGATTTGGGTTGAATGTGGAAAGCTTTTAAAAGGAAGTTTGAAATTGAAGTTTAGCTTGATATAATATATCTTATTTAAGGTTTGGAATTATTTTGGAAACTATGTTTTGAAAGGATTATACAAGTTATATATATGGATTATAAACCACTTTTAAAGTATCTTAAAATTATTATTTTGAGAATTTGAATTTAACCCAAGTTTGAAAGGCTTTAACTTGAGAAAATGTAATCAGATTTTCTTGAAACAAAAATTCTTGTTTTCAAATGATAATAGCTTTCAAATAAAGAAAGAATTTCCAATTTGTGAAAAGATTTCAAAATTGAAATTGAAATTGTTTTGAAAACTATAAATGAATCTTTGTGAAAGATTGTTGAAACTTGTTTTGAAATTGAAGAGGATCTTAAAGGTATATCTTTTGTATAAAGATTTAGAATTGAAATAGTTTTTGAAAACTATGAATGAATCTTTGTGAAAGATTGGTGGACTTTGTGAAGTGAATCTTTTTGTTTAAAGATTTGAAAATGGTAATTTGTTTGAACCATTTGAAAGAAAGGTTTTGGGTGAAAGTTGTGGGCTTAACTGAGATCCCAATATCCATATGTTTTTAAAATATTGCGCTTATTATTCGGTTTAGCCGGGAGAGGACTTTGTGTCATATAACCCATTTCGAATAATGATACGACGTAAATGGATAGCATTTGAAGACTGGTGGTGAAGACTGGGTATTTTCGAGAACGAAAGGATAACCCGTCGAATGTCTCTACACTGGGTCGCGTCGGTATAGAGATCTCCATATGCGATGGGGAGTCCGATCGGGATTGTGAATACCTGGATTGCGAGGGCTTCTTTTGAAGTGCCTTCGGTTCTGTTCGAATCCGGAACAGACTTGTATGGATGTGTGTCTGACGTTACACTTGAGATGTAAAGCTGGTTCTATCAAATACATTTCTATTTGGTGGCGGAGAATTTATTCTCTTAGCTTAACACCCTTCTCTGAGACGTACGAGCTCAGAGGTTATGTAGTTGATGGTTACTAGTGATACATTCCCAATTTGGTAATGTGGCCTACGAAGCGCTGCTGATCATTTGTTGATCGAAGAATGGCTTTTGTGTAAAGCGTAGCCTTATGAACGTGACTTCGCCGAGCCTTACAACCCGGTATTGGTCGAAACAGGAATCGTTGCAGCAAGGTTATTTGGGGGTAGCGCCCCTTGAGGGTATGCCCATTTCCTTCTGGATAAAAGGTGGTATCATGGTATGGAGCCCAGATATTTACCTATGTGGTTGCTATAAACTTATTGCTTTGTGTTTGTTGGTGTAGAGGTACCTCGGATAAAGGTTGGTAACGACCAGAGGATGGTATGCTCGTGTTAGTAGTTACCTAGTTATAGAGGTAACCCGGCCTTGTGTTGGCAGAGATTCGGTTAGGTTCTCGGGGGCGTCCCTCCAAAGGCGTTTCATTTGGTGTGGGAAGTTCCTTTGCCTGACCATTGTTGGAAATCCAATCATCTAATACGCGCCTTGTACGGTTTTAGTTGTATAACCTGCCATTTACTTATGTTGGCCACCGCTATTTAGATGGTAGTTATAGTAGGCATAGTTCGAAATGTCTATGCTGGCTAAAATTAATATTATACTTTCGAAAGGTTTTCTGCACTACACACTAATAATAATATCAAAAGATTTTTGCATATCAAGCATGTTTGACTATCATAAGGAGAAATCTCCTCCAATTGTGCGTTTGCATTGTGTGTATGGCAGGAGGCCTTATGGTAGTTTCATTTTCCAAAAAGCATTGTGGATTTCAAATTTAAAAATGCTTTTTCTATTTTTTTTTCTTCAAAATAAAATGTTTTCGTTTGCTCGCACCAGTCCCATGACTGACCTTGATTAATACAACGTGATAGGGGGTTCTCGCTTTGCATTTGCTGACGAACGGGAGACTCTTACCCTTACATGTCCCCGGGGAGGGGTTGGTTAACCAGGTAGGTGAAGAAGTCGAAAGGATGGCCGTAAAAGCAAGCGCAAGGTACCATTGTATACCACGGCTGGGCTGGGATGGTTGGAAAGTCTACCGGTCGAGAGTGGCCGTTGTCGATGGTTGAAAAGCCTAGACCGTTACAAAGTGGTATCAGAGCTAAAGGTCGAATTTTAGCTCAGGAGTATAACACATTAGGTAACTCATTAGAGATAGGGTGAAGTATAACCTAGAATGAGTATTCCCTAAGATATCCGTCTGTATGCCTCAGTAAATTCTCTTACTATCCACTAATAGTGAGTATGAGTGCAAGAAGAGGATGAGATAAGGGACGGGGAAATACCACAATGGTCAATACCCTGCAACAACAAAGAAATAACTATTCTCAATCTCCTTTGATCCAGTTTAAATTCTTTAATTGCTTCATGGCACCTCCAGAAAGAAGCTTCGGTGTGATGGTGGCCCTGCGAATCGTATAGGTAAGTTTCTACTTCGTATTCATAAAATTTCTATCATCTTTTCGTTTTTAACTTTAACGAAATTGAAATTTTATTGGAATAAATTAGTAAATTAAATATGAAGTTAAATTAATTTGTATCGATAAAATTATTTCGATGAAAACCAAATTTGAAATTCTGTTGTAATTTCTTGTGAGAATCAAAGTCCGAAGAGGGACAAGCTGCTGTAAACTTTGGGGTATTCTGACTTGAGTTTGGAATTCATACCTAGTGTTTGAGAATTGTGGAAGATTGAATCTATTTGAATGTTCTTTGGGGTCTCGATACATTCTACGAATGGTTAGTTGTCCTTCGAACTAACCAGTGTCCCTGCATTTTTCGTAGACTTGATGACCCGAGTATCTTGTGTAGTGTTGAATGAGTTCGTTCTCATATTGATGATATTCTGATTTGGTAAGCCAAATGCAGAATAGATATTCAGTTTGATCTGGAAAACTATTTCACTATCTTTATGTGTTCATCTATTCTTTGGTTGTCTCCCTGGCAAATTTCGAGGACAAAATTTTCTTAAGGGGGAAATCTGTAACGATCCTGGTTTTAAATCCAATTTAAATTGGTAATTAGTTTGAATTTTTCCAAATTTAATAAATATATGTGTTTGTTTTGTGTTTATATAAATAAATTTAATTTGTAATTTGAATTTGAAATCCAAAAATAAATATATTGAAAAATAAATTGAATTTGAAACCATTATATTTTCAATTTATAATAATTTGTTTTTTGATTATATTAAAAATAGACATTTTGATTTGGAAGTATGTTTTAAATTTAATATAATAGTTTTGGTTTAAATAAAGATTGGACAAACGGGTTTATATACCTTTCTTTTAAATTTATACAAAAATATAAATTTCGTTTGTATATATGAAAATAAATATTTTAGAAATAAAATTTGATTTAAAAATTTATATTTTGAAATTAACGAGTTAAATATGAATTATATATACATAAAACATGATTTATAAATAAGAATAAAGTAGGGGTTAAAATATAAATTGTGAATTAATTTAAAATAAGGTCTTAAACATAAATTTAATATTTTTTACAAGTGTAACATTTTTAAAACATGAAATTAACAAATGTAAGCATAATATGATTTGTAATTACAAGTGTTAACATGAATAAACAAGTGTCATAACTTAATTTCTTTTAAAAGTAAAATATATAAAATATTGTGGTTAAAAAAATAACAACGCTATTTTCAATTGTCTTAAATCTAAACCAAGTTCAAAACTGAAAACCAAAATCATCTTAAACATCCAAACTGAAAATCAAAAGATGATCAAACCTGAGAAATGCAATGTAAAGCAAAGGCAAGAATACAAAATCAAAATCTGAAAGCAAGTTTCAGATTCAAATTCAAGTTGCTTGAAGGAATGCAAATCAGATAAGGATTCAAGCAAATCAAATGCAAGGGCAAACTGCAAGAATTCAAATCAAACTCTGATCAAAAACCTGGAAGGCGGTTTTTCAAACCAGATTCAAAATCCAAATACCTGTCTTCAACTTCAACATGGGGATTATATGTCCAACTCAAACTAGACCTGATGCAAATTAAAAAGAAAAGATCAGCTAAGCAGATTTATTTTCAGATCAACAATTAAAGTGGCAAATCAAAAGCATTCCCTAGTTTTTCAACAGTTCCAGGTTTTCTTTGCTTCTTCCCATCAAGGTGAGCAAACGCACTTATCTTTTACTGTTGTGTTGAATATTTGATGTATGATATGAGAAATGCTTGATTTTTTGCCTGCATGATGATATATAGATGTAAATTTGTGCGTGCACATAGGCAAACATGCCTCTGTTTTTATATGATAGGTTTGATTAACCTGTTCAAAAATTTACACCACTCAAAGGAATCAATATTGAGTTTTGATTTCTAAATAAAATTTGCTTGTACTTGTCAAATTAAAAAAATTTAAAATAGTTTCAAGAAATTTTATTAAGAAATTAAATGTAAAATGGAATATACAGTGAAAAATTCATTTTTAAACAAAAACTCAGGTATTTTAATTTCGAGATTGGATTGCATGTATGGATTCAAACTCGAAAATTACGATTTTTGATGAAGATTTCATGATTTATAAGTTCGAATATAAAGAGAAAATGCGAGTTGATCATAATTGGAATTTTTATCAAATTTAGCTGAACGTCGATGATTCGAGGGTCGTTCTTGGGGCTGAAGGTGGCTAAGGGTCTAATGATCATCAAAAAAATACTATATGGATTTATTATCGATCGACGCGGTGATTCGACAAGTGGTTAGGGTTTAAGGCCAGTTAAGTTTCAAGGTTGCGTCGTCGATGGTGATCTAGAGGAAACCGGTCCAAGGGGAAAAGGTGCGTGAATGATCAGGGAAGTTGTGGTCGGAGTCGCAAGGGCTCAGGCGATGTGACGAGGCGGCGCGTAGCATTATTGGTTTGATCGGGTTGTTCCAGTTTTGGCTTATCAAGCTCGATTTCGATTCTTTAATGAATTGGATGATCTAGGTGGTCAGGTCGTTGGTGGAGGTTGTCGTCGATGCATTAGCGATCAGAGTTTAGGTCGGAGATGGCCAGACTATTTGAACACATGCACGCGTGAAGCTGTGTATCTAGAGATGATATTAGTTTTGGGAAGAAAGGAATTCTCGAGTTCGAGCATGCGAAAGTGAGAGATCGACTCGAAGCCACAGGAAATGAGGGAAGACTCGAAGTTGTGTTCGAGTAAATCGAGAAATGACTCGGGTCTGAAATTTTATATAAAAACAGTTTTCAACTTTAAAACCAATCAAGTTTTATTTTGATACAATTGTGGTTAAAACCAATTCTTTTGTAATGTTAAATGTTTATCCAAGTTTTGAGTTGGTTAAAAAGGTTTTTAAATAAAATTATTTTAAATTGATATAGTTTAAAATGTTTTAAACATATGTATAACCTTTATTTTAAAGTTTATTTTGAATAAACTTAATGCTATTAAGAAGTTAATTAAGAAAAAAGGTGTTTTAATTTTTAATTAACTTTAAAATATAAGTGAATTTATTTGTTAATGATAATAAACTACAAGGTTTATTAAAAAAGGGTTTTATTGATAATTAAAGTAATTTATTAAGATAAATGGATTATCTTTAAATTAATTTAAGTCTAAAGTGATTAAAGATTTATTATTTAAATGAAAGCAATTAAATAGTAATTTCTTAATGAAAGCAATTTAGAAGGATAATTACCCAATGTAATTAAAAGGTTTAATTATGTAGTTACTTATAGATAAATTAATCAAGGCGATTAATTTAATTATGTGATTAATTAAAGGTTTATTTAATTAATAATTAAGATTTATCAACTAAGGAATGAATTAAGGTTAATTAACTGATTAAGGATTTTTAATTACATAATTAAGATTAATTAATTATTGATTAAAGATTAATTAACTAAATGGTTAAGGGATAATTAATTCATAATTGAGATTAATTAATTTATAATTAAGGATAATTAATTTATGATTTAAAATTGATTAATCAAGTGATTAGTGATTAATTAATTAAGTATAATTAATTAAAGAAAAATTAAATAATTAAAGGTTAAGTATTTAATGATTAAAGGCTGATTAAATTATTAATTAAGGTTAATTAATTAAAGATTAATTGGTTTATCATTTAAGGTTAATCAATAAATGATTAAAGGTTAATTAATTAATATGTTTTGTAATTAATCAATATTAATTAACCAGGATTAGTAGTTTATTCATAAGTAATTAATCTGATTTAACTTAATCGAATAATTAATTGACCTTATTTATGGATGTTTGATCCTTTTAGATGTTGAATTGTTTGATATCCCAGACGTGTGATGCTTTGTTTTGAGTTGAGGCGTGACGAATGTAATTTATTTATCTGCGATGAATGTAATTTATTTATCTGTGATAAATTTATATTATTTGTCTGTGAATCTGTGAATGTAGATAAGCGTTATAGGATTATACTGCTTATTTATAATTGCTGTATTTGTATTGTGATGATTGATGATGTTGCACTATTGGGTAAAACCCCTGGACTACACCATACACACACAAATATGGATTTCACGGGAAATCGGTTAGGTCTCAAATATTTTAAATTTAAACATTATTTGTTTTAAAGATTTAGTTTTGAATCCAAAATGATTTATGAAATGGATTTGGGTTGAATGTGGAAAGCTTTTAAAAGGAAGTTTGAAATTGAAATTTTGCTTGAATACAATATATCTTATTTAAGATTCAGCATTACATTGGAAACTATGATTTGAAAGGATTATACAAGTTATATATATGGATTATAAACCATTTTTAAAGTATCTTAAAAGTATTATTGTGACGCCCCACCTCTATACCCACGCTAGCCAAGGACACTACGGGGTATTGTCGTCAACTAACATGGAGAATAAGGTTGGTTAGGAGCGTCCATCTATAGCCTTGCTCTAACTATTTATTGAATACATCGGCAATAGACATACCAAACAGATTGACATATCCAATGAATACTTAAAACAAAACCATAGGTGGTTGGAGGATCTATCAGAACAGAATATAACAACTCAAATGTAATATACATCACAGAATAGTAGATCATCATATACACATACAGATACATAACAGAGTATACAGACTGATACATGTCAAGTGGTATAGAAAACCACAATATACAGACGAATTCAAAAGAATACATTTCAGAGTTACAATAAAAAGGACTACACAAAAGCTAGTGAAGTAGTGCATGCGGAAGCAAAATAGGCTATGTCCAGAAACACCTAATCTGAAACAACTCGGTCTGACCCGAGTATAAATACACGGGTTAGTCTAGCTAAACAAATCAGTTAAATAAACTGAACAACAATAACCTGCAAAGTCATAAAGTATAACAAATATCTCTAAAAGAGACACAACAATCATTTAACAAAAGATGAATCAAAACAAGACAAGCCTCATATCATCGGCAACACAATAAACAAAGGATATGAATATCCCAAAACAAGCCAAAAAGGAAATAACAAATACCAATGAAGGTAACACAAGTTCCACAAGGTAATCGCTATATATCATGCGGCTCCAAAAGACCAACACCGAAGGGCGATACCTAGGGAATATACATATCAATGAAACATCGGAAAATTGCACGTGCTCAGTACTGTATAAACAAGGATCCATAAGCCTGAAGGCTCCAAACCCAAATATCACTCGAGCGGCTCATAAAGACCAACTCCGAAAGCGATACAATAGGGCAACAAACCCGAAGGCACAAACCTGAAGGTACAAACCTGAAGGCAACATACCCGAAGGCAACAAACCTAAAGGTGCAAACCCGAAGGCAACACACCCGAAGGCAACAAACCTGAAGGTGCAAACCCGAAGGCAACACACCCGAAGGCAACAAACCGTAGTGGTGAAGGACCGAAGGCCCAGTACTGGACACCACTAACTGGCAGAATGTGTCACAACTCTCGAAAATGAATCCGAAAAGTGGTAACGTGAGTCTCATAACCACCCGTTCGCACTAAACGGTTTATTATCCATTAGTTAATTTCACACTCAAAGCAGTACAAAGTTTACCTCATCTCATTGGTAAACCAGACCAAAAGGTCAACACAATCAATCGAATAGGTCGGGGATTAATCGAAAATATAAACGCATGGAGTCATGGTCCGTGTTTTACCTAACCATTTAATCTCCTTTCCACTTCGCTCGAAGTGCGAATTGTGTGTATTTCAAATAGGATTTATAAATTAGAGAAGCAAGCTTTTAATACAATTTAAAAATTATTTTACAAAAACCCATGGATTAAAATTAAAAGGAATCATCAAAGTCAAAATAAATGATAATCACAAATAGGATCACCACGAATCGATTCAAATTGGAAATTTAATCCCAAAAGGCAAAGTGGGCTGAAACAACAAATTCAGTTGACTGAATAGAGAATTCAGTTGACTAAATAGCAAATTCAGTCGACTGAATCATGCCTGGAAACATTCTATTCCTAGTTTCAGTCGACTGAACAGAGAATTCAGCCGACTGAATCATACCTAGAAACTTTCGGGTTCCAGATTCAGTCGACTGAACAGAGATTTCAGTCGATTAAATCATGCCTGGGCTATTTTTCAGCCTATCCAAATGAAGAGCAAACTCTTTCAAAATGCAACCGGACGAATATTGGCTCTAAGGGTTTATACCAATCGGCAACCCGACCCTATACGCTCCTCGATGCATCACCAAAACATGATCAAAACATCAAAGTTAGGATTTTAAAGATTTGAACCCAAAACACTAAAAATTGGAATATTCACCAATTCAACCCAAACCAAAAGCAAATGCACATGAATAAATGTTAGAAATTCATACCTAATAACCAAAGATAATTATAGTCATAGATGTGAGATAAAAATCTCACCTTTAACCCAAAACAAAGAAGAAGAAGCTCAATCACAAGGAGAAGACCAACCAATCTCTACTTCAACCCAACAAGCTTCAATCTAAAATCAAAATAAGTATTTCCTAAGTTTAAGTTTAGGAAACTTTCTGAAATTGAAGAGGAAAAGAGTTGGAGAAGATGAAGAGGAGGCTTACCAATAGTTTCTCTTTGATTTTGGAGCAAGAATTCAAGTTTACAAAGTAAACTAGGTTGGAATTTCTAATTCCTCTTCCTTTCCCCCATTTTCAGTTTTAGCTAGAGTCTTATAAAATGAATGAGCGAGTGGAGAGGAGAGAGGCTGAGTTAGGGTATTTAGTTAGCTAGTGGGCTGAACCCAAACCCAAAACCCAACTAGAAAAAGTAGCAAAACTCAACTTACTCCAAACATATCAAATTTTATACTCAAAAAGATCGCAAACGCCATTTTGGACTCAATGGAAGTAGTATCGAGCCCCAATTCGGCCGTTTGCAAAAAGTAACATTTCGGACCTAAATCCGACTAACGACGCCATATTTAAATAAAACATTTAAATATATAATCGTTAAATATGCGGGTTGTTACAGATCTCCCCTCCTTACAAAATTGCGTCCTCGCAATTCCCAGAGACGATATTTTTAACAACTACATACATACATCATCCCAAAAAGAAAACGAAATAAGCTTGAGATGAAAAGTTATTCTCACCATTGCCAAGCCAAAATAGAAAACCCGGATAAGATCGCTCTTTCCCAAGTACAGTCATTGGGGTTAGCGGACCATTGAACTTTAACAAGTGGCACGTCCTTGTTCCGAAGGTGTCGCACCTCCGTGTCAAGTACGCGAATAGGCTGTGTACAATAGATAAGTCCGATGAGATCTCAAGTTCTTGCAAATCAGGAGAATCGATAACAGAATCCGACTCTCAAAGACACTTCCGAAGTTAAGAGACGTGAAACACGTCATGAATGCCAGATAAATAAGCAGGAAGTGAAACTCTATAAGCCATAAGGCCAATATGTTCAGTAATAGAAAATGGTCCTATAAAGCGAGGAGCCAATTTCCCAATCGTACTGAAACGCATAACCCCCTTCAAAGGAGAAACACGAATAAAGACAAGATCACCAATCGAGAATTCGAGAGGCTTCCTACGGTTGTCCGCGTAGGATTTCTGGCGGCTCTGTGCCTCTTTCATTCTCAAACAAATAAGATCAATCTTTTTAGAAGAGTCACGAACAAAATCTGGACCAAGAATAAGCTTCTCCCCGGATTTCAACCAATAAGAAGGTGATTGACATGGTCTTCCATATAAAGCTTCGAAAGGAGCCATACCGATACTAGACTGAAAACTATTGTTGTAGGAGAACTCTACAAGAGGTAGGTGATCCTCCCAACTACCACCAAAATCAAAAATACAAATACGGAGAAGATCTTCCTAGATACGGTTCACCCGCTCAGTCTATCCGTCAGACTGCGGATGATAAGCTGCGCTAAAATTAAGCTTTGTTCCCAAAGCTTGCTGAAGACTCTGCCAAAAATGACTCGTGAACAAAGGATCACGGTCACTCACAATAGAACTAGGAACACCGTGGAGTCTCACGATTTCCTTAACATACAGCTTAGTCAAATGCAAAGCAGTCCTATTAGACTTAATAGGAATAAAATGAGCAGACTTGGTGAGGCGATCAACAATAACCCAGATACTAGAATGGCCCGATCTCGAATGAGGTAGGCCGTCAGTGAAATCCATGGAAATCTGATCCCATTTCCACAATGGAATCTCTAGAGGCTGAAGAAGACCCGAAGGACGCTGATGTTCGGCCTTAATATGCTGACAAGTTATGCAATTACTCACATAACTTGCCACATCATGCTTCATGTCTTCCCAATAATAAAGACGATGCATAACGGCATACATCTTACTACTACCAGGATGAATGGCATACTTAGAACGGTGACAGTTATTAAGAATGTCATGTCTAAGTGTAAAATTAGAAGGCACAAAAGGACGGTTCTTCTTGCGAAGACACCCATGAGAATCAATGCTGAAATCCCGCAACACCTCGTCACAGGATCCAGACTCACTAACCTGAATAAGATGCAACAAATCAGGATCACGCTGCTGAGCATCGGCAATACGATCCAACAAAATGGGTCGAGCTCCCAAAATAAATAATAGAATAGGAGAATCAGAAGATGAACCTCGATCATGAATTTCACAAAAAGATAGAGTCTTAAGAATATCCCACTCGGCTAGCATCATAGAAACAACAGTCGAATGTTTGCGACTAAGCGCATCAGCAACACGATTACCCTTTCCAGGGGTATACTGGATACCAAAGTCATAGGAGGCAAGAAACTTGAGCCAACGTTATTGACACAAATTAAGTTCCTTGTGAGAAAATAAATATTTAAAAAAAAATAAGATCGAGGAGGAGAACAACTTTCTTCCCCAAAAACAGTGATGCCACACTAAAAGTGAAATCAACAGCCGTGAGCACTAGATCATAAGTGGTATACCTAGTCTCAATAGGCTTCGTTTATTTAGAATCATAAAAGATAGCACGTTCTATTTTGCAAGAGAACGACACCCAAACCAATATGACTAGTATCGGTGCAAATAATGAAGTTTTGGTTCCCTTCGAGGACCACAAGGATATGAGTATCGAAAATGAGCTCTTTTAAATAATATTCTTTCCCGAAAAGCTAAAATTTCCAAAATTACAATTATCTTTATGTAATCATTTTTCTAGAAAAAATTACTTTTTATAAGTCAATTTGTTGTGTCAAATGGTCTCATCAAAGCGTTTAGGAGATTCCTGTCGATAACGTTGATCAAGCGCATCGATCAGAATTCTTAAAGCACTCAATAGGCAATACAATCACAAAATCATCTTCTATATAATGAAAATGGGTCTTAAAACTTTATGAATACTCTTTGTTCGTTTCAAGAACAAAAATCCATTTATACTTATAAATATCTTATGAAAAGATTTGCAAAATTTTAAATTGTTGTTTTCCATCCAAAACAATAAATACAAAAAGGAGTCATTGAAATATTCATAGAATACTCGATTCATAAAATGGATGAATAAGCTAGACAAAATGAATGACATAAAAAGTCATTCATAAGAATCATAACGAGTACGGAATGCGGTAAATGGAAGGCTAACTTCCGCAACTCGAAGCTAATGAAAGCCGGTGGCAAGGTCGAGCTAAAAAGACCTTAACACCACTCTAAAGTTTTCTTAGGAGATAATACTAAGATAAGCTCAAAAATACCGAATTTTTTTACAAATTACCCAAATGAGAGAAATAACATTTTTCCTCATCATGTGCGTTTAAAGAATAAAATGATGCCATCAATTTGGAATCAAATCACAAAGAAAAATAGAAGCCTTCAAAATGGATGGAGATATACCTTATCCCTTGAAGAACCTCCAGAAGCATCTGCTATATTTAGCTTGCCAGATTGAGAATTATTTGGAGCAATAGGACAAGTGGAAAGACGATGGCCTTCCTTCTTGCAATAGCGGTAGAAGAGAGGCTTAGAATAGGCTCGAATCATATGATCAGAAGAACCACAATTGAAACACTTCCGAATGGAAGGTGCTCCAGCAGACTGAGACTGAGGATTAGATTCAACAGGCTTTTTCTTCTTGGAAGGGAAAATTTTCCGCTTACCGAATGGAAACTGCTTCTTGTTGGTGTTCTTGCGAACCCCAACATCATCCCCACAATCACAATCCTTCTCGAAGGCTTCGAGATGAAGTGCCGAATCAACTAACTCCTCAAAGGAAAGCTTAAGCTGGAGCATTAAAGACTTCTTGAGATATTTCTTAAGACCAGATACAAACCTCAGATTCTTCCTATACGAGGTGCTAATGAATTCAAGACCATACTTAGATAAGGCCTCGAACGATGCAACATACTCAAAAACGAAAGACTCCCCTTGCTTCAACTCAAGAAAGCGACGGGCCAATAAAACTTTCTCAGATTCAGGAATGAACCTGAGTTCGAATCGTCCCTGAAACTGAGTCCAAGAAAGAGCAGACTCATCAAATTCGGCTAAAAGAAGCTCGTACCAATCAAGAGCATGCCCTTGTAATAAGCTAGAAGTTACAAGAACTCTATCATGATCAGAAAGATCCATGCGAGAGAAAATATGCTCGTACAAGCGAATCCAAGCTTGGACCTCAAGAACAATCTCGGAGCCATTAAACGGCTTCCCTCCAAGATGAGAAAAATCACTGCACAATCGTGCGAAGGTGGACTTGCATGTAGGAGATGTTTGAGTAGGAGCTGGAGGCTGTGTGCTCCTAAACCATTCCAAAAACTGATCAGCAGACATATAAACGCCATCCGGATGTGAGCCACTAGATTGCCCAACATCCGAACGTCGTCCTCCGCCTCTCCCAGCCATAAGCCGAAAGTTAGATAAGAACAAGATTATTCACAAGGTAGATGTCATTAATCCAAATGTGGAATACTACAGAACAAAATGCATTCCTTAACGTATTCCCACATTCTATCTACCACCAAGGCACAAAAGGAATAGAGGCACGATGGTTCAAAGATTTGTATCACTTATACACTTTGATGTACCGGAATATGTGCTTCTATTCTGTGTTTATCATATTTTATTCTGAACCTGGCTCTGATACCAAGCTGTGACGCCCCACCTCTATACCCACGGTAGCCAAGGACACTACGGGGTATTGCCGTCAACTAACACGGAGAATAAGGCTGGTTAGGAGCGGCCATCTATAGCCTTGCTCTAACTATTTGTTGAATACAACGACAATAGACATACCAAACAGATCGACATATCCAATGAATACTTAAAACAAAACCATAGGCGGTTGGAGGATCCATCAGAATAGAATATAACAACTCAAATGTAATATACATCACAGAACAGTAGATCATCATATACACATACAGATACATAATAGAGTATACAGACTGTTACATGTCAAGTGGTATAGAAAACCACAATATACAGACGAATTCAAAAGAATACATATCAGAGTTACAATAAAAAGGACTACACAAAAGCTAGTGAAGTAGTCCATGCGGAAGCAAAATAGGCTAAGTCCAGAAACACCTAACCTGAAACAACTCGGTCTGACCCGAGTATAAATACATGGGTCAGTCTAGCTAAACAAATCAGTTAAATAACTGAACAACAATAACCTACAAAGTCATAAAGTATAACAAATATCTCTAAAAGAGATACAACAATCATCTAACAAAAGATGAATCAAAACAAGACAAGCCTCATATCATCGGCAACACAATAAACAAAGGATATGAATATCCCAAAACAAGCCAAAAAGGCAATAACAAATACCAATGAAGGTAACACAAGTTCCACAAGGTAATCGCTATATATCGTGCGGCTCAAAAAGACCAACATCGAAGGGCGAAATCTAGGGAATATACATATCAATGAAACATCATAAAATTGCACGTGCTCAGTAATGTATAAACAAGGATCCATAATCCCGAAGGCTCCAAACCCAAATATCACTCGAGCGGCTCATAAAGACCAACTCCGAAAGCGATACAATAGGGCAACAAACCCGAAGGCACAAACCCGAAGGTACAAACCCGAAGGCAACATACCCGAAGGCAACAAACCTGAAGGTGCAAACCCGAAGGCAACACACCCGAAGGCAACAAACCTAAAGGTGCAAACCCGAAGGAAACACACCCGAAGGCAACAAACCGTAGTGGTGAAGGTCCGAAGGCCCAGTACTGGACACCACTAACTGGCAGCACAACTCTCGAAAAGGAATCCAAAAAGTGGTAACGTGAGTCCCATAACCACCCGTTTGCACTAAACGGTTTACTATCCGTTAGTTAATTTCACACTCAAAGCAGTACAAAGTTTACCTCATCTCATTGGTAAACCAGACCAAAAGGTCAACACAATCAATCGAATAGGTCGGAGATTAATCGAAAAGATAAACGCACGGATTCATGGTCCGTGTTTTACCTAACCATTTAATCTCCTTTCTACTTCGCTCGAAGTGCGAAATTGTGTGTGTTTTAAATAGGATTTATAAATTAGAGAAGCAAGCTTTTAATACAATTTAAAAGATTATTTTATAAAAACATGTGGATTAAAATTAAAAGGAATCATCAAAGTCAAAATAAATGATAATCACAAATAGGATCATCACGAATCGATTCAAATTGGAAATTCAATCCCAAAAGGCAAAGTGGGCTGAAATAACAAATTCAGTTGGCTGAACAGAGAATTCAGTTGACTAAACAGCAAATTCAGTTGACTGAACAGAGATTTTCAGTTGACTGAATTCTGCGCGGAAACTTTCTGTTTCCAGGTTCAGTCCACCAAACAGAGAATTCAGTCGACTGAATCATGCCTGGAAACATTCTGTTTCCAGTTTCAGTCGACTAAACAGAGAATTCAGTCGACTGAATCATACCTGGAAACTTTCGGGTTACAGATTTAGTCGACTGAACAGAGATTTCAGTCGACTAAATCATGCCTGGGCTGTTTTTCAGCCTATCCAAATGAAGAGCAAACTCTTCCAAAATGCAACTGGACGAACATTGGCTCTAAGGGTTTATACCAATCGGCAACCCGACCCTATATGCTCCTCGATGCATCACCAAAACATGATCAAAACATCAAAGTTAGGATTTTAAAGATTTGAACCCAAAACACTTAAAATTGGAATATTCACCAATTCAACCCAAACCAAAAGCAAATGCACATGAATAAGTGTTAGGAATTCATACCTAACAACCAAAGATAATTATAGTAATAGATGTGAGATAAAAATCTCACCTTTAACCCAAAACAAAGAAGAAGAAGCTCAATCACAAGGAGAAGACCAACCAATCTCTACTTCAACCCAACAAGCTTCAATCTAAGATCAAAATAAGTATTTCCTAAGTTTAAGTTTAGGAAACTTTCTGAAATTGAAGAGGAAAAGAGTTGGAGAAGATGAAGAGGAGGCTTACCAATAGTTTCTCTTTGATTTTGGAGCAAGAATTCAAGTTTACAAAGTAAACTAGGACTTGGAATTTCTAATCCTCTTCCTTTCCCCCATTTTCAGTTTTAGCTAGAGTTTTAAAATGAAATGAGTGAGAGAGAGGAGAGGGGCTGAGTTAGGGTATTTAGTTAGCTAGTGGGCTGAACCCAAACCCAAAACCCAACTAGAAAAAGTAGCAAAACTCAACCTACTCCAAAAATTTCAAAGTTTATACTCAAAAAGATCACAAACGCCATTTTGGACTCAATGGAAGTGGTATCGAGCCCCAATTCGGCCATTTGCAAAAAGTAACATTTCGGACCTAAATCCGACTAACGACGCCATATTTAAATAAAACATTTAAATATATAATCGTTAAATATGAGGGTTGTTACAATTATTTTTAGAATTTGAATTTAACCCAAGTTCGAAAGGCTTTAACTTGAGCAAATGTAATTGGATTTTCCTGAAACGAAAATTCTTGTTTTCAAATGATAATAGCTTTCAAATAAAGAAAGGATTTCCATTTTTTTGAAAAGATTTCAAATTTGAAATTGAAATTGTTTTGAAAACTATGAATAAATCTTTGTGAAAGATTGTTGAACCTTGTTTTTAAATTGAAGAGGATCTTAAAGGTATAACTTTTGTATAAAGATTTGGAATTGAAATAGTTTTTGAAAACTATGAATGAATCTTTGTGAAAGATTGGTGGAATTTGTGAAGTGAATCTTTTTGTTTAAAGATTTGAAAATGGTATTTTGTATGAACCATTTGAAAGAAAGGTTTTGGGTGAAAGTTGTGACTTAACTGAGATCCTAATATCCATATGTTTTTAATATTGCGCTCATTATTCGGTTTAGCCAGGAGAGGACTTGAGTCATATAACCCATTCCGAATAATGATACGACGTAAATGGATAGCATTTGAAGACCGGGTATTTTCGAGAACGAAAGGATAACCCATCGAATGTCTCTGCACTGAGTCACGCCGGTATAGAGATCTCCATATGTGATGGGGAGTCCGATCGGGATTGTGAATACCCGGGCTTCTTTTGAAGTGCCTTCGGTTCTGTTCGAACCTGGAACAGACTTGTACGGATGTGTGTCTGATGTTACATTATGAGATGTAAAGTTGGTTTCTATCAAATACATTTCTGTTTGGTGGCGGAGAATTTATTCTCTTAGCTTAACACCCTTCTCTGAGACGTACGACCTCAGAGGTTACGTAGTTGATGGTTACTAGTGATACATTCCCAATTTGGTAATGTGACATACGAAGTGCTACTGATTATTTGTTGATCGAAGCATGGATTTTGTGCAAAGCGTAGCTTTGTGGACAAGACTTCGTCGAGCCTCATAGCCCGGTAATGGTCAAAACAGGAATCGTTGCAGCAAGGTTATTTGGGAGCAGCGCCCCTTGAGGGTATGTCCATTTCATTCTGGATAAAAGGTGGTATCATGGTATGGAGCCCAGATATTTACCTATGTGGTTCCTGCAAACTGTATGAATATGCGCTTATATGTTTTTGTTTGATGATAATAAACATATATATTCATTTAAATGTATTTGGCAATGTACTATTTTGTTTTTCATAGATTAGATAAATATTTGTTGTATAAAATAAATTACACAGAATTTGAATTTGAATTCAAACAGAACAAGTTACACAGATTTTGAATTCAAACAGAAATTTTATTCAAACAAATATTTATTACAATCTTGAATAGTACAAATCAAGCTCTCACTATACATATACATTTTTAATTACATCACAATTCAGTTTACATAAATTCCTCACTACATATCACTCACACTCGTATTTTGTCTTCAACTGCATTCCAGTTTGAATCCAGCATCTGAGCAATCTGCAAAAATATTCACTAACGCAGTAAAATTGAAAAGGAAATCTTTTTGCATTGTAGAATGAAATATGATTTGCCTCAGTTATTTGGGTTGTTCGTCATCATTTAAATTTGAATTCATCATACACGAACAACTTGTGACATACACAGTGTATCACTGTATATGCCACAAGGCCGTGCACATCGATATACACTTGATAATGCTACAGGGACAGGTGAGCACAGGTCAAACCCAAATGAAAAACCGGGTTCAATGCACCTGCAATATATTTAAAATCACAACACGAGCACAAGGTCAAGCCCGAGTTTTGAAACTGGATTCAACTCAAGTGAAAATTCAAAAATCAACATGAATGCATTCAAAGTCCAACACAGTTACAACAATGCATGCAAGTGCCAACCAGAATGGAGACCAACACCAAAAGGGACTGCAACAATCATGTATGCAGACCGGACTAGACCAAACTACAAAGAACATCAACAATGCAACAATGTGCACAGCAATGAAAGCAACATGACCACCGGAATCTCAAACAAATGCATGCAACAAGTTTACAAAGGCAATATGAACAAGTGAAGCATCTGTGTCAAGGCATAGCTATGGAAACAGTGTGGTCGAGAACTGATACAAGAAATTCATGGAATGGCAGACACACATGAACATGGTGAGAAACACAAGTAACTCAGCATTGAAGGACAGGCAGATTTGTAGAAATACAAGCAACATCAATATACAACCAAAGAAGCATACTCAAGTAGACGGTAACATGTGTTACAGTGATGATACAAGCATTTACACAAGCATCAAGTACATAATGAAGCAGCCCAACACAATACATTCCTGAGTTTACTTAAAACCGTGAATGAACAGATTCAAAACCGAGGAACAAAATCAAGTATGCTCAAGTACAAATGTACACAGCTCATGTATGCATCAGCAACCAACACAATGAAAAGACCCACAGTGAAAATCAGGTTCAACAACATCAGATATGATCAAGACCAAATGCACATGTCAACAGCAATGACACAGCAACAATGAAGACCACTATGCAGTGCAACAGAGTGCAAGTATCAAAAAAAAAACAGAGACCAAGCAATGAACAGTAGATACATGAATAATGCAATAGTGTCACAATGTCACGGCAAACTGGAAACAACAACAAGTTCAAGTGAAACAAATGCAGAATTGACAAATAGAAGAAGTATGCAATTCGAAATGATACAACTACAAGTACAGGGAACAACAACGATGAATACTGCAACATGTCCAAATGTCCAGACAACATCATATTCACGAATGCAATGCTAAATTGAAGCTCAGGTTAAACTAACCAGAAAAATGTCCAGAGACGAAGATCACAGGGGTCAGTGAATCAATGCCGTGTAAAGTCGAAAGCAACAGTGGTTGAACGAGATTCAACAGTGCAGAGATGGGCCGAAGTCAGAATTCAAAAATCAAATTCGTATTTTTGAAAAGGTCCAAAGTCAAAGCAAATTAAAAAGAGGAAAGTTTCTGCTTTTTTTCAAGAAAAATCGAACGCGTGAAAAGCAAAGCCATGAATAACAAGTCGAAAGAAATCAGGAAAGCCGTGCGCATCAACGATTGAAGTTTTGGAAAGTATCGAATTGAAACGACGCAAATACAAGTGTCACGAATTCATATAAATACAAAACCCAAATTATCATCATCGGCATTGAGTACGCAACAAGAACAAGCAATAATTCAAGCAAATTAAACCAGCAAAGAGAATACATACCAATTTATCGAACTCGATCAAAGGAGCAGCTACGTACGATTGGCAATCTCGTAGTCAACCAGAATCAATCATCAGAGAACGAGCGCGAGCAAAGAGTATCAATCATCCAGAGCCGAAGCCCTAATTCAAGAAAGAAGCCGAAGCTTTAATTTCGACAAAGAGGAACGGCCATCACTTTCTTCACATAGCAAAAGAACAAAGGATCGGGCTGAAGAATAAAAGGGTCGGCCTAGTGTTATAAAAGGGGTCTTTATTATTATAAAGGGATTTTGTTTTATTTAGGGTTTAATTTTTTAAGAGGGTTTTTCTTAATTTTTATTTGAGCAAAAATTATGGATTCACGTTTGTATTTTAATTTTTGCTCCTGCTTTATTTTTGAAGTCTGTTTTTCCTTTTCGAGTCAAAGAATTTGTAAATCACCACATACGTTGTAGGTGGTGTCAGATTGTCTAGTTAGAATTAGTTCAGTGAGCAGGGTGTGCGAGTTGCAAAACTCTACAGGCGGAGCAGGGTGTGCGAGTCTATGAGAGTGTTTGTGAGCGGGAGCAAAAGGGTTTGCGAGTCTAGTAGAGTGTTTGTAAGCGGGATACTGTTTAATTCTAATAGAAATCTGGGAATGCAGCAGTAGGCAGGGGTTGCCGAAGCTGGGTAAATTTTGTGTGTGATTTACTTTTCAGCATATTTATTTCTGCAGTTTATTTCTGTGTTTAAATCGAGAAAATTTGCTATAACCCTATTCACCCCCTCCCTCTAGGGTTAATCTAGATCCTACAAGTGGTATCAGAGCACGGTATTTTTTCTTTAACTCTAGAGTCATGAATTCATCAAATAATTCTTTTTCTGTGGGGCGATCTATTGTTAGGCCACCCATGTTTAACGGGAATGATTATGCTTATTGGAAAGTTAGGATGGGTATATATCTTAGTTCTGTTGATTATGATGTTTGGGATATTATTGAAACTGGCTATAAACCTCCCACTATAACTGTCTGTGGTACTGAGATTCCTAAACCTAAGGATAGGTAGGATGCTAACGATAAGAAATTAAAAACTACAAATGCCAAAGCAATGAACGCTTTGATCTATGCTCTTGATAAAAATGAATTTAATAGAATTTCTCATTGTACAACAGCGCAGGAAATTTGGCACACTTTGGAGGTGACACACGAAGGAACTTCTCAAGTCAAGCAGTCTCGTCTAGCCCTATTCAGTAATGAATACGAAAACTTTGTGATGGACAAAGGCGAGAGCATAAAGGATATGTTTGGACGCTTTTCAACTTTGGTATACAACGCTAGAGCGCTCGGGAAGGTATTCACTGAGGTAGAGCTTGTGAGGAAGGTGCTACGAGTTTTACCAATGAACTTTGTGGCGAAAGTCACGGCAATCCAAGAATCGAAAGATTTGAGTAAACTAAGTATGGAGGAGTTGATCGGTAACTTGATGACATATCGGTAACTTGATGACATATGAGCTTGAACTAAAAGCAAAGGTAGGAACACAACAACTCCGAACCAAAGAAGAAGACGATTGCGTTAAAGAGCAAAGAAGAAAGCGATATAGAAGAAGATTCGATTGAAGAGCTTGCAATGGCTGTCAATAATCTTAGAAAATGGTCAAGATCCAAGCCACGCAAGAAGAAAACATCTGGTAATAGGTCAAGAGAGTCTAACAATTCCGATAATTAATTGACGTGCTATAACTGCAACAAGTCTGGCCACTTCAAACAAGAATGCCCATTTCTCAAAAACAATCGAGGAAAGAAAAAGACGAAGAAGGTCTTTGCAGCGACTTGGGATGATGAAGAAGGAGAGGAAGTTTCAAATAGTAGCTCAGAGGAGGCTAACTTGTGTCTTATGGCAAAATTGGATTCAGAAGCAAGCTCAGAGGAATCTAGTGAGGCAGGCGACTGTTCTTATAAAGATCTTGTTTTTATGTGTCTTGATCTTACTAAAGTAGTTGATGCTCTTGAATCTAAAATTGAAAAACTGAAATCAGATAGGAGAGAACTTGCTCGTGAAAATTTTAGGTTAGAAACTGAACTTGAAAATATTCAAAACCTAGAATGTAAAAAATGTAAAATTTTAGATTCAGAACTGACAAGACTTAAGAATAGCTTTGAGAATCTTGAAAAAGAAAACTTGAATCTTAAGGAAACCATCGACACTAGGAAAAAGGATTTTATAAATCGATGCACCTCACTTGTAACTGAAAGCACATCAGTTAAAACCAAAGTCCAAAATCTTGAGAAATCTTTGAATAACTTTTCAAGAGGCGAAAAATCTTTCAACATGCTATTGGGAAATCAAATTTTTGCTAACAACAGAAAGGGACAAGGTTTTGGGAAAACACAAGTTGAGGATAATGCAAAAGGTAAGAGTGTCTTTGATAGATCTGAAATAATTGGACATCGTGTTGAAAATTGTAGTCATAGGAACAAGAACACAAAATTTATACAAGTTTGGGATCCTAAGAATTCTACAAACAAATTTCATGTCTATTGGAACAAGAATGAAAAGACAAAACAAGTTTGGGTTCCAAAGGGATTGTTTATTCATAATGCTTCTGCCACTAACAATCATGGACCTATACATAGGTCACAAAAATCTTTCATCGTGTAGGTATGGTGGCAGGCTAAGGAACAACAACGATGTTCTCTGGATTTTGGCTGTTCCAGAAACACAACGGGCAACAAAGCAAAGTTCCTTAGCCTAGTACAAAGGTGACAGAATCAAAATGGGCAACCACGAAAAATTATCGTAAAGGTAAAACAGGTGAAGGTATACTTATCTGATCGATATATTAATTGTGATAATCTGCACCGCATTCTGAATGAAATCGGCCAATATTGAGATGTTGTAAAGAGATGATGATTTTTTGATTCTGACTTGGTCTACATAATTAGCCAACTATATTGATGCCAAAAACACCATTTTTTTAATTACTTCATATATATTTGTTTGGATTAAACATTGTGTTGGATACATTTGGTCATAATTCGGCTAACTCTATATTCTCGGTTTTCTGATTATTTACATGGCTTCAATTCAAATTCAAAGAATGTCATTTAAATTGTTGTTAAAATTGAGTTTGAAATTTTTGATGCACTCTTCATGGTCTGGTTTATCAATTTTAGTTAGTGATATTTTGGATTGAAAGAGAAACTCAGATGCAGATTACACTGGTAATCTAGTTGATAGAAAAATTACTAGTTGAACGTGATTTTTGAGACACTTAGTAACTGCTTCGTTTTTCATAGAAAATATCTGCATATTGTTCATTTTAAATAATTTTTCATTTACCATAATTTTTTTTCTCATATAACCACCCCCCCCCCCCCCCCCCCGAGAAAATCATTTTTGACCATGTTTTCAGATTAGTCATTTTTATTTGATTTTAAATGACAAATTTTGACTAATCCAACTCCCTACTAATTATCAAAAAGATAAATAGTGATTGAAAAGGTGATAAGTGTTGATATTTAACATACATTACTTAAGAGAGTATATTTGGAAAATTTCTTTAGGAATTCAAACAAGAGTTATAAAACTTTTTGTAGGGTAAAGATTCCATGATCATTTCTATATCTATCATATTTCTATCGACCATTGTTTATCAAATATTAAATATAGTTTGTCGATATGTGGTACTATAATTAGGAATCATTTGTTTTTCATGTCACATTTTTTTGTAAAAATAAATAAATATCCAAAGTATTCACTCTCATTTAAAAGTCCTCACGGTTATGCATGGGTGAATTACTTGGATTTTTGATTATGTGCTTCCATGCTCATTTAAAAGTCCTTACGGTTATGCATGTATGGAACGCATATCAAAATTAATTGATTAAATAGACCAGTTGATTCTAACCCCATTTAAAAGTCCTCACGGTCATGCGTGGTTAGAAGATACTTGATTTCATTTTTAAAATTAAATTGGAATACTACTAATCTCATTTAAAAGTCCTAACGGTTATCTATGATTAGTAGATATTCAAATTCCTGATGTAAATGTACCACAAGTAGATACAACTGAATGATTTTATATGAGAACATCATTACCATCATTTCTAAAAGTGGAATATGCTCCTAACAAGGGTAGTTATGGTTTTTGTTTGATTCTTATTGAAGTTTAATATTTATATTCAATTTGAGTTTAACGTTGGATTAATATTGATCACTTCTTTTGCTGATAACAAAAGGGGGAGAGAAAAGTTAAGATTTTGTCAAATAGGATCAAGAATCCTTCATTTGCATCTAGGCTCATTTATATATTTCTATTTGTATGCATATATGTAGGGGGAGCATCATGTAGAGAGGAAGCATTTAAATAGGGGGAGCAATTAGAGTATATAATTGGTCAAATACATTTAACACGGTCAAAATCTTAAATATATGTTTGTTATCATCAAAAGGGGGAGATTGTATGAATATGCGCTTATATGTTTTTGTTTGATGATAATAAACATATATATTCATTTAAATGTATTTGGCAATGTACTATTTTGTTTTTCATAGATTAAATAAATATTTGTTGAATAAAATAAATTACACAGAATTTGAATTTGAATTCAAACAGAATAAGTTACACAGATTTTGAATTCAAACAGAAATTTTATTCAAACAAATATTTATTACAATCTTGAATAGTACAAATCAAGCTCTCACTATACATATACATTTTTAATTACATCACAATTCAGTTTACATAAATTCCTCACTACATATCACTCACACTCGTATTTTGTCTTCAACTGCATTCCAGTTTGAATCCAGCATCTGAGCAATCTGCAAAAATATTCACTAACGCAGTAAAATTGAAAAGGAAATCTTTTTGCAATGTGAAATGAAATATGATTTTTGAAAATATTATTTGCCTCAGTTATTTGGGTTGTTCGTCATCATTTAAATTTGAAATCATCATACACGAACAACTTGTGACATACACAGTGTATCACTGTATATGCCACAAGGCCGTGCACATCGATATACACTTGATAATGCTACAGGGACAGGTGAGCACAGGTCAAACCCAAATGAAAAACCGGGTTCAACGCACGTGCAATATATTTAAAATCACGACACGAGCATAAGGTCGAACCCGAGTTTTGAAACTGGATTCAACTCAAGTGAAATTTCAAAAATCAACATGAATGCATTCAAAGTCCAACACAGTTACAACAATGCATGCAAGTGCCAACCAGAATGGAGACCAACAGCAAAAGGGACTGCAACAATCATGTATGCAGACCAGACCAGACCAAACTACAAAGAACATCAACAATGCAACAATGTGCACAGCAATGAAAGCAACATGACCACCAGAATCTCAAACAAATGCATGCAACAAGTTTACAAAGGCAATATGAACAAGTGAAGCATCTGTGTCAAGGCATAGCTATGGAAATAGTGTGGCCGAGAACTGATACAAGAAATTCATGGAATGGCAGACACACATGAACATGGTGAGAAACACAAGTAACTCAGCATTGAAGCACAGACAG
Source organism: Allium cepa (assembly GCA_030765085.1). NCBI lineage: Eukaryota > Viridiplantae > Streptophyta > Magnoliopsida > Asparagales > Amaryllidaceae > Allium > Allium cepa. Next base: position 1,047,313,387 of record CM060941.1, read on the forward strand.
ATTTGTAGAAATACAAGCAACATCAATATACAACCAAAGAAGCATACTCAAGTAGACAGTAACATGTGTTACAGTGATGATACAAGCATTTACACAAGCATCAAGTACATAATGAAGCAGCCCAACATAATACATTCCTGAGTTTACTTAAAACCGTGAATGAACAGATTCAAAACCGAGGAACAAAATCAAGTATGCTCAAGTACAAATGTACACAGCTCATGTATGCATCAGCAACCAACACAATGAAAAGACCCACAGTGAAAATCAGGTTCAACAACATCAGATATGATCAAGACCAAATGCACATGTCAACAGCAATGACACAGCAACAATGAAGACCACTATGCAGTGCAACAGAGTGCAAGTATCAAAAAAAACAACAGAGACCAAGCAATGAACAGTAGATACATGAATAATGCAATAGTGTCACAATGTCACAGCAAACTGGCAACAACAACAAGTTCAAGTGAAACAAATGCAGAATTGACAAATGGAAGAAGTATGCAATTCGAAATGATACAACTACAAGTACAGGGAACAACAACGATGAATACTGCAACATGTCCAAATGTCCAGACAACATCATATTCACGAATGCAATGCTAAATTGAAGCTCAGGTTAAACTAACCAGAAAAATGTCCAGAGACGAAGATCACAGGGGTCGGTGAATCAATGCCGTGTAAAGTCGAAAGCAACAGTGGATGAATGAGATTCAACAGTGCAGAGATGGGCCGAAGTCAGAATTCAAAAATCAAATTCGTATTTTTGAAAAGGTCCAAAGTCAAAGCAAATTAAAAAGAGGAAAGTTTCTGCTTTTTTTTTCAAGAAAAATCGAACGCGTGAAAATCAAAGCCGTGAGTAACAAGTCGAAAGAAATCAGGAAAGCCGTGCGCATCAAGGATTGAAGTTTTGGAAAGTATCGAATTGAAACGAAGCAAATACAAGTGTCATGAATTCATATAAATACAAAACCCAAATTATCATAATCGGCATCGAGTACGCAACAAGAACAAGCAATAATTCAAGCAAATTAAACCAGCAAAGAGAATACATACCAATTTATCGAACTCGATCAAAGGAGCAGCTACGTACGATTGGCAATCTCGCAGTCAACCAGAATCAATCATCAGAGAACGAGCGCGAGCAAAGAGTATCAATCATCCAGAGCCGAAGCCCTAATTCAAGAAAGAAGCCGAAGCTTTAATTTCGACAAAGAGGAACGGCCATCACTTTCTTCACATAGCAAAAGAACAAAGGATCGGGTTGAAGAATAAAAGGGCCGGCCTAGTGTTATAAAAGGGGTCTTTATTATTATAAAGGGATTTTGTTTTATTTAGGGTTTAATTTTTTAAGAGGGTTTTTCTTAATTTTTATTTGAGAAAAAATTATGGATTCACGTTTGTATTTTAATTTTTGCTCCTGCTTTATTTTTGAAGTCTGTTTTTCCTTTTCGAGTCAAAGAATTTGTAAATCACCACCTAGGTTGTAGGTGGTGTCAGATTGTCTAGTTAGAATTAGTTCACTGAGCAGGGTGTGCGAGTTGCAAAACTCTACAGGCGGAGCAGGGTGTGCGAGTCTATGAGAGTGTTTATGAGCGGGAGCAAAAGGGTTTGCGAGTCTAGTAGAGTGTTTGTAAGCGGGATACTATTTAATTCTAATAGAAATCTGGGAATGCAGCAGTAGGCAGGGGTTGCCAAAGCTGGGTAAATTTTGTGTGTGATTTACTTTTCAGAATATTTATTTCTGCAGTTTATTTCTGTGTTTAAATCGAGAAAATTTGCTATAACCCTATTCACCCCCTCCCTCTAGGGTTAATCTAGATCCTACAAGTGGTATCAGAGCACGGTATTTTTTCTTTAACTCTAGAGTCATGAATTCATCAAATAATTCTTTTTCTGTGGGGCGATCTATTATTAGGCCACCCATGTTTAACGGGAATGATTATGCTTATTGGAAAGTTAGGATGGGTATATATCTTAGTTTTGTTGATTATGATGTTTGGGATATTATTGAAACTGGCTATAAACCTCCCACTATAACTGTTTGTGGTACTGAGATTCCTAAACCTAAGGATAGGTGGGATGCTAACGATAAGAAATTAAAAACTACAAATGCCAAAGCAATGAACGCTTTGATCTATGCTCTTGATAAAAATGAATTTAATAGAATTTCTCATTGTACAACAGCACAGGAAATTTGGCACACTTTGGAGGTGACACACGAAGGAACTTCTCAAGTCAAGCGGTCTCGTCTAGCCCTATTCAGTAATGAATACGAAAACTTTGTGATGGACAAAGGCAAGAGCATAAAGGATATGTTTGGACGCTTTTCAACTTTGGTATACAACGCTAGAGCGCTCGGGAAGGTATTCACTGAGGTAGAGCTTGTGAGGAAGGTGCTATGAGTTTTACCAATGAACTTTGTGGCAAAAGTCACGGCAATCCAAGAATCGAAAGATTTGAGTAAACTAAGTATGGAGGAGTTGATCGGTAACTTGATGACATATGAGCTTGAACTAAAAGCAAAGGAGGAACGCAACAACTCCGAACCAAAGAAGAAGACGATTGCCTTAAAGAGCAAAGAAGAAAGCGATATAGAAGAAGATTTGATTGAAGAGCTTGCAATGGCTGTCAATAATCTTAGAAAATGGTCAAGATCCAAGCCACGCAAGAAGAAAACATCTGGTAATAGGTCAAGAGAGTCTAACAATTCCGATAATGAATTGGCGTGCTATAACTGCAACAAGTCTGGCCACTTCAAACAAGGATGCCCACTTCTCAAAAACAATCGAGGAAAGAAAAAGACGAAGAAGGTCTTTGCAGCGACTTGGGATGATGAAGAAGGAGAGGAAGTTTCGAATAGTAGCTCAGAGGAGGCTAACTTGTGTCTTATGGAAAAATTGGATTCAGAAGCAAGGTCAGAGGAATCTAGTGAGGCAGGTGAGCAAAAGGGTTTGCGAGTCTATGAGAGTGTTTGTGAGCGGGAGAAAAAGGGTTTGCGAGTCTAGTAGAGTGTTTGTAAGCGGGATACTGTTTAATTCTAATAGAAATCTGGGAATGCAGTGGTAGGCAGGGGTTGCCGAAGCTGGGTAAATTTTGTGTGTGATTTACTTTTCAGCATATTTATTTCTACAGTTTATTTCTGTGTTTAAATCGAGAAAATTTTCTATAACCCTATTCACCCCCTCTAGGGTTAATCTAGATCCTACACAAATTTATTGCTTTGTGGTTGTTGGTGTAGAGGTACCATGGATAAAGGTTGGTAACGATCGGGGGATCGCATGCTCATGTTAGTAGTTACCTAGTTACAGAGGTTACCCGACCTTGTGTTGGCAGAGATCCGGTTAGGTTCTCGGGGGCATCCCTCTAGACGCGTTCCATTCGGTGTGGGAAGTTCCTTTGCTTGACCATTGTTGGAAGTCCAATCATCCAATACATGCCTTGTACGATTTTAGTTGTATAAACTGCCATTTACTTATGGTGGTCAACACTATTTAGATGGTAGCTATAGTAGGCATAGTTCGAAATGTCTATGCTGGCTAAGATTAATATTATACTTTTGAAAGGTTTTTTGCACTATGCACTAATAATAATATCAAAAGCTTTTTGTGTATCAATCATGTTTGACTATCATAGGGAGAATCTCCTCCAATTGTGCGTTTGCATTGTGTGTGTGGCGGGAGGCCTTATGGTAGTTTCATTTTCCAAAAAGCATTGCGGATTTCAAATTTAAAAATGCTTTTGATGTTTTTTATTTTCAAGATAAACTGTTTTCGTTTGCTCACACCTTCCCATGACTGACCTAGAGTTTTTTGTTTCCTTTCTAAACTCGGGGTGCCCACAATTTTCCACATGGGCAGCCTTGAGTTAGATTTTCAGATTACCAGCTAGTAGACATAGATTCGATAACCTTCGGCTTTCCATTTGGAACTCCTTGGATCTTTGGATCTTGACGGTCACATCGATGACTGACCTTGCTTAGTTCAATGTGATGGTAGTTCGAGCTTGTGGTTTGGATATAATTGCTTTTGGATTGGAGCCTTCGAAGCTTTTGGGATGAGCTATTTGATTTTGGAGCATTAGAGATGGAGTTGCAGTTTGGGCGTTGGATCTCTTTAAAGCTTTTGTTGTTGGTGTTATCTTTTACTCTGTGTATATTATCTGATAGTGATGATATTCATTTGTATCAGATGTTGTATCTGTTGTATATCAACGATATTATTCATTTTCTTCCTCTATGTTGTTGTAATTAATGTGTTATAAGCTCCATCCGAACTAGAGTTCGACGTTTGAATCTGCAGCATTCGAATACGAGTGAAGTATGGATGCCGATTTTCGGACGTCAGATATTGGGTTGTGACATGATCACAATACATTTTAATTACCATCACATAATATATATTTTAAGGATTTCCTATACAATATACTTAGACTAAATAAATAATTAACATCAAAATATGACAAGTATATAATAGAAAGATAAACACCTTTTATTTAGAGCGAGATTTTATTACGGAGTTAATAATTTTGCAATAAATTCCAGAATCACCCTAAGGAATACCCTCACTCTAACATGTTTAGTACCGAACAATTCGAATATTAATGTCCACATGTTACCTTAGATGATGGTGTGACTGTTTGACCAAATTCATCGCTTACAGATCTTTTCAGTAAAATCATATTTTGGATCGATTTAAGCTGCACCTTTAAGCAACTATATGTTATATGCATGTTCTCTTCATCACCACTATATCACTTCTGATATCTGGAGTTTGGTCATGGTCAAAGCTTCAACAATATCCGTATACAATAATTTAGTTCATCTCCAAAGTCCTTGATTCAATCATAAAATTTTATTATTAACTAATATAGTCGACCAAAGTCTTTTGACTTTAAGGTGAGCATAGTTGAATATGATACTAACCTCTAATAAAAGAGGAGATGGTGTAACCACCCGTTATTTTCCACCATTCAAATCGACAATAATCCACACAAGCCGGACTTGAATGGTCTAAAATAACAGATTGTAATAAAAATGCAGAGCAAATAAAAATCAAATCACAGAATCATAGACATAGAACATAAGAATATCTCGCAGCAGAAAATAAAATACCATAGTAGTTCATGAAGCTACTATCACAAAGTCTCAAAACCAAATACATAATATCAGTCTGAAAACAGATAAAACATAAAATCCCAAATACAAAGAAGTCCACAAATAAAAAGCTGACAACAGAACAACAGAAATGAAATATAGATAACTAGATAAGCTGATAATATCCAGTGATTCCAGACCTTCAGAGAGTGGAAATCCAAATTTGTGAATAACTCAGGCTGACCCGAGCATAAATAAAACACGAACACTCGAGTCAGGACATACATACTTATCTAACGTAAACCAACTCAAGTGAACTGTAGTAAAGGTACAAGTAATTTAGAAGATGCTTAGGACCGTCCATCCTCTAAGGATCCGTTAAACTATTTATTGTATAGTAATATTGTGCTATTATAATAGTGTCTAACAGTAAAATAAACATACTTTTAAATAGCATTAAGGAATGACCCAATATTCCCCTTAACACAAAAAATGCCAATAGTATATGCAGTACCTGCATATTTCCTGATCGGGAGACTATGAGAAGATACTGCATAGGTACGATACAAATAGAAACTCGTAGTAAATGCTCGATATGGTAGGTGACACGGCACACAAGGCAATGCCAGGGTAGATATACCAATTACAATACCCGGGCTGGTGGTAACGCAGCAGCCACATACGCCCACCTCAGAACACATTCCCAAATCGGAGGGTAGCCACCAAACAATCACAAGTAATAGAATGGCAACGAAGAAATGCATCCGACCAGAGGAGCTACCCCTTTTGGCCCGAGACTGCTCCTGATTCTGCCACCTTATGCCAACTCATGGGAGTTGGGTCCACGTAACATACCACAAGAACGTCGCCACCATCCTACTTCATTCTGGAATCTCCACGCATACATAGTTGTCAAAGTGGTTTTCGGTATCGACAGAGGGTATGTCCATATCCGATCTCGGTCTTTTTGCCAACCAACCGTTATTATAACCCGTGGTTATAACTTAAAATAATACTTTATACTTCAAAATAAAATATCATTTCAAAACCCAGTCTTTATCAAAATAAGGATTAGATCATTTCAAAACCATTTCGATATTTCAAAATATCGAATCCTTTCAAAACTTCCTTTTTCAAATCATTATTTTTGAATTCAAGTACAATATCAAATTTAATACCCTTTTAAAATTCAAAGATAACATTCATTTATTTCAATTCAAACCATCTTTTAAAATGATTCATTTTCCAATTAAATTCATTCATTTAAATCATTTAAAAGTGAAGTTATTATTCTTTCAAGTCAAGTATTCAAATTTCAAAGTTCCAAGTCATACTGAGCTCGTTTACTAAGTCAAAAACCATAAACATTAAAAAAAATTAGCCTTTCGCAGCATTCAGAAAAAGCTGTTATAAGTTATACTTGAAAACATTTTAATTCAGCAAAGACAACACTTAAAAACTACTATTAAAACTTAGTTTTAGTTGAAGTTTAGTTTAAAACAGCAAAGACAGCATTTCCAGAAATGCTGTGATAGCTCAGGTTTCAAAACAAGCGTTTTAATTCATTTCAGCAAAGACAGCATACCACTACAACATTTACAGAACTGCTGTAATAGGCCTTTATCAAGTTTAGCCTTTTCAATTTACTACAGCAATTACAGCATTCCAGAACTGCTGTAAAAGCTCTTTTATTAGCCTTTTAGTTCATTTCCAGTAACCGTAGCACTTCTGAATGCTATTAAAAGTGATTTCCAGATTTTAGTGTATTTCCAGCAATTTATAGACTTCATTTTAAACCCTTTAAACATTGTCAAAAGTCATATTTTAACATTAAAAATGTTCATTTACATATCATTTAACATATTATATTTATAAAATAAATTTCTTATAATTAAATCCAATTTCAACAAATTACTTATTAAATTCAAGTGTAAAAGTTTCCAATTCTTCACATTTTTAAATAAACAACTTAACACTTAAATTTTCTCCATTTTTTTTTCTCGAATAAAATTTAATTTCCATTTTTTACTTATATAACTAAATTTTTATTTAACAAAATTCTAATTTTGCACTTAAGTTATATTTTCAAAATTCAATGTAACTATTTGTTTTTCCAACATTTCAACTTATAGAAAATTCTAAATTTCTACATTTAATATTTAGAAATACAATTTAAACAAATTTTCATATATACACACTTTTAAAATTACTTAAAAATTCCAGAAATTTTTTATAAAAATAACCAGGGGATTGTATATAGTTTTCTAACCTAGGTCAAGTGATACAGATATATATCATTTCAATCCGCAGTTTACAAATAAAAATACGGGTTTTATCATTACAAACCCGCAGTCCCAAGTCAAAATAAATAATTAAAAACCGTTCAGGCCTATCATTTCAGCCCATAACGATTTTTCTCTATTCTAAAGTCCGTTCGGGTTTGTATCATTTCAACCCATTGTGATTTCTAATCTACAGGGAACTTACAGTGTGATAAACAGATATAAATGAACAGTTTAACAATATACAACAATAACAGGTGATATGGCAGGTAATTTAACAGGTTTGACATCATATATAAATAATCATGGGCATTTATAACATCATATTTTATTCTACACATTCAATTGTTGTCTCTTCACATTTGCATAAGTATATAATATCGTGTGAGATTTACTCACCTCTAAATGCTGGAGGTTGCAATACAAATCACATAACATAATCAAGAGCAACAAGACTACGGATTTGAGTGGAGAGCGAGATCCAATGCTACAAATCTTGTGTTACAACCCAAAACAAAATCAAACAAATTAAAATTCAATACCATTTGAAATTGATATAACTTTGGAATAAAAAGAGATTTGAATGCGACAACTTTTGCCTTGCTTTCTCTATTCTTTTGCACGGCTAGGGGTGCATATGGTCAGGTTTTGATCAAGACATAACTTGGGTTTTGGGCTAGCATGGCCTGGGTTTAAGGCATAAACATGGTGAGGGGTTTGTAAGGCATGAAGCTGAAGGGTTTTATGCAACATAGAGTGGTTTTGCTTCATCAAAGTGGTTCGACCATGGGTGAGTGGGCTCGGCCTGGGGTACACCATGACTGGTCCATGGCTGGAGGGGTGTGTGGTGGTCAGGTCAGTGAAGCGGTGGCAGCTATGGTGGTGGCCGTGGTGGTGGTTGAAGGAGATGAGGCAAGGGGTGGTCAAACTAGCATGGTTTCAAGGCATTTTTCATAGTTTTTGTGGAGTTTTTGCAACATGGTGGGCTTGGCCATGGTCAACACCAGAGGGGTAGGTGGTGATGATGGTAGGAAAGAGGTGTATGAGGTGGTGGCCATGGCCATGAGGAGGAGGCCGATCAAAGCATCCATGAAAAGAAGGCAAAATACTTAGAAAAATATAAGAAGAAAAGAATTAAAAGAAATGTATCCATTACCAAGTTTTTCTCAAGCCGTGAATGAAAATGAGAAAGATTTTTTTGTGTGTGAAATGAAAGTGAAACTCATGGCTTACCAAAGAAATTACACGGCCAAAAGAAAATTAAATGAAGAGTTATGGAAATTGAAAAGTCCAGAAATTGAAAAGTCAAAGGAAAAGGAAGAGTCTTTGTCTCTTCAATTTTCCATTTCTTTTGAAACAAATACAACAAAATAAAGTCAGTAAATACATTTCAAAACCGAAACAAAGTGAAATGATAAGAAAATAAATAATTAAATTTAAAGAAAATAGAAAAAGAATTGAAGTAATTGCATAAAAATTCAAAATATTGTTCAAAAATTACAAATAAATCATCACTAGCCTTGGAAAAATATCCACTTCATTTTAAAAATATTATAAAGCAAAAATTTGAAATAAAATAATTTATTTATTATTTATAAAATTAAATAAATAATTAAATTGGAGAAAAATAGAAAAAGAACTAAAGAAATTGTTTAAAAATTGAAAATAGGGCATGAAAATTACAAAAAATTACCATTAACTCTAGAAAAATTCCTATTCACTTTAAAAATATTTTAAAACATTTAAGCGAATAATTCTAAACATTTTCAAAGTGAAATAAACTCAAATAAAAATTAATTTCAAAAATATTGGGTTGTTATACTCTCCCCCACTCAAACCTTTTCGTCCACGAAAAGAACGGAAACAAGAAAATAAGGAAAACAAGATAGAAAACAAAATAGTACCTGGAATAAAAAATTCCAGATTCGAAGCACGAATGCTCTCCTCCGTCTTCCAAGTACAATCACAATCATCAGTACTCCACTGTACTTTGACTAGACTAACAGATTTTCTTCTTGGCTGCTTCGCACCTCTGTCGACAATACGAAATTGCTTCCTCTCCACCATCAGATTAGGCTCAATATCCAAGCTGTCAAGAGCAGAAGGCTGAACAAACAGAGATGGGTCATGGAGATACCGTGAAGATGTGAGACGTGAAATACATCATGCACTCCAGAAAACTTCTCAGGTAACTCCAGATGACAAGCCAAGGAACCAACTCTTTCCAAAATATGGAAAGGACCAATGAATCTGGGAGAAAGTTTCCCTCTATGACCAAAGCGAATGACATTCCTTAAGGGAGTGACCTTAAGGAAAACCATATCGCCAGCAGCAAACTCAAGCATCCGCCTACACCTATCAGCATACTTCTTCTGCTTATCCTGAGCAACCCTAAACCTTCTCTTAATTTCCTCAACTCTCTTCGAAACTTCCAAAATCATATCAGGGCCAAGAACCAGACGATTACCGGATTCAATCCAGCAAGATGGAGATCGACAAGGTCGTCCATACAAAGCAGCAAATGGAGACGTCTTGATACTGGCCTGAATTCAAAGATAGAAAGAGATAGATAAAAGATTAAGATAAGATTAAAACAGAAGATAAGATTATACCTGATAACTATTATTGTAGGTGAACTCGACAAGATGCAAATGATCTTCCTAAGATCCACCATAATCAAGCACACAAGCATGAAGTTCTTCGAGTATCTGATTCACTCTTTCCGTTTGACCGTCAGTCTACGGATATAAGCAGTGCTCAGATTCAGATGAGTACCTAAAGATTCCTAAAAAGCTTTCCAGAACTGACTGGTAAAGATGGGATCACGATCACAAACAATACTGAGAGGAACACCATGGAGACGAACAATCTCCCTCATGTAGATCTCAGACAAGCTAGAAGCAGAATGGGTAGACTTGACCGGAATGAATTGAGCATAATTGGTCAGTCTATCCACAATAACCCAGATACTCTCATTGCCTTTCCTAGACCTCGGCAATCCATCAATGAAATCCATGGATACCTATTCCCACTTCAAATTGGGAATCTCAAGAGGCTGCAACATATCATGAGTCTTTTGATGATCGGCCTTGACTTGCTGACAAGTCGCACACCGACTAACAAAGATAGAGACGTCCCTCTTCATCCCCCTCCACCAATAAAACCTCTTCATATCCTGATACATCTTCGACACATCAGGATGAACGGAAAGTCTGGATCGATGATTCTCCCGAAGCAATTCCTGCCTCAATCCATCAACATTCGGGACACAAATCCTGCCATTAATCCTTAAAATACCACTATCATCAATCCAAGCTCCGCCACTACCACTACTACCACAACTACTACCAACCCTGCTACGAACACTCTCCTTCATCAATCTAAGCATCTTATCTTCATCCTGCTTAGCCTTGATGCGATCCAGAAGAGGAGAAGAAACAACAAGCTGACACAACAAAGCCTTCTTCCAACTTAGAGCATCGGCCACAGCATTAGCTTTACCGGGAGTATAGCTAATATCGAGGTCATAAGAAGCTAGAAACTCAAGCCAAGGAACTTGCCACTGATTCAAATCCTTCTGGGTGAAGATATACCTCAGAGACTGATGATCGGTGAAAAGATCAAACTTAGCTCCAAGAAGATGATGCCTCCAAAGCTTCAAAGCAAAGACAACAGCAAGTAGCTCTAAATCATGGGCAGCATAATTAGCCTCATGGGTTTTCAACTGACAGCTGGCATATGCAATGACCTTACCATCCTACATGAGTACAGCACCCAATCCCTCACGACTAGCATCAGTATATATCTGTAGGATCGATTTCACCCTAGAGGGGGGCGAATAAGGTGATGGTATAAATTATAAAAATAAATTGCGCAAGCTTATAAAATAATTTCAACACAGATCACAGAACAATAGCAGCACGGATACTAGCAGAATAATAAAATGCAGAAATAGAATGACACAGAATTTACCTAGCTTCGGCAAAACCCTCTGTTTGCTTTGGCTTCACTACATAGCATATTGGTACATATTAAAAATGTTGCATCATTGAGTTGCACTGTACTTTTGTTGTTTGCATTAAGCATGTGTTCATTTGATATCATGAATTGACTTGATTACTTTGATTATGTGATGTTGCATCACTTGATGTTGCCCTGTTCCCTGACCTTTGTTGCCTCTGTTCATTGGGCTGCACATGTTTCACTGGCACATATGTTTTCATTTGAAGTGATATTGTCATCTTGATTGCTTGCATGTATATATATATATATATATATATATGCATTCATGTATGTATATATGTGTTGTCATCTTGTCTGGAGTAGCTCTGCATTCACTTGCTGCTGTGTTGGCTTGATGGTTTTCTTCTTTGGTTGTATATTTGGTCGTCTGCACTTTGATATTGTGTAGCCTGGTATATGCTTTTTACTTGGTTCATGCCATGGTTTCACTACTTGTATCATTTTGACATTCCTTTGTGTCTTGGTTATATGCATTGTTGTGTCACATGTGTACTTGAGTCAGTGTTTTGCTTCATTATGGCATGATCATTTGTATACATTCATGTGTATTGGTCTAGTTGCATATTTGTGAGTTGTTCAGTGCACTGTTGTTTGCTGTCCACCTGATTTGAGCATTTGCTGTCATATTGAATTGTGAACTTTTGTGTTGGTTCCTTTGTTATTTGAATTTGAGACTGTGTTGTTGTTTGCCGAGGTTGTTGTGCACTGACTTGAGCTTCTGGCCTTGGTATCATGGTGTACATGTGAGTTGCATTTCATTTGCGGCCTTGACTTTTGTGTCATTGTTTTGAACTTGAAGTTTGAGTTGCAGACTTCATGTTGTCTTAACTTTGGTTGATGCACTGAGTTGAGTAGTGACTTGACCTTTGCATTTTTGTTTATTTTTCAAAATTTCACCTGAGTTGAATCCAGCTTGAAGCTCGGATTTGACCTTGTGCTGAAAGTTGTGACATTTATTTTATTGCACTTGAGTTGAACCCGGCTTTTCATTTGGGTTTGACTTGTGCTCACTTGTTCCTGTAAATCAATCAAGTGTATATCGATGTGCACGGCCTTGTGGCATGTACAGTGATACATTGTGCATGTCACATTGTTCGTGTGTGATGAATTCAAATGTAAATGATGACGAACAACCCAAATAACTGAGGCAAATAATATTTTCAAAATCCATATTTTATTTTATATTGCAAAAATATTTCTTTTTCAATTTTACTGCGTTAGTGAATATTTTTGCAGATTGCTCAGATGCTGGATTCTAACTGGAATGAAGTTGAAGATAAAATACGAGTGTGAGTGATATGTAGTGAGGAATTTATGTAAATTAAATTGGGATGTAATTAGAATCAAAATTGTACATGTATAGTGAGAGCTTGAATTTGTACTATTCAGAATTATAATAAATATTTGTTTGAATAAAATTTCTGTTTGAATTCCAATTCTGTGTTATTTAATTTTATTCAACAAATATTTATTTAATCTATGAAAAATAAAATAGTACATTAACAAATACATTAAAACGAATGTATATATGTTTATTATCATCAAACAAAAATCATATAAACGCATATTCAACAGTCTCCCCCTTTTGATGATAACAAACATATATTTAAGATTTTGAATATGTTAAATGTATTTGATCATTCATATGCTCTAATTACTTCCCCTATTTAAATGCTTCCTTTCTACACAAAGCTCCCCCTACAAATATGCATACAAATAAAAATATGCAAATGAACCTAGATGCAAATAGAAAATAATTTGACCTTTGCTTGATTTTATTTGACAAAATCTAAACTTTTCTCTCCCCCTTTTGTTATCAGCAAAAGAGTAATAGTGTTAGAGAAAATAGAGAAAAAGTGATCTATATTAATCCAACATTAAAAGCTCAATTAAATATAAATATTAAATTTCAATAAAAAATCAAACAAAAATCATAAATATTTTGTTATGCGCATATTCCACTTTTAGAATGATGGGAATGATGTCATCATATAAAACCATTCGGTTGTGTCTATTTATGGTATATTTATATCAGGAATTTGAATATCTACTAACCATGCATAACCGTTAGGACTTTTAAATGAGATTAGTAGTATTCCAATTTTATTTTAAAAAAATGAATTCAAGTATCTTCTAACCACACATAATCGTGAGGACTTTTAAATGGGATTAGAATCAACTTGTTTATTTAAAAATCAACTTTTGATATGCGTTCCATACATGCATAACCGTGAGGATTTTTAAATGAGCATGGAAGCACATAACAAATTCCAAGTAATTCACCCATGCATAACCGTGCGGACTTTTAAATGAGAGTGAATACATTGGTATTTATTTATTATTACAATATATTTTTTTAAGAAAAAAATGTAAAATGAAAAACAAACGATTCCTGCTTAAAGTACCACATATCGACAAACTATATAGAATTTTGATGAGTGATGGTTGTTAGAAATATGATAGAGATAGAGATGGTCATGGAATTTTTACCAACAAAAAGTTTTATAACTCTTGTTTAAATTTCTAAAGAAATTTACTAATTATACCGTCTCGAGTCATAATATATTATCAATATTAGCACTCATCACTCTTTCAATCACTATTCATCTTTTTGATAATCATAGGGAGTCAGATTAGTCAAAATAGTCATTTAAAATCAAATTCAAAAATAATTATAAAATCAATTTTTCAAAAATGACTAATCTGAAAATATGGTCAAAAATGATTTTCTCGAAGAGGTTTTATAAGAAAATTTTCTACTATTTGAAAATTATTTGAAATGAAAAATATGCAGATATTTTTTTTTTTGAAAAACGATGCAGTTACTAAATGTCTCAAAAATCACGTTCAACTAGTAATTTTTCTATCAACTAGATTACCAGTGTAATCTGCATCAGAAATTTTCTTTCACTCAAAATTATCATTAATTGAATTTGATCGACCAAACCATGAAGTGTGCACCAAAAAATTCAAACTCAATTTTAACAACAATTTAAATGACATTCTTTTGAGTTTGAATTGAAGCCGTGTAAATAATCAGAAAACCGTGAATATTGAGTTAGCCATATTATAACCAATTGTATTAACATCCAACAAAAAACACTATTATTAATCCAAATGATATATATGAAGTAATTCAAAGAATCTAGAGAATTTTATAGTGTTTTTGGCATAAGAATATAATTGGCCAACTATTTTGAATAAGTCAGAATCATCATCTTTTCATCATCACATTATTGGTTGATTTAATTTAGAATATGGTGTAGATTATCACATTTAATATATCGTAAATATACCTTTACCTGTTTTACCTTTACGATATTTTTCATGATTGCCCATTGTGATTCTGTCACCTTTGTACTAGGCTAAGGAACTTTGCTTTGTCGCCCGTTGTGTTTCTGGAACAGCCAAAATCCAAAGAACACTGTTGTTGTTCCTTAGCCTGCCACCACACCTACGTGATGAAAGATTTTTGTGACCTATTTGTTTTTATAGGTCCATGATTGTTAGTGGCAGAATATTCAGAAAAATAATTTTGTGGAGACTCAAAACTATTTATAATTGTTCTCTTCGGCACCCAAATTTGTTTAACTTTGAGAGATTTTATATTTGTGCCTTTTGGATCCCAAATCGGTATAGTTTTCACATGTTTGGGTCTATACCAACAATTATAGTGATTGCGTCCATATTTTCTACAAATTGTGCACATAGAGTTGACTTAATTAATATTGCTTTCAATAATTTTTGATTTATTATATCCAAGTCCTTGTCTAACCGTATTAACAGTTTGCTTTCCTAATAGCATATTCAACGATTTTTCGCTTTTTGAATATTTATCTAAAGTCGTTGACAATTGTTGGACTTGTGTTTTGAGAGATTCATTTTCGTTTAACAATTGTGTGCACTTTTTAATAGAATTCTCTCTCCTAGTATTTTCACTCTCTTTTAAAATCAGAATTTCATTTTCAAGTGATTTTATATTGATTTCTGATTTTTTAATTTCATCTTCGAATGTTGGACGCTTATCACACTTAGGGATCCTTCTTTGATAGTTTTCAACTAATTGGTCAAGTTGTTCATTTAACTCTATCAAAGTGTCTTTTTGTGATTCAAGTTTGGCATATTTCTTCCTAAGTCGTTCAAAACAGCAATTCACTTCGTGGAAATAAATAAGTAATTCGGAGTGAGTAAGTTTTGATACCTCGCTTGGCTCGTCATCGTCGCTATCAGTTATATTTCCATGAAGGCACGTATCTGCTTTCTCACTCTCACTGCTAGAACTTTGATTATCTTCATCACTTGTATTCCACGTGGCTGCAAAAATTTTCCTTTTTGATTTCTTTTTAAAGTCGCGTTGATTTTAAGGACAATTGGGCTTGATGTGTCCGGGTTGGTTGCATTTGTGACAGATGATCTTCTGTTATTTAGAGTAGTCTAGTGCTTTGGCTATTCTGCTTTTTGCTTTTTGAATTCGAGCTGAATTTTGATATTTTTAATTCCATCTTTTGAATTTCTTTATTAATAGCTCCAATTCTGCTGCTACATCATCATCATCGTTATCATCATCACTTTCGGTTGTTCCTTTGAGTGCTATTGATTTCTTTCGAGTGTCACTTCCTTCACGCTCTTCCTTGAACTTTATTTCTATCTCATAAGTGGTGAGATTACCGATGAGTTTCTCAACTTTCATCTGTTTTAAATCTTTTGATTCTTGAATGGCAGTCACTTTTGATTCAAATCTTCGTGGAAGGACTCTGAGGATTTTTCGGACTATTTCCAGTTCCGTGTATGATTTTCCGAGAGCTTTTGATTTATATACGATGTTGGAAAGTCGTCCATGCATCTCTTTGACATTTTTTTCCTTCGCCATTGTGAAGTTCTCATATTCGCTGCTTAGCATGGAAATGCGAGATTCTTTGACTTGAGATGTTCCTTCATGAGTCACTTCTAGTGAGTGCCATATTTCCTGCGTAGTTAGACAATGTGAGACACGATTAAATTCATATTGATCCAATGAACAGATAATAGAATTCATAGCTTTAGCATTAGTATTTTGTCATTTGTTTTCTAGTTCTATCCATTGTTCCTTTGGTTTCTCTATTTCCTGATTATCTACAGTTATAGTTGGTATTTTATAACCTATCTCAACAATATCCCAAGCGTTAATGGTTTTCAGAAAAATTTCCATCCTGTTTTTCCAGTAAGCATATTCACCATTGAACATTGGTGGTCTAACTATGGACTGAACCTCAGCAAAAGCATTATTAAAATAAGCCATTTTAAAAATCCAAATTTTTAAAAAAAATTGATTTTTGAAACACGGATTTTTAAAACAAAATTGACTTCTATTCCTAGCTCCGATACCACTTGTAGGATCGATTTCACCCTAGAAGGGGGTGAATAGGGTGATGGTATAAATTATAAAAATAAATTGCGGAAGCTTATAAAATAATTTCAACACAGATCAGAACAATAGCAGCACAGATACTAGCAGAATAATAAAATGCAGAAATAGAACGACATAGAATTTACCCAGCTTCGGCAAAACCCTGCCTACGTGCTGCCCCCAAGATTTCTACTAGAAATTAGATAGTCAGACGCTTACACACGTAAACTCGCGACACCCGCTATCGACTAAACCTAACTCTACGCTCGAAACCCTACCACAACTCAGCCACTGAGTTGCGAATTCTCAAACTACGCCACGAAGTTTGTCCCCTAGTCACACGACTAGAAATTTAAACGGTTTAAAAAGAAATTACAAATTAAAAAACAATTTAAAATAAAATAACCCTATTTAAAATTAAAAGCCCTTATTAAAAACGCCGGCCCTTTTTATAATTTGGCCCGTCTCTTTTATTTACTCCGTTCGTTTACGTAAAGATGGCGGTCGTTCCTCTTTACAACTAAATTAGGGCTTCGGCTTTTCATGAAATTGAATTAGGGCTTTGTTCTTTGATTCCAAATTAGGGTTTCGCGAAGTGCCTGACTTATGTTGATCGATTGCGTGGATAACTCGTGAGTAGCTTTGATCGATCTTTTCCTTGTTGCTCACTTTAGCTGCTTCGTTGATCGAGTTCTATCCTTGCTTGGGTATGTAATTTATGCTTTTGTGCTTTAGTGCTTTCGTACTTGAACTCGATGGATTGAATTTGCCGATGATGCTATCCTTTTATAGGAGTCGAATACCTAAATTTTCGTCATATAATTTTTGTTTGAATTTGTCAAAAGATTATCTCGGCCGCTTGATGATGCTTGAACGTTTGATGATTTATCTGACTTTGTCAAATTATATTTCACGTCTTGATTCCTTGGCTACCACGGTATATTTATTTCTGGCCTTTTTACTTTGTAATGAAGGTTGACTTGTTCAACATTGACTTCGGCTTGGCCTTTTGGAGTTGTAGCTTGCATTCATTCATGTGCTTGCTGTGTTGCCATATTGATCCCTCTGTTTGCTTTGGCTTCATTGCATAGCATATTGGTACATATTAAAAATGTTGCATCATTGAGTTGCACTGTACTTTTGTTGTTTGTATTAAGCATATGTTCATTTGATATCATGAATTGACTTGATTACTTTGATTATGTGAGGTTGCATCACTTGATGTTGCCTGTTCCCTGACCTTTGTTGCCTCTGTTCATTGGGCTGCACATGTTTCACTGGCACATATGTTTTCATTTGAAGTGATATTGTCATCTTGATTACTTGCATGTATATATATGCATTCATGTATGTATATATGTGTTGTCATCTTGTCTGGAGTAGCTCTGCATTCACTTGCTGCTGTGTTGGCTTGATGGTTTTCTTCTTTGGTTGTATACTTGGTCGTCTGTGCTTTGATATTGTGTAGCCTGGTATATGCTTTTTACTTGGTTCATGCCATGGTTTCACTACTTGTATCATTTTGACATTCCTTTGTGTCTTGGTTATATGCATTGCCGTGTCACATGTGTACTTGAGTCAGTGTTTTGCTTCATTATGGCCTGATCATTTGTATACATTCATGTGTATTGGTCTGGTTGCATATTTGTGAGTTGTTCAGTGCACTGTTGTTTGCTGTCCACCTGAGTTTGAGCATTTGCTGTCATGTTGAATTGTGAACTTTTGTGTTGGTTCCTTTGTTATTTGAATTTGAGACTGTGTTGTTGTTTGCCGAGGTTGTTGTGCACTGACTTGAGCTTCTGGCCTTGGTATCATGGTGTACATGTGAGTTGCATTTCATTTGCGGCCTTGACTTTTGTGTCATTGTTTTGAACTTGTAGTTTGAGTTGCAGACTTCATGTTGTCTTAACTTTGGTCGATGCACTGAGTTGAGTAGTGACTTGACCTTTGCATTTTTTTTATTTTTCAAAATTTCACCTTAGTTGAATCCAGCTTGAAGCTCGGATTTGACCTTGTACTGAAAGTTGTGACATTTATTTTATTGCACGTGAGTTGAACCCGGCTTTTCATTTGGGTTTGACATGTGCCCACTTGTTCCTGTAAATCAATCAAGTGTATATCGGTGTGCACGGCTTTGTGGCATGTACAGTGATACACTGTGCATGTCACATTGTTCGTGTGTGATGAATTCAAATGTAAATGATGATGAACAACCCAAATAACTGAGGCAAATAATATTTTCAAAATCCATAATTTATTTTATATTGCAAAAATATTTCTTTTTCAATTTTACTGTGTTAGTGAATATTTTTGCAGATTGCTAAGATGTTGGATTCTAACTGGAATGAAGTTGAAGATAAAATACGAGTGTGAGTGATATGTAGTGAGAAATTTATGTAAATTAAATTGTGATGTAATTAGAATCAAAATTGTATATGTATAGTGAGAGCTTGAATTTGTACTATTCAAAATTGTAATAAATATTTATTTGAATAAAATTTCTATTTGAATTCAAAGTCTGTGTTATTTAATTTTATTCAGCAAACATTTATTTAATCTATGAAAAATAAAATAGTACATTAACAAATACATTTAAACGAATGTATATATGTTTATTATCACCAAACCAAAATCATATAAGCGCATATTCAACAATATCGTCAATCCCTCATTTCCGTTTGGAACGGTAAGAACTGGAGCGAAAGTTAGCTTGCTCTTTAACTCATTGAATGCAGCTTTACACTTCTCATCCCAGATGAACCTAACATTCTTATGAGTCAAAGCAGTGAGAGGTTCAGCAATCCGAGCAAAATTCTCAATGAATCTCCGATAATAACCGGCAAGGCCCAGAAAACTACGAATCACAGAAGGAGTCTTAGGAGTTTCTCAATCCTGTAATAGAAATAGGGAAAAATAAGAACCATGGAAGAGATATAATAATTAAATGACGAAGGAAAAGAGAAAGAAAGACTTACATTGGTTACAGTGATCTTGGCTGGATCAACAGAAACTCCATTGCCAGAAACAATATGTCCAAGGAATCGGACTTCATCCTTCCAGAAATAGCATTTAGAAAATTTGGCCTTCAATTGATGGCTTCTAAGAATCTCCAGAATAGATTTCAAGTGCGACTCATATTCTGCCTTGGTCTTAGAAAAGACAAGGATATCATCAACAAAGACTAGAACAAATTTATTAAGCACAGCATGAAAAACATGATTCATAAGATCCACAAAGAAAGTAGGAGCATTAGTCAGACCAAAAGGCATGACTAACCATTCATAAAACCCATTCTCAGTCCGGAAAGCAGTCTTGGGAATGCTTTCCTTAGCAACTCTGAGCTGGTGAAAACCTGTGGCAAGATCAAGCTGAGAGAAATAAGTGGCACCAAATAGCTGATCAAACATACCATTGATGCGAGGCATTGGATATCTGTTTTTCATAGTGAGCTTGTTCAGCTCCCTATAATCAATACACATCCTCAAAGATCCATCGGACTTGGTGATGAAAATCACCGCTACTCCCCATTCTTAATGGCTAGGTCTGATCAGACCTTTGGAAGACAAGTCCTCAATCTGCTTTCCCAACTCAACCTTCTCACGAGATGTCATTCTTCTAGGAGGAAGAACAACAGGTCGAGCTCCAAGAATAAGGTCAATGCGAAAATCTATCTCCCGCTTAGGAGGCAAAGCAGTGACTTCACCAAAAACATCTGGAAAGAGTTTGACCACACAGGTCGAATGAAAATCACCAGGAGCAGAATCCAGAGAATATATAAAACTGCCTACAAAATCCCGAGGCATGCAGCACTGAATAACAAAGGAAGTACCCAGATCATCCTCAAGATAAACAGACCGGGCAAGAGATATGAACATCATGCCTACCAAGCCAATCACTTCCAAGCAACAAATCAAAAGCATCAAAGCCCAAAACATAAAAATCACCACTGAAGCAGTGATCAGAATAAATAAGTTCCATATGCTTACAAATCCGATTAAGGATTGCAGGACCCCCAATTGGATTTGAAACACATAAAGGCACATAATCATACTCTGGATAAAGAAGATGCTCGAACTTATCACATAAATCAACAGATATAAAACTGTGGGATGCACCAGTATCAAACAGAACAAGAACAGGATGCTGAAATAAAGAAAAAGAACCCTGGAGAGTACCTTGGTCATCACTAGGAGCTAGAGGAGCTGGAGAAGAGGCGGAGGTGACAGCAAATATACCAGAAAGCTTACCCCTCTGCTCGGTAGGGAAATCCTTCCTGAAATGGCCAGGCTAGAGACAGATGTGGCAAAGGTCACGCCTAGCTGGCTGAGCAAGCGGAGGAAAAGCAACACCAACAATAGTAGGACAACTATTCGCATAGTGTCCTTTCTGGTCACATTTGAAGCAGGTGATGGAAGAAAGGTCAACTGGCTGCCTCTAAGATGGAACAGATGATGAAGATCCCAAACCAGGATTCTTGAGTCAATTCTTCTTCTACTGCTGGAAACTGAGCTTTCTCTTCTTAGAATTTGCAGAAGAAGTCTGAGATGAAGGAGCACCAACAGAAGTAGGACCGTTAGAAGTATGGTTCTTATAACGAAGAGCCATATCCATAAGCTGGGTAAAAGTGCCATAAACATGAGAAATGAGACGGCTATAGTACTCGGGACGAGCACCAGCAATGAACTTCTCATTCTTCTTCAGAGGAGTGTCTATCAGACTAGGTCCAAACTTAGAAAGTTCGTTAAACTTCCTCTTGTACTCTGAAAAAGACATGCTTCCCTGCTTGAGGTTCATGAACTCCCTATAAAGCTGGGATTTCTCGGCTTCAGGCATCCACTTAGCAACAAAAGCCTCCCTGGGAAGAATGATAGATAAGCTTAGAAAAGGCATGAAAAGATAGAAAAACAGAATTCAAAGAAACACAAGAAGATACCTGAACTATTCCCAAGTAAGATCAGCCTCAACGGTGTTAGCCATAACAGACTCCCACCAATCTTGGGCAGCCTCATGCAACTGCCATGCGGCTAACTGACGCTTCTGGATCTCAAGACCAGTAAATATCCTCTTGATACTCCTCATCCATTGCTGAGCCTCAAGGATAGACTCAGAACTAGTGAACTTGGTTCCACCAAGCTAAGTAAACTCTTTGCAAAGAACAGTGAAACGGATAGGAGACGGGGCTGGAACTGGGGCAGCACCACGACCCTGCCCTCTAGCATTTCTACGATTCATCATGAAAATTCAAGAATGAATATCAGGACAAAGGTAAAGATAGGATAAGATAAAGATAAGACAAGACAAGATAAATTATCTTGGATGAACATCCTAATTACAGAAATTTCTAACAAAGTAGATACGAAAGGTAAGAAGTTTAGAAAATTTTGCTTTTAAAACAAGAAAGTATAAGATGATTTAAAATAATTTTAAAAATCATTTTATACTTTGAAAATACTTTCTCTCACAAAGAAATGATTCTGAAGTCGACTTCACTCATTCTAGGATATTTCTACCCTATCTCTAATGAGTTTTTGCTCCACAGGCTAAGGTTTGCCTAAAACCCAAAGCTCTGACACCAACTGTAATGACTTGTTATTTTCCACCATTCAAATCAACAATAATCCACACTTGTCGAACTTCAATAGTACAAAATAACAGATTGTAATAAAAATTTGGAGCAAATAAAAATCAAATCACAGAATCACAGATACAGAACAGCAGAATATCTCACAACGGAAAATAAAATACCATAGTAGTTCATGAAGCTACTATCACAAAGTCTCAAAACCAAATACATAATATCAGTCTGAAAACAGATAAACATAAAATCCCAAATACAAAGAAGTCCACAAATACAAAGCTGACAACAAAACAACAGAACTGAAATATAGATAACTAGATAAGCTAATGATCTCCAGTGATTCTAGACCTCTAGAGAGTGGAAATCCAAATCTATGAATAACTCAGGCTGACCCGAGCGTAAATAAAACACAAACACTCGAGTCAGGACATACATACTTATCCAGTGTAAACCAACTCAAGTGAACTGTAGTAAAGGTACAAGTAACTTAGAAGATGCTTGGGACCGTCCATCCTTTAAGGATCCGTTAAACTATTTACTATATAGTAATATTGCGCTATTATAATAGTGTCTAACAGTAAAATATTCATACTTTTAAATAGCGTTAAGGAGTGACCCAATATTCCCCTTAACACAAATAATGCCAATAGTCTATACAGTACCTACATATCTCCTGATCGGGAGACTATATATTTATTAAAGTGGTTTTCAGTTTAGACGGAGAGTATGTCCATAACCGATCCCGGTTTCTTTAATAACTTTCATAATTATTACATCGAATGGTCCTTTAATAAATTTCAAAACCAAATCAAATTCAATTTCAATTAGAATTTGTGAACTAACATTTCATTTGTCTTTCTATATCAATTTCTATAATTTACGTTTCATAACTTCCAAATACATAATTTCAAACACTATGATTCCACTTAAAAACCTTATTTAAACAATTCAAATATTTATTTAAATTCATATATAGGTTCATTTCGTAATCATTTAAATAAATTAAATTTAATGTTCAAATCAATTTAAACTCGTTTATCGATTTCATTCAGTATTCGTTAAGTTAATTTATAATTCAAAACAATTTCTATTTAATTTTCAATTAATTAAATCAATTTAAGTTTTCCCATATCATATCAAACTTTCAAATTTAGTTAAATTAAATTCGTCAAATCAAATTCTTTAAATTTCAAGTATTATATTAATTTCAATAAATCATATTTTATTTCTTGTTAAAGAAATTCAATTCCACTTATTTATTTACTTAGTTACAAATTTCAAAACTCAATTAATAAAGAAACTTAATTTCACTTATTCAAGAAGTTCAATTTCACTTATTAAAGAATTCAATTTTATTTAATTATTAAATAATTCATTCTTGTTATTAAATAGTTTCAAGACTTCATTATTAAATAATTCCAAATTTAATTATTAAATAATTTCAATACTTAATTCAATCATTTCTTAAATTAAACAACGTTCTTTCATCAATTACATTGTTAATATTCTGTTTCAGATTATTAAATATTAACCTTTAAATTTAACTAGAATCAAATTCCAACTTCATTTAAAACCTTATTATTTTATTCAAAAAAAATCTTTATTTTTATTTTTAAATCAAATTATTGACCAATCGGGTTTTTATTTAATTCTCTACCCTAAGTCAAAGTTAAATTTGGCTATTTATCATTTCAACCCAATTCCATTTCAATTCAAAAAACAAAGCATAGGAAAGGGAACTTGCAGTGTGATAGTTGGGATGGTGTCAAAGTAAATAAACAAGCAATAGCAAACATCAATAACAACCCAATAATTTATTTAAATAATCCTGAAATAATCGTATTAATTTGCGTTGTTGTTTGTGCAAATTAATATAATTATTTCTAGAATCTACACCATCATTTCATGCAGATTAAAATTATTACACTAATATTTACACGGTTCTTCGCTTGATATCTATTATTCAATTTCATACTACATCGATTTAAACAACATACATTTAAATGGTTCAATGTGCAATTAATCATATTTCTACATGTCAATTAATTTAAACATTTAAAGAGGTCATATTATGCAAATGTCATCTAATCAAATTTAACACATATATCAAATCTAACTGTCCTACGTCAACTTCAATTTCAAATTATTTATCACTTACTACCTTAACAATTTAACGTCCAATGTCAACGTCAAACAATCAATCATTTATCAACCAACTGGATTATCATTGTATAAATAACAGATAATGGTGTCAGATGTCATAGGTGTGCAGGATCTAGATTAACCCTAGATGGGGGGGTGAATAGGGTTATAGCAAATTTTCTTGAATTAAACACAAAAACAAACTGCAGAGAAATAAATATGCTGAAAAGTAAATCACACACAAAATTTACCCAGCTCCGGCAACCCCTGCCTACTGCTGCATTCCCAGATTTCTATTAGAATTAAACAGTCTCCCGCTTACAAACACTCTAACAGACTCGCACACCCTGCTACCGCCTATAGAGTTTTGCAAACTCGCACACCCTGCTCACTAAACTAATTCTAACTAGACAATCTGACACTACCTACAATCTAGGTGGTGATTTACCAAGAATTGATTCGAAAAGAAAATAAAACTAAAAAAAATAAACACCCTTAATAAAAATAAAGAATAAATTCTTAAAAAACAATACCCCTTTTAACAAGGCCGACCCTTTTATTCTTTCACCCGATCCTCTTCTATTTTCTTTGACAAAAAATGGTGACGTTGAATTCTTGGATTTCTTTGTCAAATTGGGGTTTCGATCGAGGCTCTTGATTGTCTCTGAAGAAGATATTGATCGTCCTCGACCTTCTCTTTGCTTGCGACTTGGGTTTACGAAGTTTTAGGGCTTCTGTAATTTTCGATCTGATTTATCTCTGGTTGATGATCTTTGCTTCTCTGGCGATCGTCTGAGAAAATTTCTTGGTATGTTGTTCGTACTTTTTGATTTCTCAATTGATTGCTTGAGTTCGATTTTCTGATTGCTTGCCTATGATGATGAACTTGAGTGATGTATTTATATGAATTCGTCACTTTCGTAATTCTCTATTGCCTGATATTTGTGACAACTTGATACACACGGTTCTGATGTTCAAACGTTCGATTTTCCTTGATTAATACGGCAGAGACTTTCCTCTTTTAATTTGCTTTGACTTTTACAAAACTGCACACACTTGATTATTTGACTTGGTCATCCCTGCACTTTTAATCTTTTGTCAACTTCGACTTCACTGGTTGTTGCATTCATTAATTATTCTGACTTGACTCCAGTATGCTTCCTTGATCTCGACTTGAACTTGTTTATTGCTTTCGACTTCGAACATGTTATTCACTGTTTTCATCACTGGACATTGCATAGTGGTCGAGACTTGTTTCTTTGATGTTGTTTATGTATATATGTTCTATTCTGCATCACTTGTATACATTTGCCACTGTTTGTTCACTTTGATTCTGCTGTGTCTAACTTGTACTACTCTGGTCTTGCTTTGTACTTGACTCTGAAATATTCTGACCTGATGCATTTGGACTTGATCATACTTGATGCACTTTACTTGAGTCTGGTCATTGTTGGCATTTTGCTTGAGTCAGGATTTAGATTGCTCTTTTGTTTGTCTATCGAGTCTGTTGGCACTGGTCATTTGAGGCACTGGGTCTGCATACATGTGCTTTGATGCTGTGTTGCATTGAGCTCTGTTGTTGTCAGTTGCATTGAGTTAGTCTGGCCTGAACTTGATTTTAGTGTAGTTTGTGTTGTGCACTAATTTGAGCTTCTAGCTTGTTTCAGTTTTCATTTGTGGTTTGTGTTCATGAAAATGCTTTTATTGCCGAGTTGGATTTACTTTGTCTCTGATCTTTTGTTGCTCATCTTTGCACATTGTTGCCTTGGTCGACAACCGGTCTATGCATTGCATCACTGGTCTTTGCATTTACCAGTTTCATTTAGTTGACACTGTTTCACTTCCACATTGTTGCACTTGTACTTGGTCGAGTTCATTTGCATTCTGCAGTTGCATTGTACTCTTGATGTTTAGTCACCGATGCATGCATGAACTGGTCATTGAAGTTTGTGTAGTTTGGTCTTGCATTTGATCTGTACTGTCTGGTTGAAGTTCTGATCATTTGTTTACTTGGTGGCATTTCTTTGTGGTCTGTTTGCATCATTGCAGTGGTTTCTTGATGGTGCTTGATCATTTCTTGTTCAAAACTGCTGGAGTTGTTTCACTTTAACTTGTTGTTGCCAGTTTGCCTTGTATCACTGCAAAACTGCATGATATATTTCTGTAGTTGTATTCATGTACACTACTGCCTTTGTGTTGAACACAGTTTTAAAAACTCGGGTTTGACCTTGTGCTGATGACGAGATTTCATTTATATCGCACCTGAGTTGAACCTGTCTTTATATTTGGGTTTGACCTTGTGCTCACCTGTCCCTGTAACATTATCAAGTGTATATCGGTGTGCACGACCTTGTGGCATGTACAGTGATACACTGTGCATGTCACATTGTTCGTGTATGATGAATTCAAATGTGAATGATGACGAACAACCCAAATAACTGAGGCAAACAATATTTTCAGAATCCATATTTCATTTTTTATTGCAAAAATATTTCTTTTTCAATTTTACTGCGTTAGTGAATATTTTTGCAGATTTCTCAGATGTTGGATTCTAACTGGAATGAAATTGAAGATAAACTACGAGTGTGAGTGATATGTAGTGAGGAATTTATGTAAATTGAATTGTGATGTAATTACAATCAAAATTATATATGTATAGTGAGAGCTTGAATTTGTACTATTCAAAATTGTAATAAATATTTGTTTGAATAAAATTTCTATTTGAATTCAAATTCCGTGTATTTAATTTTATTCAGCAAATATTTATTTAATCTATGAAAAATAAAATAGTACATTATCAAATACATTTAAATGAATGTATATATGTTAAATAAAATAGCACATTATCAAATACATTTAAACGAATGTATATATGTTTATTATCATCAAACAAAAATCATATTTAAATGTATTTGATCAATGATATACTCTAGTTGCTCCCTCTATTTAAATGCTTCCTCTCTACATGATACTCCCCCTACATATATGCATACAAATAGAAATATATAAATGAGTCTAGATGCAAATGGAAAATTATTTGACATTCGCTTGATTTTATTTGACAAAATCTTAACTTTTCTCTCCCCCTTTTGTTATCAGCAAAAGAATAATAGTGTTAGAGAAAATAGAGATAACGTGATCAATATTAATCCAACATTAAAACTCAATTTGAATATAAATATTAAACTTCAATAAAAATCAAACAAAAATCATAACTACCCCTGTTAGGCGCATATTCCACTTTTAGAAATAATGGAAATGATGTTCTCATATAAAATCATACAGTTGTATCTTCTTGTGGTACATTTATATCAGGAATTTGAATATCTACTAATCATGCATAACCGTTAGGACTTTTAAATGAGATTAGTAATATTCCAATTTAATTTTAAAAATGAATTCAAGTATCTTCTAATCAGCATAACCATGAGGACTTTTAAATAGGATTAGAATCAACTTGTTTATTTAATAAATTAATTTTGATATGCGTTCCATACATGCATAACCGTAAGGACTTTTAAATGAGCATGGAAGCAATAACAAATTCCAAGTAATTCACTCATGCATAACCGTGAGGACTTTTAAATGAGAGAGAATACTTTGGATTTTATTTTGTTTTATAAAATGAAAAACGAATGATTCCTATTTAAAGTACCACATATAGACAAACTATATTGAATTTTTGATGAGCGATGGTTGATAGAAATATGATAGACATAGAAATGGTTATGGAATCTTTACCCAACAAAAAGTTTTATAACTCTTGTTTGAATTTCTAAAGAAATTTTTCTAAAATATACCGTCTTGAGTAATGTATGAAAAATATCAACACTCATCATTTTTTTTTTCAATCACTATTTATCTTTTCGATAATTATTAGGGAGTTGGACTAGTTAAAATTGTCATTTAAATCAAATTATGAAATTAATTTTTCACAATGACTAATCTGAAAATGTGATTAAAACCGATTTTCTCGAGGGGGTTGTATGAGAAAATTTTCTGCTATTTGAAAATTATTTGAAATGAAAAATATGCAGATATTTTCTTTGAAAAACGATGCAGTAACTAAATGTCCAAAAATCACGTTCAACTAGTAATTTTTCTATCAACTAGATTACCAGTGTAATCTGCATCTGAATTTCTTTCTAACTCAAAAATTATCATCAATTGAATTTGATCGACCAAACCTTGAAGTGTGCATCAAAAATTTCAAACTCAATTTTAACAACAATTTAAATGACATTCTTTGAATTTGAATTGAAGCCGTGTAAATAATCAGAAACTGTGAATATAGAGTTAGCCGTATTATAACCAAAAATATTATCATCCAACAAAACACTATTTTTAATCCAAACTAATATATATGAAGTAAATCCAAGAATCTAGAGAATTTTATAGTGTTTTGGCGTAAGAATATAATTTGGCCAACTATGTTGAATAAGTCAGAATCATCATCTTTTCATCATCTCATTATTGGCTGATTTAATTCAGAATACGGTGCAGATTATCACATTTAATATATCGTTCAAAACATGCCATTACCTGTTTTACCTTTACGATATTTTTTCGTTGTTGTCTATTGTGATTCTGTCACCTTTATACAAGGCTAAGGAACTTTGCTTTGTTGCTCGGTGCGCTTTTGGAACAGCCAGAATCCAAATAGCACTATTGTTGTTCCTTAGCCTACCACCACACCTACACGGAAAAAGATTTATGTGACCTATTTGTTTTTATAGGTCCATGGTTGTTAGTGGCAGAATATTTTGAAAAATAATTTTGTGGAGACCCAAAACTATTTATAATTGCTCCCTTCGGCACCCAAATTTGTTTTACTTTGAGAGATTTTATATTTGTGCCTTTTGGAACCCAAATTGGTATAGTTTTCACATGCTTGGGTCTAAACCAACAATTATTGTGATTGTGTTCATATTTTCTACAAATTGTGCACATTGAATTTTCTTGATTAATCTTGTTTTCAACAATTTTAGATTGATCATATCCAAGCCCTTTTCTATCCGTGTTAACAGTTTGCTTTCCTAATAGCATATTCAACGATTTTTCACTTTTTGAAAATTTATCTAAAGTCGTTGACAATTGTTGGACTTGTGTTTTGAGAGATTCATTTTCGTTTAACAATTGTGTGTACTTTTCAATAGAATTCTCTCTCCTAGTATTTTCACTCTCTTTCAAAATCAGAATTTCATTTTCTAGTGATTTTATATTGATTTCTGATTTTTTTAATTTCGTTTTCAAATGTTGGACACTTATCACACTTAGGGATCCTACTTTGATAGGTTTTAAATAATTGGTCAAGTTGTTCATTTAATTCTATCAAAGTAACTTTTTGTGATTCAAATTTAGCATATTTCTTCCTAAGTCGTTCAAAACAGCCATTTACTTCGTGGAAGTAAATAAGTAATTCAGAGTGAGTGAGTTTTGATACCTCGCTTGGCTTATCATCGTAGCTATCAGTTATATTTCCATGAAGGCACATATCTGCTTTCTCACTCTTACGGCTAGAACTTTGATTATCTTTACCACTTGTATTCCACGTGGCTGTAGTATTTTTCCTTTTTGCTTTCTTTTCAAAATTGCGTTGAAATCGGAGATAATTGGGCTTGATATCACTGGGTTTGTTGCAAATGATCCCGTGTTCTTCTGAGTTGTCTAGTGCCTTGATTATTGTGCTTTTTAATTTTTGATTTAGAGCTGGATTTCCATGTTTGTGGTTCCACCTTTTGAATTTCTTCATTTTTAACGCCAGCTCAGCTGCTCCATCATCATCATCCTCATCACAACTGCTTTTTACAAATCCTGTTAAGCACATTTCTTCAACTGAGTTGGTTGTGGAGGATTTCTCATTGCTGTTGACTTTTGCACCATATATTGCATCGAAAGTATTCCAGATTTCCTGTGCATTTTCACAATGAGAAATTCTATTAAATTCAGTCTTATCAAGAGCACAGATCAAAGCATTCATGGCTTTAGCATTTTTAGTTTTAGCAATATATTGCCCCTCAGAAAAAGCATTATTTGGTGGATTCGTAACTCTAGAGTTAAAGAAAAATACCGGACTCTGATACCACTTGCAGGATCTAGATTAACCCTAGAGGGGGGGGTGAATAGGGTTATAGCAAATTTTCTCGAATTAAACACAAAAACAAACTTCAGAGAAATAAATATGCTGAAAAGTAAATCACACACAAAATTTACCCAGCTTCGGCAACCCCTGCCTACTGCTGCATTCCCAGATTTCTATTAGAATTAAACAGTCTCCCGCTTACAAACACTCTAACAGACTCGCACACCCTGCTACCGCCTATATAGTTTTGCAAACTCGCACACCCTGCTCACTAAACTAATTCTAACTAGACAATCTGACACTACCTACAACCTAGGTGGTGATTTACCAAGAATTGATTCGAAAAGAAAATAAAACTAAAAACAAATAAACACCCTTAATAAAAATAAAGAGTAAATTCTTAAAAAACAATTCCCCTTTTAACAAGGCCGGCCCTTTTATTCTTTCACCCGATCCTCTTCTATTTTCTTTGACAAAAAATGGCGATGTTGAATTCTTGGATTTCTTTGTCAAATTGGGGTTTCGATCGAGGCTCTTGATTGTCTCTGAAGAAGATATTGATCGTTCTCGACCTTCTCTTTGCTTGCGACTAGGGTTTACGAAGTTTTAGGGCTTCTGGAATTTGCGATATGATTTATCTCTGGTTGATGATCTTTACTTCTCTGGCGATCGTCTGAGAAAATTTCTTGGTATGTTGTTCGTACTTTTTGATTTCTCAATTGATTGCTTGAGTTCGATTTTCTGATCGCTTGCCTATGATGATGAACTTGGGTGATGTATTTATATGAATTCGTCACTTTCCTAATTCTTTATTGCCTGATATTTGTGACAACTTGATACACACGGTTCTGATCTTCAAACATTCGATTTTCCTTGATTAATACATGAGAGACTTTCCTCTTTTAATTTGCTTTGACTTTTACAAAAACTGCACACACTTGATTATTTGACTTGGTCATCTCTACACTTTTAATCTTTTGTCAACTTCGACTTCACTGGTTGTTGCATTCATTAATTATTCTGACTTGACTCCAGTATGCTTCCTTGATCTCGACTTGAACTTGTTTATTGCTTTCGACTTCGAACATTTTATTCACTGTTTGCATCACTGGGCATTGCATAGTGGTCGAGACTTGTTTCTTTGATGTTGTTTATGTATATATGTTATATTCTGCATCACTTGTATACATTTTCCACTATTTGTTCACTTTGATTCTGCTGTGTCTAACTTGTACTACTCTGGTCTTGCTTTGTACTTGACTCTGAAATATTCTGACCTGATGCATTTGGACTTGATCATACTTGATGCACTTTACTTGAGTCTGGTCATTGTTGGCATTTTGCTTGAGTTAGGATTTAGATTGCACTTTTGTTTGTCTATCGAGTCTGTTGGCACTGGTCATTTGAGGCACTGGGTCTGCATACATGTGCTTTGATGCTGTGTTGCATTGAGCTCTGTTGTTGTCTGTTGCATTGAGTTGGTCTGGCCTGAACTTGATTTTAGTGTAGTTGGTGTTGTGCACTGATTTGAGCTTCTGGCTTGTTTCAGTTTTCATTTGTGGTTTGTGTTCATGAAAATGCTTTTATTGCCGAGTTGGATTTACTTTGTCTCTGATCTTTTGTTGCTCATCTGTGCACATTGTAGCCTTGGTCGACAACTGGTCTATGCATTGCATCACTGGTCTTTGCATTTACCAGTTTCATTGAGTTGACACTGTTTCACTTCCACACTGTTGCACTTGTACTTGGTCGAGTTCATTTGCATTCTATAGTTGCATTGTACTCTTGATGTTTGGTCACTGATGCATGCATGAACTGGTCATTGAAGTTTGTGTAGTTTGGTCTTGCATTTGATATGTACTGTCTGGTTGAAGTTCTGATCATTTGTTTACTTGGTGGCATTTCTTTGTGGTCTGTTTGCATCATTGTAGTGGTTTCTTAATGGTGCTTGATCATTTCTTGTTCAAAAACTGCTGGAGTTGTTTCACTTTAACTTGTTATTGCCAGTTTGCCTTGTATTACTGCAAAACTGCATGATATATTTCTGTAGTTGTATTCATGTACACTACTGCCTTTGTGTTGAACCCAGTTTTAAAAACTCGGGTTTGATCTTGTGCTGATGACGAGATTTCATTTATATCGCACCTGAGTTGAACCTGCCTTTATATTTGGGTTTGACCTTGTGCTCACCTGTCCCTGTAACATTATCAAGTGTATATCGGTGTGCACGGCCTTGTGGCATGTACAGTGATACACTGTGCATGTCACATTGTTCGTGTATGATGAATTCAAATGTGAATGATGACGAACAACCCAAATAACTGAGGTAAACAATATTTTCAAAATCCATATTTCATTTTTTATTGCAAAAATATTTCTTTTTCAATTTTACTGTGTTAGTGAATATTTTTGCAGATTTCTCAGATGCTGGATTCTAACTGGAATAAAGTTGAAGATAAACTACGAGTGTGAGTGATATGTAGTGAGGAATTTATGTAAATTGAATTGTAATGTAATTACAATCAAAATTGTATATGTATAGTGAGAGCTTGAATTTGTACTATTCAAAATTGTAATAAATATCTGTTTGAATAAAATTTCTGTTTGAATTCAAATTCTGTGTATTTAATTTTATTCAGCAAATATTTATTTAATCTATGAAAAATAAATAGTACATTATCAAATACATTTAAACGAATGTATATATGTTAAATAAAATAGTACATTATCAAATACATTTAAACGAATGTATATATGTTTATTATCATAAAAAAAATCATATAAGCGCATATTCAACAAGGTGAACTGATACAGGTAATAGCATATATAACAGTGTAAATAACTAACAGAGGCATATTTCAATTGTCGTTTCAGTTGAAATCAAATTTAATAAATAAAAGAACATTAATCATGAGTGATTGCTCACCTTCGAGGCTAGATAAATTTTTCACAGAAATAAGCTACGAATCTAGAGCAAAATGAGATGGGTACAAATTTGATGAAGAAAATAGGTACAATGGACCAAAAGCCAATGGATAAAGAATTGACGAAATCAAATTAGAACCGATCGATGATGACAAGTGGTATAAGTGAATATATATATATATATATATATATATATATATATATATAATCATATTCTATATATCAAAATATTTTAAATCAAATACGTATATGTATTTCAAAATCCATTGTTTTTAAATGAAACATGTGTAATAAAACAAACATATTCACATAATATAGTTTGGAATCAGCACATATATCTACACTTTCCAGACTTTTAATATAAATGTAAGTATAAGATATTATATATATAAAAAAAATCCTATTTCCAAACTGATAACATAACTTATGTAATTTAGACTAACAAATCTGATATATAATAAAAACACGGTAACTATGATAATAAAATACTATAAACATAGATACACACCACTCATATATACTGTATAAACTCAACCTGCGTATGTAGTAATATATATAAACAAAGCTTACCTTGCGTACATATAGATATATACAAAAAAAAAATCAAATACTGTTACAAACTAAAATATGTGAAGACTCTACAATGAAAAATTTCAACATACGCAACAAGTTGCAATGATCTATAAATCAAATAAAACCAGCATACCCAACATTATCATCCAACTGCAACTATTGAAAGGAAAGAAACTATATATATTCTATTCGAACATCTTAAAAATCAGATCTGTGAGTAACTTAAAAACATATCACTTTCCTTTTATCACAACCCACTGCAGATACTGATAATAGTATACCTATATAACACTTACTGTAATCAAATAAAGGTATATATATATATATATATATATATATATATATATATAAACTAAGACTTCGTAAATCAAAAATATAAACAGCCCGCCGCATACTAACATAGCATAGTATTCGACAGTTTAACCCATATATATATATATATATATATATATATATATATATACTACAAAAAAACATAATTAATATAAATATATACTTACCCAAAATATAAGATAGGAGAGAGAGCGAAGGCGAAGTGTTGTCGAAGGCAGCGCACAGCCCATGGCCAGCGGAGGCGGACATGCAGGTGATCGCGGCAGAGAGAAGCTGGGCCTAGGCGAGGTGATGGTGGCTAGGTGTGGCTGCCGGGCCGAAGAGAGGTGGGAGGAGGAGGCAGTTTTGGGTATTGACACGAGCTAGGGGGAGCGGGTCGGAACGACAGCAGTGAAGGACGAAAGGACAGCGGGTTAGGCGGCTGTGGAGGTTGGTTTCAGCGAGAGAGGAGCATGCGGCGATCTGGAGTAGTCGGCTTCGAAACACACGAGTATCGAACGCTTTTTTTTCTATCGAGCAGCTCCCATGGGAAAGAGGCAGAGATCCACGGTCAAAAAAGGAAGAGAGAATGATAATGATAAAAAAAATGGCATGATTGTTGAACAGACAAAAAATAAATAAATAAATAAAAATAAATGAAGAGTGTAAAGTGACGAGAATGCACTGGTAATCGGAAGTGGAAACGTGCCAGCTACTAATAAATTGAAACTGGGGAATAGTGAAAGTCATGCGTATTGAATTCAAAATATTAATATCAAGTGGCTGGTCAGTTTCTCACGCTGATACAAGAAAAGACAAAAGGGAACACCAATCGTTCAAAAACGGATACCGATATGGCTGACTGATTTACCGATTTCGTCGTGTCCCGGATTCAGAAACACATGAATGAGTATACTATGAAAATCAGCACGTCGAGACGATCAAAACGGTATACAGATATCGGTGATTTGATTGAATTATAAAAATTCGAATTTTCTACTAGCGGAAAATGCAGCAAAAACGCAGAAAAATAAGATCGAAGGAGCTAAAAAAGTTCGAATTTGGAAAAACGAAAAATGACGTCTTGCTCAGAAAATGATTTAAAATTTTTCTATGTAAAAATATTCAGGTTTCGAAAACATTATATTTTCATCAATTCTTAACTGATTAAATTGAAACAAAATTACACACGAAATAAACTTTCATATTTTCGGATGAAAATTTACCAGTGCTATGTTTAACTAGACGCATTTCCAATATTAAATTTTTATTTCAAAATTTCATTATTTAAAATTTCACAAAAATTTCAATTTAATATATTCATAAAACAAATAAAATTATTAAAATTTTATGGGTCGTTACACGGTGCCGGTCCATTAAAAAGACGATTTTTCCATTAAGCTTTTGTACTATGGATCTTTATGCTATTTTGGAGATAAAGACAAGTTTAAGTTTTGGTGATGAATCTATACCGATTCGTCCTAATGACAATTTTGCCTCTGAAGGATGAAGAATAAAGTAGTACTAGAGCAAAATAGGTATTTTGGGCCAAAACCATCGATCGATACCGATTCATGAATGGATCGGTACCGATAAACCAAATGTCGAGAGCTGGTCGAAAATTGACATGTTCTTCTTACTATTAATATGAATATTGCTAACTGACGAATTCAAACTCGATCTGCCGATTCTAAAGGGCGAATCTGCTATAAATAACAATCTTAATCAACTTAGAAATGGACTTTTGGCAATTTCTATCGACTATTCGACCAGTCATCGTATTTGCTACGGGGAAATGCTACCGATTTAAGATCTAATCATTGTATTACAATTATTTTTTGAGAAATTGGTTGTGCTAACAAAGAAACATTAATAAAAGCAATAAAGTGAATGTATATCAATGATTTGCCCAATCACTCTAAAAACTCTTGTTTCTTTTCTCTTAGTATTTTTTACATCTTTTCCTTTTTTTTAAACCATCGGGGGTATCATTCCAAAATAAGGCTAACGACTGTTTATATTAACCTGATAATGCAGTCACATGTTTGTAATAGATAAAATATCAAAAAAAATGTCTATTATTCGGAAATCTGAAAACATCCAGCATCCTTGTTATTTCTGCCAATGCATTCTGTTACTTACTACATTACAAATTTATCCAATACAGATTTACTAAAAAAAAAAAAATCTGCTAATCATACAGAACTTATTAGACTAAAAACCTTAACTCAACCACAACCAATTTTCTTTTTCTCAAATTCAAAATGAGAATTTAAAAACCATATCATGCTTATAAACCTTGCCAGGTTTAACAATCTGGGAAGGAAAGTTAGGCTGATTAACTGAATTCGGAAATCCTTGAGTCTCCAAAGCCAACCCTGCATGTTGACCGTAAACATGCCCATTCTTACCCTTAACATCTTTCAAAAAGTTACCAGTATAAAACTGAACTCCGGGTTGGTTAGCCCAGAGCTCCATTTTCCTACCCAACCCACTAACAACCGCAACCTTCCTCAGTTCCCCCATCTTCCCATCAACGATGTAATTTATATCATACCCCCCTTCAACTTCTTTGATTTTACTCCCAACCTCGTGGGGCTGTAAGAAATCATATGGTGTGTTTTGGACTTCTGTATAATTTCCGGTTGGGATGAGATTTTTATCTACTGGTGTGATTTTTGAACCCAATATTTGAACTTTGTGCGATAGGATTGTGCTGTTGCCTTCACCATTCAGGTTCCAGTATGTATGTTGTGCCAGGTTCACTGGTGTGGCTTTGTTGAGCGCTTTTGCTTCCATGTATACACTTAGTTCATAGCCGGATGTGATTTTGTATGTTACATACACGTCCAATGCACCAGGAAACCCTGTAAATATTAACAATATATGATGCTGAAGTTGTATAAAAAAGTTTATTGTTAAACTTGCATACCTCAGACAGTGTAAACTATTGAAATTTGTCCACGTGCATATTGACAAAGGGTGCAATTATTTGTACATATCCATGTGCATGGATTGGTCAAATATAAGAAAGATGACTAAAATTCTGCTCATGGTCGTAGATCTAGCCATAACATTTTTATTGAAAGTTTGAAACATAAGACATTAATGCCTTCATTTCTTAATCAAGTTCACAGCTGAAACTCGAAGCTTATAAGCAGAAAAATATTATTCATCAAGATTTCACTAAGTTGAGGTGCACGTGTGAAAATGAACATGATTGTTCAGGTATTAATAAATGATACGGATGCTATCTAATATATATCATACTTAAGTCTTCAAATCAACAGATTTGGTGCAATTTACACCAAGAAAAACGAAAACCGAACCTAGTAATCTCGGAAACCCCAAATTAGGTTGTAAAAAGGCTAGCAGTTAAGACAATACAAATTGTAGTACATATTATTATGTATAATGAAATAGGCACAAACATAAATTAATTAAAACAAAAATAAATAATTAACAAATATATTTACCTTGTTCCCCGTCAAAACTATGATAGTACAATTTGATGTATGGAGTTTCACCAGCACCCATTTCTGATAAAGTCCAAAAGTTTGCACTAAATCCTCTGTGCCCACCTATTTTGAGAAAAAAAACCTTCTAAGAATCTTCAGAATTAAGAAACTGTACTCGTATAACATTTTGTTTTATAAGTTTAATTTATGAACAAACCATGAAGGCAGTTTTTTCCATCATTGGGATATAATCTGTATACTGTTCCATTTAAAACAAATCTCGCATTTGCAATTCTGTTTGCAACTCGCCCGACCAATGCTCCAAAGTATGGCGTATTATTCTGAGAAATTGCAGCTTATCAGCACATATTTATAATTCTTGGCTTGCATATAATTGAGAAATCTATACACACACTACTTAATATCATGACTTTGTTGATCAATATATCTATACTACAAATTTATATCACCTGTGAGAGATGTAATTAAAATTTATGTAATAAATCAAAAGTAAAATATGAGTTAACTTGAATATGAGACAAAGGACTAGATCTGTAGAATGATACTTAGTCAAATATATAAGCAATTTGGAGTAAATTATTGACTATTTTATTTTGTTAGAATGTGATAGGTCTGGAAACAAAAATTACAGCTCATTTGCTGGAATTTTCTAATTTGATAATTTGAACCAAGGTCTAATATACACTGACTGTATAGTACAGTGAAACTATTTCTTACACCAAGAAATAGAATCAAGAAATAAATCAATAAATACTAAAATGATCATAATGAAAATAGCAATCAGGAACCATTCTTCCTTATAAAGGTGTAAGGAATAGAGCAATATTTTATACTTTGAAATCTTGAAATGTTCTTCATACAAGTTAAGTTGATCAAGTTTTAGTTACGATTATTGCATAAAACTTGTATTAAGATTCTGAAAATCAAATATAACATTAGTGTGATGTGATGGAACTTACAAAATACGGGCTCAATCCATTAAATCCAAGAACAACATCATCAAGTTTTCCTGTATATGTTACATTATAATAATGATATCAAAACAGCACAGGCATAAAATAAATAAAACTGACATTATTAAACAGAAAAAAGGAAAAAACCATAATAAAAAGTAGTAAATTACCCTGTGAATCAGGAAGAACAACAGAGAGTATAGTGGCACCATAGTTGGAAACTTTTACAGAAAAATTACCCCTTTTTAGCTCATAAATTTTTGCTTGGTTTTTCGCCTGAAGCTTTCTTGAAAATGCAGTAGAATTGCTGATTAGAGATAGTATCAAAATTGAAAGGAGGAAGAAGACATAAGCTTTGGCCATGGATAAAGGAAAAAAATAAAATAAGATAGATACGAAATAGCAGAATAGACTACAGGGAAGATAGAGATCTATATATTATAGTAGATGAGTTATATTCCAAGTCATATTCAAAATAAGATTTCTTTGGATAGTTTTGAAATTTCTTATGTAGAAGGCTGACAAGGACTTGTGTGTGATTTATACCTAGAGATTATATTTGGTTATTAATATAACTGCTAAGCATGGTCCAACCTATTATGAGTCCACCCACGTACTTGATGTTAAATTTGGAAGATTCAATTATATTTCAAATGAAAGAGGAATATTAATTGATTCATATAATCAATTAAATATGAGAAATTTCATGTTTGATATAGTTGATATTAACAAACTTGAAGTTGCTTGGTGAGTCATTCCATGGTTATCCAATAACCATCGGCAAGTAATCCCTTTGTATCTTAAGCGTCATGAGTAATACACTGTCCATACATTCGGAGAGCGTTACTTACTCTGGTTTCAAGAGTTTAATCAATATATTTTCTCAAAAAATCTTGATAAGGAACTTGGGGAATTAATTTAAAGTATAAAAATTTGTATTTTTTAAGTCTTAAGGACACAACCCCCACATTTTAACAAAATGACAAACATTCTTCCAAAATTAGTGATAAAGACAAACCGTCAAAATTACCAACCACTACTCCTCGCACCAGCACTCGCCGCCATCACTTGCACTACCAGCCCCGCTGCTGCTCCCAACACCACTACAATCGCCAAAATCTAAAATTTTACTAGCAGGTTCGACATTGGTACTATGTAGTATCAGTTTCTTTTTATTAAATAAACTTATACTAGGCAGTATCATTAATGTAATTATATGCTAATATATATATATATATATATATATATATATATATAATAATTACCATCAATACATATCTTACTATACATACAAAAAAGGTGCATCATTAATTTTTTTTAAAACAGAAAAACTATTATTGTACATTATCATTTATATCTACTATCAAAAAACTACTACCGTCAAATATGTATAAAACTGCTACTATTAGATGTATATTTACTATCAAAAACCTGTTATTATCAAATGTGTATAAAACTACTACCATCAAATGTGTATCTACTATCAAAAAACTACTACTATCAAATGTGTATAAAACTGCTATTATCAGATGTATATCTACTGTCAAAAAACTGTTACTATCAAATGTATATAAAACTACTACTATCAAATATGTATAAACTGCAGCTATCAAAATGTGCATATAGTATCATTTACTACTACTATCGAAAAACATAAAATGTGTATAGAACTGCTACTATAATTCATAAATATTATCAAACTGTATAAACTGCTACTACAATTCAAAAAAAGACTAAAATTCATAAACTGCTACTACAAATATAATAAGTGCACACTTCATTTATAAAATGATACATTTGTTCGAAAATTGCTACTAAAATTCATAAACTGCTACTATAATTCATAAATATTATTAAATGTGTATAAACTTCTACTGCAATTAAAAAAGCTACAATTCAGAAACGGCTACTACAAGCATAATAAGTATTAAAAATAAGATAAAATAATACTACAATTGTAATTTTTATTATGTGTAGTTAATGCCCCGCTATTACCCCGCTACAACCTCGCTATATCTCATAGCGGATTTCTACCACTACGATTTTTCCATATAGCCCACTACAAGAAAATATACTTTTTGCAGCACAAAGACGCAGCGGTTTAATGAAAAGGCTGTTATTATCTAGGTGGATTATTAAAGGAACGATTCTAAAACGCTGCGTAGAAGTTAACGCGGGGAAAATAAATATTTGCCGCCTCTCAGAATAACCCTCTCCAAAAGCAGGCATATTAAAAACCTTTTCCCCCCAAATTTTCCTAACCCAAATTTAATTAAAAATCGAACTATTCCAAACGTCGCTCAACATCAACCTTCCATCATCGTTTGCACCGCCGTCTCCGCCAACTCTTCTGTCTCCGCCGTCTTCCCTATCTCCACTGTCTCTGCCGTCGATTTATCATGTCCAGCAACCCTCCAGTTTCGAAACCCAATAGAAGGTATTATTTGATTTCCTCATTCTTGCTTTCAATATCTGATTTCTTGATTTTTGGAATGAATAAACCATTATTGGTATAAGTATATGATTTTGGAGCATCCATTTTGTGATTCTGGGTCTATTATCATACCTGTGTCTTTTTTTGAATCAATAATATCATGTCCGTTTAAATGCCTTAGGTTTTTGAATCTCGGCTGTGAATTTATAATTGAATGCCTTAGACGATTTCTGACTTTTCCTTTGTGATATATATCGCTGCTTTTATTCGTATATACTTAGAACTAATTTGACCCTTGATTTTGATATTTTTCGATGAACTCTATGCTCGAATGATATTCTGACCTTTTGATCTTGGCCTTGACTTTAGTCTTTCTGATGAACTGAATGCCTTTAGTTGAATATTTCTGATTTTGTTCTTTGATGAATTGTTGCACCCTATTTAGCTTCCTTTTATGTTCAATCCATTTCAGTTACCCTCGCTTGGCTGTTATATTGTCACTATTACATTGACATATATGTATACTTCTGTTCCGAGTGTATCTGGGTTGATCTGAGCTTTGTGTGAAATTATTTTACTTTGCTGTTCAACTGATCTTAATTGACCATGGCTGTTTGTCTTAGATGCCTACATATATGCATATATGTACAAGTCAATGTGATTATGTTTGCAAGCTTGACCTGTGCATCCAAGCCAGTGGCTTTGATAATTTGGTTGATTTTTTTTTGGTAATATGAAAGAGAGATGTTATTGCATCACATTCTATAATAGCTTTGTTTGGAAGGACTGATTATGTTGATACTGCACACATGTTGTATATAGGATAGAATGAATACTTTGCAAGTAATATTTGAACGTGAAGAAAACAGCTAATAAGTTGCCTAAATACAAGATCTGGATACTAGTTCTACCTTAAAAACAGCACTTACACGCAGACACTTTGACTTATCAAAAACTTCTAATTATTCATGAACTAGTTACTTTGAAGCACCAATATAACTTTAACAGTATGTGGGTTATGGTACATGATGATGGTTAAAACTTAGAAGATCTACTGGAAACTTTTTGATGTTGACTAACCAAGAAGATAAATAGGTGATGATAAGTTTCAAATTATTACTATGTGGCAAAAACAATAGTCTTGCTGGTTGTTCGGTAATTAGTATAATTTACAGAAAAGAACTTAAATATCATTTCTCTTAATGTGAATTCTGACCGAATAGACTGTAATAATTAACCAAGGCTTTGTTATTAGTTAAAGCATATCATATCACCATTTTAGTACATTATTATGTATCTGATACATGAATATTGAGTCACAAAAGTATAAAAGCTTCTGTGTCCTGGTCGTCAAAACACCAAATTTAGAGATTGGAGGTCAAAGGTTTGATTTTGTTGACATATCCTTCTTATTATTAGTTTTTTCTAACATTGATTAATTCACATATCCTTAAAACATAATGGTGACTAGTTTTGAAAATGCAGTGGAAGTAAGGCATCTCATATGAGTGCAACATTGAAGTGTTGTTCTGAACTCAACAATAAAAAGTAGCTTTTCACAATTTTGGCCCATGTACATTTTTGTACTAAGGATAAAAGGAACGATAAAAAGACAATTAGTTTATGAATATTAAATATGTTAGCATGAAATCAATAGTTAATTCACCTCTAACCAGGAATAGAGAATGACGCATCCTACATGCAATTTGCTCAACGTATTTTGAGTTGTAGTATGAAACTTCAGTTGGTATGACGTAAGATTGCAAATCTCCATTTCCAAGTTGGCCAGATGACCCATCTCCACACATAAAAAGATGCCCAGTATCTGCAAAGACGAGTTTAAGAAATTAGTAGGAGAAATCTTAATTTAACCAGTATGCTTTTCCCTGCTAATTGGTAGCAGTAGAACTATCAAATTAAGTAATCTTTGCAAGTAATATTTGAAGGTTACTCGATATTAGTATGAATACTTTGTGAGTAATATTTGAAGGGTACACGTTATTAGTACGATGGTTGGGCTGGGCCTTTGTTATTTTGTTTATTAAAGTATTGAGAATCAAACTTTTGATCAATAATTATGTCTACGTAGTATATGAAGTAATGTTGACACTTGTGCGACATCAAAAATATCAATAACGTTCAAGTTGAATGTGGATGGCATATAATGAATTGTTAGATAAATTCAATTGTTAGATAAATTCAATAACCGATTATTACTTCAAAATTTAGAAATTTACTTCCTCACATATTGGTTGGTGATGGATAAAAGTTGGGTGCATCTACACAGGTAACAATATAATACTAAATATATTTTGAGAGTTAAATCATATATTTTAACGTCAAAGTTAATAGTTATTTCATTTTATTCATAGAGCTAGTAGCGAGTATGGGCAAGGAGCTTGGAAGTTTATGCATGCTGCTTTGAGAAATTCAAGAAATCCAGAAAAGATTTTATGTCCTTGCTCAGATTGTCGAAATCTTAGTCATCATTATGGGAAGATTGTTGTTGAGCATTTGATTATAAGAGGAATGGATCCGATATACAAGGGTGGTAGGTGGTACAATCATGGCGAACAAATAACTATAAGCAAAGATATCGAGTCTAATGACACTTATGATTTACTCAAAACCATTCATTATGAAGATGAAGATTTCATCAATCATACATATTCTGATGATGATAAAGATGAAGATAGTGCACAGAAACGAGAGGAAGATTTATTAGAAAACTTGGAAGATGCCGAAA
The DNA here is from genome assembly GCA_030765085.1 of Allium cepa. Classification (NCBI taxonomy): domain Eukaryota; kingdom Viridiplantae; phylum Streptophyta; class Magnoliopsida; order Asparagales; family Amaryllidaceae; genus Allium; species Allium cepa. Next base: position 1,047,357,400 of record CM060941.1, read on the forward strand.
CCCCGTTGTATCCTGGTTGCACCGATCAAACTAAATTATCTGCCATTATTGCCTTATATAATCTAAAATGTGAGACTGGGTTGTCCGATAATGGATTCGATAAACTTCTAAATGTGCAACAACTATTGTTGCCAAAGGATAATGTACTTCCTAGGACTTTATACGAGGTGAAAAAATTTCTCAAAGTATTCGATATGGGTTTTGAGAAAATTCATGCTTGTCAGAATGATTGTTGTCTTTTTAGAAGAGAGTACAAAGGTTTGGATAGTTATCCAAAATGTGGGTTTTCGAGATGGAAGAGGAATGAATGTACAAATGAAATTATGAATGGTATTCCAGTTAAAGTTTTGAGGTATTTTCCAATCATTCCAAGATTTAAAAGAATGATTAGATCTCAAAAAATGGCAGAAGATTTAAGATGGCATTTTAACAACAAAAGTGATGATGGGAAAATGCGTCATCCTGTTGATTCTATAACATGGAATGTGGTAGATGAGAAATATGAATCGTTTGCAGCAGATCCACGCAATCTAAGGCTTGGCCTAGCTACTGATGGTTTTAATCCATTTTTAACATTGAGTTCGAAATATAGTCGTTGGCCCATGATGCTAGTGACATACAATCTCTCGCCACTGTTATGCATGAAAAAAGAAAATATCATGCTAACATTGTTGATTCCTGGTCCAAAGCAACCAGGAAATGATATAGATGTATATTTGGCGCCATTGGTAGAAGACCTGCAACATTTATGGATTAGTGGAGTTCAAACTTATGATGCGTTTAGTAGATCGCTTTTTACTATGAGAGCAATTTTACTATGGACGATAAATGACTTTCCAGTATGGTAATCTGGCTGGATGTTGTGTGAAGGGTAAAAAAGCTTGTCCATTATGCGGTGTCAACACTCATCATCGATGGTTGAAGTATAGTCGGAAAAATATCTACATGGGTCATAGGCGATTCTTACCACCCTCGGATTCGTTGAGAAAACAGAAATCCTGGTTTGATAATACTATAGAAAAGGGTCGTAGACCTAGAATTTTAACAGGAAGAAACATCTCTAATATTTTGAAAAACTTTCCAAATGATTTTGGAAAAGAAATTGATAATAAAAGCAAGAAAGGAAATGATAAAAAGAAGCCAAGCAAGAAGCAACATAGTAAGAAAAGAAAAAGTTCTACTTTCAAACAAGACGATGATCCTGCAAAAATAGAACTATCAAGATGGAAAAAACGATCAATATTTTTTGATTTACCATATTGGGAGGTTAGTGCTATTATTTTTTAATGAATGAATAATATTTATATATATTAATGAAGTATAACAATATGATTTTTGTAGGAACTTCCCATGCGTCATAATTTAGACGTAATGCATGTAGAAAAAAATGTTGGTGAAAGCATAATAGCGACGATGTTGCATGATAGCAAATCAAAAGACGGAATTAATTGCAGAAAAGATTTGGAAGATTTGAGAATCCGACATGGCCTTTATGCACAATCTCGTGGGAAAAAAACATATCTTCCACCAGCTCCATATACATTGCCCACTGTCGAGAAAAAAACATTTTGCCAAAGGCTATATGATTTCAAGGGACCTGATGGTTATTGCTCAAATTTTAGAAGTTCTGTGTCGTTGGAGGATTGTAAAATTATTGGCTTGAAGTCACATGACTACCATGTTCTAATGCAACAATTATTACCAGTTGCAATAAGAGGACTGTTGCCAAAAAAGCCAAGAAGGACAATAATTCGTTTATGTTCGTTCTTCAATAAATTATGCCAGCGTGTGCTTGATAAAGAAAAACTGCAACAACTTGATGATGAAATTATTATAACTTTGTGCGAAATTGAAAGATATTTTCCACCTTCTTTCTTTGACATAATGATACACTTGACCGTTCATCTTGAAAGAGAAGCCCGATTGTGTGGACCGGTTCATTTCCGTTGGATGTACCCTTTTGAAAGATATATGAAGACGCTTAAACATTATGTAAGAAATCATGCACGTCCCGAGGGTTGTATTGCAGAATCCTATCTTGCAGAAGAGTGCATGAGATTTTTTAGTGAATTTTTAAAGAAATCAATACAAACAGAGAAGGAAGTCCGAAATGAAGATCATGAAGATGATTCCATACTCGAAGGACGACCAATTTCAGCTTGTAAAACTATTACATTGTCCGCCAATGAGAAACAGATTGCACATTTGGCTGTGTTAATGAATATGACCGTGGTGGAACCATTTCTAGAGTAAGTAACTATTACAATTTGTTATTACCATTTCATACAATTTGTACCAACAAATACAACTTAGTATATTTTTTTGCGCTATAATAGTTTGCATTTAGAGGAGTTACAACACTCAAACAAGCGCATAGAAAAAAATGCAACTTTACTTTGGAAAACCCATATAGATAACTTTGCCGATTGGATTAAAAAGAAGGTGAGTGGAATTTTGAAATATTATCTCATGAACATTAGATTTATTATTATTGAGATCCATTTTAAATAACTATTTTTTTATAGATATATATTGATTCAATGGATCATGACACGATGTTAAAATGGATTGCATATGGTCCGCGGAGTAGTGCATATTCCTGTAGTGGATATATCATTAATGGACAACGTTTTCACACAAAAGATATTGAGAGAGAAACTCAAAATAGCGGGGTCACTTACGATGCGACTACTATGTGTAGAGCAAGTGCAAAAGATACTTCCCAAGTAGTTGATGTTGTTACTTATTATGAGATATTGACTGATATAATTTTGTTAGACTATCATGTTTTTTATATTCCCGTCTTTAAATGTCATTGGGCAAACATAGGGAATGGTGTGAAGGTAGAAGATGGATTCACCCTTGTTAACTTACATCAAAACCAAGCTTCATTTTCAAAAGATCCATATATCCTTGCATCTCAAGCGAAACAAATTTTTTATTCAAGAGAAGACGATTCTTCTAATTGGTATGTTGTGATGAAGGCACCATCAAGAAGCTTTCATGAGATAGATATAGATGAATCATTTGAGGAAGTTAGCTTTGCTATGGAGAATTACGAAGATATTGACATGGATGTTGATGATTTCATTGAGGATGTTAGTTATGTTAGGGAAGATTGTGAAGGCATACTTGAGTAGTTTAATTATTTTGCTATCTAGTTTTAATTCTATGGACTTTACTATCTATCTTCTTTGGTTAAGTACTATGTTTGTATGTAATGACTTGTTTTGAATATCTAGTTTTTAATATTGTTTCCTTGCTGTGTTTGTTTTTAACTCATTTTGGGTTATGTTAGCAAATAATTAGGTAGCATGTATGGTAATTTTCTAAACATAGTTTGCTTATTGTGTTATGGACCCTAAAAAGAAATTAAATACTTTGATAAATCATTAATTCTCATATATTATGATAAATAATGCTCATATATTATTGTGCTACTACCTTTTCCCATCAGCTTTAGTTGTTTATATTATGATAAATAATGCTCATATATTATGATAAATAGTTTTTTTTTACTGTTTAGTGCCATGAGTCATGACTACTTCTGGATGATAAAAAAACCTAACCTATTAAAGCAGCAAAAATGTTTCAATGTCAAGTAACAAAATTTTAAAGTTAAATAGTATTTAAAAGAAGTCTAATTTGATTATCTTTGACCAGCCTTTATTGTTGTTTGACCGTGGGCCAAGTATATCTGGTAGTATGGGAAAAAATTGAGATTTTATGTACTGAATTATATGCCTGCTAATTAATTGATGCATATCATGACTTACAGATGTCTCCAGGGGATATCGATGAAGATCACTTCGTCATTGTATGCATGTCTTGTGTTAAATCGTTGATCCTTGAGAATATACATTCAACTGACATTATATGTTAAATTTCTATATATTTTATTACCATGGCGTCGATAAAACTTGTCCCGCATCATACCATATTTTATTTGTAAACTGTTTTTTTGGGCGATCACATTCACAGTTAGAAGACCTCTTAAACATATTCTCTCTGTGTGCGTGTGTTTTTATGTGTGTGTATATGTATATATATGTATATATATTTTGCCAACGAACAATGTTACTTAGAAAAGTTTATTCATAAACACTTTCACAAAACAGCCTGATACTCTTTATACTTGTTCTACTTTATCTTTTTCCTTATAAGCTGCTAATTTGATCTTATCTGTCAGGAGTTAAATGAACCAAAGGAGTTAAATGAACAATGTTACTTAGAATCTCCTGTAACTATCCAAGGAAAATTAAAGGTGTTGGCATGTAATTTCATGTGATTCCATAGCTCTGATGTAATTCAGTCCCACCTTATTTTGAATCATAGTCATAATATATTGATCACTTATATGAATAACAGTATATGACCTATGTTACAATCCCATAAGATTAAGATTCTACTTTTAGTTTGATTGTCCAGATTGTAAGAAAATCCCCATTCCTTATAAAAACGTTTAGAAAATTTAGTAATTTTACTCTCAATTAACTTGTTTTCTAGTATGTCAATAAATGATGTCTATTTCATTTTAATGTTTCTTATTACATCTAGTTGCTTAGAGGGCGAGTTGAGTCCCCTCAAAATCCAAACTAAAAAATTAATCGGAAAAGTTAGCAAGATCACTCCCCGATATCATGTGAGGGGGCCAGTCACATTATTCTTTGTGTGTTTCATCTTTTTTCCTTTTGTTATTAAATTAGATACTATATTATGCCATGCAGGATTATCAATAACATCGAGTGATTGGGTGACATTGAATTCAAAATAGATCTCCTCCTGTCGTTGCTTTCTGGTTTGTTTCGATCTTATACGTGCTCTAATACCCCGATATCATTGAATTCAAAACACTTTTATTATTTAAGTGATCATGAATATACCTCAGTTTATTGTTTTTGATTTTTGCTTCATATCTATACAGGAAATGAAGAGGATTACTCGAAAACAAAAAAAAGCAAAAGAAGCTGAAATTGCACTCAAGGAGTCTAATGAACAGAATAAGCATGTTGAAGACAACAACGTTCAAAATGAAGACAATAACGTTCAAAATGAAAACAACAACGTTCAAATTGAAGACAACCGACAATTAGTTGAAGACAATAATCAAAATAAAAACAATCCTTGTGCACTTGAAGACAACACAATGCAAAATGAACAAAATTTGGAAGACATGATGGAAACCGATGGACCTATTCAAGATGTGAGGGAAAATTTAGTTCGGAAAAGAATTGCTAGAGGTCTTACTAAAATGAAGAGACTTCCTTCAATTTCGTAAATTGGGTTGAAGTTGAATTTAATGAGAGTGGCGTTCCGATAGGAAAAGGGTCAATCCACTTATCTTCTTATCTAGGACCACTTGTACGGGAGCATGTTCCAGTCACGCTTACTGATTGGAGACGTCTTGGTGATGATTTGAAAGCTGTCTTATGGGATTGCATTCAGGTATATTTTGGAGTATTATTGTAGACATAATAGCAAAAGAGATACGTATGAGTCAGTACAAGTCTAGCATATTATGTATACTGCATCCTCAATTGCACTTTATAGCTATTGTTTTTTTCATAATTTAATTCTAATATTAGATCATGACTTTATTTGAGTAAAAGTAGAAAGGAGAATCAAATTATAAAGAGTTTTCATGTGATGCTCCAATATGAAATAATTGCTGTAGTTCAGTAATGAAATCAATTTCTCTCCCTTATCTCTATATTGATGTGCCATTATCTCTTTATCTCTATTTTGCCATAAAATTTTAGTTTTAGTTTTAACTGGAAGACAACATAAAGTACCATGGATATAGTTTTATTTTAATTTTTTTTTGTTAGGATGGAATAACACATTTTGTATTTTCACCCATGGATGTTGAATTTTCATAATTTCATATGTTTAATAATATGTAATATATGCAACTATCCTGTATAGAATCCAATGTAGAAATGACTTACGTGTTATTTCTAACGAATGTGCTAATTTCAATTTAATCAATTAATGGATACATGCTAGATTTAAGGTGGATGAGGAATGGCAAAAGGTCTCTATATTTCAGCAAATGGGTTGTATTTTTAGGTGTTCAAAATGTAGATTAGTCAATCTATTAGTAAAAGCAAAGTCAAAGGAGGAAAGACTTCGACTCAAACCAGATAATATTGGAAGTATGACAGAGTGGAATGATTTTATCAATTTGAAAACAAGTTCAAAATTTAAGGTAAATTACATCTAATTGGTCATTCTTTCAATGAATGAGATAACTTTTTGACGTGTTCTATTTTTTTAAATCCAGATAAAAAGTGACATATACAAGGCTCTCAGGCGCAAGCAAGTGCCACACACATGCAGCCGTAAAGGAATGGCTCGATTAGCTGCGGATATGGTGAGAATTTTTTGGTTAACAACTTGTGTTTGTCATGCCATCTATTTATATAGTTATAACAATTGTTCTATTCAATTTTTATTATTGTAGAAAAAAGAGAGTTCCAACCCCTCTTCCATTTCTAGAACTCATGTTTGGATTAGATCTCGCACTCGAAAAAATGGTGAACCGGTGAGCTTGGCTGTTAAAGATACAATTGTATGTGCTTTTGTTTCTATTTGATTATTATCAAATCACTTTAGAATATTGTAATAATTGACACTAAATCACTGAATCACTGAATCACTGAATATTGTAATAATTGACACTGAATCACTGAATATTGTAATATTGTAATATTTGATTATTATCAATTGTATGTTAACATTTGCAGGAGCAAATTAAAAAAATTGACACTGAATCACAATCCAGCTCAAAAACTAGTGTGAGAGAAGATGCTCTTTCAGTAGTGCTGGGACAAGATAGACCTGGACGATTAAGAGGAATGGGAAGAAGTATGACATACACCAAGTTTATTCTGTCACAAGCTAATCAAAAACAAGCAAACCAACTTCAAAATAGAATAAGCGATTTGGAGAAGACGGTTCAAATGCTACATAATAAGGTTATCACTTCCTGAGTACTTTCATATCACCATCATATGTCCTTTCCTTACAGCAGTATACATAATAAAAGGAAACTATACATTAATTAATGAACAAATTAAAATATGTGTACTATAATGAGTTTGTCCAATAAATGATAGTGAATCAAATTTGTAACTTGAATAGGAAGCACTTAGAACTCCACAAATAAAACGAGCATTATATATAATCCGCAGTTAAGAAAAACTACTGTTAGTATACAATGGGTATTGTTGATGTTCTTTAGTATATAATATTGATGTGCTTCAGTATATAAAAGAAAAACTATTGTTAGCTGCTGTTTCTGGAATATATTCAAATCAGAAATCATGTGTTACAGAAAAAATTGTTACTAAACCTAAAATCAATCAAAGTGGATTGTTCTAAATCCAAATTTACAATTTTGCATGTTATTGATTGTAAAAGGTTTTAGATTTTTTTTCCATATCTTCTTTTATTTCTTTTCCATTTCCAACTTCTGTAACCATCAGTTTCGAAATATACAGATATTAAACAATAACTAATAAAACATCAATAACCAGAATTAAGTTGTAAAAAAGATAAGCTAGTTCAGTTAAATGGCCAATCAAATACAAAAGCAAGAGCAATCAATATTGTTCGTCAACCTTAAAAGACAAATGTAGATGATAAAAAAAATCAATATTGTACAAAATAAGATAATTGCATATTTTATATTGAATGTTCATGTTGATTGACAGTATTTTTTTGTTTTGATTCAGCTAATGCAGCAATCAAGAATGAACGAACAACCAAGAAGGGACGAAGATGAGACTGCGTCTCAAGCGGTAAAAGTTATTTATATTATTCATGTGACGTCATTTGAATTTGAATTTGAATTTTTAGTCAAGTATTTACCGTGATTGTTTTTGACTAATTTTAGAATAAGTATGACAAAACACACGCCAAGTGTAATTTATTGGATTGGACCGGGATTGATGAAATAGTTGCCGAAGGAAGAGTCCTTTCAACTGACCCGGAAGAGCTTGTATATAACATTCCTCTTGGACCGAAAGCCATGAAAATTTTAATAGTTATTCCAAAGAAATTGGATGCTTTCTTATGGAGGTCTACACCTAAGATGCTCTCACAAATTGGAGAAGCTAAGAATGAGATAGTAGCATGGCCAGCTGATAGAGTTGTTTTGCACACACTGATTCACTTTGAAAAGGATGAGGTTATGGTAAACTTAATTTTTTTCATTTATTCGGTATCTTTATGAATTGAATACAAAATTTATACTTAATTTTGTTTTCATATGTTCTAATTTGTTTTTATAGAGTAATAGTAGCAGTACAAATATCAAATGCAAGCTGTATGATTGGACCGGAAGCAAAGAACTAGTTGCTGAAGGAAAGTTTTACTCCAGTGATCCAAATCAGCTTGTGAATAATATTCCTCTGGGACCATCCGCCGTGCTTGTTTGGATTGATGAGGCTAAAAAACCAGATGCATTCTTGTGGAGACCACCAGCTGGTATGGCATATGTTGGAGAAGCTATTGGCAGCAAAATAGCTTGGCCAGAAACAAATGTAGTAGTTGAAAATGTAAATGCTGCAACGTCTTCTTGTACGGCTAATGTTATATTATCTCCAACGGTAATGTGTATTCCTTATATACTGATTTATCCAAACATATGCATTGACAAGCTTTTGTTTCAGGATCACTTCTATTTTCAAAACACATTTAAACGGTTTCATTTGTTGCATGACAGAGCGCAAACACCAAGACAGATACTAAATGCAAGTTGATCGGCGTTCATGGAGCCAAAGAAGTAATTGCTGAAGGGCGTGTGGCTTCAAACGACCCTAAAGCATTAGTTCATTTTGTTCCACTAAGGGAAAATGCAGTCAAAGTTTGGGTTGATGTTATAAAAGTTCCAAATGCGCCTTTGTGGAGACCTACTTCTTATTTTGAGATTATTGAAGATGCACTTGGTTCGACTATAGCTTGGCCTTCCACGAATATTATAACCGAATCAACTTCAAGTAAGTATGAATTATCTTTTTTTTTTAATGATGAAGAGTTTATATATTGATGAAGAACTGTATAGCATTATCTCTATATTGATATATATATATATATATATATATTGAGAAAAAGGAAAAAATAAATATGAGAAAAAGTACTAAACAAGAATTGTTTTCTTTTTTGGAAGCTTATACTAACAAGAGTTTGTAGTAAAAAAGTAAAAAAAAAAACTTATTCAGAAATTAAATGATCTCTTCCTTTTTTTTGTACATTTTTTTCTTTTTTTTTGTAAATGGACTTTAAACACAAAACGTAAAAACTAGATACAACACACAACACGTATGCAAAACAAATTAAACAAAACAAGACAACACCAAAACAAATTAACATGCAACAGCAAAACACTAGTCAATAACACACACATAAATTAGCAAAGAAAAGAAGGGAGAAAAAAAGAAAATAACAAGTTTTTTTAAATCAATTTCTGTAAGCCCATCCAAAAACAATACAAACCAGAACTTAAAAAATAAAAATAAAATAAAAAACTATGTTATGGATAGAAGTGGTATGAGTTGCTGAATTGGTAGAGTTATGAATGTTGTTTTGGTATGATGTTTTGAGGATAGTCAAGAGATATTGTGGTTGATCGCTTTTTTGGATGTTTTATATTAGTTTTAGAGATGGGATGAATTTTATCCAAAGCTTATTGCATGTATACGAGATTTCACGTCTCAGTTTGGGTTGCAACAACTAATTTATGTGTAATATATCCACGTACAAGTAATCCCACATGTGTGTCCACGAGATCTATCTTTGATCAACGGTATATCAAGCTATGTTCTTTAACGATTATATTGCATAAAGGTCTAGCCTTGCTACTTTGTACTTTTAACTTGGCCTGTAGCAAATATACATTAGACAATTTGGGAAGTATTTTAATTTATTTTTATACTGAATGTAATATTGGAAAATTTGAATACTATTGCTCGTGCCATTTGATATCATGGTTTGGGCCTTGTTCAGCCTATTTTCTGCAGGTTTTTTAGATCACCCACAATACAGAAATAAGTCTACTTCATGACTTCAGATTGGTTCCTCTTCTACAAAATAAATCAGAGAAAAGATTCACATATTAAGTCTTAACCATTTTATTCTCACTAATTAAAGAGAAGTCCTGCTTAATGATTTGTATGTCCCTTTTCTTTTTCTTTTTTTGAAAATAAAAAAAGCTTAAAATTCTAAACCTCTTTCTTAGGTGCCGTTTAGCATATGCATGTTGAACAATGATCCTGTATTCTCTTTCTGTGGTAAACATACACATCATCAAAGAGATTGGGATTTAATTTTCAAATAAAATCTGGTATTTTTTTGTTTTTGTTTTGTGAACTGCAAAAAAAAGTTGATAATGAAATTTTGTTTTGATAAGCAGCAGCAGTATTCATGCAAGAAAACTTGAACCATGTATAAGAAGTTGATAAATGTGCAAAAGCTTAAAGCAGCATAGGACAGAATAAGTGCATGCAGGTGCTCTATGATATTTTCCAAACAATCAGTTACAAATTTATTACGGAATGATTTAAATACAAAACACAATATAGCTACTACGTCCCTATGCATCTTGCTGTCATGATAACCGTTAACCCTTGTACTGCAAGCTGTTGCACTATTGCCAATCCTATTCCTTTATTAGCTCCAGTCACCAGAGCACGGATGTTATTATTACACACTGATTTTTCTGAAATGCTTCCCATTTTCTTTTTCTTTTTCTGAAATGTGTACAAATGTACATGTTGTGTACAAATGTACATGCTTATCGCAGTGACAAGTTTTGATTGATGATGGTGGTCGCAGATTTGGTTGAAGTAATTGAGTTGAAAAGTTTGGTGTGTGGTTAGTAGAGGAGGAAGTGGGTTGTTTTGAAGTGGACACTGCAGTAGTTGGAAGTGGAAATGATGTGCAGCAGTTGATATATATGGTTTGATGGATTGTGGATGTTTACAGAGAAGAATTGTGTAGTAGTTGCAGTGGTTGGACTGCACAGTGGAAGGCACCGTGCTGAGGTAAATGGAGTCTGGTGGAGATGGACTATACGAAGTTAAGGCAGCCAAATGGTGGAAATGAATGAGGGGGAACAGTGGTTTCTCTGATGAACAAAAGCACAGTTGCAAATGTTGTGCACAGAGCAGCTGTTGCACAGTGAACAGTGCAGTGTTATATGCATAGTTTTAAATTCTATTCAATCATGATCACAAATTTGCATTAGGAAAATCGTTCGCACAACTTGAGCCACCACTTTTCTTATTTTGCTTAATTGTCTAACTTTGCAAAATGTTGATCCACCACTTTAACTGTTTTCCGGAGTAAGGACTGGATCAGCGACTCATTACCAAGCTAACTGACTTGCTTAAAGAAACGGATGGAAGAAAGGAGTTTATTCAGTAAGAATTGCCCTTACTCAGATTTTATGTAGTTTAACATATGTTGATTTTATGTAGTAACATATATATGCTTCAGTTTTAGCCTTTTTTTAATTTCATGCACAATTACCTCAACCCTACCAAGCATTGTTGCTGATGTTTTTTTTTACATCTTAGCAGTTTCAAAGTGGGCATTCTTATGTAATTTGGCTGACCTAGTTGAGGATGAATTGTTGAAGATGACGAGATTGGACTCTACACACTACTCATATTTTGCTTTATTTAATATGCTATTTTTGTAAAACAATGTTGCTATCATATTTGCTTTACTTAATATGCTATTTCTATAAAACAATGTATGAAATGTTGTATACGATTATCGTTTATTTTGCGTATGAAGATAGTGCATTTTTAATTATGTTTAATATAACATGCGAAGACTATATTTACGGTGTTTCAATTAACTAATGTTATACGATATAAAATTTTATAGTTGGCGGGAATGTTTGCAGATGTAGAAGAGTAAACTGAATTAAGAAGGCTGTGGAAAAGGGGATGAAATTATGGTAATTTTTATATATAACAGCGTTTTATAAATGCTGACAAATGGAAAAACGTATATGAAATATAACTGACCAAAACGCTGTGAAATTAAACTCAAATGCAGCGTTTTATTTCTGCCAATAAATCTTCAATTACAAGTGTTTATAAACGCTGCAAAAAAACTATCGCAGCGTTTCTAGAATGGCTGTCCAAAAGAGGGGTGCGTGGTGGGTGAGGACATGTTGCAGCGTTTATGGAAGGCTGTAATAAATAAAACGCTGCGATACACTTTTTTTTTGCAGCGTTTGTAAAATGTTCTGATACATCTTGACTCTATAACAGCTTGTCGTTAGACAGCGATCTTTGTAACGCTGTTAAACTGTGTAACAGCGTTTCTGAAACGCTGCGAAAAGTCATTTTTGTTGTAGTGGCCTTTCCGCTTTAATCCCCGCTATTTCCGCTATATCCCGTTATTTCCGCTATATTCCGTTGTTCCCTCTATATCTTTTTTAATAAAATGAATTGAAAAATTGCATTTATACATTATAAAATTATGAAACTAATTTATTTGATTTAATTTTTAATATATTTTCAGAAATGAAAATACTCTAATATTCTACCAAATTCAATTATGTTATATAACAGTTTTTCGTTTATTTAAAGTATATTCGCACATGTTTTTATTTAAAATTATTTATGTATTATTTATAATTCAATTGAATGATAATTTTTCATTTAACTACCATTTATATATTTGTAAAAACATTAAGTACGGATTTTATATACTATTTTAGAGTCATTCGCTATATCCCGCTATATCCTCGCTGTATCCCCGCTATGACTTTTTGCACCTCCACCGCTTTGAATCTACCGAGCGCATTAACTGCACAGTTTTTATTAAAGTAAAATACAATAAAGAACATTGAACAAAATTGATAACATATAGTATTATTTTATTCTTATTTAATTCAATTAAAAATATTATTACAACTCGTAAAATACTACTATAAAACATCACTGTAGTCTAAGATTACACACGCCACGTACAAAATGATATTACAAATTATAAAAATACTACTACAAATCAAAAATGTTAAATATTTCAAAAATGCTACCGCAGTTAATAAAACTGATACTACACGGTAGCATTGTTCTTGAAGATAAAAATTACCCTTCTACTATGTTATATTAAAATGTTTGTCCTTCTAACTAAAAAACTGAGAGCATGTCCTTCAATCTAAAAAATAATGAATTTTGTTATTCATACTATTTTCCTGTTTAAAATAATATGATATAGAATAATATGTTATTTTATACGGTGATAATTTTTTATGATTACAACTCTTTATAATTATTACCACATAACATATATTATTTAAAGATTTTCTATTTAATATTGTTTAAATTAATTACTCAAACAAGTATATCGTTTATATAACAAAGTATATAATAGAAATCAAATACCATTATTACAATAAGATTGGTTATAAAATTAAATATATATAATTGTTCTGTAACAACCCAGTTTTCGAAGCCCGAAATATTCTACAATTTTAATTAAAATAATAGTATTCGAATTCGGTTTGGATAATTATTATTTTGGAATCAAATTATTATCTAATAAAGGCTATTTAATAAAGAGTTTTTATTATAGTAAAATTTGTATTAGTTAATAAAATCCATTTTAGATAATATATTAAAATCCAAATAAAATGTGTTAATAAATATGAAATATTTAAAGTATTAAAGGTTTGTATAATTGAAACAGATGAAATATATATATATATATATATATATGATATTCACTAAAATTGGTAAATTGACGAAGATGAATAAGTTTATTTATATTAGTTTAATGAATAATTTAATAGAATTAAATAGATTAAATGAATTGTACAGTTTAAAATTTTATCCATCGAATGAACTATAAACAAATTTAAATTAAACTGATATATATTTATAAATATATGATGGGGATTAATAGTTAAATTTAAATACAAAAGGTAACTAAATAAAAGCTAAACCAAGCCATTTCTTTTCATACTCAATCTCCCCAAACCCAAGCCACCCTTGACCCATATTCACAAAAGCTGTTTCCTCTATCCAAATCAAAACCGACCATTTTTGCCATAATTTCACAAAATTAAATTGAAGAAAAGAAAAAAAACGATAGCATCAGCGATCGACCATACTATGATGGCTACCGGAGGCAAGGACGTCGATGGCTGGAGCGGCGATGTTGCAAGGGGAGGTGCATGCGGTTGGTGCTGACAGTGGTGGGCGATCACAACCTGGTGGCGTAAACTTATGCCGGCGACTTCGACAATCGAAGGGAAGGTCACGCGATCTTCTTCGATAGTGCGCGACCTAGGCTAGCAAAGGTCCGCGACTAGAAGAAGCGGGGGATTGATGTGGTGACGTAGAGACGGATGTGGTTGATGGCACGGATGTGGTTGATGGCACAATCAATTGTGGTTAGTGTAGGATTTCATGCTTGATGAGGGTGTTGCAGCACCATTTTGGAGTTTATGTTCTCGTCGGTGGTTGCCATAGTTTCGGGCGCAAGATGAAATGCAAGTATGGGAGTTCATGCAAGATTTGGATTAAGGTGAGTTATTAAAAACTCGCTAATTCTATATCTAATTGCGAATAATATTGGTTATTGAAAGTTAGATTGGGTGAGTTAGTCTATTTAACTCGCTCTCACACACACACACATATATATGTATGTATGTATGTATGTATTTCATTGTTTGCTATATATATAATTATCCTGATAATCGATTGGTTTGGTTGGTTGAATTGATTAGATTGTTTAAATTGTTGGGTTCAAATATTGAAAAAAATTATTGCTGGTGATATATGAATTGTTATATGGATTGAAAGAAGTCAATTTGCAAACGAATTTCCGTTCGATTGCAAATTGAATTTTCTTTTTATTTATATAAAAATACATAAGTTATTGTGTGATCGTAGTTGTTGGAAACAACTCGGATCACTGAATAATTCCATAATTGGAATGATCTTTTATATACAGTGATGTTAGCTTTAGATAATGCATTTTGAATTTTTTGATTTTTATTGTACTTGATTATTTAATTTTTGAGACATATAAAAATTTCTCTTCTATGAAATTGGGAAATTTTTAATAATAATATATATTTTATATAGATACTAAATTAAGGAATTTTAGAAGAATAGTTTTAGGAAAATCATTTTTATAGGATATATAGTTTGAAATCACTTTTTAATGTATATAAATTATAATTATGATCATGATTACAAAATTTTAAATTATTATTGTTAGAAATACTTATAGAGATAAAAATATTTAAAAAGCGAAGATTTAATTTATGTCAAGTATTTATTTGAAAAGAAATGACTTTCTTTATATTAGCAAATTATGAATTTTTATCTATTTGTAAATAGTAAAAAGGGCTTTATAATGAATTCAAAGGTTTTGATAAAATTATCAACAATACATTTTTTTTGGAAAAGATTAACCGCCTCATTAAAAACCTGAACCTATATCCAGCGTAAATATAGGACAGGGAAAAAGAGTGCGGCGCTTTATTAACATCTCATTAACAAAGCAATTGTTATAATGTTCTACAATATACGCATCAAAACTAAATACAGCCAAATCTATAAGCTATCAGTTACCCCCATGTGGCTACATCAAAACAAACACCGTCCTCAACCAAAACCATTACCCAAAAAAAGAAAAAAAATGGTAACACACTTCTGCTTCAATCACTAATTGGGAACCGAAGATTCAATCCCCCACCAAATCAATTCCCCAACGATCTAGAATCCGTTTACATCTACTGGAAATCTCCTTCTTCTTCTTCAATTTGTTGTTCCCCAGCAAATTCAGGTCCAGTTCAATTAGCTTCCACCGATCCTGATTCGCAACTTTTCGATTATCATGAAGTCTACTATTCCGTTCCTGCCAGATGTGGTGAATAACAGTTGGCAGACTAGCATATGCCAGCCCAGTAGCCTGGTTCGTTGTTGAATAGTTAGAGAGAAGGAGTTGAATTCCTTCTTCTATAGTCAAAGGGCTCGGCTGAGGTAATTCCATTTTAATACATCATGTATTCCATAAATATGCAGAATATGAACATGCAAAAAATAAGTGTGAATGATTTTCAGGAAATTGGTTGCATAGTAAACAGTTAATATCCGTGTTATATCCACATTCTGTTAATTTGTCTTTGGTAGGCAACCGATTTAAGATTGCTTTATATGCAGTTAATGTCATCCTAGGATTATTGCATTTGTTCCAGATAATATTGCCCCATTCTTCAGTAGGATAATGATTTCTTGTCGCGTTCCAAGCAGATTTGAAACTAAAACCTTTTAAATCCCTATTCCATTTCCAATAATCCGTATAAGCCGAAAGATCTATTTTGATATTAGAGATTTGATTGTGGAGTTGTCTAGTGAAGGGGACTAAATCCAATTTAAAAGCTCCATCATGCATAATTGAAGAAACTTTATCATTAGCATGTCCATAGAGTTGTAGGCTATCCCAACCAAAAATAGATACCATAGTTTCACTATTAATCCAGGGATCGTGCCATAAAAATGTGTTTCTCCCATTGAAAATGACTCTGGAAATAATATTACGTGCAATCTGTCTATGTTTGAGAATTGATTTCCATGTACATGAGAAGTTATTATCTATATCCATAGTCCAAAATTGCTTGTTATTGCAGTACCTTTTGTTCATCCAGCGAGCCCATACATTTTTTGAATTAATAAATTTCCAAAGAAGTTTTAGACTAGCTGCTTTCCTGATATCCTCAAAATTCCTCAAGCCAATTCCTCCTTCTGATTTAGGACGACATAGTGTATTCCAGGAAATTTTGTGAATTTTACCATTCCAAATAAAATTAACACACATTTTATTTAGTTTACCAATAGTAGCCAAAGGGAGTTGGTATACCATCATCCAATACATAACCATAGGGGTAATTACAGAATGAATTAATTCTATTCTTCCAGCCATGGATAATAATTTGCAGTCCCATCCATTTAATCCATTGTTTATATTATCAAATAAAGCCCCACAATCAGAGAAATGTAGATAGTTATGAGATAGAGGCACACCTAAATATTTGATAGGAAGCTTACTTTCTTGCATGCTCAGTATACTCATAATCTCTTGCTTATTAGCTGTGTCTTTGCTAAAATACAACTTTGATTTATTGTTGTTAACATTTAAACCCACATAGATTTTGAGTCTCTTTAAACACTTTCTAATCACCTTGGCACTATTCGTAGAAGCCCGAACAAAAATCATCAAGTCATCAGCATAGAGAAGGTGTGTAATTGCCGGTTCAAAATTAAAAGGAGGAGTAATTTCCTTGACTTTGTATGCCTTCAACATCAAAATAGAAAAATATTCCATAGCCACACAAAACAAATATGGAGATAAATGATCGCCTTGTCTAATTCCTCTATTGCTAGTGATTAATCCTTTAGGGTAACCATTAATCATAATAGAGAAAGTAGGAGAAGATATGCAATTGTATATTAATTTTACCAATTTTTAAGGAAAACCCATCTTTTTAAGCATATGACAGATAAATTTTCTGTTGACCATATCATAGGCTTTATGCAAATCTAATTTCAAACATAACTTACCAGCACCTTTTCTATTAAATAATCTTACTTGTTCATGCGCAAGTAGAATATTTTCAGAAATTACTCTTCTAGGAATAAAAGCAGATTGAGCTTCAGAAATTAGATATCTGAGAAAAGGTTTAATTCTGCTGCAGATAGCTTTGGCAATAATTTTGTAAATAACATTACAGCACGATATTGGCCTATAATCAGCAAATGACGATGGGTTATTAATTTTTGGCACAAGGGTAATAAAAGTATGATTAACACCTTTATCTAATTTGCCAGTGGAGAAGACCTGATTTATCATATTTGTCAAACTACTTTCTAATTCTCTCCAGTGAATTTTGTAAAATTTTGCAGAGAAACCATCAGGCCCCGAACTGCTATTATCAGACATGGACATTATGGAAGTGTAAACTTCATCAGAGCTAATACTGTTAGACAAGAACTCTCTCCCTCCATCATTAATACGATACATGCAATTAACATCAGGTAGAATTGTATTTATGTCATCACCATTAAAAATCTGAGTGAAATATGAAATAGCTTCATTTTCAATGGTAACGGGATCATGTACTAGTTTACCTTCTTTAGAAATAATGGAATTCAGATTTGAACTGTGTCTCCTCATAGACATTTTAGAATGAAAGAATCTAGTGCATTCATCTCCTTCTGTGAGCCATTCCACTTTAGCTTTTTGATTAAGATTTATGAATTCAATATTATTTTGCTCCTTCCATTTTTTGCAGGCTGCCATTAGATTGTCAAAAGCTATATTATTATCTGGGTTGTTATCAACACATTTGAGAGCTGATGCATATTCCTGCTCCAACTCCTTCAGAATGTTACCATCCAAGCATCTTCTATAGCTCCAGGCTTTTAGGTACATTTTACAAATTTTCAACTGTTGTCTAAAAACATGTAGATGAGAGCCCTCAAATTTTAACTCAAAAGCATTTGTGAAGCATTCTCCATATCCATCTAGTAAGTGCCAAGTATTCACATATCTAAATGGTTTACCTACTGAAGATATATGAGGATCCAGTAATTTAAGACATATAGGAATATGATCACTAATGGGATTAGAGACTCCAATACAGGCTAGATTAGGAAATTTGTTTATTAAAAGATCATTACAAAGAATTTTATCGATTTTAGTGGCCACTCCCCTTTTTCTCCACGTAAAATTGAAACCCAGAATAGGCAAATCAACCAGTCCTGAGTTGATCACACAGTTTTTAAAACCTTCCATTTGGCTGAATGGGACTGAATTACCCCCTTTCTTATCTGTAGTTGAAAGTATATTGTTGAAATCACCAATCAGGCACCAGGGCATATCAGTATAAATAGCTTCCTGTGACAATATATCCCATAAATGTTCTCTATCCTTAAGAAAATTACTAGCACATACAAAGGATATTTTCATTTTGAGTCCTCCCGCATTCATTATATTTAAGGAGATATGTTGTGATGACATATGAGTTGGTTCAACCTGCCAAGTTGAATTTTTCCAGATAACAAGAATTCTACCTTTACATGAACACATATTATTATCCAAATACGACCATCTATTATTCATTTTATATATTAGCTTTAGAGTGGCCTCATTACTTAGTTTATTCTCTAGTAAACCAACCAATGTTGTTTTATGAATTGTTAGAAATTTAAACACCGCTAATTGTTTTTCAGCAGCATTTAAACCTCTAGCTTTCCAAGCAATTATGGTCATTTAACTTTAGAGTAGCTCCTTGTTTGCCTTTTAGGAGGAGCATTGTTTGATGAATTAACATCATCATTTTTCTTTTTATTCTTTTTATTATTTATCTCATCATTCAATCATCAAATAACTTGTTTACCTCAACAAAATGTTCAACATTCATAACAGGATCCTGCTTAGAAATGGGATTATCGTCTACAGCAATATGATTTATTAATTCCTCATCAGAATTCGATAAATCTTCAACAAGACCTTCACCAGAATTAAGAGAAGAAACAGGTACTCCCTCTAGCTCCTGAACTTGCTGGCTATCATTTATATTATTTAGAGAGTTATATGTAACCTTCTCTTCTGTTATAAACTTAGTGATATTTCTTTTAATTGAACCACCAACCACGGTTGCATTTTTTCTCAGTGACAGATTACCTACTGTTCCTAAGGCAGAATCATTACCATCCCCTGAATGTTGGATTCCCTGAATTGTCGATAACTCAGCACATGTTGTTGAAGATTCATTATGTTCATCATATTTGGCTATTTCAGAATTTTGCGCAACTTTCTCAGCTTGGATATAAGTTGAAAGAGATTCCATATCCACATCCAATGGGTTGAACCGGTTATTAGAAATAATTATGTTCGAATGTTGAGTATTAATATTATTTCGCACCTGTGTATTGTTATTTGCAGCTTGTTGGACTAAATCAATTTCAGCACTCCTGTATTCACCATTGTTAAACTGGACTGTATCTGATTCATTTTCTCTGCTAACTTTCTGATTTTCATTTACACTATTAATTGGAGCAATATCTCTATTAATTACATCTTCTCTTACAGAATTCGAAGATTCATTTTCAGTAGTCTTAGTTTTTGGAATCCACTTACTTGTATTTTTGATTTTACATAGTTCAGTTGAATGTCCAAAATTTTTACATCCCTTGCAAAATATTGGTTTATAATCGTATTTCACTGAAACTTGTAGTTCTTCTCCATTATGCATTACCACATCAACATGGTTAGGAAATCCCTCTTCAGCAGATATTTCTATTAGCACCTTGGCATATGCAATCCTGGATTCATCCGCCGTGATTTTATCCATCTTTATTGGTTTACCCAAAACACTAGCTATAGCACTTATCGCTTCCTTAAACCATAAATCCAATTCCAGGTTATGCAACTTCACCCATATCGGCATTGTCGATAGTAAATCTCTACTAAACCTCATTCCTGCCTGCCACTTCTTGAGAATTATAATTCGATTGCCAAACAAATATGGACCTCCCTTCAACACATTCTCACAGTCTGAAGCGTCTATGAATCTAATAATAAAGAATCCATTATCTCGATCCAGTAAATTAAATTGTTTTTTAGGCTTCCAAATACGTTCAATATACGCTTTCAAATGAGTATGATATGGTCTAGACTCGTATACATAAAAGATGATCGAATTTTTCCACTTATTAGCAGCTCTTTTATTCATTTCAGAATCAATTACAGCCTTTTTCTTCTGATTAACAATTAATGGTTGTTTGTATATTAAGTCCACTAGTTCTTCTGATCCTTCAATGCCACCATCAGCAGCATTCCTCCATTCTTTATTATGTCCTTCATCTAAACCAATCTTGATTCTACTCCAGTCTATCGTTCGCTCTACATAAGGCTTTCGATATAACCCATGGTTACCAGTTGGTTTTGAATCATTGCGCGCCTCTACTTGATTTGTCATATTATGATTTATATGAGAGCCAGATCTATCTTTGGACAGAGAAATTTTATCTCTATTCCAGAAAGACTGCGATTGTAAATTGATTACCAGATTGTGCGAACTTCCAGAGCCTCCGTTATCCATTCGATTATTCTTACCAGCTCTATCCGATAAACCAGATCCATTTTGCAAATCACCATTATCTGCTTTACCAGATTTATCTGAAGATTTTCCACGATTAGGAATTATAATCACCCCAGATCTGATCTTGTCATTAACAGAACTAGAATTTATTTGACTAGAAACCCTAGCCCTCTCTTCTACACGAGGAGGATCGGTACTTGTTTCTGTGTGTACTTCCTTATCCGGAGGACGAGAAAGAGAATTGAAACCGCCTTGTGAAGTATCATCACCATAAACCGCCTTGAGAGAAGGATTCGCCATGAGATCTGTCGCCATGAGATCTGTCGCCTTAAAATTCATTTAAACAATACATAATTATATATATATATATATATATATATATATTGAAAGAGATTTTCTTATTATTTTGAACTTTTAATGAAAGTTAATTTTATAAAAATTTCTTTAAATTAAAATTAGATTAATAATTTCAATTGGATTTTTAATTTTAAAATTTAATGATTTCCATTTCTATTGGATTTCATGGTTTTCTAAAGGAGTTTTAATAAACAATTGAATTGTCAGATTGGTATGGGACTTTCTGTACAATTCTTTCGTTTATTACTGTAATTTTTTAAAAAGAGAAGTGGAAATTACTAGTTTTTAGTAAATACTTAAATTTACTATCTGGTTGGGATGGTTTGTGAAATTCTTGTAATTACTGGAGTGACTGTAATTAACACTTAGAGTTTTTTTATTTTAGGTGTTCGGATTTCAGACTGATAGATCCTCGAGAGAAGATAACTCATTTTTTATCAACCTGAGGATCGATACATTTTTAGATTTAGGTAGGTAGACTTATTTCATGGGGTTAGGTCTATCTGATATAA
The DNA here is from genome assembly GCA_030765085.1 of Allium cepa. Classification (NCBI taxonomy): domain Eukaryota; kingdom Viridiplantae; phylum Streptophyta; class Magnoliopsida; order Asparagales; family Amaryllidaceae; genus Allium; species Allium cepa. The sequence goes on from CM060941.1 coordinate 1,047,379,411, forward strand.
CACGACTACCCTTTTTTTTGTTTGGATAGGTGTTATATTACATCCGTAACAGTTTAGTTTACAGTTGGACAATGTTTACCTATTTATTTTAGTTACATAAATTCACATAGTTTTGTTATAAATACGACTACCTTTCTTTTCGTAAGGAGTCGGGGTTTTTACCTGGTAGTCTATTTTCATTCGTTACACTATTGCACTATGTGGCAGAGTTTATTTTTTTTAGTTAGGCCATGTGTCTCACTATATCATACTGATAGTTGACTACCATTATTAGTTCATTAGTGATGATTATTTCGTGTGAGGTTTTGGTATAGATATTTAGTATCTTTTTGCTCTGGCAAATTTTGGATTGGCTGTCATCGTATTTGGAGATGATAGTCCATTAGAGACTTGATATGAATTTAAGAAATGGTGATTCTGATCAACATGCCTTATTTTGAATGTTTGGTTTTTAGTCATATTTTGAAATGACTAATTTTAGAGTTAAGTCATTTATGGATTTATAAAGTAGTGAATTTAATTAATAAGCGTTATTATGATTTTTGTTCGACATATTTAATATGGCTTATTATTTTTAAGTCATAAAGTTATGATATTAGTACCTCACATTTTATTTAGATACAATCTGACCCGTTTATTATTTTAATAGTCGGTCAGACCAAGACTTTACAGATACGGGGACCCATCAACCTTTGGATTTTGGGCTGGCATTGAAGTAGACTATTTTGATAATTTTAGTTTACGTCATACTCGTATATATTGACAGTAGGAGTTTATGTCATCTATATTATATAGTAGTGACTTTGTACCTGATACAAGATTTTGTATATGATGTATATATATTTATGTAGGTTTAGTACTCATATTTTGTAGACTCGGATTATATTATGTATATGATGATGTATATTATTCCGCTTTGATCCGTGACTCTGATGCTGATTTATCTATATTATATATTGTTTTGAATATTTTTAATCGATATGTTTATTACTTTCTGCTAATATCGTACAAGTCTAAATTTTAGTTCAGATCCTCAAAAAGGTAAATAAGACGTGTCAGTGTTAGTATAAAAATATATTCACATTCGATCGTCCTTAACCTGCCGTATTCTTCGGATTAGTAGACGACATTATTTGTAATGTTCTTGGACATAGCGGTGAGTTCGTTATAGTTTCTAACTCTATCATTTTATACATAAATTTTTTACAAACTCTTGAGGAAGGATAATGTTATCTGGGATAGATGTACCGGGGACGAAGGTGCTTTGCTTTAACGAAACCAATGCAGAGCTTCAGTTGAACTTGGCAATGAAGCAATTCTTATCCTCAACTCAAAAACCTACCCGCTTTCGTTACAAGTAGGAGCTGCTAGATTCTAAAGTCACTCTGATCCGTCACAGGATTAAGCATAATGAAGTTAACATTACTACCTTGGTTAATTAAATGAAAAGTGTCATGCAAGTCATAATGCATGTATAATTCATTAAGTTAATGACAAATGTCATTTGCTTATTAGCGATAAATGCCATTCGTCTATTAATGAAACATGTCACTTTTCTTATGCTCTATATGTGCATACAACATGGTAGTTTATTTCTAATAAATAACATTCGTTATGGTAATATACATGCATACATAATTGTTAATGTTAGCTTGACAGGATAACGTAGAGTCGTATGTTTGTAATACGTAAACTTTCAATAAAATGTTTATAATTCAGAAATTGTTACAATATATGTAAATCATGAAATGAATATGTTTTTACGTTATTTTGTTTAGTCCCACATCGTGGAATAAGTTAAACCCTTAGCTCTGAAGCCTTTATATAAAGGAGACTATGTAATGTAAATGTATATCTATTCTTAGAAATGAATAATATATCTTCTGTCCCTTTCTAATGGCTTCTATGTAACGACCCACTATTTTGGACCATTCAAATCGACACTAATCCATACATGTCAAACTTGAATAATTCAAAATAATAGATTATGATTAACATTTGGAACAAATAAAACCAATAACAGAATCACAGACACAGAAATATCAGAATAACTCGCAGCAGAAATAAAAATACCATAGTAGTTCATGAAGCTACTATAACAAATTCTCAAAACAAAATACACAATGCCAGTCTGAAAACAACACAATAGAGATCCCAAATACATATAGGTTCACTAATACAAGAGCTGAAATAGATGAACTGAAACAAAAATAGATGAATAACTAGATAAGCAGAATCTCCAGCGATTCCTAACTCCAGAGAGAGAAATCCAAAGCTGTGAATACTCAGCCTGACCCGAGCGTAAAGTAAAACACAAAACACTCGAGTCAGGACATACATACTTATACAATGTAAGCTAACTCAAGTGAACTGTAGTAGTAATGCACAATAACTTAAAGGATGTTTGGGATCGCCCATCCTCTAAGGATCCGTTAAACCATCAATTAAACGATGATAAACGCTATCATAGAAGTGCCTATATTAAAGTAAACTATGTAAATAACAGAGTTAATGTGGCTAGGGTAGCGCAGAGCTGCAACAATCGCTCACCTCTAGTCACATTTTCAAATTGAAGGTGTACATCTAAAAATCACAAGGCATATAGAGAAGTGCACCCGTGGTTAAAATTCCAAACAGGATTATAATTTCGAATTAAAATCATTCGTTTAAACCAAAAAGGTGGAGTCATTATACCATCAAATCAAATATTAAATTTCTAAAATTTTAACATTTCCATAGTTCATTTATTCACTTAAATATATTAAAACAGTGAAATTTCAGGTTTCGCAGCACTTAGAAAATGCTACGGTAAGTTACATTTGAAAACAAATTCAATTCAGCAAAGACAACATTTAAAAATTTCTGTAATAGTTCAGTTATATTCAAAAATCTCATTTCAGCCAACTGTAGCGCTTATCAAGTGCTACAATAGCCATTTTATTAATTTCAGATTCAAGTTTTAGTTCTGCAACTACAGCACTTACCAAGTGCTGCAATAGCCCTTAGTTAAATTTAGCATTTTAGTTTACTTGCATCAACTACAACACTTACAAAGTGTTGTAATATCCTTTACAATAGATTTTAACTTAACTTCAGAAATGATAGCATTTCTGAATGCTGTTAATTAAATTTCCAGCTTTCAATACAATTTCAGCAATAATAAAATTCCAATTTAAATCATTTTAACTTATAAATTTTCATATTTTTCCACTTTAAAATGGTCATTTAAAATACCCTTTAATTCATGATTTTTATAAAGTAAAATTTATACATAAAATCAAATTTTTAAATAATTCACTTATTAACTTCAAGGATACAAATTTTCCATTCTTTGCATTTTAAAAATTAACATAATAATTAAGTTTAATTACCGTTTAAAATATAAACTTAATTTCCATTTTTATTTACTTAACTTAACTTTTATTCTTAAACCAAATTTTACAATTCCAAGTCGAGTTATATTTCAAATTACACTTTCAAACATTTATTTATTTATTTAACCATTTTAATTCATAGAAAAATCAAATACACTTTATTGAGTCATTTTTAAATTCAAATTTAAATTAAATTATCATATTTTATTTACTTAACTTAACTCCATTTTTAAACAAAATCACAAATTTCAAAATTTTAGTTATATTTCAAATTTCAACTTAACCATTCATTTATTTCACATTTCAACTTGAAGAAAAATCATTAATACTTTGTAAAAATCATTTTTAATTCAATTTAAATTAAAATATCATAAATATACAAATTTAAAACACTTTAAAATTTTCCAAAAAATATACATAATAACCATTGGTCTGTATAATATTTTCTAACCAAGGTCAAGTGATACGGATAATATATCATTTCGATCCGTAATTTACAAAGAAAAATCCAGGTTCTATCATTTCAAACCCGCAATTCCAAGCTAATGAAAAATAAATAAAAATCACTTAGGCCTATCATTTCAGCCCATAACGGTTTTTCCCTATTCTAAAGGCCGTTCGGGTATGTATCATTTCAACCCATAGTGGTTCTATTCTACAGGGAACTTGCAGTGTGATAAACAGATATAAATAATAGTATAGCAACATATGGCAGTAACAGATGATATGACAGGTTTATAAACAGGGTTAACATCATATGATTCACATGACGGGTAGATATAACATGATATAGCAATTCTACACATTCACTTGTTGTCAATTCACCATTTATATAAGTATAAATGTCATGAGTGAATACTCATCTTTTTACGCTGGAGATAGCAATCAAAATTACACAAATGAATTCCAAAAAGCACGATAGCACGACATAGCATGACATTTGACTCAAGTGAGGGGAGAGAGAGCCTAGATTTGATCTTGTAAACAACCAATAACACAAAAAAATATACACATGAATATTCAACCCAAAACAATATAGAACAAATTGTAATACAAAGCAACAAAGACAATACCTTGCCTTTACCATTCAAACGCTTGACCATAGGGGATCAAGTGCTTGGCCATGATGGTGTTAAGCTCAGGTTTGGAATCATGAAGGTCGGGTTTAGCATCAATATATCACGGCTAGTGAGGTATGAGAAGTGAGGGGTTACAACATGAAGACTATCAAAGGGCAAGGCAAAAGAGGCAAGGTTTGTTCAACTTTTTGGCTTAGCCATGACATCATAGGCTCAGCTATGGTCAGGAACAGGTCTGGAAAGTGATGAAGAGCCGGCCAGAATTGAAGTAGTAGGTGGTGGTGGTGGCTATGGGGTGGCCAAAGCAACTATGAACGGGTAGGTGATGTTATGGCTCGGCTAGGCACTAGTTTTGGTGGAGTTTGTGCAAAATTTGTGGTGCTAGCCTCAAAAAATGGTCACGGCCAGATCATGGTCAGAGGAGGAGGTGGTGGTGCTGCTATAGATGGTGGAGGTGATGGTGGAGCTGATGGAGTAGGAGCTAGGCCGAGCAAGCTAGGAGAAGAACAAGGCACAAAATCAATGAAGAGAAGAGAAAAAGAGATAAGGGAAGAAGCCATTTCCATATTTTTTTTCTTGCCATGAGTTTTGAGATGGAAAGAAATTTTCTCGTGTGAAAATGAGGAGGATATACGGCTAAGATAAAGAAAATGGACAGCTACACCTAATGAAAAGTCAAAAGCAAAATGAAAGGACAAGAGGTAAATGGAAAGTCACGTGCATATGAAAAGTCTTGACTCTTTGCATTTCTTATTTCTTTTATTCAAATTACACGTAAAAAGTAAGTAAATAAAATAGAAAAAAAACAAAAAAATAAAGTAGAAAAGAAAATAAATAAATAAAAATTAGAAAAAATATAAAATAATTAAGAAAATAGCTTAATAATTGAAACTAGGATTTAAAAATTGTAAATAAAATACAATAAGCTTTGGAAAATTATAACTTCACTTTTAAAAATGTTATAAAAATAAAATATATACATAACATGTCATATAACACATATATACACAATTAGAACAACATATGAAAAACAAAAATATTATTTATATAAATTAAAATAAACAATTTTGTTAAATAAATCAATTTACATACAATAGTGTAAAAAGCATAACTTTCACAATATAAATCGGATTTCAACGAAACAAAAAGCAGTATTCTTGAAATTTAATACATTTTCATAATAAAAGATAAAATTCAAAAATTCAAATATTTTAATTTTAAATTTAAAAGTCAAAGTTTGACCATATTGACCAAAATTCGCATTTTCTGGAAAATATTCTATTTATTCATGTTTGACATATAATTCACATAAAAATCCAAATTTATATTTAAAATAACAAATTTTATTCATTTTAAATATATAAAATAAATTTTTTAATCAGGAATTTAATTAAAATAATTAACATATATAATTAAAATAATCACAAAATACAGGGTTGTTACACTCTCCCCCACTCAAATCTTTTCGTCCTCGAAAAGAACGAACAAGGAAAATAAGGGAAAGAAAGATAGACAAAGCAAATAGTACCTGCAAAAAACAATTCTAGATTCGAAGCACGAATGCTCTCCTCCATCTCCCAGGTACAATCTCGATCATCAGTACTCCACTCTACTTTGACCAGACAAACAGATTTCCTTCTTAGCTGCTTCGTAGCTCTGTCGACAATACGAAGTAGCTTCCTCTCGACAGTCAAATTAGGCTCAATATCCAAACTATCAAGAGCAAAAGGCTGAACAAAAAGAGATGGGTCATGAAGATACCGGCGAAGATGTGAGACGTGGAATACATCATGCACTCCAGAAAGCTTCTCGGGCAAATCCAAACGATAAGCCAAAGAACCAACTCTTTCAAAAATGTGGAAAGGATCCTCGAAGAGGAAGAAGGTGGGAGAATAGGAATAACTAGAAGGGAAAATAGGTTGAAAGACAAGGATGAACCATTATCTTAAAACCATATAAATTTCAATTTGAATATTTTTTTAACATTTTAAACATATTATAATATGATGAACAGTCATTTGATTCAAATTTGTTAGTTCGAAGTAAACAATATTTAAAACATTTTAAATTATTTAGAAAAGAAAAATAAATTATCAAAATATCATTTATATAATACTTTATCAAAATACTTTTATAACTCGATGTCTTAACAAGTTTACTCTTGTTCCTACAAACTCTGGCCGTGCGTTGATCAGGCGCGAAGCTAGAATTCTCCTGATACTTAGTAGACTTGTTTCAACACCCAGTGAAAATACTGGAGAACTTTTAAAAACAGATATGGAAAGTAAAATCCGAATAAAACAACCCCAAACCAAAACGTTATCTAACCATGAATAGCAGAAACACAATGGTTACGCCTGGATCCCCCAGGAAACATCTGTATCCATAAGATATCTCAGCCCTGCAAATTACCCATGATGACTAGTAGACCGCAGATATACAATGGTTACGCCTGAATCCCCCAGGAAACATCCATACCTGTAAGCTATCTCAGCCTGCGGATTTCGCTACTAAAAATGACCTGCATAGATTCAGATACACAATGGTTACGTCTGGATCCCCTAGGAAACATCCGTACCCTTAAGCCATCTCATCCAGGCAAATTACGCTATGCAGTCGCACTCGTAAGACCATGGAGATAGCCATGGGATCCCATGGACACTCGAGTATCATATCTGAAAAACCTAAATCAGAGGGAATAATATCGATAGAATGAATCCACAATGTGGCCACAAAGCGGATATCAAGTAGAAGGCACTTTCCATGTATTACTTCAAAAATATGTATCATATAGTACCTTTTCAAATCACTTTCAATTATCATACTTATACAAAGTCCATCATATATAATATTTTATTTTCAAATCGAATACTTTCCAGATCAATAGTATATCAAATCACACTTATATAGACTTCGATTATATAAGATTTCACTTTGCAAATTGAGTACCTTTCCAAAACGATAGTTTTCAAATCAACTTCATACTTATACAAATCAATTTTTATATAACTTTGGTAACTCCCAGATCAAATATTTAATAAAACAAGATTCTCAATTTCAATTCCTTTCAATAACGTTTCAGTTTCAAAATCATATATGATTTTTCCAAATCATTTCTTCTAAATTAAATATATTCAATTTCAAAGTTTCTTAAAACAATAGATTTAGAAAATAATTCAAATTTCCAAATCAACAAAATTTATGTCAAACAAATCCATTTCTAAAGTCATCATGTAAATATTAGGTTTAAAATTTCAATCTATTTTCGAAACCAAATCTTTTCCTCAAGAATCACTTATCTCCAAAATGATCACCAATTCTATAACCTTTCCTTTAAATCCTTTTTTTTGAAAGATCTACTTTACCTTTGAAAATTATTATTATTATACATATAGTTTTATAAAAGATGTTACGAAGTTAAAACATTTGAACTAAATTTTATTCAAAATATTTTGAAAACTAAATTTTTATTCAAAACGTTTCAAATCTAAATTTCATATTAGTATAATTCAAAATAGTTTTATTCATTAACTTAGCAAAACAGTTTCAAACTTATTAAAACATACAAAACTAAACTTATATACTTTATCAAACTTACATACAAAACTAAATTAAATTAACCTTGATTTGGAAGTGCTCGAACTTTAAAAAAAGTCGAAGAAACCAAATTTTCCAATCCAAGAGTTAGAAATCAGCAACAAATCAGTAAATCAATTTCATTAGATAAGGTTATACCAAAACAAATCTGAAACTCGAGGACTGAACACCGGCTTACTTTAAATCATTTCAAATATATATATATATATATATATATATATATATATGCATATATCAATCAAATCATACTTCGAAAAGTGAAATCAAAATTTGTTTCACAAAATCATTCACATAGCAAAGCTACTAAAGTGGCCACTCCCCCACTCTGAAACTCGAAAATCAATGTCGATGATGTGTGCACTCATCATTGAAATTATTTCCAACGACACAAGTGAGTTCTGGACTTCTATTTTCTTAAATCTTTGAAATCTCTTCAAAATAATTGGAATTCATTTGAATACATTTGAAACATTTCTTATTCGAAAAATATCTTTAAATCGTATTATTATTATATATTTTCCAAAATCTTAAAACCGATTTCAAAACACTGGAGTTTGATTCCTCAAATTCAAATTCAAAACCCTTCAGTTATAAATCATTTTATATAAATCAAATTTCTTGTAAAAAAATTTCAAAATTTAAAATCCTTTCAAAGCTTCGAATTTTCATTTTTAAAAGGTATATAATCCTTATCGATAACATTTCACTCTTATATATAAAATGTCGTCATCCTTATCAAAATAATAATTCTGATGTATGCACAATTTCAAAATACAACCAATCACAAATTTCCAAGGATTGATTCAGGGATGGATTTCAAGCAAACAGAGATTCAAATTTAGAGGAACTCTAATCAAATAGAATTCTGATTCGAAGATAAGCTCAAACGAAGAAGAGATAATTTAATTACCAAATAGAAGATGGATAAGCCTTTATAAATCGCGGGCGACTTCAACCCGTCAACTGTGACTTCAGGAATATAATCAATGCGGAAATCTAAGGCAAATCGACATTTGGTCGCCAGAGATAGAATCCAGGTAGAGCAGGAGATAGATAGCATCGACATCCAAGGATGCAGAAATCTCTGGTGAATCAATACCAATTATAAGGGAGTTTCACCCGTTTACAAATCATTCAAAGATTGCGGAATCACCAATCTTTATAGAGGTTATTCATAGTGGAGTTATGGAATGCCCCAAAATCAAAAGGATAAAATAGGGAAGACAAGACTGGATTTCAGAATAAGTGAGAGCGTTCCAAAATTCAAGGAATCCTAATCGATATGAATCCTAACCAAGAGATTACTAACAATGTGGACACCAAAGGGATGAAGTTTAGAAAATCTTGATTCCAAAATGAGAAAAATAATTTATACCAATATAATCTTCGAAGATCCTTCAAAATCATTTGGAAATCATTTTATACTTCGAAAATACATTCTCTCACAAAGAAATGATTCTGAGATTGATTTCACTCATTCTACGGTATTTCTACCCAATCTCTAATGAGTTTTTGCTCCGCAAACTATGGTTTGCCTAAAACCAAAGTTCTGATACCAACTGTAGCGACCCACTATTTTGGACCATTCAAACCAACAATAATCCACACATGTTAGACTTGAATAATTCAAAATAACAGATTGTAATTAAAATTTGAAGCAAATAAAACCAATCACAGAATCACAGAACTGAAATATCAGAATAACTCGCAGCGGAAATAAAAATACCATAGTAGTTCATGAAGCTACTATAACAAAGTCTCAAAACAAAATACATAATATCAGTCTGAAAACAAAACAATAGAGATCCCAAATACATATAAGTTCACTAATACAAGAGTTAAAATAGATGAACTGAAAGAGAAATAGATGAATAACTAGATAAGCAGAATCTCCAGCGATTCCTAGCTCCAGAAAGAGAAATCCAAAGCTGTGAATACTCAAGCTGACCCGAGCGTAAAGTAAAACACAAAACACTCGAGTCAGGACATACATACTTATACAATGTAAACCAACTCAAGTTAACTGTAGTAGTTATGCACGATAACTTAAAGGATGCTTGGGATCACCCATCCTCTAAGGATCCGTTGAGCCATCAATTAAACGGTAATAAACGCTATCATAGAAATGCCTATATTAAAGTAAACTGTGCAAATAACAGAGTTAATGTGGCTAGGATAGCGCAAAGCTGCAGCAATCGCTCACCTCTAGTCACACTTTCAAATTGAAGGTGTACATCTAAAAATCACACGGCATATAGAGAAGTGCACCCGTAGTTAAAATTCCAAAAAGGTTTATAATTTCGAATTAAAATCATTCATTTAAACCAAAAAGGTGGAGTCGTTATACCATCAAATCAAATATTAAATTTCCAAAATTTTAACTTTTTCATAGTTCATTTATTCACTTAAATACATTAAAACAGTGAAATTTCAGCTTTCGCGGCACTTAGAAAATGCCACGGTAAGTTACATTTGAAAACAAATTCAATTCAGCAAAGACAGCATTTAAAAATTTCTGTAATAGTTCAGTTATACTCAAAAATCTCATTTCATCCAACTGCAGCACTTATCAAGTGCTACAAATAGCCCTTTTATTAATTTCAGATTCAAGTTTAGTTCTGCAACTACAGCACTTACCAAGTGCTGCAATAGCCCTTAGTTAAATTTAGCCTTTTAGTTCACTTGCATTAACTACAGCACTTACAAAGTGCTGTAATATCCTTTACAATAGATTTTAACTTAACTTCAGAAATGATAGCATTTTTGAATGTTGTTAATTAAATTCCATCAATACAATTTCAGCAATAATAAAATTCCAATTTAAACCATTTTAACTTATAAAATTTCATATTTTTCCACTTTAAAATGGTCATTTAAAATACCCTTTAATTTATGATTTTTATAAAGTACAATTTATACATAAAATCAAATTTTAAATAATTCACTTATTAAATTCAGGTATACAAATTTTCAGTTCTTTGCATTTTAAAAATTAACTTAATAATTAAGTTTATTACCATTTAAAATATAAAATTAATTTCCATTTTTATTTACTTAACTTAACTTTTATTCTTAAACCAAATTTCACAATTCCAAGTTAAGTTATATTTCAAATTACACTTTCAAACATTCATTTATTTATTTAACCATTTTAATTCATAGAAAAATCAAATACACTTTATTAAGTCATTTTTAAATTCAAATTTAAATCAAATTATCATATTTTATTTACTTAACTTAACTCCATTTTTAAACAAAACACAAATTTCAACTTAACCATTCATTTATTTCACAGTTTAACTTGTATAAAAATCATTAATAATTTATAAAAATCATTTTTAATTCAATTTAAATTAAAATATCATAAATATACAAATTTAAAATACTTTAAAATTTTCCAGAAAAATTTATATAATAACCACAGGTCTGTATAATATTTTCTAACCAAGGTCAAGTAATACGGATAATATATCATTTCAATCCGTAATTTACAAAGAAAAATCCGGGTTCTATCATTTCAAACCCGCGATCTCAATTTAATGAAAAATAAATAAAAATCGTCCAGGCCTATCATTTCAGCCCATAACGATTTTTCCCTATTCTAAAGGCCGTTCGGGTATGTATCATTTCAACCCATAGTGATTCTATTCTACAGGGAACTTGCAGTGTGATAAATAAATATAAATAAGAGTATAGCAACATATGGCAGTAATAGATGATATGACAGGTTTATAAACAGGGTTAACATCATATGATTCACATCACAGGCAGGTATAACATGATATATCAATTCTACATGTTCACTTGTTGTCAATTCACCATTTATATAAGTATAAATGTCATGAGTGAATACTCACCTTTGTACGCTGGAGATAGCAACCAAAACTACACAAATGAATTCCAGAAAGCACGAAAGCACGACACAACACGACATTTGATTCAAGTGAGTGGAGAGAGAGCCAAGATATGATCTTGTAAACAACCAATAACACAAACAATATACACATGAATATTCAAACCAAAACAATATAGAACAAATTGAAATACAAAGCAACAAAGACAAGACCTTGCCTTTACCATTCAAACGCTTGACCATAGGGGATCAAATGCTCGACCATAGGGGATCAAATGCTAGGCCATGATGGTGTTAAGCTTAGGTTTGGCATCATGAAGGTCAGGTTTAGCATCAATATAGCACAGCTAGTAAGGTATGAGAAGTGAGGGGTTACAACATGAAGACTATCAAAGGGCAAGGCAAAAGAGGCAAGGTTTGTTCAACGTTTTCGCTCGGCCATGACATCATAGGGCTCAGCTATGGTCAGGTACAAGTCTGGATAGTGGTGAAGAGGTGGCCAGAGGTGAAGTAGTAGGTGGTGGTGGCGGCTAAGGGGGTGGCCAAAGCAATTATGAAGGGGTAGGTGATGTTATGGCTCGGCTAAGCACTAGTTTTGGTGGAGTTTGTGCAAAATTTATGGTGCTAGCCTCAAAAAATGGTCACGGCCAGATCATGGTCAGAGGAGGAGGAGGTGGTGCTGCTGTAGATGGTGGAGGTGATGGTGGAGATGATGGAGTAGGAGCTAGGCCGAGCAAGCAAGGAGAAGAACTAGGCACAAAATCAATGAAGAGAAGAGAAAAAGAGATAAGGGAAGAAGCCATTTCCAATTTTTTTCTTTCCGTGAGTTTTGAGATGGAAAGAAATTTTCTCACGTGAAAATGAGGAGGATATACGGCTAAGAGAAAGAAAATGGGCGGCTACACCCAATGAAAGGTCAAAAGCAAAATGAAAGGACAAGAGGTAAATGGAAAGTCACATGCATATGAAAAGTCTTGACTCTTTGCATTTCTTATTTAAATTACGCAAGTAAAAAGTATGTAAATAAAATAGAAAAAAAACAAAATAGAGTAGGAAAGAAAAAAATCAAATTTATTTTAGAAAAAATATAAAATAATTAAGAAAATAGCTTAATAATTGAAACTGGGATTTAAAAATTGTAAATAAAATACAATAAGCTTTGGAAAATTATATCTTCACTTTTAAAAATGTTATAAAAATAGAATATATACATAACATGTAATATAACACATGTATACACAATTAGAACAAGATATGACAAACAAAAATATTATTTATATAAATTAAAATAAACAATTTTGTTAAATAAATCAATTTACACAAATAGTGTAAAAAGCATAACTTTCACAATATAAATCGGATTTCAACGAAACGAAAAGCAGTATTCTTGAAATTTAATTTATTTTCATAATAAAAGATAAAATTCAAAAATTTAAATTTTAAATTTAAAAGTCAAAGTTTGACCATATTGACCAAAATTCATATTTTTTGAAAAATATTCTATTTATTCATGTTTGGACATATAATTCACATAAAAATCAAAATTTATATTTAAAATAACAAAATTTATTCATTTTAAATAAATAAAATAAAGTTTTTAATCAGGAATTTAATTAAAATAATTAACATATACAATTAAAATAATCACAAAATACAAGGTTGTTATATTCTATTTTCTTCATTTTATAACACGTTATCAACACGAAGCTCTTATAAATCTTCTAAACGGTAAGCTATCTTTCTGATCTAATTGATCAAATCTTTCAGATCTCATTCTATTAAAAAAAAATTATTTTAGATCTCACTGTATCATTGATCTAATTATTCGGATCTGATTATATTTATACATCTTATTTTTTTGTCCATGTATTTCAGATCTTGTTTTTTGTAGATCTTATTTTTTTTAATTCTAATTTTTTAGATCTCTTGTAGATTTTACTATCATGTTCATATCATATTTTTTAGATTCGTAGATTTTAATCATCGGACCTCTTATTTAATTGGCATTCATGTATATCCATTTTTTATGATAATTTTAAATTTGATCTGAGACTAAAGTTGTTCCATAGACTAAAATGTAATTTCTAACCTTATTCTGTTAATTTTTTTTTTAGATCTTATCTATCATAGATCTAATTTTATGGATTTCATTATACACATACATACACATACATACATACATACATACATACATACATACATACATATATATCTTACCTCATAGATCTTGCTCTATCAATCTTATCATTTTAGATCTCATTTTATGTAGATATAAACTTTTAGATCTCATTCCATTGTTTGGTAAAAAAAAGGTTTTCATTTTGAAATTTTATTTGTTTGGGTTTCAGTTTGAAAAAGAACTGTAGAAATAATTTTACCACATGATTTTTATTTTCAGAAGAAATATTTCACTGTTTCTTAGAGAAAAAATATAAGGATAATACGTATCTAGAAGATCGTATTAAGTCTATATGAAGGAATAAGAACCTGAAGTTCATATGTACGAAGGTGAAAGATTAAAGTCTTCATAACTTGAAATAAAGCCATGAAAAAAAATAAGTGAGCAATTCCAAAAGAAGATGTTGATATGTTCAGAACACATAGAATAAAAATAATATGTTGAAATAAGATTACAAATGTGGTAAATACTATTTCCTTGAAGAGAAATAGTATTATGATTCTCATGTTCGAATACAATTATGAAGAGTCCCCTTGTTTCATTGTATTTAATTAATATTGGAGACATGAAATTCTCAAATAAAAATTATGCATATAAGTTTGAATTCCTAAAAAAGGTTTATATATTAGAACTCAAATATATAAATTTGAGATGTGAAGCTTTGAATTATTGGAAAAGCTAATTCAGATTATGGTAAATTCCAATTGCAATAAAACTTGAAGTTTGATAATGAAAATCAAGTTGTACCATTTAGGATCTAAAATACTAAACAAAGACTTTATTTTAAAGTAAAACTGGAACCTAAAGTTTAAAAAATATTTGTCAATGGTATTAACTATTAAACCAAATAAATGTATAGAAATTTGTTCACTCCTGAAGTGGTGATAATAATAATAAAAAAAATCTCCAAAAGAGATTTGTTGATATATTTGGTGTTTTTACCAAACCAAATAAATACGTAGAAATATATCTACTCTCCTACTCTCTTTCATTTTAATAGAAAACAAGGTATTCTGATAGAAAGTTTATTTCCTAATTTTTTTTCCTTCTTCCATGCATCCAATCATGTCTTTCAAAAGGTAAAATGTAATAGATCAAGTTTTTTCCTTTGCCTCATCAAGTAAGTATTTTGGATTCTTCATAAAATGAATGTTAATATTTATACACACATCAATTATGTTGTTTTATATATAAAACTCATTCGTCTTTCCTCTTTCAACAAAGAGGTATTC
This sequence comes from Allium cepa, assembly GCA_030765085.1. Taxonomy (NCBI): domain Eukaryota; kingdom Viridiplantae; phylum Streptophyta; class Magnoliopsida; order Asparagales; family Amaryllidaceae; genus Allium; species Allium cepa. Next base: position 1,047,394,725 of record CM060941.1, read on the forward strand.
CAATGTTTATTATTTTATATGCTTTATCTTTTACTATTATTGTCATGTCACAAAAATATACTTATTAATGTTATAAATAGCTGTAACTCATACAACATATTTTTTAGTTTCCAAGTCAAACTATTTTGTTTTTTATGATATTATTCATACATTACATGATGTATAAATTTCCTCTCTCCGTTTAGCTTACAATATGTAAATAACCGCATATATTAATTCATATATTAATCAGTAGCAATTAATAAATCATTAAATAAAATTAATTGATTAATGAGAATGGTCCAACAAAGATGCGTATGAATACTTCATACATTTATTCTTCTTTTATATCTCTTATTGTTGACAAGGATCATAACGTATGTACATGTTATAGATTCATGTTTCTCACTATTGCAGTTGTTATGAATTAATAAATGTTATTTGATACTACATATTCATATTCTTAAATTTGCTTATATTATGAAAGTAAACATAATCAAGTTAGCACAATCGTGATTATAATTCATCCCTTCTCCACCAATCAATCCATATAAAGACCTTTCCATATTTTCAAGGATAGTTTTGCATTTTCAAGGAAAGTAATGAATGCAATTAATGAGATTGGATCTAGAGCTATCAAAATGATGTAAATAAGAAATTATAGTCGTTTTTATAGATTATATTTGATTGTTTTTACTATTTTGCATTAACGTTTTTATTCTTTCACTGTAACTGCTATCAGATATGGTTTCTTAATTTATGAAATGCATTGATTATATACGCATGAACAATATTTTGATGCTTATGCATTTTTATTTCCACTTATAGTTGGTAATATGATAAACACAGCCAAGCTTGAATTTAAAGCTTTGGACTTATTAGAAGATAACTTTTTGTCATAGATATTGGATGTTGACATCCTATTACAATATCGTTGCTTAGAAAATGCCATAAAAATGATAATCCAATAGGATAAAACAACGACTCTTATATTTTTAAGGTGTCATATCCATGACAAACTTAAAATAAAACATTTAACTAAAAAAATCATCTTTACCTATGAAACTCCCTAAAGGAGCGTTACGACCACCAAAATATGGTCACACTTCTGAACACTAGACACAAGTGGTTGAACTTGAAGTTTCAAGTCTTTAAATCTATCAGGAAATACAATTCCTCTATATTTAGAATTGCTTCTAAACTAAAATTATGTAAAAGGATTGTCTTGTAATGCTAACCTGAAGTTAGATCATATCTTCGAAGTTGATGATGGAAACTTCATTAATGATGAAAATCTAAGTGCAATAATAAATGAGATGGTCGAGTTGATCAGTAGTAGCAGCCTGAAGTATGCTATGTGGATTTTATTTTATTTCAGTTCAATAAATCAGTTGGAAGTTGGTGCTTGTATGTTTTTCCTTTCATAACTAATTGAAATAATGTACTGATAATGTTGGCTTTAATCAGTAGTCTATTTTAAATTTTTGGAAAGTACTGGCATTTATTTATGCTTATAAATTTAGTAGTTGACTAACTATATTGTCCTTTAGTTCTTAGGATATGGACCATCAATATTTGAATGATAATATATGCCTACTAGATTGTGCAACTACTCACATTATTTTGAAAAACCAGAAGTTTTTTCTCCGAACTATCTGAAAATATTTAGCTAAAAATTTCAACCATAGAAAATTTGCTAATATAATTGAAGGGTTCGAAAGAGCCCATATAGTATTACCGAATGATACATATATCTTAATTCAAAATACATTATACTCAAGCAAATTTAAAAGAAATTTGTTGAGTTTTGAGGATACATTAATGAATGGCTACCATATTGGAACTATAATGAAAACGCCAAAGAATATCTTTGCGTTATTTCTAAAATTGAAAGCCAGAAGCTTGTTTTAGAAAATTTTGGTACAATTTCAACTGGATTATATTTCACGAAATTTGACATAATTGAATCCTATATTTAATCTTGAGCCAGAAGCTCATAAATGTTACTTGAACGCATCTTATCAATTGATAAAAGAATTATCCTCCTATTATTAAAATGTATGGATCAAAATGAGAATCTAAAGATGATTATTATTTAATGTGACAATGTTTGTCAACATTGAGGGGAAGGATAAGGCGATACAAATTCATTTTGATCATCAGTGTCAAATATTTGTTAATATGTATAATGATGCAAAATATTAAGTAACTTGAATAAATTATTAGTAATATCCCTAGTAGACTTTCTACAATATCGATTTGAATCCCTGAAGGATTAAAATGTGTAAACCACATCTGATATATGCTACAAAAGTCAGTTTGAAATACCTTTGGAGTAAGTAATAAAAATGTCAAATAAAAGAGATGAGTGTCTTGAAGAAACACCTAGGGGTGCTCTTGAAGAGACTAATGACATTATTTTCAAATTACCCTAGAAGTGGTTTAGGTACCTAAAACATGATAATTAAAGAGATCTCAATAAATCATGTCTAGAACTGACAAGAAATAATCATTGATGATAAAAAAGCGTTTATGTTTATAAATAGATTAAGGATTTTAAATTAGGGGAAACATGACTGGCCATCATGAATCGTTTACCAATAGAGAAATATGGATATGTAGTCCGCAAAGTAGCGAAAGTACTTGAAATGCTTAATATACCCCGAAGGTATAAATATGGTTTAAATCATAGTAAATGATGAAAGTATACATATTCCTGAAGAATATAAATAACTTTTGTGGTTATAAAGAATGCAAAGAATAAGAAGCGTAGATTACAACCTACTTTTGAGTATTGTTGCAAGGAAAATCTTGATATAATTCATGATGAGTAGATTACTTTCTATTTTTAAGTATCGTTGTAATGAACCTTTTAATATACATTGAAATGTTAGTTGCGATATGCAAAAATTATTCCTGAAGAATATAAATAACTTTGATGATTATAAAGAACGCAAAGAACATGGAATGTAGACTACAACTTTCTTCTAAGTATAGTTGTAATGAAAATCTTGATGCACTTTAAGATGAGTAGATTACTTCCTGCTTTTAAGTATTGTTGTAATAGAACTTTTAATATTCATCAAAGATGTAGTTGCAACATGCAAAGATGATTTGAAGCATAAAAATGAAAACACATGATTTGTTTTTCATAAAGGTAGCAAACAAAATGCATAAAATGCAAATCATATTTGGATTGGAAATTTTGATTGTATCGAAGGAAACTATTAATAAATTGTATTATTAATATATATATTTACGGATATAGAAGTATCTATAACCAATTTAAGTTATCGAAAGACAAATACGAATTCAGAGGAAACTTTAAATCAGGGGAGCATCTATAAGTATTTTATAATGCACTCTTTTTTCTTAACTAAGATTTTTCCCACTGGATTTTTATTAGTAAGATTTTAATGAGACATTATCTTGATCCAGAAGTATCAACTCCCCAGTAGCATTTGAAAATAAGTTACAATGTACTCTTTTTCCTTATTTAAGATTTTTCCCACTGAGTTTTTCTTACTAAGATTTTAACGAGATATTATCTTGATCTAGAAGAATCAAACGTCTTTTCAAGAAATAACATCTCAAATATGTTATTTAAGTTAAATTATGTTTTTATTCTTGACTAAGGTTTTACCCATCGGGATTTCCTTTGTAAGGTTTTTAATGAAGTATTATATTGATACAGAAGTATCAAACCCTATTTGATTTAGTAAATTATTGAAATATGTCGTACTATATTGTACTATTTTTTCTTCACTAAGATTTTTCCCATCGGGATTTCCTTTGTAAGGTTTTTAATGAAGTATTATATTGATACAGAAGTATCAAACTTCATTTGAATAAATGAGAAAATAAGATATGTCATTGTACTCTTTTTTTCCCTCATTAAGATTTTTCTCATTGGGTTTTTCTCAGTAAGGGTTTAATGAGACATTATTTTGATCCCGAAATATCAAACTCTCAAAATAAATGAGGCAACGGACATTATCTATATCGACTGAATGGATAAACGCAAGCAACATAATAATGAAGGGGAACAATCATCATACACGTTTCAAAAGGAAAAATTTCAAGTTATCAGAGCATTCAAGATTTTGAAGACGCATATTCAAGGGGAAGTGTTACAATACATGTAAACCATGAAATGAATATGCTTTTATGTTGTTTTGTTTAGTCTCACGTCGTGAAATAAGTTAAACGCTTAACTTTGAAGTGTTATATAAAGAAGACTATGTAATGTAAATATATGTCTATTCACAGAAATAAATAATATATCTTCTGTCTCTCTCTAATGACTTCTACTTTCTTCATTTTATAACAGAAATTCAAAAATATTCAGCATCCTTGCTATTTCTCCCAATGCATTCATTACTTTACCACATTACAAATTTATCCACAACAGATAAAAATAACCTGCTAAACTTGCAAAACATATTAGACTAAAAAACTGAAGTCAACAACAACCAATTTTCTTTTTCTCAAATTCAAAATGAAAATTTATAAACCATATCATGCTTATAAACCTTGCCAGGTTCAACAATCTGGGAAGGAAAGTTAGGCTGATTAACCGAATTTGGAAATCCTTGAGTCTCCAAAGCCAACCCTGCATGTTGACCGTAAACATGCCCATTCTTACCCTTAACATCCTTCAAAAAGTTACCAGTATAAAACTGAACTCCGGGTTGGTTGGCCCAAAGCTCCATTTTCCTATGCGACCCGCTAACAACCGCAACCTTCCTCAGTTTCCTCATCTTCCCATCAACGACGTAATTTATATCATACCCCCCTTCAACTTCTTTGATTTTACTCCCAACCTCGTGGGGCTGCAAGAAATCATAAGGCGTGTTTTGGACTTTTGTATAATTTCCGGTTGGGATGAGATTTTTGTCTACTGGTGTGATTTTGGATCCGAATATTTGAACTTTGTGTGACAGGATTGTACTGTTGCCTTCACCATTTAGGTTCCAGTATGTATGCTGTGCCAGGTTTACTGGTGTTGCTTTGTTTAGAGCTTTTGCTTTCATGTGTACCCTTAATTTGTAGTGTGATGTGATTTTGTATGTTACATGCACGTCCAACGCACCAGGAAACCCTGTACATATTAAAAAAATAATAACGCCGAAGTTATATTGTTTATTGTTGTAATTAGATACCTGAAACAGTATGGACTACTGATAGCAGTGCATCTTGACAAAGGGTGCAATTATGTGTACATATCCATGTGCATGTATTGGTCCAATATAAGAAAGATGACTGTAATATTCTACTCATGGTCATAGATTTAGCCAAAATATTTTTATTGAAACATAAAACATAAATGCAAAAAAAATAGATCTTCTTCATATCTTAATCAGCTTCATAGCTGAAACTCGAAGCTTGTAAGCAGAAAAATATTATTGATCAAGCTTTCACTAAGTTGAGGTTCAAAGAGATCCATGTGTGAAAATGAACACGATTGTTGAAGTATTATAAATGATACTGACGCTATATAATATCATACTTGCATAGTCTTCAGATCATCAAATTTGGTGTAATTTACATCAAGAAAAACGATAAATGAACTTTGTAATATGTGAACCCCGAATAGTGTTGTAAAAAAGCTAACAGTTGAGACAATACAAAGTTATAATACATATTTTTGATGAGATTATGTATAATGAAATAGGCACAAACATAATGTAAAACGAAAATAAATAAAGAAATAAATAACCTTCTTCCCCATCAAAACTACGATAGTGCAATTTGACGTATGGAGTTTTACCAGCACGCTTTTCTGATAAAGTCCAAAAGTTTGCATTAAATCCTCTGTGTCCGCCTATATTTTGAAAACAAACCTTCTAAGAATTTTCAAAATCAAAAATTGTAGTATGTAAAATTATGTTTAGTTTAAATTATGAACAAACCATGAAGGCAGTTTTTTCCATCATTGGGATATAATCTGTATACTGTCCCATTTAAAACAAATCTTGCATTTGCAATTCTGTTTGCAACTCGCCCGACCAATGCTCCAAAGTATGGCGTATTATTCTGGTAAATCGCAGCTTATCAGCACATATTTATAATCCTTGGTTTGCATATAAGTGAGAAATCTATACACACACTATTTAATATCATGACTTTGTTGATCAAGATATCAATCTTACAAATATATACAACCTGTGAGAGATGTAATTATATTTTATGCTATAAATCAAAAGTTAAATATGGGTTAACTTGAATTTGAGACAAACGACTAGATCTGTAGAATGATGTTTAGTCAAATATATAAGCAATTTGGCGTAAACTACTGAGTACTTTGTTTTATTAGAATGTGATACGCCTGGAAACAAAAATTACAGCTCATTAATTTACTGAATTTTCTAATTTAATAATTTGAACCAAGGTCTAATATACACTTACTGTATAGTATAGAGAAACTATTTCTAATTCCAAGAAAAAGAATCAAGAAATAGATCGATAGATACTAAAATGATCATAATGAAAATAATGATCAGGAACCATTCTTCCTTATAAGTTGTAGAGGTGTAAGGAACAGAGCAATATTTTATACTCTGAAATCTGACAATGTTCTTCATACAAGTTAAGTTGATCAAGTTTTAGTTACGATTATTGCATTAAACTTGTATTAAGATTCTGAAAATCAACTCAAAACTACGAATTGGAATATAATATTAGTGTTATGTGATGGAACTTACGAAATACGGGCTCAATCCATTAAATCCAAGAACAACATCATCAAGTTTTCCTGTAAATGTTAGATCATAATAATGATATCAAAACAGTACAGGTATACAATAAGTAAATAAAACCGACATCATTAAACAGAAAAAAGAAAAGAAAAAACATAAAAAAAATAACAATTTACCTTGTGAATCAGGAAGGACAACAGAGAGTATAGTGGCACCATAGTTGGAAACTTTTACAGAAAAATTACCCCTTTTTAGCTCATAAATTTTTGCGTGAAGATTTCTTGAAAATGCAGTAGAATTGCTGATTACAGATAGTAACAAAATAGAAAGGAGGAAGGAGACATAAGCTTTAGCCATGGATAAAGAAAAAAAAAAGATAGATACAAAATAGCAGAATAGACTCCAGGGAAGATAGAAATGAGTTATATTCCAAATAAAGAGAGGTTTCTTTTGGATAGTTCTGAAATTCCTGATGTAGAAGGCTGACAAAGGCTTGTGATTTATACCAAGAGAAAATTAATTATATTTTGTTATTATTAATGAGATTGCTAAACAGGGGCTGACCAGATGAATTTAGCCATACATTATAATTTTGTTATTATTATTGAGATTGCTAAAATTTCTTTTGTTATTATTAATTATATTTATACCAGAAGAAAATTTTCTGTGTTGCACCTAGTTAAATCAGAGCCATATATTATAAATATTTAATTCTTACCAGGACAAACCATAATAAATAGATGGTGATGATATGTACACATTATCTATGTTTCCTGCTCCTCATTAAATGCTATACATTATAAATATTTATTAGTGGGGACATGTTGACAGTTAGAACGAAAATAAAAGAACAGCGTTTGAGGCTAACCTACAGTAAACCCACAAAAGTAACGAATCCCTTGAACATTACTTTACTAATAGCGTTTGTTTCTTCTTCATTAAATTGTACATATTTATGCAAGTTCATCCAGAAATTAGATTGAATGACTTCTCATTTCGGAGTAATAAAGTTATCATTTCTGAATAACTAATTTTAAGAACAATTTATTGAAAAATTATAAATTCATTTATCATTTGAAGTTATAAAGAAAAATGATAAATTCATTTATCATTATTTTATAACTGAAAATGATAACTTCATTTATTTTTTTGTTGTAATTTGTCCTTGCAACTAATTTTTCAAAAGTGTTGCCCTTGAGACTTATTACCCTACACAAAGAAATCATTTGAGTGAAAATGTTTATTTATTTATTTACTTATTTATTTACTTATTACCCTACACAAAGAAATCATTTTATTTTATTTATTTACTTATTTATTTTAATTTCCCTTATCATTTTACATTTTATTACGAGTACATTTATGATCCTCTTGTCACCTAAACTCCAAATTAGTTTTCTAATCATAATTGTATTAACTAAAATGAATTAGTATTATCATTCATGATGGATAGAGAAGCTTTAAAAGTTAAAGCTTGTTCTCTTAATACAAGTAATGGCATATTAAAATATATTATTCTCTCTTTTTCCCTCCTCCTAGTTTTTCAATTTATTTTGTCAAAACTAAGGTTAAAAATCATGCGAGATCAGGCTGCACCAAGTAACGTAAAGAAAAATGTTTATTTGTAGTTCAAATGTTTGCTTTTATGTTTGAAAAGTGAAGGATAAAGTAAAGGTCTGCCCTTTCATTGAAAAAAAGCACTTTTTTAAAAGCAAACTTTGATACACCTTTATTTTAAGTACTTGTAGCGTAAATCAGACTATACATGCATATATAACTCAGTTTCATTGTCCAAAAAACTCCAGTAGACCATTATTATTTTTATTATTTATTTATTTTTATTTTTGTTATTAATGTACATAGTTAATCTACAACAAATCTACAACAAAGCCCATAGTTAATCTACAAGTGCCTTATCTGAATGTTCAAGTGATATCCAACAAAGCCCATATGATATGATACTTTAAGTGTCAAACTAAACACACAGTAACTTCTAAGAAATTAATAGCCAGTTCAGTGCAATGTTGCTATTAGTTAATGCAATTAAATATGAAGTAACCGCCGAAAGCTTATTAAACTGAAATTCATCTGCAGTATTGCTGTTAGCTAATGCCTACACTAAATACCAAATAACCACAAATTTTCTAATAAACCATGATGTTAGCTAATGTCTAAATTAAATACTAAGTAGTAACCACTATCATGTTATGATGTTATAAACCAAATTGATCTCTTATAGCTATCGACTAATGCCTAAACTAAAGTATTCTAGTAGAACCGGTGAAGTAAATATCGAGTTTCGAATAGCGAGTTTAAGATCCAAACACCGTAGACTCGTCGCTATTTTGATCTATCAAAACCCCTTCTATTGGATCATCGGGATGAATAGACTCATGACTCGTTTATGGAAGCTTCGGGTTTCGAATTGAGTTGGGGTTTGGCAAACCCGCTCCAACCCAACTCATACTATTGGAAGCTCATAATATCAACTAATTATGATGTATTGATCTATTTAACAAAAATTTCTATAATTAAGATATCGTAATGTTTTATTTAATAAGTTATGTTATTTTGAAATACTAAGTTGCATTACTAGTTGCATAAACAAAAATGCATATGTTTGAATTCTAATTGAGCATTTATTTTTTCTCCTTTTAATTTTATAGTCATTATTATCTATAATCAATATGTTTTTTTTAATATATATCTTTTTTTACACATAAAGATGTTAGTGTATGCAAATCAAAATCAACTTTTGGAAGGACAAACAAAGATGCATCAGGTTTCGAAGCGAGTCAAGTCTTATCCTAACCCGTACGGATCTCAGGTTTGGACGAAAATCCAAACCCGCACCGATTCTACGGAAGTGGTCTGTGGTGGATTTAAAAACTCATGTCGGATATGGGGCATGAAAAACCCGCCCCAACCCGTCTCATTGATCTCACCATGTAGGCCTGACCCCCTAAACTTCATACAATTGGGTGTTGTTCACATTTTTTTTTACCACATTACCGTAAGTGACACGACCAACACTTCAACGTTCAATTTTCCTTCCCAACATCTTTGCCTGACTGAAGAAATTTGATACATTGGCGTCCGATGTGTCGGACACCAACATATTCCTAACCTTCCCCTACATAACCACCACCTCCTCCACACCATTCCACCAACCTCTTCTCCTCCTCTTCCCCCTTCATCTCCTCTCCGCTTCACACTTTTCCGTCCACACCAACAATGTCTAATTCGGAATCAGATTCCAACTACAATGATGCATAAGATTTAATCGCTATAGCAACGTGTATGTAGAAGAAGGAACGATATCGTCCGGATTCACACGTCAGAATGTACCGTTTAATATGGGTGGAAGACATATTGAATGGGCATGAAGAACGTTGTCAACGAAGTTTTCTAATAAAAAAACTATTTTCTCTCTTTATACAATAGGCTACAAAATTATGGTCTGACTATAACGAAAAGCGTTAGTATCAAAAAAAGGTTGCTATATTTGTAAACAATGTAGTTGCAATGCTCTCAAACCGATAAATGAAAGAAAGATTTTAAAGGTCAAGTAGCACAATTTTAGTTTGTTTTCATACTGTTTTAGATGCCGTACAGTTACTCGCTATATATATTATCAAGCCAGAAAACCCTTAATTTATACTTCTATATCATATTAGAACTTCAAGCTGGTACTACTCATACTTTAGAAACCGTGTTAGTGCTATAGACGGTACACACGTACTGACACACTTATCTATAGAACTAGTAGTTCCATACATAGAACGAAAAGTTATGTTACACAGGATATCTTAGCAGCACACTCATTCGATTTACAGTTTACTTATGTTGTAGCTGGTGGCTAATTGTGAAGGTACTACACATGATAGTAGAATTTTTAAATCAGTTATAACTTGTAGAACCTCTAATTTCCCCTACCCTTCACTTGGACAGGATTATGCTGTTGATTCAGGATATCTGATTCAAACTAGTTATTTAACATCGTATCGTGATATTAGATACATATTCTTATTTTTGTGACACCGCAAATCAACTAAATCGATAAATGAAAATTTAATTTCTATCATTCGAGTTTACGTATGACAATAGAGGGAATCTTTGAAATATGGAAGAAAAAGTTTGTCATTTTGAACAATGTGCCAACACACTCATTTGAAGCTCAAGTACAAATTATCGTACCTACAATAGTTGTACATAATTACATACGAAAATGCAACATGAGTGATCCATATTTTATGGCTTATGGTAATGATCTCGATCTTATTCCAGAGGAAAACCATGAGGAATATCATAGTATGAGAATTGCACCGAACAGAGCTACTGAACAGTATGACACATAGGCAATGAAATGGTAACAACTCGAAATACCATAAGAAATGAAATTGTTGCAACAGGGCTGCATTGTTTGATTGTATCATTTATTTGTATTTATTAGTACTATATAATTAATTTGGATGTATTTCAATTTCTGTACTATTATTTCATTTTAATTATACTTATATAACATAACAAAACAAATAATTAATCAATTATAAATCAATCAAACTAAAATTCACAACTTAAATGCTCCGTTGTAGCCGTAAATGCATTCCTGTTCATTAATCTTCTCCGCTCAAATATCCTGTTACCGTTCGTCGCAAATGACCTTAATGTTTTGGAGTTGAATAAATTACCAAACTTTTTAGTAAGTATGCTTAGTGGAGTGCTTTGCTATTTACTATGTATATCAAAAAACATAAGTTTAAGGTTGGTTATGCCAACTTTTGTACTTAATATGTTTTTCTTTATTTTCTTGAACTAAGTTGGTTGGGTCGGTTCTATCCCTGTATATAATCAAATTGAACGGAAATTGCTCATTTTTTCTTTTTAATTATTTATGTTTTATTAGTGTACATTTTTCATTACCATCACGAATGAACTACCAATAGTTCAATATTTCCACTAATGTTGCACAATATTGTTATTCATTTTTCTTTCATTTTACAAATATTTGCAAAATGTGCATTGCTTTTGCAAAACGTATGCATATTTTGCAAAATTTTGCAAATGTTTAAAAAGCGTCTCATTCTTCCAGAATTGCTCCACTAAATCGTTAGAAATGATCTGCATATGTTTGCAAAGTATTATTGTTCATCTTATATTGTTTTTCTAAGAAAGGTTCAAATACCTTTATTAGTGGGTCTAAACTATACGATATATACAATCCATAGCACAAAATAAGCAAATGAGGTACAAAACATTGTATACATCGGCCTAATGCCCACTAAACACTAGCCAACCAACTACAAATGAATACAACTAAACCCTTCTCTCGATCTTTCTTCATTCATTACTTGTTTCGTTAGACGAAAGCTTCTCGAAACAAAAAACACTTAAAAAAGGCCCTTCTTCCTTTTCCAAAAATTCTTTTTCTCCTGCACCACATTTCAGTAGATTTCAACACCATGAGGTCGTTGAGGTACCAAGCCACTCATCATCATCAAGCCAAAGCTCTAATAAGTTCCCGACTTTCCTTAATACTTGCAAAAGACCACTGTTCAAAAGTTTTTCCTTCTCAAAATAAAATTTACTGAAAACTCAATGTCTCAAAATCTATTCTCACCTAAAATCAAACCGAATATTTCGAAATGCATGCAAGTTGTTCGATTCTTCATGCAGGGCGCAACATAGTCTAAATATCAATAAAAGTCTCTTAATTCATAAAACACTAATTTGAAAAACATATATGTTTTATTTAACTTTTTCATCTCCTTTTCATCTTCCACTAATGGATGATACGATAAAATATTATTATAAATGAAAAAAATGTAATATCCATAACTATAACAAAAGGTAACACAACATTAGTTAAACATTATTGACTTTCATACATATAGTTTTTACTACAACAAGTGTGATACTTTATTCAAGAAGAGCACTCATTGTGATGTCTTTGGGGCTTGAACCCTTGATTTTCATACAAATAATAAAATCACTAGCACATTAATTGATATTAATACTATTAAAAAAATCATTTTATATTAGTTTATAAGGTATATAATAATTCCACTTACATTATTTACCACTCTTTCTTCCTCCATTGAAAGTGAAAATAGAGGAAATTTGTATGTTTAAAAATTAAAGTCTTTTTTTGATACTATCTTGCTCGGTTACGCAAGTTTTTCCTTTTACTTTTAGATTAAGATTGTCTGTCTAAAAATATTGGGTTTTTGAATTGGTTTTGGTTAATTTATTATATTATTGGAGGGGTATTTTGGTGGGTGCATATAATATCAACTCAAAATAAGCTTCTCATTTTATTATTCCATAGTCATCAAATAAAAGGATCATGAATAGTCAAAACTATAGTAAAATCCATGAACAGTAAATTCTTATTACTACGCTTACTTTGTTCTGGTTGTTCTTCACCGCATACCAGCTTTTGGATATTTCTTCATATGGTTATAGATTCATAAGACCTCGTATGATTTAAACAATAAAATTTTACGACCATCATATAAATAAAATACGGATCTTTACACACTCCCCTACTTTAGATTTTCTTTCGAAATCCCCAAATAATTCAAGGAATAGTCAGTCATAATTACCATGCATGCCTAGCAATCATAAGAAACCATCAAACATATTAAAAAAACAGCCATGAAATCGATAATATAGGTATCCCTATCTTAGCATACGAGATACTAAACTATCCTATATGATATCAAAAGCGAGTAGGCCTTACCATGCAAAGAGATCTGGATATGCAGTCTCATGCCCTCCACTATTTCCCACATGCAATCCCCTTCACCTTCACCCTATTGAACCTTCGCTAACTCCACCATCTTCCTCTTAAGTTCTTTCGTACCACGTCTGACGATACAAATTGGTCTATGAGGTCTCAAAACTTTTGCTTTAATCTATATATCATCAAGTTGATCTGGTGTGATCGTCATGCTTAATTTGTGCATAAATTTCCACAAGTGAGAGACATAGAATACAATATATACACCTGCCATCTTTATAGGTAAGTCGACCCTATATGTTAGGTTCTCATTCCTCTCAATTACCAGGAAAGGACCTACAAATTTCGATGCCAACTGCCTCATACTACCGAATCGAACAACTTTCTTCAATAGAGAAATCTTCACAAACACAATATCATAGATAGAGAACTCCAAATCTCCACATCTCTTATCAACATAGCTCTTTTGCCTATCCTAAGAAGCTTTCACTTATTGGAGAATTGTTTCAATCTTTTTCGAGGTTTCCCTTATCATATCTGGCCCAAGTATCAGTTTCTCATCCACTTGCCACCTATACTAAGGAGCATTACATAGTCGGCCATACAATGCTTCAAATGGTACCATAGTAATATTAAACTGATAACCATTATTTTATGCGAACTCCACCAAACACAAATGATCATCCCACGAGCCTTCGAAATCGAGTATGCAAGCCCGTAAGAGATCCTCCAATATATGATTTACCCTCTCAGTCTACCCATCTATATGTGGGTGATAAGTAGTACTAAGATGTACCTCGTTCTCCAACATTTCTTGTAAGTCTTTCAAAACTTACTAGTGAATAAAGGATCTCATTCACTTACAATGCTCTTCATCACACCATTGAATCGCACCACCCATTTCACGTACAACTCGACCAATTCTGATACCATTCCATAAAATTTGATGGGTATGAATCGAGCACTGTTCGTCAATCTATTGACTATAACTCAGATGTTATCATGCCCACCTCCGATCCTCTATGATCCATCGATGAAATCCATCAAAATATGTTCCCATTTCCACTCAGAAACTTCCAGTTGTTGCGTCAACTCACTCGGCGTCTTCTGCTATACCTTTACCAACTGGCAGTTCATACATTTCGAGATGAAAATCCCGACATCCTTCTTCATCCCCTCTTAATAAAATGTCTGCTTCACATCATGGTACACCTTATTATCGTCGAGATGTATAGTCAATCTAGAATGATGGCACTCTCGTAGCACCTCATCCCATAGTCCATCAACATCGGAACAAATAAGCTCCCATCCTTACGAAGCCAATCGTATCAGTCAAGTCCATATTTCTTTATCTCATCAGACACTATCCCATATTCTACTTTTCGATGAATTCTACTAGTCTAATGTCTCGCTTCTGATTAGTATAAATCCTCTCGACCAAAGTCGATCTGATGGTTAAACTTGCTAACATTTATGGCTCAAATTCACACTAGGTTTGAGGTCATAACCAACAATATACACTAGCTACTTCCACTTCATGAACATCGCTCCCAAATCGGCATGTCTCCTAATCAAAGCATCGATGACTACATTTCCCTTGCCAGGTGTATAAGACTTGCTAATGTGTATGAGGCTAAAAACTCTAACCATTTCTATTGATAATGGTTGAGGTCTTTCTAGAGAAAAGGTATTTCAAGGATTTGTGCTTATGAACAACTTGAACAATTCTCCTAACAGTAATGCCTCTAAATCTTCAAAGCAAACACTTTTGCCGCTAAATCTAAATCGTGGATAAAATACTTTCTCTCATGCGGCTTTAGTTGTTGGCTAGTGTAGGTGACAACTATAACGACTCACCTTTTTGGACAATTTAAGTCGACAATAAACCACACATGTCTGACTCAAACCGTTCAAAGGGGCTAATTATCGATGGGGTTTAATAGAGAAAAAAAGTGAAAAGAAGGAAAGAAATACACAAAATCTCGCAACGGAACGACAAATTATAATAACAAAATAAAATAGTTCATGAAGCTGTTTACAATATACATTTGATTACACATTTTTACAACATTAATCAGAGTAAAATAAACAAACATATCAAAAATGCAGCGGAAAAATAGTAATAAATATGATCACTAATCTTCATCTTCATCTTCAAGGAATAACGTCTTCAAACACTGAAATAATCAGGCTAACCTAAGAATAATGAAAAACAATACACTTGAATAAGAACTAAAAATTTCTGTATAAGTCAAATCAATCTCCAATAAAAATATGAGTGCAATGGTTACAAAGATTGTAACGACCTACTATTTTAGACCTTTCAAATCGACAATAAATCCCCACATGTCTGACTTGAATAATTAAAAACAGTAGACTATAATATAATTTGGAGCAAATAAAGCCAATCACAGAATCACAGACACAGATAAAATCAGAACAACTCGCAGCGGAAATAAAACAACAGTGGTAATTCATGAAGCTACCACAAATACAGTCTCAAACACAGTCTCAAAATAGTTACAAAATACCATAGTCTGAAAGGCAAATACAGTTCTGAAATAAATACAGTAGAAATCCCAAATACATAAGTCTCTAATACATGAGCTGAAATAGAATGACCGAACTGAAATATATAAAACTAGATAAGCAGATAAACTCTAGAAATCTCTAGCTTCCAAAAGGTAGATCCAAGCTGTGATACTCAGGCTGACCCGAGCGTAAGAAATAAACGCAAACACTTGAGTCAGGACATACATACTTATACAATGTAAACCAACTCAAGTGAATGGTAAAATAAATGTACAAGTAATTTAAAGGATGCTTGGGGACCACCCATCCTTTAAGGATCCGTTAAACTATTTACTATGCAGTAATATACGCTATTATAAGAATGTCGATTAGTAAAGTAAACTTACTTTAAAATTGTGTTAAGGCTTTACATTTTCCACCTTAACAAATAAATAGTGCCAATAGTCTATATAGCACCTGCGTACCTCCTGATCGGGAGGCTACGAGAACATACTCTATAGGTACGACACAAATCAAACTATATGAGGCTCGCTAGGGTAGGTGACACGGCACAACCAGGCAATGCCAGGGTAGATATACCAATTACTATTTGGACTGGTGGTAACGCGTAGCAGCCACTACCACCCACCTCGATCCACACTCCTAAAATCAAAGGTGCGCACCAATCAATCACAAAGTAATAGAATGGCATACAAAGAAGTGTGTCCAATAAGAGGAGCTATCTCATTGGCCCGAAATCGCTCCTGTTTTAGCCACCCTATGCCAACTCATGGGAGTTGGGTCCACATACATACCTCAATAGAACGTCACCACCATCCTACTTCATTCGAAAATCTCCACCGTTACATGGTTGTCAAAGTGGTTTTTGGTATCGACAGAGAGTATGCCCATATCTGATCCCGGTCTCTTTGCCAACCCGTCGTTATTATAACCCATGGTTATAAGTTTCAAAAATGGTTTATATTCACTTCAAAACATATTCATTTAAACCATTTAAATATAATATCAAATAATATTCATTTCAAAGTTGTAACATTTCTAAGTTCATTCATTCAATTATAATTTCCAAAGCATTGTAAATTTCATCTACAACATCACTTATAAAATGTTACGGTAGATATAGTAATAGTTCAAAAACCTTGTCAAATTCAAAACAGCAGCACTTATAAAGTGCCATGGTAGGTACTTAGTTATTTCAAACCAGCTCCATTTCAAAAACAGCAGCACTTACAAAGTTCTACAATATGTATTAGTAATATAAAACAATTTAGTTTCATTTCAGCAACAACGACGCTTATCAAGTGCTACAATAGCTATTTAGTTATTCAAAACAGTTTCCCTTCAGCAACAAAAGCACTTACAAAGTGCTGCAGTCGCTATTTAGTTATTTCAAAATATAGTTTAGTTTTAGAGACAACAACACTTATAAAGTGCTGCGGTAGCTCTTTATTATTCCAGAACCTATTTTATTTTCAGAAATGATAGCACTTAACAAATGCTGTCTTAAAACCACAGCATTTCTGAAGTGCTACCAATACTAATTCCAGATTTAATATAAAATTTCAGGAACATTGAAACTTCAATTTTAGCTATTTTAACTTATAAAAATCATATTTTTCGCTTCAAAAGTATTCATTTGGATATCATTTAACTTATGATCCAATAAAATAAACCTTTAATAACCAAATATCCAATTTAAACAATAATTCGCTTATTAACTCAAAAGTAAACTATTTTCTCAATTTTTTTTATTTTTTTTATTTTTAATAATTAACTTAATACTTTATTCAAAATACCCATTTCATAATTAAATTTCCATTTATTTACTTAACTTAAAATTTTCCATTTAAAACCAAATTCACAATTCCAAATTAAGTTATCTTTTTAAAATACACCTTTCCATTTAATTATTTATACATTTTAACTTACAGAAAAATCACTATAAATTTGTTTAAATTATTTAGATCCAATTAAACTTAAAATGTCATATTTTTACATTTAAAAATACTTATAAATCTCAGAAAATATATATAATTAACCATGGGTTTGTATAATATTTTCTAACCTAGGTTAAGTGATACGGATAATATATCATTTCAATCCGTAGTTTAAAAAGAAAAATCCGGGTTCTATCATTTCAAACCCACAATCATAAGTAAATTAAATTTAAAGGCACGACTTGGCACAGATATATTATATCACGGATATATTATATCACGGCTTGTATAATATATATCCTTGATTTTCTAACCTAGGTTAAATGATACAGATAATATTAAAGGCACGGATATATTATATCACAGATATATTATATGTCACGTATATTTTAAATTTGATTTTCTAACCTAGGTTAAGTGATAACGATAATATCTCACAATGCAAGTTCCTTTATCAAATCTCAAGGCACGTCTTGGCAGGGTTTAGGTCACGGCATGTCAAAACAAAGTGGAGTTTTAGGGTGTGGCCATAGAAATGGAAGAGATGGTGAAATAATGGAAGACTTGTGATGGTTTTGGTCAAGTTTTGGTGGTGGATCTAGAACTAGGGGTCACGGCCATGAGTGGAGGAGGTGATGGTCGATCATGGAGGAGGTGGAGAGGGGTGAGGTCGGAAATATGGTGGAGGCCGAGCACTTGATTAAGAAAAACAAAATAAAATAAAAGAAAGAGGAAAAAGAAAGAGGAAGAGAAGCCATGGAAACTTACTGTAATTTTCTCCATGAGAAAGCAAATGAGGAAATGAGATGTTGAGGAATGTTTATGTATGTGATTTAGCAATAGAGGAGGTGGCTAGGGTTTTGGAAATACATGGCTAGAAAGGAAGGAAATGGCTAGAAAGTAATAAAAAGGGTAGGCAAATAAAAAGGCAAGCATTTAAATAATGCAAACTATGTCTCATTGATTTTCTCAAGCCATTTATACAAAGATATAAACAAGTAAAAATCCAATAAATAAAATAAAAGTATAGAACAATAAAATAGAGAAATAAAAATCAAGAGATGGAAATAGAAAAATATAAAATAAAAATACAGAAATTAATTACTGTAAAACTCTGTATTTTATCCAATTTTAAAAGTATAAATCGAAATTTAACGAAACGAAATGCAGATTGGGTATTAGAATTATATCGAGCTTCAAATAAAAAGATTAAAATTTAAAATTTTCAAATTTTCAAATAAAAGTCAAAGTTTAACCAAAGTTGACCAAAATGTCAAATTTCCAGAAAATGTTTATTTTATTCTGTTTGGAAGATAAATTCCAAGCAAATCCAAAATTACATTGGAAAAATTCCAAAAATTCAGATTTTAATGAATAAAAATCAAAGTCTTCAAACAAATTAAATTTATAAATATTTATAAAATTTTGGATTGTTACACTCTCCCCCACCCAAAACTTTTCGTCCTCGAAAAGGAACGAAACAAGGAAAACAAAGAAAAATAAGATAGCAAAGCAAAAGTACGTGAAACAAACAATTCCGGATTCGAAGCACGTATGCTTTCCTCTGTCTCCTAGGTACAATCCCGGTCATCCGTGCTCTACTACACTTTGACCAGGTTGACATATTTCCTTCTTAGCTGCTTCATACTTCTTTCGATAATACGAAGTGGCTTCCTCTCGACAGTCAGATTAGGCTCAATATTCATACTCTAGAGAACATAAGGCTGGACAATCAAAGATGGATCATGCAGATATCGACGAAGATGCAAAACATGGAATACAATATGCACTCCAAAAAAATTCTTAGGCAAATCCAGAAGATAAGATAAAGAACCAATCCTCTCAGAGATAGTGAAAGGACCAACAAACCTAGGAGCAAGCTTCCCTCTACGACCAAACCGAATCACATTCCTTAATGGAGAGACTTTAAGGAAAACCAAATCATCAACAGAAAACTCCAAACTCCTCTTACGACGATCGGAATACTTCTTCTGCCTATCCTGAGCAATCCTCATCTTCCTCTTAATCTCCTCAACCTTCTCAGAAGCCTCCAAAATCGTATCAGGACCAAGAACCAAACGATTACCGGATTCAATCCAACAAGATGGAGATCTACAAGGTCTTCTGTAAAGAGCAGTAAATGGAGACATTTCAATGCTTGCTTGAATTCAAGGATGGAATGAGATGGATAAAGATTAAGATAAGACTGAAATAGAAGACTAAAAATATACCTGATAACAATTGTTATCGGTGAATTCAAAAAGATGGAGATGATCTTCCCAAGATCCTCTATAATCAAGAACACAAGCACGAAGAAGGTCTTTTAAGAATCTGATTCACTCTTTCGGTTTGGCCATCGGTTTGTGGATAGTAAGCCTTACTCAGATTCAGATGAGTACCCGAGGATTCCTGAAATATTTTTTAAAACTGACTGGTGAAGATAGGATCTCGATCACAAACAATGCTGATAGAAATACCATGGAGACGAACAATCTCCCTTATATAGATCTCAAAAAGACTGGAAGCAGAATGGGTAGATTTGATCAGAATGAAATGAGCCGATTTGGTCAATCTATCCACAATAACCCAAATACTCTCATTCCCCTTCCTAGTCCTAGGTAATCCATCAATGAGATCCATGGAAACATGTTCCTACTTTCAATTGGAAACTTCAAAGGGTTGCAACAAACCAGGGGTTTCTGATGATCTGCCTTGACTTGCTGACAGGTCGCACACCTACTAACAAAGATAGAGATATTTTGCCTCATACCTCTCCACCAATAAAGCTTCTTGATGTCCTGATACATCTTTGACACACCAGGATGAATAGAAAGTCTGGATCGATGATGTTCCCGAAGTAACTGCTGCCTAAATCCATCAACATTCGGAATATAAATCCTATTATTAATCCTCAAAATCCCTCTATCATCGATCTGAGCTCCACTACCATCAGGACTACTACCACCAGCTCTGCTAGGAACACTCTCCTTCATCATTCTGATGAACTTACCCTTATCCTGCTTAGCCATGATACGATTCAAAAGAGGAGAAGAAGAAACAACAACCTGACACAACATGGCCTTCTTCCTACTCAAAGCATGAGCCACAACATTAGCTTTCCCAAGGGTATAGCTAATGTCAAGATCATAAGAAGAAAAGAGCTCAAGCCACTGAACCAGCCGCTGATTCAAGTCCTTTTGGATGAAGATACACTTCAAAGATTGATGATCAGTAATGAGCTCAAACTTAGCACCCAAAATATGATGCCTCTAATGCATCAAAGAAAAGACAACAGCAAGCAATTCTAAATCATGAGTAGCATAATTGGCCTCATCGGTCTTCAATTGGCGACTGGCATAAGCAATGACCTTAACATCTTGCATCAGAACAGCTCCTAAACCCTCACGACAGGCATCAGTGTATACAGTCAATCTCTCATTTCCATTCGGAATGGTAAGCACTGGCATGGAAGTAAGCTTACGCTTCAACTCATTGAATGCAGCTTTACACCTATCATCCCATATAAACTTAGCATTCTTGCGAGTCAAAGCCGTAAGAGGTGTAGAAATCCGAGAAAAGTTCTCAATGAATCTTTGATAGTAACCGGCAAGGCCTAGAAAACTGCAAATATCAGTTGGAGTCCTAGGAGTTTCCCAATCCTATACAAAATAGGAGAAATAAGGACCACAGGAAAGATAGAATGATCACAACACAGAAAGAGAAAGAAAGAAGACTTACATTGATCGTATCGATCTTGACTGGATCAATAGGAACTCCAATACTAGAAACAATATGCCCAAGAAATCGGACTTCATCCTTGCAGAAATAGTGTTTAGAGAATTTAGCCTTCAACTGATGACTTCAAAGAGTCTCTAGAACAAACATAAAATGCGACTCATGCTCTTTCCTTGACTTGGAGAAGACAAGGATATCATCGACAAAGACTAGAACATACTTATAAAGCACATCACAAAAAACATGATTCATCAAATCAACAATGAAGCAGGAGCATTAGTTAAACCAAAAGGCATAACTAACCATTCATAAAAACCATTCTCAGTACGGAAAGTAGTCTTAGGAATACTTTCCTCAACAACTCCGAGCTTGTTAAAACCTGTGGCAAGATCAAGCTAAGAGAAGACAGTAGCTCCATGGAGCTGATCAAGCATATCACTGAGATGAGGCATAGGATATCTGTTTCTCATAATGAGCTTGTTCAGCTCCCTATAATCAATACACGTCCTCAAAGAACCATCAGACTTGGTGACGAAAACCACCGCTGCTCCCCATTCGGAATGTCTAGGACTAATCAGACCTTTGGAAAACAAGTCCTCAATCTGATTTTCCAACTCGACCTTCTCACGGGGTGCCATTCTTCTAGGGGGAAGAACTACAGGTCGAGCTCCAGGGATAAGATCAATACAGAAGTCGATTTTTCGCTTAGGAGGCAAAGCAGTGAGTTCACAAAATACATCAGGAAAGGGTTTGACCATACGATCGAATGAAGATCATCAGGAGAAGAATCAAGAGAATAAATAAAACTTCCCGCAAAATTCTAGGGCAAACAACACTTAATAAACAAGGAATTGCCAAAATCATCAACAAGAGAGACAGTTCGAGCATTACAAGAGATAATGACATCACGTCTCTTCAGCTAATCACCTCTAAGAAATAGATCAAAAGCATCAAAACCCAGAACATAGAAATCACTACTGAAACATTGATCAAAATATAGGAGTTTCACTTGATTACAAATCCTACTAAGATTCGCAGGACCACTAATAGGATTTGAAACACACAAAGGCAGATGAGCCAACTTAGGAGAAAGAGCATGCTCAAATTTATCACAAATATACACAGAAATAAAGCTATGGGAAGCTCCAGTATCAAATAAAACACGAACATGAAAGTTAAATAGAGAAAAAGTACCTTGAACTGTACCTTGGTTGTCACTGGGAGTAGGAGCAGGAACAGGTGCAGGTGGTGGAGTTGGAGAAGATGCAGAAGTCACAACAAAAATATCTGATGACTTGCCCTTCTGCTGAGTGGGGCAATTCTTCTGAAAATGGCCAGGCTATAGACAAATGTGTCAGAGATCACGCCTGGTCAACTGTGCTGGAGGAATAGCGGCACCACCCAAAGTATGACAGCTATTAGCATAGTGTCCCTTTTGATTGCATCTGTAGCAAGTAATGGCAGATAGGTCGATCGACTGCCTCTGAGATGAAGAAGATGATCCCAACCCTAGAGTCTTGTTCTGATTCCTCTTATGATGGTGGAAGTTGGGCTTTCTCTTTTTGGGATTACCGAAAAAAGACTGAGATGAAGCAGACCGAGCAGTTGGAGGATCCATAGAAGTAGGATTCTCATATCTAATAACCATGTCCATCAGAGTGGTGAAAGGACTATGCACATGAGCTATGAGATGATCATAGTACTCCAGATGAGCACCAGCAATGAACTTCTCATTTTTCTTGAGAGGAGTGTCAATCAGATTAAGGCCAAACTTAGAAAGTTCATTGAACTTCCTCTAATATTTAGCAAAAGACATATCACCCTGTTTAAGATCAATGAATTCCCGATACAGCCGAGGCTTTCCTGCCTCGGGCATCCACATCACAAGAAAATCATCCCTAAAGCACGATACAGAAACATAAGACAGATTTGAAAAAGAGAAACTGAACCAAATTCAAGACAAACAAAAGATAATACCTAAATTGTTCCCAAGAAATGTCATCCTCAGCGGTGTGAGCTGTGACAGACTCCTACAAATCCAAAGCTGCTCCTTTCAATTGCCAAGCTGCCAACTGAGGCTTCTTGGCATTAGTGATCTCGAGACCGGAGAAAATCCACTCCAAATCTTTCAACCACTGTTGAGCTTCAATAATGCTCTTATATCCGGTGAACTTGGTGCCTCCAAGCTCAGTGTATTCCTTACAGAGTTTAGTGAACCTAACTGGTGCGACAGGCTCATGAGCTGGGGTAACACCGTGCCCTCTACCTCTAGCATTCCTTCCACTCATCCTAAAAAATCAAGAATGAATTTTAGGACAGAGGTAATAAAGAACAAAATAAAAGATTGGATAAGATAACATAAGATTAGATTCAACTAGAATGAAAATCCTAACAAAGAATTACTAACCAGGTGGATAAGGAAAAGGAAAGTTAAGAACATTTTAGTTTCAAACAAGAAAAGATTTTCGTATCAAAATACTCTTTGAAAATCCTTTTGTAACGACCCGATATTTTCAACCATTCGCATCCGCACATGTCAGACTTGAATTGCTCAAAATACCGCATTGTAAATAAAATTTGGCAAATCCCAGAATATATAGTAAATAAATACTCACAGATCACAGACACAGAGTAAATAATAATGCAGCGGAAGTAAAAGAGATAGTAGTTCATGAAGCTACTACATGGATATATAAGATACATCAGAGTTAAACAAGATACAACAGAAGAGAGACAAGATACATCAAGTACAAATCAGAATACACCACCGAAATCACCAGATACTGAAAGCAAATAGATGGTTGGATCTTCAAGCAAAGCTTCAACTCCGAAGGTGAGTCTTGAATGCTGTATCACTTAGTCTAACTCGAGCGTAAAGCAAAATACAAAACACTTGAGTCAGGACATAAATACTTATGAACTGTAAATCAACTCAAGTGAACAGTAATAAAAATGCATCAGTAACTTAAAGGATGCTTGGGATCGCCCATCCTTTAAGGATTTGTTAAACTATTTACTATGTAGTAATATTGCGCTATTATAATAATGTCTACAGTAAAATAAAATTACTTTAAAATAGCGTTAAGGAGTGACCTAATATTCCCCTTAACGCGTAATAGTCCCAGTAGTCCATCCACTATCAGCATATCTCCAGATCGGGAGACTACCGTAAATACTCCATAGGCTACGGGAGAAAAACAAACTAGTAGTAAAGGCTCGGTATGATAGGTGACACAGTACAACTAGGCAATGCCAGGGTAGATATACCAATTACGCTTCCGGACTGATGGTAACGTAGCAGCCACTATGCCCACCTCGGAACACACTCCCAATCAAAATCCGTGGATGGCCATCTAATCAATCACAAGTAAGAGTATAGTATCGTAGGAATGTGTCCGATCGGAGGATTGACCTCACTTGGCCCGTCGATCACTCCTGTTTTAGTCACCTTATGCCAACTCATGGGAGTCGGGTCCATGTTCATACCTCAATAGGGTCGTCACCACCATCCTACTTCATTTTGGAACTCCACCGCGTACACGGTTGTTAAAGTGGTTTTTGGAGTTGGCAGAGAGTATAACAACTTCCGATCCCGGTCTCTTTAACAACCAAATGTTATTATAACGCCGTGGTCATTTCAAAATAGTTTATACTTCAAAAATCAAATCATTCCATTTCAAAACTATATTTCTTTCAAAATAGTTTATACTTTGAAAACCAAAACCATTTTTATTTCAAAACTATTTATTCAATTAAAATAGTTTATCATTTCCATTTCAAACATATATTCACTTCTCAAAAATTATAATACTTTCAAAGTTATAACTCCTTCGAATCCAAAAATACTTGAAATCATTACACTTTGAAAATCATAACATTTGAAAATCATTACACTTTAATTGCAAATTTATTCAATTAAACCCAAATTTTCAAATTTCCAATTTAATTAAATTCAAACCATCAGTTTCAATTCAATTTAGTTTCCTAACAAAAATCATTTCAAATTTTATACTTTCGAATATAGATTTGATCCATAAAATAAACTATTCAATTTTTAATATATTTCAAAGCTTTAATATCCCACTCTTCAAAACTAAATTTTATAACTTCATATATCCCTTAGTTCAATTTACTAATATTTAGTTTTGAAATATTTACTTAATAAACTTAATATCATTTAAATAAACCCAAATTACAAGTAAACTCAATATCCTTTCATACTAATATAAATTTCAAATATTCATTTATCAAAATCAAATATCATTTCAAATTCCTTTCCAAATCCATTATAAATTCATTATCATTCTTACATTCAAATATTCAATTTCAAATATCATTTTAAAATCATAGATATCATTTAAATATCATTTCAAAACACCTTTTAAAATTTCATTTAAAATTTCATTTATCTCATTAGATTTCATTCCATTTAACACATAACCAAGTAAACCTTATTTAATTTCAAATTCAATTCAAATTCCTTAAAAATTCAAATTTAAATATTAAAATATATTTAAATCTTATTAAATTTCACAAATAATCAATTTTCAAAAGTTAAATCATTTAACACTTTAAAATATAACTCAAATAGTGTTAAAATCTATAACATTTCAAAACTTTGTCAAATTATAGCAACGGCAGCATTTATAAAGTGTTATCGTAGCTTATAGTTTCCAAAATAGTTTAGTCTAGGAACAACGACATCTATAACATGTCGTAATAGATATTTAATTATTTCAAACATAATTAAATTCAAAACAACAGCGTTTAAAAATGATGTCATAAGACTACAACATTTTGGAAATGCTATTAATAAAATTCTAGATTTTATTTTAAATTTTCAAAAACAATTAAACTTCAATTTTAGAAAATTTTAAACTTATAAATCATATTAGGCTTCTAAACTTTCACATTTAAATCAATTTAACATATGATTTATCACAATAAAATTTTATAATTAAATATCCAATTTAAAAACTCAATTCATTTATTACGTCAAAATTCACTGTTTTCTAACTTATAAATTTAATAAAACTTAACATTTTACTTTAAATATCATTTCAAAACTTTAAATTTAATTTCCATTATTTACTTATATTTTTAAAAATAAAATTTATAGTCAAAATCATAATCACCTCAAATTTACATACTTAAATTCATAATTTCACGACTAAATACTTAATTTTCTTAAAAACATAAAATATATATTTTTAAATCAAAACTTCATATTTTAAAAATACATATCTTAGAAAAAATCATTTAGAAATATACCACGGGGTCTATATATAATTTTCTAACCTAGGTCAAGTGATACAGATATGTATGATTTTAATCCACAGTTTAAAAAGAAAACCGGGGTTCTATCATTTCAAACCCGCAATCCCAAGTCAAATAAAATATGATAAAAATCGCTCAGGCCTATCATTTCAGCCCATAATGATTTTTTCTTATTCCAAGGACCATTCGGGTATGTATCATTTCAACCCATAGTGATTCTATTTTAACAGGGGACATGCAGTGTGATTATATGCATAAACAATATAAACAATATAAACTAACATGTCAATGTCACAATATAATGGCAAATATCAGATGTCATGTGATAATTAACAAAGTTAACATGGTAATAACATGGCATAGCATATCATATCATCATCATTTACTTGCATAACATTTTCAATTACTAAACACTTATCATCAATTCACTATTTCATAAGTAGAAATGTCAGAGTGAGAAGGACTCACCTTTTCAAGCTGGAGATAGCCAATCAAAACACACAGAACAAATTCAGAAAGCACGACATGGCATGACATAGCATGACTTGATTCAAATGAGAGAGATAGCCAAGATATGATCTTGTAAACAACCAATAAAACAATGCAACATATACATGAATATTCAATACAAAACAACATTGAAATGAATTGAAGTAAGAAACAACGAAGGACAAAATAGTTAGACCTTGCTTTTTACCATCCAAAACCTCGACCAAAGGAACATATGCTTGGCCATTGATGTGTGTTTGGATCGGGTATGGTATCAATATGGCTCGGCTAATAAGGAAATGAAGGGTAATGGTGATAGCATGAAACATACAAGGTCAAAGCAACATAGTGGGGTTTTGGTTATATTTCTTGGCTTGGCCATAGAAAGTGGTGGCTCGGCCTTGCTTGGCTCAGGCCTGGTGATGGTGCAGCAGCGGCCAAAGGTCATGTAGTGGCTGGTGGTGGTTCTAGGGGTGGCCGAGAGGGGTATGTGAGAGGATATTTGCATTAAGGCTCGGCTAGGCTTGTTTTAAGGGGTTGCTCGCAATTTTTGAGGAGTTTTCATCATAGGGGTGCCACGGCCTGACATGGTCAGAAGAGTAGGAGGAGAATTTGATGTAGATGTGGTGATGAGTGGGGCTGAAGGGTGGAGAGGCTAGTGGCCGAGCAATCAAGGTAGGAGAGGAAGGCTAAATTCATTGAAAAATGAAAAGATAAAGAAGATGAAGCCATTTTTTTTTCTTTTGTTTTCATTGCCGTGAGTATTGTGCAATCAGAAGAAAATGTTTTCCCGTGAGTGAGAAATGAGAGTCACAGTTGAAGCAAAGAGAATGGACCGCCAATCAAAAATGAAGAGGCAATTAGAAAATGAAAAGTCAATGGCAAATGGAAAGACACAAGGAAAATGGAAGGGTTTTGACTCTCGAAATTTCCATTTCCTTTTAATTCAAAATAAAAAAATAAATTTCTGTAAATAAAATAAAAATAAAAATTAATTTAAGGAAAAGTAGAAAATAAATAAAGAAATAGTTTAATAATTTGAAACTAGACTTAAAAATTACAAATAAAATGCAACTAACTTTGGAAAATTATAACTATACTTTTAAATGTTTTAAAAATAAAAATAAATACATAACATGTCATATATACATATATACACAAATTAGAACAAACAAAAATATTATTTATATAATTTAAAATAAACAATTTTGTTAAATAAAACAATGTACACACAATATTGAAAAAACATAACTTTCACAATATTAATCGGATTTCAACGAAATGAAAAGCAGTATTCTTGAAATTTTTTTATTTTCATAATAAAAGATAAAATTCACAAATTCAAATATTTAAATTTTAAATTTAAAAGTCAGAGTTTGACCATATTGACCAAAATTCACATTTTTGGAAAATATTCTATTTATTCATGTTTGAAATACTAATTCACATAAAAATCAAAATATATGTTTAAAGTAACAAAATTTATCCATTTTAATAAATAATATAAAGTTTATAAATCAGGAATTCAAATAAAATAATTAAAATAATCACAAAATGCAGGATTCTTACACTCTCCCCCTCTCAAAACTTTTCATCCCCGAAAAGGAATGAGGTACGAGAAAACACAGAAAAATATAGAATGAAATAGGATTAAGACAAGATGACAAGAAGTATAAAATTATACCTGATAACTGTTGTTATAGGTATCTTTAACAAGGTGGAGATGATCTTTTCAAGATCCTCCAGAATCAAGAACACAAGCATGAAAAAAGATCTCTAGAATCTGATTCACCCTTTCCACTTGACCGATGTTCTATGGCTTGCAAGCAGTGCTCAGATTCAAAATGAGTACAAAAAATTATCAAAGATTATAGAAAGATTTCTAAACAGACTGGTATAAGGAATAGCCTCCCCATTCTGTAGCAAGATAAGGGAAATAAGAACAACCAAAATATAGTTTGAAAAACAAAATTAGATAATAAATTTGAAACCATGAAAATTTTAACTTAAATTGAAAATTTATTTTACATAAGTTAAATGAATCTTAATCATCTCTAATTTCATTATCTTATCATCCAATTATCTTAAATTAACAATCTCTAAAATCATGGGTTTAAAAAAAAATCATTCATTATACCCGAAATGTACTCAATAAAATTTATTCTTATTTATTCCTAATTAAAATTAAATTTAGTCCTCTCAATACATTTTATCATCTGTGTTAAATATATTTATACTTAGTATAACTGCTTTAATTTTTTCCTTAGTTCCTTTAACATCATTTTATATTGTAAATTATTCCATTACCCTTTTTCTCTATTTACCTTCGCTAACCTTTTTATAACTAAAATTTAAGTGTATAAAATTTATTATAACCACTCAAATTTTATTTATAAAATCTTTTTATATTGTATATTATCTAATTACATATTCAACTTCTGTATAATTTAGGTAAGTTATATTGGAATGAAATTGTGTATTATACAAATAAAACTTTCCAATTTAATCATTTCAAGCTTGAATATGCATCCAAATCTTGAAATTTATAATTAAAAATTATATTTCAAGATAAAATTTAGGAACTAAATTTCGGATAAATTCCAAACTACTTAGAGATAAATAAATGCACATATACTATATATATATCCATTCAAATTTAAATCATATATCAGCACATGTTATAAAACCAGTCTTATTTTAGAAATTCAAATCAATTAAATTTCCCAAAACAAAACTGTAGCAAGACTACAGAACGGTCTCTTCACTTTGAAACTCGAAAATGGATGTCGATGATGCTGTAGTCATCACCGAAGTTATTTTCCAGCGACAAAGAGAAGAGCACTAATTTTAAACTTTAAAATTCTTTGGAAACAAATTTCTATTAGAAAATAGTTTAAATAGTATATCCTTTAAAACTTTAAATACAAGGTTTGAAATCCATCGGAAATTAAATTCTCAAATTCTTGTTTTAAATTCATTTTAGATTTCCAAATAAATTTATAACCATGTTTATAGTTCGATTATTTATATATGAAACAAAGATAATAATAATAAAATCAAATATTATTTCTTAACAACCAATTCACAAAAATCTTGAATTTTTTTTATAATATGGTTACAAATTTATTTCATTACTAAATATGAAAAACTACATTGTCTCAGTTTGCTCTGTTCAAGTGTTTTGGAAATCTTATCGATAGCGTTGATCAGACGAATCGATCAAAACCCAAATCAACATCAACAACTCAAACAACATAATATATAAAACATTTTAAATATTAGTTTACAAATATACTTCAAGAATGATTTGAAGATAAGTTGGAAACAAAGATTAGATGATTAAATAACAGAATAGGAAGATGGATAAGCTTATAAAATCGCAGGCAACCTTAACCGGGTCAACCGTGACTTAAAGAATAAGATCGATGTTGATTTCTTGGGTAAATCTACATTCGGTCTCAAGAGATAGAATTCGGAATTGTAAGAGATACTAGCATCTAAACCGAGGATATAAAATCTTTGGTAAACCGATGCTGTTGTAAAAGAGTTTCGCCCTTTACAAATCAATTTGAGATTGGTGGGACCGTCGACACATTACAAAGATCTTTCAAAGTGGAGTTATGGGATACTCCATAATCAAAAGAAAACGAATAGTGAGGGACATAATGAATTTTGGAACCACAGGGAACGTTCCAAAGTTCAAAGGAATCGAGTCAAAAGGAAGAGATTCAAACTCGAATGTAAGTGATTCTGTAAATACATTTACCATATATGCTGAGTTTTGCCCAGAGCAACCAAAGCTCTGATACCAAATGTAACGACCCGATATTTTCAACCATTTGCATCCGCACATGTCGGACATGAATTGCTCAAAATACCGCGTTGTAAATAAAATTTGGAAAATCTCAGAATATATAGTAAATAAATAATCATCGATCACAGACACAGAGTAAATAATAATGCAGCGAAAGTATACAACATAAGAGAAACAAGATACATTAGGTACAAATTAGAATACATCACTGAAATCACTGGATGCTGAAAGAAAATAGATGGCTGGATCTTCAAGCAAAGCTCCAACTCCGAAGGTGAGTCTTGAATGCTGAATCACTCAGTCTGACTCGAGCGTAAAGAAAAACACAAAACACTCGAGTCAGGACATAAATACTTATGAACTGTAAATCAACTCAAGTGAATAGTAACAAAAATGCATCAGTAACTTAAAGGATGCTTAGGATCGCCCGTCCTTTAAGGATCCGTTAAACTATTTACTATGTAGTAATACCACGCTATTATAATATTGTCTACAGTAAAATAAACTTACTTTAAAATAGCGTTAAGGAGTGACCCAATATTCCCCTTAACACATAATAGTCCCAGTAGTCCATCTAGTATCAGCATATCTCCAAATCGGGTGACTACCCTAATACTTCATGGGCTACGGAAGAAAAACAAACTCGTAGTAAATGCTCGGTATGGTAGGTGACACGGCACAACTAAGCAATGCCAGGGTAGATATACCAATTACGCTTCCGGGCTGATGGTAACGTAGCAGCCACTATGCCCACGTGGGAACACACTTCCAACTAAAATCAGAGGATGGCCATCTAATCAATCACAAGTAAGAGTACAGTATCGAAGGAATGTGTCCGATCGGAGGAATGACCTCACTTGGCCCGTCGATCGCTTCTGTTTTAGCCACCTTATGCCAACTCACGGGAGTCGGGTCCACGTTCATATCTCAATAGGATCGTCGCCACCATCCTACTTCATTCTGGAATATCTTCCGTGTACATGGTTGTTAAAGTGGTTTTCTGAGTTGGCAGAGAGTATGACAACTTTCGATCCCGGTCTCTTTAACAACCAAACGTTATTCTAACGCTATGGTCATTTCAAAATAGTTTATACTTCAAAATTCAAATCATTCCAATTCAAACCTATATTTCTTTCAAAATAGTTTATACTTCGAAAACCAAAACCATTTTTATTTCAAAACTATTTATTCAATTAAAATCGTTTATCATTTCCATTTCAAACATATATTCACCTCTCAAAAATCATAATTCTTTCAAAGTTATAACTCTTTTGAATCCAAAAATACTTGAAATCATTACACTTTGAAAATCATAACATTTGAAAGTCATACATTTGAAATATTGGAACATCCCTTTAGTTACAATTTTATTCAATTAAACCCAAATTTTCAAATTTCCAATTTAATTAAATTCAAACCATTAGTTTCAATTCAATTCAGTCTCCCAACAAAAATCATTTCAAATTTTATAATTTCAAATATAGGTTTAATCCACAAAATAAACTATTCAATTTTTAATATATTTTAAAGCTTTAATATCCCACACTTCAAAACTAAATTTTACAACTTCATATATCCCTTAATTCAATTTACTAATATTTAGTTTTGAAATATTTACTTAATAAACTAATATCGTTTAAATAAACCCAAATTACAAGTAAACTCAATATCCTTTCATACTAATATAAACTTCTAATATTCATTTATTAAAATCAAATATCATTTAAAATTCCTTTTCCAAATCCATTATAAATTCATTATCATTCTTACATTCTAATATTCAATTTTAAATATCATTTTAAAATCATAGATATCATTTAAATATCATTTCGAAACGCATTTCAAAATTTCATTTATCTCATTACATTTCATTCCATTTAACACATAACCAAGTAAACCTTATTTAAATTTAAATTCAGTTTAAATTCCTTAAAATTCAAATTTAAATATTAAAATATATTTAAAACTTCTTAAATTTCACAAATAATCAATTTTCGAAAGTTAAATCATTTAACACTTTAAAATGTAACTCAAATAGTGTTAAAATCTATAACATTTCAAAACATTATCAAATTATAGCAACAACAACATTTATAAAGTGCTATCGTAGCTTATAGTTTCCAAAATAGTTTAGTTTAGGAACAACGACATTTATAAAATGCCATAATAGATATTTAGTTATTTTAAACATAAGCATTTTGGAAATGCTATTATTTAAATTCCAGAT
The DNA here is from genome assembly GCA_030765085.1 of Allium cepa. Classification (NCBI taxonomy): domain Eukaryota; kingdom Viridiplantae; phylum Streptophyta; class Magnoliopsida; order Asparagales; family Amaryllidaceae; genus Allium; species Allium cepa. The sequence continues at coordinate 1,047,428,155 of CM060941.1, forward strand.
TTTATTTTAACTTTTCAAAAACAATAAACTTCAATTTTAGCAAATTTTAAACTTATAAATCATATTTTTAGGCTTCTAAACTTTCACATTTAAATCAATTTAACATATGATTTATCACAATAAATTTTATAACTAAATATCCAATTTAAAAACTCAATTCATTTATTAAGTCAAAATTCACTGTTTTCTAACTTATAAATTTAATAAAACTTAACATTTTACTTTAAATATCATTTCATAAATTTAAATTTAATTTCCATTATTTAATTACATTCTAAAAAATAAAATTTAAAGTCAAAATCACAATCACCTCAAATTTACATACTTAGATTCATAATTTCAAGACTTAATATTTAATTTTCCTAAAACCATAAAATATATATTTTTAAATCAAAATTTCATATTTTAAAAATACATATCTTAGAAAAAAACATTTAAAAATATACCACGAGGTCTGTATATAATTTTCTAACCTAGTTTAAGTGATACAGATATGTATCATTTCAATCCGCAGTTTAAAAAGAAAACCGGGTTCTATCATTTCAAACCCGCAATCCCAAGTCAAATAAAATATAATAAAAATCGCTTAGTCCTATCATTTCAGACTATAATGATTTTTCCTTATTCTAAAGTCCATTCGGGTATGTATCATATCAACCCATGGTGATTCTATTTTAACCGGGAACTTGCAGTGCGATTATATGCATAAACAATATAAACAATATAAACTAACATGTCAATGTCACAATATAATGTAAAATATCAGATGTCAGGTGATAATTAATAAAGTTAACATGGTAATAACATGGCATAACATATCATATCATCATCATTTACTTGCATAACATTTTCAATTACTAAACACTTGTCATCAATTCACTATTCCCTAAGTAGAAATGTCAGAGTGAGAAGGACTCACCTTTGCAAGCTAGAGATAGCTAACCAAAACACACGGAACAAATTCAGAAAGCACGTTACAGCACGACACAACACGGCTTGATTCAAATGAGAGAGATAGCCAAGATATGATCCTGTAAACTACCAATAAAACAAAGCAACATCTACATGAATATTCAATACAAAACAACATTGAAATGAATTGAAATAAAAAGCAAAGAAGGATAAAATAGTTAGACCTTGCCTTTTACCATCCAAAAGCTCAACCAAAGGAACATATGCTTGGCCATTGATGTGTGTTTGGGTCCGGTATGGTATTAATATGGCTCAGCTAATAATGAAATGAAGGGTAATGGTGATAGCATGAAACATACAAGGTTAAAGTAACATAGTGGAGTTTTGGTCACATTTCTTGGCTCGGCCATGGCAAGTGGTGGCTGGGCCTTGCTTGGCTCAGGCCTGGTGATGGTTCAGCAGTGGCCAAAGGTCATGTAGTGGCTAGTGGTAGTGATTCTAGGGGCGGCCGAGAGGGGTATACGAGAGGATATTGGCATTAAGGCTCGGCTAGGCTTGTTTTAAGGGATTGCTTTAAATTTTTGAGGAGTTTTCATCATAGGGGTGCCACTGCCTGAAATGGTCAGAGGAGTAGGAGGAGAAGTTGCTGTATATGTGGTGGTGAGTGGAGCTAAAGGGTGGAGAAGGCTAGTGGCCGAGCAAGCAAGGTAGGAGAGGAAGGCTAAACTCATTGAAAAATGAAAAGATAAAGAAGATGAAGACATTATTTTTTTTCTTTTGTTTTCATAGCCATGAGTTTTGTGTGGTGAGAAAAAAATGTTTTAACGTGAATGAGAAATGAGAGTCAAAGCCGATGCAAAGAGAATGGATGGTCAATCAAAAATAAAGAGGCAATTGGAAAATGAAAAGTCAAAGGCAAATGGAAAGACGCAAGGAAAATGAAAGGGTTTCGACTCTTGAAATTTCCATTTCCTTTTAATTCAAAATAAAAAAAATAAAGTTCAGTAAATAAAATAAAAAACTGAACTAATTAAATTGAAAAAGAGAAATAAATAATTAATTTAAGGAAAAGTAGAAAATAAATAAAGAAATAGTTTAATAATTTGAAACTAGACTTAAAAATTTCAAACAAAATACAACTAACTTTGGAAAATTATAACTATACTTTTAAAATGTTTTAAAAATAAAAATAAATACATAACATGTCATATATACATATATACACAAATTAGAACAAACAAAAATATTATTTATATAATTTAAAATAGACAATTTTGTTAAATAAAACAATGTACACACAATATTGAAAAAAACATAACTTTCACAATATTAATCGGATTTCAACGAAAAAAAAGCATTATTCTTGAAATGTTATTTATTTTCATAATAAAAGATAAAATTCAAAAATTTAAATATAAAAGTCAAAGTTTGACCATATTGACCAAAATTCACATTTTTGGAAAATATTCTATTTATTCATGTTTGAAATACTAATTCATATAAAATCAAAATATATATTTAAAATAACAAAATTTATCCATTTTAATAAATAAAAATAAAGTTTTTAAATCAGGAATTCAAATAAATAATTGAAATATACAATTAAAATAATCAAAAAATACAGGGTTGTTACACCTTTGAAAACCATTTGAAAAATCACTTTATACTTTAAAATTCTCTCACAAAGAAAGGGTTCTAAGGTTGATTTCACTCATTCTAGGGTATTTTTACCCTATCTCTAATGAATTTTTGCTCCGCAGGCTAACGTTTGCCTAAAACCAAAGCCCTGATACCAACTGTAAGAACCTACTATTTTGGACCATTCAAATCGACAATAAATCCCTACCTGTCTGACTTGAATAATTCAAAACAGTAGATTATAATATAATTTGGAGAAAATAAAGCCAATCACAGAATCGCAAACACAGATAAAATCAGAATAACTCGCAGCGGAAATAAAAAAGAGTAGTAATTCATGAAGCTACCATAAATACAGTCTCAAATACAGTCTCAAAAACAGTTACAAAATACCACAGTTTGAAAGACAAATACAATTCTGAAAAAGATACAGTAGAAATCCCAAATACATAAGTCCCTAATACATGAGCTGAAATAGAATAACTGAACTGAAATAGATAAAACTAGATAAGTAGGTAAACTTCAGAAATCTCTAGCTTCCAGGAGATAGATCCAAGCTGTGATACTCAGGCTAACCCGAGCGTAAGAAATAAACACAAACACTCGAGTCAGGACATACATACTTATACAATATAAACTAACTCAAGTGAATTGTAAAATAAATGTATAAGTAACTTAAATGATGCTTGGGACTGCCAATTCTCTAAGGATCCGTTAAACTATTTATTATGTAGTAATATACGCTATTATAATAATGCCGATTAGTAAAATAAACTTACTTTAAAATAGCGTTAAGGCTTTACATTTTTCACCTTAACACATAAATAGTTCCAATAGTCTATACAACCCCTGTGTACCACCTAATCGGGAGGCTACAAGAAGATACTCCATAGGTACGACATAAATCAAACTCGTACAAGGCACGCTAGGTTAGGTGACACGACACAACTAGGAAATGCCAGGGTAGATATACCAATTACTATTCGGACTGGTGGTAACGCGCAGCAGCCACTACCGCCCACCTTGAGCCACACTCTCAAAAATCAAAGGTGCGCACCTATCAATCACAAAGTAATAGAATGTCATACGAAGAAGTGTGTCCGATAAGAGGAGCTACCTCATTGGCCCGGAATCGCTCCTGTTTTAGCCACCATATGCCAACTCGCGGGAGTCGAGTCCACATACATACCTCAATAGAACTACACCACCATACTACTTGCGTACACGGTTGTCAAAGTGGTTTTCTATATCGACATAGAGTATGCCTATATCCGATCCCGGTCTCTTTGCAACCAATCGTTATTATAACCCATGGTTATAAGTTTCAAAAATGGTTTATATTCACATCAAAACATATTCATTTAAACCATTTAAATACGTTATCAAATAATATTCATCTCAAAGTTGTAAAATTTCTAAATTCATTCATTCAATTATAAAATTTCTAAAGCATTGTAAATTTCATCTATAACAGCACTTATAAAATGTTACGGTAAATATAGTAATATTTCAAAAACCTTGTCAAATTCAAAACTGTAGCACTTATAAAGTTCTACAGTAGGTATTTAATTATTACAAAATAGCTCCATTTCAAAAACGGCAGCACTTACAAAGTGCTAGAGTAGGTATCAGTAATATAAAACAATTTAGTTTCATTGCAGCAACAACAGCACTTGCTAAATGCTTCAATAGCTATTTGGTTATTCAAAACAGTTTCCTTCAGCAACAACAACACTTACAAAGTGCTGCGGTAGCTATTTAGTTATTTCAAAATATAGTTTAGTTTCAGCGACAACAGCGCTTACAAAGTGCTGCAGTTACTCTTTATTATTCCAGAACTTAGTTTATTTTCAGAAATGATAGCACTTAACAAATGCTGTCTTAAAACCACAACATTTCTGAAGTGCTACCACTACTAATTCCAGATTTAATGTAAAATTCCACAAATATTAAAACTTCAATTTTATCCATTTTAACTTATAAAAATCATATTTTTCGCTTCAAAAATATTCATTTGGATATCATTTAACTTATGATTCAATAAAATAAACCTTTAATAACCAAATATCCAATTTAAACAATAATTCACTTATTAAGTCAAAAGTAAACTATGTTCTCAATTTTTTTATTTTTTATTTTTTATTTTTAAACAAGCATGAACTAGATTCGAAGAGAAATGGCACACAAATCCAAATCTTGTAAACAAATAATTAATCATAAACATAAATATATAATTCAACAATGTAAAATATAAATTAAAATGAAAAGTATGCACAAGAATGAGATACAAATGGCTTTAACCCAAACAATGGCTCGGCCACAACACCTATATGCTTGGCCTAGGTCTAGTATGGCTCGACCATGATATTTTTGAAGCAGCTAGGCTAGGTTATAGGGTCCATAGGCACGGTTAAGGCTAGGAAAGTGAAGAGTGGTGGAGCTATAAGCATGGAACGTAAAGAGTCAAGGAACAAAGGGGGTTTTGGTTCACATAGGCTCGGCCATAGCCTAGTATGGCTCGGCCAGGGTTGGACTTTGGGTCAAGTGCATCTCAAGGCACGGCTTGGCAGGGTTTAGGTCACGGCACGTCAAAACATAGTGGAGTTTTAGGGTGTGGCCTGGCAAATGGAAGAGGTAGTGAAATAATGGAAGACTTGTGATGGTTTTGGTCAAGTTTTGGTGGTGGATCTAGATCTAGGGGTCACGGCCATGAGTGGAGGAGGTGATGGTCGGTCATTGGAGGAGGTGGAGAGGGGATGAGGATGGAAATATGGTGGAGGCCAAACACTTGATGAAGGAAAACAAAGGAGAATAAAAGAAAAAGGAAAAAGAAAGAGAAAGAGAATCCATGGAAACTTACTATAATTTTATCCAGGAGAAAGCAAATGAGGAAATAAGATGTTGAGGAATGTTTTTGTACGTGATTTAGCAATAAAGGAGGCGGCTAGGATTTTGGAAATACATGGCTAGAAAGGTGGGTAACAGCTATAAGGTAATGAAGAGGGTAGGCAAACAAAAAGGCAAGCATTTAAACATTGTAACCTATGTCTCCTTGATTTTCTCAAGCCATTTATACAAAGATATAAAAAGTAAAAATACAATAAATAAAAAAAGTATAGACAAATAAAATAGAGAAATAAAAATCAAGAGATGGACATAGTAAAATATAAAATAAAAATATAGAAATTAATTGCGTGTAAAACGCTGTATTTTATCCAATTTTAAAAGTATAAATCAGAACTTACCAAATGAAAAGCAGAATGTATATCAGAATTATATCTAGCTTCAAAAAAAGATTAGAATTTTAAAATTTAAAATTTAAAATTTTCAAATAAAAGTCAATTTTTGACCAAAGTTGACCAAAATGTCGAATTTTCAGAAAATGTTTATTTTATTCTATTTGGAAGATAAATTGCAAACAAATCCAAAATTACACTAGTAAAATTCCAAAAATTCAAATTTTAATAAACAAAAATCAAAGTCTTCAAATAGATTAAATTTAAAAAAAATTGGGTTGTTACCAAGATGTTACGAGATTTTCCATCTCCTATCAAGTGTACAACATGAATATAATTATTTAAGAGTTCCCAAATGATTCGAAATACCAATTTTAACCACTTTAATTAAAATAAATCCGAAGTTTAAATTAAAAAAAAATCAAAACTTTCAAATAATTAATTCCAATACATTATCAAAATTCAAGAAATTGTATGGGTATATATCATTTCAACCTATGTTTTGAATGTCTTACTTAACCAATCCTAAAATGATTTAGATGATCATTTAAATGATGTCGATAACATAAACAGTGATAAAAGGGACATATTAAAATAAATAAACAACCATGCATCCAACATATCAATCAATAAGCATCCATTTTAGACAACATCCAAATTTACCAATATATTACAACAGTTAATAGTTATCAATATCGAGATTTTAACTATCAATTAAATTTCAATATAAAATTAAATGTCAGTTCAATTTAATGTCAATTCAGATTCGATATTGTCAATTTAAACCAGCAAACAATAATAAAAAATTTATGTATCTCATTATAAATTTTATTTAACTTTCAACAGAAATTTTTGTATTGCGTGAATGGGTTGAATCACTCACCTTTTGGCTTTCCCTTTTCTAGCTAGATTTGGACCCGCTACTACTTCTCGTTTTGTTTTGTTTCCTTACTATCTTAACTTTTTTTATAGAAAGTTTTGGATGAGACATGGAAGATTGTATAGGTCTGCATTTGAAGAAAAAGATTTGGAAAGAAGAGAAGGTTTGAAAAAGAAGAAGAAAATTTAAAGAAGAAGAAGAATTGAAAAGGAAGCTTTGAAAAAGAAAAGGATTTGAAGAATAAGAAAAGAAGGAAGAAGCTTCCAAAAAAAGAAAAAGGAGATTTGAAGAAGAAACATGAAAAAGAAGGAAGGAGGAAAGTGGGGTGAGAGAAAAATGAAGTTATAGAAGATGTGATTTAAAAAAAAAATGAAATGAGGCTACAGGAATGAAGATTGAAACTAGTAAAAAGATAATAAAGTTAAATATGAACAAACTGGGAATTGAAATAATATAAACAACCCAAAAAATGGGAGGTATTAAAAAATGTGAAGGAAAGAGTTGAAAATATGAAAAGCATGTAACGTTCGTCAAATGAAAAAGCTTCAGACAATGTAAATGGAAATAAGTACTGGAACAAATGAGGAAACAATGAAAAGAGCGTGACAATTATTAATTAGAAAGGAAATAAATAAACCAACTATGCACTGTAGACAAATTTTTGGAAGTCAAATTTCAAAACATTTGTTCACTCAAGTAATTTTGTTTCAAGTAATTTTATTAACCCTAAACATACAAAAATTAACATCCATTAAAGATTTAATTAACACAACATAACTAAATTTGAACACGACACTGTACATGACGGGGACCGCCGCTACACAAAATAAAATATGAACCATGATTCAAATTTAAAAACAACATTTTTCTCAACATGTAATCATAAAATCAAATATTTAATTTATTTTAAATTTCAAGATTAGCATTAAAATCGCTTCCATGCAACCTATGCCCGCTATTTAACTACCATAAAATGTTGTTTTAAAAATTAAATTTTCCCTTTTTACAACATTATACTTATATTCAGAATGTAAACATTTACTTTATTTTCCTCAAACATTCTTTTATTTTCCTTAAAGTGCTTATTCGTTACTTGCACTTTATAAATGTAAACATTCTTATATACTACAATAATCAACTTATACAATATTAAATCCATTCTTATATTTCCAAATAATGTACATTCCAAGTGAAAACATTCTTACATTAAATTTATTAATTGCACTTCGTTTTTATTTCCTATTTCAACTGAAAGATTTCAATAAATTAGTTTCAATTAATTTCAATCTTCCACTTCAAAATAGACCCTAATTGATGAAATCAATTAAATAAATACATAAACATTGTAATCCTTATTTATAGTCATGCAAATATATTTATAAAATTAGGGTTTTGCACAAAAGGTCCCTATTTCTAATGTTGTTACAAGAAAAGCCCCTGTAGAAATAATTATGTAAATTAGGTTTCTGTTTTTTCTAAATCAGAATGTGCAAATTAGCTTGCGCCTTTTAAAAATTTTAAAATTTGTAGAAAAATTTCAAAATCAGAAAGCACAAACCAGCTTGCACTTTCCTGATAGAAAGCGCAAGTTACCTTGCGCTTTACAAAAAATTTAAAATTTAAAAAAAATTCAAAATAAAAATTCAAAAGCAGAAAGCGCAAACTAGCTTGCGCTTTCGTGATAGAAAGTGCAAGATGCGCTTTTCAAAATTTTCAAAATTTCAAAAAATATTTCAAAAACAGAAATGTGCAAGTTACCTTGTATTTTCAGTCAGATAAGTGCAAGACATCTTGCATTTCTTATTTTTCTAATATAGGGACCAAATTTACATATTTATTTTTATAGGGACTTTTCCTATAACAACATCAAAAAGAGGGACCTGTGACACTTTTCTTGTATAAAATTACAGTATCCAAAAAACATTAAATTGCATAATAATTTTTTTTCCCTATCAATCAATATTCTTTTACCTCATTACTAAAACAAGCATTTATTATTCCAGTTCCTGTTATTAAATTATATTCTAATACGCGTTAGCACCTTCCACCTCATAGCTTTATCGTATTTTGTTGTTTTAGAATTTTATTTATGGTCCAAATTTATGATCTAATAACATTCACATTGATAATTCATAAACTTTAATTTCTAACCATTTTCATTCAAACATTTCATTACAACGGTAATAAAATCCTAGTTCATTACATTTTATATTTCAACAAATTCTTTTACTTTGTTCTAAATGTCCTTTATATTGAATCAACAAATGTTAATTAAACATAAATTTACATTTTATTGCACTCATTACTCTACAGTTACGTCCTTTCTCATATTACTGAAATATTTCAATCACAATAAATTCTATTGAATACCAAATTAATTTAAGTCAATAATGAATCATTTCATAAAATATTACTTAAGCTTCTACTACATTAATATAAGTTATAACTTAACCCAATTTTTGAATAAAAGTTTGAGTTTTTGGTATTTGTCTTTGAAGAGAAAAGAAATATTTCATATATCTTAAAATTCAACTAAACCATTTAAACTTATTTACTAAATATAAATTAAGACATATTTAAAATATCTTCATAATATTTTGCAATGATTTTCCAAAAAATCATAAAACACTGTTAAAAATTATATCAAAACATTTAACAAGCTTTAAAATAAAGTTCTTTAATCTGATAATTTATTAAACTCATTATTTTGAAATAAGTACAAACTCAAAATTATTAAACTGAAACTTATAGTATACTCAAATCTTACATTAAATTTTCAAATCAAAGTATAAAATTTCATATCTTCCTAATTAATTTTACACACTTGTTTTAAAATGAATTTTCAAATCATGGAAAAACATTTCCTTTGGTTTAATACAAAATTCAAATAGTAAATAAACCTATAAATTTCATATTATACTTCGAAAGCCAAGTAAATATTTCAAACCATACTTCCAAAATAGAAACTCAAATTTATTTGTCAAACATGTTACCATAAATAAAACTTCCCTAAACATTTTCTTTATAAAATTTTAAAACAGTTATTTTTTATAGCCCATTTGTATAATATCAATTACATATTCAAAGAAACTTATTTAAATTTTATTTGAAACATTCATTTGAAAACTTCATTTGTAAATAAATCATCTTTTTAGTAAAATTTCATTTGTAAAATTTCATTTGTAAAATTTCTTACTTCATTTATAAATACCTTTTAAATATTTTAAATAACATCTTAAAAAATTTATGTAAACTATTTGAAAATAATTATTTACAGCATTACTTATATTTAAAAAAGAGCTACGAAAAACCTTACATCTATTATTTATAAATTTTATTAGTTTAAATATCAAAATACTTTTCAAACATCATTAATAAATAAATAATCATTATCTTTAAATATGTTTCATTTAGTTAATAACTTCTCATAATATTTACAACACTAGTAACTAACTGTTAAACCATATTGTACATAAATAAACAATACTTTAAACATTTTAAAGTATTTAGAAAAGAAAGAAAGAAATAATCAAAATATCCTTTGTATAGTACTTTTATCAAAATACTTTTATAAATCGATATTTTAACAAGTTTATCCTCATTCTTATAGAATTTGGTCATACGTTGATCAGGTGCAAGACGAAAAATCTTCAAGTACTTAGTGGACCTGTTTCAACATCCAGTGAAAATACTTAAAAAAGCAGATATGAAAAGCGCCGCTCATAACCTGTTGTCAAATGATGATGCTATGGTAGTAGTGGCTCGCTGCTGATTCATTGTTTACGCAATGGACACAAAACCTTCTAGAAGATCCTTCCACCTTTCAGATTCTAGAAAAATATCGTAACCATTTCGTGAACAAGGGACCATCGACCCCTGCTGTAGTGGTACACTTCTGCTTCAACGATTTACGCAATAGATGCACTTCCTTCTCGGAAGATCCAAAAACAATAGATCCCAAGATTAAAAGCACCTCCATTGGGTAAAATAAAGACCATCTACCTTGAAAAATTTCGACGAACTCACGAGTTTTAAGTTCGGACAACCATATCGGTTCGAATCTATTTTTTAACTCTCCCAGGTATATTAGGGTTTTTTTCGATCGATACCATTCCTGGATTCTGCAAGTCCATCTGGGTTCAAAGCATATCATACTATACTTCTTCGCGGTGGGTACTGCTGTTGGAACTGAACTAGCCCACAACAGAAGTTATGGGTGAATTTCAAATTTTTTATCCTGTTGGATCTTTTACTGGGCCTATGAAGTCTAACTGAATTAGAATATTTCTAAATTTCATTCAAATAAAATCATTTATTTTATTTAAATTCAAATATATTAAGATATGAAATTAATTTTATTTGATTTAGTTTATATATAAATGTATCTTATACATATATGTGAATGCATGTGTAACATAATAATCCGTGAAAGGTATAATATGCCCATATGTAGATGTTGGGATTTACATCGCAACAGACATATCAGCTCATTTGGTATGTCATGTATGTTGTCTAAATATGTGCATGTATGTGTTACAAAATACACACACACATGTATGTATAAATATATTATATATAATATATGAACATAAAACATTTATATATAGGTAAATATATATATATAGAAAGAGAGAGAACAATTATTAAAAATTATTTATAATTTGAAATTAACTTAGTTTTGCAAGCATAATAATCTTAGTATTTTAATTTGTATATATTATGAATAAAATAATGTTTTCATCCATAAATAATTAACATAAAATAATCTATTAATGAAAATTCAAATTTTATAATTTTCAAAAATCATGGATCATAAAATAGAACTTCAATAAAATATGGAGATTTTTCAAAGTTGAAATACTATTTCTAAAAACAAATACATTAATTTCGGTAATAATTATTTAATATAAAATAAAATAATATTAAAAATTCAAAATTTAAAATTTTGAAAAATTCTAGGATCATGAATGAAAGGTTTCGAAATTTTTTGAAGAATTTTTGATTAAATTATTATTTTTAATAAATCATAAACAGTTTTTTCAAAATGATATTAATTATTAAAAATAATATAATTTATTAAAAAATTCCTAAATTTTTCCTATATGTTTCTAAAATGATATACCATTTTTAAAAAATATATAATTGAATTTTGATGTAATAGTTATTTTATATATAATTAACAATTCAAAATTTTAATAAATGTTAATTTAAAAATATGATTATATATATGATAATTAATTTTCAAATTTGTAAATTCATATTATATATAAATAAATGTACTAAATTTCTTAAATCATATATATATATATATATATATATATATATCTTATATATGCATATATGCTATTATGAGGGAGAAATATACACTAATATATATATATATATATATGAATTTATTAATGAATATATATAAAACAATATTAATGACAAAATTTGATTTTGTACAGTAAACAACATTTGTCTATTTATAAATCAAATATTATAATAAACAAATTATGCACATAACCAAACTGATTTGTGAGAACCACATCTATTTACAAAATCTCATCTAACTAAACATATAGTAGCAATATATTTAAACAGAATGAAATTGCTCATTATAGGATCATATATTATAATTTCATTACTGCAATATGAATTAAAATTACCAATTTAATGATGCCTTTGAATTCACGTTGATGTTGGAAGTGGACCAGCCCGAGGTAGTAGTGGTGGGTGTATTTCAAAATTTTTATCCCACTGGATCTTTATTGGGCCTATGAAGTCTAAATCATTTAGAATAATTCTAATTTTTTTAAATAAAATCATGTATTTTATCTAAATTTAAGTATTTAGTAATGTAAAGTTAAATGAATGATTTAATTTTTGCATATACATGTATCATATACATATACATATGTGTGTGCATGTGTAACAGAATAATCCGTGAAGGGTATAACATGCCTGTATAAAGATGTTGGTATTTACATCGCAACGGACACGTTAGCTCATTTTGTGTGTATTGTATGTTGTCTAAATACGTGCATAAATCTATAACGCAAAGTATATTTATATAAATACTTATACATATATTTAAAATATATTTTATAACTAAAAGTCTCAAAATTAATTAATTAATTAAATATATATATATATATATATATATAATTTAATGCATTTGAATAAATATATATACATAATTAAACATATAAAATTATACATAGATACATACACACACATATATATATGTATGTATGTATACATATATACATATATATATATCTGTGTGTGTGTGTGTGTGTATAATAATTAAAATTATATATATATATATATATAACGTTAAATGAAATGTATATCTATGAATAATTAATTACATTCAAATACTAAAAATATAAATATACATATATATATATTTTAAAATTATTTCCAGATCGAATTTAGCATAACAAATATAAAATAATAATTTTATAATTTTGTCATTGTTATATATATAATAAATAGTTTTAATCATAATAATTAAAAATATTAGTAATGTATATTAAAAAATCAAATTTAAAATTTATGAAATTTTAGGATCATAAAATACAGGTGCAATTTTTTTTCGTGATTTTTGCAATATAATATTATTTTAAATACATAAAAGAAATGTTCAACCGAAGTCATTTAATTATTAAAAATATTCAATATTAAAAAATAATTCTAAAAAAAATTCGTGGTTTACTGAATAAATGTAGTAATGTAAAAAATATAAAATCAAACTTTCAATGCAATAATTATTTTAGATATAATAAACAATTCAAATAATCAATAAAAGATAATTTAAATTATTTATATATAAAGAAAATTTATTTTCGAATTTCATAATTGATATTATGTATAAATAGGTATAAGGAAAAATTCTAAACTATTTATACCCTATAAATAAACATATACGTAATGGTGTGTTTGAAATATACATTAGTCTATATTTAAATTAATATCTAAATACAAATAAAATAATTAATAATGATAAAATTTAATTTTGTATAGCAAATTTGATTTGTTTATACATAAATTTTAAACATAATAATATAACCATGCACATAGCCAAACTAATTTGTGACAACTACATATACCTACGAAAATCTCACCAACTAGATATACAACATTATTATATATACAGATTTAGAATTAATCAATATTAAATCATAAAATATGATATGATTACTGTAATATATAAGTAAAATGACAAAAAGGCCAATTGATGATGCCTTTGAGTCCAGTTGAACCAACGAATTCCCTTCTCTAGTTTTGCTCGATCCGTAATATTATAAATCTGGAATCGTCAACCTTCTCTATCAAATAGTGCTTTTACATAACTTGAATTGATTTGAGATTCTTAGAACTGATATAGGGATTAATTTTTGCTAGCAAACTTGACAATTATGGCAGCAAAAGTTGTTTTTGATTAAGGGTTTAGAGATCCATATATACAACCATGTACAAGAGAGATATTAGGACAATCTCATTACATATTCTCTCTTAATCTTAGCCATCCATCTCTTAGTCTAATCCTAAGTTTTAGCCGCCTCCAATAACTTGTCAAAATCTAAATTTGTAGCCCTACTGATGGGTTTAACTCATTTAAGCCCAAGTCAAAATGATATGCAATTAGATCTAATTTAATCATATCAATATCATATATCGATTGATACATTTATAACCATTATAAATATATAAAAAAATTATTTCTCAAATTATATTCAAATTTTATAATTAATATTTCATAAATATTAATTAATTTAATTTATTTATAACAATTATAAACTAATTAAATTACTCGATCTTAAGGGAATTCATCATTTCAGTTGTGTAATTCTTGAGTGCAAATTTGGCCAGCAATTAACACCGAACTATTTAAATGTTAACATTCACACGTCTCTTATCAAGTGGTGTGACATTATGGCCAAATTTATCGCTTATTCATTTCCAGTAAAATCTTATTTAATTTAATAAGCGTTACCCTTAGTGACATTTATATACACCAATTCTCTTCATCAAAAACTGTATCACTTTGGATTTATGGAATTTGGTAATGGTCAAAATTCCAATATTGTCCATATTCAACTTTATAGTCCAAACACAAAATCCTTGATACAATAATAAAAATTATTATTAACCATACTACTCTGTCCAGAGATTTTGACTTGAGTTGACCATCATACTATCCTCATATAACTGAAGTGACGAATCCTCTCTTGAATAGTGTCTTCCTTCCAATACTTCCACTCGACCAAACTATAACCACTTGATGGATGTCATTCCATGATTTGACTATAATCAAAGCAGAGTTTTTCACATTAAAGGTTGACCGTATTCTCAAGACGAAAGAACTGTATAAATTAGTCATATTGATATTTTCTATTTGACCTTAGTTATATAAGACAACGGAAAACTATCGAGTGAATCGTTCTATAGTTATCCAATAACTATTAGTGCGTAACCCTTTGGTTCCCCCAACAAGTCATGAGAAATAAACTGCCCAACATTTGGAGAGCGTTATGTACTCTAGTCTCAACGGATACATCGATATCCAATTTCGATACATCTTGACTAGGAACATTTAAAATGATACATTTGTTTCATTGTAATAAATTACATACGGTTACAACACTTTGTAACTACTATCACAAAACAGACCATTTATGGATTTTCTGTTAAATATACTTTTAGTTAAATTTATTAACTAATATAACCACATTATATCAAGTATATAATAGAAAGAAAATACCTTTATTTCGAACAAGATTGGTTAACGAGTTAGATATATGTAACAAATTACATAATTGCCCCTGAGGCATACCCCTTACTCTATCAGTTGAAGCAATGATTTCCCTTCTGTAAGGACCCATGTTTTTGGCTATTTTAAATTATTAAATTTAGATGTAATCATTAAACCAAAATGGTTAAAAATATAAATTGGATGATTTTGAATGTAAGTATTGGATTTGAATAAAATTTGAAATAAAAAAATTTCGAAGATTTAAGTAATAACAAGTATTAAAAGGCAATACCATGTATTGAATGTTTTCACAATCAATAGTTGGATTAAATAATAAATTTTGAATTCATGGATGTAAATAAAGTAATTGATTAATAACTAAAAGTTCTTTTAAAATCTAATATTAAAATTTGTTGAATATTGGACAATTAAATTGTTTAAATTTAATATTGGAAATTATTTGTATAATTGAATTCTGGATTTAATGTAATGGAAAACGATATCCAAAGTTGATGTAAATTTTGCTTAAACAACAATGAAGATTGTTAAATTTTTTGATTGAAACTTAGAAGTGGTTTACCCGATTTTAAAAATAACGTTTAAATTAACGAGTAAAAATAGCGATCCAGGGCACAATCTTGGATTTCGACGAAACTAGTTCCATTAGATCCGTAACAGTATATTATCATTAGGTTTCAAATTTCATAATATTTGGAGTTACCATTTGTCGTATGGGATAGAAACGCATTGAAGTTAATATCAAAAATTTAACATAATAATTTGGTCCAAAAAGATATCTTCTCCATACGATCAAATTAGGACTCAAAAACTCTTCCATTGCGTTTGGAATAGGGGTATAATATTATAAATGCCTTGCAGCACGCTTCATTTGGAATTCGTCTAAAAAAAGTTGAAAATGATAATAAAATAATAGGTTTTCACGTATAAATGTGCTTGCACAGTACCCCTAACCTATACGTGCCTCCACTTATTTTTCCAATGGTCAAAAATTAACTCCACCTTCTCCTTGTTTTCTCTTCATCCATCAGCTTTTAGCGAAAATCTCCAACTATAAAGTCAAAGAGCTTGTCGATCTCGTCAGATCCAACGGTTGATTTTGGCTATTGTCGATTAGAGGAGGAGCTTGGTGGCTGCATTCATCATCCGTTCGTGCGCAAATTCCGAGGCCTAGGAGTGGTCGAGTTTGACCAGATTGGGGGTGTGGGTGCATTAGTGCACATGCATCGACGTAGGGGTTGTGGATCGTCGTCTTGATGGATGACGTTTGGTGTGTGGTTCGATGGAAGGATGCGATATTGGGTTCATTTCTCCTGGCGTGTGTGTTCACGAAGGAAAGCAAAAAAGGCCGTGATTTGCTAAAGCTGAAACGAGCGGCTAGATCTGTTTTAGGTTATTTAAAAAAAGGAAAATGTAAATTTTTACATATTATAAATCTTATAAATGATTTATCTTTGTCCTACGAGGTCAGAATTAGATGATACAAGCGGCTTTAGAATCCTGGCGACGAGCACTACGAGATGGAATCGATTTGGAGTCATTTGAAGCTTGTTAAAATTTTAGGTTAAATCGAACGCCGTTCGATTTGATTTGAAATTGAAAACTCAAGGTGAGTGTTTTATAATGCTCACAACGTACTAGAATATTTTTATGCTAGTTAAATTTAAAATTATGAAGTGATATGAATTTATTGGTCGTTGTTGATAAATTTATTGTCATTTAAATTAATTGTTAAAAATTAAAATTAACAGTTAGATTTGAAATTTTAATTGAATTGCCAGTAAATTACTCAATATTAATAACTATGAAACTGTTGTGAATTATATAGTGTGTTTGTGTGATTGATTGTGATGGATGCAAATTGGTTGATATTTGGACGTTTGGATGTATATATAGAAATACATACATACATACATATATATAATATACATATACATACATACATACATACATACATACATACATACATACATATATATATATATATAAAACAATTTGATTTTTCGACGCTCGAAAGTCAACATCGATACGTCCACTGTATCAAATGCCGCGCAGTCGAATGCCGAAAAACTGAACCGTTAGGGTTAAAGAAGAAGAAGATAGAAGAAGAAACAAAACAATGACAGAATCTCACATATCGCACCGGAACAATATATAATAGATAAATGAGTATCTTTAAAGAAAAAACACTATATTAGTTTATACATACATTATCAGAGTGTACAACAACACAACAGCGGAAAGGAAATATTATATATACTAGTGATACGCCTCGCCATCCAGCTTGCTCCTGATCTCCATAGCATCTCTTGACTTCGCTCCAGAACCACTGATAACCTGACTCTAGGCTACACGTGTGGAAAATTATGGGCACTTGGAGTTTAGAAAGTAAATAATAAACTCCAGGTCAGTAATGAGACTGGTGAAAGATCTTAAAAACAGTTATTTTTACAAAGAAAGGAAAAGAAATCCGTTATGCTTTTTGAAAAATGAAACTACCATAAGGCCTCCCGACACACACAATGCAATTGCACACTTGAGGGAGATTTCTCCTTATGAAAGTCAAACATGCTTGATACGCAAAATTCTTTTTAATATTATCATTAGTGCATAGTGTAGAAAACCTTTCGAAAGTATAATATTAATCTTAGCTAGCATATGTACCATTATATTATGCCTGCTATACCTACCATTTAAGAATGGCAGGTTATACAATTGCAATCATAAAGGGCGCGTATTGGTGATTGGATTTCCAACAAATGGTCAGGATAAGGAACTTCCTATTGCCACATGGGTATGCCTCTGGAGGGATGCCCCGGAACTTAACCAGCTCGTTGCCAACACAATGTCGGGTTACCTCTATAACTAGGTAACTACTACATGAGTATGCCATCCCTCGGTCGTTTACGACCTTTATCCGAGGATCCTCAACCATAAAGCAACAACCACAAAGTATAATAAATTTGCAGCAACCACATAGGTTAAATATCTGGGCTCCATACCATGATACAACCCTTTCCAGAAGGAAATGACATACCCTCAGGGGGCGCTACCCCCAAATAACCTTGCCGCATCCTTCTTATTTCGACCATTTCCGGGTTGTGAGGTCCGATGAGGTCTCATCCACAAAGCTACACTTTTCATAAAGTCATGCTTCGATCAACAAATGATCAGCAGCACTTTGTATGCCACATTACCAAATTTGGAATGTATCACTAATAACTGTCAACTACATAACCTCTGAGCTCGTATGTCTCAGAGAAGGGTGTTAAGCTAAGAGAATAAATTCTCCGCCACCAATAAAAATGTATTTGATAGAAACCAGCTTTACATCTCAAAGTGTAACGTCAAACACACATCCATACAAGTCCGTTCTAGGATCGAACGGAACCGAAGGCACTTCAAAGAAGCCCTTGCAAATTCGGATATTCACTAATCACATCCGGAATCCCCATCACAAAGGGTGATAAAATCTACATACCGGAGCAACCCAGTGCAGAGACATTCGACAGGTAATCCTTTCATTTTTGAAAATACCCGGTCTTCAACACCATCTTCAAATGCAATCTCATTTCGTCGTATCATTATTCGAATGGGTTTATGACACAAAGTCCTCTCCCGGCTAATCTGAATAATGAGCGCTTATTTTAAAATTAGTACTGCATTCAAATTTTCAAACAAATCACAACAATTTCCACTTTGATCTTTTAAAAGATCCATCACAATCATAAAGATTCGATGTGGTTTTCAAATATTTATTTGGAATTCGACCCCCGGTCGCATTGAAATTCAAATGCCGTTTAAAGGCCAATATTGATAGTCGGTTGTTTAACTATCAATCAAAATTCACTGGATTTCAAATAATTTTCCCCCAATTATTAATTTCAAAATATCTTCGCAAGATATAATTTTAACACTTCAACCTTTAAAAAAAATTTCAAACCACTTTTCACTTTCAATCATTTGAAAATAAATTTCAAATCACTTCTCTCACGTAGAATAAATTTTCAAATATTTATTTATTTCCACTAAAAATTTGCCGAGTTCAAATTTTTTAAAATATTTATTTTAAATATTAGTTATGAAAACTTTATATTAATATCTCATTTAAAACTTCAATTCCAAACTTATTTTTAAACAAAATTAGTAGATAGGGTATAACTACTAAAATATCCACTTTCTAAATCACGTATCACTTTTAATCTTTAGAATAATCCCTTCTATAATTAATTAAATAAATAATCTTTACTTTAAAGATTTACAAAATAACTTAAGAAACTAATTTCTCCAAAATATTCTTTTAAAACCAAACTCTAGAACTTTTTATATTTCAAAAGCTTTTTAAAAACATACTCGGCTTTTCAGGAAAAATACAGCTTCCTTTTCAAAATGGATCATTTCAAATCAATTTATAAATCTTTCTGGATTGATTTCAAATTTAAGTTCCAAATCCGTAAATTCATTTCCGCACTTTTTAAAAATAAAACAATGTTTATTTTTAAAACAAATTTCCCTTTCTTTTATAAAATTCCATTGTGAATTTAAATTTTCAAATAGTGAAAAATGCGGATTACGGATCTTAAGGCTAGAGTTAACACTAGAGGGGGGTGAATAGTGTTTATAAAGAATTACTAAATCTTTTTGAGTTTATGTTGATTTATACACAGAAATATGCAATATACAGATATAGATATGATCACAGAAACAAACACAGATGCAAAAATAAAAAGTAGTAAAGGAAAGAACACACCGAATTTTATACTGGTTCGGAGTTACCCTACATCCAGTCCCGCACACAAGTACAGATTTCCTTTCAAAAGCAATTATATAATTACACACTCGATTTCAAGGCTACGAGGTACACCCTCCAGAATCACATTCTTTTGGGTAGAAATACATGATTTTCCGAGCCACAAGTTTACCCACTTGAATTTACGGGCAACAAGTTTACCCCATTAATTTTCCAAGGCTACAATCACACCTTATCTCGCTTGAATGATTTTTAAGGCTACAATCACACCTTTTCTCGCTAAGTTGATTACAAAAAGCCTATAACTCTGAATAGCACTAAGGATCTTGTTGAGGGAATGATGCAGAATCAAACTACAAAAGATCGAGTTTGACTCAATGCTGATTTCGGCAGAGTAATGGTAAGAATATGTATTAAGAAAAGTAGAAGAAAAAGAGGAGTGAAAAACCAGAAAATTTGATATAAAATTCGTTAAAACTGACCACTATTTATAGAAGAACAACAATCATGTCCATTCATGAAGAGTTACGATGAATAGACACTTCTTTTGAAATTTAAATTTTAAACTCAACTGACACCATGTCGACATGGTCACCATGAGTATGTCGACATCCCAAAGCTTTTTCTGATAATTTGATTTTCTTTGAAAATAACCTTTATCTTATATTAAAACTTTATAAATATACTTGCCTATAGTTAAAATTCATAAGTAAATATAGAGAATAATATATATAGAATTTAACTATAATTTTATATTTAAATTTAAGTATAAATATTTAAAAGTTAAATATATTATATTAAAAGATAGTTTAAAATCAAAAGTAATTTGACTTTGAAATTAAAGATGATTTTGAAGCTAAAATTATCAAAATCGGGATAGAGGTTTTTGATGTTTTTTAAAAGGAAGGTTTTCAAATCATTTTGAAAACAAATTATAATTTTGAAAAATCATTTTGAATAAAAATTTAGCGGATACAAAACAATGTTCCACAAGATTTTTCGTAGGTTCCGTCCTACTTAGGGTTCCATCCCTTTAGCAGGCTCGAAGTGGATTCCATTCCACGAATAAATCGGATTTTAAGATGCCAGTGCTTTTCTACGAGTTTTAACAAAATTTCTAATTAAAGAATAAATTACTTGAATTCTTGAACTCTTGATAATCTTGATACTCACGAGTCTTCAATCTTGATATCTTGAATCTCTATACTGTACAGTCTTCATTCTTGGTACCTGCATAGTTAAATCCTGCATATACATATATATCTAAACTTATAATGTTAGTATTTATATTTTATAATCTATTCTAAGGTTATTGTAATCAAAACCATCATCTCACGGACTAACAATCTCCCCCTTTTTGACGATGACAACCTTTGTTTATAAAATATTACTGCTATCCTAATAACTCCCCCTAAAACTAATAACTCCCCCTTAATCTATGCCTAACTACCGTATTTTATACTTCTCCCCCTTCGTCATCAACAAAAACAAACTCCCCCTCGTTCTTGGACTAGAGTACCTGCATTAACAAACTATACAATGGAATATATAATAGATAGATTAAGAATTAAGTATCCTTATGAGCATGATAATTAATCAAGGATTATATACATTTCAATGTACATATATAGATACATGTTTTATGTAGCAAACATCAAACCACTTAATCCACACCGAATATAAATCCAAACCAAAGCAAATTAATTCAAACAAACAATTCATACAAATAAAATCAAACGTTACGTGGAACTTCCACCCATCCTTCTTCTCCAAAGATTGGGTCTGCCTTAATAGCATCCCAATTTTCATTGTCATTGGTGAGAGAGACTGGAGGATGTGCTTCGTTATCATCTTTGTGTATGGAGGAAATCATCCATCGTATTGCATCGAAATGCCTTTCTTGCTCCTTGATCATCTGCATTCGACTCAATTCTAAGTGTCGCTGCTTACGAAGAATGAACGAGAGAATACTCTTGAACGAATTAAGAGTTTCTTCAAGATTTTCGGATAAATTGTGAACTGGATTAGCCATAGTTGAAATTGTGAAAGAAATGAAGAATTAGAAGATAGGAAATAATTTTCAGTGAAGAATTCTGGAAGAAACAGGTATATATATATATGTGTAGAAATTCATTTGAAATGAATAGACATATGGTTGTTATTCAAGTTTCAAATTCAAAATGAATTGTCATTTCTGACCAATACATGTCGACATGGTCATATGGGGTATGTCGACATGGGTTAGTGAAAAAATATGACTAGTTAGATTTTGTGAATAATTGTGTGCATATATATTTATATAATATACTAACATTTATTCTGAAGATATGATAAACTAGATAATGGAAAGGTAATTTCATTTCATTGCATAATAAGATGATACAATGATTAAACATATGAAATTGCATGAACTTTCGAATTAAAACAAGCTAAACCACATACAACATGATACAAAAAGATAAAACTAGTTAGAGGATGATGATGATGATGAAGAAAGTCCAAGTTTCTTGCTGACTTTGGAAATGAACTTGTTCATCTTGGATGAAATTTTGTCCAACTTCTTACTAGCGGATCGTTTAAGAATCCGTTGATTCTCAACAGTTGTCTTTTTGTTTTTGAGAATGGTTTTGGTGGATGGATTAGGAGGATAGCCAATACTTTCCAAAGAGCTTTCACCTTCTTCTTTAATTTTCGTTTCATCCCCTTCTTCTTCTTCTTCCTCTTCCTCTTCTTCCATTTCCTCATGAGCCAAACACTCTTCCTTTTCGGCAAGGGTCTCATAAGGTTGAAAAACAAATGGAATTTTCATAAGCGAAATGTTGGAGTGATTGAAAAATTTTCTATAAACAAATTCTTCGCCTTTGAAATCCACTCCAAAATAGTTAAATATCCGAGTGAGATAAATTCCATGATACAAAGAATTCTCACCCATTTCAAGATTTTTTGGACGAAGTTCATCCAAATAACTTGCGCCCAATTTATGTCATAATTTCTAAAAAAAGCAAAAGTGCTTTGCAAACTTTTGAAGTAGGATTGTTAAAATTCCCCGATCTTGGGGTCATGCAAAGAAGATTGACAATTCTTGCCTTTGGTCAAAAATTTCGATTCTTGAATTCAAAATTATCATTCCCTTCGAAAATATTATGAAATGTCTCACGATCATTTTCATCGATTTTAAAATTAGAAAGATCCATTCCCGTACACTTGCAATTGAGAATGGTACTCAAAAGATCATAATTCAAAACAATTCTAGTGCCTTTGACACTACTCCAAATTTCATCCTCATTTCCATGATAAAATCCACGGTTTAAATTAGCATAGAAAATTTTGACAAGATTTGGATAGCAAACAAAATCATTTTGAGAAGCATCAATAAGACTAAGAATTCCATTGTTTGCAAAAAGAGAATCAAGTTCATAAGAAGAGAAATCTTCAAAAATAGCAAACTTTCCGGGATGGACTTTCGCTTAATTAGCATAATTGATATATGTTTTTATTGCCTCCGGATCATTGAATAGTTGCTCTTTTAATTTTCTGGAAATTCTCATGGTGGAGGGGTTGCTTGAAGAAGCCATTAAAGTAGAGAGTAGAGAGCTTGAAGTTATGAAGAAAGAGTTCGAATTTGAAAATGAGAGTGAAAAGGTATAATAAAGGATAGTGAATAAATAGATTCTCAAAGGACATATTCTCTGGTCAAAAGATAGCTTTTCAGAGAATTGAATGAAGTGAAAAGATAGAGGGAAATTCAAACATTTGAATTCAAATTTTGAAATTCAAATTCTGGCACCCATGTCGACATCCTGGTAGGGACCATGTCGACATGTGCCAGTGAATTTTCATGAATTATTTTTCCTAAGTTCTCTAATAAATAAATATATATATATATACACTCTATTATTTTTAATGTATATATATATATATGGAATTTATTAGAATTATAGTATATTCCATAATATATCAAAATAATAATAAAATAATAATAAAATAATAATAATGAAATAATAGTAAAAAATTTAAAATTCAAATAACACACCAATTCAAAATCAATCAATCAAGCAATCAAGCATCTAATTCTAAGCAAGCAATTTCAACCAATTGTATTGTAAACGTGTACCTTTTTCTGAGTCCGTTTCTCTGAATTCGTTGGAGTCATGACATGCTGTGAAATGCAAATTTGAATTATCTGTCTTCTGATCATCGTCACTTGAGGAAGAGTCTGAGTCATCTAGAGTAGCAGTAAATGCACGCTTCCGTTTCTTTGCTGGATCATTGTTCATAGGAGGATTTTGCCTATTTGGATATGGACAGTCTCTTTTGATGTGGCCTGGTTCATCACATTTGAAACATTTGACATTGTTTGGCACTATATTCTGATTTCCAGAGTTATTATAGTTGTTTCTCTTCAGATTATTCATCTTTCTGTATTTCAGGAATTTCCTAAAATTTCTAGTCATCAAGGCTATCTCTTCATCATTATCGCTGGTTGAATCTGATCCATCAGTCAATGCATTGAATGCCATTGATTTCTTTTCAGATGTTTTTCTTTCTCTTCTCCTGATCATTTGAACTTCATACGACATTATATTTCCAATTAATTCTTCTATCTTTAAAGTACTGATGTCATTTGCCTCTTCGATAGCAAGTGTCTTTTGATCCCATTCTGGAGTAAGAGAATTTAAAATCTTTCTGACTCGATCTCTTCAGAAAATTCCTTTCCTAAGATATTAGAGAATGCACAATATCCTGAAATCTACTATACA
The DNA here is from genome assembly GCA_030765085.1 of Allium cepa. Lineage (NCBI taxonomy): Eukaryota > Viridiplantae > Streptophyta > Magnoliopsida > Asparagales > Amaryllidaceae > Allium > Allium cepa. The sequence continues at coordinate 1,047,453,089 of CM060941.1, forward strand.
TATCTAAAATAGACTCATTAGGATTCATTTTAAATAATTGAAACTGATTTGTGAGCATGGAAATTTTGGTCCTTTTAACTTTGCTTGTTCCTTCGTGAGTAACTTGCAAAGTTTTTCATATTTCATATGCAGAATTACAAACTGACGCTCTATTGAATTCATTTCTATCTAGTGAACAAAACAAAATATTCATTGCCTTAGAATTATTTTGTGCAACAGTCTTTTGCTAAGCAGTCCATTGTGCAAAATCAGTTGTGGGTTCAGAATATTCAGTTTGTGTAATATTCCGAGTGTGTAATCCTATAGATTGTAAATATATTTTCATCATACATGCCAATATGCATAGTTATTGTCATTAAAATGTGGTGGTTTGACAGTAGACTGACCTTCTACAAATGAACTAGTGACAGAAATACTAGTGTTAGTAACAGTACCAGTGTTGGTAGCCATTTTGAAAACTTCTTTAAAATCAAATTATGAAACTTTGAAAACCTTGATCTGATACCAATTGTGAAAAATGCAGATTATAGATCTTAAGGCTAGAGTTAACACTAGAGGGTGGGTGAATAGTGTTTATAAAGAATTACTAAATCTTTTTGAGTTTATGTTGATTTATACACAGAAGAATGCAATATACAGATATAGATATGATCACATAAACAAACACAGATGCAAAAATAAAAAGCAGTAAAGGAAAGAACACATCGGATTTTATACTGGTTCGGAGTTACCCCACATCCAGTCCCGCACACAAGTACGGATTTCCTTTCAAAATCAATTGTACAATTACACCCTCGATTTCAAGGCTAAGAGGTACACCCTCCAGAATCACAATCCTCTGGGTAGAGATGATTTTCCGAGCCACAAGTTCACCCACTTGATTTTACGGGAAACAAGTTCACCCAATTGATTTTCCAAGGCTACAATCACACCTTATCTCGCTTGATTGATTTTCAAAGCTACAATCACACCTTTTTTTGCTAAGTTGATTAAAAAAAGCCTATAACTCTGAATAGCACTAAGGATCTTGTTGAGAGAGTGATAGAGAATCAAACTATGAATGATCGAGTTCGATTCAATGTTGATTTTGACAGAGTAATGGTAAGAATATGTATTAAGAAAAGTGGAAGAAAAAGAGGAGTGAAAATCCAGAAAATCTGATATAAAATTCGTTGAAACTGACCCCTATTTATAGAAGAACAACAGTCATGTCCATTCGTGAAGAGTTATGACGTATACACTTCTTTTGAAATTTAAATTTTAAACTCAACAGACACCATGTCGACATGGTCACCATGAGTATGTCGACATCCCAAAGTTTTTTTGATAATTTGATTTTCTTTGAAAATAACCTTTATCTTATATTAAAACTATTTTAAAACTTTATAAATATACTTGCCTATAATTAAATTTCATAAGTAAATATAGAGAATAATATATATATAATTTAACTATAATTTTATATTTAAATTTAAGTATAAATATTTAAAAGTTAAACATATTATATTAAAAGATAGTTTAAAATCAAAAGTAATTTGACTTTGAAATTAAAGATGATTTTGAAGCTAAAATTATTAAAATCAGGATAGAGGTTTTTGATGTTTTTTAAAAGGGAGGTTTTGAAATCGTTTTGAAAACAAAATATAATCTTGAAAAATCATTTCGAATAAAAAGTTAGCAGATACAAAACAATGTTCCACTAGATTTTTCGTAGATTCCATCCTACTTAGGGTTCCATCCCTTTAACAGGCTCGAAGTGGATTCCACTCCACGAATGAATTGGATTTTAAGATGCCAGTGCTTTTCTATGAATTTTAATAAAATTTCTAATTAAAGAATAAATTACTTGAATTCTTGAACTCTTGATAATCTTGATACTCATAAGTCTTCAATCTTGATATCTTGAATCTCTATAATGTATAGTCTTCATTCTTGGTACCTGCATGGTTAAATCCTGCATATACATATATATCTAAACTTATAATGTTAGTATTTATATTTTATAATCTATTCTAAGATTGTTGTCATCATAAACATCATCTCACGGACTAACACAAATATCCACAGATATATGATTTTCAAATATTCACTTTCAGCACCAAATCAATTTCCAAATTGATTTCCAAATTGATTTCAAAAACCAAATAAAATACCAAATTGATTTTTCCAAGCATTTACTTCAAAACACCAAATCGATTTTCAGAATTGATTTTCCAAAATTTATATTAAACAGCAAATCAATTTCCAAATTTATTTTTTAAAATAAATTCCTTTATCTTTTCCAAACTATTTAAAATCCTTATTTTAAAAAAAATTCTTTAGCTATTAAACAATATCGTTCAAAACCAATTCATTTAAAATCTTTTCCCATATTTTGGAATCAATTTAATAGGATTCAAAAATAAAATTTTATCCTTTCAAAATTCCTTCTTTTAAATTTATTCAATTCCCTAAAATAAATTTAGTATTTCCGGTATCCTACGATACCAAAAATATATTTGGCTAAACTATAGGCTTCAACGGTTTCAATCACAAATATAATCACACAGAGGTTATAAATAAAATAACACACAGCCTTTAAACAAATTCAAATATTTGAGGAATCCAGTTGGATCCCTCCAAACTATTTCTCTGCATCCACAGACGTTAGCACAACAATTAAATACCAATTCCACTTCAAGGTGGAATATCGCAGTATATGAGATTTATAAAATATCATCCGCTATTATGCGGTGCATTGGGTCTAATTCAAATTAACTGATAACAATCATCATCCAAACAAACAACAAATAATTTAAATTAACTATTTAAATTAAATAGGGTATGCGATTGAGTGAGAAGATCTCACATTTGTCCTTTTATTTTTGCAATCCATTTTCCATTCCAGACTGTTTTCTCCATAATTTTGACCTTGTATAAACAATTTTATATAGTTGATTAATATTCGAAATAATCGAATAATCAATTTTCATTTTATAATTTTAACTCACCAGTGTTTTTATTTTAACTAATACTTTTAAATTTTTAAACCAATTCCTTTAAAAAAAATATTTGACCAAAAATAATTTTTTAAAACTAAATTTCTTTTTAATAATTATTTTTAGCGACTAAAATAATTAAGTAAGTTCTATTAATCAAGTTAATCACCTTAATAGATTATTTCCAAAAATAAACTTACTAAATTTTAAACGTATTTATATTTCTTTTTTTATTTCGAAACTATATATATATATATATATATATATTTTAAAGACTTATTTACCCAAATATATATTTTTCTGCGTGCATAGTATATATAAATTTAAAACTGCATATATTTTTATTCATACTTATATTACTTTCTGTAAACAGTAAAAACGAGATTTACCTTATTGTTAATCATTTTTCTTTTGCAGAAACATAATATAATCTAAATAAAAGAAAATAACATAGCCATATCTCGCTGCAATATCCCAATTGACCACCACTGTCCCCTGACTTGCCCGAGGCTCGACCAAGCCCCCTCCAGAAACGCGACCTCACGCTCGAGCCTCCACCCTAGTCGGAGCGACCCAAATCGATCGCCCAATCTGCTCGAGGTTTCTGCCACACGAATCGCAGCCAAAATTGAGCAGTGCGAAACACTAATCCACGACGGCATAAACGCCGCCGCCCTCTGATCTCGATCCCCATATGCGTACGCAAACGCGTACGCGCACTCCTCCCCTAAGCGATCGCGTCATCACGATTTCCAAGCACGCGATCCCCTTTGATTAGCTTCCAACTATGAAGCGCTCGAGCTTACATCGGTTCAGCAGCGCCTTCTTTTTTTTCTGAGATTGATTCGATTCGTGAAAGAACTTAGAAGAGGAAGGGGGCGAATTTATTTCGTTCGATCAACCAGAGCGATTCTCGCGGCCACTAATATTTGATTTTTTTCTGAACGGAGATGAAAGTTTTTTTTTCTTTGTTCGCCTTTTATTTTTCTTTTATTTCAAACAAGGATGAAAGCACGGTTATTAAATTTTCCTTTTCTCAAACGAACGCGTGTCAATGACAATGCCAAGTGTTGAGGAAGAAGAAACGCGTTAACATTTGGCCTAAGAAACTCTATATTAAATACATACAAATATATTTATTTCAAATACCAAATTCAAATTGTTTCAAATTATACAATTCAAAATCTCGACCTCCAATTGTGACGTTCTGCCAGGCGTTTATAATGTTATACGCCTATTTCGAACGTAATGGAAAAGGTTCCGGGTCCAAATTCGATCGTATGGAGAAGATAGCTTTCTGAACTAGTTAAAATATCGAATTTTCGATTTAAATTTCAATGCGTTTATTGACCGTACGGTTACACACAAATCCAAATGCTACGAAAATTGAAATACGATAACAATACACTATTACGGATCCATTGGAACTGGCTTCATCGAAATCCGAGACTGTGCCTCGGAAGGCTATTTTCAAATATCGATTCAAACGATAAATTTTCAAAACGGAACAAATCATATTCAAATCCAATTCTGAAGCTTCCATTATCTTCAGTATTGCCAATATAAATTTCCTAAGCTTTTAAAATATTTTTATTCGGCTTAAAACCGAAGATTCAATATTTTTACCTACTTCAATAAATTAAATTCAATAACTAAATTGCAAAATTTATACTTAAAATTGAAATTCAAGTTTAAAAAGAACTTCCAATATTTAAAATCAATTAAATATTTTAATTTCAAACGTTGAAAATTTTGGGTCGTCACATTCTTCCCCCCTTAAAAGAATTTCGTCCCAAAATTACTAGTTAAGAAGAATGATCCTTAACCCATTAGCTATCTTTCCAAAACCAAATAGTTTTATCAACTTACCAACAAATCTTTTCATTAAAGACCATCATTTCAACTAACTTTCCAAGTCTTCCATAATTTTCAAACAACCTCGTTTTCTTTAACAATTTAAATTTAAATTTTAAATTTCAAAATTTTCTCAAATTTTTTTCTAACACCCTAAATTTTCAAAAAATGTCGCCAATGCCTCCTTTGCGCGGCTAGCTCGGTACGACTACAAATGGCACCATGGCCCTCCAGATTCAAAAAGAAAACGAAAAGCCAAGCGGCTAGACAAGAAAGTCATCAAATTTCATACTGAAATACAAATACATACCTTTTCGAGCAATTCAAATTTTGATCTTCGAAATCAAAATCCCAACCCTTTTTCCTTTTAACACACCTATATATGCGGCTAGACAAGAAAGTCATCAAATTTCATACTAAAATACAAATACATACCTTTTCGAGCAATTCAAATTTTGATCTTCGAAATCAAAATCCCAACCCTTTTTCCTTTTAACACACCTATATATCCTGCCTATCATTTTGCACATTCCAAAATTTCAACATATATTTCATGCAGTCTTACATTTTCAATTTCATTTGAATTCAATTTACACTTTTAATTCTATTTGGATTCAATTTTCCTTTCGAATATTGAATTTTATCAACTATCTTTCATTCACAACTGATTCATATCATTTACCAATCCATTACAAATTCCAATTCACTTATCTCAACCCATTTTTTTATTTCCACCTTTATTAACTTTAGTTCACTTTGAACTAATTCTACAACTTCATTTTATTTCACACAATTCAAATTGGTTTTCAATATTCAGTTTCAACTCCAGTTTTATTCTTTTGTTCATTTGCAAACATAATTCAATTTCAAATCACCATTTTAGCTTACAACCACTTATATTTAAACTGGATTTCAAAATGAATTTAATTTTCCTTTCATATATAATTATTAGATTTAATTTTTCACCTTGTTATTCCTTCAATTAGTTTAATACTTCACTTTGTTTTTCACAAATCATATTCAATTTCAATTCCAGTTCTATTTACTCACAAATTCGAAATGAATTTCAACATTCAATTTCACTTTTATTTAATTGTAATCGTAAATTTATTTATTCATTCACAATTTGTTTCCATAATTCAAACTCAATTCTAACTCATTTGTCTCTACCCCAAATTTATTTTCAAATAAATTTTATTTAAGTAATCATTTCACTCAGTCTCCTTCGACTTTTTTTAAAATTCACATCACTTAATTGATTCACTTATACTTACTTTACTTTAACTCCAACTCTTAAGTTAAATTTGCTCTATCAAAATTCAAATTGTATAAGTTACCAACTCATTTATATTCCACAAATATTTTAAATAGGATTCCAGAGCCTTTCCAATCTTTTCAAAAACATTTTTTTTGAAGTCCATTCAAATTATCTTTTTGAATTTCCAAAACCAAACCCAGTTTTCCAAACAAATTCGTTTTTTCAAATAATTTGGCAGCAATTCCTCTCTTGGAAATTCGAAAATGAACACCGATGATGTCGCGATCATCATCGCAATTATTTTCCAACCACCGAAAAGAGTTTAGTGCTTTTATCCCTTCAAAAACATTTTTCCAAAACCTTTGAAAACTCATTTTCAAACTAAAGGGAATTTAAATCTCAAAATTCAAAACTTTCAAACTATTTCAAAAACATTTCCAAATGTTCCTCTGGAATTCCATTTCAAATTTATAAATCACATTTACATTTACAATTCCCATTTGTGTATAAATTTTATTTCTCAGCTTTTGGTTATGATTTCAATTTCTTATTCAACTTTCACACTTAAATGATAATAATTTAGCATTATCTCTTCCTAATAGCGAAGCAACCATATACTATAATAATTTATGGAATTATTCCTTTTATATACAAAGTAGTTTTGGGTAAAATTATTTCATTTACCCTATTTTAAAACAATACAATATCGGTTTATCTTGTTTAAGAGTTTAGAAACCTCTATCGATACAGTTGGCCGAACTGCACCGACCAGAATCTATAAACAATCAACCGATAAGTCAACACGATATAAAACAATTTTATATTGACTAACAAAAACGCGTTCATATCTATTATTACACTCAAAGTCATTCTAGAGTATTATTGACTCTATTTCTAATGAGTAACACCCACCAGAGCCAAGATTGTCGCTTAACCAAATGCTCTGATACCAATCTGTAACGGTCTAGGCTTTTCAACCATCGACAGCGGCCACTCTCGACTGGTAGGCTTTTCAACCATCTCAGCCCCGCCGTGGCATACAATGGTACGCTGCCCTTGCTTTTACGGCCAGCCTTTCGACACTCAACCTAAACAGTTAGCCAACCCCTCCCTGGGGACATGTAGGGGTAAGAGTCTCCCGTTCGCCACCAAACGCAAAACGAGAACCCCCTATCACGTTGTATTAAGCAAGGTCAGTCATGGGACTGGTGTAAGATCTTAAAAACAGTAATTTTTACAAAGAAAGGAAAAGAAATCTGCTATACATTTTGGAAAATGAAACTAGCATAAGGCCTCCCGGCACACACATAATGCAATCACACACTTGGGGAGATTTCTCCTTATAATAGTCAAACATGCTTGATACGCAAAATTCTTTTTAATATTATCATTAGTGCATAGTGCAGAAAACCTTTCGAAAGTATAATATTAATCTTAGCCAGCATAGGTACCATTATATTATGCCTGCTATAGTTACCATTTAAGAATGGCAGGTTATAAAATTGCAATCGTAAAGGGCGTGTATTGGTGATTGGATTTCCAGCAAATGGTCAGGCTAAGGAACTTCCTATTGCCACATGGGTATGCCTTTGGAGGGACGCCCCCGAGAACTTAACCAGCTCTCTACCAACACAAGGATGGGTTACCTCTATAACTAGGTAACTACTACATGTGTATGCCATCCTCCGGTCGTTTGCGACCTTTATCCGAGAATCCTCAATCACAAAGCAACAACCACACAGTATAATAAATTTGTAGCAATCACATAGGTTAAATATCTGGGCTCCACACCATGATACAACCCTTTCTAGAAGGAAATGACATACCCTCAGTGGGTGCTACCTCTAAATAACCTTGCCGCATCCTTCCTGTTTCGACCATTTTCGAGTTGTGAGGTCCGACGATGTCTCGTCCATAAAGCTACACTTTTCACAAAGTCATGCTTCGATCAACAAATGATCAGCAGCACTTCGTATGCCACATTACCAAATTGAGAATGTATTACTAGTAACCATCAACTACATAACATCTGAGCTCGTATGTCTCAGAGAAGGGTGTTAAGCTAAGAGAATAAATTCTCCGCCACCAACATAAATGTATTTGATTGAAACCAGCTTTACATCTCAAAGTGTAACGTCAAAGACACATCCATACAAGTCCGTTCCGGGATCAAATGTAACCGAAGGCACTTCAAAGAAGCCCTTGCAAATCCGTATATTCACTAATCACGTCCGGAATCCCCATCACAAAGGGTGATAAAATCTCTATACCGGAGCAACCCGGTGCAGAGACATTCGACAGGTAATCCTTTCGTTTTCGAAAATACCCGGTCTTCAACACCATCTTCAAATGCAATCCCATTTCGTCATATCATTATTCGGAATGGGTTTATGACACAAATTCCTCTCCCGGCTAATCCGAATAATGAGCGCTTATTTTAAAAATAAGTGTTACATTCAGATTTTCGAACAAATCATAACAATTTCCACTTTGATCTTTTAAAAGATCCATCACATGATTCGATGTGGTTTTCGAGTATCTATTTGGAATTCGACCCCCGGTCGCATCGAAATTCAAATGTCGTTTAAAGGCCAATATTAATAGTCGGTTGTTTAACTATCAATCAACATTCACAACAGTCACTGGATTTCAAATAATTTTCCCCCAATTATTGCTGTCAAAATATCTTCGCAAGATATAATTTTAACACTTCAACCATTTAAAAAAAAAATTCAGATCACTTTTCACTTTTCAATCATTTGAAAACAAATTTCAAATCACTTCCCTCACGTGGAATAAATTTTCAAATATTTATTTAATTCCACTGAAAATCTGTCGGTTTCAAATATTTTAAAATACTTATTTTAAATATTAGCTATGAAAACTTTATATCAATATCTCATATAAAACTTTAATTCCAAACTAATTTTAAACAAAATTAGTAGATAGGGTATAGCTACTTAAATATCCACTTTCTAAATCAAATATCACTTTTAATCTTTAAAATAATCCCTTCTATAATTAATTAAATAAATAAATCTTTACTTTAAAGATTTACAAAATAACTTAAGAAACTAATTTCTTCAAAATATTCTTTAAAACCAACTCTAGAACTTTTAATTTATATTTCAAAAGCAATTTTAAAAACGTACTCGGCTTTTCAGGGAAAATACACCTTCCTTTACAAAATTGATCATTTCAAATCAATTTATAAATCTTTCTGGATTTATTTCAAATTTACGTTCCAAATCCGTGAATTCCTTTCCACATTTTTAAAAAATAAAATATTGTTTATTTTTAAAACAAATTTCCCTTTCTTTTATAAAATTCCACTGTGAATTTAAATTTTCAAATATCCACAGATATACGATTTTTAAATCGATTTCCCAAATATTCACTTTCAACACCAAATCAATTTCCAAATTGATTTCCAAATTTATTTCAAAAACGAAATCAAATCCCAAATTAAAATTTCCAAACATTTACTTCAAAACAACAAATCGATTTTTAGAATTGATTTCCCAAAATTTATTTTTAAACACCAAATCAATTTCCAAATTTATCTTTTAAACTAAATTCCTTTATCTCTTCCAAACTATTTGAAATCCTTATTTTATAATAAATTCTTTAGCTATCAAACAATATCACTCAAACCCATTTATTTAAAATCTTTTTCCATATATTGGAATCAATTTAATAGGATTGAAAAATAAAACTTTATCCTTTCAAAATTACTTCTTTTAAATTTGTTTAATTCCCTAAAATAAATTTAATATTTCAGGTATCCTATGATACCAAAAATATATTCGGCTAAACTATAGCCTTCAACGGTTTCAATCACAAATATAATCAGATAGAGGTTATAAATAAAACAACACACAACCTTTAAACAAATTAAAATATTTAAGGAGTCTAGTTGGATCCCTCCAACCTGCTTCCCTGTATCCACAGACGTTAGCACAACAATTAAATACCAATTCCACTTTAAGGTGGAATATCGTGGTATATGGGATTTATAAAATATCATCCGCTATTATGCGGTGCATAGGGTCTATTTAAATTTAACTGATAACAATCATCATCCAAGCAAACAACCAATAATTTAAATTAACTATTTAAATTAACTCGGGTATCCGATTGAATGAGAAGATCTCACCTTTGCCCTTTTATTTTGCAATCCATTTTCCATTCCAGACTGTTTTCTCCATAATTTTGACCTTGTATAAACAATTTTATACAGTTGACTAATATTCGAAAGAATCGAATAATCAATTTTTATTTGATCATTTTAACTCACTAGTGTTTTTATTTTAACTAATACTTTTAAATTTTTAAACCAATTCTTTAAAAAAAATTATGTAACCAAAAATAAAATTTTGAAACTAAATTTCTTTTAATAATTATTTTCAGCAACTAAAACAATTAAGTAAGTTCTATTAAACAAGTTAATCACCTTAATAAATTATTTCCAAAAATAAATTTACTAAATTTAAAATGTATTTATATTTATTTTTTTATTTCGAAACTATATATATATATTTTAAAATCTAATTTACCCAAATTTTTTGTTTCTGCATGCATAGTATATATAAATTTAAAACTGCATATATTTTTATTCATACTTATATTACTTTCTATAAATAGTAAAAACGAGATTTACTTTATTGTTAATCATTTTTCTTTTGCACAAACATAATATAATCTAAATAAAAGAAAATAACACAGCCATACCTCGCTCCAATATCCCAATAGACAGCCACTGTCCCTCGACTCGCCAGAGCCTTAACCGAGCCCCCTCTAGAAGTGCAACCTCGCGCTCGAGCCTCCACCCTAGTCGGAGCGACCCAAATCGATCGCCCAATCCGCTTGAGGTCTTTGCCACACGAATCGCTGCCAAAATTGAGCAGTGCGAAACCCTAATCCACGCATGGCATACACGCCGCCTCCCTTTGATCTCAATCTCCATTTGCGAGCGTAAACGCGTACGCACACTCCTCCCATAAGCGATCGCGTCATCGTGATTTCTGTAACGATCCAGAATTTTTATTAATTAAAATTTGTATATTTAATTAATTTTAAATATTAATAAGTGAAATTTATAAGTCGAATAAATTTTATTTCGAATAATTGGATTTAATTGGATAATTTAATCGATAATTTAATATGTGAAAATACAGAATTAATTGAAATTGGGTTAAATATGATTAAAATTGATTTGTAAAATTTTATTTTATCATGTTGGAGTTAGAATGATGTTATAGAACTTTTAAAATCGAATTAAAAGTTTATTTACGAAAATTGAATATTTTAATATTTAATCGACTAGTGAAATTAGCTAATTTTCGAACAGTCTCAGAATTGGACGAAACTAGTTCCATTGGATCCGTAATAGTTTGTTATTACCGGATTTCAATTTTCGTAGCAATCGGAGTTATCGTTTGATCGTGGCAGCTCGAAACGCATCGAAATTATTTTTAATGTTAAATTGGCAAGTTAAAATAGTCATTTTTCAAACTGTCTCGGATTTCGACGAAACCAGTTTCATCGGATCCGTAATGTGATATATTGTGTGGTTTCAAATTTCGTGTCAATCGGATTTACCGTTTGTCCGGTGCAAGCTAAAACGCTTAGAAAATCGTTTAATCGGTTTAATTTTAAATCGAACGTTTATTGCCATAACTCGCACAGATGACCAAATTAGCTCCCGAAACACGTTCCATTGTGTTCGGAATGCAGGGTAAACCTTAGGAACGCCAACCGACACGCTTCGTTTGGAGTTCGGAAATTTTCGAGTGAATAGTGTTTCGCAAATTTTCTATAAAAGGCCCTCCTTATTCACATTTGCAACAAACTCCACTCAGAAACCCTAGCCGCCACTCTTGTATTCAATGGCCAAAAAATTTCAAAACTTCTTCCTCATTTTCCTCTCAATCCATCAACAATTAGCAAAAACTCTCGACTACAAAGTTGTAGAGGACGATGAAAGCTTCAAATCCATAGGGAGATGATCGAAAACGGAGCTTCGAATCAACGGGAAATCGAGCAAGAAGGGGCTGCGTTTTTCACGCAAATCGAGGTGATGGGGGAGGCCGAGTTCACCAAGCTTGCAGCCGAGGGTAGCTCTTGTCACGAGCTTTCTAATGGAGTTTCCTGATCTACGTGAAGTGTATTTTACTCGCGAAAATTAGCCCTAATTTGAGCTAATGGGTTTTGGGTGCGGCTTGTACCTGTAAACTAGAACGCATGGAAGATGAAGGAGAGGGACGACCGAGATTTGCAGAGCATGGATCCGGTGGCTGTGATTTGTTGTAGGTTAAAAATTAAAAAGGAATTTATAAATTTAGTTTATATAAAATCGTGTAACTTGTAAAAATCATATCTTTTTCATACGAGGTCGAAAACGTGCGAAACCAGTTGCGTTGGATTCGTATGGACGAGCACTACGCTATGGAATTGGATTGGAGTCGTTTGGAGTTAGTGAAAATTTCGAGTAAAATTAAACGTCCGTTTAATTTTATTTGAAATAAATCGCTAAAACGAAATTGAAATCAAGGTGAGAACTTCTCAATCAATCGAATCAGTTTCGATTTTAATTTTAAATAGTTATATTTAAAATTCTGGAATGCATGTTTGAATGATGATTGTTATCTATTGATTGCTAAAATAGACATTATGCGCCGTTAACAAGAGGATGTTATTTATTAAAAACATATACCGCGAATATTTCATAAACAGTGAAATTGGTATTATTTATGTACTTGGAATTGATTTCCCGCATTATATACGGATGAGACCCTATTGCGCCGCCTATTAAGCGGATAATATTTTATGAATCCCATATACCACGATAATTGCGTACTGGAGCGGAATTGGTATTGTGCTAACATCTTTGGATGCAGGGAAACAGGTTGGAGGGATCCAACTAGATTCCTCAACTGTATTGATTTATTTACAGATATTGTGATTATTTGTTGATTATCATATCGATATATGATATTTGGATGTCGTGATTGACTATTTGGTGCTGCTGCATCATCGGATCCATTTCTGAAATTTTAAAATGATGATTTTAGTTTTTAAAAGAATTTTTAAAGTGATTTTCAAAAGTATACGTTTTATTAAATTTTGAATTGTTAAAATAAATGAACGTTAAAATTTTATTTTCACAAAAGTTATGATTTTTGGAAAATAATGCTTAAGTATGATTTTGAAATATATAAGCTTTAAATAACGATTTTTAAGTTATTAAAAGAATAAATTGGTTTAAATTGGGATTTTTGTATTATTAAAAATGATGTATATAAAAGACTTATAAAATTGATATTTTATAAATTAAAAATATTGGAATATTAAAACGAGTTTTTATAAGTGTAAAAAAATGAAATAAAAATGGATTTAATAAGTGAACGGGATTTATAGATTTATAAATTGTGAAGTTATAAAATGAATAGATTTTGTGAAATAGAAGATTTATAAGTAATTATCTTATAAATCGGATTTTGGCATTTAAATGAGAGATAAATGGAATTTGTTGATAATGAGATTTATAAATCGAAGCTTATAAATAGAAAAGGAATTTATAAACATTGTTTATAAATTCGAAATCAATTGAATTTGATAAATTGAATATAGAAGTTTAGGAAAGGTAATTTATTCGCGATTTTGGATAGCGAATAAATTCTTGAAAATAAAACGTGTTGTAAATATTGAAATGGGGTTAGTGAAGTATATTCACGATTTTGGACAGTGAATATATTATTAAGTAAAATGGATATGTTTTGGGAAAGCGATATTATTAAAAGAAGTTGATTTTTTTTAACGACGTTTTAAAATGTGTTAAATATCGAAATCATAGATTTCAACAATCATTGTTGAAATAGACGTTTCGAGAAATAGAAGAAAATGGTGGACTATAACACTGTTGTTATAGTAAATGATTTCCGAAAGGAAATGTTTTTGTATAGTATTGGGATTTATATATCTATTTTAAATTTCGAATCCCTATACTAGTGATTTTGGGTCGTCGCGACGATGTTGTACGCAACATTCGTTTTAGCCCAAACAAATGTGTTTAAGTGAATGTTTCCTTAAAGAATAAAATATATACTTAATTTCGATATTAAGTATATTGAAGATTTTCCAAGTGTTGAAAATGAATGGATTTGTGAAATACTTATTATTTAATAAGTATGGAAACGTTTTCCAATATGAACTGAATATTTTGGGACTTTATCTTTTAAAGATAAATTGAAAATGAATATTAGAAATCGATTGGGAAATTGTATATTCATAGATATTTTTGAATTGTAAATTCACTAGGGAATTTATAAAAGAAAGGAGAATTTGTTTAAAAATAAACGTTGATTTATTTTTGAACTATGGGAATAAATTTACGGATTAGGAACGTAAATATAAAGTAAATCGGTAAGGACTTATTTGATTGGTTTAAATGAACCATTTTGAAATGAAAGTATCTCCGAGTAAGGAAATGATTGAAATTTGTTTTCAAAAGTGATAAAGGATTGAAAAGTGATTTGAAAATTCGTTTTCAAATGGTTAAAGTGTGGAAATTATATATCTAGTAAAGATATTTGGAAAGTAAATAATTTGGGAAATTATTTGGAATCTGGTGATGTTGAGCATACCTATTGATAGTTAAATATCCGACTATCAATATCTACCTTTAAATAGGTATTTGTTGTGAATTGCTTGAATTGGATGCCACACTTATTTTCAAATAAGCGCTCACTATTCGGGTTAGCTGGGAAAGGACCTTTGGGTCGTATAACTCATTCCGAATATGTGATACGTCGTTATGGATTGCATTTGAAGACCGGTGTTGAAGACCGGGTATTTGTGAAAACGATAGGATGACCTATCGATTGTCTCCGCACCGTTAGCTACGGTATGGAGATTTCCTTTGTGATGGGAAATTCAATCGGGTTTGTGAATACCCGGATTGCAAGGACTTCTTTGGAAGTGCCTTCGGTTACGTTCGATCCCGGAATGTACTTGTATGGATGTGTGTCTTACATTACAATTTGAGATGTAAAGCTGGTTTCTATCAAATATATTTCTGTTGGTGGCGGAGAATTTATTCTCTTAGCTTAACACCCTTCTCTGAGACGTACGAGCTCAGAGATTATGTAGTTGATGGTTACTAGTGATACATTCCCAAGTTGTTAATGTGGCATATAAGTGCTATTGAGCATTTGTGAATTAAAGCACAGCTTTATATAAAGCATTGCTTTGTGAACGAGACTTCGTCAAGCCTCACAGACCGGTTGTGGTCGAAACAGGAATCATGGCAGCAAGGTTAATTGGGGGTCGCTCCTCCATAGGGTATGTCATTTCCTATCTGGAAAAGGGTGGTATCATGGTATGGAGCCCAGATACTTACTCATGTTGAAACACTTATTATTTGGTGTGATGTTGATTACGAGCGCTCGGTTTAAGGTCCCAAAGGACCGGGGGATGACATACTCGTGTCAGTTGTTACCCAGTTAGGGGTAACCCGGCCTTGTGTAGCAGAGATACGGTTAGGATCCGGGAACGTTTCTCCAGAGGCGTTCTATTTTACTTGGGAAGTTCCTTTGCCCGACCATTTGTTGGAAATCCAAAACAAAACAATACGTGCCTTGTACGGTTTTAGTTGTAGAGCCTGTCGTTTAATATGGTAGCTATAGTAGGCATACATCATGGTACGTATGCTGGCTAAGATTTATATTTTACTTTCAAAATGTTTCTACACTATGCACTAGTAATAATATCAAATGTTTCTTTTTAATGCGTATCAAGCATCTTTGACTATCATAAGGAGAAATCTCCTCCAATTCTGCGTTTGCATTGTGTGTGTGGCGGGAGACCTTATGGTAGTTTCATTTTCAAAACACATTGCGAATTGACTTTGAAAATTTCTCCTATTCTTTGTTTTAAAGATAAATAACTGTTTTAAGTTCTCACACCAGTCACATGACTGACTCGAAGTTTATTGTTTCCTTCCTAAACTCTGGGTGCCCACCAATTTCCACACGGGCAGTCTAGAGTTTGGTTATCAGGTTATTCTGGACTTTGGAGTGCTATGGAGCTCAAGAGACGAGCTGCATATCGAGACGTACCACTTGTATATGATATTATACTATGTATTATTCCGCTGTGTATTCTATATGAGGACAAGTTTATATAACTGTCCATCGGTGTATTGACTCTGTTATCTATTGTCGTTGTAAACTCTGATAATGATGTAATGTATAAAATGTACAGTTCTTTGTTTTAAAGATTATTTATTTATTTATTATATGTTGTTCCGCTGCGATTGTGAGATTCTGATGTTGTTCTGTTATTTCTTTTCTGTTCTTCTTCTATCTTTTTCTCTCTCCTTCTACCTCTTTCTTCTTCTTAAACCATAACGGTTCGGTTTTCGGCATTCGATTGCTCGGCAGTTGATACAGTGTATGTATTGATGTCGAATTTCGAGCGACTAAAAATCGCTATCGTTACGTTTGGTATCAGAGCTTATGGTTAAGCGACAACCATGGCTCTGTTGGGTATAACTCATTAGAGATAGAGTCAGCAGTACTCTAGAATGAGTGTGAGTGTAATAATAGATACGAGTGCGTATTTGTTAGTGAATATAAATTGTTTTATATTGTGTTTGCTTATCCATTAAGCTGTTTGTGAACTCTGGTCGGTGTGTGGGACGCCATATTATCGATAGGGATTTCTAAACACTTAAACGAGGCAAGTCAACATAGTATCATTTTGAATTGGGTAAATGAAATAATTTTACCTCAATTATATTTTATATATAAAGGAATAATTTTTCAGAATTATTTAAAGTGTGTATGAATTGATTGTTTGGTTGTTGAATTAGTAGAATAAAACACCAATTTTGAAAGAAAAATTATATAAGCAAATGAATTATAAGTATGATGTTATAATTAAAATAATTTACAATTGTAAAATAACCTTATATATAAGAAGTGAAATTATATAAGTAAAAGGTTTGTAAATGTGATTTATAATCTGAAATAAAATTCCAAAGAAGTGTTTTGAAAGGACTTGATATTTTGAAAAATTGATGAAGAGATGAAAGCTCTAAACTCTTTTCGGTCGCTGGAAAATAATTCAGATGATGATCGCGACATCATTGGTGTTCATTTTCGGGTTTCCAAAAGAGGGATTGCTGCCAAATTGTTTAAAAGAAAGTTGTTTGGAAAATTTGGATTTGATTTGGATTTGATAAGATGTATTGAAATGGAATATAACTTAAGTGATGTTGAATGAAGTTGATTTTTGGTGTCAAAGTAAATTAATAAGTGAGTTAATGAAATGAAGTCATTAAGAATTTAAACTTGAGTTATATGAATGAAATTCAACTTTATATTGTTAAAGGAATTAACAATTGAATTGATGATGGGATGAAATATTAAACAATTGAATGTAAATAATTAGTATGAAATAATGAATGTAAGTGTTAATTCATTAGAAGCTAATGTTATTGGAAATTAAATAAATTGAATGAAAGTCAATTTAATATAAACCAATTGGAATTAAAAGCGTTGAACCAAATTGAATGTAAAATTTAATAATTTGGTTGTGTTGAAAATACATTGGCTGTTATATGGATGTTAATTGATTGTATGTAAATTCATTAAGTGTTAGTGAAATTGAAAGCTATGTAATTAAATTCAAATTGAAAGTAAATGAAATTGAATAGAATTGAATATGAATTTGATTTAAATTAGCGAATGTAAACTAATTGGAAAAGAATGTTGATAAAATCCAATGTAAATGAATCAAATGTGATTTAAATGGAAAACCAATTCATTGAATATTAATGAGAATATGAATGAATATTGATTTGGTTATGGATGATAGTTGGTTGATGTTTGCATTTGTTGTTTTGTTGCATTTGCTATGTTGGCACGTGTAGTTGTCATGTTGCTATATGATGTATATTGATATTATTTTCATATCTACATGTTCTCATATGTTTGATTTAGTGTTTAGTAGGTGCGGATTGCGCTTGCTTCTCATTTGGAGCTCGCTTTCGCGCTATATTAGCCGTATATGCTCGCTAATAAAATATAAGGTACATATCTCGGATTAAATATCGTACTTTTACACCTTTTTCCCTGCGGGATGCCTCATCACTCGATGAGATGTATATTTATGATATGTACACTGTCATTTTTTTTTCGGATCGAGCCGCGCAAAGGAGACTATGGCGAATTTTTCCGAAAATTTAAGGCGTTAGAAAAATTTTGAGAAAATTTGGGAAATTTGTGAAAACTATAATTTTGGTTTTGGAATTGGAAATTAAACGATATAGTTTGGTTTGAAAAGATAACTAACTATAGATTTGAAAACTTAGTAAAATATGGTAAGAAGTTTAAATTTGTTTTGGAAAGTTAATGAATTCTGTAACTTTTTCTTACTTGGTAATTTCGAAGACGATATTCTTTTAAGGGGGGAAGTATGTAACGACCCAGAATTTTTATTAATTAAAATTTGTATATTTAATTAATTTTAAATATTAATAAGTGAAATTTATAAGTCGAATAAATTTTATCTCGAATAATTGGATTTAATTGGATAATTTAATCGATAATTTAATATGTGAAAATACAGAAATAATTGAAATTGGGTTAAATATGATTAAAATTGATTTGTAAACTTTTATTTTATCATATTGGAGTTAGAATGATGTTATAGAACTTTTAAAATCGAATTAAAAGTTTATTTGCGAAAATTGAATATTTTAATATTTAATCGACTAGTGAAATTAGCCAATTTTCGAATAGTCTCAGAATTGGATGAAACTAGTTCCATTAGATTCGTAATAGTTTGTTATTACCGGATTTCAATTTTCGTAGCAATCGGAGTTATCGTTTGATCGTGGCAGCTCGAAACGCATCGAAATTGATTTTAA
This sequence comes from Allium cepa, assembly GCA_030765085.1. Taxonomy (NCBI): domain Eukaryota; kingdom Viridiplantae; phylum Streptophyta; class Magnoliopsida; order Asparagales; family Amaryllidaceae; genus Allium; species Allium cepa. Next base: position 1,047,472,113 of record CM060941.1, read on the forward strand.
TATTAAATTGGCGAGTTAAAATAGTCATTTTTCAAACTGTCTCGGATTTCGACGAAACTAGTTTCATCGGATCCGTAATGTGATATTATTGTGTGGTTTCAAATTTCGTGTTAATCGGATTTACCGTTTGTCCGGTGCAAGCTAAAACGCCTAGAAAATCGTTTAATCGGTTTAATTTTAAATCGAACGTTTATTGCCATAACTCGCACAGATGACCGAATTAGCTCCCGAAACACGTTCCATTGTGTTCGGAACATGGGGTAAACCTTAGGGACGCCAACCGACACGCTTCGTTTGGAGTTCGGAAATTTTCAAGTGAATAGTGTTTCGCGAATTTTCTATAAAAGGCCCTCCATTATTCACATTTGCAACAAACTCCACTCAGAAACCCTGGCCGCCACTCTTGTATTCAATGGCCAGAAAATTTTGAAACTTCTTCCTCATTTTCCTCTCAATCCATCAACAATTAGCAAAAACTCTCAACTACAAAGTTGTAGAGGACGATGAAAGCTTCAAATCCATATGGAGATGATCGAAAACGGAGCTTCGAATCAACGGGAAATCGAGCAAGAAGGGGTTGCGTTTTTCACGCAAATCGAGGTGATGGGGGAGGCCGAGTTCACCAAGCTTGCAGCCGAGGGTAGCTCTTGTCACGAGCTTTCTAATGGAGTTTCCTAATCGACGTGAAGTTGTGTATTTTACTCGCGAAAATTAAGCCTAATTTGAGCTAATGGGTTTCTTGGTGCGGCTTTTACCTGTAAACTAGAACGCGTGGAAGATGAAGGAGAGGGATGGCCGAGATTTGCAGAGCATGGATCTGGTGGCTATGATTTGTTGTAGGTTAAAAATTAAAAAGGAATTTATAAATTTAGTTTATATAAAATCGTGTAACTTGTAAAAATCATATCTTTTTCATACGAGGTCGAAAATGCACGAAACCAGTTGCGTTGGATTCATATGGACGAGCACTACGCTATGGAATTGGATTGGAGTCGTTTGGAGTTAGTTAAAATTTCGGGTAAAATTAAAGGTCCGTTTAATTTTATTCGAAATAAATCGCTAAAACGAAATTGAAATCAAGGTGAGAACTTCTCACTCAATCGAATCAGTTTCGATTTTAATTTTAAATAGTTATATTTAAAATTCTGGAATGCATGTTTGAATGATGATTGTATCTATTGATTGTTAAAATAGACATTATGCGCCGTTAGTAAGCGGATGTTATTTATTAAAAACATATACCGCGAATATTTCATAAACAGTGAAATTGGTATTATTTATGTACTTGGAATTGATTTCCCGCATTATATAGCGGATGAGACCCTATTGCGCCGCCTATTAAGCGGATAATATTTTATAAATCCCATATACCACGATAATTCCGTACTGGAGCGGAATTGGTATTGTGCTAACATCTTTGGATGCAGGGAAACAGGTTGGAGGGATCCAACTGGATTCCTCAACTGTATTGATTTATTTACAGATATTGTGATTATTTGTTGATTATCATATCGATATATGATATTTGGATGTCGTGATTGACTATTTGGTGCTGCTGCATCATCGGATCCATTTTTGAAATTTTAAAATAATGATTTTGGTTTTTAAAAGAATTTTTAAAGTGATTTTCAAAAGTATACGTTTTATTAAATTTTGAATTGTTAAAATTAATGAACGTTAAAATTTTATTTTCACAAAAGTTATGATTTTTGGAAAATAATGCTTAAGTATGATTTTGAAATATATAAGCTTTAAATAACGATTTTTAAGTTATTAAAAGAATAAATTGGTTTAAATTGGGATTTTTGTATTATTAAAAATGATGTATATAAAAGACTTATAAAATTGATATTTTATAAATTAAAAATATTGGAATATTAAAACGAGTTTTTATAAGTGTAAAAAAATGAAATAAAAATGGATTTCATAAGTGAACGGGATTTATAGATTTATAAATTGTGAAGTTATAAAATGAATAGATTTTGTGAAATAGAAGATTTATAAGTAATTATCTTATAAATCGGATTTTGGCATTTAAATGAGAGATAAATGGAATTTGTTGATAATGAGATTTATAAATCGAAGCTTATAAATAGAAAAGGAATTTATAAACATTGTTTATAAATTCGAAATCAATTGAATTTGATAAATTGAATATAAAAGTTTAGGAAAGGTAATTTATTCGCGATTTTGGATAGCGAATAAATTCTTGAAAATAAAACGTGTTTTAAATATTGAAATGTGGTTAGTGAAGTATATTCACGATTTTGGACAGTGAATATATTATTAAGTAAAATGGATATGTTTTGGGAAAGTGATATTATTAAAAGAAGTTGATTTTTTCTAACGACGTTTTAAAATGTGTTAAATATCGAAATCATAGATTTCAACATTCATTGTTGAAATAGACGTTTCGAGAAATAGAAGGAAATGGTGGACTATAACACTGTTGTTATAGTAAATGATTTCCGAAAGGAAATGTTTTTGTATAGTATTGGGATTTATATATCTATTTTAAATTTCGAATCCCTATACTAGTGATTTTGGGTCCTCGCGACGATGTTTTACGCAACATTCATTTTAGCCCAAACAAATGTGTTTAAGTGAATGTTTTCCTTAAAGAATAAAATATATACTTAATTTCGATATTAAGTATATTGAAGATTTTCCAAGTGTTGAAAATGAATGGATTTGTGAATTACTTATTATTTAATAAGTATGGAAATGTTTTCCAATATGAACTGAATATTTTGGGACTTTATCTTTTAAAGATAAATTGAAAATGAATATTAGAAATCGATTGGGAAATTGTATATTCATAGATATTTTGGAATTGTAAATTCACTAGGGAATTTATAAAAGAAAGGGGAATTTGTTTAAAAATAAACGTTGATTTATTTTTGAACTATGGGAATAAATTTACGGATTAGGAACGTAAATATAAAGTAAATCGGTAAGGATTTATTTGATTGGTTTAAATGAACCATTTTGAAATGAAAGTATTGCCGAGTAAGGAAATGATTGAAATTTGTTTTCAAAAGTGATAAAGGATTGAAAAGTGATTTGAAAATTCATTTTCAAATGGTTAAAGTGTGGAAATTATATATCTAGTAAAGATATTTGGAATGTAAATAATTTGGGAAATTATTTGGAATCTGGTGATGTTGAGCATACCTATTGATAGTTAAATATCCGACTATCAATATTTACCTTTAAATAGGTATTTGTTGTGAATTGCTTGAATTGGATGCCACACTTAGTTTCAAATAAGCGCTCACTATTCGGGTTAGCCGGGAAAGGACCTTTGGGTCGTATAACTCATTCCGAATATATGATACGTCGTTATGGATTGCATTTGAAGACCGGTGTTGAAGACCGGGTATTTGTGAAAACGATAGGATGACCTATCGATTGTCTCCGCACCGTTAGCTACGGTATGGAGATTTTCTTTGTGATGGGAAATTCAATCGGGTTTGTGAATACCCGGATTGCAAGGATTTCTTTGGAAGTGCCTTCGGTTACATTCGATCCCGGAACGTACTTGTATGGATGTGTGTCTTACATTACAATTTGAGATGTAAAGCTGGTTTCTATCAAATATATTTCTGTTGATGGCGGAGAATTTATTCTCTTAGCTTAACACCCTTCTCTGAGACGTACGAACTCAGAGGTTATGTAGTTGATGGTTACTAGTGATACATTCCCAAGTTGGTAATGTGGCATATAAGTGCTATTGAGCATTTGTGAATTAAAGCACAGCTTTTATATAAAGCATTGCTTTGTGAACGAGAATTCGTCAAGCCTCACAGACCGAAACAGGAATCGTGGCAGCAAGGTTATTTGGGGGTCGCTCCTCTATATGGTATGTCAGTTCCTATCTGGAAAAGGGTGGTATCATGGTATGGAGCCCAGATACTTACTCATGTTGAAAGACTTATTATTTGGTGTGATGTTGATTACGAGCGCTCGGTTTAAGGTCCCAAAGGACCGAGGGATGACATACTCGTGTCAGTTGTTACCCAGTTAGGGGTAACCCGGCCTTGTGTAGCAGAGATCCGGTTAGGATCCGGGAACGTTTCTCCAGAGGCGTTCTATTTTACTTAGGAAGTTCCTTTGCCCGACCATTTGTTGGAAATCCAAAACAAAACAATACGTGCCTTGTACGGTTTTAGTTGTAGAACCTGCCATTTAATATGGTAGCTATAGTAGGCATACCATCATGGTACGTATGCTGGCTAAGATTTATATTTTACTTTCGAAATGTTTCTACACTATGCACTAGTAATAATATCAAATGTTTCTTTTTAATGCGTATCAAGCATCTTTGACTATCATAAGGAGAAATCTCCTCCAATTCTGCGTTTGCATTGTGTGTGTGGCGGGAGACCTTATGGTAGTTTCATTTTCAAAACACATTGCGAATTGACTTTGAAAATTTCTCCTATTCTTTGTTTTAAAGATAAATAACTGTTTTAAGTTCTCACACCAGTCACATGACTGACTCGGAGTTTATTGTTTCCTTCCTGAACTCTGGGTGCCCACCAATTTCCACACGGGCAGTCTAGAGTTTGGTTATCAGGTTATTCTGGACTTTGGAGTGCTATGGAGCTCAGGAGACGAGCTGCATATCGAGACGTACCACTTGTATATGATATTATACTATGTATTATTCCGCTGTGTATTCTGTATGAGGACAAGTTTATATAACTGTCCATCGATGTATTGACTCTGTTGTCTATTTTCGTTGTAAACTCTGATAATGATGTAATGTATAAAATGTACAGTTCTTTGTTTTAAAGATTATTTATTTATTATATGTTGTTCCGCTGCGAATGTGAGATTATGATGTTGTTCTGTTATTTCTTTTCTGTTCTTCTTCTATCTTTTTCTCTCTCCTTCTACCTCTTTCTTCTTCTTAAACTATAACGGTTCGGTTTTCGGCATTCGATTGCTCGGCAGTTGGTACAGTGTATGTATTGATGTCGAATTTCGAGCGACGAAAAATCGCTATCGTTACAATTTCCAAGCACGTGATCCCCTTTGATTAGCTTCCAACTATGAAGCGCTCGAGCTTACATCGGTTCAGTAGCGCCTTCTTTTTTTTGAGATTGATTCGATTCATGAAAGAACTGTGATGAGGAAGGGGACGAATTTGATTTCGTTCGATCGTCCAGAGTGATTCTCGCAGCCATTAATATTTGATTTTTTTCTGAATAGAGATGATTTTTTTTTCTTTGTTCGCTTTTTATTATTTCAAACAAGGATGAAAGCACGGTTATTAAACTTTCCTTTTCTCAAACAAATGCATGTCAATGACAATGCCAAGTGTTGAGGAAGAAGAAACGTGTTAACATTTGGCCTGAGAAACTCTATATTAAATACATATAAATATATTTAATTTAAATACCAAATTCAAATTATTTCAAATTATACAATTCAAAATTTCGACATCCAATCGAGACCTGCCGCCAGGCGTTTATAATGTTATACGCCTATTCCGAATGCAATGGAAAAGGTTCCGGGTCCAAATTCGATCGTATGGAGAAGATAGCTTTTTGAACCAGTTAAAATAGCGAATTTTCGATTTAAATTTCAATGCATTTATTGACTGTACGGTTACACGACAACTCCAAACGCTACGAAAATTGAAATTCGATAGTAATACACTATTACGTATCCAATGGAATTGGTTTCGTCGAAATCCGAGACTGTGCCTCGGAAGGCTATTTTTAAATATCGATTTAAACGATAAATTTTCAAAACTAAACAAATCATATTCAAATCCAATTCCGAAGCTTTCATTATCTTCAGTATTGCCAATATAAATTTCCTAAGCTTTTAAAATATTTTTAATCGGCTTAAAACTAAAGATTCAATATTTTTACCTACTTCAATAAATTAAATTCAATAACTAAATTGCCAAATTTATACTTAAAATTGAAATTCAAGTGTAAATACAACTTCCAATATTTAAAATCAATTAAATATTTCAATTTTAAATATTGAATATATTGGGTCGTCACAATGTATATATCCTGTTATCACCCTGCATATTATTTACAGTGTATAAAACAGTAAATTGAATTATTTTGAATAAATTAAGAAATAGGTTGAAATGATATATAACTATGACATTGTATTTTGGATTGAAATGATATATATCCATCCCTGGAATTAAATTGAAATAACTGATCACCTGACCATAGGATATAACATTATATACAGACACCAGATTGGTTAAATTAAATGATTCTAAACATTTGATTTGAAATTTATCTAAATGATTTCGATTAAAAAATAAAAATCAGATTTATAGAAATCAAATTATTTTCGAACTTGAGCTCAAATTATGGAACTAAGTTGTAATAATCGAATTTGTTTAAAATAATCGAAGTTGAGATTTTAAAGTTACAATTGAAATAAGATTTGAAATTCGAAAATTGGATTGTTTCAAAAGATTGAATTTTGATTCAAACTTTGAATATTGCTAAGTAAAAGTGATATAAAACGATATTTCGAAGTTAAGCTCAGAATTGAATTATATTTGAAAATTGGATTTTTAAATTGAATATTGAAGGTAAATTTGATTAAGTGTTTTAAATCGATATTTTGGAAACCGAACTTGGAATCGATGTAAATCGAAATGGTTTAAAATTGAGAATTGAATTGAAATGGTTTCAATTTGGAATTATATTGAAATTAATTGGAATTGAAATCGAAATTGAATTATTGGAAATCGAAATTGAAATCAATTTGAATTGAAATCGAAATTGAGTCAATTGAATGGAAATTAGAATTGACTTGAATTGAGAAGTTGGAATTGAACTGGTTTGACTTTGAAATTATTTTCAAATAATTTATTTTAGTATAAACTGTATAAAATCTATATTCCTTAAATATTTAAATTATTTTTTTTACAAATTATTTTACTACATAAACCATTTTAATATTTGAACTTTTTTATATTAAACAATTTCAACTATTTAAACTATTTCAACCATTGTAACCATGTAAACTATTCTTTTAAATATTTTAATTATTTAAAACTATTCAAACTATTTTTCAAAAATTTTAACTAGTTAAGGGTGGAATGTTTATTTTTGAATCATGGATCTAAGTATGAATTGGGTTAAAATGAATTTATTACCCAAACTGAAATTCGAAACAATTTTGGAGCTGAAATCGAGATATTAAGACGAACATGATTTTTGAATTGAAATGACATATTTTGAGTAAATATGATGATTTTGAAATGGATTTGATTTTGAAGCGAATATGGTATTGTGATATCAAGTATGAACTGTTTTCGCATTGTAAAAGTACCAATCGATGTGTAAAATGATGTTTGGTAGTTAAGGAGACCGGGGCCGGATATGGACATAGTCTCTATCGATACCGAAACCACTTTGTAACAACCCGCATATTTATCGAGTTTGTATTTAAATATTTTATTTAAATATTAACTCGTTAATCGGATTTTGATCCGAAAAGCTACTTTTTGCAAACGGTCAAATTAGAACTCGAGACCACTTCCATTGAGTTCTAAATGTCGTTTACAACTTTTTAAGTATAAACATCGATAGGTTTGGAGTTAGTGAAATTTCACTAACTGTTCCCGCTTTGGACTTTGGGTTAGTTTAGCCTATTAAGCCCAAGTTCCAACCCTCTTCTCCTCACTCTTCATAAATTTCCTAACTAATCAAGCTTTGGCATTAATGGTGGAGGGAATGGGAAATTAAAACTCCAAGCACAAATTCTATTGCAAATCCAACATTCAACTCCAAATTCAAGTAGAAGATATTGGATTCAAGCTTTGGATTGCTTCTCCTTGCTTTCAAGCTTCATCTTCATAAACTTTAGTGCAAAGGTGAGATTTTTATCTCACAATTCTAGCCTATAACTATATTGGACTGTTGGGAATGATTCCCTATCATTTTTGCATGCATGTTAGCATTTGGTTTGGATTGGATTAGCGAAAAACTCCAATTTTTAGCGTTTTGGTGAATTTTCTGCACTTAGGTCGTTCTGGCCATTTTTAGGTCGTTCGGAGTTAAGTCGTTCGTCCATGGGTCGTGAGTCGTTCACGAGTTAACTTTAGGTCGTTCTGGAAGAATTGGCACTTCGGAATTAGGTCGCTCACGAGTTAAGTCGTTAGGTCGCTCGCGAGTTAGTACCATAGGTCGCAGGGCTTTAGGTCATTCTGGAAGTATTGGCACTTCGGAGTTAGGTCGCTCGCGAGTTAAGCCTTAAGTCGTAGGTCGCTCACGAGTTAGGCCTTAAGCCGTAGGTCGCTCGCGAGTTAAGCTTTAAGTCTTAGGTCGTTTCCGACCTATAATCTCTAGGCAAACGTTAAGTCGCTCACCCTGGTTTATCTCGTAGGTCGTCTCCGACCTAAGCTCCAGATAAGTCGTTTGAGTTAGGTCGTTGGACCATTTACCTTAGGTCGCTCGTCCACTAAGTCGGCCTGGTTTATCTCGTAGGTCGTCTCCGACCTAAGCTCAAGATAAGTCGTTCGAGTTAGGTCGTTGGACCATTTACCTTAGGTCGCTCGACTCTGTTAAGTCGTAGGTCGTTAGACCTTAGGTCGCTCGACTCTGTTAAGTCGTAGGTCGTTAGACCTTAGGTCGTTCGCCTTCCTTAAGTCGCTCGACCCCTCCACACTAGGTCGCTCGGCTTGTTTGAGTCGTAGGTCGTTGGACCTTAAGTCGCTTGCCTCCCTTAACTCCAGTTAGGTCGCTCGGCCATTGTGTTAGGCCGCGTGAACCCTTAGGTCGTTAGACCTCATTTTGCTTTAGGTCGTAGGCCGCTTGTCTTCACTTAGGTCGTACCGTTTTGGACGGGGCACTGCCCCGCACCCCGCCGGGGGCGCTGCCCCCTGGACCCCCGCGACCTAACCGGGCAGGTCGAACCCCGTAAGCGGTGGCGTTGCCCCCGCACCCCCACCTTGGGGGGTTGCCACCCCCCCTGGACCCCCCCTCCATAGGGGATCTTATCTGAAAAACATTGAGCTGATTTCCTTGGATTTTATTCGCATCTCCGTATGCGATCTTTGTGACTGATTGTTTCTACACTTGCTTATGTGTTTTGTCACTTTATAATACAAAGGTTTCAATACTAGTAGTAAATATCAAAACTCTTTTAACAAACAATTTCAACTCTATTTTTTATAACAAAGCTCTTTTCTTAAACCGTTTTCTAATCTATTAGTATATACAAGCCTTTACCTCACTCGGATGAGAAATCTAATTAAACGACTTAGTAAAACAAGTGGTATGAAACGCTTGCGTTCACTTCGTCGGTTAATTCTTGGACTTGTTCGATTGAACCTCTTGTGACAATTTTATTAGTGAAGATTTACAGTTTGTTCGTAAATATTTAAGTTAAGCAAGTGGTTATGGGACATGAAGCTAAACTTCTATATTTACTAGCTTAGTGTAATTGACACTTCTCGTTGATCTTGATGATCGCTTTATGAATTAGACTAGCAATTGCGCGATGTCTCTTTCATTGCAAGGTTAGACTAGACACCACTTGTGTGATTCCATTCACACATACCTTTCTGCTTTTTGGTTAGTCTTGACCTCAATCTGTGTGATTCCACTCACACATGTGGGGTAGCTCCCCATGGTCTTCGGACCGTCATGTGATAGGCCTCTTTCCCTTTTTATGATTTCTGGATTTCTCGTGTTGATTTCTGGAATTTATGTCATTGACTTGTTATGAGTACAAGTTTAGGGTATGATGCCCTCTTCGAATCTTTGAGAAGATTCTTGTGATATTGATTATCTCTTATTGATTGATCTTCTGTTGATCATTATTTACATACTTATAGTGGTATGTCGTTATGGATGTTTATGTTTATGCCATATCTTTTATGTTATATCATGTCATCTGATATTTATAGCTAGACTGATCCGTTTATTATTTTCTTAAATAATACTCGGATCAGACCGAGATGTTACAGGTGCTTCTGCTTGACTTCTTCCCAGGGATTCATCACTCTGACTTTTGGCTAACTGTTTAGATTAGCAGTTTTTGTTGTATACACTTGAGATATAGACTCATAGTTGTATTCTTTTGTATAGCACGTGTTGCTATTCTTTTGTATTATCGTGGATCTTATTGACCACTACTCTGATGTACACTTTCATGTGTTAGTTATATATTCATATCTTCTTCCGCCTTTGTGATATGGATATCTGTGACTGATTTGTGATATGATTATTTCTATGTTTGTTTCCGAAGATTATTTATAGCCACCGTGTGATAAGCAATTACATGGATGGTCGCTCCTCAACAGCCTTATTCTCCGTGCTAGTTGACAGCACTTCTCCGGAGTGTTCTTGGCTAGCGTGGGTATAGAGGTGGAGCGTCACACACTTTGACAACGGTGTACGTGGAATGATGATCCGGTATGAAGTGGTTAGATTTGGCAATGTTTGCTGGATTTGAAGAAAGAGAATGATGATGGATTAGCCTGGCACTTGTGCCAATTTGAAATGATTAAAATAGGAGCCGTACCAGCCAAGTTGTCTAACTACCTTGAGCAAACACACTTCTTCGTATTACCATCATTTACATTGTGATTGATTAATGTGCTCCCTCCGATTTTATAGGTGTGTTGGACGCGGTGCATGATCATGGCTATTATGCGTTACCACCAACCGGGAAAGTTTAACTGGTAGTATCCTACCTTGGGTATTGCCTAACGTGCCTTGTCATACTTTTATCCCTAAATGAGACCTATACGATTTTGGTTTAGCATTGTCATATCACGGAGCATCCCTATCCACCAACCATTTAACTGATGTTTTATATGAAAATTGTACGATAATGTTTATAAACGAATTAAGGGGTTCAATATAAAGCCTTAAAACTAAGAAATATTTATTTTATTGATTAGACATTATATATGTAGCATATTCTACTACATATAAATATTTTAACGAATCTTTAAGAGATGAAAAATCTCGTAACATCTCTTGATTTATTGCATGCACGTTATGCACTAGGTAGGAGGTGTGAAAACCCATAAACATCTCCGATGCCATGAAACTCATGTTATATGCGATATTGATTTGACTTACATAAGGATATTTTAGTCCTGACTTGGGTGTTTTGTCTTTTCATTACGCTCAGGTCAGCCCTGAATTTTTCAACTTATTGAATATTTATTCTAGAGGATGAAGATGAAGATTTGGTATATTATTACTTCTAATAGTCCTGCATCATGTTAGCTACTGCATTTTTTGTTTATCTCTGATGTGTATATATAACTCTGATAAATGTATAGTATAGAATATAATCAAATGTATAGTATAAACAGCTTCGTGAACTATTTATTTGATCGGTATATTTTGTCGTTCCGTTGCGAGATTATGTGTTTCTTTGTTCTTTTGTTTTTATTTTTCTTAATTAACCCCATTGATTATCTATATTCCGGATTATTTAAGTTGAACATGTGAAGACTATTATTGATTTAAACCTTCCGAAATGTGGGTCGTCACAGTTGGTACCAAAGCTTTGATTTAGCGATAACTTTAGCTTTGTGGGGTAACTCATTAGAGATTGGGTCAGTAGCACCCTAGAATGAGTTTGAGTGTATTAATAGACATGAACGCGTATTTGTCAGTGAATATAATTTTTTTTATATTATGTTGGTTGATTTGTTGAGTGACTTATGGATTCTGGTCAATACGAGTAATTAACGTTATTGATAGGAATCTCTAAACACTTGAACAGAATAATTCGACATAGTATTGTTTGAAATTGGACAAATGAAATAACTTTACCCTAATTATATTTTATATATAAAGGAATGATTTTCATAAATTATTATGGTACATATGAGTGTTTGGTTGTTCGAATGATTATTATCATTAGTTGGGAGTTGCGCCTTAATAAAAGATGTTTGAAATAAATAATGATAAAACATTTGGGAAATGTTTTAAGGAAGTGAAATTTTATAGGTATAATTTATAAATGTGGCTTATAGATTTAAAATGGATTTAAATCGAGAAGTTTTTGAATCTAAGACCCATGAATTTTTGAAAATGGTTTTCAAAGTTTTGAAAAAAAATACAGTGGTGTTAGTTGAAAAATATTTATGAAAACTATTTTTAAAAAGCATTTTGAAAAGGAATAAACTCAGTACTCCCTACTTTTGTCGTTGGAAAATAATTTCGATGTTGACTGCACGACATCATTCATCGACGTTCATTTTCGAGTCTCAAAGTGGGGGAGACTTCTAAGAAGCTTTGCTACGAAATTGTTTTGAAAAATGGATTTTGTTTTAAACCCCAAACGTATGATTTGATATATAAAAGAGATAAGTACATATGCTTATTTCAAATGATTTGAAATGAACCCGATGTTTAAATTTTTAAGTTCTATTAAATAATAATCTTCAAATTATTGGGATGAAATGAAATATTTGAATAACGAGAACTTATAAAATAGGAGAATTAAGAAAATTTAAACTAAATATTTAAAGAAGCTTTAGAAATAAATTGAAAGTAAAGAAAATTTAAACAAGTTAAAATAGTGAACATTCTAATTAAGTAAAATGAATCAATTAATTTGTTCAATACCAAATTGCATTCTTATAACATATAATAAGACTTAACAAATGTCAAAAAGTAAAAATAGTGATTTGGATATGTAATGGAATATTATAGAAGTAAACGAACTTAAAAGTGACTAAAATGTATATAAATGGAAATTTAGTTGTAATAATAAATGCCATATAGTTAATTAGTATATTATGAAATGATTAATGACTAAATGGAATAAGTAAGTGAACATAAGAAAGAAGACAAATGAATTAAATAATATCTTTGTAAATTGGCTATAGAATTAAATATAAACTTGCAAAGAAGTTTTGAAATTGAATTTGTAACTGTTGAGATAATTTTAAACTTAGATAAAGCCATATATAAGAAGTTGGACTTTTATAGAAAGATTATAAACTAAAGTGACGATTAATAAAATGTTTCACAAATAAACCTGTTATTAAATGAAATTATGAAATGAATGTGAATGAAAAGAATTTGGTATAACCAAGCATCAGTAGAAATAAATATGTAAGTTGTACGTATATTATTTTATTTGCATAACGATTTGATCCAGATTCGAGCACAGAATTTCGAGATAATTTATATCGATCCGAGTTAGAATTTTCCACTCGATTCTTGATGGCAAACCCTGGATATGAATTTCTGATTGATTCTGGAATTCCTTATCATAGTATATGGCTATGCAAGGAGAATGACAGTTTTTGATCAAGGAATCAAATCTGAGTCGGCACTAGAGAGACATGTGAACGATACTAGTCGGAAGTGAAATTGTGTGGTCGAGTGAGCGATCGGATTTCATATTGCGTACGAACGATATATGCACATCGTGCGGGCTTAAGTGAAGAAAATATTGGAAATTGAAGTGAAAAATATAAAATGATTTTAAATTGTATGATTGGATATCACTGGTAAATAAGATGCAGGTATTTAAAATCAAGAAAAATTTGGATTACTCAACAAAAAGGTACATGTTTATTTTTTCATTTTGGAGTCACTTGGTTTTTGTTTTCTTTTGTTGGTCTGTGGCCCGTAGAGGCATTTTGTAGCTGTCCCGATCAAGCCGCGCAAAGGAGACTCTGTCGAAATTTTCCGTTAATCCGGGTGTTGGTGTTAGAAAATTTTTGAAGTTCTAAAATTTTATAACTAACTTGTATTATCTGTAAGCCGATAGGAGTAGCATATTAAGAACGTAGTAATGATATTATTAATGAGATTTAAAGTTTTATAATTTGATTATTTTGAATAAAATATATCGAATGTCAAATTGTTTACATAAAGTCTTTTCAGGGATGAAAAGTTTTGAGTAGGGGAGATTGAACGACCCATATATTTGGCTATTTTAAATTATTAAACTTAAATGTAATTAAATAAAAATGGTTAAAAATATAAGTTTGATGATTTGAATGTGAGTATTAGATTTGAACTTGAATAAGATTTTTAAATAAACAAATTTCAAAGATTTAAGTAATAATAAGTATTAAACGGTAATGCTATGTATTGAATGTGTTTACAACCAATTGCTGGATTAAATAATAAATGTTGAATTCATTGGATGTAAATAAAGTAATTGATTGACATCTAAAAAATCTTTAAAATCTAATATTGAAATTTGTTGAATATTGACCAATTAAATTATTTAAATTTTATATTGGAAATTAGTTGAGTAGTTGAATTCTGGATTTAATATGATTGAAAATAATATCGAAAGTTGATGCAATTTTTTTTAAACAACAATGAAGATTGTTAAATTTTTGAATTGAATTTAAAATTGGTTTACACAATTTTAAAAATACCATTTAAATTAACGAGTAAAAATAGCGATCCGGGGCATATTCTCGGATTTCGACGAAACCAGTTCCACTAGATCCGTAATAATACATTATTATCAAATTTCAAATTTCATAATATTTAGAGTTATCGTTTGGTCGTACGGGATAGAAACGCGTTGAATTTAATATCAAAAATTTAATATAATAATTAGGTCCAAAAAGCTATCTTCTTCTTACGATCGAATTAAGACTCGAAACCTCTTCCATTGCGTTCGGAATAGGGGTATAACATTATAAATGCCTGGTGGCACGCTTTGTTTGGTGTTTGCCCGAAAAAAGTTGAAAATAATAATAAAATAATAGGTTTCACGTATAAATACGCTTGCACGGTAAACCTAAACCTAATCTATACGCGCCTCCACTTATTTTTCTTTACTGGCCGAAAATCAACTCGATCTTCTCCTCATTTTCTCTTAATCCATCAGCTTTTAGCGAAAATCTCCAAGTGGAAAATCGAAGAGCTCGCCGAGCTTGTCAGATCCAACGGTAGATTTTGGCTATTGTCGACCAGATGAGGAATATGGAGGCCGCGTTCATCCTCCATTCTTGTGCAAATTTTGAGGCCTAGGAGTCGCCGAGTTCGACCAGATTAGGAATGTGGGTGGCTGGAGTGTGCGCATCGATGTGGGGGTGGTGGATTGTCGTCTCGATCGATGATGGTGGTGCGTGGTTCGATGGAAGGATGCGATGTTGGGTTCGTTTCTCCTGGCCAGCGCATTCACGAAGGAGAGGGAGGTGGAGGAGAGTGGCCATGATTTACTACAGCTGGAATGAGTGGCCTGATCTGTTTTAGAATATAAAAAAAGGGAAAATGTAAATTTTTGTATATTATAAATAATAAATCTTATAAATGATATATCTTTGTCGTACGAGGTCGGAATTGGATGACACGAGCAGCATTGGAATCGTGACGACAGGCACTACACGATGGAATTGATTTGAAGTCGTTTGGAGCTTGTTAAAATTTTAGGTTAAATCGAACGTCGTTCGATTTGATTTAAAATTGAAACTCAATGTGTGTGTTTTATAACGCTCACAACGTAATAGAATATTTTTATGCTAGTAACATTTGAAACTATGATGTGATATGAATTTATTGGTTGTTTTTGATAAATTTAGTTGTCATTTGAATTAATTCTTAAAATTTAAATTTGACAGTTAGATTTGAAATTGAAATTGAATTGCCAGTAAATTACCCAATATTAATAACTATGAAACTGTTGTGAATTATATTGTCTGTTTCTATGATTGATTGTGATGGATGCAAATTGGTTGATATTTAGATGTTTGGATGTTTATTTGTTTATATATATCTCGTTATCACCCTACATATTATTTACAGTGTATAAAACTGTAAATTGAATTGTTTTGAATAAATTAAGAAATAGGTTGAAATGATGTATACTGATGACATTGTGATTTGGATTGAAATGATATATATATATATCCATCCCTGAAATTAAATTGAAATAACTGATCACTTGACCATAAGATAGAAAATTATATACCAACACTGGATTGGTTAAATTAAATGATTCTAAAATTTTTGATTTGAAATTTATCTTAATGATTTTGATTTAAAAGAAATAAAATTGGATTTATAGAAATCAAATTATTTTCGAACTTGAGCTCAAATTATGGAATTAAGTTGTGATAATCGAAATTGTTTAAAATAATCGAAGTTGAGATTTTAAATTTATAATCGAAATAAGATTTGTAATTCGAAAATTGGATTATTTCAAATGATTGGATTTTGATTCGAACTTTGAATATTGCTAAGTAAAATTGATATAAAACGATATTTCGAAATTGAGCTCGGAATTGAATTATATTTGAAAACTGGATTTTTAAATTGAATATTGAAGGTAAATTTTATTAAGTGTTTTAGATCGATGTTTTGGAAATCGAACATGGAATTGATGTAAATCGAAATGGTTTAAAATTGAGAATTGAAAGATGGTTTCAAATTGGAATTGAATTGAAATTAATTGGAATTGAAATCAAAATTGAATTGTTGGGATTTGAAGTTGAAATTAATTTTAATTGAAATCGAAATTGGATCGAATGAATGGAAATTTTAATTGACTTGAATTGGGAAGTTGGAATTGAATCGATTTGAAAACAATCTTAATTTCCTAATAATGTACATTCTAAATGAAAACATGCTTACATTAAATTTATTAATTGCACTTCGTTTCTATTTCCTTCTTCAATTGAATGATTTCAATAAATTTATTTCCAATTAATTTATCTTCCACTTCAAAACAGGCCCAAACTAATGAAACCAATTAAATAAATACGTAAACATTAAATCCTTATATATGGTCATGCAAACAGATTTATAAAATTATAATACCGGCAAAAATTAAATTGCATACTAAATAAATGTTTTCCTCTATCAATCAATATTCATTTAACTCATCATTAAAACTAACATTTATTATTCCAATTCCTGTTATTAAATTATATTTTAACACACGTTAGCACCTTCCACTTCATTGCTTCATTATAGTTTGTTGCTTTAGAATTTTATGTTTAGTCCAAATTTATGATCTAACAACATTCACGTTAATAAATCATAAATCTTAATCTCTAATCATTTTCATTCAAATATTTCATTACAACGGTGATGAAACCCTAGTTCTTTATATTTTATATTTCGATAAATTCTTGTATTTTGTTTTAAATGTCCTTTGTATTGAATCAACAAATATCTTATATGTTTTAACATAAGTTTCCATTTTATTGCACTCATTACTCTACAATTACGTCCTTTCTCATATTACTGAAATATTTCAATCACACTAAATTCCATTAAATATCAAACTAATTTCAAAATGGATTAAATAATAAAATGGAAAATAAAACAATCGTTACAACTTAGTAATTAATATATCTATAAATTTATTGTTTACAAACAGGGATTATAAATTTACTTACCAAATAATTGATTTCATATTCTATATTAAATCCAATTACAAGTAAATTAAATTATATTCTACATGTGTTATCATCCTTACATCTTTGAAGTTGTCGTTTTTAGAATTCATCTAAGATCAAGTTATATATTCTAATCCTTTTTTATTAATAAAACATACAATCTTTATTTCTAACCATTTTAATCAATAATTATCTTAAATTTAATATTTCTAAAGGGTTGAAAATACGGGTCGTTACAACAACTTTTCCTCCTTGCATCAATACCACACCCATCATCAGGAATTGGTGTATTCTGTCATCTCCTTGTTCCCGCTCAGAATGGTACACACTAATGCACTTATCAACCTCTACTTCAGACTCACAAACACATGCTCACACATCGCACCCAAAACAAAGGTCCAATTATTCTTTGTTAAATTGGTTAATTGTATTGTTGCCATGTTGAAGTTCATGATAAAACATCTATAATATCCCACTAGTCTAAGGAAACTTCTTACATCAGAAGCGTTCTTGGGTTGGACATAATCTTGAACCGCTACCACCTTGGCCGAATCGACTATGATACCCTACTCCAAGACGACTTGACCCAAAGAATCTCACTTACCTCATTTAGAAGTAATACTTTGAAAACTTTACTTTAAGACTATTCCTAAACACTTCAACAACAATCCTCAAACATATCTTTTGTCCCTCCTTCATCCTAGAGTTGACTAGAATATCGTCCATGAACACAAGCATGTAACTATTTAGCTGATCCCTAAAAACACGGTTCATGAGATTAACAAAGTATGCAAGAGAATTGGTTAGCCCAAAAGGCATAGCTAGTCAGTCATAGATACTAAATTGTCACTAAAAACTTCATCCTTTGGTAGGCAGCCAATCTCTGTCTTCTGCTCCTTCCCAGTCCCAATTGTCATCAATAACTTCCACTATAGAAACCTTGCCATTTACGTATTGGACATTACTGACTCCCCACCGACATTTTGATTAAGGCATCAGTAAGTCTATGTAACTCCTTATGTACACAAAACTTCCAATGCCCTGCCTATGTCCTTGTTTGGCGTCGGCGGTGCATCGACAAGATATTGCCCCCACCATACTTACACTAGCCGATGACCCCTCCTTTAACATTTTTTTAATTTAAAAAAATGAATGACTCTTCACCTAAGACCTCCTCCTCTCTCCATGCCGTCGCAAGCCAAAGCCCATCCACAAGCCCAACATTGCCTTCCTAAGCTGCAATCTCTCGAGCCCAGCTACCACCTCATTGTTGCAAGCCTAATGTGGCACCCCCACCTCTATACTCACGCTAGCCAAAGAAACTACAGAGTAATGTCGTCAACTAGCACGAAGAATAAGGCTGTTGAGAAGCGACCATCCGTGTAACTGCTTTGTACGAGCACCGATATGTCCGATAGTATAACATGCATTTTATTTCAAGAGGAAATCTGACATGCCGATACAAACTCAAAGCTACTACACAGTGGCTATGTGGTCTTTGGAAACAAATATAGAAATAAACATAACATAAATCAATCACAGATATCCATATCAAAAAGGCAGAAATAGATTGAATATAACACATAGAAGTGTATATCAGAGTAGTGGTCAAACAAGATATACAATATCACAAAAGAATAGATGCAAGTGCTAGACAAAAGAATATGTATGCATTAAGGAGTTTCTATCTCAAATGTATAACAATAAAAACTACCAATCTAATGTAGTTAGATAAAAGTCAGATGATGATCCCTGATAAAGAGTCAAGAAGAAGCACCTGTAACATTTCGGTCTGACCCGAGTGTTATTTAATAGGAAAATAATAAACGGATCAGTGTAGCCATAAATATCAGATAAAATGAGATAGAATAAGAGATATGACAAAAACGTATGATAACAATAATGCCATGCTATGAAAAGTATACATTTAACAACAGTAAAAATCATACAATATCTCAAAAATCTCATAATCATCAAAAAGAATGTCATATTCTTTACCAAATTCACCAAACCACAATTATTGGCTAACATATCAATGCCAATCATAAAAAAAATTGGTGAAACCCAAATTCTAGAAATCATCAATTAGAAATCCGAAAATCACAAAAAGGGGGAGGCCTATCACAAAATGGGAGCATGAAAACTCACCAACACGTGTATCACAAAATGGAATGCTATTCCATGGTTGCTAACCATCAATTCCGAAGCTCCATAAAACGGCCCGAAGACCTTTGAGCCGAAGCTCCACAGAACGGTCCGAAGACCATGGGTCGCTACCCCACAAAATTGAGCCAAAGCTCCATAAAAATGGGGTTTAGTCTCCCTCATAGACAAAGAGACACCGCATATTGCTAATCCAAATCACAAAATGATCATCATCGATCTTCAAGAAGTGTCAATTACATTAAGCTAGTAAATAGATGAGTTTTGCTTCATGTCCCATAACCACTGGCTTAACTTAAATATTTACGAAAAACTGTAAATCTCCACTCGAAAGTTGTCACAAGAGTTTCAATCAACGAGTCTAAGAATTAACCGACAATGTAAATGCAAGCGTTTCATTCCACTAGTTTTGCTAAGTTGTTTAATTCGATTTCTCGAACAAATGAGGTGAAGGTTTGTATATACTAATAGATTGGAAAACGATTTTATAAATGAGTTTGATATTGAAAATAGATTTGTAATCATCTTTGTAAAGGAGTTTGAATATTTACTACTAGTATGGAAACCTTTATATTTTAAAGTGACAAATCACAAAATTGATTGTAGAAACAATCAATCACCAAAAATTCACATACCAAGACGTGAATCCAATCCAAAGAAATCGATATCGAAGTCATCAAAATGTATATTCCCAAAAATTCCGAAGTAGAAGTCATCAAAGTCGATAATAAATGATAACAACAAATCGGATAACCATGAATCGATAAAAATCGGCATCTCAAGAAAAATAGGCAAATTGGGCTGAAGCAAGCAGGTCAGTCGACTGGTCACGGAGTTCAGTCGACTGGCCCAATGCTTGGAAAACTCTTGGGTTCCAGGTCAGTCGACTGGACTCGGAGCGCCAGTCGACTAGAACATGTTTTCCAGTATTTCCAACCTAGTCCCCAAAGGGGCAAGAATCCAAACGAAGCCGATCGATCAAGCAATTGCAACTAGTGATTTATGCCACGCGACAACCCAGTCCTATAGGCTCTTCGACTCACCCCAAAGACCTGTTCAAGCATCAAAGCTAGGTTTTTAAAGATTTAACTTCAAAACACCAAAAATTGAAATGTTCACCAAATCAATTCAAATCAAAAATAAATGAACATGAATAGATGTTAGGAATTCATACCTAATAATAATGATAGTTATAGACATAAATGTGAGATAAAAATTCACCTTTTACACCAAAAACAAGAAAGAAGAAGCTTGAAAACAAAGGAGGATCAACCACTCTTCAATCTCAACTCCAAAAGCTCCAATCTAAGATCATAAGCAATAATTTTCCAAATTAGGTTTTAGGGAATTTCTGAAATTGGAGAGAGATTGAGATGGAGAAGAAGAAGGAGATGCTTACCTAAGCTTCTCTTTGATTTTGGAGCTAAAACTTGGATTTGCTAAAGAAACTAGGGCTTAGGATTTTAATTTCCAATCTCCTCCACCATTTTTGCTAAAGCTTGAATTGTAGGAAATATTATGAAGGAATGAAGAGGGGTGGAGTGGAGTTGGGTTGATATGTTAGGTCAATGGGCCGAAATCCAAACCCAAAGCCCTAAGTGAAAAGGTCGAAATTTTAGCAAGCTCCAATCATATCGATGTTTATACTAAAAAAGGTCGTAATTGCCATTTTGAACTCAATGGAAGTGGTCCCGAGTCCTAATTTGACTGTTTACAAAAAGTAACATTTTGGACTTAAATCCGACTAACGATGCTCTATTTAAATAAAATATTTAAATATTCAATCGTAAAATATGCGGGTTGTTACAGACTCCCCACCTTAAAGAAATTGCGTCCTCGCAATACTTAAGAAGAAAATATAAAAAGTAACAATCATAAAAGCATATCATCACAAAAGAAATTTGAAATAAGAAGTTCACCTTAAAGAGCACGAGAGAGTAAGTCCGGATGTGTTCGCTCGATGAATTCTCTAGATTCCTAAGAACAATCCTTAGGATTTGAGGACCGTTGAACTTTCACAAGAGGGACATCTTTATTTCGAAGGCGTTTTACCTCCGATGCCATGATACGAATAAGATGCTGCTCATAAGTCAAATTAGGCGAAACTTCAATTTCTTCCACAACACCAGGCTCAAGAATAGAATCGGAATCCCTAAGGCATTTTCGTAGTTGAGAAACGTGAAACACATTATGAATTGCAGAAAACTAAGCGGGTAATAAAAGGCGATAAGCCATGGAACCAATACGTTCGTTGATGGGAAATGGACTAATATATCGAGGTGCTAATTTTTTCGATTGATTGAAACGCACAACACCCTTCATTGGTGAAACACGAACAGACACAAAATCTCCCATAGAAAATTCTAATTTCCTTCTTTGGTTATCGGGATAGGATTTTTTCTTACTTTGAGCTTCTTTCATCCCATGGCGGATAAGGTCAATCTTTTTTGTTGAATCACGAATAAAGTCTGGACCTAAAACCAGCTTCTCATCTGCCTCAAGCCAACAAGAAGGAGATCGACATGGCCTTCCATAGAGTGCCTCAAAAGGTGCCATACCAATACTAGATTGAATGCTATTATTATAGAAAAACTCAACAAGATAAATATGATCTTTCCAACTTCCACCAAAATCAACAACACATGCACGAAAAAGATCTTCGAGAGTTTGATTCACATGCTCGGTTTGTCCATCGGACTGAGGGTGATAAGCGGTGCTAAAATTAAGCTCGTTCCCAAAGCTTTTTGAAGTCTCTTCCAAAATCCACTAGTAAACAATGAATTACGATCGCTAACAATAAAAGTAGGGACTCCATGCAATTTAACAATTTCTTTAATAAGAGTTTGGCCAAAAAGGGTACGGTCTGATTGGACCGAACCAGAATAAAATGGGCAGATTTTGTAAGTCTGTCAATTATCACGCATAGGCTATCATGACCATAACAAGAACGGGGAAGACCGTCAATCCATGGAAATTTGGTCCCACTTCCAAATTGGAATGTCCAAAGGTTGCAATAACCCGCTGGGCCTTTGATGCTCGGCCTTAACAAATTAGCAAGTCATGCAACGCTTAACAAAGTTAGAAATATCGGATTTCATTCCATCCCAATAATAAATTCGCTTCATATCCGTGTACATTTTACTACTACGGGGATGAATGGTAAATTTAGAACGATGAGAATCTTCTAAAATGTCTTTACGAAGATCACTAATATTTGGCACGATAAGTCTACCAAATTTTTTAATGCCACCACGAGCATCAATATCAAAGTCTTTCAAACCTTCAATATTAATTTTATCCCTAAAACATTGGCTAAGAAGAGCCAATTCGGAATCTAGCTTTTGAGCTTCAAGAATGTGGTCTAAAAGAGAAGGATGAGCCTCAAGGCTACATAAAACAAGAGATGAACATAAATCGGATTCACGATCTCGAATCTCACAAGTGGACAAAATCCCGAGATCATTCCATTCAGATATCATCATAGAAACAACCACTTGTTGCTTATGACTAAGGGCATCGGCAACACGATTCCCCTTTCCGGGAGTGTAAAGAATATCAAGATCATAAGATGCAAGAAATTCGAGCCAACGTTGTTGACGCAAATTAAGTTCCTTTTGAGAAAATAAATACTTCAAAGATTTATGATCGGTGTAGAGAATAAATTTTCCTCCCAGAAGATAATGGCGCCAAATTCTAAGGGCGAAAACAATAGCCGCGAGCTCTAAATCATGTGTGGCATATCTAGTCTCGGCTGGCTTTAATTGCCTAGAAGCATAAGCAATAACACGATCCCTTTACATAAGAACGGCCCCATACCAACACGACTAGCATCAGTATAAACAATAAAATCTTGGTTCCCTTTGGGAATCACAAGAATAGGAGCCTCGGAAAGGAGTTCTTTTAATTTCTGAAAAGGAGCTTCACATTTGTCCGACCAAATGTATTTAACTCCTTTCTTTGTCAAACTAGTAAGAGGCACAGAAATTTTTAAAAAGTATTTTATGAAACGACGGTAATAACCCGCCAATCAAAGAAAGGTATGGTTTTCCGTAACACTCTTTGGTCTCTTCCAATTTTGGATCGCTTCAATCTTTGAAAGATCCATGGAAATTCTGGATTCAGAAAAGATATGACCAAGAAATTTCACACGAGATTGCCAAAAGTGGCACTTAGAAATTTTTTCTTTCAAATGATTTCTCCTAAGAGTTTCCAACAAAATCCGAAGATGCTTTTCATGCTCTTCCTCGGTTTTAGAATAAACAAGAATATCATCTATAAAGATGAGAATAAACTGGTCGAGGAAGTCTTTGAAAACTCGATTCATAAGGTCAACGAAATAAGCCGAAGCATTCGTTAAACCAAATGGCATAACAAGCCATTCATACGATCCATAACGAGTACGGAATGATGTCAAAGGAATGCCATCCTCTGCAATACGAAGCTGATGAAAGCCGGTTGCTAAGTCTGACTGTGAAAAGACTCTAGCACCGCTAACTTGATCAAATAAATCACCAATCTGAGGTAAAGGATATTTATTCTCGACAGTGAGATCATTAAGCTTGCGGTAGTTAACGCAAAGCCTAAGTGTACCATCGGATTTCTTCACAAAATAGCCAAAGCTCCCCAAGGAGAGGAACTAGAGCGAATAAATTGCTTCGCGTCCAATTCGGATAATTGTCTACGCATTTCTTCATTTTCCTTATTGGATATACGATAAGGAGGACGAGTAATAAGTACAGCTGTAGAAATTAGATTAATTCTGAACTCAATTGCTCGCTTAGGGGGTAATCCTAAAACGGGCTCAAATATGTCGAAAAATTCACGAACAACGTGAATAAGAGAAATGACATCTTCCTCGTCATCATGAGGATTTAAAGAAAATAAAGATGCTGCCAAGTTCGAATCCAAATCTTTAAGAACAATAGAAATCTACTTAACAGATTGAGGATGTCGAAGATGAATTGTCCTCTCAGGACGTAGGATTTGAGCTTCATAACGGTTAAGCCAATCCATTCCCAAAATCATTCTGAAGCCTAAGTAGCGCATGACATGCAAATCGGCTTGGAAAGAATAATCACATAAAATAATCTCAACATCTTTACAAAGAAAACCGAGTGTTGCAGATCCACCAACTAGACTCGTAAATCTCAAAGAAGTTATTAAAGCCATAATACTCAAAGAAGAAGTATCAACAAGTTCTTTTGAAATAAAAGAATGGGATGCACCCGTATAAAAAAGAACTCGAATAGGATGATCACGAAACATTATAATGCCATAAAGGATAGAATGAGAAATACCTTGACCAAAAAAAGTGTTACTAGGGGCTTGCATCACATTTATCTTTCCCTCCTTCTTGCTTTGAAGTTTGGGGCACGCGGATATATAATGACCCGAACTTTTGCAATAGCGACAAACAAGGGGCTTTGAACACTTATTTGCATAATGGTCCTTAGAACCAAAATTTTAGCATTGGCCACCACTAGGGGTAGAAGCCTTGGATACCGGAGTTGCTTGTTTCCCTTTCTTGTTGGGATATGGACCTTTGAACTTATTAGGCCGCTTCTTGTTGTTGTTGAAGTTCGATTTGGCACTCCTAACTTCAACATTACTCTTTTTATCTGCCTCTTCAAGTCGAAGAGCGATATCAACAAGCTGATCGAAAGCAACTTCCAATTTTAGAAGTAATGGCTTTTTGACATTCTTATTCAAGCCATAGACAAATCTCTGATTTTTCTTCAATGGGGTACTAACGTACTCGACCCCATATTTAGAGAGGGATTCAAAAGATGCGACATAATCTGCCACAGAAGATTCACCTTGAACAAGGCCAATAAAACGACGGGCCAAAGTCACCTTTTCAGCTTTTGGCATAAACTTTGATTCAAATCTTTCCCGGAATTGCTCCCAAGTAAGATCCGCTTTAACTATTTCAGAAATCAAAAGCTCATACCAATCTAATGCTCTTTCTTGGAGCATAGTAGAAGCCACTTGGACTCGATGAAGATCAATAAGATTCATGCGAGAAAAGATGCGATCGCATGTTCTAAGCCAAGCTTGGACTTCAATAACGCTTTCGGAACCCTTGAATGTCTTCCCACCCAAGTTAGTATAGTCACTGCACAAGCGTGCAAATCTGGATTTTGGGTGAGTAGGCTCTGGAATGGGTCCGACAGCTTGAGCATTCTTTACAAGATCAAGAAGCTATTGAGCCGACAAAAATACTCCATCCTATGGAGTAGCACTTGATTGACCGACACTGGAATGGGCAGGTCTAACCATTTCTCTTCTTTATGAAAGAAAGAAAGAAAGAAAGAAGAAAAAGTTATTCTCAAAATGAATATCAAACAATAATGATTGATAAAACAAGGCATCACAAAGAAAATAGGATAGAGCGGGTCCAATGACTCGAATAAAACCCTAAGGCATGAC
Source organism: Allium cepa (assembly GCA_030765085.1). NCBI lineage: Eukaryota > Viridiplantae > Streptophyta > Magnoliopsida > Asparagales > Amaryllidaceae > Allium > Allium cepa. Next base: position 1,047,498,049 of record CM060941.1, read on the forward strand.
TCCTAAGATGGACTTTGGACGATGATCCTTGTTAAATTATTCTACATTGTTCTGAAGTTTGTCTTTGATACCATGCTATGGCACACCACCTCTATACTCACGCTAGCCAAGGACACTACAGAGTAATGCCGTCAACTAGCATGAAGAATAAGGCTGTTGAGGAGTGACCATCCGTGTAATTGCTTTGTGCGAGCACCAATATGTCAGATAGTATAACATGCATTTCATTTCAAGAGGAAATCCGACATGACGATACAAAATCAAAGCTACTACAAAGTGGCTATGTGGTCTTCGGAAACAAATATAGAAATAAACATAACATAAATCAGTCACAGATATCCATATCACAAAGGCGGAAATAGATATAAATAAACACATAGAAGTGTATATCAAAGTAGTGGTCAAACAAGATCCACAATATCACAAAAGAATAGATACAAGTGCTAGACAAAAGAATATGTATACATCAAAGAGTCTCTATCTCAAATGTATAACAACAAAAACTACCAATCTAATGTAGTTAGACAAAAGTCAGATGATGATCCCTGATAAGGAGTGAAGCAGAAGCACCTGTAACATCTCGGTCTGATCCTAGTATTATTTAATAAGAAAATAATAAACAGATCAGTCTAGCTATAAATATCAGATAAAATGAGATAGAATAAGAGATATGACAAAAATGTATGACAATAATATTGCCATACTAAGAAAAGCATACATTTAACAACAGCAAAAATCATCAAATATCTCAAGAATCTCATAATCATAAAAAAGAATGTCATATTCTTTACAATATTCACCAAACCACAAATATTGGCTAACATATCAATGACCATCATAAAAAAAATTGGTGAAACCCAAATTTTAGAAATCATCAATTAGAAATCCAGAAATCACAAAAAGGGGGAGGCCTATCACAAAACGGGAGCATGAAAACTCACCAACACATGTATCAAAAAATGGAACGCTATTCCATGGTTTCTAACCATCAATTTTGATCCGAAGCTCCACAAAACGGCCCGAAGACCTTTGAGCCCAAGCTTCACAAAACGGTCTGAAGACCATGGGTCGCTACCCCACAAAATTGAACCGAAGCTCCACAGAAACGGGGTTTAGTCTCCCTCGCAGACAAAGAGATATCGCATATTGCTAGTATAAATCACGAAATGATCATCGTCGATCATCAAGAAGTGTCAATTACACTAAACTAGTAAATAGATGAGTTTAGCTTCATGTCCCATAACCACTGGCTTAACTTAAATATTTACGAACAAACTGTAAATCTCCACTCGAAAGTTGTCATAAGAGTTTCAATTGAACTAGTCTAAGAATTAACCGACAAAGTAAATGCAAGCGTTTCATTCCACTTGTTTTGCTAAGTCGTTTAATTGGATTTCTAGAACAAATGAGGTATAGATTTGTATATACTAATAGATTGGAAAACGGTTTTATGAATGAGTTTGATATTGGAAATAGAGTTGTAATCATTTTTGTAAAGGAGTTTGAATATTTACTACCAGTATAGAAACCTTTGTATTTTAAAGTGGCAAATCACAAAATTGATTGTAGAACCCATCAGTCACCAAAAATTCACATACCTAGACGTGAATCCAATCCAAAGAAATCGATATCGAAGTCATCTAGATGTATATTCCCAAAAATTCCGATGTAGAAGTCATCGAAGTGGATAATAAATGATAACAACAAATCAGATAACCACAAATCAATAAAAATCGGTATCTCAAGCAAAATAGAAAAATTGGGCTGAAGTAAGCGGGTCAGTCGACTGGCCACTGAGTTCAGTCGACTGGCCCAATGCTTGGAAAACTCTCGGGTTCCAGGTCAGTCGACTGGACTCAGAGCGCCAGTCGATTGGAACCTGTTTTCCAGTATTTCCAACCTAGTCCCCAAAGGGTCAAGAATCCAAACGGAGCCGATCGATCGAGCAATTGCAACTAGTGATTTATGTCACATGACAACCCAGTCCTATAGGCTCTTTGACTCACCCCAAAGACATGTTCAAGCATCAAAGCTAGGATTTTTAAAGATTTAACTTTAAAACACCAAAAATTGAAATGTTCACCAAATCAATTCAAATCAAAAACAAATGAACAAGAATAGATGTTAGGAATTCATACCTAATAATAATGATAGTTATAGACATAGATGTGAGATAAAAATCTCACCTTTTACACCAAAAACAAGAAAGAAGAAGCTTGAGAACAAAGGAGGATCAACCACTATTCAATCTTAACTCTAAAAGCTCCAATCTAAGATCATAAGCAATAATTTTCCAAATTAGGTTATAGGGAATTTCTAAAATTGGAGGGAGATTGAGATGGAGAAGAAGAAGGAGATGCTTACCTAAGCTTGTCTTTGATTTTGGAGCTAGAACTTGGATTTGCCAAAGAAACTAGGGCTTAGGATTTTAATTTCCAATCTCCTCCACCATTTTTGCTAAAGCATGAGTTGTAGGAAATATTATGAAGGAGTGAAGAGGGGTGGAGGGGAGCTGGGTTGATATGTTAGGTTAATGGGCTGAAACCCAAACTCAAATCCCTAGGTGAAAAGGTCGAAATTTTAGCTAGCTCCAAACATATCGATGATTATACTCAAAAAGGTCGCAAACGCCAATTTGAACTCAATGGAAGTGGTCCCGAATCCTAATTTGACTTTTTGCAAAAAGTAACCTTTTGGACTTAAATCCGACTAACGATGCTATATTTAAATAAAATATTTAAATATTCAATCGTAAAATATGCGGGCTGTTACACCTAATCCGTCAACTCCCAAACCCAATCGCCACCTCATCACTACAAGCCCAAGCAACCATCTCCCAAGCCAATCGCCACCTCCACTGCAAGCCCAAGTCGCTACCTCCTTATCCTAATGCCTCCTTCAAGTCATCACACAAGGTTATAAGCCATCGCCAGCCAGCCAGCCACCATCGCAAGCTGTAATGACTCGCCCTTTTGGACATTTTAAGTAGATAATAAACCACACATGTCCAACTCAAACTATTCAAATGACAGAGTATTAATAGGATTGTTCAAATGAAATAAGATTCAAAAGAACAAGATACAGAATCTGATAGTGGAAGGATAAAATAAAATATGCAAAATAAATACATAAACATTCATGAACCTACTTTTCAACAAATAAGAATTTATATTTTTAGGCAGAATAAAGAATGCTATAAAAGCAGTAGATACGGTCCTCAACTACGTCTTTGTCTTCAGAAATAAGTGTCTTCGCTAAACTAAAATACTCGGTCTGACCTGAGCGTAAAGTAAAACAAGAACACTCGAGTCGGGATGTAACGACCCACTATTTTGGACCATTCAAATCGACTATAAAGCCACACATGTCTGGCTTGAACAATTCAAAACAGCGGATTGTAATATAATTTGGAGCAAATAAAATCAATCGCAGAATCACGGACACAGATAAATCAGACTAACTCGCAGCGGAAAATAAAACAACAGTAGTAGTTCATGAAGCTACTACAACACAGTCTCAAAACAAGTACAAAATACAGAGTCTAAAAAAGTAAATACAACAGAAATCCCTGTACACAAATGTTCACTAGTACAATAGTTGAATAGAAAATACTGAAAGAAATAGATAGCAACTAGATAAATGATGATCTCCAGCAAATTCTAGCTCCAGAAGGTGAATTCCAAAGCTGACATACTCAGGCTGACCCAAGCGTAAGAAATAAACACAAACACTCGAGTCAGGACATACATACTTATATAATGTAAACCAACTCAAGCGAACTGTAAAATAAATGTACAAGTAACTTAATGGATGTTTTGGACCGCCCATCCTCTAAGGATCCGTTAAACTATTTACTATGTAGTAATATACGCTATTATAATAGTGTCTACAGTAAAATATACTTACTTTAAAATAGCGTTAAGGCTTTACATTTTCCACCTTAACGCATATATAGTCATAGTAGTCTATCCAGTACCATGGTCCCTCCTGATCGGGAAGCCGCCAGAGGATACTCCACAGGCTAAGGAACAGAACCAAAATCGTACAAGGCGCGCTAGGGTAGGTTACACGGCACAACGAGGCAATGCCAGGGTTGATATACCAATTACGCATCTGGACTGGTGGTGACACGTAGCAGCCACTACCGCCTACCTCGAGCCACACTCCCAAAATCAAAGGTGCGCACCAGTCAATCAAAAAGTAATAGAATGGCATACGAAGAAGTGTGTCCGATCAGAGGAGTTACCTCATTAGCCCGTCACTCGCTCCTATTTTAGCCACCTTATGCAAACTCACGGGAGTCGGGACCACGTACATACTTCAATAGAACGTCGCCACCATCCAACTTCATTCTGGAATCTCTACCGCATACATGGTTGTTAAAGTGGTTTTCGGAGTTGGCAGAGAGTATGACAACTTTCAATTCCGGTCTCTTTAACAACCCAACATTATTATTGCCCGTGGTTATACATTTCAAAATGGTTTATATTTCTCTTCAAACATATTCATTTAGTACATTTAAATTCAATATAAAATAATATTCATTTCAAAGTTGTATTCCTAAGTTCATTCATTCAATTATAAAATTTCCAAAACATTGTAAATTACAGCTACAACAACACTTATAAAATGTTACGGTAGACCAAACAATATTTCAAAAACATTGTCAAATTCAGAAACAGCAGAATTTATAAAGTGCTATAGTAGGTATTTAGTTAAATTCAAAACATAGTTTAAATTCAGAAACTACAGCACTTTAGAAATGCTATTCCAAGTTTGTTTAGTATTTTCAACACGTAGTTCAAATTTCAGAAACTACAACACTTCAGAAATGCTATTGTAGGTTTATCTAGTATTTTCAACATATAGTTGAAATTCAGAAACCACGGCACTTCAGAAATGCTATTGTATGTATATTTAGTATATTCAACACATAGTTCATTAAACCACAACATTTCTGAAACGCTATAATTTCTGTTATACCCATTAAAAACAATATATCTTCAATTTTTCTCATTTTTAACTTATCAAACTTATTTCACTTTTCAAAATTATTATTTGGATATTACTTAACTTATAATTTTAATAAAATAACATTTTATTAACAAATATCCAATTTAAATAAAAATTCATTTGTTAAGTCAAATACTTTATAAATTGCTTAACTTTTATTTCAACAAATAACTTAATACTTTATTTAAAATACCCGTTTCATAAATAAATATTCTTATAACTAAGTTAAGCTTAAAATTCCATTTAAACCCCAAATTTTCAATTATTAAGTCAAATCAAAATTTACATTTTAATCATTAATTTGTTTATACAATTTAACTTATAGAAATCACTATAACATTTATTTAACTCATTTAAATCCAATTTAAGTTAAAATTTCATATTTTATATTTCAAATATACTTAATAATCTTCAGAAATTATTTAAAATTAACCATGGGTCAGTATATAATTTTCTAACCCAGGTCAAGTGACACGGATTTATATCATTTCATCCGTAATTTAAAAGAAAAATCCGAGTTTTATCATTTCAAACCCGCAATCCCAAGTCAAATAAAATAAACAAAAATCGCTTGAGCCTATCATTTCATCTCATAATGATTTTTCCCTATTCTAAAGTTCGTTCGGGTATGTATCATTTCAACCTATAGCGATTCTATTCTATAGGGAACTTGTAGTGCAAGAAACAAAAAATAAATAAGCAGTATAACATATCATATGATGTCAGGTGATACAACAGGTATATAATCAGGTAATATCATCATGTAATGTCAGATAATAGGTAGATGTGAGCATATAACATAGCATATCAACCATTACAATTCAAGTGACATTGTTTCACATTTATATAAGTACGATTGTCTAGAGTGAATAACTCACCTTCTAAAGCTAGAGATCAAATTCAAAACGCAAAATCCAAACCTCACAAAGCACGAAAAGGCACGACTAGATTCGCGAAGAAGTAACACCCAAATTCAAATCTTGTAATCAAATAAATAAAACAATTATAAGTATATGATTTAATAGAAACAAATATGGATTAAACAATGATAATTTTGAATCAAAAATCATATAAGCTTGCTTTAATCAATCAAGTGGGGCTCGGCCACCATCAAATGGGCTTGGCCATCACCATATTTTGCTCGACCATGATGTTTAGAGGTAAGCTAGGCTCGGCTATGTGGTCTTAGAGTCAAGCAATGCACGGCTATGGCATGGAGGAGATGTGAGGAGGTAGAGGTCGATCATGTTGGTGGTGGAGAGGTGAGATGAGGTCGGTAATGACATGATGGCCGAGCTAAATAATTAGAGAACAAAAGGAAAAAGAAGGAGAAGCCATGGAACTTACTGTATTTTTCTTCAGGAAACGAATGAAAATGAGATATGAGAAATGTTTCGTACGTGATTTACCCAACTAGGTGGCGGCTAGGGTAAGTGGGGAGGAGTTTTGAACGGTTAGTGAAATGAAAAAGCTAGACAAATGAAGGGCTATACTTGATTTCCAAGAAAAGAAACATGAGACTCTTTGAATTTCCAAGCCCAAAAATCCAAATAAAATCCAATAGAAAAGAGAATGGAAAAATAAAATAAAATAGAAAATAGAAAATAGAATTGAGATAGAAAAATAAAAATATAAAATAAATAAAAATAAAAATTTAATGAAAATAATCGTGTGTAAAATGCTGAAAGTTAATAAATTTAAAAAGTATATAATGGAATTTTACGAAATGAAAAGCAGAACCACTATTAAAATAAAACACAGTTTCAAAGAAAAAGATTAGAATTTAAAAACAAATTAAAAAATTTCAACTGTGGTGAAACTTTGACTTTCATTTGAACAAAATATAAAAAGTTCAGGAAATGTTTATTTTATTATTTGGAAAATAATTTATAAACAAAATCCAAAATTATAATGGAAAATTCCAAAATTTCAAATTTTAAATAATTCAACGTCAAATTTTCAATTAAAATTAATTAAAATTATTTATTAAAATTTTGGGTTGTTACACTCTCCCCCACTCAAAACTTTTCGTCCTCCAAAAGGAAGAGACACGAAAACAAGGAAAGACAAGATAGAAAAGCAAATAGAACCTAAAACAAACAATTCCGGATTTGAAGCATGCATGCTCTCCTCCGTCTCCCTGGTACAATCCCGATCATCAGTACTCCACTGCACTTTGACCAGGTTGACAGATTTCCTTCTCGGCTGCTTCCTACCTCTTTCGGCAATACAAAGTGGCTTCCTCTCGATAGTCAGATTAGGCTCAATATCCAAACTCTCGAGAGCAGAAGGTTGGACAATCAAAGATGGATCATGCAGATAACGACGAAGATGCGAAATGTGGAATACATTGTGCACTCCATAAAATTTCTTAGGCAAATCCAGACGATAAGCTAGAGAACTGATCCTCTCAGAGATACGAAAAGGACCAGCAAACCTAGGAGCAAGCTTCCCTCTACAAACAAACCGAATCACATTCCTTAAGGGAGAGACCTTAAGGAAAACCAAATCACTAGCAGCAAACTCCAACTCCTCCTACGACGATCAGCATACTTCTTCTGCCTATCCTGAGCAATCCTCATCTTCCTTTTAATCTCCTCAACCTTCTCAGAAGCTTCCAAAATCACATCAGGACCAAGAACCAAATGATTACCGGATTCAATCCAGCAAGATGGAGATTTACAAGGTCTTCTGTAAAGAGCAACAAACGGAGACACTTCAATACTAGCCTGAATTCAAAGATGGAATGAGATAGATAAAAAATTAAGATAAGGTCAAAATAGAAGATTGAAAATATACCTCATAGCTGTTGTTATAGGTGAATTCAACAAGATGGAGACGATCTTTCCAAGATCCTACATAATCAAGAACACAAGCACGAAAAAGATCCTCTAGAATCTGATTCACTCTTTCCGTTTGACCATCGATCTGCGGATAGTAAGCATTGCTCAGATTCAGATGAGTGTCCAAAGATTCTTGGAAAGCTTTCCAAAACTGACTGGTAAAGATAGGGTTTTGATCACAAACAACGCTGATAGGAATACCATGCAGACGAACAATCTCCCTCATATAAATTTCAACAGACTGGAAGCAGAACGGGTAGATTTGACCAGAATGAAATGAGCTGATTTGGTCAATCTATCCACAACAACCCAGATGCTTTCATTACCACTCCGATTCCTCGGTAAACCATCAATAAAATCCATGGAATCATGTTCCTATTTCCAATTGTGAATCTCAAGGGGCTGCAACAAACCAAGGGTCTTTTAATGATCTTCCTTGACTTATTGACAAGTCGCACACCTACTAACAATGATAGAGAAATCTTGCCTCATGCCCTTGTTAGTTCGTGAGATGAAGGTTTTGATAACAACAACCTTAGAATAGATTATAAAATATAAATACTAACATTATAAGTTTAGATATATGTATATGTCGGTTTTAACCATGCAGGTACGAAGAATGAAGACTGTACAATATAGAGATTCAATCTAGATTGAAGACTCATGAGAATCAAGAATATCAAGAGTTCAAGAATTGAAGTAATTTATTCTTTAATTAGAAATTTTGTTAAAAATCATAGAAAATCACCGGCATCTTAAAATCCAATTTATTCGTGGAATGGAATCCACTTCGAGCCTGTTAAAGGGATGGAATCCTAAGTAGGATGGAACCTACAAAAAATCTAGTGGAACATTGTTTTGTATCCGCTAACTTTTTACTCAAAATGATTTTTCAAAATTATATCCTGTTTTCAAAATGTTTTCAAAACCTTCCTTTTAAAAAGCATCAAAAACTTCTATCCTGATTTTAAATAATTTTACCCTCAAAATTATCTTTAATTTCAAAGTCAAAATTACTTCTGATTTTAAACTATCTTTTAAAATAATATATTTAACTTTTAAATATTTATACTTAAGATTTAAATATAAAATTATAGTTAAATTTTATATATGTTATTCTCTATATTTCCTTATGAATTTTAACTATAGTCAAGTATATTAGAAAAGTTTAAAATAGTTCTAATATAAGATAAAGGTTATTTTCAAAGAAAATCAAATCATCAAAAATTGCTTTGGGATGTCCACATGCCTATGGTGACCATGTCGATATAGTTTCAGTTGAGTTCAAATTTTAAATTTCAAAAGAAGTGTCTATTCGCCATAACTCTTCATGAATGGACATGACTGTTGTTCTTCTATAAATAGGGGTTAGTTTCAACGAATTTTAGATCAGATTTTCTGGTTTTTCACTCCTATTCTTCTTCCACATTTCTTAATACATACTCTTACCATTACTCTGCCGAAATCAATATTGAATCATACTCGATTACTTCTAGTTTGGTTCTCTATCACTATCTCAACAAGGTTTTCAGTGCTATTCAGAGTTATAGACTTTTTTATAATCCATTAAGCGAGAAAAGGTGCGATTGTGGCCTTGAAAATTAATCAAGCGAGCAAATGTGTGATTGTAGCCTTGGTAAATCAATTGGGTAAACTTGTGGCTCGGAAATCAAGTATCTCTGCCCAGAGGATTGAAATTCTGGAGGGTGTACCTCATAGCCATAAAATCGAGGGTGTAATTGTACAATTGCTTTTGAAAGGAAATCCTTACTTGTGTTGCGGGACTGGATGTAAGGTAACTCCGAACCAGTATAAAATTCGGTGTGTTCTTTCCTTTACTGCTTTTGTTTTATTTCTGCATCTGTGTTTGTTTTTGTGATTATCCCTGTATTTTTAGATTGCATACATCTGTGTCTAAATTAACATAAACTCAAAAAGATTTAGTAATTCTTTATAAACACTATTCACCCCGCTCTAGTGTTAATCCTAGCCTTAAGATCCGTAATCCACATTTCTTTCAATTGGTATCGGAGCAAGGTTTTCAAAGTTTCATAATCTGATTTTTGATAAAAGTTTTTAAAATGGCTATATTTGTTAATACTAGTTTAGAAATATTCAAATCATCATTGTTTCATGAGTCTGCATATAATCAATATTTAAATTCAAGTTATCTATGAAAATTGTTTGATGTGCAGGAATCATGCTTTATGGCTGTTGAGGAATCAATCCACAACGGACAAATTGTGCAGTTCAGAAAGAATAAATGGATATTTGATAGTGGGTGTTCTAGACACATGACTGGAAATCCAGAAATACCGAATGATATTATATACAAAGACGGAAGATTGGTTAACTTTGGAGACAATTCAAATGGATATGTGATTGGCATCGGCAAAGTCGGTAATTCTAAAACTCCAACTATTGCTAATGTTTTGCTAGTTAAAAATCTAAAACATAATCTGCTAAGTATAAGTCAACTCTGCGATAAAGGATATAAAATTAAATTTGAAAAAGATAAATATTACATCGAAGATAACAATTTAACCATAATATATGAGGGAGTCAGGAAAAAGAATATTTATATTCTTAGTATGAAAGTTTCAAATGATAAGCTGTGTCTGTTGGCAAATACAAGTGACCCTTGGATTTGGCATAAGAGATTTGGGCATTTGAATTTCAAACTATTATCTAGGCTGTCAAAACATGATCTAGTAAGAGGTCTCCCTAAAATGAATTTTAAAGTAGATAGATTATGTGATGCATGTCAATTAGGAAAACTTAGAAAAAGTTCCTTTAAATTAAAAGATATGATTTCAACTTCAAAACCTCTTAAATTACTTCATCTTGATTTGTTTGGTCCATCTCAAATTTTGTCGATAAATCATAGTAAATATGTTTTTGTAATTGTAGATGATTATTCTAGATTTACATGGACAATATTTTTGAAACATAAAAGTGATACTTTTGAATGTTTTAAGACCTTTTCAAAAAGAATTCAAAATCAATTTTCTCTAAAAATTATAACTATTCAAAGTGATTACGGTGGTGAATTTGAAAATGAAAAGCTTGAGGATTTCTGCAATAAAAAGGAAACTCATAATTTTTGATTTCCTAGAACTCCACAACAAAATGGAGTAGTAGAACGTAAAAATAGGACGATTCAAGAATGTGTGAGAAATATGTTTCAGATAGTTAAAAGCCGTAAAACGAATCATAAGATATGTTAAACACACATCTGATTATGATTTATTTTACCCTAAAAATGATTCTTTTGACTTAATATCTTACTGTGATGCTGACTATGCTGGTTGTAAATCAGAACGAAAAAGTACAAGTGGGACTTGTCACTTTTTGGGGCATTCTCTGGTTTCTTAGCTTAGTAGAAAGAAAAACACAGTTTCTTTATCAACAACTGACGCAGAGTATATTTCTGCTGCTTTGGCTTGTTCTCAAGTAATATATATGCAATGAACATTAAAAGATTTTGGTTTAAATTTTTCAAAAATACCGATTTATTGTGACAATACGAGTGCTATAAATTTATCCAAAAATACTACTCAACTTGCTCAAACTAAACATATTGATACCAGACATCATTTTCTCAGAGATAATATAAGTAAGGAAGTAGTTACTCTCGATTCTATCAATTCTGAGAATCAAATTGCTGATATCTTAACAAAACCCTTAAATGAATCAATATTTACTAAATTTAGAAGAGAATTAGGTATTTGTTCTATAACTGAAATATAAAATATAAATAACAAGTATAATTAATAATTAACATTAAAATAAATCAAATAGTAAAAATAAAAAGGACCATGTCGACATCCCCCATATACCCATGTCGACATGCAACGTTTTTCTTTTTTAAATTCTTTTCCCACCAAAATTCAAAATAATTGGTTATATATTCTTCACATTTTCGAAATTCTATTCATCATTTCTGTTATCTTTCTGTTCTTCTCTTTGAAATCAAATAATCAATGGCCTCCTCTTCCAAATCAAACATAAAATCAACCTTTTTTTTCCCCTCTCCTACGTCTGGTCCATTTCAACGTACTACTCTCGCTTGTGTGACTAAAATAGAGGAATCTCTGAAGGATGCACTTCAGATGATGACTGAAATTCAAGTGATTCAACTCCGTATGGCAAAGGAACAAGAGAAGCAAGGAAAGATTCTTAGGAATTTGCAAAAAGTTATAAAGGATAATCAAGCCAACCCTATCTTGATTGATGAAGATTCTTCACTCAATCAAGAGGCCAGCGAAGAAGAAGAAGAAGAACCCATGGAAGAAGCGCAAGCGGAGGATGATGACCAAGTCATGTGAGTTGGAGAAGTGTGTTTTGTCAAGAATGGGAATCTTGTCGAACAACATGGAAATTTTTGTTTCCACTATCCAAACTGTTCGATTAATAGATCTCCTATGTTCAAAAACACACATTAGTTTCTTCTCTTTCTTTACCATTGTTGTTTATTCCTTCTTACGTTTACAACGAAAATTCTACATTCAACCATATGATTAATAAATTAATTGTGTTCTTATATGTGTTCTTCTTATTAATACAAATAACTATACGGTTATTATATACTTAAGATAGTAAGTAGTTTAGGATTAGATTTATTATTAGATGTAGGTGTTGATTAATTATGATAACACTATTATTATAATCACATAGTATATTAGAATTAGGGAGAGTTATATAGTTTGGAGTTATAAAGTTTAGAGTTTGTTTTTGTTGATGACAAAGGGGAAGAAATATAAAATAGGTTAGTTAGGCATAAATTAAGGGGGAGTTATAAATTAAGGGGGAGTTACTAGGATAGAAGTAATATTTTATAAACAAAGGTTGTCATCATCAGAAAGGGGGAGATTGTTAGTCCGTGAGATGATGGTTTTGACGACAACAACCTTAGAATAGATTATAAAATATAAATACTAACATTATAATTTTAGATATATGTATATGTAGGTTTTAACCATGCAGGTACCAAGAATGAAGACTGTACAATATAGAGATTCAAGATATCAAGATTGAAGACTCATGAGTATCAAGAATATCAAGAGTTCAAAAATTGATGTAATTTATCTTTAGTTAGAAATTTTGTTAAAACTCATAGAAAAGCACTGGCATCTTAGAATCAAATTTATTCGTGGAATGGAATCCACTTCGAGCCTATTAAAAGGATGGAACCCTAAGTAGGATGGAACCTACGAAAAATCTAGTGGAACATTGTTTTGTATCCGCTAACTTTTTATTCAAAATGATTTTTCAAAATTATATCCTATTTTCAAAGTGTTTCCAAAACCTTCCGTTTGCACGAAAATTGGTCACAACACTCTTCGGGAGTCGTTGAAGAGATAATAGTGAAGAATGTTAATTCAAAACAGATATTATCTAACAAAAACTCCAATCAACAGTAAAGTAAATGCGTAGACAAGCGATTTATAGTGGTTCGGCGTGTTGCCTACGTCCACTGTGAAGTTTTTTGATGTTTTATTGATTCTCTTTCAATGATTACGAGTTGTTACAGCGATCAACAGCAGGTTACAACTGAAAATTCGAAATCAACAGCTAATATACGATGTAGAGTGATGAAGATCTCAGTCCGGCAGAGTCTGGGTGCTTGAGAGTCGAAAGATCCCTTTTCTGCTGGCTCTGGAGCTCTATTTATAGGTGTAGGCTGCTGATATTTCGCTGAAAACTCGGGAGATCACTTCTGGCACGTGAGGGGGCCCACATGCCCGGCCTTAGGAAGTTTGGGCCCACTTTGGCATCGGTTCGAACTCCATTCGAATCGATCAAGAATTCATCCAATCGAGGTGAAATTTGGCGTGGACACTCTTCGACATGAATGCAAGCTTCTGTGAAAATTTCGTGGCATTTGGATCAGTGGATTGAGAGATATGATGGATTCGAGATGGGGTTCATTGCGTGGCTGTTTGGTTCGAAACCATCCATTCGAATCGATGGTTTCGAACCGATGGTAGCACACACCTTCGTGGTGACGTGGAGCGCAAACTTCGAACCGATCCGGTATTCACTCCGAGTTGACCGCTTCGACTCCATATATCTCGGTGCATTCGAACCGATGAAAGACACGTCATCATGGTTAGTTGACCCAGTGGGTTCGAACGAAGCTTCACAGGTGGGTTCGAACAAGGCTTCTATGATGGGTTCGAAAAACTGATGCTCGGTGGATTCGAACAAGGATTCTTTGGATGGACACGAGCTTTGCAACCCCTCCATGGACACGAGGTCCACCGATACGAACTAGATGGGTTCGAGGTTGATGGTTTCGAACCGAGCCACTCCGATGGGTTTGAAGTCCATCGATTCGAAGGTGATCAGATCAAATGGTGTTTGACGATGGGTTCGAAGACACCTACCTCGATGGGTTCGAAACCAGTGCTTTCCCCTTCAAGTTGAATCGATCATCACTTGAGCGTATGAACTCGGATTGACTCGAAATTTGAGATGTAGGCTTTTATGGTCTTTCTTGTCTTGTCCTATCAATTGTAGCACAATTCGGACTCGGACAAAATTTAGTGATATCCGTAGCGAAACGAAGTATGACCGATCTCTGAGACGAACTGTTCTCCGTTTCTGATCGATCTTTTGGTGTAACAACCCGATATTTTTAACCATTCACATCCATTATAAGTGTATAGGTAGACACTCATGCCGGAATTGGATAGCTCAAAATACCGCGTTGTAAATAAAAATTTGGCAAATCTCAGAATATACAGTAAATAAAATCACAGATCACAGACACAAAGTATATAAAAATGCAGCGGAAGAAAAAGAGATAGTAGTTCATGAAGCTACCATATAAATATGAGATACATCAGAGTTAAATAAGATACAACAGAAGAGTAACAAGATACATCACTGAAACACTGGATACTGAAACAAAATAGAAGGCTGGATCTTCAAGGAAAGCTCCAACGCCGAAGGTGAATCTGGAATGCTAACTCACTCAATCTGACCCGAGCGTAAAGCAAAACACAAAACCCTCGAGTCAGGACATAAATACTTATAAACTGTAAATCAAATCTAGTGAACAGCAACAAAATGCATCAGTAACTTAAAGAATGCTTGAGACCGCCCATCCTCTAAGGATCCGTTAAACTATTTACTATGTAGTAATATACGCTATATACGGTAGTGTCTAATCAGTAAAGTATAATCATATAGAAAATAGCGTTAAGGGGATGGTGAACCTTAACGCGGTCGGATCTTTAAAACCAAAATCGTAGTGGGCTCGATATAAGGATATGACACGGCACGCGAGGCAATGCCAGGGTGGATACACCGTTTGCACTCCCGGACCGGTGGTGACGGCAAGCCAGCAGCTTCCGCCCACCTCGAACAATACCCCTGAATCAAAGTGGCGCCACCGAATCGAATCACATTAGTAATAGAATAGTTTCCGATGGAGCATGCTCGATGAAAGGGTGCGACCCTTTGTGTAGCCCGGTATAGCTCCTGTTTTAGTCATATATGCCAACTCACGGGAGTTGGGTCCACGTAATATACTTCGAGAACGTCGCCACCATCCTACTTCATTCTGGAATCTCCACCGCGTACACAGTTGTTAAAGTGGTTTTCGGTATTGGCCGGCTATAAGACAATATCCGATCCCGGTCTCTTTAACAACCAATCGTTATTATAACCCATGGATATTTATTTCAAATAATTTATACTTCCAAGACCAAAAATCATACTCATTTCAAAACAATATCACAATTGTATCATTTCCATTTCAAAAATAATTCAATATTATATCATTCAAATAAAACCCAAATTTTCAAATCATTGAATATTTCTTTAAATTTATTAAACTTGAAATATTCCTTTAAATTATCATAGCATTTTGGAAATGCTACCTTAAGGAATCATAGCATTTTTGGAATGTACTACTTTCCACTTTACATTGTATATAATCAAAGTATTGATAAGCTTAAAATTTTAACATGTCAATTTATCATAGCCTTATAGTTAAATAAACATTCTTACTGTAATATACAATTTAAACCGAAATTCTTATGTTAAGTTAAAAGCACCTTATTAACTTACATTATTATTACAATAAGTAACATTTATCATTTTAATCAATTTAAAATACACCATTACATTGATTAAAATCTACGTGTCAAATGTACGTTTTAAATTTTGTATTCCTATTACAATAATGAACATTTATTAATTAAATCAATACCACACTACTTAAAACTTTACATGTTTCTTTCTTAATTAAAACTTTACATGTTCTTGCATTAATTAAAACTTTCATGTTCTCTCATTAATTAGGACTTTACACGTTTCTTTCATTAATTAAAAACTTATACGTTTCTTTCATTAATTAAAACTTATACCTTCTTTCATTAATTAGGAATTTACATGTTCCTATCATTAATTAGAACACCATACGTTCTTTCATTAATTAAAACCTATACGTTTCTTTCATAAATTAAAACCTATACGTTTCTTTCATAAATTAAAACCTATACGTTCCTTTCATAAATTAAACCCTATACGTTTCTTCATAAATTAAACCCTATACGTTTCTTTCATAAATTAAAACCTATACGTTTCTTTCATAAATTAAAACCTGTACGTTTCTTTCATAAATTAAAACCCTATACGTTTCTTTCATAAATTAAAACCTATACGTTTCTTTCATAAATTAAAACCTTATACGTTTCTTTCATAAATTAAAACCTATACGTTTCTTTCATAAATTAAAACCTATACGTTTCAGATTTATATTACCATTTTATAAATTTAACTAAACTTCCAGTTTATTTGATTAATTTAACATCTTTAGTTAAAATTCAAATTTCACATTTTCAAGTCAAGTTATATTTTAAAATTTCATTTTCAACAGTCATTTATTCAACCACTTAAATTTATAGAAAATCAATAATTCTTTAATAAATCACTTAAATTCAAATATAAATCAATTTATCATATTTACCATTTCCAAATAAAATTAAAGTCCATTTTATTCATGTAACTTAAATATCATTTTTAGTCAAAATTCCAAATTTCAAACATAAGTTATATTTCAAAATCCAGTTAATCCATTCATAAATTACATTTTTAACACATATAAAAATCATAATTTATTTATTTTAAAACCTTTCAAAATCTATTTAAATCAAATTTCATAATTTTATATTTTTAAAATACTTAAAATATTCAAAGCACTTTATAGAATAACCACGGGTCTGTATATAGTTTTCTAACCTAGGTCAAGTGATACAGATATGTATCATTTCAATCCGCGGTTTAAAAGGTAAAAATCCGGGTTCTATCATTTCAAACCCGCAATCCCAAGTTTAAATAAATAAATAAAATAACTCAGGCCTATCATTTCAGCCCATAATGATTTTTTATCCTAACAGGGAACTTGCAGTGTGATCATATACAGAAATAATATAAACAATGTCAATATCACAATATATAGTCATGTATCAGATGTCAGGTGAAAATTAACAGTTTTAACATGGTAATAACACGGCATAGCATATCATATGATCATCATTAACTTGCATAAACATTTTACATTACTAAACACTTGTCATCAATCCACTTTTCATAAGTATATATGTCAGAGTGAGAAAGACTCACCTTTTCGAAGCTAGAGACCAAAACAACAAACACAAGAGCGATTCCAAAAGCACGACAAACACGATTTGAATTGAATGAATGGAAATCCTTGATAATGATCTTGTATACAACAAATAAACAAGACCATATAAACATATGCATACAATATAAAGATTTGTTGAACAATAGAAAAGTAGAAGCAACAAATGACATTACCAAGCTTTTCAACCACTTTTACTTGACCACAACTCCATGTATGCTTGACCATACATGCTTAGGGCTAGGCCACACATGTTTTCAGGTGGAAAAGGATCTGGTTTGGCATCACAAAGGCATGGCAAGCACAAAAATGTGAAGTGGTAGGAGATGATATGAGGAGGTGTTAGGGTTAATCGGTGAAAGGTTAGGTTAAAAGTAAAAGGATGGACTATAAAGGCCCATAGAAAGATAGAAAGTTTAAGGCCTTTCAAATTTCCTTTTCTATTTAATTTTATAAAAACAAAATAAACTATGACTTCAAAAATACAAGACCACTTTTAAAATAGACTATAACTTCAAAACAAAGGTGACAAAACAAATTTTGTTCATTTCTTTTTTTTTCAAACAAAAGGGCAGAGGGAATATAGACTAGAATGCCAAATTACAAAGGTGACAAAACAAAATTTTTTTCTCATTTCTTTTTTCCAGAACAAGGGCCAGTGGAAAAATAGATTATAACTTCAAAAATACAAAGTGACAAAAGCAACTTTTTTTTTCATTTCCCCTTTTTTTTTCAAAACAAGGCTCGGTGGCAATATTACTTCAGAAACAAAATACAAAGGCGACAAAAATGGAATTTTTTTCATTCCTTTTTTTTCTCAAACAAGGCTCGGTGGTCTGGCATGGGTAGGGTCGGAAAAATATGGTGAATGGCCAAGCACGGTGGCAGGCAATAGGATAAAGCAAAACAATGAAAGGAGAACAAATGAAATAAAACAAGAGTGAAAAGAAGAAAGAAAGAAAAAAGAGAAAAAAAATGAAAGGAAAAGCATGCGCCGGTTCATACCTTCAGGAGATGCTCACGCAAATTATGATGGAAGCAAAATGAATAATTTGTGGTATGGAACTTTTGAACGTGAAATATATATTAACATTTGCTCACTAATTTATGTAGAGGGCAGGCAAGAGTAAAATGCTTGAACGGTAGAGGCAATTTAATTCTATCCAATAGGTGGAAACGTATGGGAGGCAAGAGGGAAAGAAATAATTCACACACGGAAATGATTTAAGACAAGATTTTGAGCAAGATTTTGGATTCTCAAAAGAGAATATACGGCTGAAAACTTTGCATTGTTAACCCAAGAAAAAAATCAAATGGATAACGAAAAGGCAAGAGCAACAATTAAATATATGCCCAAAGTAACGTACAAATTATTTTGTTTCTCTTATTAAATAAATTTAAAATACTAACGTTTCTATTAGGAAAAATAAACCATCACTTTAAACCAAAATTTAATATCTATTATACCATAATTAATAACATTTGATTTAGCTTCATCCAATTGATTGTTAAATATAAAGTTAAGAAACAGATGTAAACATATGTAAAAGAAATGTAAAGTTTATTTCCCGTTTCACACTAATTATTACTAACTTTTTTTTAAAAGTATACAACAAATCTGACCAAAACAAAAGTGAAACAAATGTTACACAATTGTATACAGTTCAAGATGAAAATTTTGCCTTTAGAATTATAAAATTTTGAATTTCTATTAAAGTTACACTTTTTATCCAAATCAAATTTTCAGACATTGTTTATTTTTATTTGGACAAATGATCAGAAATCATTTCAAAAAAAATTCCAAAATTATATTTTTAAGAAAACAAAAGCCAAAGTCTTTAAATAAATGAAAAAAATTAAAATTTTAAACTTTTAAAATTTTAAGTTGAAAGTCACAGTTTGACTATTTTGACCAAAATCAGCATTTCAGGCAAATGTTCAACTTACACAAGTTTGGAATTATAACTCATAAAAATCAAGATTATATTTAAATAATAAATTTAATCATTTCAAATAAGTAAAATAAGTTTTTAAATCAAAATCTTACATTAAAAATAATTAAAATATACAATAAAATAATTACAAAATACAGGGTTGTTACACTCTCCCCCACTCAAAACTTTTCGTCCCCGAAAAGGAATAAGGTATGGAAGGGCACAGAAAAGATAGAGTGAAATAAGGTTAAGATAAGATGACAAGAAGATTGAAGTTATACCTGATAACTATTGTTATAGGTAAGTTTTACAAGGTGGAGATTATCAAAGATTATAGAAAGATTTCTAAACAGAAAGATCATAGAAAGATGCATATACCAGTCTATAGCAAGATGAGGACGATAAGAACAACGAAAAGATAGTTTGAAAAACAAAATAAGAAAATGAATTTGAAAGCATGGAGATTTCAACTTAAATAGAAAATAAACTTTTACACAATTTACATAAATCTTAACTATCTCAAATTTCATCATCTTATTATCCAATCATCTTAAATTAACAATTTTTTTTAAAACCATGGGTTAGAAAAATAATCATTTATTACACTCACAATGTATTTAATAAATTTTATTCTTCTTTATTCCTAATAAAAATTAAATTTATTCCTGTCAATATATTTATCACTCATGTTCAATATACTTACACTTATTATAACCGCTTTCTTTTATTCTTAGTTCTTTTAACATCATTTTATTGTAAGTTATTCAATTACCCTTTATTATATTTACCTCTGTTAATCATTTTATAATTAAAATTTAAGTGTATAACATTTATTATAACCACCAAAATTTTATTTATAAAATCTTTTTATATTGTATATTACCCAATTACATTGTTAACTTCTGAAATTAAGGTAAGTTTTATTGGAATGGAATTGTGTCATACAAATAAAACTTTCCAATTCAATTATCTCAAGTTTAATCATTTATCCAAAAAAATTTGATTTTCTTTTTATAATTGAAATTATTGTTAAAAATAAAATTTAAGAATTAAATTTCCGATTTCTTCAAACCATTTAGAGATAAGTAATAATATATATAATATGTCAAATCAAATTTCAATCATATATCTATATACATTATAAATTAAGTCATATTTTAGAAATTCAAATCAATTTAATTTCCCAAAACAAAGCTGTAGCAAGACTACATAACAGTCTCTTCACTTCGAAACTCGAAAATGAGCGTCGATGATGCTGCAGTCATCGCCGAAGTTATTTTCCAGCGACAAAGAGAAGAGTACTAATTTTAAACTTAAAATTCTTTGGAAATAAATTTCTATTTGAAAATATTTTAAATATTATTTCCCTTTAAACTTTTAAACAAAAGGTTTGGAACCATCGGAAATTAAATTCTCGAATTTCTTTTTCTAAATTCATTTAAGTTCCCATATAAATTTATAAACAATTATTTATAAATTCATTTATAGAACAATAAATGATAAATCAAGTATTATCATTTAAATTATCAATTTGAATCATTTTATTAAGTTCCATAAATATATATATCAAAATTTTATTTCATTAACCAAATTTTAAAATAATATCGTGTCAGTTTGTTCTGTCAAAATGTTTTAGAAATCCTATCGATAGCGTTGATCAGACGAATCGATCGGAAACCCAACTCAACATCAACAACTCAAACAACACAATATATAAACAAAATATAGATTGACAAATACAATTCAAAATGTTTGAAAATATGTTGGAAACAAAAGACAAGATGATTAAATACAGAGTAGGGAGGCGGATAAGCTAAAATAAATCACGGGCAACCTTAATCGGGTCAACCGTGACTTAAAGTATAAGATCGAAGTGGATTTTCTAGGGTAAATCTACATTCGACCTCAAGAGATAGAGTTTGGGATAATAGGAGATACTAGCATCTAAACCGAGGATATAAAATTTTTGGTGAATCGATGCTGTTGTAAAGGAGTTTCACTCCTTTTACAAAAAAAAATTTGAGATTGGCGGGACCGCCAATTCACTATAAAGATCATTCGAAGTGGAGTTATGAGATACTCCAGAATCAAGTGAAGATGAGTAGAGGGGAATAAGAATGGATTTTTGGAACCGTAGGGAACGCTCCAAAATTCAAAGGAATCGAGTCAAAAGAGAGAGATTCAACTCGAATGAAAGTGATTCTGTAAATACATCTACTCCATATGCTAAGTTTTGCCTAGAGCTAACCAAAGCTCTGATACCAACTGTAACAACCCGATATTTTCAACCATTCGCATCCATTATAAGTGTATAGGTAGACACGCATGCCGGAATTGGATCGCTCAAAATACCGCGTTGTAAATAAAAATTTGGCAAATCTCAGAATATACAGTAAATAAAATCACAGATCACAGACATAGAGTATATAAAAATGCAGCGGAAGAAAAAGAGATAGTAGTTCATGAAGCTACTATATAGATATGAGATACATCAGAGTTAAATAAGATACAACAGAAGAGTAACAAGATACATCACTGAAACACTGGATACTGAAACAAAATAAAAGGTTGGATCTTCAAGGAAAGCTCCAACGCCGAAGGTGAATCTGGAATGCTAACTCACTCAATCTGACCCGAGCGTAAAGCAAAACACAAAACCCTCGAGTCAGGACATAAATACCTATAAACTGTAAATCAACTCAAGTGAACAGCAACAAAATGCATCAGTAACTTAAAGGATGCTTAGGACCGCCCATCCTCTAAGGATCCGTTAAACTATTTACTATGTAGTAATATACGCTATATACGGTAGTGTCTAATCAGTAAAGTATAATCATATAGAAAATAGCGTTAAGGGGATGGTCAACCTTAACGCGGTCGGATCTTTAAAACCAAAATCGTAGTGGGCTCGATATAAGGATATGACACGGCACGCGAGGCAATGCCAGGGTGGATACACCGTTTGCACTCCCGGACCGGTGGTGACGGCAAGCCAGCAGCTTCCGCCCACCTCGAACAATACCCCCGAATCAAAGTGGCGCCACCGAATCGAATCACAACAGTAATTGAATAGTTTCCGATGGAGCATGCTCGATGAAAGGGTGCGACCCTTTATGTAGCCCGGTATAGCTCCTGTTTTAGTCATATATGCCAACTCACGGGAGTTGGGTCCACGTAGTATACCTCGAGAACGTCGCCACCATCCTACTTCATTCTGGAATCTCCACCGCGTACACAGTTGTTAAAGTGGTTTTCGGTATTGGCCGGCTATAAGACAATATCCGATCCCGGTCTCTTTAACAACCAATCGTTATTATAACCCATGGATATTTATTTCAAATAATTTATACTTCCAAGACCAAAAATCATACTCATTTCAAAACAATATCACAATTGTATCATTTCCATTTCAAAAATAATTCAATATTATATCATTCAAATAAAACCCAAATTTTCAAATCATTGAATATTTCTTCAAATTTATTAAACTTGAAATATTCCTTTAAATTATCATAGCATTTTGGAAATGTTACCTTAAGGAATCATAGCATTTTTGGAATGTACTACTTTCCACTTTACATTGTATATAATCAAAGTATTGATAAGCTTAAAATTTTAATATGTCAATTTATCATAGCCTTATAGTTAAATAAACATTCTTACTGTAATATACAATTTAAACCGAAATTCTTATGTTAAGTTAAAAGCACCTTATTAACTTACATTATTATTACAATAAGTAACATTTATCATTTTAATCAATTTAAAATACACCATTACATTGATTAAAATCTACGTGTCAAATGTACGTTTTAAATTTTGTATTCCTATTACAATAATGAACATTTATTAATTAAATCAATACCACACTACTTAAAACTTTACATGTTTCTTTCTTAATTAAAACTTTAAATGTTCTTGCATTAATTAAAACTTTCATGTGCTCTCATTAATTAGGACTTTACACGTTTCTTTCATTAATTAAAAACTTATACGTATCTTTCATTAATTAAAACTTATACCTTCTTTCATTAATTAGGAATTTACATGTTCCTATCATTAATTAGAACACCATACGTTCTTTCATTAATTAAAACCTATACGTTTCTTTCATAAATTATAACCTATGCGTTCCTTTCATAAATTAAACCCTATACGTTTCTTTCATAAATTAAAACCTATACGTTTCTTTCATAAATTAAAACCTGTACGTTTCTTTCATAAATTAAAACCTGTACGTTTCTTTCATAAATTAAAACCTGTACGTTTCTTTCATAAATTAAAACCTTATACGTTTCTTTCATAAATTAAAACCTATACGTTTCTTTCATAAATTAAAACCTATACGTTTCTTTCATAAATTAAAACCTATACGTTTCAGATTTATATTACCATTTTACAAATTTAACTAAACTTCCAGTTTATTTGATTAATTTAACATCTTTAGTTAAAACTCAAATTTCACATTTTCAAGTCAAGTTATATTTTAAAATTTCATTTTCAACAGTCATTTATTCAACCACTTAAATTTATAGAAAATCAATAATTCTTTAATAAATCACTTAAATTCAAATATAAATCAATTTATCATATTTACCATTTCCAAATAAAATTAAAGTCCATTTTATTCATGTAACTTAAATATCATTTTTAGTCAAAATTCCAAATTTCAAACATAAGTTATATTTCAAAATCCAGTTAATCCATTCATAAATTACATTTTTAACACATAGAAAAATCATAATTTATTTATTTTAAAACCTTTCAAAATCTATTTAAATCAAATTTCATAATTTTATATTTTTAAAATACTTAAAATATTCAAAGCACTTTATAGAATAACCACGGGTCTGTATATAGTTTTCTAACCTAGGTCAAGTGATACAGATATGTATCATTTCAATCCGCAGTTTAAAAGGTAAAAATCCGGGTTCTATCATTTCAAACCCGCAATCCCAAGTTTAAATAAATAAATAAAATAACTCAGGCCTATCATTTCAGCCCATAATGATTTTTTATCCTAACAGGGAACTTGCAGTGTGATCATATACAAAAATAATATAAACAATGTCAATATCACAATATACAGTCATATATCGGATGTCAGGTGAAAATTAACAGTTTTAACATGGTAATAACACGGCATAGCATATCATATGATCATCATTAACTTGCATAAACATTTTACATTACTAAACACTTGTCATCAATCCACTTTTCATAAGTATATATGTCAGAGTGAGAAAGACTCACATTTTCGAAGCTAGAGACCAAAACAACAAACACAAGAGCGATTCCAAAAGCACGACAAACACGATTTGAATTGAATGAATGGAAAGCCTTGATAATGATCTTGTATACAACAAATAAACAAGACCATATAAACATATGCATACAATATAAAGATTTGTTGAACAATGGAAAAGTAGAAGCAACAAATGACATTACCAAGCTTTTCAACCACTTTTGCTTGACCACAACTCCATGTATGCTCGGCCATACATGCTTAGGGCTAGGCCACACATATTTTCAGGTGGAAAAGGATCTGGTTTGGCATCACAAAGGCATGGCAAGCACAAAAATGTGAAGTGGTAGGAGATGATATGTGGAGGTGTTAGGGTTAATTGGTGAAAGGTTAGGTTAAAAGTAAAAGGGTGGACTATAAAGGCCCATAGAAAGATAGAAAGTTTAAGGCCTTTCAAATTTCCTTTTCTATTTAATTTTATAAAAATAAAATAAACTATGACTTCAAAAATACAAGACCACCTTTAAAATAGACTATAACTTCAAAACAAAGGTGACAAAACAAATTTTGTTCATTTCTTTTTTTTTTCAAACAAAAGGACAGAGGGAATATAGACTAGAATGCCAAATTACAGAGGTGACAAAACAATTTTTTTTTTCTCATTTCTTTTTTCCAGAACAAGGGCCAGTGGAAAAATAGATTATAACTTCAAAAATACAAAGTGACAAAAGCAACTTTTTTTTTCATTTCCCTTTTTTTTTCAAAACAAGGCTCGGTGGCAATATTACTTCAAAAACAAAATACAAAGGCGACAAAAATGGAATTTTTTTCATTCCTTTTTTTTCTCAAACAAGGCTCGGTGGCCTGACATGGGTAGGGTCGGAAAAATATGGTGAATGGCCAAGCACGGTGGCAGGCAATAGGATAAAGCAAAACAATGAAAGGAGAACAAATGAAATAAAACAAGAGTGAAAAGAAGAAAGAAAGAAAAAAGAGAAAAAAAATGAAAGGAAAAGCATGCGCCGGTTCATACCTTCAGGGGATGCTCATGCAAATTTTGATGGAAGCAAAATGAATAATTTGTGGTATGGAACTTTTGAACGTGAAATATATATTAACATTTGCTCACTAATTTATGTAGAGGGCAGGCAAGAGTAAAATGCTTGAACGGTAGAGGCAATTTAATTCTATCCAATAGGTGGAAACGTATGGGAGGCAAGAGGGAAAGAAATAATTCACACACGGAAATGATTTAAGGCAAGATTTGAGCAAGATTTTGGATTCTCAAAAGAGAATATACGGCTGAAAACTTTGCATTGTTAACGCAAGAAAAAAAATCAAATAGATAACGAAAAGGCAAGAGCAACAATTAAATATATGCCCAAAGTAACGTACAAATTATTTTGTTTCTCTTATTAAATAAATTTAAAATACTAACGTTTCTATTAGGAAAAATAAACCATCACTTTAAACCAAAATTTAATATCTATTATACCATAATTAATAACATTTGATTTAGCTTCATCCAATTGATTGTTAAATATAAAGTTAAGAAACAGATGTAAACATATGTAAAAGAAATGTAAAGTTTATTTCCCGTTTCACACTAATTATTACTAACTTTTTTTTTAAAAGTATACAACAAATCTGACCAAAACAAAAGTGAAACAAATGTTACACAATTGTATACAGTTCAAGATGAAAATTTTACCTTTAGAATCATAAAATTTAGAATTTCTATTAAAGTTACACTTTTTATCCAAATCAAATTTTCAGACATTGTTTATTTTTATTTGGACAAATGATCAGAAATCATTTCCAATAAATTTCCAAAATTAGATTTTTAAGAAAACAAAAGCCAAAGTCTTTAAATAAATGAAAAAAATTAAAATTTTAAAATTTTAAGTTGAAAGTCACAGTTTGACTATTTTGACCAAAATCAGCATTTCAGGCAAATATTCAACTTACACAAGTTTGGAATTATAACTCATAAAAATCAAGATTATATTTAATTAATAAATTTAATCATTTCAAATAAGTAAAATAAGTTTTTAAATCAAAATCTTACATTAAAAATAATTAAAATATACAATAAAATAATTACAAAATACAGGGTTGTTACATTTGGTATCGCGGCTTTGCCAAAAAGTGGGATAACATTTTGCCCCCCAAAGTACGTCTTGTGGGAACATGACGTGCTTTGAATAGCTGCAATTTCTCTCTGAACAATCGTTGCTCTCTTTTTGTTGAGATTTGTACCCTGTATTGCTGCAACCTTGCGTTGATATGGTTGATTTTTGTATGCTAGCGCTTAGCCGTTGGCTGTTGCACTTGTGGCAAGGTGAGTACTCGATCCCTGTAAACGTTTAAAATCGAATGTTAGTTCGACATAAATGCACATATGTGCGTTCGACTGTTGTTAACGTCGTGCGTCCATGAGTCGTTGTCAGTTTGATTTGCTATTGAATTTCGTATCGATTCTCTCCTGAACCGATTTGGAAATTCGATTTGAGATAACGCTTGATGGTTGTTTTGAAAAGTCCCTTCGTATCGATCCTCTCCTGAACCGATATAGAAGGTCGAAGGAAACGACTTTGGGTTGCGTGAATGTAATGCTTCGAACCAATGTATTGGAGCATTGATGGGTTCGAAATCTGCATTCGTATAGATGGAGTACACTCATGCTATGATGGGTACGAAACTGACATTCGAACCGATGTGAAAGGACGGTTACGAAATAGTAGTTCGTATCGATAGGAAACAATGGATACGAAATTCGTCGTTCGCATCGGTAGGTTGTGGATGGAGTTGTGAACAGGGGCTTCGAACTGATGTGCCCACCGTGCGTTTCGCATCAATGTGACTCGATGTTTTGCCGTGTGCTTCGTATCGATGAAATGCGAGGGTAACTGCGAATCGATAGGGTCTTAGACCGATGGGTTCAAAGATTGACCTCGAACCGATATGATGATGGACCGGTTGTGAACGGTTGGGTTAACTGGGATGCGAAACGGCCCGGTCACTTCCTAGGCCTCATATAAATAGCAGGGGGTCCTCACTTTTTCACTTTTTACTTTTTACTCTCGCCTTGCTTTTACTGTGTTTCGCATCGTTTCGAAGTTTCTGAGAAGACAACACCGTGTTACGTATTCAAACCATTCAAGATCTAAGACTTTAACTCCTTGAACCCATCACTCAAATTAGGTAATTATCCTCGAATCCAAACGGCAAAGTTATTTCGAACCTATCTCTTCTTCATCGATTGCTCAGTCTCGAGATTGGCAAAACCAGATCTGGTTTGGGAAGGCTTCGAACCGATGCGTGGATTCGAGTTCGAGTCGATGATGGCGGCGTCATTCTTCGTTGGATTTCGCATCGATCCCTGGAATGACTCTATGAGGGTGACATAGTTCGCACCGATTGACCATCTTTGATGGGTCCATTCGAATCGATGGATTCGAATCTATCAGCTATCGGTTCGAAGTTCTCAACTTTGCATCGATACGGAGGGTATCGATTCGAATGTGGTTGATGTTAAGTTGAGGGTTTCCTTATTGGTTCGAACTAGCTAACCAAGGATCGATTCGAAGTCATCCTTCACTGACCGATTCGAACTTGACACCTGATCATCGATTCGAAGCGTGCCTTTCTGCATCGATTCGAAGTGCGCCTTTCTGCATCGATTCGAAGTGACGTTAGGATGGGTTCGAATGAGTTCCTTGTGATCGGTTCGAACCCTCTATGATGGATACCAAAGTTTGACATTTTCTAAGCATAATTCCGGCGAGCTTCATCCTTGCATATTTGGACTTATTAGTCACACTGCATACTTGACCACCTTTCGAAGCTCGTCGATGGAACCATAACAACTTCTATCCAAATCAAATTCCATCATACTAACGGTTCAGTGATGACGGTCAGCGATGAAGGTCATTATAACTGGGGAAATTAGCTTTGTCGTTTGCATATTTCATTTAACTCTGTGACACTTATTCAAGTTATGCATGGCACTGTACAACATACATTCATATACTTTACACTGGGGAACGCACGGGTACTTTGTCGTCTAACGATGGTTTCTCATGAGTTAGCTAGTTATGGAACCTTCGAGTTCACAGCAGCAGGGGATTCAAAGTACAGTCACCCCAAGACTAGAGGTTCCAGACATTGAACCCGAGATCATCGGTCCAGCTCCGGACGAACTTCCCAATGCGTCTTTCATTGCTAATCCGTCGGATTCCGTTCAATCCAATATTTATGAAGATATGTTAGGGAGAATATGCTTGAGGCACGGTCTTTCACTAGATGACGTGTTATTGCCAGGGCCGAATGATAGACCACACAACCCGCCGGAGGGATATATAGCATTTAATCGCCATGCGTGCGCGGCTGGGACGCTTCCCCCGTTCAACGAGTACATAAGGGAAGTGTTGTCTTTTTTGAGGATCGCTCCATCCCAACTACACCCAAACGGATATGCTTCCGTGAATAGTTTATTCATCGTCTTCATGGAGTACCTTCATAGACCACCGATCCCGACCGAGATCAGATATCTATTTAATTTCAAAACTCGAGGTGATTACCCTTCCTTCACATTTCTAGAAGCGGTGAGGAACTGCCAAGTGGTCACTGGGTCGTGGACCAGGTTGTGCTATTACAGGACAGAATGGTTCTATGTCAGGTGTCCTCCGGGGTTTGCCCGACGATGGTTATTCAGACGTGAGTGTAGCTAAGTTTTCAAGTAATTACTAAGGCAATGGCGGTCAAAGTGAAACTTATGTTTTTTCTTTTTACAGCAACGATTCAACGGCCTGAAGATGAACGATTTAGGGAGGTATTAAGAATACTCCGGGGAGTCCCGAGTGAAGATAGGGATATCGAGCTGCTCTTGACGGATAGGAATCTCCGGACTTACGGGTTGATTGAACGAGCGCAGAGCATTTAGTTTGAAGGGGCATTAAGGACTGTGTCGAAAAAACGAGCCAAGCACAAGAAGCCCAAAGTTATCATAGCCGAAGAGGCTGATTCTGAAAGAACCCGTACCGACGATGAGTCGCTGACCGAGCCTACGGATGTAGTTCAGGATGTTGCAGAGCAGATAAAAGGCAAGGCAGCCGCCGTTACGTCAACTAAGAAGGGGAGATGGAAATCGGTTGTCATGGCCCGATCCCCTCCCGGAGTTAGAATCTCGGAGATGTCTACTCCGAGAACCGAAAATCTTTATGAAGGGCTCGCCGATATTCCAATTCCGGACGATGTGTCCCTGCAGCATGATGCCGGATTGGAAGAGCTTTCAAAAACTCTAGTTTTGAGCGAGTCTTTTCCCACTGGTGTGGCGGACACATCCGGTTGGTCGGGGGGTTGAACATTCATACATATTTCACAACACTGCATAATCTTTGACTATAAACTACATGTATCGAAGGGTGATTGATCCTGCTTTATTTTGCTCTGCAGATACTATGTCTAGGCGAGGTTCAATGCTAGGAAGTCTCCGACATGCCCGCAAGTCTTCGTATTATGATTCGCACAGACGAGAAGGGGACAGAGATTATGACCAAGGACGCTCTGGGTATTCTATTCAGGAGAGATATGATACAGACAGAGGTTATAAGCGTCGATCTCGATCGCGTACTCCTCCTCCTCCCAGAGATCCCATTCAACCTCCTGCTTATGTCTCTCGTCCCTCTGAATCTTCACACCACATGTCTGCCTCTCAATCTTCTAGGCATGAATCCCGCCATTCTAGGAGAGAAACGATGATTGTTGCCGTTACAGAACAGCCCCCCATGGAAATTTCATAGGAAGGAGCAATCAGGCTTGCTCAGCTGAAAAAAGATTTTCCAAACATCTGCTTCGACAACTATATCTTTCCTCCACATTTAAAGAAAATCCCGGAGGAAGCTGAGCGATTGGTACATGATTACGTACACGATTTTTACGCTCAGTACAAAGCATGGTCGAAAGCAGCTGACAAAGCGTCGGCATTGGCCTTTGAGCGTGGGGCCACCATCGAGAGATTGCAGGCCGAGCTTGCTCAAAAGAGCTATATTATTGGGGTGCTAAACACTGAGGCTGAATCTTCCTGGAAATCTGAAATGGAGGCTATCAAAAAAGCCGACGAAGCCCAAGCAATGATGGATAGGATGAAACGTGAGCATTATGCCACGGTAGAGGATATGGGCCATCGTAACACCCTAGTCACTGCCGAGAGGGACGCAGCCCTAAAGGAGTTGAACGAACTTAAGTCTAAATTTGCCGAAATCGCCAAGGATAGGGATGATGCGAATAACGCAGACCAGGAGGCGTGTGAATAAGCCGTGATTCTCCGGACTGAACGGGATGCGGCAGTAGCCAAGGTCCAGGCGGTAGAGATGGAGGTTGAGGAGAAAGTTCAACAAGCGGAGGCCAGGCTGGAGGCCGATATTGAAGATTTGCTCATCACTTACAATGCCAATGTGTTGAGACACAGAAATTTGGCCTTGCTCCAGGATTACCCGGTACACCTCCGCAGCACTTGGGGTCGATTGGTTAA
Source organism: Allium cepa (assembly GCA_030765085.1). NCBI lineage: Eukaryota > Viridiplantae > Streptophyta > Magnoliopsida > Asparagales > Amaryllidaceae > Allium > Allium cepa. Next base: position 1,047,529,274 of record CM060941.1, read on the forward strand.
GGAAGAGGAGGAAGCGCATCCGGATGAATCGGTCGACCGATTCGAACTCGAAAACCGGTTGCTGACAGATGACGAGAAGAAGATCCTCCATGACGCTATTATTGCTCATGAGAAGGAGATAATTGGTGGCTGATCTCTGGAAGTTGGAGAGGGATCAGGTGTTGAGCATCATTCTACTGTTTTTGAATTCACCGCTCCACCTCCGTTAGAGCCTGTATCTGTGGTCGGTTCACAATCTGTTCCTGCTTATGACCCATAACAGCCGCGGTTATCTCCCATTCGGGAGCACGTCTCCGAGGCCGTCCAACTGTCAACGAGTCAAACTGAGGAAGGTACTTGAACATATCTCAAGTGTTTTCCGAATTGAAAGTTAGTTCGAAAGCGGTTGCTAATAACTTCTTCTTATCTTTGCTTAGCAACCGAGACTACTCCGGCATCTTCGGCTCAAGAGTCTATTCAAGGGCAAAAGGCCATCACCACCGAAACGACTGTCGTGACGACGGCAGTGTCTACTGAGATGGCGTAGGGGAGATCCTTATCTCTCGACGAACAAATGGTGAGCAAGTTGCTTGGCCAACAGGGTGACCCTTTTACAGACTTGCCATTTATTATTAGTGACCTCCCGCCAACCTCTAGCTTTTCAATGCAGATTGCGGATGCCCCCAGCCAAGCCCAAACGATTCGTGATGAAGAGATCTTGGCCGAGATTCATGCAGAATTAGAAGCTGCGGGCAAAGTAGTAGTGTTGGCGGCAGTACGGCGGCGCATAGCCCAACGCCTTTAAGGACAACAACATCAGGTGGCACTATCCCATCTTCCATCGCGGGTCTGGTCCCTCCTACTCCTCCGGCAGGGAGCCTTCATTTAGATTCGAGCTCTGAGGAGTACATTGACATTATGCCTCCTGCCGAAGAGAAGCCACCGGAGAGGAGGCCGTCCAAACGAAGGATTTTCGTTCCTAGTGATTCTGATGACGAACCGCTGATAAGGAAGCCAAGAAAGAAGGAATAGATCGGCCTCCCAAACAGATTTTTTGGTAGATAGGAACTTGTTTATGTTTTTTGTTAGTAGGCCGTGCATAGATGCAGGTTCGGCCCCTGCTAGTAGGGATTCTTTTTTGGGAGAACTTATTTGCATGTAAGTCCTTGTCTTCAGTTAGTTGAAATAAAATTTAGTTTCTTTGTTTCAACTCTCATTTCTTTTGTGCTTAAGTGTTTGTAGTGTTTTGTTTTCAGTCCGGTGCACTTGTGGTGTTTTTACCGTCAAGTAGAATTCGTTTTTATTCGCCAAGTCTAAGAATCTTCGTCGCAAGTTGTGATCGATGAATAATCGAACTTCGGACATTGTATCACTTTGGTTAGCGATTAACACTTAGCTTTTTTGCCCCCTAGTCTCGGGGAATAACATTTGTGTTCCGGTGGTTGACTGCGTTTATTGAAAACCTTAAGCACATGTCCACATTCTGGGGACTTAAGATAATTTGAGATCGATAATCTGGTTCGCACTCCGGGAATTCGAGAGTTATCGATGTTTGTAACACGGTTCGCGCTCCGGGAACTTTGACTTGGTATTCGTGCTCCAATTCACACTCCGGGAACTTGGAGAAAACATGTATGTTTGGGTTCGCACTTCGGGAACCTGTAATTGATGTTTGTACTCCGACTCGCGCTTCGGGAATCTGGAGTTAGCCGTTGGATGGTCGGTTACATCTATTTGGGCTTTTTAGGAGTCCGTTCACACTTTGGGAATGATAGATTTAACGCTTATACTCCAATTCACGCTCTGGGAAGTTGGGGTCCGTTCGCACTCTGGGTACGAATTGTTGAATGTTTATACTCCAATTCACACTCTGGGAAGTTGGAGTTCGTTCGCGCTCCAGGAACGAATTATTGAATGTTTACACTCCAATTCACGCTCTGGGATGTTGGAGTCCGTTCACGCTCTGGGAACGAATTGTTGAATGTTTATACTCCAATTCACACTCTAGGAAGTTGGAGTCCGTTCGCACTCCGGGAACGAATTATTGAATGTTTATACTCCAATTCACACTCTGGGAAGTTGGAGTCCGTTCATGCTCCGGGAACGAGTTATTGAATGTTTATACTCCAACTCACGCTCTGGGAAGTTGGAGTCCGTTCGCACTCCGGGAATGAATTATTGAATGTTTATACTCCTACTCACGCTCTGGGAAGTTGGAGCCCGTTCGCACTCCGGGAACGAATTATTGAATGTTTATACTCCAATTCACACTCTGGGAAGTTGGAGTCCGTTCGCACTCCGGGAATGAATTATTGAATGTTTATACTCCAATTCACACTCTGGGAAGTTGGAGCGCTCCGGGAACGAGTTATTGAATGTTTATACTCCAACTCACGCTCTGGGAAGTTGGAGTCCGTTCGCACTCCGAGAACGAATTATTGAATGTTTCTACTCCAATTCACACTCTGGGAAGTTGGAGTCCATTCGCACTCCGGGAACGAATTATTAAATGTTTATACTCCAATTCACACTCTGGGAAGTTGGAGTCCATTCGCACTCCGGGAACGAATTATTAAATGTTTATACTCCAATTCACACTCTAGGAAGTTGGAGTCCGTTCGCACTCCGGGAACGAATTATTGAATGTTTATACTCCAATTCACACTCTGGGAAGTTGGAGTCCGTTCCCGCTCCGGGAATGAATTATTGAATGTTTATACTCCAACTCATGCTCTGGGAAGTTGGAGTCCGTTCGCACTCCGGGAACGAATTATTGAATGTTTATACTCCAACTCACGCTCTGGGAAGTTGGAGTTCGTTCGCACTCCGGGAACGAATTATTAAATGTTTATACTCCAATTCACACTCTGGGAACACTACTACAAAACAGGCTATTTGCATCGCCTCATTTGAATCGGTTGAAGTAAAAACTGATGCAAATAGAACTACTTGCATCAGTTCTGTCTTAATAACCGATGCAATTGACATGTGGAAAGCAATAGGTAATAAAAAAATAAAATTTGCATCAGTTATCACCAACAACCAATGCAAATACGTTGATGCAAATAGTTTTAGTCGTATCGGTTTTAAAGTGAACCGATGCAACTACGTCCAAAATAATAATTTTCGCATCGGTTCCCTAGCGGAGGCGATGCAATTGTAAATTATTTAGGGTATTCGTAGCCTTTCTATTTTTTTTGTCGCTCCCATTCTTTTCCCCTTCGAAACAAAAAAACCCTAATATTGCGACTGCGCAAATCCCTCTTTCATCTACTGTTATATCAGATTGGAAAATGGCAATTAAAATTCGAAACAAGCTTCAACGTCGAGGAACAGAAATTCTCTGTGCTACTAGATCCAGTCTCTTCTTGGTATCAAAGCTTTGGATTGTCGCATGAATTGGAGCAGCCGGAGGTCGCGGCTTTGTTTCTTTGATTCGAAGGGCGATTCGAGGCGATTGGGATTGTTCGAAGGCATGATTGCTTGCAGTTTGAAGCAAATATGCATATTATTGTTCTGTGATATGTCGAATTATCAGTGGAAGTTATAGTTTGCAGTTGGTTTTAGGGGATGTTGTATGTGGATGTATATGGATGTAGTGTGGGTTTGTGTGTATAGAAGTGAGGATGTCTTGATATGCAGGCAGATTTGCGGTGGTTGTTGACTGGTGTGAAGTGGTTGTTGAAGGGGATGTTGTATGTGTGTGTGGTAAGTTGTATGTGGAGAGTTATGGTGATATTGTTTAGCAAGGCAGTTGAAGGATTTATGGTGAGTTTTATGTGGAGGATTGTATGTATGTATGCTAAGCACTGTGAACGAATGATATGGTGGTAGGCTTTTGGCAAGTGGGATGACTATGGACTGTTTTGAGGCAGTATGTGCAGTAATGTAAGGAGTGAGTATGTTTTGTTTTTGGTTAGCAAGTGTGACTGCAAGTGTGACTATAAGTGTTTGACTGCAAGTGATGTTAATGCAGTGCAAGGAAGAAGGTTATAGAAGTGTTTGAATGGTTGTTTGTGACAGCCAGACAGGTAGAAGTGTGTGAAGGTGGTAGTTTTGATCAGAGGGGGTATGGTGAATGGTGACTGGGTGGTGGTGGCACTTGTTTTGGGACTGTGTTGTGATGAAACCCGATTTGAGGTAGGTTTTTTAATCTTTAGATGCAACATTTAAAATTACTATTTATTATTATTATTATGTATAAGATTGCAAGTTATCTTTACCAGTTCTAGAAGAAAAGCAGATAGGGGTTTGTATCGTAGAGTTAATCAATAATTAACATGAAATACATTAAAAAATAAATTTATATATATGATGTGGCTGCACTTATATATTGTTGTTTCTTGTGTTCTTCACCACTTTCTTTCTCTTATCAGGAAGTTCATTATATTAAGCTTCTAGGAAGTAAGATTGGGGAGGGGAAGCATGAAAATCAAAACCATGCTATAATATTCGGTAGTGAAGATGCTATCTAGACCATTGAAATGAATCAGGTTGCCTGCTGCTCAACTAGTTTTTCCTATATTAAATACTTTACAGTTAATTTTGCTAATTCTACTGTTTTGTTGATAGAATGAATATATTGCACTAGTATGAAAGTATGAATCTTATTATTGTAAAGTGTTTCAGGACCAGATAACTAACTAATCTATCGGATTACAGTACAACTATTTAAGTTAAGCTACAATAATTATTTAACCATGATTGAAACTTGTAGTGCATAAACATTGATATTTAACTAAGCTTACTTATGCTTGCTTGAGTTTTCAAAAATTAAACTCTTGGAATTGTACAAATTTCACTTTAGCAATTTTTTTATGTTGATAATCCGTTATCATTCTATCAAGGATAACTAAACTGAAGAAGCTAGAATATGAGAAATCTTCTACAAGAGTTTCATGACAATCATGGTAATCGATGACCTTCAACTCTTGGTGTATTGGGCCATGTATTTACTGGAAGGTTGTTTCCTTCTCTCTCACTTCATTAGCTCATATATCTATGTTGGTTTCTAATGTTTTCAATTCTTATGCAGTCCTTTTATAGCGTATCCTCATTAGCATGGTTTATGTCAATTCAGGAAACAAGCTTTGTACTTTGGGACATCACAAGTCGGCATATCCTCTGAAGTGAGTTTAATTTCTTTTTTTTATGCTTTTACCATGTACATACTGTTATTCATATTCCTAAACACTTTTTCATAACCTATCAATTTGCCAAATATCAAGAGAGCTAAGATCTGTAGCTTAATAGTTTGAAATAAGTTTACTTAACTATCAAATTCTTTTCAAATGGATATTTTAACAACTCTATGTATTAGTTTTTGTTGTTATGTCTTGAATCTTTGTCAGTACAGTTTTACTTCAAGTGCAAGTTTGAGAACTATGATTTCCCTGGTAGCCTTAGAAGAAAGGGAGAGAAGTTATATGAGATGGATAAGTTAGATGCGTGAGTGGGAACAGTAAATAATAACAACAAGACCAAAATTATGTATTAATTTGGTCAAGTGCACCGATGCTTAAGCTAAGTTGGACCACAATTCAGGTTCAGTTCATGAAATTCTAAACAAAATAATTCACTAGATGACTTCTTTTCTCAAAAAATATCGCAAGTGCATAAGGAGAATATAAGGAAAATATTGATTGCTAAGCAGATAATACAGAACCTTAGCAACTTCTGCAGGCTATGACATTGCTAGACATAAACTACCATGAAACAGAATAAAAAACTAGCGAAGAAGAAAATGTAGGATTCCACCCATTTTAAGTGAATTCGGTTCTGTTATAGATGCTCTAATTAGGAAAACTTCCTTTATTGACTCAGGTTATGCAAAGGGGGTGAACTTCTGGATAGAATACTTTCAAGGTATTTATTTACTTAACCTGATCCAAGGAGTGCACTGTTTTGGTCTTTTGAAACTTTATAGTACTTAAATACAGTTTGCTTCCCCGCTGCACGGTCACTATATCAGTGTGGAGATAATGACTTCTAAGTAACTGAATATTGACAATCCCTAGGGTGAAATCAGAAATTTGTCATTGAATTACTCCTAAAACTTGATCTCAAAAAACATTCCCAGCCAACCTATTTAAATTTGAATATAATAATAGCAATGAATGAAGTTTGCTTAATATGCGAATAAATTACTACATATTTATTTACAGGGGAGGTAAATACTCCGAAGAGCATGCAAAGGCTGTCATGATTCAAATTTTAAGTGTCGTATCTTTCTGTCATCTTCAAGGTGTTGTTCATCGAGATCTCAAGCTAGAGGTGATTAACAACCACAAAGGTATCAAATAAGCTCTTCAAATTATTCTTATATTGTTTCTTTTTTTTTGTACAGAACTTTCTTTTCACTTCTAAGGACGATAATTCTACCTTGAAAGCAATAGATTTTGGCTTGTCAGATTTTGTGAAGCCAGGTTAGTGTTGCCTAACTTTACATATAGTTGATTTTCGTAAATGCATGCGTAACTTTTCAAGCTCTCTGTAAGATTTAAACTGAGCTTCCGAACAATATCCAAAATGTTTGTAGATGCATATGAGTTATGAATGGAGCTCTGATTGTCTACTGCTCCAGCATGCCTCAAAATAAATTTTACTTACTCATTTTATTTAACCTACTTTTCGTATTAATATTTCTTTTTATTGGACATAAAAAAATGTTTCTCAAAAATAACCGTTTTAGCTAGATACATTGTCCAAACGTCGTGAGAGTGATTACAGTTTTAAATGAAAAGGATCTCGATTTTGAGATAATTCATGTTGATGTGATATCTAGTGATCATAAGAAACCCGACTTCCTTCAGATTAATGTATTTTTCTCACCCAATTTTTCTTTTTACTATACTTGTATTATATCTGTATTTTATGTGGTTTTTCTTGTGTTGATTTCATTTTTTTATTTGATTTTTAGCCTTTTGGTCAGGTTCCTACACTTGAAGATGGCGATATCAAATTGTTTGGTAATTTTTTTTCTTCTTTGAATTTGATGATTGCTGTATGCACTTGGGTTATGCATATCATGTTTGTGAAGGCATCATATAAGCACTTAAGGTGATCAATATTTTTGGCTAATTATTTGTTAATTCTTATCATGCTTCAAAGAAACACTCTATAAGCATATTTCCGTTGATAATCAACATTTACAAAAGTGATCCATAATTAGCAGCCGGTAAGAGTTGGTTGTCAATTTTGAAGAATACTTCAAGGGTTAGTTGGCTTTAAATCTGAAGAATGCAATAAGATTAAATTTTGTTGAGTTTTATTTTCATCATGTTGAACCATAACTTTAAGCTGTATTTTCTTCTAATATTTTTTTACATATAAATTTTTGTTTCTTTGGCATACCTAAGACTCCATTATGTTACCTGTATGTGGAAATCTTGTGAATTTTAAATATCAGTAACCCAATAGGCAGTCAATTGAAGTAGGATTTCTCTTCAAACTAGCCTTGTATTAAATTATGTCTTAATATTTCAAAGAATTCAACAGTCTCATTTCACATACATATTCAAACTAGGCCAGTTCAAATGTATTTTAATATCATAAACACAATAAGTAGGTGAACATGTAGTTTTCATCGATTGGCCCCTCCTCTAACATTCATTTAAACAAGAAAATATCTTGTTAACAGTAGTTCATAGCAATACTGCCTGAAGTCAAGGCTACAGATTTGCTTGTTCCATAATCCACAGCTATTTACTATTAGGCTGTATTCATATATGAACAATGATTGTATTAAATAAAGCGAGTAGTTATAAAGCTTTTTTATTTAGATGAAAGTGAAAATGTGCAGAATCACGTGTTATATGTCGGTACGTAGCAACCAAGTACAAAGAATCAGGAACAGACCTCCTACCTGGAAAAACAGCTTCAGAGATGGCAGCAACAGAAGTATGGCTGGAAGTGGAGTCCCAGCAGTTTTCAGGTCGAGTGATAGAATGTGTAGATTGCTGTGGTATTTGATGGTCAGGCAGAAGTGATGGTGGTGGGCAACAGTGTCATGTTGAATGAAGTAGCAGGCTGTTGTTTTGAAGGCAGTATGAATGTGAATTGGTGCTGTGATTGGAAGACAGAGGTGCAGAAGCCTGTAAGTGGTTGTAGTTTCGATTGATTTTTAGAGTAAGTCATCTTTTTATTGTTTTCCTTGTTACCAATATGTCTTAATGCAGTTGCTTCCTTTGAGCTATGAAATTATTTTAGGTGATTTTTTGTGCCATGGTATAAGTTTGTTATTGCGTATTCTAGTTTATTAGAATATAACATTCAAAAATCTGCTTAACTTTGGGATGCTGGATAAAAATAAATACAATTTTTATTTTATTTTCAGACACAGCCATCCGAAATTAGAGTAAATGTAATTTAAATCTCAGCAAATATATGAACACCGTGTAGTTAAGTTTAATATACAACTAAAACATAGTATATCGATTCCTATCAAGATTATAGTATTAAATGTACAATGCTTATATCACTTGAAATTGAATATGTCAAAGAAAATGATTTTGAAGTAAATAAAAGATTTTTTAAGGCAATCACCGAACTAATGCTCAACTTACAAGTTGTGCAGTGGAGCAGTTATTGACAAATTCGTTTATTGCTCAGATCGGTTTTCTCTTATATTTTCCGATCTTCGTTTTGTTAGTGTCATATAGTTACGCCATTCTTTGATTTTAGCGCAAAGCTGGTAACAAGTTATATGAATTTTTGCACTCAATCTTGCAAAAAGAAAGCACCTTTCAACTGGGATGTCAATGCAATGCTTATTATTTTTGTTAGTTTACAAAATTAGGACAAACTGAAGAAGATGATTGTATCTAAAAGGAATCTTTGGGTGCATGGGAAGGTTGTTAGAAAATTTGGCTACGATAGGAGAATGGTCACTTAAGGCATGAGCGCTAAAATGAACACCAATTACTGAAATTTCTCTTCCCATATCCTATCCTATTAATAAATACTCTTGTCTATTTTACTGTGTATAGAGAAGTTAGTGCCACCTCTCCAAGTCTAAGTAATAGTTACCTGTACAGTCAGGCTTAATTAGATTAGAGTTAGATATGCAATTCATAAAGTCAAGATCACCCATGGATTGATTGGTGCCATTATCGATTCTTTTATGAGAAGAGAGGGTAGCATGAAAATCTCCTTGTAAGATCCATGGGAGCTTTATTTTTTTTAGCTTGTTCTTTTATGTATTTCCATAACTCTTCCCTCTGTTCTACTTGATTAATGTAGCCATATGCAATAGTGCAAATTAAAGTTAGCTTTACTGCATTATGTAATATACAAGACAAGAATTAGTTACCGGTATATAAGATAATAAAGGACCAATGGTGGAATCCCAAATAATGAGAATTCATCCTTTTGGGTCACTATTATTGTTCCATTTTGGTCCCATTTTATATATAAAACTGTCAATATTGTTTGAAAAATGTTTATTTTCAATTAAGCCAATGAAACATTGTGAGCTACTTTTCAACATTTGTAACAAATTTACTTGTTTGGAAGGGGAATTGAGACCCCTTACAATCCATATGAGGACTGCTTTATTGGGTGGATTGAGATTCACTACTAATCATCTACTTTAAAAACATTCTCTATCCTCTGTGTTAAACACACTCAGCTGGAAGGTGAATCTGGGGAACCAATCTTTCGTCGTTTAGTTCTTCGTTCAGTTGCACATGTTGTCAAGTTGTATAGCTTATCCCTTATAACTGAAAGCGAGGTACTTACCTGTTATTCTGAAAGTGACTTTGCTAATCACAAGTTGTGTAATGTTTATAGTATTACTGGATGTCCTGATATTGAATTGCATGCAGTTTTCATGCATTTACTCTCTACTGCTAAATTGAAAGGTGCATCAACCAAACTACTAATTGCTTACTATATTACTCACAACGCTCTTAAAGGAAATTAAAAGGGGATATTTTATTTATTTATTATTAAACAGACAGTCAAGTGGGATTGGCTAACACCAAAAATTTGTTTTCAATATTCATACCAAGGTGACATTAAAATCGTAATTTGGTTTCACAGGTGTTCCTCAATATTTTGGTTAATGTTACTCGTCTTGACTTGCCATTATGGCATCGAATACTCGTTCTTGAAGTTTTGAGGGTAACTCTCAGCGTTCTGATGATGGCAATCTCTTATGACAGATGGTTTCTTAATGCTTTTGTATTGTAAATTTACCGTGATCTCACCTTTTGTGCAGGGCTTTTGTGTGGAAGTAAGGACTTTACGTCTGCTTTTTCAGAATTTTGACATGTAAGAATTATAGATAATTTTTACTTGAGCACTTTCGAAATGATCCATTACTTTAATTTGTGAATTGGTTCACTTAATGTTGGGTTTTACATAATTTTTATTTTGTTCTATAACTTGATTTATACATGATAGCTACTCAGTTCTTTTTCATTGTCAATTTATTTAGTCAACTCCATCTCTGTTCACTGCCTTGTCAAATACCTCTACACCCCTCTACCATATTGTGCACTGTCAACCACTGTCCAAACCATCATTCCACTTTAACATCATTCATACACAACCAACCATCATCACGCTCCCCACATTATACTTCCAAACTCCATCAGACAAAACTACTGTTACCCTCTTTCCATTATCGCTCCACTCTACCTCCGTCCTATTTCACTACTTGCCTCATCGAAGACCACTGCCAACCACTTCTGTCAACCTCCACAACCGCTACTCCTGTCAAACTACAACACTTCACCTCCGCAGCTTCAATTGAACTCTATACAGTGCTTAACTGCTCCAGTGACAATATTACATCCCACTACCATCAATTCATCAACTTCTCTCGAACCAAAGTGCTGCTCTGCAACTTCACTACAACCCGACATACATTACAACCCGATATAGATTATACAATGTACTGATGAATCACGTCCCTTCCTTCCCATTGTTAAGAAAAAAAATGGACATACCCATGCATTGTTACCTATTCTTAGGCTAGCACGTCCCATATTGTCAAGTTGCATAGCTTATCTCATTTTTTTTAGTTAATGCCTGTAGCCATAGTTGTATCTCCATTTGTGTAATTGTACACATTTAGTTAGACTTAATTGCAAAACTTTTGTTTGTGAATAGTAGTAATATTTATTGCTTAGCATTATTACCTCTTTTGCCTGTAGCTGAAGTTCTGTGTTGTGGTTATTGAGTGTTTGGAGATGAGGTAGCTGCCAAAGGTTGATGTTGTGGTGTTTGGACCGACAGTGGAGAGCGAGCAAGCAAACAGTGGTATGTTGTTGATGTCAGTGGTTGGAATGTGATATGGTGGTGCCAAAGTGTGGTAGTTTGAGAGGAAGTGTTGATGTTGTGGTTTCTTGGCTGAGTTGTGGGTTGCAGTTGAAGGTATTCTGGTTCGTGATATGGTCGGTGTTGCAGTCGACAACGATGGCAGTGGAGGTGTGGTCTGTTGAAGGAGGCAGAAGTAGTTGACAGGATACAGGGGTGCTGAAGTCAATGAGATGGCAAGGTAGTGAAGGCGATTTCAACAGCAGTATTGATGGTCTATGGTGAGTTGCTGTAGTTGATAAATTGTGTGGCAAGGGGTGTTTGATAGGAAGAAGATTGAATGTGCACTGCTTTTTGAAGTATGCAAGTGATTAGGTGTGGATTTTGATGGAGGGGACTGTTGTATGGCTTGGAACAGAAGTGATGTTTTATGTTTTGGCAATGGAATATTGGTGGAATGGTTGCATAGTTTTGTGACAGTAAACAATGTAAAATGAAGTTTGCAAGTGGTCGGAGGGTAGTACTGGCAGGAGCTTGTTGATATGTAGATGATATTGATGGGAATAGTGATGAAGGTGATATGTAGACAGTGAAAGTTGGTATTATGCAGTGAAGTTCAGGGCAATGGTGAAGTTGTTGAGAAGGGGAGTAGTTTTTATTTTTTTTGTAAATTATTAAATCTGATTATGTATTTGTCATTAAATTTAATTTTGAATGATTGTAATATTGCATGCAATAATTGTTTGTTATAATCAATAATATATATATAGTATATTTGAGTGCTGTAATAATGGTTTCTAAGAATGACTTTTTTGCATCAGGTATAAATAGCTAATGCAATAGAAGGATTATTTTGCATCGGTTGTTATAAAAAACCGATGCAATAGAGGGATTAGTTTGCATCGGCTTTCAACAACAACCTATGCAACAAGTTCCTTTGTTGCATCGGTTTTCATTACAACCGATGCAAGGGGGCTGTGTCCAAGCAACCAACCATGATATTTTGCATCAGTTGTTAGTAACAACTGATGCAAAAAGGACCTTTTTGCATCGGTTTCAGAACTGATGCAAAAGTGTTAAGCCTGTTGCATCGGTTGCTTATGCATCGGTTGTTGAACTGATGCAAAAGGGGGGTAAACAACCGATGCAAATGGCCTGTTTTGTAGTAGTGGAAGTTGGAGCCCGTTCACACTCCGGGAACGAATTATAAATATTTATGCTCCAATTCACGCTCTGGGAACGAATTGTTGAATGGATTGTCGTGTGTTGGTCCAATTCAGCCTTTGTCGTGATGGCTTGCCCCCGAGCTGGGGTTTCACTTAGTGAGTGGCCGGTCGTATCACAGTCACTCGCTATTTGAATAAATTCCATTGTTTGATGGAACTTAGCTCTTCGTGTGTCGTGATTGTTGAACATTGTATTCGGTAAACCACAGCTCTAGCTTGAAGAGATAGTATTTTATTGCTGAAATAAGAAAATATGGCAAAGTCAGTGCCTTATTACAAATTCAAATTTCATAATGCAAAGGAAACTGCAAAGTATTCATAGATTGAAGGAGCCTGTCATGTGTGACAGTGACGAGGATCTTCGTCGTTCCAGGCTCCTGAGTAAGTAGGTCTGCCACTGATGGCGTTTATCACCAATCTTCCACGAGGACAAGTCGAGTCCTCCTGTCTCGGTCGATTGGGTCCATTATTTGGATTTGATGGGCCCGATTCTCTGGGCTGCGGTGTCCGCACAAACTGTTCCAGCTTCCTTTCTCTGATCAGTTTTTCAACAAGATCCTGTAAGTGACGACACTCGTTCGTATTGTGCCCGTAGCTTTCATGGAACCTGCAAAACTTTCCCGTCTGGATTTGTCTCTCTGACGACGGTCTTGGTGTAGGTTTTTGATATCGAATTGTGCCATAGGTTCGTAAGTACAGGTCCTCTAGTGATGTATTCAGAGGAGTGTAACTGTCAAACATTGGATTCTTACGCTGCGGGCCACGATTTTGATCTTGTTTTTTACTTTGATTCACGCTCTCTCTTCGCCGAGCTTGTTTATTTTTAATGTTCAACTGAACTTTTCCGGAGCTTTCACCGGACTGTTTGATCGCTACATTGCTTTGGATCCCTTCCGCATTTGGTCCTGCGTCAGTTTTCTTCCTAAACTGTTTCGCATCTTCCCGTCTCAGGAATTGAGCTGCTTTGGCATGGAAACGGTCCAATGATGCAGGTGGTTTTCCAGCTAGCCAATTGCCAAATTCAGAATCGAGGTCGATCCCTTAGTCAACGCCATAAGGATGGAGTTATCGTTTGGATTACTAATCTCCGCACATGCAGTATGGAATCTCTCTAAGTAATGCCTGAGCGTTTCCCCAGGAGCTTGAGTGACGCTAGATAGAGTGTTGACATCTTTTGGCCTTGCGACGTGCATGCGGAATTGCTCAACGAATTTTGTGGCCAACTGATCGAATGAAGAGATGGATCGAGGTGGCAATCGAGTGAACCACATAGTAGCGATGCCCCCCAAGGATATGGGGAAACTACGACACTTCACTGCATCGTCGGCTCTGGCAGCGGTCATTGACCATTCATATTTTAGAATATGTTGGTTGGGGTCGGAGTTCCCTTCGTACATGGGTAGAGTTGGCATCCTGAATCGCCGTGGGGGTTCAGCAGTAAGGATATCGTCCGTAAAGGAAGTGTGACTTCGGGAAACTCCCTAATCGTCGTTTGTGAATCCCTGACTCTCACGGATCATCTGACGTATCATAGTTGATAGACCCGGCATTTGCGTGTTTTGTGCGGCCTGCACCGGAGTATGATTACGTTCCATTCTTCGAGGTTGGACCGGACGTTGTCAATGGTCCAAGTCTTGCCTTCTTGGCTCATAGTCTTCTGAGACGTACGGTTCAGGTGTACGCCCGCTATGACGACGGGCCAGGTCTGACTGATCTTGGACGTCGACCCCCGGTTCAGCCGCAACGTTAGTGGTGCGGTATTCTGCGGTGAAGAACGGCACCTCCTCGGGAGGAGGGTCCGGTTTGGAAACTGGCTGATGGACCAACTCTAATTTGTCCAACGGTCAGTGTCGGTTGATTTCCAACGGGTGACATATGACTCCCATCTAGCCGGGGTCGTGGAGGCCGGTTATGATAATCAGAGGATGAAGAACTTTCGCTGAATGAGCGAGAAGCATGGTCTCTCGTGGATCTCTTTCGTTTCTGGCGATCCAGCTTGTTGATTAGCTCAGCGTTAGCGCGTAGCTGTTCTTCTAGTTGCTGCCGACTCTAGGTCAGCTCTTGGAGTAGCAACTGCAACTCTTGTCGTGTAACCGGACCGGACGGTTCAGAGTGCCCAGTAGCATCCTGATTAGATTGAGGTGGAGGCACATGATTCTGTCTATCCTGTTCTTCTTGACTGACAGCGTTTGAGGTGGTTCTTGTGCTAACCATCTTGAGAGTTGAATTCCTTTCCTAGACTTTATGCAAATCTGAATAGAAGGGAAGGAAGTTGGATTTAGTGATCTGGATCTCTCTCTTAGATTTATTCAATCCGGTATCGATGACAGATCCAATGAGAAGGAGAAAATCTGGGTTTTCTCAGTGAAAGCACCAAAGTGTTTGCACCAAAATTGGTCACAACACTCTTCGGGAGTCGTTGAAGAGATAATAGTGAAGAATGTTAATTCAAAACAGATATTATCTAACAAAAACTCCAATCAACAGTAAAGTAAATGCGTAGACAAGCGATTTATAGTGGTTCGGCGTGTTGCCTACGTCCACTGTGAAGTTTTTTGATGTTTTATTGATTCTCTTTCAATGATTACGAGTTGTTACAGCGATCAACAGCAGGTTACAACTGAAAATTCGAAATCAACAGCTAATATACGATGTAGAGTGATGAAGATCTCAGTCCGACAGAGTCTGGACGCTTGAGAGTCGAAAGATCCCTTTTCTGCTGGCTCTGGGGCTCTATTTATAGGTGTAGGCTGCTGATATTTCGCTGAAAACTCGGGAGATCACTTCTGGCACGTGAGGGGGCCCACATGCCCGGCCTTAGGAAGTTTGGGCCCACTTTGGCATCGGTTCGAACTCCATTCGAATCGATCAAGAATTCATCCAATCGAGGTGAAATTTGGCGTGGACACTCTTCGACATGAATGCAAGCTTCTGTGAAAATTTCGTGGCATTTGGATCAGTGGATTGAGAGATATGATGGATTCAAGATGGGGTTCATTGCGTGGCTGTTTGGTTCGAAACCATCCATTCAAACCGATGGTTTCGAACCGATGGTGGCACGCGCCTTCGTGGTGACGTGGAGCGCAAACTTCGAACCGATCCGGTCTTCACTCCGAGTTGACCGCTTCGACTCCATATATCTCGACGCATTCGAACCGATGAAAGACACGTCATCATGGTTAGTTGACCCAGTGGGTTCGAACGAAGCTTCACAGGTGGGTTCGAACAAGGCTTCTGTGATGGGTTCGAACAACCGATGCTCGGTGGATTCGAACAAGGATTCTTTGGATGGACATGAGCTTTGCAACCCCTCCATGGACACGAGGTCCACCGATACGAACTAGATGGGTTCGAGGTTGATGGGTTCGAACCGAGACACTCCGATGGGTTCGAAGTCCATCGATTCGAAGGTGATCGGTTCGAATGGTGTTTGACGATGGGTTCGAAGACACCTACCTCGATGGGTTCGAAACCAGTGCTTTCCCCTTCAAGTTGAATCGATCATAACTTGAGCGTATGAACTCGGATTGACTCAAAATTTGAGATAAAGGCTTTTATGGTCTTTCTTGTCTTGTCCTATCAATTGTATCACAATTCGGACTCGGACAAAATTCAGTGATATCCATAGCGAAACGAAGTATGACCGATCTCTGAGACGAACTGTTCTCCGTTTCTGATCGATCTTTTGGTATCGCGGTTTTGCCAAAAAGCGGGATAACACCTTCCTTTTAAAAAGAGTCAAAAATCTCTATCCTGATTTTAAATAATTTTAGCCTCAAAATTATCTTTAATTTCAAAGTCAACATTACTCCTGATTTTAAACTACCTTTTAAAATAATATATTTAACTTTTAAATATTTATACTTAAGATTTAAATATAAAATTATAGTTAAATTATATATATATTATTCTCTATATTTACTTATGAATTTTACTATAGTCAAGTATATTAGAAAAGTTTAAAATAGTTTTAATATAAGATAAAGGTTATTTTCAAAGAAATCATCAAAAATTGCTTTGGGATGTCGACATGCCTATGGTGACCATGTCGACATGGTGTCAGTTGAGTTCAAAATTTAAATTTCAAAAGAAGTGTCTATTCGCCGTAACTCTTCATGAATGGACATGGCTGTTGTTCTTCTATAAATAGGGGTTATTTTCAATGAATTTTAGATCAGATTTTCTTGTTTTTCACTTCTCTTCTTCTTTCACATTTCTTAATACATGCTCTTACCATTACTCTGCCGAAATCAATATTGAATCATACTCGATTACTTCTAGTTTGCTTCTCTATCACTATCTCAACAAGGTTCTCAGTGCTATTCAGAGTTATAGACTTCTTTGTAATCTATTAAGCGAGAAAAGGTGTGATTGTGGCCTTGAAAATCAATCAAGAGAGAAAAGGTGTGATTGTAGCCTTGGTAAATCAATTGGGTAAACTTTTGGCCCGGAAATCAAGTATCTCTACCTAGAGGATTGAAATTATGGAGGTTGTGCCTCGTAGCCTTGAAATCGAGGGTGTAATTGTACAATTGCTTTTGAAAGGAAATCCGTACTTTTGTTGCGGGACTGGATGTAGGGTAACTCTGAACCAGTATAAAATCCGGTGTGTTCTTTCATTTACTGCTTTTATTTTATTTCTGCTTCTGTGTTTGTTTCTGTGATTATCCCTGTATTTTTAGATTGCATACATCTGTGTCTAAATTAACATAAACTCAAAAAGATTTAGTAATTCTTTATAAACACTATTCACCCTACCTCTAGTGTTAATCCTAGCCTTAAGATCCGTAATCCGCATTTCTTTCAACCTTCCACCAATAAAGCTTCTTCATGTCCTAATACATCTTCGTCACCCCAGAATGAATAGAAAGTCTGGATCGATGATGTTCTCGTAGCAACTCCTACCTCAACCCATCAACATTCGGGACACAAATCCGATTATTAATCCTCAAAATACCGCTATCATCGATCTGAGCTCCACTATCATCAAGACTACTACCACCAACTCTGATACGAAAACTCTCCTTAATCAATCTGATAATCCTATCCTCATCCTGCTTAGTAATGATACGATCCAAAAGAGGAGGAGAAGAAACAACAAGCTGACACAACATGGCCTTCTTCCTACTCAAAGCATCAACCACAACATTAGCTTTCCCAGGGGTATAGCTAATCTCAAGATCATAAGAAGCAAGAAACTCAAACCAACGGACCTGACACTGATTCAAATCGGTGAAGATATATTTCGAAGACTGATGATCTGTAAAGAGTTCAAACTTAGCACTCAAAAGATGATGCCTCCAAAGCTTCAAAGCAAAGATAACAGTAAGCAATTACAGATCATGGGCTGCATAATTGGCCTTATGGGTCTTCAACTGGCGAATGACATAAGCAATCACCTTCCCATCTTGCATCAGAATAGCCCCAAAACCCTCACAACAAGCACCAGCGTACACTGTTAATCCCTCATTTCCATCCGGAATGGTAAGCACTGGTGCGGAAGTAAGCTTACGCTTCAACTCATTGAATGTAGCTTCACACTTATCATTCCATATAAACTTAGCATTCTTTCGAGTTAAAGCAGTGAGAGGTGCAGAAATCCGAGCAAAATTCTTAATGAATCTTCGATAATAACCGGCAAGGCCCGAAAACTTGCAAATATCAGTTGGAGTCCTAGGAGTTTCCTAATCCAGTAAAAGAATAGAGAGAAATAAGGACCATAGAAAAGATAGAATGATCAAATTACAGAAAGAGAAGGAAGAAAAGCTTACATTGATCGCAGCGATCTTGACTGGATCAACAGAAATTCCATTACTAGAAACAATATGCCCAAGAAATCGGACTTCATCTCTCCAGAAATGGCATTTCGATAATTTAGCCTTCAACTGATGTTTTCTAAGAGTCCATAGAACAAATTTCAAATGTGACTCATGCTCTTCCCTTGTCTTGGAGAAGACAAGGATATCATCAACAAATACTAGAACAAACTTATTAAGCACATCACGAAAGACACGATTCATCAAATTAACAAACAAAGCAGGAGCATATTCAAACCAAAAGGCATAACTAACCATTAACAGAAACCATTCTCAGTACGGAAAGCAGTCTTGGGAATACTTTCCTTAGCAACTTTGGGCTGGTGAAAACCTGTGGCAAGATCAAGCTGAGAGAAAACAGTAGCTCCATGGAGCTGATCAAACATGTCATTGATGCGGGGCATAGGATATCTGTTCCTCATAGTAAGCTTGCTCAGCTCCCTATAATCAACACACATACTCAAAGAACCATCAGACTTAGTGACGAAAACTACCGCTGCTCCCCATTTTGAATGGCTAGGTCTGATCAGACCCTTGGAGAACAAGTCCTCAATTTGCTTCCTTAACTCAACCTTCTTACGGGGTGCCATTCTTCTGGGTGGAAGAACTACCGGTCGAGCTCCAGGAATAAGATCAATACAGAAATCTATTTCCCACTTAGAAGGTAAAGAAGTGACTTCACCAAATACATCGGGATAGAGTTTGACTATAGGAGTCGAATGAATATCACCAGCAGAAGCATCAAGAGAATAAATAAAGCTGCCAGCAAAATCCTAGGGCAAACTACACTGATTCACCAAAGAATTACCAAAATCGTCCACAAGAGAAATAGTTCGAGTACTACAAGAGATAAAGGCATCATGCCTCTTCAGCCAATCACTCCCATGAAATAGATCAAAAGCATCAAAACCCAGAATGTAGAAATCACCAGAAAACCGATAGCTAGAATGGAAGAGTTTCACATTTCTACAAATTCTACTAAGGTTCGTCAAGACCGCCAATAGGATTGGAAACACACAAAGGCACAGGAGCCAACTTAGGAGAAAGAAGATGCTCAAATTTATTACAAAAATCCAAAGAGATAAAGCTATGGGAAGCTCCAGTATTAAATAGAACACGAACAGGAAAATAAAACAGAGAAAATGTGCCCTAAAGTGTACCTTGGTTATCACTGGGAGCAGGAGCAGGAACAGGTGCAGAAGGTGTAGCTAGTGAAATGGCCAGGATGTAGACAAATGTGGCAGAGATCACGCCTGGTCAACTGAGCTGAAGGAGGGATAGCAACACCAACTAAAGTGGGACAGTTATTAGCATAGTTCCCCTCTGATTGCATCTGAAACAAGTAATGGCAGATAGGTCTACAGACTGCCTCTGAGATGAAGAAGATGATCCCAACCCTGGAGTCTTTTCTGATTCCTCTTCTGATGGTGAAAATTGGGCTTCCTCTTCCTAGGATTACCAGAGAAAGACTGAGCTAGAGCAGAACGAGTAGTTGGAGGATCCTTAGAAGTAGTATTCTCGTATCTAATGGCCATGTCCATCAGAGTAGTGAAGGGACTATGCACATGAGCGATGAGTCGATCATAGTACTCTGGACGGCCACTAGCAATGAACTTCTCATTTTTCTTGAGAGGAGTGTCAATCAGATTGAGGCCAAACTTAGAAAGTTCATTGAACTTCCTTTCATATTCAGCAAAATGCATATCACCCTTTTTTAGATCCATGAATTCCCGATACAGCTGAGACTTCCCTGCCTCGGGCATCCATTTCACAAGAAAAGCATCCCTAAAGCACAATAAAAGAGAAGAAGACAGATTTCAAAAAGAGAGACTGAACCAAATTTGAAACAAACAAGAGATGATACCTAAATTGCTCCCAAGAAATATCAGCCTCAGCAGTGTGGGTTGTGATGGACTCCCACCAATCCAAAGCTGCTCCTTTCAATTGTCAAGCTGCCAACTTATGCTGCTGGGCATTAGTGATCTCAAGACCGGAGAAAATCCTCTCCAAATCCTTCAACCACTGTTGAGCTTCAATAATGCTCTCAGAACTGGTGAACATAGTGCCACCAAGCTCAGTGTATTCCTTACAGAGTTTGGTGAACCTGACTGGTGCAACAGGCTCAGAAGCTGGTGCAACACCACGTCCTCTACCTCTTGCATTCCTAAGACTCATCCTGAAAATCAAGAATGAATTTTAGGACAGAGATAATTGAGAACGAAGACAAGATTAGATAAGACAAATTAGATTCAACTTGAACGTATGTCCTAACCAAAGACATTACTAACAAGGTGGATAAGGAAAAGAAGGAAGTTAAGAAGAATTTGGTTTCCAAGCAAGAAACTTTTTTATATAAAATACATTTTGAAAATCCTTTGAAAATCATTTTATACTTTAAAATATGTTCTCTCACAAAGAAAGGATTCCAGGATTGATTTCACTCATTCTAGAGTATTTCTACCCTATCTTTAATGAATTTTTGCTCCGCAGGCTATGGTTTGCCTAAAACCAAAGCACTGATAACAAATGTAATGACCCACTATTTTGGACCATTCAAATCGACAATAAAACTATATATGTCTGACTTGAATAATTCAAAACAGTAGATTGTAATATAATTTGGAGCAAATAAAACCAATCACAGAATCACAAACACAGATAAATCAGAATAATTCACAGCGGAAAATAAAACAAAAGTAGTAGTTCATGAAGCTACCACAACAGAGCCTCAAACACAGTCACAAAACTAGTACAAAATACATAGTCTAAAAAAGTAAATGCAACAGAAATCCCAGTACACAAATGTTCACTAATACAATAGCTGAATTGAATATACTAAAAGAAATAAATAACGACTAGATAAAATGATGATCTCCAGCAAATTCTAGCTCCAGAAGGCAAATTCCAAAGCTGAAATACCCATGCTGACCCGAGCGTAAGAAATAGACACAAACACTCGAGTTAGGACATACGTTCTTATACAATGTAAACCAACTCAAGTGAACTGTAAAATAAATGTACAAGTAACTTAAAGGATGCTTGGGACCGTCCATCCTCTAATGATCCATTAAACTATTTACTTTGTAGTAATATACGCTATTATAATAGTGTCTACAGTGAAATAAACTTACTTTAAAACAGCGTTAAGGCTTTACATTTTCCACCTTAACACATACATAGTCCCAGTAGTCTATCCAGTATCATGGTTCCTCCAGATTGGGAAGTCACTAGAGGATACTCCACAGACTATGACACAAAACCAAAATTGTAAAAGGGCGCTAGGGTAGGTGACACGGCACAGTGAGGCAATGCCAGGGTAGATATACCAATTACGCATTCAGACTGGTGGTGACGCGTAGCATCCACTACCGCTCACCTCGAGCCACACTCCCAAAATCAAAGGTGCGCACCAATCAATCACAGAGTAATAGAATGGCATACGAAGAAGTGTGTCCGATAAGAGGAGCTACCTCATTAGCCCGTCAGTCGCTCCTATTTTAGCCATCTTATACCAACTCATGGGAGTCGGGTCCACGTACATACATTAATAGAACGTCACCTCCATCCTACTTCATTATGGAATTTCCACCGCGTTGTTAAAGTGGTTTTCGGAGTTGGCAGAGAGTATGACAACTTCCGATCCCAGTCTCTTTAACAACCAAACGTTATTATTACTCGTGGTTATACATTTCAAAATGGTTTATATTTCTCTTCAAACATATTCATTTAGTCCATTCAAATTCAGTGTCAAATAATATTCATTTCAAAGTTGTAGCATTCCTAAGTTCTTTCATTCAATTATAAAATTTCCAAAACATTGTAAATTTCAGCTACAACAGCACTTGTAAAATGCTACGTAGACCTAGCAATATTTCACAAACATTGTCAAATTCAAAAACAAAGCACTTATAAAGTGCTACAGTAGGTATTTAGTTAAATTCAAAATATAGTTCAAATTCAAAAACTGCAGCACTTCAGAAATACTATTATAGGTTTATTTAGTATTTTCAACACATAGTTCAAATTTCAGAAACTACAGCACTTAAGAAATCCTATTATAGGTTTATTTGGTATTTTCAACACATAGTTAAAATTCAAAAACTACATCGCTTCAGAAATGCTACTGTAGGTATATTTACAATATTCAACACATAGTTCATTAAACCACAGCATTTCTGAAACGCTATAAGTTTTGTTATACCCTTTAAAAACAATATATCTTCAATTTTTCTCATTTTTAACTTATCAAACTTATTTCACCTTTCAAAATTATTTATTCGCATATTACTTAACTAATAATTTTAATAAAATAACATTTTATTA
Organism: Allium cepa; assembly: GCA_030765085.1. Lineage (NCBI taxonomy): Eukaryota > Viridiplantae > Streptophyta > Magnoliopsida > Asparagales > Amaryllidaceae > Allium > Allium cepa. The sequence goes on from CM060941.1 coordinate 1,047,551,880, forward strand.
ATAAGTATCCAATTTAAATAAAATTCATTTGTTAAGTCAAATACTTTATAAATTGCTTAACTTTTATTTCAACAACCAAATTAATACTTTATTTAAAATACGCATTTCGTAAATAAATATTCTTATCACTAAGTTAAGCTTAAAATTCCATTTAAACCCCAAATTTTCAATTATCAAGTCAAATCAAAATTTACATTTTAATGATTAATTTGTTTATACAATTTAACTTATAGAAATCACTATAACATTTATTTAACTCATTAAATCCAATTTAAGTTAAAATTTCATATTTTATATTTCAAAAATACTTAATAACCTTCACAAATTATTTAAAATTAACCACGGGTCTGTATATAATTTTCTAACCCAAGGCAAGTGATACGGATTTATATCATTTCAATCTGTAATTTAAAAGAAAAATCAAGGTTCTATCATTTCAAACCGTAATACCAAGTCAAATAAAATAAATAAAAATCGTTTGAGCCTACCATTTCAGCTCATAACGATTTTTCCCTATTCTAAAGTCCGTTCGAGTATGTATCATTTCAAACCATAGTGATTCTATTCTATGGGGAACTTGCAGTGCGAGAAACAGTAAATAAATCAGCAGTATAACATATCGTATGATGTCAGGTGATGCTACAGGTATATAATCAGGTAATATCATCATTTAATGTCAGATAACAGGCAGATGAGAGCATACAACATAGCATATCAACCATTATAATTCAAGTGACATTGTTTCACATTTATATAAGTACGATTGTCTAGAGTGAATAATTCACCTTCTAAAGCTAGATATCAAATTCAAAACACAAAATCCAAACCCCGCAAAGCACGAAAAGGCACGACAAGATTTGCGTAGAAGTAACACCCAAATTCAAATCTTGTAATCAAATAAAAAACAATTATAAGTATATGATTTAACACAAACAAATATGGATTAAACAATGAGAATTATGAATCAAAAATGACATAAGCTTGCTTTAATCAATCAAGTGGGGCTCGGCCACCATCAAATAAGTTCCGCTACCACCATATTTTGCTCGGCCATGATGTTTAGAGGCAAGCTAGGCTCGGCTATGTGGTCTTTGGGTCAAGCAATGCATGGCTATGGCATGGTGGAGATGAGAGAAGGTGGAAGCCGATCATATTGACGGTGGAGAGGTAAGATGAGGTCGGCAATTACATGGTGGGCGAGCTAAATAATTAGAGAACAAAAGGAAAAAGAAGGAAAAGCCATGGAACTTACTATATTTTTCTTCAGAAAACAAATGAAAATAAGATGTGAGAAATGTTTTGTACATGATTTACACAAGTAGGTGGCGGCTAGGGTTAGTAGGGAGGAGTTTTGAACGGCTAGTGAAATGAAAAGGCTAGACAAATGAAGGGCCATACTTGATTTCCAAGAAAAGAAACATGAGACTCTCTGAATTTCCAAGCCTAAAAATCTAAATAAAAACCAATTGAAAAGAGAATGGAAAAATAAAATAAAATAAAAAATAAAAAAATAGAATTGAGGTAGAAAAATAAAAATATAAAATAAATAAAATTTTACTTAAAATAACCGCGTGTAAAACACTGAAAGTTATTAAATTTAAAAAGTACACAACGGAATTTTACGAAGCGAAAAGCAAAATTAATATTAAAATAAAATACAGATTCAAAGAAAAAGATTAGAATTTTAAAATTCAAATTTAAAATTTTCAACTGTGATCAAACTTTAACTTTTAGTTGACCAAAATATAAAAATTTCAGGAAATTTATTTTATTGTATTTGGAAAATAATTTATAAACAAAATCCAAAATTATATTGGAAAATTCCAAAATTCCAATTTTTAAATAATTAAACATCAAAGTTTCAATTATAATAAATTAAAATTATTTATTAAAATTTTGGGTTGTTACACAGGACTAACATTCTTATGTAAGTAAGTCAACTCAAGTGAAATGTATAGATAACTCAATAAGCTAAATGCTTAGGTTTAATTAAACATCATCTTTCATACTATAAATAGGTTTAGTTCAAATACCAACTTTATGTTCGTTTTCAATCGACTCATTATTAAGTCCAACTTCAGGATTCAATTTTTCACTTAGAGCTAATAATCAAACAACAAATTTGAATCTAAAATTTCAATTAAAAATTTCATTAAATCGATTAAATTTCAGTTCATAATTTCAAGTTCACACATAAATTTAAACTTACAATATTCCAATTTTATTTTTAAATCAATTTATTTAAACCCAAAGTGGTTTTATTCGGGTATGTATATTTCAATCCAAAGTGATTTTCTAACTATCAAGGAAGTTAGAGTGTGAGAACAATAATAACATAACATGTCAATGACCAATACGCGTGGATAATTAAAAATTTAACACACACACACACACACACATGCATAACTAACATATCACATGTGTCACATATTGCGAACAATATAAGTGAGTATTTCAAATTCTAACATGTTATACACTAACATAACATATAAATATATAATATGACATCTTTAAACCAAATCAAGTTATAAGAATCATTTCCTTTAAAATCTCCATTTTTATTTAAATTCCAAATCAATTTATTCAAGTACAATTCTTAAATAATTCAATTTGAACCAACTTCATATTTATCTTCCAACTTAAATTTCATTTAAGTCAATTAAAACTCTATATATACAATATCTTAAAAGGTTCTAAACCATAGAATATAAACAATCAAACTCCATTATTAACTCATTTTTATTTATCAATTTTATACATAGCTTAAATTCAAGAATTTAACTATGTATATATAAATAATATTTGTATAACACCAAAATTTAATATTTATTAAACCATATTCTTTTCAAAACCATAGAAAATCATTTCAAAAATAATTTTATATATATACCACGGTGCCTGTATAAAATTTTCTATCCTATGGTCAAGTGACACGGATATTTATCATTTTAGTCCGTAATTTAAAATAAAAATTACGGTTATATATCATTTCAAACCGCAATCCCGAATGAAATGAAAATGCATAATAACTTGCAGTTTATAACAATATAAAATACAGCATCCATTCATCCAATATCAACGATCAACCATTTATCACAATCATCATCCAATTCAACAATAGCATCAATTTAGAACGGATAATAAACAACATGTATTAACTAGCAGTTTATATTCAATAATAAATTAAATAACTGTTTAACTCGCAGTTTATATGCAATGAATAATTAATTAACAATTTAACTGGCAGTTTAAATGCAATGAATAAATTAAATAGCAATTTAATTTAAATAAATTAAATTAATTGAGATGATGATTAAAAAAATATGCCAAACAACTATAAATAAATTTTAAATCACATCATATATCAACTAAACAAACATAAGAAATTTTAGAAGTTGAGAGTGGGTTAAAACACTCACCTTTTAAATTTAAATTGAATTAGTTTCAATTTAAACCCAAAATTTGCACAGTCTCCGAATCCATCCAAATAAGCGCCAAAATGTCTGGAATTTCATTGTGATCCTAATAAAGAAAATCGCGCATAAAATGGAGTTCGTACGCAAAAGTTATGACAATTTAACGATGTTGAAATTAAATTTAAAATAGAATAAAACAAAATAAACTACCAAAGCCACGTCATCAACAGCACGCGCACGCTTATCTCAGAACCCTAGCACCTCATTCACGATAACACAGCTGCCATCTATACTCGCGACGCCGCACACTCCATGCTTTGAATTCGCCGAGATCCACCCATCGCCAGAACGCCGCTGACCCCCTTTACCTTTGCCGAGAGTGCGGCCACCCCCGCCGCCATATGGAGCCACCTGGCCGAGCTCGAAAATCGGCGAAATAACCTTGATTTCTGGCGATTATGTTAACTCATTCGACAAACTAACTGTATGAATCAAAAGAACATGATCCCCTCTATGCAACAGCGCAACCCGATCGAGCTAAAGTTGAAGATCTGCCGTGGATTGAGCATGTGGCCTATGAACGACCGAGAATTAAAACACAATTTGTGATCAAACGATAATCTGAACCAAAAATGAAAACCACCGGTAAATTACGCTAGTTGAGAGCTTCGAAATATAATTTTTTCAAATTTTTCTAAGGAGTTTGAATTTTTGAAGTTGATTTTGAATTGAAATTGGATCTAGAATGGGAATTTGTTTGTCTGCCATTGGGGAGGAGAGAATAGATGAATTACGTACAGACAAATGAGAATTATGGAGGCTAGGGTTTATAGCAGGATATTTATAGGCAAAAATCGAAATTATAATGGGTGGGCTCAAATGCTATACGCGTTGAGCGATGTATGGCCCGAAAAGCCCGTTTCAACTCTGGAATGAAATTGGGTCAACCCATATATCAAAATAGATGTTTTAAAATATTTTAAATACAATGGAAAAGGTTTCAAGTCCAAATTCCATCGTTCGAAGAAGTTATGCTCAAATCAATATTTTTCAAAATGATTTCAATTTCATTGATTTCAAGGCGTTTCGAGTTCGTACGATCAAACGACAACCCCGATCGCTACGAAACTTGAAATCCTACAATAATTCACTGTTACAGATCCGATGAAACTGGTTTCGTTGAAATCCGAGTCAGTGGCCAAAATGGCAATTTTTACATTAATCAAATAATTTAATATTAAATTAATCAAATCCAATTTTTAATTTCAATTCTATAATCGACAATTCTTGTCATTTTTAATTCTCTAAACATTTATACTAATTTAAAAAAAAATAACTGTTGATTAAAATTGATAAATTCCTCAATTTCCTTAAATTCAACAATTATAAATTAAATTTCCAAAATACTATTTAATTAAACCCATCAATAATTATTCCATTCATTATTGTTAAATAGATGACTTAAATATTGGATTTAAAACTATTACATTAATTTTTCTCATATTATCTTTCTTTCAAATAATGTAGTAATTAATTCCATTCACAATAAATCAAATGAATTATAATTTATTTCAATAATTAAACTTGATTTAACTCCAAATCCTTTTTATCAAATCAAAAATTATTGAATAAACAAAGGTAACCTTTGTTTACCCTGTTATACATTAGTAAGTTCAAATTTTCATCTTTCCTTCATACTAACTACCTTATTTTCATTTTATTACATTTCTACGAATATAAACGCTAATTGCGTTTTATATTCTAAATAAATCCATTTACTTGGGTTCATACTTTCCATTATATCGATTATTACACTACGTATAAATTTACAATTCCAATTATTCCATTATTACTCTTACATCTTCCATTATTATATTAATAATCACTAAAGTAACTTTATTATCAACTATAAATATTATAACTACTTAACGGACATTGATTTTATAAATTTACCATTTATTACGTATTCTTCATCAGTTAACAAAATTTTGAATTCCTTTCCCAATTTAGTAATTTCATTCAATTCTAACTTTATCATCTGTTTCAATTAATAGGGTGTGCACTAATTTAGTTAATGCATTAATTCTTATTAATATAACATTAAGGCTCATTTAATTCCAATTGATTCACATTTTAATTACTAAACCAAATAAACGGGTAACTTATAACGTGTGTTACCATGACTTTAATTACACTTATGAATTCCCTATTATCAAACAAATGTTATAATTCTTAAATACGTCTGCTTTCATCTAATTACTATTAAGTATATTATTATTGTTCCATTAACAAATTTAGTAATTACATTCGTTTCTTTCATTTCAATCTCATAACCAATTATAACAAATTTCAATAATCCCCAGACCTTCCCTTTCCATCTATCCTTTTATTAAGTTTACATTAATAAATCTTTTCTTTCATTTCTTTAATTCAACAACTTGTTCTATTATGAATACCGTTAACATTATTTCCAAATATCCCTTAATTAACATTAACGTAAATTTTTATTTATTTTTACTGCAATTGTTACAAAATTCAATTTCTAAATCTTAATATGCTCTAAATTAGCAACTTCCAAACATTGAATTACTCCTCACATTTATGTAACCTTTGTTTATATTTTTTAAAATTTGATTTCTCATTTCAATTAATAGCCTAAATAAACGGGCAACCTATAATTATAATCCTTAAATTAGCCTTGGTTATATTTTGATGCATTAATGCTTTCCAAATTTCAACTCAATTCTTATTTACGAAATATTGAAGCATCAAATTCCAATTAACTTCCTTTATCATATTTTATTAAAAAATTTGGTTCCCATTTATTATGCAGATTTATATTAATAAATCAACATTTACATTTGTTACTAGCATTCAACTTATAACCAAGTTAGACCATTTTACATTTTTTAATTTATTTCAATTTCATTCAATTTATACAAATTCAGCTTTGACTAATTTTATTGCCTAAATTTACATGCAGTTACTTTTAATTAATAAATTATTGCATTGGTTAATCCAACAGTTACTTTTATTTTCTCATTTTCTATTTTATAACCAAATGGAACAACTTACACTATTCATAAATGGGATTTCACTTCAATTGTCAAAATTGAATTTTTATAACCATTGCTTATTTACATTCTTAACATTTACTTCAATATAGGTTATAAATTTTTTATTTCTTCCTAATTTAATTACAAAATCTCATTAATTTAACCAATTCTATTTACCAAAATTTACGGGTCGTTACATTCTCCCCCACTCAAAACTTTTCGTCCCCGAAAAGGAAAAGAAGGGAAAAGAAGAATTATAAATCAATATATATTATCAAAACATTATATTCATAACAATACGTTTACAGAATTAGATCAATTAAATAAAATATATAGATTTATAAACAATTAAATCTTTTATATTCAAATTAATAAATTTTGGAAAACATTTTCAAAAAATTTCTAAGTCCAAGATTTACGGTAAAATTTCGGCAGAGTCACCTTTGTACAAAGAGGCTCGGGAGAAAATATAATATCAAATATAACAATATATACATATATTTTCCAAAATAATATATATCCAACCCGGAAAAAATAATATAATAACGCTATAAACCGTAATCCGAAAACGTACCTATTTGTCGGGCAATTAACGCTTAATTATGAAACCAAAAGCAGTAGAAATTGCTTCCATAACCTGTATTTCACTTATATAATCTGATAAGAGTTAGCAATTATATAGAATGAAATATTTACGCTGTTCAACCACAAACAAACAATCAATTCAATAACTAATTGCAACAAACAGCATACAACCTTTATACAGGATCAACACAATTCAATCATTCATTCAAACAAAACAAACAGTTGTTTGGGTTCAAATTTCAAATTGTACAAAATGAAAAATAAACTACTAAGTGCACCATTTACTCAACAGTCTTTGATGGAGCTAAATAGATTTATTCATTCATCCAGACACTTTTAAAGTATCCTTACACAAACAACCATAAACCAAAACAAACAACAACTATTTCAAACAACAAATTTAGTTTATTACTATTAATTTCATTCATATATTTGTTGTTTGATTTCTTTCTTTCATATAATGATTTATCTTTTTATTTTCATTTATTTCTTACAATTTTTATTTAGAAATAACTTCAACTTATTTACTTAAGCTTGAAATTTCTTACTTACAATACCTGCCTTCTATTATATTTAATTAGTAGTCTTTCAGTTATACTTAATTTTACAATAGCTACAACACCAAATTCTTATTTATTATTTTAGTGCTTACCTTTCAGTCATACTTAAGTTTATAACATTAAACTCTCATTTATAACAGCAAATTCATTGAATACTTTCATTACCTCAAGCTTTACTTGTAAGATTTCACATTACATTTTCTTATTAACATTGTAACATTTATTATATGGTAAGTTATATATACTTTAAGAATGTAATTGAAAATTATACAAATTTATCTCATTTCTTTTAGTTTAATCTAATATTCAATAATTTAAAGGTTCAATAATTATATCCTTTGCTTTTATTGATTATAAATTTCAACTTCCTTGTTATTTCACTTATAACCTATCATTTAATCTCTTATTTTAATTAGAGGTTTCAATTATTAATTAAATTCCATTTCACTACACTAATTGAAACTATTAATTAACGAAACTTGAGAATTAAATACCGGGTTTTTATCCAAGAATCTTTTAAAATAACAGATAAATATATACTTATAATTTATATATCCAATTATAATTAAAATAATTTAAAAATTTATATTTGGTTTATCAAACAAATCTGTAGTAAACTACTACAGTGGCCTTCCCACTTCGAAACTCGAAAATGAACATCGATGATACGTGCACTCATCACCGAAATTATTTTCCAGCGATAGAGAAGGAAGTACAAAACTTATTTTTCCAAAATCTTCTTTAAAATAATTCTTTAAAATTATATTGAAATATTTATATCAGAAAATACTTCTAATAATATTATTATTATATTCCAAAATTATTGAAAGAATTTTCAAAACCCCGGGACTTAAGTTCTAAATTCCATTTTTCATTTATTTAATTTTAATCTTATTTCAACTATTATTTATAGGTTTCATTACCTAACAACCAATATAATACAACTAAATATAACCTTTATAAATTTCCTTTATATATATATATATATATATATAATATAATAGGCAAAATTATTTCATTCACCTATATTAAAAAACAAATATTATGTCGGTCTATCCTATTAAGTGTTTAGAAACCCCTATTGATGTCATAGCGTCCCATGCATCAACCAGAATTTATAAATACAAGACGGAACAGATTAACACAATATTAAAACCTTTTTATAACACTAACAAATACGCTCTCTCATATATATACACTCAGCGACTCATCATAGAGTATTACTACCCTATTAATAAAGAGTCAAACCCCACAAATCTAAGGTTTAACGCTAAACCAAAGCTCTGATACCAAATGTAATATCCCACCTTTTCGCACGCTTTAATCGATACACTTGTCGATTCAAACCATACGGAAGGGCGGATTGTTATGGGTAAATAAGAAAAACAGAGGAAAAAACAAAATTGAACCTTGTAGCGGAACGATAAAATATAATAATCAAATATACAGTTTATAAAGCTGTTTTACAATATATTCGATTTTTCTTTATACAATAAATATCAGAGTTCACATACCAAAGGATAATAACAATGCAGCGGAATAAAATGGTGTAGTGGAATAATATAGTGGATAATAGTAATAAAATCTTCGTCTTCGTCCTCCAGAAGTAAGGTCTTCAAATCCTGAAATGCTCAGGTTGACCCGAGCGAATTGAAAAGACAAAACACTCGAGTCAAAACTAAAATATCTTATATGAGTTAAATCAACCGGAATAAATATAAATGCAGTAACTCAAGAGATGCTCGGGATTTACATCTCCTAAGGATCCGTTAAACTACTTACTATGTAGTAATATTTCGCTATTATAATAGTGTCTAATAGTAAAATAAACTTACTTTTTTTCTTAGCATTAAGGGGTTACCCATATAGCCCTTAACACATAATAGTCCCAGTAGTCCATCCAATATCATGGTCCCTCCTGATCCGGAAGCCACCAGAGGATACCACACGGGCTACGGGAGAAATCCAAACTTGTACAAGGCGCGATAGGGTAGGTGACACGGCACAACTATGCAATGCCAGGGTAGATATACCAATTACGCTTCCGGGTCGGTGGTAACACGTAGCAGCTACTACCGCCCACCTCGAACAACACCTCCAAAATCAAAAATCAAAAGTGGCCACCGAATCAAATCCAAAAGTCAAAGTATAGTATCGAAGGGATATGTCCGATCAAAGGTGCTACCTCAATTAACCCGTCGATCGCTCCTGTTTTAGCCACCTTATGCCAACTCATGGGAGTTGGGTCCACGTATTTACCTCAAAGGAAACGCCGCCACCATCCTACTTCATTCTGAAATCTCCACCACGTACACGGTTGTTAAAGTGGTTTTCGGAGTTGGCAGAGAGTATGACAACTTCCGATCCCGGTCTCTTCAACAACCAACCGTTATTATAACACCGCGGTCTTTTCAAAAATAGTTTATACTTTTAAAATCAGAATAAAATATCCATTTCAAAACCATATAAATACGACACATTTCTATTTTATAACCCAAATCAATATGATATCATTTTATTTCAAATATATCCTTTTCCAAAAATTATAACACTTTCAAATCTATATATCTTAAAACCCATAGCTTTGAAATATAACTCCGAATACTTAAATGGTTTAAATACTAAATTACTTTATAAAATAAAATAGCTTTTTAATTTCATAAATAAATTTCCAAATTCCGATTTAAAACTCCAATTAAACCATTTTGCATTTCCATATAACTCAAAGCTTTAAATATTCCACCATTTAAAAATTAATTATATAATAATTTCATATATCAAATTTAATTACTATTATATAGATTTGAAATGTTTACTTAATAAACCCAATATAGTTCAAGTAAAAATTTTGACTTAAAACAACTGTATATTCTTTCAATTTATTTAACTTGATAAATTCATTTATCTCCACTTTATATTCATTTAAATTACTTTAAACCAAATCAAGTTATAAGAATCATATCCTTTAAAATCTCCATTTTTATTTAAATTCCAAATCAATTTATTCAAGTACAATTCTTAAGTAACTCAATTTAAACCAACTTCATATTTATCTTCCAACTTAAATTTCATTTAAGTCAAATTAAAACTCTATATATACAATATCTTAAATAGTACTAAACCATAGAATATAAATAATCAAACTCCATTATTAACTCATTTTTATTTATCAATTTTATACATAGCTTAAATTCAATAATTTAACTATGTATATATAAATAATATTTATATAACATCAAGATTTAATATTTATTAAACCGTATTCTTTTCAAAACCATAGAAAATCATTTCAAAAATAATTTTATATATATACCGCAGTGCCTGTATAAAATTTTCTATCCTATGGTCAAGTGATACGGATATTTATCATTTCAATCTGTAATTTAAAATAAAAATTACGGTTATATATCATTTCAAACCGCAATCCCGAATGAAATGAAAATGCATAATAACTTTCAGTTTATAACAATATAAAATACAACATCCATTCATCCAATATCAACCATCAACCATTTATCAAAATCATCATCCAATTCAACAATAGCATCAATTTAGAACGGATAATAAACAACAGGTATTAACTAGCAGTTTATGTTCAATAATAAATTAAATAACTGTTTAACTGGAAGTTCATATGCAATGAATAATTAATTAACAATTTAAACTAGCAGTTTAAATGCAACGAATAAATTAAATAGCAATCTAATTTAAATAAATGAAATTAACTGAGGTGATGATTAAAAAAATATGCTAAACAACCATAAATAAATTTTAAATCACATCATATATCAATTTAACAAACATAAGAAATTTTAGAAGTTGTAAGTGGGTTAAAACACTCACCTTTTGAATTTAAATTGAATTTAATTTCAATTTAATCCCAAAATTTTCACAGTCTCCGAATCCATCCAAACCAACTCCATAATGTCCGCATTTTCATTATGATCCTAACAAAGAAAATCGCGCGTAAAATGGAGTTCGTACGCAAAAGTTATGACAATTTAACTATGTTGAAATTAAATTTAAAATAAAAAAAAATAAACTACCAAAGCCACGTCATCAACAGCACACGCACGCTTCTCTCAGAACCCTAGCACCTCATTCACGATAACACAGCCTCCATCTATGCTCGCGACGCCGCACGCTCCATGCTTCGAATTCGCCGAGATCCACCCATCGCCAAAACGCCGCCGACCTCCTCTACCTTTGCCGAGAGTGCGGCCTCCTCCGCCGCCGTATGGAGCCACCTGGCCGAGCTCGAAAATCGGCGAAATAACCTTGATTTCTGTCGATTATGCTAACTGATTCGACAAACTAACCATATGGATCGAAAGCACATGATCCCTTCTACGCAACAGCGCAACCCGATCAAACTAAAGTTGAAGATCTGCCGTGGATTGAGCATGTGGCCTATGAACGACCGAGGATTAAAACACAATTTTTGATCAAACGATAACCCAAATTGAAAAACGAACACCACCAGTGATTAGGCTAGTCGAGAGCTTCGAAATATAATTTTTTCAAATTTTTCTGAGGAGTTTGAATTTTTGAAATTGATTTTGAATTGAAATTGGATCTAGAATGAGAATTTGTTTGTCTGCCATTGGGGTGGAGAGAATAGCTGAATTGCATACAGACAAATGAGAATTAGGGAGGCTAGGGTTTATAGCAGGATATTTATAGGCAAAAATCGAAATTAGAATGGGTGGGCTCAAATGCTATACGCATTGAGCGATGTATGGCCCAGAAAAGCCCGTTTCGACTACGTAATGAAATTGGGTCAACCCATATATCAAAACATATGTTTTAAAATATTTTAAATACAATGGAAAAGGCTTCAAGTCCAAATTCCATCGTATGAAGAAGTTATGCTCAAATCAATATTTTTCAAATTGATTTCAATTAATTTCAATTTCATTGATTTAAAGGCGTTTCGAGTCCGTACGATCAAACGACAAGCCCGATCGCTAAGAAACTTGAAATCCTACAATAATTCACCGTTACAGTTCCGATGAAAATGGTTTCGTCGAAATCTGAGTCAGTAGCCAAAATGGCTATTTTTACATTAATTAAATAATTTAATATTAAATTAATTAAATCCAATTTTTAATTTCAATTTTATAATCGACAATTCTTGTCATTTTTAATTTCTTAAACATTTATACTAATTTAAACAAATTTAACTGTTGATTAAAATTGATAAATTCCTCAATTTCCATAAATTCAACAATTATAAATTAAATTTTCAAAATTCTATTTAATTAAACCCATCAATATTAATCCATTCATTATTGTTAAATAGATGACTTAAATATTGGATTTAAAACTATTACATTAATTTTTCTCATATTATCTTTATTTCAAATAATGTAGTAATTAATTCCATTCACAATAAATCCAATGAATTATAATTTATTTCAATAATTAAACTTGATTTAACTCCAAATCCTTTTTATCAAATCAAAAATATTGAATAAACAATGGTAACCTTTGTTTACCCTATTATACATTAGTAAGTTCAAATTTTCATCTTTCCTTCGTACTAACTACCCTATTTTCATTTTATTACATTTCTATGAATATACACGCTAATTGCGTTTTATATTCTAAATAAATTCATTTACTTGGGTTCATACTTTCCATTATATCGATTACTACACTACGCATAAATTTACAATTCCAATTATTCCATTATTACATTTACACCTTCCATTATTATATTAATAATCACTAAAGTAACGTTTATTATCAACTATAAATATTATAACTACTTAACGGACATTGATTTTATAAATTTACCATTTATTACGTATTCTTCATCCGTTAACAAAATTTTGAATTCCTTTCCCAATTTACTAATTTCAACCAATTCTAACTTTACCATTGTTAACTCCACTTTTTCAGCAAGGCCGTGATATCGAAAATCGACCGAGAAACCAATGATAGTTCGTCTCGAAGAATAGTCAACTCAGCATCCCAACAAAGCAAGTTCTGTTGAATGGCTTTTCAGATAAGATCCCCTACGGAGGGGGGGTCCAGGGGGGTGCCAACCCCCCTAGGTGGGGGTGCAGGGGCAACGCCACCGCTACGGTGATCGACTTAGAGAATGGAGCGACCTATCTTCTACACGAAGTCAGCGACCTAACACATGAAGCGGGCCAAGCGACTTAACTTCTGAAGTGGGTTACCGACTTAACAAGGTTGCCGACTTAATAAGGTTGCCGACTTAACAAGTGGCATGACCTACCGACTTAAAAGGCATCGCGACTTAGCGAGTTAAGCAACTCAGCGACTTAAGGCATAAAGCGGCTCAACCGAGTTAATGAGCTAACAGGAGAAGCGACTTAACAGGGGATCTTCTTCGGATTCTTGGAGGACGCCATTACTCTGTTGCATTCTCAACTCAAACAACACTTCAAGCATTTCTATCATCAAGGACGCTACAACGAACTTCAAAAGAGAATCAACATCATTCAACATGAATTCGAGAGATTATACTTCTTTGAAGTTTGAGCTACTAGTCCAAAGTGTATTGTAATTGAAGAAAGTTGTATAGAGTTGTAATCAAATTCAGTAATAAAGAGAGTTAAAGTGGAAGTAGGCTTACTCTAAGCCGAACCACTATAAAAATTGTTGTCTTTTCTGCTTTTTCTGTATTTTCTCTACTTACTTGTAGTTCCCGTGTACACGGGTGGTGCTTTCATCCAACTTCAATTGACACCGAGGTGTTAGCGTCCGATTTTCACGTTAACAACCATCTGTTTCAATTAATAGGGTGTGCACTAATTCAATTAATGCGTTAATTCTTATTAATATAACATTACGGCTCATTTAAATCCAATTGATTCACGTTTTAATTATTAAACCAAATAAACGGGTAACTTATAACGTGTGTTACCATGACTTTAATTACACCTATGAATTCCCTATTATCAAACAAATGTTACAATTCTTGATTACTTCTGCTTTCATCTTATTACTATTAAGTATATTATTATTTTTCCATTAACAAATTTAGTAATTACATTCGTTTCTTTCATTTCAACCTCACAACCAATTATAACAAATTTCAATAATTCCCCAGACGTTCCCTTTCCATTTATCCTTTTATTAAGTTTACATTAATAAATCTTTTCTTCCATTTCTTTATTTCAACAACTTGTTCTATTATGAACACCGTTAACATTATTTCCAAATATCCCTTAATTAACATTAACGTAAACTTTTATTTATTTTTACTGCAATTGATACAAAATTCAATTTCTAAATCTTAATATGCTCTAAATTAACAACTTCCAAACATTGAATTACCCCTCACATTTATGTAACCTTTGTTTATATTTGTTAAAATTTGATTTCTCATTTCAATTAATAGCCTAAATAAACGAGCAACCTATAGTTATAATCCTTAAATTAGCCTTGGTTATATTTTGATGCATTAATGCTTTCCAAATTTCAACTCAATTCTTATTTACGAAATATTCAAGCATCAAATTCCAATTATTTTCCTTTATCACATTTTATTAAAAATCTTGGTTCCCATTTATTATGCAGATTTATATTAATAAATCAACATTTACATTTGTTACTAGCATTCAACTTATAACCAAGCTAGTCCATTTTACATTATTTCATTTATTGCAATTTCATTCAATTTATACAAATTCAGCTTTAACTAACTTTATTGCCTAAATTTACATGCAGTTACTTATAATAAATAAATTATTGCATCGGTTAATCCAACAGTTACTTTTATTTTCTCATTTTCTATTTTATAATCAAATGTAACAACTTACACTATTCATAAATGGGATTTCACTTCAATTGTCAAAATCAAATTTTTATAACCATTGCTAAATTACATTCTTAACATTTACTTGAGTATAGGTTACAAAATTTTTATTTCTTCCTAATTTAATTACAAAATCTTATTAATTTAACCAATTCTATTTACCAAAATTTACGGGTCGTTACATTAAAACTTGAAACAAATTCTTACTTAAGTTGTAAAACAATAATTACCTCATTAGTACTAAAATTGTTTACAACATTTACTTTAAATTTATTGGGCTTATGCCCTATTTGAAGCAAACCCGAGCATACCCAGGTTTTACTCGAGTAATCACTCGGGATTCCCACTTATCCACCTGAGACATTCCTCGCGCACACTTCTTCTTCCTCTTCCCTTTACTAGAGTATCAGGTGACATGCTCTTGTACTCAGTTTCTAACCCGAAGCGATCACCATTTTACTCGAGTGACAGCTCAAGTTGCTCACCACCCATCAACATTGGCACCACAATCTATGTCGTACAGGTGCACGGAGTCGCGCCACTGCTCCGGCGAACTTCACGACCATCGACAAGTCGCCAATCTCACATACACTCAAAATCCAAACTCGATTCATCACCGAAATTTCTAAATCAACATTTAGCAGTTCGTTCGAAAACTGCACTCGACCAATCCAACATAATCACCTCGCAGTGTTGAAAATACGCTTATATGATTTTTTGTTTGATGATAATAAACATATATACATTCATTTAAATGTATTTGTTAATGTACTATTTAATTTTTCACAGATTAAATAAATATTTGCTGAATAAAATTAAATACACAGATTTTGAATTCAAACAGAAATTTTATTCAAACAAATATTTATTACAATTTTGAATAGTACAAATTCAAGCTCTCACTATACACTATACAACTTTGATACAAATTCAATTACATCACAATTTCACATTTACAAATGTCCTCACTACATATCGCTCATTCACTCATATTTTATCTTCATCTTCATTCCAGTTTGAATCCAGCATCTGAGCAATCTGCAAAATTATTCACTAACGCAGTAAAATTGAAAAAGAAATATTTTTGCAATATAAAATGAAATATGATTTTTGAAAATACGATTTGCCTCAGTTATTTGGGTTGTTCATCATAATTTAAATTTGAATTCATCATACACGAACAACTTGTGACATACACAGTGTATCACTGTATATGCCACAAGGCCGTGCACACCGATATATACACTTGATAATGATACAGGGACAGGTGAGCAGAGGTCAAACCCAAATGAAAAGCCGGGTTCAACTCACGTGCAATATATTCAAAATCACGACTCAAGCACAAGGTCAAACCCGAGTTTTTGAAACTGGATTCAACTCAAGTGAAATTTCAAAAATCAACATGAAGTGAACCAAGTTCAGGTCAGACCAATCAGTAGCATGCTAATGAATCAACTACAATGCAACACAAAAACCAAGGCTACACAATGAACTGCATGAAACAGTCATGAACAATGTCATAACAAACATGGACTGCAACGCAAACTAGGCATAAGTTCAACAGAGAAGCAAATTCAAAGTGGAAGCACCACCAAAGACTCAACAGGGAACATGGATGTCACATGCAAAGACCTCAAACCAAAGATATGACATCACAGCAAATATGACAGCAAGTGTCAACTAAATGAAACTGGTAAATGCAAAGACATAGTCATGATCACACAAGAAAATGTCCAAACAACAAACATCACAGTGACATGCACAACTAAATGAAACAGGTTAGCATATATAGATATGCGGTGACAAAGTGGATCAAAACGAATACAAAATGAAGTAGTGCAAGCATATGAAATGGCACTATCAAAGTATGCCATAATAAAGACAAGTAGCAGTGTGCAAATGAAGCAACTGAAGCCAGAAAAAGTATCACATGCTCTTGCTTCAGCTGCCAAGACAGTGTGGCAATGGACTAGTCTTGTAGTAGGGGGAAGACCAGTAGAAAAGATACCAAACCTTCATGATACCTTGGCCAACAGTATATCGAACAACAAAATGCAAGGCAGCAGCATTTCGTATTCATCACAACCAGATGATTTAAATCAAAAGAGCAGCAATAACGAGAATTTTGACAACCACAGTGAAGATAACAAGTGCACCAACATTTACAACATAACAGCACAAATGAATAATGCAAACAAGTACCAGATGGCACTAGCTCAGTAATCAAGTGAACAACAATGCAAACATGAAGTGAATGGATCTACAGGAAAGCAATAAACAAGTCTAAGTTCGAATTCAATGCAGAACGCAAACAATTTCAAGTTGAACAAATCAAAGCCGTGAGATGCAGTCAAGTCAAAGCCGTGGTCATCACAAAGAAATCAAAATTTTGTTTTGACCAAATATATCGCAATTTCAAATCAAATCAATGCCGTGATGACCAAGTTTTGAAACCGTGTTATTCAAGCAATTTGAACAAGTCACAAATCAATCCCAAGCATCCAAGCATAATCAAACGACCGATCAAAAAAATTTGACAAATTCAAATATTATTATACGACGAAAATACAGGGGGGTCGAACCCTATAAAAGTGATTAACATCATCGGCAATTGATGTATTCGAGTTCAAGCTAAACTGAGAATAATAATCATTCATCTCGAATCAAATCGAATTCAAGCATAAAAATAGAAAAGCAAAAGGAGCAGAAAGAACATACCGAAGCTTTTCGAATTCGATCAATTCGAAGCAGTTGAAGTGCACAAAGGAAATCATCGATTGACAAAAGAACGCCGCATCAATAATTTAATCGTAGTCGCAAGCTTCGAATTTCAAGAAACCCTAAATTGGATCGAAGGGACAAGCCCTAATTTAGCTTCAAAGTGGAACGGCCGGCATCTCCAAATAAACGAAGGAAGAAAATAAAAGAGACGGGCTAGAAGATAAAAGGGGCCGGCATTTTTTAATAAGGGCTTTAAATTTAAAATTAGGGTTGTTTGTTTTAAATTGTTTTTTAAATTTGTATTTTCTTTTTTAACCGTTTAAATTTCTAGTCGTGTGACTAAGGGACAAGCTACGTGGCGTAGCTTGAGAATTCGCAACTCAGTGGCTGAGTTGTGGCAGGGTTTTGAGCGTAGAGTTAGATTTAGTCGATAGCGGGTGTCGCGAGTTTACGTGTGTAAGCGAGGGACTATCTAATTTCTAGTAGAAACCTTGGGGGCAGCACGTAGGCAGGGTTTTGCCGAAGCTGGGTCAATTCTGTGTCGTTCTATTTCTGCATTTATTATTCTGCTATTATCTGTGCTACTATTGTTCTGTGATCTATGTTGAAATTATTTTATAAGCTTCCGCGATTAATTTCTATAATTTATACTATCACCCTATTCACCCCCCCTCTAGAGTGAAATCGATCCTACAAGTGGTATCAGAGCTAGGAACAAAAGCCGTTTTTGTTTTAAAATTTTTTACAAAAATCAATTTTTGTTTTAAATTCGTGTTTTAAAAATTGGTTTTTGTTTTAAAATTTTGAATTTTTGAAATGGCTTCTTTTATTAATACTTCTGTTGAGGGTCGCTCCAATATTATTCCTTCTATTTTCGATGGAACAGATTTTTTGAATTGGAAATTAAAAATGGAATTTCATTTAAAATCTGTTAATATTTAATGTTGGGATATTATTGAAAATGGGTGTGATATAACAGATAAGAAAATTATCTCGATTAATGCTATGGCTATGCATTTATTATATTCTCATATTAATCAAGATAATTTTAATTTCATCTCTCATTGTGAAAATGCACAGGAAATCTGGAATACTTTAAATGCAATATATGGTGCAAAAGTCAACAGCAATGAGAAATCCTCCACAACCAACTCAGTTAAAGAAATGTGCTTAACAGGATTTGTAAAAAGCAGTTGTGATGAGGATGATGATGATGGAGCAGCTGAGCTGGCGTTAATAATAAAGAAATTCAAAAGATAGAACAACAAATACGGAAATCCAGCTCTAAATCAACAATTGAAAAGCAGAATAATTAAAGCACTGGACAACTCGGAAGAACACGGGATCACTTGCAACAAACCCGGTGATATCAAGCCCAATTATCCCCGATTTCAACTCGACAAAGAAAAGGAATCAAAAAGAAGATGTTTTGCAGCCACGTGGAATAAAAGCGATAGCAGTGAGAGTGAGAAAGCAGATATGTGCCTTCATGGCAATATAACCGATAGCAACGATGACGAGCCAAGCGAGGTATCAAAACTTACTCACTCTGAATTACTTATTTATTTCCACGAAGTAAATGGCTGTTTTGAACGACTTAGGAAAAAATACGCCAAACTTGAATCTCTAAAGGATACTTTGATAGAATGCAATGAACAACTTGATCAATTAGTTAAGAACTATCAACGTAGAATCCCTAAGTGTGATAAGTGTCCAACATTCGAAGAGGAAACTAAAAAATCAGAAATCAATATAAAATCACTTGAAAATGAAATTCTGATTTTAAAAGAGAATGAAAATACTAGGAGAGAGAATTCTATTAAAAAGTGCACACAATTGTTAAACGAAAATGAATCTCTCAAATCACAAGTCCAACAACTGTCTACTACTTTAGATAAATTTTCCAAAAGTGAAAAATCGTTGAATATGCTACTAGGAAAGCAAACTGTTAATACGGTTAGACAAGGACTTAGATATAATAAATTGAAAATTGTTGAAAGCAATAATAATCAAGTTAATTCTATGTGCACAATTTGTAGAAAATATGGACACAGTCACAATAATTGTTGGTATAGACCCAAACATGTGAAAATTATACCGACTTGGGTTCCAAAAGGCACAAATATAAAATCTCTCAAAGTTAAACAAACTTGGGTGCCAAAGGGAACAATTATAAATAGTTTTGGGTCTTTACAAAATTGATTTTCGAAATATTCTGCCACTAACAACCATGGACTTATAAAAACAAATAGGTCACATAAATCTTTCATCGTGTAGGTGTGGTGGCAGGCTAAGGAACAACAATAGTGTTCTCTGGATTTTGGCTGTTCCAGAAACACAACGGGCGACAAAGCAAAGTTCCTTAGCCTAGTTCAAAGGTGACAGAATCACAATAGACAACATCGAAAAATATCGTAAAGGTAAAACAGGTAATGGTATGTTTTAAACGATATATTAAATGTGATAATCTGCACCGTATTATGAATTAAAATCAGCCAATATTGAGATGATGAAAAGATGATGATTCTGACTTATTCAACATAGTTGGCCAAGTATATTCTTATGCCAAAAACACTACAATAATCTCTAGATTCTTTGAATTACTTCATATATATCAGTTTGGATTAAAAATAGTGTTTTGTTGGATAATACAATTGGTTATAATACGGCTAACTCTATATTCACGGTTTTTGATTATTAACACGGCTTCAATTCAATTTCAAAAGAATGTCATTTAAATTGTTGTTAAAATTGAATTTGAAATTTTTGGTGCACGCTTCATGTTTTGGTCTATAAAATTCAATTGACGATAATTTTGAGTGAAAGAGAAATTCAGATGCAGATTACACTGGTAATCTAGTTGATAGAAAAACTACCAGTGAAACGTGATTTATGAGACATTTAGTAACTGCATCGTGTTTCAAAGAAAATATCTGCATATTCTTCATTTCAAATAATTTTCAAATAGCAGAAAATTTTCTTTTAAAACCCCCTGGAGAAAATCGTTTTTGACCATATTTTCAGATTAGTCATTTTTTGAAAAATTAATTTCATAATTATTTTTGAGTTTGATTTTAAATGACTATTTTGACTAATCTGACTCCCTAATGTTTATCGAAAAGAAAAATAGTGATTGAAAAAGAGATGAGTGTTAATATTGATCAAATATTATGACTTGAGACGGTATAATTAATAAATTTCTTTAGAAATTTAAACAAGAGTTATAAAACTTTTTGTTGGTAAAAAATTCCATGACCATCTCTATATCTATCATATTTCTAACAACCATCACTCATCAAAATTCTATATAGTTTGTCGATATGTGGTACTTTAAACAGGAATCGTTCGTTTTTCATTTTTCACATTTTTAAAAAAAAAAACAAAAATAAATAAATACATACCAAAGTATTCACTCTCATTTAAAAGTCCTCACGGTTATGCATGGGTGAATTACTTGGAATTTGTTATGTGCTTCCATGCTCATTTAAAAGTCCTCACGGTTATGCATGTATGGAACGCATATCAAAAGTTGATTTTTTTAAAAATAAACAAGTTGATTCTAATCCCATTTAAAAGTCCTCACGGTTATGCGTGGTTAGAAGATACTTGAATTCATTTTTTTTAATATAAAATTGGAATACTACTAATCTCATTTAAAAGTCCTAACAGTTATGCATGGTTAGTAGATATTCAAATTCCTGATATAAATATGACATAAATAGACACAACTGTATGGTTTTATATGATGACATCATTTCCATCATTCTATAAGTGGAATATGCGCCTAACAAAATATTTATGATTTTTGTTTGATTTTTTATTGAAATTTAATATTTATATTCAATTGAGTTTTAATGTTGGATTAATATCGATCACTTTATCTCTATTTTCTCTAACAGTATTATTCTTTTGCTGATAACAAAAGGGGGAGAGAAAAGTTAAGATTTTGTCAAATAAAATCAAGCAAAGGTCAAATAATTTTCCATTTTGCATCTAGACTCATTTGCATATTTTATTTGTATGCATATATGTAGGGGGAGTATTGTGTAGAGAGGAAGTATTTAAATAGGGGGATCAATTAGGATATATCTATAATCAAATACATTTAACATATTCAAAATCTTAAATATATGTTTGTTATCATCAAAAGGGGGAGATTGTTGAATATACGCTTATATGATTTTTTGTTTGATGATAATAAACATATATACATTCGTTTAAATGTATTTGTTAATGTACTATTTTATTTTTCACAGATTAAATAAATATTTGCTGAATAAAATTAAATACACAGATTTTGAATTCAAACAGAAATTTTATTCAAACAAATATTTATTACAATTTCGAATAGTACAAATTCAAGCTCTCACTATACACTATACAACTTTGATACAAATTCAATTACATCACAATTTCACATTTACAAATGTCCTCACTACATATCGCTCATTCACTCATATTTTATCTTCATCTTCATTCCAGTTTGAATCCAACATCTGAGCAATCTGCAAAATTATTCACTACCGCAGTAAAATTGAAAAAGAAATATTTTTGCAATATAAAATGAAATATGATTTTTGAAAATACGATTTGCCTCAGTTATTTGGGTTGTTCGTCATAATTTAAATTTGAATTCATCATACACGAACAACTTGTGACATACACAGTGTATCACTGTATATGCCACAAGGCCGTGCACACCGATATATACACTTGATAATGCTACAGGGACAGGTGAGCACAGGTCAAACCCAAATGAAAAGCCGGGTTCAACTCACGTGCAATATATTCAAAATCACGACTCAAGCACAAGGTCAAACCCGAGTTTTTGAAACTGGATTCAACTCAAGTGAAATTTCAAAAATCAACATGAAGTGAACCAAGTTCAGGTCAGACCAATCAGTAGCATGCTAATGAATCAACTGCAATGCAACACAAAACCAAGGCTACACAATGAACTGCATGAAACAGTCATGAACAATGTCACAACAAACATGGACTGCAACGCAAACCAGGCATAAGTTAAACAGAGAAGCAAATTCAAAGTGGAAGCACCACCAAAGACTCAACAGGGAACATGGATGTCACATGCACACATCACAGTAAATATGACAGCAAGTGTCAACTAAATGAAACTGGTAAATGCAAAGACATAGTCATGATCACACAAGAAAATGTCCAAACAACAAACATCACAGTGACATGCACAACTAAATGAAACAGGTCAAGCATATATAGATATGCAGTGACAAAGTGGATCAAAACGAATACAAAATGAAGTAGTGCAAGCATATGAAATGGCACTATCAAAGTATGCCACAATAAAGACAAGTAGTAGTGTGCAAATGAAGCAACTGAAGCCAGAAAAAGTATCACATGCTCTTGCTTCAGCTGCCAAGACAGTGTGGCAATGGACTAGTCTTGTAGTAGGGGGAAGACCAGTAGAAAAGATACCAAACCTTCATGATACCTTGGCCAACAGTATATCGAACAACAAAATGCAAGGCAGCAGCATTTCGTATTCATCACAACCAGATGATTTAAATCAAAAGAGCAGCAATAACGAGAATTTTGACAACCACAGTGAAGATAACAAGTGCACCAACATTTACAACATAACAGCACAAATGAAATGAAAACAAGTACCAGATGGCACTAGCTCAGTAATCAAGTGAACAACAATGCAAACATGAAGTGAATGGATCTACAGGAAAGCAATAAACAAGTCTAAGTTCGAATTCAATGCAGAACGCAAACAATTTCAAGTTGAACAAATCAAAGTCGTGAGATGCAGTCAAGTCAAAGCCGTGGTCATCACAAAGAAATCAAAATTTTGTTTTGACCAAATATATCGCAATTTCAAATCAAATCAATGCCGTGATGACCAAGTTTTGAAACCGTGTTATTCAAGCAATTTGAACAAGTCACAAATCAATCCCAAGCATCCAAGCATAATCAAACGACCGATCAAAAGAATTTGACAAATTCAAATATTATTATACGACGAAAATACAGGGGGTCGAACCCTATAAAAGTGATTAACATCATCGGCAATTGATGTATTCGAGTTCAAGCTAAACTGAGAATAATAATCATTCATCTCGAATCAAATCGAATTCAAGCATAAAAATAGAAAAGCAAAAGGAGCAGAAAGAACATACCGAAGCTTTTCGAATTCGATCAATTCGAAGCAGTTGAAGTGCACAAAGGAAATCATCGATTGACAAAAGAACGCTGCATCAATAATTTAATCGTAGTCGCAAGCTTCGAATTTCAAAAAACCCTAAATTGGATCGAAGGGACAAGCCCTAATTTAGCTTCAAAGTGGAACGGCCGGCATCTCCAAATAAACGAAGGAAGAAAATAAAAGAGACGGGCTAGAAGATAAAAGGGGCTGGCATTTTTTAATAAGGGCTTTAAATTTAAAATTAGGGTTGTTTGTTTTAATTTTTTTTTTAAATTTGTATTTTCTTTTTTAACCGTTTAAATTTCTAGTCGTGTGACTAGGGGACAAGCTACGTGGCGTAGCTTGAGAATTCGCAACTCAGTGGCTGAGTTGTGGCAGGGTCTTGAGCGTAGAGTTAGATTTAGTCGATAGCGGGTGTCGCGAGTTTACGTGTGTAAGCGAGGGACTATCTAATTTCTAGTAGAAACCTTGGGGGCAGCACGTAGGCAGGGTTTTGCCGAAGCAGGGTAAATTCTGTGTCGTTCTATTTTTGCATTTATTATTCTGCTATTATCTGTGCTGCTATTGTTCTGTGATCTGTGTTGAAATTATTTTATAAGCTTCCGCGATTAATTTCTATAATTTATACTATCACCCTATTCACCCCCCTCTAGGGTGAAATCGATCCTACACGCAGCCGTTGCTCAGACCACCGAAGACGCTCCAATTCTGTCCACATCACGTCACACCCTACTCTTCCACTCCCTTGAATTTCGAGAAGCTCGGTCAATCAGAGGAGACGAACTCGTGTCGTATTCTAACCACAACAAATTCGACCATTAAACCCTAAAATGAACTCGTCTAATCAATTCGCGCAGTAGAAATTTTTTTTGACAATTTTCCAGAAATCAATGATCAATAAACTAGCTTCAAACAAAATCTTATCACCAAATGTTGGTTCGATCATCAGAAAATGATCAAAATGCATATTTTGTTCAAATATGAACTGCACTTGGAATACTTAATTAAAAATCGTCATATTAATTTTTAAAAATCCTACTTTCTAATGATGAATCTAGTTATATTTCTGAATTGATAATTCATGACATTCGAATTTTACATACATTTGAATTTTCTCTGTAAAATCCAATTTCCAGACGTTTTATATCACTATCCTACTTAAAAACTATTTTTAGATCGTGACTCATGCATAAGTAAACTTGTTTTGTTTTAAACTATAAGCTTAATAGTGATTAAATGGAGAGTTATTAAATTTCTTGGTTATTTTCCACCCTGTGACCCAAAAGCAGAGAAGAACATACCCAGCATAGTCATATAAATGTATACAAAGTTAAAACTTAAAGGAAAATATATAAGCAAAGCACTATATTACTCATGAATTATACACACTGATTTAGTCATACTTGAGTCTTAAGATAGTTTATTTACTCACCTGAAAGCAAATTTGAAATAGAGAATAACTTTTTTTCTTGTTTTGAAAACCTACAGTTGATCTTCTTTTGAATCCTGTTTTGTTTAGTTGAATGATTTTGAGTTTGAAAATATAGTGATGTTTTACTTCGTTTTCTTCCTTGCTTTGTTTATGTTTTTGTTTGAACGAACTATACTAATATGGATGTATATATAAAGGAAATAGTTTTGAACATGTAGGTGTTTACTGAAAAAAGCAAATTCTGTTTTTAATCAGAGTTTTGTTTCTTCTTTCTTCTTTGGCCAGACAACAATTTCAGCTGAAATGATTTAGAGATATTTTCGAATAACCTTATTTTTGTGCTAGCATTAAATGCAAGTGTCCTTCATGTTTACATCCTTATTCCATTTTTGTATGTACATAGATACTTTATTTTTATATATATTTTTTCCTTTCTTGGCTTGCACACATTTTTTTTGTTATCTTGCTTACATAATTCACATGCAAATCTATATGTATTTCATATGTTATTTTTACTAGAATTATCTTAGGTATCCATATGAATTACCCTATATATTTATGTTTAACACAAATTCTTGTTTTCATAATTTTTATTATCATTTTTCTTGAAGCTTAAACTACCAAATGCTTTATTTAAATCCATATATCTTTGTAATATTTAATATTAATAATATTTTATTTCTTTTGAAACTTTTAAAATTAAATTTCAAAAGTTCAAATAAGTTACCAAATTTTAAATTAATAAATTTTGGGATGTTACACGAATGGATTATGGAACCGCAGGGAACGTTCCAAAATTCAAAGGAATCGAGTCAAAAAGGAAGAGATTCAAATTCTAACGAAAGTGATTTTGTAATTACATTTACCATATATGCTAAGGTTGCCTAAAGCCAAAGCTCTGATACCACATGTAACGACCCGATATTTTCAACC
Source organism: Allium cepa (assembly GCA_030765085.1). Taxonomy (NCBI): domain Eukaryota; kingdom Viridiplantae; phylum Streptophyta; class Magnoliopsida; order Asparagales; family Amaryllidaceae; genus Allium; species Allium cepa. The sequence goes on from CM060941.1 coordinate 1,047,578,562, forward strand.
ATTCGCATCCGCCCATGTCGGACTTGAATTGCTCAAAATACCGTGTTGTAAATAAAATTTGGCAAATCTCAGAATATATAATCACATATCACAGACACAGAGTAAATAATAATGCAGCGGAAGTAAAAAAAAATAGTAGTTCATGAAGCTACTATATATATAAGATACATCAGAGTTAAACAAGATACAACAGAAGAGTAACAAGATACATCAGGTACAAATCAGAATACATCACTGGAATCGTAAGATACTGAAAGAAAAATAGATGGCTGGATCTTTAAGAAAAGCTCCAACTCCGAAGGTGAGTCTTGAATGCTGAATCACTCAGTCTAACTTGAGCGTAAAGAAAAACACAAAACACTCGAGTCGGGACATAAATACTTATGAACTGTAAATCAACTCAAGTGAACAGTAACAAAAATGCATCAGTAACTTAAAGGATGCTTGGGATCACCCCGTCCTTTAAGGATCTGTTAAATTATTTACTATGTAGTAATATTGCGCTATTATAATAATGTCTACAGTAAAATAAACTTACTTTTAAATAGCGTTAAAGGGTTACCCATATAGCCCTCAACACGTAGTAGTCCCAATAGTCTGTCCAGTATCAGCATACCTCTAGATCGGGAGGCTACCCTAAATACTCTATGGGCTACAGGAGAAAAACAAACTCGTAGTAAAGCTTGCTATGGTAGGTGACACGACACAACTAGGCAATGCCAAGGTAGATATACCAATTACGCTTTCGGGCTGGTGGTAACGTAGCAGCCACTACGCCCGCCTCAAAACACACTCCCAATCAAAATCGAAGGATGTCCATCAAATCAATCACAATTAATAGCATAGTATCGAAGAAATGTGTCCGATAGGTGGAATGACCTCACTTGGCCTGTTGATCGCTCCTATTTAGCCACCTTAAGCCAACTCACGGGAGTCGGGTCCACGTAATATACCTCAAGAACGTCGCCACCATCCTACTTCTTTCTGAAAACTCCACCGCATACATAGTTGTTAAAGTGGTTTTCGGAGTTGGCAGAGAGTATGACAACTTCCGATCCCGGTCTCTTTAACAACCAATTGTTATTATAATGCCATGGTCATTTCAAAATAGTTCATACTTCAAAAATAAAATCATTTCATTTCCAAACTATATCCCTTTTCAAAATAGTTTATACTTCAAAACCAAAACCATTTTTATTTCAAAACTATATTCAAATCAATACGATATCATTTCCATTTCAAACACATATCCACCCTTCAAAAATCATAATACTTTCAAAGTTATAACTCTTTCGAAACCGAAATACTTGAAATCATCACACCTTGTAAATCATAACATTTCGAAATCATAGACTTGAAATCATCGTACCTTCCTTTAATCCAAAATTTCAAATTTCCAATTTAATTCAATTCAACCATCAGTTTCAATTCAATTCAGTTTTCCAACAAATCATTTCAAATCTTATCAATTTCAAATACATATTTAATCCACAAAATAAACTATTCAATTTTTAATATATTTCAAAGCTTTAATATCCCACATCTCAAAACCAAATTTTAGAATTTCATATATCTCAAATTTAACTTCATTATTACTTAGTTTTGCAATGTTCATTTCTTAAATCCAATATCATTTAAATAAACTCAAATTACAAGTAAACCAAATATCCTTTCATACTAATATAAACTTCAAATATTCATTTATCGAATAAATCGAATAAATCAAAATCAAATATCATTCCAAACTCACATTCTTCATCAAAATAAAGATTTTGTCATTCAAAACCATTTCAAAATCATTTCCTTTCAAATTCTTTATCAATTCATTATTGTTCTTTAATTCAAATATTCAATTTAAATATCGTTTTAAAATCAAATATATTATTCATTTATTATTTCAAATATCATTACAAAACACATTTCAAAATTCCATTCAAAAATTCATTTATCTCATTTCATTTCATTCCATTTAACACATAACAAGGCAAACACTACTTAAATTCAAATTTACATTAAATTCCTTTAAAATTAAAATTTAATTAATATTATATTCAAAACTCCATAAATTTCATAAATAATCAATTCCAATAGTTAAATCATTTAACACTTTAAAATATAACTCAAATAGTGTTAAAATCTATAATATTTCAAAAAATTGTCAAATTATAGCAACGACAGCATTTATAAAGTGCTAACGTAGCTTATAGTTTCCAAAATAGTTTAGTTCAGGAACAACGACATTTATAAAATGTTGTAATAGATATTTAGTTATTTCAAACATAGTTAAATTCAAAAGCAATAGCACTTAAAAATGTTGTCATAAGACCACAGCCTTTTTGGAAATGCTATTAATAAAATTTCAGATTTTATTATAACTTCAGAAACATTAACACTCCAAGTTTTTGTTATTTTATACTTATAAATCATATTTCTAAGCTTCAAAATTTCACATTTAAATCAATTTAACATATGATTTATCACAACAAAATTTTACAATTAAATATCCAACTAAAAACTCAATTCATTTGTTAAGTCAAAATTCACTATTTTCTTAACTTATAAATTTAACAAAACTTAACATTTTACTTCAAATATCATTTGAAAACTTTAAATTTGATTTCCATTATTTATTTACATTTGAAAAATAAAATTTAAAGTCAAAAATCACATTTACTTCAAATTTACATACATAAATTCACAAAATCAAAACTTAATATTTAGCCTTCTTAAAACCATAAAAATATATTTTTAAATCAAAATTTCATACTTTAAAAATACATATCTATATAAAAATCATTTAAAATATACCACGGGGTCTGTATATAATTTTCTATCCTAGGTCAAGTGATATGGATATGTATCATTTCAATCCGCGATTTAAAAAGAAAATCCGGGTTCTATCTTTTCAAACCCGCAATCCCAAGTCAAATAAAATACAATAAAAATCACTTGAGCCTACCATTTCAGCTCATAATGATTTTTCCCTATTCTCATGTCCGTTCGGGTATGTATCATTTCAACCCATAGTGATTCTATTCTAACAGGAAACTTGCAGTGTGATCATATACATAAACAATACAAACAAATATACCAACATGTCAATGTCACAATATACTGTCATTTATCATATGTCAAGTGATAATTAACAAAGTTAACATGGTAATAATATGAAATAATATACGGATAACATTTTAATTACTAATCACTTGTCATCCAGTTACCATTTCAAAAGTAAAAATGTCAGAGTGAGAAGAACTCACCTCTATGAAAGCTAGAGACCACTACGACACACAAGAACGATTCCAAAAGCACGACAAACACGATACAACATGACTTTTGATTCAAGTGAGCGAAGAGCCAAGATGTTTATCTTGTATACAAAAATTAAAAAAAAGCAATATGAATATATATACAATACAAAGATTAATTGAAATAAAGTGGAAATTTGAATCAACAAAGAACATTACTAGCCTTAACATCAAAATTGCATGACCATGACTCAACCAGGGCTCGGCCATCTTCACTAAGTTGCTCGGCAATGTTGTTAATAGGTGGTAAGGCTCAGGTTTGGCATCATATAGGCATGGCCACATAGGGATGTGAAGGGTAGGAGTTTCAAGGTGAAGAAGGTCAAAGGACAAGGCAAAAGAGAGTGGTTTTGTGCACAACTAGGCTCGGCCTAGTTATCATATGGGCTCGGCCATGCATGGTACAGGTTAGGCCTGTGGTGAAGTGATGGCTAGAAGTGATGTCATCAGGTGGTGGTGGTTCTAAGGTGGTGGCCGAAGTGATATGTGAAGGGATGGTGAAGTTTATGGCTCGGCTGGGCAATTTTTGTGGAGTTTTGCAAAGCTTGTGGTGCTAGCTTCAATATAATGGCATGGCTAGATCTGGACAAGGGGAAAGAGGTGGTTGCTACCATGGATGGTGATGGTGGTGGTCGATGGAGAAGAGGTGGGTAGTGGCCGAGCAAAGCACAAGAGGAATCAATGCAAAATGAAAGGAAAGAAAAGAAAAAATAAGAAAAAGAAGCCACTAAACAAACTTTCAAAATATTTTCACAAATGGAATATCCGTGAGAAATGAAAGTGAGAAAGTTTCTCACGTGAATCATGAATAAAATACATGGCTAAGCATAGAGAATGTATGGCCAAAGCAAGAAAATTAAGAGCCAAAAGAAAATGAAAGGACAAGCTAATGAAAAGTCATAAGAAATGAAAAGGCTTTGTCTCTTCAAATTTCCACTTCTTTTATTCAAAATAAACCAATAGAAAATCAAGTAAATAAAATAGAAAATGAAAACAAAATAAAGTAGAAATAGAAATAAATAAATAATTTTCAAAAAAATAGAAGATAAATAAGAAAATAGTTTATTAATTTGAAACTAGAATTTAAAATTGTAAACAAAATACAATTAACATTGGAAAATTTCAACTACACTTTAAAATGTTTTAAAAATTAAATTAAATATATAGCATGTCATGTTACACATATATACACAAATTAGAACATGATATAACCAACAAAAATATTACTTATATAAATTAAAATAAACAATTTTGTTAAATTAAACAATTTACATACAATGGTTTAAAAAGCATAACTTTCACAGTATTAATCGGATTTCAACGAAGCAAAAAGTAGTATATTTAAAATTTTATTTACCTTCATAAAAGAACAATAAATCTCAAAATTTCGAAAAAAATTTAAATTTTAAATTAAAAGTCAAAGTTTGACCATATTAACCAAAATTCACATTTCTGGAAAATATTCCATTTAGTCATGTTTGGAATTTTAATTCACATAAAAATCAAAATTTATATTTAAAATAACAAAATTTATCCATTTTAATAAATAAAATAAAGTTTTTAAATCAGGAATTTCAATTAAAATAATCAAAAGATACAATTAAATTAATCACAATATACAGGGTTGTTAGAATTTCATTGGTTAATTCAATGCTTACTTTTATTTACTTATTTCCAATTTTATACCCAAGTGCAACAATTTACACTATTACTGTAACAACCCTGTATTTTATGGTTATTTTAATTGTATATTTGTATTATTTTTATTGAAATTCCTTATTTAAAAAATTTATTTTATTTATGGATAAAACTTTATTTTATTTATTAAAATGAATAAAAATTTTATTTTAAATATTAATTTTTATTTGTTTGTGAATTATAATTTCAAACCTGAATATATTGAATATTTTACAAAAAAATGAATTTTGGTCAAAATGGTCAAACTTTGACTTTTAAATTTAAATTTTAAATATTTGAAAATTTGAATTTTATATTTTAGTATGAAAATAAATAAAATTTCAAGAATACTACTTTTCGTTTCGTTGAAATCTGATTTATGTTGTGAAAGTTATGTTTTTTACAATATTGTGTGTAAAATTGATTTATTTATCAAAATTGTTTATTTTAATTTATATAAATAATATTTTTTTATCATATCTTGTGTATATATGTGCTATATGATATGTTATGTAATTATTTTATTTTAAAACATTTTTATAAGTGTAGTTATAATTTTCCAATGTTAAGTGTACATTGTATATATTTTTAAATGCTAATTTCAATATATTAGCTATTTTCTTATTTATATTTTTTTATTTTTCCTTAAAATATTTATTTATTTTCTTTTTCACTTTTATTTTTTTCAATATTTTATTTTATTTTCTGAACTGTATTTGTTTATTTTTTTCAAAAGAAATTGTAAATCAAAGAGACAAAAGACTTTTCATTTCCATATGACCTTTCCTTCTTTGCCTTTTCCTCTTCTTGCCTTTTCATTTCTTTTGGACATTAACTTCTTAGGCTATATCCGTGAGTTTTTCTCCATTTCCATGTGAGAAACTCCTCCTTACTTTTATCATTCACAGCTATCTTCATTTGAGAAAAATTTTTTGTAAATTAATGGCTTCCATTCTCTTCTTCTTCTCCATTTTTCATTGTTTTGCCATGCTCCTCTCTAGTTTTGCTTGGCCACAACCACCACCATCTTCTCCGACCACCACCACCATCTCCTTCTCCTCATCATCCACTGCCAAACACCCCTCTCCTCTGACCAGACCAGGCCGTGCCCTCCTCTTGACCAAAACTTCACAAAACTTTGCAAAAATCCATGAAAATCAATGCTAGCCGACCATAACTTCAACACACCTTCCATATCTTGCCTTGGCCGCCACCTATAGCTCCACCACCATCATGACCTGACCACTAACCATCAGCCTCTCCTCTGACCAAACCCAAACATTGCATGGACGAGCCCAATGATGACTAGGTCGAGCCTGCAAGCACCTAAAACTCCTCCTTTATGCCTTAGACCTCTTATATTCCATGTTGTAACTCCTAACTTTTCACCTACCCTTGCTTTGTCTTCCATTAACTTGACCATAGCTGTGGATTTCATGCAAGAACATGTCATGGCCGAGCCCATAAGCATGTATGGCCGAGCATATGTTGAGTTATGGTCAAGCTTAAAATTTATTAAAAGCTGGGTAATGTCCTTTGTAAATTCTATTTCAATATTGTTTCAATTTAAAATCTTTGTATTGTATATATATATATATATATTATATATATATGGTCTTTTTTATTTATTGTATACAAGATTAATATCAAGGCTCTCTATTCATTCAATTCAAACCGTGCTTGTTGTACTTTTGGAATCGCTCCTGTGTGTGTTGTTTTGGTCTCCAGCTTGAAAAGGTGGGTCTTTCTCACTCTGACATATTTACTTATGAATTAGTGAATTATATATATATATATATATATATATATATATATATATATGGTCTTGTTTATTTATTGTATACAAGATTAATATCAAGGCTCTCTATTCATTCAATTCAAATCATGCTTGTTGTACTTTTGGAATCGCTCTTGTGTGTGTTGTTTTGGTCTCCAGCTTGAAAAGGTGGGTCTTTCTCACTCTGACATATTTACTTATGAATTAGTGAATTGATGGCAAGTGTTTAGTAATATAAAATGTTTATGCAAGTTAGTGATGATCATATGATATGCTACGCCATGTTATTACCATGTTAACTCTGTTAATTATCACCTGACATATGATATATGACATTATATTGTGACATTGACATGTTAGTGAAATCGTTTATATTGTTTGTGCATATGATCACACTGCAAGTTCCCTGTTAGAATAGAATCACTATGGGTTGAAATGATACATACCCGAACGAACAATAGAATATGGAAAAATCATTATGGACTGAAATCATAGGCCTGGGCGATTTTTATTTATTTTTATTTACTTGGGACTGCGGGTTTGAAATGATAGAACCCGGGTTTTCCTTTTAAATTGCAGATTGAAATGATATATATCCGTATCACTTGACCTAGGTTAGAAAATTATATACAGACCATGTGGTATATTTTTTAAATGATTTTTATATAGATATGTATTTTTAATAAGTATGAAATTTTTATTTAAAATATATATTTTATGGTTTTAAGGAAATTAAATATTAAGTCTTGAAATTGTGAATTTAAGTATGTGAATTTGAAGTAAATATGATTTTGAATTTAAATTTATTTTTAAAATGTAGGTAAATAATGGAAATTAAATTTAAAATTTTGAAATAATTTTGAAGCAAAATATTAAATTTTATTTAATTTATAAGTTAAGAAAATAGTGAATTTTGACTTAACAAATGAAAGTGAGTTTTAAATTGGATATTTGATTTAGAAAAAATAGTTATGATAAATCATATGTTAAAAGGTTTTAAATATAAAATTTTGAAGTCTAAAAATATGATTTATAAATTTAAATTAGAAAAATTTGGAGTTTTAATGTTTCTGAAGTTATAATAAAATTTGGAATTTTATTAATAGCATTCCCAAAAATGTTGTGATCTTATCACAACATTTTTAAATGTTGTTGTTTTTGAATTTAACCACGTTGAAATAACTAAATATCTATTACGGCATTTTATAAATGTTGTTATTCCTGAACTAAACTATTTTGGAACTATAAGCTACGATAGCATTTTTTAAATGCTATCGTTGCTATAATTTGACAATGTTTTGAAATGTTATAGATTTTAACACTATTTGAGTTATATTTTAAAGTGCTAAATGATTTAACTTTTGAAATTCATTATTTATGAATTCAAGGAGTTTTGAATGTAATTTAATATTTCTATTTGAATTTTTATGGAATTTAAATTAAATTTGAATTTAAATAATGATTACTTTGTTATGTGTTAAATGGGATGAAATGTGTTAAATGAATTTTTGAATGGAATTTTTAAATGTGTTTTGCTAATGATATACGAAATAATAAATGAATGACTTATTTGACTTAAAATTGATATTTAAATTTAGATATTTGAATTCAAATACTGATTTAATAACGGGGTTTTGAAAAGATATGATATTTGATGATTGAAATGGTTTGGAAATGATTTGATCTTTATTTTGATAAAGAATATGAATTGGAATGATATGCACTTTTGATAAATGAATATTTGAAGTTTATATTGATATGAAAGGATATTTAGTTTATTTGTATTGAGTTTATTTAAATAATATTGGATTTATGAAATGAATATTTCAAAACTAACTAATAATGAAATTAAATTTGAGATATATGAAATTATAAAGTTTAGTTTTGAAATGCGGGATACTAAAGCTTTGAAATATATTAAAAATTCAATAATTTATTTTGTGGATCCAATTTATATTTGAAATTGATATGATTTGAAATGGTTATTGGGATAATTGAAACTGATGGTTTGAATTGAATTAAGTTGGAAATTTGAAATTTGGGATTAATTGAATAAATTGTAAAATGTAAAGAATTAATGGAATGTTTCACGATTTCAAATGTATGATTTCGAAATGTTATGATTTTCAAAGTGTAATGATTTCAAGTATTTTGGGTTTCGAAAGAATTATAACTTTGAAAGGATTATGACTTTTGAAAGATGAATATATGTTTGAAATGGAAATGATAAACTATTTTGATTTGAATATAGTTTTGAAATAAAATGGTTTTAGTTTCGAAGTATAAACTATTTTGAAAGGGATATAGTTTTGAAATGAAATGATTTGATTTTTGAAGTATTATGATTTTTGAAATGACCACGGCGTTATAATAACGTTTGGTTGTTAAAGAGACCGGGATCGGATGTTGTCATACTCTCTGCCAACTCTGAAAACCACTTTAACAACTATGTACGCGGTGGAGATTCCAGAATGAAGTAGGATGGTGGCGACGTTCTTGAGGTATATTACGTGGACCCAACTCCCGTGAGCTGGCATAAGGTGGCTAGAACAGGAGCGATCTTAGGCCAAAAGGGGTAGCTCCTTTGGACGGACGCACTTCTTCAATACTATGCTCTTACTTGTGGTTGGTTTGATGGCCATCCTCCGATTTTGATTTGGAAGTGTGTTTCGAGGTGGGCGTATGTGGCTGCTACGTTATCACCAGCCCATGTGCGTAATTGGTATATCTGCCATGGCATTGCCTTGTGTGCCGTGTCACCTACCATACCGAGCCTTTACTACAAGTTTGTTTTTCTTCCGTAGCCCATGGAGTATTTAGGTTAGTCTCTCGATCTGGAGATATGCTGATACTGGATGGACTACTGGGACTACTACGTGTTAGGGGCTATATGGGAAACCCTTCGACGCTATTTAAAGGTAAGTTTATTGTACTATAGACATTATTATAATAGCACAATATTACTACATAGTAAATAGATTAACGGATCTTTAAAGGATGGGTGATCCTAAGCATCCTTTAAATTACTAATGCATTTTGGTTACTGTTCACTTGAGTTGATTTACAGTTCATAAGTATTTATGTCCTGACTCGAGTGTTTTGTGTTTTGCTTTACGCTCGAGTCAGACTGAGTGATTCAGCATTCAAGACTCACCTTCAGAGTTGGAGCTGTGCTTGAAGATCCAGCCATCTATTTTGCTTTCAGTATCTAGTGATTTCAGTGATGTATTCTGATTCATACTTGATGTATCTTGTTACTCTTTTGTTGTATCTTGTTTAACTCTGATGTATCTTATTTTATATAGTAGCTTCATGAACTACTATCTCTTTTAAATTCCGCTGCATCATTATTTACTCTGTGTCTGTGATCTGTGATTATTTATTTACTGTATATTCTGAGATTTGCAAAATTTTATTTACAATGCTGTATTTTGAGAAATTCAAGTCTGACATGTGCGGATGCGAATGGTTGAAAATATCGGGTCGTTATATTTGGTATCAGAGCTTTGGTAGCTCTAGGCAAAACTCAGCATATGGAGTAAATGTATTTACAGAATCACTTTCATTCAAGTTTGAATCTCTTCCTTTTTGACTCGATTCCTTTGAATTTTGGAAGGTTCCCTGCGGTTCCAAAATCCATTCGTGTCCCTCGCTATTTATCTTCTTTTGATTCTGGAGTATCCCGTAACTCCACTTCGAAAGATCTTTATAATGAGTCGGCGGTCTCGGCAATCTCAAATTTATTTGTAAAGGGTGGAAACTCCTTTACAACAGCATCGATTCACGAGAGATTTTATATCCTCGGTTTAGACGCTAGTATCTCTTATAATTCCAAACTCTATATCTTGAGATCGAATGTTAATTTACTCTAGAAATCCACATCTATCTTATTCTTTAAGTTACGGTTGACCCGGTTAAGGTTGCCCGCGATTTATATAAGCTTATCCATCTTCCTATTCTGTTATTTAATCATCTCATCTTTGTTTCCAATTTATCTTCAAATCTTTCTTAAAGTGTATTTGTAAACTAATATTTAAAATGTTTTATATATTTTGTTGTTTGAGTTGTTGATGTTGATTTGGGTTTCTGATCGATTCATCTGATCAATGCTACCGATAAGATTTCCAAAACACTGAAAAAAGCAAACTGACACAATATGTTTTTTCTCAAATTTGGTAATGAAATAAATTTTGTAACTATATTATAAATTTTTCTGGATTTTTATTGAATTGGTTGTTAAGGAACAAGAATTTGATTTTATATATCATTATCTCTTGTTTCATATATAAATAATGGAACCATAAACATGGTTATAAATTTATTTGGAAATTTAAAATGAATTTAAACAAGAATTGGAGAATTTAATTTCCGATGGATTTCAAACCTTGTATTTAAATTTTTAAAAGGATATATTATTTAAAGTATGTTCGAATAGAATTTTTTTTTCAAAGAATTTTAAAGTTTAAAACTAGTGCTCTTCTCTTTGTCGCTACAAAATAATTTCGGTGATGACTACAGCATCATCGACATTCATTTTCGAGTTTCGAAGTGAAGAGACCGTTCTGGAGTCTTGCTACAGTTTTATTTTGGGAAATTTAATTGATTTGAATTTCTAAAATAAGATTCGATTTATAACATATGCTGATATATGAAATAAATTTGAACAAATATATATATATAGTATATGTGCATTTATTTATCTATAAATATTTGGAATTTATTGGAAATTTAATTCCTAAATTTTATCTTGAAGGATAATTTCAAGTATAATTTTAAGATTTAGATAAATATTAAAGCTTGAAATGATTGAATTAGAAAGTTTTATCTGTATAATACACAATTTCATTCCAATATAACTTTCCTAAATTATATAGAAGTTGAATATGTAATTGGATAATATACAATATAAAATGATTTTATAAATAAAATTTGAGTTGTTATAATAAATGTTATACACTTAAATTTTAGTTATAAAAAGATTAACAGAGTTAAATAAAGAAAAAGGGTAATGGAATAATTTACAATATAAAATGATGATAAGGAACTAAGAATAAATTTAAGACAGTTATAATAAGTGTAAATATATTTAACATAGGTGATAAAATATATTGAGAGGAATAAATTTAATTTTTACTAGGAATAAAGAAGAATAAAATTTTATTGTGCACATTTTGAGTATAATAAATGTTTTTTCAAATCCATGATTTTTGAAATTGTTAATTTAAGATAATTGGATGATAAGATAATGAAATAATAGATGCTTAAGATTTATTTAAATTATGTAAAATTAATTTTCAATTTAAGTTTGAAATTTTCATAGTTTCAAATTTATTATCTTATTTTGTTTTCAAACTATCTTTTAGTTGTCCTTATTTCCCTTATCTTGCAACAGAATGGGAAGGCTATTGCTTATACCAGTCTATTTAGAAACCTTTCTATAATCTTTAATAATCTTTGGTACTCATTTTGAATCTGGACACTGCTTGCCATACAGAGACCGTCGGTCAAAAAAAAAAGAGTGAATCAGATTTCTTGAATATCTTCTTCGCGTTTGTGATCATCTCCATCTTGTTAAACTTACCTATAACAACAGTTATCATGTATAATTTTAATCTTATTGTTATCTTGCCTTAATCCTATTTCATTCTATCTTTTTCTGCGCTTTTCCGTACCTCGTTCCTTTTCGGGGACGAAAAGTTTTGAGTGGGGGAGAGTGTAACAACCCTGTATTTTGTGATTATTTTAATTGTATATTTTGATTATTTTAACTGAAATTCCTAATTTAAAAACTTTATATTACTTATGGATAACACTTTATTATATTTACTAATATGAATAATTTTTTTATTTTATATATTAACTTTGATTTGTATGTGAATTATAATTTCAAACCTGAATATATTGAATATTTTACAAAAAGGTAAATTTTGGTCAAAATGGTCAAATTTTGACTTTTAAATTTAAATTTTAAACATTTGAAAATTTTAATTTTATCATTTAGTATGAAAATAAATAAAATTTCAAGAATACTTCTTTTTGTTTCGTTGAAATCTGATTTATATTGTGAAAGTTATGTTTTTTACAATATTGTGTGTAAACTTGATTTATTTATCAAAATTGTTTATTTTAATTTATATAAATAATATTTTTTATCATATCTTGTGTATATATGTGTTATATGATATGTTATCTAATTATTTCATTTTAAAACATTTTTTTAGGTGTAGTTATAATTTTCCAATGTTAAGCGTACATTGTTTATATTTTTAAATGCCTGTTTCAATATCTTAGCTATTTTCTTATTTATATTTCTTTTGTTTTTCCTTAAAATATTTATCTATTTTCTTTTTCATTTTTATTTTGTTCGGTATTTTATTTTATTTTCTGAATTGTATTTCTTTATTTTTTAAAAGAAATTGTAAATCAAAGAAACAAAAGACTTTTCATTTCCATATGACCTTTCCTTTCTTTGCCTTTTCCTCTTCTTGCCTTTTCATTTCTTTTGGCCATTCACTTCTTAGCCTATAGCCGTGAGTTTTTCTCCATTTTCACGTCAGAAACTCCTCCTTACTTTTATCATTCACGGCTATCTTCATTTGACAAATTTTTTTTGTAAATTAATGGCTTCCATTCTCTTCTTCTTCTCCATTTTTTCATTGTTTTGCCTTGCTCCTCTCTAGTTTTGCTTGGCCACAACCACCAACTTCTCCGGCCACCACCACCATCTCCTTCTCCTCATCATCCACTGCCAAACAGCCCTCTCCACTGACCAGACTAGGCCGTGCCTTCCCCTTGACCAAAACATCACAAAACTTTGCAAAAATCCATGAAAATCAATGCTAGCCGACCATAACTTCAACACACATTCAATATCTTGCATTGGCCGCCACCTATAGCTCCACAACCATCATGACCTGACCGCTAACCATCAGCCTCTCCTCTGACCTAACCAAAACCTTGCATGGACGAGCCCAATGATGACTAGGCCGAGCCTACAAGCAACAAAAACTCCTCCTTATGCCTTAGACCTCTTATATTCCATGTTGTAACTCCTAACTTTTCACCTACCCTTGCTTTGTCTTCCATTAACTTGACCATAGCCATGGATTTCATGCAAGAACATTTCATGGCCGAGCCCATAAGCATGTATGGCCGAGCATATGTTGAGTTATGGTCAAGCTAAAATTTATTAAAAGCTGGGTAATGTCTTTTGTAAATTCTATTTCGATATTGTTTCAATTTAAAATCTTTGTATTATATATATATATATATATTTATATGGTCTTGTATATTTGTTGTATACAAGATCAATATCAAGGCTCTATATTCATTCAATTCAAATCTTGCTTGTCATGCTTTTGGAATCACCCTTGTATGTGTTGTTTTGGTCTCCAACTTGAAAAGGTGAGTCTTTCTCACTCTGACATATTTACTTATGAATTAGTGAATTGATGGCAAGTGTTTAGTAATATAAAATGTTTATGCAAGTTAATGATGATCATATGATATGCTATGTCATTTTATTACCATGTTAATTCTGTTAATTATCACCTAACATATGATATATGACATTATATTGTGACATTGACATGTTGGTGAAATCATTTATATTGTTTATGCACATAATCACACTGCAAGTTCCCTGTTAGAATAGAATCACTATGGGTTGAAATGATACATATTCGAACGGACATTAGAATAGAGAAAAATCGATATGGGATAAAATGATAGGCCTGAGCAAATTTTATTTACTTGGGATTACAGGTTTGAAATGATAGAACCCGGGTTTTCCTTTTAAATTGCATATTGAAATGATATATATCTGTATCACTTGACATAGGTTAGAACATCATATACGGACCCCGTGGTATATTTTTTAAATGATTTTTATATAGATATGTATTTTTAAAAAGTATGAAATTTTTATTTAAAATATATATTTTATGGTTTTAAGAAAATTAAATATTAAGTCTTGAAATTGTGAATTTAAGTATGTGAATTTGAAGTAAATGTGATTTTGACTTTAAATTTATTTTTAAAATGTAGATAAATAATGGAAATTAAATCTAAAGTTTTGAAATGATTTTGAAGCAAAATGTTAAATTTTATTTAATTTATAAGTTAAGAAAATAGTGAATTTTGACATAACAAATGAAAGTGAGTTTTAAATTGGATATTTGATTTTAAAAAAAATTGTTGTGATCAATCATATGTTAAAAGGTTTTAAATGTGAAATTTTAAAGTCTAAAAATATGATTTATAAATTTAAATTAGAAAAATTTGGAGTTTTAATGTTTTTGAAGTTATAATAAAATTTGGAATTTTATTAATAGCATTACCAAAATTGCTGTGATCTTATCACAACATTTTTAAATGTTGTTGTTTTTTGAATTTAACTATGTTGAAATAACTAAATATCTATTATGGCATTTTATAAATGCCGTTATTCCTGAACTAAACTATTTTGGAACTGTAAGCTACGATACATTTTTTTAAATATTGTTGTTGCTATAATTTGACAATGTTTTAAAATGTTATACATTTTAACACTATTTGAGTTATATTTTAAAGTGTTAAATGATTTAACTTTTGAAATTGATTATTTGTGAAATTTAAGGAGTTTTTAATATAATTTAATATTTCAATTTTAATTTTTAAGGAATTTAAATTGACTTTGAATTTAAATAATGATTACTTTGTTATGTGTTGTAATGTCCCGCCTTTTCGCACGCTTCAAATCGACACAGGTGCCAATTTAAACCATACGGAAGGGCGGACTGTTATGGGGTAAATAAGAAAAATAGAGAAGAAATAAAATAAAACTGAATCTCACAGCGGAAGGATAAAATATAATAATCAGTATACAGTTCATAAAACTGTTTACAAAATGAATGATTCTTCTTTATACAATAAATATCAGAGTTCACATACCAATAAATATCAATGCAGCGGAATTAAATAGTGTAGTGGAATAATAGTAGATAATAGTAACACAAATCTTCGTCTTCGTCCTCCACCTCCAGAGTTAAAACTTCAAATCCTGAAACGCTCGGACTAACCCGAGCGAATTGAAAAGACAAAACACTCGAGTCAGAACTAAAAAATCTTATGTAAGTTAAATCAACAGAGATGAATATGAGTGCAGTAACTTAAAAGATGCTCGGGATTCACATCTCTTAAGGATCCGTTAAACTATTTACTATGTAGTATATTTCGCTATTATAATAGTGTCTACTTGTAAAATAAACTTACTTTTAAATAGCGTTAAGGAGTTACCCAAACTCCCCCTTAACACAATAATAGTCCCAGTAGTCCATCCAATATTATAGTCCCTCCTGATCGGGAAGCCATTAGAGGATACCACATGGGCTACGGGAGAAAACCAAACTCGTACAAGGCGCGATAGGTTAGGTAACACGACACAACTAGGCAATGCCAGGGTTGATATACCAATTACGCTTCTGGGTCGGTGGTAACGCGTAGCTGCTACTACCGCCCACCTCGGACAAACTCCCCCAAATCAAAGAAATCAAAAGTGAAGGTAGCCACCGAATCAATCCAAAGTCAGAGTATAGTATCGAAGGGAAGTGTCCGATCAAAGGTGCTACCTTATTAACCCGTCGATCACTTCTGTTTTAACCACCTTATGCCAACTCACAGGAGTTGGGTCCACGTATTTACCTTAGAGGAAACGCTACCACCATCCTACTTCATTCTGAAATCTCCACCGCGTACACGGTTTTTAAAGTGGTTTTCGGAGTTGGCAGAGAGTATGACAACATCCGATCCCGGTCTCTTCAACAAATAAACGTTGTTATAACACCACGGTCCTTAAAAATAGTTTATACTTTAAAACCAATATATAATTATCCATTTCAAAACCCATTAATACAATATCATTTCCATTTCCAAAACAACTCATTTTGATATTATTTTTATAAAACCCAAATCAATAATATCATTTTTATTTCAAATATATTTCCTTTCCAAAATCATACTGCTTTAAAATTTATAATATTTGGAAGCCAAACATTTGAATTATAACTTTCAACATAAAACTACGAAATTTGTAGCTTTAAAACCATAACTTTCAAAACTTAAATGGTTTGGATATTCAACAGTATATAAAATAAAACAGTTAAATTTAAAATTTCTTTATAGAGTAAATAATTTCCATGCCTTTGCAATTTTATTCACTTTAAATTCAGTTTAAACCCATAACCTTTAGATTCACTTTCATTTTGAATAAAACACTTCGATTTCAATATTTTCAAACTTTGAGTATTTAATAAATTTCAAAACTAGGGTTGGGAATTTCTATTCAACAATTCATTGTCCTATTATTTAGTTATGAAATGTTTACATAATAGATCCATAACCATTTAAAATAAAACTCAATTTATTAACACTAAATATTTCCTTCCATTTATTTATACTAGAATTATTCATTTAAAATTTCAGATATAAACATCATAACTTTAAATTTCAAGTCTAGTAATTTCTTCATCAACTTATGGAGTTTGGTTTTTAAATAAGCTCAATTCCAAATAAATTTCCAATTTACCTTCCAATCTTAATTGGTTTAAATCATTAAAACTCTATATATATACCATATCTTAAACCTGTACTTGACCACATATTATAAATTATCAAACTCCATTATTCAACTTATATATTTTATTTAACAGATTTATACATAGCTTAAATTCAAAAATTTAACTATATATGTATATATATAAAATAATATTTATATAATATCAAAATTTAATATTTATTAAACCGTATCCTATCCAAACCATAGAAATCATTTCAAAAATAATATATATATACACACACACACACACACACACACCGCAGTGCCTGTATAAAATTTTCTATCCTATGGTCAAGTGATACAGATATTTATCATTTCAATCCGCAATTTAAAAATAAAAATGCGGTTGTATATCATTTCAAACCGCAATCCCGAATGAAATGAAATGCATGATAACTTGCAGATTATATAATATATAACACATCATCCATTCACCAAACATCAATCATTAACCATTTATTACAATCATCATCCAATTTGAACAAAACATCAATATATAGCATATAAAATGTAATAGGTATCAATGAACAGTTTATATTCAAAAATAAATTAATAACTGTTTAATCGGAAGTTTATATGCAAAAATAAATAAATTAACTGCCAATTTATATGCAATAATAAAATTAAATAACAATTTAATTTAAATAAATGCAATCTAACTGAGACGATGAATAAAATATGCCAAACAGTCATAAATGAATTTCTACTCATATCATAAATCAATTTAACAACATAAGAAATTTTAGAAATTGTGAGTGGGTAAAAACACTCACCTTTTGAATTTAAATCGAATTTAAATCCGATTTAAACCCAAAAATTTTACCATCTCAGAATTCGCCCAAACCAGCGTCATCAAGTCCGAAATTTTATTATGATCCTACCAAAAATCGCGTGTGAGACGGAGTTCGTATGTGGAAGTTATCATCGTTAAACGGTTGGAAATAGAAATAAAAAAACAAAAAAAACCTAATTAAAATAATATGCCACATCATCCATTGTGAACAACGCCATCGTCTTCAGTAAGTGATTTCCAGGACCGAACCCTAGCCGCCTCCAAGATTTGAAATTTCGACGCCACCACAAGCTACTCCACATCGATCAACCTTCGTCGCCGCTCCAATCACCTCAGGTCGACCTCCCTGATGGCTTGCGGCCCACCACGGCGTCCTCTAGGCCACGCGACTTCTGTGCGTTCTAGGCCATTTTCTGGCGAAACCAGTGACCAATTACACGTCCTTGCCGTAAGGATCGGCTTGCCTCGATGCCCTCTCCGCATCCATGTCCTCCGATCGACGCCAGAATCAAGATCCACCATTAAATCACAACACTAACATACGATGGCCGAGGTTGATTTGCAATTTCAGGTTAAACAGTGAATCGTTTCGAAAAAACGAACAGTGCCAGCAGAATACGCTCTTCGAGAACTATGACATATAATTTTTTTAATTTTTCTGGAGACTTTGAATTTTTGACTTTGATTTTGGACTGTAATTGGATCTGGGGTATGCATCCATTGGAGGAGGAGGATCTGAGGAAATGAACGCACAAACAAATGAGAATTGATGGAGGCTAGGGTTTATAACTGGGTTTATATAAGTAGGTTAGAAATAGAGTAGATGGATCTGATAAACAAACGTGCTGAACGATAACTGTCCCAGAAAGCCCGTTCTGACCCCGGAACGAAACTGGTTAAACCCATATATCAAAATAGGTATTTAAAAATATTCTTAACGCGATGGAAAAAGTTTCACGTCCAAATTCCATCGTATGAAGAAGTTATGCTGAAATCAATGTTTTCCAATTGATTTCAAATTGATTTCAATTAAATCGATTTCAAGGCGTTTCGCGTTCATACGATCAAACGACAAGTCCGATCGCTATGAAACTTGAAACGCTATAATAATTCACCGTTACGGATCCGATGAAACTGGTTTCGTCGAAATCCAAGTCCATGACGAAAATGGCTATTTTTATATTAATTAAATAAATTTAAATTAATTAATTAAATCAAATTTCGCGTTAAAAATTCTGAACTTTGCAATCTTTATCACTTTATAATTTTCAAACATTTATAATGCTTTAACAATTTTTAAAAGTCAATTTATCAAAGATTAATCAATAGAAATCTTCAATTTAATAAAATTCAACAATTATAGATAAATTTCCAAAATTTCCATTAAATTGAATTTACCCATAATTATTCCATTCATAATTTCAAATAGAAGGGTTTACCATTGGATTTAAATTATTACATAAATATTTCCTGTTTTCAAATTAATTTTTAAATTAACGTAATAACTACAAATTTGATTTCATTCATTTGCAATAAATCCAACTATTATAAATTAAATAAATTAACTCACTATTAAAATTCAAATTCTAAAATTCATAAATCTATCATCTTGATTTACTTATAAATTTATAAGTCTTTAAACCCAATTCCATCACAATTTAATGTAGCTTAATTCATCCATTATAGAATTTATTTCAGTTTCTTAAAATAACACATTTGTTATAAATTGAATCCAATTTATTTTAATAAGTTTCCAATTAAACGGATTAGATTTAATTCCAACCCTTAAATTGAGTCTATTATAACTCTATACCATAATTAACACTTGTCTCACATTTCATTCCATTGATATACTCAATTTCATCTTTCATGCAAATTTTATTTCATTACCTAAATATACACCTATTAACATTTTAAATTTGAAGGAATATTATGTTTTTAAATGTGTATTTCTATATATTGAACACATAAATTACGGTCATCAAATACTTTACATTCTATAACTTACTCTACATTCTATAATTTACTTTGCATACTTTTTCGTATTAATTTCTTAATTATCAAAATTTCAACTTATTCCCCAAATCCACAAATTATTACTTAACATAAATCTATGCTTTTATTACTTTACGCTCACACTTCCGTTACTCTATAATTAATCACCAAGCAACGTTATCATCAAACCAACATTAATTAGTATATTAAATGCTTACATTTATTTCTCTAAATCCAATTTGTTCCAACTTTATTTATATTAATGCTATTCCCTTATTTTGGTTATTATTTATCAACTTGTTCTAACCTTATTACCTAAATTTCCGTTATTGTAAACCTTTAAGATTTTCATTTAAATTAAATATAAATTCTAATTCAATCAACCCTTTCAACATGCAACTTATAATAAATGCTTACAAGTACGAATGGAATTATCATTTATTCTAATATTTTCTAAATTTACATTAACATATAAATTAATTTCCTTTAAATAAAACTTATACCCCATTTCATTTATTGAAATCTATTCAAATTGCTAGTAAATAGGTTTTAAGTCACCATTTATATAATTTAATTTAGCGTTCATTTCAATATTTGTTTATAAAGTTTTTATTTCTACTAAATTTAATTACAAAACTCATTTATTTAACCAAATTGAATCCACGAAATTTACGGGTCGTTACATGTGTTAAATGGGATGAAATGTGTTAAATGAATTTTTGAATGGAATTTTTGAAATGTGTTTTGGTAATGATATTCGAAATAATAAATGAATGACTTATTTGACTTAAAAATGATATTTACATTTAGATATTTGAATTTGAATTCAAATACTGATTTAATAATGAGGTTTTGAAAAGATATGATATTTGATGATTGAAATGGTTTGGAAATGATTTGATCTTTATCTTGATAAAGAATATGAATTGGAATGACATGTACTTTTGATAAATGAACATTTGAAGTTGGTATGAAAGGATATATAGTTTATTTGTAAATTGATTTTATTTAAATAATACTGGATTTATGAAATGAATATCTCAAAACTAAGTAATAATGAAACTAGATTTGAGATATATGAAATTATAAAGTTTAGTTTTGAAATGCGGGATACTAAATCTTTGAAATATATTAAAAATTGAATAGTTTATTTTGTGGATCCAATCTATATTTGAAATTGATATGATTTGAAAGGGTTGTTGGGAAATTTAATTGAAACTGATGGTTTGAATTAAATTAAGTTGGAAATTTGAAATTTGAGATTAATTGAATAAATTGTAAAATGTAAAGAATTAAAGGAATGTTTCATGATTTCAAATGTATGATTTCGAAATGTTATGATTTCGAAATGTTATGATTTTCAAGGTGTAATGATTTCAAGTATTTTGGGTTTCAAAAGAATTATAACTTTGAAAGTATTATGACTTTTGAAAGTTGAATATATGTTTGAATTTGAAATGATAAACTATTTTGATTTGGATATAGTTTTGAAATAAAATGGTATTAGTTTCTAAGTGTAAACTATTTTGAAAGGGGTATAGTTTTGAAATGAAATGATTAGATTTTTTAAATATTATTATTTTTGAAATGACCATGGCGTTATAATAACGTTTGGTTGTTGAAGAGACCTGGATCAGAAGTTGTCATACTCTCTGTCAACTCCAAAAATCACTTTAACAACTGTGTACGTGGTGGAGATTCCAGAATGAAGTAGGATAGTGGCGACGTTCTTGAGGTATATTACGTGGACCCAACTCTCATGAGTTGGCATAAGGTGGCTAAGACAGGAGCGATCTCGGGCCAAAAGGGGTAGCTCCTCTGGTCGGATGCACTTCTTCGATACTATACTCTTACTTGTGGTTGATTTGATGGCCATCCTCCGATTTTGATTTGGAATTGTGTTCCGAGGTGGGCGTATGTGCATGCTACGTTACCACTAGCCCGTGTGCATAATTGGTATATCCACCCTAGCATTGCCTTGTGTGCCGTGTCGCCTACCGTATCGAGTCTTTACTACGAGTTTGTTTTTCTCCCGTAGCTCATGGAGTATTTAGGGTAGTCTCTCGATCTGGAGATATTGTGACGCCCCACCCCGAGACCCACATTAACAAAGAGAATTACTGGGTAATTCTATCGCTAATGTGGAGAATAGGGCTGGTTAGGAGCGATCATCTATAATCTTGTCTTAAACATCTACTGCATACGTCGATAAATGCTCTATATTTTTTTCTATTTCAAGTGAATCGACATATCCAATAAATGCTTGATACAAAACTATAGGTGGTTAATGGATCTATCAGAACAAAATACAATAACAGAATGCATATCACATCACAGAATACATACATACATATATATATATATATACATACATATACATAGATACATCCCAGTATGATACAAACTAATATACAAAAGTTGTACGAGACCACACTATATACATCTAATCAAATACATATCAGAGTCAAGCGGAAAGAAATATAAACTACACAAAAGTGCTAGGCTGATACCAAGTAGATGCATCAAAGCTAAGTCCTATAACTGATAGCTAACCTGAAACAACTCGGTCTGACCCGAGTATAAAATACGCGGGTCAGTCAAGCTAAAACAATCAGTTAATAAGGATAGACGATAATATGAAGCATAAGATACAAGGTGATAATTCTTCTCAAATGAGAAGAGGCAATAGAAAGAAAACATACTCATGAATTAAGTGAAACAATGTCATTTAAGTATACAAAGACATCAAAAGGGGTAAACTCGACAATAACACTCAAATAATATAAACAATCACCAATGAAAATCTCCAAATCAAAACTCATGAAACTCAATAAGAGTTTATAATCCCATATCGAAATCACCATAAAATAACATATATATAAACCTTTCTCTAACTCAAGGCTATAAGTAAATTCATCATCTCAAATTGGTCAAATCGAAATCAAAAACTTATAAAAATTCCCCAGATTGGCCAAATCCCATTTGCATGCTGAAGCGATGCTGCACATGCCACTCACAGATGGCCGAAGCCTCTGACAAGGTCGCTAACACCTTCCAAAGCAGTTTGTCCTCATGACAAGGTCGCTGACACCTCTCCAAGCCATTTTATCAGCCCTAACATGGTCGCTAACACCTCCCAAAGCAGTTCGTCCTCATCACAAGGCCGCTAACGCCTCTCAAAGCAGTTCTATTAGGTGAATATCGTGAATGTGTCACAAACTCACGGATAGGAATTCGAAAAGTGTTAACGTGTGTCTCATACCACACGTTCGCACTTAGCGGTTTACTAACCGCTAGTCAATGCCACACTAGAAACATCATAAAACTCAAAAAACCTCACCTCATCTCATTGGCGAGTGGTAAAGAGATACCATATTCGTCTCATCTCATCGATAAATATTAAATGGCATCTTAACTTGTCTCATCTCATCGACAAGTGAAAACATCGTGATGGTTCCTCATAAACCATAAATCTCAAAATGTGAAATCATATACTCAAGACTTGCCTTATATCAATGGCAAGTAAATAAAACATTGTTATGGTTCTCATCGACCATAATCCTACATAGGAGATCTCAAACCATAATACTTGCCAAATATTGGCCATCTTAAATAATTCCAATCAATAGGAATTATAAAACTCAAAATATGCCATAAAATGGCAGAACATCTTAGAATCAATAATCTCAAATAGCTTCGATCGTACAAGTCTAGAATTAACCGAAATAGTAAACGCACATGTCCCATACCACGTGTTTTACTAAATCGTTTAATTTTCTTTCTCATACGTTCGAATAGTGTAAAAGTGTATGTTTTATATTTAAAATAGTTTACTAGAGAAAACAAGCTTTTAAAACTATTTCTCAAAAAGATTAATAAAACAAATATTTGAAATTTCTTTATTATAGAAAATAAATAGATTTTATATTAGAAAAATAATATTAGAACTATATGATAATAATTTGAAATGTCCATTTATATCAAAAATCACTTCAAAAGGGGTTTAATGAAAATTGTGCTCGACAACAATGAAAAACAAGAAAGATAACTCAAGACCGGTCACTTGAATTCAATACGAATTCAATTTAAATTTAACCCAAAATCAATTCAAATTCTATTTAAATTTGAATTTCAAATTTTCCAAATATAGCTAGCTTATTGATAGGAATTATAGCTCTCAAAACATTTCAAAACAACATCATAATCGAACAAGAATGAGAGCAAAATAAGCTAGTACAATTCTCAAGTCAATGATTTATTGTTGTCGTTCATTCTCAGGGCAGCAGCAAAGCAATAAGGTTTCGACTATCTTAATATCAAAATTTTGCAAAACTCAAAACAAGATATATTTACAAAATAATCTAAGTTTTCTAGAACACCAAGAATTATATTAATCGACAAGAAACGAGAAAGATATGTCAAATTTAGTAACCGTGTTTAGTTTGGATAACGTAATTACCAAAGTGACAGAGCTGAGAGTTTGCAACAGGATTTCGTTCAAACCGAGATCATAATATGCAAATGTCTTCAACATAACAGTTGTCACACACAAAATAAGCATTCTGGAACTTCAAAAATCGTCCAAATCCGACAAGAAACAAGGAAGATATGCACGATTTACTAACTGTATTTAGTTTGGATAACATAATTATCAAAGTGACAAAGCTGAGAGTTTGCAACAGGATTTTGATCCACTTATTCTCGTAATAAGCAAATGTTTTCAACATAAAAGTTGTCACGTACAAAATAAGCTTTCCGAAACTTCAAAAATAGTCAGAATCCGAGAAGAAACAAGGAAGGTATGCACGATTTACTAACTGTATTTAGTTTGGATAACATAATTATTAAAGTGACAGAGCTGAGAGTTTGCAACAGGATTTTGATCCACTTAGGCTCATAATATGCAAATGTATTCAACATAAAAGTTGTCACACACAAAATAAGCTTTCCGAAACTTCAAAAATCGTCCGAATCCGATAAGAAACAAGGAAGATATGCACGATTTACCAACTGTATTTAGTTTGGATAACATAATTATCAAAGTGACTAAGCTGAGAGTTTGCAACAGGATTTCAATCCACTTATTCTCATAATAAGCAAATGTGTCCAACATAAAAGTTTTCACGTACAAAATAAGCTTTCCGGAACTTCAAAAATCATCTGAATCCAAGAAGAAACAAGGAAGATATGCACGATTGACTAACTGTATTTAGTTTGGATAACATAATTATTAAAGTGACAGAGCTGAGAGTTTGCAACAGGATTTTGATCCACTTAGGCTCATAATATGCAAATGTATTCAACATAAAAGTTGTCACACACAAAATAATCTTTCTGGAACTTCAAAAATCGTCTGAATTCGAGAAGAAACAAGGAAGATATGCACATTTACTAACTGTATTTAGTTTGGATAACATAATTATTAAAGTGACAATGCTGAGAGTTTGCAACAGGATTTTGATCCACTTATTCCCATAATAAGCAAATGGGTTCAACATAAAAGTTGTCACACACAAAATAAGCTTTCCGGAACTTCAAAAATTATTGAATTCTGATCAAAAACGAAAAAGTTATGACTAAATCAATTTTGGATTCAAACTCAGGAAATTTAGTTAAAGACAGAATCGTACACTTATTTCCAATTGTATTTCAGGTCAATAAAATTTGGAAATCTCAAAAAGTAATCAAAAAAGAAACCGTTCCTTACTGAATATAATTTCTAACAAAAAAATAATGACCTCAAACGGATAAGAAACGTGATAGTTATGGTTGTTTTACTTCAGCGCATTCCTATTATATTTCAGCAATGTACAATAAACGATTTCTTCCTCATCTTAGCAATTACAATTAAGATTTAGCTAGAAATGTGAGTTAATAAACTCACCTTACTATAACGAAAATAAAAACTCCAATTTGTGTTGAAAGAAGCAAGCTTTGATGGGGAAGGAGCTTCAAATAACCTTTTAATTCACTCTAATTTGAAGAAATTTCAGCTTGAATTGACGAAGGATTAGTTTGAAAGCTTGGGTTTGCAACATGGTGGTTTCTCTTGTTTTACAGAAAAGAGGAAGAAGGTGAACTTGTGTTAGAACGTATAGGAATTGGTTTCTTCTCTTTCTTATTATCTGGCTAAGTCTAAATGGGCTTTTGGATCCAAAATTAAAAGAAAAAAAAAACAAATGGCCTAAGTTAGTTACTTAACATAAAACCAAGTGCATTCTTATATACACTAATTTACAAAACAAAGTCAATTTTCTTTCAATTTTCAACCAAACGAAATTTGTAAATTTACATACACATGAAATAAATTATTTTGCTGCAAAGATTAATATTTATTTTTA
This sequence comes from Allium cepa, assembly GCA_030765085.1. Lineage (NCBI taxonomy): Eukaryota > Viridiplantae > Streptophyta > Magnoliopsida > Asparagales > Amaryllidaceae > Allium > Allium cepa. The sequence goes on from CM060941.1 coordinate 1,047,605,047, forward strand.
AAATATTATTATTATAAAAATCCTTTATTTCGCAATAATACATAATTTACTCAAATAAATGAATAAAACTCTATTTTAAACTTCTAAAATTCCACAAAAATACATATCTTACTTCGAAAAATATTTTAAACCATTTTAAAATCAAATTTATAATTAAACTCATTTTTAAATCAATTTACATATGTTTATTTAAATAAACAACCTTTAAAATCTCATAATTCTTTTAAAAATTATTAAAAGAAGTAATCGGCAATAATTAATACAATTATAGCATTTTCTCCAAATAAAACCCATTTTCCCATCTTTATTAACCCAAATAAATAAAATAAAGTTTCAAACTTTATTTTTTTTCATTTCATTTCCAAAATTCACTGTTTATTCCGAATAAACAAATAAAATTTCCAATTTTATTTTAATTTACAATATTAGATTATAACTATCGTTATAGCTTAATATTAACAGGTAATTTCCAAAACCAGGGTTGTTACAGATATGCTGATACCGGATGGACTACTGGGACTATTACGTGTTGGGGGCGATATGGGTAACCCTTCGACGCTATTTAAAAGTAAGTTTATTTTACTATAGACATTATTATAATAGCGCAATATTACTACATAGTAAATAGTTTAACGGATCCTTAAAGGATGGGCGATCCCAAGCATCCTTTAAGTTAGTGATGCATTTTTGTTACTGTTCACTTGAGTTGATTTACAATTCATAAGTATTTATGTCCTGACTCGAGTGTTTTTTGTTTTGCTTTACGCTCGAGTCAGACTGAGTGATCAGCATTCAAGACTCACCTTCGGAGTTGGAGCTTTGTTTGAAGATCCAGCCATCTATTCTGCTTTCAGCATCCAGCAATTTCAGTGATGTATTCTGATTCATACTTGATTCATCTTGTTACTCTTTTGTTGTATCTTATTTAACTATGATGTATCTTATTTAATATAGTAGCTTCATGCGCGACTATCTCTTTTAAATTCCGCTGTGTAACAACCCTAGATTTTTATGTATATTTTAATTTTTACTTTATTTCATTTTGAATTTTTTTAAACTTGTTTCATTTCAAACATTTCATTTTTAAATATAAACTTTGATTATTGTGTGAATTATAATTCCAAATGGTATAAATTGAATATTTTCCTGAAATGTTGACTTTGGTCAATTTGGGTCAAACTTTGATTTTTAAATTTCAAATTTAAATATTTAAATTCTTAAATTTTATCTTTTATTATGAAAATATATTAAAATTTAAGAATACTACTTTTCGTTTCGTTGAAATCCGATTTATATTGTGAAAGTTATGATTTTTACAATATTGTATGTAAATTGATTTATTTAATAAAAAATTGTCTATTTTAATTTATATACAAAATATTTTAATTTTTATATATATGTGTAATATGTTATATTATATTTGTCTTTTAAAATATTTTTAAAGTGATGTTTGAATTTTTTCAAAAATTTATTGAATTTGTTTTCTATTTTAAAGGCTAGTTTTCATTTTTCTGCTATTTTCTTCATTAAATTATATTTAATTAAAATTTATTTATTCATTTTTATGTATGCATTTTATTTTTATTTCTTACCTTTATTTGTAAATATTTTCAAGTACATAGAAATTTTCTGAAGTTTGTTCCATTTATTTTCATATTTCCAAGACTAGTTTGTATTATTAAGCTATTTTCTTAATCTAATTATATTTAATTAATATTTATTTATTTATTTTTGTTTATTTACTAAATTTTCGTGTTTTTATCTGTATTTATAAATATATTTCAGTTATAAAAAATTCCAAAAGAAATAAGAGAAATCTGAAGAGTTGTGACCATTGATTTGCTTATGTCCTTTTGTATTCACACCTTTTCACATTTCTACCATCACTTTTCATCCAATTGGCTGCCTTAACTCATTCTCTTTAGCTGACCACTCCCATAACATTTCACGTGAATGTTTTCTCCTCAAATCTGAAAAAAAATTCGGCCATTCTCTTTGGGAAAAAGTTTGGTAAATTTTATTTCCTTTTCCATTGTTTTTCTGCTTGTTTATGTTGATTTTGTGCACTTGCCTTCACCTATTTTGCTCAGCCCTTGCTCCTCCTTCACCATGGCCACCTCCACCATCACCACATCAGGCTACCACCACCTCCAGCCCATTACCCATCCATGGTCCTGCACCACTAGTTGATCAAACTCCACCAAAATTGTAATATCCACCTTGAAACTGTGCATAACCTAGCTTCTTTGCCTTCACCCCCCTCAAACTCCTCCTTGGCCGACCCATACACCACCACCACCTGCCATAGTTGACTCATACACCTCTGCCACACTTGTAGCTGACCCTACCAGACCTAGCCATGCCCATATTTGCTTGTGGTCGTGACTTATGTTGCCTTGAATCCACTTGTGTTGCCTTGTAGTTGTAGTTTCATGCACACATACCTTTGCATCGTCTTTTCCTATGTGTGGCCGACTTGTTGAACCCAAAACCTGATCCAAAACCATCCCATTACAGTGATTTTACAGCCCATTGCTGAAGCATATGAGGTTGAAGGCAAGTGCATTTGGTTTGAATTTGATTTGTGCTTATATATATATAAGTTATTTAAATATATGTGAAGTGTTTATTCATGTATATTGTATTGTTTTGTTTAAATGTTTCAAGGGGTATAGCTTTGACTCTCCACTCTAAAAATTGTAGTAGTGTTGTCGTACCTACGTAGTGTCAGTATTGTTGCTTTGGTAGCGATCTCCAGCTTTGAACAGGTGAGTAAATCTCACCAGACTAATATGTACTTATGTAGTGATAAAATGACATCACCTGAATCTGTAAATGCATATCATCCTGTTATAACTGCTATATTATATTCATATGATGTTCACACCTATATTTACACATGTTATATCATGTGTTACTGTTATTTCATGCTATTCTATTACTTTCATCAGTTTATCACACTGCAAGTTCCCTGTAGACTAGAATCACCATGGGTTGAAATGATACATACCCGAACGGACTTTAGAATACGAGAAAATCGTTATGGGCTGAAATGATAGGACTGAATGATTTTCAATTATTTTCTTTTACTTGGGATTGCGGGTTTGAAATGATCAAACCCGGGTTTTCTTTGTAAATTATGGGTTGAAATGATATATTACCCGTATCACTTTACCTAGGCTAGAAAATGAAATACAGACCCATTGTTAAAATATGTTTTTCTAAAAAAAAATTAAAATATTTTAGAAATGTAAATATTATAATATTTTGATTTAGATTTGATTAAAAATGATTTTTGTAAAGCATTATTGATTTTCTGAAAATTTATAAGTGAAATAAATAAATGGTAAAGTTAGAAATCTGAAATGTAAGTTATTTTGGAAATTATAATTTGGTGATAAATGGAATTTAAATTAAATATGAAAATATGATAAATTTATGATATTTTGAATAAAATGAATTTAAAATGATTTTGTAATACATTAATGATTTTCGAATAAAGTTAAATGTGAAATCAATGAATATTTATGTTGAAATTTTGAAATATAACTAAAATTGGAAATTTGTGAATTTGGCTTAAAAGTGAATTTTAAGTTAAGTAAATAAAAATGAAATTAAGTTATATTTGAAAATTTTAAACTTAAGTGTTATGTTAGATTTAATTTAATGAATTTGAAATTTTATGTTGGAATTTAATAAGTGAATTATTATTAAATTTTGATTTTTGAATGGATATTTAACTTGATAAAATCATGAATATAAGGGTATTTGAATGATTGTTTTAAAAGTGAAATTATATGATTTTATAAGTTAAAAATGATTTAAATAAAAATATAAGTATTTGTGAAATTATACTGAATATTTGAAGTTAATTAACTGCATTTCAGAAATGCTATTAATTCTAATTTAAATGATAACACAGCATTTGTAAATGCTGTAGTTGATAATAATGAACCAAATGGCTAAGTTTAATTAAAGGCTATCATAGCATTTTTGTAAATGTTATAATTGTCGAATTTAACTAAGTTTTATTTGAAACTAATGTAACCCTATTACAGCATTTTTTTATGCTATCTTTTGTTATATTGAACTGTTTTGAATGTAACTTTCTGTAGCAATTTCTAAATGCCGCGAAAGTTGAATTTTCATCTGTTTTAATAAATTAAGTGGATAAATGAATTTTGAAAGACTAAAATTTTGTAAATTTAATAATATAATTATTAAATATAATAACTTCATTTTATGATTTAAAATGAAGTTATTTGTTTTGAAATATAAACTATTTTGAAATGTGTTTTGTAATGGTATTTAAATTAAATAAAAATGAATGTGGTTTGGAAGATATTATATTTTTGATATTTTGAAATGGATTTTTGAATGATATTGAATTTTGAAATGATATTTGATTTTGAAGTATAAAATACCATTTTGAAATTTTAACCACGGGATGTATTTAATTTATAGTTTAACTGATTCTTAAAGGATGGGCGATCCCAAGCATCCTTTAAGTTATTGTATATTTCTACTACAGTTCACTTGAGTTGGTTTACATTATATAAGTATATATTGTCCTGACTCGAGTGTTTTGTGTTTTACTTTACGCTCGGGTCAGCCTGAGTATTCACAGCTTTGGATTCTCTTTCTAGAGCTGGTCTTTGCTACAGTTTCTGCTTATCTACATTTATATCTACTCTCTGTTTCAGCTGTTCTAGTTTATCTCATGTATTAGTGAACTTCTATGTATTTGGGATTTCTATTATATTGTTTTCAGACTGTATTATGTATTTGGTTTGAGACTCTGCCGTAGTAGCTTTATGAACTACTATGTATTTTATATTCCGCCGCGAGGTATTCTGTTTGTTCTATGTCTGTGATTCTGTGATTGTATTTCATTTGCTCCAAATTTATTTACAATGCGGTACTTCGAGCAATTCAAGTCCGACATGTGCGGCTGTGAATGGCTGAAAATATCGGGTTGTTACACGCTGCATTATCATTTACTCTATGTCTGTGATCTGTGATTATTTATTTACTGTATATTCGGAGATTTGCCTAATTTTATTTACAACGCGGTATTTTGAGAAATTCAAGTCCGACATGTGCGGATGCGAACGGTTGAAAATATCGGGTCGTTACAATTTCCTTATTGGGATTTCACTCCAATTGTCAATAATTAATTTTAGTTTCCATTGCTACATTTCATTTTTAACATTCGCTTCATTATAAATTATAAAGTTTTTATTTCCTTCTAAATTTAATTACAAAATCTTATTAAATAAACCAATTTAATTATCGCAGGTCACTACAGTTGGGCAAACAACTTTATTTAGAAAACCAAAAATAATAACTATTGCTTCCACAAACCTATATATCACTTATATAATCCAAAAGAGTAAAAACTATGTAAAAGATCATATATTAGTTGTTTCAATTAATAGTGCAAGTGACATACAATATATATAATAATCATATGCAAACAAAAGAAGTTCTACCATTATATGCAACAAAGAAAACTATCAAATATCCATAGCGACCGAACTCATGGTTTGTTCAAGTTCAGACACTTTTCGTTGTCCAAGAGTGCTAAATAAACTACCAAGTGTACCTTACGCTTAACAGGCTTTGGTAATTACTTAATGGATTATTCATACAACCATAAACATTTTAACGCATCATTCCCCTAATATCCCATAGGCCAAACACATAGGATTTTAAATATTATTTAAGTTTATTCAATTGGTTTTTTCCTTCATCGTTTAATTTTCATACATTTATTTATATAAAGATCAATCACTTACATAGTTCGTTTTCCATTAAAAATTTAAGTCGTCAATGAATCATTTTATAAAATATTACTTAAGCTTCAACTGCCTTACTGAAGTTTATAACTCGATTCTGTTATAGAATAAAGTTTAAGCTTTTGATATACGCCCTTGAAGGAACAAGAAATATTTCAATATATCCAAAAAAAATCAGTTAAAACATGTAGGCACATTCACTTAGTAAAAATATAAGATATATTTAAAACATCCTCATAGCATTATGCAAGGATTTCCATAAAGTTTAAAATCATATTAGAAATTTATATCAAATCATTGAAATAAGCTTTAAAAATAAATTTCCCTAAATTCAATAATTTATTAGAACCATTATTTTAAAATAAGTATAAACTCAAGATTATTAAATTGAAACTAGTAGTACACTCAAATCTTACATTAAATTTCCAAATAAAAGCATAAAATTTCATATCTTCATAATAAATTTTACACACTTGTTTTAAAATTAATATTAAAATTATGGAAAAACATTTATCCTGGTTTAATACAAGATTCAAATGGTAAATAAACTTTTGAATTTACTATTAGTACTTCAAAATCAAGGAAATATTTCAAACCATACTTTTATAAATAGCTATTCCAATTAATTTTTCAAGCATTTTACTATATATAAATTTTCCAAATCATTTATTTTTTTATAAAATTGTAAAATACATTTTTTTATATCTAGTCCATTTATATAATATTTTTAAATTACACATTCAAAGAAACTTATATAAATTTTACTTGAAATATTCATTTTAAAACTTTATTTGCAAATCAATCATCTTTAATACTTTAGAAAAAAAATTCATTTGTAAAATTTCTTGCTTCATTTATAAATACCATTTAAAAAAATTAACATCTTTATAAATACATATAAACTATTTGAAAATAATTATTTACATAATTACTTATATTTAAAAAGAAGTTATTGAAAATCTTAATTCCATTATTTATAAATTTTATTAGTTTTAAATCTCAAAATATTTTCAAACATCATTGATAAATCAATAATCATTAACTCTAAATATGTTTTATTTAGTTAATAACTTCTCATAATATTTACAACACTAATAATTTACTATTAAACCATGGTGTACATAAATAAACACTATTTTAAATATTTTAAAGTATTTAGAAATGAAAACAAACTAAGTAAAGTATCTTTTATATAATACTTTATTAAAATACTTCTATAACTCGATGGATAACAAGTTTAGCCTCGTTTTTGCAGACTCTGGTCGTACATTGATCAGGCGTAAGATTAGTAATCTTCAAGTACTTAGTAGACCTATTTTAACACCCAGTGAAAAATACTTAATAACAGGTAGGGTAAGTACCACTCAAAGTGTAACAGACCACAATTTTGTAAGTATTTTTAATTTAATTTTATTTGAAAACTTTGATTTTAAATAATTAAAAAAAATTGAATTTCTGAAATTTTCCAATGCAAGTTTGGAAATTGTTTGTAATTTATTTTCCAAATGCAATAAAATAAACATTTTTGAAAATTTTATATTTTGATCAACTGAAAGTCAAAGTTTGACAACGGTTGAAAATTTTAAATTTGAATTTTAAATTTCTAATCTTTTTATTTGAAGCTGGATATAATTCTAATATCCGTTCTGTTTTTTATTTCGTCAAATTCTATTTTGTACCTTTTTAATTTGAGAAAATTCAGCGTTTTACACGCAATTATTTTCTGTATTTTATTTTGTATTTTTCCTATGTTCATTTTCCTATATTATTTTTCTATTTTATTTTGTTTAGACTTTTATTTTATTTATTAGAGTTAAAATTTGATAAATGGCTTTGGAAATTTCAAGACACTTCGGTTTCTTTTTCATTAATTTGTGCCTCTTCATTTTCTAGCCTTTTTCTCTTCCTAGCCATACACTATAGTGTTCTTACCCGTGTATTCCTTTGCTAATTCACGTACAAACATCTCAACTTCTCATTTCCATTTGCGTTGAAAAAAAGTTACAAGTTCTCATTTTCATGGCTTCTCTTCCTCCTCTTTTTCCATTTTGATTTTGTTTCTCCTTTGTTTTGCTCTTGCTATGCTCGGCCTCCACCTTGATCACCCCCTAGCCGACCTCATCTCCTCACTAGCACCACCCCAAATAAGGCCGTGACCATCACCTCCTCGATGGCCGTGATCACCTAGATGAAAACCATCACAAAATTAATACAAAGCATAGCCAAGCCTTTTTTGTTCATCCTCCTCTTCCTCCTTTAGCCCCGGTTGCCACTCAAACACCACCACTCCATGCCTTGTGACCTCATAGCTGTGCCTTGGTGTCCACTTGACCAAGATCCAACATAGGGCCGAGCCATTAGTAGCCATGGCCGAACCAAAAATAAATTCACAACCCTTGCCCTTTTGCCTTCCTTCATTTGTAATTTCCACATCTTCACCTTCTGACCCCTAGCCGTGTATACATGACCTTTGGTCGGGCCTAGCTTGCATAAAACCCATCTTGGCCAAGCCACATTATGATGGTCTAGCCCATTGAGACATGGTCGAGCCACTTGCTTTGATGTATCAAAGGTTATGTCACTTGATTCATATTTTTCCATTGTTAAATTTATATTCTTTGTATTGAATCATATACTTATGCTTGTGTATTTGTTTATGCATAAGATTTGGATCTTAACTCTTCATCCACTCAAAGGTCTAGTCGTGGCTTGTCGTGCTTTTCAGAGTTTGTTGTGTATATCCAGTATGTCAAATCTAGCTTTAGAAGGCGAGTTTATCACTCTCGACATCCGTACTTATATAACTGTGAAATAATGACAAATGAATATGTAAAATTGATATGCTATGTTAATTAGTTCATATATGCCTATGATATGATTATATGATGTTATAAGCTGACTATATTCCTGTTACATCACCTGATATGATATTATATGTTATATTGTTATTTTATGTTATGTATCTCACATTGCAAGTTCCCTATCACTATGGGTTGAAATGATACATACCAGAACGGACATTAGAATAAGGAAAAATCATTATGGGCCGAAACGATAGGCTCAAGTGATTTTTTACTTTACATTATTTGACTTGGGATTGCGGGTTTGCAATGATAGAACCCGGATTTTTCTTTTTAAATTACTGATTGAAATGATACATATCTGTATCACTTGACCTAGGTTAGAAAATATTATACAGGCCCATGGTTAATATTTTTAAAGCAATATTTTCCCAAAAATTTATTAAGTATTTTGAATTTTTAGAATATATGAAATTTTAACTTAAAATTTGATTTAAAGATTTGAAATATAAAGAAATATTGGTTTTCTATGAGTTAAAAATTTTTAAGTTGATTTTGGTTTTAATCATAATTTAAAAATCTTTATTTGTTTTTAAATTTGTAATTTAAAGATTTTATATATGATAAACAACTTACTAATAAAATTTGATTTAATGTGGAATTCTTAATCTAGCCTAGTGGTTGTAATGAATTTTATTTCATGAAATGGATATGTTTGTATAAATAAGTCTACAATGATTTTCTATAAGTTAAATTTAAGTAAAATGTAAAAATGTAATTTAAATATGACTTAACTTGATAATTGGAAATTGGTTTCCAAATGGAGATTTTAAGTTAAATAAATAATGTATTTTGAATTGGTAAAAATGAAATGCAGTTTTAGTTGGACATTTTGTAATAAATTTATTTAACTTGAAATCATAGTCAATTGATGTCTAAATGAATAGATTTATAAAGAAAGTTGATTTTTGTATTGACTATGATTACTTATTTTATTTCTAAACGGGTATTTTAAAATAAAGTATTAAGTCATTGGTTAAAATAAAAGTTAAGTAATAATGTGTTTTTGACTTAATAAATGAATTATAGTTTAATTTGGTTATTTAATGATAAAATTTTATCTTATTAAATCATAAGTTAAATGATATCCAAATGAATATTTTCTGAAACGTGAAATATGATTTTTTTTTTATAAGTTAAAATGGCTAAAAATTGAAATTTTAATATGGCCGAAATGTTATTATAAATCTGGAATTAGTATTGGTAGCACTTTAGAAATGCTGTGGTTTAAAATAGCATTTGCTAAGCGCTATCAATTTTGAGACTTAACTATGTTCTGAAATAATAATAAAGCTACTCCAGCACTTTGTAAGTGCTGTTGTTGCTGAATGTAAACTGTTTTGCAATACTAGTAAACTACTACAGCACTTTGTAAGTGTTTTTGTTGCCGAAAGTAAACTGTTTTGAAATAATAACTAAATACCTACTTTATCACTTTGTAAGTGCTGCTGTTTCTGAAGTTGACAATGTTTTTGGAATACTAATATATCTACTGTAACAATTTATAAATGCTGTTGTAGTTGAAATTTACAATGTATTTGGAAATTTTATAATTAAATAAATGAACTTAGAAATGTTACAACTTTGAAATGAATATTATTTGACAATGAATTTAAATGATTTAAATGAATCTTGTTTTGAAGATATTAACTTTGAATTTAAATGGTTTAAATAAATATGTTTCAAATTGTTATGATTTTCCAAATATTATGATTTACAAATGATAACATTTCCAAGTGTTATGATTTCAAAGTATTATGGTTTCAAAGTGTTTGGTCTCACAAGTGTTATAACTTTGGAAGTGCTATGGTTTTGGAAATGAATTTATTTTATTTAAGAATTGTCTTAAAATGTAGTGATTTGAAACTCATTGAAATTGATGATTCAAGAATATGAATTTATAACCTGGTTTTGGTTTAAGGTGATTTTAAAAGGAATATTTCAAGTTAAATAAATTGAAAGAAGTATTCAGTGATTTGAAATTTGGTTTTATTTAAATGATACATTATTGAATTGGGTTTTAAAATGGAAATGATACTATTTTGATATGGTTTTGAAATGTGTATGATATTTTGGTTTTGAAAGTATATACTATTTTGAAATAAATGATATGATTTTGAAATGGATATGCTATTTTGGTTTTGAAAGTATATACTATTTTGAAATAAATATCGAGGGGTTATAATAATGGTTGGTTGTTAAAGAGACCGGGATCGAATATGGGCGTACTCACCGTCAATACCAAAAACCACTTTAACAACCGTTTACACGGTGGAGATTCTAGAATGAAGTAGGATGGTGGTGACGTTCTATTGAGGTATGTACATCGACCAGACTCCCGTGAGTTGGCATAAGATGGCTAAAACAGGAGCGATTTCGGACCAGTGGCGTAGTTCCTCTTATCGTACACACTCCTTCGGTACCATTCTATTACTTTGTGATTTATTGGGGCCCTTTGATTTTGAGGGTGTGGCTTGAGGTGGGCGATAGCAGGGCGCTACGCGTCACCACCAGTCCGGTTGCATAATCGGTATATCTACCCTGGCATTGCCTCGTTACGCTGTGTCACCTACCCTAGCGCGCCTTGTACGATTTTGGTTTTGTGTCGTAGCCCGTGGAGGGTCTGCTAGTGACTTTCGGATCAGGAGGGACTATGATACTGGGTAGACTACTGGGACTATTACGTGTTAAGGGGGATATGGGTAACTCCTTAACGCTATTTTATAGTATGTTTATTTTACTAATAGACATTATTATAATAATGCATATTACTACGTAGAAGATAGTTTAACGGATCCTTAGAGGATGGGTCCCAAGCATACTTTAAGTTACTTGTACCTTTCTATTACAGTTCACTTGAGTTGGTTTACATTGTATAAGTATGTATGTCCTGACTCGAGTGTTTTGTTTTTTTCTTTACGCTCGGGTCAGACTGAGTGACCCACATTTGAAACTCACCTTCAAAGTTGGAGCTTGCTTGGAAATCCAGCTATCTATTTCGCTTTCTGTTATCCAGTTGATTCCGGTTATCCATATGATTCCAGTGATATATTCTGATTTATACTGATGATCATATTGAGACTTCTGTTGTATCTTCTCACTTCTATTGTAGCTTATTTAACTTTGATGTATATATATAGTAGCTTCATGAACTACTATCTCTTTGCTTCCTTATTACATTACTCTGTGTCCGTGATCTGTGATTTATTTACTGTATATTCTGAGTTTTGCCAAATTTAAATTAACAATGTGGTATTTTGAATTATTCAAGTCCGACATGTGTGGTTTTATTGTCGATTTGAATGGTCCAAAATAGCGGGTCGTTATAGTTTGTATCAGAGTTTTGGCTCTAGGAAAAATTAGCATATATGGTAATTTTATTTACAGAATCACTTTCTTTCGAGCTTGAATCTCTTTCTTTTTGACTCTGTTTTCTTTGAATTTTGGAATGTTCCCTGCGGTTTCAAAATTCATTCTTGTCCCAACTATTAGTCTTCTTTTGATTCCGGAGTACCCTATAACTCCACTTTGGATGAGCTTTATAATGAGTCGGCAGTCACGCCAATCTCAGATGGATTTGAAAAAAGAGGGAAACTCCTTTACAATAGGCATTGATTCACTGGAGATTTCTATATATCCTCGGTTAGATGCTAGTGTCCCTTGTTGTCCCGAATTCTACCTCTTGAGATCGAATGTAGATTTGCCTTAGAATTCCACATCGAGCTAATACTTGAAGTCGCGGTTGACCCGGTTAAGGTTGCCTGTGATTTATATAAGTTTATCCATTTCCTTATTCGGTTAGTTAATCATCTTATCTTTTGTTCCAACTTATCTTCAAATCAAAATTTTCTTTGATTTTAGTTAATCAAATTGGAATCTCTATCCTTGCTTTGAAAATCTATTCCTGTATAGTGTATTTGTAAACCTATATGTAAACTATTTTATATATTGTGTTGTTTGAGTTGTAGATGTGATTTGGGTTTTCGATCAATTCGTCTGATCAACGTTATCGATAGGATCGCCGAATCACTTGAACAGAGCAAACGACACAATATAGTTTTCAAATTTAGTAAATGAAATAAATTTTGTACAATAATATTATTTATGTAAGTATAATTTTTTGAATTTTGATAGTTAATAGTATTGGATGTTGGGAAATAATATTTGACTATGTATATATAGCTTGTAACCATTAGCTTTTGTTTCATATATAAATAATTGAATAATAAAACATGGCTATAAATTAATTTGGAAATTTAAATGAATTTAAAACAAGAAACTAAGACTTTGATTTCCGATGGTTCCAAACTTTGTGTTTAAAGTTTTAAAGGGTGTATTATTTAAAGTATGTCAAGCAAAAATTGTTTCAAAGAAATTTTAATTTGTAAATCAGTGCTCTTTTCTTTGTCGTTGGAAAATAATTTCGGTGATGAATGTAGCGTCATCAACATTCATTTTCGAGTTTCAAAGTGAAGAGACCATGCTGTAGTTTGCTTCAGTCTTGCTTTGGAGAATTAAATTGATTTGGTTTTCAATAAATTTGACTTGATTTATAATACATGTGATATATGATTTAAAAATTGATTTTATATATATTGTGTATATTTATTTATCTCTAAAATAGTTTGAAGTTAATCGAAAATTTAGTTCTTACATTTTTATCTTGAAGGATAATTTCAATTATAAAAGGAAATCAAACTTTTGAATAAATATTTAAGCTAGAGATAATTGAATTAGAAAGTTTTATTTGTATAGTATTCAATTGCATTCCAATATAACTTACCTAAATTATTCAGAAGTTGAATATGTAATTGGATAATATACAATATAAAAAGGATTTTATAAATAAAATTTGAGTGGTTATAATAAGTGTCATACACTTAAATTTTAGTTATAAAAGGTGAATTGAATAATATACAATATTAAATGGTGTTAAAGGAATTTATAAATAAATTTGAATAATTATAGTAGGAGTAAATATGCTTGATATATGTGATTGGATATATGAAGTGGAATAATTTAATAATAATTTGGAATAAAGAAGAATTAAATTTGTTGACTAAATTATGAGTATAATAAATGATTTTCAAATTCATGATTTTAGAAATTATTTATTTAAGATAATTGGATGGTAAGATAATGAAATTAGAAATAGTTAAGATTTATTTAACTTAGGTGAAATCAAGTATTAATTTAAGTTGAAATTTTCATGGTTTTAAATTTATTATCTTATCTTGTTTTCCAGTCTCCTTTCTTTCGGGATATTCCAATTCTCTTGCATCCTAAAGCGGGAAATTGAATTCCGAATTGATCTTATACCTGAAGTTCATCCTGTAGTTCTTCCTCCCAGAAGAACTTATCTTCACCTATCGATTTTAGAAACTTTTCGAAGAATCTTTAGTACTCATTTGAATTTGAGCACTGCTTACCATCCACAGACCGACGGTCAGACGGAAAGAGTGAACCAGATTCTAGAGGATCTTCTTCGTGCTTGTATTCTTGATTATGGAGGATCTTGGGAAGATCACCTCCATCTGGTTGGATTCACCTATAACGACAATTATCAGATATAATTTCCATCTTCTTTTCATCGTGTCTTAATCCTATCTCATTCTATCATGTTTTCCTTGTTTTCCATGTCTCGTTCCTTTTCGGGGACGAAAAGTTTTGAGTGAGGGAGAGTGTAACAGCCCATAATTTTGTAAGTATTTTTAATTTAATTTAATTTTATTTCAAAACATTGGTTTTTAAATCATTTAAAAAATTGAATTTATGAAATTTTCCAATGTAAGTTTGGAATTTGTCTGTACTTTATTTTCCAAATATAATAAAATAAACATTTTTGAAAATTTTATATTTTGGTCAACTGGAAGTCAAAGTTTGACCACGGTTGAAAATTTTTAATTTGAATTTTTAATTTCTAATCTTTTTATTTAAGCTGGATATAATTCTGAAATCCGTTCTGCATTTCGTTTCGTCAAATTCTATTTTGTACTTTTTTTTAATTTGAGAAAATTCAGCATTTTACACGCAATTATTTTCTGTATTCTATTTTGTATTTTTCCTATGTTCATTTCCCTCTATTATTTTTCTATTTTATTATGTTTAGACTTTTATTTTATTTATTGAAGTTTTAACTTGTTTTAATTTGATAAATAGCTTTGAAAATTTCAAGAGACTTCGGTTCATTTTCATTAATTTGTGCCTCTTCATTTTCCAACCTTTTCCTCTTCCTAGTCGTACACTTTAGTGTTCTTAGCCGTATATTCCTTTGCTAATTCACATACAAACATCTTAACTTCTCATTTCCATTTGCATTAAAAAAAGTTACAAGTTCTCATTTTCAAGGCTTCTCTTCCTCCTCTTTTTCCATTTTCTTTTTGTCTCTCCTTTGTCTTGCTCTTGCTATGCTCGACCTCCACCTTGATCACCCCCTAGCCGACCTCCTCTCCTCACCAACACCACCACAAACTAAGGCCGTGACCATCACCTCCTCCATAGCCATGATCACCTGGATGAAAACCATCACAAAATTAATAAAAAGCATAGCCAAGCCTTCTTTGTTCATCCTCCTCTTCGTCCTGTAGCCCCAGCCGCTACTCAAACACCACCACTCCATGCCTTGTGACCTCATAGCCATGCCTTGATGACAACTTGACCAAGATCCAACATAGGGCAGAGCCGCTAGTAGCCGTGGCCGAACCAAAAAAAATTCACAACCCTTGTCCTTTTGCCTTCCTTCATTTGTAACTTCCACATCTTCACCTTCTAACCTCTAGCCGTGTATACATGACCTTTGGCCGAGCCTAGCTTGCATAAAACCCATCATGGCCGAGCCACATGATGATGGTCTAGCCCATTGAGACATGGCCGAGCCACTTGCTTTGATGTATCAAAGGTTATCTCACTTGATACATATTTTTCCATTGTTAAATTTATATTCTTTGTATTGAATCATATACTTATGTTTGTGTGTTTGTTTATGCACAAGATTTGGATCTTGACTCTTTATCCACTCAAAGGTCCAGTCGTGCCTTATCGTGCTTTTCGGAGTTTGTTGTGTATCTCTAGTTTGTTAATTCTAGCTTTAGAAGGTGAGTTTATCACTCTCAACATTCGTACTTATATAATTGTGAAATGATGACAAGTGAATGTGTAAAATTGATATGCTATGTTAATTAGTTCATATATGCACGTGATATGATTATATGATGTTATAACCTGACTATATTCCTGTTACATCACCTGATATGATATTATATGCTATACTTTTATTTTATGTTCTGTATCTCACATTGCAACTTCCCTATCACTATGCGTTGAAATGATACATACCCGAATGGACATTAGAATAAGGAAAAATCCTTATGGGCTGAAATGATAGGCCCGAGCGATTTTTACTTTATCTTATTTGACTTGGGATTGCGGGTTTGAAATGATAGAATTCGGATTTTTTTTAATTATGGATTGAAATGATACATATCTGTATCACTTGACCTGGGTTAGAAAATATTATACGGGCCTATGGTTAATATTTTTAAAGTAATATTTTCCTAAAAATTTATTAAGTGTTTTGATTTTTTAGAATGTATGAAATTTTAACTTAAAATTTGATTTAAAGATTTGAAATATAACGAGATATTGGTTTTCTATAAGTTAAAATTTTATAAGTTGATTTTTGTTTTAATTGTAATTTAAAAATCTTTATTTGGTTTAAATTTGTAATTTAAAGATTTTATGTATGATAAATAACTTAATAATGAAATTTGATTTAATGTGGAATTCTAAATCTAGCCTAGTGGTTGTAATGAATTTTATTTCATGAAATGGATATGTTTGTATAAATAAGTTTATAGTGATTTTCTATAAGTTAAATTGTATAAGTAAAATGTAAAAATGTAATTTAGATATGACTTAACTTGATAATTGGAAATTGGTTTCCAAATGAAGATTTGAAGTTAAGTAAATAATGTATTTTGAATTGATAAAAATGAAATACAGTTTCAATTGGACATTTTGTAATAAATTTATTTAACATGAAAGCATAATTAATTGATGTCTAAATGAATAGATTTATAAAGAAAGTTGATTTTTGTATTAACTATGGCAACTTATTTTATTTCTGAGCGGGTATTTTAAAATAAAATATTAAGTCATTGGTTAAAATTAAAGTTCAGTAATAATGTGTTTTTAACTTTATAAATAAATTTTAGTTTAATTTAGATATTTATTGATAAAATTTTATATTATTAAATCATAAGTTAAATGATATCCAAATGAATATTTTTTGAGGCGTGAAATATGATTTTTTATAAGTTAAAATGGCTAAAAATTGAAATTTTAGTATGGTTGAAATGTTATTATAAATTTGGAATTAGTATTGGTGGCACTTCAGAAATGTTGTGGTTTAAGATAGAACTTGCTAAGTGCTATCAATGCTGAGACTTAACTATATTCTGAAATAATAATAAAGCTACTCCAGCACTTTGTAAGTGCTGTTGTTGCTGAATGTAAACTGTTTTACAATACTAGTAAACTACTGTAGCACTTTGTAAGTACCGTTGTTGCTGAAAGTAAACTGTTTTGAAATAATAACTGAATACCTACTGTAGCATTTTGCAAGTGCTGTTGTTTCTGAATTTAACAATGTTTTTGGAATACTAATATATCTACTGTAACACTTTATAAATGCTGTTGTAGTTGAAATTTACAATGTATTGGAAATTTTATAATTAAATGAATGAACTTAGAAATGTTACAACTTTGAAACGAATATTATTTGACATTGAATTTAAATGATTTAAATGAATCTTTTTTTGAAGATATTAACTTTGAATTTAAATGGTTTAAATAAATGTGTTTCAAAGTGTTATGATTTTCTAAATATTATGATTTACAAATGATAACATTTCCAAGTGTTATGATTTCAAAGTATTATGGTTTCAAAGTGTTTTGTCTCAGAAGTGTTATAACTATGGAAGTACTATGGTTTGGAAATGAATTTATTTTATTTAAGAATTGTCTTAAAATATAGTGATTTAAAACTCATTGAAATTGATGATTCAAGAATATGACTTTATGACCTAGTTTTGGTTTAAGGTGATTTTAAAAGGAATATTTCAAGTTAAATATATTGAAAAAAGTATTCAGTGATTCAAAATTTGGTTGTATTTTAATGATATATTATTGAATTGGGTTTTGAAATGGAAATGATACCATTGTGATATGGTTTTGAAACGGGTATGATATTTTGGGTTTGAAAGCATATGCTATTTTTAAATAAATGATATGATTTTGAAATGGATATGCTGTTTTGGTTTAGAAAGTATATACTATTTTGAAATAAATATCCATGGGTTATAATAAAGGTTGGTTGTTAAAAAGACCGGGATCGGATATGGGCATACTCTTTATCGATACCGAAAACCACTTTAACAACGGTGTACACGATGGTGATTCTAGAATGAAGTACGATGGTGGCGACGTTCTATTGAGGTATGTACATGGACTCGACTCCCGTGAGTTGGCATAAGGTGGCTAAAACAGGAGAGATTCCGGGCCAGTGAGGTAGCTCCTCTTATCGGACACACTTCTTCGATACCATTCTATTACTTTGTGATTGACTGGGGCCCTTTGATTTTGGGGGTGTGGCTCGAGGTGGGTGGTAGATGTGTGCTATGCATCACCGCCAGCTCGGATTTATAATCGGTAAATCTACCTTGGCATTTCCTCGTTGTGTCGTGTCACCTACCCTAACGTGCCTTATA
Source organism: Allium cepa (assembly GCA_030765085.1). NCBI lineage: Eukaryota > Viridiplantae > Streptophyta > Magnoliopsida > Asparagales > Amaryllidaceae > Allium > Allium cepa. Next base: position 1,047,623,473 of record CM060941.1, read on the forward strand.
CGATTTTGGTTTTGTGCCATAGCCTGTGGAGTATCCTCTGGTGGCTTCCCGATCAGGAGGGACTATGTTACTGGATAGATTACTGAGACTTTACGTGTGAAGGGGGATATGGGTAACTCCTTAACGCTATTTTAAAGTAAGTTTATTTTACTAATAGACATTATTATAATAGCGCATACTACTACATAGTAGATAGTTTAACGGATCCTTAGAGGATGGGCGGTCCCAAGCATCCTTTAAGTTACTTGTACCTTTCTATTACAGTTCACTTGAGTTGGTTTACATTGTATAAGTATGTATGTCTTGATTTGAGTGTTTTGTATTTTGCTTTACGCTCGGGTCAGACTGAGTGATACAGCATTTGAAACTCACCTTCGAAGTTGGAGCTTGCTTGGAGATCCAGCTATCTGTTTCGCTTTCAGTTATCCAGTTGATTCCAGTTATCCGGATGATTCCAGTGATGTATTTTGATTTATGCTGGATTATCATATTGAGACTTCTGTTGTATCTTATCACTTCTATTGTAGCTTGTTTAACTCTGATGTATATATATAGTAGCTTCATGAACTACTATCTCTTTGCTTTCGCTGCATTATTATATTACTATGTGTCTGTGATCTATGATTTATTTACTGTACATTCTGATTTTGCCAAATTTAAATTATCAATATGGTATTTTTAATTATTCAAGTCCGACATATATGGATTTATTGTCGATTTGAATGGTCCAAAATAGCGGGTCGTTACACAAAATCTGATGTCAAATGATGATGTAACGATAGCAGTGGCCCGCTGCTGATCCCATCTTTACGCGATAGACATAGAACTTTCCAAAAGATCCTTCCACCTTCCGGATTCCTTAAAAATATCATACCCATTTCGTAAACAAGGGACCATCGACCCGTGTTGAAGTGGTAACTGCTGATTCAATGATTTATGCAGTGGATGCACCTCCTTCCCGGAAGATCCATAAACAACAGATCACAGGATCGAAAGCGCCTCCATTGGGTAAACTAAAGAAACATCTACCCTGGAAAAAATCGAGGAACTCATGAGTTTAAGTCCAGACAACCATATCGGTTCGAATCCATTGCTAAATTCACCCAAGTATATCAGGGTTTATCGATTGAATCCATTCCTGGATTCTCAAAGTCCATCGGGGTCGAAACATATCATACTATACTTCTTCGTGGAGGGTACTTCCCCATACTTCTTACTCAAAATATAACATACCGTATATAGTACCCATTTAAAATCATAGCTTCAAAAATCACACTTTTATAAATTCCGTTATATATAAGATTTCATTTTCAGATAGAGTGCTTTCCAATAATCTTGAATACATCAAATCATTCCTATATAAATTCTGTTATATATAAGATTTATCTCTTCAGATCAATAACTTCCAAAATCAACAGTTTTGAAAATCACCTTATACTCATATAAAGTCCGTCTTATACAAGAATCAAAAATTTCTAAAAATAAATTTCACCGTATAAAAATTCATATGGGATCGAACATCTTTGCTTTATAAAAGCTTTTGAATTTAGAATAGTTTTGTATATAAAATCGTTTTGTGAAATAGTTTTGTAAAATAGTTGTAAAATGGTATTGTAAATAAAATAGTTTTATAAATAAAATAGTTTGTAAAATAGTTCTGTAAATAAAATAGAATAAGATAGTTTGTATAAGAAAAATAAAATAAAATGGTTTTGTAAAATGGTTTAATATTAATAGTAGTTTTGCATACCAGAAAAATTCCAATTTAAATTAAAAATATATCCAACCCAACAACTTTTAATTTTAGCATCAAAGCATATCAATAATATTACAACAAAAGATGTACAAATGTCATCATTTCGCAAATCGCATTTGATCGCTTGCTCGATTACACAAGTTCGCTTTCGATCTAGTATTTTTCATTCGACTTCCCTAATGCGGACTTCGATAAGGTTTCTTGACTAGAAATCAGCATTCTCCTTGCATAGCCATATAATATGATAGAGAATTTTAGAATCAAACCAAAAATTCATATCAAATATTCGCCATCAAGAATCGAATGAAAAATCCTAACACGAAGTGGTGTAATTAACACATAACTTGTGTACTCAAATCCGGATCAAATTAATTTTGCGAATGAAACAATATACATACAACCAACGTAATTATGCCAATTTGTTTCATCACAATTACATTTCAATTAAATTCATTATTAATCTCGTTCATTAACACAAATATCACTACATACATAATATTTGTTTCATAGAATTTCTCTATTCAACATAAAACATTAACATATTCATTCTCACAACATTGCTTACATTTCTCTTCATTTTAAATTACATTCATTTTCACATGTACTATTTCTCATTTAATACCACATTTATTTAAAAATCTTTTCATGGCAAATTCCCTTTAGTTTATAACCAATCTATAAAGGCTTAATTCCTTTAATAAGACATTATTCAAGTTAAAGTTATCACAAATTATATTATAATTATTTATTGCAATATTCATTTATTTCATAAACAATTTAAAGTCGTGACTTTAGTTACAATCATTTCAATTTGTTCATATTTGTTTATCCAATTAGTTTCACCTTTACTTTTCAAATTTATTTATGACACATTTCATAAATTTTAGTCAAGTTTGTAAACAATTTTTTCTAGTTTAATCTCATTTGCAGCATTTCCTTAATCACAATTTCAATTTAAACATCCTAAGGCTTAAAGTTCATATTTGTATATTATTACATTACATGCCAATAATGTATACAACAATTCTATTCATTTACTAAACATAGATATAACAAATTTAACCTTTTTTCACTTACTTTCAATTTTAGGTTATCAAATTTAACTCCATAATTCAACAAAATTTCTACATCAACTTATATATTAATTCAGAAGTTTCGATTATCCGATATATCTAGATATGCCATTTTATTTCAATAGTTCAAACTACCAGTCACAAACAACCAAAATTCACAACAAAATTTTAATTTCTTATCGAATATCCTAATTATCTACTTCATTCTCTTTAATTCACTATTATTAAACCAGTATTTAGTCCATAAATTCAATCAACAATAATAGCCAATGTTTATAATTTGACTAAGTACAACAAGGTAACAATAAATTATAATAATTAGATATTACCATTTCATAAAACAAACAAATTACAAATAACTATATTAGTTATACAATTTTCCTTTATATATAACATATAATATTAGGGAAGTTATTTCATTTCAAAACTCATATAAATATAACACTAACAAATACGCGCTCTCGTATATATATACACTTAGACAAACTCATTCTAGGATATTACTACCATATCTCTAATGAGTTAACCCCAACAGGCTGGTATGTCTAAACCTGAATCTGATACCAAATGTAATCACCCGCCTTTTTGAACCGTGTAAGTCGACAATAAACCACGCATGTCTAACTCAAATTATTCAAAAGACAGATTATTAATATGATTGCTCAAATGAAATAAGATTCAAAAGAACAAAATATAGAATCTCGCAGCGGAAGGATGAAATATAACACACAAAATAAATACATAAACAATTCATGAAACTATTTTTCAACAAAATCAGAATTTACATTTTTTTCCAGACAGAATAAACAATTGCTATGATAGTAGTAGATACGGTCCTCCACCCCATCTACGTCTTCATAATTAAGTGTCTTCGCTAAAATAAAATACTCAGCCTGACCCGAGCATAAAGTAAAACAAGAACACTCGAGTCGGGACTAACATTCTTATGTAATTAAGTCAACTCAAGTGAAATGTACAAATAACTCAATAAGTGAAATGTTTTGGTTTAAATAAACATCATCTTTCACACTATAAATCGGTTCAGTTCAAATACCGACTTTGTTTCATTTCAAATCGATTCATTACTAAGTCCAACTTCAGATTTCAACTTTTCACTTAAAGTTATTAAGTTATAATCAAACAACAAGTTTAAATCTGAAAATCCAATTAAAACTTTCATTAAATCAATTAAACTCAATTTCATAATTTCAAGTTCAAACATAAATTTAAACTTACAATATTCCAATTTTATTTCTAAATCAATTTATTTAAATCGAAAGTGGTTTTATATCGGGTATGTATCATTTCAATCCAAAGTGATTTTGCTAACTATCAGGGAAGCCGGAGTGTGAGAACAATAATAACATAACATGCCAATAACCAACATGTGTGCATAATGAACAATTTAATATATACACATGCGTAACCAACATATCACATGTGTCACATATCGTAAACAACATAAGTGAATGTTTCAAATTCTAACATTTTATACACTAACGTAACATATAACTATATAACATGACATATGTACAAGGAACTTGCAAGGTGATTTACAATAAAATAACATGGCATGTCATTTTTCACAAACATAAAACATTATTTCCACATAGCATAGGTGATATATTATTAACATAGCATGTGCAACATATGATTTTATTAACTAACACATTTTTTTCAACATAGCATATGTGATGCATTTCAACATGGCATATATAAATATTTTTTCTAACATAACACATTTTGTTACATATCATATGTAACATATTTAACATAGATATATAGCAATTAATCAAATCGACATAACATACTACTTGTGACATATAAAACAACATGTGCATGTGAATATTATATACAAATTAAAGGGAACATAACAACATATATCACATATTCCTAGCTAAAGCAAACATTTCTCAGAACATTTCAATCGATGTTTATTTACCTAACCATAAAAATGTTAATCATGGGTGATTGCCCACCTTTCGAGGTTAGAGAGTTTTTGACAACACAAATAGATAGATCCTAGTTGAAATCCAAACACGACTGTAACGACCCATAAATTTTCAATAATTTAAATCATTAAATTAACAAGTTTTGGTAATTCAATATGGATAGAAATAGAAATTTATAATTTAAAATGGAGTGAATGTTGAAAATGAACCGTAGAAATGGTAATTAAAACTAATTATTGATAATTGAAGTGAAATCCCAATAATGAAATAGTGTAAATTGTTGCACGTGGTTATAAAATTGGCCATAAGTAAATAAGGTTAAGTGTTGTGTAAATAAATGAATTGGTATAATTAACGGTAATTGAATGAATTCAGTGTTATGCAAGTAATTATAATAATTAATTGAAATTAATAAACTTAAGTGTACTGTAAAGTTAATGGTAACGATGGTTATATTTAATTTGTCTACTAAATTAAAATAGGAAATCTTGAATGTTATTAATAAGAATCAATGCAGTAACGGAAGAGGTGAAGTAATAAAATAAATAGAGTTGTAAATTTAGTCGTAATGTAGTAATTGATATAACAAAAAGTATGAACCCAAGTAAATGAATTAATTAAGAATGGCAATCGTAATTAACGTATAAATTAGAAAAAATAAAATAAAATGGTAGTAGGATAGTTAATACAAAGGAAAGATAACATATTAATGTAATGAAGGGTAAAACAAATGTTAACTTTGTTTATTGAATAATAATTGATTTAGATAAAAATGATTGAAATCAAATCAAGTTAATTTAGTGGAATAAATTATAATAATTAAATTTATTGAATTTGATTTAACATTTTTAATTGGCGGAATATTCAATGTCAAATAGATATAGGAATTTGTTATAAAGGGTTATATACTACCTAGTAATCCAAATTGATAAAAATTTGTCCATTATGGAATCAGAATTGAAAAAGTGATTTAATTAATTAATTATTAAATTATTTAATTAACGAAAAATAGCCACTTTGGCCACTGACTCAGATTTTGAGGAAACAAGTTTCATCGGGTTCGCAATGGTGAATTGTTGTATGATTTCAAGTTTCATAGTGATCGGACTTGTCGTTTGATCGTACGAGCTCGAAACGCATAGAAATCAATGAAATTGAAATCAATTGAAATCAATTTAAAATAACTTAATTTTAGCATAACTTCTTCATACGACGGAATTTGGACTTAAAACCTGTTCCATTGCATTTAAAATATCTAAAAACATCTATTTTGATATATGGGTTGGCCCAATTTCGTTCCAGAGTCAAAACAGGCTTTTCGAGTCATTCATCGTTCAACGTATAAATCAATCGTGTCCATCTATTCTATTTCAACGTTGCGTACATATACCTCGTTATAAACCCTAGCATATTTCTTATATCCATTTTTCTATACATACAACTCCAATTGTTTCTCTTTTTCAATGGCAGACAAACTCTAAATTTCACAGTCAATTGCAAATCAAAAATTTCTACTTCAAAATTCAAACTCCTCAATACATATCAAATTATATATGGATTTGAAGCTCTTAAAGAGCGCAAGTCAAATCCACTGTTCATTTCTAGATCTGGGTTATGTATAGCTAGAATTGGCACGTTTATTCTCGATCGTCCGTTGCATCGTGATCAACTGCGACGGATCATCAAATCAGTGATGCCGTTGTGTAGAGGGAACCAAGGGGAATCAATCTGAAGTGATTGTTTGGAGTTTCAAAGGCTAGATCGCTTGTGAAAATTCAATTAGGGTCCGTATGTAGGCGGTGGCTCCTACCCATCGTGTGCGCGATGGTGGCGCTGGCGAGTGGGGGTTGGCGGCTTGGGCCGCGGCGAGGTTGGAGGTGGCTTCGGCTGACATTGAGTGCGAGGCGGCGCTAAGGTTTCACCCTGTTTTTTCTCGCGTGCGTAGGTTAGCGGCTGGAAGGTCGTATACGCTTGGGCTTCAAACGAGAAGAAGGTGACATGTTTGGTTTTGTTTGTCTTGTTTATGTTATTTATTTTAATTTATATTGTTGATCGTTCTAATACCATAACTTCTACATATAAGGTCCAATTCACGCGCGGTTTTCTTAGCTAGGTTCGTATTGAAATTCCGGACATTTTGATAATTGTTTGAATGAATTCTAAGACTGTTCAAATTTTGGGTTTAAATTGGATTTAAATTCAATTTAAATTCAAAAGATGAGTGTTTTAACCCACTCACAACTTCTAAAATTTCTTATGTTTGTTAAATTGATTTATGGTGTAATTAGAAATTTAATTATGACTGTTTGACATATTTTTTCTATCATCTCGGTTAAATTGAATTTATTGAATTAAATTGTTATTTAATTTATTATTGCATATAAACTGCCAGTTAAATTGTTATGTAATTTATTATTGAATTTAAACTGCCAATAAATACCTGTTATTTATTATCTATTCTACATTGATATTATTGTTTGAATTGGATGATGATTGTGATGAATGGTTGATGATTGATATTGGATGAATAGATGTGGTATTTTGTATGATTATAAACTACAAGCTGTTATGGATTTTATTTCACTCGGGATTGCAGTTTGAAATGATATATAACCGTATTTATATTTTTAAATTACGGATTGAAATGATAAATATCTGTATCACTTGACCATATGATAGAAAATTATATATAGACGCCGTGGTCTATATATAAATATATTTGAACTGGTTTCTATGGTTTTGTACAGAAATATACGGTCTTATATAAATATTGATTTTAGATATTATATAAATGTTATTTTATTCTTGATTTTTAAGCTATGTATAAAGTTGTTTTAATACAGAATAAGCTTAATAATAAGTCTAGAATTTTACTGAAGATAATATGGTTGAGTATATAAATTATATTTAATATGGTATTTATAATGATTTAAATAAATTAAGGTGGGAAGATAAATTTGAAATTTATTTGAAATTGAAATTATTTAAGAATAAAACTTAATAAGCTTGATGTGAAATTTATTAAATAGGAAATTTGAAAAGGTATGATTTTTAGAACTTGATTTTTAGTTAAGGTGAATTAAATGAATATTTAAAGTATAAATAAATTGAAGGAAATATTTAGTTATTTGTAAATTGAGTTTTATTTAAATGATAATGGACTGATTATGTAAATTATTTCAAAACTAAATAATAGAAAATAGAATTGTTGAATCGTAATTACCAATTTAGTTTTGAAATTGTTGAACACTTAAAATTGAAATATATTGAATTTGAAATGTTTATTCTATGGATCTATAATTTGGAATAGTTTAATTGGAATCTGAATCGTATTAAAATTTGTGATTTAGGATTTGGTTAAATATAAAATTTTGGAATTCGAGATTGTTCTGGAATTGATTTGCGAAATTGAAGAAGCTAGTTTATTTATAAAGTATTTTAATATTTTAACCATTTAAGTGGTGGAAGATATGTTTCAAGATATGAGTTTCAAAGTATTATGATTTGAAAGTGCTATATTTCAAGTATTTTGATTTCGAAGTGTTATAATGCTGAAGTGCTACGATTTTGAAAAGGATATATTTGAAATAATATTGTATTTATATAGCTTTGAAATGTATATTATATTCTGGTTTTGAAGTACAAATTATTTTGAAATGACCGCGGTGTTATAATAACGTTTGGTTGTTGAAGAGACCGGGATAAGAAGTTGTCATACTCTATACCAACTCCAAAAACCACTTTAACAATCGTGTACGCGGTGGAGATTCCAGAATGAAGTAGGATGGTGGCGACGTTCTGTTGAGGTATATATGCTTTCCCGACTCTCGTGAGTTGGCATAAGGTGGTTAAAACAGGAGCGATTTCGGGCCAGTGAGGTAGCCCCTCTTATCGGACACACTACTTCGATATCATTCCATTATATACTGACTTTGAGATTGATTCGATGGCCACTTCTGATTTTTGATTTTGGGAGTGTGGCTCGAGGTGGGATGCGTCACCACCAGTCTGGATAGCAATTGGTATATCTACCTTGGCATTGCCTAGTTGTGCCGTGTCACCTACCCTATCGTGCCTTGTACGAGTTTGGTTTTCTCCCGTAGCCTGTGTGGTATCCTCTGATGGCTTCTCGATAAGGAGGGACTATGATATTGGATGGACTACTGGGTCTATTATGTGTTAAGGGGGAGATTGGGTAACACCTCAACGCTATTTAAAAGTAAGTTTATTTTACTATAGACATTATTATAATAGCGAAATATTACTGCATAGTAAATAGTTTAATGGATCCTTAGAAGATGTGAATCCCGGACATCTCTTAAGTTACTACACTCGCATTAGACACTGGATAGGAGATGTCAAATCCCGTAAACATCTCTGACGCCGTTCCACTCATATCATTTACAGTTGATTTAACTTACATAAGATCTTTTAGTTCTGACTCGAGTGTTTTGTCTTTTCATTTCGCTCGGATCTGTCTGAGCATTTCAGGGTTTGAAGATCTTATTTCTAGAGGACGAAGACGAAGATTGTATCACTATTATTTATTGTATTATTCCACTACATTTATACTTTTCCATTGCATTATTTATTATTCTCTGGTATGTGTAACTCTGATATGTGTTGTAAAAGTATAATCAAATGTATAGTAAAACAGCTTCATGAACTGTTATTTGATTATTATATTTTGTCATTCCGCTGTGAGATTCTGTTTTGTTTTATTTCTTGCTTTGCTTTTCTTATTCACCCCAATAACAATCTGCCCTTCTGTATGGTTTAAGTCTGACGTGTGTTGTTTATCGTCGATTTAAAGCTTATAAAAAGGCTGGATGTTACATCTGGTATCAGAGCTTTGGTTTAGCGATAAACCTTAGCTTTGTGGGGTCTGGCTCTTTATTAATAGAGTTGTAATACCCTATGATGAGTCACTGAGTGTATGTATATGAGAGAGCGTATTTGTTAGTGTTATAAAAGGGTTTTGATATTGTGTTAATATGTTCCGTTTTATATTTATAAATTCTGGTTGGTGCATAGGACGCTATGACATCAATAGGGATTTCTAAACACTCAATAGGACAGACCGACACAATATTGTTTTGAATATAGGTGAATAAAATAATTTTGCCTATTTTATTTTCTATATATATAAAATAAACTTTGTAAATAAGATATATATTTGATTGTATTATATTGTTTGTTATATGGTGAAATTTTAAATATTAGTTGGAAATAAGATTTAAAATAAAATAAATGAAAGATTGGAAAGTTAGAACTTAAGTTTCAGGGTTTTGAAATTTTCTTTCCAATAATTTTGGGATATAATAATAATATTATTAGAAGTATTTTTTTTGATATAAATATTTCAATATGATTTGAAAGAATTTTTTTAAGAAATTTTGCAAGAAATAAGTTCTGTACTCCCATCTCCGTCGCTGGAAAATAATTTCGGTGATGAGTGCATGCATCATCGACGTTCATTTTCGAGTTTCGAAGTGTAAAGGCCAATATAGTGTTTTAATGCAGATTTATTTTGATAAACAAATATAAAATTTTAAATTGTTTAAATATAATTGGATATATATAAATTGTAAGTATATACATTTATCTATTTTTTTTAAAATGATTTGGAATTTAACCCGGTATTTAATTCATAAGTTTCCGTTAATTAATAGTTTCAATTATTGTAGTGAAATGGAATGTAACTGACTAATAATTGGAACCTCTAAATGAAATAAGTTGAACTTGTGCAATTTTCAATTTTCATTCATTAACATATATATAACTTACCAAAAGATTTAAAAGTTGAAATGTCTGATAAGAAAATGTAATGGAAAATTCACAAGTAAGACTTATGTAATGGAAAAGTACAATGAATTACTTTTATAAATAAGAATTTGATGTATATGGTTATAAACTTAAGTTATGATTGAAATGCTACTAATTTAATGTAATAGAAAGGTAAGTATTATAAATAAATGATTTTAAACTTAAGCGGATGAATTGATATGCCAACAAATTGAGCTTAACATGAATACTATAAATAATGAAGTTTCGAAATAAATGAATGTAATGCAATAAAAAGAAAATTTGTAAGAAATAAATGTAAATATAAAAGATAAATCATTATATGAATGAAAAGGAAATCAAACAACAAATATTATGAAATGAAATTATTAAGAATGAACTTGATCTATTGCTTGAGATTGTTGTCTGTTTGGTTTAGGTTGTTTGGGGCAAGGATACTTTAAAATTGTTTGATGTATGAATAACCTATTTAGTTCATCTAAGACTGTTGAGTAAATGGTGCACTTAATAGTTTTATTTCCATTCTGTGCAATTTAAATTTTTTTGAACGCGAACAACTATTTGTTTTGTTTGATATGGATGGATAATTGAATTGTGTTGATTCTGTATGATGGTTGTATGTTGTGATTGCAAGTGATTATTATTGATTTGTTGTTAGTGTTTGAAACAACTTTAAATATTCATATAATTATTATTAACCCTTTATATTATGTAAGTGAAGTGCAGGTTATGGAAGCAATTGCCACTACTTTTGATTTCATAATTAAGCGTTAATTTCCCGACAAATAGGTAAGTTATATTTGATATTATAATTTCTCCCCAGCCTTCCCGTACAAAGGAGACTCTGCCGAAATTTTCCTCAAATTTTGGACTTAGAAATTTTTGAAAAATGTTCCAAACTTTATTAATTTGAGTATAAAAAGGTTAATGGTTTTAAAGTTGGTAATATTCAAATTTATTTGTTTATAAAGTTAATATTTTTGAATAAAATATGTTGTTTACTTAATTCTTTTTCTTCCCTTCCTTTCCTTTTCAGAGACAAAAAGTTTTGAGTGGGGGAGAGTGTAACGACCCATAAATTTTTTAAATAATTTAAATCATTAAATTAATAAGTTTGGTAATTCAATATGGATAGAAATAAAAATTTATAATTTAAAATGGAGTGAATGTTGAAAATGAAATGTAGCAATGGTAATTAAAACTAATTATTGATAATTGAAGTGAAATCAAAATAATGAAATAGTGTAAATTATTGCACTTGGTTATAAAATTGGACATAAGTAAATAATGGTAAGTGTTGTGTAAATAAATGAATTGGTATAATTAATGGTAATTGAATGAATTCAGTGTTATGCAAGTAACTATAATAATTAATTGAAATTAATAAACTTAAGTGTACTGTAAAGTTAATGGTAACGATGGTTATATTTAATTTGTCTACTAAATTAAAATAAGAAATCTTAAATGTTATTAATAAGAATCAATGTAGTAACGAAAGAGGTGAATGTAATAAAATAAATAGAGTTGTAAATTTATTCATAATGTAGTAATTGATATAATAAAAAGTATGAACCCAAGTAAATGAATTAATTAAGAATGTTAATGTAATTAACGTATATATTAGCAAAATAAAATAAAATGGTAGTAGGATAGTTAATATGAAGGAAAGATAACATATAATGTAATGAAGGGTAAACAAACGTTAACTTTGTTTATTAAATAATAATTGATTTGGATAAAAAGGATTGAAAATAAATAAATTGAATTTAGTGGAATAAATTATAATAATTAAAATTTATTGAATTTGTGATTTAACCTTTTTAGTTGGTGGAATATTCAATGTCAAATAGATATAGGAATTTGTTAAAAAGGGTTATATACTACCTAGTAATCCAAATTGATAAAAATTTGTCCATTATGAATTCGAAATTGAAAAAGTGATTTAATTAATTAATTATTAAATTATTTAATTAACGGGAAAATAGCCATTTTGGCCACTGACTCGGATTTCGATGAAACATGTTTCGTCGGATCTGCAATGGTGAATTATTATAGGATTTAAAGTTTCGTAGCGATCGGACTTGTCGTTTGATCGTACGGGCTCGAAATGCCTAAAAATCAATGAAATTGAAATCAATTTGAAATAAATTGATTTTAGCATAACTTCTTCATACGATGGAATTTGGACTTGAAACCTATTCCATTGCATTTAAAATATCTAAAAACATCTATTTGATATATGGGTTGGCTCAATTTCATTCCGGAGTCAGAACGGGCTTTTCGGGTCATTTACCGTTCAACGTGTAAATCAATCGTGTCCATCTATTCTATTTCAACGTTGCGTATATATACCTCGTTATAAACCCTAACATATTTCTTATGTTCTTTTTTTACATATAATTCCAATTGCTCCTCTTTCTCAATTGCAGGCAAACTCTAAATTTTACAATCAATTGCAAATCAAAAATTTCTACTTCAAAATTCAAACTCCTCAATACATATCAAATTATATATGGATTTGAAGCTCTTGACGAGCGCAAGTCAAATCCACTGCTCGTTTCTAGATCTGGGTTTCTATGTTGCCAGAATTGGCTCGTGTATTCTCGGCCGTCCGTTGCATCGTGATCAACTACGACGGATCATCAAATCAATGATGTCGTTGTGTAGAGGGGACCGATGGGAGTCGATCTGAGGAGATTGTTTGGAGTCTCAACGGCTAGATCGCCTGTCAAAATTCAATTAGGGTCCGTGTGTTGGCGGCAGCTGCTGCCCAACGTGTGTGCGATGGTGGCGTTGGGGCGTGGGGGTTGGCGGCGTGGGCCGCGGCGACGTTGGAGGCGGCTTTGGCCGACGTCGAGCGCGAGGCGACCCTAGGGTTTCACCCAGGTTTTTTTCACGTGCATGGGTTAGCGGCTAGATGGTCGCGTATGCTTGAGCTTCGAACGAGAAGAAGGTGACGTGTTCGAATGGTTTTGTTTGTCTTGTTTATATTATTTATTTTAATTTATATTGTTGATCGTTCTAATACCATAACTTCTACATACGAGGTCCAATTCATGCCCGGTTTTCTCCGCTATGTTCGTATTGGAATTCCGGACATTATGACACCGGTTTGGATGAATTCTAAGACTGTTTAAATTTTGGATTTAAATTTGATTTAAATTCAAAAGGTGAGTGCTTTAACCCACTCACAATTTCTAAAATTTCTTATGTTATTTAAATTGATTTATGATGTAATTAGAAATTTATTTATGACTGTTTGGCATATACTTTTTCCATCATCTCAGTTAAATTGAATTTATTGAATTGTTATTTAATTTATTATTGCATATAAACTGCCAGTTAAATTGTTATGTAATTTATTATTGAATTTAAACTGCTAGTAAATACCTGTTATTTATTATCTGTTCTATATTGATGTTATTATTTGAATTGGATGAATATTGTGATGAATGGTTGATGATTGATATTGGATGAATGGATGTGGTATTTTATATGGTTATAAACTGCAAGTTGTTATGGATTTTATTTCATCCAGGATTGCGGTTTGAAATGATATATAACCTTATTTATAAACAACGGACTGAAATGATATATATACGTACCACTTGACCATAGGATAGAAAATTATATACAGACACCGTATTCTATATATATAAATATTTTTGAACTGATTTCTATGGTTTTATAAAGAAATATATGGCTTTATATAAGTATTGATTTTAGATATTATATAAATGTTATTTTATTCTTTATGTTTAAGCTATGTATAAAGTTGTTTTAATACGGAATAAGCTTAATAATAAGTTTGTAATTTTATTGAAGATAATGTAGTTGAGTTTTTAAGTTATATTTTAATGTGGAGTTTATAATGATTTAAATAAATTAACGTAGGAAGATAAATTTGGAATTTATTTGAAATTGAATTTATTTAAGAATAAAACTCAAATAGGCTTGATGTGAAATTAATTAAATTGGAAATTTTAAAAGGTATGATTTTTATAACTTGATTTTTGGTTAAGTGAATTAAATGAATATTTAAAGTATAAATAAATTGAAGGAAATATTTAGTTATTTGTAAATCGAGTTTTATTTAAATGATAATGGATTGATTATATAAGTTATTTCAAAACTAAATAATAGAAAATTGAATTGTTGAATCGCAATTACCAACTTAGTTTTGAAATTGTTGAGTACTTAAAATTGAAATATATTGAATTTGAAATGTTTATTCTGTGGATCAAATCTGTTTGGAATCGATATAATTTGGAGTAGTTTAATTGGAATCTAAATCGTATTAAAATTTGTGATTTAGGATTTGGTTAAATGTAAAATTTTGGAATTCGATATTGTTTTGGAATTGATTTGCGAAACTGAAGAAGCTAGTTCATTTTATAAAGTATTTTAATATTTTAACAATTTAAGTGGTGGAAGATATGTTTCAAGGATATGAGTTTTAAAGTATTATGATTTAAAAGTGTTATATTTCAAGTGTTTTGATTTCGAAGTGTTATAACGTTGAAGTGCTATGATTTTCGAAAGGATGTGTTTGAAATAATATTGTATTTATATAGCTTTGAAATGGATATTATATTTTGGTTTTGAAGTATAAATTATTTTGAGATGACCGCGGTGTTATAATAATGTTTGGTTGTTGAAGTGACCGGGATCGGAAGTTGCCATACTCTCTGCCAACTCCAAAAACCACTTTAACAACCGTGTACGAGGTGGAGATTCCAGAATGAAGTTGGATGGTGACGAGGTTCTGTTGAGGTATATACGCGGACCCAACTCCCGTGAGTTGGCACAAGGTGGCTAAAACAAGAGCGATTCCGGGCCAGTGAGGTAGCCCCTCTTATCGGACACACTCCTTCGATACCATTCCATTATATACTGACTTTGAGATTGATTCGGTGGCCACTTCTGATTTTTTATTTTGGGGGTGTGGCTCGAGGTGGGATGTGTCACCACCAGTCCAGATAGAAATTGGTATATCTACCCTGGCATTGCCTAATTGTGCCATGTCACCTACCCTATCGCGCCTTGTACGAGTTTGGTTTTCTCCCACAGCCCATGTGGTATCCTCTGGTGGCTTCCCGATCAGGAGGGACTGTGATACTGGATGGACTACTGGGACTACTACGTGTTAAGGGGGAGATTGGGTAACTCCTTAATGCTATTTAAAAGTAAGTTTATTTTACTATAGACATTATTATAATAGCGAAATATTACTACATAGTAAGTAGTTTAACGGATCCTTAGGAAATGTGAATCCCGAGCATCTCTTAAGTTACTGCACTCACGTTAGACACTGGATAGGAGATGTCAAATCCCATAAACATCTTTGATGCCGTTCCACTCATATCATTTACAGTTGATTTAACTTACATAAGATCTTTTAGTTCTGACTCGAATGTTTTGTCTTTTCAATTCGCTCGGGTCGGTCTGGGCATTTTAGAGTTTGAAGATCTTATTTCTGGGGGACGAAGACGAAGATTGTATCACTGTTATTTATTATATTATTCCACTGCATTCATATTGTTCCGCTGCATTATTTATTATTCTTTGGTATGTGTAACTCTGATATGTGTTGTAAAAGTATAATCAAATGTTTAGTAAAACAACATCATGTACTGTTATTTGATTATTATATTTTATATTTTGTCATTCCGCTGTGAGATTCTGTTTTGTTTTATTCCTTGCTCTTCTTTACTTATTCACCCCAATAACAATCTGCCCTTTTGTATGGTTTAAGTCTGACGTGTGTGGTTTATCGTCGATTTAAAGCGTACAAAAAAGGGGATGTTACAACGACAAGCTAACCAATCCTATCCATAGCAACAATCCAA
The DNA here is from genome assembly GCA_030765085.1 of Allium cepa. Classification (NCBI taxonomy): domain Eukaryota; kingdom Viridiplantae; phylum Streptophyta; class Magnoliopsida; order Asparagales; family Amaryllidaceae; genus Allium; species Allium cepa. The sequence goes on from CM060941.1 coordinate 1,047,639,908, forward strand.
TAGCACAGCAAACGACAATGAAAATCGAACAAATTGAGTTTTTTTTAAAGAGATGAAGAAAGAGAGGGGGGATGGAGTTTGGAGTTTGAAGAGAGGAGGGATGGAGTTTGGAGTTTGGGAATTTATGGATTTAGAAATTTTAGAGTGTCTGTAGTTTTGAGGAAGGTGGAAGTGTGAGGAGAAAGCTTTAGATAGAGGGTTGAGAAACAATCTGTACGTACTTTGGTTTTGTTCTCCAGTGGGAAATTGAAAAGTCAACAGGTGAGAAAGTGAGAAGGTGATAAAATAATACAAAAATACAATAATATTTCAAAGAAACGGTGTGGTTATGTGTTTAATAAATATGAACATGAACGGGCTAGCATGTATGATGCACGTGCATTAAATATGAATTGTTAATGACGAAATAGTGCAGACAGAAGTTATGAAAAAGAGTGAATACTAAATGTTGTAAGGTGTAAAAATAAATACTTAGATCCAAATACAAGAGGTATAAGAGTTAGGCCGAATTAAGTAGATGAGAGAATGTATAGCTAACAATAAGAATGAAAAATGAATATACAGAGAATAAATGAAAGTTTTATGAAATAAAGGGAGAGGTTTTGTTTTTTTAATATGAATAGTTGAAATGTGAAAGTGAACAAGGCAGAAAAAACATGAATGAGATAGTAGTTAACAAAAGTAATAGAATATGAAATGTGCATGAATATGAATTCCAGATGAACATCACCTTTCATACTTCAAAAATATAATTTCATATTAATTCAATATGGAAATATTTTTCAATTCAGTTAATTTCTTTAACCCCAAATCAACTCAAATTTACGCCTATTTAGAAGTTTTATTAACATACAATAAATAAAATTTCAACACGCCAATTAAGGTAACGGGGACCATCGCTACATATAATAAAAGGTGGACCATGATTCCAAATTCAAATTCAAAATCGGAATTTTTCTCAATGCACAATCATGAACATAAAATATTTAATTTATTCTAAATTTTACGATTAGCATTAAAATCACCTCTATACTACCAAACACTACTATTTGAGGACCGTAAAATATTGCTTCAAAATTCACTTTTTTTTATTTTTATAAAATTACACTTTGAAAACAACAACGTTCCTTTTGTTTTCATTAGAAACATCCTTTTTATTTTAACAATAACGTACATTTCTTTCGTTAAATCCATTAATTACAACTAATGGTTTTTTTTGCCTATTTAATATTGAAAGATTCCAAATCGACATAATTGTAATTAGTTTCAAAATTACACTTTAAAGCGGATCCTAACAAACGTACATTTCATTCATTAAATGTTATTAATTTCAATTAAATTTTCTTTCCCTTTTATTGAAAGATTCCAAATCAAATTAACGGTAATAAATTTCAACATTAAGATTTAAAACGGAAAATAATTAATGGATAGATAATTAAAACAATTGAATTCTTTTTACAACAACCTAAATAGGGATGGCAATAGGGCGAGTATAGGGTCCAAACCTAGTCGACCCGTCCCTTTTTTGGCCCATCCAGACCCGCCCCATTGGTTCATTGGGGCGGGTAGACCCGTGATCCGTTCTTGAGTGTTCCGGGTCTAGGGTCGGGTCGAGGCTCGGTTGACCCACCCCAACCCCACCCGCACTCTAACATCTCATGAAACTGCTTTATTACTATAATGATTTATTAATCTTCTTAGATATAAATGATTCTAGCATGTATATTAAAATGTTCCAATAAATAATCTATATAACAAATTAGAGTATTAAGTTGCGTTATTGATAATTACACAATAACATATGTATATATTTTCTGAATTGTTATTGCATACATCATTTTTACTAACTTTCCTTAGACGCGTTGTTATTTGTATTTCATGTATTATTTGGTGATAACGAGTATAAACAAATAAATATATGTAAGTTGGTGCACAATGTTGAATCAATACATGAGACTCATCGGGCCTTGGGGCGGGTCGGGTCTACCCTGACCCGTACGGGTCCCGGGTACGGGGCAAAATTCTAGACCCGCACCGGGTCTACGAGGAGGGTCTGGGGCGAGGCCTAAAAAATCGGGGACGGGTATGGGGCATTAAGAACCCGCCCCATTGCCATTGCTAAACCTAAATACATTTATAGAATTGTCGTTTACACATGAGGCAATTAAAAAAATTGGATTCTTTTTACAGTAACTTAAATACATTTGTAAAATTGTTGTTTACATATAAGATAATTAAAATAATTGAAGTTTTTTTTACAGTAACTTAAATACAATTATAGAACTGTTGTTTACACATAAGAATTATAAATTAACTTGCTTAAATAGCTATCAATAATACAAAAAACAAAAATTAAATTTATATTTAATTATTTTCTTATTAATAAATCAAAATTTTTTAATTTCTCACAATATTTAAATTCTATGATCTTATTAAATTTAATAATTTTAATTATCAAAATTTCCAGGTTGTTACACAAGCCCAAGCCTCTAAGCCACCGCAAGCACCGCCCTCCATCGGTATGATTTATGGATTGTTGCAACTTAAGTATATAGGAATTCAAAATTTAAGGATTGCTTATATTATCTTGTTAAGGTATATTAGTTAACATTGCTTGTAAAAACCATGATTAACCAACGAAATACAGAAATAACCATATCAATTACAATTATAAATATATTTTCTTAACATAAAATGCTAAATACAGTAACTTACAATTATCGGTAAAAACCTACAACTGCTTTCTATAATGGAATAGTGAGACTCGTTTGTTATTCTATGCATATATACTTTGTAAAGTCATATATGATACTTTATTATTTGGTTAGTTAAGTGTGTTTAATTTAATGTTCTAAACTTATTCATCTTTGTAACTTAAATACGTAAGAATTTAAAATTTCAGAATTAGTTATATATCCATACTTACAGATGTCTTACTTATGCATTGTTTTGTAATTATACACAATGCATTATTCCAAACATTTTAACATTTTAATTGTTTTATATTATTGTGCCAGATTTCGATATCATCGTTTTTAAATAGAAATGAAATATTTTAAGTTATGATAGGCTTATAGATAGAAGGGCACCAGCCTATAATCTTCATTTGAGCATTAAGAGAAGAAGTTCAAATATGTATCGAGATCATTGATCAGTTGACATGTTGTAGATCTATCGTTTCTATATAAATTTGAAATGCTTTTATAAAATATGAATTTGTCACGAGAAAAATAATAATACTATTTAACTAATACATGAGTTTGCGAATAAACTAAATAAAACATGAATGTTTATATTCATTGGAGTTATTATCTACAATAGTATGTATGTATTTACCTGCCATATGTTTATGAACTTCACCTTAAACCTAGAACTTGTAGCATTATTGAACACATACATGAATTTATGAATAAACTAATTAATACATGAATGATAGGTTATTTACAGTGGAAAGAAGTTGATTAAGTTGTCGGTTTTGGTGTTTATTTCTAAAATAATTAATACATTTATTGTCATGTATTTCTGAGTTTAAATTTCTTACTAGTTTTAAATGAATGAATGTACACTATATTCTAGACGATTGAAGCACTAGTGATGCATGCACTTTGTTCTCATATTGAAAGCATTTAATTTGAATTAATAATACTATAGTGTGAAAGATAATATAAATCATGTTTACATGCAGGAACGATTCCATTACACTTGAAAATGTTACACTTGAAAATTATGATGGTTTTTCACCATATAATGCCACGATAATTTTTTTGATGATGAACGTCGCCCCTTTTTTTCTTGCAGATTTCACCAATGTTTCGATATGATGATGGTATGGATATGATCGAAAGATTGATAGAATCAGGAAAAAGGAGCAATGCCATCATCAGGAAAAAAAAAACTATCATTGTATTATATGGTGATAAATACTGATGGTCTAAAGCCATAACGGTGGTGACTGTACGTGCATAGTAGTTTTTGTAACGATCTGCCATTTCGTACTATTCAAATCGACAATAGTCAATACATGTCAGACTTGAATGATGCAAAATAACAGATTGTAAATAAATTTGGAGCAAATGAAATCAAATACATAAAATCACAGACACAGAACAATCAGAATAACTCGCAGCGGAATACAAAAAAAAAAGTTCATGAAGCTACTATAACAAAGTCTCAAAACAAATACATAATATCATTCTGAAAACAATATAATAGAAATCCCAAATACATAGAAGTTCACTAATACATGAGATAAACTAGAACAGCTGAAACAGAAATAGATATAAATGTAGATAGGCAGAAACTCCAGCAAAGACCAGCTCCAAAAAGAGAATCCAAAGCTGTGAATACTCAGGCTGACCCGAGCATAAAGCAAAATACAAAACACTCGAGTCAGGACAATATATACTTATATAATGTAAACCAAATCAAGTGAACTGTAATAAAAATACAAGTAACTTAAAGGATGCCTGGGACCGCCCATCCTCTAAGGATCCGTCAAACTGTTTACTATATAGTAATATTACGCTATTATAATAATGTCTACAGTAAAATAAACATACTTTAAAATAGTGTTCCAGGCTACCCATATCACCATTCACACATAATAGTCCCAGTAGTCTATCTAGTATCAGCATATCTCCAGATCGGAAGACTACCCTAAATACTACATGGGCTACGGGAGAAAAACATACTCGTAGTAAAGGCTCGGTAAGGTAGGTGACACAGCACACAAGGCAATGCCAGGATAGATTTACCAATTACGCACATGGGCTGGTGGTAACATAGCAGCCACTACGCCTACCCCGAACAACACTCCAAAATCAAGGGGTGCACCCAATCGATCACAACAGTAATAGAATGGTATCGAAGAAGTGTGTCCAACCAGAGGTGCACCTCCTTTGGCCCGAGATCGCTCCTGTTTTAGCCACCTTAAGCTAACTCACGGGAGTCAGGTCCACGTAATGTACCTCAGGAACGTCGTCGCCATCCTACTTCATTCTGGGATCTCCACCGCGTACATAGTTGTTAAAGTGGTTTTCGGTATCGACAGAGAGTATGTCCACATCCGATCCCGATCTCTTTATCAACCAATCGTTATTATAACCCGTAGTTATAATTTAAAAATGATATTTGTATTCAAAATAAAATATCATTTAACAATTCAATATCATTTCAAATCCATTTCAAAATATCCAACTTATCATATCATTTCAAAACCACATTCATTTTATTCAATTTAAAATACCATTTCAACTCATATTTCAAAATAGTTTATATTTCAAGTCGAATTACTTCATTTAAATCATTAAAATGAAGTTATTACATTTAATAATTAAATTGTTGAATTTCCAAAATTTTAAACTTTTCAAGGTATATTCATTCACTTAAATTTATCAACACAGTGAAAATTCATCTTTCGCAACACTTAGAAAATGCTACGGAAAGTTATGTTTAAAATAGTTCAATTTAACAAAGGACAGCATTTAAAATGCGGTAATAGGGTTACTTTAGTTCCAAATAAAACTTAGTTAAATTTAGCAATTACAGCACTTACAAAATGCTATAATAACCCTTTATTAAAATTTAGTCATTTGGTTCATTTGTATCAACTACAACATTTCCAAATGCTGTAATATCATTTACATTAGAAATAATAGAATCACAAAAATTGCTGTTAATTAACTTTCAAATATCTAATATAATTTCATAACCATTAAATTTTCATTTAAATCATTTCAAACTTATAAAATCATATATTTTTCCCTTTTATAACCATCATTTAATTTTCCTTAAATTCATGATTTTATAAAGTTAATTTTCCATTCAAAAAATCAATATTTAATAATAATTCACTTATTAAATTCCAACATTCAATTTTAAATTCATTAAATTAAATTTTTAACTTAACACTTAAGTTTAAATTTTCAAATATGACTTATTTTCATTTTGTTTACTTAACTTAAAATTCACCTTTAAACAAAATTCATAAATTTCCCATTTAAGTTGCATTTCAAATTTCAACTTAAATATTCATTTATTTCACAATTTAACTTTATTCAAAAATCATTAATATATTATAAAATCATTTTAAATTCATTTCAATTCAAAATATCATAAATTTATCATATTTTCATATTTAATTTAAATTCCATTTATAATTAAATCAAAATTCCCAAAATAACTTACATTTCAGATTTTCTAACTTTACCATTAATTTATTTCACTTATAAATTCTTAGAAAATCAATAATACTTTACAAAAATCATTTTAATTACATTTAAATCAAAATATTATAATATTTACATTTCTAAAATATTTTGAAAATTTTAGAAAAACTTATATTAACTACGGGTCTGTATTTCATTTTCTAACCTAGGAAAAAGTAATATGGATAATATATCATTTCAATCCGTAATTTACAAAGAAAACTGGGGTTTTATCATTTCAAACCCGCAGTCCCAAGTAAATGAAATAATTAAAAATCGTTCAGGCCTATCATTTCAGCCCATAACGATTTTCCCCTATTCTAAAGTCCGTTCGGGTATGTATCATTTCAACCCATAGTGATTCTAATCTAAGGGAACTTGCAGTGTGATAAACTGATATAAATAACAGAGCAACATAATATAACAGTAACAGATGATATAACAGGTGTATAAGCATGGGTGAACAATCATATGATCATAACAAAGCAGATATAATATGGTAATGCATTTTACAGATTCAAATGTGATTGATTTACTAGTCATATAAGTATAAAACTGTCTGGTGAGAATAACTCACTGGTATAAGCTGGAGACAACTATAAAATGCACAAATTAAGATCCACAAAAGCACGATAGCACGAAAAAGATTCTAGTATGGGAGAGCCAAAGCTTAATTGCCTTGAACACATTCAAACAAAACAATATAACACCATAAGTTTTTCCACCCAATATAATAAAATAATGTTAGAAATGAATGCACAAAACATCCCCAAACCACTTGCACTTTCCTTCAACCACCCCTAGGCTCGGCCATGGGTTAAAGTACACATCTAAGGTGAGAGTTTGGGTCCGGTTATGGGTTCATAGGGTCGGCCAAGCATGGAAAGAATATGGTGTACAAGTGGTGATGCATGAAACTACAAGCCAATGCAACAAAACAAGGTTTCAATGCAACAATGGGTCACGGCCAAAGGCACATGGGCACGGCCAGGTTCGAGTGGGGTCAGGTGATGATGTGGCAGAGGGTGAAGGTCAGGTTTTAGGTGGTGGTGGTGGTGGATGGTTGGCCAAGGAGGAGTTTGTGGTGGTGGATGACTTGATGTGCTCGGCTAGGTGGCGCAAGTGAAGTTTGGTGCATTTGTGTGGTGGATCTTCAACCTAGGGTGGCTCGGCATGGGATGGTCAGTGAGAAGGAAGTGGTGGTTATTGGTTCAGGTGGTGGTGGAGGCGGTAAGGTGGCTGGAGCTGGTAGAGGCCGAACCTAAAGATGAAGAGCAAGTGCAAATTCAAATCAAAACAATGAAAAGTGAAAAAAGAAAAAGAAGTTTACCAAAGTTTTTCACAAAGGAGAGGCCGAACTTTTTTTCAGAGTTTGAGAAAGAAAATTCACGTGAGAAATAAAAAGGAAATGGTCAGCTGAAGAGTGGAGTTAAGGCAGCCAATTGAATTAAGGTGTTGGTTGAAAATGAAGAGGTGTGAATACAAAAGGCCTTAAGCAAATCAAAGGTCACAAAAACCCTTCAAATTTCAATATTTTCTTTTGGAATTTTAAATAACTGAAAATTACTTATAAATTCAGATAAAAAACACGAAAATTTAGTAAATAAAAAAATTAATTATATATAATTAAATTAAGAAAAATAGCCAAAATTGTAAACTAGGCTTAAAAATTTGAAAATCAATCCAATAAATTTTGGGAAAATTTTATGTACTTGAAAAATATTTATAAATAAAGATAAGAACACAAAATAAAAATGCATTCACAAAAATAAATAAATAATTTTAATTAAATATAATTTAATGAAGAAAATAGCAGAAAAATTGAAACTAGGCTTTAAAAATAGAAAATAAATGCAATACATTTTGGAAAAACTTTATTAACAATATAAAAATATTTATATGTGAAATATTACAAATTTAAAATAATTTAAAACAAAATAAAGTCAAATTTAAATTATATTCAAAAATCTAGGATTGTTACACTCTCCCCCACTCAAATATTTTCGTCCTCGAAACGAACGGACAAGGAAAATAAAGAGAAACAAGATAGAAAAAGCAAAATAGTACCTGAAACGAACAATTCCGGATTCGAAGCACGAATGCTCTCCTCCATTTCTCAAGTACAATCTCGGTCGTCAGTACTCCACAGTACTTTGACCAGATTAACAGATTTTCTTATAAGCTGCTTCGTACCTCTGTCGACAATACGAAGTGGCTTCCTCTCGACAGTCAGATTAGGCTCAATATCCAAACTATCAAGAGAAGAAGGTTGGACAATAAGAGTGCATCATGAAGATGTCAGCAAAGATGTGAGATATGGAATACATCATGCACTCCAGAAAGCTTCTCGGGCAAATCCAGACGATAAGCCAAAGAACCAACTCTTTCCACAATGCGGAAAGGACCAATGAACCTAGGAGAAAGCTTCCCTCTACGACCAAAACAAATGACATTCCTCAAGGGAGAAACCTTAAGGAACACCTGATCACCAACAGCAAATTCCAAATTCCGCCTACGCCTATCAGCATATTTCTTTTGTCTATCCTGAGCGGCTCTCAACCTCTTCTTAATCTCCTCAACTCTCTCAGAAGCTTCCAAAATCACATCAGGACCAAGAATCAAACGATTAGCGGATTCAATCCAGCAAGATGGGGATCTACAAGGTCGTCCGTATAGAGCAGCAAACAGAGACATTTTGAGACTGGCCTGAATGTAAATATGGAATGAGATAGATAAAAAGATTAAGAATAGACTGAAAAACAGAAGATAAGAGTATGCCTGATAGCTATTATTGTAGGTGAATTCGGCAAGATGGAGATAATCTTCCCAAGATCCTCCATAATCAAGCACACAAGCACGAAGAAGATCCTCGAGAATCCGATTCACTCTTTCCGTTTGACCGTCAGTCTGTGGAGGTAAGCAGTGCCCAAATTCAGACGAGTACCCAGAGATTCCTGAAAAGATTTCCAGAACTGACTGGTAAAGATAGGGTCACGATCACAAACAATACTGAGAGGAACACCATGGAGACGAACGATCTCTCTCATGTAGATCTAAGATAAGCTAGAAGCAGAACGAGTAGACTTGACCGGAATAAAATGAGCGGACTTGGTCAGTCTATCCACAATAACCCAGATACTCTCATTACCCCTCCGAGTCCTCGGTAAACCATCGATGAAATCCATGGAAACCTGTTCCCACTTCCAATTGGGAATCTCAAGGGGTTGCAACAAACTAGGTCTTCTGGTGATTGGCTTTGACTTGCTGACAAGTCGCACACCGATTAACAAAGATAGAGATATCCCTCTTCATCCCCTTCCACCAATAAAGCTTCTTCATATCCTGATACATCTTTGACATATTAGGATGAATAGAAATCATGGATCTATAATTCTCCTAAAGCAACTCCTGCCTCAAGCCATCAACATTCGGGACACAAATCCTGCCATTAATCCTCAAAATCCCTCTATCATCAATCTGAGCTCCACTACTACCACTACCACCAACCCTGCTACTAACACTCTCCTTCATCAATCTATGCATCTCATCCTCATCCTGCTTAGCCATGATACGATCCAAAAGAGGAGAAGAAGAAACAACAAGTGACACATCAAAGCCTTCTTCCGACTCAAAGCATCGGCCACAACATTAGCTTTATCGGGAGTATAGCTAATATCGAGGTCGTAAGAAGCCAGAAACTCAAGCCAACAAACTTGCCTCTGATTCAAATCCTTCTGGGCGAAGATATCTCAGAGACTGATGATTGGTGAAAAACTCAAACTTGGTTCCAAGAAGATGATGCCTCCAAAATTTCAAAGCAAAGACAACAGCAAGTAAATCTAAATCATGAGCAGCATAATTTGCCTCATGGATTTTCAACTGACGGCTGGCATAGGCAATGACCCTACCATCCTACATGAGAATGGCACCCAAACCCTCACGACTAGCATCAGTATATACCGTTAATCCCTCACTTCCGTTCGAAATGGTAAGAACTGGTGCGGAAGTTAGCTTGCTCTTTAACTCATTGAATGCAGCCTTACACTGATCACTCCAGATAAACTTGGCATTCTTACGAGTCAAATTTGTGAGAGATGCAGCAATCCGAGCAAAATTCTTAATGAATCTTCGGTAGTAACCGGCAAGGCCCAGAAAAATACGAATATCAGATGGAGTCTTTGGAGTTTCCCAATCCTGAAACAGAATAGGGAGAACATAAGAACAACCGAAAAGATAAATTATTAAATGATAAAGAAAAGAGAAAGAAAGAAAGACTTACATTGATCGCAGCGATCTTGACTGGATCAACTGAAACTCCATTACTAGGAACAACATGTCCGAGATATCGGACTTCATCCTTCCAGAAATGGCATTTAGAAAATTTAGCCTTCAACTGATGATTTCTGAGAGTCTCTAGAACATATTTCAAATGCGACTCATGCTCTTCCTTGGTTTTAGAGAAGACAATGATATCATCAACAAAGACTAGCACAAATTATCACGAAAGACACGATTCATCAAATCAATAAAGAAAGCAGGAGCATTAGTCAAACCGAAAGGCATGACTAACCATTCATAAAAACCATTCCCAATGGGGAAAGCAATCTTGGGAATGCTATCCTCAGCAACCCTGAGCTGATGAAAACCAGTGGCAAGATCAAGCTGAGAGAAAACTGTGGCACCATAAAGCTGATCAAACATGTCATTGATATGAGGCATTGGATATCTTTTTTTCATAGTGAGCTTGTTCAGCTCCCTATAATCAACACACATCCGAAGAGAACCATCAGACTTGGTGACAAAAACCACCGTAGCTCCCCATTCGGAAAAACTAGGCCTAATCAGACCTTTGGAAGACAAGTCCTCAATTTTCTTTCTCAACTCAACCTTCTCGCGGGGATCCATTCTTCTAGGAGGAAGAACAACAGATCGAGCATCAGGAATAAGATCAATCCGAAAATCAATTTCTCGCTTCGGAGGTAAAGAAGTGACTTCACCAAATACATCGGATATAATCTAACCATAGGAGTCGAATCAAGATCATTGGGAGAGGAATCCAGAGAATAAATAAAGTTGCCAGCAAAATCCTGAGACATGCAGCATTGAATAATCAAGGAATTCCTTTGATCATCAACAAGATGAACAGTTTGGGCTTTACAAGAGATATGATCATCATGATTCACTAACCAATCCTGACCAAGCAATAAATCAAAAGCATCAAAGCCCAAAACAAAAAAATCACCACAAAAGCGATGATCAGAATGGAGATGTTTCACTTGCTTACAAATCCGATTAAGGTTAGCATGACCCCTAATAGGATTTGAAACACATGATGTAACAGAAACATACTCAGGAGAAAGGAGATGCTCAAACTTATCACACAAATCAACAGAAATAAAACTATGTGAAGCTCCAGTATCAAACAACACACGAACAGGATGATGGAATAAAGTAAATGAACCCTGGAGAGTACCTTGGTCATTACTAGGAGCAGGAGCAGGTGGAGGAACTGGAGATGAGGCAGAAGTGACAGCAAATATACCAGAAGGAGTACCCGTCTGTTGGGTAGGGCAGTCCTTCTTAAAATGACCAGGCTGGAGATAGATATGGAAAAGATCACGCCTAGCCAACTGAGAAGGTTGAGGAATAGCAGCACCAGATAAAGTAGGACAGCTATTGGCATAGTGTCCCTTATGATCACACCTAAAGCAAGTGATAGAGGAGAGATCAACTGGTTACCTCTGAGTAGGAGCAGATGATGAAGATCTCAAACCAGAACGCTTCTGCCAATTCTTCTTCTGCTAGTGGAAATTAGGCTTACGCTTCATAGAATTAGCAGAGGAAGACTGAGCTGGAAGAGCACCAGAAACAGCAGGACCTTTGGATGTGGGGTTCTCATAACGAATAGCCATATCCATAAGCTAGGTGAAAGAGCCATGAACATGAGAAATGAGGCGACTATAATACTCAGGACGAGCACCAGCAATAAATTTCTCATTCTTCTTGAGAGGAGTATCAATAAGGCTAGGACCGAACTTGGAAAGTTCGTTGAACTTCCTCTCATACTCAGCAAAAGACATGCTACCCTGCTTAAGATCCATAAATTCATGATAAAGCTGAGATTTTCTGGCTTCTGGCATCCATTTTTCTACAAAAGCCTCCCCGAAAAAGAGATACAGAAAACAATCTTAAGATAAATTCAAAAGAAAAGAAAGATATAAAAAAAAATTCAAGATAACTCAAAGGATACCTAAACTGCTCCCAAGTGATATCAGCTTCGACAGTGTTGGCCGTAACGAACTCCCACCAATCTAAAGCAGAATCACGCAACTGCCAAGCTGCTAACTGATGCTTCTGGGCATCAGTAATATCAAGACCAGTAAATATACTCTCAAGACTCCGCAACCACTGCTGAGCCTCAATGATACTCTCTGAACCGGTGAATGGGGTTCCACCAAGTTGAGAGAATTCCTTACAGAGAACAGTGAATCTGACAGGAGCAACAGGCTGAGGAGCTGATGCAATACCACGACCCCTACCTCTGGCATTTCCTCGATTCATCTTGAAAAATCAAGAATGAATTTAGGACAAGATAAAGACAGGCTAAAGATAAATTAAGATAAGACAAGAGAATTCACTTGGATGAATATCCAAAAGAAAGGAAAATCTAACAAGGTAGATACGAAAGAAAGGAAGTTAGAAAACATTTGAAATCCTTTAAAACAAGAAAATTTTTATATATCAAAATAATCTTTGAAATTCTTTTTGAAAACATTTGAAAAAACATTTTATACTTTGAAAATACGTCTCTCACAAATATATGATTCTGAGATTGATTTCACTCATTCAAGGGTAGAAATACCCTATCTCTAATGAGTTTTTACTCCTCAGAGGCAATGGTTTGCCAAAAACCAAATCTCTGATACTAACTGTCACGACGTGCCATTTCGTACCATTCAAATCGACAATAATCCACACATGTCAGACTTGAATGATGCAAAATAACAGATTGTAAATAAATTTGGAGCAAATGAAATCAAATACACAGAATCACAGACACAGAACAATCAGAATAACTCGCAGCGGAATACAAAAATAACATAGTAGTTCATGAAGCTACTATAACAGAGTCTCAAAACAAATACATAATATCAGTCTGAAAACAACATAATAGAAATCCCAAATACATAGAAGTTCACTAATACATGAGATAAACTAGAACAGCTGAAACAGAAATAGATATAAATGTAGATAGGCAGAAACTCCAGCAAAGACCAGCTCCAAAAAGAGAATCCAAAGCTGTGAATACTCGGGCTGACCCAAGCGTAAAGCAAAATACAAAACACTCGAGTCAGGACAATATATACTTATATAATGTAAACCAACTCAAGTGGACTGTAATAAAGATACAAGTAACTTAAAGGATGCCTAGGACCATGCATCCTCTAAGGATCCGTCAAACTATTTACTATATAGTAATATTACACTATTATAATAATGTCTACAGTAAAAGAAACATACTTTAAAATAGCGTACCGGGCTACCCATATCACCATTCACACATATAGTCCCAGTAGTCCATCCAGTATCAGCATATCTCCAGATCAGAAGACTACCTTAAATACTCCATGGGCTACGGGAGAAAAACAAACTCGTAGTAAAGGCTCGGTATGGTAGGTGACACGACACACAAGGCAATGCCAAGATAGATATACCAATTACGCACACGGGCTGGTGGTAACGTAGCAGCCACTACGCCTACCCCGAACAACACTCCAAAATCAAGGGGTGCACCCAATCGATCACAACAGTAATAGAATGGTATCGAAGAAGTGTGTCCAGCCAGAGGTGCTACCTCCTTTGGCCGGAGATCGCTCATGTTTTAGCCACCTTAAGCTAACTCACGGGAGTCAGGTCCACGTAATGTACCTCAGGAACGTCGTCCTCATCCTACTTCATTCTGAGATCTCCACCGCGTACACAGTTGTTAAAGTGGTTTTGGGTATCGACAGAGAGTATGTCCACATCCAATTCCGGTCTCTTTAACAACCAATCGTTATTATAACCCGTAGTTATAATTTAAAAATGATATTTATATTCAAAATAAAATATCATTTAACAATTCAATATCACTTCAGATCCATTTTAGAATATGCAACTTATCATATCATTTCAAAACCACGTTCATTTTCTTCAATTTAAAATACCATTTCAACTCACATTTCAAAATAGTTTATATTTCAAGTCGAATTACTTCATTTAAATCATTAAAATTAAGTTATTGCATTTAATAATTAAATTATTAAATTTCCAAAATTTTAAACTTTTCAAGGTTCATTCATTCACTTAAATTTATCAACACAGTGAAAATTCATCTTTCGCAGCACTTAGAAAATGCTACGGAAAGTTATGTTTAAAATAGTTCAATTTAACAAAAGACAGCATTTAAAATGCGGTAATAGGGTTACTTTAGTTTCAAATAAAACTTAGTTAAATTTAGCAATTACAGCACTTACAAAGTGTCATAATAACCCTTTATTAAAATTTAGCCATTTGGTTTATTTGTATCAACTACAACATTTACAAATGTTGTAATATCATTTACATTAGAAATAATAGCATTACAAAAATTGCTGTTAATTAACTTTCAAATATCCAATATAATTTCATAAACCATTAAATTTTCATTTAAATCATTTCAAACTTATAAAATCATATATTTTTCACTTTTATAACCATCATTTAATTTTCCTTAAATTCATGATTTTATAAAGTTAATTTTCCATTCAAAAAATCAATATTTAATAATAATTCACCTATTAAATTCCAACATTCAATTTTAAATTCATTAAATTAAAATTTTAACTTAGCATTTAAGTTTAAATTTTCAAATATGACTTTTTTCATTTTGTTTACTTAACTTAAAATTCACCTTTAAACAAAATTCATAAATTTCCCATTTAAGTTACATTTCAAATTTCAACTTAAATATTCATTTATTTAACAATTTAACTTTATTCAAAAATCATTAATATATTATAAAATCATTTTAAATTCATTTTAATTCAGAATATCATAAATTTATCATATTTTCATATTTAATTTAAATTCCATTTATAGTTAAATAAAAATTTCCAAAATAACTTACATTTCAGATTTTCTAACTTTACCATTAATTTATTTCACTTATAAATTCTTAGAAAATCAATAATACTTTACAAAAATCATTTTAATTAAATTTGAATCAAAATATTATAATATTTACATTTCTAAAATATTTTAAAATTTTTAGAAAAACTTATATTAACTACGGGTCTGTATTTCATTTTCTAACCTAGAAAAAGTGATACGGATAATATATCATTTCAATCCGTAATTTACAAAGAAAATAGGGATTTTATCATTTCAAACCCGCAGTCCCAAGTAAATGAAATAATTGAAAATCGTTCAGGCCTATCATTTCAGCCTATAACGATTTTCCCCTATTCTAAAGTCCGTTCGGGTATGTATCATTTCAACCCATAGTAATTCTAATATAAAGGGAAATTGCAGTGTGATAAACTGATATAAATAACAGAACAACATAATATAACAGTAACAGATGATATAACAGGTGTTTAAGCATGAATGAACAATCATATGATCATAACATAGCAGATATAATATGGTGATGCATTTTACAGATTCAAATGTGATCGATTTACTAGTCATATAAGTATAAAACTGTCTGGTGAGAATAATTCACTGGTATAAGCTGGAGACAACTATCAAATGCACAAAATGGGATCCATAAAAGCACGATAGCACGACAAAGATTCGAGTGTGGGAGAGCCAAAGCTTAATTGCCTTGAACACATTCAAACAAAATAATCTAACAACATAAGTTTTTCAACCCAATATAATAAAACAATGTTAGAAATGAATGCACAAATCATCCCCAAACCACTTGCACTTGCCTTCAACCACCCCTAGGCTCGACCATGGGTTAAAGTACACATCTAAGGTGAGAGTTTGGGTCTGGTTGTGGGTTCATAGGGTCGGCCAAGCATGGGAAGAAGATGGTGTACAAGTGGTGATGCATGCAACTACAAGCCAATGCAACAAAACAAGGTTTCAATGCAATAATGAGTCACGGCCAAAGGCATATGGGCACGGCCAGATTCAGGTGGGGTCAGATGATGATGTGGCAGAGGGTGCAGGTCAGGTTTGAGGTGGTGGTGGTGGTGGATGGTCGGCCAAGGAGGAGTTTGTGGTGGTGGATGACTTGATGTGCTCGGCTAGGTGGTGCAAGTGGAGTTTGGTGCATTTGTGTGGTGGATCTTCAACCTAGGGTGGCTCGGCATGGGATGCTCAGTGAGAAGGAGGTGGTGGTTACTGCTTCAAGTGGTGGTGGAGGCGGCAAGGTGGCTGGAGCTGGTAGGGGCCGAACCTAAAGATGAAGAGCAAGTGCAAATTCAAATCAAAACAATGAAAAGTGAAAAAAGAAAAAAATGTTTACCAAAGTTTTTCACAAAGGAGAGGCCGAACTTTTTTTCAGAGTTTGAGAAAGAAAATTCACATGAGAAAGAAAAAGGAAATGGTCGACTGAAGAGTGGAGTTAAGGCAGCCAATTGAATTAAGGTGTTGGTCGAAAATGAAGAGGTGTGCATACAAAAGGCCTTAAGCAAATCAAAGGTCACAAAAACTCTTCAAATTTCAATATTTTCTTTTGGAATTTTAAATGACTGAAAAATACTTATAAATTCAGATAAAAACACGAAAATTTAGTAAATAAAAATAAATAAATAAATAAATATTAATTATATATAATTAAATTAAGAAAAATAGCAAAAATTGCAAACTAGGCTTAAAAATTTGAAAATCAATGCAATAAATTTTGGAAAAATTCTATGTACTTGAAAAATATTTATAAATAAAGATAAGAACACAAAATAAAAATGTATTCACAAAAATAAATAAATAAATTTTAATTAAATATAATTTAATGAAGAAAATAGCAGAAAAATGGAAAGTATGCTTTAAAATAGAAAATAAATGCAATAAATTTTGAAATTTTTTTATTGTCACTTTATAAATATTTATTAATGAAATAGTACAAATTAAACAAATTTAAAATAATTTCAAACAAAATAAAATCAAATTTAAATTATATTCAAAAATCTAGGGTTGTTTCAGTGTTGTTATAACCGGTGATGATGGATGAGGGAAGTTCTTGGAGACGTTATTAACACTAGAGTCGTTGACCATAAGTGATGGTCAACGACTCTAGTGTTAACAGCATCCCTTAAGCACTTTCACAATCCACCATCACCAGTTATAACAACACTACCACGCATGTCTCTGGTCACGTCTCGGTTGTAAGGCATGACAATATGGTAGTATTAATAGAGAAGGCGCTATGGCTTGCGTAGTTGTGTTATTATAACTGGTGACAGTAGGTTGGGATAGTGTTGGAGTGGATGCTGTTAACACTAGAGTAGTTGGCTATCAATGATGATAGTTATTGTCACTGATGAAAACTGTACAGCCATTAGCACCACAACAATCACCACAACCATTTATAACAACACTATCACGCAAGTCTTCCAGCACCTCATTCTATCAATATTACCACACTGTCATGATGTGCAACCGATGCGAGTGTTTGAGTTTCTTAGGAATAGGAGCTTAAGGATGGGTCCAGGCCAATAGTTGGATAGATGATGCTTCCATTGAGTTTGCAGTATGTATATATGTATTTACATAATATTTATGTACATATGTGTGTGTGTATAAAATTCTAATAAATACAGAAAATGCAAAATAGATGAATAAATGTATTTGCGTATATATACAATAAATTAAACAAATATATAAATTAAATCACTTAATAAATTAAACAATTGCATAAATAATGAGTTAAATTATAAATTTTATTTCAACAAATTAGAGAAGAGTATGTTTTTATAAGTTAAATCATTCAATAAATTATATATATACATACATATACATATAATTAGGTTAATTAATTTATAATTTTGTTTCAATAAATTATACAAGAGTTTATTCGTGTTAAATTATACATTTTTAAATCGCATAACAAACAAATATATAAGTTAAATAACTCAATAAATACGTAATTGAGTTAAATAATAAATTTTATTTCAATAAATTAAACAAGAGTATGTCTATTTAAGTTAAATCACTCAATAAATTATATATACATACATATATATATATAATTAAGTTAGATTATACATTTTGTTTCAATAAATTATACAAGAGTTTACTCGAGTTAAATTATCGTTTTTTAAATCGCACAATAAATTAAACAAATATATAAGTTAAATCACTCAATAAATTAAACAAATGTATATATAATTGAGTTAAATAGTAAATTTTAATTCAATAAATTAAACAAAAGTATATCTACATATATATGTGTGTGTGTTAAATCACTCAATAAATTATATATAGATATAAATATAATTAGGTTAAATTATAAATTTTGTTTCAATAAACTATACAAGATTCTTTCGAGTTAAATTATAATTTTTTTAATTACACTAATTTCAAAGTTTTGCTTAAATTGGATATCTAATCCCAAATATAAATTAGCAAAAATAAGTGCTTTAAGGATTATCTTAACAAGGTTAGAAATAATATTTTCATTTTCACTCGTAGTATCAATATTTCTGTTTCTAATAATTCTTTTATTACTCCATATTCTGATTTTAATCATGTTCATATGATGAATCATAATTCTCTTTCTACATTAGATTCATAATTTTGTTGCTTGTTTATTCTCTCTCTCACATATATGTATATAAATTCTATTTATATACATATATGTGATTCATTCTAACTTGACTTTCTAGTTTTGTTCCAGGTTTGGTTTAGGTTGGTTGCTGGTTTTTCTCTTATCTGGTTTGCAGGAGAGCATTCAGGTTTATTCAGCTTTTCAGGATAGCTCTTCTCTGGGATTTGGATTGCATTTGGCTTTCTCTAGATCTTCTTTGTGGAGCTCTTCATTTTGGTCCTCCTGATGGAGTTCCTCTCTATGGATTTTTTCTCATGATACCTCTAACACTAGTATTGGACGGTGGCTTTGCCGGAGCTCGGTATTAGGGTGTAATGGGCGGTGGCTTTGCCGGAGCTCATTTGAGGGGTGTCTTTTCATTTTCTTATTTTTTATATAGTCAGGCCACCTGTCAGGCATGTTGGCAGCTCCTTATTTTTTGTTACATATATAGTGCTCCATGTGTGCTCTCCTCTTCAGTTAGAGGATCACACATTTCTCTCAAAAAAAATCATTTAATAAACTAAACAATGTGTATATAATTAAGCTAAACTATAAACTTTGTTTTAATAAATTAAACTAGAATTTGCTGGCGTTAAATTATCTCTTTTCAAAATCACCCAAAAAATTTAACAAATTTATCAATTAAATCACTCAATTAATTAAACTAATATATGGTTAACGAAATTTATTAGCTTGTTTTCAATAAATACAATAGTTGGAATAAAAAAATAACTCACTATTGACAAATAAATTTGGTTAAATGTAGAGATCATCATTAGACATAGCTGCTATAGTTAGTAACTAGAACGAGACCCGTGCTTCGCAATAATTTGTGAAATAAAAGTAATAAGATTAGTAAGAAGTAATGAATTAAGATATTTTGGATAGAAATAAAATAATGAGATTTAATTACTAACTGGACAAAGTAGTTTTGTATATAACAAAACAGAAACAAACCTAAGTACACAAACACTAATGAAATAAAACATTTTTAGCATACAAACACCAAACTAAAATTAGTACATGTTGCAAAGATAAGATATTGTCGCAGCAACGATGGTTGGATGGCTGAAGTTAAATGTAGCAATGGTAATTCGAGTGACCCAAACATCTTCTTTGATGTTTGTCATGACGCGTATAGTTGTTTAGTACACAGCTCGTTGCCCCTTCTTCCACATCCTGGTTAAAACAAAATTGATGGTCAAATTCATGTTCCACTCTGATGTTTAGATGATTATTGCCGTCGGAAGTTGGCAAAAAAGGGATTAAACAATTTAGCGGTACTATGGTTTAGTAAAATTTCTACAGTTGTGTAAAAATCTGGAGATAATTAGTGGATCTTACTTCAATGTTGATTCCTCTTCGTCTTCCCGTACATCCACTTGTTAACAGAGCTCGATATTCAACTTTATCATTGATAACGCCCTTTTTGTGATCCTTGTAAACCTGGATTGGTTAGAAACAAAATTGTTACACTGACTTTAGCTACATGGCTTAAAACAAAACCTTGGTCACGATCTTTTTCCCTTTGCAATCTATATTTGGAAGAAGTATTTTAGTACCATTGGGTTGCATATCTAGTTGGATTTTACTTTGTTCAGTTGATGGAGCATCCTACAATGGAGAATAACAAATGTATTTGATGTTAGCAAATGTTGTTTATTGCTTAATATTAGTTTAAACATGTTTACATTCTAATAAATGAAAAAAAAAATCATTTAAGAATCAACTGTGCAGTTAACAAAATGGTATGTGTATTCACTACTCAGTTAACTAAAATTCGTAAAATTTCAATGTAGCTCCTAATAGTCAAAAGAAATAAATTTGAACATCAGAAAATTATTATGTAATTTGTAAAAAATAAAAATAAAAACACAGGGTTTCCCTATGATATTGAAGCTAGTGATGTCGTAAACCTGTTCTTTGTCAAAGCTATCTTGAGATTTCCCTAGAATATGTTTACGAACTGATGCTTGTTTTTGATTTCCTTAAATCATTTTCAAAAGGAAAAGAAAAAAAAATCCAAAGGATTGAAGTATTAGATGGTAAACAGCATGTAGAGTGGCAGAAGGTCAACTAAGTTAAACTTATACAGAAATAGTGGAAGGACATGAAGAGTTGCTACTTACTTCGCAATCCAGAAATTGCATGTTTAGTATGTATTTGTTTGCGTTCTGGCTGATCAACAACCATAACCGAGTCACGCTAACCCTGATGGTAAACCAATTTGTACCAGACACCAAGTTGGAAAGCATTTGCACATTTTGATTCCTTGTTCCTAAATAAATAAACACATCAACTCCTCTATTGAAATAATGAAACATGCAGAGCAGTAAAAATAGCTGAGAAATTTTTTAATCAAAAATGAATAATCAACAAATCAACTAATGATACGGTGGTTTTTTCTAGACAACGTATTAAGTCGATGTGACATAAATTGGCATGTCAAGCTAGCATGACTTGTTTAAATGCCAACAAAAAACTGTTGGAACTGCCATCAGTTATGGAAACTGCAACAAAGTACAGTTAATCACAACACTATCTACAACAGTTGCACATGTTGCCCACAACACTGCAATTTTTAATTACCCACGGGAAACTAAAGCTGTTATGTACCAACCACACACAAATTAGACTAGTTATATATAACTGAAAAAATAAGTGAACAATTTCCAATGTGGCAAAAAAGGGAACTGGTCAATACCACTTTGTTAAACGCATGGAAATATATTGTCCTTTGGTTTACTGGGACTCATAACTACCTAAATTTCGAATAGAATAATCAGATATGGATTAAATTTTGACAGGAAAAAAATTATGTAATTCCCTGCATATGATTAACTTAATAGCTAAGTCAGTGCATGACAGTACCGTTATATTTATCAGTATCAGTTATTATATATATTTTGTTAAATTGACGGAAAAATCATATTTAGAATGAATTAGCAGTAGGAAAGTGGAATGTGTTTTAGCACTCGGACAATGTACGTGTGAGATGCATTGCGAAAAGATTATCTATGATGAATTATTACCTGTAACCCAGTGCTGAGATGTAACATTGCTGTGTTAATGGATCATTAACTTCAGATGTAATTATGTATGTCAACCATTGTTATAAATCAGTCCATAAAATAGAAACATCATGTTAAAAACCATAAAACAATAAATTTGATGCACAAAAAAGAGGTTGTCAACATATTTATGTATCAAGGAATTCAGTATGGAAACCAAATTTTCGGTTTTTTAACTACATTGTACTACTATTTAATCGTTTACAACTTAAACCAGACAAACAATGTATTAAGATTGTACAACTATTTTTTTGTGGGACCATTTTATGTTCTATCGATTCTCTCCATATAAATTTATGCAGATTCAGCCTGTTCTGGACTATACGTGGAAAGGAAAATTTTAACGAATCATTTTGTACATGTATGTGTGGGCATTTTTGTTGGAAGAAGTTTGATACATTAACTTGATAAAATGTGTAAAAAATACTACTACTGTAAATACGAATATGAAATTGGACAGCACGGTTATTAGACAACGCATCTAAGAAGAATTATTGAAAAAGCATATATATAGAGAGCGCTAGGATCAATAGTCTCATTATTTAGCACCATTTTGTAGCCTCCTAATATTAATCACAAGTTTCAATCTAAATATTTATTCTCTCTCTTATCACATGGATTAAATCTCTCTTATCACATAGATTAAATATCAAATATAAACATGTGGCTGATATCAAGAGACTACAAATGATGCTAAATAAAAAGGACTATTGATCCTAGCTTTTGTGTGTAGGAGTGTTTATTGGCACCTCTATTTTGCATCAGCTTGTGGCCACCTGATTTCCACCACATAATCCAATTTAAATAATTGCACTTTCTCTCTCTTCCACATCATATAATTATATAAATTGGAATGTCATGGAAATCAAGGGGCTGGGATGGATACTGCAAAATAGCAGTGCCATTAAATGATCCTCGTGAGCGTGTGTGTATAACCTTAATAATCCATTTTGATAAGTAGTGCAATTGTATTCATCCAACACCAACCTCATCGACATTTATACTTGAAAAAAGATATATAAAATATAGAAGCTAGAATTCAGGGTTATTGGAATGAATGTTGTGTTTCCAAATTACATTAATTTGAGAAAGTTGACACATAAAATATCATGGTATTTAATAGTGTTGTTTTGCATGTATGATAGTGTCTACAAATTCATTGAAAGCCAAATTTCAGAATTTCAATATTAACTTAGTTAAGATAATAAATGTTAGTAAATTGACATAAGAGTAATGCACGAGTTAACTACACAAATAATTTACACGTGTCATATCAAGCAAGAAAACGTATGAGAAAACAGTTATTATAATAAATTTAGGTTATTTTGCACCCAATACAAACTGTTCAAGCGGTCTTCCAATTTAAAAGGCTTACAATCTGTCTAATACTGGAACATCGAGCTCCGCATCAAAGACATTGATGTTTCCCTAAATCTAATATGGTTACAGCAAAATTGTAACCTTGTATCCCAGATGCGTAGAGCTGGCACAACTTATAGGGTGATTTTTTGGTTCAAAGGTAAATCAGTAAAAGAAAATATAAGACTGTTAGGCTGATATGGTATGAACAAAATATTGTTTCAATAATCCAAGTGACTCTGCTATCTCGCTGAGCAACGTAAACATACCTCTTAGGCTCTTACCCCGTCATATGCAGTGAACTTAATTTAGTCTATCGTATAGGGAGAAATGCAAAGTTATGTACACATTTTTAATACCTAAGGCACATATAAGTTATTTTTAACACCTAAGGCACATATAAGTTACTGATATCGTAGGTTCAAGACAAGTATGGAATTGAATATGTATTTCTGTTATTACACAGCATATTTGATCATCAAATTTTAAGAAGTGCTTATAAAATAATAGTTCGACAAAATGTTTGGGTAAGAAAGACAAAACTGTAGTAAGATTTAGTTTTAGATTACAAAATAAGCATTTATTACCCAATTAGCATGTATTAATCAAGTTTAAGTAGTTGTAAAACCTGTTCCAAATATTGTTCACGTATTCAGTATACCTATTTCGTTACAAATACTAATTACTAAAGGCCAATCATAGTTTGCTTAATGATCGTAAATGAAGCTTTTACGACATATAACTATGTCGTAGGAAGAAGTTTCTTTTTTCCCCCTCTCCTGTTACTTCCTGAAAACATGATTCAGGATAAAAACAGTTATATGAATCAAGTGGGCGAAACATCTTTATTCACACAGTGGGAATGACCATATCAACACTCAAAAAGTTAACAGCATAAAATTCCAGTTTTAAAAACCTCACATAAACACACCAAACATAGTTAAATACTAATTGGCATTCAACACCTAGTTAATTAGGACAGTATTTATACCAAGGTTCAAGATTCTGGTTTTAGATTCCGTTCTGGTCATTTGAAATTATTGAAATTTCGGTTCCGTGTCGAAAATTTCGAAAATTCCGTTTTAATTCCGGTTTACGAATTTTGGCTGTTTTTGTCATATAAAACAAAACAAAAAAATACTAAACATATATCAATTTTAACAACAAAAACTTTTTACTATATCATATGTATTTCGCCAATTTAAATTGCATACGTATAAAAAGAAAAACAAGGTTATATATTAAATCCAGTGCAAATCCAACCAAAGCCCAGCCCAAACTAAAGAAAAAGAACTAGACAGGCTTCCATTGTCCAGATTAAATCACGCGTTTCTTTCTTCTTCTCCTCGTCTTTATTTCGGCTGTGCCCTACAAATTAAAATGGGCGCAGAGAAATCAAAATGCCGTATAAATCATCGTTCATATCTGAAATAGGTAACAAGTTCCTTCTTTTGCTTCAATTTTTTCACGATTTCCATCTGCTCTTGTTGAAACCGGGTTTTTGTACAGATTCCGTTCCGGTCGACGCCAGAACCGGACTGGGATGGCCGGATTTCCGTCGTGCCGGGCGGAATCTTAAACCTTGATTCATACATTGCAAGAATCATCTTTACCTCTCCAGCTAATTTGAACATTTTATTTTAATGTGGTGCGAAGAGCACCCTGATTTCTGCTTCGGACTACTGTGGTCGGCCATTAATGGCCGACCAATAAAAAAAAATTACATTTCTACCGGTGGACAACTACTGACCAAAGAAATGTTTGGTCAGCGGATAACTGGCGATCGGGGCTGGGCGTGGTAGCCCTTAGCGCCCAGTCGGGTGCCCTTAGCACCACACTTATTTTATATCTGCATTCATAGGCGATGCTGAAAAACGTGTGATGATAATTTTTCCCTGTGCACAGCTATGGAAAGAAGTCATATAGTTAGCAATGTGATTGAGATGGAAATATTTCAAATAGCTCACAACATTGAAATATAAACAGTGGTTACATAAAGAGGTTTTTGAATGTGCTTACGCTAAGATTCGCGTCTAAGATGCTCATTCATCAAATATGCTATATTAGTTGCAATTGTTTGTAAAAACTTCTGAACCGAAAGTGAATGATTCTGAAGATATAGTAGTTAATTTTATTTTAGTCATTATAGTTTGGTATATGTACTTACTTTCATAAATGGAAGCAAATGTTGATGTAAAGACAACTGGTAGTGGATGAACGATGGTGACTATCAACTATATCCTTTCCCACATCCTGCATTAAAATTATTGTTGTTTTTCCACTGGCATAGATAAAGAAACCGTAAGATAAACTCTATTTAGTAAAGGAACTTTGATAGTCAATACTAATTTACCTCTTCGTTCATACTTTAAGCTCTCTTTTGATAGCCTGGTACCCTTTCCTTCGGTTACTGGAATGATTATGTTTGAAATTAAACTGAGGATTCCAGCAGACATATGGTCAAATGGTAGTCCTAAAATCAGTATATGAGATTGCAAATTGAGTTCATACCACCATTATTATAATAGTAGAAGGCAGACTGAATATATCAATCTACACTTAGTACAACACTGAACTTCACAAATAAAAAAAATGATCTTGTCAGTCGTATCGATAACCAATAGTTTCAATTATAATCAGTTATTAATTGGCTACTGATGGGCCATCCAGATAAAGAAAAGAGAAAACATGTTGCGTACAAAGACTGGAAAATGTAGACCTACTACTAAAAAATTATATATTCCTCCCGTAGTATGACCGTCTACATTGGACACAGGCATTAAATGTTAAAAAAAAGGGTCAAATACAAATGTAAAAGTTATCGTAAAAAAAGCTTGATTTTTTCATGCTGCCTACGATATTCAAGTTAACCCAACACATTTATCAATGAATGAGTACACATAAATCAACAACATATTTACAACATATGTGTGCAAATAATTTTTAATAATAATTGAACTAATAGAGCTAGAACAGCAAATGTCACTTATGCATTCCACATATTAGCTTCTTATAGCAATGTTTAACCAAAACATCATAAACACCGCATAAGGGATGTATTAATAACAATTTGTTAATTATCATAAGAAAAAAGGGGTTGGTATGGAAAAAAGGTATGTTACAGTCTATGCACATATCAACTGGTTAAAAGTGTATAATGTTGTTCTTAGTAGGAGAAGTTTATGGCAGTCCATCACCAACCAACATGTAGTAAATCAGCACATGTTAATCCATTACCACAATGAATAAAAATTTTAACAATTTTAACCATGTGGGCTACAACATAAAAGATACAAAATGGAACTACAAGTACAAAAATAATTCTCCTTTGACTCGAAGTTTGAAAATGAATAAATAAATATAGATCCCAGCAACTCAAACGCATAAATGCAGACGGATAACCGTGTTTGTGTAAGGAAAGAAGTACTCATATACGACAGCAATATAAACAATTTGGTCAGTTTATGAAATAATCTAATCTACATAAGGTGCAAAACCGTAGATTGTAAAGAATGGAAAATTTAATGCTTGAAACAAAGGTATCACCTATTGACCAACAAAACAAAGCTATCCTCAACCAGTTTGACTCACAAAGTTAGCATCCAACATCGCTTTTGTGACATAAATGATACATCAATTAGACTAAAATTTGTTAAAAAAAGCACAGCCGATGGCATTTGGCTGTAAAAAACAATAACGATTCATCACTACACATTTAAATTAGAAATGGTTTGAGAATTAGAAGACAACGGTGCATAAGGGTGATGAAGCGTGACAGTAGACAATACCATTTACAACAAAAATAGAGGCACAAAAAGAAAAGAAAAACAAACGTAAGCCATCCATTAAGCACATTATTGTCACTAAATAATGGTGTAAAGTGGGAATGAGAAAGGGTAAATGGTGAATACAACAAATTTCAACTTACAAATAGATATTTAACGCTCTACCAACGTGTAACACTAACCAGATTATGCGCTCAATCATGGATCCAACTTCATGGATGAAAAGAATTGTCTTTGTTACCCAAGGCAAGATCACAATGTATCCGAGAAGATGCAAAATTCAGTTGGGATGAAAGGTAATCTACAGATATTGTTTGATCGTCGACGAACAATGGTGGAATAGGATATTAAACATATACTATGATAACCAAGGATTAAACAAGTAAACACCAACAAATTTACGACATGGTCTTGAGGAAGAACGAAGTTAGGGAAAAGGGTAAAAATCGAAAATGATGAAATGATATCAGGGTTAGGTCTGAATATTTGGTAAACGCAAATGGCTAAGCGGTTGTAATTTGAGTAGCACAGAAAAATTTGTGGTCATCGAAACAACATGGAGAACATCAAAAGAAAAAAAATTGTTTCTGCATAAAGTGGTGTTATTTTGAAATGGCTGGTTTGGGACGCACACATCAGCAATGTTGAGTTCCTATTTTCTTGCTTAACTAATAGATAGATGCTCCAGAAGAAGAAAAGGACGATTGAAGTTACATGTCAGTAAACTAGCCTACTGGAGAAAGAAATCTGGATTTCTTAAGGATACGTTTTAGTGATGTCCAGACAAGGATATTTCTGGTGAGGGGGACGGTGATGATGATGGTGATGGTGATGGTGACAGTCAAAATGGTTTCGATAGAGCATGAAATATTTGTGTTGTTATAGTTTGAATATTTGATTTGTATATATTATGATGGTACCGCTTGGATATTTGGTTTGTAGTGTGATGGTATTGCTTAGATTTTTTGTTTGTATTGTGATGGTTTGTTTGGATATTATGACGTTGGATAATATTTATGATATTATTACGTTGGGTAATACATTTTGATATATGGATTCGGTGGTATGTGATAGCATGGTATATGAATTTGTGATGTCAATATATCATATTGACATGAATATATATTGTGTACATTTGAATATGTGACGAAGGTTGGAAATGAAGTAAAAATGCTGCAAATATGTTTCAGTTGAGGCGCATCGGTAAGGCGTCTAAAAGACGTTAAAAAAAATGATTTTAATAATTTAAATCAGCATCGTTAAGGCATTGGAAATCGTTGAAAAGGCGTTGAAATCTCCAAGTTACGCAATTTAACAGTGACCTGCAAGACGTTCCAATGGCATGGGAAAACCGTCTGAAAGGCATCGAAAAAAGGCATATGTATTGCGTTGGTAATAACCCCACGCAAGGTGGCTAAAAGGTGTCAAAACACATTTCCTGACCTACTTTTTACCGATGTCATTTTAGGCATCAACGTGGCATCGTATGTCGTTTACCAACACCGTGCCGTTGCCTTTTTAGCATCGACAAATTGCCTTATTTTTGTAGTGTTCTCGTAGTTCATCACCATTGCATACTTCCTCAGCTAGTCCATCCCCAAGATAATACCGAACCCAACGAAACTCAAAATAAAGCAATTATAAACAAAAGAGCATCCATGACTCAATAAGACAAAATCATAAGAAACCATACAAATACTAGTGGGGGTCTCTAAATGGGTTTATTACCGCTAGAATTTGGTCAACAATCTTGCATTTCAATCCCAGTCTATCCACAAGGTTACTAGATATAAAGTAATGTAAAGCCTCGATATTGAACAATATACATATCGAAACACCATAAATAAAAAAGCATGCCTTGAACAGTGATACCTTCCCCTTCTTCTTCATCGAGGAAGCACTCAACGGTGTTAGGACGTCGTCCAAAGCATATCTTTCACCGCCTGCCTCCGCTTCACTGGTTCAGGGAAACTCTTCTACATATATCCATTCTTGTCATAGTTATAACACTTCTTTCCCTCAGATTTGCAGTCTCTATTCAGGTGATCTAGATTACCACATCAATTGCAAACAGGGTTTGTGACGCCCCACCCTGAGACTCATATTAACAAAGAGAATTACATAGTAATTCTGCCTGCTAATGCGGAGAATAGGGCTGGTTAAGGGCGACCATCATAGTCTTGCATTAGGTAAGAGCTAAGTACGTCGATATTTATACTCCTCTTTTTTTTTCATTTCGTCTCGAGTATCCGACATACTTAATTCATATCTAATACACTACTATGGTGGCTATAGGATCGATTCAGAAACAAAATATAATAACTATCAATTACAAGTCACAGAACAACAATACAGAAATGATACATATGAATACATACATCAAATGTAATACAACATGTCACTATTGGTATA
Organism: Allium cepa; assembly: GCA_030765085.1. Lineage (NCBI taxonomy): Eukaryota > Viridiplantae > Streptophyta > Magnoliopsida > Asparagales > Amaryllidaceae > Allium > Allium cepa. Next base: position 1,047,669,522 of record CM060941.1, read on the forward strand.
CAACCACAATATATACATACATTCCCCACAAAAGAATATGTACATCAAAAGTTCCCAACAAAAAGGCTACTACACAAAAATTATGCTATATCCCAAGTCAATGGTGAAGTCCAAAAGATAAAGCAAGCTAAGAGTCCAACTACCTAACCTGCAACTCGGTCTGACCCGAGTAATAAATACACGGGTCAAGCTAGCTAGAACTTGATATTAGTATAAGATAAGAGGAATATAAGTGCATAAGGGAATTCATCCTTTAACTATAAAGGATGGGCACAAGTATAGTATAATCTCAATGCATGATATATGTTCACCAAGGGTTGTCGCATGAATATGTTTAGTTCAACATAAGAAACTCATACTTAATGGCATTCAACTCAAATGCAAGTAATCATATGAAAGTCATGAGAGAAACTCATTAAAATTCCAATATGAATCTCATGGAACTCAAGATTATATTCAAATATCATAAAAACGAAATCACTATATATAACATCTCATGTAGCACTGGGCTATCGATGTAATAAAAATATCTCAAAATAGTGAAATCGTATAAAACTCAAAAAAACTCAAAAACCCCGGATTGGCCAGATCCCTGATTGCAAAGCTAAAGCAATGCTGCACGTGCTAAACTCTTGTCCAACGCTATTTATAATCTAGGTACCTAACTCGTGGACCCGAAGGTCATACTCGTGGTGACCGATGTCACATAACTCGTGGTGACCGAAGTCACATAACTTGTGGTGACCGAAATCACATAACTCGTGGTAACCCGAAGGTCTATAGCACTGGCATACTCGTGGATGTGTCACAAACTCTCGGAAAGTAACCCGAAAAGTGTTAGCATGCGTCCCATACCACACGTTCGCACTAAACGGTTTACTAACCGCTAGTTAACTCCACATCATAAAACTAAAATCTCAAACCTCAAAAATGAAATCTCAGAATGCTCATATATCTTGCCTCGTATCATCGGCAAGTGCAAATAAATCTCATAATAGTTTCTCATAAACCATAATTCCCGCAAGGGGAAAATCTCATCTCAAGACTCGTCTCATCTCATCGCCGAGTAATACAACATCTATAAGTAGTTCTTATCGATTATTACTCCTATAATAGGTGATCTCAAATGTCTCAACTAGTCAAATATTGGCTAAAACAAATTCTAAGATCAACAATCATTGTTGCTGTCATTTTGATCTCGGGACAGCAACAATCAAGCGCATTTTTTGTGACGCCCCACCTCTATACCCACGCTAGCCAAGAACATTACGGTGAATGCTGTCAACTAGCACGGAGAATAAGGCTGTTGAGGAGCGACCATCCATGTAATTGCTTTGCGCGAGCTCTGATATGTCAGATAGTATAACATGCATTTTATTTCAAGAGGAAATCTGACATACCGATACAAACACAAAGCTACTACACAGTGGCTATAATAATCTTCGGAAACAAATATAGAAATAAGCATAACACAAATCAGTCATAGATAATTCATACCACAAAGGCGGAAATAGATATGAATATTACACTAGGAAGTGTACATCAGAGTAGTGGTCTAAAAAGATCCAGAATATCACAAAAGAATAGTTACATGAACTACACAAAAGAATAAGTATACATTATGGAGTCTATATCTCAAATGTATACAACAAAAACAACTAATCTAAGTAGTTAACCAAAAGTCGGAGAAATCAATCCCAAGAGAGAAGTCAAGCAGAAGCACCTGTAACATCTCGGTCTGACCCGAGTATTATTTAATAAGAAAATAATAAACGGATCAGTCTAACTATAGATATCAGATGAAAGGATATAGAATAAGAGATATGACTAAACACATAATAATCACCATTCCAAGCTGTGATATATATAGTAATTGAAAATCAACGAGAGATTAATCAATATCACCAAATCTACACAAGAATCAAAGAAATGCCATACTCCTTATTTCGTTCATCAAACAACAAATATTGACGATTATATCAATGTCAATCACAAAAGTCAATGACACACAAATTCACCAATGCACAAATATTGACAATAATATCAATGTCAATCACACAAGCCAATGACACACAAATTCACCAATGCACAAATATTGGTAATAATATCAATGCCAATCACAAAAGTCAATGACACACAAATTCACCAATGCACAAATATTGATAAAACTTATCAATGGAAATCACGAAAATTGGTGAAACACAAATTCTAGAAATCATCTCAAGAAATCCAGAAATCACAAAGGGGGGAGGCCTATCACAAACGGGAGCATAAAGCCCACCAACACGTGTATCACAAACGGAATGCTAATTCCATGGTTGCTAACCATCACAAATTGAGCCGAAGCTCCACAAACGGCCCGGAGACCATGGGTTGCTACCCCACCAATTTGAGTCGAAACTCCACAAAACGGGGTTTAGTCTCCCTCGCAGACAAAGAGACATCGCACATTGCTAGTCTAAATCACAAAGATGATCGTCATGATCAACGAGAAGTGTCAATTACACTAAGCTAGTAAATATATGAGTTTAGCTTCATGTCCCATAACCAATTGCTTAACTTAAATATTTACGAACAAACTGTAGATCTCCACTAGAAAATTGTCACAAGAGTTTCAATCGAACAAGTCCAAGAATTAACCAACAAAGTGAACGCAAGCGTTTCATACCACTTGTTTTACTAAGTCGTTTAATTAGATTTCTCATACGAGTGAGGTAAAGGTTTATATATACTAATAGATTGGAAAACGGTTTTATAAACGCATTTGGTATTAAAATAGTATTGAAATCGTTTGAGGAAAGAGTTTTTATATTTACTACTAGTATAGAAAACCTTTATATTTTTAAAGTGACAAAACACAAAGAAGATTGTAGGAACAATCAATCACTAAAATTCACATACGGAGATGTGAATAAAAATCCAACGAAACCAATAAAGAATCCATCAAAATGGATATTCAAAAATCCCTAAAAAGGAGTCATCAAAGTCATATTAATTGATAACAATAAATAGGAAACAACACGAATCGATTTAAGTTGGAAATTCAAGCATCTAGGCGAAGTAGGCAAAAAATCATCAGGTCGGTCGGCCGGCTACAGAGCTCGGTCGACCGAACCTTGTTTTGAAAAACTTCTCGGGCACCAGGTCGGTCGACCGAACCAGGGGGGTCGGTCGGCCGAACCAGAAACAGAGAAGGCAACTGCACCTTTACTAGCAGGTCGGTCGACCGGACCAGGCGGTCGGTCGGCCGAGCCTGATGCTCTGCAAATTGATGCCCATAAATTGATATGCAACCTCCACCAATTCGCAACCGAACGAGCATGGACGTTAGGGAATTATGCCTAACGGCTACCCGGCCCTATTGGCTCCTCGATGCATCACCAAAACACATTTGAACCTCAAAGCTATGATTTTTAAGGATTTGGCTTTCAAACACTAAAATTGAAATATTCTCAAAAAGCAATCCAAATCAAAAGCAATTGCACAAGAATAAGTGTTAGAAATTCATGCGTAACAATCGAAGGTAATTCATAGACTTAGATGTGAGATTAGAAATCTCACCTTTTCACAAAATCAAACAAGAAGAAGCTTGAAAGAAAATGGAGAATCAACCTCTCTTCAACACAACCCAAATGAGCTTGAATCTATGCTCAAAACAAGAACATTCCCAAAATTAGGTTTAGGAATTTCTGAAATTGGTAAGAGAATAAGTTGGAGAAGAAGAAGAGAAGCTTACCAATGGGTTCTTCTATTAGTTTGGAGCAAGAGTTGATTTGCAAGAGAAAACTAGGGTTTTGGAGTTTTAATTTCCAATCTCTCCCACCATTAATGCTATAAAAACTGAAAAGAGAAAGAAGTGAGGGAGAATGGGGAGGAGAGGTTCAGTTTTTAAGTATAAGTTGGCTAATGGCTGAACCCAAACTCAAACCCAAAGTGAAAAGTAGCAAAAATCAACTTTCTCCAAACATATCGAAGCTTATACTCAAAAAGGTCGCAAACGGCATTTTAAACTCAATGGGAGTGGTCCCGAGTCCTAATTCGACCGTATGCAAAAAGTAGCTTTTTGGACTAAAATCCGACCAACGATGAAATATTTAAATAAAATATTTAAATATAAAATCGATAAATATGCGGGTTGTTACAGACTCCCCTCCTTAAAGAAATTGCGTCCTCGCAATATTTTAAGAAGAAGATGTATAGTAACAACCATAAAAGCATAGTCAACACAAAAGAAGTTTGAAATAAGAAGTTCACCTCAAAGAGCACGAGAAAGTAAGTCCGGATGTGTTCGCTCGATGTACTCTCTAGATTCCCAAGAACAATCCTTAGGATTTGAAGACCATTGAACTTTAACAAGCGGAACATCTTTATTTCGAAGTCGTTTGACCTCCGAAGCAATGATACGAATAGGATGTTTCTCATAAGTTAAATTAGGCGAAACTTCAATCTCTTCACAACACCGGGCTCAAGAACAGAATCGGAATCTCGAAGGCATTTCCGTAATTGAGAAACGTGAAACACGTCATGAATAACAGAAAATTGAGCTGGTAATAAAAGGCGATAAGCCATGGAACCAATACGTTCAGTGATAGGAAATGGCCCAATATATCGAGGCGCTAGTTTTCCTGATCGACTGAAACGTACAACACCTTTCATAGGTGAAACACGAATGAACACAAGATCTCCCACAGAAAATTCTAACTTCCTTCTCCGGTTATCGGCATAGGATTTTTGTCTACTCTGGGCTTCTTTCATCCTATGACGAATAAGATCAATCTTTTCTGTGGAGTCACGAATAAAATCTGGACCTAAAACCAGCTTCTCACCTGTCTCAAGCCAACAAGAAGGAGATCGGCATGGCCTTCCGTAGAGTGCCTCAAAAGGTGCCATACCAATACTAGATTGGAAGCTATTATTATAGGAAAATTCAACAAGTGAAATATGATCTTCCCAACTTCCACCAAAATCAAGAACACAAGCACGAAGAAGATCTTCAAGAGTTTGATTCACACGCTCGGTTTGTCCATCAGACTGAGGATGATAAGCGGTGCTAAAATTAAGCTTCGTTCCCAAAGCTTTTTGAAGACTCTTCCTAAATCCACTAGTAAATAATGGATCGCGATCACTAACAATAGAAGTAGGAACACCATGTAATTTAACAATCTCTTTGATAAAGAGCTTGGCCAAAAAGAGGTACGGTTCGGTTAGACCGAACGGGAATAAAATGGGCAGATTTAGTAAGCCTATCAACAATCACCCATAAGCTATCATGACCCGAACGAGAACGGGGAAGGCCATCTATAAAATCCATGGAAATATTGTCCCACTTCCAAATTGGAATTTCTAAAGGTTGCAATAACCCACCGGGCCTTTGATGTTCGGCCTTAACGAGTTGGCAAGTCATGCAACGCTTAACGAAGTTAGCGATGTCAAGTTTCATTCCCTCCCAATAATAAAGCCGCTTCATATCCGCGTACATTTTACTACTACCGGGATGAATGGTAAATTTAGAACGACGAGAATCTTCTAAAATATCTTTACGAAGATCATTAATATTTGGCACGATAAGTCTACCAAATTTCCGAATGCCGCCACGAGAATCGATATCAAAGTCTTTCAAACCTTCAATATCAATTTTATCCTTAATATTTTGGCCAAGAAGAGCCAATTCGGGATCTAGCCTTTGAGCTTCAAGAATGCGGTCCAAAAGAGAAGGATGGGCCTCAAGGCTACATAAAACAAATGATGAGCATAAATCGGATACGCGGTCTCGAATCTCACAAGTGGATAAGATCTCGAGATCGTTCCATTCGGATATCATCATAGAAACAACAACTTGTTGTTTACGGCTAAGAGCATCGGCGACACGATTACCCTTACCGGGTGTATAAAGAATATCAAGATCATAAGGAGCAAGGAACTCGAGCCAACGTTGTTGACGCAAATTAAGTTCCTTTTGAGAAAATAAATATTTCAAGGATTTATGATCGGTATAAAGAACAAATTTCTCTCCTAAAAGATAATGACGCCAAATACGAAGGGCGAAAATAATAGCCGCGAGCTCTAAATCATGAGTGGCATATCTAGTCTCAGCTGGCTTCAATTGCCTAGAAGCGTAAGCAATAACACGTTCTTTTTGCATAAGAACGGCACCCAAACCAACGCGACTAGCATCGGTATAAACAACGAAATCTTGATTCCCCTTGGGAATAACAAGAATAGGAGCATCAGAAAGGAGTTCTTTTAATTTCTGAAAAGAAGCTTCACATTTGTCCGACCAAATGTATTTAACACCTTTCTTAGTCAAGCTAGTGAGAGGCACGGCAATCTTAGAAAAGTCTTTGATAAAACGACGGTAATAGCCCGCCAATCCGATAAAACTACGAATCTCTGTCACACTCTCCGGTCTCTTCCAATCTTGAATCGCATCGATCTTTGAAGGATTCACGGAAATTCCGGATTCGAAAATAATATGACCGAGAAACTTCACACGAGATTGCCAAAAGTGGCATTTAGAAAATTTTGCCCTTAATTGATTACTCCTAAGAGTTTCCAACACAATCCGAAGATATTTTTCATGCTCCTCCTCGGTTTTAGAATACACAAGAATATCATCGATAAAGATAAGAACAAACCGGTCAAGGAAGTCTTTGAAAACTCTATTCATAAGGTCAACGAAATACGCCGGAGCATTCGTCAAACCAAATGGCATGACAAGCCATTCATAAGATCCATAAGGAGTACGAAACGAGATCAATGGAATACTATCCTCTGCAATACGAAGCTGATGAAATCCAGTAGCTAAGTCTAATTGTGAAAAGACCTTAGCACCACTAAGCTGATCGAATAGATCATCAATCCGAGGTAAAGGATATTTATTTTTGATAGTAAGATCATTAAACTTGCGGTAGTCAACGCAAAGCCTAAGTATTCCATCGGATTTCTTCACGAAAATAGCCGAAGCTCCCCAAGACGAGGAACTAGAGCGAATAAATTGCTTCGCCTCCAATTCAGATAATTGTTTACGTATCTCCTCGTTTTCTTTATTGGACATACGATACGGAGGACGAGTGATAGGTTGGGCTCCAGGAATAAGATTAATTCTGAACTCAATTGCTCGCTTAGGTGGTAATCCTAAAACGGGATCTAATATGTCGGAAAATTCACAAACGACGTGAATAAGAGAAATAATATCACCCTCATCATCATCGTCGTCATCACGAGGATTTAAAGAATATAAAGATGCGACCAAGCTGGAAACTGAATCTTGAAGATTAATAGAAATCTGCTTAACAGATTGAGGATGTCGAAGATGAATAGTCCGCTCAGGACATAGGATATGAGCTTCGTAACGGTTAAGCCAATCCATTCCCAAAATCATTCCAAAGCCTAAATAACGCATGACATGCAAATCGGCTAGGAAAAGAAAATCACACAAAATAATCTCGACATCTTTACACAATAAACTGGTTGTTGAGGATCCACCAACCGGATTCGCAATTCTCAAAGAAGTCATTAAACACAAAACATCCAAAGAAAAAGTATCAACAAGTTCTTTTGATATAAAAGAATGGGACGCACCCGTATCAAAAAGAACTCGAATAGGATGATCACGAAATAAAATAATTCCATCCAGAATAGAATGAGAAATACCTTGGCCACGAGATGTGTTGCCAGGGGCTTGAGCAACATTTAACATTCCCTCCTTCTTGCCTTGAAGTCTGGGGCATGAAGATATAACATGACCGGGAACTTTGCAGTAGCGACAAGAGAGAGACTTTGGGCACTTGTTCGCATAATGGTCCTTCGAACCACAATTATAGCATTCCCCACGGCCAAATGAAGAAGTCTTTGCCACAGAGGTTGCTTGCTTCCCTTTCTTATTGGGATAAGGGCCTTTGAATTTGTTTGGCCTCTTCTTGTTGTTGAAGTTTGGTTTGGAACCCACCACTTCAACATCGTTCTCCCTATCCGCCTCTTCAAGACGAAGAGCAATATCAACGAGTTGGTCGAAAGAAACTTCTAATTTTAGAAGTAATGGCTTCTTGAGATTTTTTTTCAAGCCATAGACGAATCTCTGGTTCTTCTTTAAAGGGGTGTTGATGTATTCAACCCCATATTTGGAAAGCGACTCGAAGGAGGCGACGTAATCAGTCACGGAGGACTCACCTTGAACAAGGTCTATAAATCGTCGAGCCAATGTCACTTTCTCTGCTTCCGGTACAAATTTCAACTCGAAGCATTCCCGGAATTTCTCCCAGGTGAGATCCGCTTCATTAATCTCAAAAATAAGAAGCTCGTACCAGTCCAATGCTCTTTCTCGGAGCATACTAGAGGCCACCTGAACTCGGTGAAGGTCAATAAGATTCATGCGAGAAAAGATTCGATCGCATGACCTTAGCCAAGCCTGTACTTCAATAACAGTTTCGGAACCTTTGAATGGCTCCCCACCCAAATTAGTGTAATCGCTGCACAAGCGTGCAAATCCCGACTTTGGGTGAGTAGGTTCCGGGTTAGCTCCAGCTGCTTGAGCATTTGTCACTAAATCAAGAAGCTATTGAGCAGTCATAAAAACTCCATCTTGGGGTTGAACACCAGATGGTCCAGCTCTGGGACGGCCTGGTCTAGACATTTCTCTTCCTTTAGAAAGAAAGAAGAACAAGAAGAAGATTATTCACCAAATTGAATATCAAGTAATCTTGATAGATAAACAAGGAATCATAAGGAAAATAGGATGAATCGGTACGAAGACTCGAATTAAATCCTAAAGCACGACTCCTAAGATGGACTTAGGACGATGATCCTTGTTATAATATTCCATATTGTTCCGAAGTTTGGCTCTGATACCAAGCTGTGACGCCCCACCTCTATACCCACGCTAGCCAAGAACATTATGGTGAATGCTGTCAACTAGCACGGAGAATAAGGCTGTTGAGGAGCGACCATCCATGTAATTGCTTTGCGCGAGCTCCGATATGTCAGATAGTATAACATGCATTTTATTTCAAGAGGAAATCCGACATACCGATACAAACACAAAGCTACTACACAGTGGCTATAATAATCTTCGGAAATAAATATAGAAATAAGCATAACACAAATCAGTCACAGATAATTCATATCACAAAGGCGGAAATAGATATGAATATTACACTAGGAAGTGTACATCAGAGTAGTGGTCTAAAAAGATCCACAATATCACAAAAGAATAGTTACATGAACTACACAAAAGAATAAGTATACACTATGGAGTCTATATCTCAAATGTATACAACAAAAACTACTAATCTAAGTAGTTAACCAAAAGTCGAAGAAATCAATCCCAAGAGAGAAGTCAAGCAGAAGCACCTGTAACATCTCGGTCTGACCCGAGTATTATTTAATAAGAAAATAATAAACGGATCAGTCTAACTATAGATATTAGATGAAACGATATAGAATAAGAGATATGACTAAAAACATAATAATCACCATTCCAAGCTGTGATATATATAAGTAATTGAAAATCAGCGAGAGATTAATCAATATCACCAAATCTACACAAGAATCAAAGAAATGCCATACTCCTTATTTCGTTCATCAAACCACAAATATTGACGATTATATCAATGTCAATCACAAAAGTCAATGACACACAAATTCACCAATGCACAAATATTGACAATAATATCAATGTCAATCACACAAGTCAATGACACACAAATTCACCAATGCACAAATATTGACAATAATATCAATGTCAATCACAAAAGTCAATGACACACAAATTCACCAATGCACAAATATTGACAATAATATCAATGTCAATCACAAAAGTCAATGACACACAAATTCACCAATGCACAAATATTGACAATAATATCAATGTCAATCACACAAGTCAATGACACACAAATTCACCAATGCACAAATATTGACAATAATATCAATGTCAATCACAAAAGTCAATGACACACAAATTCACCAATGCACAAATATTGATAAAACTTATCAATGGAAATCATGAAAATTGGTGAAACACAAATTCTAGAAATCATCTCAAGAAATCCAGAAATCACAAAGGGGGGGAGGCCTATCACAAACGGGAGCATAAAGCCCACCAACACGTGTATCACAAACGGAATGCTAATTCCATGGTTGCTAACCATCACAAATTGAGCCGAAGCTCCACAAACGGCCCGAAGACCATGGGTTGCTACCCCACCAATTTGAGTCGAAACTCCACAAAACGGGGTTTAGTCTCCCTCGCAGACAAAGAGACATCGCACATTGCTAGTCTAAATCACAAAGATGATCGTCATGATCAACGAGAAGTGTCAATTACACTAAGCTAGTAAATATATGAGTTTAGCTTCATGTCCCATAACCACTTGCTTAACTTAAATATTTACGAACAAACTGTAGATCTCCACTAGAAAATTGTCACAAGAGTTTCAATCGAACAAGTCCAAGAATTAACCAACAAAGTGAACGCAAGCGTTTCATACCACTTGTTTTACTAAGTCGTTTAATTAGATTTCTCATACGAGTGAGGTAAAGGTTTATATATACTAATAGACTGGAAAACGGTTTTATAAACGCATTTGGTATTAAAATAGTATTGAAATCGTTTGAGGAAAGAGTTTTTATATTTACTACTAGTATAGAAAACCTTTATATTTTTAAAGTGACAAAACACAAAGAAGACTGTAGGAACAATCAATCACTAAAATTCACATACGGAGATGTGAATAAAAATCCAACGAAACCAATAAAGAATCCATCAAAATGGATATTCAAAAATCCCTAAAAAGGAGTCATCAAAGTCATATTAATTGATAACAATAAATAGGAAACAACATGAATCGATTTAAGTTGGAAATTCAAGCATCTAGGCGAAGTAGGCAAAAAATCATCAGGTCGGTCGGCCGGCTACAGAGCTTGGTCGACCGAACCTTGTTTTGAAAAACTTCTCGGGCACCAGGTCGGTCGACCGAACCAGGGGGGTCGGTCGGCCGAACCAGAAACAGAGAAGGCAACTGCACCTTTACTAGCAGGTCGGTCGACCGGACCAGGGGGGTCGGTCGGCCGAACCTGATGCTCTGCAAATTGATGCCCATAAATTGATATGCAACCTCCACCAATTCGCAACCGAACGAGCACGGACTTAGGGAATTATGCCAACGGCTACCCGGCCCTATTGGCTTCTCGATGCATCACCAAAAACACATTTGAACCTCAAAGCTATGATTTTTAAGGATTTGGCTTTCAAACACTAAAATTGGAATATTCTCAAAAAGCAATCCAAATCAAAAGCAATTGCACAAGAATAAGTGTTAGGAATTCATACCTAACAATCGAAGATAATTCGTAGACTTAGATGTGAGATTAGAAATCTCACCTTTTCACAAAATCAAACAAGAAGAAGCTTGAAAGCAAATGGAGAATCAACCTCTCTTTAACACAACCCAAATGAGCTTGAATCTATGCTCAAAACAAGAACATTCCCAAAATTAGGTTTAGGAATTTCTGAAATTGGTAAGAGAATAAGTTGGAGAAGAAGAAGAGAAGCTTACCAATGGGTTCTTCTATTAGTTTGGAGCAAGAGTTGATTTGCAAGAGAAAACTAGGGTTTTGGAGTTTTAATTTCCAATCTCTCCCACCATTAATGCTATAAAAACTGAAAAGAGAAAGAAGTGAGGGAGAATGGGGAGGAGAGGTTCAGTTTTTAAGTATAAGTTGGCTAATGGCTGAACCCAAACTCAAACCCAAAGTGAAAAGTAGCAAAAATCAACTTTCTCCAAACATATCGAAGATTATACTCAAAAAGGTCGCAAACGGCATTTTAAACTCAATGGGAGTGGTCCCGAGTCCTAATTCGACCGTATGCAAAAAGTAGCTTTTCGGACTAAAATCCGACTAACGATGAAATATTTAAATAAAATATTTAAATATAAAATCGATAAATATGCGGGTTGTTACATTTTTAGTCAACAAAACTTCAAAATTTCAAAAACATCAAAACAATAAACTTCTAGAGCAAATTCTAAGCTTTCCGAAACATCTAATATTTTTGAATTTGGATAAAAATGAAAAAGTTATGCTTAAAATGGTTCAGAAGTTTAAATTCAACACTACTGTAACTTTAGTCTCGGGATAGCAACAAAAAAATGCAGTTTTGATCAATTTAACTTCATAATTTCAAAAATATCAAAACATAAAACTTTTAGAGAAAATTCTTAGCTTTCCGGAACATATAAGATTATTGAATTTGAATAAAAATTGAAAAAGTTATGCTTAAAATGGTTCAAAAGTCTAAATTCAACACTGCTGTAACTTTAGTCTCGGGATAGCAACAAAAAAAATGCAATTTTGATCAATTTAACTTCAGAATTTCAAAAATCTCAAAACATCAAACTTTTAGAGAAAATTCTTAGCTTTCCGTACCATCTAAGATTATTGAATTTGGATAAAAAATGAAAAAGTTATGCTTAAAATAGTTCAGAAGTCTAAATTCAACACGGCTGTAACTTTAGTCTCGGGATAGCAACAAAAAAATGCAATTTTGATCAATTTAACTTCAGAATTTCAAAAATCTCAAAACATCAAACTTTTAGATCAAATTCTTAGCTTTCGGGAACATCTAAGATTATTTAATTTGGATAAAAATTGAAAAAGTTATGCTTAATTTAGTTTTAGATTCAACAACAGAGCAATAATAGTTTTGCTCTCAGGATTGCAATAGAAACACTCAGATTTGAAATAGATAACTTTAAAATTATGAAAAACACAAAACATCTAAAAATTTGGTTAAGAAACGAAAAAGTTATAGCAAAATTCGTTTCAGCCACAATCACAAAACAAATATTGCAGCAGTTATTTTCTTTTTCCAGCAAATTCACCACTGTAAATCGTCATTAATCGCATGAATCCAAAATAGAAAGCGTGAGGGGACCCCCACCTTAGATATGCAGCAAATTTTGGGTTGAAAGCTTCTCCGGTTTGGATCAATTTGATGATTTTAAGGCTCCTTTGTTAGATTCAGCAGCTGAAAAAGTTGAAACAAGAACATGCAAGAACAAAAGAGAAAATTATACACAATTCATATCTAATTCTAGGATTTTAATGATATAATTCTGCAGTATAGGTGGAGATTACCTTCTATTCTCCTAATTTGGTAATTTCTTCTTGAATTAGCAGCAAATTGGGTGAAAATTTTGTTTTAGTTGAAGGTAGCCATGATTTTTTCTTCTTCAGTTTACTGTAAGTTTGTTCTTTTCTGTTTCTCAAGAAGAAGAAGTAAACTACGTATAGTAGTTTGTTTCTCACTATAAACATCCAGATAATGGATTTTAGGTTTTAAAACCTAACCCAAAAAGCCCAAAGCAATATTATTCAGAGAAAATGCAAGGCTATGTATATGTATTAGGCTATTTTACCTTAAATTCACATATTTCTCAATATAAACTCAAACAAAAATATATGCAACCAATTGTTATGAAACAAAAATTGTTATTAACACAAAATAAAATTTATTTCAAAAATAAAATGTTATTTTCATAATTAAAACTATATTTTTGACAATATTTACAATTTTCAAAACTTTAGTGTAAAAACAATAATTTTAAAGCATAACTTGTTCAAAAATAATTTTCATTGTCAAATAAGTTATAACAAAACATTATAACTCTTTTAAAATAATAAAATATCATTTTAAATAATATTCCATCTTTTGATTTTAATAAAATACATATTTTCTACATATTTCTTCTTTTAAATTCAATAACAGGTTAATATTGGCAATAATTACCAATATTAATGCATTGATTCAACTAAAATTCAATAAGTAATTATTTTCACTCCAAATTCTCAAAGTAAAGTTTTTTAAAACTCTATTTTCATCAATTGATTAATTTATTAACCCTAATTTAATAAGATTACATTGTTTTCCATTTATTAACTCAAAGTAAAAAAAATTCAATATTTATACTCAAATCACATTGTTTATTTGAAATAAAAAAATTAAATAAAATTTATTTTCTCCATTTTATTTTCAGTATTAAATTATAACTAGCGTTATAATTTAATATCATAGGTAATCACCAATACCAGGGTTGTTACAAACTTCTCCCTTATAAAAATTGCGTCCTCGCGATTTCTAGAGGAAATCTGTATTGAACACAATTTATTTCATCAAACAAAGGAAATTTGACACTTAAAGTGGAATATTTTTACCTTCGGAGTGGGAAGATAAGAAATCAGGATACGATCGCTCGATGAATTCTTTGGTTTTCCAAGTGCAGTCATTGGGATTATCGGACCATTGAATCTTCACGAGCGGAATACTCTTGTTTCGAAGACGTCTAGTCTTCGAAGCAAGAACTCTCAGAGGATGCTGCACATAAGATAGATTTGGAGAAACCTCCAACTTCTTTAAAGCATGAGAATCAAGCACAGAATCTGGATCTCGTAGACACTTTCTCAACTGAGAGACGTGAAATACGTCATGAACTCCAGAAAACTGATCGGAAAGTGCTACACGATAAGCAACAGGACTGATACGCTCTGTAATAGGAAATGGTCCAATATAGCGTGGCGCGAAGTTCTGTGTCTGGCTGAAGTGTATCACTCCCTTCAGAGGAGAAGCTCGAATATAAACAAGATCGCCTACTGAGAACTCAAGAGGCCTCCTACGGTTGTCTACGTAGGATTTCTGTCGACTCTGAGCCTCTTTCATTCTCTCTCGGATAAGATGGATTTTCTCAGATGATTTTCGTATAGATTCGGGGCCTAAAATAAGCTTTTCCCCTGACTCAAGCCAACAAGATGGAGAACAACACGACCTTCCATATAAGGCTTCAAAAGGAGCCATGCCGATAGAAGATTGGTAGCTATTATTGTAAGCAAACTCAACTAGAGGAAGATGATCCTCCCAACTACCACTAAAATCCAAGATACAAGCACGAAGCAGATCTTCCAAAATACGGTTCACCCGTTCAGTCTGTCCATCAGACTGTGGGTGATAAGCTGTGCTAAGATTAAGCTTTGTGCCTAAAGCTTGCTGGAGACTCTGCCAGAAGTGACTCGTGAAAAGAGGATCACGATCACACACAATAGATGAAGGAACACCGTGTAATTGCACGATCTCCTTAATATATAGCTTCGATAAAAAAGATGCCGTCCTTTTCGACTTAATAGGAATAAAATGTGCAGACTTGGTGAGACGTTCCACAACAACCAAAATACTGCTATGGCCTGACTTCGAACGAGGTAAGCCATCAATGAAATCCATACAAACTTGGTCCCATTTCCACAATGGAACCTCTAAAGGCTGAAGAAGACAACTGGGTCGCTGATGCTCGACCTTAATAAGCTGACAAATCATGCAATTACTCACATAACTTGCCACATCCCGCTTCAAACCTTCCTAGTAATACAAGCGGCGCATATCAGCATACATCTTGCTGCTGCCTGAATGGATAGTATACTTAGAACGGTGACATTCAGCTAGAATGTCCCATCTAAGTTCTGGAATGGGAGGCACGACTTGACGTTCCTTCTTTCGAAGACACCCATGAATATCGATGCTGAAATCCCTCGTCTCAATATCATCATAGGATTCAGACTTGCACTTCTGAATAAGAGCAGATATATCGGAGTCTTGCCGTTGAGCCTCGGCAATCCGATCTAGAAGAGTAGGGCGAGCTTCCATGCTATATAATAGAATAGGATAGTTGAATTTGGAAGAACGATCATGAATATCACATATGGAAAGTGTCTCAAGAACTTTCCATTCCGCAATCATCATGGAAACAATAGCTGAATGGTTGCGACTCAAAGCATCAGCCACTCGATTCCCCTTGCCAGGGGTATACTGAATATCAAAGCATCACCCCAACCATTTTCCCTACCATCCTCGACCCACGATCCACCTTCAGCTCGAACCTCGACCTCTTCGAGTTCCCTGATCTTCTGAATTCGATCAAAGACTCAATTCCGATCATCCCTCAGATCCTCACTAACTACAAGCTTAAAAAATTTGATTTTATCCTTAAAAATCATCGTTTTCAAAATCGATTCAGATCATATACTCAAAACTTGAGATTCAACTACTTTGAATTTCGATTTGAATCGACTTACCACTATAAATTTCAATTTTTTTCACAATTACTTCATGGTATACTTGAAACTATTTTGAAAATTGAATCTGACAATTACAAACAATTTTCTTTTAAAGATCCTAACATAAAAGTATTTATACAAGCAGTTATTGATTTTTGATTTAGTTTTTGTGTCTGTAAACTAAGAACAGAGATAATATCTATACACAGAGACATGCAGATCCACATTCACACTCATATATACATGTAAACATCTCTAAACAAACATGAAAAATATACTGCTCATCATAATTTCAAAGATTATCTCATGCAAACACATATATATAGAGATTAAGCTTTAAGATACAAGTTTACTCACAGGTAAAAATATGTTTGAACAGAGCTTGTATCAGTTTTTAAATTTGAAAACTTGAATTGCTATGATCTTTGAAAGCTTATTACTGGGAAAAATACTCGAATGCTTGAAACTGAGATGATTTGGGCTTTTGATTACAGGTTGAAGCTTGCCTTGTTTTGGTGATTTCAAGTTGTTGAAACAGGCTATAGATTTTTTTTTTTGAGTTTGAAAATGGTTTGCAGTCTTTAATTTTGATTTCTTGTAGTTTGAGAAATGTTTGATTATAGGTTTTATATTGGATTTTCTCTGATTTGTATAATGATAGGGAAAAAAAGTGAAGAGGTGAGATATATGTTAATATATGTTTAATTAGGATTTATTAAAAATAAAAGAAAATAAAAATAAATGGGTGACACTTGTTTGTTCATCTAACATTTGTCATTTACCTATTTTAATCACATTACACTTGTTAGATTTTATTTATTAAACCTGCATGTGTAATTATGCATGTTTTATTCATTTTTAAAATGGTTTATAAGCTTTTATAATTAAATTTCTTAATTAATAAATACTTTTCGAAATTTATATAAATAAAATTATTAAAAGAAAAGAAAATAAAACAAATATATATTAATAAACAATTTATACATATATTTTTAAATCCAAAATATTTTAAGATAGTTATCTTTTAGATTTCAAATTTAAATCCAAACTCAATTTAAAATCCAATTTAAATCAACACAAATATATATATATATATATATATATATATATATATATATAAACAAACATAAATTCAATTTGAAAATGATAATTCTATTTAAAATCTATTTATATCTATATATATAAACAATCATTATTATTGTTTTTAAAAGAATAATTTGTAAAATTAAGCAATTATATTAGGAGATTATCAAATAAATATTTATCCAGTTATAAACATTTATTATCATATTTATTTGTTCAATCTTTAAATCAGTATTTTTCAATAGTTAAATCAGATAATTATCCAATTATCTGATGCCCAAAAATCCCAGTTATCACATTCCTCCCCTCTTAGAATCTTTTCGTCCTCGAAAAGGAACAAAACCAGAATTTTATTAGAATAGTTATTATCAGTTAATTTCTCTTTGACCATTTTCAACTACAAACTCTTTTATTAAGAATTTTTAAAATACTTCAAAATCCATATAATATAACCGCGGAAGTCATGTGTGCCGTGAGAGCCAACAGTCTATGTTTGATTTTGCTGCGATGGCAACCTAACATCGGCAGACTACGACCTTTGGTGACATAGCGAAAGTCGAGAGGCCGTGAGAGCCTAAGGCTACATTGGGACTTAACTTATGTAGTCTGCGACCTATGTAGGAGTGGTGAGGTTTCATTTGGTAGCGAAAATCGAGGGCGTTGATGCCTACAGTTACATGGACTTTTTCCATGATGGCAACGTAACTCGGAATGTAACTGCGATCTATGGCGAGTTCGATGGCGTAATCGAGGGGCGCGGAGTGCCTACAGTTATCTATGGATTTTGTCGGGATGGCAACGTAACCATCGGATTAACTGCGACCATGGAGGGGGTGATGATTTCCAGAGCATTCTCACCAAAGATGTTTCCTCTATTTTTAAAAATGTTTTCTATATTTTTACCAAAATATTTTCCAAGTATTTTCAATGGGTATTGAAAACGGATCAGCTAAGTACTTATAGATTTTCAGTCTTACGCCTGATCAACGCATGACCGAATTTCTATGAGAATAACGATGGATTGGTTGGGACTTCGAGTTATAAAAAGTACTTTTATAAAAGTATTTCGGTTATATTATACAGATTTTATTGAAAATGTTCGAAAACATCAGGAAAGTAATAAAAATTTCTTGGTTTCAACCTTGCACCATAAAAGAACTAGGAAAGGAATATATAAAACGATTTTAAAATGTATAAGTCGACCCGGTCTACGAATTTATTCCAACTATAAAAAAATTCCTAAGATTTTAGATGGAATGGGAATTGTAATTCTTTCCACTTCTCGAGGCACACAGTAGATCGATGTGACATCGAGTTACACTGTTGTCACAACATAACCCAAATGTCTCTATAGGCATCAGCGCCCTCGACTTTCGCTACCCACTACACATAATCCTCAGGAACTTCAGTTTGTCCAGACTTCCTCACAGGATTCAATTTAGAGCCTCCCCCTTAGGGCTCAAGGCAGACACACTCTATGGACTCCTAATGAAGTTCATTTCAATGGGAGCGCCTTTTTCCCCAGAGCCAATCTCAAAACACCTTATACTATACACTTATAGTATCTTTCAAATCATACCCTTTATGATTTACACAAAAATCTCCTTTACACAAAATCGATATTTCAAATCGATAGTTCCGAACTTGGCTTTCCAAACTCCCAAAATTTGATTTTTCCCAAAAAAAATCAAAAGCCTTTCCAAAATCCATAGGTTCCAAAACCCTTTCCAAATAATTTTCAAAAAGGCAACATATATATATTGATATATAAAAGCTTGAAAAAATCTTTATATCACTTCATACTTGTATAAATTTCCTCTTTATACTTCAAATACTTTCGAAAATCTTTCTTCTGGCTATAGATCCAACAAGAGGAGTTTATCATATATGACCAACATATATACACATACTTTATTTTTTCCAAATCAAATATTCAAATTTGATTTCTTCTATAAAATTATTTACCATATCACTTACCTTTCATAAAGTGAATTTCAAAAGATATCCAACTTCCATCTTTATTCATATATACATCTCAAAATATACTTTTCCTTTCAAAACCATTTCTCATTTCTTTCAAAATTTCAATATCTGTTTCATTTAAGCACGTACGATGTATATATATCATCCGTACACAAATCTCAAATCTGATCGCTCACTCAATCACACAATTCCACTTCCGAACTAGTATCGTTCACCCGACTTCCTAGTGCGGATTCAGATGAGAAACCATCATTCTCCTTGCATAGCCTAACTATGATAGAGAATTCCCAGAATCAATCAAAAGTCCATATGCATGGTTCGCCGTCGAAAATCGAATGAAAAATCCCCACTCGGATCGATATATTATCTCGAAATTCTATGCTCGTATCTGGATCAAATCATTCTGCGAATAGAATAATATACGTACATTCTACGTATTTATCTTAATTGATCATTAGCTAAATCAATTCTCTTTTCTATTTACCTTCATTTGATTCCATTCACTAATCCATAATTGCTCCCAATTTCCATTTGGGTTATTACTTCAATGCTTATCTCAATTGGTAGTTAATCATAAACAGTTTGCACTCTGACCAGCTTAAATTTAGAAAATAGCTTGAAAAGTTAAAAATAGTTAAGTAGTTGAAAAATAATTATTAGTTGTAAAACAGCTATAAGATAGTCAAGTAGTTTTAAGATAGTCGTAAAATAGTCAAATAGTTGTAAAATAGTTAGATAATTGCAAAATAGTTGTAAAATAGTAATTAGTTTATAAAATAGTTATAAAATTGTTGTAAAATAGTTAAATTGTTCCAAAAGTAGTTGTAAAATAAGTATAAGATAGTTTTGGGTTTTAAAAAGAAAAGTTGTATAATAAATAGCTACGAAAAATAGATTTAAAAACAGTTATATTAAAACAATTTTACTTGAAAAAAATATAGTACAGAGCCAAACTGTTCTATTCCCAATCTCTCGTTCCAATCAATTCAATTTAAATTTCCATTTCTATTTAAATTGATTCAATTCCAATTCAAATTAACTTCAATTTCTATCCCAAATTCAAATCAATTCCCATTTGAATTTAAACTTATTCAACTTCAATTTCACTTTAAATTAATTCAAATCAATCTAAATTTGAACTAATTCTATTCAAATCTCAACTTAAAACAATCTCGAATTTCATAAATTCGGGTTAAATTTTTAAATGTTGATTAATCCTTTAAATCAAACCAACCTTTATATATATATTTATTTATTATTACCAACTTAGAATTTTTAAACCATTTAACTCTGAGTCCAAATTTTAAATTCCATTTTTAAATTGCCTTTACTTATCTTATTTCAAAGTTCAAATAAGAATTCAAAAACAATTTTATCTTCAGAATCCAATTTATTACTCAATTTTAACTTCAAAACCAATTCTCAGTTTCATAGATTATTTATAACAATAGAATGATATCAGGATAAATAAACATCCAAATTTATCCAAACATCAATCAACAGCATCCATTTTCAATTTCCAGATCTCAAACCCATTTTGAGATCACTCATAACTCCCATTTTAAATCAACCATTTAACTTCCCAAGTTAAATTTCAATTTCATCTTGAAATTTTCGATTCAGGTTGTTCATTCTAAACTTATTTAACTTCCTCTGAGTTAAATTTAATTCAATTTAAGCAATCCAGTCAACTTTACCCAATTTGAATTTCTATTTCAAATTTTAAACTTCTTATTAATCATCTTCCCACTCATAAGTTCAAAAGCTTATCACTTGGGTTTTCACATCACATTCCAAGGAAAAATTTAAAATTTCTACACTTAGAGTTTATTCCAAATCATCTTTGATATTATGTATATCCTTATATGTACATATTTATTTCTTTGCACACCAAGTTATACCTTAAACTTTAAACCACCTTTGGTTTCACAACAAATTTTCTTTAAAATTTCCAAATAACTCTTGCTTAAAACAGGCTCTTTTCATTCAAATACATTATAAGCAATACTATCGTTATTTCTTTTACGACTTTGAAACAAATTCGAAATTTTCTGGACTTAGATTTAGAACTTCACAATTGAAATCATCTTCAATTCCAATTTATCAGTCATACTCACCTAAATGTTTTGCTTCCCTAAAACATTTCATTTTGCTTACTCATTAACACACATTTCATTACTAATTACAACAACCATTTATGATAATAACCAAGATTATCATATCTGGAAACCAATTTATTATTATCTTATTTTGAAAACGCTTCTAAAATTCAGAATTTTAACTTCAATTTGGATCCATTTCAAACTTATCTTCATTCAATTTCAATTTTGTTATACTACTATTACCACTTAATTCTCATTATTTTATTTAATTCCAATAATCAACAACCAATTTCTTTAATATATTTAAATCAGAAAAATTATTTCTTTATATATCAAAAGATAAACTTATATGAAAATCATTTTTAAAATCATTTTATAAGAAAATAACAAATACACCCTCATATATACTACACTCAGCTCATTCTAGGGTACATTGACCCTATCCTTAATGAGTAAACCCACCAGTGCCAAGATTCTCGCTTAACCTTCAGCTCTATACCAAAATGTAATGACCCGGAATTTTCGACTCTGAAAATCCCATATTGTTAAAGAAAAGAAGACGAAAGAGGTAGAAGAATATCAGAAAGAAAAACTCAGAATCTCACATTCGTAGCGGATTAAAATATAACAACAAATAATAGCATTTTTATAAAGGAAAGCATTAATTGTAATTTTACATACAATTCATCAGAGTTACAATCATTTACACATAAACTGGACAAGACTACAATCTATACAGACTACACCGTCTCATATACACAGCGGAAAACTTCATACGTTCATGCCATCCAGCTCACCTTCTAAGCTCCAGAACGTCCCAACCTGAAAAGTTATAATACTCGGTCTGACCCGAGCATTGCATCAAAGTAACACCTGGGTCAGGCTGGAAACCAACGTGAGTAAACCCATCTGACATGAAATACTAATGCATAAGACTTATTTAAAACCCGAGGTAACTCGTACCTTACTACGAGTTCTATCTTGCTAAAGCCAATCACTTACTTCACAAACAATCACTAAGTACCCTTACTTAGTCTTAATGGTCCAGTTTACTTAAAATTATTCAATTCCAACCTATTGATTGCGCAAATCAAATCTATAAAGAATTATTGTAGATTTCAAATCGAAGTGGTTTCGGGTATTTACTAATACCCGACCCCGGTCTCTTCGAATCCAATATTATCTTAAAAACAAAGCTGTTTAAGTTTAAACAATTCCATTCATAGCCATTTATCACAGATAAACAAACCATATTATCACAGTTCAACCATGTCATATCACATAACATCACAAATCACATATCAGCTAGCAACTAATCTAAGGCATACAATAGCATTCAATAATTCATAGCAAGATTAATTTGTCACCCCATTTCTAATTAGTTTAAATAAATTAATTTAATTTCTTCAATCACCTTTTAAATCCTGCTTACTTAATCATTAATTAATTGCAAATCATTAATTAATCATCCTCATTAATTTCTCATAATTACTTTCATTAAGTAATTATCCCATTAGTTAATTATCCTCAATTAATTAACCTTTGATTACTCCCATAAATTAATTAATAATAATTTATTACATTGATCCTTAATTAGTTACTCTTAATTAATTATTCTATAATCACTTACATTGATTAATTATCCTTTAATTAATCTCATTCATTAATTAACCAACCTTTTTATTAATTATCTTAATTAATCAATCCTTTAATTAATTACACTAAGTAATTAATCCTTAATTACTTCCATTAAGTAATTATTATTAAATAAATCACATTTAGTAATTTCCCATTAATTATCCTCCTTAATTAATGACATTAAGCAATTTTCCTTTAATACTTTCATTAAGTAATTGTCATTAATTAATTTCATTAAGTGATTAGCCTTTAATAAATTAATCATCTTTTAATCAAAAACTTAATTAATTAATCACATTAATACATCAATCTTTTAAATTGATTATACAAATTAATTCACCTTAAATTAATTATCTAAGTAAGTAATTTAATTAATTATTTCCTGATTACAAAAATCAATTATCCATCCTTCATACATTAAATAATTTATACATTATTTAATTTCATCATTTAATTCACCCTTAAAACATATAGGATTTAACTTATTACATAATTACTCTAAAAAAATTTAAAAACATTTTAAAACATTGGAAACTTGTTTAAAACTTGCCAAAACTTTGTTAAAGAACTTGGTTTATATTCTTCTTTGCAACTTACACATTTTTGATAAACTTTTACAACTTGATTGACTAATAACAAGCAACTCGAGTCCACTCCTATTTTCCTCGAGTCCTACCCATAATTTCCCCTAGTCACATGCTCGTTAACTCACTAGTTCAAGGCAAAAACCAAACCTACTCGGACCAGACCCGAGAAAGCATCGTCTCCCCCAAATCAACATTAAACCAGACAAGCTTGTGTACGCGTGCACCTGCACGGCCACTCCGGTCACCACTGGACGTCAGATCACCCGCAAGTCGTTGTTGCCAAGCATGACCATCTTCTCTACCCAGAACACTCAATAACGAAGGCAACAAAAAATCGAGCTGCACGATGAATCCTGGAACCCAAAGCCCGATTAGTAAACACCTCACAGTCGATAACCCAGACCCCCAGCATTCATGCCACCACAGCTAAAGCTTCGTCACCAACATATGCAGCATTTACCCCAAGACCGGTCATCTCCTGATCACCCAGGACCTCGCTAATGACCTATCTTCAACGACAATCCATCAGGTTCACTAAACCCTACATCATCAATTTGCCGTCGCTACGGCGAAAGATATTCACCCCGACCATTTTTCCTACCATCCTCGACCCACGATCCACCTTCAGCTTGAACCCCGACCTCTACGAGTTCCCCGATCGCCTGAATTCGAACAAAGACTCAATTCTCATCATCCCTCCGATCCTCACTAACTACAAGCTTAAATTTTTTGATTTTACCCATAAAAAATCATCGTTTCCAAAATCGATTTAGATCATATACCTAAAACTTGAGATTTAACCACTTTAAATTTCTATTTGAATCAACTTACCACTATAAATTTCAATTTTTGTCATAATTACTTCATGGGTATACTTGAAACTATTTTTAAAAATTGAATCTAACAATTACAAACAATTTTCTTTCAAAGATCCTAACATAAAAGTATTTATACAAGGAGTTATTGATTTTTGATTTAGTTTTGTGTCTGTAAACTAAGAACAGAGATAATATCTATACACAGAGACATGCAGATCCGTATTCACACTCATATATACATGCAAACATCTCTAAACAAACATGCAAAATATACTACTCATCATAATTTCAAAGATTATTTCATGCAAACATATATATATATATATATATATATATATATATACAGATTAAGCTTTAAGATACAAGTTTACTCACCTGTTAAAATATGTTTGAATAGAGCTTGTATCAGTTTTTAAATTTGAAAACTTGAATTGTTGTGATCTTTGAAAGCTTGTTACTGGAAAAATACTTGAATGCTTGAAACTGAGATGATCTGGGCTTTTGATTACAGGTTGAATCTTGCCTTGTTTTGGTGATTTCAAGTTGTTGAAACAGGCTATAGATTTTTTTAAGTTTGAAAATGGTTTACAGGCTTTAGTTTTGATTTCTTGTGGTTTGAGAAATGTTTGATTACAGGTTTTACTTTGGATTTTCTCTTATTTGTATAATGGTAGGAAAAAAAGTGAAGAGGAGAAATATATGTTTATATAGGCTTAATTAGGATTTATTAAAAATAAAAGAAAATAAAAATAAATGGGTGACACTTGTTTATTCATCTAAAATTTTTCTACCTATTTTAATCATATTACACTTGTTAAATTTTATTTATTAAACTTACATGTGTAATTTTGCATGTTTTATTCATTTTTAAAATGGTTTATAAGCTTTTATAGTTAAATTTCTTAATTAATAAATACTTTTATAAATTAATATAAATAAAATTCTTTAAAGAAAATAAAATAAAACAAATCATATATTAATAAAAATCTTATAAATATGTTTTTAAATCCAAAATATTTTAAGATAATTATCTTTTAGGTTTCAAATTTAAATCCAAATTCAATTTAAAATCCAATTTAAAATCAACACAAATATATATATATATATATATATATATATATATATAAACAAATACAAATTCAATTTGAAAATAATAATTCTATTTAAAACTATTTATATCTATATATATAAACAATCATTATTATTTGTTTTTAAAAGAATAATTTGTAAATTTAAGTAATTATATTAGGAGATTATCAAATAAATATTTAGTATCAGATTTATTTGTTCCTATAAATTAGTATTTTTGAATAGTTAAATCAGATAATTACCCAATTATCTGATGCACAAAAATCCCGGTTATCACATATGACCATTCTTTTGCCAAGGATTAATGGAAAAATCCCTATTTTATGCATACCCGAACATCAACACATAGCTGACACTAGATCCCTTCCCCGATTTAGGTTATATGGATCCCTTCAACGATCTGGGGTAGCCTTTCCAATTACCCAATAAGCATTATCATAATACCCCTGTTTACGAGTACATAAGAAAATACTTCGAGTATCAACAATGCCATACCATACATATTTGAGCTCTTCCTTGCTCCATCTAGTTTCCATTCATCATCATAGAATACTTCAACATTCTTTCTTTTCCACAATAGATCCCTTCAATATTCTATCCATGAGTTCCTTTCCTCGAACCCACCTTGGTGGATAATCATCATTGCGACTCCGTCGCTTAAGTTGTTTCCTATGAAACACTTCAAAACACGTACATCACTCATATAACCAGCAACTAAAAGTCCCGAAGTCATCACATCTAAGCATTCCAACATTTCTTCATCCATCAATCATCATCCTTCATCATGCTGCCATTTCACAATCGAATGTCAAACGAACGAAGGACCTGCTAAACACACCCCGAGAGTTTTTGAAGGATTGAAGTAAACATAGAGAAGGGTGAATGTGGTTTATTATAAATTCACAGAATAATAAAAATCACAATACAAGTTATAATAGAGTAAATGTGAAAATAAAAGTAACACATAAATTTACCCAGTTTCGGCAAAACCTGCCTACTGCTGCCCCTAAGACTATTAAGATTAAACTATCAACCGCTTGTAAATTCTCTGTAAACTTCCAACTATCGCTAATTAGATTGTTCTAACCCTATGCCCGAAAATCCTGCCTCAACATTGTTACCGAGTTGTAAATTTCCCAAACTACAAACCGTAGTTTAATCTTAGCTAAAAACTGGAGTTTTGAATTTTTAAAAAACTAAAACACAAAAACTAAATAGAAAGAGAACCCTAATTTAGATATAAACAAGGTGAGCCTTATATAATTAAAACACTTCCCCAAATTTATTTGGCCAATCCTTTTCTTCATCTATTCCTTTTAGGGCTTCTCTCCTCTTCAGATTTGAAAAGCAGCGATTCCAAAATTGATGATGCTTTGTGTGAATCTCACATTCACATGTTTATCAGTTCATTCCTATGATTATATCGCAATATCTGGTTATGGTTGCTTCTACGATTGAGTTACTTTTTAGTTCTAAATATAAGAATATTTGGTACGATATTTGATTTACTAATTCTAAGTGTATACTTGTTTCGAAATTGACTGACTGCTCTTGCAAACGATGAGATGGTTTTTATAAAGATGATTTGGGAAAAAAGATTTTCTAGATTTTCATATACTTCAAGATTTATTGTTTGGATTTATCAACCTGGATTTTTGCATTGGCTTTTGGTTTGGATATAGCTAATTCATTGGCTTGATCTCTATGATTATTGGCCTAAGATTTTTGACTTGTTCATTCTTGAAATTATTGCTTTCGGTTTGACTTTGTAGACTGTTCTTTATTGATGTTATTGGCTTCAGCCTGACGTTATTGACTTGTTTAAGTTTTGGAATTTTTTGACTGCAACCAGATATTGTGGACTTGTTCAATTCTAACAATCCTTTACACGAATCATCATTTTGTGTGCTTGAGACAATTCTTATGTGCATGTCCTTCCTTCCATGCTTCCAGTATGAGCTTGTGCTTCCCTTGTGTTCTTTTGGTTACATATAAGCTTGATTTTGTGCTTGTACTCTCCTCGTGTGCTTCCCTTGTGTGCATGTGCGCATTTTCCTTGTGTTCTTTCCTTGTGTGAGTAATTGTTGCTAGCTTATACTTCCTGAAGATATGCATTTTGAATGCCTTATATGTGTATTGCTGCCTGTATTTCCCCTTGTATTCCTGAAGTTTGCACTATTCATTTGCACTTTAAATCTGAACTTTTTTTAGTTATTTGTTGTGTACTTGCTTTATCTTGTGTGTTGTGGCATGTACTTAGATTTTTTTTGTGCATGTGTTGTGTGTGCATTGATCTTGCAGACATGTTCAGGTACTTCTGTGGCTTGTGAGCACTTGCCTTTAAATTTTAACTTGAATTTACCTTTTTTTATGCATGTGTTATGTGCTTGTTGCATGCCTAGGCACTTTGTTAAGCACTGATTTGTGCTTGACCTTGTTTATTTGCGACGTTGTTGCACCTTGTTTCTTTTGTGGCCTTGTTTATTTTGAATTGTTCAAACTTAAGGCATGCACAACGATCCACTATGCATGTCTTAAGTTGCTTGGAACGATCCGCCTTTTTGACCCTCAAAAGTCGGCACTAATACATCCACAGTATTCACATGCTGAAAATCCGAATGCCGAAAAGATAGATTATTGTGGTGAAAGAAAGAAAAAAACAGAATAGAATCTCATATTGTGACGAGTAACATATAATTTACGCATGATATTTGCAAAAAACAGTACTATACAAACATCAATAAGAGTAAACTAATCTATCATTAAAATGGATAGTTATAACAATCCATGCTCACAAACACTGATAAATTTGAAATAAGAAATGCAATGGAAATAAAAATACATGAATATATCTTGGACATATCCAGCTCGTCTCCTAAAGCTCCAACGCTTCCATAACTAAATCTGGAAATATGCTCGGGCTGACATGCGCATTGTCGAAAAATAAAGCCCGGATCAATCGGGTAAAATAGCATGAGAAAACTCAAACCATATGGATTTTCATGTTATAAAACCTTTCTAAAATAAAGGTGTCTCGTAAGACCACGCCGCACATAAACATAGATGAGTTTTTACCTTATGATAACCAAATCATTTTATAGGAAATCCAATGATATTATAATAATGTCTAGGGTTTAAAATAAATAAAGAATCATAGCCGCAGTAGTTACATTAATTACATTCAATATCATACTTAGTATATAACCAAGTCCGTAAAGGCACATATGGATTCCATACAATGACAAGACTGTTGGAGTACCATTTATCATAGTAAACCTCTAGAAAAAAATATACCGAGAGCCTCACATGAATCCTTTGCTAACATAAGACCGGCCTATCCCTTTCTAGATAGTACCGGATATGTCATTGCCTCGGTTGTCAGCCAACCGTACCGAGCCACTAGCATACATAAATCCATAAATATCGATCTGGATCGGATAATGACCATACTCTAATGGCAGCGAATCACATGGCCTTGCTGCATCTCCCTTATTTTAGTCATTACCGATTGTGAGGCTTAAGTCTATGTTTTACCTTTTTTAGAAAATTCCACTTAGAAAGCTAACACTGCCCTCCAAACAACAATGCAATGTCAGCATTCATACATACAAGTTGTTTAGGATATAAACAAACCGAAGGCGCTACTTCTACTATACCTTTATGATTAGTAGTAAGCAGCCCTTGCACTTTAAAGAACTCCATCTTCAATCGTCTTTAAAATGTCACTATTTCGAACGCTTGTGCTGTTTCAAAGTGGTTTTTGGATAAATCATGTATATCTGATCTCTTCGAACCGAACAATGATAGTTTTCAAAACAAGCTAAGATTTGATGGTCGATTATTTAACTATCAAACAAGCAAACAATCCAATCAAAGTTTTAATTTCATATGGAACCCAAATACGGTTAAGCACATAAGCAACCACTAAGACTCGTTAATTAATCCTTTCATCAATTAGAATCAAATCTCTTTTCAAATATTCATATTAACATACTTTTACAAAAGATATACATAAGTGTACTACTCATTCACTATCCTTTTATACGTTTTAATGCTTGGAAAACTATCAATATACTAATCTCATCGCCACAGGTATATTCACAAAGTACTACACTTCTAATACTTAGAAAATATAACTATATACTATCTCAATGGTACAAATATATTCACAAAATACTACACTTTCAATACTAAGAAAATGTAACCATGTACTTATCTCAATACTATAAGTATATTCAGAAAACACTTCATTTTCAATACTAGGAAAATGTCTCCATATACTTATATCAATGGTATAAGTATATTCACAAATCTTAAGAAAGATTTTTATCTCAAAAGCATACTTAAATGGGTCAAAACAAATGCCACTTAAAATATTGTTTACAATAAACCCAAACTCATTTTCTGATGTAAGTAAATCGATAGTACGGATATTAGACCAAATACACTTACCACAACTTTCCGACTTCAAACTTGTATTATCCCTCAATTAACAATGTAGTCGAACAAGTTAGCGAACTATCCTTGTTTACATGCATATTCTTACACTCTCATAGATAGAGACGAGTTTCAATATCTTGGAACTTGGTATTAAGTATGAAAAGAATACTTTCCATACCATCATAATTTAAATTGTTCATTTATGGAAAACAAATCTCATTTCTTATATAAAACTCCTTTTATAAATCTCTTTTATATTTGCCTAACTCCTTTTATAAATCTCCTTCCTATTTGCAAACCTCCTTTTATAAATTCATTTCTATTTATAAACTTCTTTTATAAAACTTAAATTTATTTATAAAACTCATATACTTATTACACCTTCAATTTCAAGATAAGACTAAATATTTTCCATAACCGAACATTCCATGTAGCACTATAAATTCACAAATGTGATTTATTAATCCAATTTATCAAAATGACATCATTTTTCTTTTGTTAAATCTCATTATAAATCTACTCTTTTGTACAACCATTTATTTAAAATGTTTCACCAATATTTATTCCAAAACATTTCTATCTTCTTTTAAAGCGGAACCGTTTTATAATAAATGATGAATCCTTTTGCTTGTTGATAATAAACGTTCGTTATTATATTACCTTTTCAGTAAAAAAATACTTACCGAAATACTTTTTAAAACATTCCAAAAAGATTAAAGTAAAATAGAGAAGTTCACGAACCCTTACTAAATAAAATGCCACCGAAAACTCTAAAGTCACATCTAAAATCATTCTTCGAATCAAAACCATTTTTAAATTAAAATAGAAATTAATAGCATTTGAAAATAATATAATGAGGCCTAGAGTTACCAAAGCATTTAACAAGAGTTTTTGGTGATCCATACTAAAAAAGTCACCTTTTACAACATATCAAACTCACAACAAATAAGGTCAAACTATCAAGCTTTTAGCATTCGTGAATTTATACAATAAGTATATAACTTGAATGAAAATCAACAATGGGGAGGAATTCGGATTCCCTTACAAAATTCCCTGTATTTCATTTTAAATGTAAATAGTTTTCCAAAGCGAAAATTCAACAAACCAAGCAAAGAAATCATCCAAGCACAAAAAATAATTTATAACAACACATATATCGTATAATATTCATCAAAGGTGAGTTAACTCACCAAAATTCCAGTTGATGCTTACACATTCCGGTTCGATCTATAATAGAACAGCGTTCGATTTTAGATTAAAATTTCCGTTGCTTTAAAATTGACGACATCAACTCCAATGCATATATAATGCTCCTACGAGCGTAAAGCGAAAGACCACATTTTATTTGGACATCGTATGAACAAGTTATCGATTTTATTTGATTTGAAATTAAATATTAATTAATTAAGCTAATTAATCACCACCTTAATAAGCATCTATATCCATCTTCCCCCAAATAAACATGCATAGTGATATGTGCACAAAGAACCCACCTGGGCAACTTCATCTCTACTCGTTCACCCAAAAAATGGATCAACACCCTAGTTTGGGTGTGAAAGCACCAGCTCTTTTCTTATAGAGCTATAACATAGAGAATAAATGAAAAAGAGAATAAATAGAAAGAAAACAGGAGAATTTTTATGGTGGTTCGACTGTTAACGAAATCTACGTCTAGTTTATAGTTCTTTATTATTGACTGATTACTGTTACAAGTTGTATTTGATTATAAAGCTCTTGAATATCCTTCGCTAGATTAAATCTACAAAGTTGGAATCCACTGGAGAATCATAATTAACTCTTTTAAAGAACATTGTGAGGGAGGAGAGGAGTGAAGAAAGCGTCCAGCAGAGTTAACAGGAAAAATTCTTGAGAAGATCCAGTTTATATTGTAGATAAGAGAGTATTTGTAGAGATTGAAGAGCTTCTAGGCCAGGCCTGTTTGCCAACTACTCATAGATGATCACATGAAGGTCCACTAGAGCTTGCTTCGTGACCTAAGCCAGAACCATGGATTGCTAGCGATCCATAGTGTTTGCCTAGTTACGAGCCAATTCCTTAGTTTTTTCCCTTTGCTTTGTTTTGTGCGAATAACAACAAACCTATTTTGATCAACGGATTGCTGGCGATCCATAATGTATGGATCCCTAGCCATCAATACACTCAGCCTATTTTTGGACTATGGTGTCTAGAGTGTCTTTGTTATCTTGTGTCAACGTGGTTCATGTAGTCTTGTTGCACGCTGCCTTGTTTTGATAATGGTTAACTTGTTAGTAGTATTTTGCTGCTGATTGGACTAGACAAATGCTTGTCTCTTAATTTAACCAACTTGAAATCTCGTCAAACTCAGTCATTGCTTCTATAATATGGATTGAATCATAATGCAAGAGGCTCTACAAACTCCTGGGTTAACCATGTCCTTAGTTTTCTCGTTCCATTTTCTTGGCTTTCTTTGGCTCGTTACTCTAGTTTTTTGGTTGACTTCTAGGCTATTCTGTCTCGGTCGAATTGCTCCGACTCCTCTTCGAGTTGGCTGGGTTAAAAACCCGGATAACATTTGCCCTTTAGAGTACATCTTCATTGAAAACACGGCGAGCTCTAGAAATGATCGCCCTTTAGTCTGGGCTTGTAGAATTTCAAGTAATCATGTTAAAGTTGCACAAATTTGAATTACACTAGACTAGACTATCGCTTGCTAAGTTTTGCCTTGGGCGCTATTGCTTGCTAGAAAAAAAAATGAATTTCGCATTATAGCTTTCCGGAGTGCCTTGAAGTAGTGGGTAGATATCGCCAGGAAAATTTGAGGTCGTAGGCATGCAACCCTGTGGATCGCTGGAGATCCATAGCTGATGGATTGCTGGCGATCCATAGCCGATGCATCGTTGGCGACCCGACTACTTAGCATTTTTTCTGTGTGTTTCCCTCTCCTATTTAAACTCTCGAGCCGACCTCCCCTATGCCTATTTCATGACCCGAGCTTGCCAACTCCTCCATCGATTCGAGCTTCCTCCTACGACCTAATCCATCTTCCTCAGTGACCCGATCCAACCCCGTGCACATTTCTATCGCGATTTCCTCAACGCCGCTGAAATTGCTTTGCTCCCGACTCTAGAATTTCGATCATCTCCTTAATTTCTGCCACGCTAAACCATTGTACTTTCATTTTCTTTGTTGGGTCACCACCGACCCACCTTATTTGGCTCACTGATCTTGACGCTTCGACCATCTCCATGTTTAGATTGTTAATTCGAGGTTGGTTCGTTGATTATGACATTGGTTTGTCGTTTTAGCGGCGAAGTTGTATTCACGATCGTGAAGAGTCCTTGTCGATTGCGGCTTAATAGATAAAGATAGTAAATCAAGTCTTGAGTTCTTCAAGGAATGACGTTTGGGCCTTGCTCTGGTGCTTGACATGTTTTGGTGTCTTCATCCATTGAGCCAGAACTGACTTGTGCCAGGTCCCATAGTCGATACTGCACGACACATCATGAATTGGTTTCGTCCTTCTAGAGGATTCAGATTGATTTTTCTTTCTTTTGCATGCATGATGTACTTGTACTGGAAGGGACTTTCCACATCATTTTGAACAATGGATTCATTATCGATCATCGTTCGATAATGGGTAAATATAGAAGAAGTAATTTCATAAAGAAAGTGATATAGGAAGTCCTTTTACTTTTCGGCTGTGAGCGTACTTTCTACATGAGGTAGAGAAGTTGTAGTGTTTAGGACACCAAGCCACCACCGATAGATAACACATCGCACTTGCCCTGGTACACATGAATCCCGACACATCAGTACGAGCCAATATTCCTTCGGAATTTAAGTGTACTATGGGGAGTTCTTATTTTAGAGTTGAATTACCTGACCGTTTTAAATGCAAGTTCCGTTGTTTAGAATGAAGTGCCTATCCTCTCATTGCAACTCTAGCGAAGGAAGCCCTGCGCTTTTGGAGGCTGAGTCGTCGTCTTCACCCCCTCTTTTTGCTTCACAGGCTGAGTATGGCCAGCTAGTTCCGATTGGTCCTATTATGGACTGAGCTCCTTCTAATTTTAAAGTCCTTTTAAATCCACTAGAGAGAGCTTATTATGTGATGCCTGCCAAAGTCTTGCACAATATCTGCCTGCAACACGACATCCCGAAGGAAAGGTATGCGCCTCCCGGAGAAGGATGAGTTCGCTCATATGCCGCCCCAAGGATATACCACTTTCCATCGGTATATGTGCTTGAATGGAGTTGTGCCCCTATTAACGATTTCTTGAGAGAGACCCTCTTGAACTTAGGAATTGCTTCGTTTTAGATTCACCCTAACGGCTACGCCATCTTAACTTGTCTGCACATCCTTTCATTCGAACATTCAACCGTGCTTTGAGCTTTGACAAGTTGAGATACTTTTTTTCATTCAAAAGAAGAGATGAGTGTCCTTCCTTGGTTGTAATGGAGGCCCAAAGGAATCATAAAATTGTATTGCAACTGTAAAGCAACTTGTCCTAAGTCAAGACCTAATGCTTCTTTGTCAAATGTCCTGAGGGTTCGACCATCTTTGGACAATGGGGTTAAGTTCCCTTTCTTACTCATTGAGCTCCGATGTGTTATTATGGAATTTATAACAAGTCGAATAATTCTTACAGTTATTCTGAGGCCGAACAGGGACTTGTCTCTTGAAGGAACTTTCCGAGCCCTAAAGGCTATTGATGTTGGGGAGAGGTCTGTTAAAATCTTGTTGATCGACGAAAACTTGCTTCGATACGGACAGTTGCATTCAGGGAGGTTAGTAGTTCCAATTAGGGCCCCATCCCCTTCTCGATGTAGGGCGGGCATGTGATCCACCTATTGATCTTACAGTTTCGAAGAGGGCACTTTTCAAGAACGGGAAGGTTAATCTGGCTAATCGGCTGAAGAGACTTGTGAGGAAAAGGATGTTGTCGTGACCAGAGTCATTTGCGTAGTAAGAACGCCTCCGATTCCAGAAGAAGAGGAGGAGGGGTTTAATTAAAGGGAAGGCAAGACTGCGATAGATATAAAAAAGAGGAGGGAGAGATCGAAAGTAGTAGTGATGAGTCCACTTCTAGTGATGATTTCTATGAAGAATCCGACGACGGGGATTCTAAATCGTGCGACGAGACTCCGGGGATGAGTCCGATTATACCGAGCTCACTGCCTCCAAACGTGAGTGGTAAAGACGATGCTCTAGAAATCAGACGACGATGGGACTCTCCAAGTAAAGATGCTAGCATTAGCTTTAGAGATTTGAGCAATGTTTACGTCGATTTCGACGCGCTCATGGGGGATAATTTGAAGTTTGAGGAGGTACCTCCTTGTTTGAGCCGTGTTGCGCTCGAAGTGAATCTAATTCCTTTTGTGATGCCAGCCGGATCCGGTTTGTAACATCGTTTATGGCTCTCCTCCCAAACATATTACACGTTTTACTAGGGTTACACTCACTTATACACATTTTTTCTTGTTTATTATTCATTTCTAAGGCTTGTTATTTATTTTGCATGTCAAGTACTGTGAGAGGACGTGGTCTCTATGATGTCCTTCAATAATCCACCGACTCCTTATGTTGGTCGAGACGATCTTCTAGTCGTCATCAGCCGCGAGACAGAGGAGGAATATCTGTGAAGAAAAGATTCAGAGGATGAAGTCATCATCGAGATGAGAGAGGGGCCATGTATACAAAGGAGGGTAAAAAAGGAAGACTTTTGATGAGACAGAGGAGCCACCGAAAAGTCAAGTTGATCATGGTTCCCATTCTTTAGAACAACAGGCCTTCGCTCCGGCCTCCGCCTCGATTGGTTATGAAATCAAAGTATCTTTAGTCCATATTCCATCTTCAACTCAAGCTCCATCTACTTATATGGCTCTTTTCCCCGTTCTTCACGCCCCTATCAGGGATCTGCCTATGTTCTTCCATCTGGTCCTCCCAGGCTTGAGGCAGGACTCCTGGGTGGTTTTTTAAGAGGGTTAAGTTAGTTCATGATCTTCATCGGGTTCATAGAGACACATATATGCCTATCTCCAGGCAATCCAGAACAATTTAGAACATGCTAAAAGGTGGGAAAAATTATGCTAACAGCTAGTGGACACGAACTGCAATAACTATCAAGAAATCCTCACCTTCTAATTAGAGAAAGACGATTTTGAAAGATCGTCAGGGGAAAACGATGCCTTAATCAGACAGCTGAAAGAGGAAAAGAATGTGGTGCTGCGAGAAAGCAAGAACACCGCCGGCTTGCTTAAGGAGCTAAAAGAGGCGCATGCGAAGATCGAGATCATCCTGAGAGACAAAACAAAAAAAGTGCATGATGAAGAAGTAAAACTGCAAGCGAAATTTGAGGCCCGTGATACCATTATTGAAGCCCAAAGGAAGACTATTTCCGACCACGAAAAGATCATAGAAAATCACAATAAGATGATCATTGAATATGAAGAAGTAGTGAAGTCGCGCGATAAAAAAATCTCCGACCAGGCTGAAATGATTGCCACACTCCAAGACCAAGTCGCATAGCTTAGCACCAATAAAACTCATGTCAAAGTTGAGAAGGCCATCATTGCGGCGGATTATTTGGAGCTTCAAAATACTTTTGAGAGAAAGATGGAGAAGATGGATGAGACCATCTTGAACTTCAATGTCAACTCCTTGTTGCACCAGGGGAGTCTCAAAAACTTAGGCCTTAAATTCCTGCGCACTCTCACTGTGGTTTAGGAGGAAACTTGACCCGCTTTCGTGATAGTGGGGATGTCTATACCGAGTGAGAGTTGGAGAACGCCCACCTCAATAAAGAATCACAAAAGGCATTATTAGAGGACCGGGAGATTTTGTGGATTGAGAGAGAAAAGAAGGCTGCTGATCTACCATGACAGCAACCGCTGAAGTGCTTTCAAAGTCTTTTATTTTCAGTCCCGGCAAACCATTGAGGCAGCCCCGTGATCCATTAGCAAGTTTTGGGTTTAAAGCTTCCCCTCGGATTGTGGAGTCGTCAAAGGAGGGTGAAGGCGGTGAATACGTTGTTGACATTCCCGGTCAATCTTCTGCTGCTGTCTCTACTGCTTCCATTCTCATTTCTATACCTGCTCCTGTCGCCATGCCCATGTCTGGTTCATAGCTAGGGCCAAAATTTGATAAGATTTCCACACTGCATGGCTTGGATGACCCTTCTGTGTCTTTGGAAGGCAACTTCACGGTGGCTAAAGTTCGGGAGCAGGAAACTTAGACTGAGTAGCTACGCAAGTCTCAACAAGAACTGATCGCCATTAAGAAAGAGAAAGTCAAAGCGATCAAGGCCTATCAGGGCTCCCTTAGATCTTAAAAGCGTAAAACAAATGGCGAGCCTTCTGAAAAAGTTATAGAGCAGGAAGAGGACATCATCACCAAGAAGATCGTCGACATCACGCATAGCAACACAACTCCCGAGGCGAAGCAAAAACTTCGAACAAAAGACGGGAAGGGGAGTGGTGGAAAGAAGTGCCGAGAAGCTTTGGTGGTAGCTAATCTGGTTTTGATTCATTTTGCATTGTTTTGTTCAAGTGCAGAGTCCGCACTTAGTGTTTTTATTGTGCTGTCTATACTTTTTCTTTTGTTAGCTGAATTGTGTGGGTACGACCCTCACTTTTTGACCTTGTACAAAAGAAAATTATAAGCAATATACCGTTGATACTTTAACGGTACCTTTACTTATCTACTTATATGTATTCTATGCTCATGCCTATTTTGTTTACTCCCATTTCACTTTATCTAGTCCTGTGATTACTGTCAAAATTCTTTGTTTGGGGTTATAGAACTTGTGAAATGTGAAATTTTGGTTTTTAAGCGTAACATTTTTATTTAAGTGCCAGTGTATGCCCCAGTTCCAGGGCTATTTACTTCAAACACTAGATAAACGACCAGTAACTTACGGTTCAAATAGTTTGCATGCCAAAACTTGGAATTTGACTAAGTCACAATTCGATTATTTTCTCTTTTGCAAATTTGTGGCTTAGTTCTTATGCGATTCCGGACAGTATGTAGCATATGTATGTTTGAGATATGCACAAAAGCGTAAACTTAGCGTAGAGCATACAGTTATGAGATTAATGTACAATAACAAGATTAACTTAATGAATAATCTTGTGAATTTTTAGAAGTTAAACCAGTTATCACTTCTCAAAAATGTGAGTTGATAATTATGAGTATCGTTTCTTCATATTTTTGCAATCTTCAAATATACGCTTCATTGCTCACGGTGTGCACATCATACGAGTTAACTATGGAAAGTCAAATTATATTCGCATTAAATGTTTCAGTTCACCATCGAGTGTTTGCAATTGGAGTTTTCTGTTGGTTCATAGCACTCCATTTTTGATGGAGTCACGCCCGTTACTCCCGATAACGGGAGTGGGTTGATCTTCGCAATTCCTATGATAGATGAGTTTCCTGGTATATACAAGGCAATTCCGGTACTTGAAATACTTTTCAATGTTGCCAATCTTCGAGCAATACGATAAGTTTATGTTTTACGAGCGTGATTTCATGATTCGAAGAGTTAGTGCGTGGCTTACGAAATGCGTGGCTTTTGATACCTCTCAGCGTTGCCTATCTTCAGACAACACGAGGAGTTTGTGTTTTAAGAGTTAGTGCATGGCTTACGGGATGCATGACTTTTTTATTCGAGCCTTCCCAATGTTGTCGGGTGAACACCAGTTCTTAGAAGGCGGGGATCGGGTTCCGCCGATCCAACGGTTTGAGTCAATTTAATTCCATCGACCCAACGGGTAAGTGGAGCATACTTGGGCATGATTCTACTTTCTCAAGTGGCAATTGTATTGGTTTGGAGTCGATTTGACCACGTTGACTCAGCAGGTTACTATTAAGAACAAATTTCGTTGGTTTAAAAATAAAATCAATTTTATTA
Organism: Allium cepa; assembly: GCA_030765085.1. Lineage (NCBI taxonomy): Eukaryota > Viridiplantae > Streptophyta > Magnoliopsida > Asparagales > Amaryllidaceae > Allium > Allium cepa. The sequence goes on from CM060941.1 coordinate 1,047,708,254, forward strand.
ATGGAAGGTGAGAAAGTTTTAGCCTATTTACAATGCCCCCGACATCTCGAGATGGCTTATTGTATGAAAAATAGAAAGTACATAAGGTAGTTTTTAGGTGAAGTAGTGGCCCAACGATTCGTTGTTCCATGCTTTGGAAATTTGGACTCCATCGACGGTTGTCAATTTGAAAGTTCCATCCCTTAGATTTTGATTGATCATATATGGCCCTTCCCAGTTTGTTTTGAAGGTTCCCGGCATGGGATAGATCTGTTTGAGGATGATGTCTCCCATTTCGAAGGTTTGGTTGTGAACCTTGGAGTTGAAGTATCGTGCGACCCTTTTTGGTGGGCGATCGTCCTTAATTCGACTTCTTCCCTCCTTTCATCAATCATATTTAGTGATTCGAGTGGGAGCTGCTCATTTTGCTTCTGGCTAAAGTTTTTCCTTCAGTGAGAGGGGTTCGATGGGGATCATTGCTTCTGAGCTATATGCCAAGGCGAATATAGTGTGTCCAGTTGCTGCTTTGTGAGTTGTCCTGTAAGCCCATAGTGCAAGTGGAAGTTCATTAACACAGTTTACTTTTCCTTTATTTCGTTGCTTTTTGATAGTGGAATTGATGATCTTGTTTATTGCTTCCACTTTCCCGTTTGCTTATGGATGAGCAACTATGGGGAAGCTCTTCTCAATCTGGAAGCGTTTACAAAAGTTTTGGAACTCAGCACTTTCGGATTGGGTCCTATTATCAGTAATGATTTTCCATGGCACACCAAACCCGCAAACAATGTTTTTAGTAACAAAATTAATGACTTTTTTTTAGTAATGGTGGCCAGCGGTTCCACTTATGCCTATTTCGTGAAATTGTTAACAACAACTATAGCGTATTTGGCCCCTCCTTAAGCTATTGGCAATTCACCAATCAAGTAGATTCCCGTTATTACAAATGGCCACAGGTTGACCTTCTATGTTAATTTTGTTGAGGGATTTCTTTTAATTTTGCCGAATCTTTGGCAACGGTCACATCATCTGGCATAGTCCGCTGCATCATGATTTATTGTCGGCCAGAAATAACCGTACTATAGAACTTTCTTTGCAAGGGTTTGCCCCTAGTATGATCTCTGCATTCGCCTTTGTGCACTTTCTTTAGGATCCGTCGAGCTTACATCTAAGAAGGGAGGATGAGAATCCTCCTCGATAAAGTATCCCATTCTATATTATGAATCACGGTGCTTTCTGGAGGCGCTTTCCCATTGATTCCGGTCAGTTGGAAGGATCCTTATAAGTAAATAGTTCTTGAGTGGGATCATCCATGTTTCTGGTTCAACGATGTTCTCGAGAATCCAGTCGACGTCCATTTCGTCTACGCTCGGGGCAGTCAGAGTCTCAACCAGGACTAGTCCCAACGATTGAGCTTCTCTGGAGCTTGCCAGTTTAGCTAAGTAATCAGCTTTAGTGTTTTGCTCCCATGGAATATGGGTTATGTTATAATGTTCGATGTCACTCAGCAACTCTTGTACTTTGGATAGATACGGGGCAAAATTCTTCCCTCGGGCCGGGTACTTGCCTTTTTCTTGACAAAAGACTAGCTAGGAGTCACTATAGATGTGGATGGACTTTATTCCGAGCTCTTTCACAACTTTCAGCCCTTCTATTAATGCTTCATATTCTGCTTCATTATTTGTTGTAGGAAATTCCAAGTGTAAGGCATAACAAATGGCTCATCCTTTAGGAGTTTTATACGCTACCCCCGCCCCTGAACAGAGGTTGTTAGATGCACCATCACAAAGATTTTCCATTGCATCTCCACTTCCAATGGTGTTTCTACTTTGTCATCCCATATGGTAAACTCGACGATGAAATCTGCCAGTGCTTACCCATTGATAGCATTTCTCGAATGGTAAGTAATATCATATTGGCTCAATTTGATGTTCCACTTGAAAATTCATTTGGAAGTTTCAGACCGGTATATTACTTGTTTCAGAGGCCAATTAGTTAGTACTTTGATTTGATGTGCTTGGAAATAAGGTCATAACTTCCTAGACGCGATCAGGATGCAATATACTAGCTTTTCCAGCTTTGGTTAATTTTTCTCGGCTCCAGTAAAACGCTTGCTAATGTAGTATATGGGTCGTTGGATTTTCGCTTCTTCACGCACATGGACACTGCTTAAAGCTTGAGGTGAGACTGCTAGGTAAATGAATAGGTTCTCTCTATCCACTGGCTTTAGGATTAGCGGGGCTTCCACGTGTCGCAGCAATTCTTCAAATGTATTTTGACATGCCGCATTCCACTTGAAGTTTTTCTTCCCTTTCTTTAACGCATCAAAGAATGTTATGGACTTGTCGGTGACTTTAGAGATAAATCGGCTTAAAGCCACGACCTTCCCATTCAAGCTTTGCAATTCTTTCTTGTTCTTCGAGGCTTGGACTTCTCACAGGGCGGTTATCTGCTCTGGATTTGCTTAAATGACCTTGGCACTTACGATGAATCCTAAGAACTTTCTGGAGACTACTCTGAAGTGACTTTAAGTGGATTGAGTTTCATTCCATACTTTAAGAGTATTTCAAACATTTTAGCGAGATTTTCCAAGTGGATGACAGCTAACCGCGATTTGACCAACATGCCATCCCCGTAAACCTCCATGGTTTTCCTAATTTAGCGCTTGAACATGGTACTTACCAACCTTTGATAAGTTGCCCCCGCGTTCTTTAAACCGAATGGAATTACTCTGTAGCAGTATAATCCCAGATCGTGATGAAGCTGGTGTTTTCTTAATCAGGCTCATGCATCTGGATTTGGTTGTACCCGAAGTATGCGTCAATGAATGATAGTACTTCACGTCCCGTCATTCCATCCACAAGCTAGTCTATTCTGGGCAGAGGGAAGCTATCTTTCAGGCATGCTTTGTTTAAGTTCGAGTAATAGATACAGGTTCACCACTTCCCATTGGACTTTTTGAGTAAGACCGGGTTAGATACCCATTCATGATAAGTTGCATCGTGGATAAAACCGTTGGCTATTAACTTGTCCACCTCTTCTCTTAATGCTTTGGACCATTCAAGTCCCAGGCGGCGTCCTTTTTACCTTATTGGTGCAAATTTGGGGTCAATGTTGAGTGCGTGGCATTCAATTTTTGGTGACACCCCACACATATCAGAATGCATCTATGCGAACACATCCAAGTTGGCGTGAAGAAATTTAGCAAGTTCCGAGCGCATCTTGTTTCCAAGGAGTGATCCAATTTTCAAGACTCTTGTTGGGTTGTCCATGTCGACTGGGACAGACACCAACAATTCTGCAAGTGCTTCCTGATCCTCCCCTAAACTCTTCTTTTTATGGTCGAATGCCTTGTGAATCGGCTATGGTCCCCAAGCCAGGGGCAGCTCTGTAGTTGCTATTCAGAAGGTTCATGAATGTGGAGAGTTCTACCCACATCCTTCTCCTTTACCCTTCTTCTGGATTCACGTAACTCTGTAATGTAACATTCTCTTCGGCACATTGATCTTCTTTGGCTACCCCGATTCCATTTGCAGTCGGGAACTTCATTATAAGGCACCAATGGGCCAAACCGACTCTAAAATCAACTAAGGTAGGTCATCCCAAGAAGGCGTTATACGTAGAAGTTTCTTCCACAATTACGAAGGTCTGAACGAGGGTAACTCTTCTATCACCTTCTCCAAGCTCCACTGGCAAGTCAATTGTCCCTACGGGTTATTTCATTCTCCAGTAAACCCTTGGATTTTTGTTTGGCATGCAAACAAGTTTTTTTGCCAATCTTCATTTGGTTAGTGGTACGTTCGAAAAGTATATTGACAAAACTGCCGCTATCGACCAATACTCATCAGACCACAGATGGTCTGATTCCTACTGTCACCACCATCGGGTCGAGAGTTGGAGCTTCGATCCCTTTGGAACCTCGATTTCTGAATACAATATCATCATCAAAAGTTTTTCGCTACTTGGTTGGAGCCCCATCTTCTATCGTGAGACATGATTCCTTCGGAGCATGTTTTAATGAACTTACGTATCGCTCCATCTCTCCCAACTTCCCTATGCAGGATGTGGGCCTCTAGATATCGTCCTAATAAGAGTCTTTGGTTAGTTTGCTTTGATCCCTCTTCACTGGTACCAATTTGGTTTCTTTGATTCCTTGGAGCTTGAGGAGCCATGAGCTGGTCAGGGTTCTGTGGTTTTCTTACATATTGCTGGAGCTTGTTCTCCCGAATCAGCTCTTCAATCAAGTTCTTTAGGTGGCGGCATTCGTTTTGATCTTGTGTCTCATGGAAGCGAAAAAACTTCCTTAAGCACTTATTTTTCTCAGTTGCTTCCTTCTTAGGAGTTTTTTTATATTCCTCAGTCCCTTATGGCGCAAGATAAATATTTTCGGAGTTTCATTGATAGGGGTGTAATCTTTAGGCCTGAAGCCTTTAAGGTGTTTATTGTTTCCATTTTTCTTATTGGAATTCCGATTCTTCCTTTTCTAATTTCCATCTTTCCTCGTGATTCCTTCGGTAGTTCCGAAAGCGTTCGTATTCTGATTCATCGCCACGCTACTCTATCCGATATTCAATGGTTGAATGCTAGTGGACTTCCTTTCTAGCTCCTACGCCTCATCCAATCTCATGTATTAACTTTCTTTATGATTGAAATCCTTCATTATAGTGGGTTGCTTCATCTTGATCCACTTTTCGAACTCAGTTTCGAGATGAATGGCTAGGACCAAAGCCATGAAAACCATGTCTTCATTTGGATTGTTGACCTCTATCATAGGTGTTGAACCGACTCATGAATGACTTCAGCGATTTATTTCATCCTTAGAATAATCTGGATAGGGACAACACATCTTTAGGTTGCATGGTATGGAGCCTTAACCGATCGAGGAATCTTGTGGCTAGTTGATCGAAAGTAGAGATGGGTTTTGGCGGAAGCCTAGTGAACCACATGGAAGAGATTCCTTCCAAGAAAATGGGAAAAAATTTACACCGAACAGCTTATGAAGCGTTTGATCCATCCATGTACCAACTATACTTGTACCAATGGAGATTTGGGTCCTTCGTCCCATCATAGGATGTGATAATTAACATCCTGAATTTGTTCAGATATCGCTCATTCAAAATCTCATTAGTAAAGGGAGTCTGAATTGGTGTGAATCCCCACTCATCATCCTTTCTATTTTTATTTTCATCCATCAATCACTTAACCGTATCCGCGATAAATGCCTTTGATGTCCGGTAATCCTGGGGACAGCTATCAGCCATTGCACCAAGTGTTTGACTCTATAAACGGTCTTGGCGAGTGGGCTGAAGCCTAGGCTTTCCTATCTTTGGAGAACCACTCCCTTGGTATCCCATTTGCTTGCGATTGTTCTGACTGGGGCAGTTTTGACATTTCCAACATTATCAAACGCATTGGCATTCTCTTCCAACTTATAACATTAAATTGTTCTCCATCCTTTGAATTAGAGAGGTCTATGGCTATATCCTCTCGTGGGTTTTCAACCCTTGGTTCAAGTTCAAAGTTGGTTACCTTGCGGTGAGTGGAGTACTTGTATTCCCTTTTTCATTGATTCCCATAGTTCCTGATGTCACCCTTTTCTGTGGCTGCTTCCCATTTCTCCTATTTAGGCCAGAAATGGAAGAATTTTCTTGTTTTATGGCAGCTGTGGATTCAACCATAATTCTCAGAGCAGGCTTTGGCTGTAAGGTTAAGAGAGCATTGAGCTTATCCATCAGAGCTCTCTGACTGCTTTCCATTTTTTGGTTGATTTCGTCAACCATTTTGTTAATTTGTCTCTTGTAACGACTTCTCGTTGATTAGAAGATGTGGCACCTGATCTCCTGCGTTAGCACCATTTACTTTAGTTGGTTGATGGTTCATATCTTCCATAGCTACCACCCCTATGGACCTCCCAGTGTCAGTTGTCTTCCTTCTTGAAGCCATTGATTCCAAGCAACGGATTCTTCAAGCAAAGATTAAGGATCTAACCTTTGGACCTATTTGATCCAAAGTAGATAGCTAGATCTGAACCCTGAGTTAGAGTTTTGAGTGAAAGCACCAAAATGTTAACCCAAAAAATGGATCAACACCCTAGTTTGAGTGTGAAAGAACCAAACCATTTCTTACAGAGCAATAATATATAGAATAAATGTAAAAGAGAAGAAATAGAAAGAAGACAAGAGAACTTTTATAGTGGTTTAGCTGTTAACGAAGCCTATGTCCAGTTTATAGTTCTTTATTATTGACTGATTACTGTTACAAGTTGTATTTGATTACTAAGCTCTTGAATATCCTTTGCTAGATTGAATCTCCAAAGTTGGAATCTACTGGAGAATTACACCGGACTTCTTTGAAGACCGTTGTGAGGGAGGCGAGGAGTGAAGAAAGCTTCTAGTAGAGTTCCAACAGCCAGTCTCAAGAAGATCCAGTTTATATTGTAGATAGGAGAGTATTTATGGAGATTGGAGAGCTTCCAAGCCAGGCCTATTCGCCAACTACTCATAAATGATCACAGGAAGGTCCACTGGAGCTCACCTCATGACCTGAGCCAAAACCATGGATCGCTAGCAATCCATAGTGTTTGCCCGGGTGCGCACCATCTCCATAGTTTTTGCCCTTTGCTTTGTTTTGTATGAATCACAGTGACCCTACATTGATTTATGGATTGCTGGCAATCCATAGTGTGTGGATCGCTAGCGATCCATACACTTAGCCTATTTTTGGACTTTGGTGTCTTGAGTGTCTTTGTTGTCTTATCTCGATGTGGTTCATGTAGTCTTGTTGCCTGCTGCCTTGTTTTGATAACAGTTTACTTGCTAGCTGCATTTAGCTGCTGATTGGACTTGACAAATGCTTGTCTCTTGATCTAATCAATGCAAATCTCGTCAAACTTAGTCATTGTTTCTATAATATGGATTGAATCATGATGCAAGAGGCTCTGCAAACTCCTAAGTTAAACCCATGGATTGCTAGCGAACCATGTCCTTGGTGAGTTTTCTTGTTCCGTTTTCTTGGCCTTCTTTGGTTCGTTACTCTAGTTCTTTTGGTTGACTGTTAGGTTATTCTGACTCGACCAAGTTGCTCCGACTCCTCTTCGATCCGGCTGCACTACCCTTCCTCCATCCATGCTTCACTAATCAACAAACCACCTTGGCCAACGCACTTCACATCATAAGAGCTTCGTATTCCACACCTTGAAGTCAAGCTCAATCGATTAGAGCAATTTGCAACCTAGGCTTCCTCCATGTGATTGTATAATGTCGTGAATTGCCAGGTGGTGCCGCACGCCACCAAACTTCCACAAAATGATGCCCTTCAAGCCAGAAACTTAATGTCAGACTCCTTCCTCTCTAACTCTGCCTAAATCGATGGTAAATCAAAACCCTAACATGGCCATTCCAACGTCAACCTCCACCAACCTCCATTGCATGCATCCAACCCTACATAGATTTTGAATCTCCTGACCACACGGTTTCAACGGAACCAATTTTGTGATTTTTAGCGAACCCTAGCCCTTGATTTTAATTATAAAGAAGGAGGCTTACTTTTTAGAAAGAAAGAGAGAGAAGAGGGAAAATGAAAAAACCGAAGAATAGTCTAAGGAGTGATGGTGTTTATTTTTAAAATTTCTAGTACTTCGTAACATAATATTTCGTTTGCGTGTGAATCGCGAATGACCGAAATAAAAATATGACCGCGCACAACAATATGATGCGATCTCAAAACAACAATAAAACACACTGCTTATCTCATTCTGTGAAATTTCAAAAATACAAATGTATGCCTAAAAATACATCAAACGATAATTTAAATATTTTTCAAATTAAAAATTATTGAAAAAATTCTTCAAATTCATTTAAAAATACATCATTAAACATAAATTGTTTTATTAACAATCTATTTTCTTATTATTCATCACATTCGAATCAAATTTTAATATTTAAATAAATTAAATATTTATTTTTGAAAAAATTTTGGGTCGATACATTGTTCCCTCATAAAAGAATTCGTTCCCGAAATTCTCAAAGGAGGAAAATGTTTTCAAACCCATTAGGATTTCAAAATCGATTAAGTAAAATGAGGGCATTGCTCCGTCAGGCTTTCACCCATTGCGGAAACTTCTCTGCCATTTGGATCGGAGAATTTATGGAGGAAATCGGGTTTTAAATTCCCAGAAACCGCACGATTATATAGCCAAAGGGAATACTGCGCATTTAAAGTTCCATATGTTACAAAAAGTTTCGGCAGCACTTTCTTTGCATGGTCAAGTCCGAAAAACTACAACCCGCCACAACTGGCCTAAATCAACAAAGAAAACAAATGCCCAAAAGTGGCCTTCTATAATTCGGGTAAAATCATCAACAATGGTATATACTTATAATATATCTTTTAAAGTGTGTATGTCACATAGCAAACATGCCCCATTAAGCATAAAAGTGTAAATATTTATCAACCAATCGAACTCTACTCATGAAACCAAAAGTAGCAAACTTGCCTTTGCATCCATATACCTGAATCCCACTTACATACCCCAAAAGAGAGTTAAACATGACAAATGAAACAATATAATAACTCGACCATCATATACATAAATCTAAGCATGCTAAATCATATATAGAAATCATCTCACATAAACATGCCTATCAAACCATTTGTACGATGCTCATGGACGTAATATCAAATCCGATCACCCGCTCAATCACATAAACTACTTTTCTGAACTAGTATCACTCACTCAACTTCCCTAGTACGAATTCAAATTCAGTCCCTTGATTATAAACCTATATTCTCCTGGAAAAGCCATATACAATGATAGAAAACTTCAGCATCATACCAAGAATCCGTATCAAATGTTCAGCGTTAAAAATCGAGTGAAAAATCCTTGCTTGGATTGGTGTAAATCACCTTGAAATCATGTTCTCAAATTTGGACCAAGAACGGTTATGCCAATGAAATGATATATGTAAAACTTACTTACTTATTCCATTGGTTTATTAACTATACCAATTACTTTTCATTTCTCAATCATCTTTATTTACACAATTATTCCATTTTTAAATCATAATCATTTTTACTTATAGTATATTTCCTCTTTAACCTAAAATTATTTGTGAACCATTTCATAAAAACGTTAATTAAGTCTATTAACATTTTATAACTCAAGTTCATATTTATATAATACTCTTCTACGTTCTAAGAGTCTGCATAAAACATCAAATTCGATTTACTTAACCGGGATGTTCAAAAAATTTAATTTTTTTAACTTACTATCTTTTCATTCTAGAATTATAAAGTTTTACTATTTTCACAAACACTTAGCATCAAGTTCTCAACCAATTTTGGAAGTTTTCAACTGTCCAAAATGGCCAAAATTTTCATTTCATTTCAACAAATGAAAACTACCAAATAACGTATCTTAACAAGATGAACAACCCAAACTACCTTAATGCATAGAATACATGCATTTATAAAATAACTTAAAAGAGAACTAAAGAACTAAGCTGTAATGACCCGTAATTTTCGTTGATTAAAATAAGGAATTTAATAAGATGTTCAAATTTTATATTGGAAGAAAATAAAATTTATGATTTATTAATGAGAAAACATAATTATAATGAAATTTAATAATGTTAATTTAAGGTAATTGATAACAATTTCAATGTAATTTTTATCAATTGAAATAATTGTAAAACTTAAATTTGGTCATAAAGCGTAAATAAGGAAATAAACTAAATGTTGTATTAAACGGTAAAATTGTATGTAATTAATTGAAATTGGTTAAATATAGAATGGTTAACCGGTATCTGAATTTATTAGCTTGGCTTGTAAACAATAAACATACAAATTTGTTTAATTGGTAAGTTGTAACAATGGTTTAACTAAAAATTCACTATCCAATCTGTTGAAATTTAATTAGAAGTCAATTGTAATTATTCTATTTAAATATTACAACTGTAGGATAATGATGTATTAAGTGGCAAACAAATGATAATTATATCTATAAGGTGATAACTAATTGATGAATAAGATGTAAATCGAGATAAATGAAATTATTGGAATTTAAATTTTAATTAATGAACTTATTACAATTGAAGTTGAATGTTGTAATTAGTGCAATATTCAACATTGGATTTGACACGGAAATTATTTTAAAGGATCATAAATGTGTAGGTAATCAAAGATGACAAAATAGTTAACTAATAAATTTAAAATTTAAAAAGTGATTAATTAATTTAATAATAATTTATTTAATTAACGTGAAATAGCCATTTTAGCCACCATCTCATATTTCAATGAAACTAGTTTCATAGGATCCGTAATGGTGAATTATTGTAAGGTTTCAAGTTTCGTAGTGTAACGATCCCGAATTTTTAAGCTAAATTTAAATTAGTAATTAATTTAATTTTGAAAATTTAATTGTGCATTAATTTGATTTTTTTCTAATTTAAGTGAGATATTCGTTTGTTTATTTACTTATGAATACAAATTGATTATAAATTGGATTCTTGGAATTGAAATGCAAAATGTAAAATATAAAGTAACCCATTAACTAATTTAAAACAACAAATATACTCAACTCAAATATGTATGTAAAATATAAAATAAACACATTAGCAAATTCTAACAACATAATAACTATAGGATTTCATTTATATTACAAAACAAAGTATAAAAGAAGAAGAAGCTTCAACCTGGAAATAACACAACAACTAAACCTATTCTCATCAACATGCAAGAAAACAAAAATATCACCAAACAAAACTGCATAGTCAACAAGTAAAGAACATGTTAAGAAAAAATAGAATACAAAGCATAAAACAAATATAAAAAGATACAAGTATGCAGGAAAATAAAAAGTAAGTAAATAAAAAAAAGTATAGAAACAAAACAAAATAAATAAGTATGTACACATGAGACATAAAGGACATGCATTTAATACCCCATCACTACTTTGCACAAACAAATTATCAGCCCAGTAAAATAATGCAAGGCTAGAACAAGCAAAAGAAAATAGAGGACTTGAGTAATTAATGCAACATACTTCATGCATTTAATGCAAGCATATCAACCATGCCTATTATACTAAATAATATAATCAACCTGTACACTTCCTTCCTATATATCAAACTCTCCTCGGTTCATAATCATCAACCTGAGAAAAAAAGAAAAAAGAAAAAAAAAATCAAAACAACTGCAAATAAACTGCTCTGTCTTCATTTTAAGGTGAGTAACACTTGTTTAAAATTTTGAAATATGGATCTGTATTGTGATAAGTATGTTTGGTCATAAACATAAACTCTCTGTGTAAATTGATTGATGAGTGTGGATGTGCAAGCTGATGTTCATAAATATTTTCTGTTTTAAAGATTCTAAACACAGGATTTTGATTCAAAATCCATTTCCATTTGATTTACTCAATGTTTAGGCTTAGTATTAAAACAATTTGGTTGTTATGGCATATACTCAAGATTCAAAATTATTTAAGTTAAATTAATTTTATAACATTTCTGGAAACCAAGGAAAACTGAGCAAACTAAAAATTTGTAAAAATACGAATCTCTTAATCCACGAATTCAGGTATGTAGGTTGATTTCGCATACTTTAATTTGATTTTTAAACCAAGAATTATGATTTTTAGAGTGGGATCGAAAGATTAGTTCGGTTTTGTTCAAATTTCACAATTTTGGCAAATTTTGGAAATTCTCTGGTTCGTGGTGGTCGAAATCTGTTCTGGTGATGGTGGGACGAACGGTGGACCGGGGAAAAATATTGGAATGGTGGATAGTTCAACGTGGTGGCATCGGCGAGCTTCTGAAATTTATAAACCTAGTTTTGTCGAAGGTTGGAATTTCGCTTCGTTCGTCCCCTTCGTTCGATCGAATGTTGCATAATCTTGAGTGATGGTAGGGGAGATGTTGACGAAGTGATGGCCAGAAATTCAGGATTTCTGGTGGACGAGGTTGCGAGGTCGGCGATAGTTTCCAGATTTGGGTGATGAGGCAAATTCGTGTTCCAGGTTTCGAGTTATACTTGAATTCAAATACGCGAGGAGGATGGGTTTTGTGATGATCTGAGATTGATTCGAGGACGATCGTTGACTTGCTCGATGACGTGGAGTTGCCTGAGTTCGCTCGCCAGCGTCATGCACGTGCACGAGCATCGTGTTTGGTGGTCTGGGCATTTTGATAGGCCTGGGTGGAATAGGGTTTGTTCTCGAGTTTTTACTCGAAGCATTTCAGTGGGAACTCGAAGTTTTCCAAGTGCTGACTCGAAGCAATAGCGTGTATGGCTTGGGTCAATGTTATCCAAGTTTTATAAAAAAAACCAGTTCTGTTTTCTAAATTTTAAAATTTAATTTTAAAACAAAGCTTAAACAAATTTAAAAACTTAAGTTTAAATATAAACTTAAGTTAGTTTACAACATAGTTTGGGCATAACTAAGTTTTTAAGTTTAAATTGTTTTAATAAAAATTAAGTATATTTAAAAAGGAATTGAATTTAAGATTTGAATTTGATTTGTAAAGGAAAGTTTTAAGCAAAGTTGAAAACAAAATCTGAAACCTAGACTTGAACATATCTTTGAATTTCATATTTTGAAATGAAAGAAAGTGATAAATGTAAATATTTTAAATAAGTTTAAATATTTTAGGATTTGATTTCAACTCTTTAAAATTTCTTCTAAAACCAAAGTATTTGAAATGACTGTTTTCAAACATATTGTGAATAAAATTAAATCATAAATATGAATGAGTTTTACTTTAAAAAATGAAGAGTTAATGATTTATAATTTCATTAAGAATGAGTAATTATTGTTTATATGGATTTAATCAATAGTTGTAAGCTTATAAATTTATTAATTAAAGTTAAGTTAATTTAATTAAGGAATAATTTCATTGTAATTGAGAATTCATTAAGTTACAAGTAACACTTAATTAGTTCATTAATGGATTATTAATGGTAAATCAATTTTAATGATTAATGTAAGTAATTTCTTTAACAAAGTAAATAAAGATCAAATTTCTTAAAAAAAATTAAAGGGCTAATTAATTATGTAATTGGTTAATTAATATGATTAATAAAGAATAATTTATTAATTAAGAATAATTAATTAAAGTGATTTATTGATTAATTTATATCAAATCATTTGTAATTAATAAATCATGGTTGGATAATTAATTCATAAGTAATTAATTTAATTGGAAATTAATTGAATTAATTAGGATTAACCAATTAATTTAATCCTGCTTATAAATAGCTATAGAATACTTGACCTTACTTATGAATGATTTTATTGTGTAAGATGCCTTGAATTGATTATCCTATCTGATATGTGATATTTTGTTCTGTGGATTGACCTGTGTAAAATTTATTCATTTATTTACATTTATATCTTATCTGTAAATGGACGATAAGCGTTATAGTTTATATCGCTTATCAGCTATATCTCTATGTTTTAATCCATGATGATTGAATGATGTTGCACTATTGTGTTAAACCCTTGGATCACACTTACACACACACAAATATGGATTTCATGAGGGAATCGATTAAGTCAAAGATTTTTGAAGTGATTTTTAAATAGACAATTTGAATTCAAATGTTTTGGAAAATGGATTGGGTTAAAAGTGAAAATCTTTTGAATTGGAATTTTAAAGATGATTTTTTTTGAATAACTTGATTGAGTTTTGGAATTTTAATAATTTGATTTAAACTTAAATTCAAAATTTGGAATTGAACTCTATGATTTGAAACTAGGGATTAAAGATATTATACTAGTTATATATGGGTTAACCATTTTTTTTAATGTGTTGATTTGGAAATTTGAATGTATATTCAAAGACTTTAACTCGTGTAAATAAAAATTGGATCTTTCTGAAATGAAACTATTAGGTTTCAAATGATAAAAGCTTTCATATAAGAAGTGAACTTCCGAATTTTGTGAAAAGGAATTTTAAGGTTGAAATGAAAATGATTTCTAAGTTATGGAAACGATTTGAAAGCTATAAGATAAATCTTTGATTTAAGGGTTTAATGAGTTAATCCAATTGAAATGAAAATTGATTTGAAAAATCTATGAATAATCTTTGTGAAACTGGGTGAACTTTGTAAAATAAATCTTTTTGTTTAAAGGATTTGAAATGGTAATTGGTTTAAACCATTTGAAAGAAAGTTTTGAATTACTAACTTGTGACTTAATTGAAATCCCATATCCATATGTTTTAAATGTTGCGCTCACTATTCGGGTTAGCCGGGAAAGGACCTTTGTGTCATATAACCCATTCCGAATATGTGATTCGATGTATATGGATAACATTTGAAGATCGGTGGTGAACACCGGGTATTTGTGAGAACGATAGGATGACCTATCGATTGTCTCTGCACTGAGTTGCTCCGGTATAGAGATTCCCTAAGTGATGGGAAGTCTGATCGGGATTGTGAATACCCGGATTGCAAGGACTTCTTTGGAAGTAGCTTTGGTTCTGTTTGAACCCATAATAGACTTGTATGGATTGTATGTCTGACATTACATTTTGAGATATAAAGCAGGTTTTTTCAAATGCATTTCTGTTGGTGGCGGAGAATTTATTCTCTTAGCTTAACACCCTTCTCTGAGACGTACGAGCTCAGAGGTTATGTAGTTGAAGGTTATCAGCGATATATTCCCAACTTGGTAATGTGGCATGCTGAGTGCTGCTAATCATTTATTGATCAAAGCGTGGCTTTTGTGAAAAGCTAGCTTTGTGGACGAGATTTCGTCAAACCTCACAACCCGGTTATGGTCGAAACAGGAATCGTGGCAGCAAGGTTATTTGAGGATAGCGCCCTCTGATGGCATGTCATTTCCTTCTGGATTATAAGTGGTATCATGGTATGGAGCCCAGATATTTACTTCGTGGTTGCTGCATATTTATTGATTTGTGGTTGTTTGTTGAGAGGATCCTCGGATAAAGGTCGCAAATGACCGGGGGATGACATGCTCGCGTCAGTTGTTACCCAGTTAAGGGTAACCCGACCTTGTGTAGCAGAGATCCGGTTAGGATCCGGGGATGTCACTCCAGAGGCATTCTATTTTACTTGGGATGTTCCTTTGCCCGACCATTTTTTGGAAATCCATTCATCCAATACGAGCTCTTTACAGTTTTAGTTGTATAACCTGCTATTTACTTATGGTGGCGCCCCACTGTTTAGATGGTAGCTATAATATGCATAGTTCGAAATGTCTATGCTGGCTAAGATTTATATTATAGTTTCAAAATGCTTTTCTGCACTTTGCACTTATAGTAATAATATCAAAGAAAATTTCCTCGTATCAAGCATGTTTGACTATCATAAGGAGAAGTCTCCTTCGATTTTGCGTTTGCATTGTGTGTGTGTACGGGAGGCCTTATGGTAGTTCCATTTTCTAAAAGCATTGCGGATCTATTTTAAAATATTTCTTTTTTTTTTAACGATGAACTGTTTTTGTTACTCATACCAGTCTCATGACTGATTCAGAGTTTATTGCTTCTTTCCTAAACTCTGGGTGCTCAAATTTTTTCCACACGGGCAGTCTAGAGTTGGGTTTTTCAGATATCTAAGTTTAGTAGATTATCTGGAGCTAGTTCAATCTGTTGGACGTGGACGAGACATGCTTGTCTTAGTGAATTGTGATGTGGGATCGAGCTGCTGCTGGAGGACTATCTTAGAGTTATTTGTTCCGCTGCTGATGTTATCTATTTTCTTTTCCGCTGCTATTTTATTGTATCATATCTCTGATGTATATTGATATCTATTGTATCATCTATTGTATCAGATATTGTATCAATGCTGTATATCAATGTATTATTCTTTTCTTCTGCTGTGTTGTTTACTTAATTTTGTTATAAGCTCCGACGACTCGGATTTGAACGGTCAAATCTGCGGCATTCGAGTACGATGTAAAGTATAGATGTCGGTTTTCGAACGCGAAAAATCCGTATCCTCAGACGTAGCGACCAGACTTGTCGTTCGATTGTGCGGGCTCAAAACGCATAGAAAACAATTTGATGAATTCAATTTGAAATAAGCTGATTAAAAAGGTAACTTCATCATACAACGGAATTAAGACTTGAAACCTATTCCATTGAATTTAAAAATATTGAAAACATCTATTTTGATATATGGAACGACCCACTTTCGTTTCAAAAACGAACAGGCTTTTCGGGTCGTTATTGTCGTTTCGAACCAATTCGATATATTCATTCATTTTTATCAGGCCTTGTCCATCTAAATAGAGTTTGTTCGTCAAACCCTAGCAGTCATTCAGTTATTCTGTACGTACAGTTCTATCTGCTTATTCCTTTCTTCCGATGGCAGAAACAAATTTCCAATTACAAACCCTAATTCAATTCCAAATTCAAATCAAAAAATCAAACTCTCCAAATTATAGAAAATTAAAAATCATTGGAAAGCTCTCGATGAGCGCAATCCATTGCAAAAATTCATTTTGGTGCATCGTTTGACCAGAAATTGAGGATGAACCTCGGCCGTCGAAACTAGGTTTTCATGATCCAACGGTGTATCATCGAACGTTGACGATCGAGAAGCGGCATTAGGAAGAGGGCATCGAGCAGGTCTCGGGATGGTGTTTTCTAGTGCCTAGGGTGTCGGAATTCGCCATGATTGGTGTTTGAAACTCCCGGCAGCGTTAGGCATTTCTTGCTGAGGGTTGGTGGTTGTGCGTACGTGGATGGGTGCGGCCAAGGATGCTGGGGCCAGCGATGTGGTCTGATGTGGTTGTTGGTTATCGTGGTGGCGGCGATTTCAAGATGACACGGCTGAACTAGGTTTCATGATTTGTTAGGGGTTCTCAAGCGCATGGAAGAAGGAGGTGATGTGTTATCTTTAATTTAATTAATTATTTAAAATTTTAATTTTCAAGTGTTCTAACTATCATAACTTTTCCATACGAGCTCAGATTCATGCACGGTTTTCTTCACTATGATTGTATCGAAATTTCAGACGATATGGAACTAGTTTGGATGAATTCTAAGACTGCTGAATGTTGGGGCTATATTTGATTTCAAATTGATTTGAAATCGAAGATGACTGTTTTAACCCACTCACAACTACTAAATTGTCTTATACTAGTTAAATTAAATTTATGATGTGATTAGACTTTGATTGGTTGATGTTTGATATATTTAAATTGTCATTCTAGTTAAATTCGACTTTTATTGAATTTAATCACCAGTTAATTTATATTGAATTTTAAATTGCCCATTAATACTTGTTATTAATAATCAGTCAATTGTTGTTATTTATTGGTTGATTTTATTGATGATTGTGATGGATGTTTAAGTTTTAATATTGAATGACTAGATGTTATATATATATTCCTATCACACTGCAAGTTCCTTTAGTTATTGCTAGGACTATGGTTTGAAATGATACATACCCAAACGATCTAATAGATTAGGGAGAAATCATTATGGGTTGAAATGATAGACTCAAACGATTTCATGGATTTGAAATTAAATTCGGGATTGCGGGTTGAAATGATATATACCCGTAAATTTAAACGTGTTGTGGATTGAAATGATATATTTCCGTATCAATTGATCATAGGGTAGAAAATTATATACAAACATCAGATTGGTTAAATTAAATTACTTTAATCCTAAAACTTTGAAATCCCGTTAAATGACATTCTGAAATAAAATTTGGATTTATATAAGCTGAATTATTTTTGAAAATCCAAGTTTTAAATGTTGAAATTGGAATTTGTTTGAATGAATTGTTTAAAGAAATTAAATTGAAATGTCAAAGTTTGGATTGTGAAATATAAATGACATCTATCGAAATTGACTTATTAAAATGTTTGAATATCTAAACTTTAATATCTATGTATTTGAAGTGCTTTAAAATTGTGGTTCAAACATGAATTTGAAATCAATATAAATTGAATTGATTTTGGGTATTTGTATTGAAAGAAAACTTAGTTTTGTTAAAATCTGGATATGGTCCATATTTGTTGAAATGAAAGGAATAGTTTAATTTGATATCGATTTATATTAAACTATTTTAATGTAAACTGTTTAATGATATATTATTTGAATTCCGATTTATTTAGATTTTTAAACTGTTTACTATATAAACCATTTCCAATAATCAAACTATTTTATATTAAACTATATTAAATCTATTTTTAAACTATTTTAACCTATTTTAAACTATTTATATATTTAAATCTATTTTTTAAACTATTTCAGCCTATTTTAAACTATTTACTATTTTAATCTAAATTTAAACTAATTGAATCTATTATAAACTATTTAAAAAAATTAGACTATTTTAAATATTTTAAACCATTTAAATTAATTTAAAGTATTTTAACTTTGTCAAAAATATTTTTAAAACCATCTAAACTATTTATGACCATCTACACTATTTTCTAAACTTCAGGCTGTGTAAAGTTGAAGTGTTTATATTTAAATCCTTGATTTAAAAGAGAATATGGTTAAATGAGGTTATAACCTATGTTGGGATTTGAAATGATATTTTCTAGTGAAATGACATATTGGAATAAATATGATGATTTTGAAGCTAGAATCCAACTTATTTTGTCGATATGATTTAAAAAGTGAATATGATTTCGAATGTAAATATGATTTTGAAAGTGATATGGTTTAAATTGAATATGATATTTTGATATCAATTATGAGTCGGCTTTGAAAATGTAAAGAACCATTCGGTGTGAAATAAGCGTTCGGCTGTTAAAGAGACCAGGATCGAATATTGTCGTACTCTCTGCTAATACCGAAAACCACTTTAACAAATGTGTACGTGGTGGAGATTCCAGAATGAAGTAGGATGGTTTGGCGAACGATTCTATATGAGGTATTTACATAGCCCGGACTCCCGCGAGTCAGTTTGATGTGGCTAAAACGGGAGGTATCTTGGGCCAAGTGAGGTCGCTCCTCCTATCAGGCACATTTCTTCGATAAAGTATTATGACTTTGTGATTGATTTGGTGGCCACCCTTCGATTTGATTATGGGAGTGCATTTCGAGGTGGGCGGTAGTAGCTGCTATGCGTTACCACCAGTATGGGAGTTCAAATGGTAGAATCCTACCTTAGCATTGCCTCGCATGCCTTGTCATATGTCTTATCGCGCCTTTTATGAGTTTGATTTGTACCGTACCTATAGAGTGCCCTCTGATAGCCCTTCAGTTACGAGAATATATAAAAATATGTTAAGGGGGATATGGATAATGCCTTAACGCTATTTTAATACTTTACTGTAACACTATGGTAATAGTGTATTGTACTATGTATGTAGATATTTTAATGGATCCTTAGGAGATGGAAATCCTGAACATCTCTTAAGTTATTGCACGCACATTAGACACTGGATAAGAGATGTCAAACCCCGTAAACATCTCTGAAGCCGTCACACTCATATTCATTTACTGTTGATTTAACTTATATAGGATCTTTTAGTTCTCACTGGAGTGTTTTGTCTTCGCATTATGCTCGGGTCAGTATGAGCTTTTAGGTGTATCGAAGACCATTTTCCTCTGGAGGACGAAGACGAAGATTTGTATGCTATTTATTATACTTATACCACTATATCATGTTATTCTGCTGCATTATTTATTTATTTCTATTGTATGAAACTCTGATCTGTATTATAAAAGAATAATCAAATATTATTTGTAAACAGCTTCATGAAGTATTTATTTGACTATTATAGTTTTTCATTCCGTCGTGAGATTCTATGTTTTGGTTTTTTATTCTTTCTCTTCCTTTTCTTACTTAACCCATAACAATCCTCCCTTTTGAATGGTTTGAGTTTGACATATGTGGTTTATTGTCGATTTAAACTATTCAAAAAGGTGGATCGTTACATTTGGTATCAGAGCCAGGTTTAGTGGTAACCTTAGCTTTATGGGGTCTAACTCATAAGGAATAGGGTGGTAATACCCTAGAATGAGTCTTTATGAGTGTATATATTTGAGAGAGCGTACTTGTTAATGTTATAAAATTGTTTTATGCTGAGTTAATTTGTTCTGTTTAGTATTTATAAATTCCGATCGGTACATAGGATGTTATGGCATCGATAAGGATTTCTAAACACTTATAGGGCAGACCGACACAATATTGTTTTGAAATATGAGTAAATAAAATAATTTTACCTAGTTTTGTATTTTGTATATAAAAGAATAATTTTATGAATAATATAGTTGGATGTGATATGTTGTTTATTTGGTAGATAAATTTTATAAATATTGATTGTAAAATATGATTTACAAGTTAGGTAAATATAAACTGAAATTTGAGAACTTAAGTTCTGAGGTTTTGAAGTTGTTTCTCAAAAGATTTGGAAATAATATTAGTATTATTTGGAATTATTTTTAAATATAAATATTTTCAATGTGATTTGAAAGAAATGTCTTAAAGGAATTTTGGAAGGAAATAAGTTTTGTGCTCCCCTCTCTGTCATTGGAAATTAATTTCGGTGATGTATGCATGCATCATTGACGTTCATTTTCGAGTTTCAAAGTGGGAGGACCGCTATAGTAGTTTCATGACACATTTGGTTTGATAAAAAAAGCTTAATTTTAAACTTCTAAATATGATTGGATATATATAAGTTATGAATATATTTTTATTTTTTAAAAATGATTTAAAAGGAAACCCGGTATTTAGTTCTAATGTTTCTGTAGATTAGAAATTTCAATTATTGTAATGAAATGAAATCTTAACTATTCTAACAATTGGAAACTTCTAAAATGAAAAATAAAAAATTAGATGCTAAGTGGTCAATGAAATATATAATAAATTGGAAATTTGTAACTTGTAAATCAAAAGAAAAGAGAATTTAGAAGATGTAATTATTGAACATTTTATTAATTAAATTGAATAAGATAATTTGTATAATGATCAATTACATTCCTAAAACACACACACACACACATATATATCTTACCCGAAATGTTTAAAAAATTGTAATGTTAAAAGGAATATGTAATACAATATTATACAAGTAAAACTTAAGTAATGAAAGTGTTCAAATGGAATTATTTCTATAAATAGGAGTTTCGATGTTACTAGAAATTTTATAAACATAAGCTAATATTGTGAAATGCTTATAATTAAATTAAATAGGAAAAGGGTAAATACTGCTTAAGTAAATGATTATAAACTCAAGAAAATGACTGAAATGATTCGCTGATGAATATTAGTATTAAAATGGATATAAAGGATTATAAGTGAATAATAAATGTGAAATAAACCAACATGAAATGTATGTAATACTTAAATATTGAAGTCATTGATTATTTTAAATAATTGAATGGAAATAATTTATGCAAGTAAATAAATGTAAATTAATAGAAAAAATGCATAGTATGAATGAATGAAAACAGATGAACAATAAATGATATGAAAGGAAATTAATAAGAATGAACTTAAATAAATACTTTAAATTCTTGGATGTTTTGGCTTATGGATGTTTGGGAAGGATACTTCTAAATGTATAAGGATGTATAAATAATATATTAAGTTTTATTTAAGACCGTTGAGTGTATGTATACCTAGTAGTTTATTTATCATTTTGTACGACGAAAAGTTTCTGAACCCGAACAAACATCAGTTTTGGTTTTTATGGATGGATGGTTGATTACTTTGATTGCATGTGATAATTGCATGGTTTTGTCTGGAAGTGACTACTGTTATGTTGTGTTGGTTTGTTTTGCTATTAATTGAAACAACTTAAATATTTCTCTATTTACATAATTCTCGCTATTTTGGATTATATAAGTGAAATACAGGTTTATAGAAGCAATAGCTACTGCTTTTGGTTCACAAATAAAGGGTTGTTTGTCCGACAAATAGGTACATTTTTGGATTACCGTTTTATAGTGATGTTATATTATTTTCCTATGGTTTGTGAAGTTTTATTTTTTGAAATATGATATATATATATATATATATATATATATATATATTGTAGCTATTGATATTATTATTTTTCGAACCTCTACATACAAAGGAGACTCTATCGAAATTTTCCCTGAATTTTTGACTTAGAAATTTTTGTCAAAGTGGAAATATTTTTAGACTATTATTAACCTAAATATGAAGGATTTAATTATTTATAAATTGATACATTATATTTTATTACTTAATTATGTAAGTTTAAATGTTTATAAATTGATTATTTGAATAAAAATAAGTTAGCTTTTTAATTCCTTTTTGCCCATTTCTCCCTTTTCGAGGACGAAAAATTTTGAGTGGGGGAGAGTGTAATTTCCCATAATTTTCGATAATTAAAATATTGAATTTAATAAGATTTGAAATTTAATATTGGAAGAAATAAAATTTATGATTTATTAATGAGAAAATACGATTAGAATGAATTTAATAATATTAATTTAAGGTAATTGATAACTATTTTCATGTAATTTTAATTAATTGAAATAATTGTAAAACTTAAATTTGGTTATAAAGCATAAATAAGGAAATAAACAAAATGTTGTATTAAACGATAAGATTATATGTAATTAAATTGGCTAATATATAATGGTTAATCGGTATGTGAATTTATTAGCTTGGCTTATAAACAATATACATAGAAATGTGTTAGAATTGGTAAGTTGTAATAATGCTTTAATCATAAATTCGCTAGTTAATCCATTGAAATTTAATTGGAAATCAATTGCAATTAATCTATTTAAATAGTGCGATTAATACGAATTAAAAGACAACTGTAGAATATTGATTTAATAAATGGCAAACCAATGATAATTGTATATATAAGGTGATAACTGATTGAATAATAAGATGTAAATCGAGATAAATGAAATTATTGGAATTTAAATTATAATTAATCAATTATTGTAATTGATGTCAAAAGTGAATATGATTTCAAAAGTGATATGGTTTGAATTAAATATGATATTTTGATATAAATTATTAATCGGCTTTGAAAATGTAAAAGAACCATCCGCTATGAAATAAGCGTTTGTTTGTTAAAGAGATCAGGATCGAATATTGTCATACTCTTTGCCAATACCGCAGACCACTTTAACAACTGTGTACGTGGTGGAGATTCCAGAATGAAGTAGGATGGTTTGGCGAACGATTATAGCCCTGACTGCCGTGAGTTAGCTTGATGTGGCTAAAACAGGAGCTATACCGAACCAAGTAAGGTCGCTCCTCTGATCGGGCACATTTCTTTGATACCATATTGTGACTTTGTGATTGATTTGGTGACCACTCCTTGATTTGATTATGGGAGTGTGTTCCGAGGTGTGCGGTAGTAGCTGCTATGCGTTACCACCAGTCCGGGAGTGCAAATGATAGAATCCTACCCTGGCATTGTGCCTTGTCACATTACTTATCGCGCCTTCTATGAGTTTGATTTGTACCGTACCTATGGAGTGCCCTCTGATAGCCCTCCAGTTTACGGATGAATTATGGTACTGTATAGACTATGGGAATATATAAAAATGTGTTAAAGGGCATATGAGTAATGCCATAACGCTATTTTAGTACTTTACTTTACCTTAGATACTATTATAATAGCGTATTGTACTATGTATACAGATAGTTTAACGGATCCTTAGGAGATTGAAATCCCGTACGTCTCTTAAGTTATTACATGCATGTTAGAGACTAGATAAGAGATGTCAAATCCCATAAACATCTCTGAAGCCGTCACACACATATTTATTTAATGTTGATTTAACTTACATAAGATCTTTTAGTTCTGGCTCAATTTTTTTATCTTTTCATTACATTCAGGTCAGTCTGAGCTTTACTGTATATTGAAGACCATTTTCCTCTAAAGGACAAAGACAGAGATTTGTATGCTATTTATTATATTTATACCATTGCATCATGTTGTTCCACTGCATTGTTTATTTATTTCTCCTGTATGTAACTCTGATCTATATTGTAAAAGCATAATCAAATAATAATTGTAAACAACTTCATGAACTGTTTATTTGATTATTACATTTCTTCATTGCGTTGTGAGATTCTATGTTTTGTTTTGTTATTCTTTCTCTTCTTTTTCTTATTTATCCCATAACAATCCTCCCTTTTGAATTCTTTGAGATCGACAATGTGCTTTATTGTCGATTTAAACCATCCAAAAAGGTAGATCGTTACATAAACACAATGTTTTATTTCACATCATTTTGATGTAATAATAATACTAATAATATACATATCTCTGTTTGTATATCAAATAATACATTCAGTATTTAAATCAAAATCTATTTTTCAAAAATAACTCTGTATCAAATTGCTATGGTAGCATCTACTACTTAGGAACTTGAAATTAAATGCCGATAATGCTACAGTCATCACTAGAGTTACATTCCAATGATAGAAGTTAGTTCAGTACTTTCAAAACATGCCTTTCGGACTTAACCAAGATCATTTTCAAAGCAGTATCAAACACTTTTTAAGTATTACTAAGTACCATGATCCAAATTACGTAACCAGTTTTCCAAATACTGACTTTCGGATAATATTACTATTATTTTCCAAAACTTTAGAAAATAAATTTCAAAAACACTGGGATTTAAGTTCTCAAATTATCAGTTCAAATCCTTTTGTGTTTATAAACCATATTTAAACCATACTTATATAATTTCACTTTCTTACATAAATCATTTCACAAATGTAAATCTTTGTTTAAATTATATATTATAACTCTTATTGAAATTAAATTTCAACCCAACATTTTCTACAAAAGCCTTATAGTCAAACTATGAAACTTAATTCATAAGGTGTTCACATTTGATTTTATCAGACAATAAATGCTCATAAACTAGCCGAGCACAAATAATCAATCAACAAACAATAGTCAATGCTTCTAAACTGGACACACACGACTAATCGAACAAGTAATGAAATAATTAAATATTATCATTTCCTAATAAAAAAGCACATCACAAATAACCAAATCAATTACTGAAAATTATTCCTTTATATATAAATTATAAAATCTAGTTAAAATAATTTCGTTTACCAATTTTAAAAACAATACTGTGTTGATTTGCCTTATTCAATTGTTTAGAAATTCCTGTCTATACTATCATTCCTTTCGTACAGAACAGAATTCATAGACCACTCATCTGATCAATCAACACAATATAAAACATTTTTATAGCATTAACAAATACATGCTCTCGTACTCACACATATAGGAACACACAATCAAACTAACTCTAGGGTGTTACTAACCCTATCTCTAATGAGTTTACCCTACCAAATCCTAGATGCTCGCTTAACTAAGCTCTGATACCACGTGTAATGACCCGACTTTTCGATCCTCAAATGTCGACATCAATAAATCCACGGTATACACGTGTCAAGCATCTAAGTACCCAAAAGGCAAATTGCTGTGGTGACAAAAAGAAAAGGAAAAACGTAATCTCACATTGTGCCAAATGACATATAACATAGACATGATCTTTGCAAAAGAAAACTCTAATATAAATACATCATTCAGAGTAAACTAACCTATCATCAACTTGGATAATTATAACAATATGTACTCACAAATGCTGATAAATAAAGAATTAGAAATATAGCGGAAGTAAAAATATGTTAATACATCTTGGAGGCATCTAGCTCGTCTCATGAAGCTCCAAAGCATCCATAACTAAATATGAAAATATGCATGGCCTCACTCAAGCATTACAACAAAATAACATCCTGATTATTTTGGTAAACCAATGTGAGAAAACTTAAATCATATGGATTTTAAATGTTATAAAATATTTTAAAAAGGGATCTTGTAAGATCGTTCCATATGTAAAGACAGAAGGGTTTTTACCGTACGATAACCAAATCATTTATAGGAAATCTATAGATATTATATTAATATCTTGGGTTGAAGATAAATAAAGAATCATAGCAAAAATGGCAACGTTACTTACATTTAACAACATATTTAGTATACAACTAAGTCTTTAAAGGCATGTATTAGAGAATGGATTCCATAAATGACAAGTGTAATAGGGTAACACTTGTTATGGGACACCTCTAGAAGAATGTACCGAGGGCCTCACGTCGAACCCTGCCAACACAGAACCGGCCTACCCCTTCCTGGATAGTACTGAATATGTCATCACCACGGTTGCCGACCAATAATCATACCGAGTCATTAGCATACATAAATCCATAAATATCGATCTTGATCGGGTGATGACCATAGCCTAATGGCAGCGAACCGCATAGCCTTGCTGCATCTCTCCTGTTGTAATCATTATCGCTTGTGAGGCTTGAGGCTATGTTTTACCTTTTTAGCTAATCCCACTTGGAATGCTAGCATCTCCCTCCAAACAATAATACAATGCCAGCATTCATCCATATAAGCTGTTCATCATATAAACAAACCGAAGACGCTACTTCTACTATACCCTTAGGATTAGTAGCAAGTAGCTCTTTCACTTCAAAGAACTCCATATTCGATCAACTTCAAGATGTCACCAATTCGAATGCTTATGCCGGTTCGAAGTGTTTTTCAGGTAACTCATGCTTATCTGAACTCGGTCTCTCCAAACTAACCAACAATAGTTTTCAAAACGGGCCAAGATTCGATAGTGGGTTATTCAACTATCAAATAAGCAAACAATCCAATCAGAGATTTAATTTCATATGAAAACCAAGCAAAGTTAAGCACATAAGTAACCCCTAGCCTCATTAATGAATCCTTTCATCAATTAAAATCAAATCCCCATTCAAATATTTATGTTAACATACTTTTACAAAAATATACATGAGCATACTACTCAATCACCATCATTTTATACATCTCAATGCTTGGAATTATCCATATATTTATCTTATCAGCACAAGTATATTCACAAACTACTACACTTCCAATACTTGGACTAACAATATACTTATCTCAATGGTATAAATATATTCACAAAACACCACACTTTGGAATCCTTGTTTCAACATACATCTTAAAAAACTCACAAATGGAGATGAGTTTCCATACCTTGGAATTTGATGTTAAGTATGAAAAGATTACTTTCCATACCACCATAATTTAAATTGATCATTTATAAAATTTGACATTTTATTTCACATAGGCATGAATATATACACCTTCAAATACTTGCATATTTATATACTTATATACATATATATGTTATCTTGCATCATAAAGCTTTGTTCATATTTATATATACATTACGGGATATTATATCTTAATTCTAACTGGTGGAGCTTACATATATTTTATATAATTTATTTTCTAAAAGATTCACCATATTTTTCCTGAAATTCTATAATTCAATATCTAATATGGCCTTTATATTAACTTATATATCCAGATATTTTAGATTTCATAAATTCATTTGTTCGACTTATCAAATTTAATATTTCATTAATAGATCAGTTAATTACTCAATTATCAGACGTTAAAAAAATTCCGGGTCGTTACATTCCTCCCCCTTTAGAACTTTTCATCCTCGAAAAAGAACGAAGTGAAAATTTTAATTTACTGTGTATTTTAGTTGAATTATTCTTTAAACATTTATAACTCTTTTATTTTAAAATTTTAAAACACTTTGAAATCTACATAATATTACCAAATTAGTTTTTATATAAAATATTTTTTGTAACTCGATGTCTCAACAAATCCATCCTTATTCTCATAGAAATTCAGTCAAACATTGAGCAGGCACGGGACTGAAAATCTATAAGTACTTAGTAAACCCGTTTTCAATAGCCAGTGAAAATACTTGGAAAAAATAAATTTTTGTGAGAATGCCCTGGAAATCATCACCACCTCCATGGGTCGTAGTTAGCATGATGATTACGTCGCCGTGGCGGCGAAATCCATGGAAAACTGTAGGCATCCGCACCCCTCGATTTCACCATAGAACTGCCACAGATCGCAACTACACCTAGGGTTACATTGCTATCGTAGCAAAAACCATGTAGCTGTAGGCATAAGCGCCCTCGAATTTCGCTGCCAAATGAAACTTCACCACATAGATCGCGGACTATACCAGTCGAGTCCCAATGTAGCCTGTAGGCACTCGCCGCCACATGACTTTCGCTATGGACCACATAAATCGTAATCTGCCGATGTTACACCGCTCTCCCAGTGAAACTAAACGTAGACTTTAGGTAATCACTGCCCCTCGACTTACGCAATGGAACGAAGTAGATCGCAGTTACACCAGAGTTACACTGTCGTCACAACATAACCCCAATGTCCCTGTAGGCATCAACGCACCCAATTTTCGCTACCCCACTCACAATCCACATAAACTACAGTTTAGTCCGGACGTCCTTTAGGATCAAAATTTAAAACCCCCCTTAGGGCTCAAGGCAGAACCACCCCATGGATCTCCTACTATAAGTTTCAACTCTAAATGGGAGCACATTTTTCCCCCTTGCATTCTCAAAACATTTTATACTATACACATACTGTATCTTTCAAATCATGCTCTTTATATGTATCACATATAAATCCCATTTACGCAAAATCGACGTCTCAAAATTTATAGTTCCCAACTTGGCTTTCCAAATTTCCAAAATTGATTTTTCCCAAAATCAAAATCCTTTCAAAATCAATGGGTTCCTAAAACCCTTTTTCAGTTCCATTCTCATTAAGTCATTCTTATATATATATAAGATTATCCTTTCAACTTGAATAATTTTTGGGTCACTTCATACTGATATAAATTCCACTTTTACATTCCAATTATCCTTCATAGATCATTTCTTCTGGTTATAGATTCAACAAGGGAAGTTTTCAATATATAACAAATATATACAACTTAATTTACGCTAAATCCATATTCAAGTTCAATTTCTTTTATAAAGTTATTGGTACCATCACTTACTTCTTAAATACTATCCAATCTTTTATTTTTTCAAATCATCATATTTTCTCAAAATATATATTTTTCTTTAAAATCATTTCTACTTCAATATTCGATTACGCTTTCACTTCATAATTGCTTCAATTTCCATTTGGGTTATAACTTCAAAGATTATCCCAATTGGTATTTAAACATATATAGTTTCCACTCTGACCAGTTTGAATTCAGAAAATAGTTTGAATAGTTGTAAAATAGTTAGATAGCAAGTATAAGATAGTTTGAGTATTAAAAAGAATGGTCTGTATGGTAGCTAGCTTGGAAAAATAGATCAAAGGTAGTTTATATTAAAACAATTTGTTTGAAAATAGTTTCAGAGTCAGACTGGTTTAATCTCCAATCTCCATTTCGAATCAATTTCAATTTCCACTTCCATTTAAATTGATTCAATCCAGATTCCGATTCGAATTAATTTCAATTTCTATTCCAATTCAAATCAATTCCCAATTCGATTTCAATTTGATTCAACTTCGATTACACTTCTAATTAATTCAATTCAATTCAATTTCACCTTTGAATTTATTCCAATCTCATTCTCAATTTTCACCCATCTTGATTTATACTATTTCGGGTTTGGTTTCCAAAATGTTGATTCACTTAAATCAAAATAACCTTTAACATTTTATTTAACCACCCAAGTCTTTTAAAATAATTTAATTCAGAGCCAATTTCAAGTGTTCATTTAAATTAGCTTATTTCAAGGTCCGAGTAAGAGTTCAATCTTTTTAAACAAATAAATTTTTGAAAGATTGATTACCCAATTATACTTCAAATTTTTTTTCTAAAACCCAATTCCTTTAAACGATACCGGTTGATAAATCCATTTTTGACATTTGAATCTTAAGTTCAATATGATTCCATTTTTATAATTTCAATTTTATTTTTAAAAATCAAAATCATTTAAATAGTTTCAAAATAAAGTTTTAATTTCAGTAATGGATATATATCAATTCGATCCACTTCTTAATTCATTCAAAATAACCCAATTCACAGTTTCATAGATTATCAATAACAATAGGATGATAGCAGGATATGTCAAAGTAAATAAACATCCAAATCATCTAAACATCAATCAATATCATCCATCACACATTTTCAAATTTTGAAACCTATTTTGAGACCATTCATAATTCCATTTTCAATTTAACCCATTTAACTTCCATAAATTAAATCTCAATCCATCTTGAAACTTTAACTTCCCCTAAGCTAAATTTCAATTCACTTAATCCATTCAACCTTACCCAATTTAAATTTTCCATTCCAATTTTAAATTTCTTATCAATATCACTTCCTACTCATAAGTTCGGAGACTTATTTTTCTTAGCGTTACACTTCATATTCTCTAGGGGATTTCAAAATTCAGTACTTAGCCTTTATTTCAAATCAGCTTTTGATATTATGTATATCCACATATATACATATTTATGTCACTGGTATACCAAGTCATACTTTCAACTTTAAACCATTCTAGGTTTTAATTCAAAACAATTTCCTTTGAAATTTTCACAACTCTTGTTTTAAAACAAGATTCCTATATTCAAAATATCCGAATAATATTATTCATTATATCTTTTAACACTTTGAAACAAAATCCACAATTTTTTAGACTTAGATTTTAAAACTTAACATTTAAATCCATTTCAATTTATAAATTTTTACTTCCTGAAAATATTTCACTTTGCTCTATCGTTGTTTATTCTGAAAATAAACATCCCTTATTAAGATACAGCCACAAATGATAATTATCATATCTAGAAATCAAACGCACCATATGTTACATAATAATCAGGGTAACTTATTTCGTTACAAACACCTTGAAAATACTTCTGTAAATTTTCAAGATTTTAAATTCAGATTTGGCTCCATTTCTAGCTCAACTTATTTGTGTTGTTAATCCTTGTCAAAATTTCTATTTGGCAACATGCATTTTACCACTTAAATCTTATAATCTTATTTAAACTTAATAACAACAACCAATTCCCTTAATCCACTATAATAATCAGAAAAATTATTTCTTTATATATCAAAATATAATCTTAATATAAAAATCATTTTTAAAACCGTTTTCAAAATCATTATATAAGAAAATAACAAGTACGAACTCAACTCATTCTAGGGTACTACTGACCCTATCTCTAATGAGTAATCCCACCAAAGCCAAGGTTCTCGCTTAACCTTCAGCTTTGATACCAAGTGTAACGACCTGTCGATTTTCGACCCCGAAAATCGACATTAATAGTCAACTATATAGAATACCGAGCAATCGAGTGCCAGAAATCCTAGACTGTTAGGGTTAAGTAGAAAATGAGGTAGAATAAGAAATAAACAATGATACAGAATCTCACAATCGCAGCGGACAAATATAATATACGAATAGCAGCATTTTACAGAGAAAAGCTGTAACTGTTAATATATATACAAGATATGAGAGTACAAAAAATCTGGACAGTTATAATAACTTGTCCCTAAATGCTATCTATACGGTCTATGATAACAACGAAATATAACTATACGTCCCTGCCATCCAGCTCATCTCCTGAGCTCCAAACGTCCTAATCTGAAAATCTGTAATACTCGGTCTGAACCGAGCATTATAATAAAGTAACATCCCAACCAGGCTGGAAATCAGCATGAGTAAACCCATCTATTTGAGACACTAAAGTTATAAACCTCTTAGGAACCAAGGTAACTCATACAACACTACGAGTTTTACCCTGTTATAGCCAAATACTTGTTGCAAAATCCATTGATATTAGAAAAAAAGTCTAAGTACGGTCACTTATCTAGAGTAGTCGAATTTGTGAAATTAACCTAATTCCAGCCTATTAACTCCATAATCAAACCCATAAAGTTCAGAGCGACTATTAAATTTAGGCGGTTCCGGATAACACAGATATCCAGTCCCCTTTTTCTCGAGTCTAAGTAACACATATTCAAAAATGGTAATTTGTTGCAGATGCCTTATTTCGAATAAAAGGTATCATTTCTTTTAGTCTCACTATTTTAAATTTGGAATCAATATCCCATAGAATTAAGCAAAAATATAGATTGTTAACCCAATTAGCAATCTATAATCCAATAACAAACGATTTACTTCTGGTTTTGATTCCCTTTGATTCGCCGTAATCATTTATTTTTAAAACAAAATGATTACAGATAAAACAATTTAAACAAATATCATAAATACTATTCGTTCAATCATAAGTTAAATCCAATAATAATGATTTATTTCCATATAATTGTCTCTTTAAATTTATAAAATAGGGTTTCACTTTAAATTAAAAAGGAATTATGAATTATTTTATGTATACCTATATATTCCATTCCTTCTTCTTTTCTTTTTATTTTCCCCTTTTTATTATTTTTACATTTCTTCCTCATTTTATTCTACCTTGTACCTCTTCTCCTATTTCCTTCTTACTCCATATTTTCTTTCCTTTCCTATTTCTTTTACTTTAGCTTTTCCCTATTTTTTCCCCTTTTTCTTATTTTCCTTCTCCTTTATTTTTTCTTTATTTCCTTTATGTTTTTTCCCTTTTACTTATATTTCCCTGGCCCAAATTTTATTTTATTTTTCTTCATTCTGGCCCAATCCCTTTCTCTGAGCCGCTCTCTCTTCCTTCCTCCTCTTTTCTTTTTCCTGTTACTCTACTTTCTCTTCTTACTTGCCTTATCTTCCTATGCCAACAACAACAGATATACACCACCACGTGCATGTGCACACACGGCCGGAGTCACGTTAAGCCTCGTCGACACCTCCACCCCGTCACCTTCACCACCCTCGCTCCCCTCGGCCACACAAATTTCCACGAAACCCTCGAAATCAAAATCGAGCAAAAATGCCAACACCCGAGAGACGAACGAATACCCCAAATCCACCTTGCGCCGCCGCCTCTGACCACCGAAGACCTTGCCGTTCCACCTGAAGTTGCGCTTGACTCCCATCTCTCTCTTTCCCCTCCTCCGAGCCAACTGGATACCACCATGACGCCGCAAGCCCTCGACAAAACGCCTCGACCAAAACATGAGCTTAAACCCTACATCGCCTCCTCCCCGCCACCACGGTGCCTAGAGAAACCAGCTGCCATTTTTTCTGAGACCACCCTTCCATCACCTTCCTTCAACCCAAATCCCTACGCCTGAACCCCAAGCGTTCGCCAGAAAACACCTCACGACACAATCCCGTTCAACTCCCATTACCTCATCAAATACCCAACTAAAAATCACAATAAGACCCTCAAAAATCATATTTTCCTAAGTCTAGTTCGTTTATATAGGTGAAAACAAGAATTAAAGAAATTGATTTTTCTAGGAATAGTAACTTATCCATTGTAAATCTTGTTCCAGTGACATTTATTTGCTAATTTTTCAATGAAATTATTTTAAAAAATAAATATACTCAAATCTAAACATATGTCCCTTAAGCTTCCTGACCTAAAACGATGTAGAAGACGAGATATAGATTTTTGAAGCGTTTTCATCAAGTTAGAAGATAGAACAAAGGCAAAATAAGGTTTGCAGGCATTTACACATTCCTTTGTAGGCATATATACTCATTAAATTCCTATGCTACACATATCCTAACTAATATTTCCATTTTACCTTTAAACATAACCATTATATAAAGAAGATTAAATTTAAGAAAAAAAGTTTTGTAACGATCTTGTTTTTAAATCATATTTATTTAATAATTAATATAAATTTTGGAACTAATTAGAAAATTTTCAAAACAAATAAGATAAGTGTTTGATTTTATATATATATATGAATAGATTTGAATTTGAATTTGAATTTAAATTTAAATAAATGTCTTAGTAAAATAATTTGAATTTAAAATAATATATATGTGATTTATATAATGTTTAATTAGTTTTAAAACATTTTTTTAATTGTGTATATTTTAAAAAAGGAGAATATATTTATAAAAATAGAAATGTAATTTTAAAAACAATATAAAATATAAAAAGACAAGTGTTAAGTTTATAATACATATGTTAACATGTGTTAAAAATTTAAGTAAATAGATTAACAAGTGTTAACTAATGAAGTATGAAATTTACAAGTGTCATGTTTGTTTTTATTTTTGAGAAGATTGTTAAAAATAAGAAATAAGATTATATATACACAACATTTCCCTCTTTATCATCTCTTTTATTCATTTCCAAAGAAAACAGAACCCTCTACATTCTCAAATCAGAAACCAGAAAATTAAAAACAATCAAACTAGAATACAAAAGATTTAAAACAAATACAAACTATTTCAAAACCTAGAAATCAAAGAAAACCAGAAAAACAAAAACAAACATCCTCTATCAATTTTCAAACCTAAAGCCTGAATTCATCTCAAACCTGAATCAAAGTATAGATTCAACCAACATCAAGCAATCAAGCAAGTTACAGATCAAACCAAGATTCAATTCCCAGTTTCAAATTCAAAACTAAGTCCCAGGCTTCTCTTTGTTTTTAAAATTACAGGTGAGTAAACTCTTTAAGATCTGGATTTGAATCTGTTGTTTGAAAACATGTTAAAGTAAACTGAAAATTGCTTGCATGTGTATCAAATCTATGTATATATGTATGGATGTAGCTGTGCACGTCTGAAACAGGAAATGTTCATTTCTGTTTTTAGTTCCAAGTTTTAAAAACCTATCAAAAAAATCAAATTCTCTTCCTCAGATCCATTTTAGGTTTTTATATCTAAACAAAATGTGTTTATATAACCAAATTTTTAATTCTAAAAATATTTTTAAGTATTAAAAATAAATGGGTTTACTGGAAAGCCTGAAAGAATAGTAGAATCAAAATTTGTTTAAAATTTAGTTGATTGAAATAAGAGTTTTGATTACATAATCATGTTCGCCTCCTTAAATCATGAAATTTAAAGAAAGAATGTAGATTTTTAGTTCATTTATGAGCGAGGAATCATAAGATGAACGAAATCGCAATTTTCACCAAATTCTAGCGATCGGTGAGGCATTAGTTCTCGAGGTCGAAGTCATAGCTTGCTAGGAAGTCGGAGATCATAAGAAAAATATTGGTTAGGTGATAGCCTACGGTGGTGTCGGAACGGTGAAGTTTTAGGGTTTAAACATCTAGTTTGGTTGAGGTCAGATATTTGATTGTCGTGGCGACGTCGTCGCATCGAAGTCGATCGCACCGGTGGCGATTGAAACAAGGGACGTAGGTGAAGCTCTGGCCGAAGTCGACGCTTCTAGTGGCCTATGGAGTCGGAGCGAGTCAATTCTTTGGCGATTATTTTTGTATCAGTCTGGGTCGTTTATCCAAATCGCGGGTTCGTTGTCGATTCGTGTTGCTGGGTGGTTTGAAGGGTCTAGTAGATGGCCGTCGACTTGTCGATGGTCGTAGCATCGACTAGAGGTGATCGAAGCAGTTGTGTACGTGCACACGTACATGCGAATATCTGGAGATTGAGGAAGAAGGCTTTGCCTCAGGGTCGAACTCAGAGTCATATATCTGGCAAGGGTGTAAGTTTTTTCTTGGGTTGTTGTTCGGGTGTGACTCGTTGATGCCTCGGGTCTGGAAAGTTTTGATGAAATATCAGGTTTTAAAATTTTAAAACTAATCAAGTTGTAAATTTAAATAGATTTCTTAACTTATTTCTTTTAAGTAACTAGGGTTTTGTTAAGTTTGAATTAGTGATGGTTTTTATAATTTAATTTAATTAAGTTTAAAATGTTTTAAATAATGTAAAATCTTTATTTTTAAATTAATTTAAAATGTTAATTAAGGAGTTGATTAAGAAGATTAAATGTTTTTAAATTATTAACTAACTTAAATACCTTAAGTTAATTTATGTGTTAATGTAAATTAATTATTAAGTTTATTGAATATTTTTTTAATAATAATTAAATGATTAATTTAGATAAACGATTTATAATTACTTAATAATTAAAGAATAATTAATTAAAGGTTAATTAATTATTAATTTAAGGTTAATTAATTTATAATTAAGGATTAATTAATTAACATAATTGATTAAGAAATATTTAATTAATGAAAGTAATTAAGATTAATTAATTAGTAATTAAGGACTAATTAATTTATAATTAAGAATACTTAATCATTAATTAAGAATAATTAGTGAAAATAATTATGTGATTAAATAATTATAATCACACGATTAATTCATCTTAATCATAGATGATTGATTATTATTGAATGCTTTGTATTTATTGATATCCCTGATATGTGATTGTGATACTATGTGATATGAATTGCTCTGTGCTGAGCTGTGACTTCTGTGAATATATTACTGTGTGAATGTGAAAACCCCTTGGCTCGTAAACGGCATTTGAATTTCGATGCGACAGGGATTCAGATTCCAGTTGGTCATCCAAAACCCACATCGAATCTTAATGATGAATCTTTATGATTGAAATATCCACGTGTTTTTAAATTAAGCGCTCACTATTCAGTTTAGTCGGGAGAGGACTTTGTGTCATATAACCCATTCCGAATTGTGATACGACGAAATGGATAGCACTTGAAGTTGGTGGTGAAGACCAGGTGTTTTCGAGAACGATAGGATAACCTGTCGAATGACTATGCATTGAGTTGCTCCAGTATAGAGATCTCCATATGTAATGGGGAGTCCGATCGGGATTGGGGATGACCGGATTGCAAGGGCTTCTTTGGAAGTGCCTTCGGTTCCGTTCGAACCCCGAATGGACTTGTATGGTTGTATGTCTGACATTACACTTTGAGATATAAAGCCGATCTCTATCAAACACATTTCTGTTAGTGGCGGAGAATTTATTCTCTTAGCTTAACACCCTTCTCTAAGACGTACAAGCTCAGAGGTTATGTAGTTGATGGTTATTAGTGATATACTCCCAATTTGGTAGTGTGGCATGCTGAGTGCTGCTGATCATTTGTTGATTGAATCATGGCTTTTGAGAAAAGCGTAGTACTGTGGATGAGACTTTGTCGGACCTCACAACCCGGAAATGGTCGAAACAGGAAAGTTGCAGCAAGGTTATGAGGGTTGCACACTTTAGGGTATGTGCATTTCCTTCTGGATAATAAATGGTATTTTGGTATGGAGCCCAGAAAATTTGCTTCGTGGTTGTTGGTGTTGAGGGCCCTTGATAAATGTCAGCTACGACCGAGGGATGACATACTCGTTTAGTAGTTACCAAGTTATAGAGGTAACCCGGCCTTGTGTTGGCAGAGATCCGGTTAGGTTCTGAGGACGTCCCTCCATAAGCGTACCCATTCGGTGTAGGAAGTTTCTTAGCCTGACCATTTGTTGAAAATCCAACCATCTAATACGAGAATGGTACAGTTTTAGTTGTATAACCTGCCATTTACTTATGGTAGTGACCAGTTGTTTAAGTGGTAGCTACAGTAGGCATGCTATGAAATATGTATGCTGACTAAGATTAATATTATACTTTCGAAATGTTTTCTACACTATGCGCTAATAATGATATCAAAAAGACTTTTGTCGTATCAAGCATGTTTGACTATTATAAGAAGAAATCTCCTCCAATTGTGCGAATGCATTGTGTGTGTGGTGGAAGGTTTTATGGTAGTTTCATTTTCCAAAAAGCATAATGGATTTCTTTTTTATAAATTGTTTTTGCACGGACAACTGTTTTTGTTTACTTATACCGGTCCCATGACTGACCCGGAATTCATTGTTCCCTTCCTAAACTCTGGGTGCCCATAACTTCCACACGGGCAGCCTAGAAGCAGGTTATCCATGTTTTGGAGTTGGATAGTAGAAGTAGATTCTTGAAGTCTTTTGGAAGCTATCGGATTTTGGAAGCTTTTGGTTTGAAGTCTTTGGAAGCTTTGAGTTTTTGGAAGAAGGTGCTTAGTTGGGATTCTCGCTCTCTTTCTTTTGAAGACTCTGTTGGAGTTATTATAACTCTGTAGTTATTATTCCTCTGTGGTGTTATCGTTCTGTTGTTGTATTATGTTTATAGCACTCTGATGTTGGTGTTGTTCAAATATTGTATCAAATGTTGTATCTGTGATGTTTATCAATGAAATCATCTTTTGTTTCCGCTGTTTTATATTCATCTAATGTTGTTATAGGCTCCACCAAACTGGAGTTCAACGTTTTCGATCGTGATAAGTCGTATCAGAGCTAAAGGTTGAGTAAGAACTTTAGCTATGGAGTATAACACAATAGATGACTCATTAGAGATAGGTTATAAATAACCTAGAATGAGTATATCCCTATGATATCTCGTTCGTATGGTCTAAATCAAGTTTTCTTACTATTTACAAATAGTGAGAATGAGCACAAGAAGAGGACGAGGTAGGGGTCGGGAAATACCATTACAACTGGTTAAGTACCTGCAAAAGCGGAAGAAGTTATTCCCACTCAACCTCAGCCGAATCTGGTTGGTTTATATTGAAGTTTTTCAAGACTTGGTGGAAAGCCGTTCACAGGCAAAGAGTCTATTATTGAAGCACAAGCCTGGATTCAATCGTGTGAAAGAATTTTCAGAGGACTGAAATTGGAGGAAGCTTTGACAACTCCAAGAGGAAGCTTTTGCCTGGTGGGAGACTGTTATAGTGGATGTGACGGAAGATGAGTTCACTTGGAATCGATTCAAAGAAATGTTTGAGAAACGCTATATGCCTTCTGCTGGTATCTCTAGAATGTACCACGAGTTTATGGACTTGAACCAGGGAAGTTTATCATTCGAAGAGTATTTAAATAAGTTTAACGAGTTATCCCGGTTTGGTTCGGAGCTAGTGAATACGCCTTTGCAGAAGAATGAAAGATTTATTCGAGGGATGAATAAGAAGTTCCATGAGAGAATGATTGCCCACGTGAAGGAGTCTTTTTCTGAATTGATCGATATGGGTTATAGATATGCTACCCTGGATAAGCAGGAAGTTCCGAAGGAGAAAGGATGTGCAAGCAATCCAAATTGGAAGAAGAGGAAGTTCAGAGGGAAGAAACTGTATCAAGGCAATGAGAAGAAGAACAATCATAAAAACATAGCAAGGGATATTACTTGTTACAATTGTCAGGTGAAGGGCCATTATTCAAACAGTAGCAAGAAGCCAAAGGAACAAGTAAAGAAAGATCAACCTATGAAGACAAGTCAAAGAACCAAGGAATGCTATTGCTGTCATAAGCCAGGTCACGAAGTTAAAGATTGCCCTAAAAAGAAACAAGCACAAGTAGCGAAAATGTACATGATAAAAGATGACCCTCAACTTCAAAGGCGGATAAAGGAAAAGGAGTCTTCAAACGTAACTTTCTCATTTACGATAGAGTTATTAGAGTTTTGTTTGACACTGGAGTAACACATAGCTTTATCTCCCAACAAACCGTAAATGAATTAAAAATTGAACCCAAATTTGTTGACGAACCCATTTGTGTGAAGAATTCAGTTGGTGGTCCTGCAAACCTTTGTCTATGATGTAGAGACGTTCCTATCTCGTATTCTTCTTATCAATTTCCTATAGTCTCTTTGTCCTCGATTTAAATAAATTTGAAATCTTACTCGGAATGGATTGGCAAACAAAATATAAAGCCAAATTAGATTGTAATAATCGAACGATTTCAGTCAAAACAAAACTTAGGAATTTCATTATGATTTCTTGTGAGGACCCGAGTCCTAAGAGAGATAAGCTGATGTATACTTTCGAATGTCCCAAACCTAGTTTAGAATCTATGCCTATTGTCAGGGAATTTCCAGACGTGTTCGAAGAGGTTAAGTCTTTACCTCTACATAGAAAAATTGAATTCAGAATCGACTTGGTTCCAAATGCTCGTCCTGTCGTTCATGCAATCCGTAGGATGGCACCAAGGGAAAGGATAGAACTAGTTAAGCAAACTCGAGATTTGATAGAGAAAGGGTTAATACACCTTAGTGTTTTCGATTGGGGTTCAGCTATGGTGTTTTTAGCCAAGTCTGACGGATCCTGGAGATTGTGCGTGGAATAGCGCGATCTCAATAAATTAACTCTTAAAAATAATTTTCTTTTACCTAGAATCGACGATTTATTCGATCAACTGCACGGCGCTCGATTCTTTTCAAAGCTGGATCTAGCTCAACGATTCTATCAATTGTGAATTGCCGAAGATTGTGTTCAGTTAACTGTTTTCAGAGGTCCTAACACATTCTACGAATGGTTAGTCATGCCTTTCGAACTAACCAATACTCCCACATACTTCGTAGACTTAATGAACCGTGTATTCCAAGAAGTGTTAAATAAATTTGTACTTGTGTTTATTGACAATATTTTGATCTACTCCACAACGGAAGAGGAGCATGCTGAACACTTGAGTATTGTTTGGGAAATAGTGAGGAAGAACATTTTATTTGCCAAATTTTCTAAGTGTCATTTTTAGGTCAAAGAAGTTAGATTTCTCGGTCATATTGTTAATGAAGAGAAAATTTCTGTAGACCGGGCAAAGTTTTCGCTATTCTAGATTGGAAGCAACCCACTACTCCAAAAGAAGTCAGAAGTTTTCTGGGTTTAGCGGGATACTATAGAAAATTTGTCCAGAATTTCTCTAAGTTAGCCAGTCCATTGACTAAGCTGACAATGAAGAATGCTAAGTTTTATTGGACTCTGAAATGCGATGAAGCGTTCTAGGAGTTGAAGAGGAGATTAACTACTGCTCCGCTTCTCGCTATTATTAGCTGGAATCAAGGTCTATCTGTTTACCCAGACGCTTGTGGTGATGGTGTGGGTGCCGTGCTACTGCAAAATGGTAAATTGATTGCCTACACGAGTAGACAATTACGTCCACCTGAGAAAAACTACCCGACCCGCGATCTCGAATTTCTAGCAGTTATTTTCGCCTTAAAAATCTAGCGTCATTACCTCCTGGGTGAGAATATTTCTTTCAGCTTTCCTAAAAATTTAAAAATTTAACTTAACTTAATATTTATACTTAATAAATCCACCTTGTTTTTAGGCGAAAAATTTGAATTATTCACTGACCATAAATCTCTGAAGTATCTCTTCGTCTAGAAGGATTTTAATCTTAGGAAACAACGTTGGTTGGAATTTCTAGCGTCTTATGACCTGGATATTCTATATATGCCTGGAAAGCCAATTTAGTAGCCGACGCTTTAAGTAGAAAACACGCTATTCTTGCTCATCTTGTTGTCACTCCTACTCTTCTTAAGAGGATCGCAAGAAAGCAGAAAAAAGTTAAGTTTCTTCAAGAAATTTATAAAAGAATATGCCAAGCTGAAGATACCAATTTTGAAGTTGATAATAGAGGAATTATAAGACTTAAGGGCAGGATCTATGTCCCAGATATTCCGGATTTAAAACGAGAAGTATTGGACGAGTGTCACAAGTCCAAACTTTGTATCCATCAAGGAGCTAATAAGATGTATCGAGATATCAAAAGGACTTTCTGGTGGAAACAAATGAAAAGGGATATATCTATTTATGTCAGTCGTTGTGCTACTTGTCAACAAATCAAAAGTGATCAAAAGAAGATAGCGGGTTTACTTCAGCCATTGGAAGTACCTAAGTGGAAGTGGGATCAAGTGTTTATGGATTTCATAGATGATTTGCCAAGAACTCAAAAAGGTAATGAGGCGATTTTGGTTATCGTGGATCGTCTAACCAAGACTGCCCACTTCATCCCAGTAAAATCTAACCGAACGGCGGCTAGTCTAGCAAAGTTGTATGTGAAAGAGATTGTCCGTCTCCATGGAATACCTAGCAGTATAGTGAGTGATCGTGATCCGATCTTCACTAGCAGATTTTGGGAGACATTTCAAGCCACATTAGGAACCAAACTGAACTTTATTACTGCTTACCACCCGCAGTCTGATGGGCAGACGGAAAGAATAAATCGAATCTTAGAAGACCTTTTGCGCGCTTGTATTCTTGACTTTGGCGGTTCTTGGGAGGACCATTTGCATCTGGTTGAATTTTCATATAATAATAGCTATCATGCCAGTATTGTGATGGCTCCTTTCGAAGCTTTATACCTGCGTGTTAGATTGAGTCGGGTGATAGGCTCGTTCTTGGACCAAATATGATAAAGGAAGCTATTGAAAAGGTTGATTTTATTCGAAAGAAATTGAAAACGGCTTAAAGTCATTAGAAGAGTTATGCCGATCTCAGGAGAAGAGATTTAGGATTTCAAGTTGGAGATTCTATGTTCCTGAAAGTTTCTCCAATACATGGAGTATTGAGATTTGGAAAGACTGGTAGCTGGCACCATGGTATATTGGTCCTTTTCCTATACTGGAGAGGATCGGTCCTTTGGCGTATCGAGTGTAGTTACCCAATTGATTATCTGGCGTACACAATGTGTTTCATGTTCCACACCTTCGAAAATATGTGCATGATCCAGACTGTATCATTGAAGAAGCCGCACAACAGGATTTGGAGATCAAACCAAATCTGGCAGTAAAGAGAGAAACCATTAAAGATAATTGATCGAGATGAAAAGCAATTGAGAAATAATGACTGTACTTGGGAAACAGAGGGTAGCATGCAAAGGTCCTATCCCAATTGCAGATGGATATTTCGGCTTAATATGGTAAGCCATTTCTCTATCTTTTTTTGTGTTCTTATATTCTTTGTTTATCTCTCTCTTTCAAATTTCGAGGAGAAATTTTCTTAAGGAGGGAATCTGTAACGATCTTGTTTTTAAATCAAATTTATTTAATATTTAATACAAATTTTGGAATAAATTTTGATACTAATTTGAAAATTTTCAAAACAAATAAGATAAGTGTTTGATTATATATATATATATATATATATATGAATAGATTAGAATTTGAGTTTGAATTTGAAATTTAAATAAATGTCTTAGTAAAATAATTTGAATTGAAAACAATATATATGTGATTTATTTAATGTATAATTAGTTTTAAAACATTTTCTTTTAAATTGTATATATTTAAAAAAAGGAGTATATATTTATGAAAATAGGAAATACAATTTTAAAAACAATATAAAAAATAAAAAGACAAGTGTTGAGTTTATAATACATAAGTTAACAAGTATTAAAAATTTAAGTAAATAGATTAACAAGTGTTAACTAATGAAGCATGAAATTTACAAGTGTCATGTTTATTTTTATTTTTGAGAAAATTGATATAAATAAGAAATTAAGATTATATAAACACAACATTTCCCTCTTTCTCATCTCTTTTATTCATTTCCAAAGAAAACAAAAGCATGTACATTCTAAAATCGGAAACCAGAAAATTAAAAACAATCAAACCAGAAAACAAAAGATTCAAAACAAATACAAATTATTTCAAAATCTGAAAATCAAAGAAAACCAAAAAAACAAGAACAAACATTCTCTATCAATTTTCAAACCTGAAGCCTGAATTCATCTCAAACCTAAATCAAAGTATAATTCAACCAACATCAAGCAATCAAGCAAGTTACAAATCAATGCAAGATTCAATTCCTAATTTCAAATTCAAAACTAAGTTCCAGGCTTCTCTCTGTTTTTAAAACTACAGGCGAGTATACTCTTTAAGATTTGGATTTGAATCTGTTGTTTAAAACACGTTAAAGTAAATAGAAAATTGCTTGCATGTGTATCAAATCTATGTATATATGTATGGATGTAGCTGTGCATGTTGGAACAGGAAATGTTCACTTCTGTTTTTAGTTCCAGGTTTTAAAAGCTTATCAAAAATTCGAATTCTCTTCCTCTGATCCTTTTTAGGTTTTGAGATCTAAACAAAATGTGTTTATATAACCAAGATCCTAATTCTAAAAATATTTTTAAGTATTAAAAATAATTGGGTTTACTGGAAAGTCTTAAAAAACAAAAGAATCAAAATTTGTTCAAAATTTAGTTGACTGAAATACGAGTTTTGATTACATAATCATGTTCACCACCTAAAATCATGAATTTTAAAGAAAGAATCCAGATTTTTAGTTCGTTTATTAGCGAGGAAACGTAAGACGAACGAAATCGCCATTTTCACCAAATTCTGGCGATGGGTGAGGTATTAGTTCTCAAGGTTGAAGTCTTAGCTTGCTGAAGAGTCATAGATCATTAGAAAAAATATTAGGTTAGGTGATAGCCTATGGTGGCGTCGGCACGTTGAAGTTTTAGGGTTTAAAACCTTAGTTTGGTCGAGGTCAGATATTTGATTGCCGTGGCGACGTCGTCGCATCGGAGTCGATCGCACCGTGGCGATCGAAACTAGGGAGGTAGGCAAAGCTTTGGCCGAAGTCTCGAAGCT
The DNA here is from genome assembly GCA_030765085.1 of Allium cepa. Taxonomy (NCBI): domain Eukaryota; kingdom Viridiplantae; phylum Streptophyta; class Magnoliopsida; order Asparagales; family Amaryllidaceae; genus Allium; species Allium cepa. The sequence goes on from CM060941.1 coordinate 1,047,752,304, forward strand.
TCTGGTGGCCTATTGAGTCAGAGCGAGTCAATTCTTTGGCGATCATTTTTGTTCCAGTCTGGGTCATGTAGCCAAATTGTGGGTTCATAGTCAATTCATGTTGCTGGGTGGTTTGAAGGGTCTAGTAGATGGTCGTCGACTTGTCGATGGTCGTAGCATCGACCAGAGGTGATCGAAGCAGTTGTCTACGTGCACGTGTACATGCGAGTATCTGGAGATTGAGGAAGAAGGCTTTGCCTTCGGGTCGAACTCGAAGACATATAGCGTTGGACTCGAAGGCGAGGGTGCCTCGGGTTTTTGTTCGGGTGTGACTCGGGGATGCCTCGGGTGTGGAAAGTTTTGATGAAATATCAGGTTTTAAAATTTTAAAACTAATCAAGTTGTAAATTTAAATAGTTTTCTTAACTTATTTATTTTAAATAATTAAGGTTTTGTTAAGTTTTAATTAGTGAAGGTTTTTATAATTTAATTTAATTAAGTTTAAAATGTTTTGAATAATGTAAAATCTTTCTTTTTAAATTAACTTAAAATGTTAATTAAGGAGTTGATTAAGAAGATTAAATGTTTTAAATTATTAACTAGCTTAAATACCTTAAGTTATTTTATGCGTTAATGTAAATTAATTATTAAGTTTATTAAATAATTTTTTTAATAATAATTAAATGATTAATTAGGATAAACGATTTATAATTACTTAATAATTAATGAATAATTAATTAAAGGTTTATTAATTATTAATTTAAGGTTAATTAATGTATAACTAAGGATTAATTAATTTACATAATTAATTAAGAAATATTTAATTAATGAAAGTAATTAATATTAATTAATTAGTAATTAAGGACTAATTAATTTATAATTAAGAATACTTAATCATTAATTAAGGATAATTAGTGAAAATAATTATGTGATTAATTAATTATAATCACACGATTAATTCATCTTAATTGTAGATGATTGATTATTATTGAATGCTTTGTATTGATTGATATCTCTAATATGTGATTGTGATACTATGTGATATGAATTGCTTTATACTGAGCTGTGACATCTGTGAATATATTACTGTGTGAATGTGAAAACCCCTTGGCCCATAAACGACATTTGAATTTTGATGCGACAGGGAGTTGGATTTCAGTTGGTTATCCGAAACCCACATCAAATCTTAATGATGAATCCTTGTGATTGGAATATCCACGTGTTTTTAAATTAAGCAATTACTATTCGGTTTAGCCGGGAGAGGACTTTATGTCATATAACCCATTCCAAATAGTGATACGACGAAATGGATAGCATTTGAAGAAGGTGGTGAAGACTAGGTATTTCAAGAACGATCGGATAACCTGTCGAATGACCCTGCACTGAATTGCTCCGGTATAGAGATCTCCATATGTGATGGGGAGTCCGATCGGGATTGTGGATGCCCGGATTACAAGGGATTCTTTAGAAGTGCCTTCGGATCCATTCGGACCCGGAATGGACTTGTATGGTTGTATCTCTAACATTACACTTTGAGATATAAAGTCGATCTCTATTAAATACATTTCTGTTGGTGGCGGAGAATTTATTCTCTTATCTTAACACCCTTCTCTGAGACGTGTGAGCTTAGAGGTTATGTAGTTGATGGTTATTAGTGATACATTCCCAGTTTGGTAGTGTGACATGCTGAGTGCTGCTGACCATTTGTTGATCGAAGCATGGCTTATGTGAAAAGCGTAGCTTTGTGGACGAGACTTCGTCGGACCTCACAACCGGAAAATGGTCGAAACAGGAAAGTTGCAGCAAGGTTACGAGGGTCGCTCCCTTTAGGGTATTTGCATTTCCTTCTGGATAATAAGTGGTAATCTGGTATGGAAATCAGAAAATTTGCTTTGTGGTTATTGGTGTTGAGGGCCCTCGATAAAGGTCGATTATGACCGGGGGATGACATACTTGTGTAGTAGTTACCTAGTTACAGCGATAATCCGGCCTTGTGTTGGCAGAGATCCGGTTAGGTTCTTGGGATCGTCCCTCTGGAGGCGTATGCATTCGGTGTAGGAGTTCCTTAGCCTGACCATTTGTTGGAAATCCAATCATCTAATATGAGTCCTGTGCGGCTTTAGTTTTATAACCTGCCATTTACATATGGCGGTGACCCGCCGTTTAATTGGTAGCTATAGTAGGCATACTGCGAAATGTGTATGCTGGCTAAGATTAATATTATAATTTCGAAATGTTTTCTACACCGTGCACTAATAATAATATCAAAAAGAGTTTTCTCGTATCAAGTATGTTTGACTATCATAAGAAGAAATCTCCTCCTATTGTGCGATTGCATTGTGTGTGTGATGGGAGGTCTTATAGTAGTTTCATTTTCCCAAAAGCATAACGAATTTCTTTTTTATAAATTGTTTTTGTACAAACAATTGTTTTTGTTTGCTCATACCAATCCCATAACTGACCGGGAGTTTATTGTTCCCTTCTTAAACTCTAGGTGCCCATAATTTCCACATGGGCAGCCTAGAAGCAGGTTATCCGTGTTTTGGAGCTAGCTCGGATAGTACAAGTAGATTCTTGGAGTCTTTTGGAAGCTGTCGGATTTTGGAAGCTTTTGGTTTGAAGGCTTTGGAAGCTTTCAGTTTTTGGAAGAAGGTGCTTAGTTGGGATTCTCGCTCTCTTTCTTTTGAAGACTCTGTTGGAGTTATTATAGCTCTGTAGTTATTGTTCCGCTGTGGTGTTATCATTCTTTTGTTGTATTATGTATATAACACTCTGATGTTGGTGTTGTTCAAATATTGTATCAAATGTTGTGTCAGGATGTTTGTCAATGAAGTCATCTTTTGTTTCCGCTTTTTTATATTCATCTAATGTTGTTAAAATCTCCACCGAACTGAAATTCAACGTTTGAATCTCCGGCAGTCGAATACAAGTGAGGTATATGATGTCGATTTTTGAATGCTGGATTTCGGGTCGTGACAAATTTACTCACTGTTAAATGTTTTGGAACAGAGAACCAGGTTTTTTAAAAGCTGCTAGCTTTCTTGTTTGATTTTGATCTTCTCTAAAGAGTCGTTCTGGTTTTGCTTTAAGTTATGAAATGCAGTGATGTTTATCTTCTTTGTTTTATTTAGTTCGAGTGAAAGAAAATGAACAAGGTATATGTATAAGAGATAGGCTGCATCCTACAGTACGTTGTTTTTCTTCTTCTTTTAATTCTTATATTTTTTTCTTCCTTTGGTCAGAGATTTGCTATAGCCTGACCTGATTTGATTTTATATGAAAAAGTTTTGATTTATTATGTTTTTGTATGCTAGAGTTGAAATATGCTTTAAATACTTGTCCCCCTCATGTTCCTACATATATATGCACACACTTTATATGTATATTTGTTTTTACCAAATGCATTTGTATTTGTTATCGAGTACATACATACTTGTGCATTTCTATATTCACAAATGTTATATGCTTCTTATGTTTATATATATGCATGTTCATAGTTACATTTGCCTTTATGTTTACATATTTATCTACTTACATATCAGATACCTATTTATACTTAAACAAATTTTGATATACATTACTTTATTATATATATATATATTCAAATTCATACAAACTTTCTTACATTTTATTTCACATAGGCATGTGTGTGTATATACGTTCAAATACTTGCATATTTGTATACTTATATAAAGATATATATATATATATATATATATATATTATCTTGCATTATATAACTTTGTACATATTTATATATACATTACTTGATATCATATCTTAATTTTAATTGGTGGAGCTTACATATATTTTACATAATTTATTTTCTAAAAGAATTGCCATATTTTTCATGAAATTCTATAATTCAATATCTAATATAGCCTTTATATTAACTTATATATCCAGATATTTTAGATATCAGAAAATCATTTGTTCGACTTATCAAATTTAAATTTCATTAATAAATCGGTTAATTACTCAATTATCAAACGTTAAAAAAAATCTGGGTCATCACATCAATTAATTTGTAAAATATATGACATATTAAAAAACATATCAAACCAATATAATCTAAAAAATTAGAAGACATATCAAATGATCAAATAAGAAAGAACAAGTTATATTAGCACAATATGTAAACACCAGCGTTTTCGACTTTAAAATGTTGACACTAATACATCTGTGGTATTCATGTGCCGAGCATCCGAGTGCCATAAAGATAGATTGTTGAGGTGAAAAAAAAAGAAAGGATAGAATAGAATCTCACATTGTGATGAGTAAAAAAAATTATACAATAGATCTTTACAAAAAGAAAAGTTTTATATACATACGAAATCAGAGTCAACTAACTATCATCAACCTGGACAGTTATAACAGTCTGTCCTTACAAATTGATGATAAATACAAATCAACCAATGCGGCTAAAATAAAAGAATTGTTAATATGTCTTGGAGGAATCCAACTCGTCTCCTGAAGCTCCAAAGCATCCATAACTAAATTTGGAAATATTCTTAGGCTGACCAAGCATAATAAGAAAATAACGCATGGATAAGTCTGGTAAACTAGCTTGAGAAACACAATCAAATGAATTTTTAATTTTATAAAATCTTCCAAAAATTGATGTATCTCATAAGATCATGCCGCACATAAATATTGACTGGTTCTTACCATATAATGATCAAATCATTTCTATTAGAAAATCTTGTGAACTTATAATGATGTCTAGAGTTGAAAATGCACAAGAAATAATTGTGCTATGCATGAGTGTACAACACAATAATAATATATATATAAATCAAACTGCTAAGGTGCATTCACTAATTGTGTAGGATTCCATGGAGGTGCCCTCAGTACTTTGAGGATTGTCCTCTCGCACAAGGATTTGAGATATTCTTGTAACAACCCGCATATTTATCGATTTTATATTTAAATATTTTATTTAAATATTTTATCGTTCGTCGGATTTTGGTCCGAAAACCTACTTTTTGCATACGGTCAAATTAGGACTCGAGACCACCTCCATTGAGTTCAAAATGACGTTTGCGACCTTTTTGAGTATAAGCTTCGATATGTTTGGAGAAAGTTGATTTTTTCTACTTTTCACTTTGGGTTTGGTTTTGGCTCAGCCCTATGTTTTAACTTATACTCCAAAACTGAACCACTCTCCCCATTCTCCCTCACTTCTTTCTCTTTTCAGTTTTCTTAGCATTGATGGTGGAGAGGAGTGGAAATTAAAACTCCAAGCCCTAGCTCCTCTTGCTAGCTCAAGTTCTTGCTCCAAAATCAAAGAGAACCCCTTGGTAAGCATCTCCTTCATCTTCTCCAACTCTTTCTCCATTCAATTTCAGAAATTTCCTAAACCTAATTTAGGGAATGTTTCTCTTTTAAGCTTAGATTCAAGCTTGTTGAGTTGGAATTGAAGAGTGCTTGTTCTTGCCATTGCTTCATAGCATCTTCTTCATTAATTTGGGTTCAAAGGTGAGATTTTTATCTCACATCTATGTCTATATCTATCTTTATTGTTAGGTATGAATCCCTAACATTTATTCATGTGCAATTGCATTTGATTTGGATTAGATTTGTAAATATTCCAATTTTTGGTGTTTGAAGCCAAATCTTTAAGAATCATAACTTTGATGTTTGATCATGCTTTAGTAGGTGTTTCGGAGAGCCTATAAGGCTGGGTTGTCATTTGGCATAAATCCCTAGTCTTCATCGCTCGTCCGATCGCTTCCGTTTGGATTTTTGCCCATTTTTGGGCAAGGCTGATTTTTGCCTACCAGGCAATTTCAGACGTCTGGTGACCAAGTCCAGACGTCTGGTTTGGACCTGGAAAGTAAAAGTGTATGCACGCATATTATAAAAAAAAGCCAGAGACTATTTTCAGACGTCTGAACCATCAAATCAGACGTCTGGATAGGTCTCAGACGTCTGACTTGAGGTTTCAGACGTATGGGTGTTCTCTGGGTTATTTCCAGAGAACAAATCCAGACGTCTGGATTCAAAACCAGACGTCTTGCCATGGCTCAGACGTCTATTTTGGCTATTCCAGACGTCTGGGTAGCTTTCTGAACTATTTTTTAGAAAACAAATCCAGACGTCCGGATTCCAAATCAGACGTCTGGAGATGTTTATTTTTGCCTATTCAGGCTGTTTTGTGTGAATTTCCATTGTTTATCGATTTTAGCGATCCTATTAATCGTTATCACTTATTGACGACTTTGATGACTTCTTTTTATGGATCTTTTTGGAAATATCCATTTCTATTGAATTGGTATCGATTTCTTTGGATTTTATTCACGTCTTCGAATGTGAATTTTAGTGATTGATTGTTCTACAATCATTTTTGTGATTTGTCACTTTAAAATATAAAGGTTTCAATACTAGTATTAAATATCAAAACTCTTTCTTCAAACGATTTCAACTATATTTTCAATATCAAACTCGTTTATAAAACCGTTTTCCGATCTACTAGTATACACAAACCTTTACCTCACTCGTATGAGAAATCTAATTAAACGACTTAGTAAAACAAGTGGTATGAAACGCTTGCGTTCACTTTGTTGGTTAATTCTTGGACTTGTTCGATTGAAACTCTTGTGACAATTTTATAGTGGAGATCTACAATTTGTTCGTAAATATTTAAGTTAAGCTAGTGGTTATGGGACATGATGCTAAGCTCATATATTTACTAGCTTACTGTAATCGACACTACTCGTTGATCATGACGATCATTTTTGTGATTTAGACTAGCAATGTGCGATGTCTCTTTGTCTGCGAGGTAGACTAAACCCCGTTTTGTGGAGTTTCGACTCAAATTGGTGGGGTAGCAACCCACGGTCTTCGGACCATTCGTGTGTCAAATTAATGGCTAGCTACCATGAGATAGCTTCTCGTTCGTGTGTTACAGCTGTTGGTGAGTTTTCATGCTCCCGTTCGTGTGATAGGCCTCCCCCCTATTTTTGTGTGATTTCTGGTTTTCATGTGCCGAATTCTGGAATTTCCTTCTTCACCTACTTTTGTGATTTCTATTGATATGATTTATCAATTTTTGTGCATAGGTGAATTTGTGTGTCATTTACTGGATTTCTTGAGATGATTTCTAGAATTTGTGCTTCACCAATTTTCGTGATTTCCATTGATAAGTTTTATCAATATTTGTTTATTGGTGAATTTGTGTGTCATTGACTTTTGTGATTGACTTTGATATAATCGTCAATATTTGTGGTTTGATGAACGAAATAAGGAGTATGGCATTTCTTTGATTCTTGTGTAGATTTGGTGATATTGATTAATCTCTCGTTGATTTTCAATTACTTATATATATCACAGCTTGGAATTGTGATTATTATGTGTTTGGTCATATCTCTTATTCTATATCGTTTCATCTGATATCTATAGTTAGACTGATCCGTTTATTATTTTCTTATTAAATAATACTCGAGTCAGACCGAGATGTTACAGGTGCTTCTGCTTGACCTCTCACTTGGGATTGATTTCTCTGACTTTTGGCTTACTACTTAGATTAGTAGTTTGTTTTGGTGTATACATTCGAGATATAGACTCCATAATGTATACTTATTCTTTTGTGTACTTCATGTAACTATTCTTTTGTGATATTGTGGATCTTTTTAGACCGCTACTCTGATGTACACTTATTAGTGTAATATTCATACCTATTTCCGCCTTTGTGATATGAATTGTCTGTGACTGATTTATGTTATGTTTATTTCTGTATTTGTTTCCGAAGATATTATAGCCACTGTGTAGTAGCTTTGAGTTTGTATCGGTATGTCGGATTTCCTCTTGATAAAGTATTGCATGTTATACTATCTGACATATCGATGCTCGCACAAAGTAATTACACGGATGGTCACTCCTCAACAGCCTTATTCTCCATGCTAGTCGACAGCATTCACCGTAATGTTCTTGTTTAGCGTGGGTATAGAGGTGGGGCGTCACAGCTTGGTATCAGAGCCAAACATCGAAACAATGTAGAATAATTTAACAAGGATCATCGTCCTAAGTCCATCTTAGGGGTCGTGCTTTAGGAATTAATTCGTGTCTTCGTTCCGATTCATCCTACTTTCTTTATGATTCCTGTTTTATCAATCAAGTTTGATTGAAATGTATTCTGAGAATAACTTTTTCCTCTTCTTTCTTTTTTTCTTAAAGAAGAGAAATGGTTAGACCTGGCCGTCCCAGCGCCGATCAATCTAGTGCTACTCCCCAGGATGGAGTATTTATGTCTGCCCAATAGCTTCTAGATCTTGTAAAGAACGCTCAAGCAACCGGTCCCAATCCAGAGCCTACTCATCCTAGATCCGGTTTTGCATGCTTGTGCAGAGACTATACCGATTTGGGTGGAAGGCCATTCAAAGGATCCGAGAGTGTTATAGAAATTCAAGCTTGGCTCAAATCATGCGATCGCATCTTTTCTCGCATGAACCTTATTGATCTACATCGAGTCCAAGTGGCTTCTAGCATGCTCCAAGAAAGCGTTAGATTGGTATGAGCTTTTAATTTCTGAAATCATTGAAGCGGATCTCACTTGGGAGCAATTCCGGGAAAGATTCGAATTGAAATTTGTGCCGGAGGCTGAAAAAGTAACTTTGGCCCGGCGTTTTATCGACCTTGTTCAAGGTGAATCTTCTGTGACAGATTATGTCGCATCTTTCGAATCTCTTTCTAAATACGGGATTGAGTATATTAATACCCCGATGAAGAAAAATCAGAGGTTTGTCTATGGCTTGAATAAGAATCTTAAGAAGCCATTACTACTGAAACTTGAGGTTTCATTTGATCAGCTTATAGATATCGCTCTTCGTCTTGAAGAGGCTGATAGAGAAAGTGATGTCGAGGTTGGGAGTGCCAAACCGAACTCCAACAACACCAAGAAGAGGCATCCCTTTATTAGGTTCGGAAGTCCTAATCCTAACAAGAGGGCGAAGAAAGAGACTTCTATAGCAAATACTCCTACCCCTAATCGTGGAGAATGCTACAATTATGGCTCTAGGGACCACTATATAAATAGGTGTCCAAGGCCTATTTCTTGCCGCTATTGCAAAAGTGCGGATCATTATATATCTTTGTGTCCCAAGCGTCAAAGCAAGAGAGAAGGAAAGATGCAAGTCCCTAGCAACTCTTCTCGTGGTCAAGGTATTTCTCATTCAATCCTTGATGACATTTGCTTTGTGATTATCTTGTTCGTGTTCTTTTTGATATAGTTTCCATCTCACTATTTTATATCAAAAGAACTTGTTGATTCTTTTTCTTTGAATATTTTGGGCTTGATGACTTCTTTGAGGATTGTGAATCCGGATGGTAGATCTGCAACACTCAATTTGCTTTTGTTTAGATGTCGAGATTGTTTTATGTGACTTTTCTTTCTGAGCCGATATTTACTTTGGCTTCGGAATTTACTTTTGTACGGATTGGCTTAATTATTATGAGGCCATATCCTTTGTCCCGTGTGGACTATTCATCCTCGACATTTTCAATTTGTTAAGCAGATTTCTATTTTTCCTTTGTGATTTTGATTCCAATTTGGTGGAATCATTTTATTCCTTAAGCCCACTTATAAGGAAAGTGTTGTTTCTCTTATCTAAATAATTTGTGAAACTTTTCCGGTATTTTTGAATTTGTCTTAGGACTGTCACCTAAGCAATCTTTTGAGTGGTGTTAAGGTCTTTTCAGTTTGACTTTACCACCGGTTTTCGTTTGCTACGAGTTGCGGAAGTTAGCACCACTTACCGCATTCCGCACTCGTTATGATTCTTATGAGTGACTTATTTTGTCATTCAATTGGTCCATCTTATTTCATCCATTTTATATATCAAATATTCTATAAATATTTCGATGAGACCATTCTTGTATTTATTGATTTTGGATGAAAATGGTAATTTAAAATTTTGCAAATCTTTTTCATAAGATTTATTTATAAGTAAAACTAGATTTTTGTTCTTGAAACGAACAAAGAATATTCTTAAAACTTTTTAAGAGATTTATTTATCCTGTAAAAGATGATTTTGTGATTGTATTGCCCATTGAGTGTTTTAAGAATTTTGGTCGATGCGCTTGATCAACGTTATCGATAGGAATTTCCTAAACGCTTTGATGAGACAGTCAGACACAGTATAATAACTTGAAAATAGTAAATTTTTCTAGAAAGATTATTACATAATGATAAATGTAATTTTGAAAGTTTTAACTTTTCAGGAAAGAAGATTATTTAAAAGAAATTCTTTCTTTTCGATACTCTTATTCTTGTGATTCCTGAAGGGGAACCAAGACTTTGCTATTTGTACTGATACTAGTCGTATTGGTTTGGAATGCCATTCTCTTGCAAAGGAGAACGTGCTATCACTTGTGCTTCTAAATCATTATAGCTTATCGAGACTAGATATGCCACTCATGATCTAGTGTTCGTGGCTATTGTTTTTGCTTTTGGAATTTGGCATCATCATATTTTGATGAGAAATTTGTTCTCTACCTCGATCATAAATTTTTGGAATATTTATGTTCTCTTAAGGAACTGCATGTTGACTCGAGTTCCTAGCTTCTTATGATCTTGATATTCTTTTTATTCCCGAAGGGGAAATCATGTTGCCAATGCGTTTAGTCGTAAGCAACAAGGGGTTGTTTCTTTGTTGATGACTAAATGAAATTATCTTTCTATCAAGTTCATCGGACGTTTTGGTATACTTCGTTGTATTGAGCTTTATCTCGTTCCTTTTAAGGACTAGCGTCCGATGTCCTTTTATTGTGTTCGGTTCATTGGACGTACCGTTTTTGTACTACGTCAGTGTTCCGAAAATCATTCGGGCTTCGGTTCATTGGACGTACCGTTTTTGTACTGCGTCAGTGTTTCGAATTATTTGGGTTTTGATTCATTGGATGTACCGTTCGTACTACATCAATGTCTTTTCTTTTTGGATACATTGGATGTACCGTTTGTACTACATCAGTGTTTTTGATTCATTGGATGTACCGTTTGTACTACATCAATGTCTTTGCTTTTGATTCATTGGATGTACCATTTGTACTACATCAATGACTTTGATGTTTGATTCATTGGATGTACCGTTTGTACTACATCAATGTCTTTGCTTTTGATTCATTGGATGTACCGTTTGTACTACATCAATGTCTTTTCTTTTTGGATTCATTGGATGTACCGTTTGTACTACATCAATGTTTTTTCTTTTTTTGGATTCATTGGATGTACCGTTTGTACTACATCAGTGTCTTTGATTCATTAGATGTACCGTTTGTACTACATCAATGACTTTGATGTTTGATTCATTGGATGTACCGTTTGTACTACATCAATGTCTTCACTTTTTGATTCATTGGATGTACCGTTTGCACTACATCAATGACTTGGCTTTTTGGTTCATTGGACGTACCGCCTTTGTACTACGTCGGTGCTCCAAATTATTCGAGTTTCTAGTTTCTCGGGCGTACCGTATTTGTACTACGCCGTTGCACCGGCTCAACTTTCTGCTATTCTTGACGTTTTCCACGTCTTTTATCTACGGAAATGCCTTAGGGATTCCGGTTTTCATTCTTGAGCCCGGTGATATTGTGGAGATTGAATTTTCACCAAATTTGACTTTTGAGCACCATTCCATTCACATCATTGCTTCGGAGGTTGAGCGCCTTCGATATAAAGATATTCTTTTTGATAGAAGTTCAATGGTTCTCAAATCCTAAGGATTGCTCATGTGAAATCTTGAGAATTCATCGAACGAAAACTTTCGGATTTACTCCTTCGTGCTCTTTATGGTGAACTTCTTGATTCAAATTTTCTTTTGTGTTAATATGCTTCTATGGTTGTTACTTCTTATATTTCCTTCTTAATTATTGCGAGGACGCAATTTCTTTAAGGAGGGGAGTCTGTGACAACCCGCATATTTATCGATTTTATATTTAAATATTATATTTAAATATTTTATCGTTCGTCGGATTTTGGTCCGAAAACCTATTTTTTGCATACGGTCGAATTAGGACTCGAGACCACCTCCATTGAGTTCAAAATGACGTTTGCGACCTTTTTGAGTATAAGCTTCAATATGTTTGGAGAAAGTTGATTTTTGCTACTTTTCACTTTGGGTTTGGTTTTGGGCTCAGCCCTATGTTTTAACTTATACTCCAAAACTGAACCACTCTCCCCATTCTCCCTCACTTCTTTCTCTTTTCAGTTTTCTTAGCATTAATGGTGGAGAGGAGTGGAAATTAAAACCCCAAGCACTAGCTCCTCTTGCTAGCTCAAGTTCTTGCTCCAAAATCAAAGAAAACCCCTTGGTAAGCATCTCCTTCATCTTCTCCAACTCTTTCTCCATTCAATTTCAGAAATTTCCTAAACCTAATTTAGGGAATGTTTCTCTTTTAAGCTTAGATTCAAGCTTGTTGAATTGGAATTGAAGAGTGCTTGTTCTTGCCATTGCTTCATAGCATCTTCTTCATTAATTTGGGTTCAAAGGTGAGATTTTTATCTCACATCTATGTCTATATCTATCTTTGTTGTTAGGTATGAATCCCTAACATTTATTCATGTGCAATTGCATTTGATTTGGATTAGATTTGTAAATATTCCAATTTTCGGTGTTTGAAGCCAAATCTTTAAGAATCATAACTTTGATGTTTGATCATGCTTTAGTAGGTGTTTCGGAGAGCCTATAAGGCTGGGTTGTCATTTTGCATAAATCCCTAGTCTTCGTCGCTCGTCCGATCGCTTCCGTTTGGATTTCGCCCATTTTTGGGCAAGGCTGATTTTGCCTACCAGGCAATTTCAGACGTCTGGTGACCAAGTCCAGACGTCTGGTTTGGACCTGGAAAGTAAAAGTGTATGCACGCATATTATAAAAAAAAGCCAGAGACTATTTTCAGACGTCTGAACCATCAAATCAGACGTCTGGATAGGTCTCAGACGTCTGACTTGAGGTTTCAGACGTATGGGTGTTCTCTGGGTTATCTCCAGAGAACAAATCCAGACGTCTGGATTCAAAACCAGACGTCTTGCCATGGCTCAGACGTCTATTTTGGCTATTCCAGACGTCTGGGTAGCTTTCTGAACTATTTTTCAGAAAACAAATCCAGACGCCTGGATTACGAATCAGACGTCTGGAGATGTTTATTTCTGCCTATTCAGGCTGTTTTGTGTGAATTTCCATTGTTTATCGATTTTAGCGATCCTAATAATCGTTATCACTTATTGACGACTTTGATGACTTCTTTTTATGGATCTTTTCGGAAATATCCATTTCTATGGAATTGGTATCAATTTCTTTGGATTTTATTCACGTCTTCGAATGTGAATTTTAGTGATTGATTGTTCTACAATCATTTTTGTGATTTGTCACTTTAAAATATAAAGGTTTCAATACTAGTATTAAATATCAAAACTCTTTCTTCAAATGATTTCAACTATATTTTCAATATCAAACTCGTTTATAAAACCGTTTTCCGATCTACTAGTATACACAAACCTTTACCTCACTCGTATGAGAAATCTAATTAAACGACTTAGTAAAACAAGTGGTATGAAACGCTTGCGTTCACTTTGTTGGTTAATTCTTGGACTTGTTCGATTGAAACTCTTGTGACAATTTTATAGTGGAGATCTACAATTTGTTCGTAAATATTTAAGTTAAGCTAGTGGTTATGGGACATGATGCTAAGCTCATATATTTACTAGCTTACTGTAATCGACACTACTCGTTGATCATGACGATCATTTTTGTGATTTAGACTAGCAATGTGCGATGTCTCTTTGTCTGCGAGGTAGACTAAACCCCGTTTTGTGGAGTTTCGACTCAAATTGGTGGGGTAGCAACCCATGGTCTTCGGACCATTCGTGTGTCAAATTAATGGCTAGCTACCATGAGATAGCTTCTCGTTCGTGTGTTACAGCTGTTGGTGAGTTTTCATGCTCCCGTTCGTGTGATAGGCCTCCCCCCTATTTTTGTGTGATTTCTGGTTTTCGTGTGTCGAATTCTGGAATTTCCTTCTTCACCTATTTTTGTGATTTCTATTGATATGATTTATCAATTTTTGTGCATAGGTGAATTTGTGTGTCATTTACTGGATTTCTTGAGATGATTTCTAGAATTTGTGCTTCACCAATTTTCGTGATTTCCATTAATAAGTTTTATCAATATTTGTGTATTGGTGAATTTGTGTGTCATTGACTTTTGTGATTGACTTTGATATAATCGTTAATATTTGTGGTTTGATGAACGAAATAAGGAGTATGGCATTTTTTTGATTCTTGTGTAGATTTGGTGATATTGATCAATCTCTCGTTGATTTTCAATTACTTATATATATCACAGCTTGGAATTGTGATTATTATGTGTTTGGTCATATCTCTTATTCTATATCGTTTCATCTGATATCTATAGTTAGACTGATCCGTTTATTATTTTCTTATTAAATAATACTCGAGTCAGACCGAGATGTTACATGTGCTTCTGCTTGACCTCTCACTTGGGATTGATTTCTCTGACTTTTGGCTTACTACTTAGATTAGTAGTTTGTTTTGGTGTATACATTCGAGATATAGACTCCATAATGTGTAATTATTCTTTTGTGTAGTTCATGTAACTATTCTTTTGTGATATTGTGGATCTTTTTAGACCGCTACTCTGATGTACACTTATTAGTGTAATATTCATACCTATTTCCGCCTTTGTGATATGAATTGTCTGTGACTGATTTATGTTATGTTTATTTCTGTATTTTTTTTCGAAGATATTATAGCCACTGTGTAGTAGCTTTGAGTTTATGTCGGTATGTCGGATTTCCTCTTGATAAAGTATTGCATGTTATACTATCTGACATATCGATGCTCGCACAAAGTAATTACACGGATGGTCGCTCCTCAACAGCCTTATTCTCCGTGCTAGTCGACAGCATTCACCGTAATGTTCTTGTCTAGCGTGGGTATAGAGGTGGGGCGTCACAATTCTTTTGAAGCAACATACATCCCTAGTTGATGTACATAGGAAATATATAGCCAGCCCTTTCCATCTTGTGAGGCCGAGTGTACCACTCGCTGCATGCATAACGATAGGTATCTCTAGGGTAGAGTCACCTACACCCTTAGGGTTAGCTAAACCCCTAGGCTATGCATCTTATCTCTAGTTTTAGTCATATCCACTAGTGAGGTTACAATCGAAATTCCAGCGCATGAGTCACAACTCGAACAGATTTCAGAACTACACATGGATTCCCATACCTTAACAGGTCTCGAAATCACATATGGATTCCTGCATTCTGAATAGATCATGAATACTACATGTGTTCGAGCATCTCAAACAGATCTCGAATCTCCATATAGATTCCAACCACTTAAACCAGTTAAGAACCTCTTTGAATTCGAAAAAAAAGTATATGGTTTTGAAGTGGTTACGGTTTCAAGTCATCTCAATGAAGTACATTCCCCCGCTAACTGGGTGCTCCAAAACTAATCGATAGTTTCTAATATTCTTACCTCTGGTTCTGTGGGAAATAAACGAACAATAGATAAGAGCGAAGATCACCTACTAACCATTTAAGTGGACTGATTTCCTAATCATTTTCCCAAAAGTGAAAAACAAGTTTATACGTACAGTATAGCATCACCGAAGATAATTGTACCATATAATTCCTGTATTTGTTCAAGATATTTCTAGAACATATATGGTCAAGGTTTGATAGTCGATTATTTAACTATCAAATAAATAATCAATCAAATTTGAGGTTTAATTCCACATGAAACCAAGCACGATTAAGCATAACAACAACTAGGTCTCTTTAATTAATCATTCCATTAATTAAACCACTTTGTAAATACATGTATTAAAATACTTTTACAAAGGTACACATAAGTATACTACTCATTTACAATTCATTTATATTCTTATAATGCTTGGAAAATATCCATACACCTATCTCATTGATATGTATATTCGCAAAGCAATACACTTTCAGTACTAAGAAAATATATCCATATGCTTATCTCATCAGCATAAGTATATTAACAAATCTTAAGACATACTTCCTCTTTTCCAAATTCATACTTAAATGAGCCAAAAACAAATATCATTTGAAACATTGTTTACTACAAATCCAAACCACTTCCCTTTTGTTAAGTATGAAAAGAATACTTTAAATACCAACATAAGTTAAAACGATCATTTCTAGAAATTAAATCCCATTTCTTTTATAAAATTCCTTTTATAAATTCATTTCATATTTTCAAGTCCTTTTATAAATCTCCAAATTAATTTATAAAAATCCTTTTATAAATCTCTAAAATTATTTATAGAAATCCTTTTATAATTCTCCAAAAGTATTTATACAACTCCGCTCTTATAAATCTTTAAAATTATTTGTAAATGTCCTTTTATAAATCTCTTAAATTATCTCTAAAACTCCTTATATAAATATCTAAAATTATCTGTAAAACTCCTTTTACAAAACTCCAGAATTATTTATAAAACTTCTTTAGAAAACTCTGAAATTATTTGGACAACTTCTTTTATAAAATAACATTTATAAATCTATCTTTTCATATAACATTTTAAGCAACATGTTTCACAAATATTTATTCAAAAATATTTCTTTCTTCTTTCAAAATAGAATCACGTTATTATAGAAGAAAATTTCCTCTTATCCTTTAATATAAACATTATAATAATTACTTCCCAAAATACTTTTAAAACACTTCGGTTGGAGTAAAATAGAGAAGTTCAAAAACCATTTCTAAATAAAATATCACTGAATATTCCAAAACTTTGGATTTAAAATCATTCTCCGAACCAAAACCATTTGTAAATCAAAATAGCAAACCATACTATTTAAAAATACTAAAATGAAGCCCAGAGCTGCCCTAGCACTTATCCAATGCTACTATTACCTTTGTTACTAAAATGGTTCAACTTTTAACATATACCAAAATGCATACCCAATATAGCTAGGCTACCGAGCTTCTGGCACTCAACAATTAACAATCAATAGTTAACACATTATCTATACAATATTAATTGATCCATGTATTAATTGATTTTACAAATCATCTCTTTACTTTGTGATCATAAAACGGGACTTATTCTACTTAATCGATGTCCAAAATAATATATTCAATTTAATTATAGCAGAATGATGTTTTATTTTAGTAAATATATATCACAAACGAAGTATTATTAATTTAACTACATTATTATTAAAATCAGTGCAATTATATTCACCACTACTAATTTATCAATATTTTATACTTCGTTAAAAATATCAACCCGTTATACCGTAATGTTGCTCATCAATACGAGTCTAATGCAAATATTTTTGGGTTAAACGGATTTAAAATGAATGAGATATTAATTTTTAAAATTAACACTTGGTTTTACATAAGTAAAACAAATAAATATCAAATTATTCTCACCCAAAGGCCCAAAGCCCATCTCTGCACACTTCAAACCGAACCATTATGAATAGTCCTATCTCCCTTCAAAAATCATGCCTAGTATATAGCGTAAGCACGGACCACACAACCTCCTCCGCTTTGGCCACCCATCACCAACGCCACCCTAACCACCAGAACATCAACCCACGCACCCGCCTTCAACCCATGCCTTAGCTAACTCGGTGCTCCACGTCAACGCCAGAGATCGAGAAGCCGAACCCAAAACATAAATAGGTTGAAACCATATAACGACCTTGTCCCACCTCCTCCGACTACCGCACTACCACCAACCACTTCCGTTGTCTCTGCCTCGACCCCATACTCCTTCCTACACTCGTCGTTACTCCCCTAGCCTCCGACAGAATTTGCTAATTGATCGGAAAACGATCAACCACAAACTAAGGCCAACTCCGGCCATTAAAATCCTATGACCAACAGCAAAAATCATGGTCTATCGACATGAACACAACCATGTCTCCCGATCTCCATTCCGTGATCATCGAAAAATGACCATCATTCGACCACCACTGTTATCGGACAATTTATGCCAATACACTTGAAACGAGATAATGAGCAACTATTTTTAGAAAATATTAGATATGATAATGAACTATTTTACAGCTGAAAGTTTTATCAAAATGTTGATGGTATGAGAAACAATGATTTTTGAAGTTTTAAGAGGGGTGTTGTGTTTCTTCTTATAGGGAATGGGAAAATAAAAGTAGAGAAGAAGAAAGAGATGTAGAAGTGAAGTGATGATGTGCACAGTTATAACTAAATCAATTCATCGCTTCTAACTAAGAAAATAACCAAAATTCAAGACAATCGTCATATCAAGAGCAAATCAAATTGGTGGCTTGTTAAAAATAAATGTTTTTGATTTGATTCGAAAAGGTTTTAAAGAGAAATTTTTGCAGTACTCCGCTACACAATATCCCATTCTCACAAGAACTGCTTACGTCAGAAATAAAAATATGATCGCACACAACAATATGATACGATCATTAAACAACGATGAAATATACTAATTATTTTATTTTGTGAAATTCTCAAAAATAACATCGTTTATCGTAATATACGTCAAACGATAATTTAAATATTTTCCAAATTAAAAATTATGGAAATATCTTAGAAATCCATTTAAAAATACATCATTAAAATCAAGTCATTTATCGAAAATCGATTTTCTTATTATTTATTACATTTGAATCAAATTTGAATATTTAAATAAATTAAACATTCAAATTCGAAATGTCAAAAATTTCGTGTCGTTACATTCTTTCCTCCTTAAAAGAATTTTGTCCTCAAAATTTCATCACCATCAAACCAAGAAAGAAATAAGCTTACATGTATGCTTAACTTGTATGCCCGTACGATGTATATAGATCATCTATGTGCAATATTAGATTCGATCACTTACTTAAATACATAAACTTTTCTCTCGAACTAGTATCACTCACCAAGGTGAACTAATGTAGACTTTGATTAGGCTCCTTGATTGGAAACTTTTATTCTCCTAACATAGCCATATATTACGATTGACAACATCGGTAACATATCAAGAACCCTCATTAAGTGTTCTGCTTCAAGAATCGAGTGACAAATCCTTATTAGGGTCCATGTAAATCACATCAAAGTCATGTTCTAGAATGGATCAAGAACCATGCAAAGAAATGGTCTACGTACAACTCACATACTTATTCTTATTGGTTCTTACTTATACAAATTTCTTTTTATTTTTAAATCATTAATATCTTGAGAGTATATATACAACAACATATTTGTTTTACTTAAATAGGATGTTCAACAAATTTAAAACCTGTTTTAACTTACTTCTTTCCATTCTAGAATTACAAAACTCCACTTTTATATTTCCACAAACAATTAGCATCAAGTCCTCAACTATTTAGAAGTCTTCGACTATCCAAAATAGTTGAAAATTCCATTTCATTTCAACAAATGAAAACTTTGAAACGACATATCATAATGATATGCACAAACCAAACTACCATATTGCATAGGATACATGTGTCCATAATATAACTTAATAGAAAACTCAAGAACTAAATGCTTTTTTTATTTCAACACATTTCGAAATAATATATAGATATGCTTTTTGTATACCAAAAAATACTTTGGATTTTGAAAAAAAATTGGTTTACCAAAACAACTCTATAGCAAATTACTATGGTAGCATCCCCCACTTAAAAACTCGAAAATAAATGTCGATGATACTACAGTCATTAACAGAATTATTTTCCAGCAATATAAGTGAGTTCGGCGCTTTTTATCTCTTTTTAAAAAATTGAAGGTATTTGTATTCATAAATACTTTCAAATAATATTATTATTATTTCCCTAAAACATTGAAAAACAATTTTCAAAATACTCGGACTTGAATTCTCAGTTTTAAATCCTTTTTATTTATAAACCATACTTATACAATTTCTATTTCTTATATAAAATCATTCCACAAATGTACATTTTATTTCGGATTAAAATAAAAACTTTAATTAAAATTAAATGTTAACCCAAAATTATCACCAAATATCTTATAGTTATACTATGAAACTTAATACATAAGGTGTTCGTTTCAATGTTTCCATAATTATTGCCTACC
Organism: Allium cepa; assembly: GCA_030765085.1. Lineage (NCBI taxonomy): Eukaryota > Viridiplantae > Streptophyta > Magnoliopsida > Asparagales > Amaryllidaceae > Allium > Allium cepa. The sequence goes on from CM060941.1 coordinate 1,047,772,348, forward strand.
CAACCCATGTAGTGGAAGATTGAAACTACTTATAAACTGGCCAAGCACAACCAATCGAACAATAAATGAAAATAATTGAATATTATCATTTCCTAGCAAACAACCATATCATAAATATATATAATTTTTTTAGAAAATGTTCCTTTATATATAAAATATAATTCTAGGTAAAATTGTTTCATTTCCTAATTTTAGAATCCATACTATGTCAATTTGTCTTGTTTAAGTGTTTAGAAACCCCTGTTGATAATGTCGATCAGAATCGACCAGAATTAATAAGCCACTCAATAGACCAATCAAGGCAATATAAACCAATTTTATAGCACTATCAAATTTAGTCTCATATATAATACACTCAAACTCATTTTAGGATGTCGCTTACCCTATTTCTATTGAGTTTATCCCTCCAAGGCCTAGGTATTCGCTCAATCCAAGCTTAGATACCACGTGTAATGATCAGCCTTTTTGACCCTTAAAAGTTGACATTAATACATCTACAGTATTCATGTACCGAGCACATGAGTGCCCAAAAGATAGATTGTTGGGATGAAAGAAAAGAAAAGACAAAATTGAATCTCGCACCGTGATGAGTAACATATAATAGACAACGAACCTTTACAAAAAGAAAAGTTTTATATACATATAATAATTAGAGTCAACTAACTATCTTCAGTCTTGAAGTTATTACAGGCAGTCCTCACAAAATTTCTTATAAATACAAAAAACAAATGCATCGGAAATAAAAGAAAAATGAATACGTATTGGAGGTATCCAGCTCGTCTCCTGAAGCTCCAATACATCCATTACTAAAGTTGGAAACATGCTCAGGCTAACCTGAGCATTATAGGAAAATAATGCCCAGAAATGTCTAGCAAACTAGCATGAGAAACATAGTCAAATGTATTTTTTACTATAAAACCTTTCAAAATAAAGGTATCTCTTAAGACTACGCTGCACATAAATATGGATGGGTTTTTACCTTATGATAACCATACCATTTCTATTAGAAAATCCAGTGATATTATAATAATGTCTAGAGTTGAATATATATATAAAATACATGTTCTACGTGAGTGTGCAACACAACAATAATTTGTATACAAATCAAACTGTTAAGGTGAGTTTGCTACTTATAAGATTCCACGAAGATGCCCTCAATACTTCGAGAATTGTCCTCCTACACAAGGATCAGAGATATCCTTCCAAAGCAACACACGCCCCTAGCTGATGTACATTGGAAATACATAGCTAGCCCCTCATCCTATGAGGTCGATTGTATCACTCACCACATGCATAACGATAGGTATCCCTGGGGTAGAGTCACCTACACCCTTTAGGCTAGCTAAACCCCTCGGCTATGCATCCTATCTCTGGTTTTAGTCATATCCGCTGGTGAGGCTATGTCCAGCATTCCACGAGTCACAACTAGAAAAGGTTTCTTAACCACAAATGGATTCCTATACCATAACAGGTCTCAAAATCACACATGGATTCCCACATTCTAAATAGATCACGAACAACACATGTGTTCAAGCATCTCAAACAGATCTTGAATCTCCACATCGAATCCAACATCTCAAACCTATCACGAACCTCTTCCAAAGCATATAACACGTATATGTTTTTGAAGTGGTTACAGTTTCATGTCATCTCATATAAGTACACTTACCACTTACCCGGCGCTCTAAAACCAATCGATAGTTTTTCGTAATCTAAACTCCAGCTTTATGGGAAATAAACAGGCAATACATAAAGTAGAGATAACCTTCTTACCATTTAAGCGGATAGATTTGCTTATCATCTGTCCTAGAAAAGTAAAGCAAGTTTATACATACATTATAACATCACCAAAAATAACTATACCATATAATTCCCGTATTTCTTTTAGATATTTTCAGAGTATATTTGGTCAAGATTTGACAGTCCGTTATTTAACTATCAAATAAACAATCAATCAAATCAAGGTTTAACTCAACATGAAACCACGTACAATTAAGGACATAAGCAACCAGAAGGCCTCATTAATTAATCCTTTCATTAATTAAAACCACTTTGTAAATACTTGTATCAAAATATTTTAACAAGATATACATAAGTATACTACTCATTCACTATTCATTTATACTATTTCAATAGTCGGAAAAACATCCATATACTTATCTCATCGGTATAAGTATATTCACAAAACACTACACTTTCAGTACTTAGAAAATATATCATATACTTATTACATTGATATAAGTATATTAACAAATCTTAAAGCAGATATCCTCTTTTCCAAATTCATATCTAAACGGGCCAAAAACAAATATCATTTAAAATATTATTTACTAAACCCAAACCACTTCCCTTTTGGTGTTAAGTATAAAAAGAATACTTTCCATACCACTTTAAGTTGAGATGATCATTTGTAGAAATAAATTTATAAACCCATTTATAAACCCATTTATAAATCTCTAAAGTCCATTTATACCTAACACCAAAAATTTCCATACCAGTATAAAATTCCATTTATAAACCCATTCCACATTTAGAAGTCCATTTATTAATCTCCAAATTAATTTATAAAACCATTTATAAATCTCTAAAATTATTTATACAACTCCTTTTATGAATCTCCAAAATTATTTATACAACTCCTTTTATAAATGTACAAAATTATTTATAAAATTCTTTTATAAATCTCTACATTTATTTATAAAATTCCTTTAATAAATCAATTAATTTATCTATAAAACTCCTTTCATAAATCTCTAAAATTATCTATAAAACTCCGTTTTTAAATCTCTAAATTTTCTATAAACTCCTTTTATAAATTTCTAAAATTATCTGTAAAACCCCTTCTCTAAAATTACGTATAAAACTCATTATATAAATTTCTACAATTATTTATAAAACTCCTTTTGTAATTCTTTAAAATTATTTATACAACTCTTTTTATAAAATAACATTTATAAACATACTTTAATCTGTAAAACACCAGTTATAAATTTATCTTTTCATAAAACATTTTAAAAAGGCGTTTCACAGATATTTATTCAAAAATATTTCTTTCTTCTTTCAAAACAGAATCACATTATTAAAAATGATAAATTCCTCTTTTTCTTTATTATAAACATTATAATAAATGCTTTCCAAAATATTTTTGAAACATTTTTAAAAGGTTGAGGTAAAATAGAGACATTCAAAAACAATTTCTAAATAAAATATCATAGAAAATTCCAAAATGACAGATTTAAAATTATTCTCCTAATCAAAACCATTTTCAAATCAAAAAGGTATACCATAGTTTTTCTAAATACTAAAATGATGCCTAGAGCGACCATAGCATTGAACCAACACTACTATTACCTTTATTACTAAAATGGTTCAACTTTTTACCTATATCAAAGTCACATCCAATACAGTTAGGCTACCAAACTTTTGGCAATCAAAAATTAACAATCTATAGTTTACACCTCATGTATACAATTAATTGATCTATATAATAATTAATTTCACAAATCATCATTTTACTTTGTAAGCATAGGACGAGATTTATTCTACTCAATAGATGTCCAAAATAATATATTCAATTTAACTATAGTAGAACGGGGTTTTGTTCTGTTAAATAGATATCACAAACGAATTATAGTTAATTTAACTACATTATTATTAAAATCAACGTAATTGTATTCACCATTATAAATTTATTAATATTTTATACTTCACTCAAACTACCAATAAGTTATACCATAATGCTATGCTCGTCAATACGAGTCTAACGTAAAAATCTATGCATTAAACGGATTTAAAATGAATGAGATATTGCTTTTTAACATTGACACTTATTTTTATATAATTAAAATAGATAAATTCTAAATTATTCTCACCAAAAGGCCTAAATCCCATCTCCGCATACCCTAAACCCGACCTGCTATGAAAAGTCCCATCTCCCCAAATATTCAAAAATCGTGCCCAATGTATAACACGAGCATGAACATCTCACGACCATCGTCGCTTTAGGCACTCATCGTCGTCGCTACCCTAGCCACTTGAACTGCAATCCACATCTCCGCCTCCAGCCCATGCCTCAGCCGACTCGATGCTTCATGTCGTCGCCAAAGATCGAGAAACCGAACCTAAAACATAAATAAAGTTGAAACCCTAGAATGACCTCGTCCCAACTCCTTCGACCACCGCATACCTCCAACCATTGCCGTTGTCTCTGTCTCGACCCCACGCTCCTCTCAGCACTCACCGTTGCCCCCTAACTACTTACATCATGGGAATTTGCTAGTTGATCGAAAAAATGATCAAGCGCCAATTATGACCAACTCTGACCACTTAAACCTCTACAACCAACACCAAAAATCATGGTTCGTTGAGGCGAACACAACCATGTTCTTGATTGTTGAAAAACGACCAACATTCGACAACCATTATTATCGGATGATTCATGCCACCACAATTGACAAAATGACGAGTGACTATTTTTAGAAAATACTAAATATGATAATGAATAGCTTTGCAGTTAGATGTTTTGTCAAAATGTTGATGGTTTGACATATAATAATTTTTGAAGTTTTGAGGGAGGTGTTATTTTTCTTCTTATAGGGAATGGGAAAATAAAAGTAGAGAAGAAGAAAGAGATGCAGAAGTGAACAAATGAGTGATTATGTGCACACTTATAACCAAACCAAGTCATTACTTCTAACGTAAGCAAAAAACCAAAATTGAAGACATTCATCATATCAAAAGAAAAACACATTAATGGCTTGTTGAAAAAAATGATTTTGACTTGATTTGGAAAATTTTGAAGAGAAAATTTTAAGGTAGTCCGCTATACAATATCTTTCTCGCATGAACCACGAATGACAGAAATAAAAGTACGATCGCACACAGCAATTCCATACGATCACCATCCATCAATAAAATATACTGGTTATCTCGTTTAGTAAAATTCTCAAAAATAACATTGTTTGTCCGAGTCAAACGATAATTTCCTACACGGTCACACAATGAGAAACACGATTATATTCTATTTTATCTAAGGTATAGATAATAGATTTCACAGCTCTAGCATTGACTAAGTTCATTTGCATCCCACTTATCTTTAAGCTTAGGGACTTCTTGATTATCTATTTTTATTATAGGTAGACCATAACTAGTTTTAGTTTTATCCTATGCCTTAACTGAATCAAAAAAAAAATTCATTCTAGTTTTCCAATATGAATAATCATTCCATTAAACATGGGAAGCCTAGCTAGGGATTGTCCTTTAGAACAAGAATTATTAAAACTAGCCATAGTTTAAAATGTGTGAATTGGAAAACCTGGCTCTGATCCACTTATATGATCGAATTAACCCTGAAGGGGGTGAATAAGGTTTATTACAAATTTACATAATAAAAAAAAATCTCTACATAGATAATAATAGAGTAAATTTAAAAATAAAAGCAGTACATAACCAGCTTCGGCAAAACCTGCCTACTGCTGCCCCTAAGGTTTCTAATAAGATTAAACAATCGACCACTACTAACAAATTCCCTGCAAACTTATGACTACCGATAACTTAATTATTCTAATCCTATGCCCAGAAATCATGCCCAACTCTATCATATGTTGAGAATTTTCCAACCTATAAAGCGTAGTTTAATCCTAGTTAAAAAATAGAGTTTTGAATTCCTAAGTGTAAAATACAAAAATTGAATAGAAAGAGGACCTTGATTTAAATAAACAAGCTGGGCTTTATATAATTAGAAAACTTCCCCGGTTTTGTGAGGCCAATCCTTTTCTTCATTTATCCCTTTTAGGGCTTCTTTCCTCTTCAGATCTGAAAAGCAGCAATTCCAAAATTGATCGATGCTTCTTATGAATCTCGCCTTCATGTATTTATTAGTTGATTCCTTTGATTGTATCATGATCTCTGGTTGCAGTTGCTTCTGTGGTCGAGTTTCTTTTTAGTTATAAATCTAAGAATGTCTATTTTGAATTTTGATTTATTGATTTTACGTGTATACTTGTTTCAAACTCGACTGATTGATCTTGCCGATGATGATGTGGTTTATATAGAGATGATTTAGAAATAAAATCTTTTTTAATTTTCATATACTTCATGATTTATTGTTTGAATTTGTTAACCTTGTTTTTTGCTTTGGGTTTTGATTTGGATATAGGTTATTCATTGGTTTGATCTCTATGATTATTGGCCTATGCTTTTTGACTTGTTCGTTCTTAAGATTATTGCTTTCAACCTGACTTTGTAAACTTGCTTTGCATTAATATTATTGCCTTCGGCCTAACTGTTAGCACCAAAATTGGTCACTAACACCCTTAGAAAGATTGTGTATAGAAATTAATGAAGAAAGTAAATCAAAATAGAGAACAGAGTATGAATTTAAATGCAGAGAACAAGAACACCAAATTTATAGTGGTTCGGCATAATTGCCTACGTCCACTTTGAGGTTAACCTTTATTGCTTTCTCCATTACTTGAGTACGGATACAATCCGAAAATCAATCGCTTGAATACAAGTTTGAATGAAGAAGAAGAGAGCATAAAAAATGGCAGAGTCTCCCCTGTGTTCTCCGAAAAAGATCCATTTCACTGTGCCCCTGCCTCTCTATTTATAGACAAAGGTGGGTTGGACTTCCCTGGTGGGCCTGGAAGCTGAATATCTCGGCCCAAATAGTGTAATCTCTGTGTGCCAAAACGAACATGCCGAATAGTCAAATGCCGAACCATCCTCTTCATGACGAACGATGCGTTTGTTGTGTGGGAAGAGTAGACCGAGCAACAATCGAAGCCGGCCATGCTGGGGAGAATGTCGAGCCATCTTCGAATGCTGAACGTCCCTTGTATGCCGAACGATGCGTTTGGCCGATCGCTCCTGGATGCCGAGCGATATCTGGACCGAACAAAGTCTTTAGCCGAACGATGCCTTTGGCCGATCGGTCCTGGATACCAAGCGATATCTTGACCGAACGAAGTCTTTAGCCGAACAATACCTTTGGCCGATCGCTCCTAGATGCCGAGCGATATCTTGACCGAACGAAGTCTTTAGCCGAACGATGCCTTTGGCCGATCGCTCCTGGATGCCGAGCGATATCTTGACTGAACGAAGTGTTTAGCCGAACGATGCCTTTGGCTGATCGCTCCTGGATGCCAAGCAATATCTTAACCGAACGAAGTCTTTAGCCGAACAAACCAGTTGAGCCGAACGGTGGGTATGCAGAGTACTAAGTGGCCTGGTCAAATCTCCAGGAAACACTTGCCACCAAAGTGTATTACGTGACCGAACGTAGTATGCTTTGAATTATGTACCCTCCATGCTCCGCCTCGAACCTTGGCCCATCACTCTTGGGGGTTGCTTTTCTTTTGAATACCAGTTGTGGAGGTGTGTGCCGAACAGTGTAGCGAGGCCGAACGATGTGATCTTGACCGGTTCCACCGGTCACAGTCTCTTCAACTTCTTCTTCTACCCTATAAAGGCCAGTGTCTTCCTCCTTCTCTTTTCACTCCTAACCTCCGCTATCTCGTACTTACAAATTTTACCTGCTACCAGCCTCCAAAGTGTTTTAACCTTCCTTCCTGATCCATTCGGCATTAACCAGAGCCGTGCTTTTTAACTCCAGATTCCTCCAAGCCTTGATTCGCTAGCTAGGTAATGATCCTTCCATCTAAATCCCCGAATAAATAGGTTTTAACTCGAGGCTCGAGTTTGTAAGTTGGAACTGTAGCCGATAGGGAATCGAAGCTCGATCAGAATATTTTTAGGGTGAATGATGAGGAGGGAAGGAAGAATTGGCCAGGGATGAATATGCGGGGGAGTTGTTGGGTGATGTATTGCGGTTTGGCTTGGTTTCTTCGTGCCGAACGAGACTGGGAGAAAAGAAATGAATAGAGGGATGGAGGAAGGGCGCCGAACGTTATTTTGGCCGAGCAAAACTTAGGACGAACGGTAGTTTGGCCGAACGACAGCTTAGCCGAACAAACATAAGTGCCGAACCATACTTAGGCCGAACAAACATAAGTGCCGAACCATACTTAGGCCAAACGAACATAAGTGCCAAACCATACTTAGACCGAATAAACATAAGTGCCGAACGCTCGATTGCCTTGCCTAATCACATAACAAAACAAGGACAGAAACTCTAGCATACTAGTATATCAAACTGATTTGGACTGGAAACCTCCTAGTTTCAGCAGACATAAACCTGAACTTAAATTGGCATAACCGGATAACTTCTTCTAACATTTTCTGAATTCGAAACTGTAAACACCATAAGGAAGGCTTTTGGAGACGGTCAGCGATGACGGACTTCGAAGGCGATGACTCGAAGCTCAATTTTATGCGATTAACTCTGTGACTTTCAATTTTTCAGCACTTATATACGATTAACCACACTAGTTCACATACCACATGGGGGGAATATTTGTGTTGTTAATTCTAACGTTGAACGTTTTTCAAGTATAGTTCACATAGGTGCTTAGCCGAAATCACCATTTATTGGAGATGTCTAAAAAATCCAGCTCCGCCACGATCTGTGACAGACTGGGACCATCCTCTCGACAGGAAGTTGCAGATGTTTCAAATCCATCAACCTCTCCTGCACATAACTTAGCCTCCGATGCCCTGGATGCATCGATTTTCTTGGACAACCCTGTCGACTCACAGGCTTCAAAAATCAATGAAGTTGCGCTCCAGCGAATATGCTCCATCCATGGAATACCTTTCGACGACGTAATGGTTCCATTGGGGCACGACCGGCCACACTTGCCCCCAGTCGGATACACAGCGTGCAATAAATTCATGTGCTGGGTTTGCATTGTGCCACCGTTCAATTTGTTTCTTCGGGATGTGCTGCAATACATCGACATCTCCCCGTCGCAGCTGCACCCAAACGGTCATGCCTTCATCTATGGCACTTACATACTCTTCATGACCGTCTTCTCTAGGCCTCCCACTCCTGGCGACATCAGATATATTTATATGATCAAGAAGCGGAGAGATAGCCCCTCCTTTGTGTTCCTCGAGCCGCACCACAAATGCCAAATTTTAACCGGGGCGTGGAGCAAGTTTTCCCTGTACAAATAGGAATGGTTCTATGTGCGTTGCCCCCCATGGTTTCACGAGGAGATGGGTCGAAGGAATTAAGTCTTCTTCGTGGAACGATACTCATGTTTTGGTCGAAGCTATGCCTATTCTAACTCTTGTTTCGTCTTCTCAGGTATCAATCCACGTCCTAACAGCCACGGATATTCTAAGGCCGTTGATGCTATTAGAGCTCTTCCCGCCGAATTACGAGACATCCGAACTCTCATCTTAAATGAGTCACTATCGAGGTTTGGATTGTTAGCAGAAGGTCGCCAGGTAAGTCTTCCTGAAGGCGTTACTGTACCCAGACCGGTCTCTGGCAAAGGGAAAAAATTAGCTGAGTCGTCAGCACGCCACACCCCTGATGTACAAGAAGAGTGGGAAATCAAAGAGGGTGAAACACCCGAAGCACAAGGTGAGAATTTGAGTTCAGCCCAAGATACTATAGTTGAAGTGCACGATATCGAAACATCATCTTCTCCTTCATAGAGGAAAAAGGGATTGACGTACAAGATCAGAAAGGAGAAGGTTGGCGGAACTTCGAAAGTTACGCTTATTCCGACGGAGAAAGAGGCTTCTTCGCAGCACGTAGAAAGTTCTTTAAAGGGCTTATCGAACCTCTCAATTCCGGATGATCTGCTCAATTATGACTTTGACGATCCGGAGGCATTCAAACTTCATTCGCCCATCAGAGACGACGCGGGCATTCCAACCCAGATTCAGGGAGAGAAAACTCCTATTAGCAAAGCGACTGGTCCGTTAGGGGGAAACACTAGGACACAGACGAAACTTGCACTTCAATTTTCTCTTAGACTTTTGTCGTCGCACTGCTCTTTGCTAATTCGCTGTTATTCGAATTCTTTGCAGGTGGTATGGGGCATTCACATGGATTTGATCACCTTCGTGGTTCGTCTGTTCTTCATCACTCTGGACGGGACTCGGGTTCCGGGAGATGTCGAGATAGGGATGGTGACGGCGATAAAGACTATCATTCCCGGGACTCGTCATCTCGGAGGAAGACTTATTATCAGCCAAAATACCACCATGATACCTCTTCTCACGCGGAGCAAAGTAAAGACAAGCGCGGCCACAAGAGGTCGCAACCTGATGCTCCCCGGGACCAACACTCCGATTCCTCCTCCACTTGACAATCCTGAGATTCTCATAGGAGAGCCGAACTTTCAAAGCCGTCTCCTCCCGCTTCTGCAACGGACCTATCAGTACCGGAGAGACTGGCCGAGCTTAAAGATAAATTTCCGAGAATTTACTTCGACGGCTTGAAATTCCTTCCAGCAATTCATCCTATCCCGAACACGTCAAGCAGAGCGCCATCGCCTGTACAAACGACGTCTATGTTCAACATGACGCATTTGTTCACTTGGTTGAAAAACTATCCGAAGTCTCCATGGAGCGCCAACATGAAATCGATCGCCTTAGGCTTGCGGCTATCCACGACAAAGACATCATTAAGGTTCAGGATGAAGAAATCGCAACTTATAAGTCTGAACTTGAGGTCGCCCATCAGAGCGCTAAGGACACCGTTGAGGTCGTCACTCGTCTGGAATCGACTCATAAGAAAGAACTTGACGAGGCAGTTCAACGATGTGGGGCTTTGGCTCTAGAGAAGGACTCCGTTCAAAACGAGAGGGACGCGCTCAGCCTCCGAGTCAATGAGCTCAAGGAGCAGCTTCGTAGGGCGAGAGAAGAGAAAACGGCTGCCCAAGAAGAGTCACAACGATACTATGACGAGATCGTTGCCACTCGACTTTTAAAATAAAAATTTAAGGCCAAGATTTCCAAAGTTGTGGCAATAAAGAGTGAGGCCCGAGAAGAGGGCAAGTGGATAACGTCCATGGATTTCGACTCGCGTCTCGAGGCGGCTAGAGAAGAAGGCAGGGAAGAGGTCAAAAGCATGTTTGACCCGCTAATCGCTGAATTCAACGCCCGCGTTCTCATGCATCGAGACTTGACTTTTTTTGGTGAGGGCTATCTTGAATCTTTAGTCGAGGCATGGGAGGCTTTGATAGAAATCAGTAGGGCCGAGCACGGAACCGAAGAGATTGACGAGGGGGCCTTGATAAAAGAATTTCTCAAGGGAAACGAGCCTTCGGACTTGTCTGCAGCTAAAACTATATATGGCAAAGGTTCCCCCTCAAAGAAAGGGAAAGAAGTTATTACTGGTCCATCCGGGGGCGTGCCTCCAACTCAAGCGCCTATTCGACCGGCCAATCGACCGATACTCGATCCATTCAAGCATCATATTGGTTACAATCCGGAGGACCCCGGCCTTGGCGTCCATATTCCGTCTCCCATTTCGGAGGGTGAGACCCCCTCGATGGCTGAGAGCCTGCCGGAAGCTGGTAGATAACTCTTCACTTTGAGATTCCAAATGTCGTCATTCTAGGACTATTGTATTCTAACGCTTGTTTTTCGTGCTTTTGCGCAGGTCGTTCTGATCCCGGGCCCACTTCGAGGAGCGATGTCGCCAAGAAGGTGAAGGAAAAGACAGGTGAGGCCAGTCAGGCACGAGAAGCTCCCGGGCCAGATGCTCAAGTGATTGGGGCGCTAGATGAAGACAAATCTGAGACTTCTTCTCCCATCGAGGGGAGTTACGAAGTAGAGATCACAGGCGCCTACGAACACACATCTGAGCTGAGTATGAAGGAACAGATGGAGAAGGAGAAGAGAGAAACGGCCAAGATAAAGGTCGAACCTTAAACCGTGGACCCCGACGATCCTTTGAATAAGCCGCTGAAGATCATTCTTCCTGGCAGTTCAAAACCCATGGATGTCCCTCATACTTCTTCGGCTGTCACTCCTCCATCAAAGAAGGGTACCAAGGGTAAACGCGAAGGAGAGGATTCGTCTGAGAAGACAATGGAGGTGAAGAAGGCGAAGAAGCACAAGAAGTAATCATTACTCTCGTTCAACGAGAGTCAGTTTAGATTGGGCAAGTACTTTTGTTTTCTTAGTTTGTGTAAATAATCAAAGGAGTTGTAATGGAAACTTATCTTCGATGAATAAAACTTAGTTTTCTATCTTTCCATGGCTCTTATCGTTCAATTTTCTTTGTGATTGTGATTCAAATCCAAGCTGTTGTGAATATAATAGACCTCTCGGTTCATCTTCATATAGCTCGGAAATTCTTTGAGAACTATCTGTTCTTTCTTCCGCGCCCCAAGCACTTAGAATATTTTCTAATACGCACGCTGAAGGCTCGATGACTTCAAGTCATTTATCTCCAGTCCGTCTTCAACGGACCTGGTCATTTAAATCGTTTATACTTGAGTCTGCGCTCCGGGGACTTAGAGTACTCCAGTCCGCACTCCGGGGACTTGGAGATTTTAAGTTGTTTATACTCGAGTCCGCGCTCCGGGGACTTAGAGTACTCTAGTCCGCACTCCGGGGACTTGGAGATTTTAAGTCGTTTATGCTCGTTCGTATGTTAGCCAGAATAATACGATTTCGTTTGCCTGTCACAGGATCATTATACGCAGAAACATTAGTCATTTATGGAAAAGATGGCTTCGAGCCTTTATTAATGAGAGCAAGTTGAATTGTCTTACTACACATCAAAAACTAGAAATAAAAGCATACTGGAAATAAATGCAACTAATACATGAAAGAAATAGACTAAGTATAATAATGCCGCAAGTGCTCGATGTTCCATGCTCGGGGGAGTGTCGCACCATCGACGGTCGCCAGCTTGAAAGTTCCTTCTCCAAGCTTCCGTTCGATGACGTATGGACCCTCCCATGCGGGATTCATATGAGATGGGACCGGAAAAAATAGTTTCAAAACGAGGTCTCCCACACCAAAAATTCTCGGTCGGACCTTTTCGTTATAACATTTAGCGACTATGCCTGTATGCGACCGCTCTCAAATTGGCTTCTTCGCGCTTTTCGTCAATGAAGTTCAACGATTCTAATAAAAGATTCTAGTTCAACTAGGGGTCGTAAAGAGTTACCCGATGTGATGGAACTTCAATTTCCACGGGTATGACAGCTTCCGTGCCATATGCCAATGTGAAGGGAGTGTGGGTAGTCGCGGTCTTGTGGGTGGTCCTATAGGCCCAAAGCGCCTTTGGAAGTTCATCCACCCACTTGCCTCTTGCCTTTTCCAAACGCTTTTTCAATATGGACTTGATTATCTTATTTATGGCTTCCACTTGTCCGTTGGCTTTCGGGTGAGCAACCGCTGCAAACTTCTTCTCAGTGCCATATTTCTAAAAAAATTCTTTGAACTCATTGCTCTGGAATTGAGTTCCATTGTCCGTGACGATGGTCCGTGGAAGGCCAAAATGGCATATGATATTTCTTACGACGAAATTAATAACCTTCTTGGTGGTTATTGTGGCCAGAGGCTCTGCTTTTGCCCATTTGGTAAAGTAGCCGACCGCCACTATTGCATATTTCGCTCCACCTTTGGCTAAGGTTAAGAAGCCAACTAGGTCAATCCCCCACATTGCAAATGGCCAGGGACTAACCATCTGCATGAGTTCCGTCAGCGGACCTCTCGGGATTTTCTCATATATCTGGCATTTGTCACATCTTCTCACATAGTCTGCGGCATCCCGATTCACAGTTGGCCATAGTATCCATAACTGAGGACTTTATTTGCTAATGTCTGCCCCCCAGTATGGTCACCGCACTCTCCCTCATGGAATTCCTTCAGGACTCATTTTATCTCATCATGGGCAATGTATCGGAGTAATGGGGTTGAGAATCCCCTTTGATACATTATTTCGTCCTACGTTACATAACGAAAAGCCTTACGAAGGACTTGTCGCCTTTTGCTCCTTTCTTCGGGCAAGATCCCGAATAGTAGGTACTGTTGGATTGGGGTCATCTACGATTCCTTCTCGATTTCTGTTTCTAACGCGAAATCTACCTCCATCATATCTATGCTCGGGGCATGGAGGGTCTCAATAGGGAATAATCCCATTTGTTGTGCATCACCAGTGCTTGCGAATTTTGCCAATGAATCGGCTGCTCTATTTTGCTCACGCGGGACATGTGAAATACCATAGTACTCGAGATTCGCTAGCAGCTCTTGAACACGGACCGAATACATGACAAGTATCTGCCTCTTACTTAGTATTCTCCTCGCACTTGGTACACCACCAGTTGAGAGTCGCTAAAGATTTCAACCGATTTTACTCCCAGTTCTTTAATAAGTCTTAAGCGGGTGATCAACGCTTCATATTCGGCTTCATTATTCGCCGCTGTGAATTCGAGCTTCAAAGCATAGCAAGCCGATCGATTTTCAGGAGTTACAAGAACTATGCCAACCCCCGAACAACGGTCGTTAGATGCCCCATCGGTGTACATCTTCCATCGAACGAGAGGTATGACATTATGATCGTTTGATTCGTCTATCGTAGTGAATTCACCAATGAAGTCAGCTAGTGCCTGTCCTTGTATGGCCCTTCGCGACAGGTAGGTGATGTCGAACTGACTTAGCTCAATATTCCATTTTAACATCCTTCCGGAAGTTTCCGGTCGTTGGAGTATCTGTCACAAAGGCTGATCAGTATAAGCACTGATTGAGTGTGCCTGAAAATACGGGCGAAGCTTGCGTGATGCAATCACCAAGCAATAGGATAGTTTTTCAACCTTTGGATAATTTCTTTTGGCCCCCATCAAGCGTTTACTAACATAGTAAACAGGCTTCTGGACCCGGTCTTCCTCGCGAACCAGGGCTGTGCTGATAGCATGCTGGGATACAGCCAAGTATACGTACAACATTTCCTGGTCTATTGGTTTCGACAATATCGTGGGACTTTCCAAGTGCCTTAGAAGAGCTTGGAATGCTTCCTCACAGTCAGATGTCCACTCGAAATTCCTCTTTCCTTTCTTTATGACATCGAAGAAAGGAATACACTTGTCTGTGGCCCTAGATATGAATCGGCTCAGCGCGGCCACCTTTCCATTCAAGCTTTGTACATGTTTCATGGTTCTAGGAACTTGTATATCTCGGATAGCCTGAATCTTCTCTAGGTTAGCCTCGATTCCTCAAGCATTCACAATGAATCCCAGAAACTTTTCTGATGCCACGCCGAATGAACACTTCAACGGATTGATTTTCATTCCATAATGCCTGAGTATGTCAAACATCTCCGCTAAGTCTCGGATGTGGTCGTTTGACTACCATGACTTCATGAGCATGTCATCCACATAGACTTCCATTGTTTTACCAATATAATCTTTGAACATTCGATTCACTGGGCATTAGAAAGTCGCTCCTGCGTTCTTCAGTCCAAATGGCATTATTACATAGCAATACAATCCCATGTTCGTGATAAAACTGGCGTGTTCTTGGTCTGGGAGGTGCGTTGGAATTTGATTGTATCCAGATTACACATCCACAAATGATAATAGCTCATGTCCGGCAGTTAAGTCGACCAACTAGTCAATCCTAGGCAACGGGAAACTATCCTTAGGGCATGATTTGTTTAAATCAGAATAATCAACACAGGTTCTCCATTTTCCGTTTGCTTTCTTACTAGCACCGAGTTAGGTACCCATTCAGGGTAGAGGACGTCGCGGACGAACCCGTTGGCTTTGAGTTTGTCCACCTCCTCTTTGAGAGATGCAGACCTCTCCGGGTCCATGCCTCTCCTTCTTTCCTCCACAGGTACATGTTTCGGGTCTATGTTCAACATATGACTCGCAATCGCAGGAGAAATCCCGCACATATCAGAATGTGTCCAGGTGAAAACATCAAGATTCGCTCGGAGGAAATCAGTAAGGTTCTCAGCGGCCAAAGGGTCGAGTTGCGACCCAATTTTAAGAATTCGTGATGGGTCGCTCTGGCTAACTGGGATGTCAATTGTGAGTTCCGTCGGTGCTGCATTGGTTTCCCTGGGTTCCCCATCATCGTCTCTCGGATCTACGTCTCTATAGATCCAAGAATGTTGCCCGAGCCAGGGCTCGACGCTACTTGTCAATCATCAGCGTTTTGGATGCGGACAAAGCGGTCCGCAACCTTTCCTTTCTCTCTGTGTTGAGCCTCTCTCAGCTCAACCACATAGCAAGCACGTCCGGTCGCCTGATCACCGTGTACCACTCCAACACCACTGTTTGTGGGAAATTTTAATGTCAGACACCAAGGGGCCAATGCTGCCCTAAATTCTGCCAAGGCTGTAGGTCCTAGAAATACGTTATATGGAGAGTCAACGTCCAACACTATGAATGGTAGGATTCACACCCTCCTACGCTCGCCTTGCCCCAGTTCAACTGGTAACTCCAAATATCCCACTGCATCCATTTTTGCACCGTTAAAGCCATGGATTCTGGCATTGGATGGCTTCAAATCCTTAGCTTCCAGCTTCATTTGGTCATATGCCTTCTTGAAGATGATGTTAACGGAGCTTCCATAATCGATTAGAATTCTCTTCACAAGCGCCGGCCCGATTGTCTCAGATATGACCATCGGGTCGACAGTAGGGGCCTCCACCTTGTCCACATCTCGGCTCCTGAATACAATATCATCATCCATCGTTCGCTGCTGTTTTGCAGGAGTCTCATCCTCCACATTCGAACAGAACTCATACTCCACATGTCTTGAAGAGTTAGCATATCCTGCCAATTCTTATCCGCAGGATGAGGTCCGCCCGCAATCATGTTGATAACCAATCTGCCCACAGTTCGAGCAGGTTGTTCTGGTTGGCGTGGAGCTAGCCCATGTCCGGGGTCCAACGTCTCTTGTCTTCCATCTCGTGGGTCTTTGACGAACTCCTGCAGCTTCTTCTGCCTAATCGACCTTTCAATAGCGTCATGGAGGTGCCATCACTCCTCTGTGTTATGCCCATAAGACTCATGAAAGCGGCAGTACTTCCCAGTCTGCTTCTGTTCCTCCGTTGATTCCTTTGGGCATAGTTTTCTATACTGGAAAGTGTTGCAAGTTGATAGATAGATGTTCTCAAGTGATGCGTTGAGCGGGGTGTATTCATTGTAGGTCGGGATCCTTGACTTCCATCTCCCCGACTCTCTTTTATTCTAGGAATTTCCACCTTTGGATCCTTTGGACTGTCCAGGCTCGTTTTTGATGTTGGCTTGAGATTTTCCCAAATTATCGCTGCTTGCTTCACGGAGACGGTACTTTTCACAATCTCCTGAGCATGCCCTGGTGCCTTGTCTCGTCTCGTCCATCGAGCTTCTTCCCTTCTTATGAATTGATGAGCTTTCGAATAAAAACGCTCTAGTGTGGCTGGGGGTTTTCCCGCCAACCAATCTCCAAATTCAGAGTCTGGATCCACTCCGCGCATTACCGCCATCAAAATAGCGTGGTCATTTGGATTTCTCACTTCCGTAGCAACAACATGAAATCTCTGCAAGTATGCTTTCAATGAGTCTCCTGGAGCTTGGATTGCGATTGATAAGGACATCACATCCTTTGGACAAGTGGTGTATATCCTGAACTGCTTTATGAATTTCATCGCCAATTCGTCAAAGCTGGATATAGATCGCGGGGGAAGTCGAGTAAACCACATGGTGGTGATTTCGGACAGAGTGATTGGGAAGCACCTACACTTGGTTGCATCATTAGCTCTTGCAGAATCCATCATCCATTCGTACCTCATCACATGCTGCCTAGGATCAGTCTTCCCTTCGTAGGCTGGGATAGTCGGCATATTGAACTTCTTGGGGTACTCAGCCTGCAGGATACCATCCATAGGGGGTATGGCTTCTGGACACTCCCCAATCCTCATTGGTCAAGCCTTGGTTTTCTCTCATCAACTGCCTGACCATAGCTGTTAAGTCCAGAGTTTGTATGGAGGATTGAAGGTTGGGTTCCGTTCCATGGGACCGTGCGGGTTGGTGTCCCGCCTGATTTGGGTCTTGGTGATTCGGGTGTCCGGTCTCTTCACGGGCCTGATTCCCAAAGCCTTCTTGTGCGCCTTCGTCCTTACGGCGTCTACGCCTAGGAGGTTCGTCAGCTGAGGTTGAGCTATCAGATTCAGAATAAGGGACAGGGTTACTTCCAGCATTCTGGCGCTGTTGCTGGACGAGCTGAGTCATAAGATTAGTATTGGCTTGAATCTGCTCACCCAGTTGCCTTCTACTTTCCTTGAGTTCTCTTATCAAGTCGTTGAACTCTGTTCGGGAAACAACTTTCGCTTGGTGTTGGGTGGAGGGATTTGCACCTCTTGTTGCTTGCTGTCTTCCAGGTCCAACTTGTTATATGCTAGCAGTTTCATGGACATCTGCGTTATGGGAAGCCAATCTGGTTCGTGGTCTTCCCATGGTAGAGTTGTTGGTTATAACTCTAAATCGAACCAACAGATGCCTTGTCAATGATCTTGGATCTCCTCTAGGGGATTTATGCAATCCAGTAGCTACAAAGCAGATCCTGACAGCCTAAGAATTCAATTCTCACTGAAAGCACCAAAATATTAGCACCAAAATTGGTCACTAACACCCTTAGAAAGATTGTGTAGAGAGATTAATGAAGAAAGTAAATTAAAATAGAGAACAGAATATGAATTTAAATGCAGAGAACAAGAACACCAAATTTATACTGGTTCGGCGTAATTGCCTACGTCCACTTTGAGGTTAATCTTTATTGCTTTCTCCATTACTTGAGTACAGATACAATCCGAAAATCAATCGCTTGAATACAAGTTTGAATGAAGAAGAAGAGAGTATCAAAAATGGCAGAGTCTCCCCTGTGTTCTCCGAAAAAGATCCATTTCACTATGCCCCTACCTCTCTATTTATAGACAAAGGTGGGTTGGACTTCCCTGGTGGGCCTAGAAGCTGAATATCTCGGCCCAAATAGTGTAATCTCTGTGTGACGAACCGAACAGGCAAAATGGTCAAATGCCGAACCATCCTCTTCATGCCGAATGGTGCGTTTGTTGTGTGGGAAGAGTAGACCGAGCAACAATCGAAGCCGGCCATGCTGGGAAGAATGCTGAGCCATCTTCGAATGCTGAACGTCCCTTGTATGCCGAACGATGCATTTGGCTGATCGCTCCTGGATGCCAAGCGATATCTTGACAGAACGAAGTCTTTAGCCGAACGATGCCTTTGGTCGATCGCTCCTGGATGCCGAGCGATATCTTGATCGAATGAAGTCTTTAGCCGAACGATGCCTTTGGTCGATCGCTCATGGATGCCGAGCGATATCTTGACCGAACGAAGTCTTTAGCCGAACGATGCTTTTGGCCGATCGCTCCTGGATGCCGAGCGATATCTTGACCGAACGAAGTCTTTAGCCGAACGAACCAGTTGAGCCGAACGGTGGGTATGTCGAGTACTATGTGGCCTGTTCAAATCTCCAGGAAACACTAACATTATAGACTTATTCAAGTTTTGGAATTCTTTAGCATCAACCTTATATTGTGGACTTATTCATTTTTGAGATTCCTTTACATGAATCATCATTCTAAACCCTTGAGGCCGTTCTTTTATGCATGTCCTTCCTTGTGTGCTTATGCTTCCCTTGTATGCTTGTTCTTACCAATGCGCTTGATTGTATGCTTGTACTTGCCTTGTGTACTTCCTTTGTATGTGCGCACTTGCCTTGTGTGCTTCCCTTATGTGAGTGTTTATTCATGGCCTTTTGTGTGTGTGAAGTTGTCCTTGGTTGTTTGCCTATGTTCTTGTGCTTTCAGAAGCTATGCAATATGCATGCCTTATGTGTGTTTTCCTTCCTTGTTTGAGAGTATTACCGTCAATGTGTCCCCTTATGTGCCTGAAGTTGTGCATTGTACATTTTCACTTTTGATTTGCACTTTAAATATGAACTTGTTTTAACTTATTTCTTATGTATTTACTCTAGCTTGTGTGTGTTGGCATGTACTTGGCTTTGTTTTGTGCATGTGTCATGTATTTTGATCTTGTAGGCCCATTCCAGTACTTCTGTGGCTTGTATGCACTTGCACTTACATTTTAAATTTAAACTTGAATTTATTTTGTTTTGTGTTTGTGTAGTGTGCTTGGGTGCATGCCTGGGCACTTTGTTGAGCACTGATTTGTGCTTAACCTTGCTGGTTTGTGATGTTCAATGTCTTAAGTGGCCTATGTACTTATTGGCTTAATTTTGAATTTACATTCCTCAGGAAATGTTGTACTGGTCCTTATAAGTACCTGTTGCACTGGTCCATGTTGGTTAATTTTGATTCTAGCTTAAAATATGAAAAGTACAAAACCAATAAACTGAGATAATGTTGGGTTAAATATTTCTATAATTTTGCAGTTTCTATTTTTCCTTTTTCTACTTTGTTATTTGTTAGGTTATTTTTTTTTGTCTGAAACAAGGCTGGAATAAGAAGATAAATTTTTTATTCTAGTAACTGAGGATAAAATCATAGAGTGAATATAATTTTGAAAGTGTCGTAAGTGAGAGAGTGAAAATTGATGTATATGAAGGAAAAATATTGTAGGAGTTCTTGTTGTATTCTTATACTATTAATTTTTTTACTAAAATAAAATATCTATTTGTTTATTTCTTCTTATGATATGGTAATAGTACTACAACAAACATAATTAAAATATGTGTGTGTGTGTGTGTGTGTTTTCATTAGCAATAGACAAAAATCAGGGACTATTATTGTAACACCCCTAAAATGAACCATAAATAAATGAAGTAAATCAAATTAAACGCAATAAGTTTAAGAATGGAAATTTTAAAAATTTAAAAATTGACCACGAAAGTTATTCCATAGCGTTCATGGTGAAATTTTAGTTAATTTTCTGCATAATATGCTAAAACGAAGCTCGAACGAAGAAGTTATGAGCATTTGAAGTTTCCAAATTTAAAATAATTTAAATAAGATTCAAATAAATAATTAATTCCCTAATTCGAAATTTGAAATTAGTTGTGGTAAGATTTGGGGGGTTAAGTAATGTTAGAAATTAGTAATTAATATTAAAAATTAATTAGGGTATAAAATCAATAAATAATCAGGCAACGATAAAACGAAATAAATACCTTCACAAAATAATGGAAGAAGTCAACTCAGCACCTCAAAGGGTCGACCTAGAGGTCGACCGTAGGGTTGAACAGGAGGTCGACCCTTAAAAGTGAGTTGTATGTTCCAGATTTATCCGTTTTTATCTATCGCATTCAATGGTTTTTGTGCCTTTCCCACCGCTATAAATTATACCCTAGATCTTTCAGTTTTAGCCATAAATATTTTGGGAACAATGGTAAAACTCTTCCATTATGTCTCTCCAAATTTGTTTAGAAACTCTATAGAGAATTCATGCAAGAATCCAATCTATTTTCTATTTATTTCTTCTTTCTCCAACCTATTCTTACTCTATTCGCCTAAGATTATTCTAAATCTAATATATATATATATATATATATATATATCCTCCCTTATTGTGTGTGTGTGTGTGTATATATCAAAAGAGTGGGATTCTAGAAGAGATTAGGAGGCATGTAAATCCAAGGAAGGCGAAGCTAAGTCAATTCTATGAGTATAAACCTCAGTATTTCTTTTTCCGTTATTGTTTAGTATATCTCCTTTTGGATTTGAATATGCCTTAGAGATTTTGTGATTACGAAAATACGATGGATAAAATCCTCAAAATTCCTTTTTATGTTAAAATGGTAATTCTATGTTGAGATTCTCAATTATTTACATTAATTTGATGGAATTTGTTTCGTTTATGTAATATTTGATGATTTCATAGTCTCTTCCACTTCTCCTTCTTTTTTGGTTGAAATTGTGATTCTTCAATGAAACAAGGGATTTAGATTACGAATTCTGTTTGTAGTTTATACCACTTATCTGTACCTATTTCTTTGTAAAAGAGGAGTTGAATAAAATATGGAGTTTAGATTACAATTCTTATTGTTTAGAATATTCCATTGAATTGGTGCAATAAATTGAGTTTCTATTTTGTTTACAAGTCTATTATTACAGTTTTGGTTATGAATATTTATTCCCTGTTATGGATATTGGAATTCCTTAATTTTGTATGTTGAAATCTTGTGAATTTGAAGAAAAGGGTCTGCAATAATATTTGGTTAGGGAATTGACATTTAACACTAGTTTATGGTGTAAAATCCATGCGTTTAGAATTTATTAACTGCGAATATTTATTTATCTCTATTAGTGTGATTAACAAATAATTAATGCATATATGGCATGGTCAATTAGATAATTGTTTTCATTTATTTCCCCCATTGTGAATGTAATTGATTGTTAGGCAAAAATAAGAGGAAACACTTATTTATCTTAATTATTTTCTAACGTATAATAAGGAAGATTCCTTATAAGGCCTTATTTTTTGAAATTATGAGATGAGTATTATTATCTATATGGTGTGTATTTAATTTATGGCCAAGTCATAAAGATGCGAGGTCAATAGAGTTACATGAGAAAATTCTGCCTTCACTTTAAGGCTACCAATGGTTGTGTACACTTCCTATGGATGCGAGATATCCTTATGATAGATATCTATAATGATGCGAGGTTATCTCAAATTCTGTATGGGAAATCTGCCTAGCTAATTCGGCTAGCAGTTCCTATGAATATTCGGACTAATGTGAGACATCATTATGAGTATGGGTCAAAAGACGAAGGGCCTACTTTGGGGTCTTGAGATATTAAGTGGTTATTTGAGAGCCCGCCTCTTTTCCCCAAATGAAGTATTAAATGGTCAAGGGGTTATGTTAGGCGGTATCTCGATAGGGGTCCGCTTTTGGAAATAGGTATTAAATGATGGGGTCTGTCTTAATCAAGGTAGTAAATGACCAAAGTCTGCCTATTTTGAAATAAAAGGTATAAAATGGCTTGGGTAGGATATGGGATTCTAGAAACCTGCTTTTGGAATGGAAGGCATTAAGTGATTGGACCCGTCTCCTTTCCTTATAAAGAAGTATTAAATGGTTTTATGTTCATAGACATATTCTTATTTTGAAATACACTACCCAAGTACTAAGAAAGTAGGATTCAAGGTTTTTATTCACCAGACACTTGTTGTTCTAACTCCCTCCTCATTACAACACAATTTAAGGATGGAGTAACGATGGTGACGATACTTAGAGATGGAGAAGCTTGGCTTGTGGAATTCTTTTTTCATTATCATTTTTTTTAATGTGTACCCATGTATATAGACAATTGTTGTAATGAATTTATGATACAATTTGATGGTATTTTGTATTATGACATTCTATGGTTTTAAAATAAATGGGTACCTTTTGCTATTATATTTTGTTCCATTCGTTGTGAGGTTTGAAAGTTTAGTTATGGCTCTATACTATTGTTTTCCTAGTTCTACCAACACCTTACCTTAGAATAGATCTAAGTTTCGATGGGCCTTTTTCTAGGTCAAAATTTAAGCTTGTTTCAAAGTGGGTTGTTACATTTGGTATCAAAGCTTAGGTTGCCCGATCAATTGGAAAGTACGCTATACGTATGAGTGGCGCACTTGTTTATTTTTGAAAAGGTTGTTCAAAAGATTTTTCTTGAACTCAAACTATGTATATATAGTTAATTAGAATTTGTGCTTAACTCTATAAATTCCGACTATAGAAATAGCTACTACCATATTCTGAAAGGGGAATGAAGCAACCATGGGTTGGAAAATAAATAGAGTTGAATTTATATTTCTTTCTAGGACCTAGACTTCCTTATCATTGTAGGCCCTTTATGTATTACGTTAATAGTGATAGGAATCGTAGATGGTAAGGTTGAAAAGAAATAAATAGCCTTAAAGAAATGTCCATTAGGTTAGCAATTAATAAGGACAAATTAACATTTATGGATGTGACAAATGAAGGTGTTAGATATTAATAAAATATAGAAGTAAGGAAGGGTGCAAACTTTTGTAATAAGGAATATATTTATCACCACAAGGAGGAAATTAGATTTTTTTAAAAAGTAGAATACAAAGGTTTAAAAGAAAGAACAAATTTTAATCCTACCCTTTGGGATATAATTTGACCAAAAAAGGTTTCTTTGAAAACTTGAAAACTCTTTGAAAATTTTGAAAATTCCTTTCAAAGGATTTTAAAATGAAAATCTTATGAGTTAGAAATTTTTGATAAAAAGTGATCTTAGATGACTTATAAATTATATCACAGTTTTTCTGAAAAAAGTTGGAAAAAAGGTTGTAAATTTAAATAGTGTGGTGAGAGCTTTTTGATTAGTGATTTTAATTTAAAAACTTGGTGAGTTGCAAAGTTGAAAAAAAAGAAGTTTCATTTATTAACTTCTCAATTTAAAAATTGTCGATTGAATTAGAAAACTTTCAAATTTTTATTCCTTGTTTTTATTATATTTCCTATGCAATAAATTTGAAAGGTCTTTTCTCAATAACTTCTTAGAGGTTGTATAAGTTGGAAATTTTTGGAAATATAAATATGGTTTTAGACAACTTTGGAATATACCATCATTAGTTTTAGAAAAGTCTGGCAAGGTTAGGCATTTTTTAAAAGCAGTGAATTTTTTTAAAGACGAAATGGTGGATGGTTTTAATGTAAATTAATCATTTGAAAAATTTTCATTTGTTATTTTTTCAATTTGATTAAAAAGATTTCAATTTTTTTATTTGATTCTTTTAATTTTTCCTTATTTATAAACCTAGAAGTTCTTTTTGCTAGAACTCTTTTTAGGGGTTTATGGATAGAAATAAAGCCTATTTTGGAATAGAGAAATATAAAATAGAAAGAAACTAATGTCCGACAGTGGGGGGACATTCCCATATAAGGTAATGTAGAGAATAATGATTAGAATTTAGATAATAATAGAATTGTGAATGCTGATAGATGAGATATTAAAAGGAGCAATAAAATAAGATAGGAGTTATCTTTGTTCACTCCATTTATTTTTATATCTTATAAAGTTATAAAAGGTATCTTTGACCATTGATTGGATTTAAATGATGATTGATAAATAAGCTAGATGTTTTTTTTATAAAGAGAAGCATTTATACAATGATGAGAATTTAATATATTTTCCCTATTTTGGATACAAAAGTTATTTGAATAGTGATATTATTGGATTTGATAAAGAAAAGTATTGCCTTTAAGAGTTTTTTAGGAAAGTTACAAGATATATTTCATAAAATAACAATATATATTTGAGTGATGAGGTAATTAATATTATTGTTTGTTTTAGAAGGAAATAACTATTAATTTGAAACGCTAATTCTGGAAAATTTACTATTTTGTAAACAATAATTCTTATAGCTAAAAGGTTCTTTGAGAATAGTCTGACATATTATTTTGCAAAGAGAATTAAGTTTTGAATCTTTTCTGTTAAAAATCCTATTTTTTTTAAAAAGGAAATCCTTATTTTAATAAGCTATTGAAAAGGAAGATTTTTCATAAGTTCCTTTTTGAAAAGCTAAGAAACTCTTGAATGCCATAAATCAGAAAGTCTAACTTTTAAGAGAAAAAGTTCTGATAAGGAATGTTTCTAAAAAAACGAAGATTATTGTATTCCTATTTGGGAACAAAGGAATTTCAAGTTGTTGATAAAGATTTTTTTTAAAGTCTATATTTTCAAAGACGAAGACATTGAATTTGATACGTCATATGTCAAGGCCCACAGTTCCATACCCCTTAAATCGACTATAATTCACACCAGTTCGACTCAAAGTGAACAAAATACGAATCTTTAGGGTGAAGAAGAAGGAAGAGGAATAAGAAAATAGAAACAACAACACAAAATCTCACAATCGCAGCAGAACAAAATATAATATATAACAACAGATTTTAAATATAAGAACTTTACAGTTGACATACATACCACTATCAGAGTACAACAATTTAATATATCAATCTGGACAGTTTAATAACTTATCCTCACACGACGGAATAACGAAGTACGTGATATACGTCTGAACTCCTCCAGCTCGTCTCCTGAGCTCCATAGCATTTTAGCCAGAATCTGTAATACTCGGTCAGACCTGAGCATTATAATAAAATAACACCCGAGTCTGTCTGGAATACCAGCGTGAGAAAACACACTCAATTTGGATTATTAGAGTTAGCAAAATCCTTCGAAAACAAAGGTATCTCATAAGATCGTGTCATACATAAACACAACAGGTTTTTACCTTACGATAACCAATTTTTTTATAGAAAATCCAATGATATTATAGTAGTGTCTAAATACAATTACTTATTTAAATAGTTGAAATTGTTACATTAATTAAATTCCAGCATACTAGGCTCTACAAACAAAAACGTAAGCTCATATTGGAGAATGAAATCCAACTGTATGACCAGGCACTAGGGTCTCACCTGTCACAGTACACCTCTAGAACACTGCACCGAGGACTACTCTGGGATCCCCTACTACACAAGACCGGCCTCCCCTAACTTAGATAGACCGAATTAGAATACCCCGTGGTTGGGTTAAGCAACCGCCACACAGTCATACAAAAGGGACTCTAAATAGGGGTAACCTTACGCTACTTGAGTGCGACCCACTAAGCCTTGCTGCACCTCGCCTGATTTTCAGTCGGTTGGTGAAACTCGAGGATAAGAGTTACATTTTGAAGAACTATTTTACTTAGAATGCTCATCCTCCTCCGGTGTCGATGTTTTGGAAGCATTCGTCCATACAAGTTTCCTAGGGTCTAGACAAACCAAATCACCATCTTCATCATCTTTACGATATTCATTGGTGACGTTCAAACCAGATCGAAGTGGTTTTCGGATAATTAAATGCAATCACGGACTCTGCGAAACGATTAATGAAATTGACGAATTATTGATATTCAGTTATTTAACCATCAATGAAACATCCATAGCAATCATCTGGCCTTATTACAACTTTTTCCCAAAATATTACTGTCAAAATATCTTTAAAAGATATGCCAATTCCTTCTAACATTTGGAAACAATTTTTCAAAATACTAAAGCCCGTAACAGGATACTTCCAAATATCGCAACACTTAGAAATATTTCTACATTTCTATTTTCTATACTTAGGAAAATACAATCTTATTTTCCAAAATCCTTTCAATATTGACGTTTCAGAGAATTATTCCGTAACTTAATCCAAAAATCTCTGGAATCTCAAATAAATTTCCTCTCCTCAAAATCATATCCTTTCATAAGCCCCCTTTTCGAATCTCAAGAGAATTTATAAAATAAAAATTTCAATCACTTCAAATTCTATATATATATATATAAGTATTTAAAAAAATGATTTATTTTTTAAAAACATGCATGAATAATTATTTAAAATATCGAACATACTTTTATAAACACCAGTAACTCATTTTTAGTTAAATAAATAAACTTCAAAGCTGATTTTTTTTTAAGTTAAAATTTAATGAACTTAATATTTAATTTTTGAAAATCTACTTACCGTAGTATTTCAATCTCAACTAGCTTAAATTTCTGTAGTTTTAAGATAATAAAATTTTTCCTTTAAAACCAACTCACTTCTAAAATTTAAAAATATATTTTTAAAATATCAATAACCAGTTTACTTTATAACTTCTTCTCGATTTCATAACATATCGACTCATTGTCGATTTCCTGACCATTCTCATTTCAAAAATAGAACCTACTATTTTCTTACCATATTTCCATATTTTATATAATTTTACTCTACATATTTATTTTCTAAAATATCCACTGATATCGCTTAACTCATTTATAACATCGTTTAAAAAGATTAATACTCCCTTTGAGTCTTACTTGTTTCATAAAAACAATCTCGTTTATAAAATTCCATTACCTTAATAATCCCATTTTAAATTTCAAATCTATTTTAATATAGACTTCAACTCTTTTTATTGTTTCCAGAATATCATTTATAAATTCTCTTATATAATTCATTTTTAAAATCACTATTTAAAAATTCATAATAGTTAGGTATAACAAAAAATCAAATATATTTTTCTAATTAGCTCCAATCCTATATATATATATATATATTGTGACGCCCCACCTCTATACCCACGCTAGCCAAGAACACTCCGGAGAAGTGCTGTCAACTAGCACGGAGAATAAGGCTGTTGAGGAGCGACCATCCATGTAATAGCTTATCACACGGTGGCTATAAATAATCTTCGGAAACAAACATAGAAATAATCATATCACAAATCAGTCACAGATATCCATATCACAAAGGCGGAAGAAGATATGAATATATAACTAACACATGAAAGTGTACATCAGAGTAGTGGTCAATAAGATCCACGATAATACAAAAGAATAGCAACACGTGCTATACAAAAGAATACAACTATGAGTCTATATCTCAAGTGTATACAGCAAAAACTGCTAATCTAAACAGTTAGCCAAAAGTCAGAGTGATGAATCCCTGGGAAGAAGTCAAGCAGAAGCACCTGTAACATCTCGGTCTGATCCGAGTATTATTTAAGAAAATAATAAACGGATCAGTCTAGCTATAAATATCAGATGACATGATATAACATAAAAGATATGGCATAAACATAAACATCCATAACGACATACCGCTATAAGTATGTAAATAATGATCAACAGAAGATCAATCAATAAGAGATAATCAATATCACAAGAATCTTCTCAAAGATTCGAAGGGGGCATCATACCCTAAACTTGTACTCATAACAAGTCAATGACACAAATTCCAGAAATCAACACGAGAAATCCAGAAATCATAAAAAGGGAAAGAGGCCTATCACATGACGGTCCGAAGACCATGGGGAGCTACCCCACATGTGTGAGTGGAATCACACAGAATGAGGTCAAGACTAACCAAAAAGCAGAAAGGTATGTGTGAATGGAATCACACAAGTGGTGTCTAGTCTAACCTTGCAATGAAAGAGACATCGCGCAATTGCTAGTCTAATTCATAAAGCGATCATCAAGATCAACGAGAAGTGTCAATTACACTAAGCTAGTAAATATAGAAGTTTAGCTTCATGTCCCATAACCACTTGCTTAACTTAAATATTTACGAACAAACTGTAAATCTTCACTAATAAAATTGTCACAAGGGGTTCAATCGAACAAGTCCAAGAATTAACCGACGAAGTGAACGCAAGCGTTTCATACCACTTGTTTTACTAAGTCGTTTAATTAGATTTCTCATCCGAGTGAGGTAAAGGCTTGTATATACTAATAGATTGGAAAACGGTTTAAGAAAATATTTACTACTAGTATTGAAACCTTCATATTTTAAAGTGACAAATCACAGAAGCGATTGTAGAAACAATCAATCACAAAGATCACATTCGAAGATGTGATAAAAATCCAAGGAAATCAGCTCAGGAAGTTCGGTTGAATGTTCTTCAGATAAGATCGCCTACGCAGAGTTATACGGGGTTCGACCTGCCCGGTCAGGTCGCGGGGGTCCAGGGGGCAGCGCCCCCGGCGGGGTGCGGGGTGCGGGGCAGCGCCCCGTCACGGTACGACCTAAGTGAAGACAAGCGGCTTACGACCTAAAGCAAAATGAGGTCTAACGACCTAAAGAGTTCGCGGCCTAAGGGATACGGCCTAAGTGGCGCGACCTAGTGGATGACAGGTCATACGACCTAAGGGTAAGGTCGGAGGCGACCTACGACTTAGTGGGGTCGAACGACTTAAGGACAGCCGACTTAACAAACAGGTCATACGACCTAAGGGTAAGGTCGGAGGCGACCTACGACTTAGTGGGGTCGAACGACTTAAGGACAGCCGACTTAACAATTCGCGACTTAGAGAGGCTTAGGTCGGATACGACCTACGACCTAGTGGAGCATAGGTCGGAGACGACTTACGAGATAACACGCGAACGACTTACTGGAGCTTAGGTCGGAGACGACTTACGAGATAACACACGAACGACTTACTGGAGCTTAGGTCGGAGACGACTTACGAGATAACACACGAACGACTTAACTCTTAACTCGCAGCCGACTTAGCACTCTAACTCGTGAACGACTCAACACAGGCGAACAGAAATACAAAGGCGGTGACTTTTCAACGCGCGCGACTTACGACTTAGGCTTAACTCGTGGACGACTTAGCGATGGCCAGAAACGACTTAAGGCCAGAACGACCTAACTCCGAGGCAGTGCGACCTAACTGCAGTTTTTTGTCAAAAACGCTAAAAATTGGAGTTTTTCGCCAATCCAATCCAAACCAAATGCAAATGCACATGCTAAAGTGATGGGGAATCATTCCCAACAGTCCAATATAGTTATAGGCTAGAATTGTGAGATAAAAATCTCACCTTTGCACTAAAATTTATGAAGATGAAGCTTGAAAGCAAGGAGAAGCAATCCAAAGCTTGAATCCAATATCTTCTACTTGAATTTGGAGTTGAATGATGGAGTTGCAATTGAATTTGAGCTTGGAGTTTTAATTTCCCATTCTCTTCACCATTAATGCTAAAGCTTGAGTTAGTTAGGAAATTTATGAAGAGTGAGGAGAAGAGGGTTGGAACTTGGGCTTAATAGGCTAAACTAACCCAAAGTCCAAAGCGGGAAAAGTTAGTGAAATTTCACTAACTCCAAACCTATCGATGTTTATACTTAAAAAGTTGTAAACGACATTTCGAACTCAATGGAAGTGGTCTCGAGTCCTAATTTGACCGTTTGCAAAAAGTAGTTTTTCGGACCAAAATCCGATTAACGATTTAATATTTAAATAAAAATATTTAAATGTAAACTCGATAAATATGCGGGTTGTTACATATATCAAATTCCCTTTAATTTCATAAATTTTAAAAAATTCAATTTATAGTTTAAATTTTTCAAAAATTAGGCCAGTGCTACGATAGCATCAAATAAATTCCAAAACATCTCAAAAACTATATACATTATTTTACACAAATTATATATCACTATCTATGAAAAATAAAGAATATATTCGAGGAATCCAGTTGGATACCTCCAACCTATTTCCCTGCATCCACAGATGTTAATATGACATAAAATAAATACCAATCCCACTCTGAGGGGGATATCGCGGTATACATGGTCATCCGCTATTATGCAGGGCGCATAGGGTCCCATCCGTTATAATGTGTGGGAATATCACTCCAATTACTAATATATACTACTACATATATAATATATCATTCACCAGATAATAATTTCTAAGTATAACCATGCAAAATAATGTAACGACCTGGTATTTCCAACCATTCACATCCACACACATCGGACTTGAATTTCTCAAAATATCATATTGTTAATTTAAATTTGGCAAAGCTCAGCATATACAGTAAACAAATCAATCACAAAATCACAGATACAGAGTATTATAAAAGAATGCAGCGGAATAGATAAATAGTAGTTCATAAAGCTACTATATAAACATCAGAGTTAGGAATCAAATACAATAGAATATCTCAAATATAGTGAAGTCTCCAATACAAAAAAGCCCTTTCTGTACAAATCAACTGGAAGAGCTAAAAGCCGAATCGATAGTTTGATCCTCAATCGAAGCTCCAAACTCCAAAGACGAGTCTCAAATGCTGTATCACTCAGTTTGACCCGAGTGTAAAGCAAAATACAAAACACTTGAGTCAGGATTAAACATTCTTATACCAATAAATTGAACTCAAGTGAAATAACAACTAAAATACAAGTAATTTAAAGGATGTTTGGGATAATCATCATCTAAGGATCCGTGGAACTATCTACTATGTAGTAATATATGCTATTAACAATCAAGCGTCATTATAATACCGTAATCATTTAAAAATAATTTATACTTCAAAACCAAGATATCATTTCCATTTCAAATATATGTATATATAAATATACACATTCTCGAATCATAGCACTTTCAAAACTAAATTGATAATTTCATATATATATCCGATTTAACTTCATTTTTATTTAGTTTTGAAATATTCAATTTATAAATCCATTATCATTTTAAATAACCTTAAATTTCATTAAATTGAATATTTCCTTCGATTTATTTAAACTTGAAATATCCATTTAAATCACTTTAAACCAAAATCAAGTTGTAAAATCATATCTTAAAACCTCAATTTTAAATAGTTCCAAATTGATTTAATTAATAAGATTCTTATTTAAATACAATGTCAAATAAATTCAAATTTATCTTTCAAATCTTAAGTTATTCGAATTATTACAATAATTTATATTTGAAATATAATAGATACTTAAATGTATTATATATAAATTAAATCAATCTTAATTCAATTAAATATTATTGTTAAATCTATTAATAGAATATCATTTATATATAATATTTTGAGAATCAATATTTATTAAAACCATATATTTCTTTCCAAAACCATAGAAATTATTTTCAAAATATTTATATATAGACCAACAGTGTCTGTATATAATTTCCATCCTATGGTCAAGTGATATAGATATTTATCATTTCAATCCGTAATTTAAATATACATACGGGTATATATCATTCAACCCGCAATCCCAAATTTAATTCAAATGGAAACCGCTTGGATCTATCATTTCAACCCACAATGATCTTCTCCTATTCTAAAGTCCGTTCGGGTATGTATCATTTCAATCCATAGTGAATTCTATACTAACAGGGAACTTGCAGAGTGATAACAGATATGATAATAATAATAACAGGCATATCTCATCAATAACATATAATATAACCAACATGATATGGTGTCATCTCTCATAGGTGAACAGTTACAGATAATAGCATATATAACAATTTAAATAACTACAACAGCCTGTTTCAATTGAAATTATATTTATTAAATATAAGAATGTTAATCGTGAGTGATTGCTCACCTTTCGAGGCTAGATAGATTTGACGAAGAAACGAGCTATGAATCCAGGCACGAATTTCAAAGCAAACCACGATTGAACACAAATTCAACGATCAAAGCGATAATGAGAAATCGATGAGAAAATCAATCAGTTTAATATATATAGAATATATATATATATATATATATATATTATTTTATAAAAATTAATATCTTAATTTCATAAAAATATTAAAATAAAATGTATATATATACACACATAATTAAATCACTATCCTTAAAACATATATTTTTAAAATATTATAACCAAAATCTTATATATATATATATATATATATATTTGCAAACTATATATAGTACAGTATATATGCAGACCTTCCTTGTGCTTGTAGCAAAATATGTAGGTGAGTTGTTCATCTATGCAGAGACTCCAATAAAAATATATACAGGCTTCTCATATAAAATATACATACTTTTAAACTATATTTATACATACTTTATAAGTTAACATATAACTTTATAACAAAGTATATATATCTAAATATACAAACTGATCCATATATGTGTACTAACTGTAACGCAAAATATGTACAACAAAAACGATATATCTACGCGTAACACATACATACACATACACACACATTATAGAAAATACTACCATAAGAAAATGTTTAGAAACTAACATATACTCCAAGCTAGTACGTGAAATATAGACAAAGATTATAAAGTATGCTGAGTATACTCACATACACCAGACCACATATGCAATAGGCGAATAAAGGTAATAATATATGTATACTAACATAAATTTATGTCTTACTTTATAAAACAATATATGCAGACCATATACTTTGAGAAGTAAATATTATTATAATATATATATCCATTACCTTTTGACCTAGTTTTGCCCAATTCAAATAACAGCTAATACAAGCTTATGAAATAAAACCCAACAGGTCCTATATATATAATCTAATAGGTATACGAACATACATAAGATATAGATATAAAAGTATACTCACGCAATAACATAATATATATGTATGTTAACCAAAATTGTGCATGTTTGAATGAATATATGAAATGATATAATAACAGTAATAAAAAGCCAACATAATCAGTCAATATTAACTGTATAGCCAATATATATAAAAAATATATAACCTATATAATATAATATAGTATTATATAATATATGTATAATAATTAAAAGAAGGGAGGTTGGAGTGTCGCTGTCGCGGTCAAGGGAAGGTGTTGTCGTGGCGTTCGCGTAGGAAAGGCGGAGGGGTGTGATATGGTGGCTGCAAGGTGATCCAAGGCGGATGAGGCCACGTAGGTGTGGAGCTCGAAGCAGATCAGGTGGTCATGGGCGGTAAGGAGGAGATGGCGGCCAGTGCTCGGAGTTGCTTTGCGGCTAGGCACGAGGGAAAGGAGGAGGACAGTGGTCGGGCGGTGATGATAGAGGAGAGGTGGCCGCTGGCACTGATGGTGGAGTGGAGCATGAGGTGGTCGGTGGGGAGATTGGCTTTCACTTGGGTGTTGTTTGAGGTGAGGTCGATGGGAGGAAATAAGTCCAGAGAGGTGCTGGAACAAGTGTTGAAGGAGGCTTATAATGGTTTCAGGCAAGGGTAGAAAGGAGGAAAGGGGTGAGAAGATCTGAAAGAAGAAGAAATGTATGCGAAATAATATATAACTTTTTTCTTAACGTTTCAGAAGAAGAAAGGACAGATGATTTACAGGGAGATATATAGACTTTTATATATACATTAACTATAATCATAAAACTGTTCACAGTGGACAAGGAATGAACAGTCACCTAATAAAAAAATGATATAGCAACGGTCAGATCCTTCGATTTAGATGAAAAGTTAATAAAGAAATTTATTATTGCATGCCCGTTACGGTTAAAATTTTAAAACCCAAAAGAAACAAAAGGCCACGGATCCGGTACTGATACGGTTACCGGTTTTGTGGATTCTACTGTTTACTGGACTTCAAAACACAGAATTGAATATACAGCCGAGATCAGCATGATGAGATGTAACGACCCGCCATTTCATACCATTCAAATCGACAATAGTCCACACATGTCAGACTTGAATGATGCAAAATAACAGATTGTAAATTAATTTGGAGTAAATGAAATCAAATACACAGAATCACAGACACAGAACAATCAGAATAACTCGCAGCAGAATATAAAATAACATAGTAGTTCATGAAGCTACTACAACAAAGTCTCAAAGCAAATACATAATATCAGTCTGAAACACATAATAGAAATCCCAAATGCATAGAAGTTCACTAATACATGAGATAAACTAGAACAACTGAAAAAGAAATAGATATATAAATAGATAGGCAGAATCTCCAGCAAAGACCGGCTCTAAAAAGAGAATCCAAAGGTGTGAATACTCAGGCTGACCAGAGCGTAAAGCAGAATACAAAACACTCGAGTCAGGACAATATATACTTATATAATGTAAACCAACTCAAGTGAACTGTAATAAGGTACAAGTAACTTAAAGGATGCCTGGGACCGCCCATCCTCTAAGGATCCGTTAAACTATTTACTACATAGTAATATTTCACTATTATAATAATGTCTACAGTAAAATAAACTTACTTTTAAATAGCATTCCGGGCTACCCATATCACCCTTCACACATAATAGTCCCAGTAGTCCATCCAGTATCAGCATATCTCCAGATCGGAAGACTACCCTAAATACTCGATGGGCTACTGAAGAAAAACAAACTCGTGGTAACGGCTCGGTATGGTAGGTGACACGGCACACAAGGCAATGCCAGGGTAGATATACCAATTACGCACACAGGCTGGTGGTAACGCAGCAGCCACATACGCTCACCTCGGAACACACTCCCATATCAAAATCGGAGGATGGCCATCTAATCAATCACAAGTAAGAGTATAGTATCGAAGGAATGTGTCCGACCAGAGGAGTTACCCCTTTTGTCCCAAGATCGCTCCTGTTTTAGCCGCCTTAAGCCAACTCACGGGAGTCGGGTCCATGTAATATACCTCAAGAACGTCGCCACCATCCTACTTCATTCTGGAATCTCCACCGTGTACACAGTTGTTAAAATGGTTTTCGGTATCGACAGAGAGTATGTCCATATCCGATCCCAGTCTCTTTAACAACCAATCGTTATTATAACCCGTAGTTGTAATTTGAAAATCATAATTTGTACTTCAAAATAAAGTATCATTTCAAATTCAAATCTTTGTCAAAAATAAAGATCTAATCATTTCCAAACCATTTCAATATACCAAAATATCATATCTTTCAAAATTCATTTCAAATCATTATTTGAATTCAAATCCAAATATATACATTTAAATATCCTTTTTAATTCAAAGAGATCATTAATTTATTATCATTTCAAATCACCTTTTAAATAGTTTATATTTAAATCAAAACAATTCATTTAAACCATTTAAAATGAAGTCATTATTTTTAAAATAAAATATCCAGTTCCCAAAATTTTAGGCAAATTCCGAGCTCATTTATTTAAATCAAAACCTCAAACATTCATTTCAGCCTACCGCAACACTTATCAAGTGCTACTGTAGCCCTTTATTTAGTTTCATATTTTAGTTATCTTTCTGCTATCGTAGCACTTACCAAGTGCTGTAATAGCACTTTGTTATAATTTATACATAGTTCATTTGTATCAACCACAACACTTACAAAGCGCTGTAATATCATTTACGTTAGAAATAATAGCATTTCAAAATACTGTTAATTACATTTCCAATATTCAATATAATTTCACAAACAATTAATCTTTTTATTTTTATTTTTTATTTCAAACATGTAAAATCATATAATTTCACCTTTAAAACCATCATTTAATTTTCCTTAAATTCATGATTTTATAAGGTTAACTTTCCATTCAAAAATCAATATTTAATAATAATTCACATATTAAATTCACATATTCAATTTAAATTCTTTAAAATTAAGTTTTAACTTAACATTTAAGTTTAAATTTCAAATATAACTCATTTTCATTTTATTTACTTAACTTAAAATTTCACTTTTAAACAAAATTCACAAATTTCCAATTTAAGTTACATTTCAAAATTCAACTCAATATTCATTCATTTAACAATTTAACTTTATTCAAAAGTCATTAATATATTATAAAAAACATTTTAAATTCATTTTAATTCAAAATATCATAAATTTGTCATATTTTCATATTTAATTAAATTCCATTTATCACCAAATTATAATTTCCAAAATAACTTACATTTCAAATTGTCTAACTTTACCATTAATTTGTTTCACTTATAAATTCTTAGAAAATCAATAATACTTTACAAAAATCATTTTTAATTAAGTTTTAAATCAAAATATAATAATATTTACATTTCAAACATATTTTAAAAATTTTAGAAAAATATATTTCAACTATGGGTCTGTATATAATTTTCTAGCCTAAGTAAAGTGATACAGATAATATATCATTTCAACCGTAATTTACAAAGAAAACCGGGTTTTATCATTTCAAACCTGCAGTCCCAAGTAAATGAAAATAATTGAAAATCATTCAGACCTATCATTTCAGCCCATAACATTTTTCCCTTATTCTAAAGTCCGTTCGGGTATGTATCGTTTCAACCCATAGTGATTCTAATCTAAAGGGAAATTGCAGTGTGATAAACTGAAATAAATAACAGAATAGCATTATATAATAGTAACAGATGATATAATACGTGTATAAGCATGGGTGAACATCATATAATCATAATATAGCAAATATAATATGGTGATTCATTTTACAGATTCACAGGTGATCGATTTACTAGTTATATAAGTACAAAACTGTCTGGTGAGAATAACTCATAGGTATAAGCTGGAGACAACGATCAAAAGCACAAACTAAGATCTTCAGAGGCACGATAGCACGAAAAAGATTCGAGTTTGCGAGAACCAAATATTAATTGCCTTGAACACATTTCAAACAAAACAATATAACTAACATAAGTTTCAACCCAAAAATACGGTTAAATAATGGTAGAAATGAATGCATAAATCATCTCCAAACCACTTGCACTTGCCTTCTATAACATATGCCTCAGCCGTAGGTGGAAAGGCACGACTAAAGCAAGGACTAGGATCGGGTTTGGATTCAATAGGCCTAGCATGTATGGGATAATGGTATACAAGCAAAAGTAGTGATGCATGGACTACACAAGACATAAAGCAATACAACCATGATTCAATGCGCCATTGGCTCGGCCAAAGCAAGGACAGGCACAGCCAGGTCAGCAGTGGGGTCAGCGATGACATGGCAGTGGGTTTTAGGTCGTCTATGGGTGGTGGAGATGGAGTAGGTGGCGGCCAATGGAAGGTTGAAGGTGATGGAAGACATAGGTGGCTCGGCTAGGCAATTCAAGTGGAGTTTGTGCAAATTTTGTTGGATTTGGTCACATGGTTTCATGGCCATGGGCTTTGGCATAGGGCTGGAGGATGTGGTAGGTGGTTCAGTTGGTGGTGAAGGCAACCATGGTGAAGGAGTGGAGAGGGGCCGAGCTACAAAGGTGAGAAAGCAAGTGAAAAACATCAACAAACAAGAAGAAAACAATGAAAAGAGAAAAGAATTTTACCAAACTTAATTGCCTCAGAAATGGCCATGAATTTTAGGGTTGAGAAGCCTTATGATATGCGCGAAAATGAAGAAAAGAAGTCGGCTGAAGCAATGATAAAGAATGTGTAGGATCTAAATTAACCCTAGAGGGGGGGGTGAATAGGGTTATTGCAAATTTTCTTGATTTAAACACAAAAATAAACTGCAGAAATAAATATACTGAAAAGTAAATCACACACAAGATTTACCCAGCTTCGGCAACCCCTGCCTACTGCTGCATTCCCAGATTTCTATTAGAATTAAACAGTATCACGCTTACAAACACTCTAACAGACTTGCAAACCCTGCTACCGCCTATAGAGTTTTGCAAACTCGCAACCCCTGCTTACTGAACTATTTCTAAATAGACAATCAGACACAACCTAAAACCTAGGTGGTGATTTACCTAAACTCTTTGATTCGTAGAATAAAAACAATAATTAAGAACAATATAAAATAGCCCTTAACAATATTAATATAAGTCTATAATTAAACAAAACCCCCTTTTGTTTTTTAACACCGGCCCACTTCCTTATTTCACCCGATCCTCTTTTTGTCTTCGTTCGTGAGAAATAATGGCGGCTTCGTTCTGATTAGGGCTTCGTTTCCTTTTGATCCAGTTAGGGCTTCGGCTCTTTGTTGCAATTAGGGCTTCGGTTTCTTCAATTGATCTGTGATTGGTTGCCCTAGCTTGCTGCTTCTCTGATGGTTGACCTTTGCTTGTTTGCAGTTTCTCGATCGAGTTTGATGCTTGTGAATTCGG
The DNA here is from genome assembly GCA_030765085.1 of Allium cepa. Classification (NCBI taxonomy): domain Eukaryota; kingdom Viridiplantae; phylum Streptophyta; class Magnoliopsida; order Asparagales; family Amaryllidaceae; genus Allium; species Allium cepa. The sequence continues at coordinate 1,047,811,478 of CM060941.1, forward strand.
TATGTACTGTCTCCTTTTGCTTTTCTAAATTGATACTTGAACTCGATCGAATTTAAATGCCGATGATGATTAGGGTTTTAATAGGATTTGATTTCCTATTTTTGCATTCGACTGATCGCTGCAAAAATTCTTGTTTTGCCGTTCGATTACGCTTTGATGCTGAGGATTAATCTGACTTTGTCAATTTCGTATTTCTAGTAACTTGATTCACACGGCTTTGAATTGATTTCGTGATTTGAGATATTTGACTTTGTCAATTTCGTATATTTTCGACTGTTGATTTTGGGTATGTGAATCCACTACTCTGTATTAGCTTCGATCATCACCATTGCTTTTTACATTTTCTCTGCTGCATACCACTGCATTTCACTGCACTGTTGAAATTTGTTGTGTCTTGTTCATTGGGCTGTGCAGTTGCTATGTCTTGTAGTTGAGCATTTGAGTCGGTGCTGTATCGATTTACTTGTGATGTTCTTGTAGTCAAGGCTTTGGTTGTTGCAGTATGTCACTGTTTTTCTTGTTAAAAAAAAAACTGCTGTGTCATTTTGGTTTTCACTTGTGCATTTTGCCTTGAGTACATGTATTCTTGGCACTGCTTCTTTTGTTGTATGTATTGCATCACCACTGCATCATGCTTGGCCTTGACTTGTAGAATTTCACTGTATCTTCACTTTTGCTTTGCATTGACCATGGCTTCTTTGCATGAACTGCTGTGTATTTAGAGATTGAACCTGAGCATTACTTCGAGTTGTATTTACACCACTTTCTGTTGCACTGATTCTTGATATTTGTATCACTTGAGACTTGATGTTGACATGTGCATTTGGGTTTGTTGTTGATCTTCATGTGTTGGTTACTGATGCATACATGAGCTGTGTACACTCTTTGTTCTTGCATCTTCACCTGGTTGTTCCCTGTACTTGTGTTTCTGGTCTGTATCATGATTGAACATAGCATTCATATTGTTGTTGGATACTTAGAACTGTTGACAACAATTCGACTTCGACTTGGTCTTTGGGCATTGCATTACTTCATGTATGCTGAGCTCTGGTCATTTGCACTTGCACACTCCATACTTTGGTATTGCTCCATGTATTTGCATTGTACCAAGCCGTTACCTGCATTGGCCTTGAATTTGCATTGCAGTTTGCATGTGCTCAGCACTGTGTCTTGTTCACCATGTTGCAACTGGACTTGTTGCTGGACTTGTTGTGGCTCTATATCTTGTGCAATAGCTTGCTTTCACTGTTCCATGTGTATTTGCTTGAGTCACTTGTACACTTGTCCTCTGCACATGTTGTATGTATTGGTTGACTGTGCACACGAGTTGGCGAGGCAGTGCACACGTGTATAAATGTACACGTGTGTATTGCAGCCACTCATGATTACCTGTCCCTGTAATATCTATGTGCACGACTTTGTGATGAATTCAAGTGTGAATGATGACGAACAACCCAAATAACTGAGGCAAACGATATTTTCAAAAATCGTTTCTTTCAAATTTCAAAAATATTTCTCTTTCAATTTTACTGCGTTTGAAAATATTTTTGTAGATTACTCAGATGCTGGATTCAAACTGGATTATAGTTGAAGACAAAAATATGAGTGTGAGTGATATGTAGTAAGGTTTTGATGTAAATGTGAAATGTCATGTATTGTAGTCAAAATTGTATATGTATAGTGAGAACTTGAAATTGTACTATCAAAGTTGTAATAAATATTTGTTTGAATAAAAATTTCTGTTTGAATTCAAAATCTGTTTAACTTGTTCTGTTTGAATTCAAATTCGAATTCTGTGTAATTTAATTTTATTCAACAAATATTTATTTATTCTAAAAAAAATAAAATAGTACATTACCAAATACATTTAGATGAATGTATTTATGTTTATTATCATCAAACAAAAATCATATAGCGCAAGGCGCATATTCAACAATCTCCCCCTTTTGATGATAACAAACATATATTTAAGATTTTGAATATATCAAATGTTATTTGATAATTTCAATTTGCTCCCCCTATTTGAATACTCCCTCTCTACACAATACTACCCCTACATATATGCATAGAAATATATAAATGAGCCTATATGCACAGTGAAAATTATTTGACCTTTGCTTGATTCTATTCGACAAAATCTTAACTTTTCTCTCCCCCTTTTGTTATCAGCAAAAGAATAATAGTGTTATAAAATAGGGATGAAGTGATAGACATGAATCAAACATTTAACTCAATTAAATATAAATATCAAATTTCAATAAAACTCAAACAAAAATCATAATTACCCTTGTCAAGCGCATATTCCACTTTCAGAAGTGATGGGGATAAAAATCATTAAAAATCATACAATTCTGTCTATTTGTGGTATATTTATTTCAGGAAATTTGAATATCTACTAACCATGCATAACCGTTAGGACTTTTAAATGAGATTAGTAGTATTCACAATTTTTTTTTAAAATAAAATCAAGTATCTTCTAATCACGCATGACCGTGAGGACTTTTAAATGGGATTAGAATCAACTTGTCTATTTAATTAATTAATTTTGATATGCGTTCCATACATGCATAACCGTGAGGACTTTTAAATGAGCATGGAAGCACATAATCATAAATCCAAGTAATTCACCCATGCATAACCGTGAGGACTTTTAAATGAGAGTGAATACTTTGGATATTTATTTTTAAATTGCTGAATATTATAAGATGAAGCACAAATAATTTCCTTCACAGATTTAAAGATATTGAAGAACAAATGATTTCCTTTGTAAACTACCACAAATTTACATACTAAATATGATCTTGAAGAGTGATGGTCGATAGAAAGATGATAGAAATAGAAATGGTCATGGAATTATTACCCAACAAAAATTTTTATAACTCTTGTTATGAAATTCTACAGAAATTTTCTAATTATACTTTCTCGAGTTATAATATATGATAAATATCAACACTCATCACTTTTTCAATCACTATTCATCTTTTCGATAATCATTAGGGAGTTAGATTAGTTAAAAAAAATTGTCATTTAGAATCAAATTCAAAAATCAATTTTTTTTTAAAAAAATGATTAGTCAACCTCTATAATTCCCAATTCTAAACGTAATTTGGAAAATCTGTCTTCGGGGAGAGGTTTTGTGAAAATATCAGCAAGTTGAGTTTCTGTTGAAATATATTCAATGCAAATGTCTTCTTTAGCAATGTGATCTTGAAGAAAGTGGTGTCTCACATCAATGTGTTTTGTGCGAGAATGATGGACAGGATTATTTGACAAATCTATAGCACTCTTACTATCACATTTTAATGGAACTTGTTTATAGACTAAGCCAAAATCAGAAAGAGTTTGCATCATCCATAGAATTTGAGCACAACAACTTCCCAAAGCAATATATTCTGCTTCAGTGGTGGATAATGCAACACAATTCTGTTTCCGACTTGACCATGAGACTAATGAATGTCCTAGCATGAAACATGTCCCACTAGTGCTTTTTCTGTCAACTAATGAACCAGCATAATCAGCATCGGAATAACCTACTAAATCAAAATTTTCACAAGAAGGGTACCATAGTCCAAATTTGTGTGTGTGTGAAAGATATCTCAAAATTCGTTTAGTAGCTTTTAAATGAGATTCTTTGGGATTAGCTTGAAAACGTGCACACAAGCACACAGAAAACATAATATCAGGTCTAGAAGCAGTAAGATAGAGAAGTGAACCGATTATCCCTCGATATTTCTTTTGATCAATTGCAATTCCTTTCTCATCTTTGTCCAACTTTGTTGATGGGCTCATAGGAGTTCTCAATGGCTTGGAATTTTCGACTCCAAATTTCCTCAATAGCTCCAACACATATTTGGATTGTGAAATGAAAATACCATCACTACTTTGCTTAATTTGAAATCCAAGAAAGTATTTCAATTCACCAACCAAACTCATCTCAAATTTAGCCTGCATGACTTGTTCAAAATTCTCACACAAAAGCTCATTAGTAGCACCATAGATAATATCATCCACATAAATCTGAACAATCAAAAAATCACTTTCTTTATGTAATAGAAACAGAGTCGTGTCAGCACTTCCCTTTTTAAAACCATTTTCCAAAAGATATGTACAGAGACAGTCATACCAAGCTCTTGGTGCTTGCTTAAGACCATATAATGCTTTTTCTAGCTTATACACATGATTTGGAAATTCATGATTTTCAAAACCGGGTGGTTGTTCAACAAAAACTTCTTCTTTTAAATCACCATTCAAAAAGGCACTTTTTACATCCATTTGTTTAAGTTTGAAACCCTTGTAACATGTAAAACTTAGCAAGATTCTAATGGCTTCTAACCTAGCAACTGGAGAAAATGTTTCATCAAAGTCTATGCCTTCTATTTGGTTATAACCTTTTGCAACCAACCTAGCCTTGTTTCTAATTACATTTCCTGATTCATCAAATTTATTTTTAAACACCCATTTAGTCCCTACAATTGGATAGTCATTAGGCCTAGGAACTAAATTCCAAACTTTGTTTCTCTCAAATTGATTAAGTTCATTTTGCATTGCTAAAAACCAATTTTCATCATTAAGAGCCATTTCAACAGAATCAGGTTCAATTTCAGAAATAAAACCACTATGACAACAAAACGCACACAAATTTTCATCAAATGAGGAACGAGTACGTATACCTTCCGTAGGATCACCAATAATTAATTCAGGAGGATGATTAGGTTTAAACCTTAATTTATCAGCATCAACAGTCCTTCTTTCAGTTTTCTCACTAAATGTCCCTTCTTCAGTGCCTTCAGGATCTACTCCATCGTCAACCATCCTTTCAGTCGTTTTTTCCAGATCAGATTCATCAAATTTCACATTGATTGACTCAACAATTGTCTTTGTTCGTTTGTTATATATCCTGTAAGCCTTACTCCTTGTTGAATAGCCCATGAAAATTCCATCATCAGCCTTTGATTCAAATTTTCCAAGTTGATCACCTGTGTTAAGAATGAAACAAGGACACCCAAATATACGAAAATAAGAAATGTTAGGTTTCCTTTCATGCCACAATTCATAAGACGTTTTGCCAAGTATTGGTCTAATCATTACTCTATTCATTACATAGCACGAAGTATTCACTGCCTCTGCCCAAAAGATTAGTGGTAGCTTATACTCACTTAACATGGATCTAGCCAATTCCTGTAATGTACGATTTTTCCTTTCAACCACCCCATTTTGTTGAGGTGTTCGTGGAGCAGAAAATTCATGTTTTAAACCATTTTCTTCACAAAAATTTTCAAATTCAAAATTTTCAAATTCGCCTCCATGATCACTTCTCAAGGTTTTAATTGTAACTCCTTTTTCATTTTGAACAAGTTTTGCAAATTTTGAAAAATATTCGAAAGATTCAGACTTTTTGGCTAAAAAGTAAACCCATGTAAATCTAGAATAATCATCAACCAATACATAACAATAACGTTTTCCATTCAAGCTTGAAATTTCATTTGGTCCAAATAAATCCATGTGGACTAGTTCAAGGACCCTTGATGTGCTAACAATGTTTTTAGGACGAAATGATGATCGACTAAGCTTGCTCAAGGAACATGCTTTACGCACTTTATTATTTTTAAATTTCTGATGTGGTAACCCTCTGACTAATTCTTTTGATTCGAGTTTTTCTAAGAGACTCATGCTAGCATGTCCAAGTCTCCTATGCCATAAATATGCCTCTTCGTCAGTGGCTACCAAACATCTAGAAAGATTTAGATTATCAAATGAAAGTGAGTAAACATTCCCTTTTCTTTTGCCCATAAAAACAATGTTATTAGAAGATTTATCAATGATTTTGCAAGTATCACTATCAAAAATTACGTTCATACCTTTGTCACATAGTTGGCTAATAGAAATGAGATTGTGATGCAGATTTTCAACGTATAAAACATTAGTCAAGGAAAAAATACCGTTACCAACTTCACCTTTGCCAATAATCTTACACTTGCTATTGTCTCCCATGATCACATTTCCACCTTTAAAATTCTCTAAGCTAAGGAACTTCGATTTGTCACCTGTCATATGTCTAGAACAACCTGAATCTAGAAACCATTCTTGTAGTTCCTTAGCCCGCCAACAGACCTACATAAGAAGAGAGGAAGATGACCTAGAGAAACTCTTAGGTCCAATGTTATTAGTGATAGAAGCATTGTGAATAAACAATCCCTTTGGAATCCATACTTGTTTAGTCCTTTTATTTTTATTCCAATAAACATGAAATTTGTTTGTAGAATTCTTAGGAACCCAAACTTGTATAAATTTTGTGTTCTTGTTCTTATGACTATAATTTTCAGCACGACATCTAAATATTTCACATCTATCAAAGACATTCTTATATTTTGCATTATCATCAACTTGTGTTTTCCCAAAACCTAGTCCTTTCCCGTTGTTAACAAAAATTTGATTTCCCAATAGCATGTTGAAAGATTTTTCGCCTCTTGAAAAGTTATTCAAAGATTTCTCAAGATTTTGGACTTTGGTTTTTAATGTTGAGTTTTCAGTAACAAGTGAGGTGCATCGATTAATAAAATCCTTTCTCCTAGTGTCGATGGTTTCCTTAAGATTCAAGTTTTCATTTTCAAGACTTTCAAAGTTATTCCTCAGTTTTGATAATTCTGAATCTAAAATCTTACATTTTTTACATTCTAGGTTTTGAATATTTTCAATTTCAGTTTCTAACCTAGAATTTTCATGGACAAGTTCTCTCCTATCAGATTTTAGTTTTTCAATTTTAGATTCAAGAGTATCAATCATTTTAGTAAAATCACAACACATTGAAACAAGTTCTTTATAAGAATAGTTACTTACCTCACTAGATTCCTCTAAGCTTGCTTCTGAACCCGATTTTGACATAAGACACAAGTTAGCCTCCTCTGAGCTATTATTTGAAACTTCCTCTCCTTCTTCATCATCCCAAGTTGCTGCAAAGGCCTTCTTTTTCTTTTTCTTTCCTTTGTTGTTTTTGAGAAGTGGACATTTTTGTTTGAAGTGGCCAGGCTTCTTGCAGTTATAGCATGTTAATTCATTATCGGAATCGTCAGAATTCTTTGACTTATTACCACTTATTTTCTTCTTTCGTGACTTGAATCTTGACCATTTTTTAAGATTATTGACAGCCATTGCAAGCTCTTCAATTAGATCTTCTTCTTCTTCATCGCTTTCTTCTTTGCTCTTTAAGGCAATCGTCTTCTTCTTTGGTTCGGAGTTATTGCGTTCTTCCTTTGCTTTTAGCTCAAGCTCATATGTCATCAAGTTTCCAATCAACTCCTCCATGCTTAGTTTGCTCAGATCTTTCGATTCTTGGATTGCTGTGACTTTTGCCTCAAAGTTCATTGGTAAAACTCGTAGTATCTTCCGCACAAGCTCTACCTCAGTGAATACCTTCCCAAGCGCTCTAGCATTGTATACCAAGGTTGAAAAGCGTCCAAACATATCCTTTATGCTCTCGCCTTTGTCCATCACAAAGTTTTCGTATTCATTGCTGAATAGGGCTAGCCGAGACTCCTTCACTTGAGAAGTTCCTTCGTGTGTCACCTCCAAAGTATGCCATATTTCCTGTGCTGTTGTACAATGAGAAATTCTATTAAATTCATTTTTATCAAGAGCACATATCAAAGCATTCATGGCTTTAGCATTTGTTGTTTTCAATTTCTTATCGTTAGCATCCCACCTATCCTTAGGTTTAGGAATCTCAGTATCACCAACGATTATAGTGGGGGGTTTATAGCCAGTTTCAATAATATCCCAAACTTCATAATCAACAGAACTGAGATAGATACCCATCCTAACTTTCCAATAAGCATAATCGTTCCCGTCAAACATGGGTGGCCTAGCAATAGATTGCCCCTCAGAAAAAGCATTATTTTGTAGACTCATGACTCTAGAGTTAAAAAAAAATATACCGGGCTCTGATACCACTTGTAGGATCTAAATTAACCCTAGAGGGGGGGGGGGTGAATAGGGTTATTGCAAATTTTCTTGATTTAAACACAAAAATAAACTGCAGAAATAAATATACTGAAAAGTAAATCACACACAAGATTTACCCAGCTTCGGCAACCCCTGCCTACTGCTGCATTCCCAGATTTCTATTAGAATTAAACAGTATCACGCTTACAAACACTCTAACAGACTTGCAAACCCTGCTACCGCCTATAGAGTTTTGCAAACTCGCAACCCCTGCTTACTGAACTAACTCTAAATAGACAATCAGACACAACCTAAAACCTAGGTGGTGATTTACCTAAACTCTTTGATTCGTAGAATAAAAACAATAATTAAGAACAATATAAAATAGCCCTTAACAATATTAATATAAGTCTATAATTAAACAAAACCCCCTTTTGTTTTTTAACACCGGCCCACTTCCTTATTTCACCCGATCCTCTTTTTGTCTTCGTTCGTGAGAAATAATGGCGGCTTCGTTCTGATTAGGGCTTCGTTCCCTTTTGATCCAGTTAGGGCTTCGGCTCTTTGTTGCAATTAGGGCTTCGGTTTCTTCAATTGATCTGTGATTGGTTGCCCTAGCTTGCTGCTTCTCTGATGGTTGACCTTTGCTTGTTTGCAGTTTCTCGATCGAGTTTGATGCTTGTGAATTCGGTATGTACTGTCTCCTTTTGCTTTTCTAAATTGATACTTGAACTCGATCGAATTTAAATGCCGATGATGATTAGGGTTTTAATAGGATTTGATTTCCTATTTTTGCGTTCGACTGATCGCTGCAAAAATTCTTGTTTTGCCGTTCGATTACGCTTTGATGCTGAGGATTAATCTGACTTTGTCAATTTCGTATTTCTAGTAACTTGATTCACACGGCTTTGAATTGATTTCGTGATTTGAGATATTTGACTTTTTCAATTTCGTATATTTTCGACTGTTGATTTTGGGTATGTGAATCCACTACTCTGTATTAGCTTCGATCATCACCATTGCTTTTTACATTTTCTCTGCTGCATACCACTGCATTTCACTGCACTGTTGAAATTTGTTGTGTCTTGTTCATTGGGCTGTGCAGTTGCTATGTCTTGTAGTTGAGCATTTGAGTCGGTGCTGTATCGATTTACTTGTGATGTTCTTGTAGTCAAGGCTTTGGTTGTTGCAGTATGTCACTGTTTTTCTTGTTAAAAAAAAAACTGCTGTGTCATTTTGGTTTTCACTTGTGCATTTTGCCTTGAGTACATGTATTCTTGGCACTGCTTCTTTTGTTGTATGTATTGCATCACCACTGCATCATGCTTGGCCTTGACTTGTAGAATTTCACTGTATCTTCACTTTTGCTTTGCATTGACCATGGCTTCTTTGCATGAACTACTGTGTATTTAGAGATTGAACCTGAGCATTACTTCGAGTTGTATTTACACCACTTTCTGTTGCACTGATTCTTGATATTTGTATCACTTGAGACTTGATGTTGACATGTGCATTTGGGTTTGTTGTTGATCTTCATGTGTTGGTTACTGATGCATACATGAGCTGTGTACACTCTTTGTTCTTGCATCTTCACCTGGTTGTTCCCTGTACTTGTGTTTCTGGTCTGTATCATGATTGAACATAGCATTCATATTGTTGTTGGATACTTAGAACTGTTGACAACAATTCGACTTCGACTTGGTCTTTGGGCATTGCATTACTTCATGTATGCTGAGCTCTGGTCATTTGCACTTGCACACTCCATACTTTGGTATTGCTCCATGTATTTGCATTGTACCAAGCCGTTACCTGCATTGGCCTTGAATTTGCATTGCAGTTTGCATGTGCTCAGCACTGTGTCTTGTTCACCATGTTGCAACTGGACTTGTTGCTGGACTTGTTGTGGCTCTATATCTTGTGCAATAGCTTGCTTTCACTGTTCCATGTGTATTTGCTTGAGTCACTTGTACACTTGTCCTCTGCACATGTTGTATGTATTGGTTGACTGTGCACACGAGTTGGCGAGGCAGTGCACACGTGTATAAATGTACACGTGTGTATTGCAGCCACTCATGATTACCTGTCCCTGTAATATCTATGTGCACGACTTTGTGATGAATTCAAGTGTGAATGATGACGAACAACCCAAATAACTGAGGCAAACGATATTTTCAAAAATCGTTTCTTTCAAATTTCAAAAATATTTCTCTTTCAATTTTACTGCGTTTGAAAATATTTTTGCAGATTACTCAGATGCAGGATTCAAACTGGATTATAGTTGAAGACGAAAATATGAGTGTGAGTGATATGTAGTAAGGTTTTGATGTAAATGTGAAATGTCATGTATTGTAGTCAAAATTGTATATGTATAGCGAGAACTTGAAATTATACTATCAAAGTTGTAATAAATATTTGTTTGAATAAAAATTTCTGTTTGAATTCAAAATCTGTTTAACTTGTTCTGTTTGAATTCAAATTCGAATTCTGTGTAATTTAATTTTATTCAACAAATATTTATTTATTCTAAAAAAAATAAAATAGTACATTACCAAATACATTTAAATGAATGTATATATGTTTATTATCATCAAACAAAAATCATATAGCGCAAGGCGCATATTCAACAGAATGGCCAAAATTGAAAGCAAATGTTGGTTGAAAATGAAAAGGTGGAATCCAAAGAGACTAAGCATACAAAAGGTTTCAAACTCTTCATATATCCAATATTTCTTTTTAAATTTTATATAACTGAAAAATATATATACATTTAGATAATAATACAAAAATTTAGTAAGTAAACAAAAATAAATATTAATTATATATAATTAAATTAAGAAAATAACAAAGAAAATGTAAACTAGTCTTGAAAATTTGAAAATAAATAGAACAAACCTTGGAAATTTTTTATGTACTTGAAAAATATTTATAAATAAAGATAAGAACACAAAATAAAAATACATTCACAAAACTAAATAAATAAATTTTAATTAAATATAATTTAAATGAAGAAAATAGTAGAAAAAAGGAACTAGGCTTTAAAATTTGAAAATAAATTTAACAAGCTTTGGAAAAATTTCAACATCACTTTAAAAATATTTTAAAGACAAAAATATATGTAACATAACATATACTTAAAATTTGAATAAGATATGACAAATAAAAATATAATTTATATAATTTAAAATAAACAATATTGTTAAATAAAACAATTTACACCCAATATTGAAAAACATAACTTTCATAATATATCTCCGATTTCAATGAAACGAGAAGCAGTATTCTTAAAATTTAATCTATTTTCATAATAAAAGATAAAATTAAAAAATTTAAATATTTAAATTTAAAATTTAAAAGTCAAAGTTTGACCATATTGACCAAAAATTCAATTTATAGAGAAATATTTAATTTTTTCAAGTTTGGAAATATAATTCACATAATAATCAAAATTTATATTTTAAATAACAAAATTTATTATTTTTAATAAATAAAATAAAGTTTTTAAATCAGGAAATTCAATTTAAAGGGAATAAAATATACAATAAAATAATCATAAAATACGGGGTTGTTACACTCTCCCCCACTCAAAACTTTTCGTCCTCGAAAAGGAATGAAGTACGGGAAACACAGAAAATAGAATAATTGAATGACAAGGAAAAGAAGAAGAAAAAAAGAAAGAAAGATTTCCATTGATCGCAGCAATCATGATTGGATCAACAGAAATTCCATTACTAGAAACAATATGTCCAAGGAATCAGACTTCATCTTTCCGGCAACGGCATTTAGAAAATTTTATTTAGCACAACACGATAACAAGATTCATCAAATCAATAAAGAAAGCAAGAGCATTAGTCAAACCAAATGGCACGACTAGCCATTTACAGAACTCATTCCCAGAGTTCCAGGAATAAGATCAATACGAAAAGAAATTTCCCGCTTAGGAGGTAAAGCAGCGACTTTACCAATGTATCGGGATAGAATCTGACTACAGGAGTCAAATGAAAATCACCACTAAAGCAATAATAAGAATTGAAAAGTTGCATATGCTTACAAATCCTATTAAGGTTTGCGGAGCCCCAATTGGATTTGAAACTCATAAAAGAACAGAAGCAAACTCAGGAGAAAGGAGATACTCAAACTTATCACACAAATCAACAGAAATAAGACTATAGAAAACTCTAGTATCAAATAAAACACGAATATAATACAGAAATAAAGAAATATTGCACTGAAGAGTACCTTGGTCATCACAAGGAGTAGGAGAAGGTGGAGGTACTGGAGACGATGCAGATGAGATAGAAAATATACCAGAAGGCTTAATATCAGCAGGAGGAGGAATAGCTACACAAGCTAAGGTAGGACAGATACTAGCATAGTGTCCCTTCTGATCGCATCTGAAGCAAGTGATGGCAGAAAGGTCAGTAGGTTGCCTATGAGAAGGAGGAGATGAAGAAAATCCCAAACCCGAATTCTTGAGCCAAATCTGTTTCTATTGCTGGAAATTAGGCTTTCTCTTCCTACAAATGGCAGAGGAAGACTGAGATGAAGGAGTACCATTAGGAGCAGGAGCAAGAGCAGGAGCAGGACCCTTAGAAGTAGGGTTCTCATAACGGATAGCCGCATCCATAAGCTAGGTGAACGTGAGAAATGAGATGATCATAATACTCGGGACGAGCACCAGATGTGAACTTCTCATTCTTCTTGAGAGGAGTGTCAATCAGGCTAGGACCGAACTTAGAAAGTTCGTTGAACTTCCTCTCATACTCAGCAAAAGACATGGTACCCTGCTTGAGATCCATAAATTCACGATAAAGCTGAGATTTCCCGGCTTTGGGCATCCATTTTGCCACAAAAGCTTCTCTAGAAAGATGATAGATAAATTTAGAAAAGCATAAAAAAGATAGAAAAACAGAATTCAAAGAAACCCGAGAAGATACCTAAACTGTTCCCAAGTAATATCATCTTCGACGGTGTTAGCCGTGACAGACTCCCACCAATCTAGAGCAGACTCATGCAACTGCCAAGCTGCTAACTGACACTTCTGGACATTAGTAATCTCAAGACCAGTAAATATCCTCTCAAGACTCCACAACCATTGATGAGCCTCAATGATGCTCTCTGAACCCGTGAATGGGCCATTGCTGAGCCTCAATGATGCTCTCTGAACCCGTGAATGGGCCATTGCTGAGCCTCAATGATGCTCTCTGAACCAGTGAATGCGGTTCCACAAAATTGAGAGAATTCCATACAAAGAACAGTAAATCTAACAAGAGCAACAGGTTGAGGGGCTGGGGCAATACCACGACACCTACCTTTGGCATTTCCTCGATTCATCCTGAAAAATATCAAGAATGAATTTAGGACAAGATAAAGACAAGCCAAAGATAAATTAAGATAAGACAAGAAAATTCACTTGGATGAATATCATAAAGAAAGAAAAATCTAACAAGGTAGATACGAAAGGAAGTTGGAAAACATTTGAAAAATCCTTTAAAACAAGAAATTTTTTTATATCAAAATAATAATTGAAAAATCTTTTGAAAACGTTTTGAAAATCATTTTGAAAAAATCATTTCTACTTAGGAAATACACTCTCTCACAAAGAAAGTGATTCTGAGATTGATTTCACTCATTCTAGGGTATTTCTACTTTATCTCTAATGAGTTTTTGCTCCTCAGGCAATGGTTTGCCAAAAACCAAAGCTCTGATACCAAATGTAACGACCAGCCATTTCGTACCATTCAAATCGACAATAATCCACATATGTCAGACTTGAATGATGCAAAATAACAGATTGTAAATAAATTTGGAGCAAATGAAATCAAATACACAGAATCACATACAAAGAACAACAAGAATAACTCACAGCGGAATATAAAATAGCATAATAGTTCATGAAGCTACTATAACAAAGTCTCAAAACAAATACATAATATCAGTCTGAAACACATAATAGAAATACCAAATACATAGAAGTTCACAAATACATGAGATAAACTAGAACAACTGAAACAGAAATAGATATATAAATAGATAGGCAGAATCTCTAGCAAAGGCCAGCTCCAGAAAGAGAATCTAAAGCTGTGAATACTCAGGCTGACCTGAGTGTAAAGCAGAACACAAAACACTCGAGTCAAGACAATATATACTTATATAATGTAAAACCAACTCAAGTGAACTGTAATAAGGTACAAGTAACTTAAAGGACGCCTGGGACCGCCCATCCTCTAAGGATCCGTTAAACTATTTACTATATAGTAATACTTCACGATTATAATAATGTCTATAGTAAAATAAACTTACTTTAAATTAGCGTTCCGGGCTACCCATATCACCCTTCACACATAATAGTCCCAGTAATCCATCCAGTATCAGCATATCTCCAGATCAAGAGACTACCCTAAATACTCCATGGACGAGGGAGAAAAACAAACTCATAGTAAAGGCTCGGTATGGTAGGTGACACGGCACACAAGGCAATGCCAGGGTAGATATACCATTACGCACACGGCCTGGTGGTAACGCAACAGCCACATACACCCACCTCGGAACACACTCCCATATCAAAATCGGAGGACGGCCATCTAATCAATCACAAGTAAGAGTATAGTATCGAAGGAATGTGTCCGACCAGAGGAGCTACCGCTTTTGGCCCGAGATCGCTCCTGTTTTAGCCACCTTAAGCCAACTCAGGGGAGTCGGGTCTACGTAATATACCTCAAGAACGTCGGCACCATCCTACTTCATTCTGGAATCTCCACCACGTACACTTTTGTTAAAGTGGTTTTCGGTGTCGACAGAGAATATGTCCATATCCGATCCCGGTCTCTTTAACAACCAATCGTTTTTATAACCCGTAGTTATAATTTAAAAATCATAGATATACTTCAAAACAAAGTGTCATTTCAAATTCAAATCTTTGTCAGTAATAAAGATCTAATCATTTCCAAACCATTTCAATATATCAAAATATCATATCTTTCAAAATTCATTTTAAATCGTTATTTGAATTCAAATCCAAATATATACATTTAAATATCCTTTTTAATTCAAAGAGATCATTCATTTATTATCATTTCAAATCACCTTTTAAATAGTTTATATTTAAATCAAAACAATTCATTTAAACCATTTAAAATGAAGTCATTATTTTTAAAATAAAATATTTAGTTTCCAAAATTTTGGGCAAATTCTGAGCTCATTTATTTAAATCAAAACCTCAAACATTCATTTCAGCCTACCGCAACACTTATCAAGTGCTACTGTAGCCCTTTATTTAGTTTCAGATTTTAATTATCTTTCTACTATCGCAGCACTTACCAAGTGCTGTAATACCACTTAGTTATAATTTATACATAGTTCATTTGTATCAACACAGCACTTACAAAGCGTTGTAATATCATTTACGTTAGAAATAATAACATTTCAAAATACTGTTAATTACGTTTCCAATATTCAATATAATTTCACAAACAATTAATCTTTTTATTTTTATTTTTATTTCAAACATATAAAATCATATAATTTCACATTTAAAACCATCATTTAGTTTTCCTTAAATTCATGATTTTATAAGGTTAACTTTCCATTCAAAAATCAATATTTAATAATAATTCATATATTAAATTCACACATTCAATTTAAATTCTTTAAAATTAAATTTTAACTTAACATTTAAGTTTACATTTCAAATACAACTCATTTTCATTTTATTTACTTAACTTAAAATTTCCCTTTTAAACAAAATTCACAAATTTCCAATTTAAGTAACATTTCAAAATTCAACTCAATATTCATTCATTTAACAATTTAACTTTATTCAAAAATCATTAAAATATTATAAAAATCATTTTAAATTCATTTTAAATCAAAATATCATAAATTTATCAAATTTTCATATTTAATTTAAATTCTATTTATCACCAAATTATAATTTCCAAAATAACTTACATTTCAAATTGTCTAACTTTACCATTAATTTATTTTACTTATAAATTCTTAGAAAATCAATAATACTTTACAAAAATCATTTTTAATTAAGTTTTAAATCAAAATATTATAATATTTACATTTCAAACATATTTTAAAAATTTTAGAAAAATATATTTTAACTAATGGTCTGTATATAATTTCTTAGCCTAAGTAAAGTGATACGGGTAATATATCATTTCAACCCGTAATTTACAAAGAACACCGAGTTTTATCATTTCAAACCCATAGTTCCAAGTAAATGAAAATAATTGAAAATCTTTCAGGCCTATCATTTCAGCCCATAACAATTTTCCATTATTCTAATGTCCTTTCGGTTATGTATCATTTTAACCCATAGTGATTCTAATCTAAAGGGAACTTGCAGTGTGATAAACTGAAATAAATAACAGAATAGCATTATATAACAGTAACAGATGATATAAAGGGTGTATAAGCATGGATGAACATCATATAATCATAACATAGCAAATATAATACGGTGATGCATTTTACAGATTCACAGGTGATCGATTTACTAGTTATATAAGTACAAAACTGTCTGGTGAGAATAACTCATAGGTATAAAATGGAGACAATGATAAAAGCACAAACTGAGATCTTCAAAGGCACGATAGCATGACAAAGATTTGAATTTGTGAGAGCCAAAGATTAATTTCCTTGAACACATTTCAAACAAAACAATATAACTAACATAAGTTTGAACCCAAAATACGATTAAACAATGGTAGAAATGAATGCATAAATCATCTCCAAACCACTTGAACATGCCTTCTACAACATATGCCTCTGCCCTAGGTTGGAAAGGCATGACTAAAGCAAGGACTAGGATCTGGTTTGGGTTCAATAGGGTCGGCCTAGCATGTATGGCATGATGGTGTACAAGCAAAAGTAGCGATGCATGAACTACACAAGACATAAAGCAATACAACCATGATTCAATGCACCATTGGCTCAGCCAAAGAAAGGATAGGCACAGAAAGGTTAGCAGTGGGGTCAGGGATGACATGGCAGTGGGTTTTAGGTCGGCTATGGGTGGTGGAGATGGTGTAGGTGGCAGCCAAAGGAAGGTTGAAGGTGATTGAAGACATAGATGGCTCGGCTAGGCAATTCAAGTGGAGTTTGTGCAAATTTTATTGGATTTGGTCACATGGGTGCATAGCCATGGGCTTTGGAAGAGGACTGGAGGAGGTGGTGGGTGGTTCAGGTGGTGGTGGAGGCAGCCATGGTGAAGGAGTTGTAACAGGCCACCTTTTTGGATGGTTCAAATCGACAATAAACCACACATGTCAGAATCAAACCATTCAAAAGGGAGGATTGTTAATGAGGTAAATAAGAAAAAAAATAAAAAGGGAAGAGAAAAACGAAATGCAGAATCTCGCAGCGTAACGACAAAATGTAATAATCAAATAAACAGTTCATGAAGTTGTTTCACAAATAACATTTCCTTACACTTTTACAAATTCAAATCAGAGTTATACATATATCATAAATAACCAAATAATGCAGCGGAACATAGAATGTAGTGGAAAAATAAATAGCAATAATATATTGAATCTTCGTCTTCGTCCACCAGAAGTAGTCTTCAATACTGAAAAACTCAGGCTGACCCGAGCATAAAGGAAAATAATACACTCGAGTCAGAACTAAAATTCTTATGCAAATTAAATCAAAAGTAGATGAAATAGGGAATGCGGATAACTACATTTTTGAAGGTTCAAATTTCTAAAATGTTATTGTTTCCATATTAAAAAAATAAAATGGATTTCACAATAGATCCATTCTAGTAAATTACAAATTTACAGAATAATTCCCAGTTAAATATCATAGTTTTAGAGATTTGATTTATAAAAATGTTCCAAAGTTTCAATATTCACTTTTTTTGGAAACTTCCCAGTGTCTCAAAATTTAATTTTGAAAACTTTCAAGTAGGGTAACGACGGTTTACTTCCCAAAATCATTTTTATGGTTCAAATAGTAGATCTAAACATACTATTTTTTCTCTAATGTAAATACTTGAAATTCATGGGTTTTACATCCTTATTCAGTGTGCAAATAATCAATATGAAATGTAAATAATTATAATAAACTACAGGGTGATAACAAAAATATATCAAATAAATGAACAAATATACATTCAATCACAATAGCATCCATCACAACATACAATCTACATTCAAATCAATCAATTCAACAAATCAACCAATTCAATAATAAGTCACAGTAATTATTAGTCATCACATATTGGAATTTAGCTATTCAAATTAAACATTAATAAATATTCCAAACCAACAATCAAAAATTTATCACTATATGACCTGGTTTAACTTGCAATAAAATTTTAGTATTTCGTGAGTGAGTTAAACACTTGCCTTCTGGATTTCCCTTTTCTAGTCGGATTTGGATCCGCTACTACTTCCTCCTTTTGAGTTGTTTCCTTCTATCTTAATCTTTTTTTAGAATGTTTTGGAAGAGATAGAGAAGTTGTTATAGATCTGGATTTAAAGAAAAAGATTTGGAAAAAAGAAGAATGTTTGAAAAAGAAGAAGAAAATTTAAAGAAGATGAAGAATTGAAAAAGAAAAGGAAGCTTTCAAAAAGAAGAAGATTTGAAGAAGAAGAAGAAACAAAAAGACAAAGAATGAAGTAAAAAAAAAAGAGAAGAAGGAGATTTAAAGAAGAAAAAATGAAAACGGAAGGAGGAAGGTGAAGAGAGAAAAAAATGAGATGGAAGTTTTATTTGAAAAATGAAGCTATAGAAGATGAGATTAGAAAATGAAATATGACTAAATGAATGAAGATGGAAACAAATGAAAAGCTAATAAGGTATATATAAACAAACTAGGAATTGAAATAAAGTTAAATATGAACAGCCCTAAAACGTAGTATTGAAAGATGTGAACTAAATGAATATGAGGTGATAGAAGAAATAAAATGCAAATGAAGAAATACAATTATAGATTATTTAATAATAAGGAAATAAAGGTGGAGGGACAAAATGCACATTTAGTTTTAAATGCTTTAGGCATTGAAAATGCATAAGGAAATGTGTGTAGGAATGAGAAAATTTGCAACCCAAAGGAAAATAAAAAATTTTATAACCAAAAATGAGATGGAAAGAATTAAATATAGCCTAAAAGCTTAGGCTTAGGTATTAAACCAAAGGAGAAATGAATGGACCAAGTTTTAATAATGAGGTAACTATTTTAAAAGGTACATGCAATAAATAAAAAGAAATGAAGGGACCACATACACATTTTGAAATTCAATTTCTTTCAAAACGTAACCAAATTAATTTCATTCACACAAATAATACTCAATTTGTACACAAAGAAATTTTTATCTACGCACAATTAATAAAATTATACCTACCTTAAAAATGAGAACGTTCAATTCTTTTATTTCCATTAAAGCACAATTTTTGTTTAACACAAAATATACGTTTCTTTTATTAAATCTATTAATTGCAATCAAAGTTTTCTTTCCTTTTAATCGAAATCTTTCCATTACTTTAATTGCAATTAATAACAAGTTAAATTTCAAAATAGATAAACCAAAATGGACGAGAAATAGGATAATTGTTTCCTTAAGTCATTTAAACATGTTTATAAATTTGTTGTTTTACACCACCGTAATAAATAACTCACTTAAATTATATTCCTATTCTTGAAATCAATATGTATGCTAAAACAGCATTCAAATAAATGTATATTTCCCTTTTTTTAACAAATCATTCTATTCTTTACTCTAATGAAATTAAATCTACATTCACAAACGAAATATTTCAAGGCAAGGCTCGCGTGTAAATAAATAAAACTTACTGGAAGACCAAAAGAGGCATGTATTTAATGAAAGAAAGTAGTAATAAAATAAAATAAATGAAAGCGACAGATTTAAATTTGAGAATGTAGTCCGTACATAGAAATCACAAATCAAATATACTAAAAAAATTCATTTTAACATATTTTATTAACCCTAATACGCTCAAATTTACACACATATATGTATTTTTATTTAGTAAACAGTAAATAAAATTAAACACTACAATTAACATAATGAGGACCCCCACCCCACACATTAAAAGATGAACTGAGACCCCAAAGTCAAATTTGAAACAGAATAAATCTCCTATGTTAATATACTAACTATTCCAAATCAAAAACTTAACCAAACCTTCAAGTTGTTTTCTTACCATTTTATTATTGTATATTATTTTTTTAATTAAATTCAAATTAAGGAATATTTAGATAAATCAAATATTCCAACTAAAAACATACAACAAAATTCATTCTTTGTTTTAATGAAATTAAATTAACATTCATAGATGAAATATTCACTTTATTTGATAAGAATATTCTTATCAAGAAATCATTCTTTTCTTTTATTTTTATCAAAACATATTTCTTTTTATTACACATTCATTTACAATTAACACCTCCCCCTTTAAAACCAACTTATATTTAAAGATTATCCCTTTAAAGAGTCACAGTATTAATACTTCGTACAACCACTTCATTTCTTTACCAATTAATTTCATATAATCGTTATATTTGTACCAAATATAAGTGCTTACAATTTGAACGTAATATTTCTCAATGAAATTCTCAATATATTTTTAACACAAAACATATGTTGCATATATCATTAGTTAATTACCATTTACTTCTATCTCTTATTAATGGCAAGATATAATTACTATTACTTACAATGATTAAATCTCAGAACATACCCTAATACAGGGAAGATAATTAATCCATTTATTTCCTTTGAAATCCAATTTTCTATGTTAAACCCAATATCTATATACTAATTTAATTCTAACATTTAATTACAAATGTAATAAAACCTGTTCATTATATATTTAAATTTCAAACAAATCCTTTTATTTTGATTTACATTCTTATTATCAAATCAACTATTCTCTTATGCAATTGATTAACATAAGTTTTACACTCACCACTCAACAGTTAACATTTCTTCTTATATCAATTGTAATATTTCAATTACATTAATTCTCCATTAATTACCAAATAAGTTTCTAACGGATTTGGTAATAAGAAAATAAGTAAAACAATGGTTATACGTTAATAATCCATATCTATTAACTTATTGTTTACAAACAAAGGTTAATAAATTTACGTACAAAATAATTGATTTCATACTCCATAATAAAACCAATTGCAATTAATAACATAAGATTACATCAATTTATACATTGTTTATTATATTCCTTATTAACCTTTATATTTAAGTTGACTGAAATTACGTTAACGTAGTATAGTAGTCAATTACATTCAATCAATATTAGCTAATTATATGTTTTATCTCATTAAATTATTTGTTTTAAGATTTATCTTAAAGTCAAAATTTCTAATCTAATAAGATTCAATTTAATAAATCATAAATTTTAGTTTCTAACAATATTAAAGCCCAAAACCTTATTAAATTTAATATTTTTAATTATCAAAATATGGCATGTTACAGTCTCCCCCACTCAAAACTTTTTCGTCCTCGAAAAGGAACAAGAAGGAATCGAGGAATTTGAAATATTTTATTCAAAATGATCAATTTATAAAAAAATTAACTTACATATTTAAATTTAATATAAATCTGAAAATAACTCCATTCGATTATTGAATAAAAATTTAAGTTTTTTGGTATTTGCCCTTGAAGATAAAAGAAATATTTCAACATATCTAAAAATTCAGTTAAGACATCTAACCTCATTACTTAGTAAAAATATAAGATATATTTAAAACATCCTCATAGCATTATGCGAAGATTTTTCAAAAGTCTAAAACAATGTTAGAAATTTATATCAAAACATTATAATAATCTTTAAAATAAGGTTCCTTAAATCCAAAAAATTTATCAGACTCTTTATTTTTTAAAATAAGTATAAACTCAATATTATTAAACTGATACTAATAGTATACTCAAATCTTACATTAAATTTCTAAATCAAATTATAAAATTTCACACCTTCGTATTTACTTTAAACACTTGTTTCAAAATGAATATTCTAATACAAAATTCAAATAGTAAATAAACCTATAAACTTTACTATTAGTACTTTGAAATCAAGTAAATATTTCAAACTATACTTCCAACATAGGGAATCAAATTTATTTGTCAAGTATATTGCTATAAATAAACTTTGCAAATCAATTTTTTTTTGTTCTTTCCATTTATATGATATCTTTAAATTATACATTCAAAGAAACTTATATAAATTTACTTGAAATATTCATTTGAAAGCTTTATTTGCAAATCAGTCATCTTTAATACTTTTCAAAAATTCATTTGTAAAGTTTCTTGCTTCATTTATAAATACCATTTAAATATTTTAAATAACATCTTTATAAATATATGTAAACTATTTGAAAATAATTATTTACATCATTACTTATATTTGCAAAGAAGCTATTAAAAACATCAAATCCATTATTTAGAAATTTATTAATTTTATCTCAAGATACTTTCCAAATATTTTTAATAAATCAATAATCATTTACTTTAAATATATTTTATTTAATTATTAACTTCTAAAATATTTACAACACTGATAATTTACTATTAAACCATGTTGTAAGTTATTAAACAATATTTTAAACATTTTAAAGTATTTAGAATTGACAAAAAAATGACCAAAATGTCTTTTATATAATACTTTATCAAAATACTTTTATAACTCGATGTCTTAACAGGTTTATGCTCGTTCTTGCAGACTCTGGCAATGCGTTGATCAGGCGCAAAGCTAGAATTCTTCAAGTACTTAGTAGATCTGTTTCAACAACCAGTGAAAATATTAAAGAACCTTTAAAAACAGATATGGAAAGTACAATCCAAACAAAACAACCAAACCAAAACCTTTGTCCAACCATGGTTCGCAGATACACAATGGTTACGCCTGGATCCTCCAGGAAACAATCCATATCCGTAGGCTTTCTCAGCCCTGCGAGTTACGCCATGATGACTAGTAGGGTGCAGGATACACAATGGTTATACCTGGGTCCCCCAGGAAACAATCTGTACCCCTAGGCTGCCTCAGCCAAGCAGTTTCGCTACTAATGCGACCTACACAGATTGCAGGATACACAATGGTTACGCCTGGATCCTCCAGGAAACAATCCGTACCCCTAGGCCAGACTCAGCCAGGCAGTTGCGCTATGAAGTCGCGAGAGAAAAAAACCATGGGTTACGCCATAGTGGGAACACTCGAGTATCACATCCGAAAAACCAAAAATCAGAGAGAATAATATCGATAGAATGAATCCACAATGTGGCCACAAAGCGGATATCAAGCAGAAGGCACTTTCCATATCTTTACTTCGAAATATATATCATATAGTACCTTTTCAAATACTTTCAAATATCATACTTATATAAAGTCCATTATATATAGGATTCCATTTTCAAATCGAATACTTTCCAAATCAATAGTATATCAAATCACACTTATGTAGGCTTCGATTATATAAAATTCTCTTTCCAAATTGATTACCTTTCAAATCAATAGACTTCAAATCAACTTCATACTTATACAAACCCATTTTATATAAGTTCGACCATTTCCAAATCAAGTACTTAATAATATACTGTTCTCAATTTCAAATTATTTCTATATCAATTCAGTTTCAAAATCATATATGATTTCACCAATTTTCTTCCAAATTAAATATCTCAATTTCAAAGCTCCTAAAATAATAGGTTTAGAAAATAATCCCAGTTTCCAGCTTTATAACTATCCCTTTAAAACCTTTAAATTTTTTATTTCTATATGAAAAATCCAAATTACCTTTTTGCAAATTATTTATTTAACAACAGTTTATACTTAAGTCATACCCTTCATACTTTAAACATACAAAACTAAACTTATATTCTTGATCAGATATTTATACTCTTTGAAATTTCTTAGTTTTAAAATTTTAAATCTTGATTTAGAAGTGCTCGAACCTTCAAAATAGTCGGTGAAATCAAATTTCAAATCCAAGAGTTGGAAATCAGTAATAAATCAGTAAATCAATTTTTTTTATAATAGAGTTATACTAAAACAAATTCGAAATTCGAGGATTGAACACCGGTTCATTTCAAATCATTTCAAATATGTGTGTGTGTGTGTGTGTGTGTGTGTGTGTGTATATATGTGTGTGTGTGTGTATCTTTCGAATATCAAATCATACTTCGGA
This sequence comes from Allium cepa, assembly GCA_030765085.1. Lineage (NCBI taxonomy): Eukaryota > Viridiplantae > Streptophyta > Magnoliopsida > Asparagales > Amaryllidaceae > Allium > Allium cepa. The sequence continues at coordinate 1,047,835,590 of CM060941.1, forward strand.
ATTGGAAATCAAATTTGGTTTCACGAAATCACTCGCATAGCAAAGTTACTAAAGTGGCCTCTCCCCCACTCTGAGACTTGAAAATCAATGTCGATGATGCGTGCATTCATCACCGAAATTATTTTCCAGCGACATAAGCGAGTTATGGACTTCTATGTTCTTGAAAACTTCATTGAGATTTCTTTGAAATCATTGGAATTCATTTGAACTCATTTGAAACATTTCTTATTTGGAAAATACTACTAAATTGTATTATTATATATATTTCCAAAATCTTAAACTAATTACAAAATACCGGAATTCAATTCTCGAATTTCAAATTTAACCCTTCAGTTATAAATCATTTTTAATCTCATCGATTAACACAAATATCACTTCGAACTTTAATATTTGTTTCACAGAATTTCTCCATTTAATATAAACATTAATATATCCATTCTCATAATATTGCTTATCTTTCCCTTTAATTTAAATTACATTCATTTCACATGTAATATTTCTCATTTAAAACTAATTTATTTGCAAATAATTTCATAAGGAATTTCTTTACGACCAATTTATAAAACTTAATTCCTTTTTATAAGATTCTGTTCGAGTTTAAAGTTATCACAACTTTATTTATAACCATTTATTGCAACATCTATTTATTTCATAACAATTTACAAGTCATGGCCTTATTTGTAATCATTTCACTTTTAATTCATATTGCTTATTCCATTTAGTTTCATCTTTACCTTTAAATTTATTCATGATATGTTTCATAAATGTTAATTAAGTTTATAAACATATTTTTCCAATTTAATCTCATTTATAACATTTCCTTAATCACAATTTCAATTTAAACATCCCAAGGCTTAAAGTTCACACTTGTATATTATTACATTACATGCTAAGAATGTATACCCCAATTCTATTCATTTACTAAACATAGATATAACAAATTAAACCTTATTTTACTTTCTTTCAAATTAAGGTTATCAATTCAACTATATAATTCAACATAATTATCAAGTTTTGCTCTTATATTAATACAAAAAGGTTTCAATTATCCAAAATATCTAAATATTCCATTTTTTTCCAATAGATGAAAGTACATGTCAACAAACAACAAACTTCGCATCAACATTTCAATTTCATAAACAAATATCCTAATTTCATTTTATTCTCTTTAATACACCATTATTAAACTAGTATTTAGTCAATTACTTCAATCAACAATAATCAACCAATGTTTATAATTGGATTAAATACAATATGTCAACACAATGATAATAATTAAATATCACCATTTCATAAATCAAACACATTACAAATAAATATATTAGTCTTAAAAATTTATTCCTTTATATATATCATATAATATTAGGAAAAATAATTTCATTTCAAAATTTATATAAAACATTTTTATAACATTAACAAATACGCGCTCAGGTATATACACTCAGACAACTTATTCTAGGGTATTACTACCATATCTCTAATGAGTTAACCCCAACAGGCTAAGGTATGTCTAAACCAAAGCTTTGATACCAACTGTAACAGGCCACTTTTTTGGATGGTTCAAATCGACAATAAACCACACATGTCAGAATCAAACCATTCAAAAGGGAGGATTGTTAATGGGGTAAATAAGAAAAAAAATAAAAAGGAAAGAGAAAAACAAAATACAGAATCTCGCAGCGTAACGGCAAAATATAATAATCAAGTAAATAGTTCATGAAGCTGTTTTACAAATAACATTTCATTACACTTTTACAAATTCAAATCAGAGTTATACATACATCATAAATAACCAAATAATGCAGCGGAACACAGAATGTAGTGGAATAATAAATAGCAATAATATACTAAATTTTCGTCTTCGTCCACCAAAAATAGTCTTCAATGCTGAAAAACTCAAGCTGACCCGAGCATAAAGGAAAATAATACACTTGAGTCAGAACTAAAATTCTTATGCAAATTAAATCAAAAGTATATGAAATAGGGAATGCAGATAACTACATTTTTGAAGGTTCAAATTTCTGGAAATGTTATTGTTTCCATATTAAAAAAATAAAATGGATTTCACAATAGATCCATTCTAGTAAATTATAAATCTACAGAATAATTCCCAGTTAAATATCATAGTTTTAGAGATTTGATTTATAAAAATGTTCCAAAGTTTCAATGTTCACTTGTTTTGGAAACTTTCCAATGTTTCAAAATTTAATTTTGAAAACTTTCAAGTAGGGTAACGACGGTTTACTTCCCAAAATCATTTTTATGGTTCAAATAGTAAATCTAAACATACTATTTTTTCTCTGATGTAAATACTTGAAATTCATGGGTTTTACATCCTTATTCAGTGTGCAAATAATCAATATGAAATTTAAATAATTACAATAAACTATAGGGTGATAACAAAGATATATCAAATAAATGAACAAATTTACATTCAATCACAATAACATCCATCATAACATACAATCAATATTCAAATCAATCAATTCAACAAATCAACCAATTCAATAATGTGTCACAGTAATTATTAGTCATCACACATTGGAATTTAGCTATTCAAATTAAATATTAACAAATATTCCAAACCAACAATAAAAAAATTTATCACTATATGACCTGGTTTAACTTGCAATAAAATTTTAGTATTTTGTGAGTGAGTTAAACACTCACCTTATGGATTTCCCTTTTCTAGTCGGATTTGGATCCGCTACTACTTCCTCATTTTGAGTTGTTTCCTTCTATCTTAATCTTTTTTTAGAATGTTTTGGAAGAGATAGAGAAGTTGTTATAGATCAGGATTTAAAGAAAAAGATTTGGAAAAAAGAAGAATGTTTGAAAAAAAAATTTTTTTTAAAGAAGATGAAGAATTGAAAAACAAAAGGAAGCTTTCAAAAAGAAGAAGATTTGAAGAAGAAGAAACAAAAAGACAAAGAATGAAGTAAAAAAAAGGGAAGAAGGAGATTTAAAGAAGAAGAAATGAAAACGGAAGGAGGAAGGTGAAGAGAGAAAAAAATGAGATGGAAGTTTTATTTGGAAAATGAAGCTATAGAAGATGAGATTAGAAAGATGTGAACTAAATGAATATGAGGTGATAGAAGAAATAAAATGCAAATGAAGAAATACAATTATAGATTATTTAATAATAAGGAAATAAAGGTGGAGGGACAAAATGCACGTTTAGTTTTAAATGCTTTAGGCATTGAAAATGCTTAAGGAAATGTATGTAGGAATGAGAAAATTTGCAAATCAAAGGAAAATAAAAAAATTTATAACCAAAAATGAGATAGAAAGAATTAAATATAGCCTAAAATCTTAGGCTTAGGTATTAAATCGAAGGAGAAATGAACGGACCAAGTTTTAATAATGAGGTAACTATTTTAAAAGGTACATGCAATAAATAAAAAGAAATGAAGGGACCACATACACATTTTGAAATTCAATTTCTTTCGAAAGATAACCAAATTAATTTTATTCACACAAATAATACTCAATTTGTACACATACAAATTTTTATCTACGCACAATTAATAAAATTATACCTACCTTAAAAATGAGAACGTTCAATTCTTTTATTTCCATTAAAGCACCATTTCTGTTTAACACAAAATGTACATTTCTTTTATTAAATCTATTAATTGCAATCAAAGTTTTCTTTCCTTTTAATCGAAATCTTTCCATTACATTAATTGCAATTAATAACAAAGTTAAATTTCAAAATAGATAAACCAAAATGGACGAGAGATTGGATAATTGTTTCCTTAAGTCATTTAAACATGTTTATAAATTTGTTGTTTTACACCACCGTAATAAATAACTTATTTAAATTATATTCCAATTCTTGAAATCAATAGTATGCTAAAACATCGTTCAAATAAATGTATATTTCCTTTTTTTTAACAAATCATTCTATTCTTTACTCTAATGAAATTAAATCTACATTCACAAATGAAATATTTCAAGGCAAGGCTCGCATGTAAATAAATAAAACTTACTGGAAGACCAAAGGAGGCATGTATTTAATGAAAGAAAGTAGTAATAAAATAAAATAAATGAAAGCGACAGATTTAAATTTGAGAATGTAGTCCGTACATAGAAATCACAAATCAATTATACTAAAAAAATACAATTCTTTTTAATATATTTTATTAACCCTAATACGCTCAAATTTACACACATATATGTATTTTTATTTAGTAACAGTAAATAAAATTAAACACTACAATTAACATAATGAGGACCGCCACCCCACACGTTAAAAGATGAACTAAGACCCCAAAGTCAAATTTGAAACGGAATAAATCTCCTATGTTAATATGCTAACTATTCTAAATCAAAAAATTAACCAAACCTTCAAGTTGTTTTCTTACCATTTTATTATTGTATATTATTTTTTTAATTAAATTCAAATTAAGGAATATTTAGATAAATCAAATATTCCAACTAAAAACATACAACAAAATTCATTCTTTGTTTTAATAAAATTAAATTAACATTCATAGATGAAATATTCACTTTATTTGATAAGAATATTCTTATCAATAAACCATTCTTTTCTTTTCTTTTTATCAAAACATATTTCTTTTTATTACACATTCATTTACAATTAACACCTCCCCCTTTAAAACCAACTTATATTTAAAGATTATCCAATTAAAGAGTCACAGAAATAATACTTCGTACAACCACATCATTTCTTTATCAATTAATTTTATATAATCGTTATATTTGTACCAAATTTAAGTGCTTACAATTGGAACGTAATATTTCTCAATGAAATTCTAATATATTTTTAACACAAAACATATGTTGCACATATCATTAATTAATTACCATTTACTTCTATCTCTTATTAATGGCAATATATAATTACTATTACTTACAATGATTAAATCTCAAAACATACCCTAATACAGGGAAGATAATTAATCCAATTGTTTCCTTTGAAACCCAATTTTCTATGTTAAACCCAATATCTATATACTAATTTAATTCCAGCATTTAATTACAAATGTAATAAAACCTGTTCATTATATATTTAAATTTCAAACAAATCCTTTTATTTTGATTTACATTGTTATTATCAAATCAACTATCCCCTTATGCAATTGATTAACATAAGTTTTACACTCAACAGTTAACGTTTCTTCTTATATCAATTGTAATATTTCAATTACATTAATTCTCCATTAATTACCAAATAAGTTTCTAACAGATTTAATAATAAGAAAATAATAAAACAATGGTTATATGTTAATAATCCATATCTATTAACTTATTGTTTACAAACAAAGGTTAATAAATTTACGTACAAAATAATTGATTTCATACTCCATATTAATACCAATTGCAATTAATAACATAAGATTACATCAATTTATACATCGTTTATTATTTTCCTTATTAACCTTTATTATTTAAGTTGATTGAAATTACGTTGACATGGTATAGTAGTCAATTACATTCAATCAATATTAGCCAATTATGTGTTTTATCTCATTAAATTATTTGTTTTAAGATTTATCTTAAAGTCAAAATTTCTAATCTAATAAGATTCAATTTAATAAATCATAAATTTTAGTTTCTAACAATATTAAAGCCCCAAACCTTATTAAATTTAATATTTTTAATTATCAAAATATGGGTTGTTACAGAGTGGAGAGGGGCCGAGCAACAAAGGTGAGAAAGCAAGTGAAAAACATCAACAAACAAGAAGAAAACAACGAAAAGAGAAAAGAATTTTGCCAAACTTCTTTGCTTTAGAAATGACCATGAATTTTAGGGTTGAGAAGCCTTATGACATGCATGAAAATGAAGAAAAGAAGTCTGCTGAAGCAATGATAAGGAACGGCAAAAATTGAAGGCGAATGTTAGTTGAAAATGAAAAGGTGGAATCCAAAGAGACTAAGCATACAAAAGGTTTCAAACTCTTCAAATATCCAATATTTCTTTTTAAATTTTATATAACTAAAAAATATATATACATTCAGATAAAAATACGAAAATTTAGTAAGTAATAAAATAAAATAAATAAATATTAATTATATATAATTAAATTAAGAAAATAACAAAGAAAATGTAAACTAGTCTTGAAAATTTGAAAATAAACGGAACAAACCTTGGAAAATTCTTATGTACTTGAAAAATATTTATAAATAAAGATAAGAACACAAAATAAAAATGCATTCACAAAAATAAATAAATAAATTTTAATTAAATATAATTTAAATGAAGAAAATAGCAGAAGAAAAGGAACTAGGCTTTAAAATTTGAAAATAAATTCAACAAGCTTTGGAAAAATTCAAACATCACTTTAAAAATATTTAAAAGATAAAAATATATGTAACATAACATATAATACAAATTTGAATAAGATACGACAAATAAAAATATTATTTATATAATTTAAAATAAACAATATTGTTAAATAAAATAATTTACACCTAATATTGAAAAAACATAACTTTCATAATATGTCTCCGATTTCAACGAAACGAAAAGCAGTATTCTTAAAATTTAATCTATTTTCATAATATAAGATAAAATTCAAAAATTAAATATTTAAATTTTAAATTTAAAAGTCAAAGTTTGACCATATTGACCAAAAATTCAATTTCTAGAGAAATATTCAATTTTATTCAAGTTTGGAAATATAATTCACATAATAATCAAAATTAATATTTTAAATAACAACATTTATTCTTTTTAATAAATAAAATAAATAAATCAGAAAATTCAATTTCAAAGAAATAAAATATACAATAAAATAATTACAAAATGCAGGGTTGTTACATGAGATGATCAAAAGGGTATACACTTGTTAGGGCAGGATCATCCGATCAAAAAGTCAATACGGACACTAATATACGTTGCTATTCCGTGTGGAGAAATCCAAATGGAGCTAGAAACGTTCGAAATTTGCGAAACGAGCTACGTAGTCTTATCCAGAGTGTTCTAAATAAAATTTTCTCATGTTGACATATTTAAGTTTCGAAACACTTTTAAATTCAACTGTTATTAACTGATTTAAATTGACATAAAATTTCACAATAAAATAAACTTCAATATTATCAAATGAAAATTTACCAGTTTTTATGTTAAAATAGACTTATTCCAAATGCTAAATTTTTAATTCAAAAATCTATTATTTAAAATTTCATAAAAAATTCAATTAATTACGTTAATAAAATTAACGGGTTGTTACACTCTCCCCCACTCAAAACTTTTCGTCTCCAAAAAGAAAGGAGGTAGGAGAATAGAAACAACTAGAAAAGAAGATAGATTGAAATACCAAATACAATAAATTCATTTAAAACTATAAAATTTTTTACTTGAAATATTCCTTTGAAAACTTCATTTGCAATTCAATTAACTTTAATACTTAAAAACTTTTCATAAATCCATTTGTAAAAATTCTTGCTTCCTTTATAACTAACATTAAATAACACCTTTATAAATATATGAGAACTATTTGAAAATGATTATTTACATCATTAATTATATTTACAAAGAAGCTATTGAAAACATTAAATCCATAATTCACAATTTATAAATTTTATCTCAAGATACTTTTCAAATGTTACTAATAAATCAATAATCATTTTCTTTAAATACGTTTTATTTAATTAATAACCTCTAAAATATTTATAACACTAATAATTTTCTATTAAACCATGTAGTATATAAATAGAGAATTTTTTAAAAGGATGTATTCAAAAAGGAAAGAAGGTAGATTCGAAAAACAGAATATAGGTGAACAAATAAAGCTGAGAAGATAAGGTAGGTTCAAAAGAATTGTGTCGGGCACGAATAGTTAATTTAGAACCATAAGAATTTCAATTTCGAATATTATTATAGAATTTCTATTTTAGGAATAGTTTTATAATAAAATACTTTTATAATAAAATACTTTTATATCAAAACAAATTTTCCTTCCGAAAATACTTTTATAACTCGATGTTTCAACAAGTTTATCCTTGTTCTTGCAGAGTCTGGCCATGCGTTGATCAGGAGCAAAGCTAGAATTCTTCAAGTACTTAGTACACCTGTTTCAACACCCAGTGAAAATACTTGAAAACCTTCAAAAACCGATATGGAAAGTACAATCCAAACAAATCAACCAAATTATGGATCGCAGATACACAATGGTTACGCCTAGATCCCCTAGGAAACATCTGTACTGTAACAACCCGTAAATTTTAATAAATAAATTGGTTAATTTAATTAAGATGTTGTAATTAAATTTAGGAAGAAATAAATTTTTTATAATTTATATTGTAGTAAATGTTAAAAATGAAATGCAACCATGGAAATTAAAGATAAGTATTAACAATTGAAATTAAATTACGGTTAATTGAAGTAATTGGAATTGTTATACTAAGCTAAGAATTGAATATAAGAAAACAAATGGGAATATTGTATTAACTAATGAAATGATATAATTAGTGGTGATTGAATGAATTCAAAGTTATATTAACCGATGAAGTAATATGTAATAAATTGGAAATTTATCCAACCAATGTTAGATAAGTAATTATAATGTTTTTTGTTGATAATAAATGTTACTTTAATGGTAATTAATATAATAACGGAAGTGCGAATGTAAATTACATAATAACATAAATTTATTTATAAGGTAATAAATTGGTAAAAAGAATGGAATTAAGGTAAATTCACTAATTGGTTTTAAACCTTAATTAATGTGTACAATTGATAGAAGTACACATTTAGAAACGTGATATTTATTCAAATTAAGATGTAAAGAGGCGTATATTAGTGTAATGGGATAAAGCTGATGTAATTAGGTATATTAAGTAAAAATAGACCTAGTAAGATGGCACTTAAATCAGATCAATTTATAGGAATCAATTTTAATCAATTGGAAGGAAATCTATAATAAATGAATTTATTGGTAAGTGAATGAAATTAATTACTATATTAATTGGAAATTTGAATAAAATGGAAATTATTAATGTAATAAGAGTAAGCCAATAATAATTCTTCCCATAAAATGATAATTGATTCAATAATGTTAATATTATCCATAATAGGGCCATTCGTTGAATTTAAAAGAATGGAAATGAAGAATTATTAATTTAATGGGATTTGAGCTATAATAATTGGATTAAATGGCGAATAAATGAAATTTAAATTTCTAAATATTACGTTAATTGTAATGAAGATGGAATGTTAGAATGTTAATGTATAGACTTTGTATCCAAGGTTAATTTCATCTGTGTGACAATAAGGAATGGAATAAATATTAATTTATTGAATAAAATGGAAATTTTGGGAATTATATTTATAAAGCCTGAATTTAATGAATTGAGGTTAATACCGGAATTGACAAATTAATCAACTCTAAATTGACATATAAATTTGTTTAAATTAGTGTAAATGATTAAGAAAATTTAAAGGGGTAAAATTTGCCAATTACAGAAGTGAAATTTAAGATTTGATTTAATTAATTAATTTATAAATTTATTTTATTAATGGAAAAATAGCCATTTTGGCCACTGAATCGGATATCGATGAAACCAATTTCATCGAATTCGTAATGGTGCATTATTGTAGGATTTCAAGTTTCGTAGCGATCGGACTTGTCGTTTGATCGTACGGACTCGAAACGCCTTGAAATAAGTTAAATTGAAATCAATTTGGAAAATTTTGATTTTAGAATAACTTCTTCATTCGATGGAATTTGGACTTGGAACTTGTTCCATCGAGTTTAAAATATTATAAAACATCCATTTTGATATATGGGTTGACCCAATTTGGTTCCGGAGTACGAACAGGCTTTTCGGGCCATTCATCGTTCAACGCGTTTATAAATTGGGTCAATCCATTCTATTTCACCCTTGCCTATATATACCCTATTAAAAACCCTAGCCTACCTCTATTTCTCTTTTTCTTGTGCGTATAATTCCTTTTCACCTCCTCATTTCAATGGCAGACAATCCCAAATCCAATTGCAATTCAAAAATCAAAGTGAAATTTCAAACTCCTCAAAAAAATTCAGAAAATTTATATATCGAAGCTCTAGATATACGCATATCAGATCTGCAGTTCGTTTTAGGTTTTGAATCGCGTTTATCGAAAAATCGTAAATCAATTCTCGACCGTTCATTGGTCGTCGATCAACATCGACTGATCGTTGATTCGTGGGCACCGTTGGGTAGAGAGTCGAGAGCGTTGATCATCGGTGGTATTCGCTTGGAGTTTCAACGATTGGATCTCGTGTAATAATTCAATTAGGTCACGTTTTTGCCGATAGCGGCTGGGATTTATGGGCTCAATCGTCTACGTCGTGGAGGAGCGCGAGGCTCGGGATGTTGTCACGACACTTGAGATGGCAACGGCGGCGTGGAGGAGCGATATCAGGCACGACAAACGATCGCGATGGGGCGGTTAGGGTTTTTTATGTGTGCGTGCCTTGTCTGGAAACGACAAAGATGGGTGGTGACGTGGTTTTTTCTTTTTCTTCTGTTTTATTTTATTTTATTTATATTTGAAATCTATATGTTCTAACGTATGTATCTTTCACGTACGAGGTCGAATTTGCACGCGGTATTTTTTGTTAGGATCGTATCGGAATTTTGGACATTTTGGCGCTAGTTTGGACGAATTTGGAGACTGTTGAAATTTTGGCTTTAAATTGAATTTAAATTCGATTTAAATTCAAAAGGTGAGTGTTTTAACCCTCACAATTTTTAAATTTTCTTATGTGTATTAAATTAATTTCTAATGTGATTAGAAATTTATTTATTGTTATTTGGTATATTTTTATCATCATTCCAGTTAAATTTTAATTTATTGAATTTAATTGTTATTTAATTTATTATTGCATATAAACCGCCAGTTAGATAGATTGTTTAAATTATTATTGTGTATAGACTGTCAGTAATTACATGTTATTTGTTATATGCTCTATATGGATGTTATTGTTTAAATTGGATGATGATTGTAATAAATGGTTGATGACTGATATTAGATGAATGGATGTTGTATTTAAAATTGTTTTAAACTGCAAATTTGTTATGCACTTTATTTCATTCGGGATTGCGGTTTGAAATGATATATAACCGTATTTTTATTTTAAATCACGGATTGAAGTTATAAATATCCGTATGACTTGATCATAGGGTAGAAAATTTTATACAAACACTGTGGTCTCTATATAGAAATATTTTGAAATAATTTTCTATGGTTTTGTAAAGAAATATATGGTTTTATGAGATAGTGATTTGGATATTTTATAAATGTTATTTTATATATAGTTAAATTTTGGGTTTTAAGCTATGTATAAAATTGATTTGAAGTGTAAAAGAAGTTAATAATTAAGTTTGATTTTATTAAGATAAAATATGATTAAGCATTTATTTAAATTAAATTTCTGGAGTTTATAATGACTTAAATGAGAATAAGGTTGGAAGATAAATATGGAATTTATTTGGAATTTAATAAAATTAAGATTTTAACGGGTATGATTTTATAACTTGATTTTGGTTTAGAGTGATTTAAGTGAATATCAAGTTGATTTAAATAAATATATCAAGTTAAATAAGTTGAAAGAATATCCAGTTAATTGAAGTTTTAAAAGTTTTTCTTAAATTATAATGGATTTATTTAGTTACCATTTCAAATCTAAATAGCAGTAATTAAATTTGATATATATATGCAATTATCAAAAGAATTAGTTTTGAAATGGTGGAATATTTAAACTTTGAAATGTAGGAAATTGAAATGGTTTATTTGGGGGTTCAAATCTATTTTTGGAATTGATTTGTGAAATTAAAGAATCTATTTTATTTTATAAAGTGATTTAATATTTGAACCATTCTAGTATTGGAAGTTATGTTTCAAAGTTATGGGTTTCAAGGTATTACGATTAGAAAGTGCTATAATTTTGTAAAAAGAATATATTTGAAATAAAAAATGATGTTATCTCGATTTGGGTTTTATAAAAATGATATCATATTGATTTGGTTTTTAAACGAAAACGATATCATATTTATATAGTTTTGAAATGAATATTTTATTCTGGTTTTAAAGTATAAATTATTTTGAAAGACTGCGGTGTTATAATAATGTTTGGTTGTTAAAGTGACCAGGATCGAAAGTTGTCATACTCTCTGCCAATTCCGAAAACCACTTTAGCAACCGTGTATGCGATAGAGATCCAGAATGAAGTAGGATGGTGGGGACGTTCCTTGAGTTATATACATGGACCCGACTCCCGTGAGTTGGCATAAAGTGGCTAAAACAAGAGCGATTAACGGGTTAAGAAGGTAGCACCTTTTATCGGACACATCCCTTCGATATTATACTCTGACTTTTGGATTGATTCGGTGGCCACTTTTGATTTTTTTTTGATTTGGGGGTGTGGCTCGAGGTGGGCGGTAGCTGCGCGCTACGCGTTACCACCGACCCGGAAGCGTAATTGGTATATCTACCCTAGCATTTCCTAGTTGTGCAGTGTCACCTACCCTAGCGCACCTTGTACGAGTTTGGTTTTCTCCCGTAGCCCGTGTGGTATCCTTTGGTGGCTTCCCGATCAGGAGGGACTATGACATTGGATGGACTACTGGGACTATTATTGTGTTTAAGAGGGAGATTGGGTAACTCCTTAGCGCTATTTAAAAGTAAGTTTATTTTACTATAGATATTATAATAGCGAAATATTACTACATAGTAAATAGTTTAATGGATCCTTAGGAGATGTGAATACCGAGCATCACTTAAGTTACTACACTCACGCTAGACACTGGATATGAGATGTCAAATCCCATAAACATCTCTGACGCCGTTCCACTCATATTTATTCTTGTTGATTTAACTTACATAAGATCTTTTAGTTATGACTCGAGTGTTTTGTCTTTTCAATTCGCTCGGGTCAGCCTGAGCATTTCAGGATTTGAAGGCTTTATTTCTGGAGGATGAAAACGAAGATTTTATTACTATTATTTATTATATTATTCCACTGCATCACATTGTTCCGCTGCATTAATTATTATTCTCAGGTATGTGTACTCTGATATATATTGTATAAATATAATCAAATGTTTTGTAAAACAACTTCATGAACTATTTATTTGATTATTATATTTTATCGTTCCGCTGCAAGATTCTATTTTGTTTTTTTTCTTGCGTTTTCTTATTTACCCCATAACAATCAGCCCATCTGTATGGTTTAAGTCTGACGGGTGTGGTTTATCGTCGATTTAAAGCGTGTAGAAAGGCGGGATGTTACATCTGGTATCAGAGCTTTGGTTTAGCGATAAACCTTAGCTTTGTGGGTCTGACTCTTATTGAAAGGGTAATGATACCCTATGATGAGTAGTTGAGTGTATATATATGAGAGAGCGTATTTATTAGTGTTATAAAAAGGTTTTAATATTGTGTTAATCTGTTCCGCTTTGTGTTTATAAATTCTGGTTGGTGCATAGGACGCTATGACATCAATAGGGATTTCTAAACACTTAATAGGATAGACCGACACAATATTTGTTTTGAATATAGGTGAATGATATAATTTTTCCTATTATATTTTTTATATATATAAAATAAATTTTTATAAATGGTATATGTTTGGTTGTAATATATTGGTTTTTAGGTAATGAAATTTATAAATAATAGTTGAAATAAGATTGAAATAAAATAAATGAAAATTGGAATTTAGAACTTAAGTTCCGGGGTTTTGAAAATTTCTTTTGAATGATTTTGGAATGTAATAATAATATTATTAGAAGTATCTTCTGATATTAGTATTTCAATATAATTTGAAAGAAATGTTTTTAAAAAGAAATTTTGGAAAGAAATAAGTTTTGTACTCCCCTCTCTGTCGCTGGAAAATAATTTCGGTGATGAGTGCACGCATCATCTTCATTCATTTTCGAGTTTCTATGTGGGAAGCCACTATAACATTTTACTACAGACTTATTTTGATAACAAATATAAAATTTTAATTGTTTTAAATATAATTGGATATATAAATACGTTTATCTATTATTTTTAAATGATTTGAAATTTAACCCGGTATTTAATTCTTAAGTTTCCGTTATAGTTTCGGTTATTATAGGAAATGGGTTGTAACTAATTTATAAATTGGAACCTTTAATTAAAATAAGTGATTTAATGCTAAGTTATAAATGGGATTAAAAGAAATTTGAAGTTTGGAACCTATAAGACAAAGGATATTATTATTAAGCATTAAGTTAATTAAGAGAAATAAAATAAACTTGTGTAACTTTCAGTTACATTCTTAAAGGCATATATATAACTTACCAAAAGATATAAAAAGTTGAATTGTTAATAAGAAAATGTAATAGGTATTATACAAGTAACAAACTTGAGGTAATGAAAGTAATTAATGAAATTCTTTAATAAATAAGAATTTGGTGTTGAAGTTGTTATAAACTTTAGTATAATCGAAATACTACTGATTAAATATAATAGAAGGTAGGTATTGTAAGTAAGAAATTTTAAACTTAAGTAGATAAGTTGATGTTTTTTTTCTAAATAAATTTGTAAGAAATAAATGTAAATTAAAAAGATAAACCATTCTATGAATGAAAAAGAAAAATCAAACAACAAATGTATGAATGAATTAATAAGGATAAACTAAATCTATTGTTTGAAATTGTTGTTGTTTGTTACGATTTATGGTTGTTTGGGTAAGGATACTTTAAAATTGTTTGGACGTACGAATAGTCTATTTAGCTTCATCAGAGACTGTTGTGTAAATGGTGCGCGTAGAAGTTTATTTTTCATCCTGTACAATTTGAAGTTTTGAACCCGAACAACTATTTGTTTTGTTGATATGAATAAATGATTGATTTGTGATGATTCAATGTGATGGTTGGATGGCTGGTTGCAAGTGATTATTGTTTGTATTGATTTGTTTGTTATTGATTGAAACAAGTTAAACATTTCATTTTATATAATTATTGACTCTTTGGATTATATAAGTGAAATTGCAGGTTATGGAAGCAATTGCTACAACATTTGGTTTCATAATATAAGCGTAAATTGCCTGACAAATAGGTACGTTTCGGATTACGGTTTATAGCGTTATTATATGGTTTTCCCGTGTTGGGATATACATTTTTTTGGAAAATATATGTTGTATTATATTTGATATTATATTTTCTCCCGAGCCTCTCCGTACAAAGGATACTCTGCCGAAATTTTCCATAAATTTTGGACTTAGAAAATATTTTAAAAATGTTTTCCAAACTTTTTTCATTTAAGTATAAAAAGATTTAATGGTTATACATTGATATATTTTATTTAAATTATTAAATTTTGTAAACCTATTTTTTCTATAAAGTTAATATTTTTTTGAACAAGATGTATTGATTTCTTAATTCTTCTTTTCCCTTCTTTTTCCTTTTCGGGGACGAAAAGCTTTGAGTGGGGGAGAATGTAACGACCCGTAAATTTTGATAAATAAATTGGTTTATTTAATTAAGATATTGTAATTAAATTTAGGAAGAAATAAAAAATTTATAATTTATATTGTAGTAAATGTTAAAAATGAAATGCAACCATGAAAATTAAAGCTAAGTATTAACAATTGAAATGAAATTACGATTAATTGAAGCAATGGGAATTGTTATACTAAGCTAAGAATTGGATATAAGAAAACAAATGGGAATATTGTTTTAACTAATGAAATGATATAATTAGTGGTGATTGAATGAATTCAAAGTTATATTAACCGATGAAGTAATACGTAATAGATTGGAAATTTATCCAATCAATGTTAGATAAGTAATTGTAATGTTTATTGTTGATAATCAACGTTACTTTAATGATAATTAATATAATAACGGAAGTGTGAATGTAAATTACATGAAAACGTAAATTTATTTATAAGGTAATAAATTGGTAAAAAGAATAGAATTAAGGTAAATTCACTAATTGATTTTAAACCTTAATTAATGTGCACAATTGATAGAAGTACACATTTAGAAACGTAATATTTATTCAAATTAAGATGTAAAGAGGCGTATATTAGTGCATTGGGATAAAACTGATGTAATTAGGTATATTAGGTAAAAATAGACCCAGTAAGATGGCAATTAAATCAAATCAATTTATAGGAATCAATTTTAATTAATTGGAAGGAAATATATAATAAATGAATTTATTGGTAAGTGAATGAAATTAATTACTATATTAATTGGAAATTTGAATAAAATGGAAATTATTATTGTAATAAGAGTAAGCCAATAATAATTCTGTAACATGCGCTTTTTCGTACGCTTTAAATCGACGATAAACCACACACGTTGGACTTAAACCATACAAAGGGCGGATTGTTATGGGGTAAATAAGAAAAAGAAGAAAGAAATAAAACAAAACAGAATCTTGCAGCGGAACGATAAAATATAATAATCAAATATATAGTTCATGAAGCTGTTTTACAAAATATTCGATTTTACTTATACAATACATATCAGAGTTACACATACCAGAGAATAATAATTAATGCATCGGAAACAGTATGAATGTGGTGGAATATTATAATAAATAATAATAATAATAAATCTTCGTCATCGTCCTCCAGAGCTAAAGTCTTCGAATCCTGAAATGCTCAGGCTGACCCGATCGAATTGTAAAGACAAAACACTCGAGTCAGAACTAAAATATCTTATATGAGTTAAATCAACAGAAATAAATATGAGTGTAACAACATCAGATATGTTTACTGGATTTGACATCTCCTATCCAGTGTCCAACGTGAGCGCAGTAACTTAAAAGATGTTCGGGATGCACAACCCCTAAGGATCCGTTAAACTATCTACTATGTAGTAATATACGGTATTAAAATAGTGTCTAAAGTAAAGTATAATATACTGAAAATAGCGTTAAGGGGTTCCATATGGCCCTTAACACACTTTTATATTCCCATAGTCTATACAGTACCGTAATCTCCCCCGTACTGGGCGTCGTCAGAAGGCACTCCATAGGTATGGTACAAAACAAAACCGCATAAGGCGCGCTAGGGCAGGTGACACGGCACAACTAGGCAATGCCAAGTTAGATATATCAATTGCTATCTGGACTGGTGGTAACGCACAGCCGCAGCTACCGCCCACCTCGAGCCATACCCCCAAATAAAAAAAATCAAAAGTGGCCATCGAATCAATCCAAAAGTCAAAGTATAATATCGAAGGGATGTGTCCGATCAAAGGTGCTACCTCATTGGTCCGAGAATCGCTCCTGCTTTAGCCACCTTATGCCAACTCACGGGAGTCGGGTCCACGTATTTACCTCAAAGGAAACGCCGCAGCCATCCTACTTCATTCTGGAATCTCCACCGCGTACACGGTTGTTAAAGTGGTTTTCGAAGTTGGCAGAGAGTATGACAACTTCCGATCTCGGTCTCTTCAACAAGCAAACGTTATTATAACACCGCGGTTATTTCAAAATAATTTATACTTTTAAAACCGGAATATAATATCCATTTCAGAACCATCTAAATACGATATCATTTCTATTTGAAAATCCAATCAATATGATATCATTTTAATTTCAACTATATTCTTTTCCCAAAATCATGGTACTTTCAAATCTATATATCTTGAAATCTGTAGCCTTGAAACATAACTTAATATACTTCAATATTTAAATATTAAATTACTTTATATAATAAAATAGCTTCTTTAATTTTTCAAATAAATTCCAAATACCGATTTGAACCTCTCAATAAACCATTTCAATTCATAGATTTCAAAGCTTTAAATATTCCACCATTTCAAAACTAATTCTTTGGTAATTCCATATATTTCAATTTCAATTACTATAATTTAGATTTGAAATGTTTACTTAATAAATCTAATATCATTTAAGCAAGACCTTTACTTCAAATAACAGGATATACTTCCTATTTAAATTAACTTGATAATATTCATTTAAAGTGATTGATATTTATTTAAATCCTCTAAACCAAAAATTAAGTTATACAAATCATACCTTTTTTAAAATCTCAAATTTATTTAATTTCAAATCAATTTTATTCGAGGATAATTCTTAAAACACTTTAGTTCAAATCAATTCATATTTCTCTTCCAGTCTCATTAGTCATTATACTCTACAAATATAATTTAAATAAATACTTAACTGTATCATATCTTAATAAAATCAACTTTTATTATTAAACTTCTTTTATACTTTAAACCCATGTTATACATTGCTTAAAACCAGACATTAAGTATATATATAAAATAACATTTATAAATATTCGAATCAATATCTTATATACATATTTTTCTTTACAAAACCATAAAAATCCTTTCAAAACATTTTTATATATAGACCGCGGTGCCTGTATATAATTTTCTATCCTATGGTCAAGTGATATATTTATCGTTTCAATTCGCAATTTAAAAAAAATAAAAATGCGGTTGTATATCATTTCAAACCGCAATCCCGAATCAAAATATAACAACTAAAGAACTTGCAGATTATAATGATATAAAATAAACATCCATTCATCCATCAACAGATCACACATCCATCACAATCATCTTCTAAAACAATCAATATCAATATCAATAGATAACTGATAATATATAACAGGAATTTAACTGGCAGTTATATTCAATAATAAATGAAATAGCGATTAAATTTAGAGAAATGCAATTACTGAGATGATGATTTAAATATACGAACAATCATAAATAAATGCATAACACAGCAGAATTAAATTTAACAAACATAAGAAATTTTAGAAGTTGTGAGTGGGTTAAAACACTCACCTTTTGAATTTAAATTGAATTTAAATTCAATTTAAACCTAAAAATTTGAGAGTCTCAGAATTCGTCCAAACCAGCGTCAAAATGTTCGGAATTGCAATACGATCCTAATAAAATAAACTGCACGTGAATTGGTGTTAGCATGTGAAAGATATAGCGAAAATTGTCTTTGAATTTCATTTTTAAAAAAAAAGGAACACATTACACTTTGCCACGTCATGCTAGTTCTTCTCCCAAGCAAAACACGTAACTACTAGAAACCAACGCGCGCCCCTGCCCACGTTGACCATGATGCCATCACTACGCGCCGCACGTACTCGCGACGTCCACGGCCTTGCCGCCGTCGCCTGGAACTCGCCGTCCTCCCCCCACGCTCCGGCCACCCACGCGAGCAGACTCGTTTGCCCAAGAATGAGCACCCGCCGCTATATTTTCAAAACCCTAGTTGAATTTTTGTCGTAGATCCAACCGTCAGATCGACAAGCGAACACCGCCGATGAACTCCCCTCCATTCCCTCTTCAAAACCCAGAAATGGTTCGTCGATCCGTTGATGTTCATCGACGCGCGATGAACGGTCGAAAATTGTTCTTCGATTTCTAGAAAAACAATGCGTCGAATCGAAAAAAGAATTGCAGTTTTGAGATGCATATATTGAGAGCTTCGATATATATTTTTTCTGAATTTTTCTAAGGAGTTTGAATTTCACTTGATTTTTGAATTGCAATTGAAATTAGGGTTTGCAGCCATTGGAAAGAGGAAGAGCTGATGGAATTGTACATACAGAATAATGAGAAATAGAGGCTGCTAGGGTTTATAACAGGGTATTTATAGGTAATAAGAATAACTGGATAAAATAGATATACGTGCTAACGACAAAGTGGCCCAAAAAGCCCGTTTCGACTCCAGAACGAAATTGGGTCAACCCATATATCAAAATAGATGTTTTAAATATTTTAAAAGCAATGGAACAGGTTTCACGTCCAAATTTGATCGTATGAAAAAGTTATGCTAAAAGCAATAATTTTCAAATTGATTTCAATTGATTGATTTCTGGGCGTTTCGAGTCCGTACGAACAAACGACAGGTCTGATCGCTACGAAATTTGAAGTCCTACAATAATTCACCGTCAAGGATCCGATGAAACTAGTTTCGTCGAAATCCGAGTCGGTGGCCATAATGGCTATTTTTACACTTTTTAAATAAATTAATAATCAATTAATTAAACCCATTTTTAATTTCAATTCTATAATTTACAATTTTTATCACTTTTATATTTCTCAATAATTTACAATGATTTAAACAAATTTAAAGGTCAATTTAACATTGATTCATTCATCAATTTCGGCGTTAAACTTCATTTTCCTTACATTCGGAAATTAAAATTAAATTTACAATAATTCCAATAAATTAATAAAGCTTTATTCCCGACCCTTATAACTCAACAAATTGTCCAATATGAATAACCTTAACATTACTTACAAATATTACCTTAATTAACATTAACATAATATTAAATTATAATTATTGTAACAAATTTCAAAGTTTAAATTTACAAGCTACATACCTAGGTAACATACAATAATCGTTACCATTAACCTTCAGTCACATTAATAGGCTTTTATTGCTTACAAAACAATGTTAACATTTATTTTCATAATGCTAATTTCATTCACTCTATCCGTTACTGTATTTATATCCATTAAAGTAATATTTAATTACCTTTATTCGAAATAACCGTTTATCACCAATATACTCTTTATAATACTTGTATGATTATTCTCCACAAACAATTACCATCTATCCTATTATTTCACCCATTATTTATAATTAAAGTCTCAATTAAATTTATTTATCTTGATTTCATTCTTTTATTACACCATTTATTACTTTACAACATAAAATAACATTTAAACTCATCAATGTAATATCAAATTTCATTTTTAAATCCAATTGATTTCCAAATCAAAGTTTATACGTATTTCAAACAACTATTATAATTACGCCCAGAACATTGGTTTCATTAAATGACCATTTATTAATATTTAATTTCCTTAATTTAATCCAATGCTTACATTTTGTTTTCATATATTCAATATGTAGCTACGTATATGTCTTCATTAATTCCATTGATTTGCATTTCGTTCAGTTTATTAATAGTTACCTTAGTTAACATTATGTAATATTAGATTATGAATTTACAATCTTAACAAATTCATAAATTGTCGATTGCCAAATATATACATAAATTACTATTAATGTTCTCAATAAATTTATCTACTAGGTTTCAAACTTTTTTTTTCATCAATTACTGCCTTATAAATAAACTTCCGTTTATAATCAATTTACATTCACCTTTCCGTTATTATATTAATCATCATTAAAGTACCCTTTATTTATGTTCAATTATTTAGTTTAAATTACAATTCAATCATTATTAATTGTGTACAAATTCCTTTATTTATACAACACCTACATTTATTTACTTATTGTCAATTAAATTCCCAAGTGCAACAATTTACACTATTTCATTTTTTAATATTAATTTGAATTCCATTCTAGTTAATATTTTTATTAATGATTCACTAATTCAAAATTTCCATTTATTTCTTATATTAAACCTATAACAAAGTACGACAATTTACATTATTTTAAATAATTGCAATTTTAATTTTAAATCGTTAATTTTAATTACAATTGCTACATCTAATTTCTAATATTCGCTCCAATTTAAATTATAAGATTTTTATTTATTTCTAAATTTAATTAAAAATCTTATTAATTTAACTCATTTTAATCATCGAATTTTACGGGTCGTTACACTCTCTCCCACTCAAAACTTTTCGTCCCCGAAAAGAAAAAGAAGGGAAAAGAAGGATTAAGAAATCAATATATCTTATTTAAAATATTAAATTTATAAACAAAATAAATTGAAAAATTAATTAATTTAAATAAAATATACCAATTTATAACCATTAAGTCTTTTTATACTTAAATTAATAAAGTTGGGAAAACATTTTTAAAAACGTTTTCGAAGTCCAAAATTTACGGAAAATTTTGGCAGAGTCTCCTTTGTACGGAGAGGCTCGGGAGAAAAATATAGTATCAAATATAACAATGTACACATATATTTTCCAAAATAATATTGTAGGATCTAGATTAACCCTAGAGGGGGGGGTTGAATAGGGTTATAGCAAATTTTCTCAAATTAAACACAGAAATATAATTGCAGAAATAAATATGCTGAAAAGTAAATCACATACAAAATTTACCCAGCTTCGGCAACCCCTGCCTACTGCTGCATTCCCAGATTTCTATTAGAATTAAACAGTATCACGCTTACAAACACTCTACCAGACTCGCAGACCCTTTTGCTCCCGCTCACAAACACTCTACTAGATTCGCACACCCTGCTCCCGCCTATAGAGTTTCGCTCACTCGCAAACACTGCTCCCGCCTATAGAGCTTTGCAAACTCGCACACCCTGCTCACTGAACTAATTCTAAATAGACAATCTGACACTACCTAATCCCTAGGTAGTGATTTACAAATTCTTCGACTCAAAAAGAAAAAACAACTTCAAAAATACACGCAGGAGCAAAAATTAAAATACGAACTTTGGACCCGTAATTTTTGCTCAAATTAAAAAAACTAAAAATCCCTTTTATAAAATTAAAACACAAAAAAATAACTTAAGCCCCTTTATAATTAACAAGGTCGGCCCCTTTATCTTTCAACCGATCCACTATCTTCCCTTATTCTTTGACCCGGTCCACTCTTTTGCTCAGTGAAGAGAAATGCGGCCGATTCTCTTTGCCACTAATTTAGGGCTTCTGTCTTTGGTTCAAAATTGGGGCTTTCTGATGTTATGTGCTCTGACTTGCGTTGCTCTTGCTCACGCTTGTTCTCTGATGATTTACGCTTTGTTGCTTGTTCGATCGAGTTATTGATAATTTCGGTATGTAGTTTCTTTTGTTGCTCGTTTGATTGCTTGCTTCGATTGGACTTGATTTTAACTCAATAGCCGATGATGTAAATTGGGATTACGATTGATAGTTCGATTGTGAATTGAAGCACTTGCCTGACGATGATACCTTCGGGTTGAATTTATATGAATTCACGACTTCATCACTTTCCTAATTTTCTAATGCCTGTTGCGCACGTCTTTCCTGATTTTGTGACACCTTGATACACACGGCTTTCCTGATATTTTTTAACTTCATAATCACGGTTTTGAATTGAGAGCATTCGATCCTTCTTGTATAAAAAAGCAGAAACTTTCCCTTTTTAAATTGCGTTGACTTTTTCAAAGAATACAAATTTGAGTTGATCTGATGCATTTCTGTAACTTGCTTGCGTTGAATTCTGACTTGACACGGCTTCAGCCATCTTGTGATTATCTCTGTGAACTTTGACTCTGGCCATCTTCTCTGATGATGTGGATTCCACTGTGTCCTTGGTCTTCATGTACTGTTGACATGTCTTGTTTCATGTTGCAGCTGACTTATGTCTGCATTGTGCATATTCATGATGCTGTCTGATTATTTGTTCATATGATTCCATGTATTACTGCACTGACTCATGTGTTTCACATTTTAACTCTTGATATCACTGCTGTATACATGCACTTCGGTAGCATGGTCGTTGTATTGCTTGGGTTTGTACAGTGTTGTACTTGTTGCCTTCAGTTGCTTGACCTACTTCTCTTTGGTCATGTCGCATATTGCATTTGGTCTCTGTTCTTTGTATTCTGGTCAGTGGTGTTCATTGTAGTTGCACTGCACTTTGATGGCTGTTCATTTGTATACATACATTCTTATATGTATATATGTGTATAGCCACTGCACTCTGTAATCTTGAGTTTGTTTGCTTGGTGTCTTCATTTTTGATGCAGAACTCCAGTGCTTGTATTGACATGTTATGGCTTGTACTCGGTTTGCTTTTGATGCATTCTGGTGCGGTGTTGTTACTGCATTCATGATAGTTTGTATATGCATTTGCCTGTTGTTTCATTTGTCTGCACTTGATCATGTTGCTGTTGCTATGCCTTGCTTGGTCTCTGATCTCTGTTGCTTACTGTTACTTACTTTGTGCATTGCCTTACTGACTCGATTCCTTTCATGTTTGTTGCCACTTTACTTTGTATTACTGCCCTTGTGTCTGCACTTGTGAACTTTGTTGCATTCATGTCTTCGACTGTTTGGTCTGAACTTGACGTTGCAGTTTGTAGCTGTTGACTGCATCACCATATATCAATTGCTCGGCCTTTGGTTTCATGTGCATTGAGTTTTGACCCTTTGTTGTTCATTTGGGCTGTTGGACTTGTTGTACATTGCATAGTGCATTGCCTTGTTTGTTGTGATTGTGCTTGCACACTTGCTATTTTTGGCTGCACACACGAGTTGGCGAGGCAGTGCACACGTGTATGATTGTACACGTGTGTATTGCAGCCACTTATGGTTACATGTCCCTGTAATATCTATATGCACGACTTTGTGATGAAAACAAGTGTGAATTATGACGAACAACCCAAATAACTGAGGCAAACCATATTTTCAAAAATCGTATTTTATTTTATATTGCAAAAATATTTCTTTTTCAATTTTACTGCGTTAGTGAATATTTTTGCAGATTGCTCAGATGCTGGATTCAAACCGGAATGCAGTTGAAGACAAAAACACGAGTGTGAGTGATATGTAGTGAGGTTAACTGTAAATGTGAAATGTGATGTGATCGTGATGTAATCAAAAATGTATATGTATAGTGAGAGCATGAATTTGAACTATTCAAGATTGTAATAAATATTTGTTTGAATAAAATTTCTGTTTGAATTCAAAATCTGTGTAACTTGTTCTGTTTGAATTCAAATTCAAATTCTGTGTAATTTATTTTATTCAACAAATATTTATTTAATCTATGAAGAACAAAATAGTACATTACCAAATACATTTAAATGAATATATATGTTTATTATCATCAAACAAAAACA
The DNA here is from genome assembly GCA_030765085.1 of Allium cepa. NCBI lineage: Eukaryota > Viridiplantae > Streptophyta > Magnoliopsida > Asparagales > Amaryllidaceae > Allium > Allium cepa. The sequence continues at coordinate 1,047,860,335 of CM060941.1, forward strand.
TATAGGCGCATATTCAACAATCTCCCCCTTTTGATGATAACAAACATATATTTAAGATTTTGACCGTGTTAAATGTATTTGACCAATTATATACTCTAATTGCTCCCCCTATTTAAATGCATCCTCTCTACATGATGCTCCCCCTACATATATGCATATGAATAGAAATATTCAAATAAGCCTAGATGCAAATGGAAAATTATTTGACCTTTGCTTGATTCTATTTGACAAAATCTTAACTTTTCTCTCCCCCTTTTGTTATCAGCAAAAGAATAATAGTGTTAGAGAAAAATAGAGATTAAGTGATCAATATTAATCCAACATTAAACTCAAATTGAATATAAATATTAAACTTCAATAAGAATCAAACAAAAATCATAACTACCCTTGTTAGGCGCATATTCCACTTTTAGAAATGATGGATATGATGTTCATATAAAATCATACAGTTGAATCTTCTTGTGGTACATTTCTATCAGGAATTTGAATATCTACTAATCATGCATAACCGTTAGGACTTTTAAATGAGATTAGTAGTATTCGAATTTAATTTTAAAAAATGAAATCAAGTATCTTCTAACCACGCATGACCGTGAGGACTTTTAAATGGGATTAGAATCAACTTGTCTATTTAAGCAATTAATTTTGATATGCGTTCCATACATGCATAACCGTAAGGACTTTTAAATGAGCATGGAAGCACATAATCAAAAATCCAAGTAATTCACCCATGCATAACCGTGAGGACTTTTAAATGAGAGTGAATACTTTGGATATTTATTTATTTTTTAAAAAATATGACATGAAAAACAAATGATTCCTGATTATAGTACCACATATCGACAAACTATATTGAATATTTGATAAACCATGGTCGATAGAAATAATGATAGATATAGAAATGGTCATGGAATCTTTACCCAACAAAAAGTTTTATAATTCTTGTTTTAATTCCTAAAGAAATTTTCCAAATATACTCTCTTGAGTAATGTATGTTAAATATCAACACTCATCACTTTTTCAATCACTATTTATCTCTTTGATAATTAGTAGGGAGTCGGATCAGTCAAAATTTGTCATTTAAAATCAAATAAAAATGACTGATCTGAAAATATGGTCAAACAATTATTTTCTCGAAGGGGGTATAAAACTTCTGCTAAATGAAAAATTATTTTAAGTGAAAAATATGCAAATATTTTTTTTTGAAAAACGATGCAGCAAATGAATGTTTCAAAAATTAATCACGTTACACTAGTAATTTCTCTATCAACTATATTACCAGTGTAATCTGCATCTGAATTTAAATTTCACTCAATATTCACTCGTTGGATGTCAAAGACCAGACTGTGAAATTTCAACATACTATCTCAGAATGTAATTTGAAATGAAGCCACGTTCACACTCAAACAAATATCATGGTGTTAGTTTCAGAAACCATAGGATAAACAATTATATTCATGAGTAATCAACAGTCAATCAACATCATAATTATTTCAAAAACAATTTCTTGAAATCCTTTTTAACACCTTTCACATGAAATTTGAAATCGTGCAAATTTACAAACAGTGACCAAAATGTCAAAACCAATATATCTACGTGTAGCATGAGTAGACAGTAATCAATCAACATCATAATTTGACCAAACGGATTAAGTTCAATGATGAAAGGATGGTTGGTCTACTTTTGAGCACAAATCAAGAACAAGTCAAAAGAAAAATCATATCAATAAGTCAGAATTAAAGTCATCATCACATCATTATCACAATTTTGGCTGATTTAATTCAGAATATGGTGCAGATTATACCTTCACCTGTTTTACCTTTACGATAATTTCTCGTGATTGCCCATTGTGATTCTGTCACCTTTATACTAGGCTAAGGAACTTTGCTATGTTGCCCGTTGTGTTTCTGGAACAGCCAAAATCCAGAGAACACCGTTGTTGTTCCTTAGCCTGCCACCACACCTACACGATGAAAGATTTTTGTGACCTATTTCTAGGTCCATGATTGTTAGTGGCAGAAACATTATGAATAAACAAACCCTTTGGAACCCAAACTTGTTTAGTCCTTTTATTCTTGTTCCAATAGACATGAAATTTATTTGTAGAATTCTTAGGAACCCAAACTTGTATAAATTTTGTGTTCTTGTTCCTATGACTACAATTTTCAACATGATGTCCAATTATTTCACATTTATCAAAGACACTTTTCCCTTTTGCATTATCCTTAGCTTGTGTTTTCCCAAAACCAAGTCCTTTTCTGTTGTTAGCAAAAATTTGATTTCCCAATAGCATGTTGAAAGATTTTTCGCCTCTTGAAAAGTTATTCAAAGATTTCTCAAGATTTTGGACTTTGGTTTTTAGTGTTGTATTTTCAGTGACAAGTGAGGTGCATCGATTTATAAAATCCTTTTTCCTAGTGTCGATGGTTTCCTTAAGATTCAAGTTTTCTTTTTCAAGATTCTCAGAGTTATTCTTAAGTCTTTTCAATTCTGAATCTAAAATTTTACATCTTTTACATTCTAGGTTTTGAATATTTTCAAGTTCAGTTTCTAACCTAAAATTTTTACGAGCAAGTTCTCTCCTATCAGTTTTCAGTTTTTCAATTTTAGATTCAAGAGCATCAACTACTTTAGCAAGATCAGAACACATAAAAACAAGATCTCTATAGGAATACTCACCTGCCTCACTAGATTCCTCAGAGCTTGAATCTGAATCTGATTTCGCCATAAGACACAAGTTAGCCTCCTCTGAGCTGCTATCCGAAACTTCTTCTCCTTCTTCATCATCCCAAGTCACTGCAAATACCTTCTTCGTCTTTTTCTTTCCTTTGTTGTTTTTGAGAAGTGGGCATTTTTGTATGAAGTGTCCGGACTTCTTGCAGTTAAAGCATGTCGGTTCATTATCGGAATTGTCAGAATCTTTTGGCCTATTACGATTTGTTTTCTTCTTGCGTGGCTTGAATCTCGACCATTTTCTAAGATTATTGACAGCCATTGCAAGTTCTTCAATTGGATCTTCTCCTTCTTCATCGCTTTCTTCTTTGCTCTTTAAGGCAATCGTCTTCTTCTTTGGTTCGGAGTTGTTGCACTCTTCCTTTGCTTTTAGCTCAAGCTCGTATGTCATCAAGTTACCAATCAACTCCTCCATGCTTAATTTACTCAAATCTTTCGATTCTTGGATTGCCGTGACTTTTGCCTCAAAGTTCATCAGTAAGACTCGTAGTATCTTCCGCACAAGCTCTACCTCAGTGAATACCTTCCCAAGTGCTCTAGCGTTGTACACCAAAGTTGAAAAGCGTCCAAACATGTCCTTTATGCTCTCGCCTTTTTCCATCACAAAGTTCTCGTATTCATTGCTGAATAGGGCTAGACGAGACTCCTTGACTTGAGAAGTTCCTTCGTGTGTCACCTCCAAAGTGTGCCAAATTTCCTGTGCTGTTGTACAATGAGAAATTCTATTAAATTCATTTTTATCAAGAGCACATATCAAAGCATTCATGGCTTTAGCATTTGTCGTTTTCAATTTCTTATCATTAGCATCCCACCTATCCTTAGGTTTAGGAATCTCAGTACCACCAACGATTATAGTGGGAGGTTTATAGCCAGTTTCAATAATATCCCAAACATCATAATCAACGGAACTAAGGTAAATACTCATCCTAACTTTCCAATAAGCATAATCATTCCCGTTAAACATGGGTGGCCTAACAATAGATTGCCCCTTAGAAAAAGAATTATTTGATGAATTCATGACTCTAGAGTTAAATAAAAAATATACCGGGCTCTGATACCACTTGTAGGATCTAGATTAACCCTAGAGGGGGGGGTGAATAGGGTTATAGCAAATTTTCTCAAATTAAACACAGAAATATAATTGCAGAAATAAATATGCTGAAAAGTAAATCACACACAAAATTTACCCAGCTTCGGCAACCCCTGCCTACTGCTGCATTCCCAGATTTCTATTAGAATTAAACAGTATCACGCTTTCAAACACTCTACCAGACTCGCAGACCCTTTTACTCCCGCTCACAAACACTCTACTAGACTCGCACACCCTGCTCCCGCCTATAGAGTTTCGCTCACTCGCAAACACTGCTCCCGCCTATAGAGCTTTGCAAACTCGCACACCCTGCTCACTGAACTAATTCTAAATAGACAATCTGACACTACCTAATCCCTAGGTGGTGATTTACAAATTCTTCGACTCAAAAAGAAAAAACAACTTCAAAAATACACGCGGGAGCAAAAATTAAAATACGAACTTTGGACCCGTAATTTTTGCTCAAATTAAAAAAACTAAAAATCCCTTTTATAAAATTAAAACACTAAAAAATAACTTAAGCCCCTTTATAATTAGCAAGGCCGGCCCCTTTATCTTTCAACCGATCCACTATCTTCCCTTATTCTTTGACCCGGTCCACTCTTTTGCTCAGTGAAGAGAAATGCGGCCGATTCTCTTTGCCACTAATTTAGGGCTTCTGTCTTTGGTTCAAAATTAGGGCTTTCTGATGTTCGGTGCTCTGACTTGCGTTGCTCTTGCTCACGCTTGTTCTCTGATGATTTATGCTTTGTTGCTCGTTCGATCGAGTTATTGATAATTTCGGTATGTAGTTTCTTTTGTTGCTCGTTTGATTGCTTGCTTCGATTGGACTTGATTTTAACTCAATAGCCGATGATGTAAATTGGGATTGCGATTGATAGTTCGATTGTGAATTGAAGCACTTGCCTGACGATGATACCTTCGGGTTGAATTTATATGAATTCACGACTTCATCCCTTTCCTAATTTTCTAATGCCTGTTGCGCACGTCTTTCCTGATTTTGTGACACCTTGATACACACGGCTTTCCTGATATTTTTTAACTTGATAATAACGGTTTTGAATTGAGAGCGTTCGATCCTTCTTGTATAAAAAAGCAGAAACTTTCCCTTTTTAAATTGCGTTGACTTTTTCAAAGAATACAAATTTGAGTTGATCTGATGCATTTCTGTAACTTGCTTGCGTTGAATTCTGACTTGACACGGCTTCGGCCATCTTGTGATTATCTCTGTGAACTTTGACTCTGGCCATCTTCTCTGATGATGTGGATTCCACTGTGTCCTTGGTCTTCATGTACTCTTGACATGTCTTGTTTCATGTTGGAGCTGACTTGTGTTTGCAATGTGCATATTCATGATGCTGTCTGATTATTTGTTCATATGATTCCATGTATTACTGCACTGACTCATGTGTTTCACATTTTAACTCTTGATATCACTGCTGTATACATGCACTTCGGTAGCATGGTCGTTGTATTGCTTGGGTTTGTACAGTGTTCTTGTTGCCTTCAGTTGCTTGACTTACTTCTCTTTGGTCATGTCGCATATTGCATTTGGTCTCTGTTCTTTGTATTCTGGTCAGTGGTGTTCATTGTAGTTGCACTGCACTTTGATGGCTGTTCATTTGTATACATACATTCTTGTATGTATATATGTGTATAGCCACTGCACTCTGTAATCTTGAGTTTGTTTACTTGGTGTCTTCATTTTTGATGCAGAACTCCAGTGCTTGTATTGACATGTTATGGCTTGTACTCGGTTTGCTTTTGATGCATTCTGGTGCGGTGTTGTTACTGCATTCATGATAGTTTGTATATGCATTTGCTTGTTGTTTCATTTGTCTGCACTTGATCATGTTGCTGTTGCTATGCCTTGCTTGGTCTCTGATCTCTGTTGCTTACTGTTACTTACTTTGTGCATTGCCTTACTGACTCGATTCCTTTCATGTTTGTTGCCACTTTACTTTGTTTTACTGCCCTTGTGTCTGCACTTGTGAACTTTGTTGCATTCATGTCTTCGACTGTTTGGTCTGAACTTGACGTTGCAGTTTGTAGCTGTTGACTGCATCACCATATATCAATTGCTCGGCCTTTGGTTTCATGTGCATTGAGTTTTGACCCTTTGTTGTTCATTTGGGCTGTTGGACTTGTTGTACATTGCATAGTGCATTGCCTTGTTTGTTGTGATTGTGCTTGCACACTTGCTATTTTTGGCTGCACACACGGGTTGGCGAGGCAGTGCACACGTGTATGAATGTACACGTGTGTGTTGCAGCCACTTATGGTTACATGTCCCTGTAATATCTATATGCACGACTTTGTGATGAAAACAAGTGTGAATTATGACGAACAACCCAAATAACTGAGGCAAACCATATTTTCAAAAATCGTATTTTATTTTATATTGCAAAAATATTTCTTTTTCAATTTTACTGCGTTAGTGAATATTTTTGCAGATTGCTCAGATGCTGGATTCAAACCGGAATGCAGTTGAAGACAAAAACACGAGTGTGAGTGATATGTAGTGAGGTTAACTGTAAATGTGAAATGTGATGTGATCGTGATGTAATCAAAAATGTATATGTATAGTGAGAGCATGAATTTGTACTATTCAAGATTGTAATAAATATTTGTTTGAATAAAATTTCTGTTTGAATTCAAAATCTGTGTAACTTGTTCTGTTTGAATTCAAATTCAAATTCTGTGTAATTTATTTTATTCAACAAATATTTATTTAATCTATGAAGAACAAAATAGTACATTACCAAATACATTTAAATGAATATATATGTTTATTATCATCAAACAAAAACATATAAGCGCATATTCAACAAATATATCCCAACACGGGAAAATAATATAATAACGCTATAAACCGTAATCCAAATACGTACCTATTGGTCGGGCAATTAATGCTTATTTATGGAACCAAAATCAGTAGTAATTGCTTCCATAACCTGTATTTCACTTATATAATCCAAAATGGTTAACAATTATATAAAATGAAATATTTAGGATTGTTTCAATCATAACCAACAAATCAATACAAACAACAATCACTTGCAACAAGGCATACAACCATCCCATAGAGTCATCACAAATTCATATCAAGCAAAACAAATAGTTGTTTGGGTTTAAAACTTCAAATTTTACAGGATGAAAAATAAACTACTAAGCACACCATTTACTCAACAGCCTCTGATGAAGCTAAATAGATTATTCATACATCCAAGCAAATTTAAAGTATCATTGCCCAAATAACCATAAATCAAACAAACAACAATTTCAAACAATGGATCAAGTTAATTTATATTAAACTCATTTTCATATATTTGTTGTTTGATTTCCTTTTCATTCTTATAATAATTTACCCTTCCAATTTACATTTTATTTCTCACAGTTTTCATTTATCCATATGTAATGCAATTTCTTCTATTTGCATTACATTCATTTATTCATTACTTAATTTCACTTATTTACATTATTCATCTTTCTACTTTTCTTTTATTGATTTATTTATTTATTTATTTATTTATAAATAGCTCCAACCATTTACTTAAGTTTATTATCCTTCATTTATACTACTTAATTTCATTTATTACTAAATTCCATTAATAATACTTACCTTTATATTTTAGTAACATTTCAATTACACTTAAGTTTATAACTCTATATCATCGATTCTTATAAATAAAAGCAATTTATTGAACACTTTCATTACATACTTTTACTTGTACGATTTCCATTACATTTTCTTATTAAACATTTCAACTTTTAAAATTTGGTAAGTTATATATATGCTTTTTAAGAATGTAATTGAAAATCACACAAGTTTTCTCAATTCTTGTACTTAATTAAATGCTCAATAATTATATCTTTCATTTTATAAGATTACCATTTCAACTCTTTTTTTCTCATTTATAACTTAGCATTAAATCACATATTTTAATTAAAGGTTCCAATTTATAAATTAGTTATGTTCCATTTTACTACCCTTAATTGAAACTATTAATTAACGGAAACTTAGGAATTAAATACCATGTCTTTATTCAAAATCATTTTAAAATAACAGATAAACGTATGCTTGCAATTTATATATCCAATTATATTTAAAACAATTTAAAATTTATATTTGTTTATCAAAATAAATCTGTAGCAAAACTACTAAAGTGGCCTTCCCACTTTGAAACTCGAAAATGAATGTCGTTGATGCGTGCACTCATCACCGAAATTATTTTCCAGCGACAGAGAGGGGAGTACAAAATTTATTTCTTTTCAAAATTTCTTTAAAACAATTCTTTCAATTTATATTGAAATATTTATATCAGAAAATACTTATAAACAATACTATTATATTCCAAAATTGTTCGAAAGAAATTTTCAGAAATCCCAGAACTAAAGCTTTAAGTTTCAATTTCATTTATCTTATTTTCAATCTTATTTCGACTATTATTTATAAATTTCATGACCTAACAACCAATATTTTGCAACCAAATATAACCTTATTTATAAAATTTATTTTATATATATAGAAAATATAACAGGCAAAATTATTTTACACATATATTCAAAAACAAATATTATGTCAGTCTGTCCTATTAAGTGTTTAGAAATCCCTATTGATGTCATAGCATCCCCTGCATCAACCAGAATTTATAAATACAAAACGGAACAAATTAACACAATATTAAAACCTTTTTATAATACTAACAAATACGCTCTCTCATATATATACACTCAGCGACTCCCATAGGGTATTACTACCTTATTAGTAAAGAGTCAGACCCCACAAAGCTAAGGTTTATCGCTAAACCAAAACTCTGATACCAGATGTCACATTCGTCCTTTCGTACATTTTAAATTGACGATAAACCACACACATCGGACTTAAACCATACAGAAGGGCAGATTGTTATGGGGTAAATAAGAAAAAGAAGGAAGAAATAAAACAAAACAGAATCTTACAGCGGAACGATAAAATATAATAATCATATATATAGTTCATGAAGCTGTTTTACAAAATATTCGATTTTACTTATACAATACATATCAGAGTTACACATACCAGAGAATAATAATTAGTGCAGCGAAAATAGTATGAATGTGGTGGAATACTATAATAAATAATAATAATAATAAATCTTCGTCTTCGTCCTCTAGAGCTAAAGTCTTCGAATCCTGAAATGCTCAGGCTGACCCGAGCGAATTGAAAAGACAAAACACTCGAGTCAGAACTAAAATATCTTATGTGAGTTAAATCAACAGAAATAAATATGAGTGTAACAGCGTCAGAGATGTTTACGGGATTTGACATCTCCTATCCAGTGTCCAACGTAAGTGCAGTAACTTAAGCGATGTTCGGGATGCACAACCCCCAAGGATCCGTTAAACTATCTACTACGTAGTAATATACGCTATTAAAATAGTGTCTAAAGTAATGTATAATATACTAAAAATAGCGTTAAGGGGTTACCCATATAGCCCTTAACACACTTTTATATTCTCATAGTCTATACAGTACCGTAATCTCCCCTGTACTGGGCGTCGTCAGAGGGAACTCCATAGGTATGGTACAAAAAAGTATAAGGCACGCTAGGGTAGGTGACACGGCACAACTAGGCAATGCCAGGGTAGATATACCAATTGCTATCCGGACTGATGGTAACGCAGAGCCCCAGCTACCGCCCACCTCGAGCCACACCCCCAAATAAAAAAAATCAAAAGTGGCCACCGAATCAATCCAAAAGTCAAATTATAATATCGAAGGGATGTGTCCGATCAAAGGTGCTACCTCATTGGTCTGAGAATCGCTCCTGCTTTAGCCACATTATGCCAACTCACGGGAGTCGTGTCCATGTATTTACCTCAAAAGAAACGCCGCAGCCATCCTACTTCATTCTGGAATCTCCACCGCATACACGGTTGTTAAAGTGGTTTTCGGAGTTGGCAGAGAGTATGACAACTTCCGATCTCGGTCTCTTCAACAACCAAACGTTATTATAACACCGCAGTTATTTCAAAATAATTTATACTTTTAAAACCGAAATATAATATCCATTTCAGAACCATCTAAATAATATATCATTTCTATTTGAAAATCCAATCAATATGATATCATTTTAATTTCAACTATATTCTTTTCCCAAAATCATGGTACTTTCAAATCTATATATCTTGAAATCTATAGCCTTGAAACATAACTTAATATACTTCAATGGTTTAAATATTAAATAACTTTATATAATAAAATAGCTTCTTTAATTTTTCAAATAAATTCCAAATACCGATTTGAACCTCTCAATAAACCATTTCAATTCATATATTTCAAAGCTTTAAATATTCCACCATTTCAAAACTAATTCTTTGATAATTCCATATATATCAATTTCAATTACTATTATTTAAATTTGAAATGTTTACTTAATAAATCTAATATCATTTAAGCAAGGCCTTTACTTCAAATAACAGGATATACTTCCTATTTAAATTTACTTGATAATATTCAGTTAAAGTGATTGATATTCATTTAAATCCTCTAAACCAAAAATCAAGTTATACAAATCATACCTTTTTTAAAATCTCAAATTTATTTAATTTCAAATCAATTTTATTCGAGGATAATTCTTAAAATACTTTAATTCAAATCAAATTCATATTTCTCTTCTAGTCTTCATTATTTAAGTCATTATACTCTACGAATATAATTTAAATAAATACTTAACTGTATCATATCTTAATAAAATCAACTTTTATTATTAAAGTTCTTTTATACTTTAAACCTATTTTATACATAGCTTAAAACCAAGACATTAATTATATATATAAAATAACATTTATAAATATCCGAATCAATATCTCATAAAACTTATTTTTCTTTACAAAACCATAGAAATCCTTTCAAAATATTTTTATATATAGACCGCGGTGCCTGTATATAATTTTCTATCCTATGGTCAAGTGATATGGATATTTATCATTTCAATCCGCAATTTAAAAAAATAAAAATGCGGTTGTATACCATTTCAAACCACAATCCCGAATCAAAATATAACAAATAAAGAACTTGCAGATTATAATGATATAAAATAAAAATCCTTTCATCCATCAACAGATCACACATCCATCACAATCATCATCCAAAACAATCAATATTAATATCAATAGATAACTGATAATATATAACAGGTATTTAACTGGCAATTATATTCAATAATAAATGAAATAGCGATTTAATTTAAATAAATGCAATTACTGAGATGATGACTAAAATATACGAAACAATCATTAATAAATACATAATCACAATAGAAATTAAATTTAACAAACATAAGAAATTTTAGAAGTTGTGAGTGGGTTAAAACACTCACCTTTTGAATTTAAATTAAATTTAAATTCAATTTAAACCCAAAAATTTGACAGTCTCAGAATTCGTCCAAACCAGCACCAAAATGTTCGTAATTTCAATACGATCATAACAAAAAAAACTGCATGTGAATTGGTGTTCGCATGTGAAAGATATAGCGAAAATTGTCTTTGAATTTCAATTTTTTTTTTAAAAGGAACACATTACTCTTTGCCACGTCATGCTAGTTCTTCTCCCAAGCAAAACACGTAACTACCATAAACCAACGCACGCCGCTGCCCATGTTGACCATGATGCCATCACCACACGCCGCACGTAATTGCAACGTCCACGGCCTTGCCTCCATCTCCTGGAACTCGTCGTCCTCCCCCCATGCTCCGGCCACTCACGCGAGCAGACTCGTTCGACCAAGAATAAGCAGCCGCCGCTATATTTTTAAAACCCTAGTTAAATTTTTGCCGTAGTTCCAACGGTCAGATCGACAAGCGAACACCGCCGATGAACTCCCCTCCATTCCCTCTTCAAAACCTAGAAATGGTTCGTCGATCCGTCGATGTTCATCGACGTGCGATGAACGGTCGAAAATTGTTCTTCGATTTCTGGACAAACAATGCGTCGAATGGAAATACGAATTGCAGTTTTGAGATGCGTATATCGAGAGCTTCGATATATATTTTTTCTGAATTTTTCTGAGGAGTTTGAATTTCACTTGATTTTTGAATTGCAATTGAAATTAGGGTTTGCAGCCATTGGAAAGAGGAGGAGCTGATGGAATTGTACGTACAGAATAATGAGAAATAGAGGCTGCTAGGATTTATAACGGGGTATATATAGGTAGGGTTGAAATAAGAATAACTGGATAAAATAGATATACGTGCGAATGACAAAGTGGCTCAGAAAGCCCGTTTCGACTCCGGAACGAAATTGGGTCAACCCATATATCGAAATAGATGTTTTTAAATATTTTAAATGCAATGGAATAGGTTTCACGTCCAAATTCCATCGTATGAAAAAGTTATGCTAAAATCAATATTTTCCAAATTGATCTCAATTGATTTCTATTGATTGATTTCTGGGCGTTTCGAGTCCGTACGATCAAACGACAAGTCCGATCGCTATGAAACTTGAAGTCCTATAATAATTCACCACTACGGATCCGATGAAACTGGTTTCATCGAAATCCGAGTCAGTGGCCATAATGGCTACTCTTACACTTTTTAAATAAATTAATAATTATAATTAAACCCATTTTAATTTCAATTCTATAATTTACAATTTTTATCACTTTTCTATTTCTCAATCATTTACAATGATTTAATAAAATTTAAAGGTCAAATTAACGTTGATTCATTCATCAATTTCAGCGTTAAAATTCATTTTCCTTACATTCAGAAATTAAAATTAAATTTACAATAATCCCAATAAATTAATAAAGCTTTATTCCCGATCCTTATAACTCAACAAATTGTCTAATATGAATAACCTTAACATTACTTACAAATATTACCTTAATTAACATTAACGTAATATTAAATTATAATTATTGTAACAAATTTCAAAGTTTAAATTTACAAGCTGCATACCTAGGTAACATACAATAATCGTTACCGTTGACCTTCAGTCACATTGATAGGCTTTTATTGCTTACAAAACAATGTTAACATTTATTTTCATAATGCTAATTTCATTCACTCTATCCGTTACTGCATTTATATCCATTAAAGTAATATTTAATTACCTTTATTCGAAATAACCGTTTATCACCAATATACTCTTTATAATACTTGTATGGTTATTCTCCACAAATAATTACCATCTATCCTATTATTTCACCCATTATTTATAATTAAAGTCTCAATTAAATTTATTTATCTTGATTTCATTCTTTTATTACACCATTTATTACTTTACAACATAAAATAACATTTAAACTCATCAATGTAATATCAAATTTCATTTTTAAATCCAATTGATTTCCAAATCGAAGTTTATACGTATTTCAAACAACTATTATAATTTCTCCCAGAACATTGGTTTCATTAAATGACCATTTATTAACATTTAATTTCCTTAATTTAATCCAATTCTTACATTTTGTTTTCATATATTCAATTTGTAGCTACGTATACGTCTTCATTAATTCCATTGAATTGCATTTCGTTTAATATATTAATAGTTACCTTAATTAACATTATGTAATATTAGATTATGAATTTACAATCTTAACAAATTCATAAATTGTCGATTGCCAAATATATACATAAATTACTATTAATGTTCTCAATAAATTCATCTGCTAGGCTTCAAACTTTTTTATTCATCAATTACTGCCTTACAAAATAACTTCCGTTTCTAATCAATTTACATTCACCTTTCCATTATTATATTAATCATCATTAAAGTACCCTTTATTTATGTTCTTTTATTTAGTTTAAATTCCAATTCAATCATTATTAATTATGTACAAATTTCTTTATTTATACAGCACCTATATTTATTTACTTATTGTCAATTAAATTCCCAAGTGCAACAATTTACATTATTTCATTTTTTTAATATTAATTTGAATTCCATTCTAGTTAATATTTTTATTAATGATTCACTAAATCAAAATTTCCATTTGTTTCTTATATTAAACCTATAACCAAGTATGACAGTTTACATTATTTCAAATAATTGCAATTTTAATTTTAAATTGTTAATTTTAATTACAATTGCTACATCTAATTTCTAACATTCGCTCTAATTTAAATTATAAGATTTTTATTTCTTTCAAAATTTAATTAAAAATCTTATTAATTTAACTCATTTTAATCATCGAATTTTACCGGGTCGTTACAAATTCTTTCCATAAAATGATAATTGATGCAATAATGTTAATATTATCCATAATAGGGCCATTCATTGAATTTAAAAGAATGGAAATGAAGAATTATCAATTTAATGGGATTTGAACTATAATAATTGGATTAAATGGCGAATAAATGAAATTTAAATTTCTAAATATTACGTTAATTGAAATGATGATGGAATGTTAGAATGTTAATGCATAGACTTTGAATCTAAGGTTAATTTCATCTGTGTGACAGTAAGGAATGGAATAATTATTAATTTATGAATAAAATGGAAATTTTGGGAATTATATTTATAAAGCCTGAATTTAATGAATTGAGGTTAATACCGGAATTGATAAATTTATCAACTCTAAATTGATATATAAATTAGTTTAAATTAGTGTAAATGATTAAGAAAATTTAAAGCGGTAAAATTTGCCAATTATAGAAGTGAAATTTAAAATTTGATTTAATTAATTTATAAATTTATTTTATTAATGGAAAAATAGCCATTTTGGCCACTGACTCAGATTTCGACGAAACCAGTTTCATCGGATCCGCAATGGTGAATTATTGTAGGATTTCCAGTTTCGTAGCGATCGGACTTATCGTTTGATCGCACGGACTCGAAGCGCCTTGAAACAAATTAAATTGAAATTAATTAAAATCAATTTGCAAAATTCTGATTTTAGCATAACTTCTTCATACGATGGAATTTGGACATCAAACTTGTATTTTAAACATCTATTTTGATGTATGGGTGGACCCAATTTCGTTCCGGAGTCAGAACGGGCTTTTCGGGCAATTCATCATTCAACGCGTTTATAAATCGGGTCCATCCATTCTATTTCAACCTTGCCTGTATATACCCTGTTATAAACCCTAGCCTACCTCTATTTTTCATTTGTCTGTGCATACAATTCCTCTTCACCTCCTCATTTTAATGGTAGACAATCCCAAATCCAATTGCAATTCAAAAATCATAGTGAAATTTCAAACTCCTCAAAAAATTTCAAAAAAAATTATATATCGAAGCTCTCGATATATGTATATCGGATCTGCAGTTCGTTTTTGGTTTTGAATTATCATTTGTCTAGAAATCGCAAATCAATTATTGGCCGTTCATTGGTCGTCGATCAACATCGACTGATCGTTGATTCGTGGGCACCGTTGGGTAGAGAGTCGAGAGCGTTGATCATCGGTGGTATTCGCTTGGAGTTTCAATGGTTGGATCTCACACAATAATTCAATTAAGTTACGTTTTTGCCGACGGCGGCTGGGATTTATGGGCTCGATCATCTATGTCGTGGAGGAGCGAGGCTCGGGATGATGGCACGACACTTGAGACGGCAACGGCGGCCTGGAGAAGCGATATCAGGCATGGCGAACGATCGCGATGAGGCGGCTAGGGTTTTTTTCTGTGTGCGTGCGTTGTCTGGAAATGGCGAAGAAGGGTGGGTGACGTGGTTTTTCTTTTTCTTCTGTTTTATTTTATTTTATTTATATTTGAAATCTATATGTTCTAACGTATGTATCTTTCACATACGAGTTCGAATTTGCACGCGGTTTTTTTTGTTAGGATCGTATCGGAATTTCGGACATTTTGGCGCTAGTATGGACAAATTTGGAGACTGTTGAAATTTTGGGTTTAAATCGAATTTAAATTTAAAAGGTGAGTGTTTTAACCTACTCACAATTTTAAAATTTCTTATGCGTGTTAAATTAATTTCTGGTCTGATTAGAAATTTATTTATTGCTATCTAGTATATTTTTGTCATCATTCCAATTAAATTTCAATTTATTGAATTTAATTGTTATTTAATAAATATTGCATATAAACTGCCAGTTAGATGGATTGTTTAAATTATTATTGAGTATAGACTGTCAGTAATTATCTGTTATTTATCATATGCTCTATATGGATGTTATTGTTTAATTGGATGATGATTGTAATAAATGGTTGATGATTGATATTGGATGAATAGATGTTGTATTTTATATTGTTTTAAACTGCAAATTTGTTATGCATTTTATTCCATTCGGGATTGCGGTTTGAAATGATATATAGTCGTATTTTTATTTTAAATTACGGATTGAAATGATAAATATCCGTACACTTGATCATAGGGTAGAAAATTTTATACAGATACTGTGGTCTATATATAGAAATATTTTGAAATGATTTTCTATGGTTTTGTAAAGAAATATATGATTTTATGAGATAGTGATTTGGATATTTTATAAATGTTATTTTATATATAGTTAAATTTTGGGTTTTAAGCTATGTATAAAATTGATTTGAAGTATAAAAGAAGTTAATAATTAAGTTTGATTTTATTAAGATAAAATATGATTAAGCATTAATTTAAATTAAATTTATGGAGTTTATAATGAATTTAATGAGAATAAGGTTGGAAGATGAATATGGAATTTATTTGGAATTTAATAAAATTGAGATTTTAATGGGTATGATTTTATAACTTGATTTTGGTTTAGAGTGATTTAAATGAATATCAAGTTGATTTAAATAAATATATCAAGTTAAATAAGTTGAAAGAATATCCAGTTAATTGAAGTTTTAAAGTTATTCTTAAATTATATTGGATTTATTTAGTTACCATTTCAAATCTAAATAATAGTAATTAAATTTGATATGTATATGGAATTATTAAAAGAATTAGTTTTGAAATGGTGGAATATTTAAAACTTTGAAATATATAGAAATTGAAATGGTTTATTTGGGGGTTCAAATCTATTTTTGGAATTGATTTGTGAAATTAAAGAAGCTATGTTATTTTATAAAGTGATTTAATATTTGAACCATTTAAGTGTTGGAAGTTATGTTTCAAAGTTATGGGTTTCAAGGTATTACGATTAGAAAGTGCTATAATTTTGTAAAAAGAATATATTTGAAATAAAAATGATATTATCTCGATTTGGGTTTTATAAAAATGATAACATATTGATTTGGTTTTTAAAACGAAAATGATATCGTATTTATATGGTTTTGAAATGAATATTTTATTCTGGTTTTAAAGTATAAATTATTTTGAAAGACCCCGGTGTTATAATAACGTTTGGTTGTTAAAGAGACTGGGACCGGAAGTTGTCATACTCTCTCCAACTCCGAAAACCACTTTAACAACTGTGTACGCGGTGGAGCTTCCAGAATGAAGTAGGATGGTTGCGACGTTCCTTGACATATATACTTGGACCCGACTCCCGTGAGTTGGCATAAGGTGGCTAAAACAAAAGCGATTGACAGGTTAAGAAGGTAGCACCTTTTATCGGACACATACCTTCGATATTATACTATGACTTTTGGATTGATTCGACGGCCACTTTTGATTTTTTTGATTTGGGGGTGTGGCTCGAGGTGAGCGGTAGCTGTGCGCTACGCGTTATCATCGACCCGGAAGCGTAATTGGTATATCTACCCTAGCATTGCCTAGTTGTGTCGTGTCACCTACCCTAGCGCACCTTGTACGAGTTTGGTTTTCTACCGTAGCCCGTGTGGTATCCTCTGGTGGCTTCTCGATCAGGAGGGACTATGATATTGGATGGACTACTGGGACTATTATTGTGTTTAAGGGGGAGATTGGGTAACTCCTTAATGCTATTTAAAAGTAAGTTTATTTTACTATAGACATTATTATAATAGCGAAATATTACTACATAGTAAATAGTTTAATGGATCCTTAGGAGATGTGAATCTCGAGCATCTCTTAAGTTACTGCACTCACGTTAGACACTGGATAGGAGATGTCAAATCCCGTAAACATCTCTGATGCCGTTCCGCTCATATTTATTCTTGTTGATTTAACTTACATAAGATCTTTTAGTTTTGACTCAAGTGTTTTGTCTTTTCAATTCGCTTGGGTCTGCCTGAGCATTTTAGGATTTGAAGACTTCATTTCTGGAGGACGAAGACGAACATTTTATTACTATTATTTATTATATTATTCCATTGCATCACATTGTTCCGCTGCATTAATTATTATTCTTTGGTATGTGTACTCTGATATGTATTGTATAAGTATAACCAAATGTTTTGTAAAACAGCTTCATGAACTATTTATTTGATTATTATTTATTATCGTTCCGCTGCAAGATTCTATTTTGTTTTTTTCCTTGCTTTTTCTTATTTACCCCATAACAATCTGCCCTTCTGTATGGTTTAAGTCTGACGTGTGTGGTTTATCGTCGATTTAAAGCGTACAGAAAGGCGGGACATTACACGTACCTTTAAGCAATCACTACCTTGAGAATTTCACTATGATAACCAAAACCCGTGGACCGCGGATACACAATGGTTACGCCTGGATCCCCTAGGAAACATCCATACCCTTTAAGCAATCTTTGCCTTGCAAATTATGCCACGACAACAAAACCAGTTGACCGCGGATACACAATGGTTATGCTAGATCCCCTAGGAAACATCTGTACCCTTTAAGCTATCTCTGCCATGCAGATTATGCTACTAGATCGACCATGGGTAACGCCATGGAAGAACACTCAAGTATCACATCTGGAAAACCAAATCCGAGAGAATAATATCGATAGAATGAATCCACAATGTGGCCACAAAGCGGATATCAAGCAGAAGGCACTTTCCACATCTTTACTTCGAAAATATGTATCATATAGTACCCTTTCAAATCAATTTCAAATATCATACTTATATAAAGTCCATTATATATAAGATTTAATTTTCAAATCGAATACTTTCCAAAATCAATAGTATATCAAATCATACATATGTAGACTTCACTTATATAAGATTTCACTTTTCAAATTGAGTACCTTTCCAAACCAATAGTTTTCAAATCAACTTCATACTTATACAAACCAATTTTATATAATTTCGATAACTCCCAACTCAAGTATTTAGAAAAATAAGGTTCTCAATTTCAATTCGTTTCAATATCCATTCAGTTTCAAAAATCATATGCGATTTTCACCAAATTATTTCTTCCAAATTTAATATCTTCAATTTCAATGTTTCCAAATCGACATAACTTAGGCCAAACAGATTCATTTCTAAAATCATCATATACTAGGGTTTAAATTCCAATCTATTTCCGAAACCAAATATTTTCTCAAAATTAATTATACTCAAAATGATTCCCATATTTATGACAATCCCTTAAAACCTTTAGACCATTTATTTCTATTTGAAAGATCAAATTTACCCTTTGAAAATTATTATTCTATATACAAATATATATATTTTTAGAAAAGATGTTACAAAGATACAACATTTAAAACTAAAATTTTTATTCAAGCATTCCAAGACTAAATTTCATATTGGTATAATTCATAATAGTCTTATTCATTTACTTAACAAAATAGTTTCAAGCTTATTTAAATCATATTATTTCAAAACTAAACTTATATACTTTATCGAATAATTTATACTTTTCGAAATTACTTAGCTTTGAAACTAAACCTCGATTTGGAAGTGTTCGAACATTTAAAACAGACGAAAAATCAAAATTAAATCCAAGAGTTGGAAATTAGCAACAAATCAGTAAATCAATTGCAATAGATAGGGTTATACCAAATCAAATCCAAAACTCGGGGACTGAACACCGGGCTCACTTCAAATCTTTTCAAATATATATACATATATCTTTCGAATATCAAATCATACTTTGGTTTATGAAATCAAAATTTGGTTTCACAAAATCACTTACATAGCAAAGCTACTAAAGTGGCCTTTCCCCCACTCTGAAACTCGAAAATCAATGTCGATGATGCGTGCACTCATCACCGAATTATTCTCCAACGTCATAAGTGAGTTCTGGACTTCTATTTTCTTAAAAACTTCTTTGAAATCATTGGAACTCATATGAAGTCATTTGAAACGTTTCTTATTCGGAAAATACTTTCAAATCGTATTATTATATACTTTCAAAATTCTTAAAACCAATTTCAAAACACCAGAATTCAACTCCTCGAATTTCTAATCTAAAATCCTTCAGTTATAAATCATTTTTAGATAAATCAAATTTCTTATATAATTTTCAAATTTTCAAATCCTTTCGAAACTTCAAATTCTCGTTTTAAAAGGTATATAATCTTCACTGAAAACAATTTCTCCTTTATATATAGAAAATAATAATTTCGGTATATAAACAATTCCTAAAGTATAACCAAACACGATTTTTCAAAGGATGATTTAAGAATGAATCACGGAACGAGATAAAGTTCGAAGACAAATTCAAAGAGATCCTACTCAATGAGAATCCAAACCAAGATTTCGAGGTATATTGACCTATATCAATTCAAAGGAATTTCTTTCATTAGTGGAAAATCACAAATTCTCATCAAGCGAAATGCTAAAGCATAATTATAAATCTTAAGTTTGACACATTGACTTCTACACGGTAAAGGATATAATAGAGTTCACTTAATACAACTTAACATATACTACTAATAACAAACAGATTCCACTGATTGTTACTTCGACAAGAAAAATGCATCGGTATTAATTTTGCCGAGTGGTGCTTTAATGGGTCCAGTACACTCCACATCAATGTGCCCCCAACTGTTACATTTCTTGCATGAGTACACTAATCTCCCATCTCCATAATGAACTTTGGGAAGGCAGCCGCTCGAGCAGGACGCAACACAGCTTGCCTTCCATATTGCCTCTCAGAACAATCTCTGGCTATATGTCCAGTCTGCCCACAGTGGTAGCAAATGGTTGACTGGTCGGTTGATGTAATGAGTGACGATTTCACCTTTTTCACCTTCAGGCAACGACTTGGGAAGTGGCCCTTCACACGATACTTAAAACAAAAAATCTCGGATCGAAAGCGCTTGCCCTCCGTCTTCTTTCCTTTATCTCTCTTTCCACACATGGCTGCATAATGTCCCTTTTCCTGCCACCGATAACAAATGACATGGTCATAAGGACCAGGTTCTGCCCTTTCTCTCCATAGCCTCTCTTGCAATTCGATTGCTTTCTCTCGTTCCTTACAGGCCAGTGCTTGATGGGCTGCTTTCTGCTCTTCCGATTTTGCCATTTACAAAATAGTTTCCTATCATTCAATGAGTCCAAAAGCAACAAGGTAGAAGTTCAGAATTTAAGGGGAAACTTAACCAAAGGGAGTTTCAAAACAAAGGGAAATGACTCGAACGAAGATGAGATAATTAAAATTCAAAATAGAAGATGGATATACTTATATAAGAATATAAATAGGGAGAGGCAAGAATGAATTTTAGAACAAGTGGGAGCGTTCTGAAATTCGAAGGAAACTAAATCAAAGAGGAAGAGTTTCAAGCACGAATGAAAATAATTTTGTAATTAAATCTACTACATATACTAAGTTTTGCCTAGAGCCAAAGCCCTGACACCTACTGTAATGACCTGGTATTTTCAACCATTCGCATCCATGCACATCGGACTTGAATTACCCAAAATATTAGATTGTTAATTTAGATTGTTAATTTAGATTGTTAATTTAAATTTGGCAAAGCTCAGCATATATAGCAAATAAATCATTCACAATCACAGATACAGAGTATTATAACAGAATGCAGCGGAATAGATAAATAGTAGTTCATCAAGCTACTATATAAACATCAGAGTTAGGAATAAAATACAATAGAATATCTCAAATACAGTGAAGTCTCCAGTACAAACAAATGACCTCTCTGTACAAATCAACTGAAAGAGCTGAAAGTTGAATCGATAGTTGGATCCTCAAACGAAGCTTCAAACTCCAAAGGCGAGTCTCAAATGTTGTATCACCCAGTCTGACTCGAGCGTAAAGCAAAACATAAAACATTCGAGTCAGGACTAACATTCTTATATCAATAAATTCAACTCAAGTGAAATAACAACTGAAATACAAGTAACTTAAAGGATATTTGGGATAACCATCCTCTAAGGGTCCATGGAACTATCAACTATATGGTAATATACGCTATTAAGAATCAAACATCATTATAACACCGTGGTCATTTCAACATAATTTATACTTCAAAACCAAGATATCATTTCCATTTTAAATATACACACACACACACACACACACACATATATATATGTATATACATTCCCAAATTATAGCACTTTCATAACTAAATTGATAATTTCATATATATATATATATATATATATATATATATCTGATTTAACTTTATTTTATTTAGTTTTGAAATTTCAATTAATAAATCCATTATCATTTTAAATAACCTTAAATTTCATTAAACTGAATATTTCGTTCGATTTATTTAAACTTGAAATATCCATTTAAATCACTTTAAACCAAAATCAAGTTGTAAAATCATATCGTAAAACCTCAATTTAAATAGTTCCAAATCGATTTAATTAATAAAATTCCTAACTAAATACAATTTCAAATAAATTCAAATTTATCTTCCCAATTTTAACTTATTCGAATTATTACAAAATTCTATTTTTGAAATATAATAGATACTTAAATATATTATATATAAATTAAAACAATCTTAATTTAATTAAATATCATTGTTAAATCTATAAATAAAATATCATTTATATATAATATTTTGAGAATCAATATTTATTAAAACCATATATTTCTTTCCAAAACCATAGAAATTATTTTCAAAATATTTTTATATAGACCAACGGTGTCTGTACATAATTTCCCATCCTATGATCAAGTGATACGTATATTTATCATTTCAATCCACAATTTAAATATACATACAGGTATATATCATTCAACCCGCAATCCTAAATTTAATTCAAATGGAAACCGCTTGGGTCTATTATTTCAACCCATAACGATTTTCTCCTATTCTAAAGTCTGCTCGGGTATGTATCATTTCAACCCATAGCGAATTCTATACTAACAGGGAATTTGCAGAGTGATAACAGATATGATAATAATAATAACAGGCATATATCATCAATAACAATATAATATAGCCAATAGGATATGGTGTCATATCTCACAGGTGAACAGTTACAGATAATGGCATATATAACAATTAAAATAACTACAATAACATGTTTCAATTGTCGTTTCAATTG
This sequence comes from Allium cepa, assembly GCA_030765085.1. Classification (NCBI taxonomy): domain Eukaryota; kingdom Viridiplantae; phylum Streptophyta; class Magnoliopsida; order Asparagales; family Amaryllidaceae; genus Allium; species Allium cepa. Next base: position 1,047,883,383 of record CM060941.1, read on the forward strand.
AAATTAAATTTAATAAATATAAGAATGTTAATCATGAGTGATTGCTCACCTATCGAGGCTAGATAGAGTTGACAAAGAAACGAGCTATGAATCCAGGCATGAATTTCAAAGCAAAGCATGATTGAACACAAATTCAACGATCAAAGCTGATAATGAGAAATCGATGAGAAAATCAATCATTTTAATATACACAGAATATATATATATATATATATATATATATATATATTATTACTTTATAAAAATCATTATTTTAATTTCAAAAAAATATTAAAATAATATATATACACACACACAAAATTAAGTCACTATCCTTAAAACACAAAATTTTAAAATATCATAACCAAAATCATATATATATTTGCAAACTATATATAGTACAGTGTATATGCAGACCTTCCTCGTGCTTGCAGCGAAATATGTAGGCGAGTTGTTCATCTATGCAGAGACTCCAATAAAATATATAAAGGCTTCTCATACAAACTATACATACTTTTAAACTATACTTATACATACTTTATAAGCTAACATATAACTTTATAACAAAGTATATGTATCTAAATATACAAACTGATCCATATATGTATACTAACTGTAATGCAAAATACTTACAACAAAATCGATATATCTACGCATAAAATACATATATGTATATATACACACACACACTTTATATTTCCTACCATAAGAAAATGTATAGAAACTAACATATACTCAAAGCTAGTATGTGAAATATAGACAAAGATTATAAAGTATGCAGGGTATACTCACATACACACAGACCGCATATGCAACAGGCGAATAAAGCTAATAATATATGTATACTAACATAAATTTATGTCTAACTTTATAAAACAATAAATGCAGACCATATACTTTTAAAAATAAATATTATTATAATATATATATTCATTACCATTTGACCCAGTTTTGCCCAATTCAAATAACAGCTAATACAAGCTTATGAAATAAAACCCAACAAATCCTATATATATGATCTAATAGGTATACGAACATACATAAGATATAGATATCAAAGTATACTCACGCAATAACATAATATATATGTATGTTAACCAAAATTGTGCATGTTTGAATGAATATATGAACTAATATAATAACATTATAAACAATAAAAAAAACCAACATAATCAGTCAATATTAAATATATAGCCAATATATACAAACAATATTTAACCTATATAATATAATATAGTATTATATAATATACGTATAATACCTTAAAAGATGGGAGGTTGGAGTGTCGCTATTGCGGTCAAGGGAAGGTGGCTGTCGTGGCGTTCGCGTAGGAAGGGCGGAGGGGTGCAATATGGTGGATGCAAGGTGATCCAACGCGGATGAGGCCACGTGGGCGTGGAGCTCGAAGCAGAACGGGTGGTCGTGGGCGGTAAGGAGGAGATGACGGCCGGTGCTCGGAGTTGCTTTGTGGCTAGGCACGAGGGAAAGGAGGAGGATAGTGGTCGGGCGGTGATGATAGAGGAGAGGTGGCCACTGGCACTGATGGTGGAGTGAAGCACGAGGTGGCCGGTAGGGAGATTGACTTCGACTTGGGTGCTATTTGAGGTGAGGTCGGTGGGAGGAAATAGGAGGAGAGAGGTCCTGGTACAAATGTTGAAGGAGGCTTACAATGGTATCAGGCAAAGGTAGAAAGAAGGAAAGGGGTGAGCAGATCTGAAAGAAGGAGAAATGTATGAGAAGTAATATATATAAATTTTTCTTAATGTTTCATAAGAAGAAAGTAAAAGGATAGATGATGTACAGGAAGATATATAGACTTTTATATATACATTAATTATAATCATAAAACTGTTCGCAGTGAATAAGGAATGAACATTCACCTAATAAACAAAATGATATAGCAATGGTCAGATCCTTCGATTTAGCTGAAATGTTAAGAAATAAATTTATTGTTGCCTACCCATCACGGTTAAAATTTTGAAATCCAAAAGAAACAAAAGGTTACGGATCCGGTACCGATACAGTTACAGGTTTTGCGGATTCTACTGTTTAACGGACTTCAAAACAAAGAATGGAATATACCGCCGAGATCAGTACGACGAGATGATCAAAACGATACACAAATATTAGGGCAGGATCATCTAATCAAAAAGTCGATAGTAACACTGATATACGTTGCTAATCCATACGGAAAAATCCAAACGGAGCTAGAAACGTCCGAAATTTGCGAAACGAACTACGCAATCTTATCCAGAGTGTTCTAAATAAATTTTCTCATGTTGACATATTTAGGTTTTGGAACACTTTTAAATTCAACTGTTATTAACTGATTTAAATTGACATAAAATTTCACAATTAAAAAACTTCAATATTATCAATTGAAAATTTACTAGTTGCTATGTTAAAATACATGTATTCCTAATATTAAATTCTTAATTCGAAATTTTATTATTTAAAATTTCATAATCAATTAATTACGTTAATAAAATTAAAAAAAATTACGGGTCGTTACAAATAATTAATTCTAACTATTTAAAATTAAATCGGTAATCTGAATGTGTGAGAATTTTCTCACCTTAATTTTTTGTTGCAATCCATTTCAATCCCGGCTATTTCCAGACGACTCCAAATTGGTTCCAATGTAGCCTATATCATTACACTTTTTTTTAATAAGTTTACCCTTATAATTATCAAAAGTGCATCAGTTGACTTATCATTTGTACAAGCTGAAACATTCGCCTTTTTAATGATGACCTTATCTTGAAAATTCATATAACAACATATTATACTTTTCTGTTTTGAAATCGTATACAAAATAAGAAATCATTTGAATAAATATTAAAAATCTAAATTTAAATAACCATTGCAATTCAAAACATTTTTTTATTTTTATAAACTAACTAACTAAATTTAGTAGTTAATTTAAATGAATCATAGCATTATACCTTCACCACCGCTCGAAACAAGCTCTAACTTCGCCACCCTCCCTGGAACACTCCTGCCTGTACCTACACATGCGCGAAGTTCCACCATCATCGCGACTACTGCAGCAACTTGTTGCGGCCACCTTCCCCAATCGAGCAAATTCCTAAATCGAACAGATGGAATCGCCTCCGCCCACTACATCCATACACGCGTGCTCAGCCTCTGATTCGATCGACCACGACAGCTACACCATGTCAAAAATCAAATCGCGACTGCCCTTGAAATGCCACCATCACCCAGCACATTGCCGACCATCCCCTAAGTTCACCGCCTCTCTTGCACTTGTGCAAGCGTGCTCCATCCTTCCTTTGTGAGCTTGCGACAATCAATATGTAGATTTTGGGTAGTTTGGGACTTTTGAAAATTAATAGATTCTCTTTTTTTCCTTCTGAGAATGCCTTCGTTTTCGATCCACAACTATTTAAGAGGGAAGGCTCCATTTTTTTGTTTTGCATTTCTTTTATTGGAAAGGAGAAATAGGTATAAGGCAGAGAGAACAATGAACAGAGGGATCATATCTGAAAAGAGGGAAGAACGAATGTGATTTGATAAGTGGGAAATGTGTTTGAATATGCTTGCTATAGTTATTTGAAGAGAATGAAAAAAGTTTTGATGTGAATTTTTTTGTCAAATCCATGAATATATATATATATATATATATATATATTATATTTAATTTTAAATCGTCTTGAATTCATAGCTTAAAATCTTGACCTCCTATCGAGGCATGCTGCAAAGCGTTTATAATGTTATACCTCTATTCTGAATGTAATGGATAAGGTTTTGGGTCTTAATTCAATGGTATAGAGAAGATGGCTTTTTGGACCTAATTTTTATATTAAATTTCGATATAAATTTCAAGGCGCTTATATCCTATATGATCAAACGATAACTCCAAATGCTACGAAATTTGAAATTCGATAATAATACACTATTACGGATCCAATGGAACTGGTTTCATCGAATTCCGGGCCTATGCCCCGGATCTCTATTTCAAATGTCATTTTAAACAACTATTTTTAAAATTGAACAGCTTACACTTAAGTTCAATTTTAAAACTTCGACGGTCTTCAATATTATTAATATAAATTTTACAAGCCTTTGAATTATTAATTTAATTGAGCTTAAAACTCAAGATACAATAATTTAACCAATATTCAATTATAAAATTCAATAATTAAATTATTCAATACATCTCTATATTTGAAATTCATGTAAAATATTAACTTAAAATCGGTCTATAAATCAAATCAATATTAAAACCATTTAAATATTAAAAATCAAAAGTTGAAAAATCCAGATTGTTACATTCCTCCCCCCTTAAAAAAACTACGTCCCCGAAATTTGCTAAGGCAGGAAAGAATGCTCTAAACCCTTTAACTTATCAAAACCCACTTAGTGAAAAACCCGATGTTTCACTTTCTAATCACTTATCTCCAACCAAAAAGGTCAATTTTCAATTCTAACTCCAAAATCCTTTATTTCGATTATAAATTCGAAATTGATTTCTGTTAAATGGATTTTTCCAAAAAATTCTAACATCCTAAATTTTCGAATTTTTTTGGCAAGGTCTCCCTTGTATGGAGGACCTTTTGCAATATTACAAGAGAGATAAATATATATACATCGACCCACATGATAAAAAAATATATATAACAATATTTTATATTTTCACAGTATTTGATCCGAAAACGTACCTTATTTTTGCATTTTTAAGCAAGCAGCTTATTCTATTTGCAAATACGCAACCCAAAGCTAGCTCAATAGCCGTCGTGTACCTGTAGTTATTTAATTTAAACACGTAAGTACCAAATATATGAAATAAAATAACATTTCACTTATTGAAATGGTTAAAACACAGAAGTTTCGTAAGCAGTGCATGCTAAACAAAATTTATAAGCAATTATAAGGTTCCAATACTAATTTTATTTGCTTTCAACCAATCCATATACCATTTCATTCCATTCGGAATAATTTACAACCAAATTGCTTATATTCAATTTACATTTATGCTAGACAAATTAATATTCATTCCAAACTAATTAAAAACCAATTCTATTCACTTCTATTAATTCATAGAATTTTATTTACTTTTGTTTGCATTGAACAACAAATTTTTCTATGACAATCTGACGATATTTATTTATTACGATAACCATTTCAGCTTATAGCTACTTCAAATTGATTCCAAATCAATTTATATTTCCTTTTTATTCCATTTCAATTTTATTCTCAGTCAATTCAACTACATCCCATTCATATTCTATTTCTTTACATTAAATCTATTCTATTAAACTCGAATCCATTCCACGCTATTTTATTAATTAACCATTTCACCAATTTATCTAAGCCAAGCTTCCATTCAAATATTAACTTAAGTAACTCTATTTAATCTCAATTATTTCAACCCTATATCTTAAGTTCATTTCTATTCCTTTCAACTTCCATTCCGTTTACTAATTTATTAATTAATTCCTTCATTTTATTCACCTCAATTTTAATTCCAGGCTCGAACTTATTTAAATAACTGCCCAGCTATATTCAATTTATTTTTACTAATTGAATTTTATTTATAACCCAAGCCATTTCTATTTCAATCCAATTCTATTTTATTCGACAATATTTTCAATTATATTTTATTCGCTTGCATTTTGTCAAATTTTAATTTTTACTCAAGTTCTATTTCCAATATCCATTTTTAGTTCATAATCCAATTTTAACTTAACTAAGTAAAATTCCATCTTCACATTCATTTAATTAATTAATTATTCAATTAGTTCACTACAAATTTATAACTCAATATCTGATTTTTTTTCCTCAAAAATTCACTCCTTCTAATTTTTTTTAAGTTCAAACTCATGTTTATAATTCAAGTTTGGATTTATCTCCCTTACAAAAAATCAAACAATTTTTATTTTAGATTTTCTACTTCACGTTTCAATTTTTTAAGTCGCGTAACATATTTTTCACATTTCCATAATTTCTATACTCGAGTATATTCATATTTTATTTTTAACTCGAGATTATATACTTATTTATAATCCAAATAAATTTTTATTCAATCCATTTAAATTTTTATAAGCTATTTCAAAATTATTTAACTTAAGTCAAATCTAAACTTCATCCACTTCTTTTAATTTATTTAACAAAGGATTCAATTCCATTCAATATCATCTATAACTAAATTCAACTTTAGTTTTCAATTCAATTCAAACAACTCAACTTCATTTAACTTAGCTTAAGTTAAATTTTAATTAGTTCAGTTTAATTTAACTCACTAAAGTTTAAATCCCATTTATTTTAATCAATTCATTTATTTATTCCATTTGCTTTGCTTAAGTTTATTTTATCCATTTTAACTTTACTCTAGTTAAAATTCATTTCCAAAACTCAAGTTCCATATTTTTCCTTTTCGTTTAGAATCATTTCCAATTTTTATAAGTTTATAATTTATTTCTTGATTATCTCTAATATATCTAAATAAGGATTTCAGAATTCAAACACCCGGTGTTTATTTTAAATTACTTTGAAATCAATTATGTCCATGTATATACATAAAACCCTTCGTTTCAACAAATCATTCCATTGGAATTTAAAAAAATCAATTGGTTACATCCCAAACAATTTCCCTTTGGAATTTTCAAAACAAAACTTGTTTTTCCTTAAAAGAATCCAAGACAATGACCACGGCAGCAATCCATTACTTAAAAACTCGAAAATGAACACCGATGATGTAGCGATCGTCATTGGAATTATTTTCCAACGAACGAATTGATTTCAGTGTTACCTCCTTTAAAAAATTCATTTAAAAAAAATCTATTCAAAAATATCTCCAAATAATAATACTATTATTTATCTCTAAATACTTTGGAAAACATTTCAAAAATCTCTGGGATTAAATTTTCAAACTCTGGTCATTAATCAAGTCTTAGTTTTTATCTAATTGTATAATCCATATTTATACAATGTCTATTTGGTTATATAAACTATTTAAAATCTTGTTTTGATTATAATATTATCATCCAAACACTACAATTATACCATAATAATTTCTAAAAATTATTATCTTTATATAAAAATATAATCTGGGTAAAATTATTTCATTTACCCGCTTCAAAATCATACCGTGTCAGTTTATCGGGTTCAAGTGTTTAGAACTACTATCGATTTAGTGGCGTCCCACTATTCTATCAGAATTTATATTCCACTCAACTTATAAGTCAACATAATATAAAACAATTTATATTCACTAACAAATACGTGCTCATTTCTATTAATAATCTCAAACTCATTCTAGAGTATTACTGACTCTATCTCTAATGAGTAATCCCCAACAGAGCCAATGTACTCGCTTAACCTTCGGCTCCGATACCAAGTGTAAATGCCCACAGTTCCGTACCCCTTAAATTGACCATAATTCACATCAGTTCGACCCAAAGTGAACGATATACTTTAGGGTGAAGTAGAAGAAAAAGGTAGAAGAAAACAGAAACAACAACGTAGAATCTCACAATCGCAGCGGAATAAAATATAATATATAATAACAGATTTTAAATATAAGAACTGTAATGTTAATATACAACCACTATCAGAGTTCAACAATTCAATTAATCAATCTGGACAGTTTAATAACTCATCCTCACACAGCGGAATAACAAAGTACGTGATATACATATAAACTCTTCCAGCTCATCTCTTGAGCTCCATAGCATTTTAGCCTGAATCTGTACTACTTGCTCCGACCCGAGCATTATAATAAAATAACACACGAGTCAGTCTGGTAAACCAGCATGAGAAAACCCACTGAATTTAGATTATTAAAGTTATCAAAATCTTTTAAAAACAAAGGTATCTCGCAAGACCACGTCACACATAAACACAACATGTTTTTACCTTACAATAACCAAAACATTTTGTAGAAAATCTAGTGATATTACAATAGTGTCTAAATACAAATACTTATTCAAATTACTGAAATTGTTATATTAATTAAATTCCAGCATACTAGGCTCTACAAACGAAACCATAAGCTCGTATTAGAGAACGGATTCCAACCGAATGACTAGGCACTGGGGTACCACCTATTACAATGCACCTCTAGAATAATGTACCGAGGACCACTCTGGGATCCCCTGCCATATAAGACCAGCCTACCCTTAACCTGGATAGACCGAATAAGATTACCCCATGGTTGGGATCAGCAACTTCCACATAGCCGAATAAAAGGGACTTTAGATGGGGGTAACCTTACCCTACTTGGGTGCGCCCCACTTAGCCTTGCTGATCCCCCCTGATTTTCAATCATTCCCGGTTGATGAGGCTTAAGGCTAAGCGTTAAATTTTTAAGAATTTTTTTACTTAGAATGCTCATCGTCCTCCAACGCCCATGTTCCGGAAGCATTCATCCATACAAGTTGTCCTGGGTCTAGACAAACCGAACCACCATCTTCATCATCTTCACGGTATTCATTCATTACGTTCAAACCGAATCGAAGTGGTATTCGGACTATTAAATATGATCCCGATCTTGTAACGACCCACCTTTTAGGATGTTTTAAGCTGACACACATGTCAGATTCAAACCATTCAAAAGGGAAGATTGTTATGGGGTAAATAAGAAAAAGAGAAAGAAATAAAACAAATACAGAATCTTGCAGCGGAATGAAAAATATAATAATCAAATAACAGTTCATGAAGCTTTTTTATAAATACATTTGATTATTCTTTTACAACACAATGATCAGATTTACCCAAACATGAATAAATAAATAATAAATGCAGCGGAATAACATGAGGTAGAAGAATATAATAAATAATACTAGTACAAATCTTCGTCCTCTAGATATAAGGTCTTCAATCCTAAACTGCTCAGGCTGACCCGAGCGAATTGAAAAGACAAAACACTCGAGTCAAAACTAGTAGATCTTATGTAAGTTAAATCAACGGAAAATATGAGTGTGACGGCGTCAGAGATGTTTATGGGGTTTGATATCTTCTGTCCAGTGTCTAACGGGAGTGCAATAACTTAAGAGATGTTGGGGATTCACATCTCCTAAGGATTCGTTAAACTCTCTACTATGTAGTACAATACACTATTATAATAAGTCTACAGTAAAGTAAAAGTATTAAAATAGCGCTAAGGCATTACCCATATCCCCCTTAACACATTTTATATATTCCTAGAGTCTACACAGTATTGTATGCTCCTCCGCAAACTGGAGGTTTACACAGAGTGCACCCCATAGGTATGGTACAAAAAAACTCGAAGAAGGCGGGCTAGGGCAAGTGAATAGGACACTCGAGAAAATACCAGGGTAGATATACCAATTGCGTGTTCGGACTGGTGGTAACGCATAGCAGCTACTACCGTCCACCTCGAAACAAACTGCCAAATAAAAATCAAGGGTGGCCACCAAATCAATCATAAAGCAACAGATATGGTATCGAAGAAATGTGACCGATAGGAGGAATGACCTCACATGGCCCGGCGTGGCTCCTGTTTTAGTCATATCTAAGCTGACTCACATAAGTCAGGGTCATGCATACCTCATAAAGTAATCGTCACCAAACAATCCTACTTTACTTTTGGAATCTCCACCACATACATAGTTTTTAAAGTGGTTTTCGGTATTGGCAGAGAGTATGACAATATCTGATCCCGGTCTCTTTAACAACCAAATGCTTATTATACACCGGATGGTTCTTTAATGTTTCAAAATCAATTCACAATTAATATCAAAATATCATATTCAATTTAAAATCATATCTCTTTTGAAATCATATTCACTTCAAATCATATTCGCTTTCAAATCATATTCACTTTTGAAATTCACATTCACTTTGAAATTATCAATAAGTTCTGTTAATTAATTCTTCATTTCAAAATCGTCTTATTCACTCAAATTCGTAAATTTCAAAAAGGTATAAATTCCAAATTAAAACTTAGGTTGTATCATCATCAAGGATTGAATATAAATACTTCAACTTTATACAGTCTGAAATTTTATAAAATAATTTCAGTAATTATAAAAAGTTATATAGTTTAAAATAGTTTAAATAGATTTAAAATAGTTCAAATAGTGAAATAGTTTAAATAGATTTAAGTTTGATTTAACTAGTCTTAACATGATTTAAATAGATTAAATATAGATTAAATAGGTTTCAAATTATATTAAATAGATTTTTAAATAGATTGAATAAATTTAAAATAGATTAAATAGATTTAAATTATATTAAATAGATTAAAAATAAATTAAATCAAAAAAGATTTATCTTTTGGTTTCAATGGCCACTCCCGCCCATACCCAGCACCATTCCATGTCCTTTCAACCTGTCCTTCCCATACTTCCAACTGTTCCTCCACCTGCATCGCCTTCGGCCCCCTCACCGAACTCCCCCATCAACTTGCGTCCACTTGCTCCTCCCTCGGTCCTACCCTCTCTCAACAACCCAGCTTCTTCTTCCTTGATATGGTCCTCTCTTTTTAAATCCAAGCCCCGTAATGCAGGGTCATACACACCAGTTGACATTCCTCTTTCCTTTGATGGGCAAGCCATGGTCCCTTCGTCTGATGTGCTACAAGCTGGAAATGAAGTGTGGGGTGGTTGGTTGGTTGGCTTCTTCCTTGACAAGCCCCTGTCATACTTGACTGTTATCAACCATCTAAAGAAACTCTGGAAGCTCAAAGGAGAAATCACTATAAAATCTGATGGAACCTTGTTCCTTTTCCATCTTTCCTGTGCTTAGGATAGAAGGAAAATTGTTGAAGACGACCCTATTTTTCTTAGGAACAAGATCTTCATTATCAAAGCATGGGGTCCTTATATTGGGAATAGCTGTAGTACCATAAAATCTGTGCTTGTTTCGTTAAAGCTATCAAACATACCACTTTATGCGTGGTCTCATCGGGGGATAAACTGGCTAGCATCAAGAATTGGTAGATTGCTCTGTTTGGATACTTCCACTGACAAATTGGAGAATTGGTTACGCCAAATGTTTAGTTGATGTCTCTCCAACTCAGGATTTGGTTGATGAATTTCCTATGAAATTAATTGATGGATCAACTCAAATGATACAAGTTAGTTACCTATGGAAACCCGAAATTTGTTCATTCTTGTAAAGTATTTGGACACATGAAAGATGATTGCATGAGAGAGGGTGAAATAAATGTGAGGAATGAGGAAGAGGCAGTACTAAAGAAGAAAATGAAAGAAGGTTATGTCACTGAACAGAAGCAAGGAAAGAAGGCTAGCAAAACATACAGATTTGGAAGAGAGTAGTGAATAAGAAGGTTAAAGATAAGGTTGTAAATTCATTGAAACTGCCTGTGCTAGATGATAAAACAATAAATGCCGAGGATATTGTTAATAACATTGTTGTACACTGTATTGTTGATAAAGCAGATAATGTTGTTGGTAGTGGAACTGAACTGCATGAGGAGGATTGTGAAACTGGAAATGAACAAAGAACTGTAATGACAAGCAACAAATTTGATGTATTAAATGACATAGAGACAGAGGGTGAAATTGAGAATGTAGCATCAACTGGAGAGAAAAATGATGGCATGGTAAATAACACAATTCAATTGCTTTATGCAAGCACAGAAGAGTTGGTGGACAAGCCTGCACATCATGACCAATTAAATACAACATCTGAAGAGCTGCAATTCATGTAGAACCAACTGGAGGAAAATGACAATCAGTTATTGCATGCTTCTGTATCTCTTGTGCATGCAAATATCAGCATGAACACACAAAGCACTGTTGCTTTACCCATCAATGAAAGTTCCCTTTCCACATGTAATCGAACAACCAAATTATCCTCACTAAACAATATGCCACTTTCTGTAGTATAATGCAAAAAGAACTTTTTGAATTAGTGTACAACATGCATTCACATTCCAGCTTAACAGAAATCCCTCCCAACCCAATTCCTCTTCTTCCCATCAACCCTCCATCTTGTCAACCTTATGTGTTTCTGGGGTCTATTCCAGGCTGGAAAACTCCTCCAGACGATGTAAATAATGACAACCGTCAGGCCACTAAATATGAAATATGCAAGAAGTCTAAAAAAGCAAAAAACCAAAACCAAAGCTTCATAAGAATGAATTCTCCTGTCACAAGGAGCATGAGAGAAGGTGAACTCGCTAATTTAGTTTAATAATGTTACACAACATTGGTGCATGGAATATCAGAGGATCTCACAATTTCCTCAAGCTGGATCAGGTTAAGCAATTGATTCTCAATCATCATCTATCTGTTTTTGCAATTCTTGAAACCAAATTAAATCTGCCTCTTACTGTTTATGCTGCTAAGTACATCAATCCATCTTGGACCTTGAATCACAATCTTCTTGAAGCAAGCTATGGGAGAATAATGGTCCTATATAATCCTGAACAGCTATCACTTGATCTCATCCTTGCAGCTCCTCAGATAATGCACTTTCATGCTAATTACTTCAATTCCTCTATTTCTTTCTATATTACTTTCATTTATGCTTATAACTCTCCATCTTCTAGACAATCTCTTCTCAATCTAATTCCTGCGCTAAGACAACATACTCATCCTTAGGTAATGCTTGGTGATTTTAACTGTTGTTTTACCTTGTCTGACAAGCATGGGGGTCTCCCACTCCTGCTTAGGGATATCCAACCTTTAAACACTGCTGTTAGTGACTCTTCCTTAATCCCAATTAGCAAATATGGTGCTCCTGTCTCTTGGAACAACCGATCTAGGAGCAGTGCCCGTGTTTTCTCGAACATTGATCACTCCTTCTCTAACTACAAAGCCCTTACCACATGGCCAAATATCACCACCTTTCTGCCCCATCCTATTCTCTCTGATCATTCTCCCCTCATTTTGACCACTGGGAAAAAGCCACTTGAAGCCAAAAGAGGATTTAAATATTTCAATGCATGGGCTCTTGACCCTGAATATATTGACATAATTAAAAATGCTTGGTCTATTAAGTTTTTTTGGAAACCCTACTTTTATTTTTTGCAGGAAACTCAGAGCAACTAAGGAAGCCTCAAGGGATTGGGCAAGAGCAAAGTTTGGTAATGGCAATCTTCAATCTACAAAACTCAAGGACCAGTTAAAGGTTGCACATGAACATATGATGGCACACCCTGACAATATTCAACTGGCTGAGAAGGAAGCTACTCTTTACAATGACCTCAACCTTGCCCTTGCAAATGAATGTGGGATGAAGAAGCAACAATTAAGAATTAAATGGGTAGCTTAAGGTGATAGGAATACTAAATATTTTCATGCATCTCTCAAGGTTAAGCGCTCCATTAATAACATCTCTTCCATTGTTGACGAAGCAGGAAATCTGAATTCTACCACAGAAAGTGTGGAACATGCTTTTCTCTTGTATTATTCTGGCCTCTTTGGTAATGCTAACAATTTCGAACTGGAGCTAGACTTATTATCCAATATTTCGCTTCCGAGACTTAGTCATGATGAACCTAATCTTTTGGTGGCAAAAGTGACTAATGAAGAAATTAAGAAAACCCTGTATGCAATGAATAGAAGCTCGCCTAGTGGTCCTGATGGTTTCAACGTTGATTTTTTTACGTCAAGCTGGGATATTATTGGTGTGCAGTTTTGCTTGGCTATTCACAATTTTTTTGACAAATTCAAGTTGCTAAAATCAGTGAACGCTACCAACTTGGTGCTAATACCTAAGTCCAAGCTTGCTTTGTCAGTCTCCTCCTACAGGCCCATCTCCTGCTGCAATGTGGTATATAAATGCATTTCCAAAATTATTGCAACAAGGATGGTTACTGTTTTGCAAAGAATTATTTCCAACAACCAGGTTGCTTTCCTGCCAGATAGAACTATTCTTGATAACACAATGCTAGCCTATGAACTATTAAAAGGATATCACTGTGTTAATGTTTCATCGAGAGCTATGCTAAAGCTTGATCTGCTGAAGGCTTATGATTTAATACAATGGAAGTCAATAGTTAGGGTTATGTCTCTCATGGGTTTTCCCAAAGTTTTTGTTGCTTGGATTTATGAGTGTATATCATCTCCCTCCTTCTCGCTGATAATCAATGGCTCCAGTATTAGCAATTTTGTTTCCAAGCAGGGAATAAGGCAGGGGGATCCTCTATCTTCCTATATTTTCATTTTGGTTATGGAAGTCTTCACATGTTTGTTGAGACCCTTGTATCATAATAAGAAAATTCATTACCACCCTAAATGTAAAGACCTTCAGATAACATCCCTCCTTTTTGCTGATGATATTATGATTTTTACAAAACCCAATTTGCAATCCATTGATAGTATTAAAAGTGCTTTGCACAATTTCTACTTAATGACTGGCCTGAAGCTTAATCTCTATAAATCTAGCATATTGTACTCTGGGATTACAAGTATTCAGGAGATGAATCTGTCCATCAATGCTGGTATGCAATCTATGTCATCTGATATGAATTATCTTGGGCTTCTACTTTGCTCCTCTAGAGTTACTTATGCTGATTGTTTTCCACTATATGAAAAAATTACTGCTGTCATGGATTGTTGGGCAAACAGATTCCTTTCACAAGCTGGTAGACTGGTGCTTGTTCAATCTGTTAGCTATTCCTTAATGGTAAATTGGGCAAGGACTTTCATTCTACCTATTAAACTTCTGAAATTGGTTAGAAGAGCAATGATGAGTTGGGGAACCATTCACACAAGGAAGGTCCTTTCATGTTCTTACTCTAATATTGAGAAACCAAGAAATAAAGGAGGTTTGGGTTTGCTGAGTATTGGAGTTTGGAACAAGGCAGCTTATAATCATCACTTCTATGCATTGTTACATAAACATGACACATTATGGGTGAGATGGACACTCAGATATAATATTGGAACAAAAAACTTCTGGCTTATGGAGATTCCGCAGTCTTGCAGCTGGATATGGAGGGGTATTCTAAAGTTAAGAATCATTTTCAAGCCTTTAGTGCAATTGAAGCTTTCTGAGGCAAGCTTGTGTAACCCTTGGTTAGGCAAAGGAATAATTCTTAATCATATTTTCACAACACAGCAGAAGTACCAATCTGGCATTGGTAACAATGCTCTGGCTATTGATAATATAGTAAATGGTAGACTCGTGTTGCTTACTCAAGTAATCAGAATGTCAGATCCTTTTAGAGCAACTATGTCACTAGCTTTTACGGATCCTATGAGCATGATACTGTCTTGTGGAATGGCCAGGGGCACTCCATTAAAATTGTTTATGTGGCCTTGAATGGCTTGGACTCCATGCCAAATTGTAAGTGGAGTAAGGTAACATGGACAGCGATCTCTTGCAGCAGTGACAATCTTATGTTTTGGAAGGTTATTTCAAATGCACTATTGACAAGAGATAAGCTGTTGAGATATGGAATGTCTGTTCTTCCCACTTGTGAGCTGTGTAATCAATAGTGTGAAAGTGTTTTGCATATTTTCTTTAATTGTCCTTTTGTTCTTTTTATCTGGAACAAAACGTTATGCATTTTACTGAGGGTCTTTAATGTACCAATCTCTAGCAATCAACGGAACCTGATTGAAAGTGCCACTAGGTGGAAGGATGACATAAAGCAGCACTTCTTCTTCATTTTGAAAAGGCTTATGATAGTTATTTGGAGGGAAAGAAACAAGAGGTGCTTTGATGGTATTAGCAGAAGCAAGGAAATAGTATGGTCTGCAGTAAAGCATGATATCCTGATTGGGATGAGGGTCAATGCGCATGAGTTTCTTGACATACAGTTTGACCCATGGATACCTTAGCTCCTCTCTTGGCTTAGCTTTTCTTTTTTTGCTTTGGATGTGTTTCTTGTGTGTTATGTGTTCTTTACCTCATCCTGCTCTGTGGTGTGTGTTCTCTTGTTTTTTTTCCTTTTTCCGTGTTTAATAAAGCTGGTAGGGGCCCAGTTATAACCCCGCTTAATCTGCAAAAAAAAAAAAAAAAAATTAGTTAAAAGAGGAAATTAGGGAAAAGGACAAACTTTGATAAAAAAAATTGTCTCAAGGACACCAAGATTCATTCTTTAGCTGAAGGACAAACTTTGGGGAAAATTAGGTTAAAGGACAATGCTAGTTCTAACTAGCATTATATTCAGTTTTTACACTATACAAAAGACTAGTTCTAACTACATTTTATTCATTTTTACACTATACAAAATGCTAGTTCTAACTAGCATCGTCATTCAGCCTAATTATTTTCAAAGTACGTCCTTCAGCCTAAAAATGAAACTTGTTATCCTTCAGCCTAAATTTTTTTCAGTGTTTGTCCTTATGCCTATTTTCCACTAGTTAAAAATAGGTAAAATAGGTTAAATTGTATTGAATAGGTTGTAATAATTAAAATAAACTAAAATAGTTTTAAAATGATTAAAATAGCTAATTTACTTAAAACGGTTTAAATTAGTTTAAATAGATTTCAAAGTTATATCCAAACATTTCAATAACTCAATTCCACTAATTCATTTATATTCAACGCTTCAACCTTGAAATTCTAATTTAAATCCTTTGAATTTTTTTATTAAATCAAATCCTTTTTCTACCTTAACACTTGGATTAACGAAAATACTTCAGTTTATATAAACAAATTTCTTCTTCAAAATACTAGTCAACTGAATTCAAAATTTCAAAGGTTCAAAATCATTTAATTTAACCAATACGGTGTCCTTATATAATTTTATACCTTAGGGTCAAGTGATACAGATATTTATCATTTCAATGTGCAATTTAAAATTTTAGGGTTATATATCATTTTAAACCGCAATCCCAAATTAAATAAAATTCATAAAATTGCTCGAGTCTATCATTTCAGCCCATAACGATTTTTTCTTAATCTATAGGTCGTTCGGGTATGCATCATTTCAACCCATAGGGAACTTGCAGTTATATCAATATAAATGCAACATCCAGTCATCCAATATCAGTAATAAAACATCCATCACAATTATCATCCAAACCGATCAATAAATATCAACAGATAACTGGTAATCAGTAACAGGTATTAAATTTGACAATTTAAATTCAATATTAAATTGAACGATAATTAAATGCAGTAAAAGTCAAATTTACTAGAATAACAAATTAAATACACCAAACATCAATAAATAAATTTCTAATCACATCATAAATTTAATTTAACTAACATAACAATTTTTAGAAGTTGTGAGTTGGTTAATGCACTCACCTTTGATTTTAAATCGAATTAAAATCCAATTTAAGTTCAAAATTTGAACGGTCTCAAAATTTGACTAAACCAGCGCCAAAATGTCCGGAATTTCAATGCGATCCCAACGAAATAAACCTCGCGCGAATCATCCCTCGTATGCAAAAGTTATTAAGGTAAGAACAATTGATATTTATATTTAAAAATAAAAAAACAAGGAAATACTCCCAGCCGCCATGTCATCGTCCTCTACTATCATCCTAATGCTCACCGAATACGAACGCACGCGACTGCACTTTCAACCGCCACTTTATCCTCACGAACGCCGACCAACTACAAGCCTCGTGACCTCCCCCTAGGCCATCCGCGACCTCCACCATGGCACGCGACCTCACGCGGCCGTCATTCGATGCCAAAACGTCACAGCACCGTCGAAAATGCCGAACCCTGATTTAATTTTTCAAGCCGATCCAACCATCAACTCGACGAACAACCCACTCCGATGAACTATGCTCGCTGCCCTCTAGAGCCCAGTGCCAATGATTTGATGATCAGGCGAAGTTCAACAGATCGTGATGAACGACCAAGAATAAACCATCGAATTCTAGGCACACAGAAAATTAAATCGAGAAACAGACTGCAAATTTGACTTGCACTCGTCGAGAGCTTCAAATCGATAAATAATTTGATAGGGGTTGAGTTCCAATTTTCGATTGAAATTTGATTTGAAATTAAATTGGGAATTTGTTTGTTTGTCATTGAGGAGGAGAAGTGGACAGATGAAATTGTACGTACAAAAAAATGGAATAAGAAATAGCTAGGATTTATAACGGGTTGTTTATAGGCAGATCAAAAATAGAAATGAATGGACAAGATTGATTCGAAAGTTGTATAATAAACGACCCGAAAATCCCGTTTCATCCCCGAAACGGAAATGGGCCATCCCATATATCAAAATATAAGTTTTCGATAAATTTAAATTCAATGGAATCGGTTTTAAGTCCAAATTCTATCGTATGAAGAAGTTTCTTTACAATCAGTTTGTTTCAAATTGATTTCAATTGATTTTATTAAAATTGATTTTCTAGGCGTTTCGAGTCCGTACAATCAAACGACAAGTTCGATTGCTACACAACTTGAAATACTACAATAATTCACCGTTACAAATCTGATGAAACTGGTTTCGTCGAAATCCGAGTCAGTGGCTAAAATGGCTATTTTCACGTTAATTAAACAAATAAATATTAAATTAATTAAATCACTTTTCAATTTCAAATTTAATAGCTAAAAATTTTCATCATTTTTGATTTCTTATACATTTTCAATAAGGTAAAACAAAGTTACATGTCAATTTGATGTTAATTGCTTACTCATTACAATGTTCAATTTCAGCTGTAATTAAATCTAATTTACTATAATTTATTTCAATAAATTGATCTAGTTT
This sequence comes from Allium cepa, assembly GCA_030765085.1. Lineage (NCBI taxonomy): Eukaryota > Viridiplantae > Streptophyta > Magnoliopsida > Asparagales > Amaryllidaceae > Allium > Allium cepa. The sequence goes on from CM060941.1 coordinate 1,047,901,945, forward strand.
GATTTCAATCCTTTTTGTTCAATCAATTATTGCTCTATTAACATGGTTTACATTTGTTTATCTCTTATTTCACTAATATGCTACAATTTCCATCTTTTGTTTGCATTACCTACTATATTTCAATTATATTGCATTTTTGTCAATTTTACACATTAATTGAAATTTAAAATCCCAATTAATTTATTTAGCTTGATTTCACTCTTTTATTAAATCAGTTATTTCCTTATGAATATAATTAACATTTTATACATTTTATTACATTCACAAATTCTAGTTATTGTCTTAACCTACACTAATGTAACATTCAATCACATTTTAATTGCAATTGATTTAAATAAATTGGTAACAAATAATCATCACCATTTCTACATTTAATAAAATTGCTAAATTTATTATTTACAACAAAAGTTATAACCACTTACACTACACTAATTCTATCCAATTCATATTTATTGCACATTATTTAAATATATTAATACATTCTTTAAATTATCAATTTCTTCTTAAATCCAATTTTCAATTAGTATATACATTACTATAATTAATTTACAATCTATATCCAATTATAACTTTTTAGTTATTTCAATTAGTAGGAATCGCGTTCAAAGCAACTATAAATTACCTTAAATTAGTAATATCACATTTTAATCCAATTACATTCTTATTATTAAATCATAATTTTTTTTATTACTTCCAACATTTAATCCCAAAACCTCATTAAATTAGCTAACTTTAATCACTCTCTCCCACTCAAAACTTTTTATCCCCGAAAAGGAAAAAGATGGGAAAAGAAGGAAATAAGAAATAAATATATCTTATTCAAAATATTAAATTTATAAACAATTTATTTACGTATTTAAATTACAGGTAAATAGGCACAGGGAAGAAGTTACAAATAAATTTAGTCTCAGAGACAACAAGTTTGCTTTTTAGTCTGAATGACACTTTTTAGTGTAAAATGAAAATGATAGTTTCAACTATCATTCTGTCATTTACACTAAAGAGCGTCCTTCAGCCTAAAAAACAAACTTCTTGTCCCTGAAACAAAAAATTTCTCTAACTTTTTCCTTAAGCCTAAAAATCCCTTTAAATTATTTAAATAAAATATATCAGTTTATAACAATTAAGTCCTTTCATATTAAAGTGGATGAAAATTTGGAAAACATTTCATAAAATTTTTCTAAGTCCAAAATTTACGGAAAATTTCAGCAGAGTCTCCTTTGCACGAAGAGGTTCATGGAAAATAATAATATCAATAGTAACAATATATATATCATATTTTTTAAAATAAAATATCCCAAACCATGGAAAAAACAATATAATATCGCAAGAAAACCGTAATCCATGGACGTACCTATTTCTCGGGCAATTAACGCTTATTTTATGAAAACAAAAGCAGTAGCTATTACTTCCATACCTGTATTTCACTTATATAATCCAAAGGAGTTAATAATTATGTATAGAAGAGAAATATTTTAAGTTGTATTCAACTACTAACAAAACAAGTCACTACAACATACCGACAATCACTTGCAAACAAATAGTACAAACATTATTTCAACAAAGAAAACAATCATCCATCCATTTCAAGCAAAACAAATGGTTTATTCGGGCTCAGAACTTCAAATCATATAAAAATGATAAATAAACTAAGAAGTAAACCATACACTCAACAGTCGTAGATAAAACTTTATAGGTCATTCATATATCTCCATAAAAAATAAAAGTATCCTTTCCCAACCAATCCATAAATCAAGCAAACAAGGAATTAACACATTTTTAAGTTACTCTATTTATCATTTTCACATCATTTTTTGTTCATTTAGTTTCATACAATAATTTTCTTCAATTCACGTTCATTACTTACAGAATTTTAAATTTCATTCATTCATGTAAGGCTTATTTCTTTAATTTTCGTTCTTTACTTACATAAATTATATCCATTTCAATTATTTGAATTATAAATGGATTAATTATTGAAGTATTGTATACATTATATTTCAGTTTACTTCACATTTACAATTTAGTTTGATTTCCCTTTTTTTCTCAACATAATTTTTTTTCTCTCATTTATATAATGTTTATTTCATAAATTTACATTCGTTATTCCTTACAAAAGTTCATCTCTCCTTTATTCTTACAATACCTTTTTATTTGATTTTATTACTTTACTTCTTAAATAAGTTATTTTATTTCAATTATTGAATTATACATTATTAGGTAGGTTTTCTTACAATTCAATTTACCATTTATAAATTATTTTTCACATTCATTTCTTTATATAGTGTCATTGACTATTGAATCCATTTCCTAAATCATTTCAACTTTCCTGAAGTTTTAACCATTTAATTTAACATATTATTCATTTTATTATTTACTTTAATTATCAATAGCTTCAAACATTAACTTAAATTCATAGTCCTCTACTTACAGTACTCATTTTTCTATTACATTCGATTAGTACCATTTCATTTATAACTTAAGTTTATAACATTTATAATATCAAAGTTCTTATTTAAAAAAGTAATTCCATTGAACATTTTTATTAGTTAAGTTTTACTTCTATAATATCTCATTACATATTCTATTCAACATTACAACTATTAATATTTTAGTAAGTTATACACACACACACACACACACACATATACAGATATATATGTCCTTTAGAATGAAATAATAGGTTGCACAAGTTTTCATATTTTTTGTAAATCAAGATGTTCAATAGTTACATTGTCTTGTTTTCATTTCCATTTTATTTACAGTTTACAAATTTTCAATTTCTTATTTATTTCATTTATCATTTTAACATCAAATTTCTTATTTTTATTTTAGAAGTTATAAATTATTAATAATCAAAATTATGTTGAAACTACTAATTATTAGAAAAATCTAAGAACTAAATTTCGAGTTTCTTTTAGTCATTTAGAAAATAATATATATCTCTTTTATAGATCAATCATATTTACAAATTAAAAATTAAGGTTTATTCATCAAATAAATGTGTAGTACAACTACTACAGTAGCTTTCCTACTTCAAACCCAAAAATAAACATCAATGATGCATGCACTCATCACCGAATTTATTTTCCAGCGATAGAGAGTGGAGTACATAACTTATTTCCTTTCAAAATTCTTTTAAAACATTTATTCCAAATCACATTGACATATTAATATCAGAAAATACTTCCAAATAATATTAATATTATATTCCAAAATAATTCGAAAGAAATTTTCAGAAATCACGGAACTTAAGTTCTAAATTTCCAATTTACATTTAGTTTATTTAAAAATCTTATTTTCAACCAATATTTATAAATTTCACTACCCAACAACAAATATATTGCAACCAAATATATCATTTATAAAAAAAAATTATATACAAAAAATATATAATAGGCAAAATTATTTCATTTACCTACATTTTAAAACCAATATTGTGTCGATCTGCCCTACAAAGTGATTAGAAATCTCTATCGATGTCATAGCATCCTATGCACCCACAAGAATTTTATAAATACAAAATGGAAAAAATTAACACAAAATAAAAAAACCATTTTATAACACTAACAAATACGCTCTCTCATATATATATATATATATATATATATATATATATATATATATATATATATTCAACGACTCATTCTTGGGTATCACTACCCTATTTCTAAAGAGTCAAACCCCACATAGCTAAGGTTATCATTAAACCAAAGTTTTGATACCAACTGTAAAGACCCACCTTTTTGGACATTTTAAACTGAAACACTTGTCAGATTCAAACCATTCAAAAGGGCAGACTGTTATAGGGTAAATAAGAAAAAGGGAAAGAAATAAAACAAACACAGAATCTTATAGCGGAATGACAAAATATAATAATCAATAATAGTTCATTAAGTTGTTTTATAAATACATTTGATTATTCTTTTATAACACAACGATCAGAGTTTACATAAACATAAATAAATAAATAACAAATGCAGCAACACAACATGATGCAGAAGAATATAATAAATAATACTAGTACAAATTTTCGTTTTCATCCTCTAGTCCTGAAATGCTCAAGATGACCCGAGCGAATTGAAAAGACAAAACACTCTAGTCGGAACTAAAAGATCATATGTAAGTTAAATCAATGGTAAATATGAGTGTGATAGCGTCAGAGAGGTTTACGTGGCTTGACATCTCCTATCCAAGTGCAATAAGTTAAGAGATGTTCGAGATTCACATCTCCTAAGGATCGTAAAATGCGCTATTATAAATTTTCTACAGTAAAGTAAAAGTATTGAAATAGCGTTAAGGTGTTACTCATATCCCCTTTAACACGTTTTATATATTCCCATAGTCTATACAGTACTGTATGCTCCTCAGTAAACTGGAGGTTTACACAGAGGGCACCCCATAAGTATGATACAAAACAAACTCGTAAAAGGCACGCTAGGGCATGTGAACACGGCACTCGAGGCAATGCCAGTGCAAATGTGATGCCCCACCTCTATACGCACACTAGCCAAGGACGGTACGAGGTAATGCTGTCGACTAGCACGAAGAATAAGGCTGTTGAGGAGCGACCAACCGTGTGATTGCATTGTGAAAGTACCAATATGCCTGATAGAAGATCATGTATTTCATTTAAAGAGGAAATCCGACATATAAGGTACAAACTCAAAGCTACTACACAGTGGCTATGTGGTCTTCGAAAACAAATGTAAAATAAGCATAACATAAATAAGTTATAGATATTCATATCACTAAGACGGAAACAGATATGAATATAACACACAAAAGTGTACATCAAAGAAATGGTCATATAAGATCCACTGCACCTTAAAAGAATAGGTATGTAACGATCCAGTATTTCGAGCCATTCATATCCGCACATGATAGACTTGAATTTCTCAAAATATCAGATTTAAATTTGGCAAAACTCAGCATATACAGTAAATAAATCAATCATAGAGTCATAGACACAAAGTAATATAATAATAATGCAGGGGAATAGATAAATAGTAGTTTATGAAGCTACTATATAAACAATAGGGTTTGAAATAAAATACAACAGAATATCTCAAATATAGACTGATGACATCTCTGAACAAATCAACTGGAAAAGCTGAATCGATAGTTGGATCTCCAAGCGAAGCTCCGGACTCCACTCAAATGCTGTATCACTCAGTCTGACTCGAGCGTAAAGAAAAACACAAACACTCGAGTCAGGATTAAAATTCTTATATTAATAAATCAACCTCAATTGAAATATCAACTGAAATACAAGTATCTCAAAGGATGTTTGGGATAACCATCCTCTAAAAATCCGTGGAACTATTTATTATGTAGAAATATACGCTATTAACAACCAATGTCACTATAACACCATGGTCATTTCAAAATAATTTATACTTCAAAACCAAAATATCATTTCCATTTCAAATATATCCATTTCCAAATTATAGCACTTTCAAAGTTACAACACTTTCGAAATCATAATACTTTGAAAAGAACCATAACTTGAAATCATAACATCCACCACTTAAATAGTTTAGATATTAATAATAGTATATAATAAAATAGTTTATAAAATAAAATAGTTTATATATTAAAATAATTAGTATATTAAATTATTTTATATCAAAAGTAGTTTTATATTAAAAACAGTATATCTATATTAAAATAATTTATAAATTAAAATATTTATAACTTCCTAAAATTTCACAAATCAATTCAAATCGACTATAATTCCAAATTCAAATTTTATTCAATCTTAATTCATCAATTTCAATTCAATTCAGTTTCTAAATAAACCCTTTGAAATTATATTGTTTTCAAATACAGATTTGAACCACAAAATAAACCATTTAAATTTCAATATATTTCAAAGCTCAATATATTCAACATTTCAAAACTAAATTGATAATTTCATATATATCTTATTTTAACTTCATTATTGTTTAGTTTTAAAATATTCACTTAATAAATCCAATATAATTTAAAAAACCTTAAATTACATTTAAACTAAATATTTCCTTTGACTTATTTAAACTTGAAATATCCATTTAATCACTTTAAATCAAAAAATCAAGTTATAAAATCATATCTTAAAACCTTCAAATTCCATAAGTTTCAAATCGATTTAATTAAACAAAATTCTTAATTAAATACAATTTCGAATAAATTCAAATTTATCTTTCCAACCTTGACTCATAGAAATCATTATAAATATCTATTTTAAAATATAATTTTAAATAAATACTTAAACATATTGTATTTTACTTAAAATAAAACTTTACAAAATTTAAAGCTTATTATTAAATCTATTTTATATTGAAACTTATTTATATATAAAATATTTTCAATATTAAATAAAGCCATATATATTTCCATCCAAACCATATAAATCATTTTCAAAATATTTACATATAGACCAACGGTGTCTGTATAAAATTTTCTATCTTATGGACAAGTGATACGGATATTTATCATTTCAATCCGTAATTTAAATATATGCGGGTATATATCATTTCAATCCGCAATCCCAGTTTCAATTCAATGAAAATCGCTTGGGTTTATTATTTTAACAAATAATGATTTTCTCCTATTCTACAAATCGTTCGGGTATGCATCTGTTTGCGCCAAAATTGGTCACAAACACCCAACTATCAATGAAAGCACCGGTTTACAATCACAGATCACAGATAAAAAGTATGTAGAGAATCAAAAATGAAGAACACTCGATAAATTAAGAAGAAAGCAGTAAAAAAACATAGGGTTTATAATAGTTCGGCAATCCGTCCTACGTCCACGTTGAAGTTGATGACTTTAATGATATTCACTTGTTGATTACAAAAGGATTACAACGGATTACAGTGATAAAATCGAGTACAGCTACAGTCTTGAAGTATGAAAATGGTTCCGACATAGTCTTGATGTCCGAAAACAAAACAATCCTTTTTCTATAGGCCCTGGGGCTCTATTTATAGGCGTCGGAGGCAAATATCTTGCTTAGATCTCGAAAGACCTCTTTTGGCACATGTGTAGGCCCACGCGATCGATTCCACATAATTTTGAATCGATCCGTGATCGATAAGAATGAATTTCGTATCAATTAAGATTTTGTCCAATCAAGTCGAAATTTGGCAGGAACATTCTTTGGGTTGTGCGTAAGCTCCTGTGAAAATTTTATAGCATTTGGACTTATGGATTGCAAATTATGATCAATGCAAATTTTAGTTTTTCGGTAGTCTGTTTGGTTCGTATCGATCCTTTCATATCGCTTATTTCGTATCGCTTATTTCGTATCGATCTGAGCACGTGTCTACATGGTGATGTGGTATTGAGTTCATGGATCGATCCATGCTTTATTCCGAATCGACCGGGTCTTTCCTACGTATGCGCTTCACTCGTATCAACCCGGATCTAGCCGCGTTCGCATCGACCCACTGCTACGTTCATATCGAGGGTCACTGCTCTGTTTGTATCGATGATTGCTGGCCAATTCGCATCAATGTCCTGTGTATTGACTCGCATCCATGTATGTGGCTCTGTTCGTATCGATAATTTAGATGTGTTTCGTATCGATTTCATTGATGGGGATCGATACAAAACGCGAGTCATTTATGGATACTAAGTAGTGCGCTCGATGGATACGAACAAACATATTTGATGGATACGACGAAGGCTTGTTTTAGGATGGACTTGAATAGGACGGTGCCAAGTTTATCGATACGAACAAGGCGGCGCAAGGTTGATGGATACGAAATGGTGATGGTTGGATGGATGCACAATATGATGAGCTCGGATCGATACGAAGTGAGCAAGCTTGATGGATACGGACAGTGTATGTTCGGTGGATACGAATTGAGTGTGCTTGATGGATGCGAACAGCATGCGCTTGATGGATACGAATGAGAACAATGTTCAATTTTGCATCGATCATATCTTAAGCATACGAACTTGGATTGACTTGAAATTTGAAATGTTGGCTTCTACGGCTTTGCTAGTCGTGTCTTGTCAATTGTAGCTTGATCCAGACTCGGAAAAAATTCATCGATACCCATAGCGAGTCTGCGTATAACCAATCTTCAGGATGAACCATCTTTGGTTTTCAGTTGATCTTTTGGTATCACGACCTGGCTAAAAGGTGGGATAACAGTATCATTTCAACCCATAGGGAATTCTATACTAATAGGGTACTTGCAGAGTGATAATAGATATGATAATAATATAACAGGCATATATCATCAATAATAATATAATGTAAACAACATGATATGGTGTCATATCCCACAGGTGAATAATTACATATAAATGCATATCATATACAACAATTTAAATTATTAACAGTTCAATTTAGCAGTATATTTCAATTGTTGTTTCAATTGAAATCAAATTTAATAAATATAAGAACGTTAATCGTGAGTGATTGCTCACCTTTCGAGGCTAGAGAGAAGATGACAGCATAACATGCTACGATTTGAATTGCGAAATTGACCAATCCAAATGACGATTTCTAAAGCAAAGCAAGATGGATTCAAGATCTAAGATAGAAGGCTGGAAATAGGAATGGACGAAATAAATAGAATCATTTTGAAATGAATTGAATTGAATATATATATATATATTATATTTCTTTCCTTGAAATCAATATGTTAATTTAAGAAAAAATTAATATATATATATATATATATAAATAAAAATAAAAATAAAATCATTGTTTTAAATGAAAACACATATCTTGAAATCACACATATTTGCGTATAATATATTTTGCAATAAGTACTTATATATATACATATTAAAAATGCAATTACTTACATATATAATGTATTTCATTTGAAAATATCCATATATATTAAAAGAAATCAATTTCAACATATATCTCAAAATAAAATAAAAAGATAAAAAAATTCAACCACATAAACAAAGTCTTTATCTATAAAAATTTGAAACCTATGCATACACATTAATACGCAAACTCTATACATATAGTATATAGCTAAATGAATATATGCAAACAACTAAAAGAAAAATGATTTACCAACTCAAATATATAAATATATGTATATATACACTTATAAACTCATAATTAACATAAACACATATTAAAACTGATATATATATATATATATATATATATATATATATATAATTTGTACATTTCTGCACACTTGAAACTTTATATATTATTAAACAACTTTATATATATATATAGTTGAACCCAAGCCAAATGTCCTTATGCATATAAGTGGATAAATATAACATATATACCTAACTTAAACTCAAACACATTTAAAACTCATAACTTAAACTCAAACACATTTAAAACTCAAAAACTATAAATAACTGTAACTATTATAAACAAATATATGCAGACCAAAATATCATACATCTTATGATATATGTACAATGTAGCCAATATCTATATAAACTTGCATACAAAAAATGTTTTAGAATCAACAATATATATACTAACAAATTGTGAAACTAGCATATATATTTTGAAAATCAAAATAATATATATATATATATATATATTTACATACTATATCTTAAAACCAATACTGTAACCTCATATATAACATACGAATATATGGGAACTTGATATACAAACAGCAAAATACATATTCATTTATAAAACTTAAACACTACTATATATATATATATATATATATATATATATATATATATATATATATATATAAACTACTATATAAATATATAACTCATCTATACTTACTGTCATAATATAAATTTTAATATAATCTAGTGTATATATATATATATTCAACCAAACATACGTATAATATATATATATATATAGCAAACACAGACTAGCATAAATACCTTGTAATAACAACATGGGCTTCAACAAAGGTGGAGGGAGGCCGAGTAGTGAGTGGTGGTAGCGAGTTGCGCACAGGGTGGAGCTCAGGCCAGAGATGGGACATGAAAGCTTTGGTGGGGTATTGGAAGAAGTGAGGTTGTGCTCGGCCTTGCATGGCTCGGGTTGATGGTTGATGGTAGGCAGCTGCTGGGGGAAAAAGGTCCAGGCGAGAGGAATAGAGGATATGAATGGGTAGAGAGGTTTCGAATGAAAATGGTGAGCAAAGGATCTAGAAAATCATCAACCGAGACATTATTTTATGATTTATATATTCTTTGTTTGAAAAAGAGGGAGGACATGTGTTAGGAACAAATATATAAGCAAAAGGAGAGGAATTATTTTCAGATGGGGAGAGGAAGTAACAGCTAATAGCTGTAATGCATAACTGTTTTTATTTCAGAGTATAAATAGCAACCGACATATACATATTTATTAAATTTTCAAAATGAAAGAAAAGTACAGGAAGAAAAATTAATGTACCAAAATATATAAAAGATAATTGAATGGCAACGGTCACGACAAACAATTCAGCAGAGAGATTTAAAAGAATGAATTTTATTTATACAACACGTTTCAATTTTGAAAAGAAAAGGAAAGTTAAAAGTAACATTTATGGTACCGATACGATGCACTGTTTTATCATTTCCGTCGCATACCAGACCTCAAGTACAAAAATAAATATATTGCTGAGATCAGCACGATAAGATGTTGAAAACTGTACACAGAAATTTGTGGTTCATCCGATCAAAAGTCGATAAACGATACCGAAAATGTTGCTATTTTGTCGAAAATAAGACAAACGAGGCTAGAGAAGTCCAAATTTGAAGAAACAAAAGATGATGCCTCACTCAGAATATGATTTACAAATTTATTATATAAAAATAATTAGGTTTGAAAAACATTTTATTATCATCAAATATTAACCGATTAAATTGAAATAAAATTACATAATAAAATAAACTTCAATATTATCAGATGAAAATTTAGCATTTTCTATGCTTTAATAGACGTATTTCAAATATTAAATTTTTATTTCAAAATATTACAATTTAAAATTTCACCAAAATTCAATTTAATACGTAAATAAAGCCTTTAAAATTTACAGATTGTTACAAGGTATAAGTGCTAGACAAAAGAATATGTATAGATTAAAGAGTATTTATCTCGAATGTATAAAAGAAAAAACTACTAAGCTAAGTAGTTAGCTAAAAGTCAGATGACGGACCCTGATAAGAAGTCAAATAGAATACTTGAAATACCTCGGTCTGACCCAAGTATTATTTAGGAAGAAAAAAACAAACGGATCAGTCTAGTTATAAATATCATATAAAATGAGATAGGATAAGAGATATGACAAAAATGTATGATAAAATAATGCCATATTGTGACAAGTATACATTAAATAACAATAGAAATCATACAATATCTCACATTTTCTCAAACACCAAAAAGAATGTCATATTCTTTATTTTATTCATCAAACCACAAATATTGACAAGACATATCTATGCCAATCGCAAAAATTTATGCAACAAAAATTCTAGAAATCATCAATTAGAAATCCGAAAATCACAAAGGGAGAGACCTATCAAAAATGGGGGCATGAAAACTCACCAACACGTGTATCACAAACGGGTCGCTATCCCACGGTCGCTAACCATAGAGTCGGTGCAACAACGTAGTACAATAACGGTATGCCCTAGGAACCTGAAACTCGAATAATTCAAAACAATGATGTAGTACGATAACGGTACCCCGATGAACCTGATAAGCTGGAACAACGACGTGGTACAAAAACAGTACGTCAGATGAACCGAACTCCATAAAAGAACATGGGTCGCTAGCCCATAAAAAGTGAGTCGAAACTCCAAAGAACCCATAGGTCGCTAGCCTATAAAAGAAATGAGATGAAGCTTAATAAAACGAGATACAGTCCCCTACATGGACAAAGAGACATCGCATGTCGCTAGTCTAAACCATAAAATGATCATCATTGATTAATAAGAAGTGTGAATTACACTAAGCTAGTAAATAAATGAGTTTAGCTTCAAATCCCATAACCACTAGCTTAACTTAACGAACAAATTGTAGATTTCTACTCAAAAATTGTCACAAGAGTTCAATTGAACAAGTCAAAGAATTAACCGACAAAGTAAGCGCAAATGTTTTATACCACTTTTTTGCTAAGTCATTTAATTAGATTTCTCATACGGAGGTAAAGGTTTGTAAATACTAATAGATTGGAAAACGGTTTAAAAACCGAGATTTGTATTAAAAATAACGTTGAAATCATTTTTGTGAAAGATTTTGAATATTTACTACTACTATAGAAACCTTCGTATTTTAAAGTGACAATCACAGAAATGATTGTAATCAATCACCAAAAATTCACATCCGACGAAGTGAATAAAACCATAAAAATCGATATCAAATCCATCAAATGGATGTTCCCAAAAATCCAGAAAAAATTCATCAAAATCAATAATAAATGACGACGACCAATCGGATCAACCAAAAATCGATATAAATGGAAAGCCACATAGAAATGGGCAATTTGTTTGAATTTAACAGTGTCAAATGTCTGGTGGTTTCCCCAGACGTCAGAGCTGAAGGCTTGGAATTTTCTTCCAAATCGCCCAGACGTTTGGGAAAGAACCTCAGACGTCTGAGCTTAAAGACTGGAATTTTTATTCCGTAGATCCAGACGTCTGATCATACTACCAGACGTCTGAGCTGAAGCTCAGGCAATATTTTGTCTAGGCCATTGATGGCCAAATCATATTAGAAGCGATCGAATGAGCGACAATGGATAGGGATTTATACTAAGCGACAACCCAGCCCTATAGACTCATCAATACACTCCGAACAATATGTCCAAACATCCATATAAGGATATCATAGATTTTGACTTCAAAATTCCAAAAATTGGAAAATTCGCCAAAGCAATTCAATTCAAAAGCAAATGGACATGAATAGATGTTAGGAATTCATACCTAACAACAATCAAAGGTATAGACATAGATATGAGTTCAAGAACTCACCTTTAACCCAAAACAACAAGTGAGAAGCTTTAAAACAAAGGTGCGATCAACCACTCTTCACTTCAACTTAAGAAGTTCCAATCTAAGCTTCTCTTTGATTTTGGAGCTTGAATCATGAATTTTCTAGTAATCTAGGGTTTAGGAATTTTAATTTCTCTTTCTTTCCTCCATATTCCCTTAGCTTGAGTGTTAGGAAATAATAGAATGAATGAAGAGGAGTTGAAGGAGGAGTTAGGGTATTAGGTGAGTTTGTAGGCTGAATCCCAAACCCAAAGCCCAATAGAAAAATAGCAATATTCTACTCAACTCCATACATATCGATGTTTATACTCAAAAAAGTTGTATATACCATTTTGGACTCAATGAAAGTGGGTTTGAGTCCTAATTTGAATGTTTACAAAAGTAGCATTTTGGACTCTAATCCGACTAACGATGCTATATTTAAATAAAACATTTAAATGTACAATCGTAAAATATGCAGGTTATTATAGACTCGCCTCCTTAAATAATTGCATCCTCGTAATACTTAAGAAGAAAATAAAGAGTAACAACGTAAAATCATATCGACACAAAAGAAAATTTTGAAGTGAGAAGCTCACCTTAAAGAGAACGAGAGAGTAAGTCCCGATGTGTTCGCTCGATGAATTCTTTGGATTCCCAAGAACAATCCTTAGGATATGAGGACCATTGAACTTTCACAAGCGGAACATCTTTATTTCGAAGGCGTTTAACCTCCATAACAATGACACGAACAGGATGTTGCTCATAAGTCAAATTAGGTGAAACTTCAATTTCTTTAATAATACCGGGCTCAATAATAGAATCGGAATCTCTAAGTCATTTTCGTAGTTGAGAGACGTGGAATACGTCATGAATAGCTGAAAATTGAGCTGGTAATAAAAGGCGATAAGCCACAGAACCAATACGTCCGGTGATGGGAAATGTACCAATATATCGTGGTGATAGTCTTTCCAATCGACTGAAACGCTCAACACCTTTCATAGGTGAAACATGAACAAACACAAAATCTCCCATAGAAAATTCCAAATTCCTTCTTGGGTCGTTGACATAGGATTTTTTTTCTACTTTGATCTTCTTTCATCCTATGACGAATAAGGTAATCTTTTATATGGAATCATGAACAATATTTGGACCTAAAACCAGCTTCTCACTGGCTTTAAGCCAATAAGAAGGAGATTGGCATTGCCTTCCATAGAGTGCCTCGAAAGGTGCCATACCAATAATAGATTGGAAGCTATTATTGTAAGAAAACTCAACAAGATAAATATGATCTTCCCAACTTCCACCAAAATTAAGAACACAAGCACGAAGAAGATCTTCAAGAGTTTGATTCACGCGCTCTGTTTATCCATCGGATTGAGGACGATAAGCAGTGCTAAAATTAAGCTTCGTTCCCAAAGCTTCTTGAAGAATTTTCCAAAATCCACTAGTAAATAATGGATCATGACCACTAATAATAGAAGTAAGAACTCCATGCAATTTAACAATTTATCTAATATAGAGTTTGGCCAAAAGAGGTACGGTCCGATTAGACCGAACAGGAACAAAATGGGCAGATTTTGCAAGCCTGCCTACAATCACCCATAAACTGTCATGGCTCAAATGAGAATGGGGAATACCATCAATAAAGCCCATGGAAATTTGATCCCTGAGACGACCCGACTTCCTATCTCCAGGAAATCGCATCATCTTGAAGAAAGAAAGGGATAGAAGAAGGAAAGAAAGAGAAAGAAGAAACACAACAACATCAGATAACTCACGGCGGAACGAATGAAATATAATATATCACATAAAATATTACATAGTATCATATTGCACAGAGTACACAACTTACACAACACATATTAGACAGTTATAAACATCTGTCTAACTATATAACTCAAGTACAACAGAAACAGATACCATACAAACACAGCGAAACCATAATATATCTACACGTGGAAGCCTCCTGCTACATATCTCCTCCAAAATTCATCAAGAAAACCTGAATCACTTGACTACTCATACATACTATGAGTACCCAAGAGTTTAATAAAACAGAAAATAAACACTCGGGTCAGACAGGGGTCTGGTGTGAGTAAACGAGTTTAAATTGCTTAACTTTAGAAAACCTTTGAAAAGAAAAGGTACCACGTAAGACTTCCCACACATAAACATGGAAAAGTTTTTACCTTACGCTAACCAAAACATTTGATAGGAAATCCAGTGATATTATAATAGTGTCTAGGGTTTTCAAATAAATAAGAAATAGCCGAAATTGTTACATTCATTAAATTCCAGCTACTAGCCACAAAAGTGGGTAATACAATCAAAACCGTAGGGTCTCGTAGGAAGAATGGGTTTCCATCAATGGCAAGGCAACTAGGGTACCGTCCGTCACAGTACGTGGCCTAGATCACAGTACCGAGGAGTACGCTCGCTCCCCTGCAACACAAGGCCGGAACCATCCCTTACTGGACAGTCCCGAACAAGACCACCCCATAGTTGGCGCGACCAACCACACACTAAGCCGAAATAAAAAAGGACCTCTAGACAGGGGTAAATCTCACTCTCAAGTGGGGGCTACCCACGAAGCCTTGCTGCACCTCCCTTGTTTTAGCCATTCCTGGTTGATGAGGCTTGAGGCTACGATTACCTTTATAGAACACATCTATCTTAGAATACTCATCGTCCACCTGACGATGTTCTGAAAGCATTTAATCCATACAAGTTCGTTCCGGATTCGAACGAAACTTAAGGCACTATCTCGTTGCACTCGTTTTGGAATCACCCTCAGAGTCAACGACCGTAGCCCTTGCACTCTAAATCACCATCTCGAACCTATAAGTACTATTCCATCAACTCATTACGGAATCATCCACGGAGTTATACTGACGCATAGTTCTTACACCTCGAGTCTTCACAAAGCTTCACTTGGATTCACGACCTAACGTTTAATTTGAATCGATGTGGTTTTCGGATCCCAAATATGGAAACCCGATCCCGGTCTCACCGAAACCAAACGCCATTTTAATGTCCAAGTTGTACTTAAGGGGTTTAAACAGTTTGACTTATACTCAGGATGATATAAACAGATAGATGAATTACATTATCATAATTGATAATTGATAACAATCATTCATCTCACAAAAATCATATCACATAACAGAGATATTCAAATCATCCAATATCAACCAATCACCCAATATCAATCACCCAATATTGATCATCCAATATCAATCAATCAACCAATATTAGTCAATCAACCAAGCAGAATTGATTAACGCTTAATCAATTGGATTAATCCTAAATCCTTCTTCATTTATTTATTACAAATAAATAAATTAATCATCTCTTAATGATTTTCATCAATTAATCTTCCTTGATTAATTATACTTTAATTATATTCAAGTAATTATCCTTAACCATATTCAGTAATTAACCTTTAATTATTATCATTAATTACAATAAAATGATCCTACATTTGTTTCCATTTATTAATTAACTATAATTAATTACATTAAAACTTTATTAATTACAATTAATTAATCACACTTAAATTAAATCACTTATATTAATCAACCTTGATTAATATTATTTATTAACTAATGAACCTTATTAATTAATAATTCCTTTAATTAAATAATTAACTTGTAATTAATCATCTCATTAGTCATAAACAGTAATTAACAATTTGTATTACTTATCTTAACCAACATCCTAATTAATTATATTAATCCTTGATTGATTAATCCAATTAATTAATCTTTAATTACTTTAGTAAGTAATTATTAAACAATTAAATTAATAAATAATCCTTAATTAATTACTTTATTAATTAATTACATTTTTAATTAATTACCCTTAGTAATAAATCTTTAAAATTAATCTCATTCATTAACTAATTAATCACATTAATTAAGTAACTAAATTAATTAAGTAATTACTCTTAATTACTTACATAAGTAATTCTCTCTAATTACTTCATTAATAAATCTTGATCACTTTCTTAATTAATTAATTAACAAGTAATTATTTCCATCATTAAACAATCCTTAATTCTTTAATTAATTAATTACTTCATAATTAATTAACTTCAACAATTATACTAATCAATTCTTTAATTGATAATATTAAGTGATCATCCATTAATCACTTCAATTAATTACTCCCATAAGTAATTTATCACTAATTACTTCCATTAATAATTACTTCTTTCCTTAATTACATTTAATAATTAACCATTGATTACTTCATTAAGTAATCACACTTAATTAATCCATAATTAAGTGATTAAATAAACAATTAACTAATTATTTAAAATTAACTAAATAATTAATTAATTAACTTCTAATATTTCAATATCTTAAATTAATTAAGAAAACATAAATCTTAATTAAACTTTACTTATTAACAAATCATATTAAATAAGTATTCCTAAGTTAATAACAAAGATAAATTAACCCTATTTATTTTCATAATTCAACTATTTGAATAAATCAAATTTTAATAACCTTAAAGACCAATTACTCAAGTTTGTTTACAATAATAATAACATTAACCTTTATTTGAAAATAAGGCATTTCGAAACAAATTTCAAAATTTAAAACACATTAATTATCTAAGTTAATCTTATTCATTCAAAATGAAATTTGAAACTTTAGTTTTAAAATCATTACTTAAAAATTTCTTTAAACCTTGATTTAATATTTGAATTCAAGACTTTTTTTTCAAATTGAACTTCAAAATCTAATTAGATAATTACTTATAAAGAAATCATCTTAAAAAATTTAAATTTAAAATGAATTCAGTTAACACCATTTTAAAAAAAGTTTGATTAACTTATCTCAAACACAAATTCAATATGCAACCTTATCTTAAACACAGTACTAACCAAAACAACGACCATAACAACACGAACTAAACATGGCAACTGCACGGGTACTACCTCGAGTTACAAACCAGACACCCTACTTCGAGTCTCCCTCGGATGCGACGCGAACACCTCTCGAGTTTCTAACGTCTTCCCCAAAACCAATTCCAGTGCACACCATAAACGTGCATGGAGCATGTGGGCCATCACCTACGGTCATTACAGGTCGTCACGGCTATTTACTCCGGTCACAAGAACCTATGCGAACACGATCTCGAACCCAGATTCGAGCATACGCCATCAAATGAAAATTTCAAATTCAAGCTCGAACTACAGGAAACGACGCGACTCAAAACCACCCACAGCCGACGAATTCCTCGCTGTTGACCATCGCCAACCCCACCATCGAGACGCCACGACCAAGAACAACATCCACCCCAAAAGCGAACAACTCTGGTCACCAATCCAAAACACAGTAGCCACTACAATCAAACCGAAAACAACAGCATGTTAAACCCTATCTCGTCCAAATTCCCTTGATTCATTCATCAGAAAAATTATTTTGCATTTTCCCTATAATCTACAACCTACAAGCTAGCCTCGACCATAATTTCAAATTAATTTATTGCGTGAATAATCGGCAATTCGCCATAAACCCAAAAATATTCAAACCCAAAATTCGAATAAATTACCAAACTAAAAATTACAAATTTCATATCTAAATTCATGATTCTACATCAAGATTACATGCATGTAGTTAAATTTTGAATTTAAGATAATAAATTTTTAACCAATATTCAAGTTCCTCTGTAAATTTTTATTTTAATCATGATTTATGATATTTCAAATTTTCGGACTATTTTATAATCTTTATCATACAATTACACATCAATTTCATTCAAATACTAAAGGATAATATGGATTTGAGTTGTTGGTATTGAATTTTTTTTTTTAATAGGATTGAACCTGAACATAGAACAGTGATGTAAACATTCACATATACAGACTTTTGCACAGCATAGCATACATACATACATGCATTCAAATTCAAGCATACATGTTAACATTTCATATCATTTTACTTCAAGATTTTATTCATATTTACCAGTTAAATCTCAGATGTGAAACTGTTTTTAAAATAAAAATTTACTCACCTATTTAGGCGGAGCAGATTATTTTCCAGGCCTTGCTTATAAAATCTGGAAAAAAAACTATGATTTTGATGAAGAAAATCCTTTGCATGCTTCAATTTAATGATCTAAACTTGCTGATGAGCTCATTTGAATTTGCAGTTGGGTTGAAGTTGCAGCTCTAAAGTTTGAAGTGTAGAGTGAAGTTGAACTGCAGCTTGAAGTTTGCAATAGAACTTAATTTTGCAGATATTGATTTGCTTGCAGATTTAGTTTTCAGATTGAAGATGATATGAAGTTGCAGGTCATAAAAAATGCAGATTTCAATCTTGATTTGCTTTTCGATTTAAGTTTCAAATTTAAAAGGAATTTTCTGGTTTTGAAAAACTTCCTGGTTGCCATTAATTTGAAAAGTGAAATGAAGACAAAGGAAAAATGTTTGTGAAAGAAAACAAATTTTCTTCTTAACACATATATTAAAATTAAAATGAGAGTAGTGCCACTTGTTATAAAATTTACATTTGTCATCTTAATTGTTTTAATTACTTACAAGTGTTATTTAGAGGTGTTAATATGGTTACATTTGTACTTAAGAATTTTTAATTAATTTTTACTTAATTTAAATGTAAATATAACTTACTTAACTTACTAAATAAATAAAATTTACATTTGTAAATATAAGTTTAATCCTTTAAGAAAATATTACAAACCTAATTATAATACAAATATATTCTTATATATGTAATTTGAAAATCTAAAACATTTATTTTTATACACTTATAACCATTTATATTAGGCATTTTAAAAAGAAAGAAAAACAAAATGTTTAAATCTTTTTAAACTATCATATTTAAAATAAATAACAATCTCATATTTTAAAAACAAACAATTATCTTATAATTGAAAACAATTTGACAAATCAAAATTAACTTTTGAAAATATAAATTAAACAAAGCTTTAAATTACAATTATAAATTATCAATTGATTAAATTAAATTTCCGAAACAATATCAAATTATAACATATACATTACAATTTGAAAATGAATCTTTATTCAAAACAAAAGATATTCTATTCACAATATATATCTAATATATATATTATAAACATAATAAAAATTTATTAGCTTTGAAAAATAAATCCTTATCAATTTTTAAATTATTAAAAAGATATTGATCAAAATTACCATATTAAATATTTATTAACTTTTAAAAGAATAAATTTTACCAATTTAAATTAAAATTATAAAGAAAAATTATCAAATCAATTTAATTATTTACACAGATTATTAAATTGATATTGCCTAAAATTCCGGGTCGTTACAATCCTCCCCCCTTAAAAGAATTTCGTCCTCGATATTTAAAAGCAAAGGTATTTTAATAACCCAGCAAAGATTTTTAATTTCGAACAGCAAAGCATTCTTAACAACCAGTTACTAAAAACCATAGCAATCAATCAAACAAACAAACCTAACTAGTTATCCTAACAGAAATCAGAGTAAATCACTAATACTATCTCGAGTTTCCCAAGTATAAATCACCGGGAGACTCGCTCTACAAAAGCTAAACAAACTACACCACCCAAAATCCAGAGCTCCTCTCATCTCTAGATCCATTAACCTGAACAGAACATTAGACTATACCCACGTCTAGCTCAACTTCCAACTCCAACTGAACTACAGATTCAACAGCCAACGATGAATCATACACGTACTCCCTCAGAGATACGTGAAATATAATGAATTCCAGTTATCCAAACTGGCAATTCAATCTTATCCTATCAAAACAGAGATAAAAATTCCCAAATGCCTCAGAACTAGCCATCCAATCCTATCCAACTACTGTTCTCAAACCAGAGAAATCTTAACAACAATGAAGTCTCCAACGTCGAATTCCAAACTCCTTATCTCATATCTCTATAAATCATCAGACAATCCTGGGCTGCCAATCTTCTTTCTGATCAGCTCAACCCGTGCTGATACTTCCAGAAACAACTAAACCAAAACAAACCAATTTCTGGATCCTATCCAATAGAAAAGTCTTCCAAAATCCGTCGAAATCCAGAATACAAGCTCCACTCCTCAAGCAATAGTAACTGAACTTGCTTCCTTTCTTGCACAGCTGCTACCTCGCTTCCGCTGCACAACTCTGATTCGGAAAAATAGATGAGGATATTGTTGATGAACACGAATACAAAACTTACCCAATATATCCGGAAACTTTGTTCATCAAATCCATAAAATCTGAGTGACTCATCTGACTCAGTCCCACATCTTTATAACAAATCCAAATCAAAAACTAGATCTGACCAAATCCAAATCCCAAAGAATTTATGAGCTGCTACACCAACTCTTTCTCTAGGCTAACCACCAAAATCACTTCTGGAGCCAAAACAAAATGGAACTCAACTCCAGATGCAGACAAACTTCTGATTACATCAGTAGCTCCTACTTCCACAAGAGAATCCTCAGTCTCAAACAAAAGATTGCTCAAGAAAAATTCCCAAATTAATCGCAAGTCACTTTTGCGATCCAACCTAGTTTGAATTCCAAAGAAACTGTCCCCTCTTTACCAATTAGAACAGCCTTAAACTTAAACAAGGTTAACCTTCAAGAAAACATTTCCAACTGCCCGGACTGCCGATAGATGAACCACCAAGATTCCTGAACCATCAGAGAAATGACCACACTGCTGCTGCTTCCAAACTCTACCTCGATGATACAACAGAGCTAAAAGACCTTCTCGACAGCACACCGAACACTTCGAGTTGCACTGCTACCAAAGCTAACCAAAAACTTCTAAACCAAAGACTCCTCGATAAACAAAACCATCAACAATCCTCACAACGGACCTTCGAGATGGCAGACAACCTCTCAAGAAATTCAGACTCCAAACCAAGCATCAACATCTCGCCCTCCTTAAGGAATGACAATGAGACCATGCCAAAGCGAAACAACTCATAGACCTTAGTCTCATATTCCAAAATAGCCAATCCTCCATGCTAAAAATCCTAAAAACTTCTACATAGACGAATCTTCTCTGTGGCAGGTAAAGGCTGCTCCTCAATCGCTTCTAAAATCGCTTCACAAGAAAATATCTTCGAAAATATCCATGGATACTGCATCTCATCATGCAGTTATCAAGATATCATCACTTACTTGTGCACTTCCGACAGATCCAAACTTACACTTCAAAGATAGAATGCGAATCTTTTAAAAAGATTTCCTTCGGAATTCAGAGAGATCCTTACTCCAAACTACAAATCTCACTCGAGACGGTATTAGGTCTACAGTCTCGACAAATACCTCCAACCTCAAACATATGGACCACTTCCATCAGTGGTAGTCGTGTTATACACACACACCACTACTCCATCTACCTCTAAAATTTATGTTGGAAAATACGAATAGATAACCCAACCGATCAGGTAGATATAGATAAATATAGATATATAAATATATAGTTATATATAAAAATTACAAGTACGCTTTCTCAAGAAAGATACCACTCCAGAGCCTAGGTATTCACTCAACCTAATGCTCTAATACCAGCTGAGACGACCCGACTTCCTATCTCCAGGAAATCGCATCATCTTGAAGAAAGAAAGGGATAGAAGAAGGAAAGAAAGAGAAAGAAGAAACACAACAACATCAGATAACTCACAGTGGGATGAATGAAATATAATATATCACATAAAATATTACATAGTATTATATTACATCAGAGTACACAACATATACAACACATATTAGATAGTTATAAACATCTGTCTAACTATACAACTCAAGTACAACAAAAACAGATACCATACAAACACAGCGGAACCATAATATATCTACACGTGGAAGCCTCCTGCTCCATATCTCCTCCAAAATTCGTCAAGAAAACCTAAATCACTTGACTACTCATACATAATATGAGTACCCAAGAGTTTAATAAAACAGAAAATAAACACTCGAGTCAGACAGGGATCTGATGTGAGTAAACGGGTTAAAATTTCTTAACTTTAGAAAACCTTTGAAAAGAAAAGGTATCACATAAGACTTCCCACACATAAACATGGAAAAGTGTTTACCTTACGCTAACCAAAACATTTGATAGGAAATCCAGTGATATTATAATAATGTCTAGGGTTTTCAAATAAATAAGAAATAGCCGAAATTGTTACATTCATTAAATTCCAGCTACTAGCCACAAAAGTGGGTAATACAATCAAAACCGTAGGGTCTCGTAGGAAGAATGGGTTTCCATCAATGGCATGGCTACTGGGGTACTGCCCGTCACAGTACGTGGTCTAGATCAACGTAACGAGGAGTACGCCCGCTCCCCTGCAACACAAGGCCGGAACCATCCCTTACTTGACAGTCCCGAACAAGACCACCGCTTAGTTGGCGCGACCAACCACACTCTGAGCCGAAATAGAAAGGGACCTCTAGACAGGGGTAAATCTCACTCTCAAGTGGGGGTTACCCACGAAGCCTTACTGCACCTCCCCTGTTTTATCCATTCCCAGTTGATGAGGCTTGAGGCTACGATTACCTTTATAGAACACATCTATCTTAGAATGCTCATCGTCCACCTGACGATGTTCTGAAAGCATTCAATCCATACAAGAACGGAACTGAAGGCACTATCTCGTTGCACTCGTTTTGGAATCACCCTTAGAGTCAACGACCATAGCCCTTGCACTCTAAATCACCATCTCGAACCTATAAGTACTATGTCGTCAACTCATTACGGAATCACCCACAGAGTTATACTGACATATAGTTCTTACACCTCGAGTCTTCACAGATAGATATAAACAGATAGATGAATTACATTATCACAATAGATAATTCATAACAATCATTCATCTCACAAACAGCATATCACATAACAGAGATATTCAAATCATCCAATATCAACCAATCACCCAATATCAATCATCCAATATTTATCATCCAATATCAATCAATCAACCAATATTAATCAATCAACCGAGCAGAATTGATTAACTCTTAACCAATTGGATTAATCCTAAATCCTTCTTCATTTATTTATTACAAATAAATAAATTAATCATCTCTTAATGATTTTCTTCAATTAATCTTCCTTGATTAATTATACATTAATTATATTCAAGTAATTATCCTTAACCATATTCAGTAATTAACCTTTAATTACTATCATTAATTACAATAATTAATTATCCTACATTTGTTTCCATTTATTAATTAACTATAATTAATTACATTAAACCTTAATTAATTACAATAAATTAATCACACTTAAATTAAATCACTTATATTAATCAACCTTGATTAATATTATTTATTAACTAATGAACCTTATTAATTAATAATTCCTTTAATAAATAATTAACTTGTAATTAATCATCTTATTAGTCATAAACAGTAATTAACAATTTGTATTACTTATCTTAATTAACATCTTAATTAATTATATTAATCCTTGATTAATTAATCCAATTAATTAATCTTTAATTACTTTATTAAGTAATTATTAAACAATTAAATTAATAAATAATCCTTAATTAATTACTTTATTAATTAATTACATTTTTAATTAATTACCCTTAGTAATAAATCTTTAAAATTAATCTCATTCATTAACTAATTAATCACATTAATTAACTAACTAAATTAATTAAGTAATTACTCTTAATTACTTACATAAGTAATTCTCTCTAATTACTTCATCAATAATTCTTGATTACTTTCCTAATTAATTATTTAACAAGTAATTATTTCCATCATTAAGCAATCCTTAATTCTTTAATTAATTAATTACTTCATGATTAATTAACTTCAATAATTATACTAATCAATTCTTTAATTGATAATATTAAGTGATCATCCATTAATCACTTCAATTAATTACTCCCATGAGTAATTTATCACTAATTACTTCCATTAATAATTACTTCTTTCCTTAATTACATTTAATAATTAACCATTGATTACTTCATTTAGTAATCACACTTAATTAATCCATAATTAAGCGATTAAATAAACAATTAACTAATTATTTAAAATTAATTAAACAAACAATTAATTGACTTCTAATATTTCAAAATCCTAAATTAATTAAGAAAACATAAATCTTAATTAAACTTTACTTATTAACAAATCATATTAAATAAGTATTCTTATGTTAATAACAAAGATAAATTAACCCTATTTATTTTCATAATTCAATTATTTGAATAAATCAAATTTTAATAACTTAAAGACCAATTACTCAAGTTTGTTTACAATAATAATAACATTAACCTTTATTTGAAAATAAGGCATTTCGAAACAAATCTCAAAATTTAAAACACATTAATTATCTAAGTTAAACTTATTCATTCAAAATGAAATTTGAAACTTTAGTTTTAAAATCATTACTTAAAAATTTCTTTAAATTTTGATTTAATATTTGAATTCAATACATTTTTTTTAAATTGAACTTCAAAATCTAATTAGATAATTATTTATAAAGAAATCATCTTAAACAAATTAAATTTAAAATGAATTCAATTAACACGATTTTAAAAAAAAGTTTGATTAACTTATCTCAAACACAAATTCAATATGCAACCTTATCTTAAACACAGTACTAACCGAAACAACGACCATAACAACACGAACTAAACATGGCAACTGCACGGGTACTACCCCGAGTTACAAACCAGACACCCTACTTCGAGTCTCCCTCGAATGCGACGCGAACACCTCTCGAGTTTCTAACGTCTTCCCCAAAACCAATTCCAGTGCACACCATAAACGTGCATGGTGCACGTGCGCCATCACCTACGGTCATTACAGGTTGTCGCTACTATCTACTCCGGTCAAAAGAACCCATGCGAACACGATCTCGAACTAGATTCGAGCATACGCCATCAAATCAAAATTTCGAATTCAAGCTCGAACTACAGGAAAGAACGCAACTCAAAACCACCCACGGCTGACGAATTCCTCGCCGTTGACCATCGCCAACCCCACCATCGAGATGCCACGACCAAGAACAACATCCACCCCAAAAGTGAAAACTCCGGTCACCAATCCAAAACACAGTAGCCACTAAAATCAAACCGAAAACAACAGCATGCTAAACCCTATCTCATCCAAATTCCCTTGATTCATTCATTAGAAAAGTTATTTTGCATTTTCCCTATAATATACAACCTACAAGCTAGCATCGACCATAATTTCAAATTAATTTATTGCGTGAATAATCGGCAATTCGCCATAAACCCAAAAACATTCAAACCTAAAATTTGAATAAATTACCAAACTAAAAATTACAAATTTCATATCTAAATTCGTAATTTTACATCAAGATTACATGCATGTAGCTAAATTTTGAATTTAAGATAATAAATTTTTAACCAATATTCAAGTTCCTCTGTAAATTTTTATTTTAATCATGATTTATGATATTTCAAATTTCCGAACTATTTTATAATCTTTATCATACAATTACAAATCAATTTCATTCAAATACTAAAGGCAAATATGGTTTTGAGTTTTTGGTATTGAATTTTTTTTTGAATAGGAATGAACCTGAACATAGAACAGTGATGTAAACATTCACATATACAGACTTTTGCACAACATAGCATACATACATACATGCATTCAAATTCAAGCATACATGTAAACATTTCATATCATTTTAATTTAAGATTTTATTCATATTTCCCAGTTAAATCTCAGATGTGAAACTATTTTTAAAATAAAAAATTTCCTCACCTATTTATGCAGAGCAGATTATTTTGCAGGCCTTGCTAATAAAATCTGAAGAAAAAAAACTATGATTTTGCTGAAGAAAATCCTTTGCATGCTTCAATTTAATGATCTAAACTTGCTGATGAACTCATTTAAATTTGCAGTTGGGTTGAAGTTGTAGCTCTGAAGTTTGAAGTGCAGATTGAAGTTTGAACTGCAGCTTGAAATTTGCAGTAGAACTTAATTTTGCAGATATTGATTTGCTTGCAGATTTAGTTTTCATGTTGAAGATGATATGAAGTTGCAGGTCAGAAAAAATGCAGATTTCAATCTTGATTTGCTTTTTGATTTAAGTTCCAGATTTGAAAGGAATTTTCTGGTTTTGAAAAACTTCCTGGTTGCCATTAATTTGAAAAGTGAAATGAAGACAAAGGAAAAATGTTTGTGAAAGAAAACAAATTTTCTTCTTAACACATTTATTAAAATTAAAATGAGAGTAGTGCCACTTGTTATAAAATTTACATTTGTCATCTTAATTGTTTTAATTACTTACAAGTGTTATTTAGAGGTGTTTATATGGTTACATTTGCACTTAATCATTTTTAATTAATTTTTACTTAATTTAAATGTAAATATAACTTACTTAACTTACAAAATAAATAAAATTTACATTTGTAAATATAAGTTTAATCCTTTAAGAAAATATTACAAACCTAATTATAATACAAATATATTCTTATATATGTAATTTAAAAATCTAAAACATTTATGTTTATACACTTATAACCATCTATATTAGGCATTTTAAAAAGAAAGAAAAACAAAATGTTTAAATCTTTTTAAACTATCATATTTAAAATAAATAACAATCTCATATTTTAAAAACAAACAATTATCTTATAATTGAAAACAATTTGACAAATCTAAATTAACTTTTGAAAATATAAATTAAACAAAGCTTTAAATTACAATTATAAATTATCGATTGATTAAATTAAATTTCCAAAACAATATCAAATTATAACATATACATTACAATTTGAAAATGCATCTTTATTCAAAAAAAAGATATTCTATTCACAATATATATCAAATATATATATTATAAACATAATAAAATTTTATTAGCTTTGAAAAATAAATCCTTATCAAATTTTAAATTGTTAAAAGGATATTGATCAAAATTACCAGATTACATATTCATTAACTTTTAAAAGAATAAATTTTACCAATTTAAATTAAAATTATAAAGAAAAATTATCAAATCAATTTAATTATTTACACAGATTATTAAATTGATATTGCCTAAAATTCTGGATCGTTACAATCCCACTTCCAAATAGGAATGTCTAAAGGGTGCAATAACCCACCGGGACTTTGATTCTCGGCCTTTATGAGTTGGCAAGTCATGCAACGCTTAATGAAGTTAGCAATATTAGATTTCATTCCGTTCCAATAATAAAGTCGCTTCATATCCCATACAATTTACTACCACCGAGATGAATGGTAAATTTAGAACGACGAGAATCTTTTAAAATGTCTTTACGAAGATCACTAATATTTGGTACAATAAGTCTACCAAATTTTCGAATACCGCCACGAGCATCGATTTCAACATCTTTCAAACCATCAACATTTCTATCCCTACAACTTTGGATAAGACGAGCCAAATCGGGATCTAGCTTTTGAGCTTCAAGGATGCGGTCTAAAAGAGAAGGATGAGCCTCAAGGCTACATAAAACAAGTAATGAACATGTATCGGATTCACGATCTCAAATCTCACAAGTAGACAAAGTCTCGAGATCATTCCATTCGGATATCATCATTCAAACAACTGCTCATTGCTTACAACTAAGGGCATCGGCAACACGATTCCCTTTTCCAGGAGTATAAAGAATATCAGGATCATAAGATGCAAGGAATTCGAACCAACGTTGTTGATGCAAATTAAGCTCCTTTTGAGAGAACAAATACTTCAAAGATTTATGATCGGTGTAGAGAACAAATTTCTCTCCTAAAAGATAATGAAGCCAAATTGTAAGCGCAAAAACAATGGCCGCGAGCTCTAAATGTTGAGCGGCATATCTAGTCTCGACAGGCTTTAATTTCTTAGAAGCACAAGCAATAACATGTTCCCTTTGCATAAGAACGACACCCAAACTAATACGGCTAACATCGGTATAAACAATAAAGTCTTGGTTCCCTTCGGGAATCACAAGACTAGGAGCTTCGGAAAGGAGTTCTTTTTATTTTTGAAAAGCAGCTTCACATTTGTCCGACAAAGTGTACTTAACTCCCTTCTTTGTCAAACTAGTAAGGGGTACGTAAATTTTAGAAAAGTCTTTTATGAATCAATGGTAATATCCCACCAATCCAAGGAAGTTACGAATTTCCATCACACCCTCCGGTCTCTTTCAATTTTGATTCGCTTCAATCTTTGAAGGATCCACGGAAATTCTAGATTCAAAAATAATATGTCCTAAAAATTGCACATGAGATTGGCCAAAATGACACTTAGAAAATTTTGCTTTCAATTGATTGCTTTTAAGAGTTTCCAACATAGTCCGAAGATGTTTTTCATGCTCTTCCTCTATTTTAGAATAAACAAAAATATCATCTATAAAGATGACAACAAATTGATCGAGGAAGTCTTTGAAAACTTGATTTATAAGGTCAACTAAATAAGATGGAGCATTCATTAAACCAAATGGCATAACAAGCCATTCATAAGATCCATAACGAGTATGGAACAATATCAAAGGAATGTTATCTTCTACAATATGAACCTGATGAAAACCGGTTTCTAAGTAACTGTGAAAAGACTCTAGCACCGCAAAGTTGATGAATAGATCATCAATCTGAGGTAAAGGATATTTATTCTTGATGGTGAGATCATTAAGCTTGCGGTGGTCAATGCAAAGCCTAAGGTACCATCGGATTTCTTCACAAAGATAGGTGAAGCTCCCCATGGAGAGGAACTAGAACGAATTAACTATTCTATTTTCAATTCAGATAATTGTTTATGCATCTTCTCATTTTCCTTATTGGACATACGATAAGGAGGATGAGCGATAGGTAGAGCTCCAGGGATTAAATTAATTCTGAACTCAATTGCTCGCAAAGTGGGTAATCCTAAAACGGGCTCAAGTATGTTGGAAAATTCACGAACAATGTCAAAGAGGGAAATGACATCTTCATCATCATCATTATCGTCATCATGAGGGTTTAGATAATATAACGATGCCACCGAATTAGAATCCGAATCTTTGATAACAATAGAAATCTGCTTAACAGGTTGAGGATGTCAAAGATATATAGTCCTCTCAGGACATTGGATGTGGGCTTCATAACGGTTAAGCCAATCCATTCCCAAAATCATTCTGAAACCTAAGTAACATATAACATGCAAATCGGCTCGGAAAGCATAATCACATAAAATAATCTCGACATCTTTACAAAAATAAACTAGTGTTGCGGTTCCACCAACCGAATTCGCAATTCTCAAAGAAGTCATCAAGACCATAACATTTAAAGATAAAGTATCAACAAGTTCGTTTGATATAAAAGAGTGAGATGCACCTGTGTCAAAAGAACTCGAATAGGATGATCACGAAACATAATAATGCCATCAAGGATAAAATGAGAAATACCTTGACCAGGAGAAGTGTTACTAGACGCTTGCACAACATTTAGTTTTCCCTCTTTCTTGCTTGGAAGTTTGGGACGTGAAGATAAAAGATGATCCGAACTTTTGCAATAACGACAAAAAAAGGGTTTCAGCCACCTATTTGCATAATGGTCCTTAAAATCAAAGTTGTAGCATTGCCCACGACAAGAGGTAGGAGTCTTTGCTACCGAAGTTGCTTGCTTCCCTTTCATGGTGGGATTATGCTTGAACTTGGTAGGCCTCTTCTTGATGTTGTTGAAGTTTTGTTTGGCATCCACAACTTCAATATCACTTTTTTTATCGGCCTCTTCAAGCCGAAGAGCTATATCAACCAGCTGATCGAAAGACACTTCAAATTTCAGAAGTAAAGGCTTTTTGAGGTTCTTATTCAACCCATAGGCAAATTTCTGATTTTTCTTCAATGGAGTATTAATATACTCGACCCTATATTTAGAGAGAGATTCAAGTGATGTGGCATAGTCTATCACAGAAGATTTACCTTGAACAAGGTCAACAAATCGTCGAGCTAAAGTTACTTTTTCAACCTCCGGCACAAAAATTAATTTGAATCTTACCCGAAATTGCTCCCAAGTAAGATCTGCTTCAAAAATTTCCAAAACCAAAAGCTCATACTAATCTAATGCTATTTCTTGGAGAATGCTAGAAGCCACTTGGACTCGATGGAGATCAACAAGATTCAAGCGAGAAAAGATGCGACTGCATGTTCTAAGCCAAGCTTAGACTTCTATAACGCTTTCGAAACCCTTGAATGGCCTTCCATCCAAATTAGTTGTAACGACCCGTAATTTCGCTACTTCAAAAATGAGAGATTTCGTTTGTTTTAAGTTTAAAAAGGTTTAAAACATAAATAAATAAGTTATAGATAATAGATAATAATAGGGAAATTATTTATTCTTATAGTTGATAATTTAAAAAAAATAAAATTTGGATTTTAGAACAAATCAACAAAAGTTAAGTTTTGTTAAAAATAAATAAATGCTTAAATAAATAGGTTTAAATATTTACTTAAAAAGATAAATATTATTGAAAACACCTAATAAAGATAATAAAAGTATATTAAAATACTTATAAGTATGTTAATAATCGTTTTACCAAAATAACCAGATTTTGTCGCATTTTGTCACTTTTACACACACTGTAAAATTAGAGATTTTGATATTATTTAAATATGATTTTAAAATATAAAGAGACAAGTTTTAATTAAAGAAATAAAAAGTTCATTTGTAAATTTGGTTTACATAAATAAATAGTTTAACTAAAACGTCAAAATGTGACCGTAAAACATTTTGTTGAAAAACGACATTATGTCGATTAAAAGTTGTCGCAACGTCGCCGCACCTTTGTTTACTTATATAGGAATGTATGTTCAAATAGTGTAAGTAATAATTAATTCACTAATCAAGTTTACTTTTACTAAACAAGGTTAGAAACTTCTAGAAGTCATTAAGAAAAGTAAGTAAGAATTAAGAAAAGTAAGTAAGAAAAGTCAAAAGTAAACATCAAATCAATATCATATCAAAAGCCAACATAATTATGATATTCTTTACTTAATTTTTAAGTGACTAATAAATAAAGTAAGAAGTGAAAGGATGATGTTAAGTTTTGAAAAAGTGTAGATTGCTTTAAGTTGAAGTAAGATTAGTTTGGTAATTTGGTAAGAGGTTGTTTTGGTAAAATTACCACTTCTTTCTTTTTCTATAAATATCCACCTCCTTCTTCACTTTCATTCACAATTTTTGCTTCTTCTTTTCTCAAACTTCTTCATCTTCTTCCTCTTCTCTTTAATGGCTTCCATTCCATATAAAAAAATTAAAAAGAAATAATGTCAAAATATTTACAAAATATTCAAAAAGAAATCAATGTCCGTTCTCTTCAAATCAAACTCCTCTTTTCTCCATATTTTACCTCTTCTTCTCTCGGCCATAAGTTCTTCAAATAAGAACCAAAATGCAAAATAAAAAATTAAATCATGTATTTTTGCAGTGACTACAACTTTCATGTTGACTACTTTGTCTCATTCTAAAGGTAACCATGATGAAAACTCACTTCTTTACAGTGCATTTTCTGACCCAGTTTTTAACACAGAAAATAGCCTATTTTGTTTTGATCATAACTTGATCATAACAGATCCAAATTAAGAAGAATTTTTTTTAAATCATATGAAATTCCAGTGGCTACAACATTTCTTTTGATCACTCTTTCCAGTTTTGAGTTTTGCTATACCTAAAACTCAATTCTTTGAAGTGTATTTTCGGCATTCATTTTTGTCAATCCGACAATACCTCTTCTTCATTCTATCATATCTCCCTCAAAACAACTTTGATTCAAATAATTATTATTTTTATTCAATAGAAAATAATTTTCAACAATTTTTAGTTAACGAGTTTTTTAAATTTTGAAAGTAAGAGAGTCTAAAACAAGAGAGAATTTGACCCATTTTTCGGATCAAAATCTTGGAAATTCAAGTTCAAAGCTCTATCACTTCTTCTCTATATTTTGGGCCAACCTAAATCTCAAGCCTCGACCAAGCTATTGAAAAGGAGAGGGTGTTATTT
This sequence comes from Allium cepa, assembly GCA_030765085.1. Taxonomy (NCBI): domain Eukaryota; kingdom Viridiplantae; phylum Streptophyta; class Magnoliopsida; order Asparagales; family Amaryllidaceae; genus Allium; species Allium cepa. The sequence goes on from CM060941.1 coordinate 1,047,934,826, forward strand.
GCTAGTGTTTAATGGAGAATATGGAAATAGTGTTAAAATGAAATGGTGTATATGGAATGCTTAAACCTTTTGGAAAAAGTTTTAAGATGAGTTAGAAATGTTTTATAAACATTTAAATATGTTTAAAGAAATAAAGGAATAAAATCAAGATTTTATCTTGTATATTTTAAATATGTCCAAAACAATTTTCCAGAAAAATCGCGTTTTTGCAGTAAAGTGACCAAAGTTTAAAATTGATATTTTAAATGTTTTAAAAATATGAAATAAATTTTATAAATCTATTAAAATGGTTTGAAAGAGATTTGGAATGAAAATATGAATTTTTAAATATTAAAAAGTTGTTTAAATCAAATAAGCTTATATAGCACTTTCTGTAGCACTTTTATGCTGCGAATTTTATAACCTTTTGAATTGTAGTTTTAAACTTAACAATTATTTCCTAAATATTTTGTGAATGATTTTAAAAGAATAATTAAGTAATGTAAAGATGATTTGGAAGTTTTAATAAGAGTTTGAATAAATTGTTAAGATGAATTGTTTATACCAGTTAAACAAAAAGTGAAGAATATTGAATGTAATAGCAAACTTAGTATGTGGAAACGACCAGTACATTTGTCCCGTCTGTGAGATCTGGGAAGGTAAACAACGTGTTTAACTAAGGTTAGTGATGGAGCAACCAGTGCCCTGAACTTACCTGGCCTATGTTTTCTCTTCTTAGGCGAGGGGTGGAATAGATCGAAAGGAAAGCCCGGATGCTCTAAAAGATCATATTTAAGTTTTTCCAAGTTAAAAGAAAAAGATATTCATGATGTAGGATTACTTGCCATTAGTCCCTGGAGGTGAAACTTTCCATTAGTCCCTAGAGGCGAAACTTTCCATTAGTCCATGGAGGTGAAATTTACCATATTTAAAGTGGCAGTAGTACTATGTTGTGAAAGTCTTCGATTTGCAAGAATATGATTTAAAGTTAAGAAAGATATCTTTGATTAGGATTTAATGAATGATTTGGGAATATTTTCCCTAAGTTTAAAAGTTATAACTTGAATATTAGAAATCTTTGATTAAGATTTAATGAATGATTTGGAAAGGTTTTCCTAAGTAAAAGAGAAAAATGATTTGGAATAATTCCAAGATCTAAAGAAGTTTAATATATCAAATGATTTGATAAATGAGGCTTAATGATTTCATATAATTTTGAAAAGAAAATGGAATAAATTGAAAAGAATATTCTAAGAAAGATATTTGATTTAAATAGAAGATGAAGTAATTGATTGATGATTGATATCCACATATGAAATTAACATTTTTTAAGCGATGATTGGCTTCGAAGGAACCGGAGTCGGATTTGGATGATTCCTATCCGAAAACCACTTCGAACCAATGTATACGTTCGAAAGTGAATAAATGTTGAAGATGATGATTATTGAAGACCGTGGATCTTCATAGCGTGAGGACTGCTTGTTGAACATGCTCTGGGTAGCTCCCATTATAGAGTTATTTATAGCAGTGGTCTCCTCGTGATGGAGATTTTTCGAATTGCAAGGGCTTCTCGCCTAGTAATGGCCGAGGAAAGTGCCTTCGGTTTCGTTCAGTCCTAGAACTTGTATGGACGAATGTCCGACGTTGCATTTTTGAGACACAACGTTTGTCTTTTACAAATGTACATCAGTGGCGGCGGAGAATGCAACTTCTCTTAGCTTAACACCCTCCTTGAGACATACGAGCTCAAGGGTTGTATTTTTGTGGAAGTCAAATAGTGATCAAAGGAATGACAACGTGGCATTCAAAGTGGAACTTGTTATGATCAAAGCGTGGTTTTGTATGAAAAACGTGGCTTTAAAGAAATTGATAGTAGCTTCGCGAGCCCCACACCCCGGTTATGATGGGATTCTATGTGGTCAGATGTATGCTCGCATTTCGGATAGTGGTGATTTGGGTTATCAGATGTTCTGAGCCCTAGGTACCAGATACGTCTGGGCCTCAAGGCATTTATTGCCCCATGTGGATAAAGTGGTTAGCTTGAGAAGAGCAAGGAACTACCGGTTATCATTTGTAGTGTAGCAAGTATAGTTTCCAAGTGACTAGTTTGAGAAAAGCGATTAAGGCACCGTGGGAACTATGTTTGTTATGCGTGGATCGGAGAAAAGATCACTAGTTTCCTATCATGTTGGAAATCCAAACCCAATACGATATTTACGGTTTTGATTGTATTCCCAAAATAACTATAATGACTTGCAAACATTTCAGCTACCCCTTATGGTATCATATATTCCGTTGGTATATTCCGTTGACCTAGTCAGGATATATTACCTTAGACTTAGTCCAAATATCGATATCTTATTTGAAAAGTGTTTTCAAAAGAATGTCATTAGAAATAATATCAAACGTTTTGATATATAAAAGTGTTTTAGTTATCATAAGGTAAAAACCCATCTGTGTTTATGTGTGAGCATGGTCTTATGAGATACTCTTTCTTTTCAAAAGGATTTTATTCAAAGTCTGATATATGACACTGTCATTTATTATTGAGTTTTCTCATGCTGGTTTATCAAGCCTGATCCAGGTATTTTGAATACTCGAGTCAGATCCGAGTAGTTTTAGGTTTAGTCGAAGACGGTTGGAGTTTCCAGAGGAGAGCTGGAGATATTCATCTACGTATGGACGTATTCTATTATCCTATGTACTTAGTATATTTTGTTTGATGTTTGTCAGCAATTGTAAGGGCAGGTGTTTATAACTGTCCAAGCTGAATTTAGGTTAAACTCTGATATTGTATTTAAAGTTTTCCGCTGTAAAGATTATTATTGAAATAAAATATGCGATTCCATTCGCGTGAGGTTCTGTTATGTCTTTATTTTCTTTCTACCCTTAATGGTTCGCTTATTCGTGCAATTTGAGTTTGACATGTGTGGTTTAATTTCGATTCAACGGGTACGAAAAAACGGGACATTACATTTGGTATCAGAGCTGAAGATTAAGCGAGAACCTTGGCTTTGGTTGGGTAAAGACTCATCAGAGGTAGGGTTAGTAATACCCTAGGATGAGTAACTCATTAGAGATAGGGTTAGTAACACCCTAGAATGAGTTTGAGTGTATTATATATGAGCGCGTATTTGTTAGTGACTAATAAAAATGTTTTGTATTGATTTATCTATTGAGTGATTTATGGATTCTGATCGATGCGTCTGATCACCGTTATCGATGAGGGTCCTTAAACACTTAAACGAGGCGAACCGACACACTGATTTTGAAAAAAAATTGGTAAATGAAATAATTTTACCTAGGATTATATTTTGAATATAAAGTATATATTTTGAAAAGTTGTATAGTTAGAAATTTGGATTAATGAAATTTAAATATGAACATCTTGTGATTAGAATTTCACAGTTTGACTATAGGATGTTTCATAAAGATTATCGATAAGTTAGAAATCTGATAAGGTAATTAAAATCTTTAATACCTATTCCAAAATAATAAATAAAGAAATGATAATTTAAATTCGATTAAAACAATTGTGGTAATTTAAATGAAGTTAATTAATATAAGATAAAATGAATTTATAAGATATGTTTTACAAATTAATCTCTAAAGGATTTTGAAAATGGTATTATTTCAAATAAAAAGAGGTATTTTATGATAACTAATTCAATTAACTCGAAAATAAACTAAAAATGGGCAAGAGATGTGTTCGGATGGTAAACAATTCTCTTAAGTATTATTTTTCTTGTTAAGAGGATATATGATACTATTGGTAGTACCCAGTTCCTTAGATCATTTTGGAGTTACTCGATCTATGTAATTTTCTTAAGGAAATGATGTGAATCATGGATTAGTAATCTTTATACAAGTGTTTAAACTAAAGATAAATTGGGATCGCCAATTGATAAGATAAAGCGGGATTCTCAACGATTTTGGACAGTCGAAAATTTCCGAATCGTACCTAACTCGGAGCTAAGAAATTTATGAAAACTAAAAGATTGTGAAATATTCTGAGTAAATGAAATTGGATAAGTATAATTTATAAATTTGATTACAAAAAAAGGGAAATTATAACCTAGAAGATGTTTTATTAATGAATTCTAGCATTAATTAAGATTTGGACTTAAGTCTTTAAAAGTGGTTGATTTACATAAGTTATAAGATGTAATCAACTTAAGCGATAGTTTTATGAAATGATTCATAAATAATGTTAGAGTTAAAGTAAATATACTAAGTTAAAGGATTGTTAAAAAGAAATTATAATACAGAAAAATTATCTTTTGAGTGAAAAATTGTTTCTTTAGAATATTTTCCTTTAATAAAAATATTTGAAAATAAATAATTGAAGGGATTATATAAAGAAGCACATTTATAAAGTGTTTGATCTTAAGATAAAGTTTTTATGAAAGTCACACAAATGTTGATTTACTATTCGAGTACGAAACTTTAAGGTGTGTACACTGGTTCGAAAAAGGATTTATCACTCGATTTCTTGACGACGAACATTGATTAGGGTTCATGGTTGGGTACTTGAGTTTTCAATCATAGTTGAGCACTATGCAAGGAAAGCAAAGGTTTCTTAGCAAAGAGCCTGATTAAAGTCCGCACTAGAGGATCGGGGGATCGATACTAGTTCGGAAATAAAGTTGTGTATTCAAATAGGAGATCGAATAAGATATTTCATATGGATGATTTGCGTATATTATATGGTATTAAGTTTGAAGATAAATGTTTTAGGCAAACTTTTGTTTGAGAAATTTCGAGGACGAAATTCTTTTAAGTAGGGGAGAATGTAACGACCCATAATTTCGCTACTTCGAAAATGAAAGATTTAGTTTGTTTTAAGTTTGAAAAGGTTTAAAACATAAATAAATAAGTTATAGATAATAGATAATAATAGAGAAATTATTTATTCTTATAGTTGATAATTTAAAAAAAAATATAAATTTGGATTTTAGAACAAATCAACAAAAGTTAATTTTTATTAAAAATAAATAAATGCTTAAATAAATAGGTTTAAATATTTACTTAAAAAGATAAATATTATTGAAAACATCTAATAAAGATAATAAAAGTATATTAAAATTCTTATAAGTATGTTAATAATAGTTTTACAAAAATAACCAGATTTTGTCGCATTTTGTCACTTTTGCACACACTGTAAAATTAGAGATTTTGATATTATTTAAATATGATTTTAAAACATAAAGAGACATGTTTTAATTTATTTAAAGAGGTAAAAAGTTCATTTGTAAATTTGGTTTACATAAATAAATAGTTTAACTAAAACGTCAAAATGTGACCGTAAAAGTTGTCGCAACGTCGCCGCACCTTTGTTTTCTTAAATAGGAACATATATTCAAATAGTGTAAGTATTAATTAATTCACTAATCAAGTTTACTTTTACTAAACAAGGTTAGAAACTTCTAGAAGTCATTAAGAAAAGTAAGTAAGAATTAAGAAAAGTAAGTAAGAAAAGTCAAAAGTAAACATCAAATCAATATCACATCAAAAACCATATAATTATGATATTCTTTACTTAATCTTTTAATGACTAAGACATAAAGTAAGAAGTGAAAGGATGATGCTAAGTTTTGAAAAAGTGTAGTTTGCTTTAGGTCGAAGTAAGGTTGGTTTGGTAATTTGGTAGGAGTTTATTTTGGTAAAATTACCACTTCTTTCTTTTTCTATAAATATCTAGCTCCTTCTTCACTTTCATTCACAATTTCTTCTTCTTCTTTTCTCAAGCTTCTTCATCTTCTTCCTCTTCTGTTTAATGGCTTCCATGCTATATAAAAAAATTAAAAAGAAATAATGTCAAAATATTTAAAAAATATTCAAAAAGAAATCAATGTCCATTCTCTTTAAATCAAATTCCTATTTTCTCCATATTTTACCTCTTCTTCTCTCGGCGATAAGTTCTTCAAAACAGAACCAAAATAAAAAAAAAATTCTTTAAATCATGTATTTTTGTAGTGGCTACAACTTTCATGTTGACCACTTTGTCTCATTCTAAAGGTAACCGTATTGAAAACCCACTTCTTTACACTGCATTTTCTGACCCGGTTTTTAACACAGAAAATAACCTATTTTGTTTTGATCATAACTTGATCACAACGGATCCAAATTAAGAAGAAAATGAATTTAAACCTTATGAAATTCCAGTGGCTACAACGTTTATTTTGATCACTCTTTCCAGTTTTGAGTTTTGCTATACCTGAAACTCAATTTTTTGAAGTGTATTTTCGGCATTCATTTTTGTCAATCCGACAATACCTCTTCTTCATTCTATCATATCTCCCTCAAAACAACTTCGATTCAAATAATTCTTTTTTTATTCAATAGAAAAGAATTTTCAAAAACTTTACAGTTAACAAATTTTTTAAATTTTGAGAGTAAGAGAGTCTAAAACAAGAGAGAATTTGACCCATTTTTGGGATCAAAATCTTGGAAATTCAAGTTCAAATCTATATTGCTTCTTCTCTATATTTTTGACCAACCTCCATCTCAAGCCTCGACCAAGCTATTGAAAAGGAGAGGGTGTTATTTTCTAGTGTTTAAAGGAGTAGGAAGTAGTTAGTGAAGTGTTGGATGATATGAATGTTGGTAGGAAGTTAATCGTTTTGGTTTATGGTGAGAACCTCTATTTAGCATCTCTATTTACATATATACATGTTTGGTGTTGTGTTATGATTGCTATGGATGCTTATATATGATTTTATCATCAAGTATTGATTGTTTGATATGATTGTTAAATTGTTTTACCAAGTCACGTTAATACACGTCGATAAGCACAAACTAAATTACTTTCCTTTTTAAAATGAAATGGTGTATATGGAATGATTAAACCTTTTTGAAATAGTTTTAAAATGAGTTAGAAATGTTTTATAAATATTTAAATATGTTTAAAGAAATAAAGGAATAAAATCAAGATTTTATGTTGTATATTTTAAATATGTCCAAAACAATTTTTAGAAAAATCGCGCTTTTGCAGTAAAGTGACCAAAGTTTAAAATTGACATTTTAAATATTTTAAAAATATGAAATAAATTTTATAAATCTATTAAAATGGTTTGAAAGAGATTTGGAATGAAAATATGAATTTTCAAATATTAAAATTTGTTTAAACCAGATAAGCTTATATAGCACTTTCCTTATCACTTTAATGCTGTGAATTTTATAACCTTTTGAAATGTAGTTTTAAACTTAACAATTATTTCCTAAATCTTTCGTGAATGATTTTAAAAGAATAATTAAGTAATGTAAAGATGATTTGGAAGTTTTAGTAAGAGTTTGAATAAATTGTTAAGATGAATTGTTTATACCAGTTAAACAAAAAAGTGAAGAATATTGAATGTAATAGCAAACTTAGTATGTGGAAACGACCAGTACATTTGTCCCGCCGGTGAGATCTGGGAAGGTAAACAAGGTGTTTAACTAAGGTTAGGGATGGAGCAACCAGTGCCTTGAACTTACATGGCCTATATTATCTCTTCTTAGGCAAGGGGTGGAACAGATCGAAAGGAAAGCCGGGATGATCTAAAAGATCATATTTAAGTTTTTTCAAGTTAAAAGACAAAGATATTCATGATGTAGGATTACTTGCCATTAGTCCCTGGATGTGAAACTTTCCATTAGTCCCTAGAGGTGAAACTTGTCATTAGTCCCTGTAGGTGAAATTTACCATATTTAAAGTGGCAGTAGTACTATGTTATGAAAGTCTTCGATTTGCAAGAATATGATTTGAAGTTAAGAAAGATATCTTTGGTTAAGATTTAATGAATGATTTGGGAACATTTTCCCTAAGTTTAAAAGTTATAACATCAATATAAGAAATCTTTGATTAAGATTTAATGAATGATTTGAAAAGTTATCCTAAGTTAAAGAGAAAAATAATTTGGAATAATTCCAAGATCTAAAGAAGTTTAATATATCAAATGATTTGATAAATGAGGCTTAATGATTCCATATACATTTGAAAAGAAAATGGAATAAATTGAAAAGAATATATCTAAGAAAGATATTTGATTTAAATAGAAGATGAAGTAATTGATTGATGATTGATATCCATATATGAAATTAATATTTTTATAAGCAATGATTGGCTTCGAAGGAACCGGAGTCGGATTCGGATGATTCCTATCCGAAAACCACTCCGAACCAATGTATACGTTCGAAAGTGAATAAGTGTTGAAGATGATGATTATTGAAGACCGTGGATCTTCATAGCGTGGGGACTGCTTGTTGAACATGCTCTGGGTAGCTCCTATTATAGAGTTATTTATAGAAGTGGTCTCCTCGTGATGGAGATTTTTGGATTGCAAGGGCTTCTCGCCTAGTAATGGCCGAGGAAAGTGCATTCGGTTTTTTTCAGTCCTAGAACGAACTTTTATGGACGAATGTCCGACGTTGCATTTCTGAGACACAACGTCTGTCTTTTACAAATGTACATCAGTGGTCGCGGAGAATGTAACTTCTCTTAGCTTGACACCCTCTTTGAGACATACGAGCTCAAGGGTTTTATTTTTGTGGAAGTCAAATAGTAATCAAAGGAACGGCAGTGTGGCATTAAAAGTGGAACTTGTTATGATCAAAGCGTAGTTTTGTATGAAAAACGTGGCTTTGAAGAAATTGATAGTAGCTTCGCGAGCCTCACACCCCGGTTATGATGCGATTCTATGTGGTCAGATGTATGCTCGCATTTCGGATAGTAATGATTTGGGTTATCGGATGTTCTGAGCCTTAGGTACCAGATACGTCTGGCCTCAAGGCATTTATTGCCCCATGTTGATAAAGTGGTTAGCTTGAGAAAAGCAGGAAACTACCGATTATCATATGTAATGTAGCAAGTATAGTTTCCAAGTGACTAGCTTGAGAAAAGCGATTAAGGCACCGTGGGAACTATGTTTGTTATGGGTGGATCGGAGAAAAGGTCACCAGTTTCCTATCATGTTGTAAATCCAAACCCAATACGATATTTATGGTTTTGATTGTATTCCCAAAATAGCTGTAATGACTTATAAACATTTCGGCTACCCCTTATGGTATCATATATTCCATTGGTATATTCCGTTGACCTAGTCCGGATATATTACCTTAGACTTAGTCCAGATATGTATATCTTATTTGAATAAGTTTATTTGAAAAGTGTTTTAAAAAGAATGTCATTAGAAATAATATCAAACGTTTTGATATATAAAAGTGTTTTAGTTATCATAAGGTAAAAACACGTCTGTGTTTATGTGTGGGCGTGGTCTTATGAGATACTCTTTCTTTTCAAAAGGATTTTATTCAAAGGCTGATATATGACACTGTCATTTATTATTGAGTTTTCTCACACTGGTTTATCAAGCCTGATCCAGGTATTTTCAATACTCGGGTCAGATCCGAGTAGTTTCAGGTTTAGTCGAAGACGGTTGGAGTTTCCAAAGGAGAGCTGGAGATATTCATCTATGTATGGACGTATTCTATTATCCGTTGTACTTAGTGTATTTTGTTTGATGTTTGTCAGCAATTGTAAGGACATGTGTTTATAACTGTCCAAGATGATCTGATATTGTATTTAAAAAATTTCATTGTAAAGATTATTATTGAAATAAAATATGTTATTCCATTCATGTGAGATTATGTTCTATCTTTATTTTCTTTCTACCCTTAATGGTCCACTTATTCGTGCAATTTGAGTTTGACATGTGTGGTTTATTTTCGATTCAAAGGGTACGGAAAACGGGACATTACATTAGTATAATCACTGCACAAACGTGTAAACCCAGATTTAGGATGAGTAGGCTCTGAAATGTGTCCGAAAGCTTGAGCATTCTTTACAAGATCTAAAACCTGTTGGGCGGACATAAATACACCATCCGGAGGAGAACACTGGGTTGACTAGCGCTAGGACGGCCAGGTCTAACCATTTCTCTTCTTTAAAAAAGAAAGAAGAGGAAAACGTTATTCTCGGAATGAATATCAAACAAACTTGATTGATAAAACAAGGCATCACAAAAGAAAATAGGATAGAATGGGTCATAAGACTCAGACTAAATCTAACACAGCGGATAATAACAAGTTATCACCAAATTATGCAACAACAACAAAACAACGATGGAACGATACAAAGATGAATCGATGGATTGATAATACCCAAGATAAATGCCCAAATCCGTTGATCTCGCGAGATACCGAATTCTAGCTATCTTTAACACGTTGATCGCGCACGATACCGTGTTAGAAGATCTACGATTCTTCGACGTTGATCTCGTGCACGAGATTTCATGAACCGGCTTCAAAATCGTTGATTCGAGCGCACTCGAATAACCGAAGATGGAGAAAGGAGATAACACTCAACTTTCAATTTTAAAAGAGGCACAAAGCACTCAAACAAAAAATTATTCAAAATCAACCAACCTTACAAGTGAAACCCTACCCCTATTTATAAGAGTTTACAACACAGTTCGGCCGACCTGACTCACACGGCGACCTACGACCTAACCCCGACGCGACTCAACAACATAACGACTTAAGATGGTTACAACACACACGACCTAAGATCATCACGACTTACGACACAAGAAAAACAAGTTACAACAACACATCATTGCGACATAAGAATTTACAACATATTCAACATACGACTCAATATATACAAGCGACATAGCACAGCAACAGAAGGCCTTGAGCGACATAAGCTTCTGGGAGACTTTAGCATTGAGCGACCTAAGAAGATAGCAGCTTAAGGTACAACGGCATAAACTTGAACGACTTAAGGAATGTAGCGACCTAAGGTCCGCGACCTAAGGCTTTAGTTTGTTCGCGACCTAAGCTGGAGCGACCTAAGGCGCGCGGCCTATCACATGGCGCTGCATCCCTTATCTTGGTAGGTAGTAAGTCGCTAGGTCGTTCTCGACTCAAGGAACCCGAGTGTCTTAAAGCCACTGAGCTATCGTCCGAGCGACTTAAGGCGCAATCTGCTTTCATTGAGTTAGGTCGTAATTCGTTAGGTCGGAACTCCTGTTGCGCTGCATCATCCTCCCCTGGTTGAAAGGAATTCGACCCCGAATTCACACTTTCCTCTTCTTCGACAAGCTTGTGCTCATGATACGGAATCAGATGTTTGACGTTGAAAACGTCGGCAGTATGGACATGATCCGGCAATCTTAACCGATAAGCATTATCATTAATCTTCTTCAAGATTTCTATTGGACCAATCTTTCGAGCTTTCAATTTGTTGTAAGTTCCAACTGGAAAACGATCTTTCGTCAATACTGTGTAAACAAAATCACCCTCTTTGAGGTCCACACTCCTTCGCTTCTTATCTGTCAGTTGCTTATACTTCTCATTTGACTTAAGCAATCGTTCATGAACAATCATGTGACGCTCCTGCAACTCATTCACGAAATCACAAGCTCGTTTAACAAACCCTTTCTGACGTGGAACTGTCGACAAATCCAACGGTCCCTTTGGAATGGCTGAATATACTACTTGAAATGGACTGAATCCAGTACTTCGATTAACAGCATGATTATGTATGAATTTTGACTGACACAATTTCACATCCCAGCTTTTCAAATTATCCTTCACAAGACATCTCAATAAGTTTTCCAAAGATCTGTTCACCACTTCCGTTTGCCCATCCGTTTGTGGATGATAGGCGCTACTGAAATTCAGCTTAGTCCCAACCATCTTTCACAGACTCAACCAAAAATGACTTAGAAATCGAGTATCCCAGTCAGAAACAATGGTCTCAGGTAGCCCATGTAATCGATAAACCTCTTTAAAGAACAATTGAGCAACACGGACTGCATCAGTGGTCTTTTTACAAGCTATAAAATGTGCCAGCTTCGAAAATCTATCCACCACAGCATATATAGAATTTGTTCCCTCGTTGAGTTCTTAGAAAATCAAAACAAAATCCATGCTAATATCAACCCATGGTCTAGTAGGCACGGGCAATGGCATATACAATCCTGCATTCGTAGCTGTCCCTTTGGAAACTTGACATATGTGACATCTCCGTACAAATCTTTCAACTTCTTTCCTTATGGAAGGCCAAAAATATGATTGAGAAATCAACTGCAAGGTACGATCTCTCCCCACATGTCCTTCTTCATGCAATTCCTTCACAATCTTCATCCGCAAACTGCACTCTGGTATACATAATCGATTTCCTTTGAAGAGAAAATCATCCACCAACAGATACTCATCCGTCTTCCCTTTCTCGACTTCATCTATAATCTTAGCAAAGTAAGGATCTTCAACAAACAATTCTGGAAATACTTCAAAACCCGTCACTTCAACTCTCATCGTAGTTAACAAATGATTTCTTCTACTCAATGCATCTGCCACACGATTTGTAGCTCCTGACTTATGCTTTACAACAAATGTAAACTGTTGCAAGTATGCGATCCATGAAGCATGTCTGGCTGCAATCTTATCATGTCCCTGCAAATGCTTCAACGCTTCATGGTCCGTATTTAACACAAACTCTTTATGAAACAAATAATGTCTCCAGTGCTTTATGGCTTGGACAATAGCATAGAACTCCAAGTCATAGGTATTGTATCTTGTCTTGGTTCTAGAAAGTTTCTCGCTAAAATAAGCAATTGGACGTCCCCTTTGACTTAACACTCCTCCAATTCCAACTTTAGATGCATCAGTATCCAAGTCAAAGAGTAACTGAAAGTCCGGATATCTAAGAATTGGTGTCGTAGTCAAATGTGTCTTGATTCGTTGGAAAGAAGAATCAGCCTCTTCAGTCCACACAAATTGCTTTCCTTTCATACAATCTGTCACTGGTGCCATTACGCTACTGAAATGTGGAATAAACCTTCGGTAGAATGATGCTAACCCATGGAAACTTCTCACTTCAGTTATAGTCTTGGATTGTGGCCACTCCTTGATTGCTTCAACTTTACCTTGATCCACATGGATACCTTCCTTGGACAATATATGCCCCAAGAACAAAACACTGTGTGTCATGAATATGCGCTTCTTTGTTGCCGCGTAAAATTGTTCCTGACGAAGTATCATCAATACTTCCCGTAGGTGCTGTAGATGTTCTTCTGAGCTTCCACTGTATATCAATATATCATCAAAGTATACCACCACGAAGTTTCCAATAAATGGTCGAAAGATCTGATTCATCACTCGCATAAAAGTACTAGGTGCATTCGAAAGATCAAATGGCATGACCAGCCATTCATACAACCCCTCCCGTGTCCTGAAGGCTGTCTTCCATTCATCCCCTGGTCGAATTCGAATCTGATGATACCCACTCTTCAGATCAATCTTTGAAAAGATAGCATCTCCGTTCAACTGATCTAACAAGTCGTCCAATCTAGGCATCGGAAATCTGTACCTCACTGTAATCTTGTTTAGTGCTCGACTATCTGTACACATTCTCCAAGTTCCATTCTTCTTTGGCACTAAGAAGGCTGGTACTACACAAGGACTTAAACTTTCTTGTACGCGCCCTTGTTCAAGTAACTCTTCCACATGCCTTCTCAACTCTTCGTGTTCCTTTGGACTCATTCTATAGTGTGGTCTATGTGGTAACACAGCTTCCGAAACAAGATCAATCTGGTGCTGTATGTCTCTCAATGGTGGTAGCTCTTTTGGTAATTCTTCAAGAAATACATCTTCAAATTCCTTCAACGCTGGCTTAATTTCCTCAGGAATTTCAACCGTTTCACTACTTTCACGTCCAATCAACAGAAATATTTCAGGCTCATCCTCTACTTCTTTGACAAACTCCTTCAAAGATGACAGAGTCTTTAGTTCTTCAATTTCCTCCTACTTGTTTTCACTTTGTTGTCGCTTTTTAGGAACTAAAGTGATTCTAGTGCCCTCGAACATGAAACTATAGCAGTTAGTAATTCCATCGTGTTGCACGGCTCTATCCAATTGCCACGATCTTCCCAACAACAAATGACATACATCCATATATACTACGTCACACCAAATTTCATTCTTATACTTCTTTCTGATGGAAAAAGTTACACAAGCTCTTCGACTAACTTTCACTTCCCCACCTTTCCTCAACCAAGCTAATTTGTAGGGTTTGGGATGTTTCTCTGTCTTTGACGCTAACTTCTTTACAGCTTCTGTAGAGATGATGTTATCACAACTTCCTGCATCGATAACAAACTTACAAACCCTTCCCAAAATAGTGCACGTCGACTGAAAAATGTTACTCCTCAACCAACTAGTCTCCTCTTCCTGCTTTGGCGTCAAGCAAGATCTCCTCATCATTAAAGAATATCCCTCATCTCCCGCCAATAATTCTTCTTCCTCCTCAACTTGTGGTGAATTGGAACATTCTATTTCTGTATCCTCATCCTCAACCTCAGCAACCATCGCTCGCTTCTTAGGCTTCGGGCATTCATTGCTCTTATGACCAAACTCCTGACAATTATAACACTAGAAATTATTGTTGACCTTGGTCTGAGCAACTTCATTGACAACCGATTTACTAACTGCCTTGGAAACATTAATATTGCTACTAGCCCCTTTCACCTGATTGATCGAAATTGAAAGAGCACCACCTCCTCTTCTACTTTGCTTCTCCCAAGCTAGAGCCTTCTGGTGTGCTTCAGCAACGGATCTTGGATCAAACATATTTACCATATCCTGAATTTGCAATCTCAATCCTCCAACAAATCTAGATGTCAACCGTTCCTCCGTTTTCATGATATCGTTTCTAGCAATCAGTTGATAAAACTCATCTGCATAATCATTTACCGACTTTGTCCCTTGTCTTAAATTCTGTAAGCGCTGATACATAAGAGACTGATAATTATAAGGCAAGAAAGTATCCTTCATCAACTTCTTCATCTTTTCCCATGAAACAATCTTCGACTTTCCCATTCTTTCCCATGTAAGTTTAGTTTGTTGCCACCATACCATAGCTCTTCCCCTCAACCATGTAGCAACCAACTTACTCTACGATGCTCGGGTACTTCCTTAAAGTCAAAAATTTCTTCAACATTTGATAACCAATTCAGAAACTCTTCCACTATCATTCCCCCTTTGAATTCTGGAATCTCTGTTTTCATCCCCAACTCGCATCGACGATCATCTTCTACATTCTGATATTGACTTCGTACTTGGTCTCGATCTCAATAATGAATACTTCCTCTATCACCATCTTCATCATAATCAAATGTACGTCGATATCTATCCCGTCCATCTACATCTCCACGATCATGCATGGTCCTTCTACCCTGTCTTTCAATATCACGATATGCTTCATTTTCAAACCCCCGTGGAGTTCTCCTCGCTTCATTTCTATACTCATGGTGTTCTCGTCTCATTGAAACTGATGATTCTCTTCTTTCTCGACAAGATTGTGGTGACACCCTCCTCGCTTTCGAATCCGATGGCGAAACCCTGTTTCCTCCATGGTTCGAGATTGGTGACCTTCACCTTTGACTTTGATTCATGTCATTCATCAATTTCTCTAACTTCCCAATACCTTCATCGAACTTTTCATTGGTACGTTGTTCCATTTGCTCAGCTTCTTGTCTTCTATACACATCTTCAACATTTTGAAATCGATTAACACGTCTCGAAGGCATGATCAAACTTATCAACAAACAATCTCAAAAATATCTTTAACTCGGATTCAACTTTTCTCGGCTCGGCTGAAACTGTAACTCTCGGCCTTGATCAAACTTTGCACAAACCAACACTCTGATTCGGCTCCTACACTTCCTCTTAACTCCAACATGTTCGGCTTAGCTATGATTAGCTAAGTTTAGGCTTTGATACCAAATTTGACGCAGCGAATAACAACAAGTTGTCACCAAATGATGCAACAACAACAAAACAACGATGGAACGATACAAAGATGAATCGATGGATTGATAATACCCAAGATAAATGCCCAAATCCGTTGATCTCGTGAGATATCGGATTCTATCTATCTTTAACACGTTGATCGTGCACGATACCGTGTTAGAAGATCTACGATTCTTCGACGTTGATCTCACGCACGAGATTCCGTGAAACGGCTTCAAAATCGTTGATTTGAGCGCACTCGAATAACCGAAGATGGAGAAAGGAGATAATACTCAACTTCCAATTTTAAAAGAGGCACAAAGCACTCAAACAAAAGTTTATTCAAAATCAACCAACCTTATAAGTGACACCATACCCCTATTTGTAGGAGTTTACAACACAGTTCGGCCGACCTAACTCACACGGCGACCTACGACCTAACCCCAACGCGACTCAACAACATAACGACTTAAGATGGTTACAACACACACGACCTAAGATCATCACACTTATGACACAAGAAAAACAAGTTACAACAACACATCATTGCGACATAAGAATTTACAACATATTCAACATACGACTCAATTTATACAAGCGACATATAACAGCAACAGGAGTCCTTGAGCGACATAAGCTTCTGGGCGACTTAGCATTGAGCGACCTAAGAAGATAACAGCTTAAGGAATAACAGCATAAACTTGAACGACTTAAGGAATGTAGCGACCTAAGGTTCGCGACCTAAGGCTTTAGTTTGTTCACGACCTAAGCTGGAGCGATCTAAGGCGCACAGCCTATCACATTGCGCTGCATCACTTATTTTGGTAGGTCGTAAGTCGCTAGGTCGTTCGCGACTTAAGGAACCCGAGCGTCTTAAAGCCACTGAGCTATCGTCCGAGCGACTTAAGACGCAATCTGCTTTCATTGAGTTAGGTCATTATTCGTTAGGTCGGAACTCCTGTTGCGCTGCATCAAAATCCTAAGGCACGATTTCTAAGAGAGACTTAGGACGATGATCCTTGCTATAATATTCTACATTGTTCCGAAGTTTGGCTTTGATACCAAGCTGTGACACCCCACCTCTATACTCACACTAGCCAAAGACACTACGAGGTAATGCCGTCGACTGACATGAAGAATAAGGCTGTTTAGAAGCGACCATCCGTGTAATTGCTTTATGCGAGTACCGATTTGCCAGATAGAAGGTCACACATTTCATTTAAAGAGGAAATCCGACATATCAGGTACAAACTCAAAGCTACTACACTATGGCTATGTGGTCTTCGAAAACAAATGTAAAATAAGCATAACATAAATCAGTCATAGGTATTCATATCACTAAGGCAGAAACAGATATTAATATAACAAATAAAAGTGTACATCAAAGTAATGGTCATATAAGATCCACTACACCATAAAAGAATATGTATACATCAAAGAGTCTCTATCTCGAATGTATAAAAGCAAAAACTACTAAGCTAAGTAGTTAGCCAAAAGTCAGACGACGGACCCTGATAAGAAGTAGAGTAGAAGCACCTGAAATACCTCTGTCTGACTCGAGTATTATTTAAGAAGAAAATAATAAACGGGTCAGTATAGCTATAAATATCATATAAAATGATATAGGATAAGAGATATGACAAAAATATATGATAACAATAATGCCATATATTGTGACAAGTATACATTTAATAATAATAAAATCATACAATATCTCAAATTTTTTTAAACACCAAAAAGAATGTCATATTCTTTATTTTATTCAACAAACCACAAATATTGATAAAAACATATCTATACCAATCGCAAAAATTGGTGAAACAAAAATTATAGAAATCATCAATTAGAAATCCAGAAATCACAAAGGGGGTGGCCTATCAAAAATGGGAGCATGAAAACTCACCAGTACGTGTATCACAAAAGGGTCGCTATCCCATGGTCGCTAACCATAGAGCCTGATGTGCACGTAAATGTGCATGTTTTTACCATCATATTTATTCTATTTAAATTAGATAAATGATCATATTCCGTATTTTAACTTGTTTAAACAAAATTCAAATTATTTGAAATTGTCACATATTCATCTTCATCCAAGGGCAAAGTGGTCATTTTTGTGCATATATTGATTTGAGAAAATTTAACTAAAAATTTCTATATTATTTTGTAGGAATTTAAACTCAATTACAAGTGGTTTCATGAAGGAATATGCATGCACAAAGAAGATACAAAAGAATGAAAATAAAAATAATTCAAAGTGAAGAACATGGAGGACCCCACTCACTTACTTTGATTTTCATTTAGAAGCTAATGCACATGCTAAAAGACCATTAAAACTTCATGTACATTTAAGTGGGGGATTATTGAAGCTAATGATAACTTGGCTACCACACTTCCTACAAGGGAATTTTGGGCATTCCCCAAAATATGAATTAGGGTTTAACATATGTATATATACCTCTTATGTTTCATGTAACCCTCCTCTTCCTTACTCTCTCTTAATTTTAGTTTAGGCTCAAAATAAAAATCTTATCTCTCTTCTTTTCCATGGCTATTTAGCCGTTTTATTATTTCATGTAATTTTTTTTTCTTTTACGCAATGTTAATTCTCTTTTATTTACATGCTTCTTTTCTTTTTATGTTAGTAGTGTAGTTTACATTCATGCAAGTAGATTAGTTTTAATTCTTGTTAATTAGCTTCTCTTTTCCATTAGCTTTTAATTTTCCTTTCTTTTTGCTTTCATGTTGCTAACTACATTTGTTAATCAGATGACAAATATGAGAGGCTAAACCTCTTCAATTTAGGGGTAATAAAACTCTCTAATTATGTAGTTTCAACTATTTGTTAATTCATGCTCTTTTTTTGTACTTAATGATGATGATAGAAATGGTTTACTAGTTAAGTTTGCTTTGAATTTGATAGCCTATATTGTTGACCCCAGATAGGCTATGCTTAAACAATCACTAACATTAATTGTCTCTTCATCAAGATATGATTATGGCAAAAGAAATTGATTTGAAATTAGTATTTGATGGTCTATATTTCTAATCAATAGTTAATAAGTCATACTTAAAATAGATTTCATTTTTATTTTCTTTGTCAAGTTTCATGAAAGTTAGTAAGTGCTTTAAGGGATGTGTTATAGTTTGATGGCTTATGCTGGCTAATCAATAGCACAAATATGTCATACTTATGATAAGCACATCAATTAAAGCACTAATGACCATAAGAAAGAGATCATGATTTCATGTGTTGAACTACATGATCTAGAAAATGGATTTATTCTCTAAATTGTCATTTAACTCTTATATTTGCATCTCTTTTCTTTCAGTTAGTTAGCTAATTTTCTAGTTCTCTAGTTTAACTTTCACTTGATTTTAGTTAGCTTGAATAGAAATTTAAAATCATCAATTCTCTGCATATCGATCCGTATTCGCTACCTACTACAAGTGAATGTCGTGCGCTTGCGATAAAATTTAATTTGAAATTTATCGGTAGTTTTTAATTTTATATAAAATTTACCGTTAAATAAGTTTTTGGTGCCTTTGCTGGGGAATTTTTCTTGATTTTGATTTTCTATTCTTCGAATTATTTTTGTTTGATTTTTGTGTAATTTTCTTTTTTGTGTGTTTTATTTAAAAAATAATAATATTTGAGTTGTGTGTTTGATTTTTGTTGCAATTGTTTGTGTTCATTTTCTTGTTTTCTAGTTTCATTTGCATTTTCATTGTTTAAAAAAAATAAAATTGCATACACAATTTCAAAAGGGAAAAAAATTATTATATTTGATTTTCCATATCATTTACATGTTTTTATTTCACAATTTACAAAAAAGAAAAGAAAAGGAACAGTGTATCTCTTTGAACTGTTCACTGTGCACAGCTTATTTGCTCTCTTCCTCTCTGTTCACTTCTGATCATCTGCTACTGGTGCCAATCCACAGCAGCCATCAAACTTGCTGCCCCGAACCATCAAAATCACACATCATACCCACACTTCCAGACCTCTGCCAAAAACAAACAACCACATACTCCTCTGAACTTCATCTCCTCCACTGACATCCCAAAGTCCACCTCGTTACCCAACTGCCATCATTTTGTTGCTTCAATCATACATACCCCCTCTGTGCACTTCCAACCACGGACCTGAATTGCCTTCAACAAATAGACCACTCCACTTCCTCCAGCAACTCCACTTCTACAACTGACCTCTGCATATCACCTGCACACTCCTGCATTCTTCAATTAACTCGACCATCCACCACCACCAAGCAACATTCGCTTCACCATTGCAGTAACAGGTTTCACAACAGTAACAGACATCAAGCCACTATTGTCATTCCACTTCAATTCACCACTCCAGCCATCTATCTACCCTCTGCTAATTGCTTGCAACCTTCCTATCATTGACCATCTACATTTCAGTGCCTACCCAGTACATTCCCCTCCCCCATCATATTCGACTGTCACAATTCCTAAATCCCCAAGTTCACCACTTCAAAATCGACGAACAATCCCCAAATTCACCACTCAAATACAAACACCATTCAACTGTCATCACTGCCAATCTCAACCACCCACACTACCTGTATACTTCTCTGCCCAATACACTTCTTTGCCACAATCCAAGTTGAACAATTCAAATACTCACTTGCATTTCTGCCATAACACACTTCTCTGCCATAAAAAACCACCAACTTGTTCATAAACATCATCTCGAACGAAAAAAAAAACTTAACAACAACAATCAGCAACAACCAAAGTCGCGACCAATAGTATCACCCATCACCTCCAGCGCACTAGGTCGAACAACCCTCCATCCAAATACCTCAAACCGCTCCACATCTTCCATCAGAAACTGCTACCCCTAACTACCTGAATGCGCATCAACGCAATAATCAAACTCTCACCTCCTCTATCGCAAAACCCTAATTCCCTAACTTGCAGCAGACCTCCAACTGAAATCGGCCTTCTCCTCAAATCCGAAATCCATCCAAACCACATTTAGCAATCAATCGAGTTCGCCAAACATCTCGCCTTTCACCGAAACCATAATGTGAACATTGATGGATGATTTAACTTGTTTGTAAAAGCATAATGTGTTGTTATATATGGTTAGTATGTGAAGTATTTTCCTTAATCCTATTTCCACTGCTAAATCAAACTGTAGGAATTACAGTAAGAGTTCCTAAAGAGAATTTGTTTTTTAACAGGAACGAAGTAAGTTTTGTTTTCAAGTGGGGAGTGGGCCGGGTTATAAATTATTGATACGCTTGTTGGCCTAAATTGTAATTTTTTGTTTTTATTTTCTGGATTGTAGTTAAAAAAGAAAAAGAAAAAAAAAAGATTTGGATTTGAAAATTTGTTTTGTTTTGTTTTAATTTGGGTACTTTGTTTGAAAAAAAGTTAGTGTTTGTTTTCATTTTTCTCTAATAAAAAAAGGGGGTCTATTTACAAATATACACACACAAGTATCTTTGTATTACTTTAGATTGTCAAAGCAGAAATTCGCAAAAGAAAGATTGTCAAAGCAGAAATTCGCAAAAGAAAGAAGTGTTTGCCAAACCCAAAGGAAAAATAATTGCTTTGCTTAGCCTGCCAAAAAATAAATTGCTTCCTTATAAATTAATTTTGCACCCTTATCTATTGTTAATTGCTTTGCATTTTTGATTGCTTGCATTGCATTTATATATATATATATATATATATATATATATATATATATAAATTTCAAACTCCAAAAAAAATATTCATTCGTCGCTGCATTGTTAATACACACTTAATTTCTGCTTTGCATTTCATTTTAGAGTTTTGATTAATAATAATCGTTAGAAATCGATAATACTTAAGTCTATATTGACAAGTTGTCTTCTTTGAACAATTTAATTTCTTAGTGTCTAGGCTACTGGCAGAGTAATAACCAATAATAACCATTTATAAATATTACGGTGATTCGTAAATAGTATAGTGGTTGTTCCTCTAAAGGTACTTAAGCCTTCGGCTGCATTGCTATGGTGATTCGTGGTGCACCGATAAATCATGTCCGTTGCCTGGCTGAGAGTATCTTGTTTATCTAAAACAATTGTGATTATACAATTTTGAGTTAACTTAGGATAAATCATTTGTAATTAACCCTTGCATTCATTTAGTTGCAATAGTTCATGCATATTTAAAAAAATTCATTCAAAATCCAAAACTAAAAAAAAGTTGTAAATATTCCTTTTCCTTTGAAAATTTTAAATCCTTTTTCTTTGAAATTTCAAAAATCCAAAAAATTTTATAAAACCTTTTCAAAAACAAAGAAAAAATTTGAAAAACCAAAAAAAAAAAAAAATCAATTTCCCTTTTGAAAAACAAATTTTGTTTGTAAATTTTTTCCTTTATAAGAAAAATACCAAAAACATTCTTGAAATTCTCCTTACTCATTAGAATTTTACAATAGTTGCGAAGATCAATATAATCCATATGATTTCACTCAAAATTCTTATGGATATCTTAACGACAACTATTCTTTAAACAATTCAAATTTTGAACAAAAAATTTTTCAAAACGATGACCAATACTCAAATGTCAAAAATAGCATTTCATCTTTACTTGAAATCTCAACACAATAAAATCAAATGATAAATGAGTTGTGTCATTCATATTTGTGTGATAACTCGTATTAAAGTTTTCAAAATAATTAAAATTTGAGTTCACTTCAAAATTCAAACGATTTCGATGATAACCCATGCCAGTTCAATTTTGAACTCCAAAATGAATTTCAAAATCAAAACGAAAACGTGATCCACTTGTCAAATAATATTGGCAATGTGAATATTCTCGACTACGATGCGATTGAAAATCTTTGTTCTCAATAATTTCAGAATGAAAATCCTCATGCTAATAACTATAAATTGGATTTTATTGAGCAAATGAACGAAATTTCAAATGGCCACACAAATTTGTTGTTTGAAATATATATGAAACAACGTAAAAAACAAAACCAAATCCCAACGTGTGATGAGTCAAGTGATAATCAACCCAAATCGACGATTTTCAAATAACAACGTTCGAAATTGAAAATGGAAATCTTAATGAAGTTGTTGAAAACAGGGTAATTGAGTTGGATTTCAATTCTTTTGAGGGTGTGGAACCTAATTTAAAATTCGATCTTCCTTTTCTCGATTTCGAAAATTTGAATACAACAACTTTGGATTTTGAACTCGAGATACGCAATGATTTTGTTGATAATCCAACAAAGGAAGAAGAATGCAATGAACACGAATTTTTTGGACTTTTGGACAACGAGTTGTTGAATTTTGAAGGGGAAGATGTCAACCATACTTTAATTTTGAAATCAATAATTCGGAAGATGTTTTCAAAGATAAGTTTGAATTTCAATTTGGTGAAAATGAACTTGAATTTCAATCAATTGTTTTATCAACCCCAAAAGTCATCGAAATAAAATAACTCGTACAGTTTTCAATAATATGACATTCGTTTTTCCAAATCAACATTCAACGTTAAAATCTTTTGGTTTTTCGAGCTTATGCTATGTCTCGCATACTTGACGAGACAAATGAGTCGGTCTTTGGAAAACCGTTTCATTTACTTTTTAACGATATATTTTCCGATCCCATGTAAATACATTTTATTTTCATGTAAATAATAATAAACATTCTTTTCACTTAGGTTGACTGTGGGGTCATAGTCAAAATCAAGTGCGGGGGAGACTCATCTTCTTTTTGATTTTTCATGATTAAGTTTTCATTTTTTCTTCCAAAACTCAGGAAAAATATATCAAAATTTTAAAATACAAAAAAATTAAGAAGTTTGATTTATTTTTAAAGAAACATTATAGGATAAATATATGCTTTTGGCTTATTAAATTGAAATTTTTGAAAGTTTATTTGTCTTAAGAATAAATAAAAATAAAGTTTGATTACAAAAAACAATGGTTTAACTAGTATATAGAAAGATTCATACGTGTTAATTATGAAATACATCCTAATTGAAAATCTTTGTTTTAAAAAATGGTTGATTTAAAGTAAAAGATATAACATTCTTTTTGTCTTCTAAGTTAAGTGGTGCTAAGATTATTTTCCAAAACTCTCTCTTTTTAAAAATTTTTTTGAAAAAAAACATATAAAAAACGAAACATTTGTATATATGTAAATATTTTCTATTAACACCTACAGTCGACAGGTGTACACACTTGTGCGTACACTCGCCATGCTCTGTACCTTTCTCACATAAGCCCGAAAGGCACTACACGATCGGTATATCTGACCTCAGTTTATCTGAGCTAGGTATATATATATAAATTTTTTTAATAACGCCTACAGTCAGTAGGTGTTCACACTCGTGTGTTCACACGCCACGCTCTGTATTCCCCTCACATAAGTCCGCAAAGGCAGTGTATGAGTAATTTATCTGGCCTCAATATATCTGAGTTAGGCATATATAAATATTGTAAATATCAATAAAATTTTCAAAAAAGTATGAGAGAGTAAGCAATTGAAATCCTAGAACTATTTTTAACTTATTTGATTTGACATGTTATTGAAAAGAAATGAATATACCACTTTGATAAACTTTGATAATCAACTAAGGATCCATTTTATAATTACACTTTGTTATCAACCGAAATGACAAGTTAAACTATTGTCTATTTGTTATGATAACTTGATTTTTGTTGGAAATTTTGACGAGTAAATGACTTAAATTTTCAAGATAATGACCAAAACCTATATTTAACTTATTTATGTTGATTTAAAAATAAATTCTTCATTTGTAAATATTTCAAAAACTCGCATTCATCTTTTTGTAAATAAATCTTGCATAATAAAAATGAAAATAAAATGTTTTCGAAATCTGACTATTTTTACATAATAAAAATGTAAGTCATTCTCCAAGTGAGTCGTCATATTTCGTTTCGCCAAATTTTGATTGTTATAGGCCGTTTATCTTATTTTCGACGAATTAGCAGCAACTTGGCAGCGAATATCAACTTTTGATAGGATGATAGTATCACTCATCTCAGTGTGCCATTTTGTCCGTCTCGTCGTGCTGATCTCCGCAGTATATTCATTTATGTGTTTTGGCATCCAGTGCACAGTGAAATCTGCAGAACGGTCAACCGTATCGGTACCCGTTTTATCTTTTTAGTGTTCTGTGTCCTTTCGTTTGTCTTTGGTATACCAATAGCCATCATTTCTGATATCCTTGAAATTTAATAATGATTTTTTCTATTCCACTGGCTCAATATTTATTAGAGTTCTCTCTCTCTTCGTTCCATTTCTCTTCCTCTCTTTTGTTATGTTCTGTCGTTCGAATTTTTTTATCTATATAAACAAATATGATTGCATTCATATTCCTGACCTACTTCTCGTATGCTTCATCCTTGTTAACCCACACGAGTGACCTGGCTTTCTTTTTTTTTCCTCTCATGTCACCGGTCATTTTCGAAACCCGCTTGCTCCTTTCCGCCGACCACCCATCTTATCCTCTTGTCTAGCAGCAGCCGACAGCCTCATGCCGAGCGCAGCAACCAGATGCGACTCTTCAGCCCATCAACCTGCCCCTTCCACTAATAGCTACGAGCCTTTTGTAAGTTTCATGTTTATTCTTGTAAAAAAAATTATAATATAGATTCATATATTTCAAAGCTTGCTTACACAAATGCCTTGCCAGGATCTGATGACCATCCTCTTCCATTAAGTAAATAATATAATATTTGCATTCCTATTTGCACTATCCTCTCTCCTTCCTTATTGTCAAACTTCTTACTCCAGTAGCTGTTCACATAACTCCATCCGACCCTCGACCAACCTCAGCCTTGTCTAACCACCGAGTCCGACATCAACAATCCAAGCACGCAGACCCTCTGCCGCAACGCTCACTGCTCCACCTCCTTCCACCCGCCTCCATAACCAACTTGACAGTCCACCCCACTACCAAACGACCTACCCTTTGCCACGCCACAACTCGCCACATTAACCCACGTTGACTACTCACCCTGACAGCCCATGTCCCATCTCCGCCTTAATCCATTCGAGTAGAAACCCTCCCTCTGTCATCTTTTTATCTTGCAACACAATAGTAGTGAGCTGTAGCTTTGAGTACCATATCTTTTTTATTTTTTATTTTTTTGCAATTGTTCTGTCTAAGAGGAATGTATTAACATCTATGTGCTTCAATCTTAAGCTTCTTGGCTTCTGATGATGTGTTTT
Organism: Allium cepa; assembly: GCA_030765085.1. Classification (NCBI taxonomy): domain Eukaryota; kingdom Viridiplantae; phylum Streptophyta; class Magnoliopsida; order Asparagales; family Amaryllidaceae; genus Allium; species Allium cepa. The sequence continues at coordinate 1,047,960,790 of CM060941.1, forward strand.
AGGTAATGGTTTAATTGCTCATGCTTTCTACATAGAACACTTCCTTGACTACTTTGGATTGAATCTGAAGTGTGTATTGTCAAAAGATATAAATCGGTACGTAGCACCACTTTCTAGACCCATATCTAGCCTTTTTCCTTCTCTTCTTCAAAAAAATTATTAATAATTTATGTTATATATGTATTTTTTGTTTTTGCAATTCTCTCCTTAAAAAAAGAAAGGAGTTTTGAAGGAAATAGATGGGTTTTATGAAATATTGATTTCAGATATACATACATACATACATACATATAATATATTTTGTTTCCATTTATATCGAGCTAGCTTTGATTTGTTTCATCGAATTCTAGTTCACTCGTTTTGTTCATTGGCTGTCCGAAAATCTCTGCAGATTTGCTTTGCTTTGCTTATGTCCATGTTTGTATGTGTGTGCGTGTCATCTTCGCTGTCATTGTTCCTATAGCTACGAAAGGTGAGCGATCACTCGCTATTAGCATTCTTATATTTAGTAAATTTAAATTCACATGAAATGACGATTGAAATATGCTGTTAAATTTGAATTGTTGAATTATTTAATTGTTAAATATGATATGCCAATATCTGTAATTGTTTACCTATGACATATGACACGATAACCTATTGTGTATATTTAAATTTGTTATAGATGATATATGCCTGTGGATGATATGTTATATTATTATTATTACTATACTTGTTCTCCTCGTGCAAGTTCTCTGTTATTGAGAAATCCCTATAGGTTGAAATAGTACATACCCGAACGATTTTGTAGAATATGGTAAAATCGTTATGGGTTGAAATGATAAACCCAAGCGATTTTCATTGATTTTTAATTTTTGGGATTTCAGGTTGAAATGATATATACCCGTAGATATTTAATTAGCGGATTAAAATGATAAATATCTGTATCACTTAACCATCGGATATAATAATTTATATGAACACCATTGGTCTATATTTTGAAAATGATTTCTAAAGTTTGAAAGGAAATATATGGGTGTTATGAATATTAATTTTTAAATATAATATAAAGAATCTATTTTAAGTATGTGTAAAATTTAGATTTTTCAAAATTATATGTTTTAGAAATTTTAAATTTATAAGTTATTTTAAAAATATAATTTTTAAGATTTTTTTTAAAATTTTATTTATGTTAAAAATATATAAAGGAAGATTAATACAAAATAAATTTAATAATAAGATTAATTTAATAAAATTTAATTTAGTTAATATATAATACGTTTAAGCATTTATTTAAATTTATATTAATATTTTAAAATAGATTTTTACAACATTAATAATAGAGGCTGGGAAGAATAAATTAATGTTGACTTGGAATTCAAATTGGGTAATAATTGAATTTGAATAAAAAACTTGATTTAAACTTACTGATTTTTGAGGTTTTGAAAGATATGATTTATAACTTGAATTGATGAAAAGTGATTAAGTGAATATTCTCAACTTTAATAAAATTGAGAATGAATATTTATTACTGATTTAAATTTATAAATTGAGATTTTTAATTATTACTTAAATGATTAAGCGAATATTTTCCAATTTGAATAAAATTAAAGTTAAATGTTGAAATATAAAAGAAACTTATATTGAAATTGTTGAATATTTAAACCTTGAATCTTATCGGAATTGAAATGATGGTTCGTACAGAAATTAGAAATTGACCAAAATTAAAATGGCTTATTGAGAATTTGAATTGAATCTTTAACCCTTTTAATTGAAAGTGTTGAACAGGGATTTATTTAAAACAAATTTTGGAATTTAAGCTGATCTGAATCGATTTGTGAAATTCGAGGAAACCATTCTTATTATATAAAGCATTTTAATATATATATAATATATTAATATATAAATCATTTTAATATATATACTATTTTAAATTTATAACTATTTTAATATATATGCTTTTTCAATATTTAAACTGTTTAAGTCAAAAGTGTTATGATTTTCAAAGTGTTATGATTTCAAAAGTGTTATGATTTCAAAAGTGTTATGATTTCGAAAGTGTTATGATTTCAAAAGTGTTATGATTTCGAAAGTGTTAAGATTCTGGAAATGAATATTTTATAAAGTGAATAATGATATTGAATTGATATGATTTTGGATTGGATATGATATTTTGATATGAAGTATGAACTATTTAAAATGAAATTACCACGGTGTGAAATAAGCGTTTGGTTGTTAAAAAGACCGAAATCAGATATTGTCATACTCTCTGCCAATACCGAAAATCGCATTAACAACTGTGTACATGGTGGAGATTCAGAACGAAGTAGGATGGTTTGACGACGATTCTATATGGTATTTACATAGCCCTGAATCCCATGAGTCAGCTCGATGTGGCTAAAACTGGAGCTATATCAGGACAAGTGGGGTCATTCCCCCTATAGGACACATTTCTTCGATACCATTCTATTGCTTTTGTTATTTGATTGGGTTCACCTTTGAATTACGAGTGTGTCACGAGGTGGGTGGTAGTAGCTGCTATGCATTACCACCAATCTGGGAGTGCAAATGGTATATCTACCCGTGCATTACCTCGAGTGCCTTGTCGCATGCCTTATTGCGCCTTCTACGAGTTTTTTTGCTCCGTATCTATTTGGTGTCCTCTGGGTAAACCACCGGTTTGGTGGGGAGTATGGAATTGTATAGACTACGGGGATATGTAAAATATGTTAAGGGGGATATATGTAACGCCTTAACGCTATTTTAATACTAATAGACATATTATAATAGCGTATATTACTACATAGTAGATAGTTTCATGGATCTTTAGAGGATGGAAATCCCAAACATCCATTAAGTTACTTGTATTTCAGTTGACATTTCACTTGAGTTGAATTTATTAATATAATAATGTTAATACTGACTCGGTGTTTTGTATTTTGCTTTATGCTCGGGTCAGACCGAGTGTCACAGCATTGAGACTCACCTTTGGAGATTTGAGTTTTGTTTGAAGTTCTATGTATCCAGCTTTTAGTTATTTCAATTTATTATAGTCATTTATGTTCAGACTGATCGGTTGCTTATGTATTTGAGATTCTGTTGTATTTTGTTTCAGACTCTGATGTTTTATAGTAGCTTCATGAACTGCTATTTATCTACTCCGGTGTTTATTTCTGTAATAATCTGTGTCTTTTATTGATTTATTTACTGTGTATTCTAAGTTTGGCCAAATATAAATTAACAATCTGATATTTTGAGCAATTCAAGTCTGACATGTGTGGATACGAATGGTTTGAAATATCCGGTCGTTATAGTATAAATCCATTTCACATCCAAACTTTGAAATACCAATTCAAACCATTTTAATTAAAGTGTATTCAAAGTTTAAATTAAAATATAAATCTCCACATTATTCACTTCCCATAAATACAAATCATATCCCAATTTCCACTTTAAAATTTCAATTTAAATCCTTAAACAATTTCATTTAACCAGTTTCAATTCCGAAATTTTAAATCTCAAATTAGAAAATAATTTAATTCATATAAATCAAAATTATATTTTCTTTAAACAATACCATTTAAACCAATTCAAAATTCTAGATTTTGAAATCATTTAATTCAACCAATCCAGTGTCTGTATATAATTTTCTACCCTATGGCCAAGTGATCAGTTAAATCAATTTTAGCTACATGGATGGATGTATATCATTTCAACCCATAATTAAATGACATAGGTACATATCATTTCAACCTATTTCTTAGTTTATTTGAAATAATTCAAATGACAGTTTATAGGATGTTAAATAATAAATGGGATAATAACAAGGATATATCAAAATAAATAACAACCATACATAAAACATATCAATCAATAGGCATTCAATTACAATCAACATCCAAATTAACCAATATATTACAACAGTTACAATTCCAATTGTCATTGTTTAATTAGTAATTAAATTCAATATTAATTTAAACATCATTTCAATTCAACATAAAATTCAAATTAATTTAAATGTCAATTTAAACTACCAAACAACAATCAATAAAAAATTATCACTTATTAATTTCAATATAACTAACATCAGAGTTTCTAGTATTGTGTGAGTGGGTTAAATCACTCACCTTTGATTATAGCCTAATAAAAAAAAACAATAAAAGCCTAAAATTTAAACAGTCTCCAAATTTAACCAAACTAGTTTTTTTTGTCCAGAATTTCGATACGAGTCCAATGGAAAAAACTACGCATCAATCCGAGCTCGTATGAAAACGTTATTCAACTTCGAAGATTTAAAATTTTAAAATTAAATTAGATAGACAAGGGCATAATTGCAATTACCTGACCTCTCAAAACCGTCAATAGTAACAAGCGCAACCCACTATCCATCAACCTCCCGCGTTCAAGCCTAGATCATCACCCTACTCATGTGACCCAGATCTAACATCACCATCACGAAGCCCAGGCCTGGCCGCACCACCGCCCCAGACGCCGCCATCTTCGGTCGTGCTCCATTCCTCCTCCGTCGCCTCCATTTACTCTTGACTTCTAGCGAATTTGTGCATCTATACGATGATCGAATAATATGGATGAACTCTGCTTCATCTCCTCTACAAGCTGCAACTTCCCAATCGTCGATTGGATGAAGATCCACTATTGAAATCAAACCCTAGAATGGACGGTCGAGAATTATCGCTGATTTCTCGAAAAACCGAACCTCCAATCAAAAAATGAATTGCAAACGCTAATTCCATTCATCGCACTATGCCATAGATGGCCTAATGCAACGAAAATACAAGATGTTGCTAGCTACAATGTAACGATAGCTATGCTGATTTTTGTCTATTACAACATTAGCTTCAGGATGTTAGCATAAATATCAACATTATGTTGCAGTAGCTATAGACTTATAAAGATATTATAAAAAATGAGTGCGGGCTGGAAAAAAAGCGGGCTGAAATAATTTTTAACACGGGAAGCAAAACAAAGCGGCAAAAGTTAACAAAATATTGAAGGGTTTCACTCAAACACTTAACAAAATACGTACAAGTTCAATTAGGGCTAAAATTTCAATTAGGGCTCTGCGATTTCAATTAGGGCTAAAAGTTCTAAGTTTACTAGCATAATTGGGGTTCGATCACGACAAGTTCGAGTTCAAGTTCAATTAGGGCTTCGACTGAACCGAGATTGACAAGCTTTTGGATCGATTTCGAGTCGTCTCTCCCACATAGTATTCCAGAGATTTCAAATTTGATTTCTCGCGTTTTGAGGCTTGGAGATCTAATACTGATACTTTGATGAAAAGACTATGTCGTTGCTCTGTTCTAGAGTTCTAGGGTTCTTGGAGAAGACTTCATGACTACTTTGTTTTTAGTGCTGATATGTTGTAAACGCCGAGAACTGAAGTTGCAATATGATAAGCTTTGCCTTTGCCCGAAGCTGCTCGTGATTTTGGATCTAGAATTTGGACACAGTTTTGCTGGAGCTCGCCCCCGAATTGCGATTGGAAACTATGTCAAGATGTTGACCGCCAGGCCTTATCCAAGTCATTGTTGAAGCGGTGTGCGCTACTGTGTAGTGATGTTTATCTGCGTGGTTTGTTTGTGATGCAAGTTGATGTGGACGAAGGTGATTCTTCATTTAAAGACGAAAAAGGTGATGATATTTGAACTTAGTAGTTGTTTCATGTTTTGATCGAATAATTGTTTTGACAATGTTTACTTTGTTGACTGAAGCTATGAGAGATGTAATGCGGTTAATCCAAGTAATTGAACTGATTGATGTTGTTGGGTTTACATAGAGTCTATGGAGATAAATAATAGGGGTAAGGGAGTAATATTTGGGAGTACAGAACAATATTTTGGGAAAGAGTTGGTACAGCCTTTGTGAAACCTGATTATCTATTTTTCAATTGCAACTACATTCCCTTCGTCCAAGGTATCAGTATGCATATTATATCCTTACACTTATATGAATCGAAATTTATGTCTATTCTATACATTTATCCATTTTACTAGGTTCTCAAGGATGGAGTAAAACTATCATGGGGGCTTGCATGCACAATGGGCATTACTACCTTTGAAGAAACAATATTTATTTGCCCAGTAAAAACTTCTGATCATTCAAGCAATAATAATATATCTAATCTTGTACATATGTACAAGTGTACTAGTCTTCACTTGAAACTCATCCAACCAAAGTCCAATCCAGGTAAGCTTGACAATGTACCATCTAATAACGGCTGTGCTTCTCCAGACACCCCATTGTCGCGCTCAACTTTTTCTTCTCCTAGTCCTAGAAAATCCCGGAGTACTGTATCATGCATAGATTCTACTATATGCTTGGATATATCATCAGTAAATTTGGCTTTGAATGATGAGACGGCGAATGAATTGTTACAGGCATCGGCTTCTAGGTGGCTCCATGGACGTTGTTTACTTAATGGGAATATTGTAGTCATTCCATTAATGTTTGGAAAGGTTTGCTCTTTCACAGTGGAAGACGGAGAAAACCATGATGACTTTTCTTGGTAGATACTATGACAAAAGTTTACTTTGGTCCATCTGCAGTGAATTCAAAAAACTCAATTTTTCTAGAAGAAGGCATTAGAGATACAAAAGCTAATGATATGCCAATGCTTGGTGCATTATCCAAGGAAATGGCAGACTTGAAAGAGATTATCTTGTTCTCCTTAGCAAAAAAAGGCCAAAACTTGCCAAGGTCCATGGTTTAAAGAAAATTCATTATATTTATTCTGCTTAAAATATGTTTCACTTTGTCGTCTCTTAATAAACAGCTTGTTCACTGGGGGTATTTGAATTAGGTTGAGAGGGTATCCTTCTTTTCTGGATTTGGTAGAATGTATATTAGTGGAATATATTATTTTTCAACAATAACTTACTGAAACCCTTTCTCAAAATCATTAAGATTCCCTGCTTTAGCTTGCAGGAAAGGGAAATCTAAGTACAAGCATATCTTAAGCTGTTCTTAATCGATTAAGAAATTGATTCACTTCAAATAATCAATTGTTAATATAAATGAATAGTGCTTCTCAGTAGATGCAAAGTGTTTCTATGCTCTGCTGTGATAGTGGACACCAAAATAAAATTGTGCTCACACTGGATATTATGTAACTTTTCATTTGAAACGAAACTTCTAATCTGTATTCAGTTCATCTATTTCAAGCTTTTAGTGATTTATAATTTATATAGGTATGGATAATCAATATAGGAACGGCTGCAAGGGAAAATGTCTGTTGACGATTTCTTTTGTTTCTTCATATAATTCTCATATGATTAATTCTGCAACTATGGTTTTAATCCATTTCATTCTTGGTAATATTATATCAGATACAAAGGAGTTCTTCTCTATGGACCACCCGACACAGGGAAAACATCTTTAGCATGTTATTGTGCTCGTGAAGCCAATGTTAGTTTTTTCACCGTTAACGACCCTGAAATCGTTAGTCAATATTTTGGTGAGAGCGAGCAAACATTACATCAAATCTTCGATTCCGCAAAGCAAGTTGCTCCTTCTATGGTTAGAATCATTGCTCATTACATTCTTCAAGCTTTTATTTTATTGAATTTTTGAAATTCCTTCTAATGTTATTTTTATTTTTGTTTAATTTACATAATCTGTGTTGTTCCATTTGTTTGCCTTACAGCTAAACCTGATTAACACTCATGAATACGTTATTGCAGTTCCTTCTTCTTCTGAACCGCTCCTGAAATTTAAAAACAATCTGTGTTTTAGGCATCATTTATTGCAAAATAACTTTGATTTGAGTCCAATGTCATACATAATAATATTAGTTCCATGTGTGTTCATGTAAGTAGTAAGAATGAACATTCAGACACACAAAAATAAATAAATAATTAATTATGCAAATTGTCTCAAGTGTGAGCGTCAGTCTGTGTATGTGTGTAAAATCCTTCAAGTTGTTTCATGCAGTGATGAAATATTGAGCATGCTTGAGCCAAGGTTGGAACGTTGATACAATATATATCCTAAATGGATTAGATATCGTGCCTACACAATATTGTGTGTAAAATATATATATTATATTGTGTTCACATTATTTAATACATTAACGTTACTTATCCATGGTTTTGAACCTCACTAGTTTGTGTCTTTAAGAGATTGATAGTTTTAAAGGGGACAGTATCTTAGATAATTTATTTACAAATATAACTATTTTTTCAATGATAAGTTTATCTACAAGTACTGCTTTTTTTAAGAGATTGATAGTTTTGTTTAAACAGTGTGCCCATTGTTAAAGTATGATTTTGGTTTAACAATTTCGTGGTTGCATTTAGCTCTTGGTCCCATAATCCTGATTGTCTCTTGATTGAAAAGTTCCTTAATCCATAGAAACATCATAGCCCGATTAATGGATGCCACATATTCGATATTGTAATAACATGTGAAAATAATTTAAACTTTCTAGAAACTACTTCCAAAAAGTTTAGCAAAACAATAACATGTGAAAATAATTTAAACTTTCTAGAAACTACTTCTAATAAGTATTTGAATTCTAGGTTCAGTAAATTGTTAAATATACTAACGACTAGCAAGAGAAGAAGGAGATCCATCCATTAATACAACATGAACATTCCATTCCCTGGGGAATTTTTGATAATAAAATCCAATGTCTATGGATAAATAGATAGCGACTTTGAATTTCATTCCATAAAGAAAATTTGATAGTTCAATGGACAAACATAAACAAACCCGATTTAGAAAAAACACAATTTTCACAAGCAATTATCTACACTGCATAGCACAGTTTTTACAAACATAAACATAATTTTGACAAGCAATTATCTACATTCTTTACATCTGCCTGAGGAAAAAATCTTGTATGTAACATCCACATATTACATTTACATTTCAATAAAAAGGATAAAGGGATAAAGAAGAAGAAACTGTTTCAAGAATTTAATTCTCTAGCTTAACTTGCATGTACTGCTAACAAATACTAAAACATAAAGTACAGAAGAATCATATCAAAAAGGCTAAAGTAATTGCACTCTTCTAACCTATTTAATGAGGTCTAAACCCTAAAATACATGTTTTGTTTAGGTAGTTCTAGTAGATATCATATAACTGTAGGTGAATAAAAAAAGGGCCTACTTTTGCATGGGGCTTTAAGTCTGAATGAATTTTCTTATTGGGGATCTTTGTGCGACCGTATGCAGTGATGGCACTGGAGGCACTAGAGGCACTGATGGCACGGAGGCTCGCAAATATGAATGTACTGTTAATAAGTAGAATTTAGTATCTACTGGCTGTAACTTTGAATACACTAGCTATGTTTTTAAGTATGTTTGTTATTTTGTACTTGACTAAGTAAAACTTGTGTTGCTGGTTATTGTGAAATGAAAAGTTCTTTGTTGCAGTGTAATGTTGCCATTAGATATGATATAATGTTGCAGTATAATGTTGCCTTAGATATGATATAATGTTGCAGTAGTGTAATGTTGCAGTACATTTTCAATTTAAATTGCAAAAGGTGTTTCCATAGATATGATATAATGTTGCAGTATGTGATATTAAATGTGGTAATAGACTTGCAAAGTGTTGCCATTGGATGGTAAAAGTGTTACCATAGATTAATGAATACGGGCCACACAACAGGGTTCCGTAAAGGTGGGCAACAGAATTAGTGGGCCCCACAATGTGGGCCACATGTTGGGGCCCAGATTGTGGGGCCCACTTTTTAGTAAATTTGGTACTTGTGGCAACAACAGAACCGATGTTGCCGTAGGGCCGCAAAGATGTTGCCTTTAACTCTAGGGCAACGTGGAAAAATGCATCACCGAGAAAGTGTTGCTTTTACCCTTTTTTAGCCTATAGCAACATTTTTTGGCACTTCCTGCATCACTTCTTGGGTGTTGCAGTATGCAATCTATGGCGTAGTGTCGAGAGCTTCGCAACGATATATAATATGATAGGATTGGAGCCGTTTGAATTTTTGAATTGAAATTGGAATTTAAGGTTTTGGGATATTTAATATTGGAAAGAAGCAGATGGATTGGAAAAGTACGTACAACAAATAGAATAGGAAGCTGTTAGGGTTTCAAAGTAGGATATTTATAGACAAAGATGGACAGGAATAGATTGAGCAGATCAATTGGCCCCAAGCGATAAAAAAGGCCCGAAAAGCCCATTTCGTTCCAAAACGAAAGTAGGTCATCATGTATGTCGATATATTGTTTCAATATTCTTAAACTCAATGGAACCAATTTCAAACCCTAATTCTTATGCATATAGAAGTTAGCTTTAAAAATCAAATTATATTATTTTTTACGCGTTGATTAAACAAATTATTATTAATTGATTTAATCACCTTCAAATTCTAAATTCAGTTTTCTATCATCGTTCTAGATTAAACAGGAATTAATAATCTTTTAAAATTTATTCTTCCATATAAAATCCAAGATTTAAAAATTTATTTAATTTCAACGTTTGATTACAACAGTAATAAAATCCCTGTATATTATAGTTTATGTTTCAAACAAATCTTATTTTGATTTAAATGTTCTTTATGTTAAATCAACAATTCCCTTATGAAATCTAATTTACATAAGTTTCCATTTATTATACTCTTACTCTGCAGTTAACATCTTCTCATATTAATTTAAATCTTTAATTATATTAAATTTCTCATTGGTTACCAAAACTAATTCCAAACGGATTTAATAATAAGAAGAGAAATAAAACAATAAATTAGTAATTTAAACCTATTTATAAATTTATGTTTACAAACAAAGGTTAGTAAATTTATGTACTAAGTAGTTGATGTCATATTCTATACTAAAACCAATTTCAATTAATAACATATGCTTACATCAATTGTTACATCTTTTATTTTATTCCTTATTAACCTTCATTATTTCAATTGACTGAAATTACGTTAACATAGTTGTCAATCACATTCAACCAATATTATTAATTATATTCTAATTTTTTCATTTATGAATCATAAAATTTAATTTTTGACAATATTAAATTCCAAAGCCTTATTTAATTCAATATTTTTAATTAGCAAAAAATGGGTCGTTACAATCTCCCCCGCTCAAACTTTTCGTTCCTGAAAAGGAACAAGAAGGAATCAAGAATTTGATATATTTTATTCAAGATGATCAATTTATAAACAATTTTACTTACATATTTGATTTGATATAATTTGGAAATAAATCGACTTCCATGAAATTTTTTCCAAGTTTTAAATTTAGGAAAAAATGCGACAACATCTCCTTTGCACGTCTAGATCTGGAAAATAATAATATCAATAATTACATTGTATATATCATATTTGAATTATAAAGCATCCCAAACTATGGGAAAATAAAATAAAATAAAATAAAGCTACGAAAACTGTAATCTAAAAATGTACCTATTTGTCGGGCAAACAAAACTCTATTTATGAAACCAAAAGCAACAGCTATTGCTTGCATATACCTGTATCTTACTTACATAATATAAAAGAGTTAAAATTATGTAAAAGAAGAACAGTATATTAGTTGTTCCAATCAATACCACAAACATCACAACATATATAATAATCATATGTCAACAAAAGAAGTACAACTTTGATGACCCAAAATTTCAAAAGGTTTAAATTGACAATAATCCACACATGTCCAACTTAAACAATCCGAAACGTAGATAATAAATGGGGTTAAATAAGAAAAAAAAGAAAATAAGAAGAAAGCAAACACAAAATCACACAGCGGAAACGATAAAATATAATAATCAAATAAACAGTTCAGGAAGCTGTTTACTATACATTTGATTATAATCTATACAATATTTATCAATTTATATATATACACCAGGGATAAATAATTATTACAGCAGAATAGCATGATGCAGGGGATAATAATAATGGTAATATACTAAATCTTTATCTTCATCCTCTAGAGAATAATCTTCAATACACTGAAAAAACTCAGGATTGACCCGAGCTTAATGAATAGACAAAACACTCGAGTCAGGACTAAAATACTCTTATGTAAGTAAAATCGATATCACAAAATATGAGTGCAATAACTTAAGAGATGTTATGGGATATTTCATCTCCTAAGGATCCGTCAAACTATCTATATGCAATAGTGTACACTATAAAAGATAATGTCTATAAGTAAAATAAATATCAAAATAGCATTAGCGCTTTAAGTTATCCCTCTTAAGACATTTTTATAGCATGTAGTATATGAAGGTCCTATAACACAACCAGTAACGTCGGTAGCTAGTGATTCCCATATAGGTAAAGTACTAAACCAAAGTCATAATGGGCTCGTATAAGGATAAATATGACAAGGCACGTGAGGCAACGCCCAAGGTAAGATTCTACCAGTTCACCCTTCTGGCTGGTCGTAACCCATCCGCGGTCGACCGTGACAATCAATCTAAACAAAAAAGGTGCATCCATCGAATACAAAATCATAGTAGTAATATAAGGGATCAACATCGCTAGAGGTAGGTAACCTCATTGTCCAGACATTGGCTCCTTTTTAGCCATTTTAATTATGACATGAGTGTCAAAGCTATCCATTATTGTTCTCTTACTTCATTCTAGTAAACCTTCGCCAATTCAAAAATTACATTCTGGATATCATCCACCGCATACACAGTTGTTAAAGTAGTTCAATATTGACAGAGAATATTCCAATAAGAGGCCCGGTCTGTTTAACAACCAAATATCATTTTACCAACCGGTTGGTACTTTTATATTTCGACAGCAATTCATACTTGATATCAAAATATGATATTTGCTTCAAAACCAAATCAATTTCAAAATCATCATATTCGCTTCAAAAAAATCAAATCCATTTCAAAATCATTATATTCACTTCAAAAATCATAATTTACTTCAAAATATTAATTCAGTTTGATATATCGATTTCACTTCAAAATTTGTTTCAAATTACAATTAGGTTACACTTCACTTTAACCCAATTCATATTAAAATCCTAGATTTAAATATAAACATTCCACCCCTTTGACCAATTTAAATTTTAGAAAACAGTTTAAATAGTTTTAAAATGATTAAATACTTAAAATAGTTTACAAGAAAATAGTTTGAGTATAGTAAAATAGTTTAGAAAATCAAAATAATTTGAATATTTAAAGAATATAGATTTTAAACCGTTTATACTAAAATAATTCATTTCAAAATAGTTTCAAAGTCAAACCGTTTCACTTTCCAAATTTTCCAATTTAAATGTGTTCCAACTTCCATTTTGATTTAATCGATCCAATTCTAATTTCAAGTTGAATTTTACTTCGATTCCAAATTAACTTTAATTTCAATTTCAAATTAATTTCAATTCCAATTCCAAATTAATTTCAACTCAATTCTCAAATTTAAACCATTTTGATTTATATAAATTTCGAGTTCAATTTTCAAAATATCGATTCAAATCACTTAAATCAAATTGACTTTCATTATTCAATTAAAAATCCAAATCTTGAAATGTAATTCAAATTCAAGTTAAATTTTGAAATATTGTTTATATTCTTTTACTAAGAAATATTCAAAATTCGCATAAACGTCCAATCATTAAAACGAATGAACTTCTGAAATTCAAATCATATTTCAATTATAACTTCAAAATCTCAACTTAATTATTTAAACAATTCCAATTATCAACTTAAACTTCAACACTTGGAGCTCAAGTTCGAAAATGGTTCGATTTACCTAAATTCGATTTTTATCAAATCAAATCATTTAAATAATTTCAAAACAAAATTTTTAGAATCATTTAATTTAACTAACTCGGTGTCCGTATATAATTTTCTATCCTATGGCCAAGTGAATAGTTATTTCAATTTAATTCAAGGATGGATATATATCATTTCAATCATAAATAAATGTCCTAGGTATGTATCATTTCAACATATTTCTTAGTTCACTCAAAATAATTCGGTTTACAGTTTTATGTACTGTAAATAATATACGTGATGATAATATGATATATCAAAATAAATAAACATCCAAACCGTCCAAACCTCAATCAATAACATCCATCTCAATTAATCATCCAGACAGTCAATAATCACAACAATCAACCCATTATCAAAAATCGAGGATTTTTACTAACAGTTTAATTCTAATTCAATTTAACTGTCAATTCAAATTCTATCAATTAATCTAGATGTATATATAAATGTTAACTTAATTTATCAAACAACCATCGATAAATTTGAATCACTTCAAGATATAAATTTTACTAACATAAAAATATAATAATCATACATGAGCATACAAAACACTCACCATTTTATTTGAAACAGTAATATTTTCAGAGTCAAATAAATCTCACTTCAATCCAATATTGTAGATGACATTGATAAGATCGCCCTGCGTCTCGTTTCACTTGAACGGATCTCGTATGCAAAAATTATGATTTTACTGAGCATTCGATCTAATAAAATTTTAACTAACAAAATAAAAATATAATAAGAAGACAAATCATCGTGGACTGCTCCCTGTCGCAACCAATTAGCATCTCATGCAAACTGCTCCCTGCCGCATCCCATTATCATGCCAGAGGCCATTTTCCAGCGTCACCTCGAACTTCACGCACACACCAGCCTCCAACCATTGTCGTGGTGCCAAGCTCACTTTTGCCAACCCTAACTTCGCCGCCTCCCAATCACAGCTTCGAGCGATGTGTTTTTTCGATCCTTCTCCTCACATGCATACATGAGCACACACCTAGATCCAACGTGAAACCCTAACCCTTGTTCGCTCTCGGCCTCGACCACTACTCGTTCGCCACCCCAGGCTATGCGTCTTCCATATGCTCCGATCAAGGTTCCCTCTATATTTTTTCATCGATCGGTCTTTTTTGTAAATGATCTGTTGTTGATTCGAATTAAAAAGGGGAAAGAAGGAGATAAGGTAGGAGCGGCTATCAACACGTTGGAAATAAAATAAATATATCTTATTATTTAAATAAGAAAATATCTAGCTTAAGAGTCTGAACTTTGTTGAGCTCTAAACGAAGCGTGCTGCCTGATATTTATAATGTTTTACTCCCATTCCGAACATAATAGAACTAGTTTCGAAAGCCAATTCGATCTTATGCAAAATATAGCTTTTCAAAATCAATTTATTTTAATTGAATTCCAAAATGAATTTCTATGCTTTTCAAGCTCGCACGGTCAAATGGTAAGTCCAATCGCTATGAAACTTGAAATACTACAATAATTAATTCCAATTTTATATGTTGGCAACCTCTATTCATACTTAAATAAAATCTTAAATCAATTTCCAATACCATTTTCATTCACATAATTTAAAGATTTAATTATTCAGACACTTCTAATATTAAATTTAAACAATTTAATTATTCGATAAATTACAATGATAAGTCGATAAATTTTATCTCTAACCATTCTTATTTAATAATTTATATCAAATCATGTAGTTTAAAATAGTTAAAAATACGGGTCGTTACATACTCCCTCACTTAAAACTTTTCATTCTCGAAAAGGCGTCAAGTATAGAATTTAACGTACAATATAATTTCTCAAAATAATTAAATTATAAACATAAACATCTTATTTGCAAAACTATTACTACGCTTCTACTACGCCACTCCGATTTTACATAGAGAATATAACTTATATATAAAATCAAGCTAGAAAATTTTTAAAACTTCAAAAAATTTCTAACTCCCGAATTTACGGACAATTTCGGCAAAGTCTCCTTTGCGTGGCTTGGTCGGAATTTTTTTGCAATATAATATATAACACTAACATACCCAATATATACCAAATATACATCTCATCTCAATGACGAGGCATCTCGAAGGAAAAAATATAAAATCACGGTGTGTAATCCGAGATGCGTACCTTATTATTAATAAACGAGCGAGTTCGCTGGTATTAAACAAGCAAAAACAACATAATGCATAATCGATTTCCAAAAGCTAGCATATGCCATTCATACCTACGAAACACTCGATAACCGAATGAGAACATATATATAAAGAGTAAAATCGATATATACATGGATTATGCAATAACCATAAACGAATATAGCAAACAAAACAAAACAAATATCCAACCAACAATATCCATCCAATCTTATTCACAAGAATACCAATTCACACTTCCTAATGTCAATATTCAGTTTATTATACTTTCATTTCCTATCAATATTAAATTGTTACTTTTAATTCATTGATATTTATTTCATCTATGTACAATTTGTTTGCTTCCAATTTATTCACATAAATTTCTTTCGAATTTAAGTGGTTCACCTTAAATTTGTTCACATTCAATCGATTAACATTCATTTCCTTAATCATTCAATGGATTTATATTCAATTCATCAGTTTTTAATTTTACATTCAAGTAATTTGGTTTCAATCCTTTTTTATTCCAAATTAAAGTTGACTTTATTTAACTCATTTCATCCATTTTAACACAAAACACAAATTTAGAACACATCCTTGATATTTATTGTTATCATTTATCTACTGAGATCATTTATAGTGAATAGGTTAATTTGGCAAACTAAATCATGTGACAATGAAGTACATGTTAACTTACGTACCTTACATATGAAGTTTAGCCGCTACTTGATAACAACATTAAGCTACTAAAATTTTACTAACATTGCAAATTATTACATAACATTCGTACTATTTGGTACGCTGAAATTTCAGTTTGCATAATAATGAATTTACCTCGTACAGGAGGGAAAGTTTAGCCAATGAAGAATTAATTCAGAGCATTATTGGTGTTACCATGCATATAACACCTTAAATGCATGTTGACATTTTATTGGCAAGCAACTCACTTCGGTTTAACGTGGACAATTTTAACTATTCCTGTAGATAATTACATTTTGTATTTATAACTTGAAATTTGTATCTATGTCTATATTCAAAAATATATATTAGTATATTTGAATATATATTTTTGTTGGTACAACAACTGAAGGTGTAATAAATAACGATGAAATTATTAATCAGTGTTGCCATGTTAGATGGCTAAAACAACAGCGGGATTGGACTATGTTAGATGTGCTAGGTTTTTTTTCAAGCTAAGCCTTTTAGGCACGATGAATCAAAGGATGTCCAACAGTGTTTGTGTGTGCAAGCCCTATACATTTAGCCACTGTAGGGCTAATGTTTCATCTGATGAAAACATTTAAGTGCATGTTGACTCTCTTATTTATTGCCTGATGGAAAATTAGTTAAGCTGCGACATATTATATCTATTTTTCTTTTATCCTATGCATGGATATATAACTTATTATATGTAATTTGATGCTTAAGCATTGTAAACTTTGCATATATAAAATCTCAGGTAATAAATTGCACTTCATAGTTGCATCTTTGACATTAAAAAGTAGTAAATGGAAAATAACTTATAGAGATCTAAAGTTTGAAAAGTTTAAAAAAGTTATCAAGACTATAATTTTTGTACACATATCAAATAACTAAATAATAATGAAAGAGCAATTAATTTCGCATTAAACCAATTAGGTGATTGACTAAAAATAATAATCAAAGAGTGATCAATACAGTACCAAATTTAGTAATTAACCTAGTTTTATATGGAGCAAACATTGTGTTCTCAACTTAAGCTCCATAATCAATTACCATAATCTACCTTAGTTTCCTAGTTAATCATATTACAAACTATTTTCATTGACCATAACATGGAATGATGGAGAGACAGTAGTATGATTCAAGGCATAACATAAAATAAACAATTTCCCTAATTTCCTGAGTCATGACGAGCTTCAAATTTCATATTATACCTATCACATAGCACTTATAGTGCTTAGTTGCTCCTTTCTATTTATTTGCTAAAGTAGGTAAGGAATAATACTAAATTTCATAATGTTGCAGGTTATATATCATTAGTCTAATATACATACATACATACATACATACATACATACATACATACATACATACATACATACATACATACATACATACATATATATATATGCGTCAACTGTAGATATATGTTTGAAAGAAAATTCAGAGTACAAACCTTGAATTTAAAATTTTACAAATCCATTTTGTAAAAATACATTGCAGGTTATATTTTTTATAGTAAGTAAAGTACAAAATCAGTCCAGAAAATGATATCTAAATTTTATTTAAATTTTTTCTTCTCCTATCATTCACATTCAATTAGTTTAAATTTTTTTTAGCTTAATAATTCTCAAATCTATAAGTTATACAGTTTATTCATTTAAAATTTCATTTTATTATTATATCTAATTCACAATTACATTTCATATTTTGTTTAATCTTTCATAACTTAAATTATATTTTATTTACTTCATTTCACTAACTCAATTTACTTAAAGTTTCTTAAGTTAATTATTTTATTTCATATCTCAAATTCAATTTTTTTTGCTTGCTTAACCATAAATATTTAATAGTTTAAATTTTAATTTAACTTTCCAGTTTAAATTTATAAGTTATGAACTTATTTTAATCTATACTATTTTCAATTATAAGTTCAAAACTATTTTCATATATTTATCAAATCACACTCAGAATATTTTTCACAATATAACCCGTTTTGATCGAAAATAAATTTCTTTTGGTAGCAACTCTCACTCAAAAAACTCGGAAATGAATATTTAGGAAGCTATACTCATCCTCGGAATTATTTCCAGTAACTAAAGCGAGTTTAATGCTTTTGTTTTCTTCTAAACATCCTTTCAAGATATTTTTCTAGTTAAAACTCATTCAAATAATACCAATATTAATTTTGAAGGCTTCGAAAACAATATTAAAAACAAAAGGATTAAAATTCTCAATTTTTTTAAATCAATTCTATATATAAGCTATATTATAAATATACTTACACAAATTTCCTTACCTTGTTACCAAACTATTTCATTAGTTTACAACTTGGTTATTTCAACCGATTCTTATTTTTTATTGATTTCAATTCAATTTAATTATCGAATGTTTCGTAAAATAAAATTCATTAACTATTCGTTTTATTTCTAATTCAACTAATAATCGATGATAACTAAATATTATCATCTCCTAACAACTACATTAATAATTATAAAGGCTTATGAAAGTTATAAATTTATGTAAATAATATAATTTAGGTAAAATTATTTCATTTACCTGATTTTAAAACAATATTATGTCGATTTGCCTCGTTTAGGTGTTTTGAAACTCCTACCGATAACATGGCGTCCTACGCATCAACCAGAATTCATAAACAACTCAACGGATAAGTAACACAACATAAAATATTTTATAACACTAACAAATATGCTCTTATACACACATGCACACACACACACACACACACACTCAAATAGACTAATTTTAGGGTATTACTACCCTATCTCTAATGAGACAAAACCCAAAAAGCCCAATTATCGCTAAACCTGGCTTTTATACCAACTGTGATGGCTCACATTTTGGAAGGTTTAAATCGACAATAATCCACACTTGTCCAACTTAAGCAATCCGAAACGTAGATAATCAATGGGGTTAAATAAGAAAAAATAAAAAGAAGAAGACAAACACAGAATCTCAAAGCAAAAATGATAAAATATAATAATTAAATATATAGTTCAGGAAGCTGCTTACTATAAAGTTGATTATAATCTGTGCAACATTTATCAGAGTTATATATATACACCAAGGATAAATAATCAATACAACAGAATAACATGATGCAGGGGATAATAATAATGGTAATATACCAAATCTTTGTCTTCATTCTCCAGAGGATAATCTTCAATAAATTGAAAAAAATCAGGACTGTCCCAAGCGTAATGAAAATACAAAACGCTCATGTCAGGACTAAAATACTCTTATGTAAGTCAAATCAATATCTCGAAATACGAGAGCAATAACTCAAGAGATGTTATGGGATTTTTCATCTCCTAAAGATCCTTCAAACTATCTATATGTAATAGTGTATGCTATAATAGATAATGTCTATTAGTAAAATAAATATCAAAATAGCGTTAAGGCTTTACATTATCCTCCTTAACATATTTTTATAGCATGTAGTCTATGCAGGTCCTGTAACACAACCAGTAATGTATGTAGCCAGTGAATCCCTTATAGGTACAGTACTAAACCAAAGTCATAACGGGTTCATATAAGGATGAATATGACAAGGCACGTGTGGAATTGTCCGAGGTAGGATTCTACCAGTTCACCCTTTCTGACTGGTCGTAACACATCCATGGACGACAGCGGTAATCAATCCAAACGAAAAAGGTGCACCCATCGAATACAAAATCACAATGGTAATATGAGAGATCAACGTCGCTAGAGGTAGCGAACCTCATTAGCTAGACATAGGCTCCTATTTTAGTCATTTTAATTATGAAACGAGTATCAAAGCTATCCATCATCGTTCTCTTACTTCATTCCAGTAAACGTTCGCCAATTCAACTACTATATTATGGATATCATCCACCGCATACGCTGTTTTTAAAGTGGTTCCAATATTGACAGAGAGTATGCCAATAAGAGGCCCCAGTCTCTTTAACAACTAAATGTCATTTCACCAGTTGGTACTTTTATATTTCGAAAACAATTCGTGCTTGATATCAAAGTATCATATTCACTTCAAAATTAAATCCATTTCAAAATCATTATATTCGCTTCAAAAAAAATCAAATCCATTTCGAAATCATCATATTCGCTTCAAAAATCATATTATACTTCGAATTTTAATTCAGTTCGATATATTGATTTCACTTTAAAATTTATTTCAAATTACAATTTAGGTCATACTTCACTTTAACCCAATTCGCATTTAAATCCAAGATTTAAATTTAAAAATCCATCCCTTTGATCAGTATGAATTTTAGAAAATAGTTAAATTTTTTTATAATAATCAAATAGTTAAAATAGTTTAAGAGAAAATAGTTTGAGTAATAAAAATGGTTTATATAGTAAAATAGAATAGAAAATCAAAATAATTTAGATATTTAAAGAATAAAGATTTTAAACCGTTTATACGAAAATAATTCATTCGAAAATAGTTTCAAAGTCAAACCGGTTCACTTTACGAATTTTCCAATTCAGATTAGTTCCAATTTCCATTTCGATATAATCGATTCAATTCCGTTTGGAGTTTAATTTTACTTCGATTCCAATTTAATTTTAATTCTAATTCCAAACTAATTCCAATTCCAAATTAATTTCAACTCAATTCTCAAATTTAAACCATTTCGATTTATATAAATTTCGAGTTTGATTTCCAAAATATTGATTCAAATCCCTTAAATCTAATTTACTTTCAATATTCAATTAAAAATTCAAATCTTCATATAAAATTCAATTCCAAACTAAATGTTGAAATATCGTTTATGCTCTTTTACTTAGCAATATTCAAATTTTGCATAAAAGTCCAATCTTTTAAAATGATTCAACTTCTGAATTTCAAATCATATTTCGATTATAACTTCAAAATCTCAACTTTAATTATCTAAACAATTCCTGTTATTAACTTAAATTTCAATACTTCAAGATCAAGTTCGAAAATATTTCGATTGCCATAAATTCAATTTTTATTTCTTAAAATCAAATCATTTAAATAATTTCAGAACAAAAATTTTAGAATCGTTTAATTTAACTAACCCAGTGTTTGTATATAATTTTCTATCCTATGGCCAAGTGAATAGTTATTTCAATTTAATTCAAGGATGGATATATATCATTTCAATCATAAATAAATGTCATAGGTATGTATCATTTCAACATATTTCTTAGTTCACTCGAAATAATTCGATTTACAGTTTTATATACTGTAACTAATATACAGGATGATAGCATGATATATCAAAATAAATAAACATCCAAACCATCCAAACCTCAGTCAATAGCATCCATCTCAATCAATGATCCAAAAAGTCAATAATCACAACAATCAACAAATTATCAAAAATCGAGGATTTTTACTAACAATTTAATTCTAATTCAATTTAACTATCAATGCAAATTCTATCAATTAATCCAGATGTCAATTTAATTGTGAATTAAATTTACCAAACAACCACTAAATTACTTCACGATATAAATTTTACTAACATAAAAATATAATAGTCAAACATAAGCGTATAAAAAAGTCACTTTTTATTTGAAACTGAAATAATGTCAGAGTCAAATAAATCTCACTTTAATCCCATGCCGTAGACGATGCCGACACGATTGCCCTCGTCTTGTTCACTCGAAGGGATCTCGTATGCAAAAATTAATATTTTAATTAGCATTTGATCTAATAAAATTTTAACTAACAAAATAAAAATAAAATAAGAAGACAAACCATCGCAAACTACTCCTTGCCATAACCAATTAGCATCTCAAGCGAACTGCTCCCTACCACATCCCATCATCGCGCCAGAGGCCATTTGCTAGTGTTACCTCGAGCTTCACACACATACCAGCCTCCAACCATTGTCGCGGTGCCAAGATCGCTTCTGCCAACCCCAACTCCGCCGTATCACGACCCGAAATCCAATGTTCAAAAATTGACACTAAATACCTCATTTGTATTCGACTAACGAAAATTCAAACATCGAACTCCAGTCGGATGGAGCTTATAACAACATTAGATAAATATAAAACAGCGGAAACAAAATGAATATCATGCATTACATCACAGATACAACACCATCCTGATATCCATTACTACATCAGAGTGTTTATATACATATATCACAACTCCAAATAGAACATCATAATAGAATCCCAAGTGATCATATGCCAAAAAGTTTTCAAAGAAATGAAACGATAGTGAAATTCCAAAAATTAAGCACCTTGAGATCCAAAAGCTTCCAAAATATCTCTAAGATAAAAGTCTCCAAAACCGATAGCTTCCAAACCAAAAGGACTCCAAAATACTGCTAGCAACAAAACACGGAAACCTGCTACTAGGCTGCCCGTGTAGAAATGATGGGCACCCAGAGTTTAGAAAAACAATGAACTCCGGGTCCGTCATGGGACTGGTATGAGTAAACAAAAATAGTTGCTTTTAAATAAAACAGAATTATATAAGAAAACCCGGTATGCTTTTAGAAAATGAAACTACCATAAGACCACCCGCCACACACACAATGCGATCGCAGAATTGGAGGTGATTTCTTCTTATGATAGTCAAATATGCTTGATACGGGAAAAATTCTTTGATATTATTACTAGTGCATAGTGTAGAAAGCCATTTCAAAAGTATAATATTAATCTTATCCAGCATACAACCATTATTGTATGCCTACTATAGCTACCATGTTTTGTGGCAGGTTACCGCCACGCTGCATGGCAAGTTATACAACTAAGACCGTACAACAAATGGTTAGGCTAAGGAACTTCCTACTGCCACATGGGTACGCCTCTAGATGGACGTCCCGAGAACCTACCCGGCTTTCTGCCAACACAAGGCTGGGTTACCTCTGTAACTAGGTAACTACTACTTGAGTATGCCTCCCCCTGGTCGTTTGCGACCTTTATCCTAGGGCCCTCTACCACAAAGCAGCAACCATACAGTAAATGAGAATGCAGCAACCACAAAGGTAAAGTATAAGGACTCCATACCATGATACTACCTTTTTCCACAAGGAAATTACATACCCTAAAGGGTGCGACCCTCAAAACCTTGCCGCATCTTTCCTGTTTCGACCATTTCTGGGGTGTGAGGTCCGATGAGGTCTCGTCCACAAAGCTACGCTTTACATGAAAGCCATGCTTTGATCACAAATGATCATCAACACACAGCAGCACTTAGCATGTCACACTACCAAATTGGGAGTATATTATTGATAACCTTCAACTAGATAACCTCTGAGCTCGTACTTCTCAATGAAGGGTGTTAAGCTAAGAGAATAAATTCTCCGCCACCAACAGATATGTATTTGAAAGAAATCTGCTTTATATCTCAAAGTGTAGTGTCAGACACACAACCATACAAGTCTGTTCCGGGTTCGAACAGAACCGAAGGCACTTCGTCCAATAAAGGAAGAAGCCCTTGCAAATCTGTGTATCCACAATCCCGATCAGACTCCCCATCACAGGTGGATATCTCAATACCGGAGCAACTCAGTGCAAAGACATTCGATAGTTTATCCTATCGTATTCGAAGACACCCGGTCTTCACCACCGTCTTCAAATGCAATTTATTTCGACGTATCACTATTCGGAATGGGTTATATGACACAAAGGTCCTCTCCCGGCTAATCCGAATAGTGAGCGCTTAATTTTAAAACACGTGGATGTATTAATTACAAAGATTCACATTCAGAGTTCGATGTGGGTTCGGATAACTAGCTGAAATCCGACTCCCTGTCGCATCGAAGTTTAAATGCCGTTTTATGGACAAAAGGGTTTTCACATACATACAGAAGCAAATCACAAATCACAGTTCAGCACAAAGGAATTCACATCACACAGTATCATAATCACAACAGAAATATCAATCCAATACACAACATTTGATAATATTTAATAATTTTCAATCAAGGTGAATGCGATTTAAGTGAATTAACCATATAACTATTTTTATTGATTATTTTAAATCAATGATTAATTATTCTTAATGATAAATTGATTAAATCTTAATCAACTTTATTAATTAATTATTTCTTAATTAATTATCTTAATTAACTACTAATTTTAAATTGATTAACTTTAATTGTCTAGTTAACAATTCTTAATTACAAATAAATTAAACACTTAATTATTAATTAACCAATTTTTAATCACAAATTGATAAATCTCTAATTACTTAATTAATTACAGTCATGAATTAATTAACCATTCTTAATTGCCCTTTTTAAACAATTAATTAATAATTATTTTAATTAATTTAAAAAATCTTCCTTAAACTTTGAAATCAATTTATTACTAACTTGGAAACTTTAATGTTAATTAACTTTAATACTTAACTTAAGTTAAGTACTGAATTAAATATTAATTAAGGTTTAAAAACATTCTTACATATTCACTTAATTAATTAAACTTGAAACAAATTCTTAACATAAAATAGTCAATATTAATTATTTCATTAGTACTATTTTTTTTAACAATGTTAACTTTAAATTTTTAAGGCTTAATCCCTTTTTGAAGCAAACCCAAGAATGCCCAGTTTTACTCGAGTAGGCACTCGAGTTTCTCACCATTCCACCTGAGTTCTTCTTCTCTTCCTCACATACGCTTCTTCTTCTCTTTTTTTTTTATAAAACTTAAGTTTAAACTAAATAAACTGTTCTAGGCTCGCGTGTTCCAGGCTCGAGAATTCGCGTCCCAACCCAAAGCAATGCGTCCCTTTTCTCGAGTATCAACTCGAATTGCTAACAGCAGAACCTCTTGACACCATCACAGGGTCATGCATGTGCACGACACATCGCCGGTGTTTTGGCGAACCACGCCACCTGCAACAAGTTGCAAGCTAACGTCACATTTGAAAGCAAAACTCGTTTTAATGCCAAAAACTCAGAATCAAAATTTAACCTTTCGTTGAAACTATAACTCGAACACACCAAAACGAAAACGCCTCATCCCACTCACGCCATTCATCAAAAAATCCACAACTCCGGCCTCACGTTTCCGATACCACCCTCTACCATCTACTTGAAGCTTACGCAACTCAATCAACCAGTGGTGATGAAATCACCACATTTCCAGACCATTGTAAAACTCAAGCTTAAATCCTAAATTTATCTCATCCTATCGATTCTTGCAATAGAATTTTTTTTAATAATTTTCCTGAAATCATTGATCAACAAACTACCTTCAAACAAAAATTCAACATCTAAGATTTGCTCGATCGCCAGAAATTGATTAAAAAACATATTTGGTTCAATTAGAAACTGCACCTTGCCCATTCAACTAAAAATCATCGTATTTGTTTTAAAAATCCTATCTTCGTATGTAGATTCAAGCTATGTAATTGAATCGATGGTTTAGAATATTCGAATTTTTCATATATTCATCCTTTTACTGTAAAAATTATTTTTTCAGAAACAACACTTCAATATCGAGCTTAAAACAAATTCTAAGCCATGATTTAATTTTAAACAAACTTGTTTTGTTTGAAATCCTAAACTTAAAATTATTTGTATGAAGATTTATTAATATTTCTCTTTACTTTACCTTGCTCTGTAACTAGAAATACGGAAGAACAAGCCATACTAAAATTTCCTGTACAACAAAAAACATACAGAACTATCTATTCAAACTATATAGCAAAGCACAATGTTTTCATGAATCAAATACCCAGATTTAAATTTTTAAAAATAGTATGTTTACTCACTTGAAAATATTGCTGAACAGAGAGCACTTCTGTTGTGAAAACCTACAGTTGATCTGCCTTTAAACCCTGTTTTTTTTTGGTGAATTGAATTTAAGTTTGTAGATATAGTAATGTTTACTTTTTTTTCTTTTCTTTCTGGCTTTGCAGTGTTATTGAACGAACAGGAATAGAGTAGTTGTATATACGAAGAAAACAGTTTTGTATAAAGGTAGGTGTTATCTGGTGTAGCTTATTTCTTTTGGTTAGTTTCTTTTTTTTATTTGATCTGATTTTTCTTTTGGAACTTGAAATGATTTTATTTGTGCTTGAGAAGATAACATTTAATGCAATGTTTCCTTTTATGTTTACATCTTATGCTATTTGAATTTTTTTGTATGTACATTTTTTTTTTATACATAGATATCTATTTTGGCCTTGCATACATTTTTGTTTTATTATCTTCTTATTTACATACAAACTCACTTATTTCTAACATAAATGCTTAGTTTTATTTTTATCCTTAAGCTTAACTATCAAACCCTTTATGTCATATTTGCTTTATTACAAATACATTACCCCTTAAAAATATTTGCTTTATATTAATAGATATTATTTAAAATAGAATGTTTTTGAAATTAAATACATATTAAATTACACAGATATATTTTTATAAACTCGAGTTATTTTTAAAAAATTTATTATTTCAATCAAAAGAAATTGAAGTTTTATTCATATAAATTAACACATATTTTATTTGTTTTGAACTTTTCAAATTAAATTCCAAAAGTTCAAATAAGTTACCAAATTTAAATTAATAAATTTTGGGATGTTACAGATATCTCCCCTTAAGAAAATTTCGTCCTCGAAATTTGAAAGAGAGAGAAAAGCAAACAAAGAATACACGAATTCAGAAAAGAATAGAGAAATGGCTTACCAGTTTAAGCCGAGATATCCACTCTGCACTTGGGATATGATTTCCCCATATTATCTTCAGTTTCCCAAGTGCAGTCCTTTGGATCGCCACTCCACTGAACTTTAACTAGTTTCACAACTTTGTTTCTCAATTGCTTTTCATCTTGATCTACAATCTTTATCAGTTCTCTTTTGACTGTTAAATTGGGAGTGATTTCGAGATCCTGTTGAGAAGCTTCTTCAATAATACTATCTGGATCGTGCACATACTTTCGGAGATTAGAAATGTGAAACACATCATGCACGCTAGATAACCAGCTAGGCAATTGCACTCGAGAGGCTAAAGAACCGATCCTTTCCAAAATAGAAAAAGGACCAATATATCGTGGTGCCAGCTTACCGGTCTTCCCAAACCTTAATACACCTCGCATAGGAGAAACTTTAAGAAAGACAGAGTCTCCAATCTGGAATTCCAAATCCCTTCTTCTGTGATCATAATAACTCTTTTGACGACTCTGAGCTGCCCTT
The DNA here is from genome assembly GCA_030765085.1 of Allium cepa. NCBI lineage: Eukaryota > Viridiplantae > Streptophyta > Magnoliopsida > Asparagales > Amaryllidaceae > Allium > Allium cepa. Next base: position 1,047,988,474 of record CM060941.1, read on the forward strand.
AATTTCTTCCGTATAAAATCAACTTTCTCTGTGGCTTCTTTAATCATATCCGGTCCAAGGACGAGTCTATCACCTGCCTCAATCCAGCATGCGGGTGATCGACATGGACGGCTATATAAAGCCTCAAAAGGAGCCATCTCTATACTGGCCTGATAGCTACTGTTATATGAGAATTCGACCAGATGTAAATGGTCCTCCCAAGAACCACCAAAATCAAGTATACAAGCACGCAATAGGTCTTCTAAGACTCGGTTAATCCTCTCAGTCTGCCCATCAGATTGTAGGTGATAAGTAGTGCTGAAATTTAGTTTTGTTCCCAATGCATCTTGAAATGCCTCCCAATATCTACTAGTGAATATCGGATCACGATCACTCACAATACTGCTAGGAATACCGTGGAGACGGAAAATTTCTTTCATATATAACTCGGCTAAACTTGCTGCCGTACGGGTAGATTTCACTGGCAAAAAGTGGGTTGTCTTAGTGAAACGGTCCACAATGACCCAAATTGCTTCATTGCCTTTTCGAGTACGAGGCAACCCGTCGATGAAATTCATTGATACTTGGTCCCATTTCCACTTGGGTACCTCTAAAGGCTGAAGTAAACCCGCAATTTTCTTTTGATTGCTTTTGATTTGTTGGCAAGTAGCACAGTGACTCACATATATTGATATGTCCCTTTTTATTGTCTTCCACCGGAAAGTTCTTTTGATATCACGATACATTTTATTAACTCCTGGATGGATGCAAAGTCTAAATTTGTGAAATTCATCTAAAACTTCACGTTTTAGATTAGGAATGTCCGGGACACAAATCCTGTCTTTCGTCCTTATAATTCCATTATCATCAATTGCAAAACTAGAATCTTCACCTTGTCATGTTCTTCTACGAATTTCCCGAAGAAACTTGTCTTCGGTTTGCTTGCTGGTGATCTTTTCAAGGAGAGTAGGAGTGACAACAAGATATGCAAGAAGAACATGTCTCCTGCTTAAAGCATCCGCAACTACATTGGCTTTTCCCGGCGTATATCGAATATCAAGGTCATAAGATGCCAAAAATTCCAACCAACGTTGTTGTCGCAGATTTAGATCTTTCTAGGTGAAAAGATATTTCAAGGATTTGTGGTCGGTGAATAATTCGAATTTTTCACCCAGAAGATAATGTTGCCATATTTTCAAAGCGAGGATAACGGCTAAAAGCTCCAAATCATGGATTGGGTAGTTTCTTTCATGAGGACATCATTGTCTACTCGCGTAGGCAATTAACTTTCCATTCTGCATTAATTCTGCACCCAAACCATCACCACAAGCATCGGTATAAACAGATAAACCCTGATTTCCGTTGATAATAGAGAGAACAGGAGCGGTGGTTAATCTCTTCTTCGACTCTTAAAAAGCTTCATCACATTTTGGAGTCCAATTGAATTTTACATCCTTCATTGTTAGCTTAGTCAACGGACTAGCTATCTTAGAAAAGTCCTGAACAAACTTTCGATAATAACCTGCTAAACCCAAAAAGATTCGAACTTCTTTTGGGGTGGTGGGTTTCCTCCAATCAAGAATAGTGGAAATTTTGCTCGGATCAACAGAAATTCCTTCTTCATTAACAATATGGCCGAGAAATTTAACTTCTTTGACCCAGAAATGGCATTCGGAAAATTTTGCGAATAGAATATTTCTCCTTAATATCTCCAAAATGATTCTAAGATGCTTGGCATGCTCCTCTTCGGTTTTGGAATAGACCAAAATATCGTCAATAAACACAAGCACAAATTTATTCAATACTTCCCGGAACACACGAGTCATAAGGTCTACAAAGTATACTAGAGCATCAGTTAGCCCGAAAGGCATGACTAACCATTCGTAGAACATATTAGGACCCCTGAAAGCAGTCAAATGAACACAATCTTTGGCGATTCGTAGTTGATGGAACCCCTAGGCTAGATCCATCTTCGAAAAGAAACGAGCGTCGTGCAATTGATCAAACATATCATCAATTCTAGGTAGAGGAAATTAATTCTTGAGAATCAGCTTATTGAGATCGCGGTAATCTACACACAATTGCAAAGATCCGTCCGATTTAGCAACAAACACGACGGCTGAACCCCATTCAGAAACACTAGGACGAATTAATCCTTTATTTAGCAAATCATCAGTTTGCTTGACTAATTCAACCCTTTCCCTAGGTGCTATCCTGCGACTTGCATGAACGACAGGACGAGCATTGGGTACTAGGTGGATTCTGAATTCTATTTCTCGGTGTGGAGGTAAGGATTTCACTTCTTCGAACACGTCTAGAAAATCCCTAACAATGGGTATGGACTCCAGACTGGGTTTGGGATAACCCAAGTTATACATCAACCCTTCTCTTTTAGGACTAGGGTTCTCACAAGAAATCTCAATAGAATCTCTAAATTTGGTTTTAATCGAAATAAATCGATTATTGCAATCCAATTTTGCTTAATATTTTGCTAGCTAATCCATTTCGAGTAAGACTTCAAACTCGTTAAAATCAAGGATAAAGAGACGATAGAGAATTGGTAACACGAATATGATATAGGAACATCTCTACATCAAAGACAAAGGTTCGTGGGACCTCCAACTGGATTCTATACACATATAGGCTCATCAAGAAAATCGGGTTCAAGATTTAATTCATTAATAGCCTGCTGAGAGATAAAACTGTGTGTAGCACCCGTGTCAAACAGAACTCTACAACGCTATCATAAATAGTAAAATTACCTTCCGGAACTCCTTTCCCCTTTTCTGCTTTCGAAGATACAGGTTGGTCTTTGACTGTGTACACCTTGGCTGTCTGAGCTCGCTTCATGACTGGGCGGTCTTTAACTTCATGTCCCAGTTTCTGACAATAATAACATTTCCTGGGTTTCGCTTGAATGGATTGATCTCTCTTTGGCTTCTTGCAGCTGTTTGAGTAGTGGCCTTTTTCTAAACAATTGAAGCAAGTGACATTCTCTACCGTGCTTCCCTGATTACTCTTCTTTTTCTCCTTACCCTACCATGGTTTCTTGCCTCCAAATCTCCTCTTCTTCCAGTTTTGATTACTCGAATTTTCTTTCTCCACCGGGGCTTCTTGCATGTCAAATGTAGCATATCTGTATCCCATATCAACCAAATCTGAAAAGGATTCTTTGACGTAGCAAGTCATCCTTTCGTGGAACTTCTTATTCATCCCACGAATGAACCTTTCATTCTTCTTTAAAGGTGTGTGCACCAATTCTAGACCAAAACGAGACAATTCATTGAATTTGTTTAGATACTCCTCGAGTAACAAACTCCCCTGCTTTAAGTCCATGAATTCCTGGTACATTCGAGAAATTACAGCTGATTGCATATAGCACTTCTCAAATACTTCTTTAAATCTCTCCCAAGTAAAATCGTCTTCTGGCTTATCTGTAGTTACTGTCTCCCACCATGCTAAGGCTTCTTCTTGAAGTTGCCAAGAAGCTTGAGTCGCATCTGATCGTCTTGCAACTTTAGCCCTCTCAAGATTCTTTCACATGATCTGATCCATGCTTGGGCCTCAACAATCGACTCCTTGCCGGTGAACGGCTTACCACCAAGCCTTGAGAACTCTTATATAAATCAGCCAGATTCGGCTGATGCTGAATAGATAAAACTGCTTCTGCTGTGGGGGAACTTGACTAGGTGCTGTGGCATTTCCTCGCCCCCAGCTCTTCCTCTTCATCCGCTCATTATAACTATCTGTAGTTAGTAAGAAAATTGGTTTAGATATTCGGAGGAATATTTTAAGGAATATCAGCAGTTAAAGGAATAGATTAAGAAAATTTAGGGTTTCGGTCTCATTATACTCATTCTAGGGTATACTTCACCCTATCTCTAATGAGCCATCCAATGTGTTATACTCCGTAGCTAAAGTTCTTACTCAACCTTCAGCTCTGATACCACTTGTCACGACCTGAAATCCAATGTTCAAAAATTGACACTAAATACCTCACTTGTATTCGACCGTCGAAAATTCAAACATCGAACTCCAGTCGGATGGAGCTTATAACAACATTAGATGAATATAAAACAGCGGAAACAAAATGAATATCACGCATTACATCACAGATACAACATCATCATAATATCCATTACTACATCAGACTGTTTTTATACATATATCACAACTCCAAATAGAATATCATAATAGAATCCCAAGTGATCATATGCCAAAAAGACTTCAAAGGAATGGAACGATAGTGAACTTCCAAAAATTAAGCACCTTGAATCCAAAAGCTTCCCAAAATATCTCCAAGGTAAAAGTCTCCAAAAACCGATAGCTTCCAAACCAAAAGGACTCCAAAATATTGCTAGCACCAAAACACGGAAACTTGCTACTAGGCTGCCCGTGTAGAAATGATGGGCACCTGGAGTTTAGAAAAACAATAAACGCTGGGTTAGTCATGGGACTGGTATGAGTAAACAAAAATAGTTGCTTTTAAATAAAATAGACTTACACAAGAAAACCCGGTATGCTTTTAGAAAATGAAACTACCATAAGACCTCCCGCCACACACACAATGCAATCGCAGAATTGGAGGAGAATTCTTCTTATGATAGTCAAATATGCTTGATACGGAAAAAATTCTTTGATATTATTACTAGTGCATAGTGTAGAAAGCCATTTTGAAAGTATAATATTAATCTTAGCCAGCATAAAACCATTATTGTATGCCTACTATAGCTACCATTTTTTGTGGCAGGTTACCGCCACGCTGCATGGCAGGTTATACAACTAAGACCGTACATGGCTCGTATTATTTCTTTTGATTTCCAACAAATGGTCAGGCTAAGGAACTTCCTACTGCCACATGGGTACGCCTCTGGAGGGACGTCCCGAGAACCTACCCGGCTCTCTGCCAACACAAGGCCGGGTTACCTCTGTAACTAGGTAACTACTACTCGAGTATGCCACCCCCCCGTCATTTGCAGCCTTTATCTGTGGGCCCTCTACCACAAAGCAACAACCACATAGTAAATGAGATTGCAGCAACCACATAGGTAAAGTATATGGGCTCCATACCATGACACTACCTTTTTCCAAAAGGAAATGACATACCCTAAAGGGTACGACCCTAATAACCATGCCGCATCTTTCCTGTTTCGACCATTTCAGGGGTGTGAGGTCCGATGAGGTCTCGCCCACAAAGCTACGCTTTACACAAAAGCCATGCTTTGATCATAAATGATCATCAACTCACAGCATCACTTAGCATGTCACACTACCAAATTGGAAGTATATTACTGATAACCTTCAACTACATAACCTCTAAGCTCGTACGTCCCAGAGAAGGGTGTTAAGCTAAGAGAATAAATTCTCTTCCACCAACAGATATGTATTTGAACGAAATCTGCTTTATGTCTCAAAGTGTAGTGTCAGACACACAACCATATAAGTCTGTTCCGAGTTTGAACAGAACCGAAGACACTTCGTCCAATAAAGGAAGAAGCCTTTGCAAATCCGGGTATCCACGATCCCAATGGGACTCCCCATCACAGGTGGGGATCTTTATACCGAAGCAACTCAGTGCAGAGACATTCGATAGGTTATCCTATCGTTTTCGAAGACAACCGGTCTTGACCACCGTCTTCAAATGCAATTTATTTCGACGTATCACTATCTGGAATGGGTTATATGACACAAAGGTCCTCTCCCGGCTAATCTGAATAGTGAGTGCTTAATTTTAAAACACATGGATGCTTCTTCTTTTCTCTTTTTATTTTTTTTAAACTTAAGTTTAAACTAAATAAACTGTTCCAGGCTCTTGTGTTCCAGGCTCGAGAATTCGCGTTCCAACCCGAAGCAATGCATCCCTTTTCTCGAGTATCAACTCGAGTTGCTAACAACAGAACCTCCTGACACCATCATAGGGTTATGCACGTGCACGACACCTCGCTGGCGTTCTGGCGAACCGCGCCACCTCCAACAAGTCGCAAGCTAACATCACACTCGAAAGTAGAAGTCGTTTTAATGCCAAAAACTCAAAATCAAAATTTACCCTTTCCTTGAAACCGTAACTCAAACACACCAAAAACGAAAATGCCTCGTCCCACTCGCGCCGTTCATCAGAAAATCCGCAGCTCCGGCCTCACGTTGCCGATACCTCCTCTACCATCTCCTTGAAGCTTACGCAACTCGATCAACCCGTGGTGACGAAATCACCACATTTCCAGGCCACTGTAAAACTCAAGCTTAAACCCTAAATTTGTCTCGTCCTATTGATTCTTGCAATAGAATTTTTTTTAACAATTTTCCTGAAATCATTGATCAACAAACTACCTTCAAACAAAAATTCAACATCTAAGATTTTCTTGATCACCAGAAATTGATTAAAAAGCATATTTGGTTCAATTAGAAACTGCACCTTGCACACTCAACTAAAAATCATCATATTTGTTTTGAAAATCCTATCTTCGTATGTAGATTCAAGCTATGTAATTGAATCGATGGTTTAAAATATTCAAAATTTTCATATTTTCATCCTTTTACTATAAAATTTAGTTTGGCAAAAACAACACTTCAATATCGAGCTTAAAACAAATTCTAAGCCATGATTTAAGTTTAAAAAAACTTGTTTTTTTTGAAATCCTAAACTTAAAATTGCTTGTATGAAGATTTATTAATTTTTATCTTTACTTTACTTTGCTCTGTAACTAGAAATGCAGAAGAACAAGCTATACTAAAATTTCCAATACAACAGAAAACATACAGAACTATCTATTCAAACTATATAGCAAAGCACAAAGTTTTCATGAACCGAATACCCAGATTTAAATTTTTAAAAATAGTATGTTTACTCACTTGAAAATATTGCTGAACAGAGAGCACTTCTGTTGTGAAAACCTACAGCTTATCTGCCTTTAAACCCTGTTTTGTTTTTGTTGAATTGAATTTAAGTTTGTAAATGTAGTAATGTTTACTTCTTTTTTTCTTTTCTTTCTGGCTTTGCAATGTTATTGAACGAATAGGAATAGAGTAAATGTATATATAAAGAAAACAGTTTTGTATAAGGGTAGGTGTTATCTGGTGTAGCTTATTTCTTTTGGTCAGTTTCTTTTGGTGGCTGAAATTATTTTATTTGTGCTTGAGAAGATAGGATTTAATGCAATGTTTCCTTTTATGTTTACATCTTATGCTATTTGATTTTTTTTTGTATGTACATTTCTGTTTTATATACAGATATTTATTTTGGCCTTGCATACATTTTTGTGTTATTATCTTCTTGTTTACATACAAACTCACTTATTTCTAACCTAAATGCTTAGTTTTATTTTTATCCTTAAGCTTAACAATCAAACCATTTATGTCATATTTGCTTTATTACAAATACATTACCCCTTAAAAATATTTGCTTTATGTTAATACATATTATTCAAAAGAGAATGTTTTGAAATTAAATACATATTAAATAAATTACATAGATATATTTTTATAAATTCGAGTTATTTTTAAAACATTTATTATTTCAATCAAAAGAAACTGAAGTTTTATTTATATAAGTTAACACATATTTTATTTGTTTTGAACTTTTCAAATTAAATTCCAAAAGTGCAAATAAGTTACCAAATTTAAATTAATAAATTTTGAGATGTTACACGCCGCCTCCCAATCGTAGCTTTGAGCGACGTATTTTTTCGATCCTTCTCTCGCATGTATACGCGAGCATATGCCCAGATCCAACATGAAAACCTAATCCTTTCTCTCACTCGACCTTGACCACTGCTTGTTCGCCTCCCTGGGTTACGCGTCTGCATTCTGCTTCGACCGAGGTTCCCTCGATTTTTTTTCATCTATTGGTTTTTTTGTCAACGATTTTTTATTGATTCGAATTAAAAAAGAGAAAGAAGGAAATAGGGTAGGGGCGACTATGTACATATTGGAAATAAAAGTAAATATATCTTATTATTGAAATAATAAAATATTTAGCTTAAGAGCCTCAACTTTCTCGAACTCTAAACGAAGTGTGTCGTCTGGCGTTCATAATATTTTGCTCCCATTCCGAACATATGGAACTAGTTTCAAAAGCCAATTCAATCGTATGTAGAAGAGAGATTTTCAAAATTAATTTATTTTAATTGAATTCCTAAATTATTTCTATGTGTTTTAAGCTCGCACGACCAAACGAAAAATCCGATCGCTGCGAAACTTAAAATCCTACAATAGTCTACTATTACGGATCCGATGAAGCTAGTTTCGTCAGAATCTGAGATAGTGACAAAAATGGCTATTTTTACTCGTCAAATGAAATACACAAATTCCAATTTTTATTTATCCACTTAAAATTCTAGTTTTATATGCTAAAAACCTCCGTTCCTACTTAAACAAAAACTTAAATCAATTTTTGATACCATTTTCATTCACATAATTTAAAGATTCAATTATTTAAATATTTTCAATATTAAATTTAAATAATTTAATTATCCGATAAATTACAACAGTAAGTCATTAAATTTTATGTCTAACCATTCTTATTTAATTATTTATACTGAATCCTATAATTTAAAATTGTTAAAAATATAAGTCATTATAACAACCATTATATGCAACGAAAGAATCCATCACTCATCCATAGCAACCAAAACTATTGGTTTGTTCAGGTTCAGTTACTTTTCATTATACAAGGATGTTGAATAAACTACCAAATGTACCTTACGCTCACCAGCCTTAGTAATTGCTCAATAGATTATTCATACAACCTCAAACAATTTGAAGTTTCATTTACCAAACTTCCCATAAGTCAACAACATAGATTTTAAATATTATTTAAGTTTATACAATGCACATATATCATTTGCATATAATATTAATTCTGATCGCTTACTTGAATACAAAAATTTTACTTTCAAACTAGTATTGTTAACTGTAATACCCCGCATTTTTTGATAATTAAATAATCAAATAAAGATGAAAAGTAAAAATAAACATTTTCGAAATTTTCAGAATACGGACTTGAAATTTATACCATTGTGTTCGTGGTGATTTTCTGACCAATTTCCATATATAACTTGTTGAAATCCGAGTTAATATGAAGAAGTTACAAGCGAAAAAAGAAATTAGAATTATATAAATTAAACGAAAAAATAAGTAAGACCCTACGTGTCGACCCATAAGTCGACCCGCAAAGCACAAGGGCCGACCTATAGGTCGACCTGCAAAACACACAGGTCGACCCGTGTGTAGTCATGGACAAGAAATCGTTCAAGGACATGCCGAAGTTATAAATTTTTATTTTCATGCGATCTGAAGTATTGTTTTCTAGATCCAACGAATCACAGCGAGCCTATGATGTGGTTGCACCAGATTTAATCCAAAAATCTTACAGTCTGAGATCCTCAAACACCACTATAAATAGGACCCTAGGCCTAGCTATTTTCCCACAATCAGATTTTCTCCCAACTGGGTTCATTGCCTGAGGCCGAACCCTAAATAGAAATATTAGATGCCTTAGAAGGGAATCCAAGAAGGCTATGGAGCAAAGCTAAGGACGATAGGTGAGTGGATTTAAATTATATCTCTTTTATGTTTATAATATATAATATCATTAGATTCCTGTTAAAAATTTAATTCAGCAATTATTTAAGTAATTAGTTCTACTAATTAGTTATATTGAAATTATAAATTTTATAAGAGAGGTGTAATTATATTTAATTGTTATTTATCTAGAAAAAGAAAGGAATCCAATTAAATATAAGTAATAATAGACTTAAAAGTTGTAGAAAAAGGCCTAAGCCTAAAAAGTGAAAAATTTACAATAAATTACGTTAAAACGGAAGAAATGAATTGAAAAGGAGAAAATCTAATAACTTAATTTGGAAGTTAGTGATAGATTAGTTGGTTGGTTTAGAAAAGGTAATACATTTCTATAGTTTAATATTGTAAGAATAACGATAAACATAACTACAAGAATAAAAGTAAGAAAAATGAAATTAGTGCAAAATAGAGACATTACCGTATTCTGCATTACCCAATAATTAAAGAAATAATAAAAGAAATATCTTGCAGGTATTGTTTATAGCATTATTTAGTACTAAAATATTGAAATGGATTTTTAGCACAGTTTTTGTAACCAACCAAATAAAATAGAACTATTTCCTAGAGAATAACGTGAAGCGTTAAAGAAATTAAAGTAGAGGAAATAATCAAGTTAATTATTTGACAAGACTAGAAACAATAAACAGAATATGTCACTAGATCTGCATTTACTGCATAGATAGTAGAGTAAAACAATTATTATGGTAAGTAATTTATGACAGTTGAACGTAGTCCCAAGCTAAGACTGTCAAATAATATAAGAGACACTTGCAATTATATTTATAACATGTAAGTTATAAAAGAAAGAAAAGAATATAAAAGCGACAACTGCAAGTATAATTGTAACAAGTAGGTTATAGTTGAAAAGAAAGAAATAGAAGAGGCTTATTTTATCAAACTTAGATCTTAGATTAAGTTAATAAGCAAAAATAATAGAAGTGGCTCGTACCAGCAACATTCCCTTTCAGGTATAGGACAGATAATCTCACACATGGGTGGGGCTGGGCATGCTGATTAGGGTAAATAAGTAGCCAACAGAATAAGAAAAGTAAACTAAACACATAATAAAATATTAGACATAGGGTCTAATAAAATGGTAAGGTGCGTTTGGTGTAGCCCAAAGAGAATCTAGATAAGAGCCTAACGAAGTAGTTCGTCGTAGATTTTTAGTGTAGAAAGAGTACGTCCGACTTTGTTAGTTTGGGCTAGAAGGAAGTATGAGACATCAACGGAACGTGAGGATACTCTAGGATGGCCCTCTGGGGGAGGCCTAATGAAGCCGCACCCCTGAAGGCAGGTCTATAGGAGTTCCATTAAGAGAGTATGCCTTGACTGCTTTTGCATTGCAGGCCTAACGAAGCAGACCTTTGTAGGCAGTCAAAAGGTTGGTGATAGAGTAGGATATTCGAATGGCACAATCCTTTAGATTGTGAGTAGGTTATAGTGGATAGAACCCAAAAGGATAGTCGCTTGTGGAGATCAAGCCATCATCAATCAGAGCTAGTTCTGGAAAGACTAGAGTTAAACCAACAAGTCAATGATTTTTTTACTAGCGAGACATTGGATGAGGGGCACAACTAATTGGATGTTTAGATTGTATGCAATAGGGCACAACCACTTAGCTCTTCAAAGGTTTTTAGATTATTTGAGGGGAGACTGCATGGGGCTATAGCCACGATGAAAAAAGAAACAGACCAAGTAGAATATCTGTATCGTAGGCCTAACGAAGCGGACCTTTACAGATATGCAAAATCCCTGACTGAGTTCCGTACAAGATAGAACTTGTTGATGGAATTCAGGGAGTAGACAGAACAATTACGTGTAGTCCTCAAAGTATGCACTACGTGGTACATTGTGGATGTTCGAGCACTAGTATAAGCTAGTGTGGATGTAGTTTCACGTTTTCATAGCAGACGATGGAACATCTGTACTCTAGGCCTCATAAAGCTGTCCTTTACAGATGTAGTTACAGTACGCTCTAGTAGCAAGACGATGGAGTCCTTTTCAAGGAGGATACAGAAGGTACTATGGGTCGTATCAAGGACCGATGCGGTCTTTGGGCATGTGGCTACATACATATATATTGGTTATTAGGTCTTAATCTAAATAGGGAGTAGATGGGTACGACTCACACATAGAGGCGAGAGTATTATCAACCCATAAACCTATAACAGAAAATGGAAATAGAACGTTATATGTAGAATATGCTTAGAAGTGTATAATTTGTCCATTCACCAGAACTGTAGTTCTGACCCCCTCCTCATATCACCCACAGTTAGATAAATGGTAGAGATTTTCCAGCTTTGAGACACTTGTTTAGAAATTGTTATTACCTTTGTGAGTATTTACTTACTATTATATTTTAGTCAGTTCCATTGTGACATATTTATTTGAGCTTTAATATATCTATCTTTGCCTATTTGCAGGATATCAGATACCCAACTCAGGCTTCAATTGGCTTGAATTCTAGCATTTATGTGAAAAATCCAAACCCACTGGAATTCGGATATAACAGTAACCCAATCACTCTAGTGTGGACTATGATCCGATTTCTTGATTAGCAATCTTCATTCTCCTTAGATACTAGTAAAGTATGATCGAAAACTTCAAAACATATCAAAAATTCGTATCAAATGTTCACCGTCAAGAATCGAACAAAAAAATCCTAATTCGGATTGGTGTGAATTTTCACAAATCATGTATTCGAATCTGGATCAAAACTGTTATGCGGATAAAATGATCTACGCACAAGTTACATGTTACATATTTTATTTTATTGGTTTCTTTAACACATTATCTACTTTTCATTTATTTTAATTTTCATTCATTCATACAAGATCATCTTTTATTAATTTATATTTATTTACTTATATAAAACTTTTCCCATTAAATATTTAAAATCATCAATAAATAAATTCTTAAAGTATTATCAAAGTTTCTTTGCAATTTAATTCACATTTATTTGCTTATATAACATGACTTCCATTATATTAATATTCATAAATGAATCATTATTTATGTTCTTCTAAATTTAGTTCTTGCAACGACCCGCCATTCATCTCCACAGAATGACGCATCAATAATAAGAAAGAAAGGGATAGAAAAGAGAAAGAAAGAGAAGAAACAAGAAATAACACATCAGAATCTAAATAGCGGAACGAATAAATTATATTAATAACATAAAATATTACATATTATACAACAACTATCACAGTTACACAGATAATACAACACATACTAGATAGTTATAAACACCAGTCTAGTTATACAACTCAATACAACTCAGAGAAAACACAATGATACCAAACACAGTGGAATACTAAACATATCTACAACGCTGAAGCCTCCTGCTCCATTGCTCCTCCACAATTCATCAAAGCTAACCTGAATCCCTTGGCTACTCGTAAAAATTTGAGTACCCAAGAGTTTAAGAAAAACAGAAAATAAACTCCGGGTCGGACATGGGTCTGGTGTGAGTAACACGTTAAGGTTGCTTAACTTTGAAAAACCTTTGAAAAGAAAGGTATCACGTAAGACTTCCCACATATAAACATGGAAAAGTTTTTACCTTACGCTAACCAAAACATTTGATAGGAAATCCGGTGATATTATAATAGGTCTAGGGTTTTCAAGTAAATATGAAATAGCCGAAATTGTTACATCTATTAAATTCCAGATACTAGCCACAAAAGTGGGTAATACAATCAAAACCGTTGGCACTTATTGGATTTTGGATTCCGTACAATGGTAGGGCCACTTGGGTGACGCCCGTCACAGTACGTGGCTTAGACCACCGTACCGAGGATCACTCCCAATCCCTGCAACACAAAGCCGGAACCATTCCTTACTGAACAGTTCCGAACAAGACAACCCCGCAGTTGGTGCGCATTCCAACTGCCCACACAGCCGAATAAAAAGGGACCTCTAGACAGGGGAAAATCTCGTCCTACATGGGCATGACCCACTTAGCCTTGCTACACCTCCCCTGTTTTAGCCATTCCCGGTTGATGAGGCTTGAGGCTACGGTTACCTTTATAGAACACATCTATCTTGGAATACTCATCGTCCACCTGATGATGTTCTGAAAGCATTCAATCCATACAAGTTCGTTCCGGGTTTGAACAAAACCGGAGGCATTATCTCGTTACACTCATTTTGGAATCACCCTCATAGTTAATGACGATAACCCTTGCGCTCTGAATCTTTATCTCGAACCTGAAATTACTACCCCATTAAACTCGTATTGGAATCACCCTAAGAGTTTTAACGATAAATAATCCTTACACCTCGAGTCTTCACTCTTCATTTGAGATTAACGACCTAGCGTTAATTTGGATCGATGTGGTTTTCAGATATCCAAATTTGGAAACCCGATCCCGGTCTCATCGAAATCCAAAGGGTATCTTTTAAGGCCAAGTTGTTTTAAAGTTTAAAACAATTCAATTTCATTATCTATATACATACAGATAGATAATTCACAGATTCGCAATAGATAATCATCACAACAGATAATCCATATTGTCATTATCAAAAGATAATCCAAATCATCATCACAATGCAACTAATGCATCCATATCACACAACATTATTTACCTCATTTATGAGATTTCAATCCATTCAAGGCAAACAATATCATCCATCCATCCATAAGCAATGATCTATAATCACACCATCTATAATTAATTTAAAATGAATTAAATTAATTACATCATCTCTAATTAATTTAAAGTGAATTAAATTAATTGCTTACATCAATATAAATCTTGCTTACATATCCATTAATTAATTACAAATTAATTAATCAATCATTCTCTAATTAATCACCTTAATTAATCATCCTTGATTAATTATTCTTCAATTATACTCAAGTATTATTCTTTAATTAATTTTACAAATTAATTACTCTTAACCAAAATTAGTAATTAACCTTTAATTAAATAATTAATTAAGTATAATTAATTACATTAATCCTTAATTAATTACATTAATTACCTTTAATCACTTATTTTTGATTAATTAAGCTTAATTAATCAATCTTAATTACATCATTAATTATATTAATTAATGATCCTTAATTAAATTTAAATTAATCACTTATTTTACATTGAGTAATTATTCTCAATTAAACCATAATTATTAATCACCTTTGATTAATCACATTCGGTAATTAACTACCCTCAATTACTTATCAAATAAATTACTCCTTAATTAATTATCTTTAATCAGTCCCTTGATTAATTATAAAGTAATTTAATTTAAATTACTTCTATAACTAAACTATTTTCCACTAATTACATCGAGTAATTATCATTAATTACTTTACTAAGTAATTGTACTTAATTAATTACATTAAGTAATTATTATCAAATCCAATGTTTAAAATTAATTAAACTTAATTAATTCATAATTACTTGATTAATTAATTCTTAATTATTAATTAATATTCCAATTAATAATCCTTAATTACAAATTAATTATCCTTAATCAATTAACCTCAACCATTAATTAATTAATTTATGCCTTTAATTATTTATTTAATTAATCCAAGACATTAATTAATTAAATAAATTAAATATCTATTTAATTTCCATATAAATTTAATGAATTATAAATCGTTAAATTCTAATTTACTTTAAGATAAATCTTTGTTCTATTAATGGTCAAGTTATCATTTACAAAGTATTTGAAACCATTTACTTTAAATTTACTTTCAAATTTCTTTTTAATTTAAAAGTTTAAATAGAATACAAATTTTCTTTAACAAAGTTTTAAACACATTTCTAAAACCTTTCATTTCAAAAGTTAAAGAAATACTCATTTAATGTAGAAGTTTAAAAGGATTTAAGACCCAATTCATATTTAAATTCAAATCAATTTGAATTACATTTTAAAAATTCAAAATTGGTTAAATCATTTAAATTTAAAAACTTTTCTTTATTTCAAAATTTGAATACATATTTAAATTTGAATTTAGATAAAACTTTAGATTTTAAAACTCTACTTATATTTTAAAACTTTATTTTAAAATTAAACTACTTCAACATTTCTAAAGTAATTAAATCAAATCAAATCAAATTTAAAAACTTCATCTTATTTGAAAACTGAGATTCAAACTTAAACTTGAAATTCCAGATTCTATAAACTAGGTTTAAAACTTATTTAAAACCTTGCTTTACATTTAAATTTCAGTTTGATTTTTTTTTAAAACATTTTAAATTTAACTTTTAACTCATTAAAATTGTTTTAAATAATTTAAATTTATAAAACTTCCTTAAATTTCAAACTAGGATACAAAAGTTATTTGGATCCATATCTCAAAATCTGATTTAAACTTATTTAAAACTGTTTCAAATTTTAAAATCTATTTTAAAATCAAACAGACTGGTTTTAAAAACCTGTAACAATTTCATTTACCCGAGCCAACCAAATATTGCTTCGAGTCATCACGCTAAGAACTTCGAGCAAATCATCGGACTACCCGAGGAAAACTCGAGACAACTACTCTGCTTCCACCCAGAGTACATCAGAAAAAGTGCACGGTGCACATGCACCGTGCCTCCGATCAATTCCAGCCACCTCCGGTGGTCTTCCCTCATCGGCGACCAACTCCTCACTCCACCCCGATCATCATCTCACTTCCACACCACTCGAATTTGAATTCGAGTTCAAGTCTTAAACCTGGAACAGAAAAGAACGTCCACCACCGAACCTGTCAACGCTTCATCCACCCCGCTCCGACCACCAATTCTGCAACACCGGCCACAGTCTCATCTACGACCACACTTCCAACTCCTAAAACCTAGTTCACCTCGATCGCCCCTACAACCCATGCCGATAAATCAAATTGCCTAGTTAAAACTAGGGTTATAGTAGATAATTTGCCGCCGCTGTCTCCACGACGAAGTTCAACACCACATACCATTTTTGCCTCCAACACGTTTCACTCCTCTATCATCACAGAGATTCCCAGAACTTCGGATCAACTAAATCACCAAAAATCCACCCAAATCCCCTTTCTGGTTAAACCAACAATGCATCCTCAACTCAACATTAAAAATTATGATTTTAGCGTTGAAAATCATGTTTTTTTTCTTGCATATAATTTACAATTCTGGATTTATAAACTTCCCAGTTTAAATTTCCATATTATTCCATTTGCACTGATATTTTAAGCTACACAGAGATACCCAGGTTTTCAATTTAACTAAATTAAGTTTTTAAATCTTAGCATATGTTAAATCAACATCTTTTGTTTGTGAATCAGGTCGTAACAATAATTATTCCTAGAAAAAATTAAATTCAAATCAAAACAAAATTCAGGAACTAATAAACAGAGAAAATTCTGTTGAAACAGAAGCATATATCTTACATATATATATACACACAGCAGGTTCAGACAATCATATTCATCTCATCATCACAAGCATGCAACCAGAATTTTATACTCAATTTTTTGAAATAAAGTTACTCACCTTTTTAAATCAGAAGACAGAGCCTCCAATTCTTTTGCTTGGGTTAAAACTTGAATGTTGAGATGCCACTGATTTTTGAAAATAGTTTTTGATTTAAAACTGCAGTTGCTTAAATGAAGACTTGAGTTACTGAAGCTTTAAAACTTTGATCTTTAGAAAGGACTACATGCATGAAGCTGCTTGAATTCCAGATTCTAAATGATGCAGTTGCCTTGATTGAATAGGCAGGTTTTAGATTTGCTTGTATGTTTGAAGATGAGTTACAGGAGTTAATTTGAAAATGGTTCCAGGGATTTGTTTTGCATGTTTGATTTGAGGATTTGAAAAATGTTTACAGATTTTCTTTGAAACTGTACAGGTTTTTTTTCTTCAGATTTGCTTTGCTCTTTTTATTAGAAAAAGAATAAGAAATGAAAGAAGATTTGTTTATATATAAAAACTGAAATAAAAATAAAAGAAAAGGCTAATTTTAAAATGCCGCTTGTCTTAAATTTAAACATTTGTCATGTAGGTATGTTAATTAGTTAACACATGTCTTTTAAGGTAATTTAGTTATAATTAAATGTTAATTAGTATTTAGTTAATAGATTAATATAATATAAATGTAAACTTATGTTTAATTAATTAGTTATTATGTACTTATTTACATGTAGATAATTTTAGAATGAATAAATCCAATTATATTTATAAAATAAAGGTTTATACAAATATTTTAAAATGCAAAACAAATAAAAAAATTATTCTTTTAAATTTTCAAAGCTTTAAATTCAAATCCAAATAAAATTCTAAAATTCAATTTGAAACACAAATAATTTTTATAAAAATCTGTTTATTAAAACAATACATTATTATATTTTTAAAATAACAAATTTGATAACTTTAAATAATTTATAAAAGAAATTGTTTCTTTATTAATAAATTACTTATTTTATCACACTATATTTAAAATAAACCTTATTGTTAATTTTATTTAAATTTAAACTTAAGTTAAAACATATTTTAAACCATTTAAATATTCACCTTATGTATTTAAAATCATATAGTTATTTATTATATACTTTTTAAAAAAACTTAATAATAAATAAATAAATTTAAACAAATTAAATTTTATCTCAACAAACTAAAACCATATTTTATTTATTCAATAGCTTTTTAAAAGTTTAACTTTAAAATTATACCCAATTTTACCAAAGATATATATTATTTTGAAAACAAGATTTATTTATTAATTAAATTTAAAACAATATCTATTTACAATATATACATATTCTATATACATTATAAATGGAAAACAATTTATTAGCTTTTAAAAGATAAAATCTATCAATTAAATATTTATTCAATCGGATTATTAAATTAATTCCAATCTTATTAACAAAGATCATCCAATCAATTTAATTTTTAATTCAGATTTTTAAATTGATATTGCCTAAAATTCCGGGTCATCACATTCCTCCCCCCTTAAAAGAATTTCGTCCCTGAAATTTAAAACAAAGGTAACTTAATAATCTATTTAATGATTTAATTTTAATTTTAAAGCACAAGCATATATCAAACATATGCTAACAACCATAGCAATCAATACACCCAATCAAACAATCTAACTATCCAGACAAAATTCTGGAAAGAGTTTCCTCGAATTTCCTAAGTATATATATCTGGATACTCGCTTTACATAACCCAAATAATCTATACTACTAAGCTATAGAGCTCCTACTCATCTAGATCTATAAAACTAAACAGCATATCAGACTACAGATAAGTCTGACTCAACAACCAAACCTCTTGAACTGCTGGTTCCAAAACCAGAGATTGATCATACACGCACTCCCTTCGAGATACGTGAAACTCATTGAATCCAGTTATCCAATCTGGCAATTCAATCCTGAAAACCAAATACTTATCCAACAAAAACACAAAAGAGATCCAAAACACCTCGGAGCCAGCTTCCCAGCCTTACTCCAAAACTTATAACTCCTTTGACCAGAGTAAACTTAACCAAAACCAAATCTCCGACTCCAGAATCTAAATTCTTCCGTCTCTTATCCACAAAATTCTTCGGACGATCCCGGCTGCCAACATCCAAACCGATCAGCTCAACCCTTGCTGATGCCTCTAGAAACAAACAAAACCAAAAACAATCCTACACAATGATCTCCTCAAGATCAACCAAAACCAAGAACAAATCTACTCTTTAAACATCAGAAGACAACAAACTTCTCCTAATTCCGGAAAAGATATCAAAAACACTCCCAAACTGCTTCCACTACACAACTCTGATCCGAAGTAGATAAGAATGCTGATGAAGAACACAAGCACAAACTGGACATCACATCCCAGACATATGGTTCAATAGATCCGTAAAAGAAAACTCAGAACTTCCTCTAGAAATCTGAGCTACTTCATCAAACTCTATCTCTAAGAACCATCCTTCGACTAAACTGAATCACCGGTTCCCCTCCTGGAATCCTAGTTCATAAGAAAACTCAATCTCCAGATGCAGAAAAATCTCTGACTTCCCTGAAGACATCCAGAAAATCTATGATAACCCAAGAGAACACTCGAACAATCGCAAGTCACTTTTGTAATCAATCCAACCTAATTCCAAAGAAAACTGTTCTCTCTTTACCAAACAAAACAGCTTACGTTGGTCAAGCCAATCCATCGAAGAAATGGATCCACTTTGCTGCTTCTGAACTCCACCTCCAGAAAAACTGCTCAGCCAAAAAACTTCTTGCCAACACAAAACACTCCGAGTTGCATCGCTGACACAGATGCCAAAGACTTCCTTATCCAAAGCTCTTCAAGAAACTCAGATCTCAAAGCCAACCACAACATCCTGCTGAATCCAGCCAGAACACCGAAGCTGATACACTTCCTTAACCTTGTTCCAAAGAAACATCTTCGGAGACAATCTATAGTCACTGCATCTCATCACGCAACTACTACTTCCTGAGGTATCAAGATACCATTACTCGTGTGACGACCTGGGTTTCTGACCCTAGAAATCCGTTTCATCTTGAAGAAAGAAAGGGATGAGAAAATAGAAGAGATAGAGAAGAAAGAACAACAACATCAGAATCTCACAGCAGAACGAATAAATTATATTAATCACATAAGTATTTACATAATATACAACATCCATCAGAGTTACACAGGTAATACATCACATACTAGACAGTTATAAACACTATCTAGTTATACAATTCAATATACAATACAACACAGATATATCAACACAGCGGAACTATATATATCTACAACGCCGAAGCCTACTGCTCCATTGCTCCTCCAAAAGTCGTCAAATCTACCTGAATCCCTTGGCTACTCGTAAAAATTTGAGTACCCGAGAGTTTATGAAAAACAGAAATAAACTCTGGGTCAGACATGGGTCTGGTATGAGTAACAGGTTAAAGTTGCTTAATTTTTTGAAAATATTTGAAAACAAAAGGTATCACGTAAGACTTCCCACAAATAAACATGGTTAGTTTTTACCTTACGCTAACCAAATCATTTAATAGGAAATTCTGTGATATTATAATAGTGTCTAGGGTTTTCAAGTAAATATGAAATAGCCGAAATTGTTACATTATTAAATTCCATCTATTAGCCACAAAAGTGGGTAATACAATCAAAACTGTTGGCACTTATTGGATTTTGGATTCCATACAATGGCAGGATTACTGGGGTACCGCCTGTGATGTCCAGGAAATTTAGGCAATAATTATTTAATAATTTCATTGATAATTATTTTAAAAATGCGAAACATTGATTTAATAATTTAATTCAAACAGAAATTCTCTTTTGAAAATTAATAATTATTTAGTTTGTTAAAATAGTATTCTTTTCAATGTTAAAAATATTCAAGTTATAAATTTATCTTTCTAAGCTTATTTAAAAATATTTATTTATAATGTATAAATGTTTATACATTGTAAATAGAGGAATTGGTTTTAATTTTAATTTATATTAAATAAAGGATATTTTCTAATTATTATATATAAATGTATAATGTGTAAATTGATTTAAATTAATTTAAATTAGTATTGTAAACATTTCAAAGGGTTTGTTTTAAAAATCTTTCTTATATTTTTATAGAAATATAAGTGAGCATTTATTTTGGTTTATATAATAAATATAGTTTAATTTTGTTTTATAATAAAAGTTTGATTTGTTTTATTTTAAATTGCTTTTCTTTGAATAGATTTAATTCATTCTTGTTAAAATATAACATTTGATTTAAAATCTTTTGAAATTTAGTTTCATAAAGAATGTTATTTTAAAAATAATTAAACAAGCATTAAAATATAAGTGTATAGTTTTATAAAGAAACTTATATGTATTTATTTAAAAGCTAATGTTAATAAATCATTTGTAACTTGCTAAAACAAATTAGAAATAGTTTAAGATAATTTAAATACATTTATAAATTTAGAAATGGCTTTTAAATATTAACATGCATATGTGTTAATCATTTAACTAATAGAATAGACACTTGTAAAATTATCTACACCTAAACATAACAAGTGGCATTTGTTTTAAATCTCATTGTTTAAAATTATTGATAGGAGAAGTATAGCAAATGCATTTGGATTAAAACACAATTTTTTTCTCATTTGAAAATCTGAGAATCATATTTCTGTAAAATCAAAACCCAATTCAAACAACAAATGCATTTTTAAAAAAATTTGAATTCAACCTCAAAACTGCAAATTACAAATCTGCAAATAACAACTTCAAATCTGCAAATCATATAACCTCAAATCTGCAAACCATTTCTACAAACAACTGCAAATTTCTGCAAACCATACAACCTTAAATCTGCAACATTTTAAACCAAGTCTGCAATCTCTTTCTTCATATATTATCTGCAATATAAAATCTGAGCTATTAGTATGGGTCTGCATGCATACACCAACCAGAGAATCAACTTCAAGAGTAATTTAATGGAAGCAAATCAGATTCAACTTGCAATCTGCTGTTCAATGAAATCTGCACCTAAATTGTTTCTACATCTTTTAATTTTGGTGAGTAAGCTTCTTATCTTTTAAAAACAGTTTCTTTTAAAAAAAAATCAAAATCAAACATAAACTACAGAGCTTATGTTTATTTACAGAAATCAAATGGTTTAAAACAAAACTGTTCTGTTTGTTTTAAAATGAAAAGAGTAAACTCACATGCACAAAAATTGTGACATCTGAGCATATGAAGTGAAAAAAAAATGATGTGGTGATTGCTTATTCATGAATGTTCTGTGTATGAATATATATATGTGTTGATTTCTGTAGATGCAGATCTAGTTAGTTTGTAAACTAGAATATTCTCAAATAAATATCTTTATCATTTGTATTGTTACAGTTAGAAATTTTATATATAAGCAAAATATGTTTGTTAGTATATGGGTAGGTTCTGGAAAATCATGAATTAGTTAAAATAGATGAAGATCTAAATCTGTTATCTCTGACATAATTATAGCAGTGAGTATTTTTAATTAAAATTAGGATACCAACATCATTAATTATTATAACATTGATGCATGTTAAAAATCAGAAGTATAAAACAAATTTCACTTTTTAAATAAACTGTGTAAATTAGCATTCTGTTTGAACAGAAAAATAATTTTAGAAGCATTTGATAGGCTAGTGGAATTTTGGGGTTAGAATGCTTCCTGTAGGTAGAATGTTGATGTGAGAATGAAGGAATTTGGTGATATTTGATCAGAGTGAGAGAGAGAGGACGGGGATTGAGTGTTTCCAGGTTTCAGAACCACTGTTTTAAGGGTGTAGTGTTGAAATTTTTGAGGGTCTGCACCTTCTCTCTGTTGCATCAAGTGGGGTAAGAATTTGAGAGGTTGTTTAGGGAGTGCAGAGGTAGCTATGGCCAAGGTCGTGTCGATGATGGTGGCTGGAGGTGGTATTACTAGGAGTTGTCAGGGTGGTCGTGGTTGCAGTGTTGTACTCAGGTGAATTATATTGGTTGTGTGCAGGGTTTATTGACTCGAAGCAAAACTCGAGATTTTGTGATGTTATCTCGAAGCAATGGGTGTAGTAACTTGAAGTAATAATATGGTTTCTCGGGTATTGATTCACAGGTTTATAAACCTGAAGTTTTTTTTGCTGTTTTTTAAAAAAAAATATTGAATGGAATTCAAATTCTAGTGCAAGAGTTTGATTCATGTATAAGTTGAAAACTGAATTCAAATAGAGTTTGAAATTCAAAGTTTTTAAAAATGAAATATTTTAGATTTAAACAAGTTTTAAATTTGGTTTTAAATCAATATTAAAAACAGTTGCAGGTTTTAGAATCTGTATTTTGCAGTTTTGAATTTTAATGAAATTCATATTTTAAGATGGAAACTTGATTCAAGTATGAATTGAAACTGAATTCAAGTGAAGTTTTGAGTTCAAGGTTTTAAAAATGGAATTTTTAGATTTAAACAAGTTTTAATTCTGTTTTAAATCAAGATTTAAAACAGTTTCAGGTTTAAGCCTGAGAAGTTTTACAGTTTTAAAGTTTTGAATAAATTCATATTTTAAGTTGAAACTTGATTCAGGTAATACTTGAATCTGAATTCAAATGTATTTTTGAATTCAAAAGTTTTAAAAATGAAATTTTAAATTTAAACAAGATTTAAATATGGGATTAAGTCTAGATTTAAACAGTTTCAGGTTTATTCTTTAAAACCCAGATTTCTATTCAAACTGTTTTGTAAATTTTTAAATTTTGAAACAGATTTAAATGTTTCAAACAAGATTTAAATTGATTTTGAAATTAAGTTAAAAACTGTTCCAGGTTTCTTTGAAACCCAGTTTTAATTTCAAAACAGTTTTTAAATTTAAAATGAATGAACATATTCAAATGTTTAAAAGTGAATTTGAAAATGAAATTTCATTTCAAATAAGTTTAAACTTGAAAAGAATTTAGTTCCTTTAGTATTTGAAGGTATTTGAATTAAAATATGAAGTGTTAATTTAAATTTGAATTGAAATAATCAATTAATTTTCAAAGCTTAATTTATTTTAATCAAATAAATTTGTTTTAAATCTTTCTTTATATTTAAGTAATGAATGTTGTTTAAAATTCATTTTTATTTTAAGGTTTATAATTATTCTAATTTGGATTTATGTTTAAATAATTAAACATTTGAATCTTTAAATAAATTGGAATTTGAATTTAATTTTTAGAAATGTATTGTTTTAATACATTTTGGATTTAGATGAGTCATTGATAAGTAATTTAATTATT
Organism: Allium cepa; assembly: GCA_030765085.1. NCBI lineage: Eukaryota > Viridiplantae > Streptophyta > Magnoliopsida > Asparagales > Amaryllidaceae > Allium > Allium cepa. Next base: position 1,048,012,749 of record CM060941.1, read on the forward strand.
TTGAAAAATATTTAAGATAGTTAAGGGTTTACTTAATTATTTGATAATGGGTTAGATTAATTTTGATAATTAATCTAATTTAAATTTTTCTTAAGTATATAATTAATGAAATGTGTTAATTTATAATTGATGATAATTATCTAAGGATAATTTAGTAATTAATTAATGTAATTAATTTTGATAACTAACTAGATTAATTAATTGAATATAATTAATTGTAATTTTTTAAGTATTATTAATTGTTAAAGTAATTAAGGAATTAATTACTTATTGTAATTAATTTTGATATGTGATTTATTTAAGTTAATTAATTTAGTTTAATTAATTTTAATAAATCATTTGATGATTTTAGAGAGTAATTACTTAATGTAATTAGTGGAGCAGGATTACTTAGAGAAGTAATAAGGATAATTATTGGAATGTAATTAGTAATTTGGATAATTACTTTTGTAATTAATTAAGGAATTAATTAATGATTAATTATTGGATAATTAATTTGTTAATGAGTAATTAAAGATAATTAATGACTAAATTTAATATTAATCAAGGTGATTAATAATTAGATTAATTACTAAATGTAATTAATTTTAATCAAGTAATATTAGAGATCATTAATTATTATAATTAATGATGTAATTAAGGATTGTTTAATTAAGTATAATTAATTAATTAAGGATAAAATATAATTAATTATAATTAATTAATAAATGAGTAATTAAATATTAATTACTTATGATTAAGGTTAATTAATTTATAAAATTAATTAAGGACTAATTACTTATTGTAATTAGTGAATGATTAATCAAAGAGGTTTAATTAAGTTAAATACTTAGTGAATAATTAATTAACTGGGTTAATTAATTAATGGATGTTAAGCAGGATTTAAATTAATTAGAGATGGCTGTAATTAATTTAATTCATTTTAAATTAATTATAATTGTTGGTTAGTAATCATTGCTTATGGATGTTATCGATTGAATGGTTGTGATCTCAGAAATGAGATGAGTCGTATCTATATGATATGAATGTTTGGTTTAGGTATGATGGTTTGTGATGGACTATTTGGTTGTGATAATTATTTGTTTATGGATGATACAGATTATCTGTTATGTTATGAATGTGATTATCCATTGTGATATATAGTTTATCTATCTATGTGAATTAGATAATAATGAAATAAGTTAATTATTTAAAACCATTAAGTACAACTTGGACATTAAAATGGCGTTTGGTTGGGATCGGGTTTCCATATTTGGATATCCGAAAACCACATCGATTCCAATTAAACGTTAGGTCGTTAATCCAAGTGGCGCAAGTGAAGACTCGAGGTGTAAGGGCTATACGTCGGTATAACTCTGTGGGTGATTCCGTAATGAGTTGACGGAATAGTACTTATAGATTCGAGATGGTGATCTAGAGTGCAAGGGTTATCGTCGTTAACTCTGAGGGTGATTCCAATACGAGTGTAACGAAGTAATGCCTTCGGTTTCGTTCGAACCCGGAACGAACTTGTATGGATCGAATGCTTTCAGAACATCGTCAGGTGGACGATGAGCATTCTAAGATTTATGAGTCCTATAAAGGTAATCGTAACCTCAAGCCTCATCGACCGGGAATGTCTAAAACAGGGGAGGTGCAGCAAAGCTTCGTGGGTCGCACCCACTGGAGAGCAAGATTTACTCCTGTCTAGAGGTCCCTTTATATTCGGCTGTGTGGCAGTTGGTGACGACCAATCTGCGGGGTAGTCTTGTTCGGAACTGTTCAGTAAGGAACGGGTCCGGCTTTGTGTTGCAGGGAGTAGGAGTACTCCTCGGTACGGTGATCTAGGCCACGTACTGTGACGGGCGGTACCCCAGTAGCCCTGCCATTGTTAGAAACCCATTTTCCCTACGTGACCCTACGGTTTTGTTTGTATTACCCACTTTTGTGGCTAGTAGCTGGAATTTAATAGATGTAACAATTTCGGCTATTTCTTATTTACTTGAAAACCCTAGACACTATTATAATATCACTAGATTTCCTATCAAATGTTTTGGTTAGCGTAAGGTAAAAACTTTTCCATGTTTATGTGTGGGAAGTCTTACGTGATACCTTTGTTTTCAAAGGATTTTCTAAAGTTAAGCAACTTTTATCCCCGTTTACTCACACCAGACCCCTGTCTGACCTGAGTGTTTATTTTCTGTTTTATTAAACTCTTGGGTACTCATATTACATATGAGTAGTCAAGTGTTTCACGATTGCTTTGACGAGTTCTGGAGGAGATAATGGAGCAGGAGGCTTCAGCGTGTAGATATAGTTAGTGGTTCCGCTGTGTTTGAGTTGTATCTGTTTTTCTCTGATGTGCTTGGATTGTAATTGCTAGACAGATGTTTATAACTGTCTAGTTTGTGTTGTATAAGTTGTATTACTCTGATGTATATGATACTATTTAAAGTATTATGTGATATATTATAATTTATTCGATTCCGCTGTGAGATTCTGATGTTGTCTGTTCTTTCTTTCATTTCTTTTCTCTTTTCTATCCCTTTCTTTCTTCTTAGCGATGCGATTTCCTGGAGTTTGGAAGTTGGGTCGTTACAGTTGGTATCAGAGCTCACTAGGTTGAGCGAATACCTATGCTCTGGAGTGGTGTCTATCTTGAGAGAGCGTATTTGTAATTTTGAATATATATATATTGGATTGGGTTACCTGTTTAGGTTTTCCAATATAAGTAATAAAGGTAGATAGGGTAGTGGTGTGTGTAACACAACTACCAATGGTTGGAGTTCGAGTGTTTGAAGTTGGAAGTGATCTGCTAGGGCAGTGTTGGGCATCTTGAGTAGCTTGGCGGTTTGGTGTGAAGGATTTCACTAATCTTTGAAGGAAATCTTTTTAAGATTCGGAGTATATTTTTGGATTGTAAGCTAGATTGCACTCGTGTGAGTGGATTCTCTTGAGTTTGGATTAGTTGGGAGTGATGTTAGTGGTTAGAGGTAGACCACTAGTTTCTTCTTTTGAAGGCTTTAGCAGTTCTTTGTTTTGGGATTGAAACATCTCTAGTGGATGTTTGAGTTATCGAAGTGGTACTTTCTGGATGTCTTCGAAGGACTTAAGATTTGAATCCATCGAGTGATTGAGTTCTGTTTCGACATGGTTCTTAGGGCTTTACCGATGGATCAGATTAGTAGGGAAATTATTTGAGAATGTGATCTGTTTAAGTTGGCAGGATTTATTGGATCCAGTTTTTTGGTTGAATTTTTGTTGTGGTGATGTGACCGAATCGGATAGGTCACTAAGATCTATGGAATTTGATGGACAGTGTTTCCGGGATAAGTTGATCAAGTTTATACTTGTGTTCATCAACAGCATTCTTGAATCAGAGTTGCGCAGTGGAAGCATTGTGGCAGTTATTCCAGAATAGGAACAGCACCCGATTCTTTGGGAATTTGAGTTTTGTCTTGGATCAGAGGATTTCTACAGGAAATTCATTTTGGATCTAGAGACTTGATTGTTTTGTATCTGTTTGTTTCCAGATAGAGTAGTTTGTCAGAAGACTTCTGATATTTGTGTAATAGAGATTGTGTGGTAGATTTGATTGATCTAGAAGTTGGAGGCAGCCCAGGATCGACAGGAGAGATTTGTGGATATGAGTATTGGATCTTTCTGTTTTCTCTTAAGAGTTAGTGTTTGGTCTACAGGATTGAATTTCCAGTTCGAATAGCTGGAATTTGTTTTGTTTTCACGTATCTCTGAGGGAATACGTGTATGGTTTATCTCTGATTTTAGAATCAGAAATTCTGAGAGATTTGGAAGTTGATCAGGACTTGTCTGTAGTCCTGTGTTTTGTTGAGATTAGTAGATCTAGATATATAGGAGCTGTAGATCTGAGTGGTGTAGCAAGTTTAGATTCTGTAGGACGAGTGTCCCTGTGTTTGTACCTGGGAAACTCTAGGGAATTCTATCCAGAATTTTGTCTGGGTAATTAGAATTGTTTGTTTGAATTTATTGCTATGGTTGCTAGTATTTGGTTGATAGTATATGTTTGCTATTTTTAAAATTTAAAATCTGTATGGGATTATTAAATTACCTTTGCTTTTAAATTTCGAGGACGAAATTCTTTTAAGGGGGGAGGAATGTGATGTCCCGGAAATTTAGGCAATAATTATTTAATAATTTCATTGATAATTATTTTAAAAATGTGAGACATTGATTTAATAATTTAATTCAAACAGAAATTCTCTTTGGAAAACTAATAATTATTTAGTTTGTTAAATAGTATTCTTTTCAATGTTAAATATATTTAAGTTATAAATTTATCTTTCTAAGCTTATTTAAAAATATTTATTTATAATGTATAAATGTTTATACATTGTAAATAGAGGAATTGGTTTTAATTTTAATTTATATTAAATAAAGGATATCTTCTAATTATTATATATAAATGTATAATGTGTAACTTGATTTAAATTAATTTAAATTAGTATTGTAAACTTTTCAAAGGGTTTGTTTTAAAAATCTTTCTTATATTTTTATAGAAATATAAGTAAGCATTTATTTTGGTTTATATAATAAATATAGTTTAATTTTGTTTTATAATAAAAGTTTGATTTGTTTTATTTTAAATTGCTTTTCTTTGAATAGATTTAATTCATTCTTGTTAAAATACAACATTTGATTTAAAATCTTTTGAAATTTAGTTTCATAAAGAATGTTATTTTAAAAATAATTAAACAAGCATTAAAATATAAGTGTATAGTTTTATAAAGAAACTTATATGTATTTATTTAAAAGCTAATGTTAATAAATCATTTGTAACTTGCTAAAACAAATTAGAAATAGTTTAAGATAATTTAAATACATTTATCAATTTAGAAATGGCTTTTAAATATTAACATGCATATGTGTTAATCATTTAACTAATAGAATAGACACTTGTAAAATTATCTACACCTAAACATAACAAGTGGCATTTGTTTTAAATCTCATTGTTTAAAATTATTGATAGGAGAAATATAGCAAATGCATTTGGATTAAAACACATTTTTTTTCTCATTTGAAAATCTGAGAATCATATTTATGTACAATCAAAACCCAATTCAAACAACAAATGCATTTTTTTAAAATTTGCATTCAACCTCAAAACTGCAAATTACAAATCTGCAAATAACAACTTCAAATCTGTAAAACATATAATCTCAAATTTGCAAACCATTTCTACAAACAACTTTAAATTTCTGCAAACCATACAACCTTAAATCTGCAACATTTTAAACCAAGTCTGCAATCTCTTTCTTCATATATCATCTGCAATATAAAATCTGAGCTATTAGTATGGGTCTGCATGCATACACCAACCAGAGAATCAACTTCAAGAGTAATTTAATGGAAGCAAATCAGATTCAACTTGCAATCTGCTGTTCAATGAAATATGCACCTAAATTGTTTCTGCATCTTCTAATTTTGGTGAGTAAGCTTCTTATCTTTTAAAAACAGTTTCTTTTAAAAAAAATCAAAATCAAACATAAACTACAGAGCTTATGTTTATTTACAGAAATCAAATGGTTTAAAACAAAACTGTTCTGTTTGTTTTAAAATGAAATGAGTAAACTCACATGCACAAAAATTGTGACATCTGAGCATATGAAGTGAAAAAAAATGATGTGGTGATTGCTTATTCATGAATGTTCTGTGTACGAATATATATATGTGTTGATTTCTGTAGATGCAGATCTAGTTAGTTTGTAAACTAGAATATTCTCAAATAGAAATCTTTATCATTTGTATTGTTACAGTTAGAAATTTTATATATAAGCAAAATATGTTTGTTAGTATATGGGTAGGTTCTGGAAAATCATGAATTAGTTAAAATAGATGAAGATCTAAATCTGTTATTTCTGACATAATTATAGCAGTGAGTATTTTTAATTAAAATCAAGATACCAACATCATTAATTATTATAACATTGATGCATGTTAAAAATCAGAAGTATAAAACAAATTTCACTTTTTAAATAAACTGTGTAAATTAGCATTCTGTTTGAACAGAAAAAGAATTTTAGAAGCATTTGATAGGCTAGTGGAATTTTGGGGTTAGAATACTTCCTGTAGGTAGAATGTTGATGTGAGAATGAAGGAATTTGGTGATATTTGATCAGTGAGAGAGAGAGGAGGGGGATTGAGTGTTTCCAGGTTTCAGAACCACTGTTTTAAGGGTGCAGTGTTGAAATTTTTGAGGGTCTGCACCTTCTCTCTGTTGCATCGAGTGGGGTAAGAATTTGAGAGGTTGTTTAGGGAGTGCAGAGGTAGCTATGGCCAAGGTCGTGTCGATGATGGTGGCTAGAGGTGGTATTACTAGGAGTTGTCAGGGTGGTCTTGGTTGCAGTGTTGTACTTAGGTGAATTATATTGGTTGTGTGCAGGGTTTATTGACTCGAAGCAATACTCGGGATTTTGTGATGTTATCTCGAAGCAATGGGTGTAGTAACTCGAAGTAATAATATGGTTTCTCGGGTATTGATTCACAGGTTTATAAACCTGAAGTTTTTTTTGCTGTTTTTTAAAAAAAAATATTGAATGGAATTCAAATTCTTGTGCAGGAGTTTGATTCATGTATAAGTTGAACACTGAATTCAAATAGAGTTTGAAATTCAAAGTTTTTAAAAATGAAATATTTTAAATTTAAACAAGTTTTAAATTTGGTTTTAAATCAATATTAAAAACAGTTGCAGGTTTTAGAATCTGTATTTTGCAGTTTTGAATTTTAATGAAATTCATATTTTAAGATGGAAACTTGATTCAAGTATGAATTGAAACTGAATTCAAGTGAAGTTTTGAGTTCAAGGTTTTAAAAATGGAATTTTTAGATTTTAAACAAGTTTTAATTCTGTTTTAAACCAAGATTTAAAACAGTTTCAGGTTTAAGCCTGAGAAGTTTTACAGTTTTTAACTTTTGAATAAATTCATATTTGAAGTTGAAACTTGATTCAGGTAATACTTGAATCTGAACTCAAATGTATTTTTGAATTCAAAAGTTTTAAAAATGAAATTTTAAATTTAAACAAGATTTCAATATGGGATTAAGTCTAGATTTAAACAGTTTCAGGTTTATTCTTTAAAACCCAGATTTCTATTCAAACTGTTTTGTAAATTTTTAAATTTTGAAACAGATTTAAATGTTTCAAACAAGATTTAAATTGATTTTGAAATTAAGTTAAAAACTGTTCCAGTTTCTTTGAAACCCAGTTTTAATTTCAAAACAGATTTTAAATTTAAATGAATGAACATATTCAAATGTTTAAAAGTGAATTTGAAAATGAAATTTCATTTCAAATAAGTTTAAACTTGAAAAGAATCTAGTTCCTTTAGTATTTGAAAGTATTTGAATTAAAATATGAAGTGTTAATTTAAATTTGAATTGAAATAATCAATTAATTTTCAAAGCTTAATTTATTTTAATCAAATAAATTTGTTTTAAATCTTTCTTTATATTTAAGTAATGAATGTTGTTTAAAATTCATTTTTATTTTAAGGTTTATAATTATTCTAATTTGGATTTATGTTTAAATAATTAAACATTTGAATCTTTAAATAAATTGGAATTTGAATTTAATTTTTAGAAATGTAATGTTTTAATACATTTTGAATTTAGATGAGTCATTGATAAGTAATTTAATTATTTTGAAAAATATTTAAGATAGTTAAGGGTTTACTTAATTATTTGATAATGGGTTAGATTAATTTTGATAATTAATCTAATTCAAATTTTTCTTAAGTATATAATTAATGAAATGTGTTAATTTATAATTGATGATAATTATCTAAGGATAATTTAGTAATTAATTAATGTAATTAATTTTGATAACTAACTAGATTAATTAATTGAATATAATTAATTGTAATTTTTTAAGTATTATTAATTGTTAAAGTAATTAAGGAATTAATTACTTATTGTAATTAATTTTGATATGTGATTTATTTAAGTTAATTAATTTAGTTTAATTAATTTTAATAAATCATTTGATGATTTTAGAGAGTAATTACTTAATGTAATTAGTGGAGCAGGATTACATAGAGAAGTAATAAGGATAATTATTGGAATGTAATTAGTAATTTGGATAATTACTTTTGTAATTAATTAAGGAATTAATTAATGATTAATTATTGGATAATTAATTTGTTAATGAGTAATTAAAGATAATTAGTGACAAATTTAATATTAATCAAGGTGATTAATAATTAGATTAATTACTAAATGTAATTAATTTTAATCAAGTAATATTAGAGATCATTAATTATTATAATTAATGATGTAATTAAGGATTGTTTAATTAAGTATAATTAATTAATTAAGTGATTAATTAATTGTAATTAATTAAGGATAAAATATAATTAATTATAATTAATTAATAAATGAGTAATTAAATATTAATTACTTATGATTAAGGTTAATTAATTTATAAAATTAATTAAGGACTAATTACTTATTGTAATTAGTGAATGATTAATCAAAGAGGTTTAATTAAGTTAAATACTTAGTGAATAATTAATTAACTGGGTTAATTAATTAATGGATGTTAAGCAGGATTTAAATTAATTAGAGATGGCTGTAATTAATTTAATTCATTTTAAATTAAATATAATTGTTGGTTAGTAAATCATTGCTTATGGATGTTATTGATTGAATGGTTGTGATCTCAGAAATGAGATGAGTCGTATCTATATGATATGAATGTTTGGTTTAGGTATGATGGTTTGTGATGGACTATTTGGTTGTGATAATTATCTGTTTATGAATGAGATTATCTGTTATGTTATGAATGTGATTATCCATTGTGATATATAGTTTATCTATCTATGTGAATTAGATAATAATGAAATAAGTTAATTATTTAAAACCCTTAAGTACAACTTGGACATTAAAATGGCATTTGGTTGGGATCGGGTTTCCATATTTGGATATCCGAAAACCACATCGATTCCAATTAAACGTTAGGTCGTTAATCCAAGTGGCGCAAGTGAAGACTCGAGGTGTAAGGGCTATACGTCGGTATAACTCTGTGCGTGATTCCGTAATGAGTTGACGGAATAGTACTTATAGATTCGAGATGGTGATCTAGAGTGCAAGGGTTATCGTCGTTAACTCCGAGGGTGATTCCAATACGAGTGTAACGAGATAATGCCTTGGTTTCGTTCGAACCCGAAACGAACTTGTATGGATCGAATGCCTTCAGAACATCGTCAGGTGGACGATGAGCATTCTAAGATTTATGAGTCCTATAAAGGTAATCGTAACCTCAAGCCTCATCAACCGGGAATGGCTAAAACAGGGGAGGTGCAGCAAAGCTTCGTGGGTCGCACCCACTGGAGAGCAAGATTTACTCCTGTCTAGAGGTCCCTTTATATTCGGCTGTGTGGCAGTTGGTGACGACCAATCTGCGGGGTAGTCTTGTTCGGAACTGTTCAGTAAGGAACGGGTCCGGCTTTGTGTTGTAGGGGAGTGGGAGTACTCCTCGGTATGGTGATCTAGGCCACGTACTGTGACGGGCGGTACCCCAGTAGCCCTGCCATTGTTGGAAACCCATTTTCCCTACGTGACCCTACGGTTTTGTTTGTATTACCCAATTTTGTGGCTAGTAGCTGGAATTTAATAGATGTAACAATTTCGGCTATTTCTTATTTACTTGAAAACCCTAGACACTATTATAATATCACTGGATTTCCTATCAAATGTTTTGGTTAGCGTAAGGTAAAAACTTTTCCATGTTTATGTGTGGGAAGTCTTACGTGATACCTTTGTTTTCAAAGGATTTTCTAAAGTTAAGCAACTTTTATCCCCGTTTACTCACACCAGACCCCTGTCTGACCTGAGTGTTTTTTTTCTGTTTTATTAAACTCTTGGGTACTCATATTACGTATGAGTAGTCAAGTGTTTCAGGATTGCTTTGACGAGTTCTGGAGGAGATAATGGAGCAGGAGGCTTCAGCGTGTAGATATAGTTAGTGGTTCCGCTGTGTTTGAGTTGTATCTGTTTTTCTCTGATGTACTTGGATTGTAATTGCTAGACAGATGTTTATAACTGTCTAGTTTGTGTTGTATTAGCTGTATTACTCTGATGTATATGATATTATGTAAAGTATTATGTGATATATTATAATTTATTCGATTCCACTGTGAGATTCTGATGTTGTATGTTCTTTCTTTCCTTTCTTTTCTTTTTTCTATCCCTTTCTTTCTTCTTAGCGATGCGACTTCCTGGAGTTTGGAAGTTGGGTCGTTACACCGCCCGTCACAGTACGTGGCCTAGATCAACGTACCGAGGAGTACGCCCGCTCCCCTGCAACACAAGGCCGGAACCATTCCTTATTGAACAGTCCCGAACAAGACAACCCCGACAGTTGGAGCTCACAACTGTCCACACAGCCGAAATAAAAGGGACATCTAGACAGGGGAAAATCTTGTCCTGCTTGGGCATGACCCACCTAACCTTGCTGCATGTCTCCTGTTTTAGCCATTCCCGGTTGATGAGGCTTGAGGCTGCGATTACTTTTAAAGCACATATCTCTTAGAATGCTCATCGCCCACCTGACGATGTTCTGAAAGCATTCAATCCATACAAGTTCGTTCCGGGTTCGAACAAAACTGAAGGCATTATCTCATTACACTCATTTTGGAATCACCCTCAGAGTTAGCGACGATAATCCTTGCACTCTGAATCTTCATCTTCACTTGAGATTCACGACCTATCGTTATTTTGGATCGATGTGGTTTTCGGATGTCCAAATATGGAAACCCGATCCCGGTCTCATCGAAATCCAAAACGCCATCTTTTAGGGCCAAGTTTTTTTAAAGTTTAAAACAATTCAATTCAATTATCCATATACTCACAGATAGATAATTCACAATATCACAATAAATAATCAACATTATCATCATAACAGATAATCCATATTATCATCATAATGCAACCAAAGCATCCATACACAGCATTACTTATCTCATATCTGAGATCTCAAACCGTACAAGGTAAACAATATCATTCATCCATACATAAGCAATCACATCAGCTATAATTAATTTAAAATGAATTAAATTAATTACTTCATCTCTAATTAATTTAAAGTGAATTAAATTAATTACTTCACCATTATTAAACTTGCTTATTCACAAACAATTAATTATCAATCAATTAATCAATCATCATCCAATTATTCAATTTAACTAATCATCCTTGATTAATTATCTTTAATTACATTTAATTAATTATCCTTTAATTAATTTCACAAATTAATTATCTTTAACCAAATATAGAAGTTAACCTTTAAATTACTAAAATTAATTACATTACTTCTTAATTGATTGTATTAATAAATCAATTCATTTATTAATTATTTCCAAATAAATCCATCACATCATTAATTATAATAAATCAATCACATTAAGCACTTAATCTTCAGTTAAACCAAATTGTTAATCACCCTTGATTAACCACATTAAGTAATTAACTACCCTTAATTACTTCCTCAAATAGATTAATTACTTCATAATTAATTTTATCTAATTAATCCCTTGATTAATTATACAAAGTAATTATACTCAAATTACTTTCATTATTAAATCACCCTTAGTTAATTACATCCAGTAATTATCATTAATTACTTCCCTAAGTAATTATACTTATCACATCATCAAATTATTATTTAAATTAATTAAACTTAATTAATTAACTTGAACAATTCATATTAAACCGAATTAATTACAATGTGTAATTAATTCCTTAATTACTTTCATTAAGTAATTACACTTAATGAATTTAAAATTGATTATTTTAAATTAATTAATCTAATTAATTATTAAAAATTAATCACATTAATCAATTATTAAATAATCCTTAGTTAATGACCTTCAATATTAACAATTCTTTAATTACTTTTCTAAAGTAAATAACTAAGATTTATCATTATTAATTACAATTTAATTAATCTTTAATAACTCATTAATTAATCCTTAATTGTTTAATTAATTAAGTGTTAACTTTATCTTAATTAATCCTTAATTACTTGATTAATTAATTACTAATCATTAATTTGAATATTAAAACCTTATTTAATTAATGATCTTTAATTATCTATTTGTTTATCCTAAATTAATTAGCTTAACCCTTAATTAATTAATTTAAACCTTTAATTACTAAATTAATCAATCCAAATCATTAATTAATTGAATTAGTTAATTATTCATTTTAATTAACTTAATAATTACAAGCCATTAATCTTCATTTATTGAAGAATAACTACATTTTTCTTATTAATGATCAATTATCATTAATAAGGTACTTAAGGAAAGTTTCTTTCAAATTTTACTTTTAAATTTCATTTTAAATTTAGGATTTAAAATGAAAATAATTTAGCTTTAACAAGTTTAAAACAATTTCAAAAACCCTTTTTATTTCACAAGTTAATGAGTTATTTATCTTATAATTTAAAACACCATTCCATTTTAAAGTCGAATCAGTTTAAAAATTCACTTTACCATTCAAACCGATTAAAAAAATTTGAATTTAAAAACTTTTTTATTTCAAACTAAGATTCAAATTTAGATTTGAATCTGATTTAAACTTAGGTTAAATTTCTAGTTTATTTAAAGCTTTACTTTTAAATTCAAACTATTTAAACCACTTTCAAAGTTGTTACAGATAATTTAAATTTTAAAACTTTATTTTATTTTAAACTAAGATTCAAACTTCATTTGAATTCAAACCTATCTTTGATTTAAATACCCATTTTCTATTTCTCATTTTAAACCCAGGTTTAAAGAAATTTTAAACCTTTTTTTTTAAAACCTGTTACTACTAACCCGAGCCCCTACTTCACAATGCTTCAAGAAAAACTCGAGACCATACAACTTGCAACAGAACCCAACCACCATCACCAGAACATAACTCACCGTGCACGTGCACAGTAACCTTATCCACCTCCGACCATCTCCGATGGTCGCTTTACATCGGCAACCTCCTTCTTCCTCACCTACGACCTTCAGATCACCTCCCAAAACTCGAAATCAAATTCGAGAGCCTCCAACCCAAACCTGGAAATTGAAGCCGCCACCACACTTAAACCTGGAACATCGCCTCGCTCGCAAAATCCCCACCACCAGATTTCATACCACTCCGGCCACGACTTCGTCTTCGCCTAAGCCACCATCACCAGAAACCCCGAAACACTCGACCCACCACACGAACCATGGCGATCGATTTTCCTAAGCCTAACTAAACTAGGGTTCAAAACGAAAATCCACAGCCGCAATTTCCCTGATGAACTTCATCACCATCAAAGATTTTTCCCAGCCTCACTGTTCACTCCTCCATCAATAGGAAGAAACCCGACCTCCTCCTTCAACTGGATCACCAGGAAATTACAACTTTCCATCTCCAGTTCATACCAAAACTCCTCTCCCATTCTTTTACTAAAAATTATAATTTTTGTTTTAAAAATCCTATTTTGATTTTAGTATTCAATTCATGATACTGAATTTATAAATTTAAAGGTTTGAGTTTTGGTCTTATTTAACATACAAAGTTGTATAAATATCACCAGAGACAATTAAGCCTTATTTTTGACTAACTTATATTTTTAAACATAAGTCTAAGTTAAATCAAACAATATTTGTTTGATAAATAGATCCTACCAAGAACCAGATCATGAGGTAAGTATTTGTATAAAAACTTGAGCCTGGAAACAACATAACAGAGTAAATATACACAGCATGCACAAAAATTAAGTATTCACATCAGGTTTTTCACTTATGAAATACATATTCACTTCACGTACTAGCAGGCAACCAACTTTTATTTTTTGAGTTTTTAAAAGTGAAGTTTCTCACCTCTTAAAAAGAAGACAGAGCATCTAGATTTTGAAAAACAGTTTGAAACTGAAATCCTTTAGCCCTTGCTTTAAAAACCTTTCACTTGAATGCTTTTTGTTTAAACTTGAGTTTCTTGTTGTTTAGATTTGCTTGCAGGTTGTTTGCTTTTAAACTTGGGTTGAAGATGAATGCATCAGGTTGTGCTTTGAATTTGCTTGCAGGCTTTGAAAAATGCAGGCAGTTTTGATTGTTGATAAAATTTGTAAAATGGAAAATGCTAACTTACTGGTTTGCTGTTGTGGTAAACAAATGAAACAAGGAGATACATATATATATGAAGAAAAGAATATGCAAAGGTAGGTGTTTACTGGGTAAAATCTTTGCTGGTACACTATTTATTTTTATTTTATCAGGCAAGATTTTTTTTTTAAAAGGAGGCTGAAAGGATTTTTTTTATATATTTTGAGTAGACCAAATGGTGTGCTAGTATTAAATGAAATGTCCTTTATGTTGTATACATATCTTATTTCGTATGTATTAAGATATTTCCTCTTTTGCCTTATTTCTTTCTTTGTTCTTGCCTTGCATCTGTTACAGGCAACATACATATCTCATTTACACTTTGTTTCTTTACCTTTTTTGCTTTCATACCTTAAGTACTTAATATTTTCTTTTACTTGCTTTGCATGATCACTTACAGGTTACATACAAGATTCCTTTACTTAGTTTGTTCTTACTTGGTTATGCTTATGTACATATATGAAGTTATTTTAATTATTTGTTATAATTTTAACTTAAGCATTTAGTTCTATGCTTATTTTTATTTCTCTTTTGTTTTTAAACTTTAACTATTAAATACTTAATTTACTTATTATTTATTTTTATACTTATGTTAAATATTAATAAGGTTTATTTTATTTCAAACATTTTTGAAAAACTTATTTTATCAAGTCATATTTAAGACAAAACAAACCTTTTTATTTAAATTTAAACTCCAACTAAAATTAATTTTAAACATTTTATCTTGAGTATTTTAAAGTCATATGATTATTTATTCAATATTAAATCAAATTTCCAATTTACCAAAAATATTAGAATTAGAAATCATGCTTTTATTTTTATTAAACTTAAACAACGGTTATCTATTTACAATATATACCGATATATATATATATATATATATATTATAAACAGAAAACAATTTAATTAGCTTTTAAAAGTTAAAATTACCCATTTAAACATTTATTAAAGAAAATTATTAAATCAATTCAAATTTATTATTAACAATATTATCAAATCTATTTAATTTTAACACAGATTATTAAATTGATATTGCCAAAAATTCCGGGATATCACAACTCGCTTCTGCCTAACCGACAGATCCATGCTCTACTCACCAAACTCTGCACTTCAAAGATGGACTCCGAACCCTTTAAAGGTTTCCTTCAGAGATCGATGAAATGTTTACACCACTGCACAACTTACTCGAGACGGTATTAGGCCACAGTCTCGACAAATAGACTTCCAACCTCAACATACAAACTCCAACCAATGGTAGTTGTGATACACACCACTACCACATCTACCTTTATAATTTATATTGGAAAACCCGAACAGGTAACCCAACAGGTAGGTAAATATATAAATATATTTAAAATTACAAATACACTCTTTCAAGAAAGAAAACACTCCAAAGCCTAGGTATTCACTCAATCTAGCGCTCTGATACCACTATAACGACTCGCTATTCATATCCACAGAATGGCGCATGATTAATAAGAAAGAAAGGGATAGAAAAGAGAAAGAAAGAGAAGAAAGAAGAAACAACACATCAGAATCTAAATAGCGGAACGAATAAATTATATTAATAACATAAAATATTACATAGTATACAACAACTATTAGAGTTACACAGATAATACAACACATACTAGACAGTTATAAACACCCATCTAGTTATACAACTCAATACAACTTAGAGAAAACACAGAGATACCAAACAAAGTGGAATACTAAACATAGCTACAACGCTGAAGCCTCCTACTCCATTGCTCCTCCATAATTCATCAAAGCTAACCTGAATCCCTTGGCTACTCGTAAAAATTTGAGTACCCAATAGTTTAAGAAAAACAGAAAATAAACTCCGGGTACATGGGTCTGGTGTGAGTAACAGGTTAAGGTAGCTTAACTTTGAAAAACCTTTGAAAAGAAAGGTATCACATAAGACTTCCCACACATAAACATGGAAAAGTTTTTACCTTACGCTAACCAAAACATTTGATAGGAAATCTAGTGATATTATAATAGGCCTGGGATTTTCAAGTAAATATGAAATAGCCGAAATTGTTACATCTATTAACTTCCAGCTACTAGCCACAAAAGTGGGTAATACAATCAAAACCGTTGGTACTTATTCGATTTTGGATTCCATACAATGGTAGGGCTACTGGGGTACCACCCATTATAGTAGGTGGCCTAGATCACCGTACCAAGGATCACTCCCAATCCCCTGCAACACAAAGCCGGAACCATTTCTTACTGAACAGTTCCGAACAAGACAACCCCGTAGTTGGTGCGCATTCCAACTGCCCACACAGCCGAATAAAAAGGGACCTCCAGACAGGGGAAAATCTCGTCCTACTTGGGCATGACCCACTTAGCCTTGCTGCACCTCCTCTGTTTTAGCCATTCCCGGTTGATGAGGCTTGAGGCTATGATTACCTTTATAGAACACATCTATCTTAGAATGATCATCGTCCACCTGACGATGTTCTGAAAGCATTCAATCCATACAAGTTCGTTCCGGGTTCAAATGAAACCGAAGGCATTATCTCGTTACACTCATTTTGGAGTCAACCTCAGAGTTAACGACGATAACCCTTACACTTTGAATCATCATCTCGAAAGTACTACCCCATTAAACTCGTATTGGAATCACCCTCAGAGTTTTAACGACGAATAGTCCTTACACCTCAAGTCTTCACTCTTCATTTGAGATTCACGACCTATCGTTAATTTGGATCGATGTGGTTTTCGGATATCCAAATCTGGAAACCCGATCCCGATCTCATCGAAATCCAAAGCGTATCTTTTAAGGCCAAGTTGTTTTAGAGTTTAAAACAATTCAATTTCATTATCCATATACACACATATAGATAATTCACAGATTCACAATAGATAATCATCACAACAGATAATCCAAATCATCATCACAAGGCAACTAATGCATCCATATCACACAACATTATTTATCTCATTTATGAGATTTCAATCCATTCAAGGCAAACAATATCATACATCCGTACATAAGCAATGATCTATAATCACACTATCTATAATTAATTTAAAATGAATTAAAATAATTACATCATCTCTATTTAATTTAAAGTGGATTAAATTAATTACTTACATCAATATAAATCTTGCTTACATATCCATTAATTAATTAATTAATCATTCTCTAATTAATCACCTTAATTAATCATCCTTGATTAATTATTCTTTAATTATACTCAATTAATTATTATTTAATTAATTTTACAAATGAATTACTCTTAACTAAAATTAGTAATTAACCTTTAGTTACTTCATTAATTAATTAACTATAATTAATTACATTAATCCTTAACTAATTACATTAATTAATTACCTTTAATCACTTATTTTTGATTAATTAATCTTAATTAATCAATCTTAATTACATCATTAATTATATTAATTAATGATCCTTAATTAAATTTAAATTAATTACTTATTTAAATTAATTACATTGAGTAATTATTCTCAATTAAACCATAATTATTAATCACCTTTGATTAATCACATCCGGTAATTAACTACCCTTAATTACTTATCAAATGAATTACTCCTTAATTAATTATCTTTAATTAATCCCTTGATTAATTATAAAGTAATTTAATCTAAATTACTTCTATAATTTAACCATCTTCCACTAATTACATCCAGTAATTATCATTAGTTACTTCACTAAGTAATTGTACTTCATTAGTTACATTAAGTAATTATTATCAAATCCAGCGTTTAAAATTAATTAAACTTAATTAATTAATCTAAACTAATCACACTAAACTCAATTAATTACATTAAGTAATTAATTCCTTAATTACTTCCATTAAGTAATTAAACTAAAATAAATTCGACAATCGATTATCATTTAATTAATTAATAAAATTAATTATTTAAATTAATCACATTAATTAATTGTTAAATAATCTTAAGTTAATGAGCATTATTAACAATTAAAAATTATTTAATTACTTTCCTAAAGTAATTAACTTACATTGATCATTATTAAATTTCGAATTGATTGATCTTTAATATCCAATTAATTAACCTTTAATTATTTAATTAATTAAGTGTTAACTGTAACTTAATTAATTCTTAATTACTTGATAAATTAATTCTTAATTATTAATTAATATTCCAATTAATAATCCTTAATTACAAATTAATTATCCTTAATTAATTAATCTCAACCATTAATGAATCAAGTTAAGCCTTTATTACTTATTTAATTAATCCAAATCATTAATTAATTAAATAAATTAATTATCCATTTAATTTCCATATAAATTTAATGTATTATAAATCATTAAATTCTAATTTACTTTAAGATAAATCATTGTTCTTATTAATGATCAAGTTATCGTTTACAAAGTATTTAAAACCATTTACTTTAAATTTACCTTCAAATTTCTTTTTAATTTAAAAGTTTAAATTGAATACAAATTTTCTTTAACAAAGTTTTAAACACATTTCTAAAACCGTTCATTTCACAAGTTAAAGAAATACTCATTTAACGCAGAAGTTTAAAAGGATTTAAGACCTAATTCATATTTAAATTCAAATCAATTTGAATTACATTTTAAACATTCAAAATTGTTCAAATCATTTAAATTTAAAAACTTTTCTTCATTTCAAAATTTGAATACATATTTAAATTTGAATTTAGATAAACCTTCAGATTTTAAAACTCTACTTATATTTTAAAACTTCATTTTAAAATTCAACTACTTAAACATTTCTAAAGTAATTAAATCAAATCAAATCAAATTTAGAAACTTCATCTTATTTGAAAATTGAGATTCAAACTTAAACCAGATTTTATAAACTTGATTTAAAACTTATTTAAAACCTTGTTTTACATTTAAATTTCAGTATGAAATTTTAAATAAAACATTTAAAATTTTACTTTTAACTCATTAAAATTATTTTAAATAATTTAGATTTATAAAACTTCCTTAAATTTCAAACTAGGATACAAAAGTTATTTGGATCCATATCCCAAAATCTGATTTAAACTTTATTTAAAAACTATTTCAAATTTTAAAATCTGTTTTAAAATCAAACATACAGGTTTTTAAAAACCTGTAACAATTTCATTTACCCGAGCCAACCAAATATTGCTTCAAGTCATCAAGCTAAGAACTTCGAGCAAATCATCGGACTACCTAAGGAAAACTCGAGACAACTACTCTGCTTCCACCCATAGTACATCAGAAACCAAAAGTGCACGGTGCACATGCACCGTGCCTCCGATCAATTCCAGCAACCTTCGGTGGTCTTCCCTCATCGGCGACCAATTCCTCACTCCACCTCGATCATCATCTCGCTTCCACACCACTCGAATTTGAATTCGAGTTCAAGTCTTAAACCTCGAACAGAAAAGAATGTCGACCACCGAACCTGTAAACGCTTCATCCACGGCGCTCCGACCACCAATAATTCTGCAAAACCGGCCACAGTCTCGTCTACGACCACACTTCTAACTCCTAAAACGTAGTTGAACTCGATCGTCCCTATAGTCCGTGCCGATCAAATCAAATTGCCTAGTTAAAACTAGGGTTACAGGAGATAATTTGCCACCGCTGTCTCTACGACGAAGTTCAACACCACCTACCATTTTTGCCTCCAACACGGTTCACTCCTTTATCATCACAGAGATTCCCAGAACTTCAGATCAACTAAATCACCAGAAATCCACCCAAATCACCTTTCTGGTTAAACCAACAATGCACCCTCAACTCAACATTAAAAATTATGATTTTAGTGTTGAAAATCATGTTTTGTTTCTTGTATTCAATTTATAATTCTGGATTTATAAACTTCCCAGTTTAAATTTTCGTATTATTCCATTTGCACTGATATTTTAAGTTACACAGAGATACCCAGGTTTTCAATTTAACTAAATTAAGTTTCTAAATCTTAATCTATGTTAAATCAACATCTTTTGTTTGTGAATAAGGTCCTAACAATAATTATTCCTAGACAAAATTGAATTCAAATCAAAACAAAATTCAGGAACTAAAAGCATATATCTTACATATATATATACACAACAGGTTCACACAATCATATTCATCTCATCATCACAAGCATGCAACCAAAATTTTATACTAAAGTTTTTAAAACAAAGTTACTCACCTTTTTAAATCAGAAGACAGAGCCTCCAATTCTTTTGCTTGGGTTAAAACTTGAATGTTGAGATGCTACTGATTTTTGAAAATAGTTTTTGATTTAAAACTGCAGTTGCTTAAATGAAGACTTGAGTTACTGAAGCTTTAAAACTTTGATCATTAAAAGGACTACATGCATGCAGCTGCTTGAATTCCAGATTCTAAATGATGCAGTTGCCTTGATTGAATATGGAGGTTTCATATTTTCTTATATGTTTGAAGATGAGTTACAGGAGTTGATTTGAAAATGGTTCCATGGATTTGTTTTGCATGTTTGATTTGAGGATTTGAAATTTTTTTGCAAACTTGGTTATAGAGATTACAGATTTTCTTTGAAACTGTACAGGTTTTTTTTTAGATTTGCTTTGCTCTTTTTATTAGAAAAAGAAAAAGAAATGAAAGAAGATTTGTTTTTATATAAAAACTGAAATAAAAATAAAAGAAAATGCTAATTTTAAAATGCCACTTGTCTTAAATTTAAACATTTGTCATGTAGGTATGCAAATTAGTTAACACATGTCTTTTAAGGTAATTTAGTTATAATTAAATGTTAATTAGTATTTAGTTAATAGATTAATATAAGATAAATGTAAACTTATGTTTAATTAATTAGTTATTATGTACTTATTTACATGTAGATAATTTTGGAATGAATAAATCCAACTATATTTATAAATAAAGGTTCATACAAATATTTTGAAATCCAAAACAAATAAAGAATTTTACACTTTTAAATTTTCAAAGCTTTAAATTCAAATCCAAATCAAATTCTAAAATTCAATTTGAAACACAAATTATTTTTATAAAAATCTGTTCATTAAAACAATACATCATTATATTTTTAAAATAACAAATTTGATAAATTTAAATAATTTATAAAAGAAATTGTTTCTTTATTAATAAATTACTTATTTTATCACACTATATTTAAAATAAACCTTATTGTTAATTTTATTTAAATTTAAACTTAAGTTAAAACATATGTTAACCATTTAAATATTTACCTTTTGTATTTAAAATCATATAGTTATTTATTATATTCTTTTTAAAAAAACTAAATATCAAATAAATAAATTTAAACAAATTAAATTTTATCTCAACAATTTAAAACCATATTTTATTTATTCAATAGCTTTTTAAAAGTTTAACTTTAAAATTATACCCAATTTTACCAAAGATATATATTATTTAGAAAACAAGATTTATTTGTTTATTAAATTTAAAACAAGGTTTATCTATTTACAATATATACATATTCTATATACATTATAAATAGAAAACAATTTATTAGCTTTTAAAAGATAAAATCTATCAATTAAATATTTATTTAATCGGATTATTAAATTAATTCCAATCTTATTAACAAAGATCATCCAATCAATTTAATTTTTAATTCAGATTATTAAATTGATATTGCCTAAAATTCTGGGTCATCACATTCCTCCCCCTTAAAAGAATTTCATCCCCGAAATTTAGAACAAAGGTAATTTAATAGTCTATTTAAAGATTTAATTTTAATTTTAAAATACAAGCATATATCAAACATATGCTAATAACCATAGCAATTAATACACCCAATCAAACAATCTAACTATCTAGACAAAATTCTGGAAAGAGTTTCCTCGAGTTTCCCAAGTATATATATCGGGATACTCGCTCTACATAACCCAAATAATCTATACTACTAAGCTATAGAGCTCTTACTCATCTAGATCTACAAAACTAAACAGCATATCAGACTATAGACAAGTCTGACTCAACAACCAAACCTCCTGAACTACTGGTTCCAAAACCAGAGATAAATCATACACGCACTCCCTCAGAGATACGTGAAACTCATTGAATCCCAGTTATCCAATCTGGCAGTTCAATCCTGAAAACCCAATACTTATCCAACCAAAACACAGAAGATATCCAAAACACCTCGGAGCCAGCTTCCTAGCCTTACTCCAAAACTTATAACTCCTTTGACCATAGTAAACTTAACCAAAACCAAATCTCCGACTCCAGAATCCAAATTCTTTCATATCTTTTCCACAAAATTCTTTGGACGATCCCGGCTGCCAACATCCAAACCGATCAGCTCAACCTTTGCTGATACCTCTATAAACAAACAGAACCAAAAACAGCCCTGCACAATGGTCTCCTCAAGACCAACCAAAACCAAGAACAACTCTACTCTTTAAACATCAGAAGACAATAAACTTCCCCTAATTCCAGAAAAGACATCAGCAACACTCCCAAACTGCTTCCATTGCACAACTCTGATCCGAAGTAGATAAGAATTCTGATGAAGAACACAAGCACAAATTGGACATCACATCCCAGACATATGGTTCAATAGATCCATAAAAGTTAACTCAGAAGTTCCTCCAAAAATCAGAGCTACTTCATCAAACTCTATCTCTAAGAACCATCCTTCGACTAAACTGAATCACAGGTTCCCCTCCTGGAATCCTAGTCGATAAGAAAACACAATCTGCAGATGCAGAAAAACCTCTGACTTCCCTTAAGACATCTAGAAAATCTCTGATAACCCAAGAGAACACTCAAACAATCGCAAGTCACTTTTGCGACCAATCCAACCTAATTCCAAAGAAAATTGTTCTCTCT
Organism: Allium cepa; assembly: GCA_030765085.1. Classification (NCBI taxonomy): domain Eukaryota; kingdom Viridiplantae; phylum Streptophyta; class Magnoliopsida; order Asparagales; family Amaryllidaceae; genus Allium; species Allium cepa. Next base: position 1,048,035,676 of record CM060941.1, read on the forward strand.
TTACCAAACAAAACAGCTTACGCTGGTCAAGCCAATCCATCGAAGAAATGGATCCACTTTGCTGCTTCTGAACTCCACCTCCGGAAAAACTGCTCAGCCAGAAAACTTTCTGCCAACACAAAACATTCCGAGTTGCATCGCTGACACAGATGCCAAAGACTTCCTATCCAAAGCTCTTCAAGAAACTCAGACCTCAAAGCCGACCACAACATCCTGCTGAACCCAGCCAGAACACCGAAGCAGATACACTTCCTTAACCTTGTTCCAAAGAAACATCTTCGGAGACAATCTATAGTCACTGCATCTCAACACGCAGCTACTACTTCCGGAGGTATGAAGATACCATTACCCACTTCTGCCTAACCGAAAGATCCATACTCTACTCACCAAACTCTGCACTTCAAAGATGGAATCCGAACCCTTTATAGGTTTCCTTCAGAGATCGATGAAATCTTCACACCACTGCACAACTTACTCGAGACGGTATTAGGTCTACAGTCTCGACAAATACATTTCCAACCTCAACATACAAACTTCAACCAATGGTAGTTGTGATACACACCACTACCACATCTACCTTTATAATTTATATTGGAAAACCCGAACAGGTAACCCAACAGATAGGTAGAAATATATCAATGTTTATAAATATATTTATAATTACAAATAGCTCTCTCAAGAAATAAAACACTCCAAAGCCTAGGTATTTACTCAACCTAGCGCTCTGATACCACTGCAACGACCCGCTATTCATCTCTACAGAATGACGCATCATTAATAAGAAAGAAATGGATAGAAAAGAGAAAGAAAGAGAAGAAAGAAGAAACAACACATAAGAATCTAAATAGCGGAACGAATAAATTATATTAATAACATAAAATATTACATAGTATACAACAACTATCAGAGTTACACAGATAATACAACACATACTAGACAGTTATAAACACCCATCTAGTTATACAACTCAATACAACTTAGAGAAAACACAGAGATACCAAACAAAGTGGAATACTAAACATATCTACAACGCTGAAGCCTCCTACTCCATTGCTCCTCCATAATTCATCAAAGCTAACCTGAATCCCTTGGATACTCATAAAAATTTGAGTACCCAAGAGTTTAAGAAAAACATAAAATAAACTGCGGGTCATAGATGGGTCTGGTGTGAGTAACAGGTTAAGGTTGCTTAACTTTGAAAAACCATTGAAAAGAAAGGTATCACGTAAGACTTCCCACACATAAACATTGAAAAGTTTTTATCTTACGCTAAACAAAAACATTTGACAGGAAATCCGATGATATTATAATAGGTCTAGGGTTTTCAAGTAAATATGAAATAGCCGAAATTGTTACATCTATTAAATTCCAGCTACTAGCCACAAAAGTGGGTAATACAATCAAAATCGTTGGCACTTATTGGATTTTGGATTCCATACAATAGTAGGGCTACTGGGGTACCGCCCATCACAGTACGTGGCCTAGATCACCGTACCGAGGATCACTCCCAATCCCCTGCAACATAAAGCTGGAACCATTCCGTACTGAACAGTTCCGAACAAGACAACCCCGTAGTTGGTGCGCATTCCAACTACCCACATAGCCGAATAAAAAGGGACCTTTAGACAGGGCAAAATCTCGTCCTGCTTGGGCATGACCCACTTAGCCTTGCTGCACCTCCCCTGTTTTAGCCATTCCCGGTTGATGAGGCTTGAGGTTACGATTACCTTTATAGAACACATCTATCTTAGAATGCTCATCGTACACCTGACGATGTTCTGAAAGCATTCAATCCATACAAGTTCGTTCCGGGTTCGAACGAAACCTAAGGTTTTATCTCGTTACACTCATTTTAGAATCACCCTCACAGTTAACGACGATAACCCTTGCACTCTGAATTTTCATCTCGAACCTGAAAATACTACCCCATTAACTCGTATTGGAATCACCCTCAGAGTTTTAACGACGAATAGTCCTTACACCTCGAGTCTTCACTCTTCATTTGAGATTCACGACCTATCGTTAATTTGGATCGATGTGGTTTTCGGAAATCCAAATCTGGAAACCCGATCCCGGTCTCATCGAAATCCAAAGCGTATCTTTTAAGGCCAAGTTGTTTTAGAGTTTAAAATAATTCAATTTCATTATCTATATACACACAGATAGATAATTCACAGATTCACAATAGATAATCATCACAATAGATAATCCATGTTGTCATTATCAAAAGATAATCCAAATCATTATCACAATGCAACTAATGCATCCATATCACACAACATTATTTATCCCATTTATGAGATTTCAATCCATTCAAGGCAAACAATATCATCCATCCATACATAAGCAATGATCTATAATCACACCATCTATAATTAATTTAAAATGAATTAAATTAATTACATCATCTCTATTTAATTTAAAGTGAATTAAATTAATTACTTACATCAATATAAATCTTGCTTACATATACATTAATTAATTACAAATTAATTAATTATCATTCTCTAATTAATCACCTTAATTAATCATCCTTGATTAATTATTCTTTAATTATACTCAAGTAATTATTCTTTAATTAATTTTACAAATTAATTATTCTTAACCATAATTAGTAATTAACCTTTAATTACTTCATGACTTAATTAACTATAATTAATTACATTACTCCTTAATTTATTACATTAATTACCTTTAATCACTTATTTTTGATTAATTAATCTTTATTAATCAATCTTAATTACATAATTAATTATATTAATTAATTATCCTTAATTAAATTTAAATTAATTACTTATTTAAATTAATTACATTGAGTAATTATTCTCAATTAAACCATAATTATTAATCACCTTTGATTAATCACATTCGGTAATTAACTACCCTTAATTACTTATCAAATGAATTACTTCTTAATTAATTATCTTTAATTAATCACTTGATTAATTATAAAGTAATTTAATCTAAACTACTTCTACAATTAAACCATATTCCACTAATTACATCCAGTAATTATCATTAGTTACTTCACTAAGTAATTGTGCTTCATTAATTACATTAAGTAATTATTGTCAAATCCATTGTTTAAAATTAATTAAACTTAATTAATTAATCTAAACTAATCACATTAAACTCAATTAATTACATTAAGTAATTAATTCCTTAATTACTTTCATTAAGTAATTAAACTTAAATAAATTCGACAATCGATTATCATTTAATTAATTAATCTAATTAATTATTTAAATTAATCACATTAATTAATTATTAAATAATCTTAAGCTAATGAGCATCATTAACAATTAAAAATTCTTTAATTACTTTCCTAAAGTAATTAACTTACATCAATCATTATTAAATTTCAAATTGATTAATCTTTAATATCCAATTAATTAACATTTAATTATTTAATTAATTAAGTGTTAGCTGTAACTTAATTAATTCATAATTACTTGATAAGTTAATTCTTAATTATTAATTAATATTCCAATTAATAAACATTAATTACAAATTATTTATCCTTAATTAATTAATCTCAACCATTAATTAATTAAGTTAAACCTTTAATTACTTATTTAATTAATCCAAATCATTAATTAATTATCTATTTAATTTCCATATAAATTTAATGAATTATAAATCATTAAATTCTAATTTACTTTAAGATAAATCTTTATTCTTATTAATGATCAAGTTATCATTTACAAAGTATTTAAAACCATTTACTTTAAATTTACCTTCAAATTTCTTTTTAATTTAAAAGTTTAAATTGAATACAAATTTTCTTTAACAAAGTTTTAAACACATTTCTAAAACCTTTCATTTCAGAAGTTAAAGAAATACTCATTTAACGCAGAAGTTTAAAAGGATTTAAGACCTAATTCATATTTAATTTCAAATCAATTTGAATTACATTTTAAACATTCAAAATTGTTTAAATCATTTAAATTTAAAAACTTTTCTTCATTTCAAAATTTGAATACATATTTAAATTTGAATTTAGATAAACCTTCAGATTTTAAAACTCTACTTATATTTTAAAACTTTATTTTAAAATTCAACTACTCAAACATTTCTAAAATAATCAAATCAAATCAAATCAAATTTAGAAACTACATCTTATTTGAAAGTTGAGATTCAAACTTAAACTTGAAATTCCAGATTTTATAAACTAGGATTAAATTTATTTAAAACCTTGCTTTACATTTAAATTTCAGTTTGAAATTTTTAAACAAAACATTTTAAATTTTACTTTTAGCTCATTAAAATTGTTTTAAATAATTTAAATTTATAAAACTTCCTTAAATTTCAAACTAGGATATAAAAGTTATTTGGATCCATATCTCAAAATCTGATTTAAACTTTATTTAAAAACTGTTTCAAATTTTAAAATATGTTTTAAAATCAAACAGACAGGTTTTTAAAAACCTGTAACAATTTCATTTACCCGAGCCAACCAAATATTGCTTCGAGTCATCAAGCTAAGAACTTCGAGCAAATCATCAGACTACCCGAGGAAAACTTGAGACAACTACTCTACTTCCACCCAGAGTACATCAGAAACCAAAAGTGTACGGTGCACATGCACCGTGCCTCCGATCAATTCCAACCACCTCTGGTGGTCTTCCCTCATCGGCGACCAACTCCTCACTCCACCCCGATCATCATCTCGCTTCCACACCACTCGAATTTGAATTTGAGTTCAAATCTTAAACCTGGAACAGAAAAGAACATCCACCATCAAACCTGTCAACGCTTCATCCACGGCGCCCCGACCACCAATAATTCTGCAACACCGGCCACAGTCTCGTCTACGACCACACTTCCTACTCCTAAAACCTAGTTGAACTCGATCGCCCTACAGCCCGTGTCGATCAAATCAAATTGCCTAGTTAACACTAGAGTTACAGGAGATAATTTGCCACCGCTGTCTCCACGATGAAGTTCAACACCACATTTTTGCCTCCAACACGGTTCACTCCTCCATCATCACAGAGATTCCCAGAACTTCAGATCAACTAAATCACCAGAAATCCACCCAAATCCCCTTTCTGATTAAACCAACAATGCACCCTCAACTCAACATTAAAAATTATGATTTTAGTGTTGAAAATCATGTTTTGTTTCTTATATTCAATTTACAATTCTGGATTTATAAACTTCCCAGTTTAAATTTCCATATTATTCCATTTGCACTGATATTTTACGTTACACAGAGATACCCAAGTTTTCAATTTAACTAAATTAAGTTTTTAAATCTTAATCTATGTTAAATCAACATCTTTTGTTTGTGAATCAAGTCCTAACAATAATTATTCCTAGAAAAAATTGAATTCAAATCAAAATAAAATTCAGGAACTAATAAACAGAGAAAATCTGTTGAAACAGAAGCATATATCTTACATATATCTATACAAAGCAGGTTCACACAATCATATTCATCTCATCATCACAAGTATGCAACCATAATTTTATACTAAATTTTTTAAAATAAAGTTACTCACCTTTTTAAATCAGAAGACCTCCAATTCTTTTGCTTGGGTTAAAGCTTGAACGTTGAGATGCCACTGATTTTTGAAAATAGTTTTTGATTTAAAACTGCAGTTGCTTAAATGAAGACTTGAGTTACTGAAGCTTTAAAACTTTGATCTTTAAAAAGGACTACATGCATGCAGCTGCTTGAATTCCAGATTTTAAATGATGCAATTGCCTTGATTGAATATGCAGGTTTCAGATTTGCTTGTATGTTTGAAGATGAGTTACAGGAGTTGATTTGAAAATGGTTCCAGGGACTTGTTTTGCATGTTTGATTTGAGGATTTGAAAAATGTTTGCAAACTTGGTTATAGAGATTACAGATTTTCTTTGAAACTGTACATGGTTTTTCTCTCTAGATTTTCTTTGCTCTTTTCATTAGAAAAAGAATGAGAAATGAAAGAAGATTTGTTTTTATATAAAAACTGAAATAAAAATAAAAGAAAAAGCTAATTTTAAAATGCCACTTGCCTTAAATTTAAACATTTGTCATGTAGGTATGTTAATTAGTTAACACATGTCTTTTAAGGTAATTTAGTTATAATTAAATGTTAATTAATATTTAGTTAACAGATTAATATAAGATAAATGTAAACTTATGTTTAATTAATTAGTTATTATGTACTTATTTACATGTAGATAATTTTTGAATGAATAAATCCAATTATATTTATAAAATAAAGGTTTATACAAATATTTTATAATCCAAAACAAATAAAAAAAATTATACTTTTCAATTTTCAAAGCTTTAATTTCAAATCCAAATCAAATTCTAAAATTCAATTTGAGACACAAATTAATTTTATAAAAATCTATTTATTAAAACCATACATTATTATATTTTGAAATAACAAATTTGATAACTTTAAATAATTTATAAAAGAAATTGTTTCTTTATTAATAAATTACTTATTTTATCACACTATATTTGAAATAAACCTTATTGTTAATTTTATTTAAATTTAAACTTAAGTTAAACATATTTTAAACCATTTAAATATTTACCTTGTGTATTTAAAATCATATAGTTATTTATTATATACTTTTTAGAAAACTTAATATCAAATAAATTAATTTAAACAAATTAAATTTTGTCTTAACAATTTAAAACCATATTTTATTTATTCAATAGCTTTTTAAAAGTTTAACTTTAAAATTATACCCAATTTTACCAAAGATATATATTATTTAGAAAACAAGATTCATTTATTTATTAAATTTAAAACAAGGTTTATCTATTTACAATATATACATATTCTATATACATTATAAATAGAAAACAATTAATTAGCTTTTAAAAGATAAAATCTATCAATTAAATATTTATTTAATTGGATTATTAAATTAATTCCAATCTTATTAACAAAGATCATTCAATCAATTTAATTTTTAATTTAGATTATTGAATTGATATTGCCTAAAATTCTAGGTCGTCACGGTTCTCATCTATTCCTTCATGTATAGTATCATTTAATATTAAATCTATTTGTGAATCATTCAGCATTTTCTTAAGTTTATAATTATTTACCTGAATAGTATTTACTTTTTTATTTTTCAATTTAATTATAAATCATTAACACTAAATAAAGTTTATAACATTTCTTATACATCTTATTTCTTTATTTATAGACATAATTTCATTTTGATACACTTTTATTACTAAAGTTTTACTTCTATGATATTCCATCCTATCCTAGAGCAATATAAAGGTAATCTTATCCATTTTACTTAACAAGAATATTCAATAGTTTAAACCTTTTTTTAATTTTCATTATCTTTTAGTTTAAGAGTTACAAAACTTCCTCTTTTATATTTCATTAAACACTTAGCTTTAATTTCAGATTTCAATTTGGAAGTTTCCGACCGTTTTAAAATCGTCGAAAATTTCATTTCATTTCAATAGTTGAAATTCACTAATAAACAGAAAACTTAAGAACTAAATACCGGGTTTCATTTCAGATCATCTTGAAATACTCTATACTTATTATATTTTATATCAACTTATAATTATTGGATTTAAACTATAATTGTTTGTCAAAAAAATATGTAGCAAAGCTACTATAGTGATCTTCCCACTTTGAAACTCGAAAATGAATATCGATGATGTTGCGATCATCACCGAATTATTCTTCAACGACATAAAAAGGGAGAAGAGAACTTATTTCCTTTAATGAAATTCTTTTAAAAACATTTCTTTCAAAACCCATTGACAATTTTTGTAACAGCCCGCAAACCCGTACCCCTTGAGTCGAAACTATTCTCCATCATGTCAACTCATAGTGAACGGAAATACGGACCATTAGAGTTAAAGAAGAAGGAGGTAGAAGAAGAAAATAAAAAAAATCAGAATCTTACCATCGCAGCGGAACAATATATAATAGATAACAACAGATTTTATTCAAAAGAATATGTAATTGATTCATACATTACATTATCAGAGTACAACACAATTTCGGACAGTTACATTAACCTATCCTTCCAAAGATAAGTATATAGCTTATACTGCACAATGGAATAATCATCAAGTACGCATGATACGTCTCGTTATTCAGCTTGTCTCTTGAGCTCCACACCATCTCATCCTGTGTCTATAATACTCGGTCTGACCCGGGCATTATAGTTAAATAACACACGAGTCGGTCTGGAAAACCAGTGTGAGAAAACACACTCAATTTGATTATTAAAATTTGAAAATCCTTTGAAATCAAAGGTATCTCGTAAGATCACGTCATAAATAAACATGCCAGGTTTTTACCTTACGATAACCAAAATATTTTCTTATCAAATCCTCTGATATTATAGTAGTATCTATATACAAATACTTATTCAAATAGCCGAAATTGTTACATTCATTAAATTCCAGCAATACTAGGTTCTACAAACAAAACCGTAAAGGCACGTAGGGAGAATGGATTTCCACCAACGGCAGGGCTACTGGGGTACCGCCCGTCACAGTACGTGGTCTAGATCACCGCACTGAGGATCCTCCCTAATCTCCTGCATCACAAGTCCAGAGCCACCCTTTACTGGATAGTCCAAATAAGATCACCTCGTGGATGGGATCAGCAACTGCCCACGCAGCCGAATAAAAGGGACCTCTAGACAGGAATGACCTTACCCTAATTGGTTGCTAGCCACTTAAGCTTGTGTGAACCTCCCCTGGTTTATCCATTCCCGGTTGATGAGGCAAGAGGCTATGTGTTACCTTTTTAGCAAACATACACTTTGATTGCTCACCGTCCTCCTGACGATATTCTGAAAGTATTCGTCCATACAAGTCCATTCCGGGTTCGAACGGAACCGAAGGCACTACTCCTACTATATCCGTTTTGGAATCACTCTTAGGATTAGTAGCGATTTTCCCCCGCACTTTACTGCTCCATCTTCAACTCCAAGCTCTTGTCTTCTTCACGGAAATGTTCAAACCGGATCGAAGTGGTTTTCGAAAAATAAATCCCAATCCCGATCTCTTCGAAACAAACAGCGCATTGACCAATATTGATATCCGGTTATTTAACTATCAAATAACATTCATCAACAAATATCAGATTAAATAATTTTCCAAATTATTTACTAATCTCAAAATATCTTCGCAAGATATATTTCCACTCTTCAACTGTTTGAAAGATAGTTTTCAAATCACTTTCCTCTCTCGGAAGAAAATTCCCACCCAATTGTTTAATTTCCATTGAAAATCGCCAAGCCTTAAGTTTTTAGACTTTTAAAACAATTTAAATCACTTTATCCAAAAATATGTATTCTTTGAACATTTTGAAATAAAAACTATTTAAAACACTTAAAATAAAAACTATTTAAAACACTTATTTAAAAATATACTTTAAACACTTTATTAAAAGTATACACTTATTTCTCATGTAAAACTTAAGCCAAAACTAAAATAAAAATTATTCTATAAGGTAACAATATTAAATAATTATCTTTTAAATCATAATACTAGCTAAACCCTTAAAATAATTACTACTATAATTAATTTAAATAAATATTCACTTTAAAATTATAAAAAAATTTGAAATAATGAAATTTCTCTAAAACATCCTTTTAAAACCACTTTAAAACCTCTATCTTATACTTGGAAATCTTTCTTTGAAAATATATTTGTCTTTCCAGGGAAACACAATTCCCTTTCCACACCTTTAAAAATAAACCACTATTTATTTTTAAAACAAATTACCCATTCCTTTATAAATTCCCACCATGAATTTATACTTCCAAATATCCACTGATATCTTATTTCACTTTATGAAACCCAGTTTATAAATTCCATAGTCTTATTCTCACTTTAGAACACAGTTTCAAACACTAAATCAATTTCCAAATTGATTTTCAAAATTAACTTCATTTAAAAATTACTCCTTACTTATCCAAGTTTATTTTAAGTCTATTAATGCCAAACTCACTTTATGATTCAAAATCTTATTTTAAGCTAAAAATATCCATTTCATTCTTTATTCAAAATTCTCCCTTTTAATTCTTCCAATTATTTTAAATCTTAATATTTAAAATAAAATTATCTAATTCTTAAGCAATATCACTCAAGTCTCCAAAACCCTTTAATTTAATTTATTTAAAATCTCTGTGTTTTTGTTTTGCATATCAAGTATTTATTTAATAGAATTTTAAACAAATCAAACCTTTATTCTTTCCCAATTCATTATTTAATTTATCTAAAATTGTTTTACTAAATATTTCTCTCTTATATCTCTTTTCAAAATCAAATCTTTTATATTTTTCATATCTTCAAAATATCCAAATATATTCAGCCAACCATAGCATTCAAAAAATTTAATTACCAATATAATCAATATAATCATCATAGATTATCACATAAATCACAACGCTAAATATAAAATAGATTCAACGTTTTGAGGAATCTAGTTGGATCCCTCCAACCTATTTTCCCTACATCCACAGTTGTTAGCACAACAATTTAAAATACCTATCCCGCTTCAAGGCGGGATATCGCGGTATAAAGGGTCATCCACTATTATGCGGGACGCATAAAGTCTCATCCGCTATATAATGCGAGAAATAAATCGCTCCAATATATATACTACAACTACTACTACATATATCACATCCAGTCAATTCAATCAGTCAGCCAATAATTTAAATATAACTATTTAAATTTAAAAGGTAATCAGAATGAGTGAGATTAACGCACCTTTGTTTTTGTTGCAACCCATTTCCATTCCGGCTTGTTTCTTTACCATTTTTGACCTTGTAACAAACATTATAAAGTTTTATTGATATTCGAATCAATCGAACAAATTAATTACCGTTTAATAGTTTTAATCTTAACTAACGCTTTAATTTAATAAATAACTAATTTCTAAACTCATTTCCCTTTAAAGAGCTTTAGTAGCTAAAATAAATTAAAAAGCAATTAAATAAATTAACCATCTTAATATTTATTTTTAAATGAAATAGTAAGTGAAAAAATATATAAGTATTTTTATTCTTTTCGTTTTCTTTTGAAATCATATATATATACACACACTTATAAAATAACTCCTGTGGATTCAAAAATCCAACTTAAATAAACTATCCAATATTTTTAAATCCCTATACATACATACATACATACATACATACATACATACATATATATATATATATATTTCAAAATCTTATCTTTGGAACTATATATATACACTTATAAAAGTACTTTATATTACCATTTAAATTTTTCTACTTGCCTAAATCCTATTTACATATATATTCCTATCTATTTTTTTTACTGTATATATATCCATATATATATATATATACACACTATCAAGTTAAAATAAATAAATTGTATATTTATGTATCTTGCTGTAATTATTATTATTATTATTACATTTAAATAAAAAACAAAAACTACCTTGCCGCTCAAACCCAAACCCGAGATGCCCAATCACACATCGCAGCACCATCCTCTCATCATCGCGACCACCCAGGCCCTAACCGTCGTCGTCAGCCATCTATCCAGACCCAATCGGGTTCTGTAACGACCCGCAAATTCGTACTCCTTGAGTCCACACTATTCTACATCAATCAACTCAAGTTGAACAGAAATACGAACCATTTGGGTTAAAGAAGAAGAGGTAGAAGAAGAGAAAACAGAAAACAATAACAGAATCTAACCAACGCAGCAGAATAAAATATAATATATAATAACAGATCTTTACATAAAAGAAAACTATATCTGTTTTATACATACATCATTAGTTCAACAACATCAATAACATACAATTGGATACACAACGGAATAATAATCAAGTACGGAAGTACATATCGCCATCCAGCTCGTCTCCTGAGCTCCACAGCATCATATCCCATATCCTATAATACTCGGTCTAACCCGAGCATTATAGTTAAATAACACCCGAGTCAGTCTGGAATACTAGCGTGAGAAATCACACTCAAATTGATTATTAAAGTTTCAAAAATTCTTTTGAAAACAAAAGCATCTCGTAAGACCGCGCCACGAATAAACATGTCGGATTTTTACCTTACGATAGCTAAAACATTTTTTATTAAAATCCTCTGATATTATAATAGGGTCTATATACAAATACTTATTAAAATAGCCGAAATTGTTACATGATTAAATTCCAGCTACTAGCCACACAGTGGGTAATACAAACAAAACTCGTACAAGGCGCGTAGGGAGAATGGATTTCTAACTAATGACTAGGCACTGGGTACCACCTGCCATAGTACGTGGCCTAGATCACCGTACCGAGGATCACTCCCAACCCCCTGCAACATAAGACACAGACTATCCCTTATTGGATAATCCCGAGTAAGATCACCCCACGGTTGGGATCAGCAACCGCACCATTAAGCCGAAATAAAAGGGACATCTAAACAGGGATGACCTTACCCGGAAATGGTTGCTACCCACCAAGCCTTGCTGCATAACCCCTTATTTTTAGTCATTCCCGGTTGATGAGGCTTGAGGCTAAGAGTTACCTTTTAGAACATATCCCTTAGAATGCCCATCGTCCACCTGACGATGTTCCGAAAGCATTCATCCATATAAGTCCGTCCCGGGTTCGAACGGAACCGAAGGCATTATTCCTACTACATCCATTTTGGAAATATCCTCAGGATTAGTAGCGACTACCCCTTGCACTTCACTACTCCAACTTTGAATCCAAACTCATTTTTCCACGAAAACGTACAAACCGGATCGAAGTGGTTTTCGAGAAATAAATCTCGATCCCGGTCTCTTCGAAACGATCAGCGCATTTGGCCAATATTGATAGTAGGTGATTTAACTATCAATTAATATTCATAAACCATCAACAATAAATAACTTTCTAAATTATTTATTAATCTCAAAATATCTTCACAAAATATATTCCTATTTTCAACCCTTTGAAAACAGTTTCAAACTACCTTCCTTTTACAGAATAAATTTCCCAAATATTTCTATTTCCACTGAAATCACCAAGCACAAAACTTTAGATTTTTAAAATAATTTAAAAACACTTTATTGTAAAATATGCTTTAACATTTAAATTTAGAAAAACTACTTTAATAATTTAATAAAAATAACACTTTAGAAATAATTAAAATAAGGTTACTTTATAAAATATAAAACTAGATTTTCTCCTTTAAACAAAATACTAAGTCACCTTTAAATAATTACTACGATAATAAATTTGAAAATACTTATTTTAGAATTTTAAACGTTTAGAAATAATAAATTTTCTTAAACATGCTTTTAAAAACAACATTAAAACTTTTATTTTATATTTAAAAATTTACCTTGAAAACGTACTTGGCTATCCAGGGAAATATACATCTCTTCACATTCTTTAAAAATAAATCACTGTTTATTTTTAAACAAATTTTCTCATTTTCTTTAATAAATTCCCACCTTGAATTTATTCTTTCCAAATATCCTCTGATATATTACTTTGCTTTTATAAACCCTGTTTATAAATTCCATAGCCACATTCTTCTTTAAAAATCCCGGTTTTACACACTTAAATCAATTCCCAAATTGATTTTCAATTTACTCCATTTATTCCAAAATCCATTAACTTCAGATTTAAATCCTTAATTATGATTTAAAATACTTTTAACTGAAAATACCTATTTTAGATTTCTCAAATTACTTCTTTATCCTTTTAAATAAATTTAAACTTTGAATTTTAAAATAAATCTTTATTCCTTTAATTGATATCACTTAAGTTTACAATTCATTAATTTCTGTTTATTCAAAATCTTTTTTCTTTTCATACTCAAAGTTATTTATTAGTATTTTAATATCACTTCCATTTCTTTTCAATTTATTCTTAATTTATTCCAATTTTCTATAATTATTTCGCTTACAAATTCACTTCTGTTATTTCCTTTCCAAAATCCAATTTATATATTTTTGGTAACTCATTATACCCAAATATATTCAATCAAACCATAGCATTCAATATTCCAATATAATTCATCATAGAATATCAAATAATCGTAACAGAGAATATTAAATAATTTAAATAAATGTTAAGGAATCCAGTTGGATCCCTCCAACCTGTTTTCCCTACATCCACAGATATTAGCACAATACCAATTCCACTTCGAGGTGGAATATCACGGTATATGGGATGTAAATATAATATCATCCGCTGTTATGCGGCGCATAGGGTCTCATCCGCTATAAAATGTGGGAAATCAATCATTTCAAGATGTAATATATACTATAATATAGCACATCAAATCAATTTAATCATCCAACCAATTATTTAAATTTAACCATTTAAATTAAAATTAAAATTCAACTGAGTGAGATTAACCCACCCTTGTTTTTTTTGGCAATCCAATTCCATCTCGATCATTATCCCCCAATTTTGACCTTGTATAAATATTAGATGATTTTTTTAATATTTGAATTAATTAAACAATTAAATTTCCATCTACTAATTTAATTAACTAAGAATATGGGTTTTAAGCTAAAAATTGATTTTAATTTTTTTTTCCTTTTTAATAAAATATTTTTAGCAATTAAAATAATTAAATAGGTTACTAAACAAAATAACTACCATAATTCATTATTTATAAAACTAGACTAGTTTTATAAAATCAACTAATCACCTTAAACACATATTTTCAAATAAACTACTAAGTTTAAAATGTGCATATGTAGATTCTTTCTATTTATTTCTTTCCACTTTGAAAATACATACACACATATATATATATATATATATATATATATATATATATATATATTTAAAAATAAATTATAGGTTTCAAAATCCCTTTTTTTATATAATCATTTCCAAATTCTTACTTACATATGTATATAAATTTACATTAACCTAAACAGGATTTCTTTACATACAGTAATTATTACTTTCAGCTTCCTGAGATGTAAATATAAATTTATAAATAGCTAAGGATACCTCACGACAAACTTGAGACCTGCTCGAACATGCGCGACCGTCGCGGTTGACTCCAATCTCAAAGACAAAAGTCGAATCCACTGCCGCACTAACCCAGTTGCACGCGAGCTTCTCCACTTGCCAAGCCCCTCTCGTGGCCATAGCAGCACCTCGCGTGCCTTAAAAACCCCAATGAACTTAAGCCGAACTCGATCGCGACAAAGCTGGCCTCAAAACGAAACGACTCACGAAACCCTAAGCTTGCTCGGCTATCTCCTGCCAAACTCCTCCAAGCGCTCGCCTACGAAGACCCTACACCATCATGACACTTAGCTTCACGAGCGTCGCGCTCGTGCTCATGCGATTCCGATCGCGCCTCCTCCCCAGCGCTCGCATGATTTGCGGCGACTTCAGTCGCACCCTCTTTTTTTTAATATTAAATGAATCGAACTACTTCGATTTGGAAAGGGGGTGAAATAAAGAAGATGAGAGAGAAAAAATGAGGGCTTCAGATGTAAATATAAAAAAGGGAAGCGTGTTTAAGAAGAGAACGATGATTTGATCGAATAAAGTTTTATTTAATTTTCAAAATATCTCGTTCTAACAACTTAGAATTTTGGTCCCCTATCTTGACATACAGCTAGGCGTTTATAATGTTAAACCCCTATTTCGAACGCAATGGAAAAGGTTTCGAGTCCTAATTCGATCGTATGAGGAAGATAGCTTTCCGAATCGATCATTATCAATTAAAATTTCAGCGTGTTTACTTATCGTACGGCCGAACGATCATTCCAAACACTATGAAAATTGAAATCCGATAATAATACAATATTACGGATCCAATGGAACTGGTTTCGTTGAATTTCGAGACTGTGCCTCGAAAGGCTATTTTTAAATTCAATTTAAACGATGAAATTTCAAAACTGAACAAATCACTGTTAAATTAAATTTTAACACTTTTATTATCTTTAGTATTGTCAATATAAATTTTATAAGCCTTTAAATTATTTTTAACAGGTTTAAAACTCTATATTCAAAATTTTACCCAACTTCAAATTATTTAATTCAATAGTTTAATCATCAAGTAGATAGTGATATTTGAATTCAAGTTAAAATTAACTTTTAAATATTTAAAATCAATTAAATATTCCAATTTCAAATGCTCAAAAATTCTGGGTCGTCACAGGTTCCATGCTGCGACCTTCGATCCTCGTTATTGAACCCGCCGCTCTGCTTGACAGCCTACCGCCCTTACCATCACTAGCTCTCCCCTCCCCTTCGATATCATCCTGCTCGAGTTCGAGCCAAATCTTGAGGCAACGTTGCGATTCCCTACTTGAGGCGTAGATCGATTCGACCGATCGCAACAAACTTGGCGCCATCTATTTCGTGAAATATGGGCTCAAATGATTCGAACTAAGACGGTGGAGGAAGAAGATCGCTTCAATTTGATTTCCTTCGATGCTGGCCATTAATGAACTACGAATTTTTATTTCTTTTCAAACCAAAAATCTATTTTGTCCGGCCCCTTTGTTTATTATATATTTTTTTTAAATATTACATGCCCTTTGAATCAGAAGAGGGAAACACTTGTACGCAGATTTCAAAAGGCAAGGGACATGTGCTTTAGATTTCTCAACGTGCCTGTGCTAGCTATAGCGTTTGATGCAATTATATTATTTATATTTAAATTCAAATTTAAATCATCTCGATTTTCAAAATTCAAATCTCGACATCCTATCGAGGCGTTCCTTAGGTTTTTTTTAAGGTTATACCCCTATTTTGAACACAATGGAAAAGGTTCTTAGTCCTAATTCGATCGTATGAAGAAGATAGCCTTTTGAACCCAGTTATTATATTAGATTCGATAAAGATTTCAACGCATTTTCCACGATCACATGACAACTCCAAACGCTACGAAAATTGAAATCCGATAATGATAAAATATTATAGATCCAATGAAACTGGTTTCGTCGAATTCCGAGACTGTGCCTCAGAATGCTATTTTTAAATATCGGTTTAAACCTTATATTTTTAAAACTGAACAAACCAATGTTAAATTCAATTTTAACCCATTTATTATCTTCAGTACTATCAATATAAATTTTATAAGCCTTTGAAATAATTTTAATAAGTTTAAAACTCAACATTTAATATTTTGGCCAATTCCTTGAAATTCAATTCAAAAATTTAATTATCAAATTAATGGGGATATTTGAAATTCAAGCTGAACTAACTTTCAAATATCCAAAATTAATTGAATATTCCAATTTCAATTATCCAAAAATTCCAGGTCGTCACATTCCTTCATCTTAAAAGAATTTCCTCCTTAAAATTACTAGTTAAGAGAAATGGTCCATAACCCGTTAGCTATTTTCCCAAAATCAATAGTTTTTAACAACACCCAAAACAATCTTCTTATTAAAGACACTATCATTCTTATTAACTTCCTAAACTCATCCATATGTACCAAACAATAAAACTTACTCAGCCATTCAAATGATAATTTAAAACCAAATTTAAATTATAAAAATTTTCTCAAAATTTTTCTAACTCTCTAATTTTTGAAATTTTTTGTCAGCGTCTTCTTTGTGCGGCTAGATCGGTACAACTACAAATTTTCACTACGGGCCTCCAAATTTCAAAAGAAAACAAAACGCCAAGTGGCTAGACCAGAAAATCATCAAATTTCATACAAAAATTTAAATACATACCTTTTTGTCGAGCAATTCAAATTTATCTTGAATTCAAAACACCAGTTTCCTTTCCAAACATCTGTATATCCTACTTAGCAATATTATCCAATCACAGCATTCAAAATCATTTTATATATTTATTTACAAAAATTTCAATATCTATTTCATTCAAGCCCGTACGATGCACATATATCATCCGTACGCAATACCAAATTCGATTTCTCGCTCGATCACACAATTTCATTTCTGAACTAATATCGTTCACTTGGCTTCCTAGTGTGGACTCAAATCTGGTTTCTTGATCAGAAACCATCATTCTCCTTGCATAGCTGCAACTATGATAGAGAATTTACAGAATCAATCGAAAATCCATATCCATCGTTCGCCGTCGAAAATCGAGCGAAAAAATCCCAACTCTGATTGGTATAATTACCCAAAATTCTGTGCTCGAATCTGGATCAAATTGCTATGCGAATAAAATAATATACGTACATTCTACGTATTTATCTCAATTGATTATTAACTACATCAATTTCTTTTTATTCACATACATTTTGATTTTCTATACTCCTATTCTAAATAATCCTATTTCACTCTTACTTAATTTTCATTCAAATATTAACTTGGAATATTTTCCCAATATCAAATTTTACTTTAAGAATTTGACCATTTTCTTTTAAGTTCAATATAAATATTTTACACTTAAATATTTATTTCCACTTCATTACTAAATTTATATATATCGATTTCCATTCAACTTTGCATTGTCATTTCCATTTGAATTCAATTTACCCTCCAATTTTAAACATTGAATTCTATTCACCTTGTCTCAATCCATATTTAACTAACTATTCCGCACATTTGTTATTTTAGTTCACATCGAATCAATTCTACAACTTTACTTTACTTTACACAATTTTTAAATTAAATATTATCTCATATTCAATTTCAATTCATTTGCTTACCTATTTGAGTTAATTAGTTTACTTACAAGTTTTTTCAATCATTTGTTTTATTTAGTTCAACTTGACTAAATTGAATTATATCAACTATCTTCCATACTATTTTATTTCAATTTCCAATAAATTTTAATTTTTAGAACTTTGTTCTTTTAATCCACTCAAACTATATTTTTCAGTTCCACTTTACTTAACATAATTCAATTGATTCCAATATTGAGTTTTCATTTTACTTACAAATGTAATTTTCCTTGTTTCTCTATATATTTGTTTACAATCTTAATAAACTTATTTTCAATAATCATTTTCCTCAAAGCTCACTTTTACTTAACTAAATTCACTTGCATTCCGATTCAATTTAAATTTTAAACTTTCTATAAGTTTTCCACTTATTTAAATTCCATTTGCTAACTTCTTTTAATTCACTTCAATTAATTTGCTCACCTTCCAACTTATTTTGTTTTCATGCTTACTTTTATTCAACCCCTCTTAAGTTAAATTTATTCTAACATATTCATAATTTGATAAATTATCAACCCATTTGAATTCTATAGACAATTTCAAACCAACTCTAGGGTATTTTAAACAATTACTCATATTTCAAAAGCGTTTTTGAAATCAATTATATCCAAATCCTTTGGTATCAAATTATCTCTTGAATTTTAAAACCAAATTCAATTTTGCAAACTGTAACGACCCAGGATTTTTAGAAATTAAAATTTGAATATTTAATTAATTTTAAATATTACTAAGTGAATTTATAAGTCAAATAAATTTTATTTTGAATTATTGGATTTAATTGGATTATTAAATCGATAATTTAATATGTTAAATTATGGAAATAATTGAAAATTGAGTTAAATATAATTGAAAATGATTTGTAAAATTTTATTTTATCATATTGAAGTTAGAATGATATTTTAGAACTTTTAAAATCGAATTAAAAGTTAAATTGTGAAAATTGAATATTTTAATATTAAAATCGACTAGTGAAAATAGTCAATTTTTGAACAGTCTCAGAATTGAACGAAACCAGTTCCATTGGATCCGTAATAGTTAGTTATTACCGGATTTCAATTTTCGTGTCAATCGGAGCTATCGTTTGATCGTGGCAGCTCGAAACGCATCGAATTATTTTTAATTTTAATTTGGCGAGTTAAAATAGCCATTTTTCAAAAAGTCTCGGATTTCGACGAAACCAGTTTCATCAGATCCGTAATGTGATATTATTGTAAGGTTTCAAATTTCGTGTCAATCGGATTTACCGTTTGTCCGGTACAAATTAAAACGCCTAGAAAATCGTTTAAATCGGTTTAATTTAAATTGAACGTTTATTACCATAACTCGCACAGATGTCCGAATTAGCTTTCGAAACCTATTCCATTGTGTCCGAAACGCGGGATAAACCCTAGAAACGCTGGTTACGGCGCGTAAATCGGAGTTCGGAATTTCCGGATTGAATAGTGTTTGAGAAAATCCTATAAATAGCCCTTCACTCTAAAAAAAACAAAAAAAAAACTAAACCTAACCCTAATAATTCACAGCTGCCTCCCCATCAATTGAACGGCCAGAAACACGCGAGCTTCTTCCCCTCCGATCTCCCAATCCATCAACATTTAGACTAAGGCTTCAACTGCAAACTTGTCGAGCTTCGCGAGCTCTACGTGGTCAACGGTCAAGATGGTGTTTGAGTCGATGTGGTGGCCAGAATTGAGGCCGAGATGAAGGCCGTTCATTCTCGATTTGTGCGCAACATAGGTGGCCGAGCTCAGAGCCACTTGGGCCGAGCATGGAGTGGAGCGAGGCGGTTCGAATGGCGTGGAGGTGATGGAGTTTCGATGCTCGTAGTGATCGAATAATGGAACCCTAGTTATGTGATATGGGTTCGGCTTCCTGTAAGTGGTTCGCGTGAAGAAGATGGACGGGGGGGGGGGGGGGTTGCGTTCTATGGCTGTGATGAGGGGGTATGCAGATTGAACGGCCTGTAGTGGATGAAGGTTATAAATTATAAAAAAAATTGTGAAATTAGTTAATATTAAAAATCGTGTAACTTCAAATAATCATATCTTTCTCATGCGAGGTCGAAAACGCGCGAAACCAGTTGCGTTGGAATCGTATGGACGAGCACTACGCGATGAAATTGGATTGGAGTCGTTTGGAGTTAGCAAAAAATTTGGGTAAAATTAAACGCGTGTTTAATTTTATTCGAAATAAATCGCTAAAACGGAATTGAAATCAAGGTGAGAACTTCTCACTCAATCGAATCAGTTTCGATTTTATTTTAAATAGTTAGATTTAAAATATTTGAATGCATGTTTGAATGATGATTGTTATCTATTTATTGTTAAAATAGACATTATGCGCCGTTAGTAAGCGGATGTTATTTATTAAAAACATATACCGCGAATATTTCATAAACAGTGAAATTGGTATTATATATAATAGCAATATATATATATATTGGCATATGTATATATTGGAGTTATTGATTTCCCGCATTTGTGTAGCGGATGAGACCCTATTGCGCCGTTATTAAGCGGATAATATTTTAAATCCCATATACCGCGATAATTTCGTACTGGAGCGAAATTGGTATTGTGCTAATGTTTGTGGATGCAGGAAAACAGGTTGGAGGGATCCAACTGGATTCCTCAACAGTATTTATTTGATTTCAGATATTTTGATATTTGATGGATTATCATATCGATATATGATATCGTTGTTGTCGTGATTGACTATTTGGTATGTAGCATCATTGGACCAAATTTTGAAATTTTAAAATGATTTTTAAAGTGATTTTTGAAAAGTATACGTTTTATAAAATAATTTTTAAATTGATCCATTTTAAATAAATAAACGTTATAATTTTTAAAGTTATAAAAATTATGATTTTTGGAGAAATATAGTTAAAACTGATTTTTGAGAATATGGGTTAATGATTTTATAAAATAGTTTAATCGGGATTTTTGAATTTATTGTGAGAAGTTTAAATATAGGATTTATAAAATTTGATTATTTTATAAATCAAAATGGTGAAATAATAAAGGAGATTAAAGAAGTTTAAAGAATAATATAAATTGATTTATATTAAGAGATTTATAAATGGATATTTATAAATTGAAATATGGACATTATAAAACGAGTTTTTATAAGTGTTTGAATGAAGTGAAAATGAATTTCATAATTGAATGGAATTTATAGAATTTTAAACAGTGAAATTATAAATGGAATTTTATAAACAGTAGGTTTATAAAATTTATAAAGTTATTGAAAGAATGAATTTTGGATAAATAAACAATCTTATAAGTTATAAGATTTATAATTTGGGATGTTAAAAGAACGATTTTGTAAAATAATCGTTTTATAAGTGTTTAACTTATAATGTGAACTTTAGTTTTATAATTGAGTTATAAATCGAATAGGTTAATAAAGGAATTTATAGAGGAAGTAGTTACAAAATAAATAGAAATGGAATTTATAGACGTCGTTTTATAAATTCGAAATGACTTATGTTGATAAGTAAATTGTTGAAACTTATTTATGGAGTTATATTCACGTTTTTGACTGTGAATAATCCTTTGAAATAAAATGAATAAAAGGATGAAATTGATTAACGTAGCATATTCACGTTTTTGAATAGTGAATAATATGTTAAAGAAATTATTTTAGATTTGATGTTTTAAATAGAATTAAAACGATCTAACGATGTTTTAAAATGTGTTGAGATTCGAAACCATAGATTTCAACATTCATTGTTGAAATAGACGTTTTCGAGAAATAGAAGGAAATGGTGGACTATAACACTGTTGTTATAGTAAATGATTTCCGAAAGGAAATGTTTTGTATAGTATTGGGATTTATATATCTATTTTAATTTCGAATCCCTATACTAGTGATTTTGGGTTGTCGTAACGATGTTTTACGCAACATTCGTTTTGGCCCAAATAAATATGTTTAAGAGAACGATTTCCTTAAAGAATGAAATATATACTTAATTTCGATTGAAGTATATTGAATATTTTCCAAGTGTTGAAAATAAATAGATTGTGAATTAATTATTTAATAAGTATGGAATTGTTTTCCGATATAAAGGGAATATTTTGAGAATTTATCTTTTTGAAGATAAATTGAAAATGAATAATTGAAATCGATATGCATGGATATTTTAGAATGAAAATTCACTATGGAATTTATGAATAAAAAAAAGAAGAATTTGTTTAAAAATAAATATTGATTTATTTTTGAAGTGTGAAATTATATATCTAGTAAAGATATTTTTGGAAAATAAATAATTTGGAAAATTATTTGGAATCTGGTGATGTGTGCATATCCATTGATAGTTCAATAACCGACTATCAATATTTCCCTATGAATGGGTATTTGATGTGATTTGTTTGAATTTGAATGCCACACTTATTTTTGAATAAGCGCTCACTATTCGGGTTAACCGGGAAAGGACCATGGGATCGTATAACCCATTCCGAATATGTGATACGTCGTTATGAATCGCATTGAAGATCGGTGTTGAAGACCCGGTATTTGCGAGAGCGATAGGATGACCTGTCGATTGTCTCTGCACTGAGTTGCAACGGTATAGAGACTCCCTAAGTGATGGGAAATCCGATCAGGATTGTGAATAGCCGGATTGCAAGGACTTCTTTGTAAGTGCCTTCGGTTTTGTTCGAGCCCGGAACAGACTTGTATGGATAGTATGCCTGACATTACAAGTTGAGATATAAAGCCGATTTCTTTCAAATATATTTCTGTTGGTGGCGGAGAATTTATTCTTTTAGCTTAACACCCTTCTCTGAGACGTACGAGCTCAGAGGTTATGTAGTTGAATGTTATCAGCGATATATTCCCATTTTGGTAATGTGACATGCTGAGTGTTGCTGTAAATGATCATTGTGTTGATTATTTGTGATAGGATCGTTTATTTGATCGTCTATCCTGGTGATCATTTCTATGATCATTTGTTGACCCAAAGCATGGCTTTTGTATAAAGTATGTTTTTGTGGACGTGACTTCGTCGAGCCTCACACCCCGTGAATGGTCAAAACAGGAAAGAAGCAGCAAGGTTATGAGGGGTAGCGCCCTTTAGGATGTGTGCATTTCCTTCTGGAAAAGGGTGGTATCATGGTATGGAGCCCAGATACTTACTCATGTTGAAAACACTTTGTTATGATTGTGTGAATTGATTACGAGCGCTCGGTTGAAAGGTCCCAAAGGACCGGGGGATGGCATATTCGGTCAGTTGTTACTCAGTTAGGGGTAACCCGGCCTTGTGTTGGTAGAGATCCGGTTTGGTTCTCGGGGATGTCCATCCAGAGGCATTCTCATGTGGCAATGGGAAGTTCCTTGGCCTGATCATTCGTTGGAAATCCAAAGAAACAATACGAGACTTTTACGGTTTTAGTTGTAGAACCTGCTTCCTCAGGAGGTAGCTATAGTAGGCATAATATAATGGTACCTATGCTGGCTAAGATTTATATTCTACTTTCGAAATGAATTTTACCTACACTATGCACTAATAATAATATCAAATGTTCTTTTTAATGCGTATCAAGCATCTTTGACTATCATAAGGAGAAATCTCCTCCGATTCTGCGTTTGCATTGTG
This sequence comes from Allium cepa, assembly GCA_030765085.1. Lineage (NCBI taxonomy): Eukaryota > Viridiplantae > Streptophyta > Magnoliopsida > Asparagales > Amaryllidaceae > Allium > Allium cepa. The sequence continues at coordinate 1,048,059,877 of CM060941.1, forward strand.
TGTGTGTGCGGGAGGCCTTATGGTAGTCTCATTTTTAAAAGCATTGCGAATTGACTTTAAAACTATTCCTCTATTTTTGATTTTACAGATAAATAAACTGTTTTGAGTTCTCACACCAGTCACATGACTAACTCAGAGTTTATTGTTTTCCTTCCTAAACTCTGGGTGCCCACCAATTTCCACACGGGCAGTTAAGAGTTAGGTTTATCAGGATTTTCTGGATATTCTGGAGTTGCTGGATGCAAGATGGATGGCATGGCGTATTACTAGTATATAGTATTTCTTTTTCCGCTGCACTGTTTGTTGTTGTTGTTGTACACTATGATGTAATGATGATATGATGTAATATGATGAAATGTAATAACTGATATAGATCTTTGTTGAAAGATTATTCATTTATCTATTATATGTTGTTCCACTGCGAATTGTGAGATTCTGTTATTGTTCTGTTGTGTTCTGTTCCGTTCTATTTTCTATTTTCTTTTCCCTCTATTCTCCTATTTTCTTTTCTCTCTCTATCTTTTCTATCTTTTTCTCTCTATCTTCTCTTCTTTTCTACTTTTTCTTTTTCTTAAACCCTAACTATTCGGTTTTTCGGCAACGAAAAATCGAAAACGTTACATTTGGTATCAGAGCTTATGGTTAAGCGACAACCATGGTTCTGTTGGGTATTACTCATTAGAGATAGAGTCAGTAGTGCTCTAGAATGAGTTGAGTGTAATAATAGCTATGAGAGTGTATTTGTTAGTGAATATAAAATTGTTTTATATTGTGATGATTGGTTTATTAAGTGGCATATGAACTTTCGTCAGCGTGGTCCGCAAGACTATGCCGAAGGGGTTTCTAAACACTTGAATAGAACAATTCGACACAGTATTGATTTTAAAATTGGGTAAATGAAATAATTTTATCTTGAGTATATTTTATATAAAGAAAATAATTTTTCAGAATTATTTAAAGTGTATATAAGTTGATTGTTTAGTTGTTTGAATAATCTAAATAAAAGAATAATAGTATTAGTAAAAAGAATTATAAGAATTGAATTATAATTAAAGTGATTTGCAATTGTGAAATAAACTTATATATATAAGAAATGAAACTATACGAATATTTTATAAATATGAGTTGTGAATAAAAAAATGAGTTTGAATAAGTAATAAAATTTGATTTTGGTTAAAGTTAAATAAAAAAAAATTAACTTTAGAATTTGGAAGCTGAATTGATTTATAAGTGGGAATTTAAGTTAAGTAAAACCAAGTGATGTTTATTTAAATGGAAGCATAACTTAAGTGATATTGAATGAAATTGATATTAGAATCAAAGTAAAATTAACAAAGTTAAGTGATAAATGTGAACTTAAGTTATGTAAATGAAATTCAACTTTTGTAATTGAATTGAATGAATGGATAAAATGTTAATCAATTGAATGTGAATTAAATTGATATGGAATAATGGATATAAGTGTAATTCATTAAAATCTAATGTTATTGGAAGTTGAAAGATTGAATGAAAATCAATTTAATTAAACCAATTGAAAGTAATGGTGTTAAACCAAATAGAATGAATATAAGCAAAGGAATTTGGTTGTAATTGATATACATTGGTTGTTATATGGTTGTTAGTTGATTGTATATAATTCATTAAGTATTAATGTAATTGGAAGCTAAAGTAATTGAAATTCAATTGGAAGTTAAATGAATCTTAAATAGAATTGAGTTTGATTTGGAAGTGTACCAACTTGAATATGAATTAGTGAATATAAACTAATTGAAAATGAATGTTAGTAAACATCCACCGTTAATGAATCAAATGTGACTAAATTGAAAACCAATTCATTGAAGATTAATGAGAATAAGAATGAATATTTATTGGTTATGAATGCTAATTGGATGTTAGTTGGTTGATGTTTGCATTTGTTGTTTGTTTGCATTTGCTATGTTGACATATATAGTTATTATGTTACTATATGTTGTATATTGATACTATTGTCTACATGCATGTTCTCATGTTGTTTGTTGAGTGTTTAGTAGGTGCGGATCGCGTTTGCTTCGCATTTGGAGCTCGCTTTCGCGCTATATTAACCGTATATGCTTGCTAATAAAATATAAGGTACATATCTCGGATTACATACCGTACTTTTATACTTTTTCCCTTCGGGATGCCTCATTACTTGATGAGATGTATATTTGTGATATATATATATACTGTCATTTTTTTTCGGATCGAGCCGCGCAAAGGAGACTATGGCGAATTTTTCCGAAAATTTAAGGCGTTAGAAAAAATTTGAGAAAATTGGAAAATTTTGAAAACTATTAACTTTGATTGGAATTGAAAGTTAAACCATAGTAATGTTGAATATGCGCTTTGCGCTATATGATTTTTGTTTGATGATAATAAACATATACACATTCATATAAATGTATTTGGTAATGTACTATTTTATTTTTCATAGTTTAAATAAATATTTGTTGAATAAAATTAAATTTCACAGAATTTGAATTTGAATTCAAACAAAACAAGTTAAACAGATTTTGAATTCAAACAGAAATTTTATTCAAACAAATATTTTGTATAGTATGTATTTGGTTAGATAAATATCTGTTGAATAAAATAAATTACACGGAATTTGAATTTGAATTCAAACAGAACAAGTTACACAGTTTTTGAATTCAAACGAATATTTTATTCAAACGAATATTTATTACAAACTTGAATAGTACAAATTCATGCTCTCACTATACATATACATTTTTGATTACAATCACATCACATTTACATTGATAACCTCACTACATATCACTCGCACTCGTATTTTTGTCTTCAACTGCATTCCGGTTTGAATCCAGCATCTGAGCAATCTGCAAAAATATAAACTAACGCAGTAAAATTGAAAAAGAAATATTTTTGCAATTCAAAAATAAAATATGGTTTTTGAAAATAATATTTGCCTCAGTTATTTGGGTTGTTCGTCATCATTTAAATTTGAATTCATCATACACGAACAACTTGTGACATACATAGTGTATCACTGTATATGCCACAAGGCCGTGCACACCGATATATACACTTGATAATGCTACAGGGACAGGTGAGCACAGGTCAAACCCAAATGCAAAGCCGGGTTCAACGCACGTGCAATATATTTAAAATCACGACACAAGCACAAGGTCAAACCCGAGCTGCAAAACTGGGTTCAACACAGGGCAGGTGCACAGTTACAACCAACTACATGCAAGAGGCAACAAAGACAAATCAGTAGCATGCTAACGAATTATCAAACTTCACAAGCAATGACCCGTGCAATGACCAAGAAATGACCAAACAAAGCCAGTTCAACAAAGATCAAGTCATGGAGTCGCAGTCACAGTGAAACTGCAGTGGAACAGCTGCAACATGAATGAAAAGACCAGACACTATAGCATGTACAAACCAAATAAGTCAGACCAACACTGCAACTCAAAAAGTAACATGAATGTCACCAGCATGCAAACAGGATCTCAATATCCAAGCATGAAGGTCACAGTGGAAATTACTCAACTCAGATAATATGTCAAAGACCACAAGTAACCAAAATCATCAATGCAATAAGCAACAGTATGCACCAGTCCAGGCTACGACATAGCTGGAGCTACAGAAATGTACCAAGCTAACTGCACTGAAACTCGACCAAGTACACATTAAGGCAACCAAGACTAAACAAGATAGCAAAGAAGTACTGATCAATGAATGCAAATAAATTCGAACCGAGTATGGTGATGCAGTCAACAAGGCAACAGTGCAGTGCAACTACATAACAACAAGTCAAGGCCGCCATCACGAACAAAGAAAATGAAAGAGAACCAGGTTAATGCAATCTACAGCAAACAATGAATGCAACAGAGACCAATGGTTAACAGAAGTAACAAGTGCAGCATAAACAAGACACGTACACAAGGCATGGGGGCACTGGAGCATATGATGCAACTATAATGCAACAACACCATAAGTATACAAACATACCAGATCAATGAAACAGAATTCATCACAGTGAAACCAGACCACAAAGAAAAAGCAACAAGGAAAACAATCGATCAAGGCTACACACGACAATCACAAATGATATCAAGCTGATGCCAAACAGAGGAAGTAAAATGATCGAGCATTGAATATGCTGCAATTTTATTTGTGAACAAAGTCAAGTGACCAGGAAGAGTTCGTCATACCGAAGCCGAAGCCAGCAGTATCAATGACAGTATGCACAGAAGCACAATCCAGTTCAAATGCAACAATCATAAACAAAATTGATCAACACCGTGTGTTACTCAAGACAACAGAAAAAGCAGCGGTATTATCGGAATTCTAGCCGTGAATTTTAAAGCCGTGTCAATCAAGCAATCGAGGATTTACACGAATGAATTGGTCAAGGAAAAATCACGAGCATCCAAGTATAATCGAATGGCCGAAGCACAAAATTGACAAATTCAAATAAATATATACGATCGAAGATTCAGGAAATTAAACGCATATATAACCCAATCATCATCGGCAATCAATGCATCGAATTCCAGAAAGCACAAAATCAGTAAAAGCAAAAGCATTACATACCGAGCAAGAAAGGAATTCGATCAACGAACAAGCCGAGCAACGCAATCTCAAAGTCAACAATCGATCATCAGAAATCGAGCACAAGCAAGAGCCAAAACTCCCAATTTGGATCGCAAGCCCTAACTGGATCAAAAGGGAACGAAGCCCTAACTGGAACGAAGCCGCCATTGTTTCTCACGAACAAATAGAAAGTGGATCGGGTTAATAAAAACAAGGGGCCGGTTTTATTTTATAAAAAGGCTAAAGTTTTTATTTAGGGTCTAAGTAAAAAAGGGGTCTTGTTTCTATAGGCTTTTATTAATATTGTTAATTAGTTTAGGGTTATTTTTCTATTGTTCTTAATTATTGTTTTTATTTTACGAATCAAAGAATTTAGGTAAATCACCACCTAGGTTTAGGTAGTGTCAGATTGTCTATTTTGAGTTAGTTCAGTGAGCAGGGTGTGCGAGTTTGCAAAGCTCTATAGGCGGGAGCAGAGTTTGCGAGTGAGCGAAACTCTATAGGCGGGAGCAGGGTGTGCGAGTCTAGTAGAGTGTTTGTGAGCGGGAGCAAAAGGGTCTGCGAGTCTAGTAGAGTTGTTGTAAGCGTGATACTGTTTAATTCTAATAGAAATCTGTGAATGCAGCAGTAGGCAAGGGTTGCCGAAGCTGGGTAAATTTTGTGTGTGATTTACTTTTCAGCATATTTATTTCTGCAGTTTATTTCTGTGTTTAAATCGAGAAAATTTGCTATAACCCTATTCACCCCCCCCCCCTCTAGGGTTAATCTAGATCCTACAAGTGGTATCAGAGCCCGGTATATTTTTTTTTTTTTTAACTCTAGAGTCATGAGTCTACAAAATAATGCTTTTTCTGAGGGGCAATCTATTGCTAGGCCACCCATGTTTAACGGGAACGATTATGCTTATTGGAAAGTTAGGATGAGTATTTATCTTAGTTCCGTTGATTATGATGTTTGGGATATTATTGAAACTGGCTATAAACCTCCCACTATAATCGTTGGTGGTACTGAGATTCCTAAACCTAAGAATAGATGGGATGCAAACGATAAGAAATTGAAAACGACAAATGCTAAAGCCATGAATGTTTTGATATGTGCTGTTGATAAAAATGAATTTAATAGAATTTCTCATTGTACAACAGCACAGGAAATATGGCATACTTTGGAGGTGACACACGAAGGAACTTCTCAAGTCAAGGAGTCTCGGCTAGCCCTATTTAGCAATGAATACGAAAACTTTGTAATGGACAAAGACGAGAGCATAAAGGATATGTTTGGACGCTTTTCAACCTTGGTATACAATGCTAGAACACTTGGGAAGGTATTCACTGAGGTAGAGCTTGTGCGGAAGATACTACGAGTTTTACCAATGAACTTTGAGGCAAAAGTCACAGCAATCCAAGAATCAAAAGATCTGAGCAAACTAAGCATGGAGGAGTTGATTGGCAACTTGATGACATATGAGCTTGAGTTAAAAGCAAAGGAAGAACGCAACAACTCCGAACCAAAGAAGAAGATGATTTCTTTAAAAAGTAAAGAAGAAAGCGATGAAGAAGATCCAATTGAAGAGCTTGCAATGGCTGTCAATAATCTTAGAAGATGGTCTAGATTCAAGCCACGCAAGAAGAAAACCAAGGGCAATAGGTCAAAAGATTCCGAAAATTCCGATAATGAACTGATATGTTATAACTGCAACAAGCCTGGCCACATCAAACCAAAATGCCCACTTCTCAAAAACAACAAAGAAAAGAAAAAGGCGAAGAAGGTATTTGCAGCGACTTGGGATGATGAAGAAGGAGAGGAAGCTTCGGATAGCAGCCCAGAGGAGGCTAACTTGTGTTGCATGGCAAAATCAGAATCAGAAGCAACCTCCGACGAATCTAGTGAGGCAGGTGAGTTTTCTTATAAAGAACTTGTTTTTATGTGTTCTGATCTTACTAAGGTAGTGGATACTCTTGAATCTAAAATTGAAAAACTGAAATCTGATAGGAGAGAATTTGCTCGTGAAAATTTTAGGTTAAAAACTGAACTTGAAAATATTCAAAACCTAGAATGTAACCAATGTAAAATTTTAGATTCGGAACTATCAAAAATTAGGAATAACTCTGAGAATCTTGAAAAAGAAAACTTGAGTCTTAAAGAAAACATTGACACTAGAAAAAAGGACTTTATAAATCGATGCACCTCACTTGTCGCTGAAAATTCAACATTAAAAACCAAAGTCCAAAATCTTGAGAAATCTTTGAATAACTTTTCAAGAGGCGAAAAATCTTTCAACATGCTATTGGGAAATCAAATTTTTGCTAACAATAGAAAAGGACTAGGTTTTGGAAAATCACAAGATGATGATAAAGGTAAAAGTGCTGCTCGATCTGAAATAATTGGAAATCATGTTGAAAATCATAGTCATAGGAACACAAAATTTAATCAAGTCAATTTAATGAGCACGTTTTGTAGAGAATTTGGACATAATCGAAATAATTGTTGGTATAAACCCAAACACGTGAAAACTATACCAATTTGGGTTCCAAAAGGCACAAATATAAAATCTTTGAAAGTCAAACAAATTTGGGTGCCAAAAGGAACATGTATAAATAGTTTTGAGTCTCCAAAAACAGATTTTTCATATTCTGCCACTAACAACAATGGACCTATAAAAACAAATAGGTCACATAAATCTTTTATCGTGTAGGTGTGGTGGCAGGCTAAGGAATAACAACAGTGTTCTCTGGATTTCGGCTGTTCCAGAAGCACAACGGGCGACAAAACAAAGTTCCTTAGCCTAGTATAAAGGTGACAGAATCACAATGGGCAATCACGAAAAATTATCGTAAAGGTAAAACAGGTAATTGTTTTTTAAATGTGATTATCTGCACCATACTCTAAATTAAAATCAGCCAATATTGAGATGAACAAAAGATGATGATTTTGATGCTATGATTTTTTTTTAAAAAAAATAATGACTAACCATCTTTAAATAGAATTACTTGGAGTAATTATGATGGTTGACTGATTCGGACTTAATTGATATGATTTTTTGACTTGTTCTTATTTATGACATTAATTTGTGCTTAATTGATGACCAACCAGATTTTAAATTTTTGAACTAATTTATATAAATTTGTTCTGTCAAATTCTGGTTACTCATGCTACACGTAGATATATTGGTTCTGACATTTTGATCACTGCTTGTAAATTTGCACGATTTCAAATTCATGAGAAAAAGGATTTTAAGAAATTGTTTTTGAAATAATTATGATGTTGATTGACTGTTGATTACTCATGAAAATAATTGTTTATCCTCTGGTTTCTGAATTTATCATCATGATATTTATTTTGAGTGTTAACACGGCTTAAATTCAAAATTCAAAAGAATGATGTTTTTGAAATTTTTGGTGCACATCTCATGGTTTGATTCAACAAGTGAATATTGAGTGAAATTTAAATTCAGATGCGGATTACACTGGTAATATAGTTGATAGAAAAATTATTAGTGTAACGTGATTAATTTGTGAAACGTTTATTTGCTGCATCGTTTTTTTTTAAAAGAAAATATCTGCATATTTTTCACTTGAAATAATTTTCAAATAGCAGAAAATTTTCTTATAAAACTTCCCTCAAGAAATCATGTTTGACCATATTTACAGCTTAATTATTTTTGAAAAATTGATTTTATAATTTTTAATTTGATTTTAAATGACAAGTTTGACTAATCTGACTCCCTTTGATCATCGAAAAGATAAATAGTGATTGAAAAAGAGATAAGTGTTGATATTTATCATATATTATAACTCGAGAAAGTATAATTAAAAATTTCTTTAGAATTTCATAACAAGAGTTATAAAAACTTTTTGTTGGATAATAATTCCATGACCATTTCTATTTCTATCATCTTTCTATCGAACATCACTCATCAAAATCATATTTAATATGTAAATTTGTGGTAGTTTACAAAGGAAATCATTTGTTCTTCAATATCTTTAAATCGGTGAAGGAAATTATTTGTGCTTCAATTTCTTATATTCAACAATTAAAAATAAATATCCAAAGTATTCACTCTCATTTAAAAGTCCTCACGGTCATGCATGGGTGAATTACTTGGATTTTTGATTATGTGCTTCCATGCTCATTTAAAAGTCCTCACGGTTATGCATGTATGGAACGCATATTAAAAATAATTGATTTAATAGACAAGTTGATTCTAATCCCATTTAAAAGTCCTCACGGTCATGCGTGGTTAGAAGATACTTGATTTCATTTTTAAATTAAATTGGAATACTACTAATCTCATTTAAAAGTCCTAACGGTTATGCATGGTTAGTAGATATTCAAATTTCCAGAAATAAATATACCACAAATAGACATATCTATATGAATTTTTGATGATTCTATCTCCATCACTTCTGAAAGTGGAATATGCGTTTGACAAGGGTAATTATGATTTTTGTTTGAGTTTTATTGAAATTTGGTATTTATATTTAATTGAGTTAAATGTTTGATTCATGTCTATCACTTCATCCCTATTTTTATAACACTGTTATTCTTTTGCTGATAACAAAAGGGGGAGAGAAAAGTTAAGATTTTGTCAAATAGAATCAAGCAAAGGTGTCAAATAGAATCAAGCAAAGGTCAAATAACTTTCAATTTGCATATAGGCTCATTTACATATTTTTATTTGTATGCATATATGTAGGGGGAGCCATATATGTAGGGGGAGTATCACATATAAAGGAAGCATTCAAATAGGGGGAGCAAATGAAATTATCAAATACATTTAATATATTCAAAATCTTAAATATATGTTTGTTATCATCAAAAGGGGGAGATTGTTGAATATGCGCTTTACGCTATATGATTTTTGTTTGATGATAATAAACATATACACATTCATATAAATGTATTTGGTAATGTACTATTTTATTTTTCATAGTTTAAATAAATATTTGTTGAATAAAATTAAATTTCACAGAATTTGAATTTGAATTCAAACAAAATAAGTTAAACAGATTTTGAATTCAAACAGAAATTTTATTCAAACAAATATTTTGTATAGTATGTATTTGGTTAGATAAATATCTGTTGAATAAAATAAATTACACGGAATTTGAATTTGAATTCAAACAGAACAAGTTACACAGTTTTTGAATTCAAACGAATATTTTATTCAAACGAATATTTATTACAAACTTGAATAGTACAAATTCATGCTCTCACTATACATATACATTTTTGATTACAATCACATCACATTTACATTGATAACCTCACTACATATCACTCACACTCGTATTTTTGTCTTCAACTGCATTCCGGTTTGAATCCAGCATCTGAGCAATCTGCAAAAATATAAACTAACGCAGTAAAATTGAAAAAGAAATATTTTTGCAATTCAAAAATAAAATATGGTTTTTGAAAATAATATTTGCCTCAGTTATTTGGGTTGTTCGTCATCATTTAAATTTGAATTCATCATACACGAACAACTTGTGACATACACAGTGTATCACTGTATATGCCACAAGGCCGTGCACACCGATATATACACTTGATAATGCTACAGGGACAGGTGAGCACAGGTCAAACCCAAATGCAAAGCCGGGTTCAACGCACGTGCAATATATTTAAAATCACGACACAAGCACAAGGTCAAACCCGAGCTGCAAAACTGGGTTCAACACAGGGCAGGTGCACAGTTACAACCAACTACATGCAAGAGGCAACAAAGACAAATCAGTAGCATGCTAACGAATTATCAAACTTCACAAGCAATGACCCGTGCAATGACCAAGAAATGACCAAACAAAGCCAGTTCAACAAAGATCAAGTCATGGAGTCGCAGTCACAGTGAAACTGCAGTGGAACAGCTGCAACATGAATGAAAAGACCAGACACTATAGCATGTACAAACCAAATAAGTCAGACCAACACTGCAACTCAAAAAGTAACATGAATGTCACCAGCATGCAAACAGGATCTCAATATCCAAGCATGAAGGTCACAGTGGAAATTACTCAACTCAGATAATATGTCAAAGACCACAAGTAACCAAAATCATCAATGCAATAAGCAACAGTATGCACCAGTCCAGGCTACGACATAGCTGGAGCTACAGAAATGTACCAAGCTAACTGCACTGAAACTCGACCAAGTACACATTAAGGCAACCAAGACTAAACAAGATAGCAAAGAAGTACTGATCAATGAATGCAAATAAATTCGAACCGAGTATGGTGATGCAGTCAACAAGGCAACAGTGCAGTGCAACTACATAACAACAAGTCAAGGCCGCCATCACGAACAAAGAAAATGAAAGAGAACCAGGTTAATGCAATCTACAGCAAACAATGAATGCAACAGAGACCAATGGTTAACAGAAGTAACAAGTGCAGCATAAACAAGACACGTACACAAGGCATGGGGGCACTGGAGCATATGATGCAACTATAATGCAACAACACCATAAGTATACAAACATACCAGATCAATGAAACAGAATTCATCACAGTGAAACCAGACCATAAAGAAAAAGCAACAAGGAAAACAATCGATCAAGGCTACACACGACAATCACAAATGATATCAAGCTGATGCCAAACAGAGGAAGTAAAATGATCGAGCATTGAATATGCTGCAATTTTATTTGTGAACAAAGTCAAGTGACCAGGAAGAGTTCGTCATACCGAAGCCGAAGCCAGCAGTATCAATGACAGTATGCACAGAAGCACAATCCAGTTCAAATGCAACAATCATAAACAAAATTGATCAACACCGTGTGTTACTCAAGACAACAGAAAAAGCAGCGGTATTATCGGAATTCTAGCCGTGAATTTTAAAGCCGTGTCAATCAAGCAATCGAGGATTTACACGAATGAATTGGTCAAGGAAAAATCACGAGCATCCAAGTATAATCGAATGGCCGAAGCACAAAATTGACAAATTCAAATAAATATATACGATCGAAGATTCAGGAAATTAAACGCATATATAACCCAATCATCATCGGCAATCAATGCATCGAATTCCAGAAAGCACAAAATCAGTAAAAGCAAAAGCATTACATACCGAGCAAGAAAGGAATTCGATCAACGAACAAGCCGAGCAACGCAATCTCAAAGTCAACAATCGATCATCAGAAATCGAGCACAAGCAAGAGCCGAAACTCCCAATTTGGATCGCAAGCCCTAACTGGATCAAAAGGGAACGAAGCCCTAACTGGAACGAAGCCGCCATTGTTTCTCACGAACAAATAGAAAGTGGATCGGGTTAATAAAAACAAGGGGCCGGTTTTATTTTATAAAAAGGCTAAAGTTTTTATTTAGGTTCTAAGTAAAAAAGGGGTCTTGTTTCTATAGGCTTTTATTAATATTGTTAATTAGTTTAGGGTTATTTTTCTATTGTTCTTAATTATTGTTTTTATTTTACGAATCAAAGAATTTAGGTAAATCACCACCTAGGTTTAGGTAGTGTCAGATTGTCTATTTTGAGTTAGTTCAGTGAGCAGGGTGTGCGAGTTTGCAAAGCTCTATAGGCGGGAGCAGAGTTTGCGAGTGAGCGAAACTCTATAGGCGGGAGCAGGGTGTGCGAGTCTAGTAGAGTGTTTGTGAGCGGGAGCAAAAGGGTCTGCGAGTCTAGTAGAGTTGTTGTAAGCGTGATACTGTTTAATTCTAATAGAAATCTGTGAATGCAGCAGTAGGCAGGGGTTGCCGAAGCTGGGTAAATTTTGTGTGTGATTTACTTTTCAGCATATTTATTTCTGCAGTTTATTTCTGTGTTTAAATCGAGAAAATTTGCTATAACCCTATTCACCCCCCCCCCCTCTAGGGTTAATCTAGATCCTACAAGTAACTGTTTGAAAAGATAACTAAGTATGATTTGAAAACTTAGTAAGTTATTGTAAGAAGTTTAATTATGAATTTTTGGGAAAGTTAATAAATTCTGTAACTTTTCTTACTTGGTAATTTCGAGGACGAAATTCTTTTAAGGGGGGAAGATTGTAACGACCCAGGATTTTTAGAAATTAAAATTTGAATATTTAATTAATTTTACATATTACTAAGTGAATTTGTAAGTCAAATAAATTTTATTTTGAATTATTGGATTTAATTGGATTATTAAATCGATAATTTAATATGTTAAATTATGGAAATAATTGAAAATTGAGTGGAATATGATTGAAAATGATTTGTAAAGTTTTATTTTATCATATTGAAGTTAGAATGATATTTTAGAACTTTTAAAATCGAATTAAAAGTTAAATTGTGAAAATTGAATATTTTAATATTAAAATCGACTAGTGAAAATAGTCAATTTTTGAACAGTCTCAGAATTGAACGAAACCAGTTCCATTGGATCCGTAATAGTTAGTTATTACTGGATTTCAATTTTCGTGTCAATCGGAGCTATCGTTTGATCGTTGCAGCTCGAAACGCATCGAATTATTTTTAATTTTAATTTGGCGAGTTAAAATAGCCATTTTTCAAAAAGTCTCGGATTTCAACGAAACTAGTTTCATCGGATCCGTAATGTGATATTATTGTAAGGTTTCAAATTTCGTGTCAATCGGATTTACCGTTTGTCCGGTACAAATTAAAACGCCTAGAAAATCGTTTAAATCGGTTTAATTTAAATTGAACGTTTCTTGCCATAACTCGCACAGATGTCCGAATTAGCTTTCGAAACCTATTCCATTGTGTCCGAAACGCGGGATAAACCCTAGAAACGCTGGTTACGGCGCGTAAATCGGAGTTCGGAATTTCCGGATTGAATAGTGTTTGAGAAAATCCTATAAATAGCCCTTCACTCTAAAAAAAACAAAAAAAAAAAACTAAACCTAACCCTAATAATTCACAGCCGCCTCCCCATCAATTGAGCGGCCAGAAACACGTGAGCTTCTTCCCCTCCGATCTCCCAATCCATCAACATTTAGACTAAGGCTTCAACTGCAAACTTGTCGAGCTTCGCGAGCTCTACGTGGTCAACGGTCAAGATGGTGTTTGAGTCGATGTGGTGGCCAGAATTGAGGCCGAGATGAAGGCCGTTCATTCTCGATTTGTGCGCAACATAGGTGGCCGAGCTCAGAGCCACTTGGGCCGAGCATGGAGTGGAGCGAGGCGGTTCGAATGGCGTGGAGGTGATGGAGTTTCGATGCTCGTAGTGATCGAATAATGGAACCCTAGTTATGTGATATGGGTTCGGCTTCCTATAAGTGGTTCGCGTGAAGAAGATGGAGGGGGGGTTGCGTTCTACAGCTGTGATGAGGGGGTATGCAGATCGAACGGCCTGTAGTGGATGAAGGTTATAAATTATAAAAAAAATTGTGAAATTAGTTAATATTAAAAATCGTGTAACTTCAAATAATCATATCTTTCTCATGTGAGGTCGAAAACGCGCGAAACCAGTTGCGTTGGAATCGTATGGACGAGCACTACGCGATGAAATTGGATTGGAGTCGTTTGGAGTTAGCGAAAAATTTGGGTAAAATTAAACGCGCGTTTAATTTTATTCGAAATAAATCGCTAGAACGAAATTGAAATCAAGGTGAGAACTTCTCACTCAATCGAATCAGTTTCGATTTTATTTTAAATAGTTAGATTTAAAATATTTGAATGCATGTTTGAATGATGATTGTTATCTATTTATTGTTAAAATAGACATTATGCGCCGTTAGTAAGCGGATGTTATTTATTAAAAACATATACCGCGAATATTTCATAAACAGTGAAATTGGTATTATATATAATAGCAATATATATATATTGGCATATGTATATATTGGAGTTATTGATTTACCGCATTTGTGTAGCGGATGAGACCCTATTGCGCCGTTATTAAGCGGATAATATTTTAAATCCCATATACCGCGATAATTTCGTACTGGAGCGAAATTGGTATTGTGCTAATGTTTGTGGATGCAGGAAAACAGGTTGGAGGGATCCAACTGGATTCCTCAACAGTATTTATTTGATTTCAGATATTTTGATATTTGATGGATTATCATATCGATATATGATATCATTGTTGTCGTGATTGACTATTTGGTATGTAGCATCATTGGACCAAATTTTGAAATTTTAAAATGATTTTTAAAGTGATTTTTGAAAAGTATACGTTTTATAAAATAATTTTGGAATTGATCCATTTTAAATAAATAAACGTTATAATTTTTAAAGTTATAAAAATTATGATTTTTGGAGAAATAAAGTTAAAAACTGATTTTTGAGAATATGGGTTAATGATTTTATAAAATAGTTTAATCGGGATTTTTGAATTTATTGTGAAAAGTTTAAATATGGGATTTATAAAATTTGATTATTTTATAAATCAAAATGGTGAAATAATAAAGGAGATTAAAGAAGTTTAAAGGATAATATAAATTGATTTAAATTAAGAGATTTATAAATGGATATTTATAAATTGAAATATGGACATTATAAAACGAGTTTTTATAAGTGTTTGAATGAAGTGAAAATGAATTTCATAATTGAATGGAATTTATAGAATTTTAAACAGTGAAGTTATAAATGGAATTTTATAAACAGTAGGTTTATAAAATTTATAAAGTTATTGAAAGAATGAATTTTGGATAAATAAACAATCTTATAAGTTATAAGATTTATAATTTGGGAAGTTAAAAGAACGATTTTGTAAAATAATCGTTTTATAAGTGTTTAACTTATAATGTGAACTTTTGTTTTATAATTGAGTTATAAATCGAATAGGTTAATAAAGGAATTTATAAAGGAAGTAGTTACAAAATAAATAGAAATGGAATTTATAGACGTTGTTTTATAAATTCGAAATGACTTATGTTGATAAGTAAATTGTTGAAACTTATTTATGGAGTTATATTCACGTTTTTGACTGTGAATAATCCTTTGAAATAAAATGAATAAAAGGATGAAATTGATTAACGTAGCATATTCACGTTTTTGAATAGTGAATAATATGTTAAAGAAATTATTTTAGATTTGATGTTTTAAATAGAATTAAAACGATCTAACGATGTTTTAAAATGTGTTGAGCTTCGAAACCATATATTTCAACATTCATTGTTGAAATAGACGTTTTCGAGAAATAGAAGGAAATGGTGGACTATAACACTGTTGTTATAGTAAATGATTTCCGAAAGGAAATGTTTTGTATAGTATTGGGATTTATATATCTATTTTAATTTCGAATCCCTATACTAGTGATTTTGTGTTGTCGTAACGATGTTTTACGCAACATTCGTTTTGGCCCAAATAAATATGTTTAAGAGAACGATTTCCTTAAAGAATGAAATATATAGTTAATTTCGATTGAAGTATATTGAATATTTTCCAAGTGTTGAAAATAAATAGATTGTGAATTAATTATTTAATAAGTATGGAATTGTTTTCCGATATAAAGGGAATATTTTGAGAATTTATCTTTTTGAAGATAAATTGAAAATGAATAATTGAAATCGATATGCATGGATATTTTAGAATGAAAATTCACTATGGAATTTATGAATAAAAAATTGAAGAATTTGTTTAAAAATAAATATTGATTTATTTTTGAAGTGTGAAATTATATATCTAGTAAAGATATTTTTGGAAAATAAATAATTTGGAAAATTATTTGGAATCTGGTGATGTGTGCATATCCATTGATAGTTCAATAACCGACTATCAATATTTCCCTATGAATGGGTATTTGATGTGATTTGTTTGAATTTGAATGCCACACTTATTTTTGAATAAGCGCTCACTATTCGGGTTAACCGGGAAATGACCATGGGGTCGTATAACCCATTCCGAATATGTGATACGTCGTTATGAATCGCATTGAATATCGGTGTTGAAGACCCGGTATTTGCGAGAGCGATAGGATGACCTGTCGATTGTCTCTGCACTGAGTTGCAACGGTATAGAGACTCCCTAAGTGATGGGAAATCCGATCAGGATTGTGAATATCCGGATTGCAAGGACTTCTTTGTAAGTGCCTTCGGTTTTGTTCGAGCCCGGAACAGACTTGTATGGATAGTATGCCTGACATTACAAGTTGAGATATAAAGCCGATTTCTTTCAAATATATTTCTGTTGGTGGCGGAGAATTTATTCTTTTAGCTTAACACCCTTCTTTGAGACGTACGAGCTCAGAGGTTATGTAGTTGAATATTATCAGCGATATATTCCCATTTTGGTAATGTGACATGCTGAGTGTTGCTGTAAATGATCATTGTGTTGATTATTTGTGATAGGATCGTTTATTTGATCGTCTATCCTGGTGATCATTTCTATGATCATTTGTTGACCCAAAGCATGGCTTTTGTATAAAGTATGTTTTTGTGGACGTGACTTCGTCGAGCCTCACACCCCGTGAATGGTCAAAACAGGAAAGAAGCAGCAAGGTTATGAAGGGTAGCGCCCTTTAGGATGTGTGCATTTCCTTCTGGAAAAGGGTGGTATCATGGTATGGAGCCCAGATACTTACTCATGTTGAAAACACTTTGTTATGATTGTGTGAATTGATTAAGAGCGCTCGGTTGAAAGGTCCCAAAGGACCGGGGGATGGCATATTCGGTCAGTTGTTACTCAGTTAGGGGTAACCCGGCCTTGTGTTGGTAGAGATCCGGTTTGGTTCTCGGGGATGTCCATCCAGAGGCATTCTCATGTGGCAATGGGAAGTTCCTTGGCCTGATCATTCGTTGGAAATCCAAAGAAACAATACGAGACTTGTACGGTTTTAGTTGTAGAACCTGCTTCCTCAGGAGGTAGCTATAGTAGGCATAGTATAATGGTACCTATGCTGGCTAAGATTTATATTCTACTTTCGAAATGAATTTTACCTACACTATGCACTAATAATAATATCAAATGTTCTTTTTAATGCGTATCAAGCATCTTTGACTATCATAAGGAGAAATCTCCTCCGATTCTGCGTTTGCATTGTGTGTGTGTGCGGGAGGCCTTATGGTAGTCTCATTTTTAAAAGCATTGCGAATTGACTTTAAAACTATTCCTCTATTTTTGATTTTAAAGATAAATAAACTGTTTTGAGTTCTCACACCAGTCACATGACTGACTCGGAGTTTATTGTTTTCCTTCCTAAACTCTGGGTGCCCACCAATTTCCACACGGGCAGTTAAGAGTTAGGTTTATCAGGATTTTCTGGATATTCTGGAGTTGCTGGATGCAAGATGGATGGCATGGCGTATTACTAGTATATAGTATTTCTTTTTCCGCTGCACTGTTTGTTGTTGTTGTTGTACACTCTGATGTAATGATGATATGATGTAATATGATGAAATGTAATAACTGATATAGATCTTTGTTTAAAGATTATTCATTTATCTATTATATGTTGTTCCGCTGCGAATTGTGAGATTCTGTTATTGTTCTGTTGTGTTCTGTTCCGTTCTATTTTCTATTTTCTTTTCCCTCTATTCTCCTATTTTCTTTTCTCTCTCTATCTTTTCTATCTTTTTCTCTCTATCTTCTCTTCTTTTCTACTTTTTCTTTTTCTTAAACCCTAACTATTCGGTTTTTCGGCAACGAAAAATCGAAAACGTTACACAAACACTCTAATTTAAAACAATTTGGTAGCAATTCCTCTCTTGGAAACTCGAAAATGAACATCGATGATGCTACAGTCATCACCGAAGTTATTTTCCAGCGACCGAAAAGAGATTAGTGCTTTTACCCCTTTAAAAACATTTCAAATATTTTTAAATTCCAAATCTCGCCATATTTGAAATCTAATTCAAAAATATTTCCCAAATAATATCACCGTTATTTCTCCAAAACCTTGAAAAATCATTTTCAAACTCAAAAGGAATTAAATTTTCAAATTCCAAATCCTTTCATCTCATACTCAAACATTATCCTTGGAACTTTATCTCACTTTAATTATAAATCACATTATAATTCACATTTACAAATTTCATTTGTTAAACGAATTTATCTTCAAATCTTTGGTTATATCATTATTTCCTTATTCAATTACCATAACAACAATGATAATAATTTCATATTATTACTTCCTAACAACCAAGTAACCATATACTATAATAATTTACAAAACTATTTCTTTTATATACAAAAATAATTTGAGCAAAATTATTTCATTTACTTTATTTTAAAACATACTGTGTCGGTTTATCTTATTTAAGAGTTTAGAAATCCCTATCAATACAGTTGGCCAGACTGCACCAACTAAAATCATAGACACTCAACCGATAAGTCAACACAATATAAAAAAAACTTTTATATACTAACAAATAGGCACTCATATCTAGTAATACACTCAAACTCATTTTAGAGTACTCACAGACTCTATTTCTAATGAGCAATTCCCACTAGAGACAAGGTTCTTGCTTAACCTCCAGCTCTGATACCACTGTAACGGGCCGAGCCAATGGCGACTGGTAGGCTTTTCAACCATCCCAGACCCACCGTGGCATACGTTGGTACCTCGAATTTGCTTTTACGTCCAGCTTCTTCACTCGCGACCAACCCTCACAGCGACATGTCAGGGTAAGAGTCTCCTGCTCGCCACCAAACACGAAGCGAGAACCCCCTGTCATGTTCTAATGTAGCAAACCCGATCTCGGTCTCTTCTAAACGATCAGCGCATTGGCCAATATTGATAGTCGGTTGTTCAACTATCAAATAACATTCACCAACAACCATCGTATTAAATAATTTTCCAAATTATTTATTAATCTTATAATATCGTCGCAAGATATATTTCCACTCTTCAACCCTATGAAAAATAGTTTTCAAATCACTTTCCTCGCTCAGAAGAAAATTCCCACCCAATTGTTATATTTCCACTGAAAACCGCTAAGCCTTAATAATTTAGAGTTTTAAAACAATTTAAATCACTTTATCCAAATATATATATATATATATATATATATTCTTTGAAACAATTTAAAATAAAAAACTATTTAAAACACTTAAAATAAAAACTATTTAAAACACTTATTTAAAAATATACTTTAAAACACTTTATTAAAAGTATATACTTATTTCTTATGTAAAACTTAAGCCAAAACTAAAATAAAAACTGCAAGGTACAAATATTAAATCATAATACTAGCTAAACCCTTAAAATAATTACTACTATAATTAATTTAAATAAATATTTACTTTAAAATTCTAAAACAATTTAAAATAATAAAATTTCTCCAAAACATCCTTTTAAAACCACTTTAAAACCTCTATCTTATACTTGGAAATCTTTCTTTGAAAATATACTTGGCTTTCGAGGGAAATATACTTTCCTTCCCACACCTTTAAAAATAAACCACTATTTATTTTAAAAAAATACCTATTCTTTTATAAATTCCCACCGTGAATTTATACTTCCAAATATCCAATGATATCTTATTTCACTTTATAAAACACAGTTTATAAATTCCATAGTCTCATTCTCACTTTAATACAAAGTTTCAAACACTAAATCGATTTACAAAATTTACTTCATTAAAATTACTCCTTTACTTGTCCAAATTTATTTCAAATCTATTAATTCCAAAATCACTTTATGATTCAAAATCTTATTTTAAACTAAAAATATCCATTTCATTCTTTGTTCAAAATTCTCCCTTTTAATTCTTCCCAATTATTTTAAATCTTAAAATTTAAAATAAAATCCTTTAATTCTTATGCAATATCACTTAAGTCTCCATAACTCCTTTAAATTTATTATTTAAAATTTCTATATTTTTCTTTTCCATACCCAGTATTTATTTAATAGAATTTAAAAAAAATCAAACCTTTATTCTTTTCCAATTCATTCTTTAATTTATCTAAAATTATTTTACTTAATATTTCTCTCTTATATCTCTTTTCAAAATCTAATCTTTTATATTTTTCATATCTTCAAAATATCCAAATATACAACCATAGCATTCAAAAATTTCAATTACCAATATAATCATCAAAGATTATCACATAAATCACGTTGTTGAATATACAATAAATTCAATGTTTTGAGGAATCCAGTTGGATCCCTCCAACCTGTTTTCCCTGCATCCATAGATGTTCGCACAACAACTTTAAATACCAATCCCTCTTCAAGGCGGGATATCGTGGTATAAAGGGTCATTCTCTATTATGCGGGGCACATAGGGTCGCATCCGCTATATAATGGGGGAAATCAATCACTCAGATACACACACACACACACACACACACACATATTACTATATATAATATCACATCCAGCCAATTCAATCAACCAATAATTTAAATTTAACTATTTAAATTTAAAAGGTAATCAAAATGAGTGAGATTAACCTACCTTTGTTTTTGTTGCAACCCATTTCCATTTCGGCTTGTTTCTCTACGATTCTTAGACCTTGTAACAAACATTACATGGTTTTATTAATATTCGAGTAACAAATTAATTACCATTTAATAGTTTTAATCTTAACTAATGCTTTAATTTAATAAATAACTAAATTATAAACTAATTCCCCTTTAAAGATCTTTAGTAACTAAAATAAATAAAAATCAATTAAATAAATTAACCATCTTAATATTTATTTTTAAATGAAATAGTAAGTGAAAATACATATATAAGTATATTTGTTCTTCTACTTTTCTTTTGAAATCATATATATATACACTTATAAAATAACTCATGTAGATTCAAAAATCCAACTTAAATAAAGTCTCCAATATTTTTAAATCCTATATATATTATTTTTTTCAAAATCTTATCTTTGGAACAATATATATATATATACACACACTTATAAAAATACTTTATATTACCATTTAATGTTTACTACTTGCCTAAATCTTATTTACATATATATTCTAACTATTTTTTATACTGTATATATATATATATATCCATATATGTATACACACTATCAAATTAAAATAAAAAATTGTATATTTATGTACCTTGCTGTAATTTTTATTATTATATCTAAATTAAAAACAGAAACTACCTTGCTAATCAAACCCAAACCGAGATGCCCAATTACACATCGCAGCACCATCCTCTCATCATCGTGACCACCCAGGCCCTAACCGCCATCGCCAGCCATCTATCCAGACCTAATCGGGTTCCACGCTGCGACCTTCCATCCTCGCCATTGAACTCGCTGCTCTGCTTGACATCCTACCGCCCTTACCGTCACTCACTCGCTCCTCCCCATCGAGGTCATTCTGCTCGAGTTCGAGTCAAGTCTGGAGGCGACGTCGCGATTCCCTACTTGAGGCGTAGATCGATTCAACCGATCACAACAAATTCAACGCCATTTATTTCCTGAAATATGGGCTCGAATGATTCGAACTGAGACGGTGGAGGAAGAAGATCGCTTCAATTTGGTTTCCTTCGATGCTGGCCATTAATGAACTGTGAATTTTTATTTCTTTTCAAGCTAAAAATCAGTTTTGTTCAGCCCCTTTGTTTATTATATATTTAAAAAAACTGTTACATGCCCTATGAATCAGAAGAGGGAAACACTTGTATGCAAATTTGGAAAGGCAAGGGACACATGCTTTAGATTTCTCAACGTGTCTGTGCTAGCTACAACGTTTGATGAAATTATATTATTTATATTTAAATTTAAATTCAAATTTAAATTGTTTCGATTTTCACAATTCAAATCTCGGCATCCTATCGAGGCGTCCCCTAGGCGTTTTTAAGGTTATACCCCTATTTGGAATGCAATGGAAAAAGATTCGAGTCCTAATTCGATCGTATGAAGAAGACAGCCTTTTGGACCCAGTTATTATATTAGATTCGATAAAGATTTCAATGCGTTTTCCTATCGTACGATCACGCGACAACTCCAAACGCTACGAAAATTGATATCCAATAGTAATACAATATTACAGATTCAATGGAACTGGTTTGATCGAATTCCAAGACTGTGCCTCGGAAGGCTATTTTTAAATATCGATTTAAACCTTATATTTTTAAAACTGAACAAACCAATGTTAAATTCAATTTTAACCCATTTATTATCTTCGGTACTATCAATATAAATTTTATAAGCCTTTGAAATATTTTTAATAAGTTTAAAACTCAACATTTAATATTTTGGCCAATTCCTTGAAATTCAATTCAAAAATTTAATTATCAAATTAATGGAGATATTTGAAATTCAAGTTGAACTAACTTTCAAATATTTAAAATGAATTAAATATTCCAATTTCAATTATCCAAAAATTCCGGATTGTCACATTCCTCCCCCTTAAAAGAATTTCCTGGTTAAAATAGTTTAGAGAAATGATCCACAACCCATTAGCTATTTTCCCAAAATCAACATTTTTTAACAACACCCAAAACAATCTTCTTATTAAAGACACTATCATTCTTATTAACTTCCTTAACTCATCCACAGGTTCCAAACAATACCACTTACTCAACCATTCAAATGACAATTTAAAGCCAAATTTAAATAATCAAAATTTTCTCAAAATTATTCTAACTCTCTAAATTTTCGAATTTTTTTTCTAGCGTCTCCTTTGCACGGCTAGATTAGTACAACAATAAAATGCCTCTACGGTACCCCAAATTTCAAAATAAAACAAAAAGCCAAGTGGCTAGACCAAAAAATCAACAAATTTCATACAAAAATTTAAATACATACCTTTTTTGTCGAGTAAATCAAATTTATCTTTAATTCAAAACACCAATTTCCTTTCAAAACACCTGTATATCCTACTTAGCAATATTATCCAATCATAGCATTCAAAATCATTTCATACATTTCTTTACAAATATTTCGATATCTATTTCATTCAAGCCCGTACGATGCACATATATCATCTGTACGCAATACCAAATTCAATTGCTCACTCGATCACACAATTTCATTCCCGAACTAGTATCGTTCACCTGACTTTCTAGTGCGGACTCAGATCTGGTTTCTTGATCAAAAACCGTCACTCTCCTTGCATCGCCACAACTTTGATAGAGAATTTTCAGAATTAATCAAAAATTCATACCCGTGGTTCATCGACGAAAATCGAGCGAAAAAAATCCCAAGTCGGATCGGTATAATTACCCAAAATTCTGTGCTCGAATCTGGATCAAATCGCTATGCGAACAAAATAATATATGTACGTTGTACATATTTATCTCAATTGATTATTAACTACATTAATTTTCTTTTTACTCACATTCATTTTGATTTTCTATACAATCCCATTTCACACTTAATTTTCATTCAAATATTAACTTGGAATATTTTCCCAATATCAAATTTTACATTAAGAATTTCACCATTTCCTTTTAAGTTCAATATAAATATTTTACACTTAAATATTTATGTCCACTTCATTACTAAAGTTATATATATCCATTTCCATTCAACTTTGCATTTTCATTTTCATTTGAATTCAATTTACCCTCCATTTTTAAATATTGAATTCTATTCATCTTGTCCCAATCTATATTTAACTAACTATTCCAAACTTTTATTATTTTAGTTCACTTCGAATAAATTCTGCAACTTTACTTTACTTTACACAATTTTTAAATTAAATATTATCTCAATGTTAAATTTCATTTCATTTGCTTACCTAGTTGAGTTAATTAGTTTACTTACAAATTTTTTCAATCCTTTGTTTTATTTAGTTCAACTTGACTAAACTGAATTCTATCAACTGTCTTCCATATTATTTTATTTCAATTTCCAATAAATTTTAACTTACAGAATTTTGTTCTTTTAATCCACTCAAACTATATTTTTCAATTCCACTTTACTTAACATAATTCAAATTGATTCCAATATTCAGATTTCATTTTACTTACAAATGTAATTTTCTTTGTTTCTCTATATATTTGTTTACAATATTAATAACTTATTTTCAATAATCATTTTCCTCAAAGCTCACTTTTACTTAACTAAATTCACTTACATTCCGATTCAATTTAAATTTTAAACTTTCTATAAGTTTTTCACTTATTTAAATTCCATTTGCTAACTTCTTTTAATTCACTTCAATTAATTTGCTCACCTTCCAACTTATTTTGTTTCCACTCTTACTTTTATTCAACCCCTCTTAAGTTAAATTTTATTCTAACATATTCATAATTTTATAAATTATCAACCTATTTATATTCTATAAACAATTTCAAACCAACTCTAGAGTATTGTAAACAATTACTCATATTTCAAAAGAATTTTTGACATCAATTATATCCAAATCCTTTGGTATCAAATTATCTCTGGAATTTTAAAACCAAACTTAGTTTTGCAAACACTCCAATTTGGTAGCAATTCCTCTCTTGGAAACTTGAAAATGGACATCGATGATGCTACAATCATCACCGAAGTTATTTTCCAGCGACCGAAAAGAGTTCAGTGTTTTTACCCCTTTAAAAACATTTCAAATATTTTTAAATTCCAAATCTCACCAGATTTGAAATCTAATTCAAAAATATTTCCCATATAATATCACCATTATTTCTCCAAAACCTTGAAAAAATCATTTTCAAACTCAAAAGGAATTAAATTTTCAAATTCCAAATATTTTCAACTCATATTCAAACATTATTCTGGAATTTTATCTCATTTTAATTATAAATCACATTATAATTCACATTTATAAATTTCATTTGTTAAATGAATTTATCTTCAAATCTTTGGTTATACCATTATTTCCTTATTTCAATTACCATAACAATAATGATAATAATTTCACATTATCACTTCCTAACAAACCAAGCAACCATATACTATAATAATTTACAAAATTATTTCTTTTATATACAAAAATAAATTGGGCAAAATTATTTCATTTACGCTAATTTAAAATAATATTGTGTCGGTTTATCTTGTTTTAGAGTTTAGAAATCCCTATCGATATAGTTGGCCAGACTGCACCGACTAGAATCTAAAAACACTCAACCGATAAGTCAACACAATACAAAAACAATTTTTATATTTACTAATAAATACATGTTCATATCTCGTAATACACTTAAACTCATTCTAGAGTACTTACAGACTCTATTTCTAATGAGTAATTCCCACCAGAGCCAAGGTTCTCGCTTAACCTCCAGCTTTGATACCACTGTAACGGGCCAAGACAATGGAACTAGTAGGCTTTTCAACTATCCGAGACCCACCGTGGCATACTTTGGTACCTTGAATTTGCTTTTATGGCCAGCCTCTTGACTTGCAACCAACCCTCACTGCAACATGTCAGGATAAGAGTCTCATGCTCGCCACCGAACACAAAGCAATAATCCCCTGTCATGCTGTAATGTAGCAAACCCGATCCCGGTCTCTTCGAAACGATCAGCGCATTGGCCTATATTGATAATCGGTTATTCAACTATCAAATAACATTCACAAACAACCATCAGATTAAATAAGTTTCCAAATTATTTATTAATCTCAAAATATCTTCGCAAGATATATTTCCACTGTTCAACCCTCTGAAAAATAATTTTCAAATCACTTTCCTCGCTCAGAAGAAAATTCCCACCCAATTGTTTTATTTCCACTAAAAATCGCCAAGCCCTAATATTTTACACTTTTAAAATAATTTAAATCACTTTATCCAAAAATATATATATTCTTGGAAACATTTTAAAATAAAAAACTATTTAAAACACTTAAAATAAAAACTATTTAAAACATTTACTTAAAAATATACTTTAAAACACTTTATTAAAAGTATATACTTATTTCTCATGTAAAATTTAAACCAAAACTAAAATAAAAATTATTCTATAAGGTACAAATATTAAATAATTATCTTTTAAATCATAATACTACCTAAACCCTTAAAATAATTACTACTATAATTAATTTAAATAAATAGTTGCTTTAAAATTCTAAAACAATTTAAATAATAAAATTTCTCTAAAACATCCTTTTAAAACCACTTTAAAACCTCTATCTTATACTTGGAAATCTTTCTTTGAAAATATACTTGCCTTTTCAGGGAAATACACTTTCCTTTCCACACCTTTAAAAATAAACCACAATCTATTTTTAAAACAAACTACCCATTCCTTTATAAATTCCCACCGTGAATTTATACTTTCAAATATCCACTGATATCTTATTTCACTTTATAAAACCCACTTTATAAATCCTATAGTCTCGTTCTCCCTCTAAAACACAGTTTCAAACACTAAATCAACTTCCCAATCGATTTCCAAAATTTACTTCATTTAAAATTACTCCTTTATTTATCCAAATTTATTTCAAATCTATTAATTCAAAGCTCACTTTATGATTAAAAATCTTATTTTAAACTGAAAATATCCATTTCATTATTTGATCAAAATTCTCCCTTTTATTTTTTCCCAATTATTTTAAATCTGAAAATTTAAAATAAAATCCTTTAATTCTTAAGAATATCACTTAAGTATCCATAACTCCTTTAATTTTATTATTTAAAATTTCTATAATTTTCTTTTCCATACCCAGTATTTATTTAATGGAATTTAAAAAAATCAAACCTTTATTCTTTCACAATTCATTCTTTAACTTATCTAAAATTATTTTACTTAATATTTCTCTCTTATATCTCTTTACAAAATCAAATATTTTATATTTTTCACATCTTCAAAATATCCAAATATATTCAACCAACCATAGCATTCAAAAATTTCAATTACCAATATAATAATCACAGATTATCACATAAATCACGTCACTAAATGTAAAATAAATTCAATGTTTTGAGGAATCCAGTTGGATCCCTCCAACCTATTTTCTCTGCATCCACAGATCTTAGCATAATAATTTAAAATACCAATCATGCTTCAAGGCAGGATATCGCGGTATAAAGGGTCATCCGCTATTATGCAGGGTGCATAGGGTCTCATCCGTTATATAATGGGGGAAATCAATCACTCCAATATACACACACACGCACACTATTATATATAATATCACATCTAGTCAATTTAATCAATCAACTAATAATTTAAATTTAACTATTTTAATTCAAAAGGTAATCTGAATGAGTGAGATAATCTGAATGAGTGAGATTAACTCACCTTTGTTTTTGTTGCAACCCATATCCATTCCAGCTTGTTTCTCTATGATTTTTAGACCTTGTAACAAACATTATAAGGTTTTATTAATATTCGAATTGGTCGAACAGATTAATTACCGTTTAATGGTCTTAATCTTAACTAATGATTTAATTTAACAAATATCTAAATTTTAAGCTAATTTCCCTTTAAAGATCTTTAGAAAATAAAATAAATTAAAAAGCAATTAAATAAATTAACCATCTTAATATTTATTCTTAAATGAAATAGTAAGTGAATATATATATATATATGTATATTTATTCTTTTCTTTTTCTTTTGAAATCACACACATACACACATATACATATACATACATACATACATACATATACATATATATATATATATATATATACAAGACACAAAAATCTTTACTAAAATTTTCAACTTACGAAATAAATATCTTTTCATGTCTGCTCCTCTCTCTCCTACCCACGTCCTATCCCATTCCTCCTCCCCTACTAACTATACTATCCCCATACTTCCTGTCCTTCCTTTGTCCTCTCCCCCTAACTCTGCCAACTTCACCACCAACGACCCTGTCCTTACTCTTCCATCTATTCCATCAGTCCACCTGTAGCGACCCGTAGATTTCATGGATTTAATTTGGTTAAATTAAGTTGTAATTAAATTTAGAAGAAAAATAAATTAAAAACCTACTTATAGTAATTCGAAGTTAATTCAAATGATTTTAAGTAGTGAAAAGAATTTTACCAGTATATGAGTTGAATATGAGGAATTTGAGGAAATTATTAAACTAATATAATGTAATAAACATTGTTAACAGTAAATGGAATATGATAATAAGAAAAATTGCAAGTTTGTATTTATGGGCAAAATAATATGGATAGGTAATAATTGTTGTAGAGAATAAATTACAAATGTATAAATTGTGTAATGGTAACAACTATTGTTCGTTACCAATGCATTTAATTTATAGCGATTAAATAAGAAATAACTGAAAATTTTGAAGGAAAAATCAATAGAAAGGTTAACTACATGCATAAGATGAAAGTTGAATAGAATTCTAATAAATGATAATAATGGAAAATATATATACAATCAATGTAGGTAATTTGAAATTACAAATGATTAAACGTTTCTTGTGATAATGAATAAATAACGAAAGGAGTAAGCATATTTATTTAGAGTATTAATTACTATTGGGTAGAGATTTAAGTAACAACGTTTAATGCAATGTAAGTAATGACATTTTAAGTCAATAATAAGGAATTGGGAATCATATCTATGAAATGATAACGAGAATACAAGATGATAAATGCCAATTAAGGGTAATAATTAAGAAACTTAATGAAATCCCAATTTTATACAAAATAATTTAAAAGTCAAGTTTGGTTATAATTTGAACATAAGTAAATTGAATTTGTAGTATGAAAATATATGCAGAAATTGATTTTTGTAATAAAGGATTTTGTATGTGACAAAAAGGTAACGGTAGTGTTTATGGTAGGTTGCCTATTCATTTATTTAGATTGTTAGTTGGAACTGGAAATAAGTTTGTAATAAATGTAAATAAATGATACATTTATGTAACCAATGTAAATTTTACTTATAATATAGCAAAAGGTGGATTTAAGAAGTGAAATTGTAGAATTTGAAGCTAATTAATAATAGACATAGTAAAAATGGCAATCCAATCAAATGCTTAGGAATCAGATTTATTGGAAGGTAACCTAATTTATAAATAAATGGTAAGTATTAAGATATAATTCTATATAAATTAAAACTGATTGTAGATTTAGTGTAGTAACGTTAAGGCTAACTGAATTTGATTTATAGATGGAATTAAAATCAAGATGGATAGGTAACGAACTTAAAAATTTAATAAGTGAATTTATTTCAATCAGTGCAATAAAAGGATACGTAAATAAATGGTAAGATGAAATGGTAAATTTTTGATGTTAATAAAATGATTTTTTTTTTTTTTGAATTGAAATAAGTATTATAATGGGCAAATTTAGTTACTTTAAGGTGAAACGGAAATTTTAACGCAATAGTTTGAATGCAACATTAAATTCATCTAATTTATAATAAAGATTCATTAGATTTATTTAATAGAAATTTTGGGACATTTAATAGATAATTGCTGATGTTGAATGGAACAAAGGAATTGAATTTAACATGAATAGCATGAATAGCATGAATATTAATAAAAGAAATTATGTAATAATTGATTTATTTTAGCATTTATGAATAAAATAGGAATTTAGGTTTAAGCAAGCGATGAATAAGATGTTGTGCAATCCAAATTAATATAGTAATTGTGAGTAATAAGAGCTTATTTGAGATTCTAATTTTTTTATATATGTTTTACAATTTCAATATAAATGGAAATAGTAGCAATACAAAGAAAGGCAAAATTTTTGAATATAGTAGTTAAGAAAAGGCAAACAAATCCTTCCATCTAAATCCAATTTAAAATAAAGCTTAATTATTGCAGTGGTTAGAATTAAATATTATGCTAGTCGAATACTAACTAATTCATTGAAATACCTATTCATGAAAAACAATTGAAAGGTTTTATTTGGTTATAATTGGTAGATTTGAAATAAACGTAAAGTTATATTAATTGACGTAATAATACGCAGTAAACTATAAGGTCATAGTCAAAGTTAAATTTAAGTAAATTCTTGGAATTTACAATATCTGAATTTACCGTAATTGAATTCAAACACTGAAATTTATAAATTTATTTACTTGACATTGATATCTGGGTTTGTTTAATTTGTTGTAACTAAAGTGAAATGATAAAAATGATCAAATTTTCAATTTTAAAGTCAAAAATTTTAAAGATTGAATTTAATTAATTTATTTGCCTATTTATTTAATTAATATAAAAATAGCCATTTTGGGCACGGACTCGGATTTCGACGAAACCAGTTTCATCGGATCCGTAACGGTGAATTATAATAATGTTTCAAGTTTCGTAGCGATCGGACTTGTCGTTTGATCGTACGGACTCGAAACGCCTTGAAATTTACGCATTTTGAAATCAATGTGAAATTTTTGTTTTTTAGCATAACTTCTTCATACGATCGAATTTGGTCGCGAAACTTTTTCCATCGCGTTCAGAATATTTTAAAACACCTACTTGGATATATAGTTTTAACAAATCCGACTCCGGAGGCATAGCGGACTTTTTGGACCATGGTTTGTCACGCACGTTCGCGTATCCAGTCTAGCTACCCTACCTCTAGCCTATCTATAAATATACATCTATAAACCCTAGCTCCTTTCTTTTTTCATTTGCTGTACGTTCATTTCTTCACTCTTTTCTCTTCCCCAAATGTATACATCTCAGATCCAATTCCAGATCCATCCACAGTTCAAAATCAAAAGTCAAAACTCAAAAATTTCAGAAAATTCCAGAAAAAATATATGTTGAAGTATTCGATACGCGTAAAATACTGGTGAAATTCGTTTTTCAATTGGAGTTGTCGTTCATCCAGAATAAATTCAAACAGCCCAAAACCGTTCATCATCGTCGCGCAAAACTTTGTCGGATCGGAAAAACATTTCTGGGTTTTGGAGAGGGAACCGAGGGGATCGCATCTATGTAATTTGTTTGGCGATTCAACGGTCGGATTGGAGTCAAAAATTTGACTGGGGTTGCTAAATTTGTGGCGGCTATAGGGTTGAGGTCCTTGCGCATGCTTACTGTAGAAGATGAAGAGAGGCCGCATGTTTTCGTGTACAGGGAACGTGGTTGCTGAGGTGGCATGTTGGGGGTTAAGTGTTCTCTTATATTTTTTTTTTTATTTGAATTCAATCACCATTTTCCGTCATAACTTTCTCATACGAAGTCGGATTCACACGAATTTTTTTTTGTTAGGATCGTAATTTAATTCCGGACTCGATGACGCTGGTTTGGACGAATTCTGAGACGGGCGAATTTTTGGGTTTAAATCGGGTTTGAATTCGATTTAAATTCAAAAGGTGAGTGTTTTAACCCACTCACAACTACTAGAAGCTTTTATGTTTGTTAAATAAATTTTAGAAATGAATAGAAATTTATTTATGAGCTTTTGGCATGTTATTTCATTTATATCTGTTGAATTGCATTTTATTGAATTTAACTGTTAATTTAATTGATTTATTGCGTGTTAATTGGCTGTTAGAAATTATTGTTTGCATATAAACTGCTAGTTAACAGTTATGTCAATTATCACTGAATATAAATTGTTAGATTAATAGTTGATAAATATAATTTGAAATAAAACTGCCAATTATTACCTGTTGTATATTACCAAACATATATTGTTATTGATTGATATTGGTTGATGGTTGCGATTGGATGATGGATGTGTTGATGAATGGATGTTTATTACATATCATTAAATTGCAAATTATTATGCATATTTCATTTTTCGGGATTGTGGTTTGAAATGATATATAACCGCAATTTTTATTTTTTTAAATTGCGGATTGAAATGATAAATATCCGTATCACTTGACCATAGGATAGAAAACTTTATACAGGCACCGTGGTCTATATATAACTATTTTAAATGTGATTTCTATGGTTTGGATGGAATACGGTTTATAAAGATCTTAAATTTTATACTGAATAAATGTTTTCTTCCATATTTATATACATATGAAGTTGAAAATTTGAAATAAAATGGTGTATAAATCTCTTTATTAAAATGGAAGAAAATTTAGAAATGGAGTTTGATAATTTATATCCTATGTTTTAAATGTTAAGTTGGAAATTTTAAGATATTTATAATTGGATTGTTCCCAAATAAATTAAAATGAATATTCTAGTATAACTTGAATTGAAAAATATATATAATTTATTACTAGAAATTGAAGTCTTATTAATTATGGATTCTATGTGAATATTCAAGAATAATTAATAGAACATTTGATTTGAAAGAATAAAATCCAACTTTAGTTGAAATATTTATACTCAAAATGGATATACGTATATATATGAATTTATTGAAATGGTTTTGGAACTTGAAGCGATATTAAATTTTGGTTTTAACTTTAAATAAAGAAATGTATTGTAAAGCCACGAGAAATATTTCTTTTCAAAGTAACATTTAAGTTAAACCACTTATTTTATATACTGTTGAATATCCAAACCATTTAGTTTTGAAAGTAATGGTTTTAAAAACTATGGATTTCGAAGTATTATGTTGAAAGTTAATATTCAAATATTTGGTTACAAGGAATTATAAATTTTAAAAGTGGCATAATTTTTGGAAAGGATTTATATTTGGGAAATGATGTCAGTGATTTGGGTTTTATAAAAATAATATCAAAATGAATCTTTTTGGGTTTTAAAGAAGAAATGATATCGTAATATTATGGTTTTGAAATGGATTATATTCTGGTTTTAAAGTATAAACTATTTTTAAATGACCGCGGTGTTATAATAACGATGGGTTGGCAAAGAGACCGGGATCGGATATCTGACATACTCTCTGTCGATACCGAAAACCACTTTGACTAACCATGTACGCGGTGGAGATTCCAGAATGAAGTAGGTGGTGGCGACGTTTCCTGTAAGGTAAATACGTGGACCCGACTCCCGTGAGTTGGCATAAGGTGGCTAAAACAGGAGCGATTCTCAGGCCAATGAGGTCATTCCTCTGATCGGACGCTCCTCTTCGATATTATACTTTGACTTGGATTTGATTCAGTGGCCACTTCTATATTTTGATTTTGGGGAGTTAGTCCGAGGTGGGCGGTAACTGCGGCTACGCGTTTCCACCAGCCTGGATAGCAATTGGTATATCTACCCTGGCATTGCCTCGTTGTGCCGTGTCACCTACCATATCGAGCCTTGTACGAGTTTGGTTTTCTCCCGTAGCCCGTGTGATATCCTCTAGTTGCTTCCCGAGTAGGAGGAGCTATGGTATTGGATGGCCTACTGGGACTATTACGTGTTAAGGTGGAAAATGTAAAGCCTTAACGCTATTTAAAAGTAAGTTTATTTTATAAATAGACACTATTATAATAGCGCAATATACTACATAGTAAATAGTTTAACGGATCCTTAGGAGATGTAAATCCCGAACATCTCTTGAGTTACTGTACTCATATTTATTTCTGTTTATTTAACTCACATAAGATATTCTAGTCTGACTCGGGTGTTTTTGTCTATTCAAATTCGCTCGGGTCAGTCCGAGCATTTCAGGATAGCAGATTTTAGCTTTGGAGGACGAAGACGAAGAATAAGTATTATGTTATATATAGTATTACACCACACTCTTTCTATTCCGCTGCATTGCTTGTATTGGTATGTGTAACCCTGATATTTATTGTAAAAGAAGAATCAAGCTTTTGTAAACTGTTTATGAACTGTATATTTGTTATTATATTTTATCCTTCCGCTGTGAGATTCTGTTTTTGTTTTTATTTCTTCTCTGTTTTTCTTATTTACCCCATAACAATCCGCCCTTGCATATGCTTTGAATTGGCACGTGTGTCGGTTTAAAGTGTGCAAAAAGGCGGGATGTTACAGTTGGTATCAGAGCTTTGGTTTAGCGATAAACCTTGGCTTTGTGGGGTTTGACTCTTTGTTAATAGGGTAGAAATATCCTATGGGAGTCGCTGAGTATATATATGAGAGAGCGTATTTGTTAGTATTAATAAAAAGATTTTTATATTGTGTTAATCTGTTCCGCTTTGTATTTATAAATTCTGGTTGATGCATGGGACGCTATGTCATCAATAGGGATTTCTAAACACTTAATAGGACAGACCGACATAATATCCGTTTTTAATATAGGTGAATGAAATAATTTTGCCTATTATATTTTCTATATATAAAAATAGTTTTATAAAGATATATATATAATTGGTTGCTATAGATGGGGTGTTAGAAAATAAAAATATCTATAATAACTGAAGCCAAGTTGAAATTATGATAAATCAAATTGGAGATTTTAAGAACTTAAGTCCGGGATTTTTCCAAACATGTTTTCAAAGAATTTATGAAAAATAATGGTTCGGTTTATAAGTATTTTCTTATATAAATATTTCGTATAAATTGGAAGAATTGTTTTAAAGAAGATTTTGGAAAAGAATTAAATTCTGTACTTTCCTCTCTGTCGCTGGAAAATAAATTCGGTGATGACGGCCGCATCATCGACTTTCATTTTCGAGTTTCAAAGGGAAAAGGCCACTGTAGTAAATTCTACTGCAGATTTATTTTGAATTTTCTAAAAATTTTCTTTTATTGTTCTAAATATAATTAGAGATATAAAGGTTGCAAGAAATTAATTATCTATTATTTTGAAATAAATTGAAATTTAACCCGGTATTTAGTTCTAAATTTTTCCGTTAATTAATTGTTTAAAATTTGTTAGTGGAATAAAAGTTAAGTAATAAATGAATTGAAACCTCTAATTGAAATAAGAGAATAACTGCAAAGCTATAAAGAGGAATTTGCATACATATGAGAAAAAGGGTAATATGAATAAACATTAAATTTAATTAAAAGAATGGAGATTAAACTTGTATAAGTTCAATTGCAATTTCCTAAACATAAATAACTTACCCAATTATAAAAGTTGAAGTGTTAAATGAGAAACTGGAATTGAATATTTTACAAGTAGGAATTTAGGAAAAATGAAGTATTCAATAAATTACTGATATAATAAGAATTTATTGGTTTAAACTTAAGTGATAATTGAAATTTTACCCAAATTAAAGGTGAGTATTATTAAAAGGTGATTTTAACTTAAGTAAATAAAATGAAATTCTTTAATAAATAAAGATTGATGTGTAGGGTTATAAACTTAAGTATGTTTTAAGATGCTACTAGTAACATAATAAAAAGTAGGTAATATAAATAAATGTCTGTAAACCCTAGATAATGAATTAATAAGATCCTTTATTTATAAAAATGGAGGTTTTAAGGTTAATAATTTAAGTGTAAGTAGAGGGTTACTGTAATTAAATATAATAAAACGTAAACATTAAATAAAGGAATGAAATTAAGGGTAAGTTGAAATTGTAATTAATAAAATGAATATATATTTATTGAACCATTAATAAATAAAAAGGAATTAAGAAGAAACTTGTAAATTTTCACTTGCATTCTTAAACATACATAACTTACCATATAATAAAAGCTGCAATGTTAGTAAGAAAATGTAAGGGGAAATCTTACAAGTGAAGCTTGAGGTAATTAAGGTATTCAATAAATTTGCTGTTATAAATGAGAATTAATTATATAAACTTAAGTTAAATTGGAAATTTTACTATATAAGAAAGGGTAAGTAGTATAAATAGATGATATAAACCTTAGTAAATAAATTGGAATACAATATAATGAATTTTGTAACAAATGGAAAAGGAAAATTGTAAGAAACAAAGAAATCCCTCCATAAATGAAAGAAAGAAAATAAAACCACTGAAGCATGAAATAAATGTATAATAAGCTATTGTGGTGTTGATTTGAATTGTTTGGTTGATGTATGGTTGTTGGGTAAGGAATTTTGAAGTTGTGGGATGGAGAAATAATCTATCTTTGTTCCATCTAAGACTGTTGAGTAAAGGATGCACTTGATAGTTATTTTACATTTCGTATAATTTCGGAATTTGAACCTAACAACTAATTGTTTGTTTGATTGAATGATTGTCTGTTGGTGGCATGTGCTGTTTGTTAAAATTTATGGTTGTTGCATTTGATTGGATATAAATGATTGAATCTACCCAAACATTTCACTGTAAAATAAATATTTAACCTTTTAGATTATATAAGTGAATACAGGGGTTGGAAGCAACTGCTACTGCTTTTGGTTCCAAAATAATAAGCGTTTTGCCCGACAAATAGGTACGTTTTCGGATTACGATTAAAGCGCTATTTATATATTTTCCCGTGTGGGATATTTTATTTTGGATATATATGTAATATATTTGTATATTTGGATATTATATTTTCTCCAGAGTCCCTCCGTACAAAGGAGACTCTGCCAAAATTTTTCGTAAATTTTGGACTTAGAATTTTGTTACAGATATTTTTCCAACTTTAATAATTTAAGTATTAAAAGACATAATGATTATAAAACAAGTGTAATTCATTAAAGGAAATTAATTTAGTAAATTATTGTTATAAGTTAATATTTGAAACTAGATATACTGTTTTATTCTTCTTTCTCCCTTCCTTTTCCTTTTCGGGGACGAAAAGTTTTGAGTGGGGGAGAGTGTAGCGACCCGTAGATTTCATGGATTTAATTTGGTTAAATTAAGTTGTAATTAAATTTAGAAGAAAAATAAATTAAAAACCTACTTATAGTAATTCGAAGTTAATTCAAATGATTTTAAGTAGTGAAAAGAATTTTACCAGTATATGAGTTGAATATGAGGAATTTGAGGAAATTATTAAACTAATATAATGTAATAAACATTGTTAACAGTAAATGGAATATGATAATAAGAAAAATTGCAAGTTTGTATTTATGGGCAAAATAATATGGATAGGTAATAATTGTTGTAGAGAATAAATTACAAATGTATAAATTGTGTAATGGTAACAACTATTGTTCGTTACCAATGCATTTAATTTATAGCGATTAAATAAGAAATAACTGAAAATTTTGAAGGAAAAATCAATAGAAAGGTTAACTACATGCATAAGATGAAAGTTGAATAGAATTCTAATAAATGATAATAATGGAAAATATATATACAATCAATGTAGGTAATTTGAAATTACAAATGATTAAACGTTTCTTGTGATAATGAATAAATAACGAAAGGAGTAAGCATATTTATTTAGAGTATTAATTACTATTGGGTAGAGATTTAAGTAACAACGTTTAATGCAATGTAAGTAATGACATTTTAAGTCAATAATAAGGAATTGGGAATCATATCTATGAAATGATAACGAGAATACAAGATGATAAATGCCAATTAAGGGTAATAATTAAGAAACTTAATGAAATCCCAATTTTATACAAAATAATTTAAAAGTCAAGTTTGGTTATAATTTGAACATAAGTAAATTGAATTTGTAGTATGAAAATATATGCAGAAATTGATTTTTGTAATAAAGGATTTTGTATGTGACAAAAAGGTAACGGTAGTGTTTATGGTAGGTTGCCTATTCATTTATTTAGATTGTTAGTTGGAACTGGAAATAAGTTTGTAATAAATGTAAATAAATGATACATTTATGTAACCAATGTAAATTTTACTTATAATATAGCAAAAGGTGGATTTAAGAAGTGAAATTGTAGAATTTGAAGCTAATTAATAATAGACATAGTAAAAATGGCAATCCAATCAAATGCTTAGGAATCAGATTTATTGGAAGGTAACCTAATTTATAAATAAATGGTAAGTATTAAGATATAATTCTATATAAATTAAAACTGATTGTAGATTTAGTGTAGTAACGTTAAGGCTAACTGAATTTGATTTATAGATGGAATTAAAATCAAGATGGATAGGTAACGAACTTAAAAATTTAATAAGTGAATTTATTTCAATCAGTGCAATAAAAGGATACGTAAATAAATGGTAAGATGAAATGGTAAATTTTTGATGTTAATAAAATGATTTTTTTTTTTTTGAATTGAAATAAGTATTATAATGGGCAAATTTAGTTACTTTAAGGTGAAACGGAAATTTTAACGCAATAGTTTGAATGCAACATTAAATTCATCTAATTTATAATAAAGATTCATTAGATTTATTTAATAGAAATTTTGGGACATTTAATAGATAATTGCTGATGTTGAATGGAACAAAGGAATTGAATTTAACATGAATAGCATGAATAGCATGAATATTAATAAAAGAAATTATGTAATAATTGATTTATTTTAGCATTTATGAATAAAATAGGAATTTAGGTTTAAGCAAGCGATGAATAAGATGTTGTGCAATCCAAATTAATATAGTAATTGTGAGTAATAAGAGCTTATTTGAGATTCTAATTTTTTTATATATGTTTTACAATTTCAATATAAATGGAAATAGTAGCAATACAAAGAAAGGCAGAATTTTTGAATATAGTAGTTAAGAAAAGGCAAACAAATCCTTCCATCTAAATCCAATTTAAAATAAAGCTTAATTATTGCAGTGGTTAGAATTAAATATTATGCTAGTCGAATACTAACTAATTCATTGAAATACCTATTCATGAAAAATAATTGAAAGGTTTTATTTGGTTATAATTGGTAGATTTGAAATAAACGTAAAGTTATATTAATTGACGTAATAATACGCAGTAAACTATAAGGTCATAGTCAAAGTTAAATTTAAGTAAATTCTTGGAATTTACAATATCTGAATTTACCGTAATTGAATTCAAACACTGAAATTTATAAATTTATTTACTTGACATTGATATCTGGGTTTGTTTAATTTGTTGTAACTAAAGTGAAATGATAAAAATGATCAAATTTTCAATTTTAAAGTCAAAAATTTTAAAGATTGAATTTAATTAATTTATTTGCCTATTTATTTAATTAATATAAAAATAGCCATTTTGGGCACGGACTCGGATTTCGACGAAACCAGTTTCATCGGATCCGTAACGGTGAATTATAATAATGTTTCAAGTTTCGTAGCGATCGGACTTGTCGTTTGATCGTACGGACTCGAAACGCCTTGAAATTTACGCATTTTGAAATCAATGTGAAATTTTTGTTTTTTAGCATAACTTCTTCATACGATCGAATTTGGTCGCGAAACTTTTTCCATCGCGTTCAGAATATTTTAAAACACCTACTTGGATATATAGTTTTAACAAATCCGACTCCGGAGGCATAGCGGACTTTTTGGACCATGGTTTGTCACGCACGTTCGCGTATCCAGTCTAGCTACCCTACCTCTAGCCTATCTATAAATATACATCTATAAACCCTAGCTCCTTTCTTTTTTCATTTGCTGTACGTTCATTTCTTCACTCTTTTCTCTTCCCCAAATGTATACATCTCAGATCCAATTCCAGATCCATCCACAGTTCAAAATCAAAAGTCAAAACTCAAAAATTTCAGAAAATTCCAGAAAAAATATATGTTGAAGTATTCGATACGCGTAAAATACTGGTGAAATTCGTTTTTCAATTGGAGTTGTCGTTCATCCAGAATAAATTCAAACAGCCCAAAACCGTTCATCATCGTCGCGCAAAACTTTGTCGGATCGGAAAAACATTTCTGGGTTTTGGAGAGGGAACCGAGGGGATCGCATCTATGTAATTTGTTTGGCGATTCAACGGTCGGATTGGAGTCAAAAATTTGACTGGGGTTGCTAAATTTGTGGCGGCTATAGGGTTGAGGTCCTTGCGCATGCTTACTGTAGAAGATGAAGAGAGGCCGCATGTTTTCGTGTACAGGGAACGTGGTTGCTGAGGTGGCATGTTGGGGGTTAAGTGTTCTCTTATATTTTTTTTTTATTTGAATTCAATCACCATTTTCCGTCATAACTTTCTCATACGAAGTCGGATTCACACGAATTTTTTTTTGTTAGGATCGTAATTTAATTCCGGACTCGATGACGCTGGTTTGGACGAATTCTGAGACGGGCGAATTTTTGGGTTTAAATCGGGTTTGAATTCGATTTAAATTCAAAAGGTGAGTGTTTTAACCCACTCACAACTACTAGAAGCTTTTATGTTTGTTAAATAAATTTTAGAAATGAATAGAAATTTATTTATGAGCTTTTGGCATGTTATTTCATTTATATCTGTTGAATTGCATTTTATTGAATTTAACTGTTAATTTAATTGATTTATTGCGTGTTAATTGGCTGTTAGAAATTATTGTTTGCATATAAACTGCTAGTTAACAGTTATGTCAATTATCACTGAATATAAATTGTTAGATTAATAGTTGATAAATATAATTTGAAATAAAACTGCCAATTATTACCTGTTGTATATTACCAAACATATATTGTTATTGATTGATATTGGTTGATGGTTGCGATTGGATGATGGATGTGTTGATGAATGGATGTTTATTACATATCATTAAATTGCAAATTATTATGCATATTTCATTTTTCGGGATTGTGGTTTGAAATGATATATAACCGCAATTTTTATTTTTTTAAATTGCGGATTGAAATGATAAATATCCGTATCACTTGACCATAGGATAGAAAACTTTATACAGGCACCGTGGTCTATATATAACTATTTTAAATGTGATTTCTATGGTTTGGATGGAATACGGTTTATAAAGATCTTAAATTTTATACTGAATAAATG
This sequence comes from Allium cepa, assembly GCA_030765085.1. Classification (NCBI taxonomy): domain Eukaryota; kingdom Viridiplantae; phylum Streptophyta; class Magnoliopsida; order Asparagales; family Amaryllidaceae; genus Allium; species Allium cepa. The sequence goes on from CM060941.1 coordinate 1,048,100,663, forward strand.
TTTTCTTCCATATTTATATACATATGAAGTTGAAAATTTGAAATAAAATGGTGTATAAATCTCTTTATTAAAATGGAAGAAAATTTAGAAATGGAGTTTGATAATTTATATCCTATGTTTTAAATGTTAAGTTGGAAATTTTAAGATATTTATAATTGGATTGTTCCCAAATAAATTAAAATGAATATTCTAGTATAACTTGAATTGAAAAATATATATAATTTATTACTAGAAATTGAAGTCTTATTAATTATGGATTCTATGTGAATATTCAAGAATAATTAATAGAACATTTGATTTGAAAGAATAAAATCCAACTTTAGTTGAAATATTTATACTCAAAATGGATATACGTATATATATGAATTTATTGAAATGGTTTTGGAACTTGAAGCGATATTAAATTTTGGTTTTAACTTTAAATAAAGAAATGTATTGTAAAGCCACGAGAAATATTTCTTTTCAAAGTAACATTTAAGTTAAACCACTTATTTTATATACTGTTGAATATCCAAACCATTTAGTTTTGAAAGTAATGGTTTTAAAAACTATGGATTTCGAAGTATTATGTTGAAAGTTAATATTCAAATATTTGGTTACAAGGAATTATAAATTTTAAAAGTGGCATAATTTTTGGAAAGGATTTATATTTGGGAAATGATGTCAGTGATTTGGGTTTTATAAAAATAATATCAAAATGAATCTTTTTGGGTTTTAAAGAAGAAATGATATCGTAATATTATGGTTTTGAAATGGATTATATTCTGGTTTTAAAGTATAAACTATTTTTAAATGACCGCGGTGTTATAATAACGATGGGTTGGCAAAGAGACCGGGATCGGATATCTGACATACTCTCTGTCGATACCGAAAACCACTTTGACTAACCATGTACGCGGTGGAGATTCCAGAATGAAGTAGGTGGTGGCGACGTTTCCTGTAAGGTAAATACGTGGACCCGACTCCCGTGAGTTGGCATAAGGTGGCTAAAACAGGAGCGATTCTCAGGCCAATGAGGTCATTCCTCTGATCGGACGCTCCTCTTCGATATTATACTTTGACTTGGATTTGATTCAGTGGCCACTTCTATATTTTGATTTTGGGGAGTTAGTCCGAGGTGGGCGGTAACTGCGGCTACGCGTTTCCACCAGCCTGGATAGCAATTGGTATATCTACCCTGGCATTGCCTCGTTGTGCCGTGTCACCTACCATATCGAGCCTTGTACGAGTTTGGTTTTCTCCCGTAGCCCGTGTGATATCCTCTAGTTGCTTCCCGAGTAGGAGGAGCTATGGTATTGGATGGCCTACTGGGACTATTACGTGTTAAGGTGGAAAATGTAAAGCCTTAACGCTATTTAAAAGTAAGTTTATTTTATAAATAGACACTATTATAATAGCGCAATATACTACATAGTAAATAGTTTAACGGATCCTTAGGAGATGTAAATCCCGAACATCTCTTGAGTTACTGTACTCATATTTATTTCTGTTTATTTAACTCACATAAGATATTCTAGTCTGACTCGGGTGTTTTTGTCTATTCAAATTCGCTCGGGTCAGTCCGAGCATTTCAGGATAGCAGATTTTAGCTTTGGAGGACGAAGACGAAGAATAAGTATTATGTTATATATAGTATTACACCACACTCTTTCTATTCCGCTGCATTGCTTGTATTGGTATGTGTAACCCTGATATTTATTGTAAAAGAAGAATCAAGCTTTTGTAAACTGTTTATGAACTGTATATTTGTTATTATATTTTATCCTTCCGCTGTGAGATTCTGTTTTTGTTTTTATTTCTTCTCTGTTTTTCTTATTTACCCCATAACAATCCGCCCTTGCATATGCTTTGAATTGGCACGTGTGTCGGTTTAAAGTGTGCAAAAAGGCGGGATGTTACAACCTCAACTCTTCTGTTCTCCCTTTAACCACTGCCTTTTGTGATGCGGCTCCCCTGGTGCCCCGTCCTGCTGTCTCTGACCCTACCCCACCAGTACCACTGCCACTTGTTCCTCCTGACCCTCCTCCAACACTGTTGTCATCCAACTCGAATCCATCTTCATCATTTGACTCGTCCCATCCAACTCTTGGTCAACAGAAATGGACTTCCCTTTTTAAGCATAAACCGAAGAATGCGGGGAAGTACATCCCTGTTGATCTGGTCCCGGAGTATGAAAATAGCATGTTGGTGCCACCGAAGGTTATTTTAGAAGCTGGTGACTTGATATGGAAGGACTCTCTGGTGGGCTTCTTCTTGGATAAGCCACTTTCTTATACTGCAGTAGTATACAAACTTAAGTTATTATGGCAACTTAAGGGGTCAGTTAGAGTTAAATCTGATGGAACGGTATTTTTATTCAACTTCTCTTGTGATGATGATAGAGAAAAAATTCTACAGTGTGACCCAGTTATTATTAAAAACAAGCTTTTCATAATAAAACCATATGATGCCACTGTTAGCAATATTAGTGGTTCTGTTCCTTCTGTTCCAGTGTGGGTTCATTTCTATAATCTGCCTTTATATGCTTGGTCTCCTCTTGGTATAAATTGGCTGAGTAGTCACCTTGGCAAGCTTTTGTGTATGGATGAGATGACTGAGAAACAGAATAGAATGAGTTATGCGAAATGTTTGATAGAAGTAAAACCGGATAAAGAACTCCCACATGAATTCCTGGTTAAACTGGTTGAAGGAGGGTTTCAAAAAATTTATGTCCAATATCAATGGAGGCCTGATGTTTGTATCAAATGCAAAAAGTTTGGACATGCAACTGATAACTGTGATGCTGTTGTACCTGGTAACTCAAATAATATGAAAGAAAGAAACAAGAATGATAGACCCCCTACAGGAGAAGCAAAAGTGGACAAGGTTCAAGGCAATAGAAATTACAATCCTCCCCTTCATATGCATGATAGAACATGGCAGAAAGTTGTAAGGAAGAAATCAGACAATCTTATTAGGAATAAAGACAAAAGTAATACTGTTGGGGATAAGGGAGATGAGTATTCTGAAGTAGAGGAAAAAAGATCTCAAGTAATTCAAAATGTTGAAGGGAACAAGCAAGATCATGTCAATATTAATGTTGAAACTTCAAAAGAACCAGGGGAAATAACTGATGAAGAAGTGGAGGAAATCTGTATACCAGTAGAGACTGAAGAAGTTAATGAATTAGGGAAAGACAATATTTTGGAACATGATGTTGATGCAACAGTTGAGGACATATTGTTAACTAATAAATTTGATGCTCTGATGGAGCTTGAAGACACAGATAATGTGGATGCAGTGCTAGAGGAAAATGAAACTAGTATAGAAGTAGAAGAGCAAGATACTAAGGGAAAGGGAAAAAAAACACCAAGCAAGGCAGATTGTATTCCACTATTAGCAGAACAAGGTGGTACCAAAAACAAGCATGTTAAAATAAAACCAAAAAGACAAGCAAATCAACAAGAAATACAGTCAAGACACAATTCTGCTATTAACAAAGGTAACAAGCAATGTGAAAAGGAAAAATTCAAGTTAAATGAAGTAGCTACAACATCTAATGGTATGAAGATCCATATGTCTCAAAATCAGGGTGGCCACCATGCCTTGTCTGCAGCTGATAACATCCACAAGATACCAATGACATGCACAGATGTCTCTTCTCTTCTTACTGATAATCCAACTACTCCCAGTCAATTCCAAATCAATCCTTATTCTGAAATCATCCCTCCTAAGGCTTATAAACCTCCCAAATCTTCAACTATTGCTTCTCAACCTGCCCAAGCATTATCCAATAAGTCTCTCATGTCTCCATTAAAAGACGGACCTACCAATAATGATTTGACCCCACTATCAGCAACTATTCCTAATTACTTGGCATCAAAGCATGCAGTAACAAGGAAAATGAAGTTAGAGATGCTTAATACCCCCAAACTCTGATGATGACCACCATTGGGGCATGGAATATTCGAGGGGGTCATAATATAATCAAACTTGATCAATGCAAACAACTTATTGCTTCTAACAACTTATCAATCTTAGCTATTCTTGAAACAAAACTGAATCTTCCTCTTACTCTTAAGGCTGCTGAATACATAAATAAAGAGTGGAAGCTCATTCATAACTTAAATAATTCTCCATATGGGAGAATTATGATCCTCTTTAATCCCCTTCACATCTACCTTACCTCTCTCCTATCCACTGATCAAATGATTCACTGTCATGCTCGTGATATCAATGATAACTCTACCTATTATATTACCTTTGTTTATGCAGCGAACTCTGCTAATGCAAGGAAAACTCTTCATGCAGTCATCCCATCTTTGCGGCAGAATACTCATCCTTGGTTGATTTTTGGTGATTTTAACTGTTGTTTAAATCTCTCTGATAGAGTTGGTGGGAATCCACTGACCCCAAATGAAATTCAACCATTAAATTCTACTATGATGGATGCTGATCTTATCCCAGTGAATACTGTTGGGATGCAATACACATGGAATAATAAAAGAAGAAATGGTGTTAGAACATTTTCTCGAATTGATCATTCCTTTTCCAATCAAAAAGCCCTTCTTCAATGGCCTCTCCTGTATAATTTCCTTCCCCCTCCTATCCTCTCTGACCATTCCCCACAGATCATTCACTTGAGAGTTATGGACATGAGAAGAAAATCAAATTTTAAATTTTTTAACTCTTGGGTTCTTGAACCTGATTTTGAGCAAATTGTTACTAATGTTTGGAACAAGACTAAAAGAGGTAATAGTATGTTTGTTTTGCAGGAAAAATTAAAGGACTTAAAGGCTGTTTTGAAGCAGTGGGCATACAACAAGTATGGTAAAGGGAATGGTCTGAGTGCCTCTGTTCTGTTGAAGCTTGGTGAAGCTCAGAAAGCTATGATGAATGATGTTAATAACTCTCAACTTTCTGAAGCAGAAGCTGCTCTCTCCAAGCAATACTATGAAGCGTTAACTGTTGAAAAAGAGATGATGCGGCAAAAGTCTAGAATTAAATGGTGGGACAAAGGAGATAGGAACACTGCCTATTTCCATGCATGCCTTAAAAACAATCAGAGCAAAGAGAACTTAATTACTGTTGTTGATAAAGATGAAGTTCATCATTCTACTTCTGATGGAGTGCAACAAGCCTTTGAAAACTACTTCAAATCCCTGCTTGGTAACTCTAATAATTTCAAGCCTGATATTGATTCCATTCCTTCTGAAGTATTACCTCAGCTTGGTCAGAATGATTATAATTATCTATGCTCTGAAGTCACCACTGCTGAGATTCATGATGCTATGTTCTCTTTAAAGACTAACTCTTGTGGTGGTCCTGATGGAATGAATGCATGCTTCTACACTGCTTGCTGGCCCATAGTTGCTGATGATGTTTGTAAAGCCATTTGTCTTTTCTTCAACAAATCCAAACTGTATAGGTCCTATAACTATACTAATATTGCCTTAGTGCCCAAGATCAAGAATGCTTTGCATGTTAAAGACTATCGTCCTATATCCTGTTGTAACACTATTTATAAGTGTATCTCGAAAATTATAGCCTCTAGACTAAGATTAGTCCTTCCCACTATTATTTCTAGCAACCAAGCTGCCTTCCTGCCTGGCAGAAGTATTCTTGATAACATTCTACTTGCTCATGAATTACTAAAAGGCTACAATAATAAAAATTCTGCACCTAAAGCTATGATGAAACTTGATATCATGAAGGCCTTTGATATGCTGCAGTGGGATAGCATTGTACGCATAATGGGATTTATGAATTTCCCTCCACATTTTGTTGCATGGGTTTATGAATGTATGTCTACTACAACCTACTCCATCAACATCAATGGTGTGATGAAGGGATTTTTTGGAAGCAAACAGGGTATAAGGCAAGGGGATCCTCTCTCTGCTTATATTTTTATTCTAGTTATGGAGCTACTTACTAGAATGATAAATGATGCCATTCAACTTGAAAAAATTAGGCTTCACCCTAAATGTGCTACTCCTCAGATTTCTACACTAATGTTTGCTGATGATCTTATTTTGTTTTGTGCTCCTGAACTTGACACTGTGCAGGAAATTATGAATACTCTCAATCATTTTTACAACATGACTGGTCTTAAGGTGAATATTCAAAAATCTTCTATATCTGTAGCTGGTGTGAGTGTGCAGCAAATTTCTCAATTAGTCAGTATCTCTGGATTAACTCTAAGCTTGGCCACTGATTCTTACCTTGGTTTGCCTCTATCTTCTTCCAAGATTACTATTACTCAGTGTCTTCCTTTATATCAAAGAATTACTGCTAGAATGAATTTGTGGACCACCAGAAAGCTTAGCCAAGCAGGAAGACTTACACTAATCAAATCTATCATATTTGCAATGCAAGTGTACTGGGCCAGGATGTTTGTTCTTCCCTTCAAGCTTATTAAAATGATCAGAAGTGCAATCATGAAATTCTTTTGGACTGGCAAGACTGTGGGCAGATATCTTGCTCCTGTTAATTTCAATTCTCTCGAGGCACCTTTAAATAAGGGAGGACTTGGTCTTTTCAATCTCAAGCAGTGGAACAAAACTGCCTTTGCCAAACATTTTGACACTTATTTCAATAATACTGCTAGCATTTGGACTACCTGGTCTGAAATTAATGTAATCAAAGGCAAAAACTTATGGAGTATGAACAAACCACAAAACTTAAGCTGGACTTGGCAGTGCATTTTCAAACTAAGGGACACTATCCTCCCTCTGATTCAAATGAATACTGATCCTATCTATAAGACTAGCTTCTGGGAAGACCCTTGGCTAGACAAGGGGTACATATTAAAAAGAAAACTGTCTTACAATGATATAATGCAATCTGGTATTCATCTCTCTGCTAAGGTTATGGATGTTCTTTACAGTTTTCAGGGTGGTGGCAGGAATTCTTCCAATCAACGTTTGCAAAATATTTGGGATAAGATAAAAAACTTTACTCCTATGCAGCCTACCTATGCTAGAATTGTTTGGGGAGAAAAGAATAATGTGTTTAAAGTTGGTGAAGTTTATGAGAGAATACAATGTAACAGTGACATTCTGTGCTGGCCTTGGTGGAAAACTGTATGGAGTAAAGATAGTAGTATGAAACATAATATGATACTTTGGAAGGTTCTGAAGGATGCTCTACTAACTAGGGTTAAATTGGCTAGCAAGGGAATGAGCATTGTTGTGATGTGTCCCTTCTGTGGTATCTACGAAGAGAATGCTAAACACTTATTTTTTAATTGTGACATAGTGCTGAACAGTTGGAATGAAATCATGGCTTGCATTGAAGGTGGTTCTCCTTCTCCTGATAGCAATGTTGAGTGGAACAGAATTCAAAACAAGACAAAGGGTAAGAAGCAGTGTAAGCGAATTTTCACTGTGGCTTTAAAAAGTTTCATTTATGCTGTTTGGAATGAGCGTAATATAAGAATTTTTGATGCTAGCAAGAGTAAGTCTGCTGTGTCATTCAATCTTTGGATTAGGCATGAAGTGAAGAGCTCCTTGGATATGCTGTTTATTCAAGATCCCGGTATTGACATGTACCTGCATTTCTAGTGCTCATTTTTGTCTTAGTATGTGTTTGTGTGTCTCTGACTTTGTGTGTCTATGTATTCCTTGTGTGAGTGTTCCTTAATGTTTCTCTGTATTCTTTGTTTTCCATATTGTACTTTTTGCTTTCGTGAGTAATAAATTGGTCGGGGACCAATTAACCCCGTCGGCCTTGCCAAAAAAAAATAACTCATGTAGATTCAAAAATCCAACTTAAATAAACTCTCCCATATTTTTAAATCCCTACATATATATTTTTTCAAAATCTTATCTTTGAATTATATATATATATACACACTTATAAAAATACTTTATATTACCATTTAAAGTTTTCTATTTTCCTAAATCTTACTTACATACAGTTATCTCACTTTTTGGTCAAAACTGGAATATCAACAAATTGGCAAGGGATGATGGATATTGGGATTGGATATCGATTGAAAACAAGGCGGCGATCGATGTCGTCAAAATTTGGTTGAACTCCGATCGGGACGAAATTGATTGGAGGTGATGATAAGGATTAGAAAAGGCTATGTTTCAAATTTCAGGTTAATCAGAGTTCATATGAAGGAGTTATGATCGATGCAAGGTAGGAAAGTCATGCTGTTCGAACCCATCAGGTTCGCATCGATCGAAGGCACGTCGCAAGTGTAACAACCCGCATATTTATCGATTTTTATATTTAAATATTTTTTTTTAATATTTTATCGTTCGTCGGATTTTGGACTGAAAACCTACTTTTTGCATACGGTCGAATTAGGACTCGAGACCACCTCCATTGAGTTCAAAATGCCGTTTGCGACCTTTTTGAGTATAAGCTTCGATATGTTTGGAGAAAGTTGATTTTTGCTACTTTTTCCCGCTTAGGGCTTTGGTTGGGCTGAGCCAATTAGTCACTTAACTCAGTTCCAACACTCTCCTCTTCATTCACTTCTCTTCTATTTTCCTAACACTCAAGCTCAAGCAAAAATGGAGGAAGAGAATGGGAAATAGAAATTCCTAAGCCCTAGCTTGCTTTGCAAATCCATCTCCTTGCTCCAAAGTTCATGAGAACCCATTGGTAAGCTTCCTCTTCTTCTTCTACAACTCATTCTCTCTTTGAATTTCAGAAATTTCCTAAACCTAACTTAGGAAATGTTCTTCTTTTTAGCTTAGATTCAAGCTCAATTGGGTTGTGTTGAAGAGAGGTTGATTCTCCATTTGCTTTCAAGCTTCTTCTTGTTTGATTTTGAGAAAAGGTGAGATTTTTATCTCACATCTATGACTATAATTATCTTTGGTTGTTGGGTATGAATTCCTAACACTTCTTCATGTGCATTTGCTCTTGTTTTGGATTGATTTTGTGAATACTCCAATTTTTGGGTTTTTAAGTCAAATTTGTGTGAAATCCTTTTATGGATGTTTGATCATGCTTTTAGTGATGCACCAAGGAGCATATAGGGCCGGGTTGTCGATTGGCATAAACCCTTAGAGCCAATGTTCGTCCGGTTGCATTTTGGAAGAGTTTGCTCTTCATTTGAATAAGGCTGAAAAACACCCCAGGCATGATTCAGTCGACTGAAAACTCTGTTCAGTCGACTGAACCTGAAACCCGAGAGTTTCCAGGCATGATTCAGTCGACTGAAAAACTCTGCACAGTCGACTGAAACTGGAAACAGAAAGTTTCCTGAACCTGGAAAATTTCCATGTACAGGGTCAGTCGACTGAAAACTCTGTTCAGTCGACTGAACCTGCTGTTTGAGTCCAATTTGCCTTTTTGGATTGAAATTCCAATTTAAATCGATTCGTGATAATCCTATTTGTTGTTATCATCTATTATGACTTTGATGACTCTTTTTAGGGATTTTTGAATATCCATTTCGATGGATCCTTTATCGATTTCGTTGGATTTTATTCACGTCTTCGTATGTGAATTTTTGTGATTGATTGTTCTTACAATCTTCTTCGTGATTTGTCACTTTAAAAATATAAAGGTTTTCTATACTAGTAGTAAATATCAAAACTCTTTCCTCAAACGATTTCAATACTATTTTATTACCAAATTCGTTCATAAAAAACCGTTTCCCAATCTATTAGTATATACAAACCTTTACCTCACTCGTATGAGAAATCTAATTAAACGGCTTAGTAAAACAAGTGGTATGAAACGCTTGCGTTTACTTTGTCGGTTAATTCTTGGACTTGTTCGATTGAACCTCTTGTGACAATTTTCTAGTGGAGATTTATAGTTTGTTCGTAAATATTTAAGTTAAGCAAGTGGTTATGGGACATGAAGCTAAACTCATATATTTACTAGCTTAGTGTAATCGACACTTCTCGCTGATCATGACGATCATCTTTGTGATTTAGACTAGCAATGTGCGATGTCTCTTTGTCTGCGAGGGAGACTAAACCCCGTTTTGTGGAGTTTCGACTCAATTTGTGATGGGGTAGCAACCCATGGTCTTCGGGCCGTTTGTGGAGCTTCGGCTCAATTTGTGATGGTTAGCGACCATGGAATTAGCGTTCCGTTTGTGATACACGTGTTGGTGAGCTTTATGCTCCCGTTTGTGATAGGCCTCCCCCCTTTGTGATTTCTGGATTTCTTGTGTAGATTCCTAGAATTTGTGTTTCACCAATTTTCGTGATTTCCATTGATAAGTTTTATCAATATTTGTGCATTGGTGAATTTGTGTGTCATTGACTTTAGTGATTTCTGGATTTCTTGTGTAGTCTTCTGGAATTTGTGTGTCATTGACTTTTGTGATTGACATTGATATTATCGTCAATATTTATGGTATGGTGAACGAAATAAGGAGTATGACGTTTCTTTGATTCTTGTGTAGATTTGGTGACATTGATTAATCTCTTGATGATTATCAACTAGTATATATATATATATATATATATATATATATCACAGCTTGGCATTGTGATTATTATGTGTTTGGTCATATCTCTTATTCTATATCGTTTCATCTGATATTTATAGTTAGACTGATCCGTTTATTATTTTCTTATTAAATAATACTCGGGTCAGACCGAGATGTTACAGGTGCTTCTGCTTGACTTCTCATCCGGGATTAACTCCTTGACTTTTGGGTTAACTACTTAGATTAATAGTTTTTTGTTGTATACATTTGAGATATAGACTCCATAATGTATACTTATTCTTTTGTGTAGCTCATGTAACTATTCTTTTGTGTTATTGTGGATCTTTTTAGACCACTACTCTGATGTACACTTCCAAGTGTAATATTCATATCTATTTCCACCTTTGTGATATGAATTGTCTGTGACTGATTTGTGTTATGCTTATTTCTATATTTGTTTTCCGAAGGATTTATATAGCCACCGTGTAGTAGCTTTGAGTTTGTGTCGGTATGTCGGATTTCCTCTTGAAATAGAATGCATGATATATTATCTGACATATCGGTGCTCGCGCAAAGAAATTACACGGATGGTCGGTCCTCAACAGCCTTATTCTCCGTGCTAGTCGACAGCATTCACCGTAATGTTCTTGGCTAGCGTGGGTATAGAGGTGGGGCGTCACAGCTTGGTATCAGAGCCAAACTTCGAAACAATATGGAATATTATAACAAGGATCATCGTCCTAAGTCCATCTTAGGAGTCGTGCTTTAGGATTTTATTCGGGTCTTCGTACCGTCCTATCCTATTTTCTTTTATGATTCCTTGTTTTATCAATCAAGTTTGATTGAAATTTATTTTGAGAATAACTTTTTCCTCTTCTTTCTTTCTTTCTTAAAGAAGAGAAATGGTTAGACCAGGCCGTCCCAGCGCCGGTCAATCTAGTGCTACTCCCCAGGATGGAGTTTTTATGTCTGCCCAACAGCTTTTAGATCTTGTCAAGAACGCTCAAACAGCGGGTCCCAATCAGGAGCCTACTCATCCTAGATCCGGTTTTGCATGCTTGTGCAGAGACTACACCGATTTGGGTGGAGGGCCATTCAGGGGATCCGAGAGTGTTATTGAAATTCAAGCTTGGCTCAAATCATGCGATCGCATCTTTTCTCAAATGAATCTTATTGACCTTCATCGAGTCCAAGTAGCTTCTAGCATGCTCCAAGAAAGAGCATTGGATTGGTATGAGCTTTTAATTTCTGAAATCGTTGAGGTGGATCTTACTTGGGAGCAATTCCGGGGAAGATTCGAATTGAAATTTGTGTCGGAGGCTGAAAAAGTAACTTTGGCCCGGCGTTTTATTGATCTTGTTCAAGGTGAATCTTCTGTGACAGACTATGTCGCATCTTTCGAATCTCTGTCCAAATACGGGGTTGAATACATCAACACCCCATTGAAGAAAAATCAGAGATTTGTCTATGGCTTGAATAAGAATCTTAAGAAGCCATTACTCCTGAAACTTGAGGTTTCATTTGATCAGCTTATTGATATCGCTCTCCGTCTTGAAGAGGCCGATAATGAAGGTGATGTTGAAGTTGTGCGTGCCCAACAGAACTTCGACAATAACTTGAAGAGGCCTATCAAATTCAAAGGCCCCGATTCTAATAAGAAAGGAAAGCAACAAACTCTGGTAGCAAATGTTCCTACCTCTAGTCGTGGACGATGCTACAATTGTGGTTCCACAGACCACCATGTAAGGGAGTGCCCGAAACCCCTCTTTTGCCGTTATTGCAAAGGTTTGGGTCATCTTTTGTCTTCGTGTCCTAAGCTTCCAAGCAAGTGAGAAGGAAAGCTGCAACTTTTGGTCAAGGTATTTTCATTCAATCCTCGATGGCATTGTTTTAATTCGTGAACTTTCTATTTGAGTTCTTTTTGATATGGGTTTCATCCCATTATTTTTATATCAAAAGAACTTGTTGATTCTTTTCTTTGAATATTTTGGGCTTATTGACTTCATTGAGAATTGCTAATCCGAATGGTAGATCCGCAACACTCAATTTGCTTTTGTTTAGATGTCGAGATTGTTTTATGTGACTTTTCTTTTCGAGCCGATATTTTTGCTTTGGCTTCGGAATTGACCTTTCTGCAAGCATTGGCTTAATCATTGTGAAGCCCATATCGTATTTTTTTCCGAGTGGACTATTCATCTTCGAAATTTTCAATCTGTTAAGCAGATTTCTATTTTTCCTTTATGATTTTGATTCCAACTTGATGGCATCATTTTATTTCTTAAGCCCACTTATAAGGAAAGTGTTATTTCTCTCATTCATGTAGTTTGAGAAATTTTTCGGTATATTTGACTTGTCTTAGGATTATCACCTAAGTAATCTTTTGTGTGGTACTAAGGTCTTTTTAGTTCGACTTTACCACCGTTTTCATTTGCTACAAGTTGCGGAAGTTAGCATTTCACTTATCGCATTCCGCACTTGTTATGATTCCTATGAATGACTTATCTTGTCATTCAATTTGTCCAACTTATTTCATCCATTTTATAAATCGAATATTCTATGAATATTTCGATGAGACCATTCTTGTATTTATTGATTTTGGATGGAAATAGAAATTTAAAATTTTGCAAATCTTTTTCATAAGATTTAATTATAAGTGCAATTTTTTTTTTGCTCTTAAAACAAGCAAAGAATATTCTTAAAACTTTTTAAGAGATTTATTTATCCTATAAAATATGATTTTGTGATTTGTATTGCCCGTTGAGTGCTTTAAGAATTTTGGTCGATGCGCTTGATCAACGTTATTGATAGGAATCTCCTAAACGCTTTGATGAGACAGTCAGACACGATATATTGACTTGTAAAAATGTAAATTTTTCTAGAAAGATTATTACATAATGATAAATGTAATTTTGAAAGTTTTAACTTTTCGGAGAAGAGAATTATTTTAAAAGAAGTTCTTTCTTTTCGGTACTCTTATTCCTTCTTGTGATTCCTGAAGGGGAACCAAGACTTTGCTATTTGCACCGATCCTAGTCGTATTGGTTTGGAATGCCATTCTCTTGCAAAGGAGAACGTGCTATCCCTTGTGCTTCTAAATCATTATAGCTTCTCGAGACTAGATAGCCACTTATGATCTAGTGCTCTCGGCTAATGTTTTGCTTTTGGAATTTGGCATCATCATATTTGGATGAGAAATTTGTTCTCTATCTCGATCATAAATCTTTGGAATATTTATGTTCTCTTAAGGAACTTCATGTTGACTCGAGTTCCTAGCATCTTATGATCTTGATATTCTTTTATTTCCGAGAAGGGAAATCGTGTTGCCAATGCGCTTTGTTGTAGGCAACAAGTGGTTGATTCTTTGATGTTGTCTGAATGGAATTATTTTTCTATCAAGTTCATCGGACGTTTTGGTATACTTCGTTTTATTGAGCTTTATCTCATTCCTTTTAAGGACTAGCGTCCGATGTCCTTTTATTGTGTTCGGTTCATTGGACGTACCGTTTTTGTACTACGTCAGTTTTCCGAAAATCATTCGGGCTACGGTTCATTGGACGTACCATTTTTGTACTGCGTCAGTGTTCCGAATTATTTGGGATTTGATTCATCGGATGTACCGTTTGTACTACATCGATGTCTTTTCTTTTGATTCATCGGATGTACCGTTGTACTACATCGATGTCTTTTCTTTTGATTCATCGGATGTACCGTTTGTACTACATCGATGTCTTTTCTTTTGATTCATCGGATGTACCGTTGTACTACATCGATGTCTTTTCTTTTGATTCATCGGATGTACCGTTGTACTACATCGATGTCTTTGCTTTTGATTCATTGGATGTACCGTTGTACTACATCGATGTCTTTGCTTTTGATTCATCGGATGTACCGGTTGTACTACATCGATGTCTTTTCTTTTGATTCATCGGATGTACCGTTGTACTACATCGATGTCTTTTCTTTTGATTCATCGGATGTACCGTTGTACTACATCGATGTCTTTTCTTTTGATTCATCGAATGTACCGTTGTACTACATCGATGTCTTTGCTTTTGATTCATCGAATGTACCATTGTACTACATCGATGTCTTTGCTTTTGATTCATCGGATGTACCGTTTGTACTACATCGATGTCTTTGCTTTTGATTCATCGGATGTACCATTTGTACTACATCGATGTCTTTTCATTTGATTCATCGGATGTACCTTTGTACTACATCGATGTCTTTGCTTTTGATTCATCGGATGTACCGTTTGTACTACATCGATGTATTTGCTTTTGATTCATCGGATGTACCGTTTGTACTACATCGATGTCTTTGCTTTTGATTCATCGGATGTACCGTTGTACTACATCGATGTCTTTGCTTTTGATTCATCGGATGTACCGTTGTACTACATCGATGTCTTTGCTTTTGATTCATCGGATGTACCGTTTGTACTACATCGATGTCTTTGCTTTTTGATTCATCGGATGTACCGTTGTACTACATCGATGTCTTTGCTTTTGATTCATCGGATGTACCGTTTGTACTACATCGATGTCTTTGATTTTGATTCACCGGATGTACCGTTTGTACTACATCAATGTCTTTGCTTTTGATTCATCGGATGTACCGTTTGTACTACATCGATGTCTTTGCTTTTGATTTATCGGATGTACCGTTGTACTACATCGATGTCTTTGCTTTTGATTCATCGGATGTACCGTTGTACTACATCGATGTCTTTGCTTTTGATTCATCGGATGTACCTTTTGTACTACATCGATGCCTTTGCTTTTGATTCATCGGATGTACCGTTGTACTACATCGATGTCTTTGCTTTTGATTCATCGGATGTACCGTTGTACTACATCGATGTCTTTACTTTTGATTCATCGGATGTACCGTTTGTACTACATCGATGTCTTTGCTTTTGATTCATCGGATGTACCGTTGTACTACATCGATGTCTTTGCTATTTGATTCATCGGATGTACCGTTTGTACTACATCGATGTCTTTGCTATTTGATTTATCTGATGTACCGTTTTTGTACTATGCTGATGTCCCAAATTGTTTGAGTTTATAGTTTTTCGGGCGTACCGTTTTTGTACTACGCCGTTGCACCGGCTCAATTTTCTGCTATTCTTGACGTTCCCCACGTCTTTTATCTACGGGAATGCCTTAGGGATTTCAATTTTTATTCTTGAGCCCGGTGTTGTGGAAATTGAAGTTTCACCAGATTTCTTGCTAACTCTTTTGTGCACTTTAGGGTGAACTTCCTATTTCAAATTTTCTTTTGTGTTAATATGCTTCTATGGTTGTTACTTCATATATTTCCTTCTTACTTATTGCGAGGACGCAATTTCTTTAAGGAGGGGAGTCTGTAACAACCCGCATATTTATCGATTTTTATATTTAAATATTTTTTTTTAATATTTTATCGTTCGTCGGATTTTGGACTGAAAACCTACTTTTTGCATACGGTCGAATTAGGACTCGAGACCACCTCCATTGAGTTCAAAATGCCGTTTGCGACCTTTTTGAGTATAAGCTTCGATATGTTTGGAGAAAGTTGATTTTTGCTACTTTTTCCCGCTTAGGGCTTTGGTTGGGCTGAGCCAATTAGTCACTTAACTCAGTTCCAACACTCTCCTCTTCATTCACTTCTCTTCTATTTTCCTAACACTCAAGCTCAAGCAAAAATGGAGGAAGAGAATGGGAAATAGAAATTCCTAAGCCCTAGCTTGCTTTGCAAATCCATCTCCTTGCTCCAAAGTTCATGAGAACCCATTGGTAAGCTTCCTCTTCTTCTCCAACTCATTCTCTCTTTGAATTTCAGAAATTTCCTAAACCTAACTTAGGAAATGTTCTTCTTTTTAGCTTAGATTCAAGCTCAATTGGGTTGTGTTGAAGAGAGGTTGATTCTCCATTTGCTTTCAAGCTTCTTCTTGTTTGATTTTGAGAAAAGGTGAGATTTTTATCTCACATCTATGACTATAATTATCTTTGGTTGTTGGGTATGAATTCCTAACACTTCTTCATGTGCATTTGCTCTTGTTTTGGATTGATTTTGTGAATACTCCAATTTTTGGGTTTTTAAGTCAAATTTGTGTGAAATCCCTTTATGGATGTTTGATCATGCTTTTAGTGATGCACCAAGGAGCATATAGGGCCGGGTTGTCGATTGGCATAAACCCTTAGAGCCAATGTTCGTCCGGTTGCATTTTGGAAGAGTTTGCTCTTCATTTGAATAAGGCTGAAAAACACCCCAGGCATGATTCAGTCGACTGAAAACTCTGTTCAGTCGACTGAACCTGAAACCCGAGAGTTTCCAGGCATGATTCAGTCGACTGAAAAACTCTGCACAGTCGACTGAAACTGGAAACAGAAAGTTTCCTGAACCTGGAAAATTTCCATGTACAGGGTCAGTCGACTGAAAACTCTGTTCAGTCGACTGAACCTGCTGTTTGAGTCCAATTTGCCTTTTTGGATTGAAATTCCAATTTAAATCGATTCGTGATAATCCTATTTGTTGTTATCATCTATTATGACTTTGATGACTCTTTTTAGGGATTTTTGAATATCCATTTCGATGGATCCTTTATCGATTTCGTTGGATTTTATTCACGTCTTCGTATGTGAATTTTTGTGATTGATTGTTCTTACAATCTTCTTCGTGATTTGTCACTTTAAAAATATAAAGGTTTTCTATACTAGTAGTAAATATCAAAACTCTTTCCTCAAACGATTTCAATACTATTTTATTACCAAATTCGTTTATAAAAAACCGTTTCCCAATCTATTAGTATATACAAACCTTTACCTCACTCGTATGAGAAATCTAATTAAACGGCTTAGTAAAACAAGTGGTATGAAACGCTTGCGTTTACTTTGTCGGTTAATTCTTGGACTTGTTCGATTGAACCTCTTGTGACAATTTTCTAGTGGAGATTTACAGTTTGTTCGTAAATATTTAAGTTAAGCAAGTGGTTATGGGACATGAAGCTAAACTCATATATTTACTAGCTTAGTGTAATCGACACTTCTCGCTGATCATGACGATCATCTTTGTGATTTAGACTAGCAATGTGCGATGTCTCTTTGTCTGCGAGGGAGACTAAACCCCGTTTTGTGGAGTTTCGACTCAATTTGTGATGGGGTAGCAACCCATGGTCTTCGGGCCGTTTGTGGAGCTTCGGCTCAATTTGTGATGGTTAGCGACCATGGAATTAGCGTTCCGTTTGTGATACACGTGTTGGTGAGCTTTATGCTCCCGTTTGTGATAGGCCTCCCCCCTTTGTGATTTCTGGATTTCTTGTGTAGATTCCTAGAATTTGTGTTTCACCAATTTTCGTGATTTCCATTGATAAGTTTTATCAATATTTGTGCATTGGTGAATTTGTGTGTCATTGACTTTAGTGATTTCTGGATTTCTTGTGTAGTCTTCTGGAATTTGTGTGTCATTGACTTTTGTGATTGACATTGATATTATCGTCAATATTTATGGTATGGTGAACGAAATAAGGAGTATGACGTTTCTTTGATTCTTGTGTAGATTTGGTGACATTGATTAATCTCTTGATGATTATCAACTAGTATGTGTGTGTGTGTGTATATATATATATATATATATATCACAGCTTGGCATTGTGATTATTATGTGTTTGGTCATATCTCTTATTCTATATCGTTTCATCTGATATTTATAGTTAGACTGATCCGTTTATTATTTTCTTATTAAATAATACTCGGGTCAGACCGAGATGTTACAGGTGCTTCTGCTTGACTTCTCATCCGGGATTAACTCCTTGACTTTTGGGTTAACTACTTAGATTAGTAGTTTTTTGTTGTATACATTTGAGATATAGACTCCATAATGTATACTTATTCTTTTGTGTAGCTCATGTAACTATTCTTTTGTGTTATTGTGGATCTTTTTAGACCACTACTCTGATGTACACTTCCAAGTGTAATATTCATATCTATTTCCGCCTTTGTGATATGAATTGTCTGTGACTGATTTGTGTTATGCTTATTTCTATATTTGTTTTCCGAAGGATTTATATAGCCACCGTGTAGTAGCTTTGAGTTTGTGTCGGTATGTCGGATTTCCTCTTGAAATAGAATGCATGATATATTATCTGACATATCGGTGCTCGCGCAAAGAAATTACACGGATGGTCGCTCCTCAACAGCCTTATTCTCCGTGCTAGTCGACAGCATTCACCGTAATGTTCTTGGCTAGCGTGGGTATAGAGGTGGGGCGTCACAGCAAGGATGGTTCGAATCGATACACCTCGTATCGATCAGGAAGTGATGGCTTCGAATCGATACCTTTCATATCGATCAGCTTGCACATGGCACGATGGTCTTCGTATCGATCAGATGGGAAGGACAGGTGGACTTCGACTCGATGACGGCATGGATCTCCTTCGTATCCATAAGGTGTACACAGGTTAGTTCGTATCGATGGTGGTTCAAATCGATAGGATTCTGGATTCGTACCTATCGGTACGAAGAGAGCGTTCGAGAAGGATACGCAGGGAGTCGACTTCATGGATTCGAAGGACTTAGGGACAATTTCGAAGCGATCGATACGAACTAGGGAAGAAACGTTCAACGCGGCGACAAAGGTGGATTGACCCGGAGAATTCGTGACACGTCATCGATGTGCGCACGCTTTGGATGGATTCGAAGCATGGATTCGGAGCATGGATTCGAACCAGGCAGAACAAACGGAGCTGATCTCGAATCGATCATACCTTCCAAACCGTTGATCCAAATGCAATGAAATTTTTACAGGAGCTTACATACATGTTGAAGAATGTTCTCACCAAATTTCAGCTCAATTGGATGATTTCTTTATCGATTCGAATGGAGTTCGAATCGATCCCGATGTGGGCCCGGATCTCCAGAATTCGGCCGTATGGTCCCCCTCACGTGCTAGAAGCGGTCTACCGGATTTTTAGGAGAAATATCAGCCTCCTACACCTATAAATAGAGCCCTTGGTCATTCAGAAAAGGGGTCGGAGAATTGAGAGAGAGCAAGCACGGCCGGACGCTGCCAGAATCATTCCATATCAATATTTATACCATTGATTTCGAATTTGGACTTTGTAACTGCTGTAATCATTTGTAACCAGCAAGGATAATTAATAAAAAGGATAAAACTTTGGAGTGGACGTAGGCCGGAGATAGCCGAACCACTATAAAACTTGTGTCACTGCTCGTTATTTTGGATTTGCTGCTTATTATTTGCTGAGATCTGTTATTTGTATTTGAATATTGTTGATTTGTATTCATACACTTGTGCTTTCACGGTATCTGGGGTTTGTGGCCAATTTTGGCGCAAACACTTTGGTGCTTTCACTGAGAAGGACTAGCACCTGCTACATCGGATTTGAAGTTTGGATTTGAAGAAGTTTGAGGGGTTTCGATTTGAAGACAATGACTAGGCAAAACAGTAGAAGGCAAAGGGCTGAGAGAAGCCAACAGGAAGGAAGTCAACAAGCATCCTCCGGAGCTGGGGAAGGATAGGCTTCAATCTACATAACTAGGGATGAAATGGAAGCTATGACGAATTCTTTGCAAGAGAGATTGTTGAAGAGCCAACAGGAAATGATGCAGACTTTCTTCGAGCAAATGAGAGCTGCAGGGATGCAGAACTTAGGAACAGCTACAGCCGCTGTGGATGCAGGACAGGGGACTAGGGTCGTGGAACCCAATGGAGGACGAGATACGGAGCCAGAAGGCAATCAACAAGGGCTTGGGGGCAAGCCCACGGGTTCCAACACAAGAGGCCTCTAGAAGGAGTTCAACAAGCTAGAGCTAACGTTGCTGCTAGTGAACTACACGAGGAATATGTACCAGAGTTCCCTCGGAGGCATGGGGGGCAACCACCAACAGACAAAATCGGATTAGTAGAAATCATCAGAAGAACTGTGCGAGGTGGTTTGACCAACGGGGAATTGGAAGGAGTGAATAGGAGTCCGTTTGCTCGGGAAATAAAGATGGCTCAGAATCCACCTAAGTTTAAGCTACCTAGCGTGGAGGTATATGATGGTAAGGCAGACCCAACTGATCACTTAATGAGGTACACCAGACACATGGAGGTGCTGGGAGCATCGGAGGAAGTGATGGCCTGATGCTTCCCTTTGTATCTGACGGACTTAGCTGCAATGTGGTTTAGGCAGCTGGGAGAAGGATCTATCAGGACTTGGAGAGAATTGGTGGAAAAGTTTTTGGGACAGTTTCGGGTTCATGTCAAGAGGCCGAAGAATGTGACGACATTGACATCGGTGAAGCAAAGTATGGATGAATCGCTTAGAGCTTTTCTAACTCGATTCAGTGCGGCAGTCGCTTCGGTGGATCGGCCTGATCCATCGATGGTTTTAATGGCAGCAGTATCAGGAGTCAGAGAGGACTCGGATTTCAAGGTATCTCTGATACGAGATCCCCCATAGGATCTTGACGAATTCTTTCACGAGGCAGAAAGGTTCCTTCGTCAGGAAGATGCGAGTATGGATTTAACGGTGAAAAGGGTTAATGCAACTCAGGATGTAGGACCATCCAGCAAAAGTTTGGATAAAGACAAAGGGAAAAGGAAGTTGGACGATGATTCTGGAAACTCTAGGAAGCGATGGAAGGATCCAAAGTTTTCCACATACAAAGGATTGAACGAGACGCTAGAGCAGATATACCTGGATACTCGAAACCGCCTTCCTTACCGGAGGCCGGCTAGGAGAGAACCATCAGAATGGGAAAGGACATCAGGATGGCACTGCCTCTTCCATGATTTAGACGGACATGATACCAACAGCTGTAGGCACTTAAAGGATATAATCGAGGAGCATGTAAGGAATGGACAATTACAGCAATATGTCGGAACTCGGAATGCAACGGCAGAGCAGGAGCAACTACCGACTACCTCACACCGTGATGATGTGAGGCCCAGGGATGATGGTCGATTGATCATCCACTGATCAGGATAATGTGAAATAAGTAGCGAACTACTGGCAAGCAACCAAGTCATTTACACATGAATGGGGATGGAGATAGCCCCTAGGCATGCTCTGAATGATGATAAACTGCGATGCTGTGGTTTGTGAAATTTATCTTTTGCTTTTTGATTGGACACTGCTTTTCTTTTTGGATCTAGTTTTGGAGTTCGGATCGAACTATTGGTTTTGCTTGCTTTTTGATTTGGGTTTTTCTTTGGATGGTTGTTTTTGATTTTGAATGCTGCTTTGGATTTCTGGTTTGGATTTGGATTTGGGTTGGATTTTGATTGGATTTTCATCTGGTTTTTGATAAATGGTCGTCGGGTATGGATTATGCCTGGCAAGGGGTGAGTCACTTTTGCCCGAACGTGGTAAATTGACTCATTCAGGTCGTCGAGTATGGACTATGATCGACAAGGGTCCGGAGTGACCAGGATTCGGCCTAGGACTTAGGCCCCATATTATCGATTATTCTATCAGGTCGTTGAGTATGGACTATGCTCAACAAGGGTCCGGAGAGACCATGATTCGGCTTAGGACTTAAGCTACGTCATTGCTCAACATCCAGGGACACTGGACCACGGTCGTCGGGTGTGGATTACGCTTGGCAAGAACCCGGAGAGGTTATGGATTCGGATATCGACCCGGAGAGGTCCTGGATCTGGTTATTGGCTATTGGATAAGGATGGATCAGGACTCGGCTGTCGAGTTCGAATTGATATGGAATTGGCTAAGGCTTTGGTTACGGGATTTGGAATTAGGGCATCGACTCAAAGCAGTCAAGGATGACATACTCTGGCGATATGGCTATGGACTTTGGATATTGAAATCGAAACTATTCAAAACACGCCTTCTTATCAATAGGCATGTTTTGGGGGCAAAGTGTTATCCCACTTTTTGGTCAAAACTGGAATATCAACAAATTGGCAAGGGATGATGGATATTGGGATTGGAGATCGATTGAAAGCAAGGCGGCGATCGATGTCGTCAAAATTTGGTTGAACTCCGATCGGGACGAAATTGATTGGAGATGATGATAAGGATTAGGGAAGGCTATGTTTGAAATTTCAG
The DNA here is from genome assembly GCA_030765085.1 of Allium cepa. Taxonomy (NCBI): domain Eukaryota; kingdom Viridiplantae; phylum Streptophyta; class Magnoliopsida; order Asparagales; family Amaryllidaceae; genus Allium; species Allium cepa. The sequence goes on from CM060941.1 coordinate 1,048,123,108, forward strand.
GTTAATCGGAGTTCATATGAAGGATTTATGATCGATGCAAGGTAGGAAAGTCATGCTGTTCGAACCCATCAGGTTCGCATCGATCGAAGGCACGGCGCAAGGATGGTTCGAATCGATACACCTCGTATCGATCAGGAAGTGATGGCTTCGAATCGATACCTTTCGTATCGATCAGCTTACACACGGCACGATGGTCTTCGTATCGATCAGATGGGAAGGACAGGTGGACTTCGACTCGATGACGGCATGGATCTCCTTCGTATCCATAAGGTGTACACAGGTTAGTTCGTATCGATGGTGGTTCGAATCGATAGGATTCTGGATTCGTACCTATCGATACGAAGAGAGCGTTCGAGAAGGATACGCAGGGAGTCGACTTCATGGATTCGAAGGACTTAGGGACAATTTCGAAGCGATTGATACGAACCAGGGAAGAAACGTTCAACGCGGCGACAAAGGTGGATCGACCCGGAGAATTCGTGACATGTCATCGATGCGCACGCGCTTTGGATGGATTCAAAGCATGGATTCTAAGCATGGATTCGAACCAGGCAGAACATACGTAGCTTTGATCTCGAATCGATCATATCTTCCAAACCGTTGATCCAAATGCAATGAAATTTTTACAGGAGCTTACATACATGTTGAAGAATGTTCTCACCAAATTTCAGCTCAATTGGATGATTTCTTTATCGATTCGAATGAAGTTTGAATCGACCCCGATGTGGGCCCGCATCTCTAGAATTTGGCCGTATGGCCCCCCTCACGTGCTAGAAGCGGTCTACCGGATTTTTAGGAGAAATATCAGCCTCCTACACCTATAAATAGAGCCCCTGGTCATTCAGAAAAGGGGTCGGAGAATTGAGAGAGAACAAGCACTCTCGGACGCTGCCAGAATCATTCCATATCAATATTTCTACCATTGATTTCGAATTTGGACTTTGTAACAGCTGTAATCACTTGTAACCGCTGTAATCACTTGTAACCAGCAAGGATAATTAATAAAAAGGATAAAACTTTGGAGTGGACGTAGGCCGGAGATAGCCGAACCACTATAAAACTTGTGTCACTGCTCGTTATTTTGGATTTGCTGCTTATTATTTGCTGAGATCTGTTATTTGCGTTTGAATATTGTTGATTTGTATTCATACACTAGTGCTTTCACGGTATCTGGGGTTTGTGACCAATTTTGGCGCAAACACATATATATATATTCCTATCTATTTTTTTACTGGATATATATATATATATATATATATCCATATATATTTATATATACACTATCAAATTAAAATTAATAAATTGTATATTTATGTACCTTGCTGTAATTATTATTATTATATTTAAATTGAAAGTAGAAACTACCTTGCTGCTCAAACCCAACCCCGAGATGACCCATCACATGTCGCAGCACCATCCTCGCATCATCGCGACCACCCAGGCCCTAACCGTCATCGCCAGCCATCTATACAGACCCAATCGGGTTCCACACTGTGACCTTCCATCCTCGCCATCAATTGCGCCGTTCTGCTTGACAACCTACTGCCCTTACCATCACTGGCTCGCCCTTCCCCTTCGTTGGAGCCGAGTCTTGAGGCGACGTCGCAATTCCCTACTTGAGGCGTAGATCGATTCGACCAGTCGCAACAAACTCGGCGCCATCTATTTCGTGGAATATAGGCTCGAATGATTCGAACAGAGACGGTGGAGGAAGAAGATCGCTTCAATTTGATTTCCTTCAATGCCGACCATTAATGAACTGTGAATTTTTATTTCTTTTCAAACGAAAAATCAATTTTCTTCGGCCCTTTTGTTGATTATATATTTCAAAAAAAACTGTTACGTGCCCTATGAATCAGAAGAGGGAAACACTTGTATGAAAATTCGAAAAGGCAAGGGACACGTGCTTTAGATTTTTCAACGTATCTGTGCTAGCTACAGCGTTTGATGAAATTATATTATTCACATTTAAATTTAAATTCAAATTTAAATCGTCTCGATTTTCGCAATTCAAAATCTCGACATCTTATCGAGGCTTACTGCTAGGCGTTTATAAGGTTATACCCTTATTTCAAACGTAATGGAAAAGGTTCCAAGCTCTAATTCGATCGCATGAAGAAGATAGCCTTCTGGACAAAGTTATTATATTAGATTCGATAAAGATTTCAACGCGTTTTCCTGTCGTAGGATCACAGGACAACTCCAAACGCTACGAAAATTGAAATTCAATAAAATACAGTATTATGGATCCAATGGAACTCGTTTCGTCGAATTCCGAGACTATGCCTCGAAAGGTTATTTTTAAAAATCGATTTAAACCATATATTTTTAAAACTGAACAAACCACTATTAAATTCAATTTTAACCATTTATTATCTTCAGTACTATCAATATAAATTTTATAAGCCCTTTAAAATATTTTTAATAAGCTTAGAACTCAACATTTAATATTTTGGCCAATTCCTAGAAATTCAATTCAAAAATTTATTTATCAAATAAATGGAGATATTTGAAACTCAAGTTGAACTAACTTCCAAATATTTAAAAGTAATTAAATATTCCAGTTTCAATTACTCAAAAATTTCGGGTCGTCACAACTTTCTATCTAAAAATACTTCCGAATAGTATTAATATTATTTTTCCAATGTCTTTGGAAACCATTTCATAACATCAAAATCTAAGTTCTCGGTTTTCAATTTAAGTTCATTTTATTTGTAAATCATAATTAATAAACCATATTTATAAAATTACAATTTCTTAAAAACTTACAATAGTTAATAGTTTTTAAGAACCTTGACTAACCGACAATAAATGACAATAATCAAATATTATCATTTCCTCACAAACAACAAACCAAAAATAACAAAAATCAATTTATGAAAAAAAATCTTTTAAATATGTGACGACCTAAAATTTTTGAGCATTTAAGATGGGGATATTTAAATTATTTTAAATATTTGGAAGGTTAATTTTAACTTGAATTCAAATATCACTATTTAGTCGATAATTAAATTTTTAAATTAAATAAGTTGAAGTTGGGTAAAATGTTGAATCTGGAGTTTTAAGCCTGTTAAAAATAATTTGAAGGCTTATACAATTTATATTGATAATACTGAAGATAATGAAAGTGTTAAAATTGCATTTAACAGTGATTTGTTCAGTTTTGAAAATTTATCGTTTTAAATTGAATTTAAAAATAGCCTTCCGAGGCACAGTCTTGGAATTCAACGAAACCAGTTCCATTGGATCCGTAATATTGTATTATTATGGGATTTCTATTTTCGTATTGATCGGAGTTGTGGTGTGAGCGTACGATATATAAACTCGCTGAAAATTAATTGATAATAATCAATTCAAAAAGCTATCTTCTCCATACGATCGAGTTAGGCTCGAAACCTTCTCCATTGAGTTTGGAATAGGCGTATAATATTATAAAAGCCTAGCGGCATGCCTCGATAGGAGGTCAAGTTTTTAAGTTGCATTTATCGAAACGGTTTGAATTTGAATTTAAATTGAATATTTATACTGGTCAAACTTTCAGCCGTATTCTTTCACATCTAACGTTTTTCTTTCTCTTTCGTCACTGTAGCAAGGCAAGCTTTTCGTGCAAGGTATCTTCTTTTTCTATTATCTGCCGAGCCTTCTTCCTCAATTCTCGTTCAAGAATAATTAATGGCCGAGCAAATTAACTTTCCCAAATCTTTTTTCTCCAAATCAATTCGTTCAAACCAGTTTAAAAAATAAAATAAATAAATGGAAGGTAAAGAATCACGAACTTCCTTTTTCGTTTTTCCTTTTATTCGAAATCGAGTCGAATCTCAACCTTGTCGTGATTTTTTTAGAACTCGTTGCGCGTGCGTGTTGGAGAAGTTATGGGGTGGCGAGGCAGGAGGCTAGCCGCGATGTCGAGGAGGTCGGGTTCAAGCTCGTGTTCTGGCGATGAGTTGAGTTCGTGTTGTAGCCTTTAGGACTCGAGTTTTTAGGCGTCGCAATCGAGGTTGGTGGGTTTAAAAGTGGGGCCGATGTGGTCGAGTAGGGGTTATAATGGTGGCTGTTGATGATAGGATCGATTTTGGGGGTTCCAAAGCAGTGAGCTAGGGTTTGGAAGCATCGCGATTTGGGGGCGCGTGTTGAAACGACGGTCCCTGATGAGGAGCAACGGCGATGCATTGGGTGGTAGGGTTTGTCAGCGACGAAGTGGTAGCAGCCTCGAGGGGTTTCTGTGAGGTATATACCCATTTATTTTATTTAAATTAAAAAAATATTCATAAGTTGGAAAATATTAACAATATATTATGAAGCATTTTATTTTATTTATTTATTGATTTTTATATATGAACAGTAAAATTAATTACTGTTTTATAATTATCATTATTATTGTTTTACCGGAAAGATAAACAGGAAGAAAAGTAATTAATTAGAAATCTGGATCTAAAATAGTTTGTTTTTAAAATTAAATTTGGATTATTTATTTATGCAAAAGTTAAATATATATACAAGAAATTTATATAAGGTATTGGAAGAAAATTTTATAAGGGATTTGTGATAAAAATTGTACAATTTACTTATTTAATTTATTTTAGTTACTAAAATATTTTTGAAGGGAAATTATTAGTTTAGATTAAATTATTAATAAATTAATTTTTGTTAATGGTAATACAATATGTGGTTAATTAAATTATCAAATGGGAATCTAATTGTTCAATTGACTCGAATATTACCAAAACACTTAATGTTATACAAGGTTTGAAAATCGTGGAATCAAATCGAGAATGAAGTGGGTTGCACAATAGGAATTAAAGGTGAGTTAATCTCACTCATCTGGTGATTTAAATTTAAATAGTTAAATTTAAATAATTGATTGATTGGTTTCATTTATTGTGCTATATTATATGTAGTAGTATATAATATATCTTGGAATGATTGATTTTCCGCATTATATAGCGGATGGGACCCTATGCGGCGCATAATAGCGGATGATTTATATTAATCCCATATAACGCGATATTCTACCTCGAAGTGGAATTGGTATTTATATTGCGCTAACGTCTATGGATGCAGGAAACAGGTTGGAGGGATCCAACTGGATTCCTCAGCATTTATTTAAATTATTTAATATTATCTTTTGTGACTACTTGATATTCTATGATGAATTATATTGGAATAATGGAATGCTATAGTTTTCTTGAATATATTTCGGTACATTGAATTATCAAAATATATAAATTGGATTTTGGAAAGAAAATAAAAGAGTGGTGTTCTAAGTAAAATAATTATAGCGAACTTGAATAAATTAAAGACGAATTGAAGGGAAATGGAAGTGATATTAAAATACTAATAAATAATTATTTTAAAATTCAAAGTTTAAATTTATTTAAAAGGATAAAGAAGTAATTTGGTAAATCTAAATTTGGTATTTTCAGTTAAAAGTATTTTAAATCATAATTAAGGATTTAAATCTGAAGTTAATGGATTTTGGAATAAATGGAGTAAATTGAAAATCAATTTGGGAATTGATTTAAGTGTGTAAAACCGGGATTTTTCTAGAAGAATGTGGCTATGGTATTTATAAGCGGGGTTTATAAAAGCAAAGTAATATATCAGAGGACATTTGGGAAGAATAAATTCAAGGTGGGAATTTATTACAGGAAATGAGAAAATTTGTTTGAAAATAAACAGTGATTTATTTTTAAAGAATGTGAATAGAAGTATATTTCTCTGGATAGCCAACTACGTTTAAAGTAAAATTTTAAATATAATATAAAAAGTTTTAATGATGTTTTAAAAAGCATGTTTTAGGAATTTATTATTTCTAAATATCTAAATTCTAAAGTAAATATTTTTCAAATCTATTATCGTAGTAATTATTTAAAAGGTGACTTAGTATTTTGTTTTAAAAAGTAAAAACCTAGTTTTATATTTTATAAAGTAACCTTATTTTCAAATATTCATATAGTATGTAATTTTAACAAATTATTGAAGTAGTTTTAACTTAAATGTTTTAAAGTACATTTCAAAGTAAAGCATTTTAAATTATTTTAAAAATCTAAAGTTTGTGCTTGGTGATTTCAGTGGAAATAGAAAATATTTAGGAAATTTATTCTGAAAAAGGAAGATAGTTGAAACTGTTTTCAAAGGATGAAAATGGAATAACATCTTGCGAAGATATTTTGAGAATAATAAATAATTTGGTGAAATTTATTTATGGTTGATGGTTGTTTGTGAATATTAATTGATAGTTAAATAACCGACTATCAATATTGGCCAAATGCGCTGATCGTTTCGAAGTGACCGGGATCGTGATTTATTTCTCGAAAACCACTTCGATCCGGTTTGTACGTTTTCGTGGAAAAAACGAGTTTGGATTCGAAGAAGGAGCAGTAAAGTGCAAGGTCTAGTCGTTACTAATCCCGAGGATTATTCCAAATTGGATGTAGTAGGAGTAGTGCCTTCGGTTCCGTTCGAACCCGGGATGGACTTGTTGGATGAGTGCTTTCAGAACATTGTCAGGTGGACGGTGAGCATTCTAAAGGATATGTTCTAAAATGGTAACTCTTAGCTTCAAGCCTCATCAACCGAGAATGATTGAAAATCAAGGGTTATGCAGCAAGGCTTGGTGGGTAGCACCCATTTCCGGGTAAGGTCATCCCTGTCTAGATGTCCCTTTTTATTTCGGCTTAGTGGTGCGGTTGCTGATCCCAACCGTGGGGTGATCTTATTCGTGATTATCCAGTAAGGGATAGTCCGGGTCTTGTGTTGTAGGGTTCGAGAGTGATCCTCGTTACTATGATCTAGGCCACGTATCGTGACATGTGGTACCCTAGTGCCTAGTCATTAGTTCGAAATCCATTCTCCCTATGCGCCTTGTACGAGTTTTGTTTGTATTACCCAATCTGTGGCTTGTAGCTGGAATTTAGTAATGTAACAATTTCGGCTATTTTAATAAGTATTTGTGTTTAGACCCTATTATAATATCAGAGGATTTTAATAAAAAATGTTTTTGCTATCGTAAGGTAAAAACACAACATGTTTATTTGTAGCGTGGTCTAACGAGATGCTTTTATTTTCAAAGGATTTTGAAACTTTAATAATCAATTTGAGTGTGATTTCTCACGTTGGTATTCCAGACTGACTCGGGTGTTATTTAACTGTAATGCTCGGGTCAGACCGAGTATTATAGGATACAGGATATGATGCATGGAGCTTAGAAGTCGAGCTGGATGGCGATACACACTTCCGTGTTTGATTATTATTCCGCTGTGTACCCAATTGTATGTTATTGATGTTGAACTCTGATGATGTACTCTGATGATGTATGTATAAACAGATATAGCATTTTTTATGTGTAAAGATATGTTATTATTTATTATATTTTATTCCGCTGCGATGGTTAGATTCTGATGTTGTTTTCTATTTTCTTCTTCTACCTCTTCTTCTTCAACTCAAATGGTTCGTATTTCTGTTCAACTTGAGTTGATTGATGTAGAATAGTGTCGACTCAAGGGGTATAGATTTACGGGCTGTTACAGTTGGTATCAGAGCGAGGTTTGGTATAACCTTGGCTCTGGTGGGAATTACTCATAGAATAGAGTCCATAGTACTCTAGAATGAGCTTGAGCGTATTAATAGATATGAGCGCGTATTTGTTAGTGAATATAAAATTGTTCTATATTGTGTTGATTAATCAGTCGTGTGTTTATGGATTCTGGTCGATGTATGGGACGCCATATTATCGATAAGGATTTCTAAACTCTTAATCAAGATAAACTGACAGAATATTGTTTTAACTAGGGTAAATGAAATAATTTTACCCAAAATTGTTGTAGTTATATATAGATGCTTGGTTGTTAGGAATGATAATATTAAATTATTATTATCAATGTTAAAAGTGAATGAGAAACTGAAAATAATAACCAGAGATTAAGGAATAAGTTAATAAATAAATGGAATTTGTAAACGTGATTCATAATTAAATAAAGAATTGAAACCATAATTAAAAAACTAGAAACAAATTCATATACAAATGAAATTTGTGAATATAAATTATAAATGTGAATTATAGTGCGAATAATAATTAAAATAAGATAAAATTCCAAAGTTATGTTTGAATATAAATTTAAAGGATTTGGGATTTGGAATTTGGAAATTTAAATTCCTTTGAATTTGAAAATCTCAAAAAGTTGGGAAAAATAATATATATTTGAGAAATATTTTTGAATCGGATTTGAAATCTAGAGAGATTTGGAATTTAAAAATATTTGAAATGTTTTAAAAGAGATAAAAGCATTGAAATTTTTCGGTCGCTGGGAAATAACTTCGGTGATGAGTGCAGCATCATCGATGTTCATTTTCGAGTTTCCAAGAGAGAAATTGCTACCAAATTATTTTAAATTGGAATTGTTTGCAAAAGATAAATTTGATTTTAGAAATGCAAGGAATTTTGGATATAGCTGATTTCAAAGGGAATTTTGAAATGTTAAAAGACTGTTTAAACTCTGGAATCTTAACTAAGAATGTTTATGGCATATAATAAGTTTAATAACTTGTAAATTTTGAATTTATTGAAATAAAATTCAACTTGTAAGAGTTAAATTAAAGGAAGTAGGAAACAAAAAAGATAGTAAACCAATACGATGTACTGAATTAAAAAGAAATGGGAATGGAATACAGATAAGTCGGAAACTTAAAGAAGTGTAAAAATTTGAATGGAAATAGAATGTAATTGAACCTAGTAAATAAAAGTAAAAATTTATTGGAAGTGAATTTGTGGGAGGAAAATTTATTCAAATTTGTAAGTAAGAAAAATGAAAACCGAATACTAAAATTTAAATTCGAATTGTGTTAAATTATGTAAAATGGGAAAATTAGTCAGGTTGGACTAAAGTAAATAAAGTATTGGAATTAATATTTGTAAGTACTAATCAGGTGAGTTGGCACACGAGTTGAAAATTTGTATATTGGAATGATATTAAACGGAATTAAGTCCTTGCTTAACAAAATTCAAAAAGAATTGGTTATAAGCAATTGTAATAAGTGTTGGAACCTTATATGTGCTTATGGAAATTATATAACATGCATTATATGTGAAATTCTTGTGTTAGCTATTGAAAGTAAGTGAAATGTTAATAAATTGCATACATTTAGTACTTATATGTTTGAATTGAGTAAGTACAGGTACCTGCAAGCAGTTGGGCTAGGTTTGATCGCGCAAAATGCTAAAATAAAAAGCCGCTTGCTTAAAAATGCTTAATAAAGGTACGCCTACGCAATAAAAAAAAAGAAAATATGAACTGTTTTTGTTTTTCCGACTGTGTGGGTCGATGTATATATATATTTATATCTCTTGTCAAATTGCAAAAACTCCTCCTACAAAGGAGACTCTGCCAAAAAATTTCGAAAATTTTAGGAATTAGAATTTTTTTTTGAAATTTTTCGAAAAATTTTAGTTAATGACAAAACGATTTAAAATTGGAAATTGAAATAAATTAGGGAATGAAACTACTTTAAAATAATGATATGAATCAGTATAAATGGAAGACAGAATTAAATATTCAGAGTTGAAGATAAATTGACTTCATATGGAAATGGGAGAATCAATTTGAATAAAAATAGATATTAACTAAGTGGTGAAGTGAAAATAAATATAAGAACCATATAAAATACTTATATTGAACTTAAGAAGAAATTGTGAAATTTTTAAGTAATATGGGTGTCGGAAAAATATATTGAATAAGCATTTGAGTGAAGATTTAATAAAAATATGGCTTGAATGAGTAGATATTGACATTTTGCAAGGAAGTCGATAAAATGTTTTTGAATGTTGTAATTGGATATTATTACTAAGTAGGATATGCAGGTATTATAAAGGGAATGGAAAATTGGTTTTGATTTCAGAAGATAGATTTGAATTTCTTGACAAAAAGGTATGTGTTTGAATTTCTGTATGAAATTTGATTGGGTTTTTGATCTAGCCACTTGGCTTTTGTTTTTTTTTTTGAAATTTGGGAGCCCGTGGAGGCATTTTGTAGTTGTACCGAGCTAGCCGTGCAAAGGAGACGTTGGAAATTTTTTCGGGAATTTAGGGAGTTAGAAAATTTTGGATAATTCAAAATTTGGTTTTAAATTGAAATTTGAATAATTGAGCAAATAGTATTGTTTGCAAATTATGGGAGAGCTTGGGAAGTTAGTAAGAATGGTAATGGGTCTTCAATAAAAGATAGTTAGTAAAATGTTGAATTGTTTGGTTTTGAAAAAAAAAAAAGTAAACGGGTATTGGACCATTCTTCCTAACTAGTAATTTCGGGGACGAAATGCTTTTAAGGGGGAGGAATGTGACGACCCAGAATTTTTGAGCTTTTGAGATGGGGATATTTAAATTATTTTAAATATTTGAAAGGTTAATTTTAACTTGAATTTGAATATCACTATTTAGTTGATAACTAAAATTTTAAATTAAATAAGTTGAAGTTGGGTGAAATGTTGAATCTAGAGTTTTAAGCCTGTTAAAAATAATTTGAAGGCTTATCCAATTTATATTAATAATACTAAAGATAATAGAAGTGTTAAAATTGAATTTAACAGTGATTTGCTCAGTTTTTAAATTTTATCGTTTTAAATTGAATTTAAAAATAACCTTCCGAGGCAGAGTCTCGGAATTCAACGAAACCAATTCCATTGGATCCGTAATATGTATTATTATTGGATTTCAATTTAATTTAATTTTTCAAATGGGAATTTAATTTTTCAAATGGTAATAAAATATGTAGTTAATTAAATTATCAAATATGTAGTTAATGGTAATAAAATATGTAGTAAACTAAATTATCAAATGGGAATTTAATTTTTCAATTGACTCGAATATTAATAAAACACCTAATGTTATACAAGGTCTGAAAATCGTGGAATCAAATCGAGAATGAAGTGGGTTGCAAAACAGGAATCAAACGTGAGTTAGTCTCACTCATTTGATGATTTAAATTTAAATGGTTAAATTTAAATAATTGATTGATTGGTTTGATTTGGTGTGTTATATTATATGTAGTAGTATATAATATTCTTGGAATGATTGATTTCCCGCATTATATAGCGGATGAGACCCTATGCGCCGCATAATAGCCGATGATTTATATTAATCCCATATACCGCGATATTCCACCTCAAAGTGGAATTGGTATTTATATTGTGCTAACGTCTGTGGATGCAGGAAACAGGTCGGAGGGATCCAATTGGATTCCTCAACATTTATTCAAATTATTTAATATTCTCTGTTGTGATTATTTGATATTCTATGATGAATTATATTGGAATAATGGAATGCTATAGTTTGCTTGAATATAATTTGGTACATTGTATTATCAAAATATATAAATTGGATTTTAGAAAGAAAATAAAAGAGTGGAGTTCTAAGTAATATAATTATAGCGAACTTGAATAAATTAAGGACGAATTGAAGGGAAATGGAAGTGATATTAAAATACTAATAAATAATTATTTTAAAATTCAAAGTTTAAATTTATTTAAAAGGATAAAGAAGTAATTTGGTAAATCTAAAATTGATATTTTTAGTTAAAAGTATTTTAAATCATAATTAAGGATTTAATCTGAAGTTAATGGATTTTGGAATAAATGGAGTAAATTGGAAATTAATTTGGGAATTGATTTAAGTGTGTAGAACCAGGATTTTTAAAGAAGAATGTGGCTATGGAATTTATAAACGGGGTTTATAAAAGCAAAGTAATATATCAGAGGATATTTGGGAAGAATAAATTCAAGGTGAGAATTTATTAAAGGAAATGAGAAATTTTGTTTAAAAATAAAAACGATTTATTTTTAAAGAATGTGAAGAGAAGTATATTTCTCTGGATAGCCAAGTACGTTCAAAGTAAATTTTTAAATATAAGATAAAAAGTTTTGATGCTGTTTTAAAAAGCATGTTTTAGGAATTTATTATTTCTAAATATCTAAATTCTAAAGTAAATATTTTTCAAATATATTATTGTAGTAATTATTTAAAAGGTGACTTAGTATTTTGTTTTAAAAAGTGAAAACCTAGTTTTATATTTTATAAAGTAACCTTATTTTCAAATATTCATATAGTATGTATTTTGAACAAATTATTGAAGTAGTTTTAACTTAAATGTTTTAAAGTACATTTCAAAGTAAAGCATTTTAAATTAGTTTAAAATTTTAAAATTTGTGCTTGGTGATTTCAGTGGAAATAGAAAATATTTGGGAAATTATTCTGAAAAAGGAAGATATTGAAACTGTTTTCAAAGGTTGAAAATGGAAATATATCTTACGAAGATATTTTGAGAATAATAAATAATTTAGTGAAATTATTTATGGTTGATGGTTGTTTGTGAATATTAATTGATAGTTAAATAACCGACTATCACTATTGGCCAAATGCGCTGATCGTTTCGAAGAAACCGGGATCAAGATTTGTTTCTCGAAAACCACTTTGATCCGGTTTGTACGTTTTCGTGGAAAAACGAGTTTGGATTCGAAGATGAAGTAGTAAAGTGCTAGGGCTAGTTGCTACTAATCCTGAGGATTATTCTAAATTGGATGTAGTTGGAGTAGTTCCTTCGGTTCCGTTCGAACCCGGGACGGACTTGTGTGATGAATGCTTTCAGAACATCGTCCGGTGGACGATGAGCATTCTAAGGGATATGTTCTATAAAGGTAACGCTTAGCCTCAAGCCTCATCAACCGGGAATGACTGAAAATCAGGGGTTATGCAGCAAGGCTTGGTGGGCAGCACCCATTTCTGGGTAAAGTCATCCCTGTCTAGATGTCCCTTTTTATTTCGGCTTAGTGGTACGATTGCTGATCCCAACCATGGGGTGATCTTACTCGGGATTATCCAGTAAGGGATAGTCCGGGTCTTGTGTTGCTGGGGGTCAGGGGTGACCCTCGGTTCTGTGATCTAGCAACGTACCATGACAGGTGGTACCCCAGTGCCTAGTCAATAGTTGGAAATCCATTCTCCCTATGCGCTTTGTACGAGTTTTGTTTGTATTACCCACTCTGTGGCTAGCAGCTGGAATTTAATAATGTAACAATTTCGGCTATTTTAATAAGTATTTGTACATAGTCCTTATTATAATATCAGAGGATTTTAATAAAAAGTGTTTTAGCTATCGTAAGGTGGAAACCCGACAAGTTAATTTGTGGCGTGGTCTTACGAGATGCTTTTATTTTCAAAGGATTTTGAAACTTTAATAATCAATTTGAGTGTGGTTTCTCATGCTGGTATTCCAGATTGACTCGGGTGTTATTCAACTGTAATGCTCGGGTCAGACCGAGTATTATAGGATACAGGATATGATGCTGTGGAGCTCAGGAGTCGAGCTGGATGGCGATACGTACTTCCGTATTTGATTATTATTCCGATGTCTACCCAGTTGTATGTTATTGATGTTGAGCTCTGGTGATGTACTCTGATGATGTATGTATAAATAGATATAGTATTTGTTTTCGTGTAAAGATCTGTTATTATTTATTATATTTTATTCCGCTACGATGGTTAGATTCTGATGTTGGTTTCTATTTTGTTCTTCTACCACTTCTTCTTTAACCCAAATGGTTCGTATTTCTGTTCAACTTGAGTTGATTGATGTAGAATAGTGTCAACTCAAGGGGTACGGATTTGCGGGATGTTACAAAATAAAAAATACAATACTAGGTTAAATTATTTCATTTACCTATTTCAAAACAATATTGTGTCAGTTTACCATGTTCAAGTGTTTAGGAATCCCTATCGATGTCATGGCATCTTTTGTACCAACCAAATCTATAATTACACAATAGAAAATTTTAACATACAAAACATTTTTATAGCACTAACAAATACGCTCTCTCATATATATACACACTCAAACTCATTCTAGGGTATTACTAAACCAATGTCTAATGAGTTAATCCCCAACAGGCTAAGGTATCTTTAAACCTAAGCACTGATATCAACTCTGGCGACCCACCTTTTTGAACGATTTAAATCGATAATAAACCACACATGTCTAACTCATACCATTCAAAAGGGAGGATTGTCAATGGGGTTTAATAAAAAAAATTAGAAAAAAAAGAAAAACAAAATATAGAATCTCACGGTGAAATGACAAAATATAATAATCAAATAAACAGTTCATGAAGCATGTAACAGCCCATAATTTTGATGTTTAGAATTTGTTGATTTATTAAGATTTGGTAATCAAATCAGAAATTGATAACAATTTGTAATTTGTTAATGAATTAATAACCGTAATGAAATGTAAGAATGTTAATGCAAGTTGATAAATAATTAGTGCAATCCCAATTAATTAAAATAATTATAAGGTTATAATTGATTGTATTTAGTAAACTGGGAAATAAAATTCAATACATGTAATTAAATATTATGTTAAGGTAAATTAGGATAATATTTGAAGACAATGTCAATTCCATTTATAATATAACAATTGGTTGATAAAAATAATGGAAAATAAATATTTATTAATTTATTGGAATTTAAATTTAACAATTGGATTAATTGCAAATAAAATGAAATTAAATATTTAGATATTACGTTAATGGGAAATTAAGATGAAATTGGAGAATATAATGTAATAGATCATGGACCCAATGTTAATTTCATCGATCTGACCATAATGAATTGAATAATAAGAATGAAAAGTAAATTCAATGGAATTATTGAAAATTTAGTTTGTAATTTCTGAATTTAGTGAACTTGAAATTTAACGTTGAAATTGATGATTGAATCAACATTAAAGTGACATCTAAATTTATTTAAATTAGTGTAAATGATTAATAAATTTAAAAATGATAAAAATTGCCAATTATAGAATTGGAATTGAAAATTTGATTTAATTACTTAATTTTTAATTTATTTAATTAATGTAAAAATAGCCATTTTGGCCACTGACTCGGATTTTGACAAAACCTGTTTCATCGAATCCGTAATTGTGAATTATTCTAGAGTTTCAAGTTTCGTAGCGATCAGGCTGTCGTTTGATTGTACGGGCTCGAAACGCTTTGAAATCAATTTAACAGAAATTAGTTGAAATCAATTTGAAATAACTTGATTTTAGCATAACTTTTTCATATGATGGAATTCAGACTTGAAACTTGTTCCATTGTGTTTAAAATATTCAAAAACATCTATTTTGATATATGGGTTGACCCAATTTCGTTCCGGAGTCATAACGAGCTTTCAGGCCATTTATCGTTCCACGGTCCAAACCAATCGTATTCGTTCCTTTATTTCTCAGCCCTATCATATATACCTTTTTATAAAACCTAGCCTATTTCTTATTCCTTATTTCTAGACGTACAAATTCCAGTTGCTCCTCTTCATTTCCAATGGCAGACAAAACAAAAATTTCCAATTGCAATTTCAAATCAAATTAAAAGCCAAATTTCAAACTCCTCAAATACTATCAAATTTTATATCAATCTGAAGCTCTCGAAGAGCGTAATGTTATGGTGTGATTCGTTTTTGAAATCGGTTCACCATTTTTCCAGAATTCGCGAATCAATTCTGGCCATTCATACTGGATTCTGGACGATCCAATGGCGGATCTACATCCGTTTGTCGATCGGGAAGCGCTGTGTCATAGAGGGCGAGGTGCAGCACACATCGGTGTATTGGGTTCATCGAGATGGTCGAAAAAATTGCCAGAATCGGTTTATGAACGGCGGCAATGAACTCTCGAGTGGGGATGACTTGGGCATGCGCGTTGAGGTAGCATGATCGGCCAGGAGAGGCGGTGGCGGCGACATACTTCGAACGCGGCGATTCAATCACGTATAGAGGCGGCTGATGGGAACGACGTCGCGATGTTTCAGCTAGGGTTTTTCCCGAGAACGCGGCGATGACGTGGTATATTTTCTTTTTTCTTTTTTTCTTCTGAATTTAAATTTCTGAATATTCTAATCGTCATAACTTTCGCTTACGAGGTCCGTTTCACGTGCGGTTTTCTCCATTAGGTTCGTATTGGAATTCCAGACGTTTTAACACTAGTTGGGACAGATTCTAAAATTGTTCAAATTTTAGGTTTAAATTGGATTTAAATTCATTTTAGATTCAAAAGGTGAGTGTTTTAACCAACTCACAACTTCTAAAATTTCTTATGTCTGTTAAATTTATTTATGATGTGATTAGAAATTTATTTATGACTCTTTGACATATTTTTAATCATCATCTCAGTTAAACTGAATTTGTTTGAATTATATTGTTGTATAATTTATTATTGCATATAAACTACCAGTTAAATAGTTAATTAATTTATTATTGCATATAAACTACCAGTTAAATAGTTATTTAACTTATTATCGCATATAAACTGCCAATTAAATAGTTATTTAATTTATTATTGCATATAAACTGCTAGTTAAATAGTTATTTAATTTATTATTGGATAAAAACTATCAGTAAATGCCTGTTATTTATTACCTATTCCATATTGATGGTTATTGATTGTTTTGGATGATGATTGAGATGGATATATGATTTTTATGATGGATGAATGGATGTTTTGTTTTATATCATTCTTTATGGATTTATTATTATTTATTTCAGGATTACGGTTTGAAATGATATGCAACCGTAATTTTATTTTAAATTGCGGATTGAAATGATAAATATCCGTATCACTTGACCATTGAGTAGAAAATTATATACAGACACCGTTGGTCTATGTATAAAAATATTTCAAAATGGTTTCTAAGGTTTTGTAAAGAAATATATGGTTTTATATAAATACTGATTTTAGAAATTATATAAATGATATTTTATTCTTGATTTTTAAGCTATGTACAAATTGTTTTTATATAGAATAAACTTTAGAATAAGTTGGTTTTTTATTGAAGATGATATGGTTAAATATTTAAACTTTATTTTAATATAGAATTTATAATGATTTAAATAAATTAATGTTGAAAAATAAATTGAAAGAAATATTTACTTATTTGTAATTTGGGATTTATTTAAAAGATAATGGATTTATTAAGTAAATTATTTCAGAACTAAATAATAGAAAATTGAGTCTCATATATATATATATATATATATATATATATATATATATATATATATATATATATACATAGGAAATTACCAAATTTAGTTTTGAAATTTGTTGAATACGTAAAGTTTGAAATATATGGAATTTGGAATGGTTTATTCTATGGATCATTCTGTTCTGAAATCGATATAATTTGAAATAATTTATTTGGAAACTGAATTGAATTGAAATTTAAGATTTAGGATT
This sequence comes from Allium cepa, assembly GCA_030765085.1. Lineage (NCBI taxonomy): Eukaryota > Viridiplantae > Streptophyta > Magnoliopsida > Asparagales > Amaryllidaceae > Allium > Allium cepa. Next base: position 1,048,140,378 of record CM060941.1, read on the forward strand.
TGGTTAAAGTTGAAATTTAGAAATCCGAGTTATTTTGAAACTAATTTATGAAAATGAAGAAGCTAGTATGTTGTAAAGTATTTGAACATTTTAACCATTTAAGTGGTGGAAGATATGTTTCAAGGATATGAGTTTCAAAGTATTGTCATTGAAAGTGCTATGATTTTGGAAAGGATATATTTGAAATAAAAATGATATTATATTGATTTAGGTTTTATTAAATGATACCATATTGGTTTGGTTTTTGAAACGGAAATAATATCATATGTATATGGTTTTGAAATGGATATTATGTTCTGGTTTTGAAGTATATATTATTTTGAAATGACCGTGGTGTAATAGTAACATTTGGTTGTTAAAGGGAGTGGGATTGGAAGTTGTCATACTCTCTGCCAACTATGAAAACCACTTTAATAACCGTGTACGCGGTGGAGAATGCATAATGAAGTAGGATGGTGGCGGCATTCCTTTGAGGTATATAAGTAGACCCGACTTCCGTGAGTTGGCATAAGGTGGCTGAAACAGGAGCGATTGACGGGCTAATGAGATAGCACCTTTGATCGGACACATCCTTTCAATATTATACTTTGACTTCTGGATGGATTCGGTGGCCACTTTTGATTTTTTTGATTTGGAGGTGTGGCTCGAGGTGGGCATAGCTGCAGCTATGTGTTACCACCGACCCGAAAGTGTAATTGGTATATCTACCCTAGCATTGCCTAGTTGTGCCGTATCACCCACTCTAGCGCGCCTTACACGATTTTGGTTTTGTAACATACCTATGGAGTGCCCTTTGACGACGCCCAGTACAGGGGAGATTACAGTACTGTATAGACTATGGGAATATAAAAATGTATTAAGGTGGAAAATGTAAAGCCTTAACGCTATTTTCAAGTATATTATACTTTACTTTAGACATTATTATAATAGCTTATATTACTGCAGGATAGTTTAACGGATCCTTGGAGATGTGAATCCCAAGCATCTCTTAAGTTACTACACTCACGTTTGACACTGGATAGGAGATGTCAAATCCCGTAAACATCTCTGACGACATTCCACTCATATTATTTACCATTTATCTAACGTACGTAAGATCTTTTAGTTCTGACTCGAGTGTTTTGTCTTTTCAATTCGCTCGGGTCAGTCTGAGCATTACATGATTCGAAGACCTTATTTCTGGAGGACGAAGATTGTATTATTACTATTAATTACTACATTGTTCCGCTGTATTATTTTATTATTTCCTGGTATGTGTAACTCTAATATATATTGTATAGGTATAATCAAAGATTTTGTAAACAGCTTCATGAACTGTTTATTTGATTATTATATTTTATCGTTCTGCTTCAAGATTCTATTTTGTTTTTCTTTCCCTACCTTTTCTTATTTACCCCCATAACAATCCGCCCTTCTGTATGGTTTAAGTCTGACGTGTATGTTTTATCGTCGATTTAAAGCATACAAAAGGCGGCTATTGCATCTGGTATCAGAGCTTTGGTTTAGCGAAAAATCTTAGCTTTGTGGGGTCTGACTCTTTATTTAATAGGGTAGTAATAACCTATGATGAGTTGCTGAGTGTATATATATGAGAAAGCGTATTTGTTAGTGTTATAAAAAGGTTTTCATATTGTGTTAATTTGTTCCATTTTGTATTTATAAATTCTGGTTGGTGCATGGGACGTTATGACATCAATAGGGATTTCTAAACACTTAATACGACAGACCGACACAATATTTGTTTTGAATATAGGTGAATAAAATAATTTTGCTTATTATATTTTCTATACATAAAATAATTTTTTTATAAAATGATATGTATTTTGGTTGTAATTTAATTGTTGTTAGGTAGTGAAATTTTTAGATATTAGTTCTAATTAGGATTTGAAATGAAATAAATGAAAGATTGGAAATTTAAAACTTGAGTTCCAGGATTTCTGGAAATTTCTTTTGAATTATTTTGGAATATAATATAATGTTAGTTAGAAGTATTTTCTGATATAAATATTTCAGTATAATTTGAAAGAATTATTTTAAAGAAACTTTGGAAGTAATAAGTTTTGTACTCCCTTCTTTATCGCTGGAAAATAATTTCGGTGATGAGTGCACGCATTATCGACATTCATTTTCGAGTTTTAAAGTGGGAAGGCCACTATAGTAGTTTTTATTGCAGATTTTTTTTGATAAACAAATATAAATTTAAAATTGTTTTAAAATCTAAGTGGATAAATAAGTTATAAGTATATACCTTATTTATTATATTAGAACGATTTGAAATTAAACCCGGTATTTAGTTCCTAAGTTTCTGTTAATTAATAGTTTCAATTAGGGTAGTGAAATGGAATTTAACTAATAATTGGATCCTTTAAATGAAATAAGAGATTTAATGCTAAGCTAGAAAGGAAATTAAAAGAACGTTGACATTTGTAACCTATGAAACAAAGGACATTATTATTGAACATTAAGTTAATTAAAAGAAGAAGAAAAAATAAACTTGTGTAACTTTCAATTACACCCTTAAAAGCATACATGTAACTTACTAAATATTAAAATTTCTAATGTTAATAAGAAATTGTAATGGATATTATACAAGTAAAACTTGAAGTAATAAATAAGAATTTGATGTGTAGATGAAATGCTACTAATAAATATAATAGAAAGGTAAGCGCTATAAATAAATAAATAAAAATAAATGAAATTGAGAAATGAATAAATGCAATACAATAAAAAGAAAATTTACATGATACGAATAAATGATAATAAATGGAGAATTGTAAGAAGTTAAATGTAAATTAAAAAGATGAATCATTATATGAATAAAAAGGAGTTTAAACAATAAATGCTATGAAATGAAATTAAAAAGAATGAACTTGATCTATTGGTTGAAATTGTTATTTGTTTCGTTTATGGTTGTTTGGGCAAGGATACTTTAAAATTGTTTGGATGTATGAATAATCTATTTACTTCATCTAAGCCTGTTGAGTAAACGGTGCGCTTAGTAGTTTATTTTTCATTCTGTACAATGTAAAGCTTTAAATCTGAACAACTATTTGTTTTGTTTGCTATGGATATATGGATGATTGATTTGTGTTGATTTTATGTAATGTGTATATGCTTTGTTGCTAGTGATTGTTGTTTATAATGATTTGTAGTTGGTGATTGAAACAACTTTAAATATTTTATTTTATATTATTATTAACCTCTTTTGGATGATAAAAGTGAAATACAGATTATGGAAGCAATTGCTACTGTTTTTGGTTTCATAATTAAGCGTTGTTTGCCCGACAAATAGGTACCTTTTCGGATTTTTGTTTTATAGTGTTATTGTATTGTTTTTCCCGTGTTGGGATATATTATTCTGAAAATATATGTTATATATTGTTATATATGATGTTATATTTTCTATCGAGCCTCTCCGTACTAAGGAGACTCTACCGATATTTTTCGTAAATTTTGGACTTGAAAATTTTTGAAAAACATTTTCCAAACTTTATTGATTTGAGTATAAAAAGACTTAATAGTTATAAATAGATATATTTTATTTAAATTATTAAATATTGTAAATTTATTTGTTTAAAATTAATATTTTGAATAAGATATATTGATTTCTTAATTCTTCTTTTCCCTTCTTTTTCCTTTTCGGGGAAGAAAAGTTTTGAGTGAGGGAGAGTGTAACGACCCATAATTTTCGATGTTTAGAATTTGTTGATTTATTAAGATTTGGTAATCAAATCAGAAATTGATAACAATTTTTAATTTGTTAATGAATTAATAATGGTAATGAAATGTAAGAATGTTAATGAAAATTGATAAATAATTAGTGCAATCCCAATTAATTGAAACAATTATAAGGTTATAATTGATTCTATTTAGTAAATTAGGAAATAAAATTCAATCAACGTAATTAAATATTATGTTAAGGTAAATTCGGATAATATTTGAAGATAATGTCAATTCCATTTATAATATAACAATTGGTTGATAAAAAAATGGAAAATCAAAATTTATTAATTTATTGGAATTTACATTTAATAATTGGATTAATTGCAAATAAAATGGAATTAAATATTTAGATATTACGTTAATGTGAAATTAAGATGAAACTTGGGAATGTAATGTAATAGATCATGGACCTAATGTTAATTCATCCATCTGACCATAATGAACTGAATAACAAGAATAAAAAGTAAATTCAACGGAATTATTGAAAATTTAATTTATAATTTCTGAATTTAATGAAATTGAAATTTAATGCTGAAATTGATGATTGAATCAAACTTAAAGTGACATCTAAATTTGTTTAAATTAGTGTAAATGATTAAGAAATTTAAAAATGATAAAAATTGCCAATTATAGAATTGAAATTGAGAATTTGATTTAATTAATTAATTTTTAATTTATTTAATTAATGTAAAAATAGCCGTATTCGGCGCTGACTTGGATTTCGATGAAACCGGTTTCATGGAATCCGTAATGGTGAACCTATTGTAGGATTTCAAGTTTCGTAGCGATCGGGCTTTCCATTTGATCGTACGGGCACGAAACGCCTTGAAATCGATTTAATTGAAATTAATTGAAATCAATTTGAAATAACTTTATTTAAGCATAACTTTTTCATATGATGGAATTTAGACTTGAAGCTTGTTCCATTGCATTTAAAATATTCAAAAACATTTGTTTCGATATGTGGGTTGACCCAATTTCGTTCCGGAGTCAGAACGGGCTTTTCGGGCCATTTACCGTTCCACGGTCCAAACCAATCATATTCGTTCCTCTATTTCTCAGCCCTACCTATATATACCTTGTTGCAAACCCTAGCCTATTTCTTATTCCTTATTTTTATACGTACAAATTCCAGTTGCTCCTCTTTATTTCCAGTGGCAGACAAAACAAAAATTTTCAATTGCAATTTCAAATCAAATTCAAAGCCAAATTTCAAACTCCTCAAATACTATCAAATTTTATATCAATCTGAAGCTCTCGAAGAGTGTAATGTTCTGGTGTGATTCATTTTTCAAATCGGTTCACCGTTTGCCAAGAATTCGCAAATCAATTCTGGCCATTCATATTGGATTCTGGACGATCCAACGGCGGATCTACATCCCTTTGTTGATCGGAAAGCGCTATGTCATGGAGGGCGAGGTGCAGCACACATCAGTGTATTAGGTTCGTCGAGATGGTCGACAAAATCGCCAGAATCGGCTTAGGAACGACGGTGATGAACTCTTGGGTGGGGACGACCTGGCGTGCGCGCCGAGGTAGCATGGTCGGCCAGGAGAGGCGGTGGCAGCGACATACTCCGATCTTCCTGAAAATGAGTGTGGTGGTGGAGATTCAATCGCGTATGGAGGTGGCTGATGGGAACGACATCGCGATGTTTCAGCTAGGGTTTTTCCTGAGAACGCGACGATGACGTGGTATTTTTTCTTTTTTTCTTTTTTTTTCTGATTTTAATTTACTGAATATTCTAATCCTCATAACTTTTGCATATGAGGTCCGTTTCATGCGCGGTTTTCTCCGCTAGATTCGTATTGGAATTCTAGACATTTTGACATAGGTTGGGATAGATTCTGAGACTGTTCAAATTTTGGGTTTAAATTGGATTTAAATTCAATTTAGATTCAAAAGGTGAGTATTTTAACCCATTCACAACTTCTAAAATTTCTTATGTTTGTTAAATTAATTTATGATGTGATTAGAAATTTATTTATGACTATTTCACATATTTTTAATCATCATCTCAGTTAAATTGAATTTATTTGAATTAAATTGTCATTTAATTTATTATTGCATATAAACTGCTAGTTAAATAGTTATTTAATTTACTATTGCATATAAACTGCCAGTTAAATAGTTATTTAATTTATTATTGCGTATAAACAGTCAGTTAAATAGTTATTTAATTTATTATTGCATATAAACTGTCAGTTGAATAGTTATTTAATTTATTAGTGGATATAAACTTCCAGTAAATGCCTGTTATTTATTATCTGTTCTATATTGATGATTATTGATTGTTTCGGATGATGATTGAGATGAATGTACGATTTTTATGATGGATGAATGGATGCTTTATTTTATATGATTCTTTATGGATTTATTATTATTTATTTTGGGATTGCGGTTTGAAATGATATACAACCGTATTTTTATTTTAAATTGCGGAGTGAAATGATAAATGTTTACGCCAAAAATGGTCACAAACCCAAGTATCGTAAAAGCACCAGTGTATGAACACAAATCAGTAATATTCAAGCACAGATCTCAGACCTAAGCAAACAACAAACAGCAATCCAGTAATAACAAACAAAGACGCGAGATTTATAGTGTTCGGCTATCTCCGGCCTTTGTCCACTTCAAAGTTTTATCTTTTATTGATTATCCTTGCTGGTTACAGATGATTACAGCGATTACAATGAAGTAATTTGAGTACAACAGCGATAGTAATGTGAGAATTGAATCCGACAGGGTTTGGACGTCGAATAGCCAAAAGATCCTTTTTCTGTAGGCTTCAGGGGGCTATTTATAGGCGTAGGAGGCTGATATCGCGCTCAAACTTCGAGAGACTTCTTCTGGCACATGAGGGGGCCCACGCGACCGATCCCACCAAGTTTTGACTTGATCCGTGATCGATACTAATCGATTTCGTATCGATCAAAAAATGATCCAATCGAGCTGAAACTTGGCAGGAACATTCTTTACCTTGTATGCAAACCGCTGTGAAAATTTCATTGCATTTGGATCAAAGGTTTAGGAGATACGATCGATATGATTTGTGATTTTTTGGTAGGCCCTGTGGTTCGAATCGATTGATTCGTATCGATGTCTTCGAGTCGATCAGGGCACGTTATTGTAGGATGACGTGTTGTGAATTTCTAGGATTGATCCATCTTATGCGCCGATTTGATCGAGTTATTCGCATCCAATTCCGAAGATTCATTCGCACCGACACATAATTCATATCCACTCACTTCAGTCCTTCCTCGAATCAATTATCAATTATCACCTATTCATTAAAGCCCTTTTTCGTATCGATAAATATCGGCACACTTCGTGTTGATTGCTCATCGATATGAAATGAACTCACTCGAGCATGATGGATGCGAACAAGGACTCCGGCGCAACCGATTCGAGCAACCACGAACTGGATGGATGCGAAATATGCTTACCTGCGACCGATGCGAACTGAACTAGCCCTTGATCGATACGAAGCAGTCTTACCTATTGGATACGAACCAAAACCAACTTGATGCTGCTGTTTGGATCGATGCGAGCCCGATGGATTCGAACTGCACATGACTCGATCGATTCGAACATACTGAGGTGATGTCATTCCGATGGATACGAACCTGATGGGTTCGAATAAGACATCACCTCAACTTTTTGATGGATACGAACAACATATTCTTTTCGCCTTGTATCGATCATATCTTCTTCATATGAACTCCGATTAACCTGAAATTTGAAACATAGCTTCTTCTTGCTTTGGTCATCATCTCCAATCGATTCCGTCCTGATCGGAGGTCAGCCAAATTTTAGCGACATCGATTGCAACCCTGTTTCCAATCGATCTCCAATCCCGATATCCATCCTTCCTTGCCAATTTGTAGATATTCAAACCTTGATCAAAAGGTAGGATAACATTTTCCCTCCAGAACATGCCTTGTGATAATAAGGCATGTTTTGAATAGTTATGAATCCGATATCCAAAGTCCATAGCCATATCATTAGAGTACATCATCCTTGACTGCTCCAAGTCGATGCCCAATTCCAAATCCAATGACCAAAGCCTTTAGTCAATTCCGTATCCGTCTGAACCCGACAACCGAGTCCAGATCCATTCTTATCCAATAGCCAATAACCGAATCCAGGACCTCTCCGGGTCGATATCCAAATCCATAACCTTTCCGGGCTCTTGCTAAGCACAATCCACACTTGACGACTGTGGTCTAGTGTCCCTGGACGTTGAGCTAACCTCTTCGGATTCTTTCCAAGCGCAGTCCACACTTGACGAATGTGGTCCAGTGTAACAACCCGCATATTTTATGATTTTAATATTTAAATATTTTATCGTTGGTCGGATTTTAGTCCGAAAAGTTACTTTTTTGTATACGGTCAAATTAGGACTCGGAACCACTTCGATTGAGTTCTAAGCATCGTTTGCGATCTTTTTGAGTATAAACTTTGATATGTTTGGAGTTAGTGGAATTTTGCTGCTTTTTCACTTTGGGCTTTGAGTTTAGTTTAGCCCATTAGCCTAAACTATTTACTCTAGCTCAAGCCCCTTCCCTTCATAACTTTACTTCATTTCCTAACACTCAAGCCTCATCAAAAATGGAGGAGGGAATGGGAAATTAAAACTCCAAGCTCAAGTTCATTTGCAAATTCAACATCCAACTCCAAATTCAAAGAGAAGCCATTAATTCTTCCTTAGCCTGCAAGCTTCTTCTTCAAAGTTTTGTGTAAAGGTGAGATTTTTATCTCACATCTTTTTCTATAACTATCTTTGATTGTTCGGTATGAATTCCTAACACTTATTCATGTGCATTTGCTATTGATTTGGATTGAATTGGTGAAAATCCCAATTTTTGGTGTTTTGGTTTCAAATCTTTAAAAAAATCCAATCATTAATGTTTAAACACATTTTTGGTGATGCATCGAGGAGCCAATACGACCGGGTAGCCTATAGGCATAATCCCCTAGCGTCCGTGCTCGATCGGTTGCAAATTGGGAGAGTTTTTGCACTTCAAACCCCTAGGTCGCTCATCCTGCATAGGGAAGATTTTCGGCCTGCACAATGGTGATTCTCGGCCTGCAGTTAGGTCGTTCGTCCCTTAGCTCGCACGCCCCTTAGGTCGCTTGGCCTTAGGTCGTAACCCATAGGTCGCTAGGTCACTCGGTTCTCTTTTCCTTAAGTCGCTCGGCCTACATTCGCTCGGCATGCAACCACTAAGTCGCTAGGTCGTTCCACTGCTAGGTCTCTCGTGCTTAGGTCGCGCCTTGGATAGGTCGTCGCACCATTTTCTCGGCTTTCTGCAACTAGGTCGCTCCGTGTTAACTCGCAACTGCTAGGTTGCGCCTTGTTCTTTAGGTCGCACTCCTTAGGTCGTATGCATGTTAGGTCGTGCATGAGTTAGGTCGCTCGGCCATTTCCTTAGGTCGTTGCACGTTAGGTCGGCCATGTGTTGGGTCGCACCATTCCTTAGGTCTTTCGGCCTACACTATTTCCTCCACCACTTAGGTCGCTCAGCTGCTAGGTCGCGCCATGTTGAGTCGCTAGGCCATTTCCACTTTGATGAATTTGGAATTGAATTACTTTGGATTTTATTCACGTCTTCGAATGTGAATTTTTGTGATTTATTGTTTCTACAACCATTTTTGTGATTTGTCATTTCATCTCACTCGTACGAGAAATCTAATTAAATGGCTTCGTAAAACAAGTGGTATGAAACGCTTGCGTTTACTTCGTCGGTTAATCCTTGGACTTGTTCGATTGAATCTCTTATGACAATTTTCTAGTGGAGATCTACAATTTGTTCGTAAATATTTAAGTTAAGCTAGTGGTTATGGGACATGAAGCTAAGCTTATATATTTACTAGCTTATTGTAATTGCCACTTCTTGATGATCGTTGATGATCATTTTGTGATTTAGACTAGCGAATGTGCGATGTCTCTTTGTCTACGAGGGATACTAAACCCCGTTTCTGTGGAGCTTCGGCTCAATTTGGTGGGGTAGCGACCCATGGTCTTCGGGCCATTTTGTGGAGCTTCGGCTCAAAATTAGTGGTTAGCAACCATGGAATAGCGTTCCATTTTGTGATACACGTGTTGGTGAGTTTTCATGCTCCCGTTTTGTGACAGGCCTCTCCCTTTTTGTGATTTCTGGATTTCCATTGATGATTTCTAGAATTTTGTGTTTCACCAATTTTCGTGATTTACATTGGTAAGTTTTATCAATATTTGTGCAATGGTGAATTTGTGAGTCATTAACTTTTGTGATTTACATTGACATTATTGTCAAAATTTATAGTTTGGTGATGTAGTAAATAAGGAGTATGACATTCCTTTTGATCTTTGAGAAAATTCTTGTTATATTGATTAATCCTTAGTTGATTTTTCAATTGCATACTTATCACGGTACGACTTTATGGTTATTATATATTTATGTCATATCTCTTATTCTATATCATTTTACCTGATATTTATAGCTAGACTGATCCGTTTATTATTTTCTTATTAAATAATACTCGGGTCAGACCGAGATGTTACAGGTGCTTCTGCTTGACTTCACATTTGGGATTATCACCCTGATTTTTGGTTAACTACTTAGATTAGTAGTTTTTGTTGTATACATTTTAGATATAGACTCACTGATGTATCCATATTCTTTTGTCTTGCACTTGTAGCTAATCTTTTGTGACATTGTGGATCTTGTTTGACCACTACTCTGATGTATACTTTCATGTGTTATATATATTCATATCTATTTCCGCCTTTGTGATATGGATGTCTGTGACTGATTTGTGTTATGTTTATTTCTATATTTGTTTTCGAAGAATATATATAGCCACTATGTAGTAGCTTTGAGTTTGTATCGGTATGTCGGATTTCCTTTCAACCAAACGCATGTTGTACTATCTGACATATCGGTGCTCGCACAAGGCAATTACGCGGATGGTCGCTCCTCAACAGCCTTATTCACCGTGCTAGTTGACGGCATTACTCTGTAGTGTCCTTGGCTAGCGTGGGTATAGAGGTGGAGCATCACAGCTAGGTATCAGAGCCAATCTTCGGAACAATGTAGAATAATCTAGCAAGGATCATCGTCCTAAGTCCATCTTAGGAGTCGTGCTTTAGGATTTAATTCGAGTCTTCATACCAATTCATCCTATTTTTCTTTATGATTCCTTGTTTATCTATCAAGATTGCTTGATATTCATTTGGTTGATAACCTTATCCTTCTTCTTTCTTTCTTTCTAAAGGAAGAGAAATGGTTAGACCTGGCCGTCCCAGCGTCGGTTAATCTCGTGTTACTCCCCAAGATGGAGTATTTATGTCTGCCCAACAGCTTCTTGATCTAGTAAGGAATGCTCAAGCAGCCGGAGCTAATCCAGAGTCTACTCACCCAAGGTCTGGATTTGCACGTTTGTGCAGCGACTACACCAATTTGGGTGGAAAGCCATTCAAAGGTTCAAAAACCATTATTGAAGTCCAGGCTTGGCTGAGATCGTGCGATCGAATCTTTTCTCGCATGAATCTTATTGATATTCACCGTGTTCAGGTGGCCTCTTGTATACTCCAAGAAAGAGCATTAGATTGGTATGAGCTTTTGATTTCTGAAATAAATGAAGCGGATCTTACTTGGGAGAAATTTCGGGAACGCTTCGAATTAAAATTTGTGCCAGAAGCTGAGAAGGTGACTTTGGCTCGCCCTTTCATTGACCTTGTTCAAGGTGAATCCTCTGTGAAAGACTATGTCGCATCATTTGAGTCACTTTCTAAATATGGGGTCGAATATATAAACACCCCATAGAAGAAAAACTAAAGATTAGTCTATGGCTTGAATAGAAATCTCAAGAAGCCATTACTTCTAAAGTTAGAAGTTTCTTTTGATCAACTCGTTGATATCGCTCTTCGACTTGAAGAGGGATATAAAGAAAGTGACGTTGAAGTTATGGGTGCCAAACCAAACTTCAACAACAAGAAAAGGCCTAATAAGTTTAAAGGTCCTTATCCCAACAATAAGAAAGGGAAGCAGGCCTCTCTGGCAACTAAGACTTCTACCCCAAGTGGTGGGCAATGCTATGACTGTGGTTCTATGGACCATCATGCGAACAAGTGTTCAAAGCCTCATACTTATCGCTACTGCAAAAGCCCGGATCATTATTTATCTTCTTGTCCTAAACTTCAAAATAGGAAGGAGGGAAAGCTTAATGTTGCTCAATCCCCTGGCAACACATCTCGTGGTAAAGGTATTTCTCATTCTATCCTTGATGGCATTATTTTATTTCGTGATCATCCTATTCGAGTTCTTTTTGATACGGATGCGTCCCATTCTTTTATTTCAAAAGAACTTTTGATACTTTTTCTTTGGATGTTTTGTGTTTAATGACTTCTTTGAGAATTGCGAATCCGGTTGGTGGATCTGCAACAATCAGTTTATTGTGTAAAGATGTCGAGATTATTTTGTGTGATTTTTCTTTCTGAGCCGATTTGCATGTTATGCGCTACTTAGGCTTTGGAATGATTTTGGGAATGGATTGGCTTAACCGCTACAAAGCCCAAATCCTATGTCCTAAGCGGACTATTTATCTTCGACATCCTCAATCCGTTAAGGAGATTTCTATTGACCTTAAAGATTTGGATCCAGCTTAGTTGCATCTTTATATTCTTTAAATCCTCATGGTGATGATGATGATGACGAAGAAGATATTATTTCTTTTATTCACGTTGTTCGTGAATTTTTCGACATATTTGAGCCCGTTTTAGGATTACCACCTAAGCGAGCAATTGAGTTAAGAATTAATTTCATCCCTGGAGCTCAACTTATTACTCTTCCTCCTTATCGTATGTCCAATAAAGAAAATGAGGAGATGCGTAAACAATTATCCGAATTGGAGATGAGGAAATTTATTCGCTCTAGTTCCTCGCCTTGGGGAGTTTCGGCTATTTTTGTGAAGAAATCCGATGGTACACTTAGGCTTTGCGTTGACTATCGCAAGCTTAATGATCTTACTATCAAGAATAAGTATCATTTACCTCGGATTGATGATATATTCGATCAACTTAGTGGTGCTAGAGTCTTTTCACAATTAGACTTAGCTACCGGTTTTCATCAGCTTCGTACTGCAGAGGATAGCATTCCTTTGACATCTTTCCGTACTCGTTATGGATCGTATGAATGGTTTGTTATGCCATTTGGTTTAACGAATGCTCGGCTTATTTCGTTGACCTTATGAATAGAGTTTTCAAAGACTTTCTCGATCAGTTTGTCCTCATCTTTATTGATGATATTCTTGTGTATTCTAAAAACGAGGAGGAGCATGAAAAACATCTTCGGATTGTGTTGGAAACTCTTAGGAGCAATCAATTAAAAGCAAAATTTTCTAAATGCCACTTTTGGCAATCTCGTGTGAAGTTTCTTGGTCACATTATTTCCGAATCCGAAATTTCCGTGGATCCTTCAAAGATTGAAGCGATCCAAAGTTCGAAGAGACCGGAGAGTGTGACGAAAATTCGTAGTTTTCTTGGATTGGCATGTTATTACCGCCGTTTCATAAAGGACTTTTCAAAAATTTATGTGCCTCTTACTAGTTTGACAAAGAAGGGAGTTAAGTACATTTGGTCGGACAAATGTGAAGCCTCTTTTTAGAAATTAAAAGAACTCCTTTCCGATGCTCCTATTCTTGTGATCCCTAAGGGAAACCAAGATTTTATTGTTCATACCGATGCTAGTCGCGTTGGTTTGGGTGCCGTTCTTATGCAAAGAGAACGTGTTTATTGCTTATGCTTCTAGGCAATTGAAGCCAGCCGAGACTAGATATGCCACTCATGATTTAGAACTCGCGGCTATTGTTTTCTCCCTTCGCATTTGGCGTCATTATCTTTTAGGAGAAAAAATTATTCTTTGTACCGATCATAAATCCTTGAAGTATCTATTTTCTCAAAAGGAACTTAATTTGCGTCAACAAAGTTGGCTCGAATTTCTTGCAGCTTATGACTTTGATATTCTTTATACTCTCGGAAAGGGAAATCGCGTTACGGATGCACTTAGTCGTAAGCAACAAGCAGTTGTTTCTATGATGATATCCGAATGGAATGATCTCGAAATTCTGTCCACTTGTGAGATTCGAGATTGTGTTTCCGATTTATGTTCATCTCTTGTTTTATGTAGCCTTGGGGCTCATCCTTCTCTTTTAGACCGCATTCTTGAAGCTCAAAAGATAGATCCCGAATTGGATCTTCTTGGCCAAAATCTTAGGGATAAAATTGATATCGAAGGTTTGAAAGACTTTGATATTGATTCTCGTGGCGGTATTAGAAATTTGGTAGACTTATCGTGCTAAATATTAGTAACCTTCATAAAGACATTTTATAAGATTCTCATCGTTCTAAATTTACCACTCATCCCGGTAGTAGTAAAATGTACGCGGACATGAAGCGACTTTATTATTGGGAGGGAATGAAATCTGATATTGCTAACTTTGTTAAGGGTTGCATGACTTGCCAACTCGTCAAGGCCGAACACCAAAGGCCCGGTGGGTTCTTGCAACCTTTAGAAATTCCAATTTGGAAGTGGGATCAAATTTCCATGGATTTTATAGACGGCCTTCCCCGTTCTCGTTCGGGTCATGATAGCTTATGGGTGATAGTCGATAGACTTACTAAATCCTCCCATTTTATTCCCGTTCGGTCCGATCGAACCGTTCCTCTCTTGGCCAAACTCTTTATTAAAGAAATTGTAAAATTGCATGGAGTTCCTTCTTATATTGTTAGTGATCGTGATCCATTGTTTACTAGTGGATTTTGGAAGAGTCTTCAAAAAGCTTTGGGAACGAAGCTTAATTTTAGCACTGCTTATCATCCCCGGTCTGATGGACAAACTGAGCGTGTGAATCAAACTCTCGAAGATCTTCTTCGTGCATGTGTTCTTGATTTTGGTGGAAGTTGGGAAGATCATATTTCTCTCGTTGAGTTTTCCTATAATAATAGCTTCCAATCCAGTATTGGTATGGCACCTTTTGAGGCACTCTATAGAAGGCTATGTCGATCTCCTTCTTGTTGGCTTGAGGCCGGAAAGAAGCTGGTTTTAGGTCCAGATTTTATTCGTGACTCCACAGAGAAGATTGACCTTATTCGTCATAGGATGAAAGAAGCCCAGAATAGACAAAAATCCTATGCCGATAACTGGGGAAGGAAATTAGAATTTTCTGTGGGAGATCTTGTGTTTGTCCGTGTTTCACCTATGAAAGGTGTTGTACGTTTCAGTCGATTGGGAAAGTTAGCACCTCGATATATTGGTCCATTTCCCATCACCGAACGTATTGGTTCCGTGGCTTATCGGTTTATTCAAAATTCCTTTCATACTCGATGTTGTTTATTATTATTTTCATATTACTTATATTTCTTTTCAATTCAATTCTTAATTGTATTCAAATTTCCTATAATTATTTTACTTACAAATTCATTTCTTTTATTTTCTTTCCAAAATCCATTTTATATATTTTTGGTAATTCATTATACCCAAATATCCCATCAACCATAGCATTCAATATTCCAATTTAACTCATCATAGAATATCAATATTCACAGCAGAGAATATTAAATAATTTAAATAAATGTTGAGGGTTCCAGTTGGATCCCTCCAACCTGCTTTCCCTGCATCCACAGACGTTAGCATAATATAAAATACCAATTCCAAGATATACCATACTATAGTACATCAATCAATTCATCATTCAAGAAATTATTTAAATTTAATCATTTAAATTTAAATTTAACTGAGTGAGATTAACTCACCTTTGCTATACGTTTGGCAATACAATTCTATCTCGACCATTATCTCCCAATTTTGGACCTTGTATAAATATTTATATGATTTATTAACATTTTAAATAAATCGAAAAATTAATTGCCATTTTCCAATTTAATTAACTAATGACTTAGTTTAAACTGATTTTCCTTTAATAAATCTTTTTAGTAACTTAAATAGTTAAATAAGGAAATTAAAATAGTTTTAAACTTCAAATCCATTTATTTTAAAATTAAACTATTAGATTAAAAATATTCGTTTTCATTTCCTGCTTGAAATCACTTATACCTAAAAATCAAATCTTCATAAATCCTACAACATTTTTTTCTGCATATACATATATTATTAAATCAAGCTAAATCAAAAACAAACACAAATAACTTACAGCCTCACTGCCTCGTCCACACGAACGCGACACCTCGTTCACCACCACGAAACCCTAAGTCAAGCCCTAAGGGATCACCACGCCTCGAACTCTGACAGCGCGACCGAACCGTAATCGCGACCATCCCTTCACGCGCAGCCCCAAATGACCACTCCCATCGGCCATGGTCGACGCCGACCCCCTTCCCAACGTCGCGCGTCTCCTGGTACTTGAGCCGACTATAAGAAGATTGAAACAGAAAGGATGAAACTCGTGCCCCCCTAACATCGAACGACATGAATCGATTTGTCGATCTAGGACGAGATTACCTTGATTTTGATTTTCGAACGCAAATCGTTCGAACCTCAGTCCGCCATTTCGTTCTTTTTTTAAGATCACCTGATTTGGAAACGAAGGCTTCGGCTGGATTGTTTTGGAAGCACGAGGAACGTTCTTTGAAGGGAGGGTTGCGTGTGAAATTAAAGAAAGTGTCGTACACACGCTGGCTTGCTTGGGAAGGAACGAAGTTATAACTTTTATTCGATTCGATTAGGAAGTCTGGAATAAAAAGAAATTTCGTGATTTAAAAAGGAAAGGAAAGAGGCAGGCGACGCTATTATTCTATATTGTTATTCCCGTTGAGAAAGAACGAAATCGATTTAAAATTTTGATATAAAATCTCAACGCGTTTATATGCCGTACGCTCGCACAACAACACCAATCACTACGAAAATTGAAATCCAGTAATAATACAATATTACGGATCAAATGGAACTGGTTTCGCCGAATTCCGAGATTGTGCCTCGTAATGCTATTTTTAAATTCAATTTAAACTATAAAATTTCAAAACTGAACAAATCATTGTTAAATTTAATTTTACAACTTCTATTATCCTCAGTACTATTAATATAAATTTTTCAAGCCTTTAAATTATTTTTAAGAGGCTTAGAATTTCAGATTCAATATTTTACTCAACTACAAATTATTTAATTCAATAATTTAATTATCAAATAAATTATGATATTTGAATTCGAGTTAAAGCTTAACTTTTAAATATTTAAAATCAATTAAATAATCCAATTTTAAATGCTTAAAAATTCCTGGTCGTCACATTCCTCCCCCCTCAAGAGAATTTCATCCCCGAAATTACTAATTAGGAAGAATGGTCTAATACCCGTTTACTTAATCCCAAAACCAACAATTCAACATCTTACCAACGATCTCTTTTTATAAAAGATCCATTATCTTTCTTATTAACTTTTCAACTTTCCCATAGTTTCAAATAGCTTTACTAATTCAACCATTCAATTTAAATTTCAAAACCAAGTTTAAAATTTCCAAAATCTCACAAAAAATTTCTAACTCTCTAAATTTTCGAAAAATTTCGCCAGCGTCTCCTTTGCGCGGCTAGCTCGGTACAACTACAAAAGGCCTGTACGGGCTCCCAAATCCCAAAAGAAAACAAAACGCCAAGTGGCTAGATCCAAAAACCCAATCAAATTTTCACAGAAATTTAAACACATACCTTTTTGTCGAGCAATTCAAAATTTATCTTCTAGAACAAAACCCATTTTCTTTTCATTCATAATACCTGTATATTCCACTTACCAATAATATCCAATCACAACATTCCAAAAATTATTTATCGATTTCCTTACAAGTGTCAATTATTTATTCATTCAAATATCAACTTAGAATATTTTTGCAATATTCAATTTCCAATTAAGAATTTACCATTCCTTTCTTAAGTTAGTATAAGCATTTTATATGCTTCTTATACTTATTTCCACTTTACCACTTTAGTTTATATCTATTCCTATTCAAGTTGATTCTTTCATTTCCACATGAATTCAATTTATCTTTAACTCTGAATATTTAAATTTTATTTTTCATTTACACTGGTTCATGTCATTGTTTTAAATTAGTTTCATTTACTAATTTATTTCAATTTCCAGTTTGAAATCGTTTTGTCGTTAACTAAAATTTTTTCCAAAAATTTTCAAAATTTTTCTAACTCCCAAAATTTCTGATATTTTTTGGCAGAGTCTCCTTTGTACGAAGGAGCTTTTGCAATTTGACAAAAGATATAAATATATATACATCGACCCACACGGTCGGAAAAATCAAAAACAATTCATATCTCCTATTTTTATTGCATAGGCGTATCTTATTTAGCATTTTTAAGCAAACAGCTTATTTATTTAGCAGCCAGCGTGCCAAAATCCAGCCACACGGCTTCCAATACCTGTACTTACTCAATTTAAACATGTAAGTGTCATACATATGAAATTTAACAACATTTTATTTATTTGCAATAGTTAAACATATGAATTCTAAAAGAAATTCACACCAAACATTTTTCCGTAAGCAACTTATACAATTTTCCTACTAATTCCACTATTCCAATTAATTTATAACCATTTTCATTCAATTTGAATGGTTTTCAATCCATTCGTATACAACTTCATCAATTTGAATGGTTTAAAACTCAATCGCTTACATTTAATCTATTTTTAAGCAAACCGAACTCATATTTAATTCAATTGCTCTCAAAATCAATTTATTTTACTCCTGTCAATTCATAGAATTTTAATTACTTCCATTTACATCAAATGACAATTTATTCTATGCAATTTGACAAGATCTATGTGAATAAATAAGTATTTATATTTTATAACCAATTTAAATGGATTTCAACTCAATTTATACTTAATTATATTCCATTTTTAAATTTATTCACAATCTATATGTTCCCATCTTCGTTGCATTTTAAATTTGAATCCATTCACTTGCACTTCATTTTACTAACCCAACCAGTTCATTCAAAATCCATTAACAACTTAGGTTCATCTTTATTACCAATTAAATTCCCTTTTTATTTTAATTCATTCACGACCATTTATTTTGCTCTGCACATTCCATTTCAATTTTATACTTAAGCTCATTTCTTCTTACGAGTAAATTTTTCTCTTCCATTCAACTTAATTCTATCTCAATTAAATCTCATTTTAAATCTAAAATTTTATTTGATTGGCTATTATAAAATTTAACCTTTCAGATTCAGCTCATTCAATTGATTACATGGCCATTTCCAATTTATTTCCACTTATTTGGATTTTATTTTGCAATTCAAACCATTTCCAATTATATTAAATTTGTCAACACTTAAGCGGAATGTTAATTAATAGCTCAAATTCTGATTCCACTATCCGTTTTAAATTTACCGTCCAATTTTATAAACTCATAATTCAATTACATTAACTTCACTAACAATTCACGTCGGATTTAATTTATAACTTGAGTTTTATTCCCAAACTATATTATTAGCTCACAAATCCCGCTTTTATTTGACTACATTATGTTCCATTTATATATTTCATTAACTAATTTATTATCTACTTAGTTCCCCCCTATTTATAATCCAATACTTGATTTTAAATCTCAAAATCTCTTCATTTAATTTTCTTAAGTTCAAATTTATTTTATAATTCAAGTTTGGATTTTTATTTTATTTTCCAATTCATCAAACAATATTTATTTTGGGTTTTCTATCCTCTTTTTCAATTTATAAGTCAGAACTTATTACTTTACACATTTCCATTCATTATAGGCTTGAATATGTTCTTCTATTATATTTAACTCAAGCCTTATGCTTATTGATAACCCAAGCATATTTTTATTTCCATGGATTTCTAATTCTTTTACAAGTTATTCTAATTTATTTATTTCAATCCAATTCCTATCCAATTTATCTCTTATCCAACTTATTTCTATTTATCCAAGTAAGAATCTAATTCCATTCAATAACTCAATTGAATTTTTATTCCAATTCAATTTTATTTTAAATTGGATTTATTTAACTCAATTCGATTTCAACTTAATTCGAATACAATTGGATATTATTTCAGCCTATCCAATTAATTTCAATCCAGTTAATTTTTTTATTCCCCCAATCCAAGTTTATTTCATTTTTAACTTTTCCCGTTAAATTTAAATTTCTAACATTCAAAGCTTATATTCCCCTCTTGATTTAAAAATCATCTCAATTTATAAGCTTACAACTATCTCGTCAGGATTTTTTAAACACCCGACTTTTGGTTTCCAATTATTTTGAAATCTTCAACATCACAAATCACACTTCTCAAAAGTCAACCCAATCCTGGTTTTATTCCCAACAAATTTCCTTTGAAATTTGATTCTTAATTCCCATCCATTTACAAATTGCAATCTAACTAGTTACTTGATCGTTACTAATTCAAGCAAGTAAAGTAAAGTTGGAAATCAATTCGCTTTATAAACACCTTTATAATCCACTTGTATATTTAACACGACCAAGTTAACATATACTTTACTTGATTTAACTTTAATTAAATTTGTTTACTGACTTAATCAATATTTGATTTTAACTCACTCTCCCAATTCATTTTGAATCTATTAATAATATGTCATTTCAATTATTCTAAACAAGAACTGGGCTTCATTTTACCTTTCAAAATTTTATTTACAAGCTTCCTAAATTTTATTCATTCAACATTATTTTCATTTAATTTAGCTTATGCTACATTTAGTTTCAACGATTTCTTGGGTTTAGTTGAGTGAAAATTATTCATTGTCATTTCAACTAAATTATATTTTCATTCAATCTCAACTTTTTATTGCCAAAACTAAATTCTATGCCAGAACTGTTTTTTTTTTTCTTTTTTTCTTTTTGAAACTTCTAAAATCACTTGTATCTCAAACAAGTCCAAGAAACATCATAATCACTCACATGGTAGCAATCCATCACTATTGAAACTCGAAAATGAATTCTAATGATGTGGCCAGCATCATCAGGATTATTTTCCAGCGACTGAAGTGAGTTCGGTGCTTCCTTATTTTCCACAGTCATTACAAAGCAGTTTCCATTCAAAAATACTTCCCAATACAATATTACATTATTACCTTCAAACACCTTCGCAAACATTTCAAACTTTCCCAGGATTTTAAATTTCCAAATCTTTATCTTCATTACATTTAAAATCCTTTCCAAAACTTCCGGGATTTAAATTCTGGTTTAGTTTAAATTAGTTATTCTCTTTTGTATAATTTATACTCATGGAATTTATTTGGTTATAACAATTTCAAATTTAGATTAAATTTTAGCTTCTTATTTAATTATAGTATTCACAACCTATCAACCAAATATATAGATAATAATTTCAGAAAATATTCCTTTTATATCAAAATAAAATTTTGGGTAAAATTATTTCATTTATCCACCTTTAAAAACAATACTATGTCGGTTTATCTCGTTTAAGAGTTTAGAAACCCCTATCGATATGGTTGTACTTCCCGTATCGACCAGAATTCATAAACACTCAACCGATAAGTCAACACAGTATCAAAACAATTTTATATTCACTAACAAGTACGCTCTCAAATCTATTAATACACTCAACCCATTATAGAGTACTATTGACTCTGTTCAATGAGTAATTTCCCCACCAAAGCCTAGGTTGTCGCCAACCTCGCTCTGATACCAACTGTAACGACCCGCAAATCCGTACCCCTTGAGTCAACACTATTCTACCTAAATCAACTCAAGTTGTACAGAAATACGAACCACTTGGGTTAAAGAAGAAGAAGAGGTAGAAGAAGAGAAAATAGGAAACAACATCAGAATCTAACCATCGCAGCGGAATAAAATATAATTGATATTAATATATCTTTACACCAAAGAAAATAAATGAGTTTATATATTACCTCATCAGAGTACATCAATCACATCTCAACATCAATAATATACATCTGGATATACAGCTAATCAACACGGCGGAATATATATATAAGACAAGTACGAAAATACGTATCGTCATCCAGCTCGTCTCCTGAGCTCCACAGTATCATATCCTGTATCCTATAATACTCGGTCTGACCCGAGCATTACAGTTAAATAACACCCGAGTCAGTCTGGAATACCAGCGTGAAAAATCACACTCAATTGATTAAAGTTTCAAAAATCCTTTGAAAACAAAAGCATCTCGTAAGACCACGCCACAAATAAACATGTCGGGTTTTTACCTTACGATAGCTAAAACAATTTTTATAGAAATCCTTTGATATTATAATAGGGTCTATATACAAATACTTATAAAATAGCCGAAATTGTTACATTATTAAATTCCAGCTACTAGCCACAGAGTGGGTAATACAAACAAAATTCGTTCAAGGCTCATAGGGAGAATGGATTTCCAACTGATGACTAGGCACTGGGGTGCCACCTGTCACGGTACGTGGCCTAGATCACAGTACCGAGGAGTACGCCCGCTCCCTTGCAACACAAGACCGGGACTACCCCTTACTGGATAATCCCGAGTGAGATCACCCCGCAGTTGGGATGAGCAACCGCCCACTAAGCCAAAATAAAAAGGGACATTTAGGCAGGGATGACCTCACCCTGCTTGGGTGCTACCCACCTAGCCTTGCTGCATAACCCTTGATTTTCAGTCATTCCCATTTGATGAGGCTTGAGGCTAAGCGTTACCTTTTTAGAACATATTCCTTAGAATGCCCATCGTCCACCTGATGATGTTTCGCACACATTCATCTATACAAGTCCGTCCCGAGTTCGAACGGAACCGAAGGCACTATTCCTACTACATCCATTTTGGAAATATCCTCAGGATTAGTAGCGACTAGCCCTTGCACTCCACTACTCCATCTTCGAATCCCAACTCGTTTCCACGGTACGTACAAACCGGATCGAAGTGGTTTTCGAGAAATAAATCTCGATCCTGGTCTCTTCGTAACGATCAGCGCATTTGTCCAATATTGATAGTCGGTGATTTAACTATCAACTAATATTCACAAACAACCATCAACCAATAAATAATTTCCCAAATTATTTATTTATCTCAAAATATCTTTACAAGATATATTTTAACTTTCAAACCCTTTTGAAAACAGTTTTCGAACTATCTTCCATTTTCTCAGAATAAATTCCGAGTATTTCCATTTCCACTGGAATCACCTAGCACAAAACTTTAGATTTTTAAAATAATTTAAAACACTTTACTGTAAAATATATTTAACATTTGATTTATAAAATTTTACTATACGTAATTTAAAATAATACTCTAGAAATAACTATAATAAGGTTACCTTATAACTATACATTAGATTTTCTTCTTTAAAATACCAAATCATTCTTTAATTAATTATGACGATAACAGATTAAAATAAAATACTTACTTTGGAATTTACTTTAAAACATTTAAGTTAAGACTACTCCAATAATTGGCTAAAATATATACTATATGAATACTTAAAAATAAGGTTATTTTATATAATATAAAACTAGATTTCACTTTTTAAAATAGAATTACTAGGTCACCTTTTAAATAACTACTTCGATAACAGATTTGAGAAATATCTACTTTTAGAATTTAAAAGATTAAAAATAATAAATTTTCTAAAACATGCTTTTTAAAACAACATTAAAGCTTTTAACTTATATTTAAAAATTTACTTTGAACGTACTTGGCTATCCAGAGAAATATACTTCTCTTCACATTCTTCTTTAAATTTTCAATTTCAAACATTTGAACTAATTTCCAAATTGATTTCCAATTTACTCCCTTTTACTTCCAAATCTATCAATTTCAAATTTTATTTCTTAATTATGATTTAAAATATTTTTAACTTAGAATACCAATTTTTGATTTCTCAAATTACTTCTTAATCCTTTTAAATAAATTTAAACTCTAAATTTTAAAATAATTCTTTATTCCTTTAATTGATGTAACTTAAGTTTACAATTCATTAAATTCGGTTTATTCAAAATTCCTTTCATACTCGATGTTATTTATTATTATTTTCATATTACTTATATTTCTTTTCAATTCAATTCTTAATTGTATTCAAATTTCCTATAATTATTTTACTTACAAATTCATTTCTTTTATTTTCTTTCCAAAATCCGCTTTATATATTTTTGGTAATTCATTAGACCCAAATATCCCATCAACCATAACATTCAATATTCCAATATAACTCATCATAGAATATCAATATTCACAGCAGAGAATATTAAATAATTTAAATAAATGTTGAGGGGTCCAGTTGGATTCCTCCAACCTGCTTTCCGTGCATCCACAGACGTTAGCATAATATAAAATACCAATTCTAAGATATACCACACTATAGTACATCAATCAATTCATCATTCAAACAATTATTTAAATTTAATCATTTAAATTTAAATTTAACTGAGTGAGATTAATTCACCTTTGCTATACGTTTGACAATCCAATTCCATCTCGACCATTATCTCCCAATTTTGGACCTTGTATAAATATTTATATGATTTATTAACATTTTAAATAAATCGGAAAATTAATTGCCATTTTCCAATTTAATTAACTAATGACTTAGTTTAAACTGATTTTCCTTTAATAAATCTTTTTAGTAACTCAAATGGTTAAATAAGGAAATTAAAACAGTTTTAATCTTCAAATCCATTTATTTTAAAATTAAACTATTAGATTTAAAAAATTCATTTTCATTTCCTGCTTGAAATCACTTATACCTAAAAATCAATTCTTCATAAATCCTACAACATTTTTTTCTACATATACATATATTATTAAATCAAGCTAAATCAAAAACAAACACAAATACCTTACAGCCTCACTGCCTCGTCCATACGAACACGACACCTCGTTCACCGCCACGAAACCCTAAGTCAAGCCCTAAGGGATCACCATGCCTCTAACTCTGAAATCGCGACCGAACCCAAATCGTGACCATCCCTTCACGCGCAGCCCCAAATGACCATTCCCATCGGCCATGGTCGACACCGACCCCCTTCCCAACGTCGCGCGTCTCCTTGTACTCGAGCCGACTATAAGAAGATTAAAACAGAAAGGATAAAACTCGCGCCCCCCAACATCGAACGGCATGAATCGAGTTGCCGATCTAGGACGAGATTACCTTGATTTTGATTTTCGAACGCAAATCGTTTGAACCTCAGTCCGCCATTTCGTTCTTTTTTTTTAAGATCAACTGATTTGAAAACGAAGGCTTCGGCTGGATTGTTTTGGAAGCACGAGGAACGCTCTTTGAAGGGAGGGTTACGTGTGAAATCAAAAAAAGTGTCGTACACACGCTGGCTTGCTGGGGAAGGAACGAAGTTATAACTTTTATTCGATTCGACTAGGAAGCCTAGAGTAAAAAGAAATTTCGTGATTTAAAAAGGAAGGGAAAGAGGCAGGCGACGCTATTATTCTATATTGTTATTCCCATTGAGAAAGAACGAAATCGATTTAAAATTTTGATATAAAATCTCAGCGCGTTTATATGTCGTACGCTCACACAAAAACACCGATCACTACGAAAATTGAAATCCATTAACAATACAATATTACGGATCAAATGGAACTGGTTTCGTCGAATTCCGAGACTGTGCCTCGGAATGCTATTTTTAAATTCAATTTAAACTATAAAATTTCAAAACTGAACAAATCACTGTTAAATTTAATTTTACAACTTCTATTATCCTCAGTACCATCAATATAAATTTTTCAAGCCTTCAAATTATTTTTAACGGGCTTAGAATTTCAGATTCAACATTTTACTCAATTACAAATTATTTAATTCAATAATTTAATTATGAAATAAATTGTGATATTTGAATTCGAGTTAAAGCTTAACTTTTAAATATTTAAAATGAATTAAATAATCCAATTTTAAATGCTCAAAAATTCCAGCTCGTCGCACGATGTTATTTGTAAACGGCTTCATGAAATGTTTATTTGATTGTTATATTTTGTCATTCCTCTGCGAGATTCTTTACTTGTTTTCTTTCCTTCTCTACTTTTCTTATTTACTCCATAACAATCTGCCATTTGAATGATTTGAGTCTGACGTGTGTGGTTTATCGTTGATTTAAACTGTCCAAAAACGTAGGTCCTTACAGTTGGTATTAGAGCTTTCGTTTAGCGATAACCTTAGCTTTGTGGGGATCTGACTCATATAAGATAGGGTACAAATACCCTAGAATGAGTCGCTGAGTGCATATATATAAGAGAGCATATGTGTTAGTGTTAAAAGGTTTTGTATTGTGTTAATTTGTTTTCTGTTTAGTATTTATAAATTCCAGTCTGTACATAGGACGCTATGTCATTGATAGGGATTTCTAAACAGTAAATAGGGCGGCCGACATAATTTTATTTTGAAATATAGGTAAATGAAACAATTTTTGCCAGTATTATATTTTGTATATAAAAGAATAATCTTATAAATGATATAGTTGGTTTTGATATATTTGTTTGTTAAGAAGTGAAATTTGTAAATATTGGTTGCAAATTTATATTATAATTAAAATGAATATGAATTGAAATTTGAGAACTTAAGTTCCAAGGTTTTGAAATTGGTTTTCAAAAGATTTTGGAATATAATATTAGTAGTATTTTGATGTATTTTCTGATATAAATATTTCAAGGTTATTTGAAAGAAATGTTTTAAAATAAAATTCTTAAAGGAAATAAGTTATGTGCTTCCCTCTCCGTCATTGGAAAATAATTTCGGTGATGAGTGCATGCATCTTCGACGTTCATTTTCGAGTTTTAAAGTGGGAAAACTGTTGTAATAGTTTTACTGCACATCCTTTTTGATAAAGGAATCGTAATTTTAATTTATGAAGGATGATTATATATACAGATATATATATATATATAAGTTATGAGTATGTATATTATTTTAAAAACGGATTGAAATGGAACTCGGTTGTTTAGTTCTTAAGTATTTATAAATTAGAAATTGAAATTATTGTAAAGAATGGAATCTTGAATATATTGATAATTGGAAAGTTCTAAAATGAAAATAAGAAATTTGATGTTAAAATGATTAATGAAATAGATAAGAAACTGGAAATTTGTAACAAATAGGTTTAAGAATAATAAAATTTTAGAAGATGTAAGTATTAAACATTTTGTTTACTAAAGTGAACAAGGCAAACTAGTGTAACATTCAATTGCATTCTTAGAACAACATATAGCTTACCAAAATATTAAAAGTTGAAATGTTAATAGAAATATGTAATAGAATATTATACAAGTAAAGCTTAAGTATAATGAAATGGTTCAGTAGAATTTTTCTATAAATAAGGATTCTGATGTTAATAATTATTATAAACTTAAGTTAATAATTTGAAATGCTAGTAACTATAATTAATAGAAAAGTGAATACTGTAATTAAGTGATTATAAACTTAGGTAATGTTTGAAGCCAATTATAATTAGAGTAATTAGAAAAAGTGGATACTATATGTGAAACAAATAAAGGTGAAAGGGAAAATCTTTATAGGTATGAGTTGTTTCACAAATCAATATTTATATAAAAAGGGAAATTAAACTAAATAATAAATGTAAAGTAAACTGAAATAAAATATATACAATACTTCAATAATGAATTCATTTATGATCCAAATAATTGAAATGGCTATAACTTATGTAAGTAAAGAATATAAATTAATGAAATAAGCCTTATATCAATGAATAAGAATTAAAATTTTATAAGTAATGAACGTGAATTAAAGAAAAAATTATTGTATGAAAAAAAGGAAAAAGAAAAAATTGAACAATAAATGATGTGAAGAAAAGAAGATTAACAGAATAAACTTAAAATATGTGTTGAATTCTTTGTTTGTTTTTGGCTTATGGGACGTGGGGAAGTGATACTTTAAATTGTTTAAAATGAATAAATGATCTACTATGTTATCTAAGACTATTGAGTGTATGGTATAGTTAGTAGTTTATTTATCACTCTATACGATTAAAAGCTCTAAACCTGAACAAACCATTCTTTTTGGTTGCGATGGATGTATGATTGATTACATTGATTTCATGTGATGATGGTATGCTTTTGGTTGCAAGTGATTGTTGTTATGTGATATTGGTTTGTTTTCTTATTAATTGAGACAACTTAAATATTTCACTTTTATATAGTTATTAACCTTTTTGGATTATACAAGTGAAATACAAGTTTATGGAAGCATTAGCTACTGGTTTTGGTTTCATAAATTGAGCTTGTTTGCCCAACAAATAGGTACGTTTTCGGATTATGGTTTTCTAGCGATATTACATTGTTTTTCCTATAGTTTAGGATATCTTATTTTGAAAAATATGATATATAATGTTATTATTGATATTATTATTTCTCCCAGACCTCTCCATACAAAGGAGACTCTACCGTAATATTCCGTGGATCTTGGACTTAGAAAATTTTGTGAAATGTTTTCCAAACTTTTGTTAACTTGAATATAAAAGGATTTAATTATTTTAAACTGATATATTTTATTTAAATTGTTTAATTATGTAAATTGATTGTTTATAAATTTATTATATTGAATAAGATATATCAATTTCTTAATTGCTTCTTTCCCTTTTCGAGGACAAAAAGTTTTCAGTGGGGGGTGAGCGTAACGACCCATAATTTTCGATAATTAAAATTAGTTGATTTAATAAGGTTTTGTGATTTAATATTGGAAGAAAAAAATTGTGATTTAATAGTAAGAATATAACTGAAATAAAATGTAATAGTAGTAATTTAAGGTATTGATAACTTCTTTAAGTGTAATTCCAATTAATTAAAATTATTAAAAAGTCACAATGGTTATAGATTGTAAATTAATTGTAATAATGTGTGTATTAATTGGTAATTGGATTAAAGGAGTAATTGATAATTTAAATGTTGTATTAATAAATGAAATAATATGTAATAAATTGTAATTGAATAAAATTAATGTTGTGTAAATAATTATAAACTATGTTATCAACAATTAACTTATAAATGTGATTATATTAAGCTAAAGGTAACTATTGTAATTTGTTACCTATTTTTTAACTTATTGAAATCAAATTGGAAATAAATTGCAATAAATATATTAAATATTGTGTTAATGGAAATTAAGATGAAATTAGAGAATATTACTGCAATAAAATATAAACAAATGTTAACTATGTTTATAGAGTAATGATTCATTGAATAAAAGACTAAAATATAATTAAATCAATTTATTGGAATTAGAATATAATTAATTGGAATTTAATGTAATTAAATATTGTGGTTAATGTAAGAAATGGCGTTAATTGTAGAAAAAAGGGATAATAAGAAAGAAATATATGTTAACAATTTCATATGGTATTGGTTGATTTAATAGTAGGAGTATAAATCAAAATAAAAGAATAAAAATGAATAAGTTTAGTGGAGGAGTAAACGTATGTTCATTTATTTGAAATGTTCGGTAGCTAAAAGATTGATTGGTAGAGATAAGAAACTATTATTTAGTAAGAAATGTGTAATTGCTGTTTGTATCCAATAGTGTATAAATATGTTTAAATTACTATTAGATAGGAAATAATTGTTCTACTTCTCATTACATTCATTTAGTCCATTTTGAAACTTAATCAACTGAAATTAATATAATTGAAAATTTTCATTTAATAGGAGAGAGAATACTAAATTGTAAATTAATAGGTGTAATTAAAAGTAGCTTATGTTTTGTGAAAATATAAGAAAAGTTCGATTTAATGGAAAGAACACTTACACCAAATAAAATGAATGTTTCATCTGTGAATGTACGTTTAATTTCATTAAAATAAAGAATAAAATGATTAGTTTTAAAGGAAGAAATATATGTTTATTTGAACTATGTTTTATCTTATAGATTGATAAAAGAATAGAAAAATAATCTAATTCAGAGTAATTTATTACTCTTGTGTATAAACAACAAATTTATAAACGTGTTTAAATAAACAATTATTCTATATTTCATCCATTTTAGTTCTCTGTTTTGAAATTTAACTTTGTAAGTAGTTGCAATTTATGCAATTTAAATATTTAAATTAAATGGAAGGAAATGTTGATTGCAACTAATAGGTTTAATAAAAGAAACACATGTTTTATGTTAAACAAAAATGGTGTTTTAATGAAAATAAAAGATCATTTTGGAAAAACCAAATTGAACGTTTTCATTTTTAAGGTAAATATTAATTTTTTATTATTGCATAGATAAAAACCTAAACGCGTACAAATTTGAATATTATTTGAGTTAGTGAAGTTAATTTGGTTGCGTTTCAAAAAAATTGAATTTCAAAAGGTTGTGCGATGTACATGGTTCCTACATTTCTTTTGTTATTAATTTTTGCATCACCATTTTAAAATAATTATCTTATTATTAATACTTGATCTGTGAATTTCTCATACTATTTAATACTCGAGCCTAGACTTTTAGGTTGTATTTAATTCTTGCACCTCATTTTCATGTATACAAGTTTTACTTTTCTTTGGTTTGCAAAATTTTCCATTGCTGCGTACATTTTCTTATGCATTATTAATGCCTGGAGCTTTCAAAATAAAACGTGATATTTATTTTTATCACTCCACCTTCATTTCCTAATTATAAATAGCCTGCAGCTTATTTCTACATTTGTGTTTTGTTTCTTCTGACACCTCATGTTCAAAAGCTCTTATTCTTGCAATTCAAAATGCTTTCTTTTATGAAACATGATATTATTTTTTTCATTTTTCCATACACATCCCGTCCTCATCTTAGTTTCTCTTCAATCTTTTCCTTAAGCCTCATCTTGAGAGAAACGTAAGTATTAAAAAAATTTCATTTTTTATGTGTACTAATTATTATTTTAATAATATTTTTTATAACATGAATATCTTCTTCATATAAATGTTGATTCACGCACGATTTCTTATGTTGGATTCATATTTAAATTACGGACAACATAAAATTGATTTAGTTGAATTTGGAGATCATTGAGTTTTTACGCTTTTGTTTGGATTTTTATGGGCTAAAATCAAAGGTGAGTGTTTTAACCAATTCACAACTACTAAATTATCTTATGTTGGTTAAATCAAAATATGACTTTTATTGCATTTAGTCGTCATTTAATTTAATATTAAATTTTAATTCGTCGGTATATACTTGTTTTTGATAATCGATTAGCTATTGATGTTTATTGATTGATTTAGATGATGATTTTGATGGATGTTTGATTTTTGATATTGGATGGCTAGATTTTAAATTTTATATTGTTGTAACACTACAAGTTCTCTATGGGTTGAAATGATACATACCCGAATGATTTGATAGATTAGGGAGAAATCGTTATGGGTTGAAATGATAGACTCGAGCGGTTTCATGTATTGAAATTAACTTTTGGGATTTCGAGTTGAAATGATATATACGCAGAATTTTAAATTGCGGACTAAAATGATAAATATCTATATCACTTGACCATAAGGTAGAGAATTATTTACGGACACCAGATTGGTTAAATTGAATGATTTCAAATCCTTAAATTTTGAATTTAGTTAAATTATATTTTGAAGAAAACTTGAATTATATAAATCGAATTATTTTCAGAAATTCGAGTTTTAAATGTTGTAATTGGAATTGGTTTAAATTGAAATGTTGAAGTCGTAATTGAAGTATCAACTACATTTATCGAAATTAAGTTATTGAAATGTTGGAATGAAAGAAATGGTTAAATATAACGTTAATTTCAAAATTTATTATCTCAATATAAACTGTAAATGTTCTTTTAAATTCTAATTTTAAGACTTTCAACTATTAAAATAAGTTAATCTATTTTAAACCAACTTAATTAATTTAAACTATTTAATTTATTTTAATCTAATTTAACCTATTTTAAACTATTTAACCTATCTTAATCTATTTTGATTTATTTAATTTATTTTAATATATTTTAATCAATTTTAAATCATTTAAACTTCATTAAAGTATATTAAATTATTTTAATTTATTTAAACCTATTTTAATTTATTTAATCTATTTTAATTCTATTTAATCTATTTTTAAATTCATTTAATCTATTTTAAATCTAATTAATCCACAATAAACCTATTTAATCTATCTTAAACCATTTAAACTATTTTAAATCTAATTAAAGTATTTTAGTCTATTTTAAATTTATTCAATTTATTTCAAACCTATTCAACATAATTTATCTCCATTTAAAACTATGTAAACTAAGTAAACTATTTATAGCTATCTAAATTATCTTCTAAATTTCAGATGGTTTAAAGTGGAAATGTTTCTAATTAAAGCCTTGATTCTTAAGCAAATAAGGTTTAATGATGTTATAATATATTTAGGGATTTAAATGACATACTTGAGGAATATGATGATTTTAAATGAGGATTTAACCCATTTTTGGAAATATGAATTCAGAAGTGATATGATTTCAAATGTGATATAATTTCTGAAGTAAATGTAATTTTCAAAATGATATGGTTTTGAGAATATGATATTTGATATCAATTGTGAATTAACTTTTGAACTGTAAAAGAACCATTCGTGTGAAATCAGCGTTTCGTTGTTAAAGAGACTGGGATCAGATATTGTCATACTCTCTGCCAATACCGAAAACCACTTTAACAATCGTGTACGTGGTGGAGATTCCAAAAATAAAGTAGGATGGTTTGGCGAACGATTCTGTATGTGGTGTTTATGTGACCCTGACTCCTATGAGTCAGCTTAGATGTGACTAAAATAGGAGCCATGCCGGGCCAAGTATGGTCGCACCTCCGATCGGATACATTTCTTCAATACAATATTATGACTTTGTGATGATTTAGTGGCCACCCCTCTATTTTGGTTATGGGGGTGTGTTCCGAGGGGGCGGTAGTAGCTACTATGCGTTACCACCAGTCCGAATTCGCAATTGGTATATATACCCTGGCATTGCCTCGAGTGTCGTATTCACATGCTTGATCGTTCCTTCTATGAGTTTGTTTTGTATCGTACCTATGGAGTGCTCCCTGATAGCCCACCTGCGGGTGGAGTTTACAATATCTATATAGATTACGGCATTATATAAAATGTGTTAAGGGGGATATGGGTAATGCTATTTTAATACTTTACTGTAGACACTATAATAATAGCGTATTGTACTATGTATGTAGATATTTAATGGATCCTTAGAAGATGTAAATCCTGAACATCTCTTAAGTTATTGCACTCATGGTTGATACTGGACAGGAGGTGTCAAAATCTGTAAATATCTCTAACGCCTTTACACTCATATTTATTTGCTATTGATTTAACTTGCATAATATCTTTTAGTTCTGACTCGAGTATTTTGTCTTTTCTATTCACTCGGGTGAGTCCGAGCTTTTCAGTTTATCGAAGACTTCTTTCTGGAGGATGAAGACGAAGTTTTTGTACTATATTGTTTATTATATTTATTCCACTGCATCATGTTGTTCCGCTGCATTTATTTATTACTTATTCTTATTGTATGTAACTTTGATCTGTATTGTAAAAGTTTAATCAATGTTATTTGTAAACAGCTTCACGAACTGTTTATTGGATTATTATATTTTGTCATTCCGCTGTGAGATTCTTTACTTGTTTTCTTTCATTCTCTGCTTTTCTTATTTACCCCATAACAATCTGCCCTTTTAAATGGTTTGAGTCCGACGTATATGGTTTATCTCGATTTAAACCATCCAAGAACATAGGTCGTTAAACTAAATATTTGAATTTCTATAAAAAACTGACATAAGTTTGTGGTGTTTAATTGTGAAATTTGGCTAAATCCTAATGGGTTTGGTTTAGTCCTAATGGGCCTTGGTTAACCAAGAGACTCTAACCACACCAAGAGACTTGTGTCTATTTCTATGTCTACGACCATTTATTTCCTTCTGACTAACTTGTACGTACATAATTTTCTCTTAAGAAAACTTTCTCATCACACTCCCTTTTTCCTCTCCAAATTTACAAAGAGTTCTAGATCTAAAAACACGAATTTCTCTACATCAAAACACCTTCCTTTTCTCTTCCAATTTCCTTCCACCTCCCTTCCTATTGCCACTTCTCCTCCACCATCTTAGCCATATTTCCCTCCCTTTCATCTCGGTCACCATTTTCTCCAAGTAAGGATGAAATCATCCTCACTTTCCTAGCCTATAGCCATGCCCTATCTCCACTAACACCCACCTAAATCGCCACTATCTTCTCCTCTTGCGTAGCCAAACCATCTCTTCCACCCTAGTCGACCTTAGCTGCATCCAAACCCATCCTTTCAACCCTAGGCCAAGCCTCTTAGCCTATCTCCTCTTCTCTTTTATATAAAAAAATGAAATATATATCCATACATATTTTGTGTTGCTCAATTCAAGTCCGCTTTGATTTGCTTTGGAATTCGCGACTCAAATTCATAGCTCTGTGTCATCAATTTTCCTAGCCTGAGCTATTCAATCAAGATTTATAATCTTATGTGAAGTAAATGGATATTAATTGATATGTTATTGGAATGTGGCAATAGTTATTGGAATGTTGCAATAGTTAATAAATTTTGCGTAATTTGGTTATGATTTGATATTACATATGTTCACCTATGTTTCCTTATTATTTTTGACATAAAAATTGTTAGCACCAAAATTGGTCACTAACATGCTTGAGTAGAATTATGTAGAGAGATTAATGAAGAAAATAAATTAAAACAGAGGAATGTATACAAAATTAACTGCAGAAACAAGAACACCAAGACTATAGTGGTTTGGCGTACTTGCCTACGTCCACTATAAGTATAATCTTTATTGCTTTCCTTAAAAAATTGAATACAGATACAATCCGTAAACAAATAGCTCGAATACAAGTTTGAACTGAAAGAAAGCTAGTGTAAAAAATGGCAGAGTGTCCTCAGAGTTCTTGAAAAAAGGTCCCTTTTCACTACACCCTGCCCCTCTATTTATAGACTAAGATAGGCTAGATGCCCCATGTGGGGTCAACACCAAGGCAACTCGGCCCATATATGGTGATCTCAAGTTGAATGGTCTAGGTTTACCGAATGACTCCCGATCGATCGACAAATGCCAGACCAATATGGCCGAGCTACAATTGGCCGATCTATCTCAGCTATCCTCCCTCGTCCGAGCGATGAACCTCCCCTCTAGGCCGAGCGACAAATTATCCTTCCAGGCCGAGCGATGTGTTAACCTTCCAGGCTGAGCGATGAGTTAACCTTCCAGGCTGGGCGACTAGTGATCCTTCCAAGCTGAGCCATCACGTTCTCCATTCCTTACCGAGCGATACACGTTGAGTTCCTAACGCCACCTTTCTCTAACCGAGCGGCACACGACCTCTTTACCTTGGCCAATTCGTATGTGATGCCCTATTAAACCGAATGACACACAACCTACTACCTTAGCCGAAACATGTGTTCTGAATCGCCTCGACCGAGCCATGTGTTCTGAACTGCCTAGACCGAGCCATGTGTTCTGAACTGCCTAGACCGAGCCATGTGTTCTGAATTGTCCCGACCGAGCCACGTACTAATGCAAAAACATATCGATTGCACCAAACCCTTATAATTCCAGTCTCTTCTTGGCCAGAATCTCGTCGATAACTAACTATCACTTCTGCAACTATCGCTCTGAAGCTGGGCCAAGGTGCTGAATAACATTTTCCCCCAAAGTGCATTGTTTGAACCAACATGATGCACTTCGACTTAGCAGTCAGTCTTTGCTTTCGGGGACTATCTTGTTTAGAATGATAATCGTCCGCTGTTTAAATCCTGTCTTCAGCCTTTTCAAAAACTAGGCGCATGCAACTCCTTAACGGCTGGATAATAGTTGATTTTCTGAACATATTTATCATTGTCACTTTATTTTGTTGTTCTTCTCTCTCTATTTTTTTTACAACGAGTGAATTGACATTTAATAGACTGTCCCACTCGTTTGGGTATTTCAGCAAAGAGTGGTTCGGCATGTCTCTACCGACCCATACGGCTAATTTGAATACTACCTATCCCCACCAACATACTTAAAGTGTGTGGGCTACAACTACCCATTTGCCTTCCCATTGCTGCTTATAAAAGCTATTCCCTTCGCTCTCTTCCCCTCTCCTTTACTTTATTTCCAATTCTACTCTCACTAACCCTTATTCTTCTTATCTTCCCAAACCTAGCCACTCGTTTATCATCGAACATCATATTCATCCTCTCACGATTCCAGCTGTTTCCGAACTCTATCGATTCCTCAATCCAACATCTCGAATCTGCCGCAAATCCTAAGCCTTCTTTATAGGTACGAACCTCATATCAAAACTCGGGATGGCACATGAAGTTTTATTACTCAAGTGGGTGGCTTTTCCATTTTTCGGATTATAGGAACGGGTAGAGGATAATTGAGGAAAGAGGTAAAGACAAACCACGAAGAAGGCCGTCCTTTAAATTAGAGTTTCGACCGCCATAGATAGTTGATGAATTAGTCACTTAGTGGTCATAGTTTTCAGAATTCAGAAGTTACGACTTAGGTGGAAGAGGGAAAGTGTCCCGCGATGAATGACTCAAAAATAAACATGGGTCGTATAACAACCCTGAATCGACCTTTGAAAATTGGCACCCGTACTTCATTTGCACTCGAATGCCGCAGAATCAAACGTCGAATCTGGTTCGCCGGAGCTTATAACACATTAAGTACAACAACGCAGCGGAAGAAAATGAATAATACCATTGATACAACAATGAATACAATATCCGATACAATATGATATAACAATATCAGAGACAAATATATAACAGCGGAATATGATAACAACGGAAGAGATAACTCAAATATGATCTTCGATGAAGAGAGAATCCAAAATCTGCAACTCTAAACCAAAGCTACAAGGACTCCAATTCAATAAGCTCGAACCACCATCATCGACGACTTAAGCAAGGTCAGTCATCCAAAGACTGAAGAAGACTATCAAATCAACATATACTATTCGCTTATCTAAAAAAATCTAACTCTAGACTGCCCGTATGGAAAATTGTGGGCATCCAGGGTTTAGGAAGGAAACAATAAACTCTAGGTCAGTCATGGGACTAGTATGAGCAAAAAAAAATAGTTTATCTTTAAAACAACAACTAAAGACTTTAAAACATTGAAAACCGCAAAGCTTTTTGGAAAATTAAACTGCCATAAGGCCTCCCGCCACACACACACAATGCAAGCGCACACTTGGAGGAGATTTCCCCTTATGACAGTCAAAAATGCTTGATACGCGAAAACCATTTGATATTATTATTAGTGCATAGTGTAGAAAACCTTTCGAAAGTATAATATTAATCTTAACCAGCATACCACATTTCGTCATATGCTTACTATAACTACCATGTTTAATAGCAGGTTACCGCCACATTCCATGGCAGGTTATACAACTAAAATCGTACAAGGCACGTATTGGATGATTGGATTTCCAACAAATGGTCAGGCTAATGAACTTCCCTACCGAAATGGGTACGCCTCTGGAAGGATGCCTCGAGAACCTAACCGGATCTCTGTTAACAAGGCCGACGTTACCTCACGCTTTAACCAAGCTATAACATAGGTAACTAACACACAAGTATGCCATCCCCGAACGTTACCGACCTTTATACGAGCACTCGACACCAACAACCATAAAGTAATAAATTTACAGTAACCACATAGGTTAACTATCTGGGCTCCATTCCATGATACCACCTCTTATCCAGAAGGAAATGGACATACCCTAGGGGCGCGACCCCTAAAAAACTTGCCGCAACATTCCTGTTTCGACTATTTTCGGGTTGTGAGGTCCGATAAGGTCTTGTCCACAAAGCTACGCTTTTAAGCCATGCTTCGATCAATAAATGATCAGCAACACACAGCAGCACTCAGCATGCCACACTACCAAATTGGGAATGTATCACTAGTAACCATCAACTACATAACCTCTGAGCTCATACGTCTCAGAGAAGGGTGTTAAGCTAAGAGAATATCTGCCACCAAACAGAAATTCTTTTGATAGTAACCAGCTTTACATCTCAAAGTGTAATGTCAGACACACATCCATACAAGATATGTTCCGGGTTCGAACAAAACCAAAGGCACTTCACAAAGAAGCCCTTTCAAATCCGGATAATCCCTAATCACGTCACACTCCCCATCACAAAGGGTGCTTAAATCTCTATACCGGGGGACATTCGGTGCAAAGACATTCGACGAGTTATCCTTTCGGTTTCGAAAATATCCAGTTTTCGCCACCGGTCTTCAAATGCTGTCAACAACATCGTATCATTATTCAGAATGGGTTATATGACACAAGGTCCTCTCTCGGCTGAACCGAATAATGAGCGCAATATTTAAAACATATGGATAATGGGATCTCAGTTAAGTCACAACTTAAAGTCCAAAACCTTTCTTTCAAATGTTTTAAACAAATTACCATTTCCAATTTTTTAAACAAAAAGATTCATTTCACAAAGTTCACCCATCTTTCACAATGATTCATTCACAGATTTTAAAACAATTTCCATTTCAACTCTTTCATAGAAAGGATACACTTTTAAGATCCCTTTTCAATTTGAAAACAAAGTATACCAATCTTTAACAAAGATTCATTCATATTCTTTCAAAATAATTTCCCTTTCAAATTGGATTAACTCATCTAATATATAAATCAAGATTTAATTCATAGCTTTCAAAACCATTTCCACAAAACAATTCCATTCCAAATCTTTTGTATAAAAGATACACCATTTAGAATCCTCTTCGATTCCAAAACAAAGCTTAACAATCTTTCACAAAGATTCATTCATAGTTTTCCAAACTATTTACGATTCTAATTTTTTTAAGTATAAGATCCATTTCAGTTCAATAACAAGATTTACAAAAATTTTGAGATAGCTTTCAAGACTATTCCATTTCAAATTTGAAATCTTTTCAACACAAATTGGAAATCCTTTCTTTACATAAAGACTATTATTATTTGAAAACAAATAGTTTTTGTTTTCGTAGTTAAATCCCTTTAAGTCTAAAGCTTGGGTTAAATTTAGATTCCTGAAACAATGCTTTTAAAATGGTTTAAAACACATTTAAACACATTTATAACTCGTATAATCTTTTAAACCATAATTTCCAATATAGAATTCAATTTCAGGTCTTGAATTCGAATTCACATCAAACTATTTAAATTTCAAAACTTTATCAATTTATTCAAAATAACTTTTATCTTAAAAACTTTTTTTAAAAGCTTTTCATTTTTAACCCAATTCCATTTCCAAAACCATTTGGATTCAAAATTCAATTTTTTAAAGCTTTTTCAAAAATCTACGACTTAACCGATTTCCTCGTGCAATCCATATTTGTGTGTGTATAGTGTGGTCTAGGGGTTTTACACAATAGTGCCACAACATCAATCATCATCACAGATTTAAACACAGCAATATCGATAAGCAGTATAACCCTTATAATGCTTATCTTTCATTCACAGATAAACACCGATAAATAATATAAATTTATCACAGATAAATAAATTACATTCATCATAGATCACACCAAAACAATTCATAGCACAAAGCATAACATATCAGGAATATCAAACAATTCAAAACATTCCATACAATCTAGACATCCACAAGATATCCAAGCATTCAATAATCATTTATAAACAGGATTAATTAATTATTTAATCCTAAATTAATTCAATTTAATTTTCAATTAAATTAGTTACTCATGAATTAATTACTCAATCCTGATTCATTAATTACAAATCATTTAGTATTAATTAATTAATCCTTAATTATCCATCTTAATTAATTACCCTTAATTAATTAATCAGTCCTTAATTAATCACATTAATTAAATTAACCTTTGATTATTAATTAAATCAGCTTTAATCAATTAATTAGTCAACCTTTAATCATTAAATAATTAACCCTAATTATTTAATTATCTTTTAAATTATTTCCCCCTAAATTGATTAATTAATAAATTTATTATTCTATAATTAATTGCCATTAAATTAATTACAATAAGTGATCATTCTAATCACCTACATTAATAAATCACAAATTAACTACTTCGAGTAATTATCCTTTTAATCACTTGATTAATTGTCTTAAATATCATAATCTAATTACTTTCAATTAAGTAATTATCTTTTAATCATTCACATTAATAACTAATTTAAATTCTTTAAATTGATTTCATAATAAACTTGACCTTCAATCATTAACAAATTAATTAGTCCTTAATTTATCCAAAGCCTTAATTGACTTAAGATAATTTACTTATCTTAATTACTTACTAAATCAAATCATTTTTGAAATCACTTAAGGAATTTAATTAAAAAATTATCCCTATAAATAATTATTTTAAAAACAAATTTTTTCAAACGTTCACTTTAACACTCAATCTCTGAAATTTGCTTTAATAATTGCTTGAAAAACTTGTACATTTTCAACTTGCTTTGAAACGTTAAAATTTCTTTTATTTCAAAACTCTGATATCATCCCCGAGTCAAACACACCCTTTCCCCGAGTTTTTTAAACTTTACCCAAGCATCCTCCCAGGTCACCACTTTCCTTTTTTTCTATTTTTATTTAAATTTTAAAAAACTGTTATCATCTTAAACAACCTGAGCCTCCTTTCGAAATCCCCGAGCTAATTTCAAAAATTTTCGAGCACAACTCGAGACAACAACCTTCTTCTCCAAATTCAATCTACTGATACCGTTCTGACATCATGTGCACGTGCACGTCGCGACCAACTACCTTTGATCATTGCACCAGCCATCGACGAGTCATCCAAGTTTTCCCTAGTCGTTTCGACCATATAGCTCCATCAGTTTTGCCTAAAATCAAAACTAAGCTATTCGACACCACCTGGAATCCAAACTCCAGTTGACAACTCCACCCCACACCGACGATCCCAGCCACAATCATCCATACCACTTCGAAAAAAGTTGCCCCTACGACCCACGAACATTTTCCCCTAGGTGCGATTGACAACGGTCAACCCACGACGCCGCACGAACCCAATTTCCGACATCGATTTCAAACTAAGCTAAAACACTAACTTAAACTTATTCATCTCCTATGATTAATAAAAAAAAAATTCGAACATTTTTCCCAGTCTCCCCTACGCATCAACTTCCTTCACCATGAATTTCGATGCCCAGATCGACGTGGATCACCAAAATTCGATCGTCTTGCATTTTCCGTTTAACTTGAAATTCCCACCTCAATACAAAGCTAAAAATTCTGATTTTCATCTTAAAAATCATAGTTTGTAAACACAAATCCGTGTATATAACCAAAAATCGATAATAAAATTTTCAAATTTTCAAGTTGAAAACATCTTACTGTAATTTGCAAATTTTGAAATATTTCCTAAATATTTTCTACGTAGAATTATTTCTAAAATTTAAATCAGATCAATACAGATACTTTCCTTTAAAGACCATTACCTAAATCCTTCTAGATTTTGAGATATAGAATTTTTCTTGAATTTTTGTTAGTCTATTATTAAACAGAGAGACAGTCAACATTCAACAATATATATACATACATAACAGATATGCATGTACATTATCGCTTATACAAACAACTCCAAGTACCAAACCAAACATCACAACATATAACAGGCTTAAGTGATTTATTCACAAATAAACAAAAAAGAAAGATTTGAGTTTAGAGGTTTGCTCACCTGGAACGTTATACAGAGGGCAAGCTTTGAGTTTGAAATCTGGAACCAGATGTTTATTTGATCTAGCCTGCATTTGAGTTTGATTATTAACTTGCTACTTTGATTTTGATTTTGAGGTAATCCACAGCCTTCAGGTTGAAGCTTTAAACTTTCAATTTTGATTTACTTTTCCTGGTTGAAATTGCTTTGCTTGATCATGTTGCACTTGAATATTTTGTTTTAGGTTTCTAGGCTGAAATGTCTTTTGTGTTTACAAGTTTTCATTTCTTTCTTTGATCTGTATATCTTTCTTCTTCTTCAGATTTGGAAATGTATGGAACAAGAAAATATGTCCTATTTTTCTTTTCTATATATATATCTATTCCTTTTCAATTATATGATATGCCACTTGTACAATTAAGTTACACTTGTAAATTCATATTCTCTTAATTTTACAAATGTCATTATATGATAAAATTGTATCTAAATCCTTTTGTTAAATCTTGTTTTAAAATTTATGTTAAACCCTTATCATTCTATAATTTGTAAATCACATTTTATAAATTTTCAAACTATTAACATTTTTATACAACTCTTTAAAGAAATGATTAAAAATGTAATTATACGCAAATTACAAATCATATATACATATTTATTAGTTCTCTATAATATAAATGTTTTAAACTCTAATTTATAAAATATTTACTCTTGAATTCCCAATCAAAATTCTATTAAAAATCCATTTACTGAATTTTCAAATCAATACCTATTTCAATTTACTTTATTTTAATTACCAAATATTTCAAAATTTAATCCCAAAGATTAAATTAATTATCAAATTATTCTTAGCTAAAATCCAGGAATGTTACAGGTTGGTCACGTTGTGAGATGAATGTGTGGTTCAGTAGTCGCTTGTGACGCCTTGAGTCGGTCACAATCCAAAGGAGCGGTTCGGCATACCGATCGAGAAAGTCGCTCAGCCTCGAAGGAGAGCATGGTTCGGTATCCAGAATGAGGGAGTCGCTCGGTATTGAGGAGGAGAGTGTGGGTCGGTGCTTTTGGTCTAGGGAGTCATTCGATAATTCGTAGGTGAGACGTTCGGTATGTTGGTTTAGAAAGGCGATCGGCTCCGGATTTGGGATCGACATGAACAACCAAAATCATCTCCACTTAAACATAGCAAATGTTAAGATCGCATGCCTCCATGCTTAACCATGGAACAATGAATAATGATAAGAACATAAGCACATGAATATATGGAACTGGTTTGGACTAATGACTCCACAGTTTTTAATAACTGTAAACGCGCGTTTAACTTAACAAAAGCAAATAACAACCTTCAATATATAATGCCAATGTCCGATATCAAGACCCCTATAACAGAATCATAAAGCAAGCTCTTGGAGACGGTCGGCGATGATGGTCTTCGAAGATGATAACTTAATGCTCAATTGCATTTTTTCAGTCTTTAAAGCTTTAATTCTTTTATACTCATGCTCGAATGATTGCACTAGTCTACATACCACATGAGGAGAATATTCTGTCATTATACCTAATATCAAATGTCTTTCAAGTATAGCTTAAACAGGTATCTATTCATATCCATCCACTTTAAATATGTCCAGAAATCGAGTTCTGCTGCAGTCTCCGATAGGCCTATGCCAAGTTCTCAACAGGAGGAGGTAGTAGGGACTTCAAATCCAACAGCGACCTCCATACAAGGTGTTCCAGATCTATCTGTCGCAGCTATTGGACTAGCTCCTAATGCTATAGATGGAGCAGTTATCCTGGATAATCCAATCGATTCGCAAGCTTTAAGAATCGGTTAAGCTTCTCTTCACTAGTTATGCTCAATTCATGGAATTCCTTTTGACGACGTCCTAGTTCCGTTAAGACAAGACCAGCCTCATTTGCCCCTAGCTGGGTATACAACTTGCAACAAATTCATGTGCTGGGTCAGGAGTGTGCTACCGTTCAATTCATTTCTCCACGAGTGCTGCAGTACATCAGGATCGCTCTGGCACAACTTCACCCCAACAGTAATGCATCATACATGGCTTTTGCATTCTCTTTATGAGCATCTTATTCAGGCTCCCCACTCTTGAGGATATCCGCTACATCTATGGCTTCAAAAGACGGTCTAACAGCCCCTATTTCATATTCCTTGAGCCATACTCTAAATGTCAGATCCTGATGGGGTCATAGAGTAAATTCTCTCAATATAAGCAAGAATGTTTTTATGTGTGCTGCTCCCCTGGTTTTGCGAGAAGATGGTTCGAAGGAAGTAAGTTTCATTTCTGGACTTGTCTAAGGCATGAAGTATATTCTTTCTAACTGTCATGCTAAATGGCTTATCAGATCTTACCATCCCTGAAGATCCGTATCCATAATACTTAGAGGGCTTGCTAAAAGGCTTATCAGATCTTACCATCCCTGAAGATTTACTTGATTATGGCTTTAACAATCCAGAAGCCCTAAGACTTGATTCGCCTATGAGAAGTGATGAAGGCGTTCAAGCCCTCACCAAGGAGGAAAAACTCTGACAAGTAAAGCTAAAGAAGCTGATCCGTCAGGGGGAAACACTAGGACACACATGAACACTCACACTTCACCCCACACTTAAGTTTTAACCGTCATGCGACTCCCACTAACTTGTCTTTGCTCGGTTTCTATGCAGGTGATATGGGATGCACACGGCTTCGACCGCCTTCACGGGTCCTCTATCTTTCATCACTCTAGATGAGACCTGGGGTCCGATTGACGCTGAGATAGAGATGACAGTAGCGATAGAGAGTATCGTCCCCGAGATTCATCGTCTTCTCGAAGGAAAACTTACAGCCACTCTTCATACCCCAACGATCCTTCTCCTCAACCAAAGCAAAGCAGGGAGAAATCTGCTCAAAGGGGGTCCCAATCTGAAACTCTTGCGACCAACACTCTAG
The DNA here is from genome assembly GCA_030765085.1 of Allium cepa. Classification (NCBI taxonomy): domain Eukaryota; kingdom Viridiplantae; phylum Streptophyta; class Magnoliopsida; order Asparagales; family Amaryllidaceae; genus Allium; species Allium cepa. The sequence goes on from CM060941.1 coordinate 1,048,184,713, forward strand.
TTTATCAAGCACTAGGCAATTTCGTGAGCCTCACAAGAAGTCCGTAGTTGCGGCTAGACAAACTTCCTCAGCCCCTGCACATGGTTCATCGATAGCAGAAAAGCTAGCTAAGCTCAAAGCCACATTTCCAAAAATATGCTTTGATGGACAAAAATTTCTTCCTACGATCCATCCTATTCCAAGGCATGTTAAACGAAGTGCCATTGCTTGCAATAATGATATCTACGTCCAACGCAATGCGTTCGTTCATTTGGCGAAGAAAGTTTCAGAAGTTTCTATGGAATGTCAACAAGAAATCGATCACCTGAAACTTGAAGTCATCCACGATAAAGATATCATCAAAGCCCAGGATGAAGAGCTTTCCTTATATAAATCTCAACTTGAGGCCGCCTAGAAGAATGCCAAGAATACTGCTGAAGCAATCAATCATCTGGAAGCCACAAACAAAAAGGAAATTGATGAGGAAGTTCAACGCTGTGGCGCTTTAGCCTTAGACAAGGACTCTACCCAAAAAGAAAGGATGTCCTAGCTCAACGAGTTAAAGAATTAGAGGAGCTACTCCTTAAAGAAAAATAAGAAAAAACTACTGCTCAAGAGGAGTCACAATGATAATGTGACGATATTATCGCTACACGACTTCTAAAAACAAAGCTTGAAGAGGAGCTCTCCAAAGCTAAAGCGCTGAAGGACGCAGCCCGTGAGGAGGGTAAAAGAATGGCGCTCTCGAAAATCGATTCTCGCCTCGAGGCTGCTACTAAGGCTGGTAGGGAGGAAATTAAGTGCCTGTTTGATCCACTCATTGCCGAGTATAATGCTCAAGTTCTTTTTCATCGTGACCTAACCTTTCTTGGCGAGGGCTACCTCGAATCTTTGGTCGAAGCATGAGACACTTTAGTAAAAATTAAAAAGGTCAAGTTAGGAAATGAAGAGGTTGATATGGATTCTCTTGTGAAGGAAGTGCTTCGCGATAATGAGCGCACCGACCTATCTGCGGCTAAGGCCCTTTATAGAAGAGACTCCTCATCATCAAAAGGAAAAAATGACACTACTGCTCCATCTAGACCTGAGTCCCCAGTTCTTCCTCCTGTTCAGCCAACTGGTCGCGCATCACTCGATTTTTTCGAGCAGCATACTAGCTATGACCCAGAGAAGCATGGGCTCGATATTCACACTCTATCTCCTATTCCAGAGGGTGAAACTCCTAAAACAGTCGAGAGCCAACTGGAAATGGGTACATAGTTTTTCTTTCTAGAGTCCGAAAGATAATCGGTTCTGGCATGTAATAAATGCATTCTAACATTTTCCTTTTATGACTTCATGTAGGCAATTCCGATCCCAAATCTACTCCAAGGAGCGATGTCGTCACAGAGAGGGAGGAGAAAATGGGAGAGGTAATTCAAATTGGGGAGACTCCCAGACCCGACGCTCAATTGATCGAGGCGCTCGATGAAGACAAATTTGAAAATCCGTCGCCCGTAGAAGAACATGATGAAGTCGAAATTATGGGAGGCTCCGAACACATTTCAAAACTGAGCATGGAGGAGAAAATCGTGGAAGAGGGGAAGAAGAAGGCTGATATTAAGGTTGAGCCTCAGATGGTGGAACTCGACGATCCACCGAACAGGCCCCTGAAGGTCATTCTCCTCGGTGGGACCTCGCCACTGGAAGTTCCTCTTCCTTCCCCAGGCACTGCTTCCCTAGTAATCAAGGCGTCCAAGAGAAAACGCTTGGGGGAGGAGTCTTTAGAGAGATCAAAAAAAGAGAAAAAAATCAAAAAAGTAGCCATCTAGTCATGTCTCGTTCAACCCGAATGATCCTAAATCATGTAGTTGTATCTATTTATTTTCATAGTCGTTGTAAATAGACGCTTTGCTCCGAGTTTAGGAGATGTTGTAGTGACACTGAATCTCCGATGAAGAAATAAAATTTTGTTTCTTTTTTTTGATGATTTTCGCTGTTTAGCTTACTACCTAACTTCTAGTCGAAATTCGAAATCTTGTGGGTTACACAAGCTCCAGTCCGCTTCCACATGACTAGGAAATTTTTCGAATCGCAAATCTTCTAGTCCACACTTTGGGGACATAGAGTACATTAGCCCATGATCCAAGGATTAGGAGATTGTTTGAATCTTTTAAGCTCTAATCCGCACTCCGAGGACTTAGAGGTTTTTAAATCGTTTATACTCTATTCTGCATTCTGGGGACTTAGAAATTTTTAAGTCATTTATACTCTAGTCCGCACACTGGGGACCCAGAGTACTCTAGTCCGCACTCTGGGAATTTAGAGATTTTTAAGTCATTTATACTCTATTCCGCACTATAGGGACTCAGAGTACTCTAGTCCGCACTCTACGGGCTTAGAGTTTTTAAGTCATTTATACCCTAGTCCGCACTCCGCGGACTCAGAGTACTATAGTCCGCACTCTGGGAATTTAGAGATTTTTAAGTCGTATACTCTAATCCACGCTTTGGGGACTAAGAGTACTCTAGTCCACACTTTGGGGACTTGGATATTTTTACGTCGTTTATACTCTAGTCTGCACTCTGGGGACTCAGAGTACTCTAGTCCACACTCTAGGGACTTAGAGATTTTTAAGTCGTTTATACTTTAGTATGCACTCTATGGACTTAGAGTACTCTAGTCCGCACTTTGGGGACTTAGAGATTATTAAGTCATTTATACTCTAGTCCGCGATCTGAATACTCAAAATACTATAGCCCGCACACTAGGGACTTAGAGATTGTTAAGTCATTTATACTCTAGTACGTGCTCAGGGGACTCAGAGTACTCTATTCCGCACTCTGGAGGCTTGGAGATTATTAATTTTATTGATCGACCTTTAATTTTGTGTGCTCATTCATACGCTAGGTAGAATAATGTGATTTAATTTTTTACCAAGGAATAATCTTACATGGAACATCAACGGTTCATAGAAAAGCGGCTTCAAGCCTTTATTATCAGTAATCAAATAGTAACAACTAAATTGTCTTATTACATGCGGAAAATAAAAGAAAAGCACAATGGAAACAATTACTACTAAAATGCAAAGGAAATAACTAGGTGTAATAACGATGCAAGTACTCGCAATTCCATGCTCTGGGGAGGGTCATGCCATCGACAATCGTTAGCTTGAAGGTTCCTTCTCTAAGCTTCCATTCAGTGACGTATGGACCTTCCCATATGGGATTCATATGCAATGGGATCGGATAAACTCACTTCAAAACGAGATCGCCCACATCAAAGATTCTCGGTCGGACTTTTTCATTATAATATCGAGCGACTTGGTGCCTATATGCAGCCGCCCTTAAATTATCTTCATCATGTTTTTCTTCAACAAAGTCCAGTGATTCTTGTAAGAGATCCTGATTCATCTTAGGATCATAATGAGTTACCCGATGTGAAGGGACTTCAAGTTCCATGGGTATCACAGTTTCCATGACGTATGCCAAAATAAATGGAGTGTGACCAGTTGCAGACTTATGGATGGTTTTGTGAGCCCAGAGTGCTATCGGAAGCTCATCCACCCACTTACCTTTAGCATTTCACCAAACCTATATCAATATGGATTTGATTATTTTGTTTATGGCTTCTACTTGTACATTGGCTTTAGGATGAGCAACTGTTGCAAACCTTTTCTCAATGCCTTACTTTTGACAAAATTCTTTGAACTCCCTACTTTCGAACTGAGTTCCATTATCTGTAATGATAGTTCATCGGAGGCCAAAATGGCATATGATGAACAATGAAATTAATGACCTTTTTGGTGGTGATTGTAGCTAAGGGCTCTGCTTCCGCCCACTTGGTAAAGTAATCGACCGCAAAAATTGCGTATTTTGCACCACCTTTGGAGATTGGTAAGGAGCCGATTATATTGATTCTCCATATTGCAAATGGCCAAGGATTAACCATTTGTATGAGTTCTATTGGCGGAGCTATCGAGATTTTTGCATATTTTTGACACTTGTCGCATCTTCGTACATAGTCCGCGGCGTCCCCATTTATAGTTGGCCAATAGTACCCATAATGGAGGATCTTTTTTGCTAGTGTATGCCCCTAGTATGGTCACTACATTCTCCTTGATGAACTTCTTTCAAGACCTGCTTTATCTCATCGTGGGCGATGCACCGAAGAAAAGGAACCGAGAATCCTCTCTGATATATTATTCCGTCCTGCATTAAATATCGTGAAGCTTTACGAATGACTTGTTGTCTTTCGTTCTTTCTATCGAGAAAAGTCCCACGTAATAGGTATTGTTTGAATAGGGTTATCCATGACTCCCTTTCAATTTCTGTTTCAAACACAAAATATACTTCCATCTCGTTTATACTTGGATATTGTAAAATTTCGATCAGAACCAAGCGCATCTATTGTGCACCACCAGTACATGCGAATTTTGCCAATGAATCGGCTCCCGTTTTGTTCACGCAGGATGTGCGAAATATTGTAATATTTAAGGTCTGCCAACAGTTCTTGAATCCGAGCGAGGTGGAGCAAGTCTCTGCCCCTTTATTTGATAGTCTCCCCGCACCTAGTGCACCACCAATTATGAGTCCCAAAAAATTTCAACCGATCTTACTCCGAGTTCCTTGATAAGTTCTAAGCCAGCAAGCAATGCTTCATACTCAGCTTCTTTATTCGTCACTGGGAAATAAAGCTTCAAAGCATAACAAATTGATTGGTTTTCGAGAGTTACAAGAACAACACATTACAACAAACAAGATCTTAATACCGTTTTAAAAATGCCGTAAAAGCTATTAACAGCATTTTTACATACGTTGTATATTGACATGCAGTTATATATTAGAGAAATACAATGACAAGAAATAAACCCTGTTAAATGTCCTTTTTAACAGCATTTCCCTGGTGTCATGAAATCATTTAACAGGTTGGGTGCAGTTTGAGATCATTCTTAGCATTTGTTTCGTGCTAAGATAAGATTTTATAGCGTTTTTTCAACGCTGTGATATTTATTTACAAGGCTTCCTTGTTGCAATAAATAGTGCTTTGTGTTTTTATGTACAATTTAACGGCATTTTTAAAACGTTGTTAAAACTTTCAACAGCATTTTAAAAATGCTGTGGAATGTTTTAACAGCATTTTAAAAACGCCGTGGAATGTTTTAATAGAGTTTTAAAAACGCCATGGAATGTTTTAATTCCATTTCCGTAAACATCCGCCACAATTGGTATGTATACCACATTTCAAAATTAGCATATTATATCAATATCACATTTCAAAATCAACATAATGTATCAAAACCATATTTTGGACACATATTTGATGACCAACGTATGAGATTTCATAGTCAAAATACAAAATATTCTTACATCAAACATAAATATTTTAGCAGTAGCAATAGCAAAACTATTATACGGATCCAGTAACTATCAAACATAAATACACAATAGTTCAAAAACAAAATATAGAACAAGTAGCAATAGCAAAACAAAAGCAAGTAGTACATACGTTAAAACCAAAAAGTAGTTCTAACAGCAAAAATAACTTCGATCCATAACTCATTGCAACCTTTTTTTGCATCACGGTCATCTATCTACCTGTATAGCAAAAGTAATGCTTGAGAATCAATTCATCAAAAAAGTGTACACAAACTTAAATTGGATTCATAATGCAAACACTAAATATTGATCACACTATTTCATTAGACGATATACAACACGCCACAAAATCAAGCAGCATTTACAAGTGAAGTGAGTAAAAAATAATAAATGAAATCGGTAATTTACTTGGAATAAAATCAAGCTGTATATTATCGACTTATGAAGTGGTCTGATTACAAATCACATATACTAGTCATCGATATTGTTAACTAAGTGGTCCTCTCAGTATACCGATATAGGTGTGGTCAGTTTTCAAAAATTAAACTCGGTTTTTGAGTTGTGCGTTAGTTGAAGCCAAAAGTGATGTGCGTTAGTTGAAAGCCAAAAGAAAAAAATGTTACTTTCTAACATTATGCGGATCCAGTAAGATATTGCCATTATTTGTAGTTGTAATTTTTGAAACCTAGTACAAACTATAATTGAATATCTTATATTTTAACCAAAAAGGAAAAACAATACAGGTACTTTCGGTAAAAGAAAAGAAAATACCTGAAACCCTTGAAATTACTGCTTCCTAAATTCTGCCTTTGCTTTCTGCCCTATATTAGCCCAGACATCTGAATACACTATGTCTACTCCATTCACGTCTTCTTTGGGATCATTTGTTATTTTGATTTTGCTGATTCTGACACTCTTGGCTATTTCAATAGCTTTTGCATCTGGTTCAAAGCCTTTTGCACAAGCACATACAAAGTGAAGATGGACTAGATGCAAGCAGAACCCATGAGTGCATAATATTGTTTCCATTTCCATCATATACCATCTGAATGATAGTAAATTTCAATACACAAGTATGTTTTCTTCATCTTGGCCGATGCATTTTCTTAGCGAAAATGAGGCTAAAGCCCCATGAACCGAGGCATTCCTTCAGTATTCACTAAGGAATGTATCAGTATTACTGAGGCGATTACTTCAATTTTGAGTTAGGCATTGCCTCGGTTAAAAAAAACTAAGGAAATTGCCTCATTAATGAAAAGTGCTCTTTGATTTACAGTTTGGTTGGCATTTACTAGGTTGAAAAAAATATTAATTGTTGTTTTTCTAATTGATGTGTTCTAAAAAGTATACAAATTGTTTTAACTGTGGTTTTTTCTACCATAGTTTGCAATGCATTTTCGAGCTGCTGTAGTCCCACATATCATTTCTAAATTGTTGGAAACTTTCCATACTACATCAGGTCAGAAAATCAATTTGAATAGTATAGACTATATAAAAAAAATTGACTCCGGCCAAACACATGTTCCATTTTCATGTAATATTTTCTTCTCTGGAATCTTTTATGTACCATATTATAATATGATTCTTTCTACAATGGTTAATGATTCCGATTGTAACATGTTAAAAAGTATTTACCAAAATCTAACATTCTCATAATGATATTACTCCTATATTTTTCTCTAAAGTAATCTATGAGTTTTGACAATGCTTTTGAAAGTACACTATCATGCTATCTTATTTAAAAGAATTGAAATGGCAGTAGTATAAAGACCGTGAACAAAGTTTAGAAAGTTCTATTTATTAGACCAACTCTAACATTCATAGCTCGGTAAACTATGGTAACCTTTATTATTAGGAAAATGTTAAAAAGATAGACAGTAACACAAAATTTTGATCACACGTAAGAAAAACAAAATAAGACGAGACATTATCGCTAACAAGTTTATTACCTTAACTCTACCTCCTAGCTTTCCAGAACCTACAAGTTTGTCGTGCATTCAGACACTGACAGAGTGAGGAGTATATCCGTCAGGTATCTCATCTGAAGTCTCTTGTAACATCATTATTTGCTTATTAGCCAATCTGATTATCAAAGTGAAAACCAAACATCAAGTTGAAGATTTGGTTAAATTTACTATACAGCAGAAAAGAGATTATCAATTCATCCATAATATAGCTTGCTTGCATCGATGCTAAACCAAATTCGATGAATTTGTGCTAAACTTATGTATAGGAATTATAAACCTGTCCTAATTACATGTTCTAGTAGCAAATAACTTTTATTTTAAACCATCAAATATTTACAATTAACTATCTATATTTATATTGCATATCTTCCTCTAGTTGAAAAGTGTACACAATAAAGGATATTAGTCAAAAACAACAAATAAACAAAGCATAAAGTAACCAAATTCATTTAACATGCACTTTAAGAAAATAAATAAACACATACTTTCAAACTCAAACTAATTTTTGTAAAACTTAATTAAATTTGTAAACTTATTTAATTAAAAAAATAGTTAGCTTATTTAATTATTATAAAATTTAATTAACTTAGTTACTTTATTTAAACTTAGTTAATTTTATTATTATTATTATTAGTACTAGTAGTAGTAGTATTATTATTATACTATTATTATGATATTATTTTATTACTATGACTACTACTACTATTATTATACTATTATTATAATATTATTTTACTAATACCATTATCATTACATTATATTATTATTATTCTTTTAAATTTAGTTAATTTTTATAAACTTAATTATTATTTCAAAACTTAGTTAACTTAGTTAATTTTTATAAAAATTAGACAACTTTTATAAAGATAGTCAATTTTTATAACAATTTAACAAAGATCTCAAAATAGAGAACATAATTTTTATAAAACTAAATTATTTTTCACAAAAGTTTGTTAATTTAATCAAAAAAAATTTGTTGATTTTTATTAAACTCAATTAACTTGGTTAATTTTCATATAACTTAGTTAATTTTTATATCCTTTAATTAATTTTTATAAAACTCACTTAATTAACTTAGTTGAATATTTATAAGACTTAGCTTATAAATTCACATTAAATCTTAACTATTTACTTTCTTCATTCATTTTTCTGACCCTTTTACATTATGTACAGGGCCATCTACACACATAGCCAGATTATTAAATGCAAGTGTTACTTAACTCAAAATTCTCTTATTATATACTACATACATGGACTGGACTGGAATGCATGCTTGAAGATAATAAGTTATCAAAATATATCTTGGAGATTCAGAGACTGTTAAGTACTAAACATTTATGGTTTACCTTAGCAATTTACAATGAAGACATTTATTGTTCATTACTTGTAGCTCATGATTTTCTGTCTTGTATTTTGCAAAGCATATTTATACATAAGCACATCTTCATTGATTAGCTAGTGAAGCAATATCTTAAATCTGAGACAGCAAGAAAAGCCGTTTAGTAATTAATAATCTTCAGTTTTTAACTTAAATCTTCAAATATGTGATTTATATGATTTAGTGATTAAAATGCTACTGCTTTTTAGTTCATGGAGCATAGTTCAATTGCATACCATGTATGTGATTCTCCTGCATTTATAGAAACTTGGTATTCACTCATGTTCATCCAAAAGGTAAAGTGCATGATGACAATATTCAGCACAATTCATAACTAACTCGATTTGATTATTATTTGATAGGAATTTAAGTAATATTTTAAGCTCTCACCTTATTTAACAAACCTTCAGCAACCATGAGCTCATAAGTTTATGCATAATCATTATTTGTTAAACCTGCTTGTCAAAAGATGAAAAAAATGAAACATTCCACCAAGGATACAATATATATAGAATACATTCAAAAACATAAAACAACAATGTATAAGTGCATATGAAGTCCAAGTAGCTCATTTGACATTGCTCGATATGAATCAAAAGTTTCAATTTTTATTGAACATTCAGAAATCTAGAACATTAACCTCTAGATATGTGAAAACGGTAATGTTTGAGTTAGCAGTTTAGCTTTAATGTAATATAATCATCAGCAGCATCCATCTTGATGTTCAAGGTTAAGTATCAACTATCAACTTTGGATACATTGACTGGAAATTTAGGTTCTAAGTTTCAGTTAAAGCAGTTGACATTCAACAATTTAACAAATGAAATCACGCATAAAAAAAAATTTACACATGAAAGTCGATAACTTTTAAAGTGTGATCTTGAGAATATTTAAAATTAAAGTCTGTAAAATAACAATCAACATAGGCCAGAGCCAACCTACTCAAATTAGAAGGGTTGAAAATTCTAACGTTCCTACAGATAATATCTGAACTTTTATGATACAAAACATATGTTACATAACCATGAACCTATGAAACAGAACACGCCACATTATAATACACTACGGACAATTGAATCAACCTTTTCTGATTCTGATGGCATGATCAAGCCTAATGTATGTTCATGTACATACAAAGCTAGGGCTTATTTTAAACAGTAAATATGAAGAAATAAATGCAATAAGAAGTATATTCCTCTTTTAAAAAAATTGAGTTCAAAATGATGTGATGGGTACTAATGTTGAGCGGCGAACTTTGCTTCATTTTTGCTCCAAAAATGAAGGAGGCTATGGAAGAACACGCCTGTTATCAGGGAAAATGTTTTGGCTAACAAATTGAATTTTGAGGGAGAAATAACGAGACCACTGATGATGAATTGATATATAATCTAACTATTATATCATATACTACACTCTATCATGAAATGCCAAGCAACATTGAGGAAATATGCTACTTGCCAACTGCAGCAATGAGGATGAAAAAAGAAGACAAAAGGTCTGAATATAGGGATCAATGTCGAATATAATGACAAATAACAATGCTTTTTGCTTTTTACCAGCATCAAGTTTAAACACTCAATTCAGATTAGAATTGGATGGTATATGTCAACTGTTGATCACTAAAAATATAAAACATGATCAACCAATTTCATGTTAATTAGACAAACTTATATCTATGGTTTGACCACCAAAGACTATTTCTTAACAAGCATTCAATTGATTTTGACTGTTTATTCTTTCTGAATTCTTTCATCATTTACTTGCTTTTTCTAAGATCTTTGATAGAATCATGTAACGTTTCACTTGAAGTGTCATGTGCAATGTAAACAAAAGATCTAACGGATAATTTTATTTTAGAATTCACTCACTGTGATAGTATATTGCTGAAATATCACCTTTCCAACAACCAACGCTATGAGCAAAAATTGTAGTGTTAGTAATGGATTATTACGCATTTTGTATTTTAATGGTGCAGTAATGAATTTAAAGGGTAATACAAACAATGAGGGAAGCCGATGAACTATGATAACTAAAGGGAGCTCAAGATATGATGCCTTCTACATTTCTAGTAAATATTAATACAACCAAAATCAATTGTTTAGAAACCAAAGCATGATATCCATATAGCTAGTAAACAAAAACAGGACTTACCCCATTGTTGGAAGGATACAACCATTAAGCTTTGCATTGCTAGAAAAACCAGGATGGCTCGCATCAATACCTTTGTAGCGGCCAAATATTTAACATTTAGAAGTTCTTTTTTTAACTAGCTCATAGCGTTAAGAGATAATAAACATGTATATGGATAAAGAGGCATACGATTAAGCTTTCACGAAGTAAAAGGTGCATAATTCAGCATTGATAATAGTATAAGTAAAAGATTTTTCAAAATCATTGTATAAAATAAAAGGAGACAGACCATTATTTGGATTTTACACATTAAAGACGTGTTGGATTAAACTGTGTATATAGGTGTGTACTTTGTAAGGTGCACTTACTTGCTTTCACACTTCCTTTTGATATATGATATTTTGACATATAAAATGTAATCGATTCATTTTTAAAATAGAAAAAAAATATAAAGTTTTGATCATCATAAAAAAGTTAAACGAACACATTGAGGATACACAAAAGGGTACACATATATAACAGACAGGCGACGAATTAAACTAGGGATGAAAAAATTTAAAATAAGGAAATTTCATAACCAATATCCCTTATAAACCTTAGTTCATCAATTGCAAATTCATGATACCAATGTGCCAAATGCCAGGGCTTTTCAAACATGAGATTTTATGAATGTAATAATATGCTATTATGCTTAATTGAATAAGATCCTGTGTTTGACACATATGAAAATTTACTTTTTTTCAAGGCATAAAACATAGCTTGTGCTTCTTCTCTGCTTAGAGAAACTTGCTAACCACGAAAGTTTATCAACAAGCAAAATGTATAATGACAATATTAGCCACCCCATACAACTAAGTTGATTTGATAAGTGTATAGGAATCAAAATAATATTTTAAGTTATCATCTTATTTAACAGACCTTACGTAGACACAATCCCATAAGTTTATGTATAGTAATCATTTTTCATTTAACTATTGTGTTAATAGACCTTAAGCAGACACAAGCCAGTAAGTTATTATATAATAATACTCCAAATTTTATCCCTAAATTTAAAATCCATTTTAATTTTGTATAATAAATTTTCAACGGATGTCTGGTAGAATTCATAATTCTGATGTACTAATAGTCCTATACCGATCAACTACAACAGTCGACTACCTTTTGTTGAAATTCATTTCCAAAATATTCTTATCGACTCCTAACTATGAGAATTTCTCTTTAATAAACAGCAAAAATCTAACAAACAAAATATTCATAGATCACGTCCTATATCGCATAAATTATAATTCTATATCTACTTGTATATAAATTTAAATAAAATCAAAATAAAATAATTAGTGAAGGACCAAGAGATTTACCAATTGGTATCCATGGCAGTGAAAGGTTGAACAACATCAAGCGGTGAGAGTCAGTGGATGATTAAAGCTGCAAAGAAAAACATAATTAGGTGTTGCGACCATGCAAGATTAGGGAGGAGTAATAGCTAAGTAAAGTTGGATGTTAGATCGTAGTGTTTTATCGAATTAGGAGAGCGTCAATAGACAGAGTATTTTTAGGGTTTTTGGTTTTGTTTTGTGTAGTCAAGAAAGAGAAAGCGCGGGAGGAAGAAAGTCGAAAGCGGGAGAAAAAAGTGTGAAGCGGGAGAAAGAAAATAAAAAGGCGTAGCCACAAAAACAAAAAACAAGGAGTTAAAATAACTGCATTAAGGCTTTAAATGCTATTTTGAAATGCCGTTAAAACCTATTTTTCTTGCAGTGACACCAGCCCCAGAATAGCGATTGTTGGATTCCCCATCGGTGTGCAGCTTCCATCGAATGGGGAAAAGGACATCACCACTAATCAGCTCATCTGACATGGTAAATTCTGTAATGAAATCTGCCAGTGTTTGCCCTTGGATAGCCTTCCGTGGCAGGTAGGTGATATCGAATTGTCTCAACTCAATGTTCCATTTGAGCAACTTTCCTGAGATTTTAGGTCGTTGGAGCACCTATTGCAGAGGTTGATCGGTATAAACGTTGATCGGGTGTGCCTGAAAATACGGATGGAGTTTGCATGATACAATCTACAAGCAGTAGACTAGCTTCTCAACCTTAGGATAATTTCTCTCTACCATGTTAGATGTTTACTACCATAATACACTGGCTTTTGAATTCGGTCCTCCTAATGAACCAAGGACGTACATATGGCATGCTTAGACGCGACTAGGTATACATATAACATTTCATGGTCTACAAGCTTTGATAGAACCAGGGCACTTTCCAAATGTCTCACCAGATCACGAAAGGCATCCTCACGGTCAGGTGTTCATTCAAAATTTCTCATCCCTTTCTTTATCACATCGAAGAAGGGAATGCATTTGTTGGTTGCTCTGGATATGAATCGACTCAACGCGGCAACCTTTCCATTCAGGCTTTGTACTTGCTTTATAGTTCAGGGCGCTTGTGTGTCTCAAATAGCCAGAATCTTTTATGGATTAGCTTCAATTCCCCGTGCATTAACAATAAAGCCCCAAAAACTTTCCCGATGCAACACCAAAGGACACTTCAGTAGATTGATTTTCATTCTGTAGTATTTAAGAATATCAAACATCTTTACTAAGTCTAGAATGTGGTCATTTGACTGCCGTGACTTCACGAGCATGTCATCCATATAGACTTCCATTGTTTACCAATTTGATCTTTAAATATCCAATTTACCAAGCACTGGTAAGCCGCCCCTGCATTCTTTAACCCAAAAGGCATCACCACGTAACAATATAGCCCGACATCCTTGACAAAACTAATGTGTTATTGATCTGGAATATGCATTCGGATTTGGTTGTATCTCGAATACGCATCCATAAATGATAATAACTCGTATCCGGCTGTTGACTCAGCTGGTCAATTCTAGATAAAAGGAAACTATCCTTAAGGAATGCCTTGTTCAAGTCTGAATAATCAAAATAGGTCCTCCAATTCCCATTTGCTTTTCTCACAAGTATGGGGTTAGAAACCCATTCAGGGTAGAGGGCGTCGTGGATGAACCCATTGGCTTTGAGTTTGTCCACGTCCTCTCTGAGAGCAGCAGACCTCTCCGGGTCCACACCTCTTCTTTTCTGTTTCACTGGTATATAATTTGGGTCAATGTTCAACATGTGACTTGCGGTGGCGGGTGAAATTCTGCACATATCAGAGTGGGTCCAAGAGAAAATATCCAGGTTCGTTCGGAGGAAATCAGTAAGGTCCTTCCTCAAGGAGTGATTTGTGATCCAATCTTAAGCACCCGTGATGGGTCATTATGACTGACTGAAATGTCAATTATTAGTTCAGCCGGTGCAGTTTTAGGCTCCTTAGGTTCTTCATCATCGTCGCTTGGATCTATGTCTCTGTAGATCTGACCCTACTGCCTGAGCCAAGGCTTGGGTGCTATTTGTCAATTTTGCGCTACCTGGATGCAGACATAGTTGTCCACAACCTTTCCCTACTCTCTCCACTGGGCCTCTCTCAGCTCAGCCAGATCACATGCACGACCTGTCACCTGATCGCCATGTACAAGCCCAACTCCTCTATTTGTCGAAAACTTCAAAGTCAAATACCACGGGGCCAAAGTTGCCTGAAACTCCGCCAGGGCCGGTCGGCCTAGAAAAACATTATACGGAGAATCAACATCCAACACAATGAATGGTAGGATTCATACCCTCCTACATTCACCTTCTCCTAATTCAACTGGTAATTCAACAAAACCTATCACATCAGTGGTTGCACCATTAAAACCGTGAATGCGGGCTTTAGATGGTTTCAAATCATTTTCCTCCATCTTCATTTGGTCGTACGCCTTTTTGAATATAATGTTGACAGAACTCCCATAATCAATCAATATCCTTATCACAAACGCTAGCCCAATCATTGTCGGGATGACCATCGGGTCAATGGTAGGTGCCTCCACCTGATTGGCATATCTACTTCTGAATACTATATTATCAATCATCATTCGCTGCTATTTCCCTGTAATCCCATCTTCCAAGTTCAAGCAGTATTCAAAGTTCGCAAATTTCAAAGAATTAGCATAGCGCTCTAATATTTGCCAACTCTTGTCCGCTGGATGAGGCCCCTCGACTATCGTGTTTATAATTAGTCTACCTACAGTCCGAGTAGGTTCCTTAGGATGGCGTGGAGCTTGCCCACAACCAAGGTTTAACTTCCTTGTCCATCTTTCTATGGATTCTTAACAAACTGTTGTAACTTCTTTTGCCGAATCAATTTCACTATAGCGTCATGGAGGTGTCTGCATTCCTCAGTATTGTGCCCGTAGGTCTTGTGAAATCGGCAGGACTTCCCAGTCTGCTTTTGTTCCTCGGTTGATTCCTTTGGGTGCGGCTTTCGGTATTGGAAAGTATTACAAGTTGAAAAATAAATATTCTCCAAAGATGCATTCAGAGGAGTGTATTCGTTGTAGGTCGGGATCCTTGGCTTCCACTTTCCGGCTTCCTTCTTTCTTCCTGAATTTTACCTTCCATATGCCTTAGGCTGCTTGGGCTTGTTTTGAACATTAACCTTGATCTTTCCAGAATTGTTGCCAGCCTGTTTTATCGCAATGTTGCTTTGCACCGTCTCTTTGCCAGGCCCTGGCACACTGCCTCACCTCGTCCACCTAGTTTCCTCCGTTCTCATAAACTGGTGTGCCTTTGAATAAAAAAATTTCAGGGTATCCGGAGGTTTTTCTGCCAACCAATCACCGAACTCCGAATCTGAAACTACTCCTCGCATTATGGCCATAAGAATAGCGTGATCATTTGGGTTGCTAACTTCGGTTGTGACAATGTGAAAATTTTGCAAATATTCCTTTAACGACTCTCCTAGAGCCTGGATTACATTGGATAAAGACATCGTGTCCTTTGTACGAGTGGTATGAATTCTGAACTACTCCACAAATTTCGTTACTAACTCATCAAATCTGGAGATCGATCGTGGAGGAAGTCTGGTGAACCGCATGGTAGCAATTCCAAATATGGTTATTGGGAAACATCTACACTTAGTCGCATCATTCACCCTAGCTGAGTCCATCATCCACTCAGATCTCATTATATGCTGTCAGGGATCAGTCTTCCCCTTATAGGCTGAAACAATCGTTGTGCTAAACTTCCGAGGGTATTCGACCAGTAGGATAGCATCTATGAATGGAGTATGACTTCTATCTATGCCCTAATCATCATTGGACAACCCTTGATTTTCCCTCATCAGCTGTATGACCATGGCAGCCAAGTCCGGGGTCAGTATAGGAGGTGGCAAGTTGGACTCCATCCTGTGTGACCGTCCCGACTGGTGCCTCCTTGATTAGTGATCAACAAAACGAACGTCTTGGGGACCCGCTTCATTGTGTCCCTGGTGAGCCGGTTGGTCAGCTTCCACTCGCGCTCTAGATCCTAAGTTTCCCATTCCAACTTGACAGCGGTTTCCTAGATGCAAGTAAGGGGTCACGGCTCTAGGTAGGAAACCTGGACCATTCCTGTTGGATTGATCTATTGCGCCTGCTTGTCCTATTTCAATTCTATGACATCTATGCCTGGGATGTTCATCAGACGAAGTGGAGCTGTCAGATGATGAGTAGGTAGCAGGATTTCCTCCAATATTATAATGTTGTTGTTGAGTAAGTTAGGTCATGAGATTAACGTTAACCTGAAATTGCTCATTAAGCTATCTTCTGCTTTCCACAAGTTCTCTCATCGGCTCGTTGAACTCTGTTCTAGTAGCAATTTCTGTTTGGTTTAGGATGGCGGCGGTCCGTGCGCCTAGGTTAGCTTGTTGATTGTTGGGTCCTACTTGTTGGACGCTAGCGATCTCGTTCACATTCACATTATAGGAGGCTGATATGGTACATGGTCTTCCAATTGTAGAGTTATTGGTAGGAACTCTGGGCAGAATCTATGAACTTCGTTTGAACGAACTTGGATCTTCTTTGGGGGATTTCTTCAATCCAGTAGCGATAAAGCAGATCCTAACGGCCTGAGAATGCTATTCTTAATGAAAGCACCAAAATTAGTCACTAACACCCTTGAGTAGAATTATGTAGAAAGATTAATGAAGAAAATAAATTAAAATAGAGGAATGTATACAAAACTAGCTGCAGAAACAAGAACGCTAGGATTATAGTGGTTCGGCGTAACTGTCTACGTCCACTATAAGTATAATCTTTATTGCTTTCCTAAAAAACTTGAATACAGATACAAACCGTAACCAAATAGCTCGAACACAAGTTTGAACTGAAAGAAAGCTTGTGTAAAAAAGGCAGAGTGTCCTCGGAGTTCTCGAAAAAGGTCCCTTTTCACTGCACCCGTGTCCCTCTATTTATAGACGAAGATATGCTAGACGCCCCAGCATTCGGACCTCTTCCATTAATGGTCGTCGTGCTGCCCACACCTCTGCCTCTTCTTCCTTTGGAATTCATGTTGGCAACCTGGACAGGTAACCCAACAATTTAGATAGGTATATAGATATATAAAAATGACAAGTACGCTCTCTTAAGATAGATATTACTCCAAAGCCTAGGTATTATCTTAACATAGCGCTTTGATACCAACTTTAACGACCCGCCTTTCATCCCATAGAAAGACGTATCATCATTAAGAAAGAAATAGGTAGAAAAGAATAGATACAAAGAAAAAAACAACATTAGAATCTCACAGTGGAAACGAAAAAATATATTACTTCACATAGATATAACAAAATATTCATCATACATCAGAGTTATAAATTACAACAACATCATATTAGACAGTCGTGAAGACCTGTCGATCCATTACATTCCAAAATACAAACAGATGGTACTAATACAGCGGGGTAGATATATATAGATATGCCAAGTCTCCTGCTCCAGCCCTTTTCCAAAATTCGTCAAGCCAACTTGATCACTTGGCTACTCATAAAAATTCGAGTACCCAAGATTTTAAGAAAAGTAGAATAAACTCTGAGTCAGACATGGATCCGGTGTGAGTAAACGGTTAAGTTATTTAAATTGAAAAAAATAGCTTTGAAATAAAAGGTATCTCGTAAGACTCACTGCAAATAAACACGGACAAGTTATTCCCTTACGATAACCAAAATATTTTATAGGAAATTCAGTTATATTATAATAGTGTCTAGGATTTCAATATAAAGTAGGAAATAGTTGGAATGCTTACATCTCACGTTCCAACATAGTTGGGCACAATCAAAACCGTATAGGCACTAATTGGAGATTGGATTCCATACAATGCCAGGACTACTGGGGTATCGCCCGTCACAGTACGTGGTCTAGATCACTGTACCAAGGATCCACCTGATCCCCTACAACACAAGACCGGAGCTACCCCTTACTGGAGAGCCTGAATAAGACAACCCTGCGGTTGTGGCCAACAACTGCCCGCACAACCCAAAAATGGACCTTTAGACAGGGGCAAATCTTATCATACTTGTGTGCTACCCACTTAGCCTTGCGTGCACCTCCCCTGTTTTAGCCATTCCTGGTTGACGAGGCTTGAGGCTACGATTACCTTTTGAGAACACATATCTTGGAATGCTCATAGTCCTCCATTGACGATGGCCTGATAGCATTCATCCATACAAGTTCGTTTCGGATTCGAATGAAACCGAATGCACTATCTCCATTACACTCGTTTTGGAATCATCCTCAGAGTTAACGACAAATAGCCCTTGCACTCTGAATCTTCATCTCGAGCTTCACTTGAGCGACCTATCATTTAATTTGGACCGATTTGGTTTTTGGATAACAAATTTGATATCCGATCTCGGTCTCATCGAAATCCAAACGCCGTCTTAAAGGTCAGGCTGTTTAAGTAAAACAATTGAATTCAAATTAGAACATTGTATTCACATAGCAATTCATCATAGATAAATAGCTTACATTTATCACAGCTATATCCAAAGTATTGCACATCATAGAACATCACAGATTAACATACTATAAATATTAATCAATCCAAACTTTCAATATAATTAATCATCCATAAGCAAGATTAATTAATCACATGATTATAATTAATTTAATTAACTCATATTAAATTAATTACTTATGAATTAATTACCTAACCCTACTTAATTAACATTAAGTAATTACAAGTCACTTTAATTAATTATTATTATTAATCAATGAAATTAATTAATTATCCTTAATTAATTATCCTATAATTACTGATTAATTACCCTTTAATTATTAATTAATTATCTTTAAATTATTAATTAATTAACCCATAATTATTAATTAATTAACTTCTAATTACTAATTAATTAATTAATTAATCTTTAATTACTTTGATTGATTAATTAATTTTTAATTACCCAAGGCCTTAATTAATTAAAAGATAACCATTTATCTTAATTACTCACCTAATTATTATTTAAATCTTATTTAATAAAACTTTTAATTAATTTATCATTAAAAGATGAATTAAAAACATTTCATATTCTTAATTAACACTTAATTATATTATTTAAACTTATCTAAAACAAACTTAAGAACAATTATAAATAATGGATATATAAATACATACCTTAACTTAATTAATTTAAAATAATTCATTTTAAAACCTTTAACTAATCCTAATCTTAAATAAGATAAATATTATATAATAGAATTAATTAGGAAGTTGTTTAACTTTTAAAACTTGTTTTATTAAAATTTTAAAACTATTATAACATATACCCAAGGCTAACCCGTGAGCTTCCCTTACTCAAACCTGAGAAATCCCTTCTTTTTTTATAAAAAAATTTGTTTTAGTTTAATTTTTAAAATTGTTACAACATGCAAAACCCACTTGCGAACAACCCGATGCCAAACTCGGGACATCATCATATTTTCCCTAGTCAAAACCCGAGACACGGCCTTCTTCCCAAACTACAAAAACCAAACCACTGATACACTTCTGACACATGTGCACGTGCATGGGTGAGCGAAGAAACTCCGATCAACGATGCTACCTCCAGCACGTTGACGACCACCTCCACCTTCGATCCCAACCACCTGCTCTTCAACACATCCACGAAATTGAATTCGAGCATCTCCTACTCCACCGGAACAAAACCCATCATCTAAGAACTTCCTCGTGTCGCCACTTCCGGTCATCAGAAACCTCGAAACTCCGCTCAAACCTTCGCCGATCAACCACGCACCTGTTCCCCCTACTTCGGACGAGTCCGGTGCTTCGATGATGACATAGCAGCCTGGAAACCCACGTCGACCAAACCTGGGTTTAAACCCTACTTCGACGTCGAGCCGCCGCCACGGTAATCAGAAAATTCCCTGGTCATTTTTCCCGAGATTGGCTACCTCCAGGCAAGCTTTAGCCACGATCTCGAGACCCCAACATCCTCCAATCACCAGAAAATGCCTAAAACAACATTCCCGTTCGACCCACGAATTCTCAATCAATACTAAACCAAAAATCTTGATTTTCTTTTTAAAATTCATGGTTTACGATATCAAATCTGATGATGTATATGAAACCAGAAATCCTGACATTCGAATTTTGACATGCATTGGGTTTTTACTGTATTTTCTAATTTTTTTGAAAAACTTAAACTAGTTATACATACAAATATTTTTAAAATCAAGATCCTGATAATTTAATCATATTTTGTCAAAGTCTGAAAAGAATTAGGGGATGAAAATTTGAATTTTGAATTTTGAATAGTTTTGAAACCTGTAAAGCAAGAACAGAGCAAACATTCTTGTACACAGACATGCATACAAAACTTTTACATATATATACAGACATACATGCATATTTTACATCTATACAATATTTTTTCACAACATACATCAAGTATTTGTCACATGCAATCATGATTTAACAGATTTAAGATTTAAAAAAAATGTTTACACATTATTTATAATTGAGCAGAGATGCTTGGAATGCTTGATCTTTTGAAAACTTTGAAACTGGAAATTTTTTTGACTTTGATATGCTTATTTGCTTAAGACTTGAGATTTGTAAAAGTTGATTGCTGATTTCCTTTCTTTGCTTTAATTTTGTCTTTGGTTTGTTTTCAGGTTTTGAAAAAGTTTTAAAATGAAAGATAGAAAAAGAAAATGAAAGAGTAGAGATGAGATATATGTATAACCTGATTTTAATTTTTTTTTAAAAAGAAAAGAAAATAAATAATGTGACACTTGTTAAATTGCATGTTACAAATCTTACACTTGTTAATTTGCATGTAATTAATATTTTTAATATGTTTTTATATAATTTTATATTTTGTTTCGTATTTAGTTTAATATTAATATATGTTTTATGTTTTTATATTTAAACTTTTCCTTTATTTATATATATAAAATCTTTAAAGAAAATGATTTAAAACTAATTATACTAATAAATAATCATATATTTATGCACTAGTTTTTAAATCCAATTTATTTATAAGATATTTATTTTTTGAATTTCAAATTCCAATTCAAATTTTATTTAAAATCTACTTATATATATACATATAAACAAACACATTTCGTATTTGTTTTTAAAGAATAATTTTGCACGTTCTAAGTAATTTATAAAAGAAGATTATCACATTATTATTTGCCTAAAATTCTGAGATATCACATTTCTCCCCCTTAAAAGAATTTCGTCCTCGAAATTTAAAAGCAAAAGGTTATCCAAAAGCTTTTATTTCAAACAATCAAAGCATAAATATCAACCATATATTAAAAACCAAGCAAGCAATTCATTCAAACATCACTAACTATCCTGACATAAATCCGGATGGCTTTCCTAACACTATATAGAGTTTCCTAGGTACAATCTTCGGGATCCTCGCTCCACTGAATCTTGACCAGCTTCACCACTTTGTTCCTGAGCTGCTTCTCATCCCAATCAACAATCTGGACTGGATGCCTGACCACAGTTAAGTCCGGATCGACCTCTAAATCTTCCTGCACTGTTGGTTCTACAACTAGAGATGGGTCGTACACGTACTTCCTCAGATGAGATACGTGAAAAACATTGTGAATTCCATCATCCGATCTGGCAATTCAATCCTGTAGGCCAAAGCATCGATTCTCTTGAGCACACGGAATGTCCCAATATATCTCGGGGCAAGCTTTCCTATCTTGCCAAATCTCATCACTCCTTTTATCGGGGAAACCTTGACAAAAACCAAATCGTCGACTTCAAATTCCAATTACCTCTGTCTCTTGTCTGCATAACTCTTTTAACGATCCTAGGTGCATTCATTCTCTTCTTGATTAGCTCCACCTTCGTAGATGCCTCTCGGATCAAATCTGGATTAAGAACAAGACAATCTCCCGATTCTACCCAACAGGACGGTGATCTTCAAGGTCTCTCGTACAAAGCTTCATAGGGTGCCATCTTAATACTCGCCTGATAACTATTATTGTATGAGAATTCCACTAAATGTAGATGGTCCTTCCAAGATCTGTCAAAATCCAGAACACAAGCCCTTAACATATCCTCAAGAATACGATTTAGCCATTTTGTTGGTCCATCGATTTGGGGTTGATAGGCTGTACTTAAACTCAACCTTGTACCCAGAGCTGTCTGCAGAGCTTCTCAAAATTTACTGGTAAAGATTGGGTCCCGGTCACATACTATGCTAACGGGAACTCCGTGCGACCTGACGATCTCTTTCAAGACAATCTCTGCTAATGACGCTGCAGTTCTGGTCGCCTTAACTGGGATAAAGTGGGAGCTCTTGGTCAGCCGGTCTATGAATACCCACACTCCCTCATTTCCTTTTCTAGTCCTTAGCAATCGGTCGATGAAATCCATAGATATCATTTCCCATTTCCATTTAGGGACTTTCGGAGGTTGCAATAAACCCACGGGCTTCTGCTGATTACCCTTCACTTGTTGACAGATCGCACATCCATTAATGAAGGTAGCGACATCCTTCTTCATGCCTAGCCACCAGAAAACTCTTTTCAAATCCTTATACATCTTCGAGATCCCCGAATGGATACTCAACCTTGATTTGTGGCCTTCCCGCAATACTTCCTGCCTCAATCCATCCATATCTAGCGCACACACAATCGTCCGTTGATTCTCAAAGCTCCTTGATCGTCTATCTTAAAATTCGAATATCGACCATCCTTAGCTCCAAGAATCAATTCTTCAAAAGTTCTATCCTTCATATGGCTACTCATGATCCTTTCCTGTAGAGACAGAATAACTTCCAAAATAGCCAAAACTACATTCCTACTCAGAGCATCCACCACTACATTTGCTTTCCCCGAAGTATAAAGAATATCCAGATCATAAGATGCCAAAAATTCCATCCACCTTTGCTGCCTCAAATTCAAATCTTTCTGGGAGAAGAGATACTTCAAGGGTTTATGATGAGTGAAAAGCCCAAACTTCTCTCCCAATAGATAGTGCCTCCAAATCTTCAGAGCAAAGACGATGGCCATCAATTCCAGATCACGCTAGCATAATCCTTCTCGTGTGGCTTCAACTGCCTACTAGCGTACGCAATCACTTTCCTATTATGCATCAGCACAGCCCCCAGCCCTACTCCACAAGCATCCGTGTGGACTTCGAGCTCACTCTTACCATCAGGAATAGCTAGAACTGGTGCACTGGTCATCCTTGCCTTCAAATCCAAAAATGCCTCTTTACATTTGGGGGTTCACTTAAACTTTTCTCTCTTCCTGGTCAATTTGGTTAAGTGCGAAAAATCTTAGAGTAATTCCCGATAAATTTCCTATAGTACCCTGCCAATCCAAGGAAACTGCGCACTTCTGTAGGAGTCTATGGTTGCTTCCACTCTTGAATAGCTGCTACCTTGGCCGGATCCATAGAAATACCTTCTCCAGATACGATATGCCCCAAAAATCTAACTTTTGACTTTCTAAAAATGGCACTACGAAAATTGAGCCTTCAGGGCATGCCTCCTCAAAGTCTCCAACACTATCCCCAAATGACATTTATGCTTCTCCTTAGATTTGAAGTGGATGAGAATGTCGTCGATGAACACGAGCACAAACTTGCTCAGCACATTCCGAAAAACACGGTTCATCATATCCACAAAATAGGCAGGAGCGTTGGTTAGCCCAAAAGGCATAACCAACCACTCATAAAAACAATTGGGTCCTTCGAACACAGTCAAGGGTATACTATCTTTAGCTACCCTTAGCTGGTGAAAACCGAAGTTAGATCTAATTAGGAGAAAACAGAAGCTCCATGGAGTTGATCAAAAAGATCGTCTATACAGGGCAAGGGATACTTGTTCCTAATAGTCACCTTATTCAACTCCCGTTAATCTACACAGAATCTTAAAGATCCATCCGACTTGGTCACAAAAACTACCATAGAACCCCAGTTAGAATAACAAGGTCGGATCAAATCTCTCTCTAAGAAATCCTGAGTCTACTTCACCAACTCCTCTCTCTCTCTCTCTCTGCGCCATCCTTTTAATGGGTTGAACAACTTGTATTGCTCCCAAAACCAAGTCGATCCGAAACTCTATCTCCCGATGCGGGGGAAAACCTTTGACTTCTTCAAAGACGTCTGGAAAATCTTTGACCACTTCGATGGATTCTACATCTTCTGTTGATGCCTCGATTCCATGCAAAAGACTACTCAGGTGAACTTTTGAATTATCACAAGTCACTTTTGCAATCCTTTCCAGCTCAGTTTCCAATGATACAATTCTCTCTTCACAAATCAGAACAGCCTTACGCTTGTCTAACTAATCTATTCCCAAAATAAGGTCAAACCCTTTGAAATCCAATACAAATAGGTTGCAAGAGAAACTACGGGACATATAAGAATTTCCTGGGCCTTTACAGATCTTGTCCAACTTGGTCACTCCCCCTATAGGATTAGATACAAAAATAGGGCGGTCCACAATACTAGGGTTAAGATGAAACTTCTTTACCGTTTCCAAAGAAATAAAACTAAGGGATGCACTGGAATCAAACAAAACTCTAACAAAAATTCCTTCTAAAAGCAAAGTACCTTCAAGAATGCCTTTACCTTTCCTATCCGAAGAAGTTGATGGTCCTCTTTAAATAGCAAACACCTTAGTTGGCTGAGCTCTTTGAAGAAGTAGGCAAGCCTTCACCATGTGCCATGGTTGTTGACAGTTGAAACACAAAGATGTCTGAACCATTGCAGAAACAGGTCCACTCTGATGCTGCTGCTGCTGAGCTCTACCTCTACGACACTGCTTAGCCAAATGATCTTCTTGCTGACACATATAACACTTACGAGCTTCGTTGTTGCCTCCTGGTTTCCTTTTACCTTGCTTCTTTCAATTTGGGTTGAATTTCCTTTTGTTCGGATTGTAAAAAAATTCACTCGATGCCACCACAGATGCCAATGGTTTCTTATTCATCAGCTCCTCATACCTCAATGCCATGTCTATCAATTCCACGAATGATCCCTTGATATGTACTATCATCTTCTCATGGAACTCGGGCCTCATTCCAAGCACAAACATCTCATCCTCCTTGAGGGGTGTATCAATAAGGCCATGTCCGTAGCGAGATAATTCGTTGAACTTAGTCTCATATTTGGGTACAGACATACTTCCTTGCTTCAGATCCACAAAACCACTATACAGATGAGACTTCCTAGCTATAGGCATGAACTGTTCCTCAAACAGTTCCTTAAACTTGCTCGAAGAAATATCATCCTCTGAAATATTCATGGTAACTGCATCCCACCATGCAGCTGCTCCTTCTTGAAGTTGCCACGATGCCATCACTCTCTTTTGCTCATCTGATAGATCCAACCTCTTAAAAATTCGCTCATACGAGCATAACTAAGCTTGAACTTCAATGATGGGCTATGTTCCTTTAAAGGGCCGCCCTTCGAGATTGGTAAAATCCTTACACAATGCAGCAGAGCTTACTCGAGGCAGTATTGGATTTACAGCCTCGCCGGATACCCTTCCCTTAGCATTCAGACCTCTTCCATTAATGGTCATCGTGCTGCCTACACCTCTGCCTCTTCTTCCTTTGGAATTCATGTTGGCAACCTGGATAGGCAACCCAACAATTTAGATAGATTTATAGATATATAAAAATTACAAGCACGCTCTCTCAAGATAGATATTACTCCAAAGCCTAGGTATTATCTCAACCTAGCGGTCTGATACCAACTTTGACGACCCGCCTTTCATTCCACAGAAAGACGTATCATCATTAAGAAAGAAATAGGTAGAAAAGAATAGTTATAAAGAAAGAATGAAACAACATCAGAATCTCATAGTGGAAATGGAAAAATATATTACTTCACATTGATATAATATAATATTCATCATACACCAGAGTTATATTGTTACAACAACATCACATTAGACAGTCATGAAGACCTGCCAATCCATTACATTCCAAAATACAAACAGATGGTACTAACACAGCAGGGTAGATATATATAGAAACGCCAAGTCTCCTGCTCCAGCCCTTTTCCAAAATTCGTCAAGCCAGCCTGATCACTTGACTGCTCATAAAATTTTGAGTACCCAAGAGTTTAAGAGAAATAGAATAAACTCTAGGTCAAACATGGGTCTGGTGTGGGTAAACGGTTAAGTTGTTTCACTTGAAAAAAAAACCTTTGAAATAAAAGGTATCTCGTAAGACTCTTCGCAAATAAACACGGACAAGTTTTTCCCTTACGATAACCAAAACATTTGATAGGAAATTCAGTTATATTATAATAGTGTCTAGGGTTTCAATATAAAGTAGGAAATGGTTGGAATGCTTACATCTCACATTCCAACATAGTTGGGCATAATCAAAATAGTATAGGCACTTATTGGAGATTGGATTCCATATAATTGCAGGGCTACTGGGGTACCTCCCATCACAGTATGTGGTCTAGATCACTGTACCGAGGATCCACGCTGGTCTCCTACAACACAAGACCGAAGTTACCCCTTACTGGATAGTTTGAATAAGACAACCCCACGGTTGTGGCCAACAACCGCCCACACAACCGAAAAAGGGACCTCTAGACAGGGGAAAATCTTATCCTATTTGGGTGCTACCCACTTAGCCTTGCATGAACCTGCCCTATTTCAGCCATTCTCAGTTGGTGAGGCTTGAGTCTATGGTTACCTTTTTAGAACACATATCTTGGAATGCTCATCGTCCTCCATTGACGATGGACTGATAGCATTCATCCATACAAGTTCGTTTCGGGTTCGAATGAAACCGAAGGCACTATCTCCATTACAGTCGTTTTGGAATCACCCTCAGAGTTAACGACAAATAGCCCTTGCACTCTGAATCTTCATCTCGATCTTCACTTGAGATTTCACGACCTATCGTTTAATTTGGATCGATTTGGTTTTCGGATAACAAATTTGATATCCGATCTCGATCTCATTGAAATCCAAACGTCGTCTTAAAGGGAGGTTGTTTAAGTAATACAATTCAGTTCAAATTAGAACATTGTATTCACATAGCAATTCACCACAAATAAATAGCTTACATTTATCACAGCTATATCCAAAGTATTGCACATCACAGAACATCACAGATTAATATACTATAAATATTAATCAATCCAAACATTCAATATAATTAATCATCCATTAGCAAGATTAATTAATCACATAATTATAATTAATTTAATTAACTCAAATTAAATTAATTACTTACGAATTAATTACCTAACCTTGCTTAATTAACATTAAGTAATTACAAGTCGCTTTAATTAATTATTATTATTAATCAATGAAATTAATTAGTCATCCTTAATTAATTATCCCATAATTACGGATTAATTACCCTTTAATTATTAATTAATTATCTTTAAATTATTAATTAACTAACCTTTAATTATTAATTAATTAATCTCTAATTACTAATTAATTAATTATTCTTTAATTACTTTGATTAATTAATTAATTTTTAATTACCCAAGGCCTTAATTAATTAAAAGATAACCCATTTATCTTAATTAATCACCTAATTATTATTTAAATCTTATTTAATAAACCTTGTAATTAATTTACCATTAAAAAATGAATTAGAAACATTTCATCTTCTTAATTAACTACTTAATTACGTTATTTAAATTTATTTAAAATAAATTTAAGAACAAATTATAAATAATGGATATATAAATAAATACCTTAACTTAATTAATTTAAAATAATTCATTTTAAAACCTTTAACTAATCCTAATCTTAAATAAGATAATTATCATATAATAGAATTAATTAAGAAGTTGTTTAACTTTTAAAACTTGTTTTATTAAAATTTTAAAACTGTTATAACATATACCCGAGGCTAACCCGTGAGCTCCCCTTACTCGAACCCGAGAAATCCCTTCTTCTTTTTTATAAAAAACTTTGTTTTAGTTCAATTTTTAAAACTGTTACAACATGCAAAACCCACTCGCGAACAACCCGATGCCAAACTCGGGCCATCACCACATTTTCCCGAGACAAAACCCGAGATATAGCCTTCTTCCCAAACTACAACAACCAAACCAAATCACTGATACACTTCTGACACACGTGCACGGGTGAACGAAGCAACTCTGACCAACGATGTTATCTCCAGCACGTCGACGACCACATCCACCTTCTATTCCGACCACCTGCTCTTCAACACATCCACGAAATCGAATTCAAGCACCTCGTACTCCACTAGAACAGAACCCATCATCCAAGAACTTCCTCGTGCCGCCGCCTTCGGTCATCAGTAACCTCGAAACTCTGCCCAAACCTTCGCCAATCAACCACGCTCCTATTCCCTCGCTTCGGACGAGTCCGGTACTTCGATAACGACGCAGCAGCCTGGAAACCCACGACGACCAAACCTGGGTTTAAACACTACTACGACGTCGAGCCGCCACCACGGTGATCAGGAAATTCCCTGATCATTTTTCCCGAGATCGCCTACCTCGAGGCATGCTTCGGCCACGATCTCAAGACCCCAACATCCTCCGATCACCAGAAAATGCCCAAAACAACGTTCCCGTTCGACCCACGAGTTCTCAATCAATACTAAATCAAAAATCTTGATTTTGTTTTTAAAATTCATAGTTTATGATATTGAATTTGATGATGTATTTGAAACCAGAAATCTTGACATTCGAATTTTGACATGCATTGGGTTTTCACTGTATTTTCTAATTTTTTTGAAAAACTTAAACTAGTTATACCTACAAATATTTTTAAAATCAAGATCTTGATAATTTAATCATATTTTGTTTGAACATCAAAGTCTAAAAAGAATTAGGGGATGAGATTTTGAATTTTGAATAGGTTTTGAAACCTGTAAAGCAAGAATAGAGCAAACATTCTTGTACACAGACATGCACATAAAACATTTACATATATATAAAGACATGCAGGTATATTTTACATTTATACAACATTTTTTCACAAAATACATCAATTATTTGTCACATGCAATCAAGATTTAACAGACTTAAAATTTTAAAAAAATGTTTACTCACTGTTTATAATTGAGCAAAGAAGCCTGGAATGCTTGATATTTTGAAAACTTTGAAACTGAAAATTTGTTTGAATTTGATCTGCTTGTTTGCTTTAGATTTGAGATTTGTAAAAGTTGATTGCTGATTTTCTTTCTTTTCTTTAATTTTATCTCTGGTTTGTTTTCAGGTTTTGAACAAATTTGAAAATGAAAGATAGAAAAAGAAAATGAAAGAGTAGAGAAGAGACGAGATATATACAACCTGATTTTGATTATTATTATTTTTAAAAGAAAAGAAAATAAATAACGTGACACTTGTTAAATTGCATGTTACAAATCGTGCACTCGTTAATATGCATGTAATTAATATCTTTAATATGTTTTTATATCATTTTATATTTTATTTCCTATATAGTTTAATATTAATATGTGTTTTATGTTTTTATATTTAAACTTTTCCTTTATTTATATTTATAAAATATTTAAAGAAAATGATTTAAAACTAATTATACTAATAAATAATCACACACACACACACATACACACTAGTTTTTAAGTCCAATTTATTTTTTGAATTCCAAATTCAAATTCAAATTCTATTTAAAATCTACTTATATATATACATATAAACAAACACATATCTTAATTGTTTTAAAAGAATAATTTTTCACATTTTAAATAATTTATAAAAGAAGTTTATCACATTATTATTTGCCTAAAATTTTGGGATATCACACCGAGCGATGGGTTAACCTTCCAGGCCGAGTGACTAGCGATCCTTCCAAGCCGAGTTATCTCATTCTCCATTCCTTACCGAGCGATACACGTTGAGTTCCTAACACTACTTTTTTTTAACCGAGCGGCACACGGCTTCTTTACCTTATCCAATCTGTAGATGTTGCCCTATTAATCCGAACGACATGCAACCTACTACCTGGGCCGAACCATGTATTTTGAAGTGCCTCGACCGAACCATGTGTTTTGAATTGTCCTGACCGAGCCACGTGTTCTGAATTGCCTCGACCGAGCCAAGTGTTCTGAACTGTCCCGACCGAGCCACGTATCAATGCAGAAACATATCGATTACACCAAACCCTTATATCTCTAGTCTTTTCTTGGCCAGAATCCCCTCTAGAACTAACTATCACTTCTGCAACTATCGATTTAAAGCCGGGCCAAGGTGCCAGGTAACAAAAATGTTTCTAATATTTTGTTGTTTATGTATAAAAATAGATGTGATGATATGGTTATTAATATGCATCATGATGTTAATATTAAATTTCTGTGTTGAAATGAAAAAAAAAAAGAGGAAAATATTATATTGATTTAAAGGTTGACACTTTTGTGATGGAAATTGTCATTAGTATGTTATGTGAAATTTATGTGTGAAAAAGAAGGAGAAAAAAGGAAGGATAAAAAAAAATTGTATGCATATATGTAGTATGATTGTAATATAGGAAATTACCTAAGGTGCTATATTGGAAATGATTGCATGTTAGGTTATGTTATGGTAGAAAATTTATATCACATTCCATACTCTTTTATTTAATTAATTATGTAAGTTACATATTATGTTATGTAATTAATTATGTAATAATTAATTGTGTAAGTTACATGCTACGTTTTATAATTAATTATGTAAGTTACATGTTATGTTATGTAGTTAATTATGTAATAATTAATTATATAAGTTACCTGCTATGTTTTATAATTATTTATGTAATTTACATGTTATGTTATGTAATTAATTATGTAATAATTAATTATGTAAGTTACTTGCTATGTTTTATAATTAACTATGCAAGTTACATATTTTGTTATGTAACTAATTGTGTAATAATTAATTATGTAAGTTACATGCTATGTCTTACAATTATTTATGTAAGTTACATGTTATGTTATGTAATTAATTATGTAATAATTAATTATGTAAGTTACTTGCTATATTCTGTAACTAATTATAGTTACATGCTATGTTCCGTAATTAATTATGTAAGTTACATGCTATGATATGTAATTTATTATTTAAGTTAAATGTTATTTTATGCAATTTGTTATGTAAGTCATATGCTATTTTATGCAATTGGTTATGTAAGTTATGTGCCCTTATGTAACACGTTATGTATGATTTTGTGTTATGTTATTTATTTTATGTAAATTATGCTGCAAGTCCCCTTAGTTTTAGGTATTCTCTGTGGGTTGAAATA
This sequence comes from Allium cepa, assembly GCA_030765085.1. Classification (NCBI taxonomy): domain Eukaryota; kingdom Viridiplantae; phylum Streptophyta; class Magnoliopsida; order Asparagales; family Amaryllidaceae; genus Allium; species Allium cepa. The sequence continues at coordinate 1,048,216,112 of CM060941.1, forward strand.
ATACATACCCAAATGATCTTTAGAATAGGGAAAAATCGTTATGGGTTGAAATGATAAACCCAAGCGGTTTTTATTGAGTTTTGAAATTTAGGATTGCGGGTTGAAATGATACATACCCATAAATTTTAAACTGTTGTGGATTGAAATGATAAATATCTATATCACTTGACCCTAGGATAAAAAAAACTATATACGGACATCGGGGTCTGTTTTTAAAGTGATTTATGAAATTTTGAAAAGATGTGTTTAGAAAAAAAAGAAAATGATTTTTAAATTTAATATAAAGATTTTATTTTTAAACATATATGTAAAATTTAGATTTTAAAATTATTCATTTAAGAATTCTAAATTTACAAGTTAAGTTTTAAAATGTAAATTTTAAGGTTTTACTTATAACTTTATTTACTTTTTTTCATAATATAAGATTTAATTTAATAAAATTTAATAAAATAAAATATATTATGTTTAAATTAATATATTTATTTTAATATATAACCTTTTTAAACATATGAACTATTTCTAATATATAAACTATTTCGATCTATAACTTATTTTAATATATAAACTATTTCTAATATATAAACTATTTCAATCTATAACCTACTTTTAAAATATAAACTATTTTTAATGTGTAAATATTTAAATATATAAACTACTTTCAATATTAAAAATGTTTAAAGTTGGAACTGTTATGATTTAGATTTAATTGATTTAAAATGTAAATATTTTGATATGACGGTTTAACCCTTTTTGTGGTTATGATTTTGAAAATGAATATGATTTCGAAAGTAAATATGATTTCGAAAGTGATATGATTTTTAAGTGAAGATGATATTTTGATATAAATTATGAATCGGTTTTGGAAATGTAAAAGAACCAACTAATGTGAAATAAGCATTTGATTATTAAAGAGACCGGGAATCGGATATTGTCATACTCTATGCCAATACCGAAAACAAATTTAACAACTATGCACATGGTGGAGATTTCAGAATGAAGTAGGATGGTTTGGCGAACGATTCTAATGAGGTGTTTATGTAGCCCTAACTCCATCGGGTTAGCTTGATGTAGCTAAAACAGGAGCCATGCCGAGCCAAGTGAGGTTGCTCCTTCTATCGGGCACATTTCTTCGATACCATGTTATAACTTTGTGATTGATTTAGTGGCCACCCTTTGATTTGATTTAGGAGTGTGTCTTGAGGTGGGAGGTAGTAGCTACTATGTGTTACCAGCAGTCCGGATCCGCAAAATGGTTGAATCCCACCCTAGGCATTGCTGCGCATGCCTTGTCACGTGCCTTATCGCGCCCATTACGAGTTTGATTTCTGACGTACCTATAGAGTGCTCTCTGATAGCCCACCTATGGGTGGAGTTTACAGTATCCGTATAAATTACGGCATTTATATAAAAATGTGTTAAGGGAGATATGGGTAACGCCTTAACGCTATTTTAATATTTTACTTTACTGTAGACATTATTTATGTAGCGTATTGTATTATTCATTTAGATAGCTCCATGGATCCTTAAAGGATGGAAATCCCAAACATTCTTTAAATTATTGCATTTCATTTGGACATTTCACTTGAGGTAGTTTACTTGCATAACATTGTTAATCCTGACTCGAGTGTTTTTTGTTTTTCTTTATGCTCGGGTCAGTCTGAGTATTACAACATTTGAGACTCACCTTCGAAGCTTGGAGCTCTGCTTGGAGATCTATTTTTAATCTATTCAGCTTTTCAGTTATCTCTGTTATTTTAATTATTTCCACTTGTTTATGTTCAGACTTGTCATTTGCTTATGTATTAGAGACTTCTTCGTATTTGGACTTACATTGTATTTGGTTTTAGACTCTAATGTTTCCGTAGTAGCTTCATGACTAGTATTTATCTATTCCACTGCATATTGTTGTATTACTTTGTGTCTGTGATTCTGTGATTGACTTATTTACTATATATGCTAAGTTTTGCCAAATATAAACAACAATTTATCGTTTTGAGCAATTCAAGTTTGACATGTGTGGATTATTATCGATTTGAATGGTTCAAAATGGAGGGTCATTAGAGGTATCAGAGCTCTATTTTAGGAAAAACTTAGCTTATGGAGTAAAAACTAACTAGGGATAGGGTAGTAATATCCTAGAATGAGTAGAATCACTTACGTAATCATCCTTCCTTTCGAGCCTATCTTCTTAGTTATGATTCTCCTTGATTTGGATTCCTTTAAATTTGAATCTCCATTTTTATTCTAAGATTCATTCTTGAATCACCCTATGAGAGAGCGTATCTGGCGCCAGAGCCGCGGCTCAGGCGTTAGTTGTCTATTCTCCATAGAACGGGCGTAGAGAGATTCCTCCACGGCCTTATCTTTCTTCTTTCACTATGCATCCCGCAACTTAGCAACAAAGCAGCTGCATCTAGCCGTCTAATCACCATGTACTACCCCAACCCCATCATCAGTGGGGAATTTTAAAGTAAAACACAAAGGGGAATCCCTGCCCTGAACTTTGTAAGGGTTAGTCGGTCTAGGAAAGCATTATAAGGAGAATGAATATCTAACACAATAAAATGCAACATCGAGAATGTCCGATGATCATCAATACCCAACTCAACGGGTAATTCCACCATTCCAGTTAGTATGGTTGCACTACCATTGAAACCATGCATACATGACTGACACGGTTTTAGATCCTTTGCTTCCATCAGCATATGGTCATAAGCACGTTTAAAAAGTATGTTCACAGAACTTTCACTATCGATTAAGATTCTCTTCATCCTAGCAGGACCTATCTAGGCAGAAATAACCAACGGATCAATAATGAGGTCCTCGACTCTGTAGGCGTCATGGTTTCTTAAAACGATGTCGTCTGTCATCATCCTCTGCTATTTTGTTAGGGCCCCACCGTCAGTACCTGTGATACCCTACCCCAAGATCCATACTAAAAAAGGGTATTACTAGGTTATACTATCTGCTGGCGTAGAAAATAGGGCTGTTTAGGAGCAACCATCATAGTCTTATATGAAATAAGCATTAAGAATGTCGATAATGTGCTCATTTTTTTTATTTTACATTTTCATCTTTAAGTGGTTCGACATACTTAATTCTTAACTAATACAATACTATGGTGGCTATAGGATCTATTAAGAACAAAATATAATAGAAATAATAAATACTAATCACTAAACAACAAACATAGTCATATATATACATATACATCAAATATAATACATAGTGTCATACATGGTGATACAACCACAATATATACCTATATCAAATCCCATAAAAGAATATACTTTACCAAGTCATGCTACAAAGTAAGATACAAAAAACTAGGTATATAATCCAAAAGGTCGATAAGATGATCCATGAAGGACAGCTAAGCAAAAGCCAAATATCTAACCTACAACTCGGTCTGACCCAAGTAATAAATACAAGGGTCGGTCTAACTTGAACAAAAAGAGTAGCAAATGATAAATAGGATATGTGTCTCATAAGGAAAACATTCCTTTAATAAAAAAGGAATGATATAAACACAGATTTACTCAAATTCAAAGTAATTGAAAACTCCGAAATATCTCAAGGGTTAACTCATGAATAACATCAATTCAGTATGAATGTTTCCTTCTTATAAGCTACTCAAAACATAAATTCCAATAAAATCATACAAAATCTTAGAAGGAAACCATAGAAATCTTTGAATATCCCATAACTCGTGGAATTCAATTAAGAGTTCAAAACTCAAAGAATTTCATAACTCATGGAACTCAATTTAGAGTTCAAAACCTCATAAATATCATAACTCGTGGAACTCAATTAAGGGTTCAAAACCTCATAAATGAAATCACCATATATAAATAAATTCTCATATAGCTCTAGGCTATAAAATATATAAAACTGTCATCCTGAAATGGTGAAATCATAAAACTCAAAAGTCAGAAAATAACCCAGATTGGATCAAAATCCCCGATTGCATGCCGAAGCAATGTTGCACATGCTATCCTCGTCTATTGTATAGGTATCCATCTCATGGTGATCGATGTCACATATGCCTCATGGTGACTGAAGTCACATATATATTATGATGACCGAAGTGACAAACACATCATGATGACCGAAGTGACAAACTCATCATGATGACCAAAGTCATAATTCCTCGTGAAGACCCGAAGGCCCAATATTGGCAATAACATCATGAATGTGTCACAAACTCTTAGATAAGAACCCAAAAAGTGGTAATTGTGTGTCCCATACCAGACGTTCTCACTTAACAGTTTACTAACTGTAGGTCAATGCCATACTAGAAAATAAAACCATTAAAATCACAATTCTTGGAAATCTCATAACTCGCCTCATATCATCGGCAAGTACAAAAGCAACATAATGGTTTTCACAAACCATAACGCCTAAATAGGAAACCTCAAATCTCAAAATCCACCAAAGTATGACAATCTCAAATAATTCCTAAAAATAGGAATTCACAAATCTCAAAACACGCCAAATAATTGCAATCACAAAATATTAACCCAAAGGTCAATAACTTCAAATGAACAAGTCCAAAATTAACCGAAAAAGTAACACATATGTCCTATACAACAAGATATATAAATCATTTAATTCTCTTTCTCATGCGTTCGAAGAGTGCAAAATAGTGTATTTTATATATAAAATAATTTGCTTGAGAAAACAAGTTTTTAAAACAATTTTTGAAATCATTTGGAAAACAATTCTTTGAAAATTTATCTTTATTATAGAGAATATAAAAAATTTGATAGCTTTAAAAATATTTTAAATATCGTAAAATATTTATTTCAAAAGATATTTTAATATAAAATCATTTCAAAGATCATTTAGAAAATCTGTGCTCAAAAAAGCAGAAATCATCGGAAAACACTGAAACTCCAGCATATGAAAATGTCTGAAAAACTCATCAATCCGAAGTACGGATCATCCAGAACATTGGCTTACCTATTGGTCGGTTAGAGCCCTTCAAAAACATCATAAAGTAGCGCAAGAACAAGTAGAAAAGGTCACTGGAACAAGCTGAAAAGAACACCAGAACAAAAGAAAACAGAATGCAGAAAATACAAGGGGAAGGTCGACCTATAAGTCGACCTTGTTAATGGTTAGGTCAACCCTAAAGTCAACTTAACACTTGCCTGGGTCGACCCTAAGGTCGATCCCTATGCTTGCCTGGTTAATCTACCAAAAGCGAATTCTACGATAGTTTTGCCTATTTTGAACTGAATTTTGAGCAACAGCTTGAAGCAGTTCAAAGATGAATTTCTCAATGAAATTTTGCATACACAAACTACACCACTCAAGCAAAAATTTGGAGAAGATCCGGCATGATTTCATAGAAAAATCAGGAAGTTATAAACACAAATAGAAGAGGTCTGAAACATATTTTTACTGCAAACTTTTAACAATAGTTTTTGTCTACAGTAAGCAACATATTCGATCTATTTCAGCAAATAACTCATTCAAAGTTAGAATTTTGAGAATCAATTCACCTTAGCATGAATTGGAGAAAGTTTATGATGTAAGTTGATATCTTTCTGGAGCAAATAGGTTACACTGACCTGTAAAAGCTTAGAAAACAACATGTAGACAAGGAAGAAAAAGTTACAGACAGTATCTACACAAAACTAAATTGATGAAACAATTCTAAAGTTTTGGTTTTCGATTACCTGTATTCATCATAGTTTTGCTAATTTTGTCTCTTGATTTTATTTAAATTGAAGCTATATTTCAAAGAACAAAGTGGAGGCTATTGTTTTCTTTTTTCGTCGGTTTTTGTTTTTGAGAAGATGAACAACCGAGAAAAGAAAGTATGTACACTTTCTTTCTCAAATGTTTCCAGAAATGGGTATTGGATTTGAACTCAATATCCAATAGCCCAATAGTTGTATTTAGTTAAATTTTGGCTAAATAATTCATGTATTCGCTCTTTTTCTCAATGTATACACATATCTACATGAAATTCAACCAAATAAATTTTACATCACTTGTTTATGTCAACTAAAAGATGTTTTTCACAACATAATAAGAATTATTTTAGCCATAAAAATTAATTTCCATTGCTAAAACCTTATTTTTACTTAAATACATAAATTTATACTATAAATTACGTAACATGCCATTTTTAACATTAAAATTTACACAAAAATTATTTCCTTGTATATTTAAATACAACAAACCATATTTACATCATTTTCAATCCAAATATTATTTTTAAACAAAATTCCACCTTTTTGTTTATAAAACATATCATAATAAATTCAATTGCATCATTAAATTAGTAAAATTCACATTTGGTAATAATTTGCAAAATTATTGCATCATCTCAAATTAAAACCATAAAATGTCCATTTATCTCCCAAACTAACATAATAAAGTTTTTAAAACTTTATTTTCAATAATTTACATTTATTTCAACAAATTAATGTTGAGTTAGATTACTTAACTAATTTATTAACCCTAAATTAACATATTTCTATTGTTCACCATTTATTAAACCTAAATTCCTAACCAAACAAATTGTAATTGCAATTTATTCTCCAAAACTAATTGTTTATTTGAAATAAACAATTTTAACAAATTTTCTATCTCTAATTTATTTTATTTTTCAATAATAAATTATAACCACCGTTATAATTTAATATTATAGGTAATCACCAAAACCAGGATTGTTACAACATCACTACAACATTCGAAGTCCACATGCCTAATCGAGCTAGCATATGATTCCATTTCCTTCCAGCTTCGATCAGTCGGATAAGGACCACCACTCACAATATCAATCACCAGTCTCCTGCCTGTACGTGCGAGTTCTTCACGCTTAGCCTTATCCCTGCTTAGGATTAGATGGGCCCACTCTAACATCCTGCGGAGCCCAGACAAACTGCTCCAACTTCCTCTCACTAATCAACTTTTTAATAATATCCTGCAGATGATGGCATTCATTAGTGTTATGGCTATAACAGTCATGGGATATACAAAACTTCCCAGTCTGAATTTTCTTCTCCGACAAGACGTTTTCGGAGCTGGTTTCTTGTCCTGCCATGTATTACAGGTTTGAAGATAAACATTCTCTAGCGACATGTTCAAAGGGGTATATTGACCGAACATAGGAACTCTGAGTCTCCCATAAGAGGGTCTCTCTTCTTTCCTTGACCGCTATCACCCTTTTGTTGACTTCGCTTATTCTGAATGTTCAACTATACTTTACCGGAGCTCTCCTCGGTCTGCTTCACTGCAACATTACTCCGGATTCCTCCAATACTGGGCCCCACGACGTCCTGCTTCTTAGACCTTCTAGCATCTTCCCTCCTCAAATACTAAGTGGCCTTTGCACAGAAATGGTCCAACGAAGCACGGGGCTTTCCAGCCAACCAATCACCAAACTCGGATCGGGATCGATCCCTTTAGTCAATGCCATCATAATAGAGTTGTTGTTAGGATTACTGACTTCAGAACAAGCAGCATTGAACCTTTCCAGATAATGCCTTAGAGTCTCTCCTGGGGCTTAAATAAACTTGGATAAGGCATTGACATCCTGTGGTCTTGTAGCATGCATAAGAAACTACTCAACAAACTTAGTAGCTAACTGATCAAAACATGAAATGGATCAAGATGGTAAAAGGGTGAACCATATAGTTGTAATGCCTCCCAAAGAGATAGGGAAGCTTCTACACTTAACTGTGTCGTCATCTGAAGCGGCTTCATAATCCATTCATATTTCAAAATATATTAGTTAGGATCCGAATTTCCTTCATGTAAAGGTAAGGTCGGCATCCAGAATCGGCGGGGCAGTTCTGTATGTAAGTCGCCGGTGAACGAGGTGTGACTCCTAGAAATCCCCCAAACATCATTTGTGAGTCCTTTACTTTCTCTTATCATTTGGCATATCATAGTTGGAATATCAGGTATCTGGATATTCAGGGCCAAGGCATGGTCGGGTTCTATGTCACAAGGACGGTCCAGTCGCTGTCTACGACCCGTTCCATGCCTCCTTAGCTCCTATGCTTCAAGGAAGTGAGGATACTGAGCATGAATATGGTGATGAGGGGCTGGATCTAGTTGGTTCTGGCTCTCGGCATGTAGAGCTATAGTAGAAGCTGCTGCGTGGTCATGGGTAGTGTTGTTAGGAAGTGTCCCTCCTCGAGAGGAGGGTGCAACTTGATGCCAATGGAAGGACCTATTTCAGTCCACGTAATTCCCATCTAATTGGCAGCATGTAGATCTATGATTGAAGGCAGATGACGCCAAGCTTTCAGTCAAAGAATAAGAGGCATGCTCCCTTTTAGATCTCTATTGCCTTTCTTCATTCAGTTGGTTCGTGGGTTCCGTGTTGGCATGGATCTGCTGAGTGAGCGCTTGACGGCTTTGAGTGAGCTACTCAGAAGGGTCTGGAATTACTTTCTAGTTACTGGACCAAGTGAATCTAGAACTCCAGTTGATGTTTGGCCTGCAGTGGTCAACTGTGTGGGATTTTGCCTGTCACTTCCTTCTGGATCAACAGCATAGGAAGCATTTTTGATAATGCACATCATGTTGGATGTAGTTCTTCTTAGATCTGGAATAATTTTAATGGGATAGAAAGAACCCTTGGTAAATAGATCGGGATCTCTTACTTAGATTTTAGCAATCTGACAATGATAGGTGATCCATGGAGCAGGAGAAAAGGCAGAGTTTTTCTCAGTGAAAGCACCAAAGTGTTTGCACCAAAAATGGACATAACACTCTTCGGATGCAATCGAAGAGATTAGAATGAAGAAATAAAATGGAATATGAAGCTAATCAAACAATCACACCAAGAAAAATGAACAGTAGTGAAAGGAGACAAGAATTTATAGTGGTTTGGCGTAGAAGCCTATGTCCACTTTGAAAGATTTTCTATTTATTGCTGATTATAAACTGAATTACAATAGTACAATGGCTAACACTTAAATTACAATGGAGTTTCAGCAGAGCAATAGTATAAAAGTTCCAAAAGTCCCCTTAGTTGGCGTGGTGGTGCTATTTGTAAGCATGATGCTGGAAATATCTGCCTCAAAACTCGAAATACCCTTTCTCATGTGTAGGTGGGCCTACAAGATCGATCCGGAGTTGTTTGGGATCGATCCACGTGAAATTTATATCGATCAAGAATGGCTCCATTTGAGCTGTGATCGATCATGGAGGCTCTTGAGGTGATATGCAAGCTCCTGTGAAAATTTCATGGCATTTAGACTTGTGGTTTGATAGATATGATCGATCCAAGGTTGAGCTTGCTAAGTAGGCTAAAGGCTTCGTATCGATCAGTTTCGTATCGATGACGTGGCGCTAGAGACCTACATTTCATGCTGAGAGACTGTTTCCTTTTAGTTGGCCTCTTCCTTTGTATCCAACCTACATATTGTTCCTCATATCGATGCTATGTCTTCTCCTTTTGTATCTATGCTCTGCCTCCTTCTTCATATCAATCGAGTAGCTAATCGATACGAAGTATGCAGCTGTTGAAGAATGATCGATCCAAAGGATACTGAGGTCCATTGATACATGTTCAAAATTGATGGATACAAAAGTTGAATGCTGAGTGACGAACTTGTGCTCATTTCGTATTGATATGGATGGATACAAAATGATGGATGTGGGTTGATGGATACGAAATGGATGTGTTCCTCATGGATGTTGATCAATCCATAACTTGGGCATACGAACTCCCATTGACCTGAAATTTGAAATGTTTCCTTCAATAGCTTTGCTAGTTATACCTTACTAGTTGTAGCTCGATCCGGACTCGGACCAAGTTCTCCTATATCCATCATGGACCCGTAGATAACTGATCTTCAGGCTAGATTGTCTTCAATCCCTAGTCAAGTTCTTGGTGTCACAGCCTTACCAAAAGGCGGGATAACATCCTCTACCACACTTAACTGATGAAACATCATATACATATCCAACTGTGAGAATATACGAGCCTTACTAAATTGATCGAACATGTCATCTATCCTAAGTAATGGATACTTATCCTTAAGGATATGCTTGTTTAGTTTTCCATAATTTGCACACAACCATAAGAAACCATTTGTCTTTTTGGAAAACACAATAGGTGCTCCCCAACTTGAATTACTACATCTGATTTATCCTTTCTGCAATAAATCCCCAGTTTTCTTTGCTAATTCAAACTTCTCCTTGGAGCCATTTTTCTAATCGACAATAAAACAAGTTTTTCATTGTAAATTAAATCTATGAAAATCTCCACTTCAAGATAAGGGGATAAACCAGTCACCTCCTCAAACACATCAGTATACAAATGTGCAATTGAAATGGATGCTGACTCATCTTGAGACACATCTAAGAGATTATAATAAGTTGCACATCATCGAGCTTGGTTGTTTATATCGATTCTAAGTCCCCCCAACATCCATTTTATAGTAATAGTGACCGCTTAACACAATATAACTCGTTTCGTACTGAATTAACCAATTTGTACCAAATATGTACCAAAATCGAGAAATCCCAAAATGCACATACACACATAAAGAGGCGTCAATAACAAGTAAAACACTCTTTGGCATATCAAGCTAAAGTTGGTTGAGCTCCCTATTAGGTTCGAAAATCTAATATGTTCTTCATAATAGTATATGATGAAGATGTGTTTTCGATATCATAAGCTCTAGTCTATGGTACCTTCAACGATTATAAGAAAACGTGCTTCCAATGGCTGTTTTTCCCACAATTATAACATTTAAGATTTCTTCTGCCTCCATAGATTCACATTCTCTGGAATAGTGTCCTTTCCACAAGTATAACAAGTAGTATCATCTTTACAAACTACCTTCTTCTGTCCCTGCCCTTTAGCCTTAATCTTCCATGGTATCTGGGCTTTCTTAGCAAGCTTAAACGTCCTCTTCCGATCAAAGTAAGATTTGTTTTCCCTGGTTGATTCTTTCTTCACAGCCATAGTTCCTAAGCCCTTAAACTATATTTAATAAGTCATCAAAAGTACCTCTGACGTGATTGGTCATCTTTCTTTGTAGGTTTGTTTTTATACCCATAATAAACATCTTGTTCTTATTCAGTTGAGTGTCTATCATGCTATGTACAAATCATGACATAACATTAAACTTATTTTCATGTTGTGTTTTATAACACCTATTTTAGATTTGCAAAACCATGGAATAAAATAGTTATCTTTGCTCTAGAATGAACTCAGTCCCAAATATTTCTTTCTTTGAATTGTGCCCAAGCAATACCTTCCTCGGGAATAATGATGAAACAATCCATATCTCTATCCTGATGTTGCCTAGAAGCTAACAAATGCTTCTACATGTTATTAAGTACTAAGTCATAAAATATCATCTCATTAGTTCTAATCATGAACCTCAATAATACATTCGTTTCCTTTGAACAGCTTTCATCCTAAGTTTATGAAGACTTTACTCATCGTAGCAATGTTCATGGGAAGTTGAACATGTACTGCATATATTCCTTTATTTCCTTCCACTGCATAGCTACAATTGGCGCATTCCTATGGAAATGTGCATAGTGTTATTAGGCACGTTCAATCTTATTTCTCTTTTAGTATTTGTTTTTACTACCTAAACATAGTAAAAATTCCTTAGAATACTTTTAGGATAGAGTTATGAAAAGGGAGTTCAAACAATAGAAAAGATATAATAAATAAAGGTATCTTGTGTATATGAGATATAATAAAATCTTTCTACGGAAATTCTTATGCTATCTCTAATGAGCTCACCCTAACCAAGATTAGGTATTCACCAAACCTAAGCTACAATACCACATGTAACAATCATCCATTCTAGTTTAATATAAAATACCATCCATTGGTGCTTGTGTGCCAATCATAACAACTGACTATTCCTGACCTTTTGATTCCATACCCCAATCGAATTTTCAAATCCTACTGGGCGTAAACGAAGGATCATTAGGGTAAAATAAAATAAAAATAGTACAAAGATATCTACTTTTAACAGTGCTTTCAGAAATCACAATTGAAGGAAATATAATATAATATAACATATGAGAACTATCTAAATCAGCTAAACCATAAACTTAACTTTAACTACATCAGTCTAGAATAACACTTTTACAATACGTAGCTCAACATGAATAAAAATACTTAACTTGTAGATAGTTAGCTAAAGTAATATAAAGAATCTGGTTCTATCGAATCTCCGTCGTTATCTACTCACCTCAAGCGCTCTCTAAACCCATGTCAACTTATCATAGGTAGATACAAAAGTAGAAGTATAAAGGGGTCGGATATAAGCCCGATGAGTGAAAATGCATCTGTAAGTATACGATACAAACATGCTAATAACACATTTTTATAGAATACTCCTACACTTGTCATCTTTTGGGTTATTCATCACTATCAGTTCAATCTATCATTCATTGCATTCCAAAAGTGACATTCCCATAACGGTAATCACATAACTAAAAGCATTACATAACATTGGGATGATGACTAGAGTTGATAACATTTCACTACTAATTATAGAGACAATGACAAAGTTGAATTACACCTCCCTAACAATATACTTTAAAATATTAGAGTACCCTAGCATCTTTAAACATACCTTACTGACGTTGTTTTAGCCATCAAGTGCTCTATAAGAAGAACCGGCTATATGTCATACCTTGACCCTACTGTAAACAACTTGTATATAATAACTAGAGAGAAATAGATAATGTCTCTATCTTCCCTGGTCTATACACCGCTTATGATAGGAACTAGCCATATATAGTACCAACTTGTCTCTTACCAATCACATCAAACACATTTTATTTTCAACCTATTTGTATAAATACACTTTCATAACAATCACTTACTTGTGTATTAGTTTATACTTACCTGTACACATCACTTAATGCATTAACACCATTACTCGACGAGATAACACACCATGTTACTCGATCGAGATAAAACACACTTAACCATTTATGTTGGCCTTTGTGGGTCTAGGTATAATTTTAATAAAATACATACATTCATATGTCTAAATTCTTTTTAGACGTCATATTAAACTATTCAGATGTCGGGCTTGTCAATGAAAAATACAATCAACTCCAGAGAACTCAGACCCATCGACTCAGACAATTAACAACATTTTAGATGTTTGAACCCTATTTTTAGATGTCCTAAAGTGCTCTAAAATGAATGTTTTCTATTTAGGATTTCATTGTTAAATTTCAAGCATTTGAATTCATTTTGTGCATTTGAAAATGCTATTGAATTTGGGTTTTTGCCTCTTTCTTGTGTTTTTTCGCTTAGCAACCTGTCCATTCTTATATTAACGAGATTTATACTTTCAAATACATTATAAGAAGGTAACATAACGTTTATACAGTCATTTTTCCTAGATTATCTTGTTAACATATAAGTTATTTGTCATTTATTTACATTTTTCCTTAACTTTATAATCAATACAGTTCATCTTCGGTCGGGTCTTTCTCTATAATTATTACAATATTTATTCGTGCTAAAACTATAGTTTTTATCATCAACATGATTTTATCATTTAAACTCATACATTGGATAGTTTTGGTTCACATATGTATGTATATTTCCCAATCATCTTCTCCAACAAAGATTATATCCCAAAATCAAGGGCCAGTTATCATTTTTAAAACCAAATGTAAATATCACCATGGTCAGTTCATATCAACTGTGGCCATTTCTCTTACATATGTTACAAACATGAAGTAGAGGCATATATGATACTATACAATGAAGCAAATATATTCGCACTCACCATTCAACAAAATAGCCAATGGAGTAAATCGATTCGCACTCACAATTCAGCAAGGTAGCACCGATTTACTTTGAAATCCTCTCCACTTGAGTTGCTCAAAAATTTCCCTAATTTCCAACCTCCATTAACTATTTTTATTTTAGTATCTTCTTGTTGCTCTCTTCACCGTAATCTCTTTAGACCCAATTTTTTTTGAATTTAATGGAGATTTAAAAAAGAAATTTTAGATGTAGGGTTCTTAACTTGGGGTACGTTGTTTGAGAAGAGAAATGAGAGAAAGAAATTAATTATACATACTTTTCATTAGACTATACTGGTTATCTTATCCCATCTCTACTAATGGGCCTTAGACACTACTTATCCCAGTTCTAAACCCATTTACAATTTTTAATCCCATCTTTCAATCTAAGTGTAATGACCCTATAGTTATAACCGTATTATTATAGAACATTATAAATAATGTTGTCTAACAATATGGAGAGTAAGGCTTGTAAAGGATGACCAAATGTGAATAAATATTTAAACTAACACCGATACGTTATACTTAATATTATATTGAATATCCAGAATAAAATTTTGACATGTACAGTCTCTGTGATGACCCGTAAATTTCGATAATTAAATTGGTTAAATTAATTAGTCTTTGTAATTAAATTTAGAAAGAAATAAAAAAAAAATAATTTTTAATGAAATGAATGTTAAAGAATGAATTGTAGCAATGGATGTTAAAACTAACTATTGACAGTTGAAGTGAAATCACAATAATAATGAAATAGTGTAAATTGTTGCACTTGGGTAAATTGAAAATAAGTAAATAAAAGTAAGCATTGAATTAACCAATGAAATATTATATTAATTAATAACAGACTTAATAAAAGAGTTGAATTGAATCAATCAATTTATTTGAAACGAATTAATTGGTATTCAAATATATAATAAATGGGTTATTGTAAGAGATTGAAAATTGATACCACAGTAAGTTGGAATTAAGATGAAATTGGGAATATTAGTGTAATAGATATAAACCAATGTTGACATCACCTTTAAGATGGTAAGTTAATAATTTATTGAAAATTTTGAATTGGGAAATAAATTCAAAAGTTATATTAATTGATGAAATAATACGTAATAAATTGCAATTTGATAGAATCAGTGCTAGATAAGTAATTATAATAATTGTTAGTTGATAATTAAGTATGAATGTGAGTAAAGTTGGCGATAGTGATAATTATTTACCCATTCATTTAATTTATTGGATTAGATCTAAATCAATGGCAACAATTGGTAGTTAATAATAGCTTATAGGTTGAATCAAACGTTAATGGTAACAATTATCATAAGTTAACCATTTATTTAATATATTAAATTAAAACTGGTAATCAATTGCAATAAATCTAAATTAAAAGTTATGTTAGTATAAATTAAGGAAATAATTGGAAATAATGTCAATTTTATTTATAATATGATAGTTGGTTTAATAAAAGGAATGGAAATATAGTTTTATCAATATATTGGAATTTAATTTATAAGAATAGGATTAATTGCAATTAAATGAAATTAAATATTTAAATATCACATAAATGGAAATTTAGATGAAATGTGAGAATATTAATGTAATGGATTTTGAATCCAATGTTAATTACATCCACTTGATAATAATAAATTGAATAATAGAATGAAAAGTAAATTAAATAGAATTATTGGAAATTAAATTTATAATTTTTGAATTTAATCAATTGAGGAATAAATTAATTTTAAATCGGCAGTTAAATTTGTTTAAATTAGTATAAATGTTTAAAAAAATTAAAAATGATAAGAATTGTCAATTTTAGAATTGAAATTGGAAATTTGACTTAATTAGTCAATTATTAATTTAATTAATGTAAAAATAGCCATTTTGGCCACTGACTCGGATTTCAACGAAATCAGTTTCATCGGATCCGTAACGGTGAATTATTGTAGGATTTTAAGTTTCGTAGCGATCGGACTTGTCATTTGATCGTACGGACTCGAAATGCCTTGAAATCGATGAAATTGAAATCAATTTGAAATCAATTGATTTTAGCATAACTTCTTCATACGATGGAATTTGGAACTGAAACCTGTTCCATTGCGTTTAAAATATCTTAAAACATCTATTTTGATATAGGGTTGACCCAATTTCGTTCCAGAGTCATAACGGGTTTTTCGGACCTTTCTATCGTTCAACGCGTATGTAAATCGTGACCATCCATCAATTTCAGCTTTGTCTATATATCCCCTATTATAAACCCTAATTCATTTCTTATTCCTCATTTCTGTACGTTCTATTAGCTCCTCTTTTCAATGGCTACAAACCATAACTCCCAAATACAATTCCAAATCAAATCCAAAGCCAAAAATTCAAACTCCACAAACTCTATCGAATTTTACATGGATTTGAAGCTCTCGATGAGTGCAAGTCAAATATATAATTCATTTTTCAATTTGAGTTTCGATGTGGTCAGAAATTAATGAAACATTCACGTCCGTCCAATGCACGTCGGTGAACTTTGTCGCATCGTCGAATCATTTCTGGGTATTGTAAAGAGTCTAATGGGGATTCCATCGGGACAGGTTTCAAGTCGTATCAACAGTTGGATTGGGCAGAATATTTGATTAGGGTTAACAAATCAAGGTGGCGACGACGCGATTTTTAGAGTCACGTGACTCGGGGAGGGCGCGACCGGGGCGCGCGATCCTAGGGCGACGGTGGCGAATTATTTAGTGGCAAGGCGATGATGAGCAGGGCGGTCAAACGTTTTGTCAAATGGTGATGTTTGTTCGCGTGTTCGTGCGTGAGGAGGCATACTGGGTTTCTCAGGGTAACGTGTTAGTGACGTGGCATGGTTTGGTAAGGGTGAGTTTTATCTTTGTTTTAATTTAATTTTGTTTTCAAACGAACTAATGCGTATAACTTTTGCATACGAGGTCCGATTCACACGCGGTTTTCTCCACTAGGATCATATAGGAATTCCGGATATTTTGGCACTAGTTTGGACGGATTCTGAGATTGTCCAATTTTTTGGGTTTAAATTGGATTTAAATTCAATTTAAATTCAAAAGGTGACTGTTTTAACCCACTCACGACTTCTAAAATTTCTTATGTGTGTTAAATTCATTTCTGATGTGATTTGAATTTTTTTTATGGCTGTTTGGCATTTATCATCATTCTAGTTAAACTACGTTTATTGAGTTAATTGTTATTTAATTTATTATTGCAAATAAACTGTCAATTAAATTGTTAATTAAATTATTGAAAATAAACCGCCAGTAAATACCTACTATTTATTATCTGTTCTATATTGATGTTATTGTTTGAATTGGATGATGATTGTGATAAATGGTAGATGGTTGATATTGGATGAATAGATGTTGTATTTATATTTTTATAAACTGCAAGTTGTTATGCATATTTCATTCGGTATTGCGGTTTGAAATGATATAACCGTAATTTTATTTTAAATTACGGATTGAAATGATAAATATCCATATTACTTGACCATATGGTAGAAAATTATATACAAACACCGTGGTCTATATATAAAAATATTTTGAAATGATTTTCTATGGTTTTGTAAAGAAATATATGGTTTTATGAGATACCGATTTGGATATTGTACAAATGTTATTTTATGTATAGTTGGATTCTTGGTTTTAAGCTATGAATATAATTGTTTAAAGTATAAAATAAGTTTATAATAAAGTTTTATTTTATTAAAATATAATATGGATAAGTATTACTTAAATTATATTTTAATATAGAGTTTATATTGATTTTTATAAATCGAGGTTGAGAAGATAGTTTTGAAATTGATTTGAGATTTTATTTAATTAAGAGTAATATTTAATAAGAATCCATGTGGAACTTATTGAAATTGAGATTTTAAAAAGAATATGGTTTTGTAACTTAATTCAGGATTAAGGTGACTTAGGTGAATATATCAAGTCTAAATAAATCGAGGAATATTCAGTTATTGAAGTTGAAGTTTTATTTAAAGGATATTGGATTAATTAAGCAAATATTTCAAAACTAAATAATAGTAAAGTAAATTTGGTGTGTGTATATATATATATATGAATTATAAAATTTAGGTTGAAATATTGAATATTTAAGCTTTGAAATATATTGAATTTGAAATGGTTTATTTTGTGGATCAAATCTGTTTTGAAATCGATATAATTTGGAATGGTCTTTTTGAAAACCGAATTGAATTGAAATTTATGATTTGGGGATTTGGTTAAATTTAAAATTTAGAAACTCAGGTTGTTTTGGAATTGATTTGTATAATTTAAGAAGCTAGTTTATTTTTATAAAATATTTTAATATTTAAACCATGTAAGGGGTGGAAGTTATGTTTCAAATTTATAAATTTCAAAGTATTACATTTAGGAAGTGTTATAGTTTTAAGTCTTTGGTTTCAAAATTTTATAACTTTGAAATACTATGATTTTAAAATGATATCATATTGATTTGGTTTTAATAATGAAAATGATATTGTATTTATATGGTTTTGAAATGAATATTTTATCCTGGTTTTGAAGTATAATTATTTTAAAATGACCGCGGTGTTATAATAACGATTGGTTGGCAAAAAGACCGGGATCGGATATGGGCATACTCTCTGTCGATACCGAAAATCACTTTGACAACCGTGTACGTGGTGGAGATTCTAGAATGAAGTAGGATGGCAGCGTTTCCTTTGAGGTAAATACGTGGACCCGATTTCCATGAGTTGGCATAAGGTGGCTAAAACAGGAGCGACTAACGGGCTAAGAAGGTACACCTTTTATCGGACACATCCCTTACATATTATACTCTGACTTTTGGATTGATTCGGTGGCCACTTTTGATTTTTGATTTGGGGGTGTGGCTCGAGGTGGGCGGTAGCTACGCGCTACGCGTTTCCCCCGGCCCGGAAGCGTAATTGGTATATCTACCCTGGCATTTCCTAGTTGTGCCGTGTCACCTACCCTATCGCGCCTTGTACGGGTTTGGTTTCCTCCCATAGCCCGTGTGGTATCCTCTGGTGGCTTCCCGATTAGGAGGGACTATGATATTGGATGGACTACTAGGACTATTACGTGTTAAGGGCTATATGGGTAACCCCTTAATGCTATTAAAAAGTAAGTTTATTTTACTAGACATTATTATAATAGCGAAATATTACTACATAGTAAATAATTTAACGGATTCTTAGGAGATGTGAATCCCGAGCATTTCTTAAGTTACTGCAGTCACGTCAGACACTGGATAGGAGATGCCAAATCCCGTAAACATCTCTGACGCCGTTCCACTCATATTATTTACAGTTGATTTAACTTACATAAAATCTTTTAGTTCTGACTCGAGTGTTTTATCTTTTCAATTCACTCGGGTCAGCCTGAGCATTTCAGGTTAGAAGACCGTGTTCTGGAGAACGAAGACGAAGATTTATTATTATTATTTATTATAGTATTCCACTACATTTATACTGTTCCACTGCATTATTTATTGTTCTCTGATATGTGTAACTCTGATATGTATTGTATAAGTAAAATCGAATATTTTGTAAAACAGCGTCATGAACTATATATTAGATTATTATATTTTATCGTTCCGTTGCAAGATTCTGTTTTGTTCTTTTTCTTTCTCTGATTTTTCTAATTTACCCCATAACAGTCCGCCCTTCTGTATGGTTTAAGTCTGACGTGTGTAGTTTATCATCAATTTAAAGCATACAAAAAGGCAGGACGTTACATCTGGTATCAGAGCTTAGGTTTAGCGATAAACCTTACCTTTGTGGGGTCTGACTCTTTACTAATATGGTAGTAATGCCCTATTATGAGTCACTGAGTGTGTGTGTGTGTGTGTGTATATACATATGAGAGAGAGCGTATTTGCTAGTGTTATAAAAAGGTTTTGATATTGTGATAATTTGTTCCATTTTGTATTTATAAATTCTGGTTGGTGCATAGGACACTATGGAATCAATAGGGATTTCTAAACACTTAATAGGAAGGACCGTCCAATATTTGTTTTGAATATAGGTGAATGAAATAATTTTGCCTATTATATTTTCTATATATAAAATATAATTTTATAAATGATATATATATTTGGTTGAAATATATTGATTGTTAGGTAGTGAAATCTATTAATATTGATTGGAAAATAAATTGAAAGTGAAATAAATGAGAATAAACTGGAAATTTAGAACTTAAGTGCCGAGGTTTTGAAAGTTTCTCTTGAATGATTTTGGAATATAGTAATGATATTATTAGAAGTATTTTCTGATATAAATATTTCAATATAATTTGAAAGAATTGTTTTAAAGAAACTTTGAAAGGAAATAAATTCTGTACTCCCATCTCTGTCGCTAGAAAATAATTTCGATGATGAGTGCACGCGTCATCGACATTCATTTTCGAGTTCCGAAGTGGGAAGGCCACTGTAGTAGTTTACTGTAGGTTTATTTTGATAAACAAATATAAATTTTAAATTGTTTTACTGTAGGTTTATTTTGATAAACAAATATAAATTTTAGATTGTTTTAAATACAATTAGATATATAAGCTATAAGTATATACATTTAATTTATTATTTTAAAATGATTTGAAATTTTACCCGTTATCTAGTTCTTAAGTTTCCGTTAATTAATAGTTTCGGTTATTGTAGTGAAATGGAATGTAACTAATTAATAATTGGAGCTTTTGATTAAAATAAGAGATTTAATGCTAGGTTATGAATGAAATTAAAAGAAATTTGAAATATGTAACCATAAGACAAAGGATAATATTATTGAACATAAATTAATTAAATGAAATAGAACAAACTTGTATAACTTTCGATTACATCATTAAAAACATATGTATAACTTACCGATTATAAATGTTGAGATGTTAATAAGAAAGTGTAATGGAAAATTTTACAAGTAAACCTAAAAGTAATGAAAGTATTCAATACATTCTTTAATATATAAGGATTTATTTGTTGTAGTTGTTATAAACTTAAGTATAATTGGAAATATTACTGATTCAATATAATAGAAAGGTAAGTATTATAAATAAATGATTATAAACCTTAGTAAATGAATTAATATGCAAAGAAATTGAATTAAACATGAATATTATGAATAAATGAATATTAATAAATGAAATAAGATTTGTAAGTGATAAATGAAAAAAATGAAACAAACATTGAACCAATGAATAGAAGTAAAAAAGTTGTAAGAAGTGAATGTAAAATAAAAAGGTAATTCGGTATATGGATAAAAAGGAAATCAAACAACAAATGTATGAAATGAAATTAATAAGAATGAAATTGATCTATTATTTGAAATTGTTGTTTGTTTAGTTATGGTTGTTTGGGCAAGGATACTATAGAATTGTTTGGATGAATAAATAATCCATTTAGTTTCGCCTAAGACTGCTGAGTAAATGATGCACTTAGTAGTTTATTTTAATTCTGTACAATTTAAAGTTTTCAAAACCCAAACAACTATTTGTTTTGTTTGATATGAATGGATAATTGATTTGTGTTGATTCTGTATGATGGTTGTATGTTGGTTGCAAATTGATTGTCCTTGTTTTACATTTACATGGCTGTTAGAAGTTGAGAACAACCTTAAATATTTTATTTCATATAATTATTAACTCTTTTTGGATTAAATAAGTGAAATGCAGGTCATAGAAGCAATTGCTACTTTCATAATTAAGCGTTAATTGCCCGATAAATAGGTACGTTTTTTAATTACGGTTTATAGTGTTATTACATTGTTTTTTCCGTGTTGGGATATATTATTTTGAAAATTATATGTGATATTTTGTTATATTAATATTATATTTTCTCCCGAGCCTCTCCGTACATAGGAGACTCTGCCGAAATTTTTCGTAAATTTTGGACTTAGAAAATATTTTGAAAATGTTTTCCAAACTTTATTAATTAGAGTATAAAAAGATTTAATGGTTATAAATTGGTATATTTTATCTAAATTAATTAATTTTGTAGATTTGTTTGTTTATAAAATTAATATTTTAAGTAAGATATATTGATTTCTTAAATTTTCTTTTCCCTTCTTTTTCCTTTTTGGGGACGAAAAGTTTTAAGTGAGGGAGAGTGTGATAACCCGAAAATTTCGATAATTAAATTGGTCAAATTAATTAGCTCTTCGTAATTAAATTTAGAAAGAAATAAAAAATTTATAATTTTTAATGAAATGAATGTTAAAGAATAAAACTAATTATTGACAATTGAAGTGAAATCACAATAATAGTGAAATAGTGTAAATTGTTGCAATTTGGTATAAAATTTAAAATAATTAAATAAAAGTAAGCATTGAATTAACCAATGAAATATTATATTAATTAATAATAGACTTAATAAAAGAGTTGAATTGAATCAATCAATTTATTTGAAACAAAATAATTGGTATTCAAATTTATAATAAATGGGTTATTGTAAGAGATTGAAATTTGATACTACAGTAAGTTGGAATTAAGATGAAATTGGGAATATTAGTGCAATATATATAAACCCATGTTGCCATCACATTTAAGATGGTAAGTTAATAATTGATTGAAAATTTTGAATTGGGAAATAAATTCAAAAGTTATATTAATTGATGAAATAATATGTAATAAATTACAATTTGATAGAGTCAATGCTAGATAAGTAATTATAGTAATTGCTAGTTGATAATTAAGTATGAATGTGAGTAAATTTGGCAATAGTGATGATTATTTACCCATTCATTTAATTTATTGCATTAGATCTAAATCAATGACAACATTTGGTAGTTAATAATAGCTTATAAGTGGAATCAAACGTTAGTGGTAACAATTATCATAAGTTAATCTTTTATTTAGTATATTAGATTAAAAATGGTAATCAATTGCAATAAATCTAAATTAAAAGTTATATTAGTATAAATTAAGGAAATAATTGGAAATAATGTCAATTTTATTTATAATATGACAGTTGGTTGAATAAAAGGAATGGAAATATAGTTTTATCAATATATTGGAATTTAATTTATGAGGATAGGATTAGTTGCAATTAAATGAAATTAAACATTTAAATATTACATAAATGGAAATTTGGATGAAATGTGAGAATATTAGTGTAACGGATTTTGAATCTAATGTTAATTTCATCCATTTGATAATAATAAAATGAATAATAGAATGAAAAGTAAATTAAATAGAATTATTGGAAATTAAATTTATAATTTTTGAATTTAATGCAATTGAGAAATAAATCAGTTTTATATCGACAGTTAAACTTGTTTAAATTAGTGTAAATGTTTAAAGAAATTAAAAATGATAAGAGTTGTCAATTTTAGAATTGAAATTGGAAATTTGATTTAATTAATCAATTATTAATTTATTTAATTAATGTAAAAATAGCCATTTCAGCCACTGACTCGGATTTCGACGAAATCAGTTTCATCGGATCCGTAACGTTGAATTATTGTAGGATTTTAAGTTTCTTAGCGATTGGACTTGTCGTTTGATCGTACGTACCGAAACGCCTTGAAATCATTTGAAATCAATTTGAAATAAATTGATCTTAGCATAACTTCTTCATATTATGGAATTTGGACCTGAAACCCATTCTATTGCGTTTAAAATATCTTAAAACATCTATTTTGATATATGGGTTGACCAATTTCGTTCCGGAATCAGAACGCGTTTTTCGGACCATTTTATCGTTCAACGCATATATAAATCGTGACCATCCATTCAAATTTCAGCTTTGTCTATATATACCCTGTTATAAACCCTAATTCATTTCATATTCCTCATTTCTGTACGTTCTATTAGCTCCTCTTTCCAATGGCTGCAAACCCTAATTCCCAAATTCAATTCCAAATCAAATCCAAAGCCAAAAATTCAAACTCCAAAAACTATATCGAATTTTATATGGATTTGAAGCTCTCGACGAGCGCAAGTCAAATATATAATTCGTTTTTCAATTTGTGTTTCGATGTGGCCGGAAATCAATGAAACATTCACGGTCGTCCATCACATGTCGATGAACTTTATAGGATCGTTGAATCATTTCTAGGTATTGTAGAGAGTCTAAGGGGGATTCCATCGGGTCAGGTTGCAATTCTTATCAACGGTTGGATTGGGTAGAATATTCGATTAAGGTTAATAAATCATGGCGGCGGTGAAGCGCGATCCTGGGGGCAGTGGCGAGTCATTTGGCTGCGAGGCGGTGACGAGCAGGGCGGTCAAACGTTCGGTCAAATGGTGATGTTTATTCGCGTGTTCGTGCATGAGGAGGCGTACCGGGTTTCTCAGGGTAACGTGTTAGTGATGTGGCATAGTTTGGTAAGGATGAGTTTTTATTTTTGTTTTAATTTAATTTTGTTTTCAAATGATCTAACGCGTATAACTTTTGCATACTAGGTCCGATTCACGCGCGGTTTTCTCGCTAGATTCGCATTGGAATTCCGGACATTATGACATTGGTTTAGATGGATTCTGAGACTATCCAAATATTGGGTTTAAATTGGATTTAAATTCAATTTAAATTCAAAAGGTGAGTGTTGTAATCCACTCACGACTTCTAAAATTTCTTATTTGTGTTAAATTTATTTTTAATGTGATTTGAAATTTATTTATGACTGTTTGGCATATTTTATCATCATTCTAGTTAAATTAAATTTATTGAGTTAAATTATTATTTAATTTATTATTTCAGATAAACTTTCAGTTAAATTGTTAATTAAATTATCATTGAAAATAAACTGCCAGTAAATACCTACTATTTATTATCTGTTCTATATTGATGTTATTGTTTGAATTGGATGATGATTATGATAAATGGTTGATGGTTGATATTGGATGAATAGATGTTGTATTTATATTTTTATAAACTCCAAGTTGTTATGCATTTTTATTTCATTCGGTATTGCAGTTTGAAATGATATAACCGTAATTTTATTTTAAATTACGGATTGAAATGATAAATATCCATATTACTTGACCATATGGTAGAAAATTATATAAAAACACCGTAGTCTATATATAAAAATATTTTGAAATGATTTTCTATGGTTTTGTAAAGAAATATATGGTTTTGTGAGATACCGATTTGGATATTGTATAAATGTTATTTTACGTATAGTTGAATTCTTGGTTTTAAGCTATGAATAAAATTGTTTAAAGTATAAAATAAGTTTATAATAAAGTTTGATTTTATTAAAATATAATATGGATAAGTATTTACTTAAATTATATTTTAATATAGAGTTTATATTGATTTTTATAAATCGAGGTTGAGAAGATAATTTTGAAATTGATTTGAGATTGTATTTAATGAAGAGTTATATTTAACAAGAATCCATTTGGAACTTATTGAAACTGAGATTTTAAAAAGAATGTGGTTTTATAACTTAATTCAGGACTAAGGTGACTTAGGTGAATATATCAAGTCTAAATAAATTGATGAATATTCAGTTATTGAAGTTGAAGTTTTATTTAAAGGATATTGGATTAATTAAGCAAATATTTCAAAACTAAATAATAGTAAAGTAAATTTGGTGTGTGTATACATATATATGAATTATAAAATTTAGTTTGAAATATTGAATATTTAAGCTTTGAAATATATTGAATTTGAAATGGTTTATTTCCGGATCAAATCTGTTATGAAATCAATATAATTTGGAATGGTCTTTTTGAAAACTGAATTGAATTGAAATTTATTATTTGGGGATTTGGTTAAATTTAAAATTTAGAAATTCGGGTTGTTTTGGAATTGATTTGTGAAATTTAAGAAGCTGGTTTATTTTTATAAAATATTTTAATATTTAAACCATGTAAGGGGTGGAAGTTATGTTTCAAAGTTATAAATTTCAAAGTATTACGTTTTGGAAGTGTTATAGTTTTTAGTCTTTGGTCTCGAAATTTTATAACTTTGAAATACTATGATTTTAAAATGACATCATATTGATTTGGTTTTAAAAACGAAAATGATATCGTATTTGTATGGTTTTGAAATGAATATTTTATGCTGGTTTTGAAGTATAATTATTTTGAAATGACTATGATGTTATAATAACGATTGGTTGGCAAAGAGACCGGGATCAGATATGGGCATACTCTCTGTCGATACCGAAAACCACTTTGACAACCGTGTACGTGGTGGAGAATCCAGAATGAAGTAGGATGGTGGCGGAGTTTTCCTTTGAGGTAAATACGTGGACCCGACTCCCGTGAGTTGGCATGAGGTGGCTAAAACAGGAGCGATTGACGGACGAAGAAGGTAGCACCTTTTATCGGACACATCCCTTCGATATTATACTCTGACTTTTGGATTGATTCGATGGCCACTTTTGATTTTTGATTTGGGGGTGTTGCTTGAGGTGGGCTGTAGCTGCACGCTACGCGTTACCACCGGCCCGGCAACATAATTGGTTTTTCTACCCTGGCATTGCCTAGTTGTACTGTGTCACCTACCCTATCGCGCCTTGTACGAGTTTGGTTTTCTCCCGTAGCCCGTGTGGTATCCTCTGGTGACTTCCCGATTAGGAGGGACTATGATATTGGATGGACTACTAGGACTACTACGTGTTAAGGGCTATATGGATAACCCCTTAATGCTATTAAAAAGCTAGTTTATTTTACTATAGACATTATTATAATAGCGAAATATTACTACATAGTAAATACTTTAACGGATCCTTAGGAGATGTGAATCCCGAGCATCTCTTAAGTTACTGCACTCACGTTGGACACTGGGTAGGGATGTCAAATCCCGAAAACATCTCTAACGTCGTTCCACTCATATTATTTACCGTTGATTTAACTTACATAAGATATTTTAGTTCTAACTCGAGTGTTTTTTCTTTTCAATTCGCTCGGGTCAGCCTGAGCATTTCAGGATTTGGAGACCGTGTTCTGGAGAACGAAGACAAAGATTTATTATTATTATTGTTTATTATAGTATTCCACTACATTCATACTGTTCCGCTGCATTATTTATTGTTCTATGGTATGTGTAACTCTGATATGTATTGTATAATTAAAATCGAATATTTTGTAAAACAGTTTAGTGAACTGTATATTTGATTATTATATTTGTCGTTCCGCTGCAAGATTCTGTTTTTTTTCTTTTTCTTTCTCTGGTTTTTCATATTTACCCCATAACAATCTGCCCTTCTGTATGGTTTAAGTCTGACTTGTGTGGTTTATCGTCGATTTAAAGCGTATATAATGGCGGGACGTTACAGTCTAAGTTTAAAGTAATAAACACATCGATTTCTCAAAATCACAATAGTACATCATATGAAACAATAATCACAAATCATAGTCGAATAATATGCATCATACACAATACATACCGTGAGTCTGAATATTAGACTCACATAATATACATCCACAATAAGTCACTATCTCAAATAACACATCTTATAATCCTACGTATAAATAACCTACATAAGACAAAACTGAAAAGTCAATATGGTCTATCTTCTGCTAGCATACCTATCTAAAAGTCTACAAGTCCTGATACTTGAAAAGTCTCGTCCTAACCCGAGTATTATAAAATAAACGAGTCAGATTATCTATAAATATCAAAAAGGGTAAGAGTATGATATAACATAAAAGGAGATGATTTTATAAATATAAACTTGTCGCTCAAATTATTTAACTCGAAATTTTATGTCAAAGCACAAGAACATTTAAATAACTAAATACTGAATAGTCATAAAATACAAAATTCCAGAATAAAGAACACTATCCCAAAATCCAAGAAACCAAGCCATGCTGATCATAATGATCAGACTCATACCAATCGACCTGATTGTATTCATACTGTGGAAAACAAAAGATAATATCATCCATAACTATCGATACGAATGATCGTCCATACCGTGAAAACAAAAACAACAAAAATCCAAGAAAACAAATCTCGAACGATCTCAAGGATCGTAAACACAGAATCTCGACCGATCTGAAAAGATCGTGTAAAAATCCATGTGTCTACTTCTTAAGGATCTATCAGCCTACACAAATATCGAACACCAAAAGAGAGTAAACCCTAAAGTGCCAAATGCTATCACTTTCAGTAATCACTAGAACTTAACCAAAATATCTCATACTGGTTGGTGATATTCAAGTATTTACTAGAAGCTAGTAAATCTCACTCACTACAGATGTCATTTGAAAACCTGAACTATATTCTCTTAAGGATCTAGCGGCCCCATGCTGAACATCAAAAGAGAATATGACCCTAAAGTGTTAAATACTTTCCTAAATGCAATCACAAGAATTTAACCAAAGCATCCATACTACTCAGTGAAATTTAAGTATTCTCAAATGGGTTAGTAATTTCCACTCAAACATTCTATTCATTGAGTTGTACAATATTCAATGAAGCGTAACTTAAGAGCATCTAAACCAATCGATAATATTAAATTGATTATTTGTACTCATCAAATTATAGAACTAAAGCTCTCAAAATTTTATCTCAAGATTTACTCAAAATCAAATGTGAACTAACAATTTCAAGATTTATCAAAACTTAGTAAATAATAAAAATTCATATTTTAGAGAATTATAAATAGTTTTAAAATCGAATAATGGGATTTTTTTCCAATAGAGAATGGTTTCCAAATACTTTATCTATGTGCTTACTTTCAACCTTCACTTTCTAAATTCCATAAACTCATTAGCTATTCAACTCTATATATTTACTATTGGATAAAGTAAATCATAATTCTATTTTGATATCAAAATAATTTATATATATAATTGTCTCAAAATCTTGATTAAAAAGATATTTAATTCTATAACTATATTCAAAAAGCCACATAAATAAGTAAACGTTTATTTTAAGAAATTTTCTTTTCTAAATATAAAAAAGTCAGAAACAAATCAAAGCAGTACGCACAAAACAAAGGCAACAAGATATTAAAGAGTAGCCAATTTCAATTCATAGAAAAATCATTAAAATATGGAATTACTCTTCATAAAATAATGAAACAAAAGTAGCCAACTAAATATAAAAAGTGCAGCCACAATTTCATACATCGTGAGCATCAGTGTCAAAGGAAGGGAGATCGTTCCTCAAAGCAACTAAACAAAACATAGGCTGGCATGTCAAGGCAAGGATGCATTCATTTAATGCTAAAGCAAATATATCTGGCCACTTTCAAGCTAGATAAGGGCATGCAAATCCAAGTATAGACATAGATGTGTGACTAAATTTGCAAGGAAAGGACAACTACAATTTAATATAGCAGTAAGGGCTAATGAAGTAAGGCCAAAGTGCATGAGCATAACCAATTTGTCAAGGCAGCGAGCAAATAAAATTATGAAGGTCGTGTGTCCCTAAAGCATGTAAAGGAAACAAGTTTAAAATGGAAATGTTTAGAATTAATTCAAAGCACAATGGAAAAGGCACAAACTAAATTCAAGGCAAAGGACAAAGCAATTAGCCTACATGCAATTCCTATGTCCGGGATGCATGAAATTATTTGAATAACATGGATGTGTTGCCACTTTCAAGACATAGGATATATAGGGTGACCAATTTCTCAAGCCGTGGGACAAAAATGAAAGAAAGCAAGGCCATAGACAATGGTGCATCTAACCAAATTCAGAGCAGTAAAGCAAGAAAGGATGAAACAAAAGACATAATATCATCATTTTAATTCACAATCATTCATTGTAAAATCAAAAGCAAACACTAAGAAACTTAAAGATAGGTCTTGTGAGGTTTAAGTCACCTTTTTTACTTCTTAATTCAGCAATAAATGCAAGTATAGTTGATCCAATTTGGATCAGCAAACTCCAGAACAATATTTCCCAACATACAACAAAACTGAAATTCAATTACTGTAAAATTGAAATCACTTTATTTAAAAGATAGAATAAGGTTTTCAACTCATTACCTGGATTGTTTAGCTCCTAAAATGATTTACT
This sequence comes from Allium cepa, assembly GCA_030765085.1. NCBI lineage: Eukaryota > Viridiplantae > Streptophyta > Magnoliopsida > Asparagales > Amaryllidaceae > Allium > Allium cepa. The sequence continues at coordinate 1,048,245,808 of CM060941.1, forward strand.
TTGCAAAGGGGTTGAAGGAATTGAAATCTAGGTTCAAAGAGGAATAAATTTTTATATTTCGGTTACTCGGTTTACTATAATTGAACGTACTATAAAAGCAAAACGGATTTTCTCTTTGACTAAAATTGTTTTCAGCTTATATTTTAAATTAAACCCAATAAGAAATGAAATCTTATTTGAATTAAAAGAGCTATTTCTTAATTATTTTTCCAAAACCTTTTCTTTTATTCTTTTAAGGATTTAAACTTTGTTACTGTGACAAAAATAAACTATTATATATTCCAAAATTCCAAAATGCACTCCTTTTACTCAAGAGTTAAATTTTTACAAATTTACTTCTTTATTATCTAACATATTCACTATTTAGTTTTACAACAAAAAATCCACATTTTCTTATTACTTGAAAAGCTAAACTAAATCTAAAGTATTTCATTTTATTTGATAATTAAAATAAATTAATTTAAACACTTTCCAATTAATAATTCATTTTATCATCAAAATCTTTAATAGTCAATTCAATAATACCTTAATTAGAATAGAAATTATTACTATAGTAACTCTTTTCTTTTTAATTAAAATTAAACCAATCATTCAAAAACTAAGTCTGATTACATAGTTAAATTTCAAAATCATAGACTAGAATTTATCAACCATAACTAAATTTGATTAACTTGGTCATTAACAACAAGGTTGATACACCAAGTATCAAATTTAGATGCTTTTATGGTGAAACTTGACCAGAAAATTATGTTATATGCAATGGTACAAGTTTCGTCGTTTAATTCGGCCATCTATAAAAATTCCAATTTTTCCCTTCTTTATTAAAATTGCATTTTTATCCTTTTATTAAATATTTATTTAATTACTAAAATTTACGATGTGTTATATTCTCCCCCCTTCCCTAAAAGTTTCTTCCTTGAAATTCCTCAGGTTGTTGCTCGCTTTCTAGCTTTTCAACGTATATTATTTAAGCATACGCACATCACACATTTATGTATACATTCACATAACACACAGACACACACATTAACACAATCCATCAAAAACCCAACAAAATACACGTATATACGCAACTAACATGTAAGCATGAATACGAATGATGAATATGTTAATTATGCAAAATGAAATTAATGGCCTCCTACATGTATGCGAATATAATGACATATATGCATGTATCAAAGCATCCTAATATACATATACAACATAAAACATCTATATGAATGTAAAACACACATTTCATCACATCAAAGGATCGGTACAACAAAAGTTTCCTGTAAAAGTAGTCTTAACTTCAATCACTAGATAGTCCTAGAAACCATACACATAATCCAAATAATCATACAAAGAAACCAATCATCCAAATGCGATCCACCTAACTTAAGTAATATAAAAATAAGATGGCGGGTAAAGCGTTCAGTATGAGAAGCACAAACCTTCTCCTCCAGCTCCTAATCCATAAGATTGTTTCCCCACTGTACTTAAACCATCTTTACTTCTTTATTTTGAAGTATTTTCACTACATGCTCAACTATACGAATAGGTCCATAGGGTGCTATAGACCTTGACACCAGTTCTATATCCACTTGTTGATTCGGCTCGATTATGATAGTTGAATCTTGAACATACTTTTGCATATGTGACACATGAAAAACATTGTAAACACCCGCCGACTTTTCAAGAAGCTCCACTCTATAAGCTAACTTCTCTATCCTGTCTAATAACTAAAAAGGTCCGACAAAAGCAATCGCAAATTTTCTCGAACTACCAATTAATAACATGTTTCAATGGTGTTACTTTCGCAAAACCCTATCACCTACTGCAAACTCTAGCTCTATACGCCTCCCATCAGCATATGGTACCAATCATATGTAGTCTCCATTCACTTTCATATAAGTTCCACATTCTCAAAAGTGGCCTTGATAATGTTTGGTCCAATTCCTATCAGTTACCCCCAACCAATAAGATGGGGACTTGTTTGGTCGTTCATATAAAGCATCAAAATTAGTAATAGATGATGTCATTATAGGTACTAATTATAAATGACCTTCCCAAGCTCCACTTAAAATCAGTAATGCATGCTTTCAACAAATCCTCTAATTCCATATTCACTCCCTCGGTCTATCCATCTATCTATGGGTGATAAGCAGCGATGAGGTTAAATTCTACACCCAAAGCATCCTTAAGGTTCCTCCAAAATTATCTATTAAAAAGTGAATCTCTATCACTGATTATACTCATTATAAATCCATGTAGTGTAATTACCTATCTCACATATAACGTAGCCAATAAATATGTTGTCTGCGTACTCCATACAAGAATAAAATGAGTGCATTTGGTCAACCAATAAATAATGCACTATACTCGTGTTTCCCCTTCTACTCCTAGGTAATTATCTAAAGAATCCATCAATATGTGTTCCCACTTCCATTGTGGGACATCTAAGGGATGTAACAATCTGCTCATCGTTTTCTAGTCAGTCTTAACTTGTTAATAGGTCAAGCATCTAGTGACGTACTTTAGCACATGTCTCTTCATCTTTGGACAATAAAATTCCCTCTTCATATCCCTGTATACCTTAACTCCACTTAGATGAATAGTCATCCAGAATGGTGAGACTATGATAAAACCTCATTTATCAATTCTCTAACTTTTGGCACATACAGCCTGTCGTTACTTTGTAGATACTCCCTCAAGTCAATAGAGTATGTGCCTAAGTGATAAGACTTCTCTCCCTTCTCTAGCTGCTCAAGAATACCTTAATCCTCTTTATTTCTTTGACTAGAACCAATGAGATCCATAAGCATTGATCTAACCTCTAAAGCCGCAACAAACTAGGAACTATCTCTGAAGATGTTGTAACATCATATCCAAAAATAAGCTCTAACTGTTTCCACTTCATTACCATAGGACTCAACGTCACATGCTTCCTTCTCAACAGCATCTGTCATCACATTTTCTTGCCTATAGTGTACGAAAGTGTGACGCCCCACCTCTATACCCACTCTAGCCAAGGACACTATAGGGTAATGCCATCAACTAGCGCGGAGAATAAGGCTGTTGAGGAGCGACCATCCACGTAATTGCTTTGTGCAAGCACCGAGATGTCAGATAGTACAACATGCATCTGGTTTCAGGAGGAAATTTGATATACCAATACAAACTCAAAGCTACTACCCAGTGGCTATATATATTCTTCGGAAACAAATATAGAAATAAACATAACACAAATCAGTCACAGACATCCATATCACAAAGGTTGAAATAGATATGAATATATAATACATAAAAGTGTTCATCAGAGTAGTGGTCAGACAAGATCCACAATATCACAAAAGAATAGTTACAGGTGCTAGATAAAAGAATATGTGTACATCAAGGAATCTATATCTCAAAGGTATACAACAAAATAAACTACGAATCTAAGTAGTTAGCCAAAAGTCTGGATAATAATCCCAGATGAGGAGTCAAGTAGAAGCACCTGTAACAACTCGGTCTGACCCGAGTATTATTTAATAAGAAAATAATAAATGGATCAATCTAGCTATAAATATCAGATGAAATCATATAGAATAAGAGATTTGACCAAAACGTATGATAACCATAAAACCATACTTTGATAAGTATGTAATTGAAAATCAACAAGAGATTAATCAATATCACAAGAATCTTCTCAAAGATCAAAAAGAATGTAATACTCTTTATTTTTATTCACCAAACCATAAATATTGACAATTATATCAATGTCAATCACAAAAGTTACTGACACACAAATTCACCAATGCACAAATATTGATAAAACATATCAATGTAAATCATGAAAATTGGTGAAATACCAGTTCCAGAAATCATCAATGGAAATCCAGAAATCACAAAAAGGGGGAGGCCTATCACAAAACGGGAGCATGAAAACTCACCAACACATGTATCACAAAATGGAACGCTATTCCATGGTTCTAACCATTAATTTTGAGCCGAAGCTCCACAAAACAGCCCGAAGACCATGGGTCGTTACCCCACCAAATTGAGCCGAAGCTCCACAGAAACGGGGTTTAGTCTCCCTCGTAGACAAAGAGACATCGCGCATTTGCTAGTCTAAGTCACAAAAATGATCATCAACGATCATCAAGAAGTGCCAATTACAGTAAGCTAGTAAATATATAAGCTTAGCCTCATGTCCCATAACCACTAGCTTAACTTAAATATTTATGAACAAACTGTAGATCTCCACTCGAAAATTGTCACAAGAGATTCAATCGAACAAGTCCAAGAATTAACCGGCGAAGTAAACACAAGCGTGTCATACCACTTGTTTTACTAAGCCGTTTAATTAGATTTCTCATACGAGTGAGGTAAAGGTTTGTATATACTAGTAGATTGAAAAACAGTTTAAGAAGCGAGCTTTGTAGTAAAATACGGTTGAAATCGTTTTGATGAAGGAGTTTTGATAGTTACTGCTAGTATTGAAACCTTCACATTTTTAAAGTGACAAATCACAAAAATGATTGTAGAAACAATCAAATACAAAAATTGACATTCGATGACGTGAATAAAATCCAAAGAATTCGATTCCAAATCCATCAAAATGGAAATACCCTTGCAACTTAACAGCCACGACTTACGACTTAACACAATACAACATAAGAAATCAGTGGCTCAACTCATGCGACTCCACGGCATACGGCATAAGGGATCAGTGACATAGCATGTGGCCTAACTGAGTGACTAAAGAAAATAACGGCATGAGTGAGCGACCTAAGGAGCTAGCGGCATACGACATAAGGGATCAGCAACATAGCAGGTGCAACTTAAAGCAGGTGCGACTTAAAGCAAGCTGAGCGACCTAAGTTGGTACGACCTATAGCGGCAGGCCGAGCAACTTAAGGAACGAGCGACCTAACTGGTTGCGACTTGAAGCAAGCCGAGCGACTTAAGGAGGTGAGACCTAACGGGCCGACTCATTAGCGAGGCGAGTGACCTAAGGAGCGCGACTTAACATGCTGAGTCATTAGCGAGGTGAGCGACCTAAGGAGCGCGACTTAACAGGCTGAGCGACTTATGAACGGACTGAGCGACTTAAGTGGTGCGACTTATATGTAGGTGCGACCTAAGTTGTGCGAGCAAGCCGAGCGACCTAAATGGTCAGCGACCTAAGGCAGGCAGAGCGACTTAAGGAGGTGAGGCTGAGCGACCTAAGTGGTTGCAAGCTAACATGGCATGACCTAACTGCAGGCCGAGAGACATATATGCAGGCCGAATGACCTAAAGAACAGAAGTGCAAAACTCTCTCAATTTGCAACCGATCGAGCATGGACGCTAGGGGATTACGCCCGTCGGCTACCTGGTCCTATTGGCTCCTCGATGCATCACCAAAAACGTGTTCAAACTTCAAAGTTAGGATTTTTAAAGATTTGAACCCAAAACACTAAAAAATTGGTATATTCACCAATTCAATCCAAACCAAAAGCAAATGCACATGAATAAGTGTTAGGAATTCATACCCAAAAATCAAAGATAGTTATAGAGAAAGACGTGGGATAAAATCTCACCTTTTTACAAAATCAATGAAGAAGAAGCTTGAAAGTAAAGGAAGAATCAACCACACTTCAATCTCAACACAAGAAGCTTGAACCAATGGCTTCTCATATAATGGGGAGCTAGAGTTTGGATTTTGCAAATGAACTAGGGCTTGGAGTCTTAATTTCACATTCCTCTCTCCATTTTTGATGAAGCTTGAGTGTTTGGAAGTGAAAGTGAAGCAATGAAGAGAAGAGGGGTTGAGCTAGAGTTAATAGTTTAGGCTAATGGGCTGAACCAAACCCAAAGCCCAAAGTGAAAAGGTGGAAAAATTCCACTAACTCCAAACATATCAAAGTTTATACTCAAAAAGATCGCAAACGGTGTTTTGGACCCAATGGAAGTGGTTCCGAGTCCTAATTCGACCGTATGCAAAAAGTAACTTTTCGGACTAAAATCCGACTAAAGATAAAATATTAAAATAAAATATTTAAATATTCAATCGTAAAATATGCAGGTTGTTACAGACTCCCCTCCTTAAAGAAATTACGTCCTCGCAATATTTAAGAAGAAAATATAAGGCAACAACCATAAAAGCATATCGACACAAAAGAAATTTGAAATAAGAAATTCACCTCAAAGAGCATGGGAAAGTAAGTTTGGATGTGTTCGCTCGATGAACTCTCTAGATTCCCAAGAGCAATCCTTAGGATTTGAGGACCATTGAACTTTAACAAGCGGAACATCTTTATTTCGAAGGCGTTTGACCTCCGAAGCAGTAATACGAATAGGATGTTGCTCATAAGTTAAATTAGGCGAAACTTCAATTTCTTCCACAACACCGGGCTCAAGAATAGAATCGGAATATCGAAGGCATTTCCGTAATTGAGAAACGTGAAACACGTCATGAATAGCAGAAAACTGAGCCGGTAATAAAAGGCGATAAGCCACTGAACCAATATGTTCGGTGATAGGAAATGGCCCAATATATCGAGGCGCTAATTTTCCCGATCGACTGAAACGTACAACACCCTTCATAGGTGAAACACGAATAAACACAAGATCTCCCACAGAAAATTCTAATTTCCTTATCCGGTTATCGGCATAGGATTTTTGTCTACTCTGGGCTTCTTTCATCCTATGACGAATAAGGTCAATCTTCTCTGTGGAATCATGAACAAAATCAAGACCTAAAGCTAGCCTCTCACCGGCCTTAAGCCAACAAGAAGGAGATCGGCATGGCCTTCCATAGAGTGCCTCAAAAGGAGCCATACCAATACTAAATTGGAAGCTATTATTATAGGAAAACTCAACAAGAGAAATATGATCTTCCCAACTTCCACCAAAATCAAGAACACATGCACGAAGAAGATTTTCAAGAGTTTGATTCACATTCTCAGTCTGTCCATTGGACTGAGGATGATAAGCGGTGCTAAAATTAAGCTTCGTTCCCAAAGCTTTTTGAAGACTCTTCCAAAATCCACTAGTAAACAATGGATCACAATCACTAACAATAGAAGTAGGAACTCCATGTAATTTAATAGTTTCTTTGATAAAGAGTTTGGCCAAAAGAGGCATGGTTCGATTGGACCGAACGGGAATAAAATGGGCGGATTTAGTAAGTCTATCAACTATCACCCATAAGCTATCATGACCCGAACGAAATCGGGGAAGGCCGTCTATAAAATCCATGGAAATTTGGTCCCACTTCCAAATTGGAATTTCTAAAGGTTGCAATAACCCATCGCCTTTGGTGCTCGGCCTTAATGGATTGGCAAGTCATGCAACACTTAACAAAGTTAGCAATATCAGGTTTCATTCCCTCCCAATAATAAAGTCGCTTCATGTTCGCGTACATTTTACTACTACTGGGATGAATGGTAAATTTAGAACGATGAGAATCTTCTAAAATGTCTTTACGAAGATTACTAATATTTGGCACGATAAGTCTACCAAATTTTTGAATACCGCCATGAGAATTAATATCAGAGTCTTTCAAACCTTCAATATTAATTTTATCCCTAAAATTTTGGCCAAGAAGAGCTAATTCGGGATCTAGCTTTTGAGCTTCAAGAATGCGGTCTAGAAGAGAAGGATGAGCCTCAAGACTACATAAAACAAGAGATAAACACAAATTGGATACATGATCTTGAACCTCACAAGTGGATAATAACTTGAGATCGCTCCATTCGGATATCATCATAGAAACAACCGCTTGTTGCTTACGACTAAGTGCATCCGCAACACGATTTCCCCTTCCGGGAGTATAAAGAATATCATGATCATAAGTTGCAAGAAATTTGAGCCAACGTTGTCGATGCAAATTAAGTTCCTTTTGAGAAAATAGATACTTCAAAGATTTATGATCGGTGTAAAGAATAAATTTTTCTCCCAAAAGATAATGACGCCAAATACGAAGGGCAAAAACAATAGCCGCGAGCTCTAAATCATGAGTGGAATATCTAGTCCCGGCAGGCTTTAATTGCCTAGAAGCATAAGCAATAACACGTTCTCTTTGCTTAAGAACGGCACCCAAACCAATGCGACTAGCATCGGTATAAACAATAAAATCTTGATTGCCCTCGGGAATAACAAGAATAGGAGAATCGGAAAGGAGTCTACTAATTTCTGGAAAGAAGCTTCACATTTGTCCGACCAAAAGTATTTAACTCCCTTCTTTGTCAAACTAGTAAGAGACACGGAAATTTTTGAAAAGTCCTTTATAAAACGACGGTAATAGCCCGCCAATCCAAGGAAGCTATGGATCTCCGTCACACTCTCTGGTCTCTTCCAATTTTGAATTGCTTCAATCTTTGAAGGATCCACGAAAATTCCGGATTCGGAAATAATATGACCGAGAAACTTCACACGAGATTGCAAAAAGTGGCATTTAGAAAAAATTTCTTTTAATTGATTACGCCTAAGAATTTCCAACACAATCCGAAGATGTTTTTCATGCTCCTCCTCGGTTTTTGAATAAACAAGAATATCATCAATAAAGATGAGAACAAACCGATCGAAGAAGTCTTTGAAAACTCTATTCATAAGGTCAACGAAATAAGCCGGAGCATTCGTTAAACCAAATGGCATAACAAGCCATTCATATGATCCATAACGGGTACGGAACGATGTCAAAGGAATGCTATCCTCTGCAATACGAAGCTGATGAAAACCGGTAGCTAAGTCTAATTGTGAAAAGACTCTAGCACCACTAAGATGATCAAATAAATCATCAATCCGAGGTAAAGGATATTTATTCTTGATAGTAGGATCATTAAGCTTGCGGCAGTCAATGCAAAGCCTAAGTGTACCATCGGAATTCTTCACAAAAATAGCCGAAGCTCCCCAAGGCGAGGAACTAGAGCGAATAAATTGCTTCGTCTACAATTCGGATAATTGTTTGCGCATCTCCTCATTTTCTTTATTGGAGATACGATAAGGAGGACGAGTAATAGGTTGAGCTCCAGGGATGAGATTAATTCTGAACTCAATTGCTCGCTTAGGTGGTAATCCAAAAACGGGCTCAAATATGTCGGAGAATTCACGAACAACGTGAATAAGAGAAATGACATCTTCCTCATCATCGTTATCATCATCATGAGGATTTAAAGAATATAAAGATGCAGCCAAGCAGGAATCCAAATCTTTAAGGTCAATAGAAATCTGCTTAACAGATTGAGGATGTCGAAGATGAATAGTCTGCTTAGGGCAAAGGATTTGGGCTTCATAGCGGTTAAGCCAATCCATTCTCAAAATCATTCCAAAGCCTAAGTAGCGCATAATATGCAAATCCGCTCGGAAAGAAAAATCACACAAAATAATCTCGACATCTTTACAAAGCAAACTAATTGTTGCGGATCCACTAACCGGATTCGCAATTCTCAAAGAAGTCATTAAAGCGACAACACTCAAAGAAAAAGTATCAACAAGTTCTTTTGATATAAAAGAATGGGACGCGCCCGTATCAAAAAGAACTCGAATAGGGTGATCACGAAATAAAATAATGCCATCAAGGATAGAATGAGAAATACCTTGACCACGAGATGTGTGACTTGCAGTTTGCAGCACATTAAGCTTTCCCTCCTTCCTGTTTTGATGTTTGGGACACGAAGATATATAATGGTCCGGGCTTTTACAATAGCGACAAGCATGAGGCTTTGAACACTTGTTCGTATAATGGTCCTTAGAACCACAATTGTAGCATTGCCCACTACTAGAGGTAGAAGTCTTTGCCACCGAAGTTGCTTGCTTCCCTTTCTTATTGGGATAAGGACCCATGAACTTATTAGGCCTTCTCTTGTTGGTGAAGTTCGGTTTAGCACTCTCAATCTCAACATCACTTACTCTATCGGCCTCTTCAAGTCGAAGAGCGATATCAATGAGCTGATCAAAAGAAACTTCTAATTTTAGAAGTAATTGCTTCTTGAGATTTTTATTCAAGCCATAGACAAATCTTTGGTTTTTCTTCAATGGGGTGTTTATGTACTCGACCCCGTATTTAGAAAGTGACTCGAATGATGCGACATAGTCTGCCACAGAGGATTCACCTTGAACAAGGTCAATGAAACGGCGAGCCAAAGTCACCTTCTCAGCTTCTGGCACAAATTTTAATTTGAAGTGTTCCCGGAATTTCTCCCAAGTAAGATCCACTTCATTTATTTTAGAAATAAGAAGCTCATACCAATCTAATGCTCTTTCTGGGAGCATACCAGAGGCCACCTGAACACGGTGAAGATCAATAAGATTCATGCGAGAAAAGATTCGATCTCACGTTCTCAGCCAAGCCTGAACTTCAATAATAGTTTCAGATCCTTTGAATGGCCTCCCACCCAAATTGGTATAATTGTTGCACAAATGTGCAAATCCATACTTAGGGTGAGTAGACTCTGGATTAGATCCGGCTGTTTGAGCATTCTTTACTAGATCAAGAAGCTACTGGCAGACATAAATACTCCATCTTGGGGAGTAGCACTAGATTGACCGGTGCTGGGACGGCCAGGTCTAACCATTTCTCTTCCTTTAGAAAGAAAGAAAGAAGAAGGAAAAGGTTATTCTCCAAATGAATATCAAGCAATCTTGATAGATAAAACAAGGAATCATAAAGAAAATAGGATGAATTAGTACGAAGACTCGAATTAAATCCTAAAGCACAACTCCTAAGAAGTACTTAGGACGATGATCCTTGCTAGATTATTCTACATTGATCCGAAGATTCGCTCTGATACCAAGCTGTGACACCCCACCTCTATACACACTCTAGCCAAGGATACTACGGGGTAATGCCGTCAACTAGCACAGAGAATAAGGCTGTTAAGGAGCGACCATCCGCGTAATCGCTTTGTGCGAGCACCGAGATGTCAGATAGTACAACATGCATCTGGTTTCAGGAGGAAATCCGACATACCGATACAAACTCAAAGCTACTACCCAGTGGCTATATATATTCTTCGAAAACAAATATAGAAATAAACACAACACAAATCAGTCACAGACATCCATATCACAAAGGCGGAAATAGATATAAATATATAACACATAAAACTGTTCATCAGAGCAGTGGTCAGACAAGATCCACAATATCACAAAAGAATAGTTACAAGTGCTAGACAAAAGAATATGTATACATCAAGGAGTCTATATCTCAAAGGTATATAATAAAATAAACTACCAATCTAAGTAATTAGCCAAAAATCTGGATAATAATCCCAGATGAGGAGTTAAGTAGAAGCACCTGTAACAACTCGGTCTGACCAGAGTACTATTTAATAAGAAAATAATAAACGGATCAGTCTAGCTATAAATATCATATGAAATGATATAAAATAAGAGATATGAAAAAAAGTATGATAACCATAAAACCATAGTGTGATAAATATGTAAGTGAAAATCAACAAGAGATTAATCAATATCACAAGAATCTTCTCAAAGATCAAAAAGAATATCATACTCTTTATTTTTATTCACCAAACCATAAATATTGACAATTATATCAATGTCAATCAGAAAAGTTAATGACACACAAATTCACCAATGCACAAATATTGATAAAACATATCAATGTAAATCACGAAAATTGGTGAAACACCGGTTCTAGAAATCATCAATGGAAATCCAGAAATCACAAAAGGGGGAGGCCTATCACAAAACGGGAGCATGAAAACTCACCAACACGTGTATCACAAAATGGAAGTCTATTCCATGATTGCTAACCATTAATTTTGAGGCGAAGCTCCACAAAACAGCCCGAAGAACATGGGTCGCTACCCCACCAAATTGAGCCGAAGCTCCACAGAAACGGGGTTTAGTCACCCTCGTAGACAAAGAGACATCGCGCATTTGCTAGTCTAGATCATCAACGATCATCAAGAAGTGTCAATTACAGTAAGCTAGTAAATGTATAAGCTTAGCCTCATGTACCATAACCACTAGCTCAACTTATATATTTACGAACAAATTGTAGATCTCCACTCAAAAATTGTCACAAGAGATTCAATCGAACAAGTCCAAGAATTAACCGGTGAAGTAAACGCAAGCAATTCATACCACTTGTTTTACTAAGCCGTTTAATTAGATTTCTCATACGAGAGGTTTGTATATACTAGTAGATTGGAAAACGGTTTAAGAAACGAGCTTCGTAGTAAAATAGGGTTGAAATCGTTTTGTGAAGGTGTTTTGATATTTACTGCTAGTATTGAAACCTTCATATTTTTAAAGTGACAAATCACAAAAATGATTGTAGAAACAATCAAACACAAAAATTGACATTCGATGATGTGAATAAAATCCAAAGAATTCGATTCCAAATCCATCAAAATGGAAATACCCCTGCAACTTAACAGCCACGACTTACGACTTAACACAATACAACACAAGAAATCAGCGGCTCAACTCATGCGACTCCACGGCATACGACATAAGGGATCAGTGACATAGCATGTGGCCTAACTGAGCGACTTAAGAAAATAGCGGCACAAGTGAGCGACGTAAGGAGATAGTGGCGTACGACATAAGGGATCAGCAACATAGCAGGTGCGACTTAGAGCAAGTGCGACTTAAAGCAGGCCGAGCGACCTAAGTTGGTACGACCTATAGCGGCAGGCCGAGCGACTTAAGGAACGAGCGACCTAACTGGTTGCGACTTGAAGCAAGCTGAGCGACTTAAGGAGGTGAGACCTAACAGGCAGACTCATTAGCGAGGCGAGCGACCTAAGGAGCACGACTTAACAGGCCGAGTCATTAGCAAGGCGCGCGACCTAAGGAGCGCGACTTATAAACAGGCCGAGCGACCTAAGTGGTGCGACTTATATGTAGGTGCAACCTAAGTTGTGCGAGCAAGCCGAGCGACCTAACTGGTCAGCGACCTAAGGCAGGCAGAGCAACTTAAGCAAGTGAGGCTGAGCAACCTAAGTGGTTGCGACCTAACGTGGCGCGACCTAACTGCAGGCCGAGAGACATATATGCAGGCCGAACGACCTAAGGAACAGAAGTGCAAAACTCTCTCAATTTGCAACCGGTCGAGCATGGACGCTAGGGGATTATGCCCATTGGCTACCCGGTCCTATTGGCTCCTCGATGCATCACCCAAAACGGGTTCGAACTTCAAAGTTAGGATTTTTAAAGATTTGAACCCAAAACACTAAAAATTGGGATATTCACCAATTCAATCCAAACCAAAAGCAAATGCACATGAATAAATGTTAAGAATTCATACCCAACAATTAAAGATAGTTATAGACAAAGATGTGAGATAAAAATCTCACCTTTTACAAAATCAATAAAGGAGAAGCTTGAAAGCAAAGAAAGATCAACCACACTTCAATCTCAACACAAGAAGCTTGAATCAATGGCTTCTCATAGAATTGGGAGCTAGAGTTTGGATTTTGCAAATGAACTAAGGCTTGGAGTTTTAATTTCCCATTCCTCTCTCCATTTTTGATGAAGCTTGAGTGTTAGGAAATGAAAGTGAAGTAATAAAGAGAAGAGGGGGTTGAGCTAGAGTTAATAGTTTAGGCTAATGGGCTGAACCAAACCCAAAGCCCAAAGTGAAAAAGTGGCAAAATTCCACTAACTCCAAACATATCAAAGTTTATACTAAAAAAGATCGCAAACGGTGTTTTGAACTCAATGGAAGTGGTCCCGAGTCCTAATTCGACCGTATACAAAAAGTAACTTTTCGGACAAAAATCCGACTAACGATAAAATATTTAAACAAAAATATTTAGATATTCAATCGTAAAATATACGGGTTGTTACAGAATGCCATAATCATACGAAGCGAGAAACTCCATCCACCTCTATTGTCTCTGATTTAGATCCTTCAAAGAAAATAAGGATTTGAAAGGCAACTCAAATCCCTCCAATAATAAATATTGTCTATAAGGTTCGTGTAAAAACAATCACTCCAAGCTCGAGATCATGAATTATATAATTTCTCTTATGGGTCTTTAAATGTTGAATAGCATATGCTATTACCTTTCCTTTCTACATCAGCACAACTTTGATTCTAGTACTGCAAGTGTCGATATATGTAGTGAAAGGCTTAATGCCATCCCGAATCATCGATACAAGCGCACTAGTCAATAGCTTCTTCATTCTATCGAATGCATGCTCACAGTTTACATCTCATGAGAAAACATGCCTCTTCTTGGTAAGCCAGTTCTATGGTACTAAAACTTTAGCGAACTCCTTAATGAACTTCCTATAATAGTTGGCCATACTAAGAAAGCTTCGAACCAGTGTAGAATTCTTTGTTACAGCCAATCCTGTACCGCCACCATCTTGCTTAGATAAACTAAAAATCCATGCTCAGAAATGACATAGACAAGAAAGTGAACCTCTTTTCTCCAAAAATGACACTGGGCGAATTTCACCTTCAACTGATGTCTCCTCAACAAATCAAGAGTGATCCTTAAGCATTGCTTATGCTCTTCCTTTCTCTTCGAGTAAACAAGAATATCATCGAAAAAACAGCCATAAACTTATTCAAATACTCCCTGAAAACTATGCTCATCAAATTAACAAAATAACCTTGAGCTTTTATCCGTTCGAACAACATGATCAACCACTCGAATAGTCCGTCTAGTGTACAAAAAACAGTCTTAGCAATACTATTACTTTCCACTCTCAACTGATGAAAATAAGTGGGCAAGTCAAGCTCAGAAAATATCTTTGATCCCTCTAACTAATCAATGAAATCGCGTATATGAGGAATGGGTAGCGATTCTTCTTTGTGAGCTTATTAAAGTCTTGATAGTCGATGCACAAATGAAAAGAACCACTTACCTTAGCGGTGAAGACTGTTGGTGCTCCCCGCTCCAAAATACTCCTATGTATGAAACATTTCTATAAACATTTAGAAACCAGCTTATCTAACTGTCTTCTTTCCTTTGGAACCATATATCCAATTGGCATGACAAAATCCCTAGATTCCTTCTCGAGGTCAATATGAAATTCAATTTCTCTTTAGGGCAGTAAACCAAAAACCTCTGCAAAAACATTTGGGAACTCCTTTACAAATGGCTAAAAGCCAAGTAATCCTATGATAGTTCTAGTAAATACATGTAAATTAACATCATAGAACTATCAGGCTTATAATATACATCTAAATCACGCTGTCCACTCCTTTTTATTCAAATACTTTACTATCACAATCGAACGCTACCTTGTAACATGATATCCAGTCCATTCCCAATAACAGTCCATACCTTGCAAAACAAAGTACATATGCACCACACTGAAATTCTACACCACATATATATAATTTCAATTTTTTGCAAATCATAGATAAGTAAGTCAATCCCGCTACAAGATTCGACACTACTATTGAATCATGCACAATGTTAGTCTCTAACTATAAATTATCAAACAAATAGATATAAAAGTATAAGATGCTAAAGTATAGAGTAATGTATGAATGGGAAAACTAGAGATAAGTAATATGCCTTCCATGAAGACTTTCTTCTCTTTATTAACTATGTTGGTGGTCTTCTAGCACTAGAAACTATCTCAAGTGCATAAGTTTGCATTATCTGTCCACTCTTACCTAATGCTAGATGCTGGTGATTTATTTGTCCAAACTCATCATGGTTGTAGAAAATTATCTTTCCCATATTAATCCTGCATTTCTTGGTAATATGACCCTTCTTGTTCCATTTCTTGCATGTCACCTTTTGCTTTTTAAAATTTTCTTTGCTAACCTCTGACACCCACTTCTTTTGTGCTTTTCTAGATGATTCACACTATTATCCTTATTCATTTACTCCTCCTTAGCCACAGGCTTAGAAAAAGTATTCAACAATGCTATCTCTACCATATTCTTATATGTAGCATCCACGGGAATGTGACTAAGAGTAAAATCCTGAAATGCTTGTCTCACCCCTTAGCAAATTTAAAGCTCTCTTTATAAGAGTGTTCATCTGATCAAATTTAATCATAGAAAGCTTATTGAAATGGTTTACATACTCCTTTACAAACATGTCTCCTCACTACGGATGGATAAACTTCTCTAATTGAACTACATCCTCAGCCACTAACAAGAACATAACTTTAAAACACCTATTGGAACTACTTCAACTTATCTCCTCTTCATCTGTTTTAGCCGCTACAATATCCCACCAGTTTAAAGCTTCTCATCACAAATGATAAGACGTAAGTTATCTAATGGCATTATCTAGACGTATCATTCCAAACATCCTCTCACGTGTGCATAGCCATGCCTTTATATCCATAGAAGACTCAGTCCCTATGTATAGCTTTCCACCCATGCTTTGGAGTAATCTACCTATCTTAGTAAAGTCAATGGAGGGTGGATTAACAAGCTCCACTCTTTGTGTTTGTTGCATAGGAACATCCGGGTTGGTACTGGTTTATGCTCTAGCCTGAAGGTACCTGCGAAACCAAAGTGGAACATTCATAAAGGGAACACTAAGGCTTCATCTCCTATACCAGCTCCAATATTGCTATCCATCTCAAATATTTGTAAATCGGATTCATTAACAACACCCCACAATAGTAGATATAATTCGAAAATATAGGGGTGTGTGCATATGTACTTTACTTTTCTACTTATATGTGTGTACAAAAATGCAATTATGCTCTCTTATTATGTTCTCAACTAATGGGAATCCGATAACCTAGCTCTGATATCAAATGTGACAACTAGCTATTCATGACCATCTAATTCTACATCCAATAAATGCTCTAATCCACAAGGCCATAATAACGGAACATTGGGGTGAAATATGATTAAAACAGTACATAGAGTATTACTTTTAGCTAATCTTTCAGAACTCATGGAACAAAATAAAATACAATATAACATATGAGAAATATCTGAATCAGTTGAATAATGAACTTAAGTGTTTTACATCGGTCTAAAATAACACTCTTATAGGTAGCAGTTAAATATGAACGCAAAGTACTAAACTGGTAGATTTAATAGATATAGAAATATAAATAACAATATAGCTCCATCGAATCTCCATTGTCGTCAACTCACTCAAGCACTCTCTAACTCCTATCAAGCTATCATAGATAAATACAAAAATAGAAATATTGAGAGATTTGAACATAAGCCTAGTGAGTGAAAATATATCTTTAAGTATACGATACCAACATGCTAATAAACATTTATATAGACTACTCGAAGACTTATCATCTTTGAGTTTATTCATCACTATTAGTTTACTCTATCATTCATATCTATCTAACATTATCATTCTCATGACCATAATTACATTAGTAAAACCATCATATAACAGTAGAACGACGAAAAATGTCTACAACATCCCACTACTAGACATAGAGGTGGTGACAAATGTCGAATACACCTCCCTACAGACACGCTTTACAATATGAATGTACCATTGCATCTTAACTTTTCAAACTGATGCGCTTTACATCTACTTAACATACCTATTAACTTTTTTTGGTTATCATGTGCTTTATAAGAAGAACTGATCGTATATCATACAATGACCCTACTACAGTCAACCTTTGGAAACTAAGATTCCTACACAATCTCTATAGTGAATCGGATAGACATCTCCATCTCCCTTGCCAATACACTGTACATGATAGGACCTCGCCTACCAACTCTTCTCATATACATCATTTCGAACATCTTAACACCAGCTTATTTAGGTCGATTTACATTCATAACAATCGTCATCTTGTTTATTACTCTATACATACTCATACATATCACCTTAGCTATTTATATCGGACCCTATAGATCTAGGTTTAATATGTGCGAAATACAAACTTTCAATCATCTACATCTGGTTAAACAATTCAAATGTTTGAATTATTTTTAGATGACCGATTACATATTCAAACGTCTTACTTGCTGATGAAAAATACCATCGGGCTTCATATGTTTGATCCCTTATTTTAGATGACTGAATCAACATTACATATGTTTGAACCCTATTTTTAGATGTTTGAAAATGGCCTGAAATAAACATATTCTATTTGGATTTTCATTATTATTTTTCAGACGTCTTAATTTTCATTTCAAACGCTTGAAATCGTTGTTAAATACAAGGTTTCTCCTCTTTCTTGTTCTTTCCCCTTAAAACCTTGTCCATTCTCATATTTATATTTATATTTCTAAATAATTATAGGAAGGTAACACAATGTTTATGTGGTCGTTTTTACCTAATTACTTTGTTAACACTCTGCTTATTTCTCCTTCATTAATATTTTTCCTTAAATTTGTAATAATCATAATTTGTATTTTTGCATGTCTTTCTCTATAGCTGCTATAATGTATATTCCTACTAAAACTACAGTTTTAACCATTCCATTAATAGGATTTACATCTATCAAACTCGTATATTATATTTCATCATCTACATTAGATAATTTTACTTATGGTTCACATATATTTATATTTCCCAATCTTCTTCTCCTATTCCAACATCAATGACTAACTACCATTTATAAACCCAAATTTCGATATCTCCATATCAATTCATGTCATCTATGGCCATTTGTCTTACATAGGCTATAAAGATGACATATAAGCAAATATGATACTATAGAAATAGGTAAATAGATTCTCACTCACAGTTTGACCAAGATTGCCCCAATTTAGATTCAAATCCTCTCCTCTCTCGCCAAATTCCAAAAAATGCTTTAATTTAGAATATTTTTGTTTCTCTCTTCGCCCCAATCTCTTTAAACCCAAATTTGGTTGAATTAATAGGGATTTGATAAAGGAATTTTAGACCTATCGTCCTTGACTTAGGGTTATGTTGTTTGAGCAGAAAAAGGGGATGTGTAACATCCCGCCTTTTCGCACGCTTTAAATCGACACACGTGCCAATTCAAACCATACGGAAGGGCGGATTGTTATGAGAAAAAAAAAGAAAAACGAGAAAAAAATAAAACAAAACAGAATCTCACAGCGGAAGGATAAAATATAATAATCAAACATACAGTTCTTGAAGCTGTTTACAAAATATTTAATTTTACTTATACAATATATATCAGAGTTATACATACCATAAAATATCAATAGTGCAGTGGAATACAATTGTGTAGTGGAATAATATAGTAGATAATAGTACTACTAATCGTCGTCTTCTTCCTTCAGAGCTAAAATCTTCAAATCCTGAAACGCTCAGACTGACCCGAGTGAATTGAAAAGACAAAACACTCGAGTCAGAACTAAAAGATCTTATGTAAGTTAAATCAACAGAAGTAAATATGAGTGCAGTAACTCAAGAGATGCTCGGGATTTACATCTCCTAAGGATCCGTTAAACTATTTACTGTATAGTAATATTTCGCTATTATAATAGTGTCTAATTGTAAAATAAACTTACTTTTAAAAAGCGTTAAGGAGTGACCCAATATTCCCCTTAACATAGAAATAGTCACAGTAGTCCATCCAGTATCAGCGCATCTCCAGATCGGGAGACTACCCTAAATACTCCACGGGCTACGGGAGAAAACCAAACTCGTACAAGGCGCGCTATGGTAGGTAACACGGCACAACTAGGCAATGCCAGGGTAGATATACCAATTACGCTTCCGGGTCTGTGGTAACGCATAGCTGCTACTACCGCCCACCTCGAACAACACCCCCAAATCAAAGAAATCAAAAGTGGCCATCCAATCAATCCAAAGGTTAAAGTATAATATCGAAGGGATGTGTCGGATCAAAGGTGCTACCTTAATTAACCCGTCAATCGCTCCTGTTTTAGCCACCTTATACCAACTCACGGGAGTTGAGTCCACGTATTTACCTCAAAGGAAACGTCGCCGCCATCCTACTTCATTTTGGAATCTCCACCGCGTACATGGTTGTTAAAGTGGTTTTCGGAGTTGGCAGAGAGTATGACAACTTCCGATCCCGGTCTCTTCAACAACCAATCGTTATTATATCACCGCGGTCCTTTCAAAATAGTTTATACTTTAAAACCAGAATATAATATCCATTTCAAAACTATATAAATATGATATAATTTTCGTTTAAAACCCAAATCAAATTTTATATCATTTAGACCCAAATCAATATAATATCATTTTAATTTCAAATATACCCTTTCCCAAAATCATAGTGCTTCCAAAGTATAACATCTAGAAATCAAAACTCTTGAATATAACACTTCCAAATTATAATACCTTGAAAATCATAACTTTGAAACAAACTTCCACCTTTCAAATGGTTAAATATTAAATTACCTTATAAATTAAAATAGCTTCTTTCAATTTCATAAATCAATTCCAAATACCGATTTAAACTTCCAAATAAACCATTTGAATTTTTATGTTTCAAAGCTTTAAATATTCCACCATTTCACAACAAATTCTTTGATAATTCCATATATATCAAGTTCAATTACTATTATTTAGATTTGAAATGTTTACTTAATGAATTCAATATAATTTAAGTAAAACCTTTAACTTCACATAACCGGATATTATTTCAA
Source organism: Allium cepa (assembly GCA_030765085.1). Taxonomy (NCBI): domain Eukaryota; kingdom Viridiplantae; phylum Streptophyta; class Magnoliopsida; order Asparagales; family Amaryllidaceae; genus Allium; species Allium cepa. The sequence continues at coordinate 1,048,266,260 of CM060941.1, forward strand.
TTTATTTAACTTGATATATTCATTTAAATCAACCGGATATTCATTTAAATCACTTAACACAAAATCAGGTTATAAAAATCATATCCTTTAAAATTCTAATTTTTATTAGATTCCAAATTAATTTAATATTCATCTTCCAGCCTTATTCTCATTTAAGTCATTTAAACTCTAGAATTTAAATTTAAATAAATGCTTAATCATATTTGATCTCTAAAAAAACAATCAAACTTGATTATTAACCTCTTTTATACTTCAAATTAATTTTATACATGGCTTAAAACAGAATTTAACTATATATAAAATGACCTTTATCAATAACCAAATCAATATTCCATAAACCATATATATATATATATATATATATATATATCTTTACAAAACCATAGAAATCACTTTAGAATATTTTTTTATATATATACTACGGCGTCTGTATAAAATTTTCTATCCTATGGTCAAGTGATACGGATATTTATCATTTCAATCCGCAATTTAAAAATAAAATTTTACGGTTATATATCATTTCAAACCGCAATCCCGAATGCAATAAAATGCATAAAACCTTGCAATTTATGATGATATAAATAAACATCCATTCACCCATCATAAAATCATACATTCATTTATCACAATCATCATCCAATTCAAACAATACATCAACATATAACAGGTAATAAATAACAGGCATTTACTGGAAGTTTATTATGCAAAATAAATTAAATAATAATTTAGTTGGCAGTTTATATGCAATAATAAATTTAAATAATATTTAACTGGCAGTTTGTATGCAATAATAAATTTAACTAAAATTTAACTGGCAGTTTGTATGCAATAATAAATTTAACTAAAATTTAACTGGCAGTTTATATGCAATAATAAATTTTACTAAAATTTAAATGGCAGTTTATATGCAATAATAAATTTAACTAAAATTTTACTGACAGTTTATATGCAATAATAACTTTGATACCAAAATTAATTCAAATAAATGAAATTTAACTGAGATGATGATTAAATCTATGCCAAACAGCTATAAATAAATTTCAAATCACATCATAAATAAATTTAACAAACATAAGAAATCTTAGAAGTTGCGAGTGGGTAAAAACACTCACCTTTTGAATTTAAATTGAATTTAAATCCAATTTAAATTCAAAAATTTTCCCAGTCTCAGAATTCATCCAAACCAGTGCAAAAAGTCCAAAATTTCAACATGAACCTAGCGCAAGAAACCGCGCATAAATTCGACCTCGTATGAAATAGTTATTGAAATTAGAAGTTATACGAATTTAAATTGAAATAAAACAAACTAAATAAAGGATAGGGCCACGTCACCCAATGCATGTGCGAAAAGAAAAACGCGCAGTAGCCCTCTCGTTCGAACTGAAGGTAGCCGCCACCATCCTAGGACCCTAATCCCAATTTTTGCCGCATCCTCGTCCAACTCCAACGCAATCAGGCACCACTATCGAACAACCCCCTCCACGCCAACCCCCTAGACTGAGCGCGGCCACCTTCGGCACCCTTTATATCGACCGCCGCCGCCTATATTTTATGGCCAAGCACGGCCAACCTTGTCACCTATGACTCGAACGAACGGCATAGATCGAAGCCCCTCCTCGACCTCCAAAGTGCAGCACAACCCGATCGTCGATCGGCTGCAGATCTATCGTTGGATCGATATTGTGGCATGTGAATGGCCGGGGTTCACCTTGAATCTGGTCAAACGATAAACTAAATCGAAAAATGAACACCACCAGTGAATTATGCTAGTCGAGAGCTTCAATATATATTTTGTTTCAAATTTTTCTGAGGGGTTGAAATTTTTAGCTTTGGATTTGATTTGGAATTGGATCCAGAATTTGTTTGTCTTCCATTGAGGAGGAGAGAGTTGAGATGTACGTACAGACAAATGAGAATAGAGGTAGGCTTGGGTTTATAATCGGGTTTATATAGACAGGTCAGAAATTAGAATAGATGGATCGGGTTGGATATTCGTGCTAACTCCAAGGTGGCCCAAAAAGCCCGTTTCGACTCCGGAACGAAATTGGGTCAACCCATATATCAAAATAGATATTTTAAAATATTTTAAACACGATGGAACAAGTTTCAAGTTCAAATTCCATCGTATGAAGAAGTCATGCTAAAATCAATATTTTTCAAATTGAATTCAATTGATTTCAATTTATCGATTTCAAGGCGTTTCGAGTCCGTACGATCAAACGACAAGTCTGATCGCTGTGAAACTTGAAATCCTACAATAATTCACCGTTACGGATCCGATGAAACTAGTTTCATCGAAATCCGAGTCAATGGCCAAAATGACTATTTTTTAGTTAATTAAATAAATTAAAAATCAATAAATTAAATCCAATTTTTAATTTCACTTCTAAAATCGACAATTTTTATCACCATTATTTTTCTTAATCAATTAAACAAATTTACCCAAATTTAAATGTTAGATTTAAGTTGATTAATCCATCAATTCCAATGTTAACCTAAATTTTATTATATTCAAAATTCTAAATTAAAATTCCAAAAATTCCATTTAATTAAATAAATTAATTATTATCTCGTTCATTCCTGTCAACTAGATGGATTAAATATTGGATTCAAAACTATTACATAAATCTTACGCTAATTCACCAATTATAGTATTTATTTCATTATAAATTGAATCCAATTAATTTTTATATATCCCAATTAAACCGGTTAGATTTAATTCCAACCTTTTAATTGAGTCTATTATTACTAAGTAATGCAGTTAACACTTGCCTTACATTTCATTCCATCAATATTTTCAAATTTCCAACTTCCTTTTGTATTAACTATTATTCCCAAATATATTGAAGTTGTCAGATATATACATTTGTTAAAATTAGAAACTCAATTAATTCATTAAATAGGTTTCATTCTTTTATATTAACTCATGAAATAAATATGCATTACCGTCGCTTGTTACCTTTCCACTTTTCAATTACAGTTTTAACCCACATAAATGAGACAATTAATTTCATCTAAACGTAATTGTTTTCCAATATTTTGATAAATTTTATTCCCATTCCTTATAATAAAACAAATTGTCAAATATGAATAACCTTAACATTATTCACAACTATTACCTTAATTAGCATTAACGTAACATTAATTTATAATTGTTGTAACTGTTTCCCAATTGTAAATTAACACTCTACCCAAATAGGTAACATAAAAAATCGTTACGCTAACTTCTAGTCACATTAATAAGATTTTATTATTCACAAATCAAAGTTTGAATTGTTTAACCAGATGTAGATGATTGAAAGTTTGTATTTCGCACATATTAAACCTAGATCTATACTTGACATGGTATTTTATCTTAACATCGTTACTCGATTGAGATAAAATACCATGTCAAGTGATTAGGATAAAACACCTTAGCTATTTATATCGGACCCTATAGATCTAGGTTTAATATGTGCGAAATACAAACTTTCAATCATCTACATCTGGTTAAACAATTCAAATGTTTGAATTATTTTTAGATGACCGATTACATATTCAAACGTCTTACTTGCTGATGAAAAATACCATCGGGCTTCATATGTTTGATCCCTTATTTTAGATGACTGAATCAACATTACATATGTTTGAACCCTATTTTTAGATGTTTGAAAATGGCCTGAAATAAACATATTCTATTTGGATTTTCATTATTATTTTTCAGACGTCTTAATTTTCATTTCAAACGCTTGAAATCGTTGTTAAATACAAGGTTTCTCCTCTTTCTTGTTCTTTCCCCTTAAAACCTTGTCCATTCTCATATTTACATTTATATTTCTAAATAATTATAAGAAGGTAACACAACGTTTATGTGGTCGTTTTTACCTAATTACTTTGTTAACACTCTGCTTATTTCTCCTTCATTAATATTTTTCCTTAAATTTGTAATAATCATAATTTGTATTTTTGCATGTCTTTCTCTATAGCTGCTATAATGTATATTCCTACTAAAACTACAGTTTTAACCATTCCATTAATAGGATTTACATCTATCAAACTCGTATATTATATTTCATCATCTACATTAGATAATTTTACTTATGGTTCACATATATTTATATTTCCCAATCTTCTTCTCCTATTCCAACATCAATGACTAACTACCATTTATAAACCCAAATTTCGATATCTCCACATCAATTCATGTCATCTATGGACATTTGTCTTACATAGGCTATAAAGATGACATATAAGCAAATATGATACTATAGAAATAGGTAAATAGATTCTCACTCACAGTTTGACCAAGATTGCCCCAATTTAGATTCAAATCCTCTCCTCTCTCGCCAAATTCCAAAAAATGCTTTAATTTAGAATATTTTTGTTTCTCTCTTCGCCCCAATCTCTTTAAACCCAAATTTGGTTGACTTAATAGGGATTTGATAAAGGAATTTTAGACCTATCGTCCTTGACTTAGGGTTATGTTGTTTGAGCAGAAAAAGGGGATGTGTAACATCCCGCCTTTTCGCACGCTTTAAATCGACACACGTGCCAATTCAAACCATACGGAAGGGCGGATTGTTATGGGAAAAAAAAGAAAAACGAGAAAAAAATAAAACAAAACAGAATCTCACAGCGGAAGGATAAAATATAATAATCAAACATACAGTTCTTGAAGCTGTTTACAAAATATTTAATTTTACTTATACAATATATATCAGAGTTATACATACCATAGAATATCAATAGTGCAGTGGAATACAATTGTGTAGTGGAATAATATAGTAGATAATAGTACTACTAATCGTCGTCTTCTTCCTTCAGAGCTAAAATCTTCAAATCCTGAAACGCTCAGACTGACCCGAGTGAATTGAAAAGACAAAACACTCGAGTCAGAACTAAAAGATCTTATGTAAGTTAAACCAACAGAAGTAAATATGAGTGCAGTAACTCAAGAGATGCTCGGGATTTACATCTCCTAAGGATCCGTTAAACTATTTACTGTATAGTAATATTTCGCTATTATAATAGTGTTTAATTGTAAAATAAACTTACTTTTAAAAAGCGTTAAGGAGTGACCCAATATTCCCCTTAACATAGAAATAGTCACAGTAGTCCATCCAGTATCAGCGCATCTCCAGATCGGGAGACTACCCTAAATACTCCACGGGCTACGGGAGAAAACCAAACTCGTACAAGGCGCGCTATGGTAGGTAACACGGCACAACTAGGCAATGCCAGGGTAGATATACCAATTACGCTTCCGGGTCTGTGGTAACGCATAGCTGCTACTACCGCCCACCTCAAACAACACCCCCAAATCAAAGAAATCAAAAGTGGCCATCCAATCAATCCAAAGGTTAAAGTATAATATCGAAGGGATGTGTCGGATCAAAGGTGCTACCTTAATTAACCCGTCAATCGCTCATGTTTTAGCCACCTTATACCAACCCACGGGAGTTGAGTCCACGTATTTACCTCAAAGGAAACGTCGCCGCCATCCTACTTCATTTTGGAATCTCCACCGCGTACATGGTTGTTAAAGTGGTTTTCGGAGTTGGCAGAGAGTATGACAACTTCCGATCCCGGTCTCTTCAACAACCAATCGTTATTATATCACCGCGGTCCTTTCAAAATAGTTTATACTTTAAAACCAGAATATAATATCCATTTCAAAACTATATAAATATGATATAATTTTCGTTTAAAACCCAAATCAAATTTTATATCATTTAGACCCAAATCAATATAATATCATTTTAGTTTCAAATATACCCTTTCCCAAAATCATAGTGCTTCCAAAGTATAACATCTAGAAATCAAAACTCTTGAATATAATACTTCCAAATTATAATACCTTGAAAATCATAACTTTGAAACAAACTTCCACCTTTTAAATGGTTAAATATTAAATTACCTTATAAAATAAAATAGCTTCTTTCAATTTCATAAATCAATTCCAAATACCGATTTAAACTTCCAAATAAACCATTTGAATTCTTATGTTTCAAAGCTTTAAATATTCCACCATTTCACAACAAATTCTTTGATAATTCCATATATATCAAGTTCAATTACTATTATTTAGATTTGAAATGTTTACTTAATGAATTCAATATAATTTAAGTAAAACCTTTAACTTCACATAACCGGATATTATTTCAATTTATTTAACTTGATATATTCATTTAAATCAACCGGATATTCATTTAAATCACTTAACACAAAATCAGGTTATAAAAATCATATCCTTTAAAATTCTAATTTTTATTAGATTCCAAATTAATTTAATATTCATCTTCCAGCCTTATTCTCATTTAAGTCATTTAAACTCTAGAATTTAAATTTAAATAAATGCTTAATCATATTTGATCTCTAAAAAAACAATCAAACTTGATTATTAACCTCTTTTATACTTCAAATTAATTTTATACATGGCTTAAAAACAGAATTTAACTATATATAAAATGACCTTTATCAATAACCAAATCAATATTCCATAAACCATATATATATATATATATATATATATATATATATATATATATCTTTACAAAACCATAGAAATCACTTTAGAATATTTTTTTATATATATACTGCGGTATCTGTATAAATTTTCTATCCTATGGTCAAGTGATACGGATATTTATCATTTCAATCCGCAATTTAAAAATAAAATTTTACGGTTATATATCATTTCAAACCGCAATCCCGAATGCAATAAAATGCATAAAACCTTGCAATTTATGATGATATAAATAAACATCCATTCACCCATCATAAAATCATACATCCATTTATCACAATCATCATCCAATTCAAACAATACATCAATATATAACAGGTAATAAATAACAGGCATTTACTGGAAGTTTATTATGCAAAATAAATTAAATAATAATTTAGTTAGCAGTTTATATGCAATAATAAATTTAAATAATATTTAACTGGCAGTTTGTATGCAATAATAAATTTAACTAAAATTCAACTGGCAGTTTATATGCAATAATAAATTTTACTAAAATTTAACTGGCAGTTTATATGAAATAATAAATTTAACTAAAATTTTACTGACAGTTTATATGCAATAATAACTTTGATACCAAAATTAATTCAAATAAATGAAATTTAACTGAGATGATGATTAAATCTATGCCAAACAGCTATAAATAAATTTCAAATCACATCATAAATAAATTTAACAAACATAAGAAATCTTAGAAGTTGCGAGTGGGTAAAAACACTCACCTTTTGAATTTAAATTGAACTTAAATCCAATTTAAATTCAAAAATTTGCCCAGTCTCAAAATTCGTCCAAACCAGTGCCAAAAAGTCCAAAATTTCAATATGAACCTAGCGCAAGAAACCGCGCATAAATTCGACCTCGTATGAAATAGTTATTGAAATTAGAAGTTATACGAATTTAAATTGAAATAAAACAAACTAAATAAAGGATAGGGCCACGTCACCCAATGCATGTGCGAAAAGAAAAACGCGCAGTAGCCCTCTCGTTCGAATTGAAGGTAGCCGCCACCATCCTAGGACCCTAATCCCAATTTTTGCCGCATCCTCGTCCAACTCCAACGCAATCAGGCACCACTATCGAACAACCCCCTCCACGCCAACCCCCTAGACTGAGCGCGGCCACCTTCGGCACCCTTTATATCGACCGCCGCCGCCTATATTTTATGGCCAAGCACGGCCAACCTTGTCACCCATGACTCGAACGAACGGCATAGATCGAAGCCCCTCCTCGACCTCTAAAGTGCAGCACAACCCGATCATCGATCGGCTGCAGATCTACCGTTGGATCGATATTGTGGCATGTGAATTGCCGGGGTTCACCTTGAATCTAGTCAAACGATAAACTAAATCGAAAAATGAACACCACCAGTGAATTATGCTAGTCGAGAGCTTCAATATATATTTTGTTTCAAATTTTTCTGAGGGGTTGAAATTTTTAGCTTTGGATTTGATTTGGAATTGGATCCAGAATTTGTTTGTCTTCCATTGAGGAGGAGAGAGTTGAGATGTACGTACAGACAAATGAGAATAGAGGTAGGCTTGGGTTTGTAATCGGGTTTATATAGATAGGTCAGAAATTAGAATAGATGGATCGGGTTGGATATTCGTGCTAACTCCAAGGTGGCCCAAAAAGCCCGTTTCGACTCCGGAACGAAATTGGGTCAACCAATATATCAAAATAGATATTTTAAAATATTTTAAACACGATGGAACAAGTTTCAAGTTCAAATTCCATCGTATGAAGAAGTCATGCTAAAATCAATATTTTTCAAATTGAATTCAATTGATTTCAATTTATCGATTTCAAGGCGTTTCGAGTCCGTACGATCAAACGACAAGTCTGATCGTTGTGAAACTTGAAATCCTACAATAATTCACCGTTACGGATCCGATGAAACTAGTTTCATCGAAATCCGAGTCAATGGCCAAAATGACTATTTTTTAGTTAATTAAATAAATTAAAAATCAATAAATTAAATCCAATTTTTAATTTCACTTCTAAAATCGACAATTTTTATCACCTTTATTTTTCTTAATCAATTAAACAAATTTACCCAAATTTAAATGTTAGATTTAAGTTGATTAATCCATCAATTCCAATGTTAACCTAAATTTTATTATATTCAAAATTTTAAATTAAAATTCCAAAAATTCCATTTAATTAAATAAATTAATTATTATCTCGTTCATTCCTGTCAACTAGATGGATTAAATATTGGATTCAAAACTATTACATAAATCTTACGCTAATTCACCAATTATAGTATTTATTTCATTATAAATTGAATCCAATTAATTTTTATATATCCCAATTAAACCGGTTAGATTTAATTCCAACCTTTTAATTGAGTCTATTATTACTAAGTAATGCAGTTAACACTTGCCTTACATTTCATTCCATCAATATTTTCAAATTTCCAACTTCCTTTTGTATTAACTATTATTCCCAAATATATTGAAGTTGTCAGATATATACATTTGTTAAAATTAGAAACTCAATTAATTCATTAAATAGGTTTCATTCTTTTATATTAACTCATGAAATAAATATGCATTACCGTCACTTGTTACCTTTCCACTTTTCAATTACAGTTCTAACCCACATAAATGAGACAATTAATTTCATCTAAATGTAATTGTTTTCCAATATTTTGATAAATTTTATTCCCATTCCTTATAATACAACAAATTGTCAAATATGAATAACCTTAACATTATTCACAACTATTACCTTAATTAGCATTAACGTAACATTAATTTATAATTGTTGTAACTGTTTCCCAATTGTAAATTAACACTCTACCCAAATAGGTAACATAAAAAATCGTTACGCTAACTTCTAGTCACATTAATAAGATTTTATTATTCACAAATCAAAGTTTCCATTTATTTTCATTTATTGGCTTTTCATTCAATTCATTAATTATTGACTTTATTCAAATTTCTAACTCCTCTATTACTTACTATCATATTTCCATTTAATATACCTTTGCCAAATGTATAGATAAATAATGATTTATATTCTCAATCCATTTATTTACTTGTGTACAATTTATAGTCAAACATACATTTAGATTATTTTCTATAATTGGAAATTTATGCAAGTTCATAAATCATTAATCCTAAATTTTCATTGTTTCTATTAAATTTTCATTCACACTTCCATTACATTTTTAATACTCATTGAGGTAACGTCTATTTTCAACCACGAACATTAAAATTTCTTTTTAAATATTGATTGTATAAATCTTCAATTTTTACGTATTACTTCATCAGTACATATAACTTTGGATTCGTTTTCCCAATTTACTAATTCCAATCAATTAAACCTTACATTTTGTTTCAATAAATTAGGATCTCACTAAATTTGCAATTTATCAACTTGCCATAACCTTATTTCCTTAAATTACGCTCAGTTGCTATTAAGCAATATAATATTGCGTTGGTTTATTCAACAGTTACTTTAATTTACTCATTTCCTATTTTATAACCAAATGTAATAAATTACACTATTCATTATTATATTAATGAATTTCATTCTAGTTAAAAAAAAATTTAATAATTCACTAATTCAACATTCCCACTTGTTTCCTATATCAAACCTTTTACCAAGTATGACAATATACATTATTTCAAGTAATTGCAAATTTTATTTTAAATTGTTAATTTTAATTACAATTGCTACATCTAACTCCTAACATTCCCCCCAGTTTAAATCATAAGATTTTTTTCTTTCTAAATTTAATTAAAAATCTTATAAATTTAACTCATTTTAATTATCGAATTTTACGAGTCATTACACTCTCCCCCACTCAAAACTTTTCGTCCCCGAAAAGGAATAAGAATGGAAAAGAAGAATTAAGAAATCAATATATCTTACTTAAAATAATAAATTTATAAACAAATAAATTTACAAAATTAATTAATTTTACATTAAATATACCGATTTATAACCATTAAATCCTTTTACACTTAGATTAATAAAGTTTGGAAAATATTTTCAAAACTTTTCTAAGTCCAAAATTTCAGCAGAGTCTCCTTTGTACGGGGAGGCTCGAGAGAAAATATAATATCAAATATAACAATATATAACATATATTATCCAAAATATAATATCCCAACACGGGAAAATATATAATAACGCTATAAACCGTAATCCAAGATCGTACCTATTTGTCGGGAAAATTACGCATATATTATGAAACCAAATGCAGTAGCAATTGCTTCCATAACCTGTATTTCACTTATATAATCCAAAAAGGTTAATAATCATATAAAATGAAATATTTAAGGTTATTTCAACTACAAACAAACAATTCAATAAAATCAACAATCACTTGCAACAAGGCATACAACCATCACATAGAATCCATACAAATCAATCATTCATCCATATCAAACAAAACAGGTAGTTGTTCGGGTTCAAAACTTTATATTGTACAGAATGAAAATAAATTACTAAGCGTACCTTTCACTCAACATTCTTAGGTGAAGCTAAATAGATTATTCATTCATTTAAACAAATTTAAAGTATCCTTACCTAAACAATTATAAACCAAAACAAACAACAATTTCCACAACAAATCAAATTTACTTATTATAATTTCATTTCATACACTAGTTGTTTGATTCCTTTTCATTTATATAATGGATTATCCTTTTTATTTTCATTTATTTCTTACAGTTTCATTTATTTATTTATTTGCATTTCATGCATTTATTTCTCAATTTCGTTTACTTAGCATCTCAAAGCATTACTTTAATCTATAATCATTTATTTAATGCATTCATCTTTTCTACTTATTTTATTTATAATAGCTTCAACCGTTTACTTAAGTTTATTATCATTTTCAGTATTCGTCTTTTATTCTTATTTTATTCAGAAGTAACTTCTACTTATCTACTTAAGTTTATAATTAATTACTTTCTACCATGTTTTTATTATGGTACATTTCAAGCTCATAACCCCTATAACAAAAATTTCTTATTTGCTAAAGAAATTCATCGAACACTTTCATTATTTAAATTTTTTACTTGTATAATATTCTATTACAACTTCTTATTAAACATTTCAATTTTTTAATCTTTTGGTAAGTATACATATGTTTTTAAGAATGTAATTGAAAGTTATACAAGTTTTTCTCAATTCTTTTAATTTATTAAATGTTAAATAATAATATCCTTTGTTTATAAGTTACAAATTTAAATTTTCTTTTTATTTAATTTATAACTTAGCATTCAATCTCATATTCCTTTAGAGGTTTAATTATTAATTTCCTACGTTCCAATTCACTACAATAATTGAAACTATTAATCAATGGAAACCTTAAAATTAAATACCGGGTTTAAATGTCAAATTATTATAAAATAATAGATAAAGGTTTATACTTACTACTTATATTTCTAATTATATTTAAAACAATTAAAAATTTATATTTGGTTATCAAAACAAATCTGTAGTAAACTACTACAGTGGCCTTCCTACTTCGAAACTTGAAAATGAATGTCGATGATGCTTGCACTCATCATCGAAATTATTTTCCAGCGACAGAGAGGGGAGTACATTACTTATTTCTTTACAAAATTTCTTTTTAAAACATTTCTTTCAAATTATATTGAAATACGTATATCAAAAAATACTTCTAATAATATTATTATTATATTCCAAAATTATTCAAAAGAAATTTTCAAAACCCCAGAACTTAAGTTCTAAATTTCCAATTTTCATTTACCTTAATCTCAATCTCATTTCAACTATTATTTACAAATTTTATTACCTAACAACCAATATAATTTAACCAAATATATATATCATTTATGAAAATTTATTTTATATATAGAAAATATAATAGGCAAAATTATTTCATTCACCTATATAAAAACAAATATTATGTCGGTCTGTCCTATTAAGTGTATAGGAACCCCTATTGATGCCACAGCGTCCCATGCACCAACCAGAGTTTATAAATACAAAATGGAACAGATTAACACAATATTAAAATCTTTTTATAACACTAACAAGTACACTCTCTCATATATACGCTCAAAGACGCCCATAGGGAATTACTACCCTATTAATAAAGAGTCAGACCCCACAAAGCTAAGGTTTATTGCTAAACCAAAGCTTTGATACCAGATGTAACATCCTGCCTTTTCGCACGCTTTAAATAGACACACGTGCCAATTCAAACCGTACGGAAAGGCGGATTGTCATGGGAAAAAAACGAGAAAGAAATAAAACAAAAAAGAATCTCACAACGGAAGGATAAAATATAATAATCAAATATACAATTCTTGAAGCTGTTTACAAAATATTTAATTTTACTTATACTATATATAACAGAGTTATACATACCATAGAATGTCAATAGTGCAGCGGAATACAATAGTGTAGTGGAATAATACAGCAGATAATAGTACTACTAATCATCGTCTTCTTCCTCCAGAGCTAAAATCTTCAAATCCTGAAACGCTCGAACTGATCCGAGCAAATTGAAAAGACAAAACACTCGAGTCGGAACTAAAAGATCTTATGTAAGATAAATCAACAGAAGTAAATATGAGTGCAGTAACTCAAGAGATGCTTGGGATTTACATCAAATCATCTTATATTATACCAGTTTCTAGTATACAAATAATATTATTCATTGCCGAAATTGCAACATTGATTAAATTCTAGCATATAGCCCAAACTGGGTAATACAATTAAAATGGCAGGCACTTAGTGGAGTTTGGATTTCCATACAAACGACCAAGGGAAGGGACTACCTTCCGATGGGTACACCTCAAGATGGATGTCCCGAGGCATAGAACATCTGCCCTCTACCAACACAAGACCGGCCTCTATAACTAGATAGTACCAAATATGTCATCCTCCGGTCGTTACCGACCTTTTTCAAGGGCCCTCATAACATACAAACCACAATACTCATATACACGACGTCATAGTGTGTAAAGATATATCCAAAAGAGGATGATCATGTCCTGCTTGGTAGCGACCCACTTAGCCCTGCTGCATCTAACCAAGTTTTGGTCATTTCCAGTTGATGAGGCCTGATATAACGATTACCTTTCACAAATCACAAATCACATCACTTTGAATGTCACATGGCCATTTCAGTTGACTACTAATTTCCTTCCACAAAAATACAACCCTTATGCTCATACATCTCAAGAAGGGTGTTAACCTAAAAGTAGTTGCCTTCTCCACCACCACTGGTGTACATTTGTAAAAATCAATGTACGTAATCTTAGAAATGCAATGTCAGACAAACATCCATAAAAGTTGTCCAGGAACAGGACAAATCGAAGGTACTTTCATACCACATCCTGTCAGAAAATCCCTATGATTAGTATCGAATCGTCCTTACATTGGATATTTCATAATGAAGAGACTACTACTACTGGATTTATATTAGGATTTTAACCCAAACAATCAACAAGTAGTCCTCCATTAAGAAAATCCTGAATTTCAATATCATCACAGCCATTCTGCACAATCGTCGCATAAATGTTAGTCCAAAGTGGTTTTCGGATAAACCGATCTCAATCTCTTTGCACCAATAACGCCAAAGCATTTCTCAACCTCACACAGAAACTAAGTCTCATAGACTTATCACATTTCCAACTTTCAACTTGCTATCCTTCGACCAAGAAGGAAGCTCGATAGATTGGAGTAATAATCCACACTACACGAATCAACATCCTCAACATAAACGATAATCAAGCCTATACATATGGCTACATACTAAGTATATGACTCCATAGTTCCCACTTCAAGTCGAGGAACTAAAATGGTGAAATTTGATAGTCGATTATTTCACTATAAAAGCAAACAAACAAATATTTAGCATCATAAGAAATCACTAGGTCCTTTTATTTAATCTTTTATTAATTAAATCATTTGCCAAATATTCACTTCAAATTATCTTTAAATTGTCAAAATATTTCAACTTTCTATATTGGAAAACATTTCCGTATATTTATTTAATAATAAGTAATTAACAAATCAATTTATTTTCAACACTTAATAAATGTTCTATATACTTAAATCAGGATTAAGTATATATATTTTTTTAAGGAAAACATTCCCATATTCTTGTTTATTCGGGTCAAAACAAATGTTGCGTAAAACATCGTTACGACAATCCAAAATCATTAGTATAGGGATTCGAAAATAAGATAGGTATCTAAATCTCATATACTATACAAAATTTCTCCTTTTAAAAAACATTTACTATAACAACAATGTTATAGTCCATTATTTCCTTATTCCTCGAAAACGTATAATTCAACAATAAATGCTGAAATCTATGCATTCGATAGTTTACACATTTTAAAACATCTTCAAACCATTTTACTCCATTTACAAAATCACTTCCCAAAACATTTATTTTAATTTAAAAGATTATTCACTGTCCAAAATCGTGAATATAATTCTCTAATCCAAATTCAATATTTCTATATATTTATTAAAGGATAATCCACTGTCCAAAATCATGGATGACATTCCATAAATAAACTTCCACTATTTAACTTATCAAATTCAATTGATTTCACATTTATAAAAGAACGTTTATAAATTCAATTTTTTTTTTTTTTAAAACTTCAATATACAAAATTCCTTTATCAACAAATTCCATTTGTATTCCATTTATATGCCAAAATCCGATTATAAGTTAATTCACTTATAAATCAATTATTTTACAAAATCATTCATTTTGTAACTTCACAAATTTATAAATCTTTTTAGTTATAAGATTCATTTATACTTCATTTTAACACTTACAAAACTCCTTTTATAATTCCATCATTTTTATTTATGAAATATCAATTTTATAAATCTTATATATAAACCATTTATAATAATCAAACCTCTCAATTTAAACTATTTTACCAAATAGTTCGCTACAAATTTCAAAGATTATATTTCTCAAAAATCATAATTTTTTATAACATAAAAATTATAACATTTATTTATTTAAAATAAACTCATTCCTTTAACAGTTCAAAATTCAACAAAAGGTGTATTTTCAAAATCACTTGAAAATCCCTTTTAAATTGGGAAATTGTCGGTTTAACATTTTAAATTACCAAAAATGGGCCCAATGCTGCAACAGCACAAAATACATCAATCACAGCATCCAAAACATCATATATCACATGATAACAGCAAATAGCACAATATTTGTAAATAAACCAATACTGTTGAGGAATCCAGTTGGATCCCTCTAACCTGTCGCCTCCAACAAACATACATATTAGAATATGTGTATAATGTCCGCTTCGAGGCAAATGCGAGTACAAAAGGGTCATCCGCTCATACACGGGAACCTATAGGGTCTCATCTGCTCCAATAGGTAGGAATATATCCAAATACCAATCAATATAAAAATATATTTATATATATATATATATATATAATATATCATATATCATCCAAACAATCATCAACCAGCATAAATAAATTTATTCTCACTTATAAAAAAAAATCAGTGAGTCAGAAAGAATGCGTTGTTTTCACATTGATTCCAATAGCGGTTGTAGTGTTTTGTTCCAAATAAAACTAAATGAGCTTTTAATTTTACCCAAAATTTACACTACCTCCAATCAACTCCTAACCAACTCTCAAATGTAGTACTCATCACTATGGACCCAGGGCAACTCGTTTCGTCAAAAACAGACCTTGTATGAAGAAGTTACGATGTTTTAAAGTTTATACGAATTTAATATATATATATATATATATATATATATATATATATATATATATATATATCTGTGTGTGTGTGAGTGTGTGTGTGTAAATTTCAATTTTCTTTTTAAATTTAACCTATCTTAAATCTCGGTCATATTATTTACTTTAGAGAGATCGGGCCAAACATTTTTACTTCTCCACACGGGCTGCATGCTCATCTTCCAGGTTTCCACGCGCATAAACAAACCCATCATTATTTAAATCTCGAACCAAATGCGACCACCTCGAGAGCACCTACGATCGATCCAAAGCTATTACGTTGAAGCTTGACGCCCCTCAAACCACCACCTAAAGTATGGTCAACCTTGGTCGTGCCATCCTCTCGAAAACCGTGTGTGAATCATCGACCTTTGAACGAGAGTTATCGTCGATCCATCACGTTATTTTCGATCATACCCGTTGGATTTGAAGATCTCGTTGTGCTCTTCGATGTTGTAGTTGAACATTTTTCATAATTGTTGATGGATTGGAAGAAAAAAAGGAAGAAAGTTGAAAGATTTCGGCCATGCATTCCATGGTGGCGGTTAGCCCTAGCTGTTTTAGGGTTTTGGAAAAATGAATAAAACGTGGCCTTTTATAGAAAATTTACGTGCACTATTCATAGCATTCTGCTTAGGTTTATACGGTTTTGCCCCTATTATGAACACAATGGAATATATATCTAAAGCCAATTCAATCGTATTTGGAAGATAGGTTTTCAAGTCGACTTATTTAAAATCCACTTTAACAAATTTCTACGTGTTTTTAGCTTGCCACGACTAAACCACAAATCCAATTGACACGAAATTTGAAATCTTACAATAATACAACATTACGGATCCAATGAAACAGGTTTCGTTGAAATTCGAGACTGTTTGAAAAATGACCGTTTTTACATGTTAATTAAATATTAAAATATTCAATTTTTATAAAGTAACTTTTAAATCAGTTTCAAAAGTTCTCTAACATCATTCTAATTCAAATAGAATTAATTTACGTTTATAAATCATTTGTATTCACATTAAACTCAATTTCCAATTATTTCAGCAATTTTAAATATTAAATTAACTATTTAATTATCCAATTAAATTAAGACATTGAAATATAAGTTCTTCAACTTATAAAATTAACTATTGAATATTTAAAATCAATTAAATATACGAATTTCAAATGACTGAAATTCTGGGTCGTTACATTCTCCCCTACTTAAAAGAATTTTGTCCTCAAAATTACCAAGTAAGAAAAATGTCACAAAATCCATTAACTTTTCCAAAATCCATTCGTTAAACTTCTTATAAAACCTTTCTAAGTTTTAAATCCATACTTAGTTATATTACCAAAACCAACTAATATTGTTTCAAATTATAACTCAAAATCAAAATTTTAATTATCAAAAAAATTTCCAATTTTCCCAAAAATTTTCTAACACCTTAAATTTTCAAAAAATTTCTCCATAGTCTCCTTTGAGCGGTTCGATCGTAGTTGGATCACAACATATATACATCTCATCTTCGAGGATGAGGCATCCAGTAGGGAAAAAAGTATAAAAGTATGATATGTAATCTGAGATATATACCTTATATATTATTAACGAGCATATACGGCTAATATAGGACGAAAGCGAGCTCCAAATGCAAAGCAAGCACCATTCGCACCTACTAAATTCTCAACAAACAAATGAGAAAAATAGGTATAGAAATTAATATCAATATACAACATATACCGACAAAACAACTATATATGCCAATATAGCAAATGCAATCAAAAGCAATAAATCTAACCATCAAACAACGGTCATCCAACTAACATCCAACAGACCAATATCTATCCAACAAATCCATAACCAAATCAATATAATTCATTTCCCATTAATATTCATTGAATTGGTTTTTCAATTTAATCACATTTGGTTCGTTAACATTGGATTTTACTAACATTCATCTATTCATATTCAATTAGTTTACATTCACAAACTTGTATTCAAGTTAGTTCACTTCCCATTCAAATCAAATTCAATTCTATTCAGATTTACTTCACCTCCAATTTGAATTCAATTATTTAGCTTTCGATTTCATTTGAATTTTAATTCATTCAACATACATTTATCTAACAACCAATGTATATCCGACAAAACCAAATTTGTTTAATTTACACTCAACATTTACATTTACTTCGTTTACATTCACTTTGGTTTAACAGGTTGAATTTCAATTGGTTTAATATTCAATTTAGATTGAATTCTAGTATTCACTATATTCGCTTCTTTATACAACACCTCCAATGCCAATTTTAGCATCACCTATTAACATTAGTTCTATTCAACTATTAACCCCAGCATTTTCTAATTCATGTTTATTCATTAATTCAATTGCTAATTCATTTAACTACTTTAGCTCATTAACTTCTTATTATTCAAATTTACTTTGCATGCTCATTTTGATATCAAATTCAACTTCATTCCACATCGTTTAAGCTATGTTTCATTTTATTCTCACTTGCATTTACTTTCACTATACAACTTAAGTTCACTACTAATTTATTTCAAATTTTATTTCTTAACATTTCATGATCAACAAATCTAATTTTTCTCCTAACTCATCATTTTACTTAACTTTTACTTAAGTCAAAATTCATATCACTTATTCAAATTCAGATTTTGTTTCGCTTAACAAAATTGTTTAACCATTTTAAAAATTAGTTTTACTTACATTTTCTGACTTTACAAGTTATACAACTTATTTATACTTCCAAATTCATATTATAATCACTATCACTTAAGTTTAATTTCCATTTCAATAACTTATCTAATCAAGTTCAAATTCAACTCAATTTATTTAACTTCCCTTTAGTTAAATTTCAATTCATGTATTTTATTATGTTAACTCAAATTTATCTAACTTTTCTAAAATTAAAATCTTTATTTCATATTACAAATCCAAATTCATTTCACTTACATTTATCAATCCCAACTTGGATTTCAAATTCAAATTCGTTTATCATATCAAAACTTCAATTTTCAATTTACCATTGGTAGCAAATCAATCACATAGAAACTCGAAAATGATACTGATAATGCTGTAATCATCACCCTTGTTATTTTGTTGCAACAGAAGTGAATTCTGTGCTTTATATTCTTTTAAAAATTTCCTTTTATTTTTAAATCACATTTATAAATCTTTTTACTTATATAATTTCACTATATTACTTAACTTATATAAGATTCATTCCAAATTTATTTATTTGTTTAGATTTATAATAATATAAACCTCTTTAATCGTTGAAAAACAACTTTCAAAATCAATGGGATTCAAATTTTCAAATTCTTAGTTTAAATTCATTTTTTATTTAAAACTCATATTTATAAATATACTATGTAGTTTCACTTCTTGTATATAAGATTATTTCACAATTGTAAATCATATTAATTATAATTCCATACTTTATAATTCATTTGCTTATATAATATATTCTTTTAAAATTGTTGTTTTTATTTAGATTATTCAAACAACTTTTATTAACTTATTAATATTTTCAAACAACAAAACAATCAATTTATACACACTATAATAATTTTTGAAAAATTGTTTCCTTTATATATAAATATAATCGAGGTAAAATTATTTTATTTATCCAATTTAAAATAATACTATGTTGGCTTGCCTCATTTAAGAGTTTCGAAATCCCTATCGATAACATGGTGCCCCACATGCCGACCAGAATTCACAGACAGCTCAACGGATAAGCAAACACAATACATTTTATAATCACTAACAAATACGCACACATATATAATATGCTTAAACTCAATCTAGGGTGCTACTGTCCCTATCTATATTAAGTACACATCAAAGCTTAGGAATATACAAAATCTAAGCTCTGATACCAAATGTGACGGTCTAGGATTTGCAACCATTGATAGTGGATAAAGTCCACCGTAGCTCACATGGTTACCTCGTTTGCTTTTACGACCAGCCTCTCGAATGTAAGCTAAACTAGCAAACCAACCCCTCGATACTCGATCTTAGGGACATGTAGGAGTAAGAGTCATCCGTTCGCTACCTAATAAGAAGCGATATCCCCTATCATGTACAAACATCACTAAGCAAAACAGATGCGTGTTTACGAAATGAAGATCTCCAACTCTTCTGTTGAAGCTCCAAAAGCACCAAATCATAACCTATAAATATACTCGGTTTGACTCGAGAATTTAAGGGAAGAATGCCCGGATTGGTCTGGTAAACCAGCGTGAGAAACACACTCAACTGAATTTATTAAATTATCGAACATTTCCTTTTCAAAACAAAATATCTCGTAAGACACGCCCACACATAAACACAAACATGTTTTTACCTTATGATAACTAAAACATTTCATATCAAATCATCTTATATTATACTAGTGTCTAGTATACAAATAATATGAATCATAGCCGAAATTGTTACATTGATTAAATTCCAGCATACAACCCAAAAAAGATGATACAATCAAAATGGCAGGCACATAGTGGAGTTTGGATTTCCATACAAATGACCAGGTGAAGGGACTACCCTCCAATGGGTACACCTCTAGATGGATGTTCCGGGGCACAGAACATCATCCCTCTACCAACACAAGACCGGCCTATCTCGATAACTAGATAGTACCGAATATGTCATCCTTCGATAGTTACCGACCTTTTTTGAAGGCCCACATAGTATACAAACCACAATAATCAGATACACGACGTCATAGCATGTAAATATATATCTAGAAGAGGATGATCATATCCTGCATAGGAGCGACCCACTTAGCCCTACTGCATCTAACCATGTTTTGGTCATTTCCGGCTGATGAGGCCTGAGCTAAGGATTACCTTTCACATATTACAAATCACATCACTTTGAATGCCATATGGCCATTTCCGTTGACTACTAATTGCCTTCCACAAAAATATAGCCCTTGAGTTCATACATCTCAAGGAGGGTGTTAAACTAAGAGAAGTTGCCTTCTTTGGCATCACTGGTGTACGTTTGTAAAAACCAATGTACGTAATCTTTAGAAATGCAATATCAGACAAACATATATCCAATTTGTCCAGGAACAGGACAAACCGAATGTACTTTCCTACTACATCCCGTTGGGAAATCTCTAGGATTAGTAGCGGATAGTCCTTGCATTGAATATTTCATAACGAAGAGACTACTGCAATTGGATGCATATTGGGATTTTAACCCCAAACGATCAACAAGAAGTCCTCCACAATGAAAATTCTGAATAAACACAGCCAACCTGCACAATCATCACATAAATGTTGGTCCGAAGTGGTTTTTGGATAAACCGATCCTGGTCACCTCACACCAAAAACGTAAAAACATTTCTCAACCTAACACAGAAACTAAGTCTCATGGACTTATCACGTTTCCAACTATCAACGTGCTATCCTTTGGCTAACAAAGAAGCTCGATAGATTGGAGTAATACTCCGCACTACACGAATCAACATCCTCAACACAAACGATAATCAAGCCTACACAGATGGCTACGTGCTAAGTATACGACTACATAGTTCCCACATCAAGTCAAGGAACTAAAAGGGCTAAATTTGATGGTCGGTTATTTAACTATCAAAGCAATCAAACAAATATTCAGCACCATAAGCAATCACTAGGCCCTTTTATTTAATTTTTTATTAATTAAATCATTTGCCAAATATTCACTTCAAAATTATCTTTAGAAGATATATTCTCATAACATTTTGACTTTCTATATTGGAAAACATTTCTATATACTTATTTAATAATAAGTAATTCACAAATCAATTTATTTTCAATACTCAGAAAAAATTCCATATACTTAAATCAGGATTTAGTGTATATTTTTTTTAACAAAAACAATCTCTTAATCTTATTTATTCGAATCAAAAGAATGTTGCGTAAAACATCGTTACGGCGACCCATATCATTAGTATAGGGATTCGAAAATAAGATAGATATATAAATCCCACATACTATACATATATCTCCTTTCGAAATTCATTTACTATAACAACAGTGTTATATTCCATCATTTCCTTATTCCTCGAAAACGTCCATTTTAACAATAAATGCTGAAATCTATGCATTCAATAGTTAACACGTTTTAAAACATCTTCAAACCATTTTACTCTATTTACAAAATCACTTCCCAAAACATTTATTTTAATTTAAAAGATTGTTCACTATCTAAAATCATGCATATAATTCTCTAATCCAAATTCAATATTTCTACATATTTATTAAAGGATAATACATTGTCCAAAATCATGGATGAAATTCCTTTAATAAACTTCCACTATTTAACTTATCAAATTCAATTGATTTCGCATTTATAAAACAATGTTTATAAATTCCATTTATATTTTATAAAAACATCAATATACGAAATTCCTTTATTAACAAATTCCATTTCTATCCCATTTATATGCCAAAATCAAACTGTAAGTTAATTCACTTATAAATCAATTATCTTACAAAATCATTCATTTTATAACTTCATAAATTTATAAATCTTATTTACTTATAAGATTCATTTATACTTCATTTTAACACTTACAAAAATCCATTTATAGCTCCATCATTTTTGTTTATAAAATATCAATTCTATAAATCGTATATATAATGTTTACACCAAAAATGGTCACAAATCCCAATATCGCGAAAGCACCCGTATATGAACACAAATCAGCAATATTCAACACAAATCTCAGATCTAAGCAATATCAAGCACAACAATTCAGAAATAACAATCACAAACACAGGATTTATAGTGGTTCGACGATCTTGCCTACGTCCACTTTGAAGCTTATGATTTTATTGATTTACTTGATGATTTCGATCTGTTACAGCAGATTACAGCAAGTTATAGCTTTGATACTTGATTACAATAGCGATAGAAAGACGTAGAATTGAATCCGGTAGAGTCTGAACGTCCAATGGCCAAAAGATCTCTTTTCTGTAGGCTTCGCGGGGCTATTTATAGACGTAGGAGGCTGAGATCGCGCCCAAACTTCATAAGACTTCTTCTAGCACGTGAGTGGACCCACGCGATCGACCCCACCAAGTTTCGACTCGATCTGCGATCGATACGAAACGATTTCGTATCCATCAAAAATTGATCCAATCGAGCTGAAACTTGGCAGGAACAATCTTTACCTTGCATGGAAGATGCTGTGAAAATTTCATAGCATTTGGACATGTGGTTTAGGAGATATGATCGATACGAGTTGGAGTTTCTGGGTTGGCTGTTTGCTTCGAATCGATTACTTCGAATCCATGTATTCGAATCGATGGGCGCGTGTGTTTTCGAGACGACGTGGCGCGCACTCCTTGGATCGATCCACTCCTTATGGCTAGTTGACCACTTCGCATCCTTGAATTTCGGCTCGTTTGTATCGAGTACTGTTATCCAGTTTGAATCAATCAACTCCGTGTATTTCGTATCAACTTTCAATGTAACATCCCGCCTTGTCGCACACTTTAAACCGACACACGTGCCAATTCAAAGCATACGCAAGGGCGGATTGTTATGGGGTAAATAAGAAAAACAGGGAAGAAATAAAGCAAAATAGAATCTCACAGCGGAAGGATAAAATATAATAATAAATATACAGTTCATAAAACTGTTTTACAAAACACTTGATTGCTCTTTATACAATAAATATCAGAGTTACACATACCAATACAATCAATGCAGCGGAATAGTATGAGTGTGGTGCAATACTATAATAATAATACGGATTCTTCGTCTTCATCCTCCAAAGCTAAAATCTTCGATCCTGAAACGCTCGGACTGACCCGAGCGAATTTGAAAAGACAAAAACACTCGAGTCAGAACTAAAAGTTCTTATGTGAGTTAAATTAACAGAAATAAATATGAGTACAGTAACTCAAGAGATGTTCGGGATTTACATCTCCTAAGGATCCGTTAAACTATTTACTATGTAGTATATTGCGCTATTATAATAGTGTCTATTTATAAAATAAACTTACTTTTAAATAGCGTTAAGGCTTTATATTTTCCACCTTAACATGTAAAATGCCAATAGTCTATACAGTACCGTAATACCTCCTGATCGGGAGGCTACCAGAGGATACTCCATAGGTACGACACAAATAGAAACTCGTAGTAAAGGCTCGGTATGGTAGGTGACACGGCACAACTAGGCAATGCCAGGGTAGATATACCAATTGCTATCCAGGCTGGTGGAAACGCGTAGCGGCAGTTACCGCCCACCTCGGACTAACTCCCCAAAATCAAAATATAGAAGTGGCCACTGAATCAATCCAAAATCAAAATATAATATCGAAGAGGAGGGTCCGATCAGAGGAATGACCTCATTGGCCTGAGAATCGCTCCTGTTTTAGCCACCTAATGCCAACTCACGGGAGTCGGGTCCACGTATTTACCTTACAGGAAACGTCGCCACCACCTACTTCATTCTGGAATCTCCACCGCGTACACGGTTAGTCAAAGTGGTTTTCGGTATCGACAGAGAGTATGTCCATATCCGATCCCGGTCTCTTTGCTAACCCATCGTTATTATAACACCGCGGTCATTTAAAAAAATAGGTTATACTTTAAAAATCAGAATAAACATTCCATTTCATAACCATGAATACGATATCATTTCAAAACCCAAAACCATATTTTATCACTTATCCCAAATATAATTCTTTTCCAAAATCATAATGCTTTAACTTCATAACGTCTGAAAATCAAATATTTCAAAGCATAATATTTTGAAAATCATAATTTAAAACCATAACTTCTAAAAACTTGAATGGTTTGGACATTCAACGGTGTATGAATTAAATGGTTTAACTTAAATGTTACTTTGTAAAGAAAATAGTTCTCATGGCTTTACAAATACATTTCTTTATTAAAGTCTAAACCAAAATTTATATTATCTCTCTCAAGTTCCAAAACCACTTCAATTTATTTATATATACGTATATCCATGTTGAGTATCAATATTCAAACTAAAGTCGGATTTTATGCTTTCAACAAATCAATTGTTCTATTAATTAGTCTTGAATATTCATATAAAATCCATAAATAATAAGACTTCAATTTCTAGTAATAAAATATATATATTTTTCCCAATTCAAATTATACTAGAATATTCATTTCAATTTATTTTGGGAAAAATCCAATTATAAATATCATATCTTAAAATTTCCAAAGTTAACATTTAAACATATGATATAAATTATTAAACTCCATTTTCTTAATTTTCTTCCATTTTTAATAAAGATTTTTATACACCTTTTAATTTCAAAATTTTCAACTTCATATGTATATATATATGGAAGAAAAATATTTATACAATATAAAATTTAAGATTATTATAAACCGTATTCCATCCAAACCATAGAAATCACATAAAAATAGTTATATATAGACCGCGGTGCTTGTATAAAATTTTCTATCCTATGGTCAAGTGATACGGATATTTATCATTTCAATCCGCAATTTAAAAGATATAAAAATTTGCGGTTATATATCATTTCAAACCACAATCCCGAATGAAATGAAATATGCATGATAATTTGCAATTTAATGATATCCAATAAACATCCATTCATCAACATCATCCATCATCCAAATCGCAATCATCAATCAATATCAATCAATAACAATATTATTTTTGGTACTACATAACAGGTAATACTGGCAATTTTATTCAAATTAAATTTAACAGCTATTAATCTACAGTCTATATTCAGAAATAAATTATATAACTGTTAACTAGCAGTTCATATACAAACAAATAAATTTTAACTGTAAATTTATACGCAATAAATGAATTAAATTAACAGTTAAATTTAATAAATGCATTTCAACAAATATGAGTGAAATAAACATGCCAAATACTCATAAATAAATTTTTATTCATTTCTAAAATTAATTTAACAAACATAAAAGCTTCTAGTAGTTGTGAGTGGGTTAAAACACTCACCTTTGGAATTTAAATCGAAATTAAATCCAATTTAAACTCAAAATTTGGACAGTCTCCAAATTCATCCAAACTCATGCCGAAACGTCAGAAATTCCGATACAATCCCATCAAAACAAACCGCGCGCGAATCCGAGCTCGTATGCAAAAGTTATGAAAATTTGAAAAATGAAAAATTCTGGTCCTGGGTCGACTTCGGTGCGCCGCCTCAATTTCCCAGTGCTTGCTTGGAGTTTTCGCCAAAACGACCCGGAGCGACCCGAGTCATTTTCTTCCTGACCCGAAGTTGCTCTAGGGTTTTCTCCCCTGAAACCCGAAGCGCGAGCAGAAGCTGCTGCAGATCCGCAATTTTTTTTTTTTTTTTAAATTTGAATTTTTTTTTTTTTGAACTGACTGGATCTAGGGTTAGCCCCCATTGAAGAAGAAGAGAAGCTTGAAGAAGATGAACGTACAGCAAATAGATAATAGAATGGAGCTAGGGTTTATAACTGTATATTTATGGTAGGGTTGGGTTAGAGCAGATAGACTAGATAGATGAACGTACGAAACAAACTAAGGCCCAAAAAGCCCGTTCTGACCCCGGAACGAAATTTGTCAAACCCATATATCCAGATAGGTATTTTAAAATATTCTGAACGCGATGGAAAAAGTTTCACATCCAAATTTGATCGTATGAAGAAGTTATGCTGAAAACAAGATTTCCAAATTGATTTCAAATTGATTTTAATAAAATTGATTTTCAAGGCGTTTCGCGTCCGTACGATCAAACGACAGGTCCGATCGATACGAAACTTGAAACCCTATAATAATTCACCGATACGGATCCGATGAAACTGGTTTCATCGAAATCCGAGTCCGTGACCAAAATGGTTATTTTCAATATTCATTAAATAAATTAAATAAATTATAAAAATCCAATTTTTACATCTAAATTCAAAAATTGACCAAATTTCTCCCTTTAAATTTTCTTAATTATTTACTCCAATTCTAAACAATTCAAGTGTCAATACATAGTTGTTCTATTCATCAATTTAGATGTTAATCCTCACTTAAAGGTTAAATTCCAATTTTTAATAAATTCAACATTATACGTTTGATTAAATTTATTAAATTCACTTTCTTTCTATTATTCAAAGTTATTGATGTCAATTTAATGAAACTAACATTGGCTCAATATCTATACATTAAAAATCTCAATTCTAAACTTAGATCTCAACTTATGAAATAGTTAAATAATAAATTCCATCTAAATCTACATCTTCCTACTATCTAAATATTTAGAAAAGTTACTTACCACTTTTTATTGTAAATTTCTAAACTAGTAGATTTGTGTCCTTTCTATCCCTCTGGATATTTAATATTAACTAAAAGCAAATTTACATATAATTTCCATCGTCAATTATTTTAGTGAATAAATCTTCAAAGGTTACTGCAATTAATCCCATTAATTGCAATAAATTCTAATAAATTTGACTTTATTTGATTACAACTCACAAATAAATCAATCATTACTCCCTACGTAGTTAACGTTTCTTTTATATTCCAGTACATTAATATTTACCCAATTTCCATCTTTTGTTTGCATAAATTACTGTATTTCAATCTTATTGGAAATTTTGTTAACTTAACACTTGAATAAAACTTAAAGCCTCAATTAATTCATTCCACTTCGGTTTCATTCTTAAGATTACACTAATTATTATATTATAAAAATGAAATTTTCCCTTGGTTACATCTTATTTATCCACTTACAAAAATTCCACACTAACTGAAATAATTTAGTGCATAAATTGAAATTGATTAAAATAAACTTAACAAACAAATAGAATAAATACGTACAATAATTATTGTCATAAATCTTTTTTATAAGTCTACACATAATTATTATCTTACAATACGTTTTACGTTACTATAAAATTTATACACTCTTCCGTTACCATATTAATAATTACTAAAGTAACGTTCATTCTTAATAACAACGTTATACTATTCAACATATAAAAGGACTCCATTCCCTAAATACATTCATTTATATTTATCCCCTTAAAGTTCTCCTTTATTGACTAGACACATTAATTTAGATTCATTTACATCGAATGCCCTTCTTAGCTATATACTCAATACATGTTAAATCTACATAATTTTTACCCTTTTATTCAAATTCACTTATACCATCAATAACAAAATGTTGCCCTAAATTTAGATTCAATTATATACATTAGATAAATGGGTAAACTTTTGTAATTATCCATATATGAAAATATTTTTATGCATACATTTCCACTTACTTACTATGCATTCATTTATTAAATTACTAATTGCCTTAGTCAACCTATCCCCTATTTACTACCAAATTTCAAATTTAATTATAGCTTATCAATACATAAAATTTACATAGGCAAAACAAATTTTATTACTATCTTAAGTCCATTTATTATTGACAACATTCATTAAATTTCCTTATCAACACTTATTGCATTGATTTATTCAGCGGTCACCTTGTATTTAGTTACTATCCATTTTACAATCCAATGTAAGTCTTCCACTATTTATCTTATATTAAATGAATTCCATTCTACTTAATCTTTTTATTGATATTCACTAATTCAACCCTTATATCAGTTTATTATATTTAACTTTAAATCAAATTGTGACAATCTACATTATCCAAATCTATTGTCATAAAATTTTATTGTTACACTAAATTACAACTACTATACCAAATTTCTACATTTATTCTCAATTAGATTAGAAATTATATTAATTCAATTCATTTAATATTATTAATTTAACGGGTCGTTACAATCTCCCCCACTCAAAACTTTTCGTCCCCGAAAAGGAAAAAGAAGGGAGAAGGAAGAATAAACAGTACATCTTATTTCAAATATTAACTTATAAACAATAATTTACTGGATTAATTTCCTTTAATGAAATATACCCGTTTATAATCATTACAACCTTTTATACTTAAATCATTAAAGTTTGGAAAATATTCAACAAAATTCTAAGTCCAAAATTTACGAAATTTTTTGGCAGAGTCTCCTTTGCACGGTGAGGCTCGGGAGAAAGTATAATATCAAAATATACAAATATATTACATATATTATCAAAATATTATATCCCAACACGGGAAAAATAGCGCTTTAAACGTAATCCGAAAACGTACCTATTTGTCGGGCAATATACGCTTATTATTTTGGAACCAAAAGCAGTAGCAGTTGCTTCCATCACCTGTATTCACTTATATAATCTAAAAGGTTAAATATTTATTTTAAAGTGAACTATTCAAGTGGATTCAATCATTAATCAACCAAAAAATTCAACAACCATCAACCTTACAAACAACATACATACACAAACGAAGCACCCATTTAATCCATCAAACAGATAGTTGTTTGGGTTCAAACTTGAAATTTGTATGAAATGGAATTAACTATCAAGTGCATCCTTTACTCAACAGTCTTAGATGGAACAAAGATAGATACTTATTCATTTAACCACTTCAAATTTCTTACCCAACAACATAAATCAAACAACACAATTCAAACCAACACCCAAATTTATTTATTATACATTTATCTCATGCTTCAATGGTTTGATTTTCTTTCTTTCATTTATGGAGTGATTTCTTTATTTCTTACAATTTCCATTTTCCATTTATCACAAAATTCATTATATTTGTATTCCAATTTATTTACTAAAGTTTCTATCATCTATTTATACTACTTACCTTTACTTATAGTAAAATTTCCAATTTAACTTAAGTCTATACAATTTATTCTCATTAATAATAGCAAATTAATAGAATACCTTTATTACCTTACTCTTCACTTGTAAGATTTCCCTTTACATTTTCCTACTAACATTGCAACTTTTTATTATATGGTAAGTTATGTATGTTTTAAGAATGTAAGTGAAAATTTACAAGTTTCTTCTCCATTCCTTTAATTAATATATATTTGTTTTATAAATTACAATTTCGACTTACCTTTAATCTCATTCATTTATTTAATGTTGAAGTTTCCATTATATTTAATTACAGTAACCCTCTACTTACACTTAATTTATTAACCTTATAACTTGCATTCCTATAAGTGAAAGATTTTACTCATTCATTAACTATGGATTGCAGTCATTTATATTTTTCCTACTTTCCATTATATTAGAATAGGGGAAATTAAGGCGTACTTAAGTTAATAACCCTACAATCAAACTTTATAAATTAAGGAATTTCATTTTTACTTTCTTACGGTTAAAATCACCTATTAATAATACAGCCTTTAATTTTAGTAAAATTCCAATCATCACTTAAGTTAATACCATTAAATTCTTATTTATAACAGTAATTTATTGAATACTTCATTGTTTCCAAAAATTCTACTTGCATAATATTCTATTCCACTCTTAATTTACATTTCAACTTTTTATACTTGGTAAGTTATTTATGTTAAAGAAAAAGCAAAAGAACTTATACAAGTTTAATCTCAATTCTCTTAATTCATTTATTGTTCAATAGATCTTTACCATTTTTTATAAGTTAAATTTTAACTTCCTTTATACTTAGCATTCATTCTTTTACCTACCTTTAGAGGTTTCAATTTATTACTTACTTACCTTTTATTCCACTAAAATAGTTTAAACAATTTAATTAATGGAAATTTAGGAATTAAATACCGGGCCAAATTTCAATTTTATTTTAAAAATAATAGATAAATGAGTTCTTACAACTTATATCTCAAGTTATATTTAAAACAATTAAAAATTCAATCAATTTCAAAAATAAATCTGCAGTAGAGTGTACCACAGTGGCCTTTCCCCTTTGAAACTCGAAGATGAAAGTCGATGATGCGGCCGTCATCACCGAAATTATTTTCCAGCGACAGAGAGGAAAGTACAAACTTATTTTCTTCAAAATCCTCTTTAAACCAATTCTTTCGAATTATACTAAATATTTATATAAGAAAATACTTATAAACCAAATCCCTATATTTCATAAACCCTTTGAAAGAAGATTTTCAAAAATCCCGGACTTAAGTTCTAAAATCTCCAATTTGATTTATTAAAATTCAACTTAGCTTTAATTCATTACAAATATTTTTATTACCTAACACCCAACTATAGCAACCAAAATATATCTTTATAAAAATATTTTTATATATAGAAAATATAATAGGCAAAATTATTTCATTCACCTATATTAAAAACAAATATTATGTCGGTCTGTCCTATTAAGTGTTTAGAAATCCCTATTGATGTCATAGCGTCCCATGCATCAACCAGAATTTATAAATACAAAGCGGAACAGATTAACACAATATCAAAATCTTTATTAACACTAACAAATACGCTCTCTCATATATATACACTCAGCGACTCCCATAGGGTATTACTACCCTATTAACAAAGAGTCAAACCCCACAAAACCAAGGTTTATCGCTAAACCAAAGCTCTGATACCAGCTGTAACATCCCGCCTTGTCACACACTTTAAACCGACACACGTGCCAATTCAAAGCATACGCAAGGGTGGATTGTTATGGGGTAAATAAGAAAAACAGGGAAGAAATAAAGCAAAATAGAATCTCACAGCGGAAGGATAAAATATAATAATAAATATACAGTTCATAAAACTGTTTTACAAAACACTTGATTGCTCTTTATACAATAAATATCAGAGTTACACATACCAATACAATCAATGCAGCGGAATAGTATGAGTGTTATGCAATACTATAATAATAATACGGATTCTTCGTCTTCGTCCTCCAAAGCTAAAATCTTCGATCCTGAAACGCTCGGACTGACCTGAGCGAATTTGAAAAGACAAAAACACTCGAGTCAGAACTAAAAGATCTTATGTGAGTTAAATTAACAGAAATAAATATGAGTACAGTAACTCAAGAGATATTAGGGATTTACATCTCCTAAGGATCCGTTAAACTATTTACTATGTAGTATATTGCGCTATTATAATAGTGTCTATTTATAAAATAAACTTACTTTTAAATAGCGTTAAGGCTTTACAATTTCCACCTTAACACGTAAAATGCCAATAGTCTATACAGTACCGTAATACCTCCTGATCGGGAGGCTACCAGAGGATACTCCATAGGTATGACACAAATAGAAACTCGTAGTAAAGGCTCGGTATGGTAGGTGACACGGCACAACTAGGCAATGCCAGGGTAGATATACCAATTGCTATCCAGGCTGGTGGAAACGCGTAGCCGCAGTTACCGCCCACCTCGGACTAACTCCCCAAAATCAAAATATAGAAGTGGCCACTGAATCAATCCAAAATCAAAGTATAATATCGAAGAGGAGGGTCCGATCAGAGGAATGACCTCATTGGCCTGAGAATCGCTCCTGTTTTAGCCACCTTATGCCAACTCACGGGAGTCGGGTCCACGTATTTACCTTACAGGAAACGTCGCCACCACCTACTTCATTCTGGAATCTCCACCGCGTACACGGTTAGTCAAAGTGGTTTTCGGTATCGACAGAGAGTATGTCCATATCCGATCCCGGTCTCTTTGCCAACCCATCGTTATTATAACACCGCGGTCATTTAAAAAAATAGGTTATACTTTAAAAATCAAAATAAACATTCCATTTCATAACCATGAATACGATATCATTTCAAAACCCAAAACCATATTTTATCACTTATCCCAAATATAATTCTTTTCCAAAATCATAATGCTTTAACTTCATAACGTCTGAAAATCAAATATTTCAAAGCATAATATTTTGAAAATCATAATTTAAAACCATAACTTCTAAAAACTTGAATGGTTTGGACATTCAACGGTGTATGAATTAAATGGTTAAACTTAAATGTTACTTTGTAAAGAAAATAGTTCTCATGGCTTTACAAATACATTTCTTTATTAAAGTCTAAACCAAAATTTATATTATCTCTCTCAAGTTCCAAAACCACTTCAATTTATTTATATATACGCATATCCATTTTGAGTATCAATATTCAAACTAAAGTCGGATTTTATGCTTTCAACAAATCAATTGTTCTATTAATTAGTCTTGAATATTCATATAAAATCCATAAATAATAAGACTTCAATTTCTAGTAATAATATATATATATTTTTCCCAATTCAAATTATACTAGAATATTCATTTCAATTTATTTTGGGAAAAATCCAATTATAAATATCATATCTTAAAATTTCCAAACTTAACATTTAAACATATGATATAAATTATTAAACTCCATTTTCTTAATTTTCTTCCATTTTTAATAAAGATTTGTATACACCTTTTAATTTCAAAATTTTCAACTTCATATGTATATATATATGGAAGAAAAATATTTATACAATATAAAATTTAAGATTATTATAAACCGTATTCCATCCAAACCATAGAAATCACATAAAAATAGTTATATATAGACCGCGGTGCCTGTATAAAATTTTCTATCCTATGGTCAAGTGATACGGATATTTATCATTTCAATCCGCAATTTAAAAGATATAAAAATTTGCGGTTATATATCATTTCAAACCACAATCCCGAATGAAATGAAATATGCATGATAATTTGCAATTTAATGATATCCAATAAACATCCATTCATCAACATCATCCAAATCGCAATCATCAATCAATATCAATCAATAACAATATTATTTTTGGTACTACATAACAGCAATTTTATTCAAATTAAATTTAACAGCTATTAATCTACAGTCTATATTCAGAAATAAATTATATAACTGTTAACTAGCAGTTCATATACAAACAAATAAATTTTAACTGTAAATTTATACGCAATAAATGAATTAAATTAACAGTTAAATTTAATAAATGCATTTCAACAAATATGAGTGAAATAAACATGCCAAATACTCATAAATAAATTTCTATTCATTTCTAAATTAATTTAACAAACATAAAAGCTTCTAGTAGTTGTGAGTGGGTTAAAACACTCACCTTTGAAATTTAAATCGAAATTAAATCCAATTTAAACTCAAAATTTGGACAGTCTCCAAATTCATCCAAACTCGTGCCAAAACGTCAGAAATTCCGATACGATCCCATCAATACAAACCGCGCGCGAATCCGAGCTCGTATGCAAAAGTTATGAAAATTTGAAAAATGAAAAATTCTGGTCCTGGGTCGACATCGGGTTCGACTTCGGTGCGCCGCCTCAATTCCCCGGTGCTTGCTTGGAGTTTTCGCCAAAACGACCCGGAGCGACCCGAGTCATTTTCTTCCTGACTCGAAGTTGCTCTAGGGTTTTCTCCCCTGAAACCCGAAGCGCGACCAGAAGCTGCTGCAGATCCGCAATTTTTTTTTTTTTTTTTAAATTTGAATTTTTTTTTTTGAACTGACTGGATCTAGGGTTAGCCCCATTGAAGAAGAAGAGAAGCTTGAAGAAGATGAACGTACAGCAAATAGACAATAGAATGGAGCCAGGGTTTATAACTGTATATTTATAGGTAGGGTTGGGTTAGAGTAGATAGACTAGATAGATGAACGTACGAAACAAACTAAGGCCCAAAAAGCCCGTTCTGACCCCGGAACGAAATTTGTCAAACCCATATATCCAGATAGGTATTTTAAAATATTCTGAACGCGATGGAAAAAGTTTCACGTCCAAATTTGATCGTATGAAGAAGTTATGCTGAAAACAAGATTTCCAAATTGATTTCAAATTGATTTTAATAAAATTGATTTTCAAGGCGTTTCGCGTCCGTACGATCAAACGACAGGTCCGATCGATACGAAACTTGAAACCCTATAATAATTCACCGATACGGATCCGATGAAACTGGTTTCATCGAAATCCGAGTCCGTGACCAAAATGGCTATTTTCAATATTCATTAAATAAATTAAATAAATTATAAAAATCCAATTTTTACATCTAAATTCAAAAATTGACCAAATTTCTCCCTTTAAATTTTCTTAATTATTTACTCCAATTCTAAACAATTCAAGTGTCAATACATAGTTGTTCTATTCATCAATTTAGATGTTAATCCTTACATAAAGGTTAAATTCCAATTTTTAATAAATTCAACATTATACGTTTGATTAAATTTATTAAGTTCACTTTCTTTCTATTATTCAAAGTTATTGATGTCAATTTAATGAAACTAACATTGGCTCAATATCTATACATTAAAAATCTCAATTCTAAACTTAGATCTCAACTTATGAAATAGTTAAATAATAAATTCCATCTAAATCTACATCTTCCTACTATCTAAATATTTAGAAAAATTACTTACCACTTTTTATTGTAAATTTCTAAACTAGTAGATTTGTGTCATTTCTAGCCCTCTGGATATTTAATATTAACTAAAAGCAAATTTACATATAATTTCCATCGTCAATTATTTTAGTGAATAAATCTTCAAAGGTTACTGCAATTAATCCCATTAATTGCAATAAATTCTAATAAATTTGACTCTATTTGATTACAACTCACAAATAAATCAATTATTACTCCCTACATAGTTAACGTTTCTTTTATATTCCAATACATTAATATTTACCCAATTTCCATCTTTTATTTGCATAAATTACTGTATTTCAATCTTATTGGAAATTTTGTTAACTTAACACTTGAATAAAACTTAAAACCTCAATTAATTCATTCCACTTCGGTTTCATTCTTAAGATTACACTAATTATTATATTATAAAAATGAAAATTTCCCTTGGTTAGATCTTATTTATCCACTTACAAAAATTCCACACTAACTGAAATAATTTAGTGCATAAATTGAAATTGATTAAAATAAACTTAACAAACAAATAGAATAAATACGTACAATAATTATTGTCATAAATCTTTTTTATAAGTCTACACATAATTATTACCTTACAATACGTTTTACGTTACTATAAAATTTATACACTCTCCCGTTACCATATTAATAATTACTAAAGTAACGTTCATTCTTAATAACAACGTTATACTATTCAACATATAAAAGGACTCCATTCCCCAAATACATTCATTTATATTTATCCCCTTAAAGTTCTCCTTTATTGACTAGACACATTAATTTAGATTCATTTACATCGAATGCCCTTCTTAGCTATATACTCAATACATGTTAAATCTACACAATTTTTACCCTTTTATTCAAATTCACTTATACCATCAATAACAAAATGTTGCCCTAAATTTAGATTCAATTATATACATTAGATAAATGGGTAAACTTTTGTAATTATCCATGTATGAAAATATTTTTATGCATACATTTCCACTTACTTACTATGCATTCATTTATTAAATTACTAATTGCCTTAGTCAACTTATCCCCTATTTACTACCAAATATCAAATTTAATTATAGCTTATCAATACATAAAATTTACATAGGCAAAACAAATTTTATTACTATCTTAAGTCCATTTATTATTGACAACATTCATTAAATTTCCTTATCAACACTTATTGCATTGATTTATTCATCGGTCACCTTTTATTTAGTTACTATCCATTTTACAATCCAATGTAAGTCTTCCACTATTTATTTTATATTAAATGAATTCCATTCTACTTAATCTTTTTATTGATATTCACTAATTCAACCCTTATATCAGTTTCTTATATTTAACTTTAAATCAAATTGTGACAATCTACATTATCCAAATCTATTGTCATAAAATTTTATTGTTACACTAAATTACAACTACTATACCAAATTTCTACATTTATTCTCAATTAGATTAGAAATTATATTAATTCAATTCATTTAATATTATTAATTTAACGGGTCGTTACATTCAACGTCTAGTTCAAATCGAGATAAGCGGCTTAGCGCGTATCGATGGTGATGTCTCCATTCAATGGATACGATTTTGATGGATACGAACCGAAGCTGCCTGATGGATTCGAATGAACGCCTCGTTCATCGATTCGAACTAATCATTGGTCGACCGGTACGAAGTTCATGGATGCGAAGAGCTGGCCATTCTGATGGATACGAAACTGATGGATACGAACCGAGGTGTGGTGATGGATACGAGCCTATCGATACGAAGTAAACTCGGTCAATGGATACGAAGTCCATCGATATGAAGTGCGGCCTACTGATGGATACGAAACAGTGCTCTAGGATGGATACGAACTATGTATGGTTGATGGATACGAAACACACCAACCTGATGGATGCGAACCGTGGTCCTTCGATGGATTCGAACATCACATCTTCCCTAACTTGCATCGATCATATCTCATTCATACGAACTCGGATTAAGCTGAAATTTAAAATGCTAGCTTTCATGGCTTTGCTTGTCATGTCCTATCAATTGTAGCCTGATCCAGGCTCGGTCAAAATTCATCATATCCATAGTGCAGCAATGTATAACCAATCTTTGAGACGAACTGTCTTTTGTTTTCGATCGATCTTTTAGTATCACGGCTTTGCCAAAAAGCAGGATAATTTGCCCCTCAAAACATGCCTTACGATAGGAAGGTGTGTTTGTAATGCCATAAGTTGGATGTTCATATCCTGTCAACAACCTGTAAAAAAACTCGATAGTTTCATATGATCTCGAATGACGATCGTTTGGATCGTATGCCATTTGAGGTGAATTGGGACGGTTCGCGGTCGATGCCGTTCGTGGCAAATGGCGAGATGGGACCGTTCGCGGTCAGATGCCGTTCATGGCAAATGATGCAATGGGACCGTTCGCGGTCGGATGGAAAAACGGGACCGTTCGCGATCGGATGTCGTTCGTGGCAGATGATGCAATGGTGTCGTTCATGGAAAATGTTGATCGTTCGCGATCGAGTGTCGTTCAAGGCGGATTGTGACCGTTCTCGATCGGGTGGCGCTCGAGGCGAGTTGTGACCGTTCAAGGTAGGGTGCCAATCGAAGCAAAGTGTGATCGTTCGCGATCGATTGTCATATATGCTGAGTTACGACCGTTCGCGGTTGGGTGCCGTGCGAGGCAGAATGTGATCGTTCGTGATCGTATATTATACTAAGTGAATCGTGACCATTCGCGGTCGGGTGCTGTTCGAGGCAAATTGTGATCGTTCGCGGAGGTGAATTGTGATCGTTCACGACCGTGTGCCGTTCGAGACGAATTGTGATCGTTCGCGATCGTGTGCCGTTCAAGGCGAATTGTGATCGTTCGCGATCGTGTGACGTTGGAGGCGAATTATGATCGTTTGCGATCGTGTGCTATTCGAGGCGAATTGGTGTGCCCGGGGGGCTTAGTATTATCGATGTCAGATTTCACGTTCGGGGGAGTTTCTGAATCAAAAACTTCGGCGGTTCATCGCCATACAAGAGGTGCTCGTGGACCGTTTGCGATCCAACGGGCATACAAGTAAATTCTTTCACAGAATTGCAAATATCAAACCAATGATCATACGAATTCCACAACATAAATGTCCAAACAAACTAAGTCCAAATGTTCAAATCAAAATCAAAGCAAAAAAGCAAGATGAAGATGTCAACGTGTAAACTCTTACTATGATGCGGTTAGTAGTCATTCAGAGCATGCCTATGGATCGTGCACGATCGCTTACATGTGTAAATGATTTAACCGTGCTAGTGAGAGGTTTACGACTTGTTCATCATTATTTCAATCAATTGATAATCAAAAGTTGTCCCGGTTCAGGGTCACCTCTAGCTGATGTAAACGGTGGTCGCTCTGGCTCCACCGTTGGAGCTCGCCTCCTCACATACTGAAGCAACATACCGTTCCTGATATGCCCTTCCACCTCATCCTTCAAATGTCTACAACAATTAGTGTTATGACCGTTCAGTTCATGGAATAAGCAATATTTATCGGATTTCCTCTCGTCGGCTGTTGGATCCCTTCGCATTGGTCTACGATACGGAACCTGCTCTCTGGTATCCTGATAGATTCGTTCCAAACTATCGTTCAGCTCTGAGTACGTGGTGAATCTTGGTTCCTTTCGTGGTCGCATTGATCTGTTATAGCAATTCTCAGCCTTTCGTTTCCCCTTGCTAGTTTCTGTACCTTTCTCAGGCGGATTTCCATCTTTGACCGCATAAACATTAATCTCTTCTCCTTCTTCTCTTTCTGCACTCACGTCTTCCAATCGAAAAAACTTTTC
Source organism: Allium cepa (assembly GCA_030765085.1). Classification (NCBI taxonomy): domain Eukaryota; kingdom Viridiplantae; phylum Streptophyta; class Magnoliopsida; order Asparagales; family Amaryllidaceae; genus Allium; species Allium cepa. Next base: position 1,048,305,547 of record CM060941.1, read on the forward strand.
TGCCACGTGATAGAATTCTCCTAGATCTAGGCAGATCTTTAGTCAACGAATTTTTGAACTCTGTGCCATCAGCCATTCCAGACACAGCTGCCATCATAACCATAGATGGATCTGTTCGATCCACCGATGCTGCTGCCGCGTTGAATCGCGTCAGAAAACTCCTCAAGGATTCCCCAGCTTTCTGCTTTAAAATTGCTAAATTCATCACATTCTTGGGTCTTGCAATGTGAACCCTAAATTGCCTCATGAATCTCTCAGTTAAATCCGCCCATGTTCCTATGGAACCGTTCTCCAGTTTCCTAAACCATAATATTGCGATGTCCGTCAGATATAATGGAAAGCACCGGGCCATAACTTCCCGTGATGCCCCCAGCACTTCCATGTGCCTCATATACCTTGTCAGATGGATCGTGGGGTCCGTTCTCCCATCGTACATCTCCACTGACGGTAACTTGAACTCTGGTGGGTTCCTAGCCATCCTAATTGCAGGAGAAAAGGGACTCCTGTTCACGTCTTCTAGATCTTTGTTCACTAATCCGCCTCTCATGGCTCGCCTGACCATCTCCGTCAATCTATCATTGTCTCCAAGATGAAATCCTCGTTCATCGCCGTCAACCTACCCCCCGAATCCATGAGAGCCTTCTGGAATCTGCCCCCTCGATTGAGCGTTCATTCCTTTGCTACCTCCAGGTTGCGTAGATGCTCCTCTCTCTCTCTGGGATTGGATCAACATGCTCCAAGTGTGTGCCCCCTAATCCAGGCGCTACGCCGGATGGTCCTGCTTCATTCTAAACTCCATCAGCTCCTCGATTTTACGCTCCAAGTTGCCCAATCTGTTGAAACAAACTCAGGATCAACTCCTCCTGCCTCTTCATCATTGCCTCCATCTCATCCCTAGTGATGAAGACCGACGCCTGGTTCGCTCCTGAGGAAGTCTCTTGACTTCCCTCTGTTCACTTTTATCTGGTCTCTGCCTTCTACTCGTTTGCCTTGTCATAGCTCCTTAAATCTGAATTCTTAAATCTTCAAATTCAACTTCTCTTCAATCAGCCTTCTCAACGAAAGCACCAAAGTGTTTGCACCAAAAATGGTCACAAACCCCAATAACGTGAAAGCACCCGTATATGAATAAATCGGCAATATTTAACACAAATCTCGGATCTAAGCAATATCAAGCACAGTAATTCAGAAATAACAATCACAAACACAGGATTTATAGTGGTTCGGCGATCTTCCCTACGTCCACTTTGAAGCTTATGATTTTATTGATTCACTTGATGATTTCGATCTGTTACAACAGATTACAGCAAGTTATATCTCTAATACTTGATTACAATAGTGATAGAAAGACGTAGAATTGAATCCGGTAGAGTTTGAACGTCCAATGGCCAAAAGATCTCTTTTCTATAGGCTTCGTGGGGTTATTTATAGGCGTAGGAGGCTGAGATCGTGCCCAAACTTCATAAGACTTCTTCTGGCACGTGAGTGGACCCACGCGACCGACCCCACCAAGTTTCGACTCGATCTGCGATCAATACAGAACGATTTCGTATCCATCAAAAATTGATCCAATCGAGCTGAAACTTGGCAGGAACAATCTTTACCTTGCATGGAAGATGCTGTGAAAATTTCATAGCATTTGGACATGTGGTTTAGGAGATATAATCAATACGAGTTGGAGTTTTTGGGTTGGCTGTTCGCTTCGAATCGATTACTTCAAATCCATGTATTCGAATTGATGGGCGCACGTGCTTTCGAGACGATGTGGCACGCACTCCTTGGATCAATCCACTCCTTATGCCTAGTTGACTGCTTCGCATCCATGAATTTCGCCTCGTTTGTATTGAGTACTGTTATCCAGTTTGAATCAATCAACTCCGTGTATTTCGTATCAACTTTCAATGTCTAGTTCGAATCGAGATAAGCGGCTTAGCCCTATCGATGGTGATGTCTCCATTCAATGGATACGATTTTGATAGATACGAACCGAAGCTGCCTGATGGATTCGAATGAACGCCTCGTTCATCGATTCGAACTAATCATTGGTCGACCGATACGAAGTTCATGGATGCGAAGACCTGGCCATTCGGATGGATACGAAGCCGATGGATACGAACCGAGGTGTGGTGATGGATACGAGCCTATCGATACGAAGTAAAATCGGTCGATGGATACAAAGTCCATCGATACGAAGTGCAGCCTACTGATGGATATGAAACAGTGCTCTAGGATGGATACGAATTATGTATGGTTGATGGATACGAAACGCACCAACCCGATGGATACGAACCGCGGTCCTTCGATGGATTCGAACATCACATCTTCCCTAACTTGCATCGATCATATCTCATTCATACGAACTCCGATTAACCTGAAATTTGAAATGCTAGCTTTCATGGCTTTGCTTGTCATGTCCTATCAATTATAGCCTGATCCAGGCTCGGTCAAAATTCGTCGATATCCATAGTGCAACAATGTATAACCAATCTTTGAGACGAACTGTCTTTTGTTTTCGATCGATCTTTTGGTATCACGGCTTTGCCAAAAAGTGGGATAACATATAATCCATTTGAAATAATCAAAATCTCAATTTAGAATATTTTACCAAATAGTTCACTTCATATTTCAAAAATCACATTTTGATTATATTTCTCAAAAATCATAATTTTTTATAACATAAAAATTATAACATTTATTTATTTAAAATAAATTCATTCTTTTAACAATTCAAAATTCAACAAAACATATATTTTAAAAATCACTTGAAAATCCTTTTTAAATTTGAAAATCATCGCTTTAACATTTTAAATTACCAAAAATAGGCCCAATGCTATGACATTACGAAATACGTCAATCACAGCATCCAAAACATCATATGTCACATGATAACAACATATATCACAATATCTGTAAATAAACCAATACTGGTGAGAAATCAAATTGGATCACTCCAACCTATCACTTGCAACAAATATACATATTAGAATATGTGTACAATGTCCGCTTCGAGGCAAACATGCGTACAAAGGGTCATCTTCTCATACACGGGAGCATATAGGGTCTCATCTGCTCCAATAGGTAGGAATATATCCGCATACCAATCAATATATATAATATACAATATGTCATCCAAACAATCATCAATCAACATAGATAAATTTATTCTCACTTATAAAAAGTATATCGGTGAGTCAGAAAGAGTGGGCTGTACTTACATTGATTCCAATAGCAGTTGCAGTGTTTTATTCTGAATAAAATTAAACGAGCGTTTAATTTTTACCCAAATTTACACTAGCTCCAATCAACTCCAAACAACTCCAGAAAGTAATGCCCATCAATACGGACCCAACGCAACTCGTTTCGTCAAAAACAGACCTCGTATGAAGAAGTTATGATGTTTTAAAGTTTATACGAATTTAATATATATATATATCAATTTTCTTTTTAACTTTAACCTATTTTAAATCTCGGCCGTTTGATTTGCTTCGAAGAGATCTGGCTGAAGTTTTTTGTGACGACCCGTCTCCTCGACCCTAAGAAATCGACACTAACACATCCACGGTATTCACGTGCCGTAAATCCAAATGCGGGGAGGCAGATTATCAGGGGTGTAAAAGAAATAAACATAGAAGACAACAGAATAGTAGAATCTCGCATCGCATTCAACATTTATAATTATACATAACGATCAGAGTCAAATATAAATCTAGCGGGATAGTTATAACTGTCTATCTGTACATATGCTAGAAATACATACTACATAACACAATGGAAAATGGGTAGATAACTACATAAGGTACTTCAGCTTCATAGCTCCAACAGACTTGTCCAAAATGCTCCCCAACATGCTCCAAAATGCTCCTAAGGTATCCTGACCACATGGCTGCCCGAAAAATAGGGCACCGAGAGTTTAAAGGGAAAAACAAACTCCAGGTCGGTCATGGGAATGGTGTGAGAACTCAAAGTATGATGTTTTTTAAAACAAAAAGGTATCTCATAAGACCACGCTGCACATAATCACGGAACGGGTTTTTACCTTATGATAACCAAAACTCTTTATTACGCAAAATTTAGAGATATTATTTTTAATGACATTTTTTGAAAGCATTATCAAATAAACTTATTGATCTTAGCTGAAATTGTTACAATTAGTAAATTCCAGCATACTAGGTTCTATAAACAAGTCCTAAGGTTCTTGTTGGAGAATGGATTTCCATACAAATGACCAGGTGAAGGGAATACTTTCTGATGGGTACACCTCTAGATGGATGTCTCGAGGACCATCACAAAGGATCCTCTACCAACACAAGACCAGCCTATCTCTGTAACTAGATAGTACCGTATATATCATCCCCCGGTCATTACCGACCTTTATCCGACAGCACTCTTCGCATACATCCACATTAATTTACATCCTGAACATCATAGCAAGAAGAAATATATCTAGAAGGGAATGATCATACCCTACTTGGGAATGACCCACTTAGCCTTATTGCATCTAACCCTGTTTCAGTCATTTCCGGTTGATGAGGCTCGAGGCTACAATTGCCTTTCCACATAGCACATCTTCTTTCACTTTGAATGCCATATTGCCATTCCACATTCACATGACTGATTTCTACAAACGTAACTTCCTGAGCTCGTATGTCTCGGAAAAGGGTGTTAAGCTAAGAGAACGTGTCTTCTCCGCCACCGGCTGATATACTTTTATAGAAACCACTCATTATGATTTGGAATGCAAGGTCAGACATTCATCCATACAAGTCCGTACTGGGACTGTACGAAACCGAAGGCACTTTTCGCGGCCATTACTAGGCGAGAAGCCCTTTGTGGTTTTGAGGTTTTTCATAACAAAGAGACCACTGCTGCAATATAGTGCATCGGGAGTTTATCCCCAATTAATCAACAAGTAGTCCCTCATTATTATTCGTCTCTATATCTCCATCTTCAAACATCTTCATTCTTCAAACACGTAAACTGGTTCGAAGTGGTTTCCAGATAGGAATCAACCAAATCCAATCCCGGTTCGTTCGAAATCCAATCATTGATAAAAATGATGTAATTAGGTGATTTTTTTTCGATTCATTCATTTTCCCTTACCAAAATATCTTCGAGAGATATATATTTTCAAAAATATTGTTTATTGAATACGGGATCATTTAAACCTTTTTTGAATGCTTCTCAAATCATTTTAAAAAAAAGTATCTTTTGAGAAAATAAGATTATAGGAATCATTCTACTTTTATCCAAAATCAACTTTCGTATTCAATAAGTGCTATGGACGGAATATCGGTGAGATCACCTTTTAAATTCCACGAATAGGACAAGTTCCCTCTTCGAATTTTAATAATGAGTATAAGAAGATTATTTCTATAAAATCCAAGTTGAGCATCCGGGCTTTCCTTTCGATATGTTCCACCCCTCGCCTAAAAGAGAAAACTTAGGCCCGTTAAGTTCAGGGCACTGGTTGCTCCATCCCTAACCTTACTTACACATCTTGTTTTCACTTTTAGATCTCATAGGCGGGACAAATGTACTAGTCATTTCCGCATACTCGTTTTCCCTTTTTAAATCACTTAACTTCTTGTTTAACCATCTTTGAAATAATATTAAATTGTTCAATTTTCTTCTCGAAATTCTTTGTTATTTACTTAAAAACATTTACTAAGGATTTGGGAAAGAATTGTTAAGTTTCAAACTTTATTTCAAAAGTTACTGAAAAGCGTTACAGAAAGTGTTGCAAAAAGTGTTTTAAAAACTATATTCTTCAAAACGACTTTTATATCATTTATAAAGCCATTTTTTCAACTAAATCACTTTTAAGACATTTTAAAAGATTTTTAGAATTTATTTCATATCTTTAAAACGATTATTTTATCAATTCTCAACTTTGGTCATTTAGAGCAAAAAGGGGATTTTTCTTGAAAATTGATTTTTCCATATTTTCAAATATACAAGATGAAATCTTGATTTTCTTTTTTTATGAAAGATATGGATATAAGGATTCGAAAAATACTATCTTCGAAGAATTCCGAACTATATTTCACTTCGTATGTTCATTTGAACTTTTGATGCGAAAATGCGAACTAACGTTACGCGACGCGTCAAATTTTTAGCATATTTTGAGATTCATATCCAAACTTTGTCAAAACAAGTTTAAACACTTAGGAATCATTTCTAAAGTATTTTCAAACATTTTTCAAAGGTATAAATGATTCCATATCACATTTCATTTCTTTTGGAAAGTGATTTCCATGTGATTATACGTCGTGTAAATCTGTGACTTGTTTCGACATATATATTCAATATACAACTAATAAACATCCAGAACAATATTTATAATTATTTTAACATATTCTAATATGTCATATGAACTTGCATATCAATTTAACAACATTTTTAATACAATGTCACATAATTCTCATTTATGTACATATTTGCTTACTAACTTTTTACAAATGACTTAAAGGTGGTTGCTTTCTTTTTCAAACACTTATCAAACATCATTATTAACATCCAAATAATATTTATAACTTGCAAAACATCATATAAATATTTCATACTTAACAATTTAGAGTTCTCACATTGTTTAGTTTTGGCGAACGTAAAATCGACTATAGCTTCGCTACTTGACGTTTTTAGCTTACGATCCCTTGAACGCTTCGACTTAGATGGCTCGTCTTGGCTTGTGGAAGGATAGGAGTGCTCGGCCAAATGGAGAAAGCGGAAGGCGTGAGCAATGTGAGGAAGGAGGAGGAGTTTGAAGTGGTTCGGATGGTGTTTTGTCGATATTTTCTTTATTTTATTTTTAAAAATATTTTGGCATAACTTTGTTAAGGCTGGAAGCCATTAAAGGAGGTAAAATGAAGCTTGAAATTTTAAGAAGAAGAAGTGTGGAAAGAAGTGAGAAAGTGTGTATGTATTTATAGAAAATATTTGAGAATAAAGTATAGATTTGTGTTTTTACTTAAATAACCTTCCTTAAGAATTAAGTAAACTTATTAAATTCAAAACTTACCATCCACGTCACATCACACTTTTAAAATTCAAATAATTTAGAACTAAGTAAAGAATAAGAATGATTACTTTACTTTATGTCACATTCCTTTACTTTATGTCACTTTTCTTTACTTTATGTCACTTTTGATGTGACATGTGTTTTGTCTTCTTTAGTTTACTTTTGCTAATTACTTTCTAGAATTTTCTAAGTGTGATTACTAAAAGTAACCTTGTTTAGTTAATTGTTAACTATCTTTATATGTTACCATATTTATTAAATTGTGTACGTAAAGGTGCAACAACGTTGCGAAAACTTTAAATCAACAAAACATTGATTTTTGACAAAATGTTTTACGGTCATATTTTGACGTTTTATTTAAACTATTTATTTACGTAAACCAAATTTAAAAATAAATTTATACAATGTCATTTAAAAATATAAACACTCATGAATAAATTAAAATAATTTACTAAACCATTTAAACTTACTTTTCTGAAATTAGGATTTTGTTACTTTTGTCAATGCAAGCAAATGCTACTATTTTTGTGTATATTTCTATTTTCAAATCATATCTAAGATTGTTTGAATCTTAAAACCTATTATATTTTATATTTAAAATCACTTTAAATATTATATTTTGAAGTGGTTAAATTTTGGGTCGTTACTTCTCCCTTACTTAAAAGAATTTCTCCTCAAAATTAGATAAGAAAAAAATAGCTCGGAAGAAAATATATATCCAATAAGATGGAATATATACAATAAGTGATTACATCACATGCGGTGAGTACACTCAAATGATAGATAAAGCCTATACATCGATCCTAAACTCGGGATATGTTTTTCTCATTCTATCTTCTATTTTCCATGTGCAATCATCAGCATCCCCGCTCCACTGAACTTTTACTAACCTTACAACCTTCGTTCTTAATCGTTTCTCATCTTGATCCACGATTCGAATGGGTCTTCTAATAACTGCTAAGTTTGGTTCTATCTCCAAGTCATCCTGAGCAGCTGTTTCTATGATTTGTTCTGGGTCATATATATGCTTCCACAAATGTGATACGTGAAAAACATTATGTACACCAGACAATCTTTCAGGCAATTGTACTCGATAAGCTAGTGGTCCAATTCGTTCGAGAATGGGAAAATGTCCAATATATCGAGGTGCTAAGTTTCCAGCTCTTCCAAATCTTACTACACCTCTCATTGGAGAGACTTTCAAAAAGACTGAATCTCCAACTGAGAATTCCAGATTTCTACGCCTTCGGTCAGCATAAATCTTTTGTCTACTTTGGGCTTCTTTTAGCTTCATTCTAATCATATCAACTTTCTCTGAAGCTTCTCATACCATATCTGGGCCAAGCACTAACCGATCTTCAGTTTCTATCTAACATGTTGGTAATTTACATGGACGACCATACAAAGCTTCATAGGTGCCATGCCGATACTAGCTTGATAGCTATTATTATAGAAGAACTCTACTAAATGTAAATGATTCTCCGATGAGCCTCCAAAGTCTAGAATACAGGCCCTTAAAAGATCTTTCAAAACACGGTTAACTCTTTCCGTCTGTCCATCAGTTTAGGGGTGATATGCTGTAACAACCCGCATATTTTACCATTAAATATTTAAATATTTTATTTTAAATATTCATCGTTAGTCGGATTTTGGTCCGAAAAGTTACTTTTTGCAAACATTCGAATTAGGACTCAAGACCACCCCATTGAGTTCAGAATGACGTTTGCAACCTTTTTGAGTATAAACTTTGATATGTTTGGAGTTAGTGGAATTTTGCTACTTTTTCATTTAGGGCTTTGGTTTTGTTTCAGCCCATTAGACCCAAGCTTCACCACTCTTCTCTTCATTCCTTCATTTCTATTTCCTAATACTCAAGCTTTTGCAACAATGGAGAGAGGAATGAGAAATTAAAACTCCAAGCCCTAGTTTCCATTTGCAAATCAAGTTCTAGCTCCAAATCCAAAGAGAAGCTATTGGTAAGCATCATCTTCTTCTTCTCCAACTCATTCTCCTTTCAATTTCAGAAATTCCTAAACTAACTTTGGGAATGTTCTTCTTTCGAGCTTAGATTCAAGCTCATTTAGATTGTGTTGAAGTATGGTTGATTCTTTCTTTTCTTTCAAGCTTCTCTTTCCTTATTTTTGTGAAAAGGTGAGATTTTTATCTCACATCTATGTCTATAACTATCCTTGATTGTTAGGAATGAAATCCTAACTCTTATTCATGTGCATTTGATTTTGGGTTGGATTGATTTGGTATATTTTCCAACTTTTGGTGTTTTGAAAGCAAAATCTATGAAAATCCTTTATAGATGTTTGAACATGTTTTTGGTGGTGAATCAGAGAGTCAATGGTGCTGGGTTATCGATTGGCAAAAGCCCCTTTAGTCCACTGCTCGACCGGTTGCAAATGGGGTGAGTTTGCTCCTCCATTTGATAAGCTGGAAAACCTTTCCAGCTACAGCCAGTCGACTGACTGCAGAGTTGGAAAACTCTCGGGTTATGTTTCAGTCGACTGACTGCAAAGGACCAGTCGACTGACCTACTCTTAAATGCCTATTTTTGCCTATTTCTCTTGTGTTTCCAAATTTAATCGATTCGGGTTTATTCCCACTTGCTGTATCAATTGTTATTCGACTTTGACGACTTCTATTTTGGAAATTTTTTTGGGAATATCCATTTTGAAGGAGTTGATATCGATTTTTTGAAATTAATTCACGTCTTCGTATGTGAAGTTTGGTGATTGATTGTTTCTACAATCATATTTGTGCTTTGTCACTCAAAAAATATAAAGGTTACAATACTAGTAGTAAATAGCAAAACTCTTTTATCAAAACGATTTCAACTCTATTTTCAATATCAAGCTTGTTTATAAAACCGTTTTCCAATCTACAAGCATATACAAACCTTTACCTCACTCGTGTGAGAAATCTAATTAAACGACTTAGTAAAACAAGTGGTATGAAACGCTTGCGTTTACTTCGTCGGTTAATTCTTGGACTTGTTCGATTGAATCTCTTGTGACAATTTTCGAGTGGAGATCTACAATTTGCTCGTAATATTTAAGTTAAACTAGTGGTTATGGGACATGAGGCTAAGCTCATATATTTACTAGCTTAGTGTAATTGACACTTCTTGTGATCGATGATGATCATTTTTGTGATTTAGACCAGCAACGTGCGATGTCTCTTTGTCTGGGAGGGAGACTAAACCCCGTTTCTGTGGAGCTTCTGCTCAAATTGGTGGGGTAGCGACCCATGGTCTTCGGGCCGTTTTGTGGAGCCTCGGCTTAAAATTAATGGTTAGCTACCATGGAATAGTGTTCCATTTTGTGATACACGTGTTGGTGAGTCTTCATGCTCCCGTTTTGTGATAGGCCTCCCCCTTTTTGTGATTTCTGGATTTTCATTGATGACGGGAATTTTGTGTTTCACCAATTTTCGTGATTTCCAGTGATATGTGTTATCAATATTTGTGCATTAATGAATTTGTGTATCATTTACTTTTGTGATTGGCATTGATATTATTGTCAATATTCATGGTTTTGGTGAATAAAGATATTGAGTATGAAATTCCTTTTGATTTTTGAGAAGATTCTAGTGATATTGATTAATCTCTTGTTGATTTTCAATTACATACTTTTCACAGTATGGCTTTATGGTTATCATATGTTTGTGTCATATCTCTTATTCTATATCATTTTATCTAATATTTATAGCTAGACTGGTCCGTTTATTATTTTCTTATTAAATAATACTCGGGTCAGACCGAGATGTTACAGGTGCTTCTGCTTGACTTCACATCTGAGATTATCACCCTGACTTTTTCCTAACTACTTAGATTAGTAATTTTTGTTGTATACATTTGAGATATAGACTCTTTGATGTATTCATATTCTTTTGTCTAGCACTTGTAGCTAGTCTTTTATGGTACTGTGGATCTTGTTTGACCACTACTCTGATGAACACTTTTATGTGTTATATATTCATATCTTTTTCCGCCTTTGTGATATGGATGTCTGTGACTGATTTGTGTTATGTTTATTTCTATATTTGTTTCCGAAAAATATATTTAGCCACTGGGTAGTAGCTTTGAGTTTGTATCGGCATGTCGGTTTTCTGAAATGCATCTTAAACTATCTGACATATCGGTGCTCGCACAAAGCAATTAAACGGATGGTCGCTCCTCAACAACCTTATTCTCCGTGCTAGTTGACGGCATTACACTGTAGTGTCGTTGGTAGCGTGGGTCTCCTTGAATATACACTGTTGAGACCCGCAAATCCGTACTCCTTGAATATACACTAATCTCCATAGATTAACTCAAGATGAACATAAATACGAATGCTCAATGTTTAAGAAAAAGAAAAAGACAGAGGGAGAGAGGAAAAGATAGAAAATAGAGAGAAAAGAAAATAGAACGGAACAGAACACAACAGAACAATAACAGAATCTCACAATCGCAGTGGAACAACATATAATAGATAAATGAATAATCTTTAAACAAAGAACTATATCAGTTATTACATTACATCACATTTCATTACATCATATCATCAGAGTGTACAACAATAACAACATCAAACAGCGGAAAAGAAATACTATATACTAATAATACGCCATGCCATCCAGCTTGCCTCCAGCAACTCCTGAATTCCAGAATATCCTGATAAACCTAACTCTTGACTGCCCGTGTGAAAATTGGTGGGCACCCAGAGTTTAGGAAGGAAAACAATAAACTCCGAGTCAGTCATGTGACTGGTGTGAGAACTCAAAACAGTTTATTTATCTTTGAAAACAAAATAGAGGAATATTTTTAAAGTCAATTCGAAATGCTTTTAAAAATGAGACTACCATAAGGCCTCCCGCACACACACACAATGCAAACGCAGAATCAGAGGAGATTTCTCCTTATGATAGTCAAAGATGCTTGATACGCATTAAAAAGAACATTTGATATTATTACTAGTGCATAGTGTAGGAAAAATTTATTTCGAAAGTAGAATATAAATCTTAGCCAGCATAGACATTTCGAGCTATGCCTACTATAGCTAACTATGTTCAATAGCAGGTTACCGCCACATTCCATAGCAGGTTATACAACTAAAACCGTACAAGTCTCGTATTGGGAATTGGATTTCCAACGAATGATCAGGCCAAGGAACTTCCCATTGACACATGAGAATGCCTCTGGAAGGACATCCCCGAGAACCAAACCGGATCTCTGCCAACACAAGGCCGGGTTACCCCTAACTGAGTAACAACTGGCCGAATATGTCATCCCCCGGTCCTTTGGGACCTTTCACCGAGCGCTCGCAATCAATTCACACAATCATAAAGTGTTTTCAACATGAGTAAGTATCTGGGCTCCATACCATGATACCACCCTTTTCCAGAAGGAAATGCACATACCCTAAAGGGCGCTACCCCTCATAACCTTGCTGCATCTTTCCTGTTTTGACCATTCCCGGGGTGTGAGGCTCGACGAAGTCACGTCCACAAAAACATACTTTATACAAAAGCCATGCTTTGGGTCAACAAATGATCATAGAAATGATCACCAAGATAGACGATCAAATAAATGATCCTATCACAAATAATCAACACAATGATCATTTCACAGCAATACTCAGCATGTCACATTACCAAATTGGGAATATATCGCTGATAACCTTCAACTACATAACCTCTGAGCTCGTACGTCTCAGAGAAGGGTGTTAAGCTAAAAGAATAAATTCTCCGCCACCAACAGAAATATATTTGAAAGAAATCTGCTTTATATCTCAATTTGTAACGTCAGACATACAATCTATACAAGTCTGTTCCGGGCTCGAACAGAACCGAAGGCACTTACAAATAAGTCCTTGCAATCCGGATATCCACAATCCTGATCGGATTTCCCATCACATATGGAGAACTCAATACCGGAGCAACTCGGTGCAGAGTCAATCGACAGGTCATCCTATCGCTCTCGCAAATACCGGGTCTTCAACACCGATCTTCAATGCTATCCATTACGTCGTATCACTATTCGGAATGGGTAATCCGAATAACGAGCGCAATAATTTAAAAATAAGTGTGCATTCAAATTCAACAAATCACAACAAATACCTTTCAAAGGTAAATATTGATAGTCGGTTATTGAACTATCAATGGATATGCACAACATCACTAGATTCCAAATAATTTTCCAAATTATTTATTTCCCCAAAGATATCTTTACAAGATATATAATTTTCACACTTCAAAAATAAATCAATATTTATTTTTAAACAAGTTCTCCTTTTCATTTATAAATTCCATAATAAATTTATATTTCAAAATATTTATGAATAAACGATTTCAATTATTCATTTCAATTTATCTTCAAAAAGATAAATTCTCTAATATTCACTTTATATTGGAAAACATTTCCATACTTACTTATTAAGTAATTCTCAATCCATTTATTTTCAACACTTGGAAAATATTCAATATACTTTAATCGAAATTAAGCATATATTTCATTCTTTAAGGAAATCATTCTTTTAAACATATTTATTTGGGCCAAAACGAATGTTACGTAAAACATCGTTACGACAACCCAAAATCACTAGTATAGGGATTCGAAATTAAAATAGATATATAAATCCCAATACTATGCAAAACATTTCCTTTCGGAAATCATTTACTATAACAACAGTGTTATAGTCCACCATTTCCTTCTATTTCTCGAGAACATCTATTTCAACAATAAATGTTGAAATCTATGGTTTTGAATCTCAACACATTTTAAAACATCGTTAGATCGTTTTAATTTTGTTTAAAATATCACACCCTAAACATTTTCTTTAACATATTATTCACTATTCAAAAACGTGAATATACTACGTTAACAACTTTCATCACTTCTATTCATTTTATTTCAAAGGATTATTCACAGTCAAAAATGTGAATATAACTCCATTAATAGGTTTCAACAATTTACTTATCAAAATAAGTCGTTTGCGGATTTATAAAACAACGTTTATAAATTCCTTTATTAACCTATTCAATTTATAACTCAATTATAAACCAAAGTTCTATATTTTAAGTTAAACACTTATAATTTATTTGTTTACTAAATCGTTCCTTTAAACTTCATAATTACAAATCTTATAACTTATAAGATTCGTTTATTTACCCAAATATATTCTTTAATAACTTCACGAAATTTATAAATCTTATTATTTATAAATTTCACTTATAACTTCACCATTTATAATTTTATAAATTCCATTCACTTATGCAATCCATTTTCACTTCATTCAAACACTTATAAAAACTCGTTTTATAATTCAAATATTTCCATTTATAAATTATCAATTTATAAATCTTTTTATATAAATCAATTTATATTATTCTTTTAAAACATCTTTAATCTCCTTTATAATTTCACCATTCTCTTGATTTATAAAATAATCAAATTTTATAAATCCTATTTTTAAACTTTTTATAATAAACTCAAAAATCCAATTTAATTATTTTATAAAAACATTAACCCATATTTCTCAAAAATAAATCTTTAACCGTATTTCTCAAAATCATAATTTTTATAACTTTAAAAATTATAACGTTTATTTATTTAAAATGGATCAGTTCCAAAAATATTTTATAAACGTATACTTTCAAAAATCACTTTAAAATCATTTTAAAATCCCAAAATTTGGTTCAATGATGCTACATACCAAATAGCCAATCACGACAACAATGATATCATATATCGATATGATAATCCATCAAATATCAAAATATCCATAATCAAACAAATACTGTTGAGGAATCCAGTTGGATCCCTCCAACCTGTTTTCCTGCATCCACAAACATTAGCACAATACCAATTCCGCTCCAGTACGGAATTATCGCGGTATATGGGATTTAAAATATTATCCGCTTAATAGACGGCGCAATAGGGTCTCATCCGCTATACAAATGCGGGAAATCAATAACTCCAATATATACATATGCCAATATATATATATTGCTATTATATATAATACCAATTTCATTGTTTATGAAATATTCGCGGTATATGTTTTAAATAAATAACATTCGCTTACTAACGGCGCATAATGTCTATTTTAACAATCAATAGATAACAATCATCATTCAAACATGCATTCAAATATTTTAAATCTAACTATTTAAAATTAAAATCGAAACCGATTCGATTGAGTGAGAAGTTCTCACCTTGATTTCAATTTCGTTTTAGCGATTTATTTCGAATAAAATTAAACGGACGTTTAATTTTACCCGAAATTCTCACTAACTCCAAATGACTCTTATCCAATTTCATCGCGTAGTGCTCGTCCATACGATTCCAACGCAACTAGTTTCGCACGTTTTCGACCTCGTATGAAAAAGATATGCATTTATGAAGTTACACGAATTTTTTTTATATAATAATTACAACATTTATTTATACTTTTAAACCACAACCAAATCATCACCGTATGGATCGAAAGCTCTCGCGAATCTCTACAACTTTCATGTTGAACACTTCGCGTAATTCTTGATGGATTGAGAGTGATTGAGGAGAGAAGAATTCTAATTTCTGGCCATTGATTACAAGGGTGGCGGCTAGGGTTAGGTTTAGGTTTTTTTATTTTATTTTTTATTTTCTTTGTGAAGGTGGCTATTTATAGAAGAACGAACGACACTATTCATTCCGGAAATTTCGAACTCCGATTTACGCGCCGTAACCAGCGTTTCTAGGGTTTACCCCGCGTTCCGGACACAATGGAACAGGTTTCGAAAGCTAATTCGGACATCTGTGCGAGTTATGGCAATAAACGTTCAATTTAAATTAAACCGATTTAAACGATTTTCTAGGCGTTTTAATTTGTACTGGACAAACGGTAAATCCAATTGGCACGAAATTTGAAACCTTACAATAATATCACATTACGGATCCGATGAAACTAGTTTCGTCGAAATCCGAGACTTTTTGAAAAATGGCTATTTTAACTCGCCAAATTAATAATAAAAACAATTCGATGCGTTTCGAGCTGCTACGATCAAACGATAACTCCGATTGCTACAAAAATTGAAATCCGGTAATAACTAACTATTACGGATCCAATGGAACTGGTCTCGTCCAATTCTGAGACTGTTCAAAAATTGACTATTTTCACTAGTCGATTAAATATTAAAATATTCAATTTTCACAAATTAACTTTTAATTCGATTTTAAAAGTTCTAAAATATCATTCTAACTCCAATATGATAAAATAAAATTTTACAAATCATTTTCAATCATATTTAACTCAATTTTCAATTATTTCCATAATTTAACATATTAAATTATCGATTTAATTATCCAATTAAATCCAATTATTCAAAATAAAATTTATTCGACTTATAAATTCACTTATTAATTTTTAAAATTAATTAAATATTCAAATTTTAATTATCAAAAATTCTGGGTCGTTACAATTTCTATATTTGTTTCCGAAAAATATATTTAGCCACTGGGTAGTAGCTTTGAGTTTGTATCGGCATGTCGGTTTTCTGAAATGCATCTTAAACTATCTGACATATCGGTGCTCGCACAAAGCAATTAAACGGATAGTCGCTCCTCAACAACCTTATTCTCCGTGCTAGTTGACGGCATTACACTGTAGTGTCCTTGGTAGCGTGGGTCTAGAGGTGGGTCGTCACAGCTTGGTATCAGAGCCAATCTTCGGAACAATGTAGAATAATTTAACAAGGATCATCGTCCTAAGCCCTTCTTAGGAGTCGTGCCTTTGGAATTTATTCGGGTCTTTGAACCGTCCTATCCTATTTTCTTTTGTGATTCCTTGTTTTATCAATCATTATTGTTTGATATTCATTTTGTAAATAACCTTTTTCTTCTTCTTAATGAAGAGAAATGGTTAAACCTGGTCATCCCAGCGCCGGTCAATCTAGTACTACTCCCCAAGATGGAGTATTTATGTCTGTCCAGCAGCTTCTTGATCTAGGAAAGAATGCTCAAGCAGCCGGTTCTAATCCGGAATCTACTCACCCTAAGTCTGGATTTGCACGTTTGTGCAACGATTATACCCATTTGGGTGGGAAGCCATTCAAAGGTTCTGAAACCATTATTGAAGTCCAGGCTTGGCTAAGATCATGCGATCAAATCTTTTCTCGCATGAATCTTGTTGATCTTCATCGAGTTTAGGTGGCTTCTAGTATGCTCCAAGAAAGAGCATTAGATTGGTACGAGCTTCTGATTTCCGAAATAAATGAAGCGGATCTTACTTGGGAGAAATTCCAAGAAAGATTTGAATTAAAGTTTGTGCCAGAAGCTGAGAAGGTGACATTGGCTCATCGTTTCATAGACCTTGTTCAAGGTGAATCCTCCATGGTAGATTATGTCGCATCCTTCGAGTCACTTTCTAAATACGGGGTCAAATACATAATCACCCCATTGAAGAAGAACCAAATATTTGTCTATGGCTTGAACAAAAGTCTCAAGAAGCCATTACTTCTCAAATTAGAAGTTTCTTTTGATAAACTCATTGATATCGCTCTTCGACTTGAAGAGGCTGATAGAGTAAGTGATGTTGAGGTTGGGAGTGCCAAACCGAACTTCAACAATAAGAAAAGACCTAATAAGTTCAAGGGTCCTTATCCCAACAATAAGAAAGGGAAGCAAGCCTCTCCGGCAACTAAGACTTCTACCTCAAGTAGCGGGCAATGCTACAACTGTGGTTCTAAGGACCATTTTGCGAACGAGTGTTCAAAGCCTCACACTTGTCGCTATTGCAAAAGCCTGGATCATTATTTATCTTCTTGTCCCAAGCTTCAAAATAGGAAGGAGGTAAAGATTAATGTTGCTCAATCTCCTGGCAACACATCTCGTGGTAAAGGTATTTCTCATTCTATCCTTGATGGAATTATTTTATTTCGTGATCATCCTATTCGAGTTCTTTTTGATACGGGTGCGTCCATTCTTTTATTTCAAAAGAACTTGTTGATACTTTTTATTTGGATGTTATTTGTTTAATGACTTCTTTGAGAATTGAGAATCCGGTTGGTGGATCCGCAGCAATCAGTTATTGTGTAAAGATGTCGAGATTATTTTGTGTGATTTTTCTTTCCGAGCCAATTTGCATGTTATGCGCTATTTAGGCTTTAGAATGATTTTGGGAATGGATTGGCTTAACCATTACGAAGCTCATATCATATGTCCTGAGCAGACTATTCATCTTCGACATCCTCAATCTGTTAAGCAGATTTCTATTGATCTTAAAGATTCGGATTCCAGCTTGGTAGCATCTTTATATTCTTTAAATCCTCATGATGACGATAATGATGATGAGGAAGATATTATTTCTCTTATTTACGTTGTTCGTGAATTTTCCAAAATATTTGAGCCCGTTTTGGGACTACCACCTAAGCAAGCAATTGAGTTCAAAATTAATCTCATCCCTGGAGCTCAACCTATTACTCGTCCTCTTTATTATATGTCCAATAAAGAAAATGAGGAGATGCGCAAACAATTATCCGAATCGGAGACGAAGCAATTTATTTGCTCTAGTTCCTCACCTTGGGGAGCTTCGGCTATTTTTGTGAAGAAATCCGATGGTACACTTAGGCTTTGCGTTGACTACCGCAAGCTTAATGATCTTACTATCAAGAATAGATATCCTTTACCTCGGATTGATGATCTATTCGATCAACTTAGTAGTTCTAGAGTTTTTTCACAATTAGACTTAGCTATCGATTTTCATCAGCTTCCTATTGCAGAGGACAGCATTCATTTGACATCGTTCTGTACTCGTTATAGATCGTACGAATGGCTCGTTATGCCATTTGGTTTAACGAACGCTCCGGCTTATTTCGTTGACCTTATGAATAGAGTTTTCAAAGACTTCCTCGATCGGTTTGTTCTCATCATTATTGATGATATTCTTGTGTATTCAAAAACCGAGGAGGAGCATGAAAAACATCTTCGGATTGTGTTGGAAACTCTTAGGATCAATCAATTAAAAGCAAAATTTTCTAAATGCCACTTTTGGCAATCTCGTGTGAAGTTTCTCGGTCGTATTATTTTCGAATCCGGAATATCAGTGGATCCTTCAAAGATTGAAGCGATTCAAAATTGGAAGAGACTGGAGAGTGTGACGAAGATCTGTAGTTTTCTTGGATTGGCAGGTTATTACCGCCGTTTCATAAAGGACTTTTCCAAAATTTCCGTGCCTCTTACTAGTTTGACAAAGAAGGGAGTTAAATATATTTGGTCGGACAAATGTAAAGCTTCTTTTCAGAAATTAACAGAACTCCTTTCCGATGCTCCTATTCTTGTGATTCCCGAGGGAAACCAAGATTTCATTGTTTGTACCAATGCTAGTCGCGTTGGTTTGGGTGCCGTTATTATGCAAAGAGAACGTGTTATTGCTTATGCTTCTAGGCAATTGAAGCCAGCCAAGACTAGATATGCCACTCATGATTTAGAACTCGCGGTTGTTGTTTTCGCCCTTCGTATTTGGCGTCATTATCTTTTGGGAGAAAAAATTTATTCTCTATACCGATCATAAATCCTTGAAGTATCTATTTTCTCAAAAGGAACTTAATTTTCTTCAACAACGTTGGCACGAATTTCTTGCAGCTTATGATCTTGATATTCTTTATACTCCCGAAAAGGGAAATCGTGATGCCGATGCACTTAGTCGTAAGCAGCAAGCGGTTGTTTCTATGATTTTATCCGAATGGAATGATCTCGGAATTCTATCCACTTGTGAGATTCGAGATTATGTTTCCGATTTGTGTTCATCTCTTGTTTTATGTAGTCTTGAGGCTCATCCTTCTCTTTTAGACCGCATTCTTGAAGCTCAAAAGTTAGATCCCAAATTGGCTCTTCTTGTCCAAAATCTTAGGGATAAAATTGATATTGAAGGTTTGAAAGACTTTGATATTGATTCTCATGGCGGTATTCGAAAATTTGGTAGACTTATCGTGCCAAATATTAGTAATCTTCGTAAAGACATTTTAGAAGATTCTCATCGTTCTAAATTTACCATTCATCCCGGTAGTAGTAAAATGTACGTGGATATGAGGCGACTTTATTATTGGAAGGGAATGAAATCTATGCTGATAACTTTGTTAAGTGTTGCATGACTTGCCAACTCATTAAGGCCGAGCACCAAAGGCCTGGTGGGTTATTGCAACCTTTAGAAATTCCAATTTGGAAGTGGGACCAAATTTCCATGGATTTTATAGACAGCCTTCTCCGTTCTCTTTAGGGTCATGATAGCTTATGGGTGATAATTGATAGACTTACTAAATCCGCCCAATTTATTCCCGTTCGATCCAATCGAACCATTCCTCTCTTGGCCAAACTCTTTATCAAAGAAATTGTTAAATTGCATGGAGTTCCTACTTCTATTGTTAGTGATCGTGATCCATTGTTTACTAGTGGATTTTGGAAGAGTCTTCAAAAAGCTTTGGGAACGAAGCTTAATTTTAGCACCTCTTATCATCCTCAATCCGATGGACAAACCGAGCGTGTGAATCAAACTCTTGAAGACCTTCTTCGTATATGTGTTCTTGATTTTGGTGGAAGTTGGGAAGATCATATTTCTCTTGTTGAGTTTTCCTATAATAATAGCTTTCAATCTAGTATTGGTATGGCACCTTTCGAGGCACTCTATGGAAAGCCATGCCGATCACCTTCTTGTTGGCTTGAGGCTGGTGAGAGGCTGGTTTTAGGTCTAGATTTTATTCGTGATTCCACAGAAAAGATTGACCTTATTCGTCATAGGATGAAAGAAGCCCAAAGTAGGCAAAGATCCTATGCCGATAATCGGAAAAGGAAATTAGAATTTTCTATGGGAGATCTTGTGTTTATTCGTGTTTCACCTATGAAGGGTGTTGTACGTTTCAGTCGATCGGGAAAGTTAGCACCTCGATATATTGGTCCATTTCCCATCACCGAACGTATTGGTTCCGTGGCTTATCGCCTTTTATTACCGGCTCAGTTTTCTGCTATCCATGACGTGTTTCATGTTTCTCAATTACGGAAATGCCTTCGGGATTCCGATTCTATTCTTGATTCCGGTGTTGTGGAAGAAATTGAGGTTTCCCCTAATTTGACTTATGAGCAACATCCTATTCGTATCATTGCTTCAGAGATTAAATGCCTTCGAAATAAAGATGTTCCTCTTGTGAAAGTTCAATGGTCCTCAAATCCTAAGGATTGCTCTTGGGAATCTAGAGAATTCATCGAGCAAACACATCCGGACTTACTTTCTCGTGCTCTTTGAGGTGAACTTCTTATTCCAAATTTCTTCTTTTGTGTTGATATGCTTTTATGGTTGTTACTTTTTGATTCATTCATTTCTTAAGATTGCGAGGACGCAATTTCTTTAAGGAGGGGAGTCTGTAACAAACCGCAAATTTTACGATTGAATATTTAAATATTTTATTTTAAATATTCATCGTTGGTCGGATTTTGGTCCGAAAAGCTACTTTTTGCAAACAGTCGAATTAGGATTCGAGACAACCTCCATTGAGTTCAAAATGACGTTTGCAACCTTTTTGAGTATAAACTTTGATATGTTTGGAGTTAGTGGAATTTTGCTACTTTTTCCTTTAGGGCTTTGGTTTTGTTTCAGCCCATTAGACCCAAGCTTCACCCCTCTTCTCTTCATTACTTCATTTCTATTTCCTAATACTCATGCTTTTGCAACAATGGAGAGAGGAATGAGAAATTAAAACTCCAACCTCTAGTTTCCATTTGCAAATCAAGTTCTAGCTCCAAATCTAATGAGAAGCTATTGGTAAGCATCATTTTCTTCTTCTCCAACTCATTCTCCTTTCAATTTCAGAAATTCCTAAACCTAACTTTGGGAATGTTCTTCTTTTGAGCTTAGATTCAAGCTCGTTTGGGTTGTGTTGAAGTGTGGTTGATTCTTCCTTTTCTTTCAAGCTTCTCTTTCCTTATTTTTGTGAAAAGGTGAGATTTTTATCTCACATTTATGTCTTTAACTATTCTTGATTGTTAGGTATGAATTCCTAACTCTTATTCATGTGAATTTGATTTTGGCTTGGATTGATTTGGTATATATTCCAACTTTTGGTGTTTTGAAAGCAAAATCTATGAAAATTCTTTTATGGATGTTTGAACATGTTTTTGGTGGTGAATCAGAGAGTCAATGGTGTTGGGTCATCGATTGGCAAAAGCCCCTTTAGTCCATTGCTCGAATGGTTGCAAATGGGGTGAGTTTGCTCCTCCATTTGATAGGCTGGAAAACCTTTCCAGCTACAGCCAGTCGACTGGCCCCCTGTAGTCAGTCGAATGACTGCAGAGTTGGAAAACTCTCGGGTTATGGTTCAGTCGACTGACTGCAGACCAGTCGACTGACCTGCTCTTAAACGCCTATTATGCCTATTTTTGCCTATTTCTCTTGTGTTTCCAAATTTAATCGATTCGGGTTTATTCCCACTTGTTGTATCAATTGTTATTCGACTTTGATGACTTCTATTTTGGAATTTATTTTGGGAATATCCATTTTGATGGAGTTGATATCGATTTCTTTAGAATTAATTCACGTCTTCGTATGTGAAGTTTGGTGTTTGATTGTTTCTACAATCATATTTGTGCTTTGTCACTTTAAAAATATAAAGGTTATAATACTAGTAGTAAATAACAAAACTCTTTTATCAAAATGATTTCAACTCTATTTTCAATATCAAGCTTGTTTATAAAACCATTTTCCAATCTACAAGCATATACAAACCTTTACCTCACTCTATGAGAAATCTAATTAAATGACTTAGTAAAACAAGTGGTATGAAACGCTTGCGTTTACTTCGTCGGTTAGTTCTTGGACTTGTTCGATTGAATCTCTTGTGACAATTTTCGAGTGGAGATCTATAATTTGTTCGTAAATATTTAAGTTAAGCTAGTGGTTATGGGACATGAGGCTAAGCTCATATATTTACTAGCTTAGTGTAATTGACACTTATTGTGATCGATGATGATCATTTTTGTGATTTAGACCAGCAATGTGCGATGTCTCTTTGTCTGCGAGGGAGACTAAACCCCATTTCTGTGGAGCTTCTGCTTAAATTGGTGGGGTAGCGACCCATGGTCTTCGGGTCGTTTTGTGGAGCCTCGGCTCAAAATTAATGGTTAGCTACCATGGAATAGCGTTCCATTTTGTGATACATGTGTTGGTGGGTTTTCATGCTCCCGTTTTGTGATAAGCCTCCCCCCTTTTGTGATTTTTGGATTTTCATTGATGATTTCTGGAATTTTGTGTTTCACCAATTTTCGTGTTTTCCATTGATAATTATCAATATTTGTGCATTGGTGAATTTGTGTGTCATTTACTTTTGTGATTGGCATTGATATTATTGTCAATATTCATGGTTTTGGTGAATAAAGATATTGAGTATGACATTCCTTTTGATCTTTGAGAAGATTCTGGTGATATTGATTAATCTCTTGTTGATTTTCAGTTACATACTTATCACAGTATGGCTTTATGGTTATCATATGTTTATGTCATATCTCTTATTCTATGTCATTTTATCTGATATTTATAGCTAGACAGGTCCGTTTATTATTTTCTTATTAAATAATACTCGGGTCAGACCGAGATGTTACAGGTGCTTCTGCTTGACTTCACATCTGGGATTATCATCCTGACTTTTGCCTAACTACTTAGATTAGTAATTTTTGTTGTATACATTTGAGATTAAACTCTTTGATGTATTCATATTATTTTGTCTAGCACTTGTAGCTATTCTTTTGTGATATTGTGGATCTTGTTTGACCACTACTCTGATGAACACTTTTATGTGTTATATATTCATATCTTTTTCCGCCTTTGTGATATGAATGTCTGTGACTGATTTGTGTTATGTTTATTTCTATATTTGTTTCCGAAGAATATATTTAACCACTGGGTAGTAGCTTTGAGTTTGTATCAGCATGTCGGATTTTTGAAATGCATCTTAAACTATCTGACATATCGGTGTTCGCACAAAGCAATTACACGAATGGTCGCTCCTCAACAGCCTTATTCTCCGTGCTAGTTGACGGCATTACACTGTAGTGTCATTGGCTAGTGTGGGTATAGAGGTGTGGCATCACATATGCAGTGCTTATGCTCAGCTTGGTTCCCAAAGCTGTCTGTAGTGCTTCCCAAAACTGACTAGTGAAGATTGGGTCACGATCGCTTACTATACTGCTCGGAACTCCATGCAATCGAACAATCTCTTTCATATATATGTCTGCAAGGCTTGCTGTAGTTCTTGTTGGCTTTACCGGAATAAAGTGTGCACTTTTGGTTAATCGGTCTATGATAACCCAAATGCCTTCATTTCCTTTCCTTGTTCGGGGTAAGCCATCTATGAAATCCATGGATATTTGATCCCACTTCCAACCTGGAATCCCCAAAGGTTGAAGTAATCCTGCCGTCTTTTGTTGGTCACTTTTGATTTTTTGGCAATTTTCACACCGGCTGATATAGATAGATATGTCCGTCTTCATACTTTTCCACCAAAATGTACGCTTCATGTCCTTGTACATCTTATGAATCCCCGGATGAATGCTAAGTTTGGCTGTGTGGCATTTACCTAGTACATCTTGCCTAAGATTTTCAACATCTGGAACACAAGTTCTTTCATTTAACCGCAATACTCCATGGTTATCAATTTTAAAGCCTGAATTTCTTCCTTTAACTGCTTTAATGTATTTCTCAAAACTTTTATCTTCTCCCTGTTTATTGGCAATTCTTTCCAAAAGAGTTGGAGTTACTACCAAATAAGAAATAGTAGCTAACTTCATACTCAATGCGTCAGCTACTATGTTGGCTTTCCTGGGTGTATATAGAATATCTAGATCATATGACACGAGAATTCTAGCCTGCGTTGCTATCTCATGTTCAAATCCTTTTGGGTGAAAAGATACTTCAAAGATTTATGGTCCATAAAGAGTTTGAATTTTTCACCTAAAAGATAGAATATTATTTACTACAGCCAATTCAAAGTTTTATCGAAATAAACTATGAAAGATTCTTACCCAGGAAATAATGTCTCCATATCTACGGAGCAAACACAACGGCTAATAATTCTAAGTCGTGTGTTGCATAATTCTTTTCATGCGTCTTCAGCTTTCTACTTGCGTAAGCAATCACCTTCCCATCTTGCATTAAAACTGCACCAACTCCTTCTCCTCAAGCATCTGTATAAACGGTCAATCCACTATTTCCATTTATAATTGCTAAAACTGGAGCGGTTGTCATTCTTTTCTTTAGTTCTTGGAATGCTTCTTCACACTTAGAAGTCCAGATAAATTTAGCATCCTTCTTTGTCAACTTTGTTAGGTGATAGGCAATCTTACAGAAGTTTTGAATGAATATTCTGTAATATCCTGCCAAACCTAAAAAGCTACGAATCTCTTTTGGAGTTTGCGGCTGCTTCCAATCTTGAATAGCTGCAACTTTCCTTGGATCTACTGAAATTCCATCCCTTGATATTATATGTCCAAGGAATCTTACCTCCTTCTCCCAAAAATGGCATTTTGAGAATTTGGTTTTAAGCACATTATTTCTCAATATTTCCAACACAGCTTCTAGATGCCTTGCGTTTTCTTCTTCTGTCTTTGAGTAGATGAGGATATCATCGATAAAGACTAACATGAATTTGTTTAGCACATCTCTAAACACTCTACTCATAAGGTCAACAAAATAAGCGGGTGCATTAGTCAGCCCAAAAGGCACAACCAACCACTCATAGAAAGTATTCGGACCTTTGAATGCGGTTAAATGGATGCAATATTCTATGATCCTTAACTAATGGAATCCTATAGCTAGGTCCATTTTAGAGAAAACTCGAGCTCCATGTAACTGGTCAAACAAGTCATCTATTCGGGGTAGAGGATACTTGTTCTTAATGGTTTGCTTATTTAGATCTCGATAGTCTACACACAATCTCGAAGATCAACTTGAGCGGTTGTGGCTTATCAGTCCTTTCTTTAATAGCTCTTGGGTTTGGTTATTCAACCCATTCCTTTCTTTCGGATCCATCCTTCTATCTTGTTTTTTAATTGGCATTGCACCAGGAACTAAATCGATATGGAATTCGATTTCTTGGTGTGGTGGCAACTTTTTACTTCCTCAAAGACATCTGCAAATTCTTTAACAACGGGTATTGTTTCTAATCCTGTCTGGGATGTATCTAACGCATAAAGAACTATCTCTTCTTGGACTAGGACCTTCACAAGGTATTTATATGAGTTTCCTTAACTTTGTCTTCACTACAACTATTTTCTTAAACAATCTAGAATAGCTTCATTTTTAGTTAATCAATCCATACTAAAATTTCGAATCCAATAAAATCTAAGACGAAAAGATGAGAAGGAAAGTGATGGGGAGGATAGGAAATTAGGACTTTTTCATAGAGCATACAAAGACTAGTGGAACCTCCTATAGGATTTGTTATGCAGATAGGGTTGTCAACAATTTTAGGTTTAAGTTCCAATTCTTCTACAGTTGTTTTAGAAATAAAGCTATGAGAAGCTCCTGTATCAAATAATACTCTAATTAAAACATCTTTGATAAAAATATTACCTTCCAATGCTCCTTTTCCCTTCACATCTTTGGAGGTTGAAGGCTCATCCTTGCTAGCATAAACTTTGGCTTGTTCTCCTTTCTTCAATAGGGGATAATCCTTTATCATGTTCCCTGGTTTATGAAAATTGTAGCACCTTCATGGTGCTGATCCTTGAGTTCCTTGAGTTCCTTGAGTTCTAGGTTTTCTACAATGAATTGATAGGTAGCCCTTTTGTTGGCAGTTGTAGCAAGTGACATCTTTAAAGCGGTTATCCTGAGATCCTCCTTTGGGTTTTCCCTAAAATGACTTCTTGCCATTGAACTTCCTCTTTTTCCAGTTATTGTTGTTGCTTTCTTACACTACGGTTGGATCTATCTTATCCAAATCTTCATATCTATATCCCATGTCTATTAAGTCTACAAATGGTTCTTTCACATGTCCAATCATCCTGACATGGTATTGCTTCTTCATTCCAGTAATAAACTATTCATTCTTTTTAGGGGCATATCTATCAATCCAGACCCAAAACGAGATAATTCGTTAAACTTGTTAGCATACTCCTCAAAAGAAATATCCTCCTCCTATTTAAAAACCATAAAATTTCGGTAAAGACGGGATTTTCCTGCTTCCGTCATATACTGTTCCTCCAGAACTTCTTTGAATCGTTCCCATGAAAAATCATCCTCTGGCTCATTCTGAGTAATAGATTCCCACCAAACTAGAGCTCCATCTTGTAGTTGCCAAGAAGCTAAGAATCTCTTCTGCTCATCTCCAATATTCAGTCCTTTGAAAATTCTTTCACACGCGTGGATCCAAGCTTGTACTTCAATGATGGTTTCTGTTCCTTTGAAAGGTTAACCACCAAGGCTGGTATAGTTCTTGCATAAAGTTGCAAAGTTAATCTGGGGCGGTACTAGAACTACTACTTCCTCGACTATTGTAGCTGCAGGAGTTTGACCATTTATGGCATTACTTCCTCCCCTACCTCGTATTCTTCTTCCACTCATTTTCTACTATCTGTATATAGTAAGAACAAGTTCTTTAGGATATATAGACGAGATATCTTAGGGAATGCTATACAGTATGAATATACTTATTCAAATTAGAAGTTTTAATTTTGCGCTCTCTCGGACTAAACTCATTCTAGGGCATTACTAACCCTATCTCTAATGAGTCATACCCCAACAAAGCCAAGGTTCTCACTTAACATTCAGCTCTGATACCAAATGTGACGACCCGTCTCCTCGACCCTCAGAAATGACACTAATACATCCACAGTATTCACGTGCCGTAAATCCAAGTGCCAGGGAGGCATATTATTAGGAGTGTAAAAGAAAATAAAGATAGAAGATAACAGAATAATAGAATCTCACATCGCATTCAACATTTATAATTATACATAATGATCAGAGTCAAATACAAATCTAGCGGGATAGTTATAGCTGTCTATCCGTACATAAGCTAGAAATACATACTACATAACACAGCGGAAAATGGGTAGATAACTACATAACTTACTTAAGCTACATAGCTTCAAAAGATTTGTCCAAAATGCTCCCCAACATGCTCCAAAATGCTCTTAAGGTATCCTGACTACACGGCTGCCCGAAAAATAGGGCACCAAGAGTATAAAGGGAAAAAAACTCCGGGTCAATCATGAGACTGGTGTGAGAACTCAAAGTACGATATTTTTGAAAACAAAAAGGTATCTCATAAGACCACGCCGCACATAAACACAGAACGGGTTTTTATCTGATGATAACCAAAACTATTTATTACGCAAAATTTAGAGATATTATTTTTAATGACATTCTTTGAAAACATTTTCAAATAAACTTATTAATCTTAGCCGAAATTGTTACCATTATTAAATTTCAACATACTACGTTCTACAAACAAGTCTGAAGGTTCTTATTGGAGAATGGATTTCCATACAAATGACCAGGTGAAGGGACTACCTTTCGATGGGTACACCTCTAGATGGATGTCCCGAAGACCATCACAAAGGATCCTCTACCAACATAAGACCGGCCTATCTCTGTAACTAGATAGTACCGAATATACCATCCCCCAGTCATTACCGACCATTATTCGAGAGCTCTCTTCGCATACATCCACATTAATTTTACATCCCGAACGTCATAGCGGGAAGAAATATATGTAGAAAGGAATGATCATACCCTACTTGGGAATGACCCACTTAGCCTTGCTGCATCTAATCCTGTTTCAGACATTTCCGGTTGATGAGGCTCGAGGCTACGATTACCTTTTCACATAGCACATCTTCTTTCACTGTGAATGCAACATTGTCATTCCACATTCACACGACTGATTTTTACAAACGTATAACATCATGAGCTCTTATGTATCGGGAAAGGGTGTTAAGCTAAGAGAAGGTGTCTTCTCCGCCACCGGCTGATATACTTTTATAGAAACCACTAATTATGATTTGAAATGCAAGGTCAGACATTCATCCATACAAGTTCGTTGTGGGACCGAACGAAACCGAAGGCACTTTCCTCGACCATTACTAAGCGAGAAGCCCTTGCGGTTTTAAGGTTTTTCATAGCAAAGAGACCACTGCTACAATATAGTGCATCGGGAGTTTATCCCCAATTAATCAACAAGTAGTCCCTCTGTAACGACCAACTATTTTGTACCATTCAAATTTGATGATAAATTTAAATCATGTCAAACTTGAATATTTCAAAACAATAGATTGTAAATAGATTAGGAGCAAATGAAATCAAATCACAGACACAGATATCAGCAAACTCGCAGCGGAATTAAAAAAATACTTAGTGGTTCATGAAGCCACCACAAATAAAAATTACATAGCCTTTAATTGCAAATATAGTTTTAAATCATCAATAGAACATTCGAAATATCCAATAGTCTTGATTACAAAATTTAGATAAAGAACTGGAAGAAAAGTTTGCCCGCAGCTTGAAAAGTGATCTACAGAAATCCTAGCTCCGGGATGAAGATTGAACTGTAACTTAGGCTGACCCGAGCGTAAAATAAAACAGAAACACTCGAGTCAGGACATACATACTTATACAGTGTAAACAAATTCAAGTGTACTGTAATATAGAGCAAGTAACTTAAAAGATGCTTGGGACCGCCCATCCTCTAAGGATCCGTTAAACTATTTACTATGTAGTAATATTTTCGCTATTATAATAGTGTCTATATTAAAATAAACTTACTTTTAAATAGCGTTAAGGAGTGACCCAATATTTCCCTTAACACGTAATAGTCCCAGTAGTCCATCCAATATCATAGTCCCTCCTGATCGGGAAGCCAACATAGGACACCACACGGACTACAGGAGAAAACCAAACTCGTACAAGGCTTGTTATGGTAGGTGACACGGCACAACTAGGCAATGCCAGGGTAGATATACCAATTACGCTTCCGGACCAATGGTAACACGTAGCGCGCAGCTGCCGCCCACCTCGAACAACACTCTCAAATCAAAGGTGCGCACCAATACGATCACAAAAGTAATAGAATGGCATACGAAGAAGTGCGTCCAATCAGAGGTGCTACCTCATTAATCCGTCGATCGCTCCTGTTTTAGCCACCTTATGCCAACTCACGGGAGTTGGGTCCACGTATTTACCTCAAGAAAACGTCACCACAATCCTACTTCATTCTGAAATCTACACCGTGTATACGGTTGTCAAAATGGTTTTCGGTATCGACAGAGAGTATGTCCATATCTGATCCCGGTCTTTTTAACAACCCACGTTATTATTACCCGTGGTTTATAAATTCCAAAATAGTTATATTTAAATCCAATGTTATACCAAAAAATGAAGTTAAAATAAAAATCCAATATGCATTCCAAGGTTATACCTTAGTTCATTTGAGTAGCTTAAATTTCAACTTCCATATGGTTTAAATAATAATTAAACCAATAAAATCATATTTCCACTTTTAAATAGTCCTTTAAATTACTCGATAAATTATGATTTTTATAAAATATATTTTATAAAGATATATCTATCTTCCCTATACTTTTATTAATAAAATCAAGTGCAAAATTTCTATAAATTTTTCTTATAATTAAGTTAAATTCTCCTATCAAAATAAACCAATTTCCAATTTATTTCTTACCTTACTTTTGTTTCAAAACTGCCTTCCATTTCTAAATCAAGTTAAATTTCAATGTCCATATTTTACAAATCTAATCTCTTTAATTCATAGAAAACTTAACTTATATTTATCTGCTTTATATTCAAGTCATATCAAATTTCATAATTTATTTCTTAACTTAAATTCCACTTGTTTTACAAATTCAAATTTTCAAGCTAAACTCATACTTTAATTTCTAATATTATTTACATATTTTGACTAGAATAATATTATACATATAAAAAAATTCATTTAAATCCAATTTTAAACAAAGAATTATTAAAACTTTCAATATTTCCAAAAATACGTATATATATAACCATGGGTCTCTATAATATTTTCTAACCTAGGTCAAGTGATACGGATACTATATCATTTCAATCCGTAAATTACAAAGAAAACCGGGTTCTATCATTTCAAACCCGCAATCCCAAGTTAAATAAATAACTAAATAGATAAATGAAATATATATGTTATTCAGGCCTATCATTTCAGCCTGTAATGATCTCTATATTTTACAGGGAACTTGCAGTGTGATTTAAACAGTAAATAATAATAAATAGTGTAACTGCAATAATATAACAATAGATAATACAACTGATGACATGTCAATTTAATAATGGGGTTTTAACGTCATAAGTTTATATCACAGGCAGATAAAATTAAATAAAATAAATTTATAATTACACTTGTGATTTATTCACAGATATATAAGTACGTTTGTCAGGTGAGAATACGCACCTTATTGCCGTCAAAGATTTGACTCAAGAATGATGGTAACACTTGAAAAAGAAAAATGCACAGAAGAACGATCAAATTGTTGCGGAGTCGATGCCCGGATTTAATTCTTTGAAAAAGGAAAAAGAAACGATTATATATCAATCTAAGAAGAATTTTTTAAACAACAGGAACGAATGGAATCAACTCGACTCGACCACTCCACCACCCGGCTCTAACACCTTACCCATGCTCGACCCAAATTTCCTAATTGTATACCCGTGAAAAAAATACAGGGGAATATTTAGGCAAAAGTTGAAAAGAAAAAGGGTGGGAGACCATACATACTTTAAACAAATAGGTGGCGTACATTTTTTTTATTTAAACTAAAAGTAGCGAAACTTGGTTCCAATGTTTTAAACAACTCACCCCTCAGCTGCATGGTCATGTGTATTCTACTTCAAAAAAAAAAATCTTTTATCAAATATTCTCCTCTTTTTTTTCTATACAAAAGAATCCGTGCTCCTCTTCTTCTTTTTTCCAGCTACTAATGTCACGACCAAAACTAGCTTATCCACAAGTTCATACGGCTATCGTTCCATGTGGCACAGTCAGTAACGAATGCAAACTAGGGGTGCTGAGTTCTATGTTCACAAAGCATCAGGTCCAGGATAAGGTGGTGAAGAGGGGTAGAGTGCAAGCCGAGAGGAAATTAAAAAAAAAGAAACCAAAGCAAGGAAAAAAGTAAAAAAATACAAGAAGAGACCATACCTGAAAAAACTTGCGCAAGAAGGAGGAGGATTGAGATGTAGAAGAAGGCTATTTCGAGGCTTATATATAGTCAGAGGGGTGCGTGCTAATTAAGGAAGAGATGCATGGGTTCTATATTCAACAGAGGAGGATTTGTGATGTGAGTTGCCCGCTAATATAAGGGAGGGTTTGCGTGATTATAGGGCAAAGAACAGTAAGCAAATATATTTTTCTTTGTGCCGTGCGTTATTTCTTAAAGGAGTTTCCAAATTGAAGGTAGAATGTGGCAAAGTTTGCTTAGAACAGTAGATTTCTTTCCACTTGATTGCTTGATTTAAGGTAAATGAATTTAGGAAGGAAATAAAATTTGAATTGATTTGGGTGGAGATGGCATGTAATAATTTGTACGTGATTTTGTTTCATAAATACAAGCGGAATGGGAATATGGCAAGAAAAATCAGATTTGCATTGATTGATTAAAGAAACGGCAATAATTATAAATTTGAACGTGTTTTACTTATGCAAAGAATTTTGGAAAATCAACTCATTACATAAGTGACCGCAAACATCATGTTCCCATACCCTCTCCTACGCATGTATTAATGATATTCAGTTTTAAAGTTTTAATTATATAGTGAAACTGTTGCACGGCTTATGCATTTGATTACAGATTATGGTTTTTAAAATAGTAGCTCCACAATAGGTTTAAAGTTGTACCGTGCAAATAAAATTTGCGTGCGTTGATAGCGCCTTGATTGTGAGGGAGACCGGTCAAGAAATAAACGAAGATTTTGGACGTTATTTTATTCAATGTTTTATACCAAATTAAAACAAATGAATGTTATGGAAAGTGTAACACTTGGCTATAGTAAATTTTTAACTGACTTATTTATTCATATATATTTGCAGTATGAATTTTTTTGATGCGTAGGACCCACACAAAAAAAATACACCCAAATTAATACAAAAGTAACGCTTTTTAAATTAATACGTTTTCCTATTTATACGTTATTTATTCCATCAAATAACGTACCCTTTTAAATGCGTAATTTAACAGTTTGTTAATACACTGAATTCTTAAAAGTTATTCCTTAAGATGTTTACATTCTTTTGATTAATCTACCATTTACAAAGCGATTTATTATTCAAATTGACAAAATATTACAAATTTTTTAAAGAAAGTAGATTATCCATTTTTATTAAATTTCAATTAAAATTATCTTTTAAACAAAGTTAAAAATTTCATAAACTTTCATTTTATATTTAGAATTTTGGGCAATGATTTAATCAAATCAAAATTTTATATTATATTAAATTTCAAGGTTTTATAAATAGAAGAATAAAGTGCTAGAAAAATCTTGGGCTGTTACACTTTCCCCCACTCAGAACTTTTCGTCCTTGAAAAGGAACGAAAGAGGAAAAATAAAGGAAGATAAGATAAAAGAGCAAAGTACCTTAAACGAATAATTCCGGATTCGAAGCACGAATGCTCTCCTCCGTTTCCTAGGTGCAATCCCTTTCATCAGTGCTCCATTGCACTTAGACCAGGCGGACAGATTTTCTTCTTAGCTGTTTCGTACCTTGATCAACGATACGAAGCGGCTTCCTTTCAATAGTTAGGTTAGGCTCGATGTTCAAACTATCAAGAGTAGTAGGGTGGATAATAAGAGATGGATCGTGAAGACATCGACGAAGGTGGGATATATGGAACACATTGTGTATTCCAGCGAATTTCTTGGGTAAATCCAGTCGATAAGCAAGATATCCAATCCTTTCCAAGATGTGGAAAGGACTAATAAACCTAGGAGCAAGCTTTCCTCTACGCCCAAACCCAACCACATTTCTTAAAGGGAAACCTTAAGAAAAACCAAATCACCAATAGCAAACTCCAAGCTTCTTCTACGACGATTCGCTTACTTCTTCTGTCTATCCTGAGCAATCTTTAATCTTCTCCTAATCTCCTCCACTTTCTCTGAAGCTTCCAAAATCATTTCGGGACCAAGGACTAAGCGATCACCGGATTCAATCCAGCAAGACGGAGATCTACAAGGTCGCCCGTAAAGAGCAGCAAAAGGGGACATCTTAAGACTAGCCTGATAATTATTGTTATAGGTGAATTCTACAAGATGGAGATGATCTTCCCAAGATCCCCCATAATCCAAAATTCAAACTCTAAGAAGATCCTCTAGAATCTGATTCACCCTTTCTGTTTGACCGTCAGTCTGTGGGTGGTAAGCGGTGCTCAGATTCAGACTAGCACCCAAGGATTCTTGGAATGCTTTCGAAAACTGACTAGTGAAAAAAGAGTCTCGATCGCAAACAATGCTAAGGGGAACTCCATGGAAGCAGACAATCTTCCTCATATAAATCTCAGATAAGCTCGAAGTTGTACGGGTAGACCTGACTGGAATAAAATGAGCGGACTTAGTCAGTCTATCCACGACAACCCAGATGCTCTCATTTCCCTTCCTAGATCTTGGTAATCCATCGATGAAATCTATAGAAACTTGCTCCCACTTCCAATTTGGAATCTCTAGAGGCTGCAACAAACCCGGTGTCTTCTGATGATCTGCCTTGACTTGCTGACAAGTCGCACACCTACTCACAAAAATAGAGACATCGCGCTTCATACCTCTCCACCAATAGAGTTTCTTCAATTCCTGATACATCTTCGCCACACCCGGATGAATGGAAAGTCGAGACTGATGATGTTGCCGAAGTAATTCCTGCCTTAAACCATCAACATTCGGGACACAAATCCGATTATTAATCCTTACAGTCTCTTTACCATCAATCTGAGCTCCACTCCCATCAGAACTATTACTTCCTCTGCTCCGTACATTTTCTTTCATGCCTCTAAGCATCATATCTTCATCCTGCTTAGCCATGATACGATCCAAAAGAGGAGAAGAAACAATAAGCTGACACAACAAGGACTTCTTTCTACTCAACGCGTCCGCTACCACATTGGCTTTCACAGGAGTATAGTTGATGTCAAGATCATAAGAAGTAAGAAACTCGAGCCACCGTACTTGTCTCTGATTCAAATATTTCTAGGTAAAGATATATTTCAAAGACTGATGATCGGTGAAGAGTTCGAACTTAGCACCCAAGAGATAATGTCTCCAAAGCTTCAACGCAAAGACAACAGCCAGCAATTCTAAATCGTGGGCAGCATAATTAGCCTCATGGGTTTTCAACTGACAACTAGCATATGCAATTACCTTCCCATCTTGCATTAAAACTGCACCCAAACCCTCTCGACAAGTATCGGTAAATACCATTAGTCCCTCACTTCCATTCGGTACAGTAAGCATTGGTGCGGAGCTGAGCTTATTCTTTAATTCTTGGAATGCAGCTTTACACTTATTGCTCCATATAAATTTAGCATTCTTTCGAGTCAGAGCAGTCAGAGGTGCAGAAATCCGAGCGAAGTTCTCAATGAACCTCCGATAGTAGCCGGCAAGGCCTAGAAAACTGCGAATATCGGTTGGAGTCTTAGGTTCTTCCCAATCTTTGATCGCAGCGACCTTGATTGGATCAATAGAAACTCCTTCACTAGAGACAATATGTCCGAGGAATCGGACTTCCTCTTCCCAGAAATGGCATTTCGAGAATTTAGCCTTTAATTGGTGATTTCGAAGAGTCTCTAAAACATATTTCAAATGTGACTCGTGCTCTTTTTTCGTCTTGGAGAAAACAAGGATATCATCAATAAAGACAAGAACAAATTTATTTAGCACGTCACGAAAGACCCGATTCATCAAGTCAAAAAAGAAGGCAGGAGCGTTAGTTAACCCAAAAGGCATAACTAACCATTCAAAGAAACCATTCTCGGTACAGAAAGTAGTTTTTGGAATGCTCTCCTCGGCGACTCTGAGTTGGTGGAAACCCATGGCTAGATCAAGCTGGGAGAAAACAGTCGCTCCATAGAGCTGATCGAACATATCATTGACGCGGGGCATGGGATATCTTTTTTTCATAGTGAGCTTGTTCAGTTCCCTATAATCAACACACATCCGAAGGGAACCATCTGATTTGGTGACGAAAACCACGGCTGCTCCCTATTCTGAAAAGCTCGGTCTAATCAGACCTTTAGAGGACAAGTCTTGTATTTGCTTCCTTAATTCGATCTTCTCTCGCGGTGCCATTCTTCTGGGTGGAAGCACTACGGGTCGTGCTCCAGGGATGAGATCGATACGGAAATCAATTTCCCGCTTCGGAGGTAGAGAGATAACTTCACCAAATACGTCGGGAAATAATTTGACTATCGGAGTCGAATGGATATCATCCGGAAAAGTATCTAGGGAATAAATGAAACTACCAGCGAACTCCTGAGGTAAGCTACACTGAATCACTAAAGAATCACCCTTATCACCTACAAGTGAGACAGTTCGGGAGCTACATGAAATATGGGCATCATGTTTATCCAACCAGTCTCCTCCAAGCAAAAGGTCGAAAGCATCAAAACCCAGAACATAAGTCACCAGTGAATCGATAATTTCCCAGGAAGAGTTTCACATCCCTACAAACCTTACTAAGGTTCGCAACGCCACCGATGGGGTTTGAAACACATAAAGGTACAGAAGAAAACTCGAAAAAAGGAGATGCTCAAATTTATTACAGAGATCCACCGAGATGAAGCTATGGGAAGCTCCGGTATCGAATAAAACACGAACAAGAGATTTAAACAAAGTAAAAGAACCCTGAAGTGTACCTTGGGAATCGCTAGGAGCGGGAGCGGGTGTAGGTGCGGGCTGTGGGGTTGTGAGGATGCAGAAGTCACCGCAAAGATTCCCGATGCCATGCCCCTTTTCTGCGAAGGGCGGTCTCTCTTGAAATGTCCTAGCTGAAGGCAGATGTGGCAGAGGTCTCGCCTAGCTGACTGAGCAGGAGGTGGAATCGCAGCACCCAAGGTAGGACAGCTATTTGCATAGTGCCCCTTTTGGTCGCATCGGTAGCAAGTAATGGTAGATAGATCCACAGGCTGCCTCTGGGATGACGAAGACGATGATCCAAGCCCTGGAGTCCTATTGCTCTTATGCCGGTAGAAGTTGGACTTCCTTTTCTTAGGATTTCCAGAAGACTGAGCCCGTGCAGACTGGGCAGCTGGAGTGTCCTTAGAGGTAGGGTTCTCATACTGGAGAGCCATGTCCATCAAAGCGGTGAACGTCCCATGCACGTGGGTAATAAGTCGATCGCAGAACTGGGGGCGAGTACCAGCGATAAATTTTTCGTTCTTCTTCAGCAGGGTATCTATCAAATTCAGGCCATATTGCGAGAGTTCATTAAATTTTCTCTCGTATTCCGTAAAGGACATATCGCCCTGCTTCAGATCCATAAAGTCTCGATATAGCTGAGACTTGCCCGCTTCGGGAGTCCATTTGACAAGAAAAGCCTCCCTAAAGCACGATAAGAGACATAAGACAGATTAAAAATGGGGAAATTGAATCCTAATTTGGACTACCGAAGAAGATACCTAAATTTCTCCCAGGTGATGTCAGCCTCATTGGTGTGAGCAGTAACTGACAGCCACCAATTCAAAGCGGCTCCTTTCATCTGCCAGGCCGCCAATTGCCTCTGCTGGGCATTTGTGATTTCGAGACAGGAGAAGATTCTCTCCAAATCTCGCAGCCACTGCTGAGCTTCTATTATGGATTCAGACCCCGTGAACTTGGTGGCACCAAGCTCAGTATAATCTTTGCACAGCTTAGTAAATCTAACAAGGGCCGCGGGTGGAGGAGCTGGGGCATCTGCTCGTCCCCTAC
This sequence comes from Allium cepa, assembly GCA_030765085.1. Lineage (NCBI taxonomy): Eukaryota > Viridiplantae > Streptophyta > Magnoliopsida > Asparagales > Amaryllidaceae > Allium > Allium cepa. Next base: position 1,048,343,503 of record CM060941.1, read on the forward strand.
CTCTGTTATTTCCTCGATTCGTCCTGAGAAATCAAGAATGAATTTTAAGGATAGAGGAAAAATATAGAGGCAAAAATAGATTAGACAAGATAAAGTTCACCAGAAAGGTATTCAACAACGACCTAATTTATATAAGGTGGAGCAAGGGAGAAAGTAGCTGGAAAATTTTATTTTTTAAACTAAGAAAGTTTTTTCTATCAAAATACCTCTTTGAAAAACCCTTTAAAAATTTATTTTATACTTTAAAATACGTTCTCTCACAAAGGAAGGATTCTAATATTTGGCTTCACTCATTCCAGGGTATTGCTACCCTATCTCTAATGAGTTTTGCTCCTCAGGCTATGGTTAAACCAAAGCTGTGATACCAACTGTAACGACCCACTATTTTGTACCATTCAAATTTGACGATAAATTTAAATCATGTCAAGCTTGAATAGTTTAAAACAACAGATTGTAAATAAATTAGGAACAAATGAAATCAAATCACAGAATCACAGACATAGATATCAGAAAACTCGCAGCGGAATTAAAAAAATACTTAGTGGTTCATGAAGCCACCACAAATAAAAATTACATAGTCTTTAATTCCAAATATAGTTTTAAATCATCAATAGAACATTCGAAATATCCAATAGTCTTGATTAAAAAATTTAGATAAAGAACTGGAAGGAAAGTTTGCCCGCAGCTTGAAAAGTAATCTACAGAAATCCTAGCTCCGGGATGAAGATTGAACTGCAACTCAGGCTGACCCGAGCGTAAAATAAAACAGAACACTCGAGTCAGGACATACATATTTATACGGTGTAAACAAATTCAAGTGTACTGTAACATAGAGCAAGTAACTTAAAGGATGCTTGGGACCGCCCATCCTCTAAGGATCCGTTAATCTATTTACTATGCAGTAATATTTTCGCTATTATAATAGTGTCTATATTAAAATAAACTTACTTTTAAATAGCATTAAGGAGTGACCCAATATTCCCCTTAACTCCCAGTAGTCCATCCAATATCATAGTCTCTCCTGATCGGGAAGCCACCAGAGGATACCACACGGGATACGGGAGAAAACCAAACTGGTACAAGGCTCGCTATGGTAGGTGACACGGCACTACTAGGCAATGCCAGGATAAATATACCAATTACGCTTCCGGACCGATGGTAACGCGTAGCGCACAGCTACCGCCCACTTCGAACAACACTCCCAAATCAAAGGTGCGCACCAATACAATCACAAAAGTAATAGAATGGCATACGAAGAAGTGCATCCGATCAGAGGTGCTACCTCATTGATCCGTCGATCGCTCCTGTTTTAGCCACCTTATGCTAAGTCACGGGAGTCGGGTCCACGTATTTACCTCAAGAAAACGTCACCGCCATCCTATTTCATTCTGGAATCTCCACCGCGTATACGGTTGTCAAAATGATTTTCGGTATCGACAAAGAGTATGTCCATATCTGATCCTGGTCTTTTTAACAACCCGCGTTATTATTACCCATGGTTTATAAATTCCAAAATAGTTATATTTAAATCCAATGCTATACCGAAAAATGAAGTTAAAATAAAAATCCAATATACATTCCAAGGTTATACCTTAGTTCATTTGAGTAGCTTAAATTTCAACTTCCATGTGGTTTCAACAATAATTAAACCAATAAAATCATATTTCCACTTTTAAATAGTCCTTTAAATTACTCGATAAATTATGATTTTTATAAAGTATATTTTATAAAGATATATCTATCTTCCCTATACTTTTATTAATAAAATAAAGTGCAAAATTTCTATAAATTTTTCTTATAATTAAGTTAAATTCCCATATCCAAAATAAACCAATTTCCAATTTATTTCTTACCTTACTTTTGTTTCAAAACTGCCTACCATTTCTAAATCAAGTTAAATTTCAATGTCCATATTTTACAAATCTAATCTCTTTAATTCATAGAAAACTTAACTTATATTTATCTGCTTTATATTCAAGTTATATCAAATTTCATAATTTATTTCTTAACTTAAATTCCACTTGTTTTACAAATTCAAATTTTCAAGCTAAACCCATACTTTAATTTCTAATATTATTTACATATTTTGACTAGAAAATATTATACATATAAAAAAATCATTTAAATCCAATTTTAAACAAAGAATTATTAAAACTTTCAATATTTCCAAAAATATGTATATATATAACCACGGGTCTGTATAATATTTTCTAACCTAGGTCAAGTGATATGGATACTATATCATTTCAATCCATAAATTACAAAGAAAACCGGGTTCTATCATTTCAAACCCGCAATCCCAAGTTAAATAAATAACTAAATAGATAAATGAAATATATATGTTGTTCAGGCCTATCATTTCAACCTGTAATGATCTCTATCTTTTACGGGGAACTTGCAGTGTGATTTAAACAGTAAATAATAATAAATAGTATAACTGCAATAATATAACAATAGATAATACAACTGATGATGTGTCAATTTAATAATAGGGTTTTAATGTCATAAGTTTATATCATAGGCATATAAAATTAAATAAAATAAATTTACAATTACACTTGTGACAAATTCACAGATATATAAGTACGTTTGTCAGGTGAGAATACTCACTGTAACGATCCCGGATTTAATGGAGTGTAAATAAATTATCAATTTAATTTTTGAATTAAAATTTTGTAATAATTAGTAATTTATACAAAATGTTAGTAAAATTTTGATAATCGAGCATTTGAAAATTATAAAACAGTAGAATGAAGTTTGTGTTGATGTTAAACAAATATTTCAATTATATGACCAAACAAAATATATTAATATATACACTTAAAACAAAACAAAGAAAAAGGGGTTGATTTTCATAGATAAACTAGACAGCAGTTGGTGTTTAAGTTAGATATACATATATGACAGTATGTATCTTCAGCCACCAGGGACAATATAAGTATGTGCATTTATAAAATGTAAAGAAAACATAAAGTACCTTGACATTAAATGCTAATAGCAACTTTTAGTCAAAACGAATTGTATAAAAATATTTCCAGCCACCAAAGAGCTTAGAAAATCTGCGCAAGGAAAAAATATCCCTGTCCTGTTTTGTACAACCCAAAGATAAAAATATAAACAATGGTACATAGAGATCTCTGGTTTCGTATATGCTCTGTATAAAAAAAATGGTGTCTCTTGTACCAGAGGAAAATGCAAGCCTACACACTTATTTTTATAAATCTCTCCTCATCATTTCGTTCACCTGAAAAACTGAAGTAAGAAAACATTTAAAACTCAAACAAAAAGTTAAACTTCAACCACATAGATTGGTAGAGGAGAATTGATATCCAAGCAATCAAGGCCTTGGCATCAGGAAGCAAAGAAGTTTCAGCATCAAAACCTGATAACAAACTCAACATCAGTTTGAAAGCTTTAAAAGCAAGAAAATGTGGAAGGTGAGCAACTTCCTCTTTAAAGCCTAATTTTATTGATTCATTGAAATGTTGATGAGCAAAAATCCCCAACCCTTAGTCTGTTTATTTTTGTTTGTGAGCAAACCTTCTTTTTAAACTAGACTTCTCTGATTCTTTTATTTGTGAGTAAACTAGAACTTTAAAAGCTTTAAGTTTAATTTAAAAACACTTCAATATTTATTGATAACAAGGTTGTATATGATCAAATCTTGAAGATAATCCTGTGTGCTATATGCTTCTCGGTTTTAAATTGTTACAGTATGAATATTTTCTCAAAACTCAAAGTTATTTCCTTATAATTATGGTTAATCCTTAATTTTCTTTCAACAAACTATATGCCTGAACTTAGATCAGGATTTCTAAATCTGTTTCGAAACACAAACTAGAAATTATACCCTGGAAATTATGTTTTACAGGCAACAAGAATTAAGTTGATAAAATCAATTGTTATAAAATATTAATTCAGGTTAATAACTTGAATCTTCAAGTCAAAATAGGATTTTTAAAGCAGAAATGGAAATTTTTAATGTAGAATTGAATAAGCAGCTCATGGTTGATCAAAAGGTGCATTTTTACCAATTACAGATTATTGATTCAATAATAAATGTTCAAATCTGTGTTGAAGTAAGTACAAACATTGGTGATTTCGTAAAAATTATTAAATAATGTTTCCATTGTGTGAGATTAGAGTACGAGATCATTTTAGGGTTTAGACTCGAGCGTTTGAACATGACTGAAATCGAGGGGTGTTCGTCGCCTATGCATGATCGAGTGTCACGAGGCTTGGGTAGGTGGTTGCGTAGTGTGTTGCCGAGGTGTGGGTGGAGTTTGAGGGTCTCCGGTGGCGTATGCAGCAGTGGTGAGGTGGTAATGTCGATCGAGGTGAGCTTCAGTTTTTCCAGCAAGAATGCTATATTTTGATTCGAGCTTTTTGCAAGCGAATTGGGTTTGGATTTTGAGTTTGTGGGGAGTTTGTGACTTGCCGCCGATGATGGAGTTCACCATAGTGGCGTCGCCGCCGTGTGCACGTGCACCCACGTAGGCGTGTATCAGCTGCAGTGAGGATGTTTTGGGGAAGAAGAATATGAACTCGAGAGACACTCGAGAATTTGGGAAGTTTACTTCGGGTTTCACTGAAGCACGCGAGTACATTTTTTTATCTGCAGCTATATTTTTTAACTTAAGAAAAAAAGTGAGAGAGAGAGAGAGAGCGTGGAAGAAGAAGCACGAGCAGAAGGAACGCGAGAGGGAGACGGGGAAGACAGTGGGGAACCCGAGTTTGAACTCGAAGCAAGGCATGGGAAGTTTGTGGTAGTTTCCCTGTCAAACTGGAAAATATGTTTTGTTTTTTTTAAGAAAAACATATAGAGTTAATGCTTAACCGTGTTTTTAAACCCTGTTGATATTGTAATTAAGTAATAAATTTAGTTAGTATAAAGTAATTAACAATTAAGTTTAGTAGTTGATAAGGAATTGATTTTCAACTTTAAAGGAAGACTTTAATGTTAATCAAGTTGAACGATTAATTAAATTATAATTGTAAATAGGGATTTCTTAATGGTTAAGTGATAAAATAAGGATAATTAGCCACTTAAGTTATTTAATGAATGACTAATAGTTAATTTAGTAATTTAATTTAAGAATTAAATAAATGAATAATTAAGTACTTAATTAAATAGTGTGAATAAAGTAAATTAAGAGATGTTATTAGTTAATGAGGATAATTAACTATGAATTATTAAGTAACAAAATCAAATGTGATAAATTTTGATAACAAATTAGATTAATTAATTAAATCAATTGTAAATTGTTAATTACTTAATGGAAGCAATTAAAGGGTTAATTACCAATTGTAATTAAATTTGGATATTTTGATTTAATTAATGATAAAAATAAATTGGTGATTAATGATTTGTTATTATGAGATGATTGCTTAACGATAAGAAATTAAAGAGTAAATTTCTTGAAATAATTAATTAAGAAGTTAATTAATTATATAAATGGGTTCAAAAGTTAATTTAATTAAATATGATCGATTTGATTAATTAAAGTGTTCGATAAATTAATTTATATCAAATGATTTGGATTAAATAAATCAAAATTGGATAATGAATTCATAAGTAATTAATTAAATTTGAAATAGCTTGAATAAATTAGGATTAAACAATTGATTAATCCTGCTTATAAATGTTTATTGAATGCTTGACCTTACTTATGAATGATCATATTATATGTGATGCCTTGAATTGATTGTCCTATCTGATCTGTAATATCTTGTTCTGTGAATTGAGCTATGTGAAATTTACTCATTTATTTATGTACATTTGTGTATTATCTGTGAATCTGTGAATGGACGATAAGCATTATAGTTTATATTGCTTATCGAATATATATTATCGTATTTGATCTGTGATGATTGAATGGTTGTGCACTATTGTGTTAAACCCCTGGACCACACTTATACACACACCAATATGGATTTCACGAGGAAATCGGTTAAGTCACAGATTTTTGAAATAGTTTTGAATTTCAATTTTTAAATTCAAATGTTTTGGAAATGGAATCGGAATAAAAGTGAAAAACTTTTGGAATGAAATTTCAAGTTAAAATTTATTTTAATTTACTTGATTAAGTTTTGGAAATTAAATAAATTTATTTAAATTTAGATCCGAAATTTGAAATTGAATTCTATGATTTGAAATTAGGGATTTTTTCTGAAACGAAAACTGTTTGTTTTCAATTAATAAAAGCTTTCACATAAGAAATGAACTTCAAATTTGAGTTAAAATGATCTCTAATTTGAAATGAAGATAATTTCCAAGTTATGAAAACGATTTGAAAGCTATAAGTTAAATCTTTAATTTAAAGATTTAATGGGTTGATCCTATAGAAATGAAATTGTTTTGGAAATCTATGAATTGATCTTCGTGAAATAAATCTTTTTGTTTAAAGATTTGAAATGGTAATTTGTTTAACCATTTAAAGAAAATTTTGGGTTTTAAGTTGTAACTTAATTGAAATCCCATATCCATATGTTTTAAACGTTTCGCTCACTATTCGGTTTAGCCGGGAAAGGACCTTTGTGTCGTATAACCCATTCCGAATATGTGATACGTCATTATGGATAGCATTTGAAGACCGGTGTTGAAGACCGGGTATTCGCGAGTTGTCGATTGTCTCTGCACTGAGTGATGGGAAATCCGATCGGGATTGTGAATACCCGGATTTGCAAGGGCTTCGTAAGAAGTGCCTTCGGTTCTGTTCGAGCCCGGAACAGACTTGTATGGATTGTGTGTCTGAAATTACACTTTGAGATATAAAGCAGATTTCTTTCAAATACATTTCTGTTGGTGGCGGAGAATTTATTCTTTTAGCTTAACACCCTTCTCTGAGACGTATGAGCTCAAAGGTTATGTAGTTGAAGGTTATCAGCGATATATTCCCAATTTGGTAATGTGACATGCTAAGTGTTGCTGTGTAATGATCATTGTTTGATCATTTGTGATATGATCATTTGTTTGATCATTTATCTTTGTGATCATTACTTTGATCATTTGTTGACCCAAAGCGTGGCTTTGTATCAAAGCGTGGCTTTGTGGACGAGACCTCGTCGAGCCTCACACCCCGGAATGGTCAAAACAGGAAAGATGCAGCAAGGTTATTAGGGGGTAGCGCCCCTTTAGGTTATGTACATCTCCTTCTGGATAGAAGTGGTATCATGGTATGGAGCCCAGATACTTACTTATGTGGACATCACAAACCTATATATATATATCTTGTTTTGTGATTCGATGTTGGGGCCCCGGTTAAAGGTTGTTACAACCGGGAGGTGGCATACTCGTGTCAGTAGTTACCCAGTTAGGGGTAACCCGGCCTTGTGTTGGCAGAGATCCGGTTAGGTTCTCGGGGACGTCCTTCCAGAGGCGTTCTCATGTGGCAATGGGAAGTTCCTTGGCCTGACCATTTGTTGGAAATCCAAAGAAACAATACGATCCTTGTACGGTTTTAGTTGTATAACCTGCTTTGGAATGTGGTGGTAACCTGCTATTGAACATAGTAGCTATAGTAGGCATACGATAATGGTCTTATGTTGGCTAAGATTTATATTCTACTTTCGAAAATGTTTTCTGCACCGTGCACTTATAATAATAATATCAAAGAAATTTTCTGCGTATTAAGCATGTTTGACTATCATAAGAAGAAATCTCCTCCAAGTCTGCGTTTGCATTGTGTGTGTGGTGGGAGGTCTTATGGTAGTTTCATTTTCAAAAAGCATTGCGAATTTATTTTAAAATTCTTTTGTTGATTGTTTTAAAAGATAAACAATTTTTGTTGCTCACACCAGTCCCATGACTGATCCGGAGTTTATTGTTCCTTTTCTAAACTCTGGGTGCTCATTATTTTCCACACGAGCAGTCTAGAGTTGGGTTTTTCATATAATTAGATATAGTGGATTATCTGAAGTTAGTTCAGTCTTTGGTTCGCACCAGTCTTGCTTATCTTTGTGCACCGTGATGTTGGATCGAGCTGCTGTTGCTGGAGTTCACTTTTGAAGATTATCTTAGAGTTATTTATTCCGCTGCTGATGTTATCATTTTCTTTTCCGCTGCTATTTGTTGTATCATATTTCTGATGTATATTGATATTCATTGTATCGTTCTGTTGTAACAGATATTGTATATCAGTGTATTATTCTTTTATTCCACTGTGATGTTTACTTAATTGTGTTATAAGCTCCGGCGAATCGGTTTTGAATGGTCGAATCTACGGCATTCGAATACGATTTGAAGTATGGATGTCGATTTTCGAGCGGGCAAAACCCTTTTCGTTACATGTGGTATCAGAGCTAAGGTGAAACTTTAGCTCAGGAGTATAACACGTTAAGTAGCTCATTAGAGATAGGGTGAAGTATCCCTAGAATGAGTATATCCTTAAGATATTCGTTTGAATGTCTCAGTAAATTCTCCTACTATCCACTGATAGTGAGTATGAGTGCGAGAAGAGAACGAGATAGGGGACAGGTAAATACGACTATAAATGGTCAATAACCTGCAACAGTGGAAACAACTTTCTTATCAATTTCCTTTGATTCGTTTCCAAATTCTTTTGATTTCTTCGTGACAACTGCAAGAAGTAGTTTCGGTGTGATGATGGCCCTACGTATCGTTGTAAGAAATTTTTACTTCGTATCTTCATTGGTTTCTTATCGGCTTTTCGATTTAAACTCTAATGAATAAATTGGAAATTTAAATTGAGTTAAATTGATTTATAGAATATGAAGGATAAATTGAATTGAATCGATAAAATGATTTCGTTTAAAACTAAATTTGAAATTCTATTGTAATTTCTTGCATCTATTGTTGCTATTCTGATTTGGTGAGCCAAATCCAGAATCGATATCCAGTTTGATCTGAAGGAATATTTCTCTATCTTTCATCTATCTCCATTATCTCTCTCTGGCGAATTTCGGGGACGAAATTCTTTTCAAGGGGGGAAGGTTGTAACGATCCCGGATTTAATGGAGTGTAAATAAATTATCAATTTAATTTTTGAATTAAAATTTTGTAATAATTAGTAATTTATACAAAATGTTAGTAAAATTTTGATAATCGAGCATTTGAAAATTATAAAACAGTAGAATGAAGTTTGTGTTGATGTTAAACAAATATTTCAATTATATGACCAAACAAAATATATTAATATATACACTTAAAACAAAACAAAGAAAAAGGGGTTGATTTTCATAGATAAACTAGACAGCAATTGGTGTTTAAGTTAGATATACATATATGACAGTATGTATCTTCAGCCACCAGGGACAATATAAGTATGTGCATTTATAAAATGTAAAGAAAACATAAAGTACCTTGACATTAAATGCTAATAGCAACTTTTAGTCAAAACGAATTGTATAAAAATATTTCCAGCCACCAAAGAGCTTAGAAAATCTGCGCAAGGAAAAAATATCCCTGTCCTGTTTTGTACAACCCAAAGATAAAAATATAAACAATGTTACATAGAGATCTCTGGTTTCGTATATGCTCTGTATAAAAAAAATGGTGTCTCTTGTACCAGAGGAAAATGCAAGCCTGCACACTTATTTTTATAAATCTCTCCTCATCATTTCGTTCACCTGAAAAACTGAAGTAAGAAAACATTTAAAACTCAAACAAAAAGTTAAACTTCAACCATATAGATTGGTAGAGGAGAATTGATATCCAAGCAATCAAGGCCTGGGCATCAGGAAGCAAAGAAGTTTCAGCATCAAAACCTGATAACAAACTCAACATCAGTTTGAAAGCTTTAAAAGCAAGAAAATGTGGAAGGTGAGCAACTTCCTCTTTAAAGCCTAATTTTATTGATTCATTGAAATGTTGATGAGCAAAAATCCCCAACCCTTAGTCTGTTTATTTTTGTTTGTGAGCAAACCTTCTTTTTAAACTAGACTTCTCTGATTCTTTTATTTGTGAGTAAACTAGAACTTTAAAAGCTTTAAGTTTAATTTAAAAACACTTCAATATTTATTGATAACAAGGTTGTATATGATCAAATCTTGAAGATAATCCTGTGTGCTATATGCTTCTCGGTTTTAAATTGTTACAGTATGAATATTTTCTCAAAACTCAAAGTTATTTCCTTATAATTATGGTTAAGCCTTAATTTTCTTTCAACAAACTATATGCCTAAACTTAGATCAGGATTTCTAAATCTGTTTCGAAACACAAACTAGAAATTATACCCTGGAAATTATGTTTTACAGGCAACAAGAATTAAGTTGATAAAATCAATTGTTATAAAATATTAATTCAGGTTAATAACTTGAATCTTCAAGTCAAAATAGGATTTTTAAAGCAGAAATGGAAATTTTTAATGTAGAATTGAATAAGCAGCTCATGGTTGATCAAAAGGTGCATTTTTACCAATTACAGATTATTGATTCAATAATAAATGTTCAAATCTGTGTTGAAGTAAGTACAAACATAGGTGATTTCGTAAAAATTATTAAATAATGTTTCCATTGTGTGAGATTAGAGTACGAGATCGTTTTAGGGTTTAGACTCGAGCGTTTGAACATGACTGAAATCGAGGGGTGTTCGTCGCCTATGCATGATCGAGTGTCACGAGGCTTGGGTGGGTGGTTGCGTAGTGTGTTGCCGAGGTGTGGGTGGAGTTTGAGGGTCTCTGGTGGCGTATGCAGCAGTGGTAAGGTGGTAATGTCGATCGAGGTGAGCTTCAGTTTTTCCAGCAAGAATGCTATATTTTGATTCGAGCTTTTTGCAAGCGAATTGGGTTTGGATTTTGAGTTTGTGGGGAGTTTGTGACTTGCCGCCGATGATGGAGTTCACCATAGTGGCGTCGCCGCCGTGTGCACGTGCACCCACGTAGGCGTGTATGAGCTGCAGTGAGGATGTTTTGGGGAAGAAGAATATGAACTCGAGAGACACTCGAGAATTTGGGAAGTTTACTTCGGGTTTCACTGAAGCACGCGAGTACATTTTTTTATCTGCAGCTATATTTTTTAACTTAAGAAAAAAAGTGAGAGAGAGAGAGAGAGAGAGAGCGTGGAAGAAGAAGCACGAGCAGAAGGAACGCGAGAGGGAGACGGGGAAGACAGTGGGGAACCCGAGTTTGAACTCGAAGCAAGGCATGGGAAGTTTGTGGTAGTTTCCCTGTCAAACTGGAAAATATGTTTTGTTTTTTTTAAGAAAAACATATAGAGTTAATGCTTAACCGTGTTTTTAAACCCTGTTGATATTGTAATTAAGTAATAAATTTAGTTAGTATAAAGTAATTAACAATTAAGTTTAGCAGTTGATAAGGAATTGATTTTCAACTTTAAAGGAAGACTTTTTAATGTTAATCAAGTTGAACGATTAATTAAATTATAATTGTAAATAGGGATTTCTTAATGGTTAAGTAATAAAATAAGGATAATTAGCCACTTAAGTTATTTAATGAATGACTAATAGTTAATTTAGTAATTTAATTTAGAATTAAATAAATGAATAATTAAGTACTTAATTAAATAGTGTGAATAAAGTAAATTAAGAGATGTTATTAGTTAATGAGGATAATTAACTATGAATTATTAAGTAACAAAATCAAATGTGACAAATTTTGATAACAAATTAGATTAATTAATTAAATCAATTGTAAATTGTTAATTACTTAATGGAAGCAATTAAAGGGTTAATTACCAATTGTAATTAAATTTGGATATTTTGATTTAATTAATGATAAAAATAAATTGGTGATTAATGATTTGTTATTATGAGATGATTGCTTAACGATAAGAAATTAAAGAGTAAATTTCTTGAAATAATTAATTAAGAAGTTAATTAATTATATAAATGGGTTCAAAAGTTAATTTAATTAAATATGATCGATTTGATTAATTAAAGTGTTTGATAAATTAATTTATATCAAATGATTTGGATTAAATAAATCAAAATTGGATAATGAATTCATAGGTAATTAATTAAATTTGAAATAGCTTGAATAAATTAGGATTAAACAATTGATTAATCCTGCTTATAAATGTTTATTGAATGCTTGACCTTACTTATGAATAATCATATTATATGTGATGCCTTGAATTGATTGTCCTATCCGATCTGTAATATCTTGTTCTGTGAATTGAGCTATGTGAAATTTACTCATTTATTTATGTACATTTGTGTATTATCTGTGAATCTGTGAATGGACGATAAGCATTATAGTTTATATTGCTTATCGAATATATATTGTCGTATTTGATCTATGATGATTGAATGGTTGTGCACTATTGTGTTAAACCCCTGGACCACACTTATACACACACCAATATGGATTTCACGAGGAAATCGGTTAAGTCACAGATTTTTGAAATAGTTTTGAATTTCAATTTTTAAATTCAAATGTTTTGGAAATGGAATCGGAATAAAAGTGAAAAACTTTTGGAATGAAATTTCAAGTTAAAATTTATTTTAATTTACTTGATTAAGTTTTGGAAATTAAATAAATTTATTTAAATTTAGATCCGAAATTTGAAATTGAATTCTATGATTTGAAATTAGGGATTTTTTCTGAAACGAAAACTGTTTGTTTTCAATTAATAAAAGCTTTCACATAAGAAATGAACTTCAAATTTGAGTTAAAATGATCTCTAATTTGAAATGAAGATAATTTCCAAGTTATGAAAACGATTTGAAAGCTATAAGTTAAATCTTTAATTTAAAGATTTAATGGGTTGATCCTATAGAAATGAAATTGTTTTGGAAATCTATGAATTGATCTTCGTGAAATAAATCTTTTTGTTTAAAGATTTGAAATGGTAATTTGTTTAACCATTTAACGAAAATTTTGGGTTTTAAGTTGTGACTTAATTGAAATCCCATATCCATATGTTTTATAAGTTTCGCTCACTATTCGGTTTAGCCGGGAAAGGACCTTTGTGTCGTATAACCCATTCCGAATATGTGATACGTCGTTATGGATAGCATTTGAAGACCGGTGTTGAAGACCGGGTATTTGCGAGAACGATAGGATGACTTGTCGATTGTCTCTGCACTGATTCGCGCCGGTATAGAGACTCCCTAAGTGATGGGAAATTCGATCGGGATTGTGAATACCCGGATTTGCAAGGGCTTCGTAAGAAGTGCCTTCGGTTCTGTTCGAGCCCGGAACAGACTTGTATGGATTGTGTGTCTGAAATTACACTTTGAGATATAAAGCAGATTTCTTTCAAATACATTTCTGTTGGTGGCGGAGAATTTATTCTTTTAGCTTAACACCCTTCTCTGAGACGTACGAGCTCAGAGGTTATGTAGTTGAAGGTTATCAGCGATATATTCCTAATTTGGTAATGTGACATGCTAAGTGTTTCTGTGTAATGATCATTGTTTGATCATTTGTGATATGATCATTTGTTTGATCATTTATCTTTGTGATCATTACTTTGATCATTTGTTGACCCAAAGCGTGGCTTTGTGGACGAGACCTCGTCGACCCTCACACCCCGGAATGGTCAAAACAGGAAAGATGCAGCAAGGTTATTAGAACAGTAGAAGAAGGCTATTTCGATGTAGAAGAAGGAGGAGGATTGAGATCATAGAAGGCGGATTGAGATGTAGAATAAGGCTATTTCGAGGCTTATATATAGTCAGAGGGGTGCGTGCTAATTAAGGAAGAGATGCATGGGTTCTATATTCAACAGAGGAGGATTTGTGATGTGAGTTGCCCGCTAATATAAGGGAGGGTTTGCGTGATTATAGGGCAAAGAACAGTAAGCAAATATATTTTTCTTTGTGCCGTGCGTTATTTCTTAAAGGAGTTTCCAAATTGAAGGTAGAATGTGGCAAAGTTTGCTTGGAACAGTAGATTTCTTTCCACTTGATTGCTTGATTTAAGGTAAATGAATTTAGGAAGGAAATAAAATTTGAATTGATTTGGGTGGAGATGGCATGTAATAATTTGTACGTGATTTTGTTTCATAAATACAAGCGGTAAATGCGAATGGGAATATGGCAAGAAAAATCAGATTTGCATTGATTGATTAAAGAAACGGCAATAATTATAAATTTGAACGTGTTTTACTTATGCAAAGACTTTTGGAAAATCAACTCATTACATAAGTGACCGCAAACATCACGTTCCCATACCCTCTCCTACACATGTATTAATGATATTCAGTTTTAAAATTTTAATTATATAGTGAAACTGTTGTACGGCTTATGCATTTGATTACAGATTATGGTTTTTAAAATAGTAGCTCCACAATAGGTTTAAAGTTGTACCGTGCAAATAAAATTTGCGTGCGTTGGTAGTGCCTTGATTGTGAGGGAGACCGGTCAAGAAATAAACGAAGATTTTGGACGTTATTTTATTCAAAGTTTTATACCAAATTAAAACAAATGAATGTTATGGAAAGTGTAACACTTGGCTATAGTAAATTTTTAACTGACTTATTTATTCATATATATTTGCAGTATGAATTTTTTTAATGCGTAGGACCCACACAAAAAAATACACCCAAATGAATACAAAAGTAACGCTTTTTAAATTAATACGTTTTCCTATTTATACGTTATTTATTCCATCAAATAACGTACCCTTTTAAATGCGTAATTTAACAGTTTATTAATACACTGAATTCCTAAAAGTTATTCCATAACATGTTTACATTCTTTTATTAATCTACCATTTACAAAGCGATTTATTATTCAAATGGACAAAATATTACAAATTTTTAAAGAAAGTAGATAATCCATATTTATTAAAATTCCAATTAAAGTTATCTTTTAAACAAAGTTAAAAATTTCAGAAACTTTCATTTTATATTTAGAATTATGGGTAATGATTTAATCAAATTAAAATTTTATATTATATTAAATTTCAAGGTTTTATAAATAAAAGAATAAAATGCTAGAAAAATCTTGGGCTGTTACACCCTCGTTATTATTCATCTCAATATCTCCATCTTCAAACATCTTCATTCTTCAAACACGTAAACTGGTTCGAAGTGGTTTTCGAATAGGAATCAACCAAATCCGGCCCCGGTTCCTTCGAAATCCAATCATCGATAAAAATGATGTAATTAGGTGATTTTTTCTTTCGATTTATTCATTTTCCCTTACCAAAATATCTTCGAGAGATATACATTTTCAAAAATATTCTTTTAGTGAATACGGAATCTTTTAAACCTTTTTTTTTGAATATTTCTCAAATCATTTTTTAAAAGTATCTTTTGAGAAAATAGGATTATAGGAATCATTCTACTTTTATCCAAAATCAACTTTCGTATTCAACAAGTGCTATGGGCGGAATAACGTTGAGATCGCCTTTTAAATTCCACGAATAGGACTAGTTCCTCTTCGGATTTTAATAATGAGTATAAGAAGATTATTTCTATAAAATCCCAGTTGAGCGTCCGGGCTTTCCTTTCGATATGATCCACCCTTCGCCTAAAAGAGAAAACTTAGGCCAAGTAAATTCAGGGCACTGGTTGCTCCACCCCTAACCTTAGTTACACATCTTGTTTTCACTTTTAGATCTCATAGGCGGGACAAATGTACTAGTCGTTTCCGCATACTCATTTTCCCTTTTTAAATCACTTAACTTCTTGTTTAATCATCTTTGAAATAATGTTAAATTATTCAAATTTTGTTTTCGAAATGCTTTATTATTTAGTTAAAAACATTTAACAAGGATTTGGGAAAGAATTGTTAAGTTTCAAACTTTATTTCAAAAGTTATTGAAAAGCGTTGCAGAAAGTGTTGCAAAAAGTGTTTTAAAGGCTATATTCTTCAAAACGACTTTTATATCGTTTACTAAACCATTGTTTCAACTTAATTAACTTTTAAGACATTTAAAAAAAAAATAGTATTTGTTTCATATTTTTAAAACGATTATTTTATCAATTCCCAACTTTGGTCATTTAGTGCAAAAAGGGATTTTTCTTGAAAATTGATTTTGCCATATTTCCAAATATACAAGATGAAATCTTGATTTTTTTTTTTTATGAAAGATATGGATATAAGGATTCGGAAAATTCTATCTTCGAAGAATTCCAAACTATATTCCACTTCGTATGTTCATTTGAACTTTTGATGCGAAAATGCGAACTAACGTTACGCGACGCGTCAAATTTTTAGCATATTTTGAGATTCATATCCAAACTTTTTCGAAACAATTTTGAATCATTTCTAAAGTATTTTCAAACATTTTTCAAATGTATCAAGGATTCCATATCACATTTCATTTCTTTTGGAAAGTGATTTCCATGTGATTATACGTCGTGTAAATCCGTGACTTGTTTCGACATATATATTCAATATACAACTAATAAACATCCAAAACAATATTTATAATCATTTTAACATATTCTAATATGTCATATGAACTTGTTTCTCAATTTAACAACATTTTTAATACAATGTCATATAATTCTCATTTATGTACATATTTGCTTACTAACTTTTTACAAATGACTTAAATGTGGTTGCTTTCTTTTTCAAACATTTATCAAACATCATTATTAACATCCAAATAACATTTATAACTTGAAAAATATCATATAAATATTTCCTACTTAGCAATTTAGAGTTCTCACGTTGTTTGGTTTTGGCGAACGTAAAATCGGTTATAGCTTCGCTGCTTGAAGTTTTTAACTTACGATCCCTTGAACGCTTCGACTTAGATGGCTCGCCTTGGCTTTTGGAAGGATAGGAGTGCTAGGCCAAATGGAGAAAGAGGAAGGCATGAGCAATGTGAGGAAGGAGGAGGAGTTTGAAGTGGTTCGGACGGTGGTTTGTTGATATTTTCTTTATTTTATTTTTAGAAATATTTTGGCATAACTTTGTTAAGGTTAGAAGTCGTTAAAGGAGGTAAGAAGAAGCTTGAAATTTTAAGAAGAATAATTATTGAAGTAAGTGAGAAAGTGTGTATGTATTTATAGAAAATATTTGAAAATAAAGTATAGATTTGTGTTTTTACTTAAATAATCTTCCTTAAGAATTAAGTAAACCTATTAAATTCAAAACTTACCATCCACATCATATCACACTTTTAAAATTCAAATACTTTATAATTAAGTAAAGAATAATAATGATTACTTTACTTTATGTCACATTCCTTTACTTTATGTCACTTTTCTTTACTTTATGTCACTTTTGATGTGACATGTGTTTTGTCTTCTTTAGTTTACTTTTGCTAATTGCTTTCTACAATTTTCTAAGTGCGATAACTAAAAGTAATCTTGTTTAGTTAATTGTTAATTATCTTTATATGTTACCATATTTATTAAATTGTGTACTTAAAGGTGCAACAACGTTGCGACAACTTTAAATCAACAAAACGTTGATTTTTGACAAAATGTTTTACGGTCATATTTTGACGTTTTATTTAAACTATTTATTTATGCAAACCAAATTTAAAAATAAATTTGTATAATGGAATTTAAAAATATAAACACTCATAAATAAATTAAAATAATTTATTAAACCATTTAAACTTACTTTTCTAAAATCAGGATTTTATCACTTTTGTCAATATATGCAAATGTTACTATTTTTGTGTATATTTCTATTTCCAAATCATATCTAAGATTGTTTGAGTCATAAAACCTTTTATATTTTATATTTAAAATCACTATAAATATTAAATTTTTAAGTGGTTAAATTTTGGGTCGTTAGATTTTTGCTTCTCCACAACGGGCCACATGCTCATCTTCTTCCATGCTACCATGCGCATAAGCAAACCCGCCATCGTTCAAATCTCGAAACCAAACGCGACCACCTCGAGATCACCTATGATCGATCCAAAGCTATCACGTCGAAGCTCGACGCCACGCATACCACCACTCAAAGTACTGTCAAGCTCGGTCATTCCATCCTCCCGAAAATCATGCGCGAATGATCGGCCTTTTAACCAGAATTGTCGTCGGTCCACACGTTATTTTCGATCATACCCATTGGATTCGAAGATCTCGTTGTGCTCTTCGATGTTGTAGTTGAATATTTTCGTAATTGTTGATGGATTGGAAGAAAAGGAAGGAATAAAGTTGGAAGATTTTGACCATGCATTCCATGATGGCGGCTAGCCCTAGCTGTTTTAGGGTTTTGGCAAAATGAATAAAAACATGGCCTTTTATAGAAAATTTACGCGCGCATTATTCTTAGCCAAAATTTTGAACTTGAAAAGAAGCATGCTACTTGGCGTTTGTAATGTTTTACCCTTTTCTGAACATAATGAAATATATGAGGGAGCCAATTCGATCGTATTTGGAAGATAGGTTTTCGAATCGATTTATTTAAATTTAAAATTCACTTAAACAAATTTCTACGCGCTTTAGCTTGCCATGGCTAAACCGTGAATCTAATTGACACGATATTTGAAATCTAATAGTAATACAATATTACAGATCCAGTGAAAGTGGTTTCATCGAAATCCGAGAATGTTTGAAAAATGATTGTTTTTACACGTTAACTAAATATTAAAATATTCAATTTCTATGTTAATTTTTAAATCAATTTCAAAAGTTCTCTAACATCATTCTAACTCAAATAAAATTTAATTCAACTTTATAAATCATTTTTATTCACATTAAACTCAATTTCCAATTATTTCAACAATTTCAAATATTAAATTAACATAATTAAATTAAGATATTCGAAATATGTTCTTCAACTTATAAAATTAACTATTGAATATTTAAAATCAATTAAATATACGAATTTCAAATGGCTGAAATTCTAGATCGTTATAATAATAAGAAGTAAGGTATAAATCCTTGAGTTGGATAACAATCGGGTTTGAGTGATAAACAATCTTAAAATACTATACAAATATACATAGTAAGGAACAAAGGTATAAGAATTATACTTGTCTTGCCCCTGCATCCAAATAGTTAGCACATTACAATAATAATATGCTACTCCAATACCATCATCATAAAGTATGCAAATATCCTAGCATATTATCGGGTGCCTATGCATCGATCCTCTAGTTACCTACATCATGTGACATCCTTTGAGCGACAAACAAAAACTATAGCAATCATGGCAAACATATCATCCATCAAATAGTCCTCACTAGCACTCAATGTGCCATGGATATACGAAACTCATATGACCATCAATTGCAAGGTATTTATGGAAAAATCAAAGTTTTCTCTGTACACGAACGTTGGTTTGTAGTTTAAATTAGATCCCTTCAATGATCTTAGGTATATGGCTCTATCTAATGATCCGGGGTAACCAGTAAAGTACCTAATGGGCGTCCTCACAATACCCCTACTTATGGGTACATTAGAAAACAATCCAAGTATCAACCAATGTTTTAAATCTCGAATTTCGATCACGTCTTATCTTAAAGAATTTAGAGAGCCTATCTTGTATCGGATGAGATCTCGAATGAGATGAATGCGTCTTGGTCGTTCACCTTGGATTTACATCTTGGTTTCTAAAATTCATTTTGGAGTTATCTCGGAGTATATGTCATGTCAAAAATTAGTTTTAATACACTTAAATTTATAACACTGGTCACTACCTTAACGAAAACACTATGCACTTACCTTGAATATATCACATGCTTATCATTAGTAATTTAATATGGAAAAATATCACTTGTATCATGTAAGATAAACAAATAACTAGATTTCATGAATATGTTCAATATAATATCATATGAGATAAAGTAGTCACGAGACAAACCATAACATATGCACATTTACTTTGTTTGATCATTCACTTAACTTCCCTACACAATATAATGTCTCATTTCTACCTTTTATGATTTATAGTGCTGCAAGGGAAATCTTAATTTTATAACTTTAAATACAAAAGTCTACAAGTAGAATTAAGATATTCTATGTCTGATTATAGTATTTAATTATTAGCAAACAAAATCTCATTAAGCAAATAATAGCTTACATATTTCAAACAAACGTAGAAAATTGCATATATATAGATAACCAATTTTCAAACATTTAGTAATATTATAAGAAAAGCAAAAAAATAATGTACGAATGAACATGTTATCATCAAATGAAATTAATAGATGAAAGAGAATTCCTTTATTGCTTAAAACTAAGCGTTGAGGAAAAAAATTATAGCAGCAAAGACTAAATGAAATCAAATTGGGAATCCATTTGGAACATAAATTTAAATAAGTGAAGCCCAAAATTTATAGCCGAAAAAAAATAGGGTTAGGAGAGAAACTCAAGAAAGTGTCAGAAAGAGAAAAATGGAATTGGATGTAAATTAATTTGGATCAAAAACCAAAATGAAAATCATAAAGTGAAATACTTCCATAATCGATGTAGATTTTATTATCTTCTTACACTCATCACCGTCGTAAAATAAAAGACGATGATTAAATGAGATTTATAAAAGAAATAAGGATTAAGAAAAGTACACTTAAATTGAGGTAAAGGATTAGCTAGCCCAATATGGAAAAAGATTTGATTTTTTTCCAAAATTCAACAACTCGGCCGATAACTCGCTGCTAAATCTCGTCCGAGATACCGGACGAGATACCGAAATATCATCCGAGAATTAGGTCATAGGAGATTCGAACGAAATAGTCTATTTCGAATTGCCCGGGCATGAAAACGAGATCTTGGCCAAGATGAGTGAGATTTATAACCTTGGTATCGACGATCCCTTAGCATGCATGCCCGAGCTCTTCACGCATCCTTCATTTCCATTCATCGTCAGGAACCCTTCAACGTTCCATTCTTCACAGTAGAACCCTTCAACATTCTATCCATGAGTTCCCATCAGTGAACCTGCGTAGGTGGATCATCATCATCACGATTCCATCAATATCGAGTCATCATTATCAAAACACTTCTGGATGTCCATATAAGTCATGGAATCAGCACAACAAAGTTTTGAAGCCATCACGCCAAAGTTCACTCCTTCGCCTCGTCAATTTTGTCATCGATCTTCATCATGTTGCTGCCATCAAAATTGAATGCCCAATGACCGAACAAATGCAGATGCACACATATTGAGACATTACTACATACCCTAAAACTGGACCTACTTAGCCACGTCCAAAAGTGGTCGGTACTAATCACAAAAGTGGTCGGCACTAAGCACTACGGTCCACCCCAAACTTCACAAAGTTGAAGTTTCCCATCTTTTTGCCATATCCCCAAATTCCATTGCTCTTATCCCGAAGTAGCACCTAGGATTCCTAAAAGTGAGCGTCTTAGTATTAGGGGAAAACAACTCGGTACCGAGTTGTTTACTTAACCAAATTTCACTCCAAACTTCTCGATAGCAATCCTCTTCTCCTGAAGCTCCACAATCAAAACCCTAAAGTTTACCTGCCTACGTCCCAAAGTAACTAGCCAAAATCACCTCACCGACATGATTCTGAACGGCCACAAATCTGATTTCACACTCACCACCGAAATTAATTTTCCTATCCAACATCAACTTCAATCTTCATGCAACCTGTTTTGTAGGCTCTTGTAATCCTCAAGAATCATATCTCCAAGCCGCATCACATTTTGGGTACTTTTGACATCATATTGACCAAATCGACAACCATATCCTAACCACACTAAGATAACTAATTAATACATCAAACCTTCAGACAATCATTATCGATCATTTAATAAACACATGACGTTCATTCGAACATGATTTTCAAAAACACAATTTCCTTGATCTAATTTATACTAAAATGTCAATATGATTTATAAAGGGTATAAAATGAGTTAGGATACATTTTTATCTCTTTAAATCTAGTCTAAGTATATTATTAAAGTTAGATCTAAGTTTGAGAATGTTTTTAACGTCAAAATCATATTAAAATTCCCATTTTTACTATATATGTAAGCATAGAATAACAAGGGATGTAAAATCACTCACCCAGTATCAAAATTACCTAAGAATCCCTTAAAAGCCATAATGAATAGCAGGAGCATGAATTCCAATGCAACCAATTGATAGATTTAAGATTTCTATTACTAATCATTTTGATGTTTTTAAGCTAAATCAAGTATGATAAAGAGATTCTTTTTGATAGAAAATTGATTAATGGAGGTTTAGACTTATTTTGGAAAGTGGAAAGGTGAATAGATCTGTCCCATCATTCCCTATTAGGCATAAATCCCGAAATGGGTCCGTGGGATTAACTATGAGATTAATTAATTACTCACTAATCTAGCTAGCTGTAGTTCAAACTTAAAACAGCCATATCCTCTAAACAGTAAATCTATTTTTTGGACCACTTAATGGAAAGAGAAGCCATCATCTTGATCTAATGGAAGTATTTCAGACCCCAATTCGGCTCCTATTAAAAGTTTTAGGCTCTAAGAGATTTCTCAGGTCAAAAAGTATTCGATAAAAATTCTGATGATCGAAGATTTCCCTTGTAGTCATTTTCTAAACTTTTAGAGTCATATGACCTCAAACGACTTAAATACTAATATTTTACGATCCTTTGATACTTAAAATATGGGTTATTGCACTCTTCCCACTTTAAGGATTTGTCACCCAAAATCCCCAAACAAATCATGGAACCATTAGCCGTAGTTGCCCTTACATGTCTAACAATCATAAGCCACCTTCAAACATACCAAATAGGATGTTGTGCAATCAATAATAGAGATAAACCTTTCCTAGCATGTGAGGTACTAAACTATCCTATATGACATCAAAGTGAAAGTAAATACAATAAACGGTAGCCCTTACAATGTAAAGAGCTCTGGATATGCAAACCGCATAGTTTCATTGGTTTTCTATATGCAATCGCCTTCACTTTTACCTTGATTAACATTCACTAACTCCACGTCTTCCTCCTATGCTACTTCGTATCACATATGACAATACATTTCGGCCAATTCGTGGTTCAATCTCGATATCATCGTGCAATCATCACGCTTGAGTCATGCACAAACTTTTATAAGTGAGGGACATGGAATACATTATGCACGCCCGTCATCTTCTAAGGTAGGTCAACCCTATATGCTAGATTCCTAATCCTCTCTATCGAAAAAGGACCCATGAATCTCGACACCAGCTAACCCTAATTACTGATTTGAACAGCATTCTTCAATGAAGAAATCTTAACACACACCATATCGTCGACATAGAACTCCAAATCTCTATATCCCTTATTAGCGTAGTTCTTCTGTCTATCCTGAGTAGCTTTCATTCATTACTGAATGATTTCAATCTTCTTCGTAGCCACTCTGACCTAATTTGGCTTTAGTATTAGTTTCTCACCTGCTTCCCACTAATATAAAAGGAGCACTACACGGTTGGCCATGCAATACTTTGAATGGTTCCATACTGATGCTAGACTGATAAATATTATGTATGCAAACTCTACCAAATGAAAATGATTACCCTACCGGCCTTCGAAATTAAATATGCAAGCTCGTAAAAGATCCTCCAATATATGATTCTCCCTCTTGATATGCCCATCGGTTTATGGGTGATAAGTTTTACTGAGATGTAGGTTGGTCCGTAATGTCTCATATAAGATTTTCCAAAACTCACTCATGAATAAAGAGTCTCAGTCACTCACAATGCTCTTCGGCACACTATGAAATTGTACTATCCATTTCACATACAACTTATCCAATTTGGATGTCATTCTATTTGAGTTAATGGGTATGAATAGAGCACTTTTCATTAATATATCAACTATGACGCAAATGCTATCGTAACCTCTTTTAATCTCGAAAACTCATCAATGAAATCCAATGACACTTGTACCAACTTCCATATTGGAAATTCAAATGGTTGCATCAAACAACTTGGCTTTTCTGCTTTGCCTTTACCAAATGGCAGTTTATGCACTACAAGTTGAATGTCCCGACATCCTTCTTCATCCCCTTCCAATGGTACGTCTGCTTCATATCACAGTATATCTTATTAACGTCGGGATATATAGTCAATCTAGAATGATGGCATTCTCGTAGTACCTCATCTCATAATCCATTAACAACGGGATCAAATAATCTCCTATCCTTATGGAGCCAACCATCTTGATCGAGTTTGTTCTACTTCATCTCTTTAGACTATAAATCTTCTTTTACTTTTGTTATGATCTCTTCTAGTCTAGCATCTCACTTTTGAGTAGTGCCAATCCTTTCTATCAAGTTGGACTGATGGTCAAACTTGCCAATATCATTGGGTTTAGCTTGCAATGAGGTCTGAAGTCATAATCAGCAATACACTCCAACTTCTTCCACTCTAAGAACATCGCTCCCAAACTGGAATGTCTACAACTCAAAGCACCAAAGATTACATTTCCTTTAACAGGCATATAAGAAATGCTAAGGTCGTAAGAGACTAAGTGCTATAACTGTTGCTGCTAATAAAGGTTAAGATCCTTATGAAGAAAAGGTATCTCAAGGATTTATGGTCCATGAACAACTTAAACCCTTCTCCAAGTAGATAATGTCTCCATATCATCATAGAAAATACTACCATCATCGGCTCCAAATCATGGGTCATGTACTTCCTTTTATGCAGTTTCAGCTTTTGACTAGTGTACGCTACAACATTACCTCCTTTCATCGGTACCATGTCCAAGCTGGTACTACAGCCATTGGTGTACACCATCATCTTCCCGTTTCCTCTTGGAATGGTCACACTGGTGCACTGTTCAATCTCTCCTTCAGACTCATTCATGCTTACACTTTATGTCCCAAACAAAGGTCTGATTATTCTTTGTTGAATTGGCCAACTGTGTTTCTACCTTCGAGAAGTGCTTGATAAAACATCTATAATATCCTACTAGCCTAAGAAACTAATTACATTCACAGCATTCCTTGGTTGTTTCCAATCTTGAATCATAGTCACCTTCGAAAGATTGACCTACCTTGCTTAAAGATGACATGATCCAAGAATCTCACTTTCCACCTTTAGAATTGACACTTCGAAAGCTTCAATTTTAATCTTTTCTTCCACAACACTTGAAGAAAAATTCTCAAATGTGCCTTGTGTTATTTCTCCATCCTAGGATAGACTAGAATATTTCTATGAACACAAGCATGGACTTTTTTAGTTGATCTCTAAAAAAATGGTTCATTAGATCAACAAAGTATATCGTTTCATTGGTTAGACCTAATGGCATAACCAACCACTCATGGAATCCAGGTGGCATACGAAATAGAGTAATTGGCAGACTCTCTTTCGCTACACTCAACTGGTGAAATCTCGTTACAAGATCTAATTGAGTGAACACCTTCACATTGTAGAGCTAATCGAATAGGTAATCAATTCGTGGGAGTGGATACTTGTTCTTCCTTGTTGCCTTATTTTTCTCACGATAATTAACCTATGCAATTAAAGCATCGTAAAATCCGCACTTTAGCGCATAACTCTCTTCGACCACTATGTTATTTCAATTTAGAGCTATTTTATAGTAGATCTGCTTTAAGCCCCATTATTTTTCGCTACACTCGCTAAATCAATATTTTTTTGAACTCGCTATAACAACGTTAATATACAAAGATTGATTTGACTAGTTCTCTTTCAAACTAAGTCCACAAAATTAGGGTAAAGACCTAACTTTAAGGCATAAGTATTCAACATAAGTAAAAATCTATTATAGTCACCAATTCTAGTCCACGTAAATTATGATATTCCTTGTTTTTGTTACATATTATTAAACTAAATTTCTTTTTTCTGCAAAAATACTTTAATAAAGAGAATAAATCAACTTTGAATATTTGTTTTATAATAATGAAGTTTTCGCACCTCTGCTATTTTCCGCAATATTCTAGCATTATCACCGCTTTAACCTATTGCAACTCTAGTGCTACAGAACTGCTAAGCGCATTAACTGCATAGTAGTTAACACACAATCTCAAATAACCATCTGCCTTATAGGCAAATACAATAGGTGCTTTGTAACAACCAGAAGTGGAGAAGGTAATCAAACAATAATTAAATTAAATATAAAGAAGTGTTAAATTATTAATACAGAAAGTAGAAATATTATTGAAAGTGTAAAAGGGGGAAAATATAGTTTAAATGAGCGAAATTTGATTTTAAGGTCAAAACGATTATAAATATAGATAAAATGGTCAAATAACCTTTGCAAAGCTAAATAATAAATTAATTAGAAGGAAATTTATTATAAAAAAATATGAACTTAATTTCATTTTAAAGAAAGATAATAAATTAATATACCATAATGGGCTTCCAAAGGAAAATAAGAAAAAAAATTGTTTAAGCATGAAAGTAATAATTAAAAACCCTAGAAATATTATATAAAAGTAGTAAAATGGTATTAAAGTCTAAGTATGATTTCCACTAGGGAATTGGGCTAAGTAGATATGAAAGAGAAATGGATTAGAGAGAGGGACAACTAGAAAAGAAAATAATACATGAAGAAATTGAAGCCCAAGGCCCAATATGACTTTAAAAAAAATCTTTATATGTTTGTTATGTCAAGAGGAATCCCGAAATTTCCCAATGCCTACATGTTTTCACTTCATGTACTCATTTTCTTCACTTCCTTAATCACCTAAAGAAGGAAATCCCTAATCCCTCTCTAGTAAATTCAAAAACTAAAAATAGCTAAAAATCTCTATAAATTCTATAAAAAATTATATAACCTTCTTAACATCAATATACACCCAATTCCAAGAAGAAGTTAGCTTTTTGATTGAGATTTGAAGTTGTTTGACTAGTTTCATAAAAAAGAAGAAAAGTAGGAGGAAGAAACTACAGAATAAAGAATTTATGTTTCAGGCAGCTTCAATTGAGTTCTAAACTCACATATTATGTCTATGTTGATGCTTTAATTTATGGAATCGCACTTTTATATTGTAATGTTGAATTTTGATCGAATGGAGTTGGTTTGGTCAGAGGAGGAACTAATAGACGAGAGAATAGCCTGAATCCATTCAGGAATAAATGACACCAATCTCACAACCGGTCGACTGGTAGTGGTCTCCCGATGGCTATAAATTAAGAGATAAAAAATAAAAATGAATAGTAAACAAAATAAAATATATAATAATAAATATATTATAAATAATTATAAGTAAAATAAATATTGAATAAATATTGTATTATATATTTTAATTTATGATATAATTTAAATATAAGGTTTATTAATAAGTGAATTAAAATAAGCATTGACAACTATAAATAATGAATGAACATTGCTTATAGTTTAGAGATTGTCTATAGTACGTTACAGATGTCGGGATATAGATAATTATAAGGTGGATGTTTATTTCGAAATAACTATTCGATAGTTAAAAAAGAGGAATATAATTTTAATTTAAATAAATAGTAAATAAATTTATTTTATTAATGATAAAATATGAGATTATTATGTAACCAATGTTATATATGTTGTGAGAGTTCAATTATGAATGATTGGGTTATTATTCTGTATGGCGAGAAATTAGAGTAAACAAAGTCATAATATAGTTTGGGATGGGGCTTTCGGTAATATTTCTCCTGTTAATCTTCTGACTTGTTATATAGAATAGGATGAGATATGAGTGTGGTTTATTTGCATTAAGCAAGTAGGTGAACATCGCTCTGTGGTATGAGATGCTCGTATCGATATTTGTTTAATTGGTTTATGTGAGTAGATAACACTCAAACGGGGTTATTAACATAGGGTATTTATACACTTGTAAATGATTATGCGAATCGATGGAGCAAATCGAGGGCCAAAGAGTGTGTATATTTATATAATGAGATTACTCCTGTTATACGGTGTGAAGTAAAACCAGAATATGCTAGTATCCATACAAATAGGCTAATTGTGGGGTTTCTTCCTGAATCGCGACATATCTATTATTTTTTATGGCTGAGAGCCACTACCTTATATCCAATAGGCCTAACTGTATATTATCAATAAGGCACTTGTATGGTTGTGACCATTGCATAGCATTGACTTGCCCCTGAGGGATATTGGGTCACGATAGCTGTTGAGGTATTAAGACTGTAGGAGTAGCGCTGAAAGTATATGGGGAAGACCTTTGGAGCAGGCTGATCGTTGTCAGTCTTCCTTCTTGTTACTATAGTTGCATAATAGACATACACTGTTAGGATATTTATGGAATGCGATTGAGAGTTGATGTGATTATTTTCGAGATTGAGAGTCCATGAGATAATCAACCTATGTATATGTTGATTATGATATCATTGGGAGGATGATCTTTAACATTACTGAGAGTAGTGTGTTATATAATTGAACCCCATGCCTATCTCATCGATGCATGCTTAGCCGAGAGCTAAGTGGGCATAGAAGAGTGCTTGCCATATTCCTTTCTTATATGGTTGTGTGATAGATGTTTTGGATAGTTAATTGTCTATTATGGATTAATGTTTTATGTATATGTTAATTATGATGGAATCTTAATCCTTGACTATGTCATATACTGATTTACTCGCTACATGGATTATATTATACTATTATTATTACCTATTGACATTTTGAATTTAGACATGGTGTGAACCGTGTATTATTTTATAGTACTTGGGTCATTCCAAGGTGTTTTAGGTTTATGTATTCGATACCTAGCTTAATTATGGACTACTTTTGGGAGGCTAGATTATGCATTAAAGGATGATATATACCCTGTAATTTTTATAGCCTTATTTATGCATTCTGATGTACTATAATAATGATGTTATATATATTAGATACAGTGAGAATTGGACTATTATTTTGTTGCTCACTATAGACATGCATATTTAGTGTACTATATTTTATCATTGTGTTCTGACTCGATGATATGTACATACACATCTTATGTTATGTATTGTTCAGTCATCAAAACCACACATGTTTATTGCTTTGTGTCAATGCCGAGAACATATGATATTTATTATGCGATCCTGAGAAATGCACCAATGTTAGCCTATGAGAATATTCACATGTATAAGCCTAACATCACATCATTCTCTATATTATCTAATAGCATTACCATGTGTTACTCTTGTATAGTATGTGTATAGAGGTGGGATGTTACATTTGGTACGATGGTCAGGTTAGAAAAACACATAATATAAAATGGCATGAGTCATTGGCTTTAGAAAGACTTAGGATTCATTGTCCCATGGGAGATTGGTAGTTACCTTAAATATATATTTGCAGTACATGGTGATATTCTCATTTAGGGTCGTACTTGTCATTTGTATTTTATATATATATAAATATGTTTACCTTTTTGATTCTAAATTATGAATCTCACTTTAATGCAGAAGTGAGAGATGGCTAGTGGTCGAGTTCCTAAAGGTGAAGCCGGACAGCCTAGTGGTTCGGTAATGGGAGACTATTTATGACCACCGATCAGTTGATGGAGCTTGTGAGGAGCATTTAGGCATCCAGTGCTTCCACAAATCCAACTCCCAGATTTGGTTTCGCATGTATGTGTAATGATTATTCTAGCTTTGGAGGGAAGATCTTCGAGGGCACAGAGTGAGTCACAAGAGTTTAGGCATGGACCAAAACATGCAAGCGCCTCTTACTTGCATGGGACTTACGGATCAACAGAAGTTCAAATGGCATCCAGCCAGTTTTAGGAGCGGGCTTTGGATTAGTATGAGTTGTTAATGGTAAACGTTGATGAGGCTGAGCTAACATGGGATCATTTCAAGCTTCATTTTGAGAGGAAGTTTCTTCCAGAGGTAGAGAAGGCCATCGCTAGGAAGTTTGTTGATTTGAAACAGGGCCAGATGTCAGTAGCAGAGTATATTGCAGCTTTTGAGGGTGTCTCTAAGTATGGTACCAATCTCATTAATACCCCTCTTAAGAAGGATTAGAAGTTTGTTTATGGCATGACTAAGTATTTGAGGAAAGTTGTACTTCCACAGCTTGATGTAACTTTTAAGAAGCTAGTTGATACGAGGTTGAGGTTGGAATAGGCTAATATAGATCGTAGGAATGAGGTTCAGAAGGGTAAGAGTGGTTTTCATCAAAAGCAGAAGTTTTTGTTCCATAAGAAAAAGGTTGGCTTTTAGAGAAAGCAAGTTCGGGGAAAGCCTCTAGAGTTCAGGAGGCAAGCAAAGGAGTAATTAGAGTGCTTTAATTATGGAGTGCACGGTTATCATTCTAGAGAACGCACAAACCATGTTCTCCGACCTCTCGGCTGAAGTGTAGGATCTATAAGGAGTCAGGGCATCTAAGTTATTCTTATCCAGAGAAAACTGGAAGGCTGAATTCTTTAGAGATAACTAGTGGACCACCTCAGACTAAAGGAAAAGCTACGTTCATTCTCAAAGTTGTTATCTTATTCTGAAATATTCCTTGGAGTTATTTTCGACATGGGTGTTTCTAATTCTATTCGAAGGAACTAGTGGACACATTCGATCTTGAGTTGTATGCTTGGTTACATCCTCGAGGATTACTAATCCCATTGGAGGTTATGCAACCCTTGGGATGCTATGTTGAGATGTTGTTCTAGATTTATGTAGTTTCTCTTCCATCTGTGATCTACATCTATTCGAGGTTTTGAGATTTGGCATTATTCTTGGCATGAATTCGATGGACCATTATGAAGCTCATTTGTATGGTCCTGAAAGAGTTATTTCTCTCAACCATCCAAATTTCAAAGAGCGTCTCAATTTAGCTCTTGGAAACATTAGCCAAAGCTCGAGCGGTTCACTATTTTCCCTTGAATCTTAAGAAGATGATGAAATTACCAAAATTCCTATTGTTAGAGATTATCTTGACATATTCGATCCTATTTCTGATTAACCTCTAAGGTGGGCCATTGAGTTCTATATCGATATTATTCGACGAACTCAACTACTCAGTTGTCCTCCTACGAGGATGTCCACCAAAAAGAATGAAGAGTTGAAGAAGCGGTTGTTTGAGCTTGAGGCAAACCATTTCACTCAGCCTAGTAGTTCACCTTAGGGCGTTGCAGTAGTGTTTATGAAGAAAGTGGATGGTTTAATTAGGTTATGCATTGATTACCAAAACTGAATTAGCTCACCATGTTGAATAAATATCCTTTGCCACAGATTGATGGAATGTTTAATCATCTCAGCAATGCTAAGGTCATTTCTTAGCTTTGCCTGACCACTAGTTTTCATCGGCTCCATATTGTAGAGGATAGTATTCCATCGACAGCTTTCTAGACTTGTTATGTTTCTTATGAATGGCATGTGATGCCATTCGGATTGATAAATTCTCCTGCATATTTCATCGAACTAATGAACAGGACTTTCAAAGACTATCTTTGTAAGTTTGTCCTAGTATTCATTGATGAGATATTAGTTTATTCACAGTCAGAGGTAGAGCATGAGAAGCACTTTAGGGTTGTTTTAGAGACACTTAGGCAAATTCCGCTAAAGGCCAAGTTCTCTAAGTGCCACTTTTGGCAGAAGCATGAGAAGTTCTTTGGCCATGTAGTATCATAGGCTGGCATTTCGATAGATTGGGCTAAGATCGAAGCCATTCATACTTCGAAAATGTCTAAGATAGTGATTGAGGTCCATAGTTTTCCAGGCTTAGTTGGTTATTATTGATGTTTAATAAAGGATTTCTTAAAGATTGTGCTACCTCACACTAATCTTACTAAGAACAGAGTGAAGTTTCAGTGGTAAGATAGATGCAAGGTATCCTTTCAGAGGCAGAAGGAACTTACTCTTATTAAGCTGGAGGGAAAGCAGGATCTTGAGGTTTATACAGATGCATGTAGGTTTAGTTTGGGCACTATCTAATGCAAAGAGGTAGGGTTTTGGCTTATGCTTTTAGGCAGATAAGGCCAAATGAAGTTAGTTATGCTACTTAGGACTTAGAGCTTGCTGCCATGGCCTTTGCATTAAAGATACAACGTCATTATTTTCTTGGAGAGATATTTGTTCTTTATACCAATCACAAGTCTTTGAAGTATTTATTTACGTAGAAGGATCTCAATATAAGGCAGTAGCATTGGCTTGAGTTTCTTACAGCTTATGAATTTGAGATTCAGCATATGCTTGGTAAGGGAACCATGTTGCTGATGCACTGAGCATTAAGCATTGGGTGTTTATTTCTATGATGATTGTAGAGTGGAAAATTTTAGAGCTACTATTGATGGGTGATATTTGGGATAAAGATTCTATTATAGGTTCGGATGTGACGTTGGAAAGTCTTATCGCCCAAACGTCTTTGATTAATTGTATCGCCAATGCCTAAAAGAGGGATCCAACTATTTATTCTATTATTTAGAGGTTGGAGTCCGGAGAGGATGTTGAAGACCTTATTGGTCGTTCTATTAATGCTCATAGTTGCTTATGGAGAAGGGGTAGGCTTGTTGTGCCTGATTTGGATAATTTACATAAAGAGATGATGGATAATTGTCACCGTTCATGCTATACTATCCACCTTGGAGGAAGCAAAATGTACATGGATATGTAGCATCTATATTATTGGGAAGGGATAAAGCGCAATATCAGGAAGTATGTGAATGTTTGTTTGACTTTTCAACTTGTTAAAACTAAGCACCAGAGGCTTAGCGGTCTTCTTCGGCCATTGGAGATTTTGCTATGGAAGTGGGACTGGGTATAAGTGAATCTGTGTTCTATAGTAATTTTTCTTATATAAGTTCCAATAGGAATTCTAGTAAGGGTTTCTCTAATGATTGTATTCGTTTAAGGTATCAATGGATTTTGTTGATGGTCTTCCTCGATCTAGGAATCGCTATGATAGCATTTGGCTAGTCGTTGATCGCTTGACTAAATTGGCATACTTCATACCATTGAATTCAAGTATAGCTATTTCGTATTTGATGAACCTATATGTAAATGATATGGTGTGGCTTCATGGTATTCCCAGTGCCATTGTGTGTGATCATGATCCATTCACTTATGGCTTCTGGAAGAGTCTTCAGTCAGCTTTGGGGATGAAGCTAAACTTTAGTACTGCATATCATTCTCTAACGGATGGTTAGACGGAGTGGGTTAATCAAGTGTTGGAGGATTTAATTCGTTCGTGTGTTCCCAGTTTCTATGGTAGCTAGAAGGATCATATTTGTTTGGTGAAGTTTTCTTACAACAGCTACCAGTCCAATATCAAGATGGCATGGTTTGACGCTCTATATGATAGACCGTGTTGTTCACCTTCATGTTGGCTTGAGATAGGAGATAAGTTTGTGCTTTGTCCAGATTCTATCAGAGAGGCTTCTGAGAAGATAGAGTTGATTAGGCAGAGGATTAAGGAAGCCCAAGGTCGGAAGATGTCTCGTGTTGATTGTAGGAGGAAGGAGGTAGAGTTCAAGGTTATTGATCTTATGTTTGTGAAGATTCCTTTGAAGGGTGTTGTGAGCTTTGGTAAGTCAAGGAAGGTTGCGCCTCACTTTATTGGTCCAATCTCGATTATTGAGCGTATTAGCCGAGTTGCATATTGAGTTGCTCTTCCAGATCAGTTCTCTGGCATTCATGATGTCTTCCACGTTTCCTACCTAAGGAAATGTTAAAGAGTGCGAGACATTACTTGATCCAAGCCATCTTGAGGAACTTGATATCACTGCTGACTTGACTTATGTACAACATATGATCAGTATAGTAGAATCGAACGTTCATCAACTTAGGAGCAAGAAGGTTCTGTTGGTAAAGGTGCAATGGTCTGACAACTCGTTGGGTTGTACCTGGAAGACCAAGGTGCAGATGATACAGACCTATCTCGGGCTATTTGCAGATGCACATGAGTCAGGTATGTTTTGTTTCCCTTGCTTGTTGTTTACTTTAATAGATAGTGGTGTAGATGAGCTAGGAGACATTAGCCCAGTTATTGGTTTCCTCTTAGGAGAATTGCAAGGATGCAATTTTCTCAAATGGTGAAGTCTGTAACAACTCAAAAATGAGAAGGTAATAAAATAAGAGGTTTTAATGTTATAAATATAAAAAACAAAAATATTATAGACGGTGTAAAAAGAGAAAATATTTATAAAACGAAAAAAATATTGTTTAAATGAGCGGAATTTGATTTTAAGGTCAAAATGATTTTAATTATAAATAAAGTGGTCAAATAGTTTTTGTATAGCTAAATAAAAAAATTATGATAAGGAAATTTATTATAAAAGAAAACTGAATTTTTTTTCATTTTAAAGAAAGATAATAAATGAATATACTATAATAGGCTTCTAGAGGAAAATAAGAAAATAATTTTTTAAATAGGAAAATAATAATTAAAAACACTGGAAAGATTATTAAAGAAGTAAAACATTATTAAAGGTTATGTATGATTTCTATTAGGGAATTGGGCTAAGTAGTTATAAAAGAAAAATGGATTTGTGAGAGGAACAAGTAGAAAAGAAAATAATACATGAAGAAATTGAAGCACATGGCCTGGTATGACTTAGAAAAATAAATCTTCATTTGTTCGCTATGCCAGGAGTAATTAAGAAATTCCCCAATGCCTTCATATTTTCACTTCACATACTCATTTTCTTCACTTCCCTAATCACTTGAAGAAGGAAATCCCTAACCCTTCTTCAATAAACTAAAAAAATCAAAATAGCTAAAATTCTCTATTCTACAAAAGTTATGTAACCTTTTTAGCATCAATTTTACACCCAATTGCAAGAAGAAGTTAGCTTTTGGATTGAGATTGGAAGTTGTCTGGCTAGTTTCGGTAAAGAAGAAGAGCATTAAGAAGAAGTTGCAGCAGTAAAGAATTTGGGTTTCAGCCAGCTTCAGGTGAATCCTAAACTCACACATTATGTCTAATACTAATGCTTTGGTTTATGGAATTGCACTTTTATGTTGTGATGTTGAATTTTGGTCGAAAGGAGTTGGTTTGGTCAGAGAAGGAATTAACAGACGAGAGAATGGCATGAATCCGATCAAGAATTCGCAACACGATCTCATAACCGATCGACTGAGCAATCGACCAACGGCTGTAGATTAAAAAATAAAAAATAAAACTAAATAGATTAATAAAATAAAAATAAAATAAAATATATACAATAATAAATTAAATTATAAATAAGTAAAAGTAAGAGAAATATTGAATAGGTATTGTATTATATAACTTTAATCTATGATATGGTTTAAATATAAGGTTTATTAATGAGTGAATTGAAATAAGCATTGTCGACTATAAATAGTGATCGGATATTGCTTAGAGTTTAGAGATTGTTTATATTATGCTATAGATGTTGGGATATAAATAGTTATAAGATGAATTTTTATTTTGAAATAACTATTATATAATTAACAAAGAAGAATATAATTTTTAATTTAAATAAATAGCAAATCAAAATTATTTTACTAATAAATAAAACATGAGACCATTATGGTAATCGATGTGGTATATGTTGTAAGTGTTTAGTTATGGATGATTGTTTTATTATTCTATATGGATAGAAATTAGAATAAACGAAGTCATAATACCATTTAGGATGGGACATTCGGTAATATTTCTTTGGTTATTCTTTTGACTTGTTACGTAGAATAGGATAAGATAAGAGTATGGTTTATTAGCATTAAGCAAATGGGTGAACATGGCTATGATGTCACTTGAACATGGTTATTAACATGAGGTATGCATACACCTGTAAATGATTATGTGAACCAAGGGTAAGCAGGCCAAGGGCCAAAGAGTGTGTCTGTTTATGTACCAAGATAAATCCTATTATACGGTGTGGAGTATAACCAAATTAGGCTAGTATCCATCCTAGCGGTCTGATTACAGGGTCGCTCCTTGAATCTATGACACATCCATTGTTGTATATTGCCGAGAGCCACTGTCTTAGTGACACATAGGCCAGCGGCCTGTTTCCAGTGGGGCAATTGGAGAGTCGTGATCATCGCATAGCATGGACTTACACCTGTAGGATATTGGGTCACGATGGCCGCCGTGGTAACTTAAGACTGTAGGAGTAGCATTGAGAGCATGTGAGGAAAACTCTTGGAGTAGGCTGAGAGCTGTCAGTCCCCCATCCGGTTACTGTTGTTGCATAGTAGACATACACTTTTAGGATATTTATGGAATGCGGTTGAGAGTTGTGAATATTTCTGAGACTGAGAGTCATGAGATAATTAACCCATATATATATGCTGGTAATGATACAATTGGGATAATGATCTTTAACAACACTGAGAATAGTGTGTTATATAATTGAACCCCGTGCTTATCTCATCGATCATGCTTAGCTGAGAACTAAGCTGGGCATAGCAGAGTGCTTGCCATATTCCTTTCATATATGGTTGTGTGATGGTTTTTTTGGATAGTTGATTGTTTATTATGAATTATTGTTTTGTGCATATACTAATTATGATGGGATCTATAACCTTTACTACATGGATTATATTCTACTATTATCATCACTTATCGACATTTTGAATTTAGACACAGTCCGAACCGTGTATTATTTTGTAATACTCGGGTCGCTTAAGGTGTTTCAGGTTCAGGTACTCGGTAGCTAGCTTGACTATGGACTGCTTTCGGGAGGCTAGAATATGCATCATAGGATGATAGATACCCTATGATTTTTGTAGCCTCGTTTATGTATTCTGGTGTACTATTATGATGATGCTATGTATGTTATATATAGTGAGCATTGGACTATCATTCTGTTGCTCACTATTGACATGTATATTTGATGTATTATATTTTATCACTGCGTTCTAACTCGGTGATCTCTGCATAAGCATCTTATGTTATGTACTGTTCAGTCCTGGAAACCACATGTGTTTATTGCTTTGTTCCAAGATTGAGTACATATGATATTTATTATGTGATCCCGAAAAATATATCAGTGTTAGCCCAAGGGAATATTCATGTGTGTAAGCCCAATATCACCTCATTCTTCATATTGTCTGACAATATTGTCATATATTACTCTTGGATAGTACGGATATAGAGGTGGGGTGTTACATGCTCCCTACTTAGATATACTCCTACGAATGAACCCTCTCCTCAACAGGTCACTCGCTTGCAACTCCAACTCATCTTGCTAGCTACGTGCCATACGCCTTAAAGGCATAACTATCGATTTGGATTCCTTCACTAAGCATATTCAGAACTCATTTTCTCAGTGTGGTGGTAACCCGGCACCTCTTCAAATAATTTTAAATATTCTCTAACGATAGGCACAGATGACAACAGTTCCCATGACACCTCTAGAATATAGAAAGTTAACCATAACCTTATCCTTTGATAGGTAGTCAATCTCTTCCATTTTCCCCTCCTCGGCCCTAATTATCACCAATGGCTTCTTGAAATCAACCACTATCACATATTTTCCCAACTAATCCAACCCTTAGGTAATACTGAAACCTAACGAAAAACAAAACAAAACAATCACAAACAAAAGAGCTTCCACAACTCTATATGACCAAACCACAACAAACCATACAAAGACTAGTAGGGCCTCCAACAGGGCTCGTCGCTACTAAAGGTCGGTTGGCTATTTTGGGTTTCAATCCCAATCTATCTATAGGTTACTAGATATAAAGGAATGGAAAGCCTCGATATCGAAAAAATTACATATGGAAACACCATAAATAGAAATCATGCCTGGAACGGTGACATCCTTCCCATTCTTTTTCGTCGAAGGAGCGCCTGACGAAGTCAAAACAACTTTTAAAGCATATGCTTTCACCATCTATTTCTACTTCACCAGTTCTGGGCACTTTTCTGCTTTCCTTCCTTGGATTTGCAGTCCTTACTTGGATGACCCCGATCACCATAGCTATAGCAAATATGATTCCATTTCGCCTTATTCTGAGCATCCTTTCCCCATGACTGTTTTCTCTTCTCATTCCACTTCTTCTTTCCTTCACCTCTTTGATGCATCTTTGGCTCTTCCTTAGTAGAACCAACTGATTTAAAATTAAGGTACAAACTCTTATGGCAAAGGGCCTTCTTGACAGGCATCCAAAAGACACATCATTGTGAGCCACTAGCTTCTCCCTAAAGTAATCATCCAAACTCATGATTAACTTCTCGTTTTTCTTCAAAAGAATGTTAATGATGGACATCCTCACTATAACAGAAAACACTTTTTGCAGCGTTTCAAAAATGTAGTTAAAGCCTTTTGCATCATTTTGAAGAAGAATGTATAATGACAAGCTATAATAAGTCCAAATTATATAATAATATTTTGAAAAACGCTGCCTAAAGTTATTCTATCGCAACATTTCCCCTATGTTATCTAAGAGTTCTTCAGAAATGATGCCTTAAGTTTTCCTATTGCGGTATTTTCACCTATGCCATGTTAGAGTTTTTGCAATGATTTTACCTAGTCATGGTACATTTAAATAGCCATTTAAAACACTGTGAAAACTTTTACGGCTTATAAAAATGCTGCGTAGAATACCTTGTACTAGCTATTTTAGAAATGCTGCCAAAGGAATTTAATAGTGTTTTAAATATGCAGTAAAATCTTTTGTCGCATTTTAGGCTTTGTCGTATTAGAGTTACATAGCATTTCTAAATATTAGAATATCTAAAAGAAAATCTATTTAAATGCAGATCAGTCAATTCAAAGTACATCAATAGAAAATATTTTATAATCTAAACAGATCATATATTAAACATAATAAGAGTCACTCCAAGTTCATACACTAAATAATTAATTGTTGTAAACAGTTAAACATGCATCATATTACCACAAAGGTTCTACAAAAAACTTGTCAAAGTAGTGAAATATTAGGATAAACAAGCTTGCCCTCTTTAACAATCCATGCGCTACAAGAAAAATTCTGAAACAATAACATAGGAAGAAGCTAGCAAACTCGGTTAAAAACTCAAATTATTATTATCAGAATAATAATAATATTACTACTTCTATTATTATTTATACCTTCGAGTTTTTTAAAATTATATAAATTTTCTAAAACTTGGTTTATTTATAAAAACTTTGTTAACTTAGTTAACTTAGTGAACTTAGTTGAATATCTATAAAATTTAGTAAATTTTTAGCAAACTAGTTAGCTTAGCAATTTTCTTATAAAACGTAGTTTATTTTATGAATTTGCTTAATTTTATATAACTTGATTAACTTAGTTAATTTTTGTAAAACGAAGTTAAATTTTACAAACTTGCTTAACTTCATTAAATGTTTATAAAACTTAGTTAACTTTTATAAAGTGAGGTCTGATTTAATAAACTTGGTTATTTTTAAATTAATTAATTCTTTTATACTTAATTAATTTTATAAACCTAGTAATTTCTATAATAATTTTATAAACTATGCCATTTTTATAAACTTAATTAATTTTTATGAATTAATCAAATTTTTATACACGTGGTTAACATTTAACGAAGTCTAATTTTATTAACTCGGTTATTTTTGTAAAATTAATTAATTTTTATGAATTAGTTAGTTTTTATGAACTTAATACTTTTTATATACTTGATAATTTTTATAAACTTAATTATTTTTATGAATTAGCCTAATTTTTATGAATTTATTTAATTTTTATAAAACTTAGTTAACTTAAACAATTATATAAACTTGATCATTTTTTTTAAAACGTAGTTAATTTTTATGATGTTAATTAATTTTATAAACATATTAAATTTTCATTGAACTTGGTTAACTTTGTTAAATTTTATAAATTTTAGTTAATTTTTTAATACATAGCCAATTTAGTTAAGTTCTTATAAACATAGTAAATTTAGTTAATTTTTATAAAACTTAATAAACTTAGCTAATTTTCATGAACATGGTTTTAAAAAATTTAATTATTTTTCATATACTTAGTCATTATTAATAAATTTGATTGATTTTTATAAGTGTTACACGGCACGTTGGGCCGGCTACAAAACGATAGTTGAAGATATTATTATTAGCATTAGACAAGATTCTGACCAAGAGGAGCCTGAAGGTATAAGGTTTGATGCAATCAACATGGTTCGACATGCCTGGCCCGGTGCGTAGAATTCACCTACTATGGGCCGTGGTACCTTGTTCCTAAGCCCATGAGGGAAGTCCAACCCACCTTTGTCTATAAATAGAAGGGCAAGGGCACAGTGAAAGGGACATTTTTTGGAGAACACTGGAGAGACCCTGCCATTTTTGATACTCTCCTTTTTTTTAGTTCAAACTTGTATGCAAGCGATTGGTTTATATATTGTATCTGTATTCAAGTGATTGAGAAAGCAATAAAGATTAAACTTAAAGTGGACGTAGGCAATTATGTCGAACCACTATAAATCTGGTGTTCTCCTTTTTGTTGTTCTTTTTGCATTGAATTACACTATTCTTCTATTCTTATTTACTCTCTTCGTTAATCTCTCTACATAACTTTACTCAAGGGTTTTAGTGATCAATTCTGGCGCTAACATTTTGGTGCTTTCATTAAGAGTTGAACTCAGGCTTGATTGGATCTCATCGTCTACTAGTGGATTTCCATATTCACAAGATAGATCCAGTTATTTACTAGAAAACTTCCTATTCTACTCAGATTTGAAAGAAATCTAAAGGAAGCTGATAGCCGTAGATTGGATTCACTAATGTACGTAAGATCTGGTGATTGGATGTTGAAGTTTTCCCTCAAGTTAAATGAAGGTCGACCCTCCTCTGAAGGCAATTCAGCCGATCGCCCTAGAAAAAGTGTATGCAGATAGCCCCTGAAAAGGCATATACCGACCGAATGCATGCCGAGCAAGGTTACACAGAGCGATAGTGTATGCCGAGTGAGGGGAAACCGAACGACCTAGGTTGTATGTCGAGCGACAGTGTACGCCGAGCGAGAGTGTATGCCGAGCGAGAGTGTATGTCGAGCGACAGTGCATATCGAGCGACAGCATGCCGAGTGACCCAGCGCATGCCGAGCGAGTGCATGCCGAGTGCGAGTATGCCGAGCGACAGTGCATGTCGAGCGAGAGTATGCCGATTGACCCAGTGCATGCCGAGCGAGTGCATGCCGATCGAGAGTATGTCGAGCGAGAGTATGCCGATCGACCCAGTGCATGCCTATGCCGAGTGGCATCCAGGCCAAGCCGTATGCCTATGCCGAATGACATCCACACCGAGCCGCATTCCTATGCCGAGTGGCATCCTGGCGGAGCCGCATTCCTATGCCGAGCGGCATCCAGACCGAGCCACGTGCCTATGCCGAGCGGCGCCAGGCCGACCCGCATGCCTATGCCGAACGACATCCACACCGAGCCGCATTCCTATGTCGAGCGGCATCCAGGCCGATCCAAACTTAATTTACACCAGCCTCTTATACGATCCCTATTTCATTTTTGGGTACGACCCAAATTTTCGAAAAAGATCCTATCCACTTAATAAAGGAATATTTTATCCACTTCCCTTACATCCCATGATCAACCAGGGCATAAAGGATCTAGCGGCAGCTTATGGACGACAATAAAGGAACGGAGAAGCAACCACTACTCAAACGATACTCTCAAAGGGATGTCATACTGATCACATTAGAGGAGGATCGACCTACATATATATATATATTTTGGAAGCTAGTTAGTTAGAGAGCCTCCTACGACCATGGATAGTTTCAATGACAAAAATGAATCTAAATCAAAGTGTGGAGGAGCGGAACGGACTAGGAAAAATAACAATGAAGGCCTGTTGGCTAAGTACCCTGATCCTAGTGGACAAAACAAGATCTCAAAATTCGACTCATATGCTCTTTAAAAGATTCGATCGACAACCTCTACTTGAAGACTCGCGACTTAGAGTGGTACTGGAAACAAACCTCGAGAGAATACACCAAAGTCTAAACAAAATCAGGGGAATGTTGTATATTCCAAGATGCTCGCTGATCACGAGCGATTACAAACACCTCCGAGGCGTGATCGAAAAGCCGATCTAGAAAGGAAATCTTCAATAGTATGTACAAGTCCTGTGAATGGCAAGCAGCGGACATCCGATACATATTAATAAAGGGCTATCATTATCAATTGGACTGCTGATGGCCGACATCCCTTTGAAAGGATCCAGGGGCATAGTTGAATTGCGAGCACACGACGCTGCTTCACTTATCAATGAGATTTATTCCAGACTTCTTTGAATTATTTCCATTTTCTATTTTAATTGTTCTATGAACTACGACCAACTTGAATTAAACTCTTTCAAAACGATGCAGGTGACCAGGTACTCAGATTTGGCTGCCAACCAATCCACGCAAACCATGATCGGACGTGTGGAGTTCCATCTAGACGAGCATGATTCAATCACTCATCATCAACCATGTGCCTTTAATTTGGGGTCAAGCACTAGAGATTGAAAAGCTAATCACGATTAGAGCCCAATACAAAGTTAACATGACTGACCATCTATTCATTGACCTCCACATTTGACTTGGAGACCTGAGCAACGCTTGGAATGAGTATGGCCCGATCATCCACTCAAATCAAGTCATAGAACAAAGTTCGTAAAAATACAGATGTTGTTCGCTAAGTGACGTCGGGATCTATCTAGAGTAGACGTGATTGGATCATCTACACATCAAATCCTACCCTGAACACAAAGGTTATTCGATCGCCTGACTTGGAGTAGCTGTGATGGACTACCTACTAGCCAACCATCGCTCTCAATATATGGACACAACTGCACCTTGAAACATATGCAACTTGCTTTGACTACTCAATAATCCATTATCCTTATTTTCTAGAAAGAGATACGAACAAAATTGTGTGAGATTTGACTATCTAACCCAGCATGGATGTGATCTAACCATCTCTCATATACCTCCTTCCTTGACTTGATTAGAAGAGCTATAATTATCAAGCGGATGAGAATCGACCATCCATTTTTCAAGTTTCGTCCCTCATGTTGGGGGCAGAATCCCATTCCATGAGCAAACGTGGGTCGATCATTCATTTGACAACATTAGCCTCGATATGGTAAATGAAATATAAATTAAAGGGTGGAAATACGACTGCTCTCAATAAAAACCTAAGTCCCTAAAGTGGACTAGAGTACTCTAAGTCCCCGGAGTGCGGATTAGAGTATAAACAACCTAAAAACCTCTAAGTCCTCAGAGTGTGGACTAGAGTACTCTAAGTCCCCAGAGTGCGGACTAGAGTATAAACGACGTAAAAACCTCTATGTCCCTAGAGTGCGGACTAGAGTACTCTAAGTCCCCTGAGTGCGGACTAGAGTATAAACGACTTAAAAACCTAAGTCCCCAGAGTGCAGACTAGAGTACTCTAAGTCCCCTAAGTGTGGACTAGAGTATAAACGACTTAAAAACCTATACGTCCCCAGAGTGCGGACTAAAGTACTCTAAGTCCCCTAAGTGCAAACTAGAGGATAAACGACTTAAAAACTACTACGTCCCTAGAGTGCGGACTAGAGTACTCTAAGTCCCCTGAGTGCAGACTAGAGAATAAACGACTTAAAAACCTCTAAGTCCCTAGAGTGCGGACTAGAGTACTCTAAGTCCCCTGAGTGCGGACTAGAGTATAAAGGACTTAAAAACCTCTACGTCCCTAGAGTGCGGAATAGAGTACTCTAAGACCCGGAGTGCGGATAAGAGTATAAGCGACCTAAAAACCTCTAAGTCCCCAGAGTGCGGACTAGAGCACTCTAAGTCCCCTGAGTGCGGACTAGAGCATAAACGACTTAAAAACATCTACATTCGTAGAGTGCGGACTGGAGTACTGTAAGTTCCCTAAGTGCAGACTAGAGTATAAAC
Organism: Allium cepa; assembly: GCA_030765085.1. NCBI lineage: Eukaryota > Viridiplantae > Streptophyta > Magnoliopsida > Asparagales > Amaryllidaceae > Allium > Allium cepa. The sequence continues at coordinate 1,048,386,986 of CM060941.1, forward strand.
GACTAAAAAACTTTTACGTCTCCATAGTGCGGACTAGAATACTCTAAGTCCCCTGAGTGCGGACTAGAGTATAAATGACTTAAAAACCTCTACGTCCCCAGAGTGCGGACTAGATTACTCTAATTCTCCAGAGTGCGGAATAGAGTATAAACGACTTAAAAAGCTCTAAGTCCCTGAAGTGGACTAGAGTACTCTCAGTTTCCTGAGTGCGGATTAGATTATAAATGACTAGAGTACTCTATGTCCCATAGTGCGGACTAGAGTACTCTAAGTCCACTGAGTGCGGACTAGAGTATAAACGACATAAAAATCTCTATGTCCCTAGAGTGCGGACTAGAGTACTCTAAGTCTTCAGAGTGTGGAATAGAGTATAAATGACTTAAAAATCTCTAAGTCCTTGAAGTGGACTAGAATACTCTCAGTTCCCTGAGTGCGGACTAGAGTATAAATGACTTAAAAATGTCTAAGTCCCCAGAGTGTGGACTAGAGTACTCTAAGTCCCCTGAGCGCGGACTAGAGTATAAATGACTTAAAAACCTCTACGTCTCCAGAGTGCAGATTAGAGTACTCTAAGTCCCCTGAGTGTGGACTAGAGTATAAACGGTTTAAAAACCTCTACGTCCCCTGAGTGCGGACTAGAGTACTCTAAGTCCCCTGAGTGCGGACTAGAGTATAAACGATTTAAAAACCTCTACATCCTTACAGTGCGGATTAGATTACTCTAAGTCCCTTAAGTATGGACTAGAGTATAAACGACTCAAAAACCTCTATGTCCCTAGAGTGCGGACTAGAGTACTCTAAGTCCCCTGAGTGCGGACTAGAGTATAAACGACTTGAAAACCTCTATGTCCCCAGAGTGCAGACTAGAGTACTCTAAGTCCCCTAAGTGCGGACTAGAGTACTCTAAGTCCCCTGAGTGTAGACCAGAGTATAAACGACTTAAAAACCTTACATCCCCAGAGTGCGGACTAGAGTACTATAAGGCCTCTGAGTACGGACTAGAGTATAAACGACTTAAAAACCTATACGTCCCCAGAGTGCGGACTAGAGTACTCTAAGTCTCCTGAGTGTGGACTGGAGTATAAACGACTCAATAACCTCTACGTCCCTAGAGTGTGGACTAGAGTACTCTAAGTCCCCTGAGTGCGGACTAGAGTATAAACGACTTAAAAAACTCTAAGTTCCTGAAGTGGACTAGAGTACTCTAAGTCACCTGAGTGCGGATTATATTATAAACGACTTAAAAACCTTTATGTCCTCAGAGTGCGGACTAGAGTACTCTGAATCCCTAGAGCGTGGACTAGAATATAAACGACTTAAAAACCTCTAAGTCCCTAGAATGTGGACTAGAGTACTCTGAGTCTCCAGAGCATGGACTAGATTATAAACGACTTAAAAACCTTTAAGTCCTTGAAGTGGACTAGAGTACTCTCAGTCCCCAGAGTGCGGACTAGAGAATAAACAACTTGAGAAAATCTAGAGAATAAACAACTTGAGAAAAATCTCTAAGTCACAGAAGCGAACTAGAGTACTCTAAGTCCCCAAAGTGTGGACTGGAGTATAAACGAATTGACGAAAATCTCTGCATCCTGAACTGTGGACTAAAGCATAAACCGTTCGACAAATCTCTAAGTCCCCGGAGAGTGGACGGAAGTACGAACACAAATTAGGTACGAGTCGACTATGTGGAGGATAACACTAAGTTACCAGAATACAGAGTGGTGCATAAACATCAACAAATAGACGAGTGGATTCCGACCTTTCTCTATTTCGCAAACTTTCGGCCTAAAATCGACAGGAGGATTATTAACTCGTTAAGGATGGAGTTCGACCATCAACTGGTGGCCTGGCCAAATCAATGTTGGAAGCAGGAGTACAAATCTCTAAAAGATGAATACGATAGCTTACTATAGCTCTGGTTTGGCGTTCTTTACAATTTAAGGCAACGAATACAGGGAGGCCTCATATAGAACCAATCGAAACGGCATCCAAAGCTACGGGCAACCGACTATATCATACCTCAGATCGATGGTCAATACCGATCCGCACCAAGCACATATGAATGTGCCTCGGATATTCCTTGAAAACTATGACCTCAAAGTGTGGAAAGGAGGGTAAACTATGAAGACTTGGTCAAAAATTCTCCAGCACCCTCTTTCGATCCATCAAGAGGGGTATGAAACTGGATGAGCATGACCCGACTGCATTTGAGCCAACTTTACATCGAGATCTGATTACAAAACATGAACCAAAGTGGACATGGATGACTGTCCAGTGTCCAAATTATGCCCTGAAATTGACAAGGCATTGAAGTATTCCTCTTGGAATGAAAAACCACAATACAATTCAAGATAGGCGAGACCCAACCTCCTATCAACTTACTTAATCGCACGATTCAACGTGAAAGAGAGTAAAGCTAAAGTGGGCATGGCTGGTCTTCCTACTTAACGGTATATGCCCCAGACCTAAAGGAACGAGCGAGAAGCAAGATGAATGTGAACCGACTATTCACCAATCAACCCTGTGTCTTTGGAGTTTAGGTGGGAATATAAACATAGCTAGGGCGAGACTCAACCATCCATGCAGTGCGTTTTTCAACCCAAGAGTAGGAGCAGACGCATGGTCATCCAAAGACTGCCTGCGATAGCTCAATGTTGAAACTTATATATAGTGCTTACAACTATCAAGGCTGCGACCGAAAGGATGCCAAGAGATAGAATCATTAAATCGATACCTTAGCTCGTGGGCAACTGACTGTCACTCCAACCCGAAGGACGTGTAAAGGATCATGAAAGCATTGAATAGAAAGTGTGTTACTCGAATATACAAGCAAATTCAGACTCATAGCAAGATCCAGCTATAGAGCTGCACACAACTCGAGGCAGACCCCTACTTGACATTTCCTTCAATGTGCTTTTAAGCCCGATCTTTGGCAATTTGCTGATAATCGATTAGGGCGTTCATAGTCCTTCACTATTAGACTTAATAACTCATGATAAGACTCTAGGATTCAACTAGAGTAACTATCAACATTGATTGTCCCAACCATATTTCACATTAAATGTTATGCAAAATAATTACATCTGAACTCAAAGAATCTGGGACTACACCAGCTAAGCTGAACATTGACATTACAGCCAGCCATGGCGACCCTTTTCGGGTGTTGAATATTGGATCACGACTCAATGCAGTGATGATAAAAGAATTAGTCGGATTTTTCTAAATAAATGATGATATGTTCCCTTGGACTCATTTTGACATGCACGTGTGATTTCACTAACTATCGCAATCCATGCATTGGATATCGACCCGAAGCTTCAAAAGCTAACACAACGTCTATTGATTTCATCATGAAAGCTCCGCTCTTACTTTTGGGCTCACCCCATCAACGTCTATGCCTACTAGCCACTGCAATCGGGCATACAACGACCTGAGACGTCTGAAAGACTACTTAAATAGAATATCGAACTAAGCCAATTTGATATCACTTATTTCCCTCAAAGGTCTATCCAAGGATGGAAATTAGCAGACCTCATACCCAAATTCACTACATTAGATGACTACTTGAAGGGTAGTAGAGAACCAACTGACATATGGAAAAAGTACGCGGATGGAGCATCTAGTGATCAGTGTTATGGCACAGGAGTCATGTTAATGACTCGTGAGGAACGATCGATCTGCTACGTCCTAAAGCTTGATTTTCCTGTAACAAACAACGATGCTTATTATGAAGCCTCGACCTCCAGCCTCAAACTTTCTAGAGGATTTGGAGTGGAAACTTTACATATCTTTTGTGATTCTTGATTGGTAGTATGCAAAGTTAAGGAAGTTGATCTTGCTAGGAGGTATTGTCTTGCCTTTTATCTCGGCCAGGTCCAAGAGCTACTAGCCAACTTCACGTATTACATCATTACACACGTACTCAGCGAACAAAATGAAAAGAGTCCGGTCACTGGCCAAGCTGGCCAGTTTTAGGGACGTGCAAGGGACATACATTGTTTCGGTTGAAATATTTAATATTCCAAGCATTGACGGATGGAGATCGGCTAGATCTTGGAGACAGAGCCAGAAAAAGTGTCATAGTTGATTCCTATCAAAAACTATCTACAATGAGGAATTCTTACTAAATGGAGGAATGGAAAACGACTGATCCTCCTCAAAGTTTCACGCCAAATCATCCAAGAATAAGTCGTGTTTAGAAAGGAGTTTATCCATTCCAATGCTTTAGTGTATCGCCCATGATGATATCTTGAGCAAAGTCTATGAAGAAGAATGCAGCGATAACATCAGGGGGAAAACCATGATAAAGTAAATGCCCTGCTATAGGTATTACTCGCCAACTATCAATCCAGATGCGGTTGATCATGCTAGACAATGCGACGAGTGCAAGATGCTTGCAAAAAAATCCGAAAACCCCGCTGATGTAAATTACTCAAATAGCTAGTCCATAGCCATTTGCCACTTGGGGGCACTGAAATAATCTTCATGCCGATCCTAAAGGTGGTGCGAAATACACCATCATAGCAGTTGATTACTTCACCAAATGGGCAGATGAAGAACTCTTAACCATGACCAAGATGAAGAAAATAATCAACTTCATTATCCATAATGTCATCTGTCCTTATGGCCTTCCATGATCTATTATAACTGCAAACGGACAGGTTGAAGCTATGAACAAAATCATAAAGTCTGCACTGAAGAGTGGTTTGGAAAAGGCTAGAGGTAAATGGGCGGATGAACTCCCAACAGCATTATGGGATTATAGAACTACCCATGAGTCTATGACTGGTTGTACTCCATTCTCCTTTGCTTACTGCTCTGAGGTTGTCATCCATACAAAACTTGAAGTTCCCCTCATCAAGTGGCTGATTACAACCCTTATTTCACAATAAATACAAATAAGGAATCACAATTGAATTGCAATTGAACTACATGGAATTGGACATGACTTATGAGCGTATAAAACGCATCCGAGAGCCAATGGCAAGAACATATACCCGAGCATGCATATGTACATTCGAAAAAAGTTCGACTTCTTGAAATCAATAGGGAATTGAATTCTTACTTAAGGTTATTAAGAAAATACTGGATCAGATAGCCGAAGCTTACTGGCCCTGTAGAACCGGACATGGATGGCCACTGATGAACTACAACCCTGGATTTATAATATTAGGAATCGATCAAGCGTCATGACGACCAAAGAAGGATACAACACCTCGGGAGGATAAAATTGAAGAATAATGACTATTCAGGAAACATGATGGATTTCTTTCTGTAAACAAGGAATACTCGCTGATTCAAAGCGTGTCATGTTGCTTCACATGACAAACTTTGGTGGGCAAGTGTTACCCGGCATCTTAGGCCAGCTACAAAACGATAGTTGAAGATATTATTATTAGCACTAGACAAGATTCTGACCAAGAAGAGCCTGAAGGTATAAGGGTTTGATGCAATCAACATGGTTCGACATGCCTGGCCCGGTGCGTAGAAGTCACCTATATGGGCGGAGGTACCTTGTTCCTAAGCCCATGAAGGAAGTCCAACCCACCTTCGTCTATAAATAGAAGGGCAGGGGCATAGTGAAAGGGACCTTTTTCGGAGAACACTGGGGAGACCCTGCCATTTTTAATACTCTCCTCTTTTTAATTCAAACTTATATACAAGCGATTGGCTTACGGATTGTATCTGTATTCAAGTGATTGAGAAAGCAATAACTTGAATTAAACTCAAAGTGGATGTAGGCAATTATGCCGAATCACTATAAATCTGGTGTTCTTGTTTTTGTTGTTCTTTTTGAATTGAATTACACTATTCTTCTGTTCTAATTTATTCTCTTTGTTAATCTCTCCAAATAACTCTACTCAAGGGTGTTAGTGACCAATTCTGGTGCTAACAATAAGACTTGGTTAAATTAGTTAATTTTTAAATTTAGCTAATTTTATTAGAACTTAGTCAACTTAGTCTAGTTCTTATATTTATTTAATTTTTATGAAACTTAGTTAAATTCGCTAATTTTTGTAGACCTAAGTTATTAATTATTTATAAAAATTAGTTATTGTTATCCTGCCTTTTGGCAAGGTCGTGATATTATGGATTTAACCATATGGATTTCGTGATCATCATTGCAGAAATCCCAAAGAGACGATTATCAGGTTTGGAGATCGGTTATAACCAAGTCTATGGACGAAGGTTAAGCGGATTCTGACAGATGACACTTTGGAGTCGGCTAAATATGGAATTGACACTTTCCCCAAGCAGTGGATCAAATCGGATCAATGTGTTGGAATATGGATTGGATCAGATTAATATGGTTATGAATCAATCCAATTGGCAGTTCAAATTCAACGATGATCGCTCAACAACTCAACAAACATCACAACATTCAAGCAAACAACCATGGAACCACGAAGAGAAGGTCAAAGGGGACCACATAAGGGATCTTTGACCCCTTACCCACCATCTGTAGGGATCGATGCCGATCCCTATGGTTGCCACGTTGTGCCTAGCGATCGATCATGGGGTTCTGTCTAGGTCTTGTTTTTTTTCACGTGGATTTTCAGCCTGATCAATACACGTCTTCCTCTATAAATACAGCAGGCTTGGCTCATTGCAAGTAATCTTTTTTTCTAGCTCTTCTTCTTAAATCTTTTTCCTTCCTCAATTAATTTTTAAGGCAAAAAAATCTATACTTGTAATCTTACAGTATAATAATAAGATTATTAGAGTGAACATAGGCCAGAGTTTACCAAACCACTATAAAATTTGAGCGTTCATTTACTTTTCTATGATTGAATATGTGGTCTATGTATTGCATATTATGTTGCCGGTTATCTGGATTAGTTCTTTAAGCTTAACTTTGGATGTTTGTCCATTTTTGGGTTAACATTTTGGTGTTTTCATTGAGAAAGCTAGCACCCGTTGATTTGGAGCAAATCTGGAGTTTGGATTTGGATTAATGTAAGGAAATCAGCAAGGAGACCGTTGGAAAAAAGGAGCCACCATCTGTTAGTTTCTGAGATGATGGTTATGATCATAATAACCTTAGGACTTGTTATAAAATATAAATACTAGTATCTTTGTCTAGATGTATATGTATATGTGAAATATATATACATACATATATATGTATGTGTGTGTGTGTGTGTGTGTGTGTATATGCAGGTACTGAGAATGAAGACTGTATAGTATAGAGATTCAAGAATGATGAATTCAAGATTGTAGAAATCAAGACTGTAGACTCATGAGTATCAAGATTATCAAGTGTTCAAGAGTTCGAGATCTCAAGATAAATAATTGTGACAACCCTACCCTAACTTGTCATTTTGATTGAATGACTCAATTTAGTCTAAGCTAAATTCAAGGTTGCCCTCTTTTACAGACCAACTATATTTTTTTATATTTTATTTTCCCAAGATCCAATCTGATCAATATAGAAATATTGATATACTACTTTGTAAAAACTATTTGAATGTTCATATAAACACCCAAATAGATTTTAGTTCTAATATCAGAGTTTTTTTTTTCTTAAAAAAAAGAATAACTCAGTTTATTTTATACTAAAAATAAACCAGGTTTAGCCACAACATAGAGAATTGGGAAGATCCTCTCCTATTTGAATCTTTGTGCAAATGAATTAACCAATTCATATTTGTTTGCGTGTGTTTAACATTTGTAGGTTTAATTAAATATATGAACTAACTCATAGCTTTTAATTTATTCAGGGTTGCTTTACAAAATAGCCTAACTGGGGGTTGTACATACTTCTGTTTACCTATGTGGATATAATCATGTACAACTGCTATTTGCTTCACCTTAGCCTTTAGGTGGACTAATTTGTTTAGGTAAGATTCCTAGATTATCTGGTTATGATCTATGAGTTTTACTTATTCATATAATCATCAAACCTATTTAAATCTGGGTTCATGTTTCTTGTGTTTTTCCCTTCATATCTGCCTATAGTTTTTTTTTTCTTACTTTACAATACTTACAGTAATTATGTGAATAGTTTCTAGTCTCTAAAAAAAACTAGTACATAAGCATACATTACTAGTTCATATATGCTTCAGATCCACTACCAAACTCATTACTTGGTTCAAATAAGATTTCTTGCTGATAGGTTATAATATAAAGCTAAATTTCATTATATTTTTCTTCACTGAGACTAGTTCTATCACAAGTGGTTTAAATCATTCAATACATTGCAGTTTGAATTACAACATGATTCAAACATTACCACAAAACAGTTCTTTTAGCAAAAGAAAAGAAAACATAAAGAAGCATTCTCCTATAAATCTGAATTTTCGTTAACTAGCAATTCATCTTAGCATAATGCTTCTGCCCCTTTTCACTTAGCTTCCTTCTTTCCTGTAGACACCATATGATCTACTCCACAATGTGAGTGGAGCACCCATTTGATGCAAGCAACAAACAGGTCAGACTAAAGTCTGGTATGAGTAAATTCAATTGTCAATACATAAGACTAATGAAATTAGTTCCACATCACCTTTATTTCAGAAGTTAAATGTTCTACTCAGATTGTTAAACCACTTCCTCATGTACACATTTTTTTTTGTATCCTTACAGTGAAGTGAATGAATTGCTAAATACATAAATATGTGCTTAGACTAATTTCTTAGCAGAAATTTTTATTTCAAGAATTCATAGCAGCCATCACACAAATCACACAAGCACTTCATAATCATGAACAAGCAACACCCATATCATTGAGCTAAGGCATCAAAACTGAGTCTGCATACCAGAACTCACCATACTCCTAGCATATTCACCTCTTCTTGTAAGTTCATTTCATATCATTTTTAAGGGTCCAATATCACATTCATGGTTGCACTGATGCACACTGCCTGGAATTACTGCTTAGTTTCCAGTGCACTACAAGCTATTTGGACATGAACATGCCATGTGCAAACTCACACCCCATCCTTGATGCAAGCCAACCACTATGTCATAACCACTCCCCTCATACCCAACCTGATAGAGGTGACCCATGCCCTAAGTTTAATTACTAAATTCTTTCATATAACCCCCTATTACCTATGCAGTGTCATGCCCCACACTGTTGTATCCCTAATCAATGCATACTAGCAGTTTTTCTTTTTATACATCCATCAAACATTCATCCACTCATATATTCAACCATCACTCACATTTGAAAATTATTTCAAGTTGATTCCATTCAGAAATATACCTTTGGTTGAAGCATAACTCAGAGCATTTTCAAAAGGGAAATGCTGTTAGGGTTCTCCAGTAATAAGGTTCCTACAGTCAGCCCACACATTATAGTGTATTTTCTTATTACTCAACCTTATTTCCGGAGGGTACTTAATGATGGATCAAGATTTAGCATATGGAAATTCCACTGCATCTCAATCATCCTTTCAAATGCAATACATAAGCCAGAGGACCCCTTCCTCTTACTGCCTTGCACCTTACTTTTCTTATTAGTTCATGCTTTAACCAAAAGCATTTCTCAGATTCATAATCATATAAATAAATAAGTTATTATCATCCTATCGTTAAATATATATCATGTGTAAACAATCATTGGATTAAATGATAACTAAACAATACACTTCAGAAACATCAGAAAATGGTTAGACTAAAAAAATGCAAAAAAACTTCAGACATAATTAAAATAAATTAGAGGTTAAATGACTGCCTTTCATAGGTCTTAATGCCTTGCCAAGTGAGGGTTTACTCACCAAGGTTCTTCTTCCCAAATCTTGATTTAAGTCTGCCATTGATTTCCTAACTGCTACCCGTTTCCTCTTTTCTTTCCTATATTTTTATTTTCTGTTTCTCATGTGTAACTGTAGGAGATAATGAGGTATATAGTGGAGTTACTAGGGTTTTAAGGTTAGTTAACTAATTTATTTGTCATCAGAAATCCCATCACCATTTCTGGTTTCACCCAGTAGTTCACCCTCTCCACTTTCCTTTCCTACCATTCCTCTTTTTTTCTTGTCTTGGCTACTTTTGGCATGTTTCTTTACATACTATATGCATGATTTTTGGCTTGGGCTTTGTTTGCCTTTTCTGGTTTTAACCATGCATATAAGCCTTATTTATATAGCTAGCTATGATTGTGTTTACCAAATGTTATGCATATGTGCTCATGTGTATTTTTTTTATAATGTATATAACTTGTGTCTAACTGAGTTTGTGTGTGTGAATTAAATATTTTACCCATCTTATATTCATGCTCCTTTCGCTTTTCCAAGCAGCTATATTCCTGTTTAATTTTATGAAAAATTTAGACTAAACTGCCTATGTTACTTATACATTGTTTTTAAGCTATTATGTACCCCTACTTAACAGATCATGTACTACTTTATCTCCTATGTCTTTGCTCACTAAATTACTTTACTCAGGTAATGTGTTAAAACAGCATGCATATGTACAAGGGAATACATTCTTATTATTATTATTATTTTTCACAAGCTTCTCCCAGAAAATTGTATGTATACTATTTTCTCCACATAACTAAATAAAATTTGAATGACTCAAATTTTCTACATGCTTGCTTAACTAGGGCTGTCACATACACCCCTCCTTTAAGAAATTGTGTCCCACAATTTAACACTTCTTACTATATAAATCAAGTGTCAAAATCAAACATGAATACACATTCTTAATTCAACCAAAACATATATCAAACAAGCACACTCAACTTTGAATATCATGTTCAACTAAGTAAATTCAAGCATGAATATTAAAATACCTCTACCTTAACTATCAGTTGCAAATAGTTGAGGGTATTGGACTTTTATCTTGTCTTCAACCTCCCATGTGCAATCATTAGGGTCTAAACTCCACTGCACCTTTACCAGTTTAATTATTTTGTTTCTCAATTTCCTATCTTCCTTAGCTACAATGCCTACTGGCTTCTTCTCATACACCAAATCTGGTCTAACTTCCACTTTATTTGGTGACTGAACTACTGAAGCTTCATCATGCACACATTTTCTCAATTGTGATACATGAAATGCATTGTGTAACCCACTCATTTCTTCTGGAAATTTCAACTTGTAAGCCATTTTTCCTATCCTTGCAATGATCTCATACGGTCCTATATACCTTGGGGTTAGCTTCCCTGCCTTGCCAAATCTCAACACCTTCCTCATTGGTGAAACTTTTAAGTACACATATTCTCCTAACTCAAATTCAAGTGGCTTCCTTCTCCTATCTGCATATGATTTCATTCTATCTTGCGCTGCCTTCATTCTCTGTCTGATTAATGTAACCTTAGCATTTGTCTCTTTCACATGATATGGTCCTAACATTACTTTATCACCCACTTCTAACCAGCAAGCAAGTGACAAACAAGGCCTTCCATATAGAGCCTCATAGGGTGCCATTCCTATACTACTCTGGTAGCTGTTGTTGTAGGCAAATTCTGCTAAATGAAGGTAGTCTTCCCAATTCCCACCACGATCCAGCACACAAGCCCTAAGTAGATCCTCCAAAAATTTATTGACTACTTCTGTTTGGCCATCAGTTTGGGGATGATAGGATGTGCTCAAGCACAACTCAACCCCCATTGCCTGTTGAAAGCTACTCCAGAACTTAGATGTGAATATGGTATCTCTATCACTAATAATAGTGGTAGGAACCCCATGTAACTTTACTATCGCTTTCATTAAGACTTGTGCTAGTTTTGGTGCATTTCTATCACTCTTTACTGGTATGAAGTGTGATGATTTGGTCAATCTATCTACCACCACCCAAATGCTGTCATTTCCCCTCTTTGATCTTGGCAAGCCATCAATGAAACCCATTGATATGCTTTCCCATTTCCACCTTGGAACTTCCAGAGGTTGCAGCAGTCCACTGGGTCTTTGGTACTCAGCCTTGACTTGTTGGCAAGTCATACACTTTGCCACTTATTCACCCACACTTCTCTTCATTCCTTTCCACCAATAACTTCTTTTTAGGTCATGATACATTTTAGTGCCACCTGGGTATATGGTGTACTTTGACTTGTGATGAACATCCATGATCTTCCTCTTCAGTGCTTCTGTGTTAGGCATACATAGCCTTCCTTTATATCTTATACATCCTTTTTCATCCAGTTCAAATTTGTCAGGCTTTGAACCATTCTTTAACAACTCCTTCTTTTCTCTCAAGAATGCATCAGTGTCTTGGGACTGGTTTACTTCTTCCACTAAGTCTGATTTTATTGTGATAAGACTGAGCTTGCCATAATGCTCCACCTCCTTACCCACTTCCCTAGTTTGTTCCCCCATGTATTCCATTTCTACATCTGTCAGTGTTAGTAACATTTTAAACGCCCCTGTCATCAGTGTAGCCAACTTGGCATGTTGTCTACTTAATGCATCTGCCACTCTATTTGCTTTCCCTGGTGTGTACATAATGTCCAAATCATAGGCAGCAAGGAATTCCACCCACCTATATTGTCTCATGTTTAAATCTTTTTGAGAAAATAAATACTTCAAAGCTTTGTGGTCAGTATAAAGCTCAAACTTTGCTCCTAACAGGTAGTATCTCCAAAGCTTTAGTGCATACACCACCGCTGCCAATTCCAAGTCATGTGTTGCATACTTGGTTTCACTGGGTTTCAGTTGTCTTGATGCATAAGCTATTACACTACCATCTTGCATAAGAACAGTTCCTATGCCTGATCCACATGCATCAGTGTATACCACTAAATTATCATTGCCTTCTGGGATTTTTAGCACTGGTGCTTCCATCAATGCCTTCTTCAATTGATTGAATGCCCCTTCACATTTCTCAGTCCACATAAAAGGCTGGTCTTTCCTTGTTAACTTGGTTAGTGGGATTGCTTTTTTAGCAAAATCTTTTATGAATCTCCTGTAGTATCCAGCCATGCCCATGAATGATCTGATTTCAGTGACATTGCTTGGTCTTTTCCATGCTTGCACTGCCATGACTTTACTTGGGTCTACTGAAATTCCTTCTTGAGAAATTATGTGGCCCAAAAATTTTATTTCATTCTTCCAAAAAGAACACTTTGCAAACTTGGCTTTAAGGTCTTGTTGCCTTAGTCTACTCAGTACCATATGCAAATGCTTTTCATGTTCACTATCTAACTTAGAATATATTAGTATATCATCAATGAAAATCAATACAAATTTATCTAAGTAATCTCTGAAAATTCTATTCATCAAATCCACAAAATAGGATGGTGCATTAGTCAAACCAAATGGCATTACTAAGTATTCATACAAGCCATACCTAGTGCTGAAAGCTGTATATTTGATACTTTCTTCTTCTACTTTCATTTGGTGAAAACCAGATGCTAAATCAAGTCTAGAAAATATTTTAGCACCATTTAGTTGATCAAAGATATCATCAATTCTAGGTAGAGGGTATTTTTTTTGATGGTGACTGAGTTTAGTTCTCTATAGTCTATGCACATTCTCAAGGAACCATCATGCTTCTTAACAAATACTACCGGTGATCCCCAATTTGAACTGCTAGGCCTAATGAAGCCTTTTTGTTCTAATTCCTCTAGTTGTTTCTTCAACTCAATCAGTTCTTTAGGACCCATTCTATTTGGTTTCTTGATGACAGGGCTTGTTCCTGGTTTAAGTCTTATTTGAAATTCTACTGGTCTGTTATGAGGAATGCCATTTACTTCACCAAACACATCAGGGTACTGGTTAACTATGGTTTCTTATTTAGACTTAATTCATCTTCACCACTGTTCAAGTTGAACATTTTTCCCATACCCCTATCCTTGGCTGCTTCATACATAACCACAACCCTCTTGCCATCAGGAAGTTGTAGTGAAATGGTGGAATTTTCTAAGTTGATAATAGCACAAAAGCTTTTTAACCAATCCATTCCCAATATAATATCTAGCTTAGGGTAATTCAACACATATAATTCTGAGATAAAGGTGTGACCACCCATGCTTATTTCGACTTGCATGCATTTCATATGGGTAATGCAGGAACTACCTAAAGGACTATCAATATGCAATGGCTTATCAACAAGAATACATGTCAACCCTAATTTATGAACTATATCATATGAAATAAAAGAGTGTGTGGCTCCTGTGTCAAAAACAACTGATATGGGTATGCCTTTAATAAATAATATACCTTCCACTTGGCTAGGTGCCTCCATTGCCTTGCCTTTCCCTTCAAGTACAGCCACCTTTTCCATCTCTGGACACTACCTCTACATATGCCCCTCTTTTCCACAGTTGTAGCACCTAAGAACAGTGGACTTGGGTGGTTGGCATTTGGTCTTTATATGGCCTTCCTTTCCACAGTTATAACAGATCACTTTAGGTTTCTTATTGTCAAAGCCTGCCACTTTACTTCCTTCTTTGTTCATTGCTTCTCCCTTCTTACTCTCATATGGGTGTGCTCTATTCTTTCCTTTCTTGTTGTTCTTGAAATTCCTGAACTTTTCTCTGGCATTGTCATGTTGCTCAAATGACAATGTCAAGTCCATAACTTGATCAAATGCTCTGTCTTTATATGGTAACATGGCTCTACTCAATCCAGCATTCAACCCCTGAATGTACCTAGCATTCCCTGATGTTTCATCTGGGATTAATACTGCCCCATATTTAGACAACACTTCAAATTTCTGAGTGTGTTCAGTGACACTCATAGATCCTTGTCTCAACTTGACAAATTCCTCAAGCAATGAAGCTTTTGTTGATGCTGGGACAAATCTGGCTTCTAACATTTCTTTGAACTGATCCCATGTGATTTCTTGTTCTTGCCTGCCTGCAATAATCACCTCCCACCAGTCCAAAGCTATGCCTTTTAGTTGTCTTGAAGCTATTTGCCTTCTTCTCTGATCATTGACTTGCATGTCTCCAAAGATCCTTTCTACTGTTCTTAACCATGACTGGACACCTATGGCATTTTCTGTGCCATCAAAGCTACTACCTCCTAAGTTTGTATATGTTTTAAGCAATTTGGACAGCTCCTCATATGGATTATCTACCCTAGCTGCCATTCCATCCCTCAGCATTTGAACAAAATCTTGCATGTTAATCATTGGGGGACCAGCAGCTGTTCTAGTTGCTTGATCAGTAGTATCAGAAGATTGACCATTTTCTCTTTCTCCTGTGGCCTGGGGATTGATTCTAACTCCTCTGGGCCTCTATTGAACATTTCTAATGTAGTTAGTTCTTATTCTTATTCACTACTTTTTTTTTAAACTAACAGTGAACTCATTTATTCATAATAAATAAAGCAACTCAAGCAAGCAACAAACAATGCAAACAAGGCACACAGATTCAAGCAAGTGTTTGTTTTGGCTATGTATTTGTTAACATAGCTCTAATACCAACTATGACAACCCTACCCTAACTTGTCATTTTGATTGAATGACTCAATTTAGTCTGAGCTAAATTCAGGGTTGCCCTCTTTTACAGACCAACTATATTTTTTTTTCTCCCAAGATCCAATCTGATCAATATAGAAATATTGATATACTACTTTGTAAAAACTATTTGAATGTTCATATAAACACCCAAATAGATTTTAGTTCTAATATCAGAGTTTTTTTTTTCTTAAAAAAAGAATAACTCAGTTTATTTTATACTAAAAATAAACCAGGTTTAGCCACAGCACAGAGAATTGGGAAGATCCTCTCCTATTTGAATCTTTGTGCAAATGAATTAACCAATTTTTATTTGTTTGCGTGTGTTTAGCATTTGTAGGTTTAATTAATGAACTAACTCATAGCTTTTAATTTATTCAGGGTTGCTTTCCAAAATAGCCTAACTGGGGGTTGTACATACTTCTGTTTACCTTGTGCATATAATCATGTACAACTGCTATTTGCTTCACCTTAGCCTTTAGGTGGACTAATTTGTTTAGGTAAGATTCCTAGATTATCTGGTTATAATCTACGAGTTTTACTTATTCATATAATCATCAAACCTATTTAAATCTGGGTTCATGTTTCTTGTGTTTTTTCCTTCATATCTGCCTATAGGTTTTTTTTCCTTACTTTACAATACTTACAGTTATTATGTGAATAGTTTCTAGTCTCTAAAACAAACTAGTACATAAGCATACATTACTAGTTCATATATGCTTCAGATCCACTACCAAACTCATTACTTGGTTCAAATAAGATTTCTTGCTGACAGGTTATAATAAAAAGCTAAATTTCATTATCTTTTTCTTCACTGAGACTAGTTCTATCACAAGTGCTTTAAATCATTCAATACATTGCAGTTTGAGTTACAACATGATTCAAACATTACCACAAAACAGTTCTTTTAGAAAAAGAAAAGAAAACATAAAGAAGCATTCTCCTACAAATCTGAATTTTAGTTAACTAGCAATTCATCTTAGCATCATGCTTATGCCCCCTTTTCACTTAGCTTCCTTCTTTCCTGTAGACACCATATGATCTACTCCACAATGTGAGTGGAGCACCCATTTGATGCAAGCAACAAACAGGTCAGACTAAAGTCTGGTATGAGTAAATTCAATTTTCAATACATAAGACTAATGAAATTAGTTCCACATCACCTTTATTTCAGAAGTTAAATGTTCTACTCAGATTGTTAAACCACTTCCTTATGTACACATTTTTTTGTATCCTTACAGTGAAGTGAATGAATTGCTAAATACATATATATGTGCTTAGACTAATTTCTTAGCAGAAATTTTTATTTCAAGAATTCATAGCAGCCATCACACAAATCACACAAGCACTTCATAATCATGAACAAGCAACACCCATATCATTGAGCTAAGGCATCAAAACTGAGTCTGCATACCAGAAATCACCATACTCCTAGCATATTCACCTCTGCTTGTAAGTTCATTTCATATCATTTTTAAGGGTCCAATATCACATTCATGGTTGCACTGATGCACACTGCCTGGAACTACTGCTTAGTTTCCAGTGCACTGCAAGCTATTTGGACATGAACATGCCATGTGCAAACTCACACCTCATCCTTGATGCAAGCCAACCACTATGTCATACCCACTTCCCACATACCCAACCTGATAGAGGTGACCCATGCCCTAAGTTTAATTACTAAATTCTTTCATATAACCCTCTATCACCTATGCAGTGTCATGCCCCACACTGTTGTATCCCTAATCAATGCATACTAGCAGTTTTTCTTTTTATACATCCATCAAACATTCATCCACTCATATATTCAACCATCACTCACATTTGAAAATTATTTCAAGTTAATTCCATTCAGAAATATACCTTTGGTTGAAGCATAACTCAGAGCATTTTCAAAAGGGAAATGTTGTTAGGGTTCTCCAGTAATAAGGTTCCTACAGTCATCCCACACATTATAGTGTATTTTCTTATTACTCAACCTTATTTCCGGAGCGTACTTAATGATGGATCAAGATTTAGCATATGGAAATTCCACTGCATCTCAATCATCCTTTCAAATGCAAGACATAAGCCAGAGGACCCCTTCCTCTTACTGCCTTGCACCTTACTTTTCTTATTAGTTCATGCTTTAACCAAAAGCATTTCTCAGGTTCATAATCATATAAATAAATCAGTTATTATCATCCTATCATTAAATATATATCATGTGTAAACAATCATTGGATTAAATGATAACTAAACAATACACTTCAGAAACATCAGAAAATGGTTAGACTAAAAAAATGCAAGAAAACTTCAAACATAATTAAAATAAATTAGAGGTTAAATGGCTGCCTTTCATAGGTCTTAATGCCTTGCCAAGTGAGGGTTTACTCACCAAGGTTCTTCTCCCCAAATCTTGATTTAAGTCTGCCATTGATTTCCTAACTGCTACCTGTTTCCTCTTTTCTTTCCTATATTTTTATTTTATGTTTCTCATGTGTAACCGTAGGAGATAATGAGGTATATAGTGGAGTTACTAGGGTTTTAAGGTTAGTTAACTAATTTATTTTTCATCAGAAATCCCATCACCATTTCTGGTTTCACCCAGCAGTTCACCCTCTCCACTTTCCTTTCCTACCATTCCTCTTTTTTTCTTGTCTTGGCTACTTTTGGCATGTTTCTTTACATACTATATGCATGATTTTTGGCTTGGGCTTTGTTTGCCTTTTCTGGTTTTAACCATGCATATAAGCCTTATTTATATAGCTAGCTATGTGTGTATTTACCAAATGTTATGCATATGTGCTCATGTGTATTTTTTTTATAATGTATATAACTTGTGTCTAACTGAGTTTGTGTGTGTGAATTAAATATTTTACCCATCTTATATTCATGCTCCTTCCACTTTTCCAAGCAGTTATATTCCTGTTTAATTTTATGAAAAATTTAGACTAAACTGCCTATGTTACTTATACATAGTTTTTAAGCTATTATGTACCCCTACTTAACAGATCATGTACTACTTTATCTCCTATGTCTTTGCTCACTAAATTACTTTACTCAGGTAATGTGTTAAAACAGCATATATATGTACAAGGCCATACATTCTTTTCTTTTTTTTCACAAGCTTCTCCAAGAAAATTGTATGTATACTATTTTCTCCACATAAATAAATAAAATTTGAATGACTCAAATTTTCTACATGCTTGCTTAACTAGGGCTGTTATAATAATAGAGCCTAGATTTATGTTAAAACTTCATTATAGCACTAAAATATTTATTTTAATTGTGGAATGGAATCTACCTTCTCGCTTTAATAGTGGGATGGAACCCACGACCTCCTTAGTGGGATGGAACCCACGACCATCTCCAGTGGAATGGAATCCATGAAATTTTCATATGACTTATTTCTAGATTTTTTTCAAATCAGCTTTTTGAAAAGGCATCTCTCTCTCGGTTTAAATATTTTAGTCTTAATTCAAAAAAAAACTATTTTTAATCATATTAGTTTCAAAATCATTTCTTATTTTCAAACTATTTCTTGGTTTTAATGTTTTATCTTTAATCTCAAAATAATATACTTAGTTTTTAGTACTTTTATATTTCGTATGGTCACTTTGCAAAGGTTTTTACAATCATAAAGTATATTCAAACTAGTTTACAAAGTTCTAAGATTGTTTCGACAAACTTTAGAAAGAAAATCTCTTTTAAAACAAAAATCAATTTTCAAAAATACTCGGGGATATCGACATGCCTATACCCTCCATGTCGACATGGTAGTCGTATATTTTAAAATTCAAATTTTCAAAAGAAGTGTCTATTCGTCATAACCTTTCACGATGAACATGACCGTTGTTCTCCTATATTTCACTCAAATACTCGAAATGCTTTAACAAAATTCTATCGAAATCCTAAATGAATCAAACTCGACCATCTCTAGTTCGATTCTCTGCCACTCTCTCTAAAAGATATCAGTGCTATTCAGAGTTATAAAATCATTTGTAATCAAAGATCGAAAGATCGAAGTGTATCGAGTCTCTCTCTATCAAAGTGTGATTGGAAATGGTGTGATGGTGGCCCATAAATCAATTGGGTGTGATTAAATCCCGTAAATTAATTAGACAACATTTTAGCCTGGTTAAATCAAGAGAGTTTTCCTTGGACTCAAAGACAGGAGGGTATATCTCATGGCCTTGAAATCGAGGTTGTAATATCGATATTATATTTGAAAAGAAATATGCACAAGAAATTGTGTGGGACTGGATGTAGGGTAACTCTGAAGCAGTATAAAATTCCGGTGTTTTCTTTCCTTTACTATTTTTATTTATTATTTGCATTTGTGTCTAGTTCTGTGATTGTCTCTGTGTTTGTGAATTGCATCTATTTGGGTTTAATTTGTTTCAAAAAGATTCATAAAATTAATTAAACACTATTCACCCCCTCTAATGTTAATTTTTCCTTAAGATCCGTAATCCGCATTTCCTACATTTAGTATCAGAGCATTGGTTTTCAAAGTTATCATAATCTGAATTTTGGAAAGGTTTAAAATGGAAATTTTTGGAGATTCTGTTAACACTAGTTCAAAACTGTCCAAATCATCATTGTATCATAAGTCTGCATATTGTTATTATAGAAAATCAACTTATTTACCGAATTAGTGTATTGTGCTAGAACAGATGTGTTATATGGCTTTTTGAAGAACCAACGCTCAATGGACAAATGGTGCAAATCAAGAAAAACAAATGAATACTTGATGGTGGATGTTCAAGACCCATGACCAGTAATCCGAAGATACTGAATGACATAATTTATGAAGATAGAGAATAGCCAACTTTGGAGACAATTCAAAATGATATGTGGTTGGCATCGGTAATGTTGATAACTCTAAAACTCCTACTATTTTTGATATTCTGTTAGTTAGGAATCTAAAACACAACTTACTTCGCATAAGTCAACTATGCGACAATGGCTACAAAATTAAGTTTGAAAAGGATAAGTGTTACATAGAAGATAATAAACCAAATATTATCTTTGAAGGAATTAGGAAGAAAAATATTTATATTCTCGGTATGAAAATCTTATATGATAACCTATGTCTTTTGGCTAATACAAGTGACCCTTGAATTTGGCATAAAAGATTTGGACATTTGAATTTCAAACTCTTATTTAGACTTTCAAAACTTGATCTATTAAGAGGTCTTTATAAAATGGATTTTAAAGTAGATAGTACATGTGATGCTTGTCCATTAGAAAAACATAGGAAGAGTACATTCAAATTGAAAGATATGATTTCAACTTTTAAACCTTTTGAGTTACTTCAATTAGATCTGTTTGGTCCATCTCAAATTCAGTCAATAAATCACAGTACATATGTTTTTGTAATTATAGATGATTATTCTATATTTACATGGACAATTTTACTAAAACATAAAAGTGATGCTTTTGATTTATTCAAAACTTTTGCAAAAAGAATCATAAATCAACTTTCTTTAGAAATCAAAACTATTCATAGTGATCACAGTGGAGAACTTGAAAATGAAAATTTAAGAATTTCTGCAGCCAAAAAGGAATAACTCATAAGTTTTCTTTTCCAAGAACTCCACAACAAAATGGAGTGGTAGAGCGTAAAAATAGGACGATTCAAGAGTGTGCAAGAACTATGATTTCAGATAGTAAATTACCAAGAAATTTTTGGGCTGAAGCAGTCGCTACAGCTTGTTACATTTTGAATAGGATTTTAATTAGACCTCTAACCAATAAAACATCATATGAACTTCTTTTCAATAAGAAACCAAAGGTATCTTATTTTAAAGTTTTTGGAAGTAAGTGCTTTATTCTAAATACAAAGAACAATTTGGATAAATTTAATCATAAATCCGATAAAGGAATCATTATCGAATATTCTAATAGAAGTAAAGCATACAGATTCAATTTAAAAACTAACACCATTGAAGAAACAATGCATGTATCTATTGATGAAAATTTCAAAGATTTTGTTCAAATAAATAATGAAGATGATTTTGTTACTTTAAATAATGAATCAAATGAAACAAATTGTGAAACTATTCATTCTAATAAAAGGATCAAGCTTTTAAAAGATCATCCTATAGAAAATATTCTAAGAAATATTGAATCTGTTGTTAGAACTAGAAATCAACTAAACAAGATGAGTAATGTAGCTTTTATATCAACTATTGAACCCAAAAATCCAAAGGAAGCATCGTTTGATGATTCATGGATTCTTGCCATGCAAGAAGAACTGAATCAATTCACCAGAAATGATGTATGGGAACTTGTTTCTAGACCTGAGGACAAAACTACAATAGGAACTGAATGGGTTTATAAAAATAAAACGAATGAACAAGGTGACGTCGTTAGAAATAAATCTCGATTAGTCACGCAAGGTTATTGTCAAGAAGAAGGAATAGACATTGATGAAACCCTTTCATTCGTAGCAAGATTAGAAGCCATTAAAATTCTACTTGCTTTCGCAAACTACAACAATTTCAAATGGATGTCAACATTGACTTTTTAAATGGCTTTGTTAAAGAGGATGTTTATGTTGAACAACCTCCACTTTTTGAAGAAGAAAAGTTTCCAAATCATGTTTACAAATTAAAGAAAGCTCTATATGGTATGAAAAAACTCCTAGAGCCTGGTATGAAAGACTAAGATCTTACCTATTACAATCAAAATTTCAAATTGGTAGAGTATATAATATTCTTTTTATTAAAAGAGACAAAAATGATATCCAGTTAGTATAGATTTATGTAGATGATATCATTTTTAGATCAACAAACAATGAAATGAATAAAGAGTTTTCTGAAATAATGACAAAAGAGTCTGAGATGAGTCATATAGGTGAACTTATTTTCTTTATAGGATTGCAAATAAAAAAATTATTTTCATCAGTCAAGAAAGTATGCTAGGGATCTAGTTAGTAAGTTTCATATGACCACTACGAGTGGAAAATCCAATCCTACGCATACCAATAAAGCCTTGAATAAAGAAGACATGCCAAAAGATGGTGATCAAAAACTATACAGGAGAATGATAGGATCGCTACTCTATATAACTACGAGTAGGCCTGATATCATGCATAGTGTTTGTCTTTATGCAAGATACCAATCTCAACCCAATGAAACTCATTTAAAAGCTGTTAAACATATCCTAAGATATGTTAAACACGCTTTAGGCTATGGCCTATTTTACCCTAAAAATGATTCATTTGATTTAATCTCATATTGTGATGCTGACTATGTTGATTGTAAATCAGACCGAAAAAGTATAAGTGAAACTTGTTACTTTTTAGGACATTCTCTAGTTTCCTGGTTTAGTAAAAAGCAAAATATTGTCTCACAATCAACAGTTGAAGCATAATATATTTCTGATGCTTTGGCTTGTTATCAAGTTATCTATATGCAACAGACCCTAAAAGATTTTGGATTAAATATCTCAAAATCACCAATTTATTGTGAGAATACAAGTGCAATAAATTTATCCAAAAATTCTACTCATCGTGCCAGAACCAAATATATTAATATCAGACATCATTTTCTCAGAGATAATATAAGTAAAGAGATTATTTCTTTCGAATTTATCAATACTGAGAATCCAATAGCTGATATTCTGACCAAACCCTTGAATCAATCAACCTTTACTAAATTAAAAAGAGAACTAGATATTTGTTCTATAACTGATATATAGAATATAGATATAGTAACATATATATTTAAATAAATAGAGAAAAACAAAATTGTCAAAATTTTCAAAGGGATGTTGACACGCCCCTCCCCCCATGTCGACACACAACGGTCAGATTTGAAAATTTGATTTTCCCTCTAAAATCAATTTGGTGGTTATATAACCATAATATTTCGAATTCATTTATGTTCTCGCTTCATTTTCTTGGTAATAAACTTCTGAAAATACAAAGTAATGACCTCCTCTTCTAAATCAAACCAAAATGCAACCATTTCCTTCCCTTCTTCTAATTCCGGTCCATTCCAACGTAGTACATTGGCTCGAGTAATGAAGGCCGAGGAAATTATGAATAATTCTCTACAAATGCTAACTGAATTACAAGTCATGCAAATAAGGTTGGCAAAGGAACAAGAGAAACAAGGCAAGATTCTTAGAAATTTGCAAAATTTTCTAATGAATAATCATTCAGACCCTATTGTGATTAAAGATGATTCCTCTAACATACGTATTCATAATCCATTAGAGGATGACAAAGAAGAAGAAGAGGAAGAATCGCAAATGGATTAGGACGATAATGTTGTTTGCGTTGGAGAAGTCTATTTTGACAAAAATGGTAATTTGGTCGAACGATATGGAAACTTTTGTCTCGGTTACCCTAGTTATTGGATTCACAAGTCACCAATTGCCAGGGACTCTCGTTAGATTGTTATTATATTAATGTTTTTATATTTTGTGTACTTGTACATATTTGTGCCTATGTTTCATTTATATGTGTAATGTAACATCATATATAATATTAGATTTTTCACTTATCACACTTCGTTATTAGCATTTAGTTCAATAGTATTAGTTTAAGGGGAAGTTATGTAGTTTGGGCTTAGTTTTTGTTAATGACAAAGGGGAAGAAGTATAAAATAGGATAGTTAGGCTTAGATTAAGGGGGGTTGGTAGATTAAAGGGGTGTTGTTAGAATAAGGGGGAGTCAGAGTAGAATCAGAGTTTGGTTGAGTATAATTTATAAACATAGGTTGTCATCGTGAAAAAGGGGAAGATCATTAGTTCCTGAGATGATGGTTTTGATGACAACAGCCTTAGGACTTGTTATAGAATATAAATACTAATATCTTTGTCTAGATATATATATATATATATATATATATATATATATGTAAATGCAGGATATATATATATATGCAGGTATTGAGAATGAAGACTGTACAGTATAGAGATTTAAGACTGACAAATTCAAAATTGTAGAAATCAAGACTGAAGACTCATGGGTATCAAGATTATCAAGAGTTCAAGATATCAAGATAAGTAATAGAGTCTAGATTTATGTTAAAACTTCATAATAGCACTAAAATATTTATTCTGATTTTAATTGTGGAATGGAAGCCACCATCTCGCTTTAATAGTGGGATGTAACCCACGACCTCCTTAGTGGGATGGAACCCACGACCTTCTCTAGTGGAATGGAATCCACGAAATTTTCAAAATGATTTATTTTTAGATTTTTTTCAAAACTATCGTTTTGAAAAGATCTCGTTTAAATATTTTAGCCTTATTAAAAAAAACTATTTTTAATCATATTAATTTCAAAATCATTTCTTGTTTTTAAACTATCTCTGAGTTTTAATGTCTTAGCTTTAATCTCAAAATATTCATATATTTAGTTTTTATTGCTTTCATATTTCGTAAGATCACTTTCAAAAGGTTTTTATAATCATAAAATAGTGTTCAAAGTTCTAATATTGTTTCGAAAACTTTTAAAACAGAAATCAATTTTACTAGGCGATGTCAACATGCCTATACCACCCATGTCGACATCGTAGTCGTAGATTTTAAAATTCAAATTTTCAAAGAAGTGCCTATTCATCATAACCTTTAATGAATGGACATGACCGTTGTTCTTCTATATATACCTGTTGTTTTCAACAAATTTTAAGTTAGTTTTTCTTCATTTCTTCACTCCTTCTTCTCCACTCAAATATTCTCCTATATTTCCAATGCTTAACAAAATTCTGCCAAAATCCTAAGTGAATCAAACTCGATTCTCTCTAGTTTGATTCTCTGCCACTCTCTCTCAAAGATCTCAGTGCTATTCAGAGTTATACGATCATTTGTAATCAAAGATCGAAAGATCGAAGTGCCTCGAGTCTCTCTCTATTAAAGTGTGATTGGAAACAGTGTGATTGTGGCCCATAAATCAATTGGGTGTGATTGTAGACCATAAATCAATTAGGTGATTTTGTAGCCTGGTTATATCAAGAGAGCTTTGCCCTAGACTCGTAGACAGGAGAGTGATCTCGTGGCCTTGAAATCGAAGTTGTAATATCGACATTATATTTGAAAAGAAATCTGCATAAGAAATTATATAGGACTGAATGTAGGGTAACTCCGAACCGGTATAAAATTTCGGCATGTTCTTTCCTTTACTACTTTTGTGTACTATTTTCATCTGTGTTTGGATCTGTTATTGTCTCTGTGTTTGTGAATTGCATCTGTTTGGGTTTAATTTTAAAAGATTTCAAAAGCATTCATAAAATTAATTAAACACTATTCGCCCCCCCCCCCCCCCCCCTCTAGTGTTGATTTTGCCTTAAGATCCATAATCCGCATTTTCTACACCATCAAGAGAGTCAGGAGGCTTCCTCAGGAGCCGGAGCTAATCAACCTCCATTCTACATCAGTAGGGATGAGACGGAGGCTATGGTGGATGTTATGCAGGAGAGGATAACAGGAGATGATTCAGAATTTCCTTCGACAAGTTGGACAGGCTGGAGCAGGAGCTAATGGAAATCTGGATCAAGGAATTGGAATAGCAGGAGTTGTAGAAAACTAGAACCAGGAACAGGGAAACGAACCTAACAGGCAATGGAACAGAGTGGAGCAGCTGGGTGGTCCCAGTCGGGGCGGTCCCAGTCGGGGCGGCTCCCATTCAACACGGACCGATCGGCACTGATCCCTCCACAAGGATCGGCACCATCGCTTGGGATTTGGGAGAATGACCGAGGTCAGGCTAGATCGGTTGGTGGCAAGCCAGTGGCTAATGCTATGCGGTTTAGTGTGAATCGGGACGCGGATGTACATCCAGAAGAGCATGTTCCGGGATTCCCTCGTGGACGGGTGGCAGGGTGGAAATGATTATTGGAGGCTACCTTTACATGACAATGACAGGTTTTCGGATGATCAAACGAGCTATGAGAGGACGATTGGTAAATAGAGATTTGGAGGATATAAATAGGAGTCCATTTACCCCTAACATCAAGTGTGCTAGTAATCTGCCAAAGTTTAAGCTACCATCAGTGGGGGTATATGACGAAAAATCGAAATCTACTGTTCATCTGATGAGATGTATAAGGCATATGGAAGTTCTAGGGGAAACAGAGGAAGTGATGGTGTGATGTTTTCCCTTGTGCTTAGCGGATATAGCTACAATGTGGTTTAGGCAATTGGAGAATGGTTCTATCGGTACTTGGACGGAGTTGGTTGTTAAATTCATGAGGCAATTTCGGGTCCACATCACGAGACCCAAGGGCGTAATAACATTGGCGACACTAAAGCAGAGGACTGGAGAGTCCTTGAGGAGTTTTTTGGCATGGTTTAATATGGCAGTTGCTTTTGTGGATCGGCCGGATTGCGGACAACACGAACTTTAAGATTTCACTAGAGCAGGATCCACCAATGGATCTTGGAGAATTTTCCATGAAGCCGAGAGATTCCTACGGCAAAAAGATGCTAAGGCGGGTAGAAAAGAGGTTGATGCTTTGAGGAACGAAGGACCGTCTGGGGAAGGTTCAAGCAAAGACAAAGAAAAGCATAAAGCGACTGATGACTTCGAATGGATGGAAGCAATAAAGGAAAGAACTAAAATTCTCTTCTTTTACCGATTTGAATGATACCTTGGGAAGGATTAATTTAGATACTCAAGGGCGCCTTCCATACCAAAGGCCGACGAGGAGGGAGCCTACCGAACGCAAGCGAGCATTAGAAAAAATACTGTCTATTCCACAAGATGGATGGGCACACTACCAACGATTGCGGGCATTTGAAGGATATGGTTGAGGAACACATCAAGGATGGTAGGTTACCATAATATATAAGGACTCGGACTACGATAGTGGAACAGGAGCAGCCACCGTCTGCATCAAATGGAAATGGCCTCGGATCGAGGTCATGGATCATCATCTCTTGATCGGAATGGCATGAGCTAAATAAATAATAAACTCTGTAATAAAATAGCTAAGCACATACATATATACGAGATCGAGGTTGTTCCTTAGGCTTGCTCTAGGATGATGATAAACCGTCATGCCCGGAGAGGCAGAACTTGTTTTTCTCTTGTTATTTGATTTTCTAATTGTAAAAACTTGGATTTAGTAATTTAGTAAATGGATTTTGGAATGCTTAAATTTGTATAAAAGACAATTATAGTAAATGAAACACGTCATGGTTGTCCTGACCGGAGAAACGAAGCAATAACCGCTAGGTGCGAGTCCTTTCGTTGTAGAGCGATAGAATGGACTCGTGCGTGGATTAAGTCCTCGACTGGGGATCGAGGCCGGAGAATAATACTTCATAGATAGCTTTATGTTCCGACCGGAGAAACGAAAATGAAGAAGCAGGCCGCTTCGCCGGGGAGCGACAGGATCGGCCTACTTATCGTTGTGCCCTTCTCGCTGGAGAGTGCGTGGGGTCCAACAAAGGTCCGAAAAGACCATGATCGGCCTAGGAAGGCCATTACATTGCTTAATGTTCAAAGGCATTGAACCAGAGTACAAGGCATCAGTTGCTTCGTCGGAAAGCGAAAGAATCGGCTTACTCGTCGTTAAATTTGGATTGAACTTAGCAAGAGCTCAGAGAGGCTATAATCTGTTTGGAGAGACTAACTAGGGTATTGGTCCTACGAGACCTTGAATTTGGACAACGATCCGATGAGATCGTAGGTTTGATTAACAATTTTGGACAGATATGGATTCGGCTAAGAATTTGGAACGGTTTCGGTATTAGCTATCGGCTCGGAATGGTCGCGGATTATGGAAGTTTGGTTTGGCAAAGGATTAGGCTCTGGGTTAAAAGCTCGGTTATCAATGGAACGCGGATTTCGAATTTTGGACTTATGGCAATTCAAAACATCCCTTCCTATTGCAAGGCATATTTTGGGGGGTAAATATCACCCTTGTAATGATCCCAGATTTTGACTGTGTTTGAATTTATAATTAATTTAATTTTTGAACAAAAAATTGTGAAATTAATTCGTAAACTGATTTGAAATTTTCCAAATCCAAATAAAATATTTTATTTATTAATAAAGAGATACTTTCTTTTATAAATTGTTTTAATTTAATTATGAGTTATTTTTAAACAATGTTAATAATGTAATGCCTTTATAAATGGATTCTTATGTAAATAGAAATGGTTATTTTAAATTTAATTTATTTATATATATACACACACATGTGTGTATTCTGAAAGAAACCTATGGTTTGAAAATTTAAAATAAAGTCTTTCAAAATTATTTAAAATAAAATAAATACATAAATAAATTCAAACGATATGTTAATTTTAGAACTTCGTTTATATTACAAAGTCATAGGACAAGAAGAAAATTATACATTCAAGTAAGTAAACAAAATATCTACAAACAAAAAAAATAAAAATATATTCAAATATAAGTATGAACACTTGTAAAATGAAGCAACAAAAGGAAATATCTTTGAGTTGTTATATCTATGTACGCTTAAACAAAACCAAGGCAAATATAATATGTAGCCTGTAAGTAGTAAGGCAAGACACAATGTAAAAATATAATATGAAACATAAAGGACTTGAGTAATTAATGCAACATAACTCTAATACATCTCAGCCCATAATGCAAGCATCTTCAGCCATGCCTATTGTACTAAACAAATAATATCACTTCGTACAAAATAATATCACCTGTCACTTGCTTCCATATATCAAATTCTCCTCATTTCAGTTCGAGCTGAGTAAAACTAAAATAAACACTATTTTATACTTAAACAAACTTCAATTTAAAGATCAATAAACAAACAATAATGCAACTCAGATCAACCAGAGAATCAAAGTAGAAGTTTTCAACAGCAAATTCAAAGCCTGTTCCAACATGAAGCTCTTTTCACCTTCTCAAACAATTGTGAGTAACATCTTTTTTTTAAACTTTAGCATATGAATCTGATTGCATGGTTAAGATCTAAAATAAGTATGCTAGTATATGTGTATTTTTCCTGTGTATATGGATGATGTTTGTGTATAGGTTATAGTCTCTGTAACAAAACTGTATTTCTGTATGTATATGTCTGCATAGCTGATTCCTGTAATACTCTGATCTTTGTTTCAAACATCAGTTGATTAAAAAAAATCATTTTCTTTTGACTTACTTGCTGTTTGGATTTAGGACTTAAAACAAAATTGTTTGATTTAGCATAGATTAATGTTTAAATTTACAAGTAAGTTAAATATAAAATCTGAGTAACTCTGGAAACAAAGAAACAACAGAGAAAGTCTATTTAGTCAAAATTCAAAGTTAGTAATTCAGGATTATGAATCAAATCCCTAATCAAAAACATGATTTTTAAAAATGAATTTGGTGATTTTTAGGGTGGTGGTTTAATAGCAGTTAGAAGATGATCAAAATGGGTATTTTGGCCAATTGCCGGCAATATGATGCGCTGGAGGTGTCAGGGTTGCTGGTGGGGGTGGTCGAGCCTACGATGGTGGTAGGAAAAATGGATGGAGGTGGCCTTGACCACTGTGGCGACGACGGTGAGGTTTTGAAAATCGTAAACCTAGTTTTGGTAGGCTATGTAATTTGATCGTCGCGTTTCCTCAAGTTGTTCGAGCGCTATGGAATTTTGGGGGATGATGGAGGCGGGGATGACGAAGCTTCGACCGGAGTTTTAGGTCCTCCAGTGGACAAGGTTGCGAGAACAAGCCACGTTTCCAGGTTGATGGCGAAGCCTGGTGACATTTCCAGGATTGGGTTTTGACTCGAATTCGATTTCGAGTCCACCTGGAAGCGATCTGATGATTAAGTTGAAGTTTGGTGATGTTGGTGGATGGGGGATGATCGCCGTTGATGGTCGAAATCGCCCACAGCCTTAGTGCACATGCACGTGCACGTGCACTGATTACTGAGGGTCTGGGAATTTTGGTTGTTCGCCCAGGTGATTTCAGTACGTACTCGGGTTTCCTCGAGCTGGTCTCGAGTGTTTACTCGAACGAATGTGAATCGGGCTCGAAGCAGGATTTCACTGGCTCGGGAAGAAGTTTGTAACAGGTTTGAAAACCTGACCCTGTTTTATTTTGGGCTTTTGACATTTTTAGATTGAATTTCAAAGTATAAAACAAAATTTTAAACTAAATTTTCAAAAGGTAAAGAAGATATAATTAACTTTAAATAAAATTTTGAAAAAAAAGGAATTTGAATTTAAAATGAAATTTGAAATTAAATTTAGAAATGATTGTTTCCAAATATAGTTATGAATGATTTAATCTTAAAGTTAAATTAGAATTTAATGATTTGTAATTCATTTAAATGAACAATTAATTTATCTAATAAATTAATGAAATGGATAATTGCTTAAAGTAATTAAGGGTTCTAAATTTAAAGTTTAAGATTAATTATTCTTAGAACAATTAATTTGTAAATTAAGAATTATAAATTAGATATTAATTAATGATTAAAGTTGATTAATCAAGTGATTAAGCATTAATTAAGGATTAATTATTAATTAAGGGTTAATTAATGATTTATTTAAAGGATAATTTATTAAATGTTTTGTAATTAATTGATTATTAATTTACCATGACTATAAAATTTATTCATAGAAATTAATCTGATATAAAATCAATCAGATAATTAAATTAATCCTACTTATGGATGTCTGGATTATATTGGATGTTGAATTGTTTGATATCCTTGATATCTAATGCTTTGTGATATATCATGATTTATGTTGTGATCCGTAATGTAATTCATTATCTGTGAATGTAATTCATTACCTGTGATATATATATCTGTGAATCTGTGTATGAAAGATAAGCATTATAATTTATATCGCTTATCAAATATATTGTTGTATTTGATCCGTGATGATTGATGTTGTGCACTATTGTGTTAAACCCCTGGACTACACTTATACACACACAAACATGGATTTCACGAGGAAATCGATTAAGTCACAGATTTTTGAAGTGATTCTTAAATAGACAATTTGAATTCAAATGTTTTGGAAATGGATTGGGTTTAAAATAATAAAAGCTTTCGAAATGGAGTTTCAAAGATGAAATTTATTTTGAATAACTTGATTAAGTTTTGGAATTTAAATAATTTGATTTAAAGTTAAATTCAAGATTTGAAATTGAAAAGGATTGGAAACTAGGGACTAGAGATGTTATACCAGTTATATATGGGTTAAACTATTTTTAAAAGTATTGATTTGGGAATTTGAATTTAATTCAAGAGCTTTAACTCGTGCAAATATAATTTGATTTTTCTGAAACGAAAACTATTTGTTTTCAAATAATAAAAGCTTTCACATAAGTAATGAACTTCCAAATTGTGTTAAAAAGGGATTTCAAGTTAAAAATGAAAATGATTTTCCAAGTTATGGAAACGGTTTGAAAGCTATAAGTTAAATCTTTAATTTAAAGATTTTAAACGAGTAAATCCAATTGAAATGGGAATTGTTTTGAAATCTGTAAATGGATCTTTGTGAAACTGGGTGAACTTTGTGGAATGAATCTTTTTGTTTAAAAAGATTGGAAATGGTAATTTGCTTAAACCATTTGAAAGAAAAGTTTTGGGTAATAAGTTGTGACTTAATTGAGACCCCAGTATCCATATGATTTTTAATGTTGCGCTCATTATTCGATTTAGCCAGAAGAGGACCTTTGTGTCATATAACCCATTCCGAATAGTGATACGACGTATATGGATAGCATTTGAAGACCGGTGGTGAAGACCGGGTATTTGCGAGAGCGATAGGATGACCTATCGATTGTCTCTGCACTGAGTCGCGTCGGTATAGAGATTTCCTAAGTGATGGAAAGTCCAATCGGGATTGCAAGGGCTTCTTCGGAAGTGCCTTCGGTTCTGTTCGAACCCAGAACAGACTAGTATGGATTGTATGTGTGACATTACATTTTGAGATATAAAGCAGATTTCTTTCAAATATATTTCTGTTGGTGGTGGAGAATTTATTCTCTTAGCTTAACACCCTTCTCTGAGACGTACGAACTCAGAGGTTATGTAGTTGAAGGTTGTCAGTAATATATTCCCAACTTGGTAATGTGGCATGCTGAGTACTGCTGATCATTTGTTGATCAAAGCGTGGCTTTTGTGAAAAGCGTAGCTTTGTGGAGGAGACTTCGTCGAACCTCACAACCCGGTAATGGTCAAAACAGGAAGAATGCAGCAAGGTTAATTGGGGATAGCGCCCCCTGAGGGTATGTTCATTTCCTTCTGGATAGAGGTGGTATCATGGTATGGAGCCCAGATATTTAACCTATGTTGTTGTTGCAAAATTTATTACTTTGTGGTTGTTGGTATTGAGGATCCTCAGATAAAGGTTGTTTACGACCAGGGGATGGCATACTCGTGTCAGTGGTTACCCAGTTAGGGGTAACCCGGCCTTGTGTTGGCAGAGATCCGGTTAGGTTCTCGGGGCATCCTTCCAGAGGCGTACCCATGTGGCCCAAGAAGTTCCTTAGCCTGACCATTTGTTGGAAATCCAAAGAAACAATACGCACCTTGTACGGTTTTAGTTGTAGAACCTGCCATTTACTTATGGTGGTCACCACTATTTAGATGGTAGCTATAGTAGGCATGGTGTGAAATGCCTATGCTGGCTAAGATTTATATTATACTTTCGAAATGTTTTCCTATACTTTGCACTTATAGTAATAATATCAAAGAAATTTGCGTATCAAGCATGTTTGACTATCATAAGGAGAAATCTCCTTCGATTCTGCGTTTGCATTGTGTGTGTGTGCGGGAAGCCTTATGGTAGTTTCATTTTCCAAAGCATTGCGTATCTATTTTAAAATATTTCTTTGTTTGTTTTTAAAGATAAACTATTTTTGTTACTCATACCAGTCCCATGACTGACCTGAAGTTTATTGTTTCTTTCCTAAACTCTGGGTGCTCACTATTTTCCACACGGGCAGTTTAGAGTTGGATTTTTCAGATAGTTAGGTTCAGTAGATTATCTGGAGCTAGTTCAGTCTTTGGATACGGACGGCACTTGCTTATCTTTATGCATCGTTATTGGGAGTTCGAGCTACTGCTGGAGTTCTTCCTTGAAGACCACCTTAGAGTTATTTGTTCCGCTGCTGGTGTTATCTATTTTTCTTTTCCGCTGCTATTTTATTGTATCATATCTCTGATGTATATTGATATCTATTGTATCATCTGTTTTTCAGATATTGTATCAATGCTATATATCAATGTATTATTGTTTTTCTTCCGCTGTGTTGTTATACTTAATTGTGTTATAAGCTCCGACGACTCGGATTTGACGTTTGAATCTGCGGTATTTGAATATGAGTGTCGTATTCGGTGCCGATATTCGAAGGTCGAGTCAGGATCGCTACAACCCTTCCTTTTGACAAAGGCCGTGATACCATGGATTTAATCATATGGATTTTGTGATCCTCAAGGCAAGAAGCCCAGAGAGACGGTTATCAGATTTGAAGATCAATTATAAGAAAGGCTATGGACGATAGCCAAGTGGATTCGGATGGATGACACTCTGGAATTGGCTAAGTATGGAATTGACACTTGTCCTAGGCAGGGGACCGGATCAATGTAATGGAGTACGAATTGGATCGAATTAATATGGCTATGGATCGCTCGGATTGGCAGTTCAAACTCAACAATGATTGCTCAACACCTCAACACATATCACAACAATCAAGCAAATAACTATGGAAACACGAAGAGAAGGTCGAAGGGGACCCACATAAGGGATCGTCGACTCCTAACCACCATCTATAGGGATCGGCGCTGATCCCTACTCTACTCACGTGGCGCCTAGCGATCAGTCGTGGGGGTTCGTCTAGATCTTGGTCTTCCGCACATGGATTTTCAACCCGATCCGTACACATCTTCCCCTATAAATACAACAGGTTTGGCTCATTGCAAGGGGTCATTTTTCTGGCTCTTCTTCTTCACTCTCTTCCGTTGCACCATCAATTTTATAAGGCAAAAACATATGTGCTTGTAATCTTACAGTATAATAAAACGATTGTTGAAATGAACGTAGGTCAAAGTTTGCCGAACTACCATAAAATTCGTGTGTTCATTTATTTTTTTATAATTAAATCTGTGATCTGTGTATTGAATATTGTGTTGTTGATTATCTAAATTAGTACTTTCATCTTGATTTTGGATGTTGATCCATTTTTTGGACTGACAGTTATCTTAGTTAAGTTTTATAAACTTCGTTATGTTTTCTAAAACTTAATTAGTTTTTATAAACTTAGTTATTTTTATAAACTTAATAATTTTAATAAAACTTATTTAACTTGGTTAATTTAAATAAAAAAATTAGTCTAACTTAATTAATTTATTTAATTTTATAGAACTAGACTAGTTCGATGAAAAATGAACAGGGAAAGAGAGAAAGAATTAGCATACCATCTTTCTTACCACTTCCAATATTGCTGAAACATGGTACTGCTTTTGCATTGTCATCCCACTAGATGAAAATTCGCAACTAAAGTTGATAGACAATCTTGTCTACCCTATAAAGCTGGTTTACCCAAACACACTATTTCCATTAGTTGATTATTATTTTTTATTTCTTTTTTGAATTGGGTACTTAGATACAACATATCACAAATAATATATCAATATATGTTTGAATCACGCTACGCAAGTTTTGAATTTGTAACCTCTCGCACTAAAGTCGAAGCACTTAACCATTGGAACAATGGTGCTTGCTAGTTGATTATTTACAATTGAATAATTACAATTTACATACAGAATTGGTTTAATCAATGATGAATGCGCACGTATGCATACTTGACCCAAGTGAGAGCAATAACACGTACCAAAAAAAGAGAAACATATCTAAGAAAAAACAAATCTATGGTAAACAAATAGATTTGTAAACGAAAAGCAGAGAGACGCTGCATTATCATTACGCACTCTCTATTTATATTCACCGCAGACCTAAAAGAATGAAAATGGATTCTTTTGTTTTAATGTTGTTGTGCAACGGCGGTCAGACCAAGCTGCGTACGCATATAGATTAGCACACACTTTGTTGTAACAAAAGAAATCTCCAATATTACCTACCGTACACATATGGATTGACATGCACTTTGTTGTAACAAAAAGAATCCTAATGTTACATGCCTACCAATCCATATTTATACACCGCTTCTTCAATTTATTTAGCAATGTGAGACTTTGTTCAAATTCGAATCATCTTCCTCCTTTAAACATGCGAGATAACCCTAACAGATGAGCTCTTGTTTTGCTGATTTATGAGTACATATTAAACACTGAGCTCTTGGAATGATGCCCGTATTGCATTTTACAACCAATACATAACTTGACACTCGCATACTCAAGTTTGGGTCCAATGGAATACCAATTTCAACTTTTTCATTCGCTTCAAATATCATGTTGCCTCCCTCGTCCATAAGAGTTGCACGGATTATATGCACATGCATCGAGATTTCTTCATGCACAAGTCGTAGTGACACAATTACGGTAAAATGCAATACTATCTTACGGCATTTCCCACTGATAGAGCAGTCACCAGTCCACAAGACCCTTCAACTCATGCTGTTTCTCCATCCAGGGATACATACTTTACCAAATAATCTTTCGGCTCCCCTTTGACTGAAACCTATATAAGGACTATACCATTTGGAAGTATTGTATAAAGCACTAGGTAGCACCATATTGCATGATGAGGGCTTTCTTTGCAAGTGCTGCATGTATTCTTTCTGAAAAGGATGAGGTCCATGTATCTCACAAAAATAATTATCCCTACAATGTACGGAAGTTTACAAAATTAGAAAAGAAAGCTGGTTTATATTTGATTAGAATGGAGGAGTTCATCAGTGAAAAAGATTATCCGGGTTATCATAATAAGAGGGATGGTGATGCATCTGAAGTTGGTGGATCTATCAGAAACTAGTAGTAATATTTGTATTTGAATGCTCAAAATGTGTTTGTCAGTGTAACCATAGGAAATTATCATTAATAGTGTTATATTCATCACAGTTACGTTCTAACTTTGACACTATGATATGAGCTTTTAGTTTGTCTAGAGAAAAATGTCTGTTTTTTTTTAAAATTTTTTTTCGATAATCTTGCTAATGAAGTTCATTCTAGTTATGCTTAAGTGCATGAGCAATCCAAGCTCCCTAAACGTGGGGTATTATTTCTAGGATACCCGCCGATACATTGAGGATTTTTTGTGAATGTACCATGAAACTCAAGCTGTAACTAATGACGAAGGTAGTTATGTCTACTTACTTTGAAACTATATCATTTAGTTTAAACCTATCTCAGTTTTGGCAGAGACGACGCTGAGATAGAAATTCGAGCTGAAACATTACATAATAGTTATGTTGTTCAGTTGGTAGATAAGTTAACCAAGATGTATTGATCCAAATACTTTAACATAAAGTAATTTCATTCCATAATTTAAAGGATCCGCTCATTTCCTGATTGCTATATACTTTCCTGTGCTTTGAATTTATTTAAAATGTGATTTCGATGCAGGTCAATAACACTACTTGCAATTATTAGCTACACTAATCTAATCAATTTATCAGACATAAATATAATACAGGTAAATAGACATAAGAAAGAAGTTGCAAAAAAAATTTAGTCTCAGATACAACAAGTTTGCCTTTTAGTTTGAAGGACACTTTTTAGTGTAAACTGAAAATGATAGTTACAACTTACATTCTGTGATTTACATTAAAAAGTGTTCTTCAGCCTAAAAACAAATTTCTTGTTCCTGAAACGAAATTTTTCTCTAACTTTTTCCTTGAGCCTAAAATCCCCAATATAATAATTCAAATAATAAATTTGATTTTGAAACTTCACTACAGAAAAATGGCAGTTTATATTCAATTTGATAGTGTCTAATAATGGCCTAAGGTATCATTAATATGATAGTTTACACTACTTACTGTTAATTCCCAGACATTATCAAGAAATTTCAAAGGCTGCACAAAAACAAATTTTTGTTTGGCTAAAATATATGTTGCATTACACTTTTGTATGTACAAACTACAGTTACATTATAATCTGTGTGTGTACAATTTTTGCATTGTACTGCAATATACCATCCTTAACCTTTTTAATTGTATAGTAAAAACAATAAAACAGTAATGAAATAATCTTTGTTACCAGAATAGGGGATAACTGACATAATTGCCTCTTTTTCAAACACAAGATTGCACTTAGTCCGTAACTAGTTTGAGCGTGCATTTAGAGTCCTCATCGTCAAGATAATCAGATCTTGCATTAGCAGTGAACAATTGGGAAACAAGACAAAACAAAGCAGCATCAAAAGCCAAAAAACACCACCACCAAATAACCCAGTTTTTGCTATAGGGCGGTCCATCTCAACATTACGGTGCACATTATGACTGTGATGGAAACCTTCAGTTATAGTCCCTCATAGCAGCATCGCCTCTGCAAAAACTGAGATAGATTATGAAAATGAAATACTGAGATGATAAAGCTTTGAACTATATCATTCAGAATATGTTATATACAATATATAACAGCAAATCCCCAAACAGTAACCCAATGACCCTATATGTATCCGGTTTTAACATAGCAGGATAGCCTTATGTTTTAAATTTCAACCAATAACATCTCATTTCATGGGTGTAAGAACCACAAACATTTCATTCTGAAAATAAGGCTACCAAGTAAGCGTACAAAAATTTCCCTAATGGTTGAAATATAATTATGCATGATTGATTCAGTGATCTAGGTATGAGCTTGAAATTATGGTCTGATTATTCTACAAGGTGTGACAATCACACACATGGGACACACCAAATGCAAAAACAACACAAGGATGATGTATGAATTGTTATAACTTATATGAACATTCTAATTACAAATATATTTGATTCGCATTGAAGGTATATGATATAATTTATATTAAGAAAACTTAGCAGTGTAACTTCAATCCCATAAGTACGTTGGAAACAAAACCAACTGACTCTGTGAAAATGAAATTCCTATCCCGAGTTTCATCTTTCGATTTCTCCTTGTTAAGCTTGCCATGCTCTTAGATATAAGTCATGAATGTTCAGTGGTGTTACAACTATTTTTAAAACATTAACTGGAATGGTAATCAACTGTGATAGCAACTAAAAGGTTTTATTCTACAAAGCTTAAATTCATGTAGTAAGCATGAGAAGAAATTAAAATGATTTTAAGCTATACATATAAACTAGTATTTATTGTATTTAATAATGTCATGTTCTTCAACAGTTAAATGTATGATCTATATAATTGTAGAAAAAATGAACTTTTAAATTACTTATCAAAAACCATACATCTATATATCCAAAATGACCACTTAAAAATGATTGCAAAAAACAGTATAATACCCATGTACAGTGTTTATATCTGACTATTTTCTTATGACTATTCAGGTAAGTAGTATTTTGACTCATGCAATCTATACATTTTTGTTCAAAAAGAAAAACTAATTTGAAATAAGCTTTATATAGATGATGATGAGGACGACGATGCGAGGATGAAATTTCATACTGTTTTAACGTTTCAAAGCGGTTTTGAAACAACCTATGTTTAATTTGTGTTTTTTTCATTTATTCATTCTAGAAGAATAATTGTTCTTTATTTACTAAAATGTTATTTTGCATCAATGAAATATATGTTCAGTACCAGTAGATGATTGGATACTGTTTAATAATTACGCTTTTCGGTTTCACTTAATCTTACAAATAAGAACTATAGGCCCCGACACAATTTAAGCTCCAATATCAAATCCATAGATACTGAAAAAGGTGCAAAAGGCCCCAAAAAAATAAAAAGTAAAAGAATATCAAAGCCAATATTGCAGCCTTTCCCAAAATTTAATACTTCAAACATAGCATAACACATCAAACCATTTCAAACAACAATATATTAACAATTCAAAAATCAACATGATAGTGTTTGAATTAATTAAACAATAAGTATAGTGAAAAAGTGAAGTATATTATATATGTGACTGGGTACCAATTAAATCAGTTGATTATGGTTCATAATCTTCTTTTTTCTTGGCCCATATAAAGTGCAACATACAGTCCTATGAACATGAGGATGATTCCCGCTAAACTTCCCGAACCAAGGACTTGATCCAGAACAAAAGAAGATGAAATAGCAGAACAAAAGAAGATGAAATAGCAGAAAAAAAATAGTTTCTACTGGATTGAATATTGGCACCAAGATTGATCCTTTCTTGTTTACACACCATGATTGGAATCCAACACAAAAATTAGAGACACATGCACCCGTTAACATAATGCCCAGAAGTGTTGAAAGGCTAATGCTAAAGAGCTAACGATAATTTTTCCCTCCATATAAATTGTATCAAAGAAGTGATTAGGGATTTTAATAATGCATTCACAACACATAAAGTGAGAGGTGTAGGAAATTGCAGCACTGCTGTACCCTGCAACATAGTGTTGAAAGACAGAAGGATAACTGCGCAGAGCAAATAAAAGCAGCCTAACATCCATGTTTTGTTCACTGACAAGGTTAAATTAGAAGGATTTGGACTCATAAAGAAGCTCGTTATAATTGCTCCTCCCAGGCACGGTATGGTACCTATTACCTTTATTCTACTGTACTTGTGCTGCACTAAAAATTTCTCAAACCAGATGGAAGCGGCAAAGATAAAGATGACTCACTAACATTAAAATTTGAAATGAAACCCTGTTCAATTCGTATTTCAAGTTTAAATTTATTTTTTATTTAATATTTTAAAATTTATCAAACATTATACATGTCTAAATAAAAATCCCTCAAATGACTTATTGGACTATGTAACAATTATTGAATGATATAGGAAACTAACAATTGATTTCAAACCATCCCAATTAAAAATATACAGAACTATTTATTTAACTATAGCTTCTAATTTTATAAATTGAAATTCATATACAAACAAAAACTGTACACGTCATCTATCCAACGGCCACTACAAGTTCCATTGACATTTAGGTTTTTTAATTTCAACTATCATACTTTACTCTTTCTTTTAGTTTTAAAAAACTTAATATAGTTGGTAAAATAATTCAATAAAATATAATTTATATTCAATGTATTGAAATGAATAACTACTTGAGAGATTCTATGTGCTGCCATAGAAAGTAGAACTGCTAAACTATCAACATGAAACTTAATCTTGCTGACCATATGTCCTTTTCAAATGCAATGGCAAATGAAAGAAAGAGAAAACTAACCAAACCACCAAAATTCATACGGGAAAGAGAGTTGACACCAAGAGCCAAAAAATCATGCAAAAAGAGCATATAAATTGCTAATATTACTTGGACACTGATAAGCCCAGAGATGACTAATTGCTCTCAATGTATCTTTGGACTGTTCAATGTAGTTTAAAGGTAAAATTTTGATAAAGTTCCTCAATAGAACTGACTTTCCAAATACCACCAAGTTTGACTGTGGCAATATCAATTGATGAGTTGAATTAATCAAAGAAGTTAGAACCATATATACATACATACACACACGCTTTCATTTCTTGCTCCACATTTGAAGTACTAACAATTTTTTACTGCAATTAATTGTTGGAAATTACTAATACATAAATTTCATGACTATTCAATGATTCAATTCAAAATAATGTCATAATAATTCATTGTAGTGTATGATGGTTAACCGTTCATCATATATGCTGGTTATTTTGCATATACATCAATCCTCTAGCGCATAACAGAAGTTCGGTAATTTAAACTAAACAATAATGAAAATTTTCAGATGACAATTAATGCAACTTCAAAGTCATGGTGATTATAACTCAATTACAATTAAACAAGCAATGAACACACGTAGGAGGCCGGCCTAGAGGAAGTACAAAGTTCAATCTAAACAACAAATAAGATTAGCTCAATTAACCAAACATTAATTCAGCAAATATAATTAAATAACTCAAATAATAATTTTGATAAATTAAATAACTCACGTGTAGATTTACCTGGGGTAATCTGTTAGGGTGAATGAATCAAAGAAGAGCGGAGAGGGTTGACAACGCTGGTGGGAAACAACTCTATAGAAGATATGCGATAGTGTTGTAGGAGAAGATGAATCCTAATAATCCAATAGCAACATAACTGTACAGAGACGATCTATGTAAGTTTCAAGAAAAGTGGATTTAGGGCTCTCTGAGTAGGAAAAAAAAAAATTGGTGCAAAGGCGGGAATGGATTCATTCAGCGTCGGGGTAAAGGAAATATACGTTGAGTTTGATTTAGGCAGTGTTCTGGGTATAGTTAATTGCACGAAAATAGGTACAACCATAGACTCAAAAAGAAAAAAATTTAGTTTGAAGGCCAACAAATTTGTTTTTTTAACTGAAAGAACAATGCTAGGGTATAACTGAATATAATGCTAGTTAACTAACATTTCGTATAGTGTAAAAGTTGTTAATTATTGTTATCTTTTGTCTTTCGGAGTAAAAATGAAACTTGGCGTTTTTCAGCCCAAATTTTTTTCAGAATTTGTCATTTTCCTGATTCTCTCAATTAATCATGCCTTAAATTATAAAAGGGTTTTTTTAAAAGAACAAAAATTTGTATTTTTTTAGCCTTAAGGAAAAACATTCTCACAAAATTAGTGATAAGGACAAACACTTTTTCAAAATTAGTCATAAGAATAAACCGTCAAAATTATCAACCACCGCTCGTCGCATCACAATCCACCACCATCACCTGCACCACCAGCCTCGTCGCCACCTCCAACATCACATGTCGCTATCACATTCTACCGAAAACTCTTAACTTACCGATACTTAAAAACTGCTATCGGTAAATAAAAACTGATACCTAAAAACTGCTACCTAAAAACTGATATTTAAAAACTTCTATCAACAACTGAAACTTAAACTAGCAGCTGACACTCAAATAAACCACACATAATCTTTTAGGTTCTCAAATTTATCAAATTCGATCACGATTATCTAAGTTTACAGTTCATTCTTGAACAAGCATGTAACAGTCGTCCTTGTAGAAAATCAGTTCATCATCATATTTAAAGCACAAATAGACCACCCATAATCAACATCTATCAAGCTCATGAAACTGCATCTTTATCTCATATAACGATGCTTTGACTTAAGCATCTCCATTCTCCGATGCAAGCCAGATGGAGTGGCTCCACTTTAGCATAAGCATGGATTCCATTCAATCAAGGTAGTGTGCATAATGGCGAGCATGACAACGGTTTATCTCTAGGTAAAATTTAAAATAGTTTTTACAAAAATGATATCCACTGTCGCTAAAACTGATTCTCAAATTAATAGTAAAACAGATACTCAAAAAAAAATAGTAAATATTTGATGCTAACGGAACATTAATCCAATTCAATGATCATCATATTTAATATGTAACAACTTCATTCATTTATATAATCAAACAAACAAAATAGTAAAGAAAAAACTTCCACACTGCATTAAAAAACGATACTCAGAAAAAACAAAAATGATACCTAAAAACTAATACTCACTAAACTCAACGCACATTATTAACCAAACCAATGTGAATGCAAAAAAACAAAATAACAATTAAAAAATGTTCGCTTCAAAATGTGAATTTATTACAATATAATAATTTTATTATACAACAAAAATACATACTCAAAAATAACAAATATTTTCGAAAATGATGCCTACAAATTGAAAAAATGATATCTAACAGCTGATACCACTTATTTTTCTCTAATTCTTCCATAGCTTGCTCTTCTTCTTCCTCGAATTGCTCTTCTTCTTACTCGAATTGTTGTTTCTTCTAAAACACCACTTAACCACGGCATCCCTGTCACCAGAGCCATCAATTTTCCATCATCATATGACTTCAAATTGAGCCACTTCAGAACCCTATCTGTTGCCATCCGCCGTCGAACCAACCACCCTCGCAGCCAACGCCATCACAGTAACCGTTCTCATAAACAACGCCGCCTAAGCTTGGCGCCACTCCAGACTCATTTGCGTGTTTATCAAGGTCGCTAATTTCTTGTTCTGCCTTCAAATTGAAATTCAAAAATTGTCCTTCACGCTAAAATACTAAAGGTCGGTCTTTGATGCTAAAATGCCAGAAATTTTGTCATTTACAATATTTTCCTGAATATAAAACAACACTTTATATTAAAATTCTACGATAAAGCACTATTAAAAGTAAAATTTGTTGTATTAACTTTCCTTTGACAAAGCGTCAAACTCAGTGTAACGTCCCACCTCTATACCCACGCTAGACAAGAACACTACGGAGTAATGCTGTCGACTAGCACGGAGAATAAGGCTGTTGAAGAGCGACCATCTGTGTAATTGCTTTTTGCGAGCATCGATATGTCAGATAGTATAACATGCATTTCTTTATCTCGAGAGGAAATCCGACATACCGACACAAACTCAAAACTACTACACAGTGGCTAAAATATCTTCGGAA
The DNA here is from genome assembly GCA_030765085.1 of Allium cepa. Classification (NCBI taxonomy): domain Eukaryota; kingdom Viridiplantae; phylum Streptophyta; class Magnoliopsida; order Asparagales; family Amaryllidaceae; genus Allium; species Allium cepa. Next base: position 1,048,430,725 of record CM060941.1, read on the forward strand.
ACAAATATAGAAATAAACATAACATAAATTAGTCACAGACAATTCATATCACAAAGGCGGAAATAGATATGAATATTACATTAACACAAGAAAGTGTATAACAGAGTAGTGGTCAAAAGATCCACAATAATACAAAAGAATAGCAACACGTGCTATACAAAAGAATACATCTATGAGTCTAAATCTCAAGTGTATACAACAAAATAAACTACAAATCTAAGTAGTTAGCCAAAAGTCAGAGGATGGTTCCAGATAGGAAGCCATGAGGAAGCACCTGTAATATCTCAGTCTGACCCGAGTATTATTTAAGAAGAAAATAATAAACGGATCAGTCTAGCTATAAATATCAGATGAAGTGATATATAATAAGAGATATGACATAAACATATAATAATCACAATGCCAAGCTGTGATAAATAAGTAATTGAAAATCAACAAGAGATTAATCAATATCACAATAATCTACTCAAGATAAAAAGGAATGTCATACTCCTAATTTCATTCACCAAGCCACAATAAATGACATATATATCAATGCCCATCGTAGAAGTTGGTGAAACATAAATTCCAGAAATCAACACACGAAATCCAGAAATCACAAGAAAAAGGAACAACGACGTCGTACAGCGGGACATCCGATGAACCAAATCACAATAAAAAAGGATGGCCAATCCCCAAAAAAACTGGACATCGACGCATCTAGAAAGACACGCCCCATGTACAGTCGAACATCGACGCACCTAGAAAGATACGCCCCATGCTCTAGCATCGACGCACCTAGAAAGATACGCCCCATGCACAAATAAACATCGATGCACCTAGAAAGATACACCCCATGTAATGTCGAACATCGACGCACCTAGAAAGATACGCCCCATGCAAAGTCGAACATCGACGCACCTAGAAAGATACGCCCCATGCCCCGACTTATTGAGCCGATTGCTCCACGAAGTAAACAAACATCGATGCACCTAGAAAGATACACCCCATGCATAATAAAACATTGACGCACCTAGAAAGGTACGACCCATGTATAAAATGAGACGAAACTCAATAAAATGAGGAACTGTCATCCACATAGACAAAGAGACATCGCACATTGCTAGTCTAAACCACAAAGATCATCGTCATGATCAAAGAGAAGTGTCAATTACAATAAGCTAGTAAATATATGAGCTTAGCTTCATGTCCCATAACCACTAGCTTAACTTAAATATTTACGAACAAATTGTAGATCTCCACTAGAAATTTGTCACAAGAGATTCAATCGAACAGGTCCAAGAATTAACCGACGAAGTAAACGCAAGCGTTTCATACCACTTGTTTTACTAAGTCGTTTAATTAGATTTCTCATACGAGTGAGGTAAAAGTTTGTATATACTAATAGATTAGAAGTCGGTTTGAGAAAACGAGCTTTGTAATAAAATAGTGTTGAAATCATTTGAAGAAAGAGTTTTGATATTTACTACTAGTATAGAAAACCTTTATATTTTTAAAGTGACAAATCACAAAGAAGATTGTAAGAACAATCAATCACTAAGATTCACATTCGAATACGTGAATAAAATCCAATGAAATCGATATAAAATCCATCAAAGTGGATATATCTAAAATTCCCAAAGAAAGGTCATCAAAATCGATAATAAATGACAACAACAAAAGGGAGACAACACGAATCGATTAAAGTTGGATATTCAAACGAATTAGCAAAATAGGCTAATCTGGCAATTAACAGCAGGTCGGTCGACCGGACTCCCTGAGTCGGTCGACCGAGCCTTAAACAGAGGAGTGCTTATGCACTCGGCAGCAGGTCGGTCGGCCGACTCAGGGAGCTCGATCGACCGGACCTGTTGCCAGCCTCTTCCCAGCCCATAGTAATGAGCTCCAACCTCGTCCAAATTTCATTCTCTCGAGCAACGGCGCTAAGGGTTTATGCCAATCGACTACCCGGCCCTATATGCTCCTCGATGCATCACCAAAAACATGTTCAAACATAGAAGTTAGGATTTTTAATGAATTGAACTCAAAACACTAAAAATTGGAATACTCAAAAAAGCAATCCAAATCAAAAGCAAATGCACATGAATAAGTGTTAGGAATTCATACCTAACAATCGAAGATAAGTATAAGCATAGATGTGAGATAAAAATCTCACCTTTGAACTAAATTTATGAAGATGAAGCTTGAAAGCAATGGCAAGAACAAGCACTCTTCAATTCCAACTCAACAAGCTTGAATCTAAGCTTAAAAGAGAAACATTCCCTAAATTAGGTTTAGGAAATTTATGAAATTGAATGGAGAAAGAGTTGGAGAAGGTGAAGGAGATGCTTACCAAAGGGTTCTTCTTGAGTCTGGAGCAAGGAGATGGATTTGCAATGGAAGCTAGGGCTTGGAGTTTTAATTTCCACTCTCCACCTCCATTTTCAGTTTTGCTAGAGAGTTAGGAGTTGGAATAAAGTAATGAGGAGGAGAGGGGGATTGGGACTGAGTTAGTAAGTGGTTAGTTGGCTCAGCCCAAACCAAAACCCTAAGTGAAAAATAGCAAAATTCAACTTTCTCCAAACATATCGAAGCTTATACTCAAAAAGGTCGCAAACGGCATTTTGAACTCAATGGGGGTGGTCTCGAGTCCTAATTCGGCTGTTTGCAAAAGGTAGCTTTTCGGACTAAAATCCGACTAACGATAAAATATTTAAATAAAATATTTAAATATAAAATCGATAAATATGCGGGTTGTTACACTCAGCCTCATACTCGAAGACATACATGTCCCTGTTTCAATTCTGCATACTTTCTGAATAGCACCAAATTTTGGGTAAATGAAATGAACTTCTCTTCAAACCTAGTTTTGAACTGATCCCAAATTGCGACGACCCACTTTTCGACCCTCGAAGATCGATACTAATACATCCTTGGTATTCATGTATTACAAATTCAAGTGCTGAAGAGGCGAATAGTCAGGGATAAAAGAAAATAAAGATAGAAGAAAGAACAAATAGATTCTCACATCACATATAACAACTTGTAATTATACATATTGATAGTACATGCAATCACTATCAAAGTCATAGCAAGTACTAACCCAGCTAGGGAGAGTTACAACTGTCACATTGTCATTTCCAAGATTACCTTTCACAAAATAAATCCTACTTTAAAATGCCACATTGTCATTTCTAACAACACAATATTGATTTCCATAAAAGTACAACCCCTGAGCTCATATGTCCTAGAGAAAGGTATTAAGTATAGGAGGGGTTGCCTTCTACACCACCAATAAATGTACATTTGTAGAGATTAGTGTACGTGGTTTAGAAATGCAATATCATACATTCATCTATATAAGTTGTCTGGGAACATAAAAAACCGAAGGCGCTTCTTCTACTGCATTTTGTTTGGGAATCACCCTTAGGATTAATAGCGAGTAGTCCTTGCATCAAAGATTTCAAATCGAAGGAACTTTTGCCACCCAATATATATGATAAGGAAATTACCCCAAACGTTCATGACAAGCAGCCCTATATTATGAAGATCTCCATCTTTGAAATAATTGTCTTCAAAATATTTTCACTTTCAAACGTATATTGGTTCAAAGTAGTTTTCAGATAGAAATCACCCAAATCCAACCCGATTTCTCTGAACCAATTATCGATAAATAATGTCAAGTATATAGGTAACTATTATTCAATTACTCAATATCTTTTATCCAAGTAAAATATCTCTTTAGATATATATATTTGTAGAACATATTGTGTTTTAGTATATACGAAATAATTTAACATCTTTTCAACTTTAGAAATAAAAAAATCATTTCTAATTAATTACATAGTGTTAACTGGGTTTTTAACCCATCAAAATTCAATAAGAATTAGAACATTTAGACTACGCCAGAACAACTAAAGAATCAACCAAAAAGGACCAGAAAAAGAAGAAGAGAAAGACCCATGGGGAAAGATGCCAAAATAAGCTAATGTGATGGATCGCTAGTGTTCCATCACCTATGGATCACTAGCGATCCATAAGGCTTGCTCATGGACCCTCCAAACCTCTTGCATCATGATTCATTACCATTTATAAGCACATTAGCCAAGTACCATAGCATGCCAAACAATCTAGCTCGAGAAGTGAAGATTCATTTAATTCAAGCTGTTTGGCCAAAATCAGCTAACTTCAAATGGACCTACATAACTCATACGTAGTCGGATTGACTTGAAATTTTGGAAGAATATTTAGAAAACATAAGAGGACTAACAAAAAGAAATGAAGTCATTTAGAGTTGATTTGATGGATCACTAGCGACCCATCTAGAGTGGGTCCCACCACCTCAAATTTTTGTGGTGGATCTCTAACACCCTCTAGAGTGTTTCTACAAAGTTTCATTCGATTTCATTTAGATTGGAGCGAGATATGGATGATTCTTCTGGACCAGATGATCCATGAAGACGAATGATCAAACTAACTCCAAACGACTTGATATTTAGATAAGGTACTTAAATAGAAGATAGGAAGACAACCAAGTAAAGATCACTAAAAAATATGCTAAATCGATGGGTAGCTAACGATCTATACCCTATCGATAACTAGCGATCCATCCCCTATGGATAGCTAGCGATCTATCCCCTGTGGATAGCTAGCAATCCATCAAGATAGTTCGGATCACCCTCAAACTTTTCAAGCTCCTACGTAGCACTAAGTAAAGGCTTCTAGTAGAAAAATATGCTAAGCTGATTGATAGCTAACGATCCATCCCCTATTGATAGCGAGCGATACATCCCTTATGAATAGCCAGTGATCCATAGAAATGACTCAGATTGATTTGATATTTTTGGTGATGACTTGGCATAACAACTGGACTCTTCTGCACTTGGACTTCCGGCCCAATACTCCCTGAACTTCCTTATAAATACTCACCTACCTGCAACTAGAGATGGATCTTTTGTCAATAAAGAGCTATCATTACTGTACTCGAATTCCTTCGTTTCTTCAACTTTCTTCTCCCTCATAACAGTCATCAAGAGGGTTACTGTGATTCTCCAATCAACCCTTGAACTTGTGACTTATTTTAACTCATTTTAACTTAGATTAAAGATTAACTGTTTGATATCCAAAGAGATTCAACTAGTATAATCATAATAAAGATTGATTAAAGTGGACGTAGGCCATAGTCAGCCGAATCACTATAAAAATTTTAAGTCTCTTTTTTTACTTCTGCTCTTTATTTGTTGTTTGTCTGAGATTCATGCTGCTGATTATCTACATTGGTGCTTTCACACTTGATCCAAAGTGTTAATCCAATTTGTGAATTAACATTTTAGCTTTCACAAAGAACCTTAAAAGAGATCTAAAGAATTGAAGTTTGAATCTAAGATTTAGAGAGATGAGTAGTCCTAATACTAGATCTAGAGCTGTAGCAAGTCAACCGGAGCCTGGGGGTAGCCAGGAGGTTTCCTCGGTTTCTCATCAACATATCTATGTGATTAGAGAAGAAATGAAAAAGGATGATGAAGAAGATGTAAGATAGGATCTTATCTAGGCAATAAGAGATGATGGATAGCTCCTTCTAGAGGATGGAGTGGCAAGGGATGGTAGATCTACAGAGAATTGGAATCAATCTCCAGAGAACGACACAGGAGCTGTCGGAGTGGGATTGGAACAAGATGGAGTCTTGTCCCCATGCCTAGAGCAACCGATACTTGGGGCAACACTGGAGTCAACAATAGGATCCAATGCAGGAGCATCTAGAGTTAGAGCAAAGAAACTAAAATAATGCCCACACGACTTGGGGCACGATAGATTTGGATCTAGGATGAGCTTTAACGCCTGGAACAGGTGATGTTGGAGCTAGAATAGCAAATCAGAATATAAATACATGATCGCATGAGCCAAAACCAAAAGCCCACAGTTGGAATGGGCGGTAGGTTCATTGCTTACTCTCTATCTTCTTCTTTTTTGCCCTCAATGCTTATATGTGTATGGGATCTTGAACGGTCCCTAGGCATGCTTTAAGTCAGATGCCTGAAATGACTATTTAGGACAATAATAATCTCAGGCCACTTACACGTGTATGGGATCTTGAACGATCCCTAGGCATGCTCTGAGTCAGATGCTTGAGATGGCTATTTAGGACAGCAATGACCTTAGACTACTTACACGTGTACGAGATCCAGATTGTCTTTAGGCACACTCTGAGTCGAATCTCCCTGGTGAACATTTAGGATTTTTGCTTTTTTTGATTCCTGCTTGTTTGATTTCTTCTTGTTTGTTTTGATTTGGATATTTTAATTTTGAAAAATCCACATTGATTGTGATGACTGGTATTGATCGCCTTAGGGTCCCGCCATGGGACTGGAGTGCAAGGTGCAAGTCCCTTTGCCAGAGAGCGAGTGAATGGACTTGTATGATATTGATTGCCATAGAGTCCCGACCGGAGAGACGGAACTGGAGTGTAAGAAATAAGTCCCCACACCGGAGAGTGAGCGGATGGGCTTATTTAATCCCCCTTAACTTAACAAACAAACGATCCAGAGAGATCGTCCCCTTAACTTAAAACATTAAACGATCTGGAGAGATCACGCATTACTTAAACGATCAAGAGAGATCAAGCCTTAAAACAAATTTGATTTAATAAAAGGATTTGAATGCCTTATAAATAGAATAAAACTGATAAAACCTGGATGAATATAGGATGACCTCAATATATGATGTGATTATGATATATGATGTGATTTGATATATGATATGACAACTCTAAATGAGAAGCAAAAATGATAATGATGTAAATCACAAATGAACATGGGACAATTAGAGACATGTGATGTAAATGGAGATATATGTTGTAACTGGGAATATGCGATGTAACTGAAAGCATGTGATTTAATTAGAGATATGTGATGTAATAACTCCGAACGAAATTGGAATGATTGTGATGTATAGATTACACTTAGGTTGAGTCTAGACAGGATGTAACTGGTTTGGAATGACTTGTGATTGTCAAGAGAATCCGAAGGAACTGGACGGTTCACCAAGGTTAAAGCAGCTAAAACGCTCAATTATCGAAAACTGGAGAAAGGAGATTGTTCTTAAATAATGCACAACTTTCATTCAAAAGGCATACTTTGGGGGGTAGTGTTAAACGGGTTTTTAACTCACCAAAATTCAATAAGAATTAGAACATTTAGACTATGCCAGAAAAACTCAAGAATCAACCAAAAGGACCTGAAAAAGAAGAAGAGAAAGACCCATGAGTGACGGATCGCTAGCGATCCATCACTTATGGATCGCTAGCGATCCATAAGGCTTGCTTATGGGTCCTTCAAACCTGTTGCATCATGATTCAATACCATTTCTAAGCACGCTTGTCAAGTTGCATAGCATGCTAAACAATCTAGCTTGAGAAGTGAAGACTAATCCGATTCAAGCTATTTGTCCAGAATCAGCTAACTTAAAATGGATCTACAAAACTCATACGAAGTCAGACCGACTTGAATTTTTTGAAGAATATTTAGAAAACATAGGAGAAGGCTCACAAAAAAATGAAGTCATTTAGCGTTGATTTGATGGATCTTTAGCGACCCATCTAGAGTGGGCCCCACCATCCCAAATTTTTATGATGGGTCTTTAACACCCTCTAGAGTGTTCATGTAAAGTTTCGTTCGATTTCGTTAAGATTTGAGCAAGATATCGATGATTTGTCTGAGCCAGATGACCCATGAAGACGAATAATCAAACTAACTCCAAACGACTTGATAATTGGACAAGGCACTTACAAAGAAGATATGAAGACAACCAAACAAAGATCACTCAAAATATGCTAAGTGGATGGATGGCTAGCGATCCATCCCCTAAGGATAGTTAGCGATCCATCATCTATGGATAGCTAGCGATCCATCAAGATAGGTCGGATCATCCTAAAACTTTTCGAGCTCCTTCGTAGTAATAAGTAAAGACTTCTGGTAGAAAAATATGCTAAGTTGATGGATAACTAGCGATCCATCCCCTAGCGATCCATCCCCTATGGATAACTAGCGATCCATCCCCTATGGATAGCTGGTGATCTATAGAAATGACTCGATTGATTTGAGATTTTTGGTGATGACTTGGCATAACAACTAGACTCTTCTGCACCTGGACTTCTGGCCAATACTCACTGAACTTCCTTACTCGCCTACCTGCAACTACAGATGGATCTTTTCCCAGCAGAGAGCTCCATTACTCTACTGGAATTCCATTACACTTCTTCAACTTTCTTCTCCCTCACAATAGTCATCAAGGTGGTTACTGTGGTTCTCCAGTCAACCCTTGAACTTGTGACTTATTTTAACTCATTGTAACTAAGCTTTGAGGATTAACTAGTTGATATCCAGATAGATTCAACTAGTATAATCATAATAGAGATCGATTAAAGTGGACGTAGGCCAGAGTCAGTCATACCACTATAAAAATTCTATGTCTCTTTTCTTACTTCTGCTCTTTATTTGTTGTTTATCTGAGATTTGTGTTGCAGAATACTTGCATTGGTGCTTTCACACTTGACCCAGGGTGTTGATTCATTTTTTGGGTTAACAGATAAAAACATGTTTCCATAATTTAATACAATTTTAACAGAGGTTTCACATTTTTAAAACATGTCATTTTAAATGGGTTAAAACCATGTTATCTAAGATGGTAAATTCAAAACCAGTTAGTATTGAGTAAATAGAATCCATAGAAATTATATTAATTATACTCAATGTATTCAACCTGTACTATTTGTCGAATAATGGTAAAAATCACTTTTTAAATTCATACGGATAGTACAAGTTCCATCCTCGAGATTTAATACAGAGTTTAATCAATATGTTTATATACCAAAAAAATCTTATTATCTAAAATTTTGTTTAACTTTTGGAAATCTCCAAATCTCTTTTTATCTTAGTAAAATGTGGTCCAAGTGAATCAAATTTACCATTCCCTCCGTTAGGCCAATCCACATAGCTAGAGCGGAACCCAAACATTGGTTATCCAACCTCGATCTAGAGACTATCTCTCTGTCACCCATAAGGTGGTCAAATTATTAGATCAACTCTAAATTCTTTAAAATTCTTGATTTATTATTTGAAAAACATTTGCAAAAGATTTGGGATGAAAATCCCAAGTTTAAATCTTAATTTCGAAAGTTACCAAAAAGTGTTGCGAATAGTGTTTTTAAAAGCTTCTTTGATCAAACATTAACTTCATTCCATATATGTCTTTTTACAACTCAAATCCCTTTTAAATATTTAATATTTTGTATAGATTTTATTTCATATTTTTAAACATTTAAAATATCTATTTTAAAGATTTTACCAATTTGGTTTTCGAACTGCCAAAATGCGACATTTTTGAAAACTTGATTTAGACATATATCAAACTTTACTAAATGAAATCTTGATTTTCTTCCTTTATTTGAGAATAGTCCAGAAAATTCTTATTGCAAAAAATTCTGACTCGTATCCTATTCTGCACGTCCGTTTAACTCTTTAGGTCGCGAAATCACGAACTTCCAAAACGCGATGGGTTATATTTACTCCAATTTCCAAAAAAATTCCAACTTTGCAGAAATGAGTTTTAATATTTTTAAACCATTTACAAATTATTTTAAAATATTTTAAAGAGGCTTAAAAATGTCATATATAACATTTCATTTTATAAAGGAAAGTGATTCCTTGGTGTAAATTCAACGTGTATTATACCGTGAATCATTTCCATATCAAATAAACATATCATCAACATCCAAAACATGATGATAAAATATAGAAAATGTCCATATCAAACGTATCATATCATCATATAATTTATAAATTTAATAGTAGAGTTTCTCACTTGATATCATTTTGCTCTAACTTTCAATCGATTATAGTTCTGCTATTCCGAAATCGAAGCTTACGAATCTTGCACTAAGACTCCTAAGGGTTCGGCCTTGGGCTTGCAAGGGTTGTGGGATGATTAATTGGGCACAGACTTGGTAAGAGAAGAAGGAGAAGATCACTAACTCGATCTCGAACTCGAAGTGATATATCTCTCTCTATATTTTGCAATTTATTCTAATAGAAGTTCGATGCTATTTTTGAATTTTGTTAAGAGGCTATGGAAACCATTAATGTAGAGGAGGAAGATGATGAAGAAGATTAATAAATTAAAGAAGGAAGTGTGAATGAAAGTGAAGAGGTAAGCCTTGTATTTATAAGCAAAAGTTTGAATTAAAATATCATGATATTTTCACCAAACATCACATCATCTCTCCACCTCTCCACCACCATCTCCCCTCCATGTGCACGGTCGTCCATCCCCACCCCTACCTCCATCATTTCCCTCCCTTCCCTTAGCTCTTAAGGCATGCGCTTGGATGAGAATGTGGAACAAGGTGGAGATATGTCATCATTCCTCCTTTATAAATATCATGATATTTATTTTATTTACGATTAGTAATTAGTAAATGTAAATGTTAATTCTAAGATGTATACATGTATACATGGGTGTATACATATATATCTGTGTGTGTGCATGTATATCACATATAACATATAATGTTGAACAACTTCCTTTGGTAAAATAGTTATGAATTCGGAATCTGATTTTCGGTCATATTTTTACTTGTCAGTTAAAATATTTATATATATATATATATAAACAAAATTTGGATATGACATTTCTATTATTAATTAATAATTAAAAGGCCTCATTTGATTTAAAAATAATTATTAAATCATTTAAACTTAATTCGAAAAATCGCTTATTTTAGAATGATGACATCATTGATGATGTCATAAAACATTTTATTTTCAAAAATAAAATAAATATTTTGTTACATATTCTTATTTATATGGATAAATAAGTGTATGTATCTGGACTTGTGCATGATTTTTGATGGTTGAAAAGCAGTTTATTGATAAAATGATTTTTGGTCACTTTATCGATACTTTTTCCAAAGAGTATATTTTTGCAGTTACTTATTCAAAATAAGATTATCATTATTAATCATTGTTAAAAAAGATATAATTCGTGTTATAAAACCTTATATTTGAATATTTTTAAATTAATTATTAGTTTCCAAAGTGATAAATTCATGGGTCATTACACAAGTGAACTAGTCCCTTAGAGTAGCAACTTTAGTAGTGTTCCACCAGTACATAGCTCTAGCTTCGAGCTATCGAAAAGCCGGCCTCCTTCTTATAGCATCAACCAACTCCAAATCAACAAATATTCTTTTGCAGATATCCAACCAATCTTGCACTTCCACAGCCAATTTCGTTCCTTGAAATGGTTTGACATTATGACTAAAGTCCTCATTCCGCTTTGCAAAATTAGCCTTGGACACTTGCACTTGAGTATCACCGCCAACGGCAACATTCGGAGCAGCCGCTTGGGCATTTGACAGCATGTTCACCATCATCGTATTGAACATTGCCTAGGGTTAGTCGCCCTCGAGCTCGTACTTCCCTCCTTCACTCAAAAGACAAAGTTCCTCGCAGCATATCTTATATGCTAGCTCATTCTCGATCCGTAATAAGAACGATCGATCTCATAAAGACAATTGCATCAGTGGTACTCGTGTGTGCAATACGACTTATATATAATATATACGTTACTATATAGTATTGAAAACCAAATGTATAACAATTACGCTCTCTCATACCTACTTATGCACTCTAGATCCAATTTAGGATGCTTACTCATACCCTACCTCTACTGGATCCCGGTATCAATTCAGGTTAACTACGCAACCTAAGCTCCAAGACTGAATATGACAACCGTCCTATGCCTCCGCACCCAATATACCTATAGTAATGCACTGTAATAGTGTTCAATTGATGTAGGATGATTATCAAAATTTTAAAATAAATAAAATATTCACCGAACCTACTATATATCTCACAGCGCATCGAATAAAATATAATAATCATCACAAATATAAACATGCAAGACGGGAATAACTAAATGAATCACAAAACCAAAGTGCATAGGTTAATACAATTATACAATACAATAATAGAGCTTGTGCTACTAAAAATAAACTCAAGATAACTGTTTCTAAATGGCATAGCCAACACTATCTAAGCTCCATAGTGTCGCATAATGGAATAAGCAATAATAGTAAGCCATTTATAAGAGAAAACGCCATCTCCTGCTCATTCATCTGCACAGCACCATGTATCGTCCAAACCTACTTTCTAGTCTACTCATTTAAGAGTACTCGAGATGATAAGAAGAAAGCATAAAATCTTGAATTAGACAACATTTTGGTGTGAGTGATAAACAATCTCAAATACTATACAAGTTGCTATAGTAAGGAACAAAGGTATAAAATTATGCTTGACGTGTCTCTGCATCCAAAGAGTTAGCACATAACAACAATAATATGCTGCTCTGCTTTCATTATCATAAAATATACAAACATTCTAGTATACCATCGGGTGCCTAGGCATCGATCTCCTGGATACCTACATTATGAGACATCCCTTGAGCGACAAACAAAAACTATAGCTATTATATCAAACATAACATCCATCAAAAAATCCTCACTATCGCTCAATTTTCCGTATACACATGATAACTTGTATGATCATCAAAAGCCAAGGATTAATGAAAAAATCTTGGGTTTCCATGTACCTGAACAATAGTCTATAGCTTACGCTAGATCCCTTCAACGATCTAGGGTATACAGATTCCTTCAACGATCCACGGTAACCATCAAAGTATCTAGTGAACGTCCTTATAATATCCTTGCTTACGAGTACGTCAAAAAACACTTCAAATATCAATGATCGCTTAGCACACTTATCCAAGCTCTCCATTGCTCCCTTTATTTCCATTCATCATCATAGAACCCTTCAACATTCCATTCCGCGCGATAGAATCCTTCAACGTTCTATCCATGAGCTACCTTTAACGAACCTGCCCAGATGGATCATCGCCATCACAAATTCATCAACATCGTGTAACCATCGGAACGCTTCTGGATGTCCGCGTCAATTATAGAATCAACACATCAAAGTTCTAAAGCCATCACGCCAAAGTTTCACTCCTTCACCTCATCATTTTATTGTTGGTCTTCACCACTTTATTATCATTAAAATTGAATGCCCAACGATCGAATCAATGGACATGCACATACATCGAGACACTGAGTACACGTCCCCCAAAACTCGATCCACTTTGGCTCATCCAAGAGTGGTCGGTACCGATCACAAAATTGGTCATTATCGAGCAATTTGGTCCACCCTAAACTTCACAAAGTTGAAGTTTCCCATCTTCTTGCCTTGTCCTCAAGTTCCACTCCTCTCATCCTGATGCAACACCTAGGATTTCTCGAAGCAAGCATCTCAATGTTAAGGGAAAACAACTCGATGCCGAGTTGTTTACTTAGCCAAATAATCACTTCAAACTTCTCAATGGAAGTCCTCCTTTGCCCAAAGTTCCCCGATCCCGAAGTTTACTTATACACGACCTGAAGTGACTAGTCATAATAACCCCACCGACATGGTTTTGACCTACAACCAACCTGATTACACACTCACCACTCACATGAATTTCCCTATCAAAATCAATTTCAATCTTTCTCTGATCTATTTTGTAGGCTCTTTTACTCAAGAACCCTGTCTCCAAATTGCATCACGTTTTGGGAACTTTTGAATCGTTTTACCCAAAATCAACAACCATATCCTAACTACATTAAGATAACTAACAAATACATCAAACCCTCACAAAAATTACTTATAGTCATTACCAATCATTCAAGCAACATATGAAGTTCATTCAGATAAGATTTTCAAACACACAATTTCCTAGATCTAGTTTATACTAAATGTCAATATGATTAGTAAAGGGTGTAAAATGAATTAAGATATATTTTTATCTTTTTTATTCCAGTCGAAGCATGTTATTAAAGTTTGATCTAAGTTTAAAACTTTTTTTAACATCAAAATCATATTAGAAATCCTATTTTTACCATATCTACTAATATAGAATAGTGAAGGATGTAAAACACTCGCCTAATACCAAAATTACCCAAGAATCCTTCAAAATATGCGATGAATGGCAAGAGCACAAAATCCAATGTAACCAATTGATAGATTTCAGATTTCCTTCACTTATCACCTTCTAATGATGTGTTTAAGCTAGATTAAGTATGAAAATTAGAAGATTTTTGATAGAAAATGGATTAATGGAGGTTTAGACCTATTTTGGAAAGTGGAAAAAGTGATTAGACCTGCCCCATCATCCCTGCTAGGAACAAATCCCGAAATAGGTTAGTGGACTTAAGTATGAGCTTAACTAATTACCCATTAATCTAACCAGCAACAGTCCAAACTTAAAACAACTGTATCTCCTAAATGATAAATTACTATTACCACTCTATGGAAAGAGAAGTCATCATCTATATATAATGGAAGTAGTTTTAGACCCCAATTCAGCTTCTATCAACAGTTATAGGTTCAATAAGGTTTTCAGGATCAAAATTATCCAATAAAAGTTCTAAGAATGAAAAATGTCTCTAGTGGTCTTTTTCCAAAATTGTAGAGTCATACGACCTCAAATAAATTAAATAACAATATTTTATAATCCTCCGATACATAAAATATGGGTCGTTACATCACCTTAAAGAGAGATGTTTTATACGAATGGTAGAGCCTTATTAATATGTTTCCAAACCATTGAAATTGTGTCTCTTTTATACATTTCCTAAGTCTAAAGCCAAATTCAATGGTCGAACCTCAACCATTGATAAATCAAAGTCGTACTTTGAAAATTATCATTATACACACAACATGGTTTCATAAGTTAAGGGGGATTGGGTCAAATATAAGACATGAAACTAAATTAAGAAAATGTTACCATTAAATGTTATCTTTTACTTAGCATAACAACCATTAACCATATGGATTTACTGTATTTCCATTTAACCATAAGATGATCCTTCCCATTTCAAAACCCCATAATCAACTCCTAATGATTTACAAGAATTTTTATAATGTCTTTAAGGTTAAAATTTATCTTCTTTAAAATTAATTAAAGTAATAAAAAGTGAAAAAAGTGTTATTACTCCTCTTTACCTCTATGTTGCTTAACTTTTCAAATCATCTGCATATAAAAATAGTTTCCTATGTAACATGTTCCATCTTATACTAAAAGCATGTACACAACATTAAGTAAAGTTAACTGCATTCAAACCTTTACTTTTTTGAAGTTACAAAAATGCTATGAAAACATCTATCACTTCATGTTACTCAAATTCTCAGAATCATGACATATATAATTTATCCTTTCATGTACATATACTATTAGAACCTAAGAGTAGACATACAAAATGTCATGCTAAATGTACTTTATTCAAAATACTTTTAAATTATTAGCTTTTGTTAAACGCATGATTCTAGAACTCGTTAATTTTGTTAAGATTATCACTTAAGCTTCATATACTCAACCCGATGTACATATCAAGTATACGCTACCACCACATTTGTCTACACATAGTTAAGCTCACTTTAACAAGTTTAACAACAGGGGTATAAGAGAATAACCCACTTTTTAAATTCCATTATGTTTGATTGAGGTAAAATGTCATGTTAATATTTAAATTCACTTCAAACACCATATTACAATATAATGTGTACATGACATAGTACACACATGAAAATAAGCAGCATATTGTTTATATAGGAGAGTAAACTCACTTGTAAACAATGCAAACAGACAAGTCTTCACCCCCACCACCTAAGATCAAGCCTTGACTCCTTTTGCCTTATTTATCCATCCATAATCTTTCCACCAGCAAACTTTATTTCTCCTTCAAAAACACTACCTAGTGCTTTAAGAACGAAGTATAAGGAGTACATATAAGTTTTGGTTGATTTAGAAGTGCTTTAAGATTAATTAGCTATTTGGGTTAAGAGATATAATGGAGAATAAAAGTAGGTTGCCTTATTTTTAAGCGATTAATTATGTATGATAAAGAGGGGGTATGAAGGTGTATATAATGGCACGTGTAAAGAGAGTGAAGCCAAAAGAGTCTTCAATCATCCACCTTTGTACTTTCCATCCCTTACCATCAAAGCACGCCTTAGAAGTCTTCTCTCTTATCTTCAACAAAAAGTTGCGCACATTAACATAACCACTTTTGCATCTATGTACACATTTTACACAAATGTGTCTTCATTTTCCTTTAAATACTTTTATCACACACATTCTTGATTATATATAATATATCCTTCAACAATTTATCAACTATAATCTTCTTTACTTACACATGTAAAATTATCCAAAATCGGTTTCATTAACATTTATCTTGATTAATTATGTATGTATAATCACTACAAAACTCTGGTCGTTACAATACTACAAATGCATACTTTTGTTATTCAAATAGCAACTTAAATCATATCATCGGTGTTGCAGATATAGTGAAATAGTATTTTCAGCACATTACACATTAAGTGTTGAACCAAAATACTACCCTTATATTATATTTCTCTACTAGTTTTATATGTATTGAATTTCCAAATATCATGTGCAATGAATCCCAAAATAGGGGTTCTCTATATACTTGCAGTATGTATACATACATTACAGTATCATATTTGAAATCCATTGGAAAAATGAATTTCTTTATTAGTACTGTTACTTTATTAATAATTCTGCAAATGTCAAGTGTTTCTATGAGCAATTTGTTGTTATGATTATGACAATTGTTTTTTGTATGTAATTTTTTCCAATTTTCATGTCTAAATTAGTTCTTCAATTAGTTTTTGACCAAAACTAGTCGTTTGGATATTTTATTGAATATGTTGGGTTTAGATGGACTTGCAGATAAAGGGTAAAATTGAGAGTGGGAAACTATAATATATGTTTGTCTATTCATGGATCATACGAAGTGCTTATAATTTAAGCTCTGGTTTAGTTGGGTTTCTAGGTGCTACTAATTGTTACACAATACTTTCGTATCTTCTTTTCATCCAACTAAATAAATATGAATTTATCATGATCAAAATAACAGAATGTGAAGTAATATATAATATATCACATGTAACTATTATTTTATGAAAATTTATAGATTTCCGTTGAATTTGAAATAAGTCATAAAACCTTTGTTTGTGCTTTTATTTTAAGCTTATGAGTATAAATCTGTACAATATATTTCCCCCATTTAACATTTACCATGAAACCAAATTGACACTCAAAAATATGGAAATGAGTTTTATGCGTATTTGTTCTTACTATTTCGCAATAAAAGGAAATTAGCTTATTTATTTATGTCAGATATTATCAACGCATATGTGAATTTTTTTTTCGAATAGTACTTAGGCACAACATGTCACTGGGACAACAAACAACAAATCATGTGTCAATTAATGTTTGAATCACGCTACGTAAGTTTCGAACTTGTGACCTCTCGCACCAAAGTCGAATCACTTAACCACTAGGACAATGGTGCTTGTCATATGTGAATTATTTCATGGTAAATAAATTCACCCCTAGCTTTTTCTCGGACGTCCAATGAGCATGCCTACGTACTACATGCACATGTACACACACACATAAGGAGGGATCCATATCCCAATTTTACTATATCTTTCAATTGGATGCAATTTATTTTAGATATCCAAGATCCTCATATTTTGATATTTTTTGTACGTGTGTTCTACTTATCATCAAGTTCAATTAAATGGGATCACTTGGAAGAGTCATTGTTCGTAAATTTTAACTTTGCTACAATACCAAAATTTTAGTTCACTGTAAACATATATTGTCAATGTAATTTTTTCCAAATTATTGGAGTCCCTTGTTTTTAAGTTAGATATACGAAAATCCTCTTAAGAAACATGTTTTAAATCGCTCAACTAAAATTATTTCCAATAATTTCATTTTGAAAAGGAGTTAAATCTGCACTTATTCTATGAACAATAAAGTCAAAGATCTCTAGCTCATGTGGTTAGAGATATGATGCTTAGACAAAGTATTTAGAGGTCATGGGTTCAAGTCCTTAAGATATCATAGTGAGTGCTTTGCTTGAACATAGTATCACTCTTACTGTATAAAAAATTGCAGTTTACATTGTAAATATTTACAGTTTATACCGCAAATAGTAGTCTGATAGAAACTAGAAACAATGATGCTTTAAAATTAGTTAAATTATCTTTTCGACTACAATTATATAGAGTTGGAGGACATCACATGTTGTAATGATAAGTTATTTGTGTGAAGGTGTTGTAGATTTTTAGCAATCATAGAAATCAAGCTTTGGGGTTATTACTGGTTTATATTTGCTATTAACTAAAATTCATTATCAAATTTCTTTTTCCATGTAATTACTGGATTATTACTTATATGATATAGTCTAGGAGAATAGATGCATATTTCATAAAAAGTGACTAGAACTAAATGGCATGGTGTCTTTTCAATTTCAACATAGTGTCTTGTGTTGATATTTTAAATTAATTTGAACTTGCTCATATCTGTGGAACTGAAATATATTGGGCTTATTTAAGCATACAAATGTGTACTAATAAAGCTTTTTAAAACTTTAAATTTATTCTATATATTGTGTTACAGCCAAATTAGCACATTTCACCACAAAAGTCCATATTAAAATTTCTTACAATATATAAAATAATAGTAAAGTGGAAGAAATTTAAAGCCTCTCAATAACTTGTGCATTTTTCTTTTCTCACCTTGATTCTCTCTAGATATTTTCTACTTTTTTTTACAAAATTATTTTATAAATTCAACTTGACATCCTTAGTTTAGAAAATAAATATAAACATTATAATTGACTTCCTCATATATCAACATCTAATTAAAAAGTCACGATTTCCACAATCAATTTAAAATTTAAACATATGTTGATTGCTGCTATTATTTACACATTTATTATATAAATTCAGGTTAACATCTGTTGCTTTCTACTAATATTGCTTTCTGTTGATATATACCAATATTCTATTCAAAATTTGAATGCTTTTAAAACCAAACGGCCTACACCTAAAAAATAAACCTAGCAAATAATACATGTAACATTTATTAGCAATACATTATGATTGCAGTAATGACTTTGCAAATATGATTCATAATACATACCTATGTAAATATCATTTAGTTGATTTATTTAGTATTAGTAATACAATACTATAGATTCATAACTTTTGAGTCTTGTTCTTGGTTTGCAAATCTTGGTTCAGCTAATCTACAGCCATAAAAACAATGTATAAAATTACATAAGTATTCATATAAGAAAACAAAATAAAAAAAATCAAACTTGGTCAACTTTATTAAAATCCGAAAAAAAATCATCTCATGCTATAAGATAGAATCTTCCTCTTTTTCCTTATAAAAATAGCAATGCAATTATCTAATTTTGAAATTTTCATAGTCTAACACGTTTCCTACATATACAGAAAACTATAAAACAAATTTTACTACAGAATCTCAGATCACATCTTTTATTATTGCTTGATGTAGATATTTCTCCATATCTCAATTTCTTAATCCCAACATGTTATTTCTATACTTTTATACATAACGAAGTAAATACTTTTTCATACATTGGAAATAGAATAACTTTCTTATTATGCATTTGATTCGATTAAATTATCCTGAGAATACATTATAGTTTATAAACATGTAATTATGCGTAGATAAACTTATTATTCTCATTAGAAAAGCAATTGTATTTTGAAAAATAGAATTTAACATATCGTTTTGATTTACTGTTTTCTTAAGGTTTTTTTAATTACTAATATTTTCTGCCACGGGTAACAAAAAAGATGAACTCAAACTATTTCAGTTTACAATCGTTATACATGTATAAATGATCGCAAAATCAAAGTGACAGTTTAAAAGAACCATCGTTATAATAATTACCTCTGCTACTGTTAGAAACTACGGAGGTAAAAAAATTACTCATTAAATAACTATCTTACATCGCTATATACTTTATTGAAATACTTTTATTTGTTATAAACAGGGTCATATTTCTTACAATCAACAAATGCTATCATAGTGTATATCAATTTGGAAGTGATGAAAGCTGATACGAAGTTAAAAATGTGTATTTTAGTAAAAAAAAAGAATTAATTTCGTACTACTTATTCTCGATGCATATGTTAGTTAACAATTCTTTGACATCTTCGATAAGAGATTGCTTTAAGTGAATCAATAATACAAACTGTCAACAAAAAGGATAATACTGTGGAGACAATTGTGGAGGAAAAAACATTGGAGGAACTACCATTTAAATGAAAAATCTGAACAATAAAGTATGTGTTAGGATTTTTATTGTGAAAAACCTAACAATGGATGAACTTATTGCGGAAGCCTATCCGATAATATTACATCATCCAAGTATAAAGGGGTAATATTGGACAAAAATAAATATATTTGAACATAAACAATGGTGAAGATAGATCTAAAACACAAAGAAATCAAGGGAGCAACACACAAGATTCCACCCAACAACTATTTATATTGATT
The DNA here is from genome assembly GCA_030765085.1 of Allium cepa. NCBI lineage: Eukaryota > Viridiplantae > Streptophyta > Magnoliopsida > Asparagales > Amaryllidaceae > Allium > Allium cepa. Next base: position 1,048,451,206 of record CM060941.1, read on the forward strand.
CTAAAAAATAATTGTGTTAACTGGGTTTTTAACCCATCAGAATTCAATAGAAGGTAGAACATCTAGACTATGCTAGAACAACTCGAGATTCAACCAAAACAACAAAGCAAACAAGTCAATAGGACTCAATGCAAATCAGCCAATAAAATATTGAGTAAATGGACCCATGGATCGCTAGCGACCCATAGGGAAGCATCATGAGTCATCTAAACCTCTTGTATCATGATTCATTACCATTTCTAAGCATGCTTTCCAAATTTCATAGTATGCCAACAATCTAGCTCGAGAAGTGAAGAATCATCTGATTCAAGCTGGTTGACCAAAGCAGCTAACTTAAAGTGGACCTAGAGAACTCATATAGAGCCGGATTGACTTGAAATTTTGGAAGAATACTTAAAAGAGATAAAAGAAGGCTCATAAAAAATAGGATCATTTGGATGTTGTTTGATGGATCGCTAGCGACCTAACTAGATTGATCGCTAATGATCCATATAGAGTGGACCCCACCACATGGAATTTTTATGGTAGGTCTCAGACACCCTCTAGAGTTACATGCAAAGTTTCATCTAATTTTGTTAAGTTTTGAGTGAGTAATGGATGATTCTTCTGGACCAGATGACCCATGAAGACGGATGATCAAACAAACACCAGACGACTTGATATTTGGGCAAGGCATTCAAATAGATGAAAGGAAGGCAACCCAAAAGGCTAAACTCAAAAATAGCTAAGGGCATGGATCGTTGGCGATCCATCATGTTTGCTCGAGTCGCCTTGAGTTTTTTTGGACTTCTCCCTAGCACTGGGTAGTCGCTTCTGACAAATCGACTTTGGCCCAACTGCTTTCCTACCCCTATAAGTACAATCCTACCTGCAACTAGAGATGGATCTTTTTAAGGAAAGAGCCGCCGTTACTCTACTGAAATTCCTTCACTTCTTCCACTTTCTTCTCCCTCATAACAGTCATCAAGGGGATTATTGAGATTCCCTAGTCAACTTTTGTACTTGTGATTTATTCAAACTCATTATAACTTAGATCTAAAGACTAACTAGTTGATATCCAAAGAGATTCAACTAGTATAATGATAATAAAGATTGAATAAAGTGGACATAGGCCAGAGTTAGTCGAATCATTCACTAAAAATTATGTGTCTCGTTTCTTACTTTGTTTTTATTTGTATCTGAGATTTGTGCTGCTGATTGTCTGCGCTGGTGCTTTCACACTCGATCCAGAGTGTTGATCCATTTTTAGGTTAATGTTTTGGTGCTTTCATTAAGAACCTTGAATGAGATTTGAAGAATTGAAGTTTGAATCTAAGAACTAAAGAAGATGAGTAAGCCTTATACTAGATCTAGAGCTGTAATAAGTCAACTGGTGCTTGGGGGCCGCATGGAGATGTCTTCAAATTCTCATCAACCCAACTGTGTAATTAGAGAGGAGATGGAAAGAATGATGATGAGATGCATAATGGAATCTTAACTAGACAATAGGATATGATGGACGACTTCTTCCAGAGGATGGAGCAGCAAGGGATGGCTAGATCTGCAGGGAATATAAATCAAACTCTAAGGAATAATGCAGGAGCTGCAAGAGTTGGATTGGAACAAGACGGTATCTTGCCACCATTCTCCGAGCAACCAATACTTGGGGCCAATGCTGGAATCAACATGGGAATTAATCCTAATGCCGGAGTGACTGTTGAAATACCAGAAATTGGTGGTACGGGAGCTAATCTAAATACTAGGATGCAACTGATAGAAGAATATGTACCAGAACTTCCTCGAAGGAACATAGGTCTGAATGAAGCTAGAGTTATGAATCAGACCACATGCATGTTGCCGAAAGAGTGCATCCCGGGATACCTCCACCAAAAAAGGGGAAAAGTATTGCTTTAGGATGGAGGCCTTCATTGGACGGTGGGAACCGAATTGCTGAATTGGTATGAAGGATCATTAGAGGAGGAACCTCGTATTAGGGTTTGGAATATTTTAAAAGGAATCTATTTACTGCTAATATCCACAATGCGAGAAATTCTCTAGATTTCATGCTTCCGACACTGGAAATGTACGACGGGAAGAAAAATCTAACAATTCATATGATGGGATACATCCAACATATGAAGATGTTGGGTGCTTATGGGGAGGTAATGGGGCGATGCTTTCCATTTTACTTAACTGATTTGGCCGCAATGTGGTTCAAACAGTTGCAAAATGGGTGCATAAGTACATGGAACGACTAGGTGAGTAAGTTCTCGAGACAGTTCAGGGTTCTTATCTCACAATCGAGGAATATACTTATGCTCTCAAACGTAAGACAAAGGCCCGGAGAGTCATTAAGAAGTTATTTGACAATATTCAATACGGAAGCAGCTGCGGTCAACATGTCGGATCCATTATTTATCCTATTGGCAGCAGTTTCTGGAGTCATGAGTAAGACTGATTTCAAAGTTGCATTGAATAGGGATCCACCGATGGATCTGGTGGAATTTTGATCCATCGGAATTTTACTATGAAGCTGAGAGATATATGCGTCAGGAAGACACTAAAGCTGGTGATGAAGACATGGATGCTGAAATAAATGTTGTGGAGGACAGGGGACCATCCGAAGCTGGAATTGGAAAAGACAAAGGGAAAAGGGAAACCAATGGCGACTTGGGGGAGCCAAAATGATAAAGGAAGGAGCCAAGATTCTTTTCATATACTGACATGACTGAAACCTCGGAGAGGATATACTTGGATATTAGGAGGCAGAACCTCTACCAAAGGCCACGTAGGAGGGAGCCCCTAATCGAGAGAAAAGATATGGAAAGTTTTGCATCTTCCATGAGCTGAATGGGCATGAAATGAGTGAGTGCCGATACCTTTATGATCCGATAGAAGAACCAGTTCAGAACAACCAGTTGCCACAGTGAGGAATACAACTATAGTGGAATTGCAAGAACAACCACCATTCATGGAAAATGCATTAAGAAATGCCCAGGGATTTGAGCCAAGACAATTATCCCATGATCGAGGTAGAGGGAAGTTGGATCCAACTCCCATGCTTTGCTTTTGCGTTTCTTTTTTTGCACTTCTATTTGGTATTTAGACAATAATAACTTAGGCCGGTCACACGCGTATGGGATCCTGAATGGTCCTTACACACGCTCTGAGTCGGATGCCTGAGATGACTATTTAGGACAATAATAACCTCGGACCGCTTACACATTTACGAGATCCAATTTGATCTCTAGGCATGCTCTTAGTCGGATCTCCGAGGCAAACATTTAGGATTTCTTCATATTATGATTCCTGCTTGTTTGATTGCTGCTTGCTTGTTTTGACTTGAATATTTGAATTTTGAAAAATCCATATTGATTGTGATGATTGATATTGATCACCTTAGAGTCCCACCACAAGACCAGAGTGCAGCGTGCAAGTTCCCTTGCCAGAGAGCGAGTGGATGGACTTGTATGATATTGATCGCCTTAGAGTCCCGACTGGAGAGATGGTACCGGAGTGCAAGTAGTAAGTTCCCTCATGGAGAGTGAGAAGATGGGCTTACTTAATCCCTCTTAATTTAACAAATAAACGGTCTGAAGAGATCGTCCCTTAACTTAAAACATTAGACGATCCAAAGAGATTGCAGTTAAACTTAAAACGATCAGGAGAGATCGAGCCTTAAAACAAATTTGATTTAATAAAAGAATTTGAATGCCTGTAACGACCGGTAAAATTTATTGGTTTTGTTTATTTAATTAATTGAAGTTTTGTGAAATTTTAAATAATAAAACTTTGAAATAAAAATTTAATATTTGGAATACGTCAACTTAAGCATAGCAAATGGTAAATTTTCATCTGACAATATGAAAGTTTATTTTATTGTGTAATTTTATTTCAATTTAAATCGGTTAATATTTGATGATAATAGAATTTTTTTCGAAACATGAATATTTTTATATAGAAAATTTGTAAATCATGTTCTATGTGAGGCATCATATTTCGTTTTTCCAAATTTGAACTACTATTTCTCCGTTTACCTTACTTTCGGAGTTTTTGTAGCATTTTTGGTACCGACATCGACTTTTGATAGGATGGTCATACCACTGATATCTGTATATCGTTTTGATCATTCATCATGCTGATCTCAGTGCTATATTCATTTCTGTTTCGAACCCTGGTATGTTGTGAAATTTTAGTTTTAATATATAGATAAGTTATAAAGGTTTTACTATAGAAGTTTTTATTTTCAAAGATAATATAAAAAGTTTTGTGTATTCTCGGAAGCTATGATGTATTTTGAAACGGTTTTTTTCATATATGATGATTTTTATGTTAGTTGTTATGTAATTTATGTAATTATAAGTATATATATATAAGAGTATTTATTTCAAAATATATAATGTATATAGGTTGACTTTATTATATGTGTTTTAATTTAAAATAATGATTTTTATTTACATATATATTTACTTTATTTTTAATTTTTGTCTTAAACTAACATATCGATTTCAAGGAAAAGGAAATATATTATATTATTTAGTTCAATTCATATCAGACTGATTCTAATTGATTCACTGACTCCTTGTTATCAGCTTTGATCATCAAATTCATGCCAATCTAGCTTTACTTTGGAAGTCGTGCTTACATTTCATAACTCAATTTCATTGTCTATTCTCTAGCCTCCAAATGTGTGCAGTCACTCATGATTAACGTTCTTATATTTATTAAATTTGATTTCAATTGAAACGACAATTGAAATATACCGCTGTTAGTTATTTACATTGCTATATATATGTTGTTATCTGCATTTGTTTACCTGTGACATCTGGCACTATTATTTGTTATTTATATTGATGATACGTGCTGTTATATTATTATCATATATGTTCCCACTCTGCAAGTTCCCTATTAGTATATAATTCTCTATGGGTTGAAACGATACATAACAAAATGATCCATAGAATAGGAGAAAATCGTTATGGGTTGAAACGATAAACCCAAGCGATTTTCATTGAATTGAATTGGGATTGTGGGTTGAAATGATATATACCCGTATATATTTAAATTGCAGATTGAAATGATAAATATCTGTATCACTTGACTATAGGATAGAAAATTATATACAGAAACCGTTGGTCAATATATATATATATTGAAATGATTTTCAAGGTTTTGAAATGAATATTTTGGTTTTAATAAATATTGATTCATATATATGCTATTTTTATAAAGGTTTTATAATTTGATTTTAAAATTTTATTTTTAAAATTTTAAAATTATAAGTTAGTTTTGGAATTATAAATTTTAAGGTTTTACTTACAATTTTACTATTTTAAAATGTATATAAAATAAGATTAATAACAAGATTTGATTTATAAAAGTTGATTTAATAAATTTGATTTAATTTAATATATAATATGTTTAAGTATTTATTTAAAATTTATATTTCAAATATAGAGTTTATAATGATTTTAATAAAATTCAGGTTGGAAAGAGAAATAAAAATTGGTTTGAAATTGAATTTGTTTAAGAATTATGCTAAAATAAGTTTGATCTGAAATTTATTAAATTTGGGATTTTAAAAATATGATTTTATAACTTGATTTTGATTAAAAGTGATTTAAATGAATATTTCAAATTTACATAAATTGAAATGGTATATTTAGTTTTATTGAAATTTGAAATTTGAAGTTTTCTTTAGATGTTATTTGAATGATTAAGTAAATATTTCAAAATAAATAATAGTAAAGCGAATTTGATATATATATATATATATATATAATTGTCAAATTTATTTTGAAATATTGAATATTTAAAGCTTTGAAATATATTGAAATTGAAATGGTATATATATATATATATATATATATTTGTATTTGAAATCAGTAAATTTGAAATAGTTTATTGAGGAACTAAATTGAATTGAAATTGATGAATTAAGATATAAAGTTGAATTTTGGAATTCGAGTTGATTTGGATCGATTTGTGAGATTTGAGGAAAGTATTTTATTATATAAAGTATTTTTTAAAATTGTATTTAAAACTGTTATATATTTTAATATAAATTATTTTAATATAAACTATTTTAATAAAAATCATTTTTAATATATACTAATTTTAATATAAACTATTTTTATATACTAACTATTTTATTTTAAACTATTTTAATCTATAAATGATAAACTATTTTATTTTATAAATAATTTTATTTTATACTTATTTTAATATCTAAACAGGTTAAGCCAAAGTATACGATTTCTAAATTAAGATTTTCAAAGTGTTATGATTTCAAATGTTATGATTTTCAAAGTGTTATAATTTCAAGTGTTTTGGTTTAGAAAGTGCTATTACTTTGAAAGTACTATGATTTTGGAAATGAATATATTTGAAGTGTAAAATGACATTGTTTGATATGGTTTTGAAATGGCAATGGTATTTTGTTTTGAAGTATAAACTATTTTGAAATGATCATGGTGTTATAATAACGATTGGTTGTTAAAGAGACCGGAATCATATATTTTCATGCACTCTGCGAATATTGAAAACCACTTTACAACTGTATACGTGGTGGAGATTTCAGAATGAAGGAGGATGGTGGCGACGATCCTATATGAGGTATATATGTGGACCCGACTCTCGTGAGTTGGCATAAGGTGGCTAAAACAGAAGCAATCGACGGGCCAAGTGAGGTAGTTCCTCCGAGCAGACACACTTCTTCGTATGTCATTCTATTACTTTGATATTGATTTGGTGCGCACCTTTGACTTGGGAGTGTGGCTCGAGATGGACGGTAGTTGCTGCTATGCGTTACCACCAGCCCGGAAGTGTAATTGGTATATCTACCCTGGCATTGCCTACTTATTCCTTGTCACCTACCTTAGAAAGACCACTACGAGTTTGTTTTGTTCCATGCCTATGGAGTGCCTTCTGAAAAGCCCAGTTTACGGGAAGTTACGGTAGTGTATAGACTATGGGAATATATAAAAATGTGTTAAGGGAGATATGAGTAACGCCTTAAGGCTATTTTAATAGTTTACTTTACTATAGACATTATTATAATAGCGTATATCACTACATAGTAGATAGTTTAACGGATCCTTAGAGGATGTTTATCCCAAACATCCTTTGAGTTACTTGTATTTCAGTTGATATTTCACTTGAGTTGGATTTATTGATATAAGAATGTTAATCCTGACACGATTGTTTTGTGTTTAGCTTTACGTTTGGGTCAGACTGAGTGATACACCTTTTGAGACTCACCTTTGGAGTTGAAGCATCACTTGGAGATCGATCTATCTATTCAGCTTGCAGTTATTCAGTTGATTCCCGTGATGCATTCTGATCTTGTATTTGACTATTGTATTTAATACTTCTGTTGCATCTTATTTAACTCTATTATATATAGTAGTTTCATGAACTACTATTCTTTTGTTTCCGCTGCTTATTGTTATACTACTCTGTGTTTGTGATTCTGTGATTATATATTTACTGTATATGCTGAGTTTTGCCAAATATAAATTTACAATCTAATATTTTGAGCAATTCAAGTCCGACCTGTGTGGATGCAAATGGTTGAAAATACCGGGATGTAATAATGCCTTATAAACAAAAAAACCGATAAATCGTGGATGAACACCGGATGATATCGATATATGATGTGATTCTGATATGATGTGATTTTGATACATAATGTGATTTTGATATATGATGTGACAACTCTAAATGAGAAGAAAAAACTGAAAGTGATGTAAATCCCGAATTAACATGGGACAGTTAGAGATATGAAATGTAAATGAAGATAATTGATGTAATTGGAGATATGTGATGTAATTAGAAACATGTGATTTACTTAGAGATGTGGTAATAACCCGTAATGAAACTGGAATGATTATGATGTATAGATTACACTTAGGTAGAATCTAGAATCTTAGGATATAATAGGTTTGAAATGACTTTTGATTGGTAAGAGAATCCAAAGGAAATGGACGATTCACCAAGGCTAAAGCCGTTGGAAAGCTCAATTATCGAAGATTGGAGACAATGATTTGTTCTTAAGCAAAGCATACCTTTCATTCTAAAGGTGTACTTTGTGGGCAAGAGTTAACTGGATTTTTAACCCATCAGAAGTCAATAGGAGTTAGAACATTCAGATTATAATAGAATAACTCGAGACTTAACCAAAACAACCAAACGAACAAGTCAATAGGACTCAATGAAAACCAGAAAATAAAATACTAAGTAGATGGACCCATGAATCATTCACAATCCATAGAGAAGCATCATGGGTCACCTAAACCTCTTGCATCATGATTCATTACCATTTCTAAGCATGCTTGCCATGTTTCATAGTATGCCAAACATTCTAGTTCGAGAAGTGAAGATTCATCCGATTCAAGCTATTTGACCAAAAGGTGCTAACTTAAAGTAGACCTAGAGAACTTATACGGAGTCGGATTGACTTAAAATTTTGGGAGAAAATTTAGAAGACGTAAAGAAGGCTCACATGAAAAATAGGATCATTTGGTGGTCGTTTAATGAATCTCCAGCGACCTAACTAGATGGATCACTAACGATCCATGTAGAGTGGGCTCTACCACTTGAATTTTTTTTGGTAGGTCCCAGATACCCTCTAGAGAGTACCTATAAATTTTTGTATTATTTTGTTAAGTTTTGCACGAGTTTTGTATAATTCTTATGGACTAGATGACCAATGAAGATAGATGATCAAACAAACACCAAACGACTTGATATTTGGATAATGCATTCACATAGATGAAAGGAAGGCAACCCAAAAGGTTAGACACAAATAGTCTATGGGCATGGATCGCTAGAAATCCATTATCCATGAAACACTAGCGATCCATCATGTTAGCTCGGGTCGCCTTGAGTTTTTCTAGACTTCTCCCTAGCACTAAATAGAGGCTTCTGACAAGTCGGCTTTGATCCAACTGCTTTCTTACTCCTATAAATACAATCCTATATGCAACTAGAGATGGGAGAGCCACCATTACTCTATTGGAATTCCTTCACTTCTTCAACTTTCATGTCCCTCACAACAGTCATCAAGGGGGTTATTATGATTCTTCAGTCAACCCTTTTACTTGTGACTTATTCTAACTCATTGTAACTTAGATCTAAGGACTAAATAGTTGATATCCAGAGAGATTCAACTTGTATAATGATAATAAAGATTGATTAAAGTGGACATAGGCCAGAATCAGCCGAACCACTATAAAAATTCTGTGTCTCTTTTCTTACTTCTGCTTTTTATTTTTTATTTATCTGAGATTCATGTCGCTGATTATCTGCACTGATGCTTTTACACTCGATTCAAGGTGTCGGTCCACTTTTTGGGTTGACAATTTGTTTACAATTAACCCTCCAAATAAAGTAAACAAAGATGGAAGAAGAGAGCAAATATGGAAGAAGAGAGAAATAACAAATGCTTTTGCACACTTTTCCACTCTTTCTTCTAGGCTCTATTTATAATATCAATTAGTTAATGCCCAAGTTAATATATTGATTAGCCAATTAGAGAGAGAAATAAAGATAACCAAATATGCCTATTAATTAGTGGAAATAAAATTGTCCCTTTCTTTCTTTTGCATATTTGTTTCCTTCTACTTATGATTTTGTATCACTAAAATTTAACACTCCACCTTGATGTAAAATCACATATCTCCAACACATCCTTGATCTCCACCTTCAATCAAATTGTCTCTTCGAAGAGAAAAATAAGAAAGTGGTCTCATCAAATAAAAAACACAAGCCTACCATCTTTAGATCAATTACCACTCCTTTTTTCCTAATCATACTACATAACAAATCGCCGCCACCATCTAGAAGCGATGCATCTCCCATCATGAGATACGCCACATAATTTGGCTTCAAAAACGTTTGTAATACCACAAAGACCTCCATAAAATCTTTATGGATTTTCCAACTCGACCTCCGTCTACCACTTGACCCGAGCTCTTTACATGATCACCATTGATACCTCGAGCATCATCAATATGAAGACCCCTATTGAAAATATGACTACCAACACGACCATCGAAAGCAGTGCACACATTCACCTCACCACCTACCTGTGGACCAAGCTCTTCGAATGTCACTCGCTTTCTATTATTGACAATATGCCAACCAAACTATAAAGGTTTTCATCATTTAATACCCCTCTCATCACAATATGACCACCCATCTTCACTTTTAAAACTCCATTTCGAGTCTCATAGGTGCAACTACGTCATTCCAATTGACCAAGAGAAATGAGATTATGTGAACTAGTAGGAACATGCCTCACTCCCGAGAATTCTCTAACTACACCATCATGCATACGAAATCAGATAGATCCAATACCAGAGACTGGTCGCTCTACTCCATTGGCGGTCCTAATCATATCGATGTTCTTCTTATAAGAAGCAAAACACCTCACATCACTACATATGTGAAAATTAGCATCTGAATCCATCTTCCAAGACTTAACATCACTAATAAGGACATCATACGAAGTATCACTATCGCTACCTTCAACTATGTCCGTCTATGTATCGCTATCACTGTCACTAGGTATAGCCTTCTTTTGATCCCTTTTATATGCTTCACACCCGTTGTCCATATGACCCTTTTTATGACAATAGTAACAAAATATACTTTTCGACATATCCTTACCATCAGCGAATTTTTTATTCGATTTTGTATCCCAGTTTAAGTCTCTTGCTACCATAGCGTCATCTTTAACTGATTTCAAGATTGACCCTTTCCTTTTAAGTTCTTGATTCAAAAAACTATTCCGTACAGTATCCAATGAGATGGTTCCATTAGCCTTGGAGTTACTTAATGGCACAATCAATAATTTCTAACTCTTTGAAAGTGAATTCATCAACAAAAGAGCTTGTAATTCATCATCAAATTTGACATTCATACCGGATAACTGAAGTATTACATCTTGAAATTCGTTCAAATACTCTGCTATAGACTTATCTCCATCGAGCCTCAACTAAACCAATTTTCGAACAAGAAAAGCCTTACACGTAGCACATTTTGACTCATATAAAGATACCAACTTGACCCATAAAGCCTTTGCAGATTTACAACTAGCCACATGGTGGAAAACTGAATCATCAATTTACTAACGAATCTAAGCAATCACCTTCTTGTCCATCTTCTTTCATATACCATCCTCTATATTTGAGGGTCACTTCCCATCATTTTTAATTGGCTCATAACGATCGCAGAGATATAAGACATTCTCCATCTTAGGCTTTCAAATAACCTAATTTTTTCCATTTAGAAAAGCAATCTTTAAGAAGGAAATTAAATCCGACATCTCAACAATTATATAAATCCAAAATTACTCTTAGCCTTACGATGATCTAGCTCTGATACCAATTTGTTAGGATTTTTATTGTTCAAAACCTAATAAAGGATAAAATTATTGCGGAAGCCTATCCTAGATGTTATATCATCCAAGTACAAAGGGATAATATTGGACAAGAATAATAATATTTGAAGATAAACAATGGTGAAGATAGATCTAAAACACAAAGAAATCAAGAGAGCAACACACATGATTCCATCCAACAACCATTTATATCGATTCTTAAAAATAATTATTTATAATTAACCTGCCAAATAAAGTAAACAAAACAAAAATAGGATTAATAACCTAATCGAGAAGGAGTCTTGATCTCTATAACAATGGCTTCTTAGTGTTTGAAGAAGAAGAACAATGATAGAAGAAGAGAGAAAAACCAAATATTTTTTCACACTTTTCCACTCTCTCTTTCAGGCTCTATTTATAATATCAATTACTTAATGTCCAAGTTAATTATGGCAAAAAATAAATTGATTAGCCAATTATAGAGATAAATAAACGTAACAAAATATGCATATTAATTAACAGAAACAATTTTTTTTCTTTTTTTGCATATTTGTTTCCTTCTACTTGGGACTTCGTATCACCAATTTTTTTAACAATATAAGTTATCGTTACCTATTTTTTTTTGAAAAATACCCAAATTTTGTTTTGGTTAAGCAAGTCAATGGATGTAATGATTTTTTCCATTGTATAGGGAATTAAGTTTAACTGACATGCCTGTATATCACAAATTAATTATCGATATAGTTAGAGTTATATATGTTGCCTAAAATGTAAGAAGATGGTGTAAAAGATAGATCGAATATTTTACTGCAGCAAGTGTGAAACTGAAAGCAGATGCTCAAGTCTATGGTAAAAATAATAATAAAGTTTGTCGTTATTTAAGAATTTGACATATGATTAACCAATAATGTAGATTTTAGATACAAGCTCAATATGAAAATTGAGGATGAATTTTGTCACAACCCGGTTTTTCTACCTCCAAAAGCTGACATCAATACGTCTATTGTATTACATGCCGAACAATCGAACGGCGAAAATACCAGACCATAAGGGAAAAAGAAGAAAGAGGTAGAAGAAGAAATAGAAAACAACATCAGAATCTCACAGCCGCAGCAGAACAATATATAATATAAAATAACAACATTTGAACAAAGAAAAGTTGTAACTGTCAATATACATACAATATATCAGAGTACAATGAATCTGGACAGTTGTAACAACTTGTCCCTGAATACTACCTATCCAGCCTCTAATACACAGCGGGAATTAATATGACTCTGCCACCCAGCTCGCCCCCTGAGCTTCAAACGTCCTAACCTAAAGATCTGTAATATGCGGTCTGACCCGAGCAATACAATAAAGTAACACCCGAGTCAGACTTGAAACCAGCGTGAGTAAACCCATTTAATTTGAAATATCATGAAACCAGCGTGAGTAAACCCATTTAATTTGAAATATCAAAGTTGCAAAAATGTCTTTGAAAATCAAGGTAACTCGTCCAACATTACGAGTTCTTATCTTGTTATAATCAACGCTAGTTGTTAATCCGTTATTTAAAATAATATTTAAGTGTAGTTACTTATTAAAATATAGTCAAATTTACTTAATTTATTTAAGTCCAGCCTATTCGATTCTACAAATCAAACCCGTAAAGATTTAAGTAGTTAAAATCGAAGTGGTTTCAAATATCGCTGATATCCGATCCCAGTCCCTTCGAATCCAAATGCCATCCTTTAAGCCAGGTTGTTTTAACAAACAATCCAGTCTCAGAATGTCAACCCTTCACATAAAAATCTGATCACAACATCTATTCAAATAAAATGCCTCACATTTTATATTTAACTGTTCATTTCAAGTTATTCAATTTAAAACTATTCATAGACTAGATTAACTAGTCACACAAATCATTAATTTACTTAAAATAGAATTGATTAATTATTTTCAAATCATGCCTAATTATTATTAAACTAATTAAAAACCATTTTATTTTATTTTAATTAAATATCAGGAGTTAACTAATGAATAACAAATATAATTAACTTAAGACCTTTAATAAATTAAAGGTTTAGATCATTTTATTTTATCATTGACTATTAACTAATTACAACTATTTATTTACTTTAATAAACCTTAGTAATTTATAAAAAAAATAACATGTGTATATTTATCTTAACTTAATTAATTTTAAGTTTAAACTATTTTATTTGTCCTAGCCATTACAAATCCTAAAGTTTAAGTTAATCTAAGGTTTTTAAATTACTTAATTTAAATAACCATAACTAATCACTTTGAAACTATTTTCTTTTCATTTTCTTTCAATTTTCTATCTTTCCAAAAAATCCAATACTTTTACTTTTGATATCTCAAAATATCCAAAACATATTCAGCCAATCCATAGCATTCAATAGTTTCAATTTCCAACATAATCTATCATAGATTATCAAATAAATCACAATCGTAGACTATGAAAATAAATTTCAATATTTTTAAGGAATCCAGTTGGATCCCTTCAACCTGTTTTCCTGCATCAATAGATGTTAGCACAATATAAAAAATACTAATCCCACTTCGGGGGTGATATCGCTGTATAAAGGGTCATCCGCTATTATGCAGGGCGCATAGGGTCTCATCCGCTATATAATGTTGGAATATCAATCACTCTAATATATATATATATATATATATATATATATATATATTACTATATGTAATATCACATCCAAACTGATAATAAATAATCAATTCAAGCAATCAATCCAATAATTTAATTTTAACTAATTAAATTAATTAGTAATCTAGTTTGAGTAAGATTTACTCACCTTTGATTTTTGTTTTGCAATCTAACCTAACCCAGCTTGTTCCTTCACAATTTTAGACCTTGTACAAACATTTGTATGGTTTATTAATATCTGAAATAATCAATTTCCATTTAATAATTTAATTTAGACTAGTAATTTAAGTAAACAAATTTTCCTTCAAATAATTTTGGTAACAATTAGTTACGTTATTTAAAAACATTAAGTTTAAACATGTGTATACATTTATTCATCTTCTTTTGAAACCACTTGTATTTTTTATAAAATAATCCATACAGATTTAAAGATCTAATTTTTATATAAATTCCTCAACATTTAAAATTCCTATATATTTTTTCAAAGTCTTTTGTATATATATAAATTATTTCCTGTTTACCAATATGTAATTAAATTAAAATAAGCATGTGCATAACAAAAATTTCCTATTCAGTAACGAGCATTTCTTCACTGTAATTTTTTTCTTTCTTCTAATATGTATATAAAAATATATAAAATTTAATAAAATAAAATTTAAAAATTGAAATCAGATTTTACCTCACCTAAAAACCTCGCCTGCTCACGTTTGGTTGCTTGTGCAACCCCAACCAACGGTCGTCTCCCCTTCCCTGGGAATCACGACACTCCCCTCCTCCTCATAGCTTCCACCTCTACACGTTGGTTGCGCCACCTAAGCAACGTGATAGCCCTGATTGTGCCTCCCCGCCGCGCGCGATGATCACATGATGATCGAAGACCAAAATTTCGAGCCCACTTGTTTCGCCTTCGTCCCTCGATCTCGAGTGCACCTAGAGTTGACTAAAAACTCCACCCTCACGAGAATAGATATCGACGACTGCGCTGTTCACTCTACCGCCGTTGCCTAGCATGAACAACAAGGCCTTGCTCACTATCATGACGTGCGCTTTGATTTTCGACCACCCCCTTTTCTCCACTCTCGACTTGATGATTTTTTTCTTATGAAATAGAGAAGAGAGGAAAGGGATATTCACGGTTTTGGTTCCGATTTCCAATTCAAAAATGAAGAAGAGGATGAGTAATATGCGATAATTATATTTCGTTCGGCCATTAACTCTTTTTCTTTCTTTTTGTTTCCAAGTATCAGCCACTAATTCGATTTCTTTTATTTTTTTAAAAGATAAAGAGTCTGCTCACGTGATTTAAAAAATACAGAGGGGAACAAGATGTGATGTTGAACAGAAGGTGGCTTGAAAAAGAAGGCTACCGTGCTTTGAAAAGCAAAAGCCGTTGAGAAAAAAAAAGGTGTGATGGTGAAAGAATGTGGGTTGATGGCCTTTTTGGCTGGTCAATTATATTTTAAATTTCAAATTTAAATTGTCTCGAAAAAGCAACTTAAAATTTTGATAGCTTATCAAGGCGTGTCGCTAGGCATTTATAATATTATACCTCTATTTCGAACGCAATGGAAAAGGTTTCAAGCCCTAATTCGATCGTATGGAGAAGATAACTTTTGACTAATATTGAATTTTCGATATGAAATTTAGCGTGTTTATATATCGTACGCTCACACGACAATTCCAAATGCTATGAAAATTGAAATCCAATAATAATATATTATTACAGATCTAATGGAACTAGTTTCATCGAAATCCGAGACTACGCCTTGAAAGGCTATTTTTAAATATCAATTTAAACGATATATTTTCAAAACCGAGAAACCCACTTTTAAATTCCATTTTAAAAGTTCTGTTACCTTTAGTATTATTACTATAAATTTTAAAACCCTTCAAATTATTTTTAGCGAGCTTAAAACTCCCGATTTAACATTTTACCCAATTTCCAGTCATTAAATTCAATAATTAAATTATCAAATAAATCGTGGTATTTGAAATTCAAGTTAAAAATTAACTTTCAAATATTTAAATCAATTAAATATTTCCAATTTCAAATGTCCAAATTCCCGAGTCGTCACAAATTTGGACTGGTCGATTTGGTCGCATTTGAGAAGGAAGCCAAACATTTATTAAAATATACAGTACAAGAGTTAATTGAACTTGAATCACAAGTTATTTTCCAAATATCATAGCTTTTATAAATATATTTTTTCTAGATTTCTCTTTTAATTGTAGTGCAACCGGTTAAAAAATAAGAAAATGGAAACGGTTTCTTCTATATTCAATGACTTGGTTGGGACATACCTTTCCAATCCATAAGAATGCTTTTGGAAACATGTACCAACCCTATAATCGTGCTACCTCCATCTTGGTTCCTGTTGTCGCACACTTGACACTACTCAATATATGGTGTATATGAAGTATCCAGAAACATCCGAAGGAATTCAACTTTAGTTAAATGTTCGCTTTGTGCCGCTGATACCAATTTCCCACTTGACATACTTATAATAGATAATAAATGTAATAAGCATACAACCATACTAATATAATGCTTTACGAATCATAAATTTGTACATAACAGTGTTAGTAACATTGCTGATGTTGATTGTTGAAACAATAGATAAAAAATGGAGTATTCTTGGTCTGTAATTCTAAGGTTTGATTTAAGATGCCTAGATCATAATTATAGCCCATGTCCAAATGCAACTGATCTAGAAATTGAAACATAACCATATTAACTAATTACAGAACAATTTATAAATATATAAATGTAATTTGGAAAACAATTCTTTCACTAAATAACTTTAGCTATACTTTAAGCATAATTAGCAATTTGAAACACATGAAGCAGGTTAATGATTTCCGACTTGATGTTGCAATGATTCTACCTTAAGTTAGCTTACAGTTTTACTAAATATGAAGCAAATTTAAAATTTTGTTAAAATCTAAGTAGTTAAACCAACTATCTATGGTCTGGTTAAAATTTTTCTTTCCAAATTTATTTGTTTATAAACAAAATATGAGACTGTACTGAGTAAATTTCATAAAAGCATTGAGCTTTTCAGGTTCAAAAAAATTGGTATTTTAGAAAAGAACATTTAGATCTACTATGTTTCACCAAACTCATTTATTGCCAAAAGTTACAAATGTAGAACAAAAATATTATTCTAAATAAAGAAGATAGGGTTTGTTTTTCAATAAGTTATGAAACCATATTGTAAGAAAATGTGGTGAAAATACCTCTTTCCGTAACATCATTCACGCATGAAATTTAGTTTGCCTCTTTTTAACCAAACCTTACCTATTCCGACAGTCTATATGAGTTAATTCGTTATTGTCAATTGAAAAATGAAAAAATGGCACCCCTTTTGAATTATGCAGCATCTACTTGCCTCCTAAAAAATTATATCATATAAACCAATTAGGTTCGACTAAAAAAAATCACAAACCTACATAATTGTATAATGCACTTGGCAGTGTAATTTTGATGACTGAATGACATGATATGTCTGATAATTTTTGTGCCTCGTGGGATATTAAAAGGATTATCGTTAAGTGGGCAAATCTAAAATTTAATATTAAAAAAATGGAAGGAAATTTTTTTCTACAGCCATCAAGATAAAATAAAAATTATTCAGTTACTATCAAATTGTCAAATTTTAAGGTAATTAGCAAACAAACGATATACATATAAACAAATCCAATTAGTTGCCCAATAAAATTGCTAATTGTTGACCGAAATGAAGGAAATGATAAGTATTGTAATCTTCTGATTCACCCTTTCTTTGACAGCAAGAACAATTCATTCAAAAACTATTTACTTGATACATAGACAACAAACTTTCGATCTATAAAAGTATCTACACTGTATAAATTTTAGTATACAAAATATTTAAAAGAAACATTTTTTCAAACTAAAAAAATTAAAGTTATTGCTCATAGATGGTAATTATAAATAATCTCATATAACATATATGTTATATTCTTAATTTTACCCGTGTTACATGAAACAACATTAGACAATACTTTTACATTATCACAAATAATAAGATCTAAAAAGAATTAATGAAATATACCTTACCTTTTTAATAATTAAATATATTTTAAAGGTAATTCCAAAAGCAAACAGATACAAAAATGTAAGTAAATCTATATGAACAACAATAACAATAACAATATTTGAAAAAAATCAATTAGATATACCTTACCTTTTTAAAAATTAAATATTTTTAAAGTTATTTCCAAAGATAAAGAAAATGTAAGTAAATCTATAGAATAACAATAACAATGACAATGATGATTATAGAGAATTTAATCATCAAACACCACACTTTCAAATAGTCATATTATGAAACAAATTTAAATATTTGATCAATTATTATAAATAATAAAACAACATGAAATTTAGTGATTAACATCAACAGAAATCTAATACTATTACTTGCTTTCAACGTAGACGCTATATGGACTGATTAATGGTTAACACCAAACTGAGTGCACAAAATTATATATATATAACTATATATATCATGATAAATTACTAATTTATCATGATAATTAAGTACTTATATGTAAAATGTAAATTGATAAGAAAATGAAAATCAGTATTGTGTAGAACGAAAATTGATAGAAGATTGAAAATCGATATTAATTTGGAAATCTAAGAGCAGCACAGAAGATAGCACCTTCGGTCGAGTCAATGGGTTTTAAGCTCCTAACAGAAGATTTGGGTGAGTCTAAACCTCATTTTTCTTGGTTTGATGAATCACAAAATCATCCTTTAAGTTCGCAAGAATTTTCGCCATGATTTCCAAGATTTGTTTGGGACACGAGAGAAAAGCGGTTGTTAGAGAAAATGAGAGAGGGACAGGTGATGCATCTTCAAGGATAATTGCCTTTAGGTGCAAAATTACTATTTTACCATTAGGTTTTCCTTCCATATTATATTTTAGTGGTTTCAGACTTGGACATTGTTGTAATTTATGATTAAGTTGTGTGAGCTTACTTTTTGGTTCAATTGTGCCTAGGCTATGCAAATGATTTTCGTGGGCTTTTCATTATTTATTGAATTTCAACTAAGATTGACCTTTCAAATATTTTCTCCATTCTATTTCATTTGAGTTTCAAAAGTTGTATTAATTAGCCTTCTTTCTATACTATTAAATTTCACTTGAATTTCAAAAGTTGTATTAATTAACTTTCCTTTTGTACTATAAAATTTATGGTAATTCGCTAAAGCTAACTAATCATAGAATCAAATAAAAAACCAACTATTAAATTCATTTATATCAATTTCAAGAGCTATGGCAACTCATTTATGAGTTTCATTTTATTATACTATAAAACTAGCGTGAATCCATGCTTCGCACATGAAGTCACAAAAGAATTGAAATTGAATTTGTGTTGTATGAATGTTAAATTTTAAGAAGAATATGCTCAAGATGATCATTTTAGATATGTATTACAAAAAAGAATGAATGTTAAGTTGACATTGTATTTCATTTTTTTCCATGAACAAACAATTAAAAAAACATTTATACAAATAGAACGAAAAAATGTTTTTAACATACTTTCTACATGTTATTGCAAAAATATTAGTTGAAACATCAAGGCTATTTTCTTCGAATAGGATACATATTTGTATCAGATTTAAGATTTGTCAACTTACCATTCTATAAATCCATCATCCTTTCACGTGTAGATATTCCAAAACTTTAATCATGGCATATTTCCTGAAAATAATCATCATAAATCATGGAATATGATTAGATAACTCGATAAACATTTCCTTACACATCAATAGCCGTTGAAGTCCTAAATAAATTGTTATTATATTAGTACATGTAAAATTAAAATCATTGAAAAACAAACTTAAATATTTCTAATAAAGAAGAACAATATTTTACGGAAAACAAAATATGTAAAAATTTAATTAATTGAAACAAACATAGATTATTAGAGGTAATAACTTTTTACAATTATCGCCTCCATTTTTTTATTACTTTCCATCTCCATTGAAATTCAAATTTCAACTCTTCATCTTTCTCCGTATAATTTATTCATTTTATTAAGGTAAATAATCCATATAATTATTTTCTTTTATTAGCTTCACTGATATGATCCTTCAAATTTAAACTTAGTTTACCACCAATTGTAAGACTTTATTCTAGTATGTGGTTATGGTTATTACCTTATAATAAAATTTAATTTAGAGTTTGAAATGATAAATAATTATACTAGAGTTAAGTAAAAAAGTTCTCACTCAAATTAAGGGGAGAAAATAAGTGTGAATGAAAATGAACGAGAATCAAGAATACAAATAGTCATATATTCTCCTTTTATATATAATATATAAGATAGATTGATAGAATAGATACAATAAGTAAATAAATAAATAAAATAACGGGTGAAAGATTTTGTGTGAGTATGTAAATATTTAAACACTAATTAAAGAATTTATTGTGTAACAAGGAAAGCTGAGAGGGAAAAGAATTTTGGGCCTAAGTATAAAAATATCACTTGAACTAAGGAGAGATTAACATTTAGATTGAGATTGAATGACAAAAGAGGCTAAAATGTAAGAGGTTGAATTTTATGATCCTCTATATAATTATATTTTTATTCAATTACCAAATTAAAATCATGGAATAAATTAATTCAAATATATGTTTAACATTTACTATAATTCTATCTTTGAATTGATAATAGATTGTTTAAAGAAAATTGTAGTTTAATTGATGGGAATGAAAATAAAGATACAATGGAAAATAAAAATATGATAATGCACTTATTTACCTAAATCAAATAAATAAATTATATGGAGAAGGATGAAGAGTTTAAATAAATATTTGAAGTTTCTGTTTTAACGGAGTTGTAAATTGATAGAAGAATGAAAGTAATAATTGTAAAAAGTTTATTCAAATGAATAGAATTGAGTTTATAATTTTAGGGTGAATAAAAATCAAGATATGAAAGGTCAAATACTTAATTTTTTATATAATAGAATAGACTCAAAATAAAGACAATTTATTGTATTTAGCACTCCAATTAAATTAAATTTGAATTTAACTGATAGTAATTGATTCCTTCTAATCTGCTCCTTTTATCAGTTTCATTGATATGGTCCATCGTATTTAAAGTTAGTTTACTACTAATCGGTAAGACTTTATTGTAGTCTGTAGTTATAGTTACTACCTTATAATGAAATTTAACCATGAGTTATAAGGTGAATAATTATATTAGAGGCTAGTAAAAAAATTATCACTCAAATGGAGAAGAGAAAATGAGTATGAATGAGAAGCAAGAATATAAATAGCAATATATTCTCTTTTATCTATAATAGATAGATGTAATGAGAGGAAGAGATTTAGTATGGAGATGGTCAAATATTAATTAGATAATTTATTTTGGAACAAGGAAAAGAATTAAAGGTTGAACTAAGAAGAGATCAACATTTTAATTGAGATTGAACGACAAAAAAGGAAAAATGCGAGAGGTTGAACTACACACACGAATCTTCATATAATTATACTTTTATTCAATTGCCAAATTGAAATTGTTGAATAACTTAATTCAAATATGTTTCAACATTTCATTTATTATTCTGCTCAAAGGGCATTTTTTAACTTAATAAAATGAATAAAGTACATGGAAAAAGATGTAGATTTGAAATTTGAATTTTAGTGGAGATGGAAAGTAACAAAATAATAGAGGAGATGATTGTAAAAGTTTATTCGAATAAATAGGAAATGAGATATTATTTTGGGTGAATGAGAATCAAGATATGAAAGGTCGGATGCTTAAATTTTTATAAATGTAAATAAAGACAATTAATTATAGTTAACCCTCCAACAAAATTAAATTCGAATTCAACTGAATTAGTAGTAACTGATTCCCTCATTCCTTTTATTGGTTTAATTGATATAATCATTTATATTTAAAGTTATTTTACTGCCAATTGATAAGATTTTATTATAGTGTTGTAATTATTACCTTATAATAAAATTTAATTTGGAGTATGAAATAGTAAATAGTTATATTAGAGTTAAGTAAAAAAGTCATCACCCAAATTAAGAAGAGAAAAGGATTGTGAAAAAGAATGAATGAGAAGATAGAAACAAATAGTTCTATAATAAATCAAACCTTATGATCAACTCTGCTTGACATAAACAAGAAAAATTAATTAATAAAACCTAACCGATTAAGAAAATATACTGACACTGCAATTTCATAAACCAAAAGCGGCACACTAGTGTTGTACCTCGATATGAAATGAAAATAAAATATTGAATGTAGCAGATAATGGAGATATTTACACAACAATATTAGAGAACCTAGAAAATAAATGAAATCGAGAATCATAACTTAAAATCTATAGAAAAATCCAACTTTGATGAAGAAAAATATCCAGCTGAAAGATTAGAGCAAAATATATCTTCGGTGATGATAGATTGAACGAAATGCACATGGATTTTACTTAAGAAATTAATTAATAAAACCTAATAAATTAATAAAATATACTAATACTATAATTTGGTGAACCAAAAACACTGCTCTGTATTGTATATCACTATGAAATGAAAGTAAAATTTTGAATTTAGGCTATAATGGAGATATTTACAGAAAAATATTAAAGAAACTCAGAAAATAAATGAAATCGAGAATAATAACTTAAATCAAAAGAAAAATCCAATTTTTATGAAGAAAAATATCCAATTGAAAAATTAGTGCAAAATATATCTTTGGTGATGAAAGATTAAAAGGAATACACATAGATTTTACATGGGAAAATTTGATATTCTAATGCATAACACAGGAAGAAGGCACACTAAACAACTGAGATATTAATTTCATTTTTTGAAGAAGCAAAGGGATTATGAAGGCAATGGAGAGTAAAAGATGGTTAGAGTAGGGAGAAAATGTAGAAAAACTATTGAAGTAAGGATATGAGAAAATAGAATTAATTCAATTTGGATAGTAAAATGTTGATGAGAAAGAGTAGTAGTAAATCAATCCAAATAACTAAAGGGAAAATATGACCTTTGTGATTAGCTGAGAAGAGAGAATACTAACGACCTTATATGTAATAATAATAACAACATAATAATAGCAGAACAGATAATATAAGAATAGTATTTTTGTTGGAGGTCTATGTTGCGATTAATGAGGCAAAGTGATGAGAGAGCAGTATTTTATTTCTAAAATTCTAAAAAACAGAAAGGAAATCGTGGAAGATCTACCAATTAGGTATATGTATAAGATATGTAATAATAATAACATAATAATAGTAGAATATATTATTGATACGCTATATTTTGATCAATGACAATGTGCTTCAACAAAAAGGAAGAGATATGTGCAAAGCTAAAGGAAGAACGATGAAGACCAAGGATAAACATGAGTATGATTTCTATATATGTCTTAGTTTAGATTTATTGTTAAAATCTATCCTCGAGAGGCTTGCACAAACACTAGAACACGCTTATAAACTTCATTTTCTAGAATAAAAATTCACTGTGCAAAAATCAAAAGTTCAGTCGACTGAACAGGTATCCCAGTCGACTGAACCTGTTACACATACACAAACATGCACAGTTCGTCGACAGAAACACCCTGCTCAGTCGACTGAATTTGTTCCTGAAAATTTTACTTTACATTTCCAGTCGACTGAAATCCCTGCTCAGTCGAAGTTAAACCTGCGAATTTTTTCTGAAAGGACACCTTCTTCCTCCCAAGAGTTGCAACCATTCTCCAATGGAAATGGAAGCATCTCTTGTCTGCATCTCTAGCCCACAAATGCATCTCTTCTACACATATAAATACATGGTTCTAACATCTTCACTTTACCAATTTTTATGCTTTAATCTCACTACTTTCTTGAACATATTTTATTCTCTAAAAGTTTTCAAAGCAATCACCAATCTATTGCTTGAATCTCTGCTTTGTTTATAACATTCGTTTGATTCATAGCAATTCACATTTCCTAAATCTTCACAAACACATTGCATACTCTCGAGAATAAGATTATAAGAATATTGTACTACATTAGACTCATTAGTGTTGACAAGAACACAACAAGTCGAATAATTGTTTTTAGTAATTGAGTTGAAGTCCTCTTCAGTAGTTGAGGTAAGAAATCCCGTTCGATTATTCGGTTAAGTTGTAAACCTATTCCTCCGGGTTAAGAGAGGGTTTTAGTTAGTAGAATTCCTAAGTGAAGCTTAGGGACTGGACGCAGGACTAGACGTCCGAACCAGTATAAAATCCCGGTGTCTACTTTACTTATTGCTTATTGTTATTTACCTATACCATCCACTATTCCATATTATACGATCCTACCGCACGGCTTCTTTCAATTAGTATCAGAGCCAGGTCGTCCTATAACCATAACACCGTTATTAGACATATTGATAATATGGAAAATAACGCAAGTACAAGCACAACATCTGCCTATAGTTCTACATTTGCGGAAGGACAATCTACCCAAAGACCCCCTTATTCAATGGACTAAACTATAACTATTGGGCTACAAGGATGAGGATTTATATGCAAACAACAAGTTTCGAATCCTAGAATGTCACTCAAGCAGAGTTCGTTGTATCCACGACCGATTATCCTACATGGACAAAAACTCAGAAGAATGAAGCTAGTGCAAATGCCAAAGCTATGAATATGCTATTTTGCGCCCTGGATAGAAATAAATTCAACCGTGTTAGCCTATGTACTACTGCATATCACATATGGGAAACACTTAGAGTCGTACGTGAAGGCACAAACAAGGTCAAACAAACAAAGATATCCATGCTGAAGAACCAATTCCAAAACTTTAGAATGCGACAAAATGAACCCATCAATGACATGTACTCGAGATTTCAAGACATTCATCATGCTTTAATAGGATTAGGAGAAAAATACATGGACTTTGACATTGTGTCTAAAGTTCTAAATTCACTCACTAATGAATAGGAGAGAAAAGTACTAGCAATCGAGGAAGCAAATGATCTATCTACAATGAAACCAGAGGAATTAATTGGAAATCTTATGTCGTATGAAGTAAATATGCAAGCTAAGAAAGATCCAGCTCAAGAAAGAAAGAATGTAGCTTTTCATGCGGAAAAGGAAGAATCAGAGTCTGAAGATGAGGATTTAGCATTTATAGCCAAAAATTTCAAGAAATTCTTAAGATATAGAAAAAGAAATAAAAACGGATTCAATAAGAATTTCTTGAACAAACCTACATCCTCGAATATAGAATGTTTCAACTGTCACAAGAAAGGTCACATGCATAAGGATTGTCCAGAGCAAAAGAAGAAGAATCAGAAAGCTCTCAATAATAAAAACAAAAGAGAGAAATTCAAAAAGAAGGCATTCTCTATAACATGGGACGATTCAGATTCTTCTTCATCTGAAAGTGAAAATGATAGCGACAATGAACAGGCGAATGTATGCTTTATGGCTCAAGAATCTGAGGTTAGTAATTTAACTTTCGATGATTTAATTGAAGTAAATACTGAACTTTTGAGCACAATAAAAAGTCTTAAAAAGAAACTCAAGGAAACTCATGAAAATCAAAACAAAGCTGAATTTGAAAGGGATATGTTAAAAGATGAAAAGAAAATTCTAGAAGAAGAACTTGAAAAAGTTCAAGAATGTCATTCAAATTCGGAAACTCAATTATCACTTTTAAGTCAAGAAATTGAAACTCAAAAAACAAAGAATGATATAATTGTTTCTGAAAATCATGAGTAAAAAACTAAGATTAGACAAGTTGACCTAGAAAATAATAGTCTTCAAGCTAGATTAGATAACATCACTAAAAATGTTTCTAACTTTAACAAAGGAAGAGAAAATTTATCTAAGATTTTAGAAAATTCTCAATTCTCTTCAAATAAACGTGGATTAGAATATAAAAAGGAGTCAAAAATTCCTAAAAAGAAAAATACAAATTTTAAGAGGAATATTGATTCAAAACAACAAATGTTATTAAGAAAACCTATTAAAACAAAAGTAGAAACCAAGATAGTCAAAATTTGGGTTCCAAAAACTAACAATATTTTAATTAGGAATAAATATATTAAAACATTTATGGATAGTGTTCATAATAATAAAAGCTATATTTATAAAATGGATACTGAACCGAATTGAGTTTGGTTTCCAAAGCTCTAACTTTTAGGACCCTAGTAAAAGGTGGGTACCAATAATTTCATATTTATTTTCAGGTCCCACTCAAAAAGAAGAAATGAATACTAGACAGTGGTTGCTCAAAACACATGACCGGCAACAAAGATATGCTTACAAACATCACATACTTTGATGGTGGCTCGGTTACCTTTGGAGATAATTCAAAAGGCTATATCATTGGCAAAGGAGATGTGAGCAATTACGGTACATCAAATTTATCTTTTATTACAAATGTTTCATTAGTTGAAAATCTAAAACATAATTTACTTAGCCTAAGTCAACTTTGTGACAAAGGTTTTAAAATAACTTTTTCGAAAAATAAATGTAGTATTTTGATCAAAACCAAAATCTTGTTTTTTAAGGAAATAGAGATAGGAATATTTACGTTCTAAATATGAAAATTAATCACATGTGTTTACTAGCCAAAGATAATGATCATTGGTTATGGAAAAAAAGATTTTTTCATATTAATTTTAAAACTATTAGAAAACTTTCTAAAAATGAATTAGTAAGAGGTTTACCTAAAATAAACTTTAAAATAAAAAATCTTTGTGATGATTGTCAAAAAGGAAAATTAACAAAGTCATCTTTCAAATCTAAGAAAAATATTTCGACCTTACAACCACTAGAATTACTACATATGGATTTATTTGGACCAACACAAGTTCAATCCATTAATCATAATCGATATGTGTTTGTAATAGTTGATGGTTTCTCAAGATATACATGGACTATTTTTATGAAAAATAAAGGTGATACTTTTGAGCATTTTAAAACATTTATCAAAAGAATTCAAAACACTAAAAATTTGAAGATTAAAAATATACGAAGCGACCATGGAGGCGAATTCGAAAATGAAGCTTTTGGATCTTTTTGTAAAAAGAAAGGAATAAATCACCTCCTCAGTCGATAACTCACCTACATCACCAAAACTTCCTACGCCAACACCAAAGTATGAACCGATTTATAAATGGGAAAACTATCGAACTGGCTACACACCGGAATCGAAGAAGGCAAAATATAGACTTTTTATCTCACCTGATACGAAAAGAAAGATTGATGAGATTCATCACTTTCAACAACAATAAATTGATCTTCAACAAGAATTATATTTTGAACAAAAAGTAACGGCTAGACGATTAAGCTTTCTTGAGCAAATCGGTTTACGTTTTTGTAGCTCAAAGAAAAACGATGTGACTGAGCCCCTACCACGACCAGTTAGTTCGTATGACCCATCTTTGTCATACCGTACGCCAGTCGATCCCGTGAATCCTTGGATGTCGCCAAAAACTCCTCAATATAGTCCAAATTCATGGGACAAAAACTATATGGCGAATGAAGGAAATAAGACGCAAAAGAAAAATAGTCCATCTCCAAAGAAATGATTATCTTTAAGGTCAAATCATGTTGTTATATTATAATATATCTATATAATTGTAAATATTTCTTTCAATAAAAAAATTTCTTTGAAAATTTAAGGAGAACATAAAAAACACAAGGTTCAGTCGACTGAACATTACTGCTCAGTCGACTGAATCTAAGGCAGAAAACAATTATCCAATAGTTCAGTCGACTGACTCCCTCTGCGCAGTCGACTAAATTTACCATAGAAACTTTCAGACAATAGTTCAATCGACTAAAAACACTGTTCAGTCGACTGAATTTGACACAGAAAATTTTCGGCCCAAAATTCAGTCGACTGAACGTCGTTTCTCAGGTTACTTTTTACCACCAATTCCTACCTTTACTTTTCACTTTTACCATTCCAAAAGCTCCTTCTTCACCATTGCTCTTCAAAACCCTAGCCTCCAATCTTCATATTTTTCAAAATGCCTCTCAAAACTCTCACAAAAATGGCTCCAAAAAGGTCAAGGGCTTCAACTTCAACCTCCTCCGAGCCAATTGACGCTCAAATTGCTCAATGGATTTATGATGGAGTGGTGGTCACAAGGTGGAACAAAATGAAGAATTCTCGGATCTTTCAACATTCCTTCGTTGATTTTCAGAGTCTCCAAACATACAACATACAAGCTTTGACGGATCAAGCGGGTTTAACATCTCTCTTAGACCTAAAAAGGAATGACCATGCAATCAATCATATTATGGTCAAATTGTTCTATGCAAATCTTAACCTTAGACACCAAACTCCAAGAAATCCAAACGATAGTGTTTGGAGTATGTTGTGCGGCAAAAAGGTATGATTTTCCCTAAACTGAATTGTACACATTTTAGGATCTCCTAACATGGGAAGGAAGCTTGAAGAAATCGAATTTAATCCAAATATCCGATACAACATAAATCATTAATTTTTGGATGATAACATCAACATCCGGGATATTAAATCAACTTCCTTACGACCAAGAGCAAGGCTTCTCCACAAAGCTCTTATGTGAACCATCACTCCTCGAACGGGCTCATATGAACTTGTATACCCAAACAATTATAGAGCACTATATGCTATTTGGGGCAATATTCAAGTCAATTAGGTCCAACTAATTCTTGATGAATTTCTTACTTTCAATAATGGCAAAATGCGAACGATATATTTTGGAGAGTATATCATGCGACTTCTCCTCAATGTTGATACGTCATTACCGGAGTCCGAAAATACCATGGTTCATCAAATTAACCAACAGACTATAAGCCTTATGCAACTCCCGGCTAGACCTCCTCGCATCATATCTCTTACCGAATGGGAAGCTAGACATCAAGAACCGTAACAACCTCCTCAAGCTCAACATGAAGAACCTTTCGACCAAGATGATGAAATTCGTATCATTGAATCAAGTTTTACTACCAATCAGTCGTTAGGAATTTTATCAAGAAATCAACAAATTCTTGATAATCATCTCAAGAAGGTAGACCACAAACTTGATAGAATTAAAGGGTTCTTCAATAAATTATGGGATGCCATCTCATGCACGAGCTCCACTACTGCTTCAACCTCCCGTGGCAAGCGTCCGACACCAACTTTCACATGGACGTCATCCGAAGAAAATCCAAGCAGCAGCACAAGTGGGAATAGCGGTGGTCAAGGTGGAAGAGCTTATAGACGACCTACCGGTGGACCCGTTATTCGTGAACTAGAGGGAGGGAGAGAAGGCTCATATGATTGGCATACAGATGAATAACTCTCTTATGGTTTGATTTTTTATTTCAAAAAAACACTAATCAAAAGGCTTGTATAAATAGCCTTCTATGTTTCATTCATGCTACATTCTATGTTTTATTTATTTATGCTACATTCTATGCTACATTCTAAGTTTTTGAGACTATATTTATGCATATCAGTGATTGTTTTGACAATATACTTCTGCGAGTATTACTTCTTTTTTGTCGATGACAAAGGGGAAGAAATCTATGTTACTAACCTTGTTTTTTAGGAAAGAAAGCGCATATATTCAGGGGGAGGAAATAATTACATCTCTACACGTTTCAGTATTGTCATCAATCAAAAAGGGGGAGAATGTTGTACGCTATATTTTGATCAATGCCAATGTGCTTCAACAAAAAGGAAGAGATATGTGCGAAGCTAAAGAAAGAACGATGAAAACCAAGGATGAACATGAGTATGATTTCTATATAGGTCTTAGTTTAGATTTATTGTTAAAATCTATCATCAAGAGGCTTGCACAAACACTAGAACACGTTTATAAACTTCATTTTCTAGAATAAAAGTTCACTGTGCAAAAATCAAAAGTTCGGTCGACTGAACAGGTATGCCCAGTCGACTGAACCTGTTACACATACACAAACATGCACAGTTCCAGTCGACAGAAACACCCTGCTCAGTCGACTGAATTTGTTCCTGAAAATTTTACTTTACATTTCCAGTCGACTGAAATCCCTGCTCATTCAACTGAATTTAAACCTGCGAATTTTTTATGAAAGGACACCTTCTTCCTCCTAAGAGTTGCAACCATTCTCCAATGGAAATGGAAGCATCTCTTGTCTGCATCTCTAGCCAACAAATGCGTCTCTTCTACGCATATAAATACATAGTTCTAACATCTTCAATTTACCAATTTTTATGCTTTAATCTCACAACTTTCTTGAACATATTTTATTCTCTAAAAGTTTTCAAAGCAATCACTAATCTATTGCTTGAATCTCTGCTTTGTTTATAACATTCGTTTGGTTCATAACAATTCACATTTTCTAAATCTTCACAAACACATTGCATACTCTCGAGGATAAGATTATAGGAATATTGTACTACATTGGACTCATTAGTGTTGACAAGAACACAACAAGTCGAATAATTGTTTTTAGTAATTGAGTTGAAGTCCTCTTCAGTAGTTGAGGCAAGAAATCCCGTTCGGTAGTTCGGGTAAGTTGTAAACCTATTCCTCCGGGTTAAGAGAGGGTTTTAGTTAGTAGAATTCCTAAGTGACGCTTAGGGACTGGACGTAGGACTAGAAGTCCGAACCAGTATAAAATCTTGGTGTCTACTTTACTTATTGCTTATTGTTGTTTACCTATACCATCCACTATTCCATGTTATACGATCCTACCGCACGACTTCTTTCATATATAGTATAAGAAGAGTATTTTTGTTGGACGTCTATATTGTGATGAATGAGGAAAATTAATGAGAGAGTGGTATTTTATTTCTAAAATTCTAAAAAATAGAAACGAAATCGTCGGAGATCTACTAATAAGGTATATAGCATAAGATAAGATAATAATATTAATGTAGATAGTATAAGAACAATGAACATAAAATTTTGAATTTAAGGGATAATGTGGATATTTACACAACAATATTAGGAAACCCAGAAAATAAATGAAATCGAGAATCAAAGCTTAAAATCTACAGCAAAATCCAATTTTGATGAAGAAAAATATCCAGTAGAAAAATAAGTGTAAAAATATACATTCAGTGATGACAGATTGAATGGAATGCACATGGATTTTACTTGAGAAATTAATTAATAAAACCTAACCAATTAAGAAAATATACTAATACTACAATTTCACGAGCCAAGCACTGCTTAGTATTGTACCTCACCATGAAATGAAAATAAAATTTTGAATTTAAGCAATAATGGAGAAATTTACACAATAATATTAAAAAAACCATAAAATAAATGAAATTGAGCATAATAACTTAAAACTACAGCAAAATCCAATTTTGATGAAGAAAAATATCCAGTTGAAAATTTAGTACAAAATATACCTTCGGTGATGAAAAATTGAATGGAACGTCATAGATTTTACTTGAGAAAATTTGAGATTCTAAAGCATAACACAGTAAAGAACGTGCATTAAACAACAGAGATATTAATTTCATTTTTTGAAGAAGCAAAGGGATTATGGAAGCAATGAAGAGTAAAAGATGGTTAGAGACTTAGAGTACATAGAAGATGTAGAAAAACCATTGAATTAAGGATACAAGAAAAACAAGAAAATGGAATTAATTTGATCAGGATAGTAAAAGTTGATATAAAAAGTAGTAGTAAATTGAACCAAATAACTAAAGGGAAAATGTGACATTTGTGACTGGTTAAGAAAAGAGAATACTAATAGCCTCATGTGTAATAATAATAATAATAACATAATAATAGTGGAATAGATGGTATAATAATAATATTTTATTAGAGGTGAAGAATGAGGCAAATTAAGGAGAAAGCGGTACTTTATTTCTAATTCTAAACAATAGAAAGGAAATCGTGATAAATCTGCTAATAAGGTATATGGTATAAGATTTTAGTAATTCATTAACACAATCAACTTAAGAAATCAAACATAAGCTATCCATTTATATATCTATTAATTAATAATAAAGTTAGGAGGTTTTCCAACTCTCTTTGATTTTCTTTAAATATTTTACTTTAAAGTCCTAATACGATTTATGATTTTTAAATTTATTTAAGAATTTTACCTGAATCTTTATCATTTTAACCTAAATTTTCTGATTTCTACTATTACTTTCAAAATTTTCCTCAATTTCACATATAAGTTACATTCAAGGCCATATATTAAATATATACTATTTAAATAAACTTAATTAATAATATCTATTAAATCGTCTAATAAATCCTAAAAGTAACAATGTTGTACACCAGACTCATGATAACAGAAATGATAAAAACAGACATTTTATTCATATATGTTTGTGTGTATTGTTAGGTGTGGCTCACATTGCATTAGAGTGAGTGCGTAGATTGAATTATGATTAGTTTCACATCGTAAGATATTCTAAAAAGAGATGAGCATATATATGAGATTGGTAGCATGTAACGACAAGAGATTTCTTTTGTTACAAATAAATGTTGCCACAAGAATATATGCGCTCTAAGGGGGATGTAGGGATGTCTAATCATGAAGCAGACACCAAAAGAGCTTCGTTCAGTGGTCTTGCCTCTTCTACACTAAATGAAGTGCGGGCATAACCGAATATACGAGGAGGTGCCGAAAATTTCTACATGGTATCAGAGCCGATGGTTCGACAGGACCAATACGATGCTGCATTAACCTAAATGTGCTCCAGTATATGGTTTGAGCTCAGGATTCTCATTAAGGTGGAGTTATAAGTTAGAACACGACCTGCTCCAACCATGGAAAAGAGAATTCTTTGTAAAATAGCTTAGCCTAACCGTTGAGAGGTGGCAACGACCTAATCCAAAATGTTGAAGGTGTTAGCAACCTTATCCAAGTTTTGAGGACTTTGTATAACTTCAAGCTGAATCGAAAAAATGCTCGTCAAGGTGGAGATCTGTTAGGCGTGGCTCACATTGTATAACAGTGGGTGCGTAGATTGGATTATGATTAGTCCCATATCGTAAGATATTCTAAAAAGAAATGAGCATATATATATGAGATTGGTATCATGTAACAATAAGAGATTCCTTTTGTTACAAATAAACGTTGCCATGAAAATATATGTGCTCTAAGGTGTCCAATCACGACGTTGGCACCAAAAGAGTTTCGTTCAGTGGTCTTGCCTCTTTTGCACTAAATGAAGTGTGCGCGTAGCCGAAGATACAAGGGGGTGTCGAAAATTTCAACACATTGTTAGGTGTGGCTCACATTGTAAATGGAGTGGGTGCGTGTATTGGACGGATTAAAGTCCCACGTCGTAGGATATTTGGAACAATCGTGGTATATATATGGGATTGGTGGCACGTAACATTGAGGATCCCTTTTGTTACAATGTGTTGCCAATACCAGATTATATGTCCGATAGGAGGCGATGAAGGTATGTTCAATCGGGACGTCGGCATGAGAGATTTCGACCATTGATGCCGTCTAGACACGGTAAAGCGAACACGTACGAAATGTGAGAATGCCAAAACTCAACATGGTATCATAGCTCCATGGTTCGAGGGATCGGTACGATGAAGTGTGAATGAAGCATGGCTCCGAAGGGGCTTGAGCATGAGATGTTCGTCAAGGTGGAGATATGGTTAAAAGAAGTTTGCTCTTCCTGCTTATGAGAACTCGGAGTAACAGCTTGACCCAACTGCGAAGAGGACTTTGGTGTAAGTCCAAAGGCGCCTTGAGCAATGTTCGCCAAGGTGGAGATTGTTAGGTGTGGTTCACATTGTAAATGGAGTGAGTGCGTGGATTGAATAGATTAAAGTCCCACGTCGTATGATATTTGGATTAATCGTGGTATATATACGAGATTGATGGCACGTAACATTGAGAATTGCTTTTATTACAATGTGTTGCCAAGATCATATTATATGCCTGGTGGAAGACGATAAAGGGATGTTCAATCAGGATGCCGACATCGGAGACTTCGACCATTGATGCCGTCTAGACACGGTGAAACGAACGCGAGAATGCTGAAACTCAACATATATATCATATAACAAAATTGTATATGTAAACAATAGCAATAATTTTAATGCATAATCATCCACCTTAATAAATTATCGCTTAAATGATAGAAATGCTAGAAATTGCAAGCCAATTCTAGAATCTTTCACCACACTCTTTAATTATCTTTGACCTTTATTTTTCAAAACACTGTAAGTTATAATCTTACAGTTATCCAGTTGGTAAATTCTTTTCATGATTTTTATGTTCTTATACCATGTTTATAATTTATACAATTATTTGCAAAATTCTTATTGATCCTCTCATTATTTTACATTCAAATCCTGTTAGCACCAAAATTGGTCACTAACACCCAAATGTAAATGAAAGCACCAACTAACAGTCACTGATACCAGATAAAATGTGTGTAGAGAGTAATAATATGAAGAACAGTTAAAATTAAAATGAAAGTAGTAAAGAACACCAAGTTTTATAGTGGTTCGGCTAACTTCGGCCTACGTCCACTCTAGAAGTTTCATTTTTATTGATGTTCGAATCAATTACAGTTACAAAGTGGTAGACTGACCTTAGTCTTATAAAATAAGAATTCAGAGAGCAGAAGAGAAGAAGAAGAACCCCCCCTTCTGAACCCCTACAAGCTGTATTTATAGGCGTATTTTGAGTTACTGGGCTTACTGAACGGTAAAGGCCCATTAAGAATTTCCACCGAGCCACATTCGTCTTATGCCGAACGACTTTCCACTGAGCCATTCGCCGAGCGACCCATGCCGAGCCGCCAATGCCGAGCGAGGTGCGATGCCGAGCGAGTCGCACCTCCGAACGAGGTGCGAGGTGTCGAGGTATCGAGGTGCGAGGTATCGAGGTGCGAGGTATCTACGAGGTATCGAGGTAGCGAGGTGCGAGGTATCGAGATGCGACTCCTTTATGCCGAGCGGGGAGTGTAGACCGAACGAAGTACTTGTGTCGTGCATTCCCTCCATTTCTTGACCAAATGACATATCCAAGTAAACTTCATCATTCGAAACCAAATCCATCATACTTCAAACTCGATAGTCGTGAAGTTAGTTAGGTTGAATCCGCCTACTTATGGCTTTGACAAAAGGCGGGTTAACAAATCCATATTTTTACACCAAACAAACGTTGTAAGTTTAATTATTTAAATAAGTTCAATAACTAATATTCATTAATTTATAAAATAGTTTCGGGAAAAATGACAATTTCAACTCATATACCACATTTGTATTATCAGAATGATAAAACTAATTTTTTATTAAATATATAAATCACTTAACAAAAATTATATGCATAAACAATAATAAATTAAATTATAATTGATATACCATACATTGCATAACAACATTTAAAGAGTAAATGCTATGTTTTTACAACATTGTTGTGTGCAACACACATGTTTGACACTAGTTAGTAAAGGAAAATAATAATGAACACACATATATGCGAAAAACTCAAACCAAATGTTATCGAATTTTCGTTACCAAATAAGTTGTACAAGTAATATTTCTCCACTAATGATATCTACATTTCCAATTGAAGCATCTTGTAGACAAAATTAATTATTTTAAACAATAAAACGCCCGATAATACAATAAAACGATTAGTATTTTTTCATTAAAAAATTTAAATAATTTATTTGATATTGGTTGTTTTGATAACTCAAATAATATTTTGTCCAATATAATGTCACTACTTGTTTTGTAATAAAATTTAAACTATGATCCAGCTAAATTAAAAATATAACATCATTTTATATCATTTTTTTAATTAAATAATACCTTTTGCCTGTGCGTCTTACCTTGAATAACACTTCGAATATTTTCGTGTGAGCAGCGCCGGTCTTATCATTTGGATTGCCCTGGACGAACTGCAGTTACGTTGTCCACGGTTGAATAAAATAATAATTATACAAAAACCAATATAAGTAAAGATAAGTAAAATGAATTTAACTCGGCTTTCAGTTTCATTCAAATGCAAAATCATAACAATTAAACATCTAGTCGATCCACTAGACTATTGTGAAATTTTCTTATATATTGATATTTGGATCGAAAGGTTGCCTTTCACATGGGATTTTGCCCCAGACAATTGGCTTGCTTGCCTAGGGCTAGGGCTAGGGCCGGCACTACATGTGAGTTAGACATTGAACTGTCAATGACAGTAAATTCATCGCACGGTATATGAATCCTATCATGCGGTGTTTGTGAAATAAAAAGGAACATGTTTTCAGATGACAGATGTATACATCAAGTCTTACTTCAGAGCATCTCCCTCATAATTATGCAGTACAATTTGCAAGTCATGCCATGGACCGCGTAGCTGTATCAAACACCGTGTATTACTGGCTCAGTCACACATTTCTTCAAATTTCTACATTAAACGAGGCATTAGACGGTTTTTGGTGTAGTTACCAGCATCATCGATGCAGATTGCACCATTTAATAGCGTCCAAACATGCAGTAAATTACATGCACTTGCAGTGTTTTCAAATACAAATCAAAATAACTAAGGAAATGGAATAGAAAGAGCACTGGGAGTTACAGCAAACATTATTATTTAATCTTCACACTTACAGTACAAAACAAACATATATGCACTCATCTTATTTCTTCAAATACAGATCATAAAACACATCTACACAAAAGAAACAAAACAGTCGAATTCAATCAAAAGCATTACTCAAACTTCCTCCAAGTAACGACAGTAAACCACCACCGTGAACCCTTCCTTCCGGCAGCGCAATACCCCTCGCTTTCATATTGACCGGAACCAAAACCTGTGCAGGTATCATCATACCACCATCCACCGATTCAACACAGTCAGAGACCACACTGACCACAGACGAACACTCGGTAGACGTCACAACCCCATTAAACAGGCCCGACCCAATAAATCCCACACTATCACCTTCAGAAGCCTTCAGTAAATTCCCATGAGAAGCACATAACCCACACCTACCCCTGGCAAATTTCTCACACCCACCGTACCCACACCTCTTACCCCCTCCATGCGCCTTGCAAAAATCTGTGCTTCCTTGAGCGCTCTTCCCACAATTCTCGTGCTTACACCTCCTTCCTCCTCCATGTCTAACACAGCAATCGGTCCTACCACGAGCACTCTTTGTGCACCCGGGCACCGCACACCTCTTCCCACCTCCATGCGCCACACAGTAGTCGGTCCCTCCATGCACGCTCTTAGGGCACCCTTCGGAACGGCACCTCTTACCCCCACCGTGCCCTTTACACAACGGTGTGCTGCCTTCCGCGCCCTTGTTGCACCCTCCGAACACGCACCTTCTCCCTCCCCCATGTGCCTTGCAGTACAGGGTACTGCCCTGCGCCCCCTTCCCACAGTTCAAGAACTGGCATCTTCTACCCCCACCGTGGGATATGCAGAGACCGGCCTGCCCTTCGGCGCTGCGGATGCACCCTTCGATTTTGCACCTTTTTCCACCTCCGTGCTTGATGCAGAGTCCTGATTTCCCACGCGATGCTTTCGTGCAGCCGAGGTGGTGCTGGCACCTGCGTCCTCCGCCGTGGGCGATGCAGAAGTCCGTTCTGCCCTCCGCGGATTTCGTGCAGCCCAGATGCTGACATCGGCGCCCTCCACCATGGGCTTTGCAGTAGGCGGTGCGGCTCTCTGCGCCCTTGTTGCAGTTGGGCTTCTGGCAGCGGTGCCCTCCTCCGTGGGATATGCAAAGCCCTGAGGAGCCGCGTGCACCTTTTGAACAGCCATTGAAGCTGCATTTTTTGTAGTTGTGGGGCTTTCGGTTGTTGTTTTCAGGTCTTGGGGCGAAGAGGAGGGAGGGTATGTACCCTCCGACTGGAGTTGGCGTGGTGCTCTTCGCTGAAGTCGAACCTTCGTCGATA
Source organism: Allium cepa (assembly GCA_030765085.1). Lineage (NCBI taxonomy): Eukaryota > Viridiplantae > Streptophyta > Magnoliopsida > Asparagales > Amaryllidaceae > Allium > Allium cepa. Next base: position 1,048,489,088 of record CM060941.1, read on the forward strand.
ACAGGAAAACCTAGACCAAGTTGTAGCATTCCAGCATCATCAGCTCCATCGAAGCAGTTAGTGTTGTATTTGTTTGAAGGGTCCTTGGCCTTGGTGATGGTAGATGGGAAATCATAAGAGCAATATGACGTCGGGGTTGGGCCTAAACCGAGAACTAACTTGCACCCGTCATCTGGGGAAGAGTCATTGAAGTTATTGGACATGGGATTATTGTTGTTGAGGTTCATTGGAATGCTATGGAGAGTGATAGGATTGTAATTTAGGAAGCTGAGAAATGTATTTACAGACTAATGGGTAATTTTATTGAGTATAAATGAATTGAAAATATAAACGGAACTTTAATTTGGAGCAACCACCGCTAACAAAGCCGGAAGTGTCAGCTCTATCCATTAATTAAAAGAAGAGTGTTGAGGTTGAATGGTTAATGATTTCCAAGCATAAGGCAGCTGATATTGTGAGTTGAAGCAAAACTGAGAATGTTGTTTAAAATCATCCGCCTACTTTATCCTGCGAAAGAGAAGATGGTCACTTTAAAAGCAAAGGAGTTGAATATTTGCTACGAATGTTCAAGAACTACTTATAAAATTATCATCATTGTTATTATTGACAATTATATAACATGCACAATGTCCACATGTATGTTTTATGCACGTGATGCAAGGACGATGGTTGAAATGACATATACTATAACAGAAACGGTAACAGGTTAGACAACTTTGGTTGAATTTATTAGTTATTACTTGTCTGCGTAAAATAGATAATTTAAAGTGTAAAATGGGTATCGCTGTCAGACACAAAATATGACACAACATATTTTAACCATTAGATCTCGCTGTGTTTGGTGTTTGAATTAAAGGGCTTGTGTTATCGATTGTATCGCCAACTTGTATCCTATATCCTTACGAAATTTTGAGTCTATCTACTCTCAGGTAAAAGTATATAATCAAAATATATATATATATATAATTCCCAGAAATTAACAAGAACAAGAATTATCGAGTCGTCTGAAGGATTTGTTACTATTATTGTAAATATGACCAATTCTTAATTCTACAATTACATACATACATACTATATATATATATATATATATATATATATATATATATATATAATGTTTGTATGTAGTCTGAACATAAGCTCCTATTAAATAGACGTCTGGTGTTCGAATGCCTATTAAATTGGCGTTTGTCTTCATTGAAGACTCTTCAATATTAAATAGGTGTGTAACAGGACAAACCTATTTATTAGGGTTGGAAATATTAGGCGTCAAGGACCAATTCAGGATTAGCCCCGGAATATTACACTAAATACGAAGCTGAATTTCTTCTGTTGGGGAGCTTCTTCCTCTGTCTGCGTGATACGAAGGCAAGGCTGAATGATGCACCGTTGGAGATGCTCTTATACTGTGATTAATTCAGATAATGTTTCCAAAATAAAACATCAATGGCACTCTTATATACTATTCAATGGACGGTAGCTATCGGTGCACCTTCTCCCTTCATCAATCAAGTGGAGAGTATATTCATACTCTCTGTTAATAGTGGCTAACATTGCTCGTATATTGAGTTACTTTATAATTTTTATTATTATGGTATAATTATGATATCCAAACCCACAACAAAATTGGAGCAAATATTTCTTATCTGAATTAGTATTACTATTAGTTTCCTTAAGTTTGCATAACACATTAAGATTACCTTTTTACTTTTGATTTCTAACCCAAATTAACATGCTAATATTGGTTTACCAAAAATAAAAGTTGTGTAAGACAGTGGAATGAGAGAACAAACTGGCCATCAATCAGTTTAGGACGTGGGGACTATTTTTCCTCTCTGTTCACGCAGAATACCTGAATTCAATCTAGCAGCATTTAAATTACTATGAAGGCTTTTAGAGAGGAAGTATTAATTACCAATTTTAGATCAAATTTTCCAACATGTGAAGGATTATTAGTTTAGCACACCCAAGCCATATTATTCCTAAAGGCGCAATTATGCTATCTAACCCCACAACAAAATTAATTCCTATGCATGTTCCCCTTAGGTGAGTGGACAACGTCCTCTGTATTTAAATGGCCATACAAAATGAATGGTACATCATCATCAAGCCAGTTCAAAGAATAGATCTAAGCAAACCTAAACAAATTCAGGTCAATAGATCAATCCATCCTGGATAATGGTCTAGAAATCAAATTGAACATTTTTTTAATCAAAAACAAAGATATAAAGCCCAACCTGTATGTATGTGTGTGTATCTGTCAATGTAAGTATGTTTTATAGTCCTTACCATAATTTTATTCAATTGTTCATTCATTCATCTCTAGTTTTCCAAGCCAGTGATTGCAAAAATCGCGAGATCTTCCAACGCGCGATTTGGAAGGAATCGCAGCCTTCCCAATCCAAGAGTTAAATTGGATCGCAACCCGTGTAAAATGTGCAATTCTATTTCAGAACGAAAATATTGGAGTCCAATACTGAATCGCGATTTTAATTTAAACATCGAACTGAAACAAAATCAAAAGAGATATAGTCCAGCATCGCGACCTCGATTCAGCGACAAAAGAAAAAAGAAAAAAGAAAAAAGAAGAATAGGAAGAAGAACAGCTGCAAACCTGAATTTTTTAGAACCCCTAAGCTTCAGCAAGGAAGACGACTGGCAGATTAGTTGAAAAGATACGGTCCCTGATTCTGTTTTTAAGGCTGCTGCAAGTAAAGCGGCTAAATAGCGATTATGTCAATTAGGCTAATTTTTCAAAAAAAAAAAAAAAAAAAAAGTTTGCACGGTATATTGTATTTTTTTGATAAAAGTTGCAAGCACTATTGTAATTTTATAAAAAAAAAATTCTTAAATTCGATAATGGAACAAAACTACAATTATCTACTAAAATTATACTTAAATAACAATAATTATTATTTATTAATAAAGAAATTTGATTTTTCAATTTTTGAAAATCTTTTTAAAAAGTCCAAGTTAACTTGCACTTTTCAACTAGTTTGCGTTTTGTTATTTTAAAAAATAGAGATTTAGTTTACATATTTAATATTACATGGACTTTTCTTTTAACAACATTAGAAATAGAGACTTGAAATGCAAAACCCCTTAACAGAAAATATTAACATTGAGTCGGTATTATCTCGAGTTCGACATCGCGATCTCGGTCTTCGTTTTTGTCAAACCACTGTGAGAAAACTGAGATATATTCTCGGATTTGATTGTATCTCCGAAAGAACTAGTAAAAAATGACGATTGATTAGACGTAAGTCTAAGATTTTGCCAGACCACTGTAAAAATCTTATGTCTCTTCTTCATTCTCTTTTAATTTGTTCATTTTAATATTTGTTTGATTCGTTTTCTAGTGATATTAGGGCATTGTACCAATCTTTTGGGCAACATTTTTGTTGCTTCATTTAAGATGAATTTAGATCTTATATTGGTGAAGATGAAGAGGCATAATATAAGAGTCATTGTTGGACCGAGTCAAGTGAGAGCATGGAGCAGGTAGAAGATGTCCACTAGTTCAAATCCACATTTTATCAATGTGACTAGAGAAGAAATTGAAAAGATGATGAAAAGTTTACAAGAGAGATTGATATCTCGATAAGAAAAGATGATTAACGGATTTTCCAAAGGATGGAATAATAAAGTGCAGTTGGAGTTGTTGAAAATCAGAACCGAATGCTAGAAGGCAGAACAGATAGACAAGGAAATGAAGCGAAGTGATCTAGAACCATCCCCTAACACACCAATAAATCGGTACCGAGAGATCCAGACCAGTTGATAGTGACATGTTTGGACATCGGGGTATGGTCGAGAATGGAAAAGCACATCAAATGAATGATGTCGAGCCTTGAAATCCAAACTGAAATGCAAACTTGCAACTACAAGGATTAGAACTGGAAGTTCCCCACAAGAATGGGAGCATGAAGAAGAATTGAATCAAAGGCATGTGCAGAGATTTCAACTGAATCCAAATGGTTGTTAGTCCTTGAGATGATGGTTTTGATGACAACAACCTTAGAATAAGATTATAAAATATAAATACTAACATTATAGTTTAGATTTATATGTATATGCAGGACTTAACCATGTAGGTACCAAGAATGAAGACTGTACAGTATAGAGATTTAAAATATCAAGATTGAGGACTCAAGACTATCAAGATTATCAAGAGTTCAAGATAAGTAATTTAATTAGGAATTTTGTTAAAACTCCTAGAAAAGCACCGACATCTTAAAATCCAATTTATTTGTGGAATGGAATCCACTTCGAGCCCGTTAAAGGGACGGAACCCTAAGTAGGATGGAACCTACTTAAAATCTAGTGGAACATTGTTTTGTATCCACTAACTTTTATTCAAAATGTTTTACAAAATTATATATTATTTTCAAAAATTTTTCCAAAATCTTCCTTTTCAAAGAGTCAAAAACATCTATCCTGGTTTTAATATTTTTAGCCTCAAAATAATCTTTATTTTCAAAATCAATTTATCCTTGTTTTTTAAACTATCTTTTAATTATAATATATTTAATTTTTAAATATTTATACTTATATTTAAATATAAAATTATAGTAAAACTTTTATACATACCAAAATATTATTATCTATATTTACTTATGTATTTTAACTATAGTCAAGTATATTTACAAAGTTTAAAATAGTTTTAATATAAGATAGAAGTTATTTTCAAAGAAAAACAAATCACCAAAATTTCCTTTGGCATGTCGACATACTCAAGTACCCCATGTCGACATGGTAGCAGTTTATTTCAAAATTTTGAATTTCAAAGGAAGTGTCTATTTGTCATATCCTTTCACGAATGGACATGGCTGTTGTTTTACTATATATAGGGGTGGTTTTGAACGAATTTGTATTTATATTTTTCTGGTTTTCACTTCTCTTCTTCTTCCACATTTCTTTATACATATTCTTACCATCGCTCTGCCAAAATCAACATTGAATCTAACTAGATCATTTCTAGTTTGATTCTCTATCACTATCTCAACAAGATCTCAGTGCTATTCAGAGTTATAGACTTCTTTGTAATCAATTTAGTGAGAAAATGTGTGACTGTAGCCATGGAAATCAATCAAGCGAGAAAAGGTGTGATTGTGGCCTTGGAAATCAATCAAGTTAGAAAAGGTGTGATTATATCCCAGGAAATCAATGGGGCGAACTTGTTGCTTCTGAAACCAAGTATCTCTACCCAGAGTATTGTGAATCTGGAGTGGTGTACCTCGTGGCCTTGAAATCGAGGGTGTAATTGTACAATTTCTTTTGAAAGGAAATCCGTACTTGTGTGCGGGACTGAATGTAGGCTAACTCCGAACCAGTATAAAATCCGGTGTGTTCTTTCCTTTATTCTTTTACTTTATTTCTGCATCTGTGTTTGATCCTGTAATCATATATGTGTATGAATATTGCATACATTTGTGTTCAAATTAACAAAAACTCAAAAATATTTAGTAATTCCTTAAAACATTATTCAGCCCTCAAGTATTAATCCTAGCCTTAAGATCTGTATTCCGCATTTCTCACATTTGGTATCAAAGCAAGGTTTTCAAAGTTTTCATAATCTGATTTTTGAATTTTTTTCAAAATGGATACCAACATTGGTACTGTTAACACTACCAACACTGGTTCTATTATCCCTGTCACTAGTTCATTTATAGAAGGTCAATCTACTATCAGACCATCACTTTTTAATGGCAGTAACTATGCATATTTGGCATGTAGGATGAAAATATATTTACAATCTATAGGACTAGACACTTGGAATGTCACACAGACCGAATATTCTAAACCCACAACTGATTTTGCACAGTGGACTGCTGAGCAAAAGACTGTTGCACAAAATAACTCTAAAGCTACGAATATTCTTTTTTGTTCACTTGACAGAAATGAATTTAATAGAGTGTTAGTTTGTAAGTCTGCATATGAAATCTGGAAAACTTTGCAAGGTGCTCATGAAGGAACAAGCAAAATTAAACAGACCAAAATTTCCATGCTCACAAACCAGTTTCAATTATTTAAAATGAATTCTAATGAGTCTATTTCAGATATGTATAGTATATTTCAAAACATTGTGCATTTTCTAATATCATTGGGAAAGAAATTTTTGGAAGAAGATCTAATGTCGTTTGAAGTCCAAATGATTGAGAGAAGAGAAAGCAAAGCATCTGAAAAGAAATCAATGGCGTTCAATGCATTGACCGATGTATCAAATTCAAACAGCGATAATGATGAAGAGATAGCGCTTATGACCAAGAATTTTCGAAAATTCCTGAAATACAGAAATATGAATAATCTCAAGAGAAACAACTATAAGAACTCTGGAAATCAGAATGTAGTGCCAAACAATATCAAATGTTTCAACTGTGACGAATTAGACCATATCAAAAGAGACTGTCCGTACTCAGATAGGCAAAATCTTCCTATAAACAATGATTCCATAAAGAAACTAAAACATGCATTTATGCTACTCTAGATGACTCAGACTCGTCCTCAAGCGATGAAGATCAGAAGACAGATAATTCAAATATGTTTTTCACGGCAGTTCACGACTCCGACGAATTCAGAAAAACAAACTCAAAAAAATGTACACATTTACAATACAATTGGTTGAAATTGCATGTTTAGAATTGGATGCTTGATTGATTGATTTTGAATTGGTGTGTTGTTTGAATTTTAAATTTTTATTATTTTATTATTTTATTATTGTTATTACTACTACTACTACTACTATTAATAGTATCATAATATTTTATGAAATATACTATAATTCCAGTAATATTCCAGATATTTATAGGCATTAAAAATAATATATATATATATATATATATATATATATATATTAGAATACTTAAGAAAAATAATCATGGAAATTTAAAGGCATATGTCGACATGGTCCCTACCATGATGTCGACATAGGTACAGAATTTAAAATTTAAAATTTGAATTCAAATGGTTGAATTTCCCTCCACCTTTTCACTTCATTCAATTCTCTGAAAAGCTACCTTTTGACCAGAGAATATGTCATTTGAGAATCTATTTATTCACTATCTTTTATCACATCTTTTCACTTTCATTTTCAAATTTAAACTCTCTCTTCAAAACTTCAAGCTCTCTACTCTCTACTCTAATGGCTACTTCAAGCAACCCCTCCACAATGAGAATTTCCAGAAAGATAAAAGAGCAACTCTTCAATGATCTGAAGGCAATAAAAGCATACATCAATTATGCTATGGAAAGTCCATCCCGGAAAGTTTGCTTTATTTCAAGATTTTTCTTCTTATGAAATTGATTCTCCTTTTGCAAACAATCAAGTTCTTAGTCTTGTTGATGCTTCTCAAAATGATTTTGTTTGTTATCCAAGTCTTGTTAAAATTTTCTACGCAAATTTAAACCGTGGATATTATAATGGAAATAATGATGAGATTTGGGGTAGTGTCAAAGGCACTAGAATTATTTTAAATTGTGATCTTTTGGGTACCATTCTCAATTGCAAAGCATGGGAATGGATATTTCTATCTTTAATATCGATGAAAATGATCATGAGGCATTTCATCACATTTTCAAAGGAAATGATGATTTTGAATTCAAAAATCGAAACTTTCGACCAAACGCCAGAATTGTTAATCTTCTTTTACAACATACTTTGACCCTAAGATCCGAGAATTTTAACAATTCAACTTCAAAAGTTTGCAAAGCATTTTTGTGCTATTTTTTGAAATTATGATATTAATTGGGCGCAAGTTATTTTAGATGAACTTCGTCCCAAAAATCTCGAAATGGGAGAAAACACTTTGTATCATGGAATCTATCTCACTCGGATTTTTAACTATTTTGGAGTAGATTTCAAAGGAGAAGAATTTGTTTCAAGAAAGGTTTTTAATCACTCAAATATTTCTCTTATGAAAATACCATTTATTTTTCAATCTTATGAGACTCTTGCCGAAAAGGAAGAGCGTTTGGCTCATAAGGAGATGGAAGAGGAGGAAGTGGAAGAAGAAGAAGGGGATGAAATGGAAATAGAAGAAGACAAAGAAGGTGAAACCTCTTTGGAAAGCATTGACTATCCTTCCAATCCAACCAACAAAACCCTTCTCAAAAATCAAAAGACTATTGCCGAGAATCAACGGATTCTTAAACGGTCCGTTAGTAAGAAATTGGATAAAACATCATCAAAGATGAACAAGTTTTTCTCCAAAGTCAGCAAGGAGCTTGGATTATCTTCATCTTCATCATCCCCTAACTAGTTCTATCTTTTCATTTCATATTGTATTAGTTTCGTTTGTTTTGATTTGGGTGTTCATGTAGTTCTTTATGATTAATCATTGTATCATTCTATTATGCAATAAAATTGAATTTCCTTTCTGTTATCTAGCTTATCTTATCTCCAGAATAAATGTTAGTATATTACATACACACACACACACACACACAAATATTCACAAAATCAAAATAAGCCATCAAAATTCACTGGACCATGTCGACATCCCCCCTTTGACCATGTCGACATGTACTGGTCAGAAATGACAATTCATTTTAAATTTGAAATTTGAATAACTATCTTATGTCTATTCATTTCAACGAATTTCTACACCTATAAATACATATTTCTTCCAGAATTCATCACTCAGAATTATCTCTTATCTATTTTATCCCTAATTCTTCTCACAAACTCAATTATGGCCAATCCAGTTCATAATTTAACCGAGAATCTTAAAGAAACTCTTAATTTTTTCAAGAATATTCTTTCGTTCATTCTTCGTAAGCAGCGACACTTGGAATTGAGTCAAACGATCAAGGAGCAAGAAAAGCATTTCGATGCGATACGATGGATGATTTCCTCCCTACACAAGGATGATAATGAAGCACATCCTCCTATTTCTCTCACCAATGATAATGAAAATTGGGATGCCATTAAAGCAGACCCTATATTTGAGGAAGAAGGATGGGTGAAAGTTCCCCGTAATGTTTGATTTTATTTGATTGCTTTGTTTGATTTAAATTGTTTGCTTGGATTGATTTGATTTGACTTGATTTGGTTTGGTTTGGATTGATATTTGGTATGCAAAACATGTATAAATATGCATTGCTATTTATACGATATTTGATTAATTATCATGTCTATTAGTATCATTATCTCTTAATCTATCTATTATATATTCCATTGTATAGTTTATTAATGCATGTACTTTAGTGCAAGAATGAGGGGAGTTATATAGTTTCGAGTTAGTTTTTGTTGATGACAAAGGGGGAGAAATATAAAATAGGATAGTTAGGCATAGACTAAGGAGGAGTTATTAGTTTTAGGGGGAGTTATTAGGATAGAAGTAATATTTTATAAACAAAGGTTGTCATCATCAAAAAGGAGGAGATTGTTAGTACTTGAGATGATGGTTTTGATGACAACAATCTTAGAATAAGATTAGAAAATATAAACACTAACATTACAGTTTAGATATATATATATGCAGGATTTAACCATGCAGGTACCAAGCATGAAGATAGTACAGTATAAAGATTCAAGATATCAAGATTGAAGACTCATGAGTATCAAGATTATCAAGATTTCAAGATAAGTAATTTAATTAGGAATTTTGTTAAAACTCCTAGAAAAGCACTGGCATCTTAAAATCCAAGTTATTCATGGAATGGAATCCACTTCGAGCCCGTTAAAGGGATGGAACCCTAAGTAGGATGGAACCTACGAAAAATCTAATGGAACAATTTTTTATATCCACTATCTTTTATTCAAAATGTTTTACAAAATTATATCTTGTTTTCTAAAATGTTTTCAAAATCTTCCTTTTCAAAGAGTCAAAAACATCTATCCTGGTTTTGATATTTTTAGCCTCGAAATAATCTTTATTTTCAAAATCAAATTATCCTTGGTTTTTAAAATATCTTTTAAATATAATATATTTAATTTTTAAATATTTATACTTAGATTTAAATATAAAATTATAGTAAAATTTTATATATACCAAAATATTTTTCTCTATATTTACTTATGCATTTTAACTATAGTCAAGTATATTTATAAAGTTTAAAATAGTTTTAATATAAGATATAAGTTATTTTCAAAAAAAAAAACAAATCACCAAAATTTTCTTTGGCACGTCGATATACTCAAGTACCCCATGTCGACATGGTAGCAGTTTATTTTAAAATTTTGAATTTCAAAGGAAGTGTCTATTCGTCATATCCTTTCACGAATGGACATTGCTGTTGTTCTACTATATATTAGGGAGGTTTTGAACGAATTTATATTCATATTTTTCTGGTTTTCACTTCTCTTCTTCTTCCATATTTCTTTATACATACTCTTACCATTACTCTGCCGAAATCAACATTGAATCTAACTAGATCATTTTTGGTTTGATGCTCTATCACTATCTCAACAAAATCTTGGTGCTATTCAGAGTTATAGACTTCTTTGTAATCAATTTAGCGAGAAAAGATGTGGTTGTAGCCTTGGAGATCAATCAAGCGAGAAAAGTTGTGATTGTGGTCTTGGAAATCAATCAAGTTAGAAAAGGTGTGATTGTAGCCTAGGAAATCAAATGGGTGAACTTGTTGCCTCTGAAATCAAGTATCTCTACCCAAAGGATTGTGAATCCGGAGTGGTGTACCTCATGGCCTTGAAATTGAGGGTGTAATAGTACAATTGCTTTTGAAAGAAAATCCGTACTTGTGTGCGGTACTGGTTGTAGGGTAACTCCGTAAAATCCGGTGTATTCTTTCATTTATTGCTTTTACTTTATTTCTGCATCTGTATTTGATTCTGTGATCATATATGTTATTGAATATTGTATACATTTGTGTTCAAATTAACAAAAAAACTCAAAAAGATTTAGTAATTCCTTAAAATACTATTCGCCCCCTTAAGTGTTAATCCTAGCCTTAAGATCCGTATTCCGCATTTCACACAATGATCACTTAACTGAGATGGTAAGACATGTACTTCGAGGTGAAGCTATGGTCCGAAGTTTGGAGGACGTGAATGGAAACCACCTCACCCCCAAACACACGATACACAAGGAATTCACCTGATTTCAAGTTACCTACTTTGGAGCCGTGCGATGGAAAGATGTATCCAACTGTTCACTTAATGATATACATCCAACGTATGAGAGTGTTAGCAGCTTCGGAGGAGGTGATGGGACGATGTTCCTATTGTACTTGACTAATTTGGCTGCCATGTGGTTTCACCAACTAGATAATTGGTCCATCATCAGTATGTGTACCGATTTAGTGGAAAATTTTATGGACCAATTCATAGTTCATATAGTTTGGCCAAGGAATGTGTTCACACTTTCAAGTATAAAGCAAAGAGAGTGTAAGCTTTGTTATTTGATTAGATTTAATGCATCATTGCTGCATTTCAGAAACCATGCTCGTTGATAGTACTTGTTAGTGAAGTTTTTCAGCTTCACCACACTCAACTAGATCGTGGAGCAATCTAGTCATTTAGTTGCTTCCACGAATTGGAACTGGTAAATTTATTCTATGTTAAATCTGCCTTTGAGAAGTGACCATATTACTGAACACTTACATAGCCTAGTAGATGCGCTCCAACTGTTTGTTGAAAAATCAAGATGGTTTTATGAATGAATGGCAATCCAAAATTAGATGACGGAACAATAAAAGTAAAAGACACATATTCGGATAATCCTACATCCATAGAATGACACATATTCGAGAGGAAAAATATCTCCTTTTTCGTCCTCTAATGTTTTCCTTTATAGTATGAAAAGTGCGTTTCTAGTTGTCGCGGTCGCCTTTGATCTTTTTTCTTCAATCTTCGCCCTTAGATTTTCCATCTGTCATTCATCTGCAATGCCTATTCTTTATACCTGGATTGGTGATGGGTTTTTGGCGGCAAACCATAATATTGGTGGGATTTTGAAAATTTGAAGCAAGATGTCCGAAAAATTGGGCTGGAAGCCCAAGCCTGTATGGGTTTGTCTCCTTTCTCTCAGAATGGAAAATTTCTTAAAAGGAATGGTAGGGGACCGTCCTAATGCTTTAAATATGTTGTTGATGCATATGAATGGGTGTAGTGGTGAATAGTGCCTTGCGTTCAGGTTGTACTGCTAATACCTTTGCCATCTTTGTTTGACTTGACATCATGTAGGGTCGGACTGGAGTAGCATTTCCCATACTAATTTGATAGTTGACTTTGCGTATGCCTGGAATGTGCTTGAGGCTATTTGTGATTTGAGTTGTGTGCAACTTGAGTTTCCCTCTTTGCAAATATGCTTGGATTGCCGATGAGAGAGAGCTTCACATTTGTCATTTACCCGTAAGTATAATTTTGCATTGAAGCATATCCAAAGCAGCCATGCATATACCCTTTAGAGTGCTTTTGACCCTGTACGGCGCTGCCTAGGTTGCCCCCGATGTATTTGGCGCAGAGCTCTTCCTGTAGGTATTGGCAAAATATGAGCCTTAGAGGTGTGGTGAGCTCAGTATATCATGTATTGCTTCCTGCGCCTCAGTAGAGTATTTCACTTTTTGGCTTTGATTTTTGATATAGCCACTGTGACTTGCCCATGTTTCCTGATACGTGAAACATTTGTCTCTTGCCATGGTTCCATTGGTTGCAGGGCTTTGGTCAGGTTATGTGTTGTGACTTCTAGCTAGTTCCCTGTTCAATACAAATTTAATTGATTCACTTCTTTTTCTCTAGTCTTCTTGACATGAGGGTACCTTTTCTAACTTCAAGGACTGCCCATTTTCCTTCGCCATAGTTCATCGTAAGAATGGGTATAACACTTGCCCCCAAGTCTACGATGACTGTAGGTTGGGGTAGACTTGTTGTCTTAAACACCTGGTCTGTATGTCTAGTCAGTTCTTTCTAGTCTATTTTTCAGTGCAAAAAATGTATTTTTGGTCGGACTTGCATTTAATGCTCTTGCACACATGCCATTCCCTTACTGGGCCATCTTCAAACAACTGTTCAATCTGGCTTTTCATTTCTCTATGCAGATTTTTGTAAATCTTTGCACTCATTATTTTAGCAGAAAGATCTACATTTCATAAAAATCTTTGATCACATCAGTCATGTGGCCATTATTCAAAGTGAGATACGTATACTCTTTCTTCATTTTTCCCACATTTCTTTTTATCCTTTTGTTTGAAAAGAACCGATGCTAGGTTAGTTACCAAATTTGGAAGCGTCTTCAGTAGATTGTCAGTAAGAGAAATTGTTGCGATTCTTGTTTGATCCTTTTTAGAAGTAATCTTTATAATTTTGATATGGATTCCTATTTTCCTTCCTCTACGATTCTTCCATCTGAGATCACCCGACTGGAAGAGGCTATTGGCGTCCTTTGACAATTTGGATTTTCTGGCTATGAGGTTAGGGTTCCCGAATCTCATGAATGCATTAATACACCGCTGGAGGGATACATCTCCACTACTCCCAAACATTTTCGGTATGGTTTGTATCTTTCTATGCATCCGACTGTCCATTAATGGCTTTATCCCTAGATGTTGCTCCGGTTCAACTTTCCCTCATTTGTATATCCTTACCTTAGCCATGTTAGTCGGGGGATGCTGCGTTAAAGTTGGAAGGAATAGAGCAGACCTCAGAAGAGGGTGAAAAGCTATACAACTTTATTTATAGAGAGGAAATTGAGCAATATAAGAAGCAGGTGAAGGAGATGTCTGCAGAAATCACTTGATTGCTCAGTGAGAAAGAAGTCATTGAATATAGGAGGGTGATTTCTCATCCCCTCTCAGATACTGTCCCTGCTTTTCCTGTAGGTTTTGGGACCTCTCACCCTCATAACGATGGATGGAAACTATTGCCCATGGACTATTTGGTGAATTTTCTAGTCAAACCATAAAGACAAGGTCTCAACTGATCGAGACCCTGAATGACATAAGGAGGATGGAAATGTTAAAGATATGTAAGCTTGAGGACTCATTGTAGGTTTTTCGAGGTAGGATTGCTTCTTACTCGAATAAGCTTAAGAAAGAGAAAGTTAAAAGTAAAAGGGAAGAGGTGTCACTACAATGATCCCGAGACATCCCAGACATTTTCTACCCCACGTTGGCCCGAAATTTTCTAAATGACAAGCATGACTTTGAAGTGATAGTTGACCAACATATGGATCAATGGACAAGAGCATGTTATGACCCTCGTAGGACATTTCTTGCTAGCACTGGTCCACCTCTTCCTAATGTCCCTTAGATATTATCTTAGTATTCTACTTTTAAAATTCCAAGATTAGGAAAACATTTTTATAGCGCTTGAATGATTCAAAAGTTTGCTTGTTGACTATTACTTCTTCACAAAATTTTCAAATTTTTAGCAGTCTCACTTTTCTTATTTATATTATTATTTAACTTTGATATGTGTGGATTTATTTAATTTTATGGTTGGCTTTTCTCGATCAAGGTTTAGAAATAGCCATTCTCCAAAAGAGTTAGATTCTGCTCTACTCAGAGTAGCAGAATTGGAAGACATATTAAAAAATGCCGAGAGTATATACAAGTCCACATATAAGGATGAAATTAAAAAGGTAAAGAGAAGGATTGTGGAGATGGATAAATGGCACTACGAATTAGCACGAAGGAGGATCCTTAGATGACTTCTGTTGCATGCACCTCCCTTGGATCAGATGCCATTCCATGCCTCCTTATGGACTGACCCAGATGTGGTCCTCAAATAAAAGAATGACATGAAGACTCATTATGAAGTCAGGATTAAAGAGTTGGAGAATTATTATAAAGAGGAATTGGGACACCGGGTACTCGGATTTCACCCTTTTGTTCTATCGATGATGGTCTCTTTGGTCTCCTTCATAGGAATACTAACAAAACGAGGGAACATCTCTTAGATGAGATTGAGAAAACCAGAAAAGTGGCTATAAGGTGGGTAAATGATTTAGAAAACAAGAAATTCAATTTGGATTGTGAGGTCCGGTTAAATTTCATCATAGTTTCTCAAGGTGGGATGGATAGGGCGCCCCTATTAGAAGAGCTTCATAGAGGAAAGGTGAAAACAATAGCGGAAATTGGCCGACAATGCATAATTGACGGTTTTAAACATTTCTGGCCTGGACTCAATTTTTCCTTCTTATATAACTGGACCAGTTATGAGTATAAATCTCTGGATTACAAAAACATCTGGGCTAGTGCTATTTATGATCCCCGTGTTTCTTACCGTAGCTCAACTCATGGTAGTGCTACCCATACTCGATCATTAGTTATGAGTATTGAACTGGAAAACTAATTTATTGCTTTTCATTTAGTAGATGGTTCATCTTAGCTTATAGCATCGCATTCCCACCGGTCACATCGA
Source organism: Allium cepa (assembly GCA_030765085.1). NCBI lineage: Eukaryota > Viridiplantae > Streptophyta > Magnoliopsida > Asparagales > Amaryllidaceae > Allium > Allium cepa. The sequence goes on from CM060941.1 coordinate 1,048,504,410, forward strand.
CATGGAGTGGTTGTACCCAGTTCATCTTTTGGTTTTGAACCAGATTTGTAACTTAGTTTTTCATCAAGGGGCGTTATTCTGTAAAATGACCCAGACTGTAATTTTTTGTACATTACGTGCGGATATGTAAAATTGATAACAATATTTTTGTTAGGTATGTAATGATCATAACTAAGTATTGATAACCCAGTCTTTTGATATATACATGGCAAGCTTTGAGTAGCATTTGGAGCTGCACCTGATTAATAGCTTTTGGTACATTCTGTATATTATGCTTTCTTTCCATGCTTAGGATAAGCTCTCGGAGTAGCATATGCCTCCTGGTCATGACTAATAGGTCATAGTCTTGACCTGACCACTTATCTGGATGTAGCATCCTGTGCTGACCTGGTTGTAAGATTGATATTACCTATCCCCTTTCTCTAGGGGCATAGTGTCTTTGGCCGTATACTTGGTGTGATCTCTCCCTTGTTTGGGGTTGTAATGCCCTCAGCTGCATGCCTGGTACGACCTGCACTCCTATTTGAGAACATAATGCCATATGTATTCTGAGTCGAATTCTTCTCTAGCCTCATTGTTCTAATTTCTAAGATTGTCATTGTCGTTTTAGGTGGTCCATCGATCAAAATGCAGTAAGCTATGAAGAGTAATTTGTTCGTGCGCTTGGCAGAGTCTCCCCACTATTTGAGGAGGACTAAAATAGGATTTGACTAAGAAGTTTGGTCGTGTATACAACCTTTGTGACATGCGCATGGTGTTTTTGTACTAATTATGGTTGTCCAGTATCCATACGTCCAGCGTGGTATGTTGAATTAGCTAACGTAATGCTTTTTTATACTGGTTCCTAGACTTGAGGAACTGAATCGATTCACCGAAAATGATGTATGGGAACTTGTTCCTAGACCTAAGGACAAAACTATAATAGGAATTTAACGGGCTCATAAAAATAAAATGAATGAACAAGGTGAGGTTGTTAGAAATAAAGCTCGGTTAGTCACGCAAGGTTACGTCAAGAAGAAGGAATAGACTATGATGAAAACTTTGCATCCGTAGAAAGTTTAGAAGCCATTAGAATACTACTTTTTTTCGCAAACCACAACAATTTCAAATTATTTCAAAAGGATATCAAAAGTGCCTTTTTAAATGGTTTTGTTAAAAAGGATGTTTATGTTGAACAACCTCCACTTTTTAAAGAAGAAAAGTTTTTATGTTTACAAATTAAAGAAAGCTTTATATGGTCTGAAACAAGCTCCTAGAGCCTGGTATGATAGACCAAGATCTTACCCAGATCTTACCTATTGAGATCAAAATTTGAAATTGGTAAAGTAAATAATACTCGTTTTATTAAAAGAAGCAAAAATGATATCCAATCAGTATAGATTTATGTAGATGATATAATTTTTGGATCAATAAACAATGAAATGAACAAAGAGTTTTTTGAAATAATGACAAAAGAGTTTGAGATGAGTCATATGGGTGAACTTGCTTTCTTTTTAGGATTGCAAATAAAATAATTAGATAGTGGTACTTTCATTAGTCAAGAAAAGTATGCTAGGGATCTAGTTAGTAAGTTTGGTATGACCACTACGAGTGGAAAACCCACTCCCATGGAAACCAATAAAGCCTTAAATAAAGAAGACATGTCAAAAGATGTTAACCAAAGACTATACAGGGGAATGATTGGATCGCTACTCTATATAACTAGAAGTAAGCCTGATATCGTGCATAGTGTCCGTCTCTGTGCAAGGTACTAATCTCAACCCAAAGAAACCTACTTTACCCTAAAATGTCCTATTTTACCCTAAAATGATTCATTTGATTTGATCTAAGATATGTTAAACGCACTTTATACTATGGCCTATTTTACCCTAAAATGATTCATTTGATTTGATCTCATATTGTGATGCTAACTATACTTGTTGTAAATCAGACTCAAAAAGTACAAGTGGAACTTGTCACATTTTAGGACATTCTCTGGTTTTCTAGTTTAGTAAAAAACGAAACATTGTCTCACTATCAACAACTGAAGCAGAATATATCTCTAGTGCTTTGGATTGTTCAAGCTATCTATATGCAATAGACCCTAAAGGATTTTGGATTAAATATTTCAAAATCACTAATTTATTGTGACAATACAAGTGAAATAAATTTATCCAAAAACCCTACTCATCAAGCCAGAAAAAAACATATTGATATAAGACATTACCTGCTTGGAGATAATATGAGTAAAGAGATTATTTCTCTTGAATTTATCAACACTGAGAATCAAATAGCTGATATTCTGACCAAACCCTTGAATCAATCAACCTTTATTAAATTAAGAAGAGAACTAGGTTTTTTTTCTATAACTGAGATATAGAATACATATATAGTAACATATATATTTAAATAAATAGAGAAAAACAAAGTTGTCAAGGACTCTCGTTAGATTGTTATTATATTAATGTTTTTTTATTTTGTATACTTGTATATATTTGTGTCTATGTTTCATATGTGTAATGTAACAACATATATAATAAAATTAGATTTATGTTTGCTTATTGTACTTCGTTGTTAGCATTTGGTTCCATAGTATTAGTTTAAGGGGGAGTTCTGTACTTTGGGATTCGTTTTTGTTGATGACAACGAGGGAGAATTATAAACTAGGTTAGTTAGGCTTAGATTAATGGGGAGTTGGTAGATTAAGGGGGAGTTGTTAGAATAAGGGACAATCAGAGTAGAATCGGAGTTTGTTGGATTAGATTTTACAAATATAGTTTGTCATCATCAAAAGGGGGAGATTGTTAGTTCCTGAGATGATGGTTTTGATGACAACAACCTTAGGACTTATTATAAAATATAAATACTAATATTCTTATCTGAATATATATGTATATGCAGGATATATATGCAGGTACTGAGAATGAAGACTGTATAGTATAAAGATTCAAGACTGATTATAAAGATTCAAGACTGAGTATAGAGATTCAAGACTGACGAATTCAAGATTGAAGAAATCAAGATTGTAGAAATCAAGATTGAAGATTCATGAGTATCAAGAGTCCAAGATACTAAGATAAGTAATAGAGTCTATATTTATGTTAAAACTTCATAATAACACTCAAATCTTTACTCGGATTTTAATTGTGAAATATAATCCACCTTCTCGCTTTAATAGTGGGATGGAACCCATGACATCTTTAGTGGGATGGAACCCACTACCCTCTCCGGTGGAATGGAATTCACAAAAAAATTTCAAAATGATTTATTTTTTCAAAAATAACTTTTTAGAGTCATCTATATCAATTTGGATATTTTAGCCTTATTCAAAAACTATTTTTAATCATACTAATTTCAAAATCATCACTTTTTTTAAACTATTTCTTGATTTTAATATTTTAGCTTTAATATATTTTTAAAGAAATCTAGACTTATTTTTGGAATATTAATTTTATATTATAGATTATATATTTTAAAATTACTTTCTAAAACTCTTTTAGAAGTTTAAACTATATTCAAAATGGTTTACGAAGTTTAGAAATTGTTTTGACAAGTTTTAGAATAGAAATCATTATAAAGCAAAATCTATTTCCAAAATTAACATAGACATGTTAACATCCGTCATCCCCCCATGTCGACATGGTAGCCATAGAATTTAAAATTCAAATTTTCAAAAGAAGTGTCTATTCGTCATAACCTTTTGCGAATAGACATGATCGTTGTTCTCCTATAAATACCAGTTGTTTTCTATGAATTTTAAATTAGTTTTTCTTCATTTCTTCACTCCTTCTTCTCCACTCAAATATTCTCTTATATTTCAAATGCTTTAACAAAATTCTGTCAAAATTCTAAGTGAATCGAACTCAATCATCTCTAGTTTGATTCTCTGTCACTCTCTCTCAAAGTTCTCAGTGCTATTCAAAGTTCATTTGTAATCAAACGAGTCTCTCCCTATTAAAGTGTGATTGGAAACAGTGTGATTGTGGCCCGTAAATCAATTAGGTGTGATTATAACTCATAAATCAATTAGATGATCCTGTAGACTGGCTAAATCAAGAGAGTTTGCCCTGGACACGGAGACAAGAGGGTGTATCTCATGGCATTGAAATCAAGGTTGTAATATCGACATTATATTTGAAAAGAAATCTGCACAAGAAATTGTGTGGGACTAGATGTAGGGTAACTCCGAACCAGTATAAAATTATGACATGTTCTTTCCTTTACTGCTTTTATTTACTATTTGCATCTATGTCTGATTCTATAATTGTTTATGTGTTTGTAAATTACATATGTTTGGATTTGATTTGAGAAGATTTCAAAAAGATTCATAAAATTAATTAAACACTATTCACCCCCTCTGGTGTTAATTCTGCCTTTAGATCCGTAATCTGCATTTTCTATACAATCCACAACTAAAACATCGAATAGGATCCCAACAATCTCTAGCTAGATAATAGTAACCCCCATACCGAAAATAAATTCACTTTTCTTTTCTGTTATCTATCTAGTTCTTAAAAGATTTTTTTGGTTGAGGATCTAAGGAAACGAACCCTTTGATTCTTTCACAACCTGGGTGTATGATCGATAACAAGTTTTGCTAGAATTTGGAATGAAAATATTCAAGAAAGGATTAGAAATGAATTAGAGTACAAGATTTGAAGAATTTGAGAAAGAAGAAGGAAAGCGTGGGAACAAGGAAGATGCCAATTTTTTTCTTTAGGATGCGCTAATAAATTGAAATTAGTTTAGTTATTGCATGTTAAATAAATCAACTGAAACGATAAGTAAAATATGACTTTGTTAGGAAACAACCAAATTGGATCCAATGTTAAATATTAGATTTCATTAAGCTATTAAGATCCAATTAGGGATTTTTTGTAATTTGCCTATTTCAATCGTTGCCGAATGGGCTAGATCCAACACTATCATGTTTTCAGTAACTACCTAAGCCTGTCTTCTAATGTTTAGCCCTTCATATGGTTAATAGCTACTCCCTTTAGGTTGGATGATTAATGACTAAGAAGCTTTGTAAAACATAAGCATTTATGAAGTATTTATATATTTAGGGCACATATTAATGTAACATACTTAATTATAGATCAATAACATTACATTAAATATTTTAGTTAAGTTTTATATGGCTAAGCAATTTGATGTTGTATTTATGTAATTATGGACCATATATCCAATTTCTAATGACAACCAAATATGTTTAAGTTCTTCTTTCATAATGTAAAAATGAGTGTAGAATTTTTGTTAATAAGTACACTTGATTTTTACAAATGTTATTTCATTAATTAAAAAAGAGTGTAGAATTTCACAAATAAGCACAGTCTATTTTTACAGTTATAATTTGAATCCTACTCGGATTTATGATTCACGATTCAAATCCCGTTTCGATTCAAATTTCAAACTTTATGATTTAAGATTTGATTCTCATATTGAAATCATTATTCCAAGCATTTAAAAAAAGTCTACTAACATTGTTCTAAATTTTAAGGGAAACATTGGACAGGGTTTTTTCTCCCTCCACTAATGCTATTGCAATTTTGGTTTCGGTCGACACTGTAATTTTTATGGAGTATGATATATAAATAACAATGTATGAATTACTCTATCTAGAAAAATATATACATATTATGTCATATACAAAATTTGAACTATTTGATCTAATTTCAAACCAAATCTAAACAAGATTTCAGTTCAACTGAATTATAGAAAAAGGCATAGTGGATCATAAACAAGTCGACGTTCAAACATAACCAAAACGAAGGGATCTCCGTTATAATTTTAATTCAAATAATAAGGTTTTTTGCATTAATTAATTGAAGTTATGACATTTGTATATCGTGCACACACATGTATGGTAAATAGCGACATGTAGTTATTACATTCAACCCGGATGTGGGATATATGTGTGCATGTTAACATATTATCATAGTCCCTTCAAGTGTGGTGCATGTGGTATGGGTGGAATACATCACCGATCGCACTCTTTATAACCATGGTAACCGTGGAATAAAAAAAAGTAAATAAATAATTCGTTGTCCTTCAGAAATATGTTATACTTCTATAACGCAGTCCATCTAAACACCATCTAGAGATCAAATTTTTGAATAATAAAAAAGGACTAAATCTTGTTGTTTGAATGAGCTTTTAAGGTTTGAAAGACGAAAATACGAAGACAAATACCGCGACACAAGGGTAGAGAGTAAAAAGTAACATAAAAAACTGGGGAAAACATTGGGTGAAATAAAAATTATAATTTACAAGGATATTAATAGAATTTGACCATAGTCATTGTACAATAATATTAAGTGACGAAATGAATTAGAAGAACCTCTATAATTGTTTTGTGCAAATGATTAGATCTTACACTCATTCGTTAATCTAATAATTGCGTAAAATTTAATCCGTATATGAATAGTCGACCCATTACAAATCCAATGCAAGAACTCATTTTTTAAAATAAAAAAAGCATGATATAAAGCAGCTATCTAAAATAATAACTCTGTGTTTTGTAGTTTATGTAAAGTCAAGAGACTGGATAAAAAGCTGTAGCTGATAAGCGATTAAACCTTTCCATAGCAATTTGAATAATTCGGTAAATTTCAAAAATGAAAAATGATAGATGAGGAGAAAAGAGGAGGAGAAAAGGAAATGGAAGAAAATGAAGAAAATAAAATACCTCTTACTCTCGTGTTCTCCACCATGATGGTTCAAATCTATCTAAGTTATTGGTTTATTTCCTTATTCCCCTTGAAAATGTATCATGGTTGCTGATGCCCAACATTCAACACGTTTTCTTCCAACTACTTAGATTTCAAACCTTAGCGAGTAAAACTAAACAAGGGGGAGTCCTTTGTTCATCTAATTGGAGGGTGTAAAAAAATCTCCAACGTAAAAAAATTTGTCCCCCTTAATAGGGAAAAAAGACCAATTTTCATTTTCTCATTTTATTTCAATCAGACGACGGCAAAAATGGTTTTTACTGAATCATATCGTCGTTCTTTTATCATTATAAATTGTTCTATTCGGGTAGAGTTCATATAACAGTTTTCATTCTTAGTGGGGCCATCATAAAATTTCCCTTCAAAAATGAAGTTCCTTTTACATTTTCCTTTTTTGTTACTTATAAATTCTAGTTATTTTCTGACAAAAACGAAAGAGCGCACAAAAATGTTCATTCTTTATGCATAGAGTCTCTTCACTCTTATCTAAATGTGTTCGTTATATACAATCGAATATTGCGAGTAGTGCTCAGCATCCCGGTTAGTTTTTAAGGATTTAGCATAGGTAATCAATAGTTTTACATACTTCACGCTTTTCTTTTTCCTAGGTAAAATTATCATCAAACCACTTTAAACTAAAATTCTCATGAAATTCTCGAATTTTAGTGGAATGTTCAGCTTTTTTGAAAGACTGAAACCAACATCTCAAACAACAACTCAAAATATATGTTGGTAGAAAGTCATTTTAACTCATTTTAATTATTAGTAAAAGAACATCAAGGAAAATGTTGGAAGAAGTGTTTATTGCTTTGTGATTATGGTCTTTTCTTTGCTACTTGCGTTCGTTCATGTTTTGAAGTTAGAAAATTAAAAATGAAAATATAAAATTTTGTTAACTGAAAATATGGATGTAATATTCCTAGAAAGTTTTCAATTAGAAAAGACACAAATATCATTATTAACAACTTATTTGAGTTTCTATTTCTATCGTATCCACTATAAAAACAATGAATCTTTGATGTAAAATTTCATGCATTGTTCTTAGTCTATAGGCAAGGTCTATAAAAGTTAGGGAAAAGATGAAAGAATTTTTGCAATGGTCAATGGGATATAGGAAGTGCATAGAAAATTTTCTGCGCCTTTAGGATTTTGATTCATAACAAATTGGTGTACGAAGCACGTAGAAAATTTCTTATGCTTTCCCTATGATAACTATTATTTTCATATTATAAACGTAGACGTTTATACCGATGCCTCAACATTCCCTCTAAGAAAAAGACACCCAACCCACATCCCTATTTGAATTAGTTAGGGAAGGATTGAGTCTTGATTGTTTGTGATGATCAGAATAATCTTCTAAGTGACAATCAGATGTTTGCCTAGGCGAATGTTTATAGGGCACTTAGTAAATTATTCTTATTATCATTGTACAATTAAAACAAGTTCAAACTTGAATGAACCCAAAAAAAAATTGGTGATAAATATTCTGTTGGAAATGTGAGAAGTATTGTTTCAAAATGGGATTTTGAAACAAAAGTAATATTCTTAATTTAACTAGTTTGAGTGGCTCAAAAATAAATTAAAATTGGGGAAGAGATCTGCTTGGATGGTAAACTCTTCTCTTGAATATTACCCTTCTTAGTAAGGGAGTGTATGATACCGTTTGATAATATTTAGTTCTTAGTATCATTTTGGAGTTGCTCGAGCTATATATATTTTTGTGATTAAAATATATTGTTTCAATTCAAAAATGTTTTTGAAATATGACCGGGTATTCGGATCTTGCGTTTTCTTCGGGAAATAAATGCAAAAATGGAATATTTGAGGCTAATAGGGGCATATACTATTAGGATGCAGTGGAGTATTCTACAAGTTGAACCTAAATCAGTTTATGAAATGTTTTCATAAATATTTTAGTTAAATAAAATTGGCATTAGAGAGAACCAATTAAGTTTGTAGGTTGGACGAAGATCATTTCTCCTTCCATCTATTTATGTTCTAAGATTCGAGTACATGGCTTGAGGTGATTTACACCACTCCAAATAAGGATCTATTACTCAATTTTTGACAGCGAGCACTTGATGAGGATTTTTGGTATGACACCAAAGTTTTCTTTGATAGTTACAACTATGTAAGGAGAATAGAGATTCCTAATTAGAGAGCCTTATCGGAGTTCGCACTAGAAAATCGGGTGAGCAATACTAGTTCGAAAGTGAAGTTATGTAGTTGAATAATGAATCTATTTTTGTATAAAATGATCTATGTACATCATATGAATGGATGTATTGTGTTAAATGTTTATTGAGGTATGATTTCGAGTATGAAATTCTTTTAAGGGGGAAGAGCGTAACGACTCGAAATTTCACTACTTTGATTTACGAATATTTAATTAATTTTAAAAATTCAACAAATAGATTTTATAATGAAAATAAAACTTTTTTAAATAGTAAATAATGATGGTCAAATAGTTCTTAAAATTTGTTTTTAAAAATATTTAGTTCAAAGAAAAACAGAAAATATGACCAGAATTCGTTTTTCAAATTTTCGACTTTCTTCGGCTTAAAGTTGTAGGAATTGTGTAACACTTTTGAACGCACATATACATTTATTTACAAAGTATTTTAGACATGGTTGAATGTACTTGAATATACATAAACATTTAAGAGTGTGTGTGTGTATAATATAAGTTAAGATTTTTATAGAAAATAAGTTATATATATATAATAATAATATAAGATTCTTTTCCAACATAAAGAACTAAAGTGATTACTGCATGTTAGCTTTGATTTCATGGAAAGGCGACTAAGTGTGGGCCGAAATGGCATGTGAGGTTGAAGGAGGTGGTGAGGTGGCGTAAGAAGGGAGAAGGGAAAAGTACGAGAGGTAGTTTGGTAATTTAACCTGTTAACATAATATAAATACCTATTTTCCTAATTTTTATTCTCATTTTCTCATTTTCTTTTCCCTTTGAAAATTTCATATTCTCTCATCTTCCTAAAAGCTTCTTGAAATCTTGTTAATTGTAATAACCCAAAATTTTTGAACATATTTTAAATTAAAATTTATTTGAAATGTTGAATATAATTATTCTAAAATTTATAAATTGGAAATTTAATGTATAATTTTGAGTTTTGATGTGAAATGTTTTTCCAAATTTAATAAAATAAAGACTTTTCTTAAAATTCAAATTTTGGTTAACTTTGGTCAAAGTTTGACTTTCCGTGAAAATTTTATATTTTGAATTTTTAACTTTACTTTTTTTATGCATTTGAATCTAATTCTAACATTTTCTTAGTTTTCCGTTTTGTTAAACTTGATTTTTACTTCTCAAATTCTGCAACTTTTTGCTTATTACACGCAGTTATTTTCCCTTAACTTTTACATTAGTTACATTTGGATTTTGGGCTTGTACTAATGGGCTAGGAAATCTTTAGTAAATGAGAAGCCACCTGTTGAAATGGCTATATAAGATCCTAGGGTTTTAGTTAGCCTCCACATCCACTTATTTGTGCCTCCATAGAAAAATGTTAGTCTCATTCTCCTTCATCTTCCTTCTCAAAACCCTAGACCTTCTTCCTCTTCTCCTCTATAAATTTTCCTCCTCCTTCCCCACAAATTTCGGCCATACCTATCCTATCACCAAACTCCAAACAAAACCCACTTCTCCTCTTTCCTTTTTCCCTTCTTCTTCTTTACAATTTTCGGCCTCTGCCTCCTCTCCTCCAACCAAAACACCATGGCCGAACTTCCTCAACCCTTTGCCCTTGCCTTGCCTTGGCCGTGACCACCTCCTCCATCACCTAATCCCAAGGCCGAGCCCTCCACAATCAAAACCCTAACCCTAGGCCGAACCCCTTCACCAAAACCCTAGCCTAACCTAGCCCAAGCCCTACGGCCGAACCCTAGCCTAGCCCAAACCCCTATGGCCGTACCCAAACAAAACTAGCCTATGACTGAGCCTATGCACCCGTAATCAAGCCCTATTCGTATGTTTACAAATATATAATTTTTATACTTTACTTTTCTGTGTGAATTATTTGTTTACGTATGGAATTTATTTTTTTAAAGCGACAGATTTGGATTCTCCTCTCACTCAAGCTTGTCTGTAATTTGTCGATTGTTGTGTTGTGCTTTGAATCACTTTTCTAACCAAAGAAAGGCGAGTAATCACTCTTGGCAACATACTTATAATTTTGGTGAATTGATGACAATTAAATTGTGAGGATATGTATATGCAAGTTTGACATTTCACCTATGATTATGTCATGTTATTTCATATGTTTATATCATGTTATTTCATATGTTCATATTATGTTATTCATATAATTTTATTATGTTATTTCATATCATATTATACCTATTTTGATCATATGCCATGATATGTTGAATATTGCTATTGTTACCCGGTTGCGTGGCCCGACTACAAGAGGAAAATACTGAGTGCCGTTCGGCCTGCAAACATCGCTCGGCCTAAGTAGCCGGCGGCCTGAATGCATCGTTCGGCATCTCGAGTTCAAACGCCATCGCTCGGCATTGCCATCGCTCGGCCCAACGCCATATGCCACCGCTGGGCATTGCCATCGCTCGGCCGAACGCCATATGTCATCGCTGGCATCCTTTGTTCCTAAGTGCTACTTGGCCTCGCTTGGCTTAAAGCCATCGCTCAACTTCATTTGAAAAAGTCACTCAGCAAGGTCGCTCGGCAACTGCCGTTCGGCACCCTTGGCTCGACGCATACTAGAGGTATTGACAAGATGTCAAACCTACAACAAAGTAAGGGCGTTTTGCATAACTTTCCTTCGAGTCAACTCGCCACTTGCTTCGGTTTTCCTAAGGGCTTACTTCGAGTCACTTAATGATCGACCAGACAATTCTTGACCGGCATGCCTCGCTCGGTATGACTCGTTCGGCATGCCTGGCCCGGTGCGCAGAAGTCACCTACTGTGGGCCGAGATACCTTGTTCTTGGGCCCATGAGGGAAGTCCAGCCTATCTTCTCCTATAAATAGAGGGGAATGGGCACAGTGAAAGGGACCTTTTTTCGAGAACACTTGGAAGACTCTGCCATTTTCAAGATTCATTCATTTTCAGTTAAAACTTGTATTCAAGTTGTTGGTGTAGGGATTGTATCTGTATTCAATTATTTGAAAGAGAAATAAAGTTAAACTCAAAGTGGGCGTAGGCAGTTACGCCAAACCACTATAAATCTAGTGTTCTAGTTTTTGCAATTAACTCTGCATATATTACTCTATTTTAATTTTCTATCTTCATTAGTCTCTTTACACAAATCTTTTTTTGGGTGTTAGTGACCAATTCTAGTGCTAACATTTTGGTGCTTTCACTGAGAGTGCATTCTCAGGTTATTAGGATCTACTTTGTAGCTACTGGATTGAAGAAATCCTCCAAAGGAGATCCAAGTCATTCACAGAAAGTCCATTGATTCTACTCAGAGTTCCTACCAATAACTCTACAATAGGAATACCTCGTACCCGATCAGCCTCGCACAATGTAGACGTCAACGAGACTGCTAGCGTCCAATAAGTAGGACCCAACAATCAACAAGTTAATTCGAGCACAGGGACTGTCGCCGCCCAAATCAGATGGAAGTTGTCACTAAAACGGAGTTCAACGGCCTGATGAGAGAACTCATGGAAAGTAGGAGACAAATTAGTGAACAGATCCAAGCTAACGCCAACCTTATGACTCAGCTTACTCAACAACAACATCAGAATGCTGGAGGTAGCCACACTCCTTACTCTTCATTTGACAGCTCGACTTCGTCCGATGAACTTCCCAGGCGTAGACGCCGCAGAACTGAAACAACACATGCAGATGTTGCTGATAGATCAACCGGGGATGGTCCTGGTTCCCTACGTAGAGCCATGACACCTCACTTACATCAAGGAAATCATACCCAAGCTGGAGCAGGAAACTTAGGATCTGGAGTGCGAGTGGAAGCTGGACGGCTGGATCACCAAGGTCCTAATGAAGTTGGTCCTCAGGATACACGTTTGGCAGATCCCCAACAAAGGAGACACCAACCAAAATGGTCTCGTAGGATGGATTCCAACCTGCCATCTTCCATACAAACCTCGGATCTATCGGCTATGGTAAGACAGCTGATGAAAGAAAATCAAGGCTTGAATAATGACGATTGGGGAATATCCAGGAGTCATACTTCATTCACATGTACTATTCTACAGGCCGAGTAACCTAGGAAGTTCAACATGCCAACTATCCCGGCCTACGGAGGGAAGACTGATCCCTTGTAGCATGTGATGAGATATGAATGGATGACGGATTCAGCTAGAGCAAATGATGCAACTAAGTGTAGATGCTTCCCAATAAATTTATTTGAAATTGCTACCATGTGGTTCACCCGACTTCCTCAGCGGTTTATATCCGGCTTTGATGAATTAGCGATGAAATTTGTGGAACAGTTTAGGATTCATGCCACTCATCCTAAGGACGTGATGTCCTTGTCCAATGTGATTCAAGCTCCAGTGAAGTCATTAAAGGAGTACTTGCAGAGATTTCACATTGCGGCTACTGAAGTTAGCAACCCAAATGACCATGCCATTTTCATGGATGTCATGCAAGGGGTAGATCCGGATTCGGAGTTTGGCAATTGGCTGGCGAGAAAGCCTCCGACTACTCGAGAGCGGTTTTATTCAAAGGCGCATCAATTCATAAGAAGGAAGGAAGCTAGGTGGACAAGGCAAGGTAATGCACCAGGGCCTGGCAAGAAGACTGTGAAGAGCAACATTGCTGTGAAACAATCCGGTGATAACTCGGGGAAAGTGCAGGTCAATGTCCAGAACAAGCCCGTGCAATCTAAAGGGTCCGAAGGAGGAAATCCAGGAAAGAAAAGGGAAGCAGGAAAATGTAAACCAAGGATTCCGACTTACAACGAATACACTCCTATGAATGCATCTCTGGAAAATATTTACCTATCAACCCGTAACACTTTCCAATACCAAAGCCACACCTAAAAGAGTCAACGAAGGAACAAAAGCAGACTGGAAAGTATTGCCGCTTCCATTGGACTTACGGGCACAATACTAACGAATATAGACACCTCCACGATGCCATAGAAGAGCTGATTCGACAAAAAAAGTTGCAGAAGTTTGTCAAGACCCCGTAGAAAGGTAGACAAGGAACATCAAACCCCGGTCGCGGGCAAGCTCCACGCCATTCGGGGGAACCTTCTCGCACTGTGGGTAGACTAGTCATAAACACGATAGTCCATGGACCTCACCCTGTAGATAAGAATTGGCAGGAAATGGAACGGTATGCTAACTCCCTAAGGCATGCAAATTTTGAATGTTGTTCAAATACGGAGGATGTGTCCCTGGCTAAGCAGCAGCGAACGATGATGGATTATATAGTATTCGGGAGCAGAGATGCAGATCAGATGGAGGTTCCGACCATTGATCCGATGGTCATCTCCGCGATAATCGGGCCAGCATTTCTGAAAAGAATTTTGACTAATTGTGGAAATTCTATTAAAATCATCTTCAAAATAGCATTCAAATGAAGATGGAGACAAAGGATTTAAAACCATCTAGAGCCCGTATTTATGGTTTTAATGGTGCAGCAATCGATGCAGTGGGTTATGTTGAATTGCCAGTTGAACTTGGAGAAGGAGAACATAGGAGGGTACTAATCCTGCCTTTCATCGTTTTGGATGTCGATTCCCCATACAACATGTTTTGGGTTGACCGGCCCTGGCAGAGTTTCGGGAAGCTTTGTCCTCTTGGTGTTTAACTTTGAAATTTCCAACAGACAAAGGAGTTAGTGTTATGCATGGCGATCAGGCGACTGGTCGTGCGTGTTATGTGGCTGAGCGGAGAGAAGCCCAGCGAAGAGAGAAAGGAAAGATTGCGGACAGCTCTGTCCGCACTCGAGATACCGAAAATTGGCAGGTAATGCCCGAGCCGTGGCTCGGGAAACACGATCGGATCTATATAGACATATATCCGAGAGATGACGATGAGGAACCTAAGGCAGCAAAAGCAGCACTGGCTAAACTGATGATTGACATTCCAGTCAGCCGAGATGACCTATCGCGAGTACTTAAGATTGGATCACAACTCACCCCCTCGATGACTGAGGATCTCACTGATTCTGGATGTTTTCGCTTGGACACATTCTGATATGTGTGGGATTTCTTTCGCCATTACGAGTCATATGTTGAACATAGACCCAAGGTATGTACCAATAAAGCAAAAAAAAAGAGGCATGTGCCCGGAGAGGTCCTTTGCTCTTAGAGAGGAGGTGGACAAACTCAAAGCCAATGGGCTCCTCTGCGACGCCCACTACCCTGAATGGGTGTCTAACCCCGTGCCGGTGAGAAAAGCAAACGGAAAATGGAGAACCTGCATAGATTACTCTGATCTGAACAAAGCATGCCCTAAGGATAATTTTCCTTTACCCAAAATTGACCAGCTGGTCGACTCAACAGCAGGGCATGAGTTATTGTCATTTATGGATGTGTACTCGAGATATAATCAAATCTCGATGCACATTCCAGACCAAGAACACACTAGTTTGTCACAGACGTTGGGCTATATTGTTATGTAGTGATGCCTTTCACATAGAAAAATGCGAGGGCAACTTATCAACATTTGGTGAATCGGATGTTTAAAGACCAGATTGGTAGAATAATGGAAGTCTATGTGGACGACATGCTCGTGAAGTCACGGCAGTCAAACGACCACATTCGAGACTTAGCGAAAACGTTTGATATACTCTGATATTATGGAATGAAAATCAATCCTTTAAAGTGTTCCTTTGGCATTGCGTCCTGGAAGTTTTTGGGTTTCATTGTTAATGCGTGAGGAGTTGAAGCTAACCCAGAAAAGATTCAAGCTATTCGAGACATACAAGTGCCCAGAACTATAAAGAAAGTGCAAAACCTGAACGGAAAAGTGGCTACGCTAAGTCGATTCATATCCAGAGCGACCGATAAATGTATTCCCTTCTTCGATGTCATAAAGAAAGGAAAGAGAAACTTCGAATGGTCACCTAACTACGAGGACGCATTCCGAGTTCTGGTAAGACATTTGGAAAGTCCTCCGGTACGGTCGAAGCCGGTAGACCATGAAGTGTTATATGTGTACCTGGGCATATCCCAACATGCTATTAGTATGGCTTCGGTTCGCAAGGAGGACCGAGTTCAAAAGCCAGTGTACTATGTCAGTAAATGTTAAATTATCCTAAAATTGAAAAGCTGGCCACTTCTTGGTGATTGCATCACACAAGCTTCGTTCGTACTTTCAGGCGCACTCGATCAGTGTTTATACCGATCAACCTATGCGACAGGTACTCCAATGACCAGAAACCTCTGGAAGGATGTTAAAATGGAATATCGAGTTGAGTTAATTCGATACTTCCTACCTTCTAAGAAAGGCTATACAAGGGCAACCACTAGCAGACTTCATCGCTGAATTCACCGTGTCAGACGAACCAAAAAGTCATGATGTCATTCCTCCCATTCGATGGAAACTGTACACTGATGGAGAGTCCAACGACCTTTGCTTTGGAGCTAGTATAATTCTTGTGACTCTTGAAAATCAATCAACTTGTTACGCTTTGAAGCTCAATTTATCAGCTACAAATAATGAAGCTGAGTATGAAGCATTGATTGCTAGCTTGAAACTTATTAGAGACTTGGAGTGAAATCGGTTGAAATCTTTTGTGACTCACAATTGGTGGTATACCAGGTGCGGGGAGATTACCAAGCAAAGGGGCAGAGGCTTGCTCCGTACCTTGCTTGTGTTCATGGACTATTGGCAGACCTTGAATATTACGATATTTCGCATGTCTCATGTGAACAAAACAGAGAAGCTGATTCATTGGCCAAATTTGCAAGTACTTGCGATGCACAGCAAATGGGATTAGTTCCGTCGAAACCTTACATGCTCCGAGTATAAATGTGATGGAGGTAGATTTCGTGTTAGAAATAGAAATCGAGAAGGAGTCATGGATAACCCCATTCAAGCAATACTTACTTCACGGGGTCTTGCCTGAAAGAAAGAGCGAAAGACGGCAATTCATTCGCAAAGCTTCACGATATGTAATGCAGGATGGAATAATGTATCGAAAGGGGTTCTTGGTCCCCTTAGTACGGTGCATTGCCTACGGTGAGATAAAGCGAGTCTTGAAGGAAGTTCATGAAGGAGAATGCGGTGACCATACCGGGGGGAGACACTAGCAAAAAAGATCCTACGCTATGGATACTATTGGCCAACTATAAATCGGGATGCTGCGGACTATGTAAGAAGATGTGAAAAGTGTCAAAAATATGTGAAAATCCCAAGAGCTCCACCATTGAAACTCACACAAATGGTTAGTCCCCGGCAATTTGCAATATGAGGAATCGATATAATCGGTTCCTTTCCTATATCTAAAGGTGGTGCAAAATACGCAATAGTTGCGGTCGATTACTTTACCAAGTGGGCGGAAGCAGAGCCCTTAGCTACAATCACCGCCGAAAAGGTCATTAATTTTGTTGTACAGAACATCATATACCGTTTTGGCCTCCCACGAACTATCATTACAGACAACGGAACTCAATTCGAAAGTAGGGAATTCAAAGAATTTTGCCAAATGTATGGCATTGAGAAAAGGTTTGCAGCAGTTGCTGATCCAAAAGCTAATGGACAAGTAGAAGCTGCGAACAAAATAATCAAATCCATATTGAAAATATGTTTGGAAAAGGCTAGAGGCAAGTGGGCAGACGAGCTTCCAAAAACACTTTGGGCTTACAGAAGCACCCATAAGTCCGCGACTGGTCACACTCCATTTGCATTGGCATATGGCACGGAGGCCGTTATACCCGTGAAACTTGAAGTTCCTTCGCATCGGGTAACTCATTATGACCCTAAGATGAATCAGGATCTCTTACTGGAATCATTGGACTTCGTTGATGAAAAATGTAAAGAAGATGATCTAAGGGTGGCTGCATATTGGCACCGAGTCGCTTGATGTTATAATGAAAAACTCCGATCGAGAATCTTTGATGTGGGCGATCTCATTTTGAAATGAGTTTTTCCTGTCCCATCGCATATGAATCCCACATGGGAAGGTCCATACGTCATTGAACATAGGCTTGGAGAGGGAACTTTCAAACTAGCGACCGTTGATGGCGCGACACTCCCCTAAGCATGGAATAGCGAGCATATACGGCGTTATTATACTAAGTCTATTTCTTTCGCATTTTACTTGTAATTATTTCCAGTATTTTTTTATTTCGTTGATTCTTAGTTTTCGGCATGTAATAAGACAATTTAGTTTATTTTCATTGATAAAGCTTGAAGCCATCTTTTTCATGAATTCTTGATGTTTTCGTGTGTGATAATTCTATGGTGAAAACTAAAGTTAAATTATTCTATCTAGCATATGAACGCGCACAAAAAATTAAAAATCTCCAAGTCCCCAGAGTGCGGACTAGAGTATAAACGATTCAAAATCTCAAAGTCCTCAAAGTGCGGGCTGGAGTACTCTGAGTCCCCTGAGTGCGGACTAGAACATAAACGACTCAAAATCTCCAACTCCCCAGAGTGCGGACTGTAGTACTCTGAGTCCCCAGAGTGCGGACTAGAGTATAAACGACTCAAAATCTCCTAGTCCCAGAGTGCGGATTGGAGTACTCTGAGTCCCTAAAGTGCGGACAAGAGTATAAACGACTCTAAATCTCCAAGTCCATAGAGTGCAGACTGGAGTACTCTGAATCCCCAGAGTGCGGACTAGAGTATAAACGACTTAACATCTCCAAGTCCTTGGAGTGCGGACCGGAGTACTCTGAGTCCCCAGAATGCGGATTAAAAGTATAACAAGTGCCCAAAGCATGAAACGGAGGATTTACAATTCTTAAAAAATTTCCGAGTCGCATGGATGTAAACTGGAGCTCGAGTAACTCACCAAATTCTGAGTTATGGCAACAAGTTAGACAATAAGCTGAAAAACAGAAGTCATTTGAAAGACAAAGAAAGTAAGTTTTATTTATTAACCCAAAACAAAGTTCCACAACAATTCCTCCTAAAAATCGAAACCAAAAGTTGACTTACATTGACTACAAAAATAAGTAGAAATAATTACATAATCTAGGCTAACACTTGTCGAAAGAGTATGACAACTACTTCTTTGGTTTGATCTCCTTCCTCGATTTCTCAAATAAATCCTCCCCCGCGCTTTTTCTCTTGGACGATTTGCTCACAAGTGAAGTGGTGTCCGAGGAAGGAAGAGGAACTTCCAATGGTTTGGTCCTGTGGGGAGGATGACCTTCAAAGGCCTGTTCAAGGGATAATGTAGTTCCCCTACTTGGGGCTCGATCTTGATTTCAATTTTCTCCTTCTTCTCTTCCGTAAGTTGCTTCTTCATGCTCACTTTTGAAGCATGTCCGAAGGCGCCTGTAATCTCAACTTCATAATCTTCTTCGACAAGTGATGGATTTTCAAACTTGTCCTCGTTAAGCGCCTCAATCACTTGAGCGTCAGGACCGGGAATCTCTCCCGTTTGAGTTGCCACACCTGTCTTCTCCTCCTTCTCCGTGGCATCATCCCTCCGTGGAGTTGGCTCAGGATCAGAATCTCCTACATTAAATCATAAGAGAAAAATGTTAGAATACATTAACTACTCGCCGAAAACGACGGCCCTTTGAACTTTGAGAAGAAAAGTTAAGTGCCGGTTTCGGATGACTGTCAACCATCCCGAGAGTTTCACCCTCTAGAAAAGGAGATAGAACATGAATATCAAGGCCAAGATCTTTTGGGTCATAGCCAATGTACTGCTCGAAGGGGTCAAGTGAGGGGCGATCAGTCAGTTGAGTAGGGGAAGGAACTGAAGACTCGGCTTCGGACGGACCGGTAATGTCATTCTTTCCTTTCGATGAGGAGGAGTCTCTACCATAAAGAGTCTTCATTGCAGAAAAGTCTGCAGGCTCATTCCCCCAGAGAAATTCCTTTACTAAAGCTTCTTCATCAACCTCTTCAGTATCTAACTCAACCTTTTTTATCTTTATCAAAGTTTTCCATGCTTTAGACGAAGATTCGAGGTAACCCTCATCGAGAAATGTTAGGTCACGATGCACGAGAAATCGAGCGTTGTACTCGGCTATAAGCGGATCAAACATGCACTTGATTTCCTCCCTACCAGCCTTAGTGGCTGCCTCAAGGCGAGAATCAATTTTCGTGAGCATCGACCTTTTGCCCTCTTCATGGGCCTCATCCTTTAGCATTTCAGCCTTGGAGAGTTCTTCATCGAGCTTTGTCTTCAGGAGTCAGGTAGCAAGGATCTCGTTGCAATATCGTTGCGAATCCTCCTGAGTAGCAGCCTTTTCCTCCTTCTCTTTGAGAAGTAGCTCTTCCAACTCATTGACTCGCTGAACGAATGCATCTCTCTCCTTCTGAATGGAGTCTTTCTCTAAAGCCAAGGCACCACAGCATCGAACCGCTTCGTCGATCTCTTTCTTATGTGTGGCCTTCAGATGAATAATTGCCTCAGTTGTGTCTTTAGCATTTTTCTTAGTAGTTTCAAGCTGAGACTTGTATATGGAAAGCTCTTCATCCCGGGCATTAATGATGTCTGCATCATGAATGGCTTCGAATTTCAGACGATCAATTTCATGTTGGCGTTCGATGGAAACTTCTGAAACTTTCTCTGCAAAATGAACAAATTGTTGGAATCTCGATTTTGATTGTGATAACCTATATAAAGTGTTATGTGTGTACTAAACATCTTTGCATGAGATTTATTGCAGATTCATCTACAGATGTTTAAAACTGCATATTGTGTATCTAGAGCCGTACTTTACTTAGAAATTTCTTAAAATCTCTCCTTAAATGACATATATATATAAATATAAATACACACATGCACACACATCCTCATACATGCGCAAAAGAGCAAACTTAGACGTCTAAAACCATTCATTCAGACGTCTGAGTGGTGAAACATAAATATTGTTTTCACAATATTTATACGTCTGAACGAAAATATTCAGACGTCTGAATAAGGCCAGAATTGAACTATTTCCTTGCTGTTTGCGTTTCAACCTAATTCAAAAGTCTGAATTTTTTATTTAGACGTCTGAATATCTCCAACAACTATTTTCTTGAAAAGACACTTCTCTTCACCAAGAGAAACATTTTTGAAATCAATAGTTGCATCCGTTCTTTTCAATATAATTTTTCATTTATAGATGAAACTCTTTATATACTATAAATAGATTACACAATTCAACAAACAACTCAATGAATTTACTTTTAGCATTCTTGAATTCTCATCTATTCTCAAACTTTCAAATTGCACTCATATTGCTACATACTTTGATCATTAATCACTTTATCTTCCACAATTATTAAAGCACATCACTATATATCATAAAGGAGAAGATTATAGGAAGATTGTACTCAATTGACTTATCATTGTTATTTAAGAACAAACTACAACCAGATATATTTGTTATTTGAAGTCCTATTCGGTTGCTTAGACGGGTGAAGTCCTGTTCGGTTGCTCAGGCAGTGTAAACCTATTCCTCCGGGTTAAGTGAGGGTTGTTTTAGTTGAAATTCTAGAAGGAGTCTGGTAGTGGACATAGAACGGGAAGTTCGAACCAGTGTAAAAATTCCTAGTGTGCTTGTTTTATTTTTATTTACTTTGCTATTATCATCTATTTCCGCATTTAGATTTAGTTATATTCCATATTACTCGATCCTAAGTAATAACTAGCCTTATTAGTTACTTTCATTTGGTATCATAGCAAGGCTTCTTATGACCGTTACACAGTTATCTGATATCTTGCTAATATGGAAAACAATACCAACACTACCACTAACAATGTCACTAACACTAGTTTTATTAAAGGTCAATCCACTGCACGACCTTTATTTTTCAATGGTTTGAAATATAATTATTGGTCTACTCGTATGAGAATCTATATGCAATCAAATAGTTTTCAATCATGCAATATCACGCAGAATGAATTCACTCTTCCTAATGGAGAATACTCCACATGGTCAAACACAAAAAAATTGATGCTATTGCCAATGCTAAAGCTATAAACATGTTATTTTGTGCACTGGATAGAAATGAATTTCATCGTGTTAGCATGTGTCAAATTGCTTATGAAATATGAAGAACGCTTAAAATCACTCATGAAGGTACTAACAAAGTCAAATGAAGCAAAACCTCCATGCTCAAAAATTAGTTTCAAAACTTTAGAATAAAACAAGATGAATCCATCAATGATATGTACTCTAGATTTCAAGATATCTATCATTCACTATTAGGATTAGTAGAAAAGTACACTAATTTTGATATTGTATCAAAAATCCTACTCTTTAACGGATGAATGGGAAAGAAATGTCTTGGCTATTGAAGAAGCTAATGACCTCTCTACCATAAAACCTGAAGAGTTAATAGGAAATCTAATGTCCTATGAAGTGAATTTGCAGGCAAAACGAGTACAAGCACAAGACAAAAAAACATAGTTTTCCATGCTAAATAAGAAAAAGATGAAGATTCAGATGAATAAGATATAGCATTTATTGCTAAACCATCAAAAAGTTCTTGAAATTCCCAAAAAACAACAGAAATAATGGAAAAAGGAACTTTTCAAACGAACCATCATCTTCAGTTCTTGAATGTTTTAATTGTCATAAGAAAGGTCATATGCAGAAAGAATGTCCAGAACTAAAGAAAAAATACTTCAATAAGGATAGAAAAGATAAGAAAAAGAAAGCATTCTCTGTTACATGGGATGATTCAGCTACCTCTTCATCAGATAGTAGCAGTGACAGTAAAAACGAGCAATCTAATGTTTTCTTTATGGCTAATGAAAATGGGGTTAGTGATTTTAGTTTTGATGATATGATAGAGATAACTCTTAGTTAGTTGACACTCTAAAAAACTCAAAAGAAAACATAAGGAGACTCGTAAACATCAGAACAAAGAAGAATTCAAAAGAGATATGCTCAAAGATGAGAAGAAAATGCTAGAGGAAGAACTTGAAAAATTACAAGAATCATTCTCTAATATTAATTCTCAACTCACTCTTTTGAGTCAAGAAATTGAAACTCAAAAAGAAAAGAATGACGCTCTTGCTTGTGAAAATCACGAATTAAAGACAAAAGTAAAATTGATAGAATCAAATAATACTAGTCTCAAAACAAAGTTAGATAGCATCACCAAAAATGTTTCAAATTTTAATAAAGGGAGAGAAAATCTATCTAAAATTATTGATAGTTCTCAATCTGTTTCGAGTAAGAAAGGGTTAGGGTATGTTAACAAAACAAAAGCTCTACCTAAAAAGAAAATTAGGAGAAATATTAATCCTATTGTAAAACAGTCAAAAACGAATACTTACCCGGAAAACATAAAAGTTTGGGTTCCTAAAATAAATAATGTTTTGATTAGGAAGAAATATATAAACACCTTCTTAAAAACTGTT
This sequence comes from Allium cepa, assembly GCA_030765085.1. Lineage (NCBI taxonomy): Eukaryota > Viridiplantae > Streptophyta > Magnoliopsida > Asparagales > Amaryllidaceae > Allium > Allium cepa. Next base: position 1,048,527,571 of record CM060941.1, read on the forward strand.
CATAAAAATAAAGATTACAATTTCAAATGGGATACTGAACCCTCTTGGGTTTGGTTTCCTAAGATTTAACTCTTAGAACCCTATTTAAAAAGTGGGTATTAATGTTATCTTATTTTTTTGTAGGTCCCACGCAAGAAAAGGGGAAAATGGATATTCGACAGTGGTTGCTCAAAACATATGATAGGAGACAAAGATATGCTATTAAACATTACTTACTTAGATAGAGGCTCCGTCACATTTGGAGACAACTCCGAAGGCAATATCATGGGCAAAAGAGATGTGAGCAACAACGGTATTTCAAATTTACCTCTTATTTCAAATGTTTTACTCGTCAAAAATTTAAAATATAATTTACTTAGTATCAGTCAATTGTGTGACAGAGGATTCAAAATCACTTTTTCTGAAAACAAATGTAGCATTTTTGATCAAAATCAAAATCTTATTTGTGAAGGAAATAGAGACAAAAATATCAATGTTCTGAATATGAAATTAAATCATAATTGAGAATTGTGTTTCATAGCCAAAGAAAATGAACCTTGGTTATGGCACAAACGATTCTGTCATATTAACTTTAAAGCTATAAACAAAGCTTTCTAAAAATGATTTAGTAAAAGGTCTAGCAAAAATGAATTTTAAAATAGATGATATTTGTGATGCATATCAGTTAGGAAAATTAATTAAGTCATCTTTTAAATCTAAAAAGGTTATTTCAACTTTGCAACCACTTAAATTACTACATATGGATTTATTTGGACCAACACAAGTACAATCCATTAATCACAGTAGATACGTGTTTGTAATTGTTGATGATTTTTCTAGATATACTTGGACTATTTTTGTGAAAAATAAAAATGATACCTTTGATAATTTCAAAAATTTAGTCAAAAGAATTCAAAATTTTTAAAGGTTTGAAAACTAAAAACATAAGAGGTGATCATGGAGGTGAATTCGAAAACGAAGCCTTTGAACATTTTTGTAAGAAAAAGGGAATATTCCATAATTTTTCGTTTCCTAGAACTCCACAACAAAATGGAGTTGTAGAACGTAAAAATAGAACCTTAAAGAATGTGCAAGGACTTTGTTAAATGGAAGTACGTTACCAAAACATTTCTAGGCTGAAGCAATCGCAACAGCTTGTTACGTTTTAAATCGTGTTTCTATTCGACCACTAACTAAGAATACTCCTTATGAACTTCTTAATGGACGAAAACCAAATATTTCTTATTTTAAAGTTTTCGGTTCAAAATGTTTTATTTTAAACACAAAAGATCAGATTGGCAAATTCGATCCAAAATCCGATAAAGGAATCTATTTAGGATATTCAGATCGAAGCAAGGCTTATCGATATTATAATAAAAGAACAAATATCATAGAAGAAACACATCGTGTATCCTTTGATGAAAATTTTAAATAAATCTCAAGTATAAGAGATGATGAAGAATTCCCTGATAATATCACAAGCACAGAAATTTCGAATTTTGAAAATAGTGAAAACATGGCTAACAATAATAATGAAACAAGATCTCTGCCTAGATTATTAAGGGATCATGCTTCCGATAATGTCGTTGGAGAATTTAATTCATCTGTTAGAACAAGAAGTCAATTAAATCAAATGGGTCATGTGGCTTTCCTCTCTGATATTGAACCTAAAAATATTAAAGAACCATCTACCGATGAAAATTGATTAATCGCTATGCTAGAAGAGCTAAACCAATTCGAAAGAAATGATGTTTGGGATTTAGTTCCATGGCCTAGTGATCAATCAGTTATTGGTACAAAATGTGTCTTCAAAATAAAGCAGATGAACAAGGAAATATTACTAAAAATAAAGCTAGATTAGTTGCTCAAGGATATAATCATGAAGAAGGAATTGACTATGAAGAAACGTTTGCTCCAGTCGCTAGACTAGAAGCAATACGAATCTTATTAGCATGTGCATGTTTTCATAACTTTAAATTATATCAAATGGATGTTAAAAGTGCCTTTTTAAATGGTTTTATAAAAGAAAAAGTTTATGTTGAACAATCACCTTCATTTATAAATGAACAATTTCTTGATCATGTCTATAAACTTAGAAAGGCCTTATACGGTTTAAAACAAGCACCTCATGCTTGGTACGATCGTCTTAAAAGATATTTAATAGATTCTGCTTTCGAAATGGGTAAGGTTGATCAAACTCTTTTTATTAAAAGAAACAAGCAAGATATTTTAATTATTCAAATTTATGTTGATGATATTTTTTTTGGATCTACAAATGAAAAATTATGTCAAGAGTTTTCTAATATAATGACTAGAGAATTTGAAATGTCACATATGGGTGAGTTACATTATTTTCTTGGCTTACAAATAAAACAATTAGAAAATGGTATTTTATAAATCAAGAATTTTTTGTAATAATCTAATTAAACGCTTTGGTATGGAAACTACTTCTACTAAACCAACTCCTATAAGTACGACCATATATCTTGATAAAGATGAAAGTGGCAAAAGTATTGACCAAAAATTATATCGAAGTATGATTGGATCGTTACTATATTTAACAGCCAGTAGACCTGACATAATGATGAGTGTTTTCTTGTGTGCATGATTTCAAGCACATACCAAAGAATCACATTTACGAGCAGTGAAACGCATACTACGGTATCTTAATAAAACCAAGGACTTTGGACTATTCTATCCAAAGGAATGTCCTTTTCAGTTAGCGTCATATAGTGACGCTGATTTTGGAGGAAGCCGGACAGATAGAAAAAGTACAAGTGGGACTTGTCACTTCATTGGATGATCTCTTGTATCTTGGTTTAGTAAGAAACAAAATTGTTTTTCATTATCTACATCTGAAGCAGAGTATATTTCTGCAGCTTTGGCATGTGCTCAAGTTATCTAAATGCAACAAACACTACAAGATTTTGGTTTTAATTTATGTAAATCAACTATTTATTGTGATAATTCTAGTGCTATAAATTTATCTAAAAATCATGTAAATCATTCATGAACAAAACATATTGACATTCGTCGTCATTTTCTTCGTGATAATATTGAAAAAGATTTAATAAATCTAGAATTTGTGTCCTTTGACAAACAATTGGCAGATATCTTTAAAAACCATTAAATGAAAATACTTTCATCAATTTAAGATGAGAACTTGGAATTGTCTCTTTTAAAGATTTATAAGTTCGAATTTTTAAGTATATATATATATAATTTTAAATTTATAGCTTCATTCAAAAGAAAATAAAAAAGTGCCATCTAGCACTCGAACTCAAGACCTCATACTCGGTAGTCCTCTTCACTACCACTTCACTCTCTATTGTTTTCTGAAATGTAAGGTTGTTATTGAATTCTTATGTACCTTTCATTCTCTCCTCTTTTTCCTATGGCCATTATTCTTTTAACCATACAATATCCTCTCTAATTTTAACTAGCTTCTACCTATATATTATCTGCATTTCTTATATCTTTTCACTAAGAATTTATTCAGTTTTCTTTTAAACTTTTCAAAAATTACTGTTCAATCATGTCATCTCAATATAACTCTGAGTCATCTGAGCTATCTTACACCTATCCTTCCTCGGGACCAGAAAATCTACCAGCTCCTACTCCAATATATGAACCGGTTTCGATTGTTCCACCCTCAACTCATACTGGATATACTCCACCAACTAAAAAACAAGACGGTCTCTCTTTTTTGGATCATCACCCACAAAAGAGAAAATCGATGATATTCATCACTATCAGAAAGAAATATTAGACTTACAACGTGAATTATATTATGAGCAAAAATTTAATGCCGAACGACTTAGCTTTTTGGAACAAGCAGCGTTAAAATTCTGTGGTTCTTCATCAAAAGATATTATTCATCAACCGTCTACAGCTCGCTCTCCAAGTCGTCGCAATCCTTGGGAACCATCACCACAACATCCACCAACAACTCCAAATTCTTAGGAACGTGGTAACAGATGGTCTCCACTTCGACCATTCGTAGAGAACACCAAAGTCGAAGAAGAATCATATCATACTCCATCCTCTTCTTCAAAATCTATTTAACTAGCTCTTGTTGTTTATATAATATGTTCATTTGATTCTTTTTATTCTCAAAATCTGTAATATTTAAAAATTATTCAATAACTTGTATTGTTTTTATTCTCAAAAAAGACTATATGTGCCTCTTTACAAAATTCAAACGTCTGAATTAGTATAAACAGACGTCTGAATCTTCATAACAGAAAATTTTTGCCCCAGATTCAAACATCTGAATCAAAAATAACTGACGTTTGAATTAGACCATTTTTGAACTAATCCTTGCGGTTTGCAATTTAACTCAATTTAGACGTCTGAATCGAATGATTCAGACAGCTGAATTTCTTCTGAGCATATTTTTTAAACTATTCTTCTTTATTTTTATTACCTTTTTACCCCTGCCTTTTCACCCTCTATATAATGCTTTTTTCACTTCATTCCTTCTTACTTTAGAACCCTAGCCCCCATTTTTATCTTCCTTAAAACTTTTAACCTCAACTTTAAGTCTCTAATGGCACCAAGATCAAAGAGAACTAGAGAATCAGCTTTCGGACCATCCGAAGACCAAATCCGGCAATGAGTATGGAACGATGTTGTTGTTTCTCGATTTAATTCTATGAAGAATTCCAACATCTTCGAAGGAGCATTCATGAAATTTCTAGATTTCGCAGCATATCGTATTAGAGGGTTAGCGGAGCCATTTCACTTCGACAGCTTGATTGGGTATACTCGTAACAATGTTAAGATTGATCATCTTATGATTAAACTTTTTCTTTCAAACTTAAATTTGGATCATCAAAATCCTCAAACCGTCAAGATAGTGTTTGTTCGTTAGTTTGTGGCGTAAGAATCTTCTTACCTCTACAAAGACTAGGTCATATTTTAAATTTCCCTTGTCAAGGAATTGATATTAATGAAATTGAAGTTGATATGGAACATCGGGATGAAGTTTCACATCAATTTTTGTCCGATCAACTTACAAATTTGGGCAATTTAAAATCTACCTTCTTAAGACCACAAGCTAGGCTAATTCACCGTGCACTTACTCGTTCTCTCCAACCAAGGACGGGTAGTTTTGAAAAAGTGTACAAAGAAAACTTCCAAGAAATTTATTCTATCTACCCTAATCAACAAGTAAATTGGGGGAATATTATTTTGGATGAATTCCAAGATATCACAATCCGAAGGAAATATAGAACCATTCATTATGGTGCCTATATTATGCGCATTCTCCTAAATATCGTTATACCAATGCTTGACCGCGATTTTACAAGTATTAGTGAGTTAGGCACTAAAACTTTAGGATTGATGGGTCTTCCTATACAGCCTCCTTCTTAACAAATTATTTCCTTCCACCAATGGTCGCTAAATGTTCAACAAGGTGTTCCTCAACCTCGAGACACTAGTATTGCCTCTTCTTCTCATACTCAACATGAAGAAGAAGAAGAGGAGGGCAATGGCACCATCCAAGAAATTAGCCCGGATACTTCTTCAAGACAAGCCATCATCACTCTCTCCCGAAATCAATCAAAGATTCATCAGGACATAAAGGCACTTGATAAGAAGACGGAAAGAAAATTCAACTCTATCAAAGTCTTTCTCAATAAAATATGGGATCGAATTTCTTGTTCTGGTTCTTCATCCACTCAAGCTTACAATCCGTCTCCATTTGAATGGTCTTCCTCAAGCTCAAGTTCTAATCACAATGATCCATCTCTTTCAAGCCTATTTTAATTATCTTGGTCTATTTTTAGTTATTTTCTTATGTTTTGCTTGTCGCTTTTATTGTATAGTTGCATGAGAAATTTCTAAAACATTATCTCTTTATGTATTATTATCTGCTACTGTGTTTGCTTTAATGAAATGAATTATTTATTATCATCCATGTTCTTTCTTTTTGTCAATGACAAAGGGGGAGAAATTTAAATTGTGCATATTGATAAGAGGAGAAACAATACTTTACTAGTTTATTGATTTTATATAGTTGTCATCATCAAAAAGGGAGAGAATGTTGGAAGCTCGATTTTGATTGTGACAACATATATAAAATGTTATGTGTATACTAACTATCTTTGTAGGAGATTTATTGCAGATTCATCTACAGACGTTTAAAACTATATATTGTGTGTCTAGAATCTGTAGTTTACTTAGAAATTTGTTAAAATCTCTCCTTAATAATATATATATATATATATGAATACACATATGCACACACATCCTCATACATGCACAAAAGAGCAAACTCAGACGTCTGAAACCATTCATTTAGACGTCTGAGTGGTGAAACATAAATATTTTTTTCACAATATTCAAACGTCTGAACGAAAATATTCAAACGTCTGAATAAGGCCAGAAATGAACTATTTCCTTGCTGTTTGCGTTTCAATCTAATTCAGAAGTCTAAAATTTTTATTCAGACGTATGAATTTCTCCAACTTCTATTTTCTTGAAAAGACACTTCTCTTCACCAAGAGAAACATTTTTGAAATCAATAGTTGCATCCATTCTTTTCAATATAACTTTTCATTTATAGATGCAAATCTTTATATACTATAAATAGATTACAAAATTCAACAAACAACTTACCGAATTTACTTTTAGCATTCTTGAATTCTCATCTATTCTCAAACTTTCAAATTGCACACATATTGCTTACAACTTTGATCATTAATCACTTTATCTTCCACAATTCTCAAAGCACATCAATATATATCATAAAGGAGAAGATTATAGGAAGATTTTACTTAATTGACTTATCAGTGTTATATAAGAACACACTACAGCCAGATATACTTGTTATTTGAAGTCGTATTCAGTTGCTTAGACGGGTGAAGTCCTGTTCGGTTGCTTAAGCAGTGTAAACCTGTTTCTCCGGGTTAAGTGAGGGTTGTTGTAGTTGAAATTCCAGAAGGAATCTGGAACTGGACGTAGAACGGGAAGTTCGGACCAGTATAAAAATTCTTGGTGTGCTTGTTTTATTTTTATTTACTTTGCTATTATCATCTGTTTTCGCATTTAGATTTAATTATATTCCATATTACTCGATCCTAAGTAATAGCTAGCCTTATTAGTTACTTTCATTTGGTATCAGAGCAAGGCTTCTTATGACCGTTACACAGTTATCTGATATCTTGCTAATATGGAAAACAATACCAGCACTACCACTAACAATGTCACTAACACTAGTTTTATTGAAGGTTAATCCACTGCACGAACTCCATTTTTCGATGGTTTGAACTATAATTATAGGTCTACTCGTATGAGAATCTATATGCAATCAAATAGTTTTGAATCATGGAATATCACACAGAACGAATTCATTCTTCCTACTTGAGAATACTCCACATGGTCAAGCACATAAAAATTAGATGCCACTGCCAATGCTAAAGCTATGATCATGTTATTTTGTGCACTAGATAGAAATGAATTTAATCGTGTTAGCATGTGTCAAACTGCTTATGAAATATGAAGAATTCTTAAAATCACTCATGAAGGTAATAACAAAGTCAAACAAAGCAAAATTCCATGCTCAAAAATTAGTTTCAAAACTTTAGAATAAAACAAGATGAATCCATCAATGATATGTACTCTAGATTTCAAGATATCTATCATTCACTATTAGGATTAGGAGAAGAGTACACTGATTTTGATATTGCATCAAAAAACCTAAACTCTTTAACGGATGAATGGAAAAGAAAAGTCTTGGCTATTGAAGAAGCTAATGACCACTCTACCATAAAACCTAAAGAGTTAATAGGAAATCTAATGTCCTATGAAGTGAATTTGCAGGCAAAACGTGTACAAGCACAAGACAAAAAGAACATAGCTATCCATACTTAAGAAGAAAAAGATGAAGATTCAGATGAAGAAGATCTAGCATTTATTGCTAAAAACTTCAAAAAGTTCTTGAAATTCAAAAAAAAAAGCAGAAATAATGGAAAAAGGAACTTTTCAAACAGACCATCATCTTCAGTTCTTGAATGTTTTAATTGTCATAACAAAGTTCATATGCAGAAAGAATGTCCAGAACTAAAGAAAAAAATACTTCAATAAGGACAGAAAAGATAAGAAAAAGAAAGCATTCTCTGTTACATGGGATGATTCAGATACCTCTTCATCAGATAGCAGTAGTGCCAGTGAAAACGAGCAAGCTAATGTTTGCTTTATGGCTAATGAAAACGAGGTTAGTGATTTTACTTTTGATGATATGATAGAGATAAACTCAAAGCTAGTTGACACTCTAAGAAAACCAAAAGAAAAGATAAGGAGACTCGTGAACATCAGAACAAAGCAGAATTCGAAAGAGATATGCTCAAAGATGAGAATAAAATACTAGAGGAAGAACTTGAAAAATTACAAGAATCATTCTCTAATATTATTTCTCAACTCACTCTTTTGAGTCAAGAAATTGAAACTCAAAAAGAAAAGAATGATGCTCTTGTTTATGAAAATGACAAATTAAAGACAAAAGTAAAATTGATAGAATTAAATAATACTAGTCTCAAAACAAAGTTAGATAGCATCACCAAAATTGTTTCAAAATTTAATAAAGGAAGAGATACTCTATCTAAAATTATTGATAGTTCTCAATTTGTTTCAAGTAAGAAAGGGTTAGGATATTTTAACAAAACATAAGCTCTACCTGAAAAGAAAATTAGAAGAAATATTAATCCTACTGTAAAACAGTCAAAAATGAATATGTACTAGAAAAACATAAAAGTTTGGGTTCCTAAAAAAAAATAATGTTTTGATTAGGAAGAAATATATAAACACCTTCTTAGAAACTGTTCATAAAAATAAAGATTACATTTTAAAATGGGATACTGGACCCTCTTGGATTTGGTTTCCTAAGATTTAACTCTTAGGACCCTATTAAAAAAGTGGGTACCAATGTTATCTTATATTTTTGTAGGTCCCACTTAAGAAAAGAGGAAAATGGATACTCGACAGTGGTTGCTCAAAACATATGACAGGAGACAAAGATATACTATCAAACATTACTTACTCAGATAGAGGCTCCGTCACATTTGGAGACAACTCCAAAGGCTATATCATCGTAAAGGAGATGTGAGCAACAACGGTGTTTCAAATTTACCTCTTATTTCAAATGTTTTACTTGTCACAAATTTAAAACATAATTTACTTAGTATCAGCCAATTGTGTGACAAAGGATTCACAATCACTTTTTCCGAAAACAAATGTAGTATTTTTGATCAAAATCAAAATCTTAATTTTGAAGGAAATAGAGACAGAAATATCTATGTTCTGAATATGAAATTAAATCATAATTGAGATATGTGTTTGATAGCCAAAGAAAATGATCCTTGGTTATGGCACAAACGATTTTATCCTATTAACTTTAAAGCTATAAACAAGCTTTCTAAAGAAGATTTGGTAAAAGGTCTACCAAAAATAAATTTTAAAATATATGATATTTGTGATGCATGTTAGTTAGGAAAATTAACTAAGTCATCTTTTAAATCTTAAAAGGTTATTTCAACTTTACAACCACTTGAATTAGTACATATGGATTTATTTGGACCAATACAAGTACAATCCATTAATCACAGTAGATATGTATTTGTAATTGTTGATGATTTTTCTAGATATACTTGGACTATTTTTATGAAAAATAAAAGTGATACCTTTGATAATTTCAAAACTTTTGTCAAAAGAATTCAAAATTTTAAAGGTTTGAAAATTAAAAACATAAGAAGTGATCATGGAGGTGAATTCAAAAACGAAGCCTTTGAACAATTTTGTAAGAAAAAGGGAATATTCCATAATTTTTCATTTCCTAGAACTCCACAACAAAATGGAGCTGTAAAATGTAAAAATAGAACCTTACAAGGATGTGCAAGGACTTTGTTAAATGGAAGTACGTTACCAAAACATTTCTAGGCTGAAGCAGTCGCAACAGCTTGTTATGTTTTAAATCGTGTTTCTATTCGACCACTAACTAAGAATACTCCTTATGAACTTCTTAACGGACGAAAACCAAATATTTCTTATTTTAAAGTTTTCGGTTCAAAATGTTTTATTTTAAACACAAAAGATCAGCTTGGCAAATTCGATCCAAAATCCGATAAAGGAATCTTTTTAGGATATTCAGATCGAAGCAAAGCTTATCGAATTTATAATAAAAGAACAAATATCATCGAAGAAACACTTCATGTATCCTTCGGTGAAAATTTTAAACAAATCCCAAGTATAAGAGATGATGAAGAATTCCCTGATAATATCACAAACACAGAAATTTCAAATTTTGAAAATAGTGAAAACATGGCTAACAATAATAATGAAACAAGATCTCCACCTAGATTATTAAGGGATCATCCTTCTGATAATGTCATTGGAGAACTTAATTCATCTGTTAGAACAAAAAGTCTGTTAAATCAAATGGGTCATGAAGCTTTCCTCTCTGATATTGAAGCCATAATTGAGCAAGTCGTCGGGAATAGTGAGGTCAGACAAGCCTTTCAGTGAACCCTCTAAGTATTGTGGAGACGGCTCTTTCTCCATTGGAGTAATCGTGACCTAGGAGGTTCCACCTACCATCTTTTTCCTTAATTTTTAAGCCAGTTTCTTTTTTCCCTTCGAAAGGGAGGCATTGCATCGGTGCCTTGTGCCTCAACCACTGGTTCCAGAGCAGGACTTACGTTCTCACCCGGTGCTTTTGACCCCTCAGTTTCTCTAATCTCGCCTCCTCGGGTGTGTCGGAGGCACCATGTGTTGAAGGCCCAACTTGCCTTTTGCCATTGTCTAAGGCAGACCCAACTGTAGTAGTGCCGTGAGGAAGATTTATTCGGCGACCTTCCGCCAATAGTCCAAATTTTGAGAGCGATTCATTAGTAATGATTGATTTGGTATCCCGGTCTTCTATGAGAATAGCTCAAATAGCTTCATCGACCTTTGAGTACCCGGAGCCTTCTGGGCATGGGCTGATACTTGTAAAAGTAGAGAAAGCATTTAGAAAGGATGCACTTTTTGTCGCATACAATTATTAATCTAGAAAAGAAACTTACTCCCTTCTAGCCATCTCCTTGCAAAGCCTACGGGATAGCGCACATAACACCGTTCTTGCTTATATTGGGCGAATTTGCTCCACGCCCTCGTCAAGATTTAGCACTAGTTATGTGGCTCCAGGAATATGAAAGATGGGCTATCAGATCGTCTCTTGAAATGATCAATATAGAGGATGTCACTAGGAGTGGGGAGCCTGAATAGAATGCTCATGAAAAGAATGCACGTGCCATATATGAACGCGTGACTGTTGGGATGTAACTGTGATGGAGTGATCTCAATATACTGCAACAGATTGTGGAGGAAGGAGTTGAATGGTGGCACGCTACCAACCCAGCACATGAATTTGTTGCAGGCAGTATATCCGGCTGGGGGCAGGTGAGGAAGATCTTTTCCTGATAGACCAAGTGCATCATCGAAAGGAATTCCGTGGATTGAGCATAGTCGACGAAGGGAGTTTTGATTGATTCTCGAAGCTTGAGAATCAACCGGATTGTCTAGGATGATAGCTGCATCTAGGGCATCAGGAGCCAAGTCAACAGATACAATTGTTGGACTCGAGATATTCTGTGCAGGAGTTGTCGATGGATTTGAAGTTCCGACTACTTCCTGTCGAAAACTTGGCTCAGGTTTATCTGAGACTGTAGCAGAGCATGATTTTCTGGACATCTTCAGTGAGCGTTGGAGATTTGATAAACACCTGTTTGAACTGTACTTGAAAGAAAATCAATACTAGACATAATGACAAAAACGCTCCCCCTATGTGGTGTGTGGACTAGTGCAATCGTTCGAATATAAGTGTAAAAGAATCAAAAGTCATTAAGCTGATGAAGTAAGGTTAAGCTTTGAACTGTTGTCTTCGAAGACCGTCATCGCCGAGCGTCTCCGAGAGCCCATCTAGTGATGGTTTTAATTTTGAACTCGGGCATTGGCACTATATGTTGAAGGCTATTATTTGTTCTGATCAAGTTAAACTCAGGTTTACAATTGTTGAAGCTAAGGAGTTATCAGTCCGGATTATTCGATATGCTTTTTTGCTGAAGTCCTTGTCCTTGTTTATTGTCATATGATTAGGCATGGGAAGTAAGTGAATTCGACATGAGTTATGTTCAAGTTGGAATGATTTTGACTATTGTTGCCTATTTCAAGGCTCAAGGCCGAGCGACACTCGAAACACCCGACCTAAATGCCGCTCGGCCTAAATGTCGGGGGGCCTAAGTCCATCGTGTTAGTCCCCGAGAAGACGGTTGTGACGCCCCACCTCTATGCTCACGCTAGCCAAGGACACTACGGAGTAATGCCGTCAACTAGCATGAAGAATAAGGCTGTTGAGGAGCGACCATCCATGTAATTGCTTTGTGCGAGCACCGATATGTCAGATAATATAACATGCATTTCATTTCAAGAGGAAATCCGACATGCCGATACAAACTCAAAGCTGCTACACAATGGCTATGTGGTCTTCGGAAACAAATATAGAAATAAACATAACATAAATCAGCCACAGATATTCATATCAAAAAGGCGGAAATAGATATGAATATAACACATAGAATTGTATATCAGAGTAGTGGTCAAACAAGATCCACAATATCACAAAAGAATAGATACAAGTGCTACATAAAAGAATATGTATACATCAAGCAGTCTCTATCTCATATGCATAACAACAAAAACTATTAATCAAATGTAGTTAGCTAAAAGTCAGATAATACTCCCAGATTAGGAGTCAAGTAGAAGCACCTATAACATCTCGGTCTGACTCGAGTATTATCTAATAAGAAAATAATAAACGGATCAGTCTAGCTATAAATATCAGATAAGAAGAGATATGAAAAAAATGTATGATAATAATAATGCCATACTGTGATAAGTATACATTTGAAAATTAACCAAAAATCATACAATACCAAAAGAATCTTCTCAAAGATCAAGAGAATTTCATATTCTTTATTTTTATTCACCAAGTCACAATGGCAAACATCTCAATGCCAATCGTAAAAGTTGTTGAAACACAAAATCACCAATGCACAAATATTGATAAAACTTATTAATGTAATCATGAAAATTGGTGAAACACAAATTCTAGAAATCATCTATAGAAATCTAGAAATCACAAAAAGGGGGGGCTATCACAAAATGGGTGCATGAAAACTCACCAACACGTGTATCACAAAACCTAACGCTATTCCATGGTTGCTAACCATTAATTTTGAGCCGAGACTCCACAAACGGCCGAAGACCATGGGTCGCTACCCAACCAATTTTGAGCCTAAGCTCCACAGAAATGGGGTCGTAGACAAAGAGACATCGCACATTGCTAGTCTAAATCACAAAATGATCATCATCGATTATAGAGAAGTGTCGATAACACTAAGCTAGTAAATAGATGAGTTTAGTTTCATGTCCCATAACCACTGGCTTAACTTAAATATTTACGGACAAACTGTAAATTTCCACTCGAAAGTTGTCACAAGAGTTTCAATCGAACGAGTCTAAGAATTAACTAACAAAGTAAACACAAGCATTTCATACCACTTGTTTTGCTAAGTTGTTTAACTGGATTTCTCGAACGAATGAGGAAAAGGTTTATATATACTATTAGATTCGAAAACAGTTTAAGAAATGAACTTTGTAATAAAATAGTGTTAAAATCGTTTTGATGAAAGAGTTTTGATATTTACTAATAGTATAGAAAACCTTTATATTTTTAAAGTGACAAATCACAGAAATGATTGTAGAAACAATCAATCACCAAAATTCACATTCGAAGCCGTGAATCAAATCCAAAAAAATCAACACCGAATCCATCAAAATGGATATTCCCAAAATTTCCAAAAAAAAGTCATCAAAGTCAATAAATGATAACGATAAGTCAGATCAACACAAATCGATTAAAATTGGAAACCCATACTAATTAGGCAAATTGGGCCGAGATAAGCAGATTCAGACGTCTGAATATGATATTTCAGACGTCTGAAACTGAAGCTTTGAGCAATATTTTGCCTAGGCCAATGATGGCCAAATCATATCAGAAGCGATCGGATGAGTGACGATCACGAGAGGTTTACACCAAACGACTACCTAGCCCTATAGGCTCTTCGATGCATCATCAAAAATATGTTCAAACATCCATAAAAGTGTTTTCACAAATTTTGACTTAAAAACCAAAAATTGGGGTATTCACCAAACCAATCCAAATCAAAATCAAATGAACATGTAAAGATGTCAGGAATTCATACCTAACAATCAAAGATAGTTATAGACTTAGATGTGAGTCAAAAATCTCACCTATAAACCCAAAAACAAGGAAGGAGAAGCTTGAAAACAAATGAGGATCAACCACTCTTCAATCTCAACTCTTAAAACTCCAATCTAAGTCTAGAAGCAATAATTTCCTAAATTAGGTTGTAGGAAATTTCTAAAATTGGAGGGAGATTGAGATGGAGAAGAAGAAGGAGATGCTTACCTAAGCTTCTCTTTGATTTTAGAGCTAAAGCTTGGATTTGCTAAAGAAACTAAGGCTTAGAATTTTAATTTCCAATCTCCTCCACCATTTTTGCTAAAGCTTGAGTTGTAGGAAATATTATGAAGGAATGAAGAGGAGTGGAGTGGAGTGGAGTTGGGTTGATATGTTAGGTTAATGGGTTGAAACCCAAACCCAAAGCCCTAAGTGAAAAGGTCGAAATTTTAGCTAGCTCCAAACATATCGATGTTTATACTCAAAAAGGTCGCAAACATCACTTTGTATTCAATGGAAGTGGCCTCGTGTCCCAATTGTTGAATCTCAATTTCATTCTTCATTTAGACGTCTGAAATTTCCAATTCAGAGGTCTGAATCTGGAAAATTAAATATTGTCTAGTACAATATTCAGACGTCTAAATCTTTCATTTCAGACGTCTGGAAATGGAAATTTTAGCCTATTTCCTTTCTGGTTGAACTCAAGCAATTTCAGACGTTTGAATTATCCATTTCAGACGTCTGAATATCTGTTTGACTGTTATTTTACGAAACAGTGTCATTTTCAGACTTAAATCCGACTAACGATGCTATATTTTAGTTAAACATTTTAAATATACGAATCATAAAATATGCAGGTTGTTACAGACTCCCTTCCTTAAAGAAATTGCGTCCTCGCAATATTTAAGAAGAAAATAAAAAGCAACAACCATAAAAGCATATCAACACAAAAGAAATTTGAAATAAGTAGTTCACCTCAAAGAGCTCAAGAGAGTAATTTCAGATGTGTTTGCTCGATGAATTCTCTGGATTTCCAAGAATAATCCTTAGGATTTGAGGACCGTTGAACTTTCACAAGAGGAACATCTTTATTTCGAAGACGTTTAACCTCCAAAGCAGTGATACGAATAGGATGCTGCTCATAAATAAAATTAGGTGAAACTTCAATTTCTTCCACAACACCGGGCTCAAGAATAGAATCGGAATCCCTAAGGCATCTCCGTAGTCGAGAAATGTGAAACATGTCATTAATAGCAGAAAACTGAGCCGGTAATAAAAGACGATAAGCCACTGAGCCAATACGTTCGGTGATGGGAAATGGACCAATATATCGAGGTGCTAATTTCACCGATCAACTGAAACGCACAACACCCTTCATAGGTGGAACACGAATATACACAAAATCTCCCACAGAAAATTCTAATTTCCTTCTTCGGTTATCGGCATAGGATTTTTACCTACTTTGAGCTTCTTTCATCCTATGGTGGATAACATTAATCTTTTCTGTGGAATCACGAATAAAGTCTAGACCTAAAACCAGCTTCTCACCTGCCTCAAGCTAGCAAGAAGGAGATCGGCATGGCCTTCCATAGAGTGCCTCAAAAGGTGCCATATTAATACTAGATTGGAAGCTATTATTATAGGAAAACTCAACAAGAGAAATATGATCTGCCCAACTTCCACCAAAATCAAGAACACATGCACGAAGAAGATCTTCAAGAGTTTGATTCACACGCTTGGTTTGTCCATCGGACTGAGTGTGATAAGCCATGCTAAAATTAAGCTTTGTTCCTAAATCTTTTTGAAGACTCTTCCAAAATCCACTAGTAAACAATGGATCACCTTCACTAACAATAGAAGTAGGGGCTCCATGCAATTTAACAACTTTTTTAATAAACAGTTTGGCCAAAAGAGGTACGGTCCAATTGGACGAAACAGGAATAAAATGGGTGGATTTTGTAAGTCTATCAACTATCACCCATAGGCTATCATGACCCAAACGAGAACGGGAAAGTCCGTCAATAAAATCCATGGAAATTTGGTCCCACTTCCAAATTGGAATATCCAAGGGTTGCAATAACCTGCGGGCCTTTGATGCTCGGCCTTAACGAGTTGGAAAGTCATGCAACACTTAAGAAAAGTTAGCAATATCAGATTTCATTCCATCCCAATAATAAAGTCGCTTCATATCCGTGTACATTTTACTATTACCGGGATGAATGGTAAATTTAGAGAACGATGAGAATCTTCTAAAATATCTTTACGAACATTACTAATATTTGACATGATAATTCTACCAAATTTTCGAATGCCGCCACGAGCATCAATATCAAAGCCTTTCAAACCTTCAATATCAATTTTATCCCTACAATTTCAGCTAAGAAGAGCCAATTTGGGATCTAGCTTTTGAGCTTCGAGAATGCGGTCTAAAAGAGAAGGTGTGCCTCAAGGCTACATAAAACGAGAGATGAACATAAATCGGATTCACGATCTCGAATCTGACAAGTGGACAAAGTCTTGAGATTGTTCCATTCGGATATCATCATAGAAATAACTGCTTGCTGCTAACGACTAAGGGCATCGACAACGCGATTCCCCTTTCCGGAAGTATAAAGAATATCAAGATCATAAGATGCAAGGAACTCGAGCCAACGTGGTTGACGGAAATTAAGTTCCTTTTGAGGAAATAAATACTTCAAAGATTCTCCCAAAAGATAATGACACCAAATACGAAGGGTAAAAATAATAGCCGCGAGCTCTAAATTATGAGTGGCATATCTAGTCTTGGCTGGCTTTAATTGCCTAGAAACATAAGCAATAATACGATCCCTTTTCATAAGAACGGCTCCCAAACCAACATGACTAGCATCGGTACAAACACTAAAATCTTGGTTCCCTTCGGGAATCACAAGAATAGGAGCATTAGAAAGGAGTTCTTTTATTTCTGAAAAGAAGCTTCACATTTGTCCGACCAAATGTATTTGACTCCTTTCTTTGTCAAACTAGTAAGAGGTACAGAAATTTTAGAAAAGTCTTTTATTAACCGGCGGTAATAACCCGCCAATTCGAGAAAGCTATGAATTTCCGTCACACTCTCTTGTCTCTTCCAATTTTGAATCGCTTCCATCTTTAAGGGATCCACGGAAATCCCGGATTCAGAAATGATATGTCCAAGAAATTTCACACGAGATTGCCAAAAATGGCACTTAGAAAATTTTGCTTTCAATTGATTGCTTCTAAGAGTTTCCAACACAATTCGAAGATGCTTTTCATGCTCTTCCTTGGTTTTAGAATACACAAGAATATCATCTATAAAGATGAGAACGAATCGATCGAGGAAATCTTTGAAAACTCGATTCATAAGATCAATGAAATAAGCTGGAGCATTCGTTAAACCAAATGGCATAACAAGCCATTCATAAGATCCATAATGAGTACGGAACGATGTCAAAGGAATACTATCCTCTTCAATACGAAGCTGATGAAAATCGGTTGCTAAGTCTAATTGTGAAAAGACTTTAGCTCCGCTAAGTTGATCGAATAGATCATCAATCCGAGGTAAAGGATATTTATTCTTGATAGTAAGATCATTAAGCTTGCGGTAGTCAACGAAAAGCCTAAATGTACCATCGGATTTCTTCACAAAAATAGCCGAAGCTCCCCAAGGAGAGGAACTAGAACGAATAAACTGCTTCATCTCCAATTTAGATAATTGCCTACGCATCTCCTCATTTTCTTTGTTGGACATACGATAAGGAGGACGAGTGATAGGTAGAGCTCCAGGGATAAGATTGATTTTGAACTCAATTGCTCGTTTAGGTGGTAATCCTAAAAAGGGCTCAAATATGTCAGAAAATTCACAAACAACGTGAATAAGAGAAATGACATCCTCCTCATCATCATTATCGTCATTATGAGGATTCAAAAAATATAAAGATGCTGCCAAGTTGGAATCCGAATCTTTAAGAACAATAGAAATCTGCTTAATAGATTGAGGATGTCAAAGATGAATAGTCTGCTCAGGACATAAGATATAGGCTTCATAACGGTTAAACCATTCCATTCCCAAAATCATTCTAAAGCCTAAGTAACGCATGACATGAAAATCGGCTCGGAAAGAAAAATCACATAAAATAATCTCGACATCTTTACAAAGAAAACTGAGTGTTACAGATCCACCAACCGAATTCGCAATTCTCAAAGAAGTCATTAAAGCCATATCACTCAAAGAAAAAGTATCAACAAGCTCTTTTGATATAAAATAATGGTATGCATCCGTATCAAAAAGAACTCGAATAGGTCGATCATGAAACATAATAATGCCATTAAGGATAGAATGAGAAATACCTTGACCATGAGAAGTGTTACTAGGGGCTTGCACAACAGTTAACTTTCCCTCCTTCCTGCTTTGAAGTTTGGGACATGCAGATATATAATGACCCAAACTTTTGCAATAGCGACAAGCAAGGGGCTTTGAACACTTATTTGCATAATGGTCTTTAGAACCACAATTATAGCATTGGCCACCACTAGGGGTAGAAGTCTTGGATACCAGAGTTGCTTGTTTCCCTTTCTTGTTGGGATAAGGACCTTTGTACTTATTAGGCCGCTTCTTATTGTTGTTGATGTTTGGTTTGGCACTCCCAACTTCAACATCACTCTCTTTATCCGCCTCTTCAAGTTGAAGAGCGATATGAACAAGCTGATCGAAAGCAACTTCCAATTTCAGGAGTAATGGATTTTTGAGATTCTTATTCAAGCCATAGACAAATATCTTATTTTTATTCAATGGGATATTAATGTGCTCGACCCCATATTTAGAGAAGGATTCAAAAGATGCAACATAATCTTCCACGGAAGATTCACCTTGAACAAGGTCAATAAAACGACGGGCCAAAGTCACTTTTCCAGATTCCGGCACAAACTTCGATTCAAATATTTCTCGGAATTGCTTCCAAGTAAGATCCGCTTCAATAATTTCAGAAATAAGAAGCTCATACCAATCTAATGCTCTTTCTTGGAGCATGCTAGAAGCCACTTGGACTCGATGAAGATCAATAAGGTTCATGCGAGAAAATATGCGATCGCATGTTCTAAGCCAAGCCTGGACTTCGATAACGCCCTCAAAACCCCTGAATGGCTTCCCATCCAAGTTGGCATAATCACTACACAAGCGTGCAAACCTAGATTTAGGGTGAGTAGGCTCTGGAATGGGTCTGAAAGCTTGTGCATTCTTTACAAGATCAAGAAGCTGTTGAGCTGACATAAATACTCCATCCTGGGGAGTAGCACTAGATTGACCGACGCTGGGACGACCTGGTCTAACCATTTCTATTCTTTAAGAAAGAAAGAAAGAAGAAGAAAAAGGTTAATCTCAAAATGAATATCAAACAATCATGATTAATAAAACAAGACATCACAAAGAAAATAGGATAGGACGGGTCCAATGACTCGAATAAAATCCTAGGGCACGACTCCTAAGAAGAACTTAGGACGGTGATCCTTGCTAGAATATTCTACATTATTCCGAAGTTTGTCCCTGTTACCAAGCTGTGATGCCCCACCTCTATGCTCACACTATCCAAAGACACTACGGAGTAATGCCGTCAACTAGCATGAAGAATAAGGCTGTTAAGGAGCGACCATCCATGTAATTGCTTTGTGCGAGCACTAATATGTCAGATAATATAACTTGCATTTCATTTCAAGAGGAAATCCGACATGCCGATACAAACTCAAAGATACTACACATTGGCTACGTGGTCTTCGAAAACAAATATAGAAATAAATATAACATAAACCAGTCACAGATATTCATATCACAAAGGCAGAAATAGATATGAATATAACACATAGAAGTGCATATCAGAGTAGTGGTCAAACAAGATCCACAATATCACAAAAGAATATATACAAGTGCTACACAAAAGAATATGTATATATCAAGGAGTCTCTATCTCATATGTATAACAACAAAAACTACCAATCAAATGTAGTTAGCCAAAAGTTAGATAATACTCCCAGATGAGGGTCAAGCAAAAGCACCTGTAACATCTCGGTCTGACCTGAGTATTATTTAATAAGAAAATAATAAACGGGTCAGTCTAGCTATAAATATCAGATAAGAAGGGACAAAATAAGAGATATGACGAAAACGTATGATAATAATAATGCCATACTATGATAAGTATACATTTGAAAATTAACCAAAAATCATACAATATCATAAGAATTTTCTCAAAGATCAAGAGAGTGTCATATTCTTTATTTTTATTCACCAAGTCACAAATATTGGCAAACATCTCAATGCCAATCGTAAAAGTTGTTGAAACACAAAATCACCAATGCACAAATATTGATAAAACTTATCAATGTAATCACGAAAATTAGTGAAACACAAATTCTAGAAATCATCAATAGAAATCCAGAAATCACAAAAAGGGGGGAGGCCTATCACAAAACGGGAGCATGAAAACTCACAAACACGTGTATCACAAAAAAGAATGCTATTCCATGGTTGCTAACCATTAATTTTGAGCCGTGGCTCCACAAACGGCCCGAAGACCATAGGTCGCTACCCCACCAGTTTTGAGCTGAAGCTCCACAGAAACGGGGTTTAGTCTCCCTCGCAGACAAAGAGACATCGCACATTGCTAGTCTAAATCACAAAATGATCATCATCGATCATAGAGAAGTGTCGATTACACTAAGCTAGTAAATAGATGAGTTTAGCTTCATGTCCCATAACCACTGGCTTAACTTAAATATTTACGGACAAACTTTTCCACTCGAAAGTTGTCACATGAGTTTCAATCGAACGAGTCTAAAAATTAACCGACGAAGTAAAAGCAAGTGTTTCATACCACTTGTTTTGCTAAGTTGTTTAATTGGATTTCTCAAACGAATGAGGAAAATGTTTGTATATACTAGTAGATTGGAAAACAGTTCAAGAAACGAGCTTTGTAATAAAATAGTGTTGAAATCATTTTGATGAAAGAGTTTTGATATTTACTACTAGTATAGAAAACCTTTATATTTTTAAAGTGACAAATCACAGAAATGATTGTAGAAACAATCAATCATTAAAACTCACATTCGAAGCCGTGAATCAAATCCAAAAAAATCAATACCGAATCCATCAAAATGGATATTCCCAAAATTTCCAAAAAAAGAAGTCATCAAAGTCAATAAATGATAACAATTAGTTGGATCAACACGAATCGATTAAAATTGGAAACCCACACTAATTAGGCAAATTGGGCCGAGATAAGCAGATTCAGACGTCTGAATATGATATTTCAGACGTCTGAAACTGAAGCTCTGGGCGATATTACCTAGGTGAATGATGGCCAAATCATATCGGAAGCGATCGGATGAGTGACGATCGTGAGGGGTTTACGCCAAACGACTACCCAGCCCTATAGGCTCTTCGATGCATCATCAAAAACATGTTCAAATTAAAAACCAAAAATTCGAATATTCACTAAACCAATCCAAATCAAAATCAAATGAACATGTAAAGATGTTAGGAATTCAAACCTAACAATCAAAGATAGTTATAGAGTTAGATGTGAGATAAAAATCTCACCTTTAAACCTAAAAACAAGGAAGGAGAAGCTTGAAAACAAAGGACGATCAACCACTCTTCAATCTCAACTCTAAAAACTCCAATCTAAGTCTAGAAGCAATAATTTCCCAAATTAGGTTATAGAAAATTTCTGAAATTGGTGGTTGATTGAGATGGAGAAGAAGAAGGAGATGCTTACATAAGCTTCTCTTTGATTTTGGAGCTAAAGCTTGGATTTGCTACAAAAACTAGGGTTTAGGATTTTAATTTCCAATCTCCACCACCATTTTTGCTAAAGCTTGAGTTTTAGGAAATATTGTGAAGGAATGAAGAGGAGTGGAGTGGAGTTGGGTTGATATGTTAGGTTAGTGGGTTGAAACCAAAACCTAAACCCAAAGCCCTAAGTGAAAAGGTCGAAATTTTAACTAGCTCCAAACATATTGAAGTTTATACTCAAAAAGGTCGCAAACACCATTTTGGATTCAATGGGAGTGGTCTAGGGTCTCAATTGTTGAATCTCAATTTCATTCTTCATTCAGACATCTGAAATTTCCAATTCAGATGTCTGAATCTGGAAAAATAAATATTGTCTAATACAATATTCAGACGTCTGAATCTTTCATTTCAAATGTCTGAAAATGACAATTTTAGCCTATTTCCTTTCTGGTTGAACTCGAGCAATTTCAGACGTATGAATTACCCATTTCAGACGTTTGAATATCTATTTGACTGTTATTTTACGAAACAGTGACATTTCCGGACTTAAATCGACTAACGATGTTATATTTAAATTAAACATTTTAAATATACGAATCGTAAAATATGCGGGTTGTTACAATAGTTTTGATGGCAACAACCTTAGAATAAGATTATAAAGTACAAATACTAACATTGCAGTTTAGATATATATGTATATGCTGGATTAACCATGCTGGTACCAAGAATGAAGACTACAGTATAGAGATTCAAGACTGAAGATATCAAGATTATCAAGAGTTCAAAATTTCAATATAAGTAATTTAGTTAGAAATTTTGTTAAAACTCCTAGAAAAGCACGAGCATCATAAAATCCATTTTATTCGTGGAATGGAATCCACTTTGAGCTTGTTAAAGGGATGGAACCCTAGTAGGATGGAACCTACGAAAAATCTAGTGGAACATTGTTTTGTATCCACTAACTTTTATTCAAATGTTTTATAAAATTATATCTTGTTTTCAAAATGATTTCAAAATCTTCCTTTTAAAGGAATTAAAAACATCTACCTTGGTTTTAAAATAATTTTAGCCTCAAAATAATCTTTATCTTCAAAATCAAATTATCCACGGTTTTAAATTATCTTTTAATATATTTAATTTTTAAATTTATACTTAGATTTAAATATAAAATTTTAGTAAAATTTTATATATACCTAAATATTATTCTCTATACTTATTTATGTATTTTAACTATAGTTAAGTATATTTATAAAGTTTAAAAATAGTTTTAACACAAGATGAAAGTTATTTTCAAAAATTACATAGGCCTGTCGACAACCCCAATATACCCTTGTCGAAAAGGTGGCAGTTTGTTTCAAAAATTTGAATTTCTAAGGAAGTGTCTATTCATCATATACTTTCATGAATGGACATGGCTGTTGTTCTGCTATAAATATGGGCACTTTTAAACGAATTTATATACATATTTTCTCTGATTTCACTCCTCTTCTTCTTCCACATTTCTTTATATATATTTTTACCATTACTCTGCCAAAATCACCATTGAATCTAACTAGATCATTTCTGCTTTGATTCTCTATCACTATCTTAACAAGATCTCAGTGCTATTTAGAGTTATATGCTTCTTTGTAATAAATTAAGTGAGAAAACGTGTGATTGTAGCCTATGAAATCAATCAAGCGAGAAAAGGTGTGACTATGGCCTGTGAAATCAATTGGGTGAACTTGTTGCCCGTAAAATCAAGTATCTCTACCCATATGATTGTAAATCTGGAGTGGCATACCTCGTAGCCTTGAAATCGAGGGTGTAATTGTAAGAATTGATTTTGAAAGGAAATTCATACTTGTATGCGGGACTGGATGTAGGGTAACTTCGAACCAGTATAAAATCCGATGTGTTCTTTCCTTTATTGCTTTTACTTTATTTCTGCATCCGTGTTTGATTCTTGATCATATCTGTGTCTGAACATTGCATACGTTTGTGTTCAAATTAATATAAACTACAAAAGAATTAGTAATTCCTTAAAATACTATTCACCCCCCTCTAGTGTTAACTCTAGCCTTATGATCCGTTATCCGCATTTCTCACATTTGGTATTAGAGCTTGGTTTTCAAAGTTTTCATAATCTGAATTTTGAATTTTTTTTAAATGGCAAATTTTTTTGATAAAATTATTAACACTATTTTCATATGAATATGTCACAGAATCATCATGATATTGTTGTTTAAAACTATACTTAGTTATTTTGAAAAGTCATTTGATTCTTTAAAAAGTTATGTTGTTTTGCAGGAGAAGAGTCATGTCTAATGACCGTTGGTCAAAAGATACCAGATAATCATTCATCGATCAAGAAGAACAAATGGATATATATATAATGGCAATCGACAATGAAATGGGTACCAGATCAATACAAAACTTTTGGTTCTCATCTACAATTTGACTTGATACCGTATTTTCTCTCCATCTGCTTCGTAATGCCATTGTTTTCGTGGGAATCCATCAAGAAATGACCAAGTTATGATCAAATGATGTTTTGGTGAACAAAGAGAAAAAGAAAGCAAACTTTCAGTGGAATTCTTAAAATTGCATCTAAAGATTTGAGTATTTTGTCCAAACTTCTTTTTCAGATTGTAGTTCTTGTTCCCACGGTCGTTTTGATTGGTGGATCATCAACTTCCGATCAAAAATGAGTGAGATATGACAGTTTGAAGTTGGCTATCCAAAACCGAAAACTGTGTATGGGATTTTCTAGATTTCTCCTACTAATCGGCCTGTTGCATCACAATACCATCCAAATTCGTCACCAAACTATTACTAGATCGTAGCCCTTGCCTTCCTCTTCGATTTGCCGCTGGTTTCATCCAATTCCATTAAGAAACGAAGGAGATATGCCTTCTAGAAGTTTGATAGTATATAAAAAAAGGGAAGAAGAAGAAGAGGAATTTTTATGAAAAGTGGTGACTATTGGGCCCATTTATTGTGGTTGAAGTTACCATTCATTCAAAATTAAAATTCAAATTTTTGGCGCCAAGTTATCATCTATTAAATCATCTGTATCTTTCTCATACGGTATTCAAATTCAGCAAATGAACATACTACGCTGATTTGAAAAACGAGCCCGTCACAATAGAACAGATCTTGTCGTCAAATTTTGAAAGATATAAATGTGTGGTTCATGGCAATGAAAGAATAACAAAGTTAGAAAAATGGAGGAGTGAAAAAAATGGTATGCTTTACTATTATTTCATTTTTATTGTTGCATTTAGGAATATATACATATGCATTTAGTTAGGCATAGAAATTTTTATCTCTCTTATGAGTTTTGATATTTTGGTCCATATACCGACACACCATAATTAAGTCTTTTAAAATGTGTTCCTTTCAAATAAAATCTTACAACTAATTTATTACAACTATACTAAGTAGAAAAGCATACCTTCATTCATGATTTCAACTTTTTAATGTTATTTTTACTTCTCATAATCTATTTCTTTTAAGATACTATTATATCTTTAAGAAATTAATAGAATGAATTTAGAATGTTATAATAAGGCTCTATTTATATATTTCTTCAATTAATAAGATTGCACCACATCATATGACACTTTTCGTACAAGTAGATAGTGACGTACATACAAAATGTCATGTGTCATTACACTTCTTCTATAATAAAAGCATTTTTACATGTATAATGCCAAGTGTTTTTACACATGTTTTCTCCATAATTTTTTTTATATTTTTTAAAGTAATTTAGTTATATTAACTACTTCAAAAAATGGGTCAAAAATCAATTATTTACTCGTCAAAATATAGTCGTAAAATTAGTGAAAAATCATGTTAAAAACAAGCCTGGAATTTTAGATAGCATTTCGAAAATGCTTCTTTTCTTCTGTAATGTTTTGTAAGTACTGCAAATTCGTTTTTATAGCATTTCTGTGCTTTGAAACGCTGTAGAATTTTAGAAATTTTACATAGCATTTGGTAAAAGCTACAGTTTTAGTTTTATAAAGTTTCGAACATATTTTACTACAAAAACTTTTCAGAGCATTCTTTGAATGCAGTTTTTCTTTATGAAGCTTTAAACTATGTAAAAATGATATTTAAATTAAGTATTTTCTCTATTCTTTTTAGAGTTAGTTTCTAACTTATATTAGAATATTTCAAAATTAATTTCATGTTTAAATGTTTTTTAATAATTAATTAAATTTTTTAAAAGTAAGAGGCCTTAATATAACACATGTTTGTTTTATTTTTCAATCTTTATTATTTTATTTAATATTTCATTATGATATTTTTTAAATTTAAAAGATGTTTAAACATGTTTTTAAATATCTAAACCAATAATAATTTAATATAAAGGTTTTAATTAGTAAGTTAAGTTAAAAAAAATAAGTAGACTAATATTTTTTATAAAAACCATGTTTGATCATATATATAGTTTAAATCCATATTTCTTAGGAATTTGATTTTGATATTGAGTTTGATTACTACCTTTCATGAATATGTTATAGTTTTAATATCATTTATTACCTTTAAACTCTTTTCTTTACTATTCTTTCAGTCTCATTCATTAGTTTCCTTAATCTAAGTCTAGTAATTGGTGTGTATTACCTTTGTTTGGTTGAAGTGATTTATAATAAATAATCTGATACACACACACACACATACAGATATATACATATATATGTGTGTGTATGCTTATCAATTAGATATTACTTATCACTCATGTTTATCTTATAATCTGGATGTCTCTTACCGTAGTATATATATCATCATATCATTCTGCATATTATTTTTATTTTTTACTTCATTATCATTTTTTTCATATTACATATCATTACGCATCCTATTTCATATCACATTTCATTGCATATTACATCATAAATTACAATGCATGAAATATCATAATCATTTGCATCACAAGTTGCACTTCATTTTGCATATTATCCCATGCTACATTGCATATGTCATACGTTTCGTACTACATTACAAACTACATATTGCATACACGTATACATAACGAGTGTATTTTATTTAGGAGGACTTTGTAGTATTGTCTTATAGTATAGGATTATTAGTTTTTGATTTTTTTGGTATGTTTTGATTGACTTGTTTGACTTGATTGACTTGTTTGACTTGATTGACTTGTTTGATTTGATTGATTTGTTTTGAATTGTTTGACTTGATTGGATTTGATGTGCATGTTGATTGGATTGTTTGAAATAACTTATTTACTACACTTTGTTCTAGTATTAGTTCAAGGGGGAGATTTTTATTTTTACGGTTTTAGGATGGTTTTTGTTGATGACAAATGGGGAGAATTATAAAATAGGATAGTTAGGCATAGATTAAGGGGGATTTATTCGGATAGAAGGTCATCATCAAAAAGGGGGAGATTGTTAGACCCTGAGAAGATGGTTTTGATGACAACAACCTTAGAATAAGATTATAAAGTATAAATACTAACATTATAGTTTAGATATATATGTATATGCAGGATTTAACCATGCAAGTACCAAGAATGAAGATGTACGTATAGAGATTCAAGACTGAAGATATCAAGAATGAAGACTCATGAGTATCAAGATTATCAAGAGTTTAAAATTTCAATATAAGTAATTTAGTTAGGAGTTTTGTTAAAACTCCTAAAAAAGCACTGGCATCTTAAAATACATTTTATTCATAGAATGGAATCCACATCGAACTTGTTAGAGGGATGGAACCCTAAGTAGGATGGAACCTACGAAAAATCTAGTGGAACATTATTTTGTATCCACTAACTTTTATTCAAATGTTTTATAAAATTATATCTTGTTTTCAAAATGATTTCAAAATCTTCTTTTTAAAAGAATCAAAAACATCTATCCTGGTTTTAAAATACTTTTAGCCTCAAAATAATCTTTATCTTGAAAATCAAATTATTCTTGGTTTTAAACTATCTTTAATATATTTAATTTTTAAATTTATACTTTGATTTAAATATAAAATTATAGTAAAATTTTATATATACCAAAATATTATTCTCTATACATATTTATGTATCTTAACTATAGTTAAGTATATTTATAAAGTTTAAAAATAGTTTTAATACAAGATGAAAGTTATTTTCAAAGAAAAACAAATTATTAAATTACATAGGCATATCGATAACCCCAATATACCCTTGTCGACAAGGTGGCAGTTCGTTTTAAAAATTTGAATTTCAAAGGAAGCGTCTATTCGTCATATCCTTTCACGAATGGACATGGCTGTTGTTCTACTGTAAATATGGGCTATTTTAAACGAATTTATTTACATATTTTCTCTGATTTCACTTCTCTTCTTCTTCTACATTTCTTTATATATATTTTTACCATTACTCTGTCGAAATCACCATTGAATCTAACTAGATCATTTCTGGTTTGATTCTCCATCACTATCTCAACAAGATCTCAGTGCTATTCAGAGTTATAGGCTTTTTTGTAATAAAATAAGTGAGAAAAGGTGTGATTGTAGCCTATGAAATCAATCAAGCAAGAAAAGGTGTGATTGTAGCCTGTGAAACCAATTGGATGAACGTGCTGCCCATAAAATCAAGTATCTCTACCCAGAGGATTGTGAATCTAGAGTGGTGTACCTCGTAGCCTTGAAATCGAGGGTGTAATTGTAAGAGTTGATTTTGAAAGAAAATCTGTACTTGTGTGTGGGATTAGATGTAGGGTAACTCCAAACCAGTATAAAATCCGGTGTGTTCTTTCCTTTATTGCTTTACTTTATTTCTACATCTGTGTTTGATTCTGTGATCATATCTGTGTCTGAATATTGCATACATTTGTGTTCAAATTAATATAAACTCAAAAAGAATTAGTAATTCCTTAAAACACTATTTCACCCCCTCTAGTGTTAATTCTAGCCTTAAGATCCGTAATCCGCATTTCTCACACATCGTTCGGTACTCTCTGTTTCGACTAACATCGCTCGGCATCTTAGGTTCAAACGCCTTCGCTCACCATTCTCTGGTTCGACCGCCTAAGCCAGATACTCCGACCCACTCATTCAAACACCACTCTCACATGAAGACTACACCGAGCTACTTACTACCTACTTCCTTAACACCAACACTCTCTAAGCTGAATGGCTTACGGGGGGCATACCAAACCACACTCTCTCCCTCACACCGAACGATACAAGACCACAATCCCTGGCTGTGGAAACCTCCCATGCCGACCGACCCACTTGTTTCCCTCCATTTCACTTCCTCGAATAACCTAAACACTCTCCTTATTGCCCACCGAACGACCCTCTCACTCATATATTGCACCAAACCTACCAACTAGTAGACTTTCACACAACCTAACAATTTAGCATTAACATTTAAGCAACACCTCTACAACTCACTAAACTCCTACCGACCCACTACTACTTCCTCCTTCCTCACATTGGTGACCCAATAGGAGCCGATGTCCTAGGAATCACCGGCTCCAACCTAAGACATGTTCAAACCTCTTTATCACCTACACGACTCCTGCCATTTGTAATTTGAAGAAGACTCACAAAATCGATATTCGTACAAAGCCCCTAGCTCGAGAAAGTCGATTGAGTGGAAAGTTCTTACCTAAGAGAGCGAGTCGAGGCTTGGAGAATCGATTGAGACCAAAGTTCATTCCAATTTATTATTAAAGGGAGTTGCAGAGCAGACGCTTTGGGTTTTGGATGAGAGAGGAAGGTTGATGGTAGCTGAAATTTATGGGAAGGTAGATAAAAAGTGCCGTGGTGTTAAAGTAGAAGTGAAAATAAGAAAAGTAGAAGTGCTAACTTTTATATGAGGAAGGGGAGGTCAACAGGCATTAACAGTGGATCCAGTCAAAGTATCTCACTGGTTCGGTGAATAATTGTACCGCTCGGTAATGAATATGCCAAGCGAGTGATCCAGCACGTTTACGTCGACCGGCCCATAACAAAGATAATAGCACAATGGAGAATCAAATCCTACTTGGTAGGTGAAGAAAAGTGGGAAGCCAGGGTTGGTTCAAAGTGCATCATGATGACTCTCAGGATACGCTTTGGGGGGAAAATGTTACCCGGTTGCGTGGCCTGGCTACAAGAGGAAAATATTGAGTGTCGTTTGGCCTGCAAATATCGCTTGACCTAAGTGCCCGCTCGGCCTGAATGCATCGTTCGGCATCTCGATTTCAAACTCCATCGCTCGGCATTGCCATCGCTCAGCCCAACGCCATATGCCATCGCTCGACATTGCCATCGCTCGGCTTAACGCCATATGCCATTGCTTAGCTTAATGCCATATGCCATCGCTCGTCATCCTTTGTTCCTAAGTGCTGCTCAGCCTAACGCCATGTCTCAACATCGTTTGGCGAAGTCACTCAGCAAGGTCGCTCAGCAACTACCGTTTGGCATCCTTGGCTCGGTGGATACTAGAGGTGTTGACAAGTTGTCAAACCCATAACAATGTAAGGGCATTCGACATAACTTTGCTTCGAGTCAACTCGCCACTTGCTTCGGTTTTCCTTAGGGCTTACTTTGAGTCACTTGATGATTGACCAGACAATTCTCGACTGGCATTCCTCGCTCGGCATGACTCGTTCGGCATGCCTGGCCCGGTGCACAAAATTCACCTACTGTGGAACGAGATTCCTTGTTCCTGGGCCCATGAGGGAAGTCCAGCCTATCTTCGCCTATAAATAGAAGGGCAGGGGCACAATGAAAGGGACCTTTTTCGAGAACATTAGGGAGACTCTGCCATTTTCAAGATTCATTCCTTTTCAGTTAAAACTTGTATTCAAGTTGTTGGTGTACGGATTGTATCTGTATTCAATTATTTGAAAGAGCAATAAAGTTAAACTTAAAGTGGACGTAGGCAGTTACGCCGAACCACTATAAATGTGGTGTTCTAGCTTTTGCAATTAACTTTGCGTATATTCCTCTATTTTAATTTTCTATCTTCATTAATCTCTCTACACAAATATTTCTTTGGGTGTTAGTGACCAATTCTGGTGCTAACAGTTATGTCATTTAATATTCTCACATTGCAAGTTCCTTCACTATGGGTTGAAATGATACATATACGAACGATCTTTAGATTAAGGAAAATTGTTAAGGGGATAAATGATAGGCCCGAGCAATTTTATTTGACTTGGGGTTGCGAGTTTGAAATGATATAAAACCCGGCAATTTGATAAATTGCAGATTGAAATGATATATTTCCGTATTTACTTGACCCTAGGGTAGCGAATTTTATACAGACTTCATGGTTGATTTAAAATGAATTTTCTAAAGATTATTAAGTATATATGAATCTCAACTAAAATTTAATGTAATGATTTCTGTAAATTTGTTTATATGGGTTAAGATTTTTATAAGGAATAAAGAGTTGGAAATGTAAATTTTGGAATCTAATTTGCAGTATGAAGGTAAATTGAAATTTAATAATCCGATTTGACTTAATAATGGTATTTTAATCTAACCTATAAATTGTAGTTTTAGTTCATGTAATAGTAATTAAAATAATAAATGTTTTGTGGAAAAAATATATATAAGTTAAACGTACCTTTGACATGTAAGTCATAATTAAGGTAAATGGCATAACTTGGGTAAAAAAAGAATAAAACGTTATTTACTGAAAGAAATAAAGTGTAATTGAAAATACTTTTAACTTAGCGTAAGGATTTCAACTTGGAAATGGGATATTTTAGAAACAAAATTATTTAACTAAAAGTGTGGTTTCTTTAATGATCAAATATCTAAATTTGAGTAACATAATAGGAATGATAGAATGATTATGATACAGACTGTAAATATGTATATACACACACACTATTTGATGGCATAAACTATGATAGTACGAAGTATTACAATAACGATTCAAAAATACTGCGATTTCTTATGGTAACAATTCAAAACTACTGCGATTTCTTATTGTAACAATTCTGCACTGCTACGATTTCCTTACTGTAACAATTCTGCAATGTTGCGGATTCGTACAGTAACAGTTCGGCACTGCTGCGAATTTGTACTGCTGTGGATTCTTACAGTAACAGTTCTACACTGCTGCGAATTCTTACAGTAACACTTCTGCACTGCTGCGAATTCCTACCGTAACAGTTCTGCACTGCTACGAATTCTTACAGTAGCATTTCTGTACTGCTGCGTTTTCTTAAAGGTGACATTTTCAGAATGCTACAATTTTCTTAAGGGTTATATGTTATGATTAAAGGTTATATTTTTAAAGTGTTATGACCTCTGAACTTTTATGTTTCAAGGGGTTATAATTGAATGAATATGGAAGTGTTATGACTTTTGAAAAATAAATATTATTTTAAAAGAATAATGATATGGAATTTATATGGTTTTGAAAGGAATATGTTTGATTTGAAATATAAACCATTTGAAATTTATTTAACCACGGGTTATAATAATGATTGGTTATTAAAGAGACCAGGATCGGATAAGGGCATACTCTTTGTCGATACCAAAAACCACTTTAACAACTGTGTACGCGGTGGAGATTCTAGAATGAAGTAGGATGGTCGCGACGGTTCTAAAGGTATATTTATGTGGACCTAACTCCCGTGAGTTAGCATAATGTGGCTAAAACAGGAGCAATCGATGGGCCAAGTGAGGTAGCTCCTCCGATCGGACACACTTCATTGTTAGCCATTCTATTACTTTGTGATTGATTTGGTGCTCACCTTTGATTCGGGAGTGTGGATCGAGTTGGACGGTAGTTGCGGCTATGTGTTACCAACAGTTTGGAAGTATAATTGGTATATCTACCCTAGCATATCCTAGTTGTGCCTTGTCACCTACCCTAACGCCTTCTACGAGTTTGTTTTGTACCATACCTATGGAGTGCCCTATGACGGCATCCTGTACCGGCGGGATTACAGTACTGTATAAACTATGGAAATATATAAAATGTGTTAAGGGGTATATGGGTAACGCCTTAACGCTATTTTAATAGTTTACTTTACTTTAGACATTAATATAATAGCGTATATTATTACATAGTTAATAGTTTAACGGATCCTTAAAGGATTGGCGATCCCAAGCATCCTTTAAGTTACTGATGCATGTCTTTAACAGTTCACTTGAGTTGATTTACATTTTTTAAGTATGTATGTCCTGATTCGACTGTTTTGTGTTTTGCTTTACGCTCGGGTCAGCCTGAGTTTTACACCATTGGTTTTCATCCTCTTTTGGAGCTAGAGATCCGACGGAGATTTAGCAGTCTACTTGATATTTTATTCTAGTTATTTCCACTCAGCTTTTGCTTTTGTAGTAGAGAACTTATGTACCTCACTTTCCAAGTGTATTTGTTTGCAGACTTGGTATTATGTATTAGATGGAGACTTTGTATCTAGGAGCTTCATAAACTCCTATGTTTATTTTATTCTGCTGCGAAGTTATTCTGATATTCTGTGCCTGTGATTCTGTGATTGATTTTATTTGCCCCAAATTTTATTAACAATCTGTTGTTTTGAATTATTCAAGTCCGACATTTGTAGTTTCATTATTGATTTGAATGGTCCAAATTGGCGGGATGTTACATTAATGGCTTCCTATTTTAACATTAAAAATTTTTAATTCAAAAATTTATTTTGTTTTAAATATTTTCAAACCTTGTTTTAAAACTCTTTCTTCTCCATTTTTACTCACACTTTATATGGCCATAGCTTCTTCCATGCTACCCGAAATCAATATTTTCTTTTATCTAAACCATTTAGAATTCCAATGGTTGCAACTTTTATTTGAAACAATTTTCAAATTTCGAATAATTTTGGGTCAAAATAGCATTTCTTTTTGACTCATTTTGGACCTATATGTTCAAGCCTGAAATACCACTTCTTAATTTGACTGTATCACCGTCAAAAGAAATTTAAATTAAGTGATTCTTTTATCCAAATTGTAGAGAAAAGAATTTCCTGAAACTTTTATTTTTATGACTTTTTCAAATTACAAGAGTAACATGATCAAAAATCAACGAGAAGATAACCCATTTCCAAGTGATTTTTGTGTAATTTTCCAAGCTTTCGGTGAGTAAACTTTAGTTTTAATTTCAAAGCTTTTAGCTTGATATATGTTGCATAAAATGCTTTATGATGTTTGTGAAATATATATGAGTTGTTATATGTTTGGGTGTTTATGGATGTGGATGATTCGAGGTGGAAAAAGTGGACTAGAAATGAAGTCTAACTTAGTATTGTTATAAATTTGTAAATTTTGGTTATGATATAGTTTATAAACTTTAGATTTGATGTTGGTTGTAATTTTGGATAAAATATGAATGTGAACTTGGTTATGATGTGGTATGTTTATATGTTAACATTGAGATGTTAAAAAGGGGTTTGGATTCTTTTGAAGGAAATGATTTTAAAGTATTTAAGTTTTTAAACTTTAAAGTTAAACTTTTTTTTAGTCTCTATACTTTTCCTTATGGCTTAAAATAAAATAAAGTTAGAAGGCGAGATTTGGAAAGTTAGTAAGTTGGAAATACTAACTCAAGTTACTATATTCGTAGAGATAGTCGATATAGATGAAGTTTCAATAAAAAATTAGGGCATGTTTGGTTTCAAAATAAATTTTGTGTTTTTCGTTTTCAATTCATACTTCAATTGGCAAGGAAGAAGAATGCAGCATGGAGAGGAGAAAAGGAGAAAGAAGGGGACGAAGAGCGAGTTTTTGAAAACAAATTGTTCTTCTTTTCCGCTTTTTGAGGATATGGAAAATTTTTCCCTCAATCCCCTTCCACCTCCCCTCATCTCCCATCACCTTTTAATACAAATTAAATACTGAAAACTCAAAATTCATTTTGACGTCAAACGAGGCCTTAGATTTTTGAAAATTTAGTTTTCATATTTGAAAGTGTTTTGAAAATGTTTAATAAACTTAATAATGATGTTTTTGAAAGTTAATTAAGTTTTTAATTATTAATTATTAATTAATCGAGTTTTTATAATTATTAATTAATTGAGTATCAAACAAGGTTTATTTAACTTAATTAATAAGGTTTGATTTCTAATTAATTATCTTCTAAAGATAAGATTACTTTCAATAAATTATTAATTAAATATAGGGTTAACTAATTATTTATTTAATTAATCAAGTGTTAAATTATTTTTAATTATTAATTAATTAAGGCTTTAATTTATAATAAATTATTTGTTTAAGGTTTAATTTGTTGATTATTTTTAATTTAAAGTTATTTTATTAATTAAATGGGATTAATTAAAAGTTAAATTATTATTTAATAATTGATAAAGGATTAATTAAGGTTTAAATTATTCATAAAATAGTTAATCATTGTTTGATTAGTTATTAAATGTTTAATTATTTCCTAATTTATAATTAAATTATGTTCAGATTTAATTAAGATTAATTATGATTTAGATAAGGGTTTAAATAGTAAATAAATTATTTCAAAAAGAAGTTTAAGTTTTAAACTCTTTGTCTCCAAGAATCAAAATGTTTTAAAGGTACTTCTTTTCAATGATAGTTCAAACACAAGGAATTCAAATGTCGATACCATTAAGTAGGAAACCAATCGTGAATGAATTACGATGTGAGCAGTTGTGTTTGTGTAGACACCTATTAGCAGAATAAATTACCGTTTTGCTATAACGTAATTGTTTTGATTATTGTGGACATATATTAGAAAAATAAATCCCCGTTCTGCTATAAATTAATTGTTAGTTGTGTGGGCATATGTTAGCAGAATAAATCTCCATTCTACTATAAGCTAATATTTGATTGTTTGGACATCTATTTAGCAGGATAAATCACCATCTTGCTATTTTATTATTTGGACATGTATACGTTGGTTGAGTTGTATTGATATGTTATTCCCAAATTTGAATATGAAATGTATTTACATATATGTTGACTTATGTAATAAATGGTTAAGTGACTTGAAAGTGAAATGGATGTTAAATGGTAATTTAAATTACTACTATTGGGTTTGCTGATCCTCTTTTTGAAACGATAAAGCATGGTTTAAAATTAGCTTCAATTCTTTAATCGATTTGGGGTTAAGGTTGTAAATGATTTTTCGAGTTATATTATTATTGTGTAAAGGTATTTATAGACAATATCTTGTTTATAAAAATGGGTTTTACTAAGTAAAAAGGGTTTATTTGAAGTGATTTAAAAGGATGAGTTGCAAAAGATATTTTGTAAAGGATTTTTCTTAAAGAAGATTTATCAAAAGTTTCGAATGGTGAAATGTTTTATAAATGATTTTAGAGGTTTGTAAAGAGGTTCTGTAAATTGACTTATAGACTTATAAAAGTGTTTTGTAATTGACATTAGAAATTTATAAGTTATTTGAATCATGGAGTGAGCTTTTAATAACGAAATTGTTATAAAGGATAATAGGTTTGATCTATTGCAAATAATGTGAGCTTTTATAAAGGAAATTGTTTTTAAGAATAAGAGGTTTGGTTTATAACAAATAATGTTTTCAAAAGGAATTTGAAAATGTAACGACCTGCCCTTTTGGACGTTTTAAGCAGACACGCACGTCATCAAACTATTCAAAAGTGCAGATTATTATGGGGTAAATAAAATGAAGAGAAAGAAGGGAAACAAACACAAAATCTCGCAGCGAAATGAAAAAAATATAATGATCAAATAAACAGTTCATGAAGCTGTTTACAAATAACAATGATTAAACCTTTATAATACAGATCAGAGTCACATACAACAAGAATAAATAATAAATAAAATGCAGCGGAACAACATGATGCAGTGGAATAATATAATAAATAATAATAGAACAAAATCTCCGTCTTTATCCTCTAGAAAGCAGTCTATGATAAACTGAAAAGCTCAGACCGACCTGAGCGAATTGAAAAGACAAAACACTCGAGTCGAAACTAAAAGATCTCATGTAAGTTAAATCAATAATAAATAAATATGAGTGCAACAGCGTCAGAAATGTTTACGGGGTTTGACATCTCCTATCCAGTGTCTAAGCTAAGTGCAATAACTTAAGAAATGTTCTGGATTTCCATCTCCTAAGGATCCGTTAAACTATTTACTATGTAGTACAATACGCAATTACAATAGTGTCTATAATAAAGTAAAGTATTAAAATAGCCTTAAGGCGTTAACCGTATCCCGCTTAACACATTTTATATATTCTCGTAATCTATACAATGCCGTAAGCTCCACCAAACTGGTGGTTTACACAGAGGACACCCCATAGGTACGGTACAAAACAAACTCGTAAAGGGCGCTCTAGGGCATGTGAATACGACACCCGAGGCAATGCCAGGGTAGATTTACTAATTGCAGAACTGGGCTGGGGGTAATGCATAACAGCTACTACCACCCACCTCAGAACACACTCCCATAATCAAATCGAGGGGTGGCCACTAAATCATCACAAAGTCATAATATGGTATCGAAGAAGCATGTTCGATCGGAGGAATGACCTCACTTGGCCCAAGTACAGCTTTTGTTTTAGTCACATCTAAGCTGACTCACAGAAGTCAGGGTCACGTAAATACCTTATACAGAATCATTCTCCAAACTTTCCTACTTCATTTCTGGAACCTCCACCACGTATACAGTTGTTAAAGTGGTTTTCAGTATTGGCAGAGAGTATGACAATATTCGATCCCGGTCTCTTTAACAACCAAACACTTATTTCACACCGGATGGTTCTTTTACATTTCAAGAAGGTCAATTCACCATTTATATCAAGATATCATATTCAATTTCAAATCATATCTCTTTCGAAATCATATTCACTTTCAAAACTATATTCACTTAAAAACCCGTATTTACTTCCAAAATCATATTCACTTTTGAATTTATCGATGAGATAGGTTAGTTAAATTCTAGTTCCAAAATCGTCGTATTTACTCACTATGTCATTTCACAAAAGGGTATCAATTCCAAATTCCAACTTAGATTGTATTATCATCGAGGATTTAAACATAATTACTTTAACTTTACACAGTCTGCAATTTTAGAAAATAGTTTAGATAGTCATAAATAGTTTTAATAGTTTAAAAATAGTTTAAATAGATAAAAATAGTTTAAATAGTAAAATAATTTAAATAGTTTAAATAGTAAAATAATTTAAATAGATTTAAATTTGGTTTAACTAGATTTAAACTGATTTAAATAGATTTAATTAGATTTAAAAATAATTTAAATAGACTAATTATAGATTTAATAGATTTAATTAGATTTAAAATAATTTAAATAGATTAATTATAGATTCAATTGATATCAATTATATTAAGTGGATTTTTAAAAAGATTAAATAAATTTAAAATAGATTTAATATATTTAAATTATATTAAACAGATTTAAAATAGATTAAATAAATTTAATTAGTTTAAAGTTGGTAAAATAGATTAAATTGGATTAAATAGGTCATAATAGATTGATATAAATTAAAATAGTTTTAAATTGATTAAAATAGTTAATTTAATTAAAATAGTTTAAAATTAGTTTAAAATAGACTTTAATGTTATATCCATACATTTCAATAACTCAATTCTGATAAATTCATTTATATTTGACACTCCAACTTTGAAATTCCAATTTTAAATTCTTTGAACAATTCATTTCAATAAATTCCAATTTCAGCATTAACGCTTGGATTATCGAAAATAATTTAGTTTATATAAATGAAATTTAATTTCAAAAATGCCAGTTACTGAATTCAAAATTTAAAAAAAAAATCATTTAATTAACTGATTCGGTATTCGTATATAATTTTCTACCCTATGGTCAAGTAATACAGATATTTATCATTTTAATCCGCAATTTAAATTTTTACGGTTATATATCATTTCAAACACGATTCCAAATTAAATAAAAATCCGTAAAATTGCTCAAGTCAATCATTTCAACCCATAATGATTTTTCCCTAATCTATAGATCATTCTGGTCTGTATCATCTCAACCCATAGGGAACTTGCAGTGTTATAACATTATAAAAATACAACATCCAGTCATCCAATATCAACAATCAAACAATCATCGCAATCATCATCCAAGTCAGCCAATAAACATCAATAGATAACTGATTGTCATTATCGGGTATTAAAATGACAATTAAATTAATTATTAAATTAAACGATGATTAAATGCAGTAAAAGTTAATTTTAACTAGAATAACAATTTAAACATACCAAATGTCGAATCACATCATAAGTTTAATTTAACTAACATAAGATAGTTAGTAATTATGAGTCAGTTAAAACTCTTACCTCTGATTTCAAATTGATTAAAAATCCAATTAAAGGCCCAAAATTGAGCAGTCTCGGAATTCGTCCAAACTAATGTCAGAATGTCCGGAATTTCGATACGATCACAGTTGAACAAACCGCACGAGAATCCGACCTTGTATGCGAAAGTTATGTATATTAGAACATTCGACAATTACAATTAAAACAAAATAAAATAAACGAAAAAGATTTACAGTTCTCTGGCCACGTCACCATGTATGCTTCCTTCATTCAGAAGCATCATGCAACCGGTGACCCTCTTCCACGCGACCCTGAGATGCTCGAACCCGCCACGTCACAGCCTATGACCTTCGACCACACTGCTTGCTGACACCCAGACCTTGCCGCCCATCAAAGCAACCGCCTCCAAGGCCACCGGCTAGCTATCCTGACCAAAAATAGGGCAACCGCCACCTTAGGGTTAATCCCAAATTGAATTTTCAATAGCGATCCAACCATTGAATTTTCGAACGAACACCGCAGATGCGCTCCACTCGTCCCTCTCCAAGTGATGGTATCCGTGATTCGATGATCCGACGAAGATCATCAAACTCCAATGAACGACCGTGGTTAATTCACCCAATTCTAACCACACTGAAACCCAAATCGAAAAAAAGCTAGAGATTTCACTTGCTCTCATTGAGAGTTTCGAAATGGTATATAATTTGATAAGGTTTGGAGGAGTTTGATTTTGAAATTGAATTTGAAATTGAATATACAATTTGGCAATTAGGGTTTCGAGTTTGAATTGGTTACTGCCATTGGCAAGAGAGAAGCAGATAGAATTATACATACTGAAATGAGAATATGAGAAACAACTAGGGTTTATAACGAGCTATTTATAGGTAGATCAGAAATAGAAACGAATGGACTAGATCGATTTGAAAGTTGAATGATAAACTAGCCGAAAAGCCCGTTTCGTTCTCGAAAAGGAAGTGGGTCTTCCCACATATCAAAATAGATGTTTTTAATGATTTTGAACCCAATGAAATGGGTTTCAAGTGCTAATTCCATTGTATGAAGAAGTTAGCTTAAAATCAGCTTATTTCGAATTAATTTCAATAGAATTTAATTAAATCGATTTCTATGCGTTTCGAGCCCATACGATACAACGACAAGTCTACGAAAATTGAAATCCTACAATAATTCACCGTTATAGGTCCGATGGAACTAGTTTCATCGAAATCCGAGTCAATGGACAAAATGGCTATTTCCACGTTAATTAAATAAATTAATATTAAATTAATTATCACCTTTTAATTCAATATTTATAAACTAACAAATTTTCATCATTTCTGATTACTTAGACATTTATAATAATTTAAAACAAGTTTACATAAAATTTCAGTGTTGGTTATTGCACTAATTATAGTGTTCAATTTTCAGTTGTAATCAAATCCAATTATTTATAATTAGTTTTAATAAATTGATTAAATTTTAGTTTCAATCTTTTTTTAATCAATTATTGTTCTGCAGACATAGTTAACATTTTTTTTATATATTATTACCTAAATATTCTACAATTATTGTCTTTTACCATATTAGTTGCAACATTCCAACAATATTGAACCTTTGTTGATTTTGACATTAATTATAATTTAAAATCCCACAACTACGTTTATCTTGGTTTCACTATTATTACTAAATCAATTTATTGTCTTATGAGTGTAATTGACATTTCTGTACATTTTATTACATTCCCAATTTGTAGTTGTTGTATTAACTCATATTAATGTAACATTTATTTGTAATTAATTAATTAAAATGGCAACGAATAACAATTGTCACCATTTCTGCATTAATAACATTTGTAAGTTTATTAATTACAAGCAAATGTCATAACAACTCTCATTACACAAATTTCAATTTCCATTTATTACACATTATTTTATTAATTAATCAACATTTTAAATTATCAATTGCTCTTTTAATCCAATTATCAATTAATATACACCTTATTGAAATTAATTTAAAATCTAAAACCAATTATAAATTTTTAATCCTTTTAATTAATTGGAATTACATTTAAAGCCATTATCAGTTACCTTAAATTAATAATATTTCATTTTATTCCAGTTATGTTATTATTAAATCATAAATTTTTATTTCTTCTTACATTAAGTCGCAATACCTTACTAAATTTTAAATTTTTAGTTATCGAAATTTCGGGTCGTTACAGAAAAGATAGAATTTTCCAAATGTTTTGATAGTATACTTTTACCGCTAAGATAAGTATAAATGTTTTCGAAGTATAAAAGGGAAGTAAGGGGTTTTGGGAATAGTGTTGTGTAAAGATCTTTTGATCAAGTTTTATAAAGTGATTTTATTAATTAAAGATTAATTAAGGATAGTGGATCTCATATGGAATCAAATCAATGTTGAATGATTGTTTATTTGATAGTTAAATAACCGACTATCAAAATCTGGACCAAAACATAACTTTGAAAATATGTAGGAGAAACACGAAAATTATATAGTATAGTTACCGTCAGTGGTGCATTACTGTATGTATAAATTCATTCCTTTCATCTAGGACAAATAATAAGGAAATTCGTCCACTAATGGTTAGGAGAAGA
The DNA here is from genome assembly GCA_030765085.1 of Allium cepa. Lineage (NCBI taxonomy): Eukaryota > Viridiplantae > Streptophyta > Magnoliopsida > Asparagales > Amaryllidaceae > Allium > Allium cepa. The sequence goes on from CM060941.1 coordinate 1,048,569,451, forward strand.
TATCGGCTCTTATCTTTGTTTATTTATTTTCTAAAGAACCGAGGCTGAATTTACCGAAAATTATCAAAAGTTGTTTCGAAGAGACCGGGATTAGATATGATATCCAAAAACCACTTCGATCCAACTTAAGCATTTCGAGGTGAAGACATCTTGAAGATGATGGAATTGAAAGAAGGATCTCTTTGAAGTGCAAGGGCTATTTTCTACTAACCCTGAGAGTGATTCCAAAATGAGTGTAGTAGAGGTAGTGATTTCGGATTCGCCCAAACCTAGAACGAACTTGTATGTTTGAATGCTAGCATTGCACTGATGCTTGGAGGGCAGTATAGCATTCCATGTGGGAAGTACTAAATAAAGGTAAAATGCAACCTCAAGCCTCATCAACCAGGAATGATCAAAACAAGAGAGATGCAACAAAGTTATGTGGGTCGTTTCCAATAGGACATGATCATCACTCATCTAGAGTGGATATTATCTCTCATTTGTATGCTTCAGGGCCCATTATGGGTGATCGTATTCGATACTATCTAGTAAGGGATGGGCCGGTCCTACGTTGGCGGGGGTCTACAGATTCAACCTTGGTACATTTTTCTAAAAGTGTACCGTGACTGGCGGTACTTTAGTAGCCCAATCATTATTAGAACCATTATCCAATAAGCGCCGTAAAGTTTTGATTTTACCCAACTGTGTTGAAATGTGAGATGAAAGTATTTCAGCTATTTTCATATTTTACTTTGACCTCTAGACATTATTATAATATCACTGGATTTTAATATAAAAATGTTTTGGTTATCGTAAGGTAAAAACCAGTCCGTGTTTATATATGGCGTGGTCTTACATGATACCTTTGATTTTAAAAGGGTTTTAAACACAATAATTTAGTTGTTTGAGTTTACTCACACCAGACCCATGTCTGACCATAAAGTTTATTTCCTTTTCCTAAAACTATTGGGTGCCCAAATTTTTTATAGGCAGCCAAGTAGTTTAGGTTTTCCTACGAATGCATTTTAGAGAAGCTTGGAGAAGGAAGCTTCATGTTTTACCGGCTAATTTGCTATCGGATTAGAAAATAGCCGATCAGATTTAAATTAAAAATAACTGCAAGCGGGCACATAATTCTAATATCTGGAGAGTATGGGTCGATCTGTAGGGAACTGTATTGATTTTAAAATTTCTATTCAATCAAATTAAATCAAGAATTGAAGTTGTATTAAGCTAAAAAAATGTAAAAACTAACAAAAGCTAAAATGGATAAAAATATGAGAGTAGAAGGCAATTTAGAGGTAATTTTCTTCTCATGATCACATAAATCAACAAAATAAAATTATGATCTCTCTTTTGGTCATTAGTGAATTTGGTTAATATGTTTATCATTAGTATGACCTATTTGTGCTAGTAATTAGTCCAACATAAACCACTAAACTTTAACATACCCACTAAACCATTTTTTAACTCTCATGAAAATAACAATGAACTTGAAAATAAATCTATTCTAAGCATGATCTATTAACTATTAATTAGAAATATAGACCATCAAATTTTGATTTTAATATTCGCTTCATTACCATAATCATACGTAGATGAAGAGGTAATTTGTGTTTGTTCTTGTAAGCATGGCATATTTGGTGTCAACAACATAGGCTATCAAATTCAAAGCTAAAACAATAAAATTTTACCCATTTAACATTGTCATTAAGCACAAAAAGAGATCAAAGTCAGCAAAGTGTTGAATCTACATGATTAAGAGAGCTTCATTACCCTTAAATTGAAGTGGTTTAGCCTCTCATATTTGTCATCATTTCAACAAATGTAAATTGCAACATGAAACAAAAACAAGAAGAAAATTCAAGCTAATTAAAAAGAGAGCTAATTAAAATGAAATAAAAGTTAATATACTTACATAAGAAATGAAACTAAGTTACTAACATAAGAGGAAAGAGAACAAGTAAATAGAAAAGAGCATGAATTAACATTGCACAAAAATAAATTACATAAAATAAGAAAATGGCTAAGTAGCCATGAAATATAAGAAGTGGGTTTATATTTACTTTTGAGCCTAAAACTAAACTAACTACAAGAGGAGGGTAATGGCTTGATTAAATGAACATATGGGGGTTATTTGTACAAGTTTTGAAACCCTAATCATATTTTTGGAAACTACCCAAATTGCCTTTGAGGAAGTGTGGCCACCAAGTTACTGTTAGCATGAATTAATCCTCCATTAAGCGTGCATGTAACTTTAGTGGCCATTTAGCATGTGCATTAGCTCCTAATTGAAGATCATGGTAGGTGGGGTCCTGCATGACACATGAGTTTGAATTATTTCCATCTTCGTTCCTTTTGATTCCTCTTATGCATGCATATTTTCCATGACTACCTCTTTTATTTGAATCCAAATTCCTATAAAGTAACATAAAAATGTTCAAATAAAAATTGTCAAATTAATATATGCACAAAAATGACCATTTTGCCCATATATGAAGATGAATAAATGATAATTTGAATTTTGGTTTAAATATTTTAAAATAACCTATATGCTTATTTATTTAATTGAATTAGATTAAATATGGAAGTAAAAATACGCACATTTACTTGCATATCAAATACCCCTACACTTACTTTTTATTCGTCCTCGAGTAAACTAAGACTAAGATAAATCCATTTTCGTAAGAAGCACGATTGCATTGAGCGTATGCAACAAGCCATTAAACCTCTAGGTGTCCCTAGTAAGATGAGTGTTGTCTCGTGAAGGTTTTTAGCAGATGCTACCCATAAAATCGAAATGCGAAATGAAAAATTCCTAAATGCAAGATTTATTTACAAAAATGAAAATATTTACAAATGAAAGATTTACTTTTAAATTAACACGAATAAGTTAAATATATAAATTTTGGTCATTATCATGAAATTTAAGTCATTTTACTCGTCAAAATATCCAACAAAAATAAGTTATCATCACAATTAGACTCTAGTTTGACTAGTTGTTTCGGTAGATAACATAACGTAACTATGAAATGGGTCCTTAGTTGATTATCAAAGTTTTTCAAAGTGGTATTTTCAATTCTTTTGAATAACAAATCAAATCAAATAAATCAAAATAGTGCTTGAATTTCAATTGCTTACTCTCTCTATTTTTGAAAATTTTATTGATATTAATAATATTTACATATGCCTAACATAGAAAACCGATGCCAGATATATGACACATGCACTGCCTTTCGGGCTTACATGAGGGGAATACAGAGCATGTCGAGTGAACACACAAGTATGTAAACCAAACGATTGTAAGAATTATTAATAAAAGAATTTTTATATACGTATGCCTAACTCAGATAAACAGAGGCCAGATAAATGATCGCGCACTGCCTTTTGGGATTAGTGAGAAGGGCACAAAGCATGACAAGTATACACACTTGCTTGTGAACACATGACTCTAGGTGTTAATAATATATATATATATATATATATATATAATATAATTTTTTGTTTTTTTTCTTTTTCTATATTTTTTGTTTGTTTTTGAAGAGAGATTTTTGTAAAATCATCTTAGCAGCATTTAACTTAGAAGATAAAGAATGTTTTAACCTTTATTTTAAATCCATTACTTTTTAAACAAAGATTTTCAATTAAGATATACTTCATAATTATCACCTATGAATCTACCTATATACTAGTTAAACCATTGTTACTTGTAATCAAACTTTATTTTTATTTTTATCAAGACAAATAAATTTTCAAAATTTTCATTTTAATAACCAAAATTCTATACTTATCCTATAGCGTTTGTTTAAAAGTTAATCAAAATGTTAGAAAGAAAATTTGTTTTGGCTTTTTTTTAAATTTATTTGTTATATATATTTTTGAAGTTTTTTTAAAGTTTAGGAAAGAAAATGCAAAAAATAAACCATGAAAAATTAAAAAGAAGATTAGACTCCTCCGCACACCTGATTTTGACCGTGTCCCACAGTCAATCCTAAGTGAAAGGAGAGAAATAAAATAAAAATATGACTTATATTTACATGAAAATGAAACGATTATTTACACAATATCAGAAAGTATACTGTTAAAGAGTAAATGAAACGGCCTTTCAAAGACCAATTCAATTGTCTTGTCAAGTATGAGAGATGCAGCTTCAGCTCGAAAAACCAAACCATAAAAGATTTCGAAGTTGAATGTTTGTTTGCAAAAGAGAATGTCATTTTATTAAAATCTTATGGGTTGTCTATTTTCGATGATTTTTAGGGTCGATAGAAAAATTGGTTGAAGTTCATATTTATTTTCACCAAATTGAAGTTCAAACTTATCATTAAAAACTTCTTCAAAATTATTGATTTCAAAATCAAAATAGTGATTTAAATCTTCCCCTTCGGAATTTAACAACTCATCTTCGAAAAGTCCAAAAAATTCATGTTTACAAAATTCGTCTTCCCATGTTGAATTATTCACAACTTCATTTCATATATCAAGTTCAAAATCCAAAGTTGTTGTATTCAAATTTTCAAAATCGAAAAAAGGAAGATCGAATTTTAAATCGAGTTTCTCACCCTCAAAAGAATTGAAATCCAAATCAATTGTCGTACCGCCAACAACATCATTAAGGTTGTCATTTTAAATTTCGAAAGTTGTTAATGAATATGCGCTTTGCGCTTATATGATTTTTGTTTGATGATAATAAACATATATACATTCATTTAAATGTATTTGTTAACATACTATTCTATTTTTCATAGTTTAAATAAATATTTGTTGAATAAAATAAATTACACAGAATTTGAATTCAAACAGATATTTTATTCAAATAAATATTCATTACAATTTTGAATAGTACAAATTCAAGCTCTAACTACAAGTACAACTTTGATTACATCACATTTTTCACATTTACATCAGCACCTCACTACATATCACTCACACTCGTATTTATCTTCAATTGCCTTCCAGTTTGAATCCAGCATCTGAGCAATCTGCAAAAATATAAACTAACGCAGTAAAATTGAAAAAGAAATATTTTTGCAATTCAAAAATAAAAGATAATTTTTGAAAATATGATTTGCCTCGGTTATTTGGGTTGTTCGTCATAATTTAAATTTGAAATCATCGTACACGAACAACTTGTGACATACACAGTGTATTACTGTATATGCCATAAGGCCGTGCACGTCGATATATACACTTGTTTGATTTACAGGGACAGGTGAGCACAGGTAAAACCCAAATAAAAAGTCGGGTTCAACTCACGTGCCATAACATAAAAATCACGACTCGAGCACAAGGTCAAACCCGAGCTGTGAAACTGGATTCAACACAGGTGCGAATGGCCAAAACTCAAGAATCAAGTGTCGACTAGTCTAATATAAACAAGACAGTAGCTCAGTGCCAACATGGTCAGAATGAAAACAAGTACACTTGAACAAAATGAACAAGTGGAGAATCTGTGTAAACTGGGCAAGTATGGTCGAGCACAGTTGAAACTCAAGCAAATGAAAACATCACAGTGACATGCTACAACTTCAAATGAGCAAGTGCACAAACTAAACCAACATGAATGAAGATACGGTGAGCATATACATATGTATGTATACAGATGGTCAGACCAAACAAAAACACAGTGGCAACATCAAAGTACAGGCCAGAAGCTCAAGTACATCAGGTACACCAGTGTGCCAGAGAAAGAAAGGATGGAAGCAGTGATACAAGTATGCAACAACAAGAAAACCAGTTCAACATGCATGAAACAAATGAAACAGCAACATGCAATGCAACAATCAGATGGTCAGAGCCGTAGCATACAGAGGACACAACAGACCAATTCCAAATGCATCAGTGATCACAAGTACAAGAAACAACACAACTGAATCAAGTAACCAACTGCAAGTGCAAATGACCAGGATTCATACAACATGACAAGTAATCAGTGAAGCCACAATGAAACTACAGTGGACAGGTATACAACAACAAGCATGAAGTATGCAAGCTTGGCTAACAGAAAGACAAAACTGCATAAGTGACCACAAAGACAACAGCTAGTGCTATCAAATGAACCATGCAACAATCAAATGAAGATAGCAACTACTACAACAAACATGCAAATTGGTCATGTATCAACAATGTGCACAGATCAGACACAGTACCAAAATATCAGAGTGAACTATGAAGATCAACAAGTAAAGGCCGCACCAGAATGCGTCAAAAGCAAACCGAGTACAGGCCATAACATGTCAATACAAGCACATGAGGTAATGAAGCACTGAAGTGATGCATCCAGTACCAACCAGAAAAAGATGGCCAGAGACGAAATGATTCAAAGCCAAAAGCCAGCAGTAAAAATTTCACGAAATCAACATAGTCAAAGCAAATCAATGCAGTGATAAAAATTTCAAGTAAGTATGAAGTATTGACGAAGTCAAAAATCAACACCGTGATGAGCACGGCAATTCAGATGTCACAAATTAAAGTCAGATTCAAACCGTGGTAGCAAATGTAATTGACCAAGTCACGTATCAACAACGTGACCATCAAGCAACGATAATACGCAATTGACAAAGTCAAATAAATCATCATCGTTCAACAAATATCAAAGGGCCGATAACATAAAATTGAAGAAATCAGAGGAACGAGATTTTAGGAAATTGACTCCTATAAAAACCCTAATCATCATCGGCAATTATTCTATCGAATTCCAGAAAGCAAAAATCAATAAAGCAAAAAGAAAATAATACCGATTCAAGGAGAGAATTTGATCAACGAAGCAGCCGAAGTGAGCAACAATCGATCAACGGTACACTCGAAGAATCATTGAATCAATCAACAAATTATCGGCACTTCGAAAGCCCTAATTTGGATCAAGGACGCTAGCCCTAATTCAGTTGCGTAGAAGAACGAACGAAGAAACAAGAGCCGCCATCACAAACAAAGGAACGGGGCCGATAAAAACATAGAGAAAGAATAATTGGGCCGGCCTATTTTTTTAAGGGTGTTTTAATTAGGGTTTTTATTTTCTATTGCTTTTTAATTTTGTTTTAAATTTTAAACCGTTTAATTTTCTAGTCGTGTGACTAGGGGACAAGTTATGTGGCGTAGCTTGAGAATTCGCAACTCGGTGGTTGAGTTGTGGCAAGGTTTTGAGCGTAGAATTAGATTAGTCAATAGCGGGTATAGCGAGTTTACGAGTGTAAGCGAGGGACTATCTAATTTCTAGTAGAAACCTTGGAGGCAGCACGTAGGCAGGGTTTTGCCGAAGCTGGGTAAATTCTGTGTTGTTCTGTTTTTTTTCTGTTATTTATATTCAGCGATATCTGTGCTGCTATTCTGTGATCTGAATTGAATATTTTATAAGCTTCCACGATTAATTTTTATAATTGACACTATCACCTATTCACCCCCCCTCTAGGGTGAAATCGATCCTTCAAGTGGTATCGGAGCTAGGAATAGAAGTCAACATTTGTTTTAAAAATTCGATTTTTTTTAAAAAAAAAATCAAATTTTGTTTTAAAAATTTGAATTTTTAAATGGCTTCTTTTAATAATGCTTTTGTAGAGGGTCAGTCGATAGTTAGACCACCAATGTTCAATGGTGAATATGCTTTTTGGAAAAATATGATGAAAATTTTTCTGAAAACCATTGACGCTTGGGATATTGTTGAGACAGGTTACAGAACTCCAACTATAACTATAACTGTAGATAACTCCAAAGCAATGAATTCTATTATCTGTTCATTAGATCAATTTGAATTTAATCATGTCTCACATTGTCTAACTGCGCAGGAAATATGGCACATACTAGAAGTGACTCACAAAGGAACATCTCAAGTCAAAGAATCTCGTCTTGCCATGCTAAGCAGCGAATACGAGAACTTTACAATGGCGAAGGAAGAAAATGTCAAAGAGATGTACGGACGACTTTCCAATATCATATACAAATCAAAAGCTCTTGGAAAATCATACACAGAGTTGGAGATAGTCCGGAAAATCCTCAGAGTCCTTCCACGAAGCTTTGAAGCAAAAGTAACTGCCATTCAAGAATCGAAAGATTTAAAACAACTCAAAGTTGAAGAACTCATAGGAAATCTCACCACTTATGAGCTAGAAATGAAATTCAAGGAAGAGCGTGAAGGAGGAGATACTCGAAAGAAATCAATAGCGCTCAAAGGAACAACCGAAAGTGATGATGATAACGATGATGATGATGATGATGAAGCAGCAGAGCAGGCTCTACTAATAAAGAAATTCAAAATGTGGAATCGCAGATACGGAAATCCAGCTCCAAATCATGAATTGAAAAGCAGAATAGGCAAAGCACTAGACAACCCAGAAGAACAGAAAATCATCTGTTACAAATGCAACAAACCCGGTCATATCAAGCCACGATGTCCTCAAAAACGATCAAACCAAGGAAAGAAACTAAAGAAGAAAAGCTTTGCGGCTACTTGGGATGAAACTGACGAAGATGAAAGTGATAGCACCGAGAGTGAGAGTGAAAAAGCAAACATGTGCCTTCATGGTGAAGTTACAGACAGTGATGACGACGAGCCAAGCGAGGTATCAAAACTCACTCATTCTGAATTACTTATTTATTTCCATGAAGTAAATGGCTGTTATGAACGACTTAGGAAAAAATACGCCAAACTTGAATCTCAAAAGGATACTTTGATAGAATTAATAAACAACTTGATTAATTAGTTAGGAACTATCAAAGTAGGATCCCTAAGTGTGATAAGTGTCCAACATTCGAAGAAGAAATTAAAAAATCGGAAATCAATATAAAATCACTTGAAAATGAAATCCTGATTTTAAAAGAGAATGAAAATACTAGGAGAGAGAATTCTACTAAAAAGTGCACACAGTTGTTAAACGAAAATGAATCTCTCAAAACACAAGTCCAACAATTGTCAAAGACCTTAGATAAATTTTCAAAAAGTGAAAAATCGTTGAATATGCTATTAGGAAAGCAAACTGTTAATATGGTTAGACAAGGACTTGGATATAGTAAATCGAAAACTATTGAAAGCAATATTAATCATAATTCTATGTGCACAATTTGTAGAAAATATGGACACAATCACAATAATTGTTGGTATAGACCCAAACATGTGAAAACTATACCGATTTGGGTTCCAAAAGGCACAAATACAAAAACTCTCAAAGTTAAACAAATTTGGGTGCCAAAGGGAACAATTATAAATAGTTTTGGGTCTCCACAAAATTATTGTTCTAAATATTTTGCCACTAACAATCATGGACCTATAAAAACAAATAGGTCACTAAACTCTCTTCTCGTGTAGGTATGCTGGTAGGCTAAGGAACAACAGCAATGGTACTTGGATTCTGGCTGTTCCAGGCACATGACAGGCGATAAATCGAAGTTCCTTAGCCTAGAAAAGTACAAAGGTGGCAGAGTCACAATGGGGAACAATGACAAGTGTAAAATTATCGGTAAAGGTAAAGTAGGTAACAATACATTTACCTTGAATGACGTACTATATGTTGAAAATCTGCACCACAATTTGATATCAATCAGCCAGCTATGTGATAAAGGTATGAATGTTATCTTTGATTCTGACTTATGCAAAATTGTTGACAAATCATCAAAAGAAATCTTATTTTCAGGAAAAAGGAAAGGTAATATATATTCTCTATCTTTTGATGATCTCACCCTCTCTAAATGTTTGGTAGCTGAGGATATAGAAGTGAATTTATGGCATAGACATTTAGGGCATGCTAGTATGAACTTATTAAACAAATTAAAAAGGAAAAGTTTGGTAAGAGGGTTGCCACCACATGAGTTTGAAACTGAAAACATTTGTAAAGCATGTACTTTGGGAAAACTTAAAAAATCATCGTTTCATGCCAAAAACAATGTAAGCACTTCTAGAGTTCTTGAACTAGTTCATATGGATCTATTCGGACCTAATGACATTGCTAGCTTAGGAGGTAAGAAATATTGCTTTGTGATAGTTGATGATTACTCAAGATATACATGGGTATATTTCTTGGCTAAAAAATCAGAAACTTTTTCATACTTCACAAAATTCGCAAAATTTGTGCAAAATGAAAAAGAAGTCTATATTGTTTCGTTAAGAAGTGATCATGGTGGAGAATTTGAAAACTATGAATTTGAAACTTTTTGTGATGAAAACGGAATCAAACATGAGTTCTCTGCACCACGTACTCCACAACAAAATGGGGTAGTTGAGAGAAAGAATCGAACTTTGCAAGAATTGGCTAGGTCTATGTTAAATGAATATGAACTACCTCTGCATCTCTGGGCAGAAGCAGTAAATACAACATGTTATGTAATGAATAGAGTTATGATTAGACCGATTCTTAACAAAACCCCCTATGAGCTATGGTTCAACAAAAAACCAAACATCGCTTACTTCAAAGTGTTTGGATGTCCTTGCTATATTCTTAATACAGGTGATCAGTTAGGAAAATTTGAAGCAAAGGCTGATGAAGGCATCTTCATGGGTTACTCTTCGAGAAGCAAAGCTTATAAAGTCTACAACAAAAAGACTAAAACAATCGTGGAGTCAATCAATGTGAAATTTGATGAAGGCATTGACGATCAGGAAACATCCAAAAGCAACGTTGAAGAGGAGAAAGAAAAAGATGAGCTTGAAAAACCAAAAGAAACTGCTGATGCTAGAGAAACTACCACAACTCAAGAAGTCCGAAGAAATCTGGATCCAGAAAAACTGAAATACAAAACAGACCATCCACCAGAATTGGTAATTGGAAACCCTATAGCAGGTATACAAACTCGTTCATCCTTTAAAAATCTATGTGATCTGTGCTTATATAGTGGATTTATTTTAGAAATAGAACCAAATAACATAGATTCAGCCCTTAATGATGAAAACTGGTTCATGGCCATGCAAGAAGAGCTAAATCAGTTTGAACGAAATAATGTTTGGAGTCTAGCACCTAGACCTAAGGATTATCCAGTTATAGGAACAAAATGGATTTTTAAAAATAAATATGATGAATCTGGAAATATAATTAGAAATAAAGCTAGACTAGTTGCTAAAGGATACAATCAAATTGAAGGAGTTGACTTTGATGAAACTTTTGCGCCTGTAGCTAGACTAGAATCAATTAGAATATTGTTAGCTTTTACTTGTTACAAAGGATTTAAACTAAGACAAATGGACATTAAGAGTGCTTTTCTTAACGGAATTTTAAAAGAAGATGTGTTTGTTGAACAACCAGAAGGTTTTGAAAGTCATGAATATCCAAACCATGTATACAAACTGAAGAAGGCATTATATGGATTAAAACAAGCTCCCAGAGCTTGGTATGAATGTCTTAGTTCTTATCTCCTTGAAAATGGGTTCAAAAAGGGATGTGTAGACACCACACTATTTCTGTTGCATGAAAACGATGATCTTTTGATTGTTCAAATATATGTTGATGACATCATTTATGGTGCTACTAACAAGGTATTGTATGAGAAATTTGAAAAAGTCATGCAGGAAAAATTTGAAATGAGCTTGGTTGGAGAGTTAAAATTCTTTTTAGGATTTCAAATCCAACAAAGCGATAAAGGCACATTCATTTCTCAAACAAAATATATTAGAGAACTTGTCAACAAATTTGGATTGAAAGATGCTAAACCAGCAAGAACTCCCATGAGTACAACACTTAAACTTGACAAGGATGAAAAAGGTAAGACAGTTGATCAAAAGCAGTACAGAGGTATGATTGGATCACTCCTTTATCTTACCGCCTCTAGACCTGACATCATGTTTTCTGTCTGCTTATGTGCACGTTTTCAATCCAACCCAAAAGAATCTCATTTAAAAGCTGTTAAAAGAATTATAAGATATTTGTTGCACACCCCACGGTTTGGTCTTTGGTATCCATCAAACAATAATTTTGAATTGAAAGGTTTTTCAGATGCTGATTATGCTGGAAATTTAGTTGATAGAAAAAGTACTAGTGGAGCATGTTTTATGTTAGGACATTCATTAGTTGCATGGTCAAGTAGAAAACAGAATTGTATTGCATTATCCACAACAGAGGCAGAGTATATTGCTTTGAGTGGTTGCTCTGCTCAAATCTTATGGATGATACAAACTTTGCATGACTATGGCCTAAATTTTAAACGTGTACCACTAATGTGTGATAGCAAAAGCGCAATCGATCTCACAAATAATCCTGTACATCACTCACGAACAAAACATATAGATGTAAGACATCATTTTATTAGAGATCATATTTCCAAAAAAAATATCTGCATAAATTTTATTTCAACTAATTCTCAATTGGCAGACATTTTTACAAAACCCCTACCAGAAAATAGTTTTTGTAAACTACGACTCAGCTTAGGTGTTTTAGAAATTTGCTGAATATTTAACATTTTTTTCTCCCTACAAATCAACGAAGAGATAAATAGTGATTGAAAAAGTGATGAGTATTGATATTTATCATATATTATAACTCGAGAAAGTATAATTAGAAAATTTCATTAGAATTTCATAACAAGAGTTATAAAAATGTTTTGTTGGGTAAAAATTCCATGACCATATCTATTTCTACCATCGTTCTATCGACCATCACTCATCAAAATTACATATAGTATGTAAATTTGTGGTAGTTCACAAAGGAAATCATTCGTTCTTCAATATCTTTAAATTTGTAAAGGAAATTATTTATGCTTCAATTTATTATATTTAGCAATAAAAATAAATATCCAAAGTATTCACTCTCATTTAAAAGTCCTCACGGTTATGCATGGGTGAATTACTTGGATTTTTGATTATGTGCTTCCATGCTCATTTAAAGTCCTCACGGTTATGCATGTATGGAACGCATATCAAAATTAATTGATTTAATAGACAAGCTGATTCTAATCCCATTTAAAAGTCCTCACGGTCATGCGTGGTTAGAAGATACTTGATTTCATTTTTTAAATTAAATTGGAATACTACTAATCTCATTTAAAAGTCCTAGCGGTTATGCATGATTAGTAGATATTCAAATTTCCTGAAATAAAAATACCACAAATAGACAGAACTGTATGATTTTTTTTGATGATTTTATCCCCATCACTTCTGAAAGTGGAATATGCGCCTGACAAGGGTAATTATGATTTTTATTTGAGTTTTATTGAAATTTGATATTTATATTTAATTGAGTTAAATGTTTGATTCATGTCTGTCACTGCATCCCTATTTTTGTAACACTATTATTCTTTTGCTGATAACAAAAGGGGGAGAGAAAAGTTAAGATTTTGTCAAATAGAATCAAACAAAGGTCAAATAATTTTCACTTTGCATATAGGCTCATTTATATATTTCTATGCATATATGTAGGGGGAGTATTGTGTAGAGAGGGAGCATTCAAATAGGGGGAGCAAATTGAACGATCAAATACATTTAATACATTCAAAATCTTAAATATATGTTTGTTATCATCAAAAGGGGGAGATTTTTGAATATGCGCTTTGCGCTTATATGATTTTTGTTTGATGATAATAAACATATATACATTCATTTAAATGTATTTGTTAATATACTATTCTATTTTTCATAGTTTAAATAAATATTTGTTGAATAAAATAAATTACATAGAATTTGAATTCAAACAGATATTTTATTCAAATAAATATTTATTACAATTTTGAATAGTACAAATTCAAGCTCTAATTACAAGTACAACTTTGATTACATCACATTTTTCACATTTACATCAGCACCTCACTACATATCACTCACACTCGTATTTATCTTCAATTTCCTTCCAGTTTGAATCCAGCATCTGAGCAATCTGCAAAAATATAAACTAATGCAGTAAAATTGAAAAAGAAATATTTTGCAATTCAAAAATAAAAGATAATTTTTGAAAATATGATTTGCCTCGGTTATTTGGGTTGTTCGTCATAATTTAAATTTGAATTCATCATACACGAACAACTTGTGACATACACAGTGTATTACTGTATATGCCACAAGGCCGTGCACGCCGATATATACACTTGTTTGATTTACAGGGACAGGTGAGCACAGGTCAAACCCAAATAAAAAGCCGGGTTCAACTCATGTGCGATAACATAAAAATCACGACTCGAGCACAAGGTCAAACCCGAGCTGTGAAACTGGATTCAACACAGGTGCGAATGGCCAAAACTCAAGAATCAAGTGTCGACTAGTCTAATATAAACAAGACAGTAACTCAGTGCCAACATGGTCAGAATGAAGACAAGTACACTTGAAAAAAATGAACAAGTGGAGCATCTGTGTAAACTGGGCAAGTATGGTCGAGCACAATTGAAACTCAAGCAAATGAAAACATCACAGTGACATGCTACAACTTCAAATGAGCAAGTGCACAAACTAAACCAACATGAATGAAGATACGGTGAGCATATACATATGTATGTATACAGATGGTCAGACCAAACAAAAACACAGTGGCAACATCAAAGTACAGGCCAGAAGCTCAAGTACATCAGGTACACCAGTGTGCCAGAGAAAGAAAGGATGGAAGCAGTGATACAAGTATGCAACAACAAGAAAACCAGTTCAACATGCATGAAACAAATGAAACAGCAACATGCAATGCAACAATCAGATGGTCAGAGCCGTAGCATACAGAGGACACAACAGACCAATTCCAAATGCATCAGTGATCACAAGTACAAGAAACAACACAACTGAATCAAGTAACCAACTGCAAGTGCAAATGACCAGGATTCATGCAACATGACAAGTAATCAGTGAAGCCACAATGAAACTACAGTGGACAGGTATACAACAACAAGCATGAAGTATGCAAGCTTGGCTAACAGAAAGACAAAACTGCATAAGTGACCACAAAGACAACAGCTAGTGCTATCAAATGAACCATGCAACAATCAAATGAAGATAGCAACTACTACAACAAACATGCAAATTGGTCATGTATCAACAATGTGCACAGATCAGACACAGTACCAAAATATCAGAGTGAACTATGAAGATCAACAAGTAAAGGCCGCACCAGAATGCATCAAAAGCAAACCGAGTACAGGCCATAACATGTCAATACAAGCACATGAGGTAATGAAGCACTGAAGTGATGCATCCAGTACCAACCAGAAAAAGATGGCCAGAGACGAAATGATTCAAAGCCAAAAGCCAGCAGTAAAAATTTCACGAAATCAACATAGTCAAAGCAAATCAACGCAGTGATAAAAATTTCAAGTAAGTATGAAGTATTGACGAAGTCAAAAATCAACACCGTGATGAGCACGGCAATTCAGATGTCACAAATTAAAGTCAGATTCAAACCGTGGTAGCAAATGTAATTAACCAAGTCATGAATCAACAACGTGACCATCAAGCAACGATAATACGCAATTGACAAAGTCAAATAAATCATCGTCGTTCAACAAATATCAGAGGGCCGATAGCATAAAATTAAAGAAATCAGACGAACGAGATTTTAGGAAATTGACTCCTATAAAAACCCTAATCATCATCGGCAATTATTCTATCGAATTCCAGAAAGCAAAAATCAATAAAGCAAAAAGAAAATAATACCGATTCAAGGAGAGAATTTGATCAACGAAGCGGCCGAAGTGAGCAACAATCGACCAACAGTACACTCGAAGAATCATTGAATCAATCAACAAATTATCGGCACTTCGAAAGCCCTAACTTGGATCAAGGACGCAAGCCCTAATTCAGTTGCGTAGAAGAACGAACGAAGAAACAAGAGCCGCCATCACAAACAAAGGAACGGGGCCGATAAAAACATAGAGAAAGAATAATTGGGCCGGCCTATTTTTTTAAGGGTGTTTTAATTAGGGTTTTTATTTTTCTATTGCTTTTTAATTTTGTTTTAAATTTTAAACCGTTTAATTTTCTAGTCGTGTGACTACGGGACAAGCTACGTGGCGTAGCTTGAGAATTCGCAACTCGGTGGTTGAGTTGTGGCAAGGTTTTGAGCGTAGAATTAGATTAGTCAATAGCGGGTATAGCGGGTATAGCGAGTTTACGAGTGTAAGCGAGGGACTATCTAATTTCTAGTAGAAACCTTAGGGGCAGCACGTAGGCAGGGTTTTGCCGAAGCTGGGTAAATTCTGTGTTGTTCTTTTTTTTCTGTTATTTATATTCTGCGATATCTGTGTTGCTATTCTGTGATCTGAATTGAATATTTTATAAGCTTCCGCGATTAATTTTTATAATTGACACTATCACCCTATTTACCCCCCCTCTAGGGTGAAATCGATCCTTCAGTTGTTATTTGAAAACTGTCAATTTTGGTAAAAGATGGATTATCACTTGACTCGTCACACACTGAGATTTGATTTTGTTTTTTCACGTTGTTTTATATATGTTTCAAACAACAAATCCATGCGATCTTTGTAAATTCCGTCCATTTGCTCAACAAAATAAAATTTATAATTACTAATTTGAAAATTTTCAATTGCAACTTGTTGAGAATGAAAATTATCAATCGCGTCGTAGTCGAGATTATTCTCATTGCCAAAACCATTTAAACTTTGTTTCCATTTTGATCTTGAATTTCGTTTTGGAGTTCAACATTGAATTGACATGGGTTAAACTCGAATTCATTTGAATTTTGAAGTGAATTCAACTTTTGAATATTTTTAAATCCTTGACTTGAGTTATTGCACAAATACGAATTACACAAATCATTTATCATTTGATTTTGTTGCGTAGAGTGTTCAAGTAATGATGAAATCATTTCAATGCTATTTTCAAGAGTTGAGGGTTGGTCATCATCTTGAAAATTTTATGGTTCAAAATCCGAATTGTTTGTACAATATTTGTCATTGAAATATTCATAAGAATTTGGTGTGAAATTATATGGATTATATTGAATTTCACAACTATGTTAAATTCCGGCGAGTAGGCAAATTCAAACATTTTCAAAAAAAATTTTTTAGATTTTTTTTATAAAGGAAAACTATTTATCAAAGATAATTTACTTTTTTAAAAAAGGGAAATTTGAATTTTTTTCTTCTTCTTTTTTTTGATTTTTTTTTTGTTTTCGAAAAGATTTTATATTTTTTGGATTTTTTTCTAAAATAAATAAATTAATTTTTTTTGGATTTTTGATTTTGATTTAGAAATTTCAAAAGAAAGGATTTAAATACTAAGTTAAGGAATATTTTCAATTTTTTTAGTTTTGGAATTTGAATTTTTTGTAAATATGCGCGAACTAATGCAACTAAATGAATGCAAAAACTTAATTACAAATTTTCTATCCTAAGTAGATCCTAACCCAACATTTATAATCACACTTTGTCTTAATTCAACAAGATAATTCTCAACAAGGTAATGGACATGATTTATCGGTGCATCACGAATTACCGTAGCAATGCAGCCGAAGATTTAAGTACCTTCAGAGGAACATCCACTATAATATTTATGAATCACCGTAATATTTATAAATGGTTATTTCACTACCGTAGCCTACACCAAGAAATTAAATTATCGAAAGAGGACAGCTTGTCAAAATACAATTAAGCCCTAAGTGAGCTTATGACACCCTTAACATATCTAATCATTGTTATTAGTCAAGTCTTAAGATGAAATGCGAAACTGAAATTAAATGTATATTAACAATGCAACTACGAATGAAATTTTTCTCTTTTGTTTTTGTTTTTTGAAAAATTATTTTAAAATGCAAGCAACCAACAATGCAAGACAAATAAAAATAAGAGATAGGGGCATGATACTGGAGCGTGCAGAATTATTAGCAAATTATTTTAAAAGCAGCAAATTTTATTTATAAGTAAGCAAGGAAAATTTTTAGCAAGATAATCCCTTTCTTTTTTGCTTTTATAACCTGAAATTAAAAATAAGATATATACAATTATATATATATATATATATATATATATATATATATATCAAAGAATAACTCGTTTTTAATTTTTAATTTTGATAAGTATGTAACTAAAAACAAAACGAATCAAAATGAAAATGAAAACACACAAACTCAAATCGATTTAAAACAAAACATATTAAAACCAAATAAAATTCACAATTTAAAAAAAAAAACAAAGCTAGCTTCACCACACAAAACAAACCCAGCCCAATTAAACAAAAGATAACAGCACAATTCAATTCTTCACTCAAATTCACAAACAAAAAGTATCACAACCAAATTCCCAATCGATTTCGAAACGAAATACGCCTCCCTCCATTATTCCAAACTTAAATGGAATAGCGGCGGTATGAAGCGAAGTAGGGTTCAAGCAACTTGCTGCTTTGAAATCAGAGTTGCGGGTTGAGGTGTTGGAGGATTGTTTGATGATGTAGAGGAAGCCAAGTTGTTTATTTGATTGGATCTGGTTGTGGTTTTGGACTGGAGGCGACTGCGATGTGAGGAGAAGAGGCCGATTCAGTTGCGGTGATGCTAAGTCGCGAACTAGATGTTCAGTGAATTGGTTGTCGCGATGTTCGATTCGATGAAGTGGCGATTGTTTACGAGAAGGAGCAGCAGTGGGGTGAAATAGCAATTGATGAAGGCAGAGCAAGTTTTATGTATGGTCATTGATGAAGAAGGAAGTGGAAGTAAAGGCAGTAATAGTGCACAAGTGAATGAAGTATGGTGGCAGCAGTTCTTTGAGCATAGTGGTGATTGTCAGGGTTGCTTGATAGGAAAAAGGGGATGAATGGTATGTATGAAGTGGTTTGTGGGTAGTTCTGATAGTGTGTATACTGTGTTGAGACGGTTTGTATCTGATGAAGGGTTGAAGTGGATGAGGGCTGCTGTAGGGAAGGGGATGATTTGTTTTTGTATGGCAGTAGTCGGGGTGGTCTTTGATGAAGTGTAGTATGTGGTTTGGTTGCGGTGTGATGTCTGCTGATTCTTGTTGCTATGGGAATAGTCAGAGGATTGTTTTATGAAGTTAAAAATGGTTGTGATGTGGTTCGCTGTTGTATAGGATGCTAATTGTTTCAGGTTGGGAAAATACCTTAATGGAAGAAACCCCACATAGCTTGGCCTTCACTTGCTCTTTGAGTTTAATAATTACCAACAAAGGATAACAAAGTTCAAATGGGCAACACATCGTCTTACAGCGACAAAATACAAAAGACAGCAGAATCGAAATCAATAGTCGATAAATCCACTATCGGTAATAACGAAGTGATTTGTGTATAAGAATTAAATTGCATACACTTACCACCAATAAATGAATCAAACTTTAAAACATTTGATTCACATTTGGGCTTGATTTTCACATTTCAAATATTATAAAACACTATAAAAATACACTCTAAAATATTCTTTTAAAAGTACAAATTATAATGCAAAGTATATAAAACAAGGGTCAAAACGACAAGCACCATTGTCCAAGTGGTTAATTGATTCGGCTTTGGTGCAAGAGATCACAAGTTCGAAACTTGCTTTCGAACGTTTATTGACATGGATATGTTATCCCAATGATTTGTTGTATATAAAGTACTATTTCAAAAAAAAAAAAAAAACAAGGGTCAAAACAATGTTACTAAAACATTGCTTACTATAAACCCCAAACAATTTACACTTAGTTTTATTTTTAAATAATCCATTTTAAGGGATTTTCTCATTTATAAACTATTGTTTATAAATTTAAAACAACATTAATCATCTCGAAAGATAATTAATCATATTTATAATCTCTTTTAGTAAACCAATGAATTATTTTTGGAACACCTTTGTTAAATTAGTTCATTACTTTGAAAAACAAAACCAGTTAATAATTTTTACACACTTTTATTAAATCCATTAATCTACTTTAAAACCTTTTATTAAATTAGTTAATTAACTTTTAAAACACCATTAATTAAAATTATTTATTAAACTCAAATATGGTTAATTAAAATAATTAATTAAACTCATATATCATTAATTAAAATGATTAATTAAATCAAATATAATTAGTTGAAATGATTAATTATTTGTAAACATCATTAATTAAAATGATTAATTAAATCAAATATCATTAATTAGAATGATTAATTAAATCAAATACCATTAATTAAATGGTCAATTAAACACAAATATCTTTAATTAAAATGATTAATTAAATCAAATATCATTAATTAAAGTGATTTATTAATTCAAATATCATTAATTAAAATGATTAATTAAAATTCAAAGATCATTAACTAAAATGATTTATTAACATTTGTGAAAATACAAGCTCAAGTTAACGTACGCAATAGCTAAGGTGTATATTTAATAAGTGACGATATAGCGAAAATAACTATAATGACACTTAAACAATTCAAACAATATGTCATAAATATTTTCAACCAAACATCAATATAAGCAATATAAGGAGACAGACAAATAAATATTGGTGAGAAACCCCTTAGGGTCTCTCTACAAATGTTCCTTGCAAAACAATGGTTACAGACAATACATACAGTCACAGGGGTTCATTACAAACTAGATAATATGTTATCCGTTTTCTAAACTGGAAATCCAACCAAACAGTCAATCAAATAACAATATACTAACATCCAAGTATACAATAATAATCTATAGCATCACAGATATTATATAATTTATTTGGAGGTGAGTTAACTTAATGAAATTTAAGTGGACGCTTTCGTATTTCGATTTGTTCTTTAGCACAAAATTCCAGTAGCTCCAATGTCAACCAAAAATGTAATAATGATTCCACGAGTGCAATGCAACTCACCACGTTTGATTTGTACCTCGTATGTGCAAGTTATTAATTTTATAAGATTTTGAACTAAACTATATAATTAATACCTTAATTACATCACTTAATTAACCTCAATGACGTTTTAGCCCTAACCCTCTTCGTTCCGAACCCTAATTCATATCCTCGAGCAACCTAAGAGGCCTAAAAATGATTCCGTTCAACTGCCTAGCACCGCCACCATAGGCCATCATCTACCACCGCAACATCACGGTAGATAGCCTCGCCTTCTAGAACCCGACGACACCAACCTTGGCCTCCAGCATCGCTAGACAACGGTGAAAGGACCCAAAAACTCTACCACCTTGTAACCCAGATCTGCCGCGCCTCACCAAGATCTACCTCAATCCGACCGTCCACTTCGCTCCCCACCTCTTGATGCACCTTTTCCTAGTTGAACCCTCCGCATAACTCGACCTCTATTGGCTTCGATCTACTATTGTCATTGGATGTGGTTGTTTAGATTAGGGTATGGATTTTCGGTTGGTAAAATAGAAGAGAAATAAGGAAGTCAAGCTTCCTTATATAGGAATCTATCTGACACTATTCACGCCCAAAATTCACAAACTCCAATCGAGGCATGCACAATGGCGTTCCTAGTCAAATACACTTATTCTGAACTAAATGGAACTATTTTCAAGACTTAATTATAACATATAAAGAAGTTAGATTTTTTTAAATTCCAATTATATTATTTTAGTTCTTTAAAATTAATCATTACGCGTTTCGAGCTTGCTAGACAACAATATGCCTAACCATTACGAAACTCATCGGCGTATAACAATTCATTATTCTTGATCCAATGACACTAGTCTTGTCAACATCCGAGACAATGCCCAAGAATGCTATTTTCACACATTAAGATATCATTTTATATTTTTGATACAATTATCGATATTTACCTAAACTATTTATTATTGTAAATAAATTTATTAAATGAGTTCACCAATACTATTTATTAATTAAAGGGATTTAAATGAAACTATTTAATCCATTTAATTAATATTTCGTTCACAATTCAAATATTTAAGTAATCTCTATATTTGAATATAAGTTATTGAATTTCTGCATTCCCTGGGACATTAATTCGCCTTGTCGGTATCGAGTATGGGAGATAGGAAAACTATTCCATCAATCGATCATGCCATGCTCCAACTAACTATTCCTCTAAGTATATTATGCAGACTATAACGGAAAAGGGGTCAGAACAACATTCCGGTAACTGAAAAATCTGTACTTTGCCCGTAACATAAATTTACACCGATTGGTTTCCATTTAATTATTATGTTTATTATGGTTAATTTGCTTATCCTAATATGCATACACGATATTTATACCCAACACGATTCATCTATTTAACCTTCTCCAAGGTACAAAATTTGGATGCATGCCTACCAGCCACTTTATACTTTCATGAAGAAGATTCCAAGCATCGTCATCGTTGGTCCATTGGTCTTAGCTACAGAGACCACCACTATGGCTTTGTAATACATAATAGCCATATTACAGACACATTTTTCGTCATTGATGCCTTAACTATGTAAGAGACAGTACGCAAGCCACTTAATACCTCATTAATAACGACTATGTAGGATTCTGACCATTTAATACCTATATTTTAGGCAGGTCCCCATCATTTAATACCTAGCCCAAAACGGACTTCTCAGTGGTACTGTCTAGCCGACATTACTTGGAATCTAATTAGGCCGCTTAATACTTCTTTATAGGAGAAAGGCAGACCCTATATAGTCACTTAATATCTCAAATCCTAAGCAGACCCTCCGTGTGATATCCATTGTTGTTCTTAACGGCTAACTTGGATCATTTACCTATTTATTAATTAGGGAGAAGGTGGGCCCTCAACCAACCACTTAATACCTTCAACTAAAAAGTAGGTCCTTTGGTTGCATATTCATTTTCCATGGGTCATATGGCTGGATGTATCTCACATCAGTAGAAAGTGTACACAACTGCTGACAGCCTCAAAGTGATATGCAGACTTCTATTGTGTAACTTTACCGACCTCACATTCCAACCTACTAATTCTATTTAATTATTATAAGCTTTATTATTCTAAGTTGAATACTCTAAGTTGGATATTAGACTTAGCCTACTAATCTTCCTCAATTTTATTTAAGGCTATAATATAATTTACTTTAAATATTCAATTGTTGCCTTCAATTACTTTTTCCATAAATGCCAACTTGTCCATAATGAATAATTATTATTCCAATAGATAATTCCTAAGATATTTATCAATTTACTAAATTCGATTTAGTAATTTTCCTTTAACTATTCCATAGTAATTAACTGACATCTTTATTTATCAGTCTCATTAATCCATTTACCCTATTGACTTTCTGTAACTCTCAAATTCATTTCACATTTATTACCCATTAATTGGAGTTACAACCTTCCTAAATTTCTTTCCAATTTCTTTTATTCATTATCCGATTTATTCCTACATTTAGCTTATCTAAAGCGAATATTACGCGTAAACCGTCATATTAGTTAATTTTCATTTTACCGATTAGCATGGTTAAATACGTGTAAACAATTATTTCCATTAATTACATTCTACTTATAAATCTTCAACTAGAACGTTCTTTTCCATACTTACCTATGGAAATTATATGTCTAAAATGATTCTCCATTGTTACTTCCATAAAAGATTTGCCTCGTTTGAAATTACAAGAAATGATTTTTTCTCTTTTTATTTGAAATAGATACTGTAAACTACGATAAGTAACTGCGTACTTTACACATCTCTTTCTTTTATTGATATATATACATTGTCAAATCAAACGTTGCTTTTTTCTACGAAATTAAGAAAATCAAACCAATTTAAAAAATTTAAACAGAGATCCTTCCCAATAATTAAAGTGCATAAAAATCACATTCCAACAATATTATGGTAAGAATTACGATTCTACTATTAATTTCACAACCCAATTATAGATATGGAATAAATTATACAACTTATCAACCTTCAACTATTATAACTTTTGGGACTAATTTCAGATCTATAATTGGGTTGTAAAATTAGCAGTAGAATCGTAAATTTTCATTTCAAAATTGTCTATCATCAGTAACTTCTTCGTTTGAACTCCGACCACAAAACTATAAATGTGAAAGTTGTTCAGAAAATCACCATAAATGCACTGGCATAGGTTTTGTGGCCAAATTCCACTATTTGCATAAATTTCACTTTTAGAGGCTAATTACTTAATTAATTAACTAACGTAAATTTACGGGGTGTTACGCTATTCCACCCTTAAAACAATTTCATCCCAGAAATTACACCAATGACTAAATCATGGTTATTGCTTGCAATTTTTCGAACCTACTCAATCAATTAGTGTACAATCAATTTTGCAACCAAACATACATTAGTGCATAGCGTATCACAACCATAGAAAGCATGTATGCAGAATGATTCTAAATCAGGCCCTCCTATATGAATGCATTTTTTAAACTATTTTTGAAATAGTATGCAAACAACCTATATGCATACATCACCAGTTCTATATGTATGCAGATTTTGAAAAAAAAATTCACTAAAAATCCCATACTCCTATGAATAGAAGCATATGCAGCAAATTTTGCATCCAATTCCTACCATCTAAAAATCTAACGCGTCGAAATATAGCTTCCTAAATGTTACGCCTTTGCCGAGAAAAGGAATTTAGGTGAAGAATTATATATTCTTACCACAATATAAGCTACTGATTCCCATTGTACAGCAGAAATTTCCACCCTGCTTTGGATTTCTCCAAATATTCCACTTTCAAAAATCATAAGGAGGAGGCTTGTTTTCGAGCTATAAAATGAAATTGAATCCAAACATGGACACTCATGCGTCATTGACAAGGTATGGAAATAAAAATCCCAAGGCTAAAACAGCTTTCTCCTTGTTATCATTGTGTTTTATCCTATCATCGACTCTAATGCATCGCTAAAGTTGCATTTATTAATTTATTTACCTTCCTTATGCTTAGCATGTGGTCTTCAAAATCAGAAATTCTTTAAAAATCTCTTTCACTTTTCAAATTTATATATCGCTTGAAGAATCAATTTACAAAAATATTCATATGCAAATTTTCCTTGAAATTAATTTGAACGAAAGTTCCAAAAATTATTTGAGCGCTAAAAATAATTCAAAAGCTAAAACTCATTTTTTCTTCTTCAAAATTTTTGCCTTTCAAAGATTTGAATGATTCAAGTCACATTTTAGCATAGTCGGAAGTTGGTTATGTACTAATGCACTAGTTCCACTCTAACATTCCACATTTAACCTTTATCTTTAAAGCATAACATTTTATTTTTAAATGTCAATATATTTTTATTTATAAATAGCTCCTTAAGGAATGTGAATAATGACCTGTGATTTCCAAAACAACTTTAACATGTCCTTCGTTTGCTAAAATTTACTATTATTCTAAACTTCCGATCTTATATTGCATTTACCGTTGTTTAAGTGTCTTCATAAGATTTCCATATTTATACCGTTTCTTCCGTATACGCATACAAGTGCAGTTCTACTTAGCCCGCATCTTCTACTGACCGGCCCGGATAACCTGAAGCTTGACCTGGACCTGCTAAATACCGATCAGCATGGGCCTTTGGAATCCCACAATGCCCTATCTTGGCTTGCCTGTTGCTATGGATGCTACTCTGCTGCTGGCGTGACTATTGCTATTGGTGGCAAAGGGATAGACATCTTCTCGAGGGTGGCTTTGTCGATGGCAGGCGCGACATTCCTCTGGACCGACTCCCCTTGGAAGTTGACCCAGTATCGCCTAAAGATGCGAGTGAATATGTGGCAATATGGAAAGTAACTCCATGAAGTACCAACTCCCTGATCGACAAAGTGGATCATCAGCGGACGGGCCTAATTGATGGCTACCCCGCTAATGATTACATATGTGGCCTTCCTAACCAAAGAATAGATCCGATCATGACTCTTCGTCTTCGAACTGATGTTGTGGTGAATGATGCACATAGTGAGGTGGGATATAGGTCGTAAATGTCTGACCTCCAGACACGATGTCTCCATAAAAGATACGCTACATAATCTTAGGGTCTGACATCCCTATATCATCCAAGTCCGCGTCCTCCATGGAAAACTTAAAAATATCGCCGAATTCACCATCAGTCAAATCGATACCAACTCCCTTCACCTTCGACCAAATGAGACTTTTTCCGTCATCAAATTTTTTCTCTAGTTGGGAGTTAAAAAGGTGGGTGCAGGGCAGGTAGAATCCTACCTCAGAAGTACTGAAGCAACGGATCGATGCTAGTCCCGTCGCCATGAATAATTCCTCAGGCCCAATAGCGGTAAAGGCTCCAAAATTAACAGGCCATCCTTGGAGGAAAGTGAAGCTTGCCGAGCCAAGAAAAGTTATGATTCTCAGCTCATTTCGGTCTAGCCAAGTAGTCCCTTGAGGGATGAGACCAAGGTGGCACTTAGAAGACCCAACAGTGTGAGGCGATGCCATGGACTGAGAAAAGGTCAGAGAGGAGAGATAGGTTTTAGATTTGGAGTGGTGGCGGGGCAACATATGATGCGTAAAAACTAGCATGGAGAATAGGCAAGGCTGCTTCTCTTAGAGAGGGGGAGAGGTAGCATTGCCTAATGGTAGAACGGAAGAGGTGGCAGCTGCTTTGGAGAAGGATGAGCTTTTGGGTTCAACTATTTTGAGGAAGATGAGGAGTAAAATGAGGTTGTTAGGGTTTGAATGCGACTTTTATAAGTCGCGTTCAAGGTTCGGGTTGTGCCAAAACTTATTGACTGGTCAACCGATCTAGGGTTACCGGTCGACCGCTAGAAGGTGAACCGATAGATGGATTTTGGGTGCAGATTGAACCTGGACCCAGTTCAAGCCGAGTTAATTAACAACGATAATAATAATAATCATTTCGCACCGTCTCCTTCGACTTGACACGATCTGAAAAATTCCTATCCTCTTCACAACATTGTCCAATTTTACCCTCTAGCCTTTCAAGCCATACCTCAACTATAATGCAGTATTCCCAACTTATACTGCTATAACCAACAACATTTCAAAATCCTGAAATATTCCAGCTGTTATTTTCTGCGTTATATTTATACGGAAACATCTTTCTAATTAGCTAGTGGGTAACTACACTTCCAACTTCATACCCTAATAAAATCGAATATCATTCTTATTTTGTCCGCCCTTTAAAAGAGAGAAAAGAATTTAAAAACTTCGATTTTTATAAATAGAAAAATTGTCGAGCTAAATATATGCTCATTTAAACTTGTTTCCAAATTAAAAAACTATTTTCCTCTAAAACTTCCTTAGTCAAAATCGAACTTATATATATATATATATATATATATATATATATATATATATATATATAAGGGTTTCAAACTTACTTCTTTTTAACCAAAATTTCTTAACAAAACAAAATTCGTTAGTATACATCTTTCTTATTAAATAATATTTCAAAATTTCTCAATACAAATTTTTTCCCAAATAAGTCTTTGGAAAAGAAATCCACTGGAAACCCTTTTTTCATAATTTAAGGCATTCTCGAAATATATTATTAAATTTCTCTCGTGGGGTGGACTAAAGAATTGACTTTAGGTCTTACAATAAATATCTCATTTTCCATCTAAAGATGATTGATGAACACATCCTTGCAAGAACTTGCCTCCAGATGTCCACGACATATAAATTCTTAACTCCCGCTTGCTTGGATAAAATTTGCATCTTTAATTCGCTATCCATCAAAATACAAAATCACAAGGTAGCTAGTTCAACAAACAGGTCAAACACCATCCAGCCTCCAGGATTCTTCCATATGTCGTGCTCATGCTCTTCTAAGCTAATATAACCAATGCTTTATGGGGTAATCTAGATAGGCACGTAAATCTTTAACTCTACTAGATATTTCCAACTACAGTTGCTTTGTATATTCCTTTTCGAATATGGTTGTAACTACTTTTATAGTCAAAATTTATAGTATAGGCATAAAATATATTAATAGATAGAAAAATCCAAATACATTCTCTCGAAATATCCTAATCCCTCTAATATATTAATCTAAGCTTTGAGACCAACTGTAACAATATGCATTTTAATGGGTCCAAATTTCGAAAAAATCGAAACTCAAGTCCATTAGAGTACGTTTGTTTGGTACCTACAGTAAGCATGAGCATGTGAGAGATTGATCAAACTAAACTCATGGCAGAATGGAAAAAATATAATAGAATATAAATACCGATTGAGGCTATTTGCTTAGGATCAATAGCATTCCCTAGGACATTAATTCGCATTGTCAGCATCAAGCATAAGAGATAGGAAAACTTCTGCAAATTTACACCGATCGGTTTTCATTTAATTTTTATGTCCATTATTCACAGTTAACCTTTTTAACCTAATATGAACACACAATATTTCTACTCAACATTATTCGTCTCCCTAACCTTCTCTAAGGTACAAAATAATGACGTTTGTCTATCGGCCACTTAATACTCCCAAAATATGAAAGGGGCTCCTAGCATCGTCATCGGTTGTCCGTTGGTCCTAGCCATAAAGACTCTTGACCACTATTATGGCTTTATAATACATAATAGCCAAACTACTAACGCATCAATCATCACCGATGTCTTAGCCATGTAAGAGATAGTACCCAAACCACTTAATACCTCATTAATAAGGACTAGGTAGATGTCTGACCATTTAATATACTAAATTTTAGCAGGTCCCCATCATTTAATACCAAACTCAAGGCAGACTCCTCACTAATATTATTTGGCTGACATCGCTTAGATTCTCACTAGGCCACTTAATACTTCATTATAGGATAAAGGCAAACCCTATAACAGTTAATATCCCAAACCCAAAGCGGACCTTCCTCGAGATATCCACTACCGCTCACAATCGCTAACTCGGACCATTTACCTATTTATTATTCGACAGAAGGTGGGCCCTCATCCAACCACTTAATACCTCTAACCCGAAAGTAGGTTTTACGGTTGCATGTTTATGTTCCATGGATCCTGTGGTTGAAGATGTCTTACATCAGTAGGAAGTGTACACAACTAGCGAAAGCCTTAGAGTAAAGGGCTGACTTCTATTGTGTAACTCTATCGACCTCGCACTCCAACCCATAAAGTCCATTTAATTATTCTAAACTTCATTCTAAGCTTTATTATTCTAAGTTGAATATTGGACTTAGCTTACTAATCTTCCTTAAATTTATTTGAGATTATAATATAATTTACCCTTGTTTAACTACTATCTTTAATTACTTTGTCCATAAATACCAACTTATCCATAATGAATAATCATTATTCCAACAGACAATTTCTAAGACATTTATTCATTTACTAAATTTCACTCAGCATTTTTCCTCTAACTATTCCGTAGTTATTAACTAACATTTTTTTATCAGTCTTATC
Organism: Allium cepa; assembly: GCA_030765085.1. Taxonomy (NCBI): domain Eukaryota; kingdom Viridiplantae; phylum Streptophyta; class Magnoliopsida; order Asparagales; family Amaryllidaceae; genus Allium; species Allium cepa. Next base: position 1,048,598,558 of record CM060941.1, read on the forward strand.
AATCCATTTACCCTATTAACTTTCTATAACTCCCAAATTCATTTCACATTTATTACTCGTTAATTGGATTAAAAACCTTCCTAACTTTCTTTCCTATTTCTTTTATTTATTATTGACTTATTCCTACATTTACCTATATTCAAAACGAATATTACATGTAAATCATCGTATTAGTTAAGTTCCATTTTATTGATTAGTAAAATTAAATACGTATAAACATTTATTTCCATTAATGACATTCGAATTATAAATCTTCAACTAGAACATTATTTTCCATACTTAACCGTGGAGCTTATATGTCTAAAAAGATTCTCCATTGTGATTTCCATAAAAAAATTGTCTCCTTCGAAATTACAAGGAATGATTCTTTCACTTTTTATTTGAAATAGACAGTGTAAATTACGACAAGTAAATATGTACCTTAGACATTTCTTTCTTTTATTTACATATATTCCTCGTTAAATCAAATGTTATGTTTCTCTATGAAAATAAAAAAAATCAAATCAATTTATAAAAATTAAACGAAGATCCTTTCCAACAATTAAAGTGCAAAAAATTCACATTCTAACAATATTAGGGTAAGATTAAGATCCTATTATTATTTTTACAATCCAACTATAGATCTAGAATATATTATACAATTTGTCAACCTTCAACTATTATGATTTCTGGGACTGATTTCAAGATCTGGGTGTAAACAACAACTAAAATCAAATTCTCTATATTATAAGAAAGAACATGTATGCAATATTTTATACGTTTAATTTGAGCCTATAATTCACATATGTTTATTGGTTTAGGCATAAAATCAAATAAAAGCCAACGTAATAAATTTCAATATTATAAACAACTTATAAAATTTTCCACTCACCTTTTAAAGCATTCCAATCTCCAAATCTGAATTAAATCCTTTGATTCAACTCCATCTTCTTTTTAATCTAAGAAAAATCTATAAGAATGGTATGTACATATATTAGAATTTCAGATCTGAGAACAGATCTGGGGTTAGAAGGGATTATAATTTTATTATTGAAATTTAACATGTTATCCTGAAGCGTTGATTCGCTTCTTCTTTTCTTATATTTATATTCTGCTCTTCTCCAATTTGTATAAATATAATTTATATTATAACTTAGAAGAATTCTAGAGAAGAAGAAACGGTAGAGCTTTACTGTTCTTTTTAGAAAATATGTAAAGACAATGGAGGGTTAGCTTGAATTTATAGGCACTCGAATCAATCGTAACGTTAGATTAATATATATTAAATCTGTCCTGTTGGGCCAAGGCAAACCTTAGCCATCACCACCTTGATCGATCGACCGCCGTTCTATATGGGTCGAATGCTAGAGATCGACTTTCCCCATAGAGAAGGTCGATCAGTGAGTCCTGATATTTAATTATAAATGTTAATATTGTTTTACTAATAATTTTTGTTTCGAAATCATTTATCGTTCGTAACTTCGTTATATGAACTTCGATCGCGAAACTCCAAATATGAAAGATGCTCATAAAATTGTCATGAATGCTATGGTGCATGGTTAATGGCCTAGTTCCACTATTTGCACAAACTCCAATTTTGGAGCCTAAGTATTAGTTAATTAACTAAAATAAATTTACGGGGCGTTACATTCTATCCCTTAAAAGAATTTCACCATCGTAATTACACTAATAATTAAATCATGGTTATTGCTTGCAATTTTCCTAAACTACTCAACCAATTACTGTACAACATATTTTGCAACAAAACGTGCATAAGTGCATAGTGTATCAAAATCATAGAAAACATATATTTAGAATGATTCTAAATCGGGCTCCCATATATGAATCCTTTTTTTAAACATTTTTTAAAATAAGATGCAAATAACTATATATATATAAGCAGCTCCTATGAGTAGAAAGCATGGTGCAACCATTTTTGCATCCAATTCCTACTATCCAAAAATTCCCATACTCCTATGAGTAGAAGCATGGTGCAACTATATATCACCAAAAATTCCCATACTCCTATGAGTAGAAGCATGGTGCAACCATTTTTGCATCCAATTCCTACTATCCAAAAATATAACGCGTCAAAATATCACTTCCTAAATGTTACTCTTATGCTAGAAAAAGGAATTTAGGTGGAGAATTCTACATTCTTACCACTCTATAAGCTAGCATTCCCGTTGTTCAGTGGAAATTTCTTTGCTGCCGTGGATTTCTCGAAATATTTCAACGTATAAAATGCATAAGGGGCCTTGTTTTCAAGCTCTAAAGATGAATTGAATCTAAAAATAAACTCTCCCAGGTCGTCTACAAGTTATGGAAACCTAAATTCCAAGGCAAAAAAAGCTGTTCTTTCATTATCGTTTGTGTTTTATCACATCGTTGACTCTAATGCACCTACTAATTTATTTACCGTCCCTACGCTTGGCATGTGGCCTTCAAAATAAGAAATTCCATAAAATCACTTTCACTTTTCGAATTTGTACATCGCTTGAAGAATCAATTTCCAAAAATATTTAGAAGCAAATTTTCCTTGAAATCAGTTTGGACAAAAGTTCCAAAAAATATTTGAGCATTAAAAATAATTCAAAAGCTAAAACTCTTTTTTTTCTTCAAAATGGTCGCCTTTCAAAAATTTGATTGATTTAAGTCACATTTCAATGTAGTTAGACGTTAGTTATGCGCTACCGCATAAGTTCCATTCTAACCCTTCACATTTAACCTTTATCTTTAAAAACTTAATATTTTATTTTAAAATGTCAATACATTTTATTTATAAATTTTAGCTCTTTAAGAAACAAGAATAATGACCCGTGATTTTCAAAACAACTTTAACTAGTCATATGTTCACTTAAATTTACTATTTATTCTAAACCTCCAGTCTTATATTGAAGTTACTGTTGGTTAAGTATCATTATAAAATATCCATATTTATTCCATTTCTTCCATATACATATACAAGAGTGGTTCACATATTCAGAAATAACAATGCAATAAAAAAATGAACGATCTCATAATATCGCACGTGCCATTTATAAGGGACAACCAACGGTTACAACCCAAACAACTTAAAAGAAAATGATAAATGCTGGAAGGAAAAGATAACAACAATGCCACTAAATCTAAAACACTACCTACAAGCTACGGGATGGTCTCGACCCTTCGATGGGGCTTGAGTCGTTGCCCCGACCTCGGAAAGGGCATAGCATGGCATCTAACCACCCAATCTCATTGCATTAACACTATAGCTCGACCTACATCTCTTGCTTACCGACTCAGATCCCTTAGAGCTTTGCCTAGACATGCCGAACAGCGATCAGTTCAGGACTTTGGAATTGCTCTGTTACCCTATCCTAGCTCTACCTGATGCTGCGGCTGCTCCTCTGCTACTAGCGCGACTATTACTGCTGGCAAAGGGATAGACATCTTCTCGAGGGTGGGTCTGTCGATGGCAGGTGAGACCTTCGTTTAGACCGACTCCCCTTGGATGTTCACTTTGTATCGTCTAAAGACGTGAGTGAATATATGTAACATCCTACCTTTTTGTACGTTTTAAATCGACGATAAACCACACACGTCAGACTCAAACCATACGAAAAAGCGGATTGTTATTAGGTGAATAAGAAAAAGAAGAAAGAAAACAAAACAGAATCCCGTAGCGTAATGACAAATAATAATAATCAAATAACAGTTCATGAAGCTGTTTTACAAAAACATTTGATTATACTTATACAACACAGAATCAGAGTTACACATACCAAAGAATAATAAATAACGATGTAGCGGAACAATGCGATGCAGTGAACAATATAGTAAATAATAGTAATACAATCTTTATCTTCGTCCTCTAGAAGTAAGGTCTTCAAACCCTGGAATGCTCACGCTGACTCGAGCGAATTGAAAAGACAAAACACTCGAGTTAGAACTAAAAGGTCTTATGTAAGTTAAATTAACGGTAAAATATGAGTGGAACGGCGTCAGAGATGTTTACGGGGTTTGACATCTCCCATCCAGTGTCTAACGTGAGTGCAGTAACTTAAGAGATGTTCGGGATTTACAGCTCCTAAGGATCCGTTAAACTATCTAATATGCAGTAATATACGCTATTATAATAGTGTCTAATAGTAAAATAACTTACTTTAAAATAGCATTAAGGCTTTACATTTTCCACCTTAAAACATAATAGTGCCAATAGTCTATACAGTGCCATAATACCTCCTGATCGGGAGGCTACCAGAGGATACTCCATAGGTACGACACAAATCAAATTCTTACAAAGCACGCTAGGGTAGGTGACACGGCACAACCAGGCAATGCCAGGGTAGATATACCAATTACTATCCGGGCTGGTGGTAACACATAGCCGCAGCTACCGCCCACCTTGAGCCACACCCCCAAATAAAAAAAAATCAAAAGTGGCCACCAAATCAATCTCTAAGCCCGAACATAATAGTGAAGGAGTGTGTCCAATCAGACGAGCTACCTCATTGGCTCGAGAATCGCTCTAGTTTTAGCCACCTTATCCAAACTCACGGGAGTCGGGTCCACGTATATACCTCAATTGAATGTCACCACCATCCTACTTCATTCTAGAATCTCCACTGCATACACGGTTGTTAAAGTGGTTTTCGAAGTTGGCAGAGAGTATGACAACTTCTGATCCCGGTCTCTTTAACAACCTAACGTTATTGTAACACCGCGGTCATATTCAAAATAATTTGTACTTTAAAACCAAATATCATTGCCTTTTCAAAACCAAATCAATACGTTATCATTATCATTTCAAAATATATCTTTTCTAATCATAACACTTTCAAAGTTATAGCATTTCAAAATTAAAACACTGAAATATAACACTTTCAAATTATAATACCTTGAAACTCATAACTTTGAAACATAACTTATTAAAATACTTTATATAATAAAATAGCTTCTTCAATTTCACAAATCAATTCCAAAACAACTTGAATTTCTAAATTTCAAATTTAACCAAATCGCAAATCATAAATTTAAATTCAATTCAGTTTCCAAGTAAACTATTCCAAATTATATCGATTTCAAAACAGATTTGATCCACAGAATAAACCGTTCCAAATTCAATAAATTTCAAACTTTAAGAATTCAACAATTTCAAAACCAAGTTTGGTAATTTCATATATATAAATACATATCAAATTCAATTTTCTATTATTTAGTTTTGAAATATTTTACTTAGTAAATCCATTATCATTTAAATAAATCCCAAATTACAAATTACTAAATATTTCCTTTAATTTATTTATAATTGAAATACTTATTTAATTCACCTTAACCTAAAATTAAGTTATAAAAATCATACCTTTTAAAATTTCCAATTTAATAAATTTCATAGTAAACTTATTTGAGCTTAAATCTTTAAATAAACTCAATTTCAAATAAATTTCCAATTTATCTTCAACCTTATATTTATTTAAATCATTATAAACTCAATATTAAAATATAATTTAAATACTTAACAATATTATCTCAATAAAATCAAAATTATTATCAAGCTTATTCTACATTAAAACAAGTTTATACGTGTAACGACCCTAGATTATAATTTAATTTAAATTGATAATTAAATGAAATTTTGAATAAAAATTTATAAAATTAATTATAAATGGAAGCGAGTTTCCTCGATTCAAATAGAAAATATATGTATAAAGTCATATGGATTTGAATATTGGTATATATGTGAATATATATGTATATGTTGGATTTTAAATAAATTCTTATATAAATGATTTTGAAAAATAAATAATGTACTTTGGACACAGGTATAAAAATAAATAAATAAATTGATTTAAAAATTTATAAATGATGATAATTTGAGTTGTATAAAATATATGTGTATATAGAGAAATATAAAACAATAATTTTTAAAGTAAAATTTAAGACAATTATTTAAACTAAAAGTAGAAGTAAATATGCAGGCAAGCAAGACAAGAGGAAAAATAAAAATAAAATGTAAAATATACAACATACACATATGCAAACCTGAAGACAACAAACAATATATACATATGTATCAAACAGCAAAACAACAATACAACGTGGAATACAAACTAAAGATATATGTATTTATATATCAAACTAATATGCTTGTAAATAATTAAAGCTTTCATCTCAACCCAAATAAACAAATGAAAATATGCCTGCAAAATAAATGCAGATCTCCTTAGCCACCGAAAACAACATATAAAGAATAGAATTCATTTATATTATAAAGTATGCAAGACAAATTTAAATTTTTACAAAAAATAATAATAATAATAATAATAATAAACAAAGAAAATAAAAGAGATGTGTATGCAGGCAAATAGAAAGTAAGTATAAAAACAAAACAAAGTATGTAGCCTGGAAACAAACTAAATAATGCTAGCATACAAGGAAAGGTGTCATCTATTAACAAATAGCATAGGCTGTAAATCAAACAGAACAAGCATGTAATGCCATCTTCTTAGCATGTACAAAGCAATATGTACTAAAGCAATTAATACATTATACCTCTAACAAGATGTATATCACCTCAGCCATACTATTTTGTACAAACCATATCATCACTCTGTACACCTTTCTTTTATATACATCCACTTCTTCATTTCATCAGTTTAGTCCATCATAAACAAAAATAAAGTGGCATCATTTCAAAACTCAAACAAACTCAACATCCAAGTAGAAGGCTTTCAACAGCAAATTCAAAAGCCTGTTTCAAAACTGCAAGCAAATCTAAACAACAAAGCAAGCTTTGTTCATCTTCTTGAATCTGTGAGCAACTTCAAGTTTTAAAACCAGCTCTTGAATTCAATGCTGTGAATCTGTGAGTAAACAAATCTAAATTTAACTTGATATAATTAGTTGTTGTTTCTTAAGTTGAAATCTGGAGTTGCTTTGATATGCATATACATATACATATATTGCCTCTGTTTATACATTCCAACAGCCTAAGTTGCTTCAAAAATCATGTATGCTCAATCTATTGATTGTTAGAGTAAAGTGTATAAACAAATTATGTTTAGGAAAGTATAAAGTAAATTTTAAAAATTTAAATTCATAATAAAAAGGTTGAGCTGCTCTGGGAATAAGCATAGAACAGTAATACTTAACATAAGTCAAAATTTTAAACATCTTGAATTTCCGATTCAAGTTTAGGAACTGATTGCTTAATCATAAATAGGATTTTTAAAGCTCAATTCATATTTTTTTTGTAATGAGTAGAAGTGGCATGGCTGCGTTGATCATTTTGGGAAGATGGGGTTGCCTCGGGCAACACACTTGATCGGAGAAGGCGAAAATTGGTGGGGAGGAGCTAACATGATCGATGATCGTGGGAAAAATGCAAAGTATTTTTTTTATGCATCATGGATGGAGATTCGATTAGACGTAGGGTTTAAGCTCTGTGTATATTCGGTTGAAGTCACGTGGAAATTGCTTCGTCGTCGCTCTATTTCAGGCGATCGCACCTCGGGGAAGAGTCGCGTGGGGCGGTGACGAAGTTGTACTCGCGGTTGCAAGGCGTAAGATGGTCGGGATCGATGGTGAAGGTTGGTTTTCCCGAGGATGGTGGGTTCCAGATTTTCGATCGAATGCCTCAATTTTTATTTACTGATGAATTGGTTGATCGGAGTAGACGAGGGGGTCGGTGTCGAGGTTGTCGACTTGACGAAGATCATGGCGATGATCGAAGCCCTCGCGTTTGGCCGTGCATGTGCACAGCATAGTGGTGCTTGGGTGGTCTGGGATGGTGTCGTGGTTGTCGCATGATGTTGCTCGAGTTTTGCATGAGTTGTTTCGTGTCTTATTGTTTTTTTTTACTTAACAGTTTTAAAGAAAAAAAAAGAGAGAGGGAAGAAGATAGGATCAGGGGGGAAAGGGGTTGCGTGAAGACAGGGGAGAGATTCGGGAGATACACGTGCGTTTCGAATTCTAACTCGAAGCATTAGCAGGGGATCTCGGGTCGAATTCCTGTTTCAATTTTTAACCTGAAACCTGAAGCTGTTTTGGTTTGGAAATTTTAAAACCCAAATTAAATTTTAAACCAAGATTTTTTAAAGCTTAGTTCAAATTGAAATGTTAATATAAATTCAAGTTGAATGTAGAGTTTAGTTTGAACATAAATAAGTTTTAAATTTAAATTGTTTTAACTTAAAAACAATTCAAAATATATTAAAGAAATTTGAAATGGAGTTGAAATTTTAAATGAAAAATTTAAGCAAGTTGAAACTAAAAGTTTAAATTTAAATTTAAATCTGAATTAAAGATAATTTGAATCCTAGTCTGAAATCAAAGAAGTTTTAATATTTAAAATTGTTTAAATTTGCTTTGTGATGATAATTAAAACATTAGTTAGAAAATGTTTTAAAATTGAATTAGTAAAGATAAAATGATATGCACTCATTTAATTAGTTCAAGTGAATAATTGATTAATTTATTTTATCAAGAAATTAAGATTTGAGTTAAATTAATTAAGGTAAATTAATTTGTAAATAAGACTCATTAATTTAATAAAGAGTTGTCTTTTAAACAAATGATAAAGGTTATTTAATCAAGTAATTAAGATTTTTAAGTTACAGTTTAGAACTTAATTAATTAAATAATCAGTGATTAAATATATGATTTTAAAGGTTAATTTAATGATAATTAACAATAATTAAATTGAGTTTAATTACTTAAGAATAGTAATTAAATAATTATGAATAGTTAATGAGAATCATTTACTTGAAATTTATTTGATAATAAATGTGAAAAGAATTATTCATAGAAATTTAATCTGATTTAAATTTATCAGATGATTAAATTGATCCTACTTAGGGATGTTTGGATTTTATTGGATGTTGAAATTGTTGATATCCCTGATATATGATGCTTTATGATTATCCTGATTTGTGTTGTGATCTGTAATATAGTTTATTATTTGTGATATATATATCTGCGAATCTGTGTATGAAAGATAAGCGTTATAGTTATATCGCTTATCGAATATATTGTTGTATTTGAATCTGTGATGGTTGAAATGATGTTGCACTATTGTGTTAAACCCCTGGACCACACCATACACACACAATTATGGATTTCATGAGGAAATCGGTTAAGTCACGGATTTTTGAAATAGTTTAAAATTTGAATTTTTAAATTCAAATGTTTTGGAATTGGAACAGAAGTGAAAAGCTTCTGAAATGGAATTTCAAAGATGGAAATTTATTTTGAATAACTGGATTAAGTGTTGGAATTTAAATACTTTAATTTAAATTTGAATTCAATATTCAAATTGAATTCTGTAATTTGAAACTAGGGATTAATGATATTATACTAGTCATTATGAGTTAAATCATTTTTAAAGTATTATTTTTGGGAATTTGAATTTAACCCAAGGATTTCAACTCGTATAAATGAATCAGATTTCCAAAATGAAAACTGTTGTTTTCAAATGATAAACACTTTTAGATAAGAACCGAGATTCCAGTTAATTAAGGGAATTTCAAGATTGAATAGAGAAATGATTTTCCTAAGTTATGAATGAATTCTTTTTTTTTGAAAGCTATGAATTAAATCTGTTTATTTTTAACAGATTTAAATTGATGATTTGTTTAAATCAAATTGAAATGAAATTGTTTTGAAGGCTATAAGTTAAATCTTTGATTTAAAGATTTAACGAGTTAATCAAATTGAAATGAAATTGTTTTGAAGGCTATAAGTTAAATCTTTGAATTGAAGATTTAACGAGTTAATAAAATTGAAATGAAATTGTTTTGAAGGCTATAAGTTAAATCTTTGATTTAAAGATTTAACGAGTAAATCAAATTGAAATGAAAATTGATTTGGAAAATCTGTGAATGAATCTTTTGTTTAAAAGATTAAAATGTGAAAATTGTTTAAACCGTTAAAGGTTGTGAAAATGAATCTTTTTGTTTAAAGATTGAAAATGGTAATTTATTTAAACCATTTGAAAGAAAGTTTTGAATTATTAAGTTGTGACTTAATTGAAATCCCATATCCATATGTTTTAAATGTTTTCGCTCACTATTCGGGTTAGCCGGGAAAGGACCTTTGGGTCGTATAACCCATTCTGAATATGTGATTCGACGTTATGGATAGCATTTGAAGACCGGTGATGAAGACCGGGTATTTGCGAAAGCGATAGGATGACCTATCGATTGTTTCTGCACCGAGTCGCGCCGGTATAGAGACTCCATATGTGATGGGAAGTCCGAACGTGATTAGTGAATATCCGGATTGCAAGGACTTCTTGGTAAGTGCCTTCGGTTCTGTTCGAGCCCAGAACAGACTTGTATGGATTGTATGTCTGACATTACAATTGAGATATAAAGCAGATTTCTTTCAAATATATTTCTGTTGGTGGCGGAGAATTTATTCTCTTAGCTTAACACCCTTCTCTGAGACGTACGAGCTCAGAGGTTATGTAGTTGAAGTTATCAGCAATATATTCCCAATTTGGTAATGTGACATGCTGAGTGTTGCTGTGAAATGATCATTGTGTTGATTATTTGTGATAGGATCATTTGTTTGATCGTCTATCTTGGTGATCATTTATATGATCATTTGTTGACCCAAAGCATGGCTTTTGTATAAAGTATGTTTTTGTGGACGAGACTTCGTCGAGCCTCACAAACCGGTAATGGTCGAAACAGGAATTATGCGGCAAGGTTTTCAGGGATCGCTTCCCTAGGGTATGACCATTCCTTCTGGAAAAGGGTAGTATCATGGTATGGAGCCCAGATACTTACTCATGTTGAAACACTTATTATTATGGTGTGATGTTGGTTAGAGAGCTCTCGTTTAAAGGTCCCAAAGGACTGGGGGTGGTATATCTGAGGGTTTGTAATATCCCTTGGGAAAAGGGGTTCCCGGCTTTGTTTAGCAGAGAACGGTGGTTCTCGGGGCGTCTTTCTAGAGGCGTTTCCATGTGGCAATGGGAAGTTCCTTGGCCTGACCATTTGTTGGAAAATCCATTCTTCAAATACGAGCCTTGTACGGTATTAGTTGTATTACCTGCCATCTACTTATGGTGGCGCCCCACTGTTTGGATGGTAGCTATAGTAGGCATAGTTCGAAATGTCTATGTTGGCTAAGATTTATATCTTTACTTTCGAAATGATTTTTTCCTACACTATGCACTAGTAATAATATCAAATGTTTCTTTTTAATGCGTATCAAGCATCTTTGACTATCATAAGGAGAAATCTCCTCCGATTCTGCGTTTGCATTGTGTGTGTGTGCGGGAGGCCTTATGGTAGTCTCATTTCTAAAAAAGCATTGCGAATTGACTTTGAAAATCTTTTGTTGAATGTTTTTAAGGATAAACTGTTTTTGTTGCTCACACCAGTCCCACGACTGATCCGGAGTTTATTGTTTCTTTCCTAAATTCTGGGTGCTCATTATTTTCTACACGAGCAGTCTAGAGTTGGGTTTTTCAGATAGTTAGATATAGTGGATTATCTGGAGTTAGTTCAGTCTTTGGATCGCACCAGTCTTGCTTATGCTTGGTGCATCGTTATTGGGGGTTCGAGCTATTGCTGGATTGATTCTTGGAGATGGAGTTGCAGTTCTCGGAGTTCTCTTTTGAAGACTATCTTAGAGTTATTTGTTTCGCTGCTAGATGTTATCTATTTTCTTTTCCGCTGCTATTTTATTGTATCATATCTCTGATGTATATTGATATCTATTGGATCATCTGTTGTGTCAGATATTGTATCAAAGCTGTATATCAATGTATTATTCTATTATTCCGCTGTGTTATTTACTTAATGTTGTTATAAGCTCCGGCGAATCGGTTTTGAACGATCGAATCTACGGCATTCGAGTACGAATGAAGTATGGATGTCGATTTTCGAGCGGGCAAAATTCGCGTCGTTACATTTGGTATCAGAGCTAAGGTAAAACTTTAGCTCAGGAGTGTAACACATTAAGTAGCTCATTGGAGATAGGGTGAAGTATATCCTAGAATGAGTAATCCCTAAGATATCTGTTTGAACGTCTCAATAAATTCTCTTACTATTCACTGATAGTAAGTATGAGTGCAAGAAGAGAACGAGATAGGGGAAAGAAAAGTACGACTATAAATGGTCAATGCTCTGCAACAGTGGAAACAATCTTTCTCTATCAATTTTCTTTGATTCGTTTCTAAATTCTTTTGATTTCTTTGTGACAGCTCCAGAAAGAAGTTTTGGTGCGAGGATGCCCTACGAATCGTTGTAGAAATTCTTTCTTCGTATTTCATCAGTTTCTTATCAGTTTTTCGTTTTAAACTATAATGAATTTGAAATTTAGAATTGAAATTTTGAATAAATTAGAAATTTAAATTGAGTTAAATTGATTAATAGAATATGAGAATAAATTTGAATTGAATCGATAAAACAATTTCGTTTAAAACCAAATTTGAAAATTCTGTTGTGATTTCTTGTGAATATCGAAGTCTGAAGAGGGACAAATTATGTATACTTTGGAAGTATTTCAACTTGAGTTTGGAATTCATATCTTAAGTTAGAGGAATTATAGGAGATCGAATCTGTCTATCTCTGTGTTGTTTTCGTGCCTGCGAATTTCGAGGACGAAATTCTTTTAAGGGGGAAGTTTGTAACGACCCTAGATTATAATTTAATTTAAATTGATAATTAAATGAAATTTAGAATAAAAATTTATAAAATTAATTATAAATGGAAGCGAGTTTCCTCGATTCAAATAGAAAATATATGTATAAAGTCATATGGATTTGAATATTGGTATATATGTGAATATATATGTATATGTTGGATTTTAAATAAATTCTTATATAAATGATTTTGAAAAATAAATAATATACTTTGGACACAGGTATAAAAATAAATAAATAAATTGATTTAAAAATTTATAAATGATGATAATTTGAGTTGTATAAAATATATGTGTATATAGAGAAATATAAAACAATAATTTTTAAAGTAAAATTTATGACAATTATTTAAACTAAAAGTAGAAGTAAATATGCAGGCAAGCAAGACAAGAGGAAAAATAAAAATAAAATGTAAAATATACAACATACATATATGCAAACCTGAAGACAACAAACAATATATACATATGTATCAAACAGCAAAACAACAATACAACGTGGAATACAAACTAAAGATATATGAATTTATATATCAAACTAATATGCTTGTAAATAATTAAAGCTTTCATCTCAACCCAAATAAACAAATGAAAATATGCCTGCAAAATAAATGTAGATCTCCTTAGCCACCGAAAACAACATATAAAGAATAGAATTCATTTATATTATAAAGTATGCAAGACAAATTTAAATTTTTACAAAAAATAATAATAATAATAATAAACAAAGAAAATAAAAGAGATGTGTATGCAGGCAAATAGAAAGTAAGTATAAAAACAAAACAAAGTATGTAGCCTGGAAACAAACTAAATAATGCTAGCATACAAGGAAAGGTATCATCTATTAACAAATAGCATAGGCTGTAAATCAAACAGAACAAGCATGTAATGCCATCTTCTTAGCATGTACAAAGCAATATGTACTAAAGCAATTAATACATTATACCTCTAACAAGATGTATATCACCTCAGCCATACTATTTTGTACAAACCATATCATCACTCTGTACACCTTTCTTTTATATACATCCACTTCTTCATTTCATCATTTTAGTCCATCATAAACAAAAATAAAGTGGCATCATTTCAAAACTCAAACAAACTCAACATCCAAGTAGAAGGCTTTCAACAGCAAATTCAAAAGCCTGTTTCAAAACTGCAAGCAAATCTAAACAACAAAGCAAGCTTTGTTCATCTTCTTGAATCTGTGAGCAACTTCAAGTTTTAAAACCAGCTCTTGAATTCAATGCTGTGAATCTGTGAGTAAACAACTCTAAATTTAACTTGATATAATTAGTTGTTGTTTGTTAAGTTGAAATCTGGAGTTGCTTTGATATGCATATACATATACATATATTGCCTTTGTTTATACATTCCAACAGCCTAAGTTGCTTCAAAAATCATGTATGCTCAATCTATTGATTGTTAGAGTAAAGTATATAAACAAATTATGTTTAGGAAAGTATAAAGTAAATTTTAAAAATTTAAATTCATAATAAAAAGGTTGAGCTGCTCTGGGAATAAGCATAGAACAGTAATACTTAACATAAGTCAAAATTTTAAACATCTTGAATTTCCGATTCAAGTTTAGGAACTGATTGCTTAATCATAAATAGGATTTTTAAAGCTCAATTCATATTTTTTTGTAATGAGTAGAAGTGGCATGGCTGTGTTGATCATTTTGGGAAGATGGGGTTGCCTCGGGCAACACACTTGATCGGAGAAGGCGAAAATTGGTGGGGAGGAGCTAACATGATCGATGATCGCGGAAAAAATGCAAAGTATTTTTTTTATGCATCATGGACGGAGATTCTATTAGACGTAGGGTTTAAGCTCTGTGTATATTTGGTTGAAGTCACGTGAAAATTGCTTCGTCGTCGCTCTGTTTCAAGCGATCGCACCTCGGGGAAGAGTCGCGTGGGGCGGTGACGAAGTTGTACTCGCGGTTGCAAGGCGTAAGATGGTCGAGATCGATGGTGAAGGTTGGTTTTGCCGAGGATGGTGGGTTCCAGATTTTCGATCGAATGCCTCAATTTTTATTTACTGATGAATTGGTTGATCGGAGTAGACGAGGGGGTCGGTGTCGAGGTTGTCGACTTGACGAAGATCATGGCGATGATCGGAGCCCTCGCGTTTGGCCGTGCATGTGCACAGCACAGTGGTGCTTGGGTGGTCTGGGATGGTGTCGTGGTTGTCGCGTGATGTTGCTCGAGTTTTGCATGAGTTGTTTCGTGTCTTATTGTTTTTTTACTTAACAGTTTTAAAGAAAAAAAAAGAGAGAGGGAAGAAGATAGGATCAGGGGGGAAAGGGGTTGTGTGAAGACAGGGGAGAGACTCGGGAAATACACGTGCGTTTCGAATTCTAACTCGAAGCATTAGCAGGGGGTCTCGGGTCGAATTCCTGTTTCAATTTTTAACCTGAAACCTGAAGCTGTTTTGGTTTGGAAATTTTAAAACCCAAATTAAATTTTAAACCAAGATTTTTTAAAGCTAGTTCAAATTGAAATGTTAATATAAATTCAAGTTGAATGTAGAGTTTAGTTTGAACATAAATAAGTTTTAAATTTAAATTATTTTAATAACTTAAAAACAATTCAAAATATATTAAAGAAATTTGAAATGGAGTTGAAATTTTAAATGAAAAATTTAAGCAAGTTGAAACTAAAAGTTTAAATTTAAATTTAAATCTGAATTAAAGATAATTTGAATCCTAGTCTGAAATCAAAGAAGTTTTAATATTTAAAATTGTTTAAATTTGCTTTGTGATGATAATTAAAACATTAGTTAGAAAATGTTTTAAAATTGAATTAGTAAAGATAAAATGATATGCACTCATTTAATTAGTTCAAGTGAATAATTGATTAATTTATTTTATCAAGAAATTAAGATTTGAGTTAAATTAATTAAGGTAAATTAATTTGTAAATAAGACTCATTAATTTAATAAAGAGTTGTCTTTTAAACAAATGATAAAGGTTATTTAATCAAGTAATTAAGATTTTTAAGTTACAGTTTAGAACTTAATTAATTAAATAATCAGTGATTAAATATATGATTTTAAAGGTTAATTTAATGATAATTAACAATAATTAAATTGAGTTTAATTACTTAAGAATAGTAATTAAATAATTATGAATAGTTAATGAGAATCATTTACTTGAAATTTATTTGATAATAAATGTGAAAAGAATTATTCATAGAAATTTAATCTGATTTAAATTTATCAGATGATTAAATTGATCCTACTTAGGGATGTTTGGATTTTATTGGATGTTGAAATTGTTGATATCCCTGATATATGATGCTTTATGATTATCCTGATTTGTGTTGTGATCTGTAATATAGTTTATTATTTGTGATATATATATCTGCGAATCTGTGTATGAAAGATAAGCGTTATAGTTATATCGCTTATCGAATATATTGTTGTATTTGAATCTGTGATGGTTGAAATGATGTTGCACTATTGTGTTAAACCCCTGGACCACACCATACACACACAATTATGGATTTCATGAGGAAATCGGTTAAGTCACAGATTTTTGAAATAGTTTAAAATTTGAATTTTTAAATTCAAATGTTTTGGAATTGGAATAGAAGTGAAAAGCTTCTGAAATGGAATTTCAAAGATGGAAATTTATTTTGAATAACTGGATTAAGTGTTGGAATTTAAATACTTTAATTTAAATTTGAATTCAATATTCAAATTGAATTCTGTAATTTGAAACTAGGGATTAATGATATTATACTAGTCATTATGAGTTAAATCATTTTTAAAGTATTATTTTTGGGAATTTGAATTTAACCCAAGGATTTCAACTCGTATAAATGAATCAGATTTCCAAAATGAAAACTGTTGTTTTCAAATGATAAACACTTTTAGATAAGAACCGAGATTCCAGTTAATTAAGGGAATTTCAAGATTGAATAGAGAAATGATTTTCCTAAGTTATGAATGAATTCTTTTTTTTTGAAAGCTATGAATTAAATCTGTTTATTTTTAACAGATTTAAATTGATGATTTGTTTAAATCAAATTGAAATGAAATTGTTTTGAAGGCTATAAGTTAAATCTTTGATTTAAAGATTTAACGAGTTAATCAAATTGAAATGAAATTGTTTTGAAGGCTATAAGTTAAATCTTTGAATTGAAGATTTAACGAGTTAATAAAATTGAAATGAAATTGTTTTGAAGGCTATAAGTTAAATCTTTGATTTAAAGATTTAACGAGTAAATCAAATTGAAATGAAAATTGATTTGGAAAATCTGTGAATGAATCTTTTGTTTAAAAGATTAAAATGTGAAAATTGTTTAAACCGTTAAAGGTTGTGAAAATGAATCTTTTTGTTTAAAGATTGAAAATGGTAATTTATTTAAACCATTTGAAAGAAAGTTTTGAATTATTAAGTTGTGACTTAATTGAAATCCCATATCCATATGTTTTAAATGTTTTCGCTCACTATTCGGGTTAGCCGGGAAAGGACCTTTGGGTCGTATAACCCATTCTGAATATGTGATTCGACGTTATGGATAGCATTTGAAGACCGGTGATGAAGACCGGGTATTTGCGAAAGCGATAGGATGACCTATCGATTGTTTCTGCACCGAGTCGCGCCGGTATAGAGACTCCATATGTGATGGGAAGTCCGAACGTGATTAGTGAATATCCGGATTGCAAGGACTTCTTGGTAAGTGCCTTCGGTTCTGTTCGAGCCCAGAACAGACTTGTATGGATTGTATGTCTGACATTACAATTGAGATATAAAGCTGATTTCTTTCAAATATATTTCTGTTGGTGGCGGAGAATTTATTCTCTTAGCTTAACACCCTTCTCTGAGACGTACGAGCTCAGAGGTTATGTAGTTGAAGTTATCAGCAATATATTCCCAATTTGGTAATGTGACATGCTGAGTGTTGCTGTGAAATGATCATTGTGTTGATTATTTGTGATAGGATCATTTGTTTGATCGTCTATCTTGGTGATCATTTCTATGATCATTTGTTGACCCAAAGCATGGCTTTTGTATAAAGTATGTTTTTGTGGACGAGACTTCGTCGAGCCTCACAAACCGGTAATGGTCGAAACAGGAATTGTGCGGCAAGGTTTTCAGGGATCGCTTCCCTAGGGTATGACCATTCCTTCTGGAAAAGGGTAGTATCATGGTATGGAGCCCAGATACTTACTCATGTTGAAACACTTATTATTATGGTGTGATGTTGGTTAGAGAGCTCTCGTTTAAAGGTCCCAAAGGACCGGGGGTGGTATATCTGAGGGTTTGTAATATCCCTTGGGAAAAGGGGTTCCCGGTTTTGTTTAGCAGAGAACGGTGGTTCTCGGGGCGTCCTTCCAGAGGCGTTTCCATGTGGCAATGGGAAGTTCCTTGGCCTGACCATTTGTTGGAAAATCCATTCTTCAAATACGAGCCTTGTACGGTATTAGTTGTATTACCTGTCATCTACTTATGGTGGCGCCCCACTGTTTGGATGGTAGCTATAGTAGGCATAGTTCGAAATGTCTATGTTGGCTAAGATTTATATCTTTACTTTCGAAATGATTTTTTCCTACACTATGCACTAGTAATAATATCAAATGTTTCTTTTTAATGCGTATCAAGCATCTTTGACTATCATAAGGAGAAATCTCCTCCGATTCTGCGTTTGCATTGTGTGTGTGTGCGGGAGGCCTTATGGTAGTCTCATTTCTAAAAAAGCATTGCGAATTGACTTTGAAAATCTTTTGTTGAATGTTTTTAAAGATAAACTGTTTTTGTTGCTCACACCAGTCCCACGACTGATCCGGAGTTTATTGTTTCTTTCCTAAACTCTGGGTGCTCATTATTTTCTCCACGAGCAGTCTAGAGTTGGGTTTTTCAGATAGTTAGATATAGTGGATTATCTGGAGTTAGTTCAGTCTTTGGATCGCACCAGTCTTGCTTATGCTTGGTGCATCGTTATTGGGGGTTCGAGCTATTGCTGGATTGATTCTTGGAGATGGAGTTGCAGTTCTCGGAGTTCTCTTTTGAAGACTATCTTAGAGTTATTTGTTTCGCTGCTAGATGTTATCTATTTTCTTTTCCGCTGCTATTTTATTGTATCATATCTCTGATGTATATTGATATCTATTGGATCATCTGTTGTGTCAGATATTGTATCAAAGCTGTATATCAATGTATTATTCTTTTATTCCGCTGTGTTATTTACTTAATGTTGTTATAAGCTTCGACGAATCGGTTTTGAACGATCGAATCTACGGCATTCGAGTACGAATGAAGTATGGATGTCGATTTTCGAGCAGGCAAAATTCGCGTCGTTACAATACGTAGCTTAAAAATAAGAATAAAATAATATTTATTTAATATCTAAAATCAATATTTATCTAAAACCATATATTTCTTTACAAAACCATAGAAATCATATTTTGTATATAGACCACGGTGTCTGTATATAATTTTCTATCCTATGGTCAAGTGATACGAATAATTATCATTTCAGTCCGTAGTTTAAAATATAAATAGGGCTATATATCATTTCAAACCGCAATCCCGAATGAAATAAAAATCCATAACAACTTGCAGTCTATAACAATATAAAATACAACATCCTTTCATCCAATATCAATCATCAAACATTTATCACAATCATCATCTAATTTAATCAATTACATCAATATAGAATAGATAATAAATAACAGGTATTTACTGGCAGTTTATATTCAATAATAAATTAAATAATTATTTTATCCAAATAAATTCAAATAAACTGAGATGATGATTCGAAATATGCCAAACAGTCATAAACAAATTTCTCATCACATCATAAATCAATTTAACAAACATAAGAAATTTTAGAAGTTGTGAGTGGGTTAAAACACTCACCTTTTGAATTTAAATTGAATTTAAATCCAATTTAAACCTAAAATTTGAACAGTCTCTGAATTCGTCCAACCAGCGTCAAAATGTCTGGAATTTCAATACGATCCGAGCGTAGGAAACCGTACGTAAATCGAACCTCGTATGAGAAAATTATTGTGATTAGAAAGATATGATTTCAATTTAAAACAAACAAGGTAAAATTATATTATAATTACATGTCATCTTACTACACAGTGAAACCCTAAATACTGACTTCGGCCTCGATTGAACATCTCTCCCAGCCGCCGCTTGTCGCCGTCCTCCACGCGCCGCTACTACGCACAAATCTCCAATCGAACCTTTGCAGCAGGACACCTACGTCGAGACGCCACCGGTTGATGGGGCGCGACGTCTGAAGCACTCCTGTGGGCCAGCGCCGCCGCGTGTTCTCTCGGCATTTTTTGTTAATTCCGAGCACCATCAGGCGAACGAACCCTATGGATGAGCACGATTCGACTTCCTCTATGCGACAATACTGTATGATCATTGTCACGTCGCAAATCCGCCGTCAGATCCAACAATCACCTATGGACGGCCAAAATAAATTCCTCGATTTCAGGACAAATGATGAATCGATGACAAAACGAACAGGAGATTTGACTTGCGCTCTTCGAGAGCTTCAGATTGATATATAATTCGATATTATCTGAGGAGTTTGAATTTTTGAAGTTGATATTTGATTTGAAATTGAATTGGGAATTAGGGTTTGCAGCCATTGGAATGAGGAGGCGCGGTTGGAATTGTACGTACATGTAAAAGAGAATAAGGAGTGGCTAGGGTTTATAACGAGGTATATATAGGCACAGCTGAAATTAGAATAGATGAACAAGATTGATAGAACGATAAACGATCCGAAAAGCCCGTTTCGTTTCTGGAATGAAAATGTCAACCCATATATCGAAATAGATGTTTTAAATATTTTATATTCAATGGAACATGTTTCAAGTCCTGATTCCATCGTATGAAGAAATTATGGTAAAATCAATTGATTTCGAATTGATTTCAATTAAATCGATTTCAAGGCGTTTCGAGCCCGTACAATCAAATGAAAAATCTGATCGTTATGAAACTTGAAATCCTACAATAATTCACTGTTACGAATCCGATGAAACTGGTTTCGTCAAAATCCGAGCCAATGGAAAAAATGACTATTTTTCAGTTAATTAAATCAGTTAATATTTAATTAAAATTTCAAATTCCAATTCCATAATTAACAGATCTTATCATATTTGATTTCTCAAACAATTACAATACCTTAAAAAATTTAGATATCAATTCAAAATTAATTAATTTACCCCTTTCCATATCTAGTTTCAATTTTAATAAATTTATTAATTATCAATTGAAATTCCAGTAAATCCATTTACTGATTTCTCAACCCAGTTATGAAATCAATTATCAACTTATCATCTCGTAGGTAATATTAACAATGGTTTATAATCTAATACAATAATGATTTCTCATTTCATTCTAATTTCAATTGACATAGCATTTAATTTCATTTACCTATGCTAAATCCCTTTGTTATAGATTGAGTTCCAATTAATTAATTTCAAATAAATTGATTTGATTCAATTCAATTTTTTTAATTAAATCTATATTACTCTATAAACCTAGTTAATATTCATTTATCCTTCATTACATTAATATTCAAATATCCATCTTTCCTTACTGTTCAATTATATTGAATTTGTCAAATATCTATATTTATTAAAATTAAAACCCTCAATTAATTTATTCAACTTGGTTTCGTTCCTTTATTTCGTCTTATGAATAAAATATATATTCACACTTTACAACTACTGTCCTGACTCACATTAATGAACATTTACTTTCGTTTAAATGAAACTGATTTCCAATTAATTTCATAGACTAATTAAAATAGGTAATTTATAATGAATGTTACCATAACCTTTAATTTACTCTTAAGTTTATTTTATATTCAACTAATTATTATAATTACTTACATAATACTGAATTCATCCAATTACCATTAATTATATACTAATTCATTTATTTACACTAAAATGTTACAATTCCTATATACCCAATCTTTATTCAATGGTCATTTATTTCATACTATTTCACTTATAAATTTAATGGTTGCATTCGTTTTCTTACATCAATTCATAGCCGAGTATAATAATTTACATTACTTCAATTAACTGTAATTTCATTTCAATTGTTAATACTTAGTTTTAATTTCCATGGTTGCATTCATTTTAGCATTGATTTCATTATTAAATTACAAAGGTTTTATTTCTTTCTAAATTTAATTACAAAAATCTTATTAAATTAACAAATTTTAAACATCAAAAATTACGGGTCGTTACACTCTTCCCCATTCAAAAATTTTCGTCCCCAAAAAGGAAAAAGGAGGGAAAGAAGGAACTAAGTGATCAATATATCTTATTCAAAAATATTAAATTTATAACAAGATAAATGCACAAAATTTAATTATAGTTTAAATAAAATACATCAATTTATATCCATTAATTCCTTTTATATTCAAGTAACAAAATTTTTGGAAAATATTTCACAAAATTTCTAAGTCCAAAATCCACGAAAATTTCGACAGAGTCTTCTTTGTACGGAGAGGCTCATAACAATATATATCACAATATCTCAAAATAATATATCTCAACAACGGGAAAAACAATATAATAACGCTATAAAACTATAATCCGAAAACGTACCTATTTGTCTGGCAATTAACGCTTATTTAGAAACCAAAAGCAGTAGCAATTGCATCCATAACCTGTATTTCACTTATATTACCCAAAAAAGTTAATAATTATAAAATGAATTATTTAGTTTGTTTCAACCACTAAAAAACAAATCCATTTAAACAACAATCCCTTGCAACCAATATACAATCATCATATAAAATCAATACAAATCAATTATTCATTCGTGTCAACCAAACATATAGTTGTTCAGGTTCAAAAACTTTAAATTGTACAGAATGAAAAATAAACTACTAAGTGCACCATTTACTCAACAGTCTTAGATGAAACTAGATAGATTATTCATACATCCAAACAAATTTAAAATATCCTTGCCCAAACAACCATAAACCAAACAAACAATAATTTCAAACAATAGATCGAGTTCATTCTTATTAATTTCATTTCATAAAATTTGTTTTTTGATTTCCTTTTTATTCAATTAATACTTATTGTTCGTCGACGGAAATTCTATCGGATCAGAAAACCGTCGAACGAATTTTGAAATAAAAATAACCGCAAGCGCACGGTGTACGAATGTAGCACGCGGCGAATACGGGTCGATCCACAGGGAATTGATGATTTTAAAAATTTCTATTCAATCAAATTATACCAAAGTCGAGTGAAATTGTTGGATAGAACTAAAATGAAGCTAAACTAGAATTGAAATGTGATTAGTAAACTATTGAACTAGAGAACAATTTAGAGGCAAATCCACTCTCATATTTTTGTAAATCAACAAACACATAATTTATGATCTCTAACTTTGATATTAAGTGAAATAATCATTGCATTTATCATAAGTATGGTTTGTTTATGTTATTAGTTAACATAACTCAAACCATCAAACTATAATACAACAATTATACCACTTACAATTCACATGAAAAAGAAGCCAAAGCAAAAACTATTTTAAGTATGATCTATTTACTATTGTAACTAGTAACATAGATCATCAAATTTCATTTTTACTTTCATTTCATAATCAAAAATTAAGTAGCAAAAGTTGATGTAGATTGTGTTTATGTTGAGTAAGAATAGCTCATTTGCATAAGCAATATAAGCTATCAAACCCACTTGTATAAACTTACATCAAAATTCACATTCATGAAGCATAAACAAAGAGATCATAAATCATAAAAAATGTTGAAATTACATAAAGTTAGAGAGCTTCATCACCCCTAAATTGAAGGGGTTTAGCTACTCATTTGTGGCATTGAAGCATCACAAGTAAGTTTCAACATTAAAGAAAAGAAAATAGAAAATAAGCAAAGAAAGCAAAAGAGATTAGCTACTAACTACTTGCATAAATGTAAATCTAAGCTATGAACATAAGGAGAAAGAGAGCATATAAATAAACATTAACAATAAAACAAAGGAAAACATGTAGAAAAGAGAGAAGAAAGAGGCTTGGAAGCCATTTTTATTTCATAGAACATTGAGCTTACACTTTGATTTCTTAATTTCCTAAGTAAAATGAAAGAGTAGATGATGATCTTCATGTACATAAGAGGGCTATTTATACATGCATAAAACCCTAATTCTCTTTTTAGGGAGCTTCCCAAAATACCCTTGAGGTGGTGTAGCCTCCAAGTAATCATTAACATTCACTAATCCCCCACTTAATATGTACATGAAGCTTTAAGTCCTTTTAGCATGTGCTTAGCTTCTAATTGGAAGTTAGGTAAGTGGGTGGGGTCCTCCATGATCTTGAACTTGAATTATTTCCTCTTCATTCCTTTGTATTTCCTTGTGAATGCATGTATCTTCATATAAGCCTCTTCCATATGCATCCAAATTCCTATAAAAATAATCAAAAAATGTCCAAGTAAAAATTCTTACATTGACACATGCACAAAAATGACCGTTTTGCCCTTGAATGATGATGAAAATATGATGGTTTGGAAATAATTGAATTTTGGTTTTAAACATGTTAAAATGCCCAAATATGATGATTATTTAAATAAAAAGAGATAAAATATGGATGTAAATATATGTACTAATACGTGCACATCAAATACCCCCACACTTATCTTTTTATTCGTCCTCGAATAAAGGAAAACTAAGATAAATCCGTTTTCGTAGGGAGCACGATTGCATTGAGCGTATGCAACAAGCCGTTAAACCTCTGGGTGTCCCCAGTAGGACGAGTGTTGTCTCGTGAGGGTTTTCAGCGGATACTACCCACAAAATCCAAATGCTGGATGAAAATATTTACAAATTGCAAGATTTATTTACAAAGAGATGAATGCGAATTTTTTGGAAATATTTAAGATGAAGGATCTATTTTTAAATTGACACAAATAAGTTAAATACAAGTTTTGGTCATTGTCTTGAAAATTTAAGTCATTTACTCGTCAAAATTTCCAATCAAAATCAAGTTGTCATGACAGATAGACCATAGTTTGGCTAGTTGTTTCGGTTGATAACACAATGTAATTATGAAATGGATCCTTAATTGATTATCAAAGTTTATTAAAGTGGTATTTTCATTTATTTTCAATAACAAGTTAGGTCAAACAAGTTAAAATAGTGCTAGGATTTCAATTGCTAGCTCTCTCATTATTTGCAAGAAAAATTACACACCTAGCTCAGGTAAACTGAGGCCAGATATACCACCCATGCACTGCCTTTCGGGCTTATGTGAGGGGAGTACAGAGCATGGCGAGTGTACACACTTTCGTGGATACACCTATCGACCGTAGGTGGTTTTTATTAAGTCTGTTCTCTTTTTTTTATATGTGTTCCATACATGCATAACCGTGAGGACTTTTAAATGAGTATGAAAGCACATAATCAAAGATTTCAAGTAATTCACCCATGCATAACCGTGAGGACTTTTAAATGAGAGTGAATACTTTGGATGTTATTATTTTGTTTTTTGTTTTTTTTATATATATATTTTTTAAGAGAGAGAGTTTTGCAAAATCATCTTAGCACCATTTAACTTAGAAGACAAAAATGTTATATCCTTTATTTTAAATTTACCACTTTTTAAACAACGATTTTCAATTAGAACATACTTCACAATTAACATAAATGAACCTTCCTATATACTAGTAAAACCATTGTTATTTGTAATCAAACTTCATTTTTATTTTTGTTAAGACAAATAAATTTTCAAAAATTTCAATTTATTAACCAAAACTTATACTTATCCCCTAGTGTTTCTTCAAAAATAAATCAAAATGGTAAAAAGAAAATGTTTCTGAGATTTAGGAATTTTGAGATTTTTTTTTTTTTTTTTTTGAAGAAAATGAAAATTCAAAAATGCCATGAAAAACTAAAAAATAAAAATAAAAATGAGACTCCCCCCACACTTAATTTTGACTGTGTCCCCACAGTCGATGCATGATATAATGAGTGTAACGGGGAAAAATATGTACATATTTACAAAAGAGGGTTAACATTCTTACTAGACGTAGCTTGGCTCATGAAGGATCATGAGCTCCTCCTCTTGGTTATCGGGAAATTCCAAGAAGGGTTTTAAACGATGACCGTTGACTTTGAAAATCGATCCATCCTTTGGGTTTTCTATTTCTATGACACCATGTGGAAAAACAGTTCGTACCACAAATGGTCCGGTCCACCTTGATTTAAGTTTCCCAGGGAATAAATGAAGTCTCGAGTCATATAAAAGAACTTTCTGGTTAGGCGAAAACTTTTTCCTTAGGATTGACTTGTCATGAAAAACTTTGGTTCTTTCTTTGTAAATTTTCTCGTTTTCATACGCGTCGTTCCTAAGTTCTTCTAGTTCGTTGAGTTGTAATTTTCGATTTTCGCCAGCTTCTTCATGATCAAAGTTTAAATTTTTTATTGCCCACAACGCTTTGTGTTCAATTTCAACGGGTAAATGGCAAGCTTTACCATAAACTAAACGAAAAGGGGACATCCCAAGGTTAGTTTTAAAAGCAGTACGGTAAGCCCAAAGCGCGTCGGTCAATTTCTGAGACCAATCTTTTCGATTTTTATTGACAGTTTTCTCCAAGATTTGTTTTATTTGTCGATTTGAAACTTCAACTTGGCCACAAGTCTGAGGATGATATGGAGTGGATAACTTGTGGGTTATCGAGTATTTTTTTTATTAAAGTTTCAAAAGAACGGTTGCAAAAATGGGTTCCGTTATCACTGATTATTGTGCGAGGTGTGCCGAACCTCGAAAAGATGTTTTCTTTAAGAAATTTCACAACAATTCTGTGGTCATTGGTTTTGCAAGGAACGGCTTCGACCCATTTTGAAACGTAATCGACAGCGAGAAGGATATACAAGTTTCCAAAGGAATTGGGAAAAGGTCCCATAAAGTCGATACCCCATACATCAAAGATTTCGATCGTAAGAATGGGGTTTAAAGGCATCATATCTCGTCGAGAAATTCGTCCAAGCATTTGACATCGATCACAAGTTTTACAAAATTCAAACGAGTCTTTGAAAAGCGAAGGCCAATAGAAGCCACACTGAAGCACTTTTTCCGCAGTTTTTCGAGGACCGAAATGTCCACCGCACGCTTGATCGTGGCAAAACGAAAGAACACTCCTTATTTCATTATCCGGAATGCAACGTCGGATGATTTGGTTGGGACAATATTTGAACAAGTATGGATCGTCCCAATAGAAATATTTCACTTGGGACATGAATTTGCATTTGTCCTGTTTGGACTAAGATGAGGGAGTTTCTTTAGTGACTAAGTAGTTCACTATATCAGCGTACCATGGATCGATAGAAATAGAAAGAAGTTGTTCATCGGGGAAGTTTTCATTGATCGGCAAGGAAGATGGTGCGTTCGAAAGACGAGATAAATGATCGGCTATGACATTATCGGATCCTTTTTTGTCTTTGATTGTAAGGTCGAATTCTTGAAGTAAAAGGATCCAACGAATCAAACGGGATTTAGCATCCTTTTTAGCGAAGAGATATCGAAGCGCAGAATGGTCAGTGTAGACCGTAATGTGTGAACCTATCAAGTAAGGTCGAAACTTTTCAAGCGCAAAAACGACAGCTAGAAGCTCTTTTTCAGTTGTTGTGTAGTTGAGTTGAGCGTCGTTCAAGGTCATACTCGCGTAGTAAATGACATGAAGGATCTTGTTGATGCGTTGTCCCAAGACAGCACCAACGGCAAAGTTTGAAGCGTCGCACATTATTTCGAAAGGAAGATCCCAATTGGGTGCGCAAATGACTGGGGCAGAAATGAGTTCGCTCTTAAGACGTTCAAAAGAAGAGATACAATCAGAGTTAAAATCGAAAGGAACGTCTTTTCCAAGAAGGGTCGTCAAAGGACGGGCGATTTTGCTAAAGTCTTTCACAAAGCGTCGATAAAAGCCAGCGTGTCCTAAAAATGATCGAATGTCCTTAACAGATTTGGGAATGGGTAGACTTGCAATGACATCGATTTTCGCTTTGTCTACCTCAATGCCTTTGTTTGAGATGATATGTCCAAGGACAATGCCTTGTTTGACCATAAAGTGGCATTTTTCCCAATTCAAAGTCAAGTGTTTTTCTTTACATCGATTCAAAACCAACTCGAGGTGATGTAAACATTGAGAAAAAGAATCGCCGAAGATAGAGAAATCGTCCATAAAGACTTCTAGAAAGCGCTCAATCATGTCAGAAAAGATTCCAACCATGCATCGTTGGAAAGTCGCAGGAGCGTTACAAAGTCCGAATGGCATACGTCGATAAGCGAAGGTACCGAATGGACACGTGAAAGTCGTTTTCTCCTGATCTTCGGGAGCGATTGGAATTTGGTTATAGCCGGAATAACCATCAAGAAAGCAATAGAATTCGTGACCGGCTAAACGTTCGAGCATTTGGTCGATAAATGGAAGAGGAAAATGATCCTTACGTGTTGCGGCATTTAGTTTTCGATAGTCAATGCAAACACGCCAACCCGTTTGAGTACGAGTTGGAATAAGTTCGTTAGCGTCGTTTTTTATAACAGTAAGTCCGGACTTTTTAGGCACGACATGAATTGGGCTAACCCATGGGCTATCGGAGATGGGGTATATGATACCGTTATCGAGGAGCTTAAGAATTTCGTCACGAACCACATCTTTCATTTTTGGGTTAAGCCTCCGTTGTGCATCACGAGTGGGTTTGGCTTCATCAATCAAATGAATGCGATGTTGGACAATAGCAGGGCTAATTCCCTTAATATTAGTAATGGACCACCCAATTGCTTCTCTATTTTTCAAAAGAATAGAGAGAAGAGAAGCTTCTTGGTCAAGAGAAAGATTGTTAGAAATGATGACAGGACAAGTTTCGTTTTCACCTAAGTATGCATACTTAAGGTGAGCGGGAAGTGGTTTGAGGTCCAATTTCGGGAGTTTTTCGATTGCAGAATTGGGTTGAGATTCGGACTCAACTTGAAGCGATTCAAAGGGAAGAGTGTGTTCGATCTCGTTGGGGACTTCATGAAACAATTTTTCATACTCGGCCTCGCGTTCATCGTTAAGATCAAATGTTTCATTTTCAAAGTTTTCATGAATGGCACTAACTTCTAATGTTTGGTCACGAAGTTCGTTCGAGTGGCTTTCAAGATTGAAAATGTTAAGGTCCAAAGTCATGTTTCCAAAAGAGATTTTCATCGAACCGTTACGACAATTGATTAAGGCGTTTGAGGTGGCTAAGAATGGTCGGCCTAAAATCAATGGGATTTGACTCGCAGGGTTTGTCACGGGTTGTGTTTCGAGAACGATAAAATCAACGGGGAATATGAATTGCCCTACTCGAATGAGCACGTCTTCGATTTCTCCCACGGGCTTCTTAATGGAACGATCGGCAAATTGAAGCGTAACTTTCGTGGGTTTGAGCTCACCTAAGCCTAATTGTTCGTAAACGGAGTATGGAATCAAGTTGACACTCGCGCCTAAGTCTATTAAACATTTGTTAATCGTCTTTTCTCCAATTGTACACGAAATCGTAGGGCAGCCAGGATCTTTGTATTTAACGGGTATGGATTGGGACAAGACTTCACTCAAACTAGCGGCTAAGAAGACTTTTTTGGGCACTTGAGTGTGTCGCTTTTGGGTGCACAAGTCCTTAAGAAATTTCGCGTAAGTGGGGACTTGCTGAACGATGTCAAGAAGAGGAATGTTAACTTTGACTTGTTTAAAAATTTCCAACATCTTTTCCATTTGGTCCGAGTGTTTCTTTGGTCGAAGACGATGTGGAAATGGAACATGATACTCGGTAGGCGGGTCTACTCGAGTAGTAAAAGAAGAATTTTGATTGTCGTTCGATTCGACGTTTGGCTCCACGTTCTGTTCTGAGTCGTTCGTTGTTTTAGAAGTATCGAGAAAAGTTCCCAGTGAATCATTTGGATTAACGACTTGATTATCGATTTGTTTACCAGAACGGAGAGTTGTGATAGCATTCAACTGGGTGACATTGCTATCTTGAACAACATGGGCTTGATTTGAATTTGCGTTTTGATTTCTGGGATTTGGAAGGGGCTGGCTTGGGAATGTTCCTCGTTCACGTTCACTTACAGACGTGGCTAATTGACTCATTTGCATTTCGAGTTTCGCAATCGATTGATTTGTGTTTTGCATATATGAAGTCAATAAATTTTGCAAATTACTGTTTGATTGAAGGCTTTGAGTAGTTGCCTTAGCCAACGTTTCAAGAGTTTTCTCCAGCGAAGTTAAACGTTTATCGTCCTATGGAGGATGAATAGAATTTGGTGGAAAATTTGGTTGTTGCGGTTGATTATGAGACGGGCCCGCAAAGTTTGGTTGAAAATTATTGGGCTGAAAGGGAGGATTCGAAGCATTATTCGGAAATGCTTGAAAATTGGGACGAATCGTATTCGTGTTGGGAATGTTTTGGTTCCACGCAAAATTCGGATGATTTCTCCATCCAGGGTTGTACGTTGGAGAAAACGGGTCGTTTTTGGTTTTATTGAAAGCATTGATTTGTTCGACGGAATTGGGACACTGATCGGCTATATGATTAGGATCGTTGCATTTATAACACATTGGTTGGGAAGCTTGGTTCGTTTGATTCGATGAGAAAACGTTATCGAATTTTTTAATCATTGCGTCGATTTTAGCTTCCAAAGCAAAAGAAGATCCCGTCGAGTGTGCACTCGATCGTGAGTAGATTGATTTTTCGTTCGAGCGTTCCCATTGGGACGACTTTTCAGCGAGGTTTTCAAGAAATTGCCAAGCATCGTCATGATGTTGGGCAAGAAAATTGCCTTGGCACATTGATTCGAGCATGGTTCGTGAGCTGTTTTCGAGTCCATCATATAAGATTTGGCAAATCGTCCATTTTTCAAAGTTATGGTGTGGACATTTTATCAAAAGCTCTTTGAATCTTTCAAAATATTTTCCAAATGGTTCACCCTTGAATTGATGAAAATTTACAATTTCGTTTCGAATTCTACTTGTTTTTTCTAAGGGGTAGAACTTTTTTAAGAAAGCTTTTACAAATTCTTCCCACGTTTTAATTGAGTTCGAAGGTAAGCTGTACAACCATTTTTCAGCGTAATCCGTAAGAGCAAATGGGATTAATCGAAGTTTGATTCCGTCATCAGAAAGTTGTTGAAGTTTAATGGTTGCGCAAACTTGTTCGAATTTAGTCAAAAAGATGTATGGGTCATCGTGTTCGAAATTGCCAAATTTTGGAAGCGTGGCAATATGGTTCGAATGGATTTCGAAATGGTTACCCCTAGGGGCGGGTAATGTGATGCAAGATGGAATAGAAACTCTATCGGGAAATATTCTATCCATAAGAGTTCGAGGGGCGTTTTCGTTCGCCATTTCGGGAGGATTGTCTGTTCGAGTTAAACGGTTTGTAGAAGGGTCACGAATCCAAGTATTCGTTGTTGTGTCACGAGTCCAAGTACTCATGCACAAGTGAAAGTCGAGAGGAGAAAGAAATTAAAACGAGTTTTGGAGAATGAAAGAAGATTTGAAAATGTTTTTTTTTTTTTTTTTTAAAGGGAAAAAAGACTATTTACCAAGTGAAGTTTATTTCAAAAGAAAAGTTTGATTTTTGTTTTGTTTTTTGAATTTTCAATTTTTTTTTTTGAAATGATTTTACAAATTTTTTTAGATTTTTGTTTTTGAGTTTTTTTTTTTTTTTAAATATGCATGAACTAATGCAACTAAATGAATGCAAAGGACTTAATTACAGTTTTCTGTCCTTAGTAGCTCCTAACCCAAAATTGTATAATCACACTTTGTCTTAAATCAACAAAAATATTTCTCAGCCAGGTAACGGGCAGGGGTTATCGGTGCACCACGAATCACCGTAGCAATGCAACCGAAGGTTTAAGTACCTTCAGAGGAACAACCAGTATAATATTTACGAATCACCGTAATTTTTATAACTGGTTATTACTCTGCCGTAGCCTAGACACCAAGAAATAAAATCGTTTAAGTAAAACAATTGTGAAGATACAATTAAGCCCTAAGTGAGCTCGTGACACCCTTAGGTCCAACGTCTAACCTTTATTATTAGTCAAATTCTACGATGAAATGCGTTTGTGGGCTAAGGAAAGGGTGATGAAATCCCTCACCTTATGTGAATTGGGGTATTGCCCTTAGAAAAGAAAAACAAGATGAGATGAATGCAAAGCAGAAATTAAACGTGAAATTACAATGCAACTAAAATGAAGTTTGTTTTTGTTTTTGGATTTTTTTTTTTGAAATTTTTTTTTTGTTATATATAAATGCAAGCAACCAACAATGCACTAGAGATGAAAGCACAATACCAGAGCGTGCAGATTATTAGCAATTTTTTTTTTAGCGGCGATTTTAGCAAAGCAAAGCAATTATTTTTCTTTTTGGCAATCAATTCCTTGTAAATTTCTGCTTTGACAATCTGAAATGAAAAACAAGATATATTCAACAATTTTTATTGTTATTATTTCTTTGTATGTTTATCAAAGATGAAAAACAAAATAAACGAAAAACAAAACAATTGAAAATAAAATAAATGAAAAATGAAAATTAAACAAACTTGAACTTGTTTTTTTTTTTTTTTTTTGAATTTTTTTTTTGAGAGAAAAAAAAATGATTGAAACAAACTAAGAAAACAAAATAAACAACAATTTTAAAACTACTTCCACAAAACAATTTGTTGTTTTTTAACTCGGGCTTTAATACTAACTGAACCCGGCCCAAGTAGCCCACAACAGATTAATACACGCGAATTACCAAAAACTTCTCGATTAAAATCAAAAACGAAAACACTTCTCAATTGAAAGACTGGTTCGATTCTCGGTTAAAAAAATTGAAAGCACATTCGAAGAAACGACAATGGCGGCGGCGATTGAGTTCATCGCAGTTCGAAGATTGATGGCATGTTCGAAGGAGCTCTGATACCGATTGATCTGGGTTGTTGAATTGGGGAGATGGTCGTGGATTCACGATGTGGTCTGGTTTTGGGTATTCAGGCGATTTGGGAGATTGGTGGTTCGAGATCGAGGGTTGGTTGCTGTTGCGATTTGCGATGGTTCGTGGTTGAGGAGTCGACTGTGATTGGCGCGTATTCTTCGCGAATGTTGTGGGAATTTTGGGTTACAGAATTGATTTGGGAAGATGTGAATTGGAGTTGTAGGAGGTGGTGATTGATGTTGAAGAGCTGGTCGTGTGGTGATGTCGCGACTGTACTGTGGGTTATTTGGGTCACGAAAATTACGGGGGTGGTCGATGTTCTGGTTGGTGGTTGCGGTCTTGATCAAGGTGGTGAAATGAGGGGGCAGAGGCCTTGTAGGTGGAAGAAGTGCTGTGGGGAATTGTGATAATCGTGGTTTTGAATGAATGAACTGCCGATGTTCGAGTGTTTCAGGGGAAGGTTGGAAGTAAGGCAAGGAGATGTACTGTTATGTATGGTGAAGTGATGAAGGGGAAGGCAATTGTTGTACTGGTTGTTCGAGACTGTGAATGATATCGCCCATGGGTTGATAGTGGCACTGTGTTATATGGCAGGTTGAAGATGGTCACAGAGGGGAGTGAAGTGGGAAGGCTGTTCAATGGAGATGAGATGGAGTTTGGACGTAACTGTGTTGCAGCAGTTAGGGAAGATATGCACAGTGTGCAGTGATATGGCACGCGCAAGGCAGCAGCAAGGATGGTGTTGGTAGAAGGCTCTAGTGGAGTTCGAGTGGATATGCAGTGGTCAGTATGTGGTTTGGGATGGTGAGGCACTGTTGATGAAGAGGAGCGGTTTGAATGATGGTGGATGTTGAGAAGGTAGTGAGGCAAGTGGTTTGTAGGCTAATATAGCTGCAGTTTTGAAGTTGTCTTCAAGTGGCAAGAGGTGTTTGTGATGCAGGTTTTGGTTGAAGATGTTTGTGGGAGATAGCAGTGTTTTGTGGAGGTGAAGGTGTTAAAGTGGTGAAGGGTCTGTTGACAGTTTGTAACTGTTGACAGTTTGTAAATGTAAATGAAGTGGTAAAGTGACTTTGAGCAAGGTAGTGGGATTGAAGTGGTTGAGTATGGAAGCTTGTTGAGTTGCAGTGGAATTGTGATGGGTTGAATGGCCGAGGAGGGGCAGTTGTAATGTTGAGGGAAGATATGGAGATGGTTGATGCAAATGGAAGCTGGGTGGTGGTTGTACTGTGGTATGAAGCAGTTTTGGAGATGTGTTATGGCAGAAATTTGGAAAGCAGAAGTGGTAATGGAGGCAGTAGTAACAGAATTGTGGCAAACAGAAGTGTTTGTGGTGAGGTGAAGTGCTCAGGAGGGTGTGTGCAGGCTGTGTGCACTGTGCACAGCGAAATGGTAGAAAACAGTGAATGGTATGGCCAGAATTGATGTAGAAAAACAGAAATGTGTGTTGAAATGGACAATTGTAACTGAAATTGTAAAGAAAACGAATATGAAATAAAATGTTTTTGTTTTGAAATTTTTGTATGTTTTTTTTCTTTTTTTTATAAATTCCAATGCAAACCAAACTAGAATACCAAATCAAATGCAAACACAAATCACACAATTTTTTTTTTTAGAAAAGAAAATTAATACACACAACAAACACACAAAATCAAACAAAATCAATCCGAAGAATAGAAAATAAAATCAAAACAATTCCCCGGCAACGGCGCCAAAAACTTGTTCGTCGACGGAAATTCTATCGGATTAGAAAACCGTCGAACGAATTTTGAAATAAAAATAACCGCAAGCGCACGGTGTACGAATGTAGCACGCGGCGAATACGGGTCGATCCACAGAGAATTGATGATTTTAAAAATTTCTATTCAATCAAATTATACCAAAGTCGAGTGAAATTGTTGGATAGAACTAAAATGAAGCTAAACTAGAATTGAAATGTGATTAGTAAACTATTGAACTAGAGAACAATTTAGAGGCAAATCCACTCTCATACTTTTGTAAATCAACAAACACATAATTTATGATCTCTAACTTTGATATTAAGTGAAATAATCATTGCATTTATCATAAGTATGGTTTGTTTATGTTATTAGTTAACATAACTCAAACCATCAAACTATAATACAACAATTATACCACTTACAATTCACATGAAAAAGAAGCCAAAGCAAAAACTATTTTAAGTATGATCTATTTACTATTGTAACTAGTAACATAGATCATCAAATTTCATTTTTACTTTCATTTCATAATCAAAAATTAAGTAGCAAATGTTGATGTAGATTGTGTTTATGTTGAGTAAGAATAGCTCATTTGCATAAGCAATATAAGCTATCAAACCCACTTGTATAAACTTACATCAAAATTCACATTCATGAAGCATAAACAAAGAGATCATAAATCATAAAAAATGTTGAAATTACATAAAGTTAGAGAGCTTCATCACCCCTAAATTGAAGGGGTTTAGCTACTCATTTGTGGCATTGAAGCATCACAAGTAAGTTTCAACATTAAAGAAAAGAAAATAGAAAATAAGCAAAGAAAGCAAAAGAGATTAGCTACTAACTACTTGCATAAATGTAAATCTAAGCTATGAACATAAGGAGAAAGAGAGCATATAAATAAACATTAACAATAAAACAAAGGAAAACATGTAGAAAAGAGAGAAGAAAGAGGCTTGGAAGCCATTTTTATTTCATAGAACATTGAGCTTACACTTTGATTTCTTAATTTCCTAAGTAAAATGAAAGAGTAGATGATGATCTTCATGTACATAAGAAGGCTATTTATACATGCATAAAACCCTAATTCTCTTTTTAGGGAGCTTCCCAAAATACCCTTGAGGTGGTGTAGCCTCCAAGTAATCATTAACATTCACTAATCCCCCACTTAATATGTACATGAAGCTTTAAGTCCTTTTAGCATGTGCTTAGCTTCTAATTGGAAGTTAGGTAAGTGGGTGGGGTCCTCCATGATCTTGAACTTGAATTATTTCCTCTTCATTCCTTTGTATTTCCTTGTGAATGCATGTATCTTCATATAAGCCTCTTCCATATGCATCCAAATTCCTATAAAAATAATCAAAAAATGTCCAAGTAAAAATTCTTACATTGACACATGCACAAAAATGACCGTTTTGCCCTTGAATGATGATGAAAATATGATGGTTTGGAAATAATTGAATTTTGGTTTTAAACATGTTAAAATGCCCAAATATGATGATTATTTAAATAAAAAGAGATAAAATATGGATGTAAATATATGTACTAATACGTGCACATCACTTATCTTCATTTATTCATTCATTACTTACTAACTTCATTTCATTTATTCACATCATGCCAATTCTCTTTTAATTGTATTACATTTATTCATTTATTAATAATATTCATATTCAATTCAGTTACTTGGCATAACAATTTCATTAACTTAAGTTTATAATCTTTTACTTACAATGATCCCTTTTCTATCATATTTAATTACAATAACCTTCCAAATTACAACTTAAGTATATAACAATTATAACATCAATTCTTATTAATATAAGCAATTTATTGAACACTTTCATAATATAAATTTACTCGTACAATTTTCATTACATTTTCTTACTAAACTTTACAACTTTTGATATTTGGTAAGTTATATATATGCTTTAAGAATGTAATTTAAAGTTATACAAGTTTTTCTCATTTCTTTAAATTAATTTAATATTCAATAATCATATCCTTTGTTTTATAGGTTACGAATTCCAAATTTCTTTTAATTTCATTTATAATCTAGCATTTAATCTCTTATTTTAAATTAGAGGTTCCAATTATTAATTAGTTACATTCCATTTTACTACAATAATTGAAACTATTAATTAACGGAAACTTAAGGTCTAAATACCGGGTTAAACTTCAAATCATTTTAAAATAATAGATAGACGTATACACTTACAATTTATATATCTGATTATATTTAAATAATTAAAAGTTTATATTTGTTTATTCAAATAAATCTGTAGTAAAACTATTACAGTGGCCTTCCCGCTTTGATACTCGGAAATGAATGTTGATGATGCGTGCACTCATCACCGAAATTGTTTCCCAGCGACAGAGAGGGGAGTACAAAATTTATTTCTTTCCAAAATTTCTTTTAAAATAATTCTTTCAAATCATTTTGAAATATTTATCTCAGAAAATACTTCTAATAATATCATTATTACTATATCCTAAAATTATTCGAAAGAAATTTTCAAAAACCCCGGAACTTAAGTTCAAAATTTCCAGTTTATTCTCATTTATTTTACTTTCGAAATCTTATTTCCAACCTATATTCATAAATTTCACTACATAACAACCAATATAATACAACCAAATATATCCTTTATAAATCATTATTTATATATAAAAGTATATAATGGGCAAAATTATTTCATTCACCTATATTTCAAAACAAATATTGTGTCAGTCTGTCCTATTAAGTGTTTAGAAATCCCTATTGATGTCATAACATCCTATGCACCAATCAGAATTTATAAATACAAAACGGAACAAATAACACAATATCAAAACCTTTTATAACACTAACAAATACGCTTTCTCATATACATACGCTCAGTGATTCATCATAGGGTATTATTACCGTATTAGTAAAGAGTCAGACCCCATAAAGCTAAGGTTTATCGCTAAACCTGGCACTGATACCAAATATAACATCCCACCTTTTTATACGTTTTAAATCGACGATAAACCAGACACGTCAGACTCAAACCATACGAAAAAGCGGATTGTTATTGGAGGGAATAAGAAAAAAAAAGAAAGAAAGAAAACAAAACAGAATTTCGCAGCGGAATGTAAAAATATAATAATCAAATAACAGTTCAGGAAGCTATTTTACAAAAACATTTGATTATGCTTATACAACACAGAATCAAAGTTACACATACCAAAGAATAATAAATAACGATGTAGCGGAACAATGCGACGCAGTGAACAATATAGTAAATAATAGTAATACAATCTTCGTTTTCGTCATCCAGAAGTAAGGTCTTCAAACCCTGGAATGCTCGGGCTGACTCGAGCGAATTGAAAAGACAAAATACTCGAGTCAGAACTAAAAGATCTTATGTAAGTTAAATCAACGGTAAAATATTAGTGGAACGACGTCAGGGATGTTAGGGGGTTTGACATCTCCTATCCAGTGTCTAACATGAGTGCAGTAACTTAAGAGATGTTCGGGATTTACATCTCCTAAGGATCCGTTAAACTATGTACTATGTAGTAATATACGCTATTATAATAGTGTCTAATAGTAAAATAACTTACT
Organism: Allium cepa; assembly: GCA_030765085.1. NCBI lineage: Eukaryota > Viridiplantae > Streptophyta > Magnoliopsida > Asparagales > Amaryllidaceae > Allium > Allium cepa. Next base: position 1,048,636,456 of record CM060941.1, read on the forward strand.
TTAAAATAGCGTTAAGGCTTTACATTTTTCACCTTAACACATAATAGTGCCAATAGTCTATACACTACCGTGATACCTTCTGATCGGGAGGCTACCAGAGGATACTCCATGGGTACGATACAAATCAAACTCGTACAAGGCGCGTTAGGGTAGGTGACACGGCACAACTAGGCAATGCCAGAGTAGATATACCAATTACTATCTGGGCTGGTGAAAACGCATAGCCATAGCTACTGCCCACCTCGAGCCACACCCCCAAATCAAAAAAATCAAAAGTGGCCACCAAATCAATCTCTAAGTCTGAATATAATAGTGAAGGAGTGTGTCCGATCAGAGGAGCTACCTCATTGGCCCGAAAATCGCTCTTGTTTCCACCTTATGCCAACTCATGGGAATCAGATCCACGTATATATCTCAGTAGAACGTCATTACCATCCTACTTCATTCTGGAATCTCCACCGTGTACACGGTTGTTAAAGTGGTTTTCGGAGTTACAGAGAGTATGATAACTTTCGATCCCGGTCTCTTTAACAACCAAACGTTATTATAACACCACAGTCATTTTCAAAATAGTTTATACTTTAAAACCAAATATCATTGCCTTTTCAAAACCAAATCAATACGATATCATTATTATTTCAAAATATTTCTTTTTAAAATCGTAACACTTTCAAAGTTATAACATTTCGAAATCAAAACACTTGAAATATAACACTTTCAAATTATATTACCTTAAAACTCATAACTTTGAAACATAACTTCTACCACTTAAATGGTTTAAATATTTAAAATACTTTATATAATAAAATAGCTTCTTCAATTTCACAAATCAATTCCAAAATAACTCGAATTTCTACATTTCAAATTTAACCAAATCCTAAATCTAACCAAATCCCAATTCATAAATTTCAATTCAATTCAGTTTCCAAGTAAACTATTCCAAATTATATCGATTTCAAAACAGATTTGATCCACGGAATAAACCATTCCGAATTCAATATATTTCAAACTTTAAGAATTCAACAATTTCAAAACTAAATTTGGTAATTTCATATATATATATATATATATATATACACAAAATTCAATTTTCTATTATTTAGTTTTGAAATATTTTACTTAATAAATCCATTATCGTTTAAATAAATCCCAAATTAAAAATAACTAAATATTTCCATCAATTTATTTATACTTGAAATACTCATTTAATTCACCTTAACCTAAAATCAAGTTATAAAAATCATACCTTTTAAAATTTCCAATTTAATAAATTTCACATCAAACTTATTTGAGTTTAAATCTTTAAATAAATTCAATTTCAAATAAATTTCCAATTTATCTTCCAACCTTATATTTATTTGAATCATTATAAACTCAATATTAAAATATAATTTAAATACATAATCGTATTATCTCAATAAAATCAAACTTATTATTAAGCTTATTCTACATTAAAACAAGTTTATACATAGCTTAAAAATCAAGAATAAAATAATATTTATTTAATATCTAAAATCAATATTTATCTAAAACCATATATTTCTTTACAAAACCATAGATATCATTTCAAAATATTTTTATATATAGACCATGGTGTCTGTATATAATTTTCTATCCTATGGTCAAGTGATATGGATATTTATCATTTCAATCCGTAATTTAAAATATAAAATGGTTATATATCATTTCAAACCGCAATCCCAAATGAAATAAAAATCCATAACAACTTGCAGTCTATAACAATATAAAATACAACAACCATTCATTTAATTTAAATCATCAAACATTTATCACAATCATCATCCAATTTAATCAATAACATCAATATAGAACAGATAATAAATAACAGGTATTTACTGGCAGTTTATATTCAATAATAAATTAAGTAACTATTTTATCCAAATAAATTCAAATAAACTGAGATGATGATTCAAAATATGCCAAACATCCATAAACAAATTTCTAATCACATCATAAATCAATTTAACAAACATAAGAAATTTTAGAAGTTGTGAGTGGGTTAAAACACTCACCTTTTGAATTAAATTAATTTAAACCCAAAATTTGAACTGTCTCAGAATTCGTCGAAACCAGCGTCAAAATGTCTGGAATTTCAATACGTTCCGAGCGTAAGAAACTGCGCGTAAATCGAACCTCGTATGAGAAAATTATTGCGATTAGAACGATATGATTTTAATTTAAAACAAATAAGGTAAAATAATATTATAATTACACGTCACCTTACTACACAGTGAAACCCTAAACACTGACTTCGGCCTCGATTGAACATCGCTCCTAGCCGCCGCTTGTCGTCGTCCTCCACGGGCTGCTACCATGTACAAATCTCTGATCGAACCTCTACAGCGAGACATCCACGTCGAGATGCCACCGGCTAATGGGGCGAGATCGTCTGAAGCATCCGGTGGGCTAGCGCTGCCGCATGTTCTCTTGGTATCTTTTGGCGATTTCGAGCACCATCGGGCCGAACGAACCCTATGGATGAGCATGATTCGACTTTCCCTATGCGATAATACCATCTGATCGTCGTCACGTCGCAAATCCACCGTCATATGCGGCCGAAACAAATTCCTTGATTTCAGGAAAAATGATGAAGACAAAAACGAACAGCAGATTTGACTTGTGCTCTTCGAGATGTTTAGATTGATATATAATTCGATATTATTTGAGGTGTTTGAATTTTTGAAGTTGAGATTTGATTTGGAATTGAATTGGGAATTAGGGTTTACAGCCATTGGAATGAGGAGGAGCAATTAAAATTGTACACACATGTAAATGAGAATAAGGTGTGGCTAGGGTTTATAACGAGGCATATATAGGCACAACAGAAACTAGAATAGATGGACAAGACTGATCGAACGAAAAACGATCCGAAAAGCCCGTTTCGTCTCCAGAACGAAAATGTTAACCCATATATCAAAATAGATGTTTTTAAATATTTTATATTCAATGGAACAGGTTTCAAGTCCTAATTCTATCGTATGAAGAAGTTATGGTAAAATCAATTTATTTCAAATTGTTTTTTTCAATTGATTTCAATTAAATCGATTTCAAGGCGTTTCGAGCCCGTACGATCAAATAACAAATCTAATCGTTACAAAACTTGAAATCCTACAAAAGTTCACTGTTACAGATCCGATGAAACTAGTTTCGTCGAAATCCGAGTCAGTGGCAAAAATGACTATTTTTCAGTTAATTAAATAAATTAATATTTAATTAAAATTTCAAATTCCAATTTCATAATTAACAGATCTTTTCATATTTGATTTCTTAAACAATTACAATACTTAAAACAATTTAGGTATCAATTCGAAGTTAATTAATTTACCCATTTCCATATCTAATTTCAATTTTTATAAATTTATGAATTATCAATTGAAATTCCAATAAAACCATTTATTTGATTTCTCAACCCAATTATGAAATCAATTATCAACTTATCATCTCATAGGTAATATGAACATTGATTTATAATCTAATACATTAATGATTTCTCATTTCATTCTAATTTCAATTAACATAACATTTAATTTCATTTACCTACGCTAAATCCCTTTGTTATAGATTGAGTTCCAATTAATTAATTTCAAATAAAGTTATTTGATTCGATTCAAATCTTTTTATTAAGTCTATATTACTCTATAAATCTAGTTAATATTTGTTTATCCTTCATCACAGTAATATTCAAATATCCAGCTTTCCTTACTATTCAATTATATTGAATTTATCAAATATCTACATTTATTATAATTAAAATCCTCAAATAATTTATTCAACTTGGTTTCGTTCCTTTATTTCATCTTATGAATAAAATATACATTCACACTTTACAAGTACTGTCCTAACTCACATTAATGAACATTTACCTTCATTTAAATGAAACTGATTTCCAATTAATTTCATAGATTAATTAAAAGAGGTAATTTATAATGATTGTTACCATAACCTTTAATTTACTCTTATGTTTATTTTATATTCAGCTAATTTTTATAATTACTTACATAATACCGTATTCATCCAATTACCATTAATTATATACTAATTCATTTATTTACACTCAAATGTTACAATTCCTATATACCCAATCTTTATTCCATGGTCATTTATTTCATACTATTTTACTTATAAATTTAGTGTTTGCATTCGTTTTCTTACATCAATTCATAGCCCAGTATAATAATTTACATTACTTCAATCAACTGTAATTTCATTTCAATTGTTAATACTTAGTTTTAATTTCCATGGTTGCATTTCATTTTAGCATTCATTTCATTATTAAATTACAAAGTTTTTATTTATTCTTAAATTTAATTACAAAAATTTTATTAAATTAACAAATTTTAAACATCGAAAATTACAAGTCGTTTCAATATATGGCAATACAAGATTTAACTTCGTGGAGTGCCAACTCCTTGATCGAAGGAAGGAATCATTAGGGAGGGCATAGGCCCAATTAATGGCTATGCCGTCAATGATATCATATGTGGCCTTCTTCACTAAGGGATAGATCTAATCAAGACTTCTCATGTTTGGAACGATGCTGTGCTGAATGATGCATATAACAAGGCAGGCTGTAGGTCCCAACATTTATTAATATTTTATATTAAAGCAATATATATATATATATATATAATTCTACATAGTTTTTAATATTTATATAAATAATAAGTTTACATACATATATTTGAATAACATTTAATACATATAGGATAAGCTAACATGTCCATTGCGATGTAAATTCCAATATTTATATACAGGCATGTTATACCTTGCATGGATTATTATATTACAGATGCACATACATACATATACGTATATGATGATATTCGTACTGTTAACAAGTAAATATTTCAACACCTCAAATTGGAATTTGGAATGTGAGTGATGCTTTTGAAACTCCCTTTGGAACAAATAAAGGTTACTATATCTTTTCAAGCTGGTGTAGATGGTCAAAAACTCGTCTTCAGTACCCTTCGACGCAGTCGGAAGGTTTACCTCACTTTCAGAAAATTCTTTAGAAAGGATTGGATTATGACCTTGTCGAAACCACCTCTCGACACATAGAAGGTATTTTAGGTTGGGGAGTTAATGATTACAAGATGTAGCCGAGCTTGAAGGGTTCCGGCTCAGTCGAAATGGGTGGCACTTGCTATCTCGTAGATTTGGAGCTATATCTTCTAGAAAATATGAGAACCAAAGGTTTCGATCCTTTCGAATGAGGGACCATTCGATCAGATTAACAGCAGGTTGACATATTCATGAAAAAAAGGAAAATTTGAGTTGCCAAGTAATCAAGGCAATGATAATCCTCTTTTTATTGAACTCGATTGTACAAATTGACCATATCCCTAATTTGATTTAGGAACTGGGTTTACAAGCGTTTAGAAAATGCAAGTTAGAAGTGAGAGAAATCGGGTCCCTTAAAACTGACCTATAGGGTCTTATTTATAGGTGCGGTTTTGTACCTTTCGACCCCATACTTTCGATACAGTTGGAAGGTTTGCTTTTTTCACTTTTGCGCGTCCCTCTTGATTCAGAGCTTTCGACATAATTGAAAAGGTTGTTTGACCGCCCTTCTGTTGCTGCCGAGGATTAAGCTTCTTCCTATTTTGTTTTATTCCCTTCGACTTCATCGGAAGGTGCTTTTTTTGATTGCTTTTAACCTAGTCAAAAGGTTTTACTTGATATCTTTTGAATTTACTGGAAGGTACTGCTTCGCCACTCTCGACTCCGTCGAAAGCCATATAACTGTGCTCTCCCTTTAATTGTTTTATTCTATGTGAGTTAGCATGGGTGTTGGCTTTCGATGCTGTTGAAATATATGCTTTGTTGGTTTCGAATGAGTCAAAACATTGTTGGGAGATCATCTTTTGGAGACTCCATTCGAAATCTTTCCATTCGATTGGTGCAGAATTTTATCTATTCCTTCATAAGTGAGAACGGCTTGACCAATCCGAAAGGCTAATATATGATTTCGAAAGGGTTTACTTGGCCGATCATTTTTCTATAGGAGGTAAATGTTGACGAAACCAATCTCTTCAAATGGTTTGGCATGAAACGCTGAAAGTATGCTATTCTTTGCCGTTGAAAGGTATCTTTCGACCCCATCAAAAGCTATTTGAATATCCAAAACTTTGTCGAAACTTGCTTTTGACCTCTTCGAAAGGTGCTGTTGACGCCATCCTCTTCTTGTCGAAAGCTTTTTTGATGTTGAGATGGACCACTCTAATGCCTTTTGATCTTCGTCAATTTTCTTGCTTCTTCTTTCATAATTTTATTTCTAAGAATATTTTATGGATAGCATTGAGCCCCTTAGAATGAAATTTTGTTCTTTAAAACAAAAACTCCAAAGAATTCCTTTCTTTGTTTCCTTCGAAACAGATAATAACTTTTATCAGGATCATGACCTTATTATGAGACCTTATTGGACAACCTAAAATTTATGAAGCTATCGTTCAAAATATTATTTGATGTTATTTTATGGACAAAGCATTCTAAATAATACATGATGAAAACCCCTTTTGATTTACTAGTACAAGGGATGCGGAACAATACCACCTGGTTAGCATGTATCGGCTTAAGTAGATGAACCTTTCAAGAGTACTATTATTCACTCCAAATCTCCCTTTCTTGAATTAAGTTTTCTTCAGCCATTTGGTATTTGTTTCTTTCTTTAGGTGATTTCTACCTTGTGTCTTCATCATTATCCATTTTCAACCCCTAACCTTTGACAAAAGCCCATCTGATATTGAGAAAACCTTGTATCGAATTCCAATTTAGTAGTTCAGTGGAAAATTCACAAATCATTATAGAAAGTCAATAAAGGGATCAAAATTCATAAATTAGAAATTCAATAAGAAAACATTACGAAATTCCCATAAAGAAATCTAGAGTATGAAATCCACAAATTACCACAAAGTCAAAAATTCAGTAGGACATCATTATGAAAATTAAATACGGAATCTAAGAATATGAATTTCACAAATCACCATGAAAATCGACAAGGGAATTTAGAATTCATGAAATTAGAAGTCCAATAAGAGATCGTCTAAAATTTCAATAAGAAAATAATTTTTTTTAAATCCGCAAATCATCATAAAACTAATAAGAAAATCTAGAATTCACAAAATAAGGAGATCAATAAGAGATCATCAAAATCCTTATAAGGAAATCAGGAATATGAAATCCATAAATCATCATAAAAATTCAATAAGAAACTTTTGAATTCTCAAATGTATAAGATCATCATGAAGAGAAGTCGAAAATTCAGGAATCCGGGGATGTAATCAGAGAATTGTTAGGACCTCCCCTGCTAAACAATCTACACAAGACTCTTTCCAATACAAAGTCAGAAACTCAATAAGAAATCAATAAATCATCATGGAAATTCAACAAAATAGTTACAAAATCAAGAATTCATGAAAATAAGAAATCAACAAGTAACCATTACGAAAATCCAATGAGGTGATCAAGTGTATAACATCCACAAATCGCCTTAAAAGTCAATATGGAAAGTTCGAATTCCCAAGATCAAAAACTCAATAAGAAAACATTATGAAATCTCAACAAGGAAACTTGGAATATAAAATTCTCAAGTCATCATAGAAGTTAATTTAGAAATTCAGAATTCATAAAACCCAATATGAAAACTTCATGTGAAGAAATGAGGAAATTAAAATTCATGAATTCTAAATTCCACATAAAATTTTATCAGGATCTCATCTGACAAATAAAATGGTCACAATTTCATTCAATATAAAATCAAAAATTTGTCCAGTAACGGTAAACTCAATAGATTCAAAAAAAATATTTCTACGCCTATTTGGCCTAATTCCAATATTATGTCAGAGACTTATTCTAAACTCATACCTTGAATAGTGATAAGGGTTCTTGTTATTTAAAGGTAAGTACCCTGTTAATATATGTGTAATTCCTAAAGTGTCTGTAAGTTAGTAGTATTACGGTTATATTGGAGACGCGTAATTCCGTAAAGCCATGCAAACATTCGAAATAGTAGTTCCGTCTTACAGTCAGCCATTCAGAGTAGTAGTTCTGTAAGACCAGCCAATCGTTCAACAGATAGTTCCATTTGGCTATAAAGCTTTGTAGCCATTCAACCGTTCAACAAGTAGTTCCGTTTAGTTGATCGGCCATTCAGCATGCAAGTTCCATTTGACTAGTCCATCGTTCAGCTGTGAAAGTTACGTACTATTGCTAGGCCGTTCAGCAGTGCTATGGTCTAAATAACTTACTAATATATATATATATATATATATATATATATATATATATATAGACTCTTCTATCCTAAAGGGCCACCTTATTTCTAAGGATTTGGAAATGGTTTTCTTAATTTCTCTTCGACTAAAGTCGCTTTTATCTTTATAGTAAAAAATTGTTTTCTATCCCGTTCCTTTAGCTTTTGTATAGATCTCTGCTTTTGATATTTTTTTATGCATTCTTTATCTGTTTTCTTGTATTGTGTCTCTTTTCTGAATGTAAGCTTCTTAATTTCTTGACATGATAATCACCTTTCTGGTTTTGGATACACCAAAATTTTCTTTCTCATATTTGGTTTTTTCTAATTATGATCTTGGACTTCTTGTCTGTGTTTGGTTATGAGGATGGATATCTTCATCCTTTTGCCTTTGTCTATACCCTTCTCTTGGTTTTCATCTTTGCCTTAGATAGTGGATAGATATCTTTCTTCAACCCTTTGTTCACTCGGGTTTTAAATTTTGCTTTGAGTTGTAGGCACCTTTGTCCTTTTCTATTTGTTTGGTGCTCCTTTTGGGCTTCCCTTTGCTCTAAGGGATGTAATATATGTTGAGTTGACCTTCCTTTGAAAGGTTGCTAACGGGTGCTTACCTTGACCCTTCCCCTAAGAGGTGATTTAGACGTTAGGGGTTTCTCGATTTTGTGGGTGCTTATCTTGACCCTTCCCTTAAGAGGTGATATGGACGTTAGGGGTTTAAACCCACCCTCTAGGAGGTGTGTGACAACCCATCTCCTCGACCCTCAGAAATTGACACTAATACATCAAGATGTGACGACCCACAAATCCATACCCTTTGAATCGACAATAATCCACACATGTCTGACCCAAAAAGCACAAACCGATGGAAAGTCAAGAGAAATAAAAGAAGAGAGAAGAAGAGAAGAGAAGAAAGAGAGAAGATAGAAACAAACAGAACAATACAAAATCTCACATCACAGCAGATAATATATAATATCATATCAATGATCTTTACAAAACAGAAAATGTATATACATACATGAATCAGAGTTCAACAATCAATCAGAGTTATCAGCTTGAAATGTTATAATAACCTATCACTAAAATTGCTGATAATACACAACAACAAACAAAGCACAGCCGGATAATCAAAACAAGTACGTGTATACGAAATTGAAGATCTCCAGCTCTTCTGCTGAAACGACTAGTACAATTGCTTTTATTGCACTTTCCGCGGCACTTTTCTACCGCGAATTCTATAACTTTTGAAATATGAGTTAAATGTTACGATGTTTCTCGGAATCAATTATAAATGTTTTAAAAAGGATAATTAAGTGTTTTTGAAAGATGATTTGGAATTTTTGTAAGCAATACCAAAATAAAGTTGAAAATCTGAGTATGCGGAAACGACTAGTACATTTGTCCCGCCTGTGAGATCTGGGAAGATAAAACAAGATGTTTAACTAAGGTTAGGAATGGAGCAACTAGTGCCCTGAACTTATCTGGCCTATGTTTTCTTTTGTTAGGTGAGGGGTGAAACGTATCGAATGGAAAGCCCGGATGCTCAACTTGGATTTTATAGAAATAATCTTCTTATACTCATTATTAAAATCCGAAGAGGGAACTTGTCCTTTTCGTGGAATTTAAAAGGTGATCTCACCGTTATTCCTCCCATAGCACTTGTTGAGTACGGAAGTTGATTTTGGATAAAAGTAGAACGATTTCTATAATCCTATTTTCTCAAAAGATGCTTTTAAAAAAATGATTTGAGAAATATTCAAAAAAAGGTTTAAATGATTCCGTATTAACTAAAAGAATATTTTGAAAATATATATCTGTCGAAGATATTTTGGTAAAGGAAATGAATGAATCGAAAAACAATCACCTAATTACATCATTTTTATCGATGATTGAATTTCGAAGGAATCGAGATCGGATTTGGTTAATTCCTATCCAAAAATCACTTCGAACCAGTTTACATGTTGTAAGAATGAAGATGTTTGACGACCGAGATATTGAGACGAATAATAATGAGGGACTACTTGTTGATTAATTGGGAATAAACTTCCGATTCACTATATTGTAGCAGTGGTCTCTTTGTTATGAAAAATCTCAAAACCACAAGGGCTTCTCACCTAGTAATGGCCGAGGAAAGTACATTCGGTTTCATTCGGTCTCAGAACGAACTTGTATGGATGAATGTCTGAACTTGTATTCCAAATCATAATGAGGGGTTTCTATAAAAGTATATTAGTCGGTGGCGGAGAAGACACCTTCTCTTAGCTTAACACCCTTTCCAGAGACATATGAGCTCAGGAAGTTATACGTTTGTAGAAACCGGTCGTGTGAATATGGAATGGCAATGTGGCATTCAAAGATGTGATGTGTGCTATGTAAAAAGGTAATTGTAGCCTCGAGCCTCATCAACTGGAAATGACCTAAACAGTGTTAGATGCAGCAAGGCTAAGTGGGTCATTCCCAATTAGGGTATGATCATCCTCTTCTAGATATATTTCTTTCCGCTATGATGTTCGGGATGTAAATTAATGTGGATGTATGCGAAGAGAGCTCTTGGATAAAGGTCGGTAACGACCGGAAGATGACATATTCGGTACTATCTAGTTACAGAGGTAGGCCGGTCTTGTGTTGGTAGAGGGCAGATGTTCTGTGCCTTGGGGCATCCATCTAGAGGTGTACCCATCGGAAGGTAGTCCCTTCACCTGGTCATTTGTATGGAAACCCATTCTCCAATAAGAACTTGTGGTTTTGTTTGTAGAACCTAGTATGATGGAATTTAATAATGGCAATAATTTCGGCTAAGACTAGTAAGTTTATTTGAAAATGTTTTTAAAGAATGTCATTAAAATAATATCTCTAAATTTTGTGTAACAAAGAATTTCGGTTATCACAAGGTAAAAATCCATTCCATGTTTATGTGAGGCGTGGTCTTATGAGATACCTTTTTGTTTTCAAAACATCGTACTTTGAGTTCTCACACCAGTCCCATGACTGACCCGGAGTTTGTTTTTCCCTTTAACCTCTGGGTGCCCTATTTTTCGGGCAGCCGTGTAGTCAGGATACCTTAGGAGCATTTTGGAGCATGCTGGGGAGCATTTTGGACAAATCTTTTGGAGCTATGAAGCTGAAGTACCTTATGTAGTTATATACCCATTTTCCACTGTGTTATCTAGTATGTATTTCTAGCGTATGTACGGATAGACAGTTATAACTATCCTGCTAGATTTATATTTGACTCTGATCATTATGTATAATTATAAATGAAGAATTCGATGTGAGATTCTATTATTCTGTTATCTTCTATCTTTATTTCCTTTTTCACCTCTGATAATCTGCCTCCCCGACACTTGGGTTTACGGCACGTGAATATAGTGGATGTATTAGTGTCGATTTCCGAGGGTCGAGGAGATGGGTTATCGCAAGGTGCTACGGATTGGCCGTAGGCTTTTGTCCCTCCTTCTTAGGAGGTGCTATGGATTGGTCATAGGCTTTTGGTGGGTACAGGATCCCCCTCCTATTAAAAGGTGCGACGGATTGGCCATAGGCTAAAACGGTGGGTGTTGGACCCCCTCCTATTAGGAGGTGCTAAGGATTGGCCGCAGACTAAAACTTTGTATATGAAAATCATTTTTGGCCAATTGAAACATTCTTTAAAAATCTTTTTAAATATGGGTTTCTTTTTAAGAGACGTAATTTCTATAAATGAACCCTTTTAATATATTGAGGGGTTACTTTTTGAAATAGGGCTTGGATGTATGACGATCTTTTCTTAGTGCCACCCTCCGTAAGGGTTTCTAAATCTTTCTCATAGTAGAGACACAAACCTCGAATAGGAGACTGGAAGGTCATAATTCATGAACTAGTAGTCTTTTAGTCGAGAATAGGATTCTCCAACTTGAGTTTTTTGTCAATAAGCTCTTGATAACTTTAAAACTTTTCTTGAAAAAGTACAAATAAGCTCCTCCTCACCAATGGTTTTAGAATACTTTGAAATATTGAGATTGCTTAACTAGAAATCCTTTGAGTGCATTTATTAATGCTATATTTAGAAGAATGTATAAGCCAGTTCATGGAATAGATCGATATTTGTTTTTCCCAGGTTGTGGGGTAACCGAAAATAGTTTTTCTTTGAAGATATGTTTAGGAAATTTCTTTTTAGTAAAATAATTTGTCAAAGACAGAATTGAAGTGTATTGTTTTCTCCTTCAGGTAGACTATCATACCTTGGTTAATATTGCTCTGTAACAGAATGGTCTACTTGTAAGTTTTTTCTCCGAATTTGGTGAAGGACTAATAGTAGTCCGTAGTCGCGGGTCTTTGTACTATGCTGACTCCAACATTGGTAGCCACTTTGGATCAGGCAATTGAGTTGTCTTTCTTAAGTAGTTGGAAATTTGTTGTGCCCCAAGAGTATGTTGAATGTTATGGACTGGATTTGTTTTTTTATCTGTAATGACACTCGAATTTTGTATTAATATATGACCAATTCTAAGTACAATTCAAATTAAAGAAATTATAAGCAAAGAAGATTTATAATAGACAAATGCTGCTAGGCTTCATAGCCTGTTCAGTATCTAAAGGAGAAGTGGTTATTCTGACTTTCTATCGGGGCTTGAAAATGACCGGATTACTCCTTTTGAAGTAGGAAATCTTTTATTCCTTTTTAACAAACTCTTTTAAGAATCCAGACTTGATTAGGTTCTGAACTATTTTTGCCAAAAAATTGCAATTGTCAGTTTTGTGTCCATTCACTTTATGATAAGCATAATAATTCTTTCCTTTTTAGGCTCAGCGGGAGTTCTTAACTTATAGGAAATAGAGAAATTTCATCCTCTTTTGTAATGGAAAAGATATATTACAAGGGTTTATTTAATTCAATTGATCTAGGTTTAGATGTCACCATTTGATCATCTTCTGTTTTCCCTCCATTTAGATCTTTTGCCAGGATAATTGAAGTCAAACTTTTTTGCCTTTTGTTTTTGCTGAGATTTTATCATAGCATGATGCATTTCGTCCATTTGAATAAACTTTTAAACTTGGAGATAGAAATGTTGTAGATCCTTACACCTACGAATATGAAGTTCCGTCCGAAAAGGAGTTTGTTCGATTAACCCTGAGCTAACTGCCATTAGTTTTTCTTGATCAGTCGCTTTTTTGGCCTTCAATGCTTCCATGTTGAATCTTTTAATATATTCACTAGGCAATTCATATGGTCTTTGTTTGATATTAGCTAACATGTAGGAACCTATCATTGGATCTTTGTATATGTGAATTTGCACTTTGAATTCTTAAGAAAATTGTTCCCAATAAAAGATGGTTTTCACTTGATAATTCCTGTCCCATTTGATAATTGCTCCTTGAAAAGTAACCAAGAAAATTTGCACCAAACTGGCCCAGGAAAATTATATAAGTTCATCCAATTTTCAAAAGCCGTAAGGTGTTCATCTGGATCAGTAATTCCATCATACTTTGGTGAGGGAATCTGAATGTGAAGGGGGATGCTAACTGCCAATTTTTATTCTGAAAAAGGAGCTTTTTGTAGGATAACATATTTCTCTTATTCACCGAGTACATCTTTTATTGTAGTCTTTGTGACTTGGTTGTGAATTTTGTCGTGGTAATCTTCACTGTCCTCCACAGTTAAACTGTTTGATTGTTCAATGGTTCTCTTAGCCTGACTTCCTTGATTCTCATACTGATCTTCAGTTAGAGGTTGTGCTTCACCTTCTCCTTCCATAGCTCTTATCGATTATTGAGATAGATCCCCTTCAAGCAATTCTTGCATCGCTATCATGTGTTGTTGTAGATTCTGGACTTTAACTTCGTTGTTTTTCGATCTTATTAACGTTGATGGTTGCCTAATTTCCATATTCTCTGAGTTGAAGTTAGGGACTATGTTGTCTTCCAAAATTGATTAGGGCATCACTTCTTTATTTTAGATGTCCTTATCATTCCTTGTTTCTTCCATCTTTTCCTTTTGGATGAAGTAATCTATGCAATTAATCTATGATGAAAGTTATCGGGGAGTGAAGGTTCACGCCCTCCTTCTAGTGCCAAAAAATGTTAACAAGAAAATTTTTCAACACCTCAAATTGGAATTTGTAATGTGAGTGATGCTTTCGAAACTCTCTTTCGAACAAATGAAGTTTACTAGCTCTTTTCAAGCTGGTGAAGATGGTCAAAAACTCCTCTTCAGTACCAAGGTTTACTTCACTTTTGGAAAATTCTTTCGAAAGGGTTGGATTAGAACATTGTCGGAACCACCTCTCGACATAGGCAAGGTAGTTTAGGTTGGAGACTTAATGATTTCTAGAAGTAGCAGAGATGGAAGGGTTTTGACTCTGTCAAAATGGGTAGCACTTGCTATCTTGTTGATTTGGAGCTCTCGCTTTTAGGAAATATGAGAACTAAAGGTTTCGATCCAGTTGAAGGGGGACCTTCAGATTGACAGCAGGTTGACATATCTATGAAAAATAGGAAAATCTGAGTTGCTAAGTAATCAAGACTATCACAATCCTCTTTTTATTAAACTCAATTGTACAAATTGACCATATCCCCAATTTGATTTAGGAACTAGGGTTTACAGGCATTTAGAAAATGCAAGTTAGAAGTGAGGGAAATCGAGTCCCTTAAAACTGACCCTTAGGGTCTTATTTATAGGTGTGGATTGGTACCTTTCGATCCCATGCTTTTGATACAGTTGGAAGGTCTGTTTTCTTATTTTCGTGTGTCCTTCTTGATTTAGAGCTTTCAACATAGTCGAAAGGGTTGTTTGACGGCCCTTCTACTGCTGCCGAGGATTGAGCTTCTTTCTATTTTGTTTTATTCCCTTCGACTTCATCGGAAGGTGCTTTGTTTGATTGCTTTTAACCTGATCGTATGGTTTTACTTGATGGCTTCTGATTTCACCGAAAGGTACTGCTTGGCCACTCTCGACTCCATCGAAAGGCGTATAACTACACTCGTCTTTTAGCTGTGTGTATTCTATGTGAGTTAGCACGTGTGTTGGCTTTCATTGTTGTCAAAAATATGCTTTGTGGGTTTCGAATGAGTCGAAACATTGTCGAGAGATCATCTTCAGGAGACTCCATTCGAAAGCTTTCCATCCGACCGGTGCGGAACTTTATCTCTTCCTTCATAAGTGAGAACGGCTTTAGCCAATCTGAAAGGATTATATGAGCTTTCGAAAGGGTTTACTTGGTTGATTATTTTTCTATAGGAGGTAAATGTAGACGAAACCAATCGCTTCAAATGGTTTGGCGCAAAATGCTGAAAGTACGCTAATCTTTTCTAGGTATCTTTCGACCCCACCGAAAGCTCTTTACTTATCTGAAACTTTGTCGAAACGTCCCTTTGACCTCTTCGAAAGATGCTATTGGTGCCATCCTCTTTTTGTCAAAAGCTTTATCTGATGTTGAGATAGACCACTCTAATGCCTTCTGATCTTCGTCAAATCTCTTGCTTCTTCTTTCATACTTTTATTCCTAAGAATATTTTATGGATAACATGTACTATTATATTTTGTTGAACATAAATTAAATAAAATTCTATCTATAATTTATAAATTTAAACGAAATAAGTGATTTTATTTAAATTAAATTAAGAAATGTTCTAATTAAATTAGACTATACAGACCTAATAAAGATCCAATGGGGTTAAATTTTTTGAATTCACCCATAACTTCCGTTGCCGGCTGCGGTTCCAATAGTATCCACCATCTATGTCTAGGCCAAGTTGCCTGCGAAAACCGAGGATCCACCCATTAGTGCTTAATAATAGCCTATATTCTACCTCTTAAAGAATCATCTAGGCACTTCATATCGAGGACTCGGCTTCTCAGAATAGCATATATTGAGGACTTGGTTCCTCGGACTATTGAGGACTCGGTTCCTTGGACTATTGAGGGCTTAACTCTTCGGACTATCGTATCTTATAAACTTATCCGGTGGTTATCTATCCTTGGCTCCTAACTACGAACAAACTAGCAAACAACTTTAATATGGTGCATATCCCATTCATGACTTATGTTGGTATGAGGTGTAGTCTATTTAGGCATAACCTAAGTCTTTCTACTGACTGCTCAAGAATTGATGACGATCTCTACCTATGTGTACATGCTTACTCCTTACATATATGGTACCTTCCTTGCTGACATAGCACCGAGCCAACGCTCACCATTCCATTTGGATTGCCTAATGCAATCAAGGAATAGCCTACTAGGTAACTTAACACATACCCTCGATATGGATTAAAGTAGGCTCTACTTGGCCTTTTAACAAATCAAATTGAGGAAAATCCTACTTTGGTATATTCCTTTCACCTATATGTGAATGTATATTCCCAAGGGTCCTATAGTTGGAGATGTCTCACATCAGTACAATGTATACACAACCATTGGTAGCCCCTTTCGTAGGCAGACTTCCATTGTGCAACACTAATGACCTCCCACTCCAACCCTTACAAATGAGTGCGTCATTCTTAATTAATTGAAGCAATTGGCTAGATCCAATAATTCACACCTATCATAAACATATCCTTAAGGTTATATAAATTCTATGGAATTACTAACCTCTTATATTCAACTATTGGTATTCATTTATTTTTACATAACTTACTTCTTGCTTTATAAATGACATTTAATGTCTTTTACCATTTATTTTTAATTTTATAGATTTAAATATCTTTTACTACATAACTTCCATTTAACACTATTAAATATAGTTTGGTGTTCCTTTTTAACGATTTACTTTTCTTTTATTACCGACTTACTTAATTTCTCATCGCTGTATTTGTACTTCATCGCTTATTGTTTATCCTCTAACTCATCTTAAATTGCGTATATTAGATTGGTAATTGAATTACTGTTATTATTTCTACTTACAGTATTTGGTTTATACTTAGGGATTTCCGTATCTTAATGCGTTGGAATCACGTCTTTCCTAAATTGTAACAAAGTAATTTCCTTTAAATTATCCGAAGAGGATTTGTGTTATGTTCGAAATTAAAAGGAAATATCTTTTTTTGTTATTATTGAAATAGATGGTACAAAATATGACAAACATCCCTACTTTGTACATCGCTTTCTTTTGGGCATATTCCTTGTTACTTCAAACAATACATTTTTATACATAATTATAAAACTAGATAATTTATAGAAATTTAAAGTGCAAAACACTTCATTTCAATGAATTAAAATATTACTCGAACCCCAATCCAATTTATAACAACTTCCAATTCATGTTAACTAACATATAACATTCAACCAATGAACCTAGAATTATTACATAATCTTAATGATGAATTATCTCATAAATATAGGTACTACTTTCACACTTGCTTTCTAGATTTCAGTATGTGCAATATTTAATCAAAGTTAACAATTCATAGAATATGTTGGCATGGTTCTCAATTTTATTGCATATGTATATTTAAGCCTACAACTTCAAAAGTTAAACTCAGGCATACAAGTAATAGATTGCACAATACAATATAAAAATATATAATTTCCTACTCATCTCTATGCTTTCAATCTCTATATCTATACCCGCTATTCTTGATTGACTCCCTTTTGTTCTACCAAAATATGTATCGAAAGCATATACATATTTATTAGAATTTAGGATACAAGAAGTGATTTGAATTTATTATAGATTTGGATTTTAATTTACAATCTACCTTGGCTTTGACGATTCAATTCGACCATATTCTTCTTCTCTATTATTCTCCGCTATTCTCCACTCTCTCTCACACACACACACATATATATATTTATGCATAAATTATAGTTTGTACAGATTTTTAGAATTTGTGGAGAAAAAATGATAGAGCTTCATCGTTGCTTCAAAAAATATGAAAATAAAATTGAAGGGCTAGGCTCGTATTTCTAGGGGTTCAAACCAGTTCCAGCCGTTGGATTTGATTATATTAAATCCAGACCATTTGGTCTTGGTTTAGTGCACAACCACCATCAACCACTGGTCGACCATTATGCTACCACTGGTCGACCGCTTGCAGTCAATAGGTCCCAATAAAGGGTTAATTGGTTGTGTTGTTTTGTTAAACATTCATTTCATTCCTTTTAAATATTATTTCATATGATTTTCTTTTGATCAAATTAATGTTAAT
The DNA here is from genome assembly GCA_030765085.1 of Allium cepa. Lineage (NCBI taxonomy): Eukaryota > Viridiplantae > Streptophyta > Magnoliopsida > Asparagales > Amaryllidaceae > Allium > Allium cepa. Next base: position 1,048,654,853 of record CM060941.1, read on the forward strand.
TTTGCATTGACATTGAGTACCCGTTTATTTTAATTAAATATAGCTATTTCCTTAATTACGTATATAATTATTTCTGATTCGAAATCTTCCAACATTAATAACTTTTGCATTTTATCTCCGATCAGAAAACTTTATATACGAAAATCGATCAGAAAATCACCATGACTGCAACGATGCAAATTTCATAGCTAAAATTTGACATTTGTGAAAATTACATTTTTGGCTTTAATAATTAATAATTAATTATCATTCAAATTACGGGGTGTTACATTCTCCCTTTTAAAAGAATTTTGTCCCCGAAATTCCGCAAGGACCGAATCATGTAATGTAGCATGCAACCATTCTAAGCATTCCAATCAATTAGTGTGCAACCAATTTTGTAGCCAATTGTGTACAAGTGCACAGTTTATCACAACATATATGATATGTATGCAGAATAATACTAGATCGATGCCTAATATATGAATGCGATCTTTGAAACAATTTTGAAGATATGGTGCAAACAATCTATATATGCCGGCAGTTCTATATGTATGCAAGTTTTGAAAATCAAAATCTTCATTTTTGCATTCAAATTTTCTCAGACCTCTACGAATAGAATTATAATTCAACCAATTTTGCGTACAATCCCTACCATCTAATTCCTAACACACCGTTTCTAACATCTAAAATTTTGAAAGATTTATTTTTCTAAACATATATTCCTATGCTAAGAAATGGATTTAGATGGAGAATTATATATTTCCATCTTTCTATTCTGCACCCAATTAGTTGTAACTTGGAACCTTATCTTTTGCTCCAGATTCTTTTTCCAACTTTTCTAAGTACAATCTGCATGAGCATAATGTATTTTTAAATTTTTTAAATTTTGGAAATAGAGTTATTTCAAAATAGGTTCTGTTCCTCGATTAATGAGGAATGTAAAAAGAAATTGTAAAACTAAAATAGTTTTCCCCCTGTTATTGACTATTTTTTACATACTGTCACTTTAGTTGAATATCAAACTTCATATTTGCTAACCCCTAACCTTTTCCTGCGTTGAGCATTTGGCATTTCAGAAATTAAAGAGTTCCTTTTTCGTTAAAAGTCGTTTTCAATTAAAATTTTTAAATAGTTGTAAAATTTTAAAATAAAACTTTACTTCTAAATCTTTTAAAAAATAATTTCCGACAACCCTGGTCGTGATTACCTAAATCTTAATTTAAATAAGATTTAATTAAATAACTAAATCAATTTGGGGGCATTTGTAAATTATTAAATTTCAAAATTAAAATGGAATTTGGAGTTTAATAAGTTGTGAATTTACTGAATTTTCCTTTATCTATTTAGCTCTTATATTCAATTATATAAGAATAATTTTGGAGAAAATGAATAAACAGATTATATGGAAAAAAATTCATTGTTTGAAATATGATATCTCAAATAATGGTTCATTTTTTTGTTGAGTCAAGATTTTTATAGAGTTTTGATTTCTGACAAAAGGATAAGCCGTGATCGACAAAAAGAAGTTATTCAGACACAAAGAGCTCCATATGATTAGAGGTTGATTATTTGGTATGTTAGTAATGATTATTTATGTTAAAATCTATCCTCAAATAATCTTATGCCTTTAATCTTCTAACATATATATAAATATATATGAGTGCACATTCACTGTGCAGTCTGGACAAAACCGGTCGACCGGTCAAAAACCAGGTGGTCGACCGTTTTTGCCCAGAATGCACAAATAATGTGCACAAGTGAACATAACGTATATATATATTCAAATTCCTGTCTACCGGTCATTTTTTGACCTGTCGACCGTTTTTAAACAGAGAGCAACCTTTTCCAAAAGACACTTCTTTCTCCAATGGTTGCATCTCTTACCTTTCATCAATGATCATATCTATTAATGGCTACTGTTCACAAAGAGTTACAACTATTTTTCTCTATATAAACTCATCTAAATCATTGATTCAGATAGACGAAAAATATATGTTTTTCTACTCTAATTTGTGATCTTACTTTCTAAATACTCCTGCATTCTAAAAGCTCTCAATTATTTTGATTACTTATTGAATCATTGAAATTATTTCATATCTTTTGATTCAATAAGTAATATACTTCCCTTAATCTTCACAAAACATCATTCACATATTTTGAGGATAAGATTATAGGAAGTTTGTACTACAAGTGAAAAAACTGTGTTAGCAAGAACACATACTGTCAACAAACAATTATATTTATCTTTGTTGAAGTCCTCGGTGTTGTAAGAGGCAAGTGTTGAAGTCCTCGGTGTTGTAAGAGGCAAGTGTTGAAGTCCTCGGTGTATTAGAGGCGTGAAATCCCGTTCGGTTGCTCGGGTGTTGTAAACCTGTTCCTCCGGGTGAAGCGAGGTTGTTAATAGTGAAAATCCAGATAGAAGTCTGGGACTGGACGTAGGACGGTGCTCCGAACCAGTATAAAAATCTCTGGTGTGATTTTTCTATTTTTTTATTTACTATGCTATTATCATCTATTTCCGCATTTATATTGTAGTCCATATTACACGATCCGTGTGTACTATATTAGCACATATATTTGTATACACACCGCACTTTCAATTGGTATCAGAGCATAGCGACTTTCATTTGGTATCAAAGCCTGGTTTTCTAGAGATCGTAACAACATCCTAGAATAAATGGCTACAAAGAGATCTAGTCAAGGCAATAAGAAGAGGAAGAGCAATAAAGAACAATCAAAGGAGCAAACAAACAAATGCTTCATGGCAAAAGATAACGAGGTTAGTGATCTAACTTTTGATGATATGATAGAAATAAATTCAGAACTTCTAGACACTTTAAAAAGTCTCAAAAGAAAATATAAGGAAGCTCTGGAAAATCAGAAGAAAGCAGAATTCGAAAGAGATATGCTTAAAGACGAGAAGAGAATATTAGAAGAAGAACTTGAGAAAATTCAAGATTCAGACAATTCTCAACTCGCTCTATTAAGTCAAGAAATAGAAGCTCAAAAAGAAAAGAATAATGCTCTAGCTTCTGAAAATCATGAGTTAAAAACAAAAATTAAAATTGTTGAGTTAGATAACACTAGTCTCAAAACTAAGCTTGATGACATTACTAAAAATATTTCCAATTTTAATAAAGGGAGAGAAAATTTATGCAGGATTATTGAAAATTCTCAACCTGCTTCAAATATGAAGGGATTAGGTTATGTTAAGAATTCAAAAGCTCACAATGATAGAAGTGGTGTAGGCTATAAACAAGCTAAAAGTAAAAATAGTACTAGATATGCATTCATGTATACTAACTTTAGTGCTAGTACTAGTAATCAAGATAGTTTTAGAACCAGTTATAGTCATAATAGTACTTTGTTTAGAAATGATAGAAATTATTCTTCAAGTACTAAGCTAATGACTAATAGTATTAAGATATGGATTCCAGCTAATATGATTGATCGTGATAAACAACTTTATATTAGCAACTATTATAAGAATGTAATTTGTAATGAAAATTATATTTATAAAGGTTCAACCACACCCAAATGGGTATGGTTTCCAAAGACCTAACCCCCCGGACCCTAACATAGTAAGTGGGTACCGAAAATTATTATTATTTTTTGCAGGTACTCAGAGAAATAAAAGGAAAATGATAGATTTTGGAATTTCAAAGAATGTTCCATATGTTTAATAGAATTACGTGCTTACAATAAAATATGGACTTCGGTAAATATGGTAAAATTTATTTTACTTTTCCTTCATAATTAATAATGAGTTTATCTCGTTATATACAAGATATTTTATATAATTTTATATATTTCCCCATTCTTTTTGATAATGACAAAGGGGGAGAAATTCATATGCATATAAATAGAGGGAGATATTATACTTAGGGGGAGATGTTATACTTAGGTGGAGCTTTAAAGATATTATCTGGCACTTGTACTAAATAGTTTCGTGTTTTAATTCGTATTAGACTTGTGTGTATTATCATCTTGTGTGAATGTTACTCTTGATCTATGGTAGTAGTTTTATGTTGCTTATAATCTCTTTTACATCCTCCATTTAAACAACTCCTTTTTGTCGATGACAAAGGGGGAGAAAATTGTGCTAACAGTATATATGCAGGACACAATCTCAGGGTGATATCTTATACAGGGGGAGATTCATAAATATGTTGTCATCAATCAAAAAGGGGGAGAATGTTGAGTCAAGATTTTTATAGAGTTTTGATTTCTGACAAAGGGATAAGCCGTGATCGACAAAAAGAAGTTATTCAGACACAAAGAGCTCCATATGATTAGAGGTTGATTATTTGGTATGTTAGTAATGATTATTTATGTTAAAATCTATCCTCAAATAATCTTATGCCTTTAATCTTCGAATATATATATAAATATATATGAGTGCACATTCACTGTGCAGTCTGGACAAAACCGGTCGACCGGTCAAAAACCAGGTGGTCGACCGTTTTTGCCCAGAATGCACAGATAATGTGCACAAGTGAACATAACGTATATATATATTCAAATTCCTGTCTACCGGTCATTTTTTGACCTGTCGACCGTTTTTAAACAGAGAGCAACCTTTTCCAAAAGACACTTCTTTCTCCAATGGTTGCATCTCTTACCTTTCATCAATGATCATATCTATTAATGGCTACTGTTCACAAAGAGTTACAACTATTTTTCTCTATATAAACTCATCTAAATCATTGATTCAGATAGACGAAAAATATATGTTTTTCTACTCTAATTTGTGATCTTACTTTCTAAATACTCCTGCATTCTAAAAGCTCTCAATTATTTTGATTACTTATTGAATCATTGAAATTATTTCATATCTTTTGATTCAATAAGTAATATACTTCCCTTAATCTTCACAAAACATCATTCACATATTTTGAGGATAAGATTATAGGAAGTTTGTACTACAAGTGAAAAAACTGTGTTAGCAAGAACACATACTGTCAACAAACAATTATATTTATCTTTGTTGAAGTCCTCGGTGTTGTAAGAGGCAAGTGTTGAAGTCCTCGGTGTTGTAAGAGGCAAGTGTTGAAGTCCTCGGTGTATTAGAGGCGTGAAATCCCGTTCGGTTGCTCGGGTGTTGTAAACCTGTTCCTCCGGGTGAAGCGAGGTTGTTAATAGTGAAAATCCAGATAGAAGTCTGGGACTGGACGTAGGACGGTGCTCCGAACCAGTATAAAAATCTCTGGTGTGATTTTTCTATTTTTTTATTTACTATGCTATTATCATCTATTTCCGCATTTATATTGTAGTCCATATTACACGATCCGTGTGTACTATATTAGCACATATATTTGTATACACACCGCACTTTCAATTGGTATCAGAGCATAGCGATTTTCATTTTTAAAATTTTAAAAATAAATTTTCATTTTAAAAGTTGTAATTAATTTTGATAAATTATTTCAATATTAGTAAAAACGAGATTTTGGCACGTTATTCATATTATGGAAATTTTAGAAATAAAGGTTGGCTAAATTAGAACATTTTTTTTAATTTAATTAATATTTAAAACGTGTTAAAAACAAAACACAACAAATAGGCAACATATTGGTTTTGAAAGAATTAGCAACACTTGGCTAATGGATCCACATTCTTTACCTACTTAGCCCAAAACAAAGGAAATAAAAATGAGAAAACATGTGTATATCGTTTCTTACTTCTTATTTTTATCTCCAAACTAGACACTCAAATTTCTCTAAGTACAGAAAACCCTAAATCCCAAAATTTTGCAAATCAAACAGTGAAATCAAAGGGCTTTCAGTTTATTTTAGTATGTTCTAATAAAATGTAATCTCCTCTATCTATCTATGCAACAATTTAATGTATTAATTCAGTTTTTATTTCAAATTTTGATCAATTCCAATCCAATCTTTGTCCATAGCCTAGGTTGAGGTTGAAAGCTCTAATCTTCCATACTGGTTTGTTTAGGTGAGTCTATCTCACGATTTCTAGCCTTAGATAAATGGTTGCTACTGTTATACGATTATGGTTGAATTTAAAGTGTATATGATCTCAAGATGTTGATGGATTTGTTGTCTAATTGAATTGAATTTGTTGTTTATTGAAACCCACCATATGAAATCATGAATTTCATCCAATCATACATGTTTATACGCGTGAATGATTGCCTATTCAGTATCTTAGTTCATTGAAGAAGCAACACAGGAAGAATAAGTGAAAATGAATCGACGGAAGGTTAAGGAAATCGCTTGGATGTCAGCCTTGAAAGGGAGTGCAAATTAAGGATGTTAAGGCTAATTTAACACTTGAGGGGGAGGGGGTGAATAGTGTTTAATGGATTCTAAGACCTATATGGACTAAATTAAAATTATGACACAAAAAAATGCAGAACTTAATCACAGAACAATCATAGAATCAAACACAAATGTAGAAAGTAAATAAAAAGCAGTAAAAGGAAAGAATACACTGGATTTTATACTGGTTCGGAGTTACCCTACGTCCAGTCCGGCATCAACGCAAACATCTCGTACAGATTTTTATTATACCAATTTCGAGATTACAATCCTCAATTTCTAAAGGCGTTGAGGTACCCTCCTGTCTTCCAGTCCGGAGCAAACTCTCTTGATTTACGGGATACAAGATCACCCAATTGATTTCCAGGCACAATCACACCTTATAGAGAGACTCGATAAACTTTTGATTACAAATTGATCCTATAACTCTGAATAGCACTTTGATCTTCGAGAGAGGGCACAAAATCAAACAAGAATGAGATTCTAATTTTATTCAGTTGAGAATTCGGCAGAATTTCAGCACGATCCTAAAAATATGGAAATTTTAGAATATGGATTTGTAGAGAAGAAGGAGTGAAGAAAATAAGAAAATAGTTAGTTAAAAAATTCATTTGTGAAGGCTATATATAGACCAGTAATGGTCATAACCATTCGTGTAGAGATTTAAACAGATAGACACTTCTTTTGAAATTTGAAACTTTTGAATTTAACGGCCACCAATGTCGACATCCCTTAATTAAAAACCGTGTAGAATTTATTTTGAAAATGGTATTGAAAGGAAAACAAGATGAAGTGATTCTGAAGTAAAATAAACTAATTTTCCTATGTTTTAAAATAAAGAAGAGTAGAAAAATATATTTTTAGAATGTATATATATAAATTTGATTTTAAATCTCAAGTGTGTGTGTATGTATATATATGAAAGAATTTTTTAAAAATCAAAAGATAGTTTAAAAAGAAACGAAGTTTAAAACAAGAGTTTATTTAAAAACAAAAACAAAGAACATTTTAAGGCTAAAACATCTTTTTAAAAATCATTTGAAAAGATAATTTTTTAAAGCTAAAACATTTAAAAAAATAGTTTGGAAAATCATTTTAAAAACCATTTTGAAGTAGTTTTGCAAGCGTCTTCCCGTAGAATATTTCATCACATCAGGACTCGAGAACTTGTACAAAAACAGGATGTTCGTGGTAATGTAAGCCACTTGTCGTAGGTTTGTAAGCTACTTGTCGTGGGTTTGTAAGCCACTAAGAAGGTAAAAATCATTCTATCCCAAAAGAAATTTGAAATGAAGATTTCCATGCTATTATGAAGTTTTAACAAAACTAGACACTTATCTTGAAATCCTGATCTTGATACTCATGAGTCTTCAAACTTGATTATTATACTGTATAGTCTTCAATAATCAGTACCTGCCTTATATATATCTTGTATAATAACATTCACATATACCTAGACAATAGTGTTAGTATATAAGTTATAATAAAATAATTTACAATGGTTGTTGTCATCAAAACCACTATCCCCAGTTCCTAACAATCTCCCCCGTTTTGATGATGACAACCTTATAAAATATACTTACCACTTCGATCATACAACAACTCCCCCTTACACCAACAATTTCACCTTACTCCAAGCCTACTATTTTATATATCTTCTCCCCCTTTGTCATCAACAAAAATAACCTATAAACCTTGAACTTAATAAAAAATGAGATAAACAAATATATGACATATGAATAATAACTATGTACGAGTGAAATATAACATCCTAAGTTAAATGGAATTCAAGATTTTATACACTAATGATTGTTTTTAGAAGAATATTAATTAAGATAACACTTATATACAAATTGACAAACCAATATACAATCAAGAAAGAAAAAAACAAAAAAGGCTTAACGAGGACCCTTAACTATTGGTGATTTATGGACCGAACAACTTGGATAGTGGAGACAAAAGTTTCCATGTTGTTCGACCTAGTTTCCATTAGCATCAAAAAGGACCTCTCCAACGCAAATCATGCCATCGTCTTCGTCCATATGAATATTCGAATTCGGCAGAGGATGTTCTTCTTCTTCATCCTCTTGTTATTCATCTAGAGGCTCTTCTTCTTCAGAATCCATGGGTTGTGATGATTCTTTGATGACAATGGGATTGGCATGGTTATCCATAAGGAAGTTTTGTAAATTCCTAAGGATTCTTCCTTGCCTATCTTGTTCTCTGGCCATTCGCAGTTGATTCACTTGAATTTCCATCATCATTTAAAGAAAATCTTTCATATTCTCTTGTAATTTGATGACTCGTACGTGTGTGCAACGTTGAAAAGGACCAGAATGAGTAGAAGTAGGTAAAGAAGGTTGATTATTAAAGGAGGAAGCCATTAGTTTATTGTTTTAGAAGTTTATTACAGAGAATAGAACAGAGAAAAGAAGTAAAAGTCGAAATATTTAAATATATAACCAAATAACTTCTTCTAGAGGGAAATTTAAATTTGAAAATCTTGGCTTGTATGTCGACATAGGGGGATGGGTCATGTCGACATGCCCAGTTCAATTGGAGAAATTTTTATTTATATTAATTATTAACTATACTTGTATTATTTATAATTTATATTTCAGTTAATGAACATATACCTAATTCTCTTGTAAATTTAGTAAATTTTTGTTCATTTAATGGTTTGGTTATTATATCAGCAATCTGTTTTTCAGTATTAATATATTCAAGAGTTATGACTTCTTTACTTATATAATGTCTAAGAAAATGATGTCTAATATCAATATGTTTTGTTCTAGCATGATGAGTTGGATTTTTAGATAGGTTTATTGCACTAGTATTGTCATAATAAATTGATGATTTAGTTATAGTTAATCCAAAATCTTTTAAAGTTTGCTGCATATATATAACCTGAGAACAAGCCAAAGCAGTAGATATATATTTTGCTTTAGTTGTTGACAAGGATACAGTGTTTTGCTTCTTACTAAACTAGGAAACCAGAGAATGTCATAGAAAGTGACAAATTTCACTTGTACTTTTTCGGTCTGATTTACAACCAACGTAATCAGCATCACAATATGAAATTAAATCAAATACATCATTTTTAGCGTAAAATAAACCATAGTCTAAAGTATGTTTTACATATCTTAAAATTATTTTAACAGCTTTTAAGTGAATTTCTTTAGGTTGAGATTTGTATCTTGCACAGAGACAGACACTATGCATGATGTCAGGATGGCTTGCTGTTATTTTAAGCAGCAAACTAATCATTCCCCTATATAATTTTTAATCAACATATTTTGATTTATCTTCTTTACTTAAAGCTACATTAATTGTCATTGGAGTTGGTTTCCCACTAGAAGTGGTCAATCCAAATTTTATTAATTAAATCCTTAGCATATTTTTCTTGACTAATGAAAATTCCTTTATCTAATTGTTGATTTGAAGTCCTAAGAAGAAACTTAGTTCTTCATATGGCTCATTCCAAATTCTTTAGTCATTATATCTAAAAGTTTTATTCATTACATTATTATTTGACCCAAATATTATATCATCTACATATATTTTTAATAATTGAATATAATTTTTGTTTCTTTTAATAAAAAGAGTTGTATCTATTTTACCAATTTCAAAACCAGATTGTAGTAAACAAGATCTTAGTCTTACATACCAGGCTCTAAGAGCTTGTTTCAGACCATATAAAGCTTTCTTTAATTTATATACATGATTTGGAAATTTATTAGCTTCAAAAAGTGGAGGTTATTTGTAACAATCCAGGTTTTAACGATTACCTAAGAATATTAAATTATAACGGCAGTTATAGTTTTATAGTATAAATTAATAACTAAAGAGGAATTAAAATTGTTTATTGGAAATAAACAATATATTTGAGTATAAAATGAGAAAATAGAATTTTGAAAACTTTATTAAGATGGTTTGAGTTAAAAGATTGAGGAAATGTGTTTTATTTAGAGTTAAAGCGATAATTTTGTTAATTATTGCTATTTACTTCTTTTAATAATTTTTAAAAGAAGTAATTAATTTTTAAAATTGGATATTTTTAATAAAATGATGGAAATGAGTTTAAAAAATAATTTGAGCATAAAATTATATTTGAAATGAGTTATAGAATTTTATTACACAAAAATGTGATTTTTGTGTAATTTATAATGTTAGTTACAATGAGTTTTGTAATTAAAGATGTAAATTTGCTATTTTATTTAAAATAGGGAAATATGATAATAGAATGTTTTAAATATATAAATAATCTTTTATTTTGAGTGTAAAACATTTTATTCATCAAGAGTATGAAGTTCATAATTTTTAAAGAAGAAAAACTTGTATTATTGTGATTTTATTTGTTAACATACATGGTTAAGTGTTTAAATAAGTGAATGAATATTATCTTAACCTAATTTTCTTTTAAATTGGACCTTAACCCATTAACCTAATTCAAACTTGGCCTGTAAGAAATGAGAAAAAGAAAACCTGTACGCATTTTTTCTCACTTATTCCTCTAGCCTCCAGAAGCGTGCTAATGGCTGAAACCCTCTTTCCTCCTTCAATCTATGCTAAATCCATAAAATTAAAAGTAAACTGATGATTTAAAAGGTTAAAGAAAGAGCTAAATTCAGGCAATCAATTTCTAAAACCCTTATCTTCATCAAAAAACTATTTTTGTAATGATAATTGTTGATTTGCTTCTCTCCTTGTTTGCATGTACCAGTTCTTAGTTTTACTGGTTTGGATGCTCTGTTCTTGGCTAAAAGCATAAACCTTTGGCATCTAAATCATAATTCAATCTTCATAAAGGCAAGGTAAGTGTAAAACTCACAAACCCTAGCTCTTTACATGATCAAAATGTTATAATCAGTGAATTACTGAAGCTGAAACAAATTTAGGCATAACTTTCTCGTTTTTGATCCGATTTTGATAATATTGGATGTTCCCAAAAGCTTAATTCATGTGCTACAACTTTCATGTTTTGAGTTTTCTATAATTTTGATGTTAGCTATGTCAAAATCTAATTTTTCTACTGCAAAGCCGAGAGCAAAACCAATATTTGCTCTGTCATTGAAGCTGAAACGATTTTGACTATAACTACTTCGTTTCTTAACCGATTTTGATGATCTTAGTCATTCCGGAAAGCTTAGAAACTAAGCTACAACTTTTATTTTATTCATTTTTTCCTGATTTCGAAGTTACCTATGCTAAAATTGCAGTTGTTTGTCACTGCCCTGTAAATGCATAAGTTCAGGCTGAGTTTGATGTTTTTTTTTAGTAATTTGATCGTAACATTCTTGTTTCAAATCGAAATTTAAAAATTTTAGATGTTCTGAAATCCTTGTAAAATATGCCATAACTTTTTTGTTTTTGGTTTTGATGATTTTGAGTTTACACAGTGAATAACTGACTTTTTTATCGCTAGCCTGTGTTGATAGCCAGTGCACATAAATTTTTCTAAGTAGTATTTCGCTCATAACTTATTCATTACCGATCGAAATATCAAAATGTTTGATGATATGGAAACCATCTGATGTAGGCTACAACTTTCATGTTTTGAATTTTGTAGAATCTCGAAGTTTAAATGGTGGAAAATTGACGTTTTACTTCTGGCCTGTCACTGACAGCCATAATATTTATATATTTGTCTGATTTCGACGATTTCATTTGCATTCTTTTGCAATTTTTTTAAAATGAATTTGATGCTAATATTTGATCATTTTGTCCAGCAATGGACTAATTAAGTTAGGATGAGATTTGAATTTAAATTAATTTAAATTCGATTTAAATTTGAATATCGGTTTAGGCCGATTAAAATTGCAAATTGATGTTTTCTTGAGTTTTAAAAAAAAATCCGAATAAATTCCAGAAAATCTTCTAACATCGTGGTTGGAGTAATAAATGTTTTTATGTATTTTTAGAGGTTTTTAATCAATTATTCTTTATCTTTAAGTCTTTTAAAAATTATTAAAATCCTTTTTAATGATGTGTTTTCTCTCAAAATCTTTTAGATAAATTTCTAAAATTTGTTTTATAACCCCGTTTTCTCAAGTAAAATATTTTATAATTAATTAATTTATTTTAATTACTTTGATGCTTTTTCGGACGTATGAGGAACTAAATTTAATGATTTAGTAAAAAAATGTGGTATGGGACATGTATTTTTGCTTTATCGCTTAATATCGGACTTGTACGATCGAAACCAATTTGAAGTGTTATTTTGAGTTGATTTAGAAGTTACCAAATTTTGGTGAAGATTATTGGTTTGAGAATTACTCTTTGAGTACATTCGACGACGAACCAATCTAGATGCATTTTTTGATGGCCGATGAAATGAGGCAATATTGATGTTAAGTTTTAATTTGCAACTATGGTTAAAAATAACCATCACGGTGTTCTTTTACTTGCCTAGGAGATGAGGCAAGTTGTTATGATGGATTGATGATGGTTTCGATATTTATGATGAATTTTTACTTGTCGATGAAATGAGACAAGTCTCGATGTCACCTAAAACTTGTCCAAGTAAGAGATAAGACGAGTTAGGTATCTTACACTCGCCAATGAGATGAGGCAGTGTTTATTTGATGATGTTTTAAGATGGTTTTCTAATGTGCCATCGACTAACGATTAGTACCCAATAGGTACGAACGTATCGTATGGGACGTACGTTGACGCCTGTTGGGTTCCTATTCGAGAAGTTGAGGCACATTCACGATGTTACTAGTGCTACAGACCGAGTACTCGGTTGGAGTCATCACGACGTTCATGAAGTTATTACTCGACTCCAATCATCATGACATTATTACTCGGATTTTTGTGACTGGGTGTCATCAAGATTTTTCCGACTATAGTCAATCAAGATGATCATGATGTTATGTGACCCTTAGTCATCACGATGAATGGTACCAAATAATGGTAGTACTAGTCAAGATGTAAATGCACGTGCTGTTTTCCATGAGGTTTTAGGTGTTTCGATTTCACTGTTTTGATGATGATGCTTTAGTATAGCCTTATTAAGAAAAAGGCTTATTGACATACATGGTTTTATTTGTGATTTCGAATACGATATTTTGGATTCTTTCCGGGCTCTATCAAGATGGATTTGAGACATTATATATATTTATACCAATGAGATGAGGTATAAATTATGGTAATGCTTTTATGATGAGTGTTGATAATAGATTTGAAATATATTTATATTTATACCAATAAGATGAGGTATAAATGATTATGGAGATTCCTTTATAATAAGTTTGATGATGGATTTGAGATGCATTTATAATTATACTGATGAGATGAGGTACAATAATTAAGAAGTTTCTATTAGATGAGTTTTATTTATGATGGATTCTTGAAGTTTTAATTATCTTATGAAGATTTACTTTATGGCCCATATCCTCGCCCATTTCATTCGGTTATATATATAATTAGATGAACCATGTCTATCTAATATGAATATTATACTCCTCTATGCAACCATCATGAACCATTGATGTATCACTCTAGAGATAACTTGATGACCTATATCATTCCATTGGTAACGATGGAATGGTTTTCCCCTTATCTCTTATCATCACCATTACTAATGATAAGTTCTAGCTAGCCTGACCTATGTGTTTTCACTCGGGTCAGACCGAGTTGTTTCAGGTATCATCTATTGGGCTTAGCTTGAAGTCGATGTTGAATATCAGCTCTTCTTTCTCTTGAGTAGTTTCCGTTCTTTCGCATACTCTGATGTAGTTATATTTAATTCGATGTATATAGTGTGGTCGAGCACCACCTCTATTGTGTTCATATTGTATTGTACTAAACATGTATCAGTGTATATGTATATATACGATGTTGATTACTGTTCTGTGATGTGCTTTTCATTTAGTTATTGTATTTTGTTCTGATTGATCCGTTAGCCACTTATAGTTTTGGATTAAGCATTTATTGGTTATGTCGATGCACTTGAGTTGAAAAAAAAATTAAATTTCATTTATAGACGTATTCAATAGATGTTTAAGATAAATTATAGATGGTCGCCCTTAACCAGCCCTATTCTTCACTTTAGTAGATAGAATCACTTGTTAATTCTCTTTTCTAAGATGGGTCTCGGGGTGGGGCGTTACGTTGTTCAACATAAATATCTTCTTTTACAAAACCATTTGGAAAAGAAATTTTAACATCCATCTGATATAACTTGAAATTATTGTAGTTTGCGAAAGCAAGTAGAATCCTGATAGCTTCTAGTGTTGTTACGGGTGCAAAGGTTTCGTCATAATCAATTCCTTCTTCTTGACAATTATTTGTGCGACTAAACGAGCTTTATTTCTCACGACCTCACTAAGTTCATTCATTTTATTTTTATACACCCATTTTGTTCCAATTATACTTTTATCCTCAACTCTAGGAACAAGTTCCCAAACATCATTTCTGGTGAACTGATCCAATTCTTCTTGCATAGCAAGAATACATAAATCATCAGATGATGCTTTCTTGATATAAAAGCTACGTTACTTATACTATTTAGTTGATTTCTTTTTTTAACTATAAATTCAATATTTCCTAGTATATTCTCTACAGGATGATCTTTTAATAACCTAATTCTTTTATTAGGTTCATTATTTAAAGTTACAAAATCTTCTTCATCTTCTATTTGTACGGTATCTTTAAAGTTTTCATCAAAAGATGCATGCATTGTTTATTCAATAATGTTAGTTGTTAAATTATAAACTCTAAATGCTTTACTTCTATTAAAATATCCGACAAAGATACCTTTGTTGGATTTAGGTTGAAATTTATCTAAATTATCTTTTGTATTAAGAATAAAACACTTACTACCAAAAACTTTAAAATAAGCTACTATGGGTTTCTTATTGTAAAGTAATTCATATGGTGTTTTATTAGTTAATGGTCTACTTAAAATCCCATTAATATATAACAAGCTGTAGCTACTGCTTCGACCCAAAACTTTTTAGGCAAGTTACTATCAGAAAGCATTGTTCTAGCACACTATTGAATCGTTCTATTCTTATGTTATACCACTCCGTTTTATTGTGGATTTCTTGGAAAAGAGAAATTATGAGAAATTCCTTACATAAATTCTAAAAAATTTCATTTTCAAATTCTACACCGTGATCAGTACGAATAGTTTTCATTTTTAAAGAAAGTTGATTTTAAATTCTTTTATAAAAATTCAAAAGCACCACTTTTAAGTTTAAGAAAAATTGTCCAAGTATATCTAGAATAATCATCTACAGCAACAAAAACATATTTATTGTGATTAACTGATTGAACTTGAGATGGACCAAATAAATCTAAATGAAGTAATTCTAGAGGTTTAGAAGTAGAAATCATATCTTTAATTTAAATGAACTTTTCTTAAGTTTTCCTAATTGTCAAGCATCACATATACTACCTACTTTAAAGTTTAACTTGGGAAGACCTCTAACTAAGTCAAGTTTTGATAACCTAGATAATAGTTTGAAATTTAAATTACCAAATCTTTTATGCCAAATCCAAGGGTCACTTGTATTAACCAAAAGACATAAGTTATCATTTGAAACTTTCATACTAAGGATTTAAATGTTTTTCTTCCTAATTCCTTCAAAGATAATATTTGACTTATTATCTTCGATGTGACACATATTTTTTCTGAATTTAATTTTAAAACCTTTTTCACATAGTTGACTTATACTAAGAAAATTATTTTTTAAATTTGTAACTAGCAAAACATCAGAAATAAAAGGAGTTTTAGAATTACCGACATTGCAGATCCAATCGCATATCCTTTTGAGTTATCTTAAAATTTGACCAATCCACCATCTTGATATATAATGTCATTGAGTATCTTGGGATTTCTAGTCATATGCCTTGAACAGCCACTATCAAGTATCCTTTTATTTTTCTCAATTTGCATAGTTTGTCCATTGGTTGTTGATTCTTCAAAAGCCATGTAACATGTGTATTCCAACATAATAAACCAATTCCGTAGATAACTTGATTTTCCATACAAACTATATGCAGACTTATGATACTTTGATGAAATGCATAAATTCAAGCTAGTGTAACAAAATTTCCTAAAAATGCCATTTTTAACTTTTCAAGTTTCTAATTATGAAAACTATGAAAACCAACACTCTGATACCAATTGAAAGGGAGTGCGGATTAGAGATCTTAAGGCTAATTTAACATTAGAGGGGGGTGAATAGTGTTTAATGGATTCTAAGACTTATATGGACTATATTAAAATTATGACACAAATAAATGCAGAACTTAATCACAGAATCAAACACAGATTCAGAAAGTAAACAAAAGCAGTAAAAGGAAAGAACACAATAGATTTTATACTGATTCGACGTTACCCTACGTCCATTCCTGCACCAAGGCAAACATCTCGTACATATTTTTATTATACCAATGTGGAGATTACAATCCTTAATTTCTATAGGCCTTGAGGTACCCTCCTATTTTCGAGTCCGGGGCAAACTCTCTTGATTTACGGGACACAAGATCACCCAATTGATTTCCAAGCACAACCACACCTTATAGAGAGACTCGATAAACTTTTGATTACAAGTTGATCATATAACTCTGAATAGCACTTTGATCTTCGAGAGAGGGTAGAGAATCAAACAAGAATGAGATTCTAATTTGATTCACTTGAGAATTCTGCAGAATTTCGGCACGATCTTAAAAATATGAAAATTTTATAATATGGATTTGTAGAGAAGGAGTGAATAAAATAAGAAAATAGTTAGTTAAAAAATTCATTTGTGAAGGCTATTTATAGACCAGTAACAGTCATAACCATTCGTGAAGAGATTTAAACGAATAGACACTTCTTTTGAAAATTGAAACTTTGAAATTTAACAGCCACCATGTCGACATGGTGTATCCTATGTTGTCGACATCCCTTGGTTAAGAACTATGTAATTTTTTTTGAAAATGGTATTGAAAGGAAAACAAGATGAAATGATTCTAAAGTATAATAAACTAATTTTCCTATGTTTTAAAATAAAGAAAGTAGAAAATATATTTTTAGAATGTATATATATAAATTTGATTTTAGATTTCAAGATATATAAATATATATATATATATATATATATATATATATAAAAGTATTTTTTAAAATCCGAAGATAGTCTAAAAACAAACGAAGTTTAAAACAAGAGTTTATTTAAAAACATAAACAAAGAATATTTTAAGGCTAAAACATCGTTTTGAAAATCATTTTGAAAGATAATTTTTTAAAGCTAAAACATTTTAAAAAAAACTTTTTTGAAAATCATTTTCGAAAACCATTTTGAAGTAGTTTTGCATGCTTCTTCTTGCAGAATATTTTATCACATCAGGACTCGAGAACTTGTACAAAACCAGAATGTTCGTGGGTTTGTAAGCCACTTGTCGTAGGTTTTGTAAGCTACTTGTTATGGGTTTGTAAGCCACTAAGAAGGTAGAAATGGGTTCCATCCCAAATGAATTTTGAAATGAAGATTCCCATACTATTATGAAGTTTTAACAAAACTAGACACTTATCTTGAAATCTTGATCTTGATACTCACGAGTCTTCAAACTTGATTTTTTCATTGTTGGTCTTTATACTGTACAATATTCAATAATCAGTACCTGCCTTATATATATCCTGCTTAATAACATTCATATATGTATCTAAACAATAGTGTTATTATATAAGTTATAATAAAATAAGTAACAAAGGTTGTTGTCATCAAAATCACTATCTTCAGTTCCTGACAAGCCCAGGCGAACCAACCCATGGATCGGTTGTAGCTTGAACCTAACATCTAGGCTATGTTCTAGTATTTCTCGATAAACATGCTTGTTATTTGTTTGCCCAGTTGATTTCCAAAAGTTGATTGCCTAATTTTAAATACAACATTTCATGTCAATTTTACTGATATTTCCGCATATGTGACTTATGAATTGTTGAATTTATGTCGATGTTTTATACTTTAGAAATTGTTCTATGGATCTTGGGAGGACTACAGACTTTTGATGCATGTTTATAACTAGATTTACAATGATTAATTTCTAAATCAAATCATTTTATAATAAACAATTTATGTACTAGTCTTATACACACACACACTATCTATTTTCATATACGGTGGCTTTAGAAATGTTTTGGAACGATAGTTTGAAAAACTTACTTATATATATTTCCATTATAAACAATTTTTTAAAAGTTGTTTTAAAAGAGAAATATTTTCATCAAATTGTACACTATCGATCGAATGAGAAATTTATTTAAACGGTTAAATAAAACGAGTGGTATGGAATGCTCGCGTTTGTTTTACCAACAAACTCTTGGGCTTGTTCGACCGAACCATTGTTACACGCCAGTATAGTTTACTATTGTATAGTAAACGTTTGGGTAAACCCGTATGGTATGGGACACATTGTTGTTACATATTCGATTGCTATATAAAAGTATTTAACCCTTTTAAACGAGTTTATGACTCACCTTTGATGTTTATAGGACTTGTTTCTATTTGATGTTTATAGGTTTTGTACCTATCTTGATGTTTAAAAGATTTATTCCTTTTTGATGTTGATAGGTTTTATACCTATCTTGTAGTTCATAGGTTTTATACCTATTTCGATGTTTATAAGCCTCGTACATATCTTGATGTATATAGACTTACGCCTATCTTGGAGTTACATGCAAGTAGATGAATTTATTTCACCAATCTTGGAGTTTAGCACACCTTTATTTATGAGATTTCAGGATTTCTATTTGTGAGATTTCTAAAGTCAACATTGTTGGAGTATCACCTAATGATTTCGGATTTTTTTGCTTTTTAGAAGCTATTATGAGTTTTTTTGGTATTTGGTGATTTAAAGTTATTGATGCATGTTTATATTTGTCGATATATGCTTATAATTGAGATCTAGATTAATTTATCTATCATTTGTTTTGCTAAAACATTTATCTTAGTCTTGACTGACCCGTTTATTATTTTTATAATACTCAGGTCAGACAAAGATGTTTCAGGTCCTTCAGCTTGAAGCTTTAGGGTGGATATCTTACCTGTTAACTAGTGGTTCTCTTTTATCATCCCACATATATATTTGACATTATGTAGTATCATGTGTTGACATTAGACTCCTTTTTTTACATATTCATTTTGAGATGTAGCATTTTGTATATATGTAGCCTACATTATGTACCCATTATTGTTGGTTCTGACTTATATATGTTATATTCCATTGTGACTGATCTGATATCCTATGATCGGTATGTTATTATATATTGTTCTGAATTTTTATTATAACCACCGTAGTTTCATTTTAAGCCTGAATTGTCTACGTCGATTCCACTTGATTCAAGAAATGTATATCGTATTAATCAACGTGTGTGACGACCCAAATTTTTTGAACATTTGAAATTGAGATATTTAATTGATTTTAAATATTTGAAAGTTGATTTAACTTTAATTTCAAATATGACCATGAATTTGACAATTAAATTATTGAATATAATTATAGAAATTTGGGTAAGATTTTGAATCTTCAGTTTTATGCTTGTTAAAAATATTTTCAAGGTTTAGACAATCTATATTGATAATACTGAAGATAATGGAAGCTTCATAATTGAATTTGAAAGCAAATTGTTCAGTTTTGAAATTATATAGTTTAAATCGATATATGAAAATAGCCTTCCGAGGCACAATCTCGGATTTTAATGAAACAAGTTCCGTTGGATCTGTAATATTGTATTATTATGGGATTTCAATTTTCCTAATGATTGGACTGATCATTTGGCCATACGATAAGCAAACGCATTGAAAATTTTATGGAAATTTAATTTAATAACTAGGTTCAAAAAGTTATCTTCTCCGTACAATCAAAGTTGGCCTCGAAACCTTTTCCATTTTGTTCAAAATAGGCGTATAACATTATGAACGCCTGGCGGCACGACTCGATAGGAGTTCGAAATTTTAAACTTCGAATTGGAGACGATTTAAATTTGAATTTAGATTAAATATTTATATACATGTTTCTTTCTTTACAACACGTGTTTGTCTTCATGCCCTCTATGTCGCATGTGTCATTTATAAAAAAATGAATGAAATAAAACAAAGCGAACAAAGGAAGGATGTATGGTCGAATGACAGTATTTTCTTTTCCTTTCCATTTCATTTCGCTTGAAAGAAAAAAACTAAAACGAATTCCAAGTCACAAAAGAAAATGAAGAAATGGCCACCCTCCTCAGTCTTAAATCGATCTACACTAAAATAAAGTAGGGTACGAAATCGCTTTCAAATCGAAGTCATTCGAGGCCGCGATAACGAAAACAGACTTGGCTCCATTTCAGATCTCGGTCGAGATGGAGCGACCAAGGTAGTGGGGGTCGCGGTAGATCCCGCGCGTGTCAGGTTGGAAGGTTTCGCGGCAGCAAATTGGCGTGCGTTCACAACCAGGTTGTCGTTGCGATCAGGCAAATGCGCAAATCACCGTGGGCTTGGCGGCGCACGTGCGAGCTTATAATAATGGAGGCACATTTGCATCGGAGTTTGGCCCGAGTTTGGAGTGGAATTCAATCGCTGGTGGACTCAAGAAAAATCGAAGGGCTGCTGCGGGCGGTAAAGGTATTTTTTCATTTTTGTTTTAATTTTAATTTTAATTTAATGCTAAGTAGAAACTTTAATTTAAATTGTTGTTTAAAATTTAAGTTATCGGAAATTAAATAGTTAAAACAGAAAATCAAATTTTTATTCACTAGAAAATATATAAGGTGAAAACAAGAAGATTTTATATGGAAAAGATTTTGAAATACATATATTTATATAGGGATATTGAAAATGTTTGAAGGATATATAGATAAATTAGATTTTTATGAGATCTATTAGCTTATTTTATAAAATTATATATATAGTTCCAACTGAAAAGGAAAAAATATACACATGCGCCTTTCAATTCTAAAATAAAATTTTAAGGTGATTTTTTTATTAGCTTATTTAAAATTTATTTAATTACTAAAAATAATTTGTAACAGAAAGTTTGCTAGAAATTTAATTTATTAGACAAAACGATTTATTAAAGGAAATTTAGTTTAACATTTAATTTTTAAATAAATTTATAAAAGAAATTGGTTTGAAATAAAATCATCGGATAATTAAAATTACGAAACGAAAATTGATTATTCGATTATTTCGCATATTAATGAATTGTATAAATGTTTATACCAGGTCTAATGTTATCCCACTTTTTGGTCAAAGCTGGAATATCAATAAATTGGCAAGGAATGATGGATATTGGGATGGAAGATCGATTGGAATCAAGGCTGCAATCGATGTCGTCAAAATTTGATTGAGCTCCGATCGGGACGGAATCGATTGTAGATGATGATGAGGACTAGGAGAGGCTATGTTCCAAATTCAGGTTAATCGGAGTTCGTATGAAGGAGATATGATCGATGCAAGGTAGGAAGAGCATGTTGTTCGTATCCATCGGTGCAAAGGATTGGTTCGTATCGATGTGTTTCGCATCGATCAGGAGGATAGTGTTTCGAATCAATAGTGTTCGTATCGATCAAAGGCAGGGCATGGTGGTGGTTCGAATCGATACGTTTCATATCGATCAGAAAGTAAGGACTTCGAATCGATACTGTTCGTATCGATCGACACAGGTTCGACTCAATGACTTCGTATCGATTAGATAGGAAGGCTTGATGGATTTCGACTCGATGGCAACACACCCAGATTGGTAGGCAAGCATGCAGAGGTTTGTTCGAATCGATACAGTTCGTATCGATCAGGATGGGGACAGGTGGTGCATTTCGAGTCCATGATCTCGTATCGATCACTGGAGCTCAGTTCAACTCCATCAGGTAAAATCTCGCTCGTATCCATCAGGTAAGGCTTCGTTTGTATCCATCATTGAGTTTGGTTTCATACCCATCTGTTGGCCTTTCATTCGTATCGATCAAATTCAACGTTTCGTATCGATCAGATCGATATGAAATACTCTTCTGCGATCGATACGAGAGAACATGCGATGCAAACAGTTGAGTACATGGAGAAGTGATGGACACGTGCAAGTGTAAAGCGTGGATACGTGCACGTCTCAGGAAAGAAGCGTTCAACTCGGCGCACCAAGTGGATCAACCCAGTCAACACGCCGCAAAGGTCGAATCGATCCAGGGGATTAGCGCCACGTCATTGTGCCGCGCGTGCTTCTGATCGAGTAGAATAGGATGGATTCGAACCAGTGGATACGAATACAACATCACTCACGCAAATGCAATTCGTATCGATCATATCTCCTAAACTGATGATCCAAATGCAATGAAATTTTCACAGCAGCTTGCATACAAGGTAAAGAATGTTTCTGCCAAGTTTCATCCCGATTGGATCAATTCTTGACGGATATGAAATAAATTCGTATCGATCACAGATCGAGTCAAAACTTTGTTGGGTCGGTCGCGTGGGCCCACTCACGTGTCAGAAGAAGTCCCCCAAGATTTTAGCTCGATCTCAGCCTCCAACGCCTATAAATAGCCTCCTGAAGCCTATAGAAAAGGGGATCTTTTGCCTGCTCAACGCCCAGACTCTGCCGGATTCATTTCTACACTTCAATACATCCATTGTACTCGAAATTCATCATTGCTACTGCTGTAATCATCTGTAACCAGCAAGGATAATCAATAAAAGGATAAAATATTAAAGTGGACGTAGGCCGGAGATAGCCGAACCACTATAAATCTTGTGTCTCTGTTCATTATTTCTGAATTGCTGTTTGTTATTTGCTGAGATCTGATATTTGCGATTGAATATTGCTGATTTATATTCATACTTTGGTGCTTTCACGGCATTTGGGGTTTGTGACCAATTTTGGCGCAAACATCTAAAATGGAGAAACAAGCTGGAACGGAAATGAGTTGGAATGGATTGCAAATTAAAGGTGAGATCTTCTCACTCAGATTAAAATTGGAATTTTAATTATTGATTGACTGTTGATGTGGTAATTTATATGGTAGTATATATATATATATATATTTGGAGTGATCGATTTCCCGTATTATATAGTGGATGAGACCCTATGCGCCACATAATAGCAGATAATATTATTTGATCCCATATACTACGATATTCCACCTCGAAGTGGAATTGGTATTTAATTGTTATGCTAACATGCGTGGATGCAGGAAAACAGGTTGGAGGGATCCAGCTGGATTCCTCAAATATTTGAATTTGTTTCATATGTTGTGTGTTGATTTATTTGTAATCCGTGTGTGATTATGTTTGTGATTGAAATCGTTGAAAGCTATAGTTTAGCCGAATATATTTTTGGTATCGTAGGATACCAGAAATAAATAAAGTTTGATTTTTGAAATTTAAGTAGAAAGTTTATAGTAAAATTAATTTTTGAAAATTGGATAAATTTAAAAGAGGAATTTTAAAAAAAGAATAAAGATTGATATTTGTAATCCTATAGAATAAAATTCCAAAATATGGAAAAAAAGGTTTAATAAATGGATTTCTTCAAAAGTTGAAGAATTTATTTAAAATACGGATTTTAAATAGTTTGGAAGAGATAAAGGAATTTATTTTAAAAGGAAATAAATTTAGAAATCAAATTTGGAATCTAATTTGGTGTTTGAAATGATTTTTGAACTCAATTTGGAATTTGATTTGTTGTTAAAATAAATTTTAGAAAATCTATTTGAAAACTGATTTGGTGTTTGAAAATTAATATTTGGGAAATCAAATTTGGAATTTGATTTGGTGTCTGAAATAAATTTAAAAATCAATTTGGAATTTGATTTGGCGACTGAAATTAAATATATAGAAATCGATTTGAAAATCATATATCAGTGCATATTTGGGAATTCACTATGGGAATTTATAAAGGAAAGGAAAATTTGTTTTAAAAATAAATATTGGTTTATTTTTAAAAGTGTGGAAAGGAATTTACAGATTTGGAATGTCAATTTGAAATAAATCAAGAAGGATTCATTGATTGATTTAAATGAACCATCTTAGATAGGAAAGTGTATTTCCCTGGAAAGCCAGGTATATTTTCAAAGTATATTTTAGAATATAAATTAAAAGTTCTAGAAATTGGTTTGGAAGAATATTGTTGGAGAAATTATTTTTGGGAATTGATTTTAAATCTTTAAAGTAAATATTTATTAAGTTAATTATAGAAGTGATTATTTTAAAAGATTTAACTGATATTTGATTTAGAAAATGGTTATTTAAATATTTATACTCCAACTACTAATTTTATTTTAAAATTAGTTTGGACTTGAAGTTTTATATGAGATATTGATATAATATTTTCATAACCAGTATTTAAATAAAGTGTTTAAAAATAGTTGTTATTTTAATTGTTTCCAAGCATATATATTGGATAAGTGCTCTAAATTTTTTAAAAGTATTTGGACTTGGCAGATTTTCAGTGGAAACAGATAAATAATTGGAAATTTATTCCACGTGAGGAAAGTAATTTGAAATTTATTTTCAAAGTGTTGAAAATATATCTTGCGAAAGTCTTTTGAAAGTAAATAATTGGGGGAAAGTTATTTAAAATCTAGTGATTGTTGTGAATATTGATTGATAGTTAAATAACCAACTATCAATATTGGCCTTTAAATGGCATTTGAATTTCGGTGCGACTGGGGGTCGGATTCCGATTGGTTATTCGAAAATCACATCGAATCTTTGTGATGGATCTTTTATTTAAAAGATCAAAGTGGAAATTTGTTATGATTTACTTGTAATCGGAAGGTAACACTTATTTTTAAAATAAGCGCTCATCATTTGGATTAGCCAGGAAAGGACTTTGTGCCATAGAAACCATTCCGAATAATGACACAATGAAATGGGATTGCATTTGAAGACGGTGTTGAAGACCGGGTATTTTCGAAAGCGAAAGGATTGCCTGTCGATTGTCTCTGCACTGATTTTATCTGGTATAGAGATTATATCACCCTTTGTGATGGGGAGTCCGGACGTGTTTAGTTAATATCCGGATTTGCACGGGCTTCTTTAATGTGCCTTCGGTTCCGTTCGATCCCGAAATGAACTTGTATGGATGTGTGTCCGACGTTACACTTTGAGATGTAAAGCCGGTTTCTATCAAATACATTCCTACTGGTGGCAAAGAATTTATTCCCTTAGCTTAACACCCTTCTCTTAGACGTACGGGCTCAGAGGTTATGTAGTTGATGGTTACTAGTGATACATTCTCAATTTGGTAATGTGGCATACGAAGTGCTGCTGATCATTTTTTGATCGAAGCATGGCTTTTGTTTAAAGCGTAGCTTTGTGGACGAGACTTTTTCGAACCTCACAAATCGAAAATGGTCAAAACAGGAAGGATGCAGCAAGGTTATTTCGGGGTAGCGCCCCCTGAGGGTATGTCCATTTCCTTATGGAAAGAGGTGGTATCATGGTATGGAGCCCAGATATTTAACCTATGTGGTTACTGCAAATTTGTGCTTTGTGGTTGTTGGTGTTGAGGATCCTCGGATAAAGGTCGATTACGACCGGGGAATGGCATATTAGTGATAGTTAGTTATCTAGTTACAGAGGTAACTCGGCCTTGTGTTGGCATAGATCCGGCTAGGTTCTCGGGGCGTCCCTCCGAAGGCGTACCATACTAGAATGGTACATACGCTGGCCAAGATTAATATTATACTTGAAAATGATTTCCATTATGCACTAATAATAATAATATCAAAGAGATTTTGCGTATCAAGCTTGTTTGACTATCATAAGAAGAAATCTCCTCCAATTCAGCGCTTACATTGTGTGTGTGCGGGGAGGCCTTATGGTAGTTTCATTTTCCAAAAGCATAGCGGATTTCTTTTCATTTTCTTTGTGAATATAACTATTTTTAAGATCTCACACCAGTCTCATGAATGACTTGGAGTTTATTGTTCCCTTTCTAAACTCTGGGTGCCCACAATTTTCTACACGGGCAGCCTAGAGTTAGGTTATCAGTTGTTCTGGAGTGAAATCGGTAAAGTATGCTGTGGAGATCTAGAGGCAAGCTGGATGGCAAGGCGTATCACTTGTATATAATATTCTTTTCCGCTGTTTTGTTGTAACACTCTAATAATGTGATGTATTAACTGATATAGTGCTTTTGTTTTAAAGATTATTCATTTATCAATTATATTTTGTTCCGCTGCGAAATGTGAGATTCTGTTGTTGTTTCTATTTATTCTTCTATTTTCTTCTTCTTTAATCCTAACGGTCCGGTTTTTTGGCATTCGATTGTGCAGCATTTGATACAGTGGACGTATTGATGTCAACTTTCGAGCGTTGAAAAATTGGGTCATTACAGAGTGGTATCAGAGCATTTGGTTAAGCGACGACCTTGGCTTTGGTGGGAATTACTCATTAGAGATAGAGTCAGTAGTACTCTAGAATGCGTTTGAGTGTAATAATAGATATGAGCACGTATTTGTTAGTGAATATAAAAAATTATTCTGTATTGTGTTGACTTATCGGTTGATTGTTTATAGATTCTGGTCGGTGCAGTTTGGCCAACTGTATCGATAGGGGTTCTAAACTCTTAAATAAGGTAAATTGAAACAGTGTCGTTTTAAAATAGGGTAAATGGAATAATTTTACCCAAATTATTTTTGTATATAAAAGGAATAATTTTCCATAAATTATTATATAGTAAATGGTTGCTTGGATGTTAGGAAGTGATAATATTAAGTTATTGTCATTGATTATTGAATAAGAAATTGAAATCATAATCAAAAGCAGAGAAATAAGTTTAAATACAAATGGGATTTGTAAATATGAATTGTAAATGTGATTATAATTTGAAATAGAATTCTAGAGAAATATTTGGACATGTTTTTGAAAAGATTTGAAATTTGGAAAATTTGGAAATTAAATACCTTTTGATATGAAAATGATTTTTCAAAGGTTTTGGAGAAAAATGTTTTTAATAGGGATAAAAACTCTAAACTCTTTTCGGTCGCTGGAAAATAACTTCGGTGATGATTGCAGCATCATCGATGTTCATTTTCGAGTTTCGAGGAGAGGAATTGCTGCCAAATTATTTTAAATGGAAGTTGTTTGTAAACTGAGTTTGGTTTTGGTTATTCAAAAGATAATTTGAATTTATTTCAAAAATGATTTTTAAATGTTGGAAAGACTTTGGAATCTGATAAAAATAGTTATGGAATAAAACTTATTTAGGTGGAAAATAAAATTGTGAATGAATAAATGAATTTACAATTGCAAGTAGATGAAAGTGAAATTGAATGTTGAAATTAATTTTGAATTTGTAAGTAAATAGAACTGGAATTGGAATTGAAATTGATTTGTGATAAACAAAGCGAAGTATTAAAATAAAATTAGTAAGTAAAACTAATGGAATGAATGACCAATTAAATATGGTTTGAAATGAATTGAATTCAATATTGGTAAATAAAGGTAAATTGAATTCATATGAAATGGGAAATTCAGTTTAAATAAGTGGTTATAAACCAAAATGGTTAATTGGAAGTAAATATAAGAAGTATATAGAATATTTATGTTAACTTAAGAAATAAATGGTGAAATTTTTAAGTAAAATTTGGAGTTGAGAAAATATTCTAAATTGATAAGTGAATGAAGATTAAACTGGAAAATTGTGAAATGACGATTGTGAATAAGTGTATTGTAATGAAAATAAAATGTGAATAAAAGAAAAGTGATTGATAAAGATAATAATCAATTGGAATTAATACATAGGGTGCACATATTTTTTCTCATAGCGGTTTGATCCAGAATTCGAGCACAGAATTTCAAGATAATTATATCGATCCAAGTTAGGATTTTTCACTCGATTTTCGACGACGAACCTGGATATGGATTTTCGGTTGATTCTTGAAATTCTCTATCATAGTTTACGGCTATGCAAGGAGAATGACAGTTTCTGATCAAGAAACCAGATCTGAGTTTACACTAGGAAGTCAGGTGGACGATACTAGTTCGTAAGTGAAATTTTGTGATCGAGTGAGCTATCAAAATTGGTATCGCATACGAATGATATAAGTGTATCGTACAGACTTGAATGAATATGGAAACTTTTATAAAGGAATGCGTCAAATAAAGTTGAATGTTGTAATTGGATATTATGGCTAGTAGGATATACAGATGTCATAAAGGAAAATGGAATTGGAATTTTTAATTTCAAAGATAAATTTGAATTGCTCGAAAAAGGTATGTATTTAAATTTCAATATGAAATTTGATGATTTTCTTGTCTAATCCCTTGGCGTTTTGTTTTCTTTTGAAATCCGGAGGCCGGTAGAGGCATTTTGTAGCCGTACCGAGCTAGCCACGTAAAGGGGACGCTGTCGAAATTTTTTGAAAATTTAGGAAGTTAGAAAAAATTTTGAGAAAATTTTGATAATTTAAAATTTGAATTGAATTTAAATTTAAATTATTAAGAAAACAACGTTGATTTGAATTTATGGAAGGTTTTGGAAAGTTAGTTAAAATGACGATGGATCTTTAATAAAAAGATTTGCTTTGGCAAGTTGTTGAAACTATTTGGTTTTGGGAAAATGATAAATGGGTTGGGGATCATTCTTCTGAACCAGTAATTTCGGGATGAAATTCTTTTAAGCAGGAAGAATGTGACGACCTAGAATTTTTGAACATTTGAAATTGAGATATTTAATTCATTTTAAATATTTGGATGTTGATTTAAATTGAATTTCAAATATGACTATGAATTTGACAATTAAATTATTGAATTTAATTATAGAAATTTGGGTAAGATTTTGAATCTTCAGTTTTATGCTTTTGTTAGAAATATTTTCAAGGTTTAGAAAATCTATATTGATAATACTGAAGATAATGGAAGCTTTGGAATTGAATTTGAAAGTAAATTGTTCAGTTTTGAAATTATATAGTTTAAATCGATATTTAAAAATAGCCTTCCGAGGCACAATCTCGGATTTTAACGAAACTAATTCCGTTGGATCCGCAATATTGTATTATTATTGGATTTCAATTTTCGTAACGATTGGAGTGATCATTTGGCTGTATGATAAGCAAACGCGCTGAAAATTTTATCGAAATTTAATTTAATAACTGGGTTTAAAAGGCTATCTTCTCCGTACGATCAAATTTGGCCTCGGAACCTTTTCCATTATGTTCGGAATAGGTGTATAACATTATAAATGCCTGGCGGCATGTCTCGATAGGAGTTGGAAATTTTGAACTTCGAGTTGGAGACGATTTAAATTTGAATTTAGATTAAATATTTATATACACGTACAATACCCAAATTTAACACGTTTCTTTCTTTACAACACATGTTCGTCTTCATGCCTTCTATGTTGCACGCGTCATTTATAAAGAAAAAGAATGAATAAAACAAAGCGAACAAAGGAAGGATATATGGTCGAACGATAGTATTTTATTTTCCTTCCCAGTTGATTTCGCTTGGGAAAAAAATTAAGCAGAAGAAAACGAAGAAATGTCCGTCCTCCTCAGTCTTAAATTGATTACACCAAAATAAAGTAGGGTCTGAAATCGCATTCAAATTGAAGTCGATCGAGGCCGCGATAACGAAAATGGACCGGGCTCCATTTCAAATCTCGATCGAGATGGAGAGACCTAGGCTATGGGGGGTCGCGGCTATATCGCGTGCGTCAGTTTGGAAAGTTTTGCGGCAGCAAATTGGCGTGTGTTCATAGCCAGGTTGTCGTCGCGATCAGGCAAATGCGCAAATCGCCGTGGGCTTGGCGGCGCATGTGCAAGCTCGTAATAATGGAGGCACGTTTGCGTCGGAGTTTGGCTTGAGTTCGAAGTGTAATTCAATCGCTAGTGGACTCGAGAAAAATCGAAGGGCAGTTGCGGGCAGTAAATGTATTTTTTCAGTTTTGTTTTAATTTAAATTTAAATTTAATTTTAAGTAGAAACTTTAATTCATGTTATTGTTTAAAATTTAAGTTATCATAAATTAAACAGTAAAACAGAAAATTAAATTTTTATTCACTAGAAAACATACAGAGTTAAAACAGGAAGTTTTGTATGGAAAAGATTTTGAAATATATATTTTATATATGGATATTAATAATGTTTGAAGGCTATATAGATAAATTAGATTTTTATGAGATCTATAGCTTATTTTATAAAACTATATATATAGTTGGAAGTGAAAAAGAAAAAAAAATATACACATGCGCCTTTCAATTCTAAAATAAAATTTTAAGGTGATTTATTTTGTTTAATAGCTTATTTAAAATTTATTTTAATTACTAAAAATTTTGTTAGAAATTTAATTAATTATATAAAATGATTTATTAAAGGAAATTTAGTTTAAAATTTAATTTTTAAATAAATTTATTAAAAGAAATTATTTTGAAACAAAATCATTGGATAATTAAAATTACCAAACGAAAAATAATTATTCGATTATTTCGAATATTAATGAATTGTATAAATGTTTATACAAGGTCTAAAATGGAGAAACAAGCCGGAATGGAAATGAGTTGGAATGGATTGCAAATTAAAGGTGAGATCTTCTCACTCAAATTAAAATTGGAATTTTCGTTATTGATTGACTGTTGGATATGGTAGTATATATAATTGTATGTATGTATATATATATATATATTTGGAGTGATTGATTTCCCGCATTATATAGCGGATGAGACCCTATGCGCCGCATAATAGCGGATGATATTGTTTAATCCCATATACCGCGATATTCCACCTCGAAGTGGAATTGGTATTTAATTGTTATGCTAACATCTGTGGATGTAGAAAAACAGGTTGGAGGGATCCAACTGGATTCCTTAAATATTTGAATTTGTTTTATATGATGTGAGTTGATTTATTTATAATCTATGTGTGGTTATATTTGTGATTGAAATCGTTGAAGGCTATAGTTTGGCCGAATATATTTTTGGTATCGTAGGATACGAGAAATAAATAAAGTTTGATTTTTGAAATGTGATGACTCAAAATTTCGGGAAATATATATTTAATAATCTATATTAAAAATTAAATTTGATTTTATAATTTCTTTTATAATTTAAATTTAAATTGGCAAATTATCCTTTTAAAAGCAAATAAATATTTAAATTGGTGAATTTTATCTCTTAAAAACTAATAAAATATTTTCTATTTATAATATACATATATGTTTGTATATATTGTAAATAAAAATCTTTAGTTTTCTTTGGTTTTAATTTAATAAATAAACAAACCATGTTTTCAAATTCTAATATATTTTGGTAATTTGGAAATTTTAATTTAATTTAACATAAAGCTTTTCAAAGCTATTTAAATAAATAACTATATGGTTTTAAAATACTTAAAATAAATGTTTAATTGTTTAAATTATAACTTAAGTTTAAATTTAAATAAAATTAATAAAAAGGTTTCCTTTCTTTTTAAATATTGCTTAATAAATATGATTTGAAATTAGATATGAAAGTTTAAAATACAATATAGCATATGATATATTAATTCAGTTAAGTATAATAAGCAATCTATAAATAATAAGATAACCTCTTTTTTTTAAATTATTTAAAATTGATAAATGTGTTATTATCAAACAATAATTATAATGTATTGTTTTTATATATAAATATAATAGATTTTAAGGAATATAGGATTTGTTATTTTCAAAATTAAATGTGTAGTTATACATGTATATATAACTTGGTTTTTAAATTGGATTTTAGAATTCAATTTGAATGTGAATTTAAAGTTTTGAAATTCAAAGGATAAATATTTTAAAGTATTTTTGATTTTTAAAATATATGTTTAAGCTTGTATTTATATATAATTGGTTTTTATAACATTTTCTTTAAGTAATTCATATACACATATAGATAAGCATTTGTAAAATAATGAAGTGAGCATAAAATCTTTTATTAACATTTAAAATAAAAAGAAAATACTTAATGTGCAAGTGTAATTATACTAAGGGTTCATTATACAAGTGTTAAATAATAAGCATATAAAGTGACAAATGTTAATATATTCGACAAGTGTCCTTATTAATTTTCATTTCCTTTTATTTTAATTAAATCAAAAAAATTACTTATAAAAACACATTGCTTCTCACCCTTATTCTTTTTTATATTCTTCAAATTCATAGTGAATAAAACTTCAGCTGAAACCATTTTCAAAAACAAAAATCAGTAACCAAACCCCTCTAAAACCAGAAATCATGTTCAAATCAAAATTAGTAATTATCCTCTTCAAACCAAATTCAAAAGCCTGTGCATTTTCTTCAAATTGTCTCATTTTTTTCAATCTGTACATAATACTCCTCACAAACCAGTACCAGTAATCACCTTCAAAACCAATCTGTAAATCAACTCTTCAAACCATTTTTTTTCAAATAAAAAACTTGTACATTTCAAAGATCAAAACAAAAACAGTGAGTAACACTTCCTCAAACAAAAAAAAATCAAAGCCTGTTTCTTTTCAACCTGGAAGCAAGCATGCAGTTTTAAGTCATAGAAGCAATTCAAGTTTATAAATCAAGCCTGCATGCAAACCTGAGACAAGCAACTCAAGTTCTTAAATCAAAGAAACACTTTTCAGCGATTCAAATTTTTTAATCAAGAATAAAGAAGGAAAGACACTCAAAGTTTTAAAGTTCAAAGGCTTTTCAAAATAGAAATGGAAGCTCTGTTCTTCATTTTCAATCAGGTGAGTAACATTTTTTTTAAAAGCTTAAGTACAATTATGGTTGCATGTTATTTCCGTGATAAATATTGTATTGTGTGTTTATATATAAGTGAATCTTCTGTGTATATATGAATAGATATATGTGTGCATATTATTGTTTTTATGCTACACTGTTTTTAGATTCCCAGGTTCAAAATTTATTCAAAATCCATATCCTCTTGATCTAATTGTTGTTAGGACTTAAGTTTCAAACAAGATTTGTTTGTTTGATTATAGACTAAGTTTTAAAATTTTATTTAAGTTAAAATAAATTGAATTCTCACTGGAAACTAAAAATAACAGAGCTAGCTTAACATAGGTGAAAATTTAATCATCTAATTCATTGCTTTAGACATATGATTTGAAAACTTAACCAAAATTATGATTTTAGTAGTGATATCATAATTTTTTGTAGTGGGATTTGGGTTCAGTTCTGGTTTGATCAGAAAATTGTATTTTGGAGTTTTCTGATGATCTATGTGATCGGGGTGGACGCGATCATCACTGGAGGTGGAGGAGTGTATGGGGGTGTTTGAGAAAAATGTTAGAAGTGATGGCAGATCACTGTGGCGGCGGCGGCGATCGATTTAAGTTTATAAACCTAGTTTTGGCTAGGTCAGGTGTTTCGATCGTCACAATGTCTCTGGATGCTCGAGTTCAACGGGACTCTGGGATTTGGAAGTAGGGGTGGTAGCGAAGTCGTGGCTGGAAGCGCTGGAGCTCAAGTGATCGGCGTCGCGAGATCGATGGTGTTCCAGGTCTTTTGTCTTTGTTCCAGTTTTGGAAGGAATGCTCGAATCTGATTTTCGAGATTGGTGTGACGATCTGATGATCGAGGGTTGGTGCAAGGATGATCGACGACATGAGGAAGCTTTCGACGATGATCGGAGTTGGACGGCGCCACCGTGCATGTGCACGGTGCACTTCTGTTCAGGATGAAGTTGGGTTTGGAGAGAGAAGAGTGGTAATCGAGTTTGCTTGAGTCTTTCGTGTGTTTTGCTCGAAGATTTTTTGGTTTTGGCTCGAAGCTTTTGAAGATGGGCTCGGGTCATTTGATGGTTACAGGTTTTTATAAACCTATCTGCTTTTAAATTTTAAATTGATTTTAAAATGTGGAAGCAAGATTTAAACAAGTTTTAAATTAGTTTTAATTATGGATTCAAATCCAAATTTGTATCCTTGTTTTGAAATAAAATAAATTTTTTTAAAATTTAAATGTTTTAACAACTTTAAAATGTTTAAAGTATATCTAAAATGATTTGAATTTAAAAGGAATTTGGTTTAATCTCTTTCAGTTTCTTTTATGAGATAATTATTTCTTTAACATGTGATTTAAAAGGTTTTTAAATTGGTTTAAATTGTGAATCTTAGTTTGAAATGGAATTTAAAAGTAAAATGTTTCAAATGTTTTGTTAATGACAATTGTCATTAATAAGAAAATGTTTTTATCTTAAAGTTAATTGAGATTTAATGATTTAGGATAATTTAAATTATTA
Organism: Allium cepa; assembly: GCA_030765085.1. Lineage (NCBI taxonomy): Eukaryota > Viridiplantae > Streptophyta > Magnoliopsida > Asparagales > Amaryllidaceae > Allium > Allium cepa. Next base: position 1,048,689,277 of record CM060941.1, read on the forward strand.
AGGCAATTAAAGAATAATTAATTAACTTAATTAATAAATAATTTATATTTATTAATTAAGTAATTAAGGGTTTAAATTAATTAATTAATGATTAAGTTAATTAATTAAGGAATAATTGATTTGTAATTAAGAATCATTAATTAGATAAGATTAGGTTGTTAATTAATGATTAGAGATTAATTAATCAATTAATTAAAAATTAATTAAGTTACAGATAAGCACTTAATTAATTAAATAATTAGAGAAAAATTAATGGGTTATTAAAATAAATTAATTTATAATTAACAATGATTAATGTAAGTTTAATTACTTTAGAGAAGTAAATAAAGAATTGTTAATAGTTAATGAGGATCATTAACTTGAGATTATTTAATAATTAATTAATGTGATTAATTTTAATAATTAATCAGATTAATTAATTAAGGATAATCATTTATGAGATTGGTTAAGTATAATTACTTAATGGAAGTAATTAAGGAATTAATTACTCATTGTAATTAATTGAGTTTAATGTGATTAGTTTAAGTAAATTAATTAAGTTTAACTAATTTAACATAATTATTGGATGATTTGATAAGTAATCACTTAATGTAATCAATAAGTGTAATTACTTAGTGAAGTAATTGGTGGGTAATTACTGGATGTAATTAAATGGAAGGATGATAAATAATGGTAGTAATTTGGGTTTAATTACTTTTTATAATTAATCAACGGATTAATTAAAGATAATTAATTAAGGAGTAATTAATTTACTTAATGAAGTAATTAAGGGTAGTTAATTACTGGATGAGATTAATCAAGAGTGATTAATAAATGTGGTTTAATTAAAGATTAATTACTAAATGTGATTAATTTAAATAAAGTAATTAATAATTAAGGAAGTAATTAGAGATCATTAATTAATATAATTTATGATTTAATTAAGGGTTGATTAATTAAGATAAATTAATCAATTATAAGTGATTAATGATTTAATTAATTAAGGTAATTAATTAAGGATTAATGTAATTAATTATAGTTAATTAATTAATGAAGTAATTAAGGTTAATTACTGTAAATGGTTAAGAATAATTAATTTGTGTAAGTAATTAAATGCTAATTACTTGAATGTAATAAAGGATAATTAATCAAGGATGATTAATTAAGACGGAAATTAGACGGCAATTAATTAATTGTTTTGCAATTAATTAATGGTTATGTAAGCAAGATTTAGAGATGAAAGTAATTAATTTAATTTGCTTTAAATTAATTAGAGATGAAGTAATTAATTTAATTCATTTTAAATTAATTATAATATAATTAATTAATCCTTGCTTATGTATGGATGGATGATATTGATTACCTTGAATGGTTTGAGATCTCAGATATGAGATAAGTGATGTTGTGTCATATGGATGCTTTGGCTGAATTGTGATGATAATGTGAATTATCTATTTGTGATGATAATGTGAATTATCTATCTGTGATATTATGAGTTACCAATCTGTGTGTATGTAGATAATAGAATTTAATTGTTTTAACTTTAAAACAACTTGGACCTAAAGGATGGCGCTTTGGATTTCGATGAGACCAGGATCGGGTTTTCAGATTTGGACATCCAAAAACCACATCGATCCAAATTAACGATAGGTCATGAATCTCAAGTGAAGATGAAGATTTAGAGTGCAAGGGTTATTGTTGTTAACTCTGAGGTTGATTCCAAAACGAGTGTAACGAGATAATGCCTTCGGTTTGGTTCGAACCCGGAATGAACTTGTATGGATTGAATGCTTTCAGAACATCGTCAGGTGGACGATGAGCATTCTAAGATAGATGTGCTCTATAAAGGTAATCGTAGCCTCAAGCTTCATCAACCGAGAATGGCTAAAACAGAGGAGGTGAAACAAGGTTAAGTGGACAGCACCCAAGTAGGACGAGATTTACCCCTGTCTACATGTCACTTTTATTTCAGCCGTGCGGGCAGTTGTTGACCACAACTGCGGGGTTGTCTTGTTCGGGATAGTCCGGTGAGGGATGGTTCTGGCCTTGTGTTGAAGGGGATCGGGAGGGATCCTCGGTATGGTGATCTAGGCCCCATACTGTGACGGGCGGTACCCTAGTAGTGACGATCCCGGTTTTAAATCAAATTTAATTTGATAATTAGTTTAATTTTTGAAATTAAATTGTGAAAGTAGTTGGTAAATTAATTTGAGTTTCTCCAAAAGCAATAAAACATGTGTTTTGTAAGAAGATTGAAAATGGAATTTGAAACTCAATAATAAATATGTTGAAAATAAATTGGAATTAAAACTCTACATTTTAAATTAGTAAAAGTTGTTTCCTAAAATTTTAATGTATATTGGTTTGGAAGTTATAATTTAAATTCAAATTTTAAAAAGATATTTGAAAGATTTTATTTTGATATAATTAATTTTAAAAAGTTGACTAAAGTTAAATTATATTTTAAAGACTTATATATATTCTCTATACGTGTTTGTTTATTTAGTATAATTAGATTCCAAACTCATTTTCTTATAAAGTTGTAAATTTATAAGAAGAGAATTAATTAAAAGATTTAAAATGCTTTTCTCTCATATACTAAAAAAATATAGTTAATTAAGGCAATTTTAAACATATTACATAATTGATAAAAACTTAAACCTATGTAAATATAAAAATGACAAGGGTTTAAACATAAATTAAGGGTTATGAATGTTAAAACATGAAGTATAATATAAAACAAGTGTAAACAAGAAAAAAAGTAATTGTACAAGTGTTAGTTAGATTTAACAAGTGGCAAGATGCATTGTTTTTCTTTTAAAATTTGTAATGGAAATAAACATCAAAGTTAAGGAAAAAAAAAGGCTATTCTCAGGTGTAATTTCTCAAGCCTGAAAATAAAAGTTCAAAAAACCTGAAAATGAAAATCTGAAACAATTCAATCAAATCAGAAAGAAATTCAAAGATCTGAAGCAAACCTGAAAATAAAATCTGAAGCTATGATCAAACTAAAAAAACAGATAATCTTTAATTCGAGTTCTCAGACCTCAAACGTGAGAAATCAAAGCAAAGCAACTGAAATCAACTCAAGTTCTTTAGACTGAAATCAAGCATGATCAACTTTCAGATAAATAAAGTAGAAGAGTAAGGGAAAATCAAAACTATGAAATAAACTCAGTAAATCGAAAACAAAAGCAAGCCTGAAGATCAAAAGGAAATTTGATCAAAGCAAACAAATTAAAGCCTAGAAATCAAAGTTTTGATTCAAACTGAAAACCAGAAAAGCGTTAAAGTAAGGATCACTTTCCAGATCTTCATAAAGCAAATATATGGATTCAATTCGAGATCAACATCAAGCTTTCAAGCTTCAAATTTGTTTAAATTCCCTGACCCAAAGCATAAGGCTTATAACTGTTCTCTGTTTCTTTTGGAATCTAGGTGAGCAAACTGTTAAAACCATAATTACTTTGGTTTGCATGTGATAAAAATTGATATAACTTGTGAAATATGTTTTTATGACTGTGAATCTTGTTGTATGTTTATATATATATAGATGACTGCATATAAGTATATATATGTCTGTTCGTTTGTATAAGCTAGAAACAAACATAGAAAAATCAAAATCTCCATGATTAGTCAATCATAAGCTTAGTGGTATGAGTGAAAGATGTTTGAATTTATTAATTGTTTTAAAAATAGTTTTCCAATAAAAATATTGTGTGAATGTTCTGAAAATGTTAAATAACAGTAAAAATAAAAATTGGTTCAAAATTTTATCTCAGGATTTCTAGCTTTGATTATATTATTCATTTTCTTCCGCTGTGCTGTTATACTTAAAGTGTTATAGGCTCCGGCAAACCAGATTCGACGTTTGAATCTTCGGCATTCGAGTGCAAGTGAAGTATGAGTGCCGATTTTCGAAGTTCGAGTCAGGGTCATTAGAATTGGTATCAGAGCTGAAGGTTGAAACTTTTGCTCAGGAGTATAACACATTAGATAACTCATTAGAGATAGGATGAAGTATACCCTAGAATGAGTATATTCCTAAGATATCTGTCCGTGTGCCTCAGTAAATTCTCTTACTATCCACTGATAGTGAGTATGAGTGCAAGAAGACGACGAGATAGGGGACAGGGGAATACCACTACATATGGTCAATGCCCTATAACAACAACGGAAACAAATTTCTCTATCAATCTCCTTTGATTCGATTTCAATTTCTTTGATTGCTTCATGGCAGCTTGAGAAAGAAGTTTTGGTGTGATGGTGGCCCTGCGAATCGGGTAGATAAGTTCCGATCTCGTATTTTTTTATCAGCTTTTCGTTTCAACTTTAACGAAATTGAAATTTTAAAATTGAAATAAATTGGTTAATAAAATATGAAGTTAAGTTAATTTTTATCGATAAATGATTTCGGTTAAAACCAAAGCTGGAAATTCTATTAAAATTTCTTATGAGGATCAAAGTCTAATGAGGGACAAGCTAATACCTGAACTGAGTATCCATTATTTGTTCCGTTGGGTCTAAATATATTCTACGAATGGTTAGTTGTCCTTCGAACTAACCGGTGCCCTGCATATTTCGTAAACTGATGGCCCGAGTATCTTGTATAGTATTGAATGAGTTTGTTCTCGTATCTATTGTTGATGTTCTGATTTGGTAAGCCGAATGGAGAGAAAATATTCAGTTTAATCTGGTGAACCATATCTTTGATATGTTCATCTGTTCTTTGTTACATTCCCGTTTGGCAAATTTCGGGGACGAAATTTTTTTAAGGGGGGAATCTGTAACGATCCCGATTTTGAGTCAAATTTAATTTGATAATTAATTTGATTTTTGAAATTAAATTGTGAAATTAATTAGTAAATTAATTTGAGTTTCTTCAAAAACAAATAAAACATGTGTTTTGTAAGAAGATTGAAAATAGAATATGAAATTCAATAATAAATATGTTGAAAATAAATTGGATTTAAAACTCTACATTTTGAATTAGTAAAAGTCGTTTTCTAAAATTATAATGTATATTGATTTGGAAGTTATAATTTAAATTCAAATTTTAAAAAGATATTTGAAAGATTTTATTTTGATATAAATATTTTAAAAAGTTGTTTAAAGTTAAATTATATTTTAAAGACTTATATATATTCTATATATGTGTTTGTTTATTTAGTATAATTAGATTCCAAACTCATTTTCTTATAAAATTGTAAATTTATAAGATGATATTTAATAAAACGATTTAAAATGCTTTTCTCTCATATACTAAAAAATATATTGTTAATAAAGCCAATTGTAAACATATTACACAATTGATAAAACTTAAACCTATGTAAATATAAAATTGACAGGGGTTCAAACATAAATTAAGGGTTATGACAAATGTTAAAACATGAAGTATAATATAAAACAAGTGTAAACAAGAAAAAAAAGTAATTGTACAAGTGTTAGTTAGATTTAACAAGTGGCAAGATGCATTGTTTTTCTTTTAAAATTTGTAATGGAAATAAACATCAAAGTTAAGGGAAAAAAACAGGCTATTCTCAGGTGTAATTTCTCAAGCCTGAAAATAAAAGTTCAAAAAACCTTAAAATGAAAATCTGAAACAATTCAATCAAATATGGAAGAAATTCAAAGATCTAAAGCAAACCTAAAAATAAAATCTGAAGCCATGATCAAACTCAAAAAAAAATCAAATAATCTTCAATTCCAGTTCTCAGACCTCAAACTTGAGAAATCAAAGCAAAGCAACTGAAATCAACTCAAGTTCTTTAGACTGAAATCAAGCAAGATCAACTTTCAGATCAATGAAGTAGAAGATTAAGGGCAAAGCAAAACTATGAAATAAACTCAGTAAATCGAAAACAAAAGCAAGCCTGAAGATCAAAAGGAAATTAGATCATAGCAAACAAATTAAAGCCTAGAAATCGAAGTTTTGATTCAAACTGAAAACCAGAAAAGCGTTAAAGTAAGAATCACTTTCTAGATCTTCATAAAGCAAATATATGGATTCAATTCGAGATCAACATCAAGCTTTCAAGCTTCAAATGTGTTTAAAGTCCCTGACCCAAAGCATAAGGCCTATAACTATTCTCTGTTTCTTTTGGAATTCAGGTGAGCAAACTCTTAAAACCATAAATACTTTGGTTTGCATGTGATAAAAATTGATATAAGTTGTGAAATATGTTTTTATGACTATGAATCGTGTTGTATGTGTGTATATATATATATATATAGATGACTGTATATAAGTATTAATATGTCTGTTCTTTTGTACAGGCTAGAAACAAACATAGAAAAATCAAAATCTCCATAATCAGTCAATTATAAGCTTAGTGGTATGAATGAAAGATGTTTGAATTTATTAAGTAATTGTTTTAAAAATAGTTTTCCAATAAAAATATTGTGTGAATGTTCTGAAAATGTTAAATAACAGTAAAAATAAAAATTGGTTCAAAATTTTATCTCAGGATTTCTAGCTTTGATTATATTATTCATTTTCTTCCGCTTGCTGTTATACTTAAGTGTTATAGGCTCCGGCAAACCAGATTCGACGTTTGAATCTGCGGCATTCGAGTGCAAGTGAAGTATGGGTGCCGATTTTCGAAGTTCGAGTCAGGGTCATTACAATTGGTATCAGAGCTGAAGGTTGAAACTTTTGCTCAGGAGTATAACACATTAGGTAACTCATTAGAGATAGGGTGAAGTATACCTTAGAATGAGTATATTCCTACGATATCCGTCCATGTGCGTCAGTAAATTCTCTTACTATCCATGGATAGTGAGTATGAGTGCAAGAAGACGACGAGATATGGGACAGGGGAATACCACTACATATGGTCAATGCCCTGTAATAACAACGGAAACAACTTTCTCTATCAATCTCCTTTGATTTGATTTCAATTTCTTTGATTACTTCGTGGCAACGTGAGAAAGAAGTTTTGGTGTGATGGTGGCCCTGCGAATCGGGTAGATAAGTTCTGATCTCGTATTTTCGTTATCAGCTTTTCATTTCAACTTTAACGAAATTGAAATTTTAAAATTGAAATAAATTGGTTAATAAAATATGAAGTTAAGTTAATTTGTATCGATAAATGATTTCAGTTAAAACCAAAGTTAGAAATTCTATTATAATTTCTTATGAGGATCAAAGTCCGATGAGGGACAAGTAAATATATAATTTGGGGATATTACCACCTGAACTGAGTATCCATTATTTGTTCCGTTGGGTCCAAATATATTCTACGAATGGTTAGTTGTCCTTCGAACTAACCGGTGCCCTGCATATTTCGTAGACTGATGACCCGAGTATCTTGTATAGTATTGAATGAGTTTGTTCTCGTATCTATTGTTGATGTTCTGATTTGGTAAGCCGAATGGAGAGAAAATATTCAGTTTAATCTGGTGAACCATATCTTTGATATGTTCATATGTTCTTTGTTACCTTCCCTTTTGGCAAATTTCGGGGACGAAATTTTTTTAAGGGGGGAATCTGTAACGATCCCAGTTTTGAATCAAATTTAATTTGATAACTAATTTGATTTTTTAAATTAAATTGTGAAATTAATTGGTAAATTAATTTGAGTTTCTCCAAAAACAAATAAAACATGTGTTTTGTAAGAAGATTGAAAATAGAATTTGAAATTCAATAATAAATATGTTGAAAATAAATTGGATTTAAAACTCTACATTTTGAATTAGTAAAAGTTGTTTTCTAAAATTTTAATGTATATTGGGTTGGAAGTTATAATTTAAATTCAAATTTTACGAAGATATTTGAAAGATTTTATTTTGATATAGATATTTTAAAAAGTTGTTTAAAGTTAAATTATATTTTAAAGACTTATATATATATTCTATATATGTGTTTGTTTATTTAGTATAATTAGATTCCAAACTCATTTTCTTATAAAATTGTAAATTTATAAGATGATATTTAATAAAAAGATTTAAAACGCTTTTCTCTCATATACTAAAAAAAATATAGTAAATAAAGCCAATTGCAAACATATTACACAATTGATAAAAACTTAAACCTATGTAAATATAAAATTGACAAGGGTTCAAACATAAATTAAGGGTTATGACAAATGTTAAAACATGAAGTATAATATAAAACAAGTGTAAATAAGGAAAAAAAAAAGTAATTGTACAAGTATTAGTTAGATTTAACAAGTGGCAAGATGCATTGTTTTTCTTTTAAAATTTGTAATGGAAATAAACATCAAAGTTAAGAAAAAAAGGCTATTCTCAGGTGTAATTTCTCAAGCCCGGAAATAAAAGTTCAAAACACCTGAAAATGAAAATCTGAAACAATTCAATCAAATCCGAAAGAAATTCAAAGATCTGAAGCAAACCTAAAAATAAATTCTGAAGCCATGATCAAACTCAAAAAAAATCAGATAATCTTCAGTCCCAGTTCTCAGACCTCAATCTTGAGAAATCAAAGCAAAGCAACTGAAATCAACTCAAGTTCTTTAGACTGAAATCAAGCAAGATTAACTTTCAGATCAATAAAGTAGAAGATTAAGGGCAAAGAAAAACTATGAAATAAACTCAATAAATCAAAAACAAAAGCAAGCCTGAAGATCAAAAGGAAATTAGATCAAATCAAACAAATTAAAGCCTAGAAATCAAAGTTTTGATTCAAACTGAAAACCAGAAAAGCGTTAAAGTAAGGATCGCTTTCTAGATCTTCATAAAGCAAATATATGGATTCAATTCGAGATTAACATCAAGATTTCAAGCTTCAAATTTGTTTAAAGTCCCTGACCCAAACCATAAGGCCTATAACTGTTCTCTGTTTCTTTTGGAATCCAGGTGAGCAAACTCTTAAAACCATAAATACTTTGGTTTGCATGTGATAAAAATTGATATAAGTTGTGAAATATGTTTTCATGACTGTGAATCGTGTTGTATGTTTATATATATATATATATATATATATATATATATATATATATATATATATATGACTGTATATAAGTATATATATGTCTGTTCTTTTGTACAGGCTAGAAACAAACATAGAAAAATCAAAATCTCCATGATCAGTCAATTATAAGCATAGTGGTATGAATGAAAGATGTTTGAATTTATTAAGTAATTGTTTAAAAAATAGTTTTCCAATAAAAATATTGTGTGAATGTTTTAAAAATGTTAAATAACAGTAAAAATAAAAACTGGTTCAAAATTTTATCTCGGGATTTCTAGCTTTGATTATATTATTCATTTTATTCCGCTGTGCTGTTATACTTAATGTGTTATAGGCTCCGACAGACTAGATTCGACGTTTGAATCTACGACATTCGAGTGCAAGTGAAGTATGGGTGCCGATTTTCGAAGTTCGAGTCAGGGCCATTACAATTGGTATCAGAGATGAAGGTTGAAACTTTAGCTCAAGAGTTTAACAAATTAGGTAACTCATTAGAGATAGGGTGAAATATACCCTAGAATGAGTATATTCCTAAGATATCTGTCCGTGTGCCTTAGTAAATTCTCTTACTATCCACTGATAGTGAGTATGAGTGCAAGAAGATGACGAGATAGGGGACATGGGAATACCACTACATATGGTCAATGCCCTGTAACAACAACGGAAACAACTTTCTCTATCAATCTCCTTTGATTCGATTTCAATTTCTTTGATTGCTTCGTGGCAGCTTGAGAAAGAAGTTTGGGTGTGATGGTGGCCCTGTGAATCGGGTAGATAAGTTTCGATCTCGTATTTTCGTTATCAGCTTTTCGTTTCAACTTTAACGAAATTGAAAATTTAAAATTGAAATAAATTGGTTAATAAAATATGAAGTTAAGTTAATTTGTATCTATAAATGATTTCGGTTAAAACCAAAGACAGAAATTCTATTATAATTTCTTATGAGGATCAAAGTCCGATGAGGGACAAGCTAATATATAATTTGGGGATATTACAACCTGAGCTGAGTATCCATTATTTGTTCCGTTGGGTCCAAATATATTCTACGAATGGTTAGTTGTCCTTCGAACTAACCGGTGCCCTGCATATTTCATAGACTGATGACCCGAGTATCTTGTATAGCATTGAATGAGTTTGTTCTCGTATCTATTGTTGATGTTCTGATTTGGTAAGCCGAATGGAGAGAAAATATTCAGTTTAATCTGGTGAACCATATCTTTGATATGTTCATCTGTTCTTTGTTACCTTCCCGTCTGGCAAATTTCGGGGATGAAATTTTTTTAAGGGGGGAATCTGTAACGATCCCGGTTTTGAATCAAATTTAATTTGATAATTAATTTGATTTTTGAAATTAAATTGTGAAATTAATTGGTAAATTAAGTTGAGTTTCTCCAAAACCAAATAAAACATGTGTTTTGTAAGAAGATTGAAAATAGAATTTGAAATTCAATAATAAATATGTTGAAAATAAATTGGATTTAAAACTCTACATTTTGAATTAGTAAAAGTTGTTTTCTAAAATTTTAATGTATATTGGTTTGGAAGTTATAATTTAAATTCAAATTTTAAAAAGATATTTGAAAGATTTATTTTTATATAAATATTTTAAAAAGTTGTTTAAAGTTACATTATATTTTAAAGACTTATATATATTCTATATATGTGTTTGTTTATTTAGTATAAGTAGATTCCAAACTCACTTTCTTATAAAATTGTAAATTTATAAGATGATATTTAATAAAAAGATTTAAAATTCTTTTCTCTCATATACTAAAAAAAATATAGTTAATAAAGCCAATTCTAAACATATTACACAATTGATAAAAACTTAAACCTATGTAAATATAAAATTGACAAAGGTTCAAACATAAATTAAGGGTTATGACAAATGTTAAAACATGAAGTATAATATAAAACAAGTGTAAACAAGAAAAAAAAAAGTAATTTTACAAGTGTTAGTTAGATTTAACACATGGCAAGATGCATTGTTTTTCTTTTAAAATTTGAAATGGAAATAAACATCAAAGTTAAGAAAAAAAACAGGCTATTCTCAGGTGTAATTTCTCAAGCCTGAAAATAAAAGTTCAAAAAACCTGAAAATGAAAATCTGAAACAATTCAATCAAATCTGAAAGAAATTCAAAGATCTGTAGCAAACGTGAAAATAAAATCTGAAGCCATGACCAAACTCAAAAATATCAGATAATCTTCAATTCCAGTTCTCAGACCTCAAAGCTGAGAAATCAAAGCAAAGCAACTGAAATCAACTCAAGTTCTTTAGACTGAAATCAAGCAAGATCAACTTTCAGATCAATAAGTAGAAGATTAAGGGAAACGCAAAACTATGAAATAAACTCAGTAAATCGAAAACAAAAACAAGCCTGAAGATCAAAATGAAATTAGATCAAAGCAAAAAAATTAAAGCCTAGAAATCAAAGTTTTGATTCAAACTGAAAAGCAGAAAAGCGTTAAAGTAAGGATCACTTTCCAGATCTTCATAAAGCAAATGTATGGATTCAATTCGAGATCAACATCAAGCTTTCAAGTTTCAAATATGTTTCAAGTCCCTGACCTAAAGCATAAGGCCTATAACTATTCTCGTTTTCTTTTGGAATCCAGGTGAGCAAACTCTTAAAACCATAAATACTTTGGTTTGCATGAGATAAAAATTGATATAAGTTGTGAAATATGTTTTTATGACTGTGAATTGTGTTGTATGTTTATATATATATATATATATATATAGATGACTGTATATAAGTATATATATGTCTGCTCTTTTGTACAGGCTAGAAACAAACAAAGAAAAATCAAAATCTCCATGATCGGTCAATTATTAGCTTAATGGTATGAATGAAAGATGTTTTAATTTATTAAGTAATTGTTATAAAAATAGTTTTCCAATAAAAATATTGTGTGAATGTTCTGAAAATGTTAAATAGCAGTAAAAATAAAAATTGATCCAAAATTTTATCTCGGGATTTCAAGCTTTGATTATATTATTCATTTTCTTCCGCTGTGTCGTTATACATAATGTGTTATAGGCTCCGACGAACCAGATTTGACGTTTGAATCTGCGACATTCGAGTGCAACTGAAGTACGGGTGTCGATTTTCGAAGTTCGAGTCAGAGTCCTTACACCAGTAGCCTTGCCATTGTATGGAAACCAATCTCCAATAAGTTTCGTACGTTTTAGTTGTGCCCAACTATATTGAAACGTGAGATGCAAGCATTCCAGCTATTTCTATATTTTATTTGAAAACCCTAGACCCTATTATAATATCACTGGTTTTGCTATCAAATGTTTTGGTTAGCAGAAGGTAAAAACTTACCTATGTTTATGTGTGGGGAGTCTTACGTGATACCTTTTCTTTTCAAAGGTTTTTCAAAGTTAAGCAACCTTAACCTGTTACTCACACCAGACCCATGCCTGACCTGAAGTTTATCTTCTTTTTTCTTAAACTCTTGGGTACTCAAATTTTTATGAGTAGCCAAGGGATTCAGGTTAGCTTTGACGAATTTTGGAGGAGCATTGGAGCAGGAGGCTTCAGCGTTTTAGATATATTTAGTATTCCGCTGTGTTGGTTTCTCTGTGTTCGTATTTGAGTTGTAATAACTAGACAGGTGTTTATAACTGTCTAGTATGTAATATATAAGCTGTGTAACTCTGATTGGTGTTGTATATTATGTAATAATTATATTATTAATATAATTTATTTGTTCCGCTGTTGAGATTCTGATGTTGTTTCTTCTTTCTTCTCTATCTTTTCTCTTTTCTATCACTTTCTTTCTTAAAGATGATGCGGCTTTCTGTGGAGAGGAAGTCGGGTCATCACAGGTGGTATCAGAGCGCTAGGTTGAGTGAATACCTAAGCTTTGGAGTGATTTCTTTCTTCAAAGAGCATACTTGTAATTTTGATATATATATATATATATATATATATATATATATATATATATATTTCTGCCTATTTGTTGGTTTACCTGTTTGGGTTTTCCAACGTAAGTTATAAAGGTAGATGAGGTAGTGGTGTGTGTAACACGACTATTACCAATGGATGGAGTCTGAGTGTTGTGGTTGGAAGTGTATCTATCAAGACTGTAGACTTAATACTGTCTCGAGTGAGTTTTGCAGTGGTATAAGGATTTCATCAATCTCTGAAGGAAACTTGTTAAGGTTCGGAGTTCATCTTTGAAGTGCAAGTTTGGATGAGTAGAGTTTGGATCTGTCGGCTGAGCAGAAGCGAGTGATGATATCTTGGCAACCTCAGGAAGTAGTAGCTGCGTGGTGAGATGCGGTAACTATGGATGTTTCCGAAGATGTTTCTTTGAAGCAAGTTTAAGGAATTGTGTCTGCATTCGGTGATGAGGCTAAGTTCAGCAGGGTGTTTAAGTTTGGTTTGAGGTCCGAGTTTCTCAACGAGCTTTGGATTAGGAAGTCTTTATTATCTGTGGCAGCATTGCAGCTTGGAATGTTCTGTGTGTCGGCAGAAGGTCTTCTGGCTTAGCAGCTTTCTAGAGGGGGAGTTCAGAAGCAGTAGAGTGGATCCGTTTCTTCAATGGCTTGGCTAGATAAGCACAAGTGTTCTGATTGGTAAAGAGATCACAGTTTCTTTGGAATTAGACTGGGTTGATCGCCAAGGTGACTTGCGATAGCTGAGTGTTCTCTTGGGGTATTAGAGATTTTTTGGATGTCTTCGAGGAAGACAGAGGTTTGTCCGCATCTGAAGATCGAGTTTCTTATCAATTAGGATTCCAATGTGATACCGGTGGTTCAGCTAAGTAGAAGGACAGTTTCTAGAGAGAGAATTTGGTGAAGCAGCTTAGGTATTGATGGAACATCTGAGTTTTCTCTTTATGGATTCTTTGAACCATATTTCTGGAATGTGTTGTCTAGTTTGTGCTCGTGTTCATCATCAGCATTTTTTCTCCAGATCAGAGTTATGCAGCGGAAACAGTTTGGGAGTGCTCCTGTTTGTCTTTTCTGGATAGGAGAAGTTTGATGTCTTCTGATGTCTATGGAGTAGAGTTGATGTTCTACATTTTGGATTGATCTTTAGAGGATCATTTTGTTGGGTTGTTTTTGATCCAGCTTGTTTCTAAAGGCATCGGCTAGGTTTAGCTGATCAGGAGGGATATAGGCAGCCCAGGATCGTCAAAAGAGTTTTGTGGATAAGAGACGGAGGAATTTGGATTTTGAAATAGGAGGTTTAATTTTGGATAAGTTTTCTCCGGTTAAAGGAGCTATAAGATTTGGTAAGACTGGGAAGCTAGCTCGGAGGTATATTGGATCTTTTCTATGTTTTTGTGAGGATAAGTGCTTTGGTCTTCGGGATTGAATTGCCAATTTGGAAGAAAGGGATTCAGTGAGTTTCACGTATCTCTGAGGGAGTACGTGTGATCTATCTCTGGTTATGAAATCAGCAGTTCAGGAAGGTTTGGGTAGTTGAGCAGGACTTGACTCTGGTCTGATATTGTGACGCCCCACCTCTATACCCACGCTAGCCAAGAACACTACGGTGTAGTGCTGTCGACTAGCACGGAGAATAAGGCTGTTGAGGAGCGACCATCCGTGTAATTGGTTTGTGCGAGCACCGATATGCCAGATAGTAAATTTCATTTCAGGAGGAAATCCGACATGCCGATGGAAACTCAAAGCTACTACACAGTGGCTATAATAGTCTAGGACAAAATATAAACTAATAACATAGATAAATATAAATGCGGAACACAGATAAAACAGAAAGTCTCATAAATATAATAACTGATGTCAGTTACAATACATTTGACACGGTACATGTGATACAACTACAACAGTCGACTCAGGAAGTTATATATACAAGTACATTATCGACTAATATACATGAATACATATCAACCTATACTATGACACGACAACTCCAAAAGATATGAAAAGTCTTCATAGCTCACGCAGCATCCCAAAGCAGAATATCTACAACCTGTAAATACTCGGTCTGACCCGAGTATTAAATTTCAAAAGAAAATAATACTCGGGTCAGTCTAATTCAAACTCAGTTATTAATGCACAGAAGCAATAGTGATTAAATAACGAATAGATGACAGTCACAGAAATAAATTTACCTATCCGATTCTAAAATAAGAAATCGGATAACGGTAAATATAACGCGAACCAATTCAAAACAATTGGAACATCAATTAAAAGGTCAACACGAGTAGGGCTGCAGTATACGCACGCGTATACTGCCTCGCCACTACAACATATGGAATACGAAACAGATCCATAATTCATAAGCAAAATAAATAATGATAAAACCAATACCGTGTGGCTGCAGTTCACGCTTGCATGCACTGCCGTGCCACTACAGTGATGATGTACCCATTGAATACCGTGTGGCTGCAGTTCACGCTTGCGTGCACTGCCTTGCCACTATAGTGATGATGTACCCAATGAAAATTCACAAGCATCGCCGCGAATGTCATAAGGCCGAGTGTCGATTAAATTGGAGAGACAAATGCGAGGTCAAGCCTAATGAATTTAGGCTCAACACAAGGCGATGAGCAAAGTAGCAAGTCATGTACACGAAAACAAAACCAAGAAACATATAAATGCACATGAACAAGTACTGTGCATATACAATTGCACATAAACAAGTGTAGTACAATGACTGGACTAGCAAATGTAGTAAACAAGAGATGCAGGCAACAAGTGCACCAGCAGAACAAGTTGAAACAAAGTGCACAAGCATCTTGACCTAAAACAGAAACAAGGGGAACAAGTGCAACACAGTTCACCTAAATACCCAACCCAATTGAACCCAGTGAATGCACAAAGGGTAGCATCTGCGCCACAACCAACTGCAATGTCAAAGAATTGATATGGATTGACACTGGGGCAAGTAACTATCAGATGAAAGAGAGTAGGCATGAATTCCAATACAATAGGAACTTACAACAGGAGACTACAAGGTAAACCAGCAAAAGCATGGTACCAGTTCAACTCAAAAACAACATGAATGACACAATACATAAAGCACGAAGACTCTAATGACCCTGTGTATAAAGGCAGGGGTTCAAACTGCATGAACACAGCTGTGTGTAAGTGAGGGCACCAACAATATGGCACAACAGCACACCACAGAAGAAGGCAGTCAAAACAATGCTCAGGTAACCCAAAGCAGTGAACAACACTGTCCCTAACACAAAAAACCCAATAAAATACATAACTGTCCAATATGACATGGACAGTGGAAAATATGACACCAAGCTCAAGAAATTCAAGTGCTGGCACAACAAATTCGAACATACATATATACATATATGTGTAAACACATACATATCTATATCAGATGAAACCGGGTAACAATCAATCATATATATACATACGCGAATGAATATATATATAAAGCAATGCCACAGAGATATGGGACTGCAGAGGGCCGAGCATTGAAAATGTTTCAAAGCCAAAGCCAAAAAGAAATATGCAGTTCAACAAAAATCAAGTTAAACTGAGTACAGTTCAATGCAAAAACAGGACCAGACCAACATATGAAATATGAATATGTACATGAAGTAAACATATACATATATGTGTGCAGTCAGTTCAAGTCTAACCAAACAGTGAACCTCAAAATCGAAATGAGACAGTAATGCAAGCAATGCCACAATATGTCTCAGAAATTATCCATATGCAATGAAGACAGTATTTGAAACTGAGATCGAAATATATAATGTTAAACAACTCGAAGTCAAGTGATAAAAATCAGGTTTAAAAAGTCAGTACTGAAGTTCAGATGGAAATCAAGTTGAAGCCATGTTCAATAGAAATTGAAGTCATGGTAGCCACAAAAATCACAGCCGAAGCTTAGTGTTGTTAACCAAAACAATGCAACACTCCAATGATCAGAGAATCGAGATAACCAGAGAACAAGTTTAAACAAATTCAAGTGGCCAAAGTCAATCAGATCAATACCAAAGAAATGGTAAAAATCGAACTACCCAAAATCAAGTGCAGTCGAACGCGAGATGAATTAGATGTGAGCGAATGGTCACTCACCTTCTCACAAGTCGATGCAGCTGGAGCAAGCTACGAGGAATCAATCGATCAAGACGACACGCAAAACATCACTGGATCGATCGAATTAAAGCCGGCGACTTCAAGCCCTAATTTTCAGAGCAGAGAGAACGAAAGGAACAGCCACCATCATTTTCTCAAAGAGAATAAAAGTGGGTCGGGTTCGAATGAATGAAAATAAGAAAAAGGGGACGGGTTACATAAAATAAAAGAGGAACGACAATTTGCCTTTGAAAATTTCACGGCCAAAATTAAAACATGGGCCACTATTTGATTTTTCAAAGCCCACAGTTCCTTTTAACCATTTATAAAAGAATTTCAACTGGTTAAACAAAATTCCAAACAGCAATTTGCTAGGAAAAGCAATCGTCCAAAGATGATAAATAATCGGTACGAAATACCGGGTTGTTACAGATATCGTGTTAAGTTTCGTAGATCCAGAAGAGTAGAAGCTTTGTGGCTTAGTGGTGTAGCTAGTCTGGATTCAGTAGAGCGAGTATCCCGGTATTTATACCCAGGAAACTCTAGGAAGTTCTATCCAGAATTTTATCAGGATAGTTAGATTTGTTTGTTTGAGTTAATTGGTTGCTTTAGTTGTTAGCATATGACTGATGATGTATGCTTGTGATTTAAAATTAAATCTTAGATAGATTATTAAATTACCTTTGCTTTTAAATTTCGGGGACAAAATTCTTTTAAGAGGGAGGAATGTGATGACCCAAAATTTTGGGCAATATCAATTTAATAATATGTATTAAAAATTAAATTTGATTTGATAATTTCTTTTATAATTTAAATTTAAATTGGCAAATTATTCTTTTAAAAGCAAATAAATATTTAAATTGGTGAATTTTATCTCTTAAAACCTAATAAAATATTTTCTATTATAATATATATATATATATATATATTTGTATATATTCTAAATAAAAATCTTTGGTTTTCTTTGGTTTGAATTTAATAAATAAATAAATCATGTTTTCAAATTCTAATATATTTTGGTAATTTGGAAATTTTAATTTAATTTAATATAAAGCTTTTCAAAGCTATTTGAATAAATAACTATATGGTTTTAAAATACTTAAAATAAATGTTTAATTGTTTAAATTATAACTTAAGTTTAAATTTAAACAAAATTAATAAAAAGGTTTGATTTCTTTTTAAATATTGCTTAATAAATATGATTTGAAATTAGATATGAAAGTTTAAAATACAATATAGCATATGATATATTAATTCATTTAAGTAAAATAAGAAATTTATAAATAATAAGATAATCTCCTTTTTTTAAAATTATTTAAAATTAATAAATGTGTTATTATCAAACAATAATTATAATCTATTGTTTTTATATATAAATATAATAGATTTTAAGGAATATAGGATTTGTTATTTTCAAAATTTAATGTGTAGTTATACATGTATATATAACTTGATTTTTAAATTGGATTTTAGAATTCAATTTGAATGTGAATTTAAAGTTTTGAAATTCAAAGGATAAATATTTTAAAGTATTTTGGGTTTTTAAAATACACGTTTAAGCTTGTATTTATATATAATTGGTTTTTACAACATTTTCTTTAAGTAATTCATATATAAATATAGATAAGCATTTATAAAATAATAAAGTGAGTATAAAAGCTTTTATTAACATTTAAAAGAAAAAGAAAATACCTAATGGACAAGTGTAATTATACTAAGGGTTCATTATACAAGTGTTAAATAATAAGCATATAAAGTGACAATTGTTAATATATTAGACAAGTGTCCTTATTAATTTTCATTTTCTTTTATTTTAATTGAATCACAAAAATTACTTATAAAAGCAGATCGCTTCTCACCCTTGTTCTTTTTTCTATTCTTCAAATTCATAGTGAAGAAAACTTCAGCTGAAACCATTTTAGAAAACAAAAATCAGTAATCAAACCCCTCTAAAACCAGAAATCATGTTCAAATCAAAATTAGTAATTATCCTCTTCGAACATAATTCAAAAGCCTGTGCATTTTCTTCAAACTGTATATTTTTTCAATCTGTAAATAATACTCCTCACAAACCAATACCAGTAATCACCTTCAAAATCAATTTGTAAATCAACTCTTTAAACCATTTTTTTTCAAATAAAAAACTCGTACATTTCAAAGATCAAAACAAAATCAATGAGTAACACTTCCTCAAACAAACAAAAAAATCAAAGCCTATTTCTATTCAACCTGGAAGCAAGCATGCAGTTTTAAGTCATAGAAGCAATTTAAGTTTATATATCAAGCGTGCATGCAAACATAGAAGCCATTATATGGAATCCAATCTCCAATAAGTGTTGTACATTTTAGTTGTGCCCAACTATATTGGAACGTGAGATGTAAGCATTCCAGCTATTTCTTTATTTTATTTGAAAACCCTAGACCCTATTATAATATCGATGTATTTTCTATCAAATGTTTTGGTTAGCGTAAGGTAAAAACTTACCCATGTTTATGTGTGGGGAGTCTTACGTGATACCTTTTCTTTTCAAAGTTAAGCAACCTTAACCTGTTACTCACACCAGACCAATGACTGACCCAGAGTTTATCTTCTGTTTTCTTAAACTCTTGGGTACTCAAATTTTTACGAGTAGCCAAGGGATTCAGGTTAACGAATTGTGGAGGACCATTGGAGCAGGAGGCTTCAGCTTTGTAGATATATTTAGTGTTCCCCAGTGTTGGTTTCTCTGTGTTTATATTTGAGTTGTAATAACTGGACAGGTGTTTATAACTGTTTAGTATGTAATGTATAAGCTGTGTAACTCTGATTGATGTTGTATATTATGTAATAGTTATATTATTAATATAATTTATTCGTTCTGCTGTTGAGATTCTGATGTTGTTTCTTCTTTCTTCTCTATCTTTTCTCTTTTCTATCCCTTTCTTTCTTAAAGATGATGCGACTTTCTATGGAGTGGAAGTCGGGTCGTCACATGAAATTTAAGTAGAAAGTTTATAGTAAGATTAATTTTTGTAAATTGGATAAATTTGAAAGATGAAATTTTTAAAAAAGGATAAAGATTGATTTTTGTAATCCTATTGAATAAAATTCCAAAACATGAGAAAAAGGTTTAATAAATGGATTTCGAGTAATATTATTCAAAAGTTGAAGAATTTATTTAAAATATGAATTTTAAATAGTTTGGAAGAGATAAAGGAATTTATTTTAAAAGGAAATAAATTTATAAATCAAATTTGGAATTTAATTTGGTGTTTGAAATGATTTTTGAAATCAATTTGGAATTTGATTTGGTGTTGAAATAAATTTTAGAAAATCGATTTGAAAATTGATATGGTGTTTGAAAATGAACCTATGGGAAATCAAATTTGGAATTTGATTTGGCTTCTGAAATAAATTTAGAAATTAATTTGGAATTTGATTTGGTGATTGAAAGTAAATATTTAGAAATCGATTTGAAAATCATATATCAGTGCATATTTGGAAATTCACTATGGGAATTTATAAAGGAAAGGGAAATTTGTTTTAAAAATAAATATTGGTTAATATTTAAGAGTGTGGAAAGGAATTTACGGATTTGTAATGTAAATTTGAAAAGAAGGATTTATTGATTGATTTAAATGAACCAACTTAGAATGGAAAGTGTATTTTCCCTGGAAAGCCGAGTATATTTTCAAAGTAGATTTTAAAATATAAATTAAAAGTTCTAGAAATTGGTTTGGAAGAATATTGTTGGAGAAATTATTTTTGGGAATTGTTTTTAAATCTTTAAAGTAAATATTTATTAAGTTAATTATAGAAGTGATTATTTTGAAAGATTTAATTGATATTTGATCTAGAAAATGGTTATTTAAATATTTATACTCTATCTACTAATTTAATTTTAAAATTAGTTTGGACTTAAAGTTTTATATGAGATATTGATATAATATTTTCATAACCAGTATTTAAATAAAGTGTTTAAAAATAGTTTTTATTTTAAATGTTTCCAAGCATATATATTGGATAAGTGCTTTAATTTTTTTTAAAGTATTTGGACTCGGCAGATTTTCAGTGGAAACAAATAAATATTTGGAAATTTATTCCACGTGAGGAAAGTAATTTGAAATTTGTTTTCAAAGTGTTGAAGTGTTGAAAATATATCTTGCGAAGATATTTTGAAAGTAAATAATTGAGGGAAAATTATTTAAAATATAGTGATTGTTGTGAATATTGATTGATAAATAAATAACCGACTATCAATATTGGCCTTTAAACAACATTTGAATTTCGATGCGACTGGGGGTCGGATGCCGAATGGTTATTCGAAAACCACATCAAATCTTTGCGATGGATCTTTTATTTAAAAGATCAAAGTGGAAATTTGTTGTGATTTACTCGAAATCTGAAGGTAACACTTATGTTTAAAATAAGTGCTCATTATTCGTATTAGCCAGGAGAGGACTTTGTGTCGTAAATCCCATTCTGAATAGTGATACAACGCAATGGGATTGCATTTGAAGACGGTGTTGAAGACCGGGTATTTTCGAAAGAAAAAGGATTACCTGTCGAATGTCTCTGCACTGAATTGCTTCGGTATAGAGATTATATCACCCTTTGTGAGGGGGAGTCCGGACGTGCTTAGTGAATATCTAGATTTTTAAAGGCTTCTTTGAAGTGCCATTGGTTCCGTTTGATCTCGAAACGGACTTGTATGGATGTTTGTCTGACGTTACAATTTGAGATGTAAAGCTGGTTTCTATCAAATACATTTCTGTTGGTGGCGGAGAATTTATTCTCTTAACTTAACACCCTTCTCTGAGACGTACGAGCTTAGAGGTTATGTAGTTGATGGTTACTAGTGATACATTCCCAATTTGGTAATGTGGCATACGAAGTGCTGCTGATTATTTGTTGATCGAAGCATGATTTTGTGTAAAGCATAGCTTTTTGGACAAGACTTCGTCGAACCTCACAAACCGAAAATGGTCAAAATAGGAAGGATGCAGCAAGGTTATTTGGGGGTAGCGCCCCCTGAGGGTATGTCCATTTTCTTCTGGAAAGAGGTGGTATAATGGTATGGAGCCCAGAAATTTAACCTATGTGGTTACTGCAAATTTGTGCTTTGTGGTTGTTGGTGTTGAGGATCCTCAGATAATGGTCGGTTACGACAGAGGGATGACATACTCGTGACAGTTAGTTACCTAGTTATAGAGGTAACCCGGCCTTGCATTGCATAGATCCGGTTAGGTTCTCGGGGCGTCCCTCCGGAGGCGTACCCATGTGGCCTAGGAAGTTCGTTAGGCTGACCATTTGTTGGAAATCCAATCACCAATATGCGCCTTGTACGGTTTTAGTTGTAGAACCTGCCATCTAATATGGTAGCTATAGTAGGCATACTATAATGGTACATATGTTGGCCAGTATTAATATTATACTTGCAAATGTTTTCCACTATGCACTAATAATAATATCAAAGAGATTTTGCATATCAAGCATGTTTGACTATCATAAGGAGAAATCTTCTCCAATTGTGCGCTTGCATTGGGTGTCTGCGGGGAGGCCTTATGGTAGTTTCATTTTCCAAAAGCATAGCGGATTTCTCTTTATTTTCTTTGTGAAAAACTGTTTTTAAGATCTCACACCAGTCCCATGACTGACCTGGAGTTTATTGCTCCCTTTCTAAACTCTTGGTGCGACAATTTTCTAGAAAGGCAGCCTAGAGTGAGGTTATCACTTGTTCTGGAGCAAAGTCGGGAAAGTATGCTGTGAAGATCTGGGGGCAAGCTGGATGGCGAGGCGTATCACTTGTATATAATATTCTTTTCCTCTGTTTTGTTGTAACACTCTTATAGTGCGATGTATAAACTGATATAGTGCTTTTTTTTAAAGATTTTTCATTTATCTATTATATTTTGTTCCGCTGCGAAATGTGAGATTCTGTTGTTGTTTCTGTTTCTTCTTATATCTTCTTCTTCTTTAACCCTAACGGTTCATTTTTCCGGCATTCGATTGTGCGGCATTTGATATAGTGGACGTATTGATGTAAACTTTTGGGCATCGAAAAATTGGGTCACTACAACGTATCAATGCTCGCTTAAAGTAAAATTCATGGATGGTCGCTCCTAACCAGCCCTATTCTCTACAGTGGTCGACAATATTACTTTGTAATATTGTCTATTAGTGTGGGTCTCGAGGTGGGGCATTACATATTTCTCATTTAAAAAAAAGTTGAACAAAGTTTTCAAAAGAATTTTTTCTTTATTTTTCAAAACAAATCAAGCCACGTCCACCAAAATCGAAATATAGTTAGTGGGTAAATATCTATGAGTAATCCTAACCTATTATGCGATCTAGATTGAAATTCAAAACTCTTTCTTTTATTTTAGCACGACAACATCACACAAGTAATTTATAAATTTAAGATTTTAAGGCACGGGGATAGTGACCCATGGTTCCACAACAATCTTTCCCCTGTCCTTCGCTCATAAAAATTTATCTGCCCAAAATTTTAATGCTTTTGGAACTTAACATTAATTACTTTAATAGCCAATTTAAAAATTTTCCTAACTTATTTTATAAAATTCCTATCTTACTTTCCAGTTTTACCATCTATATAGTGGTCAACCTAGAAAAACAATGCTGGAATACAAAAGAACTTTTCTCATAGTACCGTAAGCGTTTTTTACAGAAAAGACTACTAATGCTTACAACCCAAAACCTAAGAGAAACAATTACTAGAATCTATCCTTCAACGTGAACTAGTATTGATGATGTTTTGTCCCTATCACTTCTTACTTAATTAAGATCGAAATATATAGTATGTCATTCTACTACAACCCACATGTATTAATGCACCTTTTGTCTTCTAATAAATAAGTCCATCCATTATCTTAATTATTATACCTGATTATGGAATAAACCATGCATTTCCAAACTATAGTGGATAATAAATATAAACTATGAACATTTAAAATAACTCATTGGAAAATTGGCTTACGAAATAATTTTTTACCATCTATCTTGCCTTCCTTAAAATTGATTCTACAAACGTCCTCAATGTGTGTTTGCCATCTCATTTCCCTCTATTACTATTTTCTTTTAATCTAAATCTCTTGATAGTATTCTCAAATTTTGATATTTACTTTCTTTTTCCTTGATCTTTCGTGCGATATACTCTAGAACTTATAGAGGTTTACTTTGATATCATTCATCATTCCTTTGTGGGTTCTTTCTATGGCTTTCACACATACTAAATAAAACATCCCTAGGTTTATACCAATATTCCTTATACTATCATGGTGAAATGGTGATGTGTTTGTGTGAAAATATCACGATATTTTCCTCCTTACTTTAGCTTATAAATAACACCCCCTCTCTCTTCATTTCATTTACACTTCTTCTTCATGAAATTCCTAAGCACTTCATCTTTTTCTTCTCTGTATTAATGGCTTCCATAGCCTAAGAAAAATATATATTAACAAATCAAAACAAAGTTATGCCCAAATCAATCGAAATGTATACCACTTCAAACCAAAGTTCAAGCTAGTGATATTTTCTATCTCCTCCATCAAGGCCATGCGCAACCAAGCCCTCCACCACCATTAGCCAAGCAAGGCCGAACCTCCTAGGAGCATTTAGGCTAGTAGTCGCGAGGTCCGATGTCGAGATAGGGAGCTATAGCCATTTTAAAGTTAGTCTGATCAAAAATCAAGCGAGAAACTCTATATTTACACACACACACACACAGATATATATATATATATATATATATATATATATATATATATATATATATGATATGTTTTCCATGGATGTTTACTAAGGTTTGATCATTAAGTTTGGTTGTTGCTTAATTGTTTAAACAAGTCATGTTAAATACACATCGATATTACACAAGGAAAACACATTCCGAATCAAGATTTAAAAGTGATATGGAATCATTAAACCCCTTTTGAAATAGATTTATAATGGTTTATAAATATTTTATAAACATTAAAATCCAATTCGGTGAAGTTTTGACCAGTTATGAAAATCGAATCAAAAATAGGCGCGTTGTGTAATGGAAATTTGCGATTTTGCAAAGTAGAAAGTTAAATCCATTTATATGATGGATTCAATGTCGAAATTCTTTTTAATAAGAATTTTCCAAACTCTTATAATAATAGATTTCAAACAAAAGAAATGAATCGAGATTTCTTTTAGCAGATTTTGAAATATAAACAAATCAACCTGTAACATTCCCTATCTAGAGGCCCAAAACTAAGTGCTTCAGATGCTGCAGTCATCTATAGTATTATCTTCTGGTGACTAAATACGACTATGATAATGGTATCTACAATATCAGAAGCACATGACACAGATTTCAGAACAACATTTCTTCATTAAATTTCAAAACAGATGTTCCATATTCTTAATACTTAATGCCAATACATTCCCAGGCACAAATAAAATATACTTATTACAAAATACGTCAAGGGCGGTATATGAAAATACCCCCTTGGATGATCAGAGTCATATAGTCATAACTGACTTAATACAAACATAGGAGAAATACAAAAAAATATAAATCTACAGTTCCTAAATAGCTATTCGTTAGTCTCCTACTTGCCTCCGGTAGCCTTATTCGTTATCTTAATAAAACCTAAAAAGACCTTAATCCCTCAGCCTAACCAATCAATTTTGAGCAACTGAGATTTTAAGCGAAAAAGTAAACTTTAAGTTAGACATAAAGCCTGGTGTGAATAATGCTATACATCCTGATTAAATATGTTAAGTGAGACCACGCTGCTTAGCGGAACAGAATTCCCATCACTAACATCCTTTTTTTAAACATATTTTTGCAAAACCTTTTTCCTGCAACCAAAACCGATTAAATACTATAAAGCATCATTCTGTAAACATACATAAATATCAAGTAATAACTAAACTATCTGTTCAAACACAAAAGTTTTGTTTGGCTAACTTTTAACCTTTGGCGGACTCGGGCCTACCAGACAATATAACCAAAATTAATCTATCATCTGTTAGACATTCCTCTTCTGGACGGTCTGTCCGTAACTATCTGCTAAATACTTCTCTTCTAGACAGTCTGTCCCTAACTTAATCATCCCCTATGTCTTCCTGTTCCTAATGGTTTTTCGGGCTCACAAATATCCTATCTGTATACAAACATATATTTCTTTCAGTGTGTAATCATAAGTTTAGTCTACCTGTGACCAAGCCCTACATACTGGAATTTTGGACAACAATTAGCTGGGACCAATAGCTAATGTATATGGCGCGACCCTATACTAGTCCTATCTGGTATTTTAATGTCTAAGTCATTTTCACTTAGGGATCCCTTCCCATAATTTTTCTTAAAAATCTCTTTAAAATGATTTAAAACCTTTAAATCAAACTTATACAAGGAAAATGTACAAAATCTCTATGCTTTACTCAAAATCACTTTGCCATGTTATATATATACTTTGCTCAAACATTAGTTGATGAAAACATTGAAATATTTGAAGTACCCCTTTCGATTCCACTGAAAGTGTCCTTTCTAAATCCTTTGAAAGCATCTCTTTCAAAACCAAGTCAAATCCCTTTATTTATTTAGGCCGAAAGGCCAAAACATTTCCTTTTGAAACCATACTTCAGACCCTTGGAAACCATTGAAAATTTTCCTTTCAAAAGCCTTAAAACTTTAGACATCCTATCTTAAAACACTCTAAAGCATTACGTTAGAAAACATTGGAAAAATCTTCCATTTCGACCCTTTCAAAACCATCAAAAAATTAGGACCTTTCGACTCTTTCGAAAGGTGTCGTTCGACTCTTTCGAAAGCTGCCTTTCGACTCTATTGAAAGCTTTGCTTTTGATGCCTTTGAAACCATTCAGAAAATAGTACCTTTTGAAATCATTAAAGCTTTAAAACGTAAACTTTTCGAAAGCTCTTTGAGTTCAATTTGAAAACATGTGGAAAAAAATCTCTTTTAAAACCTTTTGACTCCTTCAAAATCTTTTCTTTCAACCTCTTCGAAAGCTTTGCTTCCAACCCCTTCGAAAGCTTAAAACATATCTTTTAAAACAATAGGCTCCAGCCTTTTAAATACTTTAAAACACCTCTTTCAAAACCTTGGATTATACTTCAATTAGAATAAAAAGGGTAAAACATCTAAGTCGAAACCTTCTTTTCGAAACCTTTTCCTAAGCAAGAAGCAATGGTGTCGAAACCATCCCTTCGAAAGCATAGGTGAAGCAGCTGATTTTAAAAACAAGTTTACCTTTCGACCTTGTCAAAAGCCATTGACTTTGTAAGGTAAAAAGGTGGCAACTAGGGTTTTCGACTCCTTTGTAGACCTTAATTTTATATATTTGACTCGGTCGAAAGCAACCATGTCGAAAGCTTCTTTTCGAAAGCAAAGAAGGCGTTACTTTTGGTTTACATACCGCAACCTCTTTGGAACATAAGGTTTCGATCAAGTGCCCCTTCGACCTTGTCCAATACGTTATGTACCAAGCTGCTTGATACCATACGCGTTGGCTTTGAAAGCATTGATGTCGAAAGGTCTAGGTTGGAAACCTTAATGTCGAAAGTGGCTGAACGTGCTAAAAGAATGATTATCTTGTTTTTAACTTAAAAGGGAAAACTTTTCAACTAACCTTCCTTTATTTGTCAAATTCCTTTTGGTTACTAAATACTTTTAGAGAAGGTTGCCCATAATTTCAGATATAAACAATGATTTTTTTATAAAATGCCCATTCTCCTTAATTAAATATATAAAACATTTATGTCCCATACCTTAAATGATTTTAGACATTCATCAAAACACTTAGGAAAAATCTGGAAAAATTCCAAAAAATCTATTTTAATATGTTTTCCAACATATAAAAATTTTAAACCTAAATAATTATCATTTTAGCCGTAAATAATTTATAACCCAATAAATCATTTCCTTCACTAGAAAATTAATATAAAATTCACATTAATTCAGAAAATTATGAAAATCGATACCCATCTCTAAAATATCATTTCTGACCTACATTAAAAATTTCAAGGCATTTGGATGTTATTTAATGTGGTTTTCATATCAAACATATTATAAAAATTAATATGAACATGTATAATTCCTCAACAAGCATATATATAACTATAGTCACTCAAAACATGGAATAAACTTGCAAAAACATGTCGAATATAAATTAAAACCAAAAACCATAAGTAAATGGATGTAGCTTTGAGATTAAAAGATGTGAGATTTGACGTTGAATATGTTGATTAACTTATTTCTCTTGAAATCCTAGTTTTATCTTCCTTTGAGAATGAAAATGGTGGCCGACCCTGATATATTTTAGTTTGATAGAATGAAAATGAACGTATGTTTCATTTCATAAGGGTTTTGGGTATATGTCCCTCCTGTTTCTCATTTTTTCCTTCCATATTTCCTTACACATTAATTCTTGTTATTTCATTTTGATTTTTATTCAACATGGCATGGCTACCCTTAGATAAATCAAATTTCAATCTGTTAATCCTCATATTATTTTATTTAATTTAGCTAATTTAATATCCTAAATAATTTTATAAAAAAAGGGGGTGTTACAGACTCCTCTCTTAAAGAATTTCATCATCGAAATTACGATAAGGTACACAACAAAACAATCAAGTATAAACCATACCATCAAACAATTTAGGATAGGCGTTTCCAATCCTGCTCTTAGTCTCCCAAGTATAGTCTCTAGCATCGTCACTCCACTGGACCTTTACTAATCCAACTGTCTTGTTCCTCAACTTCTTCTCATCTCTCTCTACTATTCAAGTCGGCTTCCTAACAATTGTCAAATTCGGCTCTATTACTAAAATCTTCTAACACTATCGATGTTATAGTAGTCTTCGGGTCTCTTACACATTTTCTAGGATGAGAAATAAGGAAAACATCACGGACTCTTACCAAACTATTCGGTATCTCTACCCTATAAGCGAGTTTCCTGATCTTCTCAACAATACGTAAAGATCCAACGAATCTAGATGCTAACATTCCTGACTTCCCGAATCTAATCACACCTTTCATTGGTGAAACCTGAATAAACACATAGTCTCCAGCAAAGAATTACAAGCCTTTCCTTCTTCTATCCACATAACTTTTCTGCCTAGACCGAGCTTCCTTAATCCTCGCTCAGATTAACTCAATCTACTATGCGGCTTCTTTCACCAAATACGGACCAAGAACCAATCTATCCTCGGTCTCTAACCGACAAATGGGAGATTTGCATGGTCTTCCTTACAAAGCTTCAAATGGTGCCATCAAATCATCCAAGACTTGGTTAACTCTTTCCATAGCCATCAGTCTGTGGATGGTAAGTGGTACTCATATCGAGCTTGGTTCCTAAAGCTTCCTATAGGCTCTTCCAAAGCTCTCTAGTAAATAAAGAATCTCTATCACTGACAATACTACTAGGAATCCCATGCATTCTTACCACATTCTTCATAAACAACTTCGCCAAAATAGGTGCCATTCTATTTGACTTTACCAGAATGGAATGGGCACTCTTGGTTAGTCTATCCACTATGACCCGTATGCTTTCATTTCCTCTACTAGACCTTGGCAACCCGTCAATAAAATCCATAGAGATGGAATTCCACTTCCACATCGGAACTTCCAACAGTTGAAGCTATCCACTTGGCTCTGGTGTCCAGCCTTTGCCTGCTTGCAATTCAAGCACCGCTTAACACATAAACCAATGTCTCGTTTCAAACCTTTCTAGAAGAAACTTCTTTTCATATCCTAATACATCTTTGTTCCTCCTAGATGGATAGTGAACTTCAAATGATGGCATTCCTCTAGAACTTCCTTTCTCATGTCTTCTACATTCAAATCACACCACCTTCCTTTCTTTCTCAACCACACCTTTTGGTCAAAACTGAAATCCTTTAAGTCATCACTCTCCGTTCCTTCCCTTAACTTTTTGATCCATTCAACCAAAACTGGATCCTCTTCCTGTTTAGAAGCTATTGTATCAATCATTATCGGTCGAACTTCTAAACAAGACAATACAACACTTCCTGCACTAGTATTTACCTCGGATCTATACTACACTTTACATGTAGATAATTCTTCCAAATCTTTCCACTCAGCAATCATAGCCAATACTGCATTCTGATATTTCCTGCTAAGTGCATCGCTATCTTGTTTCCTTTCCCGGATGGTACTCAATTCCAAAATCATAAGCAGCAATAAACTCCAACCATCTCTACTGTCTCATGTTTAGCTCCTTCTGAGAGAACAAACACTTCAATGACTTACGATCTTTACAAAGCTCAAATCACTCTCCAAAAAAATAACGTCTCCACACCTTCAAAGAAAATATAACGGCAACTAACTCCAAATCAAGCGTTGGATACCTAACTTCATACGGTCTGAGCTGTCTAGAAGCATAAGCAATCACTTTACCTCTTTGCATCAACATAGCTCCCAATCCAGTTCCACATGCATTAGTATAAACAACTAAATTCCGATTCCCCTTCAGAACACCAACACCAGTGTATTGTTCAATAAGTGTTTCAACCTCTGGAATCCTTCCTCAATTTTATGAGTCTATACAAACTTCACATCTTTTTCCGTAAGCTTAGTCAATGGTGTAGCTATCCATGAAAAATCCTTTATAAACCTTCGGTAATATCCGACTGATCCATGAAAGCTCTTTATCTTTATCACAGTCTTCGGTCTCTTCCAATTATTCACTGCCTCGATCTTAGTCGGATCTATAGACAATCCTTTCTCTGAGACTACATGACCAAGGAACTTCACTTCCTTCTTCCAAAAATGGCACTTTGAAAACTTTGCCTTCGACTGATGCTCCCTTAGCGTCTCAAGCACAACCCTAAGATGAACTTCATGCTCCTTATCCTTAGAGTATATCAGAATATCATCTATGGAGACCAACATGAATCTATCCAAGTACTCTCGAAAAATTCAGTTCATCAAATCCATAATAAATGTCGGCACATTAGTTAGTCCGAATGGCATAACTAACCATTCGTAGGATCCATATCTCATTCTAAACGGTCAAAGGAATACTATCCTCTACCACTATAATCTGATGAAATCCCATCGCCAATCCAACTTAGATAATACCTTGGCTCCACTTAACTAATCGAACGCATCGTCAATTCTTGGTATTGGATATCGAATCTTTATCGTATTCTCATTAAACTTACGATAATCGATACATAGCCTCAACGATCCATCCGGCTTCTTAGCAAATACTACGACTGCACCCCAAAGTGAAATACTCAGTCTAATAAAAATCTTGCCTTCCAAATCCACCAATTGCACCTTCAACTCTTTCATCTTATCATTCTGCTTGGCGGCCTACTCGCTGGTTCTGCTCCAGGCACCAAATCCATTAAAAACTCAGCGGCTCGTTTTGATTGCAATCCAATTACCAGCTCAAACACATCAGCAAATTCTCTAACCACAAAGACTCGATGCAACTCTTCCTCCAACTCAATGATATCTAATAAAGCATTCACCTCACAACTAGGCTTTTCTACGGTATAAACTATTCGATCACTATAACCAGAGTGTCTAAGTGATATTTTCCTATCATGGAAAAATATCCTAGCATCATACTTTCTTAACCAATCCATCCTAAGGATAATCCCAAATCCCACAAAATCAAATACATGCAAACATCAATCAAAAGTATGACCTAGCAAATCAAACTCTAAATGGTCACACCTCATCCCAAGTGTCGCTTATCCTCTTATCAGATTTGCAACTCTTGAGGAGGTAATTAAATATGAGGGCCCTAAGTTAAGCTTATCTATCAAACATCAAGAAATGAAAGAATGTGATGCACTAGTATCAAACAAAATGCTAACAAACGTACCATGAATCTATAGCGAGCCTCCCAAAACTGCCTTCCCTTTCTCCTGCTCAACTAGCCTCGAAATTGCGGGCTCCAATGCATACATCTGCCCCTTCCCTTCTCCAACAGGCTCCTTGCATTGGTTCTTATTATGGCCAATCTGATCATAATGAAAGCATATGATATTCTTCTTTCCAATCACCTCCTTTCCTTTCCCTTTTCCTTTTGCCGGTACGACACTCATGAGCATAGTGTCCTTCTTATCACATTTATAACAAACCGCCTAAGATTTTCCCTTCTTTTGTGCTCCTCCCTTGTGAGCATTCTGCTTATGATTTTTATTTTTATTTTCTGGCCATGTCCCGTCTGGACTTCCTTCTCTTTCTTCTCTATACAAGCTAACGTCTCTTCCTACCTCAGCACCGTCTCTACCACTACATCACATGGATCTCTTATGTGGTAAGGTAGCGCTTGCCAATTCTGGCTTCAAACCTCTTATAAACTTCTCATTTCTTTTCATCACCATATCAACCATGGCATACCTATACCGAGCTAACTCTTCAAGTGTTCTAGCATACTCTAGAACATACATCTTCCCTTGCTCTAGTTCAGTGAATTTCCTAACCAATACCGACTGCGCCATCACTGATATGAACCTTTCTTGAAACATTCTCTTAAACTCCACCCAAGTCATGGTTTCCTCATCAACACCAGCTGCAATAGTATTCCACCAAAATAGGGCAGCTTCCTAAAGCAGTCATGAAGCTAGTCTCCTTTTTTGCTCGTTATTCAATCCTACGTCAACGAAAATCCTCTCATAATGCAACAGCTAGTTTTCCACCTCAACTGCATCCTCATTTCTAATGAATGGCTTCCCTCCAAGCCTAATATAGTCTCTGCTCATATTAGCATAATGTTTGACTATCGAAGCTTCCTGAACTCCTCCTTTAGCAGCATTCCCTCCAACAACTCCAGTTGCAATTCCAGCTTGCATCATATTAACGAAAAACTGATACATGGCTCCCATATCCACTTGGGGAACCCCGGCACCAACATTTTCAGCTTGAGCCTGACCTGGACCTCTTCTAGCATATGCTTGGGCGTTTCCATTATTGGTGGTGCTCAATCCTCCACGATTAACTCTACCTCTCCTCCCATCCGTATGTGTATTCAAGTTTCGTAAGATGCATATGAATAGCCTAACTAAGATAGGAGTCTAGACATATAACGTATACTTATATATAACAAATACAAGTACATTACTATAACGTTATCCCATACCTCGATCTTAACTCTAATTACTAAGGACTACGTTTTCAAAAACCATTTTTAATTTGTATTTCATAAACCATGCTCTAATACCAAGCTGTAACATCCCCTATCTAGAGGCCCAAAACTAAGCGCTATAGAAGCTGCAGTCATCTATAGTATTAGTTTTCGGTGACTAAATGCGGCTATGATAATGGTATCTACAATATCAAAAGCACTTGAATATGAAACAAAACACAAATTTCAAAGCAACATTTCTTCATTAAATTTCAAAATAGATATTCCATATTCTTAATGCATAACCCCAATACGTTCCCAGGTACAGAAAAGTATACTTATTACAAAATATGCCAAGAACGGTATATGAAGATACCCCATGGATGATCAGAGTCATATAATCATAACTAACTTAATACAAACACAACAGAAATACAACAAACCTAAATATGATACTCCTGAGTAGCTATCCGTTAGCCTTATGCTTGCTTCCAGTAGCCTTATTTGTTATCTTACGAAAACCTAAAAAGACCTTAACCCCTCAGCCCACTCAAATTAATTTTGAGCACTTGAGAGTTTAAAGGGAAACATAAGCTTCGAGTCAGACATAAAGCCTAGTATGAATAACGCTATACATCCCGTTTAAATATGTTAAGTGAGACCACGTCGCCTAGTGGAATAGGTTTCCCCTCACTAACATCCTTTTAGAACATATCTTTGCAAAACCTTTTTCCTACGACCAAAACCGGTCAAATACTATAAAGCATCATTATGTAAAATACATAAATATTAGTAATAACCAAACAATCTTTTCAAACACATATGTTTTTTTGGCTAACTTTTAACCTTTGGTTGACTTGGGCCTACCAGAAAATATTAAAAATAATAATCTAACATATGTTAGACATTCCTCTTCTAGAAGTTCTATCCTCAATTATCTATTAAATACTTCTCTTCTGCATGGTCGGTCCCTAACTTAATCATCTCCTAGGTCTTCCTGATCCTAATGGTTTTCGGGCTCACGAATAACATATCTGTATACAAACATATATTCCTTTTGGTGTGTAATCATAATTTAAGTCTATCTGTGACAGGCCCTGCACACTGGAATTTTAGACAATAATTAGCCGGGGCCGATAGCTAATGTATAGGGTGCAACGCTATAACAGTCTCATATAATATTCTAGTCATTTTCACTTAGAGACCCCTTCCTGTAATTTTCCATGAAAATTTCTTTAAAATAATTTAAAACCTTCAAATAAAACTTATACAAGGAAAATGTATATAATCTCTATGCTTTACTCAAAATCACTTTGCCATGTTATATATACACTTTACTCAAACCTTAGCTGATGAAAACATTGAAATATTCGAAAGTACCCTTTTCGATTCCATTGAAATTACCCCTTTCTAAATCCTTTGAAAGAATCTCTTTCGAAACCATGTAAAACCCCTTTATTTATCGAGGCCGAAATGCCAAAACATTTCCTTTCGAAACCATACTTCAAACACTTTCGAAACTATTGAAAATTTCCTTTCGAAAGCTTTAAAAATTTAGACATCCTATCTTAAAACACTTTAAGCATTACCTTAGAAAACTTTGGAAAAACTTCCATTTCGACCCTTTCAAAACCATCAAAAAATTAGGTCCTTTCGACTCCTTCGAAAGCCGCCTTTCGACTCCATCGAAAGCTTTGCTTTCGACCCCTTCGAAACATTCAGAAAATAGTACCTTTCGAAAGCATTAAAACTTTGAAACGTAAACCTTTCCAAAGCTCTTTGAGTTCAATTTGAAAACAAGGGGGAAAATCTCGTTTAAACCTTTTAACTCTTTCGGAAGCTTAGCTTTCGATCCTTCGAAAGCTTTTCTTCCTACCCCTTCGAAAGCTTAAAACATATCTTTTGAAACAATAGGCTCCAGTCTTTTTAATACTTTAAAACACCTCTTTCGAAACCTTGGGCTATACTCCAATTAGAATAAAAGGGTAAAGCATCTAAGCCGAAACCTTCTTTTAGAAACCTTTTCTAAGCAAGAAGCAATGGCGTCGAAACCATCCCTTTGAAAGTATGAGTAAAGCGGCTGATTTTAAAAACAAGTTTACCTTTCGACCTTGTCGAAAGCCATTGACTTCAAAAGGTTGGAAGGCGACAGCTAGGGGTTTCGACCTCTTCGAAAGCTTTAAACCTTGATTTTACATATTTGAGCCGGTCGAAAACAACCAAGTCGAAAGCTTCTTTTCGAAAGCAAAGCAGGCATTTTTTTTAGCTTATAAAACAAACATACCCCATCCTCTTTAGAACCTAAGGTTTCGACCAAGTACGCCTTCAACCTTGTCCAACATGTTATGTACCAAGCTTCTTGATACCATATGCATTGGCTTTGAAAGCACCGATGTCGAAAGGTCTGGGTCGGAACCCTTAATGCCAAAAGTGGCTGAACATGCTAAAAGAATGATTTTCTTGTTTTCAACTTAAAAGAGAAAACTTTTCATTTAAACTTCCTTTATTTTCCAATTCCTATTGGTTACTAAATACTTTTCAGAAAAGTGCTGCCCTTAATTTTAGAAATAAACAATGATTTTATTTATAAAATCCCCTTTCCCCTTATTTAAATATATAAAACATTTAAGTCCCATACCTTAAATGATTTTATATATTCATCAAAACACTTAGGAAAAACTAGAAAAATGCCAAAAAATCTATTTTAATATGTTTTCCAACATATAAAAATTTCAAACCCAAACAATTACTATTTTAGCCATAAATAATTTATAACCCAATAAATCATTTTCTTCATTAGAAAATTAATATAAAATCCACATTAATTTGGAAAATTATTAAAATTAAAAATAATCTCAAAAATATCATTTCCAACCTACATTAAAATTTTCAAGGCATTTGGATGTTACTTAATAGGGTTTTCATATCAAATATATCATAAAAACTCATACGAATATGTATAATTCATCAACAAGCATATATATATATATATATATATATATATATATATATAGCTTTAATCATCCAAAACATGGCATAAACTTGCAAAAACATTGTAGATATAACTTAAAGTCGAAAACTATAAGAAAAATGGGATGTAGTAATCATTCACCTTAGCTTTGAGATTAAAAGGTGTGAGATTTGATGTTGAATATGTTGACTAACTTCTTTCTCTTGAAATCCTAGCTTTATCTTTCCTTGAGAATGAAAATGGTGTCTGGCCTTGATATATTTTAGTTTGATAGAATAAAAATGAACGTGTGTTTCATTTCCTAAGTGTTTAGGGTATAACTCCCTCATATTTCCCATTTTGCCCTTCCCTATTTCTTAACACATTAATTCTTGTTATTTCATTTTGATTTTTATTCCACATGGCACGGCTGCCCTTTGATAAATCAAATCTCAATCTATTAATCATCGCATTATTTTATTTAATTTAGCTAATTGAATATCCTAAATAATGTTATAAAAATATGCGGTGTTGCACAAGTTTTCAAATTAGTCGCACTTTGACAGTTCGAAAACCAAAGCGATAAATCCTTTTAAAATGATTTTTTAATTCTTTAAAAATAAAGGATAAATATTTTAAATTGTTTTAAAGCATATTTGGGTAATAAAAATGAATTTCTAAATGATTGAAAACCTATTTTGATCAAATAAGCTTAAAAGTGCTATTCGTAACACTATTCGTAGTAATTTTTGCAACACTTTTACCAACTACTAAGATTTTAAGACTTATGTATTCTTTCCCAACTGTTTTATAAATATTTTCAAATAAATAACTAAATATTTTAAAGATAATTTGGAGGTTTGATAATTTTTTTAAAGGTGTTAAATAAATGATTTAATTAAAGAAAAGCTATTATAATCAAGTTTTTTAATCTTGGCTCTAAAAGCCAACGAGTAGATTGGATTTTTCTATTCGTAAGATCCAGATGGAAGGTTCTTAAACTAAGGAGACGTTTAGGAGCAACCAGTGTCTTAGCTCACCTGGCCTCTTTCCTGGGCGAGGAATATAAGATCGAAATGTCGAAAATAAGGAAAGTATAAAAGATATAATTTTTCCAAATTTAATACAACTTGATTATATAGAATTTATCTTCTTATACTTGGTATTAAAATCCAAGGAGGGAACCCATACTATCTGTGTGAATTTGAAAGGTGATTTCACCGCTATTGGCAGATAATAAAGGTTGAAAACAGAAATTAATGTTGAATAGAATTAGTATAATTTGTATCGACCCTTTTGCTCAAAAAGGTTTTGCAATATGATTTATATGTAATGACTTTTATTTGGTTAAAGAGAGGGTCAATGATCCTATATATAATGGAAAAGAATATGATTTAAATATTAATATATCTAAAAGTGATAATTTATTTGATAAAAAATATTAATGAATGAAATGATAATCACCCTTAAAACCTTAGCATCGTTTTATGATGATTAGTTTGAAGGAATCAGGGTCAAATTTGGGTAATTCTTATCTAAAAACCACTTAGAACCAATTCACTAGTTTGGAAGTGAAGACATGTTAAAAACAATGAAGTTGAAGGTAGGGATCCTCAAAACAGAAGGACTGCTTGTTGATAATTTCGAAGTAGCTCCCAAGATAAATAAGTAGTAGTGGTCCCTTCGTTCTAGGATCTTCGTATGCAAGGACCACTCGCTACTAATCTTACGGGTAATGCTCGAAAAGATGTGGTAGGAGACTTCCTTTGGTTTGTCCTATTTCTGGACAACTTGTATCGATGAATGTTTGACATTGCATTTCTAAGATCACAGTGCATTGGTCTCTACAAACGTATATTTGTTTTGTAGCATAGGAGGTAAACTCTCTTACACTTAACACCCTTCTCTGAGACGTATGAGCTCAGAGGTTGTACATTTGTGAAAATTAACAGTGCATTGTTTGAAATGGCAATGTGTCATTTTAAGTGAAAATGTTCTAATAAAGTTAAATGTTACCTCAAGCCTCATACCCGAAGAATTGTGAAACTGGGGTTGCTTGAAAACTATGTGGCTCACAACCATTAAGGTATGATATCACCTTTCTAGATCTATTAATTTCTACCCGCTATGACATTGGGTTTCAATTATGTGGTGTATGCTCCAAAATAGGTTAGTAACATCCGGGTGATATCATATTCAGTGCTATCCATACCATATGTTGGTTTCAGGCAGGTCGGCTTTAATTTGCAGAGGTTTCAAAGTTGTCAATCCTTGGTACATTCTTCTATAAATGTGCTGTACATGAGATAGTCCCTTACCTTGCTATTTATTGGAAATCCAAATCTACAATAAGTGCCTTCGGTTTTAGTAGTAAACCTATTACGCTGTCAAATTTAACCAATGCAACAATTTTGGCTATTTGAACATGTTTATTTGAAAAGTTTTCAAAGAATGTTATTAAAAATAATACCACTAAATTTTACTAGAAAGGATTTGATTATCATAAGGTAAAAACCTGTTTTATGCTTATGTACACCATGGTCTTATGAGATACCCTTTTGTTTTCCAAATACTCGTATTTTGAGTTTTTCACACCAGTCCCATGACTGACCCAGAGTTTATTTTCCCTTTCTCTTTAACTATGGGTGACATATTTTTTTTTCCAGCTAGTCAGGTAGCTTGGAGCATTTTGGAAGGAGCATGTAGCATGAAGACTGGAGGGTTCTTTTTTCAATAGTAATCTATTTCAAATTTCCACTTTATCATGTAGTACGTATTTAGCATCTACCAGCCTCTGTAAGGATAGGCAGTTATAACTATCCCTGGATAGGTTGGTACTTACTATAACTCTAATGAATCACTTAGAGTGATTGAATGTACTTTCCATATGTATAGTTAATTTGAATGTGAGATTCTGTTGTTATTCTATCTTTTATCCTTATTTCTTTTCAAAACCCCTGATTGTCTTCCTCTTCGGCACTGGCATTTGTAGCACATGAATACCGAGGATGTATTAATGTCGATCTTCAATGGTCGAAAAGGCGGGTCATAACAATTGGTATCTGTGTGTAGGTTGAGCGAACACCTAAGCCTTGACGGGGTCGACTTATTATAGATAGGGTTAGTAATACCCTATGAGTTTAGTCAATGAGAGAGCATATTTATAATTTCATCCAAATAAATCCGTCCATGTACTTTTATGCTTGATATCTATTTCCCAAGATAATTTTGTCTATAATTCTAAAGAAGTTTCCTTACTATATGCATATAGTAGGAGACGAGTAATAGAAGAGGAGGAAAGGGAGGTAGCAATACTACGGCCAACAATGGTCGATCAAATGCTATAGTAATGGAGGAAGTGGTAATCCTTAAGCAACCTCAAATCAACATTGCAAATCTTTGCAAGAATTACACGAACTTGGAAGGGAAACCTTTCCAAGGAACCGAGTCTATTGTTGAAGTGCAAGCATAGCTCCACTCGTGTGAAAGAATATTCAAAGGATTGAACATAGAGGATGACCAAAAGAGGTTCTTAGCTTCCTAGAAATTGCAGGAAGGAAGGAAGGAGCTCTTGCATGTTAGAAATCCATCACTTTGATTGATTCTGAAGATAATTTCTCATGGACTAGATTTAAAGAGGTATTCGAAGAGCAATATATGCCTGCAGCCGGAAAATCCCATCTTCATAGAAATTTTCTAGACTTGAAACAAGATGACATGTCGGTGGAGGAATAATCAAATAAATTTACTAAGTCATCTCGTTTTAGGCCTGGACTAATAGGCACACCCTTAAAGAAGAGTGAGATGTTCATTGCGGGGATGAAAGAGCAATACCAAGACCGAATGACCGCATATGTGAAGGGAACTTTTGTGGACCTATTAGATATGGGTTTCCGATATGAAGTATTGGATAAAAGGAATTCGATGGCATCCAAAGGAAATAGCAACAATCAAAACAAGAGAAAGAAGACATGGCAGGGAAAGAATGGTGAAGGATCTCAAGAGAACCATTATAAGGATATTGTTTGTTATAACTTCTAGAAGAAAGGCCTTTTTTCAACAAATTATAGGAGTCCCAAGGTGCAAAAGCTGCAGCATGGAGCCGTCTCTCCTATTGTTTGGAAGAGTAGTTGTTACAATTGCCATAACCTGGGATATTGGAAAAAAATGCCCGTTAATGAAGAGGGGAGAACCGATCAAGGCTTATGCTATAAAGAATGAGCCTCCAACCTATGAAGACGTGAAGGGCAAGGGAGTCTTAGAAGATAATTTATTTTTTAATGTTATTTCAGTTAGAGTATTATTTGACACTGGGGATTCCCATAGTTTTATTGCTAAGAAATTGATCGATAAGTTAAACTTACCTCGGAAATAGTTGAAACTCCTATTCACGTATCTAATCTCATAGAGGGTACAACCAATATTTGTATGATCTGTGCAAATGTACAAGTTACCTACCAAACACACCAATTTTTATGCGACCTATTTGTCCTTAATTTTATTGGGTATGATATTTTACTCGAAATGGATTGGCTATCCAAGTATAGAGCTATTCTAGATTGCAACAATTAGACGATTACATTAAAAGCCTCGACCGGAAGGGTGTTGGATCGAATAATATATGAAGAATCTAGTCTATTAAGAGATAGCTTCATGTATGCGTTATATTCATTTGAAACGAACTTGGAAAGAATTTCGACTGTTAAAGAATATCAAGATGCTTTCATGGAATTTAAAAGTTTGCCTCCGCATTAGGAAATTGAATTCTGTATTGACTTAGTCCCTAATGGACCCGTTATTTACCCTATTCGGAGGATGGCTCCAAAAGAAAAGACCGAGTTAGCAAAATGAATTATTAAAAAAAGGGCTAATAAGACCAAGTCGCTCAAGTTGGGGCGCAACTATGGTTTTTGTGGTAAAGTCTGATGGCTCCCTTAGACGTATGTAGACTACCGAGACCTAAATAAGCAAACGATTAAAGACAGGTATCCTCTACCCCACATAGATGACTTATTTTATCAATTGCATGGTTCTTGGATATTCATAAAAATGGCTCTTGCTACCGTATTCCATTAGTTGAGAATAGTAGAAGATTGCATTCCCTCGATAGCTTTCGAGGCCAGATAGTTTCTGTGAATGGTTGGTTATGCCATTTGGGCTAACCAATGCACCTACCTATTTCGTAGACCCTATGAAAATGGTATTGAGAGACGTACTCAACAAATTCTTATTGGTATTTATGGATGGTATTCTCATATATTCGAAGACTGAAGAAGAACACGAAAGGCATTTGGAGATCGTGTTGGAGATATTGAAAAGGAATGTGCTGGAAGCAAAAATTTCAAAGTGCTATTTCTGAGAAAAAGAGATAAGATTCCTGGGACATATTGTGTCAAGGGATGGAATTTCAGTAGTCCCAAGAAAAATCTCTACTATGCAAATTAGAGACAACCACAAAATCGTAAGGACATCTGTAGCATCTTGGGATTAGCCGGATATTACCGGAGGTTTATGCAAGACTTCTCCAAAGTTTCCTCACTTAACAAAGCTGACAATGAAGGATGATAAGTTTGAGTGCATGTAGAAATGTAAAGAAGAATTTTAGGAACTCAAAATGAGGTTAACCACTGCTCCCATGTTTGCTACTGTTGATGAAAGTGGTGATTTAATCGTGTATACTGGGTCTTGCAGGGAAGGAGTTGGTGCAGTCTTGATGCTGCATGGAATGATCATCACATATGCGAATGGGCAACTGAAGATCCATGAAAGGAGTTATGCGACACACAAGTTGTAGCTATTAGCTACGGTATTTGTGTTAAAAAATCAGAGACATTATTGCTGGGAAAGAATTCTTTAGGGTTTATTTAATAAACTTTAATTTACCTTGGTAAATAATATTCCTTCTTTAGATAGGTAAAAATTTTGATCTCTACACGGACCACAAATATTTTGAAATATCTTTTCACTCAAAAGGACTTTAATATGAGGTAGCAGCGTTAGCTAGAATTCCTCACATCGTATGACTTAAATATTTTATATACATCGAGAAAAGCCAATGTTGTGACAGATGCACTAAGCAGAAAGCATGCCATTATTT
Source organism: Allium cepa (assembly GCA_030765085.1). Classification (NCBI taxonomy): domain Eukaryota; kingdom Viridiplantae; phylum Streptophyta; class Magnoliopsida; order Asparagales; family Amaryllidaceae; genus Allium; species Allium cepa. Next base: position 1,048,731,368 of record CM060941.1, read on the forward strand.
CTCATTTAGTGGTACATCCAGCATTAATTTGTCATATAAAGGAGAATCGGCTCAAGGATCCAGTTATTGCAAGGATAACTAGGGAAGTATAGGAGAATGTGATACCAGGAAGATGGATAGGATTCAAAGTGGATAAGCAAGGAATTCTAATAATGAATGTAATGACATATGTTCTCAATGTTGGTGGGATTAGAGAGGAAGCTTTAACCGATTGTCACAATTCTTCACCTTCAATATATCCTGAAGTTGCCAAGATGTATAGAGATATGAAAAACACTTTCTGGTGGGGTGGTATAAAGAAAGATGGTTCTATCCATGTGAGCAGATGCGCAAATTATCAGTAGATCAAGAGTGATCAACAAAAGGTTGCCGAACTATGCCAACTACTCGAGATTCCAAATTGGAAATAAGACTAAATATCCATGGATTTCATCGATGGCTTGCCTTGGTTAAGGAAAGGGAATGAAGGCGCATAGGATATCATTGAGAGATTGACTAAAAGCCCACACTTCATCCCAATAAAGACCACAAGAACAGCCTTAAGCTTAGCTGAGATATATGTGAGGGAGATTGTTCGAATACATGGAGTTCCAACCAGCATTGTAAGCGATCGAGACCCAATCTTAACTAGTCAATTCTAGAAAGCCCTAAAGATATCTTTGGGAATCAAGCTGATCATAAGCACCGCATATCATCCCCAGCTGATAGGAAAACTGAAAGAGTAAACAGAGTATTGGAGGATCTTCTGAGAACATGTGTATTTGACTTTGATGGTTCATGGGAAAGCCACCTTCATTAGGTAGAGGTCTCTTATAGTAATGGTTATTGGACCAGTATTGATATACACCTTATGAAACATTGTATGGTCACCTGTGTAGATCCCAAGCATGTTGGAGTGATAAAAATCAGTTAGTACTTGTCCTGATATGATCTGAGAAGCTTTAGAGAAAGTGGACACGATAAAAAAGAAACCGAAAGAAGCATAAGAAGACAGAAGAGTTATGCTGATCGTAGGCATAGAAATTTAGAAATCTCAATTCGAGACAAAGTATTTTTGAACATCTCTTTAGCGAGGGAAGCCGTGATATTTGGAAGAGCTGGCAAGCTAACTCCTCAATATGTTGGACCTTTTCCCATTCTAGAGCGGACTGGCATATTAGCCTATCGAGTAGAAATACCAAAGAGGTTATCGGGTGTACGCAATGTGTTTTATGTATCTCATTATGTGTATGATCCATAACAAATCACAAAGCTGCCCAGGAGGATTTAGAAGTGGAGCCCAATTCAACAGTTATTAGACAACCTAATAAAATCATGGATCGTGATGAGAAGTGATTAATGAGAATTTTTTGCAATTAGTTAAAGTTCAATGGAGCAGTGATGCTAATGAATGTACATGGGAAATAGAGGATAGGAGAAAGGAGGCATACCCAGAGTTTAGTAGGATGGATGTATGAATTGCGTATATCATATCGAGATAGTGTACTCATCACCTGTGGTGTAGTCACTTATCATAGCATTGTATATATTTCATCATATATGATATACTCCTTTTGAGTTGTTTTCTTCTCATTTTTAATTTTGAGGATGAAATTGTTTTAAGGAGGGAATTCTGTAATGACCCGCAAATTCATCACTTCAGATTTCTTTTTAAATATTAAATATGAGCCTTTTAACATAAATGATAATGTTTTTAACAATAAATAATATTGGTAAAACTATTTTAAATAAATATTTACAAAATATATACTTTGGAAGACATATCGATAAAATGATTGAAAACTATTTTATTAATAAACATCTCTTAGGCCATCCGACATCGTGCACGGAGCTGGATACACATACACATACTCATATATATATATATATATATGAGTGAGAATATGTAATAAAATTATTTATTTTATTTATGAAAATAAATCTTTTTATCACATCATCAATGATATTGCTATTTTGGAAATGATTTTTGAATTTATATGGGACCAAATATCCATAGATATTCATCGATGCTTGCCTTGGTCAATGAAAGTGAATAAAGGCATATGGGTTACCATTGATAGATTGACTAAAAACCGACACTTCATCTAAGACTACAAGAACAACCTCAAGCGTAGCCGAGATATATATGGTGGAGATTGTTCGAATACTTGGAGTTCCAACCAGCATTGTAAGCAATTGAGACCCAATTTTACCAGCCGGTTTTGGGAAGCCTTAAAGACAGCTTTGGGAATGAAGCTGCATATAAGCACCGCATATCATCCCCAGACCGATGGACAAACCAAAGGAGTAAACGGATTATTGGAGGATCCTCTAAGAGCATATGTATTAGACTTTGGAGGTTCATGGAAAAGCCACCTTCACTTGGTAGAGTTCTCTTGTAATAACAACTATCAAGCCAGTATGATATGACACCTTATGAAGCCTTGTATGGTCACCCGTGTAAATACCCAGCTTGTTGGATCGAAATCGGTGATCAGTTATTACTTGTCTTGATATGATCTGAGAAGCTTTAGAGAAAGTGGACATGATCAGAAAGAAACTAAAAGAAGCACAAAGCAGACAGAAGAATTACACCGATCAAAGGCGTAGATATTTAGAATTCTCAATTGGAGATAAGGTATTTCTGAAGATCTCTCCGATGAGGGAAGTCGTGAGATTTAGAAGAGCTAGCAAGCTAGCTCTTCGATATATTGGACCTTTTCCTATTCTAGGGCGGATTGGCCCATTATCTAATCGAGTAGAACTACCAAAGAGGTTGGCGGGTGTACACAATGTGTTTTATATATCTCATTTACGTAAGTATGTGTATGATCTAGAATAAATCATAGAAAGCTTCCTAGAAGGATTTAGAAGTGGAGCTCAATTAAACAGTTATTAGATAACCTAATAAAATCGTCGATCGCGATGATAAGTGATTAAGGAAAAATATTGTGCAATTAGTTAATGTTCAATGGAACGGTGATGTTGATGACTGTACATGGGAGAAAAAAGGATAGGATAAAGAAGGCATATCCAGAGTTTAGGATGGATGTATGAATTGTATATATCATATCAAGATAGTTACTCACCACCTGTGGTGTAGTTACTTATCATAGCTTTGTATATATTTCATCATATATGATATATTCCTTCGGAGTTATCTTCTTCTCATCTTTAATTTCGAGGACGAAATTCTTTTGAAAAGGGAAGTTTGTAACGACCCATAAATTCATCACTTTAGATTTTTTTTTAAAAATATTCAAATATTGTAATTTTAACATAAATGATAATGTGTTGGAAAATAAATAATATTGGTAAAAATATTTTAAATAAATATTTACAAAAATATATACTTCTGAAGATATATTGATAAAACGATCGAAAATCTTTTTATCAATAGACATCTTAGACCATCCGACATCGTGTAGTAGCTGGATACATAGACATATATACATATATGAGTGAGAATATATAATAAAATTACTATTTTTATTTTTGAAAATAAAATCTCTTTATGAATCATCAATAATATCGCTATTTTGGAATAAATGATTTTTCAAGTTAAATTGAGTTTAAATGATTTTATAATTATTTTAATTATTAAATATGTCCTTTTAATTATTATATAATGATAGAAATATTTTTAACAATATATATATGCATATATATATATTAAATGAGAAGTGAAACTATGACTAGAAATTGAATTGAAATTCGTAACGATTCAACGTAGAAAAGTTATGCAATGTTGTGAATCATTTGAGATATGCATATGTACACATAATGTACATATAGATGAACACATTCATATGCACATGAACACATATAAACATACGAATATACCTATACAATTATATATATATATATATATATATATATTAGAAAATATCTAACATGTTTTTCCTAATACTTAACCCTTAAGTAAATTCAAAGTCAAGCTCTTACAAACTAAGTACAAGCACATGGGCACACATAAATGGGAGAGGGGGAGTACACGTCCAAACATGATGAAGGGAGGGTGAGGTATAGTGGTGATGAAATGGTGATGTGTTTGTGTGGAAATATTATGATATTTTCCTCCTTACTTTTGCCTATATATAGCACCCACGACTCTTCACTCTATTTACACTTCTTCTTCATAAAATTTCTAAACTCTCCATCTTCTTCTTCTCTACAGTAATGGTTTCCATAGCCTAAGATTGAAAATATTGAAAAATTAAAAAAAAGTTATGCTAAAATCAATCGAAATATATACCACTTCAAACCAAAGTTCAAGCTAGTGATCTCTTCCTTCTCCTCCACTGGCCATGTGCAACCATGCCCTCCACCACCAATTTTCCAAGCAAGGCCGAGCCTTGCAAGCCTCCAAGACCAAGGCCGAACCTCCGAGGTGCATTTAGGTAGCAGTTGTGAGCATCGATTTCGAGATAGCGGAGCTATAGCCGTTTTATAGTTAGCGCGATCGAAAATCAAGTGAGAAATTCTATATTTACTCACACATACACATATATGATAATGATGATATGATATGTTTTCCATATATGTTTACTATGCTTTGATCATCAAATTTGGTTGTTGTTTAATGTGTAAACAAGTCATGTTAAATACACGTCAAAAAGAAATAAATTCTCGAACCAAGTTATAAAAGTGAGATGGTATCATTAAACCTATTTTAAATGTTTTAAAATGGTTTATAATCTTTTTATAAAAACTAAAATCCAATTTGGTGAAGTTTTGACAAGTTATGAAATCAAGTCAAAAGTAGGTGCGCCGCGTTCGTGATTTCACGCCGTAGAATGTTAAATTCATTTATACAATGGATTTGTAATCGAAATTCTTCGTAATGAGAATTTTTGAACTCCTATAATCATAGTTTTCAAACAGTAGAAAAAAAATCAAGATTTTATTTTATAGATTTTGAAATATAAGCAAAATCAAGTTTTCAAATTAGTCGCGCTTTGGCAGTTCGAAAACCAAAGCGATAAATTCTTTTAAAATGATATTTTTAAGTATTTAAAAATATGGGATAAATTCTATAAATCTTTTAAAATGTTGTAAAAGAGATATGATTTATAAAAATAGATTTGTAAATGATAGAAAAGTTGTTTTGATCAAATAAGCTTAAAAGCACTATTTGTAGTACTTTTTGCAACATTGTTAATAACTTTTGAAATATGGTGTTAAATTTATGTATTCTTCCTTAATCTTTTATAAATGTTTAAAAATAAATAACTAAGTATTTCAAAGATAATTTGGGGGTTTTTATAATTTAATTTAAAGGAGTTAATTAAATGATTTAAAGAAATGCTATTATAATCAAATGATTTAATCTTGGCTCTAAAAGCCGATGAGTAGACTGGACTTTTCTATTCATGAAATCCAGATGGGAGGTGCTTAAATTAAGAAGATTTTTAGGAGCAACTAGTGCCCTGGCTTACCTGGTCTCTTTCCTGGATAAGGAATAGATAAGGTCGAAATGTCGAAAACGAGACAAGTATAAAAGATTTAATTTTTCCAAATTTAGTACGACTTTGATTGTATAGGAACAATCTTCTTATACTTGATATTAAAATCAAAGAAGGGAACCCGTACTATATGTGTGCATTTAAAAGGTGATTTCGTTGCTATTCAACGGATAGTAAAGGTTGAATATAGAAATTGATGTTAAGTAGAATTAGTATAATTTCGACCCTTTTTACTCCAAAAGGTTTTGCAATATGATTTATGAGAAATGATTTTTATTTTGTTGAAGAGAAGTTTAATGATCCCGTATATACTGGAAAAGTATATAATTTAAATGTTTATATCTCTAAAAGTGATAATTTATTTGATAAAAGATATTAATGAATGAAATGATAACCACCCTTAAAACCTTAACACATTTTCATTGATGATTGGTTCAAAGGAACTGGGGTCTGATTTGGGTAGTTCTTACTCAAAAACTACTTCGAACCAATTCATGCGTTGGAAAGTGAAGACATGTTAAAGACAATGAAATTGAAGGTGGGGATCTTCAAAACTGAAGGATTTCTTGTTGATAATTTCAAAGTAGCTACCGAGATAAATAAATAACAGTGGTCCCTTCGTTCCAAGATCTTCGTATGCAAGGAATACTCGCTACTAATTCTTAGGGTTTTGTCATTGATAGAATGTTGTAGTATAGTGCCATCAGTTTGTCCTGCTCCTAGATAACATTAATGGATGAATGTATAACATTGCATTTCTAAGATCACAGTGCATTGATTTCTACAAACGTACATCTGTTTGGTAGTGTATGAGGTAACCCCTTTTATACTAAACACTCTTCTCTGAGACATATGAGCTTCGAGGTTGTACTTTTATGGCAATCAATAGTGTGTTATTGGAAATGAATATGGCATTTTAAGTGAAAATGTTCTAAGAAATGTAAACATTACCTCAAGCCTCACAACTTGCGAATTGTGGAATAGGGGCTGCTTTATGGCTAAGTGGATCGCAACTATTAGGGTATGGTATAACCTTTCTAGATATATTTATTTCTACCCGCTTTGACATTGGGTTTAAATTATGTGGTGTATGCTATGGGATTCCGAATAGGTCGGTAATGGCAGGGGTGATATCATGTTCAGTGCTATCTGTACCATACGTTGGTTTTGGATAGGCCGGTCTTAATTTGCAGAGGTTTCGAAGATGTCGATTCTTGGCACATTCCTCTAGAAATATAATCTACGAGAGGTAGTCTCTTACCTTGCTATTTATTGGAAATACAAATCTCTAAGAAGTGCCATCAGTTTTAGTTGTAAACTATTATGCCATCTAATTTAACCAATGTTACAATTTTTGCTATTTGAATATGTTTATTTGAAATGTTTTAAAAGAAAGTCAGTAAAAGTAATATGACTAAATTTTACGTAGAAACGATTTGGTTATCATAATGCAAAAACCCATTTCGTATTTATATGCGACGTGGTCGTATGAGATACCCTTTTTTCCAAATACTTGTATTTTGGGTTTCTCACACCTGACCCGGAGTTTATTTTCCCTTTGCCTTAAACTCTTGTGCCTTATGTTTTGGGCTGCCAAGTTGTCAGGTAAGGTGGAGCAGTTTGGATGGAGCATGAAGCACAAAGACTGAAAGGCTCTTTTGTCAATATCATTCTATTTCAAATTTCCACTGTATCATGTAGTATACATTTAATTTCTACCAGCCTCTATAAGGATGGGCAGTTATAACTATCCCTGGCTAGGTTAGTACTTATTGTAACTCTGATGAATCACTTGGAATGATTATATGTACTTCCCATACATGTAATTAATGTGAATGTGAGATTTTGTTATTATTCTATTTTCTATCCTTATTTCTCTTAAAAACACCTGATTATCTACCTCTTTGGCACTTGAATTTGCGGCATGTGAATAGTGATGTTAATATAAAAAGTGACCCTAGCTAGATTGAATGTGAAAGTACCAGCCCTGTTTATCAAGGCAAATAAAAATGAAAATAAGGAATAGTAACTTGCAAACAAATTAAAGAAACAAGAGATTTTTATAGTGGTTCGGCTTTAAAAGAAGCCTACGTCCACTTTATAACTTTTATTATTGATTGACTACAATTACAAGTCGAATATGATTAGAATTCGCTTGGATCTTGTAAGTTAGATCAAGTCACCAGTGTTATAATTTACTAGAGAATCAAAGTGAGCTTATTTTGATGACTGCTGTGTGTGGGAGAAGAAAAGTGAAGAATAGTTTCTACAAAGTTTCAACAGCCATTCCAAAAGATGATCCTCTTTATGTTGAAGGTATAATTGTATTTATTGGGGTTGGAGAGAACTTGGGCCAAAACCACTTCGTCAGAGACTTACATTTGAAGGTACGAAGGCAGTCTAGAAATTCCAAAATGAGCCGATCCAATACAATGGATCGCTAGCGATCCATAGGGCATGGATTGCTATCGTTCCATGGGATAAGAGTATTTTTGGCTCATTCTTTTTTGATTATGTTTCTTGCTCTCCATGTAATTTCATGGCTAGATCATTTTTTTTGATGATGATTCATGTATTGATTACATTGAACTGCTAATGGAATCGGATGAATGCTCACTTCTCGATCTAACTAGCTTGGAATGCCCCCAAACTTAGCAGACATTCCTAAAAAACTTATTAGATCATGGTGCAAATGGATCGAACAATCCACTAGCGATCCTTATGGATCGCTAGTGATCCATAGGAGATTCATCGCCAGCGATCCATAACCTTTGAAGATTTTTAACTTCTTTTTCTTTAGTCTTTCTTGGTTGCATGTTCTAGTCCTTTTTGTTGTTTATTGATTTTTCTGACTCGACGTAGATGTTTTAACTTCCTTGTATTTCGTTGGGTCGGAAAACTTAGATAACATTTGCCCTCCAGATTATGCTCTTGTTGGAAATAAGGTGTGCTCTAGAAGTAACTACTTTTGAGTTCCCGTTTGGTGAGCTTCAAATGAACGTGTTGAGGCTGTCACATGAATTTGGCTTTGGTGATTCAGTCATCTATTAAATTATGATAGGAATTTTTATAGCTATAACAATAAATCAATTTCAATCCCATAACTTTCAAGAGGCTTGTAAAAGATACTTAGATCATGCTTGGTGAGTTAGGAAAAATTTGGTTGCCGTTGTACAAATCATTAGCGATCCTAGGACTTAGTGTGTTTTTTCTTTATGCAATGTTCTATTTAATCTATTTGTGCCGACCTGCTTTCCTTCATATTTTCATTCAATGATTCAAGCTACCCTTCCTGCGACCTGACCTAAATCCAACCAAACCCTAGCTCCATTCATGCCATCGCCGTTGTCGGCCATCCATCACTGAAGCCTCTTGTTGCCGACTTTGCCTCGCAATTCTGCCGCCATGGACCAGCCTTTTAGCACTTGAAACTTCGCCAGTTTAGATCGCCATCGACCTACCCACCTTTGATCGCTGCCGAATTAAACTTTGACCATTCTCACCCTTTGATTTTTGATTTGAGGTGGGTGGTATAGAATTTGGCATTTGTTTAGCAATTTGGTGATGAGGTTGGATTAGTGGTGATCGTTACGGAGAATTTGAGTTGATTGCGATTTTATGGAAGAAGATAGTAAATTGAGTCTTTAGTTGTTCATGAAACGAAACTCGGGCTTTACCCTGGTACTTGACATGTTTTGCTATCTTCGTCCACAGAATCAGAATTGACTTGCACTAAGTTACATTGTTAATCTGACATTACGTCCCACTGATTGGTTTTGGTTTTTCTAGGAGGTAATAATAGCTTAAGGTAGCGCCTCACGTGCAACTTATGTTCTTATCACCTTCTAGAGACCTGAAACAGACTTATGCTGAGAATTCTCTACTTGATTTGGACCCATCAATCTATAGTTACTCACTTCAAATTGGTCCCATTATTGCATATTTAGTGTACTTGAAATGAGAAGACCATCCCGCATCGCTATGGAAAACGGATCCGTTATCGATCGTTAATCGATAACTGGTAAGTGTAGGAGAAATAAATTCAATAAATGATACGAGAAGCTCTTTTCTTTCTTTACTAGTGAGTGAACTATCTACATAGGATAGAGCATTTGTAGCGTTTAGGACACCGAGCCCATCTCATATAGATAATACACTGCACTTGCCTCAGTCTACATTTGAAACCTGACGTGTCGCCATAAATCGATACTTTTTCGAATTTCAAGTGTCGTAGGGGGACTTTTAGTTAAAGATAGAAATACCTGACGTCATTAGATGGTAAAGAAACTGCAAGATCTGTTATGGCTTCAAAGCAATCTGTCTTAATTCAAGTGCTAGTATTTCTTTATTAGTTGTCCTAAGGGATTGAACTAACTTTGAACGACGGGGGAGGGGGGGGGGTTAAGTTCTCTCTTTTACTTATTGAGTTTCAATACGACACTATGAGATTTCTGATAGATCGAATACTTCTTGCAGTTATCCCAAGGCCAAATAAAGATACATCACTAGATCCAATTTTCCATACTCTGAAGGCCGTAGACGCCAAGGAGAGATCGTTAAATTTTTTGCTAACAGACAAGAATTTGCTTCGATATGAGTTGTTCCGTCCTAGGAGATCTGCCATGGCTGTTGAAGTCCCATCTCCTTCCTGTTCTAGAATACGAACACATTCCACTTCTTCATCACACAGCTCTGAAGAGGGCGATCTCCCAGAAAGAGAAGGTCCGTCCGATGAGTCAACTAAAGAAATTTATGTAGGAAGGGGTGTTACGACTGAAGCCAGCTGCCTGACCAGAATGCCCTCAATTTCGGAGGTGGAGGAAGAAGAATACAAGTAGTGTAAGGGCAAGGCTGCAATAGAAATAGAAAAGAAGGAGGGTGAAGTTGAGGGCAATAGCAGTTATGATTCCTCCTCTAGTGATGAAGAACTCGATTTAAGTTCCAACGATCGAGTCTTCGACTCGTCCGATGAGACTCAGGGAATGAGTTCTATTCTCCCGGCTTTGCCTCCCTAAGAGATTCATGATAAAGATGCTCCCTTAGCACCAGAGCGACTTCAGTATTCCCCGCTAAAAGAAACCGATTTTGACTTGAGGGATATGAGCAATGTTTATGTGGATATCATTGAACTTATGGGAGAAGATTTCGAATTCGAGGGATTGTCTCCTGGCCCCAGTCATATTATATCTAGAATCAGCCTGATTTATACCGTGGTGGCTTCCTGATCCGATTTGTGATGTCCTTTTAGGCGCCTAAGACATATTACACGTTTCACTGGGGTCACTTTCACCTACACATGCGTTCATTAGGTTCACTTTTGTCGCTAAAGCTCTTTATTTATTCTTCATATCAGGTACTATGAGAGGCCATGGACTTTACGAGGAGCTTGAACAATTCACTGATTCACAACATTGGTCAAGATGATCTTCAAGCCTCCAATAGCCCCGTGAAACTGAGGAAGAGTGGAGGAGGTGGAAAGACTTGGAAGTTGAAGCACGGTGCCGGGATGATAGATAACCGGGCAGCGTTTATAAGAGTGGTTACGAGAAGAGAAAAAATACTAATGACCGAGAAGAGCTTCCTAAGAAGCCAAAGGTAGAACATGGATTTCATCTCTCTAAGCATCAAGCTTTTTCCCAGGCCTCAATTTCCATCGGTCTTGAAGTTCCAACTTCCAATGTTCAAGTTTCATCTTCATCCCAAGCTCCATCGACTCACGTAGTGCTCGCTTTTGGTCCTTTATATCCTCATAGGAGGCCGATTTATATTCTTTCATTCACCCCCTAAACTTGAAGCTGGGCTCCCCTGGGTTTCTAAAGGGAGTTAAATTTAACTGCAACCTTTGCCCAATCTGTAAAGATTCCTATATGACTCATCTTCAGGCGGTTCAAATTGATTTAGATCAAGCCGAGGGATGGGAAAGGTTATGCAAGCAACTGGTCGACACGAATCACAACAATTATCAATAGATCCTCTCATTTGAATCAAAAAAAGACGAGTATGAGAGGGAGTTAGCGGAACATGATGATAGAATCAAACGTTTAACACAAGAGAAGGATGCTGCACTCCAAGAGAGTAAGAACAGTGCTAGTATATTGAAGGAACTGAAAGAGGCCCATACAAAAATAGAAATCATGTTTCGAGATTAAATCGAGAAGGCCCACGCGGATGAAGTTAAGTTGAAAGAAGAGCTTGAAGCCCGTGACACGATCATTGAAGCTCAGAAGAAAGCTATTGTGGATCATGATGAAGTTGTTGAAAGACATAACAAGAAAATTGCTGAATACGTGGGAATTATGGACCCCATGACAAGATCGTTTCCGATCAAGCTCAAATGATTGCTTCGCTCCAAGAAAGGGTCGTGCAGTTTAGCACCGAGAAGACCCAAATCGAAGTTGAGAAGGCCGCCGTAACAACGGATTACTTGGAGTGGCAGGATACTTTTGAATAGAAGATAGAGAAGATGGATTATACCAACTTAAATTTCTATGTTAACTCGTTGATACATTGGGGGAGCCTTAGCTATTTGGGCCCCAAATTTCTATGTACTCTTACCGTGGTTTGGGAAGAAGTCTGGCCCATTTCTAAGAGAATGGGGATGTATAACTGAGCAAGAGTTAGAGGATGCCTATCTCAATAAGAAATCGAAGAAAGTTCAAGTAGAGGGTCGGGAGGTCATTCGAATTGAGAGGGAAAAGGAAGCTTCCATTGTTGCTTTGACTACAACTGCCAAAATGTTGCCAGAGCCTTTCATTTCTGGGTCTAGTGAATCATCAAAACAGCCTCATGATCAATTAGCAAGTTCGGCCGATGTTGGCCTATCGTCTGCTCTTCCGAGAGGTGTCTTTGAAACTTCAGTTGGCCCTAGAACTTCTCCGAAGAGCGTGCAGCCTTCAAAAGATGGAGAAGGCGAGAAATATGGGATTGAAATTCTCGGCCATTCCTTTGATGTAGATAGCCTTCTTGTTTCCCCTGAGTCTGAGAATTTTTAGCTCACGCCGCAAGGATAAGACGAACTTAATGCTTTCATTTTTAATCTTATAGGTCCGTCTTCTTTACCTACTGACCTGCTGATTTCTTCGATGCCTAGATTTGCCACTATTTCAATCGCCTCAATGCTTGTTTTCATACCTGCTTCGATTGTTGCACCTGTATCTGGCTTACAACCAGGGCTGAAATCTAAGAAGATTGCTACACTAAACGATCTAGACGACCCTTCTGTATCTTTGGTAGGCGATTTCACAGTTGCTGAAGCTCGAGAGCAGGAGGACCAAACTAGCCAGCTACATAAATTTGAATAGCAAATGGTAGTCATTAAGAAGGAAAAGGTCGAGGAGGGAAAATCTTTTATGACCTCCCACAAATCCTGGAAGCACAAGACCAAAGGGGAGTCTTCTGAGGAGGTCGAAGAGCAGGAAGGAGATGCCGGTGCCAAGGAGATAGATGATATTTCAGACAGCGACACTACTCCTGACAAAGATTCTGTTTTGTTTGATACGTGTTTTATTCAAGTGCAGAATCCACATTTACTGCTTTAATTGTTGTAGCACATGTAGTTTCCTTTTTATTGACCGATATTATGTGGGTACGGCCCCTACATTTTTGAATTTGTATAGAAAATGATATAAGTAATTCAATGCTGACATTTTGATTGTAATTTTATCTGTCTACTTATCTACGTTTCATGCACTTATGCCAATTTTATCTGCTGCTATTTTACTTTTTCTAGCCCTTCAAATAACACCAAAATTCTTTGTTTGGAGTAATAGAACCGTGAACTACTTGGATTTCTTTTTTGAGTATTTTGGAGTATCGGTGTGCCCCCTAGTTCACGGGGATGTATACTTTAAACACTTGACAAATGACCGGTTGATCTAAGTGATTTTTAGGCTGTACGCAACTGAACTTGTTTTGCGATTACAATATTTAGGAACTTGCGATTTGAGTGCCTCGATAGCCAGAGATATTGTTGGTCAATCAATTAGAATTCTCTACCGATTCTTGGTCATTTGACATTGCTGGATTCATACCCTTTACTCCTGATAGTGGGAGTGGATTGATTCTTGTTAGTCCTGCAATAGATGAGTTTGCGGCATTGTTGGGACAATGCCGGTACTTAAGAGTGCGCCTGGCATATAGAGTGTGTGTGGCTTATGAGATGCGTGGCTTTCTTGAATATGCATGACTTATGGGATTTGCAGCTTTTGGGAGCGGGAACGGTTTGGAAATTGTCGACGTTATCAATCTTCGGGTAACATAATGAGTTTATGTTTCGAGAGCATGGTTCCATTGCTTAACAATTATACGCGACTTATGGGGTGCGCGACTTTTGAATTTGTACTGCGTGGATGTGATTCCATAATCCAAGACGCAGTGTATGGCTTATGAAATGTGCGACTTTTGTATGGGCCTTCCCAGTGTTGCTAGAGTAACAATGGTTCTACGAAGGCAGGGACCGGGTTCCGCCGATCCAACGGATTGAGTCAATTTGCTTCCGTCGACCCAGCTGGTAAGTAGGGCATACTTGAGCATGGTTCCACTATCTCAAGCAGTGATCGGATGATTTTGAGTCAATTTGACCCCATCGATTCGGCAGGTTACTTTTGTGAACATAGTTTCATTGGTTTAGAAAGCAATGCAATTTTATTAATGAAAGTTGGGCAAGTTTTGCCTATTTACAATGCCTCTGGGACCCGGAATGGCTTATTTGCTGGAAATAGGAGATACATAAGATAAGCTTACATAAAATAACAATGCATTGATTCGCTGTTCCATGCTTTGGGAATTTGGATTCCATCAACGGTTGTTAGCTTGAATGTGCCATTTCCTAGCTTCTGACCGATCACATAGGTTCCTTCCCAGTTTGGGCCAAGTGCATCTGGTATAAGGTAGACCCTCTTAAGGACAAGGTCTCCCACTTCGAAGGTGCCATTATGAATTTGGAATTGAAGTACCATGCAACCTTTTTTGATGAGCGGCGGTCCTTAATTCAGTTTCTTCCCTCTACTCATCGACCTTATCGAGTGACACAAGTAGGAGTTGTTCGTTCTATCTTTGTTCGAAGTTTCGCCTCCGATGAGAAAGGGATTCTAGCTCAACTGGGACCATTGCTTTTGAACCATATGCTAGGGCCAATGGAGAATGTCTAGTTGTAGATTTGTGCATCGTCCTATAGGCCCATAGGACGAGTGGAAGTTCGTCGACCCAATTTCCTTTTGCTTTAGTTAGCCGTTTTTTAATGGTGGACTAGAAGATCCTATTTACCACTTCCACTTTCCAGCTTGCCTGTGAATGTGTGACAACGGAAAATATTTTCTTTATTCAGAAGCGTTTACAAAAGTTTTAGAAGTCAACGCTTTCGAATTGAGTCCAATTATCCATGATGATTTTCTATGGCACCTCAAACCGGCAAATGATATTTTTAGGACCAAAGTTAACGAATTTTTTCATGGTAATAGTGGCTAGCGGTTCCGCTTCGGCCCGTTTGGTGAAATAGTCAAAAGCAACGATATCATATTTGGCTCCTTCTTTAGCCATTGGCAATCCGCCAATCAAATCGATTCCCTAGATTGCAAATGACTATAGGTTGACCATCTGTGTTAGCTCCATCGAGGGGGTTCTTTTGATCTTGCTAATCTTTGGCATTTTTTGCACCGTCTAGTGTAATCTACTGCATTACGGTTCACTATTGGCCAAAGATCTTTACCAGAGAACTTTCTTTGCAACAGTTTGTCTCCCGGTATGATCTCCGTAATTGCCTTCATGAACTTCTTTTAGGATCCTTCGGCTTCGTTGTTGGTCACACATCTGAGCAAGGCGGTAGAGAATCCCCTCTTATAGAGTATCCCATCTTGCATTACAAATCACGGAGCCTTCTGGAGAAATTTTTTCCGCTGGTTCCTGTCCACAGGGAGAGCTCTTATGAGCAGGTAGTCTTTATTCCATGTCATCCATGTCCCTGGTTTCATGGTTGTCTCAAGAATCCAGTCGATGTCCATTTCGCTTATGCTTGATGCGGTCAGGGTTTCAATTGGGACCAGCCTCAATGCTAGGCATCTCTAGGACTGGCCAGTTTGGCCAGACAATCCGCCATCGTGTTTTTTCCCTTGGGATATGAGTTATGGTGTAATGCTCGATGTCGTTCATTAGTTCCTGCACTTTAGACAGATATGGGGTGAGGTTCTCCCCTCAAGCCTGGTATTCGCCTTTAACCTGATATACGACTAGTTGAGAGTCGCTATAGATGTGTATGTATTTTATCTCGAGCTCCCTCACAATCATTAGCCCAGCTATCAATGCTGTGTATTCTACCTCTTTATTTGTTGCAGGGAATCCCAAGCGCAAGGCATAGCAAACGGATCGTCCTTCAAGAGTCTTGAGTACTATCCCTGCTCCCGAGCAGAAGTTGTTAGACGTACCATTGACTAAAAGCTTCCAACATGTCTCCACTTCTAGAGTCATTCCTTCCTGATTATCTTATATTATAAATTCAGCAATGAAATCTGCCAGCGCCTTCCCATTGATTGCCTTCCGAGGATCGTATGGACTTCATACAGACTCAATTCAATATTGCATTTGATAAGCCGTCCAGAGGTCTCGGAGCGATACAACACTTGTTTCAAGGGTTAGTCTATCACCATTCTGGTAGGGTATGCTTGGAAGTACGATCGTAATTTTCTAGATGCGATCAAGAGGCAATATGCCAGTTTTTCCAATTTTAGATAGTTCTTTTCTGCTCCATTGAATCGTTTACTGATGTAACATACGGGTCGCTGGATCTTAGCTTCTTCTTGTATGAGCGCGGGACTCAATGCATATGGAAAGAGTGCTAAATAGATGTTCAAATATTCTTCGTCTATTGGCTTGGATAGGATTGGCGGGATTTTCATAAGTCGCAACAGCTCTTCGAACACAATTAAACAAGCTTGATTCCAATTCGAAGTTTTTCTTTCCCTTTTTTAGCTTGTCGAAGAACGATATACATTTGTCGGTCGCTTTTGCAATAAACTGGCTCAGTGCTGCAACCTTTCCTTTCAGGCTTTGTAACTCTCTTCTATTCCTTGGAGCCTCAACTTCCTACCATGCGATTATTCGCTTTAATGCCTCTGGCGCTCATGATAAACCCTATAACCTTCCCGAAGCTACACCAAAATGAAACTTAAGTGGATTGAGCTTCATTCCATATTTGTGGAGTATTCGAACATTTCAGTGAGGTTGTCCAAGTGATTTGCAGCCACACATGATTTAACCAACATATCGTCTACATAAAATTCCATTATCTTCCCAGTCCGGTGTTTAAACATGGCATTTACTAGTCGTTGGTAAGTTGCCCGAGCATTCTTTAAGACAAATAGCATTACTTTGTAGCAATATAGTCCAAGATCAGTAATGAAACCCGTATTTTCTTGATAAGTTTTATGCATTATGATCTAATTACACCCCGAGTATGTATCTATAAATGATAGCAGTTCATGCCCAACAGTCTCATCCATAAGCTGATCGATTTTGGGCAGAGGAAAGTTATCTTTTAGGCAAGATTTATTCAAACCCGAGTAGTTGATATAGGTTTGTTATTTCCCGTTGGACTTCTTGACCAAAACCATGTTAGATACCTACTCAGGGTAAGTTGCATCGTAAGGTAAAACTATTTGCCATCAGCTTGTCCACTTCTTCTCTTAGCGCTTTGGACCGCTTGAGCCCTATGCTGCGCCTTTCCTGCTTCATGGGCATATATTTAGGATAAATATTAAGTGCGTAGCAGGCTACCTCTGGCGACTCCCCGCACATATTGGAATGAGTCCAAGCGAACATATCCGTATTCATGTGAAGAAATTTGATGAGTTCCAGTCGCATCATGAATCCAAGATGCGATATAATTTTGAGGACACGTGTTGGGTCATCCATGTCAACTGGTATAGACACCGTCAATTCTGCCGGTGCTGCCCATTCCTCCCCTGAACTCTTCTTTTTAGGGTCCAAAGCCTTATCGAATCGCTATGGTCCTAAGCCATGAGTGGCTCTGTTGTTGCTATTCAGCAGGTTCATGAATGTGGAGATTTCTCCCCACATTCTTCCCTTTACCTTTTCTTTTGAATTCGCGTACTTCCATGATATAACATTTCCTAACAAAATTTTGGTCTCCCTTGACCACTCCGACTCCATTCTCCATCAGAAATTTCATAGTTAAACACCATTGAGCTAAAGAAATTCTAAAGTCTGCCAAGGCACGTCGCTCTAGGAAGGCACTATAAGCGGACATCTCATCTACGATCATGAAGATTTGGATGAGGTGACCCTTCTTTCGCCTTCTTCGAGTTTTACGGGTAAGTCGATCATTCCGACGAGTTGCTTGAGTTCACCGATGAATCCGTGAATCTTTGTTCGGAAAGCGGATATATCTTTCATACTAACCTTCATCTGATCAAAGGTGCATTTGAAAAGGATATTCACAGAAATATCATTGTCTACTAATGCTCGTCGGACCATGACGGGTTCGATTCCTACCGTCACGACGATGGGGCCATGAGTTGGAGTTTCTATTCCCTTAGTGTCATGATTCCAAAATTCTATATCATCGTTGAGAGTTCTCTGCTACTTAGTAGAAGTATCATCTTCAATTGTGAAGCATGCATCCTTTAGAGCGCACTTTAATAAGGTCGCATATCACTCCATTTCTCCCCAAATCTTCTACGTGGGATAGGACCCTCCAGATATCATTCCTATAATGAGCCTCGGGTGTTCCAACGATGAGCATCTGGTCTGTCTGTCTAGATTCCTCTTTGCTGGTTCCAGCTTGGTTCCCCAGGCCTCTAGGAGCTTGGGACGCTATAGGTTTGTTAGGATTTAGTTATTTCCTCATATACTACTGAAGCTTGTTTTCCCGAATCAACTCCTCAATGAAGTTCTTAAGGTGAAGACACTCGTTCGTCTTATGTCCTTGTGTCTCATAGAAGTGGCAGTACTTTCTAGAATGCTTTTGTTGTTCGGTTGCTTACTTTTTAGGCGGCTTCTTGTATTCTTTCATCCTCTGTGTCACGAGATAGATGTTTTCTGGAGTATTGTTGAGCGAGGTGTATTCTTAGGGCCGCAAACCTTTGAGTCGCTTACTTCCATTTCGCTTGTTAGTATTTTGGTTCTTTCATTACCGATTCCCATTTTTTCTGTGTTCCCTTCAATGGTCCAGGAGGTGTTTATATCTTGATTCAACGCCGTACCATTCTGCCCAACGTTAGTCCGTTAAAGTTCAGCAGATTTCCTTTCCAATTCCTATGCCTCTTCTAGTCTCAAATATTGGCTCGCCTTTTGGTTGAAGTCCTTCCTAATGGTGTGTTGTTTCATTTTGATCCATTTCTCAAATTCAGTCTCGAGGTGAATTGCATGGACTAAGGCCAGGAAAACCATATCCTCGTTTGGATTACTAACTTTGGTTACAGCAGTATTGAACCGGCTCATGAAAGACTTCAAAGATTCATTCCGTCTTTAGAATAGGCCGGACAAGGACATCACATCTTTTGGTTGTGTCATGTAAAGTCTAAATTGATCAAGAAATATTGTTGCTAGTTGATTGAAGTTGCAAATGGATCTTGGTGGAATCCTGATGAACTACATGGAAGATATTCCCTCTAGAAAAATCAAAAAGCATCCACATCAAATGGCATATGTAGCATTCACTCCGTCCGTGTACCAACTGTACATATATAAGTAGGGTTTTGGGTCTATCGTTCCATCATAAGACAGAATAGTTAGCATAGAGAACATTTTGAGGTACCGCTCATTCAAAATATCATTAGTGAAAGGAGTCCAACTTGGAGTGGATACCCATTCATCATCTCTTCTATCCTTACTCTCATCCATCAGTCGCTTGACCATCACCTCGATATACACCTCAGATGTTCGGTAATCCGAGGGTCGGCTGTCAGTAACTACATTGAGTTGTTTCACTTTGTAAATGATCTTGGTGAGTGGGTTGAAGCCTAGGCTCTCCTGTCTTTGAGAAAGCTACTGCCTTAAGGTTCTGTTGGCTTGTGGTTGTTTTGATTGGGAGCTGTTTGGATCTCCCTGGCATTATTGAATGCATTGGTATTTCCTTCCAACTTACCATCATCAAGTCGCTCACCATCTTCTGAGTCGAAGAGATTTATGAATATGTCCTCCTATGGGGTTTTCGCCCCTAGATTTAAGTTCGTAGCTGGTTGGTGGAGTGCACATGTTTCCTTCTATATTGATTCCCACTATTCCACCTATCACTCCTTTCTGCGATTGTTCCCGTTTCTCCTTTTTAGGCCATAGATGGAAGAATTTTCTTGTTCCATGGCAGCCGCGGGCTTTGTCATGGATCTTGGAGCAGCATGAGATTGCAAGGTCAATAGGGCATTCAGTTTTTCCATGAGGGCCCTTTGGCTGTTTTCCATTTTTTGGTTAATTTCATCAGCCATTTTATTTAATTCATCTCTAGTGACAGCTTCACGCTGAATGGAGGATCCTGTAATCTGATCACCGGAGTTAGCTCCTATCTGTGAATTGTTGGAATTGTTGACTTCAATTTGCTGGGGGTTTGTTTCTTCTCTAGTAATGGTAGCTCCTATAGATCTTTCAGAAGCTGTTCTCTTTCTTTCTGGTGCCATTGGTTCTCAACAACAAATCTTCTAAACAAAGATTGAAGATCTGATTTTTGAACCTGTCTGATCCAAAGCAGATAGCTAGATCTGAACCTAAGTTTGATTCTCAGTGAAAGCACCAAAATGCTAACCTAAAGAGGGGATCAACAACAAGAATTGAGTGTGAAAGCACCAGCCTTGTTTATTAAGGCAAATAAAAAAGAAACAAGGAATAATAACTTGCAAATAAAGTAAAGAAACAGGAGATTTTTATAATGGTTCGGCTGTTAACGAAGCCCACGTCCACTTTATAACTTTTATTATTAACTGAATGCAATTAGAAATTGAATATGATTACAATTCGCTTGGATCTTGTAAGTTAGACCAAGTCACCAGTGTAAGAATTCACTAGAGAATCATAGTGAACCCTTTTTGATGACTGTTGTGTGTGTGGGGGAAGAGTGAAGAATAGTTTCTGTAGAGTTTCAGCAGCTAGTCTAGAAGATGATCCTCTTTATGTTGAAGGTAGGATTGTTTTATAGGGGCTGGAGAGCATTTGGGCCAAAGCCGCTTCGTCGGTGACTTACATTTGAAGGTACGAAGGTGCACCAAAAATTCCAAAACGAGCCGACCAGATACAATGGATCTCTAGCGATCCATAGGGCATGGATTGCTAGCGATCCACGGGATTAGAGTATTTTTGGCTCATTCCCTTTGGATCATGTTTCTTACCTTGTGTAGATGCTCTCCATGTAATTTCATTGCTAGATGCTTTATTTTGATGATGATTCATGTATTGATTGCATTGAACGACTGATGGAATCAGATGAATGCTCACTTCTTGATCTAACTAACTTAGAATACCCCAAAAATTAGTAGAAATTCCTTGAAAACTTATTAGATCATGGTGCAAGAGGATCGAAGGATCCATGAGCAATCCATCGTCTTTGAAGATTTTTGACTTCTTTTTCTTGAGTCTTTCTTGGTTCCTTCTTCAATTCCTTTTGGTTTTTTCTTGAGTTGTTCTGACTCGATGTAGATGTTCTGACTCCTTTGTATTCCGTCGGGTCAAAAAACTCAGATAATAACCAAGGGTGCATTAGTTTCGATCTTTGAGGGTCAAAAAAGCGGGTTTTCACATTACAGATTCTAGGTTATGGACTTGTGGCAATTCAAAAACACGCCTTCCGATCGGAATGCATGTTTTGGGGCACAAATGTTATCCCAACTTTAGGAAAGGACGCGATACCATGGATATGGCTAAATGAATTTCGTAATATCAAAGGGGGAAGCCTGGAGAGGTGATTATCAAGTGTAGAGATAGGATATATTTAAGACTATGGCTGACGGTTGGGCGGAATCAGACAGATGGCACTATGGAATTGGCTAAGTATGAAGTTGGCACTTCCCCTAGGTAGGGGATCAGATCAGATCAATGGGATGGAGTAGAATCAGATTAAGATGGCTATGGATCCTTCGAATTGGCAGAACAACTCAATGATGATTGCTCAATAACTCAACAAACAACGCACCAACTCAGGAAAAAACTCGGGAAACATGAAGTGGAACTCACGAGGGACCACCAAGAGTGATCGCCACCCACCACATGGCAAGGACAACTAATCAGAGCCGATCCCTCTTAAGGGGTGCGATCGTCCTAGCACTTGGTGGTTCGGGTCATCTAGGCCTGGAGATTCTAGATTCGGATATTGAATGAGATATTTCGATGGCTTTACCTATAAATACAATAGGCGTGGTTCACTACAAAGGATCTTCTTTCTAGCTCTCTTCGTCTTCTACCTAGGCTATACTCCATCAGTTTTCCTATTGATTTTTCATGAATTGTAAATTTAAATAGCACAATGAATCAACAAAAGACAAATTTTTAGAGCAGACATAAGTCAGAGTCATCCAAACCACTATAAATCCTCTTGTTCATTTGTTTTCTTACTATTTTAATTTAATTTCTTCATGTTTATTTCTCTACTGTATTCTATTTGTGATTGGATATTGGATCATTGGTGCTTTCACATATTATTTGGGTATTAGTGGCCATATTTGTCTTCAACAAATTCAATATTATATAAAAATATATAATTACTCACTCACCTGTTAACTTCTAAATCTCCATATCTCAATCCACTATTGCCGATTGATCCTTTTTCTTTCTACTAAAATATGTATCAAAAGCATATACATATTTATTAGAATTTAAAATCCAATAAGTGATTTGATTTAGTATATATTTGGATTTAAATATACAATTTACCTTGGCTTTGTCGATTCAAATCGACCTTATTCTTCTTCTCTATTATTCTCCACTATTACCCACTTGTACACACACATAGATTATAGTTTATATAATTTTTTTTGAATTTTTGTAGAAAGGAAAATGGAAGAGCTTCATTGTTGCTTTAGAAAATATGAGAAGGAAAGTTAGGAGCTAGTCCCATATTTATTAGGGTTCGAATCAATGTCAGCCACTGGATTTGATTGTATTAAATCTAGATGTTCGGCCTAGGTTTAATACATTGCCACCATCAGCCATTGATCTATGACTATGCTACCATCGGTCGACCGGTCCAAATAATGGGTCGATCGGTTATGTTGTTTTGTTAAACGTTCATTTTTTCCTTTTAAAAATTATTTCATACGATTTTCTTCTGATTTAATTTAATTAATTTTGCTTTGGTGTAAAGTATCCATTAACATTCATTAGTTATAGTTATTTCTTTTATTACATATATAATTATTTCTTATTTGATGTCTTCAAACGTTAATAACTTTTTTATTTGGACTCTGATCCAAAAACTTTATATATGAAAATCGATCAAAAAATCACCACGAACGCAATGGAACAAGTTTCATAACCAAATTCTAAAGTTTGTGAAAATTCCATTTTTGGCTTCAATAATTATTAATTAATTTCTTTTTAATTAGTTATTTTCAATTTATGAGGTGTTACATCATATCTTTGCTAACATATTAAGCCATATCTTTGGCAACATGTAAAGTCATATCTTTGATAACATGTTATTCGCACTATCGATAGCATGTTATGACACGCTTTCGATAACATGTTATTCGCATTATCGATAGCATGTTATGACACGCTTTCGATAACATGTTAAGCCATTGCTTCGATAACATGTTAAGTTATAACTTCGATAACATGTTGAACGATACTTTCGATAACATGTCAAGCCATAATTTTGATTATTTATTGAACCATACTTTTGACAATGTGTTAAATCAAGGTTTCGATAACAAGTTAAATCATAACTTTAATAACATGTCGAATCATACTTTCGATAACTTATTAAATCATACCTTCGATATCATGTCAAGTCGTAACTTTGACTACATATTGAAACATACTTTCGTTAATATGTTAAGTCACAGCTTCGATAGCATATTGAATGATACTTTCGTTAACGAGTTATGTCATGTTTTTCTTAACATGTTAAATCATATATTCATTGTCTATAAGCTATATTTTTAATAGCATGACTTGGGATGTTTTCATTAATGATTTATAATATAGGTTCAACAGAGCTTATGTATAGCCTTGTTAACAAATAAGGGGTGTTTTCGTAGTGCTACTGTATGTTTTCGTTAGCTGATGAGACGAACTTTTGATAACATTAACTTAAGGGATTTAATTGATTTAAAACTTCAGTAGAAAGTTTCTAAAGGTAAGAAAAGTTGAAGTGCCAATGTCTCGTCAATAATATGTTCATGTAAAACAAAGTTATTAACACTTCGATATATAACCAATTAATTGTATATTTATAAGCGACATATGCATAAATGGATATGATTGAACATTGTGGAAGTTATCTTAATAAATGTACATGTGTAGTGTTATATATATATCTTTTATGTTTACTTCCATTTTGTTGATGTGCTCACATATGTTTAATCACTTAATATGTATAACATTGGGGATTCTGAATTGAAAACCATGTGGGGTTGTTTAACTAGTGGGTATGATTAAGCTTAACTCCCATGTGAGTAGAATTGCATCTAGGAAATCCGAATGGTCTGAAAGTGTTAGAGTGTTACAACTAATCATGATAAAATGACCTCTTCGACATGAAGAAAACCTGGTTAAGTATCATGGGATTGGTGTTGTGGTAGTGCCCCATAGTTTAGCTAATTAAGCCATTCAGTTATTAGAGTCAACAATCCATACGTGTAGGGCTTTGCTAATGTCAAGGCAAAAAATTTGATTATGCATCTAATGGATCGAGCGAGGACATGTTGGATCAAGTGCATCCACCAATGGCTTAAAAGGAATAAATTTCAAAAAATCTTTTTGATTCATTATTATGCATTGGATCTTTTATAGTGTTATCTCATGAATAATGTCGATATTTAAATTTTTATTGGATAATGATGATTTGAATTTTAAGTTATATTATATTATCATTATTTAACAACATTAATTTGATTTTAACGTTATAATTTACTCAAAATATTTAACAAGATAATTTGTCAATAATTTAAATAACGTTAACTTATTTGTAAAAAAATTTAATAAAATAGATTTAAATAAATTATATATCGAATAGTACATATATTCAAATAATAATAAGTGATAAAATAACATAATACAAATTTGGATAACTTTAGTCCAAATTTATTATTTCAAGAAGTAATATTATAAAATTAAATAATTATAATTTGTCTTAATTAAAATATCATACTGCGAGTGAAGCGAATAATATCATAATATATTAGTTTTAATTAATAATGTTAATATGTAAATATTCAAAGACAACATCAATATTATAATATTTAATTTATAGTATAAAAAATGAGAGTATTATTTATTATCAGATAATAGAAATGTGTTTAGAATTTAAATACGTATGCAATGACGTAAGTTATATGTAAAACTAAGTTTGTATGTGAAATATATACACATTTTAATACATAAGGTCATAATGTAATATATACAATTTTTTAAGGACTTAAAATAAATTAACCCATCTTCCTTCTAAAACCCTAGTCGCATAAAGGAATTTCATGATCGAAATAATTCGATCCCCATAAGCTACCATGCCATGCACTGCACCTACCATTATACTCCTAAGGCCAATATTATCCTTCCTATACCTACCACCGTAGGACTAACGCCTGAAGCCAAAACCCAAGTTTATTGTTGCTGGGGATAATTGCTGCTGACCTGATGTTTTAATGTTGGCAAATTGAATTGATGTAAATGACGATGCCACAGTCATCGATTTATGTTAGTGAGAGGCCGTGTATGATGATGCTGTATTATCCTTGATGTCGATAATGAGCAATCACAGATGAAGTTGGCATGGAGCGATATGCACGAAACAGTGTAACAAAGAAAAATCTCCTTTTTTTATTGAAGATATTTTTAATTAAAAACATCTAAAAAATTTAGTTTTGAAAATATTTCCCACCGATCTTGCCAATCGAACACACCTTGAACTATCAATTTTAAATACGAGAGATCCTAACTATAACTCAATTGTAGAGTCCTAAATTCCAACAGTAAGGTATGATTTATTTTTTATAGAGAGAGAATAAATTATTTTTCTTAGAGAATAGTGGCATCTAGGTCTATTAATAGCAGCACTAATAGGCAATTTAGATATCTTATCCAGATCCACCATTTAAGGTATGACCCACTATAAATGAGCTCTTTCTCATTTAATTAATCAAGCTAATTTAATCAATTCATAACCAAATCTACTTTGGCCTGCCTAATTTTGAACTAAAAAAACTGGTTACCAAAACAAAATGTATGTATATAAAATCATTTATTGCATTTAAATTATTATATTGGCCCAAAAATAATTAAACAAATATATATAATTATGTAGCTTATAAATCAAATTTAGACCATTTAATAATTAATAATAATTATAAATTAATAAATATAACCATTATATTAATTTCTTCATAACATAATTTTTAACTTTCATAAATAATTTTAAGAAATTATTTTCACTCGAAAACCAAGAGTTGTAGTTGTGCGACTCTCATGTGTCAACTTAACCACGAGTAAAATTTAAACAACTTAAATATTAAAGCCTTTGTTGAAACAAAGTAGTTTAACATGAGTTCGATTACATGTAGATTATCTAGGGAAAATTCAATTACTTATCTATTATAAAGACACTCTTAAGTAATAATACATTGTGCACGTTTTCTCTTCTTCATTAATATATCACTAAGAAATCTAAAGCTCGGTTAATGATAAAACTCTAGCTATAGTTAATTGTGGATTACAACACTAAAGTCTATAGTCTAATTCAATGATAGTTATAAATTAACCAATTTTCTTTAGCCAAAGACTTTGGCTTTACATCGACTACCAATTACGATGATATTAACTTCTATTCGATTGGGACAAATCCTCTCCTGAACAGTGTTTCGCTTCAAACAGTTTGACTTATACCCAATAGTGGACTTAACATGATCATCATGATCGTGCGATTAGCCATAATCAAAGTATAGGTTAGACACTTAAGATTCACAGTATTCTTAAATCAAGCTGCACATCATCATATGAGACATTCTATTTGAATTTGATGTATAGAAGTCTTTTGGTGAGTCATTATGTAATTGTTCCAAACAATTGTACATATATGACTACTTGATGCTACCAACAACCATTAGTGATTCACTGTACATCATATGGAGAGTCTTACATATATTATTCTCAATGGATATATCCACATCGCATTCTCAGTACATCTTGACCATAAACATTTAAAGATTGTTATTTATTTTATTTGATTCAATACTTATGGTTACTAACACATTCGAAACTAAATTAACTTTTCCTATGGATTTTGTACTTGTGTATATATATAACATATTTAAAACATTCATAATAATGTACATACAACACAAACTAAAACCAAAAGCCTACTTTACTACAAACAAGATTTGCTATAAGAGTCATGTTATATAACAAAATTACATAATTACCCCTTGGGTACATCCTTGGCTCTATCAATCTCCCACTTGCACTTGGGGCTAATAATTCTTAACCATAACGTCGATCAATTTTCCTAGATAAAACAAAGAAAGGGTCTCAACAAATGGGCCTATTATATTAGTATTATTTTGTGTCTACTTTTCGATTATACTTCTATTTTGTTGGTAAACTCTTATCATTGATGATATCGACATCGAATGAGAGAAGTGAGAATCTGAACGATAGCATTAATTGAAAAAAATAGATATCGAAAATTTTTCATTAATAGGAAAGGAAATGAATAAAGTTGTGACGCCCCACCTTGAGACCCACACTAACAAAGAGTATTACTAGGTAATAATGTCTATTAATGCGAAGAATAAGGCTGGTTAGGAGAGACCATCTATAGCTTTGTCTTAAACATCTACCGAATACGTCGATTAATGCTCTAAAATTTTTTTTCATCTCACATCGATCGACATATTCAATAAATCCTTAACACAGAACTATAGGTGGCTAACGGATCTATCAGAACAAAATACAACAACCAAATGCGCATCACATCACAGAATAGCAGATAAACACACACACACACACACACACACACACACACATATATATACATATATAAAGATATATCCCTAAGACGATACAAAATGATACATCATAAGTGCTTCAAAGACCATAATATAAAATACTCGGGCATGTCTAGCTAAAATACACGGGCATGTCTAGCAAAAATAATCAGTTAAATAAGAATAAAAGATAATATGAAGCATATGGAAAAGGATAATGATTCTTCTAAAATGAGAAGAAATAGTTCTAAGTACATGTGGTTACTTCAAGTGATGAAATGTCACTAAGCATATATAGTCTCGAAAGAGATAACTCAAGATCAAGCATAAGCATGCCTTATATCATCAGCATAATCCCAAAACAACAATAATGATTTAGAGAAACCATACTCCTAAAAAAGGAGAAATCCCAAAATCCGCCATAACGGCAATCTCAAATACATTCCCAAAAGAGAAATATCAAATCTCAAAAATACGCCACAAATGCAATAACATATATCTCTAAAATAGGAGAGTATAAATCTCAAATAAACGACAAGAATGGAAAATCTCGAATCTCAAATAAACGCCAAGTGTTGGCAACTCAAATCTTAATCCAATTTCCACAGATGTAATCGCCATATATATAATATCTGAAATGGCTCGAATGGCCAATAATGTAAAGAGGCGATACACTTGGAAAATCATAAATAATCAATGAAATCATCTCAGAGATATAGCACGTGCTTATGGCTAAAGCCTGCCAAGTACTGTTCTCTCAAAATAAGGTGCCATGTCTCGAAGACAAACGCCCCGGAGGACAAATACACTGCAATGACAAACATCCCTAAGGACAAATACGTTGCAATGACAAACATCCCGAAGGATAAATACGTTGCAATGACAAACATCCCGAAGGACAAATGACCCGAAGGTCCTGTACTGGCAAATAGTCTCGAAGACAAATGTGTTGCAAACTCTAAGATAGGAACTCAAAAAGTGTTAAAGTGCGTCCTACACCACACGTTAGCACTAAATGGTTTACTAACTGCTAGTAAATGCCACACTAGAAACAAGTGTTGAGTCAAACAACAAGTCAGGAATTAACTGATAAGATAAACGCATGTGTCTCATACACATGTTTTACCAAACCATTTACTTATCCTTCTCATTCACTCGAATAGTGCAAAAACGCATATTTTATATGCAAAATAATTTATTTGAGAAAACATGCTTTTAAAACCATTTTTGGAAATCGATTTTGAAAATAATCTTTGAAAATTCCCTTATTATAGAAAATATATAGATTTTACAGCTTGAAAATAATTTATAAATATTCTACAATAATTATTTCAAAAGCCAATTTATTTTAAAAATCATTTCAAAATTATTTAGAAAAACTTATGCTTGAAATCAAGGAAAAACATTGAAATTCCCATAACCAACACTCGAATTCATCTAAAACTCGAATTCATCATAAAATTATCACAAAATCAAGTAACAAAGGTGGAAAAACAAGCTCAAAACAATGGACAAAACACAGAAAAAGGTAGCGCAAAATGGGCTTCCCTAGGTCGACCCAGTGGTCGACCATTCTTGTACATAGGTCGACTATACGGTCAACCTATGTGTAGTGTGGGTTTACTTTAGGGTCGACCCCACACATGGCATGTCGAACTAAAGGTCGCGAATTGCTATAGGATGATTTCTAGCTTCGGTTCAATGTTTGAGCAAAAGATTCAAATAGCAATTGAGTGAATTAAGCAATGAAATTTTACATGCAAGAACTACAAAATCTAAACTACAATCCAGAACAATTTCGGTAGCAATTCGACAAAGGAAAAATAGATATTGTCAACCAAAGAAGCAACCTCAAACAAGAAATACACTGTAAACTAGAAATTGAACTGGAACGTTTACAGTAAACCTTTTTTCACATTTTTTCATCTTGTGTTGCAATAATTTAGCTAGAGAATGTGAGTTACTAACTCACCTAGCAAATTTGAAGATTTAACTCAGATTTACCGGGGAAAGTTGTAAGCTTTTGGGCAAGAGGAGCTTCAGGAGCCAGTAAAAACTGAAGAACAGACACATGCAACACAGAAGAACAAAATTACGACAACCCAATATCAAAATGAGAATTTGATGAAATAATCATGTTTTGGAATTGATTACCTATTGAAATAAGATTTAGATTGATAGAAAATAGCTATTTTTGATTTAATTTGGAGGTTGAAGCTTGGATTTGAAACACCCCACACCCCTTAGTATACCCAAAAGTACACACAAAAAGATATAGTGCGTTGTGGGTATAACTAAAGCTCGTAGAGTCTAAGATTCACTAGACAAAATAGATAGATAATAACAAAGCGGATGTAATTAAAAATAATAGGTGATTTTAAAAATTAATACTTCATAAATACTTCAAACAAACCATATATGTTCCAAATACCAAGTACAATTGTCTTATAAAAACAAAATCTCAATCTCATCAGAAAAACCAAAGTACAAACACAAACTTTCCCTTAATACAATGCTAATATAATAAAAGAACAAAACGCTGGAAATAAAAAGAAGGAATACATGATAGGGTCTCCAAGAAGCTGCGGTCTATCTTCCTTGCCCCTGATTACCAATAGCGGGAGAAAAAGGGGGAAATAGAGGAGTGGGTCTAACTAAAAGTCTGGTGAATGATAGTAATTACTAGAATCTTTAAACAAAGTAAAACTAATAGACCTTACAATAGTTCTAGTACATAAAAGGAAACAAAGGAAATAAGGATAAGGAATAAGCTAGAAATAAATACGAATTAACATAATTGATTAACTTTAATTGTTTGCACTTGTCTTTGATAACTGCTTTGATTAGGCTGAATTCCCAATCCTATAATTAAGCTAAAATCCTAATTCCACCCGTTGATCGTCCTGCTACTCCATAGATCTTACTGTAGACTAGACGCTATATAGCTCCCTACACAGAATTGGTGTCTACGAATGACATGCAAAGTATTTATTGTGGTCTAGACGTTATATAGCTCCCTACAAAGAAGATAATGGTGCCTACGAAAGGCATACAGACTAAGTGCTTAGAACTCATAATGATTATTGAGCACTCGAATGGAAGTCGCACGCGTAACCGCCACCATGCTCATGTTACCTGTTGTTCCACCTATTGGGTCTTCTTATTACCTCAAGCTTCAGCGTAAGCGTGCCCCTCATCCTACTTCAGGCTAATGTGAGATCACCGTGTCCATAGAAAATATGGAAAATGCTGTTGGTAGTGGCCCGTCATCCAAACAATATTTAGTTGCGCCTCTTGCCCAAATCCCCATGATTTGGACTTCTACTTATTGACCAATTACTATCATTTTTAGCATAAGCGTGCCTCTCGTCTCACTTCAGGATTATGTGAAACACCATGTCTATAGAAATAATAGGGGAATGCTATTTGGTATAGGTCCTACTTTGATTCTTTCTTATTAACTTAGATAAATTATTTAAATAAGTCATCACTTTTGTTCTTGCTATCTATGCTTATTAATTTATCCTATGTCTTAAAATAAGCTTTGCTCTACATTATAATTTAGCTTATTTACTTAAGCCCAAAGTCTAAGTGTAAAAAGATATTCTCCTTTCATCTTATACTTTTTTAGCTATAATTCTTAGTTATAACTAGGTCAATTATCTTTAATTTGTCCAATTCTAACATCAATATCATAATTAGGCTAAATTTCAGTCTTAATTCCATTTTTATTGCAGTCTTTACAATTTACATCTCATCATTCGATATTTCAGTATTCTTATAATTTTACTCCATATTCACGTTTAATCTATTCTAATCCATACGCGAAGAAGAAGGAGAAATAAAAGAAAACTGAAAATGGAAGGAAGTCCAAAGTGTAGGAAAAAGATGTAAATAACGCATAAATAACAGTAAATAATTTAAAATACTATAAATAAACTATAAATAAGTGGAAAAGTTATAATTAACAGAAATAAACAAAAATTAACCGAAAAGAATAGCTAAAAGAAATAGACCGAAAATAATTCTAAAAACTGTAAATAAACTACTAAAAAGGTTATTCCAAAAATCGTAATAAAACTACAAATGTTGGAAAACCCTATTATTTTAAATTACTTAAAAAGCTAAATAATTACAATCACTCGCCCGTGGTCCTAAGCACTTCCCTTTTCGTTTTCTCAGATCCACTTGAAGGTATTAAAGTATTTTTATTAATAAATTCTCTCCTTGGACAGTTATTTCTTTTAGGGTCCTTCCTGAAAAGGTGAACCCAAGCGAAGAAAATTTAGAATGAGAAAAAGTGTTAGGCCTAGGGTCTTATTTATAGTGGTATAAGTGGATCTCAGACTGTTAGATTTGGGGATTGAATAGGATGCAACCACGTCATAGGCTGAATAGGAGCCATCGGATGCAAGAACGAAAGGACTAGCTGAAGCTAAATAACGCAAATACCGTACAAAATTTGGCCATGAACTAAGGAATTTTCCTTCGTCCGTTACCCAAGGCGGGTCAACCCTCCTAGGTCGACCGGTCGGTCGACCTTAGGGCGTGGTTAGGTTGACCCCCGGGTCGACCCAGCCCAATATATATATATCTTTTTTTCTTCTTTCCTTATTTATTTTGTTTCCAGCTCATATTATCTCAGATTCTAACGTTCTATATATGGAAGTTGACTAGAAAATTACCATGAACACAACGGTTTAACTTCCGAGCCTTTTTTGATAATTTCAGAAAGTTATTTTATTATTTCAGAAATTTATTTTATTATTTCAGAAAGTTATTTTATTATTTCATTAACTAATGAATTAATTATTATGAGTTAAATTTTGGGTTGTTACATTCTCCCCTCCTTAAGGGATTTCGTCCCCAAAATCTCAAAGAATAAAAGAATGGACTTATGTTTTCGTCTAAGTTCTACTACCTACTACTCAACCATCATCCATTCATCCATTGTTCTTAAGTTTTTCTAATGTAATTTATGATACTTATGCAATTAGTGTAGTGTAAATATCTCTAACTAATGCAAAAGATTAAGCGGTCCACTGATTCAGCTGACCTCCTTTTATGCAGTCATGTCCGTGCCATGTATCCATATGAATGCAAAGATTTTCTAATGATAACTGATAGTTCTATATGCATTCTACAATCATCATCCAAATGCAACAATCATATGATAATCATCCATTTATAACAACCATGGAAAATAGGATAAAAATGCGCACACATCCATATGCATATGCTCTAGTGTCCTAGTTAGGCCGATCCCTAAGAGATAATAGTACCTAGTGTAAGTATATGCTTCCATATCATCCACTACCAAACACTTGCAACCACTGGCATACATCATTCATAACATGCTCTATTAACATGTTTACATCAAATCCTATCATCCATAGGTTAAATCCTAAGTTCTACCCTCCTAAAGGAAAATAAGGGAAAGAACCTATTTAGAACTAAAGATGGAAAATAGAAAATTCAAAAACTTACTATTGAAAAGATGAGGATAAGAAGTACAAATCTTCTCTTCAGTCTCCCATGAAGCGTCTACAACATCATCTCCCCATTGCACCTTTACTGAAGGAACTTCTTTATTCCTAAGTCGCTTGGTGTCTCGTCAAATGAATCTTTGTAGGAATACGCCGAACCGATGTTTCCCTTACAAATTCCAGTTCCTCTAACTGACTAGGCTCTACAACCTCCATTGAGTCATGTAAGCACTTTCGCAAGTGAGAAACATGGAAAACGTCATGCACTCCTGCGAGCCTCTTCGGTAGCTTCACTCGATATGCCATCTTCCCAATTCTCTTGAAGATAGGAAATGTTCCAACAAATCTGGAGGCTAACTTTCCATTCGACCGAAACCTTAACACCTTCCTAAGCGGGGATACTTTAATAAAAACTAAGTCTCCAACCTCAAACTCAATGTCTCTCCTCCGCTTGTTCGCATAATATTTTTTCCTATCTTGAGTTGTCTTCATCCACCGTCGAATCAAATCCACCATCTTTGATGTCTCCCTAATCATGTGAGGCCCAGGTAGCAACTTCTCCATAGACTCCACCCAACATAAAGGTGACTTACAAGGTCTCCCATATAAAGCCTAGAATGATGCCATTCCTATGCTTGCTTGGTAACTGTTATTGTACGCAAACTCCACCAATAGAAGATGATCCTCCCAAGCTCCTCCAAAATCCAAAATGCACGTCCGCAAAAAGTCCTCAAGCACTCTATTAACTCTATCCGTTTGGCCATCAGTCTGAAAGTGATAGGCCGTACTCAATCTAAGCTGCGTCCATAAAGCCTCTTGCAAGCTTCTTCAAAACTCACTAGTCAAAATAGGGTCTC
Organism: Allium cepa; assembly: GCA_030765085.1. Lineage (NCBI taxonomy): Eukaryota > Viridiplantae > Streptophyta > Magnoliopsida > Asparagales > Amaryllidaceae > Allium > Allium cepa. The sequence goes on from CM060941.1 coordinate 1,048,765,291, forward strand.
TATCGCTCACTATGCTAGAGGGAATTCCATGAAGTCGGACTATTTCACGAACATATAGGTATGCCAAATAAGATGTTGTCCTCTTGCTCTTAATAGGAATGAAGTGGGCACTTTTGATCAAACGGTCTACGATTACACAAATGCTAGTATTCCCCTTTCTAGAATGGGGTAAACCAACTACGAAATCCATTGAAATGCAATCCCACTTCCAATCTGGCACATCTAAGGGCTAGAGTAATCCATCGGGTTTCTACTGCTCAGCCTTAACCCTTTGGCAAATAAGACACTTAGCTACAAACTCCGCCACATCCTTCTTCAGGCCATTCCAATAAAACATCCTCTTCATGTCCATATACATCTTGTCACCACCCGGATGAATAGTCATACGAGAATGGTGTGCTTCCCTTAAAACCGCTTTTGAAAAATCACTAGTGCATGGAACATAAAGCCTCCCATCTCTCCTAAGCCGTCCTTTGCCATCTATGGAATAATGTTGCAGATATCTAGAGACCTCTCATCGGCGAATCTTATCCATAATGTCCATGAGCTCTGAATCCTCTCGCTACCTCAAGCCAATCTGAACCATAAGGGTAGGTCTCACTTCAAGCGTTGCTAACAATCCAAGGGTAATGTTCGTAGAGGGCTTAAAATCAAAAGTAGAAATAAACTCCAAGCTCCTCCACTCTACGAACAAAGGACAAAGGGTTTCCTTCTTCTTACTTAATGCATCCGCAACCATATTACCCTTGCCAGGGGTATAAGCTATCTCAAAATCGTACGACGCCAAAAACTTCATCCACCACCGCTGCCTCAAGTTCAATCCTTCTATGAGAATAGGTACTTCAATGACTTGTGGTCGGTGAAAAGCTCAAACCTCTCTTTAAGAAAATAGTGCCTCCAAGACTTGAGTGCAAAAACTATTGAAACTAACTCCAAATCGTGGGTATGGTAGTTCTTCTGATGAGTCCTCAACTTCCTATTGCCATAACATACCACCCTTCCTTCTTGCATCAACACTGCTCTTAGACCTGTCCCACATGCATCAGTGTATACCACAAACGGCTTAGCTCCATCGGGTAGAACTAACATTGGTGCATTAGTAAGGGCTCTCTTAAGTTTCGTGATGGAATCCTCACAATGCACGTCCTAAACGAAAGTTTTATTCTTCTTAGTAAGGCGCATGAGTGGTGCCGAAATCTTGGCAAAGTCTCTAATAAACTTCCTATAGTAGCCTGCCAATCCTAGGAAGCTCCTAACTTCGGTAACATTCTTTAGGGCCTTCCAATCTTGCACTGCAATCACCTTAGCAGGGTCAACAACCAAACATTCCTTCGAAACCACGTGCCCAAGAAACGTACCTCCTCTCTCTAGAAGTGGCAATTTGAAAACTTAGCTCTCAAATGATGACTATGAAGTGTGCGAAGAATCTCCTCTAAATAAACAGCATGCTCCTCCATATTCTAGGAAAATACCAAGATGCCGTCCACGAATACCACCACAAACTTATTTAGGACCTCTCTAAAGATGCGGCTCATCATGTCCACAAAGTAGGCTGGGGCATTGGTTTGCCCAAAAGGCATAACCCTCCACTCATAAAATCTGTTTGGAGTCCTAGATACAGTCTTATCTATGCTGTCATCGACGACCCTAAGCTGATGGAATCTTATGGCTAAATCAAGCTGGGAGAATACCAAAGAGCCAACTAACTGGTCAAAAAGATCATCAATCCTAGGGAGTGGATATATGTTATTCTTTGTGAGCTTATTTAATTCTCTTCAATCAATGCAAAATCGAAGAGAACCATCCGCCTTATTAGCGAAAACGACTGGCGCTCCCCATTCTGATATGCTCCTTCTTATGAGACCTATCTCCAAAAGCTCACCAATCTGCTTGCTCAATTCCTTCCTCTCCCTAGGTGCCATGTGCCTCACGGGTAATGCTACTGGCTTAGCATCTCAGTTAAATAAATCTTGAAGTCAATCTCTCTTAGGGGATAGTATCCTAACCTCCTCAAAGATGTCTGGAAAATCTCTGACGATAGGAACCGAATCTAACTCTGATGATGAAGAATCAAGGGAATAAAGGAAACTCAACATGACTGACCCTTGTAGGTTGCAAGAAACCTCAAGAGTCCTACTGCTACATGTCCCTAGTTTAGCGATTCTCCTATCCCAGTCCAATATAGCTCCATATGTGGATAGCAAATCCATTCCCAAAATCATCCCATACCCCAAAAAATCCCAATACATAGGCACCGCAGTCAAATTCTATGCCTAGGATATAAATTTTCAAACCCCTACAAACCATAAATAAGTGTGCCAATCCTCCTATGGGGTTCGAAACAACAATGGGGTCCACTACTAAAGGAATGTCAGAGTGCAAACAATCTACAAGAGGACTAGAGCTAAAAGAGTGTGATGCTTCAGAATTGAATAAAGTTTGAATGGGAAAATCAGGAATGGAAATTAAACCTTAAACTATGACTTTCCTACCTCCATCCGGAATGTCGCCTAAAGGTGCCGCGTCTAATGCCATAATCCGCGCAACTGGTGTACTAGCTCCTTGTTCCATCCTTTGGCGACAAATCCTACTCAAGTGACCGAGCTGCCTATAATTAAAGCACTTTCCCTTCATCTTCTCCCTTTTGCAGTCCTTGGCGATATGTCCTATTATACCACAACTATTGCACCTCAACCCTTTCTTAATCAGCTTTTGAGGGCCATCGCCTTTCTTCTTCTCTTTGTTGTTCCTCCACCATTTCTTCTTTGGACCTTTCGACTTAACAACTTCCTTAGACTCTCCTTCCTTGACTACATCAGAAATAAGTGCCATCTCTACCAAAGACTCATAAGTAGCTCCCATAGGTACGTTAGCCAACAACAATCTCCGAAGGGGATGATTCAACCCCTTCGCAAACATTATAGCTTTCATGTGCGACATATTCACCAATTCCATTCCAAACCAAGACAATTCATTAAATTGATTATGTATTCCTTCACCGACATACTCCCTTGCTTCAAATTAATGAATCGCTCCAGCTGAACACTCTCCTCTGCTTGTGACAAAAAATTTCTATCAATCGCTCCCGGAACCCATTCCAAGTCACCTATCTTCCTTCTAACTCAATGACCTTTCGCCAATACGAAGTCTCCTCTTTCAACTGCCAAGATGCTAGCTGAACTCGCTGCTGATCATCCAATCCCAATAGTTCGAATATCCTCTTTGTGGCTCTAAGCCAAGCTCTCACCTCCATAAAAATCTCCTTACCAAAAAAGTCTTTCCATCCAAACTCGAAAAATCCTTACAAAGCTTAGAGAAATTGACGGTGGCAAGTGGATTAATGGGATTCCCACCCGCTGGTGCTGGGTTGGGCGCTTGCGCGTGCCCCTTTGGAGTTGTGACTTGTAAATACCTATGAAACCAGGCTAGGATTGGAATGCCCTCAGGAAGGTTCGGGGCATATGCCATTCTATGAAAAGAAAAGGATAATTTAAGAAAGAGTCGAAGGGAGATTGAAATGGACCTTTGAGAAGATTTTTATAAAAACACTTTTATACTCAAAAACTATTTTTAAGAGCTCTTTTCTGAAAAATACTTTAAAGCAAGTTATTTTGAAAAATACTTTACATTTAAAATAAATTTTTATGAATCCTGTAACCTTAAGCTCTGATACCAAGTAAAATACCCCACACCTCTTAGTACACCAAAAAGGACACACTAAAAGATGTGGTGCATTATGGGTATAACTAAAGCTAGGAGAGACTAAGATTCATAAGACCAAATAGATAGATAATAACACAGCGGAAGTAATAATAAACAATAAGCGATTTTAAATATTAAAACTTCTTAAATACTTCAAATAAACCACATATGCTCTAAATAACAAACACAATTGTCTTATGAAAATAAAATCACGGTCTCATCAGAAAAACCAGAGTACAAACACAAACTTTCCCACAATAAAAGAACAATAAGCTGGAAATAAAAAGAAGGAATATATGATAAGGTCTCCAAGTCTTCAAGAAGCTATGGTCTATCTTCCTTGCCCCTGATTACCTATGGGGGGAAAAGGGGGAAAATAGAGGAGTGGGTCAAACTAAAAGTCTAGTGAATGATGGTAATTACTAGAATCTTTATGCAAAGTAAAAGTAATAGACCTTACAACAGTTCTAGTATCTAAAAGGAAACAAAGGAAATATGGATAAGGAATAAGCTGGAAATGAATAACATAATTGGTTAACTTTGATTGTTTGCACTTGTCTTTGATAGCTGATTTGATTAGGCTGAATTCCTAATCCTATAATTAGGCTGAAATTCTAATTCTATCTTTTGATTCACCTGCTACTCCATAGACCTTATGCGGACTAGACGCTATATAGCTCCCTACACAGAAATGGTGTCTATGAATGAAATGCAAAGATCTACTATGGACTAGATGTTATATAGCTCCCTAGACTGAAGGCAATGGTGCCTACGAAAGGCACACATACGAAGCGCTTGGAACTCATAACAATTACTGAGCTCTCGAATGGAAGTTGCACGCGTAACCACAACCATGCTCATGTTACCTATTGTTCCACCTATTGGGTTTTCTTATTACGTCAGCTCCAGCATAAGCGTACCCCTCATCCCACTTCAGGCTAATATGAGATCATCGTGTCCATAGAAAATAGAGAAAATGCTGTTGATATTGGCCTGTCATCCGAACAATATCTAGTTGCGCCTCTTGTCCAAATCCCCATGATTTGGACTTCTACTTATTGACCAATTACTACCATTATTAGCATAAGTATGCCCCTCATCTCACTTTTGGATTATGTGACACACCATGCCCATTGAAATAATGGAGGAATGCTATTTGGTATAGGTCCTACTTTACTTCTTGCTTATTAACTTAGATAAATTATTTAAATAAGCCTTTTACTTTTGTTCTTACTATCTGTGCTTATTAATTTATCCTAAGTCTTAAAACAAGCTTCACTCTGTTCTTTTTCTTATTATAACCTACGTTATAATTTAGCTTATTTACTTTACCCAAAAGTCTAAGTGTAATAAAATAAGCTCCTTTCATCTTATACTTTTTTTAGTTATAATTCTAAGTTATAACTAGGCCAATTATCTTTAATTAGTCCAATTCTAGCATCAATATCATAATTAGGCTCAATTTTAGTCTTAATTCCATTTTTATTACATTCTTTACAATTTACATGTTATTTCCATTATTCCAGTATTCTTATAATTTAAATCCATATTCGCGTTTACTCTATTCTAATCCATACGCGAAGAAGTAGGAGAAATAAAAGAAAAGTAAAAATAGAAGAAAATCCAAATTATAAGAAAACGATGTAAATAACGCATAAATAACAATAAATATATTAAAATACTGTAAATAAACTGTAAATAAGTGGAAAAGCTATAATTAACAGAAATAAACTAAAATTAACTGAAAAAAAACTTAAAAGAGATAGACTGAAAATAATTTTTAAAACTGTAAATAAACTACTAAAAAGGTCATTCCAAAAATCATAGTAAAACTACAACTATTGGAAACCCTATTATTTTAAACTACTTAAAAATCTAAATAATTACAATCACTCACATGTGATCCTAAGCTCTCCACTTTTGGTATTCCCGGATCCACTTGAGGGTATTAAAATATTTTTATTAAAAGATTCTCTCCTTGGAAAATTATTTCTTTTAGGGTCCTTCCTGAGAAGGTGAACCCAAGTGGAGAAAATCTATAATGAGAAAAAGTGTTAGGCATAGGGTCTTATTTATAGAGGTAGAAGTGGATCTTAGACCGTTAAATTTTGGGATTGAATAAGATACAACCACGTCATAGGCCGAATAGGAGCCATCAGATGCAAGAACGGATGGACCAGATGAAGCTAAATAACGCAAATGACGTACAAAATTTGGCCACGAATGAAGGAATTTTCCTTCGTTCATTACCCAAGGTAGGTCGATCGGGAAGTCAACCGCCCCTCCACCTAGGTCGACCGACCGGTCGACCTAGGGCGTGGTTCAGTCGACCTCTGAGTCGACCTAGCTCAATATATATCTTTTTTTCTTATTTTCTTGTATATTTTGTTTCTAGCTCATATTAGCTCGGATTCTGACATTTTCTATATGGAAGTTGACTCGAAAATTACCGCGGACACAACGGTGCCACTCCAGCGGCTTGATTCTGATAATTTCACAAAGTTATTTTATTATTTCATTAATTAACGAATTAATTATTATGGTTTAAATTTCGTGTTGTTACAGGATTTTTAAAAGAGGAAAGGCTTCTTTTTGTTTATTTTATAGTAAACTAAAGAATGAATGTACTGAAGAAAATGATAAGAGAAAGATGTTTTCTCTTTTTCTCTATAGGTCAAAATGATAATGGGCTTGACCCAAAATAAAGAAAACTAGCCTAAGGAAAATAAATTTATCACTTAACACAAATACACTTATGTTATCACTAAAACAACCTATTTTTGTCAAAGTTTCTTCACATTAAATTAACATAAATATTTTTCTAAGTTTAACAAATATTCTTACAATTAATTAAAAGATAATTTACATAAATATTCTTATTTTTAAATAAATAACCAATTTACACAATTAATTACATAAAACACCATTTTTAACCCCAAAAATTACACAAAAATTATTTTCTTGTGTAATAAAATATAACAAACCATTTTTCATCAATTTTATGATCAAAACATACTTTTAAATCAAATTTATTCTTTTTATTTATAATAAACACATAGTCAAACAAATTCTTCTCTAAAAAATTTATTAAAAGAAGCACTCGGCAATAATTACAAGAATTATTGCATTTTCACTAAATAAAATCATTTTTGTTCATTATTAACACAAACAACCAAGTTAAAGTTTTCAAAACTTTATTTTCACATTTTATTTCCAAAAACCATTATTTGTTTAAAATAAAAAATTTAAATCTCTAATTTATTTTTAATTCACAGCATCAAATTATAACCACCATTATAATTTAATATTTATAGGTAATCACCAAAATCAGTGTTGTTACAAACTTCTCCCCTTATTAAAATTTCATCCTCGTAATTTCTAGAGATGAGATGTATTCAACACAAATTATTTTATCAAGCAAAGGAGGATAGATAAGCTCAAGTTTAAAATTTCTCACTCTCGACACAGGATGATAAGAAACGAGGTAAGATAGCTCGATTAATTCTTTGGTTTTCCAAATGCTAATATCGGGATTAGCGGACCATTAAATTTCTACGAGCAATACATCATGATTTCAAAGGCGTCTTATTTTCGAAACAAGAACATAGACAGAATGCTACACAAAAGATCAATCGGGTGAGATTAACTTGTTAAAGCTTCTCGCATAGAGTCGAGATTTAGCACTCCTTTATCCCGGACTCTAAACAAAAAGATAATTATCGACATGGCCTTCCATATGACTCTACGAAAGGAATCGCACTGATATAGAATTAACAACAATAGAGGTATGAAAATTCGACCAGAGGTGGTTTATTCAAACGCTACCAAACTCAAACAACCGCATAAAAGCAAATCGTTAAATAATTGCACAAAGGCAAGACAAACTCAAGAAATGGATATTTATATTCCAATTTTTCTCAATAAATATTTTTCAGGTTATCGAAATCATTTTATTACATAATCAAATTCCTAAATTTCAACATTTTGAAAATTTTCAAAACCTATTTCAAAAATCCAATTTAATCTCCAAACTCTTCATTTAAAGTGAATAAATGCTTCACTCTTAAATTCTACCAATATATACATACATACATACATGCATATATATATATATATATATATATATTAGTTTGAAACATATGTTTATACTAAACATCAACTCAATTACATTCATAAAAAAGGTAGAACATATATATGATCACAAAGAAAACAAGTAAATTTCAATTTCAGACTTGCTGTAAAGAAAGCAAATTTTGACTTAGCAAATAACAAAATCAGAGAACTCTAATAAATTAAAAAAATTCTACTTAGTCTAAGCTTTCCAGCGATATAAAGATCATCAAAATCAGATTCACGGTTTGAAAGTTATGCAAAATTTACTTTCAGCTCAAATTTTAGAATCTTAAAAGACAGAAATGTGTATTCACTTTCAAACCTATTTTAGACATAATAAAAAGCAAGATATTCTAAAGTGGTAAAAAGAAAATTCATAGCTTTCTAAAATCTCTTTTACTTGCAAAAAGTTTGGACTCATTCGGAGTTAAAAATCTCAAATTTTTGTTGTTTTAGCACAGCTCTTTTTCAAAAAAAAATTCATCCTTCAAATCAATTCAAATTTTGAAATTTTTCCCAAGCCATTTTGATTTCTAATTATATTTTCAAACAAACTTTTGCTAAATCATTTATTAAATGATCTTCTTTTTCCCCAAAAAGCTAAGACATACTAAGATATGATCAATTTTATGTAATCAACATAAAAGGAACAATTTATTTATTGGAAAAAATTTCATTACTTTCCAAAATCTAGCATTAAAGCAATTAACTAAGAATATTTATTTTGGTAGAGATAACTAATCTCTTCTATTATCAAAAGATGATTATTGATTATCCATAAAATAAATTTTGGGATACGCACACACACACAAAAACATTGTCACAATTAAAATTATTATTCTACGTAAATGGTTCGTTTATCAAAACAATTCAAATTCACGTTTCATCTTTGTCACAAAAATTAAATTTCCAAACTTTTCTTATTGAAACTCAATTTACCGTGTTTGACTATCTTATCATAGTGTTTAGGAAATTCCTATCAAAAATGTTGATCAGGCGCATCGACCATAATTCTTAAAGCACTCCATGGACAACCCAACACAAAATTCATTTTCTATTAAAAACCCGCCACATGTATAATTTTAAAATATATACTTTGCTTATCTCAGTAAACAAAAATCCAATTTCACTTAAAAACATAATTTCTATTTGAAAGATTTGAAAATTCAAATTGTTGCTTACACTCAAAATTAAAGAACACAAGAAGAACTCATCGATATTTTCCCACAATACTCGATTCATAAGATTGACGACTAAGCTGGAGTGTTCACCAAACCGAACGGTATAATGAGCCACTCGCAATAACCATACGAGTGCGAAATGCAGTAAGAGGAATGCTATCCTCCACAACTCATAGCTAATGAAAATTGGTGCAAGGTCAAGCTAGAAAAATCCTAGCACTACTCAATGAATCAAATATTCTCAATCATAGTAACAGATATTTGTTCTAATGGTTAACTTGTTAGGCTTGCGAAGATGGATGCAAAGCCTATGAATACCATCAGATTTCAATGCAAAGATGACCGTGTTACCTCATGGTAAAGGCTAGGCTGAATGAATTGGTTGGCTTTACGCTTCATCATTTACTTTTAGAGTTTCTTATTTCCCTAGTGGACACCCAGTTGGATGGATGGCTAACAGGTTAAGAACCAGGAGATCAATACAAAACTCAATTGCCCGATTGGGTAGCAAACCCAAAACGGACTCACATATATCGAAAAAATCACAATCAACTGGAATTCGAGAACATCGTCATCATTTCGATACTCAAGAACAAATAAAGATACTTCAGAATTATCATCAACATTCCGAAGAACAAGAGATAACCAATCAGCTGAATTAGGATGCCTAAAATATAGGATCCTTCGAGAACATAGGATTAGACTTGATAACAAACAAGTCAATCCATCCCCAAAATCATATTAAACTCAAGGTGATAACTAATGTGCAGATTTGCACCGAAAGGAAAGCTATAAAGATCCACCCTAATATTGTCACACGATAAGCCAAATATTGCAGATCCCTTCAATAGGATACACAATCCTCAAAGAAGTAACTAGATAAGATACATCCAACGATATCATAAGCTCCTTCGATACGAATGTGTGAAATACCCTATCAAAGAGAACTAGAACAAAATAATCACGATAACTATTGTTCATAAGATCAGATATATTTAGTTAATTTATGGAATACTATAGAATAAAATATATTCCTAGACACATTCCAAACTTATATCTTCCATAAGGACACGAAAAGGTTAAGGACACGATGATTAAGGGATTTGTAATACTTATACTATACTTTGATGTACCGTAATATATGTTTTTGTTTTGTGTTTATCATATTTTATTCTGAACTTAGCTCTAATACCGAGCTGTGACACCCCACCCTGAGTGCCACATTAACAAAGAGTGTTACTGGATAATATTGTCTGCTAATGCGAAGGATAGGGCTGGTTAGGAGAGTGCTTCTATAGCTTTGTCTTAAACATCTACCGAATACGTTGATTAATGCTCTAATTTTTATCTCACGTGGATTGAGATATTCAATAAATTCTTAACACAAAACTATAGGTGGCTAAAGGATCTATCAGAACCAAATACGACATCCAAATGCACATCACATCACATCACAAAACATCAGATAAATGTATATATTCATATATACAGATACATCCCCAATACGGTACAAAATGATACATCATAAGTGGTTCGAAGACTACAATATATGCAACGGGTAAAAAATATACATCAGAGTCAAACAAAAAGACTACCACAACAAAAAGGTGATAACAAATATCTAAGCGGAAGTATCAAAGCGAAGCTGAGTCCAAAAGTAGGTATCTAACATGAAACGACTCGGTCTGATCCGAGTATAAAATACACGAGTCAGTGTAGCTAAAACAATCAGTTTAATAAGGATAAAAGATAATATGAAGCATAATGAAAAAGGGTGATGATTCTTCTCAAATGAGAAGAAATAGTTCTAAGTACATGTGGTTACTTCAAGTGATGAAATATCACTAAGCATATATAGTCTCGAAAGAGATAACTCAACATCAAGCATAAGCATGCCTCATATCATTGGCATAATCCAAAAACAACAATAATGGTTTAGAGAAACCATACTCCTATAAAAGGAGAAATCCCTAAACCCACCATAAGGCAATCTCAAATACAATCCCAAAAGAGAAATTTCAAATCTTCAAAATACGCCATAATGGAAATCCCATATATCTCCAAAATAGGAGAGTATAAATCTCAAATAAACACCAAGAATGGAAAATCTCAAATCTCAAATAAACGCCAAGTGTTGGCAACTTAAATCCTAAATATAGAACTCAAGGGAGTTCCAATTACCAAGCGTGTAATCGCCATATATATGATGTCTCAAACGGCTCAAATGGACAATAATGTAAAAAGGCTATAAACTTGGAAAATCACAAATAATCAATGAAATCACCTCAAAGATATAGCACGTGCTTATGGCCGAAGCCTGCCAAATACGGTTCTCTAAAAATAAGGTGTGATGTCTCGAAGAAAAACTTACCGAAGGATCCCAAAACAACAATAATGGTTTAGAGAAACCATACTCCTATAAAAGGAGAAATCCCAAAACCCGCGATAAGGCAATCTCAAATACATTCCCAAAAGATAAATCTCAAATCTTCAAAATACGCCATAATGGCAATCCCATATATCTCCAAAATAGGAGAGTATAAATCTCAAATAAACACCAAGAATGGAAAATCTCAAATCTCAAATAAACGCCAAGTGTTGGCAACTTAAATCCTAAATATAGAACTCAAAGGAATTCCAATTACCAAGCGTGTAATCGCCATATATATGATGTCTCAAACGGCTCAAATAGGCAATAATATAAAAAGGCGATAAACTTAGAAAATCACAAATAATCAACGAAACCATCTCAAAGATATAACACGTGCTTATGGCTGAAGCCTACGTTGTAATGATAAACATACCGAAGGACAAATGACCCAAAGGTCCAGTTTTGGCAAATACATCTCGGAGACAAATATGTCACAAACTCTTCGATAGGAACTCAAAAAGTGTTAAAGTGCATCCCATACCATACGTCGGCACTAAATGGTTTACTAACTGCTAGTAAATGCCATACAAGAAATCAGTAACATGTTTGTCTCATCTCATCGGTAAACATGACCTGAAGGTCAAACGATCAAACGGATAAGTAGGGAATTAACCGATAAGATAAACGCACGTGTCTCATACCATGTGTTTTATCGAACTGTTTAATTCTCCTTCTCATTTGCTAGAATAGAGAAAAACCATGTATTTTATATATAAAATGAAAGAGAGGGCTATGCGGTAGGATCGTATAATATGGAATAACGGAATAGTCTAGATAGATAAAGTAGGTAAATGCAAGGAGACACCAGGATTTTATACTAGTTCGGACCTCTAGTCCTACGTCCAGTCCCTAAGCTTCACTTAGGAATTTCACTAACTAACACCCTCACTTCACCCAGAGGAATAGGTTTACAACTTACCCGAACAACCGAACGGGATTTCTTGCCTCAACTACCGAAGAGGACTTCAACTGAATTACTAAAATACAATATTCGACTTGTTGTGTTCTTATCAACACTAATGAGTCTAATGTAGTACAATATTCCTATAATCTTATCCTCGAGAGTATGCAATGTGTTTGTGAAGATTTAGGAAATGTGAATTGCTATGAATCAAAAGTATGTTATAAATAAAACAGTGATTCAAGCAATAGATTGGTGATTGATTTGAGAATATCTAGATAATATGATCAGGAGAATAGTAAGATTAAAGCAAGAGAATTCAGTGAATTAAACGATGTTAGAATCATGTATATATACTTATAGAAGAGGTGCATTTGTTGTCAAAGGTTGCAAATAAGAGGTGCTTCCATTTCCATTGATGAATGGTTGCAACTCTTGGGAGGAAGAAGGTGTCTTTTCAGAGAAAATTCGCAGGTTCAAATTCAGTCGACTGAGCAGGGAATTCAGTCAACTGAAATTATGAAGTAAAATTTTCAGGAACAAATTCAGTCGACTGTGCAGGAAATTCAGTCGACTGAAACTGTGCATGTTTATATATTTGTTCCAGTTTCAGTCGACTGGATAATCCTGTTCAGTCGACTGAACTTATAAAATATGCACAGTGAAAGCTTAAATAAAAATGAAGTTTTATAAAATGTTTTCTAGTGTTCGTGCAAGCCTCTTGAGGATAGATTTTAACAATAAATCTAGACTAAGACCTATATAAAAAACATACTTATGTTTGTTTGGTCTTCATCGATCTTCCTTTAGCGTTGCATATATTTCTTCCTTGTTTGTTGAAGCACATTGTCATTGATCAAAATCTTCGCGTATCAACATTCTCCCCCTTTTTGATTGATGACAATACTGATTTATTCTAGAGATGTATTTACTTATTTTCTCCCCCTGAATGTATGCACTATCTTTCCGTAATTGTTCACATCTCCTTTCCCCAATGATATAGCCTTTTGAATTGTCTCCGAAGGCAACCGAGCCACCATCAAAGTATGTGATGTTTGTAAGCATATCTTTGTCTCCGGTCATGTGTTTTGAACAACCACTGTCTAATATCAATTTCTTCTTTTTGAGTGGGACCTAAAAATAAATATGAAATTATTGGTACCCACCTTTTAATAGGGTCCTAAAAAGTTAGAGTTTAGGAAACCAAACCCAATTTGGTTTAGTATCCTTTTTATAAATATAGTTTTCATTATGATGAACATTAACCATAAATGTTTTAATATATTTATTTCTTATTAATACATTGTTAGTCATTGGTACCCAAATTTTAACTACCTTGGTTTCTACTTTTATTTTCATAGGTTTCTTTAGTAATATTTGTTGATTTGAATCAACATTCCTGTTAAGTTTTATATTTTTCTTATTAGGAATTTTTGACTCCTTTTTATAACCTAAACCTTGTTTGTTTGAAGATGATTGAGAATTTTCTAATATCTTAGATAAATTTTCTCTTCCCTTGTTAAAGTTAGAAACATTTTTAGTGATGTCATCTAATTTAGGTTGAAGACTATTATTTTCTAATTCAACATGTTTAATCTTAATTTTTAACTCGTGATTTTCAGAAACAAATACATCATTCTTTTTCTTTTGAGTTTCAATTTCTTGACTTAAAAGTGATAATTGAGTTTCCGAATTTGAATAAGATTCTTTAACCTTTTCAAGTTCTTCTTCAAGAATTTTTTTTCATCATTTAACAAATCTCTTTCAAACTCAGCTTTGTTTTGATTTTCACACATTTCCTTAATTTTCTTTTTAAGAATTTTTATTGTGCTCAAAAGTTCAGTGTTTACTTCAATTAAATCATCAAAAGTTAAATTACTTACCTCAGAATCATGAGCCATGAAACATACATTTGCCTGTTCCTTGTCGCTATCACTATCATTTACGGATGAAGATGAATCTGAATCGTCCCATGTTACAGAAAATGCCTTCTTTTTGAATTTATCCTTCTTGTTTTTGTTTTTGAAGCTTTTATGATTTTCCTTCATTTGTTCTTGACAATTTTTTTGCATGTGTCCTTTCTTGTGACAATTGAAGCATTCAATATTTGAGGATAAAGGTTTGTTCAAGAAATTCTTTTTGAATCCGTTTTTGTTTCCTTTTCTATACTTTAAGAATTTCTTGAAATTTTTGGCTATAAATGCTAGATCCTCATTTTCAAACTCTGATTCTTCCTTTTCCGCATGAAAAGCAACATTCTTTCTTTCTTGAGCTTGATATTTCTTAGCTTGCATATTTACTTCATACGACATAAGATTTCCAATCAATTCTTCTGGTTTCATTGTAGATAGATCATTTGCTTCCTCAATTGCTAGTACTTTTCTCTCCCATTCATCAGTGAGTGAATTTAGAACTTTAGACACAATGTCAAAGTCCGTGTATCTTTCTCCTAGTCCGATTGGAGCATGATGAATGTCTTGAAATCTTGATTACACGTCATTGATGAATTCATTTTGTCGCATTCTAAAGTTTTGGAATTGATTCTTTAGCATGGATATCTTTGTTTGTTTAACCTTGTTTGTGCCTTCATGTATGACTTTAAGTGTTTCCCATATCTGATATGCAGTAGTACATATGCTAACACGGTTGAATTCATTTCTATCCAGGGCGCAAAATAGCATATTCATAGCTTTGACATTTGCACTAGCTTCATTCTTTCGAGTTTGTGTCCATGTAGGATAATCGGTTGTGGGTACAACAAACTCTGCTTGAGTAGCATTCCAGGCTTCGAAATTTGTTACTTGCATATAAATCCTCATCCTTGTAGCCTAATAGTTGTAGTTTAGTCCATTGAATGGGGGGGGGGGGTCTTTGGGTAGATTGTCCTTCTGCAAATGTAGAACTATAGGCAGATGTTGTGCTTGTACTTGCGTTATTTTCCATATTATCAATATGTCTAATAACGGTGTTATGGTTATAGGACGGCCTTGCTCTGATACCAATTGAAAGAGAGGGCTATGCGGTAGGATCGTATAATATGGAATAACAGAATAGTCTAGATAGATAAAGTAGGTAAATGCAAGGAGACACCATGATTTTATACTGGTTCGGACCTCTAGTCCTACGTCCAGTCCCTAAGCTTCACTTAGGAATTTCACTAACTAACACCCTCACTTCACTCGGAGGAATAGGTTTACAACTTACCCGAACAACCGAACGGGATTTCTTGCCTCAACTACCGAAGAGGACTTCAACTCAATTACTAAAATACAATATTCGACTTGTTGTGTTCTTGTCAACACTAATGAGTCTAATGTAGTACAATATTCCTATAATCTTATCCTCGAGAGTATGCAACGTGTTTGTGAAGAATTAGGAAAATGTGAATTGCTATGAATCAAAAGTATGTTATAAATAAAACAGTGATTCAAGCAATAGATTGGTGATTGCTTTGAGAATATCTAGAGAATATGATCAAGAGAATAGTAAGATTAAAGCAAGAGAATTCGTTGAATTAAATGACGTTAGAATCATGTATATATACTTGTAGAAGAGGTGCATTTGTTGTCAAAGGTTGCAAACAAGAGATGCTTCCATTTCCATTGATGAATGGTTGCAACTCTTGGGAGGAAGAAGGTGTCTTTTCAGAGAAAATTCGCAGGTTCAAATTCAGTCGACTGAGCAGGGAATTCAGTCAACTGAAATTATGAAGTAAAATTTTCGGGAACAAATTCAGTCGACTGTGCAAGAAATTCAGTCGACTGAAACTGTGCATGTGTATATATTTGTTCCAGTTTCAGTCGACTGGATAATCCTGTTCAGTCGACTGAACTTATAAAATATGCACAGTGAAAGCTTAAATAAAAATGAAGTTTTATAAAATGTTTTCTAGTGTTCGTGCAAGCCTCTTGAGGATAGATTTTAACAATAAATCTAGACTAAGACCTATATAAAAAAACATACTTATGTCTGTTTGGTCTTCATCGATCTTCCTTTAGCGTTGCATATATTTCTTCCTTGTTTGTTGAAGCACATTGTCATTGATCAAAATCTTCGCGTATCAACATAAAATAATTTATTTGAGAAAATAAGCTTTTAAAACCATTTTTCGAAAACGATTTTGAAAACAGTCTTTGAAAATTCCCTTATTTTAGAGAATATATAGATTATATAGCTTGAAAATAATTTATACGTATTCTATAATAATTATTTCAAAAGCCAATATATTTTAAAAATCATTTCAAAATTATGTAGAAAAACTCGTGCTCGAAATCAAAGAAAAACATCGAAAATTCCTAAAATTGACACTTGAATTCATCTCAAAAATGATTCATTTTGAATCCTAAATTCTCCAAAATTTTGGCTAACCTACTGATAGGCTTCATGCCCATCAAAACATCACAAAAGTATCACAAATTCAAGTAACAACGGTGGAAAAAAAAGCTCAAAACAATAGGAAAAACACAGAAGGCAAAGCAAAATGGGCTTCCCCAACTCGACCATTCTTGTAGTGTAGTGTGCGTCGACCTTAGGGCCGACCCCCACACATGCCCTGTCGACCCAAAGGTCGTGAATTGCCACAGGATGATTTCTGACTTCGGTTTAATGTTTGAGCATAAGATTCAGATAGCAATTGAGTGAATTAAGCAATTAAATTTCACATTCAAGAACTACATAGTCTAAATGTAACAACCCCACCGTGATGCCTAGTTTAGCAAAGAACATTACAAGTAACGTCATCTGCTGATCTAGGGAATACGGCTTGTTAGGGGCGATCGAATGTGAATATATCTTTATATTAACACTGACATGTCATTTCTACCTTTTTCACTTAATATATGAACTCAATTTTACGTGTACAATATTGATACAAAGTAACAGACATACCGATTTCTCAGAATTAGAACAATAATTCATATAAATAACAGTTACAGATCATAGCATAAAGAATCTCAACTTATACATATACAAATTTTGATTTTACAAAATGAAATACTAAACTCGATTGTTATACAAGTTTAACGATTCTCTAATCTTAATTATACATTTTATATACAAGTTCTAAATTCCTAAATGTGATAAACTAAAAGTCCAAGTATTATATTCATGCTAGCATAACCATTCAAAGCTCATCCTGTCCTGTAACCTAAAAAGTCTCAGCCTGACCCGAGAAAAATAACACCTGGATCAGACTATCCCTAAATATCCAATAGGGTGAGAAAAAAATATAATACAAGAAAAAACAACATATAAGTAAATATAGATGTCCAGGATATAATGAATCATGGGAATTACTTTAACTTAGAGTTCATCACAAGGCACAAAGTCATAAATTTAAGTCACGAACACTTATCAATCACTAAACACTGAATTCACAAAACAAAACACAATATCTCTAAGCATGCAAATATCGATAATTAACTTAGAACAGGGATATTAATTTAAGTCACACACATGGACTAGTCATTAAACACAAAATAATATAATTAACTTAACATCCGTTACAAGACACAAGAACATATATTTATTTCACGAACACACGACACCAGAATATATGTTTATTTCACAAACACAAGAAACAAGAATATATATTTATTTCATG
Organism: Allium cepa; assembly: GCA_030765085.1. NCBI lineage: Eukaryota > Viridiplantae > Streptophyta > Magnoliopsida > Asparagales > Amaryllidaceae > Allium > Allium cepa. Next base: position 1,048,783,221 of record CM060941.1, read on the forward strand.
AACACACAATAGTCACAGAATCCAAACATCCATAATCAAAGAGATCTTAATCAAACTGATCATAATGATCGTCCAAAACAATCACAATGATTGTACTCAAAACCCGTGGCAAACAAACATACAAATTGGTATCACTTGAACCGATCTGATACCAAGGATCGTACTTAGACCGGGAACACTGAATCATAGAATGATCTCAAGGATAGTCCATACCGATCAAGGTGATCGTAGAAACCATGACTCGATAAATCCATATTTATTTAATATTATTAAGTTATTATGTTTGAAAAGAAATCCAGGAGTAACTGCTTAAGGATCTAGCAGCCACTTGCCTTACACCAAAAGAGAGTAAACTCTAAAGTGCCAAATACTATCACCTTCAGTAATCACATGAATTTAAACAGTATGTCCCATACCATATGGTGAAATTCAAATATTTACTAAAAGCTAGTAAATATCACTTGTCACAGATACCACTGGAAAACCTGAATTACATTCTCTTAAGTATCTAGCAACCACTTGTCGCACCCCAGAAGAGAATACAACTCTAAAGTGTTAAGTACTTTCCCAATTCGATCACAAGAATTTAAACCAAGCATCCTATACTACCCGGTGAAATTCATGTATTCGCTTGTGAGTTAGTAAATTCCACTCAAACATTCTATTCAATGAGTTATACCATAATCGATAAAGTGTTATTCGAAATCATTTAAACCAATCGATAATACTATATCGATTATATATACACCCCATATTATAGAACTAAGGTTCTCAAAACATTTATTTAATTTGTCAACTACCAAAATATTCCGTTATTCCAAATTATTCTAAGGGTATTTATTTTAAAAAATAATTTTTTTCATGTTCCAAAATCACATTAATTCTTTAAATTCCATAAGGCTATAATGTTGACACACCATATTTCAAAAGCCACTTATAAAAGTATTCATTTATTTGGGAATCCATAAATCCATTTTCAAAACAAATTTAGTATTCTAATAATTAGTCAAAACCTCGTACAATTGTATTTCCAAAATTAGAAATTTCAAATCTATAGAATCATTTATAAAGGTAATTAAACTACTTTAGAAAACATGTTTGATATGTAGAACTTAAATAAACTCTCTTTGCGAAACTATTTGTACACCAAACAAAGCATTTATATACATTTGCAAAATAGATAGATTTAAATTCATAAATTTCCAAAACTTTGAATCAAAAATGATACAAAGTCCATAAAGCATAAGAAATTCACTATTACATATTAGAAGATTTTAACGGCCGATAGTTTCCTAAAGTTTGATCTTCATATCATCTCTAAACACAATTTATAACTTAACAAACCAATGAAAAAAAATATATCAAAACGATCACGATAGAATATTCAAAGCACATTTAAATAAATCATAGGTCACACTAGGATTTCAGTTTTGAAACACCATTTCGACCTCTTCTTCCTAAGAATTTTCAAAAACATATAACATGAAACTCACCAAAAAATGTTTTGCACCAGTTGGATTTACCATTAAAAAGTTATGGCGATTTTAGTTTTAGGTTTTAACTCGTAAAATCGACAGAGCAGAGCATGTATATCAGTTTCAAACCCAATTTCGACCCTTTAAATTATATAATTTGTAGAAACTTACAACACGAAAGTTGTTCCCTAATGTCTTAGCTTTCTAATAAAAAAGTATACTTAATTCTGATTTATGGTTAAAAAGTTATGGTCATTTTACTATAGATATCAACTCAGAAAATTAGAAATGGCTTGCTATAACATCAGTTTCAAACTTAATTTAGACCCTTTAAACATATAATTTCAAAAAATGATCAAAATAGGACTTATAGCTTATTTAAATATCTTTCTACAAAAAAAAGACTTAAGTAATTTGGATCATTCTACACAAAGATATTGTTGTTTTACTACAACAATGCTTAAACTTAATTTTCAGCAAACAATCAAATGATCATCAAAATTCAAGCAACCAATTTGCAACCAAATTTAAAGAAATTCAATCAACAAATCATTCATTTCAATTCAGATAACAACGAATAATTATACCTATGAATTAGAGATAGTAAGTGTGAGTTTTAAATAACTCACATTTTAACTTCCTATAGCTTGTTAGATCCCCTAATAATCCCTCTAAACCCTTAGCTTCACAAAAATCACCTAAAACTCAAGCATAAAAATCCAACTAGCAAGCAATTCTAATTAAAACAAGATCAAAATCACTATTTTATTGTTCTAAAAGATAGAGAAGGATTTAAAACACTTACTCGATCATTATTGAACAAAATACCTATGCTTGCAACTTGATTTGGGGTTCTAGGGTTTAGAATTGAAAAGAGGAAGAAGGTTAAGTTTTTGATTTTTGTTTTGTTCCAGAGCTACTGTAAGAATGAATGTACAACTAAAATTTTCTCAACTTAGAGAAAATAACAAAGTATCTAATTGTGTTGGATAGTCATTCAAGCCCAAAACCCATTTTTATTTAATTAAAGCATGTAATATATTACACACAAAACATGACTTTAGTCTATCTTTGAAAAATAATATCTCCTAAGGCAAAGCTAAGAAAAACACAATCTTATACTCTAAAATTAAGTATAAGACTTAAACTTTGCAATGAGACTAAAATCACTCATTTTTGTGGTCGTTAGACCTTTCAAATAATTTATTGAAAATGGATCTTTTCATGTTTGTACTAAAATATAAAACAGTTAAAAATTAGATTTTTAACTTCAAAATTATGATTTCTTCAATACAAAATTTATGAATCATTTTAAAAACATTAGTAATATTTTTACCCAAGTTTACATTGGTAAATTTGCAATAAAATCCCTTATTTAATTAGCTCAAAAATATGGGTTATTAAACTAAACTACAATCCGAAACAATTTCGACAGCAGTTCGACAAAGGAATAAAGAGATATTGTCACCCAAAGAAGCAACCTCAAACAAGAAATACACTATGAACTAGAAATTGAACTGGAATGTTTACAGTAAATAGTTTTTCATAGTTTTTCACTTGTATCGCACTGATTTAGCTAGAGAATGTGAGTTGCTAACTCACCTTGCGAATTTGAAGATTTAACTCAGATTTATTGGAGAAAGTTGCAAGCTTTTGGGTAAGAAGAGCTTCAGCAGCCTGTAAAAAATGAAGAACAGACACATGCAACACAGTAGAATGAAATTAGACTACCCAATATCTCAAACTAGAATTCGATGAAATACTCATGTTTTGGAATTGATTACCTGTTGAAATAAGCTTTAGACTGATAGAAAACAGTCAATTTTTGATTTAATTTGGAGATTGAAGCTTGGATTTTTAAAAGAGGAAAGGCTTCTTCTTTTTGTTTGTTTTACAATAAACTAAAGAATGAACGTATTGAAGAAAATGAGAAGAGAAAGGTGTTTTTTCTTTTTCTCTACAGGTCAAAATGATAATGGGCTTGACCCAAAACAAAGAAAATTAGTCTAAGGAAAATAATTTTATCACTTAGCACAAATACACTTATGTTATCACTAAAACAACCTATTTTTCTCAAAGTTTCTCCATAATAAATTAACATAAATATTTCTCTGAGTTTAACAAACATTTTGACAACTAATAAAAAGATAATTTTAGTTATAAAAATATTTCCATTATCAAAAACTTTTATTTTTAAATAAATAACCAATCTACACAATTACTTACATAAAACACCATTTTTAACTTCAGAAATTATACAAAAATTATTTTCTTGTGTAATAATATATATCAAACCATTTTTCATCAATTTTATGATCAACACTGACTTTTAAATTAAATTTCTTCTTTTTATTTATAATAAACACATATTAAAACAAATACTTCTTTTAAAATTTATTAAAAGAAGTACTTGACAGTAATTATAAGAATTATTGCATTTTCACTAAATAAAATCATTTTTCCTTCATTATTAAGACAAACAACCAAGATAAAGTTTTCAAAACTTTATTTTCACATTTTATTTTCAAAAACCATTGTTTATTTAAAATAAACAATTTAAATCTCCAATTTATTTTAATTCACAGTATTAAATTGTAACCACCGTTATAGTTTAATATTTACGGATAATCATCAAAACCAGGGTTGTTACAAAAGCCCTTTCTTTGAGGTCACTTGATCCGCTTCCTGCTAGTGTGAAAAACATGTTAGGCACACATAATTATGCAAATTTATGAATTAAACCAGGTTACTTTAAAATATGACGGTGTTCTCTTTTGGGCATGTTTCATTTGCTTTTCTTTTTTTGACATATTTAGGAACAATCCTGCCTCTTACCAAGGCATTGCCTCTTATTGCAATATATACTGCATCATTGCTATTATGATATGTTTTTGAATTCTCAATGATATGTACCATCCTGACATCCTTATAAATTTGTGCACATATTCTGCTTCCATGGCGGCACTGTTCAATGTGATGTGGTTAGACTTAAAGCTGAATCAACAATAACCTCTCATTTGAAACATTTTTTACTTAAAGCTCCTTTATTAAAGATTAATATGAATATAAGATTGATTTACTATACTCAATGTCACCTATGGAATTTGAGTTTGAATACTCTTACATAGAAGTTCGCCCTTTCCATAAACATTTCTCTAGTATTTTGTAAATACTTGACAATACTCTTTACTACTATTTAGCGGTTTCAAGTTAGATCTGATATTTTCTCACCAAACATAGATGCAGGTTTCAATCAAGTACATAACATAGCATATATGATAGTTCCTATTACCGATGCATAAGGAATCTACAACATTCCCCATATTGAGATCTAAAAGTGAACGCCAATGATGCTACAACCATTACCAAAATTATTTCAAGTTACAAAAAGAGATCGATTTATTTTTCACATCATAAGTAAATTAAGCAACCAAGTAACTTTATAAAATATTCAATAAAGTTTTTAACATCTTTAAACCCATTGATTCTCACATAGGGGTAAATATAATAAAACATAAATAGTGATGATGTGTCGGCATATGTAGATATCATTAATTCATCTAACCAAGCATATAACCTTGTTGAGTACATAGAAAAATCGTAATTAAATAACCAAGAGCCTCTTGCTCATCACACAACCTTCTTTATTCGTAATCCAAATAATATGTTAACCTGCTAACTTGAACTCGGCCTGTCAAGTGAGCACCCATGAGTTTATCGGTAAAACAATAATATAAACGTGGATGGACAATAGTCTAGTGTGAACACTATTGCACAATTCCTTTTAGGCCTCTGTCTAGGCACCACATAAGCGCTAGGCGATCCTTATTGCCTAGTAATTCATCTAGGCCCACTTAGACTTATTTACCATCACATGTAAAAATCTAAGCATTGATTGGGCATTACTTAAGATTCAGTGCCACTTATAAGCATCAAAGTGCTAGTTTTAGGCGGTCTTGCCTCCTTAGCTACTCCTAAGCACATCCACAATCCTATATTTTCGATTTATATCAATTAGCAGTAAACATACAACTATAATTATATCCAAAATAGACGAGTTATAGAAAATACAAGCACCGATTAATCCTCCCTAAACGATTAACCTCTAATCCATAGTTACATATAGCGTCTGGCTAGGGATTTTTACATCCTTGGATGCAAATAATATTAGCCCCTTTTTTAAAATACAATAATATGTTATTGAGACAATATCGTAGAGAAGAACGAATTTTCTCCTTAGCAATCCAAACATAACATCATCAACAACATAACATGTATATAATCATGTATTGAAAGGTAACAACAACATATCAACTCTTTAGTTAATTAGGTTGCTTTATTCCAACAACTATTAGCACTGAATGTCCTATGCCATTTAAAATAAATCATTGTCTCAAAATCTCCATTTGTTCATTTACATGTATGCATCACAGTAAGATGACATTATAATAACGTTAATTCATTCGATAAAGAGTAAACCTAATACCTAAGTTACTAATGCTACTGCATGCAACATATTTTTGAAGGTTTACACCACCCTTGGCTACACCATCCAATTAGGAGTTGGTTACATCATATAACCCTGGGAACAAGCATCCTTATTATAAGCCTTTGAAGCTACTCCCAACCTCAAAAACCCATCGGTTTGTGTTACAATTCATTCATTAAATTGGTTAATTACATCCCAAATTTGATACCTTTGATATGCCAAATGCAATTCTACTCACATTAAAGACAACCCTAAATATACTCATTTTTTTTTAATATTTACAAGTTATATATTTATCATATAAGTAAGTGATAATCATAAATAGGTACAAAATATGTAATTGGGTTCATTCATGGTCAGCAACACATATTACTTAATCCTAATAAGCAAACAACGCATCTATATAATGTCACACATAGCAATAGAGATCAATAACACAAAGTTTTGATAATTCACTATGAATTAATGTTTATTCATTAATCATTGCCAAAATATTAGCTTAAAATTAGCTAGTTTTCCATTTTCACATTTATATAAATTATTTTACAAATTTCTAATTATTATCATGCTGTTAATCATTTACCCAATCACTTTTTACCATAAAAATGATTTTCACCTAATTACATCAAAATCGTGTCATTTTCTTTACATAAATCTCATTGGTTACTTCAGGCCTAAATTATTTACTTAGAGTTATATTTCGTAAACAAATTAACAATGACAATTTCGTAAACAAATTAACAACTGTCTATTACTTAACAAAGTGACTTCTTTTGATCAACCTTCACAGTTGTCATTACAAAATTTATTAATTTTAAATTTGAACAGCCAAGGACTAGCATATTCTGCAATTTCCCCAACCAACTGCTCATTTATTTAATTAATTCCTTAATTAATTCGCTTATTAAGGTAATTCGTTGTACCACCATTTAATCTGTAATGATTAGAAAAATTATGAGAAAATTTCTAAACATCGACATAAGATAATAAATAAATTTCTTTAATTGTAATAAAAATTTCGAGCCTAAGTACATGCTTCTAATATTTAAGAAAATCATTGACATATTAGTTAAGTTAATTCATTGTTCTAATATTTAATGCATATCAATTTGGAAACTTATGAGAAATTTCTAAAAATTCACCATAAACCATAAATACAATTTTGATGCTCAACAAAAATTTGGGGTCTAAGAATTAACATTCAGTTTTTAACAACATTATTAAATCGTTAAGTAAGGTCATTCACTCTTCCATCAATTAATTCATGTCAATTAGGAAAACTAAGACAATATTATCAAAAGTTTACAAAAAAGTAAAAAATATAATTATTTTATTTTGGTCAAAAATTCTTCCTTAAACATTAGTGCCCAGTTTTTAAAAATATTATTAAATTGTAAATCAAGGTAATTTATTGTTCTATCATTAATTCATATCAAATAGGAAAGTTACGAGAAAATTACCAAAAATTCATAGCTAATCTTAAAAATAATATTTTACTCCCAGTAAAATTGCATGTCAAAATCTACTATTTAAAAGTAATACTTTACTGGAAAAACCTATATCTGAATACATATCATAAACAACATATCCAAATATCAAATTGTTTGTAGGAAATTAAAAGATTCCTATTGTAATAATGTCATGATATAGATCACATTCATGACATATTATAGGGGATCATCTTATTGAAAACTAGATCTAAATTATCTTAAATAACAAATAGAACATCAAAACTGAAATTAAAAGAATTTAGAGTAGTAAAAAGGTAATATTACTTATCTAGATGGAGAAAAAGTTATTAAACCTTCTCATACTTTGTAAATGAAGCTTGAATTTGATTTTTGATTTTTTTTCTACTTGCTCTAGGCTACAGTGGCTAAAATCTAGTTTCCCTAAGGTTTTTCTCGTCTGTATAATAGAATATGGAGAATAGATTTGATTAATGGGGATATATGGATATGTCATGGTCTTTTGGGCTAAAATTCCTTGCTTAATCTATTAGTCCATTAATCTCTTGTTAAATTTAAACATACTTCATTCCACCGATTAAAATTTACACAGTAAAAAGTGTTTAAATGAAATTAAGTTTTATATCTGCACTATTTTATTTCCTTTCCCCATAATTAATTGACCAGTATTTAAATTAATTAGCCAAATATCCTTAACTATTTGAATCACACTATTAATTAACTAGTAAATTTATGTTTAAAATTAAATTAATCAATTATTTAATAAAATTACAAGCTGTAACATTCTCATATTTGACCTACTCCAAAATATGGAATGTTACTAAATCTATCCCATATGCCCCATTTTAAACATTTAATATTGTGTGTATGTATGCCAATCGGGACAATCCCAATGTCCTCTTAAACCAAGTAAAAAGGACGTCTATTTCAAATCCAACATCAAGAAATTAAAAAACCAAACTTGAATTAGTTTTAACATCAATACATCGTTACTAATCAGTAGATGTTGACTACTTATGGTAGTAGGAATGTCTTAGTAACTTCTTATTTCTTGTAGACATAAACTTCCACTGCAGTTTGACTAAAATCAAACTACTTGGTTTCTCTATCAAAATACTTCGTCAATCTCTTGATGCTTGTTTAAGATCGTATCTTAATGAGCCCACAAGCTTTATTTTAGCTCTCGCTAACTTTGAGGCACTTTGGATGTAGTGTGCAAACAATCTCCTTTAAGTCATTATTTTTATGTTATGTTTCAGTGCCAATGTGCTAAAACTCAAAGTCATATCATGCGTTAAATTTGTGAGCGGAATCGAAATAAACTTAAGGACGATGATTGTCGGAACTGCACCACTGATTTCAAAATTTAAAATCGATGAAGTCATTTCACATCAACCTTGCTTCATAAATTTATTCATTGGAATGGATCATATCCTTTCATGTACAATTTCCAAAATCAAATTTTTTCAATGTACTTGGAATCCACTTTGGGGTTAAAGCATCATGCATATTGCGGAGGCTATACTCTTTATGGCTTGTCGACAACTGTGGTGATTATTATTACTAATAATCCATTTTCTCGACATCGATGAAAAACTCATAATTTCTCTTTAATGTAGGAGATTCCGATTAGACATACAATGAGTTGTGTCCTATTGGATTAACATGTGTCATTTATACAATCTATTTTCAGGCTACAATCTTGGATCATATCCAAGTCCATCGCACCACCACTAATTTCTCTAAAAGGAAATTCCTTCTTTAAGAATTCTATAAACTTATAACAGAAATCGAACTAGTATATTGAATACACATGTTCATATCTGCAAGAATTCAACAAAGTAAGCGGATTCGGCTTTCGGTTTCATTAGACCATGAACTGCATACATCCATATGTATCAATCTGAATAATTCGTTAACCTTATTGTCACTCCTACCGAATGTGTGCTTTTCCTTTATTCATTGAGAGACAACCCACAAGTACCATATGATTTACAATTATACGTTAAAGAATAATCTCAAAGAAATGGCTCAGCCGATGATTCCAAAAATAATTATTAAATATTTTAGATGCTTTTGCATTTTCTATAGGTAATACATTACTATTTCTATGGGAAAAAAATACCATTTTTGAAATCAAATATTTTTTACAATGAATATTCATAATATTTATATTGGGATAAAACCGCATCTATTTTCAATCAACACCAAAATAGTTATTATTTTATAAATAATAGTTGGTACACACGACAGTAATTTTTAAAAACTTGATGCATCTGTTAGCAATTTCTCAAAACCACATCTATTTCTGTTCAATCACTTACCATGGGCCTGTTATTTCTTCTAGTGTAACTAATGTATGGTCAAGAGCTTCAGATCAAATATTTCAAACTCGAAGAAATAGATCTGATGGAGAACATTTTTATAAGAAAAACACATTTGGAATAGAAATCTTATTTCTTGTTCCTTATTAAGCATCTATAGATATCTCATACAATTCTATTTTTGACGATTCTTCATGAAGGAGGTGAACATTCATTCTCTTCCTCCCAATTATGCCTATGTTACATCCATTCTTAGAGTTTTCCTTTCTCTTTGAAATGGTCAAACCATTTAAAAGGAACCTCTTTACTACAAGACTGCACCGATTTCTTTACAAAAATACATTCGGTTATTCTTAACATGTTAGGGAATGCACTTAGGATAACTGTCATTTCAATGTTTGAATTTCTAGATTTATCTATAGTCCTTGGTCTAGTGTTATTTCTAACATAATAAGATACTCATTGCATTTAGTCATACCGAACACATGATCTCACACTATGGTTCATATGCTCAGTTCAAATGAAACAATTTCATCTAAATTTTGTACATAATGAATGCGACCGATCACTATATACTATTTGACTTGATCGAATATGGATTAAATATTCATATTATAGCATTGGTTAGAGTTCAACGCTCACAGTTAAGTGGCCAGAACACAAAAGTTTTAATGATGCTGTTATTTGGCTCTTGTATGGGGACAACATGTCAAAAAAATTATTGATAATAAATTGTTACATTTCTTCATCAATTTTAATTCAGTTCATTTAGCATAATTTAATCATAAACAATTTATCAATTATATTCCTTATGCAAAATTGTTTTAGTAGATTGTAGTAATATGACATTTGTCATTATACTTATTACAACAGTTTGTAATATTTTTCTTATAAGGCTCCCACTAGATTTTAAATCTCTTAAAACCCTAAATAAGATTTTGGAATTTCATAAATTTTTCCAGTAAGCGTTGGAGTCCATTTGTGATGTTATTGTAACCTTAAGGGCACTTGACAAATTGTGGTGTCTATAAATGGTAAATAACATGTTATTTGTTACATCTCTATATAGCTAGTAACCGTATATATTTGCTCCTAATCATCTTTATGACCTTAAGGGTGCTTAAAAAATCATAATTTACATTAGACACTCATAATCTTTCACTTCATGATTACTAAGGGAGGTTTTGTAACCCTAGGGTACTCAACAAACTCACAGATTGTTCTCACCGATATAGGGTAATATAAATTTCGCCATATATCTTTTGTGGCTTATAAACAACCATGAGTATGTACGTACTCTACTTATATTGTAAACGATATAAAACAACATTATTTTGGATTCATAATCTCAAAATAATAATAATGAATATTATCGTTTATAAGGAATAATAAGTATTAACAATACTTACTAACATCATTGGTCATTATATATATATATGTGTGTGTGCGCGCGCGCGCGCGTGCGCACGTGCATGTATGTTTATTTATTCTTTATAACTATTATGAGTTTTATTTTGATTTTAACTCCTAAAATCGTACTTTTATTTTTCTTTATATATAAAATATGATTCACCTATTTAGTTATAACATTTTTAATATAATATTAAATGTTATATCTATGTATATATTATTATTAATTAATAATTAACCAATATTACAACTTTCTTGCAACCATTTATATACTATAACGTTTATAGTTCATATTATAATTTAATATATTTAATTATAACCATTATAATTTAAATTAAAAATGGTTTCGAATTTACTTATTTATAACTTTTATAAATTCAAATTTAAATAATTTCATGTATAACCTTTACGAATATAATTTTGAAACAATCTCAAATTATTCATAACCCTTATAAATTTTAATTCTAATTTGAAACATTAAAATTTATTTAAATCCGTTATAAATTTGCATTTAAATTTAAACTAATTATGATTTCAATATTTATATTTTATTCATAATAATAAAATGCATGCTTTGATAACATTATTGGATTAGAGCATTAGAAGGCATGGCAAAAGGGCCAATTTCAAACAAACCATTTGACCATTGTGCATTAGATCTTTTAAAATGTTAAAAAGAATAATTTCAATAACATTAAATCTTATTTAATGTTTAGTTAGACAAGTTGATTTGAATTTAGGTTATATCACATTATCATTTTTAATAATATTAATTTTATTTACAATGTTACGGTTTACTCAAATATATAGTGAGATAATTTACTATAAATTTAAATAATGTCTACTTGTTTGTAAAAATTTTAATAAATTTTTTTAAACGTATAATGATACACACACACGCTAATTAGCACATATCTAAGTAATAATAATTGATAAAATAATATATTATAAATTCAAAAAATGCTAGTCCAAATTTATTATTTCATAAATTAATATTATAAGTTTGAATAGTTAAAATTGGTCTTAGTTCCACTATCATATATTCGAGCCAAATGAATAAGCATAATATATATATTTTTATTAATTATGTTGATATGTTAACATTTAATGATAATATTAATATTACAATATCTAATTTACAATATGAGATTTAAGTGTATAACGATAGAGTTAGGGTTGTGTCCTAGGGGAAATTATGTAATTTATTACATATATTTAACCCGATAACCAATTTTATTCTAAATTAAAGGTGTTTTCTTTCTATTATATATACTGATATATTATGATATGATTAATTAATTAATTTATTTATTTAAATTGTTCAATAGAAATATTTAGATGATATATTATGTGATAGCAATTACAATGTGTTATAATCATGAGAAACTTATCACATTAAAAAGACGTATTATTTTTTATATTCCTATTTAAGATGTTTGAGACAAGATATTGATACATATGTTGAGAGTAGAGTACGTAATGCGCTGCAAATGTTGTGTAATTTATTACCCATGGCTGTTGGGGAGCACCAAAAGGTTATATACTGATAGCCATTGAATAACTATGGACTGATACACTTGAGTATTTTCTGTTGGTTAATATAACTAAGGTCAAACCGAGAATCTCAAAATAATTATATTACATAGTTCTCTTAAAAAGAGAATGTCATGGAATTTCAACTGGAGACTCTACTTTGATTATAGTTAAATCATGGCATGAATCCATCAAACGACTATAGTTGGGTCTAAATTGAAGTAAGAAGTAAAACACTACTATGTAGAGAATTATGCTCAGTTATATGAGGTTAGTGTCACAGTCAACTATATCAGCTTAAAGTTAAAGTCTTTGGACAAAGTAGCACGGTTAATAATAATTGTTATTATTGAACTAAGGATTTTGTGCTTGGACTAATATAGTTAAATGTTGATGATATTAGAGTGTCGAATAAAAACCAAATTCCATAAGTTTATGTGATATAGTATTGACGAAGAGAATTGATTTAAGTAATCATTAATACCGGGTAACGCCAATAATAGTGAAATTGGATTTTACCAAAAAAATTTGTAAGCAATAAATTCAGCCAAAATATCACATCACTAGCAAAGGTAATGTACGAACATTAATATTTGACGTATTTTATGTTAATATCTGATTGAAATTAAACCTTTGAGTTGCACAACCATAATGATGAATACTCTGAAACATCTACACGATTTAATTAATTTATAATCATTGCAAATTTGAATACTCCGAAAAAACCATATGATTTATTTTGAGGCCTACTATGCCTCTTTCATAGCCAACTAAAGGGGACGTGGAAGGCTTTCAAATTTTATTTGAAATGCAAGAGAGTAACAAAAGGGAGGATAAGGATCTCTTACACTGATTCTCTTTTGTTACTTTCTTAAAAAAAATCGTTCACCATTCTTCCTGATAAATTCATATTAATTTTCTTGCTCTCCACCTCATCCTTAAGGCTGAATTCATAATGGTCTCTGTGACATAAAATCCCAAAAAAAAAATCAAAATAAAAAGGTGGTTCTTCTCTCTTGATCCTTGCAAAATCAAAGGTTGATTCAGTTGAACGTAGATGCTTTATTCTTCATTCAAGGTGCAACTTTTGTCTACATCATATGATAACATTCAATTTTCATTTATTCATATGTAAGTCATGTTAATTTAATTAAGATCCGCTTTTTGTGCTACACATCAATTGGTTGTATGTTCATTATGTTGATATATTTCAGAGCCCTCATCTCATTTGATTATTTATTTAAATTGTTTGCATAGTTTGGATCTAAATATTTTACAACAAACTTATATGAGTCTAAGTTGTCTGATCTATTTTATTAATGATTAATGAATTATTGTTTAGCAAAATAAAAACATTTTTTATTAAAAACAATTTTAATTTAGAATATATATGTTACATGGTCATTTAAATGGTTGAAATAATTTTGATTATTTAAACTTACGAATAAAATTGAATAAATGTGTTTTATATTGTTGTTCTGAATATAATTTGTTTCAATATTGTTTAAATAAGTTTAAATTTTATTTCAATTTAAAAATCTATAAGTGGACTATTATGTGAAATTATAATCCATCTGATTACTTCCTAAGTTAAAATTTAGATTTAAATTTGTTAACTTTAAATTTATGTGTGTGTATATATATATATGTATGTATGTATGTATATATATGTATATATTAGATTACGACCATTACATACGTATGTTTTTTGCAATTATTTATATATGCATATTTGTATGTATATGTTATTTTAACTCAAAATTTATAAAACAGAGTTTATATTTGTACATATATTAATACACACATACACAAACATATACATAAATATAGATAAATTTATAATTATAAATGTATATATAAAAAATACACCGCGGACAACAAATGTATATATAAAGGGACAAATGTGTCAGTTGCGGTATAAATCCCAGCACATACATATAGTCACATTAACCAATCACACTTATAATATGTTGCACTTGCACATTTTTTTTGGAAATGGTGCTTTATATACAACAAATTATTGGGACAACATATCCCATGTCATTAAATGTTCGAAAGCAAGTTTCGAACTTGTGACCTCTTGCACCAAAGCCGAATCAATTAACCACTTGGACGATGGTGCTTGTCGCACTTGCACATTTTACGTTGAAGTATAATTGGATATACTCAAAACATATGCCAACCATAAATTTGGTCATTAATATCATTTGATTAATCAATCAATATAATTAAAAAGACAGAAATGAAAAGTTTCTCTCTCGAATAAAACAAAGTTTATAGTCAATTAATTATATAAGTTAAGAGACAAAAATAAAAGTTTTCTTTTCTGAATTAAATTAAACTAGTAGTTTTTACACACAAAAACATACAAGAGTACATTTGATATACTTTATTTTATATAAACATTATATTGATTAAAATGTAAATAACTAAAAGCTTCTTTTAAACTAATTTATAAAATAAGATTTTATTTAAAACAAATGTCAGATTGGAGCTAATAAACCTTTAGACTTCATAGGCCCAATAGATTCAAGATAGGTAAAATTAAAATCTACCATTTCACTTGCTTCCAACTTGTCTGGTTTCTTTAATAGTATTAAAGCCCAAAGTGGACTTTGAGGTCTAAATTAGCAATGTTAAGATTAACTTAGTAAAGCCTACATTTTTGTAGGGTGTCTAAAATGGTAGTGTCAAAGGTTGGATAAACGCCCTACCGAGCAATTAGCCTGGACCATAGAATGAAATAAGCCTAAAGGTTATTCCCAATATAAATACCCGAATTGATTTTAGAATTTGTGCAAATTTTCAAAATCTATTTGAAAATTTAAAATAATATTTTGAATTAGAAAGTTAAGTTTAAAATATAAAAGGGAAATTTTATAGAAGTTATAAAATGCATTCAAAATCTTCAAAAATTCTAATTGAGAAATTAAACAATTAATTTTGAATTTTGAATTTAATTTAAGGTAATTAAGGAAATAAAATAAAATAATTAATTAAAAATCAATTTATCAAAACATATGCAACGATATATGTTTATAGTTATATTTGTTGAAGTTATTTATTTATCTTGAAAATGTTTATGATAAACTAAATCAAAATTTAAAATTAATCAAAATATTTAACTAAATTATTTAATTAAATGAAAAATCAATAAAATTAATTAAAATGTATACGTGTATTGATATGTGCACACAAACATCTATGAATTTTATGTTTGATTAACTATCTTAAATACTTTAAAATGAGTAACATAAAATATTAGAAATTTTTATATAAAATAAATTAATTAAATATGATTTAATTAATAAGAATTAAAATTGATTAAATAGATTTAATTAATAAGTTACATGTATATCTCATATAAGCAGTTAACTATAAAAGTTATAAATAAGATAATAATTATATAACTATATATGCATAAAAATAATTGGAACTGGAAAGATATCCAAATTAGATTTAAGTAATAAATACATTTATATAGTACGTATTCCATGATTTTGATGTGTTTAACACTTGAATCATGAGGATATCTCGTAAGAAATACATAATTCCCTAAATCGACATCACTCAAATTAATATATATTAAAGATTATGAATCTAAATTATAAATGTTATCCACTAATATTTATATGTTAATTAATTACGTGCATACTTTCTAGCTTTTTAGTAAACCCAAGTTGGAGATGTTATGTGTTATACTATCAATATATTGACTAGGTGAGGTAGATAACAATAAATATTTATTGAGCACACTCGAGATAAATACGTTATACTTAGGCCGTTGCGAAATATTGGTATGAGCGAGTAATCTCTTTTTTGAGCAAAATCAAGATCGAGATTGAGATTAGTGAATAGACCATGAATTAGTAATTATAGATAATACAATCAATAAAGTTGTATCCATCGCTTATGGGCATATGATTTGTTGAGTAAAACCAAAGTCAGAATCCTAAGGCAAGAGAGTCCTAATGCCTTTTATTGAAAATGAAAGATTTGTATGTTTTTCTTTAGGTTTTGAGAAACATAAAAATCTAGCGGAACCTTATTAGAAAAATGAAATGGTAACATTCAACTTTTCTAATATTGTAAGAACATTGCTATATAAAGTTAAAATAATGTTCGTCAATAAATTTGTGCAACTAATAAAATTGATAAAATATTTTTCAGTAAGATATACAAACGAACTAACTTAAAGATTGACATAGAAATGTAAAATATATTTACCGATAAATCTTTTTCATTTTTTTAATTCAATATCCATGCAAGTGTCAATTTTTACAACTGCTAAGATATTCGTGCTTTGGTTGCATAATTATTTATTTGTATAAGACCATGTGTTGTCTTCTATGAGTGTCAAACTCTAATAGCAATACAAGAATATGGATATTGGATCTATATTTAATTGCATATAAATGTTATACTATGAACAATCATGGTTCTTAATGTATGAACTTCGATAGTTCATTAGAAATAAGCAAATAAACCATAATATGAAGTAGTGTATTCAATTCCATTAATTACAATAAGAATCTCCTTTGAATGGTTCACCATTTTGGAAAGGAAAGCAAATGTATTAGAGTGGATGTAACTTAGGCATGGTCGGAGTGAAGAGGGTGAATGGTCACTTCTACTTCGAGAAGAATCATTTGAAACGAGAATTGTATAAAATAATAAAAGATACTTAATATGGAATGAGAAATGACATTTTTATTCCAATTGTGTTTTTCATATAGAAAATTATTTTTTATAAAAGTCATTTCTAGGAGTTCAAGATATTTGATCAAAAATTCTTGATTATAGACTAGTTACAGTAAAATAAATAAATATTCCTGAATGAGCACTTGAATGTAGCATCGTATTTTATACGCTATTATAGTAATAGCAGAAATAGTGGGAGCATGTCACATAATACTTATCAATGGATGCCTCAAGATAGAAAATTTTCTTTTGTAAATATATCAAATATTATTTATAAAATAATAAATATTTTCAGTATTTACATAAGATAATTATAGTTTTATTTTGTTATGAATATTTTTAATATTCACTATGGTATAAATCTATTAAAATAATGGTATTCATTGCATTAAATATATGACACAGAAGTATCAACAGTTATAATAATTAATTTTGTGACCATATATTGAGTAGTATATTGAAGGAATAATTCTTCAAATCATATAATTATGAATCATATGATACTAGTGAATTGTATCACAAAGATTATGTGCTAATGTGACGACCCGGACTTTTTGCGCATTTGAAATTGGAATATTTAATTAATTTTAAATATTTAAAAGTTAATTTTTAACTTGAATTCAAATATCACTATTTATTTGATAATTAAATGATTGAATAAAATAATTTAAAGTTGGGTAAAATGTTAGATCTGGAGTTTTAAACCTGTTAAAAATAATTTAAGGGTTTGTAAAATTTATATCGATAATACCGAAGATAAAAGAAGTGTTAAAATTGGATTTGGAAGTGATTTGTTCTGTTTTAAAAATATATCTTTTAAATTGATATTTAAAATAGCTTTCAGAGGCATGGTCTCGGAATTTGACGAAACCAGTTCCATTGGATCCGTATTATTATATTATTATCGGATTTCAATTTTCGCAGTGTTTGGAGTTACCGTTTGGTCGTACGATCTGAAAATGCCTAGAATAATCTAATGGAATTTAATTTGAACAGTCAAACCTTCTCATATAAGCCACACCTTCCAGCTTTTAACGCAAGCTTCTTTCCTCTTTCGCCTTCATACTCGAATTCACGTGCTAGAAAAAAAAAGGGTCGAATGACAATCCTGTTCTTCTTTTTATAAGTGAATTTTTTTGTTTTCCTCCTTCATCCTTTTCATTTCAAATCAAAACGAGATTTTCCCTTTTTCCCCTCTCTTCAAATTCATTTTCACTCAAATAAATTACCCAGAAAGAAATAAAATGATACGAACGAAACTCGTTCGAATTAGGGGGGACTGGGTTTATGCGATATCAAACTCAAGAAACCCTAGTTTATCCTCGTATTCAATCTCGAAATGATTCGAGCAATCAATTCATTTGGCTTCGGGAAGGGCGGGTAACGACATTGCGATCGAATCGTGATTGAATCACGATTTGCGCGAGGAAAAGGGAGGGCGGTGGCACTTAATCGTCGGCGCAATGGAGGTGCTCGAGCACGATATTATCACGTGGCCGAGGATGCGATGGCGTTCTGGAGTTCGACTAAGGCATCGTCGTGGCTCTAGGAGGCGAGCTCGCGTGAGTTAGGGTTTCACAAAGTCAGGCAAATCACGATGCCTGAGGGAAATCTCGAGTTCATAGCAGAGGTTGTCGATCGATTTGGAGGGGGATTGTGATCGACGTGATGGCGCTTACAAGGCGGCGTTCGATTTCCAGTCGCGAGCTAGGGTCTGGGTTATCGTGCGCGTGGTCTAGGGCATTGCGATCTTCGGTGAGGTATTGATACTGCTTTTATTTATTTTTATTCATTTATATATGTGTGTACATGCATATTAAAAATATTTATGTATATAAATAGTAAATGAATCTCTGATGTTATCTCTAGATAAGAAAATATTTTTTTGATAAAAGAAAGAAAAAGGTTATATATTTAGAGAAGACTTTGGAAGGAATATAGGAATTTTTAAATTGTTTGTAAACTTTATACAAGTTATATTTTGAAATTTATAATCTATTTCTATAATTGTATATGTAGTTCAAAAGAAAAAAAATATAAGTTTAAAATTAAATCATTAAGTTAAATTGAATCATTAGTAATTAAATTAAGTAAATGGAAGGATTTATTGTTTGATTTATTTCGAATATTAATAAATTGTATAATGTTTTATACAAGGTTTAAAATCATGGAAACAAGCCAGTTTGGATTGGGTTGCAAACAAAATCAAAGGTGAGTTAATCTCACTCATCTGGTTATAATTTAAATTCAAATGGTTAAATTTAAACAATTGGTTGATTGATTGATTTGATCGGATGTGCTGTATTATATATAGTAGTATATAGTATATATTGGAATGATTGATTTCCCGCATTATATAGCGGATGAGACCCTATGCGCCGCATAATAGCGGATGATTTTATATTTAAAACCCATATACCGCTATATTCCACCTCAAAGTGGAATTGGTATTTTATATTGTGCTAACGTCTGTGGATGCAAGGAAACAGGTTGGAGGGATCCAATTGGATTCCTCAAAATTATTTATATTGTTTAATATTCTCTGTTATGAATAGTCGATATTCTGTGATGAATATTATTGATAATCGGAATATTGAATGTTATGGTTTACTTGAATATACTTCGGTACACTGAGTTATCAAAATATATAGAATTGGGTTTTTGAAAAGAAAATAAAAGAGTGAATTTTTAAGAAAATGATGATAGAGAATTTAAATAAATTAATAATGAACTAGATAAGAATATTAGTGGTTTTAAAATTCTAATAAATAAATTCCGCATATAAAAATGGGATTTTGAATAAACCGGAAGATAATAAATTTTAAACTTCAGTGTTATTATTTAAAAGAACAAAGCATTTATTTTAAATTTAAGATTTAAATTATTGAAAAGAATAAAGAAGAAATTTGGAAAACCTGAAATTGGTATGTTTCAGTTAAAAGATTTAAAATCAAAACGAAAAATAATAATAATAATGAAGTCTATAATTAAGGGACTTTGAAATGAATTGAGTAAGTAAAGAAATTTATTTCAAAATGGAGTAAATTGGAAATCAATTTAAAAATTGATCTAAGTGGTTGAAGTTGGAACTTTAGAAGAGAAGTGGGACTTTGAAATTTATAAACTGGGTTTACAAAAGCAAAGTAATATATCAGTGGATATTTGGAGGAATAAATTCACGATGGAAAGTTATTAAAGGAATGAGAAATTTTGTTCAAAAATAAATAGTGATTTATTTTTAAAGGATGTGAAGAGAAATATATTTCCCCGAATAGCCAAGTACGTTTCAAAGTAGATTTTTAAAAGTTTTAATGTCGTTTTAAAAAGCATGCTTTAGAAAAAAATTTATTTCTAAATGTTTAAATTCTGAAGTAAGTATTTTTCAAATTTATTATAGTTGTAATTATTAAAAGTGACTTAGTATTTTGATTTTAAAAGGATAAAAATTCAGTTTTATATTTTATAAGCGGCTTTGTTTTAAATATTCTTAAAGTATATATATTTTTGAATAAGTATTAAAGTAGTTTTAATTTAAAAGCCTTAAAGGATATTTTATAATAAAGAGTTTTTAAATTTTTTTTAAAAATCTAAAGTCTTTATGCTTGGTGTTCCAGTGGAAATAAATATGTGGGTATTTATTCCATGAGAAGAGTATGGCCTGAAAACTGGTTTAAAAAAGGTGTGAAAGTAGAAATATATCTTGTTTTAGATGTTTTGATGTTAATAAATAATTTGTTGGAATTATTTATGATGATGGATGTTGTGAATGTTAATTGATAGTTAAAGAACCGACTATCAATATTGGCCAATGCGCTGATCGTTTCTAAGAGACCGGGATCGGTATTAATTTCTCGAAAACCACTTTGATCCGGTTTGTACGTTTTCGTGGAAAAATGAGTTCGGAGTCGAAGATGGAGCAGCGAAGTGCAAGGGCTAGTCGCTACAAATCCTAAGGTTATTTCCAAAATGGATGTAGTAGGAATAGTGCATTCGGTTCCATTCGAACCCGGGACGGACTTATATGGACGAATGCTTTCGTAACATCGTCAGGTGGACGATGAGCGTTCTAAGTGAAACGTTCTAAAAGGTAACGCTTAGCCTCAATCCTCATCAACCGAAAATGACTGAAAATCAGGGGTTATGCAGCAAGGCTAGATGGGTAGCACCCATTTCAGGGTGAGGTCATCCCTGTCTATATGTCCCTTTTATTTCGACTTAGTGGTGTGGTTGCTGATCACAACCGTGGGGTGATCTTACTCGGGATTATCCAGTAAGGGATAGTCCCGGTCATGTGTTGCAGGGGGTCAGGAGTGATCCTCGGTATGCTGATCTAGACCAGGTACCGTGACAGGTGGTACCCTAGTGCCTAGTCATTAGTTGGAAATCCATTCTCCCTACGTGCCTTTTATAAGTTTTGTTTGTATTACCCACTTTGTGATTAGTAGCTTGAATTTAATAGATGTAACAATTTCGACTATTTTAATAAGTATTTGTAAATAGACCCTATTATAATATCAGAGGATTTTAATAACAAGTGTTTTAGCTATCGTAAGGTAAAAACCCGCCATGTTTATTTGTGGCGTGGTCTTACGAGATGCTTTTGTTTTCAAAGGATTTTGAAACTTTAATAATCAATTTGAGTGTGATTTCTCATGCTGGTATTCCAGACTGACTCGGATGTTATTTAACTATAATGCTCGGGTCAGACCGAGTATTATAGAATATAGGAAAGGATGCTGTGGAGCTCAGGAGACGAGCTGGATGGCGATACGTACATCCGTATTGTGTTACATATTCCGATATGTATTCAGATTGGGAGGACAGATTATGATTACTGTCCAGTTGTGTGTTATGTATACTCTGATGATGTATGTATAAACAGATATTGTATTTGTTTTTGGTGTAAAGATATGTGATTATCTATTATATTTTATTCCGCTGCGATGGTTAGATTCTGATATTATTCTCTATTTTCTCCTTCTACCTCTTCTTCTTTAACCCAAATAGTTTGTATTTCTGTTCATCTTGAGCTTATTGATGTCGAATATTGGTAACTCAAGGGGTATGGATTTGCTAGATCATTACAGTTGGTATCAGAGCTTAGGTTGGTGATAACCTTGGCTCTGGTGGGAATTACTCAAGTAGAGTCAGTAGTACTCTAGAATGAGTTTGAGCGTATTAATAGATATGAGCGCGTATTTGTTGGTGAATATAAATTGTTTTAATATTGTGTTGACTTATTGTTGAGTGGAATATGAATTCTGATCGAATAAGTTGGCCGCTATTCGAGAAGAGTTTATAAACACCTGACACGGTAAATTGACACAGTATAGTTTTAAAGTTGGGTGAATGAAATAATTTTACCCAAAATATATTTTGATATAAAACAAAAGTTTTTGTAAACTATTTTAGCTAATATATGGTTGCTTGGATGTTAGGAATGATAATATTAAATTATTATCATTGTTGTGTGAAAATTTAACTAAAAATAGAAAATATAACCAAAGGTTAAGGAAATAAATTCATTTATAAAATGAAAATTATAAATGTGAATTATAAACGTGATTTATAAATTGAAATATGATCAAGTGGGAATTTGTATAAGCATAAACTATACAAAAGAATTATAGTTAAAATCTGATTTAAGCCAAAATTTGAAAATTTCAAATCCTGGAGATTTTGGAAGTGTTCTTCGAAGTGTTTTGAAGATAAATAATAGCATTATTATTTTAGAAGTATTTCTGGAAGGAAATTGTTTCAAATAAATTTTGGGAAGGGATATAGCACTGAACTAAATTCAGTCGTTGAAAAATAATTTCGGTGATGACTACAACATCATCGATGTTCATTTTCGAGTTTCTAAGTGACGGATTGCTGCCAAATTGATTTGTTCAGAAGAACCAGTTGTTTTTGAAATTTCAAAGGAAACTTGTTGAGAATAAAAACCATGATTGGTTTAAAAATTTTGAGAAATGTGATTTTGAGATGTTGGAGATTTCAAAATGATTTGAAACCAAAAGCCGGGTGTTTAAAAATCATGATGAGATAGGTTGTAAGCTTATAAATTGAGATGATGTTTAAATCAGGAAGGAAATATAAGCTTTGAATGTTGGAATTTAAATTTAAAGTGAAAAGTTAAAAATGAAATTAACTTGGATTGAGGAAGAAAATTGAGTCGAATTGAATTAAATAAATCCGAGTTAAAATAGAATTGAATTGGTACAAAATTTAGTTGAGTTATAGGTTATATTGAATGGAATTTGATCCTTAATTAAATCAACGGAAGTAAGTTGGATAAGAAATAAGTTGGATAAGAATTGGATTGGGATAAATGAATTAGAATAACTTATAAAGAATTAAAAGTCCATGGAATAAAAATATGCTTGGATTATAAATAAGCGAAAAATCTTATGTTAAAAATAAAGATGAATATATTCAAGCCTAGGATTAATGAAATTGTGTAAAATAATAAGTTGTGACTTATAAAACTGGAAAGTGGACTAGAAAACCCAAAATAAATATTGCTTGATGTTTTGGGAAAATGAAACAAAAATCCAAACTCGAATTATAAAACAAATTGAACTTAAGAAATTTAATGAAGTGATTTTTGAGATTAAAACTCAAGTATTGAATTATAAATAGGGGGAGAACTAATTAGATAATAAATTAGTTAATGAAATATGTAAATGGAACCTAATGTAGTTAAATAGAAGCTGAATTGTGAGTTAATAATGGAATTTGGAAATAAAATTCGAGTCATAAATCAAATTCGACTTGAATCGTTAGTGAAGTAAATATAATTGAAAATAAATTGAGGTAGGGGTGGTTTTAATTGCAAATAAAACCCAGATGAGTGGGAATAAATTGAAAATGGCCTTGTATTCAATTAAATGAATTGAATCTGAAAATTTAAGATTTATAATAACTAATCAAATAAATTTGAAGATGGAAAATGGAAATGAACTTAAGTTATTAACTTAAGTAAGTGTTGAATGAAAGCTGAACTCAAATAGAAGCGTGGTTTAAATAAGTTGAGAAATAGTCATTGAATGAATTAGCCTGGATTGTTTTAAAGCTAAATAAAATAGTTTTGGATAAACAAATACGGATATGAAATGAAAATGCAAGTGTATGTGTTGTGAGTAATGTAGAATGGAATAGAATTAATATAAAGTGAGTGGATTCAATTTAAAATGGTTATAAGCTGAAGTAATTGTTATTTACATGAATAACATCAAATTTGCACAGAAAATTTGTCATTTTTTCGTAAACGAAAGTAAGTGTATTAACAGAGGTGAATAAAATTGAATTTTTAATCAATTGGAATAATATGGGTTTGTTTAAAATTAAAAATGAATTTAATGTAAGCAAGTGGATTGTAAACCATTCATATTGAATGAAAATGGTATATGAATTAGTTGAAAACAGTTTAGTATTAAAACTATATGAATTGCTTACGGAAAGTGTTTAGTGTGCATTGCTTTTAAGAATTCATGTGTTTAACTATTGCAAATAAGTGAAATGTTGTTAAACTTCATATATATGGCACTTACATGTTTGAATTAAGTAAGTCCAGATACCGGGAAGCAGTTTCGCTTGATTTTGGGCACGCTTACTACTAAAAAATAAGCCGCTTGCTTAAAAATGCTAAATAAAGGTACGCCTACGCAATAAAAATAGGAAATATGAACTGTTTTTGTTTTTCCGACCGGGTGGGTCGATGTATATATATTTATATCTTTTGTCAAATTGCAAAAGCTCCTTCGCACAAAGGAGACTCTGCCAAAAAATTTCGAAAATTCTGGGAGTTAGAAAATTTTTGGGAAATTTTTTGTTAGCGACAAAAAGATTTCAAATTGGAAATTTGAAATAAATTAGTGGATGAAACTAATTTAAAATAATGATATGAATCTGTTATGAATGGAAGATAAAATTCAATATTTAGAATTGGAGATAAATTGAATTCATATGTAAATGGGAGAATCAATTTGAATAGAAGTAGATATAAACTAAAGTGGGAAAGTGAAAATAAATATAAGAAGCATATAAAATACATATACTGAACTTAAGAAGAAGTGGTAAGATTCTTAAGTAATATGGGTGTTGGGAAAATATATTGAATAAGCATTGGAGTGAAGATTTAATAAAATATTTTTGAATGTTATGATTGTATATTATTGCTAAATAGGATATACAGGTATTATAAAGGGAAAGGAAAATTGGTTTTGATTTCGGAAGATAAATTTGAATTGCCCGACTAAAAAGGTATGTGTTCAAATTTCTATATGAAATTTGATTTGGGTTTTTGATCTTGCCACTTGGCGTTTTGTTTTCTTTTGGAATTTGGACCCCGTAGATGCATTTTGTAGTTGTACCGAGCTAGCCGTGCAAAGGAGACGCTGGAAAAAAATTTCAAAAACTTAGGGAGTAAGAAAATTTTTGAGAAATTTTGAAAATTTAAAACTTGGTTTTGAATTATAATTTGAATGGCTGAATAAGTAAAATTGTTTGGGAACTATGGTAAAATTTGGAAAGTTAGTAAGATCGATAGCGTGTCTTTAATAAAGATTGTTGGGTTGTCGTTAAAACTGTTTAGTTTTGGAAAATAGTAATGGGTACTGAATCATTCTTCTTAACTAGCAATTTCGGGGACGAAATTCTTTTAAGGGGGGAGGAATGTGACGACCCGGAATTTTTGAGCATTTGAAATTCGAATATTTAATTGATTTTAAATACTTAAAAGTTAATTTTTAACTTGAATTCGAATATCACTATTTATTTGATAATTAAATTATTGAATTAAATAATTTGAAGTTGGGTAAAATGTTAGATCTGGAGTTTTAAACCTATTAAAAATAATTTAAGGGTTTGTAAAATTTATATCGATAATACTGAAGATAATAGAAGTGTTAAAATTGGATTTGGAATTGATTTGTTCTGTTTTAAAAATATATCGTTTAAATTGATATTTAAAATAGCTTTCAGAGGCACAGTCTCGGAATTTGACGAAACTAGTCCCATTGGATCTGTAATATTATATTATTATCGAATTTCAATTTTCGCAGCATTTGGAGTTACCGTTTGGTCGTATGATCTGAAAATGCCTAGAATAATCTAATGGAATTTAATTTAAATAGTCAAACCTTCTCATATAAGCCACACCTTTCTAGCTTTTAACGCAAGCTTCTTTCCTCTTTCGCCTTCGTACTCGAATTCATGTGCTAGAAAAAAGGGTCGAATGAGAATCCTGTACTTCTTTTTATAAGCGAAATTTGTTGTTTTCCTCCTTCATCCTTTTCAGTTCAAATTAAAACGAGATTTTCCCTTTTTCCCCTCTCTTCAAATTCATTTTCACTCAAATAAATTACCCAGAAACAAATAAAATGATACGAACGAAACTCATTCGAATCAGGGGAAACTTGGTTTATGCGATATCAAACTCAAGCAACCCTAGTTTAGCCTCGTATTCAATCTCGAAAAGGATTCAAGTAATCAATTTGTTTGACTTCGGGAAGGGGGTAACAACATCGTGATCGAATCGTGATTGAATCGTGATTTGCGCGAGGAAAAGGCGGGCGGTGGCACTTAATCATCGGCGCAATAGAGGTGCTCGAGCGCGATGTTATCACGTGGCCGAGGATGCGGCGGCGTTCTGGAGTACGACTAAGGCATCGTCGCGGCTTTAGGAGGTGAGCTCGCGTGCCTTAGGGTTTCACGAAGTCAGGCAAATCACGATGTCTGAGGGCAATCTCGAGTTCATAGCAGAGGTTGTCGACCGATTTGGGGGGATTGTGATCGACATGATGGTGCTTACAAGGCGGCGTTCGATTTCCAATCGTGAGCTAGGGTCTGGTTATCATGCACGTGGTCTAGGGCATTGCGATCTTCGGTGAGGTATTGATACTGCTTTTATTTATTTTTATTTATTTATGTATATGTGTACATGCATATTAAAAATATTTATTTATATAAACAGTAAATGAATCTATGATATTATCTCTAGATAAGAAAATATTTTTTGATAAAAGAAAATAAAGTTTATATATTTAGAAAAGACTTTGGAAGGAATATAGGAATATTTAAATTAATTGTAAAATTTATAAAAGTTAGATTTTGAAATTAATAATCTATTTCTATAAGTGTGTATGTTGTTCAAAAGAAAAGAAAAATATATAAGTTTAAAATTAAATCATTAAGTTAAATTGAATCATTAGTTACTAAATTTAGTAAATGGAAGGATTTATTGTTCAATTTATTTCGAATATTAATAAATTGTATAATGTTTTATACAAGGTTTAAAATCATGGAAACAAGCCAGTTTGGATCGGGTTGCAAACAAAATCAAAGGTGAGTTAATCTCACTCATCTGGTCATAATTTAAATTTAAATGGTTAAATTTAAACAATTGGTTGGTTGATTGATTTGGTTGGATGTGCTAATAGTATATAGTATATATTGAAATGATTGATTTCCTGCATTATATAGCGGATGAGACCCTATGCACCGCATAATAGTGGATGATTTTATATTTAAAACCCATATACCGCGATATTCCACCTCGAAGTGGAATTGGTATTTTATGTTGTGCTAACGTCTGTGGATGCAGGGAAACAGGTTGGAGGAATCCAACTGGATTCCTCAAAATTATTTATATTGTTTAATATTCTCTATTATGAATATTCGATATTCTGTGATGAATATTATTGATAATAGGAATATTGAATGTTATGGTTTACTTGAATATACTTCGGTACACTGAGTTATCAAAATATATAGAATTGGATTTTTGAAAAGAAAATAAAAGAGTGAATTTTTAAGAAAATGTTGATAGAGAATTTAAATAAATTAAGAATGAACTGGATAAGAATATTAGTGGTTTTAAAATTCTAATAAATAAATAAATTCTGTATATAAAAAGGGGATTTTGGATAAACAAGAAGATAATAAATTTTAAACTTCAGTGTTATTATTTAAAAGAATAAAGTATTTATTTTAAATTTAAGATTTAAATTATTAAAAAGAATAAAGAAGAAATTTGGAAAATCTGAAATTGGTATGTTTCAGTTAAAAGATTTAAAATCAAAAGGAAAAAAATAGTAATAATAAAGTCTATAATTAATGGATTTTGAAATGAATTGAGTAAGTAAAGAAATTTATTTCAAAATGGAGTAAATTGGAAATCAATTTGAAAATTGATTTAAGTGGTTGAAGTTGGAACTTTAAAAGAGAAGTGGGACTTTGAAATTTATAAACTGGGTTTATAAAAGCAAAGTAATATATCAGTGGATATTTGGAGGAATAAATTCACGGTGGAAAGTTATTAAAGGAATGAGAAATTTTGTTTAAAAATAAATAGTGATTTATTTTTAAACGATGCGAAGAGAAGTATATTTCCCTGATTAGCCAAGTACGTTTCAAAGTAAATTTTTAAAAGTTTTAATGTCGTTTTAAAAAGCGTGTTTTAGAAAATTTATTATTTCTAAATGTTTAAATTCTGAAGTAGGTATTTTTCAAATTTATTATAGTAGTAATTATTAAAAGTGACTTAGTATTTTGATTTTAAAAGGATAAAAATTTAGTTTTATATTTTATAAGTGCCTTTGTTTTAAATATTTTTAAAGTATACATATTTTTGAATAAGTATTAAAGTAGTTTTAATTTAAAAGCCTTAATGGATATTTTATAATAAGGAGTTTTTAAATTATTTTAAAAATCTAAAGTCTTTGTGCTTGGTGTTCCAATGGAAATAAATATGTGGGTATTTATTCCGTGACAAGAGTATGGTCTGAAAACTGGTTTCAAAAAGGTGTGAAAGTAGAAATATATCTTGTTTTAGATATTTTGAGGTCAATAAATAATTTGGTGAATCATTTATGATGATGGATGTTGTGAATGTTAATTGATAGTTAAATAACCGACTATCAATATTAGCCAATGCGTTGATCGTTTCGAAGAGACCGGGATCGGGATTAATTTCTCGAAAACATTTCGATCCAGTTTGTACGTTTTCATGGATAAACGAGTTCGGAGTCGAAGATGGAGCAGTGAAGTGCAAGGGGTAGTCGCTACTAATCCTAAGGATATTTCCAAAATGGATGTAGTAGGAATAGTGCATTCGGTTCCGCTCGAACCCAGGACGGACTTGTATGGACGAATGCTTTCGGAACATCGTCAGGTGGGCGATGGGTATTCTAAGTGAAACGTTCTAAAAGGTAACGCTTAGCCTCAAGCCTCATCAACTGGGAATGACTGAAAATCATAGGTCATGCAGCAAGGCTAGGTGGGTAGCACCCATTTCAGGGTGAGGTCATCCCTGTCTAGATGTCCCTTTTATTTCAGCTTAGTGGTGCGGTTGCTGATCACAACCGTGGGGTGATCTTACTCGGGATTATCCAGTAAGGAGTAGTCCCGGTCTTGTGTTGCAGGGGTCGGGAGTGATCCTCAGTATGATGATCTTGACCAGGTACCATGATAGGTGGTACCCCAGTGGCTAGTCATTAGTTGGAAATGCATTCTCCTTACGCGCCTTTTACGAGTTTTGTTTGTATTACCCACTTTGTGGCTAGTAACTGGAATTTAATAGATGTAAATTTTTTGGCTATTTAAATAAGTATTTGTAAATAGACCCTATTATAATATCAGAGGATTTTAATAAAAGGTGTTTTAGCTATCGTAAGGTAAAAACCCGACATGTTTATTTGTGGCGTAGTCTTACGAGATGCTTTTGTTTTCAAAG
The DNA here is from genome assembly GCA_030765085.1 of Allium cepa. Taxonomy (NCBI): domain Eukaryota; kingdom Viridiplantae; phylum Streptophyta; class Magnoliopsida; order Asparagales; family Amaryllidaceae; genus Allium; species Allium cepa. The sequence goes on from CM060941.1 coordinate 1,048,813,358, forward strand.
GATTTTGAAACTTTAATAATCAATTTGAGTGTGATTTCTCACGCTGGTATTCCAGACAGACTCGGGAGTTATTTAACTGTAATTCTCGGGTCAGACCGTGTATTATAGAATACAGGAAAGGATGATGTAGACCTCAGCAGACGAGCTGGATGGCGATACGTACTTCCGTATTTGTGTTACATATTCCGCTATGTATTCAGATTGGGAGGACAGATTATGATTACTGTCCAGTTGTGTGTTATGTATCTGATGACGTATGTATAAATAGATGTTTCCCAGTGAATTGGCTGGGCAACTTAGTACTCGGCCTACCAAGGGCGCTCGGCTTGTAGATGGATCAGCACCATAGCATTGCAACTCAGTACTTGGCCTACCAAGGGAGCTCGGCCTGTAGATGGATCGACACCATAGCATTGCAACTTAGTACTCGGCCTACCAAGGGAGTTCGGCCTAAAGATGGTTCGGCACCATATCGGTTCGGCATCATGTCACGCTCGGCCAGATACTTCGATCGGCCAAGAGCATCGTTCGGCCTAAGGCATCGTTTGGCCAAAGATGACGCTCGCCTAGAGACTTCGATCGGCCAAGTGCATCGTTCGGCCTTAGGCATCGTTCGGCCAAAGATGGCATTCAAACATCAAGCTCCTCGTTCGGCACCGAGACCGTTCGGCACCAAACCGCTCGGCAATCAAGGATGGTTCGATATTCTCTCCAGCACGCCCGGTCCGAACACTGCTCGGCCTACTCTTCCCCACAACAGACGTGTCGTTCGACATGAAGAAAATGGGTCGGTACTCGACCGTTCGGCATGCTCGGTTCGGCGTACAGGACTTGTCCTACTTGGACCAAATTATTACCAGGCCCGCCAAGGAAGTCCAACCCACCCTGGTCTATAAATAGAGGGGCAGGGGCACAGAAAAGGGAGAGATTAGAGAGAACACTGGGGAGACTCTGCCATTTTCAAGACCCATTCCAGACTTAATTCTTTTACTTTGCAATTGTATTCTAGTAACTAAAAACGGATTGTATCTGTAATCACCCATCAAGGAAATCAATGGAAATCAACTGCAAAGTGGACGTAGGCAGTTACGCCGAACCACTATAAATTTGGTGTTCTTGTTCTGTGCATTTATATTTACACTCTATTCTCTGTTTTAATTTACTTTCTTCATTAATTTGTCTACATAATCTTTCTAAGGGTGTTGGTGACCAATTTTGGTGCTTTCACTGAGAGTTGAATTCTCAGGCTATTAGGGTCTACTTTATAGCTACTGGATTGCATAAGTCCCCCAAAGGAGATCCATAATCATCCATAGGCATTTGTTGATTCAACTCAGAGTTACTACCAATAACTCTACCATGGGAACACTACGGACAAGATCAGCCTCTCAAAATGCAGATGCCCATGAAACTGCTAGTGTGAAACAACTCGGGCCTAGCAATCAGCAAGCTTCTCAAGGTGCAGGACCCTCCAACCAAAACTGAGCAGAAGTTGTTTCCCGAGCGGAATTCAATGACTTGATAAGAGAACTTAAGGAGAGTAGAAAGCAGCTTGCTGAGAAAATGCAAGTCAATGCTGACCTCATAACCCAGCTTACTCAGCAACAGCATCAGAATGCTGGAGGCAGCCCTGTCACTTACTCTGAAGATGATAATTCGACTTCATCTAATGAACCGCCTAAGCGTAGACGCCGCAAGGATGAAAATGCACAAGTAGGTGCCACTGATCGATCTACTAGAAATCAAGCCCGTGGAACGGAACCCCACCTCCCTTCTTCTATACAAACCCCAGACTTGACAGCTATGATCAGGCAGTTGATGAGAGAGAATCAAGGCTTGACTAATGAAGATTGGGGAGTGTCGAAAAGCCATACCCCCTTCACGTACCCCATTCTACATGCTGAATATCCGAGAAAGTTCAGCATGCCCACCATTCCAGCCTACGAAGGGAAAACTGACCCTAGACAGCATGTAATGAGGTATGGATGGATGATGGATTTAGCAAGAGCCAATGACGCGACCAAGTGCAGGTGCTTTCGATTACTCTATCCGGAATCGCCACCATGTGGTTTACTCGACTTCCCCCACGATCGATACCCAGCTTCGACGAATTAGTAATGAAATTCATAGAACAATTCAGGATACACACCACCCGTCCAAAGGACGTGATGTCCTTATCAAGTGTGACCCAAGCTCTAGGAGAGTCACTGAAAGCATACTTGCAGAGATTTCATGTTGCTGCTACCGAAGTGAGCAATCCTAACGACCACGCATTTTGATGGCAGTGATGCGTGGAGTGGATCCCGATTCTGAATTTGGAGATTAGTTGGCAGGAAAGCCCCCAGCCACACTGGAGCGTTTTTACTCGAAAGCTCATCAGTTCATAAGGAGAGAAGAAGCTCGGTGGACAAGGAAAGACAAGGCACCAGGGCCCGTTCAGGAATTTGTAAAGAGCAACGTCGCCGTGAAGACAACTGGCAATAACCCTGGAAAGACTCTAGCCAGCGTCCCGAACAAGCCCGGGCAGTTTAAAGAATCCAGAGGTGGAAATCCCGGAAAGAAGAAGGAAACGGGGAGACGGAAGTCAAGAATCCCAACCTACCACGAATACACTCCACTGAATGCATCTCTTGAGAACATCTACTTATCAACCTGCAATACTTTTCAATACAGAAAACCACGCCCAAAGGAATCAACAGAGGAGCAGAAGCGGACTGGAAAGTATTGCCGCTTTCACGAGTCTTATGGGCACAACACAGAGGAGTGCAGACATCTTCATGACGCTATTGAGAAATTGATTAGGCAGAAGAAGCTACAGGAATTTGTCAAAGACCCACAGGACGAGAGGCAAGAGACATCGGACCCCGGGCGAGGGCCATCCCCATACCAACCAGAACAACCTACTCGGACTGTGGGTAGATTGGTCATTAACACGATTGCTGGCGGACCTCACCCTGCGGATAAGAATTGGCAGGAGATGGAAGGATATGCTAACTCTCTGAGACATGCAGATTATGAGTGTTGTTCGAATGTGAAGGACGGAACTCCCGCAAAGCAGCAGTGCACGATGAATGATGACATCGTGTTCAGGAGCAGAGATGCGGATAAGATAGAAGCCCCTACTATCGACCCAATGGTCATATCCGCGACCATCGGGCCGGCATTCGTAAAGAGAATTCTAATTGATTGTGGAAGTTTCGTTAACATAATCTTCCGGAAGGCATATGACCAAATGAAACTGGAAACCAAGGATTTGAAACCATCCAAAGCCAGGATCCATAGCTTTAACGGCGCGGCAACTGATGCCATGGGATATGTGGAATTACCCGTCGAACTAGGGCAAGGTGAACCCAGGAGAGTGCGAATCCTACCATTCATAGTGCTGGATGTCGATTCCCCATACAATGTGTTCCTAGGACGTCCAGCCCTGGCGGAATTCAGGGCAGCCATGTCCCTATTGTGTTTGACGTTAAAATTTCCCACAGAAAAAGGAGTAGGAGTAGTGCACAGCGATCAGGCAACCGGCCGTGCATGCTATGTGGCTGAGCTCAGAGAGGTGCAGCGTAGGGAGAAAGGAAAGGTTGCGGAAAGCTTGGTCCGCATCCGAAACTCTGATGATTGACAACTAGCGTCCGAGCCCTGTCTCAGGCGATAATCTCAGATCCATAGAGACATGATCCGAGAGATAATGATGGGGAACCCAAGGAAACAAATGCAGTACCGGCTGAAATGACCATTGACATCTCAGTTAGCTGCAACGACCCATCACGAGTTCTTAAAATAGCATCACAGCTAGACCCCGTAGCAGCTGAAAACCTCATTTATTTCCTCCGAGCGAACCTTGATGTTTTTGCTTGGACACATTCTGATATGTGCGGGATTTCACCTGCAATTGCGAGTCATATGTTGAACATAGACCCAAAACATGTCCCTCCTCCTATGCACCGGGGGTGTGGCGTGATGACGATCCAGCCAACTTTTTTCCTTTACCAGATTTGGGCTTAGGAGTGGAGACGCCCTCGGGAAGGCTCACCCGACGACCTTCGGCTAACAGCCCGAACCTCGACAACGACTCATTCGAAATGAGAGTTTGAATGTCTCGTTCTTTGGCAGGAAGAGCCCTGATAGCTTCAACAGCCTTAGAGTGGCCACGGTCCTCAGGACGGGGACTGACATCTGGAAAGATAACACAAGAGTTGAGAAAAGCATAGCATCGATAAAAACATGAGCACCATTCAAAGAAGAAGACTTACTTCCTTCAACCCATCTCCTCGCGAAGCCGGGAGGGCAACGCCCATAGAACCATTCCTGTTTGTACAGGGAAAACTTGCTCCACGCTCCGGCTAGGATTTGGCACTTGTGATACGGCTCGAGGAACAGGAAAGAGGGTCTATCCTTCCACTTCTTGATCATGTAAATATATTTGATGTTGTTGGGAGTTGAAGGTCTAGAGAAGACGGCCATGAAGAGGAGGTAAGTCCCATATATGAACGCGTGTCCGTTGGGGTGTAGGTGCGACGAGGCGACGTCGATGTGTTGCAACGCATCCTGAAGAAACAAATTGAACGGAGGCACGCTGCCCACCCAGCACATAAACTTATTGAAGGCGGTGTATCCGACTGGGGGCAGATGTAGACGATCACGGCCCGACGGAACCAACACATCGGCGAAAGGGATTTCGTGAATCGATCATACTCGCCGGAGCGCGGCTTCGTTAATCCTCGAAGCCTGTGAATCAATCGGATTATCCAGGAGAATCGTTGACTCCAGGGTATCGGGAGCAAAGTCATGACCAGGGAAGGTCGACGGATTAGAAGTGTCTGCGCCCCCTTTTTTGGAAGACGGCCCGGGCCTGTCTGAGATGGTGGCAGAGCTGGATCTTTTAGACATCTTCAATAAATAGCAGATCTGACAAAACACCTGTGCGAACTATGCTTGAAAAATAATCGATGTCAGAATTAACAACACGAATAATCCCCCCACGTGGTGTGTGAACTAGTGCAATCAACCGTGTATAAGCATTGAAAATTTAGGAGTCGCAAGGTAACTAATATGAAACTAAGATTATAGCCCTCGCCTTCGAAGACCGTCATCGCTGACCGTCTCCAAAAGCCCGCCATACGGCGATTACAGTTTCAAGTTCAGGGAGCGTTAGAGGAAGTTATCCGATTACGTCAAGTAAAGTTCAAGTTTATGGCTACTGGAAGTAGGAGGTTATTAGTTCAAATCGGTTAGATATGCTAGAATGTTAGAGTCATTGCCCTTGTTTTACGACCGTTCCGCATGCATTGTTCGGCACGACTGTTCGGCATTTATGTGTGGTTCGGTTATGCATTGTTCGGCATGTTTGGTTCAGCATTTATGCGTCGTTCGGTGTAAGGTCGTTCGGCCTTAATATGGCTCGGCATTGATGTTTGTTCGGCTAAAGCTGTCGCTCGGCGATGTTATCGTTCGGCCTACAACTCTCGTCCGGCCTAATTGCAGTTCATACTGGTTAGCGCTCGGCAGAACATCGTTCGGCCGAAACAACACTTAGCCTCCCCACTGTCTCATGCTACCTCCCTAACCTTCCATCCCATCGTTCGGCCTATGGTGTGCCACGCCGAACCTAGGATAGACCGAGCTTCAACGCTCGGCACGGTTCCTCTCCTCCACCTTTCTTTTTCCCAAACCTCGTCCGACGCAAGGGAACCGCGTCGGACCAGAGTATCTCTCCCAAACAACCCCTACGAGTGATCATCCCTGACCACTTCTCCCTACCTCACATCGTTTGGCCTTGGAAATATCCTAATCAAAGTTTGGGACCTCCACCCACATAGCCCTTTCGACCGCAGTTCTAATCTATGGAGTTGATCGAGACCCTTGTTAATCAGGGAAAGGAGTTGGATGAAGGAATTTTACCTAATTCATGGATCGAGCTTTAGAAAGGATTGAGAGGTCTTTAGGATCTGAAAACAGGGTGATTCGAAAGTTCAAGGTTGCAGAAGTGAAAGTAGGAAAAAAGGAGGAAGAAGAAGGTGTTGGGTTTTATAAGGGAGGAGGAGAAGTTGAAGAGACTATGACCGGTTTTACCGGTCAAGGCGGTATCATTCGGCTATCTCGGTTCGTTCGGCCTGGGCTAACACAGATCGTTCGGCCCTCGTCTTCGGCTGGTTTGTTCGGCATACGAAATCACTCGGTGAAACGTGGATCGTTCGGCTTTCGACACTACATTCGGCCAAGAGAATCATACGACCCCCAAGGATGATGACCAAGGATTGAAGCAAAGTGTGGAAGGTGGGTAATTCAAAGCGTATCACGTTCGGTCACATAATACACTTTGAGGGGGCAAGTGTTTCCCAGGGAATTGGCCGGGCAACTTAGTACTCGGCCTACCAAGGGCGCTCGGCCTGTAGATGGATCGACACCATAGCATTGCAACTTAGTACTCAGCCTACCAAGGGCGCTCGACCTGTAGATGGATCAGCACCATAGCATTGCAACTTAGTACTCGGCCTACCAAGGGCGTTCGGCCTGAAGATGGTTCGGCACCATATCGGTTCGGCATCATCTCACGCTCGGCCAGAGACTTCGATCGACCAAGAGCATCGTTCGGCCTAAGGCATCGTTCGGCCAAAGATGGTGCTCGGCCAGAGACTTCGATCGGCCAAGAGCATCGTTCGGCCTAAGGCATTGTTCGGCCAAAGATGGCGTTCAAACATCAAGCTCCTCGTTCGGCACCCAGACCGTTCGGCACCAAACCGCTCGGCAATCGATGATGGTTCGGCATTCTCTCCAGCACGCCCGGTCCGAACACTGCTTGGCCTACTCTTCCCTACAACAGACGTGTCGTTCGGCATGAAGAAAATGGGTCAGTACTCGACCGTTCGGCACGCTCGGTTCGGCGTACAGGACTTGCCCTACTTGGACCAAATTATTACCAGGCCCGCAAGGGAAGTCCAACCCACCCTGGTCTATAAATAGAGGGGCAAAGGCATAGAAAAGGGAGAGATTAGAGAGAACACTGGAGAGACTCTGCCATTTTCAAGACTCATTCCAGACTTAATCCTTTTACTTTGCAATTGTGTTCTAGTAACTAAAAACGGATTGTATCTGTAATCACCCATCAAGGGATCAATGGAAATCAACTTCAAAGTGGACGTAGGCAGTTACGCCGAACCACTATAAATTTGGTGTTCTTGTTCTCTGCATTTAAATTTACACTCTGTTCTCTGTTTTAATTTACTGTCTTCATTAATTTCTCTACACAATCTTTCTATGGGTGTAGGTGACCAATTTTGGTGCTAACAACAGATATAGTATTTGTTTTTGATGTAAAGATCTATGATTGTCTATTATATTTTATTCTGCTATGATGGTTAGATTCTGATGTTGTTCTCTATTTTCTCCTTCTACCTCTTCTTCTTTAACCCAAATGGTTCGTATTTCTGTTCATCTTGAGTTGATTGATGTAGAATAGTGTTGTTTCAAGAGGTATGGAGTTGCGGGTCATTACAGCTAATCACCCATTTGGTGGGAGTGACAAAAGAGTTGGTGATCTCTTTAGACTAATACATATAGATCTATGCGATTCAAAATCCAATAATACCAAAATGGTTCCAAATACTTTGTTAAAATTCATAGTTGAATTATCACAGAAATGAACATGTGTATTTGATGCACAAGCAATGTATTTATGATAAATTCATTGAATATAGAATGATGGTTGAAAACTAACATGTAAAGGAAGTAAAATTATTCAATTTAATCGAACAAGTGAGCATATTAGAAAGAATTATAGATATATAGTAGAAAGAATAAGATTCAATTTAGGAATTCACTCCTGCTTATGATACATGATGATGTATCAATAAGAAGTATTTGGACTTTTTGGGATAAAGCACGATTAATGATGAGAGAAGTTGGGTTAACTTCTTTCATTAGGTTCTTGTACTTAACAGTGAGTACATATGGTTAAACTTAATTTCAACCAAAATAGAGTTTACAAGATTATGAAAAATAAGAATATATAAGAAATATTTACATATCCTAGGTCAATGAGTCGACAGGTTATGTGCGTCAAGAGACTGCACATAATGCTCGTACTTTAGGGATCTTGTGCAAACCACCTCAAATGAGTTTAGGACCGATCAATATTGAATGAACAATTTATGTTACGATCATAATTTTCATAAATTGAAAAAAAAGAAAATCAGTGTATACATATATATAGAAAATCTACAATGATTATGAATACCTATTCCATTGCACTGAGAAACAATTATTATTTTTATGAAACACCAACTTCACGATGAAAGAATTTCTTTTAAAAATTATTAGTTGCAAAAGGGATTTGGATATGATCCAGAGATGAAACTGATTATGAATAATGAAATAAAATTAAGTAACCTAAATGGACACAACTAATTAGAATATCTAATACGAATTTACTCGAGAGTTCTCTATCGGTTAATATAAATAAATTCAAGGTCAAACAAAGAATCTTGAAATGAGAATATTACACAATTATCTCCACTTGAGAATATTATTGAAATTCTATATGGACACTCCACTTTGATTATTGTTAAATCATGACATGACGTCCATCAAAGGACTATATTTGGGTCTAGTTAACGTGTTGGAAGTGACATATTATTAAATAGAGAATTCGTCTCTTTGATTATGTAAGGTTAGTATCACGGTCAATTGTAGTAAAATCGAAGACAAAATTTCTGGCTAGAGTAGTACCGTAAACTATTATTATTATTCTTGTTGAATCAAGGAATTTTTTATGAACTAACCAAGTTAAATGCGGATAAGTTGGAATTTCGTGATGTGATAGCGTGTAAACCAAGAGAATTAGCGTAAATAATCGTTACCATTGGGTATCACTTATAATAGTAATTTTTGATTTTATCAAAAATATATGTAAGCGACAAATTCAGCCAAATTGTCACATCACCAGCGAAGTTGATGATAGAATAAGGGTATGCTTTAGGAGCAATTATGTAATTTACCATAAATTATTAACTTTGTAATAAAATCTCATCAAAACAAAATATGTTTTACTTTCTATTATTACTTGATATAATATCTTATATTAATTATCTATTTAATTTAACTATATTAAATTAAAATCCATAAATGCTATACTTGATGACAGTAATTACAATGTATTGTAATCATGAGAAAATTTTCACAATGAAAATAAACATACCGCTTTAAATATTCATAGCCAAGATGTAGTGAGATTGGATATCGATATATCCGTTGAGACAAGAGTATGTAATACCCTCCAAATGTCGAGTAGTGTATTACCCATAGCTGTTGGGGGAACCAAGTGGTTATGTATTTACCATTATGAGATAACCATCGAGTGACGCGTTTGGTAGTTTTCTGTTGGTTAATACAACTAATGTCAAACAACGAATATCAAAGTGGCAATACTACATAGTTCACTCGACTTAAGAATGCTATTGAACTTCAATATGGACACTCCACTTTAATTATAGTTAAACCATGGCATGATGTCTAATGAACGACTATAGTTAGCTCTAAGTTAAAGCATTGGAAGTGAGACGCTAGTTAATAGATAATTGGTCTTCTCAGTTACATGGTGTTATTATCATAGTCAATTATAGTCAATTTAAAGCCAAAGTCTCTAGCTAAAGCAGTTTAGTTAATAATAATTACTATTGAACCAATTACTTTGTGTTTGGACTATACGAGTTAAATGTGGATGATATTGGAATTTCGACTGATACCTAATTCCATAAATCCTAATGTGATATAGTTTGATGAAGAGAATTGATGTAAATAATTAACACCATCGGAGATCACTTAAAATTGTAAAATCGGTACTTATCGTAACTGTGTAAGAGACTGATTTGGCCAAACCGTCATACCTTAGCTAAAGTGATATGAAAACTCTAATATTCGAATTTTTCGATAATAATCGCTGAATGATTTTACACCTACATGTCACATGACTGCAATGTTGGTGTAACGACCCAAATTTTCGAACCATTCAAAATGGCCAAAAATCCATCCGTTTTAAAACTACAAAAAAAGTACCAACTTAATACACAATATTAGTTGATAAATATTCAACATTACAAAATGTATAGGATACAACCTTCAATTATACAAGTTATCAGATTAATCATTTATTCTACAAGCGTGCTTAAATACAAAGAAGTCTCAATATTTAATAAAACTACCGCTGCACAACTCTGATGAGAAAGATAGCGATATCCTACTCCTACAAACTTAATAAACATGTCAAACATAGAATAAAATAGTAAGCAGAAAAGACGCAACAATATAAGACAAATTGCAACTGATAAACAGATAAACAGAAAAGGTTATATTATTGTTGGAGCTGGATCACTGCTACATGTGACTGCCTATGTACCCTATCTAACAGGGTACCCAATTAGATACAAGATCAAACCAATGTAGTTCTTCTACCGCAAATAGGAATCATGGAGCCTACAATGCAATAAACAGTATGAAATTCCCAAAACTAACCACTTAGGCTTAATCTTCACATTTAGATTTTTCTGAAATCTAATTATTTTCAAAATATAATCCTTCTCGAAAATAATCCCTTCGAACTAAATTCCTGATGTTATTTCAAGTCCTTTTGAAATAATAATATATCTTCTTTTATATCAAATCATACTTTCCTTCGTGATCTTAAAACAAATCACTTTTGAAATATCTATTTGAAAATTCCAAAATACTACTATAAAGGCATATCAAAATATATGCAACCAGATCAGAAGCCTTCTCCCAATAACAAGGTAACTGGGTCCCAGCCTTTCGAAAAATATAGATATTTATATCCCTCTGTTCGTCGAGAGGATTGTACCGAGGCTACAGAACATCTACACCTCCCTTGCCCACCTTTTTAGTTACGGGTTACCCCAATCATTGGTAACATAAGAAATCATTTTGTTTTCCGAAGTGACAAATCATTTTGCACTAATAATCACTAATACTTCCGAACATGGTATTATTTATTTCCCCAAAACCTTTGGAAAGCCATTTTAACACCACCGGGTTTTAAGATATCGAAATTCTTTATTTATGAAACACATTTTATAAATATCTTCATATAAATTATTTCTATATAAAATCACTTCAAAATTATATTTTTTCAAATATTTTTATTTCTTTTAAAAGAAAACATTTCATAATAAATCCATTTATGAAACCAACTTTTAAAATAATTTATTAAATATAAGTGAACTAATATTATTACTAAACATTGTCGGATTATGAAATAAATCACAAGATGTTAGCTTACAAATGCTTTCTACCCAACCCATGTGAAAACAAAAGAAAAAGATTATTGCTCACAAACTAGCCGAGCACAAATCACACAATCAATCAACAACAATAATAAATGACAATCACATCTAATAATTCTATAATTAAAATATCTAATAGATTAATTTATCGAACAATAATTAATCTACACTGTTTATAATAATATCAGAATGAGGGTTTGTTCTACAAATTTAAATGTCACTAATGAAATATAATTATCTAATTATGTTTATCGAAATTAAATTCAATCCCCAACAATTTATCAATATTTTATACTTTATCAAAAGTATCAATAAATTATATTGGTATTGTCTATTCGTTAATATGAATCTAACGTCAAAGACCACCTGTTAAATGAACTTCGTATGGAAAAACTATTCACTTTTAAAGTTTAAACTATTTAAACTTATTAAATTAATTAAACTAAACTAATTTATATCTTAACTAATATTTACATCCTATCTAACCAAACACTAAAGCAAGGCCCAAGCACAAACTTATCACAATCAAACATGAAAGTCAAAAGCTGTTGAGTTATTGAAACTAGTTAAACTAATTTTAATGCAACTTTATAAACTATACTAAATTGTTAAGTAAACTAATTAAATGAATATATAAATTAAATCTACTCACTCCATACGTTTCTAAGCCCAATGGCCCACTCACTAAACCAAGCACCCCCTCGCTTTCTCCATACCAAAACTTACCAAATGCAAACCTGAAACCCAAAGCAAAAGTGCATCTTCCCACTTTCCTCTGCTTCCAACGCCTGTAACCCGTTTCCACCATTATCTTCCGCCAAGCTACTACTTGCCTCCTTCTTTCACTCAAGCTTCAACATGCACTACACACATAACATACTTACTCATCCAAGCATACTTCTTCATAGCCATAGTCACACATATATACACCACACATGCATTTGTACACATCCTAATGCACATACACATGCACAGCCGAGGAGACACACATAGCACAACAAAGGTAAAAGAGAGGAAGAGGAATGGAAAAAGAAAGAAAGCGAAAAAAGTTTTGCTGTGTATTTTAAAAGAAGGCAAGAGAGTAAATAATGAAAATTTGTGTTTCTTCATGTGTGTCATGCGTGTGCCTTTATCAGTGTAGTGAAGAAAGAAAGTGAAAAGAAGAAAAATGTGAATTCCTTTCCAGAGAAGAAAAAAATATGTGAAACAAAATGCATGTGCATGCATATCCCCTCTCCCTGTGAGTGTAAGTGTAAGAATACATATATATATGCTTGCACTTATACTCACAGGGAGGGGGCTACGCATACATACATACATACATACATACATACATACATACATACATACATACATACATACATATATATATATATATATATATATATCTGTGTGTGTGTGTGTGTGTGTGTGTAGCAAAGTTTACTTCAATGTAAGGAAAGGAAGTACAAATAATTAAATGTAAATATTTAATGCAAAGCTAAGAGGACATGCGCATGCGTAGAGTGAAAGGAATTACAAAGAAATAATTGTGCTTGTTTAATATATTTTTATAAATTAAAGTTTGGGGGTGCGATGCTATATGATATCACGTTCGCACACGAACCGCAAACGACAGAAACAAAAATACGATCGCATACAATAATATGAGACGATCATAAAATAACAATAAAATAGACAAGTTCACTTATTTCGTTAAGTTTCAAAAGTACCAATGTTTACCGTAAAAAGTGTCAAATGAAATTTAATTATTTTCCAATTAAAAATTATGGAGAAATCATATAAAATAAATTAAAAATACGTCAGTAAAAATCAGGTCCAAATTTGAAATGTAGATTCTATTACAATTTAAATTTAAATCCGAATATTTGAACAAATTACATATTCAAATTTGAAGACCCAAAAATATAGGTCATTAGATTCCTCCCCCTTAAAAGAATTTCGTTCCCGAAATTCCAAGAATAAAAAATCACATTAAAAATAATATCACTCATAACCCTAGTCGAAGGTACGGTGCCTTATCCTATCCATATTTATTTATCAAATTAAAGTAGTTTCATTTCAAAATTCCTAGGTTGATTTACTAACCTAGACAAATTTTACTTAGACACCTAACCTAAGCTCTGATACCATCTGTAACGATCCAGAATTTCAGACTAGTCAAAATCACCGAAAATCGGTTCATTCTAAAACTATAGATGAAAACTACCAACTTAATATACAATATTATTTGATAAATATTCAACATTACTAAATGTACGTGATATAACTTTCAATTATACAAGTTATCAGATTAATCATTTATTCTACAGGTATGCTTAAATAAAAAGAAGACTCGATATTTAATAAAGCTATCGCTGCACAACTCTAACGAGAAAAATAACAATACCACACTCCCACAAACTCAATAAAAATGTAAAATATGGAATAAAATAGTAAGCAGTTGCGATGACCGGTTTCTTCGACCTACGAAAATCGAAATTAATAGATCCTCGATATTCTCGTGTCGCAAATCCAAGTACTGAAGAGGCAGATTCTCAAGGGTAAAAAAGAAAATAAAGACAAAACAGAATCTCACACGGATGGAATAACATATATAATTTTAGCATATAATCTTTACAGCGGAAATTATAAACACATTTATCCGAGTAAAACATGAAAAATTATGTAACGAACCGTATTTATCCGATAATTAAAATATTAAATTAAGTATGTTCTTGGAATTTAGTGTTATGGAAAATTAAAATTTTAAGATTTAATAATGAAGAAAATAACGTGAATATGATCCAATAAAGTTGTTTGGATATTATTGACAACCATTTAATGTAATTTAAACAAATTGAAATAATGTAAAAGTTAATTTGGTTAGAAATATGGAAATAAGGGATAAATTAAATATTTTATTTATAATGAAGTTGTATGTTATTCTATATGTAAAGGGTTTAGTATATAATGTGAAATCAATCATTTGTATGTAAATTTAAAATCATGCTGTAAACAAAAAACTTATAAATGTGATCTAGTTACTTAAAAGTGACAATTGTTTTAATTACTATCATATTATTTAATATGTTGAATTTAATTGTAAATCAATTGCAATTAATCTAATTAAATTTTGCAGTTAATATGAACTAAGGCGTTAAATGTAGAATATTAATGTAATAAGACATAAATCCATGTTAATTATACCCATAAAGTAATAATTGATTGAATAAAAAGATATAAATCGGAATAAATGAATTTATTCGAATTTAAGGGATAATTAATGAATTTATTTCTACTAAAATTGAACACTGTAATTTATGCAATATTTAATATTGAATTGGACATGGAAACTTGTTTCAAAAGATTATAAATGTTTAGGCAATCAAAAATAATAAAAAAATTTAGTTATAAAAATTTAAATTTAAAAGGTGATTTAAATTATTTAATAATAATTTATTTAATTAATGTGATAATAGCCATTTTGGCCATTGTCATGGATTCCAATGAAACCAGTCTCATCGATCCGTAATGGTGAATTACTGTAAGATTTCAAGTTTTATAGCGATTAGACTTGTCGTTTGACCGTGTGGGATTGAAACGAGTAGAAATCAATTTAAAGAATTCAATTAAAATAAACTAATTTTAAAAGCTAACTTCTACATACTTTTGAATTAGGTTTGGGAACTTGTTTCATTGACTTTAAAAATATCAAAAACATCTATTTTCATATATAGGATGACCTACTTTCGTTTCGGTGACGGAATGGGCTTTTCGGGTCATTATTGTCGTTTCAAACCAATTGGATAAATTATTCATCCTTATCGAGCCTTGTCTATATAAATAGTCTTTCTAAACCTAACAGCATTACTATTTCTTATTTCGGTACATACAAATCTGTCTGTCTATTCCTATCTCCTCTCTCAGATGGCAGAAACCTAATTTCAATTCAAAACCCTAAATTCAATTCCAAAAACCAATTTCAAAATTCAAACTCTTCAAACCATGTCATATAATATATCGTTGGAAAGCTCTCAAAGAGCAGAATCAACTATAGAAGTTTGTTCTTCGATTTGAGTCACGATTTGGCCAGAAATTGGCAATTTATTCTTGGACATCCATCCTAGGATTTCAATTTCAACGGTGGATTTTCAACGATATGGCAATCGGTTGGTGCTGGAGCATAGAGGAGAGCAAGAGCTTTCGATCTGTGGTATCGTTTGTCATATGGAGTACGAATCGCCAGAATTTGGCCAGAAAAGCTAACGGGGGCATAGTTGAAATAAGGCGGTGGAGGCGATCGCATGTGGGCCAGGGTGGTCGGCCGGAGGTAGAAGCATGGAAGGCGATGGCAGATCTAGTCCAGGCGCCTTGTTGCAGTGGTGTGATCATCAAATGGATGGCGGCTAAACATTGAGATGGTTTAGAATGTTTCTCGTGCGTTTTAGGGTTCATGCAAGAGATAATGTGGTATGGCTGTTTGTTTGTTTTTATTTATTTATTTATTTAAATTTGAACTTTAAATGTTCTAACATCCATAACTTCTTCATACGAGCTCGGATTAATGCGTGGTTTTCTCTATTACGATCGTATCAAATATTTAGTCATTATGAAGCTAGTTTGGATGAATTTTGAAACTGTTGAATTTTGGGACTTTATTTGGATTTTAAATCGATTTGAAACCAAAAGTGAGTGTTTTAACCCACTCACAACTACTAAATTATCCTATGCTAGATAGATTAAATGATGATGTAATTAGAAATTGATTGGCTACTGTTTGGAATATTTAAATTGTCATTTCAGTTAAATCTGACTTTTATTGAATTTAATCGCCATTTAGTTCAGTATTGAATTTAAATTGCCGGTTAAATACCTGTTAATGATAATCAGTTAATTGTTGTTATTTATTGGTTGATTTGAATGATGATTGTGATGCATGTTTAACTGTTGATATTGGATGACTAGATGTTATATTTATATATTGTTACCACACTGCAAGTTCCCTCAGTTTATTGTTAGGAAAACTTAACTATGGGATGAAATGATACAAACCTGAACGATCTGATAGATTAAAGGAAAATAATTATGAGTTGAAATGATAGACTCGAGTGATTTTATGGATTTTAATTTTAACTCGAAATTGTGGGTTGAAATGATATATACCCATAATTTAAATTATTGCGGGTTGAAATGATATATATCCGTATCACTTGACCATAGGATAGAAAATTATATATAGACACTGGATTTGTTAAAATTAAATGATTTTAAATCCTTAAATTTTGAATTCAATTAAATGATGGTTTAAAATAAAATTTGATTTATATAAGCTGAATTTTTTTCGAAATCCAAGCTTTAAATGTTGAAATTGGAATTGGTTTAAAGAATTGTTTAAAGAATTAAAATGGAAATTTCAAAGTTGAATTTTTAAATATAAATGAAATCTATCGAAATTGAGTTATGAAAATGTTTGAGTATTTAAACTTTGAAATCTATGAAATTGAAGTGCTTTAAAATTTTAGTTCAAACATGAATTTGAAATCGATATAAATCGAAATTATTTTAGGGGAATTTGAATTGAAAGAAAATTTAGTTTTGGTGAAATCTGGATATGATCCAGGATTGTTGAAATGGAAGAAATAGTTTAATTCGATATTAATTTCAGATTAATTATTTTAATGCAAACTATTTAAAGATATATTATTTTAAATTCAGAGTTATTTAGATTTTCAAAATATTTACTTTGTAATCCATTTCCAATAATCAAACTATTTTATATTAAACTATTAAAACTGTATTAAATCTATTTTTAAACTATTTTAATCTAATTTAAACTATTTAACTATTTTTATCTATCTATTTAAACTATTTTAATTTATTTGAAACTATTTAACTATTTTAAACTATTTTAATCTATTTTAAACTATTTAACCGTTTTAATCTATCTTTAAATATTTTAATCTATTTAAAATATTTAAACTATTTAAAGCTGCTTTAATCTATTTTAAACCATTTAATGTATTTTAATTATTTTAAACTACTTACGACTATTTAAGCTATTTTTTAAATTTCAGACTGTGTAAAGTTGAAGTGTTTATATTTAAATCTTTGCTTTAAAAGTGAATATGGTAGAATGATGACATAACCTTGGTTGGCATTCGAAATGATATTTTCTAGTGAAATGACATATTTTGAGTAATTATGATGATTTTTAAATGAGAGTTAACCTACTTGTGAATATGATTTCAAAGTGATATGATTTCGAAAGTGAATATGATTTCAAAGTAATATGGTTTAAATTGAATATGATATTTTGATATTAAATAAGTTTTGGTTTTGGAAATGTAAAAGAACGATCCGACGTGAAATAAGCGTTTGGTTGTTAAATAGATCGAGATCAAATATTGTCATAATCTTTGTCAATATTGAAAACCACTTTAACAAATGTGCATGTGGTGGAGATTCCAGAATGAAGTAGGATTGTTTGGCGAACAATGCTGTAGGAGGTATTAATGTAGCTCTGACTCCCTCGAATTAGCTTGATGTGGCTAAAACAGGAGCCATGTCGGGCCAAGTGAGGTCGCACCTCCGATCGGACACATTTCTTCGATACCATATTTATTGCTTTATGATTGATTTTCTGGCCACCCCTCAATTTGATTTTCAAAGGGTGTTCCAAGGTGGGCAATAATAGCTGTTATGCGTTACCACCAGCTCGGATCCGCAAAATGGTAGTATACTGCCCTGGGGATTGCCTCACATGCCTTGTCATATGCGCGCGCCCTTTATGAGTTTGGTTTGTACCGTACCTAGGAGTGCCCTCTAATAGCCCTCCAGTTTACGGAGGAACTATGGTATTGTGTAGACTACATGAATATATATAAAAATGTGTTAAAGGGGATATGGGTAACGCTTTAAGGCTATGTTAATACTTTACTTTACTGTAGACACTATTATAATGGCGTATTGTACTATGAAATGAAATAATTTTACCTAGTATTATATCTTGTATATAAAAGAATAATTTTTATAAATGGATATGGTTGTATTTGATATGAGTGTTTGTTAGGAAGTGAAATTCTATAAATATTGGTTGTAAAATAAAATTTACAAATAAAGTAAATATAAATTGGAATTTTGAGAACTTAGGATTCGGTTTTTGAAATTAGCTTTCATGATTTTGTAATATAATATTGGTAGTATTTGGAAGTATTTTTGGATATAAATACTTTCAATGTTATTTAAAGGAAATGTTTAAAGAAATTTTAAAGGAAATAAGTTTTGTACTCCCCTCTTCTGTCGCTGAAAAGTAATTTCGGTGATGAGTGTACACATCATCGATGTTTATTTTCGAGTTTCAAAGTGTGAAGACTGTTGTAGTAGTTTTACTGCACATTTGTTTTGACAAACAGATTTTAATTTTTTCTAAGTACGATTTGACATATGTGAAAGATATGAATGTATATATATATTCGATTTGAAAAGAAACCCGAAATTTAGTTCTCAAAACTTTCTGATGATTAGTAGTTTTTAGTTATTGTAATAGAATGAAATCTTAACAATTTTAATAATTGGAAGCTTCTAAATTGGAAAATAAGAATTGCATACTAAGTGATTAATGAAATAAGAAATTAGAAGCCAAATAATTAATGATATATATAAGAAATCGAAATTTATAACTCGTAAATCAAAGGATATGAAAATTAAGAAGATGAAATTATTGAACATTTTTGTTAACTAAAAATGAATAAGATAAACTTGTGTAACATTCAATTACATTCTAAAACAACATATATGTAACTTACCAAAATTTTAAAAGTCAAAATGTTAATAGAAATATGTAATGGAATATTATACAAGTAAAACTTAATTAATGAAAGTGTTCAATAGAATCATTTCTATGAATAAGAATTCTGATGTTATAAAATGTTATAAACTTAAGTTAATAGTTTGAAATGTTACTAACTAAATTTAGTAGGAAGGTAAATACTGTAAATAAATGATTATAAACATAGATTAATGTTTGAAGCTATTTATAATAAAAGGGAATAGTAAATGTGAATGCTATATATATTAAGTAAATGATTACAACTTCAGAAAGCGTTGAAATGATTCGGAAATAGGTTTAATATTCAATAATACCATATATGAAAGAAATAAATGTGAGAAAGAAATAATCTATTAACGGTGTATTAAATTTATAAAGATACTTACATAATATTTTAAGAACTGATTATGGATGATCTAAATAATTGAGTGGAAATAACTTGTGTAAGTAAACATATGTAAAGAAATGGAAAATGGAATTGTATGTATGAATAGAAAATGAATTTTGTAAGTAATGAATGTAAATTAATGAAAATAAGAATTGTATGAAATGAAACTGAGGAACAACAATAATGTGAAAGGAGATTAATAAGAATGAACTTAAACGATAATTGAAATTATTGTTTGTTTTGGCTTATGGGATGGTTGGGAAAGGATACTTCTAACTGTATAAAGATGAAAGATAATCTATTAAGTTTTATCCAAGACTGTTGAGCGTATGGTATACTTAGTAGTTTATTTATCATCTTATACTATTAAAAGTTTTTGAACCCAAACAAACCATTTGTTTTGGCTGCTATGGATGGATGGTTGATTACTTTGATTGAATGTGATGATTGTGTTGTTTGTTTGCAAGTGACTATTGTTATGTTGTGTTGATTTGTTTGTTATTAATTGAAGCAACTTAAATATTTCTCTTGTACATAATTCTCACTCTTTTCGATTATATAAGTGAAATACAAGTTTATGGAAGCAATAGCTACTGTTTTGATTTCATAAATAAGCGTTGTTTGCCCGACAAATAAGTACGTTTTCGGATTACGGTTTTATAGCGATATTATATTGTTTTTCTGTGGTTTGGGATATTTTATTTTGAAATATGATATATATATGGTTATTATTGATATTATTGTTTCTCTCGGACCTCTCCGTAGATAGGAGACTCTATCGAATTTTTTTACAACTTTTAGACTTAGAAATTTTTTGTGAATGTAAAGATATTTTCAAACTTTTATTAACTTCTATATGAAGATTCAATTGTTTATAAATTGATATATTTTATTTAAATACTTAATTATGTAAATTTGTTGTTTATAAATTTAATACTTGAATAAAATATATTAATTCCATAAATCCTTCTTTTCCCTTTTCGAGGACGAAAAGTTTTGAGTGGGAAGAGTGTAATGACCCATATTTTCCGATAATTAAAATATTAAATTAAGTAAGTTCTTGGAATCCAATGTTGTAGAAAATTAAAAATTTAAGATTTAATAATGAAGAAAATAACTTGAATATGATCCGATAAAGTTGTTTGGATATTATTGACAACCATTTAACCTAATTTAAACCAATTGAAACAATGTGAAAGTTAGTTTGGTTAGAAATTTGTAAATAAGGGATAAATTCAATATTTTATTATAATGAAGTTGTATGTTATTTTATATGTAATGGGTTTAGTATATAATGCGAACTCAATCATTCATATGTAATTTATAATTATGCTGTAAACAATAGACTTACCAATGTGATTTAGTTACTTAAAAGTAACAATTGTTTTAAGTAATTATTTAATATGTTCAATTTAATTGGAAATCCATTGCAATTAATCTGATTAAATGTTTCGGTTAATATGAATTAAGGTGATAATTGTAGAATATTAATGTAATAAGATGTAAATCCATGTTAATTATACCCATAAAGTAATAATTGATTGAATAAAAAGATATAAATCAGAATAAATGAATTTATTTGAATTTAAGGGATAATTAATGAATTTATTTCTACTAAAATTGAACATTGTAATTTGTGCAATATTTAATATTGAATTGGACATGGAAATTTGTTTTAAAAGAATATAAATGTCTAGGTAATCAAAAATGATAAAATTTGTTAGTTATAAAAATTTAAATTTAAAACGTTATTTAATTAATTTAATAAAATTTATTTAATTAACGTGAAAATAACCATTTTGGCCACTGTCACGGATTTCGACAAAACTAGTTTTATCGGATCCGTAACGGTGAATTATTGTAAGATTTCCAGTTTTGTAGTGATTGGACTTGTCGTTTGATCGTGCGGGCTCGAAATGCGAAGAAATCTATTTAATGAATTCAATTGAAATAAACCGATTTTAAAAGCTAACTCCTGCACTCTTTTGAATTAAGGTTTGGAACTTGTTCCATTGAGTTCAAATATATCAAAAATATATATTTTGATATAAGGGATGACCTACTTTCATTTCGGTGACGGAACGAGCTTTTCGGGTCGTTGTTGTCGTTTCGAACCAATTCGATATGTTATTCATTCTTATCGGGCCTTGTCTATATAGGTCTTTCTAATCCTAGCAGCCTTTCTATTTTTTATTCCGGTATGTACAAATCTGTTTGTCTATTCATATCATGTCTCTCCATTGGTAGAACCCTATTTTCAATTCAAAACCCTAAATTCAATTCCAAAAACCAATTTAAAAATTCATACTCCTCAAACTATGTCATATAATATATTGTTGGAGAGCTCTTGAAGAGAGAAATCTACTATTGCAGTTCGTTCTTCGATTCGAGTCTGGATTTGGCCAAAAATTGGTAATTTGTTGTCGGCCGTCCATCCTAATGTTTCAATTTCAACGGTGGATCTTCAACGATATGGCGATCGGTTGGTGCTGGAGCGTAGAGGAGAGCAAGAGCTTTCGATCTACGGTGTTCGTTCATCATATGGAGAACGGATCACCATAATTTGGCTAGAAAAGCTAGCAGCAGCACGACAGAAATAGGGCGGCGAAGGCATTCGCCCGTGGGCCTGGGTGGTCGGCCAGTGGTAGAGGCGTGGATGGCGATGTCAGATCTGGTCCAGGCGGAGCGTAGCAGTGGCGTGATCGATCAAATGGATGGGGTTGAGCGTTGAGATGGGTTCGAACGTTTCTCGTGCGTGTTAGGGTTCGTGGAAGAGATGATGTGGTATGGCCATTTGTTTTTATCTATTTATTTATTTATTTAAATTTGAACTTTAAACGTTCTAACTTCCATAACTTCTTCATACGAGCTTGGATTCACGCGTTTTCTGTTGCGATCGTATCAAAATTTCGAACATTATGGAGCTATTTTTGATGAATTCTGAGACTGTTGATTTTTCGGCCTTTATTTGGATTTTAAATCGATTTTAAACCAAAGGTGAGTGTTTTAACCCACTCACAACTACTAAATTATCTTATGTTAGTTAGATTAAATGTATGATGTGTTTAGAAATTAATTTATTGATGTTTAGAATATTTAAATTGTCATTCCAGTTAAATCTAACTTTTATTTAATTTAATCGCCATTTAATTTAACATTGAATTTAAATTGCCAATTAAATACCTGTTAATGATAATCAGTTAATTTTTGTTATTTATTGGTTGATTTGGATGGTGATTATGATGGATGTTTAACTGTTGATATTGGATGACTGGATGTTATATTTATATATTGCTACTACTCTGCAAGTTCCCTTAGTTTATTGTTAGAAAAAAACACTATGGGTTGACATGATACAAACCTAAACGATTTGATAGATTAGGGGAAAATCGTTATGAGTTGAAATGATAGACTCGAACGAACTTATGGATTTTAATATTAACTTGGTATTGAGGGTTGAAATGATATATACCCGTAAATTAAAATTATTGCGGGTGGAAATGATATATATCTGTATCACTTGATCATAGGGTAAAAATTATATACGGACATCGGATTGGTTTAACTGATTTTAAATCCTTAAATTTTGAATTCAATTAAATGATATTTTGAAATAAAATTTGATTTATATAAATTGAATTATTTTCGAAAATCCAAGCTTTAAATGCTGAAATTGGAATTGGTTTAATGAATTGTTTGCACAATTAAAACGGAAATTTCAAAGTTGAATTTTGAAATATAAATTAAATTTATGGAAATTGATTTATTGAAAATGTTTGAATATTTGAAATTTGAATTCTATGAAATCGAAGTGCTTTAAAATTTTAGTTCAAACATGAATTTTAAATCGATATGAATTGAAATGATTTTATAGGAATTTGAATTGAAAGAAAATTTAGTTTTGGTGAAACTGGATATGGTCCAGACTTGTTGAAATGGAATAAATGGTTTAATTTGATATTAATTTCAAATGAATTATTTTAATGTAAACTATTTAAAGATATATTATTTTAAATTTAGATTTATTTAGAATTTCAAAATATTTACTATATAAACCATTTCCAATAATCAAACTATTTCATATTAAACTATTAAAATTATATTAAATCTATTTTTAAACTATTCTAAACTATTTTAAACTATTTAACTATTTTATTTTATTTTTTAAACTATTTTAATATATTTGAAACTATTTAACTATTTTAAACTATTTTAATATATTTTAAACTATTTAACCATTTTAATCTACCTTTAACTACTTAAACTATTTTAATATATTTTAAACTATTTAAAATATTTGAAATTACTTTAATCTATTTTAAACTATTTTAAAGTATTTTAGCTATTTTAAACTATTCACGACTATCTAAGCTATTTTTTAAATTTCAGACTGTGTAAATTTGAAGTGTTTATATTTATGTCCTTGCTTTAAAAGCGAATATAAAGAGACCATGATCAGATGTTGTCATACTCCTTGTCAATATCGAAAACCACTTTTACACCCGTGCATGTGGTGGAGAATTCCGAGATGAAGTAGGATAGTTTGGCGAATGATGCTGTATGTGGTATTAACCTAGCCTCGACTCCCTCAAGTCAGCTTGATTTGGCTAAAACAGGAGCCATGTCGGTCCAAGTGAGGCCGCATCTCCAATCGGACACATTTCTTCGACACCATATTTATTACTTTGTGATTCATTTGGTAGCTACCCCTCGATTTGATTTTGGGAGTGCGTTCTGAGATGGGCGGTAGTAGCTGCTATGCATTACTGTAACATCCCAAAATTTATGAATTTGAATTTGGTAACTTATTTTGATTTTTAAAAAATTTAAATTGAGAAGTTTCAAAAGAAATAAAATATTATTAATATTAAATAAAAGAAAAATATATGGATAAATAAATATTTGATAGTTTAAGTTTTAAATAAATAATAAATAAATAAAAAACATATAACAAACAAGAAATTGTCTTAAACCATAAATAAAATATATGTGATAAAAATTTGATGTTGATAGTTAACTTTAAATAGAAAAATTTTCAAGAGTACGTTTGTAATAAAATTATATAGTTATAAAATGACATAGGAAACTCATTTATATTACAAAGAAAAAAGGAAAATATATATATATATATATATATATATATATATATATATATATATATCAAGAATGTAAAATCAAAATGGATTTGAATGACAATATGTACAAACAAACAAAGGATAAATATGAAAGTGTGTACGAAGATAATACAAGCCAAGAGATAATGCAAGAAAGAAAAAAAAATCTGCAAAACAAAACAAAATTTGTACTTACAAAAATCAAAATAAGATTGCATGTTAACTAAGATGGAAACATGAACATTTAATGCCATCTTCTTAGCATATATAAAATCATATCAGCCGAATTTAAACTTGGCTTAGTCAACAAGGAAAAACTAAAAATATCCGATTAAGAGAAAAATCTTTTACCAGTTAATACCTACCTCCCCTACCCTGTACAAAGCCTTCTTTATGTTGTTTCAGTCCATTCGTTCATAAAAAAAAATAAAATAACAAAGCCAGGAAAGAAAATTTATAAAACATCACTTTAATTCCAAGCTTAAAAATAATCTGCTGAAAAAAAAGAAAAGAAAAGAAGAAGGATCAAAAATGTTTTTTTTCACAACCCAGAGTAGCTATTGTTCATCAATATTCCTATGTGAGTAAACCTATTTTATTTTATTTATTTGAAATCTAAGTCTTTAGTTTATAAAATCTTGAGCTTTGCTGCATATTGAAGGAAAACTTGTTCTGTATGTTTTTGTCTGTGATTACTGGAAATCTTTATACAGTTGTTCTTCAATATTTGTTTCAAACAAAGTCAATTAGAAAAAAAAATTCAAATAAACTTCATATAAACCTTTTTAGATTAAGATTTTTAAACAAAATAAGTTTTTTTTAAATTTGAATCACAGTTTAAATTTACTTCAAGCTTGAACATGAAGGGTTTGTCTCTGTAACCCAAAATTTAAGTAAAAACAAAATCATGTGATAAATTCAAGTATGTTAAATCATTGATTTGATTATATAAATTGAATAAGCATACAAAGATATGATTTTTAAAATTAATATAATGATTTTTCATTTAGTATTCCAAGTACAGTTCGTGTTGGCATAAAATTTGTTCTTCTTCCATTTTCAAATGATCGATCAAATAATTGTTGATGAAAATTGGTTTAAAGCTACTTTATTGATTAAAGATTTCAGGATAATTATCGAACAAATTTTCTATTGCGTAATTTGGTGGGTCGAGTTAAAGTTAGGGTTGTATTTGCGTTTTCGTTCGTGTCTGTAAATGAGGTGATTTCATCACCTCGGAGGCATCGAGCCTTGCGTGATTCTGGAGGATGGTTACTTGGTGTGTTGACGCGATGTGGCTGCGGTTGTGGCGTCGTTGGTGGTCTAAGGAGCGACGGTGAGGCAATTTTGTTTTGGTTAGTTCGAGTTACAGTTTCGAACAAACTGTTGAATTTCGATTTCAGAGTTTTGTGCTGAATCGAGCTTCGATTTCGAGTATAGGGGATGTTCGTGACTTGCTGAAGCTCGCGACGTTCGCCAGAACGGCGGCGCGACACCGTGCACGTGCATGGCCTTGCGATGTACCAGGAAACGTTCAGTGTGAATCACTCGAGTTGATTCTCGAGTAAAACGGTGATTGCCTCGGGGCCGTATTCGAGTATGCGGGCTCCTGATGCTTTCGTTTAAAAACTTAAATTAACTTGATGGAAAAAAAAATGGAAGAAGAAGTGTACGCGAGAGGAAGAGAAAGATGCTTCGGGGAAATGCAGGTGAAACTCGAGCGAGTACTCGAGTGAAATTTGGGAAGACTCGGGTTCTGTCAAAAATGAGTTTAGCACGATAAAATTTCAATTTTTTATTAACCCAGCAATATTTAACGATGTTTAAAATTTAATTAATACTTTAGCAAAATAATTTAATTTAAGATAAGTATTAGAGTTAATTAACAATAAAGCTTTTTGTAATAATAATAAAGTGATTTCGAAATAATTAAAGAAGATTTTTTTAAATGTTAATTTAGATAAATAATTATAAATCAACTGTTTTGGAAAACAATCAAGAATGATTAAAGTAATAATTATAATTAACTAAGTAGTTAAGGATTCATAATTTGTATTTAAAATTGCTTAATTAATAATTAAGTATCTAATTAATTTGTAAATTAAGAATTGTTAATTAGATAATTTAAGTTAATCAATTTATAATTAGTAGTTAATTAGAATAATCAATCAAGAAATAATCAATCAACTTAATTAAGATTTAATTAATTTATCCAAATTTAATCATTGATATAAAGTAATCAATAAGAATAATTATATGGTTAATTTATTAAATCACACTCACATTGGAAATAATTAACTATTGTTCTACACTGAATTGTTATTTCTGTTGTGATCGTAATACTGTGTGATGTGAATTGCTCTGTACTACACTGTGATTGTGATTTGTTTTGTATCAATGAGAAAACCCCTTTGCCCGTAAAACGGTATTTAAACTTCGATGCGATATGGAGTCAGATTTCAGTTAGTTATTCGAAACCCACATCGAACTCTGAATGTGAATCTTTGTGATTGATATATCCACGTGTTTCAAAATTAAACGCTCACTATTCGGTTTAGCCGGGAGAGGACCTTTGTGTCATATAAACCATTCCGAATAGAGATACGTCGAAATGGATAGCATTTGAAGACCGATGGTGAAGACCGGGTGTCTTCGAAAATGATAGGATAACCTATCGATTGTCTCTGCACTGAATTGCTCCAGTATAGAGATTCCCTAAGTGATGGGAAGTCCGATCGGGATTGTGGATGCCCGGATTTGCAAGGGCTTCTTCCTTTATTGGACGAAGTGCCTTCGGTTCTATTCGAACCCGAAACAGAGTTGTATGGTTGTATGTCTGACACTACACTTTGAGGTATAAAGAAGATTTCTTTCAAATACGTATCTGTTGGTGGTGGAGAATTTATTCTCTTAGCTTAACACCCCTCTATGAGACGTACGAGCTCAGAGGTTATGTAATTGAAGGTTATCAGCGATATACTCCCAATTTGGTAGTGTGGCATGCTAAGTGCTTCTATGTGTTGATGATCATTTGTTGATCATTTGTGATCAAAGCATGGCTTCCGTGTAAAGCATAGCATTGTGGACGAGACCTCATCGGACCTCACAACCCGAAAATGGTCGAAACAGGAAAGATGCGGCAAGGTTATGAGGGTCGCGCCCTTTAGGGTATGTCATTTCCTTATGGAAAAAGGTGATGTCATGGTATGGATCCCAGATATTTACCTATATGGTAGCTCCAATCTCATTTACTGTGTGGTTGTTGCTTTGTGATAGAGGGCCATCGGATAAAGGTCCCAAAGGACCAAGGAGTGGCATACTCAAGTAGTAGTTACCTAGTTACAGAGGTAACCTGGCCTTGTGTTGGCAGAGAGCTAGCTAAGTTCTTGGGACGTCCTGCCAGAGGCGTACCCATGTGGCAGTAAGAAGTTCCTTAGCCTGACCATTTGTTGGAAATCCAAAGAAACCACACGAACCCAGTACGATTTTAGTTGTATAACTTGCCATGCAGCGTGGCGGTAACCTGCCACAAAACATGGTAGCTATAGTAGGCATACAATAATGGTTGTATGCTGGCTAAGATCAATATTATACTTTCGAAATGATTTTCTACACGATGCACTAGTAATAATATCAAAGAATTTTCTCGTATCAAGCATATCTGACTATCTTAAGAAGAAATCTCCTCCAATTCTACGATCGTATTGCGTGTGTGGCGGGAGGTCTTATGGTAGTTTCATGTTCCAAAAGCATACCGGATTTTCTTTTATAAATCTTATTTAAGAGCAACTACTTTTTTTTACTCATACAGTCACATGACTGACCTGGAGTTTATTGTTTCCTTTCTAAACTCTGGGTACCCATAATTTCCACACGGGCAGCATAGTAGGAGGTTTTCGTGTTTTGATGTTAGCAGTATTTCGGAGCTTTTGCTTTGGAGATATTTTAGAAGCTTTTGGGTTCTTAGGTGATTAGTTTTTGGGAGTTCGCTATCGCTTCATCCCTTTAAAGACTTTTTGGATATATGATCACTGTTGTATTATTATGATGTTTTATTTGGAGTGTGATATATGTATAAAAATACTGTGATGTAGTAATGGATATTATGATGTTGTATCTGTGATGTATGCATGATATTCATTTTGTTCCACTGTTTCATATTCATCTGATGTTGTTATAAACTCCGACGAACCAGATTCGATGTTTGGATCTGTGGCATTTGAATACGAGTGTCGTGCTCGGTGCCCATTTTCGAAAGTCGAGTAAGGGCCGTCACAATTACCATCAGTCTGAATCCGCAAAACGGTAGCATACTACCATGGGCATTGCCTCGCGTGCCTTGTCATATGCTATATCATGCCCATTACAAGTTTGATTGGTATCGTACCTATGTAGTGCCCCTTGATAGCCCTCCAGTTTACGGAGGAATTACGGTACTATATAGACTACGGGAATTTATATAAAAATGTATTAAGGGGGATATAGGTAACACCTTATTGTTATTTTAATATTTTACTGTAACAACCCGAAATTTAACCAATAATAACTAATTCGTTAATTAATGAAATAATAAAATAATTTTATGAAATTATCAGAATTGAGCCATGGAAGTTACACCATTGTGTCCGTGGTAATTATCTGGTCAATTTCCATATATAGAACGTCGGAATCCAAGCTAATATGAGCAAGTTATGAATTAAACAAAAATAAAGAAGAATTAGGAAAAAAAATATAATATGGGTGAGGTCGACCGACCAGTCGACCTGGGCACCAGGGCGGTCGACCGCCCGATCCACCCGCCTCACCTTTTGAACGAATGAAAGTTCAATTCATTCATTCGAACGTTTTACGCGTCATTTTCATTCTTTTAACCATTCTGATCCTTCCGTTCTTGCATCCGATGGCTCCTATTCAGCCTATGACGTGGTTGCTTCCTGTTCAATCCTCAAATCCAACGATCCGAGATCCACTTCTACACCTATAAATAGAACCCTACGCCTAACACTTTTTCTCATTCTAGATTTTCTCCACTTGGGTTCACCTTTTCAAAAAGGACCCTAAAAGGAATTGTTTTCCAAGGATAGAATCTTTTTAGTAAAAATATTTTAATACCCTCAAGTGGATTCGGGAAGACCAAAAGGGAAGAGCTTAGGATCACAGGTGAGTGATTGTAATTATTTAGATTTTTAAATAATTTAAAATAATATTGTTTCCAATAGTTGTAGTTTTACTACTATTTTTGGAATAACCTTTTTAGTAGTTTATTTGTGGTTTTCAAAATTATTTTTAGTCTATTTGTTTTAGCTATTCTTTTTAGTTTATTTTAGTTTATTTCTGTTAGTTATGGCTTTTCCATTTATTTATAGTTTATTTACAGCATTTCAATATATTTACCGTTATTTATGCGTTATTTTTCCTATGCTTTGGATTTTCTTCTATTTTTAGTTCTCTTTTATTTCTCCTTTTTCTTTGCGAATGGACTAAATTATAAGAATACTGTAATAACGGAAGATAAGATCTAAATTATAAAGACTGTGATAAAAATGGAATTGGACTGAAATTGAGCATGATGATGATTAAAATTGAAAATTGGACTAAATTAATGATTTTAGCCTAGTTATAACTTAGAATTATAATTAAAAAAAAGTAAAAGATGAAAGAAGCTTATTTTTACACTTAGACCTTGGGTTATGTAATAAGCATGATTATAACATGGTTATAATAAGAAACATAGTAGAATGAGGCTTATTTCGAGACTTAAGGATAAATTAGTAAGCAAAGATAGTAAAGATAATAGTAGAGGCTTATTTAAATAATTTGTCTAAGTTAATAAGCAAAGATTAAAAGGAAAGATCCGTTCTAGTAGCATTTCTCTTATGCTGTTTAAGCTAGATAAGTAGTCAATAGTTAAAAGAAAAGATCCGTATCGGCAGCATTTCCCTTATGGTGTTTAGGGTAGGTAAGTGGTCAATAGTTAAAAGAAAAGATCTGTACCGGCAGCATTTCCCTTATGTTGTTTAAGGTAGATAAGTAGTTAATAGTTAAAAAAAGATCTATACTGGCAGCATTTCCCTTACGCTATTTAGAGTAGATAAGTGAATAGTTAAAAGAAAAGATCCGTGCCGGCAGCATTTCCCTTGGGACACGCTTATGCTGCTTAGGGTAGATAAGAGGTTAATAATTAATGTAACGACCCACCTTTTTGGACGGTTTAAATCGACAATAAACAATACATGTCAACTCAAACCATTCAAAAGGGAGGATTTTTAATGGGGTAAATAAGAAAATAAAAGAAAAGAAGGAAAAACAAAACACAGAAGCTTGCAGCGGAATAACATAATATAATAATCAAATAAACGGTTCATGAAGCTGTTTTACAAATGACACTTGATTACACTTATATAATACAAATCAGAGTTACACATACAGCAGAAATAAATAAATAATGCAGCGGAACACATGATGTAGTGGAATAATTAATAATAAATAGTAGACCCATCTCCGTCTTCATCCTTCAAAAATGAAATGGTGTAATGACCCGATTTTTCGACGCCAGAAAATCGACATCAATACGTCCACTGTATCAAATGCCATACAATTGAATGTCGGAAAACTGAACCACTAGGGTTAAAGAAGAAGGAGGTAAAAGAAGAAATAAAAACAATATTAGAATCTCACAATCGTAGCGGAACAACATATAATAGATAACAACAGATTTTTATAGAAAAGAATCTATAACTGTTATATACATTACATCATCAGAATACAACAAAATCAACAACACAAATTCAGGACATTTATGATAACTCATCCTCCCAAAACTGAATACACAGCTTATATGGTATAGTGGAATATACGTCTACGGAAATACACCTCGTCAACCAACTCGTCCCCTGAGCTCCACAGTAGTCCATCTAGAATCTATACTCTATAATACCCGGTCTGACCCGAGCATTATAGTTAAATAACACCCGAGTCAGTCTGGAAAACCAAAGTCAGAAAACACACCCAATTGGATTATTTAAGGTTCCAAAATCCTTTAAAATCAAAGGTATCACGTAAGACCACGCCACAAATAAACATGCCGGGTTTTTACCTTATGATAGCAAAAATATTTTTATCAAATTCGTTTGATATTATAATAGTGTCTATAGAAAGTAAAATAGAATCTAGCTGAAATGCTTGCATCTCGTGTTTCAGCATAGTTGGGCACAATCAAAACCGTACAGTCGCTTATTGGAGATTGGATTTCATACAATGGCAGGGCTACTGGGGTACCGTCCGTCACAATACGTGGTCTAGATCACCGTATGGAGGATCCAACCTGATCCCCTTCCACACAAGACCGAAGCTACCCCTTACTGGAGAGTCCGAATAAGATCACTCCGCGGTTGGGATCAGCAACCGGCCACACAGCCAAATAAAAGGGACCTCTAGACAAGGATGACCTTACCCTAATTGGTTGCTAGCCACTTAGCCTTATGTGCACCTCCTCTATTTTAGCCATTCCCGGTTGATGAGGCTCGAGGCTATGTGTTACCTTTCTAGCACACATTCACTTAGAATGCTCATCGTCCTCCTGACGATGTTCTGATTGCATTCGTCCATACAAGTCCGTTACAGGTCCGAACGGAACCAAGGGACTATTCCTACTACATCAGTTTTGAAATCACCCTCAGGATTAGTAGCGATTAGCCCTTGCACTTCACTGCTCCATCTTCGACTCCAAGCTCTTGTCTTTCTCATGAAACGTTCAAACCAGATCGTAGTGGTTTTCGGGAAATAAATCCCAATCCCGGTCTCTTCGAAACGATCAGCGCATTGTCAAATATTGATAGTCGGTTATTTAATTAGGACATAACATTCACAAATAATCATCAGGCCTTAATAATTTTCCAAATTATTTATTTATTTCAAAATATCTTTGCAAGATATTTTTTCCTACACT
The DNA here is from genome assembly GCA_030765085.1 of Allium cepa. Classification (NCBI taxonomy): domain Eukaryota; kingdom Viridiplantae; phylum Streptophyta; class Magnoliopsida; order Asparagales; family Amaryllidaceae; genus Allium; species Allium cepa. Next base: position 1,048,845,912 of record CM060941.1, read on the forward strand.
TCACCCTTTTGAAAATAGTTTTCAAATCACTTTTCTCTCTCGGCATAGATTTCCAAATATTGTTTATTTCCACCGAAATTCACCAAGATTTAATTCTTAGATTTTAAAATAATTTAAATCACTTTATTAAAAATATATACTTTAAAACATTTAATATAAAAACTACTTAAAATACTTTATTTAAAATACTAGTGATGAAACTTAATAATCACTTCTTATGTAAAACTTAAGCCAAAACTAATTTTTAAAATAAAAGTTATTCTATAAGTACAAATATTAAATAATTATCCTTTAAAATCATAATACTAGTTAAACCTTTAAAATAATTACTACTATAATTAATCTAAATAAATATTTACTTTAAAATTCTAAAACAATTCAAAACAATAAAATTTCCTTAAAACATTCTTTTAAAATCACTTTAAAACCTCTAACTTAAACTTGGAAATCTTTCTTTGAAAATATACTCGGCTTTTCAGGGAAATACACATTCCTTTCCATACCTTCAAAAATAAATCACTATTTATTTTTAAACAAATCACCCTTCCATATAAATTCTCGTCCCGAATTTATACTTCAAAATTTTACTCTGATAAATATTTCACTTTATTTATAATCCCTGTTCATAAATTTATAATCTCATTCTTCTTTAATCACAGTTCAACACTTAGTCGGTTTTAAAATCGATTTCCAAAACCAACTCCCTTTTAAAACAAATTCCTTTACTTATCCAAAAATATTTATTTCAAAACCTATTTATCCTATATTCACACCTTTATTTATGATTTAAATTCTTATATAAATCGAAAACATTTATTTCATACTTTATTTCGAATTCTACTTTTATTTTTTTCCAAACTCATTTCAAAGCTTAAATTTTAAAAATATATTTCTTCGTACTTTTCAAATCAATATTGCTTAGGTCTCCAAAAGTCTTTTATTTTCATTCATTTAAAATCTCTATCTTTATTTCCATACTCAGAATTTATTTAATAGAATTTAAAAATCAAAATTTATATTTTCCAAATTCAGTCTTTCATTTATCCAAATTCACTATATTATTTTACTTAAAAGTTTCCTTTTTTATTTTCTTTAAAAATCCAAGCTTATATATGTTCATTCTCTCAAATACATATATATATATATATATTCAATCAAGCCATAGCATTTAATAATTCAATTCCTAATATAATCAATATGATCATCACAGATTATCACAAAAATCACACCGCTGAATATAAAATGAATTCAACATTTTGAGGAATCCAGTTGGATCCCTCCAACCTATTTCCCTGCATCCACAAATGTTAGGACAATATAAAAATACCAATCCCACTTCGAGCGGGATATCGCGGTATAAGGGTCATCTGCTATTATGCGAGGAGCATAGGGTCTCATCCGCTATTTAATACGGGAAATCAATCACTCCAATATATACTATATATAATATTATATATACTATCACATCCAAACTGATAATAATTATCAATGCAATCAAATGACCAATAATTTAAATTTAACTATTAAATTTAAATGGTTATCCAAATGAGTGAGATTAACTCACCTTTGACTTTTAATTTGCAATCCGATCCAAACTGGCTTGTTTCTCCATTATTTTTGACCTTGTATAAACATTTACACTTTATTAATATTCGAAATAAATCGAACAATAAACTTCCATTTAATAAATTTAATTGACTAATTATTAAATTTTAAACAAATTTTCTTTTAATAATTTCTTAGTAACTAAAATAAATTAAATAAATTAATCGACCCAAATACATATTTTTAAAATAAACTAGTAAGTTAAAAATGTATATACGTATATTTATTTTCTTTTGAAACTACATGTATATTTATAAAAATAATCTATAGATTTTAAAAATATAATTTTACATAAGCTTCCAAACATGTTAAAATTCCTATTTTACCGAACTTTACTTATAATAATTTTTGAATATATTTTTAAATGAAAATAGGTATGTGTATATATGTATTTATGCTTGTATTTAAGTTTCCTTAACTGTATGTACATAAATGTACAAAATATGTTTATATTTATATTTATATTTTCTTTTCTATAAATAACCCTCAGGATTTTTTAGCGTAAAATTTGTAATACATACATACATACATACATATATATATATATAATAAAGCAATTTTGAGTTCAAAACTCTTATATGCATGTATACACTTGTCATTCTCTGTTCCTAATTATATATATACATATTAGATTTAACTCGAGAATAAAATATTTATATATACCTCACTGCTTCTTACCGCTCATGTCCCCCACGATCTCCGTGCTTTGCCTCCCCTTTGCGAACGCCATTGAACCCAAAACCCCAAGCTTCGACTCCGCCCTGCTCGCTTTCACCATCGTCCAGAAATCCCAATCCTATTTCTAGGCACGGCTTCACCATCAAGCCCTTCCACCTCGTTGATGTCAACATCATGACTAGGGTGTCCTCGTGTTGTGTTCGAGCCGAAAATTGCAACGATGTCGCGACCCCATTTCCTTCGAGTCCCAAATCGATTTGATTTTCGTCTTCGTTTATATTTTCTTTTATAATTTTCCTTTATTCTGCCCTTATTTTATTTTATTTTACACGAAGTCGATTTCAATTTCATAGTGAAAGAGGAGTATTGATTCAATTTCAGATAAAAGAGTGAAAGAGGAGTTTTACACGAAGTCCCATTTTCTTTAGATTGGCACTGTATAAAATTTTCTGTGAAACATGGTCGTTAAATATACTTTTGAGGGAACACGTGTTAATTGTGAAAACATTATTCAGACTAAAATAAAATAAAAAATATATCAAACTTAAATTCAGACTATAAATCGTCTCGATAAATGCAACTCAAAATCTTGATCTCCTATCGAGCCATGCCGCTAGGCGTTTAGAATATTATACCCCTATTCTAAACGCAAAAGGTTTCAAGTCCTAATTCGATCGTATGGAGAAGATAGCTTTTTGGACCTAGTTATTTATATTAGATTTCTATAAAGATTTCAACGCGTTTATCTACCATACGATCACACGACAACTCCAAACACTACGAAATTTGAAATTCGGTAAAAATACACTATTGTGGATCCAATGGAATTGGTTTCGTCGAATTCCGAGACTGTGCCTCGGAAGGCTATTTTTAAATATCAATTTAAAAGATATATTTTCAAAACTTAACAAAACACTTCCAAATTCAATTCTAAAGCTTTCATTATCTTTGGTACTATCGATATAAATTTATAAGCCTTTGAAATATTTTTAACAAGCATAAAACTGAAGATTCATATTTTACCCAATTTTCAATAAAGATTTCAATTCAAGTTAAACTAACTTTCAATTATTTAAAATCAATTAAATATTCCAATTTCAAATATTCAAAAATTCCAGATCGTCACAAATGGTATTCAATACACTGAAAAGCTCAAACTGACCCGAGCGTAATGAAAAGACAAAACACTCGTGTCAAGACTAAAAGATCTTATGTAAGTCAAATCAAAATAAGTAGAATAGAAATATTACTGTAATGGCTTTAGAGATTGTAACAACCCTTATTTTGGAGATTACCTATAAATATTAAATTATAATGGTAGTTATGATTTAATATTGTGAGCTAAAATTAAAATTGGAGATTTTAAATTGTTCATTTGGAAGAAAGAATGAATTCTGTGAAATAAAATGGGAAAATAAAGTTTAAAAGCTTTATTTTATTTATTTGGGTTAATAATGTATGGAAAATGATTTTTATTTGGAGAAAATGCAATAATTTTATTAATTATCGCCAAATACTTCTTTTTATAATTTTTAAAGGAAGTTGTTGTTTTTTAGTTTTTTTATTTAAATAAAACGGGCGAAATTTGTTTTTAAAATGAATTTTGGTTATAAAATTAGGTTTGAAATGGTTTATTATATTTTTATATTTAAGAAGATAATTTTTGTAGAATTTTTGAAGTTTAAAATAATCATTTATACATTCATTTATGTAAATTGTGTATTTTTGTAAAATAAGGGTTAATTTTAATAATAATGTTTTAAAACTAAAATTATCTTTTTATGTCATGAAAAATATTTTATTTCACATGTATGTAAGTTTACATAAATTGTTTGTATGAAAATTTGAAGAAAATGTAATTTGTTTTATAAAATAGTGTAAACATGTGCATTTTTGTTTAAGTGTTGTATTAAAGCCTTAGGGTGATTAATTTATTCCTTAATTTGGGTCCAACTGTCCCATTAGCCAACTTAACCTGATAGAGGAAGTGAGAAATATTTTACAATACGTTCGAAACCATTCTCACCTTCTTTCTCTTCAACCAGTAAAAGGAAATAGCCATTTTTCTCAAAACCAAAACTTTCAAACTCAAATTTCTTCAATCCAAGCTGTAATTTTTATCAAGCCAGAGTAAATTAATAGGTAATCTAATCCAAAAACCTAAATATTTCATTCAAATCTTGTTTTTAGAAGAGCTTATTTGTTAATAGTCTTTTCTTTTTGCATTCATCCTTTTCTTCTTCTATAGGTGTTTGAAGGACAATTTCTCCATGAAAACTTCAATCTTTTTGCTTAAATCCAGATATTTGTGCAACTACAACAATGTGAGTTGAAATATTTACATAATCTAGCTGAGTCAAGCTCAAAAAATTGGAAAAGAAATCAAAAATCTAGCTTTTGTTGATAAATTTGTAGTTTTTTTGTCTGAAATCTATTTTAAGTGCCAACTTTGGTCATCCATAATTTTCATCTCCAGCAACAAAATGTCGTCGGATCTTTTTTTGAGTTAAGTTTATGTGTTGAACTATGTTTTGGGAAAATTGATCGAAAAATAAGGTCAATTGAGTGTTCAAACCGTTGCTGCAAAATCAACAAAACGTAGTTTTTCTGCCTGTAGAAATTGTTTTGAGTTGCTGCAAACATCGCCTGAGTCCATGTTTGAGATAACATAACTTTTTAATTTCGTACTGGAATTCGTCAATTCTTTTTTCTTGAAAGATGAAGTTCTCTGCTATATGCATACCAAATTAAAGGTCATTTCGATTTAGATAGCTTATAGAAATATGCTGCCAAATTTTGACCTGGACCATGTTTTTGTCTAGAGTTTTGCAGTGAAAACATTGTGTGGGTTCAACTTTGAGACATCATAACATTCTCATATTTTATCCAAATTGCATGATTCTTTTTTTGTTTGAAAGATTATTTTTTCTACTACATGCACACCTGTTTTGAGCTCAATAAAATGCCATTTGATCCTCTATTTCATGCCTGGAAGTTGAACCCATCAGAGTTTTCAGGCCTATGCATTTTCGGTTTTCGAACTGTTGCAAACATGGCCTGAGTCTATATTGATATTTATTAATTGATTTGGATGATGATTGTGATGGATATTGATTGTTGATATTGGATAAATGGACGTTGTATTCTGTATCATTATAAACTGCAAGTTCACTATGGGTTGAAATGATATGTACCCGAATGATCTGTAGATTAAGGAAAAATCATTATGGGTTGAAATGGCAGACTTGAACGATTTTATGGATTTTATTTAAATTCAGGATTGGGGTTTGAAATGATATATAACCGTAAAAATTTAAATTGCAGATTGAAATGATAAATATCTGTATTACTTGACCCTAGGGTAGATAATTATATACGGACACCAGATTGGTTAAATTAAATGATTTCAAAATCCTTAAATTTTGAATGTAATTAAACGATATTTTAAAGTAAATTTTGATTTATATAAATTGAAGTATTATTAGGAAATCAAGTTTTGTGTTGAAATATGAATTGGTTTAAAGGAATTGTTTTAAGAAATTAAAGTGAAATTTAAATCTTTAAGTGTAATGAAATTCTATCGGAATTAAGCTATTGAATTGGTTTGAAATATAACTTTGAAATATTTTGAAATTGGAGTAATTCAAATGGTTATTTGAACATGGATTTAAACTGAGATGAAATTCAATAGTTTATTGAAACTTAAAAATTGAAGATTTGGAATTGGGTTTTATTGAGAAATTAAAGTGGTCTGATTTTATTGAAATGAAATAAACAGTTTTAAATTGATATAAATTCCAAATTCATGTTTTCAAATTTAAACCGTTTTAAATTATATTATTTATAAGATTCTAAATTTTAATATTTTCAGATTTATAAACTATTTTAACCTATATTAACTATATTAAATCAATTTAACCTACTTTAAAACCATTTAATTTATTTTAAAACTAATTAAACCATTTTAACTTATATTGAATCTAATTAATCTATTTTAAAGCTATTTAATCTATTTTAATTTTATTTAATCTATTTTAAATCTATTTAACTATTTTAAATCTATATTAACTATTCTATATAACCATTTAAACTATTTTCAAAACTTCTAGACTAAGTAAAGTAGAAGTGTTAACATTCAATTCATCTTTTTGAAATAGAATACGGTTAAACGATAACCTAAGTTGAGATTTGAATAACATATTTTGAATATATGATGATTTTGAAATGTGGTTTAACCTATTATGAAAATATGATTTTGAAAGTGAATAGGATTTCAAAGAGATGATTTGAAATTGATTATGATATTTTGATATCAATTATGAAATGATTTTGGAAAAATAAAAGAACCATCCGGTATGTAATAAGCGATTGGTCGTTAACGAGACCGGGATCGGATATTGTCATACTCTCTGCCAATACCGTAACCACTTTAACAACTGTATACATGGTGGAGATTGCAGTAATGAAGTACAATGGTTTTGTGAACGATTTCTATATAAGGTATGACGTGACCCTGACTCCCGTGAGTCAGCTTAGATGTGACTAAAATCAGGAGCCATGCCGGGCCAAGTGAGGTCATTCCTCCTATCGGACACTCTTCTTCGATATTATATTATGACTTTGTGATTGATTTGGTGGCCACTCCTCCATTTTTGATTTAGGAGTGTGTTCCGAGGTGGACGGTAGTAGCTGCTATGCATTACCACCAGTCCGAATCCGCAAATGGTATATCTACCCTGGCATTTCCTCGTATGCCATGTTCACATGCCCTAGCGCACCTTCTACGAGTTTGTTCTGTACCATACCTATGGAGTGCACTCTGATAGCCCTCCAGTTTACAGAGGAATTATGGTACTGTATAGACTATGGGAATATATAAAAATGTGTTAAGGGGAATATAGGTAATGCCTTAACGCTATTTTAATACTTTCACTTTACTGTAGACATACTATAATAGCGTTTTCTACTACATAGTAGATAGTTTAACGGATCCTTAGAAGATGTGAATCCCAAACATCTCTTAAGTTATTGCACTCACATTGGACACTGGATAGGAGATGTCAAACTCCGTAAACTTCTCTGACGCTGTTCCACAAATATTATTTTCCAACGATTTAACTTACATAAGATCTTTTAGTTCTGATTCGAGTGTTTTTTCTTTTCAATTTGCTCGGGTCAGCCTGAGTATTTCAGGGTTAAAGACCTTATTTTTGGAGGACGAAGACGAAGATTGTACTACTATTACTTATTATATTTATTCCACTGCATTCAAACTGTTTCGCTGCATTATTTATTTATCTCTGGTATGTGTAACTTTGATTCTATGTTGTAAAAGTATAATTAAATGTTTGTAAACAGCTTCATGAACTGTTATTTGATTATCATATTTTGTCATTCCGCTATGAGATTCTATTTTGTTCTTTTCTTTCTCTTTTTCTTATTTACCCCATAACATTCTGCCTCTTTGAATGGTTTGAGTTGACGTGTTTGTCTGCTTAAAGCATCCAAAAAGGAAGATCGTTACAGTATGGATACAGGCTTTGGATGCAGCGCCTTCTATCAATGGACCGGATAGAGGTAGGAAAATCACTGTAGAAGTTATGATTTCTATTTTTGATTTTTTTATTTAGACTCTTTTCGATTCAGGAGCATTACACTCTTCTATCTCAAGTAGATTGTTTGCACTTAGACATCTCTTTAGTAGTAGATCCCATTTTGTTTCAAATCCCAAAGGAGGATCGGTACATTTATGGTGTATAGGGGTTTGAAAATTTGTATACTAGGTGTAATTGTAACGCCTATGTATTGGGATTTTTGGGATATGGGATGAACTGGGAACGGATGGGGTATCCACTTGTGAAGTAATATTGGACTGCGAAAGGAGAGTCGTTAGATTAGATGCATGTAGTGGTAGGACTCTCGAGGTCTCTTATGACCCACAGCGGTTAGTCATGTTGAGCTTCCTTTATTCATTTGATTCATCACTATGAAAGCTAGATTCTGTTCTAGTCATTAAAGATTTTTTAGACATTTTGAGGCGGTTCTTCGTACATTTCGTGTTCATCGGTTGAGTGCAAAGTTTTTGAAGTGTCACTTTTGCTGTAAGGAAGTGTGTTTCTTAGAGCATAGTGAATGTCTACACATATAGAATAAGTTTGATAAATGGTTTTGTACATTTAGGCTCGGATTGTGAAAATCTAAATAGTGATAGGCTAAGGAATGAAGATGTATAATATATGAAGTTGATAAGAAAAGGGAAAGCCACGTGTAGACAATTGCAGAAATAAAAATTGCCTTAGATAAGTGTGTTTCACGGTAATGCCTTAGAATAAATATAGCATATAAGAAGATTAAGAATATAAGACTTTGAGTAAGTAAATGAGATTTCCAAGGTTTAGAAAGGATACTCCCTAGGTTATGTAGGAAAATCTGCTTTATGTCTAACCCGATAAAATGAAATTATTAGAATTGAAAAGAATGATTGTCAATATTTTTAAAGTAAATATTGGGTTTTTGGGAATATGGTAAGAAATTTAAATTAGTTTTAATAGGATATAAATTTTGTTAAAAGTGAAATTCTTTTGAAGAATTATAGAGTGCATATAACTCACTAGTTTCTTTATAAGTAAACGAAGATTTTAAATATAAAAACCTAGAATGTATTTAGTATCTAAAATGTAGATTGCAACGTTTATTGTTGTAATAGATGTTTTCATGAAAATAAAGTAAGCATAGACTATAACTCTACCATTATAGCAGTTGACTCTCAAAGGAAATGTTTTTGCATAGTAAGTAAGGTTTATTAGTATTTATTTTTAATTTAATTCATACACTAGAATTTTTGGGTTGTAGTAACTGTGTTTTACGCAACATCTGTTTTAAACCCAAATATAAAAAAAATTTAAAAGGTAATTTCTAAGAGTAAAAATAAAAGTGATTTGTAAAATACACTTATTATTTGAATAAGTACAAGGAAATGTTTTTGGTTATGGATATATTAAAGCAGTTTTGAAGATGAATTTTTTTGAAAAGAAAAGAGTAAGTTGGATATTAGAAGTTGTCTATCATAAGAGAATGTAAATTAAAATAATTTAATATATTAGAATGAAAAAAAGTAATGATATAATTTTTTATGAAACCAATAAAAATGTTTTGCCTCTTTCAAAGGGTTCATAGAAGATTTTAGCGTTAATAATTTGTCAAAAGGGAAAGCAGTTCCAATACATTAAGGTGTGAGACTGTTAGGTATAATAAGAAGATGTTTTGAAAACACATAAGGATATTTTAGAAAATGGTTTGGTGAAAAAGTAAATAAATTTCTGGAAATGAAAAACTTAATAAAAGTAAATTTTGAAAATTCAAATTTTTGTAGAACACTGAAAAGGTCTTTAAAAGAAAACGAGGAATAAGTTTTAGACTTAGAATTTGAAAGTTTTTTCCCTAAGATTGGGAAATAATGTAAACTCAAAAAAAAGCTGTGAAGATGAAAAGATAAGATTTTAAGTAACCTTGTATTTCCGGATTTAATGAAAACTTAAAAATTGCACTTTTTAAAGACAAAGATTTTGGGATATGATGATTTAAGAATTTAAGCCTTAGTTTTTGAGATAACAAAAGGCGAACCAAACTCATAAATGTGAAGTAGATAGGAATTATTTCCTAGGTATAGTGTAAGTCTATAAAGGAGATAGCATGGGATACTTTTAAAAGTAATAGTCGAAGTTCTCGTAAATTGTATAGTGCACTAGTGAGAACCTAGGAATGTTGATGCATGTCAGCAGACTAAAGAAGAACAGTAAAGTAAAATTATTAAGGTAGTAAGTCACACATGATTGGGAATGAGTATTCTTGATTTTGGAGAAACTAGGGAGAAGCATCTTCCTTTAGTGGGATTCTCATTCGATAGTTGTTTTCAAGGTAGCATTAGAGTGGCACCTTTCGAAGCTCTTTATGGAAGACCGCACAAGTCTCCTTCATGTTGGATAGAGTCTACAAAGGGATTGTCTTGGTTCCTATATAGTTAAGAAGACTTCGAAGAAGATTGGTTTGATTACAAGAAAATTCATATCTCATATCCGCATTTCTTTGATAGTAATTTTTTGAATTCTTATTTTCCATCTTTAGTTTTGAATAGGTTCTTTCCCTTATTATCCTTTGGGAGAGTAGAACTTAGGATTAAACCTATGGATGGTAGGATGTGGTGTAAACATGTTGCTAGAACTTGTTATGAATGATGGATGCAAGTGATTGCAAGTGTTTGCTAGTAGATGCTAATGGACGCATATACTTACACTAAGCATTATTATCTCTTAGGGATCGGCCTGACTAGGACACTAGAGTATATGCATATGGATGTGTGCGCATTTTTATCCTATTTTCCATGGTTGCTAAAAATGGATGATTTTCACATGATTGTTGCATTTGGATGATGTTTGTAGCATGCATATAGAACTATCTGTTACTATTAGGGAATTTGCATTCATTTGGATACATGGCACGGACATGATTGTATAAAAGGAGGTCAATTGAATCAGTGGACCACCTAATCTTTTGCATTTGTTAGAGACATAGACACTACACTAATTGCATAAGGATCATAAATTGCATTAGAGAAACTCAAAGACAATGGATGAATGGATGATGGTTGGGTAATTGGTTGTAGGACTTGGGTGAAAATATTTAGTACATTCTTATATCTTTAGAGATTTCGGAGACGAAATCTCTTAAGGAGGGGAGAATGTAACAACCCAAAATTTTAACCCATAATAATTAATTTGTTAATAAATGAAATAATAAAATAACCTTGTTAAATTATTAGAATTGAGCAACGGGAGTTGCACCATTGTGTTTGTGATAATTTTTTGGTCAATTTCCACATATAGAACGTCAAAATCCAAGTTAATATGAGAAAGTTATGAATTAAACAAAAAAAGAAGAATCAAAAATATATATATGTGTGTGTGTGTTATATGTATATATAATTTGGGCTGGGTCGACCGGCCAGTCGACCTAGGCATCAAGGCGGTCGACCTGCCTCACCGAACGAAAGTTCGTTTCATTTGTGCGAACGTTGTGCACGTCATTTGCATTCTTTTGACCAATCCGGTCCTTCCGTTCTTGCATCTGATGGCTCCTAATCAGCCTCTGACGTAATTGCATCATGTTCAATCCTCAAATCTAACGGTTCGAGATCCATTTCTACACTAAATAGAACCCTAGGCCTAACACTTTTTCTCATTCTAGATTTTCTCCGCTTGTGTTCCCTTTTTCAGGAAGGACCCTAAAAGAAATAATTTTGCAAGGAGTGAATCTTTTTAATAAAAATACTTTAATACCCTCAAGTGGATCCGAGAAGACCAAAAGGGAAGAGCTTAGGACCATAGGTGAGTGATTGTAATTATTTAGATTTTTAAGTAATTTAAAATAATAGGGTTTCCAATAGTTGTAGTTTCACTAAGATTTTTGGAATAACCTTTTTAATAGTTTATTTACAGAGTTTAGAATTATTTTCATTCAATTTCTTTTAGCTATTCTTTTCAGTTAATTTTAATTTATTTCTGTTAGCTTTTCCATTTATTTCAGGTTATTTATAGTATTTTAATTTATTTCTTGTCATTTATGCGTTATTTTTCATACGCTTTGGCTTTTCTTCTATTTTCAACTTTATTTTATTTCTTCTTTTTCTTCACAAATATATTAGAATTGATTAAATGTGAATATGGATTAAATTATAAGAGTACTAATATAACGGAAGATAAGGTGTAAATTATAAAGACTGTAATAAAAATGGAATTGGACTGAAATTGAGCCTAATGATGATTAGAATTGGACTAAATTAAAGATATTGGCCTAGTTATAACATAGAATTATAACTAAAAAAGTAAAATATGAAAGAAGCTTATTTTTATAATTAGACCTTGGGTTAAGTAATACGCATGATTATAACGTATGTTAGAATAAGAAACAAAACAGATTGACGCTTATTTTGTGACTTAGGATAAATTAATAAGCAAAGATTGTAAAGATAATAATAGAGGCTTATTAAAATAATTTATCTAAATTAACAAGGAAAGATTAAAAGGAAAGATCTGTACCAGCAGCATTTCTTTATGCTCTTTAGGGTAGATAAGTGATCAATAGTTAAAAGAAAAGATCCGTACCAGTAGCATTTCCCTTATGCTGTTTAGGGTAGGTAAGTGGTCAATAATTAAAAGAAAAGATCCGTACCAACATCATTTCCCTTATGCTATTTAGAGTAGCTAAGTGGTCAACAGTTAAAAGAAAAGATCCGTACCGGCAGCATTTCCCTTATGTTGTTTAAGGTAAATAAGTGGTCAATAGTTAAAAGAAAAGATCTGTATCGTTACCATTTCCCTTGGGACACGCCAATGCTGTTTGGCATAGATAAGAGGTTAATAATTAAAAGACTAAATCATGGGGATTGGGATAAGGGACACAACTAGATTTTATTTAATAAGGACCAGTACTAACAACATTCCCTATTTTCTATGGACATGATGTCTTACAATAGCCTGAAGTGTGACGAGGGCACGCTTATGCTGTTTAGGGTAAATAAAATGTCCAAAGAGGGAGCAATAGATAGTGCGAACTAGTGGTGACTAAGCGTGCTGCACCATTTAGAGGATATAAGTCGCTATTGAGTTCTAAGATTTTAGTGTGTCTCTTTCATAGACACCATTACCTTCTGTGTAGGGAGCTATCTAGCATCTAGTCCATTGTAGGTACTATGGAGTAGCAAGCCGATCAAAAGGTAGTATTAGGGATTCAACCTAATCTTAGCAGCTATCAAAGACAAGTGTAAACAATCTAAGTTAATCAATCATATTAATTTAGTTAATTCGTATTTATTTCCAGCTTGTTCCTTCTTTCTATTTCCTTTGTTTCCTTTTATATACTAGAACTGTTGTAAAGTCTATTACTTTTACTGTGACGATCCGAAAATCCGTACCCTTTGAATCGACCATAATCTACACATGTCTGACCCAAAAAGCAAAGACTGACAGAAAGTCAAGAGAAAGAAAAGAAGAGAGAATAAGAGAAGAGAAGAAAGAGAGAAGATAGAACCAAATAGAACAATACAGAATCTCACATCGCAGCGTAAAACATATAATATCATATCAATGATCTTTACAAAATAGAATATGTATATATACATACATAAATCAGAGTTCAACAATCAATCAATAATTATCAGCCTGAACAGTTATAATGACCTGTCCTTACAAATGCCGATAATTAACAACAACTAAGCACAGCGGGTAATCAATAATCAAAACAGATACGTGTATACGAAATGGAGATCTCCAGCCCTACTGCTGAAGCTCCAAAAGCATTAAAAATGAACCTATAAATATACGCGGTCTGACCCGAGCATTGAAAGGGAAGAACGCCCGGATCAGTCTGGTAAACCAGCGTGAGAAACACACTCAACTGAATTTATTAAATTACCAAACTTTTTCTTTATCAAAACAAAAGTATCTCGTAAGACATGCCCACACATAAACACAGACATGTTTTTTACCTTACGATAACTAAAACATTTCTTTCATATCAAATCCTCTTATATTACACTAATGTCTAGTATATACAAATATTATTAATCATAGTCGAAATGGTTACCCATATAGCATTTCGAGGCTATTCATTATGCCTTTACAAACAAAATCGCAGCTCGTAGTGGGTTTTGGATTTCCATACAAATGACCAGGTGAAGGGACTACCTTCCAAAGGGGTACACCTCTAGATGGATGTCTCGAGGCATAGAAAATCTGCCCTCTACCAACACAAGACCGACCCACCTTTGTAACTAGATGGTACCGAATATGTCATCCTCCGGTCGTTACTGACCTTTACCGAGGGCCTTCATAGAATACAAACCACAACAATCAGATACACGACGTCATAGCATGTAAAGATATATCTAGAAGAGGATGATCATATCCTACTTGGGAATGAGCCACTTAGCCCTGCTGCATCTAACCCTGTTTTGGTCATTTTCGGTTAATGAGGCCTAATGAGGTAATGATTACCTTTCACAATCACATATCACATCACTTAGAATGCCAAACGGCCATTTCCGTTGACTACTAGTTGCCTTCCACAAAAATACAGCTCTTAAACTCATACGTCTCGAGGAGGGTGTTAAGCTAAGAGAAGTTGCCTTCTCCACCACCACTGATGTACGTTTGAAAAAACCAATGTACATAATCTTCAGAAATGCAATGTCAGACAAACATCCATACAAGTTGTCTAGGAACAGGACAAACCGAAGGTACTTTCCTACCATATCCTGTCGGAAAATACCTAGGATTAGTAGCCAATAGTCCTTGCATTGGATATTTCATAATGAAGAACCACTGCTACTGGATGTATATTGGGATTTTAACCCTAAACGATCAACAAGCAGTCTCCCACTATAAAAATCCAGAATATCAATATCATCACAAAGCAACCTGCATAATCGTCGCATATACGTTGGTCCGAAGTGCTTTTCAGATAAATCTGATCCCGGTCTCTCCGCACCAACAACGTAAAAGCGTTTCTCAACCTCACACAGAAACTAAGTCTCATAGACTTATCACGTCTCCAACTTTCAACTTGCTATCCTTCGGGCCAAGAAGGAAGCTCGATAGATTGGAGTAATACTCCGCACTATACGAATCAACATCCTCAACACAAACGATAATCAAGCCTACACAGAAGGCTACGTACTAAGTGTACGACTAAATAGTTCCCACATCAAGTCGAGGAACTAAAATTTGGCAAAGTTTGATAGTCGATTATTTAACTATCAAAGCAAACAAACAAATATTCAGCATCATAACAATCACTAGGCCTTTTAATTAATTTATTATTAATTAAATCACCTGCCAAATATCCACTTCAAATTATCTTTAAAAAGATATATCTTCAAAACCATTTCAACTTCTATATTGGAAAACATTTCCAAATACTTATTTAACAATAAGTAATTCACAAATCAATTTGTTTTCAACACTTAGAAAATATTCCATATACTTAAATCAGAATTAGGTATATATTTTATTCTTTAAGGAAAACATTCTCTTTAAACACATTTATTTAGGTCAAAACGAATGTTGCGTAAAACATCGTTACGACAACCCAAAATCAACAGTATAGGGATTCGAAAATAAGATAGATATATAAATGCCAATACTAAACAAAAACATTTCCTTTCGAAATTCATTTGCTATAACAACAGTGTTATAGTCTATCCTTTCCTTATTTCTCGAAAACGTCTATTTCAACAATGAATGTTGAAATCTACGCGTTCGATATTAACACATTTTAAAACATCTTTAAACCATTTAACTCCATTTAAAATATCACTTCCCAAAATATATCCATTTTATTTAATATATTATCCACTGCCCAAAATCGTGAATATAAATCGTTTAACACATTCATTACTTCTACATATTTATTAAAGATAATCCACTGTCCAAAATCATGGATATAATTCATTTACCAATTTCATTGCTATTGCATATATTAATTAAAGGATTATCCACTGTCAAAAATCGTGAATATAATTCCTTTAAATAAACTTCTATATTTAACTTATCAAAATTAATTGATTTCGAATTTATAAAACAATATTTATAAATTCCATTCATATTTTATTAAAACTTCAATTTATAAATTCTCTTATTGACCAATTCTACATATATCTCATTTATAGCCAAAAATCCAATATAAGTTAATTCCTTATAAACTATTTATTTACAATTTTCATTCTTTTATAACTTCACAAATTATATAAATCGTATTCACTTATAAAATCTATTTATAACTTCATTTTAACATTTACAAAACTTGTCTATAATTCAATTACTTTGATTTATAAAATATCAATTTTATAAATCCCATATATAAACCATTTAATTTAATTCAAAAACTCAATTTAAACTATTTACCAAATCATTAACTCAATATTTCAAAAAAATCACATTGTGATTATATTTCACAAAAATCATAATTTTTATAACATAAAAATTATAATATTTATTTATTTAAAATAAATCCATTCCTTTAACACTTCAAAATTCAACAAAACGTATATTTTCAAAAATCTCTTGAAAATCCTTTTAAATTTGGAAATCATCACTTTAGCATTTTAAAATTTCCAAAATATGGCCCAATGCTGCAACAGCACCAAATACATCAATCACGGTATCCAATGATAACAGATTATATAACAATATCTATAAATAAATCAATACTGGTGAGTAATCCAGTTGGATCCCTCCAACCTGTCACCTGCAACAAATATACATATTGGAATATGTGTACAATGTCCGCTTCAAGGCAGATGCACGTATAAAGGGTCATCCGCTCATACACGGGGACGTATAGGGTCATCTGCTCCATTAGGCAGGAATACATCCAAATACCAATCAATATATCATATATCATCCAAACAATCATCAATCATCATAAATAATATTTATTGTCATTTATATAAAAATATCAGTGAGTCAAAAAGAGTGAGTTGTACTCACATTGCTTGTAGTCGTCGCGTTAGCGATTTATTCTGATTAAAACAAAACAAGCGTTTAATTTCAACCAAAATTTTCACTAGCTCAAATATATCCCAATCCAGCTCCATAATATAATGCTCATCAATACGAACCCAACGCAATTCGTTTCGTCAAAAAGGGACCTCGTATTAAGAAGTTATAGCGTTTTAAAGATTGTACGAATTTAAATACATAATCAATTTCAATATTTTAACTTATTTTGTAAACCTTTTAATGCTGGCCATTAGATTTAGAAACCCTAGATCTAAGCCGTCACTACCCTTCTTCCTCCATCATTCAGCCGTGAGTAAGAAACCCAAATAGCCGCCTAATAGATTGAATTATCGCGGCCACTACGATCGACTTGAAGACGATTGGTGACCAACGTTTGAAAGCCCTTGCTCTGCTCTACCGTCGCCGAAAATTTGGTAAAGCACGGTGGTGATCTGGCCTCAAAAAACGTGCATGACCTGATGTTGAACGCGGCCCATTTGACGTCGATTCGTAGCTCGAAACCCAATCTCGACCATTGGATTTGAAGTTCTCGACGTTGTCTACAACTTTGTATTTGAAACTTTTCCGAATAGATCGATGGATTTGAAGATAATTAAGGAGAAACGAAATGAAATTCTGTCCATTAACAAGAAGTGACGCCTAGGGTTTTGAAACCCTAGGGTTTGAGAAAAAAGGAAAAAATGAGGGGCTTTTATAGAAAATTTTCCGAACTCCAAACGAAGCGTGCCGCCTGGCGTTTATAAGGTTGAACCCCTATTCCGAACGCAATGGAATATACATCGAGAGCCAATTCGATCGTATTTGGAAGATAGGCTTTCAAATCGACTATTTAAATTTAAAATTCACTTAAACCTATTTCCTACGCGTTTTAGCTTGCCTCGGACAAACCGTAAATCCGATTGACATGGAATTTGAAATTTTATAATAATTTATCATTATGGATCCACTGAAACTAGTTTCGTCGAAATCCAAGACTGTATGAAAAATGGCTATTTTTACTCGTCAATTAAATATTAAAATATTCAATTTCTACAATTTTACTTTTAATTCAATTTTAAAAGTTCTCTAACATCATTCTAATTCAAATGGAATTTAATTCAATTTTATACAACATTTTTATTTATTTTAAAGTTAATTTTCTAGTATTTCTACAATTTCAAATATTAAATTAACAATTTAATTATCCTATTTAATTACTATATTTGAAATATTATTTATTCAGCTTATTAAATTTACTTGTGCATATTTAAAATCAATTAAATAAACAAATTTCAAATGACTGAAATTCTGGATCGTTACATTCTCCCCTACTTAAAAGAATTTCGTCCTCGAAATTAATAAGTAAGAAAAAGTCACAAAATTCATTAACTTTTCAAAACAATTCGTTCAAATTAGATTTACCAAATCTATTTATCCTTTTAACTTTTTTCAAAATCCAATAGTTAAACTTACAAAAACTTTACTAAGTTTTCAAATCTACTTAGTTATCTTTTCAAACCCAACCAATATCATTTAACTTTCAACTCCAAAATCAAAAATTTAGGTTATCAATTTTTTTTCAATTTTCCCAAAAAATTTCTAACGTCTTAAATTTTCAAAAAAATGCACTATAGTCTCCTTTGCGCGGTTCGATCCGAAAAAAATAACAATATATATCACAAATATACATCTCATCATCAAGGATGAGGCATCCCGTAGGGAAAAAAGTATAAAAATACGATATGTAATCCGAGATATGTACCTTATATATTATTAGCAAGCATATACGGCTAATATAGCACGAAAGCGAGCTCCAAATGCGAAGCAAGCGCCATCCGCACCTACTAAATACTCAACAAACCAATGAGAAACATGTATATATGAAGTAATATCAATATACAACACATAACAATACAACAACTACATATGCCAATATAGCAAATGCCATCAAAACAACCAATCCAACCATCCAGCAACAATCTTCCAACGAACCAATATTTATCTAATCAATTCATACCAAAACAATATAAATTCACTTCTCATTAATATTTATTGAATTGGTTTTCAATTATATCACATTTGATTCATAAACATTAAATTTTACTAACATTTATTCATTCAAATTCAAGTTAGTTTACATTCACTAATTTATATCCAAGTCTGTTTACTTCCAAATCAAATCAATTTCATTTCTATTTAAATTCACTTAACATTCCATTTGAATTAAATTATTTAGCTTTCAATTATTAATTCAACTTCATATGGATTTTCTATATAATCAATTAACATCCATCTAACAATCAATGTATAACCAACATTACCAAATTAATTTACTTTACATTCATTCAATTTGGTTCAACACTTTTAATTTCAATTGGTTTAACATTCAATTGATTTTCATTCGATCATTTAATTCACAACTTCTTAACTTAAGTTTTATTCAATTCTTAACAACGACATTTTCTAATCCATGTTTATTCCCTAATTCACTTTTAAATTAAAGTTGAATTTCATAATATAACTCAAGTTCATATACATTAATGACTGCATTTCACTAATTCACTTTATTAATTTACTTCGATACCATAATCAACTTAATTTAACATTACTTAAATTACGTTTCATTTCATCTTCACTTACATTCACTTTCACTATACAACTTAAGTTCGTTTCTAATTTATTTCATTAACCTTTTACTAAAGTCAAATTTCATCTCACTATTCAAATTCATATCTTGTTTCACATAACAAAATAGTTTAACCACTTTAACAATTGGTTTTACTTACATTTTCTCACTTTATAAGTTATAAATCTTATTTTTATAAACTTCCAAATTCATACTATGTAATCACTTACCATCGTAAGTTTAATTTCGATTTCAATAACATATCTAATCCAATTCAATTTATTTAACTTTCCTTTAGTTAAATTTCAAATCATATATTTATTATGCTAACTCAAATTTCTTTACTTTACCAAAATTAAATCTTTACTTCATTTTATATTATAAGTCCAATACTTAGTTTACTTATAGTTATCAATTACAACTTGGATTTTAAATCAAATTTGTTTATCACAACAAAACTTCAATTTCAATTTACTATTGGTAGTAAATTCATCACAAAGAAACTCGAAAATGATACTGATCATGCTGCAGTCATCACCCTTATTATTCCCTGTAACAGTAGTGAATTCAGTGCTTTATATTCTTTTTTAAATATCGTTTTATATTTATAAATCACATTTACAAACCTTTTTACTTCTATTATTTCACTATATTATTTCACTTTACTTATATAAGATCCATTCTAAATTCATTTATCTTATTTAGATTTATAGCAATATAATCTCTTTTATTTTGAAAAAACAACTTTCAGATTTAATAGGATTCAAATTTCACAAATTCTTAGTTAAATCCATTTTATTTACAACTTATATTTATAAATAAATTCATATAGTTTTACTTCTTATATTTAAGATTATTTCACAATTGTATATCATTTTAATTATAATTCCATACTATATAATTCATTTGCTTATATAATTTATTCTTTTACAATTGTTTTTTAGTTAGATTATTCAAACATCTTTATTGACTTTTATAATTTACATTTTCAAACAAACAAACAGTTCATTTATATACACTTTAATAATTTTGAAAATTATTTCCTTTATATATAAAATATAATCGAGGTAAAATTATTTCATTTATCCGATTTAAAATGATACTATGTCGACTTATCTCGTTTAAGTATTTAAAAATCCCTATCGATAATATGGCATCCCACATACCGACCAGAATTCACAAACAACTCAACGGATAAGCAAACACAATATAAAACATTTTATATTCACTAACAAATACACGCTCATATATATAATACACTCAACTCAATCTAGTGTGCTACCATCCCTATCTATAATGAGTACACATCAAAGCTTAGGAATATACAAAATCTAAGCTCTGATACCACGTGTGACGGGACGCAACCAGTGGGTAATACCCACCGTAGCTCACACTGATACCTCGCGCTTTGCTTTTACGGCCAGCCTCTTGACTACAACCAACCCTTTCACTCTAGGGGCAAGAGTCATCCATTCGCTACCTAAAAAGAAGCGAGAACCCCATACCAGGCTGAACATAATCAAGCAAAACCGATGTACGTAATCTTTAGAAATGCAATACAAACATCCATACAAGTTTTCCAGGAACAGGACAAACCGAAGGTACTTTCCTACCACATCCTGTCGGGAAATCCCTAGGATTAGTAGCGAATAGTCCTTGCATGGATATTTCATAATAAAGAGACCACTGCTGCTGGATGTATATTGGGATTTTTACCCAAACGATCAATAAGCAGTCTCCCACTATAAAAATCCAGAATATCAACATCATCACAAAGCAACCTACACAATCGTCGCATATTTGGTCCGAAGTGCTTTTTAAATAAATCTGATCCCGGTCTCTTCGCACCAACAACGCAAAAGCGTTTCTCAACCTCACACAGAAACTAAGTCTCATAGACTTATCAAGTCTCCAACTTTCAGCATGCTATCTTTCGGGCCAACAAGGAAGCTCGATAGATTGAAGTAATACTCCGCACTATACGAATCAACATCCTCAACACAAACGATAATCAAACCTACACATAAGGCTACGTACTAAGTGTACGACTAAATAGTTCCCACGTCAAGTCGAGGAACTAAAATTTGGCAAAGTTTGATAGTTGGTTATTTAACTATCAAAGCAAACAAACAAATATTCAACATCATAACAATCACTAGGCCTTTTAATTAATCTTTTATTAATTAAATCACTTGCCAAATATCCACTTCAAATTATCTTTAAAAATATATATCTTCAAAACCTTTTCAACTTCTATATTGGCAAACATTTCCAAATACTTATTTAACAATAAGTAATCCACAAATCAATTTGTTTTCAACACTTAGAAAATATTCCATATACTTAAATCAGAATTAAGTATATATTTTATTCTTTAAGGAAAACATTCCCTTTAAACACATTTGTTTGGGTCAAAACGAATGTTGTGTAAAACATCGTTACGACTTCTCAAAATCAACAGTATAGGGATTCGAAAATAAGATAGATATATAAATCCCAATACTATACAAAAACATTTCCTTTCGAAATTTATTTACTATAACAACAGTGTTATAGTCCATCCTTTCCTTATTTCTCGAAAACCTCTATTTCAACAATGAATGTTGAAATCTATGGTTCGATATTTAACACATTTTAAAACATCTTTAAAACCTTTAACTCCATTTAAAATATCATTTCCCAAAATATATCCATTTTATTTAATATATTATTCACTGTCCAAAATCGTGAATTTAAATCATTTATCACATTCATTACTTCTACACATTTATTAAAGATAATCCACTGTCCAAAATCATGGACATAATTCATTTACCAATTTCATTGCTATAGCATATTTTAATTAAAGGATTATCCATCGTCAAAAATCGTGAATAAAATTCCTTTAAATAAACTTCTATATTTAACTTATCAAACTCAATTGATTTCGAATTTATAAACAATGTTTATAAATTCCATTCATATTTTATTAAAACTTCAATTTATAAATTCTCTTATTAACCAATTCTACATATATCTCATTTACAGCCAAAAATCCAATTTATAAGTTAATTCCTTATAAATTATTTATTTACAATTTTCATATAACTTCACAAATTATATAAATCGTATTCACTTATAAAATTCATTTATAACTTCATTTTAACATTTACAGTACTTGTCTATAATTCAATTACTTTGATTTATAAAATATCAATTTTATAAATCACATATATAAACCATTTAATTTAATTCAAAAACTCAATTTAAACTATTTACCAAATCATTAACTCAATATTACAAAAAAATAATCACATTTTGATTATATTTCACAAAAATCGTAATTTTTATAACATAAAAATTATAATATTTATTTATTTAAAAAAAATCCATTCCTTTAACACTTCAAAATTCAACAAAACATATATTATCAAAATCACTTGAAAATCCTTTTAGATTAGGAAATCATCATTTAACATTTTTAAATTTCCAAAATATGGTCCAATGCTGCAACAACACCAAATACATCAATCACGGCATCCAAAACATCATATATAATATGATAACAAAATATATAACAATATCTGTAAATAAATCAATATTGGTGAGGAATCCAATTGGATACCTCCAACCTTTCTTCTGCAACAAATATACATATTAGAATATGTGTACAATGGCCGCTTCGAGGCAGACGCACGTATAAAGGATCATCCGCTCATACACGGGAACGTATAGGGTCATCTGCTCCACTAGGCAGGAATAAATCCAAATACCAATCAATATATTATATATCATCCAAACAATCATCAATCATCATAAATTATATTTATTCTCATTCAACCAAAATTTTCACTAGTTCAAATAAATCCCAATCCAGCTCCATAATGTAATGCTCATCAATACGAACCCAGCGCAATTCGTTTCGTAAAAAACGGACCTCGTATGAAGAAATTATAGCGTTTTAAAAATTGTACAAATTTAAACACATAATCAATTTCAATTTTTTAATTTATTTTATAAACCTTTTAGTCCTGGCCGTTAGATTTTGAAACCCTAGATGTAGGCCGTCACTACCCTTCTTCCTCCATCATTCAGCCGTGAGCAAGAAACCCAAATAGCCGCTTACTAGATTGAATTATTGCGGCCACTACGATCGACTTGAAGACGATCGGCGACCAACATTTGAAAGCCCTTGCCCCGCTCTACCGTCGTCGAAAATTTGGTCAAGCTCGTTGGTGATCTGGCCTCGAAAAAAGCGCATGACCTGATGATAAACGCGGCCCATTTGACGTCGATCCGTAGCTCGAAACCCAATCTCGACCGTTGGATTTGAAGTTCTCGACGTTGTCTACAAGTTTGTAGTTAAAGCATTTTTGAATAGATTGATGGATTTGAAGATAATTGAGGAGAAATGAAATTCAATTCTGGCCATTAACAAGAAGTGGCGGCTAGGGCTTTGAAACCCTATGATTTGAGAAAAAGGAAAAAAACGAGGGGCTTTTATAGAAAATTTCACGCATTATTCATCCGAAATTTTTCCGAATTCCAAGCGAAGCATCCCGCCTGGCGTATATAAGGTTGTACCCCTATTCTGAACGCAATGGAATATATATCGGGAGCCATTTCGATCGTATTTGGAAGATAGTTTTTCAAATCGACTATTTAAATTTAAAATTCACTTAAACCGATTTCCTACGCGTTTTAGCTTGCCCCGGACAAACCGTAAATCCGATTGACACGAAATTTGAAATTTTATAATAATTGATCATTATGGATCCAATGAAACTAGTTTCATCGAAATCTGAGACTGTATGAAAAATGGCTATTTTTACTCGTCAATTAAATATTAAAATATTCAATTTCTATAATTTAACTTTTAATTCAATTTTAAAAGTTATCTAACATCATTCTAATTCAAATGGAATTTAATTCAATTTTATACAACATTTTTATTCATTTTAAATTCAATTTTCTATTTTTTCTACAATTTCAAATATTAAACTAACAATTTAATTATCCAATTTAATTACTATATTCGAAATATTATTTATTCAGCTTATTAAATTTACTTGTGCATATTTAAAATCAATTAAATAAACGAATTTCAAATGACTGAAATTCTGGGTCGTTACATTTACTTTGCTTAAAGATTCTATTAATTACTATCATTCACCGGACTTTTAATTGACGCACTCTTCTATTTTCCCCTATTTTTCCCCTATAGGCAATCAAGGGCAAGGAAGGTAGAAGGCAGCTTCTTGGGAGACTTCTTTGGAGATCCAATCATGTATGTCGTTCTTTTATTCTCAACTTTTAGTTCTTGTATTGCACTAGCACTATGTTGAGGGATAATTATACTCTAATTTTATTGTAACGATCCCGTTTTTAAGTCAATTTTAATTTTGTAATTAATATAATTTTTTTAATTAATTTGTAAATTAATTTGGATTTTCCAGAACAAATAAGAAAGTGAAAATTAGCCACAAGGGCCTCTTTAGCAAGTGCAATTAGTTTACAGGACACACAACTGAAATAATTACTTTTAAGGACAAAATGAAAAATAATTAGTTTCTAAGGCCTAAAAACCTATGAAATTATGTCCTTGAAAGTAATAAGACTGCTGATTTTTTCCTTAAAAGTAATTATTCTACTAACTTTAGCCTTGAAATTAATTTCTGTGGACGTGCGTCCTAGAAACTAATTGGACTGCAAAATTTGTCCTTCTAGTGAAATCCCCAAATAAGAAATGTGTTTGTTTATATATATAGAAATAGAATTTTGGTTTTGAAATTCAAAATAAATATGTTAGAAATAAATTGGATTTAAAACTCTATGTTTTAAAGTGAATAAAAATTTGTTTTATATTTATAATATGTATATATATACACACACACATTGTGATTTGAAAGTTATATTTCGAATTTGATATAAGTAAATTTATAAAAGCTATTTAAAGGTTAAATCCTAATATATATACACATATATATATATATATATATATATATATATATACCTGCTTATTTTTTAATGTGTAATTAGGTTTTAAAATCCATTTCTTTAAAGTTATAACTATTTATAAAAGGAAATGCATTTATTAAAAACATAAAATATTTAAAACATTAATATTTAAATAAAGACAAGTGTAAAGAGATTTTAGCATGCTTTAAACATTTTAACAAGCATTAAAACAAGTGCAACTCTTTTGAATATGAATTTAAAAAGTGTTAACAAAGTATAACTTGGATTTACAAGTGGCATTCAAATTTTCTTTTAAATTAAATTTTAAATAACATGTTATAGAAAGAAAAAAATCAAACTTCATCTCTTCATTTCTAAAAATCTTCTTTCATCCCTCATACCAAAAACACAAACTTGGGAAAAGAAACAAAATCAGGAAAGATTCAAAAATAAACAAACTAAAATCTAGAAAGCTTGAACCAGAGAAACCCAAAACAGTTAAAACAAATTAGAGGCAATCAAAAATCAAAAATAAAAAAAACAAAGCAAAGATCAAAGTTCAGATCATCAACAACAATCTCAAACATCAGTTTCAAGCTAAAAGTCAAGTTCTAGATTTAAGTTGAAAAAATAAAATGCATGTAAATTCAATAACAATCAAAGCAAGCTTCTGATCTAAAAATTCCAGATCAAAACAAAATCAAAGTTTTCAGATTTCATTTCCAGGTTTTCAAGATGTGTTCTCTCTCTTCCCATCTAGGTGAGTAAACTAACTCATTAACCTTGAATCTGTTATATATCTTGATAATAATTTGAAGTTTTGTTGTGAAAAATGTTTGTATGAATGACAAAATATGTCTGTATGTATATATATATATAGGTAGATTGATTTGTGCATGTCCGTATATGTTTATATAGATATCCCTGTTATATTACATGCTCAAAGCCACTAAAAGAAAATTCAGTTGCTCCTTATATAATCAATTTTAGACTTTGATCTCTAAATGGAAGACGATTATAAGGCTATGAAATTATTTTTTAAAATAGTTTTAAGTGTTTCTATTTAGTAAATATTTCAAAAAATTGAAATTACAGTGAATATCAACTTTAATCAGAAAATCAAAGATAAAAAATTTGAGTTCTGATTATAGACGTAGATTCGTATTGCAAAAATAATGAATTTTGGTAATCAATTCATGATTTGTAAGTTTGTTAATTAGGGTATTTTTGGATTGAACGAATTTGGTTTGTGGGCCAATTTCGGCGATAGTATGGGTTATGAACGTTGGGGTCGTGGCCGAAGATCGCTTGTGGTTGGGGGTCACAAGAAATTAGTAGCATGATTTTGAATTCACCATGGTGGTGCGGCGAAGCTGTTTTAGGGTTTAAGTGTTGATTTGGAACAGGGTGGTTATCGAGGCGATTTCAATGTCGTGACGACATCGGGTGGAACCGGGGTGGGGGAAAGAGGAGCTTTGAACTATGGCGAAGGCTCTGGCATGATGTTGAGGACCCTGGTGGTCGGAGGTAACGACGCGAGGAGGTTGCTGGCGACCGGGTTCTTTCCTCTGGTGTTCGAGTTTGCTTGATTTTGTTTGGCTTGGTCAAAGTGAGATCTGGGTGATCGAAGTGATGGTGAGGGTCGGGAGGAGCTTGGTGGTGCCGACGTGTTTGGTCGGAGGTAGTCGCGACTGTGTGCATGGTGCACAGAAGCATGTTGTATCTGGTGGTTGCTGTTGGATTTGGGAAAGAAGCAGTTTCCTCGGGTTAGTCTCGAAGTAGATCGTGTATTGTCTCGAAGCAAGTGGTGAGCGTGAGCTGCTCAGGTTTTAGCTCGGGAAATTTTGATTCGGGCCTGGGTATTTTGATGGGATAATTTAACTAGGTTTAAAAGTAAAAGTAAATTTTTGTTAACAAGTTTTGAAAGCAAGCATTAAACATATTTCAAAGAGAAGTTTAAACATGTTTTCAAATGAAAGTATTGATCAAATTTTTTTGAAACAAATTTCAAAAAAATAAATAAATTATAAAGCCAAATGTTTTTGAATTAAAATTGTTTTGTTTTTGGAATAAGCATATTAGGTTGATTAATTAAATAAATCCCTAAGGATTTTAGATAAATGTATTGAGTTTTAAATAATCATAAAGGTTTCAAGTGATTTTGTATTTCGAGTATTTAAATAAAATTTAAAAGTTAATTAAGTAATAATTAAGATCAATGGTTAATCATTTAATTAACTAAGTCTTGGGTAATTAAAGAGTAATTAATAAATGTAAGTAATTAAGAATAATAATTTAATAGAAGCAATTAAAGGATAATTACTCAATGTAATTAATTAAAGAATTAATTACTTAATTATTTAAAAGACAATTAATTAATGTGATTAATTAATTAAGGTAATTAATTTGAAGATAATTAATTAATTAAAAGGTTAATTAATTAATGAAAGTAACTAAGGGATGATTTATTACTTAAAAGATAATTACTTAATGTAAGTAATTAAAGGCTAATTAATTAATAATTAAAGGTTAATTAATTATATAATTAAAAGATAATTACTTAACGTAATTAATTAAGGGTTAATTAATTATGTAATTAACTTAAGGTTGATTAATTTATGTAATTAATTAAGGATAATTAATTAATTAAATGATAATTAATTAAGGGTTAATTTGTTAATGTAATTAAGGTTAAATAATCAATGTGGTTAATTTAAGGTTAATTAATTAATCAAAGGCTAATTAATTAATATTAATTAAGCAAGGTTTGAAAATTAATTCATAAGTAATTAATTTAATTGATTAATTATAATCAGGTGATTAATATGGATGATTGAATTATATTGAATGCTTGAATTGCTTGATATCTCTGATATGTGATGTTATGTGAAATGATTGCTTTGGATTGAGGTGTGAACTGTGATTTATTTTTCTGTGTTGAATTGACTAGTTTATCTATGAATGAAAGATAAGCGTTATAGGATTATACCGCTTATCGATAATGTTATGCTTGAATTGATGATGGTTGTGATATTTTATTGTTGTGTGCAAAACCCTTGAACTACACAACACACACAAATATGGATTTCATGAGAAATTGGTTAAGTCATGGGTTTTTGAATTTAATATTAATTTATTCAAAATGGAAAAAGAATATCAAAGTTGAATTGTGAATCCAAAATGGTTTGGAAGTGAAAATGAGTTTAATATAAAAGGAGTTTTGAAGTTAAATTTATTTTGAATGGTTTGTTAAAGTTTTGAAATTAAACAGTTTAATTTGAATTTGAATTCAACATTTTGAAGTTTAATTATATATATATATATATATATATATATATATGAAAAATATGGTTTTAAGGGTTATACAGACTATAAATTGTATATATATGGATTTTAAACCATTTTTAAAGTATTTTGAATGAATTATTTTGGGAATTTAATTTAACCCAAATGGAGCTTGCCGGATACGGCAGTTCGCTGATTTTCTAATTTCACTTTAAAGGCTATAACTTGAGCATATATAATCAGATTTTCCCAAAACGTAAAACATTTGTTTTCAAATGATAATACCTTTCATATAAAGAAGAATTCCCAGTATTTGTTGAAAGGATTTCAAGTTATGAGTGAATCAAATTGGAAATAGTTTTGAAAGCTATGAATGAATCTTTGATAAAGATTTGGTAAACCTTGTTTCAAATTGAAGTGGATTTTAAAAGGTGAATCTTTTGTTTAAAAGATTAAAAGTGGAAATTTGTTTAAACCATTCAAAAGGAAAAGTTTTGGGGGCTAAAAAAAATTGTGACTTAACTAAGATCCTAATGTATCCATATTGTTTTTAAAATAAGCGCTCATTATTCGGTTTAGCCGGGAGAAGACTTTATGTCATAAAACCCATTCCGAATAATGATACGACGAAATGGACAACATTAGAAGATGGTGGTGAAGATTGGGTATTTTCGAAAGCGAAAGGATTACCTGTCGAATGTCTCTATACCGAATGGCCCCGGTATAGAGATTTCCCTATGTGATAGGGAGTCCGGACGTGATTAGGGATTATTCAGATTTGCAAGGGCTTCTTTGAAGTGCCTTCGGTTCCATTCAATGCTAGAATGGACTTCTATGGATGTATGTCTGACGTTAAACTTTGAGACGTAAAACTGGTTTCTATCAAATACATTTCTTTTTGGTGGCAGAGAATTTATTCTCTTAGCTTAACACCCTTCTCTAAGACATACGAGCTCAGAGGTTATGTACTTGATATTTATTAGTGATATATTCCCTATTTGGTAATGTGGCATGCTAAGTATTGACCATTTTTGATCGAAGCATGGCTTTTGTGAAAAGCATATTTTTGTGGACGAGACTTTGTCGTACCTCACACCTCGAAAATCGTCGAAACTGGAAAGATGTAGCAAGGTTATGAGGGTCGTGCCCTTTAGGGTATGTGCATTTCCTTCTGGAAAAAAAGTGGTATCATGGTATGGAGCCCGGATATTTAACTTATGTGGTTATTGCAATTTGTTGGTGAATCTCGAAATAAAGGTCAGTGACGACCGAGGGATGGCACACTCGTGTCAGCTAGTTACCTAATTACAGAAGTAATCCGACCTTGTGTTGGCAAAGAGCTGGTTAAGTTCTTGGGGCGTCCCTCCATAGGCGCATCCATTCGGTGAAGGAAGTTCCTTAGCTTTGACCATTTATTGGAAATCCAATCACCCAATACGATCCCTTTACGATTGCAATTGTATAACCTGCCATCTTAACTGGCAGCTATTGCAGGCATAATATAATTGTACCTATGCTAGATAAGATTAATATTGTACTTTTGAAATGTTTTCCACACTATGAACTAATAACAATATCAAAAAGATTTTCGTGTATCAAGCGTGTTTGACTACATAAGGAGAAATCACCCCCCAAGTGTGCGATTGCATTGTGTGTGTGCCGGGAGGCTTTATGGTAGTTTCATTTTCTAAGAAGTATAGCGGATTTCTTTTTAATTCTTTTTGTTTGTTTTGTTTCAAACAATTGTTTTTGTTTGCTCACACTAGTCCTATGACTGACCTAGAGTTTATTGTTCCCTTTCTAAATTCTGGGTGGCTACAATTTTTCACACCGGCAGCCTAGAGTCAGGTTATCAGATAGTCAGCTAGTAGGTGTGGCTTTTGGCAATCTTTGAAGTCTTTGGTTTGGAAATCACATTGTGCACCGAGTTTGCTTAAGTTCAGCATGATGGTGGTTCTCGCTTCTGGTTTGGGATCTTTGGAGCTTTGGCATTGAGATATTGTCTTTCTACTGCTGCTGCTTTGTTTTTCCGTTGTTGTATCTGTCTCTGATATTGTTGATCATTCCATATTGTGTCACTGTTGTATCAGTTATGATGTATCAATAAAATTGTTTCTTCCTGTTTCCGCTATGCTGTATTCACCTAATGTTGTTATAAGCTCCGGCGAATCGGATTTCAACTTTTGAATCTGCGGCATTCGAATACGGATGAAGTATGGATGTCAATTTTCGAGCGCTGAGACCTGGGTCGTCACATTTATGGAGACTATGGTTTTTGATTTAACAAGACATATATAGGTAGTTTTACATTTGATGTATTTGGTACTTGGTGACTTATTTTTATCATCTTATATTATGGAGTTTTATTTTTAGAAAAATACTATAATTGTTTCTGCTGTGTTATTATTATTATTATTATTATTTATTATATTGTGAATCTTAGTCTCTGCTAATTTATAGTTATAACTACAACGCACCACACCATTTAGTATGTCCTTTTGGGTGTACTAAAAGGTTTGGGGCATTACATTTACTTTACTGTAGACACTATTATAATAACATATTGTACTATGTATGTAAATAGTATAATGGATCCTTAGGAGATGGCAGTCCCGAACATCTCTTAAGTTATTGCACGCACGTTAAACACTGGATAGGAGATGTAAAAACCCGTAAATATCTCTGAAGCCCTTACACTCATATTTATTTACTGTTAATTTAACTTACATAAGATCTTTTAGTTCTGACTCGAGTATTTTGTCTTTTCATTACGCTCCGGTCAGTCTGAGCTTTTCAGTGTATTAAAGACCATTTTTCTCTAGAGGATGAAGACGGAGATTTGTATGCTATATATTATATTTATACTACTACATCATGTTGTTCCGCTGCATTATATATTTATTTTTGTTGTATGTATAACTCTGATTTTATTGTAAAGTGTAATCAAATGTATTTGTAAAACAACTTCATGAACTATTTATTTGATTATTATATTTGGTAATTCCGCTGTGAGATTTTTTGTTTGTTTTTCTTTCTTGTCTCTTCTTTTTCTTATTTACCCCATAACAATCCTCCTTTTTGAATGGTTTGGAATCGACATATGTGTTTTATTGTCGATTTAAACTGTCCAAAAAAATGGGTCATTAAAGTTATAAATATCTATCCTTACAAATGCGCAATATAGTTATACAGGAGTGTGGTGGAAATGGGCAACAATCTTTAGAAGAATCTTCTAACGTCATGCTTCGAGCTCCATCCAGATTTCTTCTAACTAAACTTGACTACTAGGCTACTTAGGAAAATTAGGGCACCTAGAGTTTAAGGGACACTACACCAAAAAGCTGTTTTTGCCACACCTCCTTCTGCCTTATTGGATGCGGCTTAAATCCATACTAAATTGGATACGGCTAATAATCGTATCAAATGAATTCGACACGGCTATAAGCCATATCAAATTTGATACGGCTTTAAGCCGCACCTAATTCCGTGCCTTTTTCTGGCGCAAACTTTTCCATCCAATACGCATATCTTCCCTCCAAATAATTCGATTTCTCCCTATTTAGATACGGTTCTTAGCTGTATCAATTTTGATACGTGTTTTAGCCGTATCTAATTCGTGCTAATTTTTGGTGCGAAATTTTTACTACCAAAACACGTCCCAGATCTGCTCCGTTTCGTTCCTTGCTAATAATTTTTGGTGCGAATTATTTTCCCCAAATTATTTCGTTCAATTCCTTTCAACTGTTAAAATCCCTCGTTCTTTTCATCATACTGCTCGTGGATCGTCTCCTACCGCGGTCCACTCTAACCATCATTTTGCTATTGAAGTCCGCTCTCACCATCGTCTCGCATTAGGGTTCCTCGTCATTTGGATATCTCTGTAAGTCTCCTAGTTGTGCCTTTTCCTTTGTTATTTGTTTTATCATTTAAAATTGTAATCCGTTTAGTCTTTACCTTGGTTTCTGGTTATGAAACTTGGAATGTTTGGATAGCCTGTTTCTATTCTGATGCCACGGTGTTGTTTATTGCTTTAAGCTTTTAACGGAAATTAGCACCATTTGTTTCATAGTATATGTGACAGCCTGGTGTTTGAGTGAGTGTTCTCTTGCTTATCCACTTATGTGAATCCTTCATGACCATAATTCTAATAGCTTGCAAAGTTTGATGTCAATGGCTGGAACAGTTGAAATTCTATTAAAATGATGGCATCGTTTGGTATTGTTTTACACTTATTGGAATCTAGTATTACAAAATATTATGAGTCGATAATCGTCCTTGGGACTACTTGTGATTGCTGATGGAAGTTGGTCTCTTTGGAATCTGATTGACATGCATATAAAAGTTTAACCAGTTTGAAATTAGATGATTATATGTGCTTGTATCATGTCGTATTTTGTTTCTATACTTATTTCTTAGTATGTAGCTTGTTTTGTAAAGTCGTTAAGTCTATATACCTTAATTTATTTTGTTAATGGGAAGATGAAGTTGTAATGGGATAATGGATTGTTTGCATGAAGGAAATAGAGAAAATGGAGTTGATGAAGGTGGTGCACTGTTTGTGATGATTTGTGGTTGGAGTAGGTTGAACGGGTCAGTGGGATGTATGGTAATATAGGAGGTAATTGTGATGGATGGATGGTGATGGTCACTGTTGATTTATGGACGGTAGAGTGGTGCCAGTATGAATGTGGTTGGTGGGATGTTGAAGTATAGAAGTGGTTGATGAATAGCGGTGAATAGTATATGGAAGTAGATGACAATAGTAGTGTAAAAATATTTGGATGAGGCTCTGTTTGCAGGCAAAAGAAGGGGATTATTTTTAAATATACAGTTGATGGAGTCTTGAAGCAGCAGCAGTAAGCTTGAGTGTGTGTTGTGGCCTTGAAGTTGGTCTGGAAGAAAACTTGCAGTGCAGTGATAGTCAGGTGATAGGAGTTAATAAAGTGCTACTGTGGGATGTTAGAGGTATTGGCAGAGAGTGTTGTTACTGATATTGTATTGTTGCACAGTGCGGTGGGTTGGATGGTGTGCATTGTTGATGACAGTGAGTATTGATGGAATATAAGATTTGAATTTGTATTAGTGGGTGTGTTACAAAATGGTTGCACTGTCGTGGCACAGAGTTGTGGTTCTGGTGGTGGAATCGTTTGAAGTGATGACAGAAGTTTTGAAGGGTGTTGATATTTGGTCTTTGGCAGTTTTGAAAGAGAAGTTGAAGCTTTGTGGGTTGTGTTTCAGGAAGGTATTGGCAAAAAGCAGTGACTTGTCGTAGGTGATGATGTCTTCTGGTGATGTGAATGTGGCTTGGTGTGAAGTTGATTTGGTGATGTGGTTATTGTTTGAAGATTGAAGGTTGGTCAGTTGACCTATTGTTTGTGATGGGTGGAGGAAAGCAGGGATGTGCAGAAGTAAGATGATGGGTAGGGGAAAAGGTAAGGTAAAGGGCGGATAGAGGCAACAGGCAGTGGTCTGGTTGTATGCTGTTTGTAATGGCAAGTCGATCAGAGAGAGGTGGATAGTGTGGTTCTAGTGACAGTGAATTGGCAACAAGAAGTTTGGAGAATGATATTTATAAAACTAGATGCAATTGAATGCATTTACCATGATCCTGTTATGAATATTAGGAATGAAGATTTTTTATTCATGTGTTGTAGATGGTCAGCGTGTTAATATTAGGAATAAAATTATTGTTAATGGTGCAAGCCAAGTCAGGAGAGGGGTAATGCATAGACATTACTCCGGTGCTACAAAATAGCACCGTTGTAATGGCAAAATTTTTGGAAACAGTTTGGTGCTAATGTTAACTTTTACAGAAATGCTGCTTTTATAATTAAGAGTTTCATAGAAAAGAGTCTATATCAATATACTTCGTACATCTGAAAACATGACCCTTACCTTACAATGTGGGACTATTCTCTTCTCGTATTTTTAATAATTCATTTCAATTCAAAAAATTTCCAATAATTTCCCACTTGAATTTTTCAAAAACTTTCTTTTCGAGCAATTGGAATGAGGACCCATTGAAGGGAAAGTCTCATGTTCTGTTACATATGATATAGGAGGGTAGTATGTCTTTCAGCATAGACAAACAATGGATAACTGAATCAGATCTAAAATCTACATACTATATAGACGGGGTGCAGAAGTTCATTAGTTTTGTTGAAGAAAACAGTGGTAAGAAAGGAGTGTATTTATGCCCTTGCACCCAGTGCAAAAATATGAAGATGATCAAATTAGATGAAATTCATTTTCATTTGCTTAGATGGGGTATCATCCAATCATATACAGTGTGGTATTTTCATGGGGAAAAAGGGCGAAGATGGAAAAACAACAACCAGTTAGTCATGACATAACTACTGATGAGTCTGAACATATTAGGATGGAAGATCTGGTCAATGATGCAGATAGATTTCATCATTTTCAACCTACAAATCCGTTGCCTGATCATGCTAATGTTGGAGAGCAGTCTACTGATTATCCAGATTGGCAGGCCAATGAAAGGAAGAAGTATAAATCACTTTTTGGTAGGGTAAAAGAGCCACCGTATCCTTCATGGTCAAAAGGGATTACGAAGCTGTATGCCATTGTGAAACTAAATGGCTTGAAGACCCAATACGGCTTTTCAGATAATGGTGTGACTGCACTTCTCGAATTAATAAAGGAGCTACTCCCCGAAGGTAACACGCTGCCGATAAAGTACTCTGATGTGAAGAAGATCGTTAAGCAAGTTGGGATGAATTACAAAACTTATGATGCATGCATCAATGATTGCATATTGTACTGGAAAGATAATGAGAAAAAAGTTTCTTGTACAAATTGCAATGAACCTAGATATATGACATCATTAAACAAAGAGAGAAAATGCACCAAAGTACCTTGAAAGACATTAAGACATTTTCCTTTAGTTTCTAGATTGAAGAGACTGTATACTGTACCATGGATAGCAGATGCGATGACCTGGCATGGTCGTGCCAAGTCTTATCCAACCGTAATGCGTCATCCATGTGACACTTCTCAATGGAAAGCCGTAGATTCTTTTGACCAAACTTTTGCTGCCGAGCCATGAAATGTCACACTTGGAATAGCAACAGATGGTTTATGTCCACATGCTTCTCTCTCTAACCCTTACAGTTGTTGGCCAGTAATTGTAGTACCATGTAATCTTCCTCCGTCTATGTGCATGAAAAGGGAGTTCTCAATGTTAACATTGTTGATTTCTAGTCCAAAACTTCCAAGAAAAAATATTGATGTTTATTTACAGCCATTGATAGACGAGTTAAAGCAGTTATGGGAAGGAGTCGTTACATTTGACTCGTTACGTAAATCTGAGTTCACAATGAGAGCTAGGGTGTTGTGGGCAATCCATGATCACCCTGCTTTTGGGACTTTATTGGGATGTACAACTCACGGTTACTTTGCATGTCCTATTTGTGGGGAAAACACTTGTTCTTATCATCTTCCTGAAAGTAAGAAGATGTGTCACATGGGACAATGAATGTTTCTTCCTAACGAACACAAGTTTCGATACGATAAGACAAATTTCAACAACGAACATGAACTTCGTCGTCCTAAATGGACATTGACTGGTTTTCAAGTTTAAAAAAAGTAGCGAATATCAAAATGAAAGTTGGTAAACAAAAAGAAGAAATTGGTTGAAAACGGAAAAAGTCAACCAATGAAGATGTTGACAATATTTCTGGATGGTATAGGAGGTCTATCTTTTTGATTTACCATATTGGAAAGCAAATTTGATCCGACATAATATTGATGTTATGCATACGGAGAAGAATGTCACGAAGCATCTCATCAGCACCATTATGGACCATAAAGATAAGTCAAAAGATTGCATCAATGCACGCAAGGATTTGAAAATCATGGGTATAAAACAAAAGTTGTGGGTGATGGAAGATCCTGAAACAAATAAAATAAGCATACCAAAGGCAATTTTCACTTTGAGCAAAGAATAAAAGATACGGTTTTGCACTGTTTTGAAAAATCTGAAAGTGCCTAACATATTCTCTTCTAACTTCCACAACAATATGAGTATCAATCCTCCTGAACTAAGAAATATGAAGTCACATGATTACCATGTCACAATGCAGCATACGCTTCCAATATTGCTTCAACATTCTTATCCACAACATAAGGATCTGTGAAATGCTATTCATCGTATTAGTTTATTCTTTAACATTTTGTGTTCAAAGGTGATCAATAGGGAACATCTTTTAAAAGCAAAGGCTAGCTTAGTAGAAGCAATGTGTGTTTTTGAAAAACATTTTCCACCTGCATTTTTTGATACCGGTGTCCACCTTATGGTTCATTTAGCCGATGAAGCGTTGATTTGTGGCCCTGTCAAATATAGATGGATGTATCCATTTGAATGGTAAATTTTTAATTTCAGTTATGTACATCATTATTTCATATAAATAGCTACCGTCTACAATATATAATTGATCACGTTTATAGGTTGATGAAAACATATAAAGGATATGTGCGCATCAAAAGATACATTGAAGAGTGTATTGCAGAAGGATATATCGTACAAGAAGTTAGTCTTTACTGCATGGAATATATGCCAAATGGAGGTGATGGCAATCATAAACATACCCGCGAAGTGTTTTTAGACGAGGACGATGAGTTTGCTGGTGAGATACCTCTGGATAATGGTAAAGATATAACATTAACCCAAGTGCAGTTTGAACAAGTGCGTAGATGGGTCTTTAATAAGTACGATGGATTAGATGAATGGAAGAAGTAAGTTCACAAACTTGTCCGGAATTTAAAAATTTTTAATTCATTTTATATATACATATTGATATGTGTTTTTCGTAGAAGGTATAACTGCTATGTGAAAAGTACTAGATTTCAACCTCGAGGCAGGGCTACCACCGTGGAAATCGTTCAAAGTTTTAATCTATGGTTATGTAATGATGTATAACATCGTCTTAAGTATTTCATGTGTTTATAAGTGTGCAATACATCTTCGTGATCATGCTTTTTTACTTATTTTGTTTTATGTA
Organism: Allium cepa; assembly: GCA_030765085.1. NCBI lineage: Eukaryota > Viridiplantae > Streptophyta > Magnoliopsida > Asparagales > Amaryllidaceae > Allium > Allium cepa. The sequence goes on from CM060941.1 coordinate 1,048,883,618, forward strand.
CCTGTTAAAGACCATCGATGTTGATCCAACTCTGTGGCGGCTAGTGCACGGGCCGAAGTTCATAACGCGTAGTTATATGAAGTACCAAGTGAATGGATTTTCATTTTCCACGAAAAAGTACGAAGACCGTATGGTAACACAAAATAGCGGTGTATGCATGAGAGCAATTACAAAATTTAGAGCGAGTGGTAAGGATAAAAATTATAAGGAAGCAGAAACAACGTATTATGGAGTCATTCAACAGATACTTGAGTTGGATTACACTGACTTCAAACAAACAGTTTTTTATTGTGATCGGGTAAAGGTCGAGAATAAGCTCAATGGTTGCAAAATAGATCCCATTTCAAACTTGATCATGGTAAATTTATGGAAATTGAAGAACAAAAATAACGTAAATGACGAGCCATTTATTCTTGCATCAAAAGCGAGTCAAGTTTTCTACTCAAAAGATTTAAAAAATAACGGACGGTCTGTGGTCTTGCATACACCAAAACGGTTGACTACAAATATGGATGACATTGAGTTCCCTACCGTCCATCAATCAGCTTTTGAAGACAATGAAAAATTAGAAGACCTTACCAAATCCATATGTTAACTTATTAGTATTCGTACATCACAAGATTGTGTGTCTGTATATTTTTAATTTCACGATTGTGTGTATGTATGGTTTTGAAAGTCACAGAGTTTTGAGCAAAGCTAAGGGTAGACATATATCCCTCGTATATCTTACTCTACAGTAGACATAGCTAAGGTAAGTCACAGACTCATTTCTTTTAGATTATATCTTACTCTACAATTCATATTGTTAGCCTTTGTATATTTATCTACTTTCTGTCAAGCGCCTATTTCTTTTCTCAGAAAAAAAGTTTGTTTCTTTGTTTGTTTCTCTAAAGAGGACGCCTTGACATATTAGTCAGATCTATTGAATTCTCACTATGCTCAATATAATATAGAAGTTTTAGTAGGAAATGAGAAAAGGGCAATCTTATATTTTGTGTGAAATGAAGTATTATATTCTTATGCAACGGTCTTTGTAATAAATGCGCAGTATTTAGTGAATAGTATGCAAGAGTATCTAATTCCTACACTGGTGGAACTCTATCTTTGTGACTTTGATGAATACAGATCTTGAAGCATTGAATCATCAGTTTCTATTTTTTCGGTTTGTTTTACCCATTTGTATAACTCATGTAATATACATATGGGTCACATGATTGATACAACTTTTGTTTTTTTCCATTATAACAGGCTATTTCTTATTACTTGGTGGGATCGCCTATGACATTAACACAAGTAGATTATCCATTGCTCTAATCCGTAAGCAATGCATACAAACTTCTTCCTTGATTATTGTTAGTTGCACTGTGTTGTACCTTTTTCATGCATTATTGGATCTTAAGTTAAGACTGCATTTCATTTTCAAGAATCCTTTCATAGTCAGTTTATGCAATGCTTGTAGACCACATATTTTATAAAACTGTGATTATAATGCATTATTGGGCTTGGACTTGATTATGTATTAACTGCCTAAACTTTTAGTCTCTCATCCAGTAAGTATGAAAACAGAACTTGAATGATATTTGTTTTTATTTAGTTGCTTTGTTTAACTGTTATATTAACTAAATACAATGAACTGTTGTTTCGTAGTTAATTTAGTTAGTATTAGTTAATGAAATAACTAAATTTAGTTACAAGTAATTGCCAATGGCAGTTATTGTTAATTGTTAAATGTTTATTTAGTTTATTTAGTAAATCATATTTTATTGTGGGGGAGTTTAATCCAATTACATTCCATATAAGGAATGTCATTTAATTATTAGAAGATCGTGTTCCCCTACTCTCAGAGATATTCAGGGGTAAACTCACCTTATTTGTTTGCTTTTTCTTGCCTTTTCCTTAACTTACAAAACTAGATTGTTCCACAAAGGGTTGTCAATCATATCAGTATTTTTAGTGGCTTTAAATTCAAAAGGACCTTCTTCATTCTTAGAATACCTTAGTAACCTTACTTTGTTGGTGTTGGTATCACCGCTCTTTGAACTTGCATTAATTGCTGTTAATTTAGGCTTCTGCCCTTTTTATTTGTTGAAGTACTAATATGACATTCTGGCTAGGTACTAAGGCTAGGTTAGACATTGTTTGATTATATGTTCTGTACGTGTAAGTGTCTCAACATTGATATTCTTTGCTGAATTATGATTCTAAGTTGATGATAGAATAAATGATGCCACTTGATTGTTATTAATATTGATAGGCTCATCTATATTCATCATGTTTTGTTCATTAGAGTTAATATTCTACAATTATGGAATCCAATAATTATGATAGTTGCATAATTTCTCGAAGTGACCAAAATAGTTGCAAATGGCACATTTTGAAGGCTGCTACTCGTAAGAAAAATGTTGCCAAATTAAACTTTTGTTTTCATCTAGAATAGGAATTTTGCTAGGGAATGTAAAGTCGGAACTTACATCAACTAAAATATGAGCATATACTATGTGACTCATACCTTATATGAGTTGATCCAATTTGATAGGAACCCCTATAGTTAAGTTATATGCCTAGTGCCTTTACCTGTCCAGTACTGAATATCTAGACCAAGAACTCTTACCCAAATTGGAATATATTTTAGAAACTCTTTCAAAAGTTTTATTTTTGCAGTACCTTTTTTCATCATAACGAGTCTTTTATCATGAAAATAAGGATCATTTGCTAGAATTGTCTCATAGTCTTTAATCCTTTCGAACTTTACAAAAAGAAACCATTATCCTTCAAATAGAATTGAAAGTGTCTGTCTGGTTTCTGAACTCTTGAAATATATGCTTTAAAATAGTGATAGTATTATTTGGGGCCCTCCTTTTTATGCTTGTACAGTGGAAGGTAAATCAGGTTTATCTAACTACGGCTTCTGGATCAACTTTCATTCGTGATTAATGGAAGGTAAATGACCGAAGGTTTTTTTTATTTAGTTGCTTTGTTTAAGATTTTGGAAATTACTTTGACTTTGAAGCTTCTTAAATATTTGATTCAATAATGAAACTGGCTTTTGCAGATTGTTTGATACTTAGATTCATCACTTGTTGTACATCTTCACTTGCTGTGCAGGTTTGAACCAAATGCAAAACAAAATTTCCATGTCAGAAAATCCAACATCTTCAAATTCGTCATGTTCAGAGGTGAAGAAAGTTGATCAAAACTGACTTGGTATTCCGGTTTCAGATAATGCTGGAAAAATCGCTACTACGCTTGGTAAACTAGTAAGAGCTCATGTGCCAATATCATATATAGGTTGGGATAAAGTACCCGGAATATATAAAGACAACATTTGGAATGAAATGGTGGTAAGTAAATATTTTTGTTGGAACCAATTTAAACTAGAAAATAGCTAGCGGTATTTCAGGGACTTGATATCCTTTTTCTTATATTATGTGTAACTAGACAATATTTAGGTTTGCATAAAAGTATGAAAAAACTGGACATGAGATTTCATTTTTCATCGCTTTATTGTTTTCTTTACTGTTTCAGTTCTTTTGGAGTTCAGCTTTGTAAAGATTCAAATATTAATATAATGTTTTATTAATTTTCTGAAGTACTTATGTCACCTACTGGAACAATTTGCTGAGTTTCCTGTATAATTGGTTTCTCTTATTACATTGTTAAAAGCTTCATAAGGATTTTGTGCTTATAATGTAAGTAGTCGCTGTAGTGCAAAAAATGATTTAGAGTTAAAATTGTGAATCTTTAGATATTCATGATTCTAAATGTGCATATCCTGTTTAGTCAACTCTTTATGCTTATATAATGTAAGTAATTCCTTGTTTAGTCAATTGTAGAATTTCATGTCGATAGCAAGCAATGATAAATACACATAGCCAAAATATAACTTCAAATGGAAGAGAGAACAAATTCCTATCTGCTTAAGAACACAGTAAAATCTCCCATAAAGGCTGCTTTATTTTTACGCCCGTAGAAAATTCTTGTGTTTACCTAAAGCTATTTGGTCTGCATGTTAGTACAAATAATTCTTCTTCATTTTTGAATGCTGCATTCATTTTGCGATAAAAGGTTAATGTAATTGTAAGTTACAATATGATATGAATAATGCCAACATAGATTGATAAATTAAGAAAGGAGGTAGGACTATCTTCTCTGGATATATTATCAATATATCCAGTCCACACCCTTTGAGGCTTTTGTAATTTCTTAAGTATTTGCAAAAATTTCAGCATTTGAATGATATCCAACTGTATGTGTGCTATTTTACAAAGCATTCATTTTCACTTTTCTTTCTGTATGAATTGAAGTATCTAAACTTTCAGTGAACAAGCTGAGTTATTTTTGTAGAAAATTTATGAGCTCAATCTGCTTTCAAAGGAAATGTTTTTAAAGAGAATGGCCGAGGCTTTTAAGAGATACAAGAAAAACCTAAGAGTAGTTTATTATGACACTTTCAAAAATGACGAAGAACGGTTGAAAAATTGTCCACCTATAGTTGCTCAAGAAGATTGGGAACAGTTCATAAAAAATGAAGTAACGCCTGAAGTGAGCGGAAGAAGGGAGACAGGCAAAAAGAACATAGCATTGCTCAGTTATCGTCACCATGTAGGATGTAAAAGTCACGCTAAAATAGAACAAGAAATGGTAATTTATATCCATTTTAATTCATATGCTTTAGTATTCATTGTATATACATTCTACATACATACATCTACATGTGTACAAACATCAACTATTTCAATCAAATTTGTACTAGTATTGCAGATCGCTGCTAGTCCATCAACAATATCAGTCGTCGTCAAGTATGGGAGAAGACACACAGGAAAAAAGATGGTAGCATATCAGATGCCACTTCTTCATACTTTATAAGTTAAAAAAATACTAATCAGATGCTAAAATATGCATATGCCACTTCTTCATATAAGTATTATCATATTTCAGGATCAAATTGCGAAAGCGAAGGAAAAGATCACTGATAGTGATGAAGTAAAATTGACAGTGGATGAAGACATCTTATCACAAGTGCTTGGTAAGGATGCAAGGGGTAGGAGCCGCGGTGTTGGGACCGTTATACCAAAGACTAAAGTTAAGACTTGTGTCATTGCACAGAAACGACTCAGACATGTTCATGGAGAGCATGATGAGTTGAAAATGAGGGTGGAAAGTTTGGAGGGTACAGTGGGAAATTTGTCTGGGCAAATGGAGTTCTGATCAACATGGTGGGAAACATCGAACATGGAATTCGCGCACCGGTCAATTCTTCTAATGGAGGACGCGCCACACAATTCAATGCTCCTGAATTCGTTGCTTCGCAGTTCCAAAATTCGACAGATGTAGCGAACAATCAAAGATGTGAAATCCTCAACCCTGATTTAGACATAATAGCAAAAGGTATTTATTACAAGATTTCTATTTTTAGTTGCTTTCGAGCAGATATTTTGTTAGATAGATCTAAACATATTTATTCCAATAGGTATTGTATGCCGAGATTCTACATCATCCAAAATCCATGGGAAATCTGTACCACCCACACATGAAAAAGTGGTGTTGGACAACATACTGCTACCAGATGAGAGAACTAGCAAAATAAATCATCAATTTGCAGAGACCTTTGCTAAAGTTGGAGTGGGTGGGTATGTGTGCCATCCGAAGGGTCTTATTCAATTTCTTTAGACGTTGGAGCGGGTATACTTTCTGTTTATGTTAATATTTTACTATGTATTGTTTTTTGAAACCTCTTCCACTATATACATGACATGTCACATGTATATGTTCTTCCTTTCCTAATTGGCACCATCTAAATATTTTTCCATTTCAAACTTGGTGTTAATTTTGTTAAATCTCAAACTTGGTTCTTTCTCATAAATATTATAGCTTTTATTATATTTTATTTTATTTTATTTGTAAATATTGACCATTTAATTGTTTTACTTATTAGATTTTTATTTAATTAATCTGATGTACAGAAATAGAATGCTACCCACAAATTTTAGAAACAGCAACTTGACCAACCTAATGTGTCCAGATGTCCAGAATAGTTATACACTTATTTTAGTGATATAACTATTTTATCTTTCTATTAATAAAGTTTGAAAGTGCACATATGTTCATGTGCAGTTTAAGATAGAATGTGCAGTTATACACTTGCATAATACAAACTAAATGTGCTACTAATTACTAAATGTGACAACGTAAGTGGACTTACTTTGCTTATGCACTGTTATAGTTAGTCAGATAGTGGAATTATACACTATCATGAAACTATAAATGTCATTAAACACAAATCAATCTACGTTGGTAGTAGTAGTTCAGAGTAATTGGTACCAAACAATAAAAACTTGTATTTCGCAGTGTGTAGTAAGAGGCGCATCCTTTAAGGTTTTATCGTTAATCCATGGATTAGTGCATATCATAGTATTATTGCCATTGAATGTTACTCTTTTGATGCATTTCAAGCTGTCAACTCTATGTTTAATCATATTCTTTATGGTGCTTGACATGTTATGACATTAAGCTATAATAATTGCCAAGCAAAACCACTGGTAGGGAGTGTAAATAAAAAAATTGCAGTTTAACTCATGTTTGATTTAGAGAACTTAGAACATAAATAGGAACTAGCAAACCTTTGTATTGCATGTACACCTAATATATTCTTTGCCTTATTCTCTTCTAATATTTTGAAGTCTATAATCTGCAAGTATAATACAATATACAATCATCAGAATCTAACATTCTCTGTGTCGCTTCTGAACATGAACATCCTGATGAAGCTATAGTGATAGAGATGAAAGAAGCTATATCCCTAACTTCTGCTCTTCGATACATGAATTCATTCACTAAAGTGACTCCATTGTCTGAAACCGTCACTCTCAGTCTTTCTTCAGAGCTGCCTGTTATGGTTGAGTACAAGATAGCAGACATGGGATATATTAGGTTTTACTTGGCGCTAAAGATTGAAGATGATGAGGAAATGAAAGCAGTTCGAAATTTGTTATCATGAAATATCATATCATCTTTAGCCCTGTTTAGTTAACTCTTTTTTTAGTTGAATGTCATTGCTGAATTTAGAGAGTTCCTGAATATTTTTAGTTGCTTGTGTAATCTGTGGTACTGTTGTCTTAATGTTCTGAGATTGTTAATTTTTTTAGACTTTTGTTAATGGAGGATTTGTCTAGTGGATAGCAGGACTTTTGTAAAGTGAATCAGAAATGCAGCAGGGAAAGTTGGTTTAGGGGAGAAACAATCGATCTCTTACCTTTTTTCTTCTTCTTGCTCTCTTATTTTCTTACTCAAAGTTGCCTACATTATAGTTTTATGTTCTACATTATTTTTGGCTAAGTTTATCGATTCTCATTTTCGAGGGAGGAGAATCGTATGCATTAAATGTTGACTTTGACGCGCATGATCCTGAATGAAGGATGATCATTGACAATATTTGTTGTATCTAATTGTTCTATTAGCTAGGGCTACAAGCCGTATCTAATTCGACTATTAGATATGGCTTTTAGCCATACCTAAATGGACAATTAGATACGGCTTTGAGCCGTATCTAATTGACTATTAGATACGGCTTTTAGCCGTACCTAAATGGACAATTAGATACGGCTTTGAGCCGTATCAAAACTATAAGCTCGCCAAATTTTGATACGTCTATAAGCCGTATCTAATCTTATTAGATATGGCTAAAAGCCATATCAAATTGTCATTTTATGGTGTAGTGGGAAAAGGAATATAAATTCCGGGTCAGTCATGGTCCTGTGAGAGGAAGTCAAAATATGCGTTTTGAAAACAAAGTTATCTCATAAGACCTTGCCACACATAAATGCGGATCGGTTTTTTACCTTATGATAACCAAAACAATTGCTATGCAAAATTTGGAAATATTATTTTTAATGACATTTTTTGATTTTTTTTTCAAATAAACATTTTAAAATGACCGAAATTGTTACATTGGTTAAATTTGACAGCTGATAGATTTACAACTAAGTCCGAATGCACTTATTGGAGAATAGATTTTCATACAATGGCAAGTAAGGGAGTACCTTCCGTACAGTACATCTCTAGAGTAATGTACCAAGAATGCACAAACAATCCTCCGCATCTGGCAAGACCAGTCTATCCCTATTTTTCATTCAGACATGGCTTGGATAAAAACCGAATATTACATCACCTTAGTCATTATCGACCTATCCAAGAGCTCTCTTAGCATACACAACATACCCAAAATATAGAGGGTTATCTAGAAAGGTGATGATCAAACTCTAATAGTTGTGAACCACATAACCCGACGGCGTACCCTCTTTAAGCCATTACCGGGTGATGAGGCCTCAGGTAGCGATTACCTTTCGCATAGCACATTCCACTTTGAATGCCACATTGCCAATTCATAATCACACAACCGATTTCAACAAACGTATAACTCTAGAGCTCGTACATCTCAGGAAAGGCTGTTAAGCTAAGAGAAGCTGCCTTCTCTACCACCAAATAGGTGATATGTTCATAGTGATCAATCAATGTAATTAGAAATGTAATGTCAGACATTCGTCTATATAAGTTGTCTGGGAACATGACAAACCTAAGGAACTCTGCTACCACATCTTAGCAGGAATCATCCTCAGCTTATTAGCGGAAGTCCTTGCATTGAAGATCTCAAATAAAGAACTTCAGCCACATAATACGTTATGGTAAATTTCCCCTAGGGTCAGTGACAAGCAGCCCTACATTCCATCTTTTAAATCATTTCCATCTCTTCACTTCCAATACATAAATTGGTTCAAATTGGTTTTTGGATAAGAATTACTCAAATCCGACCCCGGTTCCTTCGAACCAATCATCGATAAAAGGATCTCTGGTAGGGAACTATTCTTTGATAGATTAATTTCCTCTTTCATCAAAATATCTTCTAGAGATATATATCTTTACAACATTTCTTTTTGGAATATATGGGATCATTAAACCTCATTTATCAAATCCTTTGGTTACTTAAAACCTTTTTAAATTTCAAATCATTTCATTCCTTGGGTGCTCACAGCCTTGGGTTTGCTTGGAGATGGGCTCAACCTTGGCTTTGGGGAGTGGTGGTCATGGGTATTAGAGAGGCCGGGGACGAGTTTGATGATAGTTTTAAGGTAGTTTTACTAACACACACACACACACAGATATATATATATATATATATATATATATATATATATATATATTATAATTTTAATTCTCTTTTGCCAAATATTTTTCTATTATTTTGCTGAGTATTAAAGCCATTAGAATAGTTTGAAGAATGAGGAAGAAGGTAAAGAAAAAGGCTTAGGAATTTATGAAAGAGGGTAATGTATTTATAGGCAAACTTTGGAACAAAATATCCTAACACCAAATTACATTTTTACACTCAACCCACACCCCCTTCTCTCCCCTAGGTTCAGCCAAAATGACCTACACCTGGGAGCAGCCTTGTGCTTGTCCATGTGTGTGTTTACTTGAGTGTCCTTGGTTGACTTTGAGCTTTCTTAAGGCTTAAGAAGTTAAAAAATATCTTAGATATTTCTTTAATATATATATATATATGTATGTATGTATGTATGTATGTATGTACGTACGTACGTATGTGTGTGTGTACAAGTTTAGGTGTAAGTTAAAGTGTTTTTACGTATGTAATATATGTGTGTATGACATTTAAAAAAGGTTGCAACAACGTTTGAATGATTTTTATTTGTTAAACTGTTGAAAATTGGGAAACCGATTACAGGTCACATTTTCACTTTTAAATAAATATACATATATTCATAAAAGGAATTTTAAAATAAACTGATAATCATTATTAATTAATTAAAACGATCACTTTTGAATTATACCATATAAATTAACATTAACAATTGTTTACAATAATTGCTATTATACCGATAAAGCGATTTCGATTTTTCCTTATGTTTTCAAATCGAATATATATCTTTATAAAACTATTATAAATGATTTATTAACACTTTATCACTATTAAAAATGAATTATCATAATTTTAAAATAATTATCTGAATATTTATAATAATTATTAAATAATTAAATCTCAATTAAATTTACTAAATCAATTATTAAATATAAGGGCATTACCGACGATGTAATAAACATATTTTATTTTCCCAAAAATAAAATAATTAATTGTAGTTCATATTCTTTTTCAATTACGAAAATAAATATGTATCTAGCTCCGCACATGACATTTTATGATTATAGAGATGTTTAACGATAAAACGATTTTCGACCATTTCATTGGTATTATGTCCAAAGGAAATATTTCCCGAAACATTTTTCCAAATTAAGTACATTTTCTTTACTTATCACTTCAAACTTGATTATTTACGAAAAATAATCTGCATTTGAATATTTAAAATATTTAACTAACTTTGATTAAAGTGATCAAATTTTGAGTCGTTACATGCTTCCCCCTTAAAGAATTTCGTCCTCGAAATTAGCCAATACAAAAACCCAAGGGTTTTGCCTAAAATATATATTATTAAACCTACACCGGTACGATGTACATTGATCATCCATAAACAATATTTGCTTCGATTTTCTGTTCAAATTCACAACTTTACTTCTAAATTAGTATTAATCCCATGATCCTTTAGTACGGACTCTGATCAGGTTTTCTGATCAGAACTTTAGTTTTTCCTTGCATATCTCTCAACTATGATAGAAAACCCAAGTATCTAACCGCAAACCCTCATCAATGTTCGTCATCAAGAATAGAGTGTTAAATTCTTTTTAGATCCGTGTAAACACCTCAAAGTTCGGTACTCAAATCTTAGATCAAAATCATGCGATGAGATGATCTACGTAAGTCATATGTACATAGTTAAATAAAATACCTTTTTCAAAATTATTTATGAAAACATTTCATAAAACTTTCATTCTTTATTCAAACATTTTTGTAATGATGCTTCTTTATATTTAACCATTTGCTGAAATTTCTAAGAAATTATTTAAGTTAAAGATAACTTACCTTTTATTATAATATACCTTTATATTGTAATTTGCTCCTTTTAACCAATATTAAATGCAAACACCTTTGTATTTAATCAAACTTCTTTGTTAATTAACACTCTTTTTTATTTATTATCCACTTATATCAGTTTCAACACTTAAAAGTATTCATATACTTATTCAAATGTTTAAGTATTATCACAATTTACTTAACAAGTTTTGCTTACTTTAAGTATAATCAAAGAGATTGAAATAATTATTACCAAAACATTGTTATAATAAACTCCTTTATAAATTAAACATATAACATTTCTGTCTTTTCATAAAAGATTCCAATACTTGTTATTATTTTTGAAATACCATTATTAAAAATCTTAATGTACCCATAAGATTTCTTCTAAAGTGACATTCAAGGGTTTAAAAGTAAATGTTGCTAAAAGTATTTACTACAAACCTAAAACCATTCATAATAACTTTAATCATTTCTTTTAAGGATCAAAGCATGCCCATGCTTATCAATTAAGATAATAAACTTAGATAAAGATTGACAACCATCAATTAATGATTCATATTATCCTTTTTAACTCTAGAAAAGTATATAAATCGAGTAACTTAAAAATGATACCAGGAATTAGGTACCACCAATAGTATCACATATTTCCTTAACAAGAAGGGGAATAATTAAGAGAAGCGTTTACCATCCGAACACATCTCCTTTCCATTTTTAATTACTTCCGAGCCACCCGATTAAATTAATCATAAGATTTTTTTCGTTTTTAAAATCCCGTTTCATAAATAATATCATTATTATTCCTTTTCCAAAAAATCGTTTAAAATTCCGTTTAAAAATACTAAAATTTAAAATTTCAAAAATTCCTTTGTAAAGCACGTTTAATAAAATCACTTCTATAAAACATATTCATAAGATTTATTTATCTCCTTTAATCTTAAATCAACATTATTATTTATTGAATACCCCATATTATTTATAGTACCCCATAGTCAAATTGTGAAATTAAGTTCACGAGGTGTTCATACTTAAACTTTTAAATTAAACAACCAATCAGTCAATGATAATAACCGAGTATTATCATTTTCTTAATCAAATAACTATATTGAAAACTATTCTTTCTATTCAAAATATAATCGTAGGAAAAATTATTTCATTTACAAATTTTTCAAAACCAAAATCATTTGTATATAACATTAACAAATAAGCGCTTATATATAATACTCTCAAATTCATTCTAAGTTGTTACTAACCCTATCTCTAATGAGTTACTCATCCTAGGGCACTACTAAACCTATCTCTGGTGAGACTTTACCCCACCAAAGCAAAGGTTCTTGCTTAACCTTGCACTCTGATACTAAATGTGAGGACCCATTTCTTCGACTCTCGGAAATCGACACTAATACATCCTCAGTATTCTCCTGCTGTAATTCCGAGTGCTGGAGAGGCGGATACCCAAGGGTAAGGAGAAAATAAAGACAAAACAGAATCTCACACGGATGAAATAATGTATATTATTTGAATATATAATCTTTACAGCAGAAATTTTAAATATATTTATCAGAGTTGAACATGGGCAATTATAAATATTCGTCCTTACAAATGCAGTATACAATAATACACGAGTGTGGTGGAAACGGATAAAAATCTTTAGAAGAATTTTCTTATTCCATGCTTCGAGCTCCATTAAGATTTCTTCCGACTAAACCAGACTACTAGGCTGCTCGTGAAAATTAGGGCACCTAGAACTTAAGGGAAAAGGAAAATAAACTCTGTGTCAGTCATGGGACCGGCGTGAGAAACTCAAAATACATGCTTTGAAAACAAAGGTATCTCATAAGACCTCGCTATATATAAACATGGAACAAGATTTACCTTATGATAACCAAAATTTGCTACGCAAAATCTAGATATATTAATATTTTTAATGGCATTTTCTGAAAAACAATTTTCAAATAAACATATAAAAATTGTCGAAATTCTTACATTGGTTAAGTTTGATGGCATAATAGGTTTACAACTAAGTCCGAGGGCACTTATTGGGGAATAGATCTCCATAAAATTGTAGGTAAGGAACTACCTTCCATAATGTATATCTCTAGAGCAATGTACGGAGGATACACAAACAATTTTTCGCATTTGACAAGACCGGTCTGACCCTATTCAGCACTCAAACATGACCTGGATAGAAACCGAATATGACATCACCCCAGTCCTTATCGATCTATCTAAGAGCTCACTTATCATACACAGTATACCCGAAATATAGAGGGTTATCTAGAAAGGTGATGATCATAACCTAATGGTTGCGAACCACATAGCCTTACGACATACCCTGTTTAAGCCATTACCAAGTGACGAGGCTTGAGGTAGCGATTACCTTTCACATAGCACATTCCACCTTGAATGCCACATTACCAATTCATAATCACATAATTAATTTCTACAAACGTATAACTCATGAGCTCGTACGTCTTAGGAAAGGGTGTTAAGCTAGGAGAAGTTATCCTCTCCGCCATCAACAGATAATACGTTAATAGAGATCAATTAAGGTAATTAGAAATGCAATGTCAGACATTCGTCCATACAAGTTATCCAGGAACAGGACAAACTGAAGGAACTTTCCTACCACATCCTGTCGGGAATCATCCCTATGATTAGAGCGAGAAGTCCTTGCATCAAAGATCTTAAATGAAGACCTACTGCCATATAATATGATATAAGAAATTTCCCCCGAGGGTCAGTGACAAGCAGCCTTGCATTCCATCTTCCAAATCATTTTCATATCTTCACTTCAAATATGTAAATTGGTTCGAAGTGGTCTCCGGATAAGAATTACTCAAATCCGACTCCGGCTCCTTCGAAACAATCATCGATAGAAAGATTTCTGGTAAATAGGGAATTATTCTTTGATTGATTAATTTCCTTTTTTATCAAAATATCTTTTTGTTATATATATCTTTAAGACAATTTTTTCCGGTTATGGTACCATTAAACCTTATTTATCAAATCCTTTGATTTCTTAAAACCCTTTTAAATTCCAAATCATTTCATTTTTTTCTTAGGAAAATATTTCCAAATGATTTATTTAAATATTAAGAAAGATTTCCAAGTCACAACCTTTAAAATGGGAACAATGTTCTTTAAGACATCGTCTATTAGAGACCAAACCAATTCATTTTAAGTATAGGAATTAAATCAATTTCGAATCATTTTCATAATTCATATTGAAAAATATTATTGAGTTAAAAAGGGTCGAAAGAAATTATACCAATTCTACTCAACATCAATTTCCATATTCAAACTTTACTATTCGTCGAATAATAGTGAAATCACCTTTTAAATTCATATGGATAGTATGGGTTCCTCCTTGAAATTTAATAACAAGTATAAGAAGATTATTCTTATGTAATCCAAGTTGTTTAAATTTGGAAAATTGTATCTTTTATACTTTGGAAAATTTTGATCCAACTAAATCGAATTTACTATCCCCTACATCGGGCCTGTCCGGATAGCCAGGAAGAGTATGAAATTGGTTTTTCAAACTCAAGCCTGGAAACTATCTCTCTATCACCCATAAGTTGGTCATGTTATTTGATCGACTCTAAATCTTTTACCATACTTAATTAACTTTTAATTATTTATTTAGCCGCTTTATAAATCCTTCAAATAACCTTTAAAATACTTTATTGTTCATAAATAAAAAATTACAAAAGATTTAGAAAAGAATTGTTGCGTTTAGAACTATATTTCAAAAGTTATAGAAAAGTGCTTCGAATAATGCTTTTTAAGCTGTATTGATTGAAACGATTTTTCTATCATTTGGAAATTAATTTTTATAACTCAAATCACTTTCAAAACATTTTAAAATATTTTTTAAAATTTATTTCATAGTTTTAAAAAAAATTAAAATATTATTTTTAAAGAAATCCTTTTGTGGATTCTGAATTGCAAAATCGGGATTATTTCGAGACCTTGTTTTTCATATTTCAAAATTTACTTATCGAAATCTTGGTTTTTTTTCTTTTTTTGAAATACATGGATATAATAGTTCATAAAATTCTTATCTCGAAGAATTCTGAGCTATATACCATTATAGATATTCGTTTGACCTTTATGGTGTGAAATCGCGAACTACCGTTACATGCCTATATTTGACTTAATTTTCAATATTCATTTCAACTTTTCCAAAACACCTTTAAATGTTTGTAAAATATTTATAAACTATATTAAATCATTTTAAGAGGTTTAAACATCCTTTATGCACCATTTCATTCAATAAAGGAAAGTGATTTCCTTTGTGCTTATCGACGTGTATTATCGTGACATGTATATATATTCAACAACCATATAAACACCCATATTTTGATATTCAAATATAATAAACAAACATCACTAAAAATCATATCCAAACATATATATCATCCAGTAATACATATAACTATAACTTAGGAGATTTCTCACCTTCATTGGATATTAACCTTAGGAAATTTCACTATAGCTTCGCTACAAACGCTTTAAACTTTACGAAACCAAGCACCTATGCCTTGAAGTGGTTCAGCCTTGGCCTTGGGTATTAACGGCCTTGGGTTTTCTTGGTGGAGGGCTCGGCCATAGCTTTAGGGAGTAGTGGCCATGGGTACTAGAGAGGTAGGGGAGGAGTTTGATGTAGCTTTGAGGTGGTTTTACTAACACACACACACACACACAAACACACACATATATATTATATAATTTTAGTTTTCTTTTGCCAAACATTCTTCCATAATTTTTCTAAGTATTGAAGCCATTATAATAGTTTGAAGAAGGAGGAAGAAGATGGGTTAGGAATTTATGAAAGAGGGTAGTGTAGTTATAGGCAAATTTTGGTACAACAAATCCTAACACCAAATTACATTTTTACCCTCAACCCACACCCCTCCTATCCCCTTTAGTTTGGTCGAAATGACATCCATATGGGTGCATCCATGTGCTTATCCATATATGTGTGTACTTATGTGTTCTTGGTTGACTTTGGGCTTGCTTAAGGCTTAAGAAGTTAAGAAATATCTTAGATACTTCTTATATATATTTATATGTGTGTCTATATATATATATATATATATATATATATATATCCATGTTTAGGTGTAAGTTAAAGTGTTTATGTGTATGTTGTTTATATGTGCATGACATGTAATAAGGTTGCAACAATCTTTGAATGATTTTTATTTGTTAAACCGTTGGAAATCGGGGAATCGATTTCCGGTCACATTTTTACTTATAAAGTATACATATATTTATAAACAAAATTTAAAAATAAATTTCTAATTATTATTAATTAATTAAAATGATCACTTGTAACTGCCTGTAATTTTTAATAATTTTTATAACGTTATTAACTAAATTTTTCATGAAAAATAAATAATAAATTGTTGAAGTGAAAATTTGGTATTTGGAATACGTCAATTTAAACATAGCAAATAGTAAATTTTTATTGGAAACTATGGAAGTTAATTCTATTATGCAATTTTCAATTTCAGTTTAAAATCAGTAATTTGATGAAAATAAAATTTTCCCAAAATCTGAATATATTTTTATAGTAAATTTGCAAATCATTTTCTGAGTTAGACGCCATATTTTGTTTTGCCAAATTTGCAGTTCTCTAGCTCCGTTTATCTTATTTTCGGCATTTTAGCAGCATTTTTGCATCGAATATCGACTTTTAATAGGATGGTCGTATTGTTGATATCTGTGTACCGTTCTATTCGTCTCGTCATGCTAATCTTCAAAGTATATTTATTTGTGAGTTTCGACGTCTGGTATACGGCGCAACCGGCTGAACCGGCAGAACTATTAGTCATATTGGTACCCGTTCTATATCCTTTTTGGTATTTCATGTCCTTTCATAATCCACCATGCATGAATAGTCACTAGCCTTTTTATATTCCCCAAATTTGTTTCTAGCTTTTACAATTCATACAAGTTCAAAGCATATCAGCTTTTCCCTTCACTGTTCATTCTCTTCACTTTCATTTTCTATCTTCTTCTTTGAAAAAAAAATGAGCCTGCCCGTCTCTCTCTCCGGGCCACATTTCCTCTTGCTTCAAAAAAAACTTTTTTATATAAGTTTTATATTTCACTGTTGCTTTCTAAATCATGCTTTCCTCTATTTTGGCTCGAGAAGCTTACGCGCTCATTTATTGTTTGTCCAAAGCCAACCTTGCCTTTCCCTCAAGCACAGCAGCCGCCCATGCCTTCAACACCACCTCCACATAATTGTCTGCCTCTTTCCATCGAAACCAACGCCAGCCTCACCCCGCTCCATCCACGTAAACCCATCGTCGCCACCTATCAGACCCTACGGCCTCTCCAACCCAAACCCCGCAAGCTCCACCGAGACCAGTCCTTCCATCTACTGGCCGCCACCCTCTCCAAGCCAACCCATGTCCATCACCTACCCGCCTGTTCCATCGAGCTTTGCAACCATCCTCTACTTAATAAACAACAGCCACCCTTCACCTTCGATTCACCACCACACGCAGCGACCCGCTCCGACCTACCACGTCAGCGAGCCCTCCGCTTGCATTACATCCTCCTTTCTTTTTACAGACATTTCCACTCACCTTTGACTTTGCAACCATCGACCTAACCCATTGCATTCCCCGCCTTGTACTGCTACATCACCACCATATCGCACTGCCACTCTCCACTCTTAGCCATAGCACAGTTTGTCCCCTCGCACCGTTCCTTCCCAATCAGCTTCATTCCATATATTCATGTTTTCTTTGAGCATGATGATAGTGAACACAGTTGAATTCCCTAGGTTTGTTTTGCTCTTCTCTGCTATATATAAAAGAAAGGTATATAATATGTTCCGAATACTATCTAATATGTTTAAGGGTATAAATATAATATGTTTAAATTATTTATTTAAATTTAAGTCAGTATTTTAAATATAGAAATTTCTCAAATATATGAGTTAAATTTCAAAGCTTGAATGCACTTAATTTCAGGTAAACATAAAGTTGCTTATATGTATATATATTGTAATAAAGTAAGTTCATATTGATTTTTATAATAAATATTGATTTTAAAATATAGTATGTATGTAAGTTTGTATATTAGTTTACATATTAGTCTTTATATATAAGTATACATGAGTTTGGTTTTCAAATACAATATAGGGGTTTTATTTTTAAATTTAATATGTGTTTAAGTGGTAATGATTTGAAATATACAGATTTTATTTTATATGTATTTATTATTAAATATTGATTTGAAAATATATATAAAGATTTTTATTTAAATATATGTTTTTAAATTGAATATTGATTTTAGAGAAATGTATATATATATATATGTATGTTATGTCAATATTTTGAAATGAATACATAATATATATATATATATATATATATATATATATTGTTTCAGTTTATATCAAGCTGGTTTTGATCTGTTTTCTTCGACTCCATGCTATCAACTTTGCTCATCAAATTTGTGGTGTGCCCTACTTTGGAATTTGTGCTTGGATTCGTTGCGTTGTGTTCTTGTTATTTCTCTAGCCACGAAAGGCGAGCGATCACTCACAATTGACATTCTTATATTTAGTAAATTTAATTCACCTGAAATGACGATTGAAATATGCTGTTAAATTTAAATTATTAAGTTATTTAATTGTTAAATATGATATGCCATTATCTGCATTTGTCCACCTATGACATATGACACCATACCTGTTGTATATACTTAAATTTGTTACCGATGGTATATGAATGTTGTTGATATGTTATATTATTATCATATTGTTCTCACACTGCAAGTTCCCTGTTAATTTAGAATTCCCTATGGGTTAAAATGATACATACCCGAACGATCTTATAGATTAGGGGAAAATCGTTATGGGTTCAAATTATAAACCCAAGCAATTTTCATTGGTTTTGAAATTTGGGGATTGCAGGCTGAAATGATATGCACCCGTAAATATTAAATTTAAATTACGGATTGAAATGATAAATATTTGTAGCTCATGACCATAGGACAGAAAACTATATACGGACACTGTTGGTCTGTTTTAAATGATTTTTGGAATTTTAAAAGGAAAGTATGTAGGATTTGATAAATTTTGATTTCGAATTATAATATAATATTTATTTAATATATGTGAAAAACTTAGATTTTTAAAATTATGTGTTTTGGAAATTTTAAATTTATAAGTTAAGTTTTAAAATGTAAATTATAAAATTTTACTTATAACTTTATTATTTTAAAAATATAAAAAATAAGATTTAAAATAGATTTAATAATAAGATTTAATTTAATAATATCAAATGTAACAAAATTTATTAAAAATTTAATATAATTAATAATATATAATACGAAATATTTAATTAATTTATATTAATATTTCTTAACTTTAAGTGAATGGAAGTTGGAAAGATAAAATTAAATAAGAATTGAATTTAAATAAGAATCGATTTATAATTTAATATGTTTAAAATTAAATTTAAATAAGGTTTGATTTAAATTTATTAGTTTTAGATTTTAAAGATATTTTTTATAACTTGATAACGTGATTCTAATTTAAATGATTCTGATTTAAATGTGATTAAATGAATATTTTCAAATTTAAATAAAATAAAAATTGAATATTTAATTTTTATTTAAATTTGTAATCTGGGATTTTATTAAAATGGTTATTAAAATAAATAAGTGAATATTTTTCAAGTTTAAATAAAATTAAATGTTGAATTCGAAAATGTAAATAAAAAATTTCAATTTGAGTTATTGTATATGGTCTGAATATTTCTACTTTGAAACCTATTGAAATTGGAAGTGGACTAAATTGTAGTTCAAACTTGGATTTGAAATCGATATAGATTAAATGGTTTTAATGAGAATTTGAATTGGTTTGTGAAATTGGAAGACACAATTCTAAATTGAAAATTTATTTTAATACATAAATTATTTTCAATATATATAAACTATTTTAATATACAAACTATTTTAACCTATAATCTATTTTAAATTTAAACTATTTTAGTATATAAACTATTTTATCTATAACCTATTTTAAATATAAACTATTTTAAATCATAACTATTTCAATATATATAAACTATTTTCAATATACAAACTGTTTAAGTTGGAACTGTTATAATTTAGATTTGATGGATTTAAATTCGAATACCTTGATATGATGGTTTAAACTATTTTCTAGTTATGATTTTGGAAGTGATATGATTTCGAAAGTGAATATGATATCGAAAGTGATATGATCTTAAAATGAGTATGATATTTTGATATAAAGTATAAACTATTGAAATGATTATAAAAGTGATTTTATAAAAATGACCACTATGTGAAATAAGTGTTAGGTTGTTAAAGAGACAGGGATCGGATATTGTCATACTCTCTACTAATACCGAAAACCACTTTAACAACTGTGTATGTGTTGGAGATCCCAGAGCAAAGTAGGATGGTTTGGCGCCGATTCTATGAGGTATTAACGCAGCCTTGACTCTCACAAGTCAGCTTGATGTGGCTAAAACAGGAGATATACCGGGCCAAGTCAGGTTGCACTTCTGATCGGGCACATTTCTTCGATATGATTCTATTACTTTAGGATTCGATTGGATGCACCTTTGATTTGGAAGTGTGTCTCTAGGTGGGCGGTAGTAGCTGCTATGCATTACCACCAGTCCAGGAGTGTAAACGGTAGATTCTTACCCTGGCATTGCCTCATATGCCTTGTCACATGCCTTATCGTACCTTCTACAAGTTTGGTTTGTATCATACCTATTGAGTGCCCTCTGAGTAAACCACTAGTTTGGTGAAACTTACGTTAATGTATAGACTATGGGAATATATAAGATGTGTTAAAAGGGATATGGGTAACGCCTTAAACCTATTTTAATACTTTACTTTACTGATAGACAAATTATAATAGCGTATATTACTACATAGTAGATAGTTCCACGGATCCTTAGAGGATGGAAATCCCAAACATCCTTTAAGTTATATTGTATTTCACTTGAGTTGATTTACTAGTAAAAGAATGTTAATCTTAACTCCAGTGTTTTGTGTTTTACTTTATGCTTGGTTCAAACTGGGTATCACAGCATTTGAGTCGCCTTCGGAGTTTGGAGCTTTGCTTGAAGATCTGTCTCTTATCTATTCAGCTTTAGGTTATTACAGTTATTTCCAATTGATTATTTAGACTTGTCATTTTATTTATGTATTAGAGATTCCTTTATATTTGAGATTTCTGTTGTATTTTTATTTCAGACTCTATTGTTATATAGTAGCTTCATGAACTACTAGTTATCTATTCCGCTGCTTATTGTTGTAAAATCTGTGTCTGTGATTCTGTGATTGATTTATTTACTGTATATGCTAAGTTCTGCAAATACAGATTAACAATCTGTTGTTTTGAGCAATTCAAGTCTGACATGAGTGGATGATTTTCGATTTGAACGGTTTGAAATAGCGGGTCGTTACATCACTTTTGAAATAAAACCATATAATCAATGTTAATAACTATTTACAATAATCGCTATTATACCGATAAAGCGATATCGTTTTTTTCTTATAACTTCAAATCAAATATATATCTTTATAAAACTATTTAAAATGAATTATCATCATTTCTAAATAATTATTTCAATAATTATAATAATTATTTAATCCTTAAATCTCAATTAAATTTAATAAATCTATTAGTAAATATAAGGGCATTAGTGACGATGTCATAAACACATTTTATTTTCACAAAAATAAAATAGTTGATTTATTTCATACTCTTGTTCAGTTATAAAAATAAGTGTATATATCTAGCTCCATGCACAATGTTTTACGATTATAGAGCTATTTATCGATAAAATGGTTTTCGACCATTTTATCAGTATTATTTCCAAAGGAAATATTTCTTAGAACTTTCTCCCAAATTACGTTCATTTTCATTATTTATCACTTAAAACTTGATTATTTATTAAAAATAATCTTTATTTGAATATTTAATATGTTTAAATATCCTTAATTAAAGTGATCAAATTTAGGGTTGTGACAACAGGAAAGATACAATGAAATAAGACAAATAGCAGCCGATAAACAGATAAACAAGAAAGGGTTATATTATAATTGGAGTTGCATCGCTACCACTTGTGACTGCCTACATATACATACCTAACTGGGTACCTAATTATATACAGGATCAAGCCAACGTAGTTCTCCTACCGCAAATAGGACTCATGGAGCCTATGATGTAACAAACAATATGCAATTCCTAAAACTAACCACTTAGGTGTAACATCCCCTATCTTGAGGCCAAAAGCTAAACACTACAAATGCTGCAGTCATCTATAGTATTAGCTTCTAGTGACAAAATATGGTAATGTTAATGGTATCCATAATTTCAAAGTCACATGAATATGAAATAAAACCATCATAGATTAAAACAATATTTCGTATTCAAATTACATAATCCCATAACGCTTTTCCAGATTCCGATAAAATATAAGTATTACAAAATATTCCAACAGCGACATATGAAGATGCCCCCTTGGATGAATAAAGTACTAATTATCCCAAATATAACACAGCAGAATCAATGAAAATAAAATTACAACACCTAAATAGCTATCCGACAGCCACATGCTCATCTCCGAAAGCTTTATTCACCAACCTACTAAAAAATTATAAACCTCAACCATCAGTCTACTCAAATCAATTTTGAGCACCCAAGAGTTTAAGGGGAAAACATAAACTTCGAGTCAGATATAAAGCCTGGAGTGAATAATACTATACATCTCGGTAATTTGATATCAAGTGAGACTACGCCGATTAGCGGAATGAGTTTCCTCTCACCAATATCCTTTTTAAAAATATCTTTTCCAAATCATTTCTCTCAACCAAAATTGGTTAAAAACCATAAAGAATTTTCATGTAAACTTACATGTCAGGTAATAAATGGACTATCTGTCTGAACGCCATAGTTTTGTTTGGCTAACTACTAACCTTTGGCGGACTCGGGCCTACCAGACAATATAAATAAAATAATCTAATGCCTTTTAGAACCTTCCCTTCTAGACGGTCAGCCCCTAACTTATCTATTAAGTACTCCTCTTCTGGATGGTCTATCCCTAACTTATCATCTCTCAGGTTCACCTGATCCTAATGGTTTCGTGGGCTCACTAATAACCTGTCTGTATATAAATATATATTCCCTTCTCTGTGTAATCATCATTTTAGTCTTTCCTATGACAAAGCCCTACATACTGAAAGTTTGGATCAAATTAGCTGGGGCTAATAAGTAATGAATAGGGCGCGAACCTATACCAGCCCCATTTGGTACTCTAATATCTCAGTCATTTTACTAAGGGTAATCTTCCCAAAATTTTCCTTGAAAACCTTTCCATCTCAAATTGATTTAAAAACTTTAAACCAAACTTAAACAAGAAAAATATATACTCTACGCTTTATCCAAAACCACTTTGCCATGTTATATATACTTTATTTAAATCTTTCTTGGCAAAAACAATTAAACCTTTGAAAGTACCCCTTTCGAATCAATTGAAAGCACAACTTTCGAAACCAAGTAAACCCTTCTTTATTACCTAGGCCGAAAGAACAAAACATTCGTTTCGAAACCATTCATGATCGTCCTTTCAAAACCATAGAAAAACCATTCCCTCGAAAGCACTAAAACCTTAGACATCCTATCTTTAAAACAATTAACATTTCCTTTTGAAAACTTCCTATCTTCACTAGAAAATTAATATAAATTCCACATTAATACGGAATATTATGAAAATTGAAATCTACCTCTAAAATATCATTTCTGATCTAAATCTAGAATTGAGAGGTATTTGGATCTCATTAATTAGGGTTTTCTCAATAAAACATATCATAAAACCTGTATGAATAAACATAAATCATCAACAAGCATATATAAACATTTAATCATTCAAAACATGGCATAATCATGCAAAATACTTCAGATTCATCTAAAACTGAAAACAATTAGAAAAATGAGATGTATTCATTATTCACCTTAGCTTTGAGATTAGGGAGTTTGAGATTTGAATGGATTAAGCTAATTAATCTTCTTCCTTTAGCTCTTTCTTTCTCTTGTTCTTGCTAATGGTGGCCCGCCTCTATTTGTTCTTAAATTTTCAAATGAACATATGAATGTATTCCTAAGGGTTTAGGTTATAAGATTATTCTTATTCCAACTTTCCCCTCACCTATTACCCTTATCTATTTTAATTCATGTTAGCTCATTTTATTTTATTCATTAACATGGCACAACTACCCCCATTAATCACAAATCTCAATCCCCTAATCATCACATTATTTTATTTTATTTAGATAATTAAATATCCTAAGTAATGTTACTAAAAATATGGGGTGTTACAGCCTCCCCTTCTTAAATAATGTCGTCCTCGAAATTACGATAAGGTACACCAATCAAACATAAAGGTAAAACATACCATCAAACAAATATGGATAAGTGTCTCTAATCCTGCTCTCAATCTCCTAAGTACAGTCCTTCTCATCATCACTCTACTGGACTTTCAGTAAGCCGACTGTCTTGTTTCTAAGCCTTTTCTCATTTTCCGCAACTATCCGAACTGGTTTTCTAATTATGGTCAAGTCTGGTTCTACTACGAAGCCATCTAACACAGTAGGTGCTATAGTTAACTCCGGATCTCCAACACACTTCCTTAGATGAGAAGCATGAAAATCATAGTGAATTCCTGCCAAACTATTTGGTAACTCTACTCTATGCGTGAGTTTCCCGATCCTCTCTATAATATAAAAAGGTCCAATAAATCTCGGTGCTAACTTCCTTGATTTCTCGAACCTAATCACACCCTTCATCGGTGACACCATATTGGAAACATGATCTCTAACAAAGAACTCCAAATCTTTTCGTCTTCTATCTGCATAACTCTGCCCAGACTGAGCTTTCTTCATCCTAACTTGAATCAACTCAATGTTTTCTATAGCTTCTCTAGCCAAATCTAGACCAAGAACCGTCCTATCCTGGTCTCTAGCCAACAAACGGGCGATTTGCATGGCCTTCCATACAAAACTTCAAACGGTGCCATCCCTATATTAGTCTTATAGATGTTGTTATACGAAAATTCGAATACGTGTAGATTATCTTCCCATGATCCTCCTAAATCTAAAACACAAGCACGTAAAAAATCCTCAGTGTTAACTCTTTTCATTTGCCCATTGGTCTGTGGATGGTAAGCGGCACTCATCTTGAGCTTGGTTCCTAAAATCTCCTGTGGACCCTTTCAGAACTCACTAGTGAATAAAGAATCTCTATCACTTACTATGTTACTAGGATTCCCATGAAGTCTAACTATATTCTTCATAGATTACATAACCAAAGCAGGTGTCGTCCTAGTTGACTTAACAAGAGTGAAATGGGCACTCTTGGTCAACCTGTCCACTACGACCCATATACTTTCGTTTCCTATGTTTGACTTTGGCAACTCGTCTATGAAATTCATAGAAATAGAATCCCACTTCCATACTGGAATGTCCTATGGCTGAAGCAACCCACTTGGCTTCTGATGTTTGGTCTTCACCTATTGGCAATTCATGCACTACTGCACCCATACGCCTACGTCCCTTTTCATACCTTCCCAGAAGAAACTTTTTTTTATATCCTGGTACATTTTAATTCCTCCTAGATGAATAGTGAACTTCGAACGATGGAATTCCTCCAAAACTTCCTTATGTCTCCCATATTTGGAACACTTAACCAACCTTTCTTTCTCAACCACCCATTCTGGTCAAGAATAAAATCCTTTAAGTCATCGTTCTCCATTCCATCCCTTAACTTCCTAATCCACTCAACTAATACCGGATCCCCTCCTTGCTTAGGAGAATCCGCTCGATCATCACCGGTTGAACTTCTAAATAAGATAACATAACATATTCTCCACTAGATCCTGCCTTAGATCTCCATTATATTCTACATGTCGCCAACACTTCTAAATCTCACCACTCCGCTATATTTGCCAACAATGCAATTTGGTGCTTTTTGCTAAGTGCGTCTGTAAACTTATTACCTTTCCCTGGTGTGTACTCAATGCCAAAATCGTAAGCAGGAATAAACTCTAACCATCTCTGTTGTCTCATGTTCAGCTCCTTCTGAGAGAATAAGTACTTTAACCACATATGATCCGTATAAAGCTCAAGCCTCCCTCCCAAAAGGTAATGTCTCTACACCTTCAATGCGAAAATCACCGTAGCCAACTCCAAATCATTTGTTGGATATCTAACTTCATGCGGTCTAGCTGTCAAATTTATCTGCCACGTATACATCGGATCTAGATTTTTTTTAATACACATACATGTACATAACCATTCAATATGTGACAACATTCATACATATAGGAATCTCACCTAACTAACAATATAAATGCGATATATATGTACAAGCAATGGAATATTATACATGAATTATAAGTTATAAGAAATAAGAAAACATACAAAAATTATGCCTTAAAGTACACCTTGCTATGATGAATATCCCTCCTTAGAACTCTTCTCAATTCAGCAGACTGTTAATCTTTGAATCGTAGACCAGTGACAAACCAATAATTATTGTTTTGAAATTGATTTGAGACGAACTTTGATAGAGCTTCTTGTAGGTGTGGTTGACCAACAAGGAGGTGAAAATGGCTACCAAAAAATGATTAATATGCATTAGGATTAAGTGTCTTTTTATAGTGGAAGGAATAGAGAGAAATGTGGATCATATCTCTTACTCATTCCCCTTAAATCTGAGCCATCGATTTATAATACCCCTAGCCCAGCCTTTAGCCACCCCTAACATCCTTTTATCCAAAATTTCCAACCCCTTTCATGGGCTTTAAACCCATTTTAAGCCCAAACAAATATTATTAATTAAATCTAATTTAATTGCTTATCGAAATCGCATATCGATCAATATATATATTTATAACTATTACAAATCTACAATAATATTTACTCCTCAAATCATATTTAAAATTTTATAACTAATGTTTCATAAAACTTAATCAATTTGTGACAATTATTAACAAATATAAACTAATTAAATCGTTTGGTCCAAAGAGAATTCATCATATCTGTTGTGAGATTCGTCACGTGTAAATCTGGTCAACGATTAACGTCAAACTATTTAAATATTAATGTTCCTACTCACTTTGCATGTGGTGTGATATTTTGGTCAAATTTATTGCTTACTTCATTTCGTTACAATTCAATTTCACTTTATTAAGCATTGTCCAACTTTGACGTTTATTCTCACCAATTCCCTTTGTCAAAACTTTATTAATTTGGACATTGAATTTGGTAATGGTCAAAATTCCAACATCGTCCATGTTCAATTCTATAGTCCAAACCAAAGTCCTTGTTTCAATAATAATAATAATTAATCGAGATGATCTGGTAAGAAATTTTGACTTCGAGTTAAATTGAGTCGACTGTGATACTAACCCTATATAGCCAAGGAGGAAAATCCTCTCTTGGATCGTACTTCACTTCCAATACTTCTACTCGACTCAACTATAGTCACTCAACTGATGCTATGCCATGATTTGACTATAATCAAAGTGGATATTTCATATTGAAGATCCACGGTATTCTCAAGTCGAGAGAACAATGCAAATCAATCACATTGATCTTTTTTGTTTGACCTTAGTTATGTTAACCAATATAAAATTATCGAGTGATTCATTCCATAGTTATCCAATAACTATTAGTACGTAACTCCTAGGTGCCCTCAACAGCCATGAGTAATACACCGTCCAACATTTGAAAAGTGTTACGTACTCCAGTCTCAATGGCACCAATATCCAGTCTTGATGCATCTTGACTAGGAACATTTAAAATGGTTTAGTTATTTTCATTATGATAAATTACTCATGGTTACAACAATTTGTAACTACTATCACAAAACATACCATTTATGGATTTTCTATTAAATATACAATATAACCACGTTATATCAAGTATATAGTAGAAAGAAATACCTTTGATTTCAAGATTGGTTATTGTGTAAGACATATATTACAAATTACATAATTTCCCTTAGGGCATACCCCTAACTCTATTAGTCTCTCACTTGCACTTGGGCCCAATTAAGGAATCTTATTCCAAATCTCCAATCAGTTTCCTCAAAACCGATCGAGTCAGTCCCTTAATGAATGGATATGTTATTATGTTTCAATTATCTACTGTGTCAATCAGTTCTCTCCGATGCTAATAAGCTACATTTATCAAGTGGAATAATTTAGAGTATGTCTCTCAACTTGTAATGAGCTCTAAGTTCTTTATGAACTATATAGTAGCATTATTATCATATAAAAATGTTGTGGGATTCTCAACATTTAGAATCACCCTCGGCTCTTTTATAAATGTATGCATTTATATTTATGTACATTTCTTTATTGTTGCCTATCCAAGGCGATGTACTTAGCCTTTTCCATTGAATTAGGCACTGTCTTTCATTTGGAACATTTCCAATTTAAAGATTCTTAACTTGAATTTATTATTGACATATTATACTCAATATCACTTATGAAGTTTGAGTCCAAATACTCCTTCATATGGAGTTTGTTATTTTTATAAAAAATTATATAGTATTTTATAAATATATGAGAACATTTCAAACAACCTTTTAGTGATATCAATTTGGATTTGATATTTGCTTCATGTATCAAATACATGAACAAATCATGATAGTATAGGCAACATGTATCATAATTCCTATTGCCATGCATAAGGAATTCATCTCACATGTTCCGTGTTAAGCAATTTAATAAGGTATCTTTGCATATCAATTTGGGACATCCCTAATATCTTTTATACTTCCTATAAAACATATTATTTACAACCCAACGTTGAGCTAAGGTTGATTTAATACAAGTACATCGTTAAAATCGACAATGGGTTGTCTACTTACAATTTAGAAATGTTAATGTACCATTTAATGTTCTTTCTTATGAACGCGTGCTTCCTTTGCATTTTTATGAATAATCAAACTATTTGATATTTCTATCAAAATATTTTTCCAATAATTCTAATGCTTATAAAATGATACTTTCTATCATTCTTGGACTACATCCAAAGACTCACATCAATATCGCTCCTATTGTGTGACGACCCGACTTTCTACCACCAGAAAATCGCATCATCTTTAAGAAAGAAATGGATAGAAAAGAGAATAGACAGAGAAGAAGAAAGAAACAACATTGGAATCTAAACAGCGGAACGAATAAATTATATTAATCAAATAATACTTTACATAGTATCATATACATCAGAGATACACAGCTAAAATAACACATACTAGATAGTTATAAACACCTGTCTAGTTATACACTCAATACAACTCAAAGACAAACAACTCAGAGAACACACAGCGGAATACTATAAAGCTATACGCAGAAGCCTCCTGTTCCATTGCTCCTCCAGAAATCGTCAAAGCTAACCTGAATCCTAACCTGAATCCCTTGGCTACTTGTAAAAATTTGAGTACCCAAGAGTTTAAGAAAACAGAATAAACTCCGGGTCAGACATGGGTCTGGTGTGAGTAAACGGGTTAAAGTTGCTTAACTTTAAAAAACCTTTGAAAGAAAAGTATCACGTAAGACTTCCCACACATAAACATGGAAAAGTTTTTACCTTACGCTAACCAAAACATTTGATAGGAAATTCAGTGATATTACAATAGTGTCTAGGGTTTTCAAATAGATATGAAATAGCCGAAATTGTTACATTATAAAATTCCAGCTACTAGCCACAAAAGTGGGTAATACAATCAAAACCGTTGGCACTTATTGGATTTTGGATTCCATACAATGGCAGGGCTACTGGGGTACCGCCCGTCACAGTACGTGGCCTAGATCACCGTACCGAGGAGAACGCCCGCTCCCCTGCAACACAAAGCTGGACCCATTCCTTACTGAACATTCCAAATAAGACAACCCCGGCGGATGTAGCTATTCAACAGCCCACACAGCCGAAATAAAAGGGACCTCTAGACAGCGGTAAATCTTACTCTCAAGTGGGGGCTACCCACGAAGCCTTGCTGCACCTTCCATGTTTTAGCCATTCCCGGTTGATGAGGCTTGAGGCTACGATTACCTTTAGTGAACACATCACTTAGAATGCTCACTGTCCACCTGACGATGTTCTGAAAGCATTCAATCCATACAAGTTCGTTCCGGGTTCGAACGAAACCGAAGGCATTATCTCGTTACACTCATTTTGGAATCACCCTTAGAGTTAACGACAATAACCCTTGCACTCTAAACCACCATCTCGAACCTATAAGAACTATTTTCATCAAACTCATTACGGAATCACCCACAGAGTTATATTGACGTATAGTCCTTACACCTCGAGTCTTCACAAAGGTCCACTTTGATTCACGACCTAACGTTAATTTGGAATCGATGTGGTTTTCGGATATCCAAATATGGAAACCCGATCCCGGTCTCATCGAAATCCAAAGCGTGTCTTTTAAGTCCAAGTTGTTTTAAAACAATTTAATACAATATCTATATACACATAGATAGATAACTCACAAATCACAATTGATAATCAACATTATCAAATAATAGGTACTCCACATTATCAATATCATAATAGATAATCCATATATCACCATCCCAATTAATAATCTATGTAATCATCACAATGCAACCAAGCATTCATATCACACAACCATACTTATCTCATTACTGTGATCATAAAGCATTCAAGACAATCAATGTCATCCATTCATACATAAGCAATGATTTACTCATACCATAATATAATTAATTTAAAATGGATTAAATTAACTATCTCTACCTCTAATTAATTTAAAGTGAATTAAATTAATTACTTAATCTCTTAATTAATTTAAAATTAATTAAATTAACTATCTTCATCACAATAAATCTTGCTTACTTAAACATTAATTAAACCAATTAATTTATCATCATCTTAATTAATTAACCTTGATTAATTAAATCATAATCAAATAATTAATCCTTAATTATTCTTATTAATTATATCAATTAATGAACCTTAATTAATTACTTCCAAATAAATATAAACAATAATTAATTTCTCTTAATTACTTCTTAATTACTTATAAATTCATTGGTTTATTACACCAAGCAATAAACCCTTAATTACTTTAACAAGTAATTATTCATTTAAAATTACTTTCCAATCAGTAATTTACCTAACTCAATTACCTCTGTAATTTATCAATTACTTATCTTAAGTAATTAGCCTTATCAAACTTAATAAGTAACATACTTAATCATTTATCAAGTGACTATATTTAATTAATTAACAATTTAATTAACTTACTTGATTCCACTCATCTCATAAAACATAATCGAGTAATTCATCCCTTAATTACTCGTTAACCAATTTAATCTTCAATTAACAGATTAACTATCATCAACTATTAATTAATAAACCATAACTATTAATCAATCCTTTAATACAAAGTAATTAATCATTAATTACTTTTATAATTAATTAATTAACCTGAATTAACTAATTAATCAACTCTTAATCATTAATTAATAAAACTTAATTATTAATTAATAACCTTAATTACAAATTAATTACTCCATAATTAAAATTAATTAGTTCCTAATTACAATTAATTAATTTTAATAAAAATAGTTAATTGATTCTTAATTATCTTGCATTTTAGATTAATAACCTTTTTAATTATAAATTAAGAAAACTCTAATCATTACTTAATAAAACCTTGATTAAGTATTAATTAATAACTATTTTAATTAACCCTTAATTACTTAATTAATAAGTAATTACAATTTACTTGATCATTAGTCATATATTAAATCATCATCTTAATTAATAGTTAATTAAATAAATAATTATACTTAATTAATAACTTAATTAATCCTTTAATAAAATAATTAAATTAATTAATTAACTTAAGATTCCTTAATTGACTAACTAATTACAATTTATTACTACTAAATTATTATTTAAGATAAAACATTATCTTAAATAAATCTTGAAATCTTTACTTAACTTAATTCATTAATCAAATTAAATTATAAAGAAATCATTAATTACTTTCCTTAATTATTAATTAACAAATCTAATTTCAAGCTAATAAATTATCTTAACCTTTAATTGTTAATTAATTAAAAACATTTATACATTTCCTTTATATTTCCAAAGTAAGTTTGAAAACAACATTAACTTAAACATTTAAACAAATCATATAAATTTCATTTATACAAACAATTCAATTTCAAAAAATATGAATTTTAGTTTAACTTAAACTATTTAAAGTTTAAAACTTACTTATTTAAATTTGAAAATATTGTTGGACATTTTAGTTTGGGTTCAACCCATGTATACTTGAATTTAAGTATATGTACATTTTTTTAAAATAATCTGCCCCTTTTAAAATTTTAAAACTGTTTTGATTTAAAATTTAAAACTGTTAAAACAAACAGTTTAACACTGCAACTCAAAACCCCTGTGACAACGCGAGAATTACCCCGAGCCACAACCAAAAATACTCGAGCTTTCCCCCGAGTCTCCTCCCTTACTACCCGAGCTAAATCCTAGTAACACAAACCCAAATGCTACTGACACCAAACACCTCTCGTGCACCTGCACCAGGGCCGGAACCACCTCCGGCCAACGTCAACTTCACCGACACATCACCCATCCTCCTTACTAACATTCACGATCAACATAACCCATTACTTTGCCTCGATTCACAATCGAGCTCTTTAGGTGAAATCGAACCCAAAAACAATCATCAGAACTTCCCCAGAATCCATGCCACCGATCATCTATAATCGCCACCACTCCGGTCAAAGCTCGCTGACTCACCGCGCATCCTTAACACAAATCCCCTTCGAGCTCGATGCTGTGAAGAAGATGTCGTAGTTCATTTTACAGTAGAACCCAAAACTAGGTTTAAAAATCAAATTTGAGCAAATTCAAACTCCTCGGTGATTTAAAAATTCTTCAACTATTTTTACAACACTCTCTGATACTACACCTAGCTCCATCAACCATCTCAAGTAGCCCAGATTCACAGATCAACAGATATCACCGAAAACCCATTTCCAGATAAACCCCAAATTCACATTTAATACTTTACTAAAAATTGTTATTTTGATTTTAAAAATCCTAACTTTCGAAGATGATTCAAGATGTATATTCCAATCAATATAAATTAACATTTGATTTTATCATATATCTTAGATTTACTGTATTATCTAGGTTCCAGTAAATTTCCAAACTAAAAAAAATAAAAATACTTGAACTTGTCATTTAAAAACTAGACGATGTTTAAACCAAATTAACTTGTTTGAGAATCAAAACTTCAAAGTGATTTGATAAGGAGTTTTGGACTTTTGGTTCATTTTAAATCTCTGTACATAAAAAAAACAGAGAGGAGCAGTTAAACTAGCATGCATGCTCAACACATTCATATACACAAATAAAACACCTACATATAAACATGCAAGCATTAATTATTACAGAAATTTAACAAGTCATTTATCACTTATGCTTTTTAAATTTTTGTTTACTCACATTTTTATAAGGAGATGCAAAGGTGATAAAACTGGAATTGGAAATTGTCAAAATGCTTGAATATGAAGATGAACCCCTTTTTCTTGTTACATTGCTTCAGGTTTGTTTTTTTCTTTTTTTTTAAACTTGCAAATGCTTTGAACTGATGATAAAGCTTTATTTGAAACAGAGAAACCTTTAGATTTTCTTCAACAATTTGTTTCAGGTAACACTTGCATGCATAAGAATATTTGATGCAAACATTCAAAAATGCAGAGCTGTGTTGGAAGTTGTTTTTGAAAACAAACTGCAAATTTTGAATTGAAGAAGGTTTTGATTTGAGCATGGTTTGAATTTCAGGAGCTTTAGATTTAAATTTGAGGATTGTTTCAGATTTTTAGGCAAACAGAGATTAAATGCTTCAGGTGTTTGAACATGGTTTGAATTGAAGAATTGATGCAGATTTGTTTTGAAGATTTCTGGTTTGGAATGAGTAAAAATTGCATGATGGTTTTAGTTTTCTTTCTTAGGAATGAACAAAGATTTAAAGAAAATGAGAAAGAGTGTTCATGTAGGATAATTTTCAGATTTAATTAAATTAAAAAGAAAATTAAAAAGAACATGGACACTTGTCCCTAATTACATTAATGTTGTAACACTTGTTATCAAAGTGTTTTAGAATTAAACATTTGTCAAAATTAAGTTTATTATAATTCTAAAGAAATTTAAAAGCATTTTAAATTAATTTCCAAATTAATAATCATGTTTTCTTAATTTTAAAAATACTTTCTAATTAAATATCAAATAAACAAACACACTTATACATTTATAAATGTATGCTAATTTATATAAAATATAATCTTTAAAAAGAAATGAAACCAAATATGATTTTAAATAAAATTATAAAACATTGCAAACTCAAAAAAAAATGCTATTTCAAAAGGCTTGCATTTATTTTAATTAAATAAATATAAATCAAATTTCTATAGATAAATTTCTATAGAAAGAAATAAAACAAATCTTATTTTTAATTAAAATATTATCTATATAATTTAAAACTAAACTATATTATTATTATATTTTAATATGTATGTTTATTCCTTGAATTCAAATTTATATTCATTTTGAAAGTCAAATTTAAAACTCAAATCTAAAATAAATTTAAATAAATATAAACATCTATTTTTAAATAAGCTTATTATTACTTACAAATAATATATCCTATTTTAAAATCTATTTAAAATACACAGATTTAAATACACAGATTTAAATACACAGATTTAAATACACAGATATAAATGCATTTTAAACACACTTATAATTTTTGAAAACAATATGCCAATTTATAACCATAATTAAAATATTACTTGGTTAATTATCTTTGAAAATAACAATTTTATCAATTTCAAATAATTAAATTTAAGAGATTATCACATTTGAAACTCTTGGAAATTACCGGATATTACAATCCTACCCCCTTAAAAGAATTTCGTCCTCGAAATTTAAAACAAAGATAATCCAAAATTTTATTTTATTTCAACCAATTCAAACATCAATAACAGCTATACACTATCAATCAAACAAACAATTTCATCTAAACAACCAATTTAAATAAATAACACCAGCTATCCGAACACAGATCCGGATAAATTTCCTAAAATTATCTCGAGTTTCCCCAGTACAGACACAGAGGTACTCGCTCTACTAAACCCAAACTAGCTATATTTATAAGCTACCGAGTCCCCACTCAGCTAGATCTAAAATTTGCACAAGATACCAGACCAAGGACAAGTCTGATCAACAACTAAAACCTTCACAGAACTACTGGTCTCAAAACCAGTGGTGAACCAAAACACGTACTCCCTCAGAGACACGCGAAATATTTTGAATTCCAGTCTTCCAAACTGACAATTCAACCCTTCAATCCAAAACATTGATCCTTACAAAAACTCAGAAGAATCCAATATGCCTCGAAGCTTACCAAAACTTATTGCTTCCTTTACCAGAGAAAATCTCAATAACATCGAGGTCTCCAACTTCGAATTCCAAATTCTTCCGTTACTTAACCTCAAAAACTTCCCGGATGATCCGGGCTGCCAACAGATCCTTCCCAATCAGCTCAACCTTCGCTGATGCTTCTACAAACAAACTGGATCACAACAACTCACAAACTGATCCTCACAAGATCAATCCAAAAATCAAAACCAAACTTTATTATCAACAGATGAAAACCACTTCTCCCATCCGGAAAAGACAGAAAAGAATCACTCGCCAACTTGCCTCAGATTCTGAAAAATAAATTCAGTAGAAACTCTCTAATCCAAAATACTGCAACTTCCTGTAGCTTCTACTCAAGAACAACAGCCACCTTGCTTCTGCTGCTCAACTCTGATCTGAAGCAGATGAAAATGCCGTTGAATGAACAAAGGCACAGACTAAACATCACATCTCGGAAATAAGGTTCAACAAAAATTCCAAGAAATACAGAGTTTCTACACCAAACAATCAACCTAGGAAACAACCTTATACCCAGCTGAATCACCGGTATCACTCCTGACATCAAGTCGATTCAGAACTTAAACTCTAATGCGGGCAAAATCTCCAACTTTCCTGAAGATATATCCAAAAAAATCTTCAGCAATCCCATAACCCCTACATCCTCTAGAGATGCCACAGATCTAAGAAAAAGACTATCTAAGATAATCATCAAACTATCGCAAGTCACTTTTGCGATCAACCCAATCCAATATCCAAGATACTGTTCTCTCTCCACTAATCAGAACAGTTTATCCTTGACCAACTAATCCATCTAAGAAACAGATCCTCAGTGCTGCTTCTGAATTCCACTTCCAGGAAATGCTAAGCCAAAAAGATCTTCCTGCTGAAACACAAAATACTTTCGAGCTGCACTGCTAACACAGATGCCAAAGACTTCCTATCCAGAGTTCTTTGAGAAACTCGGACTTCCAACTAAACAACATACATCCTGCTGAACTCAGCTACAACCTGAAGCAGACACACTTCCTTAAACTTGCTCCGAAAGAAAACATCTTCGGAGACATCCACAGTCTCTGCATCTCATTATGCAGCTACTACTTCCTGAGGTATCAAAATACCATCACTCGCTTCCGCCTAACTGACAGATCCAAATCCTCAAAAATCCGCTCTCATGAGCGCAACCAAACCTATATTTCAAAGATGAACTTCGAACCTTAACAGATTTCCTTCAGAGATCAATGAAATCCTTACACCAAACTACAAAGATTACTCGAGACGGTAGTGGTCTACAGTCTCGACAAATACACTTTCAACCTCAAACATTTAAACTCCAACCATTGGTGGTCGTGTTACACACACCACTACCTCATCAACCTTTATAACTTAAGTTGGAAAACCCAAACAGGTAACCCAACAGATAGGTAGAAATATATATATATATATATATATATATATATATATATATATATATATATATATATATATATATATATATAAAATACAAGTACGCTCTCTCAAGAAAGACACCACTACAGAGCCTAGGTATTTACTCAACCTAAAGCTCTGATACCAAATGTGACAACCCGACTTTCTACCACCAGAAAATCGCATCATCTTTAAGAAAGAAAGGGATAGAAAAGAGAAAAGACAGAGAAGAAGAAAGAAACAACATCAGAATCTAAACAGCGGAGCAAATAAATTATATTAATCACATAATACTTTACATAGTATCATATACATCAGAGATACACAGCTAAAACAACACATACTAGACAGTTATAAACACATGTCTAGTTATACACACAATACAACTCAAAGACAAACAACTCAGAGAACACACAGCGGAATACTATAAAGCTATACTGCGCCTCCTGCTCCATTGCTCCTCCAGAATTCGTCAAAGCTAACCTGAATCCTAACTTGAATCCCTTGGCTACTCGTAAAAATTTGAGTACCCAAGAGTTTAAGAAAACAGAATAAACTCCGGGTCAGACATGGGTCTGGTGTGAGTAAACGGGTTAAAGTTGCTTAACTTTAAAAACCTTTGAAAGAAAAGTATCACGTAAGACTTCCCACACATAAACATGGAAAAGTTTTTACCTTACGCTAACCAAAACATTTGATAGGAAATTCAGTGATATTAAAATAGTGTCTAGGGTTTTCAAATAGATATGAAATAGCCGAAATTGTTACATTATTAAATTCCATCTACTAGCCACAAAAGTGGGTAATACAATCAAAACCGTTGGCACTTATTGGATTTTGGATTCCATACAATGACAGGCTACTGAGGTACCGCCCGTCACAGTACGTGGCCTAGATCACCGTACCGAGGAGTACGCCCGCTCCCCTGCAACATAAAGCCGGACCCATTCCTTACTGAACAGTTCCAAATAAGACAACCCTGGCGGATGTAGCTATTCAACCGCCCATACAGTCGAAATAAAAAGGACCTCTAGACAGGGGTAAATCTTACTCTCAAGTGGGGGCTACCCACAAAGCCTTGACGCACCTCCTCTGTTTTAGCCATTCCCGGTTGATGAGGCTTGAGGCTACGATTACCTTTAGTGAACACATCACTTAGAATGCTCATCGTCCACCTGACGATGTTTTTGAAAGCATTCAATCCATACAAGTTCGTTCCGGGTTCGAATGAAACTGAAGGCATTATCTCGTTACACTCATTTTAGAATCACCCTCAGAGTTAACGACAATAACCCTTGCACTCTAAACCACCATCTCGAACCTATAAGAACTAGTTTCGTCAAACTCATTACGGAATCACCCACAGAGTTATATTGACGTATAGTCCTTACACCTCGAGTCTTCGCAAAGCTCCACTTTGATTCATGACCTAACATTAATTTGGAATCGATGTGGTTTTCGGATATCCAAATATGTAAACCCGATCCCGGTCACATCGAAATCCAAAGCGTGTCTTTTAAGTCCAAGTGGTTTTAAAGTTTTTTTAAAACAATTCAATACAGTATCTATATACACACAGATAGATAACTCACAAATCACAATTGATAATCAATATTATCAAATAACAGGTAATCCACATTATCAATATCATAATAGATCATCCATATATCACCATCCCAATTAATAATCTATGTAATCATCACAATGCAACCAAGCATTCATATCACACAACCATACTTATCTCATTACTGAGATCATAAAGCATTCAAGACAATCAATGTCATCCATTCATACATAAGCAATGATTTACTCATACCATAATATAATTAATTTAAAATGGATTAAATTAACTATCTCTAATTAATTTAAAGTGAATTAAATTAATTACTTAATCTCTTAATCAATTTAAATTAAATTAAATTAACTATCTTCATCACAATAAATCTTGCTTACCTAAAAATTAATTAAACCAATTAATTAATCATCATCTTAATTAATCAACCTTGATTAATTAAATCTTAATCAAATAATTAATCCTTAATTATTCTCATTAATTATATCAATTAATGAACCTTAATTAATTACTTCCAAATAAATATAAACAGTAATTAATTTCTCTTAATTACTTCTTAATTAATTATAAATTCATTGGTTTATTACACCAAGCAATAAACCCTTAATTACTTTAACAAGTAATTATTCATTTAAAATTACTTTCCAATCAGTAATTTACCTAACTCAATTACCCCTGTAATTTATCAATTACTTATCTTAAGTAATTAGCCTTATCAAACTTATTAAGTAACATGCTTAATCATTTATCAAGTGACTATATTTAATTAATTAACAATTTAATTAACTTACTTGATTCCACTCATCTCATAAAACATAATCGAGTAATTCATCCCTTAATTACTCGTTAACCAATTTAATCTTCAATTAACAGATTAACTATCATCAACTATTAATTAATAAACCTTAATTATTAATCAATCCTTTAATACAAAGTAATTAATCATTAATTACTTTTATAATCAATTAATTAACCTTAATTAACTAATTAATCAACTCTTAATCATTAATTAATAAAACTTAATTATTAGTTAATAACCTTAATTACAAATTAATTAATCCATAATTAAAATTAATTAATTCTTAATTACAATTAATTAACTTTAATAAAAATAGTTAACTGATTCTTAATTATCTTGCATTTTAGATTAATAACCTTTTTAATTATAAATTAAGAAAACCCTAATCATTACTTAATAAAACCTTGATTAAGTATTAATTAATTACTATTTTAATTAACCCTTAATTACTTAATTAATAAGTAATTACAATTTACTTGATCATTAGTCATTTATTAAATCATCATCTTAATTAATAGTTAATTAAATAAATAATTATACTTAATTAATAACTTAATTAATCCTTTAATAAAATAATTAAATAAATTAATTAACTTAAGATTCCTTAATTGACTAACTAATTACAATTTATTACTACTAAATTATTATTTAAAATAAAACATTATCTTAAATAAATCTTGAAATCTTTACTTAACTTAATTCATTAATCAAATTAAATTATAAAGAAAACATTAATTACTTTCCTTAGTTATTAATTAACAAATCTAATTTCAAGCTAATAATTTATCTTAACCTTTAATTGTTAATTAATTAAAAACATTTATACATTTCCTTTATATTTCCAAAGTATGTTTGAAAAAAACATTAACTTAAACATTTAAAAAAATCATATAAATTTCATTTATACAAACAATTCAATTTCAAAAAACAAGAATTTTAGTTTAACTTAAACTATTTAAAGTTTAAAACTTACTTATTTAAATTTGAAAATTTTGTTGGACATTTTAGTTTGGGTTCAACCCATGTATACTTGAATTTAAGTATATGTACATTTTTTTTAAAACAATCTGCCCCTCTAAAATTTTTAAAACTGTTTTAATTTAAAATTTAAAACTGTTAAAACAAACAGTTTAACACTGCAACTCAAAACCCTTGCGACCACGCGAGAATTACCCCGAGCCACAACCAAAAATACTCGAGCTTTCCCCCGAGTCTCCTCCCTTACTACCCGAGCTAAATCCCAGTAACACAAACCAAAATGCTACTAACACCAAACACCTCTCGTGCACCTGCACCAGGGCCGGAACCACCTCCGGCCAACGTCGACTTCACCGACACATCACCCATCCTCCTTACTAACATTCACGATCAACATAACCCATTACTTTGCCTCGATACACAATCGAGCTCTTCAGGTGAAATCGAACCCAAAAACAATCATCAGAACTTCCCCAGAATCCACGCCACCGATCATCTATAATCGCCACCACTCCGGTCAAAGCTCGCTGACTCACCGCGCATCCTTCACTCAAATCCCCTTCGAGCTCGATGCTGTGAAGAAGATGTCGTAGTTCATTTTACAGTAGAACCCAAAACTAGGTTTAAAAATCAAATTTGAGCAAATTCAAACTCCTCAGTGATTTAAAAATTCTTCAACTATTTTTACAACACTCACTGATACTACACCTAGCTCCATCAACCATCTCATGTAGCCCAGATTCACAGATCAACAGATATCACCGAAAACCCATTTCCAGATAAACCCCAAATTCACATTCAATACTTTACTAAAAATTGTTATTTTGATTTTAAAAATCCTAACTTTCGAAGATGATTCAAGATGTATATTCCAATCAATATAAATTAACATTTGATTTTATCATATATCTTAGATTTACTGTATTATCTAGGTTCCAGTAAATTTCCAAACTAAAAAAAATAAAAATACTTGAACTTGTCATTTAAAAACTAGACGATGTTTAAACCAAATTAACTTGTTTGAGAATCAAAACTTCAAAGTGATTTGATAAGGAGTTTTGGACTTTTGGTTCATTTTAAATCTCTGTACATAAAATAAACAGAGAGAAGCAGTTAAACTAGCATGCATGCTCAACACATTCATATACACAAATAAAACACCTACATATAAACATGCAAGCATTAATTATTACAGAAATTTAACAAGCAACAGATCAGTTATCACTTAAGCTTTTTAAATTTTTGTTTACTCACATTTTTATAAGGAGATGCAGAGGTGATAAAACTGGAACTGTAAATTGTCAAAATGCTTAAATATGAAGATGAACCCCTTTTTCTTGTTACACTGCTTCAGGTTTGTTTTTTTCTTTCTTTTTTAAACTTGCAAATGCTTTGAACTGTTGATGAAGCTTTATTTGAAACAAAGAAACCTTCAGATTTTCTTCAACAATTTGTTTCAGGTAACACTTGCATGCATAAGAATATTTGATGCAAACATTCAAAAATGTAGAGCTGTGTTGGAAGTTGTTTTTGAAAACAAACTGCAAATTTTGAATTAAAGAAGGTTTTGATTTGAGCATGGTTTGAATTTGAGGAGCTTCAGATTTAAATTTAAGGATTGTTTTAGATTTTTGGGCAAACAGAGATTAAATGTTTCAGGTTTTTGAACATGGTTTGAATTGAAGAATTGATGCAGATTTGTTTTGAAGATTTCTGGTTTGGAATGAGTAAAAGTTGCATGATGGTTTTAGTTTTCTTTCTTAGGAATGAACAAAGATTTAAAGAAAATGAGAAAGAGTGTTTATATAGGATAATTT
The DNA here is from genome assembly GCA_030765085.1 of Allium cepa. NCBI lineage: Eukaryota > Viridiplantae > Streptophyta > Magnoliopsida > Asparagales > Amaryllidaceae > Allium > Allium cepa. The sequence continues at coordinate 1,048,925,758 of CM060941.1, forward strand.
TCAGATTTAATTAAATTAAAAAGAAAATTAAAAAGAACATGGACACTTGTCCCTAATTACATTAATGTTGTAACACTTGTTATCAAAGTGTTTTAGAATTAAACATTTGTCAAAATTGAGTTTATTCTAATTCTAAAGAAATTTAAAAGCATTTTAAATTAATTTCCAAATTAACAATCATGTTTTCTTAATTTTAAAAATACTTTCTAATTAAATATCAAATAAACAAACACACTTATACATTTATAAATGTATGATAATTTATATAAAATACAATCTTTAAAAAGAAATGAAACCAAATATGATTTTAAATAAAATTATAAAACATTGCGAACTCAAAAAAAATGCTATTTCAAAAGGCTTGCATTTTTTTATTAAATAAATACAAATCAAATTTCTATAGATAGATTTCTATAAAAAGAAATAAAACAAATCTTATTTTTAATTAAAATATTATCTATATAATTTAAAACCAAACTATATTATTATTATATTTTAATATGTATGTTTATTCCTTGAATTCAAATTTATATTCATTTTCAAAGTCAAATTTAAAAATCAAATCTAAACTAAATTTAAATAAATATAAACATCTATTTTTAAATAAGCTTATTATTATTTACAAATAATATATCCTATTTTAAAATCAATTTAAAATACATAGATTTAAATACACAGATATAAATGCATTTTAAACACACTTATAATTTTTGAAAACAATATGCCAATTTATAACCATAAATAAAATATTACTTGGTTAATTATCTTTGAAAATAACAATTTTATCAATTTCAAATAATTAATTTTAAGAGATTATCACATTTTAAACTCTTGGAAATTCCGGGATATTACATATTGACCTCGAGACATTTTGGTTATTATATGTAAACAGCTTACTCTAAATCATTATTTAGAATTTTCTATTTCAATAATATGTACCAAACATAAAGTCATACTAAGTGATAAAGTAAATTCGAATTAACTTGAATCTATTACGCTAATTTCAACAATTGAAAATTTGTGATGTTATTCTTATCAGTGTTACTCTTTATATTCCAACTACATTAGTCTTGCTCTCAAAGACATATTCGCGGCTGTTGGATCATATCTCATTCGGCTGCATCTACCAAAATCATATTTTGATAATGTACTTAGAACCTATTTAGGATCCGCGCATCATAACATATCACATAGTCAACACTCTTAATGGTTTATTTAAACAACCGAGGATTATATATTTTCAACATCGGTAAGAAACTCTAGTTTCCCTTCAATGTGCGAGAATACTTATTAAACACTCAAATGCGATGTGTTCGTTTAGGTTAGTTAATTTTATTTCATCGCATGTAATCGATTTTATCATTGGATCGTATCCAATTCCATTTTACTACCAATAATTTCTCAAAGAAATTCCTTCGCTATGATGTTGATATTTATTGAAACAACAATTGTTTCTCAATGAAATGTGTAACATCCCGCTTTTTCGCACAATTCAAACAGACACACGTGCCAATTCAAACCATACGGAAGGGCGGATTGTTATGGGGTAAATAAGAAAAACAGAGAAGGAAAAAACAAAATAGAATCTCACAACGGAAGGATAAAATATAGTTTATAAATCTGTTTACAAAACATTTATATACTACATATCAGAGTTACACATACCAATAACAATGCAGCGGAATTAAATGGTGTAGTGGAATAATATAGTAGATACTAGTAATACAAATCTTCGTCTTCATCCTCCAGAGCTAAATCCTCAAATCCTGTAACGCTCGGACTGACCCGAGCGAATTGAAAAGACAAAACACTCGAGTCAGAACTAAAAGATCTTATGTGAGTTAAATCAACAGGAGTAAATATGAGTGCAGTAACTCAAGAGATGCTCGGGATTTACATCTCCTAAGGATCCGTTAAACTATTTACTATGTAGTATATTGCGCTATTATAACAGTGTCTATTTAAAAAATAAACTTACTTTTAAATAGCGTTAAGGGGTTACCCATATAGCCCTTAACACAAAATATATTCTCATAGTCTATACAGTACCGTAATCTCCCCCGTACTGGGCGTCGTTAGAGGGCACTCCATAGGTATGGTACAAAGCCAAAATCGTATAAGGCGCGCTAGGGTAGGTGACACGGCACAACTAGGCAATGCCAGGGTAGATATACCAATTGCTATCCGGGCTGGTGGTAACGCATAGCCGCAGCTACCGCCCACCTCGAACTAACACCCCCAAATCAAAGAAATCAATAGTGGCCACCGAAACAATCCAAAGTCAGAGTATAGTATCGAAGGAGTGCGTTCGATCAGAGGAATGACCTCATTGGCCCGAGAATCGCTCCTGTTTTAGCCACCTTATGCCAACTCACGGGAGTTGGGTCCACGTATTTACCTTACAGGAAACGTCGCCACCAACCTACTTCATTCTGGAATCTCCACCGCGTACACGGTTAGTCAAAGTGGTTTTCGGTACCGACGGAGAGTATGTCCATATCCGATCCCGGTCTCTTTGCCAACCCATCGTTATTATAACACCCCGGTCATTTAACAATAGTTTATACTTTAAAATCAGAATAAAATTTCCATTTCAAAACTATGAATACGATATCAAATTAAAACCCAAAATAATATGATATCATTTTATCTCAAATATAATCCTTTTCCAAAATCATACTGGTTTAAAATTTGAAATATCTGGAAACCAAACATTTGAATTATACTTTCAAAACATAATATTTCGGAATTCATACTTTTAAAACCATAACTTCTAAAACTTGAATGGTTTGGATATTCAACGGTATATAAAATAAATGGTTTAACTTTAAGGTAACTTTGTAAAGAAAATAATTTCCACGGCTTTACAAATATATTTCTTTATTTAAAGTCTAAACCAAAATTTAAATATCACTTCCAAGTTCCAAAACCACCTCAATTTCTATATATATATATATATCCATTTGGAGTATTAGTGTTTCAAAACTAAAGTTGGATTGTATTCTTTCAACAATTTAATGTTCTATTATTTAGTCTTGAATATTCACATAAATTCCTTAAATAAAACTCCAATTTCTAGCAATTAAATCTTTTCTCAAATTTACTTTATACTAGAACATTCATTTTTAAATTTATCTTGGAAAATCCAGTTATAAATATCATACCTTAAAATTTTCCAAACTTAAACATATAAGATAAATTACAAAATTTCATTTTCTCAAATTTTTTCATTTTTATTCAACAGGTTTATACACAGCTTAAATTTTCAAATTTTTAACTTCATATGTATATATATCGAAGAATAATATTTTATAAAATATCGAAATCAAATTTTTGTAAACCGTATCCCATCCAAACCATAGAAATCACTTTAAAATAATTTATATATAGACCACGATGCCTGTATATAATTTTCTATCCTATGGTCAAGTGATACGGATATTTATCATTTCAATCCGCAATTTAAAAATAAAATTTTGCGGTTGTATATCATTTCAAACCACAATCCCGAATGAAATGAAAAATGCATGACACTTGCAGTTTAATGATATAAAATAAAACATCCATTCATCAACATCATCCATCATCCAAATCACAATCATCATCCAATAATAATTCAATATCAATATATATCAGATAATATATATCAGGTAATAACTGGCGGTTATATTCAAAAATAAATTTAATCAATTATTAAACTAACAGTTTATATTTAGTAATAAATTTTATAACTGTTTACTAGCAGTTCCTCTGCAAATAAATAAATTCTAACTATATGCAATAAATAAAATAAATTAACAGTTAAATTAAATAACGCGATTTAGCAAATATGATGAACAAAACATGCCAAACAGTTATAAATAAATTTCCACTCATATCTAAAATAAATTTAACAAACATAAAAACTTTTAGAAGTTGTGAGTGGGTTAAAACACTCACCTTTTGAATTTAAATTGGATTCAAACTCAATTTAAACCCAAAAATTTGACAGTCTCCAAATTGTTCCAAACCAGCGTCAACAGATCCGGAATTTTAATACGATCCTAACAAAAAAAATCGCGCGTAAAACGGATATCGTATGTAAGAGTTATGACGATAAATGCGAATTGAAATTTAAAAAAAAAAAAACAAACAAACAAATGGAACACATTTAGTACTTGCCACCTCATCTGCAATCTTCTTCCTTACTGTACGCATCTACAGGCATGCGTTCCCTGTATGAAACCGAACCCATCTTCATGCTTTGACCGAGGCGTTTGACCGAGACTTTCCCCCTACTCCGACCTCCGTTGAACCCAGCGCCACCACCATCGACCCTAGCTCGTCGAGCCGCACCTATCTATACCCCTGCGACTCGCCCACGTGCCCTCCAGAGCCGGCCGCCGCCCCCTTATCCAAACCCTAATTCGCGATTTCACGAAGATATAGCCGTTGATTCGATGCAATAACCACATAGATCTAACCCCCTCAGTCCCCTCTTCAATACCCAGAAATCGTTTGACGATCTGACGAAGTTTGTTACGGCGATGATGTAAGGCCGAAAATGATTTGAATTTTACTGGACGAACGATAGCTCCAATCGAAAAACAAATCACACCAGCAGATTACGATCACTGAGAACTATGATATATATTTTTATGGAATTTTTCTGGAGAGTTTGAATTTTCATTGAAATTTTAAATTGAAATAGATCTAGGTTTTGCAACCATTGAGGAAGAGAAAGAGATGAAGAAAATGAACGTACAGACAAATGATAGAAGATGGAGGCTAGGGTTTATCACAGCATATATATAGACAAATTGTAGAAGGCTAGGTGGGCACGAATTACGAACGTGCTAAACGGTAGTTGGCCCAAAAAGCCCGTTCTAACCCCGGAACGAAATTTATTAAACCCATATATCCAAATAGGTATTTTAAAATATCCTGAACACGATGGAAAAAGTTTCACGTCCAAATTCGATCGTATGAAAAAGTTATGCTGAAAACAAAATTTCCAAATTGATTTCAAATTGATTTTAGTTAAATCGATTTCAAGGCGTTTCGCGTCCGTACGATCAAACGACAGGTCCGATCGATACGAAACTTGAAACCCTACAATAATTCACTGAAACGGATCCGATGAAACTAGTTTCGTCGAAATCCGAGTCCGTGACAAAAATGGCTATTTTTATATTAATTAAATAAATTAAAAATTAGTCAATTAAATCAAATTTCCCATTTCTTTTTGATAATTGACGATTCTTATTATTATAAACTTTCCAATCACCTATACTAATTTAAACAAAATTTAACTTGTCGAATTTAAAATTTTAGAAATCCCCAAATTTCATTAATTTCACCAAATTATAAATTAAATTTCCAAAATTTTAATTAAATTTACTTTCCATTATTATTGTCAAATAGAAGAATTTATCATTGGATTCATATTTCAATATGTAAATATTTCCAATTTCATCTGAACTTCTATTTACATAATTCCTAAATATTAAATTTCAAATATCACTTCAATTAACGTTAACATAATAATTATTTATTATTTATTGCAGTTGATTATCAGTTACAATTAATATACTAAATAGATGGTAAATCTTGAATACTGGTTATCCTTAACGTTTTATTTCCCATTTAATTGCAACAACTAAATTTCAAAAATTTAACTCAATTAAATAGACAACTCTTTATATTCTAAATCAATTGCAATGGTTTAAAAGTTGCTAAATTTTGATTTCAGTGATCCCTTTAATTCGATTCAAAATTAGCAATTACCTATTGAATGCCCCAAAATTCCTATTAAATAAATCTAACAAACCTTTATCATCAATTAGATGAATTAAATATTGCAATCAAACTATTGCGTTAATAATTTCCGTTTCACTTTAAAGTATCTAAATTAGCCAAATAAAATACTTATTACCCAAATAACTTCAATTTCTTCCAAATAATATTTACATAATTATTTTAAATATTGAATCCATTTAATTGCAATAAATTCAATTGATTGCAAATCAATTCCAAATAAATTTGATTTCTATCCAGTTACAACTTAATATCAAATCAGTTTTCACTTAACTAACAAAGTCATTATTACTTAGAATTTCATTACATTTTATATTTTCACATTTTCATTTTGGTTTCATTTCTTTTCCCACATAGTTTATTAAAAATGGGATATTTTCTTGGTTACAACTTATTTGGATCCAACATTCTTCATTTACCAATTTATTCCACTTTAACTGTAAAAAATTTCACATTAAATTATAAATTAAAACTTTAACAAATCCGTTACTTGATTTAAAACCATGTTATTCAATAAATGGACATTTATAGGTGAAATTAACATTGACCTATATTTCATATCATAAATGCATACTTATTTCATATTATTTAGTTATATTTACTAACCATGTCCACAAATTTACTATTTATATACTTAATTAATTTATTACTAATTTAAGTAAGTTTATTATCGACAGCATTCATTAAAATTACTTATCTACACTTATTGCATTGGTTTATTCAACGGTCACTCTTATTTAGTCACTATCCATTTTACAACCAAATGTACAATCTCCACTATTGATTTTTATATTAATGAGTCCCATTCTAGTTAATATAATTATTAATATTCACAAATTCAACATTTATTGGTTTCTTATATTTAACTTATACTAAGTATGACAATTTACATTATTCAAATCTATTGCCATATAAATATTAAATTGTTACATTAAATTACAATTACTATATCTAATTCCCACATTTACTCAAATAAAATCTTAAGACTTTTATTTCATTCTAAATTAGATTAGAAATCATATTAAATTAATTCATTTAATACCTTCGAATTTACCTGGTCGTTACACTCTCCTCCACTCAAAACTTTTCGTCCCCGAAAAGGAAAAGAAGGGAAAAGAAGAAATTTAAATACAATACATCTTATTCAAAATATTAACTTATAAACAATAATTTACTAAATCAATTTCCTTAAATGAAATATACCCGTTTTACAATCATTATATCCTTTTATACTTAAATAATTAGAGTTTGGAAAACATTTCAACATAATTCTAAGTCCAAAATTTTTGGAAAATTTTGGCAGAGTCTCCTTTGTACGGAGAGGTTTGGGAGAAAAATATAATATCAAAATATAACAAATATATTACATATATTATCAAAATAAAATATCCCAACACGGGAAAATTTATATAAAATAGCGCTACAAAACGTAGTCCGAAAACGTACCTATTTGTCCGGCATTTTACGCTTATTATTATGGAACCAAAAGCAGTAGCAATTGTTTCCATACCTGCATTTCCCTTATATAATCTAAAAGGTTAACTATTTATTTTAAAGTGAAATATTTTCATAGTTTCAACTACTAACAACAATCAATACAACAACCAACAATTTTAACAAACAGCACACACCACAAACAACAATCATTAAATCAAACAAACAAATAGTTGTTCGGGTTAAAAACTTGAAATGGTACAGAGTGAAAAATAACTATCCAGTGCATCATTTACTCAACAGTCTTAGATGTGACAAAAATAGATTATTTATTCATCCAACAACTTCAAATTTCCTTACCCAACCAAACATATATCAAACAATAACAATTCAAACCAACAAATCAAATTACCTTATATAAATTCTTTACATACTCTAGTTGTTTGATTTCCTTTCTTTTATTCATACCACATAAATTTTCCTTTTTATAATTTACATTTATTTCTAACAAACTTCAAATTTTATTTCTCATTCAATGGTTGTTTCCTTATTTCTATTTATTACTTACAATTATCCATTTATATCTATTCAGGTTATGTAAGTTTCTGTTATTTGTATTACATTTAATGCACTTCTCAATTTCAATCATTTATTAAATGCTTACATTCTATTATATTTAATTACAGTAACCCTTTTTAATTACACTAAATTCTTAACCTTATAACATTCATTCTTATAAGTAAAGGATTTTATTAATTTATTACCTAAGGTTTACAGTCATTTATTTATATTACCTACTTTCCATTTTATTCAACTAGTAGCATTTAAATCATACTAAATTTTATAACCATACACATCAATCCTTATTTATTAAAGAGTTTTGTTTTATTTACTTAAGTTTAAAATCACCTATTTATACTACTTACCTTTAATTTTAGTAAAATTTCAATTATAACTTAAGTTTATACCATTAAATTCTTATTTATAATAGCAATTCAATGAATACTTCATTATTTCCAAAATTTCTACTTGTATAATATTCTATTCCAATCACTTATTTAACATTTCAACTTTTCATATTTGGTAAGTTATATATGTTAAAGAAAATGCAAAAGAACTTATACAAATTTTATCTCTTCTTTTAATTAAATTTAATGTTCAACAATATTACTTTTTGTCTCATATGTTAAAAATTCCAAATTTCCCTTTATAACTTTGCATTAATTTCTTGCCTAATTTAGAGATTTCAATTCATTTATTACTTACCTTTTATTTCACTAAAATAATTTAAACAATTAATTAATGGAAATTTAAGAATTAAATACCAAGTCAAATTTCAAATTATTTTAAAAATAATAGATAAATAATTTCTTACCCCTTTAATATCTCTAATTATATTTAGAACAATTAAAATTTTAGATAATTTCAAAATAAATCAGCAGTAGAATTTACTACAGTGGCCTTTCCCCTTCGAAACTCGAAAATGAAAGTCGATGATGCGGCCGCCATCACCGAAATTATTTTCCAGCGACAGAGAGGAAAGTACAAAACTTATTTTCTCCAAAAATCTTCTTTAAAACAATTCTTCCGAATTATATTAAAATATTTATATCAGAAAGTACTTATACACAATATTATAATATTCCAAAAAAAAATTTTGAAAGAAATTTCAAAACCCCGGAACTTAAGCCCTAAATTTCCAGATTTCATTTATTTTACTTTCAACTTAGTTTCAACTATTATTTATATTTTCATTACCTAACACCCAATCTATAGGAACCAAATATATGTCATTATAAAATATTTTTATATATAGAAAATATAATAGGCAAAGTTATTTCATTCACCTATATTAAAATCAAATATTATGTCGGTCTGTCCTATTAAGTGTTTAGAAATCCTTATTGATGTCACGGCGTCCCATGCACCAACTAGAATTTATAAATACAAAACGGAACAGATTAACACAATATTAAAATCTTTTTATAACACTACCAAATACGCTCTCTCATATATATACACTCAGCGACTCCCATAGGGTATCACTACCCTATTCGTAAAGAGTCAAACCCCACAAAGCTAAGGTTTATCGCTAAACCAAAGCTCTGATACCAGATGTAACATCCCGCTTTTTCGCACAATTCAAACAGACACACGTGCCAATTCAAACCATATGGAAGGGCGGATTGTTATGGGGTAAATAAGAAAAACAGATAAGGAAAAAACAAAATAGAATCTCACAGCGGAAGGATAAAATATAATAATAACATATATAGTTTATAAATCTGTTTACAAAACATTTATATACTACATATCAGAGTTACACATACCAATAACAATGCAGCGGAATTAAATGGTGTAGTGGAATAATATAGTAGATACTAGTAATACAAATCTTCATCTTCGTCCTCCAGAGCTAAATCCTCAAATCCTGTAACGCTCGGACTGACCCGAGCGAATTGAAAAGACAAAACACTCGAGTCAGAACTAAAAGATCTTATGTGAGTTAAATCAACAGGAGTAAATATGAGTGCAGTAACTCAAGAGATGCTCGGGATTTACATCTCCTAAGGATCTGTTAAACTATTTACTATGTAGTATATTGTGCTATTATAATAGTGTCTATTTAAAAAATAAACTTACTTTTAAATAGCATTAAGGGGTTACCCATATAGCCCTTAACACAAAATATATTCGCATAGTCTATACAGTACCGTAATCTCCCCTGTACTGGGCGTCGTCAGAGGGCACTCCATAGGTATGGTACAAAGCCAAAATCATATAAGGCGCGCTAGGGTAGGTGACACGGCACAACTAGGCAATGCCAGGGTAGATATACCAATTGCTATCCGGGCTGGTGGTAACGCATAGCCGCAGCTACCGCCCACCTCGAACTAACACCCCCAAATCAAAGAAATCAATAGTGGCCACCGAAATAATCCAAAGTCAGAGTATAGTATTGAAGGAGTGCGTTCGATCAGAGGAATGACCTCATTGGCCCGAGAATCGCTCCTGTTTTAGCCACCTTATGCCAACTCACGGGAGTTGGGTCCACGTATTTACCTTACAGGAAACATCGCCACCAACCTACTTCATTCTGGAATCTCCACCGCGTACACGGTTAGTCAAAGTGGTTTTCGGTATCGACAGAGAGTATGTCCATATCCGATCCCAGTCTCTTTGCCAACCCATCGTTATTATAACACCGCGGTCATTTAACAATAGTTTATACTTCAAAATCAGAATAAAATTTTCATTTCAAAACTATGAATACGATATCAAATTAAAACCCAAAATAATATGATATCATTTTATCTCAAATATAATCCTTTTCCAAAATCATACTGGTTTAAAATTTAAAATATCTGGAAACCAAACATTTGAATTATACTTTCAAAACATAATATTTCGGAATTCATACTTTTAAAACCATAACTTCTAAAGCTTGAATGGTTTGGAAATTCAACGGTATATAAAATAAATGGTTTAACTTTAAGGTAACTTTGTAAAGAAAATAATTTCCATGGCTTTACAAATATATTTCTTTATTTAACGTCTAAACCAAAATTTAAATATCACTTCCAAGTTCCAAAACCACCTCAATTTCTATATATATATCCATTTGGAGTATTAGTGTTTCAAAACTAAAGTTGGATTGTATTCTTTCAACAATTTAATGTTCTATTATTTAGTCTTGAATATTCACATAAATTCCTTAAATAAAACTCCAATTTCTAGCAATTAAATCTTTTCTCAAATTTACTTTATAGTAGAATATTCATTTTTAAATTTATCTTGGAAAATCCAGTTATAAATATCATACCTTAAAATTTTCCAAACTTAAACATATAAGATAAATTACAAAATTTCATTTTCTCAAATTTTTTCATTTTTATTCAACAGGTTTATACACAGCTTAAATTTTTAAATTTTTAACTTCATATGTATATATATCGAAGAATAATATTTTATAAACTATCAAAATCAAATTTTTATAAACCGTATCCCATCCAAACCATAGAAATCACTTTAAAATAATTTATATATAGACCACGGTGCCTGTATATAATTTTCTATCCTATGGTCAAGTGATACGGATATTTATCATTTCAATCCGCAATTTAAAAATAAAATTTTGCGGTTGTATATCATTTCAAACCACAATCCCGAATGAAATGAAAAATACATGACACTTGCAGTTTAATGATATAAATAAAACATCCATTCATCAACATCATCCATCATCCAAATCACAATCATCATCCAATAATAATTCAATATCAATATATATCTGATAATATATATCAGGTAATAACTGGCGGTTATATTCAAAAATAAATTTAATCAATTATTAAACTAACAGTTTATATTTAGTAATAAATTTTATAACTGTTTACTAGCAGTTCCTATGCAAATAAATAAATTCTAACTGTAAATTAATATGCAATAAATAAAATAAATTAATAGTTAAATTAAATAACGCGATTTAGCAAATATGATGAATAAAACATGCCAAATAGTTATAAATAAATTTCCACTCATATCTAAAATAAATTTAACAAACATAAAAACTTTTAGAAGTTGTGAGTGGGTTAAAACACTCACCTTTTGAATTTAAATCGGATTCAAACCCAATTTAAACCCAAAAATTTGACGGTCTCCAAATTGGTCCAAACCAGCGTCAACAGATCCGGAATTTTAATACGATCCTAACAAAAAAAATCGCGCGTAAAACGGATATCGTATGTAAGAGTTATGACGATAAATGCGAATTGAAATCAAAAAAAAAAATAAACAAACAAATGGAACACATTTAGTACTTGCCGCCTCATCTGCAATCTTCTTCCTTACTGTACGCATCTACAGGCATGCGTTCCCTGTATGAAACCGAACCCATCTTCATGCTTTGACCGAGGCGTTTGACCGAGACTTTCCCCCTACTCCGACCTCCGTTGAACCCAGCGCCACCACCACCGACCCTAGCTCGTCGAGCCGCACCTATCTATACCCCTGCGACTCGCCCACGTGGCCTCCAGAGCCGGCCGCCGCCCCCTTATCCAAACCCTAATTCGCGATTTCACGAAGATCTAGCCGTTGATTCGATGCAATAACCACATAGATCTAACCCCCTCAGTCCCCTCTTCAATACCCAGAAATCGTTTGACGATCTGACGAAGTTTGTTACGGCGATGATGTAAGGCCGAAAATGATTTGAATTTTACTGGACGAACGATAGCTCCAATCGAAAAACAAATCACACCAGCAGATTACGATCACTGAGAACTATGATATATATTTTTATGGAATTTTTCTGGAGAGTTTGAATTTTCATTGAAATTTTAAATTGAAATAGATCTAGGTTTTGCAACCATTGAGGAAGAGGAAGAGATGAAAAAAATGAACGTACAGACAAATAATAGAAGATGGAGGCTAGGGTTTATCACAGCATATATATAGACAAATTGTAGAAGGCTAGGTGGGCACGAATTACGAACGTGCTAAACGGTAGTTGGCCCAAAAAGCCCGTTCTAACCCCGGAACGAAATTTATTAAACCCATATATCCAAATAGGTATTTTAAAATATCCTGAACACGATGGGAAAAGTTTCACGTCCAAATTCGATCGTATGAAAAAGTTATGCTGAAAACAAAATTTCCAAATTGATTTCAAATTGATTTTAATTAAATCGATTTCAAGGCGTTTCGCGTCCGTACGATCAAACGACAGGTCCGATCGATACAAAACTTGAAACCCTACAATAATTCACTGATACGGATCCGATGAAACTGGTTTCGTCGAAATCCGAGTCCGTGACAAAAATGGCTATTTTTATATTAATTAAATAAATTAAAAATTAGTCAATTAAATCAAATTTCCCATTTCTTTTTGATAATTGACGATTCTTATTATTATAAATTTTCCAATCACCTATACTAATTTAAACAAAATTTAACTTGTCGAATTTAAAATTTTAGAAATCCCCAAATTTCATTAATTTCACCAAATTATAAATTAAATTTCCATTATTATTGTCAAATAGAAGAATTTATCATTGGATTCATATTTCAATATGTAAATATTTCCAATTTCATCTGAACTTCTATTTACATAATTCCTAAATATTAAATTTCAAATATCACTTCAATTAACGTTAACGTAATAATTATTTATTATTTATTGCAGTTGATTATCAGTTACAATTAATATACTAAATAGATGGTAAATCTTGAATACTGGTTATCCTTAACGTTTTATTTCCCATTTAATTGCAACAACTAAATTTCAAAAATTTAACTCAATTAAATAGACAACTCTTTATATTCTAAATCAATTGCAATGGTTTAAAAGTTGCTAAATTTTGATTTCAGTGATCCCTTTAATTCGATTCAAAATTCGCAATTACCTATTGAATGCCCCAAAATTCCTATTAAATAAATCTAACAAACCTTTATCATCAATTAGATGAATTAAATATTGCAATCAAACTATTGCGTTAATAATTTCCGTTTCACTTTAAAGTATCTAAATTAGCCAAATAAAATACTTATTAACCAAATAACTTCAATTTCTTTCAAATAATATTTACATAATTATTTTAAATATTGAATCCATTTAATTGCAATAAATTCAATTGATTGCAAATCAATTCCAAATAAATTTGATTTCTATCCAGTTACAACTTAATATCAAATCAGTTTTCACTTAACTAACAAAGTCATTATTACTTAGAATTTCATTACATTTTATATTTTCACATTTTCATTTTGGTTTCATTTCTTTTCCCACATAGTTTATTAAAAATGGGATATTTTCTTGGTTACAACTTATTTGGATCCAACATTCTTCATTTACCAATTTATTCCACTTTAACTGTAAAAAATTTCACATTAAATTATAAATTAAAACATTAACAAATCCGTTACTTGATTTAAAACCCTGTTATTCAATAAATGGACATTTATAGGTGAAATTAACATTGACCTATATTTCATATCATAAATGCATACTTATTTCATATTATTTTGTTATATTTACCAACCATGTCCACAAATTTACTATTTATATACTTAATTAATTTATTACTAATTTAAGTAAGTTTATTATCGACAGTATTCATTAAAATTACTTATCTACACTTATTGCATTGGTTTATTCAACGGTCACTCTTATTTAGTCACTATCCATTTTACAACCAAATGTACAATCTCCACTATTGATTTTTATATTAATGAGTCCCATTCTAGTTAATATAATTATTAATATTCACAAATTCAACATTTATTGGTTTCTTATATTTAACTTATACTAAGTATGACAATTTACATTATTCAAATCTATTGCCATATAAATATTAAATTGTTACATTAAATTACAATTACTATATCTAATTCCCACATTTACTCAAATAAAATCTTAAGACTTTTATTTCATTCTAAATTAGATTAGAAATCATATTAAATTAATTCATTTAATACCTTCGAATTTACCGGGTCGTTACACAATGGAACATGTATTCACAAACACTTTTTGATTTTCTTTTATTTAAAAGTCATTTAGCTTTGGTCTACAAAACTTATATTTAAAAAATAAATTTGTCATCCAATGACAGTCCTTCCCAAACTCTCTTTTAGGTGATTCACACAAGATCCCTCATGAAAAATTACATGCAGACATTCAACACGCTTAACTAGTCAACTCCTTAGCGTACGATATATATATTGGGGTTTCTTATAAACCCTTATCTTGTATGATTTTGTAAACTATTATTTACATGAAATAATATTATCCTCATGTGTTACTCTTAAGTACATAACC
Source organism: Allium cepa (assembly GCA_030765085.1). Taxonomy (NCBI): domain Eukaryota; kingdom Viridiplantae; phylum Streptophyta; class Magnoliopsida; order Asparagales; family Amaryllidaceae; genus Allium; species Allium cepa. The sequence continues at coordinate 1,048,940,804 of CM060941.1, forward strand.
TTATAGAAAGAAATTAAATCAATTTTACTCAAAATTAATTGTACTTTGTCCAAAAACTTATATCGCTCCTTATCCATACATTATTATATATCACACGGAGGAATGACTTTTCAGATCGAATCTTTATTCTTTTTTAGGTACGTTCGAAACTCTTCCTAATATACTCAACCATTCGATCAAATCGAATTATTTCTATTGTATGTAATATTAATTAATTTCATTTTAGACTTTATGAGTCTATCTTAGACATACTACATATGTTTCTTATGTCCATGTCGGTGATAACTCATCAATGAATATAACAAAGTACATGGAACCATTTTGGTATTTATAGAGTTACGACTGCATACATCTATATGTATCAATCGGAAGAGTTCATCAACTATTATGATGCTTCCATTAAATTGTTTGAGATATAATTAACCAATGTCATATGTTTCACAATGATATAATGAAATTATCTCTCAAAACTACAACGTAGTCCATAATTATAAAATTATTGTAAATAATTTCAGATACTTCTGCATTTTCTATTGCATCATTTCTATTATGATAACAAATACCATATTGTATTTGTATTTCATTATAAATATTCATGAATATAACTGTATTTTTTCAATCAGCACTGAAAAATTGTCATTATTTCATAAATAATATTTGGTATGTTTTACGAAAACAATTTTCGTAATTAGATGCATTCAGTAAGTGCTATATGAATGCTCCCACCATTTTCTCCATTACTATGATAGCGTACTAAATTCAGAGGTCCAACATTCACTTAATATAGATTTATTTATTTCATATACTGAAACTAGTTTACAATGAAGTGTTCTTTGAATAAATATCTTGAAATCAAAGAAATAAATCTCATAGAAAATAATTTTCTACATGAAAATACATTTTGGAATAGAAGTCGTATTTCTCATTCCACTATTAAGTATCAATCGTTATTATTACAATTCCAATTTATGTTATTTCTTTATAAACCAGAGTTGACTATTCACTCTCATCACCCCAACTATACCTTAAATTAAATCTGCTATTATACATTCAATTTCCTTTCAAATGGTCCAACCATTCAAAAGAAAACTCTTACTACATATCATAATAACTCTTTACAAATCGCATTCGATGATCCCTAACATTTTAGGACATCAAATATGTTGCACTTTACGTAAACTGACGTAACAGACATTTCAACGATTGAATTCTTAGATCTCTTATAGTTTTGGCTAGTATTACATTAACACAATATGATCCTTTTGTGATCAATCAAATTGAATACTCGATCTCAAAGTACTGTTTATTGGCATATTTTCGAATGAACTAACTTCATTGAAGTATCGTATATTACGAACTGTGACTGTTCCTTATAGAACACTTGTATGCAATAATATACAAGTCAAATATTCATAATCTTGTATTGCATTTAGGGTTCAAAAATTATAGAATGCAATACATGGTCTCGACCAAATAAACACTTAAGTGACGAAATTACGAATGTATTTAGTAGTTGTAAAATCGAGTGCTTACATGGGTATTGAAACATTATCATGCAAGAAGCATTTATTAGTAAGGATTTGTTAAATTTCTATTTGTTAATCTTTGATTTAAATCATTTGTATATCTTAGTTGATAAACATTTTATCAATCATATTAATGCATAAATTTATCATTGTAGATTATTATAACATTATATAGCATATGTTCTTTCAATACTAGAAAGATTAGATGTTATTATTTCATTTTTATGTTAAGGGTCCCACTAGTCATTTATGTTTTACCAAACCCTAGGTGAAACACAGAAGTCTTTCGACTTCACTTTTGGTTGTTAGGACTCGTTTGTCATGGGATTCTGACCTTTAATTAGCTCATCGAATCATAGCCCCATAAACGATGGATAACTCCTTACCGGTTGTATCACATACAACTCCTAACCTTTTGGTACCTTGTGCTGATTCCACTTTGACCTTGAGTTTGCTCAACAAATTAAAATGAATGTATTTACTCATACCTACCATATCGCGACGGCCTAATTATAGTATATGTACTTTAGTCTACTCAACAAATAAATAAAGTTATCTTACCTTGTCTATTCAATATATTAATAATACTACACAAAACATCCCCAGCTTGAGTATGCTTAACACTAACAAGTACGTAAGTAATACATGTATGGAAGAGGACAACATTATATTGAAGATTCATAATCTTCATTATATTATAATAAGTTATATCCACTCATTGAATAATGTATTTCTTATAAAATACCCTTATGATTCAAATGTCCGACACATCGGAAATCATGGTATATGTACATTTACTTATGTATTTATTCTTTAAGTCTATTTAAGGTTTCTTTAATGTTCCACTTTAATTTATACATTCATACTATATAAGTTTTATTATTATATAACTTTTATATTTCATATTACTTATATAATAATTTATGTATAATAATAAATTAATTAAATATTATTTAATTAATTTCAATTAACTAACATTTTAATCAATGTTATGTTATATTAACATAACGTTTATATTAAATATTTAATACCACCATAACCTTTTACAGTGTATGTAATATCATATATATATATATATATGTGTGTATTATTTAATTAATTAACATCTAACTAATTTACTCAATTAATTAATTTTAATTAAATTATATTAATTTCAAAATTTAATTCATATATGTGTAGATATAATTATGTTATTTTAAACATTTAAAAATATCATAACATATATCATAATATACGATGCAATCATATATATATATTAAATTATTTAATTAATTTACTTTATTAATCTAATTAATAGATTTAAAAAAATTAAAATAAATATATATTTTCAAATATTTCAAAATTTTTATTTATAACTTTTATAATATATTTATATCTTATTTTAAATTTAATTTATAAATTTAAAATCTTATATTTTTAATTTTCAAACAATATTGAAAATTAGCCTAAGGCTCAATTCAAATTTCGGCCTTTTCTATTAGGGAGAACATTTGGGCTGCGACTTAATAATTAACCCTAACATGACTAATTTAGACCACATAGGCTATTGGGCTCTGATACCGCTGTAGAAACTAGGGCACTCCGCAGTGGAAGTTTTGAGTGAATCTCAATTTTTTTTTAACCTATTGGTTCTTTATTGGGCCTATGAAGTCTAATTTATTTAAAACATTTCTAAATTTAATTTAAATAAAATCTTTATTACATTTGAATTATAATTAATAGATTGAATTTTATTTAGTTTATATTTTAAATTAAGCATAATGGTATACATTTGTATCATACACATATGTGCATGTGTGTGCATGTGTAACATAACAATCCATGCAAGATATAACATGCCTATATATAATTGTGGGGATTCACGTCGCAGCAGACATGCTAGCTCATCTTATATGTATTATATGTTGTTCATACACACACACATATGTATGTATGTATGTATGTATGTGTGTGTGTGTATATATACACATACGAACTTGTTATTATAAAATGAGCATTAAAACAGTATAAATATTTGCATATATATATATATATATATATAATATACTACATAAATATGTAATATATATATATATTTGTAAATATACTACATTATATAATAATTTTAGGAATGTTTATATATAAATATATATACATACAAACATACATATGTATATGTATATGTGTATATTATGCATATTTGTTTATTTATTTATTTATACATGTTAGTTTTATAGCAATAAATATATGTGTGTGCGCGTATGTGCGTGCGTGCGTGTGTTTTTTTATAATTATATTTGTAAGATCTAAAAATATTTAGAAATGAATGTATTTGAATATATATAAACTTATATTGTATAATTATATTAATTTAAATTAATTAAAATTAATTAAAATCAAATGACTGAATGATATCATACTAAGATAAAAAAGTAACAAATATCGGGAATAATGGAGATAATAGCTTTCTATTTCATGCCTCTATCTCTTTCGTTCATGTATCCTCGCTTCTTTGATCTTTTGAATTCTGGTTCCTTTGTCGATTGCGATTCTTCTTCCTATCATACCTATGCCCAAGTGGTTTAGGAATCAAAGTTCTCTTCTCCTCATTTTCTCAACCAAAAGGCTAAATTTAAGAATTGGATAGATTGTAGAAAGGGGTAAAGAATGTGTTTTTGTTGTGAGGACTATTCTCATTTGGCTAAGGACAGTCATGAACCTGTTAGATGTATCAGGTGTGGTTTCTTTGGTCATATAAAAGTTGGCTATTCCATGAAATTAGATCCTAGTTCTGGCAATCATAGAAGCCTTTCTATCATCAACCATGGATTTCTATTTGTTTCAAAATGTATGATGCTTAAGATAATCTTGTTAGATCATCTTTGGATTCGGAGGAATGAAAGAATCAAATTCACGAAGGACTTGTTCAAGCATTTTGATGTGATTAATGCAGTTAGTATTGGTAGAAATTATAAAAAGAAGTTTGAAGACATTGAAGATTATATTGGAGATTCTGTTTCTTCCTTGGATAGAGATGAATCGGCCATTGATGAGGTGCTTGTATCTAATGGATGCAATGGGGTATCTGGTGATTTTATTGGTGTCAATGAAACTTCAGATGTCTCTGCTGCTATTTTTTGGGAGGAGTTCATTTCTTTTGATCCATTGCTTTTGGACTTTGTTGTCTTACAATGTAGATTGGATTCTCATTCTTTGACCAAGGATACAGTGACTGATTATGGGTGTGCAGTTTGTAGTGTTGGTTCTGCAATTCATTCTCGTGAGTTGGGTAAAAATTTTGTTCACGTTCATAATAAAAACTTTAGAATGTAATATAGGGAGTTTTGAGTTAGTTACTACTAATAGTTTTGATTGTCTAAGATCACTGGAGGATTCTGGAGAGGAATCTGATATGTCTTAAGGCTTTGTAATTGATGGAGGGTTTTCGGATGGTAGTTTGGTGGATAATAGGTCTAAGGTGAGTAGGTTTAGAGAGGTTATTTCTCTACAAGATACAGATGTAAATATACAGTGTAATGATGTTATTGTTGTTGCTCCTTCGCTATTTGATTCTTTGGTGTATGATATGAAGCATAAAATGAGTAGGTAAATGAAGATGACGGGCCTATGGTTTGCAGTTTTGACAGTGATGATATATTTGAGCATATGAAGAAATAAAAAAAAGCAGGATTTGATGGACTAAGTTACCTGTTATACTTGTGGGCATGAAGTCACTGCTTCTGGCATAGGTTTTGGCAGAATTAAGGTTGATAATGATAAAGGTCCTATTATCGCAGTAAGAACTTAAGCTTATCTATAGTGAACAAAGGAACAAAGTTGCACATTTCTGCTCCTATGAATGATGATTTCAAAAGGCACAAAAGATTAAATAACAGTGATGGCATTGTTTTTGAGACTGTTATAAAAAGTCCATCTAACATTCTTGCAGTAGTAGACTTTGAGCATAAAAATGATAACAAAGTAGAATTTTCAATTGGTGTTCGTGTATCCGCTGCTTCTGATATGGCTACAAAGGATTTAACTCCTCTCTGGAAATTAATAACTCTCGAATAATTTCTCTGAATGATGGAGCAAAGTTGTGCAGGATGTTTGATAATGTTTTAATGGTTAGAGGCTTTGTAAATTCAATATACAATGAAAGAGCTATGGCTGCAATGGTGGGCAAGGAAATTCAGAGTGATAAAGTGGAGAAATCTGATAAAGTGGGGGAAGATGAATTGCTCTGTTCCAGTAATTGATGAATACGAAGAGCACAAAAAATAATTTTAATGTCTAATTTTAGATTTGTAGAGGCTGATATAAACATTGGCGATGGCTTTAATAACTCAGTGGTTAGCAATCTTATAGAGGCTGGTATTAAAGGCACATCAAGCACCCCTGCAGTAACGGATTATCAGTGCAATAATGATAGTAAGACTTCTCTTTTATCTTCGTCGTCAAAGATAGGAAGGCGTAGGAAATCAATTGCTGTCGATGGTGTTGTTTATCGTAGTGCCCAGTCCGTAGCAGTCATTCTTTGATTATGAGTAAGTAACCTGATTTGAGTGCTATGAGTGGCATTATGAATTTAGGCTCAGGTATGGCTTCTATTTTAGGCAGTACTTATTCCTTCTATACTCTAGGTAGTTTATTCACTAGTGAGTTATGTTAGTTAGCTAGGGATATTGCTTTTGTTTTTACTAATGTGGAATTAGATACTGCTTACATTAAGAGTAGGAAAATAGAAAGGGTAAGATCCTTTAGATTATGAGGATTATGCGCTGGAATATTAGAGGTCTACATGATTTAAATAAATGTGATAAAATTAGAGCATTTTCTAAAGATTACTTTATTGATATTGCCCTTTTACGGGAAATGAAAATAGATTGTCCCGATCTTCGTTTTTATAGAAGATTAGGTGATTATCATTTTCGACATTGGGCATGTTTACTATCAATTGGAGCTCCTAGGGGTTTACTTATTATGTGGCGTGATAATTCTTTTAAACATCTTCAAACTATTACTAAGCAACACTCTTTACATATTATTCTCATTAACCTTAGCGATAACTCTTTATTAAAGATTTCTAACGTTAATGGACCAAACCCGAAAATTGGTCGTCGAGTTCTATGGAGCGAATGTCTAGAATTTAGATCATTCACCCCTAGAACTTGGATTATGTTGGTGACTTTAATGTTACACGTTTTTTAGGGGAATGATCACCCCGGGAAGCTTATTTCTGTTCTATGGAAGAATTTGATCAATTTATTATTAGTACTAATTTGATAGAATTACCACTAACTAATAGAGAATTTACTTGGAGCAATACTAGGGAATCTCCTTTAATGGCTCTTTTAGATAGATTTTTCATCAATGACGAAATCGAAGATAAATTTCCTTTTTGTATAGTCAATGGTTTGCCTTACACGTATTCTGACCATTGCCCTATCATTCTTTCATGTGATCATCATAAAATTGTTAATAAAACTTTTAAATTTGAAAAACTGTGTTTATTAGAATCTAATTTCCCAAATTTAATTAAAAATAAATGGATACCAATGAACTTTTGTAATATCAGAAATATGGATAACATAACAAAAAAATTTGTTTTAAAACTTAGAGGTCTTAGGAATTTTCTTAAAAATTGGAATAAGAATGTATTTAGTAGTATTAAAATTAAAATAGATAATTTACTTTCTAAAATGCTTAAAATTAACAAGATAGGAGAAACAAGACAACTAAATCTTAGAGAGCATAATATACTCGCAAATTTAAAAGAAAAACTTAATTCTATTTTAGAAAAAGAAGAGGTTATGTTGAAACAGAGATCTAGAATTTAATGGATTAATAAAAGTGATAATAATAAAAAAATTCATAATATGGCTAACGGTAGAAAACATAGCAACACAATAAATTTTATTTTTGTGAATAATGTTGAATTGGTTGATCAAAGGGATTTAAACATGGCCTTTACCGTTTACTATAGGGATGTTTTTAGCAATAAAAAAGCATAGAATAAACATTAGATGGAATGAACTATATCCTATTGAGTCCAGAATTAATCTTAATGGCATCGATAATCCTTTTTCTAAAGAGGAGATTTTGAAGGCTATTAACGATATGCCAAGTGATAAAGCCCCGAGTCTCGATGATTTTCCTATTTTATTTTACGAACTATTTTGGAATGTATTAAAATTTGATTTAAGTAACATGTTTAATGAATTTTATAATGGGAAACTACAATTAGAAAGATATCATTTTGCTTATTTTATTACATAAAAAAATCGGTGCTAATAATTTGAAAGATTTTAGACCAATTTTTTATTCTGTTAATATTATTTCAAAAGTTTTAGCGAATAGACTTAGTATAGAAATGAATGATTTAATTGATTATTCACAAACTGCTTTCATTAAGGGTTGAAATATCACGGATGGAGTTGTTGTTGTTCAAGAATACATTAACTGCTGTGGTAATAATAACATTACATGTGCGCTTCGCTAAAGCTTTTGACTCGGTTGGTTAGGATTTTCTAATTGATATGTTACTGGCTAGAGGTTTTAGTCATAAATGGATTGGTTAGATTATGACTTTGCTTAAAACTGGTAATTTTATTATAATGGTTCATAGGATTATAAGGAATAAAATACAGTCAAAATGTGGCTTATGACATGGTGATCCTTTATCCCCTCTCTTGTTTAATTTAGCTGCAGATGTTTTCTCTATGATAATTAAAAGATGTTGGAAATGGATCTTTAGGGTGCGTTGGTAGCGAAATTTCGCGTAGTGGACTCTCTGTTCTTCAATTTGAGGACGATACCTTATTATTTACTTGTCCTTTTCCTATTCATGTAATCACCTCAAATTTATTTTATACATCTTTGAACTACTTTCAAGACTAAAAATTAATTTTGACAAAAGTTCGATTTTAATTTTAAATGACGTTGGTAAGGTTGAGGGTTTAGTAGCTAATACATTAAATTGTAAAATCATGAATGTCCCTATTTATTATCTTTGATTTTCGACTAGACCAGCTAAACTTAAACATGATGACTAGCTTATTATAATAAATAAAATTAAAAATAGAATTTCCAATTAGAATGGGAGGTTTATATCGAGAGTGGGTAGATAGTTCTTATCAATTATATTTTATCCGCACTTCCGATTTATTGGATGTCTACGCATCTTATTCAAGAACGGATGATCAACAAATCGGTAAAAAAAAAGAAGGGATTTCTTATGGAGTAGTGATAATGCTAGCAATAGTCTAAACCGTTTAGTTAATTTGGAAACCAATTGTAAATCAAAAAAAGAGGGAGGACTAGGTGTTATTAATTTACGTAAGATGAATTTTTCTTTATTAGGGAAGTGGTTGTGGAAAGTTAAAGATATTAATGATAATTCTATTTGAAAATAAACTGTATCTAAACATTATTAGAATGGTAGTAATAATTTATACCAAATTTTTGGTTAACAATAAATTTTCTAATTTTCGGAAATCAATTTTAAAATGTCATGATATTTATAACCTTGGTACTAATACGATTGTTCATTCAGGAAATAATACAACATTTTGGCATGATCGTTGTAAATCTGTCATTCCTCTTATGATATAATTTAAAGAAATTTTTGAAATTTGGAACTTCAAAAATGCTTTAATTAAAGATGTTTTTTATCCGGATAATGATCCCCTTTAAAAATTTAGTTTTAATAGAATCTTAGAAGGTAAAACTCTTGGACAATTTACTTTATTATGTACAAGATTGAATTTATATAATACTGATAATGAAAATGATATTATTAACTGGGAATGGGACACAAGTCAGAAATTCACTTCTATTTCATTGTATAAATTTCTTAATTTCACATGCATTACTAATAACACTTTTAATCTTATTTGCAAAGCAAATGCACCACCAAAAGTTAAGATGCATATGTGATTAATCATGCATGGGAAACTAAAAACCATTGAACTTTCAAAAAGAAAGAATATGCCAACTGATAATAAATATACGTTTTGTAACTTGTATTTTAAAAATATTGATCATATATACTACGATTGTATGGATACTTGCTAAATTCTTACTAATACTCTTAAAATCTTTAACTTTATTCTTACAACTAAAGTTACTGATTGTGATTTTTACACGAATAACTTAAGGTTTAAGGTTAAAAAGGGAAATATTTTTTTACTAGATGCTTTATTTACTATAATATGTTGGTATATATGATTTAAGATAAACCAGTGACTATTAATAATAACAACAATTATATTGATAGATTGGTATTAACGGTAGCATCATTTTTTTAGTTGGATCTCAAATCCAAAATATAGATTGGCTAAAAATAACCATTTTAATGAATATCTTAATAAGGTTTAAAAAAAATTGAATTATTTAAACAAAAAAAAATGTTTAACATTAATAACTACCACATTAGCATTTATTCGAATTCGAATGAAGACTTTACTGATTATCATAATGTTCTATTGATCAAAGGAACGTAATATTAATATTTTTTAGATTTTTAAAATTTATCAGTATATTATTACATATTTTGTTAATATCTATGCCTTTTGATTTCATGATCACTATCTCATAACATAAAAGTAAGTTAAGGTGTTGCATAAAGAGTTTGACCCTTTTATTAGTCTAACTCTTATTATAGATTCTTGATTGTATTATAGTTTTAACTCTAGTTCTATTACTTTTATTTCATTATGCGTATATGTGCATATAAATTTTATTTATATACATATATGTGTAATGTTCTTATATTTTTTTTTATAGTTCCATCTTTAGGTATGGGTTTAGGCTAAAAAAGTGCTAGAATGTTATTTACAGGGTTTCAGGGTTGCTGTTGCCAGGTTTGTAGGATTGTTGTTCGTAGGATCGTTGTCAGGAGAGATTTCATATTTTAGTTCTAGATCATCCGCGCTACCTATAAGGCTTTCATTCTCTAAGGGAGCTGCTTGTTGATAGCATTTGTTCATTTGGATGCACCATGGTTTATATTGGGTACTTCTAACACTTTATTATCGGACGGTGCCTTGCCGAAGTTCGATATTGAGGTGTAATGGGCAGTGGTCTTACCTGAAGTCATTCAGGAAGTTACATGAGTTTATATGTATGTATATGTGTGTTCTCCTCTACTTTAAAGGATCACAAATTTCTCTCAAAATTAATTTAAAATAAATATATTTGTTTCTTATCACATTTCTAACCCAATAGACATCATAAAAATGTTTTATTCTAATATTATGTTATTAATCTACTTGTACATAAATTTATTAGCCAAAAAATATTAAAATAATATTAAAAATAATTTCGTAACATATTTTTCAAGTATGAAATTTTTTGAATAATTTTTGAACTTGAAATTATATTTTTATTATTTAATTAATTTCGGCTGTTATTGTACATGCTTTTTAGAATAATAAATCTGATTTTTAATTTCTAGAATTTTGTCCCAAATTTAAAAATATGGTGGAAAATTTATAAAAATTTAAAATATAATTTTATAACCATAATTATTTTATATTAATTATATAACATTTAATTTTGATTTAAATAATGTTAAAAATAGAAAATAATTGCAAACAAATATTTTTTTGTCACCTAAAAGTAAAAATTTACGTATTTAAAATATTAGATCAATTTTTAACATGATATGATCATATAATGAATTATAGGTTGTTTAAATTTGTGTAACATGACTTACTAATATAAATATAATAAATTAATAACCATATGTACAAATTAAATAAATAATTTAGGTTGTGTATACATTAGATCTAAATAAAAATAATTATTTTATTGTACATACATACACATAACCATTCAATATCTGATAACATTCATACATATACGAATTTCACCTAACTAACAATATAAATATGATATATGTGTACAAGCAATGGAATATTATACATGAATTATAAGTTATATGAAATAAGAAAACATATCAAAACTAAGCCCTGAAGTACACGTTGCTATAGTGAATATCCGTCCTTAGAACTCTTCTCGATTCGGCAGACTGCTAATCTTTGAATTATAGACCATTGACAATCCAATATTTGTTGATTTGAAATTTATTTGAGATGGACTTTCATGGAGCTTTGTATGGGTGTGGTCGGCCAGCAAAGAGATGAAAATAGAGGCCATAAAAAGATTAATATGCATCAAGGTCAATATTCTTTTTATAATGGAAGAAATAGAGAGAAATGTGGATCATATCTCTTACCCATTCTCCCTAAATCTGAGCCATCCCTCTAAAATCCCCATAGCCTAATTTTTAGCTGCCCCCTACTTCCTTGTGGTAAATATTTCCAGCCGCTTTCATGGTCTTTAAACCTATTTTAAGCCCAAAAAATATTATTAATTATATCTAATTTAATTGCTTATTGGTATTGCAGATCTATATATATATATATATATATATATATATATATATATATGTTTATAACTATTGTAAATATACTATAATATTTATTCCTCAAATCATATTCAAAATTTTATAATTAATATTTCTTAAACATTAATTAATTTATGACAATTATAAACTAACTAAATCGTTTGGTCCAAAGCGAATTCATCGTATAGGTTGTGTGACTCGTCGGGTGTAAATTTAGTTAGCGATTAACATCGAACTATTCAAATGTTAACATTCACACATCACTTGGCAGGTGGTGTGATATTTTGGCCAAATTTATCACTTACTTAGTTTCAGCACAATCCAAAATTCACATTACTAAGTGTTACCCAGTTGTAACATTTATATACACCAATTCTCTTCGTAAAAACTATATCACTTTGGACTTATTGAATTTGGTAATGGTCAAAATTCCAAGATCGTGCATATTCAACTTTATAGTCCAAACATAGAGTCCTTGGTTCGATAATAATAATTATTGTTATTAACCGAAATGCTATGGTCAAAGACTTTACTTTGAGTTTACTTGAGTTAACCATGATACTAAACCCATATAACTAAGGAGACGAATCCTCTCTTGAATAGTGTTTCACTTCCAAAACATCCACTCGACCAAACTATAGTCACCCGGTAGATGTTATGCCATGATTTATCTATAATCAATGCAGAGCTTTCATATTGAAGATCCATAGTATTTCCAAGTCGAGTGAACTATGTAAATCAGTCACATCAATATTTTATGTTTGACCTTGGTTATATTAATCAACAGAAAACTATCGAGTGATTCGTTCCATAGTTATCTAATAACTATCAGTACGTAACTCCTAGGTACCCATAGCAGCCATGAGTATATACTGCCCAACATTTGGATAGCGTTACGTACTCTTGTCTTGATGGATACATCGATATCCAGTCTCGATGCATCTTGACTGGGAATGTTTAAAATGGTTATTTCTTTTCATCGTGCTAAATAACTCATGGTTATAACACATTGTACCTACTATCACAAAACGTATCATTTATGGATTTTCTATTAAATATAATTTAAATTAAATTAATTAATTAATATAACCACATTATATCAAGTATATAATAGAAAGAAAATACCTTTGATTTTGAACAAGTTTGGTTATTGAGTGAGATATGTGTAACAAATTACATAATTGCCCCTATGGCATACCTTAACTCTATCAGTATTATTTCAGTCGATGATATTTATCCCTCAGTCTTCTGTTATGAGGTCCCCCCTTAGGAGTCCTTTCCACCCTCATTCAGTCGATAGAATTTCCTATTCCGAACACTGATTTTTCTAGGTTCGTGAAAACAACCTAGGGCAGTGGGAAAATCTCTTTGACAACGTCGATTTGTGTGTTGTCCTTCCCGATGCTTTGCCCGATGAGTCACCTTCCTTCTAAAGCCCTCTTCTACCCTATCGGACGTCCATCGGGTTCATTTGCAGACATTTTGGAAGTGGGTTCAATAAGTATTCGAAGACCGATTTTGATACGAAAGTCTACTCTTTATATGAGTAGAGTTCAACGGGAGATTATATTGACCCGACCCCCTATAGCACACCAAAACGACATACATGGCCTCATTGCCTTGTGCATAGCTTATACATGTAACGATACACTCATTCGTGCAGGCGTACACACACATGTACACTTGAGCACACACTAACTTTACCGGTTCATTTCAGACTTCACCGAAGTGACTCCTCACTTGGTGTACAATCACGCAATTTAGTGCATCGAATAGTTGTTATGGCTACGTGAAATGCCTACAATGAACTTGTATTCAGTAATATATCCATATAATCAAACAATTTTATATCCATATAACCAAACAATTGTATATCCATATAACAAAAAAACACAACAATTTTAACTACAATACACACTTCGTTTTGATTGATATGTATCTTCAAACACATATACGTATATTTGCCCATACTCATATATATACATGTATATTTAAGTAAGTAATTCTTTTATTACTTAGTCAAATATTACTTTTATTTACTAAACACTCTCAATGGAAATCTAAAATGGTCTCATACTATTTTATAAAATTCGTACTTCACTTATAAAGTCAATTAACTCTTTCATAAATGATAATTAAGCTTCATTCATTATTTTATGAAATCACGTTTCTATTTTATAAAATCGATACTTCATTTATAAAATCATATCACTCTTTTATAAATGATAATTAAGCTTCATTTACTATTTTATATAATCTCATTTATATAAAATACCTTCTTTGCTATTAAAACCATTCCTTTGCTTAAACAATATTTATAAATACTACTTAAGCATCATTAACCATCTAATCAGTTTAACAATAAGCTAAACAAAATCATGTGAAATATGGGTATGAATAACTTAAGAAATGTAATAAAAAAAGGTTTCAAGTCAAAATAATTATTATAAAAAAATTCGTTCTTTCAAATAAAGCCATTTCCAAATTTTAGATTATAAAAATATTCGATCTTCAAAATTAAATGCAAGTATCTTCGCAAAATATTTTTCTTTACTATACATAAGTTACAGAAAAGATTTTTAGGTCATTTTATTATAATTTCCCAAAATATCATTTTCAATGCATATATTCCAAAAATTCATAATTACATTCGAACTATTTTGGGCAAAACCAATTAACAAAAAATTTCTCATTTCCAATTATTATAACTATGACGATCCACCTTTTTGGACGGTTTCAATCGACAATAAACCACACATGTCTAACTCAAACAATAAAATAGGGAGGATTGCCAATGGGATTAATAAGAAAATAAGAGAAAAGTAGGAAAAACAAAATGCAGAATATCACAGCGGGATGACAAAATATGATAATCAAATAAATAGTTTATGAAGTTGTTTTACAATATACGTTTGATTACAAAAATTTACAACATAATCAAAGTACAAACAACAACATACCAATAATAATGCAGCGGAATAATAATAGTAAATACGGTCAAGTAAACACCTTCTTCATCTTCAAGAAATAATGTCTTCAAACACTGAAATGCTCAAGTTGACCCGAGCATAATGAAAAGACAAAACACTCGAGTCAAAACTAAAAATTCTTGTGTAAGTTAAATCAATAACAAGTAAATATGAGTGTAATAGCTTCAGAGATGTTTACAAGATTTTACATCTCATATGCAGTGTATAACTGCATGTAATAACTTAAGAGATCTTATGGGATTTTCCATCTCCTAAGGATCCATCAAACTATCTATATGTAGTAAGATATGCTTTATATATAGTGTCTATCTGTAATGTAAAGTATTAAACTAGCGTTAAGACTTTACATTGATCCCCTAACACATTTTTAAGCATTGTCCTATAGTTTGCCTTAGTAGCATCACCGGTAACGTCGGTTTCTAGGGAGGCACCATGATAAGCATACTAAAGAAAAGTCATAGGTGTCGCGAATAAGGATAAAGAGTATGAGAAGGCATGTGAGGTAATGCCCAAAGTAGGATACAACCATTTTGCGTTTCCTGATTGGTGGTAAACCCTAATGGCCCACCATGTCCAACACCTCCAAAAATAAAATCAAGGTGCACCATCAAGCAAACATAAATATAGTAATATGAAGAGGTGTGTCCGCCAGAGGTAGCTAGCCTCATTGATCAGGTATGGCTCCTATTTTAGTCATTTCAAATTGACACAAGTGCCAAGGTCATCCATCATCATTCTCTTTCTTCAAATCCAGTAAACACCTCCAATTCAACCTTTACATTCTGGATATCATCCACCATGAACACAATTGTTGAAGTGGTTCTAATATTGATAGAAAGTGTGCCAATAAGAGGCTTCGGTCTCTTAACAACCCAATATCATTTTTCACACTGGTTGGTTCTTTTATATTTCAATATCGGTTTATATTTGATATCAGAATATCATATTCAATTCAAAATATCCTTCGTTTCAAAATCATCATATTTACTCAAAATATGTCATTTTCATTTGGAAATATCATTTCAATTTCCAATTTAGGTTATAACTTCATTTAACCACATTCACATTTAAATCAACTATTTAAATATATACATTCAAACTTTGCATAGTTTGAAATTCTAGAAAATAGTTTAAATACATATAAATAGTTTATATAGTTTAGAGATTTAAACAGTTTAATATAAAATGGTTTGAGTATTGAAAATGTATATAGTAAAATAGTTTAGAGAAATCAAAATAATTTGAATACTAATATAAATAGATTTTAAATAGTTTATAGTAAAAATAATTTATTATGAACATAAAATCCAATCAAACTGTTTCTTTCCATTTCAACAATCTGGACCCATGTCCAATTTAAAATCAACAAATTCAATTGACTCAATTTAGATTTAATGTCAAATCAACTTGATTTTATGTTCAATTCGAAATAACTTCAATTTCCAAAAACATTCGTATTTTACTTCAAATTAAATTCAACAATCCAATTCAATGATTTAAATTTCAATTCCTTTCTTATTTTTGACCATTTCAATTTATATCAATTTCCAGTCTAATTTCAATTTACTGGTTTTAAAGCACTTTAATCAAATTAAACCTCATTATTCAATTTTAAGATCCAAATCTTTTAAATAATTCAATTCTAAAATTTAAGTCATATATCAATTACAACTTCATATTTCCAATTCAGTTATTTAAAACAATTTCCTTTTTACCAATTCTAGTTCCAACATTTCAAAGCATGAATTAGAAAATAATTCAATTCATACGAATCCACAATTTATTTCCTTTAAACAATATTATTTAATCAAAAATCAAAATTCAAGATTTTTAAAACCATTTAATATAACCAATTTGGTGTCCGTATATAATTTTCTACTGTAACAGCCCAAAAATTAGAGTAATAATAGTTAATTAAAAAATTAACTGAATAATAAAATAGGGAAGGAAATTGTCAGAATTGAGCCATGAGAGTTGCACTATTGGGTCCGTAGTAATTTTCTGAGCAATTTTCATATATAACTTGTTGAAATCCGAATAAGTATGGAGAAGTTAAGAGAGAAACAAAGAAAATTAGAATTATATATATAATTAAACAAAAAATAAAAAAAAGGCGGACCCATTACTGGTCGACCCGCGCCTGAGTTGGGTCAATCCATAGGTCGACCCGCCTATAGCCCAGGTCAACCCGCATTCTTCCCTGGACGATTTTTTGTCTAAGAGCAAGCCGAAGACCGCAATTCCGATTTTTGGTGAAATCCTGTTCGTTCGTAGTTGCATCTGATGGTTTCTAGTGAGCCTATGATGTGGT
Organism: Allium cepa; assembly: GCA_030765085.1. Lineage (NCBI taxonomy): Eukaryota > Viridiplantae > Streptophyta > Magnoliopsida > Asparagales > Amaryllidaceae > Allium > Allium cepa. The sequence continues at coordinate 1,048,958,021 of CM060941.1, forward strand.
TGCACCAAATTAAATCTTCAAATCCAACGACTTGAGATCCCTAAGCCACACTTTAAATAAACCCTAGGCCTAGCTATTTTTTTCATTCAGATTTTCTCCCAGTTGTGTTCATTGCTTGGGTTGAATCCTAAATAGAAAATTTTTCCGGGGAGGAAATCTTTTTAATAAAAATATTTTACACCGTAGAAGTAGATCTAGGAAGGCCTAGGATTAGAGCTAAGGACCACATGTGAGTATTTTGTAATTATTTTAGATTTGTAAGCAATGTAAAATAAAAGGATTCTCAATGGTTTTAGTTTTTCTACAGTTTCGAGACAGTTTTTAAGTAACTTTATTTACAGTCCGTTTTTAAGTAAATTTCAGAAGTTCTTTTCGGTCTATTTTTATTCATCTATTTTATTCAGCTATTTGCAGTTATCTATAGTTACTTACATTTGTTTTAAGTTGGAATTTAGCCTCTAAATGTCATTTTCTTTTTATAGAAATTTAATCCTTTTTGACGTGAATAAAATATTAAAAAGAGAAGAATTCGCAAATATGGATTAAAATAGAAAAACACTAAATTTACAAAAGTCATATTCAAATGAGAAAAACTAAAATAAAATAGAGATGGATAGAAATATGCAAATTTAAGATATTTACAAAAATGATTATAACAAGTGGTTATAACTAAAAAGAGAAAATAGAAAAGTAATAGTTGTAAGAACCATTATAACAGTAGGTTATAACTAGAAAGAAAGAAATAATAGAAGGGGATTATTTTAATACTTAGATCTTGGATTAAGTTAATAAGCAAATATAGCAGTAGTGGTCCGTACCGGCAGCATTCTTTTTTTAGGTCCAGGACTAATGGTCTCACATGTGGGTGAGGCTGGGCATGCTTAAGTTGATTAGGGTGAATAAGTGGCCAATTGATAGAGGCTCAAACTTGGGGATTTAGACAAGAGGCGCAAAGTTAGAAGATTTGTTTGCTAGGACCAGTATCAGCAGTATTCCCTTTCAGGTCGAGGACTATTAGTCTCACATGTGGGTGAGGCTGGGCACCCTTACGCATATTAGGTAAATAAAGGGTCAAATAGAGGATGATAGTTAGTGTGTATCGGCGATGACCGAGCGTGCAGCATCGATTAGGGTAAACAATTCGCTATTGCATGCTAAGCGCTAATAGGTGTCTTTTGCTGTGGGACCAACATGATTGGTTCATAATGGCACAAAAGAGATAGGAAAGGCCGATCAATGGGTAGGATTATGATTTCAGCCTAATCAAGTACGCAGTTGAGATAGGACTAGGGTTTCAGCCTAATCACGGTAGTTTAAGACAAGTGCAAACAATCAAAGGAAACAGTCAAATAGAATCAGAAACAGTATTTTATGTAAGTTTTATCTCTTCTATATCTTCCTTTCATGCTAGAACTATTTCTTAGTCTATTATCTTTATCTTGCTTAGAAATGCTAGTAATTACTTTCACTCACCAGAATTATAATCTAACCGACCCCTCTATCTTTCCTTTTCCCCAATACGCCAACAGAGTTGAGGATAGTTGATTCAGGTTACTTGGACATTCATTTCCACAATTTTCTCATTTCAGATGTATTCTTCTTCTTTTCATCTTTTTCATTTGGCATATGATGGGTTGGCACTTGTGAGAGGGATTATTATTGTTATTTTTGTACTCTGATTATGTGAGACTGAGATGTATTTTTATGAGACAAAAGAGATTTTGAGTTTTTGAGACATTTTATGTTTTTATAACTTATTTTGAAATGAAGTTTAATTCTAAATGATAAGTTATTATTTAAATGTTTTCCTTTGCTTTTACTTATTTTTCTTGTGAATATTAGTCTCTGTGATGCTTCAGCTATACGTATAACGTACCACATCCTTCGATGTGCCCTTTTTGGGAAAACTAAGGGGTGTGGGGTGTTTCATCTACCCTATGGCCAAGTGATCATTTACTAATTTTAATTATATAGATGGATATATATCATTTCAATCCAAATCAAAGTGTCGTAGGTATTTATCATTTCAACCTATTTCTTAATTTATTCGAAATAATTCAAATAATAGCTTATATGTTGTCACTTAATATACTGAGTGATAATAGAGATATATAAAAATAAATAAACATCCAATCAGCCAAAAATGTCAACAAATAAACATTCGTCATAATTAACTTCCAAATCAGCCAATAAATCACAACAATTAACTGGTTATCAATATCAGGTTATTAACTAGCACTTCACTTTCAATATTAATTTAAATATCAATTTAATTCAATAAAATTCAATTTCGATTAAAATGATAATTTAAACTACCAAACAACAACCAATAATATTCTAATCACTTCATACAGTTAATTCAACAAACATAAGCAGGTTTAGTAGTGGGTTAAATCACTCACCTTTGATTTATAGTTAAAAATCCAATAAAAGCCCATAATTTATATAGTCTCCAAATTGAACCAAACTAGTTCCGTATTATCCTTAATTTTGATACCAACCCAAAGGAAGAAACTATGCGCAAATCCGAGTTTGGTTGCAAAAGTTATAGGAGTTAGAACATTTGAAATTTAAGTTTTAAATTAAAACAAAAGTAAGGGAAAATTAATAATTTTTCTTACCCCTAAAACCCTACCACGTTCAATCACTCGAACGAACCCATGCACATACGAATAGCCACCACGTTCATCTCCTGTTTGCCACCTCAATGTTCGTCAAGCCTCTGATCTGACCACGTCCCTGCGACGCCCAACCCTAGCCGACCCCATAGCCTACGCGCGCGACCCCGGGCCTACAAGAGCGGCCGCGGCCACCACCTATGATCGAGCATTCGGTCAAATCATGATGCCTATGGCCAGAACGAACCCCATGGATGAGCGCTGCTCGTCCTTATCTACACGCCAGCACCATCTGATCGACGAATCGCCGAAATCTACCATTGATCGTGAAACCCTAGCATGAATGACTAGGAATATTTAGCTAATTTCTGGCCAAACCATGATTCAATTGAAACAACAAACTGCAAATGCAGATTACATTCGTTGAGAGCTTCGTAATGATATATTATATGATAAGGTCTAAGGAGTTTTAATTTTTGATTTGAATTAAAATTGGGAATTAGGGTTTTGAAATGTCTACCATTGAGAAGGAACAGATAATTGAACATATAGATAGAAATTGTATGTACAAAAAATGAAAATAACAAGATGCTAGGGTTTATAATAGCCTATATATAGATAGAGATGGATAAGAATGGATGACATAGATGGAATGGGTCAAACTACTAATAAAGACCCGAAAAGCCTGTTTCGTTCCTGAAACGAAAGTTGGTCCTCCCAGATATCAAAATATAGGTTTTCAATATTTTTGAACTCAATGGAACTAGTTTTAAATCCTAATTCCATTGTATGAAGAAGTTATCTTTTAAAATCAAATTATATAAATTTAAATTTCGTTAATTGATTTCTACACATTTCGAGCCCGCATGATCAAACGATAAGTCTAATGGCTACGAAACTTGGAATCCTACAATAATTCACTATTACTGATTCAATGAAACTTGTTTCATCAAAATCCAAGACATTGCCCACAGAGTCAAATTTTCACGTAAATTAAATAAATTACTATTTTAAAACCAACTTAATCACTTTTAAATTCTAAATTAAAAGTTAACAATTTTCATCATTCTTGATTACACAGAAATTTAATAATCTTTTAAAATTAAATATTCCACGTTAATCTCAAAATTTAAACATTGCATTAATTTCAGCGTTCAATTACAACTATAATAAAACCCAATTTATCATATTTTAAATTCCAATAAATTCTTTTATTTTGATTTGCACTCTTATTATTAAAACGATCAATACCTTATGAATTTATTTGACATAAGTTCCTATCTTATTATTCTAAATTTCTATAGTTAACGCCTTTTGCCATATTAACCGCAATATTTCAATTACATTAATTTTGTTGATTTCCAAGTTAATTTCAAACTGATTTAATAAATTAGATGATAATAAATCAATTGTTACAACTTATTAATTCATACCTATTAATTTATTGTTCACAACAAGGAGTATAAATCTACTTACCAAATGCTAATTTCATATCCTATACTACCAATTTCAATTAGATATGTGATGACCCAGATTTTCACATTCGAAAATCGACATCCATACTTCACTAGTATTCGAATGTCGCAGATTCAGCCGTTAAATCCGATTTGCCGGAGCTTAAAATACATTAAGTGTAACAACAGAGCGAAAGAAAATGAAATATATCATTGATACATAATAGTTGATTACAACAATGATACAACTGAGATATCAGAGGTACAAAAATAATAGCGGAAGAAAGTCATCGACAAAGGAACACCAACATTAAGTTCAATAGAATGAGAGAGAGCTTGAGAATCCAATATTGCATCTCCATTCCAATGCTCCAAATATCTCCAAGCCACAAGCTCGAACCACCATCAATTTGTAACGAAGAAAAATAGGTATCTCCAAATGTTGAAGTGAAACCAATGCTATCGCCAAATCCAAAGGCTGGATGTTATCGAATCTACACCTACTATTAGATTATCCAAAAAACCTAACACCAGACAACCCATATGGAAAAATTGTGGGCACCCAGAGTTTAGGAAGGGAACAATAAACTCCAGGTCAGTCATGTGACAGGTATGAGCAAACAAAAATAGTTTATCTTCAACAAAAGCAAACAAAAGAATTTAAAAGAAATCTGCAATTTTTTTGGAAATCGAAACTACAATAAGGCCTCCCGGCACGCACACAATGCAATCGCACAATTGGAGGAGATTTCTCCTTATGATAGTCAAACATGCTTAATACGCGAAAACCATTTGATATTATTATTATTGCATAATGCATAATGAATTTGCAAGTATAATATTAATCTTAGCCAGCATACGTCCATTATAGTATGCCTACTATAGCTACCATGTTAAATGGCAGGTTCTACAACTAAAACCATACAAGGTGCGTATTGGTGATTGGATTTCCAACAAATGGTCAAGCAAAGGAACTTCCTGGGCCACGTGGGTACGCCTATGGAGGGACGCCCCGAGAACCTAACCGGATCTTTGCCAACACAAGGCCGGGTTACCTCTGTAACTAAGTAACTACTACATGAGTATGCCATCCCCAGGTCATAACCAACCTTTATCGGAGTGCTCGACACCAACAACCACAAAGTAATAAATTTGCAGTAACCACATAGGATAAATATCTGGGCTCCATATCATGATACCACCTCTATCTAGAAGGAAATGGACATACCCTCAGAGGGCGCTACCCCAAATAACCTTGCTGCATCCTTCCTGTTTCGACCATTCTGGTTTGTGAGGCTCGACGAGGTCACGTTCCACAAAGCTGTGCTTTACAAAAAAGCCATGCTTCGATCAACACATGATCAGCAGCACTTTGTATGCCACATTACCAAATTGGGAATGTATCACTAGTAACCATCAACTACATAACCTCTGAGCTCGTACGTCTCAAAAAAGGGTGTTAAGCTAGGAGAATAAATTCTCCGCCATAAAACAGAAATGTATTTCATAGAAATCAGCTTTACATCTCAAAGTATAACGTCAGACATACATCCATACAAGTCTGTTCCAGGTTCGAACGAAACCGAAGGCACTTCCAAAGAAGCCCTTACAATTCGAATAATCCCTAATCACATTCAGACTCCCCATCACAAAGAGTGATCAAATCTATATATCGAGGCTATTCGGTGTAGAGACATTCGACAGGTTACCCTTTGCTATCGAAAATATCCGATCTTCACCACCGGTCTTCAAATGCTATCCATATCGTTGTATCATAATTCGGAATGGGTTGTGTGACACAAAGTCCTCCCCAGGCGAAACCGAATAATGAGCGTTAAAAGTTAAAAACATATTGATATTGGGATCTTGGTTAAGTCAAAACTTATTACCCAAAACCTTTCTTTCAAATGGTTTAAATAAATTACCATTTTAATCTTTTAAATAAAAGATTCATCTTTGAAGATACTCTTTAATTTTAAAACAAAGTTCAACAATCTTTCACAAAGATTCATTCATAGCTTACAAAACAATTTTCATTTCAAACTTGAAATATTTTCAACACAAACTGGAAATCCTTTCTTTATATGAAAGCTATTATTATTTGAAAAATAAGGGTTTTCGTTTCGGGAAGATCCAATTACATTTGCTCAAGTTAAAGCCTTTCAAGTATAAACTTGGGTTAAATTTAATTTTCCAAAATAATACTTTCAGTATACTTCAAAATGGTTTAAAATCCATATATATTTTTTATATAACTTGTATAAACCTTTCAAATCAAATTTCCAAAATAATTTCAAAACTTAAACAAGATATATTATATTCAAACTGAATTTCAATTTCAAATTTCCTTTTTCAAAAGCTTTTCATATTCAACCCAATTCCATTTCCAAAATGATTTGGATTCAAAATTAAACTTTTAAAACCATTTCATTAAATTCAAATATCTATGACTTAACCAATTTCCTTATGCAATCCATATTTGTGTGTGTATGGTGTAGTCCAGGTGTTTTACACAATAGTGCAACATCATCAATCATTACAGAATCAAGCACAACAATATCGATAAATGGTATAATCCAATAATGCTTATCTTCATTCATGGATTCATAGATAAGTAATATAAATTCATCACAGATAAATTACATTCATCATAGATAAATAAACTACATTCATCACAGCTTAAACCAAAGTAATTCATACCACAAAGCAGCACACACCAGGGATATCAAACAATTCAAAGCATTTAATACAATCCAAACATCCATAATTAAGATTAATTGATCATCTGATTAATTTAAATCAGATTAATTACTTATGAATAAATTTCAAATGCTGATTAATTATTTAATAATTAATTACAAACCATTTTAATCAATTTTCCTTTAGTAATAATTAATTAACCTTTAATTATTAATTAATCAACCTTAACTAATAAATTAATCATCCTTTAGTCATTAAATAATTATCTTTTAATTATTTAATTATTCTTTAATTAATTAATCACAATGATTACATCAATTAATTAACCCTTAAATACTTGTCATTTAATTAATCATCTTTAATTAAATACAATAAGTGATTATCCCTAATCACATAAACTAATTAAGTAATTATCCTTTAATCACTTGATTGATTAACTTAATTCATTAATTAATTACTTCTAATTACGAATTATCTTTAAGTAATTATTACCTTTAATTATGTCTATTAACTAATTGCACATTAGTTAATCACATTAATTAATTAATCACATTAATCAATTATCATTTAAATAATTAAGTAAGTTAACCTTTAATTAATTATATTAAGTAATTAATCTTTCACTTACTTTCATTTTATCCTTTATTAATCAATAAAGATCCATTAATTAATTAAGACTCCAATTATCTTAAGATAAACTACTTATCCTATTTAATTCCATAATCGTTATTTAAATCTTATTTTAAATAACCTTTGAAACAAATGAACAAAGTCATAAATTTAACTTAAACCCTTTTTCAGTTAATTGATAATAATAAAAAACATTATTTCAAAATAAACCATTTTATCTTTAAAATCTCATAAAAATAACTTAATATCTTCAAGTTAATCACAAATCAAAAATATCATTTTAAGATAAACCATTATCTTTTAAATCAGTTTCTTAATTTAAACTATTAAATTTAATTTTTAAAATAACTTAAGAAAACAAAATTAATTACTTTTAAGTTAAATAAACTTTATGTTACCCGTTGGCATGAGCATGTAGCAAGAGGCTCGGCATAAGCACCGTTTGGCATTAGGAATACCGCTCGTAATTCCAGACTCGTCCGACATCTGGCTTCGTTCGGCATCAATTAGTCGCTCGGCATAGAGCCTCGTTCGGCATGGAAGGGCCGTTCGGTATAGCAAGGTCGTTCGGCATCCTTGCCTCGTTTGGAATAGCATGTTCGTTCGGCATCCATGCCTCATTCGACATAGCATGCCTCATTCGGCATTCACACCTCGCTCGACATTCACACCTCATTCGGCATTCCAGCCTCGTTCGGGATTCACGCCCTGTTCGGCATTCTAGCCTCTTTCGGCATTCATGCCTCGTTCGGCATTCCAGCCTCGTTCGACAATCCATCCTCGTTCTGCATTCCAGCCTCGTTCGGCATGAAGCCTCGCTCAGCATTTCTCCTCAAAAAGCATAGCAAGGTCGTTCGGCATTTGTGGCTCGGCATGCAGATGTCACTAGCCATGGGCCAAGGTATCTCACTCCTAGGCCCATTAGGGAAGTCCAACCCATCTTCGTCTATAAATAGATGGGCAGGGGCATAGTGAAAGGGACCTTTTTTCGAGAACACTGGGGAGACTCTACCGCTTTCAAGACTCACTTTATTTCATTTAGCATTAGTATTAAGGTCTTTATAGTACGGATTGTATCTGTATTCAGTCACTTGTGAAAACAATAAAGATTGAAACTTAAAGTGGACATAGGCAATTACGCTGAACCACTATAAATCCGGTGTTCTTGTTTTCTACATTTATCTTAGTATACAGTTCTCTGTCTTAATTTACCTTCTTCATTAATCTCTCTACACAATCTTTCTTAAGGGTGTCAGTGACCAATTCTAGTGCTAACATTTTGGTGCTTTCACTAAGAATCGAATTCTCAGGTCAATAGGATCTACTTTGTGGCTACTGGATTGAATAAATCCCCCAAAGGAGATCCGACCTACTCATAGGACGTCCGTTGAATCTACTCAGAGTTTCGACCAATAACTCTATTATAGGAAGACGACGTACCCGATCAGCCTCTCACAATGAGGATGTCAATGAGACTGCCAGCGTGCAACAAGTTGGACCTAGCAATTAACAAGCAAATTTAGGTGCAGGGACTACCGCACAAACTCAAACGGAAGTCATCACCAGGAGGGAGTTCAATGACTTGATGAGGGAACTCGGGGAAAGCAGAAGGCAACTTGCTGAGCAGATTCAGGAAAACGCTAATCTTATGACTCAGCTTACTCAATAGCAGCATCAGAATGCTGGACGTAGCCCTGCTCCTTATGCTTCGTCTGATAGCTCAACTTCAGCCGATGAACCTTCCAGGCATAGACGCCGTAAGACTGAAACTGCACAAGTAGGTGCCACTGATCGATCAACCAGGGATCAAGCACGTGAGGAGACCGGACGCCTGACTCACCAAGATCCTAATGAAGCTGGCCTTCAAGACGCACGTTTGGCCGAACGCTAGCAGAGGGGACATCAACCTGAGCGGTCTTGTAGAACAGAACCCAACCTTCCATCCTCCATACAAACTCCGGACTTATCAGCTATGGTTAGGCAATTGATGAGAGAGAACCAAGGCTTGACCAATGAAGATTGGGGGTATCCAGGAGTCATACTCCCTTCACAGATACTATCCTACAGGCAGAGTATCCCAGGATGTTTAGTATGCCAACTATACCGGTCTATGAAGGGAAGACTTATCCCAGACAACACATAATGAGGTATGAATGGATGACGGATTCTGCCCGAGAAAATGATGTGACCAAGTGTAGTGCTTTCCAATTACTTTATCTAGTATCGCCACTATGTGGTTTACCCGACTTCCCTCGCGGTCCATATCCAGCTTTGACGAACTGGCAATGAAATTTGTAGAACAATTCAGGATACATGCTACTCGTCCAAAGGATGTGATGTCCTTATCAAGCGTAATCCAGGCTCTAGGAGAGTCATTGAAAGCATACTTGCAGAGATTTCACGTTGCGGCCACTGAAGTTAGCAATCCAAACAACCACGCAATTCTGATGGCGGTAATGCGAGTGTAGTTCCGATTTGGAGTTTGGAGACTAGATGGCAGGAAAGCCTCCAACAACGCTGGAGCGTTTCTTTTCAAAGGCTCATCAATTCATAAGAAGAGAAGAAGCCAAGTGGACCAGGCGAGATAAGGCACCAGGGCCTATTCAAGAGACTGTAAAAGGCAACATCGCCGTAAAGCAATCCGGCGATAACTCGGGAAAGGTTCATGTCAATGTCCAGAACAAGCCTGGGCAATCTAAAGGGTCCAGAGGAGAAAATCCGAGAAAGAAAAGAGAAGCGGGGAAATGGAAGTCGAGGATTCCAACCTACAATTAATATACCCCCTGAATACGTCTTATCAACCTGTAACACCTTTCAATACAGAAAGCCACGCCCAAAGGAGTCCACAGAGGAACAAAAGAAAACAGGGAAGTACTGTCGCTTCCATGAGACTCACAGACACAATACGGAGGAGTGTAGACACCTCCATGACGCCATAGAAAAGTTGATCATGCAGAAAAACCTGCAGGAATTTGTTAAGAACCCCTAAGAGGATAGGCAAGGAACATCAGACCCCGAACGTGGGTCAGCTTCGCGCCATCCAGAGTAACCTGCCCGAACCGTGGGTTGATTGATCATAAACACTATGTCGGAGGACCTCACCCTGTAGATAAGAATTGGCCGGAGATGGAACGATATGCTACCTCCTTAAGGCATGCAGATTATGAGTGTTGTTCAAATGTGGAAGATGCAACCCCCGCTAAACAACAATGAATGATGAAAGACGATACAGTGTTTAGGAGCCGAGATGCAGACAAGGTGGAGGCTCCTACCATCGACCCGATGGTCATATCTGCGACGATCGGGCCAGCTTACGTCAAAATTTTTTTTAATTGATTGTGGGAGCTCCGTCAACATTATCTTCAAAAAGCAATATGACCAAATGAAGATGGAGACAAAAGATTTAAAGCCATCTAAAGCCCATATCCATGGCTTTAATGGTGCAGCGACAGACGCGATGGGGTATGTTGAGTTGCCAGTTGAACTGGGAGAGGGTGAGCGTAGGAGGGCACAAATCCTACCGTTTATAGTGTTGGATGTAGATTCTCCACATAATGTATTTCTGGGTCGTCCGGCCCTGGCAGAGTTTAGGACGGCTTTGGCCCCATGGTTTTTGACATTAAAATTTCCGACAGACAAAGGAGTCGGTGTAGTGCATGGCGATCAGGCAACCGGTCGCGCATGTTATGTGGCAGAGCTGAGAAAAGCTCAGCGAAGAGAGAAAGGAAAAGTTGCGGACAACTCCGTCCGCATCCAAAACACTGACAATTGACAAGTAGTGCCGAAGCCCTGGCTCGGGCGACATTCTCGGATCTATAGAGACATAAATCCGAGAGATGATGATGGGGACCCAGGGAAACGGATGCAGCACCGGCTGAGCTGACGATTGACATTCTAGTCAACCGTGATGACCCGTCACGAGTTCTTAAGATTGGATCGCAAGTCCACCCGTCATTAGCCGAGGATCTTACTGATTTCCTCCGAGCGAACTTGGACGTTTTCGCTTGGACAGATTCTGATATGCGTGTGATTTCTCCCGCTATTGCGAGTCATATGTTGAACATAGACCCAAAGTACGTCCCAGTAAAACAGAAATGGAGAGGCATGGACCTAGAGAGGTCCGCCGCTCTTAGAGAGGAGGTGGACAAACTCAAAGCCAATGGGTTCGTCTGCGACTCCCTATAAAGGGTATCTAACCCTGTGCTAGTGAGGAAAACAAATGGGAAGTGGAGAACTTGCATTGATTATTCTGATTTAAACAAAGCTTGACCGAAGGATAGTTTCCCCTTACCTAGAATCGACCACCTGGTTGATTCAACGGCTGGACACGAGCTACTGTCATTCATGGATGCATACTCGAGAAACAATCAAATCCTGATGCACATTCCTGATCAAGAACACACTAGTTTTGTCACAGACGTTGGATTATATTGCTATGTAGTGATGCCCTTCGGATTGAAAAATCCGGGAGCAACTTATCAGCATCTGGTGAACTGAATGTTTAAAGATCGGATTGGTAGAACCATGGAAGTCTATGTGGATGACATGCTCGTGAAGTCACGACAGTCAAACGTCCACATTCGAGACTTAGCAGAGATGTTTGATATAGTCAGGCATTATGGGATGAAAATCAACCCTTTGAAGTGTTCTTTTGGCGTTGCGTCAGGGAAGTTCTTGGGTTTCATTGTGAATGCATGGGGAATTGAAGCTAACCCGGAGAAGATTTAGGCTATTCGAGACATACAGGTGTCCAGAACTATAAAGCAAGTACAAAGCTTGAACGGAAAGGTGGCCGCGCTGAGTGATTCATATCCAGAGCTACAGATAAGGGCATTCCCTTCTTAGATATGATAAAGAAAGGAAAGAGAAATTTCGAGTGGACATCCGACTGTGAGGAAGCATTCTGAGATATGATTAGGCATTTAGAAGGTCCCTCGGTGCTATCAAAACCAATTGACGATGAAATGTTGTATGCATACCAGGCTGTATCCCAACTTGCTATCAGTGCGGCTTTGGTTCGCGAGGAGGACCGAGTTCAAAGCCAGTGTATTACGTCAGTAAACGTTTGACGGAGGTAGAAAGAAATTATCCCAAGATTGAGAAACTGGCTTACTACTTGGTGATTGCATCACGCAAGCTTCGTCCATCCTTTCAAGCACACTCAATCAGTGTTTACACTGATCAACCCTTGCGACAGGTACTCCAACGACCAGAAACCTTTAGAAGGGTGTTAAAATGGAATATCGAGTTGATTCAGTTCGATATTACCTACCTACCATGAAGGGCCATACAAGGGCAAGTGCTAGCAGACTTCATTGCTGAATTCACCATGTCCGACGAGGGATCACAATGTCATACCTCCCGTACGATGGAAGATGTACATTGATGGGGCTTCTAACGACCGTTGTTCGAGGGCTGGCGTAGTTCTTGTGACTCCTGAAAACCGATCAATTTGTTATTCTTTGAAGCTCGAATTCCCAACAACAAATAACGAAGCCGAGTATGAAGCATTGATTGCGGGCTTGAGACTTATTAGAGAATTAGTGGTAAGATTGGTTGAAATCTTTTGTGACTCATAACTGGTGGTGTACCAAGTTCGGGGGGATTATCAAGCAAAGGGACAGAGACTTTCCCCATACCTGGCACGGGTTCAAGAGCTGCTAGTAAATCTAGAGTATTATGATATTTCACATGTTCCACATTAACAAAACAAAGCAGCCGATTCATTAGAGAAATTTGCAAGCACTGGCGATGCGCAGCAAATGGGATTGTTTCCTGTTGAAACCTTACATGCACCGAGTATAAATACGATGGAGGTAGATTTCATGTTAGAAACAGAAGTCGAGAAGGAATCTTGGATGACCCCATTCAAGCAATACTTGTTATACGGGGTCGTACTCGAAAGAAGGAACGAAAGACGACTAGTCATTCGTAAGGCTTCGCGATATGTAATGCAAGATGGGGTAATGTATCGGAGGGGATTCTCGACCCCCTTACTCCGGTGCATAGCCCATGATGAGATAAAAAGAGTCCTGAAGGAAGTCCATGAAGGAGAGTGTGGTGACCATACTGCGAGCAAACGTTAGCAAAAAAATCCTCCGCTATGGATACTATTGGCCGACTGTAAATCAGGATACCACAGACTATGTGAGAAGATGTCACAAATGTCAGAAATATGCAAAGATCCTGAGAGCTCCGCTGATGGAACTCACACAAATGGTTAGTCCCTGGCCATTTGCAATGTGGGGCATTGACATACTCGGTTCCTTACCCATATTCAAAGGTGGTGCAAAATACGCGATAGTTGCGGTCGATTACTTTACCAAGTGGGTAGAAGCAGAGCCTTTGGCCACTATCACCACCAAAAAGGTCAATAATTTCCTTGTACAAAATATTATATGCCGTTTTGGCCTTCCACGGACCATCATTACAGACAACAGAACTCAATTCAAAAGCAAAAAGTTCAAAGAGTTTTGCCAAAAATATGGTATTGAGAAAAGGTTTGCGGCGGTTGCTCATCCGAAAGCTAATGGACAAGTGGAAGCCGTGAACAAAATAATCAAGTCCATCTTGAAAAAGCATTTGGAAAAGGCTAGAGGCAAGTGAGTAAATGAACTTCCAACAGCACTTTGGGCTTATAAAACCACCTACACGTCCGCGACTGGCCACACACCATTCGCATTGGCATATGGCATAGAGGCTGTTATACCCGTAGAACTTGAAGTTCCATCACATCGGGTAACTTATTATGTCTCTGAGTCGAATCAGGATCTTTTGCTGGAATCACTGGACTTCATTGATGAAAAACGCGAAGAAGCTAATTTAAGAGGGGTCGCATATAGAAACCGAGTCGCTCGGTATTATAATGAAAAGGTCCGAACAAGAATCTTTGATGTGGGTGACCTCGTTTTGAAACGAGTTTTTCCAGTCCCATCACATATGAACACCGTATGGGAAGGTCCATACGTCATTGAACGGAAGCTTGGAGAAGGAACTTTCAAGCTAGCGACCGTTGATGGTGCGACACTCCCCCTAGCATGGAATAGTGAGCATTTGCGGCATTATTATACTCAGTTCATTTCTTTCATGTTTTAGTTGCAATTATTTCCAACATGTTATTATTTCTTTGATTCTTAGTTTACGGCATGTAATAAGACAATTTAGTTTTTTTGCATTAATAAAGACTTGAAGCCATTTTTTCCATGGATTGCTAATGTTTTGTGTATCATAACTTTATGGCAAACAACTATGAGGTGCATTATTCTGTCTAACGTGTGAACGTGCATGAGCACTCAAAATCTCCAAGTCCCCTGAGTGTGGACTGGAGTACTTTGAGTCACCTGAGTGCGTACAAGAGTATAAACGACTCAAAATCTCCATGTCCCCTGAGTGCAGACTGGAGTACTCTGAGTCCCCTGAGTGCGGACCAGAGTATAAATGACTTGAAATCTCCAAGTCTCCAGAGTGCGGACAGGAGTACTCTGAGTCCCCTGAGTGTGGACTAGAGTATAAACGACTCAAAATCTCTAAGTCCCCTGAGTGCAGACTGGAGTACTCTGAGCCCCCCGAGTGTGGACCAGAGTATAAACGACTTGAAATCTCCAAGTCCCCTGAGTGCGGACTGGAGTACTCTCAGCCCCCTAAGTGCGGACTAGAGTATAAATGACTCAAAATCTCCAAGTCCTCCAAGTGCGTACTAGAGTACTTTGTCCCCTGAGTGCAAACCAGAGTATAAACGACTTGAAATCTCCAAGTCCCCTGAGCGTGGACTAGAGTACTCTGAGTCCCCTGAGTGCGGACCAGAGTATAAACGACTTGAAATCTCCAAGTCCCTTGAGTGCGGACTGGAGTACTCTGAGTCCCCTGAGTGAGGATCGGAGTACAAATGACTCAAAATCTCCAAGTTCCCTGAGTGCAGACTGGAGTACTATGAGTCCCCTGAGTGCGGACCAGAGTATAAACGACTCAAAATCTCCAAGTCCCCTGAGTGCGGACTGGAGTACTCTGAGTCCCCTGGGTGCGGACCAGAGTATAAACGACTTGAAATTTCCAAATCCCCCGAGTGCGGACTTGATTACTCTGAGTCCCCTGAGTGTGGACTAGAGTATAAACGACTTGAAACCTCTAAGTCCCCTGAGTGCGGACTGGAGTACTCCGAGTTCCCTGAGTGCGGACCAGAGTATAAACGACTCAAAAACACCAAGTCCCTTGAGTGCGGACTGGAGTACTCTGAGTCCCCTAAGTGCGGACCAGAGTATAAACAACTTAAAAATTTATAAGTCACTAGAGTGTGGGCTGGAGCGCTTCGAATCCCCAGAGTGCAGATTGGAGCATAAACTGTTTAAAATTCTCTATGTCTCCGGAGTGTGAACAAGGACACAAATGACTTGAAGTCATCAAGTCCCTGGTATATGGACTAAAAATTATTCTAAGTACCTGAAGCATGGAATGAAGAATTTACAATTCCAAAGAGTTTCCGACTTATATCAAGACGAATTATGATGTTTATGCAACTCACAATAACATGGGTTTCGACCACAATCATACAAAAAGCCGAACGATAAAAGTCTTTTGAAAGACAAAACAACTAAGCTTTATTTATTCAAATATAAGTTTCTACCACAACTCCTCCAAAACTCGGAGTCAAAAGTTTAATTACATGGACTACGAAAATAAATAAAATAATTACATAATCTAAACTATCTCTCGTCGAACGAGAGAAACAATTACTTCTTTGATTTCTTCGACTTCTTCCCCTCCTTCGTCTTTTCAGATGACTCCTCTCCCGTGCATTTTTCCTTGGTAATTTTCTTTGATGGGGAGGTAACAGCTGAAGAAGTGCAGGGAACCTCCAATAGCCTGGACCCTCCAGGGAGGATGACCTTCAACGGTTTATTCAGAGGATCATCTAGGTCCACGACTCGAGGCTTGACTTTAATTTCGGCCATCCTTTTCTTTTCCTCCTTGAGCTTCTCCTTCATGCTCATTTTAGAAGTATGTTTAGAGGCGCTTGTGATCTCGATTTCATAACTTCCCTCGATGGGAGATGAAGCCTCGGACTTATCCTCATCAAGCGCCCCGATCACCTGAGCATCTGAACCGGGAGTCTCTCCTGCATGAGTAGCCTCACTTGTTTTCGCCTTTACCTCCTTGCATCATCGCTCCATGGAGTGGGCTTAGGATCAGAACAGCCTGGGCAAAATCATGGAAAACAAACATTAGAATACAACGACTTCTCGTCAAAAACAACGACTCTTGGAATTTTAAAATGAAAGGTTGCATACCGGCATCTGGCTGACTCTCAGCCGTCCGAGGAGTCTCACCCTCTGGAATGGGAGATAAAATGTGAACGCTAAGGCCAGCATCCTCCAGGTCATAACCAATATGTTACTCAAATGGATCAAGTATCAGCCGTCGACCGACTGAGTAGGAGCATGAGCTGGAGACTCGGCCCCGGATGGACCGGCAATAACATCTTTCCCTTTCGATGAGGAGGAACCTTTGTAGTAAAGAGCTTTTTCTGCAGACAGGTCTAAAGGCTCGTTCCCCTTAAGAAATTATTTTATTAAAGCATCTTCATCGACCTCCTTGGTGCGAAGTTCGACCTTCCTGATTTTTATTAAAGTCTCCCATGCCTCAGCTAGGGATTCGACGTAGCCTTCAGCTAGAAAAGTTAAGTCCCGATGCATGAGGACACGGGCGTTGAATTCTCCAATCAGTGGGTCGAACATGCATTTGACCTCCTCCCTACCAGCCTCTTTAGCCACCTCAAGGCGGGAGTCAATCTCCGCAGATGTTATCTTCTTGTCCTCTTCACGGGCTTCATCCTTCAATATCCTGACTTTAGAAAGCTTGTCGTCGAGCTTCGCCTTTAGAAGTCGCATAGCTACGATCTCATTGTGATATCGTTTCGACTCTTCTTGGGCAGCAGTCTTCTCCTCTCTTTCTTTGTGGAGTTGATCCTCCAGCTCTTTGACACGGAGGGAAAATGCATCCCTCTCCTTCCGCACTAAGTCCTTCTCTAAAGCCAGGGCCCCACAGCGCTGGATTGCCTCGTCAATTTCTTTTTTATGAGTTGTCTACAGGCGATTGACGGCTTCCGCCGTATCTTTAGCGCTTTGATGGGGGGCTTTAAGCTGAGACTTGTAAGAAGCAAGCTCTTCGTCTTGAGCTTTAATAATATCTTTATCATGGTTAGTTTAGAGCTTCAGGTGATCAATTTCGTGCTGACGCTCAATGGAGACTTTTGAAATTTTTTCGGCTAAGTGCACGAATGCTTCGTGCTGAACATAGATGTCATTAGTGCAATCGATAGCACTTTGCTTGACATGCCCTGTAATCTGGTGAATCGTCGAAAGAAATTTTAAGCCATCGAAGCATATCTTTGGAAACGAGGCTTTAAGCTCGGTAAGTCATTCTTCGACCGATGGATCAGATACTGGAGCAAGAGGAGTCTGCTTGGAGACTGCAGGTGTTTTGTGGGGATCTCGAGATTGCCTGGTAGTTGATAAACCAGAGTGTTGATCTCGATAGGGCTCAGGCTGGGATCCCTTATGTGTAGGTTTCTCTTTGTTGTACTCCGATTGAGAAGGAGGATCACGAGGGTAGGAGGACTGACTATAAGTCTTTCTTCGGTAGGACGATTCTCAGCGGTGGTAGTCTCGATCGTCGGAGTCGTCTCTATCACGACGCTTGCCGGTACCCCAATGCCGGCCAGATTGGTGGAAAATCAATGAACCGCGAAGGCGATCAAGTCCATGTGTATGCCCCATGTCACCTACAGAGAGTTTAAATAACGATGAGTTAGCGAACAATAGAGTGGAGACAGAAATTTAAGTGTAAAGTGAAGTGCATGTGTTTGTGTGTGTCCTAGTGTTTCCCCCTGATGGACCAGTTTCTTTACTAAAAGGTGTTTTTCCTCCCTGGTTTTGGGCTTGAGCACTTGTATCGCCTCTCACGGGCCAATGAAGCTTAACAGCCTCTGGATCGTCGAAACCATAGTTGAGTAGATCATCAGGTATGATAAGGTTCGACATGCCTTTCAGAGAACTTTCTAAGTGCTGCGAGGAAGCTTCTTTCTCCACTAGAATAAGAGTAACTTTAGAAGTTCTGCCCGCTATTTTCTTCCTCAGCTTGTGTGTCAGTTTCTTCTTCCCCTTCGAAGAGGTAGGCGTCGTTTCAATGTCACAAATTTCGACTATTGGATCCCGAGATGGACTAACATTTTCGCCTTGTAGTTCGGGCGTTTCGGCTTCTTTAATCTCCCCCTCCTCTAGTGTATTAGGGGCGTTATGTGCGGAGGACTCAGCCTTCTTCTTTCCTTTGCCCGAAGCAGGCCTGGGTATGGTAACACCTTTGGGGAGGCTTATTCGACAACCTTCTGCCAGCAACCCAAATTTCATGAGCGACTCATTCGAAATGAGAGTTCTGATGTATCAGTCTTCAGCGGGAATGGCTCGGATAGCTTCCGCAGCTTCAGAATATCTGGGATCCTCGGGATGTGGGTTAATACCTGAAAAGATAGAGAAAGAGTTAGAAAAGCTCGACCAAACATGAGTATTGGTCCAGAGAAAAGATTTACTTCCTTCCACCCATCTCCTTGCAAAGCCCGGAGGACAGCGCACATAGAACCACTCCTGTATATACTGGCAAACTTGCTCCATGCCCTAGTTAAAATTTGACACTTGCTGTGCGGCTCAAGGAACAAGAAAGAGGGGCTATCCAACCGTCTCTTAATGCGACAGATATAGCGGATATCGCCCAGAGTTGGAAGCCTGAAGAGGACACTCATGAAGAGGATGCAAGTGTCGTATATGAATGGGTGGCTGTTCGGATGCAGTTGCAATGGGGCAATCTCTATATACCGCAACACGACTCGAAGAAAGGAGTTAAATGGCGGCATGCTGCCAACCCAGCACATGAATCTGTTATAGGCAGTATATCCGACTGGGGCATGTGAGGACGATCATGGCCCGATGGAACTAACACATCGTCGAAGGAGATTCCATGGACTGAGCATATCCGATGAGCATACTTTTGTTAATCTTTGAGGCTTGGGAATCGATTGGATCATCTAAGAAAATCGCTGCCTCCAGAGCGTCGGGAGCCAAGTCGACATATGCGGTCGCAGGACTCGGCAAATCATGTACAGGAGTAGTTGATGGATTTGAAGTTCCTACTACTTCTTGTCGAGAGGATGGCCCGGATCTATCCGAGATCGTAGCAGAGCTAGATTTCCTAGACATTTCTAATGAAGATTGAATCTGACATAGCACCTATTTGAACGATACTTGAAAAAAAATCGACGTTAGACTTAACAACATAAATATTCCCCCCATGTGGTGTGTAAACTAGTGCGATCATTCAAATATACGTGCCAAGAAATGAAAAGCCACTAAGTTGATGAAATAAGTATGAACTTTGAATTGTCATCTTTGAAGACCGTCATCGCTGACCATCCACGCGAGCTTGTCGTAAGATGGTTTATGTCTTGAACTCGACATTTCCTCTATATGTGAAAGGTTATTAATTGTTAAGCAAGTTGAGTTCAAGTTTACAGTTGTTTAAATACGGGAGTTATCAGTCTGGATTTTCCGATATGCTTGGTTGTTTAAGTCCGTCCTTATACACTGTCATATATTCAGGCATAAAAAGGTGTTAAGTTAACAATGTTCTAAGTCCAGGTTGAGATAGTTTTAACTGTCATATGCATAAAACAATCCTACCATCCATCATTGCCGTTCGGCATGCGGCAAGACATGCCGAACCGCAATCATGCCGAGCCACATCGTTCGGCACATCACTCACCAACTCTTCCTCTCCACCATTCGGCATGCGACAAATCATGTCAACCCACAATTATGCCGAGCCACATCGCTCGGCATTCCGTCCTTAACACCAATTTCACTCCTTCCCTCCATCCCTACCGACCGGCACGGTCGAGTCCTTCGGCAAATCATACCAAGCCATGTCGATCGGTATTTTACTAGGCTTTTACTGCTCTCCTTCCTTCACTCCTACCTCGTTCGGTATGAGAGAATCATGCCGAACCATGGCCGTGTTGAGCCGCATCACTCGACACGCCGATCCTTAACTCCAATTTCACTTCTATACCTATGCTCCATCGCTCGGCATAAGG
This sequence comes from Allium cepa, assembly GCA_030765085.1. Classification (NCBI taxonomy): domain Eukaryota; kingdom Viridiplantae; phylum Streptophyta; class Magnoliopsida; order Asparagales; family Amaryllidaceae; genus Allium; species Allium cepa. The sequence goes on from CM060941.1 coordinate 1,048,978,561, forward strand.
AAGCCTTACCGAGCCACGTCAGTACTTCTTCCACCAACACCCTCCTTCGAACACCTCTGACGTCTCCTTCCATCACTCCGCCTATCCCTGAAACATGTTTGGACCTTGAATCCGTTGTCCTTTATCCATGCGGTTCCTATCATTCTCAGTCTTACAGATATTCACGAGTTCGAATCTCATGCTATGTTTCTTATTCGGGAGTAAAGTGTTTAAGGGAAAGGCCATTACCTAAGAAATAACTCGAAGATTAGGGATGTTCTGGGGTAGGAAGCATGACTCTGGTCGGGTTCGTTGATTTGGGAAAGGAGGTGAGGCAATGTATTGAGTTTGAGAAGAGGAGGGAAAGGTAGGTAATTTGCAGAGGTTCGAGGCAATTCGTAAGTACTAAAGGGCGATGGTAAAAGTAAAAGGGAGAAGAAGAAGAATCCTCGGCATACATAGAGAGAAGAGAAGTCGAATGGGCGGTGACTGGTAGAACCGGTCAAGGCAATGTCAATCGGCACTCAAGTGTCGTTCGGCATCCAATGTCATTCGACATCCAAGGGTCGCTCGGCATCCAGTATCGTTCGGCACCCAATGCCTCGTTCGACATTCAGGAAAGCACTACCAAAAAATTAAAGCAAGAGCATGAAGGAGTGCAAGAAGTGTTCATGATTCAAAGCATATCATGTTCGTTCACAAGATACACTTTGGGGGTAAGTGTTACCCGGTGGCTTGACCATGTACCATGAGGCTCGGCATAAGCACCGTTCGGCTTAGGAGTACCGCTCGGCATTCCAGACTCATCCGGCATCTGGCCTCGTTCGGCATCAATTGGTCGCTTGGCATAGAGCCTCGTTCGGCATGGAAGGGTCGTTCAGTGTAGCAAGGCCGTTCGGCTTCCCTGCCTCGTTCGGCATAGCATATTCGTTCGGCATCCATACCTCATTCGGCATTCACACCTTGCTCGGTATTCACACCTCGTTTGGCATTCCAGCCTCGCTTGGCATTCCAGCCTCATTCGGCATTCATGCCCCGTTCAGCATTCCAGCCTTGTTCGGCAATCCAGCCTCGCTCGGCATTTCTCCTCACACACCGACGACAACTCCATCGACCCATCTGGCTATCCAATTCGACCAACTTCGATGGGAATCAAAATTTTGTTCCTCGACTCAAACTGAAACCAATCGTCGACCATAAAAACTTCGTGTTAGATCACCGTAGATCACCTGCAACCACGCTTTCGCATCTATACATTCGCCAGAGCCTCATCCTCCTGTTCCTCCCGGACCGATCACCCCACGTGTCACGACGATGATGAATTTTCCCCCAAAACTTTATCGACCAAACTGGGTTATTGAACCCTAGATTGATGTCACCCACCTTCCAAAATCTTTAAAAAAATCCTAAGCATTTTTCTCCGACTTCCCTAAGCCCGAGCTATCTTTGACATAAGGCTCGATCTATGAATCAACGTCGTTGATCGAATATTGACAAAATAGAGTTTCTGTTCAACTTGAAACTTTTCGATAATTTCTAACTTAAAAATCATAATTTGATCACCAAAATTCCTCATTTTCAATCACTAACCAAGTTATGAAATCAAAATGTGAAATTAAATCATTTGATTTTTATACAAATTTGGGTTTATCACTGTAATATCTTATTTTGAAAAAATTGCTTAATATAGTTGCTTGAAATTATTTTTAAAATTGGTATTATACTGTTATGATCAATTTTTATTTAACAATCATCACCTAAATCTATTTGTAGTCGGAGATACGAAATTTTTTTTCTTATGAAGAATGGTTTCCTGAAGAACAACAGAGAGGGTAATGCATATACCCAGACATGCATACTTATCTCATCATATATATACACAGATATACATCACATTTTCTTTTGTTCAAACACATCTTTATCACAGGAATAAAAAAATTAAGCAGATCGGGTTTTAGAAAAAATAAGGTTTACTCACCGGGAATGAAGTTTGAAGAGAACAAGCTCTTTGGTTTCCAGGTTGAATTGAATGTAGGCTTGATCTCAAGTTTGGATTGATCTGTTACTCGCTGAGTTGCATCTTGCTTTTTAAATTTGAATGAATTGCTTTCAGGTTTGTGTTTTCTTCTTTTTCTGTTATATATATTTTTTCTTTTGATTTGTAGTTTTTGTTCAGGTTTGAGAATTTTGCTTTTTCTGTTTGATTCCAGTTTTGTAGTTTAGTTTGAGAAGTTAAACCGAGAATTTTTTTTTCTTTCTTTTAATACATGTTTATGTAATTCATTTTCAAAAGGAAAGGTGATGTTGCCACTTGTCTATTGTATTGACACTTGTTAATACAATTTCTCTTAATCCTACACTTGTTAAAAATTTATAATCCAAACCTTACAAAAGTTCAAATGTGAACATTTTGTGTTTAAATCCTTAACTATTTCATATTTATATAATCCTTATATTTAAACCCTTAAGTATTTTTATTTTATATCTTAACATATGTTTATGTTTTAGATATTTATGTTTTTATCTTCTTATATATTTACATTTGTACAAATTAAATTTATCTCAATTGTTTTTCATATTACAATCCTAATTTAGTTTTATATTTTTTTCATATTTTCATTCACACATTTTCTATCACTTATATTTACATGACTTTTAAAAGAGAATGATTTAAAAATCTTAATTATACACTAATAAAAAAATCATATTTATTTATATATTTATATAAGAATTAAATTTAGAATAGCCTTTTGAAAATTTCTACATTAATCTCAAATCATGTCTTCCAAATATAAATACACTTACATATATATATATATATATATATATATATATGTATGTATGTATATTAAAATTAGAAAACAAATTTCTATTAAATCTAAAATATAGAATTTTAAATCCTAATTCATTTTTAAGATATTTATTTTTAAACACCAAATCAAAATTCTATTCATATTTTATTGAATTTTCAAATCAATTTCTTTATTTACAATCTTTTGATATATATGTACCCCAAAATTTTCAAATTAATCCACAATTAAATTTACAATTAATATATTATTCAAAATATTTATTTCTAAATTTCCAATAAGAAATTCTGTTTAAAATCATATTTATATACATTTATATTAATAAATAAATAAATATCTATTTAATTTGGAAAATACCAAATTAATTCACAATTTGATTCCAAAATTTAAATAAATCACCAAATTAAATTTGGCTAAAATCCGGGAATGTTACAGATTCCCCCTTAAGAAAATTTCGTCCCCGAAATTTGCTAGACAGGGAGACAACAAAGAATAGATGAACACATCTGAGATAGAAAATTGATTTTCCAGATCAAACTGAAATATCTATTTTGCATTTGGCTTTACTAAATTAGAATATCGTTAATAAATATGAGAATAAACTCATTCAATACTTTACGAAATATTCTCGGGTCATCTGGTCTACGAAATATGCAGGACATTGGTCAGTTCGAAGGGATAACTAATCACTTGTAGAATATATATGGACCCAAAGAAGAAACAATGGATACTCAATCCAGGTTGGAATATCCCAAAGTATACATCAACTTGTCCCTATTCGGACTTTGATCCTCATAAGAAATTACAACAAAAATTTCAAACTTTGGTTTTGACCGAAATCGTTTTATTGATACAATCCAATTTAACTTCGTATTTAATTAACCAATTCATTTAAATAAAATTTCAAATTTGATTAAAGTTAATAAATGAAAAGCTGATAGAAACTGATGAAGAGAATACAAAATAGGAACTAGAACCTTTTCTACAACGATTCGTAGGGCCAGCATCACACCAAAACTTCCTCTTATAGCTTTCATGAAGCAACCAAAGAATTCGAAAGACGAATCAAAAGAGATTGACAGAAAAGTTGTTCCCGTTGTTGCGGGGTATTGGCCATTTGGAGTGGTACTCCCATGTCCCCTACCTCGACATCTTATTACACTCATACTCACTATCAGTGGATAGTAAGAGAATTCACTGAGGCATATGGACGGATATCATAGGGATACTCATTCTAGGGCATTTATATCCCTTTCTCTAATGAGTCACCTAATGTGTTATAATCCGGAGCTAAAGTTCAACCTTCAGCTCTGATACCAAGTGTGACGACCATGATTTTCACGTTCGAAAATCGACATCCATACATCACTCGTATTCGAATGCCGCAGATTCAACCGTTAAAATTCGATTCGTCGGAGCTTATAACACATCAAGTATAACAACACTGCGGAAGAAAATGAAATATATCATTGATACATAACAGTTGATTACAACAATAATACAATTAAGATATCAGAGATACAAAAATAACAGCGAAAGAAACTCTTCGACAAAGGAACACCAACATTAACTTCAATAGAAAGAGAGAGAGAGAGCTTGAGAATCCAATATTGCATCTCCATTCCAATGCTCCAAAGAACTCCAAGCCACAAAGCTCGACCCACTATCAACATTTAACGAAGCAAACTAGGCAACTCCAAATGTTGAAGTGAAACAAATGCTATCGCCAAATCCAAAGGCTGGATGCTATCGAATCTACACCTACTGTAAGATTATCTGAAAAAACCCAACTCTAGACTGCCCGTGTGGAAAAATTATGGACACCCAGAGTTTAGGAAGGGAACAATAAACTCCAGGTCGGTCATGGGACTGGTATGAGCAAACAAAAACAGTTTATCTTTAACAAAAGAAAACAAAAGAATTTAAAAGAAATCCGCAATGCTTTTTGGAAAATAAAACTACCATAAGGCCTCCCGGCACACGCACAATGCAATCGCACACTTGGGAGAGATTTCTCCTTATGATAGTCAAACATGCTTAATACGTGAAAACCATTTGATATTATTATTAGTGCATAGTGCAGAAAATATTTGCAAGTATAATTTTAATCTTAGCCAGCACACGTACCATTATAGTATGCCTACTATAGCTACCATGTTAAATGGCAGGTTCTACAACTAAAACCGTACAAGGCGTGTATTGGTGATTGGATTTCCAACGAATGGTCAGGCAAAGGAAATTCCTGGGCCACATGGGTACGCCTCTGGAGGGACGCCCCGAGAACCTAATCAGATCTCTCTAATACAAGGCCGGGTTACCTCTGTAACTAGGTAACTACCACACGCGTATACCATCCCCCTATCGTAACCAACCTTTATCCGAGCGCTCGACACAAACAACCACAAAGTAATAAATTTGTAGTAACCGCATAGGTTAAATATCTAGGATCCATGATACCACCTCTATCCATAAGGAAATGGACATACCCTCAGGTGGCGCTACCCCTAAATAACCCTACTGCATCCTTCCTGTTTCGACTATTCCAGTTTGCGAGGCTCAACGAGGTCAAGTTCCACAAAGCTACGCTTTACACAAAAGCCATGCTTCGATCAACACATGATCAACAACACTTCCTATGCCACATTACCAAATTGGGAATGTATCACTAGTAACCATCAACTACATAACCTCTGAGCTCGTACGTCTCAAAGAAGGGTGTTAAGTTAAGAGCATAAATTCTCCGCCACCAAACAGAAATTTATTTGATAGAAACCAGCTTTATATCTCAAAGTGTAACGTCAGACATACATCCATACAAGTCCGTTCCGGGTTCGAACGAAACCGAAGGCACTTCCAAAGAAGCCCTTGCAATCCGAATAATCCTTAATCACGTTCAGACTCCCTATCACAAAGGGTGATCAAATCTCTATACCGGGGCCATTCAGTGTAGAGAAATTCAATGGGTTATCCTTTCGCTTTTGAAAATATCTAATCTTCACCATCGGTCCTTAAATGCTATCCATATCGTCGTATCATTATTCGGAATGGGTTTTATGACACAAAGTCCTTCCCCCGCTAAACCGAATAATGAGCGCTAAAATTTAAAAACATATAGATATTGGGATCTTAGTTAAGTCACAACTTATTACCCAAAACCTTTCTTTCAAATGGTTTAAACAAATTACCATTTTAATCTTTTAAATAAAATATTCACCTTTGAAGATACTCTACAGTTTTAAAACAAAGTTCAACAATATTTCACAAAGATTCATTCATAGCTTTCAAAACAATTTTCATTTCAAACTTGAAATCTTTTCAACAAAAACTGGAAATCCTTTCTTTATATGAAAGCTATTACTATTTGAAAAACAAGGGTTTTCATTTTGGGAAAATCCAATTACATTTGCTTAAGTTAAAGCCTTTAATGTGTAAACTTGGGTTAAATTTAATTTCCCAAAATAATACTTTCAATATAGTTAAAAATGGTTTAAAATCCATATATATATATATTATATAACTTGTATAAACCTTTCAAACCAAATTTCCAAAACAATTTCAAAACTTAAACAAGACATATTATATTCAAACTGAATTTCAATTTCGAATTTCCTTTTTCAAAAGCTTTTCATATTCAACCCAATTCCATTTCCAAACCCTTTGGATTCAAAATTCAACTTTTAAAACCATTTCATTAAATTCAAATATCTGTGACTTAACCAATTTCCTTGTGCAATCCATATTTGTGTGTGTATGGTGTAGTCCAGGGGTTTTACACAATAGTGCAACATCATCAATCATTGCTGATTCAAGCACAGCAATATCGATAAGCGGTATAATCCAATAACGCTTATCTTCATTCACAGATTCACAGATAAATAATATAAATTCATCATAGATAAATTACATTGATCACATAAAAATAACTTACATTCATTACAGCTCCAACCAAAATAATTCATATCACAAAGCAGCACACACCAGGGATATCAAACAATTCAAAGCATTTAATACAATCCAAACATCCATAAGTAAGAATAATTGATCATCTGATTAATTTAAATCAAATTAATTACTTACGAATAAATTTCTAATCCTGGTTAATTAATTACTAATTAATTACAAACCATTTTAATCAATTATCCTTTAGTAATAATTAACTAACTTTAATTATTAATTAATCAACCTTAATTAATAAATCAATCATCATTTAATCATTAAATAATTATGTTTTAATTATTTAATTATTCTTTAATTAATTAATTAATCACATTGATTACATCAATTAATTAACCCTCAATTAATTGTCATTTAATTAATCATCTTTAATTAATTACAATAAGTGATTATCCCTAATCACATAAATTAATTAAGTAATTATCCTTTACTCACTTTATTGATTAACTTAAATCATTAATTAATTGCTTTTAATTAAGTAATTATCTTTAAGTAATTAATTACCTTTTATTACTTATATTAATTAATTACCCTTTAATTAATCACATTAATTAATCACATTAATCAATTATCCTTTAAATAATTAAGTAAGTAAACCTTTAATTAATTATATTAAGTAATTAATCTTTAAATTATTTTCATTTAGTAATTATCCTTTATTAATCAATAAAGATCCTTTAATTAATTAAGACTCCAGTTATCTTAAGACAAACTATTTATCGTGTTTAATTCCATAATCATTATTTAAATCTTATTTTAAATAACCTTTGAAACAAATTAACAAAGTCATACAATTTAACTTAAATCCTTTTTAAATTAATTGATAATAATAAAAATTGTTATTTCAAAATAAACCATTTTAACTTTAAAACTCATATAAATTAACTAAATATCTTCAAGTTAATCACAAATCAAAAATGTCATTTTAAGATAAACCATTATCTTTTAGATCAGTTTTTTAATTTAAAATATTAAATTTAATTTTTAAAATAACTTAAGAAAACAAAATTTAATTAATTTTAAGTTAAATAAACTTTACAACTTTTATTGACCCAAAATTTAAATAAACTTCTATTATCTAAAAGAAATTTATTTAAGAATAAGATTTCAAAACTTATTTTATTCAAATTTAAAATCTGGTTTGTTTAAATGCTTCAGACTCGAGACATACCCGAGTTAAACCAGATAGTATACTCGAGTTCTGTCACGTCCCGAATTCCAGCGTTCGAAAATCGACATTCGTACTCCACTGTACTTAAATGTCGCAGATCCCAACGTTGCAATTCAAGTCATGCCGGAGCTTATAACACAAATAAGTATAACAACACAGTGGAAGAAAAATGAATATCATATACAATATTGATACAATATCCAGATACAATAATGATACAATAGAATGATACGATACATATCAAAACTATCAGAGATACAATGAATATCAGAAACAATAAACAACAGCGGAAAATGAATAGCGAAAGAGATAACTCCAATGATTAAACTGCAACTCCAATTCAATGCTCAAAGCTAAAAACTCCAAACCACAAGCTCGAACTACCAACAAATTGCACCAAGCTAAGCAAGTCTCGTCCATGAAGCCAAAGACTCCAATATCCAGGATCACCAAAGAATACCCAAGAGAAAGCCGAAAGCTACAGAATCGATTTTATATCTATTATCTGAAAACCCAACTCTTGACTGCCCGTGTGGAAAATTGTGGGCACCTAGAGTTTAGGAAGGGAACAATAAACTCCGGGTCAGTCATGGGACTGGTGTGAGCAAACAAAAACAGTTGGTCTTTAAGACAAACAACAAAGAATTTAAATTTGAAATCCGCAATGTTTTTTGAAAAATTAAACTACCATAAGGCCTCCCGTCACACACACAATGCAAACGCAGACTTGGAGGAGATTTCTCCTTATGATAGTCAAATATGCTTGATACGCGAAAACCATTTGATATTATTATTATTATTGCATAGTGGAAAATATTTTGAAAATATAATATTAATCTTAACCAGCATAGGTACCATTATATTATGCCAGCTATAGCTACCTCCTGAGGAGGCGGGTTATACAATTGCAATCGTAAAGGGCTCTTATTGTTTCTTTGGATTTCCAACAAATGGTCAGGCCAAGGAACTTCCCATTGCCACATGGGTGCGCCTCTGGAGGGACGCCTCGAGAACCTAACCGGATCTCTGCCAACACAAGGCCGGGTTACCTCTGTAACTAGGTAACTACTGACACGAGTATGCCATCCCCCGGTCGTAACCAACCTTTATCCTGGGATTCACCAACAACCACAAAGTCATAAATTTGCAGCAACCACATAGGTTAAGTATCTGACTCCATACCATGATACCACCTCTATCTAGAAGGAAATGAACATACCCTCAGGGGGCGCTACCCCCAAATAACCTTGCCGCATTCTTCCTGTTTCGACCATTACAAGTTGTGAGGTTCGACAAAGTCTCGTCCACAAAGCTACGCTTTACCCGAAAGCCATGCTTTAATCAACAAATCATCAGCAGCACTTTGTATGCCACTTTACCAAATTGGGAATATATCACTAGTAACCATCAACTACATAACCTCTGAGCTCGTATGTCTCAGAGCAGGGTGTTAAGCTAAGAGAATAAATCTCCGCCACCAAACAGAAATGTATTTGATAGAAACTGATTTTACATCTCAAAGTGTAACGTCAGACACACATCCGTACAAGTCTGTTACGGGTACGAACAGAACCGAAGGCACTTCCGAAGAAGCCCTTGCAAATTCGGGTATTCACAATCCCGATCGGACTTCCCATCACTTAGGGAATCTCTATACCAGCACGACTCGGTGCAGAGACAAACGATAGGTCATCCTATCGTTCTCGCAAATACCCGGTCTTCACCATCATTCTTCATATGCTATCCATAACGTCATATCATTATTCGGAATGGGTTATATGACGCAAAGGTCCTCTCCCGGCTAAACCGAATAATGAGCGCAATATTAAAAAACACATGGATATGGGATCTCAGTTAAATCACAGCTTAAAGCCCAAAACCTTTCATTCAAATGGTTAAAACAAATTACCATTTCCAATCTTTTAAACACAAAAGATTCATTTCAAAAAATTTCAATGGTTTAAACAATTTCCACACTTTAATCTTTTAACAAAAGATTTAGTTTACAAAGTTCACCCCGTTCACAATGATCCACTCATGGATTTCAAAACAATTTCTATTTCAATTGGATTAACTCGTTAAATCTTTAAAACAATATATTTAACTTATAGTTTTCAAAATTAGTTTCCAAAGATTCATTCATAGCCTTTCAAAACAATTCCAATTCAAGTTGGATTAACTCATCAGGTCTCTGAATCAAAGACTCATTTTATAGTTTTCAAAACATTTCAATTCCATTTCAAACTTGATACCTTTCAACATAATTTGGAAATCCTTTCTTTAAATGAAAGCTATTATTATTTGAAAACAAGTGGTTTTCGTTTACGGAAATCCGATTACATTTGCTCAGGTTAAAACCCTTCAAATATAAACATGGGTTACGTTTAAATTCTCAAAGCCATATTTTTAAAATGGTTTAAAACCCCATATAAACCCATTTATAGTTGAATGACCTTTATAAACCCTAGTTCCCAAATCACAGAATTCAATTTCAAATATTGAATTTAAATTTAAATCAAATTATTTAAATTTCAAAAACTCAATCAAGTTATTCAAGATAATTTTTATTTTTAAAACACCCTTTTCAAAAGTTTTTCACCTTAAACCCAAATCTATTTCCAAAACCATTTGGATTAAAAATTCAAATTCAAAACTATATCTAAAAATCCGTGACTTAACCGATTTCCAGGTGCAATCCATATTTGTGTGTGTATAGGTGTGGTCCAGGGGTTTTACACAAAAGTGCAACAACAATCATCACATCACAGATTAAAGCGCATAAATATCGATAAGCGGTATAAACTATAACGCTTATCTTCATTCACAGATCACAGATAAATAAATTTACCAATCACAAAGATTCATCATTACAATTCGATGTGGGTTTCGGATAATCAACTGGAATCCGACTCCCTGTTGCATCGAATTTCAAATGTCGTTTAACGGGTCAAAGGGTTTTCATATTCATACAACGGTATATTTATCACAGATAAAACAGCTCAACACATCACATAGCATTACCTCACATATCAAATATATCGATCCATCACACAAATTCAATAACAATCAAACATCTTTGATTAAGGTGAATAAAACATGTGGTTTTAAAATTTATTACTCACATAATTACTTTCATTAGTAATCTTTAAATCAATGATTTATTACTATTAACTACAATTGATTTAGTCTTAGCCACCTTCATAAATTAAATCATTTATTTAATTAATTATCCTAATTAATTAATCCTTAATTAATTACCATTTAATTAATAAAATTTAATAAGTGATTATCCTTAATCACTTTCATTAATTAATTATTTCTTTAATTAATCATGTTAATTAATTAACCCTTAATTGTAATTTATTAAATTTTAATTACTTTTATTAATTAATTATTCCTTAAATTACTTTAATCTTTAATTTTCTACTCTTAATTACTTTCGCTAGTTGAACAGATCAACTCAAGCTTGATTTATTCACTATGTGACGTTTTGTGCTAAACTGGAAACCCATGTCTGGATTGAGCAACCAGATTGACAACTTCTAGTTCAACTCAAGCTTGAGTTTGTAGAGGAAGAAGCTAGTTAAAGATCAAGATCTTGGAGCAATTCTGGAAAAATATATATACAGATGGATCAAATTGTTTCAAGTTCAACAAGTTCAGAATTCAAAAGCAAATCAACTCAAAAGCATTTCACAAATCAATGATTCAACCTGAAAACAGAAGAAGAAATGGCAGTTTAAAAATTTAAGAATGCAAAGGTTTCCAATCTGAAAGAAAATCAAAACAAAGTTGCAAGTTTAGAAGAAGAAAAAAAAATCTGGAAAACAATCTAAAGATTTAAGCAATGCAAAGGGATTCAAAATCAAATCTGGAACAAAATCTGTCTATACAGATTTGAGCAAAACAACATGAACTTGTGAGAGAATAATGCTAAGTGATCAACTCAATAAATCAAGAACTGGGAATCAGAGATAAAACAGTTGAAGCAAACATTCAAAAGGCCAAAATCAATTCAGTTTGAAGTCTGAAGCAATTCAACATGGGATAGCTTCAGTTTTGTCAAGTGCAGTGTATCTCTAAAACAAATTCAAAGGCAAGTAAGTTTTTTTTTTTTTTAAATGAATTTGAGTTTAATGGTGAAATCAGTAATTCAAACAAGATTTAAACAATCATGTTTAATTAGTTAACAAAAAGGAATTCAAAGTAAGTGAAAAAGGAAAAAGACCTGAAGTCTGCAGCTGGGAAAATAGAACAAGTTGGAAGATTTAAACAAAATCCAAAGTTCTTTGCAGTGGTGACTTCAAGCTTTAAAGAAAAAAAAAGAAAAAAAATATAGTTCAGGCTCAAAGGAAATTCTCCTCTGTCCTTCAAAAACAGGTGAGCAATCCTTCACCCTCTTTTATATGATGCATATATTAAACTCTGTTGTTAGTTACTTCCCTGTTTCCATGCTTGTGAGCAAACACTTTTACCTCTGTTTTTTTTTTTATGTTTGATGCTTATGATGGGTGATGTTATGCTGTTGAGTACACTTGCATGTTTTAAAGTAGAAATGAAAATACATTATAAATCTGTTGTGTACATATTTATAAATGCCTGATTGTTTGCTGATGCATACCTGTTCCCTCAAACTTAAGTCTCTGCTTGATCTTAAATCCTTTTCTTTTTGATTTAGTCTTGGTTTAGATAAGGCAGAAAACAAATGGTGTTTATTTCCACCATAAACTATGGGTTAAAAATATTATTTAAGTTAAACAACCCTGCATCAACTCTAAAGTTTAAAAACAGATGAGCAAATCTTAATTTGTGAAATTCTCAAGTATAATAATTTGAAGTTTCAGGATTATAGATCCAATCTCCATACAAAACTATGATTTTTCCAAGAAAAATTATGATTTTAAATGCTATATTCCAAGAGCACTTCTATTTTGACTGTATCATACATTTCGGGGTATTTCGATCTCCACAATCGATTGGAGATGTCGTGATCGCTTCTGGAGGTGGAGGAGACATCAAGGACGAGGGGAAAAATATTAGATTGTGTTGCAATTCGTTTTTGTAATTGCGATTTTGATTTGAATTTTTGAACCCTAGTTTTACTGGGTTTGACAAAATTCAACCTATCGGCTAATGTAATTGATCGAGTTGCACGGGGTTTCGCTCAGTTGAAGCTTGGACGTGGTTGAAGTCATCACCGGAGTCTCAGGGGTCACGGTGGTCGGAGGGGCGGATGCGAGGCGATGACAGGTTTTGAAGGGGGACTTGGTTTCATTTCCAGGTTTTGGCATTGGGTATCATTCTTGATTCCTGATGATGGTAGCACCAGTTGATGATTTAGTTGAGTAGCTGCATGGGTTGCTGATGTGCCAGTGAGGTGATCGGAGGCCGGAGGGGGTTCTGGTGGTGGTGCACGTGCACATGGTATTGGGTTGTATCAGTGTTTGATTGAAGCAGAGGGAAAAATGTTTTAAGTTTCTTCTAGAGTCGATTTCGTGAGTGACTCGAAGTTCTTAGGTGTCTGACTCGAAGTAAAGTAACATCTGACTCGAAGTAAATTAAAAAAAAAATAATAACATTTTTTCTGGTTTAAAACAGAAACCTGTTCTGTTCTTAAAATATCAAAGCAAGTTTCAAAAAATGTAAATTAGAAATTTAAACTAAGTTTGAACCTGAGATTGAATCTGAATTTAGGAAGTTTGAAATCTAAATTTGAAATAATATAAATTTTGAAGTTAGAGTTGGGTTGAAACAACTTTTAGGCATAAAAGAATATTGGTTTCAAATATTAAATCTGGAAGTTTAGATTTATAAATATAGGCTTTAAAACAAGTTGAATCTGAAATCTAAAATCTGAACTAAGTTTTTGAACCTGAAATTAAATATGGATTCAACAGTTAAATCTAGGTTTTGAAATCATTTGAATTTTTAAATCTTAGTTTAGGTTTTTAAATAAAAACACAAAAAACTTGTTTCTTAATTTAAATGTAAAGTTTATAATGCAAGTTGAATATAAACTGAGTTTGAAAAATCTAAAGTTGAATAAGAATTCAAATTTGTTTGTCTGAGATTTGAAATAATTCATATTTTCAAATTTAAATTAGATTTTAAAAAGTGTAAAAGCATATATGTGTTTTGAAATTGAATTGGAAGTTTAAAATTTTAAATCAGAAATTTAAAAGTGAGTTTAAATCTGGAATTAAACTTTTATTTCAGTTTTTAAAATAAGTTTGAATTTAAATTGAATTGATATTTAAACCCTTTAAAACCAATTTTTGTTAAGCATGTGTTTCTTTTAAAATATGAGATAAAGGTTTTTGAATTGTATTAAAACCTTGTTTAAGCTAATTTTTATCTTAAGTTTAAAATGAAACTTAAAAGTGAAATTTAAATTCTTTAATTAAGTAAGAAATATTTATCTAAAAGATAAATAAAATTCAATGATTGGGTTCATTAATTTTTTAAAATAATTAAGTGGGATAATTAACTATTTAGTTAATTAGGAATATGGATGATTGATTAAATAATTAACAATTTTAATTAAGTCTTGAGATTAATTAATTAAGGCCCATTTATAAAAGTGATTAAGATTTTATTAATTACAACTAAGGATTAATTAATTAAGATAATTAATTAAGGAAGTGATTAGTTAATGAAGGTGGTTAAGACTCAATCAATTAAAATTAATCATTGATTAAAATTACTAACAAAGGTAATTATGTGAGTAATAAAATTTTAACCACACGGGCTATTCATCTTAATTAAAGATGTTTGATTGTTATTGATGTTGTGTGATGGATTGATATATCTGATATGTGATGCGATGCTATGTGACGTTTTGTGCTAAGCTGTTATTTCTATGATGTATATATTGTTATGCAAACCCTGACCCGTAGAACGACATTTGAATTTCGATGCGACAGGGAGTCGGATTCCATTTAGTTATCCGAAACCCACATCGAATCGTAATAAATTGAATCTGTGATATTTGATGATGTTGCACTATTGTGTAAAACCCCTGGACCACACTCATACACACACAAGTATGTGTTGCACGTGGAAATTTGTTAAGTCACAGATTTTGAAATTGTTTTTTTTTAAATTTTAACCTTTTGAATCCAAAATAGTTTTGGAATTGAAGCTTTTGAAAATGGGTATTTTGAATAACTTGATTGAGTTTGAAATTTAAATAATTTAATTTAAATTTGAATTCAATATTTGAGATTGAATTCTATAATGTGGAAACTAAGGTTTAAAAGGTTATTCAACTTATAAATGGATTTATATGGTTTTTAAACCAATTTAAAAGGTGATAATTTGGAATTTAAAATTAACCCAAGTTTCAAATTATAGAATTGGATTTTGGAAACGAAAACTGTTGTTTTCAAATAATAGAAGCTTTCATATAAGAAATGGATTTCTAATGTGTGTTAAAAAGGGATTCAAGTTTTGAAAATGGAAAATGGTTTTTCCGAGTTATTAATTAATCTTTGGAACGTGTTTTGAAAGCTGTAAATTAAATCTTTAATTTAAAGATTTATTGGGTTAATCAAATTGAAATGGAAGTTGTTTTTTTGAAATCTATGAATAGATCTTTGTGAAACTAGGTGAAACTTTGTGAATAAATCTTTTTGGTTTAAAGATTTAGAATGGTATTTTGTTTAACCATTGAAAGAAAAGTTTTGGATTTTTATAAATTGTGACTTAACTAAAATCCCATACCCATACGTTTTAAAATATGGCGCTCATTATTCGGTTTAGCCGGGAGAGGACCTTGTGTCATATAGCCCATTCCGAATAGTGATACGACGTTATGGATAGCAATTGAAGACCGGTGGTGAAGACCGGTTATTTCCGAAAACGAAAGGATAACTCGTCGATTGTCTCTGCACTGGCCGATCCCCGGTATAGAGATCTCCATATGTGATGGGAAGTCCGGACGTGATTAGGGATTATCCGGATTTGCAAGGGCTTCTTCGGAAGTGCCTTCGGTTCTGTTCGAACCCGGAACAGACTTATATGGTTGTATGTCCGACATTACACTTTGAGATATTAACTGATCTCTATCAAATACATTTCTGCTTGGTGGCGGAGAATTTATTCTCTTAGCTTAACACCCTTCTTTGAGACGTACGAGCTCAGAGGTTATGTAGTTGATATTTATCAGTGACATATTCCCAATTTGGTAATGTGACATGCTGAGTGCTGTTGTGTGATGATCATTGGTTGATTGTTTGTGATATGATCATTTGTTAATCATTTATCCTTGTGATCTTTGCTTTGGTCATCTGTGGACCCAAAGCATGGCTTTGTTGCACAAAGCGTAGCTTTGTGGACGAGACTTCATCAGGACCTCACTCCCCGGAAATGGTCGAAACAGGAATATGCGGCAAGGTTATGAGGGTCGCGCCCTTTAGGGTATGTCATTCCCTTCTGGAAAAGGGTGGTATCATGGTATGGAGCCCAGATACTTACTCATGTGGACACACTATATTATTACTGTGTGATGTTGTTGTTGGAGAGCTCTCGGATAAAGGTCCCAAAGGACCGGGGGATGGCATATTCGTGTAGTAGTTACCTAGTTATAGAGGTAACCCGGCCTTGTGTTGGCAGAGATCTAACCGTAACGTTAGTTCTCGGGGCGTCCCGCCAGAGGCGTTCCCATGTGGCAATAGGAAGTTCCTTAGCCTGACCATTTGTTGGAAATCCATTCTTCAATTACGTGCCATGTACGGTTTTAGTTGTAGAACCTGCCATTTAACATGGCAGCTATAGTAGGCATAATATCATGGTACCTATGCTGGCTAGGATTTATATTATACTTTCGAAAGATTTTCCACTATGCACTAGTAATAATATCAAAGAATTTTTCTCGTAGTAAGCATGTTTGACTATCATAAGGAGAAATCTCCCCCATGTGTGCGTTTGCATTGTGTGTGTGCCGGGAGGCCTTATGGTAGTTTCATTTTCCAAAAAGCATTGCGGATTTCAAATTTAAAATCTCTTGTTTGTTTTTAAAAGACCAAATGTTTTTGTTTGCTCATACCAGTCCCATGACTGACCTGGAGTTTATTATTCCTTTTCTAAACTCTGGGTGCCCACTATTTTCCCACACGGGCAGTCTAGAGTTTGGATTTTCAGATAATCTATAGTAGGTGTAGATTCGATAGCTTTCAGCCTTAGGATTTGGCAATCGCATTTTGGATCGAGTTGTTTCTCTTCATCTTGATTTGGAGATCGAGCTATTTCTGGATTGGTGCTTTGGAGATGGAGATTGCTGATACTGGAGTTCTTTCTTGAAGACTATTTTGGAGATTTGTTCCGCTGCTAGTGTTATTATTATATTTCCGCTGCTATTCTTTGTATCTCTGATAATGTTGATATCTATTGTACCATTCTGTTGTATCATTCATGTTGTATCAGTTATTGTATCAAATGTTGTATATTGATATATGCTATTCATTTCTTCCGCTGTGTTATTTACTTAATGTGTTATAAGCTCCGGCGCGACTCGAATTTCAACGTTTGAATCTCCGGCATTCAAGTACGGTGGAGTACGGATGTCGATTTTCCAACGCTGGAATTTGGATCGTGACATTTTGGTATCAGAGCTGATGGTTAAAACCATAGCTCAGGAGTATAACAGATTAAGTAGCTCATTAGAGATAGGGTGAAGTATACCCTAGAATGAGTATATCCCTAAGATATCCGTTCGAATGCCTCAGTAAATTCTCTTACTATTCACTGATAGTGAGTATGAGTGCGAGACGACAACGAGATAGGGGACAGGGAAATACCACTACAAATGGTCAATACCCTGAAATAGCGGAAACAACATTTCTCTATCAATCTCCTTTGACTCGATTTTGAATTCTTTTGATTGTTTCGTAGCTGCTCCAGAAAGAAGTTTCGGTGTGATGATGGCCCTACGAATCGTTGTAGAAAATTCTTACTTCGTATCTTCATCGAATTCTTATCAGCTTTTTGATCTAAACTCTAATGAATTTGAGAATTTAAATTTGAATAAATGGGAAATTTTAAATTAAGTTAAAACGGTTAACTAATATGAAGATTTGATCCATCTATCTATTCTCTGGGATCCAACATATTCTACGAACGATTAGTTATCTCTTCGAACTAATCAATGCCCTTACATATTCGTAGACAGGTGAACCTAAATATCTTGTGTAATATTGTATGAGTTTGTTCTCATATTATCGATATTATGATTTGGTAAACCAAATACAGAATAAATATCTCGATTATGATCTGATCAATCATTTCTTTATCTATTATCTATTCTTTCTCGTCTTCCTTGCAATTTCGAGGACGAAATTCTTTTAAGGGGGGAAATCTGTAACATCCCCGAAAATTTATTAAGTTTAATTTGGCAATTAAATTTATTTTTGGAAATAAATTGAGAATATTATTTGTAAATGTACCAAAGTATAAAATTCAAAATAAAATGTATTAAAAATAAAATTTAAATTTAAAAGCTTAAGATTAATAAAAAGATAATGATAGTTGTTTCTAAAATTTTTAATTTTATTAATTTTTGGAAGTGGCAATAAAAGAAAAAAAAATTAGTGTACTCATTTTTAAAATATTTTTTCTTAAGTCAAATTCCCTTAAATAAATAAATGTAACTATTGTTAATATAAAAATCAAAGTATTTAAAAGTCATTCTTTTCTTTTTATAAAATATTTTTTTGTACAAAACAAAAAAAAATGTAAGAATGTAAATTGTATAAATATATTAGTGTATAAACATGTTGAACAAACAAAAAAAAAATTTAATACAAGAGATTAATGGGAATATAATTTTTGTTTGTGTAAATAGAGAAAAAGTACATTTATTTATAAAATAGATATGATATAAAAAATTATAAAAAAAAAAACCTTTGTCTTGTGAAATTACAAATGTAAATATACATAAGGAAGTAAAGAGATACACTTGCACATGGGTTTGGAGTAAGATAATTAACAAGATCTAGAGATTTTGATATTTTTCTACAAATGGCATTCAACATTATTATTTAAATAAAATAATAAGATAAAAAAATTACAAAAACTCTTCATTTTCCCATATGCAATCATATTAAACATCTCACAAAATCTGAACAAATCAGTAATCAAAGATTTGGCATTTCAATCTAAACACCAAAGGAATGCATACAATTCAAATTTAAGTTCAGTTCGAAAACAAAGCAAAAGAAAAAAAAATCTGGAAAACAATCTAAAGATTTAAGCAATGCAAAGGGATTCAAAATCAAATCTGGAACAAAATCTGTCTATACAGATTTGAGCAAAACAACATGAACTTGTGAGAGAATAATGCTAAGTGATCAACTCAATAAATCAAGAACTGGGAATCAGAGATAAAACAGTTGAAGCAAACATTCAAAAGGCCAAAATCAATTCAGTTTGAAGTCTGAAGCAATTCAACATGGGATAGCTTCAGTTTTGTCAAGTGCAGTGTATCTCTAAAACAAATTCAAAGGCAAGTAAGTTTTTTTTTTTTTTTTAAATGAATTTGAGTTTAATGGTGAAATCAGTAATTCAAACAAGATTTAAACAATCATGTTTAATTAGTTAACAAAAAGGAATTCAAAGTAAGTGAAAAAGGAAAAAGACCTGAAGTCTGCAGCTGGGAAAATAGAACAAGTTGGAAGCTTTAAACAAAATCCAAAGTTCTTTGCAGTGGTGACTTCAAGCTTTAAAGAAAAAAAAAGAAAAAAAATATAGTTCAGGCTCAAAGGAAATTCTCCTCTGTCCTTCAAAAACAGGTGAGCAATCCTTCACCCTCTTTTATATGATGCATATATTAAACTCTGTTGTTAGTTACTTCCCTGTTTCCATGCTTGTGAGCAAACACTTTTACCTCTGTTTTTTTTTTATGTTTGATGCTTATGATGGGTGATGTTATGCTGTTGAGTACACTTGCATGTTTTAAAGTAGAAATGAAAATACATTATAAATCTGTTGTGTACATATTTATAAATGCCTGATTATTTGCTGATGCATACCTGTTCCCTCAAACTTAAGTCTCTGCTTGATCTTAAATCCTTTTCTTTTTGATTTAGTCTTGGTTTAGATAAGGCAGAAAACAAATGGTGTTTATTTCCACCATAAACTATGGGTTAAAAATATTATTTAAGTTAAACAACCCTGCATCAACTCTAAAGTTTAAAAACAGATGAGCAAATCTTAATTTGTGAAATTCTCAAGTATAATAATTTGAAGTTTCAGGATTATAGATCCAATCTCCATACAAAACTATGATTTTTCCAAGAAAAATTATGATTTTAAATGCTATATTCCAAGAGCACTTCTATTTTGAATGTATCATACATTTCGGGGTATTTCGATCTCCACAATCGATTGGAGATGTCGTGATCGCTTCTGGAGGTGGAGGAGACATCAAGGACAAGGGGAAAAATATTAGATTGTGTTGCAATTCGTTTTTGTAATTGCGATTTTGATTTGAATTTTTGAACCCTAGTTTTACTGGGTTTGACAAAATTCAACCTATCGGCTAATGTAATTGATCGAGTTGCATGGGGTTTCGCTCAGTTGAAGCTTGGACGTGGTTGAAGTCATCACCGGAGTCTCAGGGGTCACGGTGGTCGGAGGGGCGGATGCGAGGCGATGACAGGTTTTGAAGGGGGACTTGGTTTCATTTCCAGGTTTTGGCATTGGGTATCATTCTTGATTCCTGATGATGGTAGCACCAGTTGATGATTTAGTTGAGTAGCTGCATGGGTTGCTGATGTGCCAGTGAGGTGATCGGAGGCCGGAGGGGGTTCTGGTGGTGGTGCACGTGCACATGGTATTGGGTTGTATCAGTGTTTGATTGAAGCAGAGGGAAAAATGTTTTAAGTTTTCTTCTAGAGTCGATTTCGTGAGTGACTCGAAGTTCTTAGGTGTCTGACTCGAAGTAAAGTAACATCTGACTCGAAGTAAATTAAAAAAAAATAACATTTTTTCTGGTTTAAAACAGAAACCTGTTCTGTTCTTAAAATATCAAAGCAAGTTTCAAAAAATGTAAATTAGAAATTTAAACTAAGTTTGAACCTGAGATTGAATCTGAATTTAGGAAGTTTGAAATCTAAATTTGAAATAATATAAATTTTGAAGTTAGAGTTGGGTTAAAACAACTTTTAGGCATAAAAGAATATTGGTTTCAAATATTAAATCTGGAAGTTTAGATTTATAAATATAGGCTTTAAAACAAGTTGAATCTGAAATCTAAAATCTGAACTAAGTTTTTGAACCTGAAATTAAATATGGATTCAACAGTTAAATCTAGGTTTTGAAATCATTTGAATTTTTAAATCTTAGTTTAGGTTTTTAAATAAAAACACAAAAAACTTGTTTCTTAATTTAAATGTAAAGTTTATAATGCAAGTTGAATATAAACTGAGTTTGAAAAATCTAAAGTTGAATAAGAATTCAAATTTGTTTGTCTGAGATTTGAAATAATTCATATTTTCAAATTTAAATTAGATTTTAAAAAGTGTAAAAGCATATATGTGTTTTGAAATTGAATTGGAAGTTTAAAATTTTAAATCAGAAATTTAAAAGTGAGTTTAAATCTGGAATTAAACTTTTATTTCAGTTTTTAAAATAAGTTTGAATTTAAATTGAATTGATATTTAAACCCTTTAAAACCAATTTTTGTTAAGCATGTGTTTCTTTTAAAATATGAGATAAAGGTTTTTGAATTGTATTAAAACCTTGTTTAAGCTAATTTTTATCTTAAGTTTAAAATGAAACTTAAAAGTGAAATTTAAATTCTTTAATTAAGTAAGAAATATTTATCTAAAAGATAAATAAAATTCAATGATTGGGTTCATTAATTTTTTAAAATAATTAAGTGGGATAATTAACTATTTAGTTAATTAGGAATATGGATGATTGATTAAATAATTAACAATTTTAATTAAGTCTTGAGATTAATTAATTAAGGCCCATTTATAAAAGTGATTAAGATTTTATTAATTACAACTAAGGATTAATTAATTAAGATAATTAATTAAGGAAGTGATTAGTTAATGAAGGTGGTTAAGACTCAATCAATTAAAATTAATCATTGATTAAAATTACTAACAAAGGTAATTATGTGAGTAATAAAATTTTAACCACACGGGCTATTCATCTTAATTAAAGATGTTTGATTGTTATTGATGTTGTGTGATGGATTGATATATCTGATATGTGATGCGATGCTATGTGACGTTTTGTGCTAAGCTGTTATCTCTAATGAGTTACTTACTATAGCTGCCATGTTAAATGGCAGGTTCTACAACTAAAACCGTACAAGGCACGTATTGGATGAATGGATTTCCAACAAATGGTCAGGCTAAGGAACTTCCTACTGCCACATGGGATCGCCTCTGGCGGGACGTCCCGAGAACTAACGTTACGGTTAGATCTCTGCCAACACAAGGCCGGGTTACCTCTGTAACTAGGTAACTACTACACGAATATGTCATCCCCCGGTCCTTTGGGACCTTTATCCGAGCGCTCGATACCAACAACACCACACAGAAATATATATAGTGTTTCCACATGAGTAAATATCTGGGCTCCATACCATGATACCACCCTTTTCCAGAAGGAAATGACATACCCTAAAGGGCGCGACCCTCATAACCTTGCCGCATATTCCTGTTTCGACCATTTCCGGGGAGTGAGGTCCTGACAAAGTCTCGTCCGCAAAGCTACGCTTTGTGCAACAAAGCCATGCTTTGGGTCCACAGATGACCAAAGCAATAATCACAAAGATAAATGATCAAACAAATGATCATATCACAAATGACCAACCAATGATCATCACACAGCAGCACTCAGCATGCCACATTACCAGATTGGGAAATATCGCTGATAACCTTCAACTACATAACCTCTGAGCTCGTACGTCTCAGAGAAGGGTGTTAAGCTAAGAGAATAAATTCTCCGCCACCAACAGAAATGTATTTGAAAGAAATCTGCTCTATCTCTCAAAATGTAATGTCAGACACGTAACCATACAAGTCTGTTCCGGGTTCGAACAGAACCGAAGGCACTTCCAAGGAAGCCCTTGCAATCTGGGTATTCACAATCCCGATAAAATTTCCCATCACAAAGGAAATCTCCATATCGTAGCTAACGATGCGGAGACAATCGATAGGTCATCCTATCGTTTTCACAAATACCCGGTCTTCAACACCGGTCTTCAAATGCAATCCAAACGACGTATCGCATATTCGGAATGGGATATACGACACAAAGGTCCTCTCCCGGCTAAACCGAATAGCGAGCGCTTATTTTTAAAATAAGTGTGCATTCAATTCCAAACAAACACAATCAATACCATCCAAGGGTAAATATTGATAGTCGGTTATTTAACTATCAATAAAGATGCGCCACATCATCAGATTCCAAATAATTTTTCCAAAATTATTAAGTCCCAAAAAATCTTTACAAGATATATATACACAATTTCCAAATAATTGCCCAATTTATTTGCTTTACCAAAACACCTTCACGATATAATTTCCACACTTAACCATTTGAAAACCCATTTCAAATTAAACACCTCAACCATTTGAAAACAAATTTCAAATTACACAACTCAACCATTTGAAAACCAATTTCAAACTACAATTCATCTTTTATACCTTTTTGAAAACAAATTCAAATCAACAAATAAATTCTTACCGATTTAATTTAACTTACGTTCCAAATTCGTAAATTTTATTTCCATATTTTAAAAATAAATCAACATTTATTTTTAAACAAATTTCCCTTCCTATTTATAAATTCCAAAGTGAATTTCCAATTTCCCAAATATCTACACATACACGATTTCAAATCAATTTCAAACTATTCACTTCGATTTACCTTTAAAAGGTGAATCCTCAAAAACGTTCCTTTTATATTGGAAAAAAAAACATTCCCATACTTATTTAATAATAAGTAATTCACAATTTAACTTATTTTCAACAATTTGGAAATATTCAATATACTTAAGTTACCGTTAAGTATTTTATTCCATTCTCTTTAAGAAAACATTCTTTTATTCACATTTATTTGGGTTAAAAACGAATGTTGCGTAAAACATCGTTACGACAACCCAAAAACACTAGTATATGGATTTGAAATTAAAAATAGATATATAAATCCAATACTATACAAATTATCCCCTTCTGTTTCTCGAAAACGTCTATTTCAACAATCAATGTTGAAATCTATGTTTTCAATACTCAATACATTTTAAAACACCTTTAATTCGTTTTAAATTCCATTTAAAACATTCCTTTCCCAAAAACAAACCCATTTTATTTAATAATCTATTCAATATTCAAAATAGTGAATATAGCCCACTTAACAAATTCCCATATTTCAATTTATCAAATTCGATGAATTTCAAATTTATAAACATAGTTTATAAATTCCATTTCTATTATAAACCCCAATTTTATAAATTCCTTTATTAATCCGATGCAATTTACATAACCCAATTTCATACCCAAAAGCCATATTGTAAGTTAAATACTTATAATATTATTTATTTACCAAATCGTTCCTTTGAACTTCACCAATTTAAAATCTTATCACTTACAAGATTTCTTTATGGTTTATAATAATTTCAACTAATGAAATCTTCATTTATTAACAATTTCTATAAAATTCCCCTTTTTAATGCCCAAATCCATTTCTATAAGTTAATAACTTATAAACTTAAAATTTTCCAATAACCATTCGTTTATAAATTTCACATTTATTAATCTATAAATCCTAGTGAAATTCATGTTATACATCAACTTAACACTTTATAAATTTATTCTATAACTTCAATAATTTTTATTTAAAAACATCCATTTATAAAATCCTTTATATAAACCATTAATAATCATAACTTCCCAAAAACCAAATTTAACTATTTTATAAAAACCTATTATTGTTAAAAATTTCTTTTAAGTTATATTTTATAAAAATATAAATTTTTAAAACATAAAATTTTATCCATCTATTTATTTTAAAATTTAATCAATTCAAAATTTTTAATAAACCATATTCTTTGAAAAATCGATTTAAAACCCCTTTTAAATTCAAAACCGTTATTTTAATTTTTAAAAATTTGAATCCGATGATGCAACGACATCGAATGGTCAATCACGGGAATAAGTGTCATATATCAATATGGTTATCAACGATCAACATAATATTTATAAATAAACAAATATGTGAGGAATCCAGTTGGATCCCTCCAACCTGTTACCCTGCATCCACAGACGTTAGCACAATACCAATCCCACTTCAAGGTGGAATATCGCGGTATATGGGATTTTATAAAATATCCGCTTAATAGGCGGCGCAATAGGGTCTCATCCGCTATACGAGGCGGGAAATCAAATCCAATATATACATATGCCAATATGTATATATTGCTATATATAGTATATATCCTACTATATCTACTAGCACAATCAATCAACAATTTATCAATCAATATTAACTATTCAAAATTTTAAACAAAACCTTTCGATTGAGTGAGGAGTTCTCACCTTGATTTTATTTTCCGTTTTCGCGTTTGTTTCGAATAAAATTAAACGAACGTTTAATTTTACCCGAAATTCAAACGACCTCCAAACGACTCCAAACCAGTTGCATTGCGAAGAGCACGACGATACGATTCCAACGCAAAAAATCTCGTTCGAATCCGACCTCGCATGCAAAAGTTATCACGTTTTAAAGTTTGAACGATTTAATTTGCAATTCAAATTTAAATAATAAAAAAAAACTTTCTCACCACCCCTCACGCGCGTGGCCCCCACGCTCTTTCCTTCTTCCTGATCGCGCACGGCCTTCTTCGTTCCCAGGAACAAGAACGCACGTATAGAACCCAATCCTTCAAATCTAGGGTTAAATTATTCGACCACAACGTTCGCCAATTCGTCGATCAGGGAGCGCCACCACCTCCGCCTACGTGAGAGCCATGCTCGGCTGCCCTGGAGTGGAGCTCGGCCCCCCCAATCGTCTTGAAAACCGTGCGCAACACAAAGAGGACGTGGCCTCCTATCTCCCCCATCGAGCCTCCAATTTCGATCATGACCGTCGGATCTCGAGATCTTGGAACGCTCTACAATCTTGCTTCAGAAAATTTTCGAAATCGTTGAGTGGATTTGTCGCGATTTGGAGGAGAAGATCGCTAGGTTTCGGCCATTAAATCGTTTAGAACGACGGCTGATAGCAAAGGCTAGGGTTTGGAAAAAATTGAATATATATAATAGTTATTATATTATTAAACTAATAAAATTCTCTTTTTAATAACTTATGCAAACGAACTCCAAACGACGCGTTTCGACAGGCGATTCTAAAGTTTTTCTGCATTCCGGACACAATGGAACAGGTTTCGTAAGCTAATTCCATCGTATGTGTGAGATACGGCAATAAACGGTCGATTTAAATTTAAACCGATTTAAGCGATTTCTAGGCGTTTTGGCTTGTACCGGACAAACGATAAATCCGATTGACTTGAAATTTGAAATATTGCAATAATATCACATTACGGATCCAATGAAACTGGTTTCGTCGAAATCCGAGACCGTTTGAAAAATGGCTATTTTAACTCGCCGAATTAAAATTAAAACGATATCGATGCGTTTCGAGCTGCCACGGTCAAACGACAACTCCGTTTGCTACGAAATTTGAAATCCGATAATAACTAACTATTACGGATCCAATGGAACTCGTTTCGTTCAATTCCGAGACTGTTCAAAAATTGGCTATTTTTCAGTCGATAATTAAATATTAAAATATTCAATTTTTTCAAATTAGCTCCAAATTCAATTTTACAAGTTCCAAAATATTTCTATAACTTCAATATGATAAAACAAAATTTTCCAAATCATTTCCCATTATATTTAACCCAATATTTAATTATTTCTGGAATTCCACTATTAAATAATCGATTTAAATTACCCTATTAAATCCAATATTCGAGAAATAAATTATTTAACTTCAAATTCCTACTTATTAATATTTAAAATTAATTAAATACTCAAATTTAATTTATCAAAAATTCTGGGTCGTTACAATCTTCCCCCCTTAAAAGAATTTCGTCCTCGAAATTACAAGTTAAGGAGAAATGATCCTAAACCGTTTATTATTTTTCCAAAGTTAATTAGTTTTATCAACTTTTCAAACAAATCTTTTTATTAAAGATCTACTATCATTTCAATTAGCTTTCCAACTTCAATTATAGGTTTCAAACAACATTGTTTACTCAACAATTCAAATTTAAATTTAAATTCAAATTTCAAACTTTCAAAATTTCTCAAAATTTCTCTAACTCCCTAAATTTTCAAAAAATTTCGCCAGAGTCTCCTTTGCGCGGCTAGATCGGTACGACTACAAAACGGCTCTACGGCCCCTCAGAATCAAAAAGAAAAGAGAAAGCCAAGTGGCTGGAGAAGGAAATCATCAAATCTCATATAAAAACTGAAATACGTACCTTTTTGTCGAGCCATTCAATTTTTTTAACTTCAAAATCAAAATTCCAATCCATTATATACCTGTATATCCTGCTAGCATAATATCCAATTATAATATTCAAACCAATTTGCCAATTCAATTATAAAATTCCCAATACATGCTTCTTATACCACTTTTAGTTTACTATTGAAGTTGCATATTCATTTTCATTCAACTTTGCATTCCAATTTTCATTTGAATTCAATTACATAGCTTTCAATTTAGCAGATTCAATTTCGTTAACACTTAAGGAATTTTCATACAATCAACCAACAAGCAAATAACAACCAATGCACATCCAATACAACCAAATTTTATCCATTTTACTTACATTCAATTTGGTTCAACTGTTTTAATTCCAATTGGTTTAACATTCAATTGATTTTCATTCTATTATTAAACTATTTTCAAATGAATTTACACTTGCATGCATCATTTCATATCAACTTATTCATATTCTATTGATTAACATTCAATTCATACCTTAACTCAATTGCTAGTTCTTTTTTACAAATAAAATTGAATTTCATTTATATAACTTAAGTTCACCTTTTTTAACAATTTCATTTACTCACTTTATTCACTTACTTTGATATTAACATCAATTCTTTCAATATTCCTTAAGTTATATTCCATTTCAACTTTATTTACATCATTTAATTCACTTGATTATTTAACTTTGATGCAAAGATCGATTTTTTATTCAACTTCACTTAAGTTATTCCATTTAAACATCATTTGTTAATTAAACTTAAGTTTTACTTATCAATTCAATTCGGATTTTAAATTCCAAAGTAAATCCTATTTAACTTTTACTTAAGTCAAATTCATATCAATATTCAAATTCATATTCCATTTTACTTAACTTAATTGTTTAACCACTTCAACAACTGGTTTCACTTACATTTTCCCATTTAATAAGTTATAAAACTTATTATTCAACTTCTAACTTATATTATAAGTTCAAAACCTTTTTCACTTATATTTATCAATTTATTTAAAAACATATGGATATGGGATCTCAGTTAAGTCACAACTTAAAACTCAAAACCTTTCATCAAATGGTTAAAACAAATTACCATTTACAAATCTTTTTAAATAAAAAGATTTATTTCAAAACCTTTAATGGTTTAAACAATTTCCACATTTAAATCTTTTAAAGAAAAGATTATCTTAAAGATCCCCTTTTAATCTTATAACAAAGATCACTAACAAAGATTTATTTCTAGCCTTTCAAAACAATTCCATTTTTAATTGGATTAACTCATTAGCCTTTAAATAAAAGAGTTATTTCATAGCTTTCAAAATAATTTCCAAAGATTCATTCATAACTTGGAAAACTTATATTTCAATTCAAACTTGAAATTTCCTATGAATTTGAAATTCATTTCTTATGAGAAAGCTATTTGCATTTTGAAACAACAGTTTTATTTCGAAAAACCCGATTTCAATTTCACGAGTTAGAGCCTTTCAAATATAAATTTGGATTACATTCAAATTCCTAAACCAATAGGATTCAATTTCAAATCTTGAATTTAAATTCAAATCAAACTATTTAAAATTTCAAAACTTAAACCATTTATTAAAATTCCCTTTTCAAAGCTTTTCACTTTTAACATACTTCCCTTTCAAAACCGTTTAAATTCAAAAATCCAACTTTTTAAAACTATTTCAAAAATCTGTGACTTAACCGATTTCCACGTGCAATCCGTATTTGTGTGTGTATAGTGTGGTCCAGGGGCTTAACACAATAGTGCACAACATCAATCAGCACAGATTCAAATACAGCAATATATCTGATAAGCGATATAAATTATAACGCTTATATTTGATAAGCGGTACAAACCAATCACTATTTTGTTTCGAATAAAATTAAACGAACGTTTAATTTCCGTTCGCCACCAAACCGCGTTTGCCACCAGGCCATGCGCGTGTATCGAGGCAGGGGGAGGCCGCACGTGGCCGGTCATGGGCTGAAGGTGGAGCTCGAGTTGGCCTTCGACGTGGTGTAACCTGATCGTGTTTGCATGCGATGTGGTGATGGCAAAACTAAACCCTAGTTAGCTTCACTATGGGTTTTTGCGTTCGTATATTACTGGAGATGAAACGCGCAGGGAGGAAGAAAGGTGGGGGGGCCCGCGCGTGTGGGGGGAGGTGAGATGAATATCTTTTCCTTTTTTTTTTAGTTTAAGTTTAAATTTCAAATCGTGTCAACTTTAAACCGCAATAACTTTTGCATGCGAGGTCGGATTCGGACGAGATTTTTTGCGTTGGAATCGTATCGTCGTGCTCTTCGCAATGCAACCAGTTTGGAGTCGATTGGAGGTCGTTTGAATTTCGGGTAAAATTAAACGTTCGTTTAATTTTATTCGAAACGAACGACGAAACCGGAATAAAATCAAGGTGAGAACTCCTCACTCAAACGAAAGGTTTTGTTTAAAATTTTAAATAGTTAATGTTGATTGATGATTGCCGTTTGATTGTGCTAGTAGATATAGTAGGATATATACTATATATAGCGATATATATATATTGGCATATGTATATATCGGATTTGATTTCCCGCCTCGTATAGCGGATGAGACCCTATTGCGCCGTTATTAAGCGGATATTTATAAAATCCCATATACCGCGATATTCCACCTTGAAGTGGAATTGGTATTGTGCTAACGTCTGTGGATGCAGGGTAACAGGTTGGAGGCATCCAACTGGATTCCTCACATATTTATTTGTTTATAAATATTATGTTGATTGTTGATAATCATATTGATATATGACACTTATTCCCGTGATTGACCATCTGATGCTGTTGCATCATCGGATTCAATTTTTAAAATTAAAAATAACGTTTTTGAATTTAAAAGGGGTTTTAAATTGATTTTTTTTCAAAGAATATGGTTTATTAAAATTTTGAATCGATTAAATTTTAAAATAAATAGATGGATAAATTTTTATGTTTTGGAAGTTAATATTTTTATGAAATATAACCAAAAAGAAAAATTTAAAATCAATTGATTTTATTAAATAGTTAAATTGGGGTTTTGGGTAATTATTATAAATTGTCTATATAAAGGATGTTTATAAATGGATATTTATAAATCTAAATTTATAAGAATTATGAGACGAGTTTATAAAGTATTGAGAAGGGTTATAAAATGGGTTTCGTTAAAAATTATAGATTTGTGAATCTTGGGAGTTGAAATAAATAGGTGTGGAAATATAAGTTTATAAGTTATTAACTTATAATATGGCCTTTGGGTAGGTAATTGGATTATGTAAATTGGGTTGAATTTTATAAAAGAGATTTGTAAAATGGAAGTTTATAATAAGAATGGAATTCATAAACATTGTTATAAATCCGAAAATCAATTGGGTTTGATAAATTGAATATGGGATTTGTTAAAGGAGTTATATTCACTATTTTTGAACGGTGAAATATTATTTTATTGAATGGACGTGTTTTTGGAAAGGAATGTTTTAAATGGAATTTAAAACAAATTAAAGATGTTTTAAATATATTAAGTATCGAAATCTTAGGTTTCAACGTTTATTGTTGAAATAGACGTTTTCGAGAAAATATTTTGAATAGTATTGGATTTATGTATCCATTTTTTTTTATTTTTTTATTTCAAATCCATATACTAGTGTTTTTGGGTTGTCGTAACGATGTTTTACGCAACATTCGTTTTTAACCCAAATAAATGTGAATAAAGGAATGTTTTCTTAAAGAGAATGGGATAAATACTTAACTGTGATTTAAGTATATGGAATATTTTCAAATCGTTGAAAATAAATAAATTTGTGAATTACTTATTTTTAAAATAAGCATGGGAATGGTTTTCTAATATGAAATGGAACGGTTTTTGTGAATTCACCTTTAAGGTAATTGAAAGCAAATAACTTGAAATCGATTTGGGAATCGTATGCTAGTAGATGCTTGGAATTTAAATCCACCTTGGAATTTATATATATGAAGGGAAATTTGTTTAAAAATAAATGTTGATTTATTTTTAAATATGAAAATATAATTTACGAATTTGGAACGTAAGTTAAAATAAATCGGTAAAGATTTATTTGGTGGTTTGAAATTTGTTTCAAAAGGTATATATGGTTAAGGTGATTTGAAATTAGTTTTCAAATGGTTAAGGTGATTTGAAATTAGTTTTCAAATGGTTAAGGTGATTTGAAATTAGTTTTCAAATGGTTAAGGTGATTTGAAATTGGTTTGCAAATGGTTAATGTAATTTGAAAATTGGTTTTCAAATGGTAAAGGTAAATTGAAAATTGGTTTTTCAATTGGTTAAGTGTGGAAAATTTTATCGTGAAGTGGTTTTGGTAAAGCAAATAAATTGGGCAATTATTTGGAAATTGTGTATATATATCTTGTAAAGATATTTTGGGACTTAATAATTTTGGAAAAATTATTTGGAATCTGATGATGTGGCGCATCTTTATTGATAGTTAAATAACTGACTATCAATATTTACCCTTGGATGGTATTGATTGTGTTTGTTTGGAATTGAATGCACACTTATTTTTAAAATAAGCGCTCGCTATTCGGTTTAGCCGGGAGAGGACCTTTGTGTCATATATCCCATTCCGAATATGCGATACGTCGTTTGGATTGCATTTGAAGACCGGTGTTGAAGACCGGGTATTTGTGAAAACGATAGGATGACCTATCGATTGTCTCCGCATCGTTAGCTACGATATGGAGATTTCCTTTGTGATGGGAAATTTTATCGGGATTGTGAATACCCAGATTGCAAGGGCTTCCTTGGAAGTGCCTTCGGTTCTGTTCGAACCCGGAACAGACTTGTATGGTTACGTGTCTGACATTACATTTTGAGAGATATAGCAGATTTCTTTCAAATACATTTCTGTTGGTGGCGGAGAATTTATTCTCTTAGCTTAACACCCTTCTCTGAGACGTACGAGCTCAGAGGTTATGTAGTTGAAGGTTATCAGCGATATTTCCCAATCTGGTAATGTGGCATGCTGAGTGCTGCTGTGTGATGATCATTGGTTGATCGTTTGGATTGGATCATTTGTTGATCATTTATCTGTGTGATCTTGCTTTGGTCATCTGTGGACCCAAAGCATGGCTTTGTTGCACAAAGCGTAGCTTTGTGGACGAGACTTTGTCAGGACCTCACTCCCCGGAAATGGTCGAAACAGGAATATGCGGCAAGGTTATGAGGGTCGCGCCCTTTAGGGTATGTCATTTCCTTCTGGAAAAGGGTGGTATCATGGTATGGAGCCCAGATATTTACTCATGTGGAAACACTATATATATTTCTGTGTGGTGTTGTTGGTATCGAGCGCTCGGATAAAGGTCCCAAAGGACCGGGGGATGACATATTCGTGTAGTAGTTACCTAGTTACAGAGGTAACCCGGCCTTGTGTTGGCAGAGATCTAACCGTAACGTTAGTTCTTGGGACGTCCCGCCAGAGGCGATCCCATGTGGAAGTAGGAAGTTCCTTAGCCTGACCATTTGTTGGAAATCCATTCATCCAATACGTGCCTTGTACGGTTTTAGTTGTAGAACCTGCCATTTAACATGGCAGCTATAGTAGGCATAGTATCATGGTACCTATGCTGGCTAGGATTTATATTATACTTTCGAAATATTTTCCACTATGCACTAGTAATAATATCAAAGAATTTTTCTCGTAGTAAGCATGTTTGACTATCATAAGGAGAAATCTCCCCCATGTGTGCGTTTGCATTGTGTGTGTGCCGGGAGGCCTTATGGTAGTTTCATTTTCCAAAAAGCATTGCGGATTTCAAAATTTAAACTTTCTTGTTGCGTGTTTAAAGATAAACTGTTTTGAGTTCTCACACCAGTCACATGACTGACCTGGAGTTTATTGTTCCTTTCCTAAACTCTGGGTGCCCACTATTTTCCACACGGGCAGTCTAGAGTTAGGTTATCAGGTTATTCTGGATTCGGGAGTTGCTGTGCAGATGTTGGAGGCGAGCTTGGATAGCGTAGTCTATTATCTATTGTATATAGTATTCTTTCCGCTGTTTTATTGTTGTACACTCTGATGATATGATGTATTGTGATGTATGTATAAAATGTATAGTTCTTTTGTTTTAATGATATTCATTTATCTATTATATGTTGTTCCGCTGCGATTGTGAGATTCTGATATTGTTTCTCGTTCTGTTACTTGTTTTCTGTTTTCTCCTCTCTTTCTTTTCTTTCTTCTTCTACCTCTTTCTTCTTCTAAAACCCTAACGGTTCGATTTTTCGGCAACGAAAAATCGCGATCGTTACATTTGGATACCAAAATGTCACGATCCAAATTCCAGCGTTGGAAAATCGACATCCGTACTCCACCGTACTTGAATGCCGGAGATTCAAACGTTGAAATTCGAGTCGCGCCGGAGCTTATAACACATTAAGTAAATAACACAGCGGAAGAAATGAATAGCATATATCAATATACAACATTTGATACAATAACTGATACAACATGAATGATACAACAGAATGGTACAATAGATATCAACATTATCAGAGATACAAAGAATAGCAGCGGAAATATAATAATAACACTAGCAGCGGAACAAATCTCCAAAATAGTCTTCAAGAAAGAACTCCAGTATCAGCAATCTCCATCTCCAAAGCACCAATCCAGAAATAGCTCGAACTCCAAATCAAGATGAAGAGAAACAACTCGATCCAAAATGCGATTGCCAAATCCTAAGGCTGAAAGCTATCGAATCTACACCTACTATAGATTATCTGAAAATCCAAACTCTAGACTGCCCGTGTGGGAAAATAGTGGGCACCCAGAGTTTAGAAAAGGAATAATAAACTCCAGGTCAGTCATGGGACTGGTATGAGCAAACAAAAACATTTGGTCTTTTAAAAACAAACAAGAGATTTTAAATTTGAAATCCGCAATGCTTTTTGGAAAATGAAACTACCATAAGGCCTCCCGGCACACACACAATGCAAACGCACACATGGGGGAGATTTCTCCTTATGATAGTCAAACATGCTTACTACGAGAAAAATTCTTTGATATTATTACTAGTGCATAGTGGAAAATATTTCGAAAGTATAATATAAATCCTAGCCAGCATAGGTACCATGATATTATGCCTACTATAGCTGCCATGTTAAATGGCAGGTTCTACAACTAAAACCGTACATGGCACGTAATTGAAGAATGGATTTCCAACAAATGGTCAGGCTAAGGAACTTCCTATTGCCACATGGGAACGCCTCTGGCGGGACGCCCCGAGAACTAACGTTACGGTTAGATCTCTGCCAACACAAGGCCGGGTTACCTCTATAACTAGGTAACTACTACACGAATATGCCATCCCCCGGTCCTTTGGGACCTTTATCCGAGAGCTCTCCAACAACAACATCACACAGTAATAATATAGTGTGTCCACATGAGTAAGTATCTGGGCTCCATACCATGATACCACCCTTTTCCAGAAGGGAATGACATACCCTAAAGGGCGCGACCCTCATAACCTTGCCGCATATTCCTGTTTCGACCATTTCCGGGGAGTGAGGTCCTGATGAAGTCTCGTCCACAAAGCTACGCTTTGTGCAACAAAGCCATGCTTTGGGTCCACAGATGACCAAAGCAAAGATCACAAGGATAAATGATTAACAAATGATCATATCACAAACAATCAACCAATGATCATCACACAGCAACACTCAGCATGTCACATTACCAAATTGGGAATATGTCACTGATAAATATCAACTACATAACCTCTGAGCTCGTACGTCTCAAAGAAGGGTGTTAAGCTAAGAGAATAAATTCTCCGCCACCAAGCAGAAATGTATTTGATAGAGATCAGTTAATATCTCAAAGTGTAATGTCGGACATACAACCATACAAGTCTGTTCCGGGTTCGAACAGAACCGAAGGCACTTCCGAAGAAGCCCTTGCAAATCCGGATAATCCCTAATCACGTCCGGACTTCCCATCACATATGGAGATCTCTATACCGGGGATCGGCCAGTGCAGAGACAATCGACGAGTTATCCTTTCGTTTTCGGAAATAACCGGTCTTCACCACCGGTCTTCAATTGCTATCCATAACGTCGTATCACTATTCGGAATGGGCTATATGACACAAGGTCCTCTCCCGGCTAAACCGAATAATGAGCGCCATATTTTAAAACGTATGGGTATGGGATTTTAGTTAAGTCACAATTTATAAAAATTCAAAACTTTTCTTTCAATGGTTAAACAAAATACCATTCTAAATCTTTAAACCAAAAAGATTTATTCACAAAGTTTCACCTAGTTTCACAAAGATCTATTCATAGATTTCAAAAAAACAACTTCCATTTCAATTTGATTAACCCAATAAATCTTTAAATTAAAGATTTAATTTACAGCTTTCAAAACACGTTCCAAAGATTAATTAATAACTCGGAAAAACCATTTTCCATTTTCAAAACTTGAATCCCTTTTTAACACACATTAGAAATCCATTTCTTATATGAAAGCTTCTATTATTTGAAAACAACAGTTTTCGTTTCCAAAATCCAATTCTATAATTTGAAACTTGGGTTAATTTTAAATTCCAAATTATCACCTTTTAAATTGGTTTAAAAACCATATAAATCCATTTATAAGTTGAATAACCTTTTAAACCTTAGTTTCCACATTATAGAATTCAATCTCAAATATTGAATTCAAATTTAAATTAAATTATTTAAATTTCAAACTCAATCAAGTTATTCAAAATACCCATTTTCAAAAGCTTCAATTCCAAAACTATTTTGGATTCAAAAGGTTAAAATTTAAAAAAAAACAATTTCAAAATCTGTGACTTAACAAATTTCCACGTGCAACACATACTTGTGTGTGTATGAGTGTGGTCCAGGGGTTTTACACAATAGTGCAACATCATCAAATATCACAGATTCAATTTATTACGATTCGATGTGGGTTTCGGATAACTAAATGGAATCCGACTCCCTGTCGCATCGAAATTCAAATGTCGTTCTACGGGTCAGGGTTTGCATAACAATATATACATCATAGAAATAACAGCTTAGCACAAAACATCACATAGCATCGCATCACATATCAAATATATCAATCCATCACACAACATCAATAACAATCAAACATCTTTAATTAAGATGAATAGCCCGTGTGGTTAAAATTTTATTACTCACATAATTACCTTTGTTAGTAATTTTAATCAATGATTAATTTTAATTGATTGAGTCTTAACCACCTTCATTAACTAATCACTTCCTTAATTAATTATCTTAATTAATTAATCCTTAGTTGTAATTAATAAAATCTTAATCACTTTTATAAATGGGCCTTAATTAATTAATCTCAAGACTTAATTAAAATTGTTAATTATTTAATCAATCATCCATATTCCTAATTAACTAAATAGTTAATTATCCCACTTAATTATTTTAAAAAATTAATGAACCCAATCATTGAATTTTATTTATCTTTTAGATAAATATTTCTTACTTAATTAAAGAATTTAAATTTCACTTTTAAGTTTCATTTTAAACTTAAGATAAAAATTAGCTTAAACAAGGTTTTAATACAATTCAAAAACCTTTATCTCATATTTTAAAAGAAACACATGCTTAACAAAAATTGGTTTTAAAGGTTTTAAATATCAATTCAATTTAAATTCAAACTTATTTTAAAAACTGAAATAAAAGTTTAATTCCAGATTTAAACTCACTTTTAAATTTCTGATTTAAAATTTTAAACTTCCAATTCAATTTCAAAACACATATATGCTTTTACACTTTTTAAAATCTAATTTAAATTTGAAAATATGAATTATTTCAAATCTCAGACAAACAAATTTGAATTCTTATTCAACTTTAGATTTTTCAAACTCAGTTTATATTCAACTTGCATTATAAACTTTACATTTAAATTAAGAAACAAGTTTTTTGTGTTTTTATTTAAAAACCTAAACTAAGATTTAAAAATTCAAATGATTTCAAAACCTAGATTTAACTGTTG
The DNA here is from genome assembly GCA_030765085.1 of Allium cepa. NCBI lineage: Eukaryota > Viridiplantae > Streptophyta > Magnoliopsida > Asparagales > Amaryllidaceae > Allium > Allium cepa. The sequence goes on from CM060941.1 coordinate 1,049,016,001, forward strand.
AATCCATATTTAATTTCAGGTTCAAAAACTTAGTTCAGATTTTAGATTTCAGATTCAACTTGTTTTAAAGCCTATATTTATAAATCTAAACTTCCAGATTTAATATTTGAAACCAATATTCTTTTATGCCTAAAAGTTGTTTCAACCCAACTCTAACTTCAAAATTTATATTATTTCAAATTTAGATTTCAAACTTCCTAAATTCAGATTCAATCTCAGGTTCAAACTTAGTTTAAATTTCTAATTTACATTTTTGAAACTTGCTTTGATATTTTAAGAACAGAACAGGTTTCTGTTTTAAACCAGAAAAAATATTTTTTTTTTTTTTAATTTACTTCGAGTCAGATGTTACTTTACTTCGAGTCAGACACCTAAGAACTTCGAGTCACTCACGAAATCGACTCTAGAAGAAAACTTAAAACATTTTTCCCTCTGCTTCAATCAAACACTGATACAACCCAATACCATGTGCACGTGCACCACCACCAGAACCCCCTCCGGCCTCCGATCACCTCACTGGCACATCAGCAACCCATGCAGCTACTCAACTAAATCATCAACTGGTGCTACCATCATCAGGAATCAAGAATGATACCCAATGCCAAAACCTGGAAATGAAACCAAGTCCCCTTCAAAACCTGTCATCGCCTCGCATCCGCCCCTCCGACCACCGTGACCCCTGAGACTCCGGTGATGACTTCAACCACGTCCAAGCTTCAACTGAGCGAAACCCCGTGCAACTCGATCAATTACATTAGCCGATAGGTTGAATTTTGTCAAACCCAGTAAAACTAGGGTTCAAAAATTCAAATCAAAATCGCAATTACAAAAACGAATTGCAACACAATCTAATATTTTTCCCCTCGTCCTTGATGTCTCCTCCACCTCCAGAAGCGATCACGACATCTCCAATCGATTGTGGAGATCGAAATACCCCAAAATGTATGATACAGTCAAAATAGAAGTGCTCTTGGAATATAGCATTTAAAATCATAATTTTTCTTGGAAAAATCATAGTTTTGTATGGAGATTGGATCTATAATCCTGAAACTTCAAATTATTATACTTGAGAATTTCACAAATTAAGATTTGCTCATCTGTTTTTAAACTTTAGAGTTGATGCAGGGTTGTTTAACTTAAATAATATTTTTAACCCATAGTTTATGGTGGAAATAAACACCATTTGTTTTCTGCCTTATCTAAACCAAGACTAAATCAAAAAGAAAAGGATTTAAGATCAAGCAGAGACTTAAGTTTGAGGGAACAGGTATGCATCAGCAAACAATCAGGCATTTATAAATATGTACACAACAGATTTATAATGTATTTTCATTTCTACTTTAAAACATGCAAGTGTACTCAACAGCATAACATCACCCATCACAAGCATCAAACATAAAAAAAAAACAGAGGTAAAAGTGTTTGCTCGCAAGCATGGAAACAGGGAAGTAACTAACAACAGAGTTTAATATATGCATCATATAAAAGAGGGTGAAGGATTGCTCACCTGTTTTTGAAGGACAGAGGAGAATTTCCTTTGAGCCTGAACTATATTTTTTTTCTTTTTTTTTCTTTAAAGCTTGAAGTCACCACTGCAAAGAACTTTGGATTTTGTTTAAAGCTTCCAACTTGTTCTATTTTCCCAGCTGCAGACTTCAGGTCTTTTTCCTTTTTCACTTACTTTGAATTCCTTTTTGTTAACTAATTAAACATGATTGTTTAAATCTTGTTTGAATTACTGATTTCACCATTAAACTCAAATTCATTTAAAAAAAAAAAAAAAAAAACTTACTTGCCTTTGAATTTGTTTTAGAGATACACTGCACTTGACAAAACTGAAGCTATCCCATGTTGAATTGCTTCAGACTTCAAACTGAATTGATTTTGGCCTTTTGAATGTTTGCTTCAACTGTTTTATCTCAGATTCCCAGTTCTTGATTTATTGAGTTGATCACTTAGCATTATTCTCTCACAAGTTCATGTTGTTTTGCTCAAATCTGTATAGACAGATTTTGTTCCAGATTTGATTTTGAATCCCTTTGCATTGCTTAAATCTTTAGATTGTTTTCCAGAGAGCTTGCATTTGCACTAGCATTTTCTTCTGGATTCCCAGATTAACATTTTGTTTGTTTTGAGTAGGCTTGATTACTTTCAGATTATCATTCCCAGGCTTTTTTTTTTCTTCTTCTAAACTTGCAACTTTGTTTTGATTTTCTTTCAGATTGGAAACCTTTGCATTCTTAAATTTTTAAACTGCCATTTCTTCTTCTGTTTTCAGGTTGAATCATTGATTTGTGAAATGCTTTTGAGTTGATTTGCTTTTGAATTCTGAACTTGTTGAACTTGAAACAATTTGATCCATCTGTATATATATTTTTCCAGAATTGCTCCAAGATCTTGATCTTTAACTAGCTTCTTCCTCTACAAACTCAAGCTTGAGTTGAACTAGAAGTTGTCAATCTGGTTGCTCAATCCAGACATGGGTTTCCAGATTTCTTTTTTTTTTCTTTTGCTTTGTTTTCGAACTGAACTTAAATTTGAATTGTATACATTCCTTTGGTGTTTAGATTGAAATGCCAAATCTTTGATTACTGATTTGTTCAGATTTTGTGAGATGTTTAATATGATTGCATATGGGAAAATGAAGAGTTTTTGTAATTTTTTTATCTTATTATTTTATTTAAATAATAATGTTGAATGCCATTTGTACAAAAATATCAAAATCTCTAGATCTTGTTAATTATCTTACTCCAAACCCATGTGCAAGTGTATCTCTTTACTTCCTTATGTATATTTACATTTGTAATTTCACAAGACAAAGGTTTTTTTTTTTTATAAATTTTTATATTATATCTATTTTATAAATAAATGTACTTTTTCTCTATTTACACAAACAAAAATTATATTCCCATTAATCTCTTGTATTAAATTTTTTTTTGTTTGTTCAACATGTTTATACACTAATATATTTATACAATTTACATTCTTACATTTTTTTTTGTTTTATACTTTGGTACATTTACAAATAATATTCTCAATTTATTTCCAAAAATAAATTTAATTGCCAAATTAAACTTAATAAATTTTCGGGGATGTTACAGATTTCCCCCCTTAAAAGAATTTCGTCCTCGAAATTGCAAGGAAGACGAGAAAGAATAGATAATAGATAAAGAAATGATTGATCAGATCATAATCGAGATATTTATTCTGTATTTGGTTTACCAAATCAGAATATCGATAATATGAGAACAAACTCATACAATATTACACAAGATATTTAGGTTCACCTGTCTACGAATATGTAAGGGCATTGATTAGTTCGAAGAGATAACTAATCGTTCGTAGAATATGTTGGATCCCAGAGAATAGATAGATGGATCAAATCTTCATATTAGTTAACCGTTTTAACTTAATTTAAAATTTCCCATTTATTCAAATTTAAATTCTCAAATTCATTAGAGTTTAGATCGAAAAGCTGATAAGAATTCGATGAAGATACGAAGTAAGAATTTTCTACAACGATTCGTAGGGCCATCATCACACCGAAACTTCTTTCTGGAGCAGCTACGAAACAATCAAAAGAATTCGAAATCGAATCAAAGGAGATTGATAGAAAAATGTTGTTTCCGCTATTCCAGGGTATTGACCATTTGTAGTGGTATTTCCCTGTCCCCTATCTCGTTGTCGTCTCGCACTCATACTCACTATCAGTGAATAGTAAGAGAATTTACTGAGGCATTCGAACGGATATCTTAGGGATATACTCATTCTAGGGTATACTTCACCCTATCTCTAATGAGCTACTTAATCTGTTATACTCCTGAGCTATGGTTTTAACCATCAGCTCTGATACCAAAATGTCACGGCCCGAGGCAATGGCGACCGGTAGGCTTTGCAACCATCCCAGACCCACCGTGGCATAACAATGGTACCCCAGACCTTGCTTTTACGGCCAGCCTTTCGACTGTCTCGGCTTTCGCCTAACCAACCCCTATTCACTAAGAGAGGACATGTAGGGGTAAGAGTCTTCCGTTCGCCACCAAACCGCGAAGCGAGAACCCCCTATCAAAATTAGGCACTATGTGACGTTTTGTATCAGAGCATATGGTTAAGCGACAACCTGCTCTGTTGGGTATTACTCATTAGAGATAGAGTCAGCAGTACTCTAGAATGAGTATGAGTGTAATAATAGATATGAGTGCGTATTTGTTAGTGAGTATAAAATTGTTTTATATTGTGATGATTGGTTTATTGAGTGGTATATGAACCTTCGTCGGCGCAGCCTCGAAAACTGAATCGAAGGGGTTCCTAAACACTTGAATAGAACAATTCGACCAGAACCGAAGGCACTTCCGAAGAAGCCCTTGCAAATCCGGGTATCCACAATCCCGATCGGACTTCCCATCACTAAGGGAATCTCTATACCGTAGCTACTCGGTGCAGAGACAATCGATAGGTTATCCTATCGTTCTCACAAATACCCGGTCTTCACCACCGGTCTTCAATTGCTATCCATAACGTCGTATCACTATTCGGAATGGGTTATATGACACAAGGTCCTCTCCCGGCTAAACCGAATAGTAAGCGCCATATTTTAAAGCATATGGATATGGGATTTTAGTTAAGTCACAACTTATAAAAATCCAAAACTTTTTTTTCAAATGGTTAAACAAATTACCATTTTTAAATCTTTAAACAAAAAGATTTATTTCACAAAGTTTCACCCGGTTTCACAAAGATCTACTCATAGATTTCAAAACAATTCCCATTCAATTGGATTAACTCATTTAAATCTTTAAATTAAAGATATATAGCTTTCAAAACACGTTTCCAAAGATTTATCTAAAACTTGGAAAACAATTTTCCTTTTAGACTTGAAAATCCTTTTAACACAACTTGAAAGTCCATTTCTTATGAGATAGCAAATCTAATTTATACAAGTTGAAATCTTGAGTTGAATTTAAATTTCAAAACATTACATTGAAAAATGGTTTAAAACCCATATAACCCATTTGTAAGTTGAACAACTTTTTAAACCCTAGTTTCCAAGTCATAGAATTCAATTTCAAATATTGAATTCAAATTTAAATCCAATTATTTAAATCTCAAAACTCAATCAAGTTATTCAAATAACCTTTTTTTTTTGAAAACTCATTTTCAAAAGCTTCAATTCTAATTCCAAAACTATTTTGGAAAAAAAAAAACAATTTTAAAACAATTTCAAAAATCTGTGACTTAACTAATTTCCACGTGCAATCCATATTTGTGTGTGTATAAGTGGGGTCTAGGGGTTTTACACAATAAGAGTGCCACATCATCAATCAGCACAGATTCAATCATTACAATTCGATGTGGATTTCGGATAATCAAATGGAATCCGACTCCCTGTCGCATCGAAATCCAAATGTCGTTTTACGGGTCAAAGGGTATGCATAACAATATATATATATCACAGATATGACAGCTTAGCACAAAACATCACATAGCATCAAATCACATATCAAATATATCAATCCATCACAGAACATTCATTAACAATCAAACATCTTTAATTAAGATGAATAAACCGTGTGGTTATAAATTTATTACCCACATAATTACTTCTATTTGTAATCTTTAAATCAATGATTAATTATCATTAACTATAATTAATTAAGTCTTAACCATCTTCATTTATTAATCATTTATTAAATAAATTATCTTAATTTATTTATCCTTTAATTGTAATTAATTAATCTTAATTGCTTATTTCTCAATTAATTACTTTAACAAATAAACTTTTAATTATTGATTAATTAAATCTTAGTTAAAATTAATTGTCCTTAATAAATAGATTTATTATTCCTTAATTAATTTCAACAATTAATTATCCCTTAATTAATAATGATTTCTCAATCATTTTTAAGTTAATTAACCTTAATCTATTTTTCTTGATTCAATTATCTTAATTAATTAACCACATAAATTAATTTTACCTTAAAATAATTAACCCTAATATCTGATAAATCAATCTTTAATTATCTACTATAATTACTTTCACTAAGCAATGGTTACTTTATTTAATCATTTATTTATTACTTGATTAATTAATTATTAATCATTAATTAAAAACTAATTTTATTTAATAAATCATTCTTAATTACAAGTTAATTATTCAAAGAATAATTAATCCTAAACCCTTAATCCTTAATTACCTTAAGTAATCACTTATTTCATTAATTTATTAAATAATTTAATTATTCATTTAATTAACCTAATAATTAAATGAAATATAAATCATTCATTTATTAAAATCAATCTAAAATCCTTAATTGATGATAATTCCTTAATTATGAAAGAAATTTACAAAAGTTAAAATAAATTTCTTTTTAAAATTAAACCATTTAAATTTTTACATTATCAACCAAATTTGGTTTAAACTCTTAAATTTATAAAACTTAAATTCATTTTAAAACTAAGATTCAAAATTAGATTTGAATCAAATTTAACTTTATATAAACATTACTTCATATCTCAATTTCAAATTTAAATTCAAATTCTTTAAAATGCTTCTTACAATTACACCTTCCATTCAATGCAAATCACTTAATCATTTAAAAGAAATTTAAACTTAAATCTTTATTTTAAAACTGAAGTTTAAAATTTTAAATTCAGATTTAAAAACTCAGATTGAATTGAATTTCCTAATTTAGATACTTAACCTTTCAATTTCAAATGCCAAAACACAATGCATTTATGCTTGAGATTTTTCAAATCAAATTTAAATTTAAAAGCTTAAATGATTTCAAATCTCAAATAATCTTATTTGAATTCATATTCAAAATTTTCAGATTAAACTCCATCTCAATCTCCACTTGCAATTTAAATTCACTTTTACGTTTTAAAACAGAAAAACAGTTCCTGTTAAATTTGAAAACCAAACTTTAAAATTTTCTGAATCTAGATTATTTCAAAGAAACAGAATTAAAAACTTTGAACTCAAAATTCATTTGAATTCAGTTAAATCTTACATTTGATTTAATTTAAAACCTTTAAAATGTGAATTTTATTTAATACTTCAAACTGCAGAATTACAGGTTCAAAAACCTGCAACTGTTTTAATATTGATTTAGAACCAAATTTAAAACTTGTTTAAATTTAACATATTTCACTTTTGAAAACTTTGAATTCCAAACTCTATTTGAATTCAGATTTAACTTGCATTTAAATCAAATTACAACTTAAAATAGGAGTTTCATTAAAACATTAAAAACTACAAAACATCTTTCAGGTTTAAAACCTGAAACTGTTTAATTTTGATTTAAACAGAAATTAAAACTTTATTTAAATTTAAAAATTTCATCTTTAAAACTTTGAACTCAGAACTCCATTTGAATTCAATTCCAATTCATGCTTAAATTCAGTTCCAACTTAAATATGAATTCCATAAAAAAAAAAAAAAAACTGCAGATACTCTCTGATATACCTGTAGCCAACTACCCGAGCAACTTATAGTATTACTTTGAGTTCTCATCCCATCGACTCCGAGTCAAATACAAAAAATACCCGAGCAATCCTCGGGTCAAAATACCCTGCACACCTGAAGTTTACCAGAACTTCAATTTGAAATGTACACATACACTGTCACTCTGACCAACTCCTCTCTCTCACACTGATCATCCATCACCAACATCTCCTTGTTTCTCACATCAAAACACCACTAACAAGAAGCATCTAAACACCTAAGATCCACTGGCTTAACAGATTATTTCAAAATTTCCATTTTCTGTTTAAAACAAAACTGCCTTTCCCTTAACAGTTTATTTATAATATTAGTTTCCAAAATCCATGAATTCAATCATGCATCCTGTTACAAACTGTTTTAAATGTTTTTAAAAGTTTGATATACTTACTTCTAGAAAATATCTACTGTTATACATGTTTTCCAGGGACTACAGAGTTTAATATAGTTAAATTTTAGATTTATAGCTAACACTTCATTCTAAACAACAAAGTTTGTTCATACTACAAATTCTAGTTAATACCAAATCAGGTGGTAATGGATTCTAAATAATCTTAGTTTTCCAGTGAGGTCCCAAATTTTATTTCATCTTAAATAAATTTTTAAACTTACTCTACCAATTAACAACAAATTTTATTTACATTCTAGAACCTAACAGTGATTTAATTCAAAAGCCAATGAATTTTGACATAAACTTGAGGTCTAAGATAGAAATATTTCAGATGAAAAACAAGCATGCACAAGCAAATTCACAGACAGGCAAACATACTGACATGGTCATCAACTAAACACATATTTCAAGCATCAACTCAAATATCAAAGCATAAGAATGTGTTCAAGTGTGTTTGCTCACCTGGGTATTTGTACCAGAGAAGAACAGAGAGGAACAAGCCTGCATTTTTTTTTTTTTTTTTTTTACTTTAATTCCTGAAGTTTAGATCTGCAAATTCATAAATACAGATCTTTGCTTAATTTCCTATTGCATTTGTTACTTATTTCATTAATTAACAAATAAAAGAATCAATTTACTTACAGTTTGTTTAATTCCAGAAAGGACTGTTTCTTCCAGGTTTTCCATATTTTTTTTTATTTTGATTTGACCTGCCTGAGGCTTGAATCTGGAATTCGTGAATCAATCTTTGCTTAATCACCATTTATTTGCTTATTCATTTCATCAAAAACCAAAAAATAAATTTACTTACCTAAGGTTTGAATTCTTGGGTACAAGGATATAAAATCTGCAGTTGCAAACCAGAATCACTTTAGCTTTTAAACTGGATTTGTTCTCCTGCAACTTTGTTAAATAAATTTGTTTAAATCTTTTTGTTTTAATACTGACTACTAATCTCAAATTCAAATTTTAAACAGAATGAAATTCACTTGCCTTTTATTATTCCCAGAGAACTGCATTTGATTCCCAGATTTTGTTTCAAGGCTTTGTTTTTTTGAACTACATTTTCTGTTTCTTTTTAGATTTGGAGTTGCTATGTTTTTCCAGATCTTTGTAATTTGCTTTAGGAATCATTGCCTGTTTTCCAGGTTGCAGACTTTGAAACTGTTTGAAGCCTTTATTTTTGCTTTGATTCTTTCAGATTGTTGAAACATAAGCTTTATTTTGATTTGAATTTATTTTTTGCCCGTTGATAATTCTCTAGTGTATAACTTCCAGGCTTTGAAAACTGGAAGAAAACTTTGTTTTAAATTGATTCAGGTTTGATTTTTTTTTCCTTTGGTTTTGTAGTTTCAGGTTTTGAGACAAATAAAAATAGCCTGGCATTTTTTTTCTCTTGTGTATGATTTCAAATTCAAAATGAAAGAAAAGTGTATTTTGCCACTTGTAATCTGTATTAACACTTGTAAGTTTATGTAGTTCCTTTGGTTACAAATGTCATTTAAGATCAAATTGTGTTTGAACCCTTGTTTCAATAAATTTATAAATTTGGTATTAAACCTTCATCATTTTATAATTTGTAAATCACATTTTATACATTTTCAAACTATTATTTACACTTATACTTTTCAAAAGATATGTATATATTAAACTTTAAATATAAATTTCAAAATACATATTACATATGTATGCTATAAATTTGAAAACAAATTTCTATTAATTTTAAAAGATAGAGTTTCTCTTTCAAATCCAATATATACTATTTAAATTTTTTTTTTTTTGTTTGTTCAACTTTTTAAAGTTTTTAATCTCTAATTTATTTTCAATACATTTTATTTTGAAATTCAATATTGTTCTACAATTCACTTATTCTTAAACTTGAAATTTAAATTTCTATTTAAAATCAAAATTATTTATCTATTCTAAGAATTTTCTAATTAATTCACAATTTATTTTCAAAAATAAATTTAATTGCCAAATTAAACTTGATGAATTTCAGGAATGTTACAGATTTCCCCCCTTAAAAGAATTTCGTCCTCGAAATTGCAAAGAAGACGACAAAGAATAGATAATGGATAAAGAAATGATTGAACAGATCAGATCGAAATATTTATTCTGCATTTGGTCTACCCAAATCAGAATATCAATAATATGAGAACGAACTCATACAATTATTACACAATATATTTGGGTCCATCGGTCTACGAATGTGCAAGGGCATTGATTAGTTCGAAGGGATAACTAATCGTTCGTAGAAATATCGGATCCCAGAGAATAAATAGATAGATTAAATCTTCATATTAGTTAACCAGTTTACTTAATTTAAAATTTCTAACTTATTTAAAATTTTCAAATTCAATTCCAAATTTATTAAAGTTTAGAACGAAAAGCTGATAAGAAACTGACGAAGATACGGGGTAAGAATTTTCTACAACGATACGTAAGGCCACCATCACACCGAAACTTCTTTCTGGAGCTGCTATGAAGCAATCAAAAGAATACGAAATCGAATCAAAGGAGATTGATAGAGAAAAGATATTTCCACTGTTGCAGGGTATTGACCATTTGTAGTGGTACTCCCCTGTCCCCTATCTCGTCCTCTTCTCGCACTCATACTCACTATCAGTGGATAGTAAGAGAATTTACTGAGGCGTTCGAACAGATATCTTAGGGATATACTCATTCTAGGGTTTACTTCACCCTATCTCTAATGAGTTACTTAATGTGTTATACTCCTGAGCTAAGGTTTTAACCATCAGCTCTGATACCACTTATAACGATCCTGACTCGACCTTCGAAAATCGGCACCGAATACGACACTCGTATTCAAATGCCGCAGATCCAAACGTCGAACCTGGTTCGCCGGAGCTTATAACACATTAAGTAAATAACACAGCGGAAGAAATGAATAATACATTTGATACAATAACTGATACAACATGAATGGTACAATGAACATCAATATATATCAGAGATACAAAGAATAGTAGCGGAAATAAAAGATAACACCAGCAGCGGAACAAAATCTCCAATGTAGCTTCAAGAAAGAACTCCAGCTTCGGTAATCTCCATCTCCAAATCACCAATCCAGCGATAGCTTGGACTCTCAATAACGATGCACAAAGCTAAGCAAGTGCAGTCCCGATCCAAAGACGGAACTTGCTCCAGATAATCTACTAAACCTGACTATCTGAAAAACCCAACTCTAGACTGCCCGTGTGGGAAAATAGTGGGCACCCAGAGTTTAGGAAAGGAACAATAAACTCCAGGTCAGTCGTGGGACTGGTATGAGCAAACAAAAACATTTGGTCTTTGAACAAACAAGAGAATTTAAATTTGAAATCCGCAATGCTTTTTAGAAAATGAAACTACCATAAGGCCTCCCGGCACACACACAATGCAAACGCACACATGGGGGAGATTTCTCCTTATGATAGTCAAACATGCTTAATACGAGAAAAATCCTTTGATATTATTACTAGTGCATAGTGGAAAATCTTTCGAAAGTATAATATAAATCCTAGCCAGCATAGGTACCATGATACTATGCCTACTATAGCTGCCATGTTAAATGGCAGGTTCTACAACTAAAACCGTACAAGGCACGTATTGGATGAATGGATTTCCAACAAATGGTCAGGCTAAGGAACTTCCTACTGCCACATGGGATCGCCTCTGGCGGGACGTCCCGAGAACTAACGTTACGGTTAGATCTATGCCAACACAAGGCCGGGTTACCTCTGTAACTAGGTAACTACTACACGAATATGCCATCCCCCGGTCCTTTGGGACCTTTATCCGAGCGCTCGCAACAACAACACCACACAGTAATAGGTATAGTGTATCAACATGAGTAAGTATCTGGGCTCCATACCATGATACCACCCTTTACCAGAAGGGAATGACATACCCTAAAGGGCGCGACCCTCATAACCTTGCCGCATCTTTCCTGTTTCGACCATTTCCGGGGTGTGAGGTCCTGATGCAGTCTCGTCCACAAAGCTACGCTTTGTGCAACAAAGCCATGCTTTGGGTCAACAGATGACCAAAGCAATGATCACAAAGATAAATGATCAAACAAATGATCATATCACAAATGATCAACCAATGATCATCACACAGCAGCACTCAGCATGCCACATTACCAAATTGGGAATATCACTGATAAATATCAACTACAAAACCTCTGAGTTCGTACGTCTCAGAGAAGGGTGTTAAGCTAAGAGAATAAATTCTCCGCCACCAAGCAGAAATGTATTTGATAGAAATCAGTTAACATCTCAAAGTGTAATGTCGGACATATAACCATACAAGTCTGTTCCGGGTTCGAACAGAACCGAAGGCACTTCCGAAGAAGCCCTTGCAAATCCGGGTATCCACAATCCCGATCGGACTTCCCATCACTAAGGGAATCTCTATACCGTAGCTACTCGGTGCAGAGACAATCGATAGGTTATCCTATCGTTCTCACAAATACCCGGTCTTCACCACCGGTCTTCAATTGCTATCCATAACGTCGTATCACTATTCGGAATGGGTTATATGACACAAGGTCCTCTCCCGGCTAAACCGAATAGTAAGCGCCATATTTTAAAGCATATGGATATGGGATTTTAGTTAAGTCACAACTTATAAAAATCCAAAACTTTTTTTTCAAATGGTTAAACAAATTACCATTTTTAAATCTTTAAACAAAAAGATTTATTTCACAAAGTTTCACCCGGTTTCACAAAGATCTACTCATAGATTTCAAAACAATTCCCATTCAATTGGATTAACTCATTTAAATCTTTAAATTAAAGATATATAGCTTTCAAAACACGTTTCCAAAGATTTATCTAAAACTTGGAAAACAATTTTCCTTTTAGACTTGAAAATCCTTTTAACACAACTTGAAAGTCCATTTCTTATGAGATAGCAAATCTAATTTATACAAGTTGAAATCTTGAGTTGAATTTAAATTTCAAAACATTACATTGAAAAATGGTTTAAAACCCATATAACCCATTTGTAAGTTGAACAACTTTTTAAACCCTAGTTTCCAAGTAATAGAATTCAATTTCAAATATTGAATTCAAATTTAAATCCAATTATTTAAATCTCAAAACTCAATCAAGTTATTCAAATAACCTTTTTTTTTTGAAAACTCATTTTCAAAAGCTTCAATTCTAATTCCAAAACTATTTTGGAAAAAAAAAAAAACAATTTTAAAACAATTTCAAAAATCTGTGACTTAACTAATTTCCACGTGCAATCCATATTTGTGTGTGTATAAGTGGGGTCTAGGGGTTTTACACAATAAGAGTGCCACATCATCAATCAGCACAGATTCAATCATTACAATTCGATGTGGATTTCGGATAATCAAATGGAATCCGACTCCCTGTCGCATCGAAATCCAAATGTCGTTTTACGGGTCAAAGGGTATGCATAACAATATATATATATCACAGATATGACAGCTTAGCACAAAACATCACATAGCATCAAATCACATATCAAATATATCAATCCATCACAGAACATTCATTAACAATCAAACATCTTTAATTAAGATGAATAAACCGTGTGGTTATAAATTTATTACCCACATAATTACTTCTATTTGTAATCTTTAAATCAATGATTAATTATCATTAACTATAATTAATTAAGTCTTAACCATCTTCATTTATTAATCATTTATTAAATAAATTATCTTAATTTATTTATCCTTTAATTGTAATTAATTAATCTTAATTGCTTATTTCTCAATTAATTACTTTAACAAATAAACTTTTAATTATTGATTAATTAAATCTTAGTTAAAATTAATTGTCCTTAATAAATAGATTTATTATTCCTTAATTAATTTCAACAATTAATTATCCCTTAATTAATAATGATTTCTCAATCATTTTTAAGTTAATTAACCTTAATCTATTTTTCTTGATTCAATTATCTTAATTAATTAACCACATAAATTAATTTTACCTTAAAATATTAACCCTAATATCTGATAAATCAATCTTTAATTATCTACTATAATTACTTTCACTAAGCAATGGTTACTTTATTTAATCATTTATTTATTACTTGATTAATTAATTATTAATCATTAATTAAAAACTAATTTTATTTAATAAATCATTCTTAATTACAAGTTAATTATTCAAAGAATAATTAATCCTAAACCCTTAATCCTTAATTACCTTAAGTAATCACTTATTTCATTAATTTATTAAATAATTTAATTATTCATTTAATTAACCTAATAATTAAATGAAATATAAATCATTCATTTATTAAAATCAATCTAAAATCCTTAATTGATGATAATTCCTTAATTATGAAAGAAATTTACAAAAGTTAAAATAAATTTCTTTTTAAAATTAAACTATTTAAATTTTTACATTATCAACCAAATTTGGTTTAAACTCTTAAATTTATAAAACTTAAATTCATTTTAAAACTAAGATTCAAAATTAGATTTGAATCAAATTTAACTTTATATAAACATTACTTCATATCTCAATTTCAAATTTAAATTCAAATTCTTTAAAATGCTTCTTACAATTACACCTTCCATTCAATGCAAATCACTTAATCATTTAAAAGAAATTTAAACTTAAATCTTTATTTTAAAACTGAAGTTTAAAATTTTAAATTCAGATTTAAAAACTCAGATTGAATTGAATTTCCTAATTTAGATACTTAACCTTTCAATTTCAAATGCCAAAACACAATGCATTTATGCTTGAGATTTTTCAAATCAAATTTAAATTTAAAAGCTTAAATGATTTCAAATCTCAAATAATCTTATTTGAATTCATATTCAAAATTTTCAGATTAAACTCCATCTCAATCTCCACTTGCAATTTAAATTCACTTTTACGTTTTAAAACAGAAAAACAGTTCCTGTTAAATTTGAAAACCAAACTTTAAAATTTTCTGAATCTAGATTATTTCAAAGAAACAGAATTAAAAACTTTGAACTCAAAATTCATTTGAATTCAGTTAAATCTTACATTTGATTTAATTTAAAACCTTTAAAATGTGAATTTTATTTAATACTTCAAACTGCAGAATTACAGGTTCAAAAACCTGCAACTGTTTTAATATTGATTTAGAACCAAATTTAAAACTTGTTTAAATTTAACATATTTCACTTTTGAAAACTTTGAATTCCAAACTCTATTTGAATTCAGATTTAACTTGCATTTAAATCAAATTACAACTTAAAATAGGAGTTTCATTAAAACATTAAAAACTACAAAACATCTTTCAGGTTTAAAACCTGAAACTGTTTAATTTTGATTTAAACAGAAATTAAAACTTTATTTAAATTTAAAAATTTCATCTTTAAAACTTTGAACTCAGAACTCCATTTGAATTCAATTCCAATTCATGCTTAAATTCAGTTCCAACTTAAATATGAATTCCATAAAAAAAAAACAAAACTGCAGATACTCTCTGATATACCTGTAGCCAACTACCCGAGCAACTTATAGTATTACTTTGAGTTCTCATCCCATCGACTCCGAGTCAAATACAAAAAATACCCGAGCAATCCTCGGGTCAAAATACCCTGCACACCTGAAGTTTACCAGAACTTCAATTTGAAATGTACACATACACTGTCACTCTGACCAACTCCTCTCTCTCACACTGATCATCCATCACCAACATCTCCTTGTTTCTCACATCAAAACACCACTAACAAGAAGCATCTAAACACCTAAGATCCACTGGCTTAACAGATTATTTCAAAATTTCCATTTTCTGTTTAAAACAAAACTGCCTTTCCCTTAACAGTTTATTTATAATATTAGTTTCCAAAATCCATGAATTCAATCATGCATCCTGTTACAAACTGTTTTAAATGTTTTTAAAAGTTTAATATACTTACTTCTAGAAAATATCTACTGTTATACATGTTTTCCAGGGACTACAGAGTTTAATATAGTTAAATTTTAGATTTATAGCTAACACTTCATTCTAAACAACAAAGTTTGTTCATACTACAAATTCTAGTTAATACCAAATCAGGTGGTAATGGATTCTAAATAATCTTAGTTTTCCAGTGAGGTCCCAAATTTTATTTCATCTTAAATAAATTTTTAAACTTACTCTACCAATTAACAACAAATTTTATTTACATTCTAGAACCTAACAGTGATTTAATTCAAAAGCCAATGAATTTTGACATAAACTTGAGGTCTAAGACAGAAATATTTCAGATGAAAAACAAGCATGCACAAGCAAATTCACAGACAGGCAAACATACTGACATGGTCATCAACTAAACACATATTTCAAGCATCAACTCAAATATCAAAGCATAAGAATGTGTTCAAGTGTGTTTGCTCACCTGGGTATTTGTACCAGAGAAGAACAGAGAGGAACAAGCCTGCATTTTTTTTTTTTTTTTTACTTTAATTCCTGAAGTTTAGATCTGCAAATTCATAAATACAGATCTTTGCTTAATTTCCTATTGCATTTGTTACTTATTTCATTAATTAACAAATAAAAGAATCAATTTACTTACAGTTTGTTTAATTCCAGAAAGGACTGTTTCTTCCAGGTTTTCCATATTTTTTTTTATTTTGATTTGACCTGCCTGAGGCTTGAATCTGGAATTCGTGAATCAATCTTTGCTTAATCACCATTTATTTGCTTATTCATTTCATCAAAAACCAAAAAATAAATTTACTTACCTAAGGTTTGAATTCTTGGGTACAAGGATATAAAATCTGCAGTTGCAAACCAGAATCACTTTAGCTTTTAAACTGGATTTGTTCTCCTGCAACTTTGTTAAATAAATTTGTTTAAATCTTTTTGTTTTAATACTGACTACTAATCTCAAATTCAAATTTTAAACAGAATGAAATTCACTTGCCTTTTATTATTCCCAGAGAACTGCATTTGATTCCCAGATTTTGTTTCAAGGCTTTGTTTTTTTGAACTACATTTTCTGTTTCTTTTTAGATTTGGAGTTGCTATGTTTTTCCAGATCTTTGTAATTTGCTTTAGGAATCATTGCCTGTTTTCCAGGTTGCAGACTTTGAAACTGTTTGAAGCCTTTATTTTTGCTTTGATTCTTTCAGATTGTTGAAACATAAGCTTTATTTTGATTTGAATTTATTTTTTGCCCGTTGATAATTCTCTAGTGTATAACTTCCAGGCTTTGAAAACTGGAAGAAAACTTTGTTTTAAATTGATTCAGGTTTGATTTTTTTTTCCTTTGGTTTTGTAGTTTCAGGTTTTGAGACAAATAAAAATAGCCTGGCATTTTTTTTCTCTTGTGTATGATTTCAAATTCAAAATGAAAGAAAAGTGTATTTTGCCACTTGTAATCTGTATTAACACTTGTAAGTTTATGTAGTTCCTTTGGTTACAAATGTCATTTAAGATCAAATTGTGTTTGAACCCTTGTTTCAATAAATTTATAAATTTGGTATTAAACCTTCATCATTTTATAATTTGTAAATCACATTTTATACATTTTCAAACTATTATTTACACTTATACTTTTCAAAAGATATGTATATATTAAACTTTAAATATAAATTTCAAAATACATATTACATATGTATGCTATAAATTTGAAAACAAATTTCTATTAATTTTAAAAGATAGAGTTTCTCTTTCAAATCCAATATATACTATTTAATATTTTTTTTTTTGTTTGTTCAACTTTTTAAAGTTTTTAA
This sequence comes from Allium cepa, assembly GCA_030765085.1. Classification (NCBI taxonomy): domain Eukaryota; kingdom Viridiplantae; phylum Streptophyta; class Magnoliopsida; order Asparagales; family Amaryllidaceae; genus Allium; species Allium cepa. The sequence goes on from CM060941.1 coordinate 1,049,033,585, forward strand.
TCTCTAATTTATTTTCAATACATTTTATTTTGAAATTCAATATTGTTCTACAATTCACTTATTCTTAAACTTGAAATTTAAATTTCTATTTAAAATCAAAATTATTTATCTATTCTAAGAATTTTCTAATTAATTCACAATTTATTTTCAAAAATAAATTTAATTGCCAAATTAAACTTGATGAATTTCAGGAATGTTACAGATTTCCCCCCTTAAAAGAATTTCGTCCTCGAAATTGCAAAGAAGACGACAAAGAATAGATAATGGATAAAGAAATGATTGAACAGATCAGATCGAAATATTTATTCTAATTTGGTAATTATTATTTTTATTTAATCATTCATTAATTGCTTAATTTATTAACTTTAATCTTTTAATAAGTAATTATCTTTAAACAATTAATTGTAATAAATCAATCAAATAACCTTTTATTATTAAGAAATCAAACAATCTTTAATTACTAAGTCATTACTTGATCATCCATTTAATCACATTAATTAATTACATTTTGGAAAACTATCAGAAAACTAACACAAAATCTATTTCCAATCCACATCAATTTATTTTCAAATCATATTTGAATTTAAATCCAAGTTTGAAACTTGTCTTAGAACTTATTAAAAATTTACTTCTAAACTTCCTCAAGCTTTGTACTAAAATCCAGAAACTATAATGCTTCACAAAAAAACTGTATTTTGTTTTAAACAAACAAAAAAAACTGTACAAGTTATATAAGGATATTAAGCCGAGCCAAAAATGGGTTTACTCGAGCTATCTACCTCATATCCCCGAGACAAACTTCCCCCTTTTTTTGTTTCTTTGTTTAATTTAAACCCTTAAAACAAATTACAACAGCAATATCCACGCACACTCGAGCCAGCACCCAACTTCCCCGCGACATACTTCGAGTTTCTACCTTCGTTCCCAACTTCCAAACTATCATCCAGATATCCAAATGACACGCGTGCACGTGCACCGTTGACCACCACCGTTCCGATCGTCGTTCCGATCACCAACACGTCATTAATGACATCCCTAAGCATCGCGAGCATACAGATTCCCAAATTTGACTGGGAATCAAAATCGAGTTGGCTTGCTCCCATCAGAACCCATAACTCAAACAACAACTTCCCCGTGCCAATGCCACCGACCACCGGCCATCATGACGTCGAGCCCAAATCTTCATCCGAGCCTAACGCTCCCCTTCCCCTTCCTCCGATCGAGATCGATGCCTCCTCAACATGGTGATGAACCTGAGAGTATCAACTAACCCATCAGGGCCTTAAACCCTTCGACGCCTCCCAGTCACTGCAACGGTGAACATTGGAATCTTCGACCATTTTTCCCGTGCACCATGATTCCCAAACTATCTCCACACATGATCGCGAAAATTATTACTGTGCTAATTTCTGGAAATTGATGATCATAGTTATTCTGTGTAACTCCAAAATTCTCAACCATTTCAAGTTTAAAAATCATGATCTTTACATCAAAATTCATCATTTTGTATTACGATTTTATTTATATAGCCGAATCAAAATTCACATATGATTGAATATTTGACATGACTTTGATTTCTTCTGTAATGTACTATTTTTTGAAATAATCACTGAATCTAAAATCTTGATATCATTTTAAAAATTAATGTTGCCTTGTTTCAAGCAATTTCTCTTCAGAAATAATAATTTAATATAGTTTATATTGAGAGATATGGATTTTTTTGTTTGTTTTTTTTTTGAACTGTAGTTATAACAGGGACAAGATATATTCACATACAAACATCTACATTCATATACCCAAAGCTATTCAATCATATTCCAGAAAACACTCAAACATATCACAATAACTTCATCTCAAGCATCATCAAAAATGATTCAAGCTTTTAGTTCTTGAAGTTTTGCTCACATTTCTTTTCTTGAAGGCAGAAGGTTTCAGAAAAACAGAGCCTTGCCTGTATAAATTTTCCTTTAATTTCTTTGATCTGCAAAAGTTAATTAATACAAAACTTTGTTTAATTTTCTGTTGTATTTGTTTACTTACACAATAATAATAAACAAAAGAATCTATTTACTTACAATTTTTGAATTTGTTTTAAAGCTTCAAACTTGTTTTATTCTTTCCAGGCTGCAGACTTCAGTTTACATTTGCTTTCAAGTTCCCTGGTCTTCAACTTGCTTCAGATTTTAAACATCATCAATTTGTTGATTAGGATGCACTTTGATTCAGTTTTGGTTGAGTTTGTTTGTGATCTGATCTATATATAATTTCTTTTTTCTCTTGTTTCCAGGTTTTGATTAGGTTTTGATAAAATTGAATTTTCTTTTGTATATAGGTTTCTTTGTTTCCTGGTTTGAATCTTTACAAGTTTCTTTGAAATTTTCTTTTACTTATTTATTTTAAAGATGAAAAGAATACATGACACTTGTGTATTTGTTAAACATATACACACCAGTTTGCATTCACTCAAACATTTTCCCATCACACCATCAAACATTCATCACAAATGATCAACAAAATTAGGCTTTAAAGAAACAGTTTGCTCACCTGCCAAATGGAGAGAACAGAGACAGTGAATAGATTTGTGCCTGGAATTGAACTTCAATCTTGTTTTCAATTTCTCTGATCCTCCACTTGATTCAGATTTTTTTTTATTTCTAGTTTGAAATTTAAGCTTTCCAGGTTGAACTCAAACTATTTTGATTTCCAAGTTTCACATCATTTTGATTTCAGGCTTGATTTGCTCGAAATTTTCTTTTTCAGGCTTGAATTGTTTTTAGATGATCTTTAGGATTTAATTCCCAGATTAAAACTTTTGTTTGATTTTTTTTTTGTTGAAGCTGTGCTGTTGAATTTTGATTTCCAGGCTAAAATGTTTCTCTGGTTTATTTTGTTTTAGACCTGGAGCTTGTTTTATTTTCAGATTTTCTTCTGATCTATTTTGATTCTCAGGGATTTTGATTAAGTTTTTCACATGAAAGAAAATAATGAGCAACCTATTTTCTTTTAATTATATGTTCTTAAAACAAATCTGCCACTTGGCTTATTTTGTTTACACTTGTTAGTTTCATGATATTATCAATTTACAATTGTCACTTTTGACTTAATTGTGTTTAAGTCATTTTTGATAAATTTATTTAAAATTTTGTTTTAAACCATAAAGTATTTATATTTCATATCTTATCATATGTAAATGTTTCTACATTTTAAATTCATAAAAATACAAATTATTTGTTAGGCCGTTTTAAACTTATACTTTCAAAGGATATATTCATACTCAAGTTTTATACTTTTTTATATATGTTTATATTTACAACTTTATAAGAAGGTTAGTTTTGAAATCAAATTATACTAAATAAATAAACATATACATACAGAATATATAAATTTCACTTTTAAACAACTTTTTAAAATTATTTATATTAACATAAAAATTTAACTTTCAAAATATATTACATATGTCTCTTAAAATTTAGAAAACAAATTTTTTATAAAATTACACAGTTTTCAAATCCTATTTTTAGTTAAACCATTATATCTTATTGAATATTCATATTGTCTCGAACTACTATTGTTATTAATAGATATTATTTGAATTTCAAATCCATGATTCAATTTACCTCTAGAATCCAATTTATCTCTCAAAATATTTATTCTTGAATTCTTTTTAAACTCCAAAAATACATATCATTATTTATTCTGGAAATTTTCCAATTGAAACTTTTAAATCTAAAATTTAAAATTAATCACCAGTAATTTCATAATTTAATTCCAAAGATTAAATTAGTTATCAAATTATTTTTTAGTGAAATTCAGGAATGTTACAGATTTCCCCCCTTAGAAAATTTCGTCCTTGAAATTTGTAAGGGAGACAATAAAGATTAAATGATAGATAGAGAAATAATTTATCAAATTAGATCGAAATATTTATTCTGCATTTGGCTTCCCAAATCGGAATATCAATAATGGATATAAGAACGAATCAAGGTACCCGGTCACCCGATCTATGAATATACAGGGATATTGATTAGTTCAAAAGATAACTAACCACTCGTAGAATATACCAGATTCCCACAGAATAAACAGATATATGGATGCAATCCAAAACTTTTAGCTTAACCAACCTAAATATATCTATCAACCATAGCAACTAAAGCAAACAATTCATCCAAACAAACAATTCTGACCCATCTAGAGTTTATGTCCCATGTAAATATATAAAAGCTTTTTTTCCTGGAGCTGCCAGGAATCATCAAAGATTTTAAAAGACGAATCAAAGGAGATTGATAGAGAAAGTTGTTTCCGCTATTGTAGGGTATCGACCATTTGTAGTGGTATTCCCCTGTCCCCTATCTTGTCCTCTTCTTGCACTCATACTTACTATCAGTGAATTGTAAGAGAATTTACTGAGGCATTCAGACGAATATCTTAGGGATATACTCATTCTAGGGTATACTTCACCCTATCTCTAATGAGTTACTTAATGTGTTATACTTCTGAGCTAAAGTTTCAACCTTCAGCTCCTATACCAAAATGTCACGTCTCAAATTCCACCGTTCGAAAATCGGCATTCGTACTCCACTATACTTAAATGTCGTAGATCCCAATGTTGAAATTCAAGTCATGCCGGAGCTTATAGCACAAATAAGTATAACAACACGGTGGAAGAAAAGTGAATATCATATACAATATTGATACAATGATGATAGAATAGAATGATACGATACATATCAAAACTATCAGAGATACACCGAATATCAGAAACAATAACCAACAACAGAAAGTGAATAGCGAAAAAGATAACTCCAATGATTAAACTGCAACTCCAATTCAATGCTCAAAGCAAAAAACTCCAAACCACAAGCTCGAACTACTAAAAATTTGCACCAAGCTAAGCAAGTCTCGTCCATGAATCTAAAGACTCCAATATCCAGGATTTCCAAAGAATACCCAAGAGAAAGCCGAAAGCTACAGAATCGATTTTATATCTACTATTTGAAAAACCCAACTCTTGACTGCTCATGAGGAAAATTGTGGGCACCCAGAGTTTAGAAAGGGAACAATAAACTCCGCGTCACTCATGGGACTGGTGTGAGCAAACAAAAACAGTTGGTCTTTAATACAAACAACAAAGAATTTAAATTTGAAATCCGCAATGTTTTTTGGAAAATAAAACTACCATAAGGCCTCCCGTCATACACATAATGCCAACGCAGACTTGGAGGAGATTTCTCCTTATGATAGTCAAATGCTTGATACGCAAAAACCATTTGATATTATTATTAGTGCATAGTGGAAAATATTTCGAAAGTATAATATTAATCTTAACCAGCATATGTACAATTATATTATGCCAGCTATAGCTACCTCCTGAAGAGGCAGGTTATACAATTGCAATCGTAAAGGGCTCGTATTGTTTCTTTGGATTTCCAACAAATGGTCAGGCCAAGGAACTTCCTATTGCCACATGGGTACGCCTCTGGAGGACGCACCGAGAACCTAATCGGATCTCTTCCAACACAAGGCCGGGTTACCTCTTTAACTAGGTAACTACTGACACGAGTATGCCATCCCCCGGTCGTAACCAACCTTTATCCCGGGATTCACCAATAACCCCAAAGTAATAAATTTGCAGCAACCACATTGGTTAAGTATCTGGGCTCCATACCATGAGACCACCTCTATCCAAAAGGAAATAAACATGCCCTCAAGGGGCGCTACCCCTAAATAACCTTGCCGCATTCTTCCTGTTTTGACCATTTCGAGTTGTGAGGTTCGACGAAGTCTCGTCCACAAAGCTACGCTTTACCCGAAAGCCATGCTTTGATCAACAAATGATCAGCAGCACTTTGTATGCCACATTACAAAATTGGAAATGTATCACTAGTAACCATCAACTACATAACCTCAGAGCTCGTACGTCTCAGAGAAGGGGGTTAAGCTAAGAGAATAAATCTCCGCCACCAAAAGGAAATGCATTTGATGGAAACTGGTTTTACATCTCAAAGTGTAACGTTAGACAAACATCCATACATGTCTGTTCCGGGTTCGAACAGAACCGAAGGCACTTCCGAAGAAGCCCTTGCAAATCCGGGTATTCACAATCCCGATCGGACTTCCCATCACTTAGGGAATCTCTATACCGGCGCGACTCAGTGCAGAGACAAACGATAGGTCATCCTATCGTTCTCGCAAATACCCCGTCTTCACCACCGGTCTTCAGATGCTATCCATGACATCGTATCATTATTCGGAATGGGTTATATGACGCAAAGGTCCTCTCCCAGCTAAACCGAATAATGAGTGCAATATTAAAAAACATATGGATATGGGATCTCAGTTAAATCACAGCTTAGAGCCCAAAACCTTTCATTCAAATGGTTAAAACAAATTACCATTTCCAATCTTTTAAACACAAAAGATTCATTTCAAAAACCTTCAATGGTTTAAGCAACTTCCACACTTTAATCTTTTAACAAAAGATTTAATTTACAAAGTTTACCCCGTTCACAAAGATCCACTCATGGATTTCAAAATAATTTCTATTTCAATTGGATTAACTCGTTAAGTCTTTAAATCAAGATTTAACTTATAGTTTTCAACATTTGTTTCCAAAGATTCATTCATAGCCTTTCAAAACAATTCCAATTCAAGTTGGATTAACTCGTCCGGTTTCTGAATCAAAGACTCATTTTATAGTTTTCAAAACATTTCAATTCCATTTCAAACTTGATAGCTTTCAACATAATTCGGAAATCCTTTCTTTAAATGAAAGCTATTATTATTTGAAAACAAGTGGTTTTCATTTCGGGAAATCCGATTACATTTGCTCAGGTTAAAACCCTTCAAATATAAACTTGGGTTACGTTCAAATTCTCAAAGCCATATTTTTAAAATGGTTCTATTTCCTTAATTGGACAAAGTGCCTTCGGTTCCATTCAGATCCAGGATGGACTTATATGGATGTATGTCTGACATTACACTTTGAGATATAAAGCTGATTTCTATCAAATACATTTCTTTTTGGTGGCAGAGAATTTATTCTTTAAGCTTAACACCCTTCTTTGAGACATACGAGCTCAGATGTTATGTAGTTGATGGTTATTAGTGATATATTCCCAATTTGGTAATGTGGGATGCTAAGTGATGATCATTGGTTGATCGAAGCATGACTTTTGTGAAAAGCGTAGCTTTGTAGGACGAGATTTCATCGAACCTCACACTCCGAAAATTGTAACGACCCGATATTTTCAACCATTCACATCCATTGCAAGTGTATAGGTAGACACTCATGCAGGAATTGAATTGCTCAAAATACCGCGTTGTAAATAATTTTTTTTGCAAATCTCAGGATATACAGTAAATAAAAATCACAGATCACAGACACAGAGTATATAAAAATGCAGCGGAAGAAAATGAGATAGTAGTTCATGAAGCTACTATATAAATATAAGATGTGTAACAACCCTAGATTTTGCTTATGTTTTTAAATTGACTTTTTTTTATGTTATTTAAAATTTTTTTTTCCAAACATCTCATTTTTTAATATAAATGATGATTATTAAGTGATTTATAGTTCAAACTAGTATAATTTGAATATTTTATTGTAAAGTGAATTTTTGGTCAAAATAGTCAAACTTTGACTTTTAATTTAAATTTTTAAAAGTTTGAAAATTTAAATTTTATCTTTTATTATGAAAGTACATAAAATTTTAAGAACACCACTTTTCGTTTCGTTGAAATCGGATGTAAATTGTGAAAGTTATACTCTTTACAATATTGTGCGTATATAGGGTTATTTAACAATGACTATTTTAAATTGTATAAATTACTTCTTCTTTGTTATATTTTATTTTAATATGTGATAATATGTTATATTATGTATATTTTGACTTTTAAGTATTTTTGAAATGATAATATAATTTTTCTAAAGTTTATTTGAATTTATTTCAATTTATAAAGCCTAGTTTGGTATTTACTGCATTTTTCTTTATTTAAAATTCTATTTAATTAAAATTTAATTATTTATTTCACCTTGAAAATGCTTTAAATAAATTAATTTAATTCAACTTTCCACTTCATAATAATTTTATAATGAAATGTATAATTTTCCAAGACTAACAGTGATTTATGCACAATTTTAGAACACTGTTTGGTATTTTTAAGGCATTTTCTTCATTATTTTATATTTTTTTCAAATTATACGATTTGTTAGCTCATATTTCTAATTGATTTCGGTTTGTAAAGTATTTTCTCCTGAAATTTTGTTTATGTAAAGTTTTAAAAGGAAAAGAATATGGAAGATTGTAAATCACTTTGAAACGTAAGCCCTTTTATTTGCCCAAACCCTTCATTTCCTTAAACTCCTCAATTAATTGCCTTAGCTGTGTAAAACCCTAATGTAGCCGTCATCTCATTAGGTTTTCACGTGAAAAAAAAAGATCATTTTCATTTGTTTCTCACGGCTTCAAAGATCTGGTAATGGCTTCCCTTTCTTTTTCTTACTTTTCTACTTGTTTTCTCTAAATTTTGCCTTGTTTCTCTTCTAGTTTGGACCGGCCTCTTGTCCATAGCCGCAGCCACAAACTCCTACATCTCTTCCATGCCTCCAACACCATCTACTCCACCAACCATGACCATGGCCGAGCCATCTATGGTGGCCAAACCCTTCAAATTGCAACCTGCATGCCTAAAAACAATGTTTTTGACCATTGTTGCCTCATTCCCTTCATCCACCACCCAAATCACCACCATAGCCGCCACCACCACCACTGGCCTGACCACCACGCACCACTCCATCATTGATCTGACCTATAGCATGAATAGCCAAGCCCACATCAGTCAAGGCCGAACCCATATGTGCACCAAAAACCCACTTGTTTGCCTTAACCCTTTGTATTCTCATGCCTTGTAACCTCCACCTTGCACTTTCCATGTAGCCGTACCTTCTAGGTCCAAACCAGATCCAAACCATATCAAAACCTGACCTATATGATGCCATACCTGGGCCAAAGCATCATCATAGCCGAGCATAAGTGTCCCTTAGGCCAAGCGTTGAAGTGATTGAGGCATGGTAAAATCATCTTGTCCATTGTTGTTTTATTTCAATCAGTTTCAATGTTGTTTTGTATTGTACGCATATGTTTATATGGTCTTGCTTATTTGTTGTATACAAGATCATTATCAAGGCTTTCCATTCATTCAATTCAAATCGTGCTTGTCGTGCTTTTGGAATCACTCTTGTGCTTGTTGTTTTGGTCTTCAGCTTGAAAGGTGAGTCTTTCTCACTCTGACATTTATACTTATGAAAAAGTGAATTGATGACAAGTGTTTAGTAATATAAAATGTTTATGCAAGTTAATGATGATCATATGATAGGCTATGCCATGTTATTATCATGTTAAAACTGTTAATTTTCACCTGACACCTGATATATGACTGTATATTGTGATATTGACATTGTTCATATTATTTCTGTTTATGATCACACTGCATGTTCCCTGTTAGAATAGAATCATTATGGGCTGAAATGATAGGCCTGAGTTATTGTTATTTATCTAATTTTAACTTGGGATTGCGGGTTTGAAATGATAGAACCCGGAATTTTACTTTTTAAACTGCGGATTGAAATGATACATATCCGTATCACTTGACCTAGGTTAGAAAACTATATACAGACCCGTGGTTATTCTATAAAGTGTTTGAATATTTTAAGTATTTTAAAAATTATAAATTTATGAAATTTGGTTTAAATAGTTTTTGAAAGGTTTTAAAATAAATAAAATATGATTTTTCTATGTGTTTAAAATGTAATTTATGAATTGTTTAACTGGATTTCTGAAATATAACTTATGTTTAAAATTTGGAATTTTGACTAAAAATGATATTTAAGTTATATGAATAAAATGGACTTTAATTATATTTGAAAAATGGTAAATATGATAAATTGATTTATATTTGAATTTAAGTGATTTATTAAAGAATTTTTGATTTTTCTATAAATTTAAGTGGTTGAATAAATGACTGTTGAAAAATGAAATTTTAAAAGATAACTTGACTTGAAAATGTGAAATTTGAGTTTTAACTAAAGATGTTAAATTAATTAAATAAATTGGAAGTTTAGTTAAATTTGTGAAATGGTAATATAAATCTGAAATGTTAAGTTTATTTGTTGAAAAGTGAAGAAACGTACAGGTTTTAATTTATGAAAGAAACGTACAGGTTTTAATTTATGAAAGAAACGTATAGGTTTTAATTTATGAAAGAAACGTATAGGTTTTAATTTATGAAAGAAACGTATAGGTTTTAATTAATGAAAGAAATGTGTAAAGTCCTAATTAATGAGAGAACATGAAAGTTTTAATTAATGCAAGAACATGTAAAGTTTTAATTAAGAAAGAAACATGTAAAGTTTTAAGTAGTGTGGTATTGATTTAATTAATAAATGTTCATTATTGTAATAGGAATATAAAATTTAAAACGTACATTTGACATGTAGATTTTAATCATTGTAATGGTGTATTTTAAATTGATTAAAATGATAAATGTTACTTACTGTAATAATAAAATGTAAGTTGACAACGTACATTTGATAAGCAAGTTTTAATTTATGTGAATGGCATACTTTAAATGATTAAAATAATAAAGTTTCTTTATTGTAATAATAATGTAAGTTAATAAGGTGCTTTTAACTTAACATAAGAATTTCGGTTTAAATTGGATATTACAGTAAGAAAGTTTATCTAACTATAAGGCTATGATAAATTGACATGTTAAAATTTCAAGCTTATCAATACTTTGATTATATACAATGTAAAGTGGAAAGTAGTACATTCCAGAAATGCTATGTTTCCTTAAGGTAACATTTCCAAAATGCTATGATAATTTAAAGGAATATTTCAAGTTTAATAAATTGAAAGAAATATTCAATGATTTGGAAATTTGGGTTTTATTTGAATGATATATTTATTGAATTATTTTTTTGTAATGGAAATGATACTATTGTGATATTGTTTTGAAATGAGTATGATATTTTGGTCTTGGAAGTATAAATTATTTGAAATAAATATCCATGGGTTATAATAACGATTGGTTGTTAAAGAGACCGGGATCGGATATTGTCTTATAGCCGGCCAATACCGAAAACTACTTTAACAACTGTGTACGCGGTGGAGATTCCAGAATGAAGTAGGATGGTGGCAATGTTCTCGAGGTATATTACGTGGACCCAACTCCCGTGAGTTGGCATATATGACTTAAACAGGAGCTATACCGGGCTACACAAAGGGTCGCACGCTTTCATCGAGCATGCTCCATCGTAAACCATTCTATTACTTTTGTGATTCGATTCGGTGGCGCCACTTTTGATTCGGGGGTATTGTTCAAGGTGGGCGGAAGCTGCTGGCTTGCCGTCACCACCGGTCCGGGAGTGCAAACGGTGTATCCACCCTGGCATTTCCTTGCGTGCCGTGTCATATCCTTATATCGAGCCCACTACGATTTTGGTTTTAAAGATCCGACCGCGTTAAGGTTCACCATCCCCTTAACGCTATTTTCTATATGATTATACTTTACTGATTAGACACTACCGTATATAGCGTATATTACTACATAGTAAATAGTTTAACGGATCCTTAGAGGATGGGCGGTCCCAAGCATCCTTTAAGTCACTGATACATTTTGTTACTGTTCACTTGAGTTGATTTACAGTTTGTAAGTATTTATGTCCTGACTTGAGGGTTTTGTGTTTTGCTTTACGCTCGGGTCAGATTGATTGAGTTAGCATTCAAGATTCACCTTCGGCGTTGGAGCTTTCCTTGAAGATCCAGCCATCTATTTTGTTTCAGTATCCAGTGGTTCAGTGATGTATCTGATTTGTACCTGATGTATCCTGTTACTCTTCTGTTGTATCTTATTTAACTCTGATGTATCTTATATTTATATAGTAGCTTCATGAACTACTATCTCTTTTTCTTCCGCTGCATTTTTATATACTCCGTGTCTGTGATCTGTGATTTTTATTTACTGTATATCCTGAGATTTGAAAAAAAAATTATTTACAACGCGGTATTCTGAGCAATTCAATTCCGGCATGAGTGTCTACCTATACACTTACAATGGATGCGAATGGTTGAAAATATCGGGTCGTTACAGTTGGTATCAGAGCTTTGGTAGCTCTAGGCAAAACTCAGCATATGGAGTGAATGTATTTACAGAATCACTTTCATTCGAGTTTGAATCTCTCCCTTTTGACTCGATTCCTTTGAATTTTGGAATGTTCCCTACAGTTCCGAAATCCATTCGTATCCCTCACTATTTATCTTCTTTTGACTCTGGAGCATTCCATAACTCCGCTTCGAATGATCTTTCTAGTGAGTCGGCGATCACACCAATTTCAAATTTAATTGAAAAAGGGGGAAAACTCCTTTGCAGTTAGCATCCATTCACCAGAGATTCTTATCTATCCTTGGTTTAGATGCTAATATCTTTTGTTATTTCAAACTCTAACTCTTGGGATCGAATGTAGATTTACCCTAGAAAAATCAACATTGATCTGATTCTTTAAGTCACGGTTGACCCGGTTAAGGTTGCCCGTGATTTATATAAGCTTATCCATCTTCCTATTCTGTTATTTAATCATGTCATCCTTGTTTCCAACTTAGTTTTAAATCATAATCTCCTTTGATTTGTGTTAATCAAAAATTTGAATCTCTATCCTTCTTTGAAAATCTATTCATGTATAGTGTATTTGTAAACTAGTATTTAAAATTAAAATGTTTTATATATTGTGTTGTTTGAGTTGTTGATGTTGAGTTGGGTTTCTGATCGATACGTCTGATCAGCGCTATCGATAAGATTTCCAAAACACTTTGACAGAACAAACGGACACAATATATTTAAAAAAAAAATTGGTTAATGAAATAAATTTTGATATAAGTTTATGGAACTTAATGAAATGATTTAAATTGATAATTTGAAATGATAATATTTGATTTATCATTTATAGTTCTACAAATAGATCTATAAATATTTGTTTATAAATTTATTTGGGAACTGAAATGAATTTAAAACAAGAATTTGAGGATTTAAATTCCGATTATTTCGAACTTTGGTTTAAAGTTTTAAAAGGTTATATTATTTAAAGTATTTTGAATAGAATTTGTTTTCAAAGAATTTTAAAGGTTTAAAATTAGTGCTCTTCTCTTTGTCGCTAGAAAATAACTTCGGTGATGATCGCGACATCATCGACGTTCATTTTCGAGTTTCGAAGTTAAGAGACTGTTCTGTAGTCTTGCTACAGCTTTGTTTTGGGAAATTAAATTGATTTGAATTTCTAAAATATGACTTGATTTATAATATATATATATATATATATATATATATATAGATATATGATTGAAATTTGATTTGACATATTATATATGTATATATATTATTACTTATCTCTAAATGGTTTGAAGAAATCGAAAATTTAATTATTAAATTTTATTTTCAAGAATAATTCCAAAAAAAAAAATCAAAATTTTGGATGAATATCAAGCATGAAATGATTTAATTGGAAATTTTATTTGTGCATTCAAATATAACTTACCAAAATTTCAGAAGTTAAAAATGTATTTGGATAATATACGATATAAAAAGATTTTATAAATAAAATTTGAATGGTTATAATAAATGTTATACACTTAAATTTTAATTATAAAATGATTAACAGAGGTAAATATAATAAAGGGTAATTGAATAACTTACAATAAAATAATGTTAAAAGAACTAAGAATAAAAGAAAGCAGTTATAATAAGTGTAAGTATGTTTAACATAAGTGATAAACACAGTGAGAGGAATAAATTTAATTTTAATTAGGAATAAAGAAGAATTAAATTTATTAAATACATTGTGAGTGTAATAAATGATTATTTTTCAAACCCATGGTTTTAAAAATTGTTAATTTAAGATGATTGGATAATAAAATAATGAAATTTGAGATAGTTAACGATTTATTTAACTTATAAAAAAAATTAAGTTGAAATTTCCATGCTTTCAAATTTATTTCCTTATTTTGTTTTTCAAATTATCATTTTGTTGTCCTTATTATTCTTATCCTACTACAGACTGGTATGGGCATCTTTCTATAATCTTTCTGTTTAGAAATCTTTGTATAATCTTTGATAAATCTGCACCTTGTTAAACTTACCTATAACAATAGTTATCAGGTATAATTTCAATCTCCTTATTATCTTGTCTCAATCTTATTTCACTTTATCTTTTTCTGTGCTTTCCCGTACCTCATTCCTTTTCGGGGACGAAAAGTTTTTGAGTGGGGGAGAGTGTAACAACCCTAGATTTTGCTTATATTTTTAAATTGACTTTATTTTTTTATGTTATTTTAAATTTTTTTTTCAAACATCTCATTTTTTAATATAAATGATGATTATTAAGTGATTTATAGTTCAAACTAGTATAATTTGAATATTTTACTGTAAAGTGAATTTTTGGTCAAAATAGTCAAACTTTGACTTTTAATTTAAAATTTTAAAAGTTTGAAAATTTAAATTTTATCTTTTATTATGAAAGTACATAAAATTTTAAGAACACCACTTTTCGTTTCGTTGAAATCGGATGTAAATTGTGAAAGTTATACCCTTTACAATATTGTGCGTATATAGGGTTATTTAACAATGACTATTTTAAATTGTATAAATTACTTCTTCTTTGTTATATTTTATTTTAATATGTGATAATATGTTATATTAAGTATATTTTGACTTTTAAGTATTTTTGAAATGATAATATAATTTTTCTAAAGTTTATTTGAATTTATTTCAATTTATAAAGCCTAGTTTGGTATTTACTGCATTTTTCTTTATTTAAAATTCTATTTAATTAAAATTTAATTATTTATTTCACCTTGAAAATGCTTTAAATAAATTAATTTAATTCAACTTTCCACTTCATAATAATTTTATAATGAAATGTATAATTTTCCAAGACTAACAGTGATTTATGCACAATTTTAGAACACTGTTTGGTATTTTTAAGGCATTTTCTTCATTATTTTATATTTTTTTTTTAAATTATACTATTTGTTACCTCATATTTCTAATTGATTTCGGTTTGTAAAGTATTTTCTCATGAATTTTTTTTTATGTAAAGTTTTAAAAGGAAAAGAATATGGAAGATTGTAAATCACTTTGAAACGTAAGCCCTTTTATTTGCCCAAACCCTTCATTTCCTTAAACTCCTCAATTAATTGCCTTAGCCGTGTAAAACCCTAATGTAGCCGTCATCTCATTACGTTTTCACGTGAAAAAAAAGAACATTTTCATTTGTTTCTCAAGGCTTCAAAGATCTGGTAATGGCTTCCCTTTCTTTTTCTTACTTTTCTACTTGTTTTCTCTAAATTTTGCCTTGTTTCTCTTCTAGTTTGGATCGGCCTCTTCTCCATAGCCGCAGCCACAAACTCCTACATCTCTTCCATGCCTCCAACACCATCTACTCCACCAACCATGACCATGGCCGAGCCATCTATGGTGGCCAAACCCTTCAAATTGCAACCTACATGCCTAAAAACAATGTTTTTGACCATTGTTGCCTCATTCCCTTCATCCACCACCCAAATCACCCCCATAGCCGCCGCCACCACCACTGGCCTGACCAACACGCACCACTCCATCATTGATCTGACCTGTAGCATGAATAGCCAAGCCCACATCAGTCAAGGCCGAACCCATATGCGCACCAAAAACCCACTTGTTTGCCTTAACCCTTTGTATTCTCATGCCTTGTAACCTCCACCTTGCTCTTGCCATGTAGCCGTACCTTCTAGGTCCAAACCAGATCCAAACCATATCAAAACCTGACCTATATGATGCCATACCTGGGCCAAAGCATCATCATAGCCGAGCATAAGTGTCCCTTAGGCCAAGCGTTGAAGTGATTGAGGCATGGTAAAATCATCTTGTCCATTGTTGTTTTATTTCAATCAGTTTCAATGCTGTTTTGTATTGTACGCATATGTTTATATGGTCTTGCTTATTTATTGTATACAAGATCATTATCAAGGCTTTCCATTCATTCAATTCAAATCGTGCTTGTCGTGCTTTTGGAATCGCTCTTGTGCTTGTTGTTTTGGTCTTCAGCTTGAAAGGTGAGTCTTTCTCACTCTGACATTTATACTTATGAAAAAGTGAATTGATGACAAGTGTTTAGTAATATAAAATGTTTATGCAAGTTAATGATGATCATATGATAGGCTATGCCATGTTATTATCATGTTAAAACTGTTAATTTTCACCTGACACCTGATATATGACTGTATATTGTGATATTGACATTGTTCATATTATTTCTGTTTATGATCACACTGCATGTTCCCTGTTAGAATAGAATCATTATGGGCTGAAATGATAGGCCTGAGTTATTGTTATTTATCTAATTTTAACTTGGGATTGCGGGTTTGAAATGATAGAACCCGGAATTTTACTTTTTAAACTGCGGATTGAAATGATACATATCCGTATCACTTGACCTAGGTTAGAAAACTATATACAGACCCGTGGTTATTCTATAAAGTGTTTGGATATTTTAAGTATTTTAAAAATTATAAATTTATGAAATTTGGTTTAAATAGTTTTTGAAAGGTTTTAAAATAAATAAAATATGATTTTTCTATGTGTTTAAAATGTAATTTATGAATTGTTTAACTGGATTTCTGAAATATAACTTATGTTTAAAATTTGGAATTTTGACTAAAAATGATATTTAAGTTATATGAATAAAATGGACTTTAATTATATTTGAAAAATGGTAAATATGATAAATTGATTTATATTTGAATTTAAGTGATTTATTAAAGAATTTTTGATTTTTCTATAAATTTAGGTGGTTGAATAAATGACTGTTGAAAAATGAAATTTTAAAAGATAACTTGACTTGAAAATGTGAAATTTGAGTTTTAACTAAAGATGTTAAATTAATTAAATAAATTGGAAGTTTAGTTAAATTTGTGAAATGGTAATATAAATCTGAAATGTTAAGTTTATTTGTTGAAAAGTGAAGAAACGTACAGGTTTTAATTTACGAAAGAAACGTACAGGTTTTAATTTATGAAAGAAACGTACAGGTTTTAATTTATGAAAGAAACGTATAGATTTTAATTTATGAAAGAAACGTATAGGTTTTAATTAATGAAAGAAACCTGTAAAGTCCTAATTAATGAGAGAACATGAATGTTTTAATTAATGCAAGAACATGTAAAGTTTTAATTAAGAAAGAAACATGTAAAGTTTTAAGTAGTGTGGTATTGATTTAATTAATAAATGTTCATTATTGTAATAGGAATATAAAATTTAAAACGTACATTTGACATGTAGATTTTAATCAATATAATGGTGTATTTTAAATTGATTAAAATGATAAATGTTACTTACTGTAATAATAAAATGTAAGTTGACAACGTACATTTGATAAGCAAGTTTTAATTTATGTGAATGGCATACTTTAAATGATTAAAATAATAAAGTTTCTTTATTGTAATAATAATGTAAGTTAATAAGGTGCTTTTAACTTAACATAAGAATTTTGGTTTAAATTGGATATTACAGTAAGAAAGTTTATCTAACTATAAGGCTATGATAAATTGACATGTTAAAATTTCAAGCTTATCAATACTTTGATTATATACAATGTAAAGTGGAAAGTAGTACATTCCAGAAGTGCTATGATTCCTTAAGGTAACATTTCCAAAATGCTATGATAATTTAAAGGAATATTTCAAGTTTAATAAATTGAAAGAAATATTCAATGATTTGGAAATTTGGATTTTATTTGAATGATATATTTATTGAATTATTTTTTTGAAATGGAAATGATACTATTGTGATATTTTTTTGAAATAAGTATGATATTTTGGTCTTGGAAGTATAAATTATTTGAAATAAATATCCATGGGTTATAATAACGATTGGTTGTTAAAGAGACCGGGATCAGATATTGTCTTATAGCCGGCCAATACCGAAAACCACTTTAACAACTGTGTACGCAGTGGAGATTCCAGAATAAAGTAGGATGGTGGCGACGTTCTCGAGGTATATTACGTGGACCCAACTCCCGTGAGTTGGCATATATGACTTAAACAGGAGCTATACCGGGCTACACAAAGGGTCGCACCCTTTCATCGAGCATGCTCCATCGTAAACCATTCTATTACTTTTGTGATTCGATTCGGTGGCGCCACTTTTGATTCGGGGTATTGTTCGAGGTGGGCGGATGCTGCTGGCTTGCCGTCACCACCGGTCCGGGAGTGCAAACGGTGTATCCACCCTGGCATTTCCTTGCGTGCCATGTCATATCCTTATATTGAGCCCACTACGATTTTGGTTTTAAAGATCCGGCCGCGTTAAGGTTCATCATCCCCTTAACGCTATTTTCTATATGATTATACTTTACTGATTAGACACTCCCGTATATAGCGTATATTACTACATAGTAAATAGTTTAACGGATCCTTAGAGGATGGGCGGTCCCAAGCATCCTTTAAGTTACTGATGCATTTTGTTACTGTTCACTTGAGTTGATTTACAGTTTTTAAGTATTTATGTCCTGACTCGAGGGTTTTGTGTTTTGCTTTACGCTCGGGTCAGATTGATTGAGTTAGCATTCAAGATTCACCTTCGGCGTTGGAGCTTTCCTTGAAGATCCAGCCATCTATTTTGTTTCAGTATCCAGTGGTTCAGTGATGTATCTGATTTGTACCTGATGTATCCTATTACTCTTCTGTTGTATCTTGTTTAACTCTGATGTATCTCATATTTATACAGTAGCTTCATGAACTACTATCTCTTTTTCTTCCGCTGCATTTTTATATACTCTGTGTCTTTGATCTGTGATTTTTATTTACTGTATATCCCGAGATTTGCAAAAAAAATTATTTACAACACGGTATTTTGAGCAATTCAATTCCGGCACGTGTGTCTACCTATACACTTACAATGGATGCGAATGGTTGAAAATATCGGGTCGTTACGAAAATGGTCGAAACAGGAAAGGATGCAGCAAGGTTAAGGGAGTTGCTCCCCTCAGGGTATGTGCATTTCCTCCTGGATAAAAAGTGGTATTCTGGTATGGAGCCCAGATAATTTGCTTATGTTCACTAATAATAATATCAAAAGGATTTTCGCGTATCAAGCATGTTTGACTATCGTAAGGACAGACCTTCCCCAAGTGTATGATTGCATTGTGTGCGTGCCGGGAGACCTTGTGGTAGTTTCAATTTCCAAAAAGCATAACAGATTTCTTTTTATAATTTTTTTGTTCAAACAACTGTTTTATGTTTGCTCACACTAGTCGCATGACTGACTCGGAGTTTATTGTTCTCTTTCCAAAACTCTAGGTGCCCATAATTTTCCACACGGGCAGTCTAGAGCCGGGTTATCCATGTTCTTGAGCTAATTTTGATAGTAGATGTGATTCTAGAAGATTTGGAAGTCTTTGGAGCTTTTTGGTTTGGAGCTTTGGATGAAGTCGCAGTATGTTGGATTCTTAGAAACCTCTGTTGATAGTATTTCCGCTGTCATGTTATTTCCGCTGTGGTGTTGTATTCTGTTGTTGTATCTTATATTATGCTCTGATGTTGGTGGTCATTGTTGTATCAATGTTGTATCCATGTGTTGTATATCAATGAAATCGTCATTTTGTTTCCGCTGTGTTGTTATTCATCTAATGTGTTATAAGCTCCAGCGAACTGGACTCCAACGTTTGAATCTCCGGCATTCGAATACGGGTGATGTATTGGACGTCGATTTTCGAGCGCTGGATCCCAGGTCGTCACAGTGTGCATCTTTATCTCCACTTATAGTTTACATTCATAAATAAAAGGTATGCTGCTAATCCATATAAGGTGGTAATGAATGTAAGAGTAAATTAGAAGAGCGAAGATGGAAAGGTAAATTATGTAGCAATTAAAATCTAATCAAGTCTAAGTAAAAAGGAAAGTGTCAAGTGTGAATTTATTTTACCCCTTTACAATCTCCTATACATTTAATTTAAAACCATATGAGATTTCAAACCTAAGTAATCTATTTTATATATAATTGATCTGAAACGTAAGTTTATATTTAGGTACAAATATATAGGCAGTTAAAACACTAACATTAGAAACATGAACTGAATTAATTGGAAATAAATCACCCTATAACAACCCGGTAATTTTAACGGTTTTTTTAATGTAATTAACTGAATTTTTTCTTGAATTTAAATAATAAAATTCAGGAACGAAAATTTGGTATTTGGTATGCGTCTATTCAGACATAGCATTGCTGATATCTGTATGCCGTACTGATTTCCGCAGTATATTTAGTTGTGCATTTCGAAGTCCGGTACGCAGTGAAAACCACAAAACGATCAGCCATATTGGTACCCGTTCGAGACTATTTATTTTCCCATGACCATTTAATTACCCACCGTATAATTCCAATAGTCATTTTCTATTAGGGGAAATAATTTTAAAGGACAAATTAAAGTAAATAATTGCTCACAAGGATACACGCAAAAAACTTTTACCTTAACGACAAAGCCCAAAGCCCAGATACAAATTAAAACAAAACAAAGAATTCTGTTCGTTTCTTCCTCCTCGCTTTCACTCAGAATTTGATGAACTTTCTTTTAAAAATAAAATCAAATCAAACAAATCGATTTCTCATTCAATTGCTCAGAAGACAAATCAATTCTCACAATCTCCCCAAAACCAAAATCACTTTCCCTAAACCAAAATTACAATTTCCAATTTCTTTGAGTCTGTGTTTGATGTCGCGGTTGTGGTTGATGTTTTACAGGAGGCGGTGAGGAGAAAATTTTGGTTAGGTCGTGGTTTGGTCGAGATTGAGGTCGCGAGTTGTTGGCGATGATTGTGCTGGTCGAGGAAGGTGGATTGGAGTCTGGCCGTTGCAGTCGATTTGGGTTTTTGGGCAGTGAAGTCGGAGAAGCAATTTGTTGTATATGCAGAAAGGTGGAGCAACCTACTTGAAAAAAAATGATACATACTTACAAAAAACTGATACCTACTTAATACAAACTGATACCTAATTACTACAAACTTAAAATCGTTACATATTTGACTGAAGATATTTCACTGCAGCTAATACACAACCTATAGTTACATTTTAACATAATTTGTTTCAAAAATTAATTATTGTCTTTATTTTGAAATAATAGGATGATGATGATTTTGTTAATCCACGTCCAATTTAAAAGAAGCTATAAAATTGGTATGAGTAATTGGTATGAGATTTCTCTTTCTTTTAAAAAATTTACTTATTACAGATAAAAAAGGTTAATATGAACTAACTTTTTAACATTTTGTCCTTATTAGAGACAAAAATATAAGAAATGCTCAAAGAAATCTGGAAAAGCAATAACATAGCAGGCATGGAGGTGAAACTAGATGATATGCATCAAATAAAGTGTGCATAACAAGCAGAAGATACGTAAGTTTTTTTTGGTTAAAATGATATCTACTGACACTACTAGTCATAATCAATTGAAAGTTGCTCATTATTCAAACTGTCTGCGTTTTTGCATTATAACATTTTATACATAATTCTATACATCATTGTATGCCTTTTATATTTAACTGAATTTGATTAATAACAAAATGTTGAAAAATGTCATCTCTCAATTTCAAAAACAGTTAGTTCAGAAATAAACAGTTACTACAGGAACAAAACTGATACCTACATAAAAGAAACTGATATCTACGGAAACAAAACTGATACATACATAAGAGAAACCGATACCTACATAAACAAAACTGATACCTACATAAAAGAAACCGATACCTACAGAAACAAAACTAACACCTACAAAAACAAAAAAGATAACTACATAATAAAAAATAAAACAAAATATTTAGAAAATATATCTTAAAGTAATAGCTACAAACGCAAAAATTCATACACAAATCGATACCAAGTGTGCTGGTGAAACTGTTAAATATTTTAATTCAAAGCATACTATATGCTTGTACCGTTATCCCTGAAATTCAATGTTTTGTATTAATTGTAAATCCGATAATACAACTTATGCAAACTGATACTAACATTACATTTTGGTTTCAGTAAATAAAAAATAAACATTAGTAAAAATATGTTCAATGTAGAACGTTAATTATTCAATTTTACAAACTGATACCTACCGTATACAAAACTGATACCTAATTACTGATGACAAAAAAATGATAATAAAATAAAAATAAAAATGAAACCCAAAAACTGAACCTAAAATATGATACTTTTCCACTCTATCACAACTTTATATACAACCCAAACAACTTTATATCAAAACTTTGAAGAAAAACGAGATCACAGTAGAAATATGAAAAGAACGAGATCGACAAACGCGCATGAGAAAAATATGATAGATGAACTATAATTTTAAGAAGAACGAAATTGAAATGACCGAACAAGTTTGATCGATATTTTGATTGCTAGAGTGATATTGGATCGCGACGAAAAAATTTGATCGAAAAGAAGAAGAAGAAGAAACGCGCGAAAGTGGACTGAAAAAAAAATACGTGTGTCCTTGTGAGAAAATAATTAGCAGGCTATCCTACGTTTAAAGAAACCCCTAAGAATTGTCCTTGTTGCTATTATTACTCCTTGAAATTTAACGCGTGACCTTCACCATTCCCGTGCATTTAATATTTATTCTGGGTTGTTGATTTGTTACATTCTCTTCGTTCTCTTCCATTTATTTCGCTGCTTTTAAAAATATATGCAAAGTTCATGTTTGCATGTGAAAAAAAGAAAAAAAAAGAAACTGTTGTAAGTTCTTCTTCGATTGCATGTGTGGCCGCACGGGACCGGCCTCCCAATTTCCACCGCCCGCCGTTTATCCTTCCAACTCCGGTCCTCCACCCCTCCCCGGCAACGGCGTAGCACCCAAACCTATCACCAACACCCATCCTCTCATGGCCATAGACCCACTTGGCTACCACCGACACGTCTCCCACTCTTTCAACTCGCACCAGCCCGCCACCCACTACTATCAGCCGAGTTTCCAGAGCTCCGCCACAGCCCGCCACCCACTACTATCAGCCGAGTTTCCAGAGCTCCGCCACAGCCGCCTTATTTCCTCCGCCTGTTGACCTATCATCGTTTGATGTTGTGCTGCCATCATCCCACCTTCCTGCCGTGCGCACTATATAAAAAAATTATAGCAATAAGGCGAAGTCATATATATATATATATATCAGGCTGCTTCTTCTTTATTGTTTTCATGGCCATGAAAAGCTTTGCTCCATCTCCTCACCGCAGCCAAGAGCCGCTCCATCTCCACTGACCTACGTGCAACTCTTCAGCGAACCACTTTTCCATCGCCGACAGCCAGCTTCACCATATACTCACTTGCAGCCTACACGCGTGTACACACGAGCCCACTTTCCCGACCGTTGGCCTTACACTCCTCGCCACTGCAAAAAAAACCATGAACCCGGGCACATTTTAACCCCACCCAAACTGCCAGTTGTCAACTCATCTGACGTCATCTCAACCGACCACCGCCTCTCAATCTCCCTGCTCCAGCACTTCACAGCCGAGCCGTAGTCTTCAACCTAGTGCCAAGCTTTCTTCTATATATATATATTGACTTATACAATTGACATATCGATTTATATGGCATAAATTATGTTTGCATATACAAAAATATATAAACTATAGGATTTGATTATAAAGTATATAAACTACAATTTGGTTTCAATAAACTATATTCTGTTGTATATTTATGAAGTATAAAATATAATATGTTGTAGATAAGCGGTTATTATTAAATATAAGTGTATATAAGTATATGTAACTTTGGTTTTGCAAATATAAAGACGTACACACCTGGGTTTTCAAATACAATGATTTATAAGCATGCGGATTTAAAGGGTATCACATACAAGCTTTTGAGTATCCAGCTTCATTTACATATTGAGCTTTTGTAAATATTGTGAAAATAAATAATAATAATAATAATAATAATATGTATAGATATTTTAATTTTGATGTTGGGTTTGTATTCAAACCCTTTAGTCACAATTTATATTATAAAGTGATATGTTTAAATTGATTTTAAGTATGCGTTTTTAATAAAATATTGATTTTAGAGAAGAAAATAATAATATAATTTATATTTTGTTTCCATCGAATCAAGTCCATCATGCTTTGCTTTTTCCTCACCACGGTCCAAAATCGATCGTAGCAGCAGTCTCTAGTTTTGTCGCTGCTCCACGTGTCGATCCATGCTTATCCATGTTCGTCTGCATCTTACTCTTCTTATTTCTCTAACCCCGAAAGTTGAGCAATCACTCACGATTAACATTTCTTATATTTAATAAAATTTAATTTACATGAAAGGATGATTGAAATATGCTGTAAAATTTTGAATCGTTAAGTTATTTGATTGTCAAATATGATATGCCATTATCTGTAATTGTTCATCTATGACATATGACATCATATCCTATTGTATATATTATATTTAAATTTGTTGCTGATGATATATAGCTGTTGTTGATATGTAATATTATTATCGTATTTTTTCTCACTCTGCAAGTTCCCTATTAGTTTAGAATTCCCTATGCGAATGAAATGATCCATACCCAACGATATTATAAATTAAGGGAAAATCGTTATGGGTTAAAATGATAAGCCAAGCGATTTTTAATGATTTTGGAATTTTGAGATTGCAGGTTGAAATGATATATATCCGTAAATATTTAATTTGTGGATTGAAAGGATAAATATCCATATCACCTGACCATATGATAGAAAATTATATACGGGCACCATTGGTCTATATTTTGGAAATGATTTCCAAAGTTTGAAAGGAAATATATTGGTTTTATCGAATATTGATTTTTATAAATATAATATATAAATGATATTTTTTATATACAAATAAAATTTAGATTTTTAAAATAATACGTTTTGGAAATTCTAATTCATAAGTTAGTTTTGTAAATTATAAATTTTAAGATTTCACTTATAATTTTATTTTTCAAAAATATATAAAATAAAATTTAATATAAAATAAATTTAATAATAAGATTTAATCTAATAAAATTTAATTTAATTAGTATGTAATATATTTAAGCATTTATTTTGATTTATACTAATATTTTAAAAATAAAATTTTAACAACTTAAATAATAGCGGTTAGGAGGATAAATTAATGTTGATTTGGAATTTAAATTGGTTAATAATTGAATATAAATAAGAATTTATTTGAACTTATTGGTTTTTGTGATTTTGAATGATATGGTTTTATAACTTGATTTGATAGAAAGGGATTAAATGAATATTTTTAACTTTAAAGAAAATTGAGACTGAATATTTAATACCGATTCAAATTTATAAATTGAGAATTTATTTAATATTTATTAGAATGATTAATTCAACATTTTCCAATTTGAAAAATTAAAGTTAAAATATAAACAAAATTTATAAAATTGAGTTATTGTAAATTGTTGAATATTTAACTCTAAAACTTTTTGAATTGGAAAATGGATTAAATTTGTAGTTAAAATCTGGATTTGAAATCGATAAATTAAATTTGTAGTTAAAATCTGGATTTGAAACCTATAAAATACGTCTACCATTAACATCTTCTCTCTTTTTAATCAAAAGGGTTCCAATCACATTAATTGCCATGGATTTCTAAGTTAAATTTTAAAAGAGAAATGAGATGATTCAATTCCTTTTATAGTGATTTAACGTGTTTATGGAATTATTGTATACAAACAAAAGCTATTAATTTGTTATTAATTGATTTCTTATTCCTATAATTAATTTGTAAGCTAAAATACATTTCAAACAAATAAACATGTTTACTCCTTTACCGAAATTATTCATTTTTGTTCTTTTATTTTTTATTTAAATGTTCACATATTAAATCAACTATTACCTTATGAACTTATTCAACTTAATTTTTCATTTTATTTCACTCAACTCTATAGTTAACATCGTTTCTTATATTAACTGCAATATTTAATTACATTTAATTTCATTGATTTCCAAGTTGATTTCAACGGATTAAATAGATGATAAGTAAAAAAATATTTACGTTTAAGTTATTTAAACACATTTTAAAAAAAAACATGTAACAACCCTGGTTTTTGGATTACCGACGAAACAAAAATTAAAATAGAAATTTTAAATTGAGATTTGAAAAAAAAAATTGTGAATTAATTGCAAGTCAGAGAAGGCCAAATGGCTTTGTTTGTGTTGAAAATAACTTACGGATGGTCGCTTCTAGCAAACCTTATTCTTCGCAATAGCAGACGTTATTACCTTATAATAACCTATGTTATTGTGAGCATAGAAGTGAGGCGTCACAACACATTTATAAATCAATTTAGTATTGAATATTGCACTAATTACAATGTTCAATTTCAACCGTAATTAAATCCAATTAATTATATTTTAATTTAATAAATTTATTAAATTTGATTTTAATTTTTATTTAATCATTTATTATCAAATGGGTAAATCTAACACTAATTTACATTTTATTACCTCAATATTCTATAGTATTGCCTTAATTCACATTAACGTAACATTTGATTACATTTAATGCAACTTATTTCTAATTTGATTTCAACAAGTTAAACAAATAGGTAACAAAAAACAATTATTACCTTTAGCTTAATTTACTCACATTTATAAGTTGATTGTCTACACAAATGTTATAATTATTTGTACAACACTAATTTTTATTCAATTTCAATTTATTACATACTATTTCATTAATTAATACAACATTTAAATTATCAATACTCTTTTAATCCAATTATAAATTATATATACTTTATTTCATCAATTAATATAACATCTAAATTTATTCCTTATTTTAAATTTATAATTAGGCATAACTTATAATTATTACAATTACTTGAGATTACATTCAAATAGTCGTTTATTACATTAATTTACATTATTAAACTTCATTCTAGTTAGTTTTCCCATTCCTACATCATAAATTTTATTTCTTCCAACATTAAATGACATAATCTTATTAAATTAACTATTTTAATTATCGAAAATTACGGGTCGTTGCATTTAGTTGCATCTAAGCTGACTTACGGGAGTCAGGGTCACGTACATACCTCTTACAGAATCGTTCCCCAAACCATCCTGCTTCATTTCTGGAATCTCCACCACCTACAAAGTTGTTAAAATGGTTTTCGGTATTGGCAGAAAGTATGATAATATCCGATCATAGTCTCTTTAACAACAAAATGCTTATTTCACACCGGATGGTATTTTAAATTTTCGAACCATTTCATATTGATATCAAAATATCATATTCAATTCAAACCATATCACTTTCGAAATTATAATTTCAAAATAGGTTAAACCCTCGTTTCAAAATCATCATATTTACTCAAAATATGTTGTTATATCCCAACTCAGGTTATTACATCATTTAGTCATATTTGTTTTAAAATCAAGGATTTAAATACAACCACTTTCACTTTGCAATTCAGAATTTAGAAAATGGTATAAATAGTTACAAATAGTTTAAATAGTTTAGTATAGTTTCACAATATAATTTAAATGGTTTGAAATACTTTAAAATAATTTAAAAAGTGGATTAAAATAGTTTAAATAGATTTAAAAATGTTTTAGTAGAACTAAAATAGATTAAATAGATTTAAAATAGATTTGACAAATTTAAAATAGATTAAAATGGGTTAATTGGTTTAAATTAGGGTAAATTAGATTAAATTGGATTAAATCGATTAAAATAAATAATTTAAAATTGATTAAATGGTTTAAAATATTTTAAAATAGATTGGCTTAGTTTAATAGTTTGAAAAATCTTACTAATAGAATTTAAAATTACATTTTTAACAGTTTATACTGAAATAATAAATTTGAAATTAACATGAAATTGTACTATTTCTTCCATTTCAACAACTCTAGACCATATCCAGATTTCAAATCAAAACCCAATTTCAAATCTTGATGTATCAATTTACGCTATTCCAATTCCAATAGATTTCAAAGTTACTATTCAAACGTCTTCAATAGCTCAATTTCAATAAATTTTGTTTATACTTCAAATTCAGCTTTAGAATCCAATTTAAACCCTCTAAGAAATTTACTTAATACAATTCAAAATTTTCAAATTTAAATATTTTAAATAATTTAGTTTACATAAATCAAATTCTATTTAAAATATTTTAGCTGAATTCAAAATTTAAAGATTTAAAATTGTTTAATTTAACCAATCCGGTGTCCGTATATAATTTTCTACCCTGTGGCCAAGTGATATGGGTATTTATCATTTCACTCCGCAAATATTTAAATTTACCGGTACATATCATTTCAAGCCGCAATTCCGAATTAAAATAAAAATCCATAAAATCGCTCGAGTCTATCATTTCAACCCATAACGATTTTTCCTAATCTATAGATCGTTCGGGTATGTATCATTTCTACCCATAGGGAACTTGCAGCGTTGTAACAATAGAAAAATATTACATCCAGTCATCCAATCTCAATAACAAAACATATATCACAATCACCATACAATCAACCAAAAAATAACACCAATCAACTGATTATTAATAACTGGTATTAAATTGACAATTAAATTCAACGTTAAATTAAATGACGATTAAATGCAACAAAAGTCATATTTAACTGGAATGACAATTTAAATATACCAAACATCAATTAATCAATTTATAGTCACATCATAAATTTAATTTAACTAACATAAGACAATTTAGTAGTTGTGAGTGGCTTAAAACACTCACCTTTGATTTCAAACCGATTTGAAATTCAAAACAAGGCCTAAATTCAACAGTCTCCAATTCGTCGAAACCAATTCCATAATGTCCGGAATTTCAATAAGATCGCAGAGGAAAAAACAGTGCATAAAACTGACCTCGTATGCAAAAGTTATGCTAATTAGAATAGTCAAAATTTAAATAAGATTTAAAATTAACAAAACATAAGGGAAAGAGCCACGTCCCCTTAGCTTTCATGCGTTAATCCTAATCTTCGTTCGAATAGGCATACGTGATCGACCTCAACCATAGCTGCCGTACATCTTCATCGCTAATTTCTGGCAACCCACGACCACTTGGGGATGAAAGAACAATACCAATGGGTGCTGCTAGACGTCAGCTTCCCATCGCCACTTCCCGATCGTCGATCGGGCAACGATCCACCGTTGAATCGTCCAAACCTAGAATGGACGGCTGAGGTTCATCTTTGATTTCTGGATAAAGGGTGCTTCAATTGCAAAAATGAATTGCAGATCTAGGTTACGCTCGTCGAGAGCTTCAAATCGGTATATAATTTGATATAGTTTGGAGGAGTTTGATTTTGAAATTGGTTTGAAGATTGAATTGTAGGGTTTGAAATTTAACTAGTTTCTGCCATTGAGGAAGGGGATAGACAAATAGAATTTTACGAATAGAGATAAGAAATAAGTGTTGTTAAGGTTAGAACAGAACAATTTATATTAACAAAGCCCGATAAGAATTAAAAAACGCATATTGAATTTGGTACGAACGACAATAGCGACCCGAAAAGCCCGTTTCATTCTCGAAACGAAAATAGGTCATTTCATTTATCAAAATAGACGTTTTCGATAATTTTAAACTTAATGGAACATGTTTCAAGTCCTAGTTCCATCATATGAAGAAGTTAGCTTTTAATAAGGTTATTTCAAACTGATTTCAAATAATTTGGTTTCCGCGCGTTTCGAGTCCGTACGATCAAATGACAAGTCCGATCGCTACGAAACTTGAAATCCTACGATAATTTACCATTACGGATCCGATGAAATTGGTTTCATCGAAATCCGAGATAGTAGCCAAAATAACTTTTTTCACGTTAATTAAATATATTAATATCATTAAATTAATTAAATCACTTTCCAATTCAAATTATATAATTAGCCAATTTTTATCATTTGTGATTACTTAGACATTTACAACAATTTTAAACAAATTTACATAACAATTCAGTGTTAAATATTACACTAATTACAATGTTCAATTTGTAACAACCCGAAAATTTTAACTATTTTAATGAAGTAATTATGTAACAGCCCATAATTTTTTAAATATTTTTGAATTTATTTTTATTTGAAAACATGGATTTTTAATTATTTAAATAATTTAAGTTTGGAATTTTTCCAATGTATGTTTGGAATTTTCTTATAATTTATTTTCCAAATTCATAAAGTAAACAATTTTTGAAAATTTTATATTTTGGTCAACTGAAAATCAAAGTTTGACCACAGTTGAAGATTTTAAATTTAAATTTTATATTTCCAATCTTTTTCTTTGAAAATGTATTTTATTTTAATATTAATTCTACTTTTCGTTTCGTAAAATTTCGTTTTTATACTTTTTAAATTTGATAACTTTCTGCGTTTTACATGCGATTGTTTTCGGTAAAATTTGTCTATTTTATATTTTCATTTTTCTACCTCAATTCAATTTTTCTATTTGCTACTTTATTTTATTTTTCCATTCTCTGTCTAATAGATTTTATTTGGATTTTTGATTGGAAATTCAAATAGATTTAGGTTACTTTTCTTGGATAGGAAGTTAGGCGTCTTTTCATTTGCCTAGTCCTTTTATTTTCTATTTTCCTACGTTTATTTCTCTAATTTTTATTTTCTATTTTATTTTCATTTGATTTTTGATTGGTTTTATTTTTAATAATTGCTTAGAAATTTCAAGAGACATAGGTTACTTGTTTTTATTTGTTGCCTTTTTTCCCTTGCCTTTCCATTTGCATAGCCAATTACTTCCCACATTTATAGCCTTGATTTCCTCCTATCAATCACGTACATATTGTTTCTCATCTCACTTCCATTTGCGTGCAAACAAAGAAAAAAATATGCAAGATCTCATGGCTCCTTTTATTGGAAATCAAGTAATACCCTTTTAATTTCCTAGCCATTCATCTCCTCATCTATAGCCGTTCATTTCTTATCCTATAGCCGTACAAATTATTCCGCTAATCACGTACAAACATATTTCATTCCCATATCAATATCCTCTTTTTCATTTGCATTTAAGAATAAAATATATTGTAAGTTTCTTTTTCCTTAACTCGTGCCTTTTCCGTTTCTTAGCATTCACTCCCACTACTTCCTAGCCGTGCATAACTTCATCTATTAGCCATGAGAAAACATCTCATTTCCCCATCTCTTCATTTCTTATTCGCGGCTAAGAAAAAGAAAATTTTTAAATACATCAAGTTTTTTTTTTATAGTGTTGCCTTTTTATTTTCCAAACCATTCAAACTCTTGCCTTTTATTGCCTGACCTCTTTATTACTTACCTTAGCCAGTCATTCCTTTAATCTAGCCGTGCTTTTGTAAACCCTAGCCGCCATATCATTTTACAAATCACGTACAAAGTTTCTCATCTCCTCATTTTATTCATTTGTGTGAAAAAAAGATACAAGCTCTATTTCATGGCTTCTCCTTATCTTCTTCTTCAATTTTCCTTTTGTTTCTCCTTTATTTATCATGTAGGCATGCTCGGCCGCCACCTTGTTCAATCCTAGCCGAGCCACATGATGATGGTCTAGCCTATTAGACCATGGCCGAGCCCACTTGGTGGTTGAAGCAAAGGTTATGTCACTATATTTCATACTTTTCCATTGTTTAAATTCTATTCTTTGTGTTGAGAATTATATTCTTATATATGTGTATTTGTTTGCATAGAAGAGTTGATCCGACTTTTCATCCACTCAAAAATATAGTCGTTCTTTGTGGATTTGGATTTGTATCTTGAATTTTAATTCTAGCTTTAAAAAGATGAGTTATTCACTCTAGACATTACGTACTTATACAATTGTGAAATGATGACAAGTGAATGTATAAATTATTATGTTATGTTCCTACCGTCCAGTGATATGTTTATATGATGTTAAGTGCTATTTATATACGTGTTACATCATCTGATATGATATTATATGATTTACTGTTATTTTATTTCTTGTTTATCACTAAAAGTTCCCTATCACTATATGTTAACGATACATACTCGTACGGACATTAGAATAAGGAAAAATCATTATGAGCTGAAATGATAGGCTTGAGTGATTTTTATTGTATTCGATTTACTTGGTATTGCGGGTTTAAATGATAGAACCCGGATTTTTCTTTTTAAATTACAGGTTGAAATGATACATATCCGTATCACTTGGCCTAGGTTAGAAAATATTATATAGGGCCATGGTTAATATTTTTAAAATAATATTTTCCTAAAAATTTATTAAGTATTTTGAATATATGAAATTTTAACTTAAAAATTTGATTTAATGGCATTAATATAAAGTGATATTTATTTTCAATAAGTTAAAATTTTGTAAGTTAACAATTGGGTTAAAGAGTAATCAAAATCTTTGTTTGGTATTAAATTTGTAATTTAAAGATCTTTATTGACGATAAATAACTTAAAAAAATTTATTTGATTTAATGAGGGATTTTGAATCTATCCTAGTGATTGTAATAGATTTTAATTTATGACATGGGTATGTTTGAATAATGAATAGCATATTTTAAACTGATAAAATGGAATACAGTTTAATTGGACATTTTGTAATAAAATTTATTTACATAGAAAATCATAGTCAATTGATGTCAAAATGAATAAATCTATGAAGAAAATTTGATTGTTATATTAACCATGATAAAATATTCTTTTGTGAAATGTTATGTTTTGTAAGATAAATAGCTATAGCTTTAAAATGAAAAAACGTAAGTTAAAACATACATGTAAGATGTAAGTTTAGTTAATATTTTAATTGATTAATATAATAAATGTCCTTTACTGTAATAACAAAAATGAAAGAAACGTGTGAGGTTCTAATTAATGCAAGAAACATGTAAAGTTTTAATGAATGCAATAAACATGTAAAGTTTTAATTAATGAAAGAAACGTCTAAAGTTCTAATCAATGAAAGAAACGTGCAAAGTTCTAATCAATGAAAGAAACATGTAAAGTTTTAATTAATGAAAGAAACGTGTAAAGTTCTAATCAATGAAAGAGACATGTAAAGTTTTAATCAATGAAAGAAACATGTAAATTGATTAAATGATAAATGCTCTTTAGTGTAATAGGAATGTAAATTAAAAGGTACATTTGATAATGTAAGTTTTAATTAGTGTGATATTGATTAAAGAAATAAATGCTCTTTATTGTAATAAAAACGTAAATTAAAACGTACATTTGATAATGTAAGTTTTAATTAGTGTAATATTGATTAAATGATAAATGCTCTTTATTGTAATAAATGTAAGTTAAAACGTACATTTAACATGTAAGTTTTAATTAATGTAATGGTGTATTTTAAATTGATTAGAATGATAAATGTTCCTTATTTAATAATAAAATGTAAGTTGATAATGTACATTTGATATGTGAGTTTTAATTAATGTAAATGGCATATTATAAATGATTAAAATAATAAAGTTTCTTTATTATAATAATAAATGTAAGTTAATAATGTACTTTTGACTTAACATAAGAATTTCAGCTTTATATTGGATATTCCAGCAACAAAGTTTATTTGACTATAAGGCTATGATAAAATGACCATGTTAAAATTTGTAAGTATATAGATACTTTGATTATATAAAATGTTAAAGTGGAAAGTATTACATTCCAAAAATGCTATGATTCCTTATGGTTACATTTCCAAAATGCTATGATTTTCTTAAGTATTACTTTGCCAAAATGCTATGATGTCTTAAGGTTATGTTTTCGAAATGCTATTATTTCTAAATGTAATGTTTTCGAAAGGCTATGGTTATGGAGGTTACATTTTTAAAGTGCTATGCTTTTGGAAATGAATTTATTTGAAAGTGAATTTATTTAAGAATTGTCTGTAAATATAGTGATTTGAAACTCACTGAAATTAATGATTTAAGAATATGACTTTATAAAGTGGTTTGGGTTAGGATGATTTAAAGGAATATTTCAAGTTTAATAGATGGAAGGAAATATTCAGTGATTTGGAAAATTAGGTTCTATTTAAAGGATATAATATTACTTTGGTTTTGAAATGCAAATGATATATTGATTGAGTTTGAAATGAAATAATATAGTATTTAGTTTTGAAATGGATATTATTTTGGAAAGTAATGGTATTTGATTTTAAGTGGTTTTGGAATAGAAATGTTTTGAAATAAATATCCATGGGTTATAATAACATTGGGTTGTTAAAGAGACCGGGATCGAAAGTTGTCACACTCTCTGCCTACTCTGAAAACCACTTTAACAACCATGTACGTGGTGGAGATTCCAGAATGAAGTAGGAAGGTGGCGACGTTCGTTTTAGTTATATACATGGACCCAACTCCCGTGAGTGGCATAAGGTGGCTAAAACAGGAGCGATTCCGGGCCAATGAGGCTGCTCCTCTGATCGGACACACTCCTTTGATATTATATTCGGACTTTGAGATTGATTTGGTGGACACTTTTGATTCTTTGATTCGGAGGGTGTGACTCGAGGTGGGCGGTAGTAGCTTCTACGCGTTACCACCAGTCCTGATAGTAATTGGTATATCTACCCTGGCATTGCCTTGTTGTGCTGTGTCACCTAAACTAGCGTGCCTTGTACGAGTTTGATTTGTGTCGTACCTATGGAGTATCCTCTGGTAGCCTCCCGATCAGGAGGTACTATGGTACTATATAGACTACTGGCACTATTACGTGTTAAGGTCGAAAATGTAAAGCCTTAATGCTATTTAAAAGTAAGTTTATTTTACTGTAGACATTATTATAATAGTGAAATATTACTACATAGTAATAGTTTAATGGATCCTTAGTGGATGTACGGTCCCAAGCATCCTTTAAGTTACTTGTACATTATATTACCGTTCACTTCAGTTGGTTTACATTGTATAAGTATGTATGTCCTGACTCGAGTGTTTTGTGCTTTGCTTTACGCTCGTGTCAGACTGAGCGATACCGTATTAAAGACTCACCATCGGAGTTGGAGCTTTGCTTGAAGATCCATCCATCTATTTCACTACCAGTTATCTAGTTGATTCCAGTGTGTATTCATCTTTTTACTTGATTATCATCTTGTTATTTCTATTACATCTCGTTACTCCTATTGTATCTTGTTTAACTCTGATGTATTTATATAGTAGCTTCATGTACTACTATCTCTTCACTTCCGCTGCATTTTACTACTCTGCGTCTGTGATCTATGATTTAATTACTGTATGTTCTTAGTTTTGCCAAATTTAAATTAACAATTCGATATTTTGAGCAATTCAAGTCCGACATGTGCAGATGTGAATTGTTGAAAATATCGGGTCTGTTACAGTTGGTAACAAAGCTTTGGCTCTAGGCAAATCTTAGCATGTTTGCTAAATTTATCTACATAATCACTTTCATTTGAGTGTGAATCTCTTCCTTTTGACTCGGTTCCCTTTGAATTTTGGAACGTTCCATGTGGTTCCAAATTTCATGCTGGTTCCCTACTCTTCATCTTCTTTTGGTTTTGGAGTATCCCATACCTCCACTTCGGATGATCATTACAATGAGTCGACGGTCTCCCTAATCTGAAATTGATTTGTGAAGGGGTGAAACTCCTTTACAGTTGACATTGATTCATCGGAGATTTCTGTATCCTCGGTTCAGATGCTAGTATCTCTTGTTATCTTGAATTCTATCTCTTGAGATCGAATGTATATTTGCCTCAAAACTCCACATCGATCTAATTCTTGAAGTCGCGGTTAACCCGGTTAAAGTTGCCTGTGATTTATATAAGCTTATCCGTCTCCTTATTCGATTAGTTAATCATCTTATCTTTGGTTCCAACTTAGCCTCATATCAAAAATTTCTATGTTTCGAGTTAATCAAATTTGAATCCCTATTCTTGCTTTGTAAAGCTATATTTAAAATGTATTATATATTGTGTTGTTTGAGTTGTTGAGGTTGATTTGGCTTTTCGATCGATTCGTCTGATCAACGTTATCGATAGGATCTCCTAAACACTTGAACAGAGCAAACCGACACAATATAGTTTTCAAATTTAGTAAATGAAATAAATTTTGTATAATTATATTGTATATGTATATTAGTATAATTTTTTGAATTTTGATAGTAAATTGAATTGGTTGTTGAGAAATAATATCTGACTCTATATATAGCTTGTAACTATTAGCTTTTGTTTCATATATAAATAATTGAACTATAAAACATAGCTATAAATTAACTTGGAAATTTAAATGAATTTTAAACAAGAAACTAATAATTTAAATTTCCGATGGTTTCAAACTTTGTGTTTAAAAGTTTTGAAGGGTGTATTATTTAAAGTACTTTAAGTAGAAATTGCTTCAAAGAATTTCTTTTTAAATCAGTGCTCTTTTCTTTGTCGCTGGATAATAATTTCGATGATGGCGGCCGCATCATCGACATTAATTTTCGAGTTTCAAAGTGAAGAGACCATTCTGTAGCTTTGCTATAGTTTTGCTTTGGAAAATTAAATTGATTTGGATTTCTAAATATGAGTTGATTTATAATATATGTGATATATGATTTAAAATTTGATTTGATATATATTGTGTATATTTAGTTATCTCTAAATAGTTTGAAGTTAGTTGGAAATTTAATTCTGAAACTTTGTCTTAAAGGATAATGTCAATTATAAAATGAAATCAAAATTCTGAATAAATATTTAAGCTTGAGATAATTGAATTAGAAAATTTTATTTGTATAATATTCAATTGCATTCCAATATAACTTACCTTAATTATTAAAAGTTAACAATGTAATTGGATAATATACAATATAAAAAGGATTTTATAAATAGAATTTGGGTGTTCATAATAAATTTTATACACTTAAATTTTAGTAATAAAAGATTAATTGAGGTAAATAGAATGAAAAATTAATTGAATAAAATACAATATAAATGGTGTTAAAGGAATTTATAAATAAATTGGAATAGTTACAATAAATGTAATTACACTTAATATATGTGATTAGATATATTAAGTGGAATAAATTTAATAACAACTTGAAATAAAGAAGAATGAAATTTATTGACTAAATTATGAGTATAATAATAGATTTTCAAATTCATGGTTTTAGAAATTGTTGATTTAAGATAATTGGTTGATATGACAACGAAGTTAAAAATAGTTTAGATTTATTTAGCTTAGGTGAAATTAAATGGATGAAATCAATTATTAATTTAAGTTGAAATTTTCATAGTTTTAAATTTATTATCTTAATTTGTTTTCCAATCTCTTTTTCTTTCGGTGTTATTCTTTTCCTCTTGTTTTAATCCTATCTCCTTCTATCTTGTTTTCACTGTTTTCTTGCTTCGTTCCATTTGGGGGACAAAAAGTTTTGAGTGGAGGAGAGTGTAACAACCCATAATTTTGTAAATATTTTTGAATTCATTTTTATTTGAAAACTTTGATTTTTAATTTTTTTTAAATTTGAAGTTTGGAAATTTTCCAATGTAAGTTTGGAATTTGTTTATAATTTATTTTCCAAATTCAATTAAATAAACCATTTCTGAAAATTTTATATTTTGGTCAACTGAAAGTCAAAGTTTGGCCACAGTTGAAGATTTTAAATTTACATATTTAATTTCCAATATTTTTCTTTGAAAATATATTTTATTTTAATATTAATTCTGCTTTTCGTTTCGTAAAATTTTGTTTTATACTTTTTAAATTTGATAACTTTCAGCGTTTTACATGCGATTGATTTCAGTAAAATTTGTCTATTTTATATTTTCATTTTTCTACCTCTATATTTTCTATTTTCTACTTCATTTTATTTTTCCATTCTCTGTTCAAATGGATTTTATATGGATTTTTGATTGGAAATTCAAATAGATTTTGGTTATTTTCTTGGATAGGAAGTTAGGCCTCTTTTCATTTGCCTTAGCCATTTTATTTTCTATTTTCCTATGTTTATTTCTCTATTTTTTATTTTTTATTTTATTTTTATAAACTTTGAATATATTCATTTGATTTTTGATTGGTTTTATTTTTAATAATTGCTTAGAAATTTCAAGAGACATAGGTTACTTGTTTTATTTGTTGCCTTTCTCTTTTCCCTTGCCTTTCCATTTGCATAGTCAATTACTTTCCACATTCATAGCCTTGATTTTCTCCTATGAATCACGTACATATTGTTTCTCATCTCACTTCCATTTGCGTGCAAAAAAAGAAAAAAATATGCAAGATCTCATGGCTCCTTTTCTTGGAAATCAAGTAATGCCCTTTTAATTTCCTAGCCATTCATCTCCTCATCTATAGCTGTTCATTTCTTATCCTATAGCCCTACAAATTATTCTGCTAATCACGTACAAGAATATTTCATTCCCATTTGCATTTAAGAATTAAATATATTGTAAGTTTCTTTTTCCTTAACTCGTGCCTTTTCCGTTTCTTAGTATTCACTCCCACTACTTCCTAGCCGTGCATAACTTCATCTATTAGCCGTGAGAAAACATCTCATTTCCCCATTTCTTCATTTCTTATTCACGGCTAAGAAAAAGAAAAAATTTAAATATATCAAATTATTTGTTTTATAGTGTTGCCTTTTTATTTTCCAAACCATTCGAACTCTTGCCTTTTATTGCCTAGCCTCTTTATTACCTACCTTAGCCATTCACTCCTTTAATCTAGCCATGCTTTTGTAAACCCTAGCTGCCATATCATTTTACAAATCACGTACAAAGTTTCTTATCTCCTTATTTTATTCATTTGTTTGAAAAAAAAATACAAGCTCTATTTCATGTCTTCTCCTTACCTTCTTCTTCTATTTTCCTTTTGTTTCTCCTTTGTTTTCCTTCTAGGACTGCTCCGCCACCACCTTGTTCAACCCTAGCCGAGCCACATGATGATGGTCTAGCCTATTAGACCATAACCGAGCCCACTTGGTGGTTGAAGCAAAGGTTATGTCACTATATTTCATATTTTTCCATTGTTTAAATTCTATTCTTTGTGTTGAGAATTATATTCTTATATATGTGTATTTGTTTGCATACAAGAGTTGGATCTGACTCTTCATCCACTCAAAAATATAATCGTTCTTTGTCGTGCCTTTTAATTCTTTGTGGATTTGGATTTGTATCTTGAATTTCAATTCTAGCTTTAAAAAGGTGAGTTATACACTCTAGACATTACGTACTTATAAAATTGTGAAATGATGACAAGTGAATTGTATAAATTATTGTGTTATGTTCCTATCTGCTAGTGATATGTTTATATGATGTTAAATGCTGTTTATATACCTGTTACATTATCTGATATGATATTATATGCTTTACTGTTATTTTATTTCTTGTTTATCACTGCAAGTTCCCTATCACTATGGGTTGAAATGATACATATCCGAACGGACATTAGAATAAGGAAAAATCATTATAAGCTGAAATGATAGGCTTGAGTGATTTTATTGTATTTGATTTACTTGGGATTGTGGGTTTGAAATGATAAAACCTAGATTTTTCTTTTTAAATTACGGGTTGAAATGATACATACCCGTATCACTTGGCCTAGGTTAGAAATATTATACAGGCCCATGGTTAATATTTTTAAAATAATATTTTCCTAAAAATTTATTAAGTATTTTGAATGTATGAAATTTTAACTTAAAAATTTGATTTAATGGCTTTAGTATAAAGTGATATTGGTTTTCAATAAGTTAAAATTTTATAAGTTGATTATTGGGTTAAAGTGTAATCAAAATCTTTATTTGGTATTAAATTTGTAATTTAAAGAACTTTATTGACGATAAATAACTTAAAAAAAATTATTTGATTTAATGAGGGATTTTAAATCTAGCCTAGTGATTGTAATAGATTTTAATTTATGAAATGGGTATGTTTGAATAATAAATAATGTATTTTGAAATGATAAAATGGAATACAGTTTAATTGGACATTTTGTAATAAAATTTATTTA
Source organism: Allium cepa (assembly GCA_030765085.1). Lineage (NCBI taxonomy): Eukaryota > Viridiplantae > Streptophyta > Magnoliopsida > Asparagales > Amaryllidaceae > Allium > Allium cepa. The sequence goes on from CM060941.1 coordinate 1,049,073,545, forward strand.
ACTAGAAAATCATAGTTAATTGATGTCTAAATGAATAGATCTATGAAGAAAATTTGATTGTTATATAAATATGATAAAATATTGTCTTGTGAAATGTTATGTTTTGTAAGATAAATAGCTATGACTTTAAAATGGAAGAACGTAAGTTAAAACATACATGTGAGATGTAAGTTTAATTAATATTTTAATTGATTAATATAATAAATGTTCTTTACTGTAATAAAAAACCCGAAAGAAACGTGTAAGTTCTAATTAATGCAAGAAACATGTAAAGTTTTAATTAATGCAAGAAACGTCTAAAGTTTTAATTAATGAAAGAAACGTCTAAAGTTCTAATCAAGGAACGTCTAAAGTTTTAATTAATGAAAGAAACGTCTAAAGTTCTAATCAATGAAAGAAACGTGCAAAGTTCCAATCAATGAAAGAAACATGTAAAGTTTTAATTAATGAAAGAAACGTGTAAAGTTCTAATCATGAAAGAAACATGTAAAGTTTTAATGAATGAAAGAAACATGTAAATTGATTAAATGATAAATGCTCTTTACTGTAATAGGAATGTAAATTAAAATGTACATTTGATGATGTAAGTTTTGACTAGTGTAGTATTGATTAAAATAATAAATGCTCTTTATTGTAATAAAAATGTAGATTAAAATATACATTTGATAATGTAAGTTTCAATTAGTGTAATATTGATTAAATGATAAATGCTCTTTATTATAATAAATGTAAGTTAAAACGTACATTTGACATGTAAGTTTTAATTAATGTATGGTGTATTTTAAATTGATTAAAATGATAAATGTTCCTTACTGTAATAATAAAATGTAAGTTGATAATGTACATTTGATACGTAAGTTTTAATTAACGTAAATGGCATATTTTAAATGATTAAAATAATAAAATTTCTTTATTGTAATAATAAATGTAAGTTAATAATGTACTTTTAACTTAACATAAGACTTTCTGCGTCAAATTGGATATTACAACAACAAAGTTCATTTAACTATAAGGCTATGATAAAATGACCATGTTAAAATTTGTAAGTATGTAAATACTTTGATTATATAAAACGTTAAATTGGAAAGTATTACATTCCAAAAATGCTATGATTCCTTAAGGTTACATTTCCAAAATGCTATGATTTTCTTAAGTATTACTTTTCCAAAATGTTATGATGTCTTAAGGTTATGTTTTCGAAATGCTATTATTTCTAAATGCAATGTTTTCGAAAGGCTATGATTATAGCGGTTACATTTTTAAAGTACTATGGTTTTGGAAATGAATTTATTTGAAAGTGATTTTATTTAAGAATTGTCTTTAAATATAGTGATTTGAAACTCATTGAAATTAATGTTTTAAGAATATGACTTTATAAAGTGGTTTGGGTTTGGATGATTTAAAGGAATATTTCAAGTTTAATAAATGGAAGAAAATATTCAGTGATTTGGAAATTTAGGTTTTATTTAAAGGATATTTTATTACTTTGGTTTTGAAATGGAAATGATATATTGATTGAGTTTGAAATGAAATAATATAGTATTTAGTTTTGAAATGGATATTATTTTGGAAAGTAATGGTATTTGATTTTAAGTGGTTTTGGAATAGAAATGTTTTGAAATGAATATCCATGGGTTATAATAACGTTGGGTTGTTAAAGAGACCGGGATCGGAAATTGTCACACTCTCTGCCAACTTTGAAAACCACTTTAACAACCGTGTATGTGGTAGAGATTCTAGAATGTAGTAGGTTGGTGGTGATGTTCCTTTAAGGTATATACATGGACCCGACTCCCGTGGGTTGGCATAAGGTGGCTAAAACAGGACGATTCCGGGCCAATGAGGTCGCTCCTCTGATCGGACACACTCCTTCGATATTATATTTCGACTTTGAGATTGATTTGGTGGCCACTTTTGATTCTATGATTTTGGGGTTGTGGATCGAGGCGGGCGGTAGTAACTGCTACGCGTTACCACCAGTCCGGATAGTAATTGGTATACCTACCCTGACATTGCCTTGTTGTGCTGTGTCACCTACCCTAGCGTGCCTTGTACAAGTTTGATTTGTATCCTACCTATGAATTATCCTCTGGTAGCCTCCCGATCAAGAGATATTACGATATTGTATAGACTACTGGCACTGTAACATGTTAAGGTGGAAAATGTAAAGCCTTAACGCTATTTAAAAGTAAGTTTATTTACTATAGACATTATTATAATAACGAAATATTACTACATTGTAAATAGTTTAACCGAATCCTTAGAGGATGGGCGGTCCCAAGCATCCTATAAGTTACTTATACCTTATATTAAGTTCACTTGAGTTAGTTTACATTGTAAAAGTATGTATGTCCATACTCGAGTGTTTTGCTTTACGCTCGGGTCAGACTGAGCGATACAATATTAGAGACTCACCATCGGAGTTGGAGCTTTGCTTGAAGAACCAACCATCCATTTCACTCTTAGTTATCCAGTTGATTCTAATGTGTATTCAACTTTTTACTTGATTATCATCTAGTTATTTCTATTGTATCTCGTTACCCCTGCTGTATCTTGTTTAACTCTGATGTATTTATATAGTAGCTTCATGAACTACTATCTCTTTACTTCCGCTGCATTTTACTACTCTGTGTCTGTGATCTATGATTTATTTACCGTATGTTCTGAGTTTTTCCAAATTTAAATTAACAATTCGTTATTTTGAGCAATTCAAGTCCGACATGTGCGGAAGCAAATTGTTGGAAATAGTGGGTCCGTTACAGTTGATATCAAAGCTTTGGCTCTAGGCTAAATTTAGCATGTATGGTAAATTTATCTACCGAATCACTTTCATTCGAGTGTGAATCTCTTCCTTTTGACTCGGTTCCCTTTGAATTTTGGAACGTTCCCTGCGGTTCCAAATTTCATTTCGATTCCCTACTCTTCATCTTCTTTTGATTTTGGAGTATCCCATACCTCCACTTCGGATGATCTTTACAATGAGTCGGCGATCTCGCCAATCTCAAATTGATTTGTGAAGGGGTGAAACTCCTTTATGATTGGCATTGATTCACCGGAGATTTCTGCATCCTCGGGTCAGATGCTAGTATTTCTTGTTATCTCAAGTTCTATCTCTTGAGATCGGATGTAGATTTGCCTCAGAACCCCAAATCGATCTAGTTCTTGAAGTCATGGTTAACCGGTTAAAGTTGTCCGTGATTTATATATGCTTATCCATCTCCTTGTTCGGTTTGTAATCATCTTATCTTTGGTTCCAACATAGCTGCAAATCAAAATTTTCTTTGTTTTGCATTAATCAAATTTAAATCCCTATTCTTTCTTTGTAAAGCTATATTTAAAATGTTTTTTATATCGTGATGTTTAAGTTGTTGAGGTTGATTTGGGTTTTCGATCGATTCGTCTGATCAACGTTATCGATAGGATCTCCAAAATACTTGAACGGAGCAAACCGATGCAATATAGTTTTCAAATTTAATAAATGAAACAAAATTTTGTATAATTATATTGTATATGTATATAAGTATAATTTTCTGAACTTTGATAGTAAATTGAATTGGTTGTTGAGAAATAATATGTGACTCTATATATAGCTTTTAACCATTAGCTTTTGTTTCATATACAAATAATTGAACTATAAAACATAGCTATAAATTAACTTGGAAATTTAAATGAATTTAAAACAAGAAACTAAGAATTTAAATTTTCGATGGTTTCAAACTTTGTGTTTGAAAGTTTTGAAGGGTGTATTATTTAAAGTATTTTAAGTAGAAATTGCTTCGAAGAATTTTTTTTAAATCAGTGCTCTTTTCTTTGTCGCTGGAAAATAATTTCGGTGATGGCGGCCGCACCATCGACATTCATTTTCGAGTTTCGAAGTGAAGAGACCATTCTGTAGCTTTGCTAAAGTTTTGCTTTGGGAAATTGAATTGATTTGGATTTCTAAATATGAGTTGATTCGTAATATATGTGATATATGATTTAAAATTTGATTTGATATATATTGTGTATATTTATTTATGTCTAAATAGTTTGAAGTTAATTGGAAATTTAATTCTGAAACTTTGTCTTAAATGATAATGTCAATTATAAAATGAAATCAAAATTCCGAATAAATATTTAAGCTTGAGATAATTTAATTAGAAAATTTTATTTGTATAATATTCAATTGCATTCCAATATAACTTACCTTAATTATTAAAAGTTAACAATGTAATTGGATAATATATAATATAAAAAGGATTTTATAAATAAAATTTGAGTGTTCATAATAAATGTTATACATTTAAATTTAGTAATAAAAGATTAATTAAGGTAAATAGAATGAAAAGTTAATTGAATAAAATACGATATAAATGGTGTTAAAGGAATTTATAAAAAAATTGGATTAGTTACAATAAATGTAATTGCACTTAATGTATGTGATTAGATATATTAAGTGGAATAAACTTAATAACAACTTGAAATAAAGAAGAATGAAATTTACTGACTAAATTATGAGTATAACAATTGATTTTCAAAATTCATGGTTTTAGAAATTGTTGATTTAAGATAATTGGTTGAAATGACAATGAAGTTAGAAATAGTTAAAGATTTATTTAACTTAGGTGAAATTAAATGGATGAAATCACTTATTAATTTAAGTTGAAATTTTCATAGCTTTAAATTTATTATCTTAATTTGTTTTCCAATCTCATTTTCTTTCGGGGTTATTCTTTTCCTCTTGTTTTAATCTATCTCCTTCTATCTTGTTTTCTCTGTTTCCTTGCTTCGTTCCATTTCGAGGACGAAAAGTTTTGAGTGGAGGAGAGTGTAATAGTCCATAATTTTGTAAATATTTTTTAATTTATTTTTATTTAAAAACTTTGATTTTTAATTATATACAAAATTGAGGTTTGGAATTTTTCCAATGTAAGTTTGGAATTTGTTTATAATTTATTTTCCAAATTTAATAAAATAAACAATTTCTGAAAATTTTATATTTTGGTCAACTGAAGGTCAAAGTTTGACCATAGTTGAAGATTTTAAATTTAATTTTTTAATTTCCAATCTTTTTCTTTGAAAATTTATTTTATTTTAATATTAATTCAGCTTTTCGTTTTGTAAAATTTCGTTTTATACTTTTTAAATTTGATAACTTTCAGCGTTTTACATGCGATTGTTTTCAGTAAAATTTGTCTATTTTATATTTTCATTTTTCTACCACAATTCTATTTTTTTTATTTTCTACTTTATTTTATTTTTCCAATCTCTATTATAATGGATTTTATTTGGATTTTTGATTGGAAATTCAAATAGATTTAGGTTACTTTTCTTGGATGGGAAGTTATGCCTCTTTTCATTTGCCTTAGCCTTTTTATTTTCTATTTTCCAATGTTTATTTCTCTAATTTTTATTTTCTATTTTATTTTCTATTTTCCTATGTTTATTTCTCTAATTTTTATTTTCTATTTTATTTTTATAAAATTTGAATATATTCATTTGATTTTTGATTGGTTTTATTTTTAATAATTGCTTACAAATTTCAAGAGACATAGGTTACTTGTTTTTATTTATTTCCTTTTTCTTTTCCCTTCCCTTTCCATTTGCATAGCTAATTACTTCCCACATTCATAGCCTTGATTTTCTCCTATCAATCACGTACATATTGTTTCTCATCTCACTTCCATTTGCGTGCAAACAAAGAAAAAAATACGCAAGATCTCATGGCTCCTTTTCTTGGAAATCAAATAACGCCCTTTTAATTTCCTAGCCATTCATCTCCTCATCTATAGCCGTTCATTTATTATCCTATAGCCATACAAATTATTCCACTAATCACGTATAAGAATATTTCATTCCCATCTCAATATCCTCTTTTTCATTTGCATTTAAGAATAAAATATATTGTATATTTCTTTTTCCTTAACTCGTGCCTTTTTCGTTTCTTAGCATTCACTCCCACTACTTCCTAGCCGTGCATAACTTCATCTATTGGCCGTGAGAAAACATCTCATTTCCCCATCTCTTCATTTCTTATTCACGGCTAAGAAAAAGAAAAAATTTAAATACATCAGGTTATTTGTTTTTTAGTGTTGCCTTTTTATTTTCCAAACCACTCGAACTCTTGCCTTTTATTGCCTAGCCTCTTTATTACTTACCTTAGCCATTCATTCCTTTAATCCAACCATGCTTTTGTAAATCCTAGCCGCCTTATCATTTTACAAATCACGTACAAAGTTTCTTATCTCCTTATTTTATTCATTTGTGTGAGGAAAAGATACAAGCTCTATTTCATGGCTTCTCCTTACCTTCTTCTTCTATTTTCCTTTTGTTTCTCCTTTGTTTTTCTTCTAGGTATGCTCGGCCACCACCTTGTTCAACCCTAGCCGAGCCACATGATAATGGTCTAGCCTATTAGTCCATGGCCGAGCCCACTTAGTGGTTGAAGCAAATGTTATGTCACTATATTTCATATTTTTCCATTGTTTAAATTCTAATCTTTCTGTTGAGAATTATATCCTTACATATGTGTATTTGTTTGCATACAATAGTTGGATCTGACTCTTCATCCACTCAAAAATATAGTCGTTCTTTGTCGTGCCTTTTCGTGCTTTGCGGATTTGGATTTGTGTCTTGAATTTCAATTCTAGCTTTAAAAAGGTGAGATATTCACTCTAGACATTACGTACTTATATAATTGTGAAATGATGATAAGTGAATTGTATATGTTCCTACCTGCCTGTGATATGTTTATATGATGTTAAATGCTATTTATATACCAAATACATCTAATATGATAATATATGCTTTACTGTTATTTTATTTCCTGTTTATCACTGCAAGCCCCCTATCACTATGGGTTGAAATTATATATACCCGAACGGACATTAGAATATGGAAAAATCATTACGAGATAAAATCACAGGCTTGAATGATTTTTATTGCATTTGATGTATTTAGAATTGCGGGTTTGAAACGATAGAACCCGGATTTTTCTTTTTATATTACGGGTTGAAATGATACATATCCGTATCACTTGGCCTAGGCTAGAAAATATTATATAGTCCCATGGTAAATATTTTTAAAATAATATTTTCCTAAAAATTTATTAAGTATTTAGAATATATGAAATTTTAACTTAAAAATTTGATTTAATCGCTTTAATATAAAGTGATGTTGATTTTCAATAAGTTAAAAATTTATAGTTGACAATTGGGTTAAAGAGTAATCAAAATCTTTATTTGGTATTAAATTTGTAATTTAAAGATCTTTATTGACGATAAATAACTTAAAAAAATTTATTTGATTTAATGAGGGATTTTAAATCTAACCTAGTGATTGTAATAGATTTTAATTTATGAAATGTGTATGTTTGAATAATAAATAATGTATTTTGAACTGATAAAATGGAATACAGTTTAATTGGACATTTTGTAATAAAATTTATTTAACTCAAAAATCATAGTTAATTGATGTCTAAATGAATAGATCTATGAAGAAAATTTGATCGTTATATTAACTATGATAAAGTATTCTTTTGTGAAATGTTATGTTTTGTAAGATAAATAACTATGACTTTGAAATGGAAAAATGTAAGTAAAAACATACATGTGAGATGTAAGTTTAATTAATATTTTAATTGATTAACATAATAAATGTTCTTTACTATAATAACAAAAACGAAAGAAACATGTAATGTTCTAATTAATGCAAGAAACATGTAAAGTTTTAATTAATACAAGAAACATGTAAAGTCCTAATCAATGAAAGAAACGTGTAAAGTTCTAATCAATGAAAGAAACATGTAAAGTTTTAATTAATGAAAGAAACGTGTAAAGTTCTAATCAATGAAGGAAACATGTAAAGTTTTAATTAATGAAAGAAACGTGTAAAGTTCTAATCAATGAAAGAAACATGTAAAGTTTTAATTAATGAAAAAAACATGTAAAGTTTTAATTATTGTAATATTGATTAAAATGATAAATGCGCTTTACTGTAATCAAAACGTAAATTAAAACGTACATTTGATAACGCAAGTTTTAATTAATGTAATATTGTTCAAAATAATAAATGCTCTTTACTGTGATAAAATATAAATTAAGCGTACATTTGATAATGTAAGTTTTAGTTAATGTAATATTGGTTAAAATAATAATTGCTCTTTACTGTAATAAAAATGTAAATTAAATGTACATTTGATAATGTAAGTTTTAATTAATGTAATATTGGTTAAAATAATAAAAGCTCTTTACTGTAATAAAAATGTAAATTAAACATACATTTGATAATGTAAGTTTAATTAGTGTAATGTTGATTAAATGATAAATGAACTTTACTGTAATAGGAATGTAAATTAAAACGTACATTTGATAATGTAAGTTTTAATTTGTGTAATATTGATTAAAATAATAAATGCTTTTATTGTAATAAAAATGTAAATTAAAACGTACATTTGAAAATGTAAGTTTTAATTAGTGTAATATTGATAAAATGATAAATGCTCTTTATTGTAATAAATGTAAGTTAAAACGTACATTTAGCATGTAAGTTTTAATTAATGTAATGGTGTATTTTAAACTGATTAAAATGATAAATGCTCCTTAACGTAATAATAAAATGTAAGTTTATAATGTACATTTGATATGTAAGTTTTAATTAATGTAAATGACATATTATAAATGATTAAAGTAATAAAGTTTCTTTATTGTAATAATAAATGTAAGTTAATAATGTACTTTTGGCTTAACATAAGAATTGGATATTCCAGCAACAAAGTTTATTTGACTATAAGGCTATGATAAAATGACCATGTTAAAATTTGTAAGTATATAAATGCTTTGATTATATAAAATGTTAAAGGGGAAAGTATTACATTCCAAAATTGCTATGATTCCTTAAGGTTACATTTCCAAAATGCTATGATTTTCTTAAGTATACTTTTCCAAAATTCTATGATGTCTTAAGGTTATGTTTTTGAAATGCTATTATTTCTAAATGTAATGTTTTCGAAAGGCTATGATTATAGAGGTTACATTTTCAACGTACTATGGTTTTGGAAATGAACTTTGAAAGTGAATTTATTTAGGAATTGTCTTTAAATGTAGTGATTTGAAACTCATTGAAATTAATGATTTAAGAATATGACTTTATAAAGTGGTTTGGGTTAGGATGATTTAAAGGAATATTTCAAGTTTAATAAATGGAAGGAAATATTTAATGATTTGGAAATTTAGGTTTTATTAAAGGACATATTATTACTTTGGTTTTGAAATGGAAATGATATATTGATTGAGTTTGAAATAAAATAATATAGTATTAGTTTTGAAATGGATATTATTTTGGAAAGTAATGGTATTTGATTTTAAGTGGTTTTGGAATAGAAATGTTTTGAAATAAATAGCCATGGGTTATAATAACGTTGGGTTGTTAAAGAGACTGGGACCGGAAGTTGTCACACTTTTTGCCAACACCGAAAACCACTTTAACAACCGTGTACATGGTGGAGATTCCAGAATGAAGTAGGATGGTGGTGACGTTCCTTTAAGGTATATACATGGACCCGAATCCCGTGAGTTGGCATAAGGTGGCTAAAACAGGAGCAATTTCAGGCCAATGTGGTCCCTCCTCTGATCGGACACACTCCCTCGATATTATATTCCGACTTTGAGATTGATTTGGTGGCCACTTTTGATTCTTTTATTTTGGAGGTGTGACTCAAGGTGGGAGGTAGTAGCTGCTATGCGTTAGCACCAGTCTGGATATTAATTGGTATATCTACCCTGATATTGCCTTGTAGTGCCATGTCACCTAACCTAGCGCGCCTTGTACGAGTTTGATTTGTGTCGTACCTATGGGGTGTCCTCTGGTAACCTCCCGATCAGGAGGTATTACGGTACTGTATAGACTACCGACACTATTACGTGTTAAGGTGGAAAATATAAAGCCTTAATGTTATTTAATAGTAAGTTTATTTATTATAGACATTATTATAATAGCGAAACATTACAACATAGTAAATAGTTTAACAAATCCTTAGAGGATGGGCGGTCCCAAGCATCCTTTAAGTTACTTGTACCTTATATTACAGTTCACTTGAGTTGGTTTACATTGTATAAATTTGTATGTCCTCACTCGAGTGTTTTGTGTTTTGCTTTACGCTCGGACCAGACTGAGTTATACAGTACTAGAGTCTCACCATCGGAGTTGGATCTTTTCTTAAAGATCCAGCCATCTATTTCACTCTCATTTATCCAGTTGATTCCAGTGTGTATTCAAATTTTTACTTGATTGTCATCTTGTTATTTCTGTTGTATCTCGTTACCCATGTTGTATCTTGTTTAACTCTGATGTATTTATATACTAGCTTCATGAACTACTATCCTTTTACTTCCGCTGCATTTTACTACTCTGTGTTTGTGATCTATGATTTATTTACTGTATGTTCTGAGTATGCCAAATTTAAATTAACAGTATGGTATTTTGAGTAACTCAAGTCCGACAAATGCGGATGCGAATTGTTGAAAATAGCGGGTCCGTTACAAATTAACTGAATTTTTGTGAAATTTTGAATTTGGAAATAAAAATTTGATATTTGGAATACGTCTATATAGACATAGCAAATGGTAAATTTTCATAAGAAGTATCGAAGTTTATTTTCTTGTATAATTTAATTTAAATTTAAATCAGTTAATACTTGATGATGATAAAATAATTTTCAAACCTGAATATTTTTATATAGTAAATTTGTAAATAACATTCTGAGTGAGACGTCACATTTCGTTTTGTCAAATTTAGACTACTATTGCTCCCTTTATCTTATTTTCGGCGTATTAGCAGCATTTCGGTACCGACTATCGACTTTTGATAGGATAATCACCACTGATATCCGTATACCATTTTGATCATCTCGTCGTGCTGATCTTCGCAGTATATTCATGTATTTTTTTGGAGTCCGAAAGACGGCGAAATCTACTGAATGATTTCCATATCGGTTCCGTAATTTGGCTTTTGGATTTCCTGACCATTCATTTCTGACCATGTTATACCAACAGCCTTCAGCTTTTATTTTATCCACCAGTTCAAACTGCAACTTTTATTATTTCTTGAGTTTAACGTATTGGCTTTCGACTTTTCAAATTTGTCCTCTGTGCTTCGATGTTTAGTTTTGCTTTTGAGATTTTATTTCAATATAAAAATTTATATATTGTTCAAATCATTCATCTTCTCCCTCAACTTACTCTCGCCTCTTTCCATTTTTGTTGCCTTCCCACGCATGTAGCCTCCGTGCTTCGTCCATTTCCCATCGCTTCTTGCTGCCATGACATCTCATCGCAATCCCCATGACCAACCGCACGCGAGTCCACTTCTCGGCCGAAGCTCCTCGCCTCTCACCCTCTTTTCTCTCTTCTCCATCAGCCGAGTACCCTGACCATCCCTCAGCCTCGCCTATCCCCAACTTCAGCCCTTCACTATTCCAGCAGCTAGCACCTTGAGCCGCCCACAACTTACATCGATCGAGCTTCCTCTTGCTCCTCTTGCCGACCACCACTTGAAACTCAATCTCTCTACACTCGAGCCTTCTTTCGCTGAGGTAATTATATATACATTTTATTGACTGTGATAGTTCAAAATGTATATATATTTCTTCCAATCTTTGTTGCTATTGCCTGTTCGTATACAATATTAATATAAGTTATATATATTATACTAATATTAATAAAGTTATCTATTTTATAATCTGGTTATATAAGTTGTTTTATTTTATAATGGGTTCTGTATGAAAGTGTGTGTGTGTGTGTAATTGCAGTATGTTTGTATAAGTTTATGGTTGTATCAATTTTTTTAGATATATATGTTGTTTATTGATTTTATATATATCAGTTTGTAGTTTTATGTTAGTACGTACGTGAGTTGTATAGGTATATTTATTAATAGATATATATGAGCATTCACAATATGGGTTTATATATATACGATTGTATGTACCTATATGCTACAGTGCGTGTGCGCATGCGCACACACACACACACACACATATATATGAATTTGCAACATACTTTATATTATTGATGGTGTATTATTTATGCTTTACAAGTGGTTTATAGTATGAGATATTTTAAAAAGAGTACTAATATGTTAGTGTGTATGTTAGATCGTATAAAATTATGTAATATGATGGTAAGTATATTTCACATAGTTCAGATTTCAAAAGAAAAAATATATTATCATATAAAGATGTTGTTGGCAGTCTACATATATAAAGTTTCAATGTAGGTGGTTCTATATAAAAATTTATGTAGTACGTTTGTTTGGATATGGATATAAAACATTTGTGTATATGTTTATATAAGTTATATATATATTAAAATAAATTGTTTATATTGATTTTTATAATGAATATTGATATTTGGATTTTCCTTAGAAATATATATCTATATATGTTATTTAAAAATTGAGTTTGTAATATTATATTAGTTATTAGAGAAAGATATATATAGATATAATACTTATTTTGTTTCAGTTTATGTCAAGCTAATTTAATTCATTCTCATTTATTCCTTATCTATCAGCTAGTCTGTCGAATTCGTGCTGATCTAGCTTTGCTTTGGAATTCGTGTGTGGATTCGTAACTCATCTCATTCTCGTTCATATCTAGAATCAAAAGATGAGCAGTCACTCATGATTAACGTTCTTATATTTATTAAATTTGATTTCAATTGAAACGACAATTGAAATATGCTGCTGTTAGTTATTTACATTGCTATATATATATATATGATATTATCCGTATCTGTTTACCAGTGACATCTAACACCATTATCTGTTATATTAATGATATATGCCTATTATATTATTATCATATCTGTTATCACTCGGCAAGTTCCTTGTTAGTATTGAATTCCCTATGGGTTGAAATGGTACATATCCGAACGATCTACAGAATCGGAGGAAATCGTTATGGGTTGAAATGATAATCCCAAGCGATTTTCATTGAATAGAATTTGGGATTGCGGGTTGAAATGATATGTACCCATAGAATAGAGAATTATATATAGACACCGTTGATGTGTGTGTGTGTGTATATATATATATATATATATATATATATTGAAATGATTTCCAAGGTTTGAAAAGATATAGATATGGTTTTATATAAATATTGATTTTTAAATATTATATATATAAATGTTATTTTATATATAGTTAAATTTTTGATTTTTAAAAATTATATGGTTTGAAAATTTTAAAATTATAACTAGTTTTGAAATTATAAATTTTAAGAATTTACTTATAATTTACTATTTTAAAATATGTATAAATTAGTTTAATATAAAATAAGTTCAATAATATGATTTAAGTTTAATAATAAATTTGATTTAATTAATATGTAATATATTTAAGTATTTATTTAAAATTATATTTTAAAAATAGATTTTATGGTAATTTAAATAAATTAAAGTTGGGAAGATAAATTAATTTAATTTGAAATCGTATTCTTTTGAGAGCTATATTAATTTTAAAAAAATCGATTTGGAACCTAATGAATTTGAGATTAAAGATATGATTCTATAACTTGATTTGATTTAAAGTGATAAATTGAATATTTCAAGTTTAAATAAATTAAAGGAATATCTAGTTTATTTCAAATGTAATTTAAAGTCTATTTAATTAATATTGGATTGATTAAGTGAATATTTCAAAAAAAAATAATGAAGTCAAATTTAGGTATATATGAAATTATCAAACTTAGTCTTGAAAATGTGGAATATTTAAAGCTTTGAAATATATCGAAATTGAAATGGTTTATTTCGTGGCTCAAATCTGTATTTGAAATTGATATAATTTCAAAGGGTTTATTGAGAAACTGAATTGAATCGAAATTGATGAATTGAGATTGAATTAAATTTGAATTTTTGATTTAAAGATGATTTGAATCGATTGTGAAATTTGAGGAACCTATTTTATTATGTAAAGTTTCAAAACTATTTATATATTTTATTTTGTAAATTTTTAATATAAACTATTTTAATATACTAATTATTTTAATATTAACTATTTTAAATATAATCTATTTTAATATTCTAATTATTTTAATATAAACTATTTTAACACGTAACTATTTTTATATAGACTATTTTATTTTAGCAACTGCTTTATTTTATATACTATTATTAATATCTAAATTGTTCAAATGGAAAGTTGTGAATTTCGAAGTATTTTGTTATCAAGTGTTATGATTTCCAAAGTGTTACCAATTCTAAGCCTTATAATTTCGAAAGTGTTATAACTTTGAAGTTCTGGGATTTTGGGAATGAATATATTTGAAGTGAAATAATATCATATTGATATGGTTTTGAAATGGAAATGATATTTTGGTTTTGAAGTATAAACTATTTTAAAATGATCGCGGTGTTATAATAAAGTTTGATTGTCAAACAGACCAGGATCGGTTATTGTCATACTCTTTACCAATATCGAAAATCACTTTAATAACCGTGTACGAGGTGGAGATTGCAGAATGAAGTAGGATGGTGGCGACGATCCTATATGAGGTATACACGTGGACCTAGTTAATTAAATCCATTTATTTTGATTTCGATCTTTTTATTCAATCAATCTTGACTCTATGCACATAGTTAACATTTGTTTATCTCTTATTACACAAATATTCTACATTTATCATCTTTTACCATTTTAGTTGTAATATTTCGATTATTTTGAATCTTTGTGAGGTCCCACCTTTTTGTACGCTTTAATCGATGATAATCACACACGTCAGACTTGAACCATGCAGAAGGGCGGATTGTTATGGCATAAATAAGAAAAAGAAAAGAAAGAAAAAAGAAAGAAAAGCAAAATAGAATCTTGCAGCGGAACGATAAAATATAATAATCAAATAAACAGTTCATAAAGCCGTTTTACAAAAACATTTGATTATACTTATACAATACATATCAGAGTTACACATACCAGAGAATAATCAATAACAATGCAGCAAAACAATGTGATGCAATGGAATAATATAGTAAATAATAATAATACAATCTTCGACATCGTCCTCCAGTAATAGGGTCTTCAAATCCTGAAATGCTCAGGCTGACCCGAGCGAATTGAAAAGACAAAGCACTTGAGTCAGAACTAAAAGATCTTATGTGAGTTAAATCACGGTAAATAATATGAGTGGAACGGCGTCAGAGATGTTTACGGAATTTGACATCTCCTATCCAGTGTCTAACGTGAGTGCAGTAACTTAAGAGATGTTCGGGATCACATCTCCTAAAGATCGATTAAACTATTTACTATGTATTAATATTTCACTATTATAATAATGTCTATAGTAAAATAAACTTACTTTTAAATAGCGTTAAGGAGTGACCTGATATACCCCTTAACACGTAATAGTCCCAGTAGTCCTTCCAATATCATAGTCCCTCCAACATATCAATGTCGATTTTCACATTAATTATAGTTTAAAATCCCAATAAATTAATTTATCTTGGTTTAGTTCTTGTCATTAAATAAGTTATTGCCTTATGAATATTATTGACATTTCTGTACATCTTGTTGAATTAACCTTTTCCATTTCGTCTTAACACATTTTACGTAACATTTAATTTAACTTAATTACAATTGATTAAATAAATTGGTAACAAATAACAATTATCACCTTTTTTTTACGTTTAATCACATTTGTATGTTTGTTATCTACACACAAATGTCATAACTACTTACATAACACTAATTTCATCTAATTACAGTTTATTACATACTATTTCATTTATTAATACAACATTTACATTATCAGTTACACTTTTAATCCAATTATCAATTAATACACGCATTATTACAATTAATCTCAATCTATAACCAATTATAACTTTTTAATCATTTCAAAAATTAGGATTACATTAAATTAGTTATCAATTGCTTTAAATTAACATTACCAACCTTACATTCTAGTTAGTCTTTCCACTATTAAATATTAAATTTTTATGTTTTCACAACATCAATCTCCAAGCCTTATTTAATTTAGTAAATTTAATTATAAAAAATTATGCGTCATTACAAATAGGTTAATTACAATTTTTCCATTCATTTAATTTTAATTTAAAATTTAAAATTCAAATGTTCTAACCTTTATAACTTTTGCATATGAACTCGGATTCGCGCACGGTTTCTTCCATTGGATAAGTATTGAAATTCCAGACAACGTGAACTGGTTTGGTTGAATTGTAAGACTATTAGAATTTGGGTTTTTATTGGATTTTTAATGGGCTTTAAATGAAAGGTGAGTGATTTAACCCACTCACACAATACTAAATTTTCTATTGTTGGTTAAATTGAAATTATGAAGTGTTAAACTTTTATTGGTTTCCGTTTGATAGTTTAAATTGACATTTAAATTAATTTAAATTTTATATTGAATTAAATTGATATTGAATTTAATTGCTAGTTAAACGCCGACAATTGATTACTGGTAACTGTTGAGATATATTGATTGATTTGGATGTTGATTGTAATTGTATGCCTATTGATTGATATGTTGGATGTATGATTGTTTATTTATTTTGGATATATCCCTGTTATTACCCTATTTATTATTTGATATTATATAAATTGTCATTTGTATTTTTAAAATAAATTCAGAAATAGGTTGAAATGATATATACCAATGTCATCTAATTATGGATTGAAATGATATATATCCATCCATGTAATTAAAATTGAGATATATGATCACTTGGCCATAGGGTAGAATATTATATACGGACGCTGGATTTGGTTAAATTAAATGGTTTTAAAATCTTAAATTTGCATTTATACGAATTTAATTATTTTCTAATTTGAGCTTTAAAATGTTGAAATTGAAACTGTTTACATCAAATTATTTAAGGATTTAATTTGAAATCTTAAAGTGGATATTGGGATATGTATGAATTTATTAAAGTGAATTATTTGAAATTTTAATTTTAAACTTTAAATTTACTGTAATTAAAATGGTTTAAATTGGTATCTCAAAGTTTGGACATGAAATGGATTTAAACTAAATTGTTCAAAAATGAGAAATTGAATTGAAACTTTTAGCCATTTAAATAGAACCATTAAATTGAATTTTAAGTAAAGTTGAAATTATTTTGAAAGGAGGTTAAGCTAAATTGTATTTTGAATACGGAGTCGACTTGAATTGGAAATTGAAAAATTGATTTCGCTGTGATTTAGGACATGGGTTCAAATTGTTGTGAAAGAAAGAAACGGTTTTAATATAAACTATTTTATTATAAAATTATTTTAATATTCAAATTATTTTAATATATAACTATTTTAATTATCTTAACTATTTTTAAAATTAAATCTATTTATATTTAAAACCATTTCCAATCTTTAAAATTATTTTAATTATCCAAAAACATTTTCAATATTCAAAGTGTTTTGAAGGGGGAACTATTTAGATTTAAATCATTGATTTAAATATGAATGCTTTGACATGAAGGTAATGACCTCTTTTGCATTCGAAATGATTTTGAAGTGAATCTGATATTTTGATATGAAATATGACTTGTTCTTGACATGTAAAAGAACCAACCAATGTGTAAAATGACATTGGTTGTTAAAGAGACTGGGGCCGAATATTGGCGTACTTTCTGTCAATACCGGAACCACTTTAATAACTGTGTGCGCGGTGGATGTTCCAGAATGAACTAGTTGGATTAGCGAATGTTTGATAGATTTGAAGAAAGAGGACGATGATGGATGACCCCGACGTTTGTGTCAATTTGAAATGACTAAAACAGGACAACTTGTTCTGACCATTGAGGCTAGCAACCTCTAGCGACATCTGTTGTGACGCCCCACCTCTATACCCACATTAGCAAAGAGTATTAATAGATAATACCGTCTGCTAATATGGAGAATAAGGCTGGATAAGAGCAACCATCTATAGCCTTGCTTTAACTATTTATTAAATACGTTGACAATAATCATACCAAACAGATCGACATATCCAATGAATACTTAAAGCAAAACCATAGGTGGCGAGAGGATATATCAGAACAGAATATAACAACTCAAATGTAATATACATCACATAACAGTAGATCATCATATACACATATACTGATACATAGCAGAGTATACAAAATAATACATGTCAAGTGGTATAGCAAACCACAATATACAGACAAATCCAAAAGAATACATATCAGAGTTACAACAAAATAGGACTACACAAAAAGCTATGAAAAAAAGGAGCAAGCTGAATAGTCCATGCGGAAGAAAAATAGGATAAGTCCAAATGCACCTAACCTGAAACGTCTCGGTTTGACCCGAGTATAAATACACGGGTCGGTCTAGCTAAACAAATCAGTTAGATAAACTGAACAACGATAAACCTGCAACGTTACAAAGTATAACAAATATCTCTAAAAGAGATAACACAATCATCTAATAAAAGATGAACATAACAAATCAAGCCTCGTATCATCGGCAACTCAGAGAAACAAAGGATAGGAATATCCCAAAACAAGCCATAAAGGCAATTAACAAATACCAATGAAGGTAGCACAAGTTCCACAAGGTAATTGCGATATACCATGCGGCTTAAAAAGACCAACACCGAAGGGCGATACCTAGGGAATATACATATCAATGAAACATCATAAAATTTGCACGTGCTCAGTACTGTATAAACAAGGATCCATGAGCCTGAAATCTCCAAACCCAAATATCACTCGAGCGGCTCATAAAGACCTAACTCCGAAAGCGACATTATTAGGGCAACAAACCCGAAGGCACAAACCCGAAGGCACAAACCCGAAGGCAACATACCCGAAGGCAACATACCCGAAGGCAACAAACCTGAAGGTGCAAACCCGAAGGCAACACACCCGAAGGCAACAAACCGTAGTGGTGAAGGTCCGGAGGCCCAGTACTGGACACCACTAACTGGCGGAATGTGTCACAACTCTCGAAAAGGACTCCTAAAAGTGTTAACGTGAGTCTCATAACCACTCGTTCGCACTATACTATCCATCAGTCACTTTCACACTCAAAGCAGTACAAAGTTACCTCATATCATCGGTAAACCAAACCCAAAGGTCAAAACGATCAATTGAATAGGTCGGGGATCAATCGGAAGGATAAGCGCATAGATTCATGGTCCGTGTTTTGCCCAACCATTTAATCACCCTTCCACTTCGCTCGAAGTGCGAAATTGTGAGTGTTATAAATAGAATTTATAAATTGGAGAAACGAGCTTTTAATATGATTAGAAAGATTATTTTATAAAAACCCGTGGATGAAATCAAGAATGAGTTATCAAAGTCAAAGAGGCAATAACAACCACTAAGAACCAACATGAATCGATAAAATTCGGAAAACCAATCAAAATAAGCACAAATAGGCAAAACAGGAAAACAGGAGCAGGTCAGTCGACTGAAATCCCTGTTCAGTCGACTGAACACTGTCCAGAAAATTTCGGGCTTCAGCTCAATCGACTGAACAGAGGACCCGGTCGACTGAACCCAATTTCCTGCATTTCCTACTTATTACCAATGAAGTGCAAACTCTCCCAACTTTCAATTGGACGAGCACGGACGTTAGGGATTTACGCCAAGCGGCTACCCGGCCCTATAAGCACTTCGATTCATCACCAAAAACATGATCAAAACATCAAAACTATGATTTTTGAGTTTTAAACTTCCATAACACCAAAATTTGCAATGTTCACAAAACCAATCCGAAACAAAAGCAATTGCACATGAATAATTGTTAGGAATTCATACCTAACAACCAAAGATACTTATAGTCATAGATGTGAGATAAAAATCTCACCTTACACCAATAATCAAGAGAAGTAGATGTGAGTTCAAAACTCACCTTTTGTCTCAAAACAAAGAAGAAGAAGCTCAAACACAAGAAGGAGACTAACTACTCTTCACTTCAACTCTACAAGCTTCAATCTAAGAATAAAACACATATTTCCCGAATTAGGTTTAGGAAACCTCTGAAATTGAAGGAGAAAGAGTTGGAGAAGATGAAGAGGAGGCTTACCAATGGCTTCTCTTTGATTTTGGAGCAAGATTTTGAGCTAGCAAGAAGAACTAGGGCTTGGAATTTCTAATTCCCATTCTCTTCCCCCATTTTCAGTTTCTAGCTTAAGTTTTATGAAATGAAATGAGTGAGTGGAGAGGAGAGGGACTGAGTTAGGGTTAATTAGTTAGTTAGTGGGCTGAACCCAAACCCAAAACCAACTAGAAAACGTTGCAAAATTCAATTAACTCCAAACATATCAAAGTTTATACTCAAAAAGATCGCAAATGCCATTTTGGAACCAATGGAAGCGGTATCGAGCCCCAATTTGGCCGTTTGCAAAAAGTAACATTTCAGACTTAAAAATCCAACTAACGACACTATATTTAAATAAAACATTTAAATATAAAATCGTTAAATATGCGGGTTGTTACAGATCTCCCCTTATTACAAAATTGCGTCCCCGCAATTCCTAGAGGCGATACTTGTAACAACTACATACATACAACATCAAAAGAGAGGAAATAAGCTTGAGATAAAAAGATAAACTCACCGTTCCCAAGCAAAGATAGAAAACCCGGATAAGATCGCTCGATAAACTCTCTGGTTTTCCAAGTACAGTCATTGGGGTAAGCGGACCATTGAACTTTAACGAGCGGCACGTCCTTGTTTCGAAGGTGTCGCGCCTCTGTGTCAAGTACGCGAATAGGCTGCTGTACAATAGATAAGTCCGGTGAGATCTCAAGCTCTAGCAAATCAGGAGAATCGATAACAGAATCCGACTCCCGAAGATACTTCCGAAGTTGAGAGACGTGAAACACGTCATGAATGCCAGATAAATGAGCAGGAAGTGAAACTCTATAAGCCACAGGGCCAATACGTTCAGTAATAGAAAATGGTCCTATAAAGCGAGGAGCCAATTTCCCAGTCGTACTGAAACTCATAACCCCCTTCAAAGGAGAAACACGAATAAAGACAAGATCACCAATCGAGAATTCGAGAGGCTTCCTACGGTTGTCCGCGTACGATTTCTGGTGGCTCTGTGCCTCTTTCATTCTCAACCGAATAAGATCAATCTTCCCAGAAGAGTCACGAAGAAAATCTAGACCAAGAATGAGCTTCTCCCCAGATTCCAACCAACATGAAGGTGATCGACATGGCCTTCCGTATAAGGCTTCGAAAGGAGCAATACCGATACTAGACTGAAAACTATTATTGTAGGAGAACTCTACAAAAGGTAGGTGACCTCCCAACTTCCACCAAAATCAAAAATACAAATACGGAGAAGATCTTCCAAGATACGATACACCCGTTCAGTCTGTCCGTCAGACCGCGGATGATAAGTTGTGCTAAAACTAAGCTTTGTCCCCAAAGCTTGTTGAAGACTCTGCCAAAAATGACTCGTGAACAAAGGATCACGGTCACTCACAATAGAACTAGGAACACAGTGAAGTCTCACGATTTCCTTGACATACGACTTAGCCAAATGCGAAGCAGTCCTATTAGACCTAATAGGGACAAAATTTGCAGACTTGGTGAGGCGATCAACAATAGCCCAGATGCTAGAATGGCCCGACCTCGAACGAGGTAGGCCGTCAATGAAATCCATAGAAATCTGATCCCATTTCCACAATGGAATCTCAAGAGGCTGAAGAAGACCCGAAGGACGCTGATGTTCGGCCTTAATACGTTGACAAGTTATGCAATTACTTACATAACTCGCTACATCGCGCTTCATGCCTTCCCAATAATAAAGGCGACGCATATCGGCATACATCTTACTACTACTGGGATGAATAGTATACCTAGAACGGTGACAGTCATCAAGAATGTCATGCCTAAGTGCAAAATTAGAAGGCACAAAAAAATGGTTCTTCTTGCGAAGACACCCATGAGAATCAATGCTGAAATCCCGCAACGCCTCATCACAGGATCCAGACTCACAAAGCTGAATAAGATGCAACAAATCAGGATCACGCCGTTGGGCATCGGCAATATGATCCAATAAAACAGGTCGAGCTCCCAAACTAAATAATAGAATAGGAGAATCAGAAGATGAACCTCGATCACGGATTTCACACAAAGATAGAGTCTCAAGAACATCCCATTCTGCAAGCATCATAGAAACAACAGCCGAATGTTTACGGCTAAGCGCATCTGCAACACGATTACCCTTACCAGGGGTATACAGGATATCAAAGTCATAGGAAGCAAGAAACTCGAGCCAACGCTGTTGTCTCATATTGAGTTCCTTCTAAGTGAACAAATACTTCAAGGATTTATGATCGGTATAGAGAATGAAGCGCTCACCTAATAAGTAGTGTCGCCAAATCTTCAAGGCGAAGACAACGGCGGCTAACTCAAGATCATGAGTAGCATAGCGAACTTCATTCGGACACAGTTGCCTAGAAGCATAAGCAACTACCCGATCCTTCTGCATAAGAACAGCACCGAGACCACTACCACACGCATCGGTGTATACAACAAGATCATGATTCCCTTCGGGAACCACAAGAATAGGAGCATTAGTGAGAAGTTCCTTTAGTGTCTGAAAGGAAGCTTCACACTTGTCGAACCAATCATAACGAATGCCTTTCCGAGTAAGGCTGGTGAGAGGAAGCACAACATGGGAAAAATCCTTAATGAACCGACGGTAATAAACCGCCAACCCAAGGAAACTACGAATCTCATGCACATTCTCAGGCCTCTTCCAATTCTGGATGGCTTCGATCTTTGAGGGATCGACAGAAATGCCATCGGAAGATACAACATGGCTTAAGAACCTAACCCTTATTCTCCCAAAAGTGGCATTTGGAGAATTTGGCTCTAAGCTGATGATGACAGAGGGTACTCAAGACAATTCTCAAGTGATTAGCATGCTCAGCTACAGACTTAGAATAAATAAGGATATCATCAACGAATACAAGGACGAACTTATCGAGATATTCCTGGAATACTCGATTCATGAGATCAACAAAGAAAGAAGGAGCATTCGTCAAACCGAACGGCATAACGAGCCACTCAAAAGAACCATAACGAGTGCGGAAAGCGGTAAGAGGTATGCTATCCTCCGCGACTAGTAACTGATGAAAACCCGTGGCCAGGTCAAGCTGAGAAAAGACCTTAGCACCACTCAATAGATCTAACATATCATCGATCCTAGGCAATGGATACCTATTCCTAATGGTCACTCGTTAAGCTTACGATAGTCAATGCAAAGCCTAAGAGTTCCAACAGACTTCTTCACGAAGACGACCGCGGATCCCCACGGAGAAAAACTGGACTGAATCAACTGCTTGGACTCAAGCTCTAAAAGCTGCTTCTTGAGTTCCTCATTTTCCGTTGTAGACATCCTCGTGGGAGGACGACTAACTGGCTGCGCGTCCGGAATGAGATCAATGCGGAACTCAATTGCCCGTTTGGGTGGCAAACCCGAAACAGGTTCAAAAACATCAGAAAAGTCATAAGCAACAGGAATACGAGATATATCATCATCATCTCGCGAATCAAGAGAATATAAAGCCATCTCGGAATTATCCACATCCCGAAGAACAAGAGATAGCTGAGTAGGAGAATCCGGAAGTCGAAGATACAAAATTCTCTCCGAACAAATAATCCTGGCATCGTATCTCACTAGCCAGTCCATTCCCAAAATCATATCAAATCCCAGACAAGAAATAACGTGCAGATTAGCACGAAAAGAAAAGCCACATAAAACAATCTCAACATCATCACAAAGCACGCTAAGGGTCGTGGATCCCCCAATAGGATTCGCAATCCTTAAAGAAGTAACCAAACAAGAAACATCCAAAGATAAATCATCAACGAGCTTTTTCGATATGAAAGAATGTGATGCACCCGTATCGAAAAGAACTCGTATACTATGTTCATGAAATAAAATAGAGCCTTCCAAAATAAATGGAGATATACCTTTGGGCTGAGAAGGATCTTCAGAAGCCTTAGCAGCATAAAGCTTGCCAGACTTGGCACCAGCCGGAACAGTAGGGCAAGTGGAAACATGATGGCCTTCCTTCTTGCAATAGTGACAGAAGAGAGGCCTGGAACAAGCTCGAATCATATGATCAGGAGAACCACAATTGAAACACTTCCGAATGAAAGGTGTTCCAGAAGACTGAGGCTGAGAACTAGAACTACCAGTCTTCTTCTTCTTGGAAGGAAAAGACCTGGATTTCTGAAATGGAAACTGCTTCTTGTTGGGGTTCTTGGAAACCTCAACATCAACATCACTATCACACTCCTTCTCGACGGTCTCGAAATGAAGTGCCGAATCCACCAACTCCTCGAAAGAAAGCTTAAGCTGGAGCAACAAAGACTTTTTAAGATATTTCTTAAGACCAGAAACAAACTTCAAATTCTTCTTATAAGAAGTGCTAATGAATTCAAGACCATATTTAGATAAAGCCTCGAATGATGCAACATATTCATAAACAGAAGACTTCCCTTGCTTCAACTCAAGGAAGCGACGGGTCAATAAAACTTTTTCAGATTCAGGAAAGAATTTGAGTTCGAATCGTCCCCGAAACTGAGTCCAAGAAAGAGTAGACTCATCAATTTCGGCTACAAGAAGCTCATACCAATCAAGAGCACGCTCTTGTAATAAGCTAGAAGTTACAAGAACTCTATCATGGTCAGAAAGATCCTTGCGAGAGAAGATATGCTCGCACGTGCGAAGCCAAGCTTGGACTTCAAGAACTCACTCGGAGCCCTTAAACGGCTTTCCTCCAAGATGAGCAAAATCACTACACTGATGTGCAAAGGAAGACTTGCAAGGTGGAGATACTCGAGGAGGAACTAGAGGCAGAGTGCTCCTAAACAACTCCAAAAACTGATCAACAGACATATAAACGCCATCCGGATGTGAGCCACTGGATTGCCCAGCATCCGAACGTCGTCCCCTGCCTCTTCCAGCCATACGCTGAAAGTCAAGATAAGAACAAGATTATTCACAAGGTAGATATCATTAATACAATTGTGGAATACTACGGAACAAATGCATTCCTAGACGTATTCCCAATTTCTATCTAACCTTTGATGGTAGAAGGAATAGAGAGACACGATGATTCAAAGATTTGTATCACTTATACACTTTGATGTACCGGAATATGTGCTTCTATTCTGTGTTTATCGTACTTTGTTCTGAACTCAGCTCTGATACCAAGCTGTGACGCCCCACCTCTATACCTACATTAGCAAAGAGTATTAATATATAATACCGTCTGCTAATATGGAGAATAAGGCTGGATAGGAGCGACCATCTATAGCCTTGCTTTAACTATTTATTAAATACGTTGACAATAATCATACCAAACAGATCAACATATCCAATGAATACTTAAAGCAAAACCATAGGTGGCGAGAGGATCTATCAGAACAGAATATAACAACTCAAATGTAATATACTTCACAGAACAATAGATCATCATATACACATATACTGATACATAGCAGAGTATACAAACTAATACGTGTCAAGTGATATAGCAAACCACAATATACAGACGAATCCAAAAGAATACATATCAGAGTTACAAAAAAATAGGACTACACAAAAAGCTATGACAAAAAGGAGCAAGCTGAATAGTCCATGCGGAAGCAAAATAGGCTAAGTCTAAATGCACCTAACCTGAAACGTCTCGGTATGACCCGAGTATAAATACACGGGTCAGTCTAGCTAAACAAATCAGTTAGATAAATTGAACAACGATAAACCTGCAAGGTTACAAAGTATAACAAATATCTCTAAAAGAGATAACACAATCATCTAATAAAAGATGAACATAACAAATCAAGCCTCGTATCATCGGCAACTCAGAGAAACAAAGAATAGGAATATCCCAAAACAAACCATAAAGGCAATTAACAAATACCAATGAAGGTAACACAAGTTCCACAAGGTAATTGCGATATATCCTGCGGCTTAAAAAGACCAACACCGAAGGGCGATACCTAGGGAATATACATATCAATGAAACATCATAAAATTTGCACGTACTCAGTACTGTATAAAGAAGGATCCATGAGCCCGAAGACTCCAAACCCAAATATCACTCAAGCGGCTCATAAAAACCTAACTCCGAAAGCGACATTATTAGGCAACAAACCCGAAGGCACAAACCCGAAGGCAACATACCTGAAGGCAACATACCCGAAGGCAACAAACCTGAAGGTGCAAACCCGAAGGCAACACACCCGAACGCAACAAACCGTAGTGGTGAAGGTCCGGAGGCCCAGTACTGGACACCACTAACTGGCGGAATGTGTCACAACTCTCGAAAAGGAATCCGAAAAGTGTTAACGTGAGTCCCATAACCACTCGTTCGCACTAAACGGTTTACTATCCGTCAGTCACTTTCACACTCAAAGCAGTACAAAGTTACCTCATATCATCGGTAAACCAAACCCAAAGGTCAAAACGATCAATTGAATAGGTCAGGGATTAATCGGAAGGATAAACGCACAGATTCATGGTCCGTGTTTTGCCCAACCATTTAATCACCCTTCCACTTCGCTCGAAGTGCGAAATTGTGTGTGTTATAAATAGAATTTATAAATTGGAGAAACGAGCTTTTAATATGATTAGAAAGATTATTTTATAAAAACCCGTGGATGAAATCAAGAATAAGTTATCAAAGTCAAAGAGGCAATAACAACCACTAAGAACCAACATGAATCGACAAAATTCGAAAAACCAATCAAAATAAGCACAAATAGGCAAAACAGGAAAACAGGAGCAGGTCAGTCGACTGAAATCCCTGTTCAGTCGACTGAACACTGTCCAGAAAATTTCGGGCTTCAGCTCAGTCGACTGAACAGAGGATCTAGTCGACTGAACCCAATTTCCTGCATTTCCTACTTATTACCAATGAAGTGCAAACTCTCCCAACTTTCAATCGGACGAGCACGGACGCTAGGGATTTACGCCAAGCGGCTACCCGGCCCTATAAGCACTTCGATTCATCACCAAAAACATGATCAAAATATCAAAGCTATGATTTTTGAGTTTTAAACTTCCATAACACCAAAATTTGCAATGTTCACAAAACTAATCCGAAACAAAAGCAATTGCACATGAATAATTGTTAGGAATTCATACCTAACAACCAAAGATACTTATAGTCATAGATGTGAGATAAAAATCTCACCTTACATCAATAATCAATAGAAGTAGATGTGAGTTCAAAACTCACCTTTTATCTTAAAACAAAGAAGAAGAATCTCAAACACAAGAAGGAGACTAACTACTCTTCACTTCAACTCTACAAGCTTCAATCTAAGAATAAAACACATATTTCCCAAATTAGGTTTAGGAAACCTCTGAAATTGAAGGAGAAAGACTTGGAGAAGATGAAGAGGAGGCTTACCAATGGCTTCTCTTTGATTTTGGAGCAAGATTTTGAGCTAGCAAGAAGAACTAGGGCTTGGAATTTCTAATTCCCATTCTCTTCCCCCATTTTCAGTTTTTAGCTTAAGTTTTATGAAATGAAATGAGTGAGTGGAGAGGAGAGGGACTGAGTTAGGGTTAATTAGTTAGTTAGTGGGCTGAACCCAAACCCAAACCCAACTAGAAAAAGTTGCAAAATTCAACTTACTCCAAACATATCATAGTTTATACTCAAAAAGATCGCAAATGCCATTTTAGAACCAATGGAAGCGGTATCGAGCCCCAATTTGGCCGTTTGCAAAAGGTAACATTTCGGACCTAAAAATCCGACTAACGAAACTATATTTAAATAAAACATTTAAATATAAAATCGTTAAATATGCGGGTTGTTACATCTGTTCTTCGTATTACTATATTGATTTTGACTTGGTCGGTACACCTTGATTTGATTACGGGATGGATGTCTGCGGTGGGCCGTTCGAGATTACTTCCAGTTAGGTGACTCGAATTGGTAGTATCCTACATTGGGCATTGCCTCACGTGACTTCTCATACTTTTATCCTTGTACGCGACCATTACGATTTTGTTTTAGTATGGTACCTATAGGGGACTCACTGGCTACTGACGTTACTGGTTGTGTTGCAGGACCTGAATAGACTACCTGCTTAAAATGTGTTAAAGGGGATTAATGTAAAGCCTTAACACTAAGTAAAACATTTATTTTATTGATGGACACTAAGCGTATCTTACTATATATATATATAGTTTAACAGATCCTTAGGAGATGGAAAATCCTATAACATCTCTTAAGTTATTGCACTCATGTTGTACACTTGATAGGAGATGGAAAATCCCATAACATCTCCAAAGCTATTACACTCATATTTACTTGTTATTGATTTAACTTTCATTAGAACTTTTAGTTCTGACTCGAATGTTTTGTCTTTTCATTATACTCAGGTTAGCCTAAGTATTTCAGTGTTTGAAGACTTTATTCCTTAATGATGAAGATGGAGTTTGCTACACCGTATTTGTTGTTATTATTCCACTGAATTATTTTGGAATGTTTTCTGATTGTACTCTGATTATGTTGTAAAAGTTGTGTAATCAATTGTATATTGTAAAACAGCTTCATGAACTGCTTATTTAATTATTATATTTTGTCATTCCGCTATGAGATTCTGTGTTTTGCTTCCCTTCATTTCTCTTATTTTCTTATTGAACCCCATTGACAATCCTCCCTTTTGAATGGTTTGAGTTAGACATGTGTGGTTTACTGTCGATTTAAACCGTCCAAAAGGTGGGTCGTCACACCAAGATTCTCGCTAAACCTTCAGCTCTGATACCAGCTGTAACAACCAACATTTTTGAGAGTTACTACAAATGGAAACCTCATTCTTGCTTTTACGGTGAGCCTCTTGAGTAGACATCGACCCATAAACAGGACGTGTAGGGGGAAGAGACAAAGCTTCATCAGACGTTCACTAGTGAGAGAGCTCCCTATCACATGGCACCAAGCACTAGCAAGAACGATTATATATAATATCAAAATAACAGTACAAATGGTTACATTGATACAGAAATTTCGAAGTTACAAAACCTAAGTACCATCATCAACCTGGATAGTTATAACGGTATGTTCTCACAAACGCTAATATGTACAATATAATAATGCAATGGAAATAAGAATATTATGGTAGGTGAAACATCTAGCTCGTCTTCTCGAGCTCCAAAGAAAATCCATGAAAAATGCCTTTGTCAAACTGCTCCAAACCCTATTCCTATTCCTGATTTGCCTAGATATATCCCATTATAAACCCTAACTATCTCTTCCAATTGTCTGTACGTTCAATTCTATCCGTTTCTCTCTTTCCAATGGCAGACAAACCAAAACCAATTCCAAATTCAATTACAAACCAAAAATCAAATCGAAAATCAAACTCCAACAAACCCTATCAAATTATATATCAATTCGAAGCTCTCGACGAGCTTAATTCACTAGTACAATTCATTTCTACAATCAAATCACCATTTGTACAGAAATCGGTGAATTTGTTTCAGCCGTCAATTTGCTAGGGTTTCGATCTAACGGTGGATCTTCCCCCAATCGACGATCGGGAAGTGGGGTTGGGAAGAGGGTGGAGAGAAAGTCGTATGGTGATCGTCCCTCGTTGTAATTTGCTTAAATTTTTCCAAAAAACATGGAGATATGCCATCGGCGGCGGTAGCGATAGGCAATGCCGGAGGTGGTCGCTTGGCCAAGGAAGGTCGGCCTGGAGCAGAGGAGGAACGACAATGTTGGATCCAGGAGATAGCTCGTGTGGTTGCATGCGTTCGTGGATTTCAAGTGGCGGCCGCAACCATCTCCATGCGTGCGTGCTAGGGCTCTGGGAGATGGAGTTGATGGCGTGTTTGTTGTTTGAGGTGTTCTTTTTTTTAAGTTTAATTAAAATTTTGAAACATTCTAACCTTAATAACTTTTGCATACAAACTCGGATTTGGATGCGGTTTCTTCCATTAGGAATATATCAGAATTACGGATTAGAAATTAAATTTATAATGTTTTAACCCATTCAGAATTACTAAACTATCTTATGTTATTTAAATTAAATTTATGATGTGATTAGAAATCAATAGATTGATGTTTGGTATGTTTAAATTGTTATTCTAGTTAAATTTGATTTATTTGCATTTAATCATCGTTTAATTTAATATTGAATTTAAATTGTCAATTTAATATCCGTTATTGATTATCAGTTATCTATTGATGTTTATAAATTGATTTGGATGATGTTTGTGATGGATGTTTGATTGTTGATATTGGATAACTATATGTTGTATTTTATATCGTTATAACACTGCAAGTTCCTTATGGGTTGAAATGATACATACCCGAACGATCTATACATTAGGGGAAAATTATTATGGGTTGAAATGATAGACATGAGCGATTTTATGAATTCTTATTTAATTCGGGATTGCGGTTTGAAATTATTCATAACTACATAACTGTAAATTGCGGATTGAAATGATAAATATCTGTATCACTTAACCAGAGGATAGAAAATTATATACGAACAACGGATTGGCTAAATTAAATGATTTTGAATCTTTAAATTTTTGAATTCAGTTAACTGGTATTTTGAAATAGAAATTTGATTTTTATAAAATGAATTATTTTCGAAAGTCCAAGCATAAATGTTGAAATTGGAATTGAATTAATGAATGATTCAAAGGATTTAAATTGGAATTAAAAGTTAAAGTGTCAAATATAAATGAATTTATCGGAAATTGAGTTATTGGAAATCTTTTGGATATAACTTTGGAATCTATTTAAATTATTTTAATTAATCAACTATTTTAATCAATTTAATACTATTTTAATTTATATTAATCTATTGATACCTATTTAATCCAATTTAACCAATTTTACCTATTTTAAACTAATTAAATTTATTTAATCCATCTTAAACCCATTTAATATAATTTAAATATATTTAGTCTATATTAAATTTATTTAATCTATTTTTAAATCTATTTAACATAATTTAAATCCATTTAATCTATAAGTCTATTTAAATAATTTAAATCCATTTAATCTATCTTAAATCTATTCAATCTATTTAAAAATCTATTTAATATAATTTAAATCCATTCAATCTACTTTGAATTTATATAAATCATTTTAAATCTTGTTAAATCAAATTTAAAACTGTTCAAAATATTTTACTATTTAAGCTATTTTAATTTATTTAAATTATTTTAAACTATTAAATTATTTATGACCATCTAAACTATTTTCTAAAATTTCAAGCTGTGTAAAGGTGAAGTATTTATATTAAATCCTTTATGATGGTACAAGTTAAGTTGGAATTTGGAATTGAGACCTTTGTGAAATGACATAATTGAGTAAATATGATTTTGAAAGTGAAGAAGATTTGAAAGTGAATATAGTTTTGAAAGTGGAATCTGATTTTGAAAGAGATATAATTTGAAATTGAATATGATATGTTGATATAAATTGTGAATTGACCATCTTGAAATGTAAAAGAACCATCCAGTGTGAAACAAACATTTGGTTGTTAAAGAGACCGAGATCGGATATTGCCATACTCTCTGCCACCGAAAACCACTTTAACAACCGTGTACATGGAGGAGATTCCAGAAAGAAAGTAGGATGGTTTGGCAAACGATTCTGTATGAGGTATTCACGTGACCCTGGCTCCCGTGAGTCAGCTTGTTGTGGCTAAAACAGGAGCTATACTAGACCAAGTGAGGTCATTCCTCCGATCGATCACATTTCTTTGATACTATTTTTTAACTTTGAAATTGACTTGGTGGTCACCCTTGATTTGATTTGGGAGTGTGTTTCGAGGTGGGCGTTAGTAGCTGCTATGCATTACCACCAGTCCGGGTATGCAATTGGTATACCTACCCTAGCATTGCCTCGAGTGTCATGTTCATATGCCCTAGCGTGCCTTCTAGGAGTTTGTTTTATACCGTACCGATGGAGTGCTCCCTGAGTATCCCACCGATTTTGTGGGGCTTACAGTATTTGTATAGACCATGGGAATGTATAAAAATGTGCTAAGGGGGATATGAGTAGCACCTTAATGCTATTTTAATACTTTACTTTACTATAGACACTATTATAATAGCGTATTGTACTACATAGTAGATAGTTTAATGGATCCTTAGGAGATGGAAATCCCGAGCATCTCTTAATTTATTGCATTCATGTCAGACACTGGATAGGAGATGTCAAACCTCGTAAACATCTCTAACGCCGTTACACTCATATTTATCTACCATTGATTTAACTTACATAAGATCTTTTAGTTATGACTCGAGTGTTTTGTCTTTCCAATTCGCTCGGGTCAGTTTGAGCTTTTTAGTTTATTGAAGACTGCTTTTTGGAGGATGAAGATGAAGATTTTGTACTTATTATTTATTATATTTATTCCACTGCATCATGTTGTTCCGCTACATTTATTTATTATTTATTCTTGTTGTATGTAACTCTGATCTGTATTATAAAGGTTTAATCAATGTTATTTGTAAACAGCTTCATGAATTGTTTATTTGATTATTATATTTTACCCTTCCGCTGTGAGATCCTGTATTTGTTTTTTTCCTTTCTCTGCTTTTTCTTATTTACCCTATAACAATCTACCTATTTGAATTGTTTGAGTCGGACATGTGTGTCTTCTTAAAACGTCCAAAAAAGCAGGTCGTTACAGTTGGTATCAGAGCTTTGGTTTAGCGATAACCTTAGCTTTGTGGGGTCTTACTTATATAAAATAGGGTAATAATACCCTAGAATGAGTTGCTGAGTGTATATATGAGAGAGCGTATTTATTAATGTTATAAAAGATTTTTGTATTATGTTAATTTATTCCGTTCTGTATTTATAAATTCTAGTCGTTGCATAGGATGCTGTGACATCGATATGGATTTCTAAATACTAATAGGACAGACCAACACAATACTTGTTTTGAAATATAGGTAAATGAAATAATTTTGCCTATTATATATTTTTGTATATAAAATAATAAATTTTATAAGTGATATAGTTAGATATAATAGGTTGTTTGCTAGGTAGAAATATTTTATAAATATTGATTGAAAAATAAGATTTACAAATAAAGTAAATATAAATTGAAATTTGAGAACTCAAGTTCCGAGATTTTGAAAATTCCTTTCGAAAGATTTTGGAATATAATATTAGTAGTATTTAGAGGTATTGTCTGATATAAATATTTCGAGATGATTTGAAAGAAATGATTTAAAAGATTTTTTTTTAAAGGAAATAAGCTCTGTACTCCCCACTCTGTCGTTGGACAATAATTTTGGTGGCGAGTGCATGCATCATCGACATTCATTTTCGGGTTTCAAAGTGGGAAGACTGTTGTAGTAATTTTACTAGTACATTTGTTTTGATAAATAAAATCTTAATTTTAATTTCTATATTTAACTTGATATATATATATATATATAAGTTATGAGTATGCTGTTATATATATTATTTTAAATGATTGAAATGGAACCAGGTTGTTTAGTTCTTAAGTTTCTGTAAATTAGAAATTGAAATTATTGTAACGAATGGAATCTTGACTATAGCAATAATTGGAAACTTCTAAAATGAAGATAATAAATTTGATGTTAAAATGATTAATGAAATAGACCAGAAATCTAAAATTTATAAACTGTAAATAAAAAAAGAAATGAAAATACGAAATGTAACTATAGAACATTTTGTTAATAAAAATATATAAGAGAAACTTGGATAACATTCAATTGCATTCTAAAAGACAATTACATATATAACTTACCAAATTATTAAAAGTTGAGATGTTAATAAGAATATGTAATAGAATATATACAAGTAAACTTTGGAAAAAATGAAAGTGTTCAATGGAATTGCTTTTATAAATAAGAAATTATAGTGTTATAAATTGTTATAAACTTAAGTCAATAGTTTGAAATGCTACTAATTAAATGTAATTAAAGTGAATAACGTAAAAAAAAAGATTATAAACTTAAGTTAACATTTTACGCTGTTTATAATCAGATAAATGTGAAACTATAGGTAAATAATTATAAACTTGAATCAATATTGAAGCCGTTTATAATTAAAATGAGTACTATATATAAATTAAGTGATTATAACTTCAGAAACCATTGAAATGACTTTGAAATAGAGTTAATATTCAATGATACTATATATGAAGGAAAAAATGTGAAAAAGAAATAATCTATAAATGGTGAATTGAATTGTAAAGAAACTTACCTAATAATATATAATCCAATAATTAAAAATAAATAACTCATTTAAGCAATGAATGAAAGCTAATAGAATGAAAGAAAATGGCATTATATGAATAAAATAAGAAATGAATTTTTGTAAGTAATAACAAATGTAAATTAATAAAAATAAACATTATTTGAATGAGGAAAAAAATTTAAATGATGAAAAAAGGGGAAAATCAAGCTAAATTGTAAATGTGAAGAAAATTGAAATAAAATGTATACACTACTTCAATAATGAATTCATTTGTGATCCAAATAATTTAAATAGAAATAACTTATGTAAATAATGAATGTAAGTAATGAAAAGAAAACGACGTTGTATAAATGAGTGGAAAATAAATTTTGTAAGTGGTAAATGAAAAGTAACTAAACAAGCATTATATGAACGAATAAAAATGAATAGTAAATAATGTAAGAAAAAAGAGCAACGAGAATAAAACATAAATATTATTTGAAAATGTGTTGAATTCTTTGCTTGTTGGACTTATGGATTGGTTGGGAAGGATGCTTCTATTTTGTATAGAGATGTATAAATAATCTATAAAGCTATCTATGACTGTTGAATGTATGGTTTACTTCATTGTTTATTTATCATTTTATATGATTAGAAGTTCTGAATCCGAACAAACCACCTGTTTTGGTTGCTATGGATGGATGGTTGCTCTTTGTTGAAAATGATGTTGTACTGTTGTTTGGAAATGATTGTTGTTATATTATGATGATTCATTTGTTGTTTATTGAAATAACTTAATTATTTCTCTTTTATATAATTATTAACTCTTTTGGATTATATAAGTGAAATACAGTTTTATGGAAGCAACTGCTACTGCTTTTGATTTCATAAAGTAAGCATTATTTGCCCGACAAATAGGTACATTCTTGGATTATGGTTTTATAGCAATATTATATTATTTCCCTATGGTTTGAGATATTTTATTTTGAAAATATGATACATATTGTTATTATTTATATTATAATTTCTACCAAGCCTCAAATGAGACTACCGAAATTTTCTATGAATTTTGGACTTAGAAAAATTTGGTGAAATATTTTTCAAACTTTTGTTAACTTGAATATAAAAGGATTAATTGTTATAAATTGATATATTTTATTTAAATCATTTAATTATGTAAATTAATTATTTATAAATTACATAGTTTGAATAAGATAGATTGATTACTTAATTCCTTCTTTTTCTTTTTGAGGACGAAAAGTTTTAAGTGGAGGAGAGTGTAACGACCTGTAATTTTCGATAATTAAAAATAGTTAATTTAATAAAGATTTTATGATGTAATGTGGAAAAAAATAAAAATTAGTGATTAATAATAAGAATATAACTGGAATAAAAATGAAATAGTATTAATTTAAGGTAATCGATAACTGCTTTAAATGTAATTCCAACTAATTAAAATGATTAAAAAATTATAAATTGGTGTAGACTATAAATAAATCATAGTAATGTGTGTATTAATTGATAATTGGATTTAAAGCGTAAGTGATATTTTAAATGTTGTATTTATTAAGGAAATAGTAAGTAATAAGTTGTAATCGAATAAAATTTGTTTTGTGTAAATAACTATAGCATTTGTGTGTAGGTAACAAACATACAAATGTGATTAAATATAGCAATAGTGACAATTGTCATTTGTTACCAATTTATTTAATCGGTTGAATTAAATTTAAAATCAATTGCAATTAAATGTAGTTAAATATTACTTTAATGTAGTTAAATATTACTTTAATATGAGTTAAGTCAATAACTATAAAGGGTGAATGTAATGAAATGTATGGAAATGTTAATCATATTTAAAGGACAATAATTGACATAATGAAAAGAGTGAAATAAAGATAAATTAATTTATCGAGATTCTATATTATAATATAATTGACATAAACTCAATATAATGAAATATAGTAGTTAATACAAATAAAAGATGGAAATTGTAGAATATTAATGTAATAAGATACAAACCAATGTAACTTTATCCATAAAATAATAGTTGTTAGAATAAAAGTATGAAGTCAAATTAAAACAATTTATTGAAATTAAATTTTAATTAATTGGACTTAATTACATTTGAAATTGAACACTATAATTAGTGTAATAGCCAACATTGAATTGATATGTAAATTTGCTTTAAGTTATTATAAATGTCTAAGTAATCAAAAATGATGAAATTTGTTAGTTTAAAAATTTTGAATTAAAATGTGATTAATTAATTTAATATTAATTATTTAATTAACATAAAAATAGCCATTTTAGCCACTGTCTCGGATTTCGACGAAACTAGTTTCATCGGATCCGTAACAAGGAATTATTGTAAGATGTCAAGTTTCATAGCGATCGGACTTATCGTTTGATTGTACGGACTCGAAACGTATAGAAATCAATTTAATTAAATTTAATTGAAATCAATTTGAAATTAGCTGAGTTTATAGCTAGCCTCTTCATACAATGGAATTTGGACCTGAAACCTATTCCGTTGAATTTAAAAATATTGAAAACATCTTTCGATATATGGGATGACCCATTTCCGTTTGGGGAACGAAACGGGCTTTTCAGGTCGTTTATCGTTCAAGTTTCAAATCGATCCAACCCATTCATTCCTATTCCTGATTTGCCTATATATAGCCTGTTAGCACAAAAGTTAGTCACTAATACTCTTCAGTTGAATTATGTAGAGAGATCAGTGAAGAAAGTAAATTAAAATAGAGGAAAGTATTTAAAAATAACCGCAGAAGTCAGAACACCAGAATTATAGTGGTTCGACGCAACTGCCTACATCCACTGTTAAAATATTCTTTATTGCTTTTCTCAAAGACTTGAATACAGATACAATCTGTAACCACCTGACCTGAATACAAGTTTGAACTGAAAGAAGCGAGTACCAAAAATGGCAGAGTAGCATAGGAGTTCTCGAAAAAGGTCCCTTCAACTGTCCCTTTGTTCTATATTTATAGATGAAGATAGGCTGGTCCATCTGCGTAGGCCCATGACCAAGATACTTCGGCCTACTTGGTAACTCGCGTTCACCGAGCCGTGCATTCCGAACCACCAATGCCGAATGATGGTTGCCGAGCGAGGGTTGCCGAACGATTGTTGCCGAATGATCCTGGCCAACCTCGGGTCCTTTCATCGGCAACTCGAAGTGTGTCGTCACTTAACTCAGGGAAGTTGTGGTATGAATTATGTCCAAGGAAAGCCAGACACACCACTTCAATAGCTACTACCTTGACTGACCCGATAGGGCCGAACCTTCATAGCTGAGCCAACATTGCTAAGGCATTCATCTCGAACGCTCTAATGTCGAGCCACCAAATACCGAGCCAAATGAAACAATTCCGTTGGGGCCGGTCCACCGAGTGCCGAGCCACCCTTGCCGAGCAACCTCTCCTTGGATGTCTCAACCGAGTCATCTCGCGCTCCCTTCGTTGACCAAGCAACATGTATTGTGTCCCTATATCTTCCTTTCTTTAGCCGAGAAACACACGCTGTCTTTTCCTCGGCCGAACCGCGTTTAAAGGTCGAACCATACATATAGGCCGAACCTTATATACAAGCCGAACCATATATACAGGCCGAACCATACATATAGGCCGAACCATATATACAGGCCGAACCATGTATACAAACCAAACCATGTATACAAGCTGAACCGTGTGTATAGGCCGAACGATGTTTGTATGCAGAACTACTCAGATCGGGTCAATCTTTTATATTTCCGACCTCTCACTGGCTCTAGTTTTATCTTAATTCAATCAAAACCTTTGTAGTTATCATCTTCTATTCGGGCCAAGCAGCCATGTAACATTTTCTCCCTAAAGTGCATTGTGTGAACCAACATGACACGCTTTGAATAAGCAGTCAGTCCTTGTTTTCAGGAGCTAGCTCATTCGGAATGATATTCGTTTGACATCTAAGTTCTATTTTTTATTTTTTAAAAGCTAGGTGAATATAACCTCTTGAAGGCTGAATCACGGTAGATTCT
This sequence comes from Allium cepa, assembly GCA_030765085.1. Lineage (NCBI taxonomy): Eukaryota > Viridiplantae > Streptophyta > Magnoliopsida > Asparagales > Amaryllidaceae > Allium > Allium cepa. The sequence goes on from CM060941.1 coordinate 1,049,111,753, forward strand.
CTATCATTATATGCATATATGTATATACTCATATACACATACTTTTTTTTATATAATGGATGGGTTGACGTATGGGCATAGAACCATGCGTTCGGCCATACTTGCGACACTCGGCCGATTCACTTAACGGACTATCGAAGCACTTTGACCGATTCCACAGGATAGGGCCGTTCCTCTTCTCTTCCTACCATATAAATGTCTCATCCTTTGCATCTTCCTCCTTTCCTTATTTCTTATTCTACTCTCGCTAGCCCTTATTTTTCCCATTTTCCCAAACCTAACCACTTGTTTATCGTCAAACATCATATTTACCCCCTAGCGGTTCCGGCTATTCTTGAATTCAATCGATTCCTCAATTCATCATATCGAATATGCCACAAATCCCAAGCCTTCTTCATAGGTACGAACCTCTTATCAGTACTCGAGATTGCATACGAAGTTTCATTACTCGAGTGGGTGGCTTTCCCTTTTCTCAGGTTATAGGAACAGGTAGAGGATAATTGAGGAGAGAGGGAAAGATGAACCACGAGAAGGCCGACCATTAAGTTAGAGCTTCGACCGTCATAGATGGTTGACGAATTAGTCGCTTAGTAGTCGTAATCTTCAGAATTTGGAAGTTATGACTTAGGTGGAAGAGGGAAAGTGTTCAGCGATGAATGACTCAAGAGTAAACACGGGTCGGTCACGTTGTGAGATGAGAATGTGGTTCGGTAGTTGCTTGTGACGTTGCGAGTCAGTTAGAGTCCAGAGGAGCGGTTTGGCATGTTGATCGAGGAAGTCGCTCGGCCTCGAAGGAGAGCACGGTTCAGTAGGAATTTAGGTTGGTGGGTCAATAGGAGTCTAAGTGAGGTTGTTCGGTAATTAAAGAGAGTGATGGTAACTTCGCGTGTCGTTGTGGATCGGCCGGAATCTGGTGGAGTGGATCGGCATCCCGAATGAGGGAGTCGTTTGGTATTAAGGGGGAGAGTGTGGGTTGGTAGGGACTTAGGAGAGTGGATCAGTGATTAGAGAGTGAGAGAGAGGAGAGTAAGTGGGTCGGTGCTTTTGGTCTAGAGCGTCGTTCGGTAGTTTGTAGGTGAGAGGTTTCGTATGTATGCTTAGAGATTCGATCGACTTCGTACCTTGGGGTCAGCATTGATAATCAAAATAACCTTAACTTAAACACAACTTATGCCAAGTCCATTTATCCCCACACCTGATCATAGAACAATGAACAATGACAAGAACTTAGGTACATGAGCATATGGAACTGGTTCGGACTAATAACTCCATAGTTTTAAAAACTATAAATGCGAGTTCAACTTAACAAAAGAAAATAGCAACCTTCTGCATATAATGCCAATGTCCGATTTCAAGACCCCCACTATCGAACATAGGACACACTCTCGAAGACGGTCAACAACGATGGTCTTCGAAGATGATAGTTTAATGCTCAATCACACTTCATCGGTCTTTAAATCTTTTATTCTTTTATACTCATGCTTGAATGATTGCACTAGTCCACACAGCATACGGGAGGGGTGGGGATATTTTTGTCGTTATATCTAATATCGATTGTCTTTCAAGTATATTTCAAACATGTATCTACCATATTCTACGATCGTTGAAGATAACCAAAAGATCGAGCTCTGCTATAGTTTCCGACAAGCCTGAGCTAAGTTCTTAGCAGGAGGTAGTAGGAACTTCGAATCCATCGACAACTCCTATATAGGGTATCCCAAATCCATCAGCTGCAGTTATTGGTTCGGCTCCTGATGTTATAGATGGACCAGTCATCCTAGATGATCCTATTGATTCATAAGCTTCAAAATCGGCAAATTCGGTTTCCGTCTACTGTGTACAATTCATGGATTCCCTTTCAGCGATGTTTTAGTTCCATCAGGGAAAGATCGGCCTCACCTGCCCCCGGTTGGATATGTAGCATGCAATAAATCATGTGCTGGGTTGGTAGCATGCCACCTTTCAACTCCTTTCTCCTTGAAGTGTTACAGTATATCAGGATTGCCCCGGCACAACTACATCCCAATAGTCATGCATTCATCTGTGGCACTTGTATTCTCTTCATGAGCATTTTATTCAGGCTCCCCACTCCTGGTGTTATCTGCTACATCTATTGCTTCAAAAGACGGTTTGACAGTCCATCTTTCATGTAGCATCCTAAATTTTATCAGTTTAAATTAGTAATTTGTTTGAATTTTTGAAATCTAAATTGAAATTAATTTGGATAATTTCAAATCAAATAAGATAAATGTTAATTTGTATGAATAAGATTTCAATTTCATTTGAGTTTAAAATTTTGAAATAATAAATATTTTCAAAAAATCATTTGAATTTAAACTATATATATATAATGTATGTATATATGAATAGATTTGAATTTGATTTTGAATTTGAATTTAAATTTTAAACAAATGCTTTAGTAAGATAATTTGGATTTACAAATATATATATATATATATATATATGTATGTAATTTATTTAATATGTATTTAATTTCAAAATTCTCTTTTAAATAGTATTTATTAAAATAAATAAAATGTCTTTAGAAAATAGAAAGTGTAAACTTAAATACGATTTAAATAATGAAAAGAAATATTCTTCTAATGAAAACACAAATGTTAAATAAGTAATATACATAAAGACAAGTGTTAAAAAATTAAATAAGTGGACTAACTAGTGTAATCCATGTAGAAAGAAAATGAACAAGTGTCGTTTTATTTTCGAAAATTAATAAAAAGAAGATTTAAATCTATATAAGCTATTTCATCTCCTCCCTCTTACCTCTTTTATTCATCTCCAAGCCCTGTACAAAACTTTAAACCAAAAGAAGAAAAAATCATCAGCAATAAGTAATCAAAACAAATAACTTCCTCAACATTAAACCAAGACCAAATTCAGAAAATGAAATCTAAAACAAATTTCTCAAAGTTCAAACTGGAAATTGCACAAATCAAGAAAAAAAGGAGGTTTCTACTTCAACAATTAAATAAAAGAAAAAGATCATCACATAAAGAACAGAATCAGGAGCAACTCTAGGCTTTCAAATTTTAGTTTTTAAGTTGCAGACCACGGTTCCTCTTCTCTTTTTTTCATAAAAAAAAATTAAACTGTAAGTAGATCTTTTTAAAGAGTTTGAATTTAAGTTTGTTGTTGAGAGATTAAGCAAGTAAACCCATCGGAAAACTAAGCAAATTTATATAAATTTGCTACAAATAAAAAGGTTCAAGATCAAATTTAAAAGCACCTTTCAGGCTTTCAATTTTGACAACATCCAAGAAAAGCTTTCTATTCAAAATTTGATAGGTGAGTAAACTTTGAAATTCTGGAATTCAGATCTGTGTTTGAGATCATGCTTGAAGTCAAATTTGTTGCATGTATATAAAATGTATGTATATGTGTTTATATCCGCTATGCATGTTGATTTACAGGGATGTTTTACCCTGTTTTCTAATTCCAGGTTTTTACAAAACCTGTCAAAATTCCATAACCCCTATTTTCGTTATTTTTAGGATGAATTGTTAAAACAAAAAGTGTACAAATTATCAAAACTTAATTTTAAGGATATTTTCAAGTAAAAAAATAAATGGTTTTGCTGGAAAAAAAATCAAAACACAGTAGAACATAAAATTTGTTAAAATTCAATTGATTAAAATTTAGGATTTGATTTCATAATCCTATTTGTCTTCAAGAAATACGATTTTTCATAAAAGATTCTGGATTTTTAAGTTGCAAAATTTCGAGTAATTTCAAGTTGAATGCAAAATGAACTCGGGGCAAACCACGATGATCAAAGAGGAATTAGACCTTGGGGTTGTGGCTTGGGGTAATTAGATGTTGGTTGGACTTGAGAAAAATGCAAGGCGAATTGATAGATCATCATGATGATCTGATTCTGACGATCTAGGGTTTGAACCCATTCTTGAACGAGGCTGAGCATCTTGGTTACTGCAACTTCATCGTTGCACCAGAGCTGATCGCACCGGTGGTGATCGAAGCATTGAAGACAGATGCAGCTTCGGTTGAGGTCGCGTGGCCTCTGGTGGTCTGAGGTGGCGAGATGAGAGGGTTTTTCGGTGATAAATGTTTGTTCCAGTTTGGGTTCAGTGTCAAAGCTTCGATTTCGTCGATGATTTGGATTTCTGGGTGGCTGGATGGTTTGGGAGGGTTGCCACTAACGTGTTGACGACCGAAGCTTCGACCGGAGGTGGTTGCTTCAACTGTGTATGTGCATGAGGCCGAAATTGTATCAGGTGGTTTAGTAGAAGGAAGAAGGAGTGGTGACTCGAAGATGTTCTCAGGGAATTTGGGGGATAGCTCGAAGCTGAATTCGAAGTAAATTCGTGGTGCGCCAGGGTAATACTTAACAAAATTTTAAGTTGAAAATTAAACATGCACACGGGTCGATTTTTGAAAAACTCAAAGCGGTGAGGCATTTTGATCGGGTATAACTCAAAGGGGGTCCCGGGTCCAATATAGTTTTACTCTAAAAAAAAAATCGAACTTTTAAACAGTTTTAAATCCATTTTTTAAAAAAAAGATGATTTTAATTTAAGTTTAAACTAATTAAGGTTTTAAGTAAGATATTTTGCAATTAAATTTAATTTTAAATTTTGCTACATTAATTTATAAAAATTATTTATATTAAATGAATAATGTAATTAAGAAGGGTAATTAAGATAAAATGTTATTTAAAACTAATCTTAATCTTTAAGTTAAATTGTGTGATAAGGATGAGTCATTAAACAAGGGTTATAAGAAAATCAAAGTGATTTATAAAGATAAAAAGATTTATCTTTAATTTATTATGTAATTAATGATTACTAATATAATTACTTAAAGGATAACTATTCAATTAATTACTTAATATTAAAGATTAATTAAGTAAATAATTAAAGTTAATTGATTTATAATTGATAATTAATTAATAAAGGTAATTATGATTTAATTAATTAACAATTAAGAATTAATTAATTAAGAATTAATTGATTAAGAGTAACTAAGTAATAATTAATTAATGAAGGTGATTAAGATTTAATTAATTTGTAATTAAGGATAATTAATCATTGATTAATGATAATTAATAAAGTAATTTCATGGTTAATTTATTTAAATCACACGATTAATTCATCTTAATTGAAGATGATTGATTAGTATTGAATGCTGTGTATTAGATTGATATTTCTGATATGTGATTGTGATGCTATGTAATGTGAGTTGCTTTGTGGTGCGCTGTGATATCTATGATTTGTTTCTATGAATGTGAAAACCCATTAACCCGTAAAACGACATTTGAATTTCGATGCGACAGGGAGTCGGATTCTAGTTGGTTATCCGAAACCCACATCGAACTTTGATAGTAAATCTTATGATTGATATATATCCACGTGTTTTAAATTAAGCGCTCACTATTCAGATTAGCCGAGATAGGACTTTGTGTCATATAACCCATTTCGAATAGTGATACGATGAAATGGATAGCATTTGAATACGGTGGTGAAGACCGGGTGTCTTCGAGAACGATAGGATAACCTATCAAATGTCTATGCACTGAGTTGCTTCGGTATAGAGATCTCCATATGTGATGGGAGTCCCATCGGGATTGTGGATACCGGGATTGCAAGGGCTTCTTCGGAAGTGCCTTCGGTTCTGTTCGAACCCGGAACAAACTTGTATGGTTGTATGTCTGACATTACACTTTGAGATATAAAACAGATTTCTTTGAAATACATTTCTATTAGTGGAAGAGAATTTATTCTCTTAGCTTGACACCCTTCTCTGAGACGTACGAGCTCAGAGGTTATGTAATTGAAGGTTCACATTAATATACTCCCAATTTGGTAATGTGGCATGCAGAGTGTTGCCGTGTGTTTCTGATCATTTATTAATCAAAGCAAGGCTTTTGTGTAAATCGTAGCTTTGTGGACGAGACCTCATCGGACCTCACACCCCAGAAATGTTCAAAACAGGAAAGATGCGGATAGGTTATGAGGGTCACACCCTTTAGGGTATGTCATTTCCTTCTGGAAAAAGGTAGTATCATGGTATGAAGCCTAGATATTTAACCTGTGTGGTTGCTGCAAATTCATTACTTTGTTATTTGTTGCTTTGTGGTCGAGGGCCCTCGGATAAAGGTCGCAAACGACCGGGGGATGGCATACTCGTGTCGTAGTTATCTAGTTACATAGGTAACCCGGCCTTGTGTTAGCAGAGAACTGGTTAAGTTCTTGAGACGTCCCTCCAGAGGCGTACCCATGTGGCATAAGAAGTTCCATAGCCTGACCATTTGTTGGAAATCCGATCACCAATACGCGCCCAGTATGGTTTTAGTTGTAGAACCTGCCATTTAACATGGTAGCTATAGCAGGCATACTATAATGGCACGTATGCTAGCTAAAATTAATATTATACTTTCGAAAATGATTTCTACACTATGCACTAACAATAATATCAAAGTGTTTTCTCGTATTAAGCATATTTGAAAATCATAAGGAGAAATCTCCCCCAAGTGTGCGATTGCATTGTGTGTGTGCTGGGAGGCCTTATGATAGTTTCATTTTCCAAAAGCATACCGATTTTCTTTTATAAATTTTTTTTGTTCAAAGCAACTATTTTTGTTTACTTATAACAGTCTCATGACTCACCCGGAGTTTATTGTTCCCTTCCTAAACTCTGGGTGCCCATAATTTCCACAGGGCAGCCTATAAACAGGTTATCCATATTTGGAGCTAGCTTGGAATCTTTTGAAGTCTTTTGATTTGGAAGCTATCGTATTTTGGAAAGCTTTGGGTTGGATATCTTTTGGAGTGTTTGGAGTTTTGAAGACCTTATCGAAGTAGAAGTATGTTGGATTCTTTTGATGACTCTATTGTCATTTTGTTGTGAAGTTGCTATTATTCTTTTGTTATATCAAGTGTAGCACTCTGATATTGATGATAAATGTTGTAAGAATGTTGTATATGTGGTGTTGATCAATGATATTCATTTTGTTTCCGTTGTTTATATTCATCTAATGTTGTTATATGCTCCATCCAAACTGGAGTTCGACGTTTGAATCTCCGACAGTCGAATACAAGTGACGTATTTGATGTCAATTTTCGAACACTGGATTTCAGGTCGTGAAAAGTGGTATCAGAGCTAAAGGTTGAGTACGAACTTTAGCTATGGAGTATAACACATTAGGTGGCTCATTAGAGATAGGGTAAAGTATACCCTAGAATGAGTATAAACCGAGAGACCAAAACCCTAAATTATCTTGGTCTCTTTCTTTTTACTGTTGATATTCCCTTAGATATCTCATCCGTATATATAAATAAAATTTTCTTACTAATTACAGATAGTAAGAATGAGCGGGCTAAGAGGAAGAGCTAGGGGTCAGGGAAATGCCACTTCAACTGGTCAAGTCCCCGCAACAGCAGAAGCAGCTTTATCTACTCAACATCAACTGAATCTGGCTGATTTATATAAAAGCTTCTCGAGACTTGGGGGTAAGCCGTTCATCGGCAAGGAGTCGATTATCGAGGCCCAAGCCTAGATCAGATCATGTAAAGAATTTTTAAAGGGCTAAAGCTGGAAGACGATCAAATGCGACTCATGGCTTCTTGGCAGCTTCAAGAAGAAGCCCTAGCCCGGTGGGAGACAATTACTGTAGATGAGCCAGAAGAAGAATTTACTTGGGAACGATTTAAAGAAGTATTTAAGGAGCACTATATGCCTTCGGCTGGCATTTCCCGAATGTACCAGGAATTTATGAACTTGAAGCAGGGGAGTTTATCATTTGAGGAGTACTTAAACAAATTCATCGAATTATCCCGTTTCGGTCCAAAATTGGTAAATACACCTCTAAAGAAAAATGAAAGGTTTATTCGTGGGATGAATAAGAAATTCCATGAAAGAATGACTGCTTATGTTAAAGAGTCTTTTTATGATTTGATCGATATGGGGTACAGATTTTCCACCCTGGATATGCAAGAATCATCGGAGAAGAAAGGAAATACGAGCAATCAAAATTGGAAGAAAAGGAAATTTGGAGGCAAGAAACCATAGCAGAGAAAGGAGAAGAAGAAGAACAATCAAGAGGATAAGCAAAAAGGTGTTACTTGTTTTAATTGTTTGGAAAAAGGCCATTACTCGAGCAGATGTACGAAGCCTAAGAAACAAGTAAATTAACCTGTACAAGCAAAACCCAGGAAATGCTATTGCTATCAGAAATCGAGACACGAAGTTAAAGACTGCCCAACAATGAAGCAAGCTCAGACAGCAAAGGTGTACGCAATCAAAGATAAACTTGCAACCTCCAAAGTAAATAAAGGGAAAGGAGTTCTGGAAGGTAACCTTACTATTTATGATAGAATTATTATAGTTTTGTTTGACACGGATGCTACACATAGTTTTATCTCTCAACAAGCCGTAATTAAATTAAGTCTTGAACCTGAATTTGTCGATGAGCCCATTTGCGTAAAGAATCCAGTCGGTGGGCCCGCGAACATTTGTCTACGATGTAGAGACATCCCTATCTCGTATTCTAGTTACTAATTCCCTATCAGTGTCTTTGTCCTTGCTTTTAATGAGTTTGAAATCTTACTTAGAATGGATTGGCTAATGAAGTACGAAGCCAAATTAGGTTGTAACAATCGCTTGATTTCGATCAAAACCAATTTGGAGATTTCATTGAGATTTCTTATGAGGACCCGAGTCCTAAAAGAGATGAGTTGAAGTATAACTTGGGTTATCCTGAACCTAGTCTAGAGTCCATACCCATTGTCTAGGAATTTCTAGACGTGTTCGAAGAAGTAAAATCCTTATCTCCACATAGAGAAATAGAATTCAGAATTGACTTAGTACATAATGCTCTTCCTGTCGTTCATGCAAGTCGCAGAATGGCACCTAGGGAAAGGATTGAATTGGTCAAGCAAACCCGTGATTTGCTAGATAAAGAGTTAATTCGTCCTAGTGTTTCTGAATAGGGTTCAACTGTGGTGTTTGTGGCTAAATCTGACGGATCCTTGAGATTGTATGTGGATTACCGCGATCTCAACAAACTAACTCTCAAGAAAAAATTTCCTCTACCAAGAATTCATGATCTATTTGATCAACTGCATGGCGTTCGTTTCTTTTGTAAGAGGGATCTAGCCCAGGGATTCCATCAGCTACGAATTGCCGAAGACAGTGTTCATTTGACTGCCTTCAGGGGTACTAACATGTTCTACGAATGGTTAGTCATGCCTTTCGGATTAACCAATGCTCCCGCATACTTCGTAGACTTAATTACCCGTGTATTTCGAGAGGTGTTAAATAAATTTGTGCTTGTGTTTATTGACGATATTCTGGTCTACTCCAAAACTGGAGAGGAGCATACTGAGCACCTTAGAATTGTTTTGGAGATATTAAGGAAGAATATTCTATTCGCCAAAGTTCCCAAATGCCATTTTTGGGTCAAAGAAGTTAAATTTCTCGGGCACATTGTTAATGGAGAAGGAATCTCTGTTGACCCAGGCAAGATTTCCGCTATTCTTGACTGGAGGAAACCCACTACCCCAAAAGAAGTTCGAAGTTTTATGGGTTTAGCAGGTTATTACTAGAAGTGTGTTCAGGATTTCTCTAAAACAGATAGTCCATTGACTAAACTAACAATGAAGAATGCAAAATTTGATTGGACTCCGAATTGTGATGAAGCTTTTCAGGAGTTAAAAAGGAGATTGACTACCGCTCCTATTCTCACTATCATTAACGGGAACCAGGGCTTATCTGTCTATACTGACGCTTGTGGTGATGGTTTAGGTGCGGTGCTAATGCAAAATGGGAAAGTAATTGCACACGCGAGTAGACAATTACGTCCACATGAGAAAAATTACCCAACTCACGATCTCGAGCTTCTAGCTGTTATTTTCGCTTTGAAACCTGGCGACACTATCTTCTGGGTAAGAACCTCTTTCAGTTTTCCTAAAAATTTAAGAAGTTTAACTTGACTTAATAAATATACTTAATGAACTCTCTTTGTTCTAGGTGAGAAATTCGAATTATTCACCGACCACAAATCTCTGAAATATCTCTTCACCCAGAAAGATTTAAATCTGAGGCAACAACGATGGTTAGAATTTCTAGCGTCATACGACTCAGATATTCTGTATACGCCTGGAAAAGCCAATGTAGTTGCTGATGCTTAAGCAGGAAACACGCTATTCTTTCTCACCTTGTCGTCGCTCCTACTCTTATTCAGAAAATCGCCAACAAGCAAAATGAAGACAAGTTTCTTCAGGAAATATATGGGACGATTCGTCGAGGTGAGGATTCCAACTTTGGAATCAATAATAATGGGATTATAAGATTAAAAGGTAGAATGTGTGTCCCGGACTTCCCTGATCTGAAACTTGAAGTTTTTGATGAGTGTCACAAATCTAAACTCAGTATCCATCCACGAGTTAATAAGATGTATAGAGATATCAAAAGAACTTTCTGGTGGAAGACAATGAAAAGGGATATATCTATATATGTGAGTCATTATGCAACTTGTCAACAAATTAAAAGCGATCAGAAGAGGATGACGGGTTTAATCCAAACTTAGGAGGTACCCAAGTGAAAATGAGATCAAGTATCGATGGATTTTATCGACGGGTTCCCCCGTACTCGGAAAGGCAATGAAGCAATTAGGGTTATTGTGGACCGTTTGACTAAGACAGCCCACTTTTTGCCAGTGAAATCTACCCGCACAGCAGCAAGTTTAGCCGAGTTACATGTGAAAGAAATTGTTCGTCTCCACGGTATACCCAGCAGTATAGTGAGTGATCGTGATCTGATCTTAACCAGTAGATTTTAGGAGGCATTTCAAGCCGCATTGGGAACAAAACTAAACTTCAGCACTGCTTATCACCCACAGTCTGATGGGCAGACTGAGAGGATTAACCGAATCTTTGAAGACTTTTTGCGAGATTTTATTCTCGACTTTGGTGGTTCTTGGGAGAACTATTTACATCTAGTGGAATTCTTATATAACAATAGCTATCAAGCCAGTATCAGAATGGCTCCTTTCGAAGCTTTATATGGTCGTCCATGTCGATCACCTGCATGTTTGATCGAGTCAGGTGATAGACTCGTCCTTGGACCGGATATGATTAAGGAAGCCACGGAGAAAGTTGATTTTATTCGAAAGAAGTTGAAAATGGCTCAAAGCCGTAAAAAGTGTTATGCTGATTGGAGAAGAAGAGATTTGGAATTCCAGATTGGAGACTCTGTTTTCCTTAAAGTATCTCCACTGCATGGTGTGTTAAGGTTTGGAAAAACTGGTAAGCTGGCACCACGGTATATTGGTCCTTTTCCTATTCTGGAGAGGATTGGTCTTTTAGCATATCGAATGCGGCTACCCAGCTGGTTATCTGGCGTGCATGATGTGTTTCACATTTCTAATCTCCGAAAATATATGCACGATCCAGATAGTATCATTGAAGAAGCTGCTCAGCAGGATCTCAAAATCACTCCCAATTTAGTAGTTAAAAGAGAACCGATAAAGAATATAGATCGTGATGAAAAGCAATTGATGAACAAAATTGTGAAACTGGTTAAAGTGCAATGGAGTGGTGATCCAAAGGAGTGCACTTGGGAGACAGAGGATAGCATGCAAAGGTCATATCCCAATTGTAGAGTGGATATCCCGGCTTAATCTGACAAGCCATTTCTCTATCTTTTTCTGAATTCTTATATTTTTTGTTTGTCTTTCTCTTTCTTTCAAATTCCAAGGATGAAATTTACTAAAGGGGGAAAATCTGTAACATCCCAAATTTTACCAGTTTAAATTAGTAATTTGTTTGAATTTTTGAAATCTAAATTGAAATTAATTTGAATAATTTCAAATCAAATAAGATAAGTGTTAATTTGTATGAATAAGAATTCAATTTCACTTGGGTTTAAAAATTTGAAATAATAAATATTCTTAAAAAATCATTTGAATTTAAATTATATATATAAAGTATGTATATATGAATAGATTTGAATTTGATTTTGAATTTGAATTTAAATTTTAAATAAATTCTTTAGTAAAATAATTTGGATTTACAAATATATATATATGTAATTTATTTAATATGTATTTAATTTCAAATTCTCTTTTAAATTGTATTTATTAAAATAAAGCAAATGCCTTTAGAAAATGGAAAGTGTAAGCTTAAATACAATTTAAATAATGAAAAGAAATATTCTTCTAATGAAAATACAAATGTTGAATAAGTAATGTACATAAAGATAAGTGTTAGAAAAATTAAATAAGTGGATTAACAAGTCTAATCAACGTAGAAAGAAAATGAACAAGTGTCATTTGATTTTTGAAAATTAATAAAAGAAGATTTAAATCTATATAAGCTACTTCATCTCCTCCCTTTTACCTATTTTATTCATCTCCAAGCCCTGCACAAAATTTTAAACCAAAAGAAGAAAAATCATCAGCAAAAAGTAATCAAAACAAATAACTTCCTCAACATTAAAACCAAGAGCAAATTCAGAAAATAAAATCTGAAACAAATTTCTCAAAGTTCAAACTAGAAATTGGACAAATCAAGAACAAATGAGGATTCTACCTCGACAATTAAAAAAAGCAAAAGATCATCACATAAACAACAGAATCAGGAGCAACTCTAGGCTTTCAAAATCTCAGTTTTTAAGTTGCAGACCAGAGTTCCTCTTCTCTGTTTTCGTAAAAAAAATTAAACTGTAAGTAGATCTTTTTAAAGAATTTGAATTTAAGTTTTTTGTTAAGAGATTAAGCATGTGAACCTATCAGAAAACTAAGCAAGTTTATATAAATTAGCTGTAGATAAAAAGGTTCAAGATCAAATTTAAAAACACCTTCCAGGCTTTCAATTTTAACAGCATCCCAGAAAAGCTTTCTGTTCAAAATTTGACAGGTGAGTAAACTTTGAAATTCTGGAATTCAGATCTGTGTTTGAGATCATGCTTGAAGTCAAATTTATTGCATGTATATAAAATGTATGTATATGTGTTTATATCCTCTGTGCATGTTGATATACAGGGATGTTTTACCTTGTTTTCTAATTCCAGGTTTTTACAAAACCTGTGCAAATTCCATAACCCCTGTTTTAGTTATTGTTAGGATGAATTGTTAAAACAAAAGGTGTAAAAATTATCAAAACTTAATTTTAAGGATATTTTTAAGTAAAAAAAATAAATGGTTTTGCTGGAAAAAAATCAAAACACAGTAGAACATAAAATTTGTTAAAATTCAATTGATTAAAATTTAGGATTTGATTTCATAATCCTGTTTTCTTCAAGAAATACGATTTTTACCAAAAGATTCGGGATTTTAAAGTTGCGAAATTTCGAGTAATTTCAAGTCGAACTCAAAATGAACTCGGGGCTAACCATGGCGATCAAAGAGGAATTAGACCAGGGGTTTGTGGCTGGGGATAGCTGAATGTTGGTTGGACTCGAGAAAAATGCGAGGCAAATTTATAGATCATCGTGGTGATTTGATTCTGACGATCTAGGGTTAAACCCATTCTTGAACAAGGCTGAGAATCTTGGTTGTTGCAACGTCATTGTTGCATCGGAGCTGATCGCACTGGTTGCGATCGAAGCATTGAAGACATTCGCAGCTTCAGTTGAGGTCACGTGGCCTCTAGTAGCCTGAGGTGGTGAGACGAGAGGGTTTTCTAGTGATGAATGTTTGTTCCAGTTTGGGTTCAGTGTCGAAGTTTCGATTTCGTCGAAGATTTGGATTTCTGGGTGGCTGGATGGTTTGGGAGGGTTGCCAGTGACATGTTGACGACCTGAGCTTCGATCGGAGGTGGTTGCTCCGATTGTGCATGTGCACAAGGCCGAAGTTGTATCAGGTGGTTTAGTAGAAGGAAGAAGCAGTGGTGTCTCGAAGATGTTCTCGGGGAATCCAGGGGATAACTCGAAGCTGAATTCGAAGTAAATTCGTAGTGCGCCGTGATAATACTTAACAAAATTTTAAGTTGAAAATTAAACATGTACACGTGTCGATTTTTGAAAAACTCGAAGCGGTGAGGCATTTTGATCGGGTATAACTCGAAGGGGGTCTCGGGTCTAATATAGTTTTACTGTAAAAAAAGAAATTCAAAATTTTAAACAGTTTTAAATCCATGTTTTAAAAAAAAAAGATGATTTTGATTTAAGTTTAAACTAAGTTAGGTTTTAAGCAAGATATTTCATAATTAAATTAAATTTTAAATTTTGTTACATTAATTTATAAAAATTATTTGTATTAATTGAGTAATGTAATTAAGAAGGGTAATTAAGATAAAATGTTATTTAAAACAAATTTTAATCTTTAAGTTAAATTGTGTGATAAGGATGAGTCATTAAATAAGGGTTATAAGAAAATCAAAGTGATTTATAAAGATGAAAAGATTTATCTTTAATTTTTTAAGTAATTAATGATTAGTAATTTAATGACTTAAAGGATAACTATTAAATTAATTACTTAATATTAAAGATTAATTAAGTAAATAATTAAGGTTAATTGATTGATAATTGATAATTAATTAATTAAGGAATAATTAATTAATAAGGTAATTATGATTTAATTAATTAACAATTAAGAATTAATTAATTAAGATAATTAGTTAAGGAATAATTAATTAATGAAGGTGATTAAGATTTAGTTAATATATAATTAAGGATAATTAATCATTGATTAAAGATAATTAATAAAGTAATTATGTGGTTAATTTATTTAAATTACACGATTAATTCATCTTCATTGAAGATGATTGATTATTATTGAATGCTGTGTATTGGATTGATATTTCTGATATGTGATTGTGATGCAATGTAATGTGAGTTGCTTTGTGCTGCGCTGTGATATCCGTGAATTGTTTCTGTGAATGTGAAGACCCATTAGCCCGTAAAACGACATTTGAATTTCGATGCGACAGGGAGTCAGATTCCAGTTGGTTATCCAAAACCCACATCGAACCTTGGTAGTAAATCTTTATGAATTATATATATCAACGTGTTTTAAAATTAAGCGCTTACTATTCGGATTAGTTGGGAGAGGATTTGTGTCATATAACCCATTCCGATAGTGATATGACGAAATGGATAGCATTTGAAGACGGTGGTGAAGACCGAGTGTCTTCTAGAACCATAGGATAACCTATCAAATGTCTCTGCACTGAGTTGCTCCGGTATAGAGATCTACATATGTGATGGGGAGTCTGATCGGGATTGTGGATACCTAGATTGCAAGGGCTTCTTCGGAAGTGCCTTCGGTTCTGTTCAAACCCGGAACAGACTTGTATGGTTGTATGTCTGACATTACACTTTGAGATATAAAGCATATTTCTTTCAAATACATTTCTGTTGGTGGCGGAGAATTTATTCTTTTAGCTTAACACCCTTCTCTGAGATGTATGAGCTCAGAGGTTATGTAGTCGAAGGTTATCAATGATATACACCCAATTTGGTAATGTGGCATGCTGAGTGCTGCTGCGTATTGTTGATCATTTGTTGATCAAAACAAGGCTTTTGTGTAAAGCGTAGCTTTGTGGACGAGACCTCATCGGACCTCACACCTCGGAAATGGTCGAAACAGGAAAGATGCGGCAAGGTTATGAGGGTCGCGCCCTTTAGGGTATGTCATTTCCTTCTAGAAAAAGGTGGTATCATGGTATGGAGCCCAAATATTTAACCTGTATGGTTGCTGCAAATTCATTACTTTGTGATTTGTTGCTTTGTGGTTGAGGGCCCTCGGATAAAGGTCCCAAACGACCGGGGGATGGCATACTCGTGTAGTAGTCACCTAGTTACAGAGGTAACCCGACCTCATGTTGGCAGAGAGCTGGTTAAGTTCTCGGGACGTCCCTCCAGAGGTGTACCTATGTGGCATTGGAAGTTCCTTAGCCTAACCATTTGTTGGAAATCCAATCACCAATACGCGCCCAGTACGGTTCTAGTTGTGGAACCTGCCATTTAACAAGGTAGCTATAGTAGGCATACTACAATGGTACATATGCTGGCTAAGATTAATATTATACTTTCGAAAATGATTTATATACTATGCACTAACAATAACATCAAAGAGTTTTCTCGTATTAAGCATATTTGACTATCATAAGAAGAAATGTCCCCCAAGTGTGCGATTGCATTATGTGTGTGTCGGGAGGCCTTATGGTAGTTTCATTTTCCAAAAGCATAACCATATTTTCTTTTATAAATTTGTTTTTATTCAAAGTAACTGTTTTTTTACTCATACCAGTATCATGACCACCCGGAGTTTATTGTTCCCTTCCTAAACTCTGGGTGCCCATAATT
This sequence comes from Allium cepa, assembly GCA_030765085.1. Lineage (NCBI taxonomy): Eukaryota > Viridiplantae > Streptophyta > Magnoliopsida > Asparagales > Amaryllidaceae > Allium > Allium cepa. The sequence continues at coordinate 1,049,128,034 of CM060941.1, forward strand.
TTCACACGGGCAGCCTAGAAACAGGTTCTCCGTGTTTGGAGCGAGCTTGGAATCGTTTTGAAGACAGGTAAACGAAACAATTTACCTAGGATTATATATGAATATAATAAATACATTTCAAATGACATAGTTATTTATATAGTTATTAGTTGTTTGATTTAAAAGTTTAAATACAAACACCTTATGAATTTAGTTTTAGGATTTGACTATAAGGTGTTTGATAATAATATTGGGTTAAGCTTAATGAATTTATAGAATAATAAATTAGCATGTTGTATAAAAATGTGTTTCGCTAGAAGATTAAATGATTTTTAAAAGATGAATTTGGAAAATATGTTTTATAAAAGGAATTTTGAGAATTTAAATTCTGACGTTTCGAAATTTTTTGGCAAAGTTTAAAGAAATCGGAGAAAAGCCATCTAATGTAAAGTAATTCAACATTTTATATAAAGTGAAATGTATATGTATATATTAAGAGAAAAATTTATAAATGTGATATTTCATAAAGTAATTAATTTACAAACGGTTTTTACAAATATTAAAAATGGATTTGTAATTGATATTTTGTAAATCAATTTATAAATAGGATTTTGTAAATAAGTAAGATTTATGAAAGAGTAGAGTTATAAATGGAATTTTATAAATAAAGAGATTTTATATAAAAAGTTTTATAAAATAGAAAGGAAATTTACAAACATAGTTTTATAACTACGGAAATGATTTGCGTCGAGAATTAAGTACGGATTTTATAGAGAAAATACATTCAATTAAAAGTTGAAATAATCTTTTACAGGAAATTTTTGAAAGGGATATTTTTCAAATTAATGTTAATGACTTTAAAAATTGATTTCAAATGTACTAAGTGATGAAAATATAGATGTCAGCGTTATGTAATAACTGTTTTCAGGAAAGCAAGGAAGATATAGACTATGACACTGTTGTTATATTAAGCGATTTCTGAAAGGAAATGCTTTATATAATATACATGATTTATACATGTCCTATATTTGACATAGATGCTAGGGCTGGGCAACTTATATCCATTTTTAAGTTGAGAACGTCGTCCATTCGAGGTCTGAGAGGTAATGATACCCCAACTTGATCAGCTTCATTGTTAACTAATAAATAATTTAAGTTCGACATCGAGAACAAATATTAATTATAATCGGATCTTATACTACTATTTTTGGGTTGTCGTAATGATGTTTTACGGAACATTTGTTTTGACCCAGTGTAACGTGTTTTGGACAATGTGAAGCCTTCCTCATAGATTTTTACAGATTTAAATATATGGAGATATTTCCTGAGTATTAAATTTGAAATAGTTTCTTCGAAAAGAAGATAGTAATTTTTGGTGAATAATTCTTTTAAGGTAATTATATATAAAGAAATATCTTTATAAATATGTTTAAGTAAAAGGTAAAGGTTTTATAATTGTTTTCATAAATAATTTTGAAAAAGGAATTTGATATAACTAAGTACATATGAGGTGCGTAGATAATTTCATCTGATCTAAGATTCTAGTACAGGACTTTGAGGTGTTTACACTGGTCCGTAGTAGGATTTATCACTCGATTCTTAACAGCGAACATTGGTAAAGGTTTATGGTTGGATACTTAGATTTTCTATCATAGTTGAGAGCTATGCAAGGAAAACAAAAGCACCAACTAGAGAGCCTTATCGGAGTCTGCCTTAGAGGATCGGGGGATCAATACTTTTTTGAAAGTAAAGTTGTGGATTCGAATAGTAGATCGAACCAGATATTCTGTATGGATGATCTATATAGATTGTATGGGTGTAAGTTTAAAAAATAAATATTTTGGGCAAACACCTTTGGGTTTTGCACTGTAATTTCGAGGACAAAATTCTTTTAAGGAGGGAGTCTGCAACGACCCGCAAATTTTTCCTTCTGATAAATAATATTTATTTTCAAATATTTAAATATAAGGCTTCTTAAAATATATTGTGTTGTCTAAAATAATAAATAATGATGTTATTCTTATTTTTAATAAGTATTCACAAAAGATATTTCTTTTGGAAATATATCGATAAAATGGCCAAAAACCATTTAATCAATAAACAGCTCTATAATCGTAATACATCATGCATGGAGCTGGATACATACACTTATTTTTATAATTGAACAAGAATATGAAACAAAATTAGTTATTTTAATTTTGGAAATTATATATATATATATATATATATATATATATATATATATATATGACATCATCAGTGATGCCCTATATTTAGTAATTGATTTATGAATTTAAATTGAGATTTATTGATTTAATAATTATTATAATTATCAAATAATTGTTTTTAAATGATAATTATTCATTTTAATTAGTTATGAAGTGATAATAAATCATTTATAAAGATATATACTTGATTTAAAAATATATAAAATTCATATCGCTTTATCGATATAATTGTACTTTTTGTAAACGTTGTTTAGTATTAATTTATATGGTTTTATAAATCAAATGTAATTATTTTTAATTTATTAAAAATGATAAGAAATGAGTTTTCAATTTTTTTTACATTTATATGTAAATTAACTTGTGTGTGAATAACCGGGAATCGACCTCCCGATTTTCAATGGTTTAACGAACGGAAATCATTCAAAAGTTGTTGCAACCTTGTTTATATCTCATGTGCACATATATAACATACACATAAACACCCTAACATGCACATGAATATATATATATATATATATATATATATATATATATATATATATATATATATAGACACACACACACACAAATACCTTTAAACATATTAATATTACAAAATATCAAGATATTTTCCTAAAAACTTAATACTTAAGAAACCCAAAAGCATCCATCAACTCATCTTACCCTCTTGCACAAGCACATGGAGGTTTAAAAGAAGGGGGAACCGTGCGTTTGAGGTGATGGAGGGGGTGTGGGAAAAGGCATTTTGGTCCATTAATGTTTAGATATTTTGTTTTCCAAATTTCCTACAAATACACCACTGCTCTTTCATAAATTCCTAAGCTATTTGCTTCATCTTCTTCCTCCTTTTTCAAATTATTCTAATGGTTTCATATATAAAGAAAATTATAGAGAAAAAATTATGAAAAGAAATTAAATTGTTTAGTTTATATACATTATCCAATCCACTCAAAACCAAGCTCAAATCACTCTATTCCTCCACCTAAACCAACGACCACCACCTCCTACTCCTTAAAGCCGAGATATCCATCACCCAATGCTAAGGCCGTGAGTTTCCTAAGGTGGGCCAAGCCTTCCAAAGGCTTTCGAGCTTGATTTCGTGGGGTTTGATTTCAAGATAGCAGAGCTATAGCCGTTTAAAACTAAATGAAGGTGAGAAACTCTCTCTATGCATATGATGATTTGATATGACTGCTATGAATATTTACTATGCTTAGATTATCAAGTTTGGATGTTGATTATATGTTTATTTTGATATGGAAGCAAGTCACATTTAATACACTTCGAATATCACAAAGGAAATCACTTTCCTTAAATAAATAAAATGGTGTATACGAGAATGTTAAACCATTTGAAATTGGTTTAAAATGGTTTATAAATGTTTTATAAACACTAAAATCCAATTTGGTGAAGTTTTGACATGTCACAAAAAATGAGCCAAAAACAGACGCATCGCGTAATAGTAATTTGTGATTTCGCGCAGTTGAAAGTTAAATCCACTAATACGATGGATTCTGAGTCAGAAGTCTTTGTTATAAGAATTCTCTAAACCCTTATAATCATAATTTTCAAACGAAGAAAGAAAATCACGATTTCATTTAATGGATTTTGAAATATGGGCAAATCAAGTTTTTAAAATAGCCGCGGTTTGGCAGTTCGAAAACCAAAGGGACGAATTCTTTATAAATGGTTTTTTAATTCTTTAAAATATGGAATAAATTCTGTAAATCTTTTAAAATGTTATAAAAGATATTTGAGTTATAAAAATGAACTTCTAAATGATCGAAAAGTCGTTTTGATCGAATAAGCTTTAAAAGTACTATTCACATCACTTTTAATAACTTTTTTTGTGATATGGATTTAAACTTAATAATTCTTTTTCAAATCTTTTATAAATGTTTTAAAATGAATAATTAAGTTTTTATCGTGATTTGGACATTTCATAGTTTATATAAAAGAATGTAAATAAATGATTTAAATAAAAGATATTATAATAAAGTGATTTAATCTTGGCTTTAAAAGCTGATGAGTAGACTAGATTTTTCTATTTGTGTGATCCAAACAAGGGGTACTTAAACTAAGGAGATGTTCAGGAGTAACTGGTGCCTTAGATCACCTAGCCTCTTTCCTCGACGAGGGGTAGATAAAGTCAAAAACGAGACAAATATAAAAGATTCAAAATTTATAAATTTAGACCGATACAACTTGGATCGTAAAGTAATAATCTTCTTATATTTGGTATTAAATTACTAAGAGGGAACCCATACTATCCATGTGAATTTAAAAGGTGATTTCACTACTATTCGATGGATAGTAAAGGTTGAATATAGAAATTGACGTTGAGTAGAATTTGTATAATTTTTATCAATGCTTTTTACTCAATAATGTTTTCCAATATGACGTATGAAAATGATTTGGTATTTCTAAAGTTAAAGAGAGGATTAATGATTTCGTATATACCGAAAAGAAAAGTTTTAAAGTTATATATCTCTAGAAGATTTTTTTTGTTAAAAAGGAAGTAATTAATCAAATAATAAGCACCTATTTACTTAATATCTTTTTACTGATGATTCGTTCAAAGGAACCGAGGTCGGATTTGAGTGATTCTTATTTGAAAACCATTTCGAACCCATTTTTGCATTTGAAGTAAAGATATGGAATGATAGTAAATAGAATGAAGGGCTTCTAGTCACTGACCCTCAGAAGAAATTTCCAATATCATATATATGTGGCGGTAGTATCATCATTTGATCTTTGATGCAAGGGCTGCTCGCTACTAATCTTATGAATGATTCTCAAAAGGATGTGGTAGGATAGTTCCTTCAGTTTGTCTTGTTCCTGGACTACTTGTATGGACGAATGTTTGACAATGTATTTCTTATCACATTCATTAATATCTATAAATGCATCATCTTTTTGGTGGCGAAGAAGGCAACTTCGCTTAGTTTAACACCATTTCCCCAAAAATACGAGCTCAAGAGTTATACATTTGCAGAAGTCAGTTGTGTAATCATGGAATGGCAGTGGCATTTGTTGATATGCTATATTTTGATCAATTACAATGTGCTTCAACAAAAAGGAAGAGATATATGCAAAGCTAAAGGAAGAACGATAAAGACCGAGGATAAACATAAGTATGATTTCTATATAGGTCTTAGTTTAGATTTATTGTTAAAATCTATCCTCAAGAGGCTTGCACAAACATTAGAACACGTTTTATAAACTTCGTTTTCTAAAATAAAAATTCACTATGCAAAAATCAAAAGTTCAATCGACTGAACAGGTGTGCCCAGTCGACTGAACCTGTTACACATACACAAATATGCACAGTTCCAGTCGACTGAAACACCCTACTCAGTCGACTGAATTTGTTCCTGAAAATTTTACTTTACATTTTTCAGTCGACTGGAAACCCTGCTCAGTCGACTGAATTTAGACCTGCGAATTTTTTCTGAAAGGACACCTTCTTCCTCCCAAGAGTTGCAACCATTCTCCAATGGAAATGGAAGCATCTCTTGTTTGCATCTCTAGCCAACAAATGCATCTCTTCTACACATATAAATACATGGTTCTAACATCTTAAATCCACCAATTCTCTTACACTTTAATCTCACTATTTCTTCAACACAAGGCAGAAACAATTATATAATAGTTTAGTCGACTAAAAACTCTGTTCAGTCGACTGAATTTAACACAGAAAATTTTCGTCCAAAAATTCATTCGACTGAACAGACAATTTAGTCGACTAAACTTCGTTTCCCAGGCTACTTTTTCCTTTTTACCACCAATTTCTACCCTTACTTTTCACTTTTACCATTCCAAAAAGCAACTTCTTCCCCATTACTCTTCAAAACCCTAGCCCCCAATCTTCATAATTTTCAAAATGCCTCACAAAACTCCCACAAAAATGGCTCCAAAAAGACCAAGGGCTTCAACTTCAACCTCCTCCGAGCCAATTGACGCTCAAATTGCTCGATGGCTTTATGATGGAGTGGCTGTCACACGGTGGAATAAAATGAAGCATTCTCGGACACTCCTTCGTTGATTTTCAAAGTCTCCAAACATACAACATACAAGCCTGGACGGATCGAGCAGGTTTAACTTCTCTCTTAGACATAAGACGAAATGACCATGCAATTAATCACATTATGGTCAAATTGTTTTATGCAAATCTTAACCTTGGACACCAAACTCCAAGAAATCCAAACGATAATGTTTGGAGTATGGTGTGTGGCAAAAAGGTATGATTCTCCCTAGACCGAATTGCACACATCTTAGGATCTCCTAACATGGGAAGGAAGCTTGAAGAAATAGAATTTAATCCACATATCCGAGACAACATAAATCATCAATTTTTGGATGATAACATCAACATCCGGGATATGAAGTCAACTTCCTTACGACTAAGAGCAAGACTTCTCCACAAAGCTCTTATGCGAACAATCACTCCTCGAACGAGCTCATACGAAATTGTATACCCAAACAATTATAGAGCACTATATGCTATTTGGGGTAGTATTCAAGTCAATTGGGTCCAATTAATTCTTGATGAATTTCTTACTTTCAATAATTTCGAAATGCGAACGATATATTTTGGAGAGTATATCATGCGACTTATCTTCAATGTTGATACGCCATTACCGGAGTCCGAAAATACCACGGTTCATCAAATTAATCATCGGACTATAAGCCTTATGCAACTCCCGAATAGACCACCTCGCATTATATCTCTTGCCGAATGGGAAGCTAGACATCAAGAACCACAAAAACCTCCTCAAGCTCAACATGAAGAACCTTTCGACCAAGATGATGAAATTCGTATCATTGAACCAAGTTTTACTACCAATCAATCATTAGGAATTTTATCAAGAAATCAACAAATTCTTGATAATCGCCTCAAGACGGTAGACCACAAATTTGACAGAATTAAAGGGTTCTTCAATAAATTATGGGATGCCATCTCATGCACGAGCTCCACTACTACTTCAACCTCCCGAGGCAAACGTCCGACACCAACTTTCACATGGACGTCATCCGAATAAAATCCAAGCAACAGCACAAGTGGGAATAGCGGTGGTCAAGGTGGACGAGCTTATAGACCACCCTCAGGTGGACTCGTTATCCGCGAACCAAGGGGAGGGAGAGAAGCCTCATATGATTGGGATAAAGATGAATAACTCTCTTATGTTTTTTTATTTCAAAAACACTAATCAAAAGGCTTGTATAAATAGCCTTTTATGTTTCATTCATGCTACATTTTAGGTTTTATTCATTCATGCTACATTCTATGTTTTATTTCTCATGCTACATTTTTATGCTACATTCTATGCTACATTCTAAAACTATAGACATGCATATCAGTGACTGTTTTGACAATATGCTTCTGCGATTATTACTTCCTTTTTGTCGATGACAAAGGGGGAGAAATCTATGCTACTAACCTTGTTTTGAAGAAAAGACAGTGCATATGTTCAGGGGGAGGAAATAATTACATCTCTACACATTTTAGTATTGTCATCAATCAAAAAGGGGGAGAATGTTGATACGCTATATTTTGATCAATGACAATGTGCTTCAACAAAAAGGAAGAGATATGTGCAAAGCTAAAGGAAGAACGATAAAGACCAAGGATAAACATAAGTATGATTTCTATATAGGTCTTAGTTTAGATTTATTGTTAAAATCTATCCTCAAGAGGCTTGCACAAACACTAGAACACGTTTTATAAACTTCATTTTATAAAATAAAAATTCACTATGCAAAAATCAAAAGTTCGGTCGACCGAACAGGTGTGCCCAGTCGACTGAACCTGTTACACATACACAAATATGCACAGTTCCAGTCAATTGAGACACCCTGCTCAGTCGACTAAATTTGTTCCAGAAAATTTTACTTTACATTTTTCAGTCGACTGAAAACCCTGCTCAGTCGACTGAATTTAAAACTGCGAATTTTTTCTGAAAGGACACCTTCTTCCTCCCAAGAGTTGCAACCATTCTCCAATGGAATTGGAAGCATCTCTTGTTTGCATCTCTAGCCAACAAATGCATCTCTTCTACACATATAAATACATGGTTCTAACATCTTAAATTCACTAATTTCTTATGCTTTAATCCTACTACTTTCTTGAACATATTTTATATTCTCTAAAAGTTTTCAAAGCAATCACCAATCTATTGCTTGAATCTCTGTTTTGTTTATAACACTCTTTTGATTCATAGCAATTCACATTTCCTAAATCTTCACAAACACATTGCATACTCTCGAGGATAAGATCATAGGAACATTTTACTACATTAGACTCATTAGTGTTGAAAAGAACACAACAAGTCGAATATTGTTTTTAATTAAGTTGAAGTCCTCTTCGGTAGTTGAGGCAAGAAATCTCGTTCGGTTGTTCGGGTAAGTTGTAAACCTATTCCTCCGGGTTAAGAGAGGGTTTTAGTTAGTAGAATTCCTAAGTGAAGCTTAGGGACTGGACGTAGGACTAGAGGTCCGAACCAGTATAAAATCCTGGTGTCTACCTTACTTTTACTTACTTTATCTACCTAGACTATTCCGTTATTCCATATTACACGATCCTACCACATAGCATCTTTCAACATTCAAGGTGGAATATGTGCTATGTGAAAGGTAATCATTACCTCTGGCTTCATCAACCGGTAGTGGCTAAAACATGGTTGCTTCAGGGCTATATGGGTCACGCCCATAATGGTATGGTCATCACCCTTCTAAATTACACTCTATCGAGTATGTTGTGTATGTTATGGCCACGGATAGGTTGGTTATGACTAGGGTAAAGTCATATTCAGTCCTATCTACCACTAGATAGGTCTGCAGGTAGCACAGTTCTGATTTGCAGAGGTTTGAAGATGTCGATCCTCGGCATATTCCACTAGAGATGTACTGCATGGAAGGTAGTCCCTTACTTGGCCATTATATGAAAATCCATTCTCCAATAAGTGCCTTCAGACTCAGCTATAAACCTATTATACCGTCAAATTTAACCAATGTAACAATTTCGCTATCTTTATATGTTTATTTGAAAAATGTTTTTCAAAGAATGTTATTAAAAATAATATTCCCGGATTTTGCATAGCAAATGTTTTGGTTATCATTAGGCAAAAACCCATTCTGTGTTTATATCCGGTGTGATCTTCCGAGTACTATTTATTTCCAAATATCCATATTTTGAGTTTCTCACACTAGTCCTATAACTGACCCGGAGTTTATTTTCTTTCCCCTTAAAATCTGGACGCCCAATTTTTTGTTCGGGCAGCCTGGTAGTCAGTTTTAGTTAGATGAAATCCGGAAGAGCCCAGAGCATGGAGTTAGAAGATTCTACAGCAGACTACTACCTCGTTTTCACCATGCTTGTGTACTATTGTATTCCGCATTTGTAAGGACAGACATTTATAACTGTCCATGTTTGACTCTGATAAATCTTAAAATTTCCGATGTAAAGATATATATTGAAATAATAAATGTTATTCCATTCGTGTAAGATTCCGTTCTATCTTTATTATTTTCTTGCCTTTAAAGAACTACCTCTTAGGTACTTGGATTTGTGGAATACCGAGGATGTATTAGCGTTGAATTTCGAAGGTCGAAGAAATGGGTCTTCACAACCTTATACCATGATGTTGCAATTTATCTATTTAACACTTAACCTCATTAACCATGTATGTGTTACTTATATATGTAAGTGTATATGTATACTAAGGTGTTGACACATTTCACACAACTTTAAGATGATAAAAAATAGAATTTTCGGAGGAAGCTTCCTGGTCGCATTTTCTAATTTCCTTTGAACTAATTTTTTTTGTAAACACAATTTTGAAACAATTTCACCATATAAAATCCATTAATTAATTACTTAAACATATATTAAATATACCTATCTAGAGTGATTAAATTTCGGGTCGTATACCCTCTCTATGTGTTACATTCCCCATTTTAAACCCGAAAATAGAGACTAATGATGTTACAACCATTGTTAGTATAATTTTCTAGCAATAAAAGTGAAAGAGCTAGGAGTATGCCCTAAAATCAATTCTATAATGTATAATAAACTATTAAATCTATAGTAATATCTCATTTAAAATAAAAAGGTGTTTGCTTTTCTATATATACTTATTATAATAGGATATTTTAATTAAATATGTAACTTAAGATAATGTATTAGAAAACCCTTCATTGATAAGTTACGTGACAATGACTACAAAGAGATGTAATCATGAGAAAACTATTACAACATAAAAAAACATATTATTTTAAATATTCTTGTTCAAGATATTTTTGAGAAAGGATATCAATACATCGATTAAGACCATAGTATATCTCAAAATGTTGGAAAGTATATTACTGATGTCTGCATAGGAAATCAAGGGGTTGCATACTGATAGTTATTGGATAACTATAGAATGACTCATTTGGGTGTTTCATGTTAGTTTACAACAACTAGGAAAATTTGAATTCTCGAGTGACGATTTTATATAGTTCTCTCGACGTGAGAATAATGTTGAACTTCAATATGGATACTCCACTTTAATTATAGTTCAATCATAGCTGGGTCGGAGTTAAAGCATTCGAAGTGAAATACTATTCAATAGAGAATTCGTCTTCTTAGTTTATGAGATTAGTATCACGGTCAACTGTAGTCAACTCAAAGTCAAAATTTCTGGCCATAGTAGTATGGTTATTAATAGTTGTTATTAATAATAACATACTTTCCAAATTAAATTTGAAAACAAAATTATATTTTTCAAAAATTATTTAATATTTAATTAATCAGATAAAATAAATAAATAAATATTTAAAAGTTAATTAAATAAAAAGTAAGTAAATATATATATATATATATATATTGATATATGTGTAAATATATATAACTATAAATGTTATAGTTGAATATGCATATTTATCTTAAATTGTTTAAGGTAAATTATAATTTTCAAATTTCAAATTTGTTAAAATATTTTGTAAAATTGCTTCAATTAAATAAAATATTTATTAAATAAATAAATTAAATGTTAATTAATAAAACATATATATACACATAATGATATATGTATGTGAAATTGTAATATAGTTAATATTTATCTTGAATTGTTTAGGATGAATAAAATAAAATTTTGCATTTTAAAATACTTTAATTAGTTTGTTGATTAGATTAATAAATTAAAATTAACTAAACATGATTTAGTAATAATATACATAAGAATATTATATAGTCAATTATGTTTAAACTATTTAAAACTTATGGCGTCTTCAGCAGCTGGTGATCTCGGAGGGGAGGATGTAGAGGATGGGGGCTGGACGACAGTGTTGGACAGGAGGAAAAGGTTGGCGACTAGATCAGGGAAGCAGAAGGCCGATCCACGTTTTTCTCGTACGATGAACAGGTCATTTCGGCAATACTCAGATGGATCTAGAGCTGAGTTTGTTAGATCTCGCGATCAGGCAGTCAAATCTAATGAATTTAGAGTGTTGGTTGTCAATCCAAAAGCTACACCTAAAAGTTGGTGTGATCTGGTCAAAGAAAAGAAACAAGATGATACTTTGCAATTCTATAACCCTGCAATCGTCAATGACAGGAAAACTGCAGTTATTGGAGAGGAGGAACTATTATATGCAGAGAAAATGTGGTCTAATTCGATTCTGATCTATCTAGTAGGGAAAAGACCGTATTATATGTTCTTCAAAGCATATATCAAAAGAACGTGGCTTCCTAAAGGTAAAATTGAAGTTTTTGCTAGAGATAATGGTTTCTATTTGGTTCAATTCGAATTAGAAGAAGATTGTATCAAAATTCTTGAAGGAGGTCCATGGTTGATGGATGGGAAGCTCATTATTATGAAGAAGTGGAATAGCTCTATAAAATATGAAAAAGATCTGCTATTATCTTTACCCATTTGGGTGAGGTTCCCTAATCTTAATTTTGCATATTGGAATCAAATTTCTTTATGTAAAATTGCTAGCACAATCGGAAGACCCATAGCAATGGATGAACATACAAAAAACAGAAGCAGAATATCCTTTGCTAGAATACTTATTGAGGTAGATGCGTCATTCAAATTTGTAAGTCAAGTACATATTAAATTGCCTACAGGGGATTTTGTTATGCAAAATGTTGAATATGAATTTATCCCTCCAATTTGTCATAATTGTGTATGTTTTGGTCATATGGATAAAGAGTGCCCTATATCATTTTCGCAACAATGGAAACCAAAAGCTACAAACAGTAATAATGATACTACTAGCATGGGAATTAATATAGAGGATAACACAAATCAGCAAACTCTGACAGTCATTTCAGAAGGAGCAAAACATAACAACACAGAAGTTATCACAATTGATGGGTCAAATGTCCAAAATCATGCAACAGTTGATAAAGATCAGAATACAAGCTTTTTAAATAAGGAAAATGATATTTCTCCATCAGATATGTATGCTGTGAATCTTGAAACAGATCAGAGATCGTCAAAGGAGCCAGCTATTACAATTGTGGCCTCGCCATTAACTGATTCAGCAGATTGTGTAGTACCTGTCACACATATCAGAATGGCTGCCACAATTGCAAAGGGATCCTCTTCTCAAATTTATGATATGGATCAATTTCAAAACACTGAAGAAGGACCACCAATGAGTAATAATACTCTGGATCCAAATGTTCTGACGTCATCAACTAAAGTCTCAGCCAATTCATCATCATCAGAGAAAAATTGTATCAGGGAGTGTCATAGTAAATCTGTTGTAAACAATCTAAATACTCAACTTTCTAATCCAACAACTGAAGTGCTTAATTCTTTTCAGGTGCAGAAAGACATGACAGACTCAAATGTGGATGAATCTTCTCTATCTCAATCATGTACCAACCACACATACCCGTCACCTGACGAGCCACCCAACATCATGCCTAAAAACCTCACATCTATCAATCCTGAATACAAAAATGCAATTGCAGATATGAAAGGCAAAAATATTCAAGATAGGAAAAAAAAGTGATTCTAGAAAGTGTGACTCCCACTGTTAGAACCAGGAGTCAAGCAAACCCATCCAAATAATGTCAGTCTTGTGTTGGAATGTGCGGGGACTTAATAAAGCAGCACATGTGTTGGAGGTAAAAAATTTAGTGTCTTCTCACAAACCATCCATTTTTTGTTTACTTGAAAATAAACTGAGAAGCAATAAGCTACAACTTTATATAGAATCTTGGGGAAACAAATGGACATGCATATGTAATATAGAGGTTTATCACAAGTGCAGAATACTGATTTTGATCAATTCAGACATTTGGAGCAGTTATGTCATTTCTATGAGTAAACAACACATTACTTGTATGTTAAATAACACTGCAGGTGCTCAATGCATTTTAACTGTCATTTATGCACTTAATCTTGAATCTGAAAGGAAAAGTTTATGGAAACAACTGATAAAAGAAGCTAATACTTTCATCACTCCATGGTGTATTATAGGGGATTTCAACTGTGTAAGGTATTTAAAGGAGAAAAGAGGAGGAAATAATTTGTCAATCAAAAACATTCAGGAGCTTAATAATTTTGTTAACTCTTCAGGAGTTACAGAAATTGGTATTTCAGGGGTAAAATTTTCATGGAGATCAGGGCCTACCAAGAATATTGCTACAAAGATTGACAGACTTTTTTGCAATTTGGAATGGATGAACATATTTAAAAAATCTCATGCAAAATATTTAGACCTATCAACAAGTGATCATGAATCACTAGATTATGTGTGAGGGGTATAAGAAAGAAGTTGAAAAGTATTTTGTGTTCCCTGAAGGAAATCAGTTATTCAATATAATCCACATGCAGAAAAACATCAAAAAGGAAATTAAAAGATGGTGCAATGGGAAAAATGATTTACAAACACAAGTTTTAAAATACAAACATGAGGTCAATATTGCTCTTCAGACATTAGAATCTGATCATAATTCCTACAATGCACAAAAGTTGCATGATGCTCAAGGAAATCTGGCTAAAAGTATGGAGTTACTAGCTATTGATAACAAACAAAAATCAAAATGCCAATGGATCAAGTGGGATGATAGCTGTTCCAAATTTTTTTATGCAAAACAAACAAATAGAAGATTTGTAAATAGCTGTCATAACATAGTAAAAGAAAATGGAGAAGTTTTCAAGACTCCAAAGGAAATGGAGGAAGAGGCTGTCAAGTATTTTGTTAACATATACAACAAAGGCAACATGATGACTCAGTTTCCTAACATCATTCCAAAAAAGAAACTAAATGAATGGGGAAAAATATATCTTAATACCGCATTTGATGAAATAGATTTGAAAAGAGCTATTTTCAGTGTGCATAATGATACTGCTCCAGGATATGATGGTTTTAATGCTAAATTCTACAAAAACCATTGGAATGAATTAAAAAAACCTCTTTTAAAAGCTATGTAGACCTCTTTTGACAATGGCAGAATTGTAAGAGAAATAAACCATACCATTATTTCCTTAATTCCCAAAGTAAAAACCCCTGAATTTGTAGCAGATTTCAGACCTATAGCCTGTTGTTCTATGTTGTACAAGATCCTAGCCAAATTGTTATGTGATAGATTGAAGTGTGTACTTGGAGAACTAATATCGGATGGTCAATCAGCATATTTACCAGACAGACAGATAAAAGATGGAATTATAATTGCACATGAACACATCAGAAATTTTAACAAACATGGGAGCAACAAAATGTGCATAAAAGTGGATCTTAAGAAAGCATATGATTCAGTTAACAGACATTTCATTCTACACATGATGAGAAGTATGGACTTTCCAGTTAAATGGGTGAACATTATTCAAGAAATGATAAATACTCCTAGTTTTTCACTATCTATTGAAGGATATCATAGGGGATATTTTTATGGCACAAATGGTTTAAGGCAAGGAGATCCCCTATCTCCTTATCTTTTTACTTTATGCATGGAATATTTCACTTTGTTAATGGATGCTAAAGCCAGTAAAGGAAAAGTGGAATCAGTTATCATGAACAATTCCAACATAACACATCTAATTTATGCTGATGATCTGTTAATTTTCATAAATGCCACTGAAACTGGAGCTAAAGCTGTTAAGAATTGTTTCAAGAAATTAAAGAGATTTACTGGCTTAGAAATGAATAACCTTAAAACCCAAGTATTTTTCAACAAGTATTGCAGCACCAACAAGGAGCAAGTGCTCAACATTTTGAATATTAAAGAAGGAGAATTACCTATCGGATATCTTGGGTTACCCCTATCTGTGACATACATTAAACACTCAAATTGTAAACATCTGATTGACAAAGTGTTACAAAGGATGCAAGGTTGGGAGTGCAAATTTCTTACAGTTCCAGGAAGAATAGAATTGGTTAAGGCTGTAGTTTATCCTATGGTCAGTTTTTGGATGCAGTGTTTCATGCTTCCTAACTTAACTATTCACAAAATCAATCAACTATGCAAAAAAATTATCTGGAAAGGAAAAAAAAGTAGTGTTCCATGGGAAACAGTTACAAGTGTTAAATCTGAAGGTGGAATGGGGTTGAAAAAACTGTCTGACATAAACACTACTTTCTGCATCAAAAGAATTTGGGAGACCCTTAACAATTCTACATATAGTGCTAAGTGGTTGAATGCAAAATATGCTAATAATGAGACTCTGTGGGAGTCTAATTTTAGTAATAACTATTCATGCACTTGGAAAAAAAATGATATATCATAGGAAAAATGCACAGAAGCTGATTGATAGAAGAATTGTAGATGGAAAATCTATAAGCCTATGGTTTATGCCATGGATTAATGGTTCAACTTTATTGGAAAAGCTAGGGCATGAAACTCTGTCATATTCAAGAGGACATAAACATAAGGTAGAGCAAATTTTATTGGAAAACAAATGGAAGCCTGAAAATATCTCTTATCTTGGCAACATAAGTGAGGAAATAAAGCGAGTACCCATTCATTATGACAATACAGAAGACTATTGGATTTGCCGTAGTAGTAAAAATGGTCTTTTAATTTCCATGATATATGGAATGATCTTAGAATCAATTTACAAGAAAACAATGACTACAAAATCATATGGAACAACATCTCACTCCCAAAAATGAATATATGTTAATACAGAGCTATGTTCAATTTCCTACCTACTAAAGACAAACTAAAAATGCAAAGAGTGACTGAAGATGATGTTTGTGTTCTCTGCAAAAGAGAAGTGGAAACTTGTAAGCATTCATTTTTTAAGTGTTCATTTTCAAAGCATGTGTGGTACTAGATCAGAAGCATGATGGGAGATCCTATAACACAAAGAAACCTACATATTTCTCTATCAGATGCTATTGCATACATCAACCAGAACTTCATAGCTAAGAATATTAAGAAGGACATCATAATAGCTGCGTTAAGTTCATCCATATGGTTCATTTGGAAAAGAAGAAATTCCATCATTTTTAGCAATGAAAAGACAGACAGATTCACAATTTGCAATATCATAAAATCCAGTGTTCGTGACCTTATTATAAATAGATCCAGATTTCTCAAACATAGCATAAACAATCCTGAAGAAATTACTGTAAGATGGGAAATTCTACCTCTGCAACCAGACAACAACATTACCTCAACCCCGAACCCTAAATCCCCAAACATAGCAACATCCTCACGGTACATGATTAATAGAGAAGATGGTGAAGCTGAGAGTTCAAGATCGTCTAGATGCACTGATAGTATTAACGCGAATGTTGAAGGAGAAGAAGGCTTGCCAGGAAGAGTTCACGAGCCGCCATGAATAGATATGGTTGCTAGGTTTTTGCAGTGTGTTTAGGGCATTGCTTGCGGATATGTTCTGTTATATAACCCGATTTATTGCTTGTATATAGTGTATGTAATGATTTAACATTATCAATAAAGAGTTTGACATTTATTCAAAAAATATATTATATAGTCAATTAAATTATATAGTTATAAATAAATTAATTACATATTATATGAATGTATAAAAGAAGTGAAACTTTATGAAACCCGACTAATATTTAAGGAGTAAATACATACATATTATATGTGTATCGTGATTTCATATGGTGTTAATGGCTTAAATCACAAAGGTATTTCAAAAGAAATACATTATTCCTTAAATCAATGTTACTCAAATAAAAGTATATATATTAAAGATTATGAATCTCTAGTATATAATGTTATCTTTTACCATATGTATATTAATCGATTACTTGCATACTCTTTAGTTATTGAGAAAACTAGCTAGGGACATTGTAACGACCTCCCTTTATTAGACAACTTAAAACGACGATAAATCACACATGTCAGACTCAAACTATTCAAAATGGCAGATTGTTATGGTGTAAATAAGAAAAAGCAGAGAAAGAAAAAAAACAAACACAAAATCTTGCAGTGGAATGACAAAATATAATAATCAAATAAACAATTTATTAAGATGTTTTACAAATAACATTTGATTATAGTTAAAAAATACAGAACCAGAGTTACAAACAACCAGAATAAATAAATAAATGCAGCGGAACAACATGATGTAGTGGAACAAATATAATAAATAGTAATAGTACAAAATCTTCATCATCGTCCTCCAAAGATAAGGTCTTCAACCCTGAAATGCTCAGGCTGACCCGAGCAAATCGAAAAGACAAAACACTCGAGTCGGAACTAAAAGATCTTATGTAAGTTAAATCAACGGTAAATAAATATGAATGCAACGGCTTCAGGGATGTTTATGGGGTTTGACATCTCCTATCCAGTGTCTAATGTGAGTATAATAACTTAAGAGATGTTCGGGATTACCATCTCCTAAGGATTCATTAAACTATCCACTATGTAGTACAATACGCTATTATAATAGTGTCTACAGTAAAGTAAAGTATTAAAATAGCGTTAAGGCATTACCCATATCCCCCTTAGCACATTTCTATATACTCCCATACTCTATATAGTACGGTAATTCCTCCGTAAACTAGAGGGCTATCAGAGGGCACTCTATAGGTATGATACAAACCAAACTCGTGGAAGACACGATAGGGCATGTGAACACAGCATTCGAGGCAATGCCAAGGTAGATA
The DNA here is from genome assembly GCA_030765085.1 of Allium cepa. Taxonomy (NCBI): domain Eukaryota; kingdom Viridiplantae; phylum Streptophyta; class Magnoliopsida; order Asparagales; family Amaryllidaceae; genus Allium; species Allium cepa. The sequence continues at coordinate 1,049,146,327 of CM060941.1, forward strand.
TACCAATTGCGGATCCATACTAGTGGTAATGCATAGCAGCTACTACCGCCCATCTTGGAACACACTCCCATAATCGAAATCAAGGGGTGGCCACCAAATTAATCACAAAGTAATAGAATGGTATCGAAGAAGCATGTCCGATAGAAGGAATGACCTGACTTGGCCCAGCGTGGCTTCCATTTTAGTCACATCTAAGCTGACTCACGGGAGTCAGGGTCACGTTAATCATACAGAATCATACACCAAACCATCCTACTTCATTTCTGGAATCTCCACCACGTGTATAGTTGTTAAAGTGGTTTTCGGTATTGGCAGAGAGTATGACAATATTCGATCCCGGTCCCTTTATCGACCAAATGCTTATTTCACAATGGATGGTTCTTTTACATTTCAAGAAGGTCAATTCACAATTTATATCAAATATCATATTCGATTTCAAATCATATCTCTTTCAAAATCATATTCACTTTCAGAACCATATTCACTTTCAAATCGTCATCACTTTCAAAATCATATTTACTCAAATATGTCATTTCACAAAAAGTATCATTTCCAAATTCCAGCTTAAGTTGTATCACCATCAAGGACTTAAATATAAATACTTCTACTTTACATAGTTTTCAATTTTAGAATATAGTATAGATAGCCATAAATAGTTTTAATAATTTAAAAGTGGTTTAATAGATTAAATTAGTTTAAATAGTAAAATGGTTTAAATAGATGTAAATTTGATTTAATTAGATTTTATGATTTATATAGATTTAAAATAGATTAAATAAATTTAATTAGTTTAAAATAGGTAAAATAGATTAAATTGGATTAATAGGTTATGATAAATCAAAATAGTTTAAATTCATTAAAATAGTTTAAATTCGTTAAAATAGTTTAGATTAATTTAAGTAGATTTCAAAGTTATATCCAAACATTTTCAATAACTCAATTCCGATAGATTCAATTATATTGACACTACAACTTTGAAATTACAATTTAAATCCTATGAACAATTCATTAAATCGGTACCAATTTAAATCCTTTAAACAATTCATTTAATCAATTCCAATTTCAGCATTAATGCTTCGATTATCGAAAATAATTCAGTTTACATAAATCAATTTCTATTTCAAAATTCCAGCCAGTCGAATTCAAAATTTAAAGAACTAAAATCGTTTAATTTAACCGATCCAGTGTTCATACACAATTTTCTACCATATGGTCAAGCGATACAGATATTTATCATTTCAATCCGCAATTCAAATTTTTAAAGCTATATATCATTTCAAACCGCAATCCCAAATTAAATAAAATCCATAAAACCGCTCGAATCTACCATTTCAACCTATAATGATTTTTCTCTAATCTATAGATCGTTTGAGTAAGTATCATTTCAACCCATAAGGAACTTGAAGTGTTGTAACAATACAAAAATACGACATCTAGTCATTCAATATCAACAATCAAGCATCCATCACAATCATCATCCAAATCAACCAATAAACATCTATATTTACCGATTATCATTAATGAGTATTAAATTGACAATTAAATTTAGTATTAAATTAAATGATGGAAAAATGCAATAAAATTCAAATTTAACTAGAATGATTATCTAAATATATCAAACATCAATCAATTAATTTTCTAATCACATCATAAATTTAATTTAGCCAGCATTAAATAATCTAGTAGTTGTGAGTGGGTCAAAACACTCACCTTTGATTTCAAATCGATTTGAAATCCAAAATAGGGTCCAAAATTCAACAGTCTCGAAATTAGTCGAAATTAATATCAAAATGTACGAAATTTCGAAACGATTGCAGCAGAACAAACCGCGTATAAATCCGACCTCGTATGCAAAAGATATGATAATTAGAACAATTCAATTTGAATTTAAATAAAATGAAATAGAAGAAAAAGATCACTACCCACGTTCTGCCACATCACAGTCCTAAACATGAAAACCCTAGTCCAAACTCGACATCGACCATCTCATGAACGCTGCCACTCCTTCCATCAATTTCTTGCGCCACCATGGTCGAGATCGTCCAGATCCGAGAGCTTAACTGTAATGCCCATGCATGCGCGCCCCCGCCCTTCCTTACGGCCACCTCCGGAGTTCAAAATCACGCTGCCACTGCTATGTCATCATTTTTTGGCGAACTTGCGCACCCGGGCGATGATGTTAGCCGATGGATCAACTCCGCTAAGCCCCCTTTATACTGCAGCGTTTCTTGATCGTCATGAAGTCGACGATCCACCATCAACTCCAACAACCAACTATGAACGGCTGGGAATTTGATCATTTCAGGACAAATGAAACCCTAATTGCAAAAATGAACCATAGATTTGAGTTGCGCTCATCGAGAGCTTTGAATCGATATATAATTTGATATGTTTGGAGGAGTTCGAATTTTTGATTTGGTTTTGAAATTGAATTGAGCGTTTGTAATTTGTCTGTTTACTGTCATTGGAAAGAGGAGATGAGTAGGAAATGTACGTATAGAAAAAGAAAATGAAAGGCTACTAGGGTTTTGAACAAAGCAATATATACTAACGAAGGCCGATAAGAAATGAAAAATACCCAAATTGATTTGAAGCGACCGATACGACTCGGAAAGCCCGTTTCGCTTTCGAAATGAAAGTAGGTCATCCCGTATATTAAAATATATGTTTTCAATGATTTTAAACTTAATGGAATTGGTTTCATCTCCTAATTCCATCATACGAAAAAGTTAGCTTAAAATCAGCTTGTTTCAAATTGATTTCAACTGAATTTAATTTAATTATTTCTACACGTTGCGAGTCCGTACGATGAAACGACAAGTCCGATCGCTATGAAACTTGAAACCCTATAATAATTCACGGTCACAGATCCATGAAACTGGTTTCATCGAAACAGAGACGGTGGCTAAAATGTCTATTTTCATGTTAATTAAATAAGTAAATATTAAATCAATTAATCACTTTTTTTAGTTCAACCTTTTATAACTAACAAAACTTATCATCTTTGATTACTTAGACATTTATAATGAATCAAAACAAATTTATATATCAATTTCAACGTTAGTTATTGTACTAATTACATTGTTCAATTTCAACTGTAGTTAAATGTAATTAATTATAATTTAATTTCAATAAATTGATTTAATTTGATTTTAATCTTTTTATTTCATCATTCATTTCTCTATGAATATATTCAACATTGGTTTGTGCTTATTACATAGTATTCTCCAATTTCAACTTTTACCATGTTAGTAGCCATATTTCAATTACCTTGAATTTTTGTCAATTTTGTTAAAATTGAAAATCCCAATAAATTTACTTATCTTTTGCTTACTCTTTATTAATTCAATTATTACCTTATAAATATAATTAACATTTATATACCTTCAATTACATTGACATTTTGTAGTTATTATCTTAACGCACATTAATTTAACCTTTGTTTACATTTATTTTGTAATTGATTAATTAAACTGGTAACAAATGAAATTTGTCACCATTTTTACATTTAATAACATTTGTAAGTTTATTATTTACTAACAAATGTTATAACAACTTACACAATACCAATTATATCCAATTGCAATTCATTACACGTTATTTCATTAATTAATTTACATTTAAATTTCCAATTACTACTTTAATCCAATTGTGAATTTACACACACATTATTATAATTAATAACAATCTATATCCAATTATAACTTTTTAATCATTTCAAAAAATCTAAATTTCATTTAAGTTAGCCACCATTTACCTTAAATTAATACTATTACATTTCATTTCAGTTACATTCTTATTATTAGATCACAAGTTTTTATTTCTCCCAATATTAAATCACAAAATCTTACTAAATTAACTATTTTTATTTTATTATCGAAAATTATGGGTCGTTATAAACATTATGTGTAGTATGATTAATATGTTGACCAGTTGACGTAAGGTACATGCTTTCATTTATTGAGAAAACTTAAGGTATAAGCGTTATACTTAGGCTGTCATGACATGGTAGATAAGAGTGGATAGTATATTTTGATATTTTGAGAAAACTCAAAGTCGAAATGAGATTATGACAATGACCATAGGTTAAGAGTTGAATACGATACGACCAGTAAATTTTTATCCATCGCTTGCAGGACAACAATTTGTTGAGTAAACTCAAGATTAAAATACCAAGGTAGGTGGGTCTTAACACCCATTAGAGAAATATAATAATTTCTATGTTTTTCATAGGGTTTCGAGAAACGTAAAAATCTAGTAAGAACTTATTAAATAAATGAAATGAGAAAATTTAACCTATCTGACAATATAAGAACATCTACTATGTACAAACTACTCTAATCTAGTTAAATTAAATTTGTAGCATATGGGTAACCTAAGATTACTTTTGAAAAATGACAAGCTCACTAGACCAAACTATACTATTTAGGTAAGAGAAATTAAGATATCATCGTGTATGAGCATTTATGGTCATAAATTATCAAACCTTTTATAAAAAAACCCACTAAAAATGTTAACGCCAAGATAGTAAAAGCTTAAAACACTTGGGTTGCTTTTTGCAAAATCGCTCAAGTATTTATGTTGTCTACTTTGGACAAGTCGTTGCAAAGGCAACATGAAAACATGTTTGTCTATAAAATATTTAATAGCCTTAAGGATTTGTCTGAGATGCAATCCCGTTATGTAATGTAAGAGTTACTATGAAGTTATTCGATATGAAGGTGAGTAAGTGTAGTAGTGTTGAGGAATTTGTCTTGACCATGATGGGCTATATTGTCCGACTTTTTGAGCTAGATGTTAAAATAAACAATGAACCGCAAGTGGGTTTGATCCTAGGCTGACTCTATAGTTTGAGCCTTTCTTATCAAACTACAACATGAACTAGTTGAATGTTAAACTTGTATAGTTGCTTAGTATGTTGAGGTCAACCGAGGGATCATTCATGGATCAAAAAACGATGTTAGCTATAAGGGTAAAACGTCAACTTTAGAAGATTTGAAGAAGCACAAGTGTGGTTCTAAGAAAGGTAAGAAAGATGCTTCTACTGACAAAGCTAAATGTCACCATTGTCACAAGAAGTGGAATTACAAACATAATTGTCCAAACTATTTGTGGATGGTAAGAGAAGAATAAGTAACCTTATTTCTTCGCTCCTAGAGTACATTTATGATTTAAATTGTTTTACAATCAGTAAAATATCTTGGGTGATAGACACTAGATTCGGGACTCGCATTTGTAACTCATTACAATGATTCTGGGGAAGACGACATGTAGCAAAGGGTGAAACTTTAAGTTATAAACGGATCTATAATGAAATTAACTACAGATGGAGACTATCGCTTGACTTTGCCTAGTGGATTTATTTTAGTGTTAAGTAATTGTTATTATGTTAAAAACTTTATTCGAGGTTTTATATCTATTTCTAGATTGTCTGAGACAGGTCTTTGTTTTCAATTTAAAGACAATATTATGGATATTATGTTTGATGGAAATAATATTTGCAATGGTGTTTTAGATAATGAAATTTGTGTACTTAATTTTAATTATATCTATGTTATTAATAAATACTTTATTGACACTAATAATTTTTCGCACTACAGGCTAGATCATATTAGTGACAAAAGAAAACACAAACAAATGAATAAAGGTTATCTGCCATCAATTAGTTATGAATCATTGCACACCTAAAAGTAATGTCTTAAAGGGAAAATGACCAAGCACCCTTTTAGTCGGAGCAACGAAAGAGTTGATTAACTCTTGGATCTCTTACATGTTGGTGTTTGTTACCTGATGCCTATAGTGACCAAGGGTAATTCAACTATACTCTATAACTTTTACTGAAAATTAATCACAATTAGGATATGCATATCTTATGGCGAACAAATCTAAAATCTGTGAAAAATTTGAAGAGTCTATAAACAAGAAATGTAAATTTATAGGATATCCCAAGTATTCGTAATAAAATGTGTTTACTTTCTGTATATATAGTTTAATAAACCAAAAGTATATAATCCAATACTATGCCTACACTAGTCCGAATAAAATTAAGGTAAGGTTGGCTTTATGTAAATTTATAGGACATCCTGAATATTTTATGGGATATATTTTCTATTATGCCAAGGAACAAAAGGTTATTGTATCTTGACATGTTATCTTTTTAGAAAAGAAACTTACGTTAAGAAATTAACAGCAAAGTTATAGACTTGGATGAGATCTAGATTGTCAACATAGAGGTTGAACCTGTAGAATAATTAAATTCACCATTATACGAATATTAAAAGGTTTAATAAGGAATCTTGCTACCACAGAAATACTACGGTTATCTTATGGATGGCAAGAAAGAGGACTTTGTATTATATTATATTACGACACTTCCCTCTCGCTACAAAAAGCATCCAGTGTAAAGACTCTGCACTTTGGCGTAAGGTTATGAAATTGAAATAGATTCCATGATTTACAACAAAATATGCACCTTGAATAACATAACCAAAGCGATAAAACCCATCGGCTGTAAATTGATTTTAAGAAAAAAACTAAATGAAAATGAAAAGGTAGAGACCTATAAGGCAAGGTTAGTTGCGAAAGATTTTCAAAAAATTCAAGGCGATTACGATGATACATTTTCGCCCATTGTCATGCTTAAATCGTTTCGAATAATGCTTGTTATCGCCATGCTCTATGATACGATATATATTAGATGTGTAACGACTCATAAATTAATTGCTTTGTATTTGAATATTTAAACATTTTTTAAATATTTAAATAATGGATTTTAATAACCAAATAAACTTATTTTAAACGTTAACTAATAATATTAGATTCATTTTAAATTTTGTTTGCCAAAATAAATAGTTCAAATAAAAATAGAAAATGTGACCGAAAAATGTTATTCAAAATTTCTACTTTCGACATCGGAAAATCATCTAAAATGTTGTGCACATTTTTGTATCACTCATGCACACATGCACACATATGTACATATGTCATATGGTAAGTTAATGGAGGTATTAAAGTTAATAAACCATGATAATTTAAATATAATAAAGATAAAACTCTTAACCCAAAAAATGAATCAACACCCTGGATTTAGAATGAAAGAACCAGCCTTGTTTATCAAGGCAAATAGAATGAAGAAAAGAAATAATAACTTGCAAATAAAGTAAAATGACAAGAGATTTTTGTAGTGGTTTGGCTGTTAACGAAGTCTACATCCACTTTATAATTTTCGTTACCGACTGAGTGCAATTACAAGTTGAATATGATTATGGAGCTTGTAAGTTACAGCAAGTCATTAGTGACAAAATTCACTTTAGAATTATAGTGAACTCCTTTGATGACTGTTGTGTAGGAGAAGAAAAGTGAAGAATAGTTTCTGCAAAGTTTTAACAACCAGTTCAAAAGATCCCCTTTATGTTGATGGTAGAATTGTGTTTATAGGGGCTGGAGAGCACGTGGGTTAAAGCCGCGTTGTCAAAGACTCACATGCGAAGGGACGCAGGTGCTCCCAAAATTCCAGAACGTGCCGACCAATCTGATGGATTGTTTGCGATCCATAGGGCATGGATCGCTAGCGATCCATGTGGTTAGTGTATTTTTGGATCGTTCCCTTTGGATCATGTTTCATGTCTTGTATAGATGCTTTTCATGTAATTTCATGACTAGATGTTTTGTTTTGATAATGATTCATGTACTGATTGCATTGAACTATTATATAATCAGATGAATGCTCATTTTTCAATTTAACTAGCTTGGAACGCCCCCAAACTTAACAGACATTCCTAGAACACCTACTGGATCATGGTGTAATAGGATTGGAAGTTCCATGAGCGATCCATCACTTGGAGGGGTTTTTAACTTCTTTTCCTTGAGTATTTCTTGATTCCTTCTTCTAGTCCTTTTGGTTGATTCTTGAGTTATCCTAACTAAATGTAGATGTCATGACTTCCTTTGAATCATTGGGTCAAAATCTCAGATAACATTTACCCTCCATAGTGTGCTTTCATTGGAAACAATGAGTGCTCTGGAAGTTATTGCTTTTGAGTTCCCATTTGGTGATGTTCAAGTGATTGTGTTGAGGCCATCATGCTAATTTGGCTCAGGCTATTCGACTATCTGTTGAATTTGTGCGTAAATCACTTTCTCTCATCAAAACCATCCAATTTCACTCCCATAACTTTCAAAGCGCTCGTAAAAGATACTTAAATCATGCTTGATGAGTTTGGAAAAATTTGGTTCCCATCATATGGATCACTAGAGATCCATAGTCCATGGATCGCTAGCAATGCAAGGACTTAACCATTTTTTTAACGCTTGGTTCTATTTAATCCATTTGAGCCGACCTACCCTTTTTCACATATTCATTTAATCGTTCGAGCTAAATTCTCCTTTGACCTGATCTAACCCCAATCCAAAGCTTAATTCCATTCGCACCACTACTGTTTCCAGCCATCCACCACCAAAACCTCTTGCCGCCGACCTTGCCTTGCCGCTGCCTTAGGCCAGCCATTAGTACACAACTTCTTCGATTTGGATCACCATCGACCTACCTACCTTGGATCGCTGCCGACTTAAACTTTGACTATTCTTTCCCTTTGATTTTTGACTTGAGTGGGTGCTTGAAATTTGGCATACATTTAGCGATTTAGTGATGAGGTTGGATTAGTGGTGATCTTTAGGGGAATTCGAGTTGATTGTGATTTTGTGGAAGAAGATAGTAAATTGAGTCTTGAGTTCTTCACGGCGTGAAGCTTGGGCTTTTCCCTCGGTACGTGACATGTCTTGCTATCTTCTTCCACAAAATCAGAATTAACTTGCACTGAATTACACCGTTAATCCAATGTGACGTCTCGGGAACTGGTTTTGGTTTTTCGGGGGGTGATAACAGCTTTGGGTAGCATCTTGCATGTAGCATATGTTGTTGTCGCCTTCTGGAGAGTTCAGATTGGTCTTGTTATTGCACACTTGGTGTACCTGAAATGGGAAGAGCTTCCCACGTCGCTTTGGACAGCAGATTCGTTATCAATTGTTGTTCGGTAATGGGTAAGTGTAGGAGAAATAACTTCGAAAAATGATACGACAATCTCTTTTCTTTCTTCACTGCGAATGAAATATTTACATGGGATAAAGCCTTTGTAGTGTTCAGGAAACGATCCCATCCTATATAGATAACACACTAAACTTGCCCCAGTCTTACTGTATTAGATGAAAGTTTTGTTGCATAGACTGAAGCACCCATCCTCTCGCCGTAACTCTGGTAGGGGAAGTCCAATACTTTCAGAAGCTGAATCGCCATCCATCATACCTTCGCAAACAGTTTCGATAGCGCCTACCCATTTGGAACTGTGAGATGAATATGGTCAACTGGTTCCTGTTGCTCCGATTGCAGACCGGACTCCTCCAAATTTCAAAGTTCTGCTTAATCCCCTAGAAAGAGCTTCCTTATTAATCTACGCTAAAGTTCTTTATGACATTTTCTTACAACGTGACATTTCGGACGACGATGCGAGCCTTCCATAGAAGAATGAGTTTGCACATATGCCGCCTTCGGGGTACACTGCTTGCCATCGGTATATGTGCTTAAATGAAGCAGTGTTTCCCATTAATACTTCTTGAAGGAAATTCTTCTGAGCTTGGGGATTGCAACATTTCAAATTCATCCTAATGGTTATGCGATCCTGACTTGCCTTTACGTGTTATTTATGCAGACTTTTTATCGTGCCCTATATTTTGACGAGTTGAGATATTTTCTTTCATTCAAGAAAAGAGACGAGTGTCCATCCCTTTTCGTCATTGAGGTGCAAAGAAATTGTAAGATCGTACTGCAGCTTCAGAGCAACCTGTCCCAATTCAAGACCCAGTATTTCTTCATTCGGTATCTTGAGGCATTTAATCGTCTTTGGATGATGGGGGAGGGGAGGGGGGTAAGTTCTCTCTTTTGCTTATTGGGATTTTAACACGTCGCTATGGAATTTTTAATAAATGGAATAGTTCTTTTAGTTATTCCAAGGCCAATAAGGATTCATCACTTGATATAATTTTTCATACTCTAAAGGCCGTAGATGCCAAGGAGAGATCAGTCAAGTTTTTGCTGATGGATGAGTACTTACTTCGTTATGGGCTGTTGCATCCCGGGAGATCGGCCATGGCCGTTGAAGTTTTGTATCCTGCCCACTTCAGAATATGAACACTTTCTACTTCTTTATCACATGGCTCTAAAGAGGGCAATCTCCCAGAAAGAGAAGGTCCATCTGGCAAGTCAGTCAACGAAATTCATGAAGGAAGGGGTGTTACGACTGAAACTAGTTGCCTGACTATAATGCCCATAATTACGGAGGAGGAGGAGGAAGAATTCAAGCAATGTGAGAGCAAGGCTGCAGTGACAATAGAAAAGGATCAAGGTGAAGTTAAGGGCAACAGTAGCTATGATTCTTCCTCTAGTGATGGCGATTCCAATGCAAGTTTCGGTGATAGGAACTGTGAATCATGTGATAAGACTCCGAGAATGAGTCTCGTTCTTTTAGATTTTCCTCCTCAAGATATTCATGATAAAGATGCTCCCCCGGTAGTAGACCGACTTTGGGATTACCCGGTTAAGGAAACCGGTATTTACTTTGGGGATTTAAGCAAAGTTTACGTAGATATCGATGAACTTATAGGAGAAGATTTTGAATTCGAGGGGTCATCTCCTCAACCCGGTCATATTATCTCTAGAGTCAACCTGGTTTCCACAATCCTGGCTTCACAATTTAGTTTGTAACGTCCTTTTACGTTGCCTAAGACATATTACATGTTTCACTAGGGTCACATTCACTTACACATACATCATTTAGGTCCATTTTTGGCCGATAACGCTCTTTATTTATTCTTCATATTAGGTACTATGAGAAGCTGTTGACTTTACGATGATCTGGAACAATTCACTGATTGGAAATACTAGTCAAGACGGTCTTCAAGCCACCACCAGTCTTGTGAAATCGAGAAAGAGTGGAGAAAGCGAAAAGACTTAGAAGTCGAAACACGTTGCTAGGATGACAAAGAACGTGGTAGGGTTTGTAAGAGTGGTTACGAGATGAGGAAAACCCTTGACGACGGAGAAAAGTCGCCCAAGAAGCCGAAGGTGGATAGCAGTTCTAATCCCTTTGAGCATCAAAAATTTGCCCCGGTCCCAATGTCTGTCGAACTTGAAGTTTTAGCTTCCACTGTCCAAGTTCAATCTTCATCCCAAGCTCCATCGACTCACATGGTTCCCGCTTCTAGCCCTTCACGTTCTCGCAGGAGGCAGGCTTATATTCTTTCGTTCGTTCTCGCTAGATTTGAAGCTACACTCCTTGAGTGGTTTTTAAAGGGAGTCAAGTTTGACCGTGACCTGCGTCCAATTCGCAAATATTCCTTCATGCCTCATCTTCGAGAAATTCAAAGTGATGTAGATCAAGCTGAGGGATGAGAAAAGTTATGTAAGCAGCTGGCAGACACGAACCCCAATAATTATAAAGAGATCCTCTCCTTTGGATCAGAGAAAGACGATTATGAGAGGAGTTAGTGGAACTTGATGCTAGAATTGAGCGATTATCGCAAGAGAGGGACACTACATTTTGAGAGAGTAAGAACAATGCCAGCTTACTGAAGGAACTGAAAGAGCCCATGCAAAAATAGAAATCATACTACGAGACGAAATCAAGAAGGCACATGTAGACAAAGTTAAGCCGAAAGAGGAGCTTGAAGCCCATGACATGATTATTGAAGCTCAAAAGAAAACAATTGTTGATCATGACGAATATTTTGAAAGACATAACAAGACAATTTCTTAATACATAAGAATTATGGAATCCCTTGGTAGGACCATTTATGATGAATCTTAGATGATTACTTCACTGTTGGAAAAAGTCACGCAGTTGATTATCGAGAAGACTCGGGTCGAAATTGAGAAGGCTGTCATAATAGCGGATTACTTAGAGTTGCAGGATATTTTGAAAAGATGAAGGACAAGCTTGATGACACCATCCTAAATTTCTATGTTAAATCCTTGTTGCATCAGGGAAGCCTCATCTATTTCGACCCCAATTTCCCATGTACTCTTACCATGTTTTGGGAAGAAGTTCTGGCCCATTTCCAGGAGAATAGGGATGTATATATTGAGCAAGAGTTTGAGGAAGCCTATCTTAATGAGGAGTCGAGGAAAGCTTCGATAAAAGGTCAAGAGATCCTTCGAATTGAATAGGAATCAGAGATTGCAGATGCTGCTATGATTGCAATAACCAAAACTTTGCCAGAGCCTTTCATTTCTAGGCATGGTGAATCACTGAAATTGCCTCACCGTCAGTTAGATAGTTATGTTGGTGCTGCTTTGTTGTTTGCTGCTCCGGGAGCTATTTTTAAAACTTCGAGTGGCCCTGGAACTTCTCCAAAGATCATACGGCCATTAAAAGAAGGAGAAGGCGAGGAATATGAGATTCAAATTCTTGGCCATTCCTTTGATGCAGGTGACCTTCTTGTTTCCCCCAAGTTTGCGAATTTTCAGCTCCAGTTGCATGAACAAGAAAATTTAATAATTTCATTTTTGATCTTATAGGTCCATCTTCTTTACCTTCTGACTTTTCGATTTCTTTAATGCCCAGGCTCGCTGCTATTTCAATGGCCTCGATTCTTATTTCTGTAGCTACTTCAATTGTCGCACCTGTGTCTAGCTCGCAACTAGGGCCAGAATCCAAGAAGATTGCTGCATTGCAAGGCCTAGCGACCCTTCCATATCTTTGGAGGGTGATTTCACGGTAGTTGAAGCTCGAGAGCGAATTGACCAAACTGGCCGCTACATAAATCTGAACAATAAATGATGGCCCTTAAGAAGGAAAGGGTCGATAGGAGAAAATCATCGAGGAGCTCCTACAAATCCCGAAAGCGCAAGACCAAAGGGGAGTCATCTGAGAAGGTCGAAGAGCAAGGAGCAGATGCTGGTGGCGAGGAGATGGTTGATATTTCAAGCAACGACACTACTCCTGGCCGGGATTCTTTGAGGAAGAAGAAACTCCCGACTAAAGGTGGTAAAGGGAGCAGTAGAAAGAGGCATTAATAAGCTCGAGCAACAGTGGAGCCAGATTTTGCTGCGTTTTATTTTGTTTAATTCATGTTTTTTCCAAGAATAGATTATGCACTTATTGCTTTGATTGTTGTAGGGTTTGTATTTTCCTTTTAGTTGGCACATATTATGTGGGTACGGCTTCCATATTTTTGACTTTGTATAGAAAGTTCTATAAGTAATACAATGTTGACATTTTGATTGCAACTTTATCCGTCTACATTTCTGCGTTTCATGCACTTATGCCAATTTTATTCACTTTTATTTTATATTATCTAGTCCTCTAATTACCGCCAAAGTTCTTTGTTTGGAGTAATAAGACTGTGAAGTACTTGGTTTTTTGTTTTTGAGCATTTTTTAGTATCGGTGAATGCATGCCCTCAGTTCTTGGGGCTCTTATGTCAAACATTTGACAAATGACCAGTTGATCCGAGAGACTTTTTGGATGTCTATAATCTGACCTATTTTGTAGTTCCTATCTTCAGGAACTTGCGACTTGAATGCTTGATATCAGAGATATTGTCAATCAACAATTGAAATTCTCTGCTAATTCATAGTTGATTGACATTGTTGGATTCATACGCATTACTTCGGATAGTGGGAGTGGATTGATTCTTGTTATTCCTACAATAGACGAGCTTCCCGGTATTGCCAAGACAATACCGGTACTTAAGAGTGTACGTGGCTTATGAAATGCAGGGATTTTGGGAGTGTGCACGGGTAATGCGATGGGCAGCTTTCGGGATCGATATGACCCATCGATCCGAAATGGTTTGGAATTTCTCGACTCTACCAATCTTTAGGCAACATGAGGAGTTCATATTTCGAGAACGTGATTCCACCACTCAAAAAGTAATGCGCGACTTATGGGGGTGCATGGCTTTTAAGGTTGTGCTTGCTTGGATGTGATTCCTCAATCCGAGAAGCGGTACATGGCTTAATAAATGTGTGACTTTTATTTGCGCCTTCCCGGCGCTGTCGAAGGAACACTGGTTCCTAGAAGGTGGAAATCGATTTCTACCGATCCAACGGTTTGAGTTGATTTTTTTCTGTTGACCCAGCGGGTAAGTGGGGCATGCATAAGCGTGGTTCCACTATCTCAAGCAGCATCGAATGATTTTGAGTCGATTTGACCCTGTTGACTTGGTAGGTTACTCAGTTTCATTGGTTCAGAAAGAAAACAATTTTTATTAATGAAAATCGGGAAACTTTTGCCTATTTACAATGCCTCTGTTATCCCAGGATAGCTTACTTGCTAGAAATAGTGAATACACAAGATAATCTTAGATGAAGTAACAACGCAACGATTTGTTCTTCCATGCTTGAGGAATTTAGATTCCATCAACGGTTGTCAGCTTGAATGTGCCATCCCCTAGCTTTTGAGTGATTAAATAGGGTCCTTCAAATTTTGGTCTGAGTGCACCTGGTATAGGGTAGACCCTCTTAAGGACAAGGTCTCCCACTTCGAAGGTGTGATTATGAACTTTGGAGTTGATGTACCTTGCGACCCTTTTTTTAGCAAAAGCAGTCCTTAAGTCAGCTTCTTCCCTCTTCTCATCGAACATATCAAGCGACTTGAGTAGGAGTTGTTCATTCTGCTTTTGATTGAAGTTTCAACTTCGCCGAGAAGGGACTTCTAACTCAACCAGGATCATTGCTTCTGAACCATATGTTGGGGCGAGTGAAGAGAGCCCAGTTGCAGATTTGTGTGTTGTCTTATAGGCCCATAATGCAAGTGGAAGTTCATCGACCCAATTTCCTTTTGCTTTACTTAGCCGTTCTTTATGGGGGACTTGATGATCTGATTGACTGCTTCCACTTGCCCGTTTGCCTATGGATGTGCGACAGTGGAAAAGCTTTTCTCGATTCGAAAGCATTTGCAAAGGTTTTTGAACTCAGGGCTTTCGAATTGAGTTCCGTTGTCTGTGATAATTTTCTGTGCCACCCTGAACGAACAAATGATAATTTTACTAACAAAGTTAATGACTTTCTTTGTGGTAATAGTGGCTAGCGATTTCGCTTCGGCCTATTTGGTGAAATAGTCAACAAAAACAATTGCATATTTGGCTCCCCTTTATCCACTGGTAGTGCGCCACTCAAATTGATTACTTAAATTGTGAATGACCTTGGGCTGGCCATCTTCGTTAGCTATATTGAGAGGGTTCTTTTGATCTTGCTGAATCTTTGGCATTAATTGCAACATTTGGCATATTCTACTGCATCCCGATTTACTATTATGTACCTATACCGAAGAACCTACTTTGTAAGGGTTTGCCCCTCGGTATGATCTCTGCAGTCACCTTCATGAACTTCTTTTAGGATCCTTTGAGCTTCGTCATTGGTTACAAGTCTGAGCAAGGGGGTTGAGAATCCCCTACGGTGGAGTATCCCATCCTGCTTTACAAATCACGGTGCCTTTTGGAGAAGCTTTTTCTGCTGGTTCCTATTTGCAAGGAGAGCTCCCGTGAGCCAGTAATCTTTAATCAGCGTCATCTATGTCTCTGCTTCCTTGGTCCTCTCAAAAATCCAGTCGAGGTCCATTTCGCTTATGCTTGAAGTGGTCAGGGTCCCAACTGGGACCTGCCCTAATGACTGAGTCTCTACGGAACTAGCCAATTTTAGACAATCTTCTTTCGCATTTTGATCCCTCGGAATATGAGTTATGGTGTAATTCTCGATGTCGTTTAGAAGTTCCTACACTTTAAACAAATATTGGGCGAAGTTCTCCCCCCGAGCCTGGTATTTGCCTTTCACTTGACAGATGACTAATTGAGAATCGCTATAGACTTGTACGGATTTTATCTCGAGTACCCTCACAATTTTTAGCCCAGCTATCAATGCTTCGTATTCTGCCTCATTATTTTTTGCAGTGAGTTCCAAGCACAAGGCATAGCAAATAGATCGTCCTCCACGAGTCTTGAGCACTACACCTACTCCTGAGCAGTAGTTGTTAGATGCCCTATCGACGAGTAGCTTTCAACATGTCTCCACTTTTAGAGTGATTCCTTCCTTATTATCTCATATCGTAAATTCCATAATGAAATCTGTCAGCGCCTGCCCGTCAATTGCTTTTCGAGGATGGTATGTGATTTCATACTAACTTAATTCAATGTTCTATTTGATAAGCCATCCAGATGTCTCGAGAAGGTATAACACTTGCTTCAAGGGTTAAACTGTCAGCACTTTAATAGGCTGTGGCTAGAAGTACAATCGTAATTTTCTAGATGCGATAAAGAGGCAATATGCCAAATTTTCCAATTTTGGATAGTTCTTTTATGCTCTAGTGAACCTTTTACTGATGTAATATACGGGTCGTTGGATCTTAGCTTCTTCTCGTACAAGCACGACACTCAATGCATGTGGCGAGACTACTAAATAAATGTACAGTTCTTTTTCGTCTACTGGCTTGGACAAGATCGGCGGGGTTCCCATATGTCATAGCAGCTCTTGGAACGTAGTTTGACAAGCTTGATTCCATCCGAGGTTTTTATTTCCCTTCTATAGCGTGTCAAAGAACGGTATACATTTGTAAGTCACTTTTAAGATAAACCGTCTCAGTGTTGTAACCTTTCCATTCAGGCTTAGCAACTCTTTCTTGTTCCATAGGCCCTCGACTTCCGTCAAGGTAGTTATTTGCTCGGGATTTGCTTCGATGCCTTTCGAGCTTACGATAAGTCCTAAAAACTCTCCTTAGGCTTGCCTAAAAATGACATTTAAGTGGATTAAGCTTCATTTCATATTTGCGAAGTATTTCGAACATTTCAGTGAGGTTATCCAAGTGATTTGTGGTTATGCATGATTTAACAAACATATCGTCTATACAAACTTCCATTATCTTCCCAATCCGACTCTTAAACATGGCGTTTACCAGTCGCTGGTAAGTTGCCCCAGCATTCTTTAAGCCAAAGGGCATTACTTTGTAGCAATACAGTCCCAGGTCGGTAATAAAACTAGTATTTTTTTGGTCTGGTTTGTGCATCATGATGCGGTTGTACCCCGAGTATGCATTCATAAATGATAGCAGTTCATGTCTACCTATCCCATCCACAATCTAATCAATTCTAGGTAGAGGAAATTTGTCCTTTGGGCAAGCTTTTTTCAGATCCGAGTAGTCAATACAAGTTCACCATTTTCCATTAGACTTCTTGACCAAGACCGAGTTAGATATCCATTCAGGGTAAGTTGGATCACGGATAAAGCCATTTTCCATCAGCTTCTCCACTTCTCCTCTTAGTGCTTTGGACCGCTCGGGACCTAGGCTGTTCCTTTTCTACTTCACGGGCGTATACTTAGGATCAAAGTTAAGTGCGTGGCAGGCTATATCTAGCGACACCTCGCACATAGAGGAATGCATCCAAGAGAACACATCCAGATTAGCATGAAGAAATTTAACTTGTTATAGTCGCATCTTGTTTCCTAGATGCGATCCAATTTTGAGGACCTGTGTTGGGTCATCCACGTTGACTCTGACAGACACCATCAATTCTGGCAGTGCTGCCCATTCCTCCCCTGAAGTCTTCTTTCTAGGGTCCAAAGCCTTGTCAAATTGGCTACGATCCCAAAGCTAGGGGAGTCTCTTAAGTTGCTATTTGGACAGTTCACAAATGTGGAGACTTCTCCCCACATTCTTCCCATTTTCTTTTCTATTGGATTCGCATAGTTCCATGATATAACATTGCCTAGCGGCACTTTGATCTCTATTGACCACCCTGACTCCATTCTTCATCGGAAATTTCATAGTTATACACCATTGAGCTAAATCAATTCTAAAGTCTACCAAGGGGGTCACCCTAAGAAGTCATTAAAGGTGGACATCTCGTCTACGATCACAAAGGTTTAGATGAGGGTAACCCTTCATTCGCCTTCTTCGAGTTCTACGAGCAAGTCGATCATTCTGACAGGTTGTTTAGGTTCACCGGTGAATCCTCAAATATTTTTTTGGTAGGAGGATACGCCTTTCGTGCTAATCTTCATCGGGTTTAAGGTATGTTTGAAAAGAATATTCATAGAACTACTGATGTCTACTAATACTTGCCAGACCATGGCGAGTCCGATTCCTACTGTCACCATAATGGGATAGAGAGTTGGAGCTTCTGTTTCATCGGTGTCTCGATTCCTGAATACTATGTCATCATTTACGTTTTTTGCTGCTTAGCGGAGGTTCCGTCTTCGTTCACAAGGCATGCGTCTTTTGGAGCGTGCTTCAATGAGCTCGCATACTACTCCATTTCTCCTTAACTCTTCTGCACGGGATGGGGCGCTTCAAATATTGGTCCAAAGATGAGTCTTTAGTCAGTCCATCTATGTCTCTCTTTGCTAGTTCTAGCCTGATTCCCTTTGTCTCTAGGAGCTTAAAGCGCTACAGCTTGGTCAGGATTTAGTGGCTTCCTTACATATTGTTGGAGCTTGTTTTCCTGAATCAATTCTTCAATCAAGTTCTTCAGGCGACGACACTCGTTTATGTTGTGGCCATGTGCCACATGGAAGTAGTAGTATCTTTCAAAATCCATCTTCTATTCGGTTGCTTCCTTTTTAGGCAGCTTCTTGTATTCTTCCATCCTCTGTGTCATGAGATAAATGTATTCTGTAGTATCGTTGAACGGGGTGTATTCTTCAGGCTGAAAACCTTTGAGTTGCTTGCTACTTTCGTTTCACTTGTTAATACTCAAGTCCTTTCTTTTCTGATTTCCATTTTTTGATATTCCCTTCAACGGTCCCAAAGGTGTTTATACCTTGGTTCATCGCCATACAGTTCTGTCCAACATCAGTCGGTTGAAGGTTAGCAGATTTCCTTTTGAATTCCTATGCCTCTTCCTATCTCAAGTATTGGCTTGACTTTCAGTTGAAGTCCTTCCTTATGGTAGGTTGTTTCATTTGATCCATTTCCCAAATTCAGTCTCGACGTGAATTTCATGGAATAAGGACAAGAAAACCATATCTATGTTCATATTACTTACTTCAGTTACCGCAGTACTAAACCGATTCATAAAAGACTTCAGAGATTCATTCCGTCCCTGGAGTAAGCCTGACAGGGACATCATATCTTTTGGCTGTGTCGTATAAAGTTTGAATTGATCAAGGAACCTTGTTGCTTGTTGATTGAAGGTAGAATGGATCTTGGTGGAAGCCTAGTGAACCACATAGAAGAAATTCCCTCCAAAAAAATCGAGAAACATCTACATCGAACAGCATCTGAAGCATTCGCTCTATCCATATACCAGCTTTACTTATATAAGTGGGGTTTTTGGTCCCCTGTATCGTCAAAAGATGCAATGTCGGCATAATGAATTTTTTGTGGTACCGCTCATTCAAAGTCTCATCCCTGTATCGTCAAAAGATGCAATGTCGGCATAATGAATTTTTTGTGGTACCGCTCATTCAAAGCCTCATCGGTGAAAGGAGTCCGACTTGGAGCTGATCCTCATTTATCATCCCTTCTAACCTTACTCCCATCCATTAGTCACTTGACCATGTCTGCGATAAGCCTCCGATGTCCGATAATCTAAGGGTCAGTTGTCAGTAACTACATCGAATGTTTGGCTTTGCAAACGATCTTAATGAGCAGGCTGAAGCCTAGGCTTTCTTATCTTCAGGAGAGCCACTCCCTCGGGGTTCCATTGGCTTACGGTTGGTCCGATGGGGGTAGTTTGGATCTCCCTGGCGTTATTGAATGCATTGGTATGTCTTTCCAACTTGCCATCATCAAGTCGCTCACCATCTTCTGAGTCAGAGAGACACATGACTATATCCACATATGGGGCCTTTTCCCTTAGATTTAAGTTCGTAGCTAGTTGCCTCACAGTTGGTGGAGTGCTTGTGTTTCCTTCTATATTGATTCCCATGGTTCCACCAATCACTCCTTTCCACGACCGCTTCCCATTTCTCCTGTTTAGGCCAGAAATGAAAGAATTTTCTTATTCCATGGCAGCTGCTGGATTTGTCATAGTTCTTAGAGTAGCATGAGACTGCAAGCTCAATAGGGCATTCAGTTTGTCCATTAGAGCCCTTTGGCTGTTTTCCATTTTTTGATTAATTTCATCAACCATTTTATCCAACTCATCTCGAGTGAAAACTTCACGCTGAATGGAGGATCCTATAATCTAAACACTAGAGTTAGCTCCTAACATCGGATTGTTGGGATTGTTGACTTTAATTTGTGAAAGGTTTATTTCTTCTCTTGCAATGGTAGTTCTTATGGATCTTCCAGAAGTTGTTCTCTTTCTTACTGGTGTCATTGGTTCTCAATAGAAAATCTTCTAAACAGAGATTGATAATCTAACTTCTGAACTGATCTGATCCAAAGTAGATAGCTAGATCTAAGCCTGAGTAATAAAGTAAAACGACAAGAGATTTTTATGTGGTTCGGTTGTTAACGAAGCCTACATCCACTTTATAATTTTCGTTACCGACTGACTGCAATTACAAGTTGAATATGATTACAATTTGCTTGGATCTTGTGAGTTAGATCAAGTTACTAGTGACAGAATTCATTGGAGAATCACAGTGAGCTACTTTGATGACTGTTGTATGGGAGAAAAAGAGTGAAGAATAGTTTTTGCAGAGTTTCAGCAGCCAGTTTGAAGGATCCCCTTTATGTTGATGGTAGAATAGTATTTAAAGAGGTTGGAGAGCACTTGGCTAAGGCCACTTTGTCAAAAATTCACATTCGAAGGTACACATGCGCTTCCAAAATTCAAGAATGAGCCGACCTAATCTGATATATCGCTAGTGATCCATAGGGAATGGATCGCTAGCGATCCATAGGGTAAGTGTATTTTTCACTCATTCCCTTTAGATCATGTTTCCTGCCTTGTGTAGATGCTCTCTATGCAATTTCATGAGTAGATGCTTTGTTTTAATGATGATTCATATGCTTATTGCATTGAACTACTGATGGAATCAGGTGAATGCTCACTTCTCAATTTAACTAGCTTGGAATGCCCCCAAACTTAGCATACATTCTTAGAATACATATTGGATCATGATGTAAGAGGATTGGAGGATCCAAAAGTGACCCTTATGGATCGCTAGCGATCCATAGGGGATGGATCTCTAGATCCATCACCTTAGGGGATTTTTAACTTCTTCTCCTTGATTTTTTCTTTATTCCTTCTTCTAGTCCTTTTGGTTGATTCTTGAGTTATCCTGACTCGAAATAGATGTTCTGACTCTCTTTGAATTTCGTTAGGTCAAAAATCCGGATAATAAAGACAATATGTTTAAATAAAAGAAAAAATACAATATAATATAGCCTCTTGTGCAACACCATCACCTAAACTTGGACCAAAGGCATGGTGAATGGGGGACCAGTGGGGTTGTGTGTGTACTAGGAGCGGTGGAGAGGCATGGCTTCCGAGTTGCTTGACAACATTTAGTTTATTTTAATGATAAGGTCATTTTATTCACCCTTTCATCTCTTTTTCCTATAAATACCTACCATCTACACACACTTTCCACTTTACATATTCATTTCTACCTTCATTTCTTATCTCTTCATATAGATGAACACTTCCACGGCTTCTAAAATTATTTTCAAAGTAAAAAACTAGTGAATACACTACTAAAATTAAGCTAAAATCCTAACCTCACTTCCAAAAACATTCTCTACTAAATAAGACCCTATATCCCAACATATCCACCATGCCCGAGCCCTATGTGATATAGGTAAAGCCTAAAAGCCCATAATAGATCCACTAAATTGAGCCATTTGTGCAGTAGAGCTTCGATCTTGTCGCATTCGTGAACTCAGTGCAAGTTCGATTAAGTCGGTAAGCGTTTTGGTTAGTAAAAATCTCACCTTTCAAAATCCAATTTTATAACTTTATATATAGTTCATTTATATTATTGGTGAATGTTTACTGCATATATGTTGTGTTATGGTAGTTGTTGGCTTGACTTATGCATCAAAATGTTAACACTTTGGAAGTTAGTTAGTAAATTGACAACTTAGTATGCTACAGTTGAGATTGTGTAAGTGTTATTTCCTACTTGTTATGTAAATGTGCATACCATGTTTATTTGCTCACTCATATGTTGTGTGATGACTCAATGGATGCAAAATGACATGAACCAGTTTGTCGAATTGCCCGTATAGAGATAGTCGCTATATTGGCACTTTCGAAAATTTCACACTTTATCGAACCTTTTGGTTTCAAATCGTGCTTGAGTTTGTTTTGCAAGTACGATAAGTTTTTTTTTAAAAATAATGATTTCAAATTTGATTAATTAGTTTATTAACGATTTTTAAATTTAATTAATAAAGATTATGGTTTAGTTAATGACTTGTTTTAAATTTAACTAATTTCTAATTCAGTGATGTCTTAAATTTAACTAATCATTTTATCTAATGATGTTTAAGGCTAATTAATCTTTTGATAATTATGTATTAAGATTATTTATTAATTAATAATTCTTTTAAAATTAATTCATCCTTTTTAATTAATGACTTTGAAGGTTAATAAATCTGTTTAACCTTAATTAATCTTTCCTTAAATAAAATTTTAAATTTATTAATCACTTTTAAATAATGATATTTTATTATTATTTAATTCATTTAATTAATTATATTAGTAATTAATTGAACTAATGATGTTTTAAAGGAGATTTACCCTTTTAATTAAGGGTTATTGAAGTAAATTAATTAACTAGTTAACAAAGTTCTAAAGTTAGTTCTGTGACGACCCAACTTCCACACTCCAGGAAGTCGCATCGCTAATTAAGAAAGAAAGGGATAGAAGAAGAAAAGAAAGAAGAGAAAGAAGAAACAAGCACTAGAATCTCAACAGCGGAACGAATAAATTATATTAATAACATAAAATATTACATAGTTTACAACCACTATATATCAACACATACTAGACAGTTATAAACACCTGTCTAGTATTTACAACATAATACAATCCAAAGACAACACAGAACACACAGCGGAATACTATATATCTAACGCAGAAGCCTCCTGCTCCATTGCTCTTCCAATATTCGTCAAAGCTAACCTGAATCCCTTGGCTACTCGTAAAAATTTGAGTACCCAAGAGTTTATGAAAAACAAAAATAAACTCCGGGTCAGACATGGGTCTGGTGTGAGTAACAGGTTAAAGTTTCTTAACTTTTAAAAAATCCTTTTTAAAAGAAAAGGTATCACGTAAGACTTCCCACACATAAATATGGAAAGTTTTACCTTACGCTAACCAAAACATTTGATAGGAAATCCAGTGATATTATAATAGTGTCTAGGGTTTTCAAGTAAATAAGAAATAGCCGAAATTGTTACATGATTAAATTCCAGCTACTAGCCACAAAAGTGGATAATACAATCAAAACCGTTGGCACTTATTGGATTTTGGATTCCATACAATGGCAGGGCTACTGGGGTACCGCCCGTCACAGTACGTGGCCTAGATCAACGTACCGAGGAGTACTCCCACTCCCCTGCAACACAAAGCCGGACCCATTCCTTACTGAATAGTTCCGAACAAGACAACCCCGCAGTTGGTGTACACTGACAACTGCGCACTAAGCCGAATAAAAAGGGACCTCTAGACAGGGATCAATCTTGCTCTCCAGTGGGTGCGACCCACGAAGCCTTGCTGCACCTCCCCTGTTTTATCCATTCCCGGTTGATGAGGCTTGAGGCTACGATTACCTTTAGAGGACATTTTTCTTAGAATGCTCATCGTCCACCTGACGATGTTCTGAAAGCATTCAATCCATACAAGTTCGTTCCGGGTTCGAACGAAACCGAAGGCATTATCTCGTTACACTCATTTTGGAATCACCCTCAGAGTTAACGACGATAACCCTTGCATTCTAAACCTATATCTCGAATCTATAAGCACTATTCCGTCAACTCATTACGGAATCATCCATAGAGTTATACTGACGTATAGCCCTTACACCTCGAGTCTTCACTTGCTCCACTTAGATTCACGACCTAACGTTATTTGGAAACGATGTGGTTTTCGGATATCCAAATATGGAAACCCGATCCCGGTCTCATCGAAATCCAAAGCGTGTCTTTTAAGGCCAAGTTGTTTTAAAGGTTTAAAACAATTCAATTATCTATATATCCAAATAGATAAATCACATATTCACAACAGATAATCAACATTATCAACATATCAGATAAACCATATTATCATTATTCAAAAGAATAATCTATATCAACATCACCATGCAACCAATGCATCCAAATCATTCAACATAATCTATCTCATATATGAGATTCTAACCATCCAAAGCAAACAACACTATCCAACCATATAAGCAATGATTAACCACACCAAATATAATTAATTTAAAATGAATTAAATTAATTACATCATCCATTAATTTAAAGTAAATAAATTAATTACTTCACCAATATCATCCTTGCTTATATCACTATTGATAATTTATCAATCAAAGAGTTAACCTTCATCCAATTATTCATTTTAATTAATCATCCCTGATTAATTAACTCTTAATTACATTCAAGTAATTATACACTAATTAATTTCTCAAATTAATTATACTTAACTAAACACAGTAATTAACCTTTAATTACTTTCTTAATTAATTACCTAAAATTAATTACCTTTAATCACTTATTATTGATTAATTAATCTTAATTAATCAATCTTAACTACATCATTAATTATAATAATTAATGATCTCTAATTACATTTAATTACCTTATTTAAATTAATTACTATAAGTAATTAATCTTAATTTAAAACATAATTGTTAATCACCCTTGATTAACCCCATTCAGTAATCAACTATCCTTAATTACTTCACCAAATAAATTAATTACTCCTTAATTAATTCTAATTAAATTTTGTTTAATTTACAAGTAATTATACTCAGATTACTCTTATCAACAAATAACCTTCAATTAATTACATATAGTAATTACTCATTAATTACTTCTCTAAGTAACTATTCTTCAATAAATTACATTAAGTAATTATCTTTCACAACTCATCAATTGATTAATTTTAAATTAATTAAAATGAATTAATTAACTCAAACCAATCAAATTAACTCAATTAATTACAATAAGTAATTAATTCCTTAATTACTTCCATAAGTAATTATACTTAATAACTTACACAATTGATTATCTTTAAATTAATTAATCTAATTAATAATTAAAATTAATCACATTAATTAATTATTAAATAATCCTTAGTTAATAATCTTCATTAACTATTAACAACTCATTAATTATTTTCTAAAATAATTAACTTATTTTAATCATTATTAATCTCAAATTAATTAATCTTTAATTAATCCATTAATTAACTCCAGATTAATTAAATAATTAATTGTTAATTAAAACTTAATTAATCTATTATTACTTGATTAATTAATTATTAAAAACTAATTTTACTTAATTAATTATTCTCATTTACAAGTTAATTATTCAAAGAATAATTAACCTAAACTTCTTAAGATTAACCCCTAATTTTTTTTTATTTAAGTATATTAATTTCATTAATTTATTAAATAAATTAATTATTCATTTAATTACTCTAATAATTAAATGAAATATAAAACATTAAATTATTACTTAACTTTAGCAAGTTTAAATTCAATTTAAAATCCTTAATTGCTAAAATATATACTTTTATTATAAAAGAAATTCCAATAGTTAAAACAAATTTCCTTTAAAATTAAAACCATTTAAAATTTTCACATTATCATTCTAATTTGGTCTAAACACTTAAATTTACAAAATTTAAACTCATTTTAATCCAAAGATTCAAAATTAGATTTGAATCAAACTTAAACTTTATTTAAACATTTCTACCTATTTCAATTTCCAAATTTAAATTTAAATTTCTTTTTAAAAACATTTTAAACTATAAACTCTTTTAAAAAAATTATTTTAAAGAAAATTTGAATTTAAAACTTAATCATTTCAAATTTTAAAATTCAATTCAACTTGATTCTATAAATTTTAAATTAGATTTAAATTTAATTTAAATCTTTGCTTTATCTTTCAAATTCCAATTTAAAATTTGAAACATAACAATTTCTAAACCTCAATAACTAGCTCGAGCTGACTCAAGCAACTCGAGTAACAATTCTTCCAAATTCATCTTAAAAATCAATTTAAATTTTCAAATGAAAACAGGTTTATACATAAACCTGTACTAACAGGTTACCAAACCCTGTATCAATACTAAAACCCGAGACCTATCATAGTTACTTCGAGTCCCAACTCCCTTTTCTTCGAGCAAAACATAGATCTACCCGATGCAACCACAAGACCCCCATCTCTTTCCCAAAACAGCTGACTGATACACTAGCATCCCCGTGCACTTGCACCACCACTGCGATCATCTTCATCCTATCGCGACCCCCTACACAAGTCAACGGTCATCCCTCGACTCCATTCCGATCATCAAGCTAACTGAAAAACCCCTAAATCGATTTTTAGCATTTGAGTTCCCAATACTGGGAAAATGTCGAAATGAAGATCATCAACATTCTCTCTCCTCCGACCATTAAAATGGTACCACCTTCGGCCATGGACACCTCCACACCCCAGCTACCATCGTCTCAAAATAGGTAAAGCTCGGTTTCCAATTTTGATCACAGTGATCAATTCTCATGAACACTGTAAAACTAGGGTTATAAAATTCAAACCCAAATCACGTTTGCCTTATTGCTCAGATCCAACAACAATTATTTTTCCTATAAACTACACACATTACTCTATCTACAAAAGAAACACAAGCATCTCCAAATCCATAGATTGATAGAACCAGCCCAAATTGTTATTTCAGGTTATACCAAAATTCCCAATCCAATCTTAATCTAAAATCTCAAATTTTAGTTTCAGAATTCACATCATTGATTTTGTAACTGGTTTGTATTCTTAAATTACAAAATCCTGATGGTTTGATTTTTTACTTATATAAAAATTTCCTGTAGTTTCTGAAATTACAGATAATATTACAGAAATTTCATATTCAATGCAATTTAAACTTAGCTTAAGTATCGCAACCATATTGTTTTAAAAACTTAAATCTTAATACATACTAAATCACATGAAATGAAATTTTAATTCAATCCTAGAATCTGAATCAAGGAACAGAATACAAATTTACTGCCTCATACATTACAACAGACATGCATTCATATTCACCAGTAAAAACTTCAAAAAGGCAGACATGCATTTAATTTATAGAGTGAATCAGCAACTAGATTCCTACTTAAGTTCATTAAGCATAAATTGTTACTCACAGTTTTTTTTTAGAAGCAGAGCATCCTTTTTCTCTTGCAAAGCTTCAGATTTTACTTTAAACAGCAGGTGCTTTTGCTTATGAAACTTTGAACTTCAGATTTGCTTTTTTAAAACTTGAGATGATGTAATACTTTACTTTCCAGATTCACATTTGCATGATCATTTGCATGCTTCCCAGAATAAAAATACAGGTTTGAATTCCTTTTTACAATAGAATGAAGACTGCAGGCTTTGGTTCTACTTCCAGATGCATGCAAGTTTGCAGAAAGGATATGCAGGTTTGTATTTTTTTTTAGAGTTGCAATTTGATTTCAGGTATAAGAATATGATTCAGATAGTTTTTAGTTTTGAGGGAAACAGCATTTGCAGATTATTTGAAGGTAGATGAATTCATATTTGGAATCTGAAAGTTTTCTTAAGTTTGAAGAGTAATGGGAAAAGAAGAAATGAGGTTAAGAAGATATGTTTATATAAACAAAATTCTTGATTTAATTAAAATAAAAAGAAAAAGAAGTTTAAATGAGACACTTGTCTTCTTAGTACTCTATGTTTAACATTTGTCAATTAGGGTGTTAATAAACTTACATATGTTATTTAGGTATTTAAATTTTTATTCTAAATTGTTTATACAACTTTGATTTCTTTTATAAGAGCTTTTAAATCTTATTTTTATTTTTTTTGTGTACATATAAATGAGTTTATCCCTTTTCTTTTAAAGAAAAACAAAACAAAACAATTTTATAAATAAAACCCTGTTCAAATACTTTTAAGTATTTATTCTTTAAAACATTAAATTCAAACTTTAAGTTAATTTATCAAATCAAATTTTAATAATCAAGTTACATATGTAAAGATGCATACATAATTCTTGTAAAAATAACAAATCCTATTACTACAAATCTATTTATGTTTATAAAAACTTAAGTATTAAAATTTTCATTTAAAAATAACAAATTAAACAATATTAAATAATTTATAAATGAGATTATAAATTTCCTTTATCACTTAATATATTAAAATCATAAGTAAATTGTATTTTAAATTCTTATATAACATTTTCAAGCAATACTTTTTTAAAAAGAAAATAAAACAAAGCTTTGAAAAGTTATATGTTAAATTTAAATCAAATCTCCAATTTATCAAATATAAATTAGAGTTAGAAAATTAATTCATTTACTAAAT
The DNA here is from genome assembly GCA_030765085.1 of Allium cepa. NCBI lineage: Eukaryota > Viridiplantae > Streptophyta > Magnoliopsida > Asparagales > Amaryllidaceae > Allium > Allium cepa. Next base: position 1,049,174,814 of record CM060941.1, read on the forward strand.
TCAAAAATCAAAATTTATCAATTTACAATATATAAAATTATATATTATAAACAGAAAACAATTTATTTATTTAAAATGATAAAATCTTTCAATTTAAATATTTATTAAAACATGATTATTAAATCAAATTCCAAATTTTATTATTACAATTATCAAATTAAATTAAATTTATAACACAGATTATTAAATTTATATTGCCCAATTTCCAGGATATCACATTCCTTCCCCCTTAAAAGAATTTCGTCCTCGAAATTTAAAAGCAAAGGTAATTTAATAATCTATTTTAAGATCTTATTTTAAAACACAAGCATATATTATCAAACATATGTTAACAACCATATCAACCAATTCAAACAAAACAAACCTAATTATCCAGAAAAACTTGGATAAAATTTTCACGAGTTTCCCCGGTATAAATATCGGGATACTCGCTTTATAGAGTCTAAACAATCAATACTATTAAGCTATAGAGCTCCTATCCAACTATATCTACCAACAAAACAATATATCAGACTACAGACGAGTCTGAATCTACAATCACATCCTCCTGAACTGCTGGTTCCACAACCAGAAATAAACCATACACGTACTCCCTCAGAGATACGTGACACACATCGAATTCCAGTTATCCAAACTGACAATTCAACTTTGAAAATCAAACACCAATCCTCTCAAGAACGCAGAAAAAGGTCCAAAACATTTCGGAGCTGATTTACCCGGTCTTACTCAATCTTATAGCTCCTTAGATCGGAGAAAACTTATTCAAGATCAAATCTCCGACTCCGGAATCCAAATTCCTTCGTCTCTTGTTCACTAAACACTCTTGACGATCCTGGGCTGCCTTCAACTCTTTTGATCAGCTCAACCTTTGCTGATGTCCCTAGAAACAAACTGGACCAAAACGATCCAACAAAATGATCTCCTCAAGATCAATTCCAAACCAAGAATACCAACTCTATTCCACAAATATCAGAAGATTAACTTTCTTCTCCTACCCGAAAAAGATAAAACAAAAGCACTTCCAATCTGCTTCCGCTGCACAACTCTGATCTGAAGCAGAAGAAAAACTCGAGCACAAACCGGACAACACATCACAGAAATATGGTTCAATAGATCGATAGAAGAAAACTCAGATGCCCCAACTAAACCAAAGTTGCTTCACTAAACCTTCGGCATCTCTCCTAGAATTCAGTCGATAAGAAAACTCAGCCTCCAGGTACGGACAAACTCTTCATAGCTCAAGAGAACACTCTAACTATCGCAAGTCACTTTAGCGATCAACCCGGCCTATTATCCAAAGAAAACTGTTCCCCCTTTACCAATCAGAACAGCTTATGCTCATCTATCCAATCCATCGCAGAAATGGAATCCATTCTGCTGTTTCTAAACTCTATCTTCAGAAACTGCTAACCAGAAAATCTTCTTGCTGGCACACAGAACACTCCGAACTGCACTGCTGACACCGACGCAAAAGACTTCCTAATCCAAAGCTCTTCGAGAAACTCAGGCTTCAAACCAGACAAAATCATCCTGCTGAATCCAGCCACAACATCGAAGCAGACTCACCTCCTTAACTTGTTCCAAAGAAAACATCTTCGAGAACATCCATAGTCACTGCATCTCATCACGCAGCTACTATTCCCTAAGGTATTAAAATACTATTATTCTCTTCTTCCCAACCGACAGATCCAAACTCTACTCATCCAATTCAAAGATAGACTCCGAACCTTTACAGGTTACCTTCAGAGATCTATGAAATCCTATACTCCGCACAACCCACCCGAGACGGTATTAGGTCTATAGTCTCGACAAATACACTACCAATCTCAAGCACCAAACTTCAACCAAGGGTAGTAGTTGTTACACACCCACTACCTAATCTACCTTTATAGCTTATATTGGATAACCGGAACAGGTAACCCAACAGATAGGTAGAAGTAATTATACAAATATATATAATAAAACTACAAATACGCTCTCTCAAGATAGACAACACTCCAGAGCCTAGGTATTCACTCAACCTAATGCTTTGATACCACCTGTGACGACCCAACTTCCACACTCAAGGAAGTCGCATCGCTAATTAAGAAAGAAAGGGATAGAAGAAGAAAAGAAAGAAGAGAAAGAAGAAACAAACACTAGAATCTCAACAGCGGAACGAATATATTATATTAATAACATAAAATATTACATAGTTTACAACCACTATCAGAGTACACAGATATATCAACACATACTAGACAGTTATAAACACCTGTCTAGTATTTACAACATAATACAATCCAAAGACAACACAGAACACACAGCGGAATACTATAAATCTAACGCAGAAGCCTCCTGCTCCATTGTTCCTCCAATATTCGTCAAAGCTAACCTGAATCCCTTGGCTACTCGTAAAAATTTGAGTACCCAAGAGTTTATGAAAAACAAAAATAAACTCCGGGTCAGACATGGGTCTGGTGTGAGTAACAGGTTAAAGTTGCTTAACTTTTAAAAAATCCTTTTTAAAAGAAAAGGTATCACGTAAGACTTCCCACACATAAACATGGAAAGTTTTTACCTTACGCTAACCAAAACATTTGATAGGAAATCCAGTGATATTATAATAGTGTCTAGGGTTTTCAAGTAAATAAGAAATAGCCGAAATTGTTACATGATTAAATTCCAGCTACTAGCCACAAAAGTGGGTAATACAATCAAAACCGTTGGCACTTATTGGATTTTGGATTCCATACAATGGCAGGGCTACTGGGGTACCGCCCGTCACAGTACATGGCCTAGATCAACGTACCGAGGAGTACTCCCACTCCCCTGCAACACAAAGCCGGACCCATTCCTTACTGAATAGTTCCGAACAAGACAACCCCGCAGTTGGTGTACACTAACAACTGCCCACTAAGCCGAATAAAAAGGGACCTCTAGACAGGGATCAATCTTGCTCTCCAGTGGGCACGACCCACGAAGCCTTGCTGCACCTCCCCTGTTTTAGCCATTCCCGGTTGATGAGGCTTAAGGCTACGATTACCTTTAGAGGACATTTTTCTTAGAATGCTCATCGTCCACCTGACGATGTTCTGAAAGCATTCAATCCATACAAGTTCGTTCCGGGTTCGAACGAAACCGAAGGCATTATCTCGTTACACTCATTTTAGAACCACCCTCAGAGTTAACGACGATAACCCTTGCATTCTAAACCTATATCTCGAATCTATAAGCGCTATTCCGTCAACTCATTACGGAATCACCCACAGAGTTATACTGACGTATAGCCCTTACACCTCGAGTCTTCACTTGCTCCACTTAGATTCACGACCTAACGTTATTTGGAAACGATGTGGTTTTCGGATATCCAAATATGGAAACCCGATCCCGGTCTCATCGAAATCCAAAGCGTGTCTTTTAAGGCCAAGTTGTTTAAAAGGTTTAAAACAATTCAATTATCTATATATCCAAATAGATAAATCACATATTCACAACAGATAATCAACATTATCAACATATCAGATAAACCATATTATCATTATTCAAAAGAATAATCTATATCAACATCACCATGCAACCAATGCATCCAAATCATTCAACATAATCTATCTCATATCTGAGATTCTAACCATCCAAAGCAAACAACACTATCCAACCATATAAGCAATGATTAACCACGCCAAATATAATTAATTTAAAATGAATTAAATTAATTACATCATCCATTAATTTAAAGTAAATAAATTAATTACTTCACCAATATCATCCTTGCTTATATCACTATTGATAATTTATCAATCAAAGAGTTAACCTTCATCCAATTATTCATTTTAATTAATCATCCCTGATTAATTAACTCTTAATTACATTCAAGTTTTTATACACTAATTAATTTCTCAAATTAATTATACTTAACTAAACACAGTAATTAACCTTTAATTACTTTCTTAATTAATTACCGAAAATTAATTACCTTTAATCACTTATTATTGATTAATTAATCTTAATTAATCAATCTTAATTACATCATTAATTATAATAATTAATGATCTCTAATTATATTTAATTACCTTATTTAAATTAATTACTATAAGTAATTAATCTTAATTTAAAACATAATTGTTAATCACCCTTGATTAACCCCATTCAGTAATCAACTATCCTTAATTACTTCACCAAATAAATTAATTACTCCTTAATTAATTCTAATTAATCCCTTGTTTAATTTACAAGTAATTATACTCAGATTACTCTTATCAACAAATAACCTTCAATTAATTACATATAGTAATTACTCACTAATTACTTCTCTAAGTAACTATTCTTCAATAAATTACATTAAGTAATTATCTTTCACAACTCATCAATTGATTAATTTTAAATTAATTAAAATGAATTAATTAACTCAAACCAATCAAATTAACTCAATTAATTACAATAAGTAATTAATTCCTTAATTACTTCCATAAGTAATTATACTTAATAACTTACATAATTGATTATCTTTAAATTAATTAATCTAATTAATAATTAAAATTAATCACATTAATTAATTATTAAATAATCTTTAGTTAATGACCTTCATTAACTATTAACAACTCATTAGTTATTCTCTAAAATAATTAACTTATTTTAATCATTATTAATCTCAAATTAATTAATCTTTAATTAATCCATTAATTAACTCCAGATTAATTAAATAATTAATTGTTAATTAAAACTTAATTAATCTATTATTACTTGATTAATTAATTATTAAAACTAATTTTACTTAATTAATTATTCTTATTTACAAGTTAATTATTCAAAGAATAATTAGCCTAAACCCTTAAGATTAACCCCTAATTTTTTGTTATTTAAGTAATTATTAATTTCATTAATTTATTAAATAAATTAATTATTCTAATAATTAAATGAAATATAAAACATTAAATTATTACTTAACTTTAGCAAGTTTAAATTCAATTTAAAATCCTTAATTGCTAAAATATATACTTTTATTATAAAAGAAATTCCAATAGTTAAAACAAATTTCCTTTAAAATTAAAACCATTTAAAATTTTCACATTATCATTCTAATTTGGTCTAAACAGTTAAATTTATAAAATTTAAACTCATTTTAATCCAAAGATTCAAAATTAGATTTGAATCAAACTTAAACTTTATTTCAACATTTCTACCTATTTCAATTTCCAAATTTAAATTCAAATTTCTTTTTAAAAACATTTTAAACTATAAACTCTTTTAAAAAAATTATTTTAAAGAAAATTTGAATTTAAAACTTAATCATTTCAAATTTTAAAATGCAATTCAACTTGATTCTATAAATTTTGAATTAGATTTAAACTTAATTTAAATCTTTGCTTTATCTTTCAAATTTCAATTTAAAATTTGAAACATAACAATTTCTAAACCTCAATAACTAGCTCGAGCTGACTCAAGCAACTCGAGTAACAATTCTTCCAAATTCATCTTAAAAATCAATTTAAATTTTCAAATGAAAACAGGTTTATACATAAACCTGTACTAACAGGTTATCAAACCCTGTATCAATACTAAAACCCGAGACCTATCCTAGTTACTTCGAGTCCCAACTCCCTTTTCTTCGAGCAAAACATAGATCTACCCGATGCAACCACAAGACCCCCATCTCTTTCCCAAAACAGCTGACTGATACACTAGCATCCCCGTGCACTTGCACCACCACGGCGATCATCTTCATCCTATCGCGACCCCCTACACAAGTCAACGGTCATCCCTCGACTCCATTCCGATCATCAAGCTAACTGAAAAACCCCTAAATCGATTTTTAGCATTTGAGTTCCCAATACTGGGAAAATGTCGAAATGAAGATCATCAACATTCTCTCTCCTCCGACCATTAAAATGGTACCACCTTCGGCCATGGACACCTCCACACCCCAGCTACCATCGTCTCAAAATAGGTAAAGCTCGGTTTCCAATTTTGATCACAGTGATCAATTCTCATGAACACTGTAAAACTAGGGTTATAAAATTCAAACCAAAATCACGTTTGCCTTATTGCTCAGATCCAACAACAATTATTTTTCCTATAAACTACACACATTACTCTATCTACAAAAGAAACACAAGCATCTCCAAATCCCTAGATTGATAGAACCAGCCCAAATTGTTATTTCAGGTTATACCAAAATTCCCAATCCAATCTTAATCTAAAATCTCAAATTTTAGTTTCAGAATTCACATCATTGATTTTGTAACTGGTTTATATTCTTAAATTACAAAATCCTGATGGTTTGATTTTTTACTTATATAAAAATTTCCTGTAGTTTCTGAAATTACAGATAATATTACAGAAATTTCATATTCAATGCAATTTAAACTTAGCTTAAGTATCACAACCATATTGTTTTAAAAACTTAAATCTTAATACATACTAAATCACCTGAAATGAAATTTTAATTCAATCTTAGAATCTGAATCAAGGAAACAGAATACAAATTTACTGCCTCATACATTACAATAGACATGCATTCATATTCACCAGTAAAAACTTCAAAAAGGCAGACATGCATTTAATTTATAGAGTGAATCAGCAACTAGATTCCTACTTAAGTTCATTAAGCATAAATTGTTACTCACAGTTTTTTTTAGAAGCAGAGCATCCTTTTTCTCTTGCAAAGCTTCAGATTTTACTTTAAACAGCAGGTGCTTTTGCTTATGAAACTTTGAACTTCAGATTTGCTTTTTTAAAACTTGAGATGATTTAATACTTTGCTTTCCAAATTCACATTTGCATGATCATTTGCATGTTCCATTTGCATGCTTCCCAGAATAAAAATACAGGTTTGAATTCCTTTTTACAACAGAATGAAGACTGCAGGCTTTGGTTCTACTTCCAGATGCATGCAAGTTTGCAGAAAGGATATGCAGGTTTGTATTTTTTTTTTAGAGTTGCAATTTGACTTCAGGTATAAGAATATGATTTAGATAGTTTTTAGTTTTGAGGGAAATAGAATTTCCAGATTATTTGAAGGTAGATGAATTCATATTTGGAATCTGAAAGTTTTCTTAAGTTTGAAGAGTAATGGGAAAAGAAGAAATGAGGTTAAGAAGATATGTTTATATAAACAAAATTCTTGATTTAATTAAAATAAAAAGAAAAAGAAGTTTAAATGAGACACTTGTCTTCTTAGTACTCTATGTTTAACATTTGTCAATTAGGGTGTTAATAAACTTACATATGTTATTTAGGTATTTAAATTTTTATTCTAAATTGTTTATACAACTTTGATCTTTTTATAAGAGCTTTTAAATCTTATTTTTATTTTTTTTGTGTACATATAAAAGAGTTTATCCCTTTTCTTTTAAAGAAAAACAAAACAAAACACTTTTATAAATAAAACCCTGTTCAAATACTTTTAAGTATTTATTCTTTAAAACATTAAATTCAAACTTTAAGTTAATTTATCAAATCAAATTTTAATAATCAAGTTACATATGTAAAGATGCATACATAATTCTTGTAAAAATAACAAATCCTATTACTACAAATCTATTTATGTTTATAAAAACTTAAGTATTAAAATTTTCATTTAAAAATAACAAATTAAACAATATTAAATAATTTATAAATGAGATTATAAATTTCCTTTATCACTCAATATATTAAAATCATAAGTAAATTGTATTTTAAATTCTTATATAACATTTTCAAGCAATACTTTTTTAAAAAGAAAATAAAACAAAGATTTGAAAAGTTATATGTTAAATTTAAATCAAATCTCCAATTTATCAAATATAAATTAGAGTTAGAAAATTAATTCATTTACTAAATTCAAAAATCAAAATTTATCAATTTACAATATATAAAATTATATATTATAAACAGAAAACAATTTATTTATTTAAAATGATAAAATCTTTCAATTTAAATATTTATTAAAACATGATTATTAAATCAAATTCCAAATTTTATTATTACAATTATCAAATTAAATTAAATTTATAACACAGATTATTAAATTTATATTGCCCAATTTCTGGGATATCACAAGTTCACCAATGTAAACAAATGTTTTAATTTGTTAAATCCTTTTTAATGATGTTTCGAAGTTAGTAAACTCTTATAACAAAGTACTTTAAAGCTAATACTTGCAATGTGAAGCTAAGTATGAATTCGGGTTTTTAAAAGAAAATGTTTGAATTGTTTATGGAAATGATTTAATTTCCGTAAAAGCGATCCACTTGTATGGAAACGAGTTATTTGTGTAATTAGCACTAAACTTCGAAGAAGTAGACTTGCTGCTATTTAAAAAGTTAAGAATAATCGTGGGACATGACTTTGAGGTAACACTACCTTGACTTGTCCGAAATTAATTTTAACCAAGAAATAGTACACGTTTTAAATTCAATGAGTGGTTGCAGTTGTACAAGACTTAATCTTCATATATGATCATTTATATCCTCGATAGTTAGTTTCGCAGCTATTGATTACTTCAGCTTCTTTATTATTGTCATTCTAAATCGATTTGTCACTCCGTTAAGCTTTTTATCCTTTGTTGGTAAATGAATGAACCCAAAACGTGAAAGGACGTCTAGCTATGTGGGGTTACTCCCATTAGGGCATTTTCACATCTCATCTAGATTAGATTCATTTGTGCATTTAGATGTGAAATATTCGGATACTTGGTAAGGCTTGGCAAGGTCTGGCAGGAACATTTTCGAGAAGTGTTACGGAGTATATGAGCTTCTCAGAAGTATATTACTAGAGGTATACTTCAAGGGCGGTGCACCTTCCTAGTCATTTTTTTGGAGATTTCACCTTTTATATTTGATTTGAACTTTCAAATTTGTTCCCTTATTTGCAACGAGAAGAGTCAACCACTCTTCGTGGTGTTCAATTATTTATCCATTCTTTACGTTTGGATGTTGATTTATGTGGGATTAAACCCATTCCGTGTTAAGCTGCATGGTCTCACATGTTTATGTATAATTTTTCACCTGTTGTTTAAAAAGTTTTACTCATACCAGATATATCATCTGACCCAAGTTGTTTGTTTCTCCTCAAACCTCGGGTACTCATTTTATTTGAGTAGCCTAAGAATAGTAGGTTTCTTGTTGGGTTCTTTCGAAGACAGCGTCCAAGCAGGAGGCTTTCATCTTCTTAGTTATCTATTCCACTATATTATCTTGTTTGTGTAGGTTTATTTTGTTTTAGTATTTGTGAAGGCTTGATGTTGTAACCACATAAGCTGATTTGTAGTACTTTGTGTAACTCTAATAACTCCTTGTTAAGGAGCAATCTGATGTACTATTGACTATTATGGTTTATTTTACAATTTCATTATAAGGTTTTCTATTCTGTTCTTTATTTTACCCTATGAAAATTCATCTTTCCAATGCTTGGCAATGATACACGAACATCAAAGATGTGTTAAGTGTCATTCTTAGGGGTCAGAAAGTTGGGTTGTCATAATTGGTATCAGAGTTTCGGTTGAGCGAACACTTTAGACTTTTGGGGAAAAACTCATTAGTGATAGGGTGAGTTGAGCCCTAGAATGAGTTAATCTTGATAGAGCATTTCCTTTTCTCCCTTAAAAATTTGGTTTAAAATACTTTATTGCAGCTTCCCTTTTCTTCATATTTGACCCAATCTTTGTATTATAATGATACCTGTCTTTTACCCAAGTTATCGAAAATGAATAAAAGAGGAAGAAGAGGGAGGGGATATGGAACCAGTGCAACTACAAATGGTAGAGCTCCCAGAAATGAGCCAGTTGTAGAGCCGGTAGTAGAAGCAGTGTTGCAAGTTCGACCGCCTCAGAACTTTGCGACCTTATGCAAGAATTACACTGCTTTAGGTGGTAAGCCTTTCTATGGAACTGAAGATATTTTAGGAGTTTGGACATAGCTCCGCTCTTGTGAAAGGTTATTCAAGGATCTTCATTAGAGATGCTAGAAATAGATTATTCGCATTGCGTTAGTTTCAAAAAGCAGTGATGGATTGGCGGGATTCTGTCATAATGAATACACCATAAGAAGATTTCTTTTAGGCATAGTTTAAAGAGGTTTTTGAAGCTCAATTTATCCCATAGATGGAAAGGACCAAGTTATTCAAAAGTTTTATGGCTTTGAAATAGGGTGAGACGATAGTGGCACAGTATGAGCATAGTTTCAATGCATTGTTCTGCTTTGGACCAAGATTGATTGATACACTACTTAAAAAGAATGAAATGTTTGTGAAAGGAATGTGACCAGAATTTCATCGGGAAATGACCAATCATCTCAATGGCACCTTTACCAATCCAATCAATATGGCTTTGAGATTGAAGCTCTTATACTGAGAAAGGAGTTTAGAAAGTAGTAGTGCCAACGGTTAATGCCCAACCATTATCAGTAATACCAGTTATTGGTAAGCTATTTTTCAAGCGCAAAGGGATGAAGAAGTGGTCGAGAAAGAACCTAAAGGTGGAGCTCCAGCTTAGAATAAGCAATTAGACTTGACTAAGATCCTTTGTTTTAAGTGAAACCAAATGGGCCACTTTGCAAATCAGTGCCTATACCTGGCTAGTGGATCACTCTACTACAATTGTAACAAACATGGACATATGAAGAACCAGTTCCCTTTTCCAAAGAAGGGATCATAGGGACAAACTTTTACTATTAAGAAAATACCATCTACTTCTACGGACCTAAAATGAAAGCAGGTGTTGCAAGGTACACTATCCATATTTGTATTCTGTTAGAGTGTTATTTGACACCGATGTATCCCGTCGTTTTATCTCGTATGACCTAATGGACCGATTGGATCTTAAATATTTTATTCTTTGTAATTCTCTTTGTATGTCGAACCCCATTGGAGGTCTAACAAATCTTGACACTATGTGGCTGAAATTGCCTATTTCTTGTCGAGATTAACACTTCTCATTCGACTTATTCGTTCTTGGGTTCATGAGTTTTAGGTTACTTTCAGGGATGGATTGGTTATCTAAGTTGAATGTCTTCCTAGATTGTAGTAGAAGAACCATTGGGATAAAAGATGTAGTAGCCAGAAGCATTGATATATGTTGAAGAGAGCCTAAGGGGTTAATGAGCAGTTTTCTGTATTCCCTTGAAGTAACCAAAGAGGATATATGGAATATACCAATTGTTTGGGTCTTCAAGGATATTTTTGAAGAAGTGGAAGGTTTACCTCCTTATTAGGAAGTAGAGTTTCACATTGATTTGATTCCGCAAATCAGACTGATTGTTCAACCTCCTCAAAGGTTGGCCCCAAAGGAAAGAAGAGAGTTAGAGAAGTAGACGTTTGATTTATTGCAGAAAGGTTTGATCAGACGTAGCACATCATATTGGGGATCACCAGTAGTGTTCGTTACCAAGGCTAATGGTTCTCTTAGTTTATATGTAGATTACCAATGATTACATAAAAGGACTATCAAGAATAAGTATCATTCACCTAGGATTGATGACATATTTTACCAGCCCCGCGGAGCTCGGATATTTTCTCAGTTGGATCTTGCCACTGGTTTTCACCAATTAAGGGTAGCAGATAAGAGTGTAACTTTACCAGGATTTCGAACCCTTGATGGTTTCTACGAGTGGTTAGTCATGCCGATCGGATTGACTAATGGACGACTAACGCACACGCTTATTTTGTGGATTTGATAAATAGAGTGTTTCACGATTTTCTTAACAAGTTTGTTCTCTTTTTCATTGATGACATCCTTATTTATTCTAAAATGGAGGAAGACCATAAGTACCGTCTTCAAGTTGTTCTAAATATTTTAAGAAGTCATGTTTTAAAGGCAAAGTTTTCTAAGTGCCATTTCTGAAAATCTAAATTTAGATTTCTAGGGCACATCATTTTAGGAGAAGGCATATTAATGGACTTAGCTAAAGTAGTTGCGGTTTAAGATTGGAAGAAACCTGAAAGTGCGACTGAGGTCAAAAGTTTCTTGGGATTAGTAGGTTTCTATAGAAGGTTCATTAATAATATCTCAAAGATTGCTTCTCATCTAACAAAATTGACAAAGAAAGATGCTAAGTTTGTATGGACACCGAAGAGCGATCAAGCATTTAATGAGTTAAAGGAGAAATTTACAAGTTTTCCAGTTTTAACTAATCCAAATGGAAGTGAAGAATTAATAGTTTACACGGATGCTTGGAGGAGTGGATTGGGAGCAGTTTTGATGCAAAATGATGAAGTAATAGCATATGCGAGTCAACAGCTGAAACCTCATGAGAAGAATTACGCTACGCACGATCTGGAGCTTTTGGCAGTTGCCTTCACATTGAAGGTGTGGAGGCACTACTATTTGGGTGCAAAGTTTGAGTTATATATAGATTAGAAGTCCTTAAAGTATATTTTTACCCAAAAGGACTTGAGCTTGAGGCGATTAAGAGGGCTTAAATTTCTCGCATCTTATGACCTAATGATTCTTTATACCCTATAAAAAGCAAACGCCATTGCAGATGCGTTAAGCAGGAATGTGGAGACGTTTGCAAATTTGGAAGTTAATCTAGCACGAATGGAAAGTATTACATATTTCCTAGAATAAGACTCTATTCTAGCTCGGCTTAAGAAGGATGTTGAAGATGTAACCATCTCTAGTTTTCAGAGAGACTCTCAAGGCATTTTGAGAGTAAACGGATAGAGTTGCGTACCAGATGTTAATGGAATTAGAAAAGATGTGCTGATAGACTGCCATTAATCAAAGTTATATATCCACCCAATAGTAACTGAAATTTTTCAAAATATGAAGGGGACCTTTTGATGGAAAGGGATGAAGAGAGACATTTCGATTTTCGTAAGCCGGTGTGCAAATTGTCAACATGTCAAGAGTGACTAGCAGAAGACTACGAGGTTGCTCCAACCATTGGAGATATCGAATTGGAAGGAGGAGCAAGTATCCATGGACTCTTGAAAAGGTACTAAAGGCATTTGGGTAATTGTAGTTCGATTAACAAAGAGCGTCCACTTTATTCCTATAAAGTCAACAAGAACTGCAGCTTCTTTGGCAGGGATTTATTTGAGGGAGATCAATCAACTGTTTGGAATTCCTTTAAGTATAGTTAGTGATCAAGATCCCATCTTCACCGTTCGATTTTGGGGAGCATTACAAGTCGCTTTAAGGACATTGTTGAATTTGAGCATGACCTATCACCCGTAAACAGACGGACAAACCAAAATGGTGAACTGAATTTTGAGGATCTCTTGAGAGCATGCATTTTGGATTTTGGAGGTTCTTGGGAAGATTATCTGCATTTAGTAGAGTTATCTTATAATAAAACTTACCAAGCTAGCATTGACATGGCACCCTACGAGGCTTCGTATGGACGACCATGTAAATCACCTTCATGTTAGGTTAAGACTGAAGACTGTTTAGTTCCTGAGCCTGAGATAATTCGAGAAGAATCAGAGAAAGTGGATATGATCAAAGAAAGGATGAAAGAAGCCCGGGATCGATAAAAAAGTTATGATGATCAAAGGATAAAGGACTTAGAGTTTGCATCGGGGATTTGGTATTTTTGAAAGTTTCCCTGATGAAACGAGTTGTAAGATTCTGAAGGGAGGGAAAGCTAGCACCCAGATTCATTGGACCATTCAGAATCCTTAAGAGAATTGGTTCGTTGGCCTATAATGTAGATTTTCCTGAGAGATTGTCTGAAGTTCATAATGTTTTTCATCTATCTCATCTGAGAAAGCATATTCATGATCCATCGCTGATCGTAAAGACGTCTGTTCAGGAAGACCTGGAAATAGAACCGAATTTTATGGTAATCCAACGTACAGTTCATATTATAGATCGGGATGAAAGGAGATTGAGGAACAAGGTGGTTAAGCTTGTGAGGGTTTAGTAGAGTGATGATCCCCGCGATTGTACTTGGGAGATTGAGGATCATATTAAGGAAACATACCCTGATGTAATGTTAAGTTAGTTGTTTGTTATTGCAATGCATTATTTATGTTCTTGTATGACACAGTTGCTTCGCATTGTCATATGAATTACTACGTATAATACATACTTTTTGATCGTCTATTAATTTCGAGGATGAAATTGTCCTACGTGGGAGAGCATAACGACCCATAAATTACTTGCTTTGTATTTGAATATTTAAATCATTTTTAAAATTTAAATAATGGATTTTAATAACCAAATAAATTATTTTAAACATTAATTAATGATATTAAAATCATTTTTAAATTTTTTTACCAAAATAAATAGTTCAAACAAAAATAGAAAATGTGACCTAAATATGTTTTTCGAAATTTTGATTTTCAGCCTTAGAAAGGCATAAAAAACGTTGTGCACATTTTTTATCACTCACGTACACATGCATACATATGTGCACATGTGATATGGTAAGTTAACGAAGGTATTAAAGGTAATAAACCATGATAATTTAAATATAATAATGATAAGACAAAATGTTTACATAAAAAAATAAAATAAAAAATAATCTAAACTCTCTTGCACAACCATAACCTAAACTAGGACCTAAGGCATGGTGAAGGGATGACCTAGGGCTATGAATGTATATTAGGAGTGGTGGAGAGGCATGGCTTCCTTGTTGCATGACAACATTTAGTTTATTTTAATGATAAGGTTATTTTATTCACCCCTTCATCTATTTTGCCTATAAATACGCACCATCTCCACACATTTTCCACTTTACATATTCATTTCTATCTTCATTTCATGTATCTTCATATACATGAATGCTTCCATGGCTTCTAAAGTTATTTCCAACGTCAAAAACTACTGAATACACTACTAAAAATCAAGCTATACTCCTAACTTCACTTCCAAAAACCATTCTCTACTAAACAAGACCCTATACCCCCACATATACACTACGCTCGAGCCTCATTATGATCTAGGTCGAGCCCAAAAGCCCATAAACGATCCACTAAATCGAGTCATTTGCATAGTATAGCTTGAATCTTATTGCATTCGTGAAGTTGGTGCAAGTTCGGTTAAGTTAGTAAGCGTTTTAGTGAGTAAAAATCTCACCATTCAAAATCCAAGTTTGTAACTTTAAACATAGTTCATTTGTATTATTAGTGAAAGCTTGTTGGACGTATGTTGTGTTATGGTAGTTGTTGGCTTGACTTATGCATCGAAAAGTTGACCTTTGGAAGTTAGTTAGTAACTTGACAAGTTAGTAACCTAAAGTTGAAATTGTGTAAGTGTTGTTTCCTACTTGTGGTGTAAATGTACATAGAATGTTTATGTGCTTTCTCATATGTTGTGTGATGACTCGATGGATGAAAAATGACATGAACAGCCTATTGAACTGCCTGTATAGCGATAGTCGCTATATCGGCACTTTCAAAATTTTCAAACTTTATCGACGCCTTTTGGTTTCAAATTGTGCGTAGGTTTGTTATATAAGTAAAATAAGTTTTTTTGAAATAATAACGATTTCAAACACGATTAATTATTTTATTTATGGTTTTTAAATTTAGTAAATCATTTATTAATAAAGATTAAGGTTAACTAATTAACTTTTTAACGATATGTTTTAGATTTAACTAATTGCAAAGTTAATGATGTTTTAAATTTAATGAATCATTTTATTTAATGATGTCCAAGGCTAATTAATATTTTGGTAGTGATGGATTAATATTTAGTTATTTATTAACTAATGATGTTTTTAAAATTAATCAATCCTTTTTAATTAATGACTTTTAAAGGTTAATAAATCTGTTTAACCTCAATTAATCTTTTCTTAAATAAAAGTTTTAAATTAATTAACCATTTTAAAATAATGATCTTTAATTATTATTTAATTTATTTATTAATTATATTATTAATTAATTGAAGTAACGATGTTTTATTGGAGATTTGCTGTAACAGTCCGCAAATCCGTACCCTTTGAATCGACAATATACCATAGATGTCTGATCCAAAAAGCAAAGACTGACTGAAAGTCAGTGTAACGATCCGATTTTTAGATGCTCGAAAGTTGACATCAATATGTCCACTGTATCAAATGCCGCACAGTTTAATGCCGGAAACCGAACCGTTAGGGTTAAAGAAGAAAGAGGTAGAAGAAGAAGAAAAGAAAACAATAACATAATCTCACATATCGCAGCGGAACAAATATAATAGATAAATGAATATCTTTAAAACAAAGAACTATATCACTTGTTACATCACATTACATTACATTATCAGAGTTTATAACAACAAATAGCAGAAAAGAAATATTACATTTACTAATGATACGCCTCGACTTCGATTACAGATCACACGCGCAAGCCTCTGGCTTTGCGACGAAGTCGCCACTGACCAATCGTCGTGCCTAGCTCGCTACCATCACTGTCGCATGCAAACTTACATTGCACGAACCTCTAACTCCACCTCCCGAAAGTGCCCAGATCGAAGGCCGCAACTCTCCCCCATCGGCAATGCACTTTCATCGATCGAGGCATGTCAACCACCATGAGCGCCAGCACTTTGAATTTGCGAATCTTGCCTCGTCGAAAATCCCTTTGATGTCAAGCCATTTATTCGAATATCGATTCGATTTAAATTGGATTTGGTTTCGAGAACCCTAGGCACGGTTTGGTTTTGATTTGGGGAAAAGGAATGGGGATTTGATGAAGGGTTTTATTTTTCTGAAGGAAGGAATTCACGAGTTAAAGTACAAAGGAGAAGGTGGCTTCAGGTATACGATAGATTGAGTTTGACTTTTTTAGTGATTTTCATAATTTTATATTCATGTTTAACATATCTCAAAATTCTAAACCCCTATTGAGGTATGTCGCCAGGCGTTTATAAGGTTTTATCCGCATTCCGAACACAATGGAACGTGTTTCGAAGGCTAATAAAACCTTATAAATTCCTGGCGACATACCTCAATAGGGGTTCGGAATTTTGAGATATGTTAAAAGTTGGAAAGTAATTTACGGATTTGGAATGTAAATTTAAAATAAATCTAGATAGATTTTTGAATGAACCATTTTAGAATGGAATGTGTATTTTCCCTGAAAGTCGAGAATGTTTTCAACATAGTTTATAAATATAGATTGAAGTTGTAAAGATGGTTTAAGGGAAAGAATGTTTTGGAAAAAAATATATTTACTTATGTTATTTTAAAAAAAAATCTTTAAAGTGAAATATGTTTTAAACCATTATAGGAGTGATGATTTGAAGTTTTAAATTGATATTTATTTTAGAAATTGGATATTTAAATGGAAATGTCCTATTGATTAATTTTATTTTAAATAGTTTTGGACTTGAATTTTATATGAGCTATTAGTATGATATTTTTCATAACTAATTTTTAAGTAAGTGTTTCAAAATAGTTTTATTTTAAATATCTCTAAGTATGTTTTGATAAGCGTTTTACATTATTTTGAATTAATTTGACTCAGCAGATTTTCAATGGAAATGAATAAATATTTGGAAATATTTTCCGCATAAGGAAAATTAATTGAAATTTGTTTTCAAAGGATTAAAAATATGGAGATTGATTAAAAAAAATTTGTTTTTAAAAGGTTGAAATATGAAAATATATCTTACGAAGATATTTCGAGAATAATAATTGGGAAGATTATTTAAATCTTGATAATTGTTGTGAATATTTATTGATAGTTAAATAACCGACTATCAATATTGGCCTTTTTTAATGGCATTTGAATTTCGATGCGACCGGGAGTCGGATTCCAGATGGATATTGGAACCCACATTGAACATTTGTGACTGTGATAGATCTTTTGTTTAAAAGATCAAAGTGAAATTGTTGTGATTTGTTGAAATCTGAATATAGCACTTATTTTTTTTTTAAAATAAGCGCCCGTTATTCGGATTAGCTGGGAGAGGACCTTGTGTCATAAATCCATTCCAAACAATGATACGACGAAACGGGATGCATTTGAAGATGGTGTTGAAGACGGGGTATTTCCGAAAGCGAAAGGATTACCCGTCGAATGTCTCTGCGCCGAGTTGCTCCAGTATAGAGATTTTATCACCCTTTGTGACGGTGATTCCGGACGTGATTAGTGAATATCAGGATTTGCAAGGGCTTCTTTGAAGTGCCTAAGGTTCTGTTCGATCCCGAAACAGACTTGTATGGATGTGTGTCTGACGTTACACTTTGAGATGTAAAGCTGGTTTCTATCAAATACAATTCTGTTGGTGGCGGAGAATTTATTCTTTTAGCTTAACATCCTTCTCTGAGACGTACGAGCTCAGAGGTTATGTAGTTGATGGTTACTAGTGATACATTTCCAATTTGGTAATGTGGCACACGAAATGCTGCTGATCATTTGTTGATCAAAGCATGACTTTGTGAAAAGTGTAGCTTTGTGGACGAAACCTCATTGGACCTCACAACCCGGAAATGGTCGAAACAGGAAAGATGCAGTAAGGATTCAGGGGTAGCTACCTTAGGGTATGTCCATTCCTTCTGGAAAAGGGTGGTGTCAGGTATGGAGCCCTGATATTTAACCTTTGTGGTTACTGCAAATACTTTTCTTTATGGTTGTTGGTGTAGAGGATCCTCAGATAAAGGTCGCAAAGGACCCGGAGATGGCATACTCGAGTAGTAGTTACCTAGTTACAGAGCTAAGCCGGCCTTGTTTTGGCAGAGATCCAGGTAGGTTCTCGAGACGTCGATCCAGAGGCGTACCCATGTGGCAGTAGGAAGTTTCTTAGCCTGACCATTTGTTGGAAATCCAAAGAAAAAATACGCGCCCTGTATGGTTTTAGTTGTATAACCTGCCATGGAATGTGGCGGTAACCTGCTATTGAACATGGTAGCTATAGTAGGCATAAGTGCGAAATGCCTATGCTGGCTAAGATTAATATTATACTTTCGAAATGTTTTCTGCACTACGCACTAATAATAACATCGAAAGGATTTTGCGTATTAAGCATGTTTGACTATCATAAGGAGAAATCTCCTCCAATTCTGCGTTTGCATTGTGTATGTGGTGGGAGGCCTTATGGTAGTTTCATTTCCAAAAGCATAGCAGATTTCTTTTTATTTTCTTTGTGAAAATAACTATTTTAAGATCTCACACTAGTCCCACGACTGACCTTGCTTATCTTTGTGAAACGTGATAGGGGGTTCCCGCTTTTTGTTTGGTGGTGAGCAGGAGACTCTTAGCCCTATACGTCCTCTTTAAGGGGTTGGTTAACCGTAAGGCGTGACAGTCGAAAGGCTGGTCGTAAAAGCAAGGGTAGGGTACCATTGTATGCCACGACGAGGCTGGGATGGTTGAAAAGCCTACCAGTCGAGATTGGTCGCTGTCGATGGTTGAAAAGCCTAGACCTTTACATTTGCCCTATTAATTAAGGGTTATTGAAGTAAATTATTTACCTAGTTAACAAATTATTAAAGTTAATTAATCAGTGTAATAAGGTTGTTTTAAGTTGTTAAATCCTTTTTAATGATGTTTCAAAGTTAGTAAACACTTGTAGATTTAAAGATGATATTTGTAACGTGAAGCCTAGTACAAATTCGGGTTTTTAAAAGAAAAGGTTTGAATTGTTTATGGAAGTGAATTAATTTTCGTACAAGCAATTCATTTGTATGGAAACAATTTATTTGTATAATTAGCACTAAACATTGAAGAAGTAGACTTGTCGCTATTTAGAAAGTTAAGAATAATTGTGGGACATTACTTTGAGGTAACACTACCTTGACTTGTCAGGTATTATTGCTAACCAAGAAATAGTACAGGTTTGAATTCTGCAACGACTTGTAAGTTCAAACAAATTTGAAAAATACTAATTATAATTGTTCAATAAAATATGGTTGGAAATAGAGAATTTTTAATTATTACTGTAAATAATAATAATAATAATAATAATAATAATAATAAAAAATTTGTTAGAATGTAATACATGATCTTAGAAAAAATTCTAAAATAACTAATCTTTATTGAAATGGAAGGTGGTAATGCGTATTAGAATATAATTTAATAATATTGATTGAATGTAATTGACAACTGTATGCAATTTCAATCAACTGTAACAGTAAATGTTACTAAATAATTGGATAAGCAATATTCTAAATAAGTTAGCATACAACAAGAAATCTATTATTTGATAAGTAGATTTGTACTCCTTGTGTAAACAATAAATTAATAGATATGAATTACCAAGTTGTAACAATTGATTTATTCATGATCCCATTGATTAATACGCTTTGGAATTTGTTTTGTAATCAATTGAATTAAATGTAATTGAAATCTTTCAAATAAAAGGAAAGAGAACATTAATTATAATTAGTGAACGTAATAAAAAACATATGTTTAAATTAAAATAAAAGACAAAGTTGAGCAAACAAAAGGGAAATATACGTTTTAATTGAAAGAGAAATTTGATGTAAAATAAAGAACAAGTAAATGGAAATAAAAGGATAAAACTTTGTTTGAATTATTTAATATTGAATAAATTGGAATTAAATCTTTCAATTAAGGTAAGGAGTAATAGATGGTAGTTGATTCAGTCAAGAATAAGCAACATATGTTGTGTAACGACCCGTATTTTACGTGTCGGCAAATCGTATAATAGTTGCCACTAGGTCGTTAGTATTGTTTGAGTCATCCAAGGTTGGTTGTGTGAGCGAATTAGGGAAGCTAACGACCTAAGGGTTGGACCGAGTTAAGGAGGAAGGGCGACATAAGGAGTGGGTCGAGTTAAGAATTTGGAGCGACCTAGTAGTTAGCCGGCTTAAGATAGTAACCGACCTTGGGATTCGACCGACCTAATTATAGTGGACGACTTAGGAGTTAACGAGATGGACCGACCTAGGAAGGTCACCGACTTAGTGGAGTGAGCGACCTATAGTGGTTGCCGACTTAAGGGGAGACCGACCTATAGTAGTAACCGACCCATAGAATTGACCGACTTAAGGTGATTGGCCGACCTAAGGGAACTAATGGCTTAGGGAATGCCGACTCAAGGGTTAGTAGCTTAAGGGGTTAAGCGGCCTAAGGCTTAGGTCGTGAACGAGTTAAGGGTGTTAGGTCGTTGGGTCGCTAAGCCGTGTGTGTTGAGTTGTCCCTTGTGTTAGGTCGGCAGTGTTGTTGAGTCGTAGGTCGTATAGGTGCTAAGTCGTAGAGTGTTGGGGCGGCTTTAAGGGTTAAGTCGTAGGCCGTGGGATTTATGAGTTGTGATTCGTTGGATCGGCTTTGTAGTTAAGTTGCTAGGTCGTCTCTAGCGTTAGGTCGACAGCAGTGTTGAGCCGTGTTTGTGTTAGACCGTATGATGTGTTAGGTCGGTAGGTCTTAGAGTTCTTGAGTCGCAGTTCGTTAGGTCGGCGACGACTCAAGGGGACGGCCGACTTAAGGGATTTCCAGCCTATAAATAGAAGTGCCTATCTTCATTTTTAGGATCCGGATTTTGAAGCGACGAAGTGCTGCCATTTTGAGAGCTCGACTACAACACTTCTCCACTTCTTTTCTCCACTCTAATCCTGTGCTTCCATCCATCTAAATTGAAGATCAAATCGAAGATCCAAGAGCCAAAGTTGAAGATCTTCATCCATTGAAGAGAGATTTCATCATTTGAAGCGGAATCTTGTCGGATCAAGCTAGATCCTTTGCTGTCCAGATCTGAAGTTGGTAGCTTTTGGGGTGTTTAGGTGATTCAGTGAGTGGTAGTTATCTCTCACACGGACCCAAAGGAGTATATTGGATCGGTGGCTTGTTTGTGTGTTAAAGATAGTAATTTCATGCATTTTCCTTAAGTCTGCATGTAGATCTATCGTTAATAAAGTTTTGATATCCATTTTATTATATGTTAACCTATGCTAGTTCATTCAACAAGATATTACTTAGAATTCATGTTTGTTATATTTGGACTCTTTATTTATGAAATTGCCATTATTGTTATAACTGTTTATTTAGATCTTGTTTGAATGATTGATTGTTTGGATTAATTATTGATTTGATTGAT
Organism: Allium cepa; assembly: GCA_030765085.1. NCBI lineage: Eukaryota > Viridiplantae > Streptophyta > Magnoliopsida > Asparagales > Amaryllidaceae > Allium > Allium cepa. Next base: position 1,049,196,697 of record CM060941.1, read on the forward strand.
TTATAGAAGTTAGCTAATTGATGATTTGATTTGGACAAGTTGGTCAAAGATGATTCAAAAGCTAAGTGGAAAGGCTCTCGAATAAGGAAAGCTGCTTGTGGCATATGAAGCGGATGATAAGAGCACATACGGATAGATTTGATGATGATGTTGAGATGGAACTTTGCCATGATGCGAAGAAGCAAAGCATGATGTGAGATAGCCTTGATTTAATCCAGACGGGATCATCCCAAGCATGTTGATAACTCGGTGATATGGTTCGAGTTTGTGGATAATGGTGGGCTCGAGAAGTAGCTTGGGCAAGTTTGAGAATAGTCGTCGAGGAGGATGACTAGAAGGCTTGGATTTCATCGTTATTGAAGGTTCTAGCAAATTCAAAGCAAGAGTACATGGGGCGCCCAAACGACTAGAGGTAGGTGGTCGGGACACCCAAAAGACTACTGGTAGGTGGTCAAGTACTCTGGGCAGATTCGATAGTCCTAGGCATGGGTCACGATGACGTGCGGAGTTATGTCTAGAACCGGGGTTACCATTAGCCCTTGACGGACGGATGAAAGAATGAGCCGGTCATTCAATTAACGGTGAAATCGAAGCAATGATAACAGTGATAGCCAGGGTCATGGATGTTTGGATGCTTTGGTTGTATCATCACTCGGTCTCAAGAGCGATGTTTTATGGGTGCTTTTCTGATCTTGGTTTAGGCCTTGGGGGTATGTACTTGGAAAACATCGACCTTGACCCGAGTGATAATTGCTTTAATTGTCTGCTTTGCTATGCTTGTTTCTGCTTAGTGTGTCTGGGGGCTATCACTGAAGAAAGAGGTGGAGTGGGATGGTTGGGTTCCTATTCCTTTTTACCCTTTATGCTCTTTTGGTATGTTTGATAGTTGATTTACTGCTCACTAGGACTTTTGTCTGACTCAAGGTTTTATGTTCAACTCTTATTACCTTGGGCTGTTCATCCGTTTTGGAATGGGCAGACTAGGTAGCAGGTGACAGGTGCTGTTCTTGGTTACCAACGCTGTTGATTACGAAGACGAGCTGGAGGCATTTGCATATTGTTTTTCTTACTATATGCACTGGATGTTCCGCTGTTTGTCTGTTACTCTGAGTGTTATGTAGTGAGGCTTGATGTATTGACTGTTTTGATGTTTGTATAAAACTTCTATGAGTTTATATGATGAGATTCTGTTATATGGAGCTTCACTATGTATACTTTCTATTGTATTTTACCCATGCGTTGTGAGTAATACGATAGACTTTATTGTTTCACCCTACCCTGATGATCGTCCATGGCGACCTGGCACACTTTACAGCGCACTATTTCCTTGTTTAGTGCAGGAGTCATGGGCGGTCCTCACATTTGGTATCAAAGCCTTGGTTAATCGATTTTAGCCAACGCTCGCTGACGTAACTACGTATGAGAGACTAATTGTAATTTTGATGGATGATTACTATATATAATATAGTAGCTTAGAAGGATTCGAACTTCTTATGCAGTTGTTTCTCAGGGTATATTAATCATTTCTTTTAGATATTAGGAATGAGTCGAAGAGGGAGACCAGCTGCTAGGGGAGGCCGTGCTGTTGAGGGGGCTGCTGATTATGCTTCTATGTTCGAGGCTATGATGACTTCGATCATGAGAAGGATGTCTGCTCCAGGGCCATCAGTAGATGTTGGAGTTCAAGTTCAAGCCCCAAGACCAGTGGATTTTGCTAAGTTGTGTAAAGACTATACTGCTCTTGGAGGAAAGGTTTTCTTGGGGACAGAATCAACCATTGAAGTCCAGAGATGGATAGATGCTTGTAGGAGGATTTTTGGTGATTTGGGAATTGAGGATGCAACTAAGAGAAAGCTTGCATCAAGACAGCTTCAAGGAAGAGCTTCTGATTGGTGGAATTCCATCACCATTGATACTCCAGAGGAAGAGATCACTTGGGAGCAATTCCAAGTCAGATTTGAGGCTAAGTTCATTTCTACAGCTCAGAAATCTGTTTTTTTTAAGAAGTTTGTGGAGCTCAAGCAAGGTGGGAGACCAGTCCTTGAGTATGTTTCTGAGTTTGAAGCCTTGTCCAAGTATGCTCGGTCATATATTGAATCTCCATATCAGAAGAATGAGAAGTTTGTGACAGGCTTGGACACTTATCTTGGGAGGCAGTGAGTGGATCATTTGGACGATCCATTTGAGAAGCTTGTGGAGAAAGCTCTCAGGCACGAGAGTTTGTTTCCTAAAGGAGAATCTGTTGTTGCTGTAACAAAGGAAGAGTCTAAACCACAGCAAGGTGGAAACAAGAAGAGGAAACAACAACAGGGTAAGGATGGCCACAAGAGGCTGAAGGGGGAAGTGACCTGCTACAATTGTCAGCAGAATGGTCATCTCTCTAAAGATTGCAAGAATTCTAAGGTCCCAGGGAAGTGCTACAACTGTGATAAGCCGGGGCATATCAAGAAGAATTGTCCAGAACCGCGAAAGGACAGGCAGATTGTGCAAGCCTATGCTTTGGGGGTTGTTCCATCATCTTCGAAAGCCCCTACTGTGGAAGAGAAAGGAAAGAGTGTGGTGGTTCAAGATACTCTTTCTATTTGTGGTGTTCCAGTTAGAGTGTTGTTTGATACTGGAGCGTCGCATTCGTTTGTTTGTAATGATCTTGTAGGCCGGTTGGGTTTGGAACCGAATATTGTTGATAGACCATTAGTTGTGACTAATCCAGTTGGGGGTTCGTCTTGTTTATGTATGGTATGCCGTGGTCTAGTTGTGTCGAGTCATGATTGCTCTTTTGTTTGTGATAGTTTTTTTCTGAACTTTGCGGGGTTCGGAATTATTTTGGGTATGGATTGGCTTAGGATGTATGCGGCAAGGGTTGATTGTAAGAGGCTGGAGGTGACAGTCGAGAATGTGGAGGGGCGAAAGGTTGTGATACGATGTAAGCATGAAGAAGGCGTCTTCATGAGCTTCATGTATTCTCTGGTTGTTCCACGGGATGGACTGTCATTGGTGCCTATTGTGAATGGATTTGAGGATGTCTTTGACGAGGTCAAAGGGTTACCGCCGCATAGGGAGATCGAGTTTCGTATCGATCTAGTTGAAGGAGCCAGACCTGTTGTGATGCCTCTTAGGCGAATGGCGCCTAGGGAACAGCAAGAGTTGACGGTGCAAGTTAATGACCTTTTACGGAAAGGATTCATTCGGCGTAGTGTGTCCGAATGGGGTGCACCAGTTGTGTTTGCAACCAAAGCGGATGGATCGTTGAGGTTGTGTGTGGATTATCGTGAGCTGAATAAAGTGGCTAAGAAGAACAAGTATCCATTGCCGAGAATAGATGACTTGTTTGATCAGCTTCACGAAGCTAAGGTGTTTTCTCAGATGGATTTGGCAACGGGATTTCACCAGTTAAGAGTGGCTAGGGACAGTGTGCCGAAGACTGCTTTTAGGACACCATCCGATTTCTATGAGTGGCTGGTAATGCCGTTTGGATTGACCAATGCACCAACATATTTTGTAGATCTTATGAATAGAGTGTTCAGAGATCAGTTGAACAAGTTCGTACTTGTGTTCGTGGATGATATTTTGATTTATTCCAGGACTGAAGAAGAGCACAAGACGCACTTGCGTATTGTTTTGGAAATCTTGCGAAAACAACAGCTGAGGGCTAAGTTTTCGAAGTGTCACTTCTGGAAGAGCGAAGTGAGGTTCTTAGGCCATATTATCTCTGGTAATGGAATAGCGGTTGATCCCGCTAAGGTGGCAGTAATCCAGGATTGGGTTAGACCTAAGAATACATATGATGTGAGAAGTTTTCTTGGATTAGCAGGATATTATCGTCGGTTTATCAAAGACTTTTCCAAGAGAGCTGCGCCGTTAACATGATTGACGAAAAAGAATCAAGTATTTAGATGGGAAGCTAAGTGTGACCAAGCTTTCGGAATCCTGAAAGAGCGACTGACAAGTGCTCCTGTTTTGATTATTCCAAGTGGGAATGATGAGATGGTGGTTTACACCGATGCATGTGGTACTGGACTTGGAGCAGTGCTGATGCAAAAGGACAAAGTTGTTGCATATGCAAGTCGACGACTGAAACCGCATGAAAGGAATTATCCAACTCATGATTTGGAGTTAGCAGCGATTGTATTTGCTTTGAAGATGTGGAGGCATTACCTACTGGGAGTTCGATTCGAGTTATATACAGATCATAAGTCATTGAATTATCTTTTCTCCCAAAAGGTTTTGAATCTCCGACAGCAGCGATGGCTAGAGTTTTTAGCATCATATGATTTTGGTATAGCCTATACTCCGGGAAAAGGTAACGCAGTGGCAGATGCGCTAAGTCGAAAACATGCAGGATTGGGAGTCATGCTTTCAGAATGGAAGAGTCTTGAGTATTTGGCTGGATTTGACTTCAGGCCTAGATGTGAATTGGAACCTGAGATGTTGGCAAACTTATCGATAAGACCTACTCTAGTGGAAAGAATTGGCGAGAGCCAAAAGCGAGACGATAAGCTTGTCAAGATTATCCGAGATTTGGAATCTGGATCAGACCCAGAGAAGGATAAAGGATTCGAAGTCGATCGAGAGGGTTGGCTTCGAAAACAAGGACGACTAGTTGTTCCCGTTATAGATGGATTGAGAGATGAAGTTCTTAAGGAAAGTCATCACTCGAAGTTGACAATTCATCCAGGTGGAAATAAGATGTATCAGGATATGAAGAGAACCTATTATTGGGAAGGTATGAAGAAGGATGTTGGAAACTTTATTTCCAAATGTATGAACTGCCAGTTGGTTAAAGCCGAACAAAAGAAGCCAAGTGGATTGCTTCAGCCATTAGAAGTTCCTACATGGAAGTGGGAGCAAATATCGATGGATTTTATCGATGGTCTACCTAGAACCAGAGCAGGAAATGAAGGGATTTGGGTCATCGTAGATCGTCTGACTAAGAGTGCAAGATTCATTCCTGTTCGATCAACTAGGACTGCATCGAAATTGGCTGAGTTGTATGTTAAGTGGATAGCGATTCCATGGTATTCCGAAGAGTATAGTGAGCGATCGAGACCCATTGTTCACTAGTGGATTTTGGAAGAGCTTCCAAGAAGTTTTAAGGACCGAGTTGTGTTTGAGTACAGCTTATCACCCCCAAACAGACGGTCAGACCGAGAGAGTCAACAAGGTTTTGGAAGATCTCCTTAGAGCATGTGTTTTAGATTTCGGAGGATCATGGGAAGATCATCTTCATTTGGTGGAATTTGCATATAATAACAGTTACCAGTCAAGTATTGGTATGGCACCGTATGAAGCATTGTATGGAAGACCGTGTAACTCTCCGACATGTTGGTTGGAAACTGGAGAAAAGCTGATACTTGGGTCCGAAATGATTCGACAGACTTCGGATTGCATAGAGATCATTCGGCGACGAATGAAGGCAGCCCAAGATCGTCAGAAAAGTTATGTCGATAAGCGTCGTAAGGATTTGGAATTCGACGTAGGCGATATGGTTTTCGTGAAGATTTCTCCACTGAAGAATGTTATTCGATTCGGGAAGAAAGGGAAATTGACTCCGAGGTTTGTTGGACCATTCCCGATCATCGAGCAAATTGGAAAGCTCGCCTATAAATTGGAGTTACTAGAAAAGATGTCGGGTGTGCACAATGTTTTTCATATATCGTATCTACGGAGGTATGTGCACGACCCAAGAACGGTGGTTTCTGCTGATAGCTATGAAGATTTAGAGGTTGATCCAGTTCTTACGAGACCTCGTAAGCCGCTTCGTGTTGTTGAAACCGACACGAAACAGCTTAGGAGGAAGACGATTACGTTGCTCAAGATACAATGGAGTGAAGATGTTAACGACTGTACATGGAAGGAGGAAGAGAGGATGAAGGCAGCTCATCCTGAACTCTTCGAGGTATGGCCCTATGGTGTCGTGACATCTCATGAATTTGTAACTTGTTCTAGTCTTAGAATTCTGCATGTTAGGTTAGTAATTGGATGCATGGTTTGTGGATTGCTATGGATGGTAGGCATGCAGAATAGTTTTTGTTGTTCTTGTTTGTTTGGAATTTCGAGGGCGAAATTCCTAAGGGGGAGAGAATGTAACGACCCGTATTTTACGTGTCAGCAAATCGTATAATAGTTGCCACTAGGTCGTTAGTATTGTTTGAATCATCCAGAGTTAGGTCGTGTGAGCGAATTAGGGAAGCTAACGACCTAAGGGGTGGACCGAGTTAAGGAGGAAGGGCGACCTAAGGAGTGGGTCGAGTTTAGAATTTGGAGCGACCTAGTAGTTAGCCGGCTTAAGATAGTAACCGACCTAGGGATTCGACCGACCTAATTATAGTGGACGACTTAGGAGTTAACGAGATTGACCGACCTAGGAAGGTCACCGACTTAGTGGAGTGAGCGACCTATAGTGGTTGCCGACTTAAGGGGAGACCGACCTATAGTAGTAACCGACCCATAGAATTGACCGACTTAAGGTGATTGGCCGACCTAAGGGAACTAATGGCTTAGGGACTGCCGACTCAAGGGTTAGTGGCTTAAGGGGTAAAGCGGCCTAAGGCTTAGGTCATGAACGAGTTAAGGGTGTTAGGTCGTTGGGTCCCTAAGCAGTGTGTGTTGAGTTGTCCCTTGTGTTAAGTCGGCAGTGTTGTTGAGTCGTAGGTCGTATAGGTGCTAAGTCGTAGAGTGTTGGGGCGGCTTTACGGGTTAAGTCGTAGGCCGTGGGATTTATGAGTTGTGAGTCGTTGGATCGGCTTTGTAGTTAAGTTGCTAGGTCGTCTCTAGTGTTAGGTCGGCAGCAGTGTTGAGCCGTGTCTGTGTTAGACCGTATGTTGTGTTAGGTCGGTAGGTCTTAGGGTTCTTGAGTCGTAGTTCGTTAGGTCGGCGACGACTCAAGGGGACGGCCGACTTAAGGGATTTCCAGCCTATAAATAGAAGTGCCTATCTTCATTTTTGGGATCCGGATTTTGAAGCGACGAAGTGCTGCCATTTTGAGAGCTCGACTACAACACTTCTTCACTTCTTTTCTCCACTCTAATCTTGTGCTTCCATCCATCTAAATTGAAGATCAAATCGAAGATCCAAGAGCCAAAGTTGAAGGTCTCCATCCATTGAAGGGAGATTTCATCGTTTGAAGCGGAATCTTGTCGGATCAAGCTAGATCCTTTGCTGTCCAGATCTGAAGTTGGTAGCTTTTGGGGTGTTTAGGTGATTCGGTGAGTGGTAATTATCTCTCACACGGACCCAAAGGAGTATATTGGATCGGTGGCTTGTTTGTGTGTTAAAGATAGTAATTTCATGCATTTTCCTTAAGTGTGCATGTAGATCTATCGTTAATAAAGTTTTGATATCCATTTTATTATATGTTAACCTATGCTAGTTCATTCAACAAGATATTACTTAGAATTCATGTTTGTTAGATTTGGACTCTTTATTTACGAAATTGCCATTATTGTTATAACTGTTTATTTAGATCTTGTTTGAATGATTGATTGTTTGCATTAATGATTGATTTGATTGATTTATAGAAGTTAGCTAATTGATGATTTGATTTGGACAAGTTGGTCGAAGATGATTCAAAAGCTAAGTGGAAAGGCTCTTGGATAAGGAAAGCTGCTTGTGGCATATGAAGCGGATGATAAGAGCTCATACGGATAGATTTGATGATGATGTTGAGATGGAACTTTGCCATGACGCGAAGAAGCAAAGCATGATGTGAGATAGCCTTGGTTTAATCCAGATGGGATCATCCCAAGCTTGTTGATAACTCGGTGATATGGTTCGAGTTTGTGGATAATGGTGGGCTCGAGAAGTAGCTTGGGCAAGTTTGAGAATAGTCGTCGAGGAGGATGACTAGAAGGCTTGGATTTCATCGTTATTGAAGGTTCTAGCAAACTCAAAGCAAGAGTACATGGGGCACCCAAACGACTACGGGTAGGTGGTCGGGACACCCAAAAGACTACAGGTAGGTGGTCGAGTACTCTGGGCAGATTCGATAGTCCTAGGCACGGATCACGATGACGTGCGGAGTTATGTCTAGAACCGGGGTTACCATTAGACCTTGACGGACGGATGAAAGAATGAGCCGGTCATTCAATTAACGGTGAAATCGAAGCAATGATAACAGTGATAGCCAGAGTCATGGATGTTTGGATGCTTTGGTTGTATCGTCACTCGGTCTCAAGAGCGATGTTTTGTGGGTGCTTATCTGATCTTGGTTTAGGCCTTGGGGGTTTGTACTTGGAAAACATCGACCTTGACCCGAGTGATAATTGCTTTAATTGTCTGCTTTGCTATGCTTGTTTCTGCTTAGTGTGTCTGGGGGCTATCACTGAAGAAAGAGGTGGAGAGGGGTGGTTGGGTTCCTATTCCTTTTTACCCTTTATGCTCTTTTGGTATGTTTGATAGTTGATTTACTGCTCACTAGGACTTTTGTCTGACTCAAGGTTTTATGTTCAACTCTTATTACCTTGGGCTGTTCATCCGTTTTAGGATGGGCAGACTAGGTAGCAGGTGACAGGTGCTGTTCTTGGTTACCAACGCTGTTGATTACGAAGACGAGCTGGAGGCTTTTGCATATTGTTTTTCTTACTATATGCACTAGATGTTCCGCTGTTTGTTTGTTACTCTGAGTGTTATGTAGTGAGGCTTGATGTATTGACTGTTTTGATGTTTGTATAAAACTTCTATGAGTTTATATGATGAGATTCTGTTATATGGAGCTTCACTATGTATACTTTCTATTGTATTTTACCCATGCGTTGTGAGTAATACGATAGACTTTATTGTTTCACCCTACCCTGATGATCGTCCATGGCGACCTGGCACACTTTACAGCGCACTATTTCCTTGTTTAGTGCAGAAGTCATGGGCGGTCCTCACATGTTGAATTGAACAAAATGAACATTTGAATGAACACAAACCAATGTTAATAAAATGATAGTTCAATTTAGTCAATTTAAAATATATTATTATTCGAATTTAAAGAAAATTTAAAGGTTAAAAATTAAGAACAAATTTTAGAATATTGAGTAATACATTTTTCCAAATTCAACGAAATAGAAAATTTCCTAAAATGTTGGTCAAACTTAGTTAAAATTTGACCTTTGGTTGAAAACTTTAAATTAGAATTCTAAAATTTATTCTTTTTATATGACACTTGACCGAATTCTGATCTTTTCTCCACTTTTTGTTTCATCAAAATCAAATATCTATTGCTCTAAATATTTGAATTTCTGTGAGAAACTGACATAAGTTTGTGGTGTTTAGTTGTGAAATTTGGCTAAGTCCTAATGGTTTGGTTTAGTCCTAATGGCCCTTGGTTAACCAGGAGACTCTAACCATACCAAGAGACTCATGTCTATTCCTATGCCTACGACCATTTGTTTCCTTCTGACTAACTTGTACGTACATAATTTTCTCTTAAAAAAACTTTCCCATCACACTTCCTTCTTCCTCTCTAAACTTACATAGAGTTCTAGATCTAAAAACACAAATTTCTCTAAACCAAATCTCCTTCCTTTCCTCTTTTAAATTCCTTCCACCTCCTCTCCTATTTCCACGTTTCCTCTACCATCCAAGCCATCTTTCGCCCTCCTTCATCTCGGTCACCGTTTCCTCCAAGCAAGGCTGAAATCATCTCCTCTTTCCTAGCCTATAGCCATGCCCTATCTCCACCAAATCCCACACAAATCACCACCATCGTCTCCTCTTTCATAGCCAAACCATCTCTTCCACCCTAGCCCACCTTAGCTGCACCCAAACCCATCCATTCAACTCTAGGCCGAGCCTCTTAACCCCTCTCCTCTTGTGTTTTATAAAAAAAATTAAAATATATTCATTTATATATTTTGTGTTGCATCAATCAAGTCCACTTTAATTTGTTTTGGAATTCGCGACTCAAATTCCCGCCAATTTTTCTAGCCTTGAAAGGTGAGCTATTCACTCACGATTTATAATCTTATGTTAAGTAAATGGATATCAATTGATATGTTATTGGAATGATGCAATAGTTAAGAAATTTTGCGTAATTTCGTTATGATTTGATATGACATATGTTCACCAATGTTCCTTTATTATTTTTGACATGAAATTGTTTTTTATATTATGTTATTTATTTATGAAATTAGCTGTGATGATATGGTTATTAATATGCATCATGATGTTAATATTAAATTTCTATGTTGAAAAGAAAAAAAAGGAAAAATGTTATATTGATTTAAAAGTTGACACTTTTGTGATGGAAATTTTCATTAGTATGTTACATGAAATTTATGTGTGAAAAAGAAGAAAAAAAAGAATAAAAGAAGAAGAATAAAAAGAATAAAAAAAAGTAAAAAAAAGAAAAATAATAAAATTTGTATGCATATATGTAGTATGATTGTAATATAGGAACTCACCTAAGGTTCTATATTGGAAATGATTGCATGTTGGGTTATGCTATGGTAGAAAATTTATGTCATATTCCATGTTATGTTTTATATAATTAATTATGTAAGCTACATGTTATGTTATGTAATTAAATGTGTAAGTTACATGATATGTTTTATGTAATTAATTATGTAAGTTACATGCTATGTTTTATGTAATTAATTATGTAAGTTACATGTCATGTTATGTAATTAATTATGTAATAATTGATTATGTAAATTACATACTATGTTTTATGTAATTAATTACGTAAGTTACGTGTTATATTATGTAATTAATTACATAATAATTAATTATGTAAGTTATATGCTATGTTATGCAATTAATTATGTAAGTTACATGCATTGTTATGTAATTAATTATGTAAGTTACATGTTATTTATTATATAAGTTAAATGGTATTTTATGCAATTTTTTATGTAAGTCATATGCTATTTTATGCAATTTGTTATGTAAGTTATGTGTCCTTATGTTACATGTTATATATGGTTTTATGTTATGTTATTTATTTTATGTAAATCATGCTGCAAGTTCCCTTAGTTTTAGGTATTTCCTGTGGGTTGAAATGATACATACCAAAATAATCTTTAGAATAGGAAAAAATCATTATGGGTTGAAATGACAAACCCAAGCAGTTTTTATTGATTTTGAAAATTTTGGAATTGCGGGTTAAAATGATATATATCCGCAGTTTTTAAATTATTATGGATTGAGATGATAAATACTGTATCACTTGACCCTAAGATAGAAAACTATATACAGACACTGTTGGTCTGTTTTTAAAGTGATTTCTGAAATTTTGGAAAGATGTGTTTGGAAAAAAATGATTTTTAAATTTAACATAAAGATTTTATTTTAAAAGATATATGTAAAATTTAGATTTTAAAATTATTTGTTTAAGAATCTAAATTTACAAGTTAAGTTTTAAAATGTAAATTTTAAGGTTTTAATTATAACTTATTTATTTTTTTCTCATAATATAATATATAATTTAATAAAAATAAAATATATTAAGTTTAAAATATTTAAATTAATATATTTATTTTAATATATAACCAATTTTGATATATAAACTATTTCTAATATATAAACTATTTTAATAGATAACCTATTTTAATGTATAAACTATTTCTAATATATAAACTATTTCAATCTATAACTGGTTTTAAAATATGAACTATTTTTAATGTGTAACTATTCCAATATATAAACTACTTTCAATATTAAAAATGTTTAAAGTTGGAACTGTTATGATCTAGATTTAATTGATTTAAAATGCGAATATTTTAATATGATGGTTTAACCCTTTTTGTGGTTATGATTTTGAAAATGAATATGATTTCAGAATTGAAATGATTTCGAAAGTGATATGCTTTTTAAGTGAATATGATTTTGAAAGTGATATGACTTTGAAGTGAATATGATATTTTGATACCAATATGAATTGGTTTTAGGAAATGTAAAAGAACCATCCGGTGTGAAATAATCGTTTGGTTGTTAAAGAGACCGAGATCGGAATTGTCATACTCTCTACCAATATCGAAAACCACTTTAAAAACTGTGTGCTTGGTGGAGATTTCGGAAATGAAGTAGGATGGTTTGGTGAACGATTCTGTATGAGATATTTACGTGACCCTGACTCCCGTGAGTCAGCTTGATGTAGCTAAAACAGGAGCTATATCGGGCCAAGTGAGGTCATTCCTCCTATCGGGCCAAGTGTATCCGAGGTGGGCGGTAGTAACTGCTATTCATTACCACCAGTCGGGAGTGCAATTGGTATATCTACCTTGGCATTGCCATGAGTGTCGTGTTCACATGCCCTATCGCGCCTTCTACGGGTTTGTTTTGTGTCATACCTATGGAGTGCTCCCTGATAGCCCACCTACGGTTGGAGTTTATAGTATCTGCATAGACTATGACATTTATATAAAAATATGTTAAGAGGGATATGGGTAACACCTTAATGCTATTTTAATATTTTACTTTACTGTAGAAATTATTTATGTCGCGTATTGTATTATGTTTGTAGATAAATCCACGGATCCTTAATGTATGGAAATCCCAAACATTGTTTAAGTTATTGCATTTCATTTGGACATTTCACTTGAGTTGTTTTACTTGCATAAGATTGTTAATCCTGACTCGAGTGTTTTGTGTTTTGCTTTTTGCTCGGGATAGCCTGAGTATTACAGCATTTGAGACTCCCCTTTGATGCTTGGAGCTTTTCTTGGAGATCTATCTTTAATCTATTCAACTCTTAATTTATCTCGGTTATTTAATTATTTCCGGTTGTTTATCTTCTGACTTTTCATTTGCTTATATATTAGAGACTTCTTTCTATTTGGACTTAAGTTGTATTTGGTTTTAGACTGATGTTTCTGTAGTAGCTTCATGAACTACTATTTATCTATTCCACTGCGTATTATCGTATTAATCTGTGTCTGTGATTCTGTGATTGATTTATTTTGCCAAATGTAAATAATAATTTGTTGTTTTGAGCAATTCAAGTCCAACATGTGTGGATTATTGTCGATTTGAATGGTTCAAAATTGCAGGTCATTACAAATTCGATGAGTGGTGGTAATTATACAAGACATATATGATCGTTTTATATCGTCAATGGTTGGTTTCTCAATCATCGGTTTCTTCAGCTTATTTAGTCGTCATTCTAAGATGATTTGTCGCTCTTTGAGCTTTGTTATCCTTTTTGGTAAATGACTAAACCCAAAGCGCGAAAGTTCGCCGAGCTATGTGCGGTTGCTCCCACTATGGTATTTTAATATCTCATCCAAATCGGATTCATTTGTGCTTTTAGACGTGAAGTATTCAGATACTAGGTAATGTTTGGAGGGGCCTAGTTGGTACACTTTTGAGAAGTGCCACGGAGTATACGAGCTTCTCAGAAGTATGTTACTAGAGGCATACTTCAAGGGTGCATCTTCCTAGTCATTTGTTAAAGATTTCCCTTGTCTACTTTGATTCGAACCTTCAAATTCATTTCCTTATTTCCGTTGGGAAGAGTCAACCACTCTTTGTGATGTTTAACTATTTATCCATTCTTTACATTTGGATGTTGATTTATGTAGAAGTAAACCCTAACTATGTTCAGTGGTGTGGTCTCACATGTTTATATTTAATTTAACATCTATTTTTAAAAAAAACTTTAACTCATACCAAACATATCGTCTGACCCAAGTTGTTGTTTCCCCTAAACTTTTGAGTAGTCTAAGGGTAGTACGTTTCTTGTTTGGATATTTTGAAGATGACGTTGGAGCAGGGGGTTTCATCTTCTTAGTTATCTATTCCATTTTATTATCTTGTTTGCGTAACTGTATTTTGTTTTTAGCATTTGTAAAGGCATGATGTTAAAACTGTCTAAGATGATTTGTAGTATTTCATGTGACTCTGATAACTCCCTGTTAAGGAGTAACATAATGTACAATTGACTGTTATGGTTTATTTTACAGTTTTTTATGAGATTTTCTGTTCTTTTATGTATTTTACTCAATAACGATTCATCTTTCTGATGTTTGTGCAACGACAAACGAACACTGAAGATGTGTTAAGTTTCATTCGTAGAGGTCAGAAAGGTGGGTCATCACAAGTTGGATGTGAAAATACCATTTGTAGATGGTGGTCTAAAATAAAACATTTACATTTTGCAGCCTGAGGGTTCCGAGGTCAGTGAGACCGACGAAAAGGCATGCAAATTGTTAAGATAAATTTATGATCTTATACAAGATTTAGTTGAATAAGTACGGTGGAAGCTTATGTATATTATTAGCTCTATAATGAAATCTCATTCGAAATTAAAATGTTTTTATTTTTTCTATATATATACTTGTTATATCGTGATATATTAATTGAACAAGTAATTTAAATATAACTATTAGAAAGAATTCGTAAATGGTATTTATATGGTAATAACTATAAAGAGTTATAGTCATGAGAAAATTATCAAAATATTAAACAACATATTATTTTAAATATTTGTGGTCAAGTTGTTCTGAGAAAGGATACCTATGCATATGTTAAGACCAAAGTACATAATGCTTTCAAAATATTTGGCAGTCTATTGCTCATTGCTACTGATGGCACTATGGAATTACATGCCGATAGTTATTATATAACCATGGAATGACTTAATGGAGTGTTTTCTATTGGTTAACAATAACTAGCTTAAGTAGGAAACCTTGAGTGATGATATTATACAGTTCTCTCGACTTAAGAATACCATTGAGCTTCAATATGGACATTTCACTTTGATTATATTTAAATCATGGCTAATGACCATCGAGCGACTATAGTATGGGTTTAAGTTAAAGCATTGGAAATGAAACACTATTTAATAGAGAATTTTTCTCCTTAGTTGTGTATTACAGTCAAATTTAGTAAACCCAAAGTCAAAATATCTGTTCGAAGTAGTATTATCAATAATAAATATTAGTATTAAACCAAGGACTTTGTTTATAAATTAACTGTATTGAATGTGGATATATTAGAATTTTAACCAAAACCAAACTTCATAAATCCTAAAATGATATAATATTAATAATGATAATTTGTGTAAATAATCATTACTTAAAGGTACTATTTAAATTGTATAATTGCATTTTGCCAATGAGATTTGTAAGAAAAGAATCATGTCAAACTATCACACCACTTGCTAAAATAACTTGTAAACATTAGTATTTGAAATTTTTGAATATTAATTGATGCTAAACTCACAAATGTGACTCGCACAACCGAATCTAGTCTCTATAGCATCGCTTGATTTAATTGATTTATAATAGATATAAATTAATTAACATTTATGATATATAAATCATTATTTTTTAATTGTATGAGGGTGTGTTTAGTAAAATGGAGTTGCCTACAGAGCTGTTCAGGGTGCTATTTGTGATTTATTGGATGCGTATACAAAAGTTATATATGTAATATCGATATACTATATCAATACTAATTTAAATCCACATTTACTAATGTGTTAAGAAGGGTATTTGGTCCATTATGGACCCATATTATCGTCAGACAAGCTTGAAGGGGAAGGACTTCAAATTTTAACTTGGTAATAAAGAGATTGGTGCTAAATTTTTATTAACTCTCCTTATAAAAACGAACCTAAGATGCTTGTTTTACTTTTTACAATTTATGGTCTTCCCCTTTTGCCATTCTTGGTCATAAGCCCCTTCACCCTTCTTTTTTTTGGCATAGCCGACGGGGTTGGATGGACTCATACCACTTTATTAATGCACCATAGAGAAAAATCATACAAAATAGAAACAGATCACACACACAGAAGAGCAACAAAGAAAGAAAGAGGCAACAAAGTGCACCAATACATAAAAAAAGAGAAAAGCAACGAAAAGAACAAGCAACCGAGAGAGAAGAATGGATAGGAAGCGGGGGAAGACGCAGCCCAACCAGAGAACGACAAGTATCCTCGGTTCAAATACAAAGTTTGCATTGTTCAACCCCACTTTTATTTCATAGGATACTTGACAATAGATTAGCTCTTCATTCCGCAAACTCTCCGGTTGGAAGATACTCCTATTTCTTTCCTTTCAAATAACAGATAGAAATTTCTTTACAATGATGAATAGAATCCTATTCCTACTAACAGTCATGTCAGTAACTTTGAGAAGAGTACTCCAAATATCACCATTCCAAAGCTCTGCATCCAAGAAACCTCATTTGTTTAATAGTTTTGTCCATAGCCCTAAGACAATGCCGCAGTCGAAGAAGATATGATCTCTTGTTTCTTGTTCATAGCTGCAGAAAGTGTAGTGGATCGTCACTTCCATCCTACGGCTAAAGAGCTTAACACGCGTGAGTAAAGCGTTATTGATTACTTTCCAAAACATGAGATTTTCTCTTGCATTTCTATCCCTATTCTAGACTCTTTTGTGCCATTTGCACTCATCCAGGTTGTCATGGCCAGTCAGATACTTGTACATAGGCTTGATTTTGAAGATGCTACCTATGCCTTTCCAGTTAGTGATATGGTTGAGAATCAGGGCTACCTCAGAGGCTTTGATCTGGTTCCATATCAGATGAACAGCCTAATTCGATGTGTTAGGGAGAACGAAAACACCATTGCTAATCACGTCAGTGACCATAGATTGTGGGACAATGCCAGTTTGGGAGATGTCGCCGTGGGTAAGCTTCATACGAAGAATACATCTATGGTCTAACCATGGGTCATTCCCGAATTGGACGTTGCTCGATAATCCATATTGGACAAAAGGAAGGATGCAATCATGCAAGTTTAAGAGAGAGCGCCAAGTCCAGCTAATATTTTGAGGGGCTTGCATGCTCCAGAAATCCCTCCTTTTAATAACATTGTTTTTAGACCATAGGACCCAAAGGCTGTTTCTATTGTTTATGAAGTTATTGAAATGTTTGATTAGCGCTACCCTATTCCAGGCTGCGACAATGTAGATACCAAGGCCTCCATTGTGCAGGGGTTTCTCAACCAACTTGAATGAAACAGCGGCTGTGAAACGACCATGAGTGTAGCCTTTCCAAATGAATCTCATAGCAGCGGTTCTGATCATGTTGATTAGTTTAAGCGATAAAATGAAGGTCTTTGCTCAGTATACTTGCATTGCAAAAATCACAGATTTGACAAGCGTAGTACGGCCGGCCTGACTCAAAGTTCTGGAGGTCCAACACTCCAGTTTAGACATGAATTTTGCAAATAGAGGAAAGCATTGGCCAACTGTAATCCGAGATGTTGCAAGAGGGATACCAAGATAAGTTGCTGTGTTAAAGTTTGGCTGGAGTCGCACGAAGCTGAGGATTGGAAGAGCTTGTTCATCGGAAAGGCCAGCTATCATAATCTCAGATTTGACAAGGCTAATTTTCAAACCAGTTTGTCTGTAGAAAACGTCCAAGGCATGCATAATGGAGTGAATCGAAGTTGGATCAGATTTGCAAAAGACAACAAGGTCATCGACGAATATGAGGGAGGTTATGCGAGGCCTAGTACATCTTGGGTGTAAGTGGAACAATCCAGAGGAGAATAATTTGTCAAGCATACGAGTAAGGAGTTCCATAACTGTTATAAATAGATATGTAGACATCGGGTCGCCTTGACGAACGCCCTGCTTACCTCTGAAGAATCCTTTTGCTGAAGCGTTAATAATGATGGAGTAGTTAACTGTGGATGTGCATGAGTGAATCCAGGCAATAAAGTAGGGTGGAAAGTTCATATAACCAAGGATGCGGACCAGCGAATCCCACTGTAGCGAATCAAAAGCCTTTCTGATATCAAAATTCATCATCGCTCTAGGAGGCAAGTTTTTTCTCCTGTACCCTCTAAGGAGTTCTTGAGAGAGTAAAACATTGCCTAAAATACTTCTACCCGGGAGGAAAGAGGATAGGTTAGGGGATATAATGTTTGGGAGAACAACTTTAGGTGAGAGGCTATAATCTCCAAACACATTTATGTATAGCATTACAACAAGTGATTGACCTGAAGTCGACAACAGTTTCAATAGAGATTGATTTAGGAATGAGGGCAATATTAGTGTTGTTGAATTTATATAACATCCTAGATTTTTTAAATACTGAAATAATTGCCCGGCACACGTCAGATCCAACAATGCTCCAACAAGAAGTGTAGAAAAAGGAGTTGAGGCCATCCGGACCACTGTAAGAGTTTGAGTTAAGTGAAAACATGGCTTCTTTAATTTCAACTTCAGTAACTGAATAGCAGAGAAAAGCATGGTCATGTTGATTAAGCTTTGGGAGAATTTGGGGATCTATTTCATCAATACATGGGCTGAAGTGTTCGGCGTTACCAAGGAGCTAAGTGAAATAATCAGTGAATGCTTTGTCAATGGCCGGACTATCAGTTTGCTCTGTACCATCCATGTCAACAATTCTATGGATGTTGTCGCAGCTCTGTTTCGCTTTAAGAGTAGCATGGAAATATGCAGTGTTTAGATCGCCTTCATCATTCCAACAAGTGCGTGCCGTTTGCTTTATCATGGATAGCTCCTTCTAAAGTTCAAGCTGATACTGCTTTCCTACTGAAGTTTCAAGAGAGGCCAAGCTATCATTGTTGGTGTTCCTTTGCGTTTCTGATTGAATGTCTTAGAGTTTCTATTTCCAAATGTTCAACTGCTTGCTTCCATTCCTAAATCTGGATTTGGACCACTCTCTCACCGCCTTCTTCATGACCCTGAGCTTTTTCTGTAAAACAAGCATAAGGTTACCATAGTTAGGAGATGACCACACCTTTCGCACAGTATCAAAAAAGTCGTATTCTTTAGTCTAGGAATTAAAAAATTTAAAATGAGGTCTTCCTCTCATGACAGCACCTCCTAAGTGGATGTTTTGTGGCAAGTGATCGGATAGGGTTGGGTTGGGGATTTGATTATATAAGGAAGGCTATGCATTCAAGGCTTCTTGATTGGGGAAAGAAAAGTAGATTTTACTATAAGTTCTAACACCTTGTCTTCTCTTGTTGTTCCAAGTGTATCTAGTACCAGAGACTTTAGTCAAGTCAGCATCGCGAATAGCATCATTAAGAGGTTTAATATCAGCTAGAGATAAGGAAGAGCCACCTATTCTATCCGTTAGTCGAAGGGAGAAGTTAAAATCACCACACACCACCCAGGGGCTGGAGTCCTGTCTTAACCAGGGAGAGTGGCAAGGAAGGGAGCCCGGGAGTTAGCAGCATTGTCAGCATAAACGAAGGTGAGGTAGCAAGAGATATTATTGGGGGTGAACAAGCTATGGCAGTGGATAAATTGAGAAGAGGAGACGATGGGGGTTAGGAGGTGAATGGTAGGATCAAAAAAGATTAAGATACAACCATAAGGGGCTTGGTCAATATTGTGAGATATTTTCCAGGTTGGCTTAATTAGGTGAGCTGCTCTATGGGACAAAGGAGCGTATAGCTTAGTTTCAAGAATTGCTAGTATGCTCAGATCAAAATTAGTGATCCGATCTTTACATAGATGCAGTTTAGTGTCATCATGAGCTCCACGGACGTTCCAAACACATATATTATGTGTCATTGAGTAAACTTGAGAGATTCAATTAATGCTTTCTTCATTTTCCTAGTCAAGGTACCTGTGGATTTGTTGTAGTTGGGGATGGAAGCGGATAGAGGGGAGTCCATGAAGATGGAGGGTGGATTGTCAGATGGTACAGAGAGGGAAGAGTTTGGAGACAACATGGGAATGAGAGGGGGAGTTTCAAGTATAGAGGAGGTGTCAGGCGGAGGGATGAAGGCTTTGGGAGGTGTGATATGTCTATAGGGACTAATTAGATCAGGCACAACTTGCACATCTAGCATGGCCACTATTGGAAGGATTGGTTTTAGTTGGGGGATAGCAGACAATTTTTGTTGAGGCACTGGAATCGAAGAAGAATTAGGAGGTCGTGGATTAACTTGGGGTGATATGTCAACAGAGATAGGAGAAATTATGTGCACATGCACATGATTTTGTGTGAGGGATTCAGCATCAGAAGCTGTGGGAGGAGATAGAGGTAGAACATTGAGTTTTGGAATTGAGTTGGAGTTTGAGTTAACTTTGCGGTGAGGATTTCATGGTGAAGTTTGCGTGTTTGATTGTTTTACACTAGAATTGTACGAGATGGCATGACATTGGCTCAGGTTGGGAGATCGATTAGTGCTTTGGGGTTCAGGGTGTGTGGCTGTTAGGATAGTTAGGTGAGCGGGGTTGGAGGTAGCTTTAATGACGAGGGATGGTGAGATGGGAGCATTAGAATGGTCTGAAATAGGAAGCAAGGTTGTGATTGGACCACATACCACAGTTTCATGCAGTTGCATGGCTGAGGATACATGTTCATCAGTACTCATGTCATTACTTAATAAAATTAATAAGTTAGCTACTGCCTTTTTTGAGGAACAGTCAGTAGTACTCTTATTCATTGGATTAGCTTGCATTAATTCCTCTACTTCCAGAGTGTCATGCTCATACAAAATATCAAATTTATTATGAGTTAAAACGATGGGTTGCTCTGCATGTGTCCTATCTGGATTCGTTTGTGATAAATTTATGACATATTGGTCTGATTTGTTTTCCCTTTTATATTTACCAGCTGCATTCACTTCTTTGATTTTTTTTACCTTTATTGGTTACCAGGAAAAAATCATCATCAACTAATTCAATTGCTTCAATGGCTCCATCCAAGTTAACAGCCTTCGATGAACTCCTATCAGTTACCACTTCGTGCAGGAGGGGGATAGCTGAGTTTGTTGAAGTAACCTGCATTTTTCTACCTTTAAATCTACTAACTATTTGCCACCTTAGAGGAGCCTTTCCTTTAAACATTTCTTTATGCTTAAATAGGGCTTTAACTTTAACTTTGTCTTGCTTGTTTTGTTTCAGTTGAGTTGTGTGAGTGACATGAGGCACTTGCATTTCACAGTTTTCACAAGAGTGACCAAATGAGGCACAAAATGTGCAAATAAGTAGTTTCCACATGTAAGTTACTTTGATTTTTTGGGTTCCACCATCAACAAGCTTAACAAGAAAATCGTCAACTAGTTCATTGTTAGGTCGAATCTCAATTAAACATTTAGCGAATTGGAGTCTCTCCAGGCTTTCAGTCATCATATCCATACACAGCAGTTTACCTATCCTACTCGAAAGCCAATTAACACCAACATGTGTCCAAGAAAACAGTGGGATGTTTGGGAACTGCACCCAAACCGGAACAGAGTGCACTGAGCCATAAACATTACTTACTTTGGAATCGTAAGGCTTGACAATAAAGAGTTTGTTCTTCATAATGATTGGTTCTCCATTTAAGATAGTTTGCTTGTCCTCTTCACAAGAAAGGAGGAAAAGAAAGATGGCACCATCAGATTTGATTTTAATGGAGCCTTTAAGATTCCATACCTGCTTGAGTCTTTGCACCACTGCAGTGAATGACAACGGTTCGTTAAGAAAGAAACCCACGAGATACTCACTCCAGATTTAGCATCCTGCTTCAACTATGCTAGCAGGAAGGTCTAAGGCGCCGTCAGAGAAATTAGGCTTCATCTCAACTGCTGTGTACTTCCTAACATTCCTAGGTTTCTGCTTGAACAAAGAAGTCCATACTGGTTGAGAGGGGGGAATAGTGGAGAGGGCTGCTGAGTGGTTGGAAGCTGTGGAAGGGTCAGGGGGTCGAGGTGGGGAGGGAGGGGGTTGCGGTAGAGATGTGCTGTTAGAAGCATGGGTTGGTGTGGGATTAAGGTACGATGAAGGGATGGAGGGGATGTGACAGGGGAGAGAGGATGCCATGAAGGGATGTGCTCAATTTTTTTGACGATGAGGAAAGGGGTTCTTCTCCATTTCAAACTACATTCACCTCCATTCAATTAAATTCAATTAGATCCAATGTTGGCACACCATTTATTTGCAGCAATGGGTATAGATCTAAAGATCAAGGAGATGAACTAGATTAATGTGTGAATCGAAGGAAAAACGTAACGACCCAGAATTAAGTTCATTTGAATTTGAAATATTTAATTTATTTTAAACATTGAAAAGTTTATTTTGCGGGTTAAATAACTTTAGTTTCAAATATAGCGATTAATTGGATAATCTAATAGTTGAATTTAATAATTGAAACTGTTTAAATGATAAGATGTTAGGTTTTAAGTTGGATAAAAATGATTTCAAAGATAATTTAAATTCTATCTAATAGGAATGAAAAAAATGATTTCAAAGATAATTTAAATTCTATCTAATAGGAATGAGGACAATAAAACTTATAAATTGGATGTAAAAGTGATTTAACTGATTTTGAAAATAACTCATTTTAAATTAACGTGTAAAAATAACCATCTTGGGAACTATCTCGAATTTCGATGAAATCTGTTTCATTAGATCTGTAATAGTGGATTATTATATGTTGATGAAATTCATGGTAATTTGACATATCGTTTGGATATGCGAGTTCGACCGTGAAGAAATTAATTTCGAAAATTATATTATGTAATGGTTAAAAAACTATCTTCTACATATGATCGAATTAGAACTCGAGACTCGTTCCAATGTGTTCGGAATAGGGGTATAACATATATAACCCCAAGCACATGTCTCGTTTGGAGTTCGAAATTTTCGAACGTTGTATAGCTTGATAATTTAAATTATATATATATATATATGTATGTATGTGTGTGTGTGTGCATATGCATACACACACACACACACACACACACATATATATATATATATTTGTAAATCTCACCATTTCTGCCATACCCAATCCCATACCTTCCGCATTTGCCCATCCCTCCCTCACACACTAGACTATGCCTTTCCTTTTATAAATAAATGCCTGCAACAGAATTTGAATGCTTTCCTTCATTTCAAAATTTAAAATCAAATTGAATACTCAATGGAAAATTCTAAAACCAATTTTCTTGGCTTGATCTTGCTTAGATCTTCATTTTAATAGGGGATTTGGTGGCGTCCGGAGATGTGGGTGAGTGTGGCAGCCCAGAGCATTTGTTGTATGTGGGTTTTAAAATCTTGGGCTTGGGTTTTTAGCCAATAGAGGAGGAGTTAGGGGGAATCAGAGGTTGTTTTCTGGTTCGGTGAAGGAAATGGCTTCTCAATTGAAGAATTGGTAAAGCTCCATGGCCTTTGATGTTTTGCAACCTAACATGTGGTGGGGGTGCTGCTGTCGCTTTTTTTAGGGGGAGGCAGTGGAGATGTGGAGGTGGTCGCATTAAAGCTCATCGGACGAGGTGAATAATGATAGCGTTCATTTATCAAACGGCAGAGTAAGAAGGGTGAATGAGATGACAAAGTGCATGGCCATGGTACACGTAACGTGCATAGGGGATAAATCTTGATTTGGGGAAGGAGTGGTAAGGGTAGTGTAGTAATTTTTTAAAGTTATTTAATTATAATTGTAAGTTGATCGATAACTTAAAATTTTAATAACTTGTCTGCATGAGGTCCAATCGAGATGCGGATTTTTGCGTTGCGCTCGTAATGATGTTCACAATGGAACTGGTTTAGACGAATTTGGAGACTGTTGAAATCTGGGCTAAATTCGAAAGTCGTTCGGTTTTAGTTCTCAAACGAAATGCCTCGGCGACAATAGAAAATTTTGGTGAGTTAAATTCATCTTTTGGTTAACTAGTTTGATACATAATTGATAAAAATTGTTGACTGGTCATTTGGATGAATTACTAATTTAAATTGTTGGTTTGGATATGATCCCGCCCTTGGAGCGAATGAGACCTTACTATGTTTCCATGTAAAAGGGGATTACCCTTTGTATATGAATCCCTCCTCGAAGCGGTTGATTTATATTATATGATTATATAACGTTTGTGATGCAGGAAAAGCAGGTTGGAGGGATCCAACAGGATTCCTCACCAATGTTGATTTTATATACATATATATATGTGCTGATATATATGAGCTATGATGCAAGGGGACGGGTTAGAGAGATCCAACGAAATTCCTCGTTATTATTGAATTGATTTCAATAATATTCCAAACATATGAATTATTGGATAATAAACCTGATTTTTGAAAATTCGGTTATGTTATCGTTATATGCTAAAAACTGAGACACTGAGACCCGGTACTGGTAGAAATTCAATACTGGTATTGGTTGAGCGTTGGCAGATATTGGCCTCAAATTAATATTTTAAAAAATACTATAAATTTTCATTTGAGTTGGAATTGGTTTCTTGAGATAGGAAATGATTTTTAAATCCAAAATTGGGTTTCAGAAATATATCGTTTCAAAGAGTGTCTATTTATATTAATATTTTGTTTAAAAGATTATCTATTTATATTTAATATTGTTTTAAAGTATTTAGTTACATTAATATGGTTTTAGAGCATTTATCAGAATGTTAATATCTTGGAAAAAATTAATTACTTAAGAAAAATTATGGTTTAAAATTAATAGTAAGGATTTATTAATAAAGTTCTGAAAATAAGTTATCATTATTTATAAATAGGGTAAAGATTAATTATTATAATTATTAAAATGATTAATTATTATTTTAAGTTGTTTTAAGATTTATAATAATTATTTATTTATTCATAATGTTTAGTTTTAATAATTCTTTTCATAAAGTATTGTTTAGAAATAAATTATCTTTATTTGTTTATAAATGTGTTTGAGACTCATAAATAGATTTTTATAAATGGGCTAAGATTGTATGAGAGAAGTTTATAAAATGGTTGGAGATGTAAGGGAAGATTATTTACAAGGTGAAAGAGTTTTATAAATGGTTAGATATTTATAAATGGATGTAAGAAACGGGTTTATGGATTTATAAAAGAAGTTTTATAAACGGTTTTAGAGATTTATAAAGGATTTATAAATGAGTTATAGAAATGTATAAATTATTTATAAGTGACTGAAATTTATAAAAAGGATTATAAATGATTCTCAGAGACTATAAATTGGTTTATAAATGGTATTAGAGAATTATAAGATGTTTCACAAATGATTTTTGAATCGAATAAAAAGAAAATCTTTCTCAGTTTTGCGAATATACATATACCTTTAAGATAAGTATATGGATATTTTCTAAGTATTGAAAATTCAAGGATTTGTGAATATACGTTTGTAGTAGTATTTTTATATAAGTAATTTACAAAGTTATTTTAATGAATAAAAGATTTATTAAAAGAGACTAGTAGTTGCTTATGTGCTTAATCAATGTTGGTTTTATATAAGGGATAAATCCTTGATTTGAATGTTGTTATTCAATTAACCTACTATCGAAACTGGACCCAAAATCTAACTTTGGAAATATCGAGGAGAAATACGTGAGTTATGTGGCACAGTCATCTCCGATGATGCTATAATGTGTGCATAAATCTCATTTTGTTCCTCTAGGACAATGATAAGGAAATTTGTCAACTACCGGTTAGAAGGTGATCTCTGATCTTATCTTCGACTGTTTATTTTCTATATCACTGGATTTTTATGTACAAATGTTTTGGCTATTATAAGGTAAATGTCGTCCGTGTTTATGTGCGCATGGTCTTACGAGATACTTTTTATTTCAAAGATTTTCTTGTAACTTAAATCCAGTTGGGTGTGTTTTCTCACGTTGCTTTTCAGACTGACTTGGGTGTTATTTTATTATAATGCTCGGGTCAGACCGAGAATATTACATACTAGTTTGGGTGCTTTGGAGCTTTAGGAGAAGAGTTGGAGGCCTAGAGACGTATTCATGTAGATGGTTATTTCGCTGTATTCATTATTTTATTTATCAACAGGTGCAAGGACAGGCTGTTATAACTGTCCAAGCTGAAATAGGCTAGTATACTCTGATTGATTTTTGTATATATACATATTGCATTTTTGCTTTTGTGCAGAGATTTGTTGTATATAATAGACTATTCGTTCCGCTGTGAGATTTTATGTTGTTTAGTTTTCTTCCTATCTTCTTTCCTTTTTCTTTTCTCCTAACTTTCGAGTTTTCCAGCATTCAATTGCTCGGCATGCAAAATAGTGCAAGTATTAGTGTCGATTTTCGAGGGTTGAAAATCTCAGTTGTTACAGAAAGCTTCTTAGGTGAATCATTATTTACATTTAACGTGATGTTTATCTAATATTTATATATTTATATTACCTACAACAACCCACATTATCACGACTAGATATTTAAATGATTAATTTAAATTTTGAGTCATTCATTATTTGAAGGTCCAAAATTTTGGATTTTTACGGACGAGCGAATTAGGACTCGTGACCACTTATACTCAATCTGGATTGACGTTGTGAGTCAAAATGAATATAAATATCTGAATATTTAGAGTTACGACATTTTTAAGATTTAGGTATCATTATACGTAGTTTAAAAAAATACATGCTTAGACAAGTCCAGTAGGATCTCGACTGATGGCTTGTGATTCTTTGATAAGGACTTCATTATGAGATGATGGTTGAATAATTTTTTGGAATTGGTCGTCTCAATATCCAAAACGGCCTCAAAATGCATGAAATTATCATCTTAAAACGATGTATCAGATGAGGACGAAATTGATACCATCAAGACTGGAAAAGTAAGGTAATATTACTGATGAGATTTGTGACTATTCGATGTGCTGTGTGATAATACAAGCTCAAAACATATGGAAATTTGTTATATATATAACCCCTCCCCCCCAAAAGACTTTTCCCTCTCTCTCTCACACTCTTTTCTCCTGTAAATACTTAAAATGGGTTTTTTAGATGGATTGCCAGTTTACTTTAATTTTGGAAGCTACAAACCATGATAAGTAACAAGGGTAGATCCACTAAACTCGGTGAGTGGAGAGAATCACATCCATAGTTGGATTGTCTGGTGCTGCGATGCTTGGAGGGGCGATATTAATGGCCACGGCTAAGGATGAGCATAAACGGCATTTGAGGGGGAGCTGGGTGAAATGGAGTGTATGGTTGTCTTTTTCTCGATGGCGTGCATCCAAAGGCGACGACCATTGGAACTCTGGCCCTTTTTGTGGAATGCGACATCATGAAGCGGCATAGAGGGAGCAAATTCGCGACTTTAATAGGCAGGTTGAACTTAGTTAATTTGGGACAATTGTGGATAGTATGCATAGTGTTGCGCGATGAAGGTAATTCATCGATTATGTTGGGACTGCGCCAGGCTGCAACGGAAGTAATAGGTGAATTTTATTTTTTTTCCATTTTGGATGTTTATTATGTCCATGAAGTCCAAATTATTTAGAACATTTCTAAATTTTTTAAATATAATTATTATTTTATATGGATTTATAAAAAGAAATTATATTATTTAATTAATGTTATGTTATATATTTGTGTACCATATACACATATGTGCATTTGCATATGTAAATTATAAATCCGTGCAACCTGTGTATAAGTGCTGAGATTTACACTGCAACGGACATGTTAGCTCATCCAATATACAAGCATATTTTCCAAATTTATATTTATATACTTTAATTTATGTAAATAAAATGTTACAATATTTATATATGAATATAATATACATATAAACTATATTTTATCTTAAATAATTTTTAAATATATATATGTGTGTGTGTGTCTACACACATATAGAATTTTAACGTTAAAATATGTTTAAATTATTTTTTATTGCAAAGTAAAGTGGTATATATTTATATTTAATATTTTACATGCATTTATTTATTTGTATAATATGACATTAAATACGCACACATTTTAATATCTTTACAATATACAAATTCATATGTGCATATTAAAATTTCTATATATATACCTATTACTGTGCATAGTAAAATATACATATATTTTATTTTTATGTTTATTAATTTACAATTTTAAAATAATATTTGAACATAATTCTTTAATAATTAACAAAATTTATAAAAATATTAATTTCAAATACAATTTTAATTTTTTAAAATTTTAATAAAAAATTAGGTGACATTTTTAATTTCGAACATTTAAAATATAATTTTATAATTTTAAAATAATTTAAATCTATTTTAAATATTTGATTGACGTTTTAAAATTAAATAGAAAATTTGTTATTTTATTTCTACTGAATGTATATTATGTACAAATTTACTTATATTGCATTAGATATATTTAACAATATGTATATATATTGTTATAAATAATTTACTTAATTAATTAATTTAAATAATAATATATATGCACACAAAAATTTAGCTGGAATTAATTTTTATATGAAAGTATTTATATGAAATATTAACTATATTTAAATAGATTATGAAATAGAATTTACACTACAAATCTCTTATATAATTGAAAATTGAAAATTGTATACTAAATTAATTAAAAACAAAAAAAAATTATTTTTGCAATTGAGCCATGAGCATTATAGATGTTAGTATGTCCATTTTTTTAAGATATATGTATATTAATAAATTAGAGTACATAAATATACAACCAATCCAATTTTGACAATATGCTTGTATAGTAGAATCATTACCTAACTAACAAAATAATATGCATACGATACTATTCATATATAATTCAGCAATTTACCTTATATCTGATGCATTTATGTACACCTTGAAAAGATGAGACCTACCCTTTCGAATAGTTTCCAACCCAGTAAAGTGCTAATCTCTGAATCGATGACCATTAGCTATCAAATAGAGGTTAATTTAATTTGATTTGAACTCAAATTGATGGAGGATGAGAGGGTTATGGTTCGGCCTAAGATAGAGCAAGATGGAGGCTTCAAAAAGTTTTCCAAAAGATGAGAATAGAGATCTCTATATAAAGGAAGAGAAGGAGAAAAGTTTGGATATAATCTTTTACTCATTCTCCTTCCATCTTAGCCATTCATTTCAAAGCTCTCTAACCCCTATAGGCAGCACCTATTACCCTATATTTAAGCTGATCCTACCAGCATATATCATGGGCTTTAAACCTATCTAGAGCCCGAACAAAATATTATGCAATTATATCCAATTTAATGCTTATCGATATCGCAGATCAATTAATATATTTATTATTATTATAAAGATATTTAATAATATTTGTTCAATAACAAAATTAGATTTTTATAACTAATATTTCACAAATGTAATTAACTTAATTAATTCATAACAATTACAAATTAATTAAATCGTTTGGTCAAAGGAATATTCAACGTCTTGGTTGTATGACTCCTTACGTGTAAATTTGATCAACGATTAATATCGAATTATATGAATATTAACGTTCACACGTCACTTAGTCGGTGACATGACATTTTGCCCAAATTTATCGCTTACTTGGTTCAGTAAAATCCAATTTTACTTTATTAAGTATTACCCAATTGTGGCTTTTATTTAAACCAATTCTCTTAATTAAAACCATATCACTTTGGACTTATGGAATTTAGTACTAGTCAAATTTCCAATATCATCCATATTCAAATCTATAATCCAAACACAAAGTGCTTGGTTCAATAATAACAGTTATTATTAACCGTAATGCTCTAGCTAGAGGCTTTGACTTTGAATTAACTTCAATTGACCGTGATACTAATTTTACATAACCAAGGAGATGAATTCTCTCTTGAATAGCGTTTCACTTCAAATACTTCCACTCGACCCAACTATAGTCACTTGATGGATGCCATATCATGATCTGACTATAACCAAAGTAAAGGTTTCACATTGAAGATTAACAGTATTCGTAAGTCGAGAGAACTGTGTAAATCAGTCATATCGATATTTTTTGTTTGACCTTAGTTAAATTAACCAACAGAAAACCATCGAGTGAGTCATGCCATGCTTATCCAATAACTATTAGTACGTAAATCCTTGGTGCCCCTAGCAGCCATAAGTAATACGTTACCTAACATTTAGAAAGTGTTACGTACACTAGTCCTAATGGATGTATCATATCCAGTCTCGATACATCTTGAATAAGATTATTTAAAATGGTATATTTATTTTCATTACGACAAATTATTTATAGTTAGAACACTTTGTAACTACTATCACAAATCATAACATTTATGGGTTTTCTATTAAATTACTTTTAGCTAAACTAGTTAATTAATATAACACATTATATCGAGTATAATAGAAAGGAAACACCTTTTATGTCAAATAAGATTGGCTATTGAGTAGACATATGTAACAATGACATAATTACCTTTTAGGCATACCCCTAACTCTATCATTCTCCCGTTTGCATCAGGGGTCAATTATGGAATCTTATTCCATCTTCCATAATTTTGAAAGTGCGGTGTGTATACAATTATATGTGCTAATATAGTACACACGGATCGTGTAATATGGTCTACAATATAAATGCGGAAATAGATGATAATAGCATAGTAAATAAAAATAGAAAAATCACACCAGAGATTTTTATACTGGTTCGGAGCACCGTCCTACGTCCAGTCCCAGACTTCTTTCTGGATTTTCACTATTAACTACCTCGCTTCACCCGGAGGAACATGTTTACAACACCCGAACAACCGAACGGGATTTCACGCCTCTAATACACTGAGGACTTCAACACTTGCCTCTTACAACACAGAGGACTTCAACAAAAGAACAAATACAATTGTTGTTGACAACTTGTGTTCTTGAAAACACGGATTTGTCACTAGCAGTACACCCTTCCTATAATCTTATCCTCAAAGTATGCGAAATGATGTTTTGAAAAGATTAAGGAAAGTATATTACTTATTGAATCAAAGGATATGAAATAGTTTCAATGATTCAATAAATAATCGATAGCTTTTAGAATGCAGGAGTATGTATAAAGTAAGATCAGAGATTAGATTAAAAAGCATATAAAATCATGTTTTTGAATCAATGATTTAGATGAGTTTATATAGAGAAAAATGGTTGTAACTTTTTGTGAACAGTAGCCATTAATAGATATGATCATTGATGAAAGGTAAGAGATACAACCATTGGAGAAAGAAGTGTCTTTTGGAAAAGGTCGCTCTCTGTTTAAAAACGGTCGACAGGTCAAAAAATGACCAGCAGACAGGAATTTGAATATATATATACGTTATGTTCACTTGTGCACATTATCTGTGCATTCTGGGCAAAAACGGTCGACCACCTAGTTTTGACCGGTCGACCGGTTTTGTCTAGACTGCACAGTTAATGTGCACTCATATATATTTATATATATATTCGAAGATTAAAGGCATAAGATTATTTGAGGATAGATTTTAACATAAATAATCATTACTAACATACTAAATAATCAACCTCTAATCATATGGAGCTCTTTGTGTCTGAATAACTTCTTTTTGTCGATCACGGCTTATCCCTTTGTCAGAAATCAAAACTCTATAAAAATCTTGACTCAACATTCTCCCCCTTTTTGATTGATGACAACATATTTATGAATCTCCCCCTGTATAAGATATCTCCCTGAGATTGTGTCCTGCATATATACTGTTAGCACAATTTTCTCCCCCTTTGTCGTCGACAAAAAGGAGTTGTTTAAAGAGATTATAAGCAACATAAAACTACTACCATAGATCAAGAGTAACATTCACACAAGATGATAATACACACAAGTCTAGTATGAATTAAAACACGACACTATTTAGTACAAGTGCCAGATAATGTCTTTGAAGCTCCACCTAAGTATAACATCTCCCCCTAAGTATAATATCTCCCTCTATTTATATGCATATGAATTTCTCCCCCTTTGTCATTATCAAAAAGAATGAGGAAATATATAAAATTATATAAAATATCTTGTATATAACGAGATAAACTCATTATTAATTATGAAGGAAAAGAAAAATAAATTTTACCATATTTACCGAAGTCCATATTTTATTGTAAGCACGTAATTCTATTAAACATATGGAACATTCTTTGAAATTCCAAAATCTATCCTTTTCCTTTTGTTTCTCTGAGTACCTGCAAAAAATTAATAATAATTTTTGGTACCCACTTACTATGTTAGGGTCCGGGGGATTAGGTCTTTGGTAACCATACCCATTTGGGTGTGGTTGAACCTTTATAAATATAATTTTCATTACAAATTACATTCTTATAGTAGTTGCTAATATAAAGTTGTTTATCATGATCAATCATATTAGCTGGAATCCATATCTTAATACTATTAGTCATTAGCTTAGTACTTGAAGAATAATTTCTATCATTTCTAAACAAAGTACTATTATGACTATAACTGGTTTTAAAACTATCTTGATTACTAGTACTAGCACTAAAGTTAGTATACATGAATGCATATCTAGTACTATTTTTACTTTTAGCTTGTTTATAGCCTACACCACTTCTATCATTGTGAGCTTTTGAATTCTTAACATAACCTAATCCCTTCTTATTCGAAGCAGGTTGAGAATTTTCAATAATCCTGGATAAATTTTCTCTCCCTTTATTAAAATTGGAAATATTTTTAGTAATGTCATCAAGCTTAGTTTTGAGACTAGTGTTATCTAACTCAACAATTTTAATTTTTGTTTTTAACTCATGATTTTCAGAAGCTAGAGCATTATTCTTTTCTTTTTGAGCTTCTATTTCTTGACTTAATAGAGCGAGTTGAGAATTGTCAGAATCTTGAATTTTCTCAAGTTCTTCTTCTAATATTCTCTTCTCGTCTTTAAGCATATCTCTTTCGAATTCTGCTTTCTTCTGATTTTCCAGTGCTTCCTTATATTTTCTTTTGAGACTTTTTAAAGTGTCTAGAAGTTCTGAATTTATTTCTATCATATCATCAAAAGTTAGATCACTAACCTCGTTATCTTTTTCCATGAAGCATTTGTTTGTTTGCTCCTTTGATTGTTCTTTATTGCTCTTCCTCTTCTTATTGCGTTGGCTAGATCTCTTTGTAGCCATTTATTCTAGGATGTTGTTACGATCTCTAGAAAACCAGGCTCCGATACCAAATGAAAGTGCGGTGTGTATACAATTATATGTGCTAATATAGTACACACGGATCGTGTAATATGGTCTACAATATAAATGCGGAAATAGATGATAATAGCATAGTAAATAAAAATAGAAAAATCACACCAGAGATTTTTATACTGGTTCGGAGCACCGTCCTACGTCCAGTCCCAGACTTCTATCTGGATTTTCACTATTAACTACCTCGCTTCACCCGGAGCAACAGGTTTACAACACCCGAACAACCGAACGGGATTTCACGCCTCTAATACACTGAGGACTTCAACACTTGCCTCTTACAACACAGAGGACTTCAACAAAAGAACAAATACAATTATTGTTGACAACTTGTGTTCTTGAAAACATGGATTTGTCACTAGCAGTACACCCTTCCTATAATCTTATCCTCAAAGTATGCGAAATGATGTTTTGAAAAGATTAAGGAAAGTATATTACTTATTGAATCAAAGGATATGAAATAGTTTCAATGATTCAATAAATAATCGATAGCTTTTAGAATGCAGGAGTATGTATAAAGTAAGATCAGAGGTTAGATTAAAAAGCATATAAAATCATGTTTTTGAATCAATGATTTAGATGAGTTTATATAGAGAAAAATGGTTGTAACTTTTTGTGAACAGTAGCCATTAATAGATATGATCATTGATGAAAGGTAAGAGATGCAACCATTGGAGAAAGAAGTGTCTTTTGGAAAGGTCGCTCTCTGTTTAGAAACGGTCGACAGGTCAAAAAATGACCAGTAGACAGGAATTTGAATATATATATATATACGTTATGTTCACTTGTGCACATTATCTGTGCATTCTGGGCAAAAACGGTCGACCACCTAGTTTTGACCGGTCGACCGGTTTTGTCCAGACTGCACGGTTAATGTGCACTCATATATATTTATATATATATTCGAAGATTAAAGGCATAAGATTATTTGAGGATAGATTTTAACATAAATAATCATTACTAACATACCAAATAATCAACCTCTAATCATATGGAGCTCTTTGTGTCTGAATAACTTCTTTTTGTCGATCACGGCTTATCCCTTTGTCAGAAATCAAAACTCTATAAAAATCTTGACTCAACAAATTTCTTTCCTCAAAACCAAATGGGCCAGTCCCTCGGTGAATGGTTATGCTATTATGCTTCAATTATCTACTTTGTTAATCAACTCTCCTTAACACTGATAAACTATTTTATCATATTGAAAAATTCATAGTATATCTCTCAACTTCTAGTAAGCTCTAAGTTCTGTTACGAACTATATCGTAACATTGTTATCATATAACAATGTTTTGGGATTCTTAATATCTGGAATAACCCTTGGCTCAGTTATAAATTTGTGCATTTATAATATATACATTACTTTTGTTGTGGCTCTACTCAAGTCAATGTACTTATCATTTTTTCATTGAATCACCCATAGTCTCTTCTAATTGGAACATCTCCAGCTTAAAGATTCTTAACTTAAATTTATTATTGACCTAATAAACTCAGTATGACTTATGAAGTTTGAGTCTAAACACTCCTTCATAAGGAGTTTGTTGTTTCTGTAACAATTGTCTTGTATTTCATAAATATGCGAGAACATCTGAAATAACCATTTAGCGATATCGATTTGGATTTGGTATTTGCTACTGTTACCTGACACCTTGGCTTGGCTGCAAGATGATAGTTGCAGATGTGATAGTTGGCACCATATAAGATTCTGACCAAGGAAAGGCTAGAGGAATAAAGGGTTTGGTGCATTCGATGTATTGCGGCATTTCTGTATGGCTCGGTCAAAGGGGGGAATGCCTCATTCGGTCATGATGGTTCGACATTTCTTGTTCATTCTTGGGAAGTTCTATACAGAAACCATTCGGCCAGTTAAAGGAGAAGTTTGTTGCTCGACCAAAGAAGGATGATGGTTGGAACTCCATATGTATCTCTTGGCTTAGGGTAGAAGTTCGTCATTCGGTCTGGATAGTGCACTACGTGCTGCTCTGTCTGAATGCTTCAACATTCACCGCTCGGTCAATGAAGTGAATCCACACATGGGTCGGCTAAGAAGTTCTGTTCGGTCTTATTTCAGTGCTCGTGGTCCAGTTATGACAGCTAAACATAACTCTTTCGGTGCAGGCAAGCAGAGTTGGTGGCCGTCGATTCCACTTCGAAGTAGGGCAGGTTGCATCATTGCTTACTTCGAGTCCCCAGGAGGATTGCTTCTGGCTTTCACCAAGACACCGTGATTCGGCATTTGCCGCTCTACCGATGGCCCACGACAAATTTAGCTCGGTTTGGCGTGTAGGAGTTGTCGGCAGTGGGCCGAGGTACTCTGCTCCTAGGCCTGAGAAGGAAGTCCGGTCTATCTTCGCTGATAAATAGAGGGGCGAGGGTGTGGTTGAGAGGGGCCTTTTTTCAAGAACTACGAAGACACACTGTTACTTTCGACACTAGTTTTCTTCGAGTTAAAACTTGTATTCGAGCTATTGGTTTACGGATTGTATTTGTATTTATATCTTAGAGGAAAGCAATAAAGATTATATTAACAGTGATGTAGGAAGTTACGCCGAACCACTGAATTCCGGTGTTCCTATTTCTGCAGTTAGTTTTGAATACATTCCTCTGTTTTAATTAATTTTCTTCATTAATCTCTCTACATAATCACACTCAAGAGTGTAAGTGACCAATTTTTGTGCTAACATTTTGGTACTCTCATTGAGAATAGCATTCTCAGGTTGATAGGATCTACTTTGTCGCTACTGGATTGAAGAAATCCCCCAAAGAAGATCCAAGTTCGTTCGCAAGAATTCATAGATTCTACTCGGAGTTCCTACCAATAACTCTACAATGGGAAGACTGCGTGCGAGATCAGTCTCCCACAATGCATATGTCAATTAGACAACTTGCGTCCAACACGTAGGACCTAGCAATCAACAAGCTAATCCAGGCATAGGGGCCGCCGCCGTCCTAAACCAAATGGAAGTTATTGCTAAAACAGATTTCAATGAGCAGATGAGAGAACTAGCGGAAAGCAGGAGACAACTTAATGAGAAGATTCAAGCTAACTCCAATCTCATGGCTCAGCTTACTCAACAACAACATCATAATGCTGAAGGAAGTCCCGATGCCTACTCCTCGTCCGATAGCTCCGCTCGTCTGATGAACCACCCATACGTAGATGCTATAGAATTAAAACAATTTAGACAGGTGAAACTAAACGATCCACCAAGGATAGTCCAAGTTCCCAACCTGAAGCCATGGCCTCTCACTTACACCAGGGTAATCGTACTCAAGTTGGAACAAGGAACATAGGATCCAGAGCAAAAGTGAAAGCTGGACGACCGGCTCACTAAGGTCACAATGAAGCAGGTCCCCAGAACACGCATTTGGTAGATCACCAACCGAGGAGGCACCAACCGAAACAGTCCCGTAGGACAGATTTCAACTTGCCACCTTCCATACAAACCCCAGACCTATCAGCTATGGTCAGACAGCTGATGAGGGAAAATCAAGGCTTATCTAATGATGATTGGGGGTATCAAGGAGCCACATTCCATTCATAGATGCTATCCTATAGGCTGAGTACCCCAGGAAGCTTAATATGCCGACTATTCTGGCGTACGAAGGGAAGACTGATCCCCGACAGCATGTAATAAGATATGAGTGGATGATGGATTCAACTAGGGCAAATTATGCAACTAAATGTAGATGCTTTCCAATAACTTTATTTGGAATCACTACCATGTGGTTCACCCCACTTCCTTCATGGTCAATGTCCAACTTTGATGAGTTAGCAACGAAATTTATAGAGTAGTTTAGGATTCAGGCCACTCATCCCAAGGATGTGATGTCCTTGTCCAGTGTGATTCAGGCTCTAGGGGAGTCGTTAAAGGAGTACTTACAAAGATTTCATATTGCTTCTACTGAAGTTGGCAACCCCAATGACCATGCTATTCCAATGGCTGTGATGCAAGGAGTAGCTCTGGATTCGGAGTTTGGTGATTGGCTGGTAGGAAAACCTCCGGCTACACTGGAACGTTTTTATTCAAAGGCACACCAATTCCTAAAAAGAGAGGAAGCCAGGTGGACGAGGGGAGACAATGCACCAGGACCTGGCAAGGAGATTGTGCAGAGAAACATTTCTGTAAAACAATCCAGTGATAACTCTGGAAAGGTCCAGGTCAATGTCCAAAACAAGCCAGAGCAATCTAAAGGATCCGGAGGAGGAAATCCCTGAAATAAGAGGGAAGTAGGAAAGTGTAAACCAAGGATCCCAACTTACAACGAATACAGTCCTCTGAATGCATCTCTAGAAAATATTTACCTATCGACTTGTAATACTTTTCAATATTGAAAGCCATGCCCAAAAGAGTCCACTGAGGAACAAAATGGGACCGGGAAGTATTGCCACTTCCATGAGACTTACGGGCACAATATCGAGGATTGTAGGCACCTCCATGATGTTATAGAAAAGAATATTCGACAAAAAAGGTTACAAGAGTTTGTTAAAGATCCATAGGAAGGCGGATAGGGGACATCTGACCCTAATCGCTGGCAGGGTCCACGTCGATCTGAGGAACCCGTTAGGACGAGAGGCAGATTAGTCATAAACATGATAGTTGGTGGTCCTCACTCTACAGACAAGAATTGGCAAGAAATGGAGCATTATGCTAGTTCCCTAAAGTATGCAGATTTTGAATGTTGTTCAAACACAGAAGATGCGACCCCAGCTAAACAGCAGCGAATGATGACGGACGATATAGTGTTCAGGAGCAGAGACGCCAATCAAGTGGAGGCACCTACCATTGATCCGATGGTCATCTCGACCAATATCGGGCCATCGTTTATGAGAAGAATACTGATTGACTGCCGACGTTCTATTAACATCATATTAAAAAAAAGCATATGACTAGATGAAGATGGAGACAAAGGATCTAAAACAATCTAAAGCCCGTATTCAAAGCTTTAATGGTGTGGCTAAGGATGTAGTAGGTTTTGTTGAATTGCCAGTTGAACTTGGGGATGGTGAACGTAGGAGGTTGTGGATCCTACCGTTTATTTTTTTGGATGTCGATTCCCCGTATAATGTGTTTCTGGGTCGATCGGCCCTGGTAGAGTTTAGGGCAGCTTTGGCCTCATGGTGTTTAACTTTGAAATTTCCAACAGATAAAGGGGTTGGTGTAGTGCATGGAGATTAGGCAACTAGTCGTGCATGTTATGTGGCTGAGCTAAGAGAGGCCCAGTGAAGAGAGAAGGGAAAGGTTGTGGATAACTCAGTCCGTATCCGATTTACTGAAAGTTGACAAGTAATGCCCAAGCCTTGGCTTATGCAATATGACCGGATCTATAGAGATAGATCTAAGGGATGATGATGAGGAACCCAAGAAGGCAAAAGCAGCACTGGCTGAACTGACAATTGACAATCCAATCAGCTGTGATGACCCATCGCGGGTACTTAAGATTGGATCACAACTCAACCCCTCGATGGTCGAGGATCTTACTGATTTCCTTCGAGCGAATCTGATGTTTTCGCTTGGTCACATTTCGATATGTGCGGGATTTATCCCACCATTGCAAGTCATATATTGAACATAGACCTGACGTATGTGCCAGTGAAGCAAAAAAGGAGAGGCATGGACCCGGAGAGGTCCGTTACTTTAAGAGAGGAGGTGGGCAAACTCAAAGCCAATGGGTTCGTCTACGACGCCCTCTACCCTTAATGGGTGTCTAACCCCATGCTAGTGAGAAAAGCGAATGGGAAATGGAGGACCAATGTTGAATACTCAAACCTAAACAAGTCATGCCCCAAGGATCGCTTCCATTTACCCGGAATTGACCAGCTGGTCGACTCAACGGCAGGATAAGAGTTATTGTCATTCATGGATGTGTATTGGGGATACAATTAGATCCCGATGCACATTGTAGATCAGGAACATACTAGTTTTGTCACAGACGTTGGATTATATTGTTATATGGTGATTCCCTTTGAGCTGAAGATTGCAGGAGCGACTTATTAGCGCTTGGTAAATCGGATGTTTAAAGACCAAATCGGTAGAACAATGGAAGTCTATGTGGATGACATGCTCGTGAAGTCATGGAAGTCAAACGACCACGTTCAAGACTTGGCAGAAGTGTTTGATATACTTAGATACTTCAGGATGAAAATCAATCCCTTAAAGTGTTCTTTTGGTGTCGCGTCGGGAAGTTGTTGAGACATACAAGTGCCTAGAAATATAAAGCAAGTACAAAGCCTAAACGGAAAAGTAGCCTCGTTGAGTCGATTCATATCGGGAGCGACCGATAAATATGTTCCTTTCTTCGATGTGATAAAGAAAGGAAAGAGAAATTTTAAACGGAAGTATGACTGTAAGGATGCATTCCGAGCTCTAGTAAGTCATTTGGAAAGTCCTCCGCTTCTATCGAAGCATGTCGACCATGAAGTGTTATATCTATACCTGGCGGTGTCTCAACATGGCATCAGTACGGCCTTGGTTCGTGAAGAGGACCAAATTCAAAAGCCAGTGTACTATGTTAGCAAACGTCTGACGGGGGTGGAGAGAAATTATCCTAAGATTGAGAAGCTAGCCTACTGCTTGGTGATTGCATCACGCAAGCTCCGTCTGTATTTTCAGGCACACCCGATCAGTGCTTATACTGATCAACCTCTACGACAGGTGCTCCAACGATCCGAAACCTTTGGAAGGTTGTTGAAGTGGAACATTGAGTTGAGTCAATTCGATATCACCTACCTGCCACGGAGGGCTACCCAAGGGCAGGCGCTAGCAGCCTTCATTGCAAAATTCACCATATCGGTCGAGCCGAGCAGTGAGGATGATATTCCCCCCATTCGATGGAAACTATACACCGATGGGGCATCCAACGACCTTTGTTCCAGAGCTAGTGTTATTCTTGTAACTCTCGAAGACCGATCAATTTGTTATGCTTTGAAGCTTGATTTCCCAGCGACGAATAACGAATTCGAGTATGAAGCATTGCTTGGTGGATTAAAACTTATCGGGGAACTTGGAGTTAAATCGGTTGAAATCTTTTGTGGCTCACAATTGGTGGTGTACCAAGTATGGGGAGACTATCAAGCAAGGGCGCAGAGATTTGGCCCATACCTTGCATGGGCTCAAGGGCTGTTGGCAGAGCTTGGATATTACGATATTTCACACATCCCGCACGAACAAAATGGGGAAGCCGATTCATTGGCAAAATTCGCAAGTACTGGCGATGCATAGCAGATGGGATTGGTTCCCGTCGAAGTCTTACATGCTCCAAGTATAAATGAGATGGAAGTAGATTTTTTGTTAGAAACAAAAACCGAGAAGGAGTCATGGATAACCCATTTCAAGTAATACCTGCTACATGGGGTTTTGCCCGAAAGAAAAAAATGAAAGACGACAAATCATTCACAAAGCTTCGTGATACGTAATGCATGACGTAATAATGTATCGGAAGGGATTCTCAGTTCCCTTGCTTCGGTGCATTGCCCATGATGAGATAAAGCGAATCTTAAAAGAAGTTCATGAAGGAGAATGTAGCGACCATGTTGAGGGGCAGACATTAGTGAAAAGGATCCTCCGCTATGGATACTATTGGCCAAACATGAATCGGGACGCCGCAGACTATGTGCGAAGATGCGAAAAATGTAAAAATATGCGAAAATCCCGAGAGCTCTGCCAACAGAACTCACACAAATGGTTAGTCCTTGGCCGTTTGCAATATGGGGAATTGATATGATTGGCTCCTTGCCAATCTCCAAAGGTGGTGCAAAATACGCAACTATTGTAGTTGATTACTTTACCAAGTAGGGGGAAGCAGAGCCCTTGGCTACAATCACAACCAAAAAGATCATTAATTTCGTTGCGCAAAACATCATATGCTGTTTTGGCCACCCACGGACTATCATTACGGACAATGGAACTCAGTTTGAAAGTAGGGAGTTCAAATTTTTTTTCTTCAAAAGTTGGCATTAAGAAAAGGCTTGCACTAGTTGCCCATCCTAAAGCCAATGAGCAAGTAGAAATCATAAATAAAATAATCAAATCCATATTAAAAAAACGTTTGGAGAAGGCTAGAAGCAAGTGGGTGGATGAGCTTCCGACATCACTTTGGGCTTACAGAACCATCCATAAGTCTGCGACTGGTCACACTCCATTCACATTGGCATATGGCACGGAAGCTGTCATACCCGTGGAACTTAAAGTTTCTTCACATAATGTAACTCATTATGATCCTAAGACGAATCATAATCTCTTACTAGAATCACTGGATTTTGTTGATAAAAAACGTAAAGAAGCTAATTTAAGGGCGGTTGCATATAGGCATCGAGTCGTGCGATATTACAATGAAAAAGTCCGACCGAGAATCTTTAATATGGGAGATCTTGTTTTGAAGCGAGTTTTTCCAATCCCATTGCATATGAATCCTAATGGGAAGGTCCATACGTCATTGAACGAAAGCTTAGAGAGGGAACTTTCAAGCTAGCGATCGTCGATGGCACGACACTCCCCCGAACATGGAATAGCGAGCATCTGCATTGTTATTACACTTAGTTGTTTCCTTCGCATTTTAGTGGCAATTGTTTCCAATATGTTTTTCTTTTGTTTTCGGCGTGTAATAAGATAATTTAGTTGTTCCTATTATATTATTGATAATAAAGGCTTGAAGCCTCTTTTCTATGAACTATCGATGTTCCGTATGTTGTAATTCCATGGAAAAAATTAAATCACATTATTCTGTCTGGCATATGAACTTATGCACAAAATTAAAAATCTCTAAATCCCCAGAGTGCGGGCTAGAGTTTTGAGTAGCTAGAGTTTTGAGTATAAACAATTTGAAAATCTCTAAGTCTCCAGAGTGCGGCCTAGAGTACTCTAAGACCCTAGAGCGCGGATTAGAGTACAAACGACTTAAAAATCTCTAAGTCCTCGGAGTGCAGACTAGAGTGCTCTACGTCCCCACAACGCGGACTAGAGTATAAACGACTTAAAAATCCCTATGTCCCCAAGTGCAGGCTGGAGTACTCTGAGTCCCCAGAGTGCGGACTAGAGTATAAATGATTTCAAAATCTTTAAGTCCTCAGAGTGCGGATTAGAGTACTCTGAGTCCCCAGAGCGCGGACTTTAGTATAAAGAACATAAAAACCTCTATGTCCCCAGAGTGTGGACTAGAGTACTCTAAGTCCCCCGAACGTGGACTAGAGTATAAACAACTTAAAAATCCTTAAGTCCCAAGAGTGCGGACTAGAGTACTCTAAGTCCCCAGAGCGTGGACTAGAGTATAAGCAACTTAAAATCTCTAAGTCCCCAGAGTGCAGACTAGAGTACTCTAAGTCCCAAAAGCGTGGACTAGAGTATAAATGGCTTAAAATTTTCTAAGTCCCCAGAGTGCGGGCTAGAGTACTCTGAGTCTCTAGAGTGCAGACTAAAGCATAAATGATTTAAAAATCTCTAAGTCCCTTGAGTGTGGTCTAGAGTACTGGGTCCCCATAGTGCGGACTAGAGTATAAACGATTTCAAAATCTCTAAGTCTCAGAGTGCGGACTAGAGTACTTTGAGTCCCCAGAGTGCGTACTAGAGTATAAATGACTTAAAATTCTCTATGTCCTCAGAGTGCAGACTAGAGTATAAACGATTTAAAAATCTCTAGGTCCCTAGAGTGCAAACTAGAGTACTCCGAGTCCCCAGAGCGCGGACTAGAGGATTAACGATTCCAAAAATTTCTAAGTCATATGGAAGTGAAATGGAGCTTGTGTAACTCACAAGATTTCGAATTTCGGCTACAAGTTATATAGTAAGCTGAACAACGAAAATGATCGAAAACAAGGAAACAAAGTTTTATTCACTAATCCAAGATAAAGTTCCACTACAATTTCTCCTGAACTCGGAGCCAAAAATTCTATTTACAACGACAAAATAGAAATAACTACATAATCTAGACTTATCAGATTGAATAAGGCACGATCAGATGGCTGCTTTTTTGATTTTTTGGTTTCCCTAAAGGCTCCCACTCGAGCG
Organism: Allium cepa; assembly: GCA_030765085.1. Lineage (NCBI taxonomy): Eukaryota > Viridiplantae > Streptophyta > Magnoliopsida > Asparagales > Amaryllidaceae > Allium > Allium cepa. The sequence continues at coordinate 1,049,239,469 of CM060941.1, forward strand.
TTTCTTATCAAATGCCTTGCTTCCTAGTGAGGTGGTGTCTGGGGAAGGAGGAGGAACTTCTAATGGGCTGGCCCCACTGAGGAGAATGACCTTCAAGGGCCAGTTCAGGGAATTATTCAATTCCACCACTTAGGGCTCAGCCTTAATCTCAGCTTTCTTTTTCCCCTATTCCATGATCTGTTCCACCATGCTCAGTTTCAAGTATGTTCGGAGGTGCTCATGATTTCGACTTCATCGTGTTCTTCTGCAGGTGGGGGTTCTCGAGTTTGTCCTTATCGAGCACCCCAATCATTTAAGCATCGGAACCGAGGACATTTCTAGTGTGAGATGCCATTCCCAATTTCTCTTCCTTCTCTGTGGCGGCATCGCTCCTTGGAGTTGGTTCGGGGTCACAGTGGTATATATGAAGTTATAGAAGACAAGTGTTAGAATACATTTATTGGCCGGTAAGAAGCAATGGTTTCTTTGGATATTAAGCCCGAGTTTCTTTGGATTATAGCCAACAGGCTGTTCAAAGGGATCGAGTGGAAAGCGACCGATTGGCTGAACGGGAGGACTTAAGATTCAGTCCCGAATGGACCAGTACTTCGTCCTTCCCTTTTGATGAGGAGGAATCTCTTCCATAAAAGGCTTTGGCTGCAGATAAGTCGGAAGGCTCATTTCCTCGCAGCACTTCCTTTACGAGTGAATCCTCATCAACCTCCTCGTTGCCCAGCTTTACTCATTTGATTTTATCGAGGTATCCCATGCCTCAGCTAATGATTCGAGGTAACCCTCGCCCAGAAAAGATTGATCTTGGTGCATGAGAACCTGAGCGCTGTATTCAGCAATGAGTGGATCAAACAGTCGCTTAATTTTCTCCCTACCAGCCTCTGTAGCAGCCTCGAGGAGAGAATCAATTTCCAAGAGCGCCATTCTTTTACCCTCCTCGCGGGCTTCGTCCTTCAGTGCCTCGGCCTTAGAGAGCTCCTCATCAAGTTTTGTTTTTAGGAGTCATGTAGCGACAATCTCGTCATAGTATAGTTGCGACTCCTCTTGAGTGGCAGTCTTTTCTTCCTTTTCCTTGAGGAGTAGCTCCACCAATGCTTTGACTCGTTGAGCGAGGACAACTTTCTCCTTTTGAACGGAGTCTTTTTCTAAGGTTAAGGCGCCATAGCATTGAACTGCTTCATCAATTTATTTTTTATGGGTAGCCTCCAGGCGATTGACCGCCTTAGTAGCATCTTTAGCATTCTTCTAGGCGGCCTCAAGTTGTCATTTATATGAGAAAAGCTCTTCATCTTTGGCTTTCACTACTACAAAACAGGCCATTTGCATCGGTTGTTCACCCCTCTGTTGCATCAGTTCTACAACCGATGCAATAGGCTTAACAGTTTTGCATCAGTTCTAAAACCGATGCAAAACAGTCCTTTTTGCATCGCTTGTTACTAACAACCGATGCAAAATACGGTTGCAAGAAAGGAACATGTTGCATCGGTTGTAATGAAAACCGATGCAATAAAGGAACTTGCTACATAGGTTATTGTTGGAAACCGGTGCAAACTAATCCCTATATTTTTAATTATAACAAACAATTATTGCATACAATATTACAATCATTCAAAATTAAATTTGATGGCAAATACAAATATATCAGTGATTGATTATAGAAAGAAGCAGCCAATGAAAGGGTTCTTCAAACTCATCAAGTATGAATTATTCTCACTATGCTTGTACCTATGCTAGCTCTCAATGTAAATGCTATCACAACCAATCTCAACAAAAATCACATACGTATCAGAAAACTGTATAATATTTCAGACCACTCACTGCAACCACAATTAAATCAAGTTTACATTGCATATCCAGTTTATATTGATCTGTGCCATTTGCAACTTTCAGTTCTGTTTTCGGTTCATAAAAAAAGACATTTCATTTTACATTTCTATTTAACATCCTTTACCATCACAAATACATTGAACATCCTTCACCATCACAAATCCCCACCTCATCAGACCTCTGGTTCCTTTCATCACCTAAACCCACCACCTCAATTGCCAAAACCGGCAACCTACTCCACCAACCACACCATCCCTCCTCAACGAACAAACAGCCTCAACATAAAGTCGTAATACACAATCTCACCAACCTGAAACCTCACCATACTTCTGCCGAAACCATCACTTCACAAACACTTCATCATCAGAACTCACTTGCTTTCCTCCCTTAAACCCATACTTGCAACTTCAACTTCTGCCTCACTCATATCTGTCCCCTTGCATCCAACTTCTCTTCATATGACTAGTACATCACTGTAACACAACCTCTGGCAACTACCTTTCATCACAGTAAACTTCAGATCATCCCAAACTTCCACTGTCAACCCACCTTCATACTGTCTGCTCAACAAACTACCTCCAAGCCGCCACTTCCAGAAGAAAAAAACATCCTGCATCATGCAATCAACAACAACGAATTACTCCAAACAACTAAGAAAAAAACTTACTGCTACGATTCCTCAACCAGCAACCAACATCCCAATCGTGACCTTCACAGAATTAGCACCACGTGTTTTGCAAACCGCCCTCCATCGACTTCCCAGTTTGAACCACCCTCAACAGCCATGAAATCATCCACTCGAACTCGAACTAACGCCGAACCCATAATGAACCGAACCGCTTTCACCAATTAGTATGGTCGAATCAAGAAAATTGGTTGAATTGTGAAAGTTTAATTGAATTGTGAAATTGGGGCTAATCGTGAAAGTTTGATTTCGATTTTTTTTTTGTATAAGTTTTCTGATTAAAATCTCTTTTTATTGTTTCTTTTTTTCTTTTCTTTTTGTAACCTATTTTCTTTGTTTAAGTTTTCTCTTCTTTAAATAAAAAAACTAGTGTTTATAAAAAATAGTTTTCGTTTGTTTTACCATTCTAGTACGCTTTGATTTCTGTTGCTAGAATTTAATAGGCATCGGATGGATTTTCAGGTCATTTAATCTCTAATTACAGGTTACAACAGGAACTACAGAAGTACCTATCTCTTAGGCAATCATGCCAGGTTTGCAAATATTTGAATTTGATTCTGTTCCATAGGTTGAGAACAAATTAAAAGTCTTATTATTAGACATCAAGAAAATGTCCCTGAATATCTGAAACAAGTTTCCGTTTATTTTCGAACCATGTCTGGTTGTTTCAGTGATCATATGAAGGCCGAGGAGGGTTTTTACAGGCTCGATCAATTAAAAGACACAAACATAATGAAAATGCTGAAAAGTCTACTTGATCCTAGTGCAAGTTTTACCCAGATGTGGTCATTTCGAGTATGTTTCTTTATGTGTTTCTAATAACTATTACGGGAACAATAACTTGTGCATTGTAATATTATAAGTGCATTGGTATATTATAACCTTAACAACCTGCTGTGTCGATGTTCTCAAATGCAATGTCACCTGAATTATCTTCGTTAATAGGTCTTATATTGATTGAATATTATGATAAATTGTGGGGAACAATTGACTTAATTATTTGCAGGTTGAAATATTTAAGATAACTGGAGAGCAGAACATGCTTTATGATTTTGTCAGATTACTTGCCACCAAATGCTCTAATCATCTTTCTTTCAACATAGAATTTCTGAAAGAGATTTTTATAGAGGTTTCTACACAGGAATCTGCTTGTAATGCTAAATTTGTGTCAACATGCATGTGCTTACTAGAGGTTAACTCTATTATTTACTCTTAACATTATTGTTTCATACTCGTAAGGATTTAAACTTGTAGTAGATGAATTCATGCATGTTCCATATAGTTGTGTGATTGTACCTAAACTTTGGATTTTTCTATGTGTGTTCTCATAAACATCTTAACGCTAATGCATGTTGGATGCATGGAAGAAACATGTTGAACTTATGAACAAGACTTACCTGCAGCCGATGAACTTCAATTATCAGGTAAATTTCTAGGAGAAGCCGCACTTGAATTAGACAAAGTGATTCCATGATTTGCGCAATTTGCTCCTATAGAACCTATAAAAGCAGCAAACCTCGAAATTTAATGGTATCATAATGCGCTATTTTTACCTTCTTGAATGCAAGAATAGGAAGCATTTCTTACACTCAACATAGCAAGGGAAACTGGTGGAATTGAAGAGGTTGTTGTAGCCTTCATTGCATATACATTTGTGTTCATAAGTATTAGTAGCAGTGCACCTGCCTCCACCACAGTAAGACCACTTGCACGCCGTCTTAAACGCACAATATAAACTTGGTTGTTCTAAGTAATAAATATGTTTGGTGTTATGTATAAAAACGATAATTATGAGCAGTGGTGTGTATGCAAATTTATATTACTTAGTTGACTGAGTAGCAAGTCGGCTTGCTTTGATATCAGATTTGGTCATCCTATAAAAGAAAACTAGTTGAGTTCATTTACAGAAATGTTTTTGTTATTGTTTATGTCAGATCAAATCCTATTTATGTATGACTAGTAAATTCATTTAATCAGATCAAAAAATATGGTTAATTTGAAATAGTAAATCCACTAGGACCACCATTAAGGCTCCGGTTGTTTGAACGACTGAACGTTAAATACCGGATATTGAATATGGAATGTTGAATTCTAGATTATGAATACGGAATGCTGAATGTATAAAATGTTCTTTGATTAGTTGCTGGTAAGAGTTATGATTTCAAAAATATAATTATTAGTTGGACAAAACAACCTCCTCATTTATTGGCAAGAAATATTTGTGCTTTTATAATAAATCTAAACGCAAGGAACAGTTATTATGGTGTTTAAAGGAAATTCATGCTCCCTTTAAATAAGTGTCAACTATTGGATCGGTCGTTAACCATTCATATGCACCCACACCAAGTAGGATGGAACCTGTGCAGGTGGTTGTTGGAGGTTATAGTGTCAATGGGGCCTCAATTGTCCAAAGGATAGGTGGTAGTAAAATAGGAAGGATAAATATGCAATTCTGGCTGGAACAGATGGTAAGGTTGCTGCAAGTAAAAATAGTAACTGATCAAGTGAAACTGTGAATGCTGGTGTTGTATTGTCGTTTGATGTGTGAACTATCAAGTGGAAATGTGTTGTTTGTTGCTTTTAATAGGTTAAGGAATGAAAAGTTTGGGAATATGCTCAATAGAAAACTAGCTAAAATCTCAACCTATCAGGCAAATTGATCACCAATAACTTTATGAAATTAATGAATTCAGTCACTGCGCATACCAATATAGAGTGTTTGTTGCTTGAACAAGGAGTTTCAGAATCTGAATGGCAAGGGGAAGAACGGATGGAGAACCCCATGCTAGTTGTTGCTTGGCAGCACCTATATGAAATATGCATAAAAGAAAAAATTAGCTGTAGGAATATCCAAATATCGCACAGTTTTGGATCCAATCATTGCAATCAAACCCTTTCTTCGACAAAATCAAAAAAAAGCGTCATTCATCCTAAATAATTTGCATCACAGCATGTCAGTAGCTAAGTTCCCAAAACACTCAAACTCTAGATTCCATATCAACAAGTCGGCAGCCATAGATCCCTCTGCATTGGGCATCGCGAACGATAATTCCACCCTATCCGCCAACACCTATGGTTTATCTTAAATTTGGGTTAAGAAGTAATTTGCTACTTACCACCACCTATCCACTTTTCTTACCAATAATATTTCACACATCCACTCACATCATCCTCAACAAATTTTCTGGCACCGAGGATTCTGAGGAGGAGAAGAATTTTTTTTTCGAAGTGGGTTATTGAGGAGGAAGGAGTGCATTTGTCCAAAGTAGTAACTTTGGAGCCAATGTTTCATTACTTCCCATCTAAATTTCACATCTTTGCCATCAACGGGTAGTTGCATCGGTTGACTTTAAAACCGATGCGACTAAATCTATTTGCATCGATGTATTTTCTTCGGTTGTTGGTGAGAACTGATGCAAATTTGATTTTTTATTACCTATTGCTTTCCACGTACCAATTGCATCGGTTATTAAGATAGAACTGATGCAAATAGTTCTATTTGCATCAGTTTTAACTTCAACCGATGCAAATGAGGCGAAGCAATATGCACTTTTTGTGCTAGTGTTTGATAATGTCTTTATCATGAATGGCTTTAAGTTTCAGGCGATCGCTCTAATGTTGACGTTCCATGGAAATTTTTAAAACTTTTTCATCCAAGTGAACAAACGCGTCGTGTTGGACATAGACATCATTATTACAAGCAATGAAACATTGTTTAACATGCCTTGGAATAGGATGGATTGTAGGAAAAAAATTTGACCCTTCAAAGTATATGTAACATCCGCCTTTTCGCACGATTTAAACGGACACACGTGCCAATTCAAACCATACGTAAGGGCGGATTATTATGGGATAAATAAGAAAAACAGAGAAAGAAAAAAAACTAAACAGAATCTCACAGCGGAAGGATAAAATATAATAATCAAATATACAGTTCATGAAGCTGTTTTACAAAACCTTTGATTTTATTTATACAATACATATCAGAGTACACATACCATACGACAAAGCAGCGGAACAATATGAGTGTAGTGGAATATAATTAATATTAATAATAGAAATCTCCGTCTTCGTCCTCTAAAGCTAAAGTCTTCGATCCTGAAACGCTCGGACTGACCCGAGCGAATTTGAAAAGACAAAACACTCGAGTCAGAACTAAAAGATCTTATGTGAGTTAAATTAACAGAAATAAATATGAGTACAGTAACTCAAGAGATGCTCGGGATTTACATCTCCAAAGGATCCGTTAAACTATTTACTATGTAGTATATTGCGCTATTATAATAGTGTCTAATTGTAAAATAAACTTACTTTTAAATAGCGTTAAGGCTTTACATTTTCCACCTTAACACATTTATATATTCCCATAGTCTATACAATACCGTAATCTCCCCCGTAATGGGCGTCGTCAGAGGGCACTCCATAGGTATGGTACAAAACAAAATCGTATAAGGCACGCTAGGGTAGGTGACACTGTACAACTAGGCAATGCCATGGTAGATATACCAATTACGCTTCCGGGTCGATGGAAACGCGCAGCGCGCAGCTTCCACCCACCTCGGACAAACTCCCCACATCAAAGAAATCAAAAGTGAAGGAGACCACCAAAAAACCAAAGTCTGAGTATAGTATCGAAGGGAAGTGTCCGATCAGAGGTGCTACCTCATTAACCCGTCCACCGCTCCTGTCTTAGCCACCTTATGCCAACTCACGGGAGTTGGGTCCTCGTATTTACCTTTAAAGGAAACGCCGCCACCAACCTACTTCATTCTGGAATCTCCACCGCGTACACGGTTGTTAAAGTGGTTTTCGAAGTTGGCAGAGAGTATGACAACTTCCGATCCCGGTCTCTTCAACAACAAATCGTTATTATAACACCGCGGTCATTTAAAATAATTTATACTTTTAAAACCAGAATATAATATCCATTTCAAAACCATATAAATATGATATCATTTCCTTTTAAAACCCAAAACAATATGATATCATCTTTATTTTCCAATATATTCTTTCCAAAAATCATAGTGGTTTCAAAGTAAAATATTTAGAAATCAAAACTCTGGAATACAATATTTCCAAATTTTACTACCTTGAAAATCATAACTTTGAAACAAATTTCCTTCTCTCAAATGGTTAAATATTAAATTTCTTTTATAAAACAAAATAGCTTCTTTACATTTCACAAATCAATTCCAAATATCAATTTAAACTTCCAAATACCATTTTTAATTCTTAAGTTTCAAAGCTTTACATATTTCACTATTTCAAAAGCAAACTCATTTGACAAACCCATATATATCAAATTCAATTATTTATTATTTAGACTTGAAATGTTTACTTAATGAATTCAATATAATTTAAGTAAAACCTTTAACTTCACATAATTGGAAAATCTTTCAATTTATTAAACTTGATATATTCCTTTAAATCAACCTGATATTCATTTAAATCACTTTACACAAAAATCAAGTTATAAAAATCATATCCTTTAAAAATTCTAACTTTTATAAAATTCCGATTTAACTTAATATTCATCTTCCAACGTCATTTAAGTCATTAAAACTCCAGAAATTAAATTTTAAATAAATGCTTAATCGTATTTGATCTCAAAAATCAAACTTTATTTTATACTTCAAATCAATTTTTATACAAAGCTTAAAACCGAAAATTACTATATATAAATAACCTTTATCAATAACCACATCAATATCCATAAACCATATATATATATATATAGCTTTACAAACCATAGAAAATCATTCAAAAATAATTTTATATATATACCGCGGTGTCTGTATAAAATTTTCTACCCTATGGTCAAGTGATACGGATGTTTATCATTTCAATCCGCAATTTAAAATAAAAATGCGGTTGTATATCCTTTCAAACCGCAATCCCGAATGAAATGAAAATGCATAGAAACTTGCAATTAATAAAATAAATCATCCATTCATCCATCAAATCATACATCCATTTATCACAGTCATCATCCAATTTCAAACAATCATCAATATATAACAGGTGATAAATAATGGTACCAATTATCAGTTTATACTCAAAATAAATTTAATAACCGTTAATTGGCAGTTTATATGCAAAAATAAACGTAAATTTAACTGGAAGTTAATATGCAGATAAATAAATTCTAACTGTCAAATTTATATGCAATAAAAAAAATTAATTAACAGTTATATTAAATGAATGCGATTTAACAGAGATAATGAATAAAACATGCCAAATCGTCATAAATAAATTTCTACTCATATCTAAAATTAATTTAACAAACACAAGAAATTTTAGAAATTGTGAGTGGGTTAAAACACTCGCCTTTTGAATTTAAATTGGATTCAAATCCAATTTAAACTCAAAAATTCGACGGCCTCCAAATCTTTCCAAACTAGCGTCAACAGATCTGGAAATTTATTACGATCCTAGCAAAAAAAAATTCGCGTAAATCGGAGTTCGTATGAGAAAGTTATACGCATTAATGGTGATGGAAATTTCATAAAAAAGAAAAAAGAAATTATATGTCACATCATATATTTTATTTAACTTGCAATGGAATTTTTAGTATTGCGTACCTTTTTGCTTAGCCAGATTTGGATCTGGAACTACTTTCTCATTTTGTTTTGTTTCCTTGCTATCTTAATATTTTTTTATTTTATTTTTATAGAAAGTTTTGAAGAGAAGATTATATAAATATGGATTTTGAAGAAAAAGACATGGAAAGAAGATAAGGTTTAAAAGAGAAAAAAAAATTAAAGAAGAAGAAGAACGGCAACAAAAAAAGAAAAGGAAGCTTTGATAAAGAAGAATATTTAAAGAATAAGAAGAAGAAAGAGGGAAAAAAAGCTTTGGAAAAAAAAAGAGAAAGGAGATTTGAAGAAGAAACATGAAAAAGGAAGAAGGAAGGTGAAGAGTGACAAAAATGAAGCTATAGAAGATGAAATTTAAAAAAAATGAAATGAAGCTACAAGAATGTGGAATGAAACTAGTGAAAAGCTAAATGTAAACAAAGTAGGAATTGAAATAAAGTAAAAGTATGAACAACCCAATAAAAATGGTAGATATTAAAAGAGGTGAAAGAAAGAAATAAAAATATGAAAAGTATGTAACGTTCATGAAATGAAAAGGCTTTAGACCATATAAATGGAAATGAGTAATGGAACAAATGAGGAAACAATTAAAAAAACGTGTGACAATTATTAATTAGAAAGGGAATGAATTGACCAACTCTACCCTATAAACAAACTTTTAGAATTCAAATTTCAAAACATTTGTTCACCCAATTAATTTTTTTTTAACCCCAAACATACCAAATTTGACACTCATTAAAGATTTAATTACCACAACATAACTAAATTTGAAAAGACCAATTTACATAACGGGGACAACGGATACATAAATAAAATATGAACCATGATTTTAAAAATTCAAATTTAAAAGTAACATTTTTCTCGACACGTAATTATGAACTCAATTATTTAATTTATTTTAAATTTCAAGGTTAGTAATAAAATCACTTCCATGCAACCTATGCCTGCTATTTAACTACCGAAAAATGTTGTTTTAAAAATTCAATTTTCTCTTTTTACAACGCTATATTTATATTCAGAATGGAAACGTTCACTTTATTTCCTCAACATTCTTTTATTTTCCTTAAAATGCTTATTCGTTACTTGCAATTCATAAATGTAAACATTCTTATATTCTAAAATGATCAACTTATACAATATTAAATCCATTCTTATGTTTCCAAATAATGTACATTCATAATGAAAACATTCTTACATAAATTTTATTAATTGCACTTTGTTTCTTTTCCTTTTCAATTGAAAGATTTTAATAAATTTACCTCCAATTAATTTTAATCTTCCACTTCAAAACAGACCCTAATTGATGAAATCAATTAAATAAATACGTGAACGTTGTAACCCTTATTTATAGTCAAGCAAACATGTTTATAAAATTACAGTTTCCAACAAGCATTAAATTACATACTAAATAAATCTTTTTCTCTATTCAATTAAATAATCAAATGTTTATTCCATCTAAAAATTTTAAGTAGAAGGATTCCATGTTGGCTTCAAAATCTATTATTTTAATATCCTTGAATATTAGTTTAATCTCTATAAACGAAATATTTAAACGTTAATTTCATTTATTTTGCAATACTTTAATTAAACTAAAATATCGTTTTCTAAACTTAAATCTATGCTCCCATTGATTCATTCAATTTGCACTTATTATGTATTATTTTAACAACTCATTTATAACTTTGAATCTATTCCCCAAATTTCACATTTCTATTGTTATATACATTTGAATTCCATCCTATTTAATATTTCAAATATTACGTCATTATCATTAATGTAATAAATATATTTTTTAATTATTGCAATTTATTTTCCGTTATAACTTAATATACTAAATAGGTGGTTAATCTTAAATACTTGTTCTCATTAACGATTTATTTCTACTTACAAATTAATGCAATTATTACCTATTTCCATCTTTATCTCCAATTAACGTAGAATGTGATATTCAAATTCCATAAATTTCAATAGATTCAAATTATCATATCTATGAAGAACATTTACGTTATTCTCCATTTATTGCCTTAACTTATTCAACGTAACATTTAATTTATATTTATTGCAATGATTTCCAAATCAATTGAATTGAATTAAATATATATGTATCACTCATAATAACTTGTGGTCACAACTCTTGATCACCATTGATAAGTTTATTATTTACAATCCAATAATCGCCATTCTATATATATACAAATTAACTAATTCAATATTTCCATTTCGTTTTCCTATCCTAAATTTATTACTAAGTGTATTTACTCCATTCCAACAAGTTGGAATTCCATTTTTACTATACAATCATTTCCCTATTCACTTTTATTACTAACCCATCATCATTGCATTTATTGTCTTTTATTGATTCAATCAATTTACCCCATATTCCCTTAAATTCATACTAACGAAACATTCAATTCTATTTATCGCATAAACTCCATTTCATAAATCTACCCGCAATTTCTACCTACAAATAAGGTTACATTTCCGTTGAAAATACATTTACATCTTACGTTACTACATTAATAATTAGTAACGTTTATATCATCAACCATCACTTATGAATAATTAGCGTTTCCTATTTATTTTGTTACATTAACTTATATTCACTTTATGAATAAATTGGTATTCCCTTTAACCTATTAATTACTAACTTTAATTATTGCAATGCATTTATCTAACATAAATTTTGAATCTATTTCCAAATTTTCATATTTCAATTAATTAACACCTTACAATAGTTTACAAATAAAAGGGATTGTACTAATTACATTATTTATTTTCTTGCATTACTTTATTACCTCCGTTTATATTCAATTTCCGTAAATCAATATTTTATTCTGTTGACAAATTCAACACTTGCAACAATTTCCACTATTACTATTAATTGCAATATATAATTTAATTTGCAAATTTTAATTACCCTTGATACATCAAATTTCAATATTTGCTTTCATATAAATTAATGAGATTTTTATTTCTTTCTAAATTTAAAATAAAATCCTATTAATTTAGTTCATTTTAAACATCGAATTTACACGGGTCGTTACGCTCTCCCCCACTCAAAACTTTTCGTCCCCGAAAAGCAAAAAAAAAGGAAAAGAAGAATTAAATAACAATACATCTTATTCAAAATATTTAACTTATAAATAATAATTTACTAAATTTATTACCTTAAATAAACCGTAATCCGAAACGTACCTATTTGTCGGGAAATTTATGCTTAATTTGTGGAACTAAAAGCAGTAGCAATTGCTTCCATAACCTGCATTACACCTATAAAATCTAAAAGGGTTACAATTTATATAAAGTAAAATATTTAAGTGGTTTCCATCACTAATGCAAAACAATACAACAACCATCAATTTTAACAGCAGCATACACAACAAATTCAAAGCAACCATTCAACCAAACAAATAAATAGTCGTTCGGGTTCAAAACCTTAAATCGTACGGAATAAAGAATAAACCATCAAGTGCATCATTTACTCAACAGTCTAAGATAAACTAAATAGATTATTCATTCACTCCAAATCCAATTTTCAAAGTATTTTACCCAAACAACCATAACCAAACAACAACAATTCAAACAACAATCAACTTAACCTTTTATTAATTTCATACCTTTGTTGTTTAATTTCTCTTTTTATTCATACCACATAAATTTTCCTTTTATAGTTTACATTTATTTCTAACAAACTTTTAATTTCATTTACTCATTCAATGTTTGTTTCGATTTTTTTTTTTTTACTTATTACTTACAATTTTTCATTTCCATTATCTCAGGTCATGCCAGTTCTTTTTATTTCATTATAATTTTTCATTCATTTATTGCATGCCCTCATTTATTTACATTTTTTTATCAATAGTATTCATGTCCCATTTAATTTGTTAGCATTTCCATTTTATTTACTTAAGTTGATATTCATCCACTTGAATTACTTACCTTTAATTATATTCACTTATAGTAAAATTTCAATTGTAACTTAAGTTTATACATTAAATTCTCATTTATAATAGCAAATTCATTGAGTACTTCATTTCCTACTTTTACTTGTACAATTTTCATTACATTTCCTATTTAACATTTCAACTTTTTATATTGGTAAGTTATATATGTTAAAGAAAATGCAAATGAACTTATACAAGTTTAATCTCATCCTTTAATTAAATTTAATGTTCAACAATATTACCCTTTGTTTCATATGTTACAAATTTTAAATTTTCTTTAAATCCATTAATAACTTAGCATTAAATCTCTTACCTAAATTAGAGGTTTCAATTATTAATTACTTACCTTTTATTTTACTACAATAATTGAAACAATTAATTAATGGAAATTTAAGAATTAAATACCGGGTTAAATTTCAAATTATTTTAAAATAATAGATAAATATATTCTTACAACTTATATATCTCTAATTATATTTAAACAATTCAACACTTATATATTTTTCGAAAATGAATCTGCAGTAAAACTACTACAGTGGCCTTTCCCCTTCGAAACTCGAAAATGAAAGTCGATGATGCGGCCGCCATCACCGAATTTATTTTCCAGCGACAGAGAGGAAAGTACAACTTATTTTCTCAAAAATCTTCTTTAAAACAATTCTTCCGAATTATATTAAAATATTTATATCAGAAAACACTTATACACAATATTATTATATTCCAAAATTTATTCGAAAGAAATTTCAAAACCCCGGATCTTAAGTTTTAAATTCCCAAATTACATTTATTTATTTTTAAATCTTATTTACCTATTATTTATAAATTTTATTCCTAACAACCAATATATTGCAACCAAATATAGATATCATTCGAAAATTTTATTTTATAGAAAGTATAATAGGCAAAATTATTTCATTCACCTATATAAAACAAATATTATGTCGGTCTGTCCTATTAAGTGTTTAGAAATCCCTATTGATGTCACAGCGTCCCATGTACCAACCAGAATTTATAAATACAAAACAGAAAAGATTAACACAATATAAAATCTTTTTATAACACTAACAAATACGCTCTTTCGTATATATACACTCAGTGACTCCCATAGGGTAGTACTACCCTATTAACAAAGAGTCAAACCCCACAAAGCCAAGGTTTATCGCTAAACCGAAGCTCTGATACCAGATGTAACATCCCGCCTTTTCGCACGATTTAAACGGACACACGTGCCAATTCAAACCATACGTAAGGGCGGATTGTTATGGGATAAATAAGAAAAACAGAGAAAGAAAAAAAAATAAACAGAATCTCACAGCGGAAGGATAAAATATAATAATCAAATATACAGTTCATGAAGCTGTTTTACAAAACCTTTGATTTTATTTATACAATACATATCAGAGTACACATACCATACGACAAAGCAGCGAAACAATATGAGTGTAGTGGAATATAATTAATATTAATAATAGAAATCTCCGTCTTCGTCCTCTAGAGCTAAAGTCTTCGATCCTGAAACGCTCGGACTGACCCGAGCGAATTTGAAAAGACAAAACACTCGAGTCAGAACTAAAAGATCTTATGTGAGTTAAATTAACAGAAATAAATATGAGTATAGTAACTCAAGAGATGCTCGGGATTTACATCTTCTAAGGATCCGTTAAACTATTTACTATGTAGTATATTGCGCTATTATAATAGTGTCTAATTGTAAAATAAACCTACTTTTAAATAGCGTTAAGGCTTTACATTTTCCACCTTAACACATTTATATATTCCCATAGTCTATACAGTACCGTAATCTCCCCCGTAATGGGCGTCGTCAGAGGGCACTCCATAGGTATGGTACAAAACAAAATCGTATAAGGCACGCTAGGGTAGGTGACACAGCACAACTAGGCAATGCCATGGTAGATATACCAATTACGCTTCCGGGCCGATGGAAACGCGCAGCGCGCAGCTGCCGCCCACCCTGGACAAACTCCCCACATCAAAGAAATCAAAAGTGAAGGTGGCCACCGAAAATCCAAATTCTGAGTATAGTATCGAAGGGAAGTGTCCGATCAGGGGTGCTACCTCATTAACCCGTCGATCGCTCCTATTTTAGCCACCTTATGCCAACTCACGGGAGTTGGGTCCTCGTATTTACCTTTGAAGGAAACGCCGCCACCAACCTACTTCATTTTGGAATCTCCACCGCGTACACGGTTGTTAAAGTGGTTTTCGAAGTTGGCAGAGAGTATGACAACTTTCGATCCCGGTCTCTTCAACAATCAATCGTTATTATAACACCGCGCTCATTTAAAATAATTTATACTTTTAAAACTAGAATATAATATCCATTTCAAAACCACATAAATATGATATCATTTCTTTTTAAAACCCAAAACAATATGATATCATCTTTATTTTCCAATATATTCTTTCCAAAAATCATAGTGGTTTCAAAGTAAAATATTTAGAAATCAAAACTCTGGAATACAATATTTCCAAATTTTACTACCTTGAAAATCATAACTTTGAAACAAATTTCCTTCTCTCAAATGTTTAAATATTAAATTTCTTTTATAAAACAAAATAGCTTCTTTACGTTTCACAAATCAATTCCAAATATCAATTTAAACTTCCAAATACCATTTTTAATTCTTAAGTTTCAAAGCTTTACATATTTCACTATTTCAAAAGCAAACTCATTTGACAAACCCATATATATCAAATTCAATTATTTATTATTTAGACTTGAAATGTTTACTTAATGAATTCAATATAATTTAAGTAAAACCTTTAACTTCACATAATTGGAAAATCTTTCAATTTATTAAACTTGATATATTCCTTTAAATCAACCTGATATTCATTTAAATCACTTTACACAAAAATATGGTCAAGTGATACGGATGTTTATCATTTCAATCCGCAATTTAAAATAAAAATGCGGTTGTATATCATTTCAAACCGCAATCTCGAATGAAATGAAAATGTATAGCAACTTGCAATTAATAAAATAAATCATCCATTCATCCATCAAATCATACATCCATTTATCACAGTCATCATCCAATTTCAAACAATCATCAATATATAACAGGTGATAAATAATGGTATCAATTATCAGTTTATACTCAAAATAAATTTAATAACTGTTAATTGGCATTTTATATGAAAAAATAAACGTAAATTTAACTGGCAGTTAATATGCAGATAAACAAGTTCTAACTGTCAAATTTATATACAATAAAAAAAATTAATTAACAGTTATATTAAATAAATGCGATTTAACAGAGATAATGAATAAAACATGCCAAATCGTCATAAATAAATTTCTACTCATATCTAAAATCAATTTAACAAACACAAGAAATTTTAGAAATTGTGAGTGGGTTAAAACACTCACCTTTTGAATTTAAATTGGATTTAAATCCAATTTAAACTCAAAAATTCGACGGCCTCCAAATCTTTCCAAACTAGCGTCAACAGATCTGGAAATTTATTACGATCCTAGCAAAAAAAAAATTCACGTAAATCGGAGGTCGTATGAGAAAGTTATACGCATTAATGGTGATTGAAATTTCAAAAAAAAATTATATATCACATCATATATTTTGTTTAACTTGCAATGGAATTTTTAGTATTGCGTACCTTTTTGCTTAGCCAGATTTGGATCTGGAACTACTTTCTCATTTTGTTTTGTTTCCTTGCTATCTTAATATTTTTTATTTTATTTTTATAGAAAGTTTTGAAGAGAAGATTATATAAATATGGATTTTGAAGAAAAAGACATGGAAAGAAGAAAAGGTTTAAAAGAGAAAAAAAATTTAAAGAAGAAGAAGAACAGCAACAAAAAAAGAAAAGGAAGCTTTGATAAAGAAGAATATTTAAAGAATAAGAAGAAGAAAGAGGAAAAAAAAGCTTTGGAAAAAAAAAGAGAAAGGAGATTTGAAGAAGAAACATGAAAAAGGAAAAAGGAAGGTGAAGAGCGATAAAAATGAAGCTATAGAAGATGAAATTAAAAAAAAATGAAATGAAGCTACAAGAATGTGGAATGAAACTAGTGAAAAGCTAAATGTAAACAAAGTAGGAATTGAAATAAAGTAAAAATATGAACAACCCAATAAAAATGGTAGATATTAAAAGAGGTGAAAGAAAGAAATAAAAATATGAAAAGTATGTAACGTTCATGAAATGAAAAGGCTTTAGACCATATAAATGGAAATGAGTAATGGAACAAATGAGGAAACAATTAAAAAAACGTGTGACAATTATTAATTAGAAAGGGAATGAATTGACCAACTCTACCCTATAAACAAACTTTTAGAATTCAAATTTCAAAACATTTGTTCACCCAATTAATTTTTTTTTTAACCCCAAACATACCAAATTTGACACTCATTAAAGATTTAATTACCACAACATAACTAAATTTAAAAAGACCAATTTACATAACGGGGACAACGGATACATAAATAAAATATGAACCATGATTTTAAAAATTCAAACTTAAAAGTAACATTTTTCTCGACACGTAATTATGAACTCAATTATTTAATTTATTTTAAATTTCAAGGTTAGTAATAAAATCACTTCCGTGCAACCTATGCCTGCTATTTAACTACCGAAAAATGTTGTTTTAAAAATTCAATTTTCTCTTTTTACAACGTTATATTTATATTCAGAATGGAAACGTTCACTTTATTTCCTCAACATTCTTTTATTTTCCTTAAAATGCTTATTCGTTACTTGCAATTCATAAATGTAAACATTCTTATATTCTAAAATGATCAACTTATACAATATTAAATCCATTCTTATGTTTCCAAATAATGTACATTCATAATGAAAACATTCTTACATAAATTTTATTAATTGCACTTTGTTTCTTTTCCTTTTCAATTGAAAGATTTTAATAAATTTATTTCCAATTAATTTTAATCTTCCACTTCAAAACAGACCCTAATTGATGAAATCAATTAAATAAATACGTGAACATTGTAATCCTTATTTATAGTCAAGCAAACATGTTTATAAAATTACAGTTTCCAACAAGCATTAAATTACATACTAAATAAAACTTTTTCTCTATTCAATTAAATAATCAAATGTTTATTCCATCTAAAAATTTTAAGTAGAAGGATTCCATGTTGGCTTCAAAATCTATTATTTTAATATCCTTGAATTTTAGTTTAATCTCTATAAACGAAATATTTAAACGTTAATTTCATTTATTTTGCAATACTTTAATTAAACTAAAATATCGTTTTCTAAACTTAAATCTATGCTCCTATTGATTCATTCAATTTGCACTTATTATGTATTATTTTAACAACTCATTTATAACTTTGAATCTATTCCCCAAATTTCACATTTCTATTGTTATATACATTTGAATTCCATCCTATTTAATATTTCAAATATTACGTCATTATCATTAATGTAATAAATATATTTTTTAATTACTGCAATTGATTTTTCGTTATAACTTAATATACTAAATAGGTGGTTAATCTTAAATACTTGTTCTCATTAACGATTTATTTCTACTTACAAATTAATGCAATTATTACCTATTTCCATCTTTATCTCCAATTAACGTAAAATGTGATATTCAAATTCCATAAATTTCAATAGATTCAAATTATCATATCTACGAAGAACATTTACGTTATTCTCCATTTATTGCCTTAACTTATTCAACGTAACATTTAATTTATATTTATTGCAATGATTTCCAAATCAATTGAATTGAATTAAATATATATGTATCACTCATAATAACTTGTGGTCACAACTCTTGATCACCATTAATAAGTTTATTATTTACAATCCAATAAACTCCATTCTATATATACGAATTAACTAATTCAATATTTCCATTTCGTTTTCCTATCCTAAATTTATTACTAAGTGTATTTACTCCATTCCAACAAGTTGGAATTCCATTTTTACTATACAATCATTTCCCTATTCACTTTTATTACTAACCCATCATCATTGCATTTATTGTCTTTTATTGATTTAATCAATTTACCCCATATTCCCTTAAATTCATACTAACGAAACATTCAATTCTATTTATCGCATAAACTCCATTTCATAAATCTACCTGCAATTTCTACCTAGAAATAAGGTTACATTTCCGTTGAAAATACATTTACATCTTACATTACTACATTAATAATTAGTAACGTTTATATCATCAACCATCACTTATGAATAATTAGCGTTTCCTATTTATTTTGTTACATTCACATATATTCACTTTATGAATAAATTGGTATTCCCTTTAACCTATTAATTACTAACTTTAATTATTGCAATTCATTTATCTAACATAAATTTTGAATCTATTTCCAAATTTTCATATTTCAATTAATTAACACCTTACAATAGTTTGCAAATAAAAGGGATTGTACTAATTATATTATTTATTTTCTTGCATTACTTTATTACTTCCGTTTATATTCAATTTCCGTAAATCAATATTTTATTCCATTGACAAATTCAATACTTGCAACAATTTCCACTATTACTATTAATTGCAATATATAATTTAATTTGTAAATTTTAATTACCCTTGATACATCAAATTTCAATATTTGCTTTCATATAAATTAATAATATTTTTATTTCTTTCTAAATTTAAAATAAAATCCTATTAATTTAATTCATTTTATACATCGAATTTACACGGGTCGTTACAGTATAATTTTGGAAATGTGGCTTTAAGCTCAGCTAGCTTTTCTGCTATCGATGGATCGTGTGTAGGGGATGAGGAAGTTTGTTTAGCCAAAACCACAGACTTCTTGTAAGGCTCGTGAGATTGCCTAGTGCTTGATGAACCAGAGTGTTGGTCACGAGGAGCTTTAGATTGAGGTCCCCTTTGAGCATATTTCTCCTTGCTTTGTTCTGGTTGAGGAGGAGGATCTTGGGGTATGAAGAATGGCTGTAAGTTTTCCTTCGAGATGACGAAGAATCTCGAGAACGATAGTCTATAGCGCTGCAGTCGTCTCCATCTCAGCGTCAACCAGACCCCGAATCCAGGGTGGAGTGATGAAAGATAGAGGACCCGCGAAGGCGGTCGAAACCATGTGTGCATCCCATATAATCTGCACAGAAACCAAGCAAAGACAAGTTAGTGAGAGGCGCATGACGATTAAAACTTAAGTGTGGGGTGAAGTGTGAGTCTTCGTGTGTGTCTTAGTGTTTCACCCCGACGGACAACTTCCTTTAGCTTTACTAATTGGTGTTTTTTCTCCTTGGTGACGGGCTTGAACGCCTTCGTCGCCTCTTGCGGGAGAATCAAATCTTACGACTTCTGGAATGTTAAAGCCGTAATCAAGCAAGTCTTTCGGGATGGTAAGATCTGATAAGCATTTTAACGAGCCCTCTAAGTGTTGTGGAGACGACTCTTTCTCAACCAGAGTAATTGACACTTTCGAGGTTCCAACCACTATTTTCTTTCTCAATTTGTAAGCTAGTTTCGTTTTCCCCTTTGAAGGAGGAGGTGGCTCATCAATGCCACGTGCATCAACCACTGGTTGCGAGATAGGACTTATATTCTCACCAGGCCTCCTAGCACCCCGACTTCTCTAATCTCACCCTCCTGGGATGTGTCGGGGGCTCCACCTATAGGCGGCACTGAAGGCCCGGCCTGTTTTATACCCTTCTCCGCCACGGATTCGGTTGTAGAGGCGTCAGATGGAAGACTTGTTAACGACCTTCCGCTAACAACCCAAACTTTAAAAGCGACTCAACCCAAACTTTTAAAGTGACTCATTGGAAATAACAGATTTGATCTCCCAGTCTTCCACGGGAGAAGCATGAATGGCCTCAACGGCCTCAGAATACCTTGCACCTTCGGGATATGGGCTGATGCCTGCAAAAGACAGAAGCAAGTTTACAAAGAATACATGCATTAAACAAATAATGAGTCTAGGAATGAAACTTACTCCCTTCCAACCATCTTCTCGCATAGCCAGGGGGGTAGTGCATGTAAAACTATTCATGCTTATATTGGGAGAATTTGCTCCATGCCCTCGTCAGGATCTGACACTTAGAGTGTGGCTCGAGGAATATGAAAGAGGGACTGTCAAACCGTCTTTTAAGGTGGTAGATGCAGTGAATATCCTCAAGAGTGGGGAGCCTGAATAAGATACTCATAAAGAGAATGCAAGTGCCACGGAGGAATGCATGACTGTTGGCGTGAAGCTGTGCCGGAGCGATCCCGATATAGTGTAGCACTTTGTAAAGAAATGAATTGAATGGTGGCGCACTCCCGACCCAACACATGAATTTATTGCACGTTGTATATCTAGTTGGGGGCAGGTGAGGACGATCTTGTCCCGATGGAACTAATACGTCGTCCAAAGGGATTCCATGGATCGAACATATCCGGCGAAGAGCAATTTCACTGATTTTTGAAGCTTGAGAATCAGTTAAATTATCCAGGATAATTGCTCCATCTATAACATCAGGTGCTGGGCCAATAACTGCAGTGGATGGATCTGGAATATATTTCGTGAAGGTTGTCGGTGGGTCCGAAGTACCTACTACCTCCTGCTGAGAGCCTGGATCTGGCTTATCGAAAAATGTAGCAGAGCTTGACTTTCTGGACATCTTTAAAGAGCAATGAATGTGGACAAAATCCTGTTTAAACTATACTTGAAAGACAATCGATATCAGATATAACAATGATAATATACCCCCGTGATTATGTATGCACTAGTGCTACGACTGAAATGCGAGTACAGAAAAAATTAAAAGTTTAAGGCACAAATGTGTCTTGATAGAATTTCAAGTTATTGTCTTTAGAAACTAAAATGTCATTGCTGACAGTCTCCTACAGTTTTTTTTATGGTTGACAGTAGTAGTTTTGGAGTCGGACATTGGCATCATAGACCATGAAGACTGTTGTACACGTTTGTTAAGTTGAGTTTGCATTTGAGATCGTTCAAGTTGCTAGGGAGTTAATTTAAGTCAAGTTCTTGGGATTGTATATTTTCTTATTTTTCATGCTTTATCTACTTTTACCTTAAGGTTGGTTATGAAGATAAGTCACTCAAATGTGCCCTATGTTCGGGTCAAGACACTTCGGATTACCAATGCCAATGACCATAACTCCCTCTCTCTAGACCAAACGACCCTCACTCCTTCTCTCTTGACCGAACGACCTTCATTCCCCCTCTTTAGACCGGACGACACTCTTTCCCTCTCTCTCCCTAGCACTACTCCTACAAGAGGTGTACCAAACAACAGACTTCCACCCAAAATGCCGACCGAAAGTTGTCACTCAGCCTACGCCATATAAACTCACCATTTCCTACCTCAACAGCCTCAAAACATGTAATTTCCTACCTCATGGACTTCAAAACATGTAATTCCCTACCTCACCGGCCTCAAATCTATTGGAGCCATACCAAGCCCTTAGCCTAAGGCATGTTCCTATCTCCATTTCGTCCTCGCTCATCTGCAACAACTCCTACTGATCACAATCTGAAGAAAACTCATGATCTTGAGTTTCATGCAAAACCCCTAATTTGGAAGATGGGTAAGATAAGAGATTCATACTATAGAAATGAACTGAAGATTGCAGGAGCCGTGGATTTGGGGTCGAAATTTGTTTAGGTTTACTAAAAGAAGGAATTGCGGAGCAAAAGTCCTGGAGTCGGGAGGAAGAAGGAAAGTTGGAGTAATATCTAAGGTTCAGGGGAAGGTATGTTAGTGGGTCTCGTAGGAATAAAGTAAAGGTGGAGGAAAGAAGGAAGAAAGAGCTCTTATATGTGGGAGAGGGGAGGTGAACAAGCTATTTCCGCCGGAACAGGTCATTGTACTTTGGAAAGTTGGTTTCTAAACATGCTTACTCCTATTCAAGTAAACCGATTGTGTGGGTCGTCCTCCGTAGCCGACCTACCCAATGTTAGAAAAAACAAAGAAGAAAGAGAGAAAAGAAGAAGATGGGATTTAAATGACAGATGATTGTCATTCTAGACGAGCTACCTTTTGAAAGCAGGACCTGATTACCGAGTCAAAGCGTGTTGTGTTGATTCACACGACCCACTTTGGGGAGAAAATGTTACCCAACACCTTGGCCTGACTACAAGATGATAGTTGCAGATGTGATAGTTTGCACTATATAAGATTCTAACCAAGGAAAGGCTGGAGAAATAAAGGGTTTGGTGCATTTGATGTATTGCGTCATTTCCGTATGGCTCGGTCAAAGGGGGGAATGCCTCATTCGGTTATGACAGTTCAACATTTCTTGTTCGGTCTCGAGAAGTTCTATACAGAAACCGTTCGGTTAGTTAAAGGAGAAGTTCGTTGCTCGGCCAAAGAAGGATGTTGGTAGGAACTCCACATGTATCTCTCAGCTTAGGGTAGAAGTTCATCGTTCGGTTTGGTTGGTACATTATGTGTCGCTCGATCCAAATGCTTCAGCACTCACCACTCGGTCAATGAAGTGAATCCTGTTAGGAAAGCAAACCTACAGTTTCGATGAAAACAACTATACAATGGAAATCAAACATGCACATATATATTTGTATATACACGTACTTGCTAGAGCAACATCACTAGAAAGACAAGAACAAGGCTCAAAGGACGCTATAAGAGACTACAAGTCGATAGAAACAAAGAAGTACAAGAAAAATAGCACAAAAACTGATATGCACAATGTCAGACGTCTGAAATAGTTTTTTGGAAAAACAGACAAGCTGAACCAGACGTCAAGCAATTACACTCAGACGTGTGATCTACTACTATATTCAAAAATATATATATAGTATCAGACGTCTGAAACATATTTCAAACGTCTGATTTCAAACTCGGATTTCAAATATGAACATCAACTGCCACATTGAATAGACATCTCCACTTCTCTTCGCTGCAACTCTTCATCGTCAATAGAAGAAACTATAGAGCACTCGTTAATGGATGCAACTACTCAAGAAACCTCTCTACAACTATATATATCATTAAGCATCAAGAGAACAATTTTCCTTACTTACTTACACTCTCTAATTACATACTCTATCATATATTCTTGACCTCTGGCAATTTATACTTGTATTTCACTCTTCCATATATTCAGTTCTTCACAAACAATACTCTCTAGATATATATTGGAAGCATTTGTAGTAATTAGTCAATATCCGTATTATAAAACACACATTTGACAAGAACAACTTATTGTAACCAAGCCTATTCCTTCAGGCGAAGCGAGGGTGTTTGATAGCCGAATTCCGAATGCTTATTCTATATTTATATTAATATTGTTTCAGTTGCATCATATATTTTGTCACACATACTTGCATATACACTACACGATCCACCCTGTAGACTTTCAATTAGTATCAGAGCAAGGTTTGATCGAAGTACAATAACACATATTTGAATCACTTTAATATGGCAAGTATTTTTCAAGAAGGTCAATCCACAACACGGCCTCCACTTTTTAATAGTTCTAACTATGCATATTAGTCAACAAGTATTAGATTTTTTATGGAAGCTAATAGATTAGAAATTTGGTCAGCCACTCAAAATAAATATGAAGCGCCTGACACTTCTATGAACACATGGAATGATGCAAAAAAAACCGCAGCTTCTGATAATGCAAAAGCTATGAATGTTTTGTTTTGTTCATTAGATAAGAATGAATTTTCACATGTCATGTCATGTAATACTGCATATGGAATTTGGCACACCTTACAAGTTACACATGAAGGCATAGACAAAGTTAAACAAACTAAAATTTTAATTTTACAAATTCAATTTTCATCATTTAAAATGAAACAAAATGAATCTATAGTAGAAACGTACTCTAGATTCCAAACCATTCAACACGATTTAATGGCACTTGGAGTCAAATTTACAAATTTTGACTTAATATATAGAATATTTAATTCATTAACTCCAGAGTGGGAAAGAAAAGTATTAGCTATCGAAGAAGCTAATGATCTCTCAACACTCTTAGTTGAAGAATTGATAGGAAATTTAATGTCCTATGTAGCTAATTTGCACGCAAGAAAGAACAAAATTCGGAGAAGAAAAACATAGCATCCCAGCAACAAATGAAGACTCTGACATAGACGAAGAAGATATCGTATTTATTGCCAAAAACTATAATAAATTCAAGAAATTCAGGAAAATGACCAGATTTCAGAAAGGAGGAAAATCAAGCTCTATAAATCAAACATCAATTAAATGCTATGAATGTGACCAGTTTGGACATATGAAGAAAGAGTGTCCCAAGCTCAACAATGACAAAATGAAGAAACAAATTGAAAAGTTAAAAAAGAAGAAAGCTTTCAAAGTAACATGGGATGACTCGGATTCTTCATCATTAGATAATGACAATGATAATGACGAATAACAAGCTAATGTATGTTTTATGGCAAAACTAATGAGGTATGCCTCGAACTTAGCTATGGTGAATTATTAGGACTTAGCATGGAATTAGATGATAATTTAGACAAATTAAAAAAATTGAATAAAGAATATATAGCCAAAATAAATAGATTAGAACTTGAAGTAGGAATGTTAAAAGACGAAAAATTATTTTAGAGGAGGAACTAGAATTATCTCAATAAAAAAATATAGATTGGTTGAAAATGAGACTATAACTATTGATTTTGGAAAAATTAGACTAGAAAAGGATAACAAGTTAAAAGAAAATATCAACTTGAAGAATAATATAGAAACATTGAAAATTGAAAATTTAGAATTGAAAAAAATTAGATAAAATTACAAATAAAGTTTCAAAATTTAATAAAGTAAAACAAGAATGGAAAAATCTTATCAAAACTTCAAAACCATCAGGTAATAGAAATGGAATAGGATTTAAAAATATTCCTAAGCAAAAAGGGAATAATATTAAGAAATACAGTTGTATTTATCAAGAGACTAAAAGATCACCTAAGTCTAATATGAATACCAAAAATATAAAAATTTGGATACCTAAGACAAATAATAAGTTGATTAGACAAAAACATATCAACAACTATTTAGATAATGTAGTCTATAATAAAAATTATGTTCCTAAAGGTACCAAACCTTCAAGGGTGTAGCGACCCATTATTTTGTACCATTCAAATCGACATTAATCCACACATGTCAGACTTGAATGATGCATAATAACAGATTGTAAATAAATTTGGAGCAAACAAAATCAAATACACAGAATCACAGACACAGAAACATCAGAATAACTCGCAGCGGAATATACAATTCCATAGTAGTTCATGAAGCTACTATAACAAAGTCTCAAAACAAATACATAATATCAGTCTGAAAGCAACATAATAGAAATCCCAAATACATAGAAGTTCACTAATACATGAGATAAACAAGAACAGCTGAAACTGAAATAGATATATAAATAGATAGGCAGAATCTCCAGCAAAGGCCAGCTGCAAAAAGAGAATCCAAAGCTGTGAATACTCAGGCTGACTCGAGCGTAAAGCAAAACACAAAACACTCGATTCAGGACATATATATACTTGTATAATGTAAACCAACTCAAGTGAACCGTAATAAGATACAAGTAACTTAAAGGATGCTTGGGACCACCCATCGTCTAAGGATCCATTATACTATTTTCTATGTAGCAATGTTGCGCTATTATAATAATGTCTATAGTAAAATAAACTTACTTTAAAATAGCGTCGAAGGGTTACCCATATAGCCTCCAACACGTAATAGTCCCAATAGTTCATCCAATATCAGCATATCTCCAAATCGGGAGACTACCCTAAATACTACATGGGCTACGGGAGAAGAACAAACTCGTAGTAAGGCTTGCTATGGTAGGTGACAAGGCACACGAGGCAATGCCAGGGTAGATATACCAATTACGCTTCCGGGCTATGGTAACGCGTAGCAGCCACTACCGCCCACGTCGAGCCACACTCCCAAAATCAAAGGGGTGCACCCAATCAATCACAAAAGTAATAGAATGGTATCGAAGAAGTGTGTCCGATCGGAGGAGCTACCTCACTTGGCCCGTCGAACGCTCCTGTTTTAGCCACCTTAAGCAAACTCATGGGAGTCGGGTCCACGTTCATACCATAATAGGATCATCGCCACCATCCTACTTCGTTCTGGAATTTCCACCGCGTACACAAATGTTAAAGTGGTTTTCGGTATTGATAGAGAGTATGTCCACATCCAATCCCGGTCTCTTTAACAACCAATCGTTATTATAACCGTGGTTATAATTTAAAAATGGTATTTATATTTCAAAAATTAAATATCATTTCAACAATTCAATATGATTTCAAATCCATTTCAAAATATCAAAATATCTTATCTTTTCAAAAACCTCATTCATTTTTATTTAATTTAAATATCATCACAAATCAAATTACTTCATTTAAACCATTAAAAATGAAGTTATTATATTAAAATTCAAATATTCAATTTCCAAAATTTTAGCCTTTTCAAAGTTCATTTGTTCACTTAAATTTATTAAAACAGTGAAAATTAAACTTTTGCGGCATTTAGAAAATGCTACGGAAAGTTACTTTTGAAACAATTCAATTTAACAAAAGACAGCATTTAAAAATGCTGGAATAGATTTTAGGTTTCTAATTAAACCTTAGTTAAATTTAGCAACTACAGCACTTACAAAGTACTGTAATAGCCCTTAGTTTAATTTAGTCATTTAGTTCATTTGTATCAACTACACCACATAGAAATGCTGTAATATCCTTTACTTAAGAAATGATAGCACTTCAAAAATGCTGTTAATTAAATTCAAATTTTCAATACAATTTCATAAACCATTAAATTTTAATCTAAACCATTTTCAACTTATAAAAACCATATTTTCTCACTTTAAACTTATCATTTAAATACCTTTTAATTTATCATTTTATAAAGTGACATTTTCACAAATAATTATCAAATTTTTTAATAATTGACTTATAAAATAAATGTAAATTTTTTTAACATTTTATTTACTTTACATTTTAATTTAATTTACCATTTCATTAATTAAACTTAAATTCCATTTTATTTTTCTTAACTTAACTTTTAATTTAAAACACATATCATATTTTCTAAGTAAGTAATATTTCAAAATTTCAAATTTAAACCTTTATTTATTTTACCATTTTTAATCTATAGAAAATCAATAACACTTGATAAAAATCATTTTAAATTCAAATTTAAATCAAAATATTATAATATTTACATTTTAAAAATACTTTAAAAATTCTAGAAAAATATGTTAACCACGGGTCTGTATATAATTTTCTAACCTAGGTCAAGTGATACGGATATATATCATTTCAATCCGTAATTTGCAAAGAAAACCCAAGTTCTATCATTTCAAACCCACAGTCCCAAGTAAAATGAAATAAATAAAAATTGCTCAGGCCTATCATTTCAGCCCATAACAATTTTTCCCCTATTCTAAAGTCCGTTCGGGTAGGTATCATTTCAACCCATAGTGATTCGAATCTACAGGGAACTTGCAGTGTGATAAACTGATATAAATAAAAAGAATAGCATTATATAATAGTAACAGATGATATGGAAGGTGTATAAATAGTGGTGGACATCATATGATCATAGCTTAGGCAGTTATAACATGATAATATGAACTACAGATTCACAGAGTGTCAATTTACTAATTATACAAGTACGAAATGTCTAGTGAGAAATACTCACCTCTACAAGCTGGAGATAACAAATTCAGACACACAACATAGATCTGGAAAGCACGAAATCACGACTACGATTCAAGTGAGGGAAGTGCCAAAATAGTTGTCTTATGCATATCAAACAAAGCAATATATAGTACATGAATATCAACCTAAAATATGACATTGAACACTAGAAAATAAGGAACAACAAATAATTAAATAGCTTGCACTTGCTTTCACAATTACAATGCTTGGCCATATGATGATAAGGCATGACCATGGTGGTGTATTTGATCAAGCATGTAACCGTATATAGTCGGCCTAGCTAGGGAGTGAAGGAGCTTATGTGATAAATGGCATGAACAACACAAGTCAAGGCAAAAATGAAATTTTGTGTGCATCACAAGTTCGGCCATGGTTCCAAGGTGGCATGACCATGACTGGTGGAAGCTAGGGGTTGGTGTGGCAGTAGCATTAGGTTAGGTATAGGCTGGTGGAAGTGGTGCTAGTGGTTGCCGAGAGGGCGGTGAAGTGATGAAGCATTGGTGAGCTCGGCTATGCATATATATGAAGTGTTTTCTATTTTTTTTTGGAGCTTGCATCTTAGAGGTCACGGCCATGTAGGTCAGTGGAGATAGAGAGGTTTTGCAGCCGAGTGAGGTGGTGATGAAGGTGGTGGCAAAGGAGGAGGCAATGGCCGATTAAGCTAATTGAAAGCAAGGCAAAATAATACATAAAACAAAGAAGAAAGAGTAAGAAAAGAGTAAAATCATTACCAAATTTTTTTCTCAAATATGAAGGCCGAAAGTTTTTGAGATGAGAAACTTTTTTATGCATGAGAAATGAAATGATATGCGGCTGAAAAAAAGAGATAAGATCGGCTAATAATGAATGCAAGTGTTGATTGAAATGAAAAGGCAAAAGGAGGTGAAAAGTCTAAGGTAAATGAAACGATATAAAACTTTTCAAATTTCGCATTTTCTTTTTACATTTTTAAACGCATGAAAAATGAATATAAATAAAATAAAAACACAACAAATAATGTATGAAAAGAAATAATTAAAAAAAATTTAGATAAATATAAATAAATTAAGAAAATAGCTTAAAAATAGAAACTAGGTTTTAAAAATTGTAAATAAATACAATAAGCTTTGGAAAATTTTTAACATCACTTTAAAAATAATTTAAAAATGAAATCTTGAAATAAAAATAAATTTAAAATAATTTCAAAATGAAATAAAAATAAATTTAAAATAATTTCAAAATGAAATAAAATCAAATTTAAAAATATTTCAAAAATCTAGGGTCGTTACACTCTCCCCCACTCAAATCTTTTCGTCCTCGAAAAGAACGGACAAGGAAAATAAAGAAAGCAAGATAGATAAACAAATAGTACCTGAAACAAACAATTCCGAATTCGAAGCATGAATGCTCTCCTCCATCTCCCAGGTAAAATCTCGATCATCAGTACTCCACTATACTTTGACCAGATTAACAGATTTCCTTTTTAGCTGCTTCGTACCTCTGTCGACAATACGAAGTGGCTTCCTCTCGACAGTTAGATTAGGCTCAATATCCAAACTATCAAGAGCAGAAGGCTAGACAATAAGAGATGGATCATGAAGATATCGATGAAGATGTGAGACATGGAATACATCGTGCTGTCCAGAAAGCTTCTCGGGCAAATCCAGACGATAAGCCAAAGAACCAACTTTTTCCAAAATGCGGAAAGGACCAATGAACCTAAGAGAAATCTTCCCTCTACGACCAAAGCGAATGACATTGCTTAAGGCATAGACCTTAAGGAAAACCTGGTCACAAACAGCAAACTCCAAATTCCGCCTATGCCTATCAGCATACTTCTTCTGCCTATCCTGAGCAGCTCTCAACCTCCTCTTAATCTCCTCAACTCTCTCGGAAGCTTACAAAATCACATCAGGACCAAGAACCAAATGATTGCCGGATTCAATCCAGCAAGATGGAGATCTACAAGGTCGTCCGTATAGAGTAGTGAACAGAGACATTTTGATACTGGCCTGAATGCAAAGATGGAATGCGATAGATAAAGAGATTAAAATAGGCTTGAAACAGGAGATAAGACTATACCTAATAGCTATTATTGTGGGTGAATTCGACAAGATGGAGATGATCTTTCCAAGATCCTCCATAATCAAGCACACAAGCACAAAGAAGATCCTCGAGAATTTGATTCACTCTTTCCATTTGACCGTCGGTCTGTGGATGGTAAGCAGTGCTTAGATTCAGATGAGTATCCAGAGATTCCTGAAATGCTTTCCAAAACAGATTGGCAAAGATAGGATAACAATCACAAACAATGCTGAGAGGAACACCATAGAGACGAACGATCTCTCTCATTTAGATCTCAGACAAGCTAGAAGCAGAACGAGTAGACTTGACCAAAATGAAATGAGCGGACTTGGTCAGTCTATCCACAATAACTTAGATACTCTCATTACCCCTCCGAGTCCTCGGTAAACCATCGATGAAATCCATGGAAACCTGTTCTCACTTCTAATTGGGAATCTCAAGGGGCTACAACAAACCAGGGGTCTTCTGGTGATCGTCTTTGACTTGCTGACAAGTCGCACACCGACTAAAAAAGACAGAGATATCCTTGTTCATCCCTTTCCATCAATAAAGCCTCTTCATATCCTGATACATCTTCGGCACATCAGGATGAATAGAAAGTCTAGGTCGATGATTCTCCTGAAGCAACTCCAGCCTCAATCCATGAACATTCGAGACACAAATCCTGCCATTAATCCTCAAAATACCTCTATCATTGATCCGAGCTCCACTACCACCACTACTACCACCACCAACCCTACTACGAACACCCTCGTTCATCAATTTAAGCATCTCGTCCTCATCCTGGTTAGCCATGATACGGTCCAAAAGGGGAGAAGAAGAAATAACAAGCTGACATAACAAAGCCTTCTTCCGACTCAAAGCATCGACCACAACGTTAGCTTTAGCGGGAGTATAGCTAATATCGAGGTCGTAAGTAGGCAGAAACTCAAGCCAAAGAACTTGCCTTTGATTCAAATCCTTCTGGGAGAACATATATCTCAGAGACTGATGATCGGTGAAAAGCCAAACTTGGTTCCTAGAAGATGATGCCTCCAAAGCTTCAAAGCAAAGACAATAGCAAGCAGCTCTAAATCATGAGCAGCATAATTTGTCTCGTGGGTTTTCAACTGATGGCTGGCATAGGCAATGACCTTATCATCCTGCATGAGAACAGCACCCAAACCCTCACGACTAGCATCAGTATATACTGTCAATCCCTTACTTCCATTTGGAACGGTAAGAACTGGTGCAGAAGTTAGCTTGCTCTTTAACTCATTGAATGCAGCTTCACACTTCTTATCCCAGATGAACCTAGCATTCTTACGATTCAAAGCAGTGAGAGGTGCAGCAATCCGAGCAAAATTCTCAATGAATCCCTAGTAGTAACCGGCCAGGCCCAGAAAACTACGAATATCAGATGAATTCTTTGGAGTTTCTCAATCCTGCAACAGAATAGGGAGAACATAAGGACAACCGAAAAGATAGAATTATTAAATGATAAAAGGAAAGAGAGGAAAGAAAGCTTACATTGATCACAGCGATCTTGACTGGATCAATAGAAACTCCATTACTAGAAACAATATGCCCGAGAAATCGGACTTCATCCTTCCAGAAATGGCATTTTGAAAATTTAGCCTTCAATTAATGATTTCTGAGAGTCTCCAAAATAGATTTCAAATGCGACTCATGCTCTTCCTTGGTCTTAGAGAAGACAAGATGTCATCAACAAAGACTAGAACAAATTTATCAAGCATGTCATGAAAAACATGATTCATCAAATCAACAACGAAAGAAGGAGCATTAGTCAAACCAAAAGGCATGACTAACCATTCATAGAACCCATTCTTAGTATGAAAAGAAGTCTTGGGAATGCTATCCTCAGCAACCCTGAGCTGATGAAAACCTATGGCAAGATCAAGCTGAGAGAAAATAGTGGCACCATAAGGCTGATCAAACATATCATTGATACGAGGTATTGATATCTATTTTTCATAGTGAGCTTCTTCAGATCGCTATAATGAACACACATCCTAAAAGAACCATCGGACTTAGTGACAAAAACTACCGCTGCTCCCCATTCATCAAAACTAGGCCTAGTCAGACCTTTGGAAGCTAAGTCCTATATTTGTTTCCTTAAGTCAACCTTCTCGCGGGGTGCCATTCTTTTAGGAGGAAGAACAACAGGTTGAGCACAAGGAATAAGATTAATCCAAAAATCAATTTCCCGCTAAGGAGGCAAAGAAGTGACTTCACTAAATACATCGGGATATAGTCTAACCACAGGAGTCGAATCAAGTTCACTAGGGGAAGAATCCAGATAATAAATAAAACTGCCAGCAAAATCCTGAGGCATGCGGCACTGAATAATCAAAGAATCACGCTTATCTCCGACAAGAGTGACAATTCTAGATTTGCAAGAAATACGGGCTTCATGATTCCTCAACCAATCTTAACCAAGCAATAGATCAAAAGCATCGAATCCCAAAACATAGAAATCACCAAAAAAACGATAACCAGAATGGAAGAGTTTCACTCCTCTACAAATTCTATTAAGGTTCGTGGGACCTCCGACAGGATTAGAAACACATAAAGGAATAGAAGCATACCCAGGAGAAAAGAGATGCTCGAACTTATTACACAAATCAACAGAAATAAAACTGTGGAAAGCTCCAGTATCAAATAAAACTCGAACTGGATGATGAAATAAAGTAAATGTTCCCTGAAGAGTACCTTGGTCATCACCAGGAGCAGGAGCAGATGAAAGAACCGGAGATGTCGCAGATGAAACAGCAAATATACGAGAAGGCTTATCCTTCTACTGAGTAAGGCAATCCTTCCTAAAATGACCAAGCTGGAGACAGATATGGGAGAGATCACGCCTAGCCAACTGAGTAGGTGAAGGAACAGCAGCATAAGATAAAGTAGGACAGCTATTGGTATAGTGTCCCTTCTGATCACATCTAAAGCAGGTGATAGAAGAAAGATCAACTGGTTGCCTCTGAGAAGGAGCATATAATGAAGATCCGGACGCTTTGGCCAATTCTTCTTCTGCTGATGATAATTAGGCTTTCTCTTCCTAGAATTAGCAGAGGAAGACTGAGATGAAGGGGCACCAGCGGCAGCGGGACCCTTAGAAGTAGAGTTCTCATAACGGATAGGCATATCCATAAGCTGGGTGAAAGGACCATGAACATGAGCAATGAGACAACTATAGTACTCAGGACGAGCACCGGCAATGAACTTATCATTCTTCTTGAGAGGAGTGCTAATCAGGCTAGGACTTAACTTGGAAAGTTCATTGAACTTCCTCTCATACTTAGCAAAGACATGCTACCCTGCTCGAGATTCATAAATTCACGATAAAGCTGAGATTTCCCGGCTTTAGGTGTCCATTTTGCCACAAAAGCCTCCCTGGAAAAGAGATACAGAACAACATAAGATGGATTCAAAAGAAAAGGAAAAATAGGAACAAAATTCAGGATAATACAAAGGATGCCTAAACTGCTCCCAATAGTATCAGCTTCGACGATGTTGGCCATAACAGACTCCCACCAATCTACAGCATCCTCATGCAACTGCCAAGCTGCTAACTAACGCTTCTGAGCATCAGTAATCTTGAGACTAGTAAATATCCTCTCTAGACTCCGCAACCACTGCCGAGCCTCAATAATGCTCTCTTAGCCAGTGAATTGGGTTCCACCAAGTTGAGTGAATTCCTTACAGAGAACAGTGAATCTAACAGGAGCAACAGGCTAAGGAGCTAGGGCACTACCACGACCCCTACCTCTGGCATTTCCTTGATTCATCCTGAAAAATCAAGAATGAATTTAGGATAAGCTATAGAGAAGCCAAAGATAAATTAAGATAAGACAAGATAAATTCACTTGGATGAATATCCTAATGAAAGAAAACTCTACCAAGGTAGATATGAAAGGAAGGAAATTTAGAAAACATTTGAAAAATCCTTTTAAAACAAGAAAACATTTATATCAAAATAATTCTTTGAAAATACTTTTAAAAATCATTTTGAAAAAATCGTTTTATACTTTGAAAATACGTTCTCTCACAAAGATATGATTCTGAAATTGATTTCACTCATTCTAGGGCATTTCTACCCTATCTCTATTGAGTTTTTGCTTCGTAGGCAATGGTTGCCTAAAACCAAAGCTCTGATACCAAATGTAACGACCCACTATTTTGTACCATTCAAATCGACCATAATCCACACATATCAGACTTGAATGATGCAAAATAACAGATTGTAAATAAATTTGGAGCAAATAAAATCAAATACACAGAATCACAGACATAGAAACATCAAATAACTCGCAGTGGAATATAAAATTCCATAGTAGTTCATGAAGCTACTATAACAAAGTCTCAAAACAAATGCATAATATCAGTCTGAAAACAACATAATAGAAATCCCAAATAATAGAAGTTCACTAATACATGAGGTAAACTAGAACAGCTGAAACTGAAATAGATATATAAATAGATAGGCAGAATCTCAAGCAAAGACCAGCTCCAGAAAGAGAATCCAAAGCTGTAAATACTCATGCTGACCCGAGCGTAAAGTAAAACACAAAACACTCGAGTCAAGACATATATATACTTATAAAATGTAAACCAACCCTGTAATAAGATACAAGTAACTTAAAGCATGCTTGCTACCGCCCATACTCTAAGGATCCGTTAAACTATTTACTATGTAGTAATATTGCTCTATTATAATAATGTCTACAGTAAAATAAACTTACTTTAAAATAGCATCGAAGGATTACCCATAAAGCCCCCAACACATAATAATGTCCATCCAGTATCAGCATATCTCTAGATCGGAAGACTACCCTAAATACTCCATGGGCTACGGGAGAAAAACAAACTCATAGTAAGGCTCGCTATGGTAGGTGACAAGGCGCACGAGGCAATGCCAGGATAGATATACCAATTACGCTTCCGGGCTAGTGGTAACACGTAGCAGCCACTACCGTCCACCTCGAGCCACACTCCCAAAATCAAAGGGGTGCACTCAATCAATCACAAAAGTAATAGAATGGTATCGAGGAAGTATGTCCGATCGGAGAAGCTACCTCACTTGGCCCATCGATCGCTTCTGTTTTAGCCACCTTAAGCCAACTCACGGAAGTCGGGTCCACGTTCATGCCATAATAGGATCGTCACCACCATCCTACTTTATTCTGGAATCTCCACCGCGTACACAGTTGTTAAAGTGGTTTTCGGTATAGACAGAGAGTATTTTCATATCCGATCCCCGTCTCTTTAACAACCAATCGTTATTAGAACCCGTGGTTATAATTTAAAAATGGTATTTATATTTCAAAAATTAAATATCATTTCAAAAATTCAATATAATTTCAAATCCATGTCAAAATATCAAAATATCATATCTTTTCAAAAACCTCATTCATTTTTATTTAATTTGAATATCATCTCAAATCAAATTATTTCATTTAAACCATTAAAAATGAAGTTATTATATTAAAATTCAAATAATCAATTTCCAAAATTTTAGCCTTTTCAAAGTTCATTTATTCACTTAAATTTATTAAAACAGTGAAAATTCAACTTTCTCAGCATTTAGAAAATGCTACGGTAAGTTACTTTTAAAACAATTCAATTTAACAAAGACAGCATTTAAAAATGCTGTAATAGATTTTAGGTTTTTAATAAAACCTTAGTTAAATTAGGCAACTACAACACTTAAAAAGTGCTGTAATGGCCCTTAGTTCAATTTAGTCATTTAGTTCATTTGTATCAACTATAGCACATAGAAAGGTTGTAATATCCTTTACTTAAGAAATGATAGCATTTCAAAAATGCTGTTAACTAAATTCCAAATTTTCAATACAATTTCATAAACCATTAAATTTTAATCTAAACCATTTTTAACTTATAAAAATCAAATTTTATCACTTTAAACTTATCATTTAAATACCTTTTAATTTATCATTTTATAAAGTGAAATTTTCACAGATAATTATCAAAATTTTTAATAATTCACTT
Source organism: Allium cepa (assembly GCA_030765085.1). Classification (NCBI taxonomy): domain Eukaryota; kingdom Viridiplantae; phylum Streptophyta; class Magnoliopsida; order Asparagales; family Amaryllidaceae; genus Allium; species Allium cepa. The sequence goes on from CM060941.1 coordinate 1,049,276,268, forward strand.
ATAAAATAAATGTAAATTTTTTTAACATTTTATTTACTTTACATTTTAATTTAATTTACCATTTCATATATTAAATTCAAATTCCATTTTATTTTTCTTAACATAACTTTTAATTCAAAACACATTTCACATTTTCTAAGTTAAGTTATATTTCAAAATTACAAATTTAAACCTTTATTTATTTAACCATTTTTAATTTATAGAATATCAATAACACTTTATAAAAATCATTTTAAATTAAAATTTAAATCAAAATATTATGATGTTTACATTTTAAAAATACTTTAAAATTCTAAAGAATATATTAACCACGGGTCTGTGTATAATTTTCTAACCTAGGTCAAGTGATACGGATATATATCATTTCAATCCGTAATTTACAAAGAAAACCCGGGTTCTATCATTTCAAAACCACTGTCCCAAGTAAAATGAAATAAATAAAAATCGCTCAGGCTTATCATTTCAGCCCATAATGATTTTTTCCCTATTCTAAAGTCCGTTCGGGTATGTATCATTTCAACACATAGTGATTCTAATCTACAGGGAACTTGCAGTGTGATAAACTGACATAAATAAACAGAATAGCATTATATAATAGTAACAGATGATATGACAGGTGTATAAACTGGGGTGAACATCATATGATCATAGCATATGCAGTTATAACATGATAATATGAACTATAGATTCATAGGGTGTCAATTTACTAATTATATAAGTACAAAAGGTCTCGTGAGAAATACTCACCTCTACAAGCTGGAGATAACAAATTCAGACAAACAACAAAGATCCGGAAAGCACGAAAGAACGACTACGGTTTAAGTGAGGGAAGAGACAAAATAGTTGTCTTGTGCATATGGAACAAAGCAATATATAGTACATGAATTTCAACCCAAAATATAACATTGAACACTAGAAAATAAGGAACAATAAATAATTAAATAGCTTGCACTTGCTTTCACAATTACATTGCTCGGCCATATGATGATAAGGCACGACCATGGTAGCGTATTTGGTCAAGTATGGAACCATATATGCTCGGCCTAGCTAGGGAGTGAAGGAGCTTATGTGATAAATGGCATGAACAACACAAGTCAAGGCAAAAATGAAATTTTTTGTGCATCACAAGTTCAGCCATGGCTCCAAGGTGGCATGGCCATGACTGGTGGCGGCTAGGGGATGGTGTGGTAGTGGCTTTGGGTCAGGTGTAGGCTGGTGGAAGTGGTGCTAGTGCTAGCCGAGAGGGTGGTGAAGCATTGGTGAGCTCGGCTATGCATATATAGGAAGTGTTTTCTATATTTTTTTGTGGACCTTGCATTTCAGAGGTCACAGCCACGTAGGTCAGTGGAGATGGAGGGGTTTTACAGCTGAGTGAGGTGGTGATGAAGGTGGTGGTGAAGGAGGAGGCAATGGTCGAACAAGCTCAGTGAAAGCAAGGCAAAATAATACATAAAACAAAGAAGAAAAGAGCAAAATCATTACCAAATTTTTTCTCAGAAATGAAGGCTGAAGTTTTGGAGATGAGAAACTTTTTTTGTGCATGGAAAGCGAAATGATATGTGACTGAAGAAATGAGATAAGGCCGGCCAATAATGAGTGCAAGCGTTGATTGAAATGAAAAGGCAAAAGGAGGTGAAAAGTCTAAGGTAAATGAAAGGTTATAAAACTCTTCGAATTTCCCATTTTCTTTTTACATTTTTAAACACGTGAAAAATGAATATAAATAAAATAAAAACACAGCAAAATAATGTATGAAAAGAAATAAATAAATAAATAAATTTTAGATAAATATAAATAAATTAAGAAAATAGCTTAAAAATAGAAACTAGGTTTTAAAAATTGTAAATAAATACAATAAGCTTTGGAAAAATTTTAACATCACTTTCGAAATAATTTAAAAATGAAATCTTGAAATAAAAATAAATTTCAAATAATTTCAAAATGAAATAAAATCAAATTTCAAAGTATTTCAAAAATCTAGGGTTGTTACATTGGGTATGGCTACCTACTCCTCCTAACATCGAGGACCCTAACAAAGTATATGTGCACCAATTAAATATTCTTTTATTTTGCAGGTACCCAAAATAAAATATAAGGAGAAATGGATACTTGATAGTTGATGCTCCAATCATATGATCGAAAACTCAAAATATTATCAAATATAGCATACATCGATGGTGGAACAATAACTTTTGGAGATAACTCAAAAGGATATGTCGTTGGCATCGGAGAAGTCATCAACTCTGGTATTTCTAACTCTCCTATTATTACAAATGTTTTGTTAGTAGAAAATTTAAAATACAACTTACTTATTATTAGTCAATTATGCGATAAAGGTTTTCAAACAATTTCAAAAATGATAAATGTAATATTTTCGACAATAACAAACAACTTATTTTTGAGGGTTTTTGAAACAAAAATAGTTATGTCTTAAGTACGAATATAAATCGAAATTCAAATTTATGTTTAACCGCCAAACATGACGATCCATGGTTATGGCATAAACGATTTTGTCATATTAATTTTAAATACATTAACAAATTAGCAAAATATGAACTAGTTAGAGGTTTATCTAAAATAAATTACAAAGTAGAAAATTTATGTGATTTGTCAAATTGGAAAACTAAAGAAAAGCTCTTTTAAATCTAAAAATAATATTTCTACGAAACAACCATTAGAATTATTACATTTAGATTTATTTGGTCCAACTCAAGCACGATCTATAAATCACAACAAATATGTTTCCGTAATAGTTGATGATTTTTCAAGATATACATGGACTTTATTTTTAAACCATAAAAGTGACACCGTTGGAATGTTAAATTTTTTTGCTAAAAGGTTTAAAACTCAAATGAATTTGAAAATTAAAAATATTCGAAGTGATCATGGTGGAGAATTCGAAAATGATATTTTTACCAATTTTTGTAATAAAAAGGGCATAAGTCGTAATTTTTCTTTTCCTCGCACACCTCAACAAAATGGTGTAGTAGAAAGAAAAAATCGTACGTTGCAAGAATGTGCACAAACACTATTAAATATAGTGGTCTACCAAAACATTTTTGGGCGGAAGCTATTGCTATGGCTTGTTATGTTTTGAATCGAGTAACCATACGACCATGACTAAACATACTTGTTTTGAAATATTTTTTGGACGAAAACCTAAAGTATCATACTTTAAAACTTTCAGATCAAAATGTTATACTAAATAGAAAGTATAATTTGAAAAATTCGACCCGAAGGCCGATGAAGGAATTTTTGTTGGATATTCGGATCGTAGCAAGGCATATAGAATTTTTAATAAACGAACTAACACAATTGAAGAAACTTTACATGTTTCGTTTGATGAAAATTTTCTTAACCATCTAACTAATGACGATGAAGAAATAATTTAAATAACAAATACAAAAATTCTTATAATAATGAGACAAATGTACAAAATAATACTTTATTCTCATCTCCTAGAATTCTAAAAGATCATCCAAAAGGTGACATTAGTGGAAATCTTAACTCCAGAGTAAATACAAATCAACTTAACCAAATAAGTCATATAACATTTGTGTCAAATTTTTAACCAAAAAAATATAAAGAAGCTTTAAACAATAACTTTTGGATAATAGCTATGCAAGAAGAATTAAATCAATTTGAGCGTAATCATGTTTGGTAATTAGTACCAAGACCAGAAAATAACCAATTATAGTAACAGAATGGGTATTTAAAAAGAAAGCAGATGAAAATGGAAATATAGTTAGAAATAAAGCACGTTTAGTTGCTAAGGCATATAATCAAGAAGAAGGTATCGACTACGACGAAACTTTTGCGCCAGTAGCAAGACTCAAGGCGATACATACATTACTTGCTTTTGCAAATCATGACAATTTTAAATTATTTCAGTTGGATGTCAAAAGTGCTTTTTTAAATGGTTTTATTAAGAAAATGTATATGTTGAACAACCTTCATTTTTTGTTCACGAAAAATATCCCGATCATGTTTTTAAATTACAAAAAGCCTAATATGGTTTAAAGTAAGCCCCCCGTGCCTAGTACGAATGTCTTAAAAATCATTTAACTACATCTGCTTTCCAAATAGGTAAAATCGACATGACTTTATTTATTAAACGAAAAAATAACGGCATTTTAGTTATACAAATTTACCTAGATGATATTATTTTTGTTTCAACTAATGAAAATCTTTGTAATAAATTTTCAAATATTATAAAAAACGAATTTGAATTGTCCTACATGGGAGAATTAAATTTCTTTTTAGGTTTAAAAATAAAACAACTTGAAAATGGTATTTTTATTCATCAAGAAAAATATTGTAACGATCTACTACGTCGTTTTAAAAAGGATAAAACTTCAAGCAAACCAATACTAATGAGTACTAGTGTTCACTTGGAAAAAGAGGATAATGGAAAAGATTTTGATGAAAAATTATATCGTAGTATGATTGGCTCCTTACTTTATTTGATGGCTAGTCGACCCGACATTATGATTAGTGTATGTCTTTGTGCCCGATTTGAAGCAAAACCAAAAGCATCTCACCAAAGAGCTGTTAAACTTATCTTACGATATCAATCTAGTACTAGATATTATGGTTTGTTTTACCCTAAGGGATCATCGTTTGAACTAATTTCATATAGTGACGTGGATTTCAGTGGACGTAAAACAGATCGTAAGAATACTAGCGGAACGTGTCACTTTATCGGACAATCATTGGTTTCATGGTTTAGCAAAAGAAAAATTGTGTCTCCTTATCTACTTGTGAAGCCGAATATATTTCAGCAGCTCTAGTAAGTGCACAAGTGATATACATGTAACAAACACTTAAGGATTTCGACAAAGTTATCAATAAACCACCAATACATTGTGATAATACGAGTGCAATAAATCTATCAAAAAACCTTATAAATCACTTATGTACTAAACATACAAACATACGACATCATTTTTTATGTGACAATGTAGAAAAAGGAAGTATTACATTAGAATACGTAAATATCGAGAATCAAATAGTAGATATTTTCACAAAATCAGTAAATGAACAAACATTTGTTAAACTGCGATGCGATTTAGGAATATGTTCTCCTAATGATCTTCTAAACTAATACTACATTTTCATTTGCTCTATTTTTGGCTAAAAAAATTTATCCATAAATTAAAATTGTTAACTCCTTCACCTTAAATTTTTTAGTTGGTTGTTTTCTGAAATTACCTATGAATAACCTTTAAAATCATGTATAAATAACTTTAGTTTACAAAACAAAAAGTAAAGAATATATAGATTTCATATTTTTTTTACAACAGAAAATAAAAAAATACCTTTCGACAACTCTCATATCTCCTTCTCGACACCAACAACAGATAGTTGAGCGGATATGCCTCATCGCCTTCCTACTCCTACACCAAATCAGGAACCGACATATAAGTGGTCCTCCTACCACATGGGATTCACTTCCGATAAAAAGAAGTCCAAACGATCTCTATTTGTCTCTCCTAACACCAAGGAGAAAATCGATGAGATACATCACTGCCAAAGGCAAAAAAATAGATTTACAATGAGAATTATACTTTGAACGAAAGGTCACCACGCGACGACTAAGTTTTTTGGACCAAGTAGAGATAAAATTTTGTAATTCACGAAAGAAGGATGTACATGAACCACTTTCGATTCCTTGCAATCCTTTGAATCCCTCTACTTCTTATCGTACACCTTTGGATTCTTCACCTAGGCGATTCTCTGGTTTCCCAAGAACCAATGAACGTGGAAATATATGGTCTCCACTCAAGCCATGGAGGGATGGCAAATCTGAAGATCGCAATGATCCATCATCATCTAAATAAATTTACTTATTCCCATTGTATTTTTATCTACGTATATTTATATTTTGTTTCACAATTAATACTATTATGTTTTACTAAAATCAATCTCTCACAAAATAAGCAACACCCTAGGCTATTTTAAGACAAACTGGTCATTTCAGACATCTGGAAATTGTAATCAGACGTCTGACACTATTGTATCACATATAATTTCAAACGTCGTGCACATATCAGACGTATGATATAACCTTCTAGATGTCTAAAAATTATATCAGACGTCTAAAAATTATCTCTTCTTAATAAAAAATACAAACCAGTCTATTTCAGACATATGAACTATTGACCAAACGTCTGAACAAAGTCTCTGCCTAATACGATACAAAATCAGGCCATTTTCAGACGTCTGATATTATATCTAGACGTTTGAGAAAACTATCTGTCCTACAAAAATTACACTTCAGGCTATTCCAGACGTCCGATAATTTTCTCTGCCTTTCAAAATTTACAAATCGATCAATTCCAGACGTCTGATTCTATTTACTCTCTTCAAACTAGGCTAAATCATACATCTGATTCACCTACCAAACATCTGAAATTCAATCGACACTCTTAAGTACCTTGATAACGTCTATTTTTTATTTTATTTTTCTCACTTACGTTTCATTTCATTTCTACTGCAAAGTCGATTATCTATTTCTCAAAATTACTTTCCCCAAACTCGTTCGAATTCCATGGCTTCTAAAACAAAAAACCCCTAAGATCTCTAAGCGAAAGAAAGACCAAGCAACTTCATCCAACCCACAAGTTTGCTCCGACGATCAAATTGAGTGATGGATGAATCGTGTACCACATTCACTCAAGAGATACGAGGATATCCAAAAGAAGAAACTCCATATAGGTCCATTTTATAATTTTATAAAGTTCCCAATGTATGATTTAGACGAAATGTGCGATAGTGCTCATTTAGAAACATTGATATCCTTTAATCCCAATAACATCCTAATCGATCAGCTATTCATATTTCTATTCTATGCTAATTTATATAGCACGGTAGTTTGGAACACTGATAACGATGATAATGGGCTATGGTCAAGTATTTATGGCAACACAATTAGACTTACTCCAGGGATCATAAGCCAAACTCTCGGATGCGCCAACACGGGAGAAGATTTATATGTCATTCCGGATATACACCTCAAACCGAGAGATTATATCATACATCAAATATGGGAAGATGAAATGTCTAGATTTGCATCTAAATACCTAAGACCTAAAGCGAGACTTCCCACTAGAGTGATTATCAATACTATCATTCCACGCCTAAGTAGTCATAAGCAAATCATGGAGTTAGAGCATAAGGCCCTATATGCTATATTCGGTGGAACACGGGTTAATTGGGAAAAATTTGTATTTGACAAGCTCAAACATTTTTGGACTCGATCATGCACATCCATCATCCATCCTACATATATCATGAGAATTCAAAGAGCTCACAACATGCCCTCATATTTATCCGCTTTTGAAGAGATTTCTCCGAAATATGCATCCACAAAAATTTTCTCTCTGATGCACTTACCGGAAAATCCTTCGGATTTTATATCATTTGAATAGTGGACGCAACGTCATCAAGTCGGACAAGCTAGGCCTCCACCTCAAACACAACCTGAACCATCATAAGAGGTGGAGCAACATCATGAGAATACTCCTCCTTCTCCGGCACCATTTGATTATACGTGCCAAGATGATATTTTTGAAACTCACACTAAGACAAATCCAAATGAGAGTATTCACGACTTAACTCTCCAAAATCAGCTTATATTATCTCGAAATCAAATATTATTGGCTAAGCGCATTGATGGTTTTGAAACATCGTTTGCTTCTCGCCTAGCCACAGTTGAAGCATCACTTTCAACTACATTATCCGTTCTAAAGGAGGTTCTTCAACGGGTTCGTGGTCCTACACCACCTTTGGAAGATTGGCCAACTCCAATGCCTTCCCCTCCTCCTTTAAAACATTCAGCATAGAAAACATCGAAATCAGGCAAAATGAATAAGTCAAAAGTTGTAGCTTAGTTTCTAATATTTTCGGAATATTAAAAATTACCGAATTCCGATAAGAATTGTTAAAGTTGTGGATAAAACAATTCTGAGATTTGAATTTCACAACTTCTGTCATTTTGTCTTGGGACAACAATAAACAATTATAATTTTGGCCAAGATAACATCGAAATTTTGGAAAACTCAAAACATAAAAGTTTTAGAACAAAGTCTAATCTTTTTGGAACATCTAAATTTATCGAAATCGGTTGAGGAACGAAGAAGTTATGGTCAATTTAGTTTCAGCCTTAAGCACCAAGCTAATATTGGTTTTGCTCTCGGGATTACAGTAGAAAAATTCAATTTTGTCATAGCTAACATCCAAATTGCAGGAAACACAAAACATCAAAGTTGTAACACATGAAATAATCTTTCCAGAACATCCAAGAAATCGAAATTTCATTAAGAATTGAGAAAACCTATTTAAATTTCTAGTATTCATGTTATTCTTGAAGAGATGATAGTTGTAAGCAAAAGTGGCTCGGTTCTATCAAAAACGCAGCTTAGTAATTTGACGACGAAGAGAAAGAACCTCTCGAACACACTCCGACATCTCCTTCAAAATAAGCTAGCTCTTCCAAAAATGAAGATGAAGGAGATGATCAAGATAAAGCTTCCTCAAAAGATCCTTAGATTTTTTAGGACTCCATCTTTTGTATCCAAATGATTAAAAATCTATTAATGTAATCGATTGATATGATTAATGAAATTTTCTTTTTGGTGTGTTATTTCTACGTATATTCATGTAATATTACAGCGATTGGAAAAAACCTAATGGTATAGACATGATGTCTACAATTAAAAAGTTACTACTCCTTTTTGATAATGCCAAATGGGGAGAAATAATAAAAAGCACAATAAATAATGGAAAGCACATATTCAGGGGGAGATTTATAAAATTATATATAAGTACATTGTATAGTTGTCATCATCAAAAGGGGGGATTGTTAGGAAATCAAATCTACGGTTTCGATGACAACAACTATATATTGGAAATCTAGTATGCATATATATATATATATATATATATATATATATCTGTATGTGTGTGTGTGTGTATTTGTATGTAAAGGAACTTGCTAGAGCAACATCACTAGAAAGACAAGAACAAGGCTCAAAGGATACTACAAGTCGATAGGAACAAAGAAGCATAAGAAAAAGAGCATGAAAACTAATATGCACAATATCATACGTCTTGGTGCACAAGCTAGACGTCTGAAACATTTCTTTGGAAAAACAGACAGGCTGAACTAGACGTCTAGCAATTGCACTCAGACGTCTGATCTACTACTATATTCAAAAATATATATAGTATCAGACGTCTAAAACATATTCCAGACGTCTGATTTCAAACTGAGATTTCAAATATGAACTTCAACTGCCATATTCGAATAGACATCTCCGCTTCTCTTCGTTGCAACTCTTCATCATCAACAGAAGTAACTATAGAGCACTCGTTAATGGATGCAACTACTCAAGAAACCTCTCTACAACTATGTATATCATCAAGAATCAAGAGAACAAATTACCTTACTTACTTATGCTCTCTAATTACATACTCTATCTTATATTCTTGACCTCTAGCAATCTATACTTGATTTCACTCTTTCATATATTCAGTTCTTCTAAGACAATACTCTCTGGACATATATTGGAAGCATTTGTACTAATTAGTCAATATCCGTGTTATAGGACACACATTTGACAAGAACAACTTATTGTAACCAAGCCTATTCCTCTAGGCGAAGTGAGGGTGTTTGATAGTCGAATTCTGATGGGGAGCTACGGGACTAGACGTAGGACGGAAGGTCCAAACCAGTATAACATCCTGGTATGCTTATTCTATATTTACTTAGATTAATATTGTTTTAGTTGCATCATATATTTTTTCACATATACTTGCATATAACTACACGATCCACCCTATAGACTTACAAATCCATACATGGGTCGGCTAAGGAGTTCTGTTCGGTCTTATTTCAGTGCTCGTGGTCTGGTCATTACAGCTAAACGTAACTCGCTCGGTGCAGGCAAGCGAAGTTGGTGGTCGTCGATTCCACTTGAAGTATGGCAGGTTGCATCATCGCTTGCTTTGAGTCCCTAGGAGGATTGCTTCGGGCTTTCACCAAGACACCCCGTTCGGCATTTGGCGCTCGGTCGATGGCGCTCGGCAAATGTGGCTCGGTCTGGCATGTAGGAGTTGTCGGTAGCTGGCCGAGGTACTCTGCTCCTTGGCCTGAGAAAGAAGTCCGGCCTATCTTCGTCGATAAATAGAGGGGCAAGGGTGCGGTGGAGATGGGCCTTTTTTCGAGAACTCTGAGGACATACTGCCATTTTCTATAGTGGTTTTCTTTTAGTTAAAACTTGAATTCGAGCTATTGGTTAACGGATTATATCTATATTCAAGTCTTATAGGAAAGCAATAAAGATTATATTAACAGTGGACATAGGCAGTTACGCCGAACCACTATAATTCTGGTGTTCTTGTTTCTACGGTAAGTTTTGAAAACATTCCTCTGTTTTAATTTATTTTCTTCATTAATCTCTCTACATAATCATACTCAAGGGTGTTAGTGAACAATTTTGGTGCTAACAGCTACATGTATCAAACACATAAACAAATCACTATGTCATAGACAATATAACATGTACGCTAATTTCTATTGCCAATGCATAAGGAATTCATCTTACATGTTCTGTATTAAATATTTTAATAAGGTGCCTTTGCGTATCGTTTTGAGAAATTTCCAATACATTTTATACTAAAAGACACCATTTACAAATCCAATGTCGAGTATTAAAATAGCCAAAACTGATTTTTAACATAAGTAGAGCATTAATAATCAACAGTTTGTTGTTTACTTATGATTTAGAAAAATCTATGTACCTTTTAACTTTCTTTCTTATCCATATGTGCTTCCTCTACATTTTGACCAATAATCAAACTATTTGATATTTTTATTAAAAAAGCTTGTTAAATTTTAATGCTTTTCTGAATGATAATTTCGTATCCACTTTTGGATTGTATTCGAAAATCCATAAACTTAATATCACTCCTACTGCCTTCAAGACACTTAATTGTTATATGCTAATAGTTTATTCTAAATCATTATTTAGAATTTTCCATTTTAGCACATATGTACTAAAACACAAAGTCATACAAAGCAATAATTTTGTGGGTAAATCCGAATCAACTTGAGCACATCGAATGGTGAATCCATTACGTTAATTTCAACAACTGAAATTCACAGTATTATTCTTATCAATATGGTTCACTATATTCCAACTGCAGTTGCCTTTCTATTAAACACGTATTTGAAGCTAATGAATCGTATCCTTTTAGATTCATGTATCAAAATTATATTTTTATTATTTACTTAGAATCTATTTCGTATCTTCGCATCATACCATATCATAGAGTCAATACTCTTAATGGTTTAATTACAACAACCAAGGATTATTTATTCTTGACATTGACAAGAAATTCATAGATTCTCTTTAATGTACAAGAATACTCATTAGACGTTCTAATGTATTTATGTTCATTTAGGTTCTGTCAACTTCATTTCATCCCTTATAATAAGTTTTATCATTGGAACGTACCTAATTTTATTTTATACTAATAATTTATTTAATAAATTCCTTTGCTACGAAGTTGGTATTTCTTGAAACAATAGTTGTTTCTCAGTGCAATGGAACATACATTCAATTTTTTTTATGAATTGCCTTATATAAAAAAAATTTGTATTAATTCACAATATATTTACGCTCACAGCATAAGTTAGTCATTTAATGACTATCGTTTTCAAAATTCTGCTTGGACGATTTATATGGGATCCCTTATGTACAATATTACGTATAATCTATTGACTCGCATAACTTGCCAACTCTTTGGCCTAGGATATGTATAGGTTTCTTATAAACCCTTACCTCGTACAATTTTTCAAACTATTATTTGGATGACATTAACTTTAACCTTGTGTACTACTCTTAAGCACACACCTTGTAGAAAGAATTTAACTCAAATTCACTCATCATTAATCATACTTTGTCCTACAAAGTTCAGCTGCTCCTTATCAATACATCATTATGTATTATAAGGTAGAGTGACCTTCGAGACTAAATCTTTATTCATATTAGGTACATACATAACTCTTTCCAATATACTCATCCATTTGATCATACAGAACCATTTAAGTCGCATGTTATATTATTTTCATTTTATATTTTATGTGCTTATCATAGATTTATACATGTATGTCCAAACATATGTTCATATCTGTGGTAACTCATCAGTGAATATGATAAAGAATGCGGAACCGCTTTGGTATTAATAGACTTACGATTGCATACGTCTATATGTATCAATCAAAAGAGTTTATCAAATCGTGTGGCACTACCATTAAATGGATGTATAGACCTTGATTGTTTGAGACATAATGAACCAGTATTATATGATTCATAATCATATAATAAAAGTTATTTCTCAAAACTAGGGCTTAGTTTATAATTTTAAAATAATTGTAAATAATTTTAGACACTTCATTTTTTTTGAGTGCATCACTTTTGTTATGGAAAAAAGTACCACATTATAGTTTTATTTCATAAAGAATATTCATAATATTTACATCAAAATATAACTATGTCTATTTTTCATTTGACACCAAAAAGTAGTCATAATTTCATAAATAATGTTCAACATGTTGTACGAAAACAATTTTCGTAATTTAATATAATCAATAAGTGTTATATGGGATGTTTCCACTATTTCCACCATTACTATAATAGTGTACTAAATTTGGAGGTCCATCATTCACTTAATATAGGTTATTTATTTCATATACTGCAACTAGTTTAAAACGGAGAGTTCTTTGATCAAATATAATGAACTCGGAGAAATAAACATCATAGAAAACAATTTTCTATATGAAAATACATTTTGGAATAGAAATCGTACTTCTCATTCCAATGTTAAGTATTAATTTTTAATATTACAATTCTCGTTTTCGATGTTTATTTAAGAAGTAAAAGTGACTAACTACTCTCTTCATCTCAACTATACCTTAAATTACATCTACTCTTGTACACTCGTTTCTCTTTCTAAATGGTCGAACCATTCAAAAGAATACCCTTACTACAATATCATGATGAACTCTTTACAAATGCATACTAGATCATCCTTAACCTTTAAGGACATCAAATATATTGCACTTCGCATAAATCGATCAAGCTAATGTTTCAGCGATCGAGTTCTTTGATATATCTTATAGTATTAGTCTAGTATTACATTTAACACAATACGATCTTTATTGTAATCGATCAAATTGAATACTTGATCTCACAGTATGATTTATTTTCTTATTTTTGATGAACTAATTTCATCAAAACATCGTACATTACAAACTGCGACCGTTCATCATAACACTTACATACGATTTTATATGGATCAAATATCCTGTTTTGTATTGTTTTTGAGTTCGAAACTAATAGAATGCAATATACGATCTCAGCCAAATAATCACGTAAGTGACTAAATTACGAATGTATTTAGTAGTTGTAAAATCAGGTGCTTGCATGGGGGTTGAAACGTTAACATGCGTTAAGCATTTGTTAGTAAGTATATTTAATATTTCTTTCTATTAATCTTTAATTCAGTTTAATTGTATTTGCTTCATTGATAAAAAAATTATTAGACGTATTAAATGCACAAATATATCAATGTAGATTATTATAGCATCATATAGCATATGTTCTTACAATATTTGAAAGATTAAATATTATTATTTCATTTTTCTAATAAGGCTTCCACTAGTCTTTTATGTTTCAGCAAACCCTAAGTCGTAACACCGAAGTCTTTTGAGTTCACTAGTGGGTGTTAGGGATCGTCCATCTTTGAATTCTAACATTGAGCTTGCTTTAACAATTCCTATCTCCATGGACGATGGATAACTCTTTATCTGTTGTGTCATATACAACTCCTAAACCTTGGTACCTCGTTCTAATTTCACTTTGAACTTATGAAGTTAAAGCACTTAGTGTTTCTATAGAGGTAAAGGTGCAAAAGGTTATAGCGAAGATAAAGCGAGGATATAGCGGAAAATAGCGGTTGTGTGAAAAGCTTAATTAGATATAAAATTAAGCAGTTAAAGTTAATTTATTCTCGTTCTCACATCATTTTTCTAGGAATAATAAATGTTGTTTAATATTATATAACAAAACCGAAGAATATCATGATGTATGCGGTCTAGATATAGTGACTACAATAGATTTCTAACTTATTTTGAGCAGTTTTGCCTTAAAAAATAGGTGTTTACCATAACTTTGTTGATTTGATTTAAAAGTAACTTAGTCAAATCAACCTTTTTATATTAATGCTGCTAAAGCGGATACGAAAAAAACCTTCATTTAGCGGGTGTAGCTGAAAAAACTATGCTTAAAGCTGATCTACTGTTCACTTGCGCTATAATGTAAATGCGTAGTGGTTGAAGAGCACTACATGCTATAGCAAAGATTTTGCGGGGCTTTAACAAGGGTTTAATTGTACGACTTCGAACTTGATTTTGCACCAAAATGGAGACAAAATTATTCACTCATAGCTACCATATCGCGAAGGCCAAGGTATAGAATACTTACCTTGAGTTTGCTCAACAACTAAGGGGTATGCAAGTAATTTATTAATATATATATATATATATATATATATATATATATATATATATATATATATATTTATATGGTAGAGGAAAATATTACATTGAAGATTCATAATCCTCAATATATAACATTGAGTGATATCGACTTATGGAGTAATGCAATTCTTATCAATTACTCTTGTGATTCAAGTGTCGGACACATCGAAAATCATGGTATACACACATTTACGTCTTTATTTATTCCTTAAGTCGAGTTAAGGTTACTTATTTTTGCATCTTTAATTTATATTCATATTGTATTAGTTTTATTTTTATTTTATATTTCATATTACTTATATAATAATCTTATATATCTTGTTAATTTTAATTAATTGACTTTTAATAAATTTTATATTATTATAATATGACATTTATATTAAATATTTATTATATATTATGAACTTTATAGTATAATACCTATATCTCATGTATGTGTGTCTTTTTATTTAATTAACCTTTAATTTATTTATTTAATTAATTAACCATTTATTTATTTATTTATTTAATTAACCTTTAATTTATTTGTTTAATTAATTAACCTTTAATTTATTTATTTAATTAAATAATTTTAATAAAATTATATTAATTTTGAAAAATATTATTCTTTACATACATGTATACTTAAGATATCTTAAACACTTTAAAAAATCATAACATATGTCAAAAATATATAATACATGTATATATTTTCATTAATTAACTTATTTAATTAACTAATTTATTTTATTAGTCCCGTTAATAAATTCAAAATTTTGAAATTAATTTATATTATTATTCAAACAATTAGAAATTTTTATCATATTATAACTTTTATAATATATGTATATCTTATTTTAATTTAAATTTTAAATTTAATATCTTATATTTTTAATTTTCAAACAATTTTGAAAATTAGCCCAAATCTCGATTCAAATTGAGCCTTTTCTATTAGGCACAATCTTTGGGCTTACATATATGTTCGGGTCGGGCCAGTAGCCAAATAGGGCAGAGTATTAGATTACCCAAACTTAATCCATGACACTCCCTTTTGTAGACATCCTACTAACTGGGTAGTGAATTTAAATAGTTAACCTTAACATGAATAATTTAGACCACATAGAGTATTGGGCTCTGCTACCATTATTGAAACTGGGTCAGCCCGCAACAGAAGTAATGAATGAATTTCTAATTTTTATATCATTTTGGATCTTTAGTAGGCTTATGAAGTCTAATTTATTTCGACCATTTCTAAATTTCTTTTAAGTAAAATCATTATATTATTTAAATTTATAAAATGATATTATATTATTTGATCAATCTTGTACAATATATATACATCTATCATATATATATCTGTGTGAGCATATGTAACATATAAATCTGTGCAAGGTACAACATGCTCATGTATAAATGTTGAGATTTACATTTCAACGAACATGCTAGCACATATAATATACAAGCATATTGTCCAAATTTATTTTTATATACTTTAATTTATGTAATTAAAATGTTACGATATTTACATATGAATATATAAAGACTATATTTTAGTTATATTATATGTATATATATATATATGCCCACCAACATACATAGAATTTTAAGTTTAAATATATATATAATTATACAATATGTTTAAATAATTTTCTTTTTTTGCAAAGTAGAAAGCAATATACATACGTACATACATATATTTTAACGTTTTAAATGCATTTATTTATATATATAATATGATATTAAGTATATACATATACATAATAATATCTTCAAAATATACAAATATATATATATATATATACATACATATATATTTGCATGTATATAGGTATGTATGCACGTATATTAAAATACACACACACCCCTATTATTGTGCATGGCAAAATATACATATATTTTTATTATTATCTTTACTTTTATAATTTTAAAATGTATTTTTAAAATAATAGTGGATAATGCTTTAATAATTAATAAAATTGGTGAAATTATTACTTTTGAATATAATTTAAAATTTAAAATTTTAATAAAAAATCTGAGTGATATTTTTATTTCAAACATTTAAAGTATAATTTTATAATTTTAAAATAATTTTAGATCTATTTTAAATTTTGGCTAGCATTTGAAATTTCAATAAAAAAGATTAGTTTTAATATTTCTTCCAAATGTATATTATGTACAAATCTAATTTTATAAAATATATAGCATATTTTATAGTATGTATATATATTTTTATAAATAATTTACCGCAATAATTAACTTAATAATAATGTGTATAAAATTTTTTTTAGCTGAAATAACTTCGATATGAAACTATTTGTGTGAAATTTTGAAGCTATATTTATATGTAGATTATGATATAGGATTTAAATTACTAATATCTTCTATTTCAAATTGTATACTAAATTAATTAAAAAAAGAATTAATTGAGCTGTGAGCATTATAGATGTTAATATGTTAAAAAAACTTTTTTAATACATACATAAATACTTACGTGTGTGTGGGAGAGAGCGCGTGTGCGTGTTTGTATATGAATATACAACGATCTAATTCTGATAATATGCTTGTATAATAGAATCGCCACCTAACTATCAAAATAATATATTTGTAATAAATAATGTGGATACATTATTATTCATAAATACATTGGAAATTTATCTTATATCCAATTCCTTTAAGTATACCTTGAAATGATGAGATCTACCCCTTGAATAGTTTCTAATAGAGTGTTAGTCTGTGAATCGATGACCACCAATTATTGAATAGAAATTAATTTGATTTGATTTGAACACGAATTGATGAAGGAGGATAGGGTTATTGTTCGACCAAAAATAGGGCAAGATGGAGGCTTCAATAAATCTTCCAAATGATGAGGATAGATATCCTTATATAAGGAAGATAAGGAGAAAATTTTAGATCTAATGTTTTTACTCATTCTCCTTCGATTTTAGCTATCCATTTCAAAGTTCTCTGATCCTCATTAGGCTGCAGCTATTACCCCATATTTGAGCCGATCGTACTAGCCCCTATCATGGGCTTTAAAAATATTTAGAGCCCAAACAAAATATTATGCAATTAAATCCAATTTAATGCTTGTCGATATCACATATCGATTAATATGTTTATAATTATTATAAATATATTTAATAATATTTGTTCATCAAATCAAATTAAATTTTTATAATTAATATTTCAAGTATTAATTAATTTCTAACTATTACAAAGTAATTAAATTGTTTGGTCAAAGAAATATTCATCATTTCACTTGAGTGACTCATTAGGTGTAAATTTGATTTGCGATTAATATCGAGATACTCAAATATTAATCTTCACACATCACTTAGTAGGTGCATTTTGGCCAAATATATCACTTACTTAGTTTCTGTAAAATCCAATTTTACTTTGTCAAGCATTACCCAGTACTTTTATTTACACCAATTCACTTCGTCAAAACTATATCACTTAAGACTTATGGAAATTAGTAATGGTCAAAATTCCAATATCATCCATATTCAACACCATAGTCTAAACATAAAGTCCTTGGTTCAATAATAACAATTATTATTAACCGGAATTCTCTGGCCAAAGACTTTGACTCTGAGTTGAATTATTTGACCATGATACTAACCTCGTATAACCGAGGAGACAAATCCTCTCTTGAATAGTGTTTCACTTTCAATGCGTCCACTCGATCCAACTATAGTCACTCGATGGACATCGTGCTAAGATTTGACTATAATCATAGCGTAAGTGCTTTAACTATGATTGGCTTGATCATCTGAAGAAGGATTGTCCAATATTTTCAAAATGAGATTATATGATGGGTAAGTGATGATGACTTGTGCCT
This sequence comes from Allium cepa, assembly GCA_030765085.1. Taxonomy (NCBI): domain Eukaryota; kingdom Viridiplantae; phylum Streptophyta; class Magnoliopsida; order Asparagales; family Amaryllidaceae; genus Allium; species Allium cepa. Next base: position 1,049,294,696 of record CM060941.1, read on the forward strand.
TAGAGGAATTACTAGGATCTAGCAGGTATACTGCATAAGAGAAATAAAATAAGCTTATATGATCAGGTGTTCTCTATTTTTGGAAACTCACTTCTATTCCTTCCTACAAATACCTCGGTTATTGATTTTTATGATAACAACTTTAGTAAAAATAATACATTCATATAAAATATGGATACTAATGTTTTTTTCAAGTTTAATAGAATATATGTAGGAAAGGTATTAAATCGAAGATTGTGTAGTATAGAGACGCAAGAAATGGACATGAAAACACATGAGTATGAAGATCTATGAAGATCTCAAAACTGTTGTATGGTATATTGAGTCGTAAAATGTTGTTAAAGTCCCTAGTAGCAATCTGTGATCTCTATTCCTTATTCTTTTATCCTTTATATTTAAAACAAAATATATTTAAAAATATTTTATAAATTTTTTTAAAAGTTTAAAATGTTGATAAACTATGTTTAAATTATTTGGTATCAAATAAAGCATAAGATTTTCAAAACATTTTAAAATAAACAAGTTTTCAAAATATATTAGCCTATGTCGACATATAAGGAGATGATATGTAAACATACATGCTACTAATTTGAAATTCAAATTTTGAAATGAAGTATCTATTTATCACGACTCTTCATAATTGGACATGTGGGTTTCAAACAAATTTTTTAACAAATACTTTCTTATTATCTTCTCTCCTCTTATTCTACCAAAATTTTAAGTGAAAATTTATTCAGTTCTTCCTAAATTCAAACCATAATCGATTCAATCTTCATTGTATTGAATCTATACAACAAAACTCTTTGCTTTCAATCATCTGTCCCCATCGAAGATCTAAGTGTTGTCTAAGAGGCTATATGTTCAATTGTAACCAAAGATCAAGGCATTTTCTTTAGAGAAACCATCAAACTCTAGTTGTATTAGAGTGGGTGTGATTGTAGCCCTTTCAAATCAATTAGTGCGCTTGGTGTCCTAGAAGTCCAAATGGGTGTGCTTGTGTCCCATTCATATCAAGTGAGTTTACCCAGAGCTTAGAAAATCTAGAGGGTATGTCTCGTAGCCTTGAAATCGAGATTATATTGTGTTGTCTTTTACCCATTTAAAGATTGGCACTTAAAAAGAAATCTATTGAAGAAACTGTACGGGACTGGATGTAGGGTAACTCCGAAGTAGTATAAAAACCATTTGTGTGATCTCTCTAATTCTCTACTTTTTACTTTACTACAATTATACTTATTTGTGATTGCATCTATGATTGTTCATTCTGTGTTGATTAATAATAAATTTGAAAGAATTATAAAAATATTCATAAAATTTAGAAAACACTATTTACACCCTTCTAGTGTTTTATTAGCCTTAAGAGCCATAATTACGCAACACGCACCTCCAACACTTAAGCGGTATATTTTACACTTAAGCGGTATATTTTACCTGTTGTTATTTACTTGGTAAATAGGCTAATGACACCTTTCATAGTAGGAAAATTCTTTGGTAGAGATAAACCTTGCATGGAACTTTAACCAAGAGTACTACCGTGCGAACTTTATGCATGCGCTTTCAAGTGAAGTAGGTTTGGTCGATAAAGTATGACTTGGATTTAAATCCAGGTAGGGTTGAGTAGAAGCCCAGTAATAGGCAAAGACCAAGCGGATGACTTACAGATGTTTGCCTAGAGTCATTGGTGTTAAAACGGTTTTTTTTTAGTAAACCATAGGTAATGGGAGTAACCCATGTGCCGAAAGGGACATTTTCTAAAGATTGGTCCATTCACATGCCAGTTCTTAAACAGTAGTTTGAGCGTAGATTTTCTAGGTGATTTACACCATTTAGGAAAGGGTTTTTCACTTAACTCAGATAGTCAAAAACTTGAGTCCGATTCTTGGAATGACTAATAGATTTCCTAGGCACAACCTTGTTCATGTGAGGAGATTTTAATAGTCCAATCAAAGAACTGGATTGGAGTTCTTACGGAAGGAGTCAGAAGGCTAACCCTAATTTATAAAGATATCCTACGAGCAAATGAATAGTTGAAATGTGCATCTGTCATTTCGCATGGTCTTTAGTTATTATGAATTTTAGTGTAGTTAGTTATTGGTGCATGGGATAGTTCAAGAAAGTATTACTCGACTAGTTTTGTGGCAATTCAGATAATGTTCTAAGTGACAAGTTGATACTTGCCTACACAAGCACTATAGAGCACTTAATTTATTATCCTTATTAGCATTACGAGGTTGAGGTAGGTTTGAACTAGAGTAAACACAAGAAATTATAGATCTTCATTAAATGATTATTTAATTAGTAGATTTTTCTCTTTTGGAGCTGTTCAGAAGGAAAGGAAAGATTGAGACTTAGTTCTTTGGATTTATTAAAGAGTTTTGGGACTCGATGATCCTTCATATTTTATGATTTTTCCTTTTCATAGCAGGAGGTGTAATAGTATTTCGTGTATTATACTCACGAAACGGGCTACAACACTTAGGCATTTATTCCTTTTGAATGAAAAACAGATTCATTGGAGTTTGTGGTTTGACACGCGTGTTTAACTCTTGATTAGTTACCGTGCATTTTGGTGTAGACTCTTTTTGAATATTTCATTTTTTTGTATGCTTGTTGTTGTTTGTTAATTGGTTAGTTCTATTTTCTATTGATTGATAATTGCTTGTTGCTGATTATCGCTTTTTTCCTTTTTGTTGCTTACTGTTTCTTGCCAGTTCTCATGTTTGCTTACTCTGTTTGATGTTGTGTGTTGTTTGATTTTCCTCTTGGCTGATTTTTGTTTTTGCTAATTTTTGTTGATTGTTTGCTTGCATGTTTAATAATTTGTATATTATTATTATTGCTTATTCTTGCTTGCGATGATGTAATTTTTACTTAATGTTTATTACTTTTTGCTTGTTATTATTTGTTGTCTAATTATTGTTTGTTGTCGTTTGTTATTGTTTGATTGTTTCTTGCCTTATGCGTTTGATTACTTATATGACAGTTATAATTTCATAATTAAAATATAATTAGCAGAATGCTAGCAATAGCTATTTGGAATAGGCTGCATATCACCCATGCCAACTCTGGGGTCGAGATGGGATCTATACGAGTCCATTTCCTTTTGATATGACTCAGAGTCCATGGTATATTTTGATACCGATCTCACTTGAGCTTATTATCCACTTGATATCGGGTATAATTATAGTAGTATCGGTTACTGCATAAAGGTTATACATGTTTAAATTCTGTGTTAGTGCATAATCCTCTTTGTACAGTGCAATTGGGTACTTGAGAGCAAAAGTCTAGCTATTTAAATTCTTATTTTCTTTGATTTGCATTTAAATAGTGAGAAGCTTTCTTAAGAGAGGTGTGAATTTTTGGAAAATGTGGGATGGTATAGTTTATCACCTATTTCCTAGTTGTGTGATGCATTTTAATTTGGGAGTGTCCATAATGATGAAGGCATAAGGGAAGGTACATTGGAATTCTCCAAAGCTAAGATTTGGGAAGTTTAGTCAGTCCTATTACCTTCTCGTACTCACAGGAATTTCAGGGATGAAACTATTTTGAGGATGGGAGAATGTAACACCCCACAATTGCAATGATCGAATATTTAAATGATTAATATAAATATTTAATCGCTAAGTAACAGAATGCCTCTTACTCAACTTTTATAGACGAGGTGATTGAGACTTGATACATCTGTGGTTAAGTTTTCTTTTCCGACATGAGTAAAATGAGTATAAACTTATCTATGTTTAGACTCGATTAATTTTAGGGATGAATAGTGCCAGATGAAGAGAATTTGGGCTAAGCCCATTAGTTGCCTATAAGTGGCTAACTCATCTTTATAATTCTCATCCACTTTTCATTTCATGTTTCATCTTTTTCCTCTTTCTCTAATCTTCTCTGAATTATCTCTTAATTACCATGCCCTAGATTAGCCAAACTATGCCCAAATAAGTTCCAATAAATCCCAATAAAATAATCATAATTCCTCTCATCCAATTCTCCACAAAACGCATGAAGGAATTTGCTTGACTTGGTGTTTGAAGTTTCATCTTGAATTTAAAGAGGGCATGAAGTTAGGTTTGTGTAGTTAGAGCTTATAGGGAAGAACAAGGTGAGTGGGATGATTCTCCTTACCAATTTATATGTTATATTTCATATTTTCATTTATTGATGAGTATAAAATTATATGAAGTGGTTAAAGACCATTTATGTTGAGTTGGGCTTACGTTTTGTTGTAAACATGCTTATGTTAACCTATTAATTGTTTAAGACTTTAATAACTATTTTTGAAAATAGATAGTGACTAAGAAATTGATTTTAGGTTAATTGAATGATTATATGTGATGTAGTGATAGAATAGAGAATAATTATATAATATTGATAAGTGCATGCCATTAACTAGTGATGATAAAACTAAATGAAATGGCTTTAGAAAAGTTATTGTGATAATTAAGCAAATTTTCAACTCTACACTTATTATTAAACCGGCTAGAGGGTTAATGAAGCTTAATTAGTATTTATAAATATTGTTTAAGTAAAGGAATTGTTTTAATAAGTAAAGAAGGTATTTTATAGAAATCAGATTTTATAAAATAATAAATGTAGCTTAATTATCATTTATTAGATACTAATATGATTTTATAAATGAAGTATAGATTTTATAAAATAGAAATGAGATTTTATAAAGTAGTAAATGAAGCTTTTATCATTTATAAAAGAGTTAATTGATTTTATAAATGAAATACAGATTTTATAAACAGAAATGACATTTTATAAAATAGGATGAGACCATATTAGATTTCTATTGAAAGGATTTAGTAAATAAAAGTAATATTTGCCTAAGTCATAAAAGAATTGGATGTTTAATTATTTGAATATGTATATGTGTATGGATAAGTATATGTATACGTGTATTTGAAGATATATGTCAAGTAAACGATGTGTGTATTGCAGTTAAAATAATCATGTGTTTATTTTTTATATGGATATGCAATAATTTTGTGGCATATATAAATATCGTTGAATACAAGTTCGTTGTGGACATTTCATGTAGCCACTGCGACTGTCAGGTGCGCTAAGTTGCCTAAGAGTACAATGGGTCAACTAGATGCTTCGATGAAGTCCAAAATAAGACTTGTGAAGTTAGCATGTGTTTAAGTGTATGTGTACGCATAGGCGTGTATGAATGAGTGTATCGATACATGTATACGCTACGCACAAGGCAAAGAGGCTGTGTATATCGCTTTGAAATGTTAGAGGCTGGATGACTATAATATCCCATTGAACTCTTCTCGTGCAAAGAGTGGATTTTGGTACCCAAAAAGTTTTCAAATACTTATTGATCCACTTCTAAAACATCAACAACTGAGCTCTGGTGGGTGTCTGATGTGCTGGAGCAAGCTCTTGAGCATGGCGACTTATCGGGCGAACCGTTCATTATCCGATTATGGAAATTTCAGCGGATTGAATGGGAAATTCAGTTGACTGGATGAGGTTGGTGTAATTTAACCATTTAAAATATTAAATTTAATAGAAATTTTGTATAAAATTGTTAAAATTAAAATCTTTATGATTTCCTAATGCCAGTTATATCAGGTTAACATGTTAGGATTTTAAATAAAATTCTTAAATAATGGATTTCTAGAAGATGCTAACATATTAGAATATAATTTAATAGCAGGAATTTAAGGATTGACATAATGTAATGATATTGTATGTATATAGTAATAGAAGGAATTGGAATAATAAAGGTTTGTTTAATAATGAGTTGAATGAATGTTTGACTGATAGAGAAACTTAGGTTTATTCATATAAAATATATTTTAATGAGTTTAATTCCAAAATCAAGAGAAGAACATTTACATAGTAAATAATTTAGCGCTTGCTAAATAATGAAACTTTACAAATGTGTTAAATGACTATAAGAAAAGATTAAAATTGTTGTTTATTTATTATCTGTCTCCATTAATTAGGGTCTTTTTTGAAGTCTAATGTTAAAATTTATTGAAATTACTTTTATTGAAATATTTCAATTAAAAAGGAAAGAGAAATGAATTGCAAAATGAATTTAGTATAAGAATGTTTCATTTTGAATATACATTATTTTGAAAATATAAGAATGAATTAAATATAAGAATATATCTAATATTGTATAAGTTAATTATTCTGTAATATAAGAATGCTCCAATTTATGAATTACAAGCAATGAATAAGTATTTTAATGAAATTTAGAGAATGTTTGAGAAAAATAAAATAATGTTTTAATTTGAATATACGTATAGTCCAATAAAAAGGGAAAGATTGAATTTTAAACAAAATTTATACTACCACTTTATAGTAGTAGCAGGCGGTACAGATGTGTTTTAATAAATAAATACGAAAAGAAATTTATTGGTTGTAAAATAATAAAATTTATCCTATTTCAAATTTAATTAAAAAATGGTAAATACTGTAATAAAAATTATCATTTTTGGAAATGTAAATAATTTTACATAAAAATGTCCTAGAGGATTATATTAATATTTTAAAATATAAAATGTAACGAACCAAATTTATAACGATTTATAATTAAACATTGGAATTAATTAAATATTTAAATCTTGTAATGTGAAAGAATGATTTCAAAAGCTTATTTAAATTTTGTTCAAATCAGAATGATGATAATAAAAAATTTCGTTTAAAATTAAAACCGATGAAATTAATTTTTGCAATAATTCATTTTATTTAACGCATAAAATTATAATATTATCAAACTTAAATGCTAACTTCTTTATATGATGAAATTAGGCCTCGAAACTAGTTCCATTGTGTTTGAAATAGGGGCAATTTGCCAAAAACGCTAGTGAGCACACTGCACTTAGAGATCGACAATATAAGGACCCATCTCTTTGTATTAATTTATTCTGATTTATTCTCTAACCCTGGCCGCTAAAATAAACAAAAAACCCTAATCTAACGGCCTACATCACCCACGTTGATCGATGCCGATTCAGCCAATGTGTTCAACTAGAAGAGGTGCAGGGTGGCCAAGAATAAACATCAGCGGTGGCAAATCGTGATTTAGTGGATGGTAGGGGTTGAAGCCTAAAGTTGAACGGAAGGTGTTTGGGCTTGAATTCTTGACGACAGTGTATTCTTAGGCGGCGGGACCAGTGGCATCGGGCTTGGCGTGGTCTAGGCGGTCTTTTGCATCAAGGCGATGGCTTTCGATGGCTAGAATGGCAGTGGTGATCAATTGAAATGGCGGCCTAAAGATGGGTTTGATGATTAGGGTTTTGAACGGTAATGAATAGGTAATAAGTGATTAATTAAAACTAATTAATAAATTAATTTATCACAAATATACACAAATCCATATCTTGTTCATACGTGGTCCAAATCAAACACGAATAGTCGTGTTGCACTCGTAGCATTGTTTTCTTCATCTTCGAGATTCAAGGCTGTTCTTTTCCATATGATTTTTTAGATTTGTTTAAAGGTGAGTGTTTAAACTCACTGAAGAAATACTAAATTTTCTAGTGCAAGTTAAACTAAATATTGACGTGATATATTTATTGATTTGCTGTTTGCAAATTTAAATTGACACTAAAATTGAATATCATTGCTAGTTAAACCCCCCTCCAATATGCGATAATTAATATCGCCGTGATATATGTTTATTTGGTTGATTTGGATGTTAGTTGCATGTGTATGCCTATAGTTGTTATTGGATGATATGTTACTATAGTTTATACGTTTAAATTATTTGAATTGCAAGTTAAAATTGGCAATTTGATATACAGAAGAATAATTTGTATAAATTGATAAGGTTATCCATGTTGTGTTTGTTTGATAAAAAGCGATAAAATTAATTATTATCACGTATTGATCGATTGGTTGTGCTCGGCCAGTTTATGAGCATTGACATGACTATTATTTGTCGATTCTTGAATTGTGTTTGACTTGTTTATAAGTGATTTACCTTTACACTACATGGGAAGGGTAGACTGAAATCCATAGGTAAATTGAAATGAACCTTGCGAATTAAGTTTCACTGTGTGACGATAAGGTGTTCGATTGTAATATCAAGTAAAATTTGATTTAATTATAATAAAAGTCGTTTTGATCTTAACTAAGATATGAAGTTGTGAAATTACTTTATATAAGAAAGCGACTTGTATAAACATGGATTATAAAGATGGATTTAAACCGAGAATTTGAGCACTATAATTCTAGTGTTTTTGAAATTGGTTTTCTAAGGTTTTGAAAAATGATAATAGTATTATATGAAAATAAATATCTATGAAATTGGCTTTGATATCATAGTACTTACTTTTATTTGTGAAGTATTTGATACCATTTTGGAAATGAATTCTGATTTAGATCATGGAAACATGATTTGGAATCCAAAGGATATATGGATATATGTTTATTTCAAACGATTTGAAATAAAACCTAATGCTTATTTCTTGCATTCTGTTAAGTGCTATTATGGAAGCATGTGTCGAAAATGCTAGTATATGATTTTTTTTGATGATAATAAACATATATATATATATATTCATTTAAATGTATATGTTAATGTTGCTATTTTATTTTCCACATGCTTAAATAAATATTTGTTGAATAAAATATGTAATACAGAACTAAAATTCAAACAAATATTTTCGAAAATGGAAGGATTACCGTCGAATGTCTCTGCATCGGCTCTTCCCCGATATAGAGATTTTGTCACCCTTTGTGATGGAAATTCCGGACGTGATTAGTGAATATCCGGATTTGCAATGGCTTCTTTGGAAGTGCCTTCGGTTCCGTTCGATCTCGGAACGGACTTGTATGGATGTGTCTCTGACGTTACAATTTGAGATGTAAAGCTGATTTCTATCAAATACATTTCTGTTGGTGGCGGAGAATTCATTCTCTTAGCTTAACACCCTTCTCTGAGACGTGCGAGCTCAGAGGTAATGTAGTTGATGGTTACTAGTGATACATTCCCAATTTGGTAATGTGGCATGCTAAGTGCTGCTAATCATTTGTTGATCAAAGTGTGGCTTTTGTGAAAAGCGTAGCTTTGTGGATGAGAATACGTTGAACCTCACAACCCGGTAATGGTCAAAACAGGAAGATTGTAGCAAGGTTATTTGGGGATAGCGCCCCCATAGGGTATGTACATTTCCTTCTGGATAGAGGTGGTATTATGGTATGGAGCCCAGATACTTAACCTATGTGGTTGCTGCAAATTTATTTCTTTGTGGTTGTTGGTGAATCCCGGGATAAAGGTCGGTTACGACCAGGGGATGACATACTCGTGTAAGTAGTTACCTAGTTCAGAGGTAACCCGGCCTTGTGTTGGCAGAGATCCGCTTAGGTTCTCGGGGCGTCTTTCCAGAGGCGTACCCATGTGGCAATGGGAAGTTCCTTAGCCTGACCATTTATTGGAAAATCCAAAGAAACAATATGAGACCTGTACAGTTTTAGTTGTATAACCTGCCATTTACTTATGGTGGCGCCTCACTGTTTATATGGTAGCTATAGTAGGCATACGATAATGGTCGTATATTGGTTAAGATTTATATTATACTTTCAAAATGTTTTCCTGCACTTTGCACTTATAGTAATAATATCAAAGAAATTTTTCTGCGTATCAAGCATGTTTGACTATCATAAGGAGAAATCTCCTCCAATTCTGCGTTTGCATTGTGTGTGTAGCGGAAGGCCTTATGGTAGTTACATTTTCTAAAAGCATTGCGGATCTATTTTAAAATATTTCTTTGTTTGTTTTTTAAAGATAATCTGTTTTAAGTTCTCACACCAGTCTCATGACTGACCTAGAGTTTATTGTTCCCTTCCTAAACTCTGGGTGCCTACCAATTTCCACATGGGCAGTCTAGAGTCAGGTTATCAGGTCATTCTGGAATTCAGCAGATGCTGTGGAGATCAGGAGCAAGCTGGATAGTGAAACGTATCACTTATGATATTATCTTTTCCGCTGTGTATTCAGTTGTGAGGACAGGTTTATATAACTGTCCATTATTGTGTTGTGTTGTATATTGACTTTGATGATGTAATGTACAAAATGTACAGTTCTTTTGATTTAAAGATTATTCATTTATCTATTATATGTTGTAATGCTGCGACTGTGAGATTCTGATATCGTTTCTGTTGCTTTTCTTTCTTTCTTACTTCTTCTTCTACCTTTTCTTCATTCTTTAAACCCTAAAGTCTCGTAGGTTTGTTTCTCTTTGGCTAAATTGTTATGGAAATTTTCCAGCTAAAAGGGGTACGGATTTGCGGGTCTTTACAATTTATTTCGATAAGTTTAATTCCAATCAAGAGAAGAACATTTACATTGTAAGTAATTTAACACCCTGAGTATTGAAATTTTACGTATGTGTTGAATGACTATAAATAAGGATTTAAGTCGTTATGTATTTATTTATTTGCTTCCATTACTTAGGGTCTGTTTTTTGAAGTCTAATATTGAAATTAATTGCAATTAATTTTATTGGAATCTTTCAATAAAAAAGGAAAGAGAAATGGATTGCAATTATTGAATTTAATGTATGAATGTTTTATTTTGAGTGTACATAATTTTGGAAATATTAGAATGAATTTAATATAGAATGGATCTAATATTGTGTAAGTTAATTATTTTGAAATGTAAGAATGTTTCCATTTATGAATTGCAAGTAATAAATAAGTATTTTAATGAAATTCAGAGAATTTTGGGAAAAATAAAATAAACATTTCACTTTAAATATACATATAATCCTTTAAATGGGGAAAGATTTAATTTTAAAAAAAATGTACTGTCATTTAATAGTAGTAGTAGGCTGTACAAATAAGATTTTAACACTAAACCTAAAATTTCCAATAAATCAAAGTTTATGAATAAAACAAGTTTTAGTGAATCAATATGAAATGAAATTTATTGGTTGTTTTATTCCGTTTCAAATTTAGTTAGAAATAGGTAAATACTCTAACAGAAAATTTTGTTTTTGGAAATGTAAATATTTTTACATAAAAATGTTCTAGAGAACTTTATCAATATTTTAAAACATAAAATGTAAGGAACCAAATTTATAATGATTCATAATTAAACATTGGAATCAATTAAACATTTAAATCTTGGATTTAATGCGGAAAGAATGATTTCAAAAGCTTATTTAGATTCTGTTTAAATCAAAATGATGATAGTAAAACTTTTAGTTTAAAATTAAACCGATTAAATTAGTTTTAATAATAATTTGTTTTAATTAACACGTAAAATTATAATATTGTTTGATTTCAAAAGCTACCTTCTATATATGATAGAGTTGAACCACGAAACTAGTTCCATTATGTTTGGATAGGGGTAATCAGCTAGGAACACTAGTGAGCATGTCGCATTTGGAGATCGACTATATAAGGACGTCTCTCTCTGTATTATTTTATTCTAATTTATTCTCTAACCCTATACGCTAAATTAAGAAAATAAAAACCCTAAATCTAACGGTCTACATCACCCACATTGATCGAGGCCTATTCAGGCGATGTATTCAACTAAAAGAAGTGTTGGGTGTCTAAGGATAAGCACAACGGTGGTCGATCGTGATTTGGTGGATGGCGACGACTGAAATCTCGAGTTGAACAGCAAGCATTTGGGCAAGGATTTCTTGGCGATGGTGGATTCTTAGGCGGCGGGACCAGTGTCATCGGACTTGGCATGGTTTAGGCGGTCTTTGGCATGACGGCGGTGGCTTCCGATAACTAACAACAATGGTGGTGATCGATTGAAATGGCGGCCTAAAGATGGGTTCGATGATTAGGGTTTTGAATGGTGATGAATTTGTAACAACCCGAATTTTATGGCGTTAATTGTGAACTTTTAAAAGGTTTTAAATATTGAGATTGAATTATAAACTGGTTTTGAATATGGAAAACTTGGGTCTATTTAATAAAATAGATTTAGGGTTCAGATATAGTGATTTATTGGACAATTCAACTTTTGAATTTAATAATTGGAATTTGGGTAAATTATTGAATCTTGAGTTTTTAGCTTGATAAAAATAATTTGAAGGCTTGTAAAATTTATATTAATAATATTGATGACAAAGCAACTTTAAAATTGAATCTGGAAGTTATTTGTTCGGTTTTAAAAATATATCGTTTAAATCGACATTTAAAAATAGTCTTCCGAGGCACAGTCTCGGAATTCGACAAAACAAGTTTCATTGGATCCGTAATATTGTTTTATTATCAGATTTCAAATTTCGTAGCTTTCGAAGTTATCGTGTGGCCGTACGGTGTGAAAACGCGCTGAAATTTATATTGGAAATTCAATGTAATAATTGGGTCCAAAAAGCTATCTTCTCCATACGATCGAATTAGGACTCGAAACCTTTTCCATTGCATTCAAAATAGGGATATAACATATAAACGCCAAGCCGCACACCTCGATAGGGGTTTGTAATTTTAAGCTACGTAAATCGAGATAATTTGAATTTAACTAATATATAAATTTCCCATTATCCACCATTCTTTCATCTTAGCCATCCTATCTTATACTTACGCAAGCCAGCCTAGCCGACTAATCTTGTTCCCTTTTCTTATTTAAGCATGAAACCCTTTTTTATGCCATTCCCTCCCTTGTTTTCTTCTTCAAAAATCAATCAGACGGTTCGTTTTAAAAATAAATTAAACGAACGAATAAATCGTACGATCAAAAAAAGAGGAGAGGCGACTTCATCACGATGATGGGCTCGAGGTCGCGAGGCGTACGGGGAATTGGGCGATGGCTGCTTGGCATCAGGTCAAGGTTGGGGTAGACGTCACGATGTTGGTCGTGTTCGCGAGTCTGGGTTGAGGAGTCGGTATAGGGGGTGACGTGTGTTGCGAGGTGGGTGCGATCGTTGATTTGGGAGGGTTGTACGCGAAGCTTGGCAAGGCTGTAGGGGAAGGAGACTCGAAGTCAGCGATGCTGGGAAGGTTGCTAGATGGGGGAAGCAAACAGCAAGGCTTGATGCGATTGTACAGAGGGATTTAGGGTTTGGTGATGGAGGCTCGCGAGGTGGACAAGAGGAAGGCGAGGCAGTGAAGGGATGTTTACATCGGTATTCTCGAGGTCGGGATTTCAAATTGATGGTGAGGTATATTGTTTTTTTTCGATTTAAAATTTAGATCTATATACATACAGAAGAAGAAAAAATATAAGTTACAGTGAAGTATAAAATCATTTTTGTTCCTAATTTAATATATACATACATATATATATATATATATATATATATGTTTGTATGTATATAGGTTAGAAAGAAATTTTATTTTCATTAAATTTAATAAATATATGTATATACAGAAAAACAGAAAATAATATATATATATATAAACATAAGATTTAGAAATAGAAATTTTAATTGGTAATATAGATTATTTTTATGGGTATATATGTATATGGATTTTGAAATCTATATAGACTATTTTTCATAAGGATATGGGCTTTTAGAAAATATATATACACACACACATACATTTTTGATTTACTAGTTTATTTTAAAATAATGGATTTGGTTATTAATTGGTTCAATCAACTTATTAAAATTATTCTAGTTACTAAAATATTTTTAAAAGGAAAATCATTAGTTAAATTAAATTATTAGTTTAAGTTTAATTTATTAAATGGTAATTTGTTGTTAGACCATTTCAAATGTTAATAAATCGTAAATTGTTATACAAGGCCAAAAATCGTGAAACCAAGTCGAGATTGGCGTGGATTGCAAACAAAAATGAAGGTGAGAATTTCTCACTCATTCGGATTACCATTATTAAAATTAAATGTTAAATTTAAATTATTGGATGCCTGGCTTGATTGATAAATTTATAATTTATTTGTAGGATGTTATATATATATATATATAGTATATATTGGAGCGATTGATATTCCCGCGTTATATAGCGGATGAGACCCTATACGCCCCGAATAATAGCGGATGACCCTATATAACGCGATATCCCCCTCGAAGTGGAATTGGTATTTTATTTGTCGACTAACATCTGTGGATGCATGAAAAAAACAGGTTGGAGGGATCCAATTGGATTCCTCAAATATATTAATTGTTCTTATATATATTGATTTATAATATCGTGGAAAGATTGATATGGATTATGTGTGAACTGGATTATTAAATGTTAAATAGCATGGGAAGTAAAATAGGCATTTTAAATACCATAGATGATTAATTTAAAGGAATTTAAAAAGGAAATTTCTATGGTAAATTTTTATATTGTAAATTGGATTCATTCTAAAGGAAAACTAAGTGGAGTAAAAATATATTAACTAATTTGGGCTAAACCTAACCATTCATAAAATTGAATGAGTAGAGATTTTGAAAATTACATAAAAGAAGTTGAAGGATATTTTGGAAATTACAGAAAAGAACTTGAGCAATAAATAAAAATAGATTAGAAAAAAATTGGAATTTGTTAAGGAAGGAAAATAAAAGCAGACTTTTACATAGAATCTGTTTTATAAATAAGTAGAAAACTCAGGGGAGTTTATAAATTTATTAATATGGTTTATAAATAAGACATAATGAGATCAGTGGATATGTTAAAAATATAAGTTATGGCATGAGCTTATATCGAGTTATGAAAATTGTTTCGAAAAGAATTAGCGGAATATATTTCGAGTGTGAGGGATGATGATATAGTCAAGGTGTAACAACCCCGATTTTTGGACAATTTAAATTGGAATATTTAAATGATTTAAATATTTAAAAGTTAATTTTTAACTTGAATTCAAATTTTATTATTATTTAGCAATTAAGTTATTGGATTTAATAAACTGGAATTGGGTAAGTAGTTGAATATGGAATTTTAGGCCTGTTAAAAATAATTAAAGGGTTTGTAAAATTTATATTGATAGTGCTGAGGATAATAGAAGTTTTAAAATTGAATTTAACAGTGATTTGTTCAGTTTTGAAATTATATCATTTAAATTGATACTTAAAAATAGCCTTCTGAGGCGCAGTCTCCGAATTTGGCGAAACATGTTCCATTGGATCCGTAATATTGTATTATTATCGGGTTTCAATTTTCGTAGTATTTTGATTGGTTATGTGAGCGTACGATATGTAAACGCGTTGAAATTTTTATTGAAAATTTAATATAATAACTGGGTCCAAAAATCTATCTTCTCCATACGATCGACTTAGGACTCGATTGCGTTCGAAATATAACGTTATAAACGCCTAGCGGCACGCCTCGATCGGAGTTCGTGATTTTAAGCTACGTAAATCGAGATGATTTAAATCTACATTTTTAAATATAAAATATTCTTCTTTGACTGGTCAATTTACCTTCACATCAAAACTTTTTCGTATCACTGTAGCAAGTTGGGCTAAACACGTTTCCATCCTGTCTTGTCCCCCTATTCTTTCTTTTTATATTGCAAACTGGTTCATAGAATTGGGAACGAAAAATAATAATCGATCAGTTGAGGTAATATAATCAAATTTCATTTAGATGAAAACCCTTCTCTGGTTCATAAACGAAATTAAATATTTAATGGCTTCTCCTCTATCGTTCTTCACCTCATCTCAATTTAACAATCCTGTGAGCCGAATCGTTTTCAATCCAAACGACTTTAGGGCCGAGTTTTTTTGGGGATTCGCGAACCATTTCCTAGTCGCGACATTGTCGCGGTCGCCAGGGCCTAGGGGTGCTGTCGCGATCTTTTGACGGCTTCACGCTAGTATGGGGAAGGTGTTGTTCGATCGGAGTTAGGGGAAAACACGGTTGTGACGTTGGAAGCGTGAAACTAGGGTTGTGATTTAGGCTTGATTTAGAGATCGATGTGGGAATTAGAGGTTGGATTCGAGTTCATGGTGGATGAGAGCATCGGCGACCAAAATATTGTAATGACCGCTCGCCTATTGGAAGTCGCGACATTGTACGGCCGTGTTTGAACACGTGCAGGTCGATTTCTTAAGAGGGGTTCGCGATGCCAGGTTGTAGGCGACGAATTTTCTAATGTCGAGCGGCGTTATCTGGAGGTAGGCGACGCTCGAACAAGGAGGGGATGTTGCGATAAATGGCAGAGGATGATGATAGTTCGGCGACGTGAAGGTATGCGACTAAGGTTATCGAGCGGCGTTCAATGGTGATGCGAAGAAAAGTGGAGTTGGAACTTGCGGGAGGCATGGAGGCAGCGAGGTATAACTGGCCTCATTTTTACTTTATTTTATCAAATAAAGTATGTACATACATATACACATACATTTTTAAATTAAATTAATAAATAAATAATGTATGACAGTAAGTTTTGTAAACAGTTGATTTGTATATGTATACATCAATTATTTACAATAAACGAAATCTTAAATGGTAAAGCAGTTCTGAATTTTAAGTTGTTTTTAATTTAATTTAAACGTACATAAGGAATCAGAATATATATGCATATTTTCACTTACTAGCTTAACTGTAAAATAATGTTTTATGGGGATAGATTTGTTTAATAAACTTATTCAATTATTTTAGTTGCTAAAAATATTATTTATTAAAGGGAAATCAGTTTAAAATAAAAAATTTAGTTTAAAATAAATTCATTGCTTAGTTAAATTTATAAATGGGAATTTAAACTGTTCGATTATTTCGAATATTAGTAAATCATATAAATTGTTTGTTCAAAGTCAAACATCAAGAAATCCATGGCAATATTGAAGTTGGTTGCAAATAAAAAGCAAAGGTGAGTTAATCTCACTCAACTGGTTTTTTATTTAAATTTAATTGGTTAAATTTAAATAATTGGTTGGATGATTGAATTGATTTGATGTGCTATATTATATATAGTAGTATATAGTATATATTGGAGTGATTGATTTCCCGCATTATATAGCGGATGAGACCCTATGCGCCGCATAATAGCGGATGATATTATATAAATCCCGTATACCGTGATATTCCACCTCGAAGTGGAACTAGTATTGTGCTAACATCTATGGATGCAGAGAAACAGGTTAAAGGGATCCAACTGGATTCCTCAAAATTATTTAGATTGTTTAATATTCTGTGTTATGAATATTTGATATTCTGTGATGAATTATATTGATAATTGGAATGTTGAATTTAAAAATGAATTTGGTTTTAAATTCCTTTAAACTTCTTTTATAAAATGAGTAATTAATTTATTTAATAAAGTAAATAAAAAGGTAGTTAATTACTGGTTGAGATTAATCAAGAGTGATTAATATTTGTGGTTTAAGTAATGATTAATTACTTATAAATAAATTAGATTAGGATAAATAAAAATATAATTAGAAATTATTAATTTATATAATTAATGATGTAATAAAGGTCGATTAATTAAGATTAATTAATCAATAATAAGTGATGTATGAGAAATTAATTAATGTAAGTAATTAAGGATTAATGTAATTAATTATAGATAATTAAAGTAATTAAAAATTAGTTACTGTTTTTGGTTAAGAATAATTAATTTGTGTAATTAATTAAAGATAATTACTTGAATGTAAATGAAGGAAAATTAATCCAGGGTGACTAATTAAGATGGATAATTAAGGGATGATTAACTTATTGATTTGAAATTAATTAATGTTAAGTGAAGGAATCTAAGTGATTGGGGTTCGTAATTCAATTAGAAGTGATTAAATTTATTTTGGAAGTGATCAAGTTTGCTTACGGATGATTGAATGGTATTGGATGCCTTGAATGAGTTGATATCTCTGATATGAAATCATTTATAGTATCATATGTTTGGGAGGATAGGATACTGTGGTTGTCTATCAATGATGAATTGTTGTGTAAAGGGACGTCCTGTATTTAAAGTTTGAAGTGTATTTCATTTGGATAACTTGGGTTAGGATGACATGAGACTCGAAGAGACCGGGGTCGGGTATTAGGAAATACCCGAAACCACTTCGAATTTTTATAGATTAATGTGTGAAATCAATAGGCTAGAATGAAATGATTTAAGTGAATTGGACTATTTAATCTAAATTTTGGTACTTAGAAAACTGATGTGTGAAATAAGTGATGTTTATAACAAAGTGTGAATTTGTAAATTGATACGAGTTACCCCGGGTTTTATATAAGTTGTATGCTTTTTATTCCATGTTAGATGGGTTTACTCACGCTGGTTTCCAACCTGACCCGGGTGTTACTTTGATGTAATGCTCGTGTCAGACCGAGTATTACAGATTTTCACGTAAGGACGTTGTGGAGCTCAGGAGGCGAGCTGGATGGCAAGAACGTATGGAGTCTTTCTGCTGTATCATATTGTTGTATATTTGAGACATGATGATTGTGTATATCTAGTGTCTGTTTATATGTGTGTAACTCTGATGTATTAAAATGCAATTGACAGATATAGTATTCTTTGATATTATATTTTGATCCGTTGCGAATGTGAGAATTTGTGTTGTGTTTTTTGCTTCTTCTTCTTCTATCTCTTTCTTCTTCTTCTTCTTCTTCTTCTTGTGTTCGTATTAGAGCTGAAGGTTAAGCGAGAACCTAAGCTCTAGTGGGGGATACTCAATAAGGATAGGGTCAATGGTACCCTAGAATGAGTTGAGTGTGTGTGTGTGTGTGTGTGTGTGTGTGTGTGTGTGTGTATATGAGAGCGTACTTGTTATTTTCTTATATAAAGATTTTAAATGATTTTATATAAGCTTATATTTTAATATATAAAGCAATAATTTTTCTAATATTAAGTTAATTGGTTGTTAAATCATTGGAAGTAAATAGAAACAATGAGAACTAAGTGGTAATAGAAATATAAACAAACTGAAAATTAAATCTTGAATTTGGGAAAAGTTTCAGAATAAGATAATAATGAATTGGTTTCCAGATATGATAATGTTGGATATTATCGTAAATAGTTATTGTGTTTAATAATGATATATTTGTTAATGAGTAAGCAAAATGAAGTAAACTTTTAAGATGGGTATAACTTCTAATTAGAAGTGGGTTTTAAATTGTGGAATTTTAAAACCTAGATCTAGAAACATTTGAATTTTTCAAAATGTTAAGAGAAACTTTTTTTGGATTAAAAAAAAGCAAAAGTGGTTTAAAATTTTAAGGTGTAACTTGGTGTGCAAGGGAAATAACCTTGTATATATAAGGGATATACATAATATCAAACATAATTTGAAATAAACTCTAAATGTTGAGTTTAAAATTTGAAATGAGATGTGATACCCAAGGTGATAAGTTTTTGAACTTATAAAGATTATTAATGTGAATTTTAAAAAAATTCAAATGGGAATTTGATTTGGATTGATTTGAAATGAAGTTGAAATTGAAGTGGGTTCAATTAATATTAGTCCAAATTGATTGGAATAATTTAGAATTGTAATTAAAATTAAATGGGTTTAAAATCAAATGGAATTTGATTTGAATTTGGAAAGAAATCAAGATTGATTCAACTTGAATTGAGGTTAAATCAATTTCAATGGAAATTGAAGTTATTCAAATTGGAATTGAGTCAATTTAAATGGAAGTGGAAATTTAAATTGAAATGATGGGGAAGTGAGCAGTTTTGACGCTGGACTATTTTTAATATAATTTTTTTTAATATAAAACTTATTTTTCCAAGCAATTTAATATATACAGCTTTTCTTTTTAAAGCCAAATTATTTTATATTTGTTTTACAATTATTTTTGAAACTATTTAACAATTTTTCGACTGTTTTATAAACTAATTACTACTTTTCAACTATTTTACAAATTAATTACTATTTTACAACTATTTTGCAATTATCTAAATTTCTGAAACTATTTAACTATTTTCCAACTATTTTACAATTACTTAACTATTTTATAGATATGTTACAAACTAATAATTATTTTTCAACGACTTATCTATTTTAAACTTTTCAAGCTATTTTTCAAATTTAAGCTAGACAGATTTCAAACTGTTTATGATTGAATATCCATTTGGGATAAGGATTAAAGTGATAATCCAATGGAATTGAAACAATTGTGAATATGTGGATAGAAATTTAAGGAAATGTGAATAGAAAGAGAAAATGATTTAGTTGATAATCAATGAATACAAATACGTAGGATGTACATATATTATTCTATTCGCATAGTGATTTGATCTATGTTCGAGCATAGAATTTCAAGATAGTTTATCGATCCGAGTTGGGATTTTTCGCTCGATTTCCAACAGCGAACTTGGATATGAATTTTTGATTGGCTTTGGATATTCTCTATCATAGTGAGGCTATGCAAGGAGAATGACGGTTTCTGATCAAGAAACCAGATCTGAGTCCGCACTAGGAAGATGGGTGGACGATACTAGTTCGGAAGTGAAATTGTGTGATTGAGTGAGCGATCAGATTGGTATAGCGTACGGATGTTAAGTGTACATCGTACGGATTTGAATCAAATTGATATTGAAAATTTATGAATAAGAAATGTGAAATGATTTCTTTTGAAATGAAAGTATATTTTGTGAAATATACAATGGATAAAAGTGAAAGTTGGATATTTTTATAATTATAAGTAAGATGGAAACAACTTTATAAAAAAGAGAAATCAAATTTTAATATTTGATTTTGAATAAACAAAGTTATATATCTTTGTTATATAAGATAAATCTCCCCTTGTTGAATCTATTGCCGGAAGAAAAGGATTTTGAAAGTGTTGAAGTATAAAAGGAGTTTTATACTAGTTTCAAATGATCCGAAGTTTTTAATAAAAACATTATATATAACTATATATATGTAAAGGATCTTATGAGGATTTTGGAAAAAGGTTTTGGGAATCTTTGGATTTGGAAAGGCTTTTGTTTTTTGGGTAAAATCAATATTGGAATTTGGAAAGCCTAGTTTGAGAATTATTGATTTTGGGATAATCGATTTTGTGTAAAGGAGCTTTATATGAGAATCATACTAGGTGTATGATTTGAAAGATACTATATGTGTATAGTATAAAGTGTTTTGAAAATTGCTTTGGAAAAAAAAGAGCGATCCCTTGGAATGAACTTCTCAGGAGTGCCACAGGGTGGTGCTGCCTTGAACCTTAAGGAGGGTTCAAAAGTTGGTCCTGTGAGGAGTCCGAACAAAACTAGTTTTTGAGGATTATGAGTAGTGCGCAGCGAAAGTCGAGGGCGCTGATGCCTACAGAGGCATTTAGGTTATGCTGTGACGATAGTGTAACTCGATGTCACTGCGACCTACGGCAGACCATAGCGAAAGTCGTGTGTGCCGCTGAGAGCCAACGGCCTACGTTTGATTTTATATCGGTAGACTGCAACCTATGATAACATAGCGAAAGTCGTGTGTGCTACTGAGAGCCAACGATCTAAGTTTGATTTTATATCGGTAGATTGCGACGTATGGTAACATAGCGAAAGTCGTGTGTGCCGCTGAGAGCCAACAGTCTGCGTTTGATTTTACATCGGTAGACTGCGACCTATGTGGGAGTGGAGAAGTTTCATTTTGACAGCGAAAATCGAGGGCGCTGATGCCTATAGTTTCATGGAATTTTGCTGCAATGACAACGTAACCCTGGAATGTAACTGTGATCTGTTGTGGGTTCCATGGCTTAATCAAGGGGAGCGGAGTGCCTACAATTACATGAACTTTTGCTGCGATGGCAACGTAACCCAGGATGTAACTGCGACCATGGATGGGAGTGATGATTTCCAGAGCATACTCACCAAAGATATTCTCTCTATTTTCAAAAACTGTTTTCTATATTTTCAATAAAATTATTTTCCCAAGTATTTTCACTGGGTGTTGAAATGGGTTTACCAAGTACTTATAGATTTTCAGTCCTACGCCTGATCAACGTATGACAGAATTTTTATGAGAACAAGGATGGACTGGTTGAGACATCGAGTTATAAGAGTATTTTTATAAAAAGCTATTTTAATAATATTATGTGAATTTAAAAGTATTTCTAAATTTTTTAAAATAAAAGTGTTGGAATTTTGGAAAATGAAAGAAATTCCAAACTGGAATTATGAAAAAAAAAATTGAACTCTGGAAAATTTAATGAAGTGGTTTTTGTAATAAAATCGAATATTGATATAAAAGTTGGAAGTAAGCTAATTAGCTAAATAAATTATTTGATAGAGTATGTTAATAAAATTTAACTCGGTTAAATAAAATAGTTTGTAAGTTAATAATGAATTAAAATAAGTGGAGATGTTGTAAAAATAAAATGGAATTGGATTATAATAGAAATGATTTGAGTTACAAATAAAATCCAATTCGAGTATGAAATGAGTTGGAATCAATTGGATGTGGCTAAAAACTAAAATGGATATTCTATTAAGTGAATATCGTCAAATTTCATAGAATAAATTAGTCGTTCGACTTAAACGGAAGTAAATAAAAATTCTATAAATTGGTAGAGCTAAATAAAATTGATTTTTTGAATCAATTGAAATGAATGTGAGTTGTTTTGATTAAAAACAAACTGAATGTAAGAAATTGAGTTGTAAACCATTAAAACTGAATGAAATGGCATATAAATTAGTTGAAAGCAATTGAATTAGCTTTAAAATCATATAAATCGCTTATGGGAAGTGTTTAGTGCATGTTGCTTATGAAATGCATGTGTTTAGCTATTGAAAGTAAGTGAAATGTTAATAAATTTCATATATTTAGCACTTACACGTTTGAATTGAGTAAGTACAGGTACCGGAAATCCGTTTTGCTGGATTTGGACGCGCTAATTGCTAAAATAATAAGCCGCTTGTTTAAAATGCTAAATAAAGGTACGCTTACGCAACAAAAATAGGAAATATGAACTGTTTTTGTTTTTCCGACCGTGTGGGGCGATGTATATATATTTATATCTCTTGTCAAATTGCAAAAGCTCCTCCGTACAAAGGAGACTCTGCCAAAAAAATTTCGAAAATTTTGGGAGTTAGAAAATTTTTGAAAATTTTGGGAATTTTTTTTGTTAGCGACAAAATGATTTCAAATTGGAAATTGAAATAAATTAATGGATGAAACTAATTTAAATGATGATATGAATCAGTTATAAATGGAAGATAAAATTGAATATTCAGAATTGAAGATAAATTGAATTCGTATGGAAATGGGAAAACTAATTTGAATAAGAGTAGATATGAAAACTTCTGTAAGAAAATGTATAAAATGATTTTAAAAGCTATGATTGGATATTATTACTAAGTAGGATGTGTAGGTATTATAAATGGAAAGGAAAATTGGTTTTGATTTCAGAAGATAAATTTGAAATTGCTCGACAAAAAGGTATGTGTTTGTTTGTCTGTACTTGTTCTGCTAGTAGCACTTCTGCTGATCCTATTGGCAGGCATCATAGGCAGCAACTGTAGTCCCCTGTGCGTAAATTGTCTGTTTGTCTGTACTTGTTCTGCATTACTATGTTGTAGTTGACTGTTCTCTTATTTTGTGTTGAAAGACTAAGTTGTAAACTATCATCATTTTGGCCATCGATCGGGCCTGTCGATCGCGCTACTTATATATTTACTATTATCTAACCGGCTGTGTAGCAGCCCGCTACACATCCGTCTTGCTCCAAAAAAAAAGGTATGTGTTTAGATTTCTGTATGAAATTTGATTGGGTTTTGATCTAGCCACTTGGCTTTTTGTTTCTTTTGAAATTTGGGAGCCCGTAGAGGCATTTTGTAGTTGTATCGAGCTAACCGCACAAAGGAGACGCTGGCGGAATTTTTAGAAAATTTAGAGAGTTAGAAAATTTTTGAGAAAGTTTTGATAATTTAAATTTGGATTTAAATTTAAATTTAAATAAGTGGAGTAAATAATGTTGTTGGAAACTATGGAAGGTTTTGGGAAGTTGGTTGAAGTAATAGTGAGTCTTTAATAAAAGATATGTTATGGCAAGTTGATGAAACTGTTTGGTTTTGGAAAAAAATAAATGGGTATTGGATCATTCTTCTTAACTAGCAATTTCGGGGACGAAATTCTTTTAAGAGTGGAGGAATGTGACGACTGGAATTTTGGACATTTTAAATTGGAATATTTAATTGATTTTAAATATTTAAAAGTTAATTTTTAACTTGAATTCAATTATAATTATTATTTGCAGTTAAGTTATTGGATTTAATAAACTGGAATTGGGTAAGTTGTTGAATCTGGAATTTTAGTCCTGTTAAAAATAATTTAAGGGTTTGTAAAATTTATATTGATAGTGCTGAGAATAATAGAAGTTTTAAAATTGAATTTAATAGTGATTTGTTCAGTTTTGAAATTATATCGTTTAAATTGATATTCAAAATATAGCTTTCTGAGGCGCAGTCTCCAAATTCGACGAAACTAATTCCATTAGATCCGTAATATTGTATTATTATCGGGTTTCAATTTTCGTAGTATTTCGAGTTGTTGTGTGAGCGTACGATATGTAAACGCGCTGAAATTTTTATCGAAAATTTAATATAATAACTAGGTCCAAAAAGCTATCTTGTCCATACGATCGATTTAGGAGTCGAAACCTTTCCCATTGCATTCGGAATAGGGGTATAACGTTATAAACGCCTAGCGGCACGTCTCGATAGGAGTTCGTGATTTTAAGCTACGTAAATCGAGACGATTTAAATCTAGATTTTTAAATATAAAATATTCTTCTTTGACTGGTCAATTTACTTCACATCAAAACTTTTTCGTATCACTGTAGCAAGTTGGGCTGAACACGTTTCCATCCTGTCGTGTCCACCTATTCTTTCTTTTTATATTGCAAACTGGTTCATAGAATTAGGAACGAAAAATAATAATCGATCAGTTGAGGTAATATAATCAAATTTCATTTAGATGAAAACCCTTCTCTGGTTCATAAACGAAATTAAATATTTAATTCCTTCTCCTCTATCGTTCTTCACCTCGTCTCAAATTAACAATCCTATGAGCCGAATCAATTTCAATCCAAACGACTTTAGGGCCGAGTTTTTTAGGGATTCGCGAACCATTTCCTAGTTGCGACGTTGTCGCGATCGCCAGGGCCAAGTGGTGCTGTCGCGACACGATAGTATGGGGAAGGTGTTATTCGATCGGAGTTAGGGAGAAAACACGGCCGTGATGTTGGAAATGTGAAACTAGGGTTATGATTTAGGCTTGATTTAGAGATCGATGTGGGAATTAGAGGTTGGATTCGAGTTCATGGTGGATAAGAGCATCGACGACCAAAATATTGTAAGCCCCGATCGCCTATTGGAAGTCGCGAAATTGTACGGCCGCATTTGAACATGTGCAGGTCGATTTCTTAGGAGGGGCTCGCGATGCCAAGTTGTAGGCGACGAATTTTCTGATATCGAGCGGCGTTATCTGGAGGGAGGCGACGCTTGAACAAGGAGGCGATGTTGCGATAAATGGCAGAGGATGATGACAGTTAGGCGACGTGAAGGTGTGCGACCAAGGTTATCGAGCGGCGTTCAATGGCGATGCGAAGAAAAGTGGAGTTGGAAGTCGCATGAGGCATGGAGGCAGCGAGGTATAACTGACCTCATTTTTACTTTATTTTATCAAATAAAGTATGTACATACATGTACACATACAGTTTTAAAATAAATAAATAAATAAATAAATATTGTATAACATTAAGTTTTGTAAACAGTTTATTTATATATATATATATATAAATATACAGAAATTATTTACAGTAAATGAAATCTTAAATGGTTAAGCAGTTTTGAATTTTAAGTTGTTTTTAATTTAATTTAAATGTATATAAGGAGTCAGAATATATATGCATATTTTCGCTTACTAGCTTAACTTTAAAATAATGTTTTATGGAGATAGATTTGTATAATAAACTTATTCAATTATTTTAGTTGTTAAAATATTTTTTATTAAAGGGAAATCAGTTTAAAATAATATTTTTAGTTTAAAATAAATTCATTGGTTAGTTAAATTTATAAATGGGAATTTAAATTGTTCGATTATTTCGAATATTTATAAATCATATAAATGGTTTATTCAAGGTCAAACAGGAAATCCAAGGCAATATTGAAGTGGGTTGCAAATAAAAAGAAAGGGTGAGTTAATCTCACTCAACTGGTTTTTTCATCTAAATTTAAATGGTTAAATTTAAATGGTTAAATTTAAATAATCGGTTGGATGATTGAATTGATTTGATGTGCTATATTATATATAGTAGTATATAGTATATATTGGAGTGATTGATTTCCCGCATTATATAGCGGATGAGACCCTATGCGCCGAATAATAGCGGATCATATTATATAAATCCAATATACTGCGATATTCCACCTCGAAGTGGAAATGGTATTATGCTAACATCTGTGTATGCAGGGAAATGGGTTGGAGGGATCCAACTGGATTTCTCAAAATTATTTAGATTGTTTAATATTCTGTGTTATGAATATTTGTTATTCTGTGATGAATTATATTGATAATTGGAATATTGAATTTAAAAATGAAATTGGTTTTAAATTCCTTTAAACTTCTTTTATAAAATGAGTAATTAATTTATTTAATAAAGTAAATAAAAAGGTAGTTAATTACTGGTTGAGATTACTCAGGAGTGATTAATTGTAACAATCCGATATTTTCAGCCATTCGCATCCACACATGCCGGACTTGAATTGCTCAAAATACCGCATTGTAAATAAATTTGGAGCAAAGAAATACAAATCACAGAATAACAGACACAGAAATATAAGAATAACTCGCAGTGGAAATTAAAATACCATAATAGTTCATGAAACTACTATAACAAACTCTCAAAACAAAATACATAATATCATTCTGGAAAAACCATATACAATAGAAATCTCAAGTACATAGAAGTTTATAAATACCAGAGCTGAAATAGAACCACTGAAACTAAAAGGGAATAGATAACTAGACAAGCAGAATCTCCAGCGATTCCTAGCTCCAGAAAAGAAATCCAAAGCTAAGCTGTAAATACTCAGGTTGACCCGAGCGTAAAGTAAAACACAAAAGCCTCGAGTTAGGACATATATACTTATATAATGTAAACCAACTCAAGTGAACCGTAGTGGGAATGCACAATAACTTAAAGGATGCTTGGGATCGCCCATCCTTTAAGGATCAGTTAAACTATAAATTAAATACATCCCATGGTTAAAATTTCAAAATAGTATTTTATACTTCGGAATCAAATATCATTTCAAAAATTCAATATCATTCAAAAATCCATTTCAAAATATTAAAATACCGTATCTTCCAAACTACATTCATTTATTTAAAATACCATTTAAACACACACTTCAAATAATTTATATTTCAAAACAAATTACTTCATTTTAAATCATAAAAATGATGTTATTATATTTAATGATTGAATTATTAAATTTCCAAAATTTTAATCTTTCAAAATTCATTTATTTACTTAAATTTATTAAAACAAATGAAAATTCAACTTTCGCAGCATTTAGAAAAATGCCACAGAAAGTTACATTCAAAACAGTTCAATTTAACAAAAGGCAGCATTTAAAATGCTGTAATAGGGTTACATTGGTTTCAAATAAACTTAGTTAAATTCAACAATTATAGCACTTACAAAATGCTATAATAGCCTTTAATTAAATTTAGGCATATGGTTCATTATTATCAACTACAGCATTTACAAATGCTGTAATATCATTTACATTAGAAATAATAACATTCCAAAAATATGCAGTTAATTAACTTCAAATATTCAATATAATTTCACAAACAATTATATTTTTATTTAATTCATTTTTAACTTATCAAATCACATATTTTCACTTTTAAAACTATCATTCAAATAACCTTATATACATGATTTTATAAAGTTAAATTTCCATTCAAAAATCAAGATTTAATAATCATTCACTTATTAAATTCCAACATTAAATTTTAAATTCATTAAATTAAATTTAACTTAACACTTAAGTTTAATTTTTCAAATATAACTTAATTTCATTTTTATTTACTTAACTTAAAATTCACTTTTAAGCTAAATTCACCAATTTTCAATTTTAGTTATATTTCAAAATTTCAACCCAAGTATTCATTCATTTCACATTTTAACTTTATTCAGAAATCATTAATATATTATAAAATCATTTAACTTCACTTTAATCCAAATTATCATGAATTTATCATATTTTCATATTTAATTTAAATTCCAATTATCACCAAATTAAAATTTCCCAAAATAACTTACATTTCAATTTTTCTAACTTTACCATTTATTTATTTCATTTATAAATTTTCAAAAAATCAATAATACTTTACAAAATCATTTTTAATTAAGTTTAAATCAAAATATTATAATATTTACATTTCCAAAATATTTTAAAAATTTAAGAAAAACATATTTTAACTATGGGTCTGTATATCATTTTCTACACTAGGAAAAGTGATACGGGTAATATATCATTTCAACCCATAGTTTACAAAGAAAACCCAGGTTTTATCATTTCAAACCCACAACCCCAAGTAATTGAAATAATTTGAAAATCATTCAGGCCTATCAGTTCAGCCCATAAGGATTTTTCCCTATTCTAAAATCTATTCGGGAATGTATCATTTCAACCCATAGTGATTCTAATCTAAAAGGATCTAGTGTGATAAACTGATATAAACAACAACGTAGTAAATAGTAACATATGATATAACAGGTGTTTAGGCATGGCTGAACATCATATAATCATAGCATAGCAGATATAATATGGTGATGCATTTTACAGATTCAAAAGTGATCAATTTACTAGTTATATAGGTATACACTGTCTGGTGAGAATAACACACTGGTATAGCTGGAGATGACACAACGAATACACAACTGAGATCCACACAAGCATGATAGCACGACAAAGATTAGAGTGAGAGGACCAAAGGTCAATTTCCTTGAATACAAATCAAACAAAACAACATAACAATCATAGCTTTCAAACCAAAAACGATTAAACTATGCTGGAATTACTGCATGAAACAAAGCTGAAATGCTTCGCACTTGCTTCCAACATACTTTAGGCTCCGCCATAAGGTGGAATACATGTCTAAGGCAAGGGTTTGGTTCTAGTTGTGGGTGGATATGGGTCGGCTAAACATGGTTTGTTGATGGTGCAAAGGTGGGTGATGTAAAACAACACTAAACAAACAACATCACACGATTTCAAGCAAATCAAGGCAATATAAGGCCATGGCCAAGACACATGGGGCACGGCCATCTCAGGTGGGGTTAAGAGGATGATGTGGCAGAGGGGTTAGGTGAGGCTGTAGGTGGTGGAGTTGGAGTAGGTGGCGGCTAAGGGGTGATGAAGGTGGTGGATTGCATTATGGTGCTCAGCTAAGGCATTCAAGAGGAGTTTGGAGCATTTGGTGAAGAATCATCAAACTATGGTGGCTGTTTCCTGGAGATTTGACCAGGCAACTAGGTACTCGGCATCTACATACCGTTCGGCATTCTGAACGCTCGGCACAAATGATTCGAATAGCATTCGTGAGTACTCGGCATTGGGAAGTGTTCGGCAGTCAGGGTCGCTCGGCATTTGGGAGCGCTCGGCATCCAGGAGCGCTTGGCATCCAGGAGCGCTCGGCATCCACGAGCGCTCGGCATCTAGAAGCGTTCGACGTCAAAAGAATGCTCAGCAAAAAGGAACGCTCGGCATGTGAGAGCGCTCGGCATCTAGAAGCGTTCGGCGTCGAGAAACGTTCGGTATTGTATATCGTTCGGCATCTAAAGGACGTTCGACATACAAGGAACGCTCGGCATCTAAAGGACGTTCGGCATACAAGGAACGCTCGGCATCCATGAACGTTCGGCATACCTAGGACGTTCGGCACACAAGGTACGTTCGGCATCCATAGACATTTGGCATTCCTGGACTGTTCGGCATCCAGTATCGTTCGGCACAAGTCTTGTTCGGCGTCTCGAGGTCGTTCGGCACCCCACTTCGACCGGCGTAAGGATATATTTAACCTACTCCTTCCACTCAATACCTCATATCGTTCATCGTGAAGACTACGATTCAGCATTTGGCCATTCGGCGTATATGGATCGGCACACAAAACTTACTCCATTTGGGCCGAGGAATTCAGCTACCAAGCCTAGCAGGGGAATCCAACCCATCTTCTTCTATAAATAGAGAGGCAAGGGCGCAGTGAAAGGGATGAGTTTTTTGGAGAACACTGGGGAAACTCTGCCGCATTCAACACTCGCTCAAGACTTAATCTTTTACTTTGCAAATGTATTCAAGTAATTGGAAATGGATTGTATCTGTAATCAACTATCAAGGAAAGCAATAGAAATCAACTTAAAAGTGGACGTAGGCAGTTACGCCGAACCACTATAAATTTGGTGTTCTTGTTCTCTGCATTTAAATTTACATACTGTCTTCTGTTTTAATTTTCTATCTTCATTAATCTCTCTGCACAATCTTTCTTACGGGTGCTAGTGGCCAATTTTGGTGCTAAGATTTTGGTGCTTTCACTAAGAATTGAATTCTCAGGCTGTTAGGATCTGCTTTGTAGCTACTGGATTGCATAAATCCCCAGAGGAGATCCAAGATCATTGACAAGGCATCTGTTGATTCTATTCAGAGTTACAACCAATAACTCTACCATGGGGAGAAAACGAACTAGATCGGCCTCTCACAAAGTAGATGTCCACGAGACTGCTAGCGTGCAACAAGTTGGATTTAGAAATCAGCAAGCAACTCGAGGTGCAGGGACCTCCACCCAAAACCAAGTGGAAGTTGTTACTCAAATAGAGTTCAATGACTTGATAAGAGAACTCAAGGAAAGTAGAACGCAGCTTGCTGAGCAGATTCAAGCCGACATTAACCTCATGACTCAGCTCGGTCAGCAGCAGCGTCAGAATGCTGGAGGTAACCCTGCCCCTTATTCTGAATCTGATAGTTCAACCTCAGCTGATGAACCTCCTAGGCGTAGGCGCCATAAGGATGAAGATGCACAGGCGGGTGCCACAGATCGATCGACTAGGGATCAAGCCTATGAGAAGACCGGACGGCCGAATCTCCAAGACCCAAATCAGGCGGGACATCAACCCGCACAGTCCCGGGGAATGGAACCCAACATTCGATCCCCCATACAAACTCCGGACTTAACAGCTATGGTCAGGCAGTTGATGAGAGTGAACCAAGGCTTGACCAAAGAATATTGGGGGGTGTCCATAAGCCATACTCCCTTTGCAGATGGTATCCTACAAGCTGAGTACCCCAAGAAGTTCAATATGTCGACTATCCCAGCCTACGAAGGGAAGACTGATCCCAGGCAGCATGTGATGAGGTACAGATGGATGATGGATTCTGCAAGAGCTAATGATGTAACCAAGTGTAGGCGCTTCCCAATCACTCTGTCTGGAATTGCCACCATGTGGTTTACTCGACTTCCCCCACGATTTATATCCAGCTTTGACGAATTGGAAATGAAATTCATAGAACAATTCAGGATACACATCACACGTCCAAAGGATGTGATGTCCTTATCAAGCGTAATCCAAGCTCCGGGAGAGTCATTGAAAGCATACTTGCAGAGATTTCATGTTGCTGCAACCGAAGTGAGCAATCCAAAAGACCATGCAATTTTGATGGCAGTAATGCGTGGAGTGGATCCAAACTCTGAATTTGGAGATTGGTTGTCAGGAAAGCCCCCAGCCACGCTAGAGCGTTTTTATTCGAAAGCTCATCAGTTCATAAGAAGGGAAGAAGCTCGATGGACAAGACGAGACAAGGCACCAGGGCCTGCTCAGGAGACTATGAAAAGTATCGTCGCCATGAAGCAAACCAGCGATAATTCAGGAAAATCTCAAGTCAACGTCCAAAACAAGCCTGGGCGGCCTAAAGATCCGAAGGTGGAAATCCCGGAAAGAAAAGGGAGATCGGGAAATGGAAGTCAAGGATCCCGACCTACAATGAATACACCCCGCTCAACGCATCTCTTGAGAACATCTATTTGTCAACTTGCAACACTTTTCAATATAGAAAACCATCCCAAAGGAATCAACGGAGGAACAGAAGCGGACTGGGAAGTATTGCCGCTTTCACGAGTCTTATGGGCACAACACAGAGGAGTGCAGACATCTCCGTGCCGTTATAGAAAAGTTGATTAGAGAGAAGAAGCTGCAGGATTTTGTCAAAGACCCACAAGGCGGAAGACAAGAGACATCGGACCCCAGACGTGGGCCAGCTCCACGCCAACCAAAATAACCTACTAGAACTGTGGGTAGATTGGTTATCAACACGATTGCTAGCGGACCTCATCCTGCGGATAAGAATTGGCAGGAGATGGAGCGATATGCTAACTCTTTAAGACATGCGGAGTATGAGTGTTGTTGGAATGTGGAGGATGGGACTCCTGTAAAGCAGCAACGCATGATGGATAATATTGAATTCAGGAGCAGAGATGCGGATAAGGTGGAGGCTCCTACCATCGACCCGATGGTCATATCTGCGACAATTGGGCCGGTGTTTGTGAAGAGAATTCTAATTGATTTCAGAAGTTCCGTTAACATCATCTTCAAGAAGGAATACGACCAAATAAAGCTAGAGACTAAGGATATGAAACCATCTAAAGCCAGAATCCATGGCTTTAATGGCGCAGCAACGGATGCAGTGGGATATGTGGAGTTACCAGTTGAACTGGGGCTAGGCGAGCATAGGAGGGTACGAATCCTACCATTCATAGTGTTAGATGTTGACTCTCCATATAACGTATTTCTAGGACGTCCAGCCCTGGCAGAATTTAGGGCAACATTGGTCCCTTGGTGTCTGACTTTAAAATTTCCGACAGATGGAGGTGTTAGAGTGGTACACGGCGATCAGGCAACCGGTCGTGCATGCTATGTGGCTAAGCTGAGAGAAACTCCGCGTAGAGAGAAAGGAAAGGTTGCGGACAGCTCTGTCCGCATCCAAAATTCTGATGATTGACAAGTAGCGCCCGAGCCTTGGCTCGGGCAACATTCTCGGATATATAGAGACATGGATCCGAGAGATGGTGATGGGGGACCCAGGGAAACAGATGCAGCACCGGCTGAACTAACAATTGGCTTCCCAGTCAGCCGGGATGACCCATCACGAATTCTTAAAATTGGATCACAACTCGACCCCATGGTGGCCGAGAACCTCACTGACTTCCTCCGAGCGAATCTTGGTGTTTTCGCTCGGACACACTCTGATATGTGCGAGATTTCTCCAACAATTGTGAGTCATATGTTGAACATAGACCCAAAGTACATTCTCGTAAAATAAAAAAGGAGAGGTATGGACCCGGAGAGGTCTGCGACTCTCAAAGAGGAGGTGGACAAACTCAAAGCCAATGGGTTCGTCCACGACGCCGTCCATCCTGAATGGGTATCTAACCCAGTGCTAGTGAAGAAAGCAAATGGAAAGTGGAGAACTTGTGTTGATTACTCCGATCTGAATAAAGCATGCCTGAAGGATAGTTTTCCTTTACCTAGAATCGACTAGCTCGTTGACTCTACCGCTGAACACGAATTATTGTCATTTATGGATGCGTATTCAGGTTACAATCAGATCCCGATGCATATTCCGGACCAAAAGCACACGAGTTTTGTCACGAATATAGGGCTATATTGCTATGTAGTAACGCCCTTTGGATTGAAAAATGCGGGAGCAACTTATCAGCGTCTGGTGAATCGAATGTTTAAAGACCAGATCGGTAAGATGATGGAAGTCTATGTGGATGACATGCTCGTGAAGTCACGGCAGTCAAACGACCACATTCGAGACTTAGCGGAGATGTTTGACATAGTCAGGCATTATGGAATGAAGATCAATCCTTTGAAGTGTTCATTTGACGGAGCATCAGGAAAGTTTCTGGGTTTCATTGTGAATGCGCGGGGAATCGAGGCTAACCCGGAGAAGATTCAGGCTATCTGAGATATACAAGTGTCCAGAACTATAAAGCAAGTACAAAGCTTGAATGGAAAGGTAGCAGCGCTGGGCCGATTCATATCCAGAGCCATGGATAAATGCATCCCCTTCTTTGACGTGATTAAGAAAGGAAAAAGGAATTTTGAGTGGACATCCGACTGTGAGGAAGCATTTCGAGCTCTGGTAAAGCATTTGGTGAGCCCCCCGGTGCTATCGAAACCAATCGACCATGAAATGGTGTATGTATACTTGGCAGTATCCCAGCACGCTATCAGTACAGCCTTGGTTCGTGAGGAAGACCGAGTACAAAAGCCAGTTTACTGTGCTAGTAAGAATTTGACGGGGGTAGAAAGAAATTATCCAAAGATTGAAAAACTAGTCTATTTCTTGGTGATTACATCACGCAAGCTTCATCCGTATTTTCAGGCACACTCAATCAGTGTCTATACTGATCAACCTTTGCGGCAGATACTCCAACGATCGGAAACTTCCGGAAGGATGCTAAAATGGAATATTGAGTTAAGTCAGTTCGACATCACCTACCTACCGTGAAGGGCCATACAAGGACAAGCACTAGCTGACTTCATAGTTGAATTTACTATGACAGAAGAATCAAACGACCACAATGTCATACCTCCCGTTCGATGGAAGATGTACACCGATGGGGCATCTAACGACCGTTGTTTGGGGGTTGGCATAGTTTTTGTAACTTCTGAGAACCGATCAGTTTGCTACGCATTGAAGCTCGAATTCACAACAACGAATAACGAAGCCGGATATGAAGCGTTGATTGCCGGCTTAAGACTTATCAAAGAACTGGGAGTAAATCAGTTGAAATCTTTAGCGACTCGCAGCTGGTGGTGTACCAAATGCGAGGAGACTACCAAGCAAGGGGGCAGAGACTTGCCCCATATTTGGTCCGAGTTCAGGAGCTGCTAGCGAATCTCGAGCATTGTTATATTTCACGTGTCCCGCGTGAGCAAAACAGAGCAGCCGATTCATTGGCAAAATTCGCCAGCACTGGCGATGCACAGCAAATGGGATTATTTCCTGTTGAGACCCTCAATGCTCTGAGTATAGATATGATGGAGATGGATTTCGCGTTCGAAACCGAAATCGAGAAGGAATCGTGGATGACCCCAATCAGGCAGTACTTGCTGTTCGAGATCTTAGCCGAAAAAAGGAGCGAAAGATGACAAGTCCTTCGTATGGCTTCACGATATATAATGCAAGATGGGGTAATGTATCGGAGGGGATTCTCTACCCCCTTACTCCGATGCATGGCCCATGATGAGGTAAAACGAATATTAAAGGAAGTCCATGAGGGAGAGTGCGGTGCCCATACTAGAGGGCAGACATTAGCAAAGAAAGTCCTTCGTTATGGGTACTACTGGCCAACCGTGAATCGGGATGCTGCAGACTATGTGAGAAAATGTGACAAATGCCAGATATATGCAAAAATCCCGAGAGCTCCGCCGACGGAACTCACGCAAATGGTTAGTCCCTGGCCATTTGCAATGTGGGGGATCGACCTAGTTGGTTCTTTACCCCTAGCCAAAGGTGAAGCGAAATATGCAATAGTTGCGATCGACTGCTTTACCAAATGGGCAGAAGCAGAGCCTCTGGCCATAATAACCACGAAGAAGGTTATCAATTTCGTCGTACGAAATATCATATGCCGTTTTGGCCTTCCACGGACCATCATTACGGATAATGGAACTCAATTCGAAAGCAAGGAGTTTAAAGAATTTTGTCAGAAACATGGCATCAAGAAGAAGTTTACAGCGGTAGCTCACCCGAAAGCTAACGGACAAGTGGAAGCCGTAAACAAGATAATCAAGTCCATATTGAAAAAGCGTCTGGAAAAGGCTAGAGGCAAGTGGGTGGATGAACTTCCAACGACGCTTTGGGCCTACAGGACCACCCACAAGACCGCTACTGGCCACACTCCATTCGCATTGGCATATGGCACGGAAGCTGTCATACCCATGGAACTTGAAGTTCCATCACATCGGGCAACTTATTACGACCCCGAGTCAAACCAAAATCTTTTATTGGAATCGTTGGACTTCATTGACGAAAAACGCCAAGAAGCTAATTTGAGAACAACTGCATATAGACATAGAGTCGCTAAATATTATAACGAAAAGGTCCGACCGAGAATTTTTGATGTGGGAGACCTTGTTTTGAAACGAGTTTTTTCGGTGCCGTCTTATATAAATCCCGCATGGGAAGGTCCATACGTCATCGAACGGAAGCTTGGAGAAGGAACTTTCAAGTTAGCGACCGACGATGGAGCGACACTCCCCCGAGCATGGAACAGCGAGCACTTGCGACATTATTATACTTAGTTTATTTCTTTCATATATTAGTAACATTTACTTCCAGTTTGCTTTTAATTCTAGTTCTTAGAATGTAGTAAGACAATTTATCTTGCTTTCATTAATAAAGGCTTGAAGCCATCTTTTCCATGAATTACTAATGTTTCTACGCATGATGATCCTGTGACAGGCAAATGAAACTATATTATTCTGGCTGACGTACGAACACGGGCAAACACTCAAAAGTTCAAGTCCCCAGAGTGCGGACTAGAGTACTCTAAGTCTCCGGAGTGCGGACTCGAGTAATCTAAGTCCCCGGAGTGCGGACTCGAGTATAAACGATTCAAAAGCTCCAGATCCCCAGAATGCGGACTAGAGTACTCTAAGTCCCCAGAGTGCGGACTCGAGTATAAACGATTCAAAAACTCCAAGTCCCCAGAGTGCGGACTGAAGTACTCTAAACCCCCGGAGCACGGACTCGAGTATAAATGACTTAAATCTCCCAATCCTCAGAGTGCGGACTGGAGTACTCTAAGTCCCCGTAGCGCGGACTCGAGTATAAACGACTTAAATCTCCCAGTCCCCAGAGTGCGGACTGGAGTACTCCAAGTCCCCGGAGCACGGACTCAAGTATAAACGACTTAAATTTCCCAGTCCCCAGAGTGCGGACTGGAGTACTCTAAGTCCCCGGAGCGTGGACTCGAGTATAAACAACTTAAATATCCCTGTCCCCAGAGTGCGGACTCGAGTATAAACGACTTAAACTCTAAATAAAATAGGAAAGTCGATGCCGTAATGATGAAGGAACGATCGAACGGTTTCAAGCTAAAACCGTGACAGTAAAGTAAGGGAAAGATTCGAATTGAACAAGTCAGTGAAATCTCAAACGTTCAAGCATTATCAAGCGTCAGAGAAAAGATTTTGACAAATTCAAAAAAATCATCAGACGAATATATGTGAACGAATATTCAGGGATTCAATCTATTTATAAAACCCTACTCATCATCGGCAAAAATGGAGGATTCGAGTTCAAGCCAACAGAGAACATTAAAATCAATAACTCAAATCGATCAAGTTAAAGCAAGCAAATTAGAAGAAGCAAAGGGATAAATAACATAACAGCATCAACCGCGAACTCGATCAATTTCGAAGAGCAGTAAGCAATTAAGAGAAACAAGCGATCGACAAGGCAAAAGACGTGATAAATCATTCACTCGATCGAGCACTAAAGTCGGTGTCTTTGAAATAACGAAAGCCCTAAATTTGCAAAGAGGAATGAACGAGAATTAGCAAAGCCACCATTCTCAAGAAAAAGGAACGGGCCAGAATTAATAAAGAAAAGAGAAAGGCCAGCCTTGTTAAAAGATTACTTTAGGCTATATTAATAAGGGCTTTAGTTTTAATATTTGTTTTTAAATTGTTGTTTAAATTTGTTTTTAAATTTTAAACCCTTGTATTTTCTAGTCGTGTGACTAGGGCACAAACTGCGTGGCGTAGTTTGAGAATTCGCAACTCAGTGGCTGAGTTATGGCAGGGTCTTGAGCGTAGAGTTAGGTTAGTCAGTAGCGGGTGTCATGAGTTTACGTGTGTAAGTGTGTGACTATTTAATTTCTAGTATAAACCTTGGGGGCAGCACGTAGGCAGGATTTTGCCGAAGCTGGGTAAATTCTGTGTCGTTCTATTTCTGCATTTTATTATTTTGCTATTTATTTATGTGCTGTTAATATTCTGTGATCTGTGTTGAAATTATTTTATAAGCTTTCGCAATTAATTTTTATAATTAACACCATCACCCTATTCACCCCCCCTCTAGGGTGAAATCGATCCTACAAGTGGTATCAGAGCTAGGAATAGAAGTCGGTTTTTTGGTTTTAAAAGTTTGATTTTTTTCGAAAATCAATTTTTGTTTTAAAAAGTTGAATTTTTTAAAAATGGCTTTTAATAATGCTTTTGCTGAAGGTCAATCCATAGTTAGACCACCAATGTTCAATGGTGAATACGCCTATTGGAAAAATAGAATGAAAATTTTTCTGAAAACCATTGACGCTTGGAACATTGTTGAGATAGATTGTAAAGCACCAACTATAATTGTAGATAATCAGGAAATAGATAAACCAATGGATCAATGGACAGAGCTAGAAAATAAATTACAAAGTGATAATGCTAGAGCTATGAATTCTATTATCTGTTCATTGGATCAATTTGAATTTAATCGTGTCTCACATTGTCTAACTGCGTAGGAAATATGGCACACACTTGAAGTGACTTACGAAGAAACATCTCAAGTCAAAGAATCTCACATTGCCATGCTAAGCAGCGAACACAAGAATTTCACTATGGAAAAAGAGGAAAATGTCAAAGAGATGCATGGACGACTTTCCAACATCGTATACAAATCAAAAGCTCTTGGAAAATCATATACAGAGTTGGAGATAGTCCGAAAAATCGTCAGAGTCCTTCCACGAAGTTTTGAAGCCAAAGTGACTGCCATTCAAGAATCAAAAGATTTGAAACAAATGAAAGTCGAAGAACTCATCGGAAATATCACCGCTTATGAGCTAGAAATGAAATTCAAGGAATAATGTGAAGGAGGAGATACTCGAAAGAAATCTATGGCTCTCAAAGGAACAACATAAAGTGATGGTGATGATGATGACGACGGAGCAGCAGAATTGGAGCTGATAATAAAGAAAGTCAAAAGGTGAAAATACAAATACGGAAATCCAACTCTAAATCGAAAATGAAAAGCAGAATAAATAAAATATTGGACAAACCAGAAGAACAAAAGATCATCTGTCATAAGTGCAATCAACCTGGACACATCAAGCCCAATTGTCCTCAAAATCGACGCGATTTTGAAAAGAAATCAAAAAGGAGAAGTTTTGCAGCCACGTGGAATACAAGTGATGAAGATAA
The DNA here is from genome assembly GCA_030765085.1 of Allium cepa. NCBI lineage: Eukaryota > Viridiplantae > Streptophyta > Magnoliopsida > Asparagales > Amaryllidaceae > Allium > Allium cepa. The sequence continues at coordinate 1,049,333,729 of CM060941.1, forward strand.
TCAAAGTGCTAACAGTGAGAGTGAGAAAGCAGACATGTGTCTTCATGGTGAAATAATTGACAGTGATGATGACGAGCCAAGTGAGGTGTCAAAACTTTCTCATTCAGAATTACTTATATATTTCCACGAAGTGAATGGCTGTTTTTAACGATTTAGGGAGAAGTACGCCAAACTTGAATCACAAAAAGAATCTTTGATAGATTTAAATAAACAATTTGACCAATTAGTTAAAACCTATCAAAGTAGGATCCCTAAGTGTGATAAGTGTCCAATATTCGAAGAAGAAATTAAAAAATCAAAAATTAATATAAAATCACTTGAAAATGAAATTCTGATTTTGAAAGAGAATGAAAATACTAGGAGAGAAAATTCTATTAAAAAGTGCACACAATTATTGAACGAAAATGAATCTCTCAAAACACAAGTCCAACAATTGTCAACGATTTTAGATAAATTTTCAAAGAGCGAAAAATCATTGAATATGCTATTAGGAAAGCAAACTATTAATACGGTTAGACATGGACTTGGATATAGTCAATCTGATAATGTTGAAAGCGATATTAATCAAGAAAAGTCTATGTGCACATTTTGTAGAAAATATGGACACAATCACAATAATTCTTGCTATAGACCCAAACATGTGAAAACTATACCAATTTGGGTTCCAAAAGGCACAAATGCAAAGTCTCTCAAAATTAAACAAATTTAGGTGCCAAAAGGAACATATATAAACAGTTTTGGGTCTCCACAAAATTATTTTTCTAAATCTTCTGCCACTAACAACCATGGACTTATAAAAACAAATAGGTCACAAAAATCGTTTCTCGTGTAGGTGTGGTGGCAGGCTAAGGAACAACAACAGTGTTATCTGGATTCTGGCTGTTCCAGAAACACAATGGGCGACAAAACAAAGTTCCTTAGCTTAGTATAAAGGTGAAAGAATCACATTGGACAACAAAGAAAAATATTGTATAGGTAAAACAGGTAATGGTATATCTGTTTGAACGACATATTAAATGTGATATTCTGCACAGTAATCTAAATAAAATCAGCCAATATTGAGATGATGAAAAGATGATGATTTTGATTCTGACTTGTTTAAAATTGTTGGCCAATTATATTCTTATGCCAAAAACACTATAAAAATCTCCAGAGCATTTGAATTACTTCATATATCGTAGTTTGGATTAATAATAGTGCTTTTGTTGGATGATGATACATTTGGTTATAATATGGCTAACTCTACATTCACGGTTTTGATTATTTACACGGCTTCATTTCAAATTCAAGAGAATGTCATTTGAAAAGCTGTTAAAATTGATTTTGAGATATTTTGTTGCATACTTCATGGTCTGGTCTATCAAATTCAATTAATGATAATTTTGAGTGAAAGAGAAATTCAGATGCAGATTACACTATAGAAAAATTACTAGTTGAACGTGATTTTTTGTTGAGACATTTAGTAACTGCATTGGTTTTTTATAGAAAATATTTGCATATTTTTTCATTTCAAATAATTTTCAAATAGCAAAAAAATTTCTCATATAACCCCCTTGAGAAAATCATTCTTAATCATATTTTCATATTAGTCATTTTGAAAAATTGATTTGATAATTATTTTTGAATTTGATTTAAATGACAATTTTGACTAGTCTAACTCCCTAATAATTATCAAAAAGATAAATAGTGATTGAAAACGTGATGAGTGTTGATATTTATCATACATTACTCAAGATAGTATATTTAGAAAAATTTCTTTAGAAATTCAAACAAGAGTTATAAAACTTTTTGTTGGGTAAAGATTCCATGACCATTTCTATGTCTATCATATTTCTATCGACCATCGTTCATCAAAAATTCAATATCGTTTGTCGATGTGTAGTACTTTAAACAGGAATCATTCGTTTTTCATTTTATAAAACAAAATAAAATCCAAAGTATTCACTCTCATTTAAAAGTCCTCACGGTTATGCATGGGTGAATTACTTGGATTTTGTTATTGCTTCCATGCTCATTTAAAAGTCCTCATGGTTATGCATGTATGGAACGCATATCAAAATTGATTTATTAAATAAACAAGTTGATTCCGATCCCATTTAAAAGTCCTCATGGTTATGCGTGATTAGAAGGTACTTGAATTCATTTTTAAAATTAAATTGGAATACTACTAATCTCATTTAAAAGTCCTAACGGTTATGCATGATTAGTAGATATTCAAATTCCTGATATAAATGTACCACAAACAGATAAAACTGTACAGTTTTACATGATGATATCATTCCCATCATTCTAAAAGTGGAATATGCGCCTAACAAAATATTTATGATTTTTGTTTTATTTATTTTTTGAAATTTAATATTTATATTCGATTGAGTTTTAATGATGGATTAATATCGATCACTTTATCTCTATTTTCTCTAACACTATTATTCTTTTGCTGATAACAAAAGGGGGAGAGAAAAGTTAAGATTTTATCAAATAAAATCAAGCAAAGGTCAAATATTTTCTATTTGCATCTAGGCTCATTTGCATATTTTTAATTGTATGCATATATGTAGGGGGAGCTTTGTGCAGAGAGGAAGAGGAAGCATTTAAATAGGGGGAGCAATCAGAGCATATCAATGATCAAATACATTTAACATATTCAAAATCTTAAATATATGTTTGTTATCATCAAAAGGGGGAGATTGTTGAATATGCAATTATATGATTTTTGTTTGATGATAATAAACATATATATATATATATATTCGTGTAAATGTATTTGTTAATGTACTATTTTATTTTTCATAGATTAAATAAATATTTGGTGAATAAAAATAAATAATACAGAATTTGAATTCAAACAGAATTTTTATTCAAACAAATATTTATTACAATTTTGAATAGTACAAATTCAAGCTCTCACTATACACTATACAACTTGGATATAGATTCAATTACATCACAATTTTACATTTACAGTTGGCCTCACTACATATCACTCACACTTGTATTTTATCTTCAACTTCGCTTCAAATTGAATCCAGCATCTGAGCAATCTGCAAAAATAAATATTGACGCAGTAAAATTGAAAAGGAAATATTTTTGCAGTATAAAATAAAATGTGAATTTTGAAAATAATATTTGCCTCAGTTATTTGGGTTGTTCGTCATCATTTAATTTTGAATCCATCATACACGAACAGCTTGTGACATACACAGTGTATCACTGTATATGACAAAGGCCGTGCACCCCGAATATACCCATGATTGATTTACAGGGATAGGTGAGCACAGGTCAAACCCAAAATATCGGATTCAACTCAAGTGCAATAAGATAATGTCGCAACACGCGCACAAGGTCAAATCGAGCTTCAAGCTAGATTCAACTCAGGTGTAATTCGAAAAACAAATAAAATGCAAAGGTCAAGTCACTGCAATCATGACTCAACTCAATGCAACAACAGTGACAAGGCATCATGAAGTCTGCAACTCAACTTAACAGCAAGTCCAAACCAACACAAAAGTTCACAATTCAACATGATAGCACCAACAATGCAAACAGGTCACAAGGGACAAGCCAATAATACATGTACAAGACTGCAACAGTATGGCTATATGCATGCTACAGAAGGAACAAGCACATGAAACAGTATATGTGCAAGCTGAAAACATAAATAACAAAGAACCAGAGACTACAAATCAACTGCACCAAGGACTGATACAACTGACATTCAACTACAAGCCCAAGTGACAACATACATATACAGAACCAACATATCAAGCAACAGTCAACCGGCCAGAGTGTACATGAGTATGACAACTACAGGCAACAAGTCCAGCTACGACCAAGAACAAGGCGCAGTGCAGAAGCAAAACTGAGAAGCAGTGCAAACAAATATACCAAGGCCAATAACATTGAAATGGATCGAGCAAGCGCAAAAAATAAAGAATAATGCTTTTCCAGAATGAAATAGAGATTTTTATGCTACAGGAAAATCAAGTGGTCTGCAAAAATATCAAAGTGAGGCTCAAAGACATCAACATGTACGACTTCAACATATGATCAGTGGCAAGTATGCAAATAAACAGTGCAGTAATGAAGATACAAGTGATATGCACTGTGCACAGTGAAACAGAAGTGTTCAATAATACAACTCGAAGCAATGCACCAAGTTCATATGTACAGCAAACAACACAAGTGCATCAAAGCATCATTAACGAAGTGATACAAAAGTTCAGTGAACAAGTGAAGTATATTTGTGCTAATATATGTTGCAGATCAAATACATAATGACCAAATATATGCTGCAGATCAAACCAAAACAGTGATGATGACACAGAGAAGAAATTTTAAGAAATCAGAGAGTAAAGTCAAGAATCACCAAATAATCAGACAAGGCATAGTTCGTTACTGCAGTATAATATCAATGCAATGACGTTGAGACTCGTGGAATTGAATTCACAAATCAAAATCGAAGTTGGCCAAGTCATAAAAACAAGTATGTGTAAAAATGGAAAAAGTCAAAAATCAAATCTAAATAAAATAGGAAAGTCGCTGTTGTAACAATCGAATGGTTTCAAGCTAAAACTGTGACAATGAAGTAAGGGAAAGATTCGAATTGAACAAGTCAGTGAAATCTCAAACGTTCAAGCATTATCAAGCGTCAGAGAAAAGATTTTGACAACTTCAAAAAAATCATCAAACGAATATATACGAACGAATATTCAGGGATTCAATCTATATATAAAACCCTACTCATCATCGGCAAAAATGGAGGATTCAAGTTCAAGCCAACAAAGAACATTAAAATCAATAACTCAAATCGATCGAGTTAAAGCAAGCAAATCAAAAGAAGCAAAGGGATAAATAACATACCAGCATCAACCACGAACTCAATCAATTTCAAAGAGCAGTAAGCAATTCAGAGAAACAAGCGATCGACAAGCCAAAAGACGTGATAAATCATTCACTCGGTCGAGCACTAAAGTCGGTCTCTTTGAAATCACGAAAGCCCTAAATTTGCAAAGAGGAATGAACGAGAATTAACAAAGCCGCCATTCTCAAGAAAAAGGAACGGGCCAGAATTAATAAAGAAAAGAGAAGGGCCGGCCTTATTAAAATATTACTTTAGGCTATATTAATAAGGGCTTTAGTTTTAATATTTGTTTTTAAATTGTTGTTTAAATTTGTTTTTAAATTTTAAACCATTGTATTTTCTAATCGTGTGACTAGCGCACAAACTGCGTGGCGTAGTTTGAGAATTCGCAACTTAGTGGCTGAGTTGTGGCAAGGTTTTGAGCGTAGAGTTAGGTTAGTCAGTAGCGGGTGTCGCGAGTTTACGTGTGTAAACTTGTGACTACTTAATTTCTAGTAGAAACCGTGTGGGCAGCACGAAGGCAGGGTTTTGCCGAAGCTGGGTAAATTCTGTGTCGTTCTATTTCTGCATTTTATCATTCTGTTATTTATTTCTATGCTGCTAGTACTCTGTGATCTATGTTGAAATTATTTTATAAGCTTCCGCAATTAATTTTTATAATTAACACCATCACCCTATTCATCCCCCCTCTAGGGTGAAATGGATCCTACAAAATCTCCCAGTCCTCAGAGTGCGGACTGGAGTACTCTAAGTCCCTGGAGCACGGACTCGAGTATAAACGACTTAAATCTCCCAGTCCCCAGAGTGCGGACTGGAGTACTCTAAGTCCCCGGAGCGCGGACTCAAGTATAAACGACTTAAATCTCCAAGTCCCCAAAGTGCGGACTAGAGTACTCTAAGTCCGCAGAGCGCGGACTCGAGTATAAACGATTTAAATCTCCAAGTCCCCAGAGTGCAGGCTAGAGTACTCTAAGTCCCCGATGTGTGGACTAAAAAATATTCTAAGTGCTCGAAGCATGGAAGGAAAAATGAACAACTCTCAAAGAATCTCCGAGCTATATGAAGGTGAACCGAGAAGTCCATGTTATTCACAACAGCTTGGATTTAAATCACAATCATACAAAAATTAAACGACAAAAGCCTTTTGAAAGACAGAAAAATGAACTAAGCTTTATTCTAAATAAGTTTCTACTATAAGCCCTCCAAAGTTCGGAGTTGACAATCTATTTACAAAGACTAAGGAAGTAGATGAAAATAATTACATAACTTAAACTAACTCTCATTGAACGAGAGTAATGATCACTTCTTGTGCTTCTTCGACTTCTTCACCTCCGTTGTCTTCTCGGACGGCTCCTCTCCTGTGCGTTTACCCTTGGTGCTCTTCTTTGATGGAGGGGTAGCAACTGAAGAAGTACGGGGAACCTCCATATGCTTGGACCCGCCAGGGAGGATGACCTTCAACGGCTTATTCAAAGGGTCGTCCTGGTCCAAAACTAGAGGCTCAACCTTGATCTTGGCTATTTTTCTCTTCTCCTTCTCAAGCCTCTCCTTCAACTTAGCTCAAATGTGTGTTCGGAGGCGCCTGTAATTTCTACTTCATAACTCCCATCGATGGGAGAAGAAGTCTTAGATTCGTCCTCATCCAGCGCTCAAATCACCTGAGCATCTGGCCCGGGAGCCTCTCCTGCATAAGTAGCCTCACTTATCTTTCCCTCCACCTCCTTGGCGGCATCGCTCCACGGAGTGGGCCCAGGATCAGAACGGCCTGCGTAAAATCATGAAAAACAAGCATTAGAATACAATAGTCCTTCATAAAGAATAACGACTTTTGAAATCTTAAAATGAAGGGTTATCTACCAGGTTCCAGCAGGCTTTCAGCCGTCAAGGGGGTCTCACCCTCTGGAATGGGAGACAGAATATGGACGCTAAGCCCGGGTCCTCCGGATTATAACCGATATGCTGCTTAAATGGATCGAGTATCGGCCGATCGACCGATTGAGTAGGCACATGAGCTGGAGGCACGACCCTGGACGGACCGGTAATAACTTCTTTCCCTTTCTTTGCGGGGAAGCCTTTGCAATAAATAGCTTTAGCTGCAGACAAGTCCGAAGGCTCATTTCCCTTGAGTGAATTCTTTTATCAAGGCCTCCTCATCAATCTCTTCAGTACCGTGCTCGGCCTTCCTGATTTCTATCAAGGCCTCCCATGCGTCGGCTAAAGATTCAAGATGGCCCTCGCCCAGAAAAGTCAAGTCTCGATGCATGAGGACGCGGGCATTGAATTCAGTGTTTAGCGGGTCAAATATGCTTTTGACCTCTTTCCTACCTTCTTCTCTAGCCACCTCAAGACAGGAGTCGATGTCCGCAGATGCTATCTTCTTGCCTTCTTCACAGGCTTCACTCTTTATCGCCTCAACTTTGGAAAGCTCGGCCTCAAGTTTTTCGTTTAAGAGTCGAGTAGCAACGATTTCGTCACAGTATCGTCATGACTCTTCTTGGGCAGCAGTTTTCTGTTCTTTCTCTCTGCGGAGCTGCTCCTCAAGTTCCTTGACTCGGAGGCGGAATGCGTCCCTCTCTTTTTGGACTGAGTCCTTCTCTAATGCTAGGGCCCCGCAGCATTGTACTGCCTCATCGATCTCTTTTTTATGTGTCGATTCCAGATGAGCCACGGCTTCGGCGGTGTCTTGAGCGCTCTGTCGGGCGGCCTCAAGCTGAGATCTATAAGTCGCAATCTCTTCGTCGTGAGTTTTAATGATATCTTTGTCATGGATAGCCTCAAGCTTCCGGTGGTCGATTTCCTGTTGGCGCTCCAGGGAGACTTTAGAAAGTTTTTCAGCCAAATGAAAAAATGCATCATGTTGAACATAGACGTCGTTGGTGCAGGCGATAGCGCTCTGCTTGACATGTCCAGGAATGGGATGAATCGTCGGGAGGAATTTCAGGCCATCAAAGCAAATCTTTGGAAATTTATCTTTAAGCTCGGCCAGCCTCTCCGACACGGTTGGATCTGTTGCAGGAGTAGGAGGAGATCGCTTTGAAAGGTTGGCTCTCCTGTAAGGATCTCGGGATTGTTGAATGGAAGAGGAATCAGAGTGTTGGTCCCAGGGGACATCAAATTGCAACCCCTTATGGCCGCGCTTATCTTTGCTTTGCTCCGGGTGAGAAGAGGTATTCTGGTGGTATTTCGGATGATAGTAAGTTTTCTTCCGAGTTGATGAGTCCCGGGAATGATAATCTCTATCGCCGTCACCATCTCTGTCCCGACGTCTTCCGAAACTCGAGTCCCATCCAGGTTGTTAAAAGATAGACGAACCACAAAGGCGATCGAATCCGTGTGAGTGTCCCATGTCACCTGCACAGAATTTGAACAACAACGAATTAGCAAAGAGTAGCGTGATGATGAAAATCTAAGTGCAAATTGAAGTGCAAGTGTTTGTGCGTGTCCTAGTGTTTCCCCCCGACGGACCAGTTGCTTTACTAATGGGAGTTTTTTCTCGCTGACTCTGGGCTAGAGTGCCCGCATCGCCTCTGATGGACGAGTAAAGTTGAAATGCTTCCGGGTCGATCGTAATTGAGCAGGTCATCGGGAATGGAGAGGTTCGATAGGCCCTTTAAAGAACTTTCGACATGTTGTGAAGAAGCCCCTTTCTCTGTTGGAATGAGCGTAATTTTTGAAGTTCCGCCAACCTTCTCCTTCCTTATCTTGTACGTTAATTTCCTCTTCCCCTTAGAAGGGGAAGATGACGTTTTGATGTCTTGCACTTCGACTATCGGATCTTGAGGAGGACCCACGTTCTCACCCTGTGCGTCGGGTGTTTCATTCTCTTTAATTTCCCCCTCTTCCGGTACGTCAGGGGTGTGCCATGATGACTCAGTTAATTTTTTCCCTTTGCCGGAAGCAGGCCTGGGTACGGTAGTGCCTTGAGGAAGGTTTATCTGATGACCTACCACCAACAGCCCAAACCTTGTAAGCGACTCATTCGAAATGAGAGTCTGGATGTCTCTTTCTTCGACAAGAAGGGCTCGAATAGCCTCGACGGTCTCAGAGTATCCGCGACCATCAGGACGCAGGTTGATACCTGAAAAGATGAAACAAAAGTTAGAAAAAGCACGGCTCCGGCCAAGCACGAATATCAATCCAGAGAAAAGACTTACTTCCTTCAACCCATCTCCTTGCGAAACCAGGAGGGAAACGCACATAGAACCATTCCTGTTTGTACAGGGCAAACTTGCTCCACGCCTCGGTTAAAATATGGCATTTGTGGTGCAACTCGAGGAACACAAAAGAGGGGCTATCTCTCCACTTCTTGATCATATATATATATATATATATATATATATATATATATGATGTCGCCTGGAGTTGGGGGCCTAGAGAGGACAGTCATGAAGAGGATGTAGGTACCGTAGATAAATGCATGGTCGTTCGGGTGTAGTTGTGACGGGGCAATGTCAATGTACTGCAGCACATCCCGAGGAAATAAGTTGAATGGAGGCACGCTGCCAACCCAGCACATGAATTTATTACAAGCTGTGTATCCAACTGCTGGCAAGTGTGGACGATCGAGCCCCGATGGAACCAGCACGTCGTCAAAAGGGATTCCATGGATAGAGCATGTTCGCCGGAGCGCAACTTCATTGACCTTCGAAGCCTATGAATCAACAGGGTTATCCAAGAGAATTGCTGCCTCCAGAGCGTCAGGAGCTAAGTTATGGGAAGGAGAGGTTGACGGATTTGAAATATCTGCGACTTGTTATTTTGAAGACGGTCCTTGTCTATCTAAAATCGTGGTGGAGCTAGATTTCCTAGACATCTCCGATAAATTTCGAATTTGGCAGAGCAACTGTGTGAACTATACTTGAAAAATGATCGACGTTAGACTTAATAACGTAAATATTACCCCCGTGTAGTGTGTGAACTAGTGCGATCATTCGTGTGTAAGTGTAGAGAAATTATAAGTCACGGAATTAATGATATAAAGTTGAACTTTGGATTGTCATTCTCGAAGACCGTCATCGCTGGCCGTCTGTGAAAGCCGACCCAGCAATGTTTTCAATTTTGGACTCAGACATTGGCACTATGTGTTAAAAGCTTTTATCTGTTCTGGTCGATTTAAGTTCAGACTTGTGGTTATTGAAACTAGGAAGTGATCAGTCCAGAGTAATTCGATATGCTAGTATGCTGGGGTCCTTGTCCTTGTTTTTGTTATATGATTAGGCAAGATGAGTAAGTGTTTAGCCTAAGTATTGTTCGGCTAAAGTATGGTTCGGCACTCATGATCATTCGGCCTAAGTGCTGTTCGTCTAAAGTATGGTTCGACACTCTTGATTGTTCGGCCTAAGTGCTGTTCGGCTAAAATATAGTTCGGCATTCGTGATTGTTCGGCCTAAGTACTATTCGGCTAAAAGTATGGTTTGACATTCGTGATTGTTCGACCTAAGTATTGTTCGGCCGAAATATCGTTCGGCCAAACTATCATTCGGTCGAAACAATGTTCGTCCGAGTTATCATTCGACACTCTATCCAGTTCATGCTTCCTTCCTATCCTTCCACTCCACTGCACGGCATGTGACGAATCATGCCGAACCAAAGTTACACCAAGTCCCAACGCTCGGCACTCCATCCTTAACAACGAATTCTCATTTTTCCTCCATCCATGCCAAACGACGTGAACGAGCCGTTCGGAAAATCATACCGAACCGTGTTGTTAGGCATTTTAACCAATTCCTTCTCCTCCTCTATTCTTCCCTCCAATCTCGCTCGGCATTAGAGAATCATGCCGAGCCACTGCAACGCATCTTCCACCTTCCTCTTCTCCAATCCATCCACCTCAAGGTCATCTGAAGCCGTACTAAGTTTGGACCTTAAAGCACGCCTGAACCTTAGTTCATCAATAACAGTGATATTTCGTAATCTAAGAGGGTGATCAGAAAGCTCTTACCTAGGAGTACGACAGGGACTAGGGGGTCAGTAAATTTAGGGAAGATCAAAGGAGTGAATGAAACTCGAAGGAATTTGTGTGTTCGTGGAAAGTCACGGAGGTAAAAAGTGAAAAAATGGAGGAGAAGGGAAATGTTGGCTTTTATAGAGAAGAAGAAGAAGACAAAGAGGCAATGACCGGTAGAACCGGTCATGGCGATATCGTTCGGCATCGGCTATCTTGGTTCGTTCGGCATCCCGGGTGCTTGTCTTCAGCTAGACTGTTCGACATTCGCATTGCGTTCGGAACACACCATCATACCGTAGAGAGAAATAAACCAAGGATCGAAGAGGATCATAGAGGACACGTAAATCAAAGTGCATCACGTTTGGTCACGTAATACACTTTGGGGGGCAAGTGTTTTCTGGAGATTTGACCAGGCAACTAGGTACTCGGCATCTACACACCGTTCGGCATTCTGCACGATTGGCATAAATGGTTCGAATAGCATTCGTGAGTACTCGGCATTGGAAAGTGTTCGGCAGACAGGGTCGTTCGGCATTTGGGAGCGCTCGGCATCTATAAGCATTCGACATCAGAAGAACGCTCGGCACAAAGGAACGCTAGGCATGAAAGAGCGCTCGGCATCTAAAAGCGTTCGGCATCGAGAAACGTTCGGTATTGTATTTCGTTCGGCATCTAAAGGACGTTCGGCATACAAGGAACGTTCGGCATCTAAAGGTTGTTCGGCATACAAGGAACGTTCGGCATACCACGGACGTTCGGCATACAAGGTACGTTCAACATCCATAAACATTCGGCGTTCCTGGACTGTTCGGCATCCAGTATCATTCGGCATAAGTCTTGTTCGACATCCCGAGGTCGTTCGGTATCCCACTTCGACCGGCATAAGGATATCGTTCAGCCTACTCCTTCCACTCAATACCTCATATCGTTCAGCATGAAGACTACGGTTCGGCATTTGGCCGTTCGGCGTATATGGATCGGCACACAAAACTTATTTCATTTGGGCCGAGAAATTCAGCTGCCAGGCCCACCAGGGGAGTCCAACCCATCTTCGTCTATAAATAGAGAGGCAGGGGCACAGTGAAAGGGATGAGTTTTTAAGAGAACATTGGGGAAACTCTGCCGCATTCAACACTCGCTCAAGACTTAATCTATTACTTTGCAATTGTATTCAAGTAATTGGAAACAGATTGTATCTGTAATCAACTATGAAGGAAAGCAATAGAAATCAACTTCAAAGTAAACGTAGGCAGTTACGCCGAACCACTATAAATTTGGTGTTCTTGTTCTCTGCATTTAAATTTACATACTGTCTTCTGTTTTAATTTTCTATCTTCATTAATCTCTCTACATAATCTTTCTTAAGGGTGTTAGTAGCCAATTTTGGTACTAACAGTGGCTCGGCTTGGGGTGGCCAGTGAGGACGAGGTGGTGGTGACATGTTCAGGTGGTGGTGGAGGTGGCAAGGCTGGTGGAGGAGCATGGCCGATCCTATAAAGAAGAAGAACAAGTGCAAATCAAATCATAAAAACAATAAAAGTGAAAAAAAAGAAAAGAAGATTACCAAATTTTTCTCTAAAGCAATAGCCGTTTTTTTTTCCAGAAATGAGATGAGAAATGTTTACGTGAATGTGGAATGGGATGGTCGGCTGAAGAGAAGAGGTGATATGGCCAATTGAATGAAAAGAAATGTTGAAATGTGAAAAGGTGTGAATATAAAAAGCCTTAAGAAATGAAAAGTCATACAACCTTTTCAAATTTCTCCAATTTCATTTTATAAATTTAAATAATTGAAAATACTTATAAATTCAGTTAAAATTCAAAAATATAACAAATAAACAAAATATAAATAAATATTAATTATATATGATTAAAATAAGAAAATATCACAGAAAATGAAAACTAGTCTAGAAAATTTGAAAATAAATAGAATAAACTTTGAAAAATTTATATGCACATGAAACATATTTGTAAATAAAAATAAGAACATAAAATAAAAATGCATTCACAAAAATAAATAAATAAATTTTTATTAAATATAATTTAAATGAAGAAAATAGCAGAAAAGTAGAAACTAGCCTTTAAAAATAGGAAATAAATGCAATAAATTTTGGAAAAATTCTATTATCACTTTAAAAATATTTAGAAATAAAATATATACCTAACATGTCATATAACACATATTAGAACATGATTTGAAAAAATATTATTTATATAAATTAAAATAGACAATTTTACTAAATAAATCAATTTACATACAATATTGTAAAAAGCATAACTATCACAACATAAATCGGATTTCAACGAAACGAAAAGCAGTATTCCTGAAATTAAATTTATTTTCATAATAAAAGATAAAATTCAAATATTTAAATTTAAATTTAAAAGTCAAAGTTTGACCAGATTGACCAAAAATCCACTTTTCTGGAAATATCCTATTTATTCAGGTTTGAAATTATAATTCAAGCATAATCAAAATATACGTATAATAACAAATTTATTCATTTTAATAAATAAAAGAAAGTTTTTAAATCAGGAGTTTCAATTTAAATAATTAAAATAAACAATTAAAGTAATCACAAAATACTGGGTTGTTACACTTTCCCCCACTCAAATCTTTTCGTCCTCGAAAAGAACGAACAAGGAAAATAAGGAAAAGCACGATAGACAACAAATAGTACCTGGAAAAACAATTTTGGATTCGTAGCACAAATGCTCTCCTCCGTTTCCTGGGTACAATCCCGATCGTCGGTACTCCACTGTACTTTGGCCAGATTAACAGATTTCCTTCTGAGTTGCTTCGTACCTCTATCGGCAATACGAAGTGGCTTCCTCTCGACAGTCAGATTAGGCTCAATATCCAAACTATCAAGAGTAGAAGGCTGGACAATAAGATATGGATCATGAAATGACGGCGAAGGTGCGAGACATGGAATACATCATGCACTCCAGAAAGTTTCTCGGGCAAAATCTAAACGATAAGCCAAAGAACCAACTCTTTCCATAATGCAGAAAGAACCCTCAAAGAAGAAGAAGAAGGTAGGAATAGCTAGGAGGAAAATAGGTTGGAACACAGGGATGGACCATTATTTTAAAACCATATACATTTCAATTTATAATTATATATTTACAATATTTTAAACATTTATAATATGATAAATAGTCATTTGATTCAAATTTGTTAGTTTGAAGTAAACAAAATTTAAAACATTTTACATTATTTATAAAAGTAAAATAAATAATCAAAATATCCATTTACAAATACTTTATCAAAATACTTTTATAACTCGATGTCTTAACAAGTTTACTTTCGTTCCTGTAGACTCTGGCTATGCGTTGATCAGGCGCAAAGCTAGAATTCTCCAGGTACTTGGTAGACTTGTTTCAACACCCAGTGAAAATACTGGAAAGCCTTTTCAAAACAAAAAATATGGAAAGTACAATCCAAACAAATCAACCAAACCAAACATTTGTCTAAACATGAATCGCAGATACACAATGGTTATGCCTGGATCCCCCAGGAAACAATCCATATTCGTAAGCTTTTTCCGCCCTACGAGTTACGCCATGATGACTAGTAGAGTGCAGGATACACTATGGTTATGCCTGGATCCCCCAGGAAACAATCTGTACCCCTAGGCCATCTCAGCCAGGTAGTTTCGCTACTAATGCGACCTACATAGATTGCAGGATACATTATAGTTACGATTGGATCCCCCAGGAAACAATCCGTACCCCTAGGCCATCTCAGCCAGGCAGTTGTGCTATGCAGTCGTGTTCATAAGACCATGGAGATTGCCATGGAATTCGATGGACACTCGAGTATCATATCCTGAAAACCCAAATCAGAGAATAATATCGATAGAATGAATCCACAATGTGGCCACAAAGCGGATATCGAGCAGAAAGGCACTTTCCATATCTTTACTTTGAAAATGTGTATCATATAGTACCTTTCAAAATCGCTTTCAAATATCATACTTATATAAAGTCTATTATATATAAGATTCCATTTCAAATCAAATATTTTCCAAATCAATAGTATATCAAATCACACTTATATAGACTTCGATTATATAAGATTTCAATTTACAAATTTAGTACCTTTACAGATCAATAGTTTCAAATCACTTCATACTTATACAAATCAATTTTTATATAAGTTCGATAACTCCCAAATCAAGTATTTAGTAATTAAGGTTCTCAATTTCAAACCCTTTCGATATCAATTCAGTTTCAAAATTATATATGATTTCACCAAATCATTTCTTCCAAATTACATATATTCAGTTTCAAAGTTTCTTAAAAATAATAGATTTAGAAAATAATCCACATTTCCAAACCAACAAAATTTATGTCAAACAAATTCATTTCCATTTCAAATATGTATTCACTTTCAAAAATCATAATACTTTCAAAGTTATAAATCTTTCGAAACCAAAATACTTGAAATCATTACACTTTCAAAATCATAACATTTCAAAATCATACATTTGAAATCATAAACATTCCTTTAATTCTTTACATTTCATAAATTTATTCAATTAAACCCAAATCTAAAACATCCTATTTTAATTCAATTCAAACCATTAGTTTCAATTCAATTTAGTTTTTCAACAAAACCATTTCAAATATTATCAAATTTCAAATAAAGATTTGATCCATTAAATAAACTATTCAATCTTTAATATATTTCAAAGTTTAAATATACCATATTTCAAACTAAATTTTATAATTTCATATATCTCAAAATTTACTTCATTATTACTTAGTTTTGAAATATTCATTTCATAAATCCATCATTTTTAAAATAAACTCAAATTACAAGTAAACCAAATATACTTTCATACAAATATAAACTTCAAATATTCATTTATCAAAATCAATTATCATTTCAAATTCACATTCTTTATCAAAATAAAGATTAAATCATTTACAAACCATGTCAATCATCAAAATATCTAAAATGCTTACAAAGTTTAAAACCATCTCTTTTTAAAACCTTCAAACTATTTATTTCTATATGAAAAATCCAATTTACCATTGGAAAGATTATTATTCTATATATATATATATATACTTTATTAAAACATTTCAAATCTATATTTCTTACCTGTATAATTCAAAATAGACTTATTTATTTCACTCGACAAACAGTTCCAACCAATATATTACTTTATACTTTAATCATACCAAACTAAACTTGTATTCTTTATCAAATACTCTATACCTTTCAAAATTTCTTAGCTTTGAAAAGTTAACCGTGATTTGAAAGTGCTCGAACCTTCAAAATAGTCGAAGAAATCATATTTTCAATCTAAGAGCTAGAAATCACCAACAAATCAGTAAACCAATTTCAATGACAGGGTTATACCAAAACAAATCTGAATCTCAAGGACTGAACACCGGCTTGCTTTAAATCATTTCAAATATATATATATACACATACACATACATATATCTTTCGAATATCAAACCAAACTTCAAAATCCAAAATCAAAATTTGGTTTCACAAAATCACTCGCATAGCAAAGCTACTAGAGTGGCCTCTCCCCCACTCAGAAACTCGAAAATCAATGTCAATGATGCAATATTCATCACCGAAATTATTTTCCAGCGACAAAAGTGTTTTCTGGACTTTTATTTTCTTGAAACTTCTTTGAAATCTCTTCGAAATCATTGAAATTCATTCGAATACATTTGAAACATTTCTTATTCAGAAAATATCTTTAAATCATATTATTATTATATATTTTCCAAAATCTTAAAACCGGTTTCAAAACACCGGAGTTCGATTCCTCGAAATTAAAATTCAAAAACCTTTGAGTTATAAATCATTTTATATAAGTTAAATCCTTATAAAATTTTCAAAATTTCAAATCCTTCCGAAACTTCAAATTCTCGTTTTAAAAGGTATATGATCCTTATCGAAAAAAATTCACTTTTATATACAAAATAAGGTCATCCTTATCAAAATAATAATTTCGATGTATGCACAAATTCCAAAATACAACCATACACAAATTCCCAAAGAATGATTCAAGGATAGATTTCAAACAAATAGAGATTCAAATTTAAAGGACTCTAATCAAATAGAATTCTAGTTCGAGGATAAGCTCGAACGAAGATAAGATTATTTTGGTTACCAAATAGAAGATGATACGCCTATATAAATCGCGGGCGACCTTAACCGGTCAATCGTGATTTCATGAATATAATCAGTTCGGAAATCTATGGCAAATCAACATTCGATCACCAGAGATAAAATCCAGATATAGCAGAAGGTAGCTGGCATCATAAACTAAGGATACAGAAATCTCCGGTTAATCGATGCCAATTGTAAAGGAGTTTCACCCCTTTACCAATCCTTCAAAGATTGGCAGAATCACCGATCTTTATAGAGGTCATTCCAAAGTGAAGTTATGGAATGCTCCAAAATCAAAATGGATAAAATAGGGAAGACAAGACTGGACGTCAGAATAAGTGCGAGCGTTCCAAAGTTCAAGGAATCCTAATCGATAAGAATCCTAACCAAGAGATTTCTAACAAGGTGGATATAGAAGGAATGAAGCTTAGAAAATCTTGGTTTCAAAATAAGAAGATTTTTATACCAAAATAATCTTTGAAAATACTTTAAAAATCATTTGGAAATCATTTTATACTTCGAAAATACATTCTCTCACAAAGAAAGGATCCTGAGATTGATTTCACTCATTCTAGGGTATTTCTACCCTATCTCTAATGAGTTTTTGCTCCGCAGGCTATGGTTTGCCTAAAAATCAAAGCTCTGATACCAACTGTAACAACCCGATATTTTCAGCCATTTGCATCCACACATGCCGGACTGGAATTGCTCAAAATACCGCATTGTAAATAAATTTGGAGCAAAAGAAATACAAATCACAGAATCAAAGACACAGAAATATCAGAATAACT
Organism: Allium cepa; assembly: GCA_030765085.1. Lineage (NCBI taxonomy): Eukaryota > Viridiplantae > Streptophyta > Magnoliopsida > Asparagales > Amaryllidaceae > Allium > Allium cepa. Next base: position 1,049,351,473 of record CM060941.1, read on the forward strand.
CACAGCGGAAATTAAAATACCATAGTAGTTCATGAAGATACTATAACAAACTCTCAAAACATAATACATAATATCATTCTGGAAAGACCATATGCAATAGAAATCTCAAATGCATAGAAGTTTATAAATACGAGAGCTGAAATAGAACAACTGAAACTGAAAGGGAATAGATAACTAGACAAGCAGAATCTCCAGCAATTCCTAGCTCCAGAAAAGAAATCCAAAGCTAAGCTGTAAATACTCAGGCTGACCCGAGCGTAAAGTAAAACACAAAACAATCGAGTCAGGACGTATATACTTATATATTGTAAACCAACTCAAGTGAACTGTAGTAGGAATGCACAATAACTTAAAGGATGCTTGGGATCGTCCATCCTTTAAGGATCAGTTAAACTATAAATTAAATACATCCCGTGTTTAAAATTTCAAAATTTTATTTTATACTTCGGAATCAAATATCATTTCAAAAATTCAATATCATCTAAAAATCCATTTCAAAATATCAAAATATCGTATCTTCCAAACCACATTCATTTATTTAAAATACCATTTCAACACACACTTCAAACAGTTTATACTTCAAAACAAATTACTTTATTTTAAATCATAAAAATGAAGTTATTATATTTAATAATTAAATTATTAAATTTCCAAAATTTTAATCTTTCAAAATTCATTTATTCACTTAAATTTATTAAAAAAATTAAAATTCAACTTTCGCAGCATTTAGAAAAATGCTACCAAAAATTACATTCAAAACAGTTCAATTTAACAAAAGACAACATTTAAAATGCTGTAATAGGGTTACATTAGTTTCAAATAAAATTAGTTAAATTCAACAATTATAGCACTTACAAAATGCTATAATAGCCTTTAATTAAATTTAGCCATTTGGTTCATTATTATCAACTACAGCATTTACAAATGTTGTAATATCATTTACATTAGAAATAATAACATTTCAAAAATATGTAGTTAATTAACTTCAAATATTCAATATAATTTCACAAACAATTATATTTTTATTTAAATCGTTTTTAGCTTATCAAATCACATATTTTCACTTTTAAAACAATCATTCAAATACCCTTATATTCATGATTTTATAAAGTTAAATTTCCATTCAAAAATCAAGATTTAATTATCCTTCAATTAGTAAATTCCAACATTAAATTTTAAATCCATTAAATTAAATTTGACTTAACATTTAAGTTTAATTTTTCAAATATAACTTAATATCATTTTTATTTACTTAACTTAAAATTCACTTTTAAGCCAAATTCACAAATTTCCAATTTTAGTTATATTTCCAAATTTCAACCTAAATATTCATTCATTTCACATTTTAACTTTATTCAAAAATCATTAATATATTATAAAATCATTTAAATTCACTTTAATCCTAATTATCATGAATTTATCATATTTTCATATTTAATTTAAATTCCAATTGTCACCAAATTAAAATTTCCCAAAATAACTTACATTTTAATTTTTCTAACTTTACCATTTATTTATTTCACTTATAAATTTTTAGAAAATCAGTAATACTTTACAAAATCATTTTTAATTAAGTTTAAATCAAAATATTATAATATTTACATTTCTAAAATATTTGAAAATTTTTAGAAAAACATATTTTAACTACGGGTCTGTATATCATTTTCTACACTAGGAAAAGTGATACGGGTAATATATCATTTCAACCCGTAATTTACAAAGAAAACCCAAGTTTTATCATTTCAAACCCGCAGTCCCAAGTAAATGAAATAATTTGAAAATCATTCAGGCCTATCATTTCAGCCCATAACTATTTTCCCTCATTCTAAAGTTCGTTTGGGCAGGTATCATTTCAACCCATAGTAATTCTAATCTAAAAGGAACTTGCAGTGATAAACTGATATAAACAACAGAACAACATAATATAACAGTAACATATGATATAACAGGTGTTTAAGCATGGGTGAACATCATATAATCATAGCATAGCAGATATAATATGGTGATGCATTTTACGGATTCAAAAGTGGTCAATTTACTAGTTATATAGGTATACACTGTCTGGCGAGAATAACTCACTGGTATAGCTGGAGATGACACAACGAATACACAACTGAGATCCACACAAGCACGATAGCACGACAAAGATTCGAGTGAGAGATCCAAAGGTCAATTTCCTTGAATACAAATCAAACAAAACAATATAACAATCATAAGCATTCAAACCAAAAACGATTAAACTATGCTGGAATTACTGCATAAAACAAAGCTGAAATACTTTGCACTTGCTTCCAACATACTTTAGGCTCGGCCATAAGGTGGAATACATGTCTAAGGCAAGGCTTTGGATCTGGTTGTGGGTGGATATGGGTCGGCCAAACATGGTTTATTGATGGTGCAAAGGTTGGTGATGTAAAACAACACTAAACAAACAGCATCACATGATTTCAAGCAAATCAAGGCAATATAAGGCCACGGCCAAGATACATGGGGCACGACCATCTCAGGTGGGGTTAAGAGGATGATGTGGCAGAGGGGTCAGGTGAGGCTGGAGGTGGAGTAGGCGGCGGCTAAGGGGTGATGAAGGTGGTGGATTGCTTTGTGGTGCTCGGCTAAGGCATTCAAGAGGAGTTTGGAGCATTTGGTGTAGAATCATCAAACTATGGTGGCTCGGCTTGGGGTGGCTAGTGAGGAGGAGGTGGTGGTGGAGACAGCAAGGCTGGTGGAGGAGCATGGCCGATCCTATAAAGAAGAAGACCAAGTGCAAATCAAATCAAAAAAACAATAAAAGTGAAAAAAAGAAAAGAAGATTACCAAATTTTTCTCTAAAGCAATGGCCAATTTTTTTCCAGAAATGAGATGAGAAATGTTTACGTGAATGTGGAATGGGATGATCAGATGAAGAGAAGAGGTGATATGGCCAATTGAATGAAAAGAAATGTTGAAATGTGAAAAGGTGTGAATATAAAAAGCCTTAAGAAATGAAAAGTCACACAACCTTTTCAAATTTCTCCAATTTCATTTTATAAATTTAAATAATTGAAAATACTTATAAATTCAGTTAAAATTATAAAATATAACAAATAAACAAATATAAATAAATAAATATTAATTATATATGATTGAAATAAGAAAATAATACAGAAAATGAAAACTAGTCTAGAAAATTTATATGCACATGAAACATATTTATAAATAAAAATAAGAACATAAAATAAAAATGCATTCACAAAAATAAATAAATAAATTTTTATTAAATATAATTTAAATGAAGAAAATGGCAGAAAAATAGAAACTAACCTTTAAAATAGGAAATAAATGCAATAAATTTTGGAAAAATTCTATTATCACTTTAAAAATATTTAGAAATAAAATATATACCTAACATGTCATATAACACATATTAGAACATTATTTGAAAAAAATATTATTTATATAAATTAAAATAGACAATTTTACTAAATAAATCAATTTACATACAATATTGTAAAAAGCATAACTAGCACAATATAAATCGGATTTCAACGAAACGAAAAGCAGTATTCTTGAAATTAAATTTATTTTCATAAATTAAGTATTAAATTTAAAAGTCAAAGTTTGACCAGATTGACCAAAAATCCACGTTTCTGGAAATGTCCTATTTATTCAGGTTTGAAATTATAATTCACACACAATCAAAATATAATTTTAAAATAAAAAAATTTATTAATTTAATAAATAAAATATAGTTTTTAAATCAGGAGTTTCAATTTAAATAATTAAGATAAACAATTAAAATAATCATAAAATACTGGGTTGTTACATTAATATTCGTGGTTTAAGTAATGATTAATTACTTAATGTAATTATATTAGATTAGGATAAATAAAAATATAATTAGAAGTCATTAATTTATATAATTAATGATGTAATTAAAGGTTGATTAATTAAGATTAATTAATCAATAATAAGTGATGTATGAGAAATTAATTAATGTAAATAATTAAAGATTAATGTAATTAATTATAGATAATTAATTTGTGAAGTAATTAAAAATTAGTTACTGTTTTTGGTTAAGAATAATAATTTTTTGTAACTAATTAAAGATAATTACTTGAATGCAATTGAAGGAAAATTAATCCAGGGTGATTAATTAAGATGGATAATTAAGGGATAATTAACTTATTGATTTGGAATTAATTAATGTCAAGTGAAGAAATCTAAGTGATTGGGGTTAGTGATTCAATTAGAAGTGACTAAATTTATTTTGGAAGTGATCAAGTTTGCTTATGGATGATTGAATGGTATTGGATGCCTCGGATGAGTTGATATCTCTGATATGAAATGATTTATAGTATCATATGTTTGGGAGGACAGGATACTATGGTTGTCTATCAATGATGAATTGTTGTCTAAAGGGACGTCCTGTATTTAAAGTTTGAAGTGTATTTCATTTGGATAACTTGGGTTAGGATGACATGAGACTCGAAGAGACCGAGGCCGGGTATTAGGAAATACCCGAAACCACTTTGAATTTTTATAGATTGATGTGTGAAATCAATAGGCTGGAATGAAATGATTTAAGTGAATTGGACTATTTAATCTAAATTTTGGTACTTAGAAAATTGATGTGTGAAATAAGTGATTTCTATAACAAATTGTGAATTTGTAAATTGATACGAGTTACCTCGGGTTTTATATAAGTTGTATGCTTTGTATTCCATGTTAGATAGGTTTACTCACGCTGGTTTCCAGCCTGACCCGGGTGTTACTTTAGTGTAATGCTCAGGTCAGACCGAGTATTACAGATTTTCAGGTAAGAACGTATGGAGTGTTTCCGCTGTACCATATTGTTGTATATCTGAGACATGATGATTGTGTATATCCAGTATTTGTTTATATGTGTGTAACTCTAATGTATTAAAATGCAATTGACAAATACAGTATTCTTTGGTAAAGTGTTATTATTTGATATTATATTTTGATCCGCTGCAAATGTGAGAATTTCTGTTGTGTTTTTTGCTTCTTCTTCTTCTAACTATCTGGATTTCGGATTCGAAAATTCGGGTCGTTACACAAGGTGTTATGAATCAAGAGGAATCCATGGATTGAATTGGTGAATATTGGATTTCCTAAAAGTAGACTTTTGTTGAACAAATTGAAATTGTTTTAAACAGGATTGTAAATTACCACACTATATAACTTTTAAAACTATTATTTGAATTTATAATATTCCGAAGTTAGTTATTTTAATACGTAAATTTATTTAAATAAATTCTAATTTTATAAATCAACTTTGTAAATTAATTAGTAATTGAATATGAACTTTTAATGCTTTTAGGAAGTTGATATTTTAGTTTACCTAAAACCATATTTTTAAAAGTAAACCATTATTCTTATTTCATATATAAAATTTTAAATGTTTTAAATTCAATCATAAATCCTTTTGAGAAGGGAAGCGTAGTTTGATAAAAACGAATAAGATTTTAGAAGAAAGATCTTATAGGGGTATTGTGGGAACTTTAATAAATTCTATAGTGTGAGATAAGTGAACTTCGAAAGTTGAAATAAAATTCATAAGGTAAGCAGAAGTGAAACTGGAATTTTGGATAAGCATAAACGAGTTCGAAAATATTAAAGGAAATTAACTATGGAGTTTTTGAGTATATAGAATTCGTGTGAAACGAGTTTGAAAATTTACAAATAAAGTTGTAAATGATTTTTGAGAAAAGAAAAAGAGAATAAAATAAATATTTTCAAAGTGTTGAGTAACTAATGAAGTGGGAAAAATATTCTAAGTATTAGGAAATGGTTGAAATTTGATTTCTCGGGAATAAATGGGATTTGAAACTATTTTCAAAGTTTTGAAGTATGGAAATGATATCTGGTATAAATATTTTGAGATAAATAATTTGGAAAATTATTTAAGGCCTGATTGTTGCTTGTGGATGTTATATGATAGTTAAATAACCGATTATCAATATTGGCCAATGCGCAGATCGTTTCGAAGAGAACGGGTTCAGATTTAATTATCCAAAAACCACTTCAAATCGGTTTGAACATAGCGAATCAAGGCCGTGAAGATGATGAAGACGGTGACTCGATTTGTCCAGATCCAGGGCAACTTGTATGGACAAATGCTATCAGAACATTGTCAGGAGAACGATGAGCATTCTAAGTGAGACTCATTCTTAAAAGGTAACGCACAGCCTCAAGCCTCATCAACCGAGAATGGCTAAAATATGGGAGATGCAGCAAGGCTAAGTGGGTAGCACCCAATTATGGTAAGATTTCCCCTGTCTAGAGTACCTTTATATTCGGCTGTGTAGGCGGTTATTAGCACTAACCGCGGGGTGATCTTATTCATATTATCCAGTAAGGGGTAGCTCCAGTCTTGTGTTGCAGAGGATCGGGAGTGGTCCTCGGTACTCTGATCTAGGCCAGGTATTGTAATGGACGGTATCCCAGTTGCCATGCCATTGTATGAAATCCAATCTCTAATAAGAGCCCGTACGGTTTTGATTGTGCCCAACTATTGTTGGAACGTGAGATGCAAGCATTTCAGCTAGATTCTATTTTACTTTCTGTAGACATTATTATAATGTCAGATGGATTTGATAAAAATTGTTTTGGTTATTATAAGGCCAAAACCCAACATATTTATTTGTGGCGTGGTCTTACGAGATACCTTTGTTTCAAAGGCTTTTCAAGAATATAATAATCCAATTGAGTGTGGTTTTCTTACGCTGGTTTTCCAGACTGACTCCGGTGTTGTTTTATTATGATGCTCGGGTCAGACCAAGTTGAATAGATCCAACATAATGTGCTATGGAGCTCAGAAGGCGAGCTGGATGGCAGAGACGTATCTCCGTATTTGAATTACGATTTCCACTGTTTAAGAACAGATAATAAGTTGTCCAAAAGTGATGGATGATTGTTGTACTCCGATAACGGTATGTATATATAATAGTACAGATTTCTTTATATTTAAAAGCTGTTATTATATATTGTATTTTGTTTCGCTGTGATTGTGAGATTCTGATGTTGTTGTTATCTTCTTCTTCTACCTCTTTCTTCTTTTTCCCTTATGGTCGGGTATTTTCGGCATTCGATCGTTCAGCATGTAATACAGTGGACGTATTAGTGTCGACTTTCGAAGGTCGAAAAACCGGGTCATGATATTTTGGTATCAGAGCTGAAAGTTTAGCGAGAACCATGGCTTTGGTGGGGATTACTCATTAGAGATGGAGTCAGCACTACACTGGAATGAGTTTGAGTGTATTGATAGATTTGAGCGCATATTTGCTAGTGAATATAAATTATTTTAAATATTGTGTTGACTTATTGGTTGAGTGGAACATGAATTCTGATCGAGTTAGTGGGCCCCTAATTCGATAAGAATTTATAAACACTTGGACATGATAAACTGACACGGTATTGTTTTTTATCGGGTAAGTGAAATAATTTTACCCAAAAATATATTTTTGATATAAAAAGAAATAATTTTCTGAAATTATTATATATAATTGAAGTGTTTGGATGGTAATATTATAGTCAAACAAGATTATAAAATTTGAAATAGTTCATATAACTAGTATGGGAAAATTTTGTATAAGTATAAATTATACAAAAGAAAAAAAAGAAATTTAACTTGGATTAAATTAACAAAAAAAATTAAATTTTTGAAATTTAAATTAATAATGATTTGAAATAAATAAATTAGTGAAGTAGATTAGTTAGATGGACTAAATATTGGATGTGATTGAACTGGAAAATAAAATTTTAAGTTGGATTGAGAAATAAAATTTAATCAAATTGAAATTAACTTAAACTAAATGAAGTTGAGTTGAAACTGAATTAAATTAAAATAAAATTCAGTTGAGTTATAGATGATACTGAATGAAACTAAATTCTTGCATAAATAAATAGATGTAAGTTTGATAAGAATTGGATTGGAATAAATGAATTGGGTAGCTCATAAAAGATTGATTGAATAAAGATATGCTTGGGCTATAAACAAATGTATAGTCTTGAGTCAATGATGAAATGGAAATGTGCTTCATTTTAAAATTAATGAAATATAATTGGATAACTTATAAAAATGGAAAAGTGGAATAGAAAACCCAAAATAAAGATTTTGTTTGATATTTTGGAAAATGAAAAAAATCCAAACTTGAATTATAAAATAGATTGAACTCAAGTAAAATAGTTAAAGCGATTATTGAAATAAAAAATCAAATATTGATTTAATAATGGAAGTGAACTAATTAGATAATTAATTAGTTAATGAAATATGGAAAACGAATCTAAGTTCGCTAAACTAGTTAAATAGAAGTTAAATTGTGAGTTAATAATGGAGTTGGAAATGAACTCGGGTTATAAATAAAATTCAACTTGGATTGTTAGTGAATTAAATATAACTGAAAATGTTGTCAAATGAATTGGAATCGGATAAAAATAGGAATGGTTTGAGTTGCAAATAAAATCCATGTGAGTAGAAATAAACTGAAAATGGCCTAGTTATTAATAAAAATAAATTCGGGATGAATTGAGTGTGAAAATTAGAAGTATAAAATGGATTTGAATTGAATAAATAAATGGATGGAATTTGATTAAATAAGAATCAAATTAAAAATGGTAACAGAATTGAATGAAATAAACTTATATTATAATGTTGAAAATGATTGAGTTTAACAAATTAATGTAAGCAAATATTGGAATGGAAGCTCGGCTTAAGTAAATAGGTGAAATGGTTATGGAATGTTTTCATGTTTAACAAAATGATTTTGAATGAAACCTATGTGGATATGAAATATTATGCAACTTAATTGATCGTAAATAAATTTAAATGAAAGAGAATTGAGGATAAAATTGATTTAAAAATCAATTTAAATAGCTATAACTGAAATGCTTGTTTGTTTAAAGAGATTATCGTAAAATTTGCATAGAAAAAGTTGTGGTTGACGTAAACGGAAGTAAATAAAAACTATGAATTGATAGAAGCAAATAAAATTGATTTTTGGAATCATTTGGAATGAATATAAGTTAATTTGGTTTAAAATGAACTGAATGTGAACAATTGAGTTGTATACCATTTAAAATGAGTGAAAATAGTGTATGGGTTTATTGAAACAATTGAATAAGTATTGAAGTCATATAGTTTGCTTATAATTATTGTTTAGTATGCATTTGCTTGTAGAAACCATGTGTTTTAGCCATTTAAATGAGTGTAATGTTGATAAACTTCATATATTTGGTACTTGCATGTTTAAATTGAGAAAGTACAGGTACCTGGAGGCCGTTTGGCAAGATTTTGGTCGCGTTAATTGCTAAATAAATAAGCCGTTTGCTTAAAATACTGAATAGAGGTACGCACGCAATAAAAGGAATAAATATATGAAATATTGTTATATTTTTGTTTTTGAGACCGTGTGATCGATGTATATATATTTATCTCTCTTGTCAAACTGCAAAAGTTCCTCCGTACAAGAGAGACTCTGCCAAAAAAATTCGTAAATTTCAGAAAATTTTTGGAATTTTTTTGTTAACGATGAATTGATTTCAAATTGTAATCGAAATAAAGGGATTTTGGAATTGAAATTGAGAGTGATGGTTTAGTTGGAACAAAAGGAATAGATAAGTGAATAACAAGTTTTCACTGGACGGGTTTTAGAAAGTTAATGGGTTTGGGGCATTCTTTCCGCCTTAGTAATTTCGGGGATGAAATTATTTTCAAAGGCGAGGAATGTAAGGACCCGGATTTTCTAGCATTAACCGTGAACATTTAAATGATTTTTAATATTGAAATTGAATTATATATTGGTTTTGAATCTGGAATACTTGGGTTTATTTAATAAAATAGATTCATGGTTCAGATATAGTGATTTATTGGACAATTCAACTTTTGAATTTAATAATTGGAATTTAGGTAAATTATTGAATCTTGAGTTTTTAGCTTGATAAAAATAATTTAAAGGCTTGCAAAATTTATATTAACAATACTGAAGACAATGTAACTTTTAAAATTGAATTTGGAAGTGAATTGTTCGGTTTTAAAAATATATCGTTTAAATCGACATTTAAAAATAGCCTTCCGAGGCACAGTCTCGGAATTCGATGAAACTAGTTTCATTGGATCCGTAATATTGTATTATTATCGAATTTTAAATTTCGTAGCATTCGGAGTTATCGTGTGGCCGTACGGTGTGAAAACGCGCTGAAATTTATATTGGAAATTCAATATAATAATTGGGTCCAAAAAGCTATCTTCTTTATATGATGGAATTAGGACTCGAAACCTTTTCCATTGCGTTCAGAATAGGGGTATAGCATTATAAACACCTAGCAGCATGCCTCGATAGGGGTTCGTGATTGTAAGCTACGTAAATCGAGGCAATTTGAATTAATATATAAATATATATACCCTATTCAACACAGCTGAAATTCTTTCCCAACAGCCACCATTCTTTCATCCCAGCCATCCTATCATATACCTATGCAAGCTAGCCAAGCGACTAATCCTGTCCCCTCTTCTTATTCAAGCATGCAACCCTTTCTTTTTATACCATTCCCTCCCTTGTTTTCTACTTCAAAAATCAAATCAGAGATTGAAAAGCTAAAGAAATATAAAATGCCGCATCCTCCTTAGTCTAGAAATCACTTATTCTCTTCCTCCTCCAAAATTCAAATCGAAGGTTTGTTTTAAAAAAGAAATTAAACGAACAAATAAATTGTTCAATCAAAAAAAAAGAAAGATGAGAGGCGACTTCATCACAATGACGGGGTGGAGGTCGCGAGGCGTATGGGGAATTAGGTGATGTCTGCTTGGCATGAGGTCAAGGTTGGGGTAGAGGCCGCGATGTCGGTCGTGTTCGTGAGTCTGGGTTGAGGAGTCGGTGTAGGGGGTGACCTGTGCTGCGAGGTGGATGCGATCATTGATTTGGGAGGGTTGTACGCGAAGCTTGGCAAGGCTGTAGGGGAAGGCGACTCAAATTCAGCGATGCTGGGAAGGTTGCTAGATGGGGGAAGCGAACGAAAAAGCTCGATGTGATAGTACAGAGGGATTTAGGGTTTTGGTGATGGAGGCTCGTGATATGGTCAAGAGGAAGGCGAGGCAGTGATGGGATGTCGACATCGGTGAGCTCGAGGTTGGGTTTTCAAATCGATGGTGAGGTATATGCTATTTTTTCAATTTAAATTTTGTGTGTGTATATATATATATATAGAAGAAGAAAAAAATATACATTACAGTGAAGTATAAAACCATTTCATTTTTTAATTTAATACACACACACATATATATATATATGTATGTATATAGGTTAGAAAGAGATTTTATTTTCATTAGAATTTAATAAATATTTGTATATAAGGAAAAACAAAAAATAATATATATACACATAAGAATTAGAAATAGAAATTTTAAATGGTAATATAGATTATTTTTATAGGTATATATGTATAAAGATTTTGGAATCTATATAGGCTATTTTTCATAAGGATATGGGCTTTCAGAAAATAAAAATAAATAAATAAATATATATATATATATATATATATATATATATAGATATATACACACACATTTAAATTTACTAGTTTATTTTAAAATAATGGATTTGGTGATTAATGGGTTCAATTAACTCATTTAAATTATTTTAGTTGCTAAAAGATTTTTAAAAGGAAAGTTATTAGTTAAATTAAATTAATAGTTTAAGTCTAATTTATTAAATGGTAATTTATTGTTAGACTATTTAAAAAGTTAATAAATCGTAAATTGTTATGAAAGGTCAGAAATCGTGAAACCAAGTCAGGATTGAAGTGGATTGCAAACAAAAATAAAGGTGAGAATTTCTCACTCATTCGGATTACCCTATTTAAAATTAAATGTTAAATTTAAATTATTGGATGCCTGACTTGATTGATAAATTTATAATTTATCTATTGGATGTTATATATATAGTAGTATATATTGGAGTGATTGATATTCCCGCAATATATAGCGGATGAGACCCTATACGCCCTGCAAAATAGCGGATGACCATATATAACGCAATATCCCTCTCGAATTGGGATTGGTATTTTATTTGTTGATCAACATCTATGGATGCAGGAAAAAACAGGTTGGAGGGATCCAACTGGATTCTTCAAAAATATTTGTTGTTCTTCTATATATTGATGTATTATATGGTGGACAGATTGATATGGATTAAGTGTGAATTGGATTATTAAATGTTAAATAGCATGGAAAGTAAAATGGGCATTTTGGATACCGTAGATGATTAATTTGAAGGAATTTAAAAAGGAAATTTGAATGGTAATATTTATATTGTAAATTGGATTCATTCTAAAGGAAAACTAAGTGGACTAAAAATATACCAACTAATTTGGGCTATACCTAACCATTCATAAAATTGATTAAGTAAAGATTTTGAAATAAATTACATAAAAGAACATGTAGGATATTTTGGAAATTGGAAAAGAACTTAAGCAATAATTAAAAATATATTTGAAATAAATTGGAATTTATTAAGGAAGGAAATTAAAATCAGACTTTTAAATAGAATCTGTTTTATAAATAAGTAGAAAACTCAAGGGAGTTTATAAATTTATAAATGGGGTTTATATATGAGATAGATTGAGATCTGCAGATATGTTAAAAATATAAGTTATGGCCTGAACTTATATCGAGTTATGAAAGTTATTTTGAAAAGAAATAGTGGAATATATTTCGAGTGTGAGGGATGGTGATATAGTCAAGGTGTTACGAATCAAGCGGAATCTACGAATTGATTTGGTGAATATTGGATTTTCTAAGAATAAACTTTTGTTGAGCAAATTGAAATTGTTTTAAACGAGATTGTAAATTACCATACTATATAACTTTTAAAACTATTATTTGAATTTAGAATATTCCGAAGTTAGTTATTTTAGTACTTAAATTTATTTAAATAAATTCTAATTTTATAAATCAACTTTGTATATTATTTAGTAATTGAATATGAACTTCTAATGCTTTTAGGAAGTTAATATTTTAGTTTACCTAAAACCATATTTTTAAAAGTAAACCATTGTTCTTATTTCATATATAAAATTTTAAATGTTTTAAATTCAATCATAAATCCGCTCGAGATGGGAAGCGAAGTTTAATAAAAACGGATAAGATTTTAGAAGAAAGATCTTATAAGGGTATTGCGGGAACTTAAATAATTCTAAAGTGTAAGATAAGTGAACTTCGAAAGGTGAAATAAAATTCACAAGGGAAATAGAAGTGAAACTGAAATTTTAAATAAGCATTAATGAATTTGGAAATATTAAAGGAAATTAACTAAGGAGTTCTGGAATATATAGAATTCGTGTGAAGCGAGTTTGAAAATTTACAAATAAAGTTGTAAATGATTTTTGGGAAAAGAAAAAGGGAATGAAATGAATATTTTCCAAGTGTTGAGTAACTAATGAAGTGGGAAAAATATTCTAAGTATTAGAAAAGGGTTGAAATTTGATTTTATGAGAATAAAAGGGATTTGAAACTATTTTCAAAGTGTTGAAATATGGGAATAATATCTGGTATAAATAGTTTGAGATAAATAATTTGGAGAATTATGTAAGGCCTGATTGTTGCTTGTGGATGTTATATGATAGTTAAATAACCGACTATCAATATTGGCCAATACGTTGATCGTTTCAAAGAGACTGGGATAGGATTTAATTATCCGAAAACCAATTCGATCCGGTTTGAACATAGCAAATGAAGACCGTGAAGATGATGAAGATGGTGATTCGGTTTGTCCAGACCCCGGGCAACTTGTATGGATGAATGCTATCAAAACATTGTCAGGATGACGATGAGCATTCTAAGTGAGACTCGTTCTTAAAAGGTAACGCATAGCCTCAAGCCTCATCAACTAGCAATGGTTAAAATAGGGGAGATGCAGAAAGGCTAAGGGGGTAGCACCCAATTAGGGTAAGATTTCCCCTATCTAGAGTCTTTTAATAATCGGCTGTGTGGGCGGATATTAGCTCAAACCGTGGGGTGATCTTATTCGGACTATCTAGTAAGGGGTAGCTCCAATCTTGTGTAACAGGGAATCGGGGGTGGTAGTCGGTACTCTGATCTAGGCCAAGTACTGTGACGAGGGGTACCCCAGTAGCCCTGCAATTGTATGGAATCCAATCTCCAATAAACGCCCGTACGATTTTGATTGTGCCAAACTATTGCTGGAACGTGAGATGCAAGCATTTCAGCTAGATTCTATTTTACTTTCTATAGACACTATTATAATATCAGACGGATTTGATAAAAATTGTTTTGGTTATCGTTAGGTAAAAACCCGACATATTTATTTGTGGCGTGGTCTTACGAGATACCTTGGTTTCAAAGGCTTTTCAAAAACATAATAATCCAATTGAGTGTGGTTTTCTCACGCTGGTTTTCCAGATTGTCTCGGGTGTTGTTTTATTATGATGCTTGGGTCAGACCGAGTTGAACAAATCCCAGATAATGTGCTATGGAGCTTAGGAGGCGACCTGGATGGCAGAGATGTATCTCCATATTTGAATTACTATTTTCGCTATTTTAGAACAGATAATAAGCTATCCAAAGTGATATATGATTGTCGTACTCTGATAATGGTATGTATATGTAACAGTACAGATTTCTTTGTATTTAAAAGCTATTTATATATTGTATTTTGCTCCACTGCGATTATGAGATTCTGATGTTGTTATTATCTTCTCCGTCTACCTCTATCTTCTTTTTCGCTTACGGTCGGGTATTTCCGACATTTGATTGTTCGGCATGTAATACAGTGGATGTATTGGTGTCGACTTTCAGAGGTCGAAATACCGCGTCATGACCGAATTGGTAATTAATGTTTAATTAAATTTAATTAATTAATCAATCTATTCACAAATCAATATCTTGTTCATATGAGGTCCAAATCGAATGCGGTTAGTGATGTTGCACGCGTAGCACGGTTTTCTTTGTCTTGGAATAGAATTCGAGGCTATTCCTTTCCATGCGATTTTCAGATTTGTTTAAAATTGAGTGGTTAAACCCACTTGCAAAATAATAAAAATTTATATTTCAAGTTAAACCAAGTATTGACATGATATATCTATTGATTTGCTGCTTGGAAATTTAAATTTGCATTGATATTGAATATCACTGCTTGTTGAACCCCCTGATATGTAATATTGTCGTGACATATGTTTAATTGGTTAATTTAGATGTTGGTTGCAAGTGTATGCCAATAGCTGCTAATGGATGATATGTTATTATTATTTATGCGTTGATATTATGTGAAGTACAACTTACAATTGGTAATTTGATATATTAGTGGTTGTGAATAATGTATAGTTGACACCCATGATATATATTAAATTGTTTATGCTGTTAACTATTGTGCGCAAGTTCAATGGAGGGAATAATTTATGTCGTTGGTTATTTACCGAGACAGGTCATATTTTGCCATCTGTTGAAATTTGATTTGTATTGCCAAGTTAATATTCTAGACATCGAAAAATTGTGAATAAGTGTCGAATCGCTTTTAGACATATGATATTAACACATGAATAAATTTGAAAATGAATATTTACTGTTTTGGTCAAAATTTACAAATTTGGACAATACTGCTATTTTGTCCTTATTTGAAAAAAATTTCACAATGTATCGGTTAATTCTGAAAATTCATACGTTATTATAACGACACGAATTTTTGATAATTAAAAATATTAAATTTAATATTGTGAGAAATTAAAATTTGTGATTTATAAATGGGAAAAAATTATTAGAATATAATTTATCAACGTTGATTGGATATAATTGACAACTGTTTTATTGTAATTCCTATAGATGGTGATAATAAAGGTTAATGATGAATAAATTAAATGTTTTATCAAAAATAGAAATAATATGTACCTAATTGAAATTCGCAGTATAGGATATGAAATTAGCATATGGTAAGTAGATTTATACTCCTTATTGTGAACAATAAATTAATAGGTATGAATTAATAAGTTGTAACAATTGATTTATTATCATTTAATTTATTAAATCAGTTTGAAATTAATTTAGAAATCAATAAAATTAATGTAATTGAAATATTGCAGTTAATATGGTAAAAGCCGTTAACTGTAATGACCCGTAAATTTTGGTAAATAAATTTGTTAATTTAATTAAGATTTTGTAATTCAAATTTAGAGAAGAAAATAAAAATTATAAATTATATTAGAGCAGTAGAAATTGTAATTAAAATTAACAATTTAAATTTTATATGTCAATTTATTGAAGTAACGTAAATTGTCATACTTGGCTTTAAGTTTAATATAGGAAACAAAGGGGAATTTTGAATTAGTGAATGAATTTTTTTTTAACTAGAATGGAATTCAAATTAATATAAAAATGGAAGTTGTAAATTGTATGCATTAAGTTATAATGGGATATAAGGGTTTATACCTGGATATAAAGCGAGTATGTGAAATTAGAGGTAAGTATTGAAAAGATTAATGTACTAAAACATGGTTAACAATAATTGGATGTAAATTTAGGAAATACGTTTTTGCAAGTTAATTAATGAACATTTCCAATGTAATACAATCATTCAATTGTTATGACTTAGTTTTAAATGGAGCATAGTATAAACAAATGCAATCAGTGTATTATTGTGTGGAATAATATATTGATTTATTTGTTACTGAATGTAAATTAATGCAATTATGTTAATGTATGTTAATAAATAATTAATCTTGCACAACCCCATATTTACTGAAATAACTGAAAGGTCAAAAATTGATTGCATTAAATAAATTGGGAATTTAATTTCATTAAAGGTAATTTAATATTATCGTAGTGTAAAATTTAGATAAATTTTGGAATTAAATGCTAACTCCATTCAGAATATGACAAATGGGTGTAATATTTGGATTGTAAGCATATATTATAAGTTAACTGTTTAATTGGCTGATAGAGTTAGAACTTGAGATAAATGTTAATACAATAAATAAAAGTTACATTAATATGAGAAGTAATACCATGTTTAGAAGTTGTTAATTTAGAGTATACTAAGACTTAGAAATTGAATTTTTAATCAATTGGAATAAAAATAAATAAATTTTTACGATAATATTAATTAAGGGATATTTGGAAATAACGTTAACGGTATTCATAATAGAACTAGTTGTTGAATTTGAGGAATGGAAGAAAAGATTTATGAATGTAAACTTGATAAATGGATAAATGGAAAGGAAAGGTAGTGGGAATTATTGAAATTTGTTATAATTGATTTTGAGTTTGAAATGTAAGAAACAAATGTGAACTTTGATTTTGAGAAATTAAAGCGTATTAATGCGACTAAAGGTTAGAGTAACGATTATTGTATGTTACCTATTTTGGTAACTTTTTAATTTACAATTTTGAAATCAGTTACAATAATTTTAATTGAGTATTGCGTTAATGTTAATTAAAGTAGTATTTGTAACAATGTTAAGACTTTTCGTATTGGATAGTTTGTTGTAATACAAGACTTGGAAATAAAGTTATTAACATATTGGAAAACGATTACATTTAGATGAAATTAATTGTCTCATTTATGTGGGTGAGAACTGTAATTGAAAGGTATAAAGGTGATGAGCAACGGAAATGCATATTTATTTCATAAGTTAATATAAAAGAATGAAACCTATTTAATGAATTAATTGAGTTTCTAATTTTAGCACATGTATATAGTTGGGTTAGAATAATAGTTTGGAATAACAACTTCAATATATTTGGAAATAATAATTTATACAAAGGGAAGCTGGAAATTTGAATATATATGGAATGAAATGTGAGACAAGTGTTAACTGCGTTACAAAGTAATGATAGGCTCAATTAAAGGGTTGGAATTGAATCTAATCAGTTTAATTGGAAACTTATTAAAATAAATTTGGATTGGGTGATTTATTTCTAATTAATTAAGTTCACGTTTCAAAATATAATGCTAGTTTATTGCATATATGTTTATACCTAAATTTAAACTTATGTTTAGATCCAATCAGATCATTAAAAAGAAAGGATTATTTATAATATGAAGATAGGCTAATTTAAGGTTAGTAATTAATGGGTGGAATGAAATGGGTTTAATGTAAATGTTATATTAGGCTGTAAATCAATTTGTAATAAAATTTTATTTAATTGGAAGGTAATCGATAATTTATGAATTTGATGGTAAGTAATTAGGATCAAATTCTATACTAATTGAAGCTGGATGTAATTTAATAAGGTTAGTGCAATACCATTTAATTTAAATTGCAAGGTTGAAATTGATTGGGATTCAATTTATAATAAATATAATTTTTGTAGAAATTGAAATTTTATGTTTTGCAATTAAACGTAATTAAAAAAAACTACGTTAATATGAATTTAGTTGATAACTGTAAAGAAATTGGGGTAATTGGATATATACTAATGTTGAATATATACATAAGATGATGATTGTTGATTTAATAAAGAGAATTGAATACGAATGATATAAAATTTCATTGAAATAAGATTTTACAATTTATTGAATTTACTTTAATTAAAGGTAAACACTAAAATTTTTGCAATAAATCCTTATTTGATATGGAGGTTTGGTTAATAAATTTGAAGCTAATTGCAATTAGAAATGATAGAAATGGTAAGTTGACCATTTATTCATAATAAGATCTAAAAATCAAATAAATGGATTTTTGGAATTTAAATTGACAAATTGTGAATTCATTTAAATTCGGATCCATCTGTCTATTCCAACTTCATCTATAAATACCCCGCTAAACCCTAGCCTCTGCCTACTCTCATTTGTCTACGCGTAAAATTTCTTCAGCTCCATCTCCTCCTCAATGGCAGACAAAATTTCAGATCCAGATCCATTTCAAAATCAGAGTCGAAAAGTCAAAGTCGTCAGAAAAATCTCAAAATAATATATGTTGAAGCTCTCGACGAGCGTAATTCAATGCTGTAATTCATTTTTCAATTCGATGCAAAATTGATTTGGGCGTTTTTGACTGGTGCGTATGATCGGAAAATCTCTTCTGGGTTATGTAGAGGGGCTAGCACGTTGTTCATCGGCGAAGTTTTGCGGCGAATTGACGGTCGAATTGGTGGCTAGGCGTGGTCAAAGATCGGTCAAACGGAGGTGTGTTTGGTTCCACTTGCTGTGCGCGCATTTATGAAAGAGGGGAGTGAGGTTGACGTGGCATGTTGCAAGGTGAATTGTGTTCTTTTTTTTTGTTATTTTATTTTTGAAATTCAAGCGCAATTTTCGCTATATTTTTCACATACGAACTCCGTTTCATGCACGGTTTTTTTAGGATCGTAATAAAATTCCGGACGCTTTGACGCTGGTTTGGACAGATTTGGAGACCGTCGAATTTTGGGTTTAAATCGGATTTAAATTCGATTTAAATTCAAAAGGTGAGTGTTTTAACCCACTCACAACTTCTAAGTTTTCTTATGTTTGTTAAATTGACTTAAGATATGAGTAGAAATTTATTTATGACTGTTTGGCATGTTTTATTCATCATCTCATTTAAATTGCATTTATTTAATTTAACTGTTAATAAATTTTATTATCGCATATAATTTGACAGTTAAAAATTTATTTATTTGCATAAAAACTACTAGTTAAACAGTATTAAATTTATTATTGAATACAAACTGGTAGTTAATACCTGTTATTTATTACCTATTATATTTTATACGCTCTATATTGTTGATTGGTTAAATTGATGATGATTGCAATAAATTGGTTGATGATTGATATTGGGTGAATAGATGATGTGTTCTATATTATATAAACTGCAAGTTATTATGCATTTTCATTTCATTCGGGATTGCGGTTTGAAATGATATATAACCGTAATTTTTATTTTTAAATTGCGGATTGAAATGATAAATATCCGTATCACTTGACCATAGGATAGAAAATTATATACAGGCACCGCGGTGTGTGTGTATATATATATATATATATAATTATTTTTGAAATAAATTTTTTATGGTTTGGATAGGATACGGTTGAATATTAATTTTTGACCTTATATAAAATCTTATTTTATGTACATATATAGTTAAATTATTGAATTTAAGCTATGTATAAATTTGTTAAATAAACTAAATAAGTTGAATAATGGAGTTCTAATGATTTAAATCAATCTAGATTGGAAGGTAAATTAAAATTTAATTGGAGCGTATTTAAGAATTAAACTCTATAAGTGATGTAACTTATTTAAACTTGGAAATTTTAAAGGTATGATATTTATAACTGGATTTTATTCAAGATAAATTAAATGAATATTTCTAGTATAAATAAATTGAAGGAAATATTTAATTATTGGAAATTTCGAGTTTAATTTTATGGATTTATTTTATGAATATTTCAAAACTAAATAATAGGACAATAAATTGTTGAATAGAATTTCCAACCTTAAGTTTTGAAATTGTTAAATACTCAAAGTTAGGAATATATTGAAATTGAAGTGGTTTATTTAACTGGAAGTGAATTTAAAATTTATGGATTTAGACTAAATTTTAAATGAATAAATTTGTAAAGCCGTGAAGATTATTTACTTTATAAAGTAATTTTAAACTTAACTATTTTATTTTATATAACGTTTCAATATCCAAACCATTCAAGTTTTAGAAGTTATGGTTTTAAAGCTATGAATTTTGAAGTATTATGTTTTGAAAGTTATAATTCAAATGTTCAGTTTCCAGATATTAAAATTTTTAAAGCAATATGATTTTGGAAAAGAAAATAATATTGAAATAAAATGATATTATTGATTTTGGTTTTATAAAAATAATATCAAAATGAATTGTTTGGAAATGGAAATGATATCGTATTTATGGGTTTTGAATTGGATAATTATATTCTGGTTTTAAAGTATATACTATTTTAAGACCGCGGTGTTATAATAACGTTTGGTTGTTGAAGAGACCGGGATCGGAAGTTGTCATACTCCCTGCCAATTCCGAAAACCACTTTAACAACCGTGTACGCGGTGGAGATTCCAGAATGAAGTAGGTTGGTGGCGGCGTTTCCTATGAGGTAAATACGTGGACCCGACTCCCATGAGTTGGCATAAGGTGGCTAAAACAGGAGCGATTCTCGGGCCAATGAGGTCATTCCTCTGATCGAACGCACTCCTTCGTTATTATACTCTGACTTTTGGATTGATTCGGTGGCCACTTCTGATTTTTGATTTGGGGGTGTTGTTCGAGGTGGGCGGTAGCTGCGCGCTGCGCGTTTCCACCAGCCCGGATAGCAATTGGTATATCTACCCTGGCATTGCCTAGTTCTGCCGTGTCACCTACCCTATCGCGCCTTATACGAGTTTGGATTTCTCTCGTAGCCCGTGTGGTATCCTCTGGTGGCTTCCCGATCAGGAGGGACTATGATATTGGATGGATTACTGGGACTATTACGTGTTAAGGGCTATATGGGTAACCCCTTAATGCTAAGAAAAAAGTAAGTTTATTTTACAATTAGACACTATTATAATAGCGCAATATACTACATAGTAAATAGTTTAATGGATCCTTAGGAGATGTAAATCCCGAGCATCTCTTGAGTTACTGCACTCATATTTATTTCTGTTGATTTAACTTACATAAGATCTTTTAGTTCTGACTCGAGTGTTTTGTTTTTCAATTCGCTCGGGTCAGTCCGAGCGTTTTCAGGATTTGAAGTTTTAGCTCTGGAGGACGAAGACGAAGATTTATATTACTATCTACTATATTATTCCACTACACTATTTAATTCCGCTGCATTGATATTATTGGTATGTGAACTCTGATATTTATTGTATAAAGAAGAATCAAATGTTTTGTAAACAGTTTTATGAACTTTATATTTATTATTATATTTTATCCTTCCGCTGTGAGATTCTGTTTTGTTTTATTTCTTTCTCGTTTTTTTTATTTACCCCATAACAATCCGCCCTTCGTATTGTTTGAATTGGCACGTGTGTCGATTTGAACCGTGTGAAAAGGCGGGACGTTACATTAACTATAGAAATTGAGAATAATTGTAACGACCGATGAATTTTCGATAATTAAAAATAAGTTAATTTAATAAGGTTTAGTGATTTAATGTTGGAAGAAATAAAATTTGGATATAATAATAAGAAAATAACTAGAATGATATGTAATAGTATTAATTTAAGGTAAGTGATAACTTCCAAGTAATTCCAAGTAATTGAAATGATTAAAAAGTTATAATTGGTTATAGATTTTAAATTAATTGAAATAATGTGTGCATTAATTGGTAATTGGATCGAAAGAGTAATTGATAATTTAAATGTTGTATTAATTAATGAAATAGTGTGTAGTAAATTGTAATTGAATAAAATTAATGTTGTGTAAGTAGTTGTAATGTTGTTGGTAGGTAATAAAATTTATAAATGTGATTAAATGTAGAAAAGGTGACAATTGTTATTTGTTACCATTTCATTTAAATAAATTATAGTTAAATGTAAATAAATGCTACATTAATGTGAGTTAAGACCATAACTGCAAATTATGGACGTAATAAAATGCATAGAAATGTTAGTTATATTCACATGACAATAATTGATTTATTGGGATTTTAATATTTTAATAAATTTGGAAAAAAATTCAATGTAATTGAATTATTGCAACTGATATGGTAAAAGATGATAATTTTAGAATGCTGGTGTTATAAGATATAAACAAATGTTAAATATGTCTATAGGGCAATGATTGATTGAATAAAAAAATTGAAATCAAATTAAATCAATTTATTGGAATCAAATTATAATAATTGGATTCAATTGCAGTTGAAATTGGACACTGTAATTAGTGTAATATTTAACACTAGATTGATATGTAAATTTGTTTTAAACTATTGTAAATGTCTAAGTAATCAAAAATGATAAAATTTGTTAGTTATTAAAAGTGGAACTAAAAAAGTGATTTAATCAATTTAATAATAATTTATTTAATTAACGTGAAAATAACCATTTTCGAAACTATCTCGGATTTCGATGAAACTAATTTCATCGGATCTGTAATGGTGAATTATTGTAAGGTTTCAAGTTTCGCAACGATCGAACTTGTCGTTTGATCGTACGGACTCGAAACGCGTAGAAATCAATTTAATTGAAATTAATTTGAAATAGGCTGATATTTAAGCTAAATTCTTTATACGATATAATTAGAACTTGAAATCGAGTTTAAAACAATCGAAAATGCCTATTTTGATATATGGGATGATCCATTTTTGTTTCGGGAATGAAACGGGCTTTTTGGGTCGTTTATCGTTCCAATCCAAATTGATCTGGTCCAATCTTTCTACATTCAGATTTGCTTATATATAAGCCATTATAAACCCTAGGTGTTTCTTGTTCCATTATTCTATATGTACATTTCCTTCTCACCTCCTCCTTCCAATGGCAGACAAACCAAAACCTAATTCCCAATTCCAATTGCAATTGCAAATCAAAATCAAATCAAAAAAAATTAAAACTCCTCAAACTATATCGATTATATATCGATTCGAAGCTCTCAATAGCGCAACTCAAATCTGAAGTTCATATTTACAATCGGATTCTAGTATGTCCGGTATTGGCCAAACCATTCTCGGTTGTTCATCGTGTTGAGATCAACTTCATCGGATTATTGAACGGAGGGTACTGGGTTGTGAAGAGTGGCTAGTGGAGTGCATCGGTGAGGGTTGTTCATCGTATCTTCGGTCGGATGTGGCCAGGAAATTCAACTAGGGTTATCATTATCGGCGGCGATTGCGTGTTTTGGGCGAACGAAGGCAAACACGACGTTGTCGCGTGGGTCGGAGGTCAAAAGGGGGTCGACGGCGATGCCGGTTGGTGGTCGCGATTGTGTCAGGCAGCGCGATGACGGGTCGAATTGTGGCGGTTTTGGTCAAGATTCCCTGATGCGTGCGTGCGTATGTGCTAGTGTTTCACTGTTTGCATAGGTGACGTGTATGTTTATAATTATATTTTTATTCATTTTATTTTGTAAATCGTATAACTTCTGATCTGAGTGAAAACTTTCATCTAGCTTGTGAAGGAGCATATTACCTTAGCCTCCCAATGATAGTTCAGGCATGGAGAAGTAACTAGGCCAATGCTAATGAAGGAATAATGCGATACCTTCCCCTTCGCAATGGATTCTACTTCAACGTTGCGCTGTTTTAAGAACACGTTAGCTAAAGTGAGCCACGATGCGGGAGCTTGGATTCATGCGTGGTTTACTCCGTTGTGATCGTATCGGAATTTCAAACATTTTGGAACTGGTTTGAACGAATTCTGGGACTGTTCAAATTTGGGGCTTATTTTGGATTTTAAATCGATTTGAAATCAAAAGTGAATGTTTTAACCCACTCACAACTACCAAATTTTGTTACGTTATTAAATTAAATTTATGATGTGACTAGAAATTAATTGATGGATGTTTGGTACGTTTAAATTATCATTCTAATTAAATTTTTCTTTTATTGCATTTAATCATCGTTTAATTTAATATTGAATTAAAATGTCAATTTAATACCTGTTAATGATGATCGGCTATCTATTGATGTTTATTGGTTGATTTGGATGATGGTTGTGATGGATGTTTGATTGTTGATATTGGATGACTGGGTGTTGTATTTTATATTGTTATAACACTGCAAATTCCCTATGGGTTGAAATGATATACCCGAACAATCTATAGATAAGGGAAAAATTGTTATGGGTTGAAACGATAGACTGAGCGATTTTATGGATTTTATTTAATTCAGGGTTGCGGTTTGATATGACATATAATTGTAAAATTTTAAATTGCAGATTGAAATGATAAGTATCTGTATCACTTGAACCTATGGTAGAAAATTGTATACGGACACCAGATTGGTAAAATTAAATGATTTTTGAATCATTAAATTTTGAATTCAGTTAACTAGTATTTTGAAATAGAAATTTGATTTATATAAACTGAATTATTTTCGAAAGTCCAAGCGTAAATGTTGAAATTGGAATTGATTTAATGAATTGTTCAAAAGATTTAAATTTGAATTTCAAAGTTGAAGTGTCAAAATTAAATGAATTTATCATAATTAAGCTATTGAAATGTTTGGACATAACTTTGAAATCTATTTTTAGACTAATTTAAACAATTTTAAATAAATTAACTATTTTAATCGATTTAAAACTATTTTAATTTATATTAATTTATTATAACCTATTTAATCCAATTTAAATCTATTTGAGCAATTTTAAACTAGTTAAATTTATTTAATCTATTTTACATCTATTTAATATGATTTAAATCTATTTAATCTATTTTAAATTTATTTAACCTATTTAAGATAATTTAAATCCATTTAATCTATTTAAAATTTATATAAATTATTTTAAATCTAATTAAATCAAATTTAAATCTATTTAAACTATTTTTACCATTTAAACTATTACAATCTATTTGAAACTATTTTTAAAACTATTAAACTATTTATGACTTCCTAAACCATTGTCTAAAATTTCAGTCCGTGTAAAGTTGAAGTATTTATATTTAAATCCTTGATGATGATACAACCTAAGTTGGAATGTGGAATTGTTGCTTTTTTTGGCAAAGTGACATATTTGAGTAAATATAATGATTTTGGAATGAGGATCCAATTGACCTATCATATCGATAATTTCAACAGTGAATATGATTAAATATGATTTTTGAAAGTGTTATGATTTTGAATGTGATATGATTTCGAAAGTGATTTTGAGAATATAATATTTTGATATCAATTATGAATCGACTTTTGAAATGTAAAAGAACCATCCGCTGTGAAATAAGCGTTCGGTTGCTAAAGAGACCGGGATCGGATATTGTCATATTCTCTACCAATACCGAAAACCATTTAACAACTGTGTACGTGGTGGAGATTCCAGAAATGAATGGTTTGGAAAATGATTCTGAATGAGTTATTTACGTGACCCTGTCTCCCGTGAGTAAGCTTGATGTGGCTAAAATAGGAGTCATGCCATGCCAAGTGAGGTCGTTACTCCTATCGGACACATTTCTTCAATACCGTATTATGACTTTGTGATGATTTGATGGCCACCCCTTGATTTGATTTGGGAATGTGTTCCAAAGTGGGCGGTAGTAGCTGCTATGCGTTACCACCAGTCTGGATCCGCAATTGGTATATCTACCCCGGTATTGCCTCGAGTATCGTGTTCACATGCCCTATCGCGCCTTCTGTGGGTTTGTTTTATACCATACCTATGGAATGCCCTGTGGTAAACCTGACGGAGGAGCGTACGTGTAACGACCTGGTATTTTGAACCATTCGCATCCGCACACGTCGGACTTGAATTGATCAAAGCAACAGATTGTTAATTTATATTTGGCAAAATTCAGCATATACATCACAGAATCACAGACACAGAGTAATATATCAATAAGCAACGAAATAGATAAATAGTAGTTCATGAAGCTACTATATAAAACATAAGAGTTTAAAGTAAAATACAACATATATCTAAATACACATAAGTTACTAATACAAATGCCAATGACAAGTCTGAAACAAACAACTGGAATAAACTGAAGTAATGAAAGCTGGATAGATAGATGGGTCTCCAAGCGTAGTTCCAAACTCTAAAGGTGAGTCTCAAATGCTGTGACACTCAGTCTGACCCGAGCATAAGGTAAAGCACAAAACACTCGAGTCGGGGTTAACATTGTTATGTGAATAGATTCAACTCAAGTGAAATTTCAATTGAAATACAAGTAACTTAAAAGATGTTTGGGATTTCCATCCTTTATGGATCCATGGAACTATCTACTATGCAGTACAATACGCTATTGTAATAGTATCTACAGTAAAGTAATTATTAAAATAGTGTTAAGGCATTACCCATATCCCCTTTAACACATTTTTATATATTCCCTTTGTTTGATACAGATACTGTAAGCCCTACCAAACCGGTGGGATACTCAGGGAGCACTCCATAGGTAGGGTACAAAACAAATTCGTAGAAGGCACGATAGGGCATGCGACAAGGCACGCGAGGCAATGCCAGGGTAGATATACCGATTGCACTCTCAGACTAGTGGTAATGCAAAGTAGCTACTACCGCCCACCTCGTGACACACTCCCAAATCAAAGGTGCACCCAATCAAATCACAAAAGTAATAGAATGGTATCGAAGAAATGTGCCCAATCGGGGGAATGACCCCACTTGGCCCGGTATAGCTCATGTTTTAGCCACATCCAGTTGACTCATGGGAGTCATGGATACATAAATACCATATCGAATCATCG
The DNA here is from genome assembly GCA_030765085.1 of Allium cepa. Taxonomy (NCBI): domain Eukaryota; kingdom Viridiplantae; phylum Streptophyta; class Magnoliopsida; order Asparagales; family Amaryllidaceae; genus Allium; species Allium cepa. The sequence goes on from CM060941.1 coordinate 1,049,378,757, forward strand.
TCAAGCCACCCTACTTTGTTCTGGAATCTCCACCACGTACACAGTTGTTAAAGTGGTTTTCGGTATTGGCAGATAGTATGACAATATTCGATCCCGGTCTCTATAACAACCAAATGCTTATTTCGCACCGTGGTCATTTCTTTTCAAATAGTTAAAATATCATATCAAAATATCATATTCATTTTAAAACCATACATAATTCGATATCATTGTTCGCTTAAATAATATTTATTTCCACAATTGTAACACTTTCAAAATTATAGCACTTCCAACTTAAACAGTTTAGATATTGAAAATAGTATATATATTAAAATAGTTATAAATTAAAATAGTTTATATAATGGAGTAATTTATATATTAAAAAAGTTCATATATTAAAAATACTTTATATAAGAAAAATAGTTTCCTCAAATTTCACAAATAGATTCAAATCAGCTTAAATTCCAAAATTCAATTTAAATCAATCCCTGTTCAACATTTTCGATTTAAAAGGTTAAAGATTCAATTCAAATTCTCAATAAATCATTTCAATTTTTATCGATTTCAAGTCCAGGTTTGAATTTTCTCTTTAATTCCAATAAGTTTCAAAGTTTAAATATTCAAACATTTTGAATATAAGTTTCATTTAGATTCCAACATATAACTTTAATTTTATTCAAATTGGAAAATGTTCACTTAATCATTAATAACAATTAAGTAAAACCACAATTTATAAATTCAAATCAATATTAAATATTCAATCTCAATTTTATTTAAATTTAAGAATATTCATTTAATCACTTTTTATCAAATCAAGTTATAAATCATATCTTTCAGAATCTCAAAATAAATAAGTTCAAATCAATTCTATTTAAATAAATTTTTTAAACCAATTCAAATTTCAACTCAATATCAATTTATCTCCTCAACCTTAATTTATTAAAGTTATTGAATATATTTTTAAAATATTAATATATAATACCTAAACATATAATAGACCAATTAAATTAATTTTACTAAATTATATCTTATTATTAAAGATTTTTTACATTAAATCTAATTTTTACATATTTTTAAATTAGTTAAGTTATAAGAAAATCTTGAAAATTATATTTTCAAAACCAACTTATAAATTTAAAAATTTCCAAAACATATAATTTAAAAAAAAAAAATTATATGTATAAAATAACATTTATACATTATATTTTAAAAACTAATATTTATCAAAACCCATATATTTCCTTTCAAAACTTTGGAAATCATTTATAAAATATAGAACAACGATGTCCATATATAATTTTCTATCCCATGGTCAAGTGATATGGATATTTATCATTTCAATCTGCAATTTAATTTTTTTACGGGTATATATCATTTCAACCCGCAATCCCAAAATTGGAAATCAACGAAAATCGCGTGGGTTTATCATTTCAACCCATAACAATTTTTTCTTATTCTATAATATCTTTCGGGTATGTATCATTTCAACCCATAGGGAATTTAAACTAATAGGGAACATGCTAAGTGAAAAAATAATATGATAAAGTATAATATATCAACCACATACATATATCGTCAGTAACAAATAAAATTATATATATATATATATACATATATATAACTGGATATGGTGTCATATATCACAGGCGAACAATTGCAGATAATGACATATCATATTTAACAATTAAATAACTAACAATTCAAATTTGACAACATGTTTCAATCGTCGTTTCAAGTGAAATCAAATTTACCAAGCATAAGAATGTTAATCATGAGTGATTGCTCATCTTTCGAGGCTAGAGAGATTTGACAACTTGATAAGCAACGAATCGAATCGCAAACTAGACAATCTACACATCCAACGACAAATCTCAAAGCAAAGTAAGATGAACATGGATTTGACAAATGAAGCTGATAAATAGGAATCAATGAAAACAATTAAAATCCGCTTGATATAAACTGAAACGAAATATATCATACATACATACAAATATATATATATATATATATATATATATATATATATATATTTCTAAAAATCAATTTTATAACATATAACTAAAAGTGAAACCTTTATATATATACATGTATTTTCAAATCAATATCAAATTTTAAACACATATAAAATAAGTTCTGTATATATTCTATTACAAAATCTTTATTCCTTAAAACTTATGTTCTCAAAATCAAAATATATAGATATACACATTATCTTTTAGACCAATACTTAAAATTCAATATTGCCCAAAACATATATTAAACTATTAAAACTGAAAATAATAAAGTATAAAATAAGGTAACCGACATATAACAGCATATATTTATAAGATATGAGCAGCTTATAATATCACAGCTTAAAATAAAGAAACAAAAGAGAAGCTGCTAACTTACATTTATATATAATCTTACTTTACTAATATACATATACATATACATACATACATAAATACATACATACATACATACATACATACATACATATATATAAACAGTCAGCCAATGCCACTATCCCAACTTACTATATACATATATACACAGCAACATATTATACATAATTTACATAAACTTATATATATAAACTAACATATTATATAACTTACGTAAACTTATATATATGCACTAACATATATTAGATATAAATACATATATATACACACACGTCCACTCTTTATAAAATGCAACATATACACTTTCCAACATATGATATTACTTATATAAACTAACAGTTATATAAACTAGCACACATAAAACTTATATACATTTATACACACACACATACAACAGACTATATCTTATAAAACTATATATATGTATGTGTGTGTGTGTGTGTGTCTATATATATTTATGCATCAAGTTAGGAAGCTAGGTGGATAGGGAAGGAAACGACTTCACTGGCGGAAAGGAGGGAAGTTTGTCATGGGGTTGGATCTGGTTCATCCTCGGCCAGGCTGGATTGGGGTGGAGCATGGTCAGGGGTGGTGGCTATCGAGTGGGTTGCCGAGGTCTGAGGGCTTTTAGTTAGGGAAGTGGTTGAAAGTTGATAGGGGAGGTCGATGTTGCATAAGGAGGTGGAGGCTATATGTGTGCTAGCCGAACAAGGGATGGCGCGTGGCAAATCGGTTGTAGGTGATGGGTGCATGGAGTGGCAGGGAGTCAGGTGGAGCATGTCGGAAGGTGGGGCGAAGATGGGTGATGCGGTGCTGGGATTCGCTGGCGTTTGAGTGGAGCTAGGTAAAGATGCATGGAGACGTGATGGTGATGCATGGTGGAGGGGGAACAGGTTAAAGGCAAGGGAGGTGTACTTAGATCGGAGGGAAGCGGAGAGGCTGAGGCTGATTAGGCTGGTGGTGTTGAACAGTGGGGGCAGAAGATCTGTAGAAAGGGAAGAGGATACGAGTGGTTCGGCAAATGTAAGAGGGAGGTGAGCAGATTCTAAAGAAACAAAAAGAATACATTATTATTCTTTTGAAATGTATGCATGAAGAAGAGAAAGGAGGAAGCCAAGAAAAATAGAGTAATTCATCGTACCGACGAAAATATATAGTAAATATGAGGAATATCAAAAGCCAACAGTCGGAAGATAGAAATAATAAAGCAATTGGCGATTTGTTTTCTCATGTTGGATGTATGAATCGCCATAGGAAACCCAAGGGACCATAATGGGTTCAGATACGGCGAACCATTTTGCAGTTTCCACCTTGCACCAGATACCGAAATTGACAAATGAACAAACTGCGGAGATCAGCACGACAAGATGAACAAAATGGTATACAGATATCAGAAACACAATCATCCTATCAAAAATGGTATTCGCTGCCAAGCTATTGCTAATTCGCCAAAAATAAAATAAACGGGGCTATAGCAGTCCAAATTTGGCGAAATAAAATATAACGTCTCACTCAGAAAATGATTTACAAATTTATCGTATAAAAATATTCAGATTTCGAAAAGATTTTATTTTCATCTAATTAACTAATTTTAAATTGAAATTGAAAATTACACGATAGAATTAACTTTAATATTTTCCAATGAAAATTTTCCATTTGCTATGTTTAAATAGACGTATTTCAAATATAAAATTTTCATTTCAAAATTTACTATTTAATTTTAAGCAAAATTTAAGTTAATTAAGATATAAAACCGTTAAAAATCTACGGGTCGTTACACTCTCCCCTACTCAAAACTTTTCGTCCCCGAAAAGGAACATGATAGGAGAATAGAAGTAACTGAAAGATAAATAGATTGAAAATACAAAGAACTTGATACAATAATCAATTCGAACCCATATAGGTTTCATTATTTTTTAAATTGATTAATATTCAAAAAATTGGGTTTCCATCTATTTTATTAAATCAATAATATTCATTTATATTCATATTTTGTTGATTTTTAATTCAAGTTATTTTCGTTTAATTTTATTTGCTTTAATTTATTAATATATGTTACAAAAATTTCTTTCAATTTTTTTTTCATTTCATTAAAATAATTTATTAAATCCATATGACTTTAGTTAAGTTAATTCCATTTATAATTCTATTTCAATTATTCTTAAGTTCATATTTATTTACTTAGATAGTGTTTTTCTTTTATTATTTAATTTATCTCAATTTACATTTCTTATAGCATACATTAAGTGTATAAACCTTTATTATAGCACTCAAATTTATTTATAAATCATCAAAATTCATTTTTTTTGGACATCTTATTTACTTTCATTTATATTGTATATTATTTAATTACATTCAACCCATTCTAAGTAAGTGTTTTTTTAATGTTTTAGAATGTAATTAAACACTATACAATTTTTTCTTTTATTTACAACATTTCTATTAAGCAAAATTTTGTTTGAACATTTTTATTCTCTAAATTTCTCTTGTAAAATCCTCAATTACAAAATTCATTAACATTTTAACTTTTTGAATATTTCAGGTAAGTTACATTAATGTTTCATATGTAATTAAGCACTATACTAGTTTACTTGTTATTTATAATTTTACTATTACGCAAAATTAATTTGAGCAATTTGTAGCCTAAGTTTTCTCTTATATAACCTTCAATTGCAAAAATCATCTTAACATTTCAACCCTTTAAATAATTCGGGTAACTTATACATGTTTATTAGGATGCAGTTGAATATTATACGAATAAATTTTATCCTAGTTCAACTGTTTCAACATGGTTAAATTTCCAATTTAAATTTTTAACACTTCAAATATTTCAAAATTTTTGATTCATTTCAATAGTTGAAAACTCTAACTTAACACAAAATTTAAGAATCAAAAATCCGGTTTCACTTCAACTATCAGAGTCGGAAATGAATATTGATGATGCTACAGTCATCACCGAAATTATTTTCTACAGACAAAAGAAGAGAGAACCAACCTAATTCTTTTAAATCCGTTGGAAACAATTTCTATTCAAGAACACTTCAAATAATATTTATTCAAAACCAAATTTTGAAAAACACCGGAAATTTTAATCCTTAATTTAAATTTATTTTATTTTCAAAATAGCTTTATAAACCAAGTTTAAAAATTCATCATCTTATATTATACAGCAATAGTTAATGGTTTAAGAATGTTAAAAACAGTAATAAATTATAATCTAGCATTATCATTTATAATACCCAGTTCAATTAACTGTCCAATTTCATAAAATTATACTCTTATATATAAAATATAACCATACATAAAATTATATCACTTGTCAATTTCGAGAACGGTATTGTGTCACTTTGCTCTGTTTAAGTGTTTCGAAATTTCTATCAATAACGTTGGCCAAACGAATCGATCGAAATCCAAAATTCAAACTTAACAACTCAAATAACACCATAAAACATTTTATATCAATTACAAATACACTCCCTCACAGGATGATTCAAGAATGGATAGGATAGAGATTCAAATTTAAAAGGACCCAAATCAAAGAAAATTCTATTAAGAATATAGGCTCAAAAGGAAGATAGGATAAGTAAATAACAAAAGAGTAATAATAGATAGACTTATATAATCATGGGGACCTTAACCATTCAACCGTGAATCTAAGAATAAATCGATGCGGAAATTCAATTTCCAGCTTGAAGGGAAGAGAAGTAACTTTACCAAAACAATCAGGATAATCCCTGACTAGTGGAGAAAGTTGAGATCATTAGGCTGAGTATCAAACGAAGGGTAGAACTGCCTGCATAACCAAAGGCATTCGACATTCGATCACAAAAGATTTTTCTCGAGCTGTCTACTAGAGAAACATTCAGGCTTTGCAAGGAATAACAACATTGTAAACCGAGGATGTAGAAATCTTCGGTGAATCGATGCTTGTTATAAAAGAGTTTCTCCCCTTTTCAAACTAAACCAAGGTTGGCAAGACAAAAATGAAGCTATGGGAAGCTCCAGTATCACGAAGACCAGAAAAACAAGAATGAATTTTCAAGACAAAGGGGAAAGTTCCAAAATTCAAAGGAAATCCGAATCAAGGAGGAGAATTTCAAGCTTGAACGAAGGTGATTCCATAATTAATTTTTTTACTCCATATGCTAAGTTTTGCCAAAACCAGAGCTCTGAAGCCAACTATAACAACCTAGTACTTTGAACCATTCGCATTCGCACATATCGGACTTGAATTGCTTAAAGTAATAGATTGTTAATTTATATTTGGAAAAACCCAGCATATATAGTAAATAAATCAATCATAGGATCACAGACACAGAGTAATATATTAATAAGCAATGGGATAGATAAATAGTAGTTCATGAAGCTGCTATATAAAACATCAGAGTTTAAGTAAAGTACAATAGATATCTGAATACACAGAAGTTACTATTACAAATGTCAATGACAAGTCTGAAACAAACAACTGGAATAAACTGAAGTAATTGAAAGCTGGATAGATAGATGGATCTCCAAGCGAAGCCCCAAACTCCAAAGGTGAATCTCAAATGATGTGACACTCAGTCTGACCCGAGCATAAGGCAAAACACAAAACAATCGAGTTAGGATTAAAATTCTTGTGTTAATAGATTCAACTTAAGTGAAATGTCAAATGAAATACAAGTAACTTAAAGAATGTTTGGGATTTCCATTCTCTAAGGATCCGTGGAACTATCTACTATGTAGTACAATACGCTATCATAATAGTGTCTATGGTAAAGTATAGAAATATCGTCAAGGCGTTATCCATATCCCCCTTAACACATTTTTATATATTCCCGTAGTCTATACAGATACTGTAAGCCCCACCAAACCGGTGGGATACTCAGGGAGCACTCTATAGGTACACTAGAAAACAAACTCGTAGAAGGTGCGATAGGGCATGTGACAAGGTACATGAGGAAATGCCAGGGTAGATATACCGATTGCACTCTCGAACTGGTGGTAACACATAGCAGCTACTACCGTCCACCTCGTGACACACTCCCAAATCAAAGATGCACCCAATAAAATCACAAAAGCAATAGAATGGTATGAAAGAAATATGCCCGATTGGAGGAATGCCCCACTTGGTCTGGTATAGCTCTTGTTTTAGCCACATCCAGCTGACTCACGGGAACTAGGGCTACGTAAATACCATATAGAATCGTCGTAAATCCATCCTACTTCATTCTGGAATCTCCACCACATACGCAGTTGTTAAAGTGGTTTTCGGTATTGGCAGAGAGTATGACAATATCCAATCTCGGTCTCCTTAACAGCCAAACGCTTATTTCACACCGTGGTCATTTCTTTTCGAAAAGTTAATACTTCATATCAAAATATCATATTCATTTCAAAAACACATATAATTCGATATCATTATTCACTTAAATAATATTCATTTCCACAATCATAACACTTTCAAAATTATAACACTTCCAACTTAAATAGTTTAAATATTGAAAATAGTATATATTTTAAAATAATTATAAATTTAAATAGTTTATATATTGAAATAATTTATATATTAAAATAGTTTATATATTAAGAATACTTTATGTAATAAAAATAGCTTCCTCTAATTTCACAAATCGATTCAAATCAGCATAAATTCCAAAATTCTATTTAAAACAATCCCTGTTCAACATTTTCGATTTAAAAGGTTAAAGATTCAATTCAAATTCTAAATAAACCATTTCAATTTTTATCGATTTCAAATCCAGGTTTGAACTATCTCTTCAATTCCAATAAGTTTAAAGTTTAAATACTAAAACATTTTGAATATAAGTTTCATTTAGATTCCAACATTTGATTCTAATTTTATTCAAATTGGAAAATATTCACTTAATCATTAATAACAATTAAGTAAAATCTCAATTTATAAATTTAAATCAATATTAAATATTTAATCTCAATTTTATTTGAATTTGGGAATATTCATTTAATCGCTTTTTACCAAATCAAGTTATAAATCATGTTTTTCAAAATCGCAAAATCAATAAGTTCAAATAAATTCTATTTAAATAAATTTTTTAAACAAATACAAATTTCAACTCAATCTCAATTTATCTTCCCAACCTTAATTTATTTAAGTTATTTTTAAAATAATAATATATAACACTTAAACATATAATAGACCAATTAAATTAATTTTACTAAATTAAATCTTATTATTAATTTTCTATATTAAACCTTATTTTTATATATTTTTAAAATAATTAAGTTATAAGAAAATCTTGAAAATTATATTTTCAAAACCAACTTATAGATTTAAAAATTTCCAAAACAAATAATTTAAAAAAAATAAATAAATTTATATATATAAAATAACATTTATACATTATATTTTAAAAAACACTATTTAACAAAACCCATATATTTCCTTTTAAAACTTTGGAAATCATTTTCAAAATATAGAACAACGATGTCCATATATAATTTCTACCCTATGGTCAAGTGATATGGATATTTATCATTTCAACCAGCAATTTAATTTTTTACAGGTATATATCATTTCAACCCGTAATCCCAAAATTCAAAATCAATGAAAATCGCTTGGGTTTATCATTTCAACCCATAACGATTTTTCCTTATTCTATAATATCGTTCGTGTATATATCATTTCAACCCATACGGAATTTTAAACTAACATGGAACTTGCTGAGTGAGAACAAATATGATAAAATATAACATATCAACCACATGCATATATCATTAGTAAAAATTTAAATAAAATTTATACAATAGGATATGGTGCCATATATCACAGGTGAACAATTGCAGATAATGGTATATTGTATTTAACAATTAAGTAACTAACAATTCAAATTTAATAGAATATTTCAATTGTCGTTTCAAGTGAAATCAAATTTATCAAACATAAGAATGTTAATCATGAGTGATTGCTCACCTTTCGAGGCTAGAGAGATTTGAAAACTCGACAAGCAACGAATTGAATCGCAAACTAGACAATTTACCCACCCAAACGACATATCTCAAAGCAAAGTAAGATAAACACGGATTTGACGAACAAAGTTGATAAATAGGAATCGATGAAAACAATAAAAAACGGCTTGATATAAACTAAAACGAAATATATCATACATACATACAAATATATATATTTCTAAAAATCAATTTTTAAAACACATATCTAAAAGTAAAATCTTTATATATATACATATATTTTCAAATCAATATCAAGTTTTAAACATATATAAAATAAGGTCTATATATATTCTATTACAAAATCATTATTCCTTAAAACCTATATTCTCAAAATAAAAATATATAGATATACACATTATCTTTTAAAACAATACTTAAAATTCAATATTGCCCATAACATATATTAAACTGTTAAAACTATAAATAAACAAAGTATAAAATAAGGTAACCGACATATAACCACATATATTTATAAGATACGAGCCGCTTATAATATAATAGCTTAAAAAAAGAAACAAAAGAGAAGCTGCTAACTTACATTTATATATAATCTCACTTTACTAATATATATATGAACAGTCAGCCAATGCCACGATTCCAACTTACTATATACTTATATATAAAACAACAGATTATAGATAATTTACATAAACTTATATATATAAACTAACATATTACCTAACTTACGTAAACTTATATATATATATATATATATATATATATATATATACTAACATATATCAGATATAAATACACACACACACACGACCACTCTTTATAAAATGCAACATATACATACCTTTCCAATATATAATATAACTTATATATACTAACAGTTATATAAAATGGCATACATATAACTTATATAAATTTATATATATACACACACAACAGACTATTATCTTATAAAACCATATATGTTTTTTTTATATTATGTATATATATATATATACACACACTTACGCATCAAGTAAGGGGGCTAGGCTATTTGGAAAGGCAACGGCTTCGCTGGTGGAAAGGAGGGAAGTGTGTTGTGGGATCAAATCTGGTTTGTCCTTGGCCAGGCTGGAGTGGGATGGAGCACGGTCAGGGGTGTGGCTGTTGAGTGGGTTGCCGAGGTCGGAGGGATGTGAGTTCGAGAATTGGATGAAAGTTGGTAGAGGAGATCGATGTTGCATAAGGAGGTGTGCTGGCCAAATAAGGGATGGCGTGCAGCAAATCGGTTGTAGGTGATGGGTGCGCGGAGAGCCAGGGAGTTAGGTGGAGCATGTCGGATGGTGGGGCTAAGAGGGGTGATGCGGTGGTGGGATTCGCTGTCGTTTGGGTGGAGCTCGCTGAAGATGCATGGAGATGTGATGGTGATGCGTGGTGGAGAGGGGACGGGTTGAAGGCAAGGGCGGTGCACTTAGGTCGGAGGGCAGCGGAGAGGCTGAGGCCCGTTAGGCTGGTGGTGGCGAATAGTAGGGGCGAAAGATCTGTAGGAAGGGAAGGGGATACAAGTGGTACGGAAAATGTAAGAGGGAGGTGAGCATTTTGTAAAGAAAGAAAAAGAATACGTTATTATTCTTTTGAAATGTATGCATGAAGAAGAGAAAGGAGGATGCCAAGAAAAATAGAGTAATTCAACTACCGAGGAAAATATATATTAAATATAAGGAATATCAAAAGCCAACAATTGGATGACAGAATAAATTAAGCAATTGGCCGTTTGTTTCCTCATTTGGATATATGAATGGCCATAGGAAACCCAATGGACCATAATGGGTTCCGATACGGCGAACTGTTTCGCAGCTTCCGCCTTGCACCGGATATCGAAATTGACAAATGAATATAATATGGAGATTAGCATGACAAGACGAACCGAATGGTATATAGATATCAGTGGCATAATCATCTTATCAAAAATCGATATTCGCTGCCAAACTACTATTAATTCACCGAAAATAAAATAAAAGAGGCTGTAGCATTCCAAATTTGGCGAAACGAAATATGACGTCTTAATCAGAAAATGATTTGCAAATTTATCGTATAAAAATATTCAGATTTCGAAAACATTTTGTTTTTATCTAATTAACTGATTTTAAATTGAAATTGAAAATTAGAATTAAACTTTATATTTTCTAATGAAAAATTTTCATTTGCTATGTTGTAATAGGAGTATTTCAAATATATCAAATTTTCATTTTGAAAATTAACTATTTTATTTCAAGCAAAATTTAAGTTAATTACGAAATAAAACCGTTAAAATTTATTGGTCATTACAGCACGGTGGTGCGAGATTCTATATTTTTTTTCTTTCTCTACTTTTTTGTTATTTACCCCATAACAATCTTCTCTTTTGAATGGTTTGAGTTTGACGTGTGTGTCTGCTTAAAACGTCCAAAAAGGCGGGTCGTTACAATAATAAGAACGAAACTTATGTTAAATAAATTCATAGGGTATTGGTTGATTTAATAATAAGAGTGTAAATCAAATTAAAAGAATTTATTGGAATTTAAAATACAATAAATTGGGGTTTTATTACAGTTGTAATTGAATGCTGAAATTATTGTAATGTTTAAATCTTGAGATTAACATGGCATATTTAATTTTAAAAGATTATTAAATTTCTTTGTAATCAAGAATGATGAAAATTGTTAACTTCTAATTTAGAATTTAAAAGTGATTTAATTGATTTTAAAATAATAATTGATTTAAATTACATGAAAATTTGTCTTTTTGGGCACTTTCTCGGATTTCAACGAATCCAATTTCATTGGATCCGTAATAGTGAATTTTTAATGGATTTCAAGTTTCGTAGCGATTGGACTTATCATTTGATCATGCGGGCTCGAAACGCATAGAAGTCAATTAACAGAATTTAAATTAATATAATTTGATTTTAAAAGCTAATTTCTTCATACAATGGAATTAGGGTTTAAAACTAGTTCCATTGAGTTTAAAAATATCAAAAATCTACATTATGACATATTTTCTTTTGCGAATGAAACGGGCTTTTCGGGTCTTTGTTAGCGCTTTGACCCATTCTATCTTTGCCATCCATTCTTACCCATCTCTGTCTATATATAAGCTGTTATAAACCGTAGCAGCTTCTTATTTTCATTTTCTGTACATACAATTTCTATCTATCTGTTCAATTATCTATTCCTTCTCAATGGTAGACATTCCAAAACTTAAATTTCCAATTCCAAATCAAATCGAAAATTTAAACTCCTCAAACCCTATCATATAGTATATCATTGCGAAGCATTTAGCGAGTGTAATCTGCATCTGCAGTTCGTTTTTGCAATTAAATCATGGTTTGACCAGAAATTGATGAAACATTATCGGTCATTCGTGCTAGTGTTTCACGATCAATTGTGGATTTGCAACGATTCGTCGATCGAAAGGTGCTGACATGTAGAGGAGGACGAGCAGCGCACATCCATGGGGTTCGTTCTGGCAGTAGTCATTATGATTCACCAGAATGCTCGATCAAAGGCGGCGGGGGCCGTGGCTGCTCTGGTGGGCCTGGGGTTCGTGCAGGTAGGCTATGGGGTCGGCCGGAGTTGGGCGTTGCACGGGCGTGGTCAGATCAGAAGCTTGACGGACGTGGAGGCGGCAAACTGGAGATGGACATGGCAGTTGTTCATGTGTGCGAAATATCGTTTTAGTGGTTGAGCGCGGTAGGGTTTTAGGGGTAAGCAAAACTACCAATTTTCCCTTACTTTTGTTTTAATTTAAAATTTTAATTTCAAATGTTCTAACGCTATAACTTTGGAATACAAACTTGGATTTGCACGCGGTTTCTTCCATTGGGTTTGTCTCGAAATTCCGGACAAAATGGAACGAGTTTGGTTGAATTTGAAGACTGTTCAAATTTTAGGCTTTTATTGGATTTTTAATCGAGTATAAATCAAAGGTTGGTGATTTAACCCCTTCATGAATAATAAACTGAATAATAAACTTGCTTATGTTTGTTGAATTAAAATTTTGAAGTGATTAGAATGTTATTGGTTGCTGTTTAGTAATTTGAATTGACAATTTAATCGATACTGAATTTTATTGAATTAAATTGATATTTATATTAATATTGAAATTGAAGTGCTAGTTAAATGCCTAATATTGGTAGCTAGTTAATTGTTGTGGTTTATTGGCTGATTTGAATGTTTATTATGATGGATGTTCATTTATTGACATTTTGGGATGATTGGATATTTATTTATTTTTATATATATCTATTACCGCTCTGTATACTAAGTGACAACATATAAACTGTTATTTGAATTATTTCGAATAAATTAACAAATAGGTTGAAACGATATATATCTATGACACTTTGATTTGGATTGAAATGATCTATATCCATCTTTATAGTTAAAATTGATAAATGATTAATTGGCCATAGGGTAGAAAATTATATACCGACACCGGTTTAGTTGAATTATATGGTTTTAAAAATCTTGAATTTGGATTTTTGATTAAAAAATATTGCTTAAAAGAAATAAATTATGGATTTGTATGAATTGAATTATTTTCTAATTCAAGCTTTGAAATGTTGAAACAGAAATGGGTAAAAAGGAAGTTGTTTTGAATAATTGAATTGGAAATGTGAAGTTTAATTGATATTTGACTTAAATTTTGGAAATTAAATTATTTAAAATATTTAGATCTTAAAACTGAACAATGAGGTATAATTTGATTTAAGTGCTTTAAACCAGTAAATTGAAATTGGACTTGAAATTGATATAAATTGAAATGGTTTAAAATTAAAATGAAACTGAAATTTAAATCATTGAATCGGATTGTTGAATCGAATTTGAAGTAAAAAAATGAATTTTTTTGGAAATTGAAGTTATTTCGATTTGGAACTAAAATCAAATTGATTTAATATAAAATCTTAATTGAGTCAATTGAATTAAAAGACTGGAAATTGAATTTGTTGATTTGAAATTGGACATGGGTCTAAATTGTAGAAATGGAAAGAAACAGTTTGATTTGATGTTATTTTCCAAATATATAGATTTGATATAAACTGTTTTAATATTCAAATTATTTTGATTTCTTCGAACTATTTTACTATATAAACCATTTTCGTTACTCAAACCATTTTATATTAACTGTTTTAAATCTCTAAACTATATAAACTATTTTAAACTATTCAAACTATTTTCTAGAATTTCAAACTGTGCAAAGTTAGAATGTTTATATTTAAATCGTTGATTTGAATGCGAATATGGTTAAATGAAGTTATAACCTAAGTTGGAAATCGAAATGATATTTTCAAGTGAAAATGACATATTTTGAGTAAATATGATGATTTTTAAATGAATGATATTTTAATTTGAATATGATATTTTGAAATGTAAAAGAGCCAACCGGTGTGAAATATGACGTTGTGTTGTTAAAGAGACAAGGGCCTTTTATTGCCATACTCTCTGTCAATATTGGAACCACTTTAACAAATGTGTACGCAGTGGGTGATATCCAGAATGTAGAGGTTGAATTAAAGGTGTTTGCTGGATTTGAAAAAAGAGAACGATGATTGATGACCCTGACACTTGTGTCAATTTGAAATGACTAAAACAAGAGCCATACCTGACCAATGAGGCTAGCTACCTCTAACGAACACACCTTTTCTTATTACTATATTGATGTTGGCTTGATCGGTGCACCTTGGTTTTATTTTTGGGGGTGTTGGATGCATTGGGCCATTCGGGGTTACCACCAGTCCGGAAACGCAAAATAGTAGTATCCTACCTTGGGCATCGCCTCACGTGCCTTGTCATACAATTTATCCTTATTTGTGACCACTACGACTTTGTTTTAGTGTTGTCTTATCACGACGCCTCCCTAGCTACCGATGTTACTGGTATTGCTACTAAGGAAAACTGTAGGAAAATGCTTAAAATGTGTTAAAGGGGATCAATGTAAAGCTTTAACGCTATATTAATACTTTATATTATTGATAGACACAACATATATAGTGTGTCTTATTATATATAGATAGTTTGACAGATCCTTAGGTGTGGGAAAATCCCGTAACATGGCTTAAGTTATTGCACGCATGTTATGTACTAGATAGGAGATGTAAAATCCCGTAAACATCTTTGAGCTATTGCACTCATATTTACTTGTTGTTGATATAACTTACATAAGAATTTTTAGTTCTGACACGAGTGTTTTGTCTTTTCGTTATACTCGGGTCAGCCTGAGCATTTCAGTGTTTGAAGACATTATTCCTTGAAGATGAAGATGGAGTTTGCTTGACCGTATTTACTATTATTATTATTCCGCTGCATTATTATTGGTATGTTGTTGTTTGTACTTGATTATGTTGTAAAGTTGTGTAATCAAATGTATATTGTAAAATAGCTTCATGAACTATTTATTTGGTTATTATATTTTGTTGTCCCGCTGCGAGATTATGTATTTTTTTCCTTCTTTGCTTTTATTTTCTTATTAATCTCATTGACAATCCTCCCTTTTGTATGGTTTGAGTTAGACATGTGTGATTTATTGTCGATTGAAACCGTTCAAAAAAGATGGGTTGTCACGGTTGGTAACTGATCTTTGGTTAGAGGTACCTTAGCCTATTTGTGGTTAACTCATTAGAGATAGGGTTAGTTACCCTAGAATGTGTTTATTTGTATATATATGAGAGGGCGTATTTGTTAGTGTTATAAAAATGTTTTTATATTGTGTTATTTTGTTCTGATGAGTATTTATAAATTCTGGTCGTTACATAGGACGCTATGGCATCAATATGGGTTTCTAAACACATGAATAGGGTAGACGGACATCATATTGTTTTTGAATAGGTAAATGAAATAATTTTACCTAGTAAATATGTTTTGTACATATAAATATAAATATAATTTTTCATAAACTGTTTTTGTTATTTGGTTGTGTTGGATGTTTGTGAATGATAATATTTAATTATTGTCATTTTTTGTTTGGTTAGTCGTGGTTATTAAAACTATCAAATGTGGTATGTTATGAGAAAATACAATTTTATAAATATTGTTTATAAAATACGATTTACAAGTAAAATGAATTTAAATGGAAATTTGAGGACTTAAATTCTAGTGCTTTAAATTTAATTTTCAAAGATTTGGAAAATGGTAATATTAGTATTATTTGAAAGTATTTACAAAAAGATATTTTTCCAAAGTATTTTCAATGGAATTTGAAAGGAAAGTTTTAAAAGAATTTTAAAGAAAACAAGTTATGTACTCCCCTCTTCATTCGCTAGAAAATAATTTAGGTGATGACCATGCGGCATCATCGACATTCATTTTCGAGTTTCAAAGTGGGAAGACCACTAAAGTAGTTTTGCTACCCATTTGTATTGATAAACAAGATTTGATTTAAAATTTTAAAGTATGATTTGATATACAAAAGATATGTATATATTATTTTAAATTGATTAGAAATGAACTCGGTATTTGAATTCTTAAGTTGCTGTTAATTAACGATTTTCAGCTGTAGTGATAAAATGAAATTTTAATAGTTGGAAACTTCTAAAAATGAGAAATAAGACATTAGAAGTTAAGTGTTTAATGAAACTGGAGATTCGTCGCTTGTAAATTAAAAGATAATAAAAATTAAGAAGATGTAAACTATAGAACATTTTTGTTAACTAAAACGGATAAGACAAATTTGTATAACACTCAATTACATTCTAAATCTTTTTTATAAAACTTACCAGAAATGTTTAAAAAATTGAAATTTGAAATATGAATATGTAATAGAATATTATACAAGTAAAAGCTTAGTATAAAAATGCTACAAAATAAACATATGTTTATAAATGAAAAACTAAGATACAAGACATGTTATAAACATAAGTTAATGTTGTGAAATTCTAATAATTAAATTGAATAGTAAAAAGTGAATATTATATAAGAAAATGATTATAAATTTAAGAAAATAACTAAAATGGTTCATAAATAAGTTTATTATTAAATGATACTATATATGAAGAAATGAATGTAAATTAAAAATTTGACAAACGTAAGTTGAAATGATTCATTAGTGAACATTAATATTAAATTGAAATCGAGCTATATAACAATAAATGTGAATTAGACTACAAGAATCTTAGGTAATACCTTTAGAAGTTATTCATTGATGGTTTTAAATATTGGATGGAAAATAAATAACGTAGGTAATGAATGTAAATTAATAAAAAAATATTTTGTATGAATAAATGAGAATTGAAAATAAATGAAAAGTAAATGATGAAAAAAGGAAACCAATAGGTTAAACTTAAAAAATATTTAAAATTCTTTGTTGTTTGGCTTATGGGAAGTTTGAGAAATGATATTTCGAATTGTTTAAGGTTGCATGAATAATCTATTGAGTAATAAGGCTGTTGAGCATAAGGAACACTTGGTAGTTTATTTATCATCCTTGTATTGCTAAACCTGAACAAACGATTAGTTTTGGTTGCTATGGACGTATGATGGATTCTTTGTTGCCTATAATAGTTGTGCTACTTTTTTTGCATATAGTTATTATATAGTTTTGTTGCTTGTGCTATTTTTTGAAATAACCAATATATAATCTTTTACATAGTTTTAACTCTTTTGGATTATGTAAGTAAAATACAGGTTTGTGGAAGCAATAGCTACTGCTTTTGGTTTCATAAATAAAGTTGTTTGCTCGATAAATAGGTACATTTTCGAATTACGGATTTTGTAATGATATTTTATTGTTTTTCTATCGTTTAGGATATTTTATTATTGAAATATGATATATATAATGTAATTGTTGATATTGTTATTTTTTGAACTAGCCGCGCAAGGAGTCTCTGCCGAAATTTTTCGTAAATTTGGGACTTAGAATTTTTTTTAAAGAAGCTGAGTTATTTTCAAATTTTTATATTAATTTAAATATGGAAATTAATTGTTTGTAAATTGAACATTTTGAATAAAATTATATCAAATCTCTTGATTCCTTCTTGTTCTTTTTCGGGGAAGAAAAGTTTTGAGTGGGGGATAGGGTAACGACCCTTATTTTTGATAATTAAAAATATTAAATTTAATAAGATTTTTAGGATTTAATATTATAAGAAATTAAAATTTATGATTTATAAATGGAAAAAGAATTATTAGAACATAATTTATTAATGTTGATTGGATATAATTGACAACTGTTTTAATGTAATTCCAATAAATGGTAATAATAAAGGTCAATTGCGAATAAATTAAATGTTGTATAAAAATAGAAATAATATGTATCTTGTAACATTCGTGGATTTTAGCCAAATTTAATTTGGTGATTTATTTAAATTTTGGAATTAAATTGTGAATTAATTTGGTATTTTTCAAATTAAATAGATATTTGTTTGTTTATTTATATAATTGTATATAAATATGATTTTAAACAGAATTTCTAATTGGAAATTCAGAAATAAATATTTTGAATAATATATTAATTATAAATTTAATTGTATTTTGGGGTAAATATATATCGGAAGATTGTAAATAAAGAAATTGATTTGAAAATTCAATAAAATATGAATAGAATTTTGATTTGGTGTTTAAAAATAAATATCTTAAAAATGAATTAGGATTTAAAATTTTATATTTTAAATTTAATAAAAATTGTTTTCTAATTCTAATATACATATGTATATAAGTGTATTTATATTTGGAAGACATGATTTGAGATTAATGTAGAAATTTTCAAAAGGCTATTCTAAATTTAATTCTTATATAAATATATAAATAAATGTGATTTTTTATTAGTGTATAATTAAGATTTTTAAATCATTCTCTTTTAAAAGTCGGGTAAATTTAAATGATAGAAAATGTATGAATGAAAATATAATATATATACATATATATATATATTAAACTAAATTAAGATTGTAATTTGAAAAACAATTGAGATAAATTTAATTTGTGCAAATGTAAACATATAAAAAGATAAAAACATAAACATTTAAAACATAAACATATGTTAAGATATAAAATAAAAATACTTAACGGTTTGAAAACATTTTTAAATATAAGGATTATATAAA
This sequence comes from Allium cepa, assembly GCA_030765085.1. NCBI lineage: Eukaryota > Viridiplantae > Streptophyta > Magnoliopsida > Asparagales > Amaryllidaceae > Allium > Allium cepa. The sequence continues at coordinate 1,049,398,104 of CM060941.1, forward strand.
TATAAAATAATTATGGATTTAAACACAAAATGTTCACATTTGAACATTTGTAAGGTTGAGATTATAAAATTTCAACAAGTGTAGGATTAAGAGAAATTGTATTAACAAGTGTTAATTCAATAGACAAGTGGAAACATCACTTTTTCTGTTGAAAATTAATTACATAAACATGTATTAAAAGAAAGAAAAAAACTTTCTCAGTTTAAGTTCTCAAACTAAACTACAAAACTGGAATCAAACAGCAAAAGCAAAATTCTCAAACCTAAACAAAAACTACAAATCAAAAGAAAAAAATTCAAAACAGAAAAAGAAGAAAACACAAACCTGGAATTCAAAGATGAAAACAAAATAAAACCTGAAAGCAATTCATTCAAATTTAAAAAGAAAGATGCAACTCAGCAAGTAACATATCATCCCAAACCTTAGATCAAGCCTACATTCAATTCAACCTGGAAACCAAAGATCTTGTTCTCTGTTCAAACATCATTCTAGGTGAGCAAACCTTATTTTAAAAAAAACCTAATCTGAGTAAACCTTGTCTTCAGGACACGTAGGGTGATCGGTCCGGGAGGAACAGGAGGAGGAGGCTCTTGCGAATGTCTGGACACGATGGCGTGGTTGAAAGTGATCTACGGTGATCTAACGAGAAGTTTTTGTGATCGATGATTGGGTTCCAGTTTGAGTCAAGGAACAAAATTTTGTTTCCCGTCGAAGTTGATCGAATTGGATGGCCAGATGGGTCGATGGAGTTGTCGTCGGTGTGTCGAGGGTCATGACGTTGTTCGAAAGCCACTCTGGCGATCTTGCATGTGTAACTTGTGTCTTGCGTGTCTAGAAGTTTTAGTCTCGGGGTTGATCTTGAGTACTTTATGAATTGGCTCGAAGCAATGAAGTAAAGGGGGGAACTTGTAACATTCCTGAATTTCAGCTAAAAAATAATTTGATAATTAATTTAATCTTCGGAATTAAATTATGAAAATATTGGTGATTAATTTTAAATTTTAGATTTAAAAGTTATCAATTGGAAAATTTCCAGAATAAATAATGATATGTACTTTTGGAGTTTAAAAAAAATTCAAGAATAAATATTTTGAGAGATAAATTGGATTCTAGAGTTAAATTGAATCATGGATTTGAAATTCAAATAATATCTATTAATAACAGTAGTAGTTCGAGATAATATGAATATTCAATAAGATATAATGGTTTAACTAAAAATAGGATTTGAAAACTATATAATTTTATAAAAAATTTGTTTTCTAAATTTTAAGAGACATATGTAATATATTTTGAAAGTTAAATTTTTATGTTAATACAAATAATTTTAAAAAGTTGTTTAAAAGTTAAATTTATATATTCTATATATATGTTTATTTATTTAGTATAATTTGATTTCAAAACTAATCTTCTTATAAAGTTGTAAATATAAACATATGTAAATAAGTATAAAACTTGAATATGAATATATCTTTTGAAAGTATAAGTTTAAAAAGGCCTAGCAAATAATTTGTATTTTTATGAATTTAAAATGTAGAAACATTTACATATGATAAGATATGAAATATAAATACTTTAGGGTTTAAACCAAAATTTTAAATAAATTTATCAAAAAGGACTTAAACACAATTAAGTCAAAAGTGACATTTGTAAATTGATAATATCATGAAACTAACAAGTGTAAACAAAATAAGCCAAGTGGCACATTTGTTTTAAGAACATATAATTAAAAGAAAATAGGTTGCTCATTATATTCTTTCATGTGAAAAACTCAATCAAAATACTTGAGAATCAAAATAGATCAAAAGAAAATCTGAAAATAAAACAAGCTTTAGGTCCAAAACAAAATAAACCAGAGAAACATCTTAGCCTGTAAATCAAAATTCAACAGCATAGCTTCAACAAAAAAAAAATCAAACAAAAGTTTTAATCTGGGAATTAAATCCTGAAGATCATCTAAAAACAATTCAAGCCTGAAAAAAAATTTCGAGCAAATCAAGCCTGAAATCAAAATGATGTGAAACCTGGAAATCAAAATAGTTTGAGTTCAACCTGGAAAGCTTAAATTTCAAACTGGAAATAAATAAAAAAATCTGTATCAAGTGGGGGATCAGAGCAATTGAAAACAAGATTGAAGTTCAATTCCAGGCACAAATCTATTCACTGTCTCTGTTCTCTCCAATTGACAGGTGAGCAAACTGTTTCTTTAAAGCCTAATTTTGTTGATCATTTGTGATGAGTGTTTGACGGTGTGATGGGAAAATGTTTCAATGAATGCAAACTGGTGTGTATATGTTTAACAAATACACAAGTGTCATGTATTCTTTTCATCTTTAAAATAAATAAATAAAAGAAAATTTCAAAGAAACTTGTAAAGATTCAAACCAGGAAACAAAGAAACCTATATACAAAAGAAAATTCAGTTTTATCAAAACCAGATCAAAACCTAGAAACCAGAGAAAAAAGAAATTATATACCGATCAGATCACAAACAAACTCAACCAAAACTAAATCAAAGTGCATCCTAATCAACAAATTGATGAAGTTTAAAATCTAAAGCAAGTTGAAGACCAGGGAACTTGAAAGCAAAGGTAAATTGAAGTCTGCAGCCTGGAAAGAATAAAACAAGTTTGAAGCTTTAAAACAAATTCAAAAACTGTAAGTAAATAGATTCTTTTGTTTGTTATTATTGTGTAAGTAAACAAAAACAACAGAAAATTAAATAAAGTTTTGTATTAATAAACTTTTGTAGATCAAAGAAATTAAAGGAAAAATTATACAGGCAAGGCTCTGTTTTTTTGAAACCTTCGGCCTTCAGGAGAAAAAATGTGAGCAAAACTTCTAGAACTAAAAGCTTGGATCAGTTTTGATGATGCTTGAGATGAAGTTATTGTGATATGTTTGAGTGCTTTCTGGAATATGATTGAATAGCTTTGGGTATATGAATGTAGATGTTTTTATGTGAATATATCTTGTCCCTGTTATAACTACAGTTCAAAAAATACAACAAACAAAAAATCCATATCTCTCAATATAAACTATATTAAATTATGATTTCTGAAGGGAAATTGCTTGAAACAAGGCAACATTAATTTTTAAAATGATATCAAGATTTTAGATTTAGTGATTATTTCAAAAAATAGTACATTACAGAAGAAATCAAAGTCATGTCAAATATTCGATCATATGGGAATTTTGATTCGGCTATGTAAATAAAATCGTAATACAAAATGACAAATTTTGGTGTAAGATCATGATTTTTAAACTTGAAATGTTTGAGCATATTGGAGTTACACAGAATAACTATGATCGTCAAATTCCAGAAATTAGCACAGTAATAATTGTCACGATCAAGTGTGGAGATAGTTTGGGAATCATGGTGCACGGGAAAAATGGTCGAAGATTCCAATGTTCACCGTAGCAGTGACTGGGAGGCGTCGTAGGGTTTAAGGCCCTGATGGGTTAGTTGATACTCTCAGATTCTTCACCATGTCGAGGAGGCATCGATCTCGATCGAAGAAGGGGGAAGAGGAGCGTGAGGCTCGGACGAAGTTTTGGGCTCGACGTCATGATGGCCGGTGGTCTGTGGCATTGGCACGGGGAAGTTGTTTTTCGAGTTGTGGGTTCTGATGGGAGCAAACCAGCTCGATTTTGATTCCCAGTTAAATTTGGGAATCTGTATGCTCGCGATGCTTAGGGATGTCATTAATGACGTGTTGGTGATCGGAATGACGATCGGAACGGTAGCGGTCAATGGTGCACGTGCACCCGTGTCATTTGGATATCTGGATGATAGTTTGGAAGTTGGGAACGAAGGACGAAACTCGAAGTATGTCGCGGGGAAGTTGGGTGCTGGCTCGAGTGTGCGTGAATATTGCTATTGTAATTTGTTTTAAGGTTTAAATTAAACAAAGAAACAAAAAAAAAGGGAAGTTTGTCTCGGGGATATGAGGCAGATAGCTCGAGCAAAACCATTTTTGGCTCGGGTTAATATCCTTATATAACTTGTATAGGTTTTTTGTTTGTTTAAAACAAATTACAGTTTTTTGGTGAAGCATTATAGTTTTCGGATTTTAGTACATAGCTTGAGGAAGTTTAAAAGTAAATTTTTAATAAGTTCTAAGACAAGTTTCAAACTCGGATTTAAATTCAAGTATGATTTGAAAATAAATTAATGTGGATTGGAAATAGATTTTGTGTTAGATTTTTGATAGTTTCCCAAAATGTAATTAATTAATGTGATTAAATGAATGATCAAGTAATGACTTAGTAATTAAAGATTGTTTGATTTCATAATAATAAAAGGTTATTTGATTGTTTTATTACAATTAATTATTCAAAGATAATTACTTATTAAAAGATTAAAGTTAATAAATCAAGGAATTAATGAATGATTAAATAAAAATAATAATTACTTAGCGAAAGTAATTAAGAGTAGAAAATTAAAGATTAAAGTAATTTAAGGAATAATTAATTAATAAAAGTAATTAAAATTTAATAAATTACAATTAAGGGTTAATTAATTAAAATGATTAATTAAAGAAATAATTAATTAATGAAAGTGATTAAGGATAATCACTCATTAAATTTTATTAATTAAATGGTAATTAATTAAGGATTAATTAATTAAGATAATTAATTAAAGAAATGATTTAATTTATGAAGGTGGTTAAGACTAAATCAATTGTAGTTAATAATAATAAATCATTGATTTAAAGATCACCAATGAAAGTAATTATGTGAGTAATAAATTTTAAAACCACACGTTTTCTTCATCTTAATCAAAGATGTTTGATTGTTATTGAATGTTGTGTGATGGATTGATATATTTGATATGTAAGGTAATGCTATGTGATGTGCTGAGTTGTTTTATTTGTGATAAATATACCGTTGTATGAATATGAAAACCCTTTGACCCGTTAAACGACATTTGAAATTCGATGCGACAGGGAGTCAGATTCCAGTTGGTTATCCGAAACCCACATCGAATCGTAATGATGAATCTTTGTGATTGATAAATTTATTTTATCTGTGATCTGTGAATGAAGATAAGCGTTATAGTTTATACCGCTTATTGATATTTATGCGCTTTAATCTGTGATGTCATGATTGTTGTTGCACTTTTGTGTACAACCCCTGGACCACACCTATACACACACAAATATGGATTGCACATGGAAATCGGTTAAGTCACGGATTTTTAGAAATAGTTTTTAATTTGAATTTTTAATCCAAATGGTTTTGGAAATGGATTTGGGTTTAAAGTGAAAAACTTTTGAAAAGGGTGTTTTAAAAATAAAAATTATCTTGAATAACTTGATTGAGTTTTTGAAATTTAAATAATTTGATTTAAATTTGAATTCAATACTTGAAATTGAATTCTATGTTTTGGGAACTAGGTTTTATAACGGTCATTCAACTATAAATGGGTTTATACGGGGTTTTAATCCTTGCAAATTCGGATATCCACAATCCCAACCGGACTCCCCATCACATGGGGAAATCTCTATACCGGAGCAACTCGGTGCAGAGACAATCAACAGGTAATCCTTTCGTTCTCGTAAATACCCAGCCTTCAACCACCGTCTTGAAATGCAATCCCATTTCGTCGTATCATTATTCGGAATGGGTTTTATGACTTAATGCCCTCTATCGGCTTAAACGAATAATGAGCGCTTATTTTAAAAATACGTGGATACACATTTCTAATTTTAATATTTTAAACAAAAGATCACCTTTAAGATTCGATGTGGTTTTCGGATAACCATTAGGAATCCGACCCCAGATCGCATTGAAATTCAAATGTTGTTTTAAAGGCCAAGTAGTTTAAGTAAACAATTTTACTTCAATTCAAAGGTTCACATTCACACAGCAATATATCGCAGATATCACGGCTCAATTCAAAACAATTCATATCACAAAGTAGCATAAATCACATATCAGAGATATCAACCAATCCAAGGCATTCAATTATAATCCAATCGTCTATAAGTAAGATTAATTAATCATATGATTATAATTAATTTAATTAACTCAAAATAGATTAATTACCGATGATTTAATTACTTAACCCTGCTTAATTAACATTAAGTAATTATAAATCATTTTAAACAATTGTTGAATTAATTAATCACATAATTACTTTCATTAATCATCCTCTAATTACTAATTAATTATCCTTAATCATTAATTAATTAATCATTAATCATTAATTAATTATATTTTAATCATCAATTAATTAACCTTAAATCATTATTCAATTAATTATTCTTTAATTACTTAATCTAAGTAATTATTCTTTAAGTAATTATCCTTTTATTACTTAAGACTTTAATTAATTAAAAGATAAACCATTTATCTTAATTATTTGCTTAATTATCATTAAAAATCTTTATTCGATAAACCTTCGAATTAATTATCATTAACACATAAATTAACTTAAGACTTTTAAGTTAATTCACAATTAAAGCATCCATTCCTAATTAACTTTTTAATTATATCATTAAATTTTATTTAAAATAAATTTAAGAATTAATAAAAATAAAGGATATATATTAAAACACTTTAAACTTAATTAATTTAAAACAATTTATTTCAATCCTTTAACTACATTCCAACTTAACAAATAATTATTATTTGAAAAGAATAATTGAAAAATTACTTAAACTTGTTTTATTTAAAAATTTAAAAAACATAGTTAATGCTTTAAACCAACCCGAGATAAACCTGAGCGCTTCCCCGAGACAAATACAAGTTTCCACGAGTCTTCCCCGAGTAAATCCCTCCTTTTTTTTACTTTGTTTTATTTTAAAAACCTAAAACCTGTTAAAATCATGTTAAACCCATACAAATACCCCGGACCAAAACTCGAGCAACGACCTAATCTCCCCGAGACCGACTTTGAGTCTTTATCTTCTTCACCGAAAGCAAACCACTAATACAATCCTGACACCGTGCACATGCACAGGTGATTGGAGTAGCTCCGACCATCGAGATCACCTTCAGCACGTCGACGACTATCTATTCTAACTATCCGATCACCCAGGTTCTTGGAACGATGACGAACTCGAAAATGAACAACTTTGAACTCCACTGGATCGAAACCAAACATCCAAATCCTCCTCGACATGCCGCCACAGGTCACCAGAAATCACGCGACTTCGACTATAACTTCATCGATCATCCATGCATCAATTCCCCCTCGTCCGGTCAAGTCCGATGCATTGTCAACGCCGCAGTTTCCACCTGAACCCAGTCGACCAAAACTGCGTCTAAAACCCTAAACCCTCGTCGCTCGGCCACCACGATGATGAGGAAATTCACCCACCATTTTTCCTAAGATCCCCGACCTCCAATCTTCCTTCAGCCATGTCCACGATCTCCCTCATCTTGTCAATCACTAGAAAATGCCCAAAACCCTCTTTACGTTTAACTGGCATATTCCCACGATTTACTAAACTAACAATCTTGATTCCAATTTTAAAAATCATAATTTTTAGCAACGAATTTGATGATATAATTGAAACAAAAAATTATGACACATGAATTTCCAACCTACATTGAGTTCTGCTGTGTTTTCTTCTTCCCAGTTAATCCATTTGTATTTTATATTTCAAAGTTTTTCTAAAATTAAGATCTAATCATTTTAAACACATTTTGTTTAAACATCACCAGCTATAGAAGATTAGGGGGAGAGGAATTGAATTTTGAATAGGTTTAAAACCTGTAAACTAGAAACAGAGCAAATGTTTTTATACCTAGACATGCGCACATCATATCAGTTTATATATATATATATACATATTTGTGTGCATGCAAACATAATCACAACTTCACTTCAAGTATGATCACAAACATCAAGTTAAAGATCATATTTAGGTAAGTTTACTCATCAGGATTTTAAAAACAGAAAGCCTGGAAGTTGTTTTCGAATTTGAAAATCTTGAAATGTTTTTGATGTTGATCTGCTTTGCTGTTTGATTTTTATTGTTCCTTGAATCTTTGATCTTGATTTGCTTGATGTTTGTTGAATCTATGCTTTAATTCGGGTTTGAGATGAATTCAGGCTTCAGGTTTGGAAAATTGTAAAGGTTGTTTTGTTTTTGTTTTCTTTTCCTGGTTTTAAAGTTTTCCAGGTTTTTTATTTCAATTTGCTGGTTTGAGTTTTTGAATAAAAGAAAAATGAGAAAGGTAGGAGATGAAGTATATGTAGCCTTAAGTTTACTATTTTTAAAAATAAAAGAAAATTAGAAAATTTGACACTTATTAATTATGCACGAAAAATTAGTTACACTTGTTAACACACGTGTTATAATTTTAACACTTGTTAATTTATATGTTAATATACTTACATTTGTAATTTTCATGTTAATAATGTTTTTATAAAATTTACATATTATATTATATTTAGTTTATATTTATATATTTATATATATGTTATAATATAATTTTATATCCTTATTAAATACGTTTCCTTATTAAATATTTATATAATCATAAAAGAAAATATTTTAAGACTAATTTATACACTGATCAAAATCACATATATATTATTAGTTTTTTTAAAACATAGAGTTTTAAATCCAATTATTTCTTAAGACATTCTTTTTTTTTAATTTCAAATTCAAATTTTATTTTACAATTTACATATATGTAAACCCATATCTTATTTGTTTTAAAAAATTTCATATTAATTCACAATTTAATTCTAAAATCTATATTAATTACAAAATTTAAATTAGGTTTAGAAACGGGATCGTTGCAGATCCCCCCTTAAGAAAATTTCGTCCTCGAAAATTGAAAGATGGGGAGACAAACAAAGAACATATGAACAGACATAAAAAGATAGAGAAATGGCTTACCAAATGAAGCCGAAATATCCACTCTACACTTGAGATAGGATTTTTGCATGCTTTCCCCTGTTTCCCAAGTACAATCATTCGGATCTCCACTCCATTGTATTTTTACCAATTTCACCACTTTAATCCTTAATCGCTTTTCATGTTGACCAATAATCTTCAATGGTTCTCTTTTTACTGCCAAATTAGGTGTGATTTCCAAATCCTGCTGAGTGGCCACAATGATATGCTCTGGGTTGTGCATATACTTTCGAAGGTATGAAACATGGAACACATCATGTATGCCAGCTAAACAATTAGGTAACTGCACTCGATAAGCCAAAGGACCAATCCTCTCAAATATAATAAAAGGACCTATATATCGTGGTGCCAGCTTATCAGTCTTTTCAAATCTCGAAACTCCATGCATTGGAGACACCTTTAAGAAAACTGAATCTCCAATCTGGAACTCTAAAGTTCTTCTCCTGCGAACGGCATAACTTTTCTATTGACTTTGGGCAGTTTTCAACCTCTACCGAATGAAATCAACCTTTTTAGTAGCTTCTTTTATCATAGCCGGACCAATAACAAGCCTATCACCTGACTTAATCCAACACGCAGGTGATCTACAAGGACGACCATATAATGCTTTGAAAGGAGCCATTCTAATATTGGCCTGATAACTATTATTATATGAAAACTCAACCAGATGCAAATGGTCCTCCCATGACCTCCAAAGTCAAGAATACAAGCACGCAAAAGATCTTCCAAGATTCGATTTATTCTTTCATTTTGCCCATCAGACTGCGGATGGTAAGCAGTACTGAAGGTCAACTTCGTTCCTAGTGAGGCTTGAAATGCCTTCCAAAATCTGCCAGTGAAGATCGGGTCGTGATCACTCACTATACTACTTGGTATTCCATGGAGTCGAACAATCTCCTTTACATGTAGCTCTGCCAAACTCGCTGCTGTTCGGGTGGATTTTACTAAGCTAAAGTGGGCAGTCTTGGTCAGACGATCCATAATAACCCAAATTGCCTCATTACCCTTCCGAGTTCATGGCAAACCATCAATGAAATCCATAAACACTTGATTCCATTTACATTTTGGCACTCCGGTGGTTGGAGTAAACCCGCCATCTTCATTTGATCACTCTTTATTTGTTGGCACATTGCGCAACGACTAACATAAATGGATATATTTCTCTTCACCATTTTCCACCAAAAGGTCCTCTTAATATCTCGATACATTTTGTTAACCCCTGGATGGATACTGAACTTGGATTTGTGACACTCGTCCAATACATCTCGTTTGAGATCTGGGATGTCTGGAACACAAATCCTCCCTTTCAGTCTTATAATTCCACTATTATTGGTTTCAAAGCTCGAATCTTCGCCTCGAAGTATTCTCCTATAAATTTCTCGGAGAAACTTGTCTCCGTAAAGCTTACTAGCGATCTTCTCAAGAAAATTAGTGGTGACAACTAGATAAGCGAGAACAGCATGTCTTCTACTCAAAGCATCATCTACCACGTTAGCTTTACCAGGTGTATACTGAATATCCAGGTCGTATGACGCTAGGAATTCCAACCAACATTTCTGCCTTAGGTTCAAATCCTTCCGGGTAAGGAGATACTTCAAAGATTTATGGTCGGTGAACAATTCAAAATTTTCACCCAAAGGATAATCACGCCAGATTTTCAAAGCAAAGATAACTGCCAAAAGCTCAAGATCTTGGGTCACGTAGTTCTTCTCATGTGGTCGTAATTTTCACCCGCGTAGGCAATCACTCTACCCTCCTGCATTAGAACAACACCCACACCTTCACCATACGCATCTGTGTAAACAGATAATCCTTTATTCCCGTTAATAGTAGCAAGAACAGGAGCAGTGGTCAACCTTTTCTTCAATTCCTTGAACGCTTCCTCGCACTTCGGAGTCCAACTAAATTTTGCATTCTTCGTAGTCAGCTTAGTCAATGGACTGGTTAACTTAGAGAAATTGTGGACAAACTTTCGGTAGTATCCTGCTAATCCTAGAAAACTTCTGACTTCTTTTGGAGTGGTGGGTTGCTTCCAATCTAGGATAGCGGAAACCTTACCAGGGTCTATAGAAACTCCTTCTTCTGTAACGATATGTCCTAGAAATCTAACTTCTTTGACCCAAAAATGACATTTAGAAAACTTGGCAAAAAGAATATTCCTCCTTAATATTTCCAAAACTATTTTTAAGTGTTCGGCATGCTCTTGTTCAATTTTGGAATAGATCAGAATATCATTAATAAATATGAGAATGAATTTATTCAAAACTTCTCGAAATACTCGGGTCATCAAGTTTACGAAATATGCAGGGGCATTGGTTAGTCCGAAGGGCATAACTAACCACTCGTAGAATATATCGGGACCCCTAAAAGGAGTCAAATGAATACAATCTACAGCAATTCTCAGTTGATGGAATCCTTGGGCTAGATCCATCTTGGAAAAGAATCGAGCACCATGCAATTGATCAAACAGGTCGTCGATTTGGGACAAAGGAAATTTATTTTTAAGAGTTAACTTATTGAGATAATGGTAATCTACGCACAATCTCAAAGATCCATCAGATTTAGCTACAAATGCCATAACTGAATCCAAACTGGAATGATTGGGTCGTATAAATCCTTTCTCTAATAAATCTTGGGTTTGCTTAACTAGCTCCACTCTTTCCCTTGGTGCCATCGTATGACTTGCATGCATAATTGGACGGGCGTTGGGAACCAAGTTGATTCTGAATTCAATTTCCCTACGTGGAGGTAAAAACTTAACTTCTTCAAATACGTCAGATATTCTCGAACAATAGGTATAGATTCTAGACTTGGGTCAAGATACCCCAAAGTATGTAGCTTATCCCTCTTTGGACTTGGGTCCTCACAAGAAAACAAAACGAAATTCCCAAGTTTGGTTACGACCGAAATTGTTCGATTGGCACAATCTAATTTAGCTTCGTATTTTGTTAACCAATTCATTCCAAGTAAAATTTCAAATTCATGAAAGTCTAGAACAAAAAGGCTAATAGGAAACTGATGACGAGAATACGAGATAAGAACTTTTCTACAACATAAACAAAGATTCGCATGGCCTCCTACCGAGTTCTTCACACAAATAGGTTCGTCTACGAATTCGGGCTAAAGATTTAACTCGTTTATGGTCTGCAGGGGAATAAAACTATGCGTGGCTCCAATGTCGAATAGAACTCTAACAATTTTATCATAAATAAGAAGGTTACCTTCCAAACTCTTTTCGCTTTATCTGCTCCTGAGGTTGAAGGCTGATCCTTGATTGCATACACCTTTGCTACTTAGGCCTGCTTCATTGTTGGGCATTCTTTAACTATGTGTCCTGGTTTATGACAATAATAGCATTCCCTGGCTACTTGTCTTGTCTTCATAGGTCAGTCCTTCTTTCCTTGCTTCTTGGGCTTCTTGCAACTACTTGAGTAATGGCCTTTGTCCAAATAATTGAAACAGGTAACATTCTTCGCCTTGTTCTCCTGAGTATTCTGTTTTTCTTTACCTTGCCAAGGCTTCTTTCCTCCAAACTTCCTCTTCTTCCAATTTGGATCGCTTCGGCCTCTTTTCTCCTCTGGAATCTCTTCTTTATCTAAGGTGGCATATTTGTATCCCATATCCACCAAATTAGCAAAAGACTCCTTCACATGGTCTATCATTCTTTCATGAAACTTCTTATTCATCCCTCTAATAAATCTCTCATTCTTCTTAAGAGGGGTATTTACTAGTTCATGACGAAATTGGGATAGCTCGTTAAACTTATTCAAGTATTCTCTCAAAAGATAGACTTCCTTGCTTCAAATCTATAAACTCCTGATACATCCTGGAGATACCAGTAGACGGCATATAATGCTGCATAAATACTTGCTTGAATCTATCCTAAGTAAACTCATCCTTCGACTCGGCCAATGCAATAGTCTCTCACCATGCCAAAGCTTCTTCCTGGAGTTGCCATGAAGCTATCAACCTCATTTGATCATCCTCCAACTTCAATCCTTTGAAAATTCTTTCACAAGATCGAATCCAAGCTTGCGCTTCTATAATAATCTCCTTGCTTGTGAATGGCTTCCCTCCAAGTCTTGAGAAACTCCGATATAAATCTGCCAGATTCGGCTGGGGTTGGATGGGAAGAGCTGCTCCTTTCATTGCTGTTGTTGCAGGGTCTCGACCATTTGTAGTGGTACTTCCCCCACCTCGTCCTCCTCTTGCACTCATTCTCACTATCTGTAATAGTAAGAAAACTTGATTTAGGCATACAGACGAGATATCTTAGGGAATAAACTCATTCTAGGGAAATTCTAACCCTATCTCTAATGAGTCACCTAATGAGTTATACTCCAAAGCTAAAGTTCTTATTCAACCTTTAGCTCTGATACCAAATGTGATGACCCAGGATCCAGCGCTCGAAAATCGACATCCAATACATCACCTGTATTCGAATGCCGAAGATTCAAACGTTGGAGTCCAGTTCGCTGGAGCTTATAACACATTAGATGAATAACAACACAGCAAAAACAAAATGATGATTTCATTGATATACAACACATGGATGCAACATAATACAATAAAGACCACCAACATCAGAGCACAATATAAGATACAACAACAGAATATAACGCCATAGTGGAAATAACACAACAACGGAAATACTATCAACAGAGGTCTTCGAAGAATCCAACATACTATGACTTCGTCCAAAGCTCCAAATCTCCAAACCAAAAATCTACAAAGACTTTCAGATCTTCTAGATCCACATCTACTATCCGAACTAGCTCAAGAACATGGATATCCTGATTCTAGACTGCCCGTGTGGAAAATTATGGGCAACCAGAGTTTAGGAAAGGGAACAATAAACTCTGGGTTAGTCATGAGACTGGTGTGAGCAAACATAAAACAGTTGTTTGAACAAAAACAAATTACAAAAAGAAATCCATTATGCTTTTTTGGAAAATGAAACTACCATAAGGTCTCCTAGCATACACACAATGCAATCGCATACTTGGGAAGGTTTCTCCTTATGATAGTCAAACATGCTTGATACGTGAAAATCCTTTTGATATTATTATTAGTGCATGGTGTGAAAACATTTCAAAAATATAATATTAATCTTAGCTAGCATACGTATCATTATAGTATGCCTACTATAGCTACCATGCTAAATGCCAGGTTCTACAACTAAAACCGTACAGGACTCGTATTGAGTGGTTGGATTTCCAACAAATGGCCAAGGCGAAGGAACTTCCTTTATTCGAAAGGGTACGCCACTGGAGGGACTCCCCGAGATGGGAACCGAATCTCTGCCAACACAAGGCCGGGTTACCTCTGTAACTAGGAAACTAAAAATGTCACGAGTATGCCATCCCTCGGTCGTAGCCGACCTTTATCGAGGGCCCTCAACACCAACAACCACATAAGCAAATTATCTGGGATCATACCAGAATACCACTTTTTATCCAGAAGGAAATGCACATACCTTGAGGGGCGCGACCCCCATAACCTTGCTGCATCCTTTCCTGTTTCGACCATTTCTGGGGTGTGAGGTTCGATGAAGTCTTGTCCCACAAAGCTACGCTTTTCACAAAAGCCATGCTTCGATCAACCAATGATCGGCACTTAGCATGCCACATTGCCAAATTGAGAATATTTCACTAATAACCATCAATTACATAACCTCTGAGCTCGTATGTCTCAGAGAAGGGTGTTAAGCTAAAAGAATAAACTCTCCGCCACCAAAAAGAAATGTATTTGATAGAAATCAGCTTTATATCTCAAAGTGTAATGTCAGACATACATCCATACAAGTCCATCTTGGGTCTGAATGGAACCGAATGCACTTCGTCCAATTAAGGAAAAAGTCCTTTTAAATTCGGATATCCACAATCCCGATCGGACTCCCCATCACATAGGGAAATCTCTATATCGGAGCAACTAGGTGCAGAGACAATCAACATGTAATCCTTTCGTTCTCGAAAATACCCGGCCTTCAACCACTGTCTTCAAGTGCAATCTCATTTCGTCATATCATTATTCGGAATGGGTTTTATGACTTAATGTCCTCTCCAGGCTTAACCGAATAATGAGCGCTTATTTTAAAAACATGTGGATACACATTTCCAATTTTAATATTTTAAACAAAAGATCACCTTTAAGATTCGATGTGGTTTTCGGATAACCATTAGCAATCCAACCCCCCGTCGCATCGAAATTCAAATGCCGTTTTAAAAGCCAAGTTATTTAAGTAAACAATTTTACTTCAATTCAGAGGTTCACATTCACACAGAAATATATCACAGATATCACAACTCAATTCATATCACAGAGTAGCATGAATCACATATCAGAGATATCAACCAATCCAAGGCATTCAATAATAATCCAATCATCTATGAGTAAGATTAACTAATCATATGATCATAATTAATTTAATTAACTCAAAATAGATTAATTACTTATGAATTAATTACTTAACCCTGCTTAATTAACATTAAGTAATTACAAACCATTTTAATTAATTATTGAATTAATTAATCACATAATTACTTTCATTAATCATCCCCTAATTACTGATTAACTATCCTTAATTATTAATTAATTAATCCGTAATTAATTATATTTTTAACCATCAATTAATTAACCTTAAATCATTATTTAATTAATTATTCTTTGATTACTTAGATTAGTAATTATTCTTTAAGTAATTATCCTTTAATTGCTTAAGAATTTAATTAATTAAAGATAAACCATTTATCTTAATTAATTGCTTAATTATCATTAAAAATCTTTATTTAATAAACCTTAAAATTAATTATCATTAACACATAAATTAACTTAAGATTTTTAAGTTAATTTACAACTAAAGCATCTCTTCTAAATTAACTTTTTAATTATATCATTAAATTTTATTTAAAATAAATTTAAGAATTAATTAAAATAAAGGATATATATTAAAATACTTTAAACTTAATTAGTTTAAAATAATTTATTTCAAAACCTTTTACAAGCAATTATTATTTTAAAAGAAATAATTGAAAAAATACTTAAACTTGTTTTATTTAAAAATTTGAAAAAACTTAGTTGATGCTTTAAATCAACCCAAGATAAACCGGAGTGCTACCCCGAGACGAATGCAAGTTTCCCCAAGTAAATTCCTCCTTTTTCTTTTTTTTACTTTGCTTTATTATAAAAACTTAAAACTTGTTGAAATCGTGTTAAACCCATACAAATAACCCGGACCAAAACTCGAGCCACAACCTAATCTCCCCGTGATCGACTTCGAGTCTCTACCTTCTTCACCGAAAGCAAACCACTGATACAATCCTGACACTGTGCACATGCACAGGTGGACGTAGTAGCTCCGACAATCGAGACCACCTTCACACTACAAGAAAACTGATTCTTTGTAGCGCCCAAAAACCGCCACTACGTATTTTTAGTGGCCTTCTGATAATCGTTACGATAAAACATGCCACTAAAAATCCTCGAGTATTAGTTGCACTTTTTGAAACGCCACCAAATTTGTTTTTTTTGATAGCGTTTTTATAACGCCATAGAATTCCTTTTTTGTAGCGCCTATTTACCGCCACCGAAAAGGTTTTCTCCTCCATGATACTTTTTTATGGCGTTATCTAAATTTTTTGTAGCGCCTGTTTAACGCCACCGAAAGGGTTTTCTCCTCCACGTTACCTTTTCATGGCGTTATATACATTTTTTGTAGCGCTTAATAAACGCCAGCATAAGTGTACTTGAGTTTTTAATCACTCTTTTGTAGCGACATTTTAACGCTACCGAAATAAATAATATCCAGTAGCGTTTGTTTCCCTCCACCTGCTACTCCAGATTTACCCCTGATCTAGCATCCAATTATATAATAACAGAATACGCAAGCACATACACTTTTGAACACAATATATTAAACAACTACAAAATACGTATACGTGTTGAAGATCCACAAGATACATAGACATTCATACATCCACATACATAGGTGTCGACAAAAAGCTACCCGTACACATACACAACCAAACTACCATAAGTGTTATAACCAAACTACCATAAGTGTCATAACCGTACATATACATCTGAAATAAACGTCTGAAATAACCAAAGTACGGAGCAAAACCTGAACCACCATAAAAACCTGAACTACCTGTCATTGCTGATGTCTTCAAAACCTGAACTACCTGTCAATAAAGAACAGAACAAAAGAGTGAGAAAACAAAACCTGAACTTAAAACTGCATCACTAACATTCCACCACAATCCATACATAACTCCTCACCATCAATTATTTTCCCTCCCCTGAACCTGAACCACCAATCACAATCATTCAATCACAATTCGAATATAACACCCCTACTTATGTACTTTTATCATTTTACCAAAAATCTATCTGCACTTTAGCTGCTAGCATTCCTAATGTATATATAAAAAAATTATATACCTTTCATTTTGACTTAATAATGATTTTTTCCATTGGCCAAGCTATGGGAACGCCAAAGCAATCATCCATGCACGTCAGACCCGATGTTGGTCTCCATATCTCTGCATCTGGAACTATCACCAGTTCAATCCAAACTTTTACAGCATTACGTCCCAATGGACGACAATGGACCATCGTTATCGGATCAGTTGATGCAATACTTCCTTCAGCCACTACGTCTGCTCCACCCAAATCGATCAACTGGCATTTGGCATCCTTTTGCATGGTTGCAATCGGCTGAAAGAAAAGAGATTATTATGCACAATGTATACATGCACATTAAATAAACTTTCATACACAGTTAACTTCTTCAAATTTGAAAATTAATACTTACATTTTGCGATTTATTCATGACCATATGTGCGGATTTCATGGGAGAATTCACAACATTTTCAGTATCATCACGACTCTCATCTAGTTTTTCTTGATCAGCTTCTACTTTTGATCTTGGCCATGCTACTTTCCTACTAACTGCATCTCCAATGCACGACATATCATATGTGGGTCGCCACAAATAAGCATCTTTATTTACTACTTTGTCCACCCAAATCACAACAGCAGACGGACCGAGTGGAATACCATTAACAGTATATTTTGGATCAGTGGCGTGGAATCTTCCTTCGGCAACTACACCTTCACCCTCAGTCCAACTGTAAATCTTGCAAGTGTCTTCGATGATGCTGGTACTCTAAAAATGAGAAGTGAAATTCAAGACTTTAGTATGCTATACAAAAACAACGAATATGTGTTAAATTTTTATTCAGATGGGGGGTGTGCTCGCTGCATTTTAGACATCAATAAGCTCGCAGCATATTACACTAATATACTTAACGTGAAAAAAATTACCGTACTGGCTGCACTACAGTTCAACCGTGTTCGCAGCAGGACCTTGGTGCAAACTGATGGCCAAGCAACTACCTTATTCTTAGCGTCTGCTAAGACTGCCATTTCAGGTGTAGGCCTCCATAAATAAGTATCTTCTTTATCCACTGAATCTATAACAATGCTCCCAGCATTTGGTCCAAGACGAATGCCATTGACAACGTCATCTGGGTCCATGGACAACAGCCTCCCATGGGCAACAACTCCAGAGGTTCCATCCCAATTCAACAGCAAACATATTTCGTCGTCGCTCTACAATTAATCAACCGAAAATTAAATCAATTACTGGATTAAAAAATTAAAATATAAATTTCATTTATTGAGTAATATAAATATTATTTTTACCGAATCAGGTGAGTTCCTTCTCGAACTTTCTTTACCCTGCAGCGAAGCACGAATATAAATTAATATTTTACGAATATAAATTAATTTCCAAAAATTTACCATCTGGTCCACCAGAGTCTGTATCATTCCCTTCAATTCTGCTATTTCCTCTCGACACCGAGACACTTGTTTATCTTTGTACTGGGCCAAAGCTAGCTTCGTTAAAGTGCAACCCCTACCCAATGCCCTTAACCGTCCCGGTTTATCCTGTCCCAGTACATGTACAAGAGCATCTTTTCCAATATCAGTCTGTGTCGAGCCGGATTGGGATAGGCTACCATATTTTTTGATCTCCTCCTATATAAATAAATACACATAGATAATGTACAATGGTAAAAATATCATAGTTTCAAAAAAAATACCAATAAAATTAAAAACAATTTTACAATAGTATTCGTAGCTTCCATGTTCACTGGTTCACCATTTTTTTTAATGTGAGATCTAATCCACACATCAGCTCTACTTATGGACGATGGATCTACACTTTCTTTTTTCTAAAAATAGAATAACATTAAATTAATAAACTGACAGGTATAAAATAATGTTAAATAATGCTATAGTTAATTAACTTACCATGTCTTCGGTCTTTCTAGACACTCCCCTACGACCGATTGTATGCGGAATTTGTGTGTACCTAAGGGCTGAATATTTCTCACTTTTTTGCTGAAAATATTGAAAGATGCTAGAATTTAACAACCAAAATCATAAAAAGAAAAACTATCTAATATTTATAATGCAGGGTAAATATGTATGGTGAGGATTGCAATTTATTTGAAAATCAATTCATCATGGTCATATACTTATTTGGTATTATTAATGCTGGATAACTCAGTGACATATACAACATTCCATATCTACTAATAATATTTATAGATTGAACTAACTTGCAAAGTGTTTTTTTACTTCATTTAAAATGTTCCTGTGCTTGTCATAACGCATTTGTATTTTGTACTGTCATAGGTTCCTGCAGCTAATACCTAAACAGGAACCCTCAACATCCACTAACACTTGGACTTCACTTCTAAAGAAATTTATCGGTTGCTAACTATGTAGATGGATTTGCAGAAACATGCCACACGAGTTCAGTAGGAATGATTTACCCTAAACTCCGGACTTGTTTTCGCCTTCACAAACTTCCTCCAATCGGTTATGCTTTTTATGTTCGTAGGTTTCAGTTTAAGTCTTTCCTCATCGTTCTCCGCTTTTTGCAAATTTCGAACCAATTTGCTTTTTGACGATCTCCAAAGTACTCCCATTTGTTGAAATATAGCTTTTCTTTGCCATTCCTCTTCCAATTTAAATCTAATCTGCAACAATACATCAAAACATGATATTAGTAAAATTTATTTAATTTAAATACGACAGATTTAATTAAATCTGAAAGGTTTTCTAAAGTTATTAGAGGGCAATTTCAATTTATAATTGGCAAGAACTATTTTTCAATTTATCCAGAAGTTATTAGATGGCAATTTCAATTTATAATTGGCACGACCATGCAATATTAGAAGTCATTTTCAAAACATATTAGAGTCAGAATGTTAAATAATAGATGCCTGCTTCATACCAGAACCGACTGCCACAAAACTTCTTTTAAGTCATCACTAATATTCCTCCAATCATCAATGGTGTATGGAACCTGCTCCCGCACAAGCGGTCCAAGAAAAGAGGATAAATATACCGACCCTTGCCCTACTGGTATACCTAGATCATTGAACTCAACTTCAATTCGATCCTGACTGCATGACGGGAGTCTTTTTGCTTTTGTTGGACCTCTACTGCCTCTTTTCTGAGATGTACTTCCGATTTCAGCTTCACTTTGTTTACCAATTTCCAGCTCGGCATCAGCAGTTTGTTCGGGACGGGTTTCATTTTCTGAGCGGAGTCCTTCATTTGGGTCAGAGGGGATATCATCTAGTGGTTGTTCGTCTTCTTCATTGTGAACAGTGGCTTGCTTCTTAGCATTGTCTGGTTATTCTTCTATTTCATTTATACTAGCTGGAACTTTACGTTTTCGTTTTGACTATTTGTTCTTAGCTTTGACTGTTTGTTCTTCAGCCTTTCTCTACAAGCGGGTACGTACAGATGTTGTAGACATATTTTTCTGCAAGTGACAGAAAACACGGTATAAACCAATAAGCACATGTAAACAATAAGCAGCGATAAATATTAACAAACAACACTTAAATATCATCAACATGTAGCTGAAAAGAGATGTGGCAGTTTGCAAACCAAACAAGCAGGCCTAAAAGCCTTGAGATGATGAACAGATTTGTAATTTTATGAGAAAATGTACATGTAATGCAAACAGAATTGATAAGAACACTACTCATTATCAAGCAATATATGCAAACAGAATTGATAAGAACATATAATGCTTTGTCTATGGAAGTATACAAAGATCAAAACACAAAGAACAAAAATTGAATGGTACATGCATTTGCAATGGATTAGAAAATTAAATGGTGCAAACTAACAGCCATTCACAACATTAAAAAAAACAAAGCATTAGTGCAGCAAATGAACAACAATCACTAAAGAAAATCAATACAAGTTCAATGAAATTTCCAAATAGCCCGGATTTAATATATAAGTTCAACCATCACTAAAGCAAATGAACAACTATGCTCAAGTAGAACATATAATCTACTCAATTATGCCCTCGCAATCCTCTCTAACATAGCAAACATCTTCATCATCCGCTTCAGTTATTTCATCTTCCACCACTTGAATATCTTCCTCGATGCAATCGTGCTCCTCTATATCATTAAAACTTCTTGATGGTGCTTTCATTACAACGTACTAATTAGAAACATCGTTCTCTCTTGAATAAAATACTTGTTTTGCTTGAGATGCAAGTATGTATGGGTCTCGTGAAAATGATGCTTGATGTAAATTAACAAGAGTGAACCCATCATCATCAACTTTTACTCCATTTCCTTTATACGTCCAACGACACTTGAAAACTGGAATATAAAACAAATGATAATCTAATAAAATTATATCTGTCAATATTCCATAATAAGTGACCACATCAACCACTTGGGAAATATCTTTAGCACTTGCTCTACACATAGTAGTTGCATCAAAAGTCACCCCACAATTATGAGTTTCTCTCCCTAAATCTTTTACATGAAAACGTTGCTCGTTGATGATATATCCTTTGAAAGACATGGCATCATCCTTCGGACCATAAGCAATCCATTTTAACATGTCATTATGATCCTTGGAGGTAATAGGTATCTACAACAAATTTCATTTAGCATGTAAATTTATATAGTAATATTGATAGTTGAATGAGAATATATTTGAAATCTAACTAACCTTCCTTTTAATCCAATCGACAAAACTTTTTGTATGTGTTTCCCAAAGTAAGGTCGCATTTTTTGTCATGCGTTGGTCTGAATTTTCTTATTCCTCCAAATGCAAACTAGTATTGAACAATTGATTATAAGTTATATATATCATTGCGAACGCATCAAAATATTTAAAACAATATAACATAAACTTACTCTATAAACGGTTCCACCACAGCTATATTCATTAACACAGCTAAATGAGCACTTTCTTTCTCATTAACTGGCAATTTAATTGTCTTCAATACTGAAATTGGACGTCCCTCTAATATTCTACTACTTTCATAATCTTCATTTCGAGCTCCTTTCTCCTCTATATGTCCTAATTTCTTCAAAAATTCATTGAAAAACAACATGCATTCTGTTGCAAGATACGATTCTGCAATACATCCCTCTGGTCGTGCATAGTTTCTGACATAATCTTTGAGTGTCTTCATATATCTTTCGAATGGGTACATCCATCGAAAATGAATAGGTCCACACATTTGTGCTTCTTTTCCAAGATGAATGGATAAATGTATCATTATATCAAAGAAAGATGGTGGAAAAAAAAAATTCAAGCTCACATAAAACGTCAATAATTTCAACATTGATTTGTTCTACCTTCTCTCTATCAAGAACACGTTGACATAATTTGTTGAAAAAAGAACATAAGCGAATTATCGCTTTTCTTGCCTTCTTTGCCATGAACCCTCTCGATGCTACTGGCAATAAATGTTGCATTAATACATGGTAATCATGTGACTTCAATCCACTAATTTTGCAATCCGACAACGAAATCCGATTTTTTAAATTTGAACAGTAGCCATCCGGTCCTTTGAAATCATACAGTCTTTTGCAAAATATTTTTGTCTCGGATTTTGACAACATATATGGAGCCGGTGGAAGATATGTTTTATTCCCACGAGGTTGTGTATGAAGCTCACTTCGAATTCCCCAATCCTTTAAATCCTTTCTACAGTTGGTTCCATCTTTGGATTTATTTCCACGCAACATTGTGCCCAATAGGCTTTCACCAATGTTCTTCTCCACGTGCATCACATCTAAATTGTGACGTAATGGAAGTTCCTATGAAAACCAAAACAATAATGAATTATTGGGTTTTTCTTGTATTACAACAATGAAAAATAAATAAATTAACCACTTACCTCCCAATAAGGCAAATCAAAGAAAATTGATCGTTTTTTCCACCTTGATAGCTCTACTTCTGTAGAACTGTTAGTATCATCATATTCATCTTCTTTATCATAGACATGCTTTCTCTTCTTACTTTTCTCCTCTATTCCTTTTCCAAAATCATTTGAATAATCCTTCAATAATGCATAGATGTTTCTCCCAGAAAGCATTCTAGGAGCACCATCTATCTCTATGGTATTATCAAACAATGCCTTTTGTTTCCTCCGTGAATCTGAAGGAGGTAGAAATCTTCTATGACCCATGTAGGCGAACTTTCGACTATGTTTCAACCAAAGAGAATGGGTATTGACACCACATAATGGGCAAGCTTTTTGCCCTTTCAACGACATCCAGCAAGATTTCCATACGCCGGAAAATCATTAATCGTCCATAACAAAATTGCGTTCAGTTTAAATAAAGTTTTACTAAATGCATCACAAGCAATAACTCCATTAGACCACAAGTGATGCAAGTCTTCCACCAAAGGCGCCAATATACATCAATATCATTCCCGGGTTGCGTCGGGCCTGGAATAAGTAAAGTTAACATAATATTTTCTTTCTTCATACACAACATAGGCGAGAGATTGTATGTCACAAGCATTACCGGCCAGTAACTATATTTCGAACTCAACATGGAAAATGGATTGAATCCATCTGTAGCAAGACCAAGCCTAAGATTGAGTGGATCAGATGAAAAAGATTTATACTTTTCATCCACCATTTTCCATGTCATAGAATCCACGGGATGACGCGTTTTTCCATCGTTACTTTTATTATTAAAATGCCATCTTAATTCTTCAGCCATCTTTTAAGATCTATACATTCGTCTAAATCTCGGAATGATTGGGAAATATCTCAATACTTTAACTGGAACACCTTGTATAACCTCTTCAATATCTTGATTTTTCTTCCATCTCGAGGAACCACATTTTGGACAACTTTCTAAATTTTTGTATTCTTTTCTGAAAAGGCAACAATCATTCTCACAAGCATGTATCTTTTCAAAACCCATGTCGAATGCTTTAAGAAATTTCTTGACTTCATATAAGGTTTTGGGAAGCACGTTATCCTTCGGCAGAAATAGATGTCGCACAGCTAAAAGCTTATCAAAACCACTATCGGACAAGTCAGTCTCGCATTTAAGATTATACAAGACGGTGATGGTAGATAATTTTGTGTGATCTGTGCAACCAGGATATAATGGAGTTTCTGCATCTTCCAAGTTCTTGACTAACTCATCCTCTTTTCTTCGAGAATCAACATCGTCTTTATCATCATCAAAAAAATCTTGATTCAAAAAATCTTCATCTTCATAGTGAATCATCTTGAATAGTTCATATACGTCAAACGTATTTGTTTTATTCTCTACATTTATCTCTTCACCATGGTTAAACCATACACCGTCAATGTATTTAGGATCCATTCCTTTTATAATTAAATGTTCAACGATGATTTGGTCATCGTGACGACTAAGATTCCGACAATCCTTGCAAGGGCATAAAATTTTTCTACACTTCTTACATTCCTCTTTGCAGCATGCACGAAATTCATTGCTCCTTGTCGGTATTCTATACTAGTTCTATGAAAAAAGTAAAAAAAAAGTGAGCTTTAGTATTAGATTATATGTTCTAATTCTCAAAATACATATTAAGTTAATCATGGTTTTATCACCTATTTAAAAAACCCAGCCTCTTTCCATTATCGACATTTGAAGGCAAATAAGTTTCCAATCTTTGACATATAAATTGGTTATCTGTTGTAATCAAAAAAATAACTAGACGTTGAAGTACAAATACTTGTAGCACTACTGCATATAACCATGGTGGTTTAGTAGACAAAGGCAAAGAATACTTTTCCAAAAATATAAATTTTACACTTATATTTTGCATTTAACCTCAGATTTACATGTATTTATAATTAATCCATGCATGAATTCAAAGCCTAAGTCTAGCAAATTATAGAATTACTGCATATAAATTCAAAGCCTCGGAATGTACAAACCAACAGTTTCCTCTTACCAAACCAACAGTCAACTTCACCTCCTCCTCTTCACTACCTCACATCCACACAACTGACATATTTCCAGTGCCTGCCACTCCACAAAAGACTATTTATGCTCCAACATTTACCACTCTCAACCATCGAGCCAGCCAATACCCAATCGCAAACAAACCCGCGACCTCCATCAATGCTACTTGAACCCACCAAATTCCCGAAACACGCAACCTCAACCTCCTCTCAGCAAGCAACCATTGATTCACTGAACCACTTCAACAGAACATTCATATACTCAAAGAAATCAAAGCAGATATCCCAACAGATCATTGCAATTAGGGTTAAATCAACCGTTTCAGTAATAGTTTAGGAAAAAATACGAAAATAAGATGCATTCAAATTCATATAAAATCCAAATAGAATCACAAAGTCAATTTAAAAGATTCATACCTAAATATACCTAATCGATATAAAAGATTCATACCTAAATATACCTAGATCTGCTGGCTGCCGCGACTCGATGTTGAGTAAGGGGGAAATGACGGAGTTGACGATGATACTTGAGTGCGATGAAAATTTAACACGATTAAAAGGGGAAAAAAATTTCTGAAGAAGAAAGAAAATTAGGGACGAGAATTTTGTTAAGTACGAGAGTAAAATGATAGGTTACGTTTATTTAGTTCGCGCGGACTCTTTTTTTTAGAAGCGGGAAACGTGAATTATTTTTTGCCACGTTTATATTATTTGGTAATCTATTTTTTGTTGCATTTACAATAAAACGCCACTGATTTTTGCAACTATAAATTGTTTTTCTTGTAGTGTCAGCACATCGACGACCATCTATTCTAACCGTCCGACCACCCATGTTTTTGAAACGACGACGAACCCAAAATCAAACAACTTTGAACTCCACTGGATCGAACCCGAACATCCAAATCCTCCTCGACACACCGCCACATGTCACCATAAATCACGCGACTTCGACCACAGCTTCGTCGATCATCCACGCATCAATTCCCCCTCTACCAGTCAAGTCTGATGCATCATAAACGCCGTAGTTTCCACCGAAACCCAGTCGACCAAAACTGGGTCTAAAACCCTAAACCCTCGTCGTCTGGCCACCATGATGATCAGGAAATTCACCCACCATTTTTCCTAAGATCCCCGACCTCCAATCTTCCTTCACCATGTCGAACACCAGAAAATGCCCGAAACCCTCTTCACATTCAACTCGCAAATTCCCACGATTTACTAAACTAAAAATCTTGATTTCAATTTTAAAAATCATAATTTGTGGAAACAAATTTAACGATATAATTGAAACAAAAAATTATGACACTAGAATTTCCAACATACATTGAGTTCTACTGTGTTTTCTTCTTCCCAGTTAATCCATTTGTTTTTTGTACTTTAAAGTATTTTTAAAATTAAGATCTAGTCATTTTAAACATTTTGTTTAAACATCACCAGCTATAGAAGATTAGGGGGAGTAATTGAATTTTGAACAGGTTAAAAACCTGTAACCTAGAAACAGAACAAATGTTCTTATACGCAGACATGCACACATCATATCTGCATATATATACATATTTGTATACATGCAAACATATTCATAACTTCACTTCAAGTATGATCACAAATATCAAGTTAAAGATCAGATTTAGGTAAGTTTACTCACCAGGAATTTGAAAACAGGAAGCCCGGAAGTTGTTTTTGAATTTGAAAATTTGAAAATGTTTTTGATGTTGATCTGCTTTGTTGTTTGATTTAAATTGATCCTTGAATCTTTGATCTTGATTTGCTTGATTGTTTGATGTTTGTTGAATCTATGCTTTAATTCAGGTTTGAGATGAATTCAGGCTTCAGGTTTGAAGTTTTTCTAGTTTTAAAGTTTTCCAGGTTTTTGATTTTAATTTGCTGGTTTGAGTTTTTGAATAAAAGAAAAACGGGAAAGGTAGGAGATGAAGTATATATACCCTTTAATTTATTATTTTTAAAACTAAAAGAAAATTAGAAAATTCGACACTTGTTAATTATCCATGAAAAATTAGTTACACTTGTTAACACACATGTTATAATTTTAACACTTGTTAATTTATATGTTAAAATACTTACATTTGTAATTTTCATGTTAAAAATGTTTTTATAAAATCTACATATTATATTATATTTAGTTTATATATATATATATATATATGTTTTAATATAATTTTATATCCTTATTAAATTCATTTCCTTATTTAATATTTATATAATCATAAAAGAAAATGTTTCAAAACTAATTTATACACTAATAAAAATCACATATATATAATTAGTTTTTTGTAAATATAGAGCTTTAAATCCAATTATTTATTAAAACATTCTTTTTTTAAATTTCAAATTCAAATCCTATTTTACAATTTACATACATATTTATATAAACCCATGTCTTATTTGTTTTGAAAATTTTCAAATTAATTCACAATTTAATTCTAAAATTTATATTAATTAAAACTTTAAATTTGGTTTAGAAACGGGATCGTTACACGCACACACAGATATATATATATATATATATATATATATATATATATATATATATATATATATATATATATTATACACCTGTTTATATTACCATATTTATGGTGTCAAATTTGTTTAATGTATGTTAATGCATTACTGGTAAAATGTTTAATCGAAACGTTAACATGTTTGTTTTAATTTCCAGTCTAATACATAGAGAGAGAAATGAAAGGTTCTCAATGATGTATATTGTCATAATTAATTACACAAATTTGTGTAGAGAATTTATTTTCATTTATCGTGTGTTAACGTAAAATAGGTGTGACTATGAGTTTATGGGAGCTAAGGAACGTAATAAAGAGGAGACATAAGTTTGAAATTTGAATTCCAAAGGTTTGTTGGTAGCGTACATTTGGTCCGTGCATTCATTCATCATTGTTTAATACATACCACATTTCTTTACTCTTTTTTGTTGTTTCTTCATTTTCATTTACTTCCTTCCTCTTTTTCCCAAAGCTACATCTTCTCAAACGTGAGTTTAATTTTATATGTACACGTATTTTTTAAAAATTTAACCTTTCTTCACCTCTTTACACCTTGTCCAATTCCTAAAGTAAAAAAATGAGAGTTTGCTATTTTCTCCATCTCATTTCATATTTCTATATCCACTTCATTTCTTTTCATTTTGTTTTCCTGTAGCCCTCTTCCACCTCATATTTATTATTTATTTTGGTAGCCTATATTTCCTGAAGCTTTCATTTTAGAAACGTGACATTAATTTTGTCCCTCCACCTTCATTTCTTTATTATTAAATAACCTGCCACTTTATTTCTTCTTCTATATTTTGTCTTCCCTGACACCTCATATTCATTTAATTCAATTATTCTTTGCTGAAGCTATAATCTCATCAGCAAATTGTTCACATTTTTAAAATTGTTCCTTTATTTTTTTTTCTTGTCACCGCTTCAATTCCTATGTTTAAATCTCCATTTCAAATCTTCCTTTCCTTGAATCATTTTAATGTGAACTTGAAAATTCAAAAGCTCTCATTTTGCAAATTCAAAGCTTTCTTTTACGTAATATGAATTTCATCCTTTTTTCCCTGCATGTCCTGCCCTCATCTTAGTTTGTTTTTCCATCTTCGCCTGAAGCCTATCTTGAGAAAAACATAAGTATTATACATTGTTTATTTTTATTTAAATGTGTACTAATTATTATTTTAATAATATTTCTTATAACCTGAATATCTTTTACATATAAACTTCGATTCACATGCGATTTCTTCTATTGGAATTTTGGGCTTTTATTGGATATAAATAAACTATAAATCGGAAGTGAGTGTTTTAACCCACTCACAACTACAAAATTATCTTATGTTAGTTAAATTGAATTTATGATGTGATTTGGAATTGACTGGTTGATGTTTCGTATATTTAAATTGTCATTCTAGTTAAACTTAACTTTTACTACATTTAATCAACGTTTAATTTAATATTGAATTTAATTGTCAGTTTAATACCTGTTAATGATAATCAGTTATCTATTGATATTTATTTGTTGATTTGGGTGATGATTGTGATGTATGTTAATTGTTGATATTGGATGATTTGTTGTTATATTTATATTATTATAACACTGTAAGTTCCCTTAGCTATTCTTAGAAAATCCCTATGGGTTGAAATGATACATACCCTAATGGTCATATAGAATAGGAGAAACTCATTTTGGGTTGAAATGATGAATCCAAGCGATTTTCGTTGATTTGGAATTTGGGATTGCGGGTTGAAATAATATATACTCGTAAATTTATATTTTTGGGGTTTGAAATGATAAATATCTATATCACTTGACCATAGGGCAGAAAATTATATATGGATGCCAGATTGGTTAAATTAAATGATTTTAAAACCCTTAAATCTTGAATTGGATTAAATGATATTTTGAAGGAAATTGATTTATATAAATTTAATTACTTTGAAAATCCAAGTTTGAAGGTTGGAATTAGAAACTGGTTTAAATCTAAAATCTAAAGTATTTTAATCTATTTTAAATCTATTTAAAGTACTTTAACCCATTTTAATATATTTTAAGTCCATTTAATCTATTTTAATCTATTTTAAACCATATTAAACTATTTTAATCTATTTTAATCTATTTTAATCTATTTTAAGCTATATTAATCTGTTTTAATCTATTTAAACTATATTAATCCATTTTAACCTATTTTAAACTATATTAATCCATTTTTTTGAAAAAAATGGGTGGTCCTCTACGAATAGAGGAGAGCACACATGTGAATATATATATCGTGGACATAAGGTGCTGCCAACATGCCTGGCAGGTAATAAAACTAAATACCTATATCAAAACTCAGGTACTCCTAAGATGAGTTTCGGCAAGACCATCACCCATCACACCTCGATATCGAGCTCCGTCATGGCCACCGCCCAATATTAAGGTGTTAGAAGTACCTAAAAGACTAAAGAAAAAACAACACTGCTAGATGACGTCACAAACTAATAAGGAAGCTCCAAAAATCTGAATCAGGATGGGGAAATAAGCATCTGCTCTAAAGTGGATGTGCTGAATAGAGAAACCACACTGAAGGCTCTGAACAAGAGGAAGAAGTGCTAAATTGAAGAATAGATTCTCCTAAAAAAGTACTCCATAATGAAGATAGCAGGAACCTATATCTGAGGAGAAACTGCTAGTAGTCCTGGAAGAAGAAACTCTGCTTTGGTGACCTCTCTACAATCTGATGTCCAGCAATCTGAAGTCATGAGTACCTGCAAAATGAACC
Source organism: Allium cepa (assembly GCA_030765085.1). Taxonomy (NCBI): domain Eukaryota; kingdom Viridiplantae; phylum Streptophyta; class Magnoliopsida; order Asparagales; family Amaryllidaceae; genus Allium; species Allium cepa. The sequence goes on from CM060941.1 coordinate 1,049,428,561, forward strand.
TGATATCCTATCGCCCATACCTGCATCTGAAAAAGGACTAAGGAAGAAAATTATAATGATACATATAGATGTATATTTATATAATAAATATACATATATTTATATTTATAAGGAAGGAAATAAAAACCTAAATAAGACTAACTGGACAATAACAGAAGAAATGAATTACTTGAAAACCAATACCAATCAGAGACTAGTACAAAAATTAAGACGGATCTACCTTATGAACCTTTAATCATAAGTAAGTTATGATTAAAAGTGAAATCATCATCTAAATTAGAGAAAATAATAATATTATTATTATTAATGTTAAAAAAATTATTGTTGTGTTTAAAAAAGTTAATATTATGATTAACCTTGTTAAGATACAGTTTAAAAGGACATTTTTAGCTAATTTATATTTGGGGTTAGAGATCCAACTAAATCAAAATGAAGAAATTGTAAAAATCAATTTGTTAAAATGATGATTATTATTATTGAAATTTCTTTGATTTCTTTCAAAACAAATAAACCAACTAATGATAATGAATAAACCAATATATTAATCCCTTTTAATCTATTTAAACCATATTAATCCATTTTAATATATTTTAAACTATATTAATCTGTTTTAATCTACTTTGAACTATCTTAAACTATATTTTTAAACTATTTTAAACTATCTAAACTATTTTTTGAATTTGTTTTTTGTAAAGTGGAAGTTTTATATTTAAATATTGACTTTTAAATAAAATACGATTAAATGATGTTATAATATATGTAGGGATTTAAATGACATATTTGAGGAATATGATGATTTTAAATGTGGATTTAATCTATTTTGGAAATATGAATGCGAAAGTGATATGATTTCAAATCTAACGTAATTACAGAAGTAAATATGATTTAGAAAATGATGTGGTTTTGAGAATATGATATTTTGATATAAATTATAAATCAGTTTTGGAAATATAAAAGAACCATCCGGTGTGAAATAAGCGTTTGGTTATTAAAGAAACCGGGATCTGATTTTGTCATACTCTCTACCAATACCGAAAACCACTTTAACAACTGTGTACGTGGTGGAGATTCCAGAAATGAAGTAGGATGGTTTGGCGAAGGATTTTGTATGAGATATTTATGTGACCCTGACTCCCATGAGTCATCTTAGATATGACTAAAACAGGAACCATGTTGAGCCAAGTGAGGTCATTCCTCCTATCGGACATGCTTCTTTGATACCATATTATGACTTTGTGATGATTTGGTTGCCACCTCTTGATTTTGATTATGGGAGTGTGCCCGTTGTGGGCGGAAGTAGCTGCTAAGCGTTACCACCAGTACAAATCCGCAAACGGTGTATCTACCCTGGCATTGCCTCGCGTGTCGTGTTCACATGCCCTATCGCGCCTTTGATGAGTTTGGTTTGCACCGTACCAATGGAGTGTCCTCTGAGTAAACCTCACGAAGAAGCTTACGGTATTGTATACATATAGGAATATATAAAATGTGTTAAAGGGGATATGGGTAATGCCTTAGCGCTATTTTAATACTTTACTGTAGACACTATTATAATAGCGTATTGTAGTACGTAGTAGATAGTTTAACGAATTCTCACGAGATAGTAATCCTGAACATCTCTTAAGTTACTGCGCTCACATTAAACATTGGATAGGAGACGTCAAAACCTGTAAACGTCTCCGATGTTATTACACTCATATTTATTAATATTTATTTAACATACATAAGATCTTTTAGTTCCGACTCAAGTGTTTATCTTTTCAATTCGCTCGGGTCAGTCTGAGCTTTTCAGTATATCGAAGACTGCTCTTGGAGGACGAAGATGAAGATCTAGTACTATTACTATTTATTCTATCATTTCCGCTGCATTTATTTAATTATTACTACTGTATGTACTCTGATTCTGTACTGTAAAAGTATAATCAAATGTTATTTGTAAAACAGCTTCATAATCTATTTATTTGATTATTATATTTTGTCATTCTGCTACAAGATTATGTATTTGTTTTTTCTTTTTTTCTCTGCTTTTTCTTAGTTACCCCATAACAATCTGACCTTTTTGAATGGTTTGGGTCTGACGTGTGTGGCTTATCGTCGATTTAAACCGTCTAAAAATATAGGCCGTTACATTTGGTATCAGATCTTGGGTTTAGCGATAACCTTAGCTCTGTGGGGGCTAACTCATAAGAAGTGGGATAGTAATACCCTATAATGAGTCGCTGAGTGTGTGTGTGTATATATATATGAGAGCGTATTTTTAAGTGTTGTAAAAGATTTTTATATTGTGTTAATTTTTTTTAGTATTTATAAATTCTGATCGGTATATAGGACGCTATGGCATCGATAAGGATTTCTATATACTGAATAGGGCAGACTGACACAATATTGTTTTGAAATATAGGTAAATGAAATAATTTTGCCTATTATATATTTTGTATATAAAATAATAAATTTTATACATGATATAGCTGGATGTTATATGTTGTTTGGTAGAAAGTCAAAACTTTATAAACATTTGTTGAAAAATGATACTGTAAATAAAATGAATATTAATTGGAGGTTGAGAACTTAAGTCTCGGGAGTTTGGAAATTTCTTTCGAACGATTTTGCAATATAATAATAATATTATATAGAAGTATTTTCTGATATAAATATTTCAAGATGATTTGAAATAAATGTTTTAAAAAAAGAAATTTTTGAACGAAATAAGTTCTATACTCCCCTCTCTATCATTGGAAAATTATTTCGGTGATGAGTGCATGCATCGTCGATATTCATTTTCGAGTTTAAAAGTGGGTAGATGGTTGTAGTAGTTTTACTACACCTTGTTTTACAAACCAATCTTAAATTTTGGTTTCTAAATATGATTTGATCTAAAAAGGGCATGAATATATATATATATATATATATATATATATATATTATTTTAAAAATGATTTGGGAATATAACCCAGAGTTAGTTCTTAAACCTTTTGATAATTAGTAGTTTTCATTTAATGTAATAAAATGAAATTGTAACTATTTTAATGTGTCGAAGCTACTAAATTATGAAATAAGAAATTTGATGCTAAGAGATTAATGAAATATAAATAAATTGAAGGCTTTCATTTATAAATCTAGAAATAGAATAAGAAAATGTAATTATTGGACATTTTGTTAATTAAAATGAATATGATTGCTTGTGTAACTTTCTATTGCATTTTGAAATATATATATATATATATATATATATATATATAACTTACCAAATTATTAAAATTTGAAATGTTAATAAGAATATGTAATAAAATATGATACAAGAAAAACTTAAATAATGATCTATGAAATCATGTTTTAAATAAAGAATTAAGATGCATAAGAATATTATAAACTTAGGTTAATGATTTGAATGCTGCTAATTAAATTCATAGAAAGAATGAATACAGTAAGTAAATAATTATAAACTTAAGTTGGTGTTGAAACCATTTATAATTAAAGTAAATACTATGTTAATTGAATGATTATGTAGTTAGAAAGTGTGAAATGATTCAGAAATAGCTTAAATGTTCAATAATATCATGTATGAAATAAATGAGTGCGGAAAAAAAGAAATAATCTATTAATGATTAAATAATTGTAAAGAAACTTACCTAATAATGGATAATCCAATAATTGAAATGGAAATAACTTACATAAGCAATGAATGTAAAGTAATGAAAAGAGAAAATGACATTAAATAAATAAATGGAAAATGAATTTTGTAAGTAATAAATGTAAATTAGTGAAAGTAAGCATTGAATGAAAAGAAGAAAAAAAGAATAGTAAATAATATGAAATGAGATTTATAAGAATAAAATTAATTGATATTTGAACTTTTTGTATGCATTGGCTTATGGGATAATTTGGAAAGGATACTTCTAACTGTATAAAAATGTTTAAATAATCTATTGAGTTTTATCTAAGACTGTTGAGTGTGTGGTATACTTAGTATTTTATTTGTCATTTTTTATGCTTAAAAGTTTCTAAACCCGAACAAACCATTAGTTTTAGTTGCTATAGATGGATGGTCGATTTCTTTGATTTGCATGTGATGATTGTGTGTGTTTGCAAGTGCTATTGTTATATTGTGTTGATTTGTTGTTCTAAGTTGAAACAACATAAATATTCTCTTTTACTTAATTATTAACCTCTTTGGATTATATAAGTAAAATACATGTTTATGGAAAGCAATAGGTACTACTTTTGGTTTCATAAATAAGTATTGTTTGCCCAACAAATAAGTACGTTTCTGAGTTACGGTTTTATAGCGATATTATATTGTTTTTACCGTTGTTTGGGATATATTATTTTGAAATATGTGATATATATTGTTATTATTGATATTATTATTTCTCCCAGACCTCTCTATACAAAGGAGACTCTACCGAAATTTTCTGTAAATTTTGGACTTAGACAATTTTTATGAGATGTTTCTCACACTTTTATTAACTTAAATTTAAAAGGATTTAATTGTTTATAAATTGAAATATTTTATTTAAATTAATTAATTATGTAAATTAATTGTTTATAAACTTAATATTTTGAATAAGATATATTAATTTCTTGATTGCTTCTTTCCCTTTTCGTGGACGAAAAGTTTTGAGTAGGGAGAGTGTAACGACCCGTAATTTTCGATAATTAAAATAGTTAATTTAATAAGATTATGTAATTTAATGTTGGAAGGGATAAAATTTATGATATAGGAATGGGAAAACTGACTCGAATGAAGTTTAATAATGTAAATTAATACAATAGATGACTATTTGAATGTAATCTCAAGTAATTGTAATAATTGTAAGTTATGAATGATTATAAATTTGAAATAAGGAATAAATTTAAATGTTATATTAATTGATGAAATAATGTGTATATTAACAGATAATTGGATTAAAAGAGTAATTGATAGTTTAAACGTTGTATTAATTAATGAAATAGTATGTAATAAATTACAATTGAATAAAAATTAGTGTTGTGCAAATAATTATAACATTTCTGCAGACAATCAACTTATAAATGTGATTAAATTAAGCTAAAGGTGACAATTGTTATTTGTTACCTATTTGTTTAACTTTTGAAATCAATTAGAAATAAATTGCATTAAATGTAATTTAATGTTACGTTAATGTGAATTAAGGCAATAACTAAAGAATATTGAGGTAATAAAATGTAAATTAGTGTTAGTTTTACCCATTTGTTAATAATGATTGAATAAAAATTGAAATCAAATTTAATAAATTTATTGGAATTAAAATATAATTAATTGAATTTAATTATAATTGAAATTGAACACTGTAATTAGTGTAATATTCAACACTGAATTAATTTATAAATATGTTTCCTAAAATGTGTTTAACTTACTTAAATGTAAATATTGTTTTACTTATCATCTTATTATTTAATCCATTGAAATCAATTTGGAAATCAATGAAATTAAATGTAATTAAATATTGCAGTTAATATAAGAAAAGATGTTAACTATAGAGTTGAGTGAAATAAAATGAAAACTTATGGTGAATAAGTTTATAAGGTAATAGTTGATTTAATATGTGAACATTTAAATCAAAAATAAAAGAATAAAAATGAATAAGTATAGTAAAGGAGTAAACATATGTTTATTTGTTTGAAATGTATTCATTAATTACATGAATAAGATATCAATTATTTAATGAGAAATTAATACCTTTTAGTTTGTATACAATAATTTCGTAAACACATTAAATCACTATAAAAGGAACTAAATTATCTCATTTCTCTTTTAAAATTTAACTTAAAAATCAATGACAATTAAAGTGATAAGAACCCTTTTAATTAAAAAGAGAGAAGATGTTAATTGTAGACATATATCGAAATAAATTTAAATTGGGTGATTTATTTCCAATTAATTTAGTTCATGTTTATAATTTCAATGTTGGTTTACTGCATATATGTTTGTACCTAAATATAAACTTACTTTTCAGATCCAATTATATAAAAAAAGGATTACTTAGGTTTGAAATCTCATATGGTTTTAAATTAAATGTTAATAGGAGATTGTAAAAGGGTAAAATAGATTTACACTTGACTATTTTCTTTTTACTTAGAATTGACTAGATTTTAATTGCAACAAAATTACCTTTCCATCTTCGCTCTTCTAATTTACTCTTACATTGATTACCTCCTTATGTGTATTAGTAGCACACCTTTTATTTATGAATGTAAATTATAAGTGGAGATAAAGATGTATACACACACAGATATATATATATATATATATATATATATATATATATATATATATATATATTATACACATGTTTATATTACCTCATTTATGGTGTCAAATTTGTTTAATGTATGTTAATGCATTCCTAGTAAAATGTTTACTCGAAAAGCTAACATGTTTGTTTAAATTCCCAATCTAATCACACAATGAGAAATGAAAGGTTCTTAATGTTGTATATTGTCCTAATTAATTACATAAATTTGTGTAGTGAATTTATTTTCATTTATCGTGTGTTAACATAAAATTAAATAGGCGTAACTTTGAGTTTATGGGAGTTAAGGAAAGTAATAAAGAGGACACATAAGTTTAAAATTTGAATTCCAAAGGTTTGTTGGTAGTATACATCTGGTTCGTGCATTCGTTCGTCATTATTTAATACATACCACATTTATTTCCTCATTTTTGTTATTTCTTCATTTTTGTTTATTTCCTTCCTCTTTTTCCTGAAGCTACATCTTCTCAAACTTGAGCGTAACGACCCGTAAATTTTAACGGTTTTCATAATATAATTAACTGAAATTTTGCTTGAAAAATAATTAAATTTTGAAATGAAAAATTGATATTTGAAATACATCTATTTAAACATAGAAAATGGTAAATTTTCATCAGAAAATATGAATGTTAGTTCTGTTGTGCAATCTCCAATTTATATTTAAACCAGTTAAATCGGATAAAAATAAAACATTTTCAAAATCTTAATATTTTTATGTAAGAAAAATATTTAATATTTTCTGAGTGAGACGTCATCTTTCGTTTCATCAAATTTGGACTTATCTAGCTTTGTTTATCTTATTTTCGACGAATTTGCAGCAGTTTGGCAGCGTAATATCGACTTTTGATAGGATTGACGTATCATTGATATCTATGTACAGTTCTTTTTATCTGTCATGCTGATCTTAGTAGTATATTCATTCTTATGTTTTGGAGTCCGATACGCGGAGAAATCTACGAAAACAGGAACCGTATCAATACACATTTCATGCCTTTTGGGGTATTATGTCCATTCAATCTCCAACGTGCATTAACCGAACAACCATTTACCTTTTACTATTCCCAAAAGTAACCCCTGACTTTTCTATTCCCATCGTTTAATTTATATTCTTATTCATTTGGTCACTTCCACTCTCTTCCATATTTTCTTCTGTTGTTATCTGTGCTTTTGCATTAAAAAATTTATAATATTTCGAGCTTTCTAGATGGTTGCTGTCTCCTTCCCATCACTTCTTCCTCTCATTTTTTGCCTTCTTCTGTTCTTCTTCAGAAAAAAGCATAATAATATATATAATAAGTTAATTCGTATATGTTGGAGCTTGCATACAGGCTTTGTGAAATGTTGCTCGTCCATTTTGCCGACCTCATCCCTTATTTGCCACAGTCCACCACCGTACATCCTGGTCCTCACCACCCCACCATTGCTTCTTTCCCTCTAACCTATCACCTTCGCCTCCTGACAATGCCGACAGCCCACCCCAAGCCATTCAGCCTCGCGCTAGATCCGCCTCATATCTCACCCTGCCTGCCTCCACGCAACCCAGCTTTCCACCACATCCATACCCACTCCTCCCATCATCAACCCCAAGCCCACCGACCTATGCCTGGCCATCACCTAGTTAAACCACTTCTTCGCCATAGCAGCACTCCATCCGCCTCAAAGCTACAACCACTTATCTCCATCTCCACCTCACCGCTTGACCTCCGCCACTCTCCCCTCTGGTCGAAACCCATTAGCTACAGCCACCATCAGCCTTACCTCCATCGTTCGCCTTGCCCTCATGGCCATCGAGCCTCCTTCACTTCTTCTTTGTATAGGTATATATTATATATGAGTTTATATCATAATTTATATTATATGTGAGGTATTATCTATGTTTTACATTGTAACGACCTGATATTTCGTATTATTCGCATCTGCACATGTCGGACTCGAATTGTTCAAAACAACAGATTGTTAATTTATATTTGGCAAAACTTAGCATATACAGTAAATAAATCAATCACAGAATCACAGACACAGAGTAATATAATAATAAGAGTGGAATAAATAAATAGCAGTTCATGAAGTTACTATATAAACAACAAAGTTGAAATAAAATACAACAGAATATCTCAAATACAATGTAGTCTCGAATACAAACAGATGAAAAGTTTGAAAAATCCTTTGGATAGCTAAAAGCTGAATAGATACAGATGGATCTCCAAGTGAATCTCCAACTCCAAAGGTGAGTCTCAAATGCTGTGACACTGGGTCTGACCCGAGCATAAAGCAAAACACAAAACACTCGAGTTAGGATTAACATTCTTAGATTAATAAATTCAACTCAAGTGAAATGTCAACTGAAATACAAGTAACTTAAAGGATGTTTGGGATTTCCATCCTCTAAGGATCCGCGGAACTATCTACAATGTAGTAATATATGCTATTATAATATGTCTATAGTAAAGAAAAAGTATTAAAATAGAATTAAGGCGTTACCCATATCCCCCTTAACACATTTTATATATTTCCGTAGTTTATACAATGCTGCACGCTCCTCCATAAACTGGAGGTTTACCCAGAGGACATCACATAGGTACGGTACAAAACAAACTCGTAGAAGGCGCGATAAGGCATGCAACAAGGCACTCGAGGAAATGCCAGGGTAGATATACCATTTGCGAATCCGGACTAGTAGTAACACATAGCAGCTACTACCGCCCACCGCATGACACACTCCCAAATCAAAGGTGCATCAAATCAAATCACAAAAGCAGTAGAATGGTATCGAAGAAATATGTCTGATATGAGGAATGACCTCACTTGGCCCGGCGTGGCTCCTGTTTTAGCCGCATCAAGCTGACTCACGGGAGTCAGGGCTACGAAAATACCATATAGAATCGTCGCCAAACCATCCTACTTCATTCTGGAATCTCCACCACGTACACAATTGTTAAATTGGTTTTTGGTATTGGCAAAGAGTATGACAATATCTGATCCAGATCTCTTTAACAACCAAACGTTCATTTCACACCGTGGTCATTCCATTTCAAATAGTTCATACTTCATACTTCATATAGAATTAATATATTCTTTTCAAAACCATATCAATTCGATATGTGTTTTTCCCTTAAATAATTTTCATTTTCAAGGTCGTAACATTTTCAAAGATTGTAAGACTTTCGAAATCATAACACATTTTAAAATAATAACGCTTTTGAAATCAATAACACTTTAGATATTGAAATAGCACATATATTAAAATAGTTATAAAACAAAATAGTTTATATATTAAAATAGTTTATATATAGTAAAATACTTTATATAATAAACTTAGTTTCCTCCAATTTCACACATTGATTCAAATCATCTTAAATTCTAAAATCCAATTTAAATGAATTCCACTTCAACCATTTCAAATTTAAAGTTCAAAGATTCAAGTTTATATATTCAAACATTTAAAATATAAATTTCATTTATTTTTCAACATTTAACTCTAATTTATTTCAAATTGGAAAATATTCACTTAATCATTTTAATAACAATTAAATAAAAACCTCAATTTATAAATTTAAATCAATATTAAATATTAAATCTCAATTTTATCCGAAATTGAGAATATTCATTTAATCACTTTTTATCAAATCAAGTTAAAATAATATCTTTCAAAATCTCAAAACTAATAAGTTTAATTCAATTCTTTCTTAAATTCAATTATTAACCAATTTAAATTTCAAGTCAACATTAATTTATCTTTCCATCCTTTATTATAAAGTTATAATTCTAATTTAAAATATTAATATAAATTTTAAATAAATATTTTAAAACATATTATATATTAATAAAATTAAATTTTATTAAACTAAATCTTATTATATTTGTTTTTAAGAAAATAAAATTATAAGAAAAAACTTAAAATTTATAGTTTCAAAGCTAACTTATAAATTTAAAATTCCAAAACATATAATTTTTAAATACAATTTTAACATATATAAAATAGCATTTATATATGTTATATTTTAAAAATCAATATTTATTTAAGACCATATATCTCCTTCAAAACTTTGGAAATCTTTTTCGAAATATAGACCAATGGTGTCCATATATAATTTTCTATCCTATGGTCAAGTGATACGGATATTTATCATTTCAATCCACAATTTAATTATATACGCAATCCCAAAATTTCAAAGTCAATGAAAATCGCTTGGGTTTATCATTTCAACCCATAACAATTTTCCCCTGTTCTACAAATCGATCGGGTATGTATCATTTCAACCCATAGGGATTTCTAAATTAACAGGGAACTTGTAGAGTGAGAACAAATAATATTACATAACAATAACAGGCATATATCATTAGTAACAATTTAAATAAAATGTACAACGGGTTACCGTGTCATATGACATAAGTAAAAAGATACGGCTAATAGCATATCATATACAACAATTATATGATTAACAGTTCAGTTTAGCAGCATATTTCAATTATCATTTCAAATAGAATCAAATTTAATAAATATAAGAATGTTAATCGTGAGTGATTGCTCACCTTTCGAGGCTAGAGATGAATGAGAATAAGATGAGTTATGAATCTAAGCACGAATTACAAAGCAAAGCACGATGGACACGAGTTCGATGGACAAAGCTGATAAATTGGAAATCGAGAACCAAAAATCAGTTTGATATCACAGAAACGAAATGTATATTATATTATTATTATTAGTTTATAAAAAAATCTGTTACCTGAAGGTTCGACCAGGCAACTAAGTACTCGGTATTTGCATATTGGTCGGCATTTATGCGCCGTTCGGCATCCATATCGTTCGGCATTAGAAAGCGCTCGGCTTCCAGAGTCGTTCGGCACAAATGGTTCATCTGGAACTCAAGTTTGATCAGCATCTATGGGACCATCGACATGCAAGAGCGTTCGGCATTGAGAGCTGTTCGGTATTGTATATCGTTCGGCATCTATGGACGTTCGGCATGGCAGAGTCGTTCGGCATTCCATGCTGCTTGGCATCCAAACCTTGTTCGGCACATAGCTCCACTCGGCATAAATCTCATTCGACATTCGAGATCGATCGGCATGCAGAGTCGTTCGGCATAACACACCGGGTCGGCTTCTAGAGTCGTTCGGCATTCAGAGTGTTCGGCATCACTTCGTTCGGCATTCAGAGTGTTCAACATCACTTCGTTCGGCATTAAGGATGTTCAGCATCACTTCGGTCGGCACGAGGATATCGTTCGGCATTCATGCCTTGTTCGGCATTTTGCCATTCGGCATCTATGGATCGGCACACAGAGATCACTCTTTTTGGGCCAAGCTACTTAGCTACCTGGCCCACCAGGAAAGTCCAACCCATCTTTGTTTATAAATAGAGAGGCAGGGGCACAGTGAAAGGGACCTTTTCGGAGAACACTGAGGAGACTCTACCGCATTCAAAACTCATTCAAGACTTATCTTTTTTTCTCAACAATTGTAATAAAGTAGTTGAGATATGGATTGCATCTGTAACCGATTATAGAGAAAAACAATAAAGATTAACCTCAAAGTGGACGTAGGCAGTTACGCTGAACCATATAAATCTGATGTTCTTATTTTATGCGTTTAATTCAGCACATTATCCTCTGTTTAACTTTACTTTCTTCATTAATCTCCCTACACAATCTCTCTTAAGGGTGTTAGTGACCAATTCTGGTGCTAACATTTTGGTGCTTCCACTGAGAAACGAATTCTCAGGACGATAGGATCTACTTTGTAGCTACTGGATTGAAAAATCCCCCGAAGGAAATCCAAATCATTCGCAAGACATTAGTTGATTCTACTCAGAGTTACAACCGACAACTCTATCATGGGAATACCACGAACTAGATCGGCCTCTCACAATGCAGATGTTAATGAAACTGCTAGTGTACAACATATAGGACCTAGCAACCAACCAGCAATTCAAGGCGCAGGAACCTCCATCCAGAACCAAGCGGAAGTCGTTTCCCGAACAGAGTTCAAAGACTTGATAAGAGAACTCAGGGAAAGTAGAAGGCAATTTGCTGAGCAGATCCAAGCCAATACTAATCTAATGACTCAGCTTGCCCAGCAGCAGCATCAAAATGCTAAAAGTAGTCCTGCTCCTTATTCTTCATCTGATAGCTCGACCTCAACTGACGAACCTCCTAGACGTAGACGCCGCAAGACAGAGGCTACACAGGCAGGTGCCACTGATCGATCCACCAAGGATCAGGCATGTGAAGAGACCGGACGTCCGGCTCATCAAGACCCAAATCAAGCTGGACTTCAGGACGCACGTTTAACCGACCATCAGCAGTGTGACGCCCCACTCCGAGAGCCTCGTTAACAAAGGGTATTACAAGATAATACTGTCGGCTAACGCGGACAATAGAGTATAATGGAAGCGACCATGTGTAATCTTGCCTTAACTATTCACTAAATACGTCGAAAAGTAGAATCACATTAAAATTCGACCTATTCAATAAATATTTAAAGCAAAACTACAATGGCTATAGGATCTATCAGAAGAAAATATAACAACTCAAATGTAATTCACATCACGGAACAGTCGATCATAATATACACATAAACAGATACACAACAGAGTATATAAAATAATACATGTCAAGCGGTACAGGAGACCACAATATAAAGACGAGACGGAAAAAAAAAGAAAAAAAAGTATAAATCAGAGTTACAACAGATAAGGACTACAAAAGACGCTATAACAAAAAGAAGCTAGCGAATAGTCCATGCGGAAGCAAAATAGGCTAAGTCCCAAAAGCACCTAACTTGAAACATCTCGGTCTGACCCGAGTATAAAATACTCGGGTCAGTCTAGATAACAAAGCAGTTAGATAAACTGAACAATAATAAACCTGCAAGGTCATACAGTATAATAAATATCTCTAGGGGAGATAACACAATCATCAACAAGAGATGAATAATATAGAACAAGCCTAATATCATTGGCAACATATAGAAACAAAGGATACAATTATCCCAAAACAAGCCAGAAGGCAAATAACAAATACCCATAAGGTATACAAGTTCCACAAGGTAATCGCTATACTCCATGCGGCTCAAAAAGACCAACTCCGAAGGGCGATACCAAGGGAATATACATATCAATGAAACATCATAAAATTTGCTCGAGCTCAGTACTGTACAAACAAGGATCCATGAGCCCGAAGACTCCAAACCCAAGTATCACCCATGCGGCACATAAGGCCAACATCAGAGCGAAACTATATAGGGCAACAAACCCGAAGGCACACACCCGAAGGCAACATACCCGAAGGCAACAAACCTAGGGAGACAGTCCGAAGACACTATCCCAGAGGCAACAAACCGTAGTGGTGAAGGTCGAAGACCCAGTACTGGACACCACTAACTGGCGGAATGTGTCACAACTCTCGAAAAGGAATCCGAAAAGTGTTAACGTATGTCCCATAACCACTCGTTCGCACTAAACGGTTTACTATCCGTCAGCCACTTTCACACTCAAAGCAGTACAAAGTTTACCTCATATCATCGATAAACCAAACCCGAAGGTCAAAACAATCAATTGAATAGGTCGAGGATTAATCGGAAAGATAAACGCACAGATTCATGGTCCTGTTTTGCCCAACCATTTAATCACCCTTCCACTTCGTTCGAAGTGCGAAAGTGTGTGTTATAAAAAGAATTTATAAATCAAAGAAGCAAACTTTTAATACGATTTGAAGAAATCATTTACAAAACCCGTGAATGAAGTCAAAAAGGAATCATCAAGGTCAAATATGCAAAAACAACTAATTGGAATCAATTTAAATCGATAAAAGTGAAAATCACAAACAAATAGGCATAGTGGACAAAATGAAGCAGGTCAGTCGACTGGCCTACTGCAGTCAGTCGACTGATCTACAACCCGAGAGTTTTTACTCTCTGCAGTCAGTCGACTGACTGCAGGGGGTCAGTCGACTGGCTGTAGCCGGAATTGTTTTCCAGCCTAGCAAATGGAGGAGCAACTCACCCCATTTGCAACATATCGAGCAATGGACTTAAGAGGATTTTGCCAAACGATAACCCAACACCATTGACTCCGATTTACCACCAACAACCATGATCAAACATCAAAGTTATGATTTTCAAGGATTTGACTCCAAAAATGAAATGTTCACCAATTTAATTCAAACCAAAGGCAAATGCATATGAACAAGGTGTTAGGAATTCATACCCAACATCGATGAAATCAAGAGAAGTAGATGTGAGTTCAAAACTCACCTTTGTACACAAAACAAAGAAGATGAAGAAGCATAATTGCAAGGAATCAACCAACTACACTCCACTTCAACACTACAAGCTTCAATCTAGAATCAAAGCAAGTATTTCCTAAGTTAGGGTTATGAAATTACTGAAATTGAAGAGGAGAAAAGATGGAGAAGGTGGAGATGAACTTACCAATGGATTCTCTTTGATTTTGGAGCAAGAATCAAGTTACAAAGGAGAAACTAGGGCTTGCTAATTTCTATTTCTCTATCCTTTCCCCCATTTCAGTTTTTAGCTTAAGAAATAAAATGAAATGAAGAGAGATGAGGGAAAGGGGCTGAAGTAGAAGGTTAAGTGAGTTAGCTAGCCAATGGGCTGAACCCAAACTCAAGCCCAAGTAGAAAAAGGGTCAAATTTCAACTTACTCCAAATATATCAAAGATTATACTCAAAAAGATCGCAAACGCCCTTTTGGAACCAATGGAGGTAGTTACGAGTTCCAATTCGGCCATTTGCAGAAAGTAACATTTCGGACCCCAAATCCGAATAACGACGCTATATTTAAATCAAACATTTAAATATAAAATCGTTAAATATGCGGGTTGTTACAAGCAGGCACGACATCAACCCGCACGGTCCCGTGGAGCGAAACCCAACCTCCCACCGTCCATACAAACTCCAGATTTATCAGCCATGGTCAGGATGTTGATGAGAGTGCACCAAGGCCTGACCAACGAGGATTGGGGAGTGTCCAGAAGCCATACTCCCTTCACAGATATTATCCTGCAGGCGGAATACCTCCGTGTCAAGCACGCGAATAGGTTGCTGTACAATAGATAAGTCCGGTGAGACCTCAAGCTCTAGCAAATCAGGAGAATCAATTACCGAATCCGATTC
This sequence comes from Allium cepa, assembly GCA_030765085.1. Lineage (NCBI taxonomy): Eukaryota > Viridiplantae > Streptophyta > Magnoliopsida > Asparagales > Amaryllidaceae > Allium > Allium cepa. The sequence goes on from CM060941.1 coordinate 1,049,443,971, forward strand.
TCGAAGACACTTCCGAAGTTGCGAGACGTGAAACACGTCATGAATGCCAGATAAATGAGCTGGAAGTGAAACTCTATAAGCCACAGGGCCAATACGTTCAGTAATAGAAAACGGTTCTATATAACGAGGAGCCAATTTCCCAGTCGTACTGAAGCGCATAACCCCTTTCAAAGGAGAAACACGAATAAAAACAAGATCGCCAATTGAGAACTCGAGAGGCTTCCTACGGTTGTCTGCGTAGGATTTTTGACGACTCTGCGCCTCTTTCATTCTCAACCGGATAAGATCAATCTTCTCGGAAGAATCACGAACAAAATCTGGACCAAGAATAAGCTTCTCTCCAGATTCCAACCAACATGAAGGTGATCGACATGGCCTTTCGTATAAGGCTTCGAAAGGAGCCATACCGATACTAGATTGAAAACTATTGTTGTAGGAGAACTCTACAAGAGGTAGGTGATCCTCCCAACTACCACCAAAATCAAAGATACAAATACGGAGAAGATCTTCCAAGATATGATTTACCCGTTCAGTCTGTCCGTCAGACTACGGATGATAAGCTGTAGAAAAATTAAGCTTTGTTCCCAAAGCTTGTTGAAGACTCTTCCAAAAATGACTCGTGAATAAAGGATCACGATCACTCACAATAGAACTAGGAACACCGTGAAGTCTCACGATTTCCTTGACACACAACTTAGCCAAATGCGAAGCTGTCCTATTAGACTTAATAGGGACGAAATGAGCAGACTTAGTAAGGCGATCAACAATAACCCAAATGCTAGAATGGCCCGATCTCGAACGAGGTAGGCCGTCAATGAAATCCATAGAAATTTGTTCCCATTTCCACAATGGAATCTCAAGAGGCTGAAGAAGACCCGAAGGACGCTGATGCTCGGCTTTAAAACGCTGACAAGTTATGCAATTGCTCACATAACTCGCCACATCGCGCTTCATGCCTTCCCAATAATAAAGACGACGCATATCGGCATACATCTTGCTACTACCGGGATGAATGGTATACTTAGAACGGTGACAGTCATCAAGAATGTCATGCCTAAGTGCAAGATCAGAAGGCACAAAAAGACGGTTCTTCTTACGAAGACACCCATGAGAATCAATGCTAAAATCTTGCAACGCCTCATCGCAAGATCCAGACTCACAAAGCTGAATAAGATGTATCAACTTAGAATCACGCCACTGACCATCGGCAATACGATCCAATAAAATAGGTCGAGCTCCCAAACTAAATAATAGAATAGGAGAATCAGAAGATGAACCTCGATCACGAATTTCACAAAAAGATAGAGTCTCAAGAATATCCCATTCGGCAAACATCATAGAAATAACAGCCGAATGTTTGCGACTAAGCGGTCATAAGAAGCAAGAAACTCGAGCCAACGCTGTTGTCTCATATTGAGTTCCTTCTGAGTAAACAAATACTTCAAAGATTTATGATCGGTATAAAGAATGAAGCGCTCGCCCAATAAATAATATCACCAAATCTTCAAGGCAAAGACAATGGCGGCTAACTCAAGATCATGAGTGGCATAGCGAACTTCATTCGGACGCAGTTGCCTAGAAGCATAAGCAACCACCCGATCTCTCTGCATAAGAACAGCACCGAGACCACTACCACAAGCATCGGTGTAGACAACAAGATCATGATTCCCTTCGGGAACCACAAGAATAGGAGCATTAGTGAGAAGTTCCTTTAATGACAGAAAGGAAGCTTCACACTTGTCGGACCAAATAAAACGAATGCCTTTCCGAGTAAGGCAAGTGAGAGGAAGCATAATACGAGAAAAATCCTTGATGAACCGACGGTAATAACCCGCCAATCCAAGAAAACTACGAATCTCATGCACATTCTCAAGCCTCTTCCAATTCTGGATGGCTTCGATCTTTGAGGGATCGACAGAAATGCCATCGGAAGATACAACATGGCCTAAGAACTTAACCTTATTCTCCCAAAAGTGGCACTTGGAGAATTTGGCTTTAAGCTGATGACGACGGAGAGTACTCAAGACAATTCTCAAGTGATTAGCATGCTCAGCTTCAGACTTAGAATAAATAAGGATATCATCAATGAAGACAAGAATAAGCTTATCGAGATATTCCCGTAATACCCGATTCATGAGATCAACAAAGAAAGCAGGAGCGTTCGTCAAACCGAACGGCATAACGAGCCACTCAAAAGAACCATAACGAGTGCGGAAAGCGGTAAGAGGTATGCTATCCTCCGCGACTCGTAATTGATGAAAACCTGTGGCAAGGTCAAGCTGAGAAAAGACCTTAGCACCACTCAATAGATCAAACATGTCATCGATCCTAGGCAATGGATACCTATTTCTGATGGTTAACTCGTTAAGCTTGCGATAATCAATGCAAAGCCTAAGTTCCATCAGACTTCTTCACAAAGACGACCGCGGATCCCCACGGAGAAAAACTGGACTGAATTAACTGCTTGGACTCAAGCTCTAAAAGCTGCTTCTTGAGTTCCTCATTTTCATTTGTAGACATCCTCGTGGGAGGACGACTAACTGGCTGCGCGCCTGAAATGAGATCAATGCGGAACTCAATTGCCCGTTTGGGTGGCAAACCCGAAACAGGTTCAAAAACATCAGAAAAGTCACAAGCAATAGGAATACAAGATATATCATCCTCACCACGCAAGTCAAAAGAATATAAAGCCATTTCGGAATTGTCCATATCCCGAAGAACAAGAGATAACTGAGAAGGCGAATTAGGATGACAAAGATATAAAATTCTCTCGGAACAAATAATCCTGGCATCGTACCTCACTAGCCAGTCTATACGAAAAATCATATCAAAACCCAAATGAGAAACAACGTGCAGATTTGCACGGAAAGAAAAGCCACATAAAACAATCTCAATATCATCACAAAGCAAACTAAGGGTCGCGGATCCCCCAATTGGATTCGCAATCCTTAAAGAAGTAACCATTCAAGAAACATCCAAAGATAGATCATCTACAAGCTTCTTCGATACGAAAGAATGTGAAGCACCCGTATCGAAAAGAACTCGTATACTATGATCATGAAATAGAATTGAACCCTCCAAAATAGATGGAGACATACCTTTGGATAGAGATGAACCTCCAGAAGCATTAGCCACATTGAGCTTGCCAGATTTTGCATTAGCAAGAGCAGTAGGACAAGCTGAAACATGATGACCTTCCTTCTTGCAATAGCGACAGAAGAGAGGCTTAGGACAAGCTCGAATAATATGATCCGGAGAACCACAATTGAAACACTTTCGAACGAAAGGTGTTCCGGAAGACTGAGGCTGAGAGCTAGGACCACCGGTCTTCTTCTTCTTAGAAGGAAAAGACCTCTTCTGAAACGGAAACTGCTTCTTGTTGGGGTTCTTGGAAACCTCAACATCCTCACCACTATCACACTCCTTCTCGACAGCTTCGAGATGAAGTGCCGAATCAACCAATTCCTCGAAAGAAAGTTTAAGCTGGAGCAACAGAGATTTCTTAAGATATTTCTTAAGACCATAAACAAACTTCAAATTCTTCTTATAAGAAGTGCTGATGGATTCATGACCATACTGAGACAAAGCCTCGAATGATGCAACATACTCAGAAACAGAAGATTTCCCTTGCTTTAACTCAAGGAAGCGACGGGTCAATAAAACTTTTTCAGATACAGGAACGAACTTGAGTTCAAATCGTCCCCAAAACTGAGTCCAAGAAAGAGTAGACTCATCAATTTCGGCTACAAGAAGCTCATACCAGTCAAGAGCACGCTCTTGTAATAAGCTAGAAGTTACAAGAATTCTATCATGGTCAGAAAGATCCATGCGAGAAAAGATACGTTCGCACGTGCGAAGCCAAGCTTGGACTTCAAGAACAGACTCGGAGCCCTTAAACGGTTTTCCTCCAAGATGAGAAAAATCACTGCACTGACGTGCAAAGGCAGACTTGCTAGGTGGAGATACTCGAGGAGGAACTGGAGGCTGAGTGCTCCTAAACAATTCCAAAAATTGATCAGCAGACATATAAACGCCATCCGGATGCGAGCCACTAGATTGCCCAGCATCCGAACGTCGACTTCTGCCTCTTCCAGACATAAGCTGAAAGTCAAGATAAGGAAAAGATTATTCACAAGGTAGATATTGCAATATGGAATACTACGGAATAATCCTAGACGTATTCCCAAACTCTATCTAACCTTGATGGAATAAAGAGACACGATGATTCAAAGATTTGTATCACTTGTACACTTTGATGTACCATAATATGTGCTCTATTCTGTGTTTATCATATTTTGTTCTGAACACAGCTCTGATACCACGCTGTGACGCCCCACTCCGAGAGCCTCGTTAACAAAGGGTATTACAAGATAATACTGTCGGCTAACGCGGACAATAGAGTATAATGGAAGCGACCATGTGTAATCTTACCTTAACTATTCACTAAATACGTCGAAAAGTAGAATCACATTAAAATTCGACCTATTCAATAAATATTGAAAGCAAAACTACAATGGCTATAGGATCTATCAGAAGAAAATATAACAACTCAAATGTAATTCACATCACAGAACAGTCGATCATAATATACACATAAACAGATACACAACAGAGTATATAAAATAATACATGTCAAGCGGTACAGGAGACCACAATATACAGACGAGACGGAAAAAAAAAGAAAAAAAAAAGTATAAATCAGAGTTACAACAGATAAGGACTACAAAAGACGCTATAACAAAAGGAAGCTAGCAATAGTCCATGCGGAAGCAAAATAGGCTAAGTCCCAAAAGCAACTAACGTGAAACATCTCGGTCTGACCCGAGTATAAAATACTCGGGTCAGTCTAGATAACAAAGCAGTTAGATAAACTGAACAATAATAAACCTGCAAGGTCATACAGTATAATAAATATCTCTAGGGGAGATAACACAATCATCAACAAGAGATGAATAATATAGAACAAGCCTCATATCATTGGCAACATATAGAAACAAAGGATACAATTATCCCAAAACAAGCCAGAAGGCAAATAACAAATACCCATAAGGTATACAAGTTCCACAAGGTAATCGCTATACTCCATGCGGCTCAAAAAGACCAACTCCGAAGGGCGATACCAAGGGAATATACATATCAATGAAACATCATAAAATTTGCTCGAGCTCAGTACTGTACAAACAAGGATCCATGAGCCCGAAGACTCCAAACCCAAGTATCACCCATGCGGCACATAAGGCCAACATCAGAGCGAAACTATATAGGGCAACAAACCCGAAGGCACACACCTGAAGGCAACATACCCGAAGGCAACAAACCTAGGGAGACAGTCCGAAGACACTATCCCAGAGGCAACAAACCGTAGTGGTGAAGGTCGAAGACCCAGTACTGGACACCACTAACTGGCGGAATGTGTCACAACTCTCGAAAAGGAATCCGAAAAGTGTTAACGTATGTCCCATAACCACTCGTTCGCACTAAACGGTTTACTATCCGTCAGCCACTTTCACACTCAAAGCAATACAAAGTTTACCTCATATCATCGATAAACCAAACCCGAAGGTCAAAACAATCAATCAAATAGGTTGAGGATTAATCGGAAAGATAAACGCACAGATTCATGGTCCGTGTTTTGCCCAACCATTTAATCACCCTTCCACTTCGTTCGAAGTGCGAAAGTGTGTGTTATAAATAGAATTTATAAATCGAAGAAGCAAACTTTTAATACGATTTGAAGAAATCATTTACAAAACCCGTGAATGAAGTCAAAAAGGAATAATCAAGGTCAAATATGCAAAAACAACTAATTGGAATCAATTTAAATCGATAAAAGTGAAAATCACAAACAAATAGGCATAGTGGACAAAATGAAGCAGGTCAGTCGACTGGCCTACTGCAGTCAGTCGACTAATCTACAACCCGAGAGTTTTTACTCTCTGCAGTCAGTCGACTGACTACAGTGGGTCAGTCGACTGGCTGTAGCCGGAATTGTTTTCCAGCCTAGCAAATGGAGGAGCAACTCACCCCATTTGCAACATATCGAGCAATGGACTTAAGAGGATTTCGCCAAACGATAACCCAACACCATTGACTCCGATTTACCACCAACAACCATGATCAAACATCAAAGTTATGATTTTCAAGGATTTGACTCCAAAAATGAAATGTTCACCAATTTAATTCAAACCAAAGGCAAATGCATATGAACAAGGTGTTAGGAATTCATACCCAACATCGATGAAATCAAGAGAAGTAGATGTGAGTTCAAAACTCACCTTTGTACACAAAACAAAGAAGATGAAGAAGCACAATTGCAAGGAATCAACCAACTACACTCCACTTCAACACTACAAGCTTCAATCTAGAATCAAAGCAAGTATTTCCTAAGTTAGGGTTATGAAATTACTGAAATTGAAGAGGAGAAAAGATGGAGAAGGTGGAGATGAACTTGCCAATGGATTCTCTTTGATTTTGGAGCAAGAATCAAGTTACAAAGGAGAAACTAGGGCTTGCTAATTTCTATTTCTCTATCCTTTCCCCCATTTCAGTTTTTAGATTAAGAAATAAAATGAAATGAAGAGAGATGAGGGGAAGGGGCTGAAGTAGAAGGTTAAGTGAGTTAGCTAGCCAATGGGCTGAACCCAAACTCAAGCCCAAGTAGAAAAAGGGTCAAATTTCAACTTACTCCAAATATATCAAGGATTATACTCAAAAAGATCGCAAACGCCCTTTTGGAACCAATGGAGGTAGTTACGAGTTCCAATTCGGCCATTTGTAGAAAGTAACATTTCGGACCCCAAATCCGAATAACGACGCTATATTTAAATCAAACATTTAAATATAAAATCGTTAAATATGCGGGTTGTTACAAGCAGGCAGGACATCAACCCGCACGGTCCCGTGGAGCGAAACCCAACCTCCCACCGTCCATACAAACTCCAGATTTATCAGCCATGGTCAGGATGTTGATGAGAGTGAACCAAGGCCTGACCAACGAGGATTGGGGAGTGTCCAGAAGCCATACTCCCTTCACAGATATTATCCTGCAGGCGGAATACCCCAAGAAATTCAATATGCCGACTATCCCAGCCTACGAAGGGAAGACGGACCCTAGGCAACACGTGATGAGGTACGAATGGATGATGGATTCGGTAAGGGAGAATGACGCGGCTAAGTGTAGGTGCTTCCCAATCACTCTATCCGGAATCGCCACTATGTGGTTTACTCGGCTTCCTCCGCGATCTATAGCCAGCTTCGACGAGTTAGCGATGAAATTTGTTGAACAATTCAGGATACATGCTACCCGTCCAAAGGACGTAATGTCATTGTCAAGCAAAATCCAGGCTTTGAAAGAGTCTTTGAAAGCATGCTTGCAGAGGTTTCATGTTGCCGCCACTGAAGTTAGCAATCCTAACGACCATGCAATTTTAATGGCAGTAATGCGAGGTATAGATCCAGACTCGGAGTTTGGAGATTGGTTGGCAGGAAAGCACCTAACTACATTGGAACGATTCAATTCCAAAGCTCATCGGTTCATATGGAGGGAGGAGGCTCGATGGACGAGATGAGATAAGGCACCAGGGCCTGTTCAGGAGACTGTAAAAAGTAACATCGCCGTGAAGTAGTCCGGCGATAGTTCGGGAAAAGTTCAAGTCAACGTCCAGAACAAACCTGGGCAGTCCAAAGGATCCGGAGGTGGAAACCCTGGAAAGAAAAGAGAAGCAAGGAAATGGAAGCCAAGGATTCCGACCTACAATGAATACACCCCGCTGAATACTTCTCTTGAAAACATTTATCTATCTACCTGTAATACCTTTGAATACAGAAAGTCGCGCCCAAAGGAGTCCACTGAAGAATAGAAACCAACAGGGAAATACTGTCGCTTCCATGAGACCCATGGGCACAATACTGAGGAGTGTAGACACCTCCATGACGCTATAGAAAAGTTGATCGGGAAGAAAAAACTACAGGAATTTGTCAAAAACCCGCAAGATGGAAGGCAAGGAACGTCAGACCCCAGACGTGGGCCGGCTCCACGCCAACCAGAACAACCTGCTTGGACTATGGGTAGATTGATCATAAACACTATTGTCGGAGGTCCTCATCCTGCAGACAAGAATTGGCAGGAGATGGAATGATATGCTACCTCCTTGAGGCATGCGGATTATGAATGTTGTTCGAATGTGGAAGATGGAACCCCCACAAAACAACAACGCATGATGATTGACGATATAGTGTTTAGGAGTCGAGACGCGGACAAGGTGGCAGCTCCTGCTATCGACCCGGTGGTTATATCTGCAACAATCGGGCCAGCTTACGTGACAAGCATTTTGATTGATTGTGGAAGCTCTGTCAACATCATCTTCAAGAAGGCTTATGACCAAATGAAGATGTAGACAAAAGATTTGAAACCATGCAAAGCCCGTATTCACGGCTTCAATGGTGCTGCAACCAACGCAATATGGTACATAGAGTTACCAGTTGAACCGGGAGAAGGTGAGCGCAGGAGAGTGCGAGTCCTACCGTTCATAATAATGGATGTTGACTCTCCATACAACGTATTTTTGGGTCGTCCAGCCCTGGCAGAATTTAGGGCCGCTCTGGCCCCATGGTGTTTGACATTAAAATTTCCGACAGACAAAGGAGTCGGTGTTGTACTTGGCGATCAAGCGACCGGTCGCGCATGTTACGTGGCAGAACTGAGAGAAGCTCAGTGGAGAGAGAAGGGAAAGGTTGTGGACAGCTCCATTCGCATCCTAAAGACTGATGATTGACAAGTAGTGCCCGAGCCCTGGCTCGGGCGGCATTCTCGGATCCTCAGAGACATAGATCCGAGAGATGATGATGGGGAACATAGGGAAATGATTGCAGCACCGACTGAGCTGACGATCGATATTCCAGTCAGCCGGGACGACCCATCACGAGTTCTTAAGATTGGATCACAACTCGACCCTTCGGTGGCCGAGGATCTTACTGATTTCCTCTGGGAGAATCTGGACATTTTTGCCTGGACACACTCTAATATGTGTGGGATTTCTCCTGCAATTGCGAGTCATATGTTGAATATAGACCCGAAACACGTTCCCGTAAAACAGAAAAGGAGAGGTATGGACCTGGAGAGGTCCGCCGCTCTCAAAGAGGAGGTGGACAAACTCAAAGCCAATGGGTTCGTCCGTGACGCCCTCTACCCTGAAATGGTATCTAACCCAGTTCTAGTGAAAAAAGAGAATGGAAAGTGGAGGACTTGGGTTGATTGCTCTGATCTAAATAAAGCATGCTCGAAGGATAGTTTTCCTTTACCCAGAATCAACCAGCTCGTCGACTCTACTACCGGACATGAATTATTATCATTTATGGATGCGTATTCAGGATACAATCAGATCCCGATGCACATTCTTGACCAAGAACACACCAGTTTTGTCACAAATATTGGGATATATTGCTATGTAGTAATGCCCTTTGAATTGAAAAACACGGGAGCAACTTATCAGCGTCTGGTGATTCGAATGTTTAAGGACCAGATTAGTAGAACGATGGAAGTCTATATGGATGACATGCTCGTGAAGTCACGGCAGTCAAGCGACCACATCCGAGACTTAACGGAGATATTTAATATACTCAAGCATTACAGAATGAAGATCAATCCTTTGAAGTGTTCGTTTGGCATAGCGTCGGGAAAGTTTCTGGGTTTCATTGTGAATGCACTGGGAATCGAAGCTAACCCGGAGAGAATTCAAGCTATCCGAAATATACAAGTGCCCAGAACCATAAAGCAGGTGCAAAGCTTGAATGGAAAAGTGGTTGCGCTGAGTCGATTCATATCCAGAGCTACAGACAAGTGTATTCCTTTCTTCGACGTGATAAAGAAAGGAAAGAGAAACTTTGAGCGGACATCCGACTGTGAGGAAGCATTCCGAGCTCTGGTAAGGCACTTAGAAAGCCCCCCGGTGCTATCAAAACCGATTGACCATGAAATGTTGTATGCATACTTGGCAGTATCCTAGCATGTTATCAGTACGGCTTTGGTTCGTGAAGAGGACCGAGTTCAAAAGCTAGTTTACTATGTTAGTAAACGTCTGACGGGGGCAGAAAGAAACTATCCCAAGATCGAGAAATTAGCCTATTGCTTGGTGATTGCATCATGCAAGCTTCGCCCATATTTTCAGGCACACCCAATCAGTGTTTACACTAATCAACCCTTACGTCAGGTACTCCAACGACCGAAAGCTTTTGGAAGAATGTTAAAATGGAATATTGAGCTGAGTCAGTTCGATATTACCTACTTGCCGCGAAAGGCCATACAAGGTCAAGCACTAGCAGATTTCATCGCTGAATTCACCATGACAAACGAATCAAACGGCCACAATGTCATACCTCCCGTTCGATGGAAGATGTACACCGATGGGGCATCTAACGATCGTTGTTGGGGGTTGACATAGCTCTTATAACTCCTGAGCACCGATCAGTATGCTACGCTTTGAAGCTCGAATTCACAGCAACGAATAACAAAGTCGAGTATGAAGCGTTGATTGCCGGCTTAAGACTCATCAAAGAATTGGGAGTAAGATCGTTTGAAATCTTTAGCGACTTGCAACTGGTGGTGTACCAAGTATGGGGAGACTACCAAGAAAGGGGCAGAGACTCGCCCCATATTTGGTCCGAGTTCAGGAGCTGCTAGGGAATCTCGAGCATTATGATATTTCACATGTCCCGCGTGAGTAAAATAGGGCATCCGATTCATTGGCAAAATTCGCAAGCACTGGTGTGCGCAACAGATGGGATTGTTTCCTGTCGAAACCTTACATGTTCCGAGCATAAATATGATGGAGGTAGATTTCGTGTTAGAAACAGTAACCGAAAAGGAGTCATGGATGACCCCATTCAAGCAGTACTAGTTACACGGGGTTGTGCCTGAGAGAAGAAGCGAAAGACGACAAGTCATTCGTAAGGCTTCGCGTTATGTGATGCAAGGTAGGTTAATGTATCGGAGGGGATTCTCGACCCCCTTTCTCCGGTGCATTACCCATGATGAGATAAAACGAGTCCTGAAGGAAGTCCGTGAAGGTGAATGTGGCGACCATACCGGGGGGCAGACGTTAGCAAAGAAAATCATCCGCTATGGATACTATTGACCAACTGTAAATCGGGATGCCACAGACTACGTAAAAAGATGTGACAAATGTCAAAAGTATGCGAAAATCCTAAGAGCTCCGCCGACGGAACTCACACAAATGGTTAGTCCTTGGCCATTTGCAATGTGCGAGATCGATATAGTAGGTTCCTTACCCCTATCCAAAGGTGGTGCAAAGTACGTGATTGTTGCGGTCGATTACTTTACCAAGTGGCAGAAGTAGAGCCTTTGGCCACTATCACCACCAAGAAAGTCATTAATTTCGTTGTACGAAATATCATATGCCGCTTTGGCCTGCCACGAACCATCGTTACAGACAATGAAACTCGGTTTGAAAGCAAAAAGTTTAGGGAATTTTGCCAAAAATATGGTATTGAGAAAAAGTTTGCAGCAGTTGCTCATCCGAAAGCTAATGGACAAGTGGAGGCCGTAAACAAGGTAATTAAATCCATATTGAAAAAAAGTTTGGAAAAGGTTAGAGGCAAGTGGGTGGATGAGCTTCCGACATTGTGACGACCGCCCATGACTCCCGCACGAAACAAGGGAATGGTGCGCTGAAAAGTGTGCCAGGCAGCCATGGACGATAGTCAGGGTAAGATAAAACAGAATAGTCTATCGTATTAATCACAGCGCATGGATAAAATACAATAGAAAATATACATAGTGAAGCTCTATAGAACAGAAGTCTCATCATATAAACTCATAATAGTTTTATACAATCATCTGAATAGTCAATACATCAAGCCTCACTACATAACACTCAGAGTATCAAACAAACAGCGGAACATCCAGCACATATAGTAAGAAAACAATATGCAAAAGCCACCAGCTCGTCTTCGTCATCAACAGCGTTGGTAGCCAAGAACAGCACCTGTCACCTACTACCTAGTCTACCCATCCCAACATGGATAAACAGCCCAAGGTAATAAGAGTTGAACATAAAACCTTGAGTCAGACAACAGTCTTAGTGAGCAGTAAATTAACTATCAAACATACCAAAAGAGCATAAAGGATAAAAGGAATAGGAACTCAACCATCCCACTCCACCTCATTCTACAGTGATAGCCCCCAGAACACTAAGCAAAAACCAGCATAACAAAGCAGACATTTAAAGTAAAGTAATTATCACTCGAGTCAAGGTCGATGTTTTTCAAGTACAAACCCCCAAGGCCTAAACCAAGATCAGATAAGCACCCAGAAAACACCGCTCTTGAGTCCGAATGACGATACAACCAAACATCCATGACTCTGGCTATCACTGTTATCATTGCCTCGATTTCACCGTTAATTGAATGACCGGCACCTTCTTTCAGCCGTCCGTCAAGGGCTAATGGCAACCCCGGTTCTAGACATAACTCCGCACGTCCTCGTGACCCATGCCTAGGACTATCGCATCTGCCCAGAGTACTAACACGTCATCATGACCCGTGTCTGGAACGTCATCGTGACCCGTTCCAACGTACTCTTGCTTTGAGCATGCTAGAACCTTCAATAACGATAAGATCCAAGCCTCCTAGTAATCCTCCTCGACGACTACTCTCACACTGGCTCAAGCGCCTCTCGAGCCCACCATTATCAACCAACTCGAACCGCATCATCGAGTTATCAACATGCTTGGGATGATCCCGTCTGGATTACACCAAGGCTTTCACACATCATGCTTTGCTTCAACGCATCATAGCAAAGTCCCATCTCAACATCATGGTTTGCCCCATCGCATCATGGCAAAGTCCATCATCATCAAATCTATCCATATGAGCTTCCACATCCGCTTCATATGCCACAAGCAGCTTTCACCATTCAAGAGCCTTTCCACTTAGCTTTTGAATCATCTTCGACCAACTTGTCCAAATCAAGTTATCAATCAACTAATCAATCAAATCAAACATTAATCCAAGTAATCAATCATTCAAACAAGATCTAAATAAACAATTACAACAATAATGGCAATTTCGTAAATAAAGAGTTCAAGTCTAACATGCATTCTAACAAGCATGAATTATGAACAATATCTCTACAACTTGATGAATGAACTTGCAGGAGTGAACATGTAGTAAAATGGATATCAAAACTTCATAGATGATGGATCTACATGTAGACTTGGGGAAAATGCAAGAAATCACTATCATTAACACATAAACAAGCCACAGATCCAATATACTCCCTTGGGTCCGTGTAAGAGATGACTACCACTCACCGAATCGCCTAAACACCTCAAAAACAACCAACTTCAGATCTGGACAGCAAGGAATCAAGCTTGATCCTCCAAAGCTTCGCTTCAAACGATGAAATCCCTCTTCAATGGATGGAGATCTTCAACTTTGGCTCTTGGATCTTCGATTTGATCTTCAATTTAGATGGAAGGAATCACTAGATTAGAGAGGAGAAAAGAAGTGAAGAAGTGTTGTAGTCGAGCTCTCAAAATGGCAGCACTTCGTCGCTTCAAAATCCGGTGCCAAAAAGTGAGCCAAACCCCTCTATTTATAGGCTGGAAACCCCATGAGTCGCCGCCCTTATGTCGCCGCCGACCTATCCCCTGAGTCGTCCACGACTCAAGCCCCTAACGACTCAACGACTCGACTACTCCGACCTACGACCTAAAGTACATGCACATCCACAACCTACCCATGCACGCACGCGACTTAACATAAGTCGGTAACGACCTAAAACACACGGCTAAACGACCTAAGCCTTAACACCAATGCACGACCTAACTGAGATGCCGACCCAACGACTTAACAGGAGTACCGATCTAACACTCACGCGACCTAAAACACATGCCGACCTAACGACTCACGCGACCTAAAACACATGCCGACCACGATCCAGCTTCCTTAGGTCGCTCCCCGACCTAATCTTCTGCACGACCTACGCCCTAGGTCGCCCAAACCCCTAAGCCGTTAACTCCTAAGTCCTCTCAATCCCTTTAGGTCGGTCTACTTCTTAAGTCGGTTACTACCTTAAGTCGGTCCAACACCATAAGTCGTTAGCCACTAACCCGCTAACCTTCTTAGGTCGTTAACTCGGTCTAACACACTAACTCGTATAACTTCTATAGGTCGAAACTCCTATAACTCGTAATTCCTTAAGTCGTCTACGACTTAAAAATACTTGACCTAAGCTATCACACGGCTTAGCCCCTTAAGCCGTTAACCCTACAACTTAGACTCAGAACGACTTAAGCACTACTAACGACTTAATGGCATCTATTTTACGATTTATCGACACGTAAAATACGGGTCGTTACATTCTCTCCCCCTTAGGAATTTCGCCCCCGAAATTCCAAACAAACAAGAGCAACCAAAGTTATTCCGCATGCCTACCATCCATAGCAATCAACAAACCATGCATCCAATTACTAGCCTAGCATGCAGAATTCTAAGACTAGAACAAGTTACAAATTCGTGAGATGTCACGACACCTTAGGGCCATACCTTTAAGAGTTCAGGATGAGCTGCCTTCATCCTCTCTTCCTCCTCCCACGTACAGTCGTTAACATCATCACTCCATTGTACCTTGAGCAACGTAACCATCTTCCTCCTAAGCTGTTTCGTGTCGGTTTCAACAACACGAAGCGGCTTACGAGGTCTCGTAACAACTGGATCAACCTCTAAATCTTCACGCTATCAGCAGAAACCACCGTATTTGAGTCATGCACATATTTCCGTAGATAAGATACATGAAAAACATTGTGCACACCCGCCATCTTTTCCGGTAACTCCAATCTATAAGCGAGCTTTCCAATTCGCTCGATGATCGGGAATGGTCCAACAAATCTCGAAGTCAATTTCCCTTTCTTCCCGAATCGAATAACATTCTTCAATGGAGAAATCTTCACAAAAACCATATCGCCTACGTCGAATTCCAAATCCTTACGACGATTATCGGCATAACTTTTCTAACGGTCTTGGGCTGCCTTCATTCGTCGCCGAATGATCTCTATACAATCTATAGTCTGTTGAATCATCTCTGGCCCAAGTATCAGCTTTTCTCCAGTTTCCAACCAACATGTAGGAGAGTTACACGGTCTTCCATACAATGCTTCATACGGTGCCATACCAATACTTGACTGGTAACTGTTATTATATGCAAATTCCACCAAATGAAGATGATCTTCCCATGATCCTCCGAAATCCAAAACACATGCTCTCAAGAGATCTTTCAAAACTCGGTTGACTCTCTTAGTCTGACCATCTGTTTGGGGGTGATAAGCTGTACTCAAACACAACTCAGTTCCCAAAACTTCTTGGAAGCTCTTCCAAAATCCACTAGTGAACAATGGATCTCGATCGCTCACTATACTCTTCGGAATACCATGGAATCAAACTATCCACTTAACATAAAGCTCAGCCAACTTCGATGCAGTCCTAGTTGATCGAACAGGAATGAATCTTGCACTCTTAGTCAAACGATCTACAATGACCCAAATCCCTTCATTTCCTGCCCTGGTTCTAGGTAGACCATCGATAAAATCCATCGATATCTGCTCCTACTTCCATGTAGGAACCTCTAATGGCTGAAGCAATCCACTTGGCTTCTTCTGTTCGGCTTTTACCAACTGGCAATTCATACACTTGGAAATAAAATTTCCAACATCCTTCTTCATACCTTCCCAGTAATAGGTTCTCTTCATATCCTGATACATCTTATTTCCACCTGGATGAATTGTCAACTTCGAATGATGACTTTCCCTTAGAACTTCATCTCTCAATTCATCTATATCGGGAACAACTAGCCGTCCTTGCTTCCGAAGCCAACCCTCTCGATCGACCTCGAATCCTTTATCCTTTTCTGGGTTCAATCCAGATTCCAAATCACAGATAATCTTGACAAGCTTATCATCTCGCTTTTGGCTCTCGCCAATTCTTTCCACAAGAGTAGGTCTTATCGATAAGTTTGCCAACATCTCAGGTTCCAATTCATATCTAGGCCTGAAGTCAAATCCAGCTAAATACTCGAGAATCTTCCATTCTGAAAACATTGCTCCCAATCCTGCATGTCTTCGACTTAACGCATCCGCCACTGCGTTACCTTTTCCCGGAGTATAAGCTATACCAAAATCATATGATGCTAAAAACTCTAGCCATCGTTGCTGCCGAAGATTCAAATCCTTTTGGGAGAAAAGATACTTCAACGACTTATGATCCATAAACAACTCGAATCGAACTCCCAATAGATAATGTCTCCACATCGTCAGAGCAAAAACAATCGCCTCTAACTCCAAATCATGAGTCGGGTAATTCCTTTCATGCGGCTTCAGTTGTCGACTTGCATATGCAACAACTTTATCCTTTTGTATTAGCACTGCTCCAAGTCCAGTACCACATGCATCGGTGTAAACCACCATCTCATCATTCCCACTTGGAATAGTCAAAATAGGAGCACTTGTCAGTCGCTCTTTCAGGATTCCGAAAGCTTGCTCACTCTTAGCATCCCATCTGAACACTTGGTTCTTTTTCGTCAATCCTGTTAACGGTGCAGCTATCTTGGAAAAGTCTTTGATAAACCGACGATAATATCCTGCTAATCCAAGAAAACTTCTCACATCAGATGCATTCTTAGGTCTAACCCAATCCTGCATTGCTGCCACTTTCGCGGGATCAACCGCTATTCCATTTCCAGAAATAACATGGCCTAAGAACCTCACTTCACTCTTCCAGAAGTGACACTTCGAAAACTTAGCCTTTAGCTGATGTTTTCGCAAAATTTCCAAAACAATCCTCAAGTGTGTCATGTGCTCTTCTTCAGTCCTGGAATAGACCAAGATATCATCCACGAACACAAGTACAAACTTGTCCAACTGATCTCTGAACACTCTATTCATAAGATCCACAAAATATGCTGGTGCATTGGTCAATCCAAACGGCATTACCAGCCACTCATAAAAACCGGATGGTGTCCTAAAAGCAGTCTTCGGCACACTATCCTTAGCCACTCTCAACTGGTGAAATCCCGTTGCCAAATCCATCTGAGAAAACACCTTAGCTTCGTGAAGCTGATCAAACAAGTCATCTATTCTCGGCAATGGATACTTGTTCCTCTTAGTCACTTTATTCAGCTCACGATAATCCACACACAACCTCAACGATCCATCCGCTTTGGTTGCGAACACAACTGGTGCACCCCATTCGGACACACTACGCCGAATGAATCCTTTCCGAAAAAGGTCATCAACCTGCACCTTCAACTCTTGCTGTTCTCTAGGCGCCATATGCCTAAGAGGCATCACAACAGGTCTGGCTCCCTCAACTAGATCGATACGAAACTCGATCTCCCTATGCGGCGGTAACCCTTTAACCTCATCAAAGACGTCCTCAAATCCATTCACAACCGGCATCGATGACAGTCCATCCCGTGGAACAACCAGCGAATACATGAAGATGCCTTCTTCATGCTTACATGTATCACAACCTTTCGCCCTTCCACATTCCCGACTGTCACCTCCAGTTTCTCACAATCAACCTTTACCGCATACTTCCTAAGCCAGTCCATACCCAAAATAATTCCGAACCCCGCAAAGTTCAGAACAAAGCAATCACAAACAAAAGAGCAATCATGACTCGATACAACTAGACCACGGCATACCATACACAAACAAGACGAACCCCCAACTGGATTAGTCACAACCAATGGTCTATCAACAATTTCCGGTTCCAAACCCAATCGGCCTACTAGATCATCACAAACAAACGAATGCGACGCCCCAATATCAAACAATACTCTAACTGGAACACCACAAATGGAAAGAGTACCTTGAACCACCACACTCTTCCCTTTCTCTTCCGCAGTAGGAGCTTTCGAAGATGATGGAACAGCCCCCAAAGCATAAGCTTGCATAATCTGCTTATCTTTCCTCGGTTCTGGACAGTCCTTCCTGATATGCCCCAGCTTATCACAGTTGTGGCACTTCAACTGCACCTTTGGATTCTTGCAATACCTAGAGAAATGGCCCTTCTGTCGACAATTGTAGCAGGTCACTTCACACTTTGGCTTCTTCTGGCCATCCTTACCCTTCTGTTGTTGCTGCTTCCTTTTCTTGTTTCCACCCTGCTATGGTTTGGACTCTTCCTTGGTCACGGCAACAATAGACCCTTCCTTAGGAAACAAACCCTCATGCCTGAGATCTTTCTCCACAAGCTTCTCAAACGGATCATCCAGATGATCCACCAATTGTCTCCCAAGATAACTATCCAAGCCTGTCACAAACTTCTCGTTCTTCTGATAGGGAGACTCAATATACGATCTGGCATACTTGGACAAAGCTTCAAACTCAGAAACATACTCAAGAACTGATCTTCCATCTTGCTTGAGTTCCATAAACTTCTTAAACAAAACAGATTTCTGAGCTATAGAAATGAACTTAGCTTCAAATCTAACTTGGAATTGCTCCCAAGTAATCTCTTCCTCTGGAGTATCAATGGTGATAGAATTCCACCAATCAGAAGCTCTCCATTGAAGCTGTTTTGATGCAAGCTTCCTCTTAGTTGCATCCTCAATTCCCAAATCACCAAAGATCCTTCTACAAGCATCAATCCATCTCTGCACTTCAATGGTTGACTCTGTCCCTAAGAAAACCTTTCCTCCAAGAGCAGTATAGTCCTTACACAACTTAGCAAAATCCACTGGTCTTGGAGCTTGAACTTGAACTCCAACATCTACTGACGGTCCTGAAGTTGGTATCCTTCTCATGATCGAAGTCATCATAGCTTCGAACATTGCAGCATAGTCAGTAGCACCCCCAACAGCACGGCTTTCCCTAGCAGCTTGTCTCTCACTTCGACTCATCCTTAATATCTACAAAAAGGAATGATTTAGAACACCTTGAGAAACAACTACATAAGGAGTTCAAATCCTTCTAAACTACTATATTATATATAGTAATCATCCATCAAAATTGCAATTACGTCTCTCATACGTAGTTACGTCAGCGAGCGTTGGCTAAAATCGATTAACCAAAGCTCTAATACCAAATGTGACGACCGTCCATGACTCCCGCACGAAACAAGGGAATGGTGCGCTGAAAAGTGTGCCAGGCAGCCATGGACGATAGTCAGGGTAAGATAAAACAGAATAGTCTATCGTATTACTCACACCGCATGGATAAAATACAATAGAAAATATACATAGTGAAGCTCTATAGAACAGAAGTCTCATCATATAAACTCATAATAGTTTTATACAATCATCTGAATAGTCAATACATCAAGCCTCACTACATAACAATCAGAGTATCAAACAAACAGCGGAACATCCAGTACATATAGTAAGAAAACAATATGCAAAAGCCACCAGCTCGTCTTCGTCATCAACAGCGTTGGTAGCCAAGAATAGCACCTGTCACCTACTACCTAGTCTGCCCATCCCAACATGGATGAACAGCCCAAGGTAAAAAGAGTTGAACATAAAACCTTGAGTCAGACAACAGTCTTAGTGAGCAGTAAATTAACTATCAAACATACCAAAAGAGCATAAAGGATAAAAGGAATAGGAACTCAACCATCCCACTCCACCTCATTCTACAGTGATAGCCCCCAGACACACTAAGCAAAAACAAGCACAACAAAGCAGACATTTAAAGTAAAGTAATTATCACTCGAGTCAAGGTCGATGTTTTCCAAGTACAAACCCCCAAGGCCTAAACCAAGATCAGATAAGCACCCAGAAAACACCGCTCCGAATGACGATACAACCAAACATCCATGACTCTGGCTATCACTGTTATCATTGCCTCGATTTCACCGTTAATTGAATGACCGGCACCTTCTTTCAGCCGTCCGTCAAGGGCTAATGGCAACCCCGGTTCTAGACATAACTCCGCACGTCCTCGTGACCCATGCCTAGGACTATCGCATCTGCCCAGAGTACTAACACGTCATCATGACCCGTGTCTGGAACGTCATCGTGACCCGTTCCAACGTACTCTTGCTTTGAGCATGCTAGAACCTTCAATAACGATAAGATCCAAGCCTCCTAGTCATCCTCCTCGACGACTATTCTCACACTGGCTCAAGCGCCTCTCGAGCCCACCATTATCAACCAACTCGAACCGCATCATCGAGTTATCAACATGCTTGGGATGATCCCGTCTGGATTAAACCAAGGCTTTCACACATCATGCTTTGCTTCAATGCATCATAGCAAAGTCCCATCTCAACATCATGGTTTTCCCCATCGCATCATGGCAAAGTCCAACATCATCAAATCTATCCATATGAGCTTCCACATCCGCTTCATATGCCACAAGCAGCTTTCACCATTCAAGAGCCTTTCCACTTAGCTTTTGAATCATCTTCGACCAACTTGTCCAAATCAAGTTATCAATCAACTAATCAATCAAATCAAACATTAATCCAAGTAATCGATCATTCAAACAAGATCTAAATAAACAATTACAACAATAATGGCAATTTCATAAATAATGAGTTCAAGTCTAACATGCATTCTAACAAGCATGAATTATGAACAATATCTCTACAACTTGATGAATGAACTTGCATAAGTGAACATGTAGAAAAATGGATATCAAAACTTCATAGATGATGGATCTACATGCAGATTTGGGGAAAATGCAAGAAATCACTATCTTTAACACATAAACAAGCCACCGATCCAATATACTCCCTTGGGTCCGTGTGAGAGATGACTACCACTCACCGAATCGCCTAAACACCTCAAAAACAACCAACTTCAGATCTAGACAGCAAGGAATCAAGCTTGATCCTCCAAAGCTTCGCTTCAAACGATGAAATCTCTCTTCAATGGATGGAGATCTTCAACTTTGGCTCTTGGATCTTCGATTTGATCTTCAATTTAGATGGAAGGAATCATTAGATTAGAGAGGAGAAAAGAAGTGAAGAAGTGTTGTAGTCGAGCTCTCAAAATGGCAGCACTTCGTCGCTCCAAAATCCGGTGCCAAAAAGTGAGCCAAACCCCTCTATTTATAGGCCGGAAACCCCATGAGTCGCCGCCCTTAAGTCGCCGCCGACCTATCCCCTGAGTCGTCCACGACTCAAGCCCCTAACGACTCAACGACTCGACTACTCCGACCTACGACCTAAAGTACATGCACATCCACAACCTACCCATGCACGCACGCGACTTAACATAAGTCGGTAACGACCTAAAACACACGGCTAAACGACCTAAGCCTTAACACCAATGCCCGGCCTAACTGAGATGCCGACCCAACGACTTAACAGGAGTACCGATCTAACACTCACGCGACCTAAAACACATGCCGACCTAACGACTCACGCGACCTAAAACACATGCCGACCACGATCTAGCTTCCTTAGGTCGCTCCCAGACCTAATCTTCTGCACGACCTATGTTCGTCGACGGAAATTCTATCGGATTAGAAAACCGTCGAACGAATTTAGAAATAAAATTTATACCGCAAGCGCACGGCGTACGAATGTAGCACGTGGCGAATACGGGTCGATCCGCAGGGAATTGATGATTTTAAAAATTTCTATTTAATCAAATTATACCAAAGTCGAGTGAAATTGTTGGATAGAACTAAAATGAAGCTAAACTAGAATTGAAATGTGATTAGTAAACTATTGAACTAGAGAACATTTAGAGGCAAATCCACTCTCATATTTTTGTAAATCAACAAACACATAATTTATGATCTCTAATTTTGATATTAAGTGAAATAATCATTGCATTTATCATAAGTATGGTTTGTTTATGTTATTAGTTAACATAACTCAAACCATCAAACTATAATACAACAATTATACCACTTACAATTCTCATGAAAAAGAAGCCAAAGCAAAAACTATTTTAAGTATGATCTATTTACTATTGTAGCTAGTAACATAGATCATCAAATTTCATTTTTACTTTCATTTCATAATCAAAAATTAATTAGCAAATGTTGATGTAAATTGTGTTTATGTTGAGTAAGAATAGCTCATTTGCATAAGCAATATAAGCTATCAAACCCACTTGTATAAACTTACATCAAAATTCACATTCATGAAGCATAAACAAAGAGATCATAAATCATAAAAAATGTTGAAATTACATAAAGTTAGAGAGCTTCATCACCACTAAATTGAAGGGGTTTAGCTACTCATTTGTGGCATTGAAGCATCACAAGTAAGTTTCAACATTAAAGAAAAGAAAATAGAAAATAAGCAAAGAAAGCAAAAGAGATTAGCTACTAACTACTTGCATAAATGTAAATCTAAACTATGAACATAAGGAGAAAGAGAGCATATAAATAAACATTAACAATAAAACAAAGAAAAACATGTAGAAAAGAGAGAAGAAAGAGGCTTGGAAGCCATTTTTATTTCATATAACATTGAGCTTACACTTTGATTTCTTAATTTCCTAAGTAAAATGAAAGAGTAGATGATCCTCTTCATGTACATAAGAGGGCTATTTATACATGTATAAAACCCTAATTCTCTTTTTAGGGAGCTTCCCAAAATACCCTTGAGGTGGTGTAGCCTCCAAGTAATCATTAACATTCACTAATCCCCCACTTAATATGTACATGAAGCTTTAAGTCCTTTTAGCATGTGCTTAGCTTCTAATTGGAAGTTAGGTAAGTGGGTGGGGTCCTCCATGATCTTGAACTTGAATTATTTCCTCTTCATTCCTTTGTATTTCCTTGTGAATGCATGTATCTTCATATAAGCCTCTTCCATATGCATCCAAATTCCTATAAAAATAATCAGAAAATGTCCAAGTAAAAATTCTTACATTGACACATGCACAAAAATGACCGTTTTGCCCCTGAATGATGATGAAAATATGATGGTTTGGAAATAATTGAATTTTGGTTTTAAACATGTTAAAATGCCCAAATATGATGATTATTTAAAAAAAAGATAAAATATGGATGTAAATATATGCACAATTACGTGCACATCAAATACCCCCACACTTATCTTTTTATTCGTCCTCGAATAAAGGAAAACTAAGATAAATCCGTTTTCGTAGGGAGCACGATTGCATTGAGCATATGCAACAAGCCGTTAAACCTCTGGGTGTCCCCAGTAGGACGAGTGTTGTCTCGTGAGGGTTTTCAGCGGATACTACCCACAAAATCCAAATGCAGGATGAAAATATTTACAAATTGCAAGATTTATTTACAAAGAGATGAATGCGAATTTTTTGGAAATATTTACAAATGAAGGATTTATTTTTAAATTGACACGAATAAGTTAAATACAAGTTTTGGTCATTGTCTTGAAAATTTAAGTCATTTACTCGTCAAAATTTCCAATAAAAATCAAGTTGTCATGACAGATAGACCATAGTTTGGCTAGTTGTTTCGGTTGATAACACAATGTAATTATGAAATGGATCCTTAGTTGATTATCAAAGTTTATTAAAGTGGTATTTTCATTTCTTTTCAATAACAAGTTAGGTCAAACAAGTTAAAATAGTGCTAGGATTTCAATTGCTTGCTCTCTCATTATTTGCAAGAAAAATTACACACCTAGCTCAGGTAAACTGAGGCCAGATATACCACCCATGCACTGCCTTTCGGGCTTATGTGAGGGGAGTACAGAGCATGGCGAGTGTACACACTTTCGTGCATACACCTATCGACCGTAGGTGGTTTTTATTAAGTCTATTCTTTTTTTTAATATGTGTTTCATACATGCATAACCGTGAGGACTTTTAAATGAGTATGAAAGCACATAATCAAATATTACAAGTAATTCACCCATGCATAACCGTGAGGACTTTTAAATGAGAGTGAATACTTTGGATGTTATTATTTTGTTTTTTGTTTTATATATATATATATATATATATATATATATTAAGAGAGAGAGAGAGTTTTGCAAAATCATCTTAGCACCATTTAACTTAGAAGACAAAAATGTTATATCCTTTACTTTAAATTTACCACTTTTTAAACAATGATTTTCAATTAGAACATACTTCATAATTAACATAAATGAACCTTCCTATATACTTGTAAAACCATTGTTATTTGTAATCAAACTTCATTTTTATTTTTGTTAAGACAAATAAATTTTCAAAAATTTCAATTTATTAACCAAAACTTATACTTATCCCATAGTGTTTCTTCAAAAATAAATCAAAATGGTAAAAAGAAAATGTTTCTGAGATTTAGGAGTTTTGAGATTATTTTTTTTTGAAGAAAATGAAAATTCAAAAATGCCATGAAAAACTAAAAAAATGAAAATGAGACTCCTCCCACACTTAATTTTGACTGTGTCCCCACAGTCGATGCATGATATAATGAGTGTAACGGGGAAAAATACGTACATATTTACAAAAGAGGGTTAACATTCTTACTAGACGTAGCTTGGCTCATGAAGGATCATGAGCTCCTCCTCTTGGTAACCGGGAAATTCCAAGAAGGGTTTTAAACGATGACCGTTGACTTTGAAAATCGATCCATCCTTTGGGTTTTCTATTTCTATGGCACCATGTGGAAAAACAGTTCGTACCACAAATGGTCCGGTCCACCTTGATTTAAGTTTCCCAGGGAATAAATGAAGTCTCGAGTCATATAAAAGAACTTTCTGGTTAGGCGAAAACTTTTTCCTTAGGATTGACTTGTCATGAAAAACTTTGGTTCTTTCTTTGTAAATTTTCTCGTTTTCATACGCGTCGTTCCTAAGTTCTTCTAGTTCGTTGAGTTGTAATTTTCGATTTTCGCCAGCTTCTTCATGATCAAAGTTTAAGTTTTTTTATTGCCCACAACGCTTTGTGTTCAATTTCAACGGGTAAATGGCAAGCTTTACCGTAAACTAAACGAAAAGGGGACATCCCAAGGTTAGTTTTAAAAGCAGTACGGTAAGCCCAAAGCGCGTCGGTCAATTTCTGAGACCAATCTTTTCGATTTTTATTGACAGTTTTCTCCAAGATTTGTTTTATTTGTCGATTTGAAACTTCAACTTGGCCACAAGTCTGAGGATGATATGGAGTGGATAACTTGTGGGTTATCGAGTATTTTTTTATTAAAGTTTCAAAAGAACGGTTGCAAAAATGGGTTCTGTTATCACTGATTATTGTGCGAGGTGTGCCGAACCTCGAAAAGTTGTTTTCTTTAAGAAATTTCACAACAATTCTGTGGTCATTGGTTTTGCAAGGAACGGCTTCGACCCATTTTGAAACGTAATCGACAGCGAGAAGGATATACAAGTTTCCAAAGGAATTGGGAAAAGGTCCCATAAAGTCGATACCCCATACATAAAAGATTTCGATCGTAACAATGGGGTTTAAAGGCATCATATCTCGTTGAGAAATTCGTCCAAGCATTTGACATCGATCACAAGTTTTACAAAATTCAAACGACTCTTTGAAAAGAGAAGGCCAATAGAAACCACACTGAAGCACTTTTTCCGCAGTTTTTCGAGGACCGAAATGTCCACCGCACGCTTGATCGTGGCAAAACGAAAGAACACTCCTTATTTCATTATCCGGAATGCAACGTCGGATGATTTGGTCGGGACAATATTTGAACAAGTATGGATCGTCCCAATAGAAATATTTCACTTGGGACATGAATTTGCATTTGTCCTGTTTGGACCAAGATGAGGGAGTTTCTTTAGTGACTAAGTAGTTCACTATATCAGCGTACCATGGATCGATAGAAATAGAAAGAAGTTGTTCATCGGGGAAGTTTTCATTGATCGGCAAGGAAGATGGTGCGTTCGAAAGACGAGATAAATGATCGGCTATGACATTATCGGATACTTTTTTGTCTTTGATTGTAAGGTCGAATTCTTGAAGTAAAAGGATCCAACGAATCAAACGAGATTTAGCATCCTTTTTAGCGAAGAGATATCGAAGCGCAGAATGGTCAGTGTAGACCGTAATGTGTGAACCTATCAAGTAAGGTCGAAACTTTTCAAGCGCAAAAACGACAGATAGAAGCTCTTTTTCAGTTGTTGTGTAGTTGAGTTGAGCGTCGTTCAAGGTCATACTCGCGTAGTAAATGACATGAAGGATCTTGTTGATGCGTTGTCCCAAGACAGCACCAACGGCAAAGTTTGAAGCGTCGCACATTATTTCGAAAGGAAGATCCCAATTGGGTGCGCAAATGACTGGGGAAGAAATGAGTTCGCTCTTAAGACGTTCAAAAGAAGAGATACAATCAGAGTTAAAATCGAAAGGAACGTCTTTTCCAAGAAGGGTCGTCAAAGGACGGGCGATTTTGCTAAAGTCTTTCGCAAAGCGTCGATAAAAGCCAGCGTGTCCTAAAAATGATCGAATGTCCTTAACAGATTTGGGAATGGGTAGATTTGCAATGACATCGATTTTCGCTTTGTCTACCTCAATGCCTTTGTTTGAGATGATATGTCCAAGGACAATGCCTTGTTTGACCATAAAGTGGCATTTTTCCCAATTCAAAGTCAAGTGTTTTTCTTTACATCGATTCAAAACCAACTCGAGGTGATGTAAACATTGAGAAAAAGAATCGCCGAAGATAGAGAAATCGTCCATAAAGACTTCTAGAAAGCGCTCAATCATGTCAGAAAAGATTCCAACCATGCATCGTTGGAAAGTCGCAGGAGCGTTACAAAGTCCGAATGGCATACGTCGATAAGGAAGGTACCGAATGGACACGTGAAAGTCGTTTTCTCCTGATCTTCGGGAGCGATTGGAATTTGGTTATAGCCGGAATAACCATCAAGAAAGCAATAGAATTCGTGACCGGTTAAACGTTCGAGCATTTGGTCGATAAATGGAAGAGGAAAATGATCCTTACGTGTTGCGGCATTTAGTTTTCGATAGTCAATGCAAACACGCCAACCCGTTTGAGTACGAGTTGGAATAAGTTCGTTAGCGTCGTTTTTTATAACAGTAAGTCCGGACTTTTTAGGCACGACATGAATTGGGCTAACCCATGGGCTATCGGAGATGGGGTATATGATACCGTTATCGAGGAGCTTAAGAATTTCGTCACGAACCACATCTTTCATTTTTGGGTTAAGCCTCCGTTGTGCATCACGAGTGGGTTTGGCTTCATCAATTAAATGAATGCGATGTTGGACAATAGCAGGGCTAATTCCCTTAATATCGGTAATGGACCACCCAATTGCTTCTCTATTTTTCAAAAGAATAGAGAGAAGAGAAGCTTCTTGGTCAAGAGAAAGATTGTTAGAAATGATGACAGGACAAGTTTCGTTTTCACCTAAGTATGCATACTTAAGGTGAGCGGGAAGTGGTTTGAGGTCCAATTTCGGGAGTTTTTCGATTGCAGAATTGGGTTGAGATTCGGACTCAACTTGAAGCGATTCAAAGGGAAGAGTGTGTTCGATCTCGTTGGGGACTTCATGAAACAATTTTTCATACTCGGCCTCGCGTTCATCGTTAAGATCAAATGTTTCGTTTTCAAAGTTTTCATGAATGGCACTAACTTCTAATGTTTGGTCACGAAGTTCGTTCGAGTGGCTTTCAAGATTGAAAATGTTAAGGTCCAAAGTCATGTTGCCAAAAGAGATTTTCATCGAACCGTTACGACAATTGATTAAGGCGTTTGAGGTGGCTAAGAATGGTCGGCCTAAAATCAATGGGATTTGACATACAAGGTTTGTCACGGGTTGTGTTTCGAGAACGATAAAATCAACGGGGAATATGAATTGCCCTACTCAAATGAGCACGTCTTCGATTTCTCCCACGGGCTTCTTAATGGAACGATCGGCAAATTGAAGCGTAACTTTCGTGGGTTTGAGCTCACCTAAGCCTAATTGTTCGTACACGGAGTATGGAATCAAGTTGACACTCGCGCCTAAGTCTATTAAACATTTGTTAATCGTCTTTTCTCCAATTGTACACGAAATCGTAGGGCAGCCAGGATCTTTGTATTTAACGGGTATGGATTGGGACAAGACTTCACTCAAACTAGCGGCTAAGAAGACTTTTTTGGGCACTTGAGTGTGTCGCTTTTGGGTGCACAAGTCCTTGAGAAATTTCGCGTAAGTGGGGACTTGCTGAACGATGTCAAGAAGAGGAATGTTAACTTTGACTTGTTTAAAAATTTCCAACATCTTTTCCATTTGGTCCGAGTGTTTCTTTGGTCGAAGACGATGTGGAAATGGAACATGATACTCGGTAGGCGGGTCTACTCGAGTAGAAGAAGAAGAATTTTGATTGTCGTTCGATTCGACGTTTGGCTCCACGTTCTGTTCTGAGTCGTTCGTTGTTTTAGAAGTATCGAGAAAAGTTCCCAGTGAATCATTTGGATTAACGACTTGATTATCGATTTGTTTACCAGAACGGAGAGTTGTGATAGCATTCAACTGGGTGACATTGCTATCTTGAACAACATGGGCTTGATTTGAATTTGCGTTTTGATTTCTGGGATTTGGAAGGGGCTGGCTTGGGAATGTTCCTCGTTCACGTTCACTTACAGACGTGGCTAATTGACTCATTTGCATTTCGAGTTTCGCAATCGATTGGTTTGTGTTTTGCATATATGAAGTCAATAAATTTTGCAAATTGCTGTTTGATTGAAGGCTTTGAGTAGTTGCCTTAGCCAACGTTTCAAGAGTTTTCTCAAGCGAAGTTCAACGTTTATCGTCTTGTGGAGGATGAGTAGACTTTGGTGGAAAATTTGGTTGTTACGGTTGATTATGAGACGGGCCCGCAAAGTTTGGTTGAAAATTATTGGGCTGAAAGGGAGGATTCGAAGCATTATTCGGAAATGCTTGAAAATTGGGACGAATCGTATTCGTGTTGGGATTGTTTTGGTTCCATGCAAAATTCGGATGATTTCTCCATCCAGGGTTGTATGTTGGAGAAAACGGGTCGTTTTTGATTTTATTGAAAGCATTGATTTGTTCGACGGAATTGGGACACTGATCGGCTATATGATTAGGATCGTTGCATTTATAACACATTGGTTGGGAAGCTTGGTTCGTTTGATTCGATGAGAAAACGTTATCGAATTTTTTAATCATTGCGTCGATCTTAGCTTCCAAAGCAAAAGAAGATCCCGTCGAGTGTGCACTCGATCGTGAGTAGATTGATTTTTCGTTCGAGCGTTCCCATTGGGACGACTTTTCAGCGAGGTTTTCAAGAAATTGCCAAGCATCGTCATGATGTTGGGCAAGAAAATTGCCTTGGCACATTGATTCGAGCATGGTTCGTGAGCTGTTTTCGAGTCCATCATATAAGATTTGGCAAATCGTCCATTTTTCAAAGTTATGGTGTGGACATTTTATCAAAAGCTCTTTGAATCTTTCAAAATATTTTCCAAATGGTTCACCCTTGAATTGATGAAAATTTACAATTTCGTTTCGAATTCTACTTGTTTTTTCTAAGGGGTAGAACTTTTTTAAGAAAGCTTTTACAAATTCTTCCCACGTTTTAAATGAGTTCGAAGGTAAGCTGTACAACCATTTTTCAGCGTAATCCGTAAGAGCAAATGGGATTAATCGAAGTTTGATTCCGTCATCAGAAAGTTGTTGAAGTTTAATGGTTGTGCAAACTTGTTCGAATTTAGTCAAAAAGATGTATGGGTCATCGTGTTCGAAATTGCCAAATTTTGGAAGCGTGGCAATATGGTTCGAATGGATTTCGAAATGGTTACCCGTAGGGGCGGGTAATGTGATGCAAGATGGAATAGAAACTCTATCAGGAAAGATTCTATCCATAAGAGTTCGAGGGGCGTTTTCGTTCGCCATTTCGGGAGGATTGTCTGTTCGAGTTAAACGGTTTGTAGAAGGGTCACGAATCCAAGTATTCGTTGTTGTGTCACGAGTCCAAGTACTCATGCACAAGTGAAAGTCGAGAGGAGAAAGAAATTAGAAACGAGTTTGGAGAATGAAAGAAGATTTGAAAATGTTTTTTTTTTTTTAAAGGGAAAAAAAATATTTACCAAGTGAAGTTTGTTTCAAAAGAAAAGTTGGATTTTTGTTTTGTTTTTAAATTTTCAATTTTTGTTTTGAAATGATTTTACAAATTTTTTTAGATTTTTGTTTTTGAGTTTTTTTTATATATATATGCATGAACTAATGCAACTAAATGAATGCAAAGGACTTAATTACAGTTTTCTGTCCTTAGTAGCTCCGAACCCAAAATTGTGTAATCACACTTTGTCTTAAATCAACAAAAATATTTCTCAGCCAGGTAACGGACAGGGGTTATCGGTGCACCACGAATCACCGTAGCAATGCAACCGAAGGTTTAAGTACCTTCAGAGGAACAACCAGTATAATATTTACGAATCACCGTAATTTTTATAACTGGTTATTATTCTGCCGTAGCCTAGACACCAAGAAATAAAATCGTTTAAGTAAAACAATTGTGAAGATACAATTAAGCCCTAAATGAGCTCGTGACACCCTTAGGTCCAACGTCTAACCTTTATTATTAGTCAAATTCTACGATGAAATGCGTTTATGGGCTAAGGAAAGGGTGATGAAATCCCTCACCTTATGTGAATTGGGGTATTGCCCTTAGAAAAGAAAAACAAGATGAGATGAATGCAAAGCAGAAATTAAACGTGAAATTACAATGCAACTAAAATGAAGTTTGTTTTTGTTTTTGGATTTTTATTTTTTTGGTTATATATAAATGCAAATGCAAGCAACCAACAATGCACTAGAGATGAAAGCACAATACCAGAGCGTGCAGATTATTAGCAAATTTTTTTTTTTTTAGCGGCAATTTTAGCAAAGCAAAGAAATTATTTTTCCTTTTGGCAAACAATTCCTTGTAATTTTCTGCTTTGACAACCTGAAATGAAAAACAAGATATATTCAACAATTTTTATTGTTATTATTTTTTTGTATGTTTATCAAAGATGAAAAACAAAATAAGCGAAAAACAAAACAATTGAAAATAAAATAAATGAAAAATGAAAATTAAACAAACTTGAACTTGTTTTTTTTTTTTTGGAGAGGAAATTTAAAAGTAGGGTTTTACTTAAAAAAAAATTGAGAAAAAAAAAGACTAAAAACAAAAGGAAAATAAACCTTTTAAAAAATAATAATAATAATAAACTAGGGCCCGACCCAAATTTACACTTAACACTAAGAAAAACTTTTAACCTTTAACACACCACAATTAACCGGCCCAAACCAGAAAATACACCAAAGCTTTTATCGTTCCCACCAAACAAATCAAACCCCAAAACAAAAATCGATGCTTAAAAGAAAATTATCACTTGCTTCAAAGAAGAAGAGAAAGGAAAAAAAAAATTAAATCGATTTCCCACAATCAATTCAAGTCTCGTTCAAATCTTGTAAGTGCAGGGGAGGAAGTCTCATTTGCTTGTGTGGCTTTCGTGGGATGTGGGTGTCGCGATGTGGTTCTAGGCGAGGGAGGAGGTGGTTGTGCGTGATTGCGTCGTGAATTGCGGTGGAAGTAGATGTTAGTCGAGAGGACTGTTCCAGGCGACGAAGCAGGTTGCGTCGAAGGCGATTGAGTTCGCAATTTCAAGTCGAGTGGTT
Organism: Allium cepa; assembly: GCA_030765085.1. NCBI lineage: Eukaryota > Viridiplantae > Streptophyta > Magnoliopsida > Asparagales > Amaryllidaceae > Allium > Allium cepa. Next base: position 1,049,475,507 of record CM060941.1, read on the forward strand.
CAGGGTTGCTGGTGGTCGAATTCGTGGTGGTTTGAGGTTGTCGCAGGGGATGTGTGGTGGTTCGATTTTGGTGTGTAAGTGTTCGGTTTGTACAGGTTGTATGTGGTCAGATGGGTGATGTGATGGAAAATGTATGAAGGCAGGGGGGTGCAGTGTTGAAGTGAATGTTGCTGCTGTTGTCTGGTAGAAGATGGTTCTATGGTGGCAATTTCAATTGCAGGCAGGTTACAATTGAATGGTTGTGGTGGTTTTGAATGTGTTCTTGGAGGAAGAAATGGAGATATTGGCTGTGTAGGTATTGTTTGTTGATGAAGAGATTATGTGGGTTGTATGTAAGTGATTGGAGAAATTTATGTTTTCAAGCAACAGAACAATAGGCAACAGAGCAACAATGTGGTTAGAGAAGAGTGGAGGTTGTGCAGGAGTTCGTAATGGCTTCTGTTGGTTACACTGTATGCAGTTGCTATTAGAAGCTCTCTGGTGGGTGAAGTATATGTATGGATGGTCGGGAAGCGAAAGAACAGTTGCAGTTGGTTTGGGGTGTTGTTGAACTGGTGGAGGAAGTGTGGGTGGTTTTGGTTTGTTTGGTAACTTGAAGTTTGTTTGTGGAAGTGAATGGGTTGTGTGGTGAAGCCGTATATGTTCTGGTGATGGTCTGCAGCAGTGATGGAAGTATGGTGGTTGTTGAGTGAAGCAGCAGTGGTGGTGGTTAGTTGAAATAGTGGCTGGATGTAATGGGCAGTGGTAGATGGGATGTAACAGTGAAGTGGTGATTACAGAGGTTTCTGACTGTAGAATGGTGGATGTAGCAGTGAAATGAAGGTAGGAAGGTGTTATGTGATTGAACTGTAGTTGAAACAAGTGGAATGGTGAGGAGCAGCGAATTGTATAGGAAGTTTTGTATTGCTGTGGTTGATGAGGAGGGTGGACAGCAGTGTTTGGAAGGAGATTGTATTTGTGTGTGAATGTAGGGGATGATGTGCACAGTTTGGTATGTACAGAGGAGCAGCTGATGTTGTAGACAGATTGGAAGGGGTGTGTTAACTCGGGTTTGAGATGGAAGTTGGTTGAAATGTTTATGGCAGTTTGAAGAAGTGGTAAGGCAAGTTGAAGTTGTGAGATGTACAGGCAGTTTGAAGATGTCTGGTAGTGGAGGGTATTAAGGGTGGGCAGAAAATGCAATAGAAACCAGAGAGAATAGAAGAAACAGAAGTCAGTTGCTAAAACAGTATGACTATGGACAATGCAACAGTAACAGTGAACCAAAGAAGTGAACTGAAAAATGTAAAGTGATGGTTTTGTAGAAATAAAATTAAAATGAATGTACTTGTAAATGAAAATGTCGATGCAATAAAATATTTTTTTTGTTTTTGTTTTGAAATTGTGAATTCTTTTTGTTTTTTTTTTTTTAAAATAGAAATGCAAATGCAAATGCAAATGGAAAACTAGAACAACATGCACACAAAACAAATGTCACAAAAATCACAAACAAACACACAAAATAAAAAAAAAATCGAAAAATAGAAAAATAAAATCAAGACAACTCCCCGGCAACGGCGCCAAAAACTTGTTCGTCGACGGAAATTCTATCGGATTAGAAAACCGTCGAACGAATTTAGAAATAAAATTTATACCGCAAGCGCACGGTGTACGAATGTAGCACGTGGCGAATACGGGTCGATCCGCAGGGAATTGATGATTTTAAAATTTTCTATTCAATCAAATTATACCAAAGTCGAGTGAAATTGTTGGATAGAACTAAAATGAAGCTAAACTAGAATTGAAATGTGATTAGTAAACTATTGAACTAGAGAACAATTTAGAGGCAAATCCACTCTCATATTTTTGTAAATCAACAAACACATAATTTATGATCTCTAATTTTGATATTAAGTGAAATAATCATTGCATTTATCATAAGTATGGTTTGTTTATGTTATTAGTTAACATAACTCAAACCATCAAACTATAATACAACAATTATACCACTTACAATTCTCATGAAAAAGAAGCCAAAGCAAAAACTATTTTAAGTATGATCTATTTACTATTGTAGCTAGTAACATAGATCATCAAATTTCATTTTTACTTTCATTTCATAATCAAAAATTAATTAGCAAATGTTGATGTAAATTGTGTTTATGTTGAGTAAGAATAGCTCATTTTCATAAGCAATATAAGCTATCAAACCCACTTGTATAAACTTACATCAAAATTCACATTCATGAAGCATAAACAAAGAGATCATAAATCATAAAAAATGTTGAAATTACATAAAGTTAGAGAGCTTCATCACCCCTAAATTGAAGGGGTTTAGCTACTCATTTATGGCATTAAAGCATCACAAGTAAGTTTCAACATTAAAGAAAAGAAAATAGAAAATAAACAAAGAAAGCAAAAGAGATTAGCTACTAACTACTTGCATAAATGTAAATCTAAACTATGAACATAAGGAGAAAGAGAGCATATAAATAAACATTAACAATAAAACAAAGAAAAACATGTAGAAAAGAGAGAAGAAAGAGGCTTGGAAGCCATTTTTATTTCATAGAACATTGAGCTTACACTTTGATTTCTTAATTTCCTAAGTAAAATGAAAGAGTAGATGATCCTCTTCATGTACATAAGAGGGCTATTTATACATGTATAAAACCCTAATTCTCTTTTTAGGGAGCTTCCCAAAATATCCTTGAGGTGGTGTAGCCTCCAAGTAATCATTAACATTCACTAATCCCCCACTTAATATGTACATGAAGCTTTAAGTCCTTTTAGCATGTGCTTAGCTTCTAATTGGAAGTTAGGTAAGTGGGTGGGGTCCTCCATGATCTTGAACTTGAATTATTTCCTCTTCATTCCTTTGTATTTCCTTGTGAATGCATGTATCTTCATATAAGCCTCTTCCATATGCATCCAAATTCCTATAAAAATAATCAAAAAATGTCCAAGTAAAAAATTTTACATTGACACATGCACAAAAATGACCGTTTTGCCCCTGAATGATGATGAAAATATGATGGTTTGGAAATAATTGAATTTTGGTTTTAAACATGTTAAAATGCCCAAATATGATGATTATTTAAAAAAAAGAGATAAAATATGGATGTAAATATATGCACAATTACGTGCACATCAACCTACGTCCTAGGTCGCCCAAACCCCTAAGCCGTTAACTCCTAAGTCGTCTCAATCCCTTTAGGTCGGTCTACTTCTTAAGTCGGTTACTACCTTAAGTCGGTCCAACACCATAAGTCGTTAGCCACTAACCCGCTAACCTTCTTAGGTCGTTACCTCGGTCTAACACACTAACTCGTATAACTTCTATAGGTCGAAACTCCCATAACTCGTAATTCCTTAAGTCGTCTACGACTTAAAAATACTCGACCTAAGCTATCACACGGCTTAACCCCTTAAGCCGTTAACCCTATAACTTAGACTCAGAACGACTTAAGCACTACTAACGACTTAATGGCATCTATTTTACGATTTATCGACATGTAAAATACGGGTCGTTACAGACATCACTTTGGGCTTACAGAACCACCCACAAGTCCGCGACTGGCCACACTCCATTCGCATTAGCATACGGCATGGAAGCTGTCATATCCATGGAACTTGAAGTTCCATCACATCGGGTAACTTATTATGACCCTGAGTCAAATCGAGATCTCTTGCTGGAATCATTGGACTTCTTGATGAAAAACGCGAAGAAGCTAATTTAAGAGTGGCCGTGTACAGGCACCAAGTTGCTTGATATTATAATGAAAAGGTCCGACCGAGAATCTTTGGCGTGGGTGATCTCGTTTTGAAACGAGTTTTCCCAGTTCCATCACACATGAGCCCCGCATGGGAAGGCCCATACGTCATTGAACGGAAGCTTGGAGAAGGAACTTTCAAGCTAGCGACCGTTGATGGTGCGACACTCCCCCGAGCATGAAATGGTGAGCATTTGCAGCATTATTACACTTAGTTCATTTCTATCATATTTTAGTTGCATTTATTTCCAGCAAGTTTTTATTCCTAGTTTACGGCATGTAAAAAGACAATTTAGCTTATTTGCATTAATAAAGGCTTGAAGCCGTTTCTTTTTCCCTTGAATTACCGATGTTTCTGTGTATGATAACGCTGTAACAAATGACTAAGAGATACATTACTCTGTCTGACGTACGAACGCGTACAAACGACTCAAAATCTCCAACTCCCCGGAGTGCGGACTGGAGTACTCTAAGTCCGCAGAGTGCGGACTCGAGTATAAACGACTCGAAATCTCCAAGTCCTCGGAGTGCGGACTGGAGTACTCTAAGTCCCCAGAGTGCGGACTCGAGTATAAACGACTCAAAATCTCCAAGTCCCCGGAGTGCGGACTCGAGTACTTTAAGTCCCCAGAGTGCGGACTCGAGTATAAACGACTCAAAATCTCCAAGTCTTCAGAGTGTAGACTGGAGTACTCTAAGTCCCCAGAGTGCGGACTCGAGTATAAATGACCCAAAATCTCTAAGTCCCCAGAGTGCGGACTGGAGTACTGTAAGTCCCCAGAGTGCGGACTCGAATAAATGAATCCAAATCTCCAAGTCCCCGGAGTGCGGACTGGAGTACTCTAAGTCCCCAGAGTGTGAACTCGAGTATAATAGACTCAAAATCTCCGAGTCCCCGGAATGCAAACTGGAGTACTCTAAGTCCCCAGAGTGCGGACACGAGTATAAACGACTCAAAATCTCTAAGTCCCCGGAGTGCGGACTAGAGTACTCTAAGTCCCTAGAGTGCGGACTCGAGTATAAACGACTCAAAATATCCAAGTCCTCGGAGTACGGACTGGCGTACTCTAAGTCTCCAAAGTGCGGACTCGAGTATAAACGACTCAAAATCTCCAAGTCCCCGGAGTGCGGACTGGAGTACTCTAAGTCCCCAGAGTGGGGATCGAGTATAAACGACTCAAAATCTCCAAGACCCCGGAGAGCGGACTGGAGTACTCTATGTCCTCAGAGTGCGGACTAGAGTATAAGCGATTTAAATGTCCAATTCCCCTGAGGGCGGACTGGATATAAATGACTTGAATTCATCGAGCCCTTGGCGTACGGATTGGAAAATATTCTAAGTCCCCGGAGCATGGGATAAAAGAATGTGCAATACCAAAAAAGTTGTCAACTTGTTTGGAGATGAATCGAGAAGTTCACGTAACTCGCAGTAGCTCGGGTTTTGATCACGGTTATACAAAAAACCAAACAACAACAGTCCTCTGAGAGGGAAAAGAACTAAGTTTTATTCATTACAAATAATTTTATTTACATGAACTACGAAAACGAAAATAATTACATAATCTAAACTAGCTCTAGTTGAACGAGAGCGAAGACTACTTCTTCGACTTCTTCAACTTTTTGCCAAATGATCCTCCCCAATGCGTTTACCCTTGATGGGTTTCTTTGACGGGGAAGTGACAGCTGAAGAAGTATGAGGAACATCCATGGGTTTGAACCCGCCTGGGAGGATGACCTTCAACGGCTTGTTCAAAGGATCGTCCAGGTCCATAGCTTGAGGTTCGACCTTGATCTTGAACGTCTTTTCCTTCTCTTTCTCAAGCTGCTCCATCATACTCAGTTCGGATGTGTGCTCAGAGGCGCCTGTAATTTCAACTTCATAACTCCCATCGATGGGAGAGGAAGTCTCAGGTTTGTCCCCATCAAGCGCTCTGATCACCTGAGCATCTGGACTGGGAGCCTCTCCTGCATGAGTGGCTTCACTTTTTTTTTCTCTCACCTCCTTGGCGACATCGCTCCTCGGAGTGGGCTGAAGATCAGAACGGCCTGCACAAAATCACGAAAAGCAAGTATTAGAATGTGATAGCTTCTGGTGAAAAATGAAAACTCTTGGAATGTTAAAGAAAAAGAGTTGCCCACCAGGTTCCTGCTGGCTCTCACCCATCAGGGGGGTCTCACCCTCTGGAATAGGGGACAAAACGTGAACGCCAAGGCCGGGATCCTTCGGGTCATAGCCGATGTGTTGTTCAAGAAGATGGAGTATCGGCCGACCGGCCAGCTGGGTAGGCACGCGAGCTGGAGACTCAATCCCGGATGGACCGGCGATAATTTCTTTCCCTTTCATCTAGGGGAAGCCTATGCAATAAAGGGCTTTAACCACTGGTAGGTCTAAAGGATCGTTTCCCTTAAGGAACTCTTTTATCCAAGCCCCCTCATCAACCTCCTCAATACCGTTTTTGGCCTTCTTGATTTCAATTAAGGTCTCCCATGCCTCGGCCAAAGATTCGAGATATCCTTCGTCCAGAAAAGTCAAGTCCCGATGCATGAAAACGCGGGCATTGAATTCAGCAATAAGCGGGTCGAACATGCTTTTGACCTCTTCTCTACCTTCTTCCTTGGCCGCCTCAAGACGGGAGTCGATTTCCACAGATGCAATCTTTTTGCCCTCTTCGCGGGCTTCATTCTTCAGCGCCTCAACTTTGGAAAGCTCGCCCTCAAGTTTCACCTTTAGGAGTCGCGTTGCAATGATCTCGTCGCAATATCGTTGCGACTCTCCTTGGGCAGCAATCTACTCTTCTTGCTCTTTGCGGAGTCGCTCCTCAAATTCTTTAACTCGAAGGCAGAATGCATCCCTCTCTTTTTGCACCGAGTCTTTCTCCAAAGCTAAAGCCCCACAGCGTTGTACCACCTCGTCGATTTATTTTTTGTGAGTTGATTCCAAACGAGTTACGGCTTTGGCGGTATCTTTGGCGCTATGCTGGGTGGCCTCAAGTTGAGATTTGTAAGATGCAATCTCTTCGTCCTGAGCTTTGATGATGTCTTTGTCATAAATAGCCTCAAGCTTCAGGCGATCAATCTCATGTTGGCGTTCTATGGAGACTTCTGACACTTTCTCAGCAAGATGAACAAACGCATCATGCTGAACATAGACGTCGTTGGTGCAGGCGATAGCACTCTGCTTGACATCTCCAGGAATATAATGGATCGCCGGGCGAAACTTCAGACCATCAAAGAAGATTTTTGGAAATTTAACTTTATGCTCGGCCAGTCTCTCCGATACTGGTGGATCTGTCGTAGGAACAGGAGGAGACGGCATCGAAATTTCAGCTCTCCTGTAAGGATCTCGGGACTGTCGTGTGGAAGAGAAATCGGAGTGTTGATCACAGGGAACATCGGATTGCGACCCCTTATGGTCGTGCTTATCTTTTCTTTGCTCCGAGTGAGAAGAGGGATGTTGGTGGTATTTGGACTGATAATATTTTTTCTTCCGAGATGATGAGTCTCGAGAATGATAATCCCTTACGCCATCCCCGTCTCTGTCCCGACGTCTTTCGAAACCTGAGTCCCGTCCAGAGTGATGGAAGATAGACGACCCGAGGAGATGATCAATTCCGTATGTACACCCCATGTCACCTACATAGAATTTAAATAACAACGAATTAGAAAAGAGTAGTGTGACAACGGAAATTTAAGTGCAAGGTGGAGTGCATGTGTTTGTGTGTGTCCTAGTGTTTCCCCCCGACGGACTAGTTTCTTTACTAATGGGAGTTTTTTCTCCCTGAGTTTGGGCTTGAACGCCTGCATCGCCTCTGATGGGTGAGTGAAGTTTAAGTGCCTCCAAATCGTCAAAATCATAATTAAGTAGATCGTCAGGTATGGAGAGGTTCGAGAAGCCCTTTAAAGAACTTTCTAAACGTTGTGAGGAAGCCTCTTTCGTGGTTGGAATAAGAGTAACTTTAGAGGTTGCGCCAACTTTTTCCCTCCTTATCTTGTATGTCAGTCTCTTTTTCCACTTCGAAGGGGAAGATGATGTTTCGATGCCGTGAACTTTGACTATCGGGTCCTGAATAGGACCAACGTTCTCATCTTGTGCTTCGGGTGTTTCGGTTTCCTTGATTTCTCCTTCTTCTAGTGCGCCAGGAGCGTTACGTGCTGAAGACTCGGCTTGTTTTTTCCCTTTGCCAGAGGTGGGCCTGGGTATGGTAACGCCCTGAGGAAGGCTTATCCGATGGCCTTCTGCCAACAGTCCAAACGTTGTAAGTGACTCATTCAAAATGAGAGTACGGATGTCCCGTTCTTCGGCAGGAAGGGCTCTAATAGCTTCGATGGCTTCAGAATATCCATGGCCGTTAGGACGTGGATTGATACCTGAAAAGATGGAAAAAAGAGTTAGAAAAGGCACGGCTTTATCCAAGAATGAATATCGATCCAGAGAAAAGACTTACTTCCTTTCACCCATCTCCTCACGAAACCAGGAGGGAAACGCACATAAAACCATTCCTATTTGTACAGGGAAAACTTGCTACATGCCCCAGTCAAGATTTGACATTTGCGGTGCGGCTCGAGAAACATGAAAGAGGGGATATCTCTCCGCTTCTTGATGATATATATATATGTGATGTCACCCAGGGTTGGAGGCCTAGAGAGGACATTTATGAAGAGGATGTAGGTAACGTAGATGAAGGCCTAACCGTTCGGGTGCAGTTGCGATGGGGCAATGTCGATGTATTGCAGCACGTCCCAAAGAAATGAGTTGAACGGTGGCACGCTGCCGACCCGACACATAAACTAGTTACAAGCTGTGTATCCAGCTGGGGGAAGTGTGGACGATCGTGCCTTGATGGAACTAATACGTCGTCGTATGGGAATCCGTGGACAGAGCATATCCGACGGAGTGCACTTTCATTAATCTTCGAAGCCTGTGAATCGACCGGGTTGTCCAAGAAAATTGATGCCTCCAAGGTGTCGGGAGCTAAGTTATGAGCAAGCGAAGTCACGGGTTTGAAGTATCTGCGACTCCTTGTCTAGAAGACAGCCCAAGTCTATCTAAGATTTTGGCAGAGCAAGATTTCCTAGACATCTTTGATAGAAATTGAATCTAGTAGAGCACCTGTTTTAACTGTACTTGAAAAATAATCGACGTTAGAATTAAAAACACAAGTATTCCCCCGTGTGGTGTGTGAATTTGTGTAATGATTCAAATATAAGTGCTGAGAAATTGAAAGTCGCAAAGTTGATGATATAAAGTTGAGCTTTGAATTGTCGCCTTTGAAGACCGTCATCGCTGACCGTCTCCAAAAGCCTGCCCTATGATGTTTTCAATTTTGGGCTCAGACATTGGCGCTATATGTTAAAGGAAATAATCCGTTTTTGTCGATTTAAGTTCAAGCGTGTGATTACTGAAACTAGGAAGTTATCAGTCCAGATTAGTTTGATATGCTAGTTTACTTAGGTCCTTGTCCTAGTTTTTGTCATAAAATTAGGCAAAGTGAATAGTTGTTCGGCTTAAGTATCGTTTGGCCTAAATATTGATCGGCCTTCGTTCTGCTTGGCTTAAATACAAGCGTCGTTCGGCATAAGTATCACTCTTCCAACCCTTCCTCTTGGCCATTCGGCACGCGGAAAATCATGTCGAACCATGTTTGTGCCGAGCCATACAGCTCGGCATTCAGCCCTTAACATTATCTGCCTTTTTTCCCTCCATCTCTCTCGATCGGCATGGCCGAGTCGTTTGGCAACTCATGCCGAGCCATGTCGTTCGACATCCTATCCATTTCATACTTCCTTCCTATTTTTCCATTCCACTGCTCGGCATGTTGCGAACCATGGCATTCTAGCTAATTCATGCTCCTCCTCTACTCTTCCCTCCAATCACGTTCGGCATGGGAGAACCATACCGAACCATAGTGCATCTCCCAACAACTCCCTCATGTGCCTACCTCTGACCACTTCTCCTTTCATCCATATCATCTAATCTTAGAACATATCCTAATCCCACTTCAATTCTTTCATCCACGCAACACCTACTTGCTACGGTTCTACCAAAATTCGTGAATTTGAGCCTCATATTAAAAAAATTAAGTCAGGGAAGATCATTTAAAAAAACAAGAGGGGTCGATACTAGGTAAAGGGATCGAAACTCGGGAGAATTCTGGAGTTGTGGGCGCGATTTTAATTAATTCCGAATGATTAGGGAAGGAAGTGAGGCAATGTATGATGCAAGAGGAGGGAAGGGTTGTTAAATTTTTGGAGTTTGTTGAAAGGCAAAGTTCGTGAGTACAAGATAGCAGAGGTGAAAGTGAAGAAGAGAGGAAGGAGGAAAGTGCCGAACTTTATAGGGAAAGAGAGGGAGTTGAAGGGACAATGACCAGTAGAACCGGTCAAAACGACATCGTTCGGCGTCGGCATTCAAAATCGTTCGGCATACATGGAACGTTCGGCTTCGGCTGTACTGTTCGGCATTCACATGACGTTCGGCACACATCGCCTCACCTGGTAATCAAGGGAACTCATCATCGAGGAACAAAGCTATAGCTTGAAACAAAGCATCGTGGACTCATGATTCAAAGCACGTCACGTTCGACCACATGATGCACTTTGGGGGGCAAGTGTTGCCTGAAGGTTCGACCAGGCAACTAAGTACTTGGTATCTGCATACTGGTCGACATTTGTGCGCCGTTCGGCATCCATATAATTCAAAATTAGAAAGCGCTCGACCTCCAGAGTCGTTCGGCACAAATGGTTCGTTCGGTACTTAAGTCTGATAGGCATCTATGGGACGATCGGCATGCAAGAGCGTTCGGCATTGAGAGCCGTTCGGTATTGTATATCGTGCGGCATCTATAGACGTTTGGCATGGCAGAGTCATTCGGCATTCCATATTTCTCGGCATTCAAACCTTGTTCGGCACATCGCTTCGTTCGGCGCAAATCTCGTTCGGCATTCGAGATTGATCGGCATCCAGACGGCACAACACACTAGGTTGGTTTCCAGAGTCGTTCGGCACAAATGCCTCGTTCTGCATTCAGAGTGTTTGACATCACTTCGTTCAGCATTCAGAGTGTTCGGCATCACTTTGTTCGACAGTTAGAATGTTCAACATCACTTCGGTCGGCACGAGGATATCGTTCGGCATTCATGCCTTGTTCGGCATTTTGCCATTCGGCATCTATGGATCGGCACACAGAGATCACTCTTTTTGGGCCAAGCTACTTAGCTACCTGGCCCACCAGTAAAGTCCAACCCATCTTCGTTTATAAATAGAGAGGCAGGGGCACAGTGAAAGGGACCTTTTTTGAAGAACAGTGGGGAGACTCTACCGCATTCAAGACTCAGTCAAGACTTATCTTTTTTGCTCAACAATTGTAATCAAGTAGTTGAGATATGGATTGCATCTGTAATAGATTATAGAGAAATACAATAAAGATTAACCCCAAAGTGGACGTAGGCAGTTACGCCGAACCACTATAAATCTGGTGTTCTTATTTTATGCGTTTAATTCAGCACATTATCCTCTGTTTAACTTTACTTTCTTCACTAATCTCTCTACACAATCTCTCTTGAGGGTGTTAGTGACCAATTCCGGTGCTAACAAAATCAATGCGACAAATAATAAAGTAATATATATATATATATGATTCAAACTCATTATATTTAAAACCAATTAAGACCCATAGTTAACAAAACATATTATAGATGTATGTACACACTCGAAAGACAACATGAACATTATATAAATATATATCAAGTTTCAAAATGTTAACATAACCATAAATATAATTCATTGAATCTGCACAAGCAAAGCTACCAAACAAATATATATATATATATATATATATATATATATTTGAACCTATTTTATATAAACTTATATAAGATATAAAATATAACATATATATACAATAACTTATAATATAATACATAGACTTACATACAAGTTATATTTTAAAACAAATTATCTATCATATATAACTGATAATAGATGGATAATAAATAAACTTAAACCACTCAGAACATATACATACTATATAACAACAGATCAACTTATAACACAACTTAAAATATATATAATAAACAACTTACCTTATAAAATATAACATATATATAATACGACAAATTATGAACCCGTACAACCAACATATGCAAACAACAGTTTACATATAACTTGTATTAATTTGTAAACAAACAGATAACATAAAAACTGATATATATATATATAAACACATGATAGCAATTATATATATATATATATATGTATGTATGTATATAATATAAAATAAATACTTATATAGCTTTTATGTATATACAAAACTTAAAAGATTTTGTTTACCTTTTTACAAAATATAGAGAAGAGGTGCACGGCTACAGGAAGGTGAAGGAAACAAGCGGTTGGAGGAAGCTTGGTGGAGGAAAACAAGGCCGTGATGGGATGGCTGGGCGGAGGAGATAACGAGTTTACAAGTAGCAGTGGGATTCTCGGTTTGCGGAGGTCATGGCCGGAGTTGTGGTGGCGGGTGGAGATAAGGGCAAGGTGCTGGAAGCATGGAAGTTTGTGGGGTTTGGTCGCGGCCGAACAATGGTGGGTGAGGGAAGGAGGAAGACAAGAACGGAGGAGATGATATGGGGTGTCTAGGCTTTGACAGTGCTGGGCTTGGGTGAGAGGGCTATTGTGGTGTAGGTTTTATTGTGGAGTAGGCGGCAAGTGCATGCAGGGAAAAAGAGGTGGCGGTGGTGAGTTGTGGAAGAAGATACCTGCAGTAGAAAAATAATGGCAAAGGTGGAGGTAGGCTAATGGTATGGGTGGTGGGTGACTACGGGGATGAGGAAGAGAAGGGGAAGGTTGGCCGCATATAGGAGGAGAAGGAAGAAGAAGGAGGAGCAGGGTTGATGATGGGTGCTGTTGCCTGCGCACTGAGGTGGGAAAGGCGAAGAGGGATGGGTTGATGCCAGGGGTGAAATACGGCACGAGAGAAGGCTTCGGTTTTATTTTTTATTTTATTTTTTTATTTTTTTGGTAGCCGATGGGTTTTCAAATGGGAAGAGTGCAATTGGGAGAGAATGTGGAAGATGGTGATGAACAAGAAGGCTTCAGGAAAGAAGCAAGGCTACAGGCAACAAAACTTTTTTTCCCTTTTTGAAATGAATGAAAAAAGAACTGAAATGAATTGAAAGGGCAAACCCACATTTATTGAAGAGTGGGAATAGAAATAGTCAAGCATGAGAATTTAGGGAATTTAAAAACAACTGGCTCTTGATTGTCTCAGGGACAAACGAAAGGACAAGAAGCCCAAAAGGTTGAAATTGGGAACCAGTATGGCTAATCGTCTTATCGATTTTCCCGTGTACCGAAGTCTGAAATAAACAAACGAATATAATGCGGGGATCAGCACGACGAGATGATCAAAATGGTACACTGACATCAGTGATATGACTACTCTATCAAAAGTTGATATTCGATACAGAAAATGCTGCTAAAACGCCGAAAATAAGATAAACAAAGCAATAGCAGTCCAAATTTGACGAAACGAAATATGACGTCTCACTCAGAAGATGATAAACATTTTTATTGTATAAAAATATTCAGGTTTGAAAAATATTTTATTATCATCAAATGTTAACTGATTTAAATTTAAATAAAATTTCACAATAAAATAAACTTCCATATTTTCTGATGAAAATCTACCATTTGTTATGTTTAAATAGACGTATGCCAAATATTAAATTTTTATTTCCAAATTTTATTATTTAAAAATTCATAAAAATTCAGTTATTTACGTTATTGAAACTATAAATTTTATGGGTCGTTACATACATTTTAGTTTTAGTATAATATATTTCAAAAGGAGTATGTAAATACGTTTTCAATTTTTTCTCGCAGTACCTGTTCATAGAATATGGTTTTCATTGTTAATATATATATAAGTGTATATATGAGTCATAAATTTTGTCTACAGTATCCATTATATTAAAAGGGAGTGTATGTGTTTACAGAAATATGTTTACAATAAGTATATATTAGCTCGGGTAAGCTGTATATATAATTATATATATTATAAATTTATATGCCATTGTCCTATTCTATAGATTATTTACATAATATGTACGTATTATTTATGCATGACTGTGTGTGTGCATGTGTATATATATAGGTACATGAGGTGCTGAAAGTAATATATATTTGTTATTAAATACCAAAACTTATATATATATATATATGTATGTATGTATAAAAAATAAGTTCCTATATGATCTATTGGCTGTATATATAAGCTTATACAAGTTGGTATGATTTGTTTAAGTGTAGATATAATAATAAAGTAAGTTCGTATTATTTTATAATAAATATTGTTAAATATATATATATAATAGGTATATAAGTTTATATATGTTACATATCAGTCTATATACAAAAATTATATATGTATTTGGTCTTTAAAATATATGGAGATTTTATTTATACTTGTTTAAATAAAATATTGATTTGAAAATATGATGTGTACGTAAGTTATATATCAGTTTATATATTGGTTTACACATATAAGTATATGCCGAGTTGGTTTTCAAATATAGTATAGGTGTTTATTTAAAAATTTAATGTGTGAAATATATATATTTTGTTGTATATGTGTTTAAATTAAATATTGATTTTGAAATATAAATATAAAGATTTATTTTGATGTTGGTTTAAAATATATTATAGAAATTTAAATTTATATTTGGTTTCATCAATTCTAGCCCATCGTGCTTGCTTTCTTCGTCAAATTCGTGTTCATCGTACTTTACTTTGGGAATTCATTGCTCGGATTCACAACTCAGCTCAGCTCGTTATCGAATTTCTCTAGCCTCGAAAGGTAAGCAATCACTCACGATTAACATTCTTATATCTAGTAAATTTTATTTCACTTAAAACGACAATTGAAATATGCTGTTAAAATTGAATTACTAGTTATTTAATTGTTCAATATGATATGCTATTATCTGCAATTGTTCACCTGTGACATATGACCCCATATCCTGTTGTGTATTTTATATTGTTATTGTTGATATATGCCTGTTGTTGATTTACTATTGTATTTGTTCTCACTCTGCCAGTTCCCTGATAGTTTAAAATTCTCTATGGGTTGAAATGATACATACCCAAATGACATTATAGATTAAGGGAAAATCATTACGGGTTGAAATGATAAACCCAGACGATTTTCATTTGTTTTGAATTTTGGGATTATGGGTTGAAATGATATATATCCGTAAATATTTAAATTGCGGATTGAAATGATAAATATCTGTATCACTTGAATATATGATAGAAATTATATACGGACACGTTGATCAATATTTTGAAAATGATTTCCAAAGTTTTGAAAAGGAAATATATGGGCTTAAATAAATATTATTTTTTAATATAATATGTATAAATGTTGTTTTTATATATGTCTAAATTTTAGATTTTTAAAATTATATGTCTTGGAAATTTTAAATTTATAAGTTAGTTTTGAAAATATAATTTTTAAGAATTTTTCTTATAATTTTATTTTTTAAAAAGTATATAAGATAAGATTTAATACAAAATACATTTAATCAAAAAATTTAATTGGTTTATAATATGTTTAAGTATTTATTTAAATTTATATTAATATTTTAAAAATAGATTTTTTAACTTTAATAATAAAGGTTGGAAGACAAATTAATGTTGACTTGGAATTTAAATTGGTTAATAATTGAATTCAAATAAGAATGGTTTTAAACTTGTTGATTTTGAGGTTTTGCAAGTTATGATTCATAACTTGATTTAATAAAAAGTGGTTAAATGAATATTGTTAACTTTAAATAAAATTGAGACTGAACATTTAATATTTTAAATTAACAAATTGAGATTTTATTGTTATTAAAATGATTAAGTGAATATTTTCCAGTTTGAAAAAAATTAAAGTTAAATGTGGAAAAATAATTGAAACTTATATTGAAATTGTTTGAATATTTAAACCTTGAATCTCATTGGAATTGAAATGATAGTTCAAACCTGGATTTGAATCGATTTGTGAAATTGGAGGAAACTATCTTTATCATGTACAGTATTTTTAATATATATGTATATATAAACTATTTTAATATATAAAAAAATTTAATATATAAACTATTTTAATTTATAAATATTTTATTATGTATACTATTTTCAATATCTAAACAGTTTAAGTAAAAAGTGTTACGATTTCAGAAGTGTTATGATTTCAAAAGTGTTATAATTTTGGAAAGTGTTAAGATTTTGGAAATGAATATTATTTAAAGTGAATAACGATATCGATTTGATATGGTTTTGAAATGAATATGATACTTGACATGAAGTATGAACTATTTGAAATGAAATGACCACAGTGTGAAAAAAGCGTTTGGTTGTTAAAGTGACCGGGATCAGATATTGCCATACTCTCTGCCAATACCGAAAACCATTTTAACAACTGTGTACGTGGTGGAGATTCCAGAATGAAGTAGTATGGTTTGACGAACGATTCTATATGGTGTTTACATAGCCCTGACTCCCATGATTCAGCTTGATGTGGCTAAAATAGAAGCCACGCCGGCCCAAGTGAGGTCATTCCTCTGATCGGGCACATTTCTTCGATACCATTCTATTACTTTTGTGATTTGATTGGGTGCACCTTTGATTTGGTAGTGTGTCTCGAGATGGGCGGTAGTAGCTGCTATGCATTACCACCAGTCCAGATCCACAAACGGTATATCTACCCTGGCATTACCTCGCGTGTCTTGTCATATGCCCTATCGCTCCTTCTACGAGTTTGGTTTAAATCATACCTATGGAGTGCCCTCTGATAGCCCTTCAGTTTACGGAGGAATTATGGTACTGTATAGACTATGGGAATATATAAGAATGTGTTAAGGGGGATATGGGTAACGCCTTAACGCTATTTTAGTAGTTTACTTTACTATAGACATATTATAATAGCGTATTGTACTACACAGTAGATAATTCCATGGATCCTCAGAGGATGGAAATCCCAAACATCCTTTAAGTTACTTGTATTTCAGTTAACATTTCACTTGTGTTGAATTTATTAATATAAGAATGTTAATCCTGACTCGAGTGTTTTGTGTTTTGCTTTATGCTCAGGTCAGACTGAGTGTCACAGCATTTGAGACTCACATTTGGAGTTTGGAGCTTCGCTTGGAGATCCACCTACTTATCTAGCTTTCAGTTATTTTAGTTGTTTCCTGTGATTTCTGTTCAGTCTTGTCATTTACTTTTGTATTTGAGACTACTCTGTATTTAAGGTTTCTGTTGTATTTTGTTTCGAACTCTGATGTTTATATAGTAGCTTCATGAACTACCATTTATCTATTCCGCTGCTTATTGTTATATTACTCTGTACCTGTGATTCTATGATTGGTTTATTTACTGTATATGCTGAGTTTTGCCAAATAAAAATTAATAATTTGTTGTTTTGAGCAATTCAAGTCCGACATGTGTGGATGCGAATGGTTTGAAATAGCGGGTCATTACAGTGAGTTTTATTTTATATGTATACATTTTTTTAATTTAACTTTTCTTCACCTCTTTACACCATGTCCTACCTCCAATTCCTAAAGTTAAAAAAATGTGAGTTTGTTGTTTTCCCCATCTTATTTCATATTTCTACAGCCACTTCATTCTTTTCATTTTGTTTCCAGTAGCCTTCTTCCACCTCATATTTTATTTATTTTGATAGCCTATATTTCCTAAAGCCTTCATTTTAGAAACGTGACATTCGTTTTGTCCCTCCACCTTCATTTCTTTATTATTAAATAACCTGCCACTTTATTTCTTCTTTTACGTTTTGTTTCTCCTGGCACCTTATATTCATTTAGTTCAAATTATTCTTTGCTGAAGCTAAAATCTCATCAGCAAATTGTTCACGTTTTTAAAATTGTTCCTTCATTTTTTTTTTCTTGTCACCGCTTCATTTCCTATGTTTAGATCTCCATTTCAAATCTTCCTCTCCTTGAATCATTTTAATGTGAACTAGCAAATTCAAAAGCTCTCATTTTTCAAATTTAAAAGCTTAGTTTTATGAAATATGAGTTTCATCCTTTTTTCCCTACATGTCCTGCCATCATCTTAGTTTGTTTTTCCATCTTTGCCTGAAGCCTATCTTGAGAAAAACGAATTATTAATTTTTTTTTCGTTTTATTTAAATGTGTACCAATTATTATTTTAATAATATTTTTATAACATGAATATCTTTTGCATATAAACTTCAATTCACACGCGATTTATTCTATTGGAATTTTGGGCTTTTATTGATTTAAATCGACCATAAATCAAAGGTGAGTGTTTTAACCCACTCAAAACTACTAAATTATCTTATGTTGGTTAAATTGAATTTATGATGTGATTTGGAATTGATTGGTTGATGTTTGGTATATTTAAATTGTCATTTCAGTTAAATTTAACTTTTATTGCATTTAATCATCGTTTAATTTAATATTGAATTTAATTGTCAATTTAAAACCTGTTAATGATAATCAGTTATCTATTGATCTTTATTGGTTGATTTGGGTGATGATTGTGATGTATGTTTAATTGTTGATATTGGATGATTTGTTGTTATATTTATATTGTTATAACACTACAAATTCCCTTAATTATTGTTAGAAAATCCATATGGGTTGAAATGAAACATACCCGAATGATCATATAGAATAGGAGAAAATCATTATGGGTTGAAATGATAAACCCAAGCGATTTTCATTGATTTGGAATTTGGAGTTGCGGGTTGAAATAATATATACCCATAAATTTAAATTTTTGTGGATTGAAATGATAAATATCTGTATCACTTGACCATAGGGTAGAAAATTGTAAATGGACACCAGATTGGTTAAATTAAATGATTTTAAAACCCTTAAATCTTGAATTGTATTAAATGATACTTTGAAGGAAACTGATTTATATAAATTGAATTACTTTGAAAATCCAAGTTTGAAGGTTGGAATTGGAAATTGGTTTAAATTGAAATTCTAAAGTATTTTAATCTATTTTAAATCTATTTGAACTATGTTAACCCATTTTAATATATTTTTAATCTATTTAATCTGTTTTAATCTATTTTAAACCATATTATACTACTTTAATCTATTTTAAACTATATAATATATTTTAATCTAAGTATTTCAATCTATTTTAAACTATATTAATCTATTTTAATCTATTTAAACCATAATAAACCATTTTAATCTATTTTAAACTATATTAATATGATTTAATCTATTTTGAACTATATTAAACTATATTTTTAAACTATTTTAAACTATCTAAACTATTTTTTGAATTTCGTTTTTTGTAAAGTGGAAGTTTTATATTTAAATCCTTGTTTTTAGGTAGAATAAGATTAAACGATGTTATAACATAAATAGGGATTTAAATGACATATTTGAGGAATATGATGATTTTAAATGAGGATTTAACCTACTTTGGAAATATGAACTCGAAAGTGATATGATTTCAAACGTGACATAATTTCGAAAGTAAATATGACTTCGAAAATGATGTGATTTTGAGAATATGATATTTTGAAATAAAATTTTAAATCAGTTTTGGAAATGTAAAACAACCATGTGGTGTGAAATAAGCGTTTGGTTGTTAAAGAGACCGGGATCGGATATTTTCATACTCTCTGCCAAATTGAAAACCACTTTAACAACTGTGTATGTGGTGGAGATTCTAGAAATGAAGTAGTATGGTTTAGCGAACGATTCTGTATAAGGTATTTATGTGACCCTGACTCCCGTAAGTCAGCTTAGATATGACTAAAATAGAAGCCATGCCGGGCCAAATGAGGTCATTCCTCCTACCAAACATGCTTCTTCGATACCATATTATAACTTTGTGATGATTTGGTGGACACCCCTTGATTTTGATTATGGGAGTGTGTTCCGAGGTGGGCAGAAGTAGCTGCTATGCGTTACCACCAGTCCGGATCCACAAACGGTATATCTACCCTGGCTTTGCCTCGCATTCCATGTTCACATGCCCTATCGCGCCTTCTACGAGTTTATTTTGTACCACACCTATGGAGTATCCTCTAAGTAAATCTCACGAAGGAGCTTACGGTATTGTATAGACTATAGGAATATATAAAATGTGTTAAGAGGGATATGGATAATGCCTTAACACTATTTTAATACTTTACTGTAGACACTGTTATAATAGCGTATTGTACTACATAGTAGATAGTTTAACGGATCCTTAGAAGATGGTAATCCTGAACATTTCTTAAGTTACTACACTCACATTAGACACTGGATAGGAGAGGTCAAAACCCGTAAATGTCTCCGACGCCATTACAATCATATTTATTTCTTTTAGTTCTTACTCGAGTGTTTTGTCTTTTTATTTGCTTGGGTCGGTCTAAGCTAATCAGTATATCGAAGACTGCTCTTGGAGGACGAAGACGAAGATTTAGTACTATTGCTATTTATTCTATCATTTCCGCTGCATTTATTTAATTATTACTGTTGCATGTACTCTGATTCTATATTGTAAAATTATAATCAAATGTTATTTTTAAAAAAACTTCCTGAACTGTTTATTTGATTATTATATTTTGTTATTCCATTGCAAGATTCTGTATTTTTTTCTTTTTTATCTGCTTTTCTTATTTACCCCATAAAAATCTGCTCGTTTTGAATTTTTGGGTCTGACGTGTGTGGCTTATCGTCGATTTAAACCGTCCAAAAAGACAGGTCGTTACACTAAACCAGGACCCATTGTAGGCCAAGTGAAGTCATTCCTCCTATCGGACACATTTTTCGATACCATATTATGACTTTGTGATGATTTGGTGGCCACCCCTTGATTTTGATTATGGGAGTGTGTTCTGGGGTGGGCGATAGTAGCTGCTGTGCGTTACCACCAGTCCGGATCCGCAACACCTCATGTAACAGCCCGCAAATCCGTACCCCTTGAGTCAACACTATTCTACAACAATCAACTCAAGTTGTATAGAAATACGAACCATTTGGGTTTAAGAAGAAGAGGTAGAAGAAGAGAAAACAAAATCAACATCAGAATCTAACCATCGCAGCGGAATAAAATATAATAGAGAATAAATAATCTTTACTCAAAATCAAATATATCAGTTTACATATATTACATCATCAGAGTACACCAGTCACAGCTCACATCAATAACATACAATGGGTACACAACAACTCAACATAGCGGAAATATATATATACAAGTACGAGAATACGTATCGTCATCCAGCTCGTCTCCTGAGCTCCACAGCATCATATCCTGTATCCTATAATACTCGGTCTGACCCGAGCATTACAGTTAAATAACACCCGAGTCAGTCTGGATTACCAGCGTGAGAAAATCACACCGAATTTATTATTAAAGTTTGAAAATCTTTTGAAAACAAAAGCATCTCGTAAGACCACGCCACAAATAAACATGTCGGGTTTTTACCTTACGATAGCTAAAACATTTTTTTATAGAAATCCTCTGATATTATAATAGGGTCTATATACAAATACTTATAAAATAGCCGAAATTGTTACATTCATTAAATTCCAGCTACTAGCCACCGAAGTGGGTAATACAAACAAAACTCGTACAAGGCTCGTAGGGAGAATGAATTTCCAACAATGACTAGGCACTGGGGTACCACCTGTCACAGTACGGGGCCTAGATCACCGTACCGAGGACTACTCCCTTCATCCCCTGCAACACAAGGCCGGAACCATTCCTTACTGAACAGTCCCGAACAAGATAAACCCCGTGGTTGGCGCGACCAACCACCCACTAAGCCGAAATATATAAGGGACATCTAGACAGGGGAAATATCTTGTCCTGCTTGGGCATGACCCACCTAACCTTGCTGCATATCCCCTGATTTTCAGTCATTCCCGGTTGATGAGGCTTGAGGCTAAGCGTTACCTTTAGAACGTTTTCACTTAGAATGCCCATCGTCCACCTGACGATGTTTCGCAAGCATTCGTCCATACAAGTCCGTCCCGGGTTCGAACGGAACCGAAGGCACTACTCCTACTACATCCATTTTGGAAATATCCTCAGGATTAGTAGCGACTAGCCCTTGCACTTCACTGCTCCATCTTCGACTCCGAACACGTTTTTCGCACGAAAACGTACAAACCGGATCGAAGTGGTTTTCGAGAAATAAATCTCGATCCCGGTCTCTTCGAAACGATCAGCGCAGTTGGCCAATATTGATAGTCGGTTATTTAACTATCGATTAATATTCACAAAACAACCATCAACCAATAAATAATTTTCCAAATTATTTATTAATCTCAAAAATATCTTCATAAGATATATTTCTATTTTCAATCCTTTGAAAACAGTTTCAAACCATTTTTCTTCTCAGAATCAACTTTCCCAGATATTTTATATTTCCTCTGAAATCACCAAGCACAAAAATAGATTTTTAAAATAATTTTAAACACTTTACTTTGAAAATATATACTGTTAACATTTAAGTTAAATTGCTTCAATATTTTGTAAAATACATACTATATGAGTATTTGAAAATAAAGTTACTTAATAAAATATAAAACTAGATTTTCACTTTTGAAAACAAAATACTAGGTCACTTTTTAAGTAATTACTACTATAATAGATTTAGGAAAATACTTACTATTTAATTTAAATATTAGAAATAATAAATTTTCTAAAACTTGCTTTTTACAACAACTTTAAAACCTTTAAATTTATTTAAGAATTTACTTTAAACATGTACTTGGTTATCCAGAGTAAAATCCTAGCTTCAATCACTTAAATCAATTTCCCAAATTGATTTCCAATTTATTTCCTTTAAATTCAGAATCTATCAATTTTAGATCTCATTTCTTGATTTCAAATTTTTAGATTTCTCAATTACTTCTTTATTCTTTTAAATAAATTTAAACTTTGAATTTTAAAATAATTCTTTATTTCTTTAATTGATATAACTTAAGTTTACAATTCATCAATTTCATTTTATTTAAAATTCCATTTCTCTTCATACTCGAGGTTATTTATTATTAATTTCATATTACTTCTATTTCTTTTCAATTCATTCTTAATTTATTCAAACTTTCTACAATTATTTCGCTTACAAATTTACTTCCTTTTAATTTCTTTTCAACAATCCAATTCATATATTTTGGTAATTCATTATACCCAAATATCCAATCAAACCATAACATTCAAAATTCCAATATAACTCATCATATGATATCAAATAATAAAAACAGAGAATATTGAATAATTTAAATAAATGTGAGGGGTCCAGTTGGATCCCTCCAACCTATTTTCCCTGCATTCACAAATGTTAGCACAATATAATAAGCCAATTTCAAAATATCATACTATACCACATCAATCAGTTCAGCCATTCAAACAATTATTTAAATTTAATCATTTAAATCTAATTTAAACTGAGTGAGATTAACTCACATTTGCCTTTTATTTGCCACCATATCCATCTCGACTGTTTCTTTTTCCTTTTTTTTTTCTTTTCATGACCTTGAACAAACATTAGCTTATTTTATTAATATTCGAACTAATCGAGAAACCAGTTACCGTTTAATAAATTTAACTTTATCCAAGAATTAAGATTTGACTAATGACTTAATTTGAAACTAATTTTCCCCTTTTTCAGATCTTTTAGTAACCAATTGAAATAGGTTAGTTAAACCTTTTTTTTAACCAAATCCATTACTAAAATAAACTGTTTCAATTAGTAAATAAAATAACTTGCTGTTTTAAAATATTTTTATTGTATTTCTTCCTTCTTCTTTTTTTGTATATATATATAAATCTTTACTGTTAAATTCCTAGTTTCCTATTTCTAACCTGTATATACAACATTTAGTTAAACTAAAAAAAAAAAGATACCTCGCTGCTAGCCTATGCCAAGAACTGCCAGAGACAACGCTGCTTCACGAACCTACTCGCGTGCGCGCTAGCTCCCAATCCACTTTGCGACCTCCCTCTCAGTCATCGCGACCACGCGAACACCCTAATGACATCGCCTTGCCCTCGAGCCGCCGCCTCGCCTCCCAGATCCAACGCATCAGAGACGCCGCGGCCTAAGACTCGAACAACCCCCAACGCGCGAGTTCCCCCCCCCCCTTCGCGGCACCAACTCGAGCTCGCGTTCCCTTCGATTTACGATCGAGTCTCCCCCTCCATGTAAATGTATGCGACTGAATTCAATCACTCTCCCTTTTTTTTTTAATAAGTTGAGGGTTTCGAATAGAAGAGGGGAAATCGCACGCGGTCTGCCATTTTCGATGTTTTTGTTTTGTTTTTTTTTTAAGTATAATGATTGGCTTGCCACAGAAGAGGTAGAGATAGAGCACGATATAACCCTTCCTTCAGTAGCTTACAAACAAAGCTATCTTTTATTTTATTTTATGTTTATAATAATTTTTTTTTTGCTTGCGTCTTTAAAAGAAACGAGGGGACATGATTTGAAAATAAGGGTAGTGGCGTATACATGAAGCTTGATGAATGAAACTAAAATTCATTAAATTATTATCAATTAAATTTACAGCGCGTTTATACATCGTGTGCTCACACAACAACTCCAATTGCTACGAAATTTGAAACCCGATAATAATTCCATATTACGGATCCAATGGAACTGGTTTCGTCGAATTCCGAGACTATGCCTCGGAAGACTATTTTAAAATTCAATTTAAACGATTAAATTTCAAAACTGACCAATTCAGTGTTAGATTCCATTTTAACATTTCTATTATATTTAATGTTGTCAATATAAATTTTATAAGCTTTCAAATTATATTTTAACAGGCTTGAAATCTCAGATTTCATATTTACTCAACTTCAAATTATTAAATTCTATCATTTAATTATCAGATAAATAACGATATTTGTAATTCAAGTTAAAATTATTGTATTGAATATTTAAAATCGATTAAATATTCCGATTTAAAGGGCTTAAAAATTTCGGGTCGTCACACCTCAACTACTTCAATAATAAATTTTATCATCCACTCACCCTCTTCAATGCTACTTCAATCTTCTCCCCTCAATTACACCTCATCGAAACCGATTAAGTTGCTATACTACACAAAAACTTCAACTATCTACAACCAGACCTTATAACTACCTACTCAAACCGCAATCAAAATTGCTTCTCCCTAAAAATGTTTTTGATTCTGAATGTTGGCTGTTCTAAACTGTGAATGTTAACACACATGTTTAGTTATTTGAAAACATGTTCTTAATTGTGAATATTGGCTATTTGGTGTTTGATTCTCTCTAAATTTTCGAATTTCTAATTGACCATTACTTAGACAACTAAAAAAGATAAACATATTATCTTTCTATACAAATTCTTGTGGACAAATTTTGAAACTTTCTTCACTTGCTTCTAATTGTTAATTTTCATTTCATCAAATAATGCTCGTGGATTTTCAGTTGTGAATATTCACTTTTCTATTTTATTAATTTTCACCTTTAGTCTTATTTAGTTTAACTTGCTAACTAACTTAGCATAGCCATTATTATCAAAAACTTTCTCAATAATATTCGCTATAATGTTCAGTTAAGATGTTTGATATTTACCTTGTGAAAGAACAATTATTCGTTGATAAACTAGTGAAGATCCACAACTTAAGCACTACATTGAAATTGCAACATTATAACAACCAATTTATTATTAATGTGAAAACTTATGGTTGGATGAAGTGACAGTTCAGAACGTACACATTCTACTTTAGAAATTCCATTTGTTTCTACTTTTTATTTATGGTCACTTATTGAAGAAAAACAATATCAGTATAATTTGGTTAAAAAAATGGATACATGAATGGAAAAAACTTAGAAACTTACCTTATAATTGTATATCAATATACATGTTGCATTGTAATGATCTTAAAATTGATAACAATATTTAATGGCCAAAACGTCTGCATGTCATGTATAACAAGAAAATTTTAAACTGTGCAAATTGGAACTGGTGTAGAAATTTTTTTAAACATTTGTTCCTTTCAAAAAAAAACATGTTGGATTTAATTTGTAGTTTTTTTTGAAAAAAGAGGTACTTGATATACTAAAAAGGTGCTTTATTTTTTTGAGAAAAGAGGTGCTTTATTTTTTTGAGAAAAGAGGTGCTTTATATACTAGAAAATATCTTAATTCTAAAATAATACAAAAAAATTAAAAAAAATAAGTATATTATCCTTTTATTCAATTTTTTTTGCAGTATGATATAAATTTTTTTGGCGAACTTGTTATTTTTACCTCCCAATTGATTATATGATTTTCATAAATGTAGGATCAAACTGGACTAACACAGGAACTAGCTGATGCTTATGAAAAAGAAGACTTGATAGATAAGGGCTTCAAACATAATCAATTAGAAAACTCTGGTGAAGAAAAAACAATTTCACAACAACTGGCTGAAGAAACTACTGATTCAGATGATATATCGATCGGTACAAAATTAAAAAAGCCAAAAAGCAGAAAGTGCAGCAGTACATAGGTACATATAGATGTAATTTGAATGTAATCTGTAAATTGTTGTCAATCATAAAGGAGAAAAGCATTCTTTCACCTTAAGCAACAGCTTATATAGAAAAAACACCATTCAAAAACTTCTTCAATGTTTTTTCTTAGAGATTCAATAGCACGACAAGATTTAAGAAAAAGTGCTTCGAATTTAGATGACATCGTTACTTCTTTTGATGTAAAAGAAAATGCTTTCAGAATTGAAAATAAATTTCTGAAAATATGTCCTGAAGAAGTCAGTCTAATATTCAGAATGCCATTAGCTAGAGAAAACTTATTTCCTGTACCAGCTTCTAACAAAGCCTCAGTTATGGAAAGTCTCTCCAATTTTTTAAGTGCCAATTTTCAAGAAGAAGACATAATCAGCCCAAAAAAGTAACAAAAAGATTGAATACAATGTTAGAAGAGGAAAAAGGGAATGAAGATTTAGTGAAATTGTTATTATTATTGATGGTTATAACTTTCCTTTTTTCAAACAACTAAAGCTATATGCAATGGGGTTTCTTGCTAAAGTTGTTAAATTTAAAAATAATTAAATTGAATCTCCTAGCCATGGGCAATATGTGAAAATGTTTTTAAAAATGTTCAAAAGTATCACGCTGATACAAGAAGTACACCACGCTGTACTATGGTGTTACTGGTATGCTTTCATAACATTAACTAAATATAAATATATTCAAATTTATATTTATAACAAAAATATAAATCTATTTATCTTTTTCTCACAGTATTGGTTTTGTGAACGAACGTAAATAATTAATGAGAAGGAAAATCTGCAGACCAAAATCCCAAGAATGAGAAAATAGGATTTATCAAAACTGAAAGATTTGGCCTCACTAAAGTTGACAATGCTAAAGGTATGCTAGTTTTTTTAACTATACATTTTTTTTAATTTCATAGAATGCCATTTCTTGGAATGTTAGTGGCATAAATATCAGAAAACAAAATAAGTATAGAAATTAAGCTGGTTTGAGTTGGTACTTATACAGGATCGTCCCACTATGTGAATTGCATAAGAATATTACATTAAACGCTGAAATACTGAAGTCAAATTCCACTTTATAAGTTTGATGTATTACACTTTTTCCCATTAATTAAAGGTGCTAATTTTTATAAATAGCTAATAATAATAATAATAATAAGTAGGAGTCCGTAACTGACGTGATAGAAAATAGAAATGATCAACTTCTCACGTTCTAGGAAGGTGGGACTGCATCTGTTCTATTATATAATTCTTTGATTCTAGAAAATAACTATGTTCATTAATTATTTAGGTTAGGACTATACTGTCTCAAAACCGGTTGCGTGTAACTTGTCTAGTATTTGAATGACAGTAAATGTGCAAGCTTAACTTTATATATATATTCCTTGCAGATTTAAAAAAAATTAAATGTAACAAAAGAAGAGAAAGAATTTCTTTTCAAATAAAATAAAAGCTATTGAGGTGGAAGAAGACCAAACCAAGCAAAGAAAATTAGATGAGCGTCAGGAAGTCACAAGTCTAAAAAAAATGCCAATTTTTCTAAGCTATGTAAGGACTTCGCTAGTCTAAGAGGCAAGACATTTTTCGGCATGGAGGATTTCATAGAGGCACGGACTTGGTTGAGGAATACGAAGCGGATATTTGGGATGTCAGGATTGGAAGACCGGTAGAGAATTCAACTTGCATCTTGGCAGCTGAAGGGAGAGGCTTCTTACTGGTGGGAGGTTTTAGAGACATAGGGTATAGACATTGGTTGGTTTGGATTTCAGAAATGTTTGAGAGAAAGTTCTTGTCTCAAACCGAGGAAAGCATGCAGTTCGAGAAGTTCATTAGTCCGAAGCAAGGGAGTCTTTCGGTGAAGGAGCATATAAGTCAGTTTAACGAGTTATCGAGGTTCGGGATAGCGCTTGTTAGTACACCTTATAAGAAGGCCATCAAGTTTGCTAAGAGTTTGAACACCCCTCTAAGGATTGGCATTGACATGTGTACCAATGGGGAGCGACGTATGAATCACTTGGGGAAATGGCTCTCATGTCAGATGTAGCTAAGAAAGAAGTGGTTAATGAGGTTCTTAAATCATAAAACTCTAAGAAGCATTGGTGGAAGAGGACAAGAAAAAAGGAGGAGGACCTCAGAAGGGACAGATCAAGAAAGGCGAGAAATGTCATAGTTATGTATTGGTTGGGCATTTCACAAAGGACTGTAAGAAGGACACGGTAAAGGGGAGGTGTTACAACTATGGGCAGCCTGGTCACCTTAGTAGAGCTTGTCCTCAAAAGAAGGGGCTGAGAGTAGGCGCACCCATAGTGCAAGTACAGGATTTAGATGCAGCAGCTTCTAGTAGTGGACCGGATCGAGGTAGGAAAGTCTCTATAGAAGGTTTGCTCTCTATTTCATATTTTCTTATTCGAACTCTTTTTGACTCTAGAACATCACGTTCTTTCATTTCTAGTTCCTTGGTTGATTGTTTGCACTTAGATATTTATCTAGTTGTTGACCCTATAGTTGTTTCAAACCACATAGGAGGATCGGCACATTTATCCTTGATTTGTAGAGGTTTGAAAATTTTTATACTAGGCGTAGAGTTTGATTGTGGTGCGCTGGGATCGTTGGGATATGGGACAATTTTAGGGATGGACTGGTTATCCACTTATGGTGCGATATTGGACTACGAGAAGACATTCGTTAGACTAGAGACATGTGGCGAATGGACTCTTGAGGGACCCATAGAGATTTGTCATGTTGAGCTTCCTTTATTCCCTTAATCATCACTAGGAGATTTAGATTCAGCTCTAGTTGTTAAAGATTTCCCAAGCGCTTTTGAGGAGGTTAGGGAACTACCCCCTAAGGAAGAGATCGACTTTGGGATCTATCTGAATGACAATGCAAAGCCACTGGCATCACCCGTGAGACATATGGCTCCTAGGGAGAGGAAGGAGTTAAGTAAGCAGATTGATGAGCTATTGGAGAAAGGCTTTATTAGAAGGAGCATATCTGAGTGGGGAGCGCTAGTCGTCTTCGCTATAAAGACGGATAGTTCCCTTCGACTTTGTGTAGACTATAGAGAGTTGAATAAGCTCACAAAGAAGAATTGTTACCCACTTCCTAGGATAGACGATCTTTCGATCGGTTGGTTCGCTCTTCAGTATTTTCTAAACTTGACTTAGCCACTGTATTTCATCAGCTTAGGGTCGCTAGATACATTTAAGACACCCCCAATGGATTCTTTGAGTGGTTGGTTATGCCGTTTGGGTTGACTAATGCCCCAGCCTATTTTGTAGATTTGATGAGCCGTGTTTTTCGAGATGTCCTAAATAAGTTCGTTGGAGTATTTAGGGATGACATTTTTGTGTTTTCCAAGAGTAGGAAGAGGGCAACCCTTGACCTAATGTTCGTGGAGTGGAAAAGCCTAGAGTTTATTTTCACCTTTGATTTTAAGCCCTCTACAGACATTATGCCTGGATTATTGGTAGCACTTGAGGTTAAGCCTACCCTCATAGATCAGATTGGCTCAAGGCAGCTAGAGGATTTAAAGATTTTGAATATTCTGGATAGGATTAGCAGAGGAGAGGTCTCTAGACATCTCCAACGATATTCCATCGATTGTAAAGGGTGGCTAAGGAGAGATGGAAGACTTTGTATCCCCCGCACTGGTGATTTGATGAGAGCAGTTCTAGTAGAAGCACACCATTCATGAATGACTATTCACCCGGGTGGTGATAAGATGTATAGGGATATGAAGAGAGTGTTTTATTGGAGTGGTATGAAGAAGGATGTAGTAGAGTTTGTGGCTATGTCTTTTATACTAGAGAGTTAAGACGGAGCAGCAGAGGCCTGGCGGATTGCTTCAACCACTGGTGTACCCGAATGGAAGTGGGATAGTGTTTCGATGGACTTTATAAATGGTTTATCCCAATCTAGGAAGGGGAATAACAATATTTGGGTGATTGTAGATCGTTTGACTAAGAGCACGCACTTCATTTCGGTCAAGAGTAAGAGGACACACCTTATCTGGCATCCTTATACGTTCGTGAGATAGTCTGACTTCATGGAGTTCCCTCTAGCATAGTGAGCGACAGAGACCCTATCTTTACTAGTGAGTTTTTGAGAAGCTTGCAAGAGGCTTTAGGGACACATCTTAGATTGAGTACATCTATCACCCTCAAACGGATGGCCAAACGGAGAGAGTTAATAGAGTTCTCGAGGATTTTTTGAGGATATGCATTCTTGATTTTGGAGGAACTTGGGAGGAGCACCTTCCTTTAGAGGAGTTCCCTTATAATAGTAGTTTCAAGCTAGCATTGGGATGTCACCTTTTGAAGCCCTTTATGCAAGACCTTGTAAGTCACCTTCGTGTTGGTTGGAGTCTACAGAAAGATTGCTACTTGGTCTCGACATGGTTAGAGAGACTTCGGAAAAGATTGATTTGATTAGAAGAGGAATGAAGATGGCCCACGATAGACAGAAATCCTATGCAGATAAGCGGAGAAGAGATATTGAGTTCAAAATAGGAGAATTGGTTTTCATTGAGGTGTCTCCGCTAAGAAAGGTTGTGAGGTTTGGATCAAATGGCAAACTTGCTCCTAGATTCGTAGGACCATTCCCCATTATGGAAAGGGTAGGGAAGGTGGCGTATCGGATAAAGCTACCGGAGAGGCTCGCGGAGTTCATGATGTTTTTCATGTTTCACACTTGAGGAAGTGCTTGCACGATTCAGCAGAGGTAGTGGAACCTAGCCAACTTGAGGAAGTTGAAGCGGAGAGAGAGGCATCAGTTCATCGCATTACTACCAAGATCGTTGGACAAAATATTAAGAAGCTTAGGAATAAGGTAGTCCCTTTGGCTAAGGTGTAGTGGGGAGATAGTATTGAGGATGCTACATGGTAGGCTGAGGAAATATGCATCTCTTGTCTGCATCTCTTCGATAGTACATTTTTCACTTTCCGTTTCCATCTTTAATTTTGAATAGGTTCTTTCCTTTAGTAACCATTAGGAGGGTAGACCTTAGGATTTAACCTATGGATGGTAGGACTGAATGTAAACATGATACTAGAACGTGTTATGTATGTTGGACGCTAGTGGTTGCAAGTGTTTGCAAGTGGATGCTAATGGACGCATATACACACATTAGGCACTGTTATCTCTTAGGAATCCGCCTAACTAGGTCACTAAAGCATATGCAGACGGATGTGTGTGCACTTGCATTTTTATTTCCATGGTTGCTATAATGAGTGATTGTCATATGATTGTTGCATTTGGATGATGAGTGTAGCACGCATATAGAACTATCAGTTGTCATTAGGGAATTTTCATTCATTTGGACACATGGCACGGACATGGGAGGTCGATTAAATCAATGGACCACCGAATCTTTTGCAGTTAGGTACATTGACACTACACTATTGCATATAACATAATTTGCATTAGAAAGCTTAAGGACAATGGATGTAATGGATGGTGGTTGAATATGTGGTTGTAGAACTTGGATGAAAATATTTATTTCATTCTTCTATCCTTGGAGATTTTGGGGACGAAATCCTTTAAGGAGGGGAGAATGTAACAACCCAAAAATTTGAGCTATAAAAATTAATTAAATAATTTAATAAGTTTGTGAAATTGTCATAATTGAGCTATGGGAGTTGCACCATTGAGTCCGTGGCGATTTTCCGATCAATTTTCATACATAACTTATCGAAATCCAAGTCAGTACGGAGAAGATACGAGAGAAATATGTAATCAGAAAAAAAGAAAAAAAAAATATACTAAGGCCTAGGTCGACCCAAGCTTAGGTCAGGTCGACCTTAGGGTCGACCCCCATTATGTCTAGGTCGACCTGCCTCTTTTAATGGACGTAGATTCGTCTAGGTCAAAGGGAACACGTCATATTTTTATTTCTAAGCGATCCTGTGTATTCGTGCTTCCATCTGACGGTTCCCAAAGAGTCTATGACGTGGTTGCACCAGATTTAATCTTCAAATCCGACGGCTTGAGATTTATAAGTCACACTACAAAGAGAGCCCTAGGCCTAGTTGTTTTTCTCATTCATATTTTCTCCCAATTGGGTTCATTGCTTGAGGCTGAACCCTAAATAGAAAATATTTCTAGGGAGGAAATCTTTTTGTTAAAAATATTCTATGCCCTAAAAACTATATGAGACTGAGATGTATTTTCATGAGACATGAATTTGAGATATTTTCAGTTTTTGAGACATGTTATGTTTTTGTGGCTTAATTTTGAAGTTTAATGATAAGTTATTATTTAAATATTTCCGCTGTTTTTATTTACTGGTTTTGTGAATCTTAGTCTCTATGATGCTTTTGCTATAACTATAACGCACCATATTCTTTGGTGTTCCCTTTTTGGATATACTAAAGGGTGTGGGGTGTTTCAAAAATAGTTCAACCAAAGGCTGAATGCCGAGGCTGAAGGTAGATAGAAAATAAAAATGCTGGAATAGTAAAGACAACAGAATTTATAATGGTCCAATAGGTGGGTGGCTACATCCATTGTTGAGATGAAATTTTAATTCTTTGATCTACAGCCGAAAGGCTTTACGATGCTAATGTGGCAAAGTCCGCCATTAATGAGTTTTGATCAAAAGCTTGAATCTAAAAATGAAATGAGATTACAAATGATTATCATTCTTATTTCTCTTTTTAGTGTCATAGATCTTAATTATTTATCCGGGGTTTGGAACCCATAAATTATAGTGATATTATTAACTCTATAATTGAAGGAGAGTGTTTGTCTTGGATTGTTGACATGACCTATCTATGTAACTGTGATTTGGACATTTGTCTGGTTGCTTGTAGAATGATGCGGACTAAAAACGTGTTATTTCTGCATATAAATTTAGATGGCTTAACCATTGGACTTTGTCTTAGCTTTGGGCTATTTGATCCATTGATCTACTTTGGACTATCTAAGTAGTTGATCTATCTTTGGACTATATAAGCTATTGCTCTAGTTGTTCACAGAGGCAATTTTGACCATAAATGGAAACAGCTTCGGTCTTATATGCTGAATAAGACTTTACGGGCCTTTGCTTTCGGTTATGTCCGCCTTGAGCCATTGTTTTAAGTAAAGATACTCGTGGTCTGGAGGTTGTATGTAGCCTTGGTATTAGATAAATAGTAGCATGCTTAGATCCTTTCGTCTTTCGGTATAGAACCATCCTCATGGTCAATTCATTTGGTTGATCGCCAGCTCGATAGGTTGTACTTTTGGTTTAGAGCCAGCTTGGTAGCCTTTGCTTTAGGTTGAACCCATATTATGCTTTGGGAGAGGTCTGACCTAGGTCATGACAATCACTTTTTGAGATGAGTAACACATATGGTCCTTGGGTTTCATTATATTCTTGACGTTCTCTTTAGATCATGGTATTATGTACCATTCGGTTGTCGTTTGGGCTCGGCGTCTAGCCTTCGGCACCTTAGCCATTTATATTGGGCATTCAACACTCCAACCTCATATATTCTTAGGCATGAGGTCTTAACCTTTGTACCAATATACCAAAGGGAGTTATGTAGGATTACATATAAAGTATTCATTATCTTTTTATACTTACAATAGGTCGAGTACAAAGTATTGCTTTAGGCACTGGTAGAAGAGTTGAGCCTTTCAACATTCATGTGCAAATAATGCCAAAGGATTTTCCCTTCAGGTCTTGGCTTATGTAGCCAAAGGTTGAATATAGCTAAATATCGGTTATGGTATAGAACATTCCTGTAAAGTTTACTTCGTATAGATAAACACAAACTGAACTTTGCGGTAAGAGTTAGATCATACTTTTTGTACCATGTCATTATTGTTCTTTTTCTCGACCTATATCAAGTTCCCATAACTTTAAAACCAATGCCTAAAAGAATTTGTTATCATTTCTAACCTCAGTGCAAGGGTTTTTTTAAGCATAAGGGACATATCAATTACTACTACAAGAAGAACGACTATAGCCTTGTGTAATGTGGTCCATACTAGCTTTTTCTTGAATTAGGGTAACCGACCCAAGCCATTATTTGGGTGTTACTCCTTGAGCTACTTTCCCATACTCATAAGAATTTTATGTGGATGGACCCATGTGTTCTAGCTCTAAAACTAGGCAAGCGCGGCTCTACACGAGGAGGCCTTACTCCCAATCCTTTCAAGAGTTCGATTTATCACTCTGACCCATTAAATGCTTATCTTGGTTTTAAATATTAATGATAAAATTCATCCACTTTAGATGTGGAATTTTCCATGAACATGATTAATTTACTATGTAGTGGACTGGTCCTTTGAGTTACGATATTGGACTATCATGTCCAATCCATCTGCTTACTACATGGAATGTAGAGCCAAAATACGACCTTTAGGGGAGTAATAACCTCTTTGAGAATATATATATATATATATATATATATATATATATATCCCTATAGGGAAGTTTTTGGTTTTATGGTCGGAGCCAAGATAGTTTTATAATCAAAGACTTCAGATAACATGTCATGTAGAAAGACTCAAAGCCACTATTAAAATAGATCATAACTTCACTATAATTATTAATATTAGAAGCAATATCGTCTTTGGTCTTGGTGCAAATACCAAATATCGTAACATAGAATGAAAATAATTTGATATGAAGATATCCAGCCATACGGAAAATTTTATTTCATGAAAACTTTTGACAACATACTTCAATTATCAAGACCAGGTCTTACATGTATGTCTTTTCAAAAATTATTATTGGTAGCCTTGTGGCCTAATGGCATGGCACAAATTGGCCATAACTGAAAAATTAGATGCATCTAAGTCTTTATAATGGCATGACACTACTCAGCTATGGCTAACCAAATAAAAGCTCGTACTTGCAGTAGCCTTGTGCTGTGGTAGGCTATTAGATGTTCTATATTCCACGCTCTAAGAACTAAGTTAACGTCCATTATTTTTAGTATATATGTACCCAAAGGAATTCCATCCTGAATTATAAGGGTTCCTTCCAAATTCCAACCAAGAGGTCCATATGATAGATCCTGTGTATTCGACATTATATTTTGATGGAAAACATCCTCTCTCTTAAACTTTCAGGTTTGGATTCATTGATTTTAATATTAAGTCATCATTTAAATATATTGTGGTATTCTCATAGCATCTCGGTCCTGGAGTACGGGCAAGAAGTCCAAAGACTCTTCTGGTGGTTCATGATTTTCCTAAGTATTGTAATACAATCTTTAGTGATAGCCATTTCGAGCTCTACCAAAAGCATGGCTCATAGCTATGTACTAAAGAAAAGGGAGTATGCCCCGTTGACGTCTTTGAAGTTGTTCTATACGCCATAATACAAAAGACAATTCATCTGCCTAATTCCCTTTGAATGTAATCAAGCACTTCTTTAACAAAGTTTTGATTATCTTATTTGTGGCATCGTTGGCTTATGTATGAGCCACTAATAAGAAGCTTTTAATTATGCCATTATCTAGCAGTATCAATAACTTCTTGGATTTCGAATTGAATGTCAGTATTAGTGATTATCTTGTATAGCAGGCCAGATCTTGATATTGTGTTTTTCATAAAAAAAATTGATGACTTGGTATTGGTGGATATGGTATGTCTTTGACCCATTCGGTAAAGTGATCGATGGACATAATGACATAGAATCTCACTCCTTTTGCAATAGGAATAGGGCCTACTCATATGTCAAAGGGCCATGGACTCATCATTGGAGTTAGCCGCTGGGTGGAACTCTCGAAATTTTAGCAAACTTTTGGCAATGATCGCTTTTTTTGCATATTCTAGAGCATTTTGGTTCATTTTGTATCAATAAAAGTATTTTCTCATATTTTCTTAGCTAGTGTATGGCCTCCACAATGGTCTCCACAAAGTCCATCGTATGCTTCTTTCATTGATTGCATACCTTCGCGGTGGTTTAACATAGAGAATAAGGTGTCACATATCCCCTCTTATAAAGAATTCCATCTGAAATAGTAAATTTACGAGCATTATATTTGATACTCTAGCTTTGGCAAAATCCGAAGGCAAGATATTATAAGTTAACGAATGTATAGAGTCATCCAACTTTCTCCAGCCACTGTCGGTTTAGTGGTTTCGGTGCGAGCTGCCTGAGCTCAAGTTATAATAAAGACCTTCGCAGGTACTTATATGCTTGGTTTTTCCAAAACCCTAGCTGGAATGAATTTATACTCTTGGATATCTCAAGAACTTGCATATTTGGCCAATGCATCATCTTGTGCATTTCTATCTAGGGAATGCTTTCGATATTATAACTTTGGAAAGTAGCAAGTTAACTTCTTCACTATCTTTGAGCATGGAGCAAGACAAGGATCACTTATTTGTTAGTTCCTAAGGACTTTGTTGACTATGAGTCGATGATCCTTATAGACTCTTATCTCTGAAAGATTGGTTGAGATGCTATCTTTAATCCAACAATCAAAGGTTCATACTCAACCATGTCGTTATTAGCAAAAAGGTAACCTTCATAGCATTATAAATTTTATGGTTATCTGGAGTAATAAGTACAAAGCCAACTCCTACTCCCACTCATTGGAGGCACCATCGACAAAAAGTTTCCATGAAAGCTTTTTGGCTTTGTTATCCTTTAGCCCTTTGATATCAAAACATGTACATTAGAAATAAAACTAGCAAGTTTTCGCCCTTTAATAGTAGTTCTAAGAATGTAAGAAATATCATATTAGCAAAGTTATATGGGTAATTTATACTTTTAAAGAAATACAAACATTTTGGCCAAGCACAAAACTTGGCCTCCAGATTACTTAGATTTAACTAGCATGCCATCAGCATATAGTTCCATATTTTGGTCTACCTATTTAGTGAATATTCGGTTGACAAGCCTTTGAAAGGTACCTCTAGGGTTTTTCAAATGGAAAGACGTATCCTTATAGCAAAATAATCTCATGTTAGTTACAAAATTAGCATTCTCTTCTTCTGGTTTAAACAATAAAATCTTGTTATAGACAAAATAGCATCCATAAATGAAAGCAGTTGATGTCCACTTGTAAGACTGACTAATCGGTCTATTTTTGGCAAAGGAACGCAACCTTTCGGGCGTTTTTTAAATCTATAAAGTTAATGCAAGTCCTTTACTTGCCAATTGTTTTTTAAAAGGCATAAGAATAGTAAGCCACTTTGGGTCTTGTTCTTCTCATATGAAATTGTTCCTTAGCAAATTTTAAATCTCTTCGTGTAATGTTGCATACCAAACCTTATCTAAGGGTCGGCATCTTTGTCTTACAGAAGTATATTTTAGATCAATTTTCAAGCAATGGTAGATTACTAAAGGATCTAGTAAACCATATTGTCGTGAGACAAAGCAAATACATTTAAGCTATTTCATAGGAATGCTATCAATTCCTATCTGACCATAGGGTGAAGATTAGTCCCAATTTTAACAAATTTTGTAGGATCTATTGGATCAATGCTCATGAAGAGTTTCAACAGCTTGTTCTTTTCCGTTTCCGAATCTTGGGTCTAATTTGAGTTCAATCTCTTCTCTGTTGTTTATTTCCTCGACAACATAAGTACACTTTCTCTTTTGGGTAAAAGACATATTACTTTGCCGAGTACGTATATCCTCAAACCACTTATGATAGCATAACACTTGAATTATACTTCCTACAGTTGTGCTTTCACAATATACTTTCAGCGGAAGTCTTCTAAACTTTCGACTATAGGGAATAATTTCGCAACTAAGCTAGCACAACCAACATATCTTTCGCCTTCAATGAGAGCCATTTCTCTACATGAATCATTAAGTAGGACTTCTTTTCACATTTGGTTTTTCTATCAATGCCGAAGTGACTAGCATTCTCTTTGATTTTAACACCATTAACATATGCATAATCTTTCCTTTTATTTATCATATTTAAGCATGTGTAATATAGTTTCCTAGAGAACCACCGATTCCCCTTTACACATCCTTCCCTACCATATTTAGGGAACTTTATATGCCTATGTGTGGTTGAGATATAGCCATTAATCGTATCTAGAGCGGGCCTTTCGAAAAAGAGGTTGTACACTAAGAGGACATCCATCACAACAAATACAGTTTAAATAATCTTGAAGGTAAGGTCCAGAACCCACTTTCATTAGTAAACTGCATTCTATTGTAGAAACAACTCCTTCATCGTTAAATCCATATATCACAGTGGAGCTAGGTTTCAGTATGCTTTCGATTAAGTCCATTTTGTCAAAAGTATGTTTAAGGATGGTATTTACTGCAGCTTCAGTATCAACCATTATTTTAGCAACTTCAGATAAAGTAATTTGAGTTGTAATTATAAGGGGATCCTAGTGGGGGTGACAAACACCCCGATTATTACCCCCCTCCCCCTCCCCACTCCTAAAAGTAACATTAGGTTCTATTTTACTCATATTTTCAAACCTTCCAATCTCAAATACATTCTCCTTTTTTCCATAGGCTTCATTGATGTATCCAACTATTATTAATTGCTCCGACCACTATGGGCCCTCCAAATTCACATTAAAAAAAATTCTTGGTGTCGGTAATGATCCCGTTGGCTGACTAGATTGGATAAGGTTTCATCACTAATGGAGTACATATTTGCACACTTTCACTTCTTAGAAACTCTTTTAATTCTTCTTCTTGAACTAGTGTATTGATTAACGACTTTAAGAATCTCTATTCTTTAAATTTTGTGACCATTTTATCTATTTATGAGAAATATGCACCTCCTTGGTTTAATTCTTCTTGACCAAACCTTGTATTTGGAAGTGTATACTTAACCCTGTCTTGGGTCAATGCAGTCTTATGAATGGGTCAATGGAAGACTCTCCACAGGTTGGATCTCTCTTCTCGGTTTCTTAGCTTGGTTGAAATCTCGACCTTCATCATTCCACTTTCGAACTTTGCATTATGCTCTTATAGATTCTTCAATTCTTAACTTGCCTTGAGCTCTATAGAAGAACACATACAATATAGTACACTCATTTTAATCTAACCTCTCTAGAATGGTGTATTCTTCCACAACCTTGAAGTGGTCATAATAAGTTTCAATTATTCTTATATGCCCTTCACATTCACGATAATATCATTGAATCTTTTGCGATGGTTTTTTAGCGATTCACCTTTCCCTTTTTTTATATCAGCCAACAAACTGATCCAGCTCTTGATCTCTCGGTGCAAAGAATTTAGTTAAGAATTTTATTACTGATTATTCCCACGAACCTATGGAATTTGGAGGATAACGCTTGAACCATTTAAGAGCATATCCAGTGAATATGCAGGTAAGAATTGACATTTTACTTCATTAAAGGCCGAATGACCTGCATTTGAATATCATATAGTATTAGATGATCTTCAGGATTAAGTTATTCGTCATAAGACAGCTTTAGGACTGGAAATCCCATGGGTAATGGAGCTCTCATGATTTCATTAATAAACGATTGAAATTTTCTTACTCTCAATTCCAAGTGAGAATTAGATCTTTCTTCTTGCAACTTCTGCATTTTTTCAAGTCTTACTATATTAGGCCTACAGAGGTTTATCCTTTCAGGACTCAAAATTAGGGCCTTTTTGGGTTGACTTTCTTCAGCAACTCAGGAGGCTTCTCCCCAAACTTTAGCAGCAGTTTCTTTCACAAGCTCATATTCCTCTTCTTCCCTGATCATGCATCTTTTATCAAGGTTTCTACTAGTTTATGGAAACCGGTGCCTTCATCAATATTAATCGCTACAGACTTCTTCACAATTTTGATAGTTTTTTTATTAAGGCTTGATATTCATCCAACCGCTTAGTGGTTTTTGCCCATGTAAGTCATCATCATCCTTCGGAATTATTCATCTGAAGTGACCGAGGACCAGTTACTTCAGTTGTAGAATTCACCACTTAAATAGCTATCTGTGTGACCTCATCATCAATCGCAGGTGACTGCCTGCCTTTTCTTAGAGTGGATTTTGACTTCATCTCCTTAAATCGAAACTTGGTTGGAAACAAATGGCGAAGGAATGGAACGTAGGTTGTTGTGCCCTCCTAGTTTCAAAAATGTTAGTGAGATTTTTCGTCACTTCTAACTCCTTAAATGTTTGAAGGAAAACTCTACAATTTTAAATAGATTAAAATGGTTTGACTGAAGGCTGAATGCTGAGGCTGATTGTAAATAATAGTGCTGAAATAACAATGATAAGAGAATTTATAGTGGTTTGGGAGCCAAGTACCTACATCCATTATTGGGAACTTCTTTTAGTTCTTTGGTCTATAGCAGAAAAGCTTTATAATAATGATGTGACTAAATCCTCCATTAATGAGTTCTAAACAAAAGACAGAACTTAAAATGAAAATGAGATTACAAATGATTGTCGTTATTGCTTTTCTTTTTGCTGTTAGATCGTAATCCTTTGTTCAGGGGTTGGACCCTCCATTTATAGTTATCATGTAGCTCTTCCATTGGAGGAAAGCATTTCTCTCGGATTATTAACATAGCCTGCCTATGGTATTGTGAATTGAACATGTGTTGTCATCTGGTTGCTTGTAGAATGACGTGGATTGATGACGTGTCACTTTTATATATAGAGTTAGGTGCCTTGACCTTTGGACTTTGTAGTAGTTTTAGGCTATCTAAGACTTTGATCTATCTTGAGGATATCTGTGCCATTGAACTAATTGTTCACAGAGTCACTTTTGGCATTAGATTGAGACAGCTTTGGTCTCATATGTTGAATGATTCCTTCTTCGCATTTGCATTCAGTTATGGCCACCCTTAGCCGTTGCTTTATGTAGAGATGCTCATAGAGTCTCACTATATGATTTGGATGTTGCATATAACCTCGAAAAATTAATAATAGTAGCATGCCTTGATGCTTTCGTATTTTAGTATAGAGCCAGCCTGGTGACCTGTACTTTCGATTGAT
This sequence comes from Allium cepa, assembly GCA_030765085.1. NCBI lineage: Eukaryota > Viridiplantae > Streptophyta > Magnoliopsida > Asparagales > Amaryllidaceae > Allium > Allium cepa. The sequence goes on from CM060941.1 coordinate 1,049,516,659, forward strand.
AGCCAGATTGGTGGCCTGTACTTTTGGTTCAGAGTCAACTTGATAGCCTTTGATTTCCGCTTAGCCCATATTATGCTTTTACAGTAGCTTGACCTAGGTTATAACAAACATATTTTGAAACAAGTAACACATATGCACTCATTTTTCATTATATTTTGGACCTATTCTTTGGTTCACAGTATTGTGGATCATTCAACCTGTTGTTTGGACTCGGCATCTAGCCTTTGGTTCCTTGGTTATTCAAAGGGCATATAGCCCTCGAATCTTGTCTATGCTTTGACACGAGTGATTAACCTTCAGACTAATATACCATTGGGAGTTATGCGAGGACATATACAAAGTATTCATTGACATTTAATACATATGAAATATCAAGTACAAAGTAGGGCTTTTAGGCATCTGCTGAAGGGTTGAGCGTTTCGATATTCATGTGCAAAGAATGCTTGCGTACTTCAAGTCTTCGATTATGTAGCCAAAGGTCGAAATTAACTAAGTAATAGTTATGGTATAATAATAATATAGATGCACTAGATTTTAAACTAAAGTCGAAGATGATGAACAAAATCTAAAAATTGCATAAGGTGTTAAGTCAATAAAGTTGGTGAAGCCAAAATCGCTCATGTGAGATTTGAACAAAGGAGGAGATGACAAAATGAATTTAAGGGAAATGGTAGATTTGGAAAATTAAAAATTAAAGTGAATAAAGAAGGATGTTAAAAGAAAAGAGAAAATGATGGATGTTTACACAAATATGAAAAAGGCCAATTTAGTTTAAAGGACAAACCACCAAAGTTTTTCAGCTTCCAGAACAGCCTCTTCAAAATTTAGCCACATGACACATTCTACTCCACATATCATTACTCGCATATGCACAATACTGTTGAATATGCGATTATATGATTTTTTTTGATGATAATATATATATATATATATATATATATATTCGTTTAAATGTATTTGTTAATGTACTATTTATTAAATAAATATTTGCTGAATAAAAATAAATAACATAGAATTTGAATTCAAACAGAAATTTTATTCAAACAAATGTTTATTAAAGTCTTTGAATAGTACAAATTTCAAGCTCTCACTATATATATACAATTTCAATTACAGTATAATTTTGATTACATCACATTTACATTTGACCTCACTACATATCACTCATTCACTCAACTCGTATTTTTTCTTCAACTTTACTCCAAATTGAATCCAGCATTTGAGCAATCTGCAAAAATAAATATTGACGCGGTAAAATTGAAAAGGAAATATTTTTGCAGTATAAAATAAAATGTAGATGTTGAAAATAATATTTGCCTCAGTTATTTGGGTTTTTCGTCGTCATTTAATTCTGAATCCATCATACGAATAGCTTGTGACATACACAGTGTATCACTGGATATGCCACAAGGCCATGCACACCTATATATACACTTGATAAAATTACAGGGACAGGTGAGCACAGGTCAAACCCAAAACACCGGCTTCAACTCAGGAGGAATAAAAATAATGTCACGACACAAGCACTAGGTCAAACCCGAGCTTTAAGCTAGATTCAACTCAGGTGCGCTACAAAACATCATAAAACTATCGAGCATAAAATTCAAATACAACCAAACTGTGCTGTGATGGATATGCAACCAAATTCCACCAAGTGAATATGATAACACAACACAAGACTACATATTCAAGTGCATGACCATCGAACTAAGTCAGAAACCCACAGTAACAAGTTCAGCATGAAGGCCAGAGTGTACATGAAGCAAATATGCAAACTGCCTCGAATGGTACAAGTTAAAGACTGCAACACTACGGCAACTACAAGTGACAGCAGTGTGAAACTAAACCATAAAGAAAATGCAAAGTTCAAGTCACTGCTACCATGATTCGAGTGCATGCTACAGGTCTGAAACTCAAACCATGTTCAGGCCTCAAAAATGAATCAGAGATTACAAACCAACATACTTAGTTCAAAAGATCAAGTCCAACTACCAGCATTTCAAACACAATTTACAACCAAAGACTGCGCATTCAGGTACAAGACTGAACGAAACATCAACAACATTGAAATGACAATATCAAAGTCAATGCAGCAACCAGAACAAATGCAACAACCAAAACAAATGCAACAGTGAATCACAAACCAAGTGCACCAAAGGAATAGCAACAATGCACAAAGGCTACAGGTCTGGCAAGAGATAAGAAAGCATATGCACCAGTATCAGACTCGAGTGCATATACAAGTATGCAACTGTGAAACTGGATCAAGCAAGTGCAGACTCAAGTGATACAAGCAAAACTCCAACCAGACTATTATGACAACATAGCAGCTCAAATATACAACAAACACAGAGCATCATCAATGGAGCCACAACACAATACTACAGAGTGACACTGCAGCTACAAATCAACAAATGAAATATATGAACCAGCATAACCAAGTGAACTGCAAGTGTCGACCAAACAACTCAGTGCCATCACAAAAAACAGACATGCCAAAGTCTAGGAATTATTTCAAATAAATAAAGTCGAACAAATCCATGTCAAGCCAGGTACAAGCCAAAGAAAGAAAGTTGCATTAGGAATTTCAAATTAAACGAGTCAGAGCCGAAGTCAAACATTATCACAATATCAAGTCGAAGTCACAAAGAACGAAATCAACATCGTCAGATCAAAATCGAAACCGTGATGACCAAGAAAAAACGAACAGTTCAAAATTAACACAGTGTTATTCAAGTAAATTGAAAAAGTCAGTAATTAATCTTAAGCATCCAAATGAAGATCGAATGGCCGAAGCACGGTATTGACAAAATCAAACAACTATCAGACGAATGAAAAATAAGGAGATAGAACTATATATAAACCCATAATCATCATCGGCTGAAGGATAATCGAGTTTAAGCAAGCATAACAGAAAAGCTAAAAGGAATAACTCACATACCAAATCACCGATCTCGATCGAGAAGGAGCAGCCGTATTCAAAGTACAATCGATCGTCAAGCAATCACGAAGAACAATCCACCTGATCGAAGTAATTAAATCGGCTTCTTCAGTCTCATACAAAGCCCTAATTTGCAAGCAAAGGAACGAGCTGCCATTATACAGAACAAAGAAGGAACGGGCCGAATACATAAGAAAAGAAATAAAGGAGGCCGTGTTTTGCATAATTAAATTGGGCCGGCCCCTTTTTCTTTTATATAGGATTAAAAGTTTAAAATTAGGGTTTTGTTGTTTTTAAGTGTTTTTAAATTATCGTCTTTTGTATTTTCTTTTGAAAATTGTATAATTACTAATCGTGTGACTAGAGGACAAATTACGTGGCGTAGTTTGAGAATTCGCAACTCAGTGGCTGAGTTGTGGCAGGCTTTTCAGCGTAGAGTTAGGTTAGTCAGTAGCGGGTATCGCGAGTTTACGTGTGTAAGCGTGTGACTACTTAATTTCTAGTAGAAACCTTGGGGCAGCATGTAGGCAGGGTTTTGCCGAAGCTGGGTAAATTCTGTGTCGTTCTATTTCTGCATTTATTATTCTGCTATTATCTGTGCTGCTATAATTTTTGATATATCTGTGTTGAAATAATTTTATAAGCTTCCGTAATAATTTTTATAATTAATAGCATCACCCTATTCACCCCCCCTATAGGGTGAAATCAATCCTACAAATGGTATCAGAGCTAGGAATATAAGTCAACTTTTGTTTTAAAAAATTCGTTTTTTAAAAACCAATTTTTGTTTTAAAAATTTGAATTTTTAAAATGGCTTCTTTTAATAATGTTTTTGCTGAGGGTCGGTCCATAGTTAGACCACCAATGTTCAATGGTGTATATACCTACTAGAAAAATAGAATGAATTTTTTTTTGAAAACCATTGACGCTTGGAATATTGTTGAGACAGGTTATAGAGCACCAACTATAACTGTAGATAATCAGGAAATAGATAAACCAAAGGATCAATGGACAGAACTAGAAAATAAATTACAAAATGCTAATGCTAAAGCTATGAATTCTATTATCTGTTCATTGGATCAATTTGAATTTAATCGTGTCTCACATTGTCTAACTGCACAGGAAATATGGAACACACTAGAAGTGACTCACGAAGGAACATCTCAAGTCAAAGAATCTCGCCTTGCCATGCTAAGCAGGGAATATGAGAACTTCACAATGGTGAAGGAAGAAAATGTCAAAGAGATGTATGGATGACTTTCCAATATCATATACAAATCAAAAGCTCTCGGAAAATCATACACAGAGTTGGAGATAGTCCGAAAAATCCTCAGAGTCCTTCCGCGAAGTTTTGAAGCCAAAGTGACTGCCATTCAAGAATCAAAAAATTTAAAACAGATGAAAGTTGAAGAACTCATCGGAAATCTCACCACTTATGAGCTAGAAATGAAATTCAAGGAAGAGCATGAAGGAGGAGATACTCGAAAGAAATCAATAGCTCTCAAAGGAACAACCGAAAGTGATGATGATAACGATGATGATGATGGAGCAGCAGAGCTGGCACTACTAATGAAGAAATTCAAAAAGTGGAATCACAGATACGGAAATCCAGCTCGAAATCAAAAATTGAAAAGCAGAATAGCCAAAGCACTAGATTACTCAGAAGAACAGAAGATCCTCCGGACATATCAAGCCCAATTGTCCTCAAAATCGACGCGACTTTGAAAAGAAATCAAAAAGGAGAAGTTTTGCAGCCACGTGGAATACAAGTGATGAGGATAATCAAAGTACTAACAGTGAGAGTGAGAAAGCAGATATGTGCCTTCAAGGAAATATAACTGATAGCGACGATGACGAGCTAAGCGATGTATCAAAACTCACTCGCTCGCAACTACTTATATATTTCCACGAAGTAAATGGCTGTTTTGAACCACTTAGGGAGAAATATGCTAAAATTGAATCACAAAGAGATAGTTTGATTGAACTAAATGAACAGCTTGAACAATTAGTTAAAAATATCAAAATAAGTTCCCTAAGTGTGATAAGTGTCCAACATTTGAAGAAGAAATTAAAAAATCAGAAATTAATATAAAATCACTTGAAAATGAAATTCTGATTTTGAAAGAGAACGAAAATACTAGGAGACAGAATTCTATTAAAAGGTGCACACAATTATTAAACGAAAATGAATCTCTTAAAACACAAGTCCAACAACTGTCAACGACTTTAGATAAATTTTCAAAAAGTGAAAAATCGTTGAATATGCTATTAGGGAAGCAAACTGTTAATACAGTTAGACAAGGACTTGGATATAATCAATCTAAAAATGTTAGAAATGAGATTAATCAAGTAAATTCAATGTGCACAATTTGTAGAAAATTTGGACACGATCAAAACAATTGTTGGTATAGGCCCAAACACGTGAAAACTATACCAATTTGGGTTCCAAAAGGCACAAATATAAAATCTTGCAAAGTTAAACAAATTTGGGTGCCGAAGGGAACATATATAAATAGTTTTAGGTCTCCACAAAATTATTTTTCTAAATATTCTGCCACTAACAACCATGGACCTATAAAAACAAATAGGTCATAAAAATCTTTTCCTGTGCAGGTGTGGTGGCAGGCTAAGGAACAACAATAGTGTTACTTGGATTCTGGCTGTTCCAAGGACACAACGGGCGACAAAGCAAAGTTACTTAGCCTAGTACAAAGGTGACAGAAGCACAATGGACAACAACAAAAAATATCTTAAAGGTAAAACAGGTAATGGTATATTTATTTGAACGATATATAAAATGTGATAATCTGCACCGTAATCTGAGTTAAATCAGCCAATAATGAGATGATGAAATAATGATGATTTTGATTCTGACTTATTCAAAATTGTTGGCCAATTATATTCTTATGCCTAAAACACTATAAAAATCTCTAGAGTCTTTGAATTACTTCATATATATTAGTTTGGATTAATAATAGTGTTTTGTTGGATGATAATACATTTGGTTATAATACGGCTAACTCTATATTCACGGTTTCTAACTATTTACATGGCTTCAATTCAAATTCAAGAGAATGTCATTTAAGAAGCTGTTAAAATTGATTTTGAGATATTTTGTTGGACACTTCATGGTCTGGTCTATCAAATTCTATAAATGATAAATTTGAGTGAAAGAGAAATTCAGATGCAGATTACACTGGTAATCTAGTTGATAGAAAAATTACTAGTTGAACGTGACTTTTGTTGAGACATTTAGTAACTGCATTGTTTTTCAAAGAAAATATATGCATATTTTTCATTTCAAATAATTTTCAAATAGTAGAAATTTTTCTCATATAACCCCTCCGAGAAAATCATTTTTGACCATGTTTTCAGATCAGTCATTTTGAAAAATTAATTTTATAATTATTTTTGAATTTGATTTTAAATCACTATTTTGACTAATCTGACTCCCCAATAATCATCGAAAAGATAAATAGTGATTGAAAAAGCTGATGAGTATTGACATTTATCATATATTATGACTCGAGACTTCTTTAGAAAGTTAAACAATAGTTATAAAACTTTTTGTTGGTAAAAATTCCATGACCATCTCTATTTCTATCATATTTCTAACGACCATCACTCATCAAAATTCTATATAGTTTGTCAATATGTGGTACTTTAAACAGGAATCTATTGTTTTTTCATTTTACATTTTTAATAAAATAAATGAATAAAAAATTAAATAATAATAGTAATAAAATTAAAATAAAATCCAAAGTATTCACTCTCATTTAAAAGTCCTCATGGTTATGCATGGGTGAAGTACTTGGAATTTGTTATGTGCTTCCATGCTCATTTAAAAGTCCTCACGGTTATGCATGTATGGAACGCATATCAAAATTGGTTTTCTTTTTAAATAAACAAGTTGATTCTAATCCCATTTAAAAGTCCTCACGGTTATGCGTGGTTAGAAGATACTTGAATTCATTTTTAAAAATAAAATTGGAATACTGCTAATCTCATTTAAAAGTCCTAACGATTATGCATGGTTGGTAGATATTCAAATTCCTAATATAAATATACCACAAATAGACACGGCTATATGGTTTTATATGATGACATCGCTCCCATCATTCTAAAAGTGGAATATGTGCCTAACAAAGTATTTATGATTTTTGTTTGATTTTTTATTGAAATTTAATATTTATATTCAATTGATTTTTAATGTTGGATTAATATCGATCACTTTATCTCTATTTTCTCTAACACTATTACTCTTTTGCTGATAACAAAAGGGGGAGAGAAAAGTTAAGATTTTGTCAAATAAAATCAAGCAAAGGTCAAATATTTTCTATTTGCATGCATCTAGGCTCATTTGCATATTTTTAATTATATGCACATATGAAGAGGGAGTTTTATGTAGAGAGGAAGCATTTAAATAGGGGGAGCAATTAGAGTATATCAATCATCAAATACATTTAATATGTTTCAAAATCTTAAATATATGTTTGTTATCATCAAAAGGGGAAGATTGTTGAATATGCGATTATATGATTTTTGTTTGATGATAATAAACATATATTCGTTTAAATGTATTTGTTAATATACTATTTTATTAAATAAATATTTGCTGAATAAAAATAAATAACATAGAATTTGAATTCAAACAGAAATTTTATTCAAACAAATGTTTATTACAATCTTTGAATAGTACAAATTTCAAGCTCTCACTATATATATACAATTTCAATTACAGTACAATTTTGATTACATCACATTTACATTTGACCTCACTACATATCACCCATTCACTCAACTCGTATTTTTTCTTCAACTTCACTCCAAATTGAATCCAGCATCTGAGAAATCTGCAAAAATTAATATTGACGCAGTAAAACTGAAAAGGAAATATTTTTGCAGTATAAAATAAAATGTGGATGTTGAAAATAATATTTGCATTAGTTATTTGGGTTGTTCATCATCATTTAATTTTGAATCCATCATACGCGAACAGCTTGTGACATACACAGTGTATCACTGGATATGCCACAAGGCCGTGCACACCGATATATACACTTGATAAAATTACAGGGACAGGTGAGCACAGTCAAACCCAAAACGCCGGGTTCAACTCAAGTGGAATAAAAATAATGTCACGACACAAGCACAAGGTCAAACCCGAGCTTTAAGCTGGATTCAACTCAGGTGCGCTACAAAACATCATAAAACTATCGAGCATAAAATTCAAATACAGCCAAACCGTGCAGTGGTGGATATGCAACCAAATGCCACCAAGTGAATATGATAACACAACACAAGACTACACATTCAAGTGCATGACCATCGAACTATGTCAGAAACCCACAGTAACAAGTTCAACATGAAGGCCAGAGTGTACATGAAACAAATATGCAAACTGCCTCGAATGGTACAAATTAAAGACTACAACACTACGACAACTACAAGTGACAACAGTGTGAAACTAAACCACAAAGAAAATGCAAAGTTCAAGTCACTGCTACCATGAGTCGAGTGCATGCTACAGGTCTGAAACTCAAACCATGTTCAGGCCTCAAAAATGAATCAGAGATTACAAACCAACATACTTAGTCCAAAAGATCAAGTCCACCTACTAGCATTTCAAACACAATTTACAACCAAAGACTGCAAACTCAGGTACAAGACCGAACGAAACATCAGGAACGTTGAAATGACAATATCAAGTCAATGCAGCAACCAAAACAAATGCAACAACCAAAACAAATGCAACAGTGAATCACAAACCAAGTGCACCAAAGGAATAGCAACAATGCACAAAGGCTACAAGTCTGGCAAGAGATAAGCAAGCATATGCACCAGTATCAGACTCGAGTGCATATACAAGTATGCAACTGTGAAACTGGATCAAGCAAGTGCAGACTCAAGTGATACAAGCAAAACTCCAACCAGACTAATTTGACAACACAGCAGATCATATATACAACAAACACAGAGCATCATCAATGGAACCAAGACACAATACTACAGAGTAACACTGCAGCTACAAATCAACAAATGAAATATATGAACCAGCATAAGCAAGTGAACTGCAAGTGTCGACCAAACAACTCAGTGCCATCACAAAGAACAAACATGCCAAAGTCCAGGAATCATTTCAAATAAACAAAGTCGAACAAATCCATGTCAAGCCAGGTATAAGCCAAAGAAAGAAAGCTTGCATCAGGAATTTCAAATTAAAGGAGTCAGAGCCGAAGTCAAACATTATCACAATATCAAGCCAAAGTCACAAAGAACGAAATCAACATCGTCAAACCAAAATCAAAACCGTGATGACCAAGAAAAAACGAACGGTTCAAAATCAACACCGTGTTATTGAAGTAAATTGAAAAAGTCAGTAATTAATCTCAAGCATCCAAATGAAGATCGAATGGTCGAAGCACGGTATTGACAAAATCAAACAACTATCAAACAAACGAAAAATAAGGAAATCGAACTATATATAAACCCATAATCATCATTGGCTGAAGGATAATCGTGTTCAAGCAAGCATAACAGAAAAGCAAAAAGGAATAAATCACATACCAAATCACCGAACTCGATCGAGAAGGAGCAGCCGTATTCAAAGTACAATCGGTCGTCAAGCAATCACGAAGAACAATCCACCTGATCGAAGTAATTAATGTCGGCTTCTTCAATCTTATACAAAGCCCTAATTTGCAAGCAAAGGAACGAGCCGCCATTATACAGAACAAAGAAGGAACGGGCCGAATACATAAGAAAAGAAATAAAGAAGGCCGTGTTTTGCTTAATTAAATTGGGGCGGCCCCTTTTTCTTTAATATTGTATTAAAAGTTTAAAATTAGGGTTTTGTTGTTTTTAAGTGTATTTAAATTATCGTCTTTTGTATTTTCTTTTGAAAATTATGTGAAACTAGTCGTGTGACTATGGGACAAACTACGTGGCGTAGTTTGAGAATTCGCAACTCAGTGGCTGAGTTGTGCCAGAGTTATGAGCGTAGAGTTAGGTTAGTCAGTAGCGGGTGTCGCGAGTTTACGTGTGTAAGCGTGTGACTACTTAATTTCTAGTAGAAACCTTGGGGGTAGCACGTAGGCAGGGTTTTGCAGAAGCTGGGTAAATTCTGTGTCGTTCTATTTCTGCATTTATTATTTTGCTATTATCTTTGCTGCTATAATTTTTGATATATCTATGTTGAAATAATTTTATAAGCTTCCACAATAATTTTTATAATTAATAGCATCACCCTATTCACACACCCCCTCTAGGGTGAAATCGATCCTACAAATACAAACTACCACATCTAACATTGCCGCTTCCATATCATAGCACCCTACACCATCGTATCACACCCACCATGCTACCCTACACATGCACTCCGCCACTGCCTCCTGTTCCAGCCAACTCCCATGGCCCTCGCCTCCTTAAAGTGTAACCCAAACAATCAAAATCATGCATTTACTCACCGCTTATCGTGCTACCTACATCTTCCAGCACATCACGACATCATTGCTCACCTAATCTTACTCACCAATTATCAATTACTATAAAAATAACAACTTATATAAATAATTTTGTACAGTATCATTCTATGAGAAAATGATGTAAAATGAAATATAGAAAGTACACAATGTTACCGGGTCGTATCATTTAACCATAAAATACTACCATAAGGTAGGATCAACTATTACAAGATAAAATTGAAATGTTTTATAATTTTTTAATTCAATAAATGTAAAACGGATACAACACGATATCATTATGAAATGTTTTATGAAAAATAACAGGATTAATATTCAAAAAATTAAATAAAAATGATGTCACTTTTACAGAGCTATGCAGTTTTATTATAAATTAATTTATGAAAAATACTATATCAAGCGTTCAAAAAATAAAATAAAGGTGAAATCACCTTTACAAAAATCATAAAATGATGTTAAAAGGTGGAATTTAAATTTTTAATTCAAAAATGATACTAAAATTCATAAAAGCTTACTATAATCTTAAAAATGCTAGCATACTTCAAAACTGATACTACAGTTCATAAATGCAACTATTAAATATTGCTGTGAGATATAATATATACATCATCTAAAAAATGCTATAATTGCTTTTAAATTGCTACTACAATTTTAAAATGTTACCACAATTTTAAAATGTTACTATAGTTAGAAACTCTATTGTAACTCATAAAATGCTACTAAATATAACATTATGAATAGAAATATGCATAATTATATTTATTTAAAAAAATGATACTCCACACATTCGAAAAAGATGCTACAATTGTTTATTATTTGCTACCACAGTTTAGAAGCTATATTTACAACCCATAAAATGTTTCTATAAAATAACATTATGAACAAAAATATACATGGTTAGTTTATTTATAAATAACTACACATTTAAAAAGATGCTACAACTGTTTATAAACCACTTCTATAATTTAAAAAGTACTGCTATAATTTAAAAATTGATACTATAATATACATTATGAATGGAAATATACATAATTTATTTATTTAAAAAAAATAAAACTATATAGTAGCATTACTACATATTATCTTCATCTTACTCAATTTATTGCTTCTTCCTTAAATTTGCTGCTTCTACTTTAACATCAATCATTCATTCTTGTTGAAACTCAAAATCATAGTTGCCACCAGGACCATTTATTCTATATTTTTATTCGCTGTCTCCATATTGTCAAAGCATTTTAACTTCGCGCTTTCTTCAAAACCATAACCGACCGAGATCCACTGAACCGACGTCGAGATATGCTGTATCCCCACGAAGATTTGCTGCATCTCATCCCCTCACGTTCTTGCTTAAAAAAATTAAATATTTGTCCTTGGTACCACTAAATTGATAAGATTTGTCGATTACATTATTATTTTTTTCATATGGAGAATAACGACCTACCCAGTTAATAATAAATAATAAAAAAAGAATTGAGCCAGAAGACCGCACTTACATTAAATTGGAGTAAGAAAACAACACGGCTATAATTGCATAGTTTCATTATGCTACGCGACACTAAAACTAATAAATAATTTGTAATCCCATATTTTTGTTGGCATGATTTGCAAATCGTACAGGAAGCATCGATCAAATGCAAGAGAAATGCTGGAATGCAATGGCTAAAAACAAGTTAAGGAAATGGTGGGCAGGGCGTTACGAACAAATGTGCGGAGCTGTTGACGCCAGTGGTGACATAGTAGCCGCGAGTAGAGACAACGGCAGCTGTCAATTTTACGGGACCCACAGGAGGAGACATCTATGCATTTGTTGCTGTATTTATCTGCAAATTGCAGCATCGCGACGCAACAGCGCCAGCGGAATGTGCAACAAAATTACATCATATGTTATTTCGTATTTAATTCCACCGTTAAATAAACACATAAAACGAAAATAGCCCCACCTCATTGGACTGTGTTTCGTCAACAGCAACTCTAGCATCAGGCAAATGATAAATCCTTAAGCCAAAAATTGTAATCTATAAACGAGCAGCAATTAAAAGGGTAATTTGTGTGGTAGTTCACTGTTTAGACAAATTAATTAATTTCAATAATTGACTTCGATTGGTTCAGTACCAACCACACAGCGAAAGCCGCCCAACAACGCAAGAAAGATGTGTACACAAGTCGTGGACAGCTTGCCACATAAATTACGTAGTCGAGTATGATTTTGGGCCACTAGCATCGCTTCCACGTCTCCGTCGTCTACTTTTTATCGACAGCGACTTGACGATGGAATTATTGGTTTGTGGACGAGTTATATGATTGAGATTTTATTACGCATGGACCCGCGGCTACCAGGACAAAATGAGCGATGAGAGATCCCTGTCCGTATACAAGTAATATTCAACTACTTCTCTTTTTATTTTCCGTTTGATTTTTAAGTTATCTTCGATGCTGTTGTTTTATTTAAACAAATATATATATATGCAACTTGATATGTAAAATAATATTATTTTGTTGAAATAAGTTTTTAAATAGAACAAAATGAAACCAGGTTAACACTGTTCACAGTTTTAAATCTGTACTGCTCTGTTTGAACATGACGATTCCAATAAGTATAAACACAAATAGTGATTGGTAGAATAGACGTCTGCTATAACACAAAATAAAATATAAAACGTTCGATCCTGTTAAAATCTATTGTCTCATCACTTGTTAAAATATTTATATTTAAACAGATTTATAGACGCGTACCATTTTTATTTTGGATATTTTTTTTAGTTTGGGCCAAATTTGCAAACAAATTACAAGTTTAGGCCGAAGTCTAAACTATTTACAAAAGTATGTCAATTCTAAGTACGTTGGATGCCACGTTTACTGACGGCATTTCAAATGTCGCTAGTACACGTGTTGTGCAAACAACACTGGCGGCATTTGGAATGATATCAGTTTGCGGCATCCAAATGCCTCAGTTTCTGTTGCTTTATTAGGCAGCTTCCTTTTTAGTTTTGGCTTCTTCCAAAATTTTGGCAGATCTACAAAAATACTAAAATCCAAAACTGCTAAAATATTTGCAAAGTGTAGTTAATCTTGATTGGATTTAGTTATAACCGAGGAGCAACATCTAATTCTTCCATTTCAACAAGGATTATCTATAGCTGGTATGTTATTTTGGAAACCCTAGTTCAATTTTTTTTTTCTCATTTGCTGTTTGGTAACAAATGATGGTAGGTAACGGGTTGATTAAATGAATTATAGATTGGCTCCCAAGTGTGTACCAACGATCTGTTATTTAGATGGCAAATTAGTTGGTGACAAATTTAATTGTGGAAATATGATGGTGGGTTGTGTAAACCAGCTAGAATGTTGAAAGGTTGTAATTTGGCGCAGCTAAAAGAATCGATTTATAAAGCGACCAAGATAAAATCTAAAGAATTTGACATAGAGTTAGTGTGTAACTGGCCGACGTATTCAGGATCGATAGCCATTAAAATAGCCGATGACGATGACGTGGAGCTAATGTTTTCAGGTCATAAATCAATTGAGTTATTTGTTGGAAAAATTAGGCGGTTGCAAGTACAAGAACCCGTACGAGAACAAGCAGTTATTTGTGTAATTGAGGACCACCGAAGAATTGTTGAGGCAGTGAGTATCAGTCACGGAAACGCGTCTCCGAGTTTCAGTAATCCGACTATGACAGCGATGTACGGTCAATAACATGCCATATATGGATATCCGCCATGTATGAGTTATCAACAAGGCGTTCAGTATACCTACCTCTATCCAAGTCAAGGCAGCTTTACGCATTTGCTCGGAAAGCGAAACATTTATTTATGAATTTTATGTTGTATTAGATTGATAGTTGTGTGATACTTAAAAGTTTTGTCGCTGTATATGCAGTTATCTTCCTTATCGACCAACACCGCCAAGTACTGCCGGACCATCAAACTATCATATGTCTCCGTATATGTATCTCACTCCATCCAAGTTATATGATCTAAATTAGAGGAATTTCTCATTAAGAAGCAAAAATTTTTAGCTAGTAATTTCGGTACTGGTTTTAATTAATATGTATGTTTGAATTGCAGATTTCCTACATAGGATATTGCTACGCAATCCAATGCCGAAGTGGAGAATGTAAACGTAACCACAAACGACGAAGATGTTGATATTGAGATGGATGGGGATGAAGGTGAAGATGTCAATGATGAACACCCTGTAAATAGAATGGATTTAGTGAATATGGCCAAGAATGACATGTCGTGGATAGATAGCATGCAAATGAACAATGATCTTTTGAACTATGATTTTCCGGTTGAAAACAATATTCCCGAAGACAGTGATGAGGTGGAAATGGATCTACCTTTGGATGATATCATGGCAGGGTCAATCGTTGCAAACAATGAGCTGTTTTCAACCGTAAATGTTCAGAATGGATACAAAGTTGGCATGATTTTCGAGACGAAAGCCAAGTTGTTACAACAGTTGAGCGAATGCTCGATTTTGCATGCCTTCTTTTAAAGTGATAAAATCAAATAAAAGCAAATACACCGCTGTCTGTAATATATATGACAACTTTAAATGGAGAATTCATGCCGTTGTGTCTAAAAAATCGGAGTAGAACTGGTGGATTGCAAAGAAATATCCTAACGAACACAATTATGTTAACCTAACGGTAAACTCCACTCACAAGCAAGAGGCTTTCAATTTGGTAGTGTTAAAGATCATACCTTTTGCGAAAGCCGGTCAGAACATAACAGCCGGAACGGTGCAAGTTTTGATAGAAGAACAGTTGTTAGTGAAATTTAGTTATACGAAGGCTTGGAGAGTTTTGAGTAAGGTAGTGGAAAGAATTTATGGCAATTGGACAGAGTCAGATAACACTATAAGATAGTATTTTGCTAAAATAGCTAGAACGAACCCGGAAAGCGTTGGACATGTTACGACTGATGATTATGAAGTCTTCGATCAAGCTTTTTGGGCTTTTGGGCCTCGTATTGGTTAAACGTACTTACTTTAATTTGAAAAAAGAAAAGATACACAAATATTTTTTGAGTACGTTAATTGTTGTCAACTATAATAAGCTTCAATTGTTAAGTAGTTCATCTGTGCTTAAATTACTACTACAAATTTAAACGTTCTCATGGCTGCTATTTAATTAAATATTACGATCACCATTAAATTATGTTGGAAATCATATCCGTAAATGCGTTTGTATGACATGAGTTTCAAGTATAACAACCAGTATCGCTTCTACTTAAATCGATAGAGACTTGATGATGGAATTATTGATTTGTAGACGAGTTATATGATTGAGATTTTATTACGTATGGACCCACAGCTACAAGGACAAAATGAACTATGTCGGATTTGCTGAGATGTATAGAAATTGTGAGAGATGAGAGTTCCCTGTCCATGTACAAGTAATATTCAACTTCTTCTCTTTTTTTTTCCGTTTCATTTTAAGTATCTTTGATGTTGTTGCTTTATTTCACCAAATATATGCAACTTGATATGTAAAATAATATTATTTTGTTGAAATAAATTTTTAAATAGAACAAAATGAAACCAGGTTAACGCTGTTTACGGTTTTAAATCTGTGTTGTGTTTTTTGAATACGATGATTCCAAAAATTATAAACACAAATGGTCTTTAGTAGAATAAACGTCTGCTATAACACAAAATAAAATATAAAATGCTTAATCCGATTAAAATTTATTGTCTCACCACTTTTTAATATATTTGTATTGAAATAGATTTATACTCCTTTTATTTTATATTTTTACATGAAAGTTACATGCACTATTAGTCATACAAAACGCAAATTAATACAGTATCTTCTACAGTATACGCTTATGCAGTTATACCCATAATCTATATAATAAAATTCCTCTGTTGGTGATTAAAGACAAAGAGAGGCCAGGATTTATTCTCAGCACATATATCAAGCGGCTTCTGATTCTCCAGATCATCCCATTATACATGTTACAGTCCACGACCTATCCCACATTTTCATGAACAAATCTATATAATAAAATTCCTCTGTTGGTGATTAAAGACAAAGAGAGGCCAGGATTTATTCTCAGCACATATATCAAGCGGCTTCTGATTCTCCAGATCATCCCATTATACATGTTACAGTCCACGACCTATCCCACATTTTCATGAACAAAAGACAAAGAGCGGAAAAGATTGATTTTGGCGAATACGTTAGATGGTGGATATTAATCCACGTAAGCTGAGGCAGTTTACTTCATTGTGTCTTTAACATTAAACATAAATTAAGAACTTTCTCCCCCACGTCTTCCCATCAACTTCATGAAACCTCGCTCTTACATCCACAGTTTTAATTCCACGTACGTTCCTCTATCTCTCACGATCCGATGAAGAGGCGAGTCAGAATTTCGCAAGCAGCAACTGCTCAAAATTTAGGTATTCCTCTCTTCTTCTCTTTTCCATAGTTTTTATTTTCATTAATAATGGTTGTTTCAGTTGATTTTATTTCGGTTCATGGTTACTATTTCCTTTGTATACAACATGTATTGTTTGCATTGATATTGATTTCCGTTGATTCTTAGTATGTTAACCATTGTTCATTATTCCACCATGTTCATTGGTTTCATCAAAAAAATATCACTTTTCTGCCAATGTTTATCCGCAGACAATGTTTGTGATAATGTCAACTCCACCAAGTCCTCCCTTCTTAACTATGCGTACTTATTATGAAAGTATAAAGTTTAAAGACTTTCTAAAGTAAAATTACAGAAACTTCTCTTAATAGGAATTTTGCCCATCCTTTGAATAAAGAACTTATTTTCTGTGTTGGGTTTTTGATATTAGCTGATAGTTTTGTTAACGGGATATTTATTTTCTATTTAATTTTTCTAATAAAAATGCAGGGAACATTGTTAGACTTTTCAACAAGGCAATAACGACAGTGGGTATACTTAGAGAACTTCCAAGACCTTAAGGTAATGTACATCTTAACTCTATAAACCACATGATTCTGATTACATCTGTTTCAATCTTTTAGTAACCAAAATTTTGTTTCGATATTTCCTATAATAGGCTTACAGGTTACCCTAAATAAGAACATGTAATAGAATGATAATTAATTTCATGGTACCTTGATATAATTGATTTATTTATTTCCATGCAACAATTTACATACTTACACAATTTCTTCCCTAAATTTACCACATTATGTATTCTGTATCTGTTAAGAATTTTTTGATAAAGAATACATTCAAAATCTACATACATATAGAATTAAATATCTTGGAATCTAAGTTGTTTGTATTTGGATGTACATATATAAATTAAATTTATTTCATGCATAAATAGTTTAAATATTTAATGTGGATATATCAGAATAACTTATGAAGAAAGTGAATCAAACACTATTTTTGAGTACATTATGATTTTTGCATGTAAGTATAGCATTTTATCCGATTAAATTTAATACTCCATCCACAAAGTAAATATTATATTTCTCTAAGTATATATGTCTGGCATTATGTTTGCGTAGATTGTTTCAGATCTTATCAATGATACTTCATGTTAAAAAAGTGCAATTGCATGCATATTGGACAGTAAACTAGTTTCCAAATTTAATGCAGGTTTTATGTATCTTAGTCTATCCACTTAGGATAAAAGAATCAGCTCTCATTTTTATCTCAATTATAAGGACCTCATATATATATACTTTGTTGTTGGGTAGAGGTCTGTAAATTTAGTCATTGGCAACTTTTTTTATTTATTCTTTAGTTGAATTTTAATTAAGATTAATTAACTAATAATGGTCGATGCATGTATGCATATGGCATGTTCAATGCATGAGTTTAAGTGGTAAATTCGGTAAAAGCTAAGGTTAGGCACCAAGTATGTACCACACCGATTGGAGCCCATACATTGTTGGCTCGGTGACACTTGGTTTGTGGCATTATTTGACACAGATTAGGTCTCCCATTTTCCTTATTTTGACCATGCTAGATTAGTGAATTCCAATTTTCTTTTTTGAAAGATATCTAATTTATTAAGTTTTTTCCAACTTAGTTAAAATTTCAGTTCTTCGTTTCAAATTTGTTATTTATTTCAAATCACGTTTAGTAGATTTTTACCTTTTTTGTTAATTATTACTCTTTCAAAGCTTTAAATGCCATATATAACTGATTAGTATATATCAATTACTTAATTTGTTCAATTATGGGAATGAACTTAATTTCTTTCCGTCAAGATCTTTTCTTTAAATGTTTAGTGGTTCAAATTTATGTGCTCATTTTGCAACTTTTGAAACAACCGGTTAGATATTTTTGGGATATATGTGTGTTGATTCATATTTGTTTCGTTCTCTGTTTCTTCATCAGTTTTAATTAATAAATTTATACTATAATAGTATTTCCTATATATTTCAATTAATACTTATATTTAATATTAAATAAATTATAATGAGGTGTTTTAAGTTAAATAATGTTTTTGATTTGAAATATGAAACCATGTTTGTAGCTTTAAGTTTATTTTGGGATATAACTATTGACAAATTAAATTTGTATCACTATGTCTAGATTCTCAAGATTTTTTAGAGTTTCAAAAAGTTTAAAAGCCTGAAATCACAATTAGCTTTGCTTGATTTTCAGAATACGATCTATGTTTACCGTGGTTCAAATCTTTAAACTCTTTCTGTCAAATGATTTTCCTTAAAAAAGCAATGTGGTTAATTATGGTTTAGTTTTGCGGTTTCGGTTTATGGAAGTTAATGCAATTTAATTGGGAAGTTAATGCAATTTAATTGGGAAATGAATCATGGAAATTTTCAATGTAGTTGATAATGTGCTAATTCTTTCATGTAAGTTTATTTTTAATTTTTTACAATGTAAGATTTTTTAAATTTTGTAGAATTTGACATTCTAATAAAGTTATTGTTGATTACTTACCAAATCTACCGTACTAACGTGTTTGTTAATGTTTTCCTCAATTTTGATGAAATTCATGCAAGTACATGGAGCAAGGGTATGCTTGACTATGTTACCATACATGAATTTTCTTCCTTTTCTCCGTAAATAAACTCAAATGTTGCAAACGATTATCTTCTTATCAACATGTTTCAAATCTATTATGACTAAGGATAAATAATTGTAGTCAATTGGTTTAACCCTCAGTGGAATATGTGATATCTAAAACAGTAGAAACCATGATTTTTAAGGAACCCATAACCACATTAAATATTCAAATGATGCATAACAACTGAGTATCATATATAATTCAAATGATATCTTACTTTATCGTTTTCATACTTCCATGGAATTTTAGCTGTTTATCATATTTCTTAATGGACATAATTATTATGTTTCATATTTGTAATGGGAGATGTTATGTATGAATTGGTTATAGTTGATATGATAACTTGATTAGAGAAATTATTAGACTGGAAAGAGAGTCAGTTTCCATTTATTTAAGGTATATTATTTCCATTTCAGATTTTGTTTTACAAACTTAAATACATCATTAATTTCTCTATTCTGGAATATTAATGATATTTTTTTAGGATTCAATGATTAATGATTTTCTGTATATTCAAGCATATGATATCTTTAGTATTAATGTGACCTTTCATGAAGTTTTTTTTATTTAGAACAAGGCTCTGTTCCCTTTATAACCAAAATAAAAAATGGCTAATTCTATTTAAACCCAAAAAGTTGTTTAGTAGCCCCCCACAAAACTGAAAATATCATTATACACATGTTTTTGCTGAGTATGTCCAACTTATTGTTAAATTTTACATTTGTACCCTTCCATAATAAAAATCAAATAGTAAAAAATTCCACCATAGAAATAATTATCCCAGCAAAAACACGTAACAACAAAAAATTCGACTTTTACCCTGTCTCTTCTGCAAATTACGAATTTATAACTAAAAAATCAAAATAGCATGAAATTCAAGTTTTACCACCTTTGATTCCATTAGACTTATATTATAATCATCATTATCCATCGATTCAAGCTTAAGATTTGAGAGTTTGTCTAACAATAAATTTATGGTTTATTGGACAAAAGGAATAGAGAAGGAAAATACGAAGAGAGACAAAAGGATGGGTGAAAGACATAAGGATAATTTTGTCCCTGAATTTTTTTTTAAAATTTAAAGTGGCTAATAAGTAATGTCATGTGTATAAATAGAATTAGCCATAAAAATTATGTATAAGTTTCAGCCAAATCAGGCCCAAAACAAGCCAAAAATGTAACCAAAGAAAGCAGTCCCAACACATAACATCAACAGCAAGAAATAGGTCAAGTTGAGATCGATCTTCCATGAAGTTATGTTGCAAGAAACTGCGTGTAGTTTTTATTTTTATCTTTCCTTAATTCTATATTTCAATAATTATCATCAAACAATACCTAAAACTAAATCTAGCAGTAGCTTTAACCTTATGGGCCGATAGTGGACCTCTACATGCCTAATATTTGATGATCAAAGTATTACGAGTGAATACTTAGCCTATCATCGTATTACTTCAATACATAACATTTAAATTGCATGACCAATAAGCACGAAACTGAGATTTGGTATCCGGTAACTAGAATGCACGATGTTTTGGTTGAAAAATAGATAAGTATATTATTTGTGCTCTAATATCGCGATAGCTGTAAGACCCTTTGCGATAGTTATAGAACCCAGGTCGCAACTAAATTACAATTTTGCACCTTTCAACTGTTGTAGTAGCATAATATCAAGCTTGCAACTTCCAGCAGCTTTCATTTTTTTAACTAAGTTGTCTATTTATAATTTTGAACAATGAATTAATTATCTTTGCATATTAACATTCATCAGTTTTGTTCGAAGGTCAGAACAAGCAGTGGACTGGACTAGTGATCATCTCGACTAGCTAGCATACTGTTATTATTTTGTTGCTGACTAGGATGCATGAATATGTGTCTTTTTGTGTCCATGTTTGTGTATGCATTATATATATAATAATGTTTGAATAATGTACCGACCGATTGTTATAATTTTGTGAATTTTTTTGTAAACAGTCCATGTCACTTCATAGTTTTTATATTTAACAAATTTCACATGGATCAAACTTCATATCCATGCTCCACATAGCCTTATAAACTGTATACAAAATAAAATTTGCATCCGTGCCATCGGCACGGACTATATACTAGTAATATATATATAATATATATTGTAAACAGATAAGGGTCATAGTCTATAAGGGTTCGGGTATCACCCGACTTCGCCCTGGATATCACTGATCGCATGCAAACCTTAACACTCCAAGGGTTACAACCCACCTCTCTATTTACAAACTACTAAACCCTAAATTAAAAAAAAAACTTAAAAATGGCAGAAGAGGAAAACTCTTCTTCCATCAGATCTACAAATCAATACTCAATAATTAGTTCCACTTCTTTTCCTCCTTTCCCAATACGAGAGACATTACTTGTATTTTCTTCCCATTCCACCAATTTAAGCTTTCGAGCTGCTGTTGCAGATACCCTTTGGCGATCTTTTAGATCTAGCAAAGTTTTGCTCCATGTCAGCATTTCTGCTCGCTTCTGAGTAGTTTCAAGGATGATTGGCATCTTGAGGCTACTCAGAGACTTCTCCTGGGTTAGCTCCATGTTGGCACATAGAAGAATTAGGCTTTGTTGCTCTGATCTAGTCTGATTTGCCTTCGGTTGGAGAAGATACTCTTCTACACGCTTACTTCCAGTTTCGTTTCCCACAACTCAGATAAGTATCTGAGATTGGTTCGATTCTTTAACTTCTTCTTTGATTTTTACAGTCTAATTTCACTATTAGTAATAGTTAGCATCCATCTTTACTCCTTAATGAGTTTAGCTTTATTATGCACTCTGTTGTTTCACTCTTTCCAAATTTGATAAACTGCCGTGGTTAGTATTATATGAGAAAAATCTCTTTCTATATACTTTTACTGAAACTGTCTCTAATGCATTATATTGTTTGCTTACGTTCCATACGGTTTTTATGCTTAATGCTCAAAGTATCGTGAATATTATTCAAATATAAAAAAGATATTTACACTCAAAAAGCAGTTGATTTGAAGATTCTGATTTACTTTCACATAATGGACATAATAAGTTAGTAGAATAACCTCATTTACTCATTCTGTCTTTTGTTGGCAAACTGTCATTGATAGCCAAATAAGTACATATTTCCATTTTAGGATTATTTATCTTGTTCCATATACATCCATGCAAATTCACAATTAGATGTTTATTCTTAATGCATTCTCATGTCTGTTTAAAAGAAAATTTACCTCCTTTGTTTGCTGTCCATTCCCAATAGTCTGTATTAGCATCAATGTTAATTGGGATTTTGCATATGCTTTCTTTGTGTGGATTAGTGATTGGATGCACTTGAGGTTGCCATCTCTTTTCACTGCAGCATCAATTTCTCTAAAAATAACTAAGTTACTCCATCGCTGTATTAATAAAAGTTTCATGTTGGAACCAAGGATCAAACCAAAAATTAGTTTCTTTTCCATTTGTAATAACTCTTTCTAACATTAATTTTCCTTGGTTCCTAAACTTTAAAATCTGCTTCCAAGTATTTGACTGATTAATTTTTGGCAAAACATTCTAAAAATTATTATTGTTTTTAAAGTACTTAAGTTTCATCCGTTTGCCCATAAAGATTCATCTTTGAAAACCTCCATAACAATTTTAAATGATATGTAGATTGAGATCATTCATATTTCTGATCCCCATGCCTCCTTTTTTTGGCCTGCACACTTTTTTCCAAATTATTTTATGAAATCATCCTCTCTAAAGAAAATCAGGAAATCTTTTCTTCAATTGTTTAACGAATGATGTAGAAATATTATAGGTCTGCAACAAATATAATATAATAGCATAGACCACTATTTTGATAAACTCAATTCCACCTACAGTTGATAATAATTTACTTGACAAAGTTTCCATTCTTCCTTGTACTTTTCCACCAGAATGTTGCAATCACTATCTTTAACTAGTGTGAACCCATGCTTCACACATGGATTTAGCAAATAAATGTAAGTTATGATTTGAATATAACAATGGTTAATGACATAGTAATAAATTTCAGTAAGTAAAACATGTTTATTTAAAGCTCTTAATCGGCTTCACAATTTCAAAAGCATAGATCATGATTCAAATCAAGTTAGTGTAGACTGCTTAAAAGCATGCAAAAGTCCATGAAAAATGTACCAAGCTAAGTTTATGAATTAAAGGATTAAGATATAAATGAGATGGCATACGGAAATAAACTGCACATAAAATTATGTGAGATTATAGAACCATGATTTTTTTTTGCTAGTCTAGACTTATTAAAGAATGAAAAGTTAATAGCAAAGGATGGTATAAAAGGTACACAATCATGCCAAAAACAAATAAGTTCATATTGCCTGTTCCAAATATAATAGCGCAAAATCAAATAGAAATCTTCTCCCATCTTCAATCAATAAAAGTCTTCTTCCGTCTTCTCCAAAACCAAACAAAGGGCAATGCTTACAACCTAGATAAGTAACAACCTAAAATAGTGTAGTAGGGAAATAATGGACTATAGTAGTAAACAATATTAAAAAATATATGAGATTGCGAGCCCAAGAAATAGCACACATGTGGACATATTAAATCAAAAGTTAAATAGGATACTGTCTACCTTCTTATTAATGTGTTCGGTTTGTGGTTGAATTAATTGAGTTCATCGGTTTAAAATTAAAATAGTAAGTCATGAAAATAAAAGAATATAGAGAAATGACTATAGGGAAGTTATGTTGGAATGCAAAGACAGGTTTGTCATAAATGATAGCACATTTGTAGGATTTTGAAATAGAGATATCATTTGCTATACATTGAAGAGCTGGTTTTACTAAATAAGAGTAATTGAAATCAATCTAATTAGTGGTGCAGTACAAACTGGATTCAGTGGAGGGCAACCAATAAAAATGGTTTGAAAAATAGTTCAATGAAAAATAATATAGATATAACTTTATAGCATGCATTGATTATGCTAAAGTTATCGTAAATGGAATTTAGGTGCTATCATGGAAAAAATTTGTCTTTGTTTCAGTTTCTTTTTTATAGGGTGAAAA
This sequence comes from Allium cepa, assembly GCA_030765085.1. Classification (NCBI taxonomy): domain Eukaryota; kingdom Viridiplantae; phylum Streptophyta; class Magnoliopsida; order Asparagales; family Amaryllidaceae; genus Allium; species Allium cepa. The sequence goes on from CM060941.1 coordinate 1,049,541,159, forward strand.
AAAATCTAAACTTATGAATAAATACATACAAAATAAGGAAAAAAATATTTTGGAAAGAAATTAATGATCATAACTTGAACAATATATCTAAGAATAAAGATTACCGAAATTTGTAACAACAAGGAAGAGTTGATTTTGTGTGGCTAATAATAGGTAGGGAATTTTTTTGGAACGAAATTATAAATCATAAGTTGAACAATATTTTAAAAAAAAATTCCGAAATTGTAACACCAAAGAACAATATCGGTTCGGTGTAGCTAATAATAGGCAGGTCGACTCAATTTGAAATAATAAAATAATATATTAAAAACATAGCTCGTTATTAATGTAATGTGTTTCTTATTTTAACCAAATATTCAAATGTATAAACTTTAAAATTTTCAAAAGTAAAAAAAAATAAAAATGAAACGAAATGATTTTGGGTCTATGAAAGTCAAAAGAGTGGAGGATAATTAACTGCTAAATATTTAAAATCTTTAACTACAGTACATCCAGATAAATAGTTATTTTTATGCTTTGAAGTCGTGATATGATTTTGGAGAGTTAATTAGTGATGAAAAGGTATGCCTTGTTGTTTACTCGTAAATATATAGGGTAATGCCTAAACTGTATAAAAATGTGTTTTTCGATTTTTGTTCCCACTAAGATTTGACTTACCATTGTTGTTTTGAGTAAATTTCAACGTCTAAGCTAGTTATCATATGTATGTTTAAAATAGGAAAAACATATGTTGACTAATGATAGTCTTCCAAACCCTAGATTTTCTACTATTTATTTTCATTTGTAGAGATTGTTAGTACAACATTCCAAAAATTAAGTTCAAGAAGAAATGATGAGCCAGGTAAAAAGGGTATATGTAAGGGGATAGTAGAGAAAACAAAAATGCACGCAAATATACCTATTTTCCTACTTTGTTGCCTACGTAGGCCAATAACAAAACCTAATAGTGTGCAAGTTTCCTTTTATGCCTCGACTCTGCAAATAAAAACTTCGTTGCTTATGTTTGATTAGTACATTTGACATGCATGAATACTCGCTGTTGCATCATATTTCGGTGTCAATTACATCAAAAATATAAGGTAGCTTTTCATACTATGAACATAACATTGATGGAACGCACAAAACTTAGCTTTTTGAGTTACTACTATTCTTAGCATGTAATTATGTTTTCTTTAATGAATTTATATGTGGTTGTAGTTTATGAGATACATCCATAACACTGAACAAAAATATTGGTATTGGTTTCTGTGAATGGAATGTGAAATAAGATTGGATTACTTAACAATTGGAACGAGTCCTTTCTCTAAAAACCACAATAAATCAAAGTATTGTTTCATTATTAGAAATTATTCACGTCCTTGAGTTATAGCAAAGATAACAATCGAAATAAAAAGGGAACAACATGAATGTCAAACTTTTTGAAGTGGTAGGATGAACGACACGGTTAATATGTATATACATGCATATACTTAGATATCTGAAATGGTTTCATGTGTCAAGAGCTTGGATTATAAGCACCTTTCCAGTATTGGATATGAAGGATCTTATAGTTTCAAAATTAGTGTGAAGATTTTAGAATAACTCCTGATGATAGTTCTCCAATTCTAAGATACGAGTGATGAAAAAGTGGGCCACCTAATTGTGTAATAATCTATAATTTAAAACAAAATAATCATTTGATGGTATATTCTAGTAAATGTGTAATAATATATAGTTTATCATTCTATAGTATATTCTAGTAACTTTATAATAATATACAATTCATAACTAAATAATCATTCTATATTATATTCTAGTCAGCGTATTTGACATTTATGTTGTAAATGAATTCAACATATTCTATTGAAAATGTTTTAACTGAATTCAACCTATTATGCTTTGAATAATAACTTTAATTGTTGAGAAAATAAAAAATATTACATCCTTTATACTTATAATAATTAATGTACTAATATATAAATATGGAAACTTAAATAATTTACACAAAAAAGGATTGAAATTCTTGATGTCTGTTCAAAAGAGATATAAACCATTTTTCGGTCTTTGCTTAATCTCATAAGTGAGTTTGCAACGTGTAATATTTTCTCTATAATTGTAGTTCTAATAGTTTTTACATAAGTAATTACACACAAAATCAACATAAAAAACTGCATTTAATTCATAATTTTATATAAACAGATGTCGAATGTGTAGCAACCTTACAATATAATACTCCATTTACAAAATTAGTTGAATAAGATGAATAAAGAACCCAAAAGATGAGAAATAAAATAAAATCATTGTAGTTGAAGCAGTCTAATAGAGATAAGTGTTGCACACCCTTCACCAGCCAAACTTCAGCTTTTACTGTCTATGGATATAATTCTATTCCTCTTTAGCTTAGTCCATATGAGCAATTATAATGCATAAATAATTGATTAATATAAACTCACTATTAATAAACAAATTTGAACTCATTGTTGAATCCTGATAATCGGTCAGATATGATAAAATATTGGAGTTGTTTCTCATATTAATTCATATATAAAGTTTAGAATTCAATAGTTTTAGTTGTTGGTTTTAACCATATGAACATGTGCTATATTTACATGTAGATTTTGAATTAGACCTTCAATTTTATGAGAACAATGCATAATTTGCAGTAGTGATCAGATGGTAGATAGTGATGTTATTTATCCTAATAATTATTCATTTAACTGAATTCAAACTATGATAATAAGAGGGAAAAACAATTGGATGTATGGCAGCTAAAATCATGTAATGTTATATTTTACATAAAAACATATGCACATACAGTCATATACTCATATGACCCAAAATTAAATCAAACATGAAAATGAATATGAAATCTCACATTTTTAAACTAAATCATTAGCACCAATTTCGCATTTACACTAGAAGACAACAAAAAAACATGTGCACATACACTCGTATGACTGAAAACTCAAAGCACGCGCAAAAAAGTTATTTAGAATTTCAAAATTTTAAACTTATTTTTTAGCACTACCTTGGTATTTACACCAGAAGACAACAACAAAATTTAAGCTTACATAGGACTTAAAATGAATGAAAAAATTAGAAAAGACATAAGATCTCATGGTATCATAAATAAGAGCAAAAGTTGAGGAAAAATACTCTACATTTTACATAAGAATACACCTGATCCCTAATAGAAATTTGATATGACACCAACCAACAGTGCTTCAACATCCTCTGCCATGCATGCTTCTACCTGCACAAATGCAACCACCAGAAGACCCAAAAGAACTACAAAGTTGCCTAGCCGTTACCGGAGCTAATTATGGAATATGGTAGTACAAGTGGCCACTGATACTTCTCTTCTTTTTTTTCAATTGTCTGTTATAAATTTGTGGTAGGAAATGGTAGGGTGCTAGGCTGATAGCTGTACTAGGTTGCTATGCATGATATTTCTTTTTTACTTTTATTTTATTACTTGTCTGCCAAGTAATGGTAGTCGAATAGTGTGATGACAGCTGTACTAAGTTGTTATGTAGCAGTACAGTGAACATTATATAAAGAAGGCAATAGAAAGGAGAATGAATATGGCTGGTTAATTCATTTTTTTCTTAATGTTTTCTGCCTTCTTCTTCCAATATATCTGGCTTCTTAGTTGCAGCGTTCATGTCCGGTAAAATATCTTGAGCCACAACATTTTGGTGCTTTCACTCCTATAGTCTCCTCCCCTCCCCCTCTACCAACATGACCCAACTCGACGAGCAAGATTCATAACTTAATACGCAACGGTCCGCCATCGATTCCATTAACACCACTCTCACCACACAAAAGATTTCCCTCTCCAAGCAAGAAACATCCCTTGCCGACTTCCCGGATACTAAAACCTCACTTTCCAATCAACAAATGGCTATACAGCAACCAACCCAAGCCATCGTCGATCTTTCTTCCAAATTCCTTCTAACTCTTCATCTCCATCATTCCCTTCACCCGTAATACCCCTACCAGTACCCTCCATTGTTACATCAACTTCGACTATACCTCCTCCTCCTCCAAACCCACCTCATTATATTCGGCAGCAACTCACGCCTCCTCCACTACTCACAACCCCGATTAACACTCATCATACCTCTACACCAATCCACATTCGTTCCCCAAATTGCAAACTCACAAAATTCGATGGATCCAATCTATTTGATTGGATATTCCAAGCCAAAAGGTTTTTCAAATATCACTCCACCCCCGATGAATATCGAATTGAATTGGCTAGTTTCTACATGTCCAGTCAATAATTAACTTGGTTTCAATGGATGTACAATAACAAGCAACTCTCCTCTTCGCCATCCCTTATCCAAACCATCGAAGATCGTTTTTATCCATCCCCTCTCGTCAATCCGCAAACCATAATTTTCAAACTCCGACAAAGTACATCATCGAAGAATATCAATCACAATTTGAAACATTTTCCAACCGCATAACTAACCTCCCACTTGATGCCATTTTGCACTGCGTTCTCTTCGGGTTAAAGCCTCAAATTCAAAATGAAGTCCAACCTCACCATCCCACCAGCATCACCAATGCTATCGCTCTAACCAAACTGATTGAAACCAAACTCAATGACTCTAAACAATTCTTGAATAGAACCACTGCCAACCGAAATGAAACCCCTCTACTCTCCCTCCCACCAATCCCAAACCCTAACCAAAACTCTGATTCCACCTACCAAATCCGTAAACTGACCCTGTCCGAACTCCAAAATCGAAAGGCTCAGGGTCTTTGTTATCACTACGACGAGAAATACTTTGCCGACCATAAGTGCACTAAGAAGTAGGCATTGCTACTCCTTCCAAATGAAGACCATGATAATCAGGACCTTAACGTTACTGACAGTTCACCACCAATCGAACCTAAAATCTCATTTCATGCGCCAGTTGGTTCCTCACACCCAAGATCTAGCAGACTTAACGCAATCATCAACAATAAACCCATATCAATCTTGGTTGACTCCGGAAGCTCTCGTTATTATATTCACCAAAGATGATTCGCTTCTTGATCCTCAAGATCGAGAAGATCCTAGAGTTCCAAGTGGTGGTTGGCAACGGAGAGAAGCTACGCTGCCTGGAGCCTGCCGCCTAGTGCTTATCCATATTGGAGGACGCAGATTTTGCACAGATTTCTTCTTACTTGCGTTTTCAGGAGAAAAAGCAGTTTTTGGCATGGAATGGTTAGAGAATTTGGGCCCTATAACTATGGATTACAAAAAGAAGACCATGGAATTCATTTTTCAGAACCAACGTGTTACTTTAGTGGGCCAAGATCCGAGCTCCAGCCCATCAGAGATAACAATGCAACAGCTGAAGAGAATGCAGTCCACTACCTCAATTAATTGTTGTTTTCACCTGGAGTTGACCACAATCCCGGGCATTACTAATGCCTCAAACTCAGCTGACATACACCCACACATTACCACCTTAGTACACCAATATCCAAACTTATTCCTCAAACCAACAACCCACCCACCACATCATGATCACAACCACCATATTAACCTACACACAAATTACCAACCCATCAATGTTAAACCGTACCGCTACCCGTATTTCCAAAAGAACAAGATCGAATCACAAAACTGAGAACAATACAACCATCCACAAGTCTTTTCTCCTCACCCGTTCTACTTGTTAAAAAGAAAGATGGGTCTTGGCGCTTTTGCATCGATTATCGAGCCTTGAATGCGATTATGATCAAGGATCGATTTCCAATACTGCCAGTAGATGAACTACTTAATGAATTGCATGGCTCGATGCATTTTTCTAGATTGGACTTGTGTAGCGGCTATTTCCAAATTTGAGTCCACCCACCCGATATCCCCAAAATGACATTTCGAACCCAAGAAGGTCATTTTGAATTTCTTGTAATGCTATGCAGGCTCACCAATGCTCCATCAACATTTCAAGCCACCATGAACGATATCTTTCGGCCGCACCTTCGATAATTCATCCTAGTTTTCTTCGATGATATTCTTGTGTATAACAAATCATGGGAAGCTCATCTCTCTTATCTTCGGATTACTTTGGACATCTTGACTTTGCACCAATTTAATACTAATTCTTCAAAATGCATATTCGGATACCGAATTACTTTTTTAGGTCATATAATCTCCCACCAAGGCGTATGCATATAACTTCCCATCAAAAATAGAAGTAATTATAAATTGGCCCCTCCCATCTAGCCTACCAGCAATTAGAGGATTTCTTGGGCCCACTAGGTATTATCGTCGTTTTATTAAAGGATATGCATAAGTTGTCAGCCCAATCACATATTACTAAAGAAAGCCGGAGCTTTCCACTGGTCTACTCAAGCAAACTCCGCATTCCTTATTTTAAAATCCATGGTCACTTCCACACTAGTACTTGCTCTCCCCCATTTCTCCCAACCCTTCGACATTCACGCTGATGCCTCTACCACCGCATGCGGTGTTGCTCTCTTCCAATCCGACCACCCTATAGCCTTCCATAGCCAACGTTTACCACCATGCCTCCTCACCGCCTCGGTCTATAATCGGGAAATGTTTACTATCACCTCCGCCGTCCATAAATGGCACCATTACCTTCTAGGCTGCCACTTCACAATCACTACTGACCACAAAAGTCTTCGAAAACTACTAACTCAAACCATTCAGACATCAGACTAGCACAAATGGTTGTCTAAGCTTCTCAGATTCGACTTCGCGATCCAATTCAAACCTGCGAAAACAGCATGGCCGATGGGCTGTCTCGATGGACATCGAAAGCAACCATGGCAGCTCTCTCTTACTTGATAATGGATTTTACAACTAGCATTCAAAGTGCTCTGCAGAATGACCTTTTGGCTCAATGTATAATAGCAGAAACAAATGGTACTAATTCTGCCTCATCACCGTTTAAATTTTGAGATGGTCTATTATTCGATGGCACACAACTTTTCATCCCTTTGGACTAGACACTGCAACAGGATATAATGGAGGTCTTCCAATGCTGGTGGACACTCAGGTTTCAAAGTTACCATAGCACGAGTTTCTAGCAACTTTTATTGGCCTAACCTAGCTCTACCATCCGGGAATATGTACAAAATTGCTCCATTTGCCAACAAGCCAAACCAGAGAACTCCCCAACCAAAGTGCTCCTCCAGCCACTCCCTATTCCATATCGACTATGGGAAGACATCTCAATGGAATTCATCACACATCTTCCCCCTTCTTTTGGTAAAATGTGTATATAGGTCATTGTTGATCGTCTTTCAAAATACGCTCATTTTTGTGCCCTCCCGACATCAGTCAACTCCACTCAATTAGCTTCCCACTTCATCCAAGAGTATGTTCTTCTTCATGGCTTTCCGAAATCCATAGTTTCATACTGGGATCGGATCTTTATGAGTCACTTTTGGAAGGATATTTTCCGCTTTCACGGCACGACACTCAAAATGAGTAGCGCCTACCACCCTCAAAGTGATGGCCAAACAGAAGTCGTAAACCGATGTTTGGAAATTTACTTACGAACCGTTTGTGGTGACTTACCTTCTAAATGGGCGAAATGTCTTCCTTCGGCTGAATATTGGTACAACACTTGCACCCACTCTTCTATCGGCATGTCTCCTTATCATGCTGTTTATGGCCGACCCCACCTACCATCTTTGATTACATTTGCACAGGCTCACTATCTGAGGATGTACAGGACTGGGCATAAGGAAGAGATGAACTACTTCACACCATTAAACTTAATCTACAGCGTGCTCAAGCACGAATGAAGAGTCAAGCAGATCAGCATCGTCGCGACAAGGAGTTCTCCATCGGATCATAGATTTATATCAAGCTTCAACCGTACCACCTAATTCTCCATTCGCAACAATCAACAGAAACTTTCGAAGAAGTATTTTTGTCCAATTCAAATCATTGAGTGCTTTGGACCCGTAGCCTACAAACTACTTCTCCTGCCCGAGGCTTCCATTCACCCCATCTTCCACATTGCAATGCTTAAACTTTTCCCAACCCGCAAATGGTTGTATAAACTCCACTTCCACCTGAGGTGACATCTGCTGGTAACCAAACAGACCTTGAGGATAAGGTCACTCTTCTAGGCGGGATAGTGATACAATACCAACCAATAGTGCTTCAACATCCTTTACCATGCATGCTCCTACCTGCACAAATGCAACCGCTATAAGACCCAAAAGAACTACAAAGTTGCCTAGCCATTACAGGAACTAATTATGGAATATGATAATACAAGGGGACACTCATATTTTTCTTTTCTTTTTCAGTTGTCTGTATAAATTTGTGTTAGGAAATGATAGGGTGCTAGGCTGATAGCTGTACTAGGTTGCTATGCATGGTATTTCTTTTTTACTTTTATTTTATTACTTGTCTACCAAGAAATGGCAGTCGAATAGTGTGATGACACCTGTACTAGGTTGTTATGTAGCAGACGGTAGTGAACATTATATAAAGAAGGCAATAGAAAGGAGAATGAATATGGATGGTTAATTCATTTTTTCTTCATATTTTCTGCCTTCTTCCTCCAATATCTCCTCTGATTTCTTAGTTGCGGCGTTCATGTCCAGTAACAGATCTTGAGCCGTAACAAAATTCAAGCAAAATCCATTCAAAGAAAAAGGTTTTAAGAAAAATCCTTTGAACATTAAAATACTAAACCATCCAAACAAAACATCCATTTCCATACGGAATTCAAGTAAAATCCTCTTAAAAATGGGCGAAATCTTTTGTTTCCATACATATAAACCATACTTTTAACATTTTAATAAGAAATACTAAAAGTAAAAAAATTGACTCCGCAAAACCAATTGAGAGATGAGCATTTTATACTCAATGTCTTTGATATCTGATTATTTAAGCCAAGTATACTGGTATAAAATATTAAATCAAGATTGACATTCTATCATAATCTTAAATTTCCAGAATTTAATTTGTGATGACCCGGAATTTTGGGCAATATCAATTTAATAATCTGCATTAATAATTAAATTGATTTGATAATTTTCTTTTATTATGTTAAATTTAATTGGTAAGTTTATTCTTTTAAAAGCAAATAATTATTTAATTGGTAAATTTTACCTTTTCAAGCTAATAAAATATTTTCTATTTATAATATATATATATATATATTTGTATTTGTAAATAGAAAAGCCTTAGTTGAAATTTAATAAATAAATAAAATCATGATTTCCAAATTCTAATGTATACTAGTAATTAGGAAATTATGATTAAATATAATATAAAACTTTTCAAAGGCCATTTAAATAAATAACTGTATAATTTCATATAATTTAAGGTAAATGTTAAAATATATTTTCAACTTAAGTTTGAATTTAAATAAGATTATCAAAAAAAATTTGTTTTTTTAAATATAGCTTGATAAATATGATTTGAAAATAAATATATAAGTTTAAAGTACAATTTACATATGATACATTAATTTATTTAAGTAATATAAATAATTTATAAATAATAAGATAATCTCTTCTATAAATTATTTTAAATGGGCAAGATGGTTATTTTCAAATAATAATAATGTATTATTTTTATATATGGATATAAATAGATTTTAAAGGAAATTGACTTGTTATTTTCAAATCTAATATGTTGTTGACTTTAATTTGGATTTTTTTAAATCTAATTTGAATTTGAATTTGGATTTAACTTTAAAATTCAAAAGATTGATATTTGAAAATATTTGGATTTAAAATATATGTATAAGCCTTTATTTATAATTTGTTTTATAACATTTTCTTTAAAGGAAATTCATATATATATATATATATATATATATATATATATATAAGAATTTGTAAAATAATAAAGAAAGTATAAAAGCTTTATGTTAACATTTAAATAAATATAAATTACTTAAATTACAAGTGTAAATTTATTAGGCTTGGTTTTAACAAGTGTTAGTTAATAAACAAGAATTATGACAAATGTTAAGATGTTTTTACAAGTGTCATTTTAAATTTTAAATTTTTCCTTTTATTTTTTTTAATCACATTTTAGCCTATTTAAACACATGCTTTCCTTCTCCTTATTTCTTTTTCTATTCTCTTCTCAAAACTAAGAAACCTCAGCCTATAACAATTTCAAAACGCAAATCTGAAATCCACACTTCTCAAACCAATTCTCTAAACAATCTGTGATCAATACCTCCATAAACCAGAGATTTATCAAAAATCATAACCTGTACTACCATTTTCAAAATCAAAATTCAAAAGCCTACATTCTTAAAACCTGAGATGAAAATCATCAAAGGCAGTACATTATCTTCAACCTGGAATTTGTCTGAAGCAAGCAAACCTGTAATCAAATTTGCAAATCAAAATCATCAACCTGTAATTCATTTTCAACTCAAAGCCAGTGCATTTTCTTCAACCTGGAAACCTAAGCAGTTCATCTTTGTTTCAACTACGTCTTAAACCATCTCTGCAAAAATTTCAACAACAAGCGATTACAGATTTTAAATCAAAGGCATATTCCAGCAACTCAAGTTTTCAAAATCAAAAGCTATTTCAAAATAAAGAAGCCTCTGTTCATCATTGTGACAAGTGAGTAACATTATTTTAAAAAAAAAGCTTAAGTATATGAATATGGTTGCACGTTCATTTCTGGAATGAGTATGATTTGTGTGAATATATATAAGCAAGTGTCTGCATATATATATATATATATATATATATATATATATATATATATATATATATGAATGTATGATGTGTGCATGCCTGCTAATACCTGTAAACTCTCTATTCCAGTTTCAAGCTCAATTTTTGAGTTAAAATTCTTTATCCCTTGATCTAGACTTTGTTAGGATTTAAGTTATAAACAAAATTTGTTGGCTTCATCATGAATTAAAGTTTAAAATTATATTTAAGTGAATATAAATTGGAAATTTCTATGGAAAATCAAAAGACAGGCAAGTTTGAGTTTTGTTAAAAATTCAAACTTCATAATTCATTGATTCAGGTATATAAACTGAATTCTTATGCAAAAATATGATTTTTAGAAGTAAAACCATAGTTTTTAGATTGGGTTTGAATGTGCATTTTGGGGTTGATCAGATATGTGTTTTGGGTGGTTTCTGGTGATCTACTTACTTGGGAAGGTTGAGTTTTCTCTGGTGGTGGAAGAATGAACGGAGAGTGTGGGAAAATTGTCAGAATGGCGATTAAGGCGCTGTGGCGGCGGCGGCGATCGTATTAAGTCTGTAACCCTAGTTTTGGAGTTTGGACGGAAAAGTGTTCATTCCGGCCCCTCTGGTGGATCGAGTTCCATAGAACTCTGGGAAATGGAAGAGGGAATGTTGGCGAGATCGTGGCCGGAGGCGCTGATGTTTCGGTGATCTGAGGCGAGAGGTCGAGGATGTTTCAGGTTTCGTTTATGGTTCCAGGTTTGAGCTTGGATGCTTGAATTCGATTTTGGGGGAGGATCGATATTTTGGTGGTCGGATTCTGGTGCAAGGATGATCGTCATTGTGTGAGGGGTATTGTGGATGGTCAGAGGTGGCTGCTGTGCCGGTGCATGTGCACAGCAGTGGATGTGTGTCAGAGGTTTTGGGTTGGTGGTTTTCTCGAAGGCAGGCTCGTGATTTTGGGGTTTAGACTTGAGTGAATGCTTGGGTTGATTCGTGAGTGATATATTCCAGATTTTAAAACTTAAACACTTGACCAAATTTTGAGAAGAAAAAAAAAGTTTTCTCGAGGTCAGACTCGAGTATAGATCGGGGTGAGCCCGTAGTAGGTTTCAAAGCCTGTTTTAAAAGTTTTTTTTTTAAGTAAAGGGTTTTGAATTTTTTTAAAATGAATTTGATTTAAAACTCTTATATAAATTTCTTTCATATAAGATAAGTGTTTCTTAAATATTTGACTAAAAAGGTTTATAAATTGATTTAAATGTTGTTAAAGTTAAATTTGCTAATCATTTTTTTAATTCTTAAATTTTGGAATGAAATTTAAAAGTAAGTTTTAAAGTGTAATGTTTTAAATAAACATATTAATGACAATTTAGTCATTAGTAAGGATAATGTCTTTATCGTAAAGATTAATTAAGGTTTAATGATTTAGGATAACTTAAATTAATAAGTTAATTAAAGAGGGATTAATTAATTCATTTAATTAATAGTTATGGATTAATAAATAAGTAATTAAGGGTTGTAAATTAATTAATTAGAGGTTAATTAATTTGTAACTAAAGATCATTAATTAGATGATTAAAAGATTATTAATTAATGATTAGAAGTTGATTAATTACGCAATTAAGTTGTAATTAGAAATTTATTTATTTATCAAGTAATTAAAGAATAATTAAGTTATAGTTAATCATTTAATTAATTAAGAAATTAAGATGAATTAATTGGTTATTAAAAATTAATTAATTAATAGTTAATAATGGTTAATTAAAATTTAATTACTTAGGAAAGTAATTAAAAGATTTTTAATAGTTAATGAAAGATCATTAACTACGGATTATGAAATGATTAATTAATGTGATTAATTTAAAATAATTAATTAGATTAATTAATTGTAAATAATCATTTGTGGAATTGGTTAAGTATAATTACTTAATTAAAGGAGTTAATTACTTAATGTAATTAATTAAATTAATGCGATTAGTTTAAGTTGATTAATTAGTTTAATTAATTTAAGATAATCTCTTGATGTTTTGTTAAGTATAATTACTTAAGTAATTAATAAAATACAATTATTTAGTGATGTAATTAATGGGTAAATACTGGATGTAATTAATTGAAGAATGGAAGTAGTTTTGGGTTTAACTACTTTGTGTAATTAATAAGAAGGATAATTACTTAGTGGAAGTAATTAAGGATTAAATACTTAGTGTAATTAATAAAAGAATTAATTAATAAAATTTATTTTGAAGTTAATTACGTAAGGTAATTAATTAAGGGTAGTTAATCACTGAAGGTGATTAATAAAGGTTGATTTATGAATGTAATTAATTTAAAAATTAATTGTTAGATGTGATTAATTTAAACAATAATTAATTAAGGAATTAATTAAAGGATCATTAATTAATATAATTAATGAAGATATTAAGGGTTGATTAATTAAGGTTAATTAATCAATGAAGTGATTATAGGATGATTAATTAATTTAATTAATTAAGGATTAATGTAATTAATTATAATTAATTAAATAGTGTAGTAATTAAAGGTTAATTACTGTACATGGTTAAGGATAATTAATTTGTGTAATTAATTAAAGGCTAATTACTTAAAGTAATTAGAGTATAATTAATCAAGATGATTAATTAAGATGGATAATTAAAGGATGATTAATTTTCTGGTTTGTAATGAATAAATGGATAAGCAGGCAAGATTTATAGTGATGAAAGTAATTAATTTAATTTATTTTAAATTAATTAGAGATGAAGTAATTAATTTAATTTATTTTAAATTAATTATAGATGGTGTGATTAATAGATCTTGGCTTATGGATGGTTGAATGTTATTGAATGCCTTGAATTGTTTATCTCTGATATGAGATATGTGATGATCCGTGATATGGATGCATTGGTTGAATTGTGATAATATTGATTATCTATTTGTGAGATTGTGAATTATCTATCTGTGTGAATATAGATAATAGAATTGAATTGTTTTAACTTTAAAACAACTTGGCTTTAAAAGACGGCGTTTTGGATTTCGATGAGTACGGGATCGGGTTTTCAAATTTGGATATCCAAAAACCACATCGATCCAAATTAACGATTGGTCGTGAATCTCAAGTAAAGATGAAGATTCAGAGTGCAAGGGTTATTTTCGTTAACTCTGAGGGTGATTCCAAAATGAGTGTAACGAGATAATACCTTCGGTTTCGTTCGAACCTGGGACGAACTTGTATGGATTGAATGCTTTCAGAACATCGTCAGGTGGACGATAAGCATTCTAAGATAGATGTGTTCTATAAAGGTAATCATAGCCTCAAGCCTCATCAACCGGAAATGGCTAAAACATTGGAGGTGCAGCAAGGCTAAGTGAGTCGCGCTCAAGTAGGACAGGATGTTCCCCTGTCTAAAAGTCCCTTTTTATTCAGCTGTATGGGGCATTTAATTGCAACAACTACCGGGGTTGTCTTGTTCGGGACTATCCAGTAAGGGATGGTTCTGGCCTTTTGTTGCAAGGGATTTAGGGTGGATGCTCGATACGGTAATCTAGGCCATGTACTGTGACTGACGGTACTCCAGTAGCACTGCCATTGTGGGAAATCCATTCTTCCTACGTCCCCTTTTCGGTTTTGATTGTGTAACCCATTTTGTGGTTAGTATGCTGGAATTTAGTCATGTAACAATTTCAGCTATTTCTTATTTATTTAAAAACCCTAGACCCTATTATAATATCACTAGATTTCCTATCGAATGTTTTGGTTATCGTAAGGTAAAAACTTTTTCGTGTTTATGTGCGGGAAGTCTTACGAGATACCTTTTGTTTTCAAAGGGTTTTCAAAGTTAAGCAACTTTAACCTGTTACTCACACCAGACCCATGTCTGACCCGAAGTTTATTTTCTGTTTTCTTAAACTCTTGGGTACTCAAATTTTTACGAGTAGCCAAGGGATTCAGGTTAGCTTTGACGAATTCTGGTGGAGAAATCAAGCAGGAGGCTTCGACGTTTGTAGATATATAGTTTTCCGCTGTGTTGATATCTCTGTGTTGTAATGACTAGACAGGAGTTTATAACTGTCTGGTGTGTGTTGTATAATCTATGTAACTCTGATAGATGTTGTGTACTATGTTAATATTTATGTGATTAATATAATTTATTCGTTCCACTGTTGAGATTCTGATGTTGTTTCTTTCTTTTTTCTCTATCTTTCTCTTTTCTATCCCTTTTCTTTCTTATTGATGATGCGTCTTTCTGTGGAGAGAAAGGTGGGTCGTCACAGCTGGTATCAGAGCGCTAGGTTGAGTGAATACCTAGGTTTTGAAGTGATTTCTTTCTTGAGAGAGCGTACTTATATATATATATATATCCTATTCGTTGGGTTACCTGTTCGGGTTTTTCAGTATAAGTTCTAGAGGTAGGAAGGGTAGTGGTGTGTGTAGCACGACTACCAATGGTAGAAGTTTGAGTGTTGAGTGTATCTACCGAGACTGTAGACCTAATACTGTCTCGACTAAGCTTTGCTGTGGTGTAAGGATTCCACCAATCTCTGAAGGAAGCCTTTTTGAGATTCAGAGTCCATCTTTGAAGTGCCAGTTTGGATGAGTTGAGTTTGGATCTGTCGGTTGAGCAGAAGCGAGTGATGGTATTTTGGAAACTTCAGGAGGAAGAAGCTGCGTGGTGAGACGCGGTGACTGTGGATGTTCCCGAAAATGTTTCTTTTGGAGCAAGTTTTAGGAAGTGTGTCTGCATCAGAAATGAGGCTAGGTTCATCAGGGTGTTTGTGTTTGGTTTAAGGCCCGAATTTCTTGAGGAGATGTCTGCCCATTTCAAGGCTCTGTGTGGGATTGGATGATATGGCTTTGAGGTTTGAAGAGCTTTGAATAGGAAGTCTTTGGCATCTGTGTCAGCAGTGCAGCTCGAAGGTGTTCTGTGTGCTAGCAAGAAGGTCTTCTGTCTAAGTAGTTTCTAAAGGTGGAGTTCAGAAGCAGCAGAGTGAGTCCATTTCTTCGATGGATGGTTAGTTAAGCATAAGCTGTTCCGATTGGTAAAGAGAGAATAGTTTCTTTGGATATTAGGTTGGATTGATCGCAAAAATGACTTGAGGTAGTTGAGTGTTCTCTTGGGTTATCTTTTGCTTGGATCGAGGCATCTCTAGGGAATGGAATTTATCAGAGATTTTTCTGGATGTCTTCGAAGAAGTCAAGGTTTGCCATAGCATCTGGGATTGAGTTTTTGTATCGACTAGGATTCTAGGAGTGATACCGGTGGTTCAATTTAGTACAAGGATGGTTTCTAGATAGAGGATTTGGGGAAGCAGCTCCAGATTTGGTGGAACTTGTGAGTTTTCTCTTTATGGATCTGTTGAACCGTGTTTTCTGGGATGTGTTGGACAAGTTTGTGCTCGTGTTCATTATCAGCATTCTCATCTACTTCAGATCAGAGTTTTGTAGTGGAAGCGAGGTAGCAGCTGTTCTAAAGTGGAAGCGACCGTAGATTTCTCTAGGAAGTTTTTCAGGATCTGAAGACAGCCCGGGATCGTCAGGAGAGTTTTGTGGATAAGAGACGGAGGAATTTGGAATTTGAAGTCGGAGATTTGATTATGGATAAGTTTTCTCCGATCAAAGGAGCTATAAGATTTGGTAAGACTGGGAGGCTAGCTCCGAGATGTATTGGATTTTTCTGTATCCTTCCAAGGATTAGTGCTTTGGTCTACAGGGTTGAATTGCCAGTTTGGAAGACTGGGATTCAATGTGTTTCGCGTATCTCTAAGGGAATACGTGTCTGATCCATATATGGTTTTAGAATCAGCAGTTCTGGGGGATTTGGTAGTTGAGCAGGACTTGACTGTGGTCTGATATCCTGTTCAGTTTTGTAGATCTAGATGAGTAGGAGCTCTGTAGCTTAGTAGTGTAGATTGTTTGGAGTCAATAGAGCGAGCATTCCAGTGTTTATACCTGGGAAACTCTAGATAGTGTTAGAAAAGTCTATCCTGATTTGTGTCAGGATCATTAGATTTGTTTGATTGAGTAAATTGATTGCTATGGTTGTTAGCATATGGTTGATAATATATGCTTATGGTTTAAAATTCGAATCTTTGATAGGTTATTAAACTATCTTTGCTTTTAAATTTCATGGACGAAATTCTTTTAAGTGGGGAGGAATGTGATGATCCGGAATTTTGGGCAATATCAATTTAATAATCTGTATTAATAATTAAATTGTTTTTATAATTTTCTTTTATAATTTTAAATTTAATTGGCAAGTTTATTCTTTTAAAAGAAAATAATTATTTAATTGGTAAATTTCATCTCTTAAAGTTAATAAAATATTTCCTATTTATAATGTGTGTGTGTGTGTGTATATGTATATATTTGTATATATTGTAAATAGAAAAGCTTTGGTTGAAATTTAATAAATAAATAAAATCATGTTTTCCAAATTCTAATGTATATTGGAAATTAGGAAATAATGATTAAATATAATATAAAACTTTTCAAAGGCCATTTAAATAAATAACTATATAATTTCATATTATTTAAGGTAAATGTTAATTGTTTAAAATATATTTTTAACTTAAGTTTGAATTTAAATAAGATTAACAAAAAAGTTTTTTTTTAAAATATAGCTTGATAAATATGATTTGAAAATAAATATATACGTTTAAAATACAATTTACATAAATTTATTTAAGTAATATAAGTAATTTATAAATAATAAGATAATCTCTTCTATAAATTATTTTAAATGGGCTCGATTGTTATTTTCAAATAATAGTAATGAATTATTTTTATATATAGATATAAATAGATTTTATAGGAAATTGAATTGTTATTTTCAAATTTAATATGTTGTTGACTTTAATTTGGATTTTTTTAAATCTAATTTGAATTTGAATTTGGATTTAATTTTGAAATTCAAAAGATAGATATTTTAAAATATTAGGATTAAAATATATGTATAAGCTTTTATTTATAATTTGTTTTATAACATTTTCTTTAAAGGAAATTCATATATATATATATATAAGCATTTATAAAATAATAAAGAAAGTATAAAAGCTTTATGTTAACGTTTAAATAAATATAAATTACTTAAATTACAAGTGTAAATATATTAGGCTTGGTTTTAACAAGTGTTTTAATAAACAAGAATTACGACAAATGTTAAGATGTTTTTACAAGTGCCATTTTAAATTTAAATTTTTTCCTTTTATTTTTATTAATCACATTTTAGCCTATATAAACACATGCTTTCCTTCTCCTCATTTATTTTTCTATTCTATTCTCAAAACTAAGAAACCTCATCCTGTAACAATTTCAAAAGCAAATCTGAAATCCACACTTCGCAAACCAATTCTCTAAACAATCTGTGATCAATACCTCCACAAACCAGAGATTTATCAAAAATCATAACATGTAATACCATTTTCAAAATCAAAATTCAAAAGCCTGCATTCTTAAAACCTGAGATGAAAATCATCAAAGCCAGTACATTATCTTCAAACTGGAATTTGTCTGAAGCAAGCAAATCTGTAATCAAATTTGCAAATCAAAATCATCAACCTATAATTCACTTTCAACTCAAAGCCAGTGCATTTTCTTCAACCTGGAAACCTAAGCAGTTCATTTTTGTTTCAACTAAGTCTTAAACCTTCTCCGCAACAAATTTCAACAACAAGCGATTGCAGTTTTTAAATCAAAGGCATATTCCAGCAACTCAAGTTTTCAAAATCAAAAGCTATTTCAAAATAAAGAAGCCTCTGTTCTTCTTTGTGACAAGTGAGTAACATTTTTTTAAAAAAAAAAGCTTAAGTAATGAATATGGTTGCATGTTCATTTCTGGAATGAGTATGATTTGTGTGAATATATATAAATAAGTTTCTGCATATACATATACATATACATATACATATACATATACATATACATACATACACACACACACACACACATATATATATATATGAATGTATGATGTGTGCATGCCTGCTAATACCTGTAACCTCTCTGTTCCAGTTTCAAGCTCAAGTTTTGAATTAAAATTCTTTATCTCTTGATCTAGACTTTGTTAGGATTTAAGTTATAAACAAAATTTGTTGGCTTCATCATGAATTAAAGTGTAAAATTATATTTAAGTGAAAATAAATTGGATTGGGTTTGAATTTGCATTTTGGAGTTGATCAGATATGTGTTTTGGGTGGTTTCTGGTGATCTACTTGCTCGGGGAGGTCGAGGTTTTCTCTGGTGGTGGAAGAATGAACGGAGAGTGTGGGAAAATTGTCAGAATGGCGATTAAGGCGCTGTGGCGGCGGCGGCGGCAATCGTATTAAGTCTGTAACCCTAGTTTTGGAGCTTGGACGGAAAAGTATTAATTCCGACCCCTCTGGTGGATCGAGTTCCACATAACTCTGGGAAATGGAAGAGAGGATGTTGGTGAGGTCGTGGCAGAGGCGTTGACGTTTCGGTGATCTGAGGGGAGAGGTCGAGGATGTTTCAGGTTTGGTTTATGGTTCCAGGTTTGAGCTTGGATGCTTGAATTCGATTTTGGGGGAGGATCAATATTCTGGTGGTCGGATTCTGGTGCAAGGATGATCGTCGTCGTGTAAGGGGAATTGTGGATGGTCGGAGGTGGCTGTTGTGCCGGTGCATGTGCACAACAGTGGATGTGCGTCAGAGGTTTTGGGTTGGTGGTTTTCTCGAAGGCAGACTCGTGATTTTGGGGTTTAGACTTGAGTGAATGCTCGGGTTGATTCGTGAGTGATATATTCCAGATTTCAAAACTTAAACACTTGACCAAATTTTGAGAAAAAAAAAGTTTTCTTGTAACGACCCGTTAAATTAATAATATTAAATGAATTGAATTAATATAATTTCTAATCTAATTTAGAATAAATGTAGAAATTTGGTATAGTAGTTGTAATTTAGTGTAACAATAAAATTTTATGACAATAGATTTGGATAATGTAGATTGTCACAATTTGATTTAAAGTTAAATATAAGAAACTGATATAAGGGTTGAATTAGTGAATATCAATAAAAAGATTAAGTAGAATGGAATTCATTTAATATAAAATAAATAGTGGAAGACTTACATTGGATTGTAAAATGGATAGTAACTAAATAAAAGGTGACCGCTGAATAAATCAATGCAATAAGTGTTGATAAGGAGATTTAATGAATGTTGTCAATAATAAATGGACTTAAGATAGTAATAAAATTTGTTTTGCCTATGTAAATTTTATGTATTGATAAGCTATAATTAAATTTGAAATTTGGTAGTAAATAGGGGATAAGTTGACTAAGGCAATTAGTAATTTAATAAATGAATGCATAGTAAGTAAGTGGAAATGTATGTATAAAAATATTTTCATATATGGGATAATTACAAAAGTTTACCCATTTATCTAATGTATATAATTGAATCTAAATTTAGGGCAACATTTTGTTATTGATGGTATAAGTGAATTTGAATAAAAGGGTAAAAATTATGTAGATTTAACATGTATTGAGTATATAGCTAAGAAGGGCATTCGATGTAAATGAATCTAAATTTATGTGTCTAGTCAATAAAGGAGAACTTTAAGGGAATAAATATAAATGAATGTATTTGGGGAATGGAGTCCTTTTATATGTTGAATAGTATAACGTTGTTATTAAGAATGAACGTTACTTTAGTAATTATTAATATGGTAACGGAAGAGTGTATAAATTTTATAGTAATGTAAAAACGTATTGTAAGATAATAATTAAGTGTAGACTTATAAAATATATTTATGACAACAAATTGTGTAAGTTAACAATATTACAATTCAATTGAATACAGTAATTTATGCAAACAAAAGATGAACATTTGGAAGTATTACTGTAGTGATATATATATATATATAAGAAACGGTAACTTTGTAGTTGGGGAATAATTGATTTATTTGTGAGTTGTAATCAAATAGAGTCAAATTTATTAGAATTTATTGCAATTTATGGGATTAATTGCAGTAACCTTTGAAGATTTATTCACTAAAATAATTGACGATGGAAATTAAATGTAAATTTGCTTTTAGTTAATTTAAAATATCCAGAGGGCTAGAAACGACACAACTCTACTAGTTTAGAAATTTACAATAAAAAGTGGTAAGTAATTTTTCTAAATATTTAGATAGTGGGAAGATGTAGATTTAGATGGAATTTATTATTTAACTATTTCACATGTTGAAGATCTAAGGTTAGAATTGAGATTTTTAATGTATAGATATTGAGCCAATGTTAGTTTCATTAAATTGACATCAATAACTTTGAATAATAGAAAGAAAGTGAATTTAATAAATTTAATCAAACGTATAATGTTGAATTTATTAAAAATTGGAATTTAACCTTTAAGTAAGGATTAACATCTAAATTGATGAATAGAACAACTATGTATTGACACTTGAATTGTTTAGAATTGGAGTAAATAGTTAAGAAAATTTAAAGGGAGAAAATTTGGTCAATTTTTGAATTTAGATGTAAAAATTGGATTTTTATAATTTATTTAATTTATTTAATGAATATTGAAAATAGCCATTTTGGTCACGGACTCGGATTTCGATGAAACCAGTTTCATCGGATCCGTATCGGTGAATTATTATAGGGTTTCAAGTTTCGTATCGATCGGACTTGTCGTTTGATCGTACGGACGTGAAACGCCTTGAAAATCAATTTTATTAAAATCAATTTGAAATCAATTTGGAAATCTTGTTTTCAGCATAACTTCTTCATACGATCAAATTTGGACGTGAAACTTTTTCCATCGCGTTCAGAATATTTTAAAATACCTATCTGGATATATGGGTTTGACAAATTTCGTTCCGGGGTCAGAACGGGCTTTTTGGGCCTTAGTTTGTTTCGTACGTTCATCTATCTAGTCTATCTACTCTAACCCAACCCTACCTATAAATATACAGTTATAAACCCTAGCTCCATTCTATTGTCTATTTGCTGTACGTTCATCTTCTTCAAGCTTCTCTTCTTCTTCAATGGGGGCTAACCCTAGATCCAGTCAGTTCAAAAAAAAACCTAATTCCCAAATTCCAAAAAAAAAAAAAAAATTCAAATTTAAAAAAAAAAAGTTGCGGATCTGCAGCAGCTTCTGGTCGCGCTTCGGGTTTCAGGGAAGAAAACCCTAGAGCAACTTCGGGTCAGAAAGAAAATGACTCGGGTCGCTCCGGGTCGTTTTGGCGAAAACTCCAAGCAGGCACCGGGGAATTGAGGCGGCGCACCGAAGTCGAACCCGAAGTCGACCCAGGGCCAGAATTTTTCATTTTTCAAATTTTCATAACTTTTGCATACGAGCTCGGATTCACGCGCGGTTTGTTTTGCTGGGATCGTATCGGAATTTCTGACGTTTTGACGCTGGTTTGGACGAATTCCGAGAAGGGCGAATTTTTGGGTTTAAATCGAATTTAAATTCGATTTAAATTCCAAAGGTGAGTGTTTTAACCGAGTCACAACTACTAGAAGCTTTTATGTTTGTTAAATTAATTTTATAAATGAATAGAAATTTATTTATGAGTATTTGGCATGTTTATTTTATTCATATCTGTGGAATTGCATTTATTAAATTTAACTGTTAATTTAATTAATTTATTGCGTATAAATTTACAGTTAAAATTTATTTGTTTGGATATGAACTGCTAGTTAACAGTTATATAATTTATTACTGAATATAGACTGTAGATTAATAGCTGTTAAATTTAATTTGAATAAAATTGCCAGTATTACCTGTTATGTAGTACCAAAAATAATATTGTTATTGATTGATATTGATTTATGATTGTGATTTGGATGATGGATGATGTTGATGAATGGATGTTTATTATATATCATTAAATTGCAAATTATCATGCATATTTCCTTTCATTCGGGATTGTGGTTTGAAATGATATACAACCGCAAAATTTTATATCTTTTAAATTGCGGATTGAAATGATAAATATCCGTATCACTTGACCATAGGATAGAAAATTTTATACAGGCACCGCGGTCTATATATAACTATTTTAATGTGATTTCTATGGTTTGGATGGAATACGGTTTATAATAATCTTAAATTTTATATTGTATAAATATTATTTTTCCATATATATATATACATATGAAGTTGAAAATTTTGAAATTAAAAGGTGTATAAATCTCTTTATTAAAAATGAATTTTTTTTTAAGAAAATGGAGTTTGATAATTTATATCATATGTTTAAATGTTAAGTTTGGAAATTTTAAGATATGATATTTATAATTGGATTTTTCCCAAGATAAATTGAAATGAATATTCTAGTATAATTTGAATTGAAAAAAAATATATATTTTATTACTAGAAATTGGAGTTTTTATTTATTTATGGATTTTATGTGAATATTCAAGACTAATTAATAGAACATTCGATTTGTTGAAAGAATAAAATCCAACTTTAGTTTGAAATATTAATACTCCAAATGGATATACGTATATATATATATAAATTGAAGTGGTTTTGGAACTTGAGAGAGATAATACAAATTTTGGGTTAGACTTTAATAAAGAAATGTATTTGTAAAGCCATGAGAACTATTTTCTTTACAAAGTAACATTTAAGTTAAACCTTTTAATTCATATACCGTTGAATATCCAAACCATTCAAGTTTTAAAAGTTATGGTTTTAAATTATGAATTTCGAAATATTATGCTTTGAAAGGATATTTGGCTTTCAGACATTATAAATTTTAAAGCATTTGGATTTTTGAAAAGGTTTATATTTGGGATAAAGGATATCATATTGTTTTGGGTTTTAAAATGATATCGTATTCATAATTTTAAAATGGAAATGTTTATCTGGTTTTAAAGTATGAGCTATTTTAAATGACCGTGGTGTTATAATAACGATGGGTTGGCAAAGAGACCGGGATCGGATATGGACATACTCTCTGTCGATACCGAAAACCACTTTGACTAACCGTGTACGCGGTGGAGATTCCAGAATGAAGTAGGTGGTGGCGACGTTTCCTGTAAGGTAAATACGTGGACCCGACTCCCGTGAGTTGACATAAGGTGGCTAAAACAGGAGCGATTCTCAGGCCAATTAGGTCATTCCTCTGATCGGACCCTCCTCTTCGATATTATACTTTGATTTTGGATTGATTCAGTGGCCACTTCTATATTTTGATTTTGGGGAGTTAGTCCGAGGTGGGCGGTAACTGCGGCTACGCGTTTCCACCAGCCTGGATGGCAATTGGTATATCTACCCTGGCATTGCCTAGTTGTGCCGTGTCACCTACCATACCGAGCCTTTACTACGAGTTTCTATTTGTGTTGTACCTATGGAGTATCCTCTGGTAGCCTCCCGATCAGGAGGTATTACGGTACTGTATAGACTATTGGCATTTTACGTGTTAAGGTGAAAAATGTAAAGCCTTAACGCTATTTAAAAGTAAGTTTATTTTATAAATAGACACTATTATAATAGCGCAATATACTACATAGTAAATAGTTTAACGGATCCTTAGGAGATGTAAATCCCGAACATCTCTTGAGTTACTGTACTCATATTTATTTCTGTTAATTTAACTCACATAAGATCTTTTAGTCTGACTCGAGTGTTTTTGTCTTTTCAAATTCGCTCGGGTCAGTCCGAGCGTTTCAGGATCGAAGACTTTAGCTTTGAAGGACGAAGACGAAGGAGTCGTATTATTATTATCTATAGTATTGCACCACACTCATACTGTTCCGCTGCATTGATTGTATTGGTATGTGTAACTCTGATATTTATGGTATAAAGCAAATCAAGTGTTTGTAAACTGTTTGAACTGTATATTTATTATTATATTTTATCCTTCCGCTGTGAGATTCTGTTTTGTTTTTATTTCTTCTCTGTTTTTCTTATTTACCCCATAACAATCCGCCCTTGCGTATGCTTTGAATTGGCACGTGTGTCGGTTTAAAGTGTGCGAAAAGGCGGGATGTTACAGTTGGTATCAGAGCTTTGGTTTAGCGATAAACCTTGGTTGTGTGGGGTTTGACTCTTTATTAATAGGGTAGTAATACCCTATGGGAGTCGCTGAGTGTATATATATGAGAGAGCGTATTTGTTAGTGTTAATAAAGATTTTGATATTGTGTTAATCTGTTCCGCTTTGTATTTATAAATTCTGGTTGATGCATGGGACGCTATGACATCAATAGAGATTTCTATACACTTAATAGGACAGACCGACATAATATTTGTTTTTAACATGGGTGAATGAAATAATTTTGCCTATTATATTTTCTATATATAAAAATATTTTTATAAAGATATATATATATATATATCTGGTTGCTATAGATTGGGTGTTAGGTAATATAAAAATATTTGTAATAAATTGAAGCTAAGTTGAAATTATAATAAATCAAATTGGAGATTTTAGAACTTAAGTCCGGGATTTTTGAAAATCTTCTTTCAAAGGATTTGTGAAATATAATGATTTGGTTTATAGGTAATTTCTTATATAAATATTTAGTATAATTCGGAAGAATTATTTTAAAAGAGGATTTTGGAAAAAATAAATTTTGTACTTTCCCCTCTGTCGCTGGAAAATAATTTCGGTGATGACGGCCGCATCATCGACTTTCATTCGAGTTTCGAAGAGGAAAGGCCACTGTAGTAGTTTTACTGCAGATTCATTTTCGAAAATATATAAGTTTTGAATTGTTTTAAAGGTAATTAGAGATATAAAAGTTGTAAGAAATTAATTATCTATTATTTTAAAGTAATTTTGGAATTTGACCCGGTATTAATTCTTGAATTTCCATTAATTAGTTGTAAAAAAAAAAAATTAAGTTAGTGAAATAAAGGTTAAGTAATCAATGAATTAAAAGGGTTGAGATTAAACTTGTATAAGTTCTTTTGCTTTTTCTTTAACATAAATAACTTACCAAGTATAAAAAGTTGAAATGTAAATTAAGAGTGGAATAGAATATTATGCAAGTAGAATTTTTGGAAATAATGAAGTATTCAATGAATTGCTATATTAAATAATAATCTAGTGGTATAAACTTAAGTTATAATAGAAACTTTACTAAAATTTTAAGGCAAGTAATATAAATAGGTGATTTTAAACTTAAGTAAAAAAAAAATGAAATTCCTTAATTTATAAAGTTTGATTGTAGGGTTATTAACTTAAGTACGCCTTAATTTCCCCCTATTCTAATATAATGGAAAGTAGGAAAAATATAAATGACTGCAATCCATAGTTAATGAATGAGTAAAATCTTTCACTTATAGGAATGCAAGTTATAAGGTTAATAAATTAAGTGTAAGTAGAGGGTTACTGTAATTAAATATAATGGAAACTTCAACATTAAATAAATGAATGAGATTAAAGGTAAGTCGAAATTGTAATTTATAAAACAAATATATATTAATTAAAGGAATGGAGAAGAAACTTGTAAATTTTCACTTACATTCTTAAAACATACATAACTTACCATATAATAAAAAGTTGCAATGTTAGTAGGAAAATGTAAGGGGAAATCTTACAAGTGAAGAGTAAGGTAATAAAGGTATTCTATTAATTTGCTATTATTAATGAGAATTAATTGTATAGACTTAAGTTAAATTGGAAATTTTACTATAAGTAAAGGTAAGTAGTATAAATAGATGATAGAAACTTTAGTAAATAAATTGGAATACAAATATAATGAATTTTGTGATAAATGGAAAATGAAAAATTTTAAGAAATAAAGAAATCCCTCCATAAATGAAAGAAAGAAAATCAAACCACTGAAGCATGAAATAAATGTATAATAAGCTAATTTGGGTGTTGGTTTGAATTGTGTTGTTTGATTTATGTTGTTGGGTAAGAAATTTGAAGTGGTTAAATGAATAAATATCTATCTTTGTTCCATCTAAGACTGTTGAGTAAAGGATGCACTTGATAGTTAATTTCATTTCATACAAATTTCAAGTTTGAACCCAAACAACTATTTGTTTGATGGATTAAATGGTTGCTTTGTTTGTGTATGTATGTTGTTTGTAAGGTTGATGGTTGTTGAATTGTTTGGTTGATAAATGATTGAATCCACTTGAATAATTCACTTTAATATAAATATTTAACCTTTTAGATTATATAAGTGAATACAGGTGATGGAAGCAACTGCTACTGCTTTTGGTTCCATAATAATAAGCGTATATTGCCCGACAAATAGGTACGTTTTCGGATTACGTTTAAAGCGCTATTTTTCCCGTGTTGGGATATAATATTTTGATAATATATGTAATATATTTATATTTTGATATTATATTTTCTCCCGAGCCTCACCGTACAAAGGAGACTCTGCCAAAAATTTTCGTAAATTTTGGACTTAGAATTTTGTTGAATATTTTCCAAACTTTAATGATTTAAGTATAAAAGGTTGTAATGATTATAAACGGGTATATTTCATTAAAGGAAATTAATCCAGTAAATTATTGTTTATAAGTTAATATTTGAAATAAGATGTACTGTTTATTCTTCCTTCTCCCTTCTTTTTCCTTTTCGGGGACGAAAAGTTTTGAGTGGGGGAGATTGTAACGACCCGTTAAATTAATAATATTAAATGAATTGAATTAATATAATTTCTAATCTAATTTAGAATAAATGTAGAAATTTGGTATAGTAGTTGTAATTTAGTGTAACAATAAAATTTTATGACAATAGATTTGGATAATGTAGATTGTCACAATTTGATTTAAAGTTAAATATAAGAAACTGATATAAGGGTTGAATTAGTGAATATCAATAAAAAGATTAAGTAGAATGGAATTCATTTAATATAAAATAAATAGTGGAAGACTTACATTGGATTGTAAAATGGATAGTAACTAAATAAAAGGTGACCGCTGAATAAATCAATGCAATAAGTGTTGATAAGGAGATTTAACGAATGTTGTCAATAATAAATGGACTTAAAATAGTAATAAAATTTGTTTTGCCTATGTAAATTTTATGTATTGATAAGCTATAATTAAATTTGAAATTTGGTAGTAAATAGGGGATAAGTTGACTAAGGCAATTAGTAATTTAATAAATGAATGCATAGTAAGTAAGTGGAAATGTATGTATAAAAATATTTTCATATATGGGATAATTACAAAAGTTTACCCATTTATCTAATGTATATAATTGAATCTAAATTTAGGGCAACATTTTGTTATTGATGGTATAAGTGAATTTGAATAAAAGGGTAAAAATTATGTAGATTTAACATGTATTGAGTATATAGCTAAGAAGGGCATTCGATGTAAATGAATCTAAATTTATGTGTCTAGTCAATAAAGGAGAACTTTAAGGGAATAAATATAAATGAATGTATTTGGGGAATGGAGTCCTTTTATATGTTGAATAGTATAACGTTGTTATTAAGAATGAACGTTACTTTAGTAATTATTAATATGGTAACGGAAGAGTGTATAAATTTTATAGTAATGTAAAAACGTATTGTAAGATAATAATTAAGTGTAGACTTATAAAATATATTTATGACAACAAATTGTGTAAGTTAACAATATTACAATTCAATTGAATACAGTAATTTATGCAAACAAAAGATGAACATTTGGAAGTATTACTGTAGTGATATATATATATATATAAGAAACGGTAACTTTGTAGTTGGGGAATAATTGATTTATTTGTGAGTTGTAATCAAATAGAGTCAAATTTATTAGAATTTATTGCAATTTATGGGATTAATTGCAGTAACCTTTGAAGATTTATTCACTAAAATAATTGACGATGGAAATTAAATGTAAATTTGCTTTTAGTTAATTTAAAATATCCAGAGGGCTAGAAACGACACAACTCTACTAGTTTAGAAATTTACAATAAAAAGTGGTAAGTAATTTTTCTAAATATTTAGATAGTGGGAAGATGTAGATTTAGATGGAATTTATTATTTAACTATTTCACATGTTGAAGATCTAAGGTTAGAATTGAGATTTTTAATGTATAGATATTGAGCCAATGTTAGTTTCATTAAATTGACATCAATAACTTTGAATAATAGAAAGAAAGTGAATTTAATAAATTTAATCAAACGTATAATGTTGAATTTATTAAAAATTGGAATTTAACCTTTAAGTAAGGATTAACATCTAAATTGATGAATAGAACAACTATGTATTGACACTTGAATTGTTTAGAATTGGAGTAAATAGTTAAGAAAATTTAAAGGGAGAAAATTTGGTCAATTTTTGAATTTAGATGTAAAAATTGGATTTTTATAATTTATTTAATTTATTTAATGAATATTGAAAATAGCCATTTTGGTCACGGACTCGGATTTCGATGAAACCAGTTTCATCGGATCCGTATCGGTGAATTATTATAGGGTTTCAAGTTTCGTATCGATCGGACTTGTCGTTTGATCGTACGGACGTGAAACGCCTTGAAAATCAATTTTATTAAAATCAATTTGAAATCAATTTGGAAATCTTGTTTTCAGCATAACTTCTTCATACGATCAAATTTGGACGTGAAACTTTTTCCATCGCGTTCAGAATATTTTAAAATACCTATCTGGATATATGGGTTTGACAAATTTCGTTCCGGGGTCAGAACGGGCTTTTTGGGCCTTAGTTTGTTTCGTACGTTCATCTATCTAGTCTATCTACTCTAACCCAACCCTACCTATAAATATACAGTTATAAACCCTAGCTCCATTCTATTGTCTATTTGCTGTACGTTCATCTTCTTCAAGCTTCTCTTCTTCTTCAATGGGGGCTAACCCTAGATCCAGTCAGTTCAAAAAAAAACCTAATTCCCAAATTCCAAAAAAAAAAAAAATTCAAATTTAAAAAAAAAAAGTTGCGGATCTGCAGCAGCTTCTGGTCGCGCTTCGGGTTTCAGGAAAGAAAACCCTAGAGCAACTTCGGGTCAGGAAGAAAATGACTCGGGTCGCTCCGGGTCGTTTTGGCGAAAACTCCAAGCAGGCACCGGGGAATTGAGGCGGCGCACCGAAGTCGAACCCGAAGTCGACCCAGGGCCAGAATTTTTCATTTTTCAAATTTTCATAACTTTTGCATACGAGCTCGGATTCACGCGCGGTTTGTTTTGCTGGGATCGTATCGGAATTTCTGACGTTTTGACGCTGGTTTGGACGAATTCCGAGAAGGGCGAATTTTTGGGTTTAAATCGAATTTAAATTCGATTTAAATTCCAAAGGTGAGTGTTTTAACCCAGTCACAACTACTAGAAGCTTTTATGTGTGTTAAATTAATTTTAGAAATGAATAGAAATTTATTTATGAGTATTTGGCATGTTTATTTTATTCATATCTGTGGAATTGCATTTATTAAATTTAACTGTTAATTTAATTAATTTATTGCGTATAAATTTACAGTTAAAATTTATTTGTTTGGATATGAACTGCTAGTTAACAGTTATATAATTTATTACTGAATATAGACTGTAGATTAATAGCTGTTAAATTTAATTTGAATAAAATTGCCAGTATTACCTGTTATGTAGTACCAAAAACAATATTGTTATTGATTGATATTGATTTATGATTGCGATTTGGATGATTGATGATGTTGATGAATGGATGTTTATTGTATATCATTAAATTGCAAATTATCATGCATATTTCCTTTCATTCGGGATTGTGGTTTGAAATGATATACAAGCGCAAAATTTTATATCTTTTAAATTGCGGATTGAAATGATAAATATCCGTATCACTTGACCATAGGATAGAAAATTTTATACAGGCACCGCGGTCTATATATAACTATTTTAATGTGATTTCTATGGTTTGGATGGAATACGGTTTATAATAATCTTAAATTTTATATTGTATAAATATTATTTTTCCATATATATATACATATGAAGTTGAAAATTTTGAAATTAAAAGGTGTATAAATCTCTTTATTAAAAATGAAATTTTTTTTAAGAAAATGGAGTTTGATAATTTATATCATATGTTTAAATGTTAAGTTTGGAAATTTTAAGAAATGATATTTATAATTGGATTTTTCCCAAGATAAATTGAAATGAATATTCTAGTATAATTTGAATTGAAAAAAAAAAATATTTTATTACTAGAAATTGGAGTTTTTATTTATTTATGGATTTTATGTGAATATTCAAGACTAATTAATAGAACATTCGATTTGTTGAAAGAATAAAATCCAACTTTAGTTTGAAATATTAATACTCCAAATGGATATACGTATATATATATAAATTGAAGTGGTTTTGGAACTTGAGAGAGATAATACAAATTTTGGGTTAGACTTTAATAAAGAAATGTATTTGTAAAGCCATGAGAACTATTTTCTTTACAAAGTAACATTTAAGTTAAACCTTTTAATTCATATACCGTTGAATACCCAAACCATTCAAGTTTTAAAAGTTATGGTTTTAAATTATGAATTTCGAAATATTATGCTTTGAAAGGATATTTGGCTTTCGGACGTTATAAATTTTAAAGCATTTGGATTTTTGAAAAGGTTTATATTTGGGATAAAGGATATCATATTGTTTTGGGTTTTAAAATGATATCGTATTCATAATTTTAAAATGGAAATGTTTATTCTGGTTTTAAAGTATGAGCAATTTTAAATGACCGCGGTGTTATAATAACGATGGGTTGGCAAAGAGACCGGGATCGGATATGGACATACTCTCTGTCGATACCGAAAACCACTTTGACTAACCGTGTACGCGGTGGAGATTCCAGAATGAAGTAGGTGGTGGCGACGTTTCCTGTAAGGTAAATACGTGGACCCGACTCCCGTGAGTTGGCATAAGGTGGCTAAAACAGGAGCGATTCTCAGGCCAATGAGGTCATTCCTCTGATCGGACCCTCCTCTTCGATATTATACTTTGATTTTGGATTGATTCAGTGGCCACTTCTATATTTTGATTTTGGAGAGTTAGTCCGAGGTGGGCGGTAACTGCGGCTACGCGTTTCCACCAGCCTGGATAGCAATTGGTATATCTACCCTGGCATTGCCTAGTTGTGCCGTGTCACCTACCATACCGAGCCTTTACTACGAGTTTCTATTTGTGTCGTACCTATGGAGTATCCTCTGGTAGCCTCCCGATCAGGAGGTATTACGGTACTGTATAGACTATTGGCATTTTACGTGTTAAGGTGGAAAATGTAAAGCCTTAACGCTATTTAAAAGTAAGTTTATTTTATAAATAGACACTATTATAATAGCGCAATATACTACATAGTAAATAGTTTAACGGATCCTTAGGAGATGTAAATCCCGAACATCTCTTGAGTTACTGTACTCATATTTATTTCTGTTAATTTAACTCACATAAGATCTTTTAGTCTGACTCGAGTGTTTTTGTCTTTTCAAATTCGCTCGGGTCAGTCCGAGCGTTTCAGGATCGAAGACTTTAGCTTTGAAGGACGAAGATGAAGGAGTCGTATTATTAGTATCTATAGTATTGCACCACACTCATACTGTTCCGCTGCATTGATTGTATTGGTATGTGTAACTCTGATATTTATGGTATAAAGCAAATCAAGTGTTTGTAAACTGTTTGAACTGTATATTTATTATTATATTTTATCCTTCCGCTGTGAGATTCTGTTTTGTTTTTATTTCTTCTCTGTTTTTCTTATTTACCCCATAACAATCCGCCCTTGCGTATGCTTTGAATTGGCACGTGTGTTGGTTTAAAGTGTGCGAAAATGCGGGATGTTACATTTCTCGAGGTCAGACTCGAGTATAGATTGGGGTGAGCCCGTAGTAGGTTTCAAAGCCTGTTTTAAAAGTTTTTTTAAGTAAAGGGTTTTGAATTTTTTTTAAAATTGAATTTGATTTTAAACTCTTATATAATTTCTTTCATATAAGATAAGTGTTTCTTAAACATTTGATTAAAAAGGTTTGCAAATTGATTTAAATTTTGTTAAAGTTAAATTTGTTAATCATTTTTTTAATCTTAAATTTTGAAATGAAATTTAAAAGTAAATTTTAAAGTGTAATGTTTTAAATAAACATATTAATGACAATTTAGTCATTAATAAGGATAATGTCTTTATCTTAAAGATTAATTATGGTTTAATGATTTAGGATAAATTAAATTAATAAGTTAGTTAAAGAGGGATTAATTTCTTCATTTAATTAATAATTATGGATTAATAAATAAGTAATTAAGGGTTGTAAATTAATTAATTAGAGGTTAATTAATTTGTAACTAAAGATCATTAATTAGATGATTAAAAGATTATTAATTAATGATTAGAGGTTGATTAATTAAGTAATTAAGTTGTAATTAGAAATTTATTTATTTATCAAGTAATTAAAGATTAATTAAGTTATAGTTAATCATTTAATTAATTAAGATGAATTAATTGGTTATTAAAAATTAATTAATCTATCATTAATAATGGTTAATTAAAGTTTAATTACTTAGGGGAGTAATTAAAAGATTGTTAATAGGTAATGAAAGATCATTAACTAGGGATTGTGAAATGATTAATCAATGTGATTAATTTAAAATAATTAATTAGATTAATTAATTAAAAACAATCATTTGTGGAATTGGTTAAGTATAATTACTTAATTAAAGGAAGTAATTACTCAATGCAATTAATTAAATTAATTAATTACTCAATGTAATTAATTAAATTAATGTGATTAGTTTAAGTCAATTAATTAGTTTAATTATTTTAAGATAATCACTTGATGTTTTGTTAAGTATAATTACTTAAAGTAATTAATAAAATACAATTACTTAATGAAGTAATTAATGGGTAATTACTAGATGTAATTAATTGAAGAATGGAAGTAGTTTTGGGTTTAACTACTTTGTGTAATTAATAAGAAGGATAATTACTTAGTGGAAGTAATTAAGGATTAATTACTTAGTGTAATCAATTAATAAAATTTATTTTGAAGTTAATTAAGCAAGGTAATCAATTAAGGGTAGTTAATTACTGAAGGTGATTAATCAAGGTTGATTAATGAATGTAATTAATTTAAAGATTAATTATTAAATGTGATTAATTTGAACAATAATTAATTAAGGAAGTAATTAAAGGATCATTAATTAATATAATTAGTAAAGAAATTAAGGGTTGGTTAATTAAGGTTAATTAATCAATGAAGTGATTATAGGATGATTAATTAATGTAATTAATTAAGGATTAATGTAATTAATTAAGGATTAATGTAATTAATTATAATTAATTAGTGTAGTAGTTAAAGGTTAATTACTGTAAATGGTTAAGGATAATTAATTTGTGTAATTAATTAAAGGCTAATTACTTAAAGTAATTAGAGTATAATTAATCAAGATGATTAATTAGGATGGATAATTAAAGGATGATTAATTATTTGGTTTGTAATGAATAAATGGATAAGTAAGCAAGATTTATAGTGATGAAAGTAATTAATTTAATTTATTTTAAATTAATTAGTGATGAAGTAATTAATTTAATTTATTTTAAATTAATTATAGATGGCGTTATCAATAGATTTTGTCTTATGGATGGCTGAATGTTATTGAATGCCTTGAATTATTTATCTCTGATATGAGATATGTGTTGATCCGTGATATGAATGCATTGGTTGAATTGTGATAATATTGATTATCTATTTGTGAGATTGTGAATTATCTATCTGTGTGAATATAGATAATAGAATTGAATTGTTTTAACTTTAAAACAACTTGGCTTTAAAAGACGGCGTTTTGGATTTCGATGAGACCGGGAACGGGTTTTCAAATTTGGATATCCAAAAACCACATCGATTCAAATTAACGATAGGTCGTGAATCTCAAGTGAAGATGAAGATTCAGAGTGCAAGGGTTGCTGTCGTTAACTCTGAGGGTTATTCCAAAATGAGTGTAACGAGATAATGCAACCCGGAACGAACTTGTATGAATTGAATGCTTTCAAAACATCGTCAGGTGGACGATGAGCATTCTAAGATAGATGTGTTCTATAAAGGTAATCGTAGCCTCAAGCTTCATCAACCGGGAATGGCTAAAAACGGGGTAGGTGCAGCAAGGCTAAGTGAATCGCGCTCAAGTAGGACAAGATGTTCCCCTGTCTAAAAGTCCCTTTTTGTTCGGCTGTGTGGGCCATTTGATTGCAACAACTATCAGGGTTGTCTTGTTCGCGACTATCCAGTAAGGGATGGTTCCGGCCTTGTGTTGCAGGGGATTTAGGGTGGATCCTCGGTGCGGTGATATAAGCCACGTACTGTGACGGGCGGTACCCCAGTAGCCCTGCCATTGATGGAAACCCAGTTTTCCTACGTGCCCTTTACGGTTTTGATTGTATAACCCACTTTGTGGCTAGTATGTTGCAATTTAATCATGTAACAATTTCAGCTATTTCTTATTTATTTGAAAACCCTAGACCCTATTATAAATCACTGGATTTCCTATCAAATGTTTTGGTTATCGTAAGGTAAAAACTTTTTCGTGTTTATGTGCAGGAAGTCTTACGAGATACCTTTTGTTTTCAAAGGTTTTTCAAAGTTAAGCAACTTTAACCTGTTACTCACACCAGACCCATGTCTGACCCGGAGTTTATTTTCTGTTTCTTAAACTCTTGGGTACTCAAATTTTTACGAGTAGCCAAGGGATTCAGGTTAGCTTTGACGAATTCTGGAGGAGAAATGGAGCAGGAGGCTTCGGTGTTTGTAGATATATAGTTTTCCCGTGTGTTGATATCTC
The DNA here is from genome assembly GCA_030765085.1 of Allium cepa. Classification (NCBI taxonomy): domain Eukaryota; kingdom Viridiplantae; phylum Streptophyta; class Magnoliopsida; order Asparagales; family Amaryllidaceae; genus Allium; species Allium cepa. Next base: position 1,049,576,473 of record CM060941.1, read on the forward strand.
TGTGTTTTATTTGAGTTATAATGACTAGACAGGAGTTTATTACTGTCTAGTGTGTGTTGTATAATCTATGTAACTTTGATAGATGTTGTATACTATGTTAATATTTATGTGATTAATATAATTTATTCGTTCCGCTGTTGAGATTCTGATGTTGTTTCTTTCTTTCTTCTCTATCTTTCTCCTTTATATCCCTTTTCTTTCTTATTGATGATGCGTCTTTCTGTGGAGAGAAAGGCGGGTCGTCACATAATTGTCACTAATTCTAAAATTTCAAGCAAATTCGGACATGGGGAATGAAATTTTAATTAAAAACCAATGTGCAAAAAATTAGAAAAAGGACTTTATAAATGATGATATGTCTTGCGGCTATAAAAACTATTAGATCAAGCTGCAAATGCATTAAAGGCGTTTAACATCTTAACCAACGGGCTTCCTCCAACATGATTTTATTATGAAATCTGGTTATCTTATGTTATGATGATATTTGCACAAATATATTCGCTATGAAGTAGATATCCAAACTACCTTCTCCATATGCAAATTAGTGATGGCTAAGGAAAAACCAAATACTTCAGACAGTTTTAGCAAGTAAATCAGCACTGAAGGGAAAAGTGGAAATTTTTACAAAATTGAATTTCATTAGGATTATTGTAAACTACGTTGGTAAATGAAATGTGAATAACGGACTTCAAAAAATAATAAAAACTAAACTCTAACAAATCTTTCGAAGATTACTTTATTAAATCAAATCAATGCTTAAAGGATCGAAAATCAATTTTACACAAAGAGTAATTTCTTGAGATCATAGAGAAAGGTACGATGATTGGAGTAATGACCTCAAAATGGAAGGGGCTCGAGAGGAGAGTGATGGTGATGAACTACTACTAAGGTGAAGTGATGTTGGGGGATGGTATTAGTCTTCAAATCTGAGAATTGTGAGAGACTAAAGGAGAAGGGAAGGGGGATACTGACGATTTATTTATGTAAAAATTGATTTGAGAATTTAAGTTCAGACAATAAGAAGATAGATGGTTTTGATGAAGGGTAAATTGAGAAGATAATACTTTAAAGGAGTGAAATGCAAAATAGCTCTCAAAATTAAAGAAAATTGTATTTTATTCTCAAAATTATGAAAGCAAGGTAGATGAATGGGCATATATTGAGTTTTATATATAATATAATAGAATAGATTTGATTAACATATAAAGGCAGTCCTAAGTACTTTATTGGAAGGTTACCTTCACTTACATGTAATACCTCAAGATTCTCCTTTCTACATGTGCAATTTTTACTGAAGTATGCCTTACTTTCGTATTTGTTAATCTGCAGCCCTGCATACTTATTTAAACACTGAAAAATACCACTAATTGCAAGCGCATTAGACCTATTAGCTTTAGCAAACAATGTGAAATCATCGACATATATCAAATGAGTAATAATAGGTTGCAATTTATTAGTAGATTTAATAGTACATTTAATGGTTTCCGTTTCCATCAAAATTGAGAAATAATCCATTACCACAGTAGAGAGATATGGAAATAAAGGGCCCCCTTGCGTAATTACTCTATTACTTTTGATGAAATCCTCTGGTTTACCTTGAATCAAAAAAGAAAAAGTTGGGTTGTTTATGTATTCATACACTAAATCACAAAACTTATTCGTGAAACCGATATTATACATTATATGATAAATGAATTTTCTATTTACTTTATTATAAGCCTTCTGTAAATATATCTTTAGACATACATTATCACCAACTTTCCTATTAAAATTGTGCACCATCTCATGAGCAAGCAGTAAATTTTCGTAAATCAACCTTCGCGGAACAAAAAACTTTGATTTTCAGATATTAAAAATGGCAAAAAATCTTTATCACTGTTGCTATGAGTTTACAAATAAAGTTGCAACATGAATAGGTTTATAATTTCTAATGTTAGATGGATTCTTGTTTTTAGGAATTAATGTAACAAAAGTATGGTTTAGGATTTTTAAAAGCTTACCTTCATTGAAAAATTCTCTTACTACATTAATAACATAACCTTTAATCATATCCCTGTGAGTTCTATAAAATTTTACATTAAAACCACAGATCCATGACTACTGTTATCACCTGCTCTAACCCTATATATTTGAGTGGGAATTAATTTAAAGGACAAAAATTTGTATATTTTTAGCCTCAAGAACACGACCTCAATATTTTAATCATAAGGACAAACATTCTATTAAAATTTAATCATAAGGACAAACATTCCTCCAAAATTATTCACAAGGACAAACATCTTTCAAAGCAACTACAGAATTAAAAACTGATACCTAGAAAATGCTACTGATAACCACAAACTAATACCTAACGACTGCTATCAATAACTAAAAACTGATACGAAAAGAAAGTTTACTTTCAGGCAAAAGTATCGAAGATCTGTCCTTGAGGCTAAAATGCTGAGAAATTTTGTCCTTGACAATAATTTCCTATATATTTAATTTCCTCTTCCTCATTTGGGGAAATAAATTCTCTTTTCTGCTGAATTGATTTTCATTTTAAAAATGATTTTGGGAAAATTAATTGTAGGTCCCTCTGTATTATACAAACTTTGAAAATAGGCACCACTTCTTGAGAAGTTTTATTGTAGTCATTAGTCAAAATTCTATTAATATGAAAAATATTCCCAATGTTATTTATATGTTTTCTACTGCTCATTTTAGCATGAAAAAAATTAATACAATTATCACCCTAAGTAAGTCAATCCACTTTGGCTTTTTGCTTTAAATTCAATGTATTTATATATAATTCCTTAGAGAGGCAACTTTGATTAGAAAAAACTCTTTAACACCATTAATATCTTCTGGTTTTTATCTATTCTATCTTGTAAAATTTTACCTTCTTTCCTAAGTTTTTCTATACACACCTTATCTTGAATTATATGTTATTCAACTTTTTAAGATTAAATTTAATATTCTTAAGTATCTTACTGAACTGATATTGATGTGTACCCTCATAAAAAAATTAAATCAGTCATTCAATATTTCTTTATACTCACTGTCAAGTTACCATCCATTTTTATATCTAAAAGGAACATTTATTTTTGTTAAACTAATTGTAACATGAAACAGTCTAACAAATAAAGGGGTGTGGTCACTTGTATTTTGCTCTAAAGTATTACATAAAAATTTAGGAAATATAGTAGAAAATTCTTTATTTATTAAAATTCTATCCAGTTTACAATCAATATTCTTTTCAATACCAAACCTTCAAGTATATTTATTTCCATTTATTAAAGGCTCAATTAATCCAATTTCGATTAAAAATTTATTGATTCTATAAAATTTAGAAAGTGGTACATTATTTCCCCCAAACTTTTCATATGAATGCGTCACAACATTAAAATTACTCACTATAAGCCATGGAATTTTAAAAGTATGGTTCAAACTTTTAAGCCCATACCATAAGCTATTCCTTTCATTTTAAAAAATACTTCCATATGTACCAGTTATTTGAATGCTAGCGCCTCCAATATTCTTAAAATTACAGTCTAAAGTTATTCCTTTCTTTTAAAAATTACTCCCATATATACTAGTTATTTGAATGCTAGCGCCTCCAATATTCTTAAAATTACAGTCTATAAACTATAAATCTTTATTTATATTATTGTTAACCTAAATATTAAAATTCCAAGGCACTAAAATTCTTCCTTTACCACCACAATCATTATTGTTAACTGTTTTCCAATTACTTGATAATCTCCTACATAGTTTTTCAATATTCTCATCATTCATTTTATTTATATTAGAGCTATGATTGATGGTTTATAAACACTTAACATATTCATTATGTCAGTTTGTTTACTTGAGAAATTCATCCCCCTAACATTCATGCAAAGATCGACGTATAATAGAAATACTAAAGGGAGTTTCTGGTTTTCATACCCGACAATGATGCACTTCTGCTTCTTTTTTTGCACATTGTTCCTTTAACTTTAAGCTTTGTGGCCAATTGGTCCCATTCTTCATTTTTTGTTGTGTACTTCTGTTTAAAGTTTGCTTTCTCTTTGCTCCTTCCTCTAATCCCTTTCTTATCGATGTGCAACTTTAAGATATCAATATTTTTAGAAGTTCGAGGCAGTACCGAGTCAATATGTGACACGCCTAATTTTAAATAATATTATTCAGGAGATTTAATTAGATAAATTAAATAGAATAATGTAGATACTAGAGCGATAAGAAAATTGATATTTGAAAAATTAAATAGAGGCTGTTTCTTAACTAAATGGAATCCTAAGAATGATTTTATAAAATGGTTTTGTAAGTTAACTACTCAAGAGAGTAAGGTAAGTGTACTATGGGAATAGTCCTATATAACCCTATAATCTCTAAATCCTTAACTCATTCTCATTTTTGTACTTTCATAAAACAAAAAAACAAAAAAAAAAGAGAGCAAGGTCGGCCAAAACTCTAGGAGAAAAGGGGATCAAAATCAACTAAAAGCCAAGGATTCAAGCAAGGAAGAATTAAGCAAGATCAAATATCAAGTTTCTTATCCAAAACAAGGTGAATAATAATCAAAACCATCTCATTTATGTTTTAATAAACATTTGTTTTCACATTTAAAGTTTAAAACGGTTTGGATGATTTGAATGGTGATATGCTTTGATTATATGCCATGTCTGAATTAAACAAGCGTGTTTGGACAAGATTCGATTTGATTTTAAGTATAAAATTATGTAAAATGGGTTTCGAATGCCATGAAGATTTGATATGTTATGTAAAATATTATTTTGGAGATGGCTTTAAATTTTTATAATTATCCAACCTATGGATAATTTATTATGAATTTTGAATAGGAAGAAATTGATAATTTGAGTTTAAAATTTTGGCAATTATATAAAGTATTTTGGGTCCCATATTATACATATAAAACATAGTAAAAGTAAATTAAGATGATTTTTGAGGATATTTCCTAAATGATTTACTATGAAAATTAAATTAATTAATTTTGGGGACTTGAATTCTTTATTGTTTTGTTAAGGGGAATAACTTCTTTGCTCAAATATTTTTAATCATTAATGGATGAATTCGGCTTCCTTTTTGAAAAAGATTTATGTAAAGGATTTGGCAACCAATCATAATTTGACAAATATTATACTTTTAAAGGTACAGAAATCAGTTTTGCTTTGAATTACAAACTTGCCACTTCCATTTACCTCCTTCCAAAATAATCCTAGATTGCCCTCTGAACTCATTCAAAACCAATACGCATGATATTAAATAGTTGGTATGTAGTGTATTGGAGAAAGGCGAAAGCGGATTTTGTTGAAAGCTTACCTTCGAAGGGTTTGGAGCCATTTTTAACAGCCTTCAGATCAACCCACTTGCCTTTGCTTTACTTTCGAAAGAGATAATTTTTAAAGAAGCTTTCGGAAGGGTTGAATTTATTATTATATAGCTTTTGAAGGGATAGCTGCTTGCCTTTGTTTTAAAAGTACCTTTCGATTAAGTTGCTGCATAAAAAGTTTTAAAATGGAGCTTTCGAAGGGGTAGGTTCTTTTGAACCTAGTCGAACCTTGTTGTCATCTTCATAACATTCGAATAGGTTAAAGGCTGCTTTTCTTTATAGCCTTTTACCAATGATTTCAAAAGGGTGGATTTTAGTTTATTAATATTAAAGCCGCTTCCTAATGCTTTCGAAAGGGTCCCTATAGTCATTTATATTAAAGGCTTCAAAGGCAATGGTTTTGGAAGGTTGTTTCTAAGCTATCCTTTTGCCAATTATTTTATTTAAAGGCCAATGCTTTTGAAAAGGTTCTTGTAGCAATTTTATCAATGCTTTCAAAAGAGTGGTTTCGAAACCATCTATTCCTAAAATTATTTTACTTAAAAATTTATGCATTCGAAAGGGTTACTTTCGCTTATGATTCATTTTCACCCAGAAGTTATATTTAAAGTTAAACACAAAGATTTTGAAAGAGATACTTTCAAATGGTTTCGAAGCTATGCTTCTATAAATCCTACTTAGACTAAGTGGTTCTGAAAGATAAGCTTTAATACTTTCGACCTGAATATTTTAACGCATTCGAACAGAAGGTTTTGATGCTTTCAAAAGAGATGTTCTGAGTGTTTCGAAAGGCATATATTTAAGTGTTTTGAAGAGAATGTTGGAATACTTTCGAAAGGTATATTTCAATAGTTTCGAAAGAGAAGGTCTACGGTTCCGAAAGCCTGAGTTTTCAGAGCAGGAACCCAATCTCAATTTTTAAAGATAAACCTATTGCAATATAAAAGAGTTTTGAAATGGAATTTCGCTTTGGAGTTTTTAGAAGAAGCTTTCCTTGCTAAAGATAATAGGTTAAAGTTATTAACCAAGTTTTATTTGGAAAATGATTACATGGAAATTGAACTACAAATGTTTATGTTATTGTGTTATGATCAGTTATTATATGTGCTTCTTCTATAAACATATTCGCTTTATAATTAACCCATAAATACATTTTGAGGTATTAAGGGCAGAATAACTAGCTACGTTGACCGAGTACTGAATATACATTGAATTAACTCCTGTGTGAGTAGAATTGCATCTAGGAGGTCACGTAGACCGAAATGTAGCCCAAAGACTAAACAAAGAGTTGTCAGTTTAGACTGGTTCATAGTAAGTCCATGAAAACTATGTTTGGCAATTGTTATTAGAAGGAGCCGATAGGTTCTTATTGATCCCATGAAAATTATCTGAATTAAGTTATTGACAGAGATCAATCTGTTCATAGTCAACCCATGAAAACTATGGCATAAGAAAAGTTTATTGGAGGTCCCAATGGGTTCATAGTGAACCTATAAAAACTATAATTAGATGAAGTTATTAATAGATACTGATAGGTTCTTGGTGAGCCCATGAAAACTACAAAACCGGACAAATAGTGCATAGGCTTGAAACAAGTTATTAGCCATCCCACGAAAACTAACAGGTTAATAGTGACCCTAGAAACTATTACTTAGATAGATAGTCAAATGAGCGAGGATGAGAAATCCAGAATATACTACATGTTTATATGTCCTCGTGATATATTTTAAATTCTATACTTTAACCATTATGGATGCAAGTGCACAGTATATAATTGTTATAAATTGAGTTAGGATACTAATAAGGGGAAAACCCGTTCCACTAAACGACGTGGTCTCAATAGATATCAATACGGTACCAGATGGTTGGTTATTATTCTCACCAGGCTTTTTGTCTGACTCGAAGTTTATGTTTTCTCCTTAAACTATCGGATGCTTAATTAATTTTGAGTACTTGCGGAGTTAAGATTTTTAGGTACTCCTTTAGATGAATAAGCTTCTGAAGATGTGCGCTAGGCAAGCTAGCTATTAGGAGTCCTCTTCTGTTTGATTCCACTATGTTTTGGTTGTAATGACAAAGCTGTTTATTTGCCCTTATTTAGACTCTAAACAACCAAGGGGGCATCTTCATATATCGTTCTTGGTGTATTTTGTAATAATATTTTTTTCTTTGAATGTGGTTCATGCATTGGGATTATGTAATGAATTTGAAATATGATTTGAAGTGGAACGAGAAATCTGTTTTAAGTTGGATTTAATTTTTCTCATATTCATATGTTTCTGTTATATTAATATATCTAACATTACCGTATTTGGTCATCCAGAATTAATATCTATGGATGACTGCAGCACCCGTAGCCGTTAGTTTTGGGCCTTCAAATAGGGGATGTTACAAGTTAATATCAGAGCATAGGCTTATGTAAACTTAAAAAGAAATTTAAACCTAAAAGATTTTTTTTTCGAAACATAATTCAATGAACTAGAAAATAAGATCGGGGTTTGGATTAATGCTATGGTAACGTACTTGTGTTTGTTATAAATATCTATAAGTACATACTCTCTTTCTCTTAGATCATTCTTCTGTATCTCACCAAAATTTGTATGCAGTTTTACGAGAAAAAAGATATGGACGTAGGAAATGGAAGAGGAAATCTTGGTGGAGAAGCACCACAACCAATGGAGACGTTTGACCCAACATGAAAAACCTGGGTCGATAGGCAAATGCTAATCCAATTGAAAATTGCAACGTAGGTGCTGGAAATCCACCAGTAGATATGGGAATGATGCATCGGTTCTTTATCAATCTGATGCAAGATGGAGCAGCAGTAGGAATAGCTGGCGGCAATGCTGTTGAAGGAGTTAATTCGATGGCCCCAGTTGACAGCAATTATGCTAAGCTAAGCAGAGATTGTATTAGTCTTGGTGGAAATTCATTTTTGGGAACAAAGGATGCTATAGAAGTAGAGAATTAGCTTTTGCACAGTGAAAAGATCTTCGCTGACTTGGGATTAAATGATGAGAAAAAGAGGTGACTTGCCTCTAGACAATTGCAGGGAGCCGCACATCGTTGGTGGAATAGTTTTACCACAGGAGTTTCCGAGGAGGAGTTGACTTTGGTGGAATTTCGATGAAGATTCAAAGAGAGTTTTTGTCCGAAATTGTCAAGCTAGTATTGCTTAGGAAGTTTATGGAATTAGTGCTGGTTGAAATGTCGGCGATTGAGTGCGCTACGAAGTTTGATGAGCTATCCAAATACAGATATACAACTATTGACAATGTCATCAAAAGAAATGAGAAGTTTACTCGAGGGTTGAGACTTGGGATTGCAAGGGCGACGATATCACATCTCCATGATCCAAGTAATGTTGTTGTAGAGATGGCAATCGGGAATAAAGAGATGCTTGCTACTTATGGGAGGAAGAAGCGGGTAGAAACCCAAGGTTTTCAGGGTCAGAAGAGGAAATTCATTAAGAAGAAAGGAACCCAAAAGGGAGAAGCTGGGAAGAAGGCGAAGGCTGATGTAGTCTGTTTTAAGTGTGATAAGAAGGGACATTATGCTCATGAATGCCAAACTAGAAAGGGAAGAAGGCTGCAGACAAGAAAGGGGTGAAGTGCTTTAACTGTGACCAGATTAGGCACTGTAAGAATCAGTATCCTTAACTGGTCAGGTTGGACAAGGGACAGGTCTTTGCTGTTGGACCATCGTCTGCTAGGCTGGTTGCCGCTAAGAAAGGAAAGATTATGGTGGAAAGTATGCTTTCGATTCGAAGTACACTGGTTAGGGTACTATTTGATGTAAGTGCATCGCATTCATTTATATCATAGCGTTTTGTTGATATGTTATGTTTAGAACCCTTATATCTTGTTTCTTCCTTATGTATTGCAAATCCGATAGGAGGGTATGCAACCTTGGGAATGAGATGTGACCGATTAAAACTTGATTTTTCAGGTCATAAGTTTACTTGCAGTTTGTATGTTTTTGATTTCGTAGACTTTGGAATCATTTTGGGTATGGATTGGTTAAATAAATATGATGCTAGGATATTTTTCCAAGATGGAGAAATATCACTAAGACACCCTAATAGTCATAACATTCAGTGTGGAAAATTCAGATGGGAGTGCTTGTGCATTTTTGAGTGCTATGGAAGTAGAAGGAGAGTTAAGTCATGTTCGGGTAGCAAAAGAGTTTGCAAATGTTTTTGATCCAGTTACAAGATTACCACTGAAATGAGTCGTTGAGTTTCAGATAGATCTTATGTCGGAAGCAATACCGGTAAGTAGGCCACCTAGCAAGATGACACCGACCGAGATGAAGGAATCGAAAGTGCAACTTCATTAGACCAAGTAGTTTGCCTTAAGGAGCGGCCTCATTGAAGAAACCAAATGTTGTCGTTAAGGATGTGTATCGACTATCATAAGTTGAACGAGAAGATGATCATGAAAACGTATCCTTTGCTGAGAATCGATGATTTATTTGATCAGTTGTATGGAGCCGGAGTATCTTTCCAATTGGATTTGGCAACAGGCTTCCATCAGTTAAGAGTGTCAGAGGATAATATCACATTGACAGCACTTTGGACTGGGTATGGTTCGTATGAGTGGTTAGTAATGCCACTTGGGTTAACGAATGCACCAGCTTTCTTCGTGGATTTGATGAACCGAATTTTTCAAGAGCGCTTGGATAGGTTCATATTTGTATTCGTAGATGACATTTTAATATATTCTAAGGATGAGAAAGAGCATGAAGCTCATCTTAGGGTAGTGCTTGAGATGCTAAGGTAGCGTTGGTTGAAGGAGAAGTTTTTCGACTGTCATTTTTGGAAGAAAAAGGTTAAATTTCTTGGTCATATGGTTTCAGGGAAGGGTTTGTCAATTGATCTAAATAAGATCGAAGTTGTTAAAAGCTGGAAGAAACCGAAGACAGTGACTAAGATTAGAACTTTTCTTGGATTCGTAAGCTATTACTAGATATTCATTAAGGATTTCTCATGAATAGCAACGCCTTTGACTAAGCTAACTAGGAAGGACGTGAAGTTTGTTTGGTCTAACAAATGTGAGGAAGCATTCCTTAAGTTAAAACATTTGTTGACCAACGCGCCTATGTTAGTAGTTCCAAACGAAAATCAAGGATTACTAGTGTATATCGATGCATGTGGAACCAGATTAGGGACTGTGTTGATGTTGAAAGGTAAAGTTATTATCTAAAATTCATGACAGCTTAGGCCACATGAAGTGAGATATCCTACTCATGATGTGGAGTTGGCGGCAGTGATCTTTACATTGAAAATATAGAGACATTATCTCTTAGGGGAGAGATTTGAGCTATACATCGACCATAAGTTTTTAAGATATTTATTCTATCAGAAGGGGTAGAATATGAGACAACAAAGATGGCTGAAGTTTTTAGCCGCTTATGATTTTGATATAGAGTATACACCTGTAAAAAGAAATATAGTAGCAGATGCTCTTAGCAGAAAACATTAGAATGTGGTATTAGCAATGTTGGCAGAATAGAAAGATCTTGAGGCCTTGACTACTTGTAGTGTGCATTTAAGATCGACTGCTAATTCTAGTAAGAGCACTTCCATGGTATCTTGCTTGGAAGTTCGACCAGTATTGACCAAAAGTATTACTACTAAGCATACAGAAGACCCATTGTTAGCCGAGAAGATTAGAAGGCTTGAGGTTAGGTCGAAAATCGATGATCTAATGGATCTTAATCTTGACCATAAGGGAAGGTTGAGAAAGAAGTGACGGTTGTGTGCTCCGAATTTGAGGACTTAAGGAAAGAAGTTCTCAGGGAATTTCGTCGATCCAAATTTAATATCCATCCTGGGGGAACTGAGATGTATTAAGATATGAAGAGAAATTTCTATTGGGAAGGTATGAAGAAGGATGTTGTCTTATGGTAAGGCAATGTGTGAATTGTCAACAACTGAGGCCGAACATCAGAAGCTGAGTGTATAGCTTCAACCCTTAGATATACCAGTTTGGAAATGGGATTGGATATCCTTGGATTCTATAGACGAGTTTCCAAGGTCGAATCGAGGAAATGAATGTATATGGGTCATAGTGGATAGTTTGACCAAGAGTGTCTATTTCATTCCAGTTAAGTCAACCAAGACGACACCTGTTTCAACTAAATTATTTATGAAGAACATAGTTATACTACATGGAGTTCCTAGTAGTATAGTAAGTGATAGAGATACATTGTTTACTAGTGAATTCTGGAAAAGTCTACAGGATGTGTTAGGTACCAAGCTCAAGATGAGCGCAGCGTATCATCCTCAGATGGATGGGAAGACAGAAAGAGTCAATAAGGTACTCGAGGATTTATTGAGAGCTTGTGTGCTAGACTTTGATGGATCTTGGGAAGATCGCCTACACTTATTTGAGTTTTCCTATAATAATAGTTATCAAACAAGTATAGGAATGACACCTTTCGAAGCTTTGTATGGAAGACCAAGCAAGTCACCAGCATATTGGTTGGAAATTGGAGAAAGATTAGTCTTGGGTCCAGATCTGGTAAGAGAGGCAACAAAGAAGATTAAGTTAATCCGAGATAGGGTGAAGGAAGCTCGATCTACACAAAAGAGTTAAATAGATAAAAGATGTAGGGATCTAGAGTTCTCAATCGGGTATAGTTTCATTAAAGTATCACGGATGAAGGGTGTGGAACGGTTGAGGAAGTCAAGGAAACTGACACTGAGATATGTTGGACCGTTCCCAGTCATAGAGAGGATCGGAAAGCTCACATACCGAGTAGAGTTGCCGAGCAGTTTGGCATGTATCTATAATGTGTTTCATGTGTCTCATCTTCATAATTATGTGCATGATACAAGGACTACTATTCCTCCGACTGCGTTGGAAGACTTAATAGTAAAACTGAATCTGACTTTTGTTAGACAACCAGTTCGAGTTATAGCGAGAGTTAAGAAGAGGTTAAGAAACATGACAGTCAAGTTGCTGAAAGTTTAGTGGAGCGACAACGTGAATGGTTGTACTTGGAAGACAAGATAGGATTCGAGATACTTATCCTGATCTGCTATAGGGGTATGTTCTATATTTGCTTTATATAGACTATTTTCTAGTCAGATTGGCCAGTATGGTAGTTAGGAGATGTTACAGATGATCGATATGTTAGTATTTAGTCCTTATTGAATTTCAAGGACGAAATTCTTTATGGAGGGGAGTATTTAAAACCTTTAGTTTTAAATAACATTACTCAGGAGATTTACTTAGATAAATTAAATAGATAATGTAGAGACTATAGTGATAAGGGAATTAAGATTTGGAAAATTGAATAGAGGCCGTGTCTTAACTAAATGGAATCCTAAGAATGAGTTTATAAATGGTATTATAAGTTAACTACATAAGAGAATAAAGGAAAGTGTACTATGGGAATAGCCGTATATAACCCCATAACCCCTAAAACCCTAATTCATTCTCATTTTCATACTTTCATAAAAACAAAAACAAAAGAAAGCAATGCCGGTCACAACCCTAGGACAAAAGGGGATCAAAATCAACTAAAATCTAAGGATTTAAGCAAGGAAGAATCAAGGAAGATAAAATCAACTAAAATTTTACTTTCACTTATGATTCATTTTGACCAAAAGTTAAATTTAAAGTTAAACCCAAAGATTTTGAAAGAGATACTTTCAAATGGTTTTTTTGAAGCTATGCTTCTATAAATCCTACTTGGACTAAATGGTTTTGAAGATAAGCTTTAATACTTTCGAAATGCATGTTTTAATGGATTCGAAGAAGGTTTTGATGCTTTCGGAAGAGATGTTTTGAGTGTTTCGAAAGGCAAATATTTAAATGTTTTGAAGAGATGGTTGGAATAATTTTAAAAGCTATGTTTCAATGGTTTCGAAAGAGAGGGCCTAAGGTTTCGAAAGTATTAGTTTTCAAAACAAGGAACCCAATCTCACTTTTTAAAGATAAACCCATGGCAATATAAAAAGTTTTGAAATGGCATTTCGTTTTGGAGTTTATAGAAGAAGCTTTCCCTGCTAAAGATAATAGGTTAAAGGTATTAACCAAGTTTCATTTGGAAAATGATTACAAGGAAATTGAACAATATATGTTTATGTTATTATGTTATGATCGGTTACTATGTGTGCTTCCTCTATACAGATATTCACTTTATAATTAACCTGTAAATTCATTTTGGGGTATTAAGGGTAGAATAACCAGCTAGGTGACCGAGTAGTGAATATACATTGAGTTAACTCCTATGTTAGTAGGATTGCATCTAGGAGGTAAGTTAGAACAGAATGTAGAATGCCCAAAGACTGATCAAAGAATTGTCATTTTAGACAGGTTCATAGTAAACCCATGAAAACTATAACATCCCCTATCTTGAGGCTCGAAGCTAAGCGCTATAGATGTTGCAGCCATCTATAGTATTATATTCTGACGACAAAATACGGTAATGTTAATGATATCCATAATATCAGAAGCATTTGAATATGAAAAAAAATCATAGATTCCACACAACAACTTTACTGAATTATATTGCAAAACCATGTTTCATATTCCATTATATATTTCCAAAATGTTTCCCAGGTTTTAATCAAATATAACTATTAGAAAATTGCCAAGACCGACATTTGAAGATGTCCCATTGGATGATCAGAGTATTTAATAGACAAAACAGTCTTAATACATCACAGCGGAAATAAAAATAACTACTCCTAAATAACTAACGTTTTCTCCCGCATGTCTTCAAAAGCTTTATTCGTCCACTTAAACTTATAAAACCCTGACTCCCAATCTACTCAAATTAATTTCGAGCACCTGAAAGTTTAAGGGGAAATCATAAAACTTCGAGTAAGACCTAAAGTTTAGTGCGAATAACACAATCACATCTTGGTTTAATTATATTAAGTAAGACTACTCCGCTTAGTGGAACAGGTTTCCCCTCACTAATAACCCTTTTTTAAAACATATTTTTTGCAAATCAGATTCCTATAATCAAATTGATTAAATCAATAATAGCAATATCATGTATGATCATAAATCAAGTAATAAATGGACTATCTGTCCAAACAATATAGTCTTGTTGGCTAATACTAACCATTGACTGATTTGGGCCAACTAGACAAAATTAAATAATCTAACATTGGTTAAACACACTTACGGACGGTCTATCCTTAACTTACTTCTCCCAGGGTCACCTTATCCTAAAGGTTTTGCAGGGTCACCAATAACCTATCCTCTTTATCTTTATATTCCTTTATGTATGTAACATCATTTAAGTCTTACCTATAATTAAGCCCTACACACTGGAATTTTGGACTAAATTAGCTAGGGGCTATAACTAATATATAGGGTGCGTTCCTATACCAGTCACACCTAGTATTCAAATATCTGAGTCATTAACTTAGGGTTAACTACCCATCAAATTTTCCTTCAAAACATTTTTTAAATTGATTTAACCCCTTAAATATACTTATACAAGAAAAATAAACTATTTGCTTTACTCAAATCTCTTTGCCATGATATATGCTTCACACAAAAACAATGTTGATGAAAACCTTCGAAACCCCTGTCTAAAAGCTTTAAACAATCTCCTTTCGAAACCTTTGAAAGTACACCTTTCGAAACTGGTTGAATACTTTACCTTGAATTCTAGGCCGAAAGGCCAAAACATACCTTTCGAAATCAATTATAATAGACCTTTCAAAACCATTGAAAGTGTCCTTTCAAAGCTTTATAAAAACCTTAGACGTCCTCTTTTAAAACACTTCAAATTTACCTTTCGAAAACGTTGGAAATCTTTCATAAACACACAAGGTAAACCTTTCAAAAACATTGGGGAACCTCTCCTTTGAAACCTTCATTTTATACCTTTCGTTAAATTCCTTTACTTAAAACATACATTTCGAAAGCAATGAGTTCAAGTATAAGTTTGTGGAACATAGTTTCGAAACTATTTAAAATCATTTCTTTCGAAACCTTTGAGTTTAAATTTCGAAATATCGATGGGTCTTAAAAGAACCGGGATGAAGCATATCTTTCGAAAGCATTTTCCTAATTAAAAGAAGGTGGATGGTGTCAAAACCAATCACTTCGAAACCATTGGAGAAATGGCTTCAGGGTTTAAAACAAAAGAACTCTTTGAAGGCGTTACTTCGAAAGGTAGAATGAAGCAGAAGGGTTTTTGACCCCTTCGAAATCTTAATTTTAAAACAAAGGCGGAAACCTCTTTCGAAAGCTTTTTTCTTTAAAACAGTTGACCAAGTCAAAAGCCAGCTCCTTTGAAAGCCTCATTTATAACCAATATAGTTCTAAGTTTACAAAGCTACTTCAACCCCATTCGAAAGCATGTTTCGACTCCATACCTTTCGCCTAACTCCAATCCACTACGTACCAAAGTTAATACCATGAGTATTAGTTTCGACGTAGATAAAGGCGGTTGTATGAGATCGAAAGGTGCTACTATAAGTGCCGTAGCAATAAAACCTTATAAAACTAATTTTTTATTTTATAAAGTAATTTTTTCCAACTAAAATGCTTTGTTTGTCAACGTATGATTGGTTGCCAATACTTTTTCAAAATCTTTTCTAAAAGTACTGTCGAATTTCAAGAATTAACCAATTAAAAAATTTAAAAATAGCCTCTTCTTCTTTTATAAACATATAAAATATTTAAGTCCAATGTCTTAAATAATTTTATATCTTTAATAAAATACTTACAAAATTCTACAAAAATTCCCAAAAATCAACAAAAATTCCCATGAATCACTTTAACATATTTAAATTTCTGATGCAAAGCTAATATATAATAGCCATAATTAATTTAAACACGATTTAACTATTTTCTTCACCTATAAAATTTATAATAAATCACAATAATTCATAAATTATAAAACTTGAAACTCATCTCTAAAATATTGTTTCTGAACTTATCTCACAAAAGTAAGGCATTTGGATATCATTTGATAGGTCTTCAAATCAAAACTTGTCATAAAATCTACATGAACAAACAAAATTCATCAGCAAACATATATATACATATGTATACTTATCATTCAAAACATGACATTATACTTTGCAAAACATACTCGGATAGAATCGAAAACAAGAAATATGAGATGTAATCTAATATTCACCTTATCTTATGCTTAAAAAGTTTGAGATTTGCTCTTAAATGAATTTGATTAAGCTTTTTTCTTTTGGCTCTTTCTTATCTTCCCCTTACTTCTTCTAATGATGGCTGGCCTTGCTTGGTTTAAAATTTTTTTGTGAACGTTTGTAAAATGAGAATGGAATTTAGGGTTTAGGGTATAAGGATATAACCTATTCCTATTTTTCCCTCCTTTTATTACCCTTTCCTATTTCGTTTTATTTCCCTTTGGTTCATTAGTTAATTAGGAAAGACTACCTACTAATTACACAAATCTCAATCCCTTAATCATTTACATTATTTCATCAAATTTATCTAATTAAATGTCCTAAATAATGTTAATCAAAATTAGAGTCATTACAGACTCCCCTCCTTAAAGAATTTCGTCCTCGAAATTACGATAAGGTTCTCATCAAAATCAATCTTAAAGGTAATGCATACCATGAAACAAGTTTGGATAAGTATCTCGAATCCTGCTCTCAGTTTTCCTAGTATAGTCTCTCTCGTTGTCACTCCACTCGACATCGACTAATCTGACTGTCTTGTTCCTTAGTCTCTTCTCATCTCTCACGACTATACGAACTGGTTTTCTAACTATAGTCAAATTTGGTTCCACTACTAAGTCATCTAACACAGTCGGTGCTACAATAGTCTCTGGATCTCGAATACACTTCCTTAGATGAGAAATGTGAAAAACATTATGGACTCCTGCCAAACTACCTGGTAACTCCACTCTATATGCAAGTTTTCCAATCCTTTCTACAATAGGAAATGTCCTACATATCTCAGCATCAATTTTCCTGATTTTCCAAATGGAATTACACCTTTCATTGGTGATATCTTGATGAAAACATGATCTCCAACCGAGAACTCTAAGTCTTTCCATCTTTTATCGACATAGCTCTTCTGCTTAGACTAAGCTTCCTTTATTCTGGCTCAAATGAACTCAACCTTTTATGCAGCTTCTCAAATCAAGTCCAGACCAAGAACTAACCTATCCTCGGTTTCTAACCAACAAACATGAGATTTGCATGACCTTCCATACAAAGCTTCAAACGGTGTCATCCTTATGCTAGCTTGATAACTGTTGTTATGACTAAGTGTTGATAGTCTTCCCATGATCTTCCAAACTTTAGCACACAAGCTCATAATAAATCTTCTAAGACTTTGTAAACTCTTTTCTTTTACCTATCTATCTGGGGACGGTAAGCGGTACTCATCTTGAGTTCGGTACCCATCGTGTCCTGTAGACTCTTTCAGAACTTGCTAGTGAATAAGGAATCTCTCTCACCTACTATACTACTAGGAATTCCATGCAGTCTAACTATATTCCTCATGAATAACTTATCTAAAACATGTACCGTCCTGGTTGACTTAACTGGAATGAATTGGGCAATCTTGGTCAACCTGTCCACTATAACCCATATACTTTCACTTCCGCTATTTGACCTTAGCAACCCTTTTATAAAATCCATTAGGATAGAATCACATTTCCATACTGGAACATTTAAAGGCTGAAGTAACCCTCTTGGTTTTTGATTTTTGGAGTTTATCTATTGGCAGTTTGAACACTATTTCACCTATAAACCTACATCTCTCTCCATACCTTCCTAGAAGAAACTCTTTTCATATCCCGATATATCTTAATTCCTTCTAGAGAAATAGTGAACTTCAAACGATGGCATTATTCAAGAGCTTCCTTCCTAATGTTTCCCACATTCAGAGCACATAATCTTCCTTTCTTTCTTAGCCATCCATTCTGGTCAAGACTAAAATATTTCAAGTCATCATTCTCTATTTCATCCATTAACCTTCTGATCCATTCAACTAATAATGAATCCTCCTTCTACTTAGAAGCAATCTTTTCGATCGTCACTGGTCGAACTTATAAACATGACATCATAGCAGTTTCCTTACTAGACCTAGCTTCAGATCTCCTCTGTATCCTGCATGTAGTCAATGCTTCTTAATCTTTCCGCTTAACTATCATCGCCAACACTGCATTCTGATTCCTTCTACTAAGTGCATCCACAACCTTATTGCTATTTCTTGGTGTATATTCAATACCCAAGTCATAATCGGCTAAGAATTCTAACTACCTCTACTGTCCCATACTTAGCTCCTTTTGAGAGAATAAATACCTCAACGACTTATGATCCGTGTACAATTTAAATCCTTTTCCCAAAAGGTAATGACTCTACACCTTCAATGAAAAAATTATCGCAGCTAATTCCAAATAATGCGTTGGATATCTAACCTCATGCGGTCTAAGCTGTCCAGATGCATAGACAAACACTTTACCCCTTTGCATAAATACTGTTCCAGTCCTGTTTCACATGCATCTGTATATACCACTAAATCTTGATTACCTTCTGGAACGACTAACACATCTGCATTAGTCAATAATTGTTTCAATCTCTGGAATGCCTCCTCACACTTATCAGTCCAAACGAACTTCACATCCTTTTGCGTTAGCTTGGTCATCGGTGCCGCTATCCATGAAAAATCCTTAATTAATCTCCGATAATACCAAGCTAATCCAAGAAAACTCTTTATCTCAGTCGCTATCTTGGGTCTCTTTCAATTATTCACCACCTCAATCTTAGTTAGATCTACATATATCCTTTCTCTGAGACTACATGACCAAGAAACTTCACTTCCTTTTTTAGAAATGACACTTCGAAATTTTTTGCTTTCAACTGATGCTGCCTCAACATCTCAAGCACTGCTATAATATGAACTTTATGCTCTCTCTCATCTTTAGAGTATATTAAAATAGCATCTACGAAAACTAACAAGAACTTATCCAAGTTCTTTTGGAAAACTTGGTTCATCAAATCTACAAAGAATGCTGGCACATTATTAGTCCAAATGGCATTACTAACCATTCATATGATCCATATTCGGTTCTAAACGCCATCAAAGGAATACTACCCTCTACCACTCTAAGATAATGGAACATGTTGCTAAATCCAACTAGGAAAATACTTTGGCTCCACTCAACTGGTCGAGAAAATTGTTAATTCTAGGTAATAGATATCGATTCTTTATCGTCTTCTCATTCACCTTAAGATAATCAATACACAACCTTAACGATCCTCTGGTTTCTTTGCAAATACTGTGGTGCTCCCTAAGGCGAATTGCTTGGTCTAATAAAAAATTTGCCATCCAAATCCACCTACTGCACCTTTAGCTCCCTCATCTCGGTACATGTCATTTTGCTTGGACGTCTACTCACCGGTTCTGCTTTTGGTACTAAATATATCCGAAATTCTATAGCTCGTTTTAGTGGCAATCATACTATGGGTTCAAAGACATCTGCGAATTCTCAAACAATGAAAAATCAATTCAATTTGTCTTCTACCTCCATAACTTCCAACAAAGCATTAACCTCAGAACTAGGGTTTTCTATGGAGTATATAATTTGATCACTACAGTCAGGATGTCTAAGCAATATTTTCCTATCACGGAAAAATATCCTAGCATCGTATTTACTTATCCAATCCATAACCAAAATAATTCTGAATCATATGAAATCAAATACATGTAAACTGTAAACAAATGTATGACCTAACAATTCAAAGTCTAACTGGTCACACTTCATCCTAAGTGTTGCATACCCTCCTATCAGATTTGCAACCCTTAAGGAAGTAACTAGGTATGAGGGTTCTAGGTTAAGTTTATCTACCAAACAATGAGATATAAAAGAATGCGATGTACTAATATCAAATAGAACTCTAACTGATACACCATGAGTCAAAAGCATACCTCCAAACACAGCTCTCCCCTTCTCCCCTGCTAATGGTCTCGAGGTAGCTGGTTCCAATGCAAACATCTTTCCTTTTCCATCCTTGGTTGGCTCCTTGCACTAGTCCTTATAGTGTCCAATCTAATCGCAGTTGAAACATCTCACTCCTTTCTTCTCTGCAGCTTTCTTTCCTTTACCTGTCCGACATTCATGAGCATAGTTTCCTTTATTATCACAATTATAACAGATAACTTCTGCCTTCCCCTTCATAGCAGCTCCACCCTTCTGAGCTCCTTTCTTATGAAAAAAACTTCATTTTCTGGTTCTGCCCTCCTTGAGCTTCCTTTTCCTTATTTCCTTCAAGAAAAGCAAGCATCTCTTCCTTTCTTAAAGCCATTTCCACAACTATAACGCATGGATCTCTAATATGTGATAACACGGCTTAAGAAAGCTCAGGTTTCAACCTACGAATGAATTTCTCATTCCTTTTAATGATAGTATGCACCGTAGTGCATCCGTGTCTTTCTAACTCCTCAAATATGGTTGCATACTCAAGTATTGTCATATCTTCCTGCTCCAACTCTAAAAACTTCCTGAGTAGAGTAAACTTAGCAATCTCCGACATAAATCTTTCTTCAAACCTTCTCCTAAACTCAGCCCAAGTCATAGTCTCCTCATTGACTTCTATAGTAACATTGTTCCCCCCATACAATGTCGCTCCTTATAGCTGTCTAGAAGTGATTCTCCTTTTCTGCTTATCATTGAGCCCCAAATCAGCAAAAATCCTATCGCAATAAAGTAAACAATTCTCCACTTTGATTGTGTCTTCGGTACAAATAAACGACTTTCCTCCTAGCTGAGCATAATCTCTGCTCAGAACAACATAGTTATTAACCAGTGGAGCTCCCTAATTTCCTCCTTCAGCATTTTCTCCAGCCAACCGCGCAGCAACTCCTACTTGCATCATGTTTACGAAGAACTGATACATTGCTCCAATATTGACTTGTAGGACTCCAGCACCTACATTTGTAGCTTGTGCCTGACCTAGGTTCCTCCTTGAATTTGGTCTGGCATTCCCATTGGTTGTCGTGCTTCCCCACCAATGTAACTCTTCCATATCTAACATCCATATCTTACGTCCGTAAAATCTGCATTCGAGTCTTTGTAAGATACAGAAGAATAACCCAAGAGAGATAGGAGAATAGAGATAAAGCGTTTACTTATATATAGCAAATACAAGTACATTACTATAGCATTATCTGGTACCCCAATCTTTTCTCTATTTTCTTAGGATTACGTTTTCAAAATCATTTTAAGTTTGAAATTTCTTTTAAGTTTTTCATAAACCTATGCTCTGATACTAAGTTGTAATACCCCTATCTTGAGGCCCGAAGCTAAGTGCTATAGATGCTGCAGTCATCTATAATATTAACTTCCGATGACAAAATATGATAATGTTAATGGTATTCATAATATTAGAAGGACTTGAATATGAAACAAAATCACATATTTCAAAAAAAAACTTTACTGAATTACATTGGAAAACAAATTTTCATATTCCATTATATAATCCCAAAACGTTTCCAAGGTTTTGATCAAATATAATTATTATAAAATTTGAGCGACATATGAAAATGCCTCCTTGGATGATCATAATACTTAATGGAAACAATAGTCTTAATACATCACAACGGATATAAAAATAACAACTCCTAAATAACTAATTTTTGCCACCGCATGTCTTTAGAAGCTTTATTCATCCACCTAATAAACCTGTAAAACCTTGACTCTCAATCTATGCAAATTAATTTTGAGCACTCAAAAGTTTAAGAGGAAAAACACATACTTCGAGTCTGACCGAAAGCCTGGTGTGAATAATACTATTCTATCTTGGTTTATTGATATTAAGTAAGACCACCCTGCTTAGTGGAGCGGGTTTTCCCTCACTAATATCCCTTTTTAAAACATATCATTTTGCAAATTAGATTACTGCAATCAAACTGATTAAAACCATAATAGCAATATCATACATGCTCATAAATTAGGTACTAAATGGACTATCTGTCTGAACAATATTTTTTTTGGCTAACTACTAATCATTGGCTGACTAGGGCCTACCAGACAAAATTAAATAATCTTACATCTGTTAGACATACTTCTAGATGGTCTGTCCTTAACATACTTCTCTCAGGATCACCTGATCCTAATGATTTTGCAAGCTCACCAATAATCTATCCTCCTCTATGTATTTTCCTTTCTATGAGTAATATCATTTAAGTCTTACTTGTGACTATGCTCTACACACTAGAATTTTGGACTAAATTAGCTAGGGGCTATAGCTAATGTACAGGGCATGACTCTATATCATTCCTGTATGGTATTCAAATATTGAGTCATTTACTAAGGGTTAACTACCCATCAAATTATCCTTGAAAACGTTTTTCAAATAGATTTAACCCCTTAAATCATACTTTAACAAGAAAAATATACTATTTTCATTACTCAATTCTCTTTGCCATGATATATGCAATGTTGATGGAAACCTTCGAAACCCTTGCCTAAAAACTTTAAACAATCTCCTTTAGAAGCCTTTGAAAGTACCCCTTTCGAAACCGGTTAACTACTTTACCTTGAATTCTAGCCCGAAAGGCTAAAACATACCTTTCAAAATCATTTATAATAGACCTTTCGAAACCATAACATCCTTTCGAAAGCTTTATAAAAACCTTAAATATCCACTTTTAAAACACTTCAAATTTTCCTCTCGAAAACATTGGAAACCTTCCATTCAAATGCCAAAGGTAAATCTTTCGAAAACATTGGGGAACTCCCCTTGAAACCTTCATTTGATTCCTTTCAAGAGCATTAAATTCCTTTAGTTAAAACAAATCGTTCGAAAGCATTGGGTTCAAGTATAAGTTTGTGGAACATAGTTTTGAAACCATTTAAAATCATTCCTTTTGAAACCTTTGAGTTTAACTTCAAAATATCAAAGGGTCATAAAAGAACTGGGACGAAAGCTTATGTAACAACCCGCATATTTTACGATTGTTTATTTAAATATAGCATCATTAGTCGGATTTAAGTCCAAAAAGCTACTTTTTGCAAATAGCTGAATTAGTACTCGAGACCACTTCCATTGAGTCCAAAATGGCGTTTGCAACCTTTTTAGTATAAACATTGATATGTTTGGAGCTAGCTAAAATTTTGACCATTTCACTTAGGGATTTGGGTTTGGGTTTCAGCCCATTAACCTAAAACATCATCCCAACTCTGCTCCACTCCTCTTCATTACTTCATAATATTTCCTACAGCTTAAGCTTTAGCAAAAATGGTGGTGGAGATGGGAAATTAAAATCCTAAGCCCTAGTTTCTTTAGCAATCCAAGTTTTAGCTCCAAATTCAAAGAGAAGCTTAGGTAAGTATCTCCCTCTTCTACATCTCAATCTCTCTCCAATTTTAGAAATTTCCTATAACCTAATTTAGAAAATATTTGCTTTTGATCTTAGTTTGGAGCTTTTAGAGTTGGAATTGAAGAGTGGTTGATCCTCCTTTGTTTTCAAGCTTCTTCTTCCTTGTTTTGTGTTAAAGGTGAGATTTTTATCTCACATCTAAGTCTATATCTATCTTTGTAGTTAGGTATGAATTCCTAACATCTATTCAGGATCATTTGCTTTTGATTTGAATTGATTTGGTGATTTACTAATATTTGGATTTGAAGTCCAATTTTGTGAAAATCCTATTAAGGATGTTTGGTTATGTTGTTTGGGATGTATTGAAGAGCCTATAAGGCCGGGTTGTCGTTTGGCGTAAATCCTTAGTCGTCATTGCTCGCTCGATCGCTTCCGAAATTGTATTGGCCATCATGGCCTAGGCAATTTGTTGCCCTTACCAGGTGTTCAGACGTTTGGATACCAATGCCAGACATCTGATTTTGCCTCTTGGAGAAAAATTATACACGGCAGAAAAATAAAAACGGCAGTGACTAATTTCAGATGTCTGAATTATGAAAGTTTTTCGGAAATTTTTCGGAAATTTAGGGCGTTAGAAAAATTTTAGGAAAATTTTGAAAGTTTAAAATTTGAATTTAAATTTAAATTTGAATTTTGAAGTAAACAATATTGTTTGGAGCTTATAATTGAAGTTGGAAAGCTAGTTGAAATGATAATGAATCTCTAATAAAAAGATTTAGGTTAATGAATTGATAAAACTATTTGGTTTTGGATAAATAGTAGACGAGTTAAGGATTGTTTTTCCTAACTTGTAATTTCGGGACGAAATTCTTTTAAGGGGGGAAGGTTGTAACGACCCAGAATTTTAACAATTTAAATTGAAAATATTTAATTAATTTTAAATATTTGAATGATGGTTTGACTTGAATTTCAAATTATCAGAATGAATATGGCGATTAAATTATAAAATTTAATCTATAGAAAGTTGAATAAGAATTTGAATCTTTAGTTTTAAGCTGATTAAAAATATTTCAAAGGCTTGTAAAATTTATATTGATAATACTGAAGATAACAGAAGCTTCAGAATTGAATTTGAAAGTGATTTGTTCAGTTTTGAAATTATATCGTTTGAATCGATATTTAAAAATAGCCTTCCGAGGCACAGTCTCGGAATTCGACAAAACCAGTTTCATTGGGTCCGTAATATTGAATTATTACAGGATTTCAAATTTCGTAGCATTTGGAGTTGTTGTGTGATCATACGATAGATAAACGCGTTGAAATTTAAATTGAATTCAATTTAAATTTAAACTTATAATTGGTCAACGTCAGCACGTTACCTTCTGTAAATCACGCCATAAAATCGCGCCTAAGATCACGAAAGAAATCATGAAAGCACGCTCTTTCATTTTTAAATGATCCTCTCCCTCCTTAGTTCCAAATCGAACGAAGAAAACAAAAATGGCCGAGCAAAAGTAAATATAAGAAAAACATCTCGTTCCCCTTCCTCCTTCATTTTCAAAACCAAAACCCGTTCTATCTCCCTCTACACCCAAATTAACAGCAGTTTGAAATCAAAACGAAACAAATCTCGTTTAAAATTTTAAAAGAAGAAATTAATGGCCGCATAAGGGAATCACCATCGGCCGAAGACGAAATCGATTTCGAGCCTAGCAGGGAAGGTGTTTGCGATCGAGTGGAGGTGTCGTTCTCGAGCAGAGGCGAGTGGAGCATTGGAAGGTTAGGGCTTGGTTTCGAGCACAGCAGGCGCGGCGGCGACAGCACGAAGTCGCGATGGTGGTTCGATCAATTATCGCGATTACTTTGGGCTCGAGCTTGAAGTGGAAGTGAGAAGCCGAGGCGAGTGGGGTTCGCGCTCAGGTCGATGGCGATTCGAGGGCGACAGCGTTCGCGTGAAGGACGAGGGTCGCAAAGTCTAGTGATGGCGGTTTTGTGGGCGGCGTCGAAGGGTTACGCGATTCGTTCAAGGTTGTAAGGTATAACTACTGCATTTTTATTCTAATTTGAATTTAATAACCTATATATTTTTCAGAAGAAAAGAAAAATAATAATAAACTGCTTGTTTAGTTGTTTGAAAGAAAAAAAAATTGACAGTAAAGATATAAAGAAAATAATCAGAGTAAAGATATTTTCTGTCATTAAAGAATATAATACAGTTTTGTTTTAAAGATGTATAAAAATATATCTAAGTACCTATTTTTGTTAAAAGTATTTACTGTAAGGTATAAGATTAATCATGTTCCTTTAAATTTATGTATACAGCATGAGCAGAGAAAAATAAATATATATGTTTTCAAAATAATAATAATAACTTATTAAATTTATTTTTAATTACTAAATATAATCTATAGAAAGGAAAATTTGTTTCGAATTAAATTTTTAATAAATCAAATTATTAAAAAGGGATTTTGTTCAAATTTAAAAATATTAGCTTAAAAGTGAAATTGTATTACAATGAATGTATATATATAGATAAATAGAAAATATAATTTATTACAGTAGGTATAAACCATTTTCTGTTTAATATAAATGCTAGAAAGAATATTTTTCTTTCATTTATTTTCCATTTGAATTTAATGAATATATAAGTTTACAGAACTAAATGTATCTGAACACAAGATTAGAAAACAACAAAATGCATGCAATGAATTTAGGTGATTAATTTATCAAATGGAAATTAATTATTCAAATTATTCGAATATTAATGAAATTTTATATAATTGTTTACAAGGTCTTAAATCATGAAGGGATGACTGGAATGGAAAATGGATTGCAAATAAAAGCTAAGGTGAGAACTTCTCACTCAAAATGGGTTTTGTTTAAATTTTAAATAGTTAGATTTAAAATTGTTGATTGTGTTGATTGTTTGTTTGGATAATATAGTATTATCTATTGTATTGAAATAGACCATATATGCCGCCTATTAAGCGGAGGTTATTTATTAAAAACATATACCGTGATATTTCACCTTGAAGTGGAATTGGTATGATATATGTACTTGGAATTGATTTTCCCGCATTATATAGCGGATGAGACCCTGTTGCACCGCATAATAGCGGATAATATTTTATAAATCCCATATACCGCGGTAATTCCGTACTGGAACGGAATTGGTATTGTGCTAATGTTTGTGGATGCAGGGAAACATGTTGGAGGGATCCAATTGGATTCCTCAACTGTATTGATTTATTTACAGATTTTGTGATATTTGTTGATTATCATATCGATATATGATATTTGGATGTCGTGATTGACTATTTGGTGCTGTTGCATCATCAGATCCATTTTTGAAGTTTAAAATAATGATTTTGATTTTAAAAGAGAATTTTAAAGTGATTTTTGAAAGTATACGTGTAATTAAATTTTAAATTGTTAAAATAAATAAACGTTATAATTTTATTTTAATAAAAGTTATGATTTTTGGAAAATAATACTTAAGTATGATTTTGAAGTATATAAGCTTTAAATAACGATTTGTAAATTATTAAAAGAATAAGTTTAGTTAAATTGACATTTTTGAATTGTTTTAAAAACGATTTATATAAAAGATTTAAAATTTGATATTTTATAAGTTTAAAAATATTGGAATTATAAAATGAGTTTTTATAAGTATTAAAATGAAATAAAAAAATGGATTTCATAAGTGAAATCCATTATAGATTTATAAATTGTGAAGTTATGAAATGAATAGATTTTGTAAAATAAAAGATTTATAAATAATTAACTTATAAATTGGATTTTGGGTATAAAGTTGAGTTATAAATTGAATTGGTTTATAAAAAGGGATTTTCTCATAAATCGAAGTTTTTATAAATAGAAATGGAATTTATAAACATTGTTTATAAATCCGAAATCAATTGAATTTGATAAATTTAATATAGAAGGTTATTAAAGAAGATATAGTCGCGATTTCGGATAGTGAATTACCCTTGAAAAAATGTGTAGAAAATATTGAATTTGGTTAGTGAAGTATATTCACGATTTTGGACAGTGAATATATTATTAAAGAAAATGGACATGTTTTTGGGAAGTGGTATTATAAAATGAAGTTAATTGTTTTAAAGATGTTTTAAAATGGATTAACTATCGAAACCATAGATTTCAACATTCATTGTTGAAATAGACGTTTTCGAGAAATAAGGAAATGGTGGACTATAACACTGTTGTTATAGTAAATGATTTCCGAAAGAAAATGTTTTGTATAGTATTGGGATTTATATATCTATTTTAATTTCTATACTAGTGATTTTGGGTCGTCGTAACGATGTTTTACGCAACATTCGTTTTGGCCCAAATAAATGTGTTTAAGTGAATGTTTTCTTTAAAGAATGAAATATATACTTAATTTCGATTTAAGTATATTGAATATTTTCCAAGTGTTGAAAATAAATGGATTTATGAATTACTTATTATTAAATAAGTATGGAAATGTTTCATAATATGAAGTGAATATTTTGAGATTTTATCTTGTAAAGATAAATTGAAAATGAATATTTGAAATCGATTTGAAAATCGTATATTCATAGATATTTTGGAATTGTAAATTCACTATGAAATTTATAAAAGAAAGGGAAATTGTTTAAAAATAAACATTGATTTATTTTTGAAGTGTGGGAATAAATTTACGGATTTGGAAAATAAATATAAAGTAAACCGGTAAGGATTTATTTAATTGGTTTAGATGAACCATGTTGAAATGAAAGTATTTCCGCATAAGGAAAATGTTTGAAATTTGTTTTCAAAAGTGGTAAAGGTGAAAAGTGATTTGAAAATTGGTTTTCAAATGGTTGAAGTGTGGAAATTATATATCTAGTAAAGATATTTTTGGAAAATAAATAATTTGGGAAATTATTTGGAATTTGGTGATGTTGAACACGCCTATTGATAGTTAAATAATCCGACTATCAATATTTACCTTTAAATAGGTATTTGTTGTGATTGCTTGAATTTGAATGCTACACTTATTTTTGAATAAACGCTCACTATTCGGGTTAGCCGGGAAAGGACCTTGAGGTCGTATAACCCATTCTGAATATGTGATACGTCGTTATGGATTGCATTTGATGACCGGTGTTGAAGAGCGGATATTTGTGAAAATGGAAGGATTACCGTCGAATGTTTCTGCATCGGCTGATCTCCGATATAGAAATTTATTACCCTTTGTGATGGGAAGTCCGGTCGTGATTAGTGAATATCCGGATTGCAAGGACTTCTTTGTAAATGCCTTCGGAACCGTTCGATCCCGGAACGGACTTGTATGGATGTGTGTCTGACGTTACAATCTGAGATGTAAAGCTGGTTTCTATCAATTATATTTCCATTGGTGGCGGAGAATTTATCCTCTTAGCTTAACACCCTTAGAGGTTATGTAGTTGATGGTTACTAGTGATACATTCCCAAATTGGTAATGTAGCATACGAAGTGCTGTTGAGCATTTGATGATCAAAGCACAGCTTTTATATAAAGCGTGGCTTTGTGGACGAGACTTCGTCAGACCTCACACCCCGGAAATGGTCAAAACAGGAAGGATGCGACAAAGTTATTAGGGGGTAGCTCCCCTTTAGTGTATGTCATTCCTTCTGGATAGAGGTGGTATCATGGTATGGAGCCCAGATACTTAACCTATGTTGTTGCTGCAAATTTATTGCTTTGTGGTTGTTGGAAATCGAGGATCCTCGGATATAGATCGGTTACGATCGGGGAATGACATATTTGTGTCAGTAGTTACCCAGTTAGGGGTAACACGGCCTTGTGTTGGCAGAGATCCGGTTAGGTTCTCGGGTCGTCTTTCCAGAGGCGTACCCATGTGGCAATGGGAAGTTCCTTGGCCTGACCATTTGTTGGAAATCCAAAGAAACAATATGATCTTGTACGGTTTTAGTTGTAGAACCTATCATTCACTTATGGTGGCGCCCCACTGTTTGGATGGTAGCTATAGTAGGCATAAGTGCGGAATGCCTATGCTGGCTAAGATTTATATCTTTACTTTCGAAATTGTTTTCTACACTATGCACTAGTAATAATATCAATTGTTTCTTTTTAATGCGTATCAAGCATCTTTGACTATCATAAGGAGAAATCTCCTCCGATTCTGCGTTTGCAGTGTGTGTGTGCGGGAGGCCTTATGGTAGTCTCATTTTCTAAAAAGTATTGCGAATCTATTTTAAAATTATCATGTTCTTTGTTTTAAAGATAAACTGTTTTAGTTCTCACACCAGTCACATAACTGACTCGGAGTTTATTGTTTTCCTTCCTAAACTCTGGATGCCCACCAATTTCCACACGGGCAGTCTAGAGTCAGGTTATCAGGATATTCTGGAATTCAGGAGTTGCTGGAGGCAAGCTGGATGGCATGGCGTATTACTAGTATATAGTATTTCTTTTCCGCTGTTTTGTTGTTGTTGGTTGTACACTCTGATGATGTAATGTAATGTAATATGATGTAATGTAATAATTGATATAGTTCTTTGTTTAAAGATTATTCAATTATTTATTATATGTTGTTCCGCTGCGATATGTGAGATTCATTTATTGTTTCTGCTGTTTTCTTTATCTCTTCTTCCATCTTCTACCTCTTCTTTAACTCTAACGGTACGGTTTTCCGGCATTCGATTGCTCGACAGTTGATACAGTGGACGTATTAATGTCGGTTTTCGAGCGTCGAAAAGTCGTTATCGTTGCATTTGGTATCAGAGCATATGGTTAAGCGACAACCATGGCTCTGTTGGGTATTACTCATTAGAGATAGAGTCAGTAGTACTCTAGAATGAGTTTGAGTGTAATAATAGATACGAGTGCGTATTTGTTAGTGAATATAAATTGTTTTATATTGTGATGATTGGTTTGTTGAGTGGTATATGGATTCTGGTCAATACGAGTAATTAACGTTATTGATAGGAATCTCTAAACACTTGTATAGAACAATTAACCACGATATTGTTTTAAAGAGGGTAAAGGAAATAATTTTGCCCGAAAATTTTATTTTGATATAGAAGAAATAATTTTCTAAATATATTATATATCTTTGGATGTTTGGTTGTTAATGAAATAATCAAATATAAGAACCTAGAGTTTGAAAGGGTTTATAACCAAATAAAATTCTATAAGTATGATTTATCCAAAGGAAGAATAACTAAATTTGATTTAAACCAGAATTTAAATTCCGGGGAAATTTGAAAAAGTGTTTTAAATGTAATGAAAACTAAGGATATGGAAAAGTACCTTCCATTGAAAATTTGTGAAGGTGTTGGAACTCGGTATGAGTGTCCATTTGAATCGGAATCCCGCGTGATGAGATCATGTTGATTGATCATGATGTATACTAGCGTAATTTGAGGGGTGTCATGCCTACGGTTACAAGCGATTCCACTGGGATAGTGGCGTAACCGCCGTGTGAACTACGATCTATGGCAACAACCATGACGAAATTCAAGAGATGTGAAATCTACAGATTACAAGCGATTCTACTGGGATAGTAGCGTAACCGCCGAGTAACTATGATCCATGGGGGAACGTGCTTTCCATATCCATTTTTAAAATGGAATATAACTTAAGATAAGTTGAACAAAATTGGAATGTGAAATTGAATTAAAATTGAATAAAGTTGATTTTGGTGCCGAAGTAAATTAATAAGTGAATTAATGAAATGAAGTCATTAAGGATATGAACTTGAGTATATAAATGAAATTCAACTTCAATTGTAAAATGAATTAGCAATTGAATTAATAAATGGATTGAATATTAATCAATTTAACATGAATGAATTGAATGTAAATCAATTGAATGTGAATAAATTGATATGAAATAATGAATATAAGTGTTAATTCATTAAAGTCAATTAAAAGTATTAAACC
Organism: Allium cepa; assembly: GCA_030765085.1. Classification (NCBI taxonomy): domain Eukaryota; kingdom Viridiplantae; phylum Streptophyta; class Magnoliopsida; order Asparagales; family Amaryllidaceae; genus Allium; species Allium cepa. The sequence continues at coordinate 1,049,608,011 of CM060941.1, forward strand.
AAATTGAATGTAAATTTAATAATTTGGTTATGTTGGTTATGATTTGGTTGTTATATGATTTTTAGTTGAATGTATATGAGTTCATTAAGTGTTAATGAAATTAAATTCGTGAAATTGAAAGCTAAAGTAAATGAATATGAATTGGATTTGATTTGAATTGAAAGTGAACTAATGTGAATGTAAACTAACTGAAATCGAATGAACGAATGTTAGTAAAATTTAATGTTAACAAATCAAACAGGCATAAATGGGAAACCAATTTGAATTGTGCAAAATGATTTTTGAATATTGTAATTGGATATTATGGCTAGCAGGATATACAGGTGTATTAAGGGAAATAGAATTGGGATTTTGATTTTAAAGATAAAATTGAATTGCTCGACAAAATGTACGTATTTCAATTTCAGTATGAAATTTGATGATTTTCTTCTCCAACCGCTTGGCGTTTTCTTTTCTTTTTGATTCTGAGGGGCCGTAGTGTCATTTTGTAGTTGTACCGAGCTAGCCGCGCAAAGGAGACGCTGGCGAAATTTTTCGGAAATTTAGGGCGTTGGAAAAATTTTAGGAAAATTTTGAAAGTTTAAAATTTGAATTTAAATTTAAATTTGAATTTTGAAGTAAACAATATTGTTTGGAACTTATAATTGAAGTTGGAAAGCTAGTTGAAATAATAATGAATCTCTAATAAAAAGATTTAGGTTAATGAATTGATAAAACTATTTGGTTTTGGGTAAATAGTAGACGAGTTAAGGATCGTTTTTCCTAACTTGTAATTTCGGGACGAAATTCTTTTAAGGGGGGAAGGTTGTAACGACCCAGAATTTTGAACAATTTAAATTGAAAATATTTAATTAATTTTAAATATTTGAATGATGGTTTGACTTGAATTTCAAATTATCAGAATGAATATGGCGACTAAATTATAAAATTTAATCTATAGAAAGTTGAATAAAAATTTGAATCTTCAGTTTTGCTGATTAAAAATATTTCAAAGGCTTGTAAAATTTATATTGATAATACTGAAGATAACAGATGCTTCAGAATTGAATTTGAAAGTGATTTGTTCAGTTTTGAAATTATATCGTTTGAATCGATATTTAAAAATAGCCTTCCGAGGCACAGTCTCGGAATTCGACGAAACCAGTTTCATTGGGTCCGTAATATTGAATTATTACCGGATTTCAAATTTCGTAGCATTTGGAGTTGTGTGATCATACGATAGATAAATGCGTTGAAATTTAAATTGAATTCAATTTAAATTTAAACTTATAATTGGTCAATGTCAGCACGTTACCTTCTGTAAATCACGCCCTAAAATCACGCCTAAGATCACGAACGAAATCATGAAAGCACGCTCTTTCATTTTTAAATGATCCTCTCCCTCCTCAGTTCCAAATCGAACGAAGAAAACAAAAATGGCCGAGCAAAAGTAAATATAAAAAAAAATCTCGTTCCCCTTCCTCCTTCATTTTCAAAACCAAAACCCGTTCTATCTCCCTCTACACCCAAATTAACAGCAGTTCGAAATCAAAACGAAACAAATCTCGCTCAAAATTTTAGAAGAAATTAGTGGCCGCATAAGGGAATCACTATCGGCCAAAGACGAAATCGATTTCGAGCCTAGCAAGGAAGTTGTTTGCGATCGAGTGGAGGTGTCGTTCTCGAGCAGAGGCGAGTGGAGCATCGGAAGGTTAGGGCTTGGTTTCGAGCACAGTAGGCGCAGCGGCGATAGCACGAAGTCGCGATGGTGGTTCGATCAATTATCGCGATTACTTTGGGCTCGAGCTCAAAGTGGAAGTGAGAAGCCGAGGCGAGTGGGGTTCGCGCTCAAGGGGATGGCGATTCGAGGGCGACGGCGTTCGCGTGAAGGACGAGGGTCGCGATGTCTAGTGATGGCGGTTTTGTGGGCGGCGTCGAAGGGTTTCGCGATTCGTTCCAGGTTGTAAGGTATAACTACTGCATTTATAATCTAATTTGAATTTAATAACCTATATATTTTTCAGAAGAAAACAAAAATAATAATAAACTGTTTGTTTAGTTGTTTGAAAGAAAAAAAAATTTGACAGTAAAGATATAAAGAAAATAATCAGAGTAAAGATATTTTCTGTCATTAAATAATATAATACAGTTTTGTTTTAAAGATGTATAAAAATATATCTAAGCACCTATTTTTGTTAAAAGTATTTACTGTAAGGTATAAGATTAATCCTGTTCTTTTAAATTTCTGTATACAGCATGAGTAGAGAAAAATAAATATATATGTTTTCAAAATAATAATAATAACTTATTAAATTTATTTTTAATTACTAAATATAATCTATGGAAAGGAAAATTTGTTTCGAATTAAATTTTTAATAAATCAAATTATTAAAAAGGGATTTTGTTTAAAATTTAAAAATATTAGCTTAAAAGTGAAATTGTATTACAATGAATGTATATATATAAGCAGAAAATATAATTTATTACAGTAAGTATAAACCATTTTCTGTTTAATATAAATGCTAGAAAGAATATTTTTCTTTCATTTATTTTCCATTTGAATTTAATGAATATATAAGTTTACAGAACTAAATGTATGTGAACACAGGATTAGAAAACAACAAAATAAATGCAATGAATTTAGGTGATTAATTTATCAAATGGAAATTAATTATTCAAATTATTCGAATATTAATGAAATTTTATATAATTGTTTACAAGGTCTTAAATCATGAAGGGATGACTGGAATGGAAAATGGATTGCAAATAAAAGCTAAGGTGAGAACTTCTCACTCAAAAAGGGTTTTGTTTAAATTTTAAATAGTTAGATTTAAAATTGTTGATTGTGTTGATTGTTTGTTTGGATAATATAGTATTATCTATTGTATTGAAATAGACCCTATACGCCGCCTATTAAGCGGAGGTTATTTATTAAAAACATATACCGCGATATTTCACCTTGAAGTGGAATTGGTATTATATATGTACTTGGAATTGATTTTCCCGTATTATATAGCGGATGTGACCCTATTGCGTCGCATAATAGCGGATAATATTTTATAAATTCCATATACCGCGATAATTCCGTACTGGAACGGAATTGGTATTGTGCTAATGTTTGTGGATGCAGGGAAACAGGTTGGAGGGATCCAATTGGATTCCTCAACTGTATTAATTTATTTACAGATTTTGTGATATTTGTTGATTATCATATCGATATATGATATTTGGATGTCGTGATTGACTATTTGGTGCTGTTGCATCATCGAATCCATTTTTGAAGTTTTAAAATAATGATTTTGATTTTAAAAGAGAATTTTAAAGTGATTTTTGAAAGTATACGTGTAATTAAATTTTAAATTGTTAAAATAAATAAACGTTATAGTTTTATTTTCATAAAAGTTATGATTTTTTGGAAAATAATACTTAAGTATGATTTTGAAGTATATAATCTTTAAATAACGATTTGCAAATTATTAAAAGAATAAAACTAAATTGGGATTTTTGAATTGTTTTAAAAACGATTTATATAAAAGATTTAAAATTTGATATTTTATAAGTTTAAAAATATTGGAATTATAAAACGAGTTTTTATAAGTGTAAAAATGAAATAAGAAATGGATTTCATAAGTGAATGAAATTATAGATTTATAAATTTTGAAGTTATGAAATGAATAGATTTTGTAAAATAAAAGATTTATAAATAATTAACTTATAAATCGGATTTTGGGTATAAAGTTGAGTTATAAATTGAATTGGTTTATAAAAAGGGATTTTCTTATAAATCGAAGTTTTTATAAATAGAAATGGAATTTATAAACATTGTTTATAAATCCGAAATCAATTGAATTTGATAAACTTAATATAGAAGGTTATTAAAGAAGATATATTCGCGATTTCGGATAGTGAATTACCCTTGAAAAAATGTGTAGAAAATATTAAATTTGGTTAGTGAAGTATATTCACGATTTTGGACAGTGAATATATTATTAAAGAAAATGGACATGTTTTTGGGAAGTGGTATTATAAAATGAAGTTAATTGTTTTAAAGATGTTTTAAAATGGATTAACTATCGAAACCATAGATTTCAACATTCATTGTTGAAATAGACGTTTTCGAGAAATAAGGAAATGGTGGACTATAACACTGTTGTTATAGTAAATGATTTCCGAAAGGAAATGTTTTGTATAGTATTGGGATTTATATATCTATTTTAATTTCTATACTAGTGATTTTGGGTCGTCGTAACGATGTTTTACGCAACATTCGTTTTGGCCCAAATAAATGTGTTTAAGTGAATGTTTTCTTTAAAGAATGAAATATATACTTAATTTCGATTTAAGTATATTGAATATTTTCCAAATGTTGAAAATAAATGGATTTCTGAATTACTTATTATTAAATAAGTATGGAAATGTTTTATAATATGAAGTGAATATTTTGAGATTTTATCTTGTAAAGATAAATTGAAAATGAATATTTGAAATCGATTTGAAAATCGTATATTCATAGATATTTTGGAATTGTAAATTCACTATGCAATTTAAAAAAGAAAGGGAAATTGTTTAAAAATTAACGTTGATTTATTTTTTAAGTGTGGGAATAAATTTACGGATTTGGAAAATAAATATAAAGTAAATCGGTAAGGATTTATTTAATTGGTTTAAATGAACCATGTTGAAATGAAAGTATTTCCGCGTAAGGAAAATGTTTGAAATTTGTTTTCAAAAGTGGTAAAGGTGAAAAGTGATTTGAAAATTGGTTTTCAAGTGGTTGAAGTGTGGAAATTATATATCTAGTAAAGATATTTTTGGAAAGTAAATAATTTGGGAAATTATTTGGTATTTGGAATTTGGTGATGTTGAACACGCCTATTGATAGTTAAATAATCCGACTATCAATATTTACCTTTAAATAGGTATTTGTTGTGATTGCTTGATTTGAATGCTACACTTATTTTTGAATAAGCGCTCACTATTCGGGTTACCCGGGAAAGGACCTTGGGGTCGTATAACCCATTCCGAATATGTGATACGTCGTTATGGATTGCATTTGATGACCGATGTTGAAGACCAGATATTTGTGAAAATGGAAGGATTACCGTCGAATGTTTCTGCATCGGCTGATCTCCGATATAGAAATTCATTACCCTATGTGATGGGAAGTCCGATCGTGATTAGTGAATATCCGGATTGCAAGGACTTCTTTGTAAGTGCCTTCGGTTCCGTTCGATCCCGGAACAGACTTGTATGGATGTGTTTCTGATGTTACAATCTGAGATGTAAAGCTGGTTTCTATCAATTATATTTCTGTTGGTGGCGGAGAATTTGTTCTCTTAGCTTAACACCCTTAGAGGTTATGTAGTTGATGGTTACTAGTGATACATTTCCAAATTGGTAATGTGGCATACGAAGTGCTTTTGAGCATTTGATGATCAAAGCACAGCTTTTATATAAAGCGTGGCTTTATGGACGAGACTTCGTCAGACCTCACACCCCGGAAATGGTCAAAACAGGAAGGATGCGGCAATGTTATTAGGGTGTAGCGCCCCTTTAGTGTATGTCATTCCTTCTGGATAGAGGTGGTATCATGGTATGGAGCCCAGATACTTAACCTATGTTGTTGCTGCAAATTTATTGTTTTGTGGTTGTTGGAAATCGAGGATCCTTGGATATAGATCGGTTACGATCGGGGAATGACATATTTGTGTCAGTAGTTACCCAGTTAGGGGTAACCCGGCCTTGTGTTGGCAGAGATTCGGTTAGGTTCTCGGGTCGTCTTTCCAGAGGCGTACCCATGTGGTAATGGGAAGTTCCTTGGCCTGACCATTTGTTGGAAATCCAAAGAAACAATACGATCTTGTACGGTTTTAGTTGTAGAACTTATCATTCACTTATGGTGGCGCCCCACTGTTTGGATGGTAGTTATAGTAGGCATAAGTGCGGAATGCCTATGCTGGCTAAGATTTATATCTTTACTTTAAAAATTGTTTTCTACACTATGCACTAGTAATAATATCAAATGTTTCTTTTTAATGCGTATCAAGCATCTTTGACTATCATAAGGAGAAATCTCCTCCGATTATGCGTTTGCATTGTGTGTGTGTGCGGAAGACGTTATGGTAGTCTCATTTTCTAAAAAGCATTCCGAATCTATTTTAAAATTATCATGTTCTTTGTTTTAAAGATAAACTGTTTTAGTTCTCACACCAGTCACATGACTGACTCGGAGTTTATTGTTTTCCTTTCTAAACTCTGGGTGCCCACTAATTTCCACACGGGCAGTCTAGAGTCAGGTTATCAGGATATTCTGGAATTCAGGAGTTGCTGGAGGCAAGCTGGATGGCATGGCGTATTACTAGTATATAGTATTTCTTTTCCGTTGTTTTGTTGTTGTTTGTTGTACACTCTGATGATGTAATGTAATGTAATATGATGTAATGTAATAACTGATATAGTTCTTTGTTTAAAGATTATTCATTTATTTATTATATGTTGTTCCGCTGCGATATGTGAGATTCATTTATTGTTTCTGTTGTTTTCTTTTTCTTTATCTCTTCTTCTATCTTCTACCTCTTCTTTAACCCTAATGGTACGGTTTTCCGGCATTCGATTGCTCGGCAGGTGATACAGTGGACGTATTAATGTCGGTTTTCAAGCGTCGAAAAGTCGTTATCGTTACAGATTTGCATTGATGAGTTTTATCAATATTTGTGCATTGATGAATAAAAATAAAGAATATGGCTTTCTTTTTGATCTGTGAGAAGATTCTTGTGATCTTGATTAATCTCTGGTTGATTTTCAATTGCATATTTATCACAGTATGGCATTATTATGACCATACATTTTTGTCTTATCTCTTATTCTATCTCATTTTATCTGATATTTATAGTAGACTGATCCGTTTATTATTTTCTTATTAGATAATACTCGGGTCAGACCGAGATATTACAGGTGCTTCTTCTTGACTCCTTATCAGGGACCGTCGTCTGATTTTTGGCTAACTACTCTAGATTGGTAGTTTTTATTTTATACATTCGAGATAGATACTCCTTGATGTATACTTATTCTTTTGTCTAGCACTAGTATCTATTCTTTTGTGATTCTGTGGATCTTATCTGACCACTACTCTGATGTACACTTCTATGTGTAATATTCATATCTATTTCCGCTTTGTGATATGAATGTCTGTGACTGATTTATGTTATGTTTATTTCTATATTTGTTTCCAGAGACCACGTAGCCACTGTGTAGTAGCTTTGAGTTTGTATCGATATGTCGAATTTCCTTTTGAAATGAAATGCATGATATACGATCTGACATATCGGTGCTTGCACAAAGCAATTACACAGATGGTCGCTCCTCAACAGCCTTATTCTTCGTGCTAGTTGACGGCATTACTCCGTAGTGTCCTTGGCTTGCGTGAGTATAGAGGTGGGGCGTCACAGCGTGGTATCAGAGCCAATCTTCGGAACCATGTAGATTAATCTAGAAAGGATCACCGTCCTAAGTCCTTCTTAGGAGTCGTGCCTTAGGATTCTATTCGAGTCATTGGACTCATTCTATCCTTTCTTTTATGATGCCTTGTTTTATCAGTCATGATTGTTTGATATTCATTCTGAGAACAACCTTCTTTTTTCTTCTTCCTTTCTTTCTTAAATAAGAGAAATGGTTAGACCAGGCCGTCTCAGTGCCGGTCAATCCAGTGCTACTCCTCAGGACTGAGTATTTATGTTTGTCCAACAGCTTTTAGATCTTGTAAAGAATGCTCAAGCTGTCGGACCTATTCCAGAGCCTACTCGTCCTAGATCCGGATTTGCACGTTTGTGTAGAGACTATTCCGATTTAGGTGGAAGGTCATTCAAGGGATTCGAAAGCGTTATGGAAATCCAAGATTGGCTCAAAACATGCGATCGCATCTTTTCTCGCATGAATCTTATTGAACTTCATCGAGTCCAAGTGGCTTCTAGTATGCTCCAAGAAAGAGCATTAGATTGGTATGAGCTTTCGATTTCTGAAATTATTGAAGCGGATCTTACTTGGGAGAAATTCCAGGAAAGATTCGAATCTAAGTTTGTGCCGGAGGCTGAAAAGGTAACTTTGGCCCGTTGTTTATTGACCTTGTTCAAGGTGAATCTTCTGTGGCAGATTATGTCGCATCTTTCGAATTTCTTTCTAAATACGGGGTCGAATGCATAAATACCCCATTCAAGAAAAATCAGAGGTTCGTCTATGACTTGAATAAGAATCTCAAAAACCTCTACTTCTGAAACTGGAAGTTTCATTTGATCAGCTTATTTATATCGCTCTTCAACTCGAAGAGGCCGATAAGGAAGGAGATGTTGAAGTTGTGAGCACCAAACAGAGCTTCAACAATAGGAAGCAGTGTAATAAGTTCAAAGGCCCTTATCCCGACAAGAAAGGGAATCAAGTAGCTTTTGTAGCAAAAGCTCCTACCTCTAGTCATGGGCAATGCTACAATTGTGGTTCTAAGGGCCATTTTGCCAATAGATGTCTGAAATCACTCTTTTGTCGTTATTGCAAAAGTTTGGGTCATCTTCTATCTTCATGTCCCAAACTTCAAGGCAAGAAGGATGGAAAGCTAAATGTTGTGCAAGCCCCTAGTAACACTTCTCGTGGTCAAGATATTTCTCCTTCTACCCTTGATGGCATTATTAAAGTGTTCTGACTTTAGTGACTTCTTTGAGAATTGTGAATACGGTTGGTGGATCTGCAACACTCAGTTTGCTTTATAAAGATGTTGAGATTATTTTATGTGATTTTTCTTTCCGAGCTGATTTGCATGTCATGCGTTACTTAGGCTTTGGAATGATTTTGGGAATGTATTGGCTTAATCGTTATGAAGCCCATATCCTATGTCCTAAGCGGACTATTCATCTTCGACATCCGCAATATGTTAAGCAGATTTATATTGTTCTCAAAGATTCAGATTCCAACTTGACAGCATCTTTGTGTTCTCTAAATCCTCATGATGACGATAATGATGAGGAGGAAGATGTCATTTCCCGTATTCACGTCGTTTGTGAATTTTCCGACACATTTGAGCCCGTTTTAGGATTACCACCTAAGCGAGCAATCGAGTTCAAAATTAATCTAGTCCCTGGAGCTCTACCTATCACTCGTCCTCCTTATCGTATGTCCAATAAAGAAAATGAGGAGATGCGTAAACAATTATCCGAATTGGAAGAGAAGCGATTTATCCATTCTAGTTCCTCTCCTCGGGGAGCTTCGGCTATTTTTGTGAAGAAATCCGATGGTACACTTAGACTTTGCGTTGACTATCGCAAGCTTAATGATCTCACCATCAAGAATAAATATCCCTTACCTCGGATTGATGATCTATTCGATCAATTTAGCGGTGCTAGTGTCTTTTCACAGTTAGACTTAGCAACCGGTTTTCATCATCTTCGTATTGCATAGGATAGCATTCCTTTGACATCGTTCCGTACCTGTTATGGATCATATGAATGACTTATTATGCCATTTGGTATAATGAATGCCCCAGCTTATTCCGTTAACCTTATGAATCGAGTTTTCAAAGACTTCCTCGATCGATTTGTTATCATCTTTATAGATGATATTCTTGTGTATTCTAAAACCGAGGAGGAGCATGAAATGCATCTTCGGATTGTGTTGGAAACTCTTTGGAGCAATCAATTGAAATAAAAAATTTCTAAGTGCCATTTTTGGTAGGGCTATCAATGGGTCGTGTTGGGTCGGGTTCGGGTCGGGTTCGGGTCAGGTCAAATCGGGTTCGGATTATTTTTTAATCGGATCAGGTCAACCCGTTTATTAAACGGGTCATATTTTTTGAACCCGAACCCGACCCGTTTATAAACGGGTTGACCCGACTCGACTCGCGTAACTCGTTTAACTAAATGGGTCGTGTCGGGTTTAAACAGGTTGACGCGTGTACCTAATAACCCGTTTACACAATATTTGCAAAATTAGCAATTCTTTTTAGGTGCAGAAGAGCATACACATATTATAACTCATACATGAGCATTTAGCCTAGGTCATCAAATATAAGAAAATAGCATCATACATGAGCATATTCGAGTAGAGTAACACAATTTTTAACATGATACAACATTCGGGCAAATAAATCTACATAATACTCACTCCAAATTTGCAAATATTCAATAATCGACATGAAAATGATATTCAAATATAATATGACAACTACAATATGACAACGACGATACATTACGACAACAATCTTGCAAGCAATTCGGCATATATGATAGAAGCTTCCCTACTTGACCCATACCCTTGCTCTGCCTGCAATAATTGTAAAAAAAAAGGTAGAATAATAAATAATTCTATCATTTTAATTTTTAAAGATAAACAATCGGCAGCAAATCACTTAACATCTGTTATGTATAATGAATGGCCATTGGCCAACGGGCAATTTTAAGTTTTTAACACTACAGAGGTAATGATCAGTCATCAATGGATGTATGTTTCTGTAAAAGTAAATGAAGAATTTTCGCTCACCTGTGCAGGCTATTAAACATACTATCAAACATACTATCTGTGCATATTAAATTGAGAATAAAAAACAGCTGAGTAATTCACTTCAGAGAGAATAAAAAACAGCAAAGTGAGTTATATTATATTTCGTTAGACCATTACCTAACATGCAATATATGTTAGACGTCAAAGGATTAACTCAGCATTTCAGAGAGAGGGTCATAAATAGATTTGCAGTAGGATATTTGGAGCCAGAAAAAAGACAAGTCACATCATAAAAAACCTTCAAAAACTTACATATTTGTTCCACTTTCACCCATTCAGATTGAGAAAGAGTGTGCTTATAGTTAGAATCACTCAATTATAAATGGAAGAAAGCACTTTGATAATAAAGAGCATCTCAAGCATGAGAAATGTGGAATTCCATCTAGTAGGAACATCCTGACGTAAACCTTTTTTACACTCCAAAGAAACATGAGATATGCACTCTAAATTTTTTTGTTTCCTCACTTGTGAACCTTTTACATATTTAGTGCTCTCTCTAATTTTAGACACACACATATCAACTTCTTTTAGCCCATCTTGCACTATATGTTTAAGAATATGAGCACAACATCTAATGTGAAAAAATCACCATCCATCACTAAAGACTCTCTTAACAAGAGTTGCTCCTTCATCAAATTAACAAATACATCATTTGCACTAGCATTGTCTAAGGTAACGGAAAATATTTTTTGTCAATGCCCCAATTAGTCAAAAAATTATAAAAAAATTCGGACAAAGCAACTCCGCTATGTGGAGGAGGCATGAAACTAAAATTCAACACTCTTTTTTGAAGTATCCAATTAGAATCGATAAAATGAGCAGTCAAACAAATATACCCATCAGTTGCTATAGAAGTCCATAAATCAGAAGTCAAACAAATTCTCCCTGGAATTGAATTTCTTTAAGTTTCAATTTTCCTTTTGGTACATTTTCATCACATCAGCTCTAGCAGTATTTCTAGAAATCAACTTAACATCCAAACAAACGTAAGAAAATAATTGTCTAATTCCAGCATACTCAACAAATTGAAATGGCAAATCATGCATCAATATTGACATTACCAATAATTCTCTAAATTTATCCGGATCAAATTTAGAAGACCTTGTTATAATAGAGCCGTCGGTCTGACTTAGAAGCAATTGACCTAGATTATGATCAGTAGTTTTGGAACAAGTTTTAATATGACGTTTTAGGTTTTCGGTGCGATAAGTACTATCACATAAATAAATAGCACCACATTTCATACACTTAGCTCTTTGCTTTCCATCATTTTGCAAGGGAATAATTTCAAACTTAGTCCATACCTCAGAAGTAAGCTTCCTACGTCTCTTACCAACTTTTGCAGTTTTTATTTCTATGTCATCTAATTCCAATGCTTTCATATTGGCATCTCCAATTTGTTCAACACTCTCACTACTTGGTGTAAAAGGGTCCATCTCTTTTCTGCAAAATTAAAGAAAAACAAAACCCATCACTAGTGATTCATTGACAAAGTTTGCTGCTATCGAAAAGGCAAAAAACGAGTTTGCAAATTGTAACTTTACCTATAACAATTTATAATAAACGAGTTTGCTGCAATCGAAAAGGAAATTTTTTTTGGTGAAAAGTACACTTTAACTACCACAAAAGCAATCTATGGTTAGAGATAAATTTGCTGCAAAGCCTAGCTATCCAAATTAGTGAATATCAATCTACATCATCAGTTCATAATATGGCATACATAATGAAAGCAGGATTCTTCCTTAACCTCTTACTGCAAAATCCATGTTTCAAATATTGCAAAATCAGATAACTTTCAAGAAGAAATAAGGATAAGTAATTATAATTCTAACAGTACTAAGCTGGCGCGTGCACACACTATGATGCGCACACCCAGTCATATAAATTATAAGTTATAACTTGTGATCTTCCTTTTATTTTTAATAAATTTCGGTTTTTTTGCGCATCGTGTCATATATATTTTGTTTATGGAAAATAAATTGTAGAGTTACTTTTCGATATGCAGTAAACAGGTGGCATACTACAATATATTTCGTGAATACATTACGATTAATCTTACCTCCTCAAAGAGAACAATATATTGTTTCCCTTTCCCCCCTTTTTAGCTATTCTTATTAGTTGCTGAAGATTAATCAATAATGGACACGCTAACATCTTAATTTGAAAAATTTCTCTGAAGGGTACGTTAAAATGCTATCATGGTGCTCCCTTATTCTGTAAATATGTGCTAAATTTCTTTCTACATTTTATTTAATTTTTTTGTGAAGCTAACCTTGATGTGTAACGTTCTTGTGTATGTCTCCTTTGGCATGGCCTTTATATGTAGGATGATGTAACATAAATACAAACATGCGTAAGTAGATATACAGGTACACACATATTTTCTTAAAATCCCCTTCAATCTTCCCTTAAGTTTGACATACCTAAAATCGTTAAAAGTGCAATTTTTTTGTACACATGATCTTGTTGCTATCAAGACCATCCATAAAGAATTTTATGCCATTCTATTACTTTTCACATTCAAAAATACACGTTAACCCAAGCCATCAAAAATATTTGTTTTAATTGTTGGTTTCAGTTGAAGTTTCAAAATGATGCAAAAATTTATGTGGATGATCCTGGTAGCAAATGAATTAAATCTATGAAGTTTCATTTTAATAGTTTTGGACACAAAATGCCCAGTGGGGATTTTAAGGGAAAATAAGAGGGGGATGTGAACCCATCAGTGATTGCAAAATGCAAAGTCTCCTCAAATAAGAAATATAGAGGAATATTAGTTTAGGTTCATGGTCAAAAAAGGTTTCCAGGTACGAGCAATTGTTAGTTTACTTACATACGTCTTGGCTGATTTCGATTTCTTCTACAAAGCTTTCCAGGTGCGAGCGATTATGGCCGGGGGGACGAAGTTGTAACGCCCCACCTCTATACCCACGCTAGCCAAGAACACTACGGTATAGTCCTGTCAACTAGCACGGAGAATAAGGCTGTTGAGGAGCGACCATCCATGTGATTGCTTATCACACAGTGGCTATAAATAATCTTCGGAAACAATCATAGAAATAAGCATAACACAAATCAGTCACAGACATCCATATCACAAAGGCGGAAGAAGATATGAATATATAACTAACACATGAAAGTGTACATCAGAGTAGTGGTCAAAAATCTCCACAATAATACAAAAGAATAGCAACACGTGCTATACAAAAGAATACAACTATGAGTCTATATCTCAAATGTATACAACAAAAAACTGCTAATCTAAATAGTTAGCCAAAAGTCAGAGTAGCAAATCCCGGGAAGAAGTCAAGCAGAAGCACCTGTAACATCTCGGTCTGACCCGAGTATTATTTAAGAAAATAATAAACGGATCAGTCTAGCTATAAATATCAGATGACATGGTATAAAATAAAAGATATGGCATAAACATAAAATATCCATACTGACATACTACTATAAGTATGCAAATGATGATCAACAGAAGATCAATCAATAAGAGATAAATCAATATCACAAGAATCTTCTCAAAGATCCAAAGAGGTCATCATACCCTAAACTTGTACTCATAACAAGTCAATGACATAAATTCCAGAAATCAACACAAGAAATCCAGAAATCATAGAAAAAGGAAAAGAGGCCTATCACATAACGGTCCGAAGACCATGGGGAGCTACCCCATATGGGTGAGTCGGAATCACCCAGACGAGGTCTAGGCTAACCAAAAAGCAAAAAGGTATGTGTGAGTGGAATCACACAAATGGTGTCTAGCCTATCCTCGCAACAAAAAGGTATGTGTGAGTGGAATCACACAAATTGTGTCTAGACTAACCTTGCGGACAAAGAGATATGTGTGAGTCGGAATCACACCCATGAGGTCTAGTCTAACCTTGCAAACAAAGAGACATCGCACAATTGCTAGTCTAAATCATAAAATGATCGTCATGATCAACGAGAAGTGTCAATTACACTAAGCTAGTAAATATAAAAGTTTATCTTCGTGTCCCATAACCACTTGCTTAACTTAAATATTTACGAACAAACCGTAAATCTTCACTACAAAATTGTCACAAGAGGTTCAATCGAATAAGTCCAAGAATTAACCGACGAAGTGAACGCAAGCGTTTCATACCACTTGTTTTACTAAGCCGTTTAATTAGATTTCTCATCCGAGTGAGGTAAAGGTTTGTATATACTAGTAGATTGGAAAACGGTTTAAGAAAGAGCTTTGTTATTGAAAATAGAGTTGAAATCATTTTGTTGAAAGAGTTTTGATATTTACTACTAGTATTGAAACCTTCATATTTCTAAAGTTGTTATCCCGCCTTTTTAGCAAGGCCATGATACCATAAAATCGACCGAGAAGCCAAAGATAGTTTGTCTCAAAGAATGGTCAACTCAGCATCTCAACAAAGCAAGTTCTGCTGAATGTTTTTCAGATAAGATCCCTTACAAAGGGGGGTGGCAACCCCCCAAGGTGGGGGTGCGGGGCACTGCCCCGTCCAAAACGGTACGACCTAGTGAAGACCTAAGGGAGGATAGGATCGAGTGACCTAATGGTTGCGACCTAGGGGTGTTCGCGGGTTAGCAGAAGCGAGCGACCTAACAGAGGCGAGCGACTTAAGAGACTCGCGACCTAACAAAAGCACAGGCCAAGCGACCTAACATTTTAAGGCCGAATGACCTAATTAAACTCGCGACCTAACAGGGTACACGACCTAAAGGTATAAAGGTCATGCGACCTAACGGTATTAAGGTTTGAAGGAAGTGGTTCGACCTAAGGTGGGCGACCTAACACGGTCATGCGACCTAAGTGGTCAGGCGACCTAAGTGGTCAGGCGACCTAAAATGGTGAATGGTCGAGCGACCTAACGGTGCCACGACCTAATGGCGAGCGACCTAATGGAGCGAACTAGGTCCAACGACCTAGTGCAGAACAAGCCAAGGCTGAACGACCTAAGGCCTAAAGTGGAGCGACCTAGGGCCGAGCGACCTACGACCTAACGACTCAAAGGCCGACGACCTACGACCTAACGACTCAAAGGCCGAGCGACCTACGACCACTCAAAGGCCGAGCGACCTAAGGGAGTGGGCGTAAGGTCAAAGAGGAACGACCCAGTATCTCGCGACCTAACGACGTAGTGGAGAGCGAGCTACGACCTAAGCCCTAACGACCCACGACCTAGCGACCTAACTCCGAAGTGACAATACGAGGCAGTGCGACCTAGTAGCAGAAATTCACCAAAAACACTAAAAATTGATGTTTTTCGCCGATCCAACCCAAACCAAATGCAAATGTACATGCTAAAGTGATGAGAATTCATTCCCAACAGTCCAAGATAGTTATAGACAAGAACGTGAGATAAAAATCTCACATTTGCACCAAAAGTTAATGAAAATAAAGCTTGAAGCAAGCAAGAATCAATCCCTCTTCAATCTAAGCACAACAGGCTTGAATCCAATCCTTTCTCCTTGAATTTGGAGTTGAATGATGGATTTGAAGTTGAAACCTAAGCTTGGAATTTTAATTTCCCATTCCCTCCTCCATTTTTGATTAAGCTTGAATGTTTTAAGAAATAGAATGAAGTTATGAAGAGAAGAGGGAGTTGGGCTTGAGTTATAATGGCTAAACCAACCCAAAGTCCAAAACGGGAAAAGTTAGTGAAATTCCGCTAACTCCAAACCTATCAAGGTTTATACTTAAAAAGATTGCAAACCTCATTTTGAACTCAATGGAAGTGGCCTTGAGTCCTAATTTGATCGTATGCAAAAAGTAGCTTTTTGGGCTATACTCTGATTGACGATAAAATATTTAAATATAAAATTGATAAATATGCGGGTTGTTACAGAAGTGGAGACGCCAAGCGAGGCCGTGCGATCGATTAGGGGGCGATGTGGAAATGAAAAAGGAGAACGAAGGAGAAATGAAAATGAAAAGTGAAATAAAAACCCTAGCCGCCTGTGAGTTGTGAATGTGAGCTGTGGACTTGTGAAGGAAAAGGAAATGATAATTATTAATTATCAGATAATAAATGGACGAACACGAAAGTAACGAAACTACTAAAGTCGGCCCAAATTGATAAAAAACAGTTTATAATAAATGGGTTTGGCGGGTCAAAATCGGGTTCATGGGTCTACCTGAAACCCACCCGTTTATTAAACGGGTTATGGCGGGTTGACCCGAAATTGACCCGCCCGTGTTGTCGTGTCACCCAAACCCGCTAATTTTCATGTCATCTTCGAGTCGTGTTTCGGGACACGCTGGAAATTGATGGCCCTAATTTTTGGCAATCTCGTGTGAAATTTCTCGGTCACGTCATTTCTGAATACGGAATTTCAGTGGATCCTTCAAAGGTTGAAGCAATTCAAGATTGGAAGAGACCGAAGAGTGTAACGGAAATCGTAGCTTTCTTGGATTGGCGGGATATTACCGTCGGTTCATTGAGGACTTTTCTAAAAGTGTCGTGCCTCTTATTAGTTTGACAAAGAAAGGAGTCAAATATATTTGGTCGGACAAATGTGAAGCTTCTTTTCATAAATTAAAAGAACTCCTTTTCGATGCTCCTATTCTTGTGATTCCCCAGGGGAACCAAGATTTTATTATTTATACCGATGCAAGTTGGGTTGGATTGGGTGTCGTTCTTATGCAAAGAGAACGTGTTATAGCTTATGCTTCTAGGCAATTAAAGCCTGCCGAGACTCGATATGTCACTCATGACTTGGATCTCGCGGCTACTGTTTTCGCCCTTTGAATTTGGTGTCATTATCTTTTGGGAGAAAAATTTGTTCTTTATACCGATCATAAATCATTGAAGTATTTATTTTCTCAAAAGGAACTTAATTTGCGTCAACAACGTTGGCTCGAGTTCCTTGCATCTTATGATCTTGATATTCTTTATACACCTTGGAAAGAGAAATCGTGTTGTCGATGCCCTTAGTCGTAAGCAACAAGCGGTTGTTTCTATGATGATATCCGAATGGAATGATCTCGAGATTTTGTCCACTTGTGAGATTCGAGATCGTGAATCCGATTTATGTTCATCTCTCGTTTTATGTAGCTTTGAGCTCATCCTTCTCTTTTAGACCACATTCTTGATGCTCAAAAGCTAGATCCCGAATTGGTTCTTCTTAGCCAAAATTGTAGGGATAAATTTGATATTGAAGGTTTGAAAGACTTTGATATTGATGCTCGTGGCAGTATTCGAAAATTTGGTAGACTTATCATGCCAAATATTTATGATCTTCGTAAAGACGTTTTAGAAGATTCTCATCACTCTAAATTTACCATTCATCCCGGTAGTAGTAAAATGTACGCGAATATGAAGCGACTTTATTATTGGGATGGGATGAAATCTGATATTGCTAACCATGTTAAGCGTTGTTTGACTTGCCAACTCGTTAAAGCCGAACATCAAAGGCCCGGTGGGTTATTGCAACCTTTGGACATTCCAATTTGGAAGTGGGACCAAATTTCCATGGATTTTATTGAGGGACTTTCCCGTTCTCGTTCGGGTCATGATAGCCTATGGGTGATAGTAGATAGACTTACAAAATCCGCCCATTTTATTCCCGTTCGGTCCAATCAGACCAGACCTCTTTTGGCTAAACTCTTTATTAAAGAAATTGTTAAATTTCATGGAGTTCCTACTTCTATTGTTAGCGATCGTGATCCATTGTTTACTAGCGGATTTTGGAAGAGTCTTCAAAAAGCTTTGGAAACGAAGCTTAATTTTAGTATCGCTTATCACCCTCAGTCCGATGGACAAACTGAGCGTGTGAATCAAACTCTTGAAGATCTTCTTCGTGCATGTATTCTTGATTTTGGTGGAAGTTGGGAAGATCACATTTCTCTTTTTGAGTTTTCCTATAATAATAGCTTCCAATCTAGCATTAGTATGGCACCTTTCGAGGCACTCTATGGAAGGCCATGCCGATCTCCTTCTTGTTGGCTTGAGGCCGGTGAGAAGCTGGTTTTAGGTCCAGATTTTATTCGTGATTCCACAGAAAAGATTGACCTTATTCGTCATAGGATGAAAGAAGCTCACGGTAGACAAAAATCCTATGCCGATAATCGAAGAAGGAAATTAGAATTTTCTATGGGAGATTTTGTGTTTATTCGTGTTTCACCTATGAAGGATGTTGTGCATTTCAGTCGATCGGGAAAATTAGCACCTCGATATATTGGTCCATTTCCCATAACTGAAAGTATTGGTTCCGTGGCTTATCGCCTTTTATTAACGACACAGTTTTCTACTATTCATGACGTGTTTCACGTTTCTCAATTACGGAAATGCCTTCGAGATTCCGATTCTATTCTTAAGCCCGGTGTTGTGGAAGAAATTGAAGTTTCACCTAATTTGACTTATGAGCAACATTCTGTTCGTATTATTGCTTCGGAGGTTAAACGCCTTCGAAATAAAGATGTCCCGCTTGTGAAGGTTCAATGGTCCTCAAATCCTAAGGATTGCTCTTGGGAATCTAGAGAATTCATCGAGCGATCACATTCGAACTTACTCTCTCGTGCTCCTTAGGGTGAACTTCTTATTTCAAACTTTTTTGTGTTGATATGCTTTTATGGTTGTTACTTTTTACTTCCTTCTTAAGTATTGCGAGGACACAATTTCTTTAAGGAGGGGAGTCTGTAACAACCCGCATATTTTACGATTGTATATTTAGATATTTTATTTAAATATAACATCATTAGTCGAATCTAAGTCCGAAAAGCTACTTTTTACAAACAGCTGAATCAGGATTCGAGACCACTTCCATTGAGTCTAAAATGGCATTTGAAACCTTTTTGAATATAAACATTGATATGTTTGGCGCTACCTAAAATTTCGACCTTTTCACTTAAGGCATTGGGTTTGGGTTTCATCCCATTAACCTAACATATCATCCCAACTCCACTCCACTCCTCTTCATTACTTCATAATATTTCCTACAACTTAAGCTTTAGCAAAAATGGTGGTGGAGATGGGAAATTAAAATCCTAAGCCCTAGTTTCTTTAGCAAATCCAAGTTTTAGCTCCAAATTCAAAGAGAAGCTTAGGTAAGTATCTCCCTCTTCTACATCTCAATCTCTCTCCAATTTCAGAAATTTCCTATAACCTAATTTAGAAAATATTTGCTTTTGATCTTAGTTTGGAGCTTTTAGAGTTGGAATTGAAGAGTGGTTGATCCTCCTTTGTTTTCAAGCTTCTTCTTCCTTGTTTTTGTGTTAAAGGTGAGATTTTTATCTCACATCTAAGTCTATATCTATCTTTGTTGTTAGGTATGAATTCCTAACATCTATTCAGGATCATTTGCTTTTGATTTGAATTGATTTGGTGATTTACTAAAATTTGGATTTGAAGTCCAATTTTGTGAAAATCCTATTAAGGATGTTTGGTTATGTTGTTTGGGATGCATCGAAGAGCCTATAAGGTCGGGTTGTCGTTTGGCGTAAATCCTTGGTCGTCATTGCTCGCTCGATCGCTCCCGAAATCGTATTGGCCATCATGGCCTAGGCAATTTGTTGCCCTTACCAGGTGTTCAGACGTCTGGATACCAATGCCAGACATCTGATTTTGCCTCCTGGAGAAAAATTATACACGGCAGAAAAATAAAAACGGCAGTGACTAATTTCAGATGTCTGAATTATCATTTCAGACGTCTTAAAGGAAGTCAGACGTCTGATTTGAGAATTCAGACGTCTGGATGGTTTTCTGGAATATTTCCAGAAACCAAATCCAGACGTCTGGAACAACCCCTTAGACGTCTGGAAATGCCCAGTTTTGCAAATTCACCTTATTTTTTATTTAAATTCCAATGTTAATCGATTTTGGTTGATCCGATTAGTTGTTATCACTATTATCGTCTTTGATGACTTCTTTTTATGGATTTTTGGGAATATCCATTTTGATGGATTTGGTATCAATTTCTTTGGATTTAACTCACGTCTTCGAACGTGAAACTTTGGTGTTTGATTGTTTTTACAATCATTTTTGTGGTTTGTCACTTTAAAATGCAAAGGTTTCTATACTAGTAGTAAATATTCAAACTCTTTTACAAAGATGATTTCAACTCTATTTTTAATACAAAACTCTTATAAAACCGTTTTTCCTACCTATTAGTATATACAAACCTTTATCTCATTTGTTCGAGAAATCCAATTAAACGGCTTAGCAAAACAAGTGGTATGAAACGCTTGCGTTTACTTCGCTGGATAATTCTTAGACTTGTTCGATTGAAACTCTTGTGACAATTTTCGAGTGGAAATCTACAATTTGTTCGTAAATATTTAAGTTAAGCCAGTGGTTATGGGACATGAAGCTAAACTCGTTTATTTACTAGCTTAGTGTAAGTCACACTTTTTATTGAGCAATGGTGATCATTTTATGGATTAGACTAGCAATGTACGATAGTCTCTTTGTCCACGTAGGGGACTGTACCCTGTTTTATTGAGCTTCGTCTCATTTCTTTATAGGCTAACGACCTACTGGTTCTTTGGAGTTTCGTATCATTTTCTTTATGGGCTAGCGACCCATGTTCATTTATGAAGTTTGGATCATCGGATGTACCGTTATTGTACTACATCGATGTCCCGGCTTATCTGGATCAATGGATGTACCGATATTGTACTACATCGTTGCTTCGGTTTATCAAGTTCATTGGATGTACCGTTATTGTACTACATCGATGTCCCGGCTTATCTGGATCAATGGATGTACCGATATTGTACTACATGGTTGTTCCGGTTTATTCAGTTCATTGGACGTACCATTATTGTACTGCGTTGATGTTCTAAGTTATTTGAGTTTCAGGTTTCGGGAGTACTATTATTATACTACGTCGTTGCACCAGCTCTATGGTTAGCGACCATGGAATAGTGTTCCGTTTATGATACACGTGTTGGTGAGTTTTCATGCTTCCGTTTTGTGATAGGCCTCCCGCTCTTGTGATTTCTGGATTTCTAATTGATGATTTCTGAAAATTTGCGTCTCACCAATTTTAGTGATTTGCATTGATGAGTTTTATCAATATTTGTGCATTAGTGAATACAAATAAAGAATATGGTTTTTTTTATCTATGAGAAGATTCTTGTGATGTTGATTAATCTCTGGTTGATTTTCAATTGCATACTTATCACAGTATGGCATTGTTGTTACCATACATTTTTGTCTTATCTCTTATTCTATCTCATTTTATCTGATATTTATAGCTAGATGGTCCATTTATTATTTTCTTATTAAATAATACTCGGGTCAGACCAAGATATTACAGGTGCTTCTACTTGACTCCTTATCAGGGACCGTCGCCTGATTTTTGGCTAACTACTCTAGATTAGTAGTTTTTATTTTATACATTCGAGATAGAGACTCCTTGATGTATACTTATTCTTTTGTCTAGCACTTATATCTATTCTTTTGTGATTTTGTGGATCTTATCTGACTACTACGCTGATGTACACTTCTACGTGTAATATTCATATATATTTCCGCCTTTGTGATACGAATGTCTATGACTGATTTATGTTATGTTTATTTCTATATTTGTTTCCGGAGACCACATAGCCACTGTGTAGTAGCTTTGAGTTTGTATCGGTATGTCGGATTTCCTCTTGAAATGAAATGCATGTTATACTATCTGACATATCGGTGCTCGCACAAAGAAATTACACGGATGGTCGCTCCTCAACAGCCTTATTCTTCGTGCTAGTTGACGGCATTACTCCGTAGTGTCCTTGGCTAGCCTGAGTATAGAGGTGGGATGTCACATCATATCTTTCAAAAGCATTTTCCTAATTAAAAGAAGGCGGATGATCTCGAGACCAATCCCTTCGAAAGAATTAAAGAAGTGGCTTTAGGGTTTAAAACAAAAGAACTCATTCGAAGGCATTGCTTCGAAAGGTAGAATGCGGCGGCGGCAGTTTTGACATCTTCGAAAGCTTAATTATAAAACAAAGGCGGCAATCTCTTTCGAAAGCTCTTTTCTTTAAAACAATTGACCAAGTCGAAAGCTAGTTCCTTTAAAAGCCTCATTTATAACCAAAATGGTTCTAAGTTTACCAAAGCAACTTCAACCCTTTCAAAAGCATGTTTCGACTTCATACCTTTCGCCTAACTCCATTCCACTACGTACCAAAGCTTTTACCATGTGTATGGTTTCGACATAGATGAAGGCGGCAGTATGAGGTCAAAAGGTGTTGCTATAAGTGGCGAAGCAGTAAAACCTTATAAAACTGATTTTTGACTTCATAAAGTAATTTTTTCCACTAACTTGCTTCGTTTGTCAACATATGATTGGTTGCCAATACTTTTTCAAAATCTTTTCAAAAAGCACTACCGAATTTCAGGAATTGACCAATTAAAACATTTACAAATAAGTCATTCTCCTTTTATAAACACAAGTCTCATACCTTAAATAATTTTATATATTTAATAAAATACTTAGAAAAATTCTATAAAAATTCTCATAAATCACTTTTAATATGTTTTCTAATATATATAAAATTCTGACCCAAAGCCAATATATAATAGCCGTAATTAATTTAAACCTAATTTAACTATTTTCTTCACTAGAAAATTCATAATAAATCCACATTAATTTAGAAATTTATAAAACTTGAAACTCATCTCTAAAATATTATTTCTGACCTTATATCAAAAAGTAAGGCGTTTGTATGTCATTTGATCGGTTTTTCAGATCAAAACTTGTCATAAAATCTATATGAACAAACAAAATTCATCAACAAGCATATATACCTATTTATCATTCAAAACATTGCATAATACTTTGCAAAACATACTCGAATATGATCTAGAACCGAAAACAATAAATATAGGATGTAATCTATTATTCACCTTAGCTTGTGATTAAGGAGGTTGAGATTTGCTCTTGAATGTATTTGATCAAGCTTCTTCCTTTTGTTTCTTGCTTATCTTCCCCTTACTTCTTCTAATGGTAGTCGGCCTTGCTTGGTTTAATTTTTGTTTGTGAACATTTGTAAAATGAGAATGGAATTAAGGGTTTATGGTATAAGAATATACATGTTTTTATTTTTCCCTCATCTTATTACCCTTGTCTATTTCATTTTATTTCCCTTTGGTCCATTAGTTAATTAGGCATGGCTACTTTCTAATTACAAAATTATCAAACCCACAACCATTTACATTATTTCATTTAATTTATCTTATTAAATATCTTAAATAATGTTAATTAAAATTAGGGTCGTTACAAAAATAATGTTTGGAAAGTGTTATTGCCATAGGCCAATAGGTTCTTAGTGATTTCATAAAAACTATATCCAGATTAAGTTATTGACAGAGATCAATAGGTTCATAATCAACCCATAAAAACTATCACGTGAGAGAAGTCATTGGAGGTCCCAATAGGTTCCTAGTGAACCCTTGCAAACAGTTGCTGAATGAAGTTATTGGTAGATACCAATAGGTTCTTAGTGAACCCGTGAAAACTACAAAACCGGACAGATAGTCCATAGGCTTGGAACATGTTATTAGTTAGCCCATGAAAACTAATAGGTTAGTAGTAATCCTAAAAACTATAACTGAGACAGATAGTCAAATGAACAGGGATGGGAAATCCAGAATATACTACTCATTTACATGCCATCATGATGTATTTTAAATGTTATGTTTTAACCATTGTGGATGCAGGTGCATAGTATATAATCATTATAAATTGAGTAAGATACCAGTGAGGGAAAAACCCATTTCGCTAAGGGACGTGGTCTCACTAGATATCTAGATGGTACCAAGTGGTAGGTTATTATTCTCACCAGGCTTTTTGTCTGACTCGAAGTTTATGTTTTCTCCTTAAACTCTCGGATGCTTAATTAATTTTGCGTAATTGGTGAGTTAAGGTTTTCAGGTACTCCTTTAGACAAATAAGCTTTTGGAGATGTGCAGGAGGCAAGCTGGCTATTAGGAGTCCTTTTCTGTTTGATTACGTTGTGTTTTGGTTGTAATTACAATGTAGTTTATTTGCCTATATTTAGACTCTGATCAACCAAGGGGGCATCTTCATATGTCGCTCTTAGCGTATTTTGTAATAATTATGTTTTCTCTGAACGTGATTCACGCATTGAGATTATGTAAAGAATTTGAAATATGATTTGAAGTGGAACGAGAAATTTATTTTAAGTGGGATTTAAAAAATTCCATCTCTATATGTTTCTGTTAAATCAATATATCTAACATTACCGCATTTGGTCACCGAGAGTTAATGTCTATGGATGACTGCAGCATCCGTAACCGTTAGTTTTGGGCCTCCAAGTGGGGGATGTTACACGATGCAACCCATGTCCTTGGTATTTGCACCATTTTTTATTCGAAGGGTAATCGCCTTGGCTTCGGAGCTATTTTCATAGTTTAAATGAATATCTTCACTCATACTTGTATCATTAATGTCAATAACTAAATGATGATCTGAAACTAGGAGGATTTCATATTCTATGACCTCTTTATTTTCTCTCACAGTATTGATGTTTATTATCTCTGCTGCTGGATTCTTTTGTCTGTTTTCGAAAGTGGACCTTCCTTAACCATGAATTATTCTTCTTGATCGGTGAGCAGCTCTTGAGTCTTTTCTTAATCCATGATGATACCTTCTTTGTTGATTGGAGTAGTTGATTCATATATTATTTCAACATTACCACTTTGTTTCTCTGAAACAGCTGGGTTCTTATCAACTACATTTGAACCCATTTCTCGATTTTTTGGAGCAGTATTCTGATTTTGTTGACTCCTTGATTTTGGTACGCATGCTTTTTTAGTGTTACACTGCTCTTTAGTTGTCCAAAGCATTTGTAAACAATACACTCAAGGGGAATCCATTCATAAATGACTTCTTGAGTGATGTTTTCCCGATCGTGCAAAGTTAATTAAATTTCTTCAGGAAGTTCATCTTCCATAGCCACTTCTGCTAAAGGACGAGCATAACTCAATCTTGTTTTCATTGCAGTGGTTGCATCCATTTTAATGGGTTTTCCGATTAAAATTGCCATGATGTTAAATGCCTCTATTTCCCATAGCTGCAAATTGACACTCGACAGTCTGATCCATATTGACGTTGTTGTTAGTAGACCTCTATCCAATTTTAACTTGTTAGATCACTTTCTTATAATGATGAGTTTTCCATCATAAAAGAGTAGACCATTTTTCAACACAGATTCACAATTTTTGCTTCTTTAAATATAACCACGAAGATGCCATTCCCTCTTAAATACATTTCAAACTCGCCTAATGGCTTCCATATTCTTTGGATATATGATTTAAAATACGAGAAGTATGGTTTGGTGCCAACAATATCACGAGAAAAGAATTGCTCCACTATTAATTTGTCATCTTGCTGACTGCCTCTTTAACCGGACCATACTTTTTGTTATTTATTTTTATAGGTGCTATGTATTCAAGATTGCAGTCTTCTTCTTTTGGTTCGTCAGCAACAATATCGGCCTAAGATTTGGGGCCTTGAGCCCTATTCAGTGAGATGGCAGGCAGTTTCTTGTTTTGTCCGATCTCCGATCTGCCTTTATTTGAAGCTAGAAAAGATGGTCGTGAACTTTCTTTTCCCAACACGTTGCCTTTTGCTTGAGCCGGCAGCAACTCCTGATTTTTTCTGACCTTCTTTCTTTTGTTGGTTTTGCTCTGAACCAATTGGAATCCATCATTATCTATGACGACACCGCTTGATGGTTTTTTGATGTGAGAAGACTGATTAGAATCAGACGGCCTAACAAGTTCGAATAAATCAAAAACTTTAGAGGAGTTTGAGGGAGAAATTTGATTTTTCCTCTATGGTCGAAAGAAAAGCCGGTATTTCAAAAGTTGTGTGATATAAACTTAGTTGTTGAAATATACATACATATGTATGTATATATGTGCATATTGAGAATGCTTCGCCGTAAAAAATATCTTCTACATCCATAGTCCATTTTCTCCAAATTCCTTCCGCATCATTTCTTTCACAACTAAGCATGTGTTCCTTCCAAACGATCTTCCATAACGTGGACCTAAAACTTTCAAAAGATAGTTATCAGATTGAAAGACTGAGATGCAAGCGAATGATATAGATTTTGAAGTTCGGTTATAGTGCAAATTCTTTAAATGATATAAAATAGTTATTAATCACGAATCCCTAAAACCAAAGTTAATTCAAACGGCATCCCCCTAAAAAAAGTTGTAAAGCGGGTCCCTATAATTATTTTGCTATAGCAACATGTATTTTTCGTGTTTTTTGCGTAATAATTTTTTTTAAAAAGTTGTAAATATTAAATCGGTTTCTGCAAAAAAAGAAGAAGACATATCTGCAATTATTGCAAACATATATGCAATTATTCAATATAATTGCAGATATATCTGCAATTATTCACTGAATAATTGCAGTCGATAAACATCTTAATAATGCAATTATTCCATATAATATGTTTGCAATTATTCAGTGAATAATTGCATTGAATGAAAAATCTATATAATTGTAGATATGTCTACAATTATTCCACATATTTGCAGACATGTATGCAATTATTCACTGAATAACAGCACCTTGATTTAACAATCAGGATATTTACGTAAATATCTGCACTTATTCCGTAAAATTGCAGATATATCTGCAATTTTCAGTTGCAAAAGCATGCTATCTAGAATAAGAACTGACATGTTTACGATTATTCTTTAAAATTGCATACATGACTGCAAGTATTCCTAAAACATAGCGTGTGTCATTTTTTTCACTTTTCATCCTTGTTTTTTCGATTTTTTTGACATGAGTATGAAGATAAATATTAGTTGAAAAAAGTTTTAAAATTTGAATTTTTTTTTTGGTTTTCATGTGTTTTTTAATGATTTTCGAAAAATAAGGACTTAACATACATACTTTTTTCCACTGAGGTTTTTGTGAATTTTGAAACTTATCAAGAACCTGCGTCAAAAGCACCCTATAAAATATGTATTGCAAATTCAATGCAATTTTTTTTATGTTTATGGACCAGATCAAATTTTAGGAATTGATACTCCATCCAAATATACCAGCTACCAAGCAAAAATTCGTTAAAAACTCATTTTAGGAAAACAATCTTCAGTCGAGTCTAATTGAAAAAGTAAAGATGAAGAAAACATTAATTAATCATGGAAATATTACGTATGGTTAGTGGTTGCATAAATTTTTTTTGCTATGAAAAAGGCAAAAAAATTCTGACTCCTTAACAATTTCTTCAAAAAATAATAATTTTTTTATCCTATAGACCTTCTTGGAGCCCATGCGTACCTTACGAAAAGGTTTCCAAATTCCTTAATATTTTACTGAGTATTAAAATCAATATATGTAACATCTTTCTAAGCGAACCATTAAAGACTAATTTTCTTTTCTTTTAAACAAGACAATCAAGCTTTTGTGGGTTAGTGACGAAACTGACTATGAAGTTTAGTTATAAATAAAAAGAGCTGGTTATGATACATGCGTGCAATTTAAAATACCCAACAACGTATTAAAATTAATAAATTAAGCATCTGATCCTCAAAATGTATACCTATGGCTTACATTAGTTTATGATGTTTTAAGACAATAAATTGCGGTCCCAAATATTTGTTGCACCTAAGTAGGTGTACTTGCACCAAATAAATCGTACATCATAAGAAAAATAGGACCTGTTTATGTTATTTTACACAAATGGCTTCTTCAAACGAGGAAAGACACAATGTACATAACATTTTTCTATGCACCATCTGGTGAACAATTCAATCGGGGAAAAAAACAAGTATTCTATGATCTATTGTCTTAACTAAAAACAGGAGGACGAAAATATATTTTTGTTCATTCAATATGTCTCTACGTCCAACCATTGTCACACACCTTTTTATATATTAATAGAAACATATGTTCTTTGCCATCCCAACCCAAGTGCATCAACGTTGAACATTCAACATTAGAAAGCGAGAGAAAACCAAAATAGCTAGACCTACGTCGAGTGGACTCTTAGTATTGAGCGTCTAACTCATTCAATGGACATTTGACATAAAAGATTTATTTAATGTGCTTCTTTTAAATTATGATTGTTAAAACTGGACATCAATTAAATGAACATCTATAACTATTCGTCCCTTAAATGAGCATCTAACACATGAGTAAATCACTTGGTCTCATTCCCTCGTCTTCGTGATACACCAAATGAAAACACTTGATTTTGTGAAAGTTTTGCAAAAACCCCCTATTTTAAGAGAGAGAGAATATTTTTAAAAAAAATATTGATGGTTCCATTGGTTTGCCTCATGGAGACAGAGATGAAAGAGACCAGACGATCTCCGCTTAACACAGGACGTTCAATAAATAGACGTCCAGTTTAAGTTCAATTCATAAACTATAAACTGAACGTTCAAGAATAATTGTGCTGTTGGAGATGGTTGTCCAAATTTTTGGGTTGAATTTTCTTCTATTGGAGTTGCTCTTGTAAAAAGAAATTCATGTTGGAAGTTTTTTTGAAACCTTCTCTTTACGCCATACAGGGAAGGTTTGGAGGCGATAGCCTCCTTTGGTGGATGTGTAGCCCACTGATATTGGTCGATCTAATCGCGTAGGTAGCGTTGGTACAAATTCAATAAAGAAGTTTTTGGAACATAACAAATATTCAAATTGAAACACTCATTATGTGCTTCTACCCTTGCTAGCGTCAATTCAGTTTAAAGTGTTGCAAAATTCAATGACTTTGATGACTAAAAATGATTTGTTTGTAAAACATACAAAATATGTCATGTTTTACAAACTCTCATTTCATAAACTCTGAAGGTGCTTTCTTTGTGAAGTCAACAGGGCACTTGAAAAGTGCATTTTGAATTGGACAAGAACAGAGAAACTTCAGCGTAAGAAGAATACATTATTGTGCTACATATGGAGAATAATTTTTGTTCGCATTTTAAGTAGTTTTAAATTGTTTTTATTTTTCATTTTTTTGAGAAAATTTTAAAAATCGATATTAAATTGTAAATTCGATACAAAAGGCAAAGGAAAAAGGCATTCATTGCAAATAAATGTGTGAATCTGAGTATTTTTTTTCTTCCATTCAAAATTCTATTTGCTACGATCAAACCTTCAAGATCTTTATAGCCGGAACCGCTATCCACCTTTATTTTGCAAGTGTGAATCTGTGCAAGTAAAGCCCCATAAAATCCTCACCTTAGCGCATAGCGCTCCACAACGCTATATTATTTCAATATAGCATTATTAAGCAGTAGAACCAAGCCCTTCTATATTTCGCTATATCCACTAAATCAGGGCTTTTTGGCACCTGCTTTAACAACATTAATATACAAAGATTGATTTGACTAGTTTTCTTTTAAAAAAATCAACAAAATTAGAGTGACTATCTAATTTAGGGTATAAGAGCTCAATATAAGTTAGAAATATACTGTAGTCATTAACTCTAGTCTTCATAAATCATGATTTTCTTCGGTTTTATAATATAAGATTAATCAATAATTATGTTTACTACACAAATGTTATGAGAATTAAGAATAAATTAACTTTAAATATTTAGTTTTAAATCTAATGAAACTTTT
Source organism: Allium cepa (assembly GCA_030765085.1). NCBI lineage: Eukaryota > Viridiplantae > Streptophyta > Magnoliopsida > Asparagales > Amaryllidaceae > Allium > Allium cepa. The sequence goes on from CM060941.1 coordinate 1,049,638,076, forward strand.
TGCACCTCCAATGTTTTCTACTATATCCCCGCCATAATATTTTACATCTCCACTGCAACAAAACTGCTGGACGCTTTAATTGCACATGTCTAAATCCAAGAAGGTATCAAACGAACTTAATTAGTGATGGCTCACAAATTTAATAGTGGCTTTTGTCATTGTCTTCTCAAACTCTATAAATTCGCCTATCATCTCTACGGGAAATAAACTGTTTTGGAAAGCGATTTTGACATTTATGAACATAATTAATAATAGGCTAAAATTTAGGCTAAATATGAATGCAGAGATATGTTGTAATAAAGAGCGAGTAAACATCTCTAGACATGTATAAAAAGTCAATGATAAATATAGAAAATTATGGATGATGATTACTATCCATTGGATAGAGTACATTTTTATCATTCCACCGTTCATAGATGTATTACTCTAAATAAGAGAGAATTTTCTCATTAATATGTTGTAACTACCTTACTTTCTACGACGTATGAATAAATGAATTTAATTAAAACAAAATTTGTTCGAATTCGATGTTTGATAATTTATATTTTGAAAATAAGTCCTAGTTAAGTTTAATCTATTTAATAAGATATTTTGGTTTTAATAAATTAAACCAAATTAATAAATATTTTTTGAATAATATATTAAAATTAAATAGAAACATTTAGCTAAATAAAAAGTAAGATAAACAAGTATTGAAATGAATGAAATCATGTTGTTACCAATTTATATTTAAGTGAAATTTTATTTACAAATAAAATACAAGTTTTAAATAAAAGAAAGGAAATTAATTAAAAATCAAAGATAAATTAGTAATTAAGGTCCAAATTAAAGTAGGTCCAAATCCTCCTTTTATTCTAGAACACATTTCCCCAGTTCTTCTCTTGTACGCCAAATACCCCTTCATATTTTTAGTTCGAGCCCGTATCCCCTAAATACATCAGAGCCCAAAAATCAAATTCGCAAGCATCACAATAAAAAAAAGATTTGATTGAGCTACACGATCTAGGCAACGACACTGGCAACGTTACCGACAAAGGGGAGGATGCGCATGAAGGCGCTTGGAGACGTGGGCACTGGCGATCGACGCGTGGGTTGTCGACCTAGGTGCAGGCAAACGAAAATGGGAGGAGGTGATTCATCTTGGTCGAGGGTTGCTGGTAATGGCGAGACGAAGCTCATTGAATTCGTGTCTACTGTAGTGGTAACGAATATGATGATGTAGTGATTGGAGGTATAACAGATAGTGTCTAGTTTTCCAGTTGAAGGCTGGTGTGCCCTGGTGATGGTAATGAAGGTTGTGACGTGGAGTACGGTGATGAAAGCTGTTATGACTCATCGCTAGTAGTGTCGTACACGAGTTCCTCTATTCTGTAAATTGGTTAGTTTCCCTCACTCACAACAATATCTTTTTCTCTGCATCATATATTTATATATTGATTTATCTCGATTATATCGCATTACTTGGCTGAATTAATTAGAAATTTTGATTGGATTATTTGGATGAAACAGTTATAGTGATATGGGATGTTATTGTTGTTCGATAATGGAGTTTATATTTGTTGAATATCCAAAATGCAAAAAAGATGTTGTCCGTTTGCATTCCAATTTATGTAATATTGTTTATATTGTGTAAACAGTATAGATGGTCGAAACTCGATGGAATTTTGCTCGGCCACATGACAAAATCTATTTTGTCGTTTAGTTGTTGATTTTTAGAGAATTATTTTCCATGAATTTTATATTAGGTGATTTATGGATTTTCCTAGTGTATAGTATACTTGAAATCTTTAGAAAATTAATTATGTGGATTGTTTTAGAAGTAAAAGATGTTTTAAAATTAAGATAGAGAATTTTCAACATATCGGAATGCATGAATTTTTTTAATTATAAATGAGAATATTTTTAGTAATATTTTCTGAAAAGGAAATTGTTTTGTAATGTGTATATTTAATACAATAGTTCTAGGAAATATTTTTTTAAAAATAGGGATTTGGATTATAAAAAAAAATCTATTTTAAAAATTGTGAAAGTTAATTTCCTTATTATAAATTTATTGGTTCGAAATAGTTTATATGATGATTTGTAAAATTGAATGGTTTTAATAATATTTTCAAAAAGGAATTCATTCTATAAATGATTTTTAATGTTACAAAAATTTATATTTTATTCTCACGGTGGATGGAGCATGTGGTAAGCGAAATAGATCTCTTCTCCTTGATGATAGCTGGGATAGGAGATACATATACTGTAGGGAACACTAGAGTTATGATCTAGATATTGTGTTTCACTTTGCAGATTATTTGCATGTATTAGACCCTATTGGAAGTGATTCTTCCTCCTCTTTGGAGGAGGAACCGATGTTTCCATAAGTCATTTTTATAGCTGAATAAGCTCCTTTGCTTCTCACTTGTTCTATACTCTAAGTGGAATGACCATTATAAAACCATATATAGTTGTTTCTGTGTATATGCGGAACACATTTTCTTCATTTATATACAGTGGCCCGACCTACTATAAAGTCGGCTAGCTTTGCTAAAAAAATTATATTTAAAAATTTTATAATTGTTAAAGAATTTATATTTTCTATGTTTGAATTAAAATTTAGATTTAAGTATGATTTCTATATATTTTGATTTCTCATATACTATACTGATTTTGATTTTGTGAGTGATTCACTGTTGATATTGATTTGAGTATATTTAAGATGATACGGTGATGACACCTTTTTGGTTTTTTAGTGTTATTTATTCTATGTGACGAGAATCTGAATAAACGGATCAGTGATATCATTTGGTGTGGTACTTTAGGTAACACTTCTTCAGTTATTGTGACGACCCGCAAATATGTACCCTCCGAACCGACAACAAACCACGCCTGTCGACCCAGAGAGAACAAAATTGCAAATAATCATGAGAAAGAAAAAGAGGGTGAGAAGAAAGAGAGAAGAAAGAAGAAGAGAAGAAGAAGAGAGAAGCAGAATCAAAACAATATAGAATCTCAAATTGCAGTGGAATAATATAAAATATAGATAGGTAATCTTTACAAAGAGAAACTATAATATACATAAATCAATATCATAGTACACAATAAGTAATCATCAGCTTAGACGGTTATAATAACATGTCCTTACAAATGCTGATAATTTACAACAACAACAATGAAGCGGAAAAATAAACATATACATTTATACGACATGAAGATCTCCAACTCGCCTATTGGAGCTCTAGAAGCACCAAATCTGAACTTGTAAATATACTCGGTTTGACTCGAGCATTGGAAGGGAAGAACGTCCGGATCAGTCTGGTAAACCAGCGTGAGAAAAACGCACCTCAACTAAATTTTTAAGTTTTAAGATTACCAAAACTTTTCTTTGTCAAAAACAAAGGGTATCTCGTATGACCGCATCGCAAATAAATACCGAAAAGGTTTTTACCTTACGATAACCAAAACATTTCATACCAAATTCTCTTATATTATAGTAATGTATATTTTACAAATAATATTAATCATAGCTGAAATTGTTACATTATTAAATTCTAGCACACACCTTGTAATACAAGGCTTTCTACAATATAAAATGGCAGACACGTATTGGAGTTTGGATTTCCATACAAATGACTAGGTGAAGGGACTACCTTCCCGAGCAGTACACCTCTAGAGGGATGCACCTAGGGACCAGATACTGCCTACCTAAACCAACACAAGACCGACCCACCCTTCGTTGGATAGTACCGAATATGTCATCACTCCAGTCGTTACTGACCTAAAACCTGGCCACAAGCATACATCAATAATAATCAATACACGACGTCATAGTGTGTAAAGATATATCTAGAAGAGCGATGACATCTCCTATCGGGAGCGACCCACTTCGCCTTGCTACTTCTATCCCTGTTTCAGTCATTTTCCATGGAGTGAGACCAAAAGAGGTATCGATTACCTTCCCATATCACATCATCATCATCTTTGAATGCCACATTGTCATTCCCTGACTACTAATTATCTTCCACAAAAATACAATCCTCGAGCTCGTATATCTCAAGGAGGGTGTTAAGCTAAGAGAAGTTGCATTCGCTGCCACCACATGATGTACGTTTGTAAAAACCAATGTAAGTAATCTTGGAAATGCAATGTCAGACACTCATCCGTATAAGCTATTTAGGAACAGGATAAACTAAAGGTGCTCTCCTACCACATTCTATAGGATTATAGCGACGACCCTTGCAATGGATATTTCATAAGGAAGAGACTACTGGTACTATATGTATATTGGGATTTTAACCACAAATGTTCAACAAGCAGTCCTTCACTATTAAACTTCTAAATATCTATATCATCGATCAACCTGTACAATCGTCGCATATATGTTGGTCCGAAGTGGTTTTTAGATAAATCTGATCCACTGTCTCTTTGCACCAACAACGGAAAAGCATTTCTCAACCTCACAAAGAAACCATATCTCATAGACTTATCACGTCTTTAACTTTCAACTTGTTATCCTTCAGCTAAGAAGGAAGCTCGGTAGATTGAAGTAGTCACTCTGCACTACGCGAACCAACTTTATCACAAACGATAATCAAGCCTACAAAGTCAGTTACGTACTAAGTGTACAACTAATTAGTTTCCACATCAAATCGAGAAACTAAAATGACCAAAAATAAAATTTAGCACTTAAACAATCACTAGGCTCGATTTATTAACCTATCATTAATTAAATCGCTTTTCCAAATCATTTACTTCAAATTATCTTTAAAAATATATAATTTCAAAACCATTTCAATATTGGAAAACATTTCCATATACTTATTTTAATAATAAGTGAATTCACAACTTATTGTATTTTCAAACCATTTAAACTCCATTTTAAAATATCACTTTCCAAAACATTTATTTTAAGGATTTTTCACTTTAAAAACGTGAATATATTTCCTTTTTATAAAAATCCATATTTAGCTTATCAAATTAAATTGATTTCACATTTATAAAACAGTGTTATAATTCACATTTCTATTTTATAAAAACTTCCATTTATAAGATTCCATTATCAACCAATTTTCCATTTGTCTCATTTATATGTGAAAATTGCATTATAAGTTTATTTACTTATAAATCTCTTTATTTACTTTTTGTAGTCTCATTATTTATAAAGTCCATTATAAATTCATTTATAAATTTTAATTAAAAATACATATACAAATTTGGTTACAATCTCATTTCTAATATCTATAAAACATCATTTATGAAATTTATTTATTAATAACATTCCTTTTTTAACTTCCTTACTTTATAAATCTCATTTACTTATAAGGTTCCATTTATAACTTCATTTTAACCCTTATAAAAACCGTTTATAATCCCATTACTTTTATTTATAAAATATCTTTTATAAATCTTATATATAAACCATTTATAATAAGTTCAAAATTCTCCATTTAACTTATTTTACAAAATAGTTAACTTCATATTTCAAAAAAATCGTCATTTTTGTATTTTAAATTCCAAAAATAGGGCCCAATATAGCAAAAGTAATAAATAAGGGGATTTATATCAATAATAGCAAACATGGCATCCATCACATCAAACATCACATAATACGACATAACAATATATGTAAATAAAAATCAACAATGGTGAGGAATCCTGTTGGATCCCTCCAACCTGTCATCTGCAACAAATATGCATATAAGAATATGTGCAATCTCCGCTTCGAGGCAGATGCACATACAAAGGGTCATCCACTCATACACTGGAACGTAAGGTCTCATCTGCCCCCAATTGGCAGGAATATATCCAACTACTAACTGCTATAGCATAACATCCAAACATCCAATATATACATATACATATACATATACATATACATATATAACATCCAACAGTCATTAAAACAACATAATAAAAATATTCCCACTTATATGAAAATATAAGCGGGTCAGAAAGAGTGAGTTTTACTCACTTTGGTTGCAGTCGTCATTGCAGCGTTTTATTGGAATAAAATTAAACGAGTGTTTAATTTTACCCAAAAAAACCGTTAGCTCCAAATCCATCCAATCTAGCTCTAAACTCTAGTGCTCACTAATACGAACCCAACGCAATTCATTTCATGCAAATCGACCTTGTATGACTAAATTATGCAATTTATAAGTTACACGATTTTTATACAATATAATTTACAACTTTTTTTAAAGCTTGATAAATCATGGCCGTTGCTTTTGAAATGAGACCTGGGCCGTTGCATTCCTCCTCTCCTCTTCGTTCGTTCAACAATGAGAAACCTATAGCTTCCATTTCATTTCTGATCATAGCTCTACCTCCTCGACTCCTGGAGTCGATCTAACACCACCATTCGAAAGCCCACACGACAGCGCACGCATAGGACCCGGTCCAATCACCTCCGATCAACCTAGCTCGAGAAAATTGAGCTCGAACGTCACGCTTTTCACGGGTCCCTCGCGGCTACCACGATGCTCCAATTCAGATCACAGCCGTTGATCTAGAAGATCTCGTGAAGCTCGACAATATTGTAGTTGGAATTTTTTAGCGAAAGTGGCTAGATTGATCAGAAATCGAGGAAGAAGGGGATGGAGTTTCGGCCGTTGAAAGGGATTGTGGCATATTTGACCGAATTCAACTTTAAGGTTTGCAAATGGAATGACAAAGTTCCTTATATAAGCAACGTTTTAAAAACACTATTCACGTGGAATATTTTCGAACTCCAAACGAAGCGTGCCGTCTAGCATGTATAATATTTTACCCTTATTTCGAACATAATGGAATATGAATCGGAGGCCAATTCAATCTTATTTAGAAGATAGGTTTTCGAATCAAATTATTTAAAAAAAATTCCTTTAAGTAATTTTCATGCATTTCAAACTTGCACAATCAAACGGTAAGTCCAATCGCTACGAAATTTGAAATTCTATAATAATTCACTCTTACGGATCTAATGAAACTAGTTTCATCGAAATCCAAGACAATGTCAAAAATGACTCTTTTAACGCGTTAATTAAGTATTAGAATTCCCAATTTCTGCCAAATCGCTTTTAATTCAATTTTAAAACTTCACTAACTCCATTCAAATTCAAATAACATTTAAAACAACGTTAGAAATCATTTTTATTCACATTAGATTTCAAATTCAATTATTTAACCAATTCAACTTATAATATTCATTTTTCAATATTTAAATTTAATTAAATATTCTAAATTCAGGCGACTGAAAAACTGGTTCATTACATTCTTCCCCCCTTAAAAGGATTTCGTCTCCAAAATTACTACGCGAGAAAAATAACCGAAATCCCATTAGCTTTTAAAATACAATCTCCTTAAAATAGATTATTAACTAATACCATTTCAAAAATCAACTACTATCATTTTGAATTATAACTCAAAATCAAAATTTTAGTTATCATAATTTTTTTCCAATTTTCTCAAATTTTCTAACGCCTTAAATTTTTAGAAAAATTCGCTAGAGCCTCCTTTACATGGCTCAATCCGAAAAAATCACTATATATATATATAATCACAAATATACATCCCATCATCGAGGATGAGGCATCCCGCAAGGAAAAATGTAAAAGTACGACGTGTAATCTGAGATATGTACCTTATATACTGTTAGCGAACATATATAAGTAATATATCGCGAAAGTGAGCTCTAAATGCGAAGCGTACGCCTTCCGCACCTAATAAAACACTCAACTACCAATGAGAAACATGTATATAGCAAATAACATCAATATACAACATAACTATAAAATAATCATATGCAAATGAAACACATGCAATATATGCAATCATCAAATAGCTAACATCCAACTAATCTATTCATTCATTTACTATTTAGTTTTCATCCAACTAATTTGCATTCAATTTAACTAACAATCATTTTATTACATTCACTATCATTTTACATTCATTTGATTCTCATAAAATTAGTTTAGTTCACTTCCATTTTTTATTACCCTTTAATTGATTTGCATTCACTTACATTCATCACTTCAATATGTTTACTAATTTCAATTAATTCTCATTCGGTTAATTTACCTTCGATTAATTTACATTCATTCCTTCTTCATTCATCCTATTCATATTCAATTAGTTTACATTCAACTAATTTACATTCATTCCAATTTGAATTCAATTATTTAGTTTTCAATTTCATTAATTCAATTTCATTTATATTCAATGAATTTCTATTCAATTAACTAACATCCAACTAACAACCAATGCATATCCAACATAACCAAATTTATTTAATTTACACTCAAACATTCATGTTTACTTCATTTACATCAATTTGGTTTAACGCATTTAGTTCTAATTTGTTGATATTCAATATTCACATTTTTTTGCTAATACTCAATTTAGATTCAGATTATGTTAAGTCACATTTCATTTCATACAATTTCTATTTAAGTTTAATTCAACATTTTATACAACACTTCCAATGCTATTATTAATTCACAACTTCTTAACTTAAGTTTTATTCCAACATTCCCAATTTAAGTTATACTTAATCTAACAAATAATCATCCCAAACCATATTCAATTAGCTAATTTATTTTACAACCAAAATTTAATTTAATTTAATTTAACAACTTAAGTTTATATTTATATTCATCACTTCAACTTATTAAGTTACTTTATTAATTCGTTGTTAATATCAATTTCAACTTCATTCAACATCACCTAAGTTAAATATCATTTCAACTTTATTTTATGCTACTTAACTTAAATTTTAACTTATAAATCCAATTCAGATTTCATTTCTTAACTTTCATATTTAACAAATAGAAATTTGTTTTACTTACTATGTCTCAAATTATAAGTTATAAACTTATTTACTTAATTTTTCATGAATATACACTTAAGTTTATTCACCTTCTATAAATAAAATTCATGGTTATACAATCACTTTATCGTTCAAGTTAAATTTTCATTTCAATGACTTATCTTGTTAAGTTCAAATTCAATTCAATTTATTTAACTTTCCTTTTGTTAAATTCCAAATCATATATTTTATTATGCTAACTCAAATTTATTTAACTTTACCAAAGTTAAATTTTTATTTCATATAATAAGTCCAAACTCATTTCACTTATATTTATCAATTTCAAACTTTGATTTTAAATTTAAACTTTTATCACAACAAAACTTAAATTTTCAATTTACTAATGGTAGAAATCCATCACCCAGAAACTCGAAAATGATGTTGATGATGCTGCAGTCATCACCCGCATTATTTGCCAGCGACTAAAGTTAATTCAGTGCATTTATTATTTCTTTTAAATTGTTTTAATTCATAAATCACATTTATAAATTTCTACTTATATAATTTCACTATTTTACTTCGCTTATATAAGATTCATTCCAAATTTGTTTGTCTTTTTTAGATTTATATAAAAAAAAACTTTTTATTAAACACAAAAAATAACAAATGATAATAATTAAATATTATCATTCATTAACAATCAATAATCAATATATAATTATATATAAAATATAATCGAGGAAAATTATTTCATTTACCCATTCAAAATAATATTATGTCAGTTTACCTTGTTTAAGAGTTAAGAAATCCCTATCGATACAGTGGCATCCCACATACCGACCGAAATTCATAAAACACTCAACATATCAATCAGCACAATACAAAACATTTTTATATCACTAAAAAATACAAGCTCATACACACATGCACACACACTCCCTACTCATTCTATGGTATTACTAACCGTATCTATAATGAGTACACATCAAAGCCTAGGAGTATACTAAACCTAAGCTCTGATATCAGTTGTGACGACCTGCAAATCCATACCCTCTGAACCGACAACAAACCAAGCCTGTCGACCCAGAGCTAACAGAATTGTAGATAATCATGGGAAATAAAAATGAGAGTGAGAACAAAGAAAGAAGAAGAGAAGAAGAGAAGAAAAGAAGAAGAGAGAAGCGGAACCAAAATAATATAGAATCTCACATCGCAGTGGAATAACATATAATATATCAGTAATCTTTACAAAGAGAAATAGTAATATACATAAATCAATATTAGAGTACACAATAAGTAATCATCCACTTGGACAGTTATAATAACCCGTCCTCACAAATACTGATAATTTACAACAACAATAATGTAGTGGAAAAATAAACAAATACATGTATACGATATGAAGATCTCCAGCTCGCCTGTTGAAGCTCCAAAAGCACCAAATCCGAACCTATAGATATACTCGGTCTGACTCGAGCATTGAAAGGAAAGAATGCCCAGATCAGTCTGGTAAACTAGCATGATAATAACACACCTCAACTGAATTTTAAAGTTTTAAGATTGCCAAAACTTTTCTTTATCAAAAATAAAGGGTATCTCATAAGACCGCATCGCAAATAAATACCGACATGGTTTTTACCGTACAATAACCAAAACATTTCATATCAAATTCTCTTATATTATAACAGTGTCTATTATACAAATAATATTAATCATAGCTGAAATTGTTACATTATTAAATTCCAGCATACACCTTGTAATACAAGGCTTTCTGCAATAGAAAATGGCAGGCACGTATTATTGTTTGGATTTCCATACAAATGACTAGGTTAAAGGACTACCTTTTCGAACAGTACACCTCTAGAGGGATGCACCTACGGAGCAGATACTGCCCACACAAACCAACACAAGACCGGCCTACCCCTTGCTGGATATTACCGAATATGTCATCACTACGGTCGTTAGCGACTTAAATCCGTGGCCAGAAGTATACATCAACAATAATCAGATACACGACGTCATAGCGTGTAAAGATTCTAGAAGAGCGATGACATTTCCCACTAGGAGCGACCCACTTAGCCTTGTTGCTTCTATCCCTGTTTCATTCATTTTTCGTGGAGTGCGGCCAAAGGAGGTATCAACTACCTTTCACATATTACATCATCATCATCTTTGAATGCCACTTCCATTCCCATTGACTACTAATTGCCTTCCACAAAAATACAATCCTTAAGCTCGTATGTCTCAAGGAGGGTGTTAAGCAAGAGAAGTTGCCTTCTTCGCCACCACATGATGTACGTTGGTAAAAACCAAACGTAACCTTAGAAATACAATGTAAGACACTCATCCATACGGTTGTCTAGGAACAGAACAAATTTGAGGTACTCTCCTACCACATCCAATAGGATTAGTAGCGACAACTCTTGAAATGGAAATTTCATAACGAAGAGACTACTGCAACTATATGTATATTGGGTTTTAACCCCAAATGATCAACATGCATTCCTTCACTATAAAAATCCTAAATATCAATATTATTGACCAACCTGCACAACCATTGCATATATGTTGGTCCGAAGTGGTTTTCAAATAAATCTGATTCCGGTCTCTTCGCACCAGCAACGCAAAAACGTTTCTCAACCTTACACAGAAACTAAGTCTATAGACTTATCACATCTCCGACTTTCAACATGCTATCCTTAGGCCAAGAAGGAAGCTCAATAGATGGAGTAGTCGCTCCGTACTACACGAATCAACATTCTCAACACAAACGATAATCAAGCCTACACAATCTGTTACATACTAAGCGTACGAATAATTATTTTCCACATCAAATCGAGAAATTAAAATGGCCAAAAATAATATTTAGCACATAAATAGTCACCGGGCTTGATTTATTAATCTTTCATTAATTAAATAGCTTTTCCAAATCATTTACTTCAAATTTTCTTTAAAAAGATATAATTCCAAAACCATTTTAATATTTCAATATTTGGAAAACATTTCCATATACTTATTTTGATAATATGTGAATGCACAACTTATTGTATTTTCAAACCATTTAAACTCCATTTTAAAATATCACTTTCCAAAACATTCATTTTAAAGATTCTTCACTTTAAAAACGAGAATATATTTCCTTTTATAAAAATCCATATTTAGCTTATCAAATTAAATTGATTTCGCATTTATAAAATAATGTTTATAATGCACATTTCTATTTTATAAAAACTTTCATTTATAAAATTTCATCATTAACCAATTTCCCGTTTATCTCATTTATATGTCAAAATCGCATTATAAGATTACTTACTTATTAATCTCTTTATTTACAAATTTATTCTTTTGTAATCTCGTTATTTATAAAGTCCATTATAAATTCATTTCTAAATTTTATTTACAAATCCATATACAAATTTGATTACAATCATATTTTTAATATTTATAAAACATCATTTATAAAATTTATTTATTAAATCTCTTTATTAATAACATTCCTTTTCTAACTTCCTTACTTTGTAAATTTCATTTAGTTATAAGGTTTCATTTATAACTTCAATTTAACACTTATAAAACTCGTTTATAATCCCATTAATTTTATTTATAAAATATCAATTTTATAAATCTTATATATAAACCATTTATAATAAGTTCAAAATTCTCCATTTAACTTATTTTACAAAATAGTTAACTTTATATTTCAAAAATCATATTTAAGTATATTTCACAAAGCTATAATTTTTATAACATAAAAATTATGACTTTTTATTCACTTACAATAAATTCATTTCTCGATCAAAAAAAATTCCTAAATCATATATATTCCCAAAATCACTCTGAAATCCTTTTTAAATTGAAATCATCATTTTTATATTTTAAATTACAAAAATATGGACCAATGCTGCAAAAGTACTAAATAAGGGTATTTGTTGGAATCTTGATTTTACATCGTTTTGATTGTGACAAACTAAATAAATAAATATTTGTATATACTAATCATTTATGCAGGAGATTTGTTACAAATTTATATTCAAAGTGTTTTTAAGCTGATAGTTCTTTGTCTAGAGTCTTTGTATCATTTAGCAATATGTTAAAATCTCTCATATATATAAAACATATTCACATATGCATTATCCTGCACAAAAGGCTGAAACAGCTGGCTGAATAAATAAATTCAGCCGTGTGATTGCTAAAACACTTTTATGGTTTCACAATATTCAGCCGGTTGAATAAGGCCAAAAATAGCCTATTTCCTTGTTGTTTACGATTTTGTTTAATTCAGAAGGCTGAATAAATAATTTCAGTTGGCTGAATATTTTCAACAGATATTTTTATGAAAAGACACTTCTCTTCATCGGAGAGAAACATCTTCAAAATCAATGGTTGCACCTGTTTCTTTTCATCTTTATATTTCATCAATGGTTGCAACCTTTTAATCTCAATAAATAGATTCACAATTCAACAAACAATTTACTGAAACTAATTTTAATATTCTTAAATTCTTATCTATTATTCTTTATTTTCAAACTGCACTCAAATTGCTTTCATTCTCTGATCTTTCATCACTCTATCTTCCACAATTCTCAAGCACATTACACTATATATCGTAAATGAGAAGATTATAGGAAGATTGTATTTAATTAACTTATCGGTGCTATTTAAAGAGCATACTATAGTCAGATACTTTTGTTATTTGTAAAGAAGTCCTGTTTGATTGCTCAGGCGGTAGAAGTCCTATTCGGTTGCTTAGGCGGTAGAAGTCCTGTTCGGTTGCTCAGGCGGTGTATACGTATTCCTCCGGGTTAAGTGAGGGCTGCTAGTTTAATTCTAGAAGAAGTCTGCGACTGGATGTAGAACGGGAGTTCGAACCAGTATAAAAGTCTCTGGTGTCATTTACTTTACTGCTTTATTTATTTACTTAGCTATTATTCCGCACAAGTAGTTTATCCATATTACACGATCCTATAGCACAATAACTTTCATTTGGTATCAAAGCATGGACACTTTCATTTGGTATCAGAGCAAGGCTATCATATAACCGTAACATAGTTATCTGATATTGTTTTAATATGGAAAACAACACCAGCACTGTTGTTAACACTACTTTCTTAGAAGGTTAATCTACTACATGGCCACTATTATTTAACAGATTAAACTATAACTATTGGGCTACTAGAATGAGGATCTATATACAAGAAAGTAGTTATGAAACTTGGAACATTATGCAATTTGAATATATTATTCCTACTACTGAATATCCAACATGGTCTAACACACAAAAATTAGATGCTACTACAAGTGCTAAAGCTATGAATATGTTATATTGTGCATTAGACAAAATTGAGTTTAATAGAATAAGCATGTGTAAAACTACTCATGAAATTTGGCGTACACTTAAAGTTACACATGAAGAAACTAACAAAGTCAAACAAAATAAAATTTCTATGCTCAAAAATCAGTTCCAGAATTTTAAAATGAAGCAAGATGAGACTATAAATGAAATGTACTCTAGATTTCAAGATATATATCACTCTTCGATAGCATTAGGAGAAACTAACACGGATTTTGATATTGTTTAAAAAATCCTCAACTCACTAATGGATGGGTGGGAACGAAAAGTCTTAGCAATCGAAGAAGCTAATGACATTTCGACCATAAAACCAGAAGAGTTGATTGGAAATCTAATGTCTTATGAAGTTAATCTCTAGGAAAAAAGAGTACGGGCTCAAGATAAGAAAAACATAGCATTCCAGGCAGAAAAAGAGGAATCAGATTCAGATGAAGAAGATGTGGCATTCATTGCTAAAAATTTCAAAAAGTTTTTGAAATTTAGAAATAGCAACAAATTTAGATATAACAAGAACAACTCTAGTAACAATATCTACACCAACAAACCATCATCATCCGCTCTAGAGTGTTATGAATGTCACAAGAAAGGTCACATCAACAAAGACAGTCCTGAGAAATAGAAAGACAAGTATAAGCATAAAAAGGACAGATTTAAGAAGAAAGCTTTCTCTATCACATGAGACGATACAGAATCGTCTTCATCATCAGAAAGTGACCCAGACAGTGATTCAGAAAGAGCCACTGGTTGCTTTATGGCCACAAAAGATGAGGTAAGTGATCTAACTTTTAATGACCTTTTGGAAATCAATTCAAAATTACTTGACAAACTAAAAGGCAAAAATAGAAAGTACAAAGAAACTCTTAAAAAATTGAATAGAACTGAAATCGAAGTAGAAATGCTAAGAGATGAAAAGAAAATTTTAGAAGAAGAACCCCAAGTTACTTAAGAATCTTGTTCATATATGTCATCTCAACTTTCTCTGCTAAATCAAGAGATAGAATCTCAGAAAGAAAAGAACGATGTTTTATTAATTGAGATCATGACCTTAAAGCAAATATCAAGATTTTAGAGTTAGATAGTTCTAGCTTTAAAACAAAGTTAGAAGATATTACTAAAAATGTCTCTAATTTTAATAAAATTAGAGAAAATCTTTCCAAAATTATAGAAAATTCTCAAACTACTTCAAATAAAATAGGACTAGGATATAAACAATTCTCTAAAATTATTCCAAAGAAAAAGAATTCTTCATATAAAAGGAATAATAAAGTTGAAAAACCTAGTTCTAAAATTTCCAATTTTACTACATCGATTAAAATTTGGGTTCCTAAAACAAATAATTCTTCAATAAGAAATAAGTATATAAAATCTTTTATAAAAACTGTTCATAAAAATAAAGATTCTATTTTCAAAAGGAATTCTGAACCCTCTTGGGTTTGGCTTCCTTAGACCTAACTCTTAGGACCCAAAATAAAATGATGGGTACCAATGTTAATTCTATATTTTGCAGCTACCATCCAAAAAGAGAGGAAAATGGATACTAGAAAGTGGTTGCTCAAAACACATGACAGGAAACAAAGAGATGCTAATAAACATTAACTACTCAGATGGAGGTTCTGTCACATTTGGGGATAATTCCAAAGGATATGTCATTGGTAAAGGCGATGTGAGCAATAACGGTATATCTAATTTACCTCTTATTACAGATGTCTTATTAGTTTAAAACTTGGAACATAACTTACTTAGTATTAGCCAATTATGTGACAAAGGATTCAATATTTCCTTTTCTGAAAATAAGGGTAGCATTCTTGATCAAAATAAAAATCTTATTTTTGAAGGTTTTAGAGATAATAATATTTATGTTTTAAATATGAATATAAATCAAAATACAAATATGTGTTTAATAGCCGAAGAAAATGATCCTTGGTTATGGCACAAAAGATTTTGCCATATTAATTTCAAAACTATAAATAAATTATCTAAAAATAATTTAGTAAAAGTCTTACCAAAAGTGAATTTTAAAGTAAACAATATTTGTGATGCTTGTCAATTAGGAAAATTATCAAAATCATCTTTTAAATCAAAGAAAAATATTTCTACTATACAACCACTAGAACTAGTATATTTAGATCTCTTTGGTCCAACTCAAATTCCATCTATAAACCATAGTAAATATGTGTTTTTATAGTAGATGTTTTTTCAAGATATACTTGGGCTATTTTCTTAAAAAATAAAAGTGATAATTTTAAAAATTTCAAGAATTTTGCAAAGAGAATTCAAAATCTCAAAATTTTAAAAATTAAATATATTAGAAGTGATCATGAAGGAGAATTTAAAAATAAAGCATTTGAACATTTTTGTAATAAAAAGGGAATTTACCATATTTTCTCTTTTCCTAAAACACCACAACAAAATGGAATTGTAGAAAGGAAAAATAGAATATTACAAGATGTGCAAGAACTTTGTTAAATGGAAATACATTACCAAAACATTTCTGGGCAGAAGCTGTAACAACTGCTTGATATGTTCTAAATCGTGTTTCCATCCGACCTTTAACAAAACACACTCCATATGAACTTTTTCAACGAAGAAAACCAAACATTTCATAATTTAAAACTTTTTGTTCAAAATGTTTTATCTTAAACACAAAAGATCGGCTTGGAAAATTCGATCCCAAATCCGATGAAGGAATCTTCATAGGATATGCAGATCGAAGCAAAGCTTATCGAATTTTTAATAAAAGAACAAAAACAATTGAAGAAACACTTCATGTTTCATTCGACGAAAATTTCAAATTTAATAAAAAATTTGAGGATAAAGAAGATATACCTAAGGCGATCACAAATATGGTTACTCAGTAGAAAATGTCTGTAGAAAATGTCATAGGAGAAATTGATTCACATATTAGAACTAGAAATCAACTTAATCAAATGGGCCATGTACCTTTTCTTTCTAAAATTGAACCTAAAAATGCACAAGACGCATCTACTGATGACTAATGGATTGTAGCTATGCAAGAAGAGTTAAACCAATTTGAACGAAATGAAGTGGAACTAGTTCATAGACCAAGTGATCAAGCCGTCATTGGTACTAAATGGGTCTTCATAAATAAAGCAGATGAACAGGGTAATATAACTAGGAATAAAGCTAGATTAGCTGCACAAGAATATAATCAAGAATAAGTAATTTGTGACGCCCCACCTCTATACCCACGCTAGCCAAGGACACTACGGTGTAATGCCGTCAACTAGCACGGAGAATAAGGCTGTTGAGGAGCGACCATCTGTATAATTGCTTTGTGCGAGTACCGATATGCCAGATGAAATATAACTTGCATTCTTTTCAAGAGGAAATCCGACATACCGACACAAACTCAAAGTTACTACACAGTGGCTATAATGTCTTCCGAAACAATTATAGAAGTAAACATAACAGAAATCAGTCACAGATAATTCATATCACAAAGGCGGAAAAAGATATGAATATAAATAACACATAAAAGTGTTCATCAGAGTAGTGGTCTAAAAGATCCACAATGACACAAAAGAATAGCAACATGTGCTATGCAAAAGAATAAGTACACAACTATGAGTCTATATCTCAAATGTATACAACCAAAAACTGCTAATCTAAGTAGTTAGCCAAAAGTCAAGGCAATGATCCTGGATGAGAAGTCAAGCAGAAGCACCTGTAACATCTCGGCCTGACCCGAGTATTATTTAATAAGAAAATAATAAACGGATCAATCTAGCTATAAATATCAGAGGAGATGATATAGAATAAGAGAAATGGTATAAGCATATAATAACCATAATGGCATACTATGAAAAGCATGTAAATGACCATCAAAAAGTGATTAATCAATATCACAAGAATCTTCTCAAAGATCCAAAGAAATGTCAAACTCCATAAAGTTGCATGCATAAAAGAGTCAATGACACACAAATTCACCAATGCACAAATGTTGATAAAGCTTATCAATGAAAATCACTAAAATTGGCGAAATACAAAATTCTAGAAATCTGTGCAGGAAATCCAGAAATCACAAAAAAAAAAAGGGAAGGCCTATCACAAACGGGAGCGTAAAGCTCACCAACACGTGTATCACAAACGGAGCGCTAATTCCATGGTTGCTAACCATCACAAATTGAGCCGAAGCTGCACAAGCAGCCCGAAGACCATGGGTTGCTACCCCACCAATTTGAGTCGAAACTCCACAAAACGGGGTTTAGTCTCCCTCGCAGATAAAGAGACATCGCACATTGCTAGTCTAAATTACAAAAATGATCGTCATTGATCATAAAGAAAGTGTCAATTACACTAAGCTAGTAAATATATGAGCTAAGCTTCATGTCCCATAACCACAAGCTTAACTTAAATATTTACGAACAAATTGTAGATCTCCACTAGAAAATTGTCATAAGAGATTCAATCGAACAAGTCCAAAAGTTAACCGACGAAGTAAACGCAAGCGTTTCATACCACTTGTTTTACTAAACCGTTTAATTAGATTTCTCATACGAATGAGATAAAGGTTTGTATATGCTAGTAGATTGGAAAACGGTTTAAGAAACAAGCTTTGTAATAAAATAGTATTGAAATCGTTTTGATGAAAGAGTTTTGATATTTACTACTAGTATTAAAAACCTTTATATTTTAAAGTGACAAATCATAGAAGTGATTGTAGAAACAATCAATCATAAAAATTCACATTCGTAGACGTGGATAAAAATCCAAAGAAATCGATATCAAATCCGTCAAAATGGATATTTCGAAAATTCCCAAAGAAAATGTCATCAAAGTCGATAATAAATGATAACAACAAAAGGGAAACAACACGAATCGATTAAAGTTGGAAATTCAAACAAATAGGCAATATAGGCATGATTGGCAAATAGGAGCAGGTCGGTCAACCCGACTCCCTGAGTCGGTTGACCGAACCAAAGATGGAAGTGCTCGGGTAGCAGGTCGGTCGACCGGACCCTGAGCTCGGTCGACCGGAGCCTGTAACCTGCACTTCCAAAACAGAGGCAGGAAGTGCTCGGGTAGCAGGTCGGTCGGCCGGCTACAGAGCTCGGTCGACTGGAGCCTTGATGTGCACGTAAATGTGCATATTTTTACCACCATATTTATTCTATTTAAATTAAATAAATGATCATATTGGGTATTTTAACTTTTTTTAACCAAAATTCATATTAATTCCAAATTATCACATATCCATCTTCATATAGGGGCAAAAAGGTCATTTGTGTGCATAAATTTCTTTGAGAAAAATTAATTGAATTTTTTTATATATTTTTGTAGGAATTTGGTCTCAAATAGGAGTGGTTTCATGAAGAAATATGCATGCACAAGGAATATAAAGGAATGAAGATGGAAATAATTCAAAGTGAAGATCATGGAGGACCCCACCTACCCACCTACCTTAATGTACAAATTAAAGGCTAAAGCACATGCTTTTGGAGTTAATGGTTTCATGTACACTTAATGGGGGTATTAAGACATGTTAATGATTACTTGGCCTCCACACTTCCTAAAGGGCATTTTGGGCATTCACCAAAAAGTGAATTAGGGTTTTAAAACTTATATATATACCCCATATGTTTCATATAATCATCTCTTCTCCGAGTCTCTCTTAGGCCTCCTTCTCCTTAGTTTAGATCAAAAATAAAACGAAAGCTCATCTTTCTCTTTTCATGGCTACTTAGCCATTTTTATTTTATGTAATCTTTTTTTTATGCAATTTAATACATGCTCTTTCCTTTTCATGTTCATTTACTTTCATGTTGTAGTGTAGATCTCTTTTCTTTTATGCAAGTTAATTAGAATAGTTTTCCATTTCACTTTGCTCTCTTTTTCTTTTCTTTTTCTCTCATGTTGCAAGCTACATTTGTTCATATGATAACAAATATGAGAAGCTAAACCCTTCAATTTAGGGGTAATGAAGCTCTCTAATCACGTAGCTTCAACTTAATTTGATGTTTATGCTCTCTTTTTGTGCTTAATGAGAATGATTGAAGTGGTTTAATGATGTTGTTTAGCTTTGAATTTGATAGTCTATGTTGTTTATAACAAATAGGCTGTGCTTAGTCAAACAAAACACAAATTGCCTCTTCATCTACGTATGATTATGGCAAAGAAGTGATTGTTGAAATTAAAATTTGATGGCTTATATTTTTAATTAATAGTTAATAGGCCATGCTTAAAATATATTTTGCTTTCAACTTTGTTGTCATATTTTATGAGATTTAAAAGTGTATTAGTAGTTGTGTTATAGTTTGATGGTTTATATTGAGCTAATTAATAGCACAAAAATACCATACTTATGATAAGCACATCAACTAATTCACTAATGACAAGAAAAGAGAGATCATAACTTCATTTTGTTTATTTATGTGATCTAGAGAGTGGAAATTGCCTCTAAATTGTCATTTAACTCTCATGTTTTTATCTATTTTTCTTTTGCTAGTTTTTGTAAGTTTCTTACATTTTTATCTAATCACACTTTCAACTTTGGTTAATTTGATTGAATAGAATTTTAAAATCATCAATTCCCTACGGATCGACCCGTATTCGCCACGTGCTACATTCGTACACCGTGCGCTTGCGGTTATTTTTAATTTAAATTCGTTCGACGGTTTTCTAAACTGATAGAATTTCCGTCGACGATCAAGCCTGTTGCCAGCACTCCCATGCCTATCTAAAGAATGCCAATCCCTTCCGAATTGCAATCGGTCGAGCAACGGCACTAAGGATTTACGCCATCGACTACCCGGCCATACAAGCTCTTCGATTCATCACTAAAAACATGATCAAAACATCAAAGTTAGGATTTTTAAAGAATTGAACTCAAAACACTAAAAATTGGAATATTCACCAAATCAATCCAAACCAAAAGCAATTGGACAAGAATAAGTGTTAGGAATTCATACCTAACAATCGAAGATAAATATAGACATAGATGTGGGATAAAAATCTCACCTTTTCACAAAAACAATGAAGAAGAAGCTTGAAAGCAATGGGAGAATCAACCACTCTTCAACACAACCCAAACGAGCTTGAATCTATGCTCAAAAAGAAGAACATTCCTAAAGTTAGGTTTAGAAATTTCTGAAATTGATAAGAGAATGAGTTGGAGAAGAAGAGGAGGAGGCTTACCAAAGTTTCTTCTATTAGTTTGGAGCTAGAGCTTGATTTGCAAAAGAAAACTAAGGCTTGAGTTTTAATTTCTCATTCCACTCTCCATTGTTATAAAAGCTTGAGTATTAGGAAAATAGAAAGGAAGTAAATGAAGAGGAGAGGGCTGGGACTGAGTTAATAAGTGGGGTTATAGGGCTCAGCCCAAACCAAAGCCCCAAGTGAAAAGTGGCAAAAAATCAACTTACTCCAAACATATCAAAGTTTATACTCAAAAAGGTTGCAAACGGCATTTTAAACTCAATGGAAGGGGTCCCGAGTCCTAATTCGACCGCATGCAAAAAGTAGCTTCTCGGTCTAAATTCCGAGTATCGATAAAATATTTAAATAAAATATCTAAATATAAAATCGATAAATATACGGGTTGTTACAGACTCCCCTCCTTAAAGTAATTGCGTCCTCGCAATATTTAAGAAGAAGTTATATAGTAACAACCATGAGAGCATATTCACCACAAAAGAAATTTGAAATAAAATGTTCACCTTAAAGAGCACGGGAAAGTAAGTCCGGATGTGTTCGCTTGATGAACTCTCTAGATTCCCAAGAGCAATCTTTAGGATTTGAGGACCATTGAACTTTCACAAGCGGAACATCTTTATTTCGAAGTCGTTTGACTTCCGAAGCAATAATACGAATAGGATGTTGCTCAAAAGTTAGATTAGGCGAAACTTCAATTTCTTCCACAACACCGGGCTCGAGAATAGAATCGGAATCTCGAAGACATTTCCATAATTGAGAAATGTGAAACACGTCATGAATAGCAGAAAACTGAGCCGGTAATAAGAGGCGATAAGCCACGGAACCAATACGTTCGGTGATGGGAAATGGACCAATATATCCAGGCGCTAATTTTCCCGATCGACTGAAACGTACAACACCTTTCATAGGTGAAACACGAACAAAAACAGAATCTCCCACAGAAAATTCTAACTCCATTCTCCGGTTATCGGCATAGGATTTTTGTCTACTCTGGGCCTCTTTCATCCTATGTCGAATAAGGTCGATTTTCTCTATGGAATCCCGGATAAGATCTGGACCTAAAACCAGCTTCTCACCAGCCTCAAGCCAACAAGAAGGAGATCGACATGGCCTTCCATAAAGTGCCTCGAAAGGTGACATACCAATACTAGATTGGAAGCTATAATTATAGGAAAATTCAACAAGAGAAATATGATCTTCCCAACTTCCACCGAAATCAAGCACACAAGCACGAAGAAGATCTTCAAGAGTTTGATTCACACGCTCGGTTTGTCCATCGGACCGGGGATGATAAGCGGTGCTAAAATTAAGCTTCGTTCCCAAAGCTTTTTGAAGACTCTTCCAAAATCCACTAGTAAACAATGGATCACGATCACTAACGATAGAAGTAGGAACACCATGCAATTTAACAATTTCCTTGATAAAGAGTTTGGCCAAAAGAGGAACGGTTCGGTTAGACCGAACGAGAATAAAATGGGCGGATTTAGTAAGTCTATTAACTATAACCCATAAGCTATCATGACCCGAACGAGAACGGGGAAGGCCGTCAACAAAATCCATGGAAATTTGATCCCACTTCGAAATTGGAACGTCTAAAGGTTGCAATAACCCACCGGGCCTTTGATGTTCGGCCTTGACAAGTTGGCAAGTCATGCAACACTTAACAAAGTTAGCAATATCAAATTTCATTTCCTCCCAATAATAAAGCCGCTTCATATCCGCGTACATTTTACTACTACCGGGATGAATGGTAAATTTAGAATGATGAGAATCTTCTAAAATATCGTTACGAAGATCACTAATATTTGGCACGATAAGCCTACCAAATTTCCGAATGCCGCCACGAGAATCGATATGAAAGTCTTTCAAACCTTCAATATCAATTTTATCCTTAATATTTTGGCCAAGAAGAGCCAATTCAGGATCTAGCCTTTGAGCTTCAAGAATGTGGTCTAAAAGAGAAGGAAGAGCCTCAAGGCTACATGAAATAAGAGATGAAATAAATCGGAAACACGATCTTGAATTTCACAAGTGGATAAAACCTTGAGATCATTCCATTCGGATATCATCATGGAAACAACCGCTTGTTGCTTGCGACTAAGTGCATCGGCAACTCAATTTCCCTTTCCGGGAGTATAAAGAATATCAAGATCATAAGATGCAAGGAATTTGAGCCAACGCTGTTAATGCAAATTAAGTTCCTTTGGAGAGAATAAATATTTCAAAGACTTATGATCGGTGTAGAGAATAAATTTTTCTCCCAAAAGATAATGACGCCAAATACGAAGGGCGAAAACAATAGCTGCGAGTTCTAAATCATGAGTGGCATATTTAGTCTCAGCTGGCTTCGATTGCCTAGAAGCATAAGCAATAACACGTTCTTTTTGCATAATAACGGCACCCAAACCAACGCGACTAGCATCAGTATAAACAATAAAATATTGATTCCCTTCGGGAATAACAAGAATAGGAGCATGGGAAAGGAGTTCTTTTAATATCTGAAAAGAAGTTTCACATTTGTCCGACCAAATGTATTTAACACCTTTCTTAGTTAAGCTAGTGAGAGGCATGACAATTTTTGAAAAGTCCTTGATAAAACGACGGTAATAACCCGCCAATCCAAGGAATCTACGGATTTCCGTCACACTCTCCAGTCTCTTCCAATCTTGAATCGCTTCAATCTTTGAGGGATCTACGGAAATTTCGGATTCGGAAATAATATGACCAAGAAACTTCACACTAGATTGCCAAAAATGGCATTTAGAAAATTTTGCTTTTAATTGATTACTCCTAAGAGTTTTCAATATAATCCGAAGATGATTTTCATGCTCCTCCTCGGTTCTTGAATACACAAAAATATCATCAATAAAGATGAGAACAAATCGATCGAGAAAATCTTTGAAAACTCGATTCATAAGGTCAACGAAATAAGCCGGAGCATTCGTTAAACCAAACGGCATAACAAGCCATTCATAAGATCCATATCGAGGACGGAACGATGTCAAGGGAATGCTATCCTCTGCAATATGAAGCTGATGAAAACCGGTTGCCAAGTCCAATTGTGAAAAGACTCTAGCACCACTAAGTTGATCGAATAGGTCATCAATCTGAGGTAAAGGATATTTATTTTTGATAGTAAGATCATTAAGCTTGCGGTAATCAACGCAAACCCTAAGTGTACAATCGGATTTCTTCACGAAAATAGCCGAAGCTCCCCAAGGCGAGGAACTAGAGCGAATAAATTACTTCGTCTCCAATTCGGATAATTGTTTGCGCATCTCTTCATTTTCCTTATTGGACATGCGATAAGGAGGACAAGTAATAGGTTGAGCTCCAGGAATAAGATTAATTTTGAACTCAATTGCTCGCTTAGGTGGTAATCCTAAAACGAGCTCAAATATGTCGGAGAATTCACGAACAACATGAATAAGAGAAATGACGTCTTCCTCATCATTATTATCGTCATCATGAGGATTTAAAGAATATAAAGATGCTGCCAAGTTGGAATCCGAATCTTTAAGAATGATAGAAATCTGCTTAACAGATTGAGGATGTCGAAGATGAATAGTTCGCTCTGGACATAGGATATGAGCTTCATAACGATAAAGCCAATCCATTCCCAAAATCATTCCAAATCCTAAGTAACGCATAACATGCAAACCGGCTAGGAAAGAAAAATCGCACAAAATAATCTCCACATCCTTACACAATAAACTGAGTGTTGCGGATCCACCAACCGGATTCGCAATTCTCAATGAAGTCGTTAAAGCAACAACACTTAAAGAAAAAGTATCAACAAGCTCTTTTGATATAAAAGAATGGGATGCACCCGTATCAAAAAGAACTCGAATAGCTTGATCACGAAATTTAACAATACCATCCAGGATAGAATGAGATGTACCTTGACCACGAGATGTGTTTCCAGGGGCTTGAGCAACATTTAACTTTCCCTCCTTCTTGCCTTCAAGTTTGAGGCATTGATGTATATAATGATCCGGCCTCTTACAATAGCGACAACAACGGGGCTTTGAACACTTGTTCGCAAAATGGTCCATAGACCCACAGTTGAAGCTTTTCCCACTACTAGGAGAAGGAGCCTTTGCAGCAGGAGTTGCTTGCTTACCCTTTTAGTTGGGATAAGGACCTTTGAATTTGTTTGGCCTCTTCTTGTTGTTGAAGTTTGGTTTGGAACCCTTCACTTCAACATCACTTTCCCTATCCGCCTCTTCAAGGCGAAGAGCGATATCAATGAGCTGGTCGAAAGAAACTTCTAATTTTAGAAGTAATGGCTTCTTAAGATTTTTGTTCAAGCCACAAACGAACCTCTGATGTTTCTTCAATAGGGTACTAATGTATTCAACCCCGTATTTGGAAAGAGATTCGAAAGATGCGACATAGTCCGTCACAGAAGATTCACCTTGAACAAGGTCGATAAAACGGCGAGCCAATGTTACCTTTTCTGCTTCTGGCACAAATTTTAATTCGAAACATCCTCGGAATTGCTCCCAGGTGAGATCCGCTTCATTAATTTCAGAAATAAGAAGTTCGTACCAGTCCAATTCTCTTTCTTGGAGCATACTGGAGGCCACCTGAACACGGTGAAGATCGAGAAGATTCATGCGAGAAAAGATTCGATCGTATGTTCTTAACCAAGCCTGGACCTCAATAATAGTTTCGGAACCTTTGAATGGTTTCCCACCCAAGTTGGTATAATCGTTGCAAAAGCGTGCAAATCCAGACTTAGGGTGAGTAGATTCCGGATTAGAACCGACTGCTTGAGCATTCTTTACTAGATCAAGAAGCAGCTGGGCAGACATAAAAACTTCATCTTGGGGAGTAGCACTAGATTGGCCGGCGCTGGGACGGCCAGGTCTAACCATTTCTCTTCCTTAAGAAAAAAGAAGGAAGAAGAAAAAGGTTATTCACAAACGAATATCAAGCAACCTTGATAGATAAACAAGGAATCATAAAACAACAGGATGAATCGGTACGAAGACTCGAATTAAATCCTAATGCACGATTCCTAAGATGGACTTAGGATGATGATCCTTGTTAAATTATTCTACATTGTTCCGAAGTTTGGCTCTGATACCAAGCTTTCACGCCCCACCTCTATACCCACGCTAGCCAAGGACACTACGGTGTAATGCCGTCAACTAGCACGGAGAATAAGGCTGTTGAGGAGCGACCATCTGTATAATTGCTTTATGCGAGTACCGATATGCCAGATAAAATATAACTTGCATTCTTTTCAAGAGGAAATCCGACATACCGACACAAACTCAAAGCTACTACACAGTGGCTATAATGTCTTCGGAAACAATTATGGAAATAAACATAACACAAATCAGTCACAGATAATTCATATCACAAAGGCGGAAAAAGATATGAATATAAATAACACATAAAAGTGTTCATCAGAGTAGTGGTCTAAAAGATCCACAATGACACAAAAGAATAGCAACATGTGTTATACAAAAGAATAAGTACAAAACTATGAGTCTATATCTCAAACGTATACAACCAAAAACTACTAATCTAAGTAGTTAGCCAAAAGTCAAGGCAATGATCCTGGATGAGAAGTCAAGCAGAAGCACCCGTAACATCTC
Source organism: Allium cepa (assembly GCA_030765085.1). Taxonomy (NCBI): domain Eukaryota; kingdom Viridiplantae; phylum Streptophyta; class Magnoliopsida; order Asparagales; family Amaryllidaceae; genus Allium; species Allium cepa. The sequence goes on from CM060941.1 coordinate 1,049,664,981, forward strand.
GGTCTGACCCGAGTATTATTTAATAAGCAAATAATAAACGGATCAGTCTAGCTATAAATATCAGAGGAGATGATATAGAATAAGAGAAATGGTATAAGCATATAATAACCATAATGGCATACTATGAAAAGCATGTAAATGACCATCAAAAAGTGATTAATCAATATCACAAGAATCTTCTCAAAGATCCAAAGAAATGTCAAACTCCATAAAGTTGCATGCACAAAAGAGTCAATGACGCACAAATTCACCAATGCACAAATATTGATAAAGCTTATCAATGAAAATCACTAAAATTGGTGAAATACAAAATTCTAGAAATATGTGCAGGAAATCCAGAAATCACAAAAAAGGGGGGAAGGCCTATCACAAACGGGAGCGTAAAGCTCACCAACACGTGTATCACAAATGGAACGCTAATTCCATGGTTTCTAACCATCACAAATTGAGCCGAATCTCCACAAACGGCCCGAAGACCATGGGTTGCTACCCCACCAATTTGAGTCGAAACTCCACAAAACGGGGTTTAGTCTCCCTCGCAGACAAAGAGACATCGCACATTGCTAGTCTAAATCACAAAAATGATCGTCATTGATCATAAAGAAAGTGTCAATTACACTAAGCTAGTAAATATATGAGCTTAGCTTCATGTCCCATAACCACTAGCTTAACTTAAATATTTACGAACAAATTGTAGACCTCCACTAGAAAATTGTCACAAGAGATTCAATCGAACAAGTCCAAAAATTAACCGACGAAGTAAACGCAAGCGTTTCATACCACTTGTTTTACTAAGCCGTTTAATTAGATTTCTCATACGAATGAGATAAAGGTTTGTATATGCTAGTAGATTGGAAAACGGTTTAAGAAACAAGCTTTGTAATAAAATAGTATTGAAATCTCTTTGATGAAAGAGTTTTGATATTTACTACTAGTATTAAAAACCTTTATATTTTAAAGTGACAAATCATAGAAGTGATTGTAGAAACAATCAATCATAAAAATTCACATTCGTAGACGTGGATAAAAATCCAAAGAAATCGATATCAAATCCGTCAAAATGGATATTTCGAAAATTCCCAAAGAAAATGTCATCAAAGTCGATAATAAATGATAACAACAAAAGGGAAACAACACGAATCGATTAAAGTTGGAAATTCAAACAAATAGGCAATATAGGCATGATTGGCAAATAGGAGCAGGTCGGTCAACCGGACTCCCTGAGTCGGTTGACCGAACCAAAGATGGAAGTGCTCGGGTAGCAGGTCGGTCGACCGGACCCTGAGCCCGGTCGACCGGAGCCTGTAACTTGCACTTCCAAAACAGAGGCAGGAAGTGCTCGGGTAGCAGGTCGGTCGGCCGGCTACAGAGCTCGGTCGACCGGAGCCTGTTGCCAGCACTCCCATGCCTATCTAAAGAATGCCAATCCCTTTCGAATTGCAATCGGTCGAGCAACGACACTAAGGATTTACGCCATTGACTACCCGGCCATACAAGCTCTTCGATTCATCACTAAAAACATGATCAAAACATCAAAGTTAGGATTTTTAAAGAATTGAACTCAAAACACTAAAAATTGGAATATTCACCAAATCAATCCAAACCAAAAGCAATTGCACAAGAATAAGTGTTAGGAATTCATACCTAACAATCGAAGATAAATATAAGCATAGATGTGAGATAAAAATATCATCTTTTCACAAAAACAATGAAGAAGAAGCTTGAAAGCAAAGGGAGAATCAACCACTCTTCAACACAACCCAAACGAGCTTGAATCTATGCTCAAAAAGAAGAACATTCCCAAAGTTAGGTTTAGAAATTTCTGAAATTGATAAGAGAATGAGTTGGAGAAGAAGAAGAGGAGGCTTACCAAAGTTTCTTCTATTAGTTTGGAGCTAGAGCTTGATTTGCAAAAGAAAACTAGGGCTTGAGTTTTAATTTTTCGTTCCACTCTTCATTGTTATAAAAGCTTAAGTATTAGAAAAATAGAAAGGAAGTAAATGAAGAGGAGAGGGTTGGGACTGAGTTAATAAGTGGGGTTATAGGGCTCAGCCCAAACCAAAGCCCCAAGTGAAAAGTGGCAAAAAATCAACTTACTCCAAACATATCAAAGTTTATACTCAAAAAGGTTGCAAACGACATTTTGAACTCAATGGAAGGGGTCCCGAGTCCTAATTCGATCGTATGCAAAAAGTAGCTTCTCGGACTAAATTTCAGGTATCGATAAAATATTTAAATAAAATATCTAAATATAAAATCGATAAATATGGGGGTTGTTAGAGAATTGACTATGAAGAAACATTTGCACCAGTTGCACGACTTGAAGCAATATGTATCTTACTGGCCTTTGCATGTTTTCATAATTTCAAACTTTATCAAATGGATGTTAAAAGTACTTTCTTAAATGGTTATATAAAAGAAAATGTTTTTGTTGAGCAACCTCCGTTATTCACACATGAAAAATTTCTAGACCACGTCTATAAACTTAAAAAAGCCTTATACGGTCTAAAACAAGCACCTCATGCTTGGTATGAACGCTTAAGAACTATCTAATAGATTCTGGTTTTGAAATTGGGAAAGTTGATCAAACTCTTTTTATTAAAAGAACTAAAAATGATATTTTAATTATTCAAACTTATGTGGATGATATTATTTTTGTCTCTACAAACGAAAAATTATGTCAGGAATTTTCAAAAATAATGACCAAAGAATTTGAAATGTCACATATGAAAGAATTATCTTATTTTCTTGGATTACGGATTAAACAAATAGAAAATGGAATTTTTATTAATCAAGAAAAATATTGTAGTAATCTAATTAAACGCTTTAATATGGAAAATACTTCTGTTGAACCAATTCCAATGAGTACAACAGTTCATCTCGATAGAGATGAAGATGGAAAAAGTGTCGACCAAATATTATATCGAAGTATAATTGGATATTACGTTATCTAACTGCTAGTAGACCTGACATAATGATGAGTCTTTGTTTATGTGCTCGATTCCAAGCAAATCCTAAAGAATCACATATGGGAGCAGTAAAACGCATATTGCGTTATCTAAGCAAAACCAAAGATTTAGGACTTTTCTATCCAAAAGAATGTCATTTTGAGTCAGTTTCATATAGTGACGTTGATTTTGGAGGATGTACGACGGATTAGAAAAGTACTGGTGGGACTTGTCATTTCATTGGACAGTTCTTAGTCTCTTGGTTTAGCAAGAAACAAAGTTGTGCTTCACTTTCAACTTGTGAGGGAGTTTTAGCTTGTGCTCAAGTCATTTATATACAACAAACACTTCAAGATTTTGGTATTAATTTATCTAAATCAATAATTTTTTGTGATAATACTAGTGTTATAAACTTATCCAAAAATCCTATCAATCACTCACGAACTAAACATATTGACATACATCATTATTTTCTTCGTCATAATATTGAAAAGAGTTTAGTCAGACTGGAATTTGTATCCTCTGAAAATCAATTGGCAGATATATTTACAAAACCTTTAAATGAAAATATCTTCATAAAATTAAGAAGAGAATTAGGAATTGTATCCATAAAAGATTTATAATTTTTAATAAAAATTTTTAAGACTTGAACCGGGATCTCTTACTTGGAAATCTAGTGCTCTACCACTACACTACTCTTTTCCTTTCAACTAAAAGTGGTTTGCATTCTATTTTTACTATTTAATTTTTACCTTACATTTTTTTCAACCAAATTTTTCTATGGTTCTTAACAACCTAACCACCAATCTTCTTTCTATTTGTATAAATATTTACATTTAAATACCTATACTCCTCTTCTTTATTTTGAAATAAATTTTCAAAAATAAAAAATTAGTTTCAACTTCATTACAAAAAAATGAATTCCCGGCATAATTCTGAATCCTCTGCTCTATCATATTCTTCTTCTAGTTCGGGATCGATGAATTTACCTACTCCAACACCGATTTATGAACCAGTTTCAATTGTTCCTCTTTCTACACACACTGGTTTCACTCCACCTGGTAAAAGAACGAAACGGTCTCTATTTTTTGGTTTACCATCTACCAAAGAAAATATAGATGACATTCATCACTACCAAAGGGAAACACTGGAATTACAACGCGAACTTTATTATGAACAAAAAGTTAACGCGAAGCGTTTAAGATTTTTGGAACAAGTCGCTTTAAAATTCTATGGTTTTTCATCCAAGAAGACGGTTCATCAACGTCTCCTGTTTTTTCTCCAATCCGACACAATACTTGGGAACCATCGCTGCAGCATCCACCAATATCTTTGAATTCTTGGGAACGCGGCAATAAAAGGTCACCACTTCGGCTATTTCAAGAGAATACAAAAATAGAACTAGACGAATATCAAATGGGGTCGCATGGCAAAGGATGAAATGAGACTCCAAGTAGCTGATGGGTCTATTGTAGTTGCAACTGTAGTAGGAGATTTTCTTTTATGTTTTCCAATTGGTTTTGTATTGGTATTAAATAATTGCTATTTTATGAAAGACTTTATTTGTGGGATTGTATTATTTCTAGACTGACTGAGAATGGATGTGTGTTTTGCTCTGAAAATAATGTCATGAACATTGATTTGAATGAAAATAAATTATGTGAAGGTGCTCTTGGAAATGTCATTTATGCGATCAATGCAATTTATGTTATGTATGTAGTTCTAATAACAATATAAATGATAGTTATCTTTGGCATTGTAGGCTTGGTCGTATATGTAAGAAACAACTACACAAACTGAAGACCGAAGGTTTTCTACTGTCACTAGATTTTGAATAATTCGACGCATGCAAGTCGTGTCTTAAAGAAAAAATAACCAAACATCCCTTCAGTGAGAGCAATGAAATATTTAATGAATCTTGGAGCTAGTACATAGTGATGTATGTGGCCCAATGCCTGTAATAACCAAGGATAACAATTCATGCTTTGTTACCTACATGGATGATTTACCGATACTAGGATATGTATATTTCATGAAGAACAAATTTGATGTCTGCGAGAAATTTGAAGAGTATAAGAATAAAGTTAAAATCAAACAGACCAAAAGATTAAATTTCTTTGATCTGGTCGAGAAAGCGAGTGCGTTGGACAAGATCTCCAATGGTACTTAAAAGACAATGAGATTGTCTCTCATGTAATTCCATCGTATACTCTGCAACACAATGGTGTGTCGAAGCGAAGGAACCGAACCCTATTGGATATGCTTTATTCCATGATGAGTAAGGCTGAGTTACCTCTGTCATATGGAGGATATGCATTGGAAACCACAACTCATATGTTGAACTTAGTACCCGCTAAATATGCACCTAAGTCGCTATGAGAGATATAGCACAGGAACTACTTCAATTATTTGAAGGTGCAGGGTTGTTTCGCCTACGTTAAGAATGATGGCCTAAATAAGCTTGAGACGAGATCGGCTTTGTGCAAGTTTATAAGATATCTCATGAAATCTAGGGATATATTTCCTATTATATAGAAGAACAAAACACGATTGTTTCCACACACACTATCTTTTTGTAAAATGAATTTCTTCAAAGGAAATTAACAGCAAAGTTATAGACTTGGATGAGATCCGAGAGACTAACACTAAAGCTAAAACAGTGGGAGAACCGAGTTCACCCGCATATGATAATACGCAACCTATTAGAAGCTCTAGTAGGGAATCCCCTGCACTAGAGAGATACTACGGTTTCCTCATGTATGGCAAAAGGGAGAACTGCGTCTTAGTTGATGACACTCCTCTATCATACCAACAAGCATTGCAGAGTAAGGACTCTGCACTCTGGCTTGGAGAAATGACATCCAAGATGGATGTACGATAATAAAATATGGACTTTGTCTGACATACCCAAAGGGATAAAACTATCGCTGCAAACAGATTTTTAAGAAAAATTTAAATGCGGATGGAGAAGTAAAGCCTTACAAAGCGAGGCTAGTTGCTAAAGGATTTCGTCAAATCAAGGTGTTGATTATGATGTAGCGCTATGCTTAAGTCCATTCAGACTATGATGGCTATTACAGCATTCAGTGACTGTGAAATATAGCAAATAGACGTTAAATGACATTTTTAAATGGTGATTTAGAAGAGATCATATATATTTCGCAACTAGAAGATTGTAAAGACCCGTAAATTTCGACAATTTAATTTGTTTATTTAATAGGATTTTTGTAATTTATTTTTGTAGAAACAATAAAGGGGATAAATAAATGTTAAAATGAAGGCTAAAATAAATTATGTAAATGGTGACTTAAAACCTATTTATAGAAATTTGAATAAAATCCAAATGAATTAAGTAGAAAAAGGATTCTTACCTGGATATAAAATTTAATATGAGAAATTAATGAAAATATTAAATTGATTTAATGCAATAAAAGAGTGTAAACGGTAATTGGAATAAATTAAGGAATCATGTTAATGCAAGTTAATAATTTATGACTTGAATGAAATTCCAATTCAATAAAATCATTTAAATGTTATGATTTGATTTTAAATGGAATATGAGAAAAACAAATGTAAGGATTTGATTAATATATATGTTATTTATCCAGGGTATTGAATAAAATTGGGAATCCAATTGTAATTAATGGTAATAATGTTGGTATTAGCTAATAAATTAAATTTCAATGCAATACCCATAAATGAATGTAATGAAATGAATGTATGAAAATGTATACTAGGTTATTTATCAAATAAAAGGAAAGAAAAGTAAATATCGAATTGATTGATGAATAAATATGCATTGAATAGAAGTTGAATGTAAAGTTAATGGTAATTGTATAAAATCAATATAAGATAATGAATTGCAATAATTGTGAGTTGATAATAAGGTGTGAATGGAAAAGTGATTGTTATATTAATTGAATAGAATTCAAATTTGATGGGAAAGGTAAATGGGTATTTGGTAATAAATTTAAAACGGACTTAAATAGTGAATTTATCTAATTAATATATAATAAATAATGACTGAATAAAAACCTATACCTGTAAATATCTATAATATTTGAGTGGAAATAACAAACTTATAAATGTGGGACTGAGAGTTTTACAACAATTATTATGAGTTATATACTTAGTTCGTTCAATTAAATCAAAAACCATTACAATAAATATAAATTTAATTTTATTCAATTGAGATAAACAATTGGAAAATGTTAAAGTATCTGGATATATATACTAAAATAATTGTACCCAGGATGGTATTATGATAAATAGTGAATTTAAGAATGGAAATCAGGGTTTATTTATTTATATTGAAACTTAAAGTCCAATAATTGAATTTAATTGCAATTAAATGAGATTGGATATAGTAAATAATTCATTATTTGAAATAAAGATAATGTGAGAAATTTGTGTGATAATTTGGAATCCAATATTTAATCCATCTGTTGACAGGAATGAATGGAATACTAATTAATTTTATTTAACTAAACGAAATTTTAGGATTTTATTTATAATTTGTGAACTTAATGAAATTAAGGATTTATATTGAAATTTATCAATTTACCTTCTTTAATTTGACATCTAAACTTGTTTTTGTAAATGATTAAGAATTTTTAAAAAGTGAAAAATGGGTCAATTTTAGAATCTAAATATAAAATTTGATTTTATTTATTTATTTTGAATTTATTTAATTAATATAAAAATAGACATTTTGGCCACGGACTCGGATTTCGACGAAACCAGTTTCATCAGATTTGTAACAGTGAATTATTGTAGGGTTTCAAATTTTGTAGCGATCAAACTTGTCGTTTGATCGTACGAACGCGAAACGCCTTGAAATCGATTTAATTAAAATCAATTTGAAATCAATTTGAAAATATTGATTTCAGCATAACTTCTTCATACGATCGAATTTGGACGTGAAACCTTTTCCATCGCGTTCAGAATATTTTAAAACACCTATTTGAATATATGGGTTTAACAAATTTTGTTCCGGGGTCAGAATGGGCTTTTTGGGCCACGTTAGCATTAGCACGTTTGTTTATCCGATTCATCTATTCAAATCTCTAACCTACCTATATAAACTCAATTATAAACCCTAGCCTCCATCTATCTTCATTTATTTGTGCGTTCATTTCCCTCAACTCCTCCTTTCAAATCGCTGCAAACCCTAGATCCAGTTTCAATCCAAATCAAAAGTCAAAAATTCAAAGTCTCCAGAAAAATTCACAAAAATTGTATGTCATAGCTCTCGAAATACGTAATCTGTTGGTACAACTCGTTTTTCGTTTTGGTTTGTCGTTTGACCAGAAGAAATCAATGAAGTAGCGACAGTTCATCACGTCGTCACAAAAATTCCTCAGATTGGGAAATCGCTTCTGGGTATTGTAGAGAGTCTAAAGGGGATTCCATCGGGACAGGTTGCAAATCGTTTTAACGGTTGGATTCAGCACGAAGATCGATTAGGGTTGCGAATAAGGGGGCGGCCGGCGGCAGAGATGGAGGACCGGACCTGGGGGTTTGCGTGCGCCTCGGCTAGGCGAGAAGCGTAGTGGTGGTCGGCCTGAAGAGCGATGGCCGTAGGTGGCGTATTCGTGGGTCAAAGGCTTGGTCAAAGGGGCGAAATCTGGGTTTCGGTTCTGTTCGCGTGCGTAGGATATGGGCACGGCCTGGGAATCACGTTCACGTGGAAGAAGCTTATGACGTGGCATATTATTTTAAATAGGTTTGTTTTGTTTTGTTTTAAATTTTGTTTTCAACCGCAATTTTCGCCATAACTTCCTCATAATTTATCTGTTTCGCACGAAACTTTTTTGTTAGGATCGTAATAAAATTCCAGAGGTTTTGACACTAGTTTGGACAGATTCTGAGACCGTCGAATTTTTGGGTTTAAATTGGATTTGAATTCAATTTAAATTCAAAAGGTGAGTGTTTTAATCCACTCACAACTTCTAAATTTTTTAATGGTTGTTAAATTGATTTTAGATATGAGTAGAAATTTATTTATGACTGTTTGGCATGTTTTATTCATTATCTCTGTTAAATCGCATTTATTTAATATAACTGTTAATTAATTTTATTATGGCATATAAATTAACAGTTAAAAATTTATTTATTTGCATATAAATTGATAGTTAAGCAGTTAATAAATTTATTTTGAATATAAACTGTTAGTTAATAACTGTCATTTATTTCCTATTATATTGCATATACTATATATTGATGTTTGTTTAAATTGACGATGATTGAAATAAATTAATGATGATTGAAATAAATTGGCTGATGATTGATATTGGGTGAATGGATGATGTGTTCTATCTTATATAAACTGCAAGTTATCGTGCATTTTCATTTCATTCGGGATTGCGGTTTGAAATGATTTACAACCGCATTTTTATTTTTAAATTGCGGATTGAAATGATAAATATCCGTATCACTTGACCATAGGATAGAAAATTATATACAGGCACCGAGGTGTGTGTGTGTATATATATATATATAATTATTTTTGAAATTATTTTATGGTTTGGATATGATACGTTTAAATTAATATTAAATTTGGAAATGATATAAATATATTTTATATATACATACATAGTTAAATTGTTGAATTTAAGATATGCATAAATCTGTTAAATAAAAATGAATAAGTTGAAAAATGGCATTTGATAATTTATATTATACGTTTAAGTACAGGTTTAAGATCTTGTGTATATATATATAGAGTTAAATGTTTTAAATCAATAAAGATTGAAAGATAAATTTGAAATTTAATATAAATTGAGCTTATTTGAAAATTTAACTCCATAAGTTGATGTTAACGTTTTAAAATTAGGAATTTTAAAGGTATGATATTTATGACGGGATTTAATAAATAATTTTATTATAAATAAATGGAAGGAAATTTTTAGTGTCATAAATTTAGTTTATTTTGAATGGTTATGGATTTATCATGTAAACCTTTCAAACTAAATAATAGGAAAATAAATTGTTGATTTAAATTCACAACCTTAGTTTTGAAATTCATTAAATACTCAAAGTTAGAAAATATTGAAATCGAAGTGTTTTATTTAAATTGAAGGTGAATCTAAAAGTTACGGGTTTAGACTGGAATTAAAGTGAATAAAAATTGTGAAGGAGTGGAATTTATTTATTCTTAAAGAAATTTTAAATTCAACTGTTTTATTTTATATATTGTTGAATATCCAAACCATTTAAGTTTGAAAGTTATGGTTTTAAAACTATGGATTTCGAAGTATTATGTTGAAAGTTAAAATTTAAATATTTGGTTTCGAGGTATTATAAATTTTAAAAGTGGCATGATTTTGGAAAAGAAATATATATGAAATAAAATGATATCATTTTTATTTGGGTTTTAAAAGGGAATGATATCGTATTTATGGGTTTTGAAATGGAAAATTTTATTCTGGTTTTAAAGTATAAATTATTTTTAAAGGACCACGGTGTTATAATAACATTTGGTTTTTGAAGAGACCGGGATCGGAAGTTGTCATACTCTCTGCCAACTCCGAAAACCACTTTAGCAACCGTGTACGCGGTGGAGATTCCAGAATGAAGTAGGTTGGTGGCGGCGTTTCCTGTAAGGTAAATACGTGGACCCAACTCCCGTGAGTTGGCATAAGGTGGCTAAAATAGGAGCGATTGATGGTTTAATAAGGTAGCACCTTTGATCGGACACATCCCTTCGATATTATACTTTGACTTTTGGATTGATTCGGTGGCCATTTTTGATTTCTTTGATTTGGGGGTGTGGCTCGAGGTGGGCGATAGCTGCGGCTATGTGTTACCACCGACCCGGAAGCGTAATTGGTATATCTACCCTGGCATTGCCTAGTTGTGCCGTGTCACCTGCCCTAGCGCGCCTTATACGATTTTGGCTTTGTACCATACCTATGGAGTGCCCTTTGACGACGCCCAGTACGGGGGAGATTACGGTACTGTATAAACTATGGGAATATATTTTGTGTTAAGGGCTATATAGGTAACCCCTTAACGATATTTAAAAGTAAGTTTATTTTATAGATAGACACTATTATAATAGCGCAATATACTACATAGTAAATAGTTTAACAGATCCTTAGGAGATGTAAATCCCGAGCATCTCTTGAGTTACTGCACTCATATTTATTTCTGTTAATTTAACTCACATAAGATCTTTTAGTTCTGACTCGAGTGTTTTGTCTTTTCAAATTCGCTTGGGTCACTCCGAGCATTTCAGGATTTGAAGTTTTAGCTCTGGAGGACGAAGACGAAGATTTGTATTGCTATTATTTCTAATTATATTCCACTACACCATTAAATTCCGCTACATAAATTATTATTCTCTAGTATGTGCACTCTGATATGTATTTTATGAATATAATCAAAATTTTGTAAAACAGCTTCATGAACTGTATATTTGATTATTATATTTTATCCTTCCGCTGTGAGATTCTGTTTGTTTTATTTCTTTCCTATTTTTCTTGTTTACCCCATAACAATCCGCCCTTTCGTATGGTTTGAATGGGCACGTGTGTCGATTTAAAGCGTGCGGAAAGGCGAGACGTTACATCTGGTATCAGAGCTTTGGTTTAGCGATAAACCTTAGCTTTGTGGGGTTTGACTCTTTATTAATAGGGTAGTAATACCCTATGGTAGTCGCTGAGTGTATATATGAGAGAGCGTATTTGTTAGTGTTATAAAAGGTTTTAATATTGTGTTAATTTGTTCCGTTTCGTATTTATAAATTCTGGTTCGTGCATGAGACGCTATGACATCAATAGGGATTTCTAAACACTTAATAGGACAGACCGACATAATATTTGTTTTTAATATAGGTGAATGAAATAATTTTTCCTATTATATTTTCTATATGTAAAAATAAATTTTTTTCAAATGATATCTATATTTGGATGCAATAGATTGGTTGTTAGGTAATAAAGTGTATAAATAATAATAGAAATAAGATTGAAAAATAAAATAAATGAAATTTGGAAATTTAGGACTTAAGATCCGAGGTTTTGAAAATTCTTTTGAATAAATTTTAGAATATAATAATATTGTTTTTAAGTACTTTCTGATATAAATATTTATTATAATTCGGAAGAATTGTTTTAAAGAAGATTTTGGAGAAATAAGTTTGTACTTTCCTCTCTGTCACTGGAAAATGATTTCGGTGATGGCGGCCGCATCATCGACTTTCATTTTCGAGTTTCAAAGGGGAAAGGCCACTATAGTATTTTTACTGCAGATTCATTTTTGAAAAATATATATCTAAATTTTGAATTGTTTTAAATATAATTAGAGATATATAAGTTGTAAGAATATATTTATCTACTATTTTAAAATAATTTGAAATTTAACCCGGTATTAAATTCTTAAATTTCCATTAATTAATTGTTTCAATTATTGTAGTGAATTGAAACATAGGTAATTAATAAATTAAAACCCTTAAAGAAAATAAGAGATTTAATGATATGTTATAAATGGTATTAAATGAAATTTGAAACTATAATCTACGAAATAAAGAATATTATTATTGAACGTTAAATTAATCATAGGTAATGAGAAAACTTGTATAATTTTCAAGTACATTCTTTAAAAACATATATAACTTACCAAATATTAAAAGTGAAATGTTTGATAGGAAATGTAATGAGAATTACAAGTAAAAACAGGCAATGAAAGTATTCAATGAATTTGCTATTATAAATGAGAATTTAATGCTATAAACTTAAGTGCTAATTGAAATTTTACTATAAGTGAATATAATTAAAGGTAAGTAATTCAAATAGATGATTTTCAACTTAAGTAAATAAAATTGAAATACTAGGAAACTAAATGGGACATGAATAATGTAAATAAATGAGGGCATGCAATAAATGAATGAATAATTATAGTAGTTAATGGCATGACCTGAGTTAATGGAAATGAATAATAGTAAGTAGTAAGAGAAAATAAATGGATGTAATATAATAAAGAGAAATTGTAAACTTAAGAAAGGGTTGCAGTTATTTCTAAATAAAATTGAAAGAAATAAATGAAAATAAAAAAGAATAAACCATTATATAAATGAAAAGAATTAAACAACAAATGTATGAATGAAATTAATAATGATAAACAAAATTTGTTGTTCAAATTGGTTGTTATGGTTGTTTGGGTAAGATACTTTAAAAATTGGGTTTGGAGTGAATGAATAATCTATTTAGTTTTATCTAAGACCGTTGAGTAAATAATGCGCTAGTAGTTATTTCTTCATTCCGTACAATTTAAAAGTTTTGAACCCGAACAACTATTTGTTTGTTTGGTTGAATGGTTGCTTTGAATTTGTTGTGTATGCTATTTGTCGAATTGATGGTTGTTGTACTGATTTGTTGTTAGTAATTGAAACCACTTAAATATTTCACTTTATACAAATTGTTAACCCTTTAGATTTTATAAGTGAAATGCAGGTTATGGAAGCAATTGCTACTGCTTTTGGTTCCATAAATTTAGCGTAAATTGCCGACAAATAGGTACGTTTTCGGATTTCGGTTTATAGCGCAATTTTATATATTTTCCCGTGTAAGGATATATATTATTTTGGAAAATATTTGTGTATATTGTTATATTTATATTATATTTTCTTCCGAGCCTCTCCGTACAAAGGAGACTCCGACAAAAAATTTCGTAAATTTTGGACTTAGAAAATTTTGAAAATGTTTACAAACTTTAACAATTTATGTATAAAGGATTTAAATAAGTATAAATTGGTATATTTTATGTTAAATTATTTTATTTTGTAAACTTATTTGTTCATAAATTTAATTAAGAAAGATATATTGTTTTCTTATTTCTACTTTTCCCTTCTTTTCCTTTTCGGGGACGAAAAGTTTTGAGTGGGGGAGAGTGTAACGACCCGTAAATTTCGACAATTTAATTTGTTTATTTAATAGGATTTTTGTAATTTATTTTTGTAGAAACAATAAAGGGGATAAATAAATGTTAAAATGAAGGCTAAAATAAATTATGTAAATGGTGACTTAAAACCTATTTATAAAAATTTGAGTAAAATCCAAATGAATTAAGTAGAAAAAGGATTCTTACCGGGATATAAAATTTAATATGAGAAATTAATGAAAATATTAAATTGATTTAATGCAATAAAAGAGTGTAAACGGTAATTGGAATAAATTAAGGAATCGTGTTAATGCAAGTTAATAATTTATGACTTGAATGAAATTCCAATTCAATAAAATCATTTAATTGTTATGATTTGATTTTAAATGGAATATGAGAAAAACAAATGTAAGGATTTGATTAATATATATGTTATTTATCCAGGGTATTGAATAAAATTGGGAATCCAATTGTAATTAATGGTAATAATGTTGGTATTAGCCAATAAATTAAATTTCAATGCAATACCCATAAATGAATGTAATGAAATGAATGTATGAAAATGTATACTAGGTTATTTATGACTGTTTGGCATGTTTTATTCATTATCTCTGTTAAATCGCATTTATTTAATATAACTGTTAATTAATTTTATTATGGTATATAAATTGACAGTTAAAATTTATTTATTTGCATATAAACTGATAGTTAAGCAGTTAATAAATTTATTTTGAATATAAACTGTTAGTTAATAACTGTCATTTATTTCCTGTTATATTGCATATGCTATATATTGATGTTTGTTTAAATTGACGATGATTGAAATAAATTAATGATGATTGAAATAAATTGGTTGATGATTGATATTGGGTGAATGGATGATGTGTTCTATCTTATATAAACTACAAGTTATCATGCATTTTCATTTCATTCGGGATTGCGGTTTGAAATGATTTACAACCGCATTTTTATTTTTAAATTGCGGATTGAAATGATAAATATCCGTATCACTTGACTATAGGATAGAAAATTATATACAGGCACCGCAGTATATATATAAAATTATTTTTGAAATTATTTTATGGTTTGGATATGATACGCTTAAATAAATATTAAATTTGGAAATGATATAATTATATTTTATATATACATACATAGTTAAATTGTTGAATTTAAGCTATGCGTAAATCTGTTAAATAAAAATGAATAAGTTGAAAAATGGCATTTGATAATTTATATTATACGTTTAAGTACAGGTTTAAGATCTTGTATATATATAGAGAATTGAATGTTTTAAATCAATAAAGATTGAAAGATAAATTTGAAATTTATTATAAATTGAGCTTATTTGAAAATTTAACTCCATAAGTTGATGTTAACTTGCTAAAATTAAAATTTTTAAAGGTATGATATTTATGACGGGATTTAATAAATAATTTTAGTATAAATAAATGGAAGGAAATTTTTAGTGTCATAAATTTAGTTTATTTTGAATGGTTATGGATTTATCATGTAAACCTTTCAAACTAAATAATAGGAAAATGAATTGTTGATTTAAATTCACAACCTTAGTTTTGAAATTCATTAAATACTTAAAGTTAGAAAATATTGAAATCGAAGTGTTTTATTTAAACTGAAGGTGAATCTAAAAGTTATGGGTTTAGACTGGAATTAAAGTGAATAAAAATTGTGAAGGAGTGGAATTTATTTATTTTTAAAGAAATTTTAAATTCAACTGTTTTATTTTATATATTGTTGAATATCCAAACCATTTAAGTTTGAAAGTTATGGTTTTAAAACTATGGATTTCGAAGTATTATGTTGAAAGTTAAAATTTAAATATTTGGTTTCGAGGTATTATAAATTTTAAAAGTGGCATGATTTTGGAAAAGAAATATATATGAAATAAAATGATATCATTTTTATTTGGGTTTTAAAAGGGAATGATATCGTATTTATGGGTTTTGAAATGGAAAATTTTATTCTGGTTTTAAAGTATAAATTATTTTTAAAGGACCGCGGTGTTATAATAACGTTTGGTTGTTGTAACAACCCTAGATTTTTTGTATATTATTTGAATTGGACTTTGTTTTATTTTTTAATTAATTTAAATTTGTTTTATTTTAAACATTTCATTTTTAAATATAAATGTTGATTATAAAGTGATTTATAGTTCAAACTAGTATAATTTGAATATTTTACCGTGAAGTGAATTTCTGGTCAAACTGTTCAAACTTTGACTTTTAAACTTCAAATTTAAATTATTTTAAATCTTAAATTTTATATTTTATTATGAAAATAGATGAAATAACTTGAACACTGCTTTTTCGTTTCGTTGAAAACGGAGTTAAACTGCAAAAGTTACGTACATTTCAATTTTGAGTATAATTTGTTTTATTTTGCAATTTTGTCTATTGTAAATTATATAATATATTTTCTTTGTCACATTTTATTTTAATTTATGTTAATATGTTATTGTATGTATATTTTTGTCTTTTTTTTAAGTGATGTTATAATTTTTTCAAAGTTTACTGTGTTGATTTCTTTTTTTTTTAAGGCTGTTTTCTTATTTCCTACTATTTTCTTCACTAAAATTATATTTAAATTTAATTTTATATATTTATTTTGTGAATGTACTTTTATTTTATATTATTATTTATGTTTAAAAATATATTACAAGCTCATATGAATTTTCTAAAATTTATTTCATTTCATTTCAAATTTTCTAGACTAGTTTACTATTTTTAGCTATTTTCCTTAATTTAACTTTATATAATTTATAAATATTATATATATTTTTATGTTTTGATAAATTTTTGAAATTTTATCTGGGATTATTATTATTTCCAGAAATATCAAGTTATATACACAAATTAAAGAAATATGAAAGGTTTTTGAAACCCTTTACCTTCCTTGTCCTTTGATCTCCCACCTTTTCACTTTAACTATCATTTTGCATTTATTTATTTTTTGCCGTTCATTTTTCCTTCTCTCCTGCCGTATCTTTCTTCTTTTTCATGTGAAAATTATCTCTTCTCAAAACAAAAACAAAAAATAGCACGGCATCTCTTCTTCTTTGATCAAAAGAGCTTGGTAATGTTTTATACTTTTCTCTTGTTTACTTTGATTTTTCTACTAACTATTGCCATTGCTTTCAACATGTTATGGCTGGCCCCACATCCTCCAGCAGCTAGGCCGACCCCACCATCACCACAACCAGCCACCACCTCCAGATCACCATCTCAACAGGCCGACCTTCCCTAGGCAAGAGATCCACCCTCTACTTTCACAAACCATCCCTATATTGTTCAAGCCGAGCCACCCTTCCTCTATCACCACTTCCACCTCCTTAGCCGCCACTTCCACCACCACCCCTTGCTCTGACCTGACCACAACCCACTGCCACACCACCCACCACCACCAGAGCACCAGGCCGAACCCATAGGACCGCTTGGCCGAACCATATTGTGACTTGAATTGATGTTAGTTGCCTTGTAGTTGTAGATCCATGCACCTACCTTTTGCACCACCTTTTAAACTATGTTAGGCCGACCATATAGACTCAAGACCAGATCCAAATTCAACCTTTAGCAGTACATTTCAGACCTGTAGCTGTAGTATAGGAGGTTGAAAGCAAGTGCAATGATTTTGGATTGGTTTTATACAAGTATTTCTAGCATTGTTTATTGAAATTTTGGATGAAATCTTATGTTGTTTGTATTGTTTTGTCTTATGTATTCAAGGAAGTAAACCTTGTCTCTCCCACACTCATATCATCATCATAGCTGAGAAAATGAACCCCTTGGTCAAGCTTTTGAATGGTTGTAGCAAGGTCAAGTTATCTTGTCTTTGTTGCCTTTCAATTTCAATTTATTTCAATATATTTTGGTTGAATATTCATAAGTTATATTGTCTTGTTTTATGGTTGTTTACAAGATGATGTCTTGGCTATTTCTCCCCACTCAAACCAAAGGTCGTGCCTTCTGGATCCGCTGTGTCATTCTAATTGATATCTCCAGCATAAAAATGTGAGTACATCTCACCAGACAAGTTATACTTTTATAAGTAATAAACTGATCACGCTTGAATCTGTAATGCACATCATCCTGTTTTAATTGCCATATTATATTCATATGATGTCCACACCTGTATTTACACCTGCTATATCATATGTAGCTGTTATTTCATGCTATTCTGTATATTTTATCAGTTTATCACACTGCAAGTTCCCTGTAGATTAGAATCACTATGGGTTGAAATGAAACATACCCGAACGGACTTTAGAATAAGGGAAAATTGTTATGGGCTGAAATGATAGGCCTGAATGATTTTCAATTTATTTCATTTACTTGGGACTGCGGGTTTGAAATGATAAAACCCGGATTTTCTTTTGTAAATTACGGGTTGAAATGATATATTACCCGTATCACTTTTCCTAGTGTAGAAAATTATATACAGACCCGTAGTTAATATATGTTTTTGTAAAAATTTTAAAATTATTTTAGAAATGTAAATATTAAAATATTTTGATTTAAATCTAATTAAAAAGGATTTTTGTAAAATATTATTGATTTTCTGAATAATTATAAGTGAAATGAATTAGTGACAAAGTTAGAAAATTTTGAATGTAAATTATTTTGGAAAATTTGATTTAATTATAATTGGAAATCAAATTGAATATGAAATTATAATAAATTTATGATAATTTGAATTTAAAGTGATTTTATATCATATTAATGATTTTTAATAAAGTTGAAATGTGAAATGAATGAATATTTAAGTTGAAATTTTGAAATATAACTAAAATTGGAAATATATGAAATTGACTTAAAAGTGAATTTTTTTGTTAAGTAAATAAAAATAAAACTAAGTTATATTTGAGAAGTTGAACTTAAGTGTTAAGTTGAAATTTAATGTAATGAATTTAAATTTGAACATTGCAATTGAATAAGTGAATTATTATTAAATCTTGATTTTTGAATGGAAATTTAACTTTATAAAATCATGAACGTAAGGAAAATTAAATAATGTTTATAAATGTGAAAATGTATGATTTTATAAGTTAAAAATGTTTTAAATAAAAATATAATTGGTTGTGAAATTAAATTGAATATTTGAAGTTAATTAACTGCATTTTTGAAATGCTATTAATTGCAATGTAAATGATATTACAGCATTTGTAAATGTTGTAGTTGATGATAATGAACTAAAAAGCTAAATTGAATTAAAGGCTATTATAGCAATCTTTTTAAGTGCTATAATTGTTGAATTTAACTAAGTTTATTTGAAATATTAAGTAAACCCTATTACAGCATTTTTAAAATGCTGTATTTTGTTAAATTGAACTGTTTTGAATGTAACTTTCCGTAGCGTTTTCTAAATGCTGCGAAAAGTGAATTTTCACTGTTTTGATAAACTTAAGTGAATAAATGAACTTTGGAAGTTGAAATTTTTGAAAATTTAATAATTTAATTATTAAATATAATAACTTCATTTTCATGATTGAAAATGATTTTTGAAATATAAACTGTTTTGGAAATGTAAATTGAAATGATATTTTAAATTGAATAATGATTTGAAATTAATGTGGTTTTGAAAAGATATGATATTTTTGGTGTATTAAAATGATTTGAAATGTGGTTTTGGAAAGATATGATATTTTTGATATATTAAAATGATTTGAAATGTGGTTTTGGAAAGATATGATATTTTTGATATATTAAAATGATTGAAATGAGGTTTTGAAATGATATGATATTTTGATATATTAAAATGATTTGAAATGTGGTTTTGAAAAGAAATGATATTTTGATATATTAAAATGATTTGACAAGAAGTTCTTGAAAGATATGATGTTTTGAAATGGTTTGGAATTAATTTAATCTTTATTTTGATAAAGATTTGGATTTGAAATGATATCCTATTTTGAAGTATAAACATTATTTTAAAAGTTATAACTGCGGGTTATAATAACGATTGGTTGGCAAAGAGACCGGAATCGGATATCTGGCATACTCTCTGTCGATACCGAAAACCACTTTCACAACCGTGTAGCGGTGGAGATTCCAGAATGAAGTAGGATGGTGGCGACGTTCTTGAGGTATATTACGTGGACCAAACTCCCGTGAGTTGGCATAAGGTGGCTAAAACATGAGTGATCTCGGGCCAAGTGAGGTCATTCTTCCGATCGGACACATTCCTTCGATACTATACTCTTACTTGTGATTGATTAGATGGCCATCCTCTGATTTTGATTGGGAGTGTGTTCCGAGGTGGGCGTATGTGGCTGCTGCGTTACCACCAGCCCGTGTGCGTAATTGGTATATCTACCCTGGCATTGCCTTGTGTGCCGTGTCACCTACCATACCGAGCCTTTACTACGAGTTTGTTTTTCTCCCATAGCCCATGTGGTATCCTCTGGCAGTCACCTGTAGTGGAGATGGCATGATATTGGATGGACTACTGGGACTATTATGTGTGAAGGGTGATATGGGTAGCCCGGAACGCTATTTAAAAGTAAGTTTATTTTACTGTAGACATTATTATAATAGCGCAATAGTACTATATAGTAAATAGTTTAACGGATCCTTAGAGGATGGGCGGTCTCAAGCATCCTTTAAGTTACTTGTACCTTATTACAGTTCACTTGAGTTGGTTTACATTATATAAGTATATATTGTCCTGACTCGAGTGTTTGTATTTTTATTTACGCTCGGGTCAGCCTGAGTATTCACAGATTCGGATTTCCACTTTCTGGAGATTGGAATCGCTGGAGATTATCTGCTTGTCTTGTTTATCTATTCACTCCCAGTTATCCTGTTGAATCCAGTATTTTATTCAACTTGTACTTGGTTATCATATTTAGACTTCTGTTGTACTTTATTTCTTCTATTGTATCTTATTTTACTCTGATGTATCTTATATTTATATAGTGGCTTCATGAACTACTATTTCTTTTACTTCCACTGCATTATTAAATACTCTGTGTCTGTGATTTTATTTACAATATATTCTGAGATTTGTCAAATTTTACTTACAACGCGGTATTTTGAGCAATTCAAGTCCGACATGTGCGGATGTGAATGGTTGAAAATATCGGGTTGTTATGGTTGGTATCAGAGCTTTGGCTTTGAGGCAAACATAGAATATATGGTAAATTTTATTTCAGAATCACTTTCATTCGAGCTTGAATCTCTTCATTTTTGTTCGATTTCTTTCGAATTTTGGAACGTTCTCTGCGGTTCCAAAATCCATTCTTGTCCCTCACTATTCATCTTCTTTTGATTCTGGAGTATCTCATAACTCCATTTAGAATGATCTTTATAGTGAATTGGCGGTCTCGCCAATATTCTAATTTTCATGTAAAGGGGTGAAACTCCTTTACAATTAGCATCGATTTACCAGAGATTTTATCCTTGGTTTAGATGCTAATATCTTTATTATTTCAAATTCCATCTCTTGAGATTGAAGGTAGATTTACCCCAGAAAATCCACATCGATCTTATTCTTTAAGTCACGGTTAACCCGGTTAAGGTTGCCTACGATTTATTTAAGCTTATCCATCTCCCTACTCTGTTCAACCATCTTGTCCTTTGTTTCTAAACCATCTCCAAACATTTTGAACTATACTTGTAAATCTATGTTTTATATATTTTGTTGTTTGAGTTGTTGATGTTGATTTGGGTTTCCGATCGATTCGTTTGATCAACGCTATCGATAGGATTTCTAAAACACTTTGACAGAACAAACTGACACAATATTATTTTAAAAATAATGTTAATGAAATAAATTTTGATATAAGTAAATTTGTGGAACTTAATTAATTTATTTAAACTAATCATTTGAAATGATAATACTTGATTTATCATTTATTGTTATACAAATGAATTTATAAATAGTTGTTTATAAATTGATTTGGGAACTGCAATGAATTTAAATCAAGAATTTGAGAATTTAATTTCCGATGGTTTCAAACCTTGTGTTTTCAAGTTTTAAAAGGATATCTTATTTAAAGTATTTTCGAATAGAAATTTGTTTCCGAAGAATTTTAAAGTTTAAAAGTAGTGCTCTTCTCTTTGTCGCTGGAAAATAACTTCGGTGATGTCTGCAGCATCATCGACGTTCATTTTCGAGTTTCGAAGTGAAGAGACTATTCTGTAGTCCTGCTACAGCTTTGTTTTGGGAATTTAATTGATTTGAATTTCTAAAATATGACTTGATTTATATAGATATATGATTTAAAATTTGATTTGGCATATTATGTATATATAATTACTTATCTTCAAATGGTTTGAAGGTAATCGAAAATTTAGTTCTTAAATTTTAGCTTGAAGAATAATTTCAATTATAAAAAGAAAATCAAAAATTTGGATAAATGATTCAAACTTGAGATAATTGAATTTAGAAAGTTTTATTTATATAATACACAAATTCATTCCAATATAACTTACCTTAATTTTCAGAAGTTAACAATGTAATTGGATAATATATAATATAAAAAGTATTTATAAATAAATTTGAATGGTTATAATAAATGGTATACACTTAAATTTTAGTTATAAAAAGATTAACTGAGGTAAGTAGAATAAAAAGGTAATTGAATAATTTATAATATAAATGATGTTAAAGGAAATAAGAATAAGTTAAAATAATTATAATAATGTAAGTATATTTAGCACAGGTGATAAAATATATTGAGAGGAAAAAACTTAATTTTAATTAGGTATAAAGAGGAATTAAATTTATTGTGTACATTTTGAGTATAATAATGATTTTCAAATCCATGATTTTTGAAAATGGTCAGTTTATGAAAATTAGATGATAAGATAATAAAATTAGAAATAGTTAAGATTTATTTAACTGGTGTAAAATTAATTATCAATTTAAGTTGAAAATTTCATTATTTCAAACTTATTATCTTATTTTGTTCTCAAAATTGTCTTTAGTTGTCCTTATTTTTCCTCATCTTGCTATAGACTGGTATAGGCATCTATTTATAATCTTTCTGTTTAGAAATCTTTCTATAACCTTTCTGATTAGAAATAATCTGTGATAATCTTTGGCACTCATTTTGAATCTGAGCACTGCTTTCCATCCACAGACCGTCGGTCAAGCGGAAAGAGTAAATCAGATTCTAAAGGATCTTTTCGTGCTTGTGTTCCTGATTCTGGAGAATCTCAGGAAGATCATCTCCACTTTGTTAAACTTTCCTATAACAACTGTTATCAGGTATAAATTTCAATCTTCTTGTCATCTTGTCTTAATCTTATTTCACTCTATATTTTTCTGTGCTTTCCCTTTCCTCATTCCTTTTCGGGGACGAAAAGTTTTGAGTGGGGGAGAGTGTAACAACCCTAATTTTTTTGTATATTATTTGAATTGGACTTTCTTTTATTTTTTAATTAATTTAAATTTGTTTTATTTCAAACATTTCATTTTTAAATATAAATGTTGATTATAAAGTGATTTATAGTTCAAACTAGTATAATTTGAATATTTTACCGTGAAGTGAATTTCTGGTCAAACTGTTCAAACTTTGACTTTTAACTTCAAAATTAAATTATTTTAAATCTTAAATTTTATCTTTTATTATGAAAATAGATGAAATAACTTGAAAGCTGCTTTTCGTTTCGTTGAAAACGGAGTCAAACTGCAAAAGTTACGTACATTTCAATTTTGAGTATAATTTGTTTTATTTTGCAATTTTGTCTATTGTAAATTATATAAATTATATTTTCTTTGTCACATTTTATTTTAGTTTGTGTTAATATGTTATTGTATGTATATTTTTTTTTTTTAAGTAATGCTATAATTTTTCCAAAGTTTACTGTGTTGATTTCTTTTTTTTAAGGCTGTTTTCTTATTTCCTGCTATTTTCTTCATTGAAATTATATTTAAATATAATTTTATATATTTATTTTGTGAATGTACTTTTATTTTATATTATTATTTATGTTTAAAAATATATTACAAGCTCATATGAATTTTCTAAAATTTATTTCATTTCATTTCAAATTTTCTAGACTAGTTTACTATTTTTAGTTATTTTCCTTAATTTAACTTTATATAATTTATAAATATTATATATATTTTTATGTTTTGATAAATTTTCGAAAATTTATTTGGGATTAGTATTATTTCCAGAAATATCAAGTTATATAAACAAATTAAAGAAATATGAAAGGTTTTTGAAACCCTTTACCTTCCTTGTCCTTTGATCTCCCACCTTTTCACTTTAACTATCATTTTGCATTTATTTATTTTTTGCCGTTCATTTTTCCTTCTCTCCTGCCGTATCTTTCTTCTTTTTCGCGTGAGAATTATCTCTTCTCAAAACAAAAAAAATAGCACGACATCTCTTCTTCTTTGATCAAAAGAGCTTGGTAATGTTTTATACTTTTCTCTTGTTTACTTTGATTTTTCTACTAACTATTGCCATTGCTTTCAACATGTTATGGCTGGCCCCACCTCCTCCAGCAGCTAGGCCGACCCTACCATCACCACAACCAGCCACCACCACCTCCAGATCACCATCCCAACAAGCCGACCTTCCCTAGGCAAGAGATCCACCCTCTACTTTCACAAACCATCCCTATATTGTTCAAGCCGAGCCACCCTTCCTCTATCACCACTTCCACCTCCTTTGCCGCCACTTCCACCACCACCCCTTGCTCTGACCTAACCACCACCCACTGCCACACCACCCGCCACCACCAGAGCACCAGGCCAAACCCATAGGACCCCTTGGCCGAACCATATTGTGACTTGAATTGATGCTAGTTGCCTTGTAGTTGTAGATCCATGCACCTACCTTTTGCACCACCTTTTAAACTATGTTAGGCCGACCATATAGACTCAAGACCAGATCCAAATTCAACCTTTAGCAGTACATTTCAGACCTGTAGCTGTAGTATAGGAGGTTGAAAGCAAGTGCAATGATTTTGGATTGGTTTTATACAAGTATTTCTAGCATTGTTTATTGAAATTTTGGATGAAATCTTATGTTGTTTGTATTATTTTGTCTTATGTATTCAAGTAAGTTAACCTTGTCTCTCCCACACTCATATCATCATCATAGCTGAGAAAATGAACCCCTTGGTCGAGCTTTTGAATGGTTGTAGCAAGGTCAAGTTATCTTGTCTTTGTTGCCTTTCAATTTCAATTTATTTCAATATATTTTGGTTGAATATTCATAAGTTATATTGTCTTGTTTTGGGGTTGTTTACAAGATGATGTCTTGGCTATTTCTCTCCACTCAAATCAAAGGTCGTGCCTTCTGGATCCACTATGTCATTCTAATTGATATCTCCAGCATAAAAATGTGAGTACATCTCACCAGACAAGTAATACTTATATAAGTAATAAACTGATCACACTTGAATCTGTAATGCACATCATCCTGTTTTAATTGCCATATTATATTCATATGATGTTCACACCTGTATTAACACCTGCTATATCATATGTCACTGTTATTTCATGCTATTCTGTATATTTTATCAGTTTATCACACTGCAAATTCCCTGTAGATTAGAATCACTATGGGTTGAAATGATACATACCCGAACGGACTTTAGATGTAACGACCCAGAATTTTTAGAAATTAAAATTTGAATATTTAATTAATTTTAAATATTAATAAGTGAATTTATAAGTCAAATAAATTTTTATTCGAATTATTGGATTTAATTGGATTATTAAATCAATAATTTAATATGTTAAATTATGGAAATAATTGAAAATAGGGTTAAATATGATTTAAAATGATTTGTAAAATTTTATTTTATCATATTGAAGTTAGAATGATATTTTAGAACTTTTAAAATCGAACTAAGAGTTAATTTGTGAAAATTGAATATTTTAATATTTAATCGACTAGTGAAAATAGTCAATTTTTGAACAGTCTCATAATTGAACGAAACCACTTCCATTGGATCCGTAATAGTTAGTTATTACTGGATTTCAAATTTCGTGTCAATCGGAGCTATCGTTTGATCGTGGCAGCTCGAAACGCATCGATTTATTTTTAATTTAAATTTGACGAGTGAAAATAGCCATTTCTCAAAAAGTCTCGGATTTCGACGAAACCAGTTTCATCGGATCCGTAATGTGATATTATTGTAAGGTTTCAAATTTCAAGTTAATTGGATTTACCGTTTATCCGGTACGAATTAAAACGCCTAGAAATCGATTTAAATCGGTTTAATTTAAATTGAGCGTTTACCGCCATAACTCGCACATATGTCTGAATTAGCTTTCGAAACCTGTTCCATTGTGTCCGGAACGCGGGGTAAACCCTAGAAACGCTGGTTACCGCGCGTAAATCGGAGTTTTGAAAACCCGGAATGAATAGTGTTTTTCGATAATTTTCTATAAATAGAAGCCTCACTATCACAAAAACCCTAACCCTAAATTTTAATGGCCGGCCGCCATCTTCAACTTCAAAGGCCAGAAACGCACCAAATTTCTTTCTTCAATCTCTTCCCATCCACACATCGATTCGAGAAATATTTAACTACAATGTTGTAGAGCGCTGAGAGATCTTCACATCCATACGGATATGATGGAGGTTGAAGCAAAGTAGACGTCTCAATGGAGCCGCGTTTGGTCGCCGTTCATCATCGTTTCGCGCGCGCGTGGGGCCATCGAGTTGCCTAGGGTTTCGGCCGAGCATAGCATATGTGATGGGCTTCGCGATGGTGGTACCTGATCATGCTAGAAATCATTGTGGTGGCGTGCGAAATTCGAATTAGGGTTGGCGGCTATGGGTTTCACGTATCTGGGCACGGTCGAACGAGAGAGGGAAGGAAAGGGTGGTCGGCCGAGATCTGTTAGCTTGAATTGGACGGTGATGATGAGTTAGGTGGAAAAAATTGTAAATTAATTATAGTTTAAATCGTGTAATCTTTGAAAATGCATAACTTTTTCATACGAGGTCGAAAACGCGCGAAACCAGTTGCGTTGGAATCGTATGGACGAGCACTACGCGATGGAGTTGGTTTGGAGTCGTTTGGGTTAGTGAGAATTTTGGGTAAAATTAAACGTCCGTTTAATTTTATTCAAAATAAATCGCTAAAACGGAAATAAAATCAAGGTGAGAACTTCTCACTCAATCGAATCGGTTTCGATTTTATTTTAAATAGTTAGATTTAAAATATTTGAATGCATGTTTGAATGTTG
Organism: Allium cepa; assembly: GCA_030765085.1. Taxonomy (NCBI): domain Eukaryota; kingdom Viridiplantae; phylum Streptophyta; class Magnoliopsida; order Asparagales; family Amaryllidaceae; genus Allium; species Allium cepa. The sequence continues at coordinate 1,049,691,986 of CM060941.1, forward strand.
ATTGTTATCTATTGATTGTTAAAATAGACATTATACGCCGTTAGTAAGCGGATGTTATTTATTAAAAACATATACCGCGAATATTTCATAAACAGTGAAATTGGTATTATAAATAATATCAATATATATATATTGGCATATGTATATATTGCAGTTGTTGATTCCCCGCATTTTTTAGCGGATGAGACCCTATTACGCCGTTATTAAGCGGATAATATTTAATAAGAACATATACCGCGATAATTTCGTACTGGAGCGAAATTGGTATTGTGCTAATGTTTGTGGATGCAGGAAAACAGGTTGGAGGGATCCAACAGGATTCCTCAACAGTTTTTATTTGATTTCAGATATTTTGATATTTGATGGATTATCATATCGATATATGATATCGTTGTTGTCGTGATTGACTATTTGGTGTGTAACATCATTGGACCCAGATTTTGGGATTTTAAAATGATTTTTGAAGTGATTTTTGAAAATATACTTTATTTTTGGAATTGATCCATTTCAAATAAATAAACGTTATAATTTTTAAAGTTATAAAAATTATGATTTTGAGAAATACGGTTAAAGATTGATTTTTGAAAATACGGGTTAATGATGTTATAAAATAGTTTAAACTGGGATTTTTAAATTTATTATAAAAAGTTTAAAAATAGGATTTATAAAAATTTGATTATTTTATAAATCAAGAGAATAGTGAAATAATAAAGGAGATTAAAGAAGTTTTAAAAGAATAATATAAATTGAATTATATTAAGAGATTTATAAATGGATATTTATAAATTGAAATATGGACATTATAAAACGAGTTTTTATAAGTGTTTGAGTGAAGTGAAAATGAATTTCATAATTGAATGGAATTTATAGAATTTTAAACAGTGAAGTTATAAATGGAATTTTATAAACAGTAGGTTTACAAAATTTATAAAGTTATTGAAAGAACGAATTTTGGATAAATAAATGAATCTTATAAGTTATAAGATTTATGATTTGGAAAGTCTTTGAAAGAACGATTTTGTAAAATAATCGTTTTATAAGCACTTGACTTATAGTATGAACTTTTAGTTTATAATTGAGTTATAAACTGGAATAGGTTAATAAAAGAATTTATAAAAAGGAAGTTTTTATAAATAAATAGAAATGGAATTTATAAACGTTGTTTTATAAATTCGCAAAAGACTTATTTTGATAAGTAAATGGTTATAACTTATTTATGGAGTTATATTCACATTTTTGACTGTGAATAATCCTTTGAAAAAAAATGAATAAAAGGATGAAATTTGTTAACAAAGTATATTCACGTTTTTGAATAGTGAATAACACGTTAAAGAAATTGTTTTGGATTTGGATGTTTTAAATAGAATTAAAACGATCTAACGATGTTTTAAATGTGTTGAGATTCGAAACCATAGATTTCAACATTTATTGTTGAAATAGACGTTTTCGAGAAATAAAAGGAGATGATGGACTATAACACTGTTGTTATAGTAAATGATTTCCGAAAGGAAATGTTTTGTATAGTATTGGGATTTATATATCTATTTTAATTTCGAATCCCTATACTAGTGATTTTGGGTTGTTGTAACGATGTTTTACGCAACATTCGTTTTGGCCCAAATAAATATGTTTAAGAGAATGATTTCCTTAAAGAATGAAATATATACTTAATTTCGATTTAAGTATATTGAATATTTTCTAAGTGTTGAAAATAAATAAAATTTGTGAATTACTTATGAATAAATAAGTATGGAAATGTTTTTCCCAATATAAAGTGAATATTAGAGAATTTATCTTTTTGAAGATAAATTGAAATGAATAATCGAAATTGAATATTCATAGATATTTTGGATTATAAATTCACTATGGAATTTATGAATGAAAAGGAGAATTTGTTTAAAAATAAATATTGATTTATTTTTGAAGTTTTGAATTTATATATCTAGTGAAGATATTTTGGAAAATAAATAATTTGGAAAATTATTTGGAATCTGGTGATGTGTGCATATCCATTGATAGTTCAATAACCGACTATCAATATTTCCCTTTGAATGGGTAATTGATGTGATTTGTTTGAATGTGAATGCTACACTTATTTTTGAATAAGCGCTCACTATTCGGGTTAACCGGGAAAGGACCATGGGGTCGTATAACCCATTCTGAATATGTGATACGTCGTTGTGAATTGCATTGAAGATCGGTGTTGAAGACCCGGTATTTGCGAGAGCGATAGGGTGACCTGTCGATTTACTCTGCACCGAGTAGCTACGGTATAGAGTTCTCCATATGTGATGGTGAATCCGATCAGGATTGTGAATATCCGGATTGCAAGGACTTCTTTGTAAGTGCCTTCGGTTTTGTTCGAGCCCGGAACAGACTTGTATGGATTGTATGTCTGACATTACAAATTGAGATGTAAAGCCGATTTCTTTCAAATATATTTCTGTTGGTGGCGGAGAATTTATTCTTTTAGCTTAACACCCTTCTCTGAGACGTACGAGCTCAGAGGTTATATAGTTGAAGTTATCAGCGATATATTCCCAATTTGGTAATGTGACATGCTGAGTGTTGCTGAAATGATCATTGTGTTGATTATTGTGATAGGATCATTTATTTGATCGTCTATCTTAGTGATCATTGTGTTGATCATTTGTTGACCCAAAGCATGGCTTTTGTATAAAGTATGTTTTTGTGGACGTGACTTCGTCGAACCTCACACCCCGGAAATGGTCAAAACAGGAAAGATGCGGCAAGGTTATGAGGGGTAGCACCCTTTAGGGTATGTACATTTCCTTTTGGATAGAGGTGGTATCATGGTATGGAGCCCAGATATTTAACCTATGTGGTTACTACGAATTTATTACTTTGTGGTTGTTGGTTTTCGGGATCCCGTGAGAAAGGTCGTTTACGATCGGGGAATGGCGTGCTCGTGTCAGTAGTTACCCAGTTAGGGGTAACCCGGCCTTGTGTTGGCAGAGTTCCGGTTTGGTTCTCGGGGATGTCTTTCCAAAGGCATTCTCATGTGGCAATGGGAAGTTCCTTGGCCTGACCATTTGTTGGAAATCCAAAGAAACAATACGTGACTTGTACGGTTTTAGTTGTATAACCTGCTATGGAATGTGGCGGTAACCTGCTATTGAACATAGTTAGCTATAGTAGGCATACGATAATGGTCGTATGTTGGCTAAGATTTATATTCTACTTTCGAAATGAATTTCTTCTACACTATGCACTAGTAATAATATGAAATGTTCTTTTAAATGCGTATCAAGCATCTTTGACTATCATAAGGAGAAATCTCCTCCGATTCTGCGTTTGCATGTGTGTGTGTGCGGGAGGCCTTATGGTAGTCTCATTTTTAAAAGCATTGCGAATTGACTTTAAAAATATTCCTCTATTTTGTTTTCAAAGATAAATAAACTGTTTTGAGTTCTCACACCAGTCATATGACTGACTTGGAGTTTATTGTTTTCCTTCCTAAACTCTGGGTGCCCACCAATTTCCACACGGGCAGTCAAGAGTTAAGGTTTATCAGGATATTCTGGATATTCTGGAATTGCTGGAGGCAAGCTGGATGGCATGGCGTATTACTTATATAGTATTTCTTTTTCCGCTGCACTGTTGTTGTTGTATATTGTTGTACACTCCGATGATATGATGTAATGTAATGTGATGTAATGTAATAACTGATATAGTTCTTTGTTTAAAGATTATTCATTTATTATTATATATTGTTCCGCTGCGAATTGTGAGATTCTGATGTTGTTCTGTTGTTTTCTGTTCCGTTCTATGTTCTCTATTCTCTTTTTCTTCTATTTTAAAATTCTGTTCTATTTTCTCTTTTCTATTCTATTTTCTAATTTTTTGTTTTCTCTCCTCCCTATTTTCTATCTTCTATTCCCTCTATCTTCTACCTTTTTCTTTCCTTCTCTTTTCTTCTTTTCTTTTTTAAAAACCCTCAGTGTTCGTTTTTCCGTCGTTCGATTCCTCGGCAGTCGATAAAGTGAGTGTCGATGTCGAATTTTCGGAAGACGAGAATCGTGTCCTGAGAATGTGGTATCAGAGCTTATGGTTAAGCGACAACCATGGTTCTGTTGGGTATTACTCATTAGAGATAGAGTCAGTAGTACTCTAGAATGAGTTGAGTGTAATAATAGATACAAGTGCGTATTTGTTAGTAAATATAAAAATTGTTTTATATTGTGATGATTGCTTTGTTGAGTGGTATATAGATTCTGGTTAATACGAGTAATTAACGTTGTTGATAGGGATCTCTAAACACTTGAATAGAACAATTCGACATAGTATTGTTTAAGTTGGGTAAATGAAATAATTTTACTTGATTATATTTTTATATATAAAGGAATAATTTTTTTGGAATTATTAAAGTGTATATAAGTTGATTGTTTAGTTGTTTGAATAATCTAAATAAAAGAATAATTGTATAAGCAAAAAAATTATAAGAATTGAATTATAATTAAAGTGATTTACAATTGTGAAATAAATTTATATATATGAGAAGTGAAACTATATGAATATATATTTATGAATATGAATTGTAAATAAAAATGAATGTGAACTAAAGTTATATAAATGAAATTCAACTTTGGTAATAGAATTGAATGAATGGATTGAATGTTAATCAATTGAATGTGAATTAAGTTGATATGAAATAATGAATATAAGTGTTAATTCATTAAAATCTAATGTTATTAGAAAGTTGAATAATTGAATGAAAATCAATTAATTAAACCAATTATAAGCAAAGTAATTTGGTTGTAATTAATATACATTGATTGTTATATGATTGTTAGTTGATTGTATATAATTCATTAAGTGTTAATGAAATTGATTTAATAAAATTGGAAGCTAAAGTAATTGAAATTCAATTGGAAATTAAGTGAAACTTAAATAGAATTGAATTTGAATTGGAAGTGAACCAACTTGAATATGAATTAGTGAATATAAACTAATTGAAAATGAATGTTAGTAAAAACATCCACCGTATATGAATCGAATGTGATTAAATTGAAAAACCAATTCATTGAATATTAATGAGAATATGAATGAATATATATTGGTTATGAATTTGTTGAATGTTAGTTGGTTGATGTTTGCATTTGTTGTTTGTTTCATTTGCTATGTTGGCATATATAGTTATTATGTTACTATATGTTGTATATTGAGATTATTGTCTGTATGCATGGTTCTCATGTTGTTTGTTGAGTGTTTAGTAGGTGCGGATCGCGTTTGCTTCGCAATTGGAGCTCGCTTTTGCGCTATATTAGCCGTATATGCTTGCTAATAAAATATAAGGTACATATCTCGGATTAAATATCGTACTTTTATACTTTTTCCCCGCGGGATGCCTCATTACTTGATGAGATGTATATTTGTGATATATATACTGTCATTTTTTTTTTCGGATCGAGCCGCGCAAAGTAGACTATGGCGAATTTTTCCGAAAATTTAAGGCGTTAGAAAATTTTTGAGAAAATTGGAAAATTTTGAAAACTTTAACTTTGATTTGGAATTGAAAGTTAAACAATAGTAGTTGTTTTTGAAAAAATAACTAAGTATGATTTGGAAAACTTAGTAAAGTATTATAAGAAATTTAACTATGAATTTTAGAAAAAAATTAATAAATTCTATAACTTTTCTTACTTGTTAATTTCGAGGACGAAATTCTTTTAAGTGGGGAAGATTGTAACGACCCAGAATTTTTAGAAATTAAAATTTGAATATTTAATTAATTTTAAATATTAATAAGTGAATTTATAAGTCAAATAAATTTTTATTCGAATTATTGGATTTAATTGGATTATTAAATCAATAATTTAATATGTTAAATTATGGAAATAATTGAAAATAGGGTTAAATATGATTTAAAATGATTTGTAAAATTTTATTTTATCATATTGAAGTTAGAATGATATTTTAGAACTTTTAAAATCGAATTAAGAGTTAATTTGTGAAAATTGAATATTTTAATATTTAATCGACTAGTGAAAATAGTCAATTTTTGAACAGTCTCAGAATTGAACGAAACCAGTTCCATTGGATCCGTAATAGTTAGTTATTACCGGATTTCAAATTTCGTGTCAATTGGAGCTATCGTTTGATCGTGGCAGCTCGAAACGCATCGATTTATTTTTAATTTAAATTTGACGAGTGAAAATAGCCATTTTTCAAAAAGTATCGGATTTCGACGAAACCAGTTTCATCGGATCCGTAATGTGATATTATTGTAAGGTTTCAAATTTCAAGTCAATTGGATTTACCGTTTGTCCGGTACGAATTAAAACGCCTAGAAATCGATTTAAATCGGTTTAATTTAAATTGAGCGTTTACAGCCATAACTCGCACATATGTCCGAATTAGCTTTCGAAACCTGTTCCATTGTGTCCGGAACGCGGGGTAAACCCTAGAAACGCTGGTTACCACGCGTAAATCGGAGTTTTGAAAACCCGAAATGAATAGTGTTTTTCGATAATTTTCTATAAATAGAAGCCTCACTATCACAAAAACCCTAACCCTAAATCTTAATGGCCGGCCGCCATCTTCAACTTCAAAGGCCAGAAACGCACCAAATTTCTTTCTTCAATCTCTTCCCATCCACACATCGATTCGAGAAATATTTAACTACAATGTTGTAGAGCGCTGAGAGATCTTCACATCCATACGGATATGATGGAGGTTGAAGCAAAGTAGACGTCTCAATGGAGCCACGTTTGGTCGCCGTTCATCATCGTTTCGCGCGCGCGTGGGGCCATCGAGTTGCCTAGGGTTTCGGCCGAGCATAGCATATGTGATGGGCTTCGCGATGGTGGTACCTGATCATGCTAGAAATCATTGTGGTGGCGTGCGAAATTCGAATTAGGGTTGGCGGCTATGGGTTTCACGTATCTGGGCACGGTCGAACGAGAGAGGGAAGGAAAGGGTGGTCGGCCGAGATCTGTTAGCTTGAATTGGACGGTGATGATGAGTTAGGTGGAAAAAATTGTAAATTAATTATAGTTTAAATCGTGTAATCTTTGAAAATGCATAACTTTTTCATACGAGGTCGAAAACGCGCGAAACCAGTTGCGTTGGAATCGTATGGACGAGCACTACGCGATGGAGTTGGTTTGGAGTCGTTTGGGTTAGTGAGAATTTTGGGTAAAATTAAACGTCCGTTTAATTTTATTCAAAATAAATCGCTAAAACGGAAATAAAATCAAGGTGAGAACTTCTCACTCAATCGAATCGGTTTCGATTTTATTTTAAATAGTTAGATTTAAAATATTTGAATGCATGTTTGAATGTTGATTGTTATCTATTGATTGTTAAAATAGACATTATACGCCGTTAGTAAGCGGATGTTATTTATTAAAAACATATACCGCGAATATTTCATAAACAGTGAAATTGGTATTATAAATAATATCAATATATATATATTGGCATATGTATATATTGCAGTTGTTGATTCCCCGCATTTTTTAGCGGATGAGACCCTATTACGCCGTTATTAAGCGGATAATATTTAATAAGAACATATACCGCGATAATTTCGTACTGGAGCGAAATTGGTATTGTGCTAATGTTTGTGGATGCAGGAAAACAGGTTGGAGGGATCCAACAGGATTCCTCAACAGTTTTTATTTGATTTCAGATATTTTGATATTTGATGGATTATCATATCGATATATGATATCGTTGTTGTCGTGATTGACTATTTGGTGTGTAACATCATTGGACCCAGATTTTGGGATTTTAAAATGATTTTTGAAGTGATTTTTGAAAATATACTTTATTTTTGGAATTGATCCATTTCAAATAAATAAACGTTATAATTTTTAAAGTTATAAAAATTATGATTTTGAGAAATACGGTTAAAGATTGATTTTTGAAAATACGGGTTAATGATGTTATAAAATAGTTTAAACTGGGATTTTTAAATTTATTATAAAAAGTTTAAAAATAGGATTTATAAAAATTTGATTATTTTATAAATCAAGAGAATAGTGAAATAATAAAGAAGATTAAAGAAGTTTTAAAAGAATAATATAAATTGAATTATATTAAGAGATTTATAAATGGATATTTATAAATTGAAATATGGACATTATAAAACGAGTTTTTATAAGTGTTTGAGTGAAGTGAAAATGAATTTCATAATTGAATGGAATTTATAGAATTTTAAACAGTGAAGTTATAAATGGAATTTTATAAACAGTAGGTTTACAAAATTTATAAAGTTATTGAAAGAACGAATTTTGGATAAATAAATGAATCTTATAAGTTATAAGATTTATGATTTGGAAAGTCTTTGAAAGAACGATTTTGTAAAATAATCGTTTTATAAGCACTTGACTTATAGTATGAACTTTTAGTTTATAATTGAGTTATAAACTGGAATAGGTTAATAAAAGAATTTATAAAAAGGAAGTTTTTATAAATAAATAGAAATGGAATTTATAAACGTTGTTTTATAAATTCGCAAAAGACTTATTTTGATAAGTAAATGGTTATAACTTATTTATGGAGTTATATTCACATTTTTGACTGTGAATAATCCTTTGAAAAAAAATGAATAAAAGGATGAAATTTGTTAACAAAGTATATTCACGTTTTTGAATAGTGAATAACACGTTAAAGAAATTGTTTTGGATTTGGATGTTTTAAATAGAATTAAAACGATCTAACGATGTTTTAAATGTGTTGAGATTCGAAACCATAGATTTCAACATTTATTGTTGAAATAGACGTTTTCGAGAAATAAAAGGAGATGATGGACTATAACACTGTTGTTATAGTAAATGATTTCCGAAAGGAAATGTTTTGTATAGTATTGGGATTTATATATCTATTTTAATTTCGAATCCCTATACTAGTGATTTTGGGTTGTTGTAACGATGTTTTACGCAACATTCGTTTTGGCCCAAATAAATATGTTTAAGAGAATGATTTCCTTAAAGAATGAAATATATACTTAATTTCGATTTAAGTATATTGAATATTTTCTAAGTGTTGAAAATAAATAAAATTTGTGAATTACTTATGAATAAATAAGTATGGAAATGTTTTTCCCAATATAAAGTGAATATTAGAGAATTTATCTTTTTGAAGATAAATTGAAATGAATAATCGAAATTGAATATTCATAGATATTTTGGATTATAAATTCACTATGGAATTTATGAATGAAAAGGAGAATTTGTTTAAAAATAAATATTGATTTATTTTTGAAGTTTTGAATTTATATATCTAGTGAAGATATTTTGGAAAATAAATAATTTGGAAAATTATTTGGAATCTGGTGATGTGTGCATATCCATTGATAGTTCAATAACCGACTATCAATATTTCCCTTTGAATGGGTAATTGATGTGATTTGTTTGAATGTGAATGCTACACTTATTTTTGAATAAGCGCTCACTATTCGGGTTAACCGGGAAAGGACCATGGGGTCGTATAACCCATTCTGAATATGTGATACGTCGTTGTGAATTGCATTGAAGATCGGTGTTGAAGACCCGGTATTTGCGAGAGCGATAGGATGACCTGTCGATTTACTCTGCACCGAGTAGCTACGGTATAGAGTTCTCCATATGTGATGGTGAATCCGATCAGGATTGTGAATATCCGGATTGCAAGGACTTCTTTGTAAGTGCCTTCGGTTTTGTTCGAGCCCGGAACAGACTTGTATGGATTGTATGTCTGACATTACAAATTGAGATGTAAAGCCGATTTCTTTCAAATATATTTCTGTTGGTGGCGGAGAATTTATTCTTTTAGCTTAACACCCTTCTCTGAGACGTACGAGCTCAGAGGTTATATAGTTGAAATTATCAGCGATATATTCCCAATTTGGTAATGTGACATGCTGAGTGTTGCTGAAATGATCATTGTGTTGATTATTGTGATAGGATCATTTATTTGATCGTCTATCTTAGTGATCATTGTGTTGATCATTTGTTGACCCAAAGCATGGCTTTTGTATAAAGTATGTTTTTGTGGACGTGACTTCGTCGAACCTCACACCCCGGAAATGGTCAAAACAGGAAAGATGCGGCAAGGTTATGAGGGGTAGCACCCTTTAGGGTATGTACATTTCCTTCTGGATAGAGGTGGTATCATGGTATGGAGCCCAGATATTTAACCTATGTGGTTACTACGAATTTATTACTTTGTGGTTGTTGGTTTTCGGGATCCCGTGAGAAAGGTCGTTTACGATCGGGGAATGGCGTGCTCGTGTCAGTAGTTACCCAGTTAGGGGTAACCCGGCCTTGTGTTGGCAGAGTTCCGGTTTGGTTCTCGGGGATGTCTTTCCAGAGGCATTCTCATGTGGCAATGGGAAGTTCCTTGGCCTGACCATTTGTTGGAAATCCAAAGAAACAATACGTGACTTGTACGGTTTTAGTTGTATAACCTGCTATGGAATGTGACGGTAACCTGCTATTGAACATAGTTAGCTATAGTAGGCATACGATAATGGTCGTATGTTGGCTAAGATTTATATTCTACTTTCGAAATGAATTTCTTCTACACTATGCACTAGTAATAATATGAAATGTTCTTTTAAATGCGTATCAAGCATCTTTGACTATCATAAGGAGAAATCTTCTCCGATTCTGCGTTTGCATGTGTGTGTGTGCGGGAGGCCTTATGGTAGTCTCATTTTTAAAAGCATTGCAAATTGACTTTAAAAATATTCCTCTATTTTGTTTTCAAAGATAAATAAACTGTTTTGAGTTCTCACACCAGTCACATGACTGACTTGGAGTTTATTGTTTTCCTTCCTAAACTCTGGGTGCCCACCAATTTCCACACGGGCAGTCAAGAGTTAAGGTTTATCAGGATATTCTGGATATTCTGGAATTGCTGGAGGCAAGCTGGATGGCATGGCGTATTACTTATATAGTATTTCTTTTTCCGCTGCACTGTTGTTGTTGTATATTGTTGTACACTCTGATGATATGATGTAATGTAATGTGATGTAAGGTAATAACTGATATAGTTCTTTGTTTAAAGATTATTCATTTATTATTATATATTGTTCCGCTGCGAATTATGAGATTCTGATGTTGTTCTGTTGTTTTCAGTTCCGTTCTATGTTCTCTATTCTCTTTTTCTTCTATTTTAAAATTCTGTTCTATTTTCTCTTTTCTATTCTATTTTCTAATTTTCTTTCTGTTTTCTCTCCTCCCTATTTTCTATCTTCTATTCCCTCTATCTTCTACCTTTTTCTTTCCTTCTCTTTTCTTCTTTTCTTTTTTAAAAACCCTCAGTGTTCGGTTTTCCGTCGTTCGATTCCTCGGCAGTCGATAAAGTGAGTGTCGATGTCGAATTTTCGGAAGACGAAGAATCGTGTCCTGACATTAGAATAAGGGAAAATTGTTATGGGCTGAAACGATAGGCCTAAATGATTTTCAATTTATTTCATTTACTTGGGACTGCGGGTTTGAAATGATAAAACCCGAATTTTCTTTTGTAAATTACGGGTTGAAATGATATATTACCCGTATCACTTTTCCTAGTGTAGAAAATTATATACAGACCCGTAGTTAATATATGTTTTTCTAAAAAATTTAAAATTAATTTAGAAATGTAAATATTAAAATATTTTGATTTAAATCTAATTAAAAAGGATTTTTGTAAAATATTATTGATTTTCTGAATAATTATAAGTGAAATGAATTAATGACGAAGTTAGAAAATTTTGAATGTAAATTATTTTGGAAAATTTGATTTAATTATAATTGGAAATTAAATTGAATATGAAATTATGATAAATTTATGATAATTTGAATTTAAAGTGATTTTATATCATATTAATGATTTTTAATAAAGTTGAAATGTGAAATGAATGAATATTTAAGTTGAAATTTTGAAATATTACTAAAATTGGAAATTTATGAAATTGACTTAAAAGTGAATTTTTTTTGTTAAGTAAATAAAAATAAAACTAAGTTATATTTGAGAATTTGAACTTAAGTGTTAAGTTTAAATTTAATGTAATGAATTTAAATTTGAACATTGCAATTGAATAAGTGGATTATTATTTAATCTTGATTTTTGAAAGGAAATTTAACTTTATAAAATCATGAACTTAAGGAAAATTAAATAATGTTTATAAATGTGAAAATGTATGATTTCATAAGTTAAAAATGTTTTAAATAAAAATATAATTGGTTGTGAAATTATATTGAATATTTGAAGTTAATTAACTGCATTTTTGAAATGCTATTAATTGCAATGTAAATGATATTACAGCATTTGTAAATGCTGTAGTTGATGATAATGAACTAAAAAGCTAAATTGAATTAAAGGCTATTATAGCAATCTTTTTAAGTGCTATAATTGTTGAATTTAACTAAGTTTATTTGAAATATTAAGTAAACCCTATTACAGCATTTTTAAAATGCTGTCTTTTGTTAAATTGAACTGTTTTGAATGTAACTTTCCGTAGCGTTTTCTAAATGCTGCGAAAAGTGAATTTTCACTGTTTTGATAAACTTAAGTCAATAAATGAACTTTGGACGTTGAAATTTTTGGAAATTTAATAATTTAATTATTAAATATAATAACTTCATTTTCATGATTTAAAACGATTTTTGAAATATAAACTGTTTTGAATTGTAAATTGAAATGGTATTTTAAATTGAATAAAATGAATAATGATTTGAAATTAATGTGGTTTTGAAAAGATATGATATTTTTGGTGTATTAAAATGATTTGAAATGTGGTTTTGGAAAGATATGATATTTTTGATATATTAAAATGATTTGAAATTTGGTTTTGGAAAGATATGATATTTTTGATATATTAAAATGATTGAAATGAGGTTTTGAAATGATATGATATTTTGATATATTAAAATGATTTGAAATGTGGTTTTGAAATGATATGATATTTTGATATATTAAAATGATTTGAAATGTGGTTTTGAAAAGAAATGATATTTTGATATATTAAAATGATTTGACAAGAAGTTCTGGAAAGATATGATGTTTTGAAATAATTTGGAATTAATTTAATCTTTATTTTGATAAAGATTTGGATTTGAAATGATATCCTATTTTGAAGTATAAACATTATTTTAAAAGTTATAACTGCGGGTTATAATAACGATTGTTTGGCAAAGAGACCGGGATCAGATATCTGGCATACTATCTGTCGATACCGAAAACCACTTTGACAACTGTGTAGCGGTGGAGATTCCAGAATGAAGTAGGATGGTGGCGACGTTCTTGAGGTATATTACGTGGACCCAACTCCCGTGAGTTGGCATAAGGTGGCTAAAACAGGAGCGATCTCGGGCCAAGTGAGGTCATTCCTCCGATCGGACACATTCCTTCGATACTATACTCTTACTTGTGATTGATTAGATGGCCATCCTCCGATTTTGATTGGGAGTGTGTTCCGAGGTGGGCGTATGTGGCTGCTGCGTTACCACCAGCCCGTGTGCGTAATTGGTATATCTACCCTGGCATTGCCTTGTGTGCCGTGTCACCTACCATACCGAGCTTTTACTACGAGTTTGTTTTTCTCCCGTAGCCCGTGTGGTATCCTCTAACAGTCACCCGGAGTGGAGATGACATGATATTGGATGGACTACTGGGACTATTATGTTTGAAGGGTGATATGGGTAGCCCGAAACGCTATTTAAAAGTAAGTTTATTTTACTGTAGACATTATTATAATAGCGCAATAGTACTATATAGTAAATAGTTTAACGGATCCTTAGAGGATGAGCGGTCTCAAGCATCCTTTAAGTTACTTGTACCTTATTACAGTTCACTTGAGTTGGTTTACATTATATAAGTATATATTGTCCTGACTCGAGTGTTTGTATTTTTATTTACGCTTGGGTCAGCCTGAGTATTCACAGATTCGGATTTCCACTTTCTGGAGATTGGAATCGCTGGAGATTATCTGCTTGTCTTGTTTATCTATTTCACTCCCAGTTATCCTCTTGATTCCAGTATTGTATTCAACTTGTACTTGGTTATCATACTTAGACTTCTGTTGTACTTTATTTCTTCTATTGTATCTTATTTAACTCTGATGTATCTTATATTTATATAGTGGCTTCATGAACTACTATTTCTTTTACTTCCGCTGCATTATTAAATACTCAGTGTCTGTGATTTTATTTACTATATATTCTGAGATTTGCCAAAGTTTATTTACAGCGCGGTATTTTGAGCAATTCAAGTCCGACATGTGCGGATGTGAATGGTTGAAAATATCGGGTTGTTACAGTTGTTGAAGTGACTGGGATCAGAAGTTGTCATACTCTCTGCCAACTCCGAAAACCACTTTAACAACCGTGTACGCGGTGGAGATTCCAGAATGAAGTTGGTTGGTGGCGGCGTTTCCTGTAAGGTAAATACGTGGACCCAACTCCCGTGAGTTGGCATAAGGTGGCTAAAACAGGAGCGATTGACGGGTTAATAAGGTAGCTCCTTTGATCGGACACATCCCTTCGATATTATACTTTGACTTTTGGATTGATTCGGTGACCACTTTTGATTTCTTTGATTTGGGGGTGTGGCTCGAGGTGGACGATAGCTGCGGCTATGCGTTAACACCGACCCGGAAGCGTAATTGGTATATCTACCCTAGCATTGCCTAGTTGTGTCGTGTCACCTACCCTAGCGCGCCTTATACGATTTTGGCTTTGTACCATACCTATGGAGTGCCTTCTGACGACGCCCAGTACGGGGGAGATTACGGTACTGTATAGACTATGATAATATATTTTGTGTTAAGGGCTATATGGGTAACCCCTTAACGCTATTTAAAAGTAAGTTTATTTTATAAATAGACACTATTATAATAGCACAATATACTAGATAGTAAATAGTTTAACGGATCCTTAGGAGATGTAAATCCGAGCATCTCTTGAGTTACTGCACTCATATTTATTTCTGTTAATTTAACTGACATAAGATCTTTTAGTTCTGACTCGAGTGTTTTTGTCTTTTCAAATTCGCTCGGGTCAGTCCGAGCGTTTCAAGATTTGAAGTTTTAGCTCTGGAGGACGAAGATGAAGATTTATATTACTATTATTTCTAATTATATTCCACTACACCATTAAATTCCGCTGCATCAATTATTATTCCCTGGTATGTGTACTCTGATATGTATTTTATGAATATAATCAAAATTTTGTAAAACAGCTTCATGAACTGTATATTTGATTATTATATTTTATCCTTCCGCTGTGAGATTCTTTTTGTTTTATTTCTTTCCTATTTTTCTTGTTTACCCCATAACAATCCGCCCTTCCGTATGGTTTGAATGGGCACGTGTGTCGATTTAAAGCGTGCGTAAAGGCGGGACGTTACAAAGATTTTCTAGTCAGTGGAAGTGAAGGAAAATCTTACAAGTTTTTAAAGTCCATTTATGGATTTAAACTAGCTTCAAGGAGTTGGAATAAGTGTTTTGATATAATAATTAAATGGTTTGGTTTTTACCATAACACAGAGGAGGCGCGTGTATACAGAAAGGAACAGGCCAAAGTTATCGTATTTTTAGTGCAATATGTCGATGATCTATTGTTGATTGGAAATGAAACTTCATTATTACAATCAGTGATATTTTAGCTTTCATAGAATTTCTCAATGAAGGATTTGAGAGAAGGAACCTATACACTAGACATAAAGATCTCCAGAGATAGACCTAATAGGCTATTAGGATTGTCCTTGTCCTTATACATAGAAACTGTATCGAAAAGATTCGGCATGAAGCATATCAAGCGCAGAAATGTTCCAATGCAATATCGAATTGTTCTTTCAAAGAAGGACGCTCCTCATACAGATGATGAGAAAGAGCATATAAAAAGGATACCCTATTCTTCAGTTATAGGATCCATAATGTACACTATGCAATGTACTAGACTGGATATGGCATACGCATTAGGATGCGTGATTCGATACCAGTCTAATCTTGGAATAAAAGCATTGAACGACCATAAAATGTATACTGAAGTATTGAAGAACTACTCGGGATTTATTCCTTAATTATGAGAGTGGAGACTTTCTTATGAAGGGGTAATAAATTCAAGCTTTCTGAGCGATAATGAAGATAGTAAATCAGTGTCTGGTTATGTATTTACATTTAGCGGCGGAGCCGTCAGTTAGAAAAGCTATGATACAACAACTGATTTGACGATGGAGGTCGAGTACATCACCCTCAATGAAGTAGCTAAAGAGGTAGTCTGAAAATGTAGGTTTTAGAGTGAGATCAGAATAAATCTTGATATCGAGAAACCAATGGCATTTCATAGTGGTAATAATGTGACATTACAAATCACTAAGGAGCTCGGAGTAGGAAGTAACAAAATATTCTACAGAAGTTCACCTCATTAGAAAATTCGTTGAGAAGAAAGATGTCATGATACAAAGGATAACATAGCAGATCTATTCACTAACGGTCTAATTAGGTCGGTTCTGGATAAACTGGTTGAAGAGACGGGATTAAGATTCCACAATTGGCCCTAAGTGCAGTGGGAGATTGATAGAGTTAGAGGTATGCACTTGGGGGCAATTCTGTAAATTATTAACTTCGTAATCAGTTCTCGCTCGTAATAAAAGGTGTTTTCTTTCTATTATATATTTGCTATGATATGTTATAAATAATGAAATGTTTAATAAAAATATATTTAATAGAAATTCCATAAATGGTGTGTTTATAATAGTAATTACAAGTAGTCGTAATCATGAGTAGCATACCATGATATAATAAACACATCATTTCAAATATTCCTAGCCAAGATGTATCAAGACTGGATATCGATACATCTGTTGAGTGGAAGTGTTGCAAGTGAAACACTATTCAAGAAAGGATTCATCTTCTTGATTATATAAGGTTAGTATCACGATCAACTGAAGTCAACTCAAAGTAAAAACCTCGGGCTAGAGTAATTTAATTAATAATAATTGTTATTGCTGAACATGACTTTATATTCAGACTATAGAGTTAAGAGTGGGCAATATTGGAATTTTTACCATCACCAAATTTCAAAAGTCCAAAGTGATATGTTTTGACGAAATAAAGTATAAATAATCGTCACAGCCGGTTAACGTTTAATACTGTAAAATTGAATTTTACCGATACCGAGTAAGTGATAAATTTGGTCATGATGTCACTCCACTTGCTAAGTGAAGTGTGAATGTTAATATTCAAATTGTTAGATATTAATAGCTGATCAAATTTACACATAAGAGTCACATAATCAAAATGTTGAATACTCTCGTTACCACCTGATTTAATTAAATTACAACTGCCACAAATTAATTAAATTAACTAATATTTATGAAATATTTTTTATGAAATTTTATTGATGTATTGAACAATATTAAACAATGTATTTATAATAGTTATAAATATACCGATCGATATTCAATATCGATACGTGTTTAAATTGAATTTAAATTGCGATGAATTTTGTTCGAGTTTAGACTAGGTTTGAGGCCCATATGGAGGATAATGATTTCGGCTAGGAAATGGCAAGGTCAAGCCGACCAAAGGTCGGTTGGTGGGTGGGGTTTGAAATGATTAAAAGGGAAAGAAATGATAAAGTAAGAAAGAAGGACGGTGGTTCCCTTTTCGCTCCATTATCTCTCCTTTATGTAATGCCACTTAACCCTCACATTACAGCACTTTTTTCACTTGTCCTTGCTAAAAATTTCGACCCGAAACCCTCTCACATACCTCAAAAGTTCAAGTATATAAAACACATTAGATTAAATCCAATTTGATTGCTGGTGGTAGCTACATTCGGAACTAGCAACATCTGAATTTAGATTCAATTCATGGAACTTTACTCTTTGTTTCTACGTGTGAATTTTAGACATTGATGATGGGTTTCATTCTTTACTTATTATCATGTATTAATGTTTAATGTATCATCATTACATATGTAAGTTTAGATAGTTGTCAAAATAACGAATCGATACCTACCTAAGTTAATGCACTGGATGGTTATACTTATAATGCATATAAAAAATTATTAATACAAGTATATATACTACATGCTCACGGCCTACGTATTAAAAAATTATTAAAATAGTACTTTTAAATGATTTTTTTAATTAAATCTAACTATAAAATATTAATATTAAATCATAAGATATATATTAATAATTATAAAACATTATGTTTATATTTAAAAGTATTCGATAATGTGTGTGTGTTATATCTATCTAAATACTTAATATTTATATTATTTAAAATTAGTCAAATTAATAAATACACATTTATAAACATTATAAAATTCAGGAAAAATCTTATATAATATAAATTATTAATTATGATTTCGAAAATAATTTTTTAATATTTTTACTTAATATGTACTCTTTTGAATCATTTAATAAGTATTTTATTAAACCGAAAAGGAAAATTTAAAAAAAATTATGGCTGAGAGCATCAGTACTTTATTTTTATTAAAAAAAATATATTTAGTTATATATATTAATTAATTTATAACAGGTTATATATTTATACATATTATATACATGTTAATAAATTCAAAAAAAAATATTTCTAGCTGAGTGCAATAGAAAAATTATTTAAAAATTATATATATATATATAACTAGTTATATATATATTATATACATATAAGTTAATTCAAATAAAAAAATATTTTGGATTTTATAATATGTAATAAGTACACTAAGTTATTTTACATATATTTATAATAATTTAATGCACATAAATGTATATTCAACACATTTGTATACACGATCGGCTATCATGTCTGTTACTATATAAATCTCAGCATCTATACATAGGCGTAGGTGTAAGCAAATGGTTGGCTCAGTTTAAAACCGATCAAAAATGTTGAAACCAAAATAACCATTCAAGAAACGTGTTTGCGCAAAAAATGGGCAAACACCCTAAAGTCGTACGATTCCGTTGATTTTAAGTTGTTCTTAGCGATTTGGGTGATTTATGCAAATATATGAAAAGCAGAGACTAAACTGTAAAAGACACACAGATTCATAGTGGTTCGGCCAGAACGTGCCTACGTCCACTTTATATGTTATTCTCCTTTTCTCTTCAGATTACAAGTACAAAGCTTTGATTACAAGTAACTGAAAGTTGTTTGAAAGTTCTATCCGTGCTTGAGCTCTCAAACTTGTCTCAAAACTTGTCTGCCATTGTTGTACCCCTGCCCCTCTATTTATAGAGTGAAGCTGGGGGCAGGGGTCTTGGATGTATACAGCTGCTGATGGGCCTGGGCTGAAGCGATCTGGCCTGGCAGTTTGGTTCGGTATGCCTCGGTTCGGCCATGCTTGGAGAAGGTTGGATCGGTGGGAGGAGCATGGAGCTAGACACGTGTTGGTTCGGCTGTGCTATGGACCGGTGTTGGTTGTGTGAGTGCTTGGTCCGGTAGTAGGCGTGTGTTGGTCCGGTGAGTGATGGTCCGGTAGTGTGGAGGAAAGGTGGTAGGTGGTCCGGTAGAAGCTTGGTCCGGTAGTGGAGTTGGATCGGTTATGCAGGGAAGGTGTGTGGTTACTTCGTTTTACCGAATGAGCTTAAATGATATGGTTCGGTGGAAGCCGAATGAACACTTGTATGCCTTATTCTGAGGATGCCGAATGAACACTTGTATTTGGGAGTGCCGGATGAACCTGTGTGTTCTGAGTGCCGAATGAGGCTTTGCTTCACATTGCCGAATGAATTAATACCGAATGGACTTTTACGTATCGGTTATGAGTGAAATCCCAGACTTATAAACGCTTGCTTGCTTCTTCTTGTTCCGGTCGTGGTGGAAACGCACACAACATTGATATTCCAGTTTTGTCCAAAAATGAGATAACACTTTGCCCCCCAAAACATGCCTTGCGGTAGGAAGGCGTGTTTTGTAATGTCATGAGCTGGATGTTCATATCCTGTCGATGTCCTTGCGGTAGGAAGGCGTGTTTTGTAATGCTATGAGCTGGATGTTCATATCCTGTTGACAACCCCTAAAGCGCTTGATATTTTATACGGCCCCAAATGACGACCGTTCGGGATCGAGCTATTTGGGATGAAGCGCGGCCGTTCATGGTCAAGCGCCTAACTTCAAATGACGACCGTTCGCGATCGAGTCATTTGAGGTGAAGTGCGACCGTTCGCGGTCAAGCGTCTAAATCCATGCGACGATCGTTCGAGATCGAGTCATTTGCGGTGGAATGTGATCGTTCACGGTCAAGCGCTTTACTTCAAATGACGACCGTTCGGGATCGAGCCATTCGAGGTAAAGTGCGACCGAGCCCGGTCAGAGGGCGGACCTCAAATGGCGACCGTTCGCGATCAAGCCACTTGGGATGAAATGTGACCGTTCACGGCCGGTGCCGTTCGCGGCAAAAGATGAAATGGGACCGTTCACGGTCAAGTGCCTTACTTCGGATGACGATCATTCGAGATCGAGCCATTCGTTGTAAGGTGCGACTATTGGCGGTCAGGGGGTGGACCTCAAATGGCGACCTTTCGCGATCGAGTCGTTTGCGGCGAGATGAGTTGTGCCGTTCGAGGCGAGTTTGTGACTGTTCGAAGTCGGATGTCGTTCGAGGCGAATTGTGACTGTTCGAAGTCGGGTGCCGTTCGAGGCGAGTTGTGACCGTTCGAGGTCGGGTGCTGTTCGAGGCAAATTGTGTGTGCCCGGGGGGGACTTAATAATATCAGTGACGGAGTTATTGTTTGGGGGAGTTTCCGAATCAAAGACTTCGGCAGTTCACTGCCATGCAAGAGGTGCTCGTGGACTGTTTGCGATCCACGGGCATACAAGTAAATTTTTCATAGAATTGTAAATGTTAAAGCAATAATCATATGAATCCTACAGCAGAAATGTCCGAACAGGAAGAATTTAAATGTTCAAATCAAAATCAAAGCAAAAAGCAGAATGAAGATGTCAAAGCGTAAACTCTTACTATAACGTGGCTGGTAGTCATTCGGAGCATGCCTATGGATCGTGCGCGATCGCTCACATGTGTAAATGATTTAACCGTGTTAGCGAGAGGTTTACAACTTGTTCATCGTTATTTTAATCAAGCAATCAATTGATAATCAAACGGTGCCTCGATACAGGGTCACCTCTAGCCGATGTAGACGGTGGTCGCTTTGGCTCCACTGCTGGAGTTCGCCTCCTCACATACTGAAGGAGCATACCGTTCCTGATATGCCCTTCCACCTCGTCCTTCAAATGCCTACAATCATTAGTGTTATGACCGTTTAATTCGTGAAATACACAAAACTTATCTGATTTTCTTTCGTCAGAGGTTGGATCCCTTCGCATTGGTCTACGATACGGAACATGCCCCTTGGTATCCTGATAAATTCGTTCCAGACTTTCATTCAGCTCAGTGTGAGTGATGAATCGCGGCTCCCTCCTTTGCCGCTTTGACCTGTCATCATTATCCTCAGCCTTTCTCTTTCCTTTGCTAGTCTCAGCACCCTTTCCAGGTGGGTTTCCGCTCTTGATTGCGTAAATGTCATCTTCTTCCTCTCTTTCTGCGCTAGCATCTTCCAAACGCAGAAACTTTTCAGCCTCATGATAGAACTCTCCCAGATTCATAGGCGGGTCCTTGGTTAATGAATTCTTGAACTCTGTACTATCAGCTATTCCAGATACAGCCGCCATCATGACCATAGATGGATCTGGTCGATCCACAGATGCTGCCGCCGCATTAAATCGCGTTAGAAAGCTCCTCAAAGTCTCTCCAGTTTTCTGGTTCAAGGTTGCCAAAGTCATCACATTCTTGGGTCTCGCAATATGAACCCTGAATTGCCTCATGAATTTCTTAGTTAAATCTGCCCACGTTCCTATGGAGCCGCTCTCCAGTTGCCTAAACCATAACGCTGCAATGTCCGTCAAATACAGTGGAAAGCACCGGGCCATGATCTCCTGTGATGCCCCCAGCACTTCCATGTGCCTCATATACTTAGTAAGATGGACCGCAGGGTCTGTCCTCCCATCGTACATCTCTACTGATGGTAGCTTGAATTCTGGTGGGTTCCTAACCATCCTAATTGCAGAAGAAAAAGGACTCCTGTTTACATCTTCCAAGTCTTTGTTTACTAAACCGCCTCTCATGGCTCTTCTAACCATCTCCGCCAATCTGTCATCGTCTCCGAGATGCAATCTTCGTTCATCACTTTCAACCTGCCCCCCGAGTTCACGAGGGAACTCTGGGATCTGCCCCCTTGACTGAGCGTTCACTCCTCTATTGCCACCAGGTTGTTTGGACGCCCCCGTCTCTCTTCCCGGGATCGGATTAACATGCTCTGCGTGTGTGCGCCCTAGCTCTGGTGCTACGCCAGATGGTCCTGCTCCGTTCTGAACTCCAGTTGCTCCTTGGTTTTGTGCTCCAAGTTGCCCAATTTGCTGGAGCAAGTTCTGGATCATCTCTTCTTGTCTTCTCATCATAGCCTCCATCTCATCCCTGGTGACGAAGGCTGAAGCTTGGTTTGCTCCTGAGGAAGCCTCTTGACTCCCTTCCTGTTGACTCTGCTCTGGCCTTGGCCTTCTGCTTGATTGTGTCGCCATGACTCTTCCAATCTGAATCTCTAAACTCTCAAATTGAACTTCCAAGCGGTAGGTCCTTGAGTTCAGTTCTCAGTGAAAGCACCAAAATGTTTGCGCAAAAAATGGGCAAACACCCTAAAGTCGTACGATTCCGTTGATTTTAAGTTGTTCTTAGCGATTTGGATGATTTATGCAAATATATGAAAAGCAGGGACTAAACTGTAAAAGACACACAGATTTATAGTGGTTCGGCCAGAACGTGCCTACGTCCACTTTATATGTTATTCTCCTTTTCTCTTCAGATTACAAGTACAAAGCTTTGATTACAAGTAACTGAAAATTGTTTGAAAGTTCTATCCGTGCTTGAGCTCTCAAACTTGTCTCAAAACTTGTCTGCCATTGTTGTACCCCTGCCCCTCTATTTATAGAGTGAGGCTGGGGGCAGGGGTCTTGGATGTATACAGCTGCTGATGGGCCTGGGCTGAAGCGATCTGGCCTGGCAGTTTGGTTCGGTATGCCTCGGTTCGGCCATGCTTGGAGAAGGTTGGATCGGTGGGAGGAGCATGGAGCTGGACACGTGTTGGTTCGGCTGTGCTATGGACCGGTGTTGGTGGAGTGAGTGCTTGGTCCGGTAGTAGGCGTGTGTTGGTCCGGTGAGTGACGGTCCGGTAGTGTGGAGGAAAGGTGGTAAGTGGTCCGGTAGAAGCTTGGTCCGGTAGTGGAGTTGGATCGGTTATGCAGGGAAGGTGTGTGGTTACTTCGTTTTACCGAATGAGCTTAAATGATATGGTTCGGTGGAAGCCGAATGAACACTTGTATGCCTTATTCTGAGGATGCCGAATGAACACTTGTATTTGGGAGTGCCGGATGAACCTGTGTGTTCTGAGTGCCGAATGAGGCTTTGCTTCACATTACCGAATGAATTAATACCGAATGGACTTTTACGTATCGGTTATGAGTGAAATCCCAGACTTATAAACGCTTGCTTGCTTCTTCTTGTTCCGGTCGTGGTGGAAACGCACACAACATTGATATTCCAGTTTTGTCCAAAAATGGGATAACACTTTATCCTCAGAATAAGGCATACAAGTGTTCATTCGGCTTCCACCGAACCATATCATTTAAGCTCATTCGGTAAAACGAAGTAACCACACACCTTCCCTGCATAACCGATCCAACTCCACTACCGGACCAAGCTTCTACCGGACCACCTACCACCTTTCCTCCACACTACCGGACCATCACTCACCGGACCAACACACGCCTACTACCGGACCAAGCACTCACTCCACCAACACCGGTCCATAGCACAGCCGAACCAACACGTGTCCAGCTCCATGCTCCTCCCACCGATCCAACCTTCTCCAAGCATGGCCGAACCGAGGCATACCGAACCAAACTGCCAGGCCAGATCGCTTCAGCCCAGGCCCATCAGCAGCTGCATACATCCAAGACCCCTGCCTCCAGCCTCACTCTATAAATAGAGGGGCAGGGGTACAACAATGGCAGACAAGTTTTGAGACAAGTTTGAGAGCTCAAGCACGGATAGAACTTTCAAACAACTTTCAGTTACTTGTAATCAAAGCTTTGTACTTGTAATCTGAAGAGAAAAGGAGAATAACATATAAAGTGGACATAGGCACGTTCTGGCCGAACCACTATAAATCTGTGTGTGTTTTACAGTTTAGTCCCTGCTTTTCATATATTTGCATAAATCACCCAAATCGCTAAGAACAACTTAAAATCAACGGAATCATACGACTTTAGGGTGTTTGCTTGCTTCTTCTTGTTCCGGTCGTGGTGGAAACGCACACAACATTGATATTCCAGTTTTGTCCAAAAATGGGATAACAAAACGTAAACCGAACCAAATCAAAACAATATTTTTTAAAACTGAAACCAACCAAACTGATAATATTTGGTTTGGTTTGGTTGGTTTATCTTAAAATGAATTGGATCTTCTGATTGTTGATATAATATAAAGATTAAAACAATTATTTGAGTCCATATGATACAAACATTTTGAAAAACAAACTCCTTTTCCGAAAATATAAATATGAATTGAAAGAAAATTAATATTGTTATGAAAATATTGTAAATAGTAGCATTGCCACTGGTAATTTCGTTATTTTAAAATAACTTTACTTTTAAATTTGGTTTAATTGATTAGTTCATTTTTTATGCATTGAAAACCAAACTCGACCAAATAAACCAAAAAAATATAAAAACCAAAACCAAAGCCAACCAATAAATTAACAAAACCAAAGCAGACTGACCAAACTTAATTGGGTTGGTTGGTTTACTCGGTTCTAATCAATAAATGCTCACCCTTACATAGACATGTTAAATCATGTACATATTACATTGTTGCATGTGCATGTACACATGTATGTGTACGACACACATGTATACACTATAATATAGATAATATAAAATGAAACATTATTTTTAATTTAAATAAAATATTGATTTTATTTAAAATAAAATTAGAAAAGTTATAAATGAATCAAGACTGCATAGACCCATTAAAGATACAGGAAAGATTTTTTTTTCAGCGAGTATAAAGACTTCATATCTCGGCCCATCCATGAACCCTGGCTAAATCCGACCTTTGTATTCGTAAAGGAAGATATTTATGAACTCTGCCTATAATTCTCCAAATTATTTTTTCCTTCCTATAGCCATAAGTTTATCTGCTCCATAAATTATTAATTACATTAAGATGGCATGGTGGTTTCCTCTTTACAATCTTCTTGATGCCTAAACGCATGAGCCTAAACCATTTTCAAATGCATTTATCTACGATTTTATTAGAAGATTTATCTCATTTAACTTTTACAATAATATTTTGCATACATGAGCTATTTTTTTATTACATAGGTATACAAAGATCAATATAGAATTATAAGGAGATGATTTAAGTTATAGCCCAGCTCCTCGTAGCACAGTCAAAAAAAAAAAAAAATTGATATTAATCATTGGTGTTTATGTGTTAATCATTGCTTCTTTTAGTTACTCGGGAGCTATGCTAATATTTTCTGAATGTAATTTGCTAAGCAATTGGAATCGTGCTTTCTGATGTGGCTACATAGGATTTTAGTTGTCATCGTACATTAATCTACTGATTTGTTTGCGAACCCATGCTGCCTGGACATCAGTATAAATGCCAGTAAAACATTGTGATAAAAATACTCTCATGACTTGGAGTCATTAGTGAAGTATGTGTTTAATCACGATAATAACATCAACGGCAGTGTTAGTATTATGCCCATGCAATTTTGAAAAAGGTTGGATCAATAATTCATGAAGTACAGTTTATTCTTACCGAAAAGATGTTCATATTTCATTTATGCACTTGAATGTGATGTCAACAGTATAGCAAGCTATACATACATCTGAACAAAACTGAGGTTAACGTGTACTAAATTCCATAGAAGACAATAGGTGGACTATATTGACATAGGAGAAATGAGAACCAAATATTCATGGAGCCTTTTTTCATGATGTACACTGATTATATTTATCTTGTTAGGAATGAGACTGTTAAGAAAATCCACAGGTAGAATTTGCATACTTTTGTCATTACAGTTGTAAGCATGCCACTTGAGAAGCCATTGCTTGATATACCATACTGTCTGTTATGCTATTTCTTTTTTGTTGAAGCCAATCTGTTATGCTATTTCTTTATTGTTGAAGCCAAAAACATTAAGTATTTTAAAATAACTATAAATGAATTTTACTGCTTCCATTTAGTAGCTTGCTGGCTTCAAATGTTGCGCCTAAATGCATTCCTGCACACAAAGCAGAAAATTTTGTTACAAATTAAACTATAAATACCTGCTTCTTTGACTATATTTTATTGTCCACATTTGATATGCAAAAGGATATTCATATGTTTTATTTAACTTATTAGAAAAGATTGTATGTAATAGATAAAAACGTACAAAATATACAAGACTTGATTCTATCTGGTAAAGCGATGGGGAAATCGTCATGTATGTCTTCAACACATGTAGAAAAGAAAAAAAAAACGTGGGTAACAGAAGCATCCATGTTTTACTCCATAAACCAAGGTTTAAAATTTTGTTTTCCAATTTCATTCCGACCGTTAATGGATTTTTGAAATTTCTGTTCTATTTTGAAATTTTCGGAAATTCCAGTTTAATTCCGTTTTGTGAATTTCAATAGTTTTCTATATAAATAAGTTGATACATATTTAGTAACAAAATTTATATTATATTCTTCGGACTACATATAAGATACATGGACAAAAAAATGTACTTGCTACCTGTAACAATTTTAGTACAAATTATAACCTAAGTTAATTCATATAATCATTTAACACAAATGATTTATACAAATTAATCTATACTAAGGTTCAAGATTTTGACTCGAATTTGTTTATTTCTATTAATTTTTTGAATTGCGGTCAATTTTAGAGTTTTGCCTTACGGTTCTGTTCTGGATTCTGATATTTTTTTTCTATAGAAATACATCAATAGATATTGTACTTGTATTCAAAAAACATACACACTATCTTGTTTGATTTGTGGTTTTTTTTAAATTCTTTTACATATTATTGTTTTTTCTGCTATTTTTTTTTTCCTTTTTTCAATATTTGAGAAGCTAAATTAAGAATCTGAATCAAAATCGAGATTCAGATCGGATTTCATCTAGGTTATGACTGAAATCGGAATGGAATTACTCCAACGGTGGAAATTCTAAACCATGTTACAACCCTCCCTATAAAAAGTCAATCGTAATGCACAGTAAAATGCCTAGCATAAAATACGGCTCGATCATAAAATAAAGATTCAATATGTTAACAAAAAAAAGAATAGTCTAATAATTTTGATTTTTAAATGAAATTAGCAACAATTATTTTATTATCTACTGGAATAAAGATGTATCCTTTTAAAAGGAAATTAAAATATCAAAACCCAAGCTCATATGCGTATTCACCCGACATTAAGTAGGATAAGATATGAACGATATGTTTTTACTTTTTATAATGCTTGCTCTTAGTTTAAAATTAAGTGTGATTCTTACACATGGAACCGAATGAAGTAACCAAATGCGAAAAAAGGATAACACAATTGTAATATTCATTGAAAGTAACTTTAGTAGAAGCAAAAGGAAAAATGGGTTTTAAGAAATTGAATGTTAAAAGGACGCATTAAATGCTGAAAACCATGAAACTGCAGTTGCAAATAAAATCAATATATACACTAATACGTAGACCTCAATACACATAAATGTTTGATAAAACAGAAAGAAGATGACACATGATTTGATGGTCATTATCATTGAAGTTGTTAAAAAATTACAAAAGCTTAATAAATTGAAAGCTTCTTCAAATAGTGTTTGATCAAACCTAGTGTCAAGCTGACCACCATCACAGAAAAAATTCTCAATGATTCATAGCTCCTTTTCGTTAATCCTACATATAACGTCTATTACTATCATGTTGCTAAAATTAAAAGGCAATCACCATCATGTGATATAGCTACATATATTGTTGAGTTCTTCTTGATATTCAAAAAGCGCTGATAGGCATAATATACTTCCCTAGCATGGAGCAGTCATAGAATTAATTTCAGCAATAAATGCAACTTTATTCACAGTTAAAAACTTAGCTGACCATGTTTTAGCTAACAAGTGTGTACATTAAACACGTGCTTGTGTAAATATTAAAAATTTGGATACTTGTTTAATTTTAGCCTGGTGTTGCAATACATTTTTTCCCTTCTTTATTTAGAGCATACAAAAGTGCAAAACCAGCGTTTATGCCAAGAATTCACGAAAGCCATTGAAGAAAGAGGAAGCAAGCAATTATATTATTAAATAAAGAAAGCAAGTACTAATTTAATGACAAATTTAAATAGGTTTAAATCTATCAATATACATATACATACACACACAAAAACACACAAACCCCACGCACACGCGAAACGAAATCTATTAGTACAAACTAAAAAATTAAATTGCAGCAAGTACTGTACTTCTATGAGATATATGTCTCATTTATATTACAATCTATGGCATGCAAAATAATAGTTAATTCTAATACTAAAACAATTCTTCCTTACCTGGCTATTATAGTGCTGAAAACCCACTTTTATAGGCGATTAGTCAACTAAAATATACGGTTGTGATAAGGGAAAAACCAAGGTTCGAGAACTCGGATTTCGTCTCGATTTCGGTCTTTTTAAATTTTGTTGGTTTCAGTCGGTTTCGAATATTTCGTTTTTTGTTTCGATTTCGGTCCTAATATCGAAGATTTGCATTTGTAATAGAATAGTAACTATAAATGATGTAAATTAATATAAAAACATAGCGTACAACAAAATAAAAATGATACACACAACACTGCTACATCCAAAAACTATTTGTCGAAGCTACGTATGGATTATTTTCATAATTTTTTCATTGTCTTGTGTTGTATAATACGATGGATAACCATATTGCATTTGTACTGGACCCATAAATGTCGCCATCATATTATCAAAATACGATGGTTCATCATTTTGTGTTGCATACGTAGCTTGACTGTTTTGATCACTCGAGATATCACTATATATTTCGTTTGTTCCATAATAAGTTACCACTCGTATAGTCAGAAGTAGAATGTCTATAGGTTGGTGGATCGTTTAAAGCATATGGATTATGCTCATAATCATGTTGATGTTCGTATTCAACATTTAAATCACTGCCTCTTCGGTTAGGATTGTTGCTCACACCCTTTCTTCTTGAATATGTTTGCGGTGGTCTATATAATGCACCGCCATCACTAGAACAAATAATATAATTATGAGTTAAACCCACACCACTTCCACCAGCATTACCATGATCATCATTTGAGAAACTGCTATTAATTTCTTTACTTTGACTTCTTGTTGCTCGTACAGATACACCATCAACCGTAGCGACTGTATCATTCAGTGTAATGGTCATCCAATGATCATCGTCCAACAAGGATGGGTCAACTTCAGTAGTCCATTTTGCTAATGGATCCTCCTCATGAAATATGTAGTCCAGATCGATCAACTGATTTTCAGTATCGCGGCGTCCTGAATGTTTTGCTCTTCATCTCATGTTGTAATGCACCTATACTAATTTTTTTAGATTTTTCATTTTTATTCTATTGCATAATTTTGTATAGATCATTGAAAATGTAGTCCGGATTCTCTCGCAGTTTGAAGAGGAAACTGTATGACTTAAAATGTGCATTGTTAAACGTGTTAAATTCGAAGCATCCTCTCTTCCAATTATTGATCACCATTGAGCGGGAAAACATGTCATTACGGCTGTCTATGCTTTTGCAGAACCAAATGCACCAATTTTCATTATATATCTTTCTATCTGTGATGTTAAGTTAAATATTTAATATGTCTTAAACGCTAAATGTTTAACGTAACATATTATGTTAGTTTTACCTCTTTTCCAATTTCAATCTGTGTTACAATGTCTGACACCATTCCTTCAACGACGTTAAATTCGTTTAATACTTCTCCATCGTTTATTGCATTTGCATATTGAATGATGAGATTAAGAAAATAACATATATGAGAAATATTTAAAATATTATTGAAATGTTATATATTTTATTATTTGTATGACGATAAGATAAAACAAATTACTGTCAGGCTTGTTGACAGCTTCTGTTTCTATTTATATATCTCTCTTTTTTAAAAAACAAATTACCTGCGGCGTGAAAAAGTCGATGTAACTGTCTTTCCCATCTTTTTCTATTATATCCCACCATTTTTGGCAATGCCTTCCACCAACATTTTTTTTAATCGATTCTTTTGCTAGATCCATTGCTTCATAAAGATATCAATATCTGCTTTGTCATCACTATCTACCATTCGTAAAAATTTCACCAATGGCTCAAAAACAAGAATGACGGAAGCAGCGTCCGTCCAAAATGCATTGTTGTAAATTAGTGTAGAGACAATATTTGTTGTTCTTTTTTCTTTAGTATTGAGCCTGGAAACTCTTAATGTCCACTCTCTTGAAGCAATCGTCCTTCTTAGGTCATCTTTATGTTTATGAATAGAGTTTAGTGCGATGAAATGAGTTGCAAACTGTGTTACCGCCAATCTAATCAATTCTTTATTATTGGTCTCTTTCCTCATGATGGAAAGTAACCAACCATGATTGTATATAAATGTCGTTATTAACTGGCAGTTTGTGATAACGGCTGTTACCTCTGGCACTTTGGAAATATCTTCCAAAATCAAATCAATGCAGTGTGCTGCACATGATGTCCAATATAAATACTTTCTTTTCTGCATTAATAATTGACCGACAGCTTTATAGTTTGCTCCGTTATCTGTAACAACTTACACTATTCTATTTTCACCGATTGTTTCAACGACCTCATCCATTAATTCAAAAATATATTCTCCACTTTGAAATTCATTAGTGGCATCCACATATTTAATAAATAGTGTTCCATGGGTAGAATACACGAGAAAATTTATTATTTCTCGTCGATTCTGTGTACTCCAACCATCACACATTAATGTGCAACCATATTCTTCTCAGAAATTGTGTAATGTTTTAATATATTGTCCAACTTCTTCTATTTCCATTTCAAGGTACGAGTGTGATATTTCATATGCAGTTGGTGAATCAATTCCACGACCACATTCTGCAATCGCATCAACCATTGTTGTATAGTATGAACTATTAACAACATTATGTGGAATATGGTTGAAAAAAAAGAACTTAAAAATTGTTCGACCTATATGTTTTTAGGCATCTTTAATAACTTTCATTACATATTTAATAGAAGATTAAGTTCTACCTCCTCATTTTTGCATATATGAGTCGATTCGTCCAGCCGCATGAGTGTCAAAATCACCATCACTCAATCGTCCAGTGGTATTAAATCAGTGCAATGTTTGACTTAAACTACCACCCGATCGTCTAATAATATGAGATCTACACAGCTCTTCGTCTCTAAATTCATCTCCGCTTTGTTGCACGACACGTAAAAGTTTTTCATCATCTTCATTTTCATTGTCCGATAGTTGTTGCGGTCTGCTCTTTAATTCCTATTGTAAGCGTTTTTTGTCAAGCTTTTCTTTGTTTCGTTCATTTCTCTTTTGAACGATATGTGATCGTATAAGCTGTTTAACATCTTTAAGGACAATTAAACATGTCGATACGCCACCATCCACTTCTGCCAGATGTTCCTTTAAACGTGTCACACCTCCGCCATTAATTATTTTATTATAAAAGTTACATTTTGTTTTCCGACGATTGTCATCGATCACAGTACCATAATTCCAACCAATTTCAGTCGGATTTGCCATAATGTGCCTGAAATTATAATTAACAAAAGTTACTAAACAAATTAATAGTCCAAATCAAATCAAAAATAAAATATGAATGAATTAAAAAACAATAATCGAAGCCATCAAAGTTCAATGTTCAAGTCCACAATTTCGAGTCAAGTTCAATGTTCATGTTCAATATTCAAGTCCAATATATTCACGTTCAAGTTCGATGTTCTAAATCCAACATATGTAAGTCCACATTCAAATCAGCATATTCAAGGCCGATGTTCAAAGCATATTAAGGTCAGTTCAATATATTCAAGTCCAACATATGCCAGTTCAACTTATTCACAGCAGCAACACCAGTCGTTCCAGCACTTCCCATATTATATAAATGAGATACTACATGAAAATTAGCAGTGCTATCAAAGTATGTATGTTATTTTTGGAACATTTGTTCATATTTTGTATGGATATGACTTATTTTTAGGAAGCAAACATATAATAAAATTGATTTTTCAATATCTGTTACTTGCAAACTATAACTTTGAAAGAACCTATTTTGACAAACTTTATGTATATCCATTTCAAAACAAACCAATCAGCCAAAGCCCACCCGCCCACTTAAAAAATCACCCAACTCAAAATCACCGTACTTTCTCACTACCCAGTTAAAAAAGATTGAATACAAATAAAATCACCTCGCTTTGAACGAAGTCGGCGGCAGATCGAAGTCGAAGCTTGTTGAAGCAAAAAAAAATCACCTCGCTTTGAACGAAGTCGGCGGAAGATCGAAGTCGAAGCTTGTTGAAGTCGTGGTCGAACTCGAACTCAAGCTAGGGTTTAGCTGTGGGGAAGTTGAACTGGATTCTCGACTGTCGAATTGGAGAAGACAAAGATCGCTCGAACTGTCGAATTGGAGAAGACAAAGATTGGTTGTGGTAATTTGTATTGGAACGATGAATTTATTTGATTCTCTTACTGTTCAAGAACGGGATTTATAGGCAAAAGTCAAACTAGGGTTTTTCCCTTTTTCCGTTTGTCTTCGGTTTTTCGATTTTGATTGATTCTTAGCGTTTCTTTTCAGTCTAATTCGCCGTCGATCCCTTTTTTTACTCCTGCTTTGAACGAGACGGGATTTTGCTTTGACCGCATCCCGCCACCGGTCGAAACCGGTTCAAGTTCATCGGAATTTCGTGGTTCCGGCCAGATCCTCGTACCATGGGGAAAACCCATATTTATAGGCAATTAGTCAACTAAAAACAATTCCACTGTTAAATTTCATTTATATGCTATATATATGCTGGCATATGCTTGATTCTCGAGGTTGGAAATAATAACTTCATACATAAAAATAACACCAAAAGGTTTGATGAACAATACAAAGAAATAAAGAAGCGATGGAGCCTTGACGCAACGGTTAGGTCACCTGCATGGTGATTTAGGCGTCCAAATTTGAGTTCGGAAACAGCTTCTTCGTAATGCGAGGGAAAGACTGCGTACATTATCGACCTTTCAGAGCCCGCTATCATGTGGGAGCCTCGTGCACCGGAATCCACATTTTTACAAAGAAATAAAGAACCAAAAACCTTGAATACCATACCATTTATGAAAAATACACACCTCAAAAAGTCTTAAAGTCCATGCTATCGTTGGTCAAACAACCACTAAAGCCTGCAGGACACTAAAAGGGAGTTTGTACGGCTAGGATGTTCATTTAAAGTGGACCATTCTTAAGTGTAAATACAAACTACTGTGGAAATTTTTCAAAGGATTGAGATACCATTTAACATGCTGCAGTTCAGATTGTAATTTAATAATCTTAGTCCCAAAAAACAATCAAAAATATTTTTAAAATCATGAAATAAATCAGATGGGAATAAAAAACATATTCCATCAGTACATTAAGCATTACAAATCAAAACATTCTTAAATTGATTAAATACATCAATTTTGAATAATTACTCTAAAGATGAGCACATAATCTAGAACTGCAAATTTTAAAGTGTGGAAATTGCCTGAAGACGGAGTTGAACTTTCAACATAGGAAGGGAGAACACTAAACAGGAGTGTGTTAGCACGCAACAAAGTTTAGAAATTGGTGCAGACATAATTAGTGATGGACGGGAAATATTCAAGCGTTTGAAATAAACTGAAGGGAAGACCTAGCTGAATAGTAATCGAACCCTACCGAAGATGGAGGAAACCGAAATTATGGACTATTCAACTATAAATATGAAGTCATTGTTGGTTTAGAAGGGATGAAGAATGCGGAGATGAAGAAAGAAGTTGAAGACGATTGAGCTTTGTCTCATTTAAGGAACGATCAAAATTTCACAGTTTAGTATACATTTGTAACAACACAAATTTTTTTCTCACTTTTGTCATTGGGAGGGGGAGCGAAGTGAAAAGGTTATGTAGAAAACCTTAGAAAATAGTATTTATTTAGAATGAGAGGAAGCAAGGTGAAAGATAAATACTGGCCGTAGAGTATTTTTTTTTTTTATATATAATACAATAGATTTTAATTACCTTGTTTTTTCATCATCACCCTGCATTCAACTTCTTTATGCTACTGATATACTATGTCAAGTTAGAACAAAGCTTAATAGAGATATTTATGAGCCTTATTACCTTTATAGCAGTTACGTCTTCATGCAGTTCTTTTAACTTAAGCGCCCTCAACCAACCTCAATACTTTTATGTATATAAATTGAAAACAATTATAGTAATTAAAATTTCTTTAAATTTTACCCACAAAATCATCAAAGTTGAATTCCTCAGTATTTTGTTTAGAAGCCGGAGTCCTCCTATTGATATTAATTCATGCACATAAGTGAAGCATCGTTATGGAGTAAGATTTATGCATATCAACTGTTATTTCAATGATATGCTCATTAAAGGCTAGAATAGCATTATCGTTAATATCCACTACAGTAAACATATCGTTAGTTCATTATGCTACCACAACCCATTTCTTATTCCTGTAGTATTTGCGTTAGCTCGGTAACTATCCTGTGTCTTGGGATGCAATTATACAAATTGTTGATGTATACATGGAATGAAGACACCTACGGTGAAATTATTCACAGTTGCTTGAGATCTCTCTCATTGAGTTTGTACTTCATAGTGTATTGCTTTTGCCTAAGCTTTCACAATCTCATCAAGATTAATATTTTACATTCTTTAAAAAAGAAAAAAAAAAGAAAAAAAAAACCAAATTTGATCTTCACAAAAATATGATAATATGATATTGTATTTTATCAAAATTGAGAGGATATGGACAAATGATGGTGTTAGCATCTTCGCTTCTTCTGTGTTAAAAAATAAATATAAATAAAGTTGAATAAATTACCATTGGATCTGTTCAATCCAACATCAACTACCTAAAACACAACAGTACAAAAGTTACATTACTATTATCAGAAGTTTCACTATTTTTCCAAACCCATGGCTGATGTTGTACCAATTTTATCACATGAAGTCATTGTACATTCGATTCGAGGAAAGAAAATTCATAAAATGTAAATTAGATATGTTACCTCCGTGAATATCAGCAGTATCAGATTTTTGTCCGCACCAAAATTTCTGTAAAGGGACAATTGTGTTTATTGAGTCGGTGCATCGGCTCGATCTGAAATTTCCTAAACTAAACTAACCATCAGCGATAGGTATAACGACAAGGGAAGAGGGAAAGCCTAGACAACGACGATAAAGGAAGGAGGAGCAAATAATTTCTTTCCAACGATTTCAACTGGATGTGGCAAGACGTAGATATTCTTTTGTAGGTTCAACGAACGTGAAGGGGTCGGTTACTGGATAAAACTCTGACAAAGGACAGATGGACCAATGATAATTTTTTTATGAAAGGGGACTAAAAGGGACTGTTTGGTTTTGTATTTTGGCTTTCAACGTTCAAAACAATATACGAGAATAACTGGGTAGAAACGTAGAATTTTAAATCAATGCTAAAACGAAGGAGGCATGACGGCGAAAATGGATGGACAACGAGGGAATAGATTATTTTCTATTCTTTTGTTATCTCTCAAAACACGAAAAACAAAATAAATTTGTTTTCTGGTTTTATTTTTCAAATCGGTTGTTTTTAAAAATACATCCGTCTTGTCTTTTTTTTTTTACGAAAACACAAAATTAAAAAAGACAAATCAAACAGGACCGAAAAGTCTAGAGATCTAAATTGAGCTTTCGTATTTAATAATATAATAGATATTCATTTTACTTGGTTTACATTGCTACTTTACTGTTAAACTTCATGTTACCCATGTGAAATCTTAAGGATTATGATGTTTTTCGTTCAAATTACCATTGATACGCTATGATGAATTTTGAAGCTATTGTTGATACACTTCGATGAAAAATTAGGCTAATGTCTTATATAGAGGAAGATGCTCATTCCTACAATCTCGACAGTGAATTTCTTACGTTGTCTTCTATTCTTTTATTATATCAGATGTTTAGCCCGAAACTCTGTATGTCAATTTAATTTAAAACCCTAAAGTTAATTACATCCGATGTTACATTTATTGTCTTATTTAAATTATGAAGATGCAGTTCTAGTGTTGTACAATCTTTCTAAATGAAAAGTTCTTTTCTAAAGATAAATTTCTTTTCAAGAAGCTTGCCTACTACTAAACTAACGAGGCTCCTTATTTGCACTTTTATGTTTTATAAGCATAGTAGTGTAAATGCCCATTATTGGTCTCTGAGCTGTTTAAAATTATCCACTATGAATATATTACACCGAAGTTCTTCCTTCCTCTAACGTTTCCGGTTAGTTAAGAAATAACGTAGCATAAGCTAGTTAGCCTCCAGTAATGCATTCATGTTCGGCTCTAAGGGTAGGCTAGCAAGACAAATGCCCATAGTTACACCCAAAGCAAGGCAAACCCCACCCCCCCTCCCCAACCCTACCAACAATATGCATATGTTCTTTACTGGTACACAATAATGTCATTCTATGTAAATCCTATTGTTTTAGTTAGTTTAGAGGTTGGCAATGTCTCTTTAGTACTACACAGCATGAACGAGATAATAGTATTCTTATCTAAAAGTTATAAGTTAACATCTGTCATGCTCTGAAATAGTAGAATCTTGAATTACTTCACACTATGAATAGTATTACTACGCATTATAAAAAGGAATTTACAGATCTATGGTCTTTCTGAATCTCGGTTTTGACTTCTTTACTTTGTAATACTAGACACTAACAATTATACCCTAAATTAAGGTAGGACATATTTTAAGGTATGGCTTGTCAGCTAATCAACATTTGTATCTTGGGAAAAACTTTGATATAATTATTTTCTATTCTTGCTTAAAAAATTAGCACCTAAATGAAGTTAAAATGTACTTCTTGCAGTTCAAAAATATATGTAGGAATAAAACTAATGTTAATATCAGTACTTGCCATTGAAAGATTCATCTCAAAACTTTTTCCATGCTATAAGTTTTACTTAACATCAGTGAGTATACATTTGATGCACATGACTATAAGTAGTAGCACAAATTTAAAGAATAGTTTACGTTTAAATTAAAGTAATTTGCAACAAGGGCAACAAAAATTGATATTGGCTTGGGCAATCTAACGTTATAGACCAACCATGAATGCATTTACCAATTATTTTCTTTTTTTGTGTAATTACAAGGGAACAACAATTATTTACCACCATAACATTATCTTCATTTTCTTTTTCTTGACATGGAAATGTATATACCAAGGTTCAAAATTCTGTTTTCTGTTTCCGTTTTGGTCATCAGGAAGTTTTAAAATTTCGGTTCCGTATTGAAAATTCCAAAAGTTCCTCTTTAATACCAGCTTGGAAATTCTGATACTTAATTCTATATAAATACATTAATAATTCAATACAAACACAAATTATATTATATTATTGGAAATACCTATAAGATACATGCTAAAAACCCAAACTCGTTACATCTAAACATTTACTCTATGCAAACTGAATCCAAACTCAATAACATAATATTTCTATCTAAATTAATAATCCAAACTGTAACGACCCATAATTTGATCGCTTTAATTTGAGATAATTTATCTGAAATATTTAGATATAGATTATTTTTAACAAATAATCAAGTTTTAAGTGATGAATAATAATAATAAACTTATTTTGGAAAAATGTTCACAAAAATACTTCCTTTGGAAAAATACCGACAAAATGGCCGAAAACAGTGTTACGGATAAACAACTCTATAATGACAAAACATCACGCATGCAGCTGGATACATACATTTATTTTTATAATTGAATAAGAATGTGAAATAAAATCAATTATTTTATTTTTGAAAATAAAATGTATTTATACATCATAAGTGATGTCTTTGTATTTAATAATTGATTTATGCATTTAAATTGAGATTTAATGATTTAATAGTAATTATAATTATTCAAATAATTGTTTTGTATAGTTATAAAATGATAATAAATCATTTGTAATAGTTTTATGAAAATATATATTTGATTTGAAAATAAAAGAAAATTCGTATCGCTTTATCGATATAATAGCGATTTTTGTAAATAATTGTTAATATGGATTTATATGGTTTTATAATTCAAATGACATCATTTTAATTAATTTATAACAATTATAAATTTATTTTCAAACTTTATTTATATTTATAAGATATTTTGGCAAGTGCAATGCACGTGTATATAAGCTCTTTATTAATTTATTAGATCTGAAAGTTCTATGCAGTTTGATTATAATTACATTTGAACAATTCTATTCTATGAATAATTGGAATCAACATCTAGGTTTGAATACATCTAAACTAATTGTAGGGAGATTTTATCTCCTAACACTACAACAAAATTATTCTTTTACAACGCATGTTTTATAACGGCCCAAAAAAACCACTGTAATAGATACATTTTACAACGGTTTTCTTAAGCCCGTTATTATTGTTGATACGCGAAGATTTTGATCAATGACAATGTGCTTCAACAAAAAAAGGAAGAGATATGTGCAAAGCTAAAGGAAGATCGATGAAGACCAAACAAACATAAGTATGATTTTTATATATGTCTCGGTCTAGATTTATTGTTAAAATCTTATCCTCAAGAAGCTTGCACGAACACTAGAACACATTTTATGAACTTCATTTTTATTTAAACTTTCACTATGCATATTTTAGTTGTTCAGTCGACTGAACAGGAATGGTCAGTCGACTGAAACTGGTACACATATATAAATATGCACAGTTTCAGTTGACTGAACTTCCTGCACAGTCGACTGAATTTGTTCCTGAAAATTTTACTTCATATTTTCAGTTGACTGAATTCTCTGCTCAGTCGACTGAATTTGAACCTGTGAATTTTCTCTGAAAAGACACCTTCTTCCTTCCAAGAGTTGCAACCATTCTCCAATGGAAATGGAAGCATATCTTGTTTGCAACCTTTGACAACAAATGCACCTCTTCTACAAGTATATATACATGGTTCTAACATCATTCAATTTACCGAATTCTCTTACTTTAATCTTACTATTTTCTTGGTCATATTCTTTAGATATTCTCAAAGCAATCACCAATCTATTGCTTGAATCACTGTTTTGTTTATAACATTCTTTTATTCATAGCAATTCACATTTCCTAAATCTTCACAAACACATTGCATACTCTCGAGAATAAGATTATAGGAATATTGTACTACATTAGACTCATTAGTGTTGATAAGAACACAACGAGTCGAATATTGTTTTTTAGTAATTGAGTTGAAGTCCTCTTCGGTAGTCGAGGCAAGAAATCCCGTTCGGTTGTTCGGGTAAGTTGTAAACCTATTCCTTCGGTTTAAGTGAGGGTGTTAGTTAGTGAAATTCCTAAGTGAAGCTTAGGGACTGGATGTAGGACTAGAGGTCCGAACCAGTATAAAATCCTGGTGTTTCCTTGCATTTACCTACTTTATCTACCTAGATTATTCAGTTATTCCATATTACACGATCCTACCGCATAGCCTACTCTTTCAGTTATAAGTGCAATTTTTCATCTTCAGGTACCTATTACAACTTTGTCAGCTTGCCTATTGTAATATGGTCCTATTACAATGGTTCTTGGCCCGTTGTAATAAATACCAATTCTTGGCTTTATTACAACGGTGTTGGCCCGTTGTAATATAGATCTATTACAACGGTTTTTGATACGTTGTAATATAGTCCTATTACAATGGTTTTCACCCCGTTGCATCAGATATCAGCTTTCAGCTCTGCATTCCTATTGTAATAGATGTCTATTACAACTATTTTTTTCTGCCCGTAGTGATAGATGACAATTTTCAACAACTCTTATCAACTAGTCGTCGTTGCCTTCGATTAGTTTAGACGCCGCAGTAGGATTTAATCAGTATTCCAATAGACTTAATTTTACTTTCCATTTATTAATATGTAACTATATACAATGTTTTTCAAAACAAAGCACAACATCGAGAAACTCGTGTAGAAAATTTTAGAAGGAAATTTTTATTCGTTTATAAATTTTTATAACAAATTGTAGTAAATTTTTATAAGAAATTAAATAATTAGTATTTAATAATTAATTAATAATTAATATTTAGTATTTAATAATTACTAACAAATAATTAAAAATCAATGTTAAATAGTTAAAAATTAAAAATTAAAAATTTAGTGTTGAATAATTAGTAAATAATAGTTAATAATTAATTACTAATTACAATTAAATAATTAATAT
Organism: Allium cepa; assembly: GCA_030765085.1. NCBI lineage: Eukaryota > Viridiplantae > Streptophyta > Magnoliopsida > Asparagales > Amaryllidaceae > Allium > Allium cepa. The sequence continues at coordinate 1,049,732,501 of CM060941.1, forward strand.
TCAATTATAATTAATGATTAATATATAAATAAGATTAATATTTAATAATTAATAATTAATAAACAACTAATATTTAGTAATTAAGAAGTAAAATTTATTATTTAGTATTTTGCATTTAATAATTAGAATTAATAATAATATTTGATATTTCAAGAAAAACTAACAAAATTTAATTTTTTAAAGTAAATTTAAGTAAATTCATAAAGTTTAAAAACAAAAATTTGAAACTTTAAAATCAAAACTAAAAATTTGTAATAGCGTTTTCTTTACTTCGATTTGCTTATTCTTTAAACTAACATTTAGCACAATAGGTCCCCTCCTTTTTTGCCTTCTTTTTATTGATGTATACAAGTTTTTTTAAATAAAATATTTCAAAATTCGAAAAATATAAAATAGTGTAACTCTCTTCATTAACCTATGCAATTTTTTACTTTGGCTCAAACCCCAAATTTTGGCTCCAAATAAAATTTGTTTTGGCTGGTAATCTAAATTTTTTGCTCCAAAACGAAATTTTCGCGCTTGTTTTCCATTCTAAAATCATCTATTCACCTAGAGCCCCGACTTCATCGCTTCCCCATATCAAATTTCTTGTAAATCTCGACCACACCTTCACTTCTCTTCCCTAATCAACTTTCGTACCACGATGTCCGGCAGAGCTTCGCAAATCGCTGTCCATCCTATCCCCACCTCCTCTCCGTCCATCAGCCATCGTCGTTCGTTTTTTGCCCATTGTTGTACGTCGCCCATCTTATTTCGTTGTTTGCCCATGTTGTCCATCGCTCATCGCTGTTTGGCTTAGCCCCATCGTCGTGCAAAGGTGACTGTTTTATTTCGTGCAAATTCGACCTGACCTATACATTACCTCAGCCAACTGATGTCCACTAGCGATGGTCAATGTCGAGGCCCACCGTGTTTGATCGGGATCTAGCAACCTCCTCGTGACATTTTTAAGAAGAAAGCAAGTACATTTGTGCATTTATTTCCAGCTACCTGCAATGCTTGGATTCTAGTTATCATTTTATTTTATTTTATTTTTATACGTTGATATAATTATTTGATACTTTTAAAATAATAATAATTGGAAGATTAAATCCATTATGTTCGAACCACTCATTTATTCGATGCAAATACTTTTTTCCAGTTACATTTTAAGTCTTAAGTATTTCAAGTTTGTATTACTTCACTTTAAATAGATATTGTCAACTGAAACAATTCTTTTAGTAATTGATTTATCAAAATAGATATACTACATGATATGAATTAATATTGACTTGTGTGTGTATCTCACTGTCATAATTTCTTTTGGTTTTGTATAGTATAATTATATTTATCATAACTAATAACATATGTACTATCTAGAATTTGCAAAATTTTAATTTCTATTAACAGTCATAAGATTCAAACATGAGGCTGTAGCTTTGAATTGAAAGCTTTCTTCTTCATGTTCATGTGCACTCTTCCTACTAGTTTTTAGTCTTGTTTGAATATCATTGCTATTTTACTTTTTAAGTTATGTTTGGGTTAATTTTTATCATCGTTTATTTTCTTTGTTTATTAATCAGAAAATAATGCTCTTGCTAGTGTTGAGTGCTCATAAATTTAATGTTATATTTAAGTTAGACTAAAGGTAAGGTTTGAATGCTCAAAATAGGAATTAAGTTTTTGATCCAATGCAGACAAGTAAAACTTGATTCGGTATGTCAAAAGTTAATAATAAGTCACGATTTCTATTTCATTTATTTACCTAATGATTGATGATACGCAGCCACCGTTGTATGGGTTTTCTAGACCTTTAAGGCATGATAAGGATGTATTGGGATTGAACTAATTAGACTTTGATGGCAGTTGTAAATGAATTTTAAGATATTGGATATTGTTATTGGTGCAAATGTCCTACAAATTGTTTTGAGCTTTTCCTCTTTCTTCAGGTTATATAATGCAGCATTGTCCTACAAATGGCAAGTCGAAATATGATTTCAAAAGAATGAAACCTATAGTTAGCATCCTTAAATGGATATCCACTGGAAAAACTACAGTTTTTCAGCCTAATAAGTAAGTACTCCATTAACCATCTTTTTGTTTCTGATAAGTTTCAGACTATTCTTTTGGTTATTTTTACTGTTTGGAAGGTAAACTACATCTCACATTTATTTCACTTTATTGATTTTTTTATATCATAATTCATACAAGTTCCCATTATTTAATATTGTTCTTATTTGCCTTTCATGCGTACTGTAGTATGAACTTTAGAGGAGGAAGAACCATTCACTCATGTAACTACATTTGAAAGCTATCTCCTTTAGGTGTACATCTACTTCATTATTTTCGAGTTATCATCTTTTTGGTTTTTCTTTGATTTCTTCATTATGATGCATACAAATATGTCTAGTTGATGGCACACCTCAAATTTGTTTTCTTTTGGTTGTGAAATATTTTGTTAATACATAGTTACATAGCGTCTAGTGATATTTGCTTCATTTTACATTAAAAGATTGGTTTTGAGTAGATATAAATTTGCATTACTTGTAAGTCGGTTGTCCTGTAATCTAGAGTATGTATTATTATATTTATAAGTCACATAAAATGGTTTGTATGAACATGCAGTTGCTGAAAGAGATGATGTTTGGGTTCAAGTTGCTAATGTTCAAGGGTCAAGGCGTATGCAAAGTTAGAAAAATCATATATTCTTTATATTTTCATTGTATTGTTAGGTATATGTATTTCTTCTATAATTTATGTATTATAAAAGACTAAGAATACATGAATCCTTTTGGCATTTACAAATATAAATCTTTTTTGTTATGTTCAGTGGATATGAACGAATATGTTTGTTATTTGTACAATATTTTGGTTTCAATAGCAAATTAATTTTAAATTTATGAGTGCAATGTAATAGTATTTTTTTCTTTTCTTATATGAACCTTTTTTAACAACCGATGAAAAAAGTTGTAGAAGATACTATTGCAATAGGCTTTTACCATTGTAATAAACCTTATTGCAACTGGCTTTTACCGTTGTAAAAGACTTTATTGCAACGGCTTCGGACCATTGTAAAAAATATTTATTACAACGGTTTTAAAATGTTGTGAAATCTTTTGGGTCTATTACAACATCATATTTTGTTGTAGTGTAATTTATTGTGGAGATCATATGAAATAACAATTTAATTTTTAAAATTTTATATATAGGGGTATTTTGGGAAGTTCATGGTTGGAGAGAAAGGTTATGCTTCTATTTCAACTATTAATAAAGATATGTAAACTAATTTACAAGTGAAAACATGACTAGAAATCAGTTTCCCGATTTTCAATGGTTTAATGAACGTAAGGTGTTCAAAGTTGTTGCAACTTTGCTTATATGTCATGTGCATATATATAACATACATACACACACCCTAACATACACATGGACACACACATATATATACATACATACAAATATACATATACACTTAAACACACACACATATATTACAAAATATTAAGATATTTCTTAAAAACTTAAGAATTAAGCAATCAAAAAGCAACCATCAACTCATCTTACACGCTAAAGTACACACAAATGGGCTAGCAAATGAAAGAGTAGATACGAGGGGGGTGGTCGTGCAAAATGAAGTGATGTGGGGTGTGGGTTGAGGGTAAAAAGGTTATTATGTGCTTAGAATTTTTTTCAAGTTTTTCCTATAAATACTCACCCTTTTCTTCATAAATTCCTAACACTTATTCTTCATCTTCTTCCTCCTTCTTCTAGCTATTTTATTGGCTTCCTATGTTAGCAAAATTATGGAAAAAATAATTTCAAAAAGAAGTTAAATTATTAGTGTGTGTGTGTGTATAAACATCTCAAAACAAAGTTCAAACCACTCGTTTCCCCTATCAAAACCCATGACCACACTTACCTTCACCCTAGGTCGAGCCATACACCACCCAAACCATGGCCGTGAGCAATCAAGGCCAAGGCCGAACTCATTCAAAGCTTAGGAGCTCGATGCCATAGAGTTTAAAGCAATCGTAGGAAAGCTATAGCCGATTCAAAACAAGTTCGAGTCAAAATGAAGGTGAGGAACTATATTTATAATTTGCTATATTGGATGATATATATGATTTCTTATGCTTGATTGCGATGATTGTTTATAAAGTTTGGATGTTGATTATATGTTTGTTTGATTGTATTAACAAATCATGTTTAATACACGTCGAAAATCACAAAGGAAATCACTTTTCTTTAATAAATAAAATGGTGCATTTGAGATTGTTAAACGGCTTTAAAATGGTTTATATACGTTTTATAAATATTAAAATCTAGTTTGGTGAAGCTTTGACAAGTTAAGAAAATTGAGTCAAAAATAGGCGTGTCGCGTAATGGTAGTTCGCGATTTCACACGAAGAAAAGTTAAATCCATTTAAACGATGGATTCGAAGTCGGAATTCTTTGTAATAAGAATTTTTCAAACCCTTATTATAATTTTTAAACAAAGAAAGAAAATCAAGATTTCGTTTAGTATATTTTAAAATATGAGCAAAATAAGTTTTCAAAATAGTCACAGTTTGGCGGTTCGGAAACCAAAGCGACAATTTTTTTATAAATGATATTTTTTTTAATTTTTTTAAAATATGAAATAAATCTTTTTAAATGTTTTAAAAGAGATTTGAATTATAAAAATGAATTTCTAAATAATCGAAAAGTTGTTTTGATCAAATAAGCTTTGAAAATACTATTTAGAGCACTTTTTGTAGCACTTTTAATAACTTTTAAATTATGGATTCAAACTTAACAATATTTTTTCAAATCTTTTACAAAGGTGTTCAAATGAATAATTAAGTGTTTTAATAATGATTTGAAGGTTTATAGTTTATTTAAAAGATTTTAAATAATTGATTTGAAGAAAATCTATTTAAATAAAGTGATTTAATATTGGCTCTAAAAGCCGATGAGTAGACTGGATTTTTCTATTTGTGAGATCCGACTGTGAGGTGCTTAAATGAAGGAGATGTTCAGAAGCAACTAGTGCCATAACTCACCCGACCTCTTCCCTGAGCGAGGGATCGATAAGGTCGAAATATAAAAAACGAGGCAAGTGTAAAAGATTCAAAATTTATAAATTAATTTGATACAACTTGGATTTTATAGAGATAATCTTCTTCTACTTGGTATTGAATTCCGAAGAGATAATCCATACTATCCATGTGAATTTAAAAGGTGATTTCACCACTATTCGATAGATAGTAAAGGTTGAATACAGAAATTGATGTTGAGTAGAATTACTATGATTTCTATCGATCCTTTTTAACTCTATAATGTTTTCCAGTATGACTTATAAAAAGGATTCGATAATTCCAAAATTAAAGAGAGGTTTAATAAATTTGTATACATCGGAAAGAAATGTTTTAAAGATATATATATATATATATATATATATATATCTTGAAGATATTTTTGACAAAAAGAAAGTAATTAATCAAATAATAAAGCACCTATTTACCTAACATTTTTTTATCGATGATTGGTTCGATAGAATCGAGGTCAGATTTGAGTCATTCTTATTTGGAAACCACTTTAAACCAATATACATTCGAAAGTGAAGACATGGAATGATGGTAAATGAATGAAGGGCTGCTTATCACTGACCCTTGGAGGAAATTTCCTATATCGTATATATGTGGCAGTGGTATCTTCGTTTGATATTTGATGCAAGGGTTGCTCGCTACTAATCCTAGGGATGATTCCTGATAGGATGTGGTAGGAGATTTCCTTCGGTTTGTCCTGTTCCTGGACCACTTGTGTGGACGAATATTTGACGTTGAATTCTAAATCACATTGATTGATCTCTTTGAACGTATCATCTGTTTGGTGATTGAGAAGGAAATTTCTCTTAGGTTAACACGTTTTTCTGAGATGTACGAGCTCAGAAGTTATATGTTTGTAGAAATCAGTTGTGTGATCATGGAATGATAGTGCGACATTCAAAGTGGAATGTGTTATATGAAAGGTAGTCGTTGCCTCGGGCCTTGTCATCCGAAAATGGATTACACAGGGCATGCCGCGAGGCTATGTGGACGTGCTCATAAGGGTATGGTCATAACCCTTCTATATTACTCTATATATGTCGAGTATGTTGTGTATACTAAGAGAACTCTCAGATAGGTCGGCTACGACCGGGGTGATGTCATATTTAGTTCTATCAGCCACCATGTTAGGGTTTGCTGTAGGCCGGTCTTGCCAGGTGCAAAGGTTCCAAAAGTCGTTGATCTCGGTACATCCCTTTAGATGTGTGCTATATGGAAGGTAATTTCTTACCTGCCATTGTATGGGAATCCATTCTTCAGTAAGTTCCTTCGGACTTAATTTTTAACCTAGCATGCTTGAATTTGTTGGAAACGCGGATTACGGATCTTAGGGTTGAATTAACACTGGAGGGCGGTGAATAGTGTTTGATGGATTTTATGGAATTTTTGAAATATTTTCAAATTAAACACAAACAGATGCAATTCACAAACACAAAGACAATCATAGAACTAGACACAGATGAATATAGTAAATAAAAGCAGTAAAGGAAAGAATATAAAGAATTTTATACTGGTTCAGAGTCACCCTACATCCAGTCTCACACAATTTCTTGTGCAAATTTCTTTTCAAATATAATGTCAACATTACAACCTCGATTTCAAGGCCACGAGATACACCCTCATTTTTTGGAGTCCAGGGCAAACTCTCTTGATTTAACCAGACTACAAGATCACCTAATTGATTTACTGGCTACATTCACACCCGATTGATTTACGGGCCATAATCACACCGTTTCCAATCACACTTTGATAGAGAGAGACTCGATACACTTTGATCTTTCTATTTTTGATTACAAATGACCATATAATTGTGAATAGCGCTGAGATCTTTGAGAGAGAGTGGCAGAGAATCAAATTAGAGACGATCGAGTTTGATTCACTTAGGATTTCGGTAGAATTTTGTTAAAACGTTTGAAATATAAGAGAATATTTGAGTGAAGAAGGAGTGAAGAATTGACTAAAAACTAACTTAAATTCGTTGAAAACAACTGGTATATATAGAAGAACAACGGTCATGTCTATTCGGGAAAGGTTATGACGAATAGACACTTTTTTTGAAAATTTTAAATTCGAAATCTACGGCTATCATGTCAACATCGAGGGTATAATGTTGACATGCCCATATTATTTTGGAAAATTGATTTTTCTTTAAAATGATTTCTATTCTAAAACTTGTCAAAACAATTTCTAAACTTTGTAAACCATTTTGAATATAGTTTAAACTTATAAAAGGGTTTTAGAAAGTAATCTTAAAATATACAATCTATAAAATAAAAGTAATATTAAAAACTAAGTACAAACTTCTTTAAAAGATAATTTTGAGATTTAAAGCTGAAATATTAAAATCAAGAGATAGTTTAAAAAACAACAAATGATTTTGAGATCAAAATATTAAAAGATGATAATAATAGTTTTGAATTAAGGCTAAAATATTTAAATTGGTAGAGATGACTTTAAAAAATATAGTTTTTGAAAAAATAGTTTAAATAAATTATTTTGAATATTTCGTGGATTTCATTCCACTAGAGAAGGTCGTGGGTTCCATTCCACTACAAAGGTCGTGGGTTCCATCCCACTATTAAAGCGAGAAGGTTGATTCCATTTCACAATTAAAATTCGAATAAATATTTTAGTGCTAATATGAAGTTTTAACATAAATCTAGACTCTATTACTTATCTTGATATCTTGAACACTTGATACTCATGAGTCTTCAGTCCTGATTTCTTCAATCTTGAATTCGTCGGTCTTGAATCTACATACTATACAGTTTTCATTCTCTGTACCTGCATATATATACCCTGCACATACATATATATCTTGATAAGAATACTAGTATTTGTATTTTATAACAAGTCCTAAGGTTGTCATCATCAAAACCATCATCTCAAGAACTAACAATCTTCCCCTTTTTGATGATGACAACCATTGTTTATAAAATCTACTCCAACAAATTTCGATTCTACTCCGACTCCCTTTATTCCAATAACTTCCCCTTAATCTACTAACTCTCCTTCAATCTAATCCTATCTAACTTATTTTATAATTCTCCCTCTTTGTCATCAACGAAAACTAATCCTAAACTACATAACTCCTTCTAAATCTTATACTATAGGATCGTGTATAATAATGACATAGTATGGTAGAATGTAAATGAGATAGATAATAATATGAGTAAAATATAGTAAGGTGAATGTGAAAGATATGAAAATTTTAAATATAATCAATCAATATATACATCATGTTCTTATCAAACTACATCATGCTCAATCATATATTACATATCATACTCAAATCAATATAAACCATACTAATCTAAACCAGTTCAAATCAAACCAAACAATTCAATCCAAATCAAAGTTAATCAAACCACATATGTTAAATCAAACATTTCTTGGAACTTGAACCCATCATTCTTCACCGAAGATAGGATCTGCCTCTATAGCATCCCATTCTTCTTTATCTTTGTTTAGAGTTCCATTTGGATTTGCTTTAAGTTCTTCTTTGTTGAGGGTAGACATCATCCATCGAATGGCATCAAGTGCTTTTCTTGTTTCTTTATCATATGCATTTGGCTTAATTCTAAGTGTCGTTGATTGCGAAGGATAAAAGTAAGTATGTTCTTAAAGGAATTGAGAGTTTCTTCCAAATTCTCACTTAGATTATGAATAGGAGAAGCCATTTTTAATAACATATGAAGAAATTCAATGGAAAATAAAGAGAACTGAAGGTATGCATTTTTCTGGAAGAAATAGTTATTTAAAGAGTTAGAAAGTAGTTTGAAATGAAAATACACAAGGTAGTTATATCAATTTCAATTTCAAAACAAAAAACAGTTTCTACCCATTACATGTCGACATGGGGAGTAGGGGGATGTCGACATGCCCCTGTTAATTTTGGCAATTTTCTTGGTTTCTTTATATTATGTACAAGTGTGTGTATATATAAACTTATATAATATAATAAAAAGCATTCCAGAGATATTTAGAGCTAATAAACAGAAATAAAGGATTTTCATTGATAATTTTAGTTAACAATACATAAAACGATACATAACATAACTAAAGAGGGATATAAACTAATACAATATGAAATGAAACCAGTATTAGTTAGAGGATGATGAAGATGATGATAATCCAAGCTTGCGACTCACTTTCTCAAAGAACTTGTTCATTTTAGTGGAATTCTTGTCCAACTTTTTACTAACATTTCTTTTGAGAATCCGTTGGTTTTCCACGATAATCTTTTGGTTCTTGAGAATGTTGGATGGATTGGTAAGAGTGATAGGGTATTCGATGCTTTCCAATGAAGTCTCTTCCTCCTCATCTCCTTCTTCTTCAATTTCCATCTCCTCCCTTTCTTCCTCCTCTTCGTCTTCTTCTTCCTTCTTTCATTGAGCCAATCTCTCATCCTTTTCGGTAAGCGTTTCATATGGTTGAAACACAAGCGGAATTCTCATGAGAGAGATGTTAGCATGGTTAAACGCTTTTCTAGAAATGAACCCCTCTCTCTTATAACCAACACCGACGTAGTTGAAAATCCGAGTGAAGTAAATTCATGGTATATAGTGTTTTCAGTTAAAGTAAAAAATTTGGGACGAAGTTCATCCATAATCACTTGCGCCCAATTAATGCCATAGTGCCCAAAATAGAAAAAAGAGCCTTACAAACTTTTAAGGTCGGGTGACTGAAATTTCCCGATCTTGGAGATATGGTATGTTGCAAAATAAGGTTTACAATTCTAGCTTTAGGATGGAAATTTTGGTTTATAAACTCAAAGTTATCATCCCCTTCAAAAATGTGATGAAATGTCTCACGATCATGTTCATCGCTTCTAAAATCCAAAAGATCCATTCTCGTACTCTTACAACCAAGAATGTTACCCAAAATCTCAGTATTTAAAACAATACTAGTTAACGCTACTCCACACCCCCCCTTTCATTTCTTTCATAAAAACAACGATTCAAATTGCATAAAACATTTTGACAAGATTCAGATAACAAACAAAATCATTTTGAGAATCATTAATTAAGCTAAGAATTTGGTTCTCTTCGAAAAGAACATTGATCTCATATGAAGGAAAATCACTAAAGATAGCAAAATTTTCCATATGGACCTTTCCAAAGGTTACATAGCTAATGTAAGCTTGATTGCTTTTGGATCATTGTAGAGGAACTCTTTGGTGGCCTTGGACAGTCTCATAGTGGATGGAGTGCTTGAGGTAGCCATTTTTGAAGAAAGTAGAGAGCTTGAGAGTTTGAAAGAGAGTTTGAATTTTGAAATGAAAGTGAAAAGATGGGATAAAGTTAAGGAGGTAAATAGATATCAAAGAGCCATGTTCTCTGGTCAAGAGATACATTTTCAGAGCTTTGGAATTGGTGGAAAGGTGGAGGGAAATTCAAAGTTTTGAATTCAAATTTGAATTTCAAATTTGTTGCAGGGTTGTCGACATAAGGGGTAGGGTCATGTCGACATGGGTCCCCTAAATCATGTGACTTATTTTTCCTACTTTATTTAATATCTATATCTATATATCCTATAATCTAATTTATATTTTTTTTGAAATAATATTAAATATAATAACACTTTAATATTAGTATTTTAATATTAAAATAATATTATATTGAAAATCAAAATTTTAAATTCAAACAACAATCAATTTCAAAACATGCAAACAACCAAATATTCAAACAAGCAATTTCAATCAATATGATTTAAATGCATACCTATTTTTAGGTCCATATTTCTGAGATCATCAGACTCGTGAATAGCTGTAAAGTAAATGTTTGAATTTTCCGTCTCTTGATCTTCATCACTAAAGGATGAGTCTGAATCGTTTAGTGTAGCAGTATATGCTCTCTTTCTTTTCTTGGACGAATCATTACTTGAAGAATTTCTTTATTTATACGGATGTGGACAATCTCTTTTTAAGCGGCCTGGTTCATCACAATTGCAGAATCTAACGTTGTTTTGAGTCTCATTACTATTTCTAGAATTCTTGTGATCATTTCTCTTGTAATTGTTCATCTTTCTGTATTTCAGAAACTTTCTAAAATTCCTTGTCATCAAGGCTATTTCTTCATTGTCGTCGCTGTTTGAGTCTAAACAATCTGTTATTGCATTAAACGCTATCGACTTCTTTTCTAAGGCCTTGCTTTCTCTTATCCTTTGCATTTTTACTTCAAATGACATCAAATTCCCAATCAATTCTTTAATTTTCAGAGTACTAATATCATTAGCCTCTTCAATTGCTAGAGTCTACTAATCCCATTCCAGAGTGAGTGAATTCAGAATTTTTCTAACTTGATCTTCTTCGAAAAAATTCTTTCCCAATGCAATTAGTGAGTGCACAATGTCTTGAAATCTATTGTACATGTCTGAAATGGACTCATGGATTCATCTTGAATAATTGAAACTGATTGGCCAAGATAGATATTTTGGTCTGTTTAACTTTGCTTGTTCCTTCATGAGTAACTCGTAAAGTTTTCCATATTTCATATGCAGACTTACAGACAGACACTCTATTAAACTCATTCCTATCAAGCGAAAAGAATAGAATATACATGGCTTTAGAATTATTTTGTGCAACAGTCTTTTGCTCAATAGTCCACTATGCAAAATCAGTTGTGAGTCCAATGTACTCAGTTTATGTGATATTCCATGTGTCTAATCCTATTGATTGTAATAGACTTTCATCCTACATGTCCAATAGCATAGTTACTTCCATTAAAAAGTGGTAGTCTGACAGTAGACCGAACCTCTACAAATGAACACATTACCAGTGTTGGCAGCCATTTGAATTTTTTTCAAAAATCAGATTATGAAAAGTTTGAAAACCTCGCTCTGATACCAAATGTTGGAAATGAGGATTATAGATCTTAAAGTTGGATTAACAATAGAAGGGGTGAACAGTGTTTAATGGATTTATGGAATTTTTAAAATCTTTTCAAACTAAACACATACAGATGCAATTCACAAACACAGAGGCAATCACAGAACCAGACACAGATGTAAATAGTAAATAAAAGCAATAAAGGAAAGAACACACCAAAATTTTATACTGGTTCGGAGTAACCCTACATCACAACTTCGATTTCAAGGCCATGAGATACACCCTCATGTCTCCGAGTCCAGGGAAAACTCTCTTGATTTAACCAGGCTACAAGATCACCTAATTGATTTACGAGCTAGAATCACACCCAATTGATTTACGGGTGTAACGACACAAAATTTTCAACCTTGAGAATTCGACACTAATACGTTCAACTGTAGAAATGTCGAGCAATCGAATGCCGAAAATCCCAGATTGTTAGGGTTAAGGAGAAAAGAGGTAGAAGAAGAACAGAAAACAAAACACAGAATCTCACATTTCGCAACGGATAAAAACATAATATCAAATAATAGCATTTATATAATAAAAACTGGATTTGTTAATTTACATATAATACATCAGAATACAACAATACTCAAATAAATTGGACAGTTGTATCAACCTGTCCCAGACTATTATCAATACAAACTTTATTACATAACGGAATATACTCCATACGTTCTTGCCATCCAGCTCGCCTCTTGAGCTCCAGAACGTCCTAACCTGAAAATCTATAATACTCGTCTGACCCGAGCATTACATCAAAGTAACACCCGGGTCAGGCTGGAAACCAGCGTGAGTAAACCCATATAATTTGAAATACTAAGTTATAAACATCATTGAAATCCCGGGGTAATTCGTACCTCACTACGAGTTCTTAACTTGCTATAGTCAAATACACATTTCACAAATCATATCTAAGCTTGTTACTCAGATGACCAAGTTTACTTCATTTATTCCATTCCAGCCTATTCATTTCACATCTCAAATCTATAAAGGATTTTAGATTACTAATCGAAGTGGTTTCGGGTATTTGCTGATACCCGACCATGGTCTCTTCGAATCCAATTCCATCTTTAATCCAAGCTGTTTAAATGGATACAATAAATTTTAAATACTGGATGTCAATTTACACAGAGATTCATCACCGATAAATAGCCCACATTATCACAGAACATCACAGTTTATCAGACTAGGGACATTAATCCAAACATTCAGTACAATTTATCATCCATAAGCAAGATTAATTTGTTGTTCAATTCCAATTAATTTAATCTCCAAATAAATTAAATTAATTACTTTAATTACCTTTAAATCCTGCTTACTTCACATTAATTAATTACGAACCCATTTAATTAATCATCTCTTATTTATCTGTCTTTATTAATTATAAACCATGTATCTTAATTAATTTATGTAATAAATTAATCATTCCTTAATTATTCACATTATTTAATTAACCTTTAATTACTTTCATTAATTACATTCGGTAATTATCCATTAATTACTTATACAAAGTAATTATACTTTATTAATTACATTAAGAAATTATACTTAATTAATTATATTAAGTGATTACCCTTAATTAATTAAACTAATTAATTATCTTAAATTAGTTACATTAATTAATTATCACTTAATCACTAGTTAATGATCCTTACATTAATTACATTCATTAACTATCCGTTAATTACCTTCATTAAGTAATTATCCTTTAAGTAATCATATTCTTTAATTATTCTTAAATTAATCACATTTAATAATTAACCTAATATATAATTAACTAAAACAAAATAATTTTAAAACATTTAACTTTAAAAATTAAAACTTGAAACTTGTTTAAAAATTTGTTAAATAATTTACTTTGGAAAATTTGATTTACATTTCTTTTTGAAACTTATTCATTTTAAATACACTTTTAAAACTTGGTTTCAAAATTTACTTCCATATTTTTTACTTTAAAATCTTAAAACCCGAAAAAATTCATAAAAACAACCCGAGCACAAATCTCTCGAGCAAGACCCGAGCCAAACAACAAAAAACCCTGTGCCAAAACCGAGCTACTCGCGAACTCACTTCCCTTAAGACAAACACGAAAACGACTCGAGCCAAAACACGAGAACGCCCTTCTTCCCCAAACTCCTCTACAACTTCCAGATACCACATGCATACGTGCACCATGCACGTCAACCTAACCATCTCTGACCAACTCTGTAACCCTTAGCAAGTCGCCAAAGCCTTCCTCGAACATTCCGACCACCCGTCACCACCGATTTAGCCAGAAATCAAAAACGAGCAACACAGACACAACCTGGAACCCAACCTGCTCGTCAATTCCTCCTCGCGCCGCCACTTCTGTCCACTGGAGTCCTCACCTCACCCTCGTGTCTGTTGCCTCGCCTCACTTCCATCTTTCTTTTCCCCCACCTTCGAATCACTCCGATGTCACTGTGCCGCCGCCATCCTTCGACAAAACATCTTGACCAAAACATGAGCCTAGACCCTAAATCCTCTCCTCCTCGACACCCTACTGCCCTAAAAATAAACCCCCCATTTTTCCTACGACCGCCTTCACCTCGTCCTCCTTCGACCAAAACCCCGATGCCTGAAAGCCTCGCAACCGCCTGAATTTCAACAAAATCCCAATTCCAATCATCCCACAATTCCACTCGAACCCCAAACCTAAAAATCTTAATTTTAACATTAAAAGTCAGGTTTTCATAATGGAATACGATTATATAGGTAAATCACGAAATCATGGAAGTTGATTTTTATGATATGTTCAATTCTCTCTGTATATTTCCTTTTTCCTAGAAAATCTAAAATAATTTCACTTGAAACCATTTTTACAGATGATGTTACACTCATACAAACTCATTTCATTTAGAGATCATAACCCATAGGAGATTGGAAAGGAAGAAATCAATTTTTGATTTATTTTTGGTCTGTTAAAAAAACAGAGATATATATAAATTTGCACAGACATGCATACTTCAATAATTTCATATTTATACATGCAAACATAATATACATTCATGCAATATTTTCCATAACCTTACTTCAAGTACTAATCACCTGCATCAGATTATTGAACTGATTAAGGTTCTTAAAAATAGTTTACTCGCCTATTTTGATGATGAACAAAGAACAGGCTTTGAAAAATTGAAGTCTGCTCTTGATTTTTATCTTGCTCAGTTTTGAATTAATTTGAATCTTTTCTTTGCTTAGTTTGAATCTGAAGTTGTTGCTTTGGTTTTCCCTTTAGTTTGATTCCTGGTTTTAGTTGTTAAGAGGTTTTGTTTGATTTTTTTTCTTTTTATTCTCAGGTTTGGTCTTCCTTAGGTATGTAAAATGAAAGATAAAGAAGGAAGATGTATATATAAGGATGTTCAATCTCTTTATTTATTATTTCTAAAAATGAAGAAAACCAACAAATTTTACACTTGTAATTTCATGCTATACTAAGCTTACATTTTTCATTTTGCATGCACAAATACTTTTATAAGTTTTTTATATTTTCATTAATACATTTCTTTTTACTCATAATTATATAGCCTTAAAGAAAATGGTATAAAACCTAATTATTCATCAATTTATAACCATATATATAAATTTTAAAATGTAGAGTTTCAAATCTAAATTATTTTTAAGATATTTACTTTGAATTCCAAATCATACTTTTATTCAAAAATCTACATATACAAAAAATAGTAATTAGATAACATATTTTATTTCATATGGGCACAAATACATACATGCACAATTATATACTTATATATATCATATAACTTGTATATATCCATTTATATTATTACGGATATCTTTTAAGTGGTGAAATATATTATCTATTTATTTACTATAAGATTTAATATCACCAGAGATTTATAATTCAACATTTGTTAGGGTTTTCAAATCAATTTATATCCAGATAATTTTTAAATTATCAGAATTTATTTGTTCAACTTATAAAGTATTTAATAATTTTAATCCTGTTAATTACCAATTAACAAATGTCTAAAAATCCGAATTATCGCATTCCTCCCCCCTTTGAATCTTTTCGTCCTCGAAAAGGACGAAGACAGAATTTATTAAAATGCTTATTATCAGTTAAATTACTCTTTGATCATTTTCAACTATAAACTCCTTTTTATTTAAAAATTTAGAATACCTTAAAATTTACATAATACAATCAAAATAGCTTTATAAAAATAATTTTTATAACTCGATGTCTCAACCAGTCTATCCTTGTTCTCACAGAAATTCGGTCATACGTAGATTAGGCGTAGGACTGAAAATCTGTAAGTACTTAGCAGACCCGTTTTCAACACCCAGTGAAAATACTTGAAAAATATTTTCGAAAATTTTGTGAAAATATAGAAAACATTCTTGGTGTGAATGCTCTGGAAATCATCACCCCCTCCATGGTCGCAGTTAACCCGATGGTTACGTTGTCATCCCGACAAAATCCATAGATAACTATAGGCACTCCACGTCCCTCGATTACGCCATGGAATCCGCCACAGATCGAAGATACACCCAGGTTTTATGTCGCCATCACGGCAAGAACCCATGTAGCTGTAGGCATCAGTGCTCTCAAAATTCACTGCCTTATGAAATTTCACCACTCCTACATAGATCACAGACTACATCAGTCGAGTCCTAATGTAGCCTGTAGGCACTCACTGCCACACGACTTTCAGTATGTCTTCATAGATCGTAGTCTACCGATATTACGTTGTCATCATGACAAAATCAAATGTAGAACGTTGGCTCTCACGGCCACACGACTTCCGCTATGGTCCGCAGTAGATCGGAATGACATCGAGCTACACTATTGTCACAACATAACCCAAATGTCTCTAAAGGCATCAGCGCCCTCGACTTTTGCTACCCACACACAATCGTCAGGAACTTCAGTTTGTCCGGACTTCCTTCCAGGATTAGATTTAGAGCCTCCCCCTCAGGGCTCAAGGCAGAACCACCCCGTGGATCTCCTATGAAGTTCATTTGATGGGAGCGCCTTTTCCCCAGAGCCAATCTTAAAATATTTTATACTATACACATATAGAATCTTCAAATCATACCCTTTATGATTCAGATAAATCTCCTTTACACAAAATCGATATCTCAAATCGATAGTTCCAAACTTGGCTTCCTAAATTTCCAAAATTGATTTTTCCCAAAAATCAAAAGCCCTTCAAAATCCATGGGTTCTAAAAACTTTTTCCCCAAAATCATTCTCATAAAACCATTTACACACACACACACACACACATATATATCCTTGACAAATCCTTGGATCGCTTCGTACTTTACAAAAATTTCCTTTTTATACTTTAAAGGAAAGTCTTTTCTTCTGGCTATAGATTCATCAAGGGAAAGTTTATCATATGTAAAAAAATATACATATAGCTTTATTTATGCCACATTAAATGTTCAAGTTTGGTTTCCTTTATAAAGTTATTTACTATATTGCTTACTTTCAAAAAGTGAATTTTAATCATAGAAATGTCCAACTTCCGCTTTTATTTGTATATATTACTCAAAATAAACTTTTCCTTTCAAAAATCATTTTTACAGTCTTTTCAAAATTTCACTATCTATTACATTTAAGCACGTACGATGTACATATATCATCCGTACGCAATATCAAATCTAATCGCTCACTCAATCATACAATTTCACTTCCGAACTAGTATCGTCTACCCGACTTCTTAATGCGGACTCAGATCTGGTTTCTTGATCAGAAACCATCATTCTCCTTGCATAGCCATTACTATGATAGAGAATTTCCAGAACCAATCAAAATTCATATCTAGGGTTCACCGTCGAAAATCGAGTGAAAAATCCCAACTCGGATCGATATACTATCTCGAAATTCTATGCTCGAATCCGGATCAAATCATAATGCGGATAGAATAACATACGTACATCCTATGTATTTATCTTCATTTTGATTCTATTCACTTATTCACTATTGCTTCTATTTCCATTTAGGCTATCACTTCAATTATAAACAGTTTGCACTCTGACTAGCTTAAATTTAGAAAATAGCTTGAAAAAGTTTAAAATAGATAAGTAGTTGTAAAATAGTTATTAGTTGTAAAATAGCTGTAAATAGTTAAGTAATTATAAAATAGTTGTAAAATAATTAGATAGTTGCAAAACAGTTGTGAAATAGTGATTAGTTTCAAAATAGTTGTAAAAGAAGTATAAGATAGTTTGGATTTTTTTTAAAAAAGAAAAATTGTATAGTAAATAGCTTGGAAAAATATATTTAAGAAAATTTATGTTAAAACAATTTATTTGAAAATAGTTCAGAGCCAAACTGTTCAATTTTCTAATCTTCCATTCCGATCAATTTCTAGTTTCCACTTAAATTGACTCAATTCCAATTCAATTTGAATTAACTTCAATTCTCATCCCAAATTCAAATCAATTTCCATTTGAATTTAAACTCATTAAACTACAATCTCACTTCCAAATAATTCCATTGAATTTTCCATTTGAATTTACTTCAATTCCAAACTCAACTTTTAAATCATTTCGAATTATATAAATTTGAGTCAAAATTTTAAATGCTGATTTAATCCTTTAAATCAAATTAACCTTTGTTTTTAATTTAACAACCTAAATCTTTAAACAATTTAATTCTTAGTCCAAATTTCAAAATTCCATTTTAAATTACCTTTACTTAACTTATTTCAAAGTTCAAATAAGAGTTCAAAACTTTTTAAACAATTTATTCTTTGAAACCCAACTTATTACCCATTTTTAACTTCAAAATTTTGAAACCAATACTTAAACAATTTCAGTTTGCGAATTTATCTTAAATATTCAAATCTTTAGTTGAAAGTGATTCCATCACTATATGCTCAACCTTTATTTCTTAAAATAAAAATTATTCAAATAGTTTCAAATTAAAGTTTTATTTCCATTTTATTTCAGTAATGGATTCATATATTGTCTCAATCCACTTTTTGATTCAATTAAGATAATCCAATTCTCAATGACATAGATTATTAAACAAGATCATATCAAGGTAAGCCAAGGTAAATAAACATCCAAATTATTTAAAACATTCATCAATAGCATCAATTACCCATTCCCAGAACTCAAACCCGTTTTGAGATCACTCATAACTTCCTTTTCAATTCAACCCATTTAACTTTCGCAAGTTAAATCTCAATTCACTTAATCCAGTCAACCCTACTAAATTTGAATTCTCCATTTCAAATTTTAAACTTCTTATCAATATTTCCTTCCACTTATAAGTTCAAAAACTTATTTATCTTTGGGTTCACATCACATTCCAGGGGAAAATTCAAAACTCAACATTCAGTGATTACTTCCAAATTTAAACCACCTTTGGTTTTTAATTCAAAACACATTTTCTCTAAAATTTTCAAACAACCCCTATTTGAAATAGGACCCTTTCATTCAAATACATTGTAAATAATACTATTTATTATTTCCTTTAACACTTTTGAAACAAATTCCAAATTTTTTGGACTTAGATTTTAAAACTTCACAATTTAAATCCTTTACAATTTACAAGTCATATTTATCTAAATTGTTACTTCCTTAAAATTTTCCATTTTACCTTATCATCATTCATTATTAGGAACAAACATCCCATTATTAAACACAACAACCATTTTATGATAATAACCAAGATTATCATATCTGAAAACCAATTTATTATTACCTCATTTTGAAAACACTTCTACAAATTTCAAGATTTTAATTTCAGCTTGGATCCATTTTTTAACTTATTGATAGTTCATATTATCCAATTCTTATTTTGTTGTATTTCTATTACCACATAAATCTTATGATCTTATTCAACTTTAATAATCAATAACCAATTACCTTAATATAATAATAATTAGAAAAATTATTGCTTTATATATATCAAAATATAAGCTTGTATAAAGACTAATTTTAAAACCATTTTAAAATCTTAATATAAGAAAATAACAAATATGCCCTCATATATAATACACTCAACTCATTCTAGGGTACTACTGACCCTATCCTTAATGAGTAACCCACCAGAGCCAAGTTTCTCGCTTAACCTTTCGGCCTGATACCAAAATGCAACGACCCGAAATTTTCGACCTCGAGAATTCAATACTAATACGTTCAACTGTAGAAGTGTCGAGCAATCGAATGTCGGAAATCCCAGATTGTTAGGTTAAGGAGAAAAGAGGTAGAAGAAGAACAGAAAACAAAACATAGAATCTCACATTTCGCAGCCGATCAAAATATAATATCAAATAATAGCATTTATACAAGAAAAGCTGGAACTGTTAATTTACATACAGTACATCAGAATACAACAATACTCAAATAAACTGGACAGTTGTATCAACCTGTCCCAGACTATTATCAATACAAACTCTATTACACATCAGAGTATACTCCATACGTTCCTACAATCCAGCTCGTGTAACATGTCCGATTTCTCGACGCCCGAAAAGTCGACATCAATACGTCCACTATATCGAATGCCGAACAGTCGAATGCCGAAGAATCGAGCCGGTAGGGTTTAAAGAAGAAGAGGTAGAAGAAGAAGCAGAAACAATAACAGAAGCTCACATTTCGCAGCGGAACAAATATAATAGATAAATAAATATCTTTGAACATGATCACTATATCGGATATTACATTACATCACATTACATTATCAGAGTGTACAACAACAAACAGCGGAAAGAAATATTACATATATAAGTGATACGCCTCGCCATCCAGCTCCAACTCCTGATCTCCACAGCAACTTCTTGACTTTGCTCCCGAATAACTGCTAACCTGACTCTAGGCTGCCCGTGTGAAAAATTATGGGCACCCAGAGTTTAGAAAGGGAACAATGGACTCCAGGTCAGTTATTGGACTGGTGTCAGATCTCACAAAGGTTATTTTCACAAAGAAAATAAAAAGAAATCTGCTATGCTTTTGGAAAATGAAACTACCATAAGGCCTCCCGCCACACACACAATACAAATGCATAATTGGAGGAGATTTCTCCTTATGATAGTCAAACATGCTTAATACGCAAAATCCTTTCGATATTATTTTTAGTGCATAGTGCAGCAAACATTTCGAAAGTATAATATTAATCTTAGCCAGCATACAACAATTATTGTATGCCTACTATAGCTACCATCTAAACAGTGGGGAGCCACCATAAGTAAATGGCAGGTTATACAACTAAAACCGTACAAGGCGCGTACTGGAGTTTGGATTTCCAACAAATGGTCAGGCTAAGGAACTTCCTACTGCCACATGGATACGCCTCTAGAGGGACGTCCCGAGAAGCTACCTGGATCTCTGCAAACACAAGGCCGGGTTACCTCTGAAACTAGGTAACTACTACTCGAGTATGTCATCCCCCGGTCCTTTGAGACCTTTATCCAAGGATCCTCAACCACAAAGTATAATAAATTTGCGACAACAACATAGGTAAAATGTCTAGGATCCATACCATGATACCACCCTATTCCAGAAGGAAATGACATACCCTAAAGGGCGCGACCCTCATAATCTTGCCGCATCTTTCCTGTTTTGACCATTTCCGGGGTGTGAGGTCCGGCGAAGTCTCGTCCACAAAGCTACACTTTTCACAAAGCCATGCTTTGATCAACAAATGGTCAACAGCACTTCGTATGCCACATTACCAGTTTGGGAATATATCACTAGTAACCATCAACTACATAACCTCTGAGCTCGTACATCTCAAAGAAGGGTGTTAAGCTAAGAGAATAAATTCTCTGCCACCAACAGAAATGTATTTGATAGAAACCAGCTTTGCATCTCAAAGTGTAATGCCAGACACACATCCATACAAGTCCGTTCCGGGATCGAACGCAACCGAAGGCACTTCAAAAGAAGCCCTTGCAAATTCGGATATTCACTAATCACGTCCGGAATCCCCATCACAAAGGGTGATGAAATCCCTATATCGGAGCAACCCGGTGCAGAGACAATCGACAGGTAATCCTTTCGCTTTCGAAAATACCCGGTCTTCAACACTGTCTTCAAATGTAATCCCATTTCGTCGAATCGTTATTCGAAATGGATTTTATGACACAAGGTCCTCTCCCGGCTAATCCGAATAACGAGCGCTTATTTTCAAACAAATCACAACAATTTCCACTTTAATCTTTTAAATAAAAGATCTATCACAATCACAAAGGTTCGACGTGGTTTTCGGATATCCACTTGGAATCCGATCCCCGGTCGCATCGAAATTCAAATGTCGTTTAAAGGCAAATATTGATAGTCGGTTATTTAACTATCAATCAACATTCACAACAATCATTGGATTCCAAATATTTTTTCCCTAATTATTATTTTCAAAATATCTTTGCAAGATACAATTTTATACTTCAACCATTTGAAAAAAAATTTCAAATTACTTTTAACCTTTCAATCCTCTGAAAACAAATTTCAAATCATCTTTTTACTCGTGGGATAAGATTCCCGATATTATTTGTTTCCACTGAAGGTCTGCCGAGTTAAAATACTTTAAAATAATTTAAATTACCTATCCAAACATATATACTTGGAAATATTTAAAATAAAACCATTTTAAAACACTTAATTAAATAATTGTTATGAAAAAATTATATAAAAATCTCGTATAAAAATTTAAGGCCAAACTAATTTTAAAATTAAATTAGTAGATAGGATATAACTATTTAAAGATCCATTTTCTAAAAAAATATATCAATTTAGCTTTTAAATAATCCCTTCTATAATTACTTAAATAAATCTTTATTTTAAAGGTTTAAGACAATCCCAAAAATAATTTTCCAACAAAATTCTTCCAAAACAATTTCTAGAACTTTTAACTTATATTTCAAAAGCTACTTTAAAATATACTCGGCTTTCTAGGGAAGAATTTTCTTTCCATTTATGTCAATTAATAAATCTTCTCGATTTATTTTAATTTACACTCCAAATCTGTAAATTTCTTTTCACACCTTTAAAAATAAAACAATGTTTATTTTTAAAACAAAATTCCCTTCGACTTCCAGATATCCACTATCAACACCAAATCAATTTTCAAATTGATTTCCAAATTTTATTTTAAACACCAAATCAAATTTCAAATTGATTTCCCAAAGATTTATTTTAAAACACCAAATCAATTTTTTTATTTGATTTACAAATTTATTGCCTGTAAAAAAATAAATTGCTTTATTTAATCTTTCCTCATTTTCTTGGAATTTATCCAATAAGATTTCACTATAGATTTTCTACTTAATTTAAAAATCTAATTTTATTTATTTCTGGTATCTTACGATACTAAAAATATATTCGGCTAAATTTTGGCCTAAAATGATTTCAATTACGATATAATCACACAGAGATTATCAACACACAACATATGAAACAAATTCAATATTTGAGGAATCCAGCTGCATCCCTCCAACCTGTTTTCCTGCATCCACAAACGTTAGCACAACAATTAAATACCAATTCTACTTCGAGGTGGAATATCGCGGTATATGGGATTTATAAAATATCATCCGCTATTATGCGGCGCAATAGGGTCTCATCCGCTATATAATGCGGAAAATCAACAACTCCAATATATACTATATGCTACTATATATATATAATATCATCCGGTGAATAATTATTATAAATCAATCATCCAAGCACACACTCAATCAATTTAAAATTTAACTATTTAAAAATTTAAATCAGAACAATATTGATTGAGTGAGAAGATCTCACCTTTTCTTTGAATGCAATTCATTTTCATTCTAGATTGTTTTCTTCATAGTATTAGACCTCGAATAGACAATTTTATACAATTGACTAATATTCGAAATAGATCGAATAATAAATTTCCATTTAAATAATTTTTTTTATTTTATCTAATAAATTTAATTTCAAATAAATCTTCTTTTAATAAAATATTTGAACTAATTTCCCTTTAACCATTTTTTTTAAAAATCTATTTAACTAAAAATTTGATACTAAACAAATTCATCTCCTAAATATATTTTTCTAAAATAACAATAGGCTCGATATATAAATTTATATTTTCAAAATCTGTAAATACTTATCGGATTTAAATTTTAAAATAGAATAGCCTAAACATATATCCTATTGTAATTTCAAATACACAGTTATACACACACATATATATAATTTCTGGAGATATTCACATATAAGATTTACTGCTCAGATTACTACAAAAAATTTGTTTACAGGCATCCTGTTTATATCTTAAAATAAAAATAAAGAAGAAGAATTACTCTGCCGAGAAAATTGTCGTTGCTCGAACCCAGATACATTGCCAAACTACTGCCTTCGCGATCAAATGCTTATCAACTCGAAACCCTAGCTTGTTCTTCCAGGCGAGCCCATGACCTACGAGGCTTCTCGCCTAAACGCGATGACGACCCAGATGAGAAATGAACCTTACTGCTATGATAACGCGACATACTAGCCATCGCGACTTCAACCATAAATCGCGATGCTACCCACACCAGTCGACACTTCGACTCGCGACCTACTAGCCATCGATTTCGAGATACTCGATTGCTCCACCCTCCCCGAACTATTGCCTCGGGTCCTTGCGAGATTCAACCACTTTCGCGTGAATGAAATCCAAGCGTCGCCACTGTTTTCTTGAGCTCGAGACCCCCCATTGATTTGAACAACGTCGCCGTAAAAATTGAATTCGCCTGAATTAATTTCTCGCGGCCATTTTTTTTATATATATTGGTTTGAATTCGAACTGAAATGGGGAATTGGGAATTGAAGGGGTTATGATTTTTTTTCGATCTGAAGAAAAAGGGGTGTCGGCTAAAGTTTTAAGTAGGAAGATGCCTTGCATGAGAATCCATCAGGTCTACAGTAATAGAAAAGAAAGAAAAAGGTTTGATGTGGATGGAATCACGGCTGTTGATTAGAGTGATAAATTTATATTTAAATTAAATCGATTAATTATTGTCTAGGCATTTATATCTCTTACATCACACGATAGCTCCGAAAGCTACGAGATTTGAAATCCGATAATAATTCAATATTACGGATCCAATGAAACTGGTTTCGTCGAATTCCGAGACTGTGCCTCGGAAGGCTATTTTTTAGATATCGATTTAAACGATATATTTTCAAAACTGAACAAGACATTTCCAAATCCAAACTGCAGTTTCTATTATCTTCAGTATTATCAATATATTTCCTAAGCCTTTGAAATAGTTTCAATCAGCTTAAAACCGAAGATTCAAATTTTGTTTCCAACTTTAACAAATTAAATTCAATAATTTAGTTGCCAAATTCATATTTATATTTGAAATTCAAGCTAAAACATCATTCAAATATTTAAAATCAATTAAATATTTTCAAATTCAAATACCAAAAATTCTGGGTCGTCACATCCTTCTCCCTTAAAAGAATTTCGTCCCAAAATTTCTAGTTAAGAAGAATGATCCTTAACCCAATTTATTATTTTTCCCAATCCAAATAGTTTTAACTTTCCAAAACAGATCTTTTTATTTAAGGCCCATCATTTCTTCAACTAACTCTCCAAATTCAATCGTAAGTTTCTAAACAACCTTGTTTACTTAACCAATTAAAATTTAAATTCAAATTCAAATTTTAAACTTTCGAAATTTTCTCGAAATTTTTCTAACTCCCTAAATTTTCGAAAAAATTCGCCAGCGTCTCATTTGCGCGGCTAGCTCGGTACGACTACAAAATGGCACCATAGGCCCCCAGATTTCAAAAAGAAAACAAAAGGCCAAGTGGCTAGATAAGAAAATCACCAAATTCCATATAGAAATTTAAATACATACCTTTTCGTCGAGCAACTCAAATTTATCTTCAGAAATCAAAACCAATTTTCCTTTCTCTTTATAATACATGTATATCCTACTTAGCAATAATATCCATTCATATCCTTTAAAATCATCTTATACATTTTCTTACAGAAGTTTCCATATCTACTTCTATTCAATTAGTTTTCCCATTACCATATGAATTCAATTTATCTTCAACTCTGAATATTGAATTTTATCTTTTAATTATAACTGATTCATATTATTATTTTAAATTAGTTTAATTCCTTAATTTACTTCAATTTCCAATTTGAAATCGTTTGTCGCTAACAAAAAATTTTCAATTTTTTTCTATCTCCCAAAATTTTTGGAAAATTTTGGCAGAGTCCCCTTTGTACGGAGGAGCTTTTGCAATTTGAAAAACGATATAAATATATATACATCGACCCACCCGGTCGGAAAAGACAAAAACAATTCATATTTCCTATTTTTATTGCGTAGGCGTACCTTATTTAGCATTTTTAAGCAAGCGGCTTATTTAATTAGCATTTTGCGCAATCAAATCCAGCCCAACAACTTCCCTGAACCAGTACTTACTCAACTAAAACATGTCCGTGTCATATATATGAAGTTTACAACATTTCACTTATTTCCAATAGTTAAACACATGAATTCTAAAAGCAATGCACACTAAACACTTTCCGTAAGCAATTTATATAGTTTTAACACTAATTCAACCGTTCTTAATTAATTCATATACCATTTTCATTCAATTTGAAGGGTTCACAACTCACTTGCTTACATTCAATTCATTTTTAACTTTAAACAAACCTATATTATTCCAATTGATTAAAAATTCAATTTTATTCACCTCTGTTAATATATTTACTTTCATTTACAATCCTTGAATTTTGATTCATTTCAAATCATATTCAATTTTGTCATTCCTTTAACTAGTTTTATTTACTAATTCATTATAAATTCCAATTCATTTTATCTCAAACCATTTATTTATCTCGCCTTTATTATCTTTAGTTCACTTCGAACTAATTTTACAACTTCATTTGATTTCACACAATTCAAATTGATTTTCAATATTCAGTTTTCAATTTTAGTTTTATTCTTTCGTTCATTCTCTTATTCACAATTACCATTTCACGATTTTCAATATAACCTTCACTTAATTATTAACCTGGTATATTCCCAATACAAAATTTACTTAAGAATTTCACACTTCATTTCTTAAGTTCAATGCAAATATTTTATTTACTTCTTATATTTATTTTTAATTCATCACTTTGGGTTATATTTACTTATATTAAACTGGATTTCAAACTCTATATAAATTTTATTTACCTTTCATTTACAAATGTTGAATTCAATTCATTTCAAACCATATTTCCTTTATCATTCCAATTTGTTTCACTTACCAATTTTTATTTCAATACTTCCCTTTACTGATAGCAAATCGAATTCAATTCCAATTCAATTCTATTTGCTTACAAATTCGAAATGAATTTCAATATTCAATTTCACTTTCATTTTCTTGCAATTGCAAATTTATTCATTTATTCACAATTTTATTTTTCACCTTAATAGATTTTATTCTAATCATGTAGTTTATTAGACTAATTTACCTTTATTCAAATTAACTTAAGTCAATTTCAGTTTAAATCTGAATTTCCTAAGTTTTCATACTTATTATTCCATAACTATTTTTAATAAAATTACAGAGTCTTTCAACCTTTTTCAAAACCATTATTGAAAACAGTTCAAATTATCCTTTGAATTTCAAAACCAAACCCAAATTTTCCAAACAACCTTAATAAGTTTAACCAAATGCTCTGATACTACTTGTAACAT
This sequence comes from Allium cepa, assembly GCA_030765085.1. NCBI lineage: Eukaryota > Viridiplantae > Streptophyta > Magnoliopsida > Asparagales > Amaryllidaceae > Allium > Allium cepa. The sequence continues at coordinate 1,049,760,103 of CM060941.1, forward strand.
GTTCGATTTCTCGACGCCCAAAAAGTCGACATCAATACGTCCACTTATCGAATGCCGAACAGTCGAATGCCGAAGAACCGAGCCGTTAGGGTTTAAAGAAGAAGAGGTAGAAGAAGAAGCAGAAACAATAACAGAATCTCACATTTCGCAGCGGAACAAATATAATAGATAAATAAATATCTTTAAATAGAATCACTATATCAGATATTACATTACATCACATTAAATTATCAAAGTGTACAACAACAAACAGCGGAAAGAAATATTACATATATAAGTGATACGCCTCGCCATCCAGCTCCAACTCCTGATCTCTACGGCAACTTCTTGACTTTGCTCCCGAATAACTGCTAACGTGACTCTAGGCTGCCCGTGTGGAAAATTATGAGCACCCAGAGCTTAGGAAGGGAACAATAAACTCCAGGTCAGTCATGGGACTGGTGTGAGATCTCAAAACAGTTATTTTCACAAAGAAAATGAAAAGAAATCCACTATGTTTTTGGAAAATGAAACTACCATAAGGCCTCCGGCACACACACAATGCAAATGCAGAATTGGAGGAGATTTCTCCTTATGATAGTCAAATATGCTTAATACGCAAAATCCTTTCGATATTATTATTAGTGCATAGTGCAGCAAAAATTTCGAAAGTATAATATTAATCTTAGCCAGCATACAACCACTATTGTATGCCTACTATAGATACCATCTAAACAGTGGGGCACCACCATAAGTAAATGGTAGGTTATACAACTAAAACCGTACAAGACGCGTATTGGAGTTTGGATTACCAACAAATGGTCAGACTAAGGAACTTCCTACTGCCACATGAGTACGCCTCTGGAGGGACGTCCCGAGAACCTACCCGGATCTCTGCCAACACAATGCCAGGTTACCTCTGTAACTAGGTAAATACAACTTGAGTATGTCATCCCCCGGTCCTTTGGGACCTTTATCCGAGGATCCTCAACCACAAAGCAACAACCACAAAGTATAATAAATTTGTGGCAACAACATAGGTAAAATATCTGGGATCCATACCATGATACTACCCTTTTCCAAAAGGAAATGACATACCCTAAAGGGCGCGGCCCTCATAACCTTGCCGCATCTTTCCTGTTTTGACTATTTCCGGGGTGTGAGGTCCGACGAAGTCTCGTCCACAAAGCTACATTTTTCACAAAGCCATGCTTTGATCAACAAATGATCAGCAGCACTTTGTATGCCACATTACCAATTTGGGAATATATCACTAGTAACCATCAACTACATAACCTCTAAGCTCGTACATCTCAGTGAAGAGTGTTAAGCTAAGAGAATAAATTCTCCGCCACCAGCAAAAATGTATTTGATAGAAACCAGCTTTACATCTCAAAGTGTAATGTCAGACACACATCCATACGAGTCTGTTCCGGGATCGAACGGAACCGAAGGCACTTCAAAAGAAGCCCTTGCAAATCCGGATATTCACTAATCATGTACGGAATCCCCAACACAAAGGGTGATAAAATCCCTATACCAAAGCAACCCGGTGTAGAGACAATCGATAGGTAATCCTTTCGCTTTCGAAAATACCTGATCTTCAACACCGTCTTCAAATGCAATCCCATTTCGTCGAATCGTTATTCAAAATGGGTTTTATGACACAAGGTCCTCTCCCGGCTAATCTGAGTAACAAGCACTTATTTTTTTTAAATTAAGTGTTCGTTTAGATTTCAAACAAATCACAACAATTTCCACTTTGATCTTTTAAATAAAAGGTCTATCACAATCACGAAGGTTCGATGTGGTTTTCGGATATCCACTTGAAATCCGACCCCCGGTTGCATCGAAATTCAAATGTCGTTCAAAGGAAAATACTAATCGTCGGTTATTTAACTATCAATCAACATTCACAACAATCACTGGATTCCAAATAATTTTTCCCCAATTATTATTTTCAAAATATCTTTGCAAGATACAATTTTACACTTCAACCATTTGAAAACAAATTTTAAATTACTTTTCACCTTTAAATCCTCTAAAAACAAATTTCAAATCATTTTTTTACTCGCGGAATAAGATTCCTGATATTATTTGTTTCCATTGAATGTCTGCTGAGTTAAAATACTTTAAAATAATTTAAATTACGTATCCAAACATATATACTTGAAAATATTTAAAATAAAACCATTTTAAAACACTTACTTAAATATTAGTTATGAAAATATTATATAGAAATCTCGTATAAAAATTCGAGGCCAAACTAATTTTAAAATAAAATTAGTAGATAGGATATAACTATTTAAATATCCATTTTCTAAAACAAATATCAATTTAGCTTTTAAATTATCCCTTCTATAATTAATTAAATAAATCTTTATTTTAGAGGTTTAAGACAATCCCATAAATAATTTTTCCAACAATATTCTTCCAAAACAATTTCTAGAATTTTTAAGTTATACTTCAAATGCTACTATAAATATACTCGGTTTTCCAGGGAAGAATTTTCTTTCCATTTATGTCGATTAATAAATCTTGTCGATTTATTTTAAATTACATTCCAAATCTGTAAATTTCTTTTCACACCTTTAAAAATAAAACAATGTTTATTTTTAAAACAAAATTCCCTTAGACTTCCAAATATCCACTATCAACACCAAATCAATTTTCAAATTGGTTTCCAAATTTTATTTTAAACACCAAATCAAATTTCAAATTGATTTCCTAAAGATTTATTTTAAAACACCAAATCAATTTTTTTATTTGATTTACAAATTTATTGCCTTTAAAAAAATAAATTCCTTTATTTAATCTTTCCCCATTTTCAGGAATTTATCCAATAAGATTTCACTATAGATTTTCTACTTAATTTAAAAATCTAATTTTATTTATTTTTGGTATCTTATGATACTAAAAATATATTCGACTAAATTTTAGCCTACAATGATTTCAATTACGATATAATCACACAGAGATTATCAACATACAACATATGAAACAAATTCAATATTTGAGGAATCCAGTTGGATCCTACCAACCTGTTTCCCTACATCCATAGATGTTGGCACAACAACTAAATACCAATTCCACTTCGAGGTGGAATATCGCAGTATATGAGATTTATAAAATATCATCCGCTATTATACAACGCAATAGGGTCTCATCCGCTATATAATGCGGGAAATCAACAACTCCAATATATACTATATGCTACTATATATATAATATCATCCAATGAATAATTATTATAAATCAATCATCCAAGCACACAGTCAATCAATTTAAAATTTAACTATTTAAAAATTTAAATCAGAACAATATTGATTAAGTGAGAAGATCTCACCTTTGCTTTTCATGCAATCCATTTTCATTCCGGATTGTTTTCTTCATAGTATTAGACCTGGTATTGACAATTTTATACAATTGATTAATATTCGAAATAGATCGAATAATAAATTTCCATTTAAATATTTTTATTTTATTTTATCTAATAAATTTAATTTCAAATAAATCTTCTTTTAATAAAATATTTGAACTAATTTCCCTTTAACCATTCTTTAAATAAATCTATTTAACTAAAAATTTGATATTAAACAAATTCATCTCCTGAATATATTTTTCTAAAAGAATAGTAGGCTCGATATATAAATTTATATTTTCAAAATCTGTAAATACTTATCAGATTTAAATTTTAAAATAGAATAGCCTAAACATATATCCTATTGTAATTTCAAATACACAGTTATATACACACACATATATATAATTTCTGGAGATATTCTCATATAAGATTTACTGCTAAATTCTCAGATTACTAAAAAAAAATTCTGTTTAAAGGCATCCTATTTACATCTTAAAATAAAAATAGAAAAGAAGAATTACTCTACCAAGAAAATTGTCGTTGCTCGAACCCAGATTCATTGCCAAACCACTGCCTTCGCGATCAAATGCATATCAACCCAAAACCCTAGCTTGTGCTTCCAGGCGAGCCCATGACCTGCGAGGCTTCTCGCCCAAACGCGACAACGACCCAGATGAGAAACGAACCTTACTGCTATGATAACGTGACCTACTAGCCATCGAGACTTCAACCATAAATCGCGATGCTACCCACAACTATCGACACTTCGACTCGCGACCTACTAGCGATCGATTTCGAGATACTCGATTGCTCCGCCCTCCCCCAACTGTTGCCTCGGGTCCTTGCGAGATTCAACCAATGCCGCGTGAATGAAATCCAAACGCCACCATTGTTTGCTCGAGCTCGAGACCCCCCATCGATTTGAACAACGTCGCCATAAAAATTGAATTCGCCTGAGTTAATTTCTCGCTGCCATTTTTTTATATATTGGTTCGAATTCGAACTGAAATGGGGAATTGGGAATTGAAGGGGATAGATTTTTTTTCGATCTGAAGAAAAAAGGGGTCTCGGCTAAAGTTTTAAGTAGGAAGATGCCTTACGCGAGAATCTTGCTGGGCTATAGTAATAGAAAAGAAAGAAAAAGGTTTGATGTGGATGGATATCACGACTCTTGATTAGAGTGTATAAATTTATATTTAAATTAAATTGTTGTATTGTTGTCTAGGCGTTTATATCTCGTACGATCACACGATAGCTCCGAAAGTTACGTGATTTGAAATCCGATAATAATTCAATATTGCGGATCCAATGGAACTGGTTTCGTCGAATTCCGAGACTGTGCCTCGAAAGGCTATTTTTTAGATATCGATTTAAACGATATATTTTCAAAACTCAACAAGACGTTTCCAAATCCAATTCTGTATTTTCTATTACCTTCAGTATTATCAATATGAATTTCCTAAGCCTTTGAAATATTTTTAATCAGCTTAAAACTGAAGAATCAAATTTTGTTTCCAACTTTAACAAATTAAATTCAATAATTTAATTGCCAAATTCATATTTATATTTGAAATTCAATCTAAGCCATCATTCAAATATTTAAAATCAATTAAATATTTTCAAATTCAAATACCAAAAATTCTAGGTCGCTACAGCTCGCCTCCTGATCCCCAGAACGTACTAACCCAAAAATCTGTAACACTCGGTCTAACCCGAGCATTACATCAAAGTAACACCCGTCTCAGGCTGGAAAGCAGCATGAGTAGACCCATATAATTTGAAATGCTAAGTTAAAAACATCATTGAAATCCCAGGTAACTCGTACCTCGCTACGAGTTAACTTGCTATAGTCAAATACACATTTCACAAATCATATCTAAGCATTATTACTTAGATTAAATGGCCAAGTTTACTTCATTTATTCCATTCCAGCCTATTGATTTCACATATCAAATCTATAAAGAATTTTAGATTACTAATCGAAGTGGTTTCGGGTATTTGCTGATACCCAACCCCGGTCTCTTCAAATCCAATTCCATCTTTAATCCAAGCTGTTTAAATGGATACAATTAAATTTTAAATACTGGATGTCAATTTACACAGCGATTCATCACCGTTAAATAACCCACATTATCACAGAACATCACAATTTATCAGACTAGAGACATTAATCCAAACATTCAGTACAATTTAATCATCTATAAGCAAGATTAATTTGTTGTTCAATTCCAATTAATTTAATCTCCAAATAAATTAAATTAATTACTTTAATTACCTTTAAATCCTGCTTACTTCATAATAATTAATTACAAACCCATTTAATTGATCATCTCTTATTTATCAGTCTTAATTAATTATAAATCATGTATCTTAATTAATTTATGAAATAAATTAATCATTCCTTAATCATTCACATTAACTAACCTTTAATTACTTTCATTAATTACATTCAGTAATTATCCATTAATTACTTACACAAAGTAATTGTACTTTATTAATTACATTAAGAAATTATACTTAATTAATTATATTAAGTGATTATCCTTAATTGATTAAACTAATTGATTACATTAATTAATTATCCATTAATCACTAGTTAATGATCCTTACATTAATTACATTCATTAACTATCCTTTATTAAGTAATTATTCTTTAAGTAATTATATTCTTTAATTATTCTTAAATTAATCACATTTAATAATTAACCTAATATATAATTAAATAAAACAAAACAAAGTTAAAACATTTAACTTTAAAAATTAAACCTTGAAACTTTTTTAAAAATTTTGTCAAATAATTTACTTTGCAAAACTTGATTTACATTTCCTTTTGAAATTTATTCATTTTAAATACACTTTTAAAATTTGGTATCAAAATTTACTTTCATATGTTTTACTTTAAAATCTTGTAACCTGGATAACTTCATAAAAACAACCCGAGCACAAATCTCTCGAGCAAGGCCCGAGCCAAACAACAAAAAACCCTATGCCAAAACCGAGCTACTCGCGAACTCACTTCCCTAGAGATAAACACGAAAACGACTCGAGCCAAAACACGAGAACGCCCTTCTTCCCCAAACTCCTCTACAACTTCCAGATACCACATGCATACGTGCACCATGCACGTCGACCTGACAATCTCGATCAACTCTGTAACCCTCAGCAAGTCACCACAGCCTTCCTCAAACATTCTGACCACCTGTCACCGTCGATTTAGCAGGAAATCAAAAACGAGTTATACAGACATAACCTGGAACTCAACCTGCTCGTCAACTCCTCCTTACGCCTCCACTTCTGTCTACCGGAGTCCTCACCTTCACGCTAGGAGCCTCGCCTCACTTCCATCTTTCTTTTCCCCCAACTCCAAATCATTCCGATGTCACCGTGTCGCCGCCATCCTTCGACAAAACACCTCGACCAAAACATGAGCCTGAAACCTAAATCCTTTTCTCCTCGACACCCTGCCGCCTTAAAAATCAACCTACCATTTTTCCTACGACCGCTTTCACCTCGTCCACTTTCAACCAAAACCCCGATGCCTGAAAGCCTTGCGATCGCCTAAATTTCAACAAAATCCCAATTCCGATCATCCCACAATTCCTCTCGAACCACAAACCTAAAAATCTTAATTTTAATATTAAAAATCATGGTTTTCATAATCGAATATGATTATATAGGTAAACCACGAAATCATGGAAGTTGATTTTTATGATATGTTCGATTCTCCCTGTATATTTCCTTTTTCCCAAAAAATCTAAAATAATTTCACTTGAAACTATTTTTAAAGATGATGTTACACTCATACAAACTCATTTCATTTAGAGATCATAATCCATAGGAGATTGGAAAGGAAGATATCGATTTTTGATTTATTTTTTGTCTATTAGAAATATATATATATATATATATATATATATATGCACAGACATGCATACTTCAACAATTTCATATTTATACATGCAAACATAATATACATTCATGCAATATTTTCCATAACCATACTTCAAGTACTAATTTCTGCATCAGATTATTGAACTGATTAAGGTTCTTAAAAATAGTTTACTCACCTGTTTTGATGATGAACAAAGAACAGGCTTTGAAAAATTGAAGTCTGCTCTTGATTTTGATCTTGCTCAGTTTTGAATTAACTTGAATCTTTGCTCTGCTTAGTTTGAATCTGAAGTTGTTGCTTTGGTTTTCCCTTTAGTTTGATTCCTGGTTTTAGTTGTTGTGAGGTTTTGTTTGATTTTTTCTTTTTATTCTCAGGTTTGGTCTTCCTTAGGTTTGTAAAATGAAAGATAAAGAAGGAAGATATATATACATACGGATGTTTAATCTCTTTATTTATTATTTCTAAAAATGAAGAAAACCAACAAATTTTACACTTTCAATTTGCATGCTATACTAAGCTTACATTTGTCATTTTGCGTGCATAAATATTTTTATAAGTTTTTTATATTTTCATTAATACATTTCTTTTTACTCATAATTATATAGCCTTAAAGAAAATGGTATAAAAACCTAATCATTCGTTAATCGATAACCATATATATAAAATTTAAAATGTAGAGTTTCAAATCTAAATTATTTTTAAGATATTTACTTTGAATTCCAAGTCATACTTTTAATCAAAATCTACATATATAAACAATAGTAATTAGATAACATATTTTATTTCACATGGACAAAAATACACACATGCACAATTATATACTTATATATATCATATAACTTGTATATATCCCTTTAGATTATTATGGATATCTTTTAAATGGTGAAATATATTATCTATTTATTTACTATATGAATTAATATCACTAGAGATTTATAATTCAACATTTGTTAGGGTTTTCAAATCAATTTATATCCAGATAATTTTTAAATTATCAGAATTTATTTGTTCAACTTACAAAATAGGATTTAATAAATTTAATCTTGTTAATTACCAATTAACAGATGTCTAAAAATCCAAGTTATCACAACGGGCCACAATCACACCGTTTCCAATCACACTTTGATAGATAGAGACTCGATACACTTCGATCTTTCGATCTTTGATTACAAATGATCCTATAACTCTGAATAGCACTGAGATTTTTAAGAGAGATTAGCAAAGAATCAAACTAGAGATGATCGAGTTTGATTCACTTAGGATTTCGGCAGAATTTTGATAAAGCATTTGAAATATAGAGAATATTTGAGTGGAGAAGAAGGAGTGATGGAATGAAGAAAAACTAACTTAAAATTCATTGAAAACAACTGGTATAGATAAGAGAACAACGGTCATATCCATTCATGAAAGGTTATGACGAATAGACATTTCTTTTGAAAATTTAAAATTGACATCTACGGCTACCATGTCGACATGGGAGGGTATAGGAATGTCGACATGGCTATGTTATTTTTTGAAAATTGATTTTGCTTTAAATTGATTTCTATTCTAAAACTTGTCAAAAAAAATCTAAACTTTGTAAACCATTTCGAATATAGTTTAAACTTATAGAAGAGTTTACTTTCTTAAAATATATAATCTATAATATAAAAGTAATATTAAAACTAAGTATAGATTTCTTTAAAATATATTTTTGAGATTTAAAGCTAAAATATTAAAATCATGAGATAGTTTAAAAAACAAGAGATGATTTTGAGATCAAAATATTAAAAGATGATAAGAATAGTTTTTGAATTAAGGCTAAAATATTTAAATTGATAGAGATGACTTTAAAAAGATAGTTTTTGAAAAAATAGTTAAAATAAATTATTTTGAATATTTCATGAATTCCATTCCACTAGAGAAGTTCGTGGGTTCTATCCCACTAAAGAGGTCATGGGTTTCATCCCACTATGAAAGCAAGAAGGTGGATTCCATTTCATAATAAAACCCGAATAAAGATTTTAGTGCTATTATAAAGTTTTAACATAAATCTAGACTCTATTACTTATCTTGATATCTTGAAATCTTGATCTTCAGTCTTGATTGCTTCAATCTTGAATTTGTCGGTCTTGAATCTCTATACTGTACAGTTTTCATTCGCAGTACCTGCATATATATATATATATATATATATATATATCCTGCATATACATATATATCTAGACAAGAATATTAGCATTTATATTTTATAACAAATGCTAAGGTTATTGACATCAAAACCAGCATCTTAGGAACTAATATAATTTAATCAATGTAACAATTTCGGCTAAAATCCATAAGTTTATTTGAAAAGTATTTTCAAAAGAATGTCGTTAAAATTAACATCCCCAATTTTTACATGGAAAATGTTAAAAAGGGTATAAAAAAAAACTCATTCCGTGTTTATACGCGGCGTGGTCTTATAAGATACGTTTTTTTAAAAACGCGTATTTTGAGTTTCTCATACCAGTCCTATGACTGACTCAGAGTTTATTTTCTTTCCCCTTAAACTTTGGTGCCTTATTTTCCCAGACAACCTAGTCATTAGGTTTAATTAAAAGAAATTTGGAAGAGTTCTTAGCATGGAGTTAGAAGATTTTTATGAAGATTATTATCCATTTCCACCACATTTGTGTATTATTGTATTTCGCAATTGTTAGGACAGATGTTTATAATTGTCCATGTTTAACTCTAGTAAATGTATTTAAAATTTTCCGCTATAAAGATTATATATTGAAATAATATATGTTATTTCATTTATTTGAGATTTTATTCTGTCTTTATTTTTCTTTCTTACCCTTAACTATCGGGCATTCCGACACTCGAATACTCAACACGCAGTACAATGGGCGTATTTGTGACAATTTTTAGGATCGAAAATCCCTTCATTGCATTGGTATCAGAGCTTAGGTCGAGCGAACACCTGAGACTGATAGTGGTAAAATTCTCATCAGAGATAGGGTTAGCAATACCCTATGATGAGTTACTCATTAGATATAGGGTTAGTAACACCCTAGAATATGTTGAGAGTATTTTATATGAGAGCGTATTCGTTAATAATATATATAAATGATTTTCGTTTTGAAATTATAGTAAATTAAGTAATTTTACCTAGGATTAAAAAAAGGATATCTTTGAAAATTTAGTATTATATGATTAAAATTATGTTAGGTAAAACTAAGTATAAACATCTTGTGATTAGAATTTTAGATTTTGACTATAAGATGTTTATAATAACACGGAAATAATTAAAAAGGAATTTTTTTGACAAAGGATTTCAAAAGGATTTTGAAAGAGGTGAAACATTTCGATAGAAATCTAATTTTTTTTCAAATATTGGTTTGGGGGAAAAATAATACCAAGTTCTTGAAAATCCTTCCCCTTGAAAAAAGGTTATAGTTAAGACTGATTTATATTAGGATATGCCTAAGCAAATAAGATACTAATAACTTGACAATTGAATGAGTTAGAATAAGTAAAATGCTTAATGTCTATATCTAAGAAGTCGCGTTTATATTTGTAGAAACCATATGGAAGAAAGTATTCTAAAGGGGAGTCTCACGAGCAAATTGGGAAGAAAAGGATAATCTGGTTATGCACTCCAGCGATAATGAAGAAACATCAAAGCGGTCACCAAACAACGTTTGGCCTCAGAATAATGAGGGGAGTATCCCGTACACCAAAAGGGATAAAGCGGGCACCCAATGGCGGATATGCTCATTCCACTCACTACTCCAAAAATGATCGTTATATCCAGCGATTATAGGTCTGCACAAGCCTCAAAAGGAATGTGGGTAACAAATCTGGCCAGTTGTGAATTGGAACCATAGAGAAATCCAAACCTATGAAAGAAGAAGCCGAACCTTATCATTTTAGTGACCATGTGAACATATCATGTGAAAGTGCTACGCGTAATGATGAAGGCATTGATCAAGATGATTGTCAAATGACCTTATCAATTTTTAAAAAACAAGGTCGGCCTGTTGGTGCTTGTGTGGAAGTATGGTTGGATGATAGAGATTATCATGTTGCACACACATATGTTCTTCTCAACTGTGCCGAAGTTGCACCGTTTGTTAGGTAATTTACTTATATATATAAATATCATCAACATGTGTGTATACACAAATATATGCACACACGTATATCTTAATCATAATGCAACATTTGTTATATAATTGCAGTATTTACGAATCATAACATCCTAACGGCGACATCGGCAAAGAATTCGCTTCTTGGTTTTCTAAGTACGTTTTTGATACAACAAATTGTGTTGTAGACGAAGGATTGAAACATTTAGCTATGGGACCAAAAAGGAAAGTGAAGACCTATCCAATATTCTTTGTCAATGGATATAAATTTAATACCAAGGAATACGGTGCCGAAAAATTAACTAACAATACTTGTGTATTTGTTAGAGGTAGTGATGATCCAAATGATCGTATACATGATTTTTATGGCGTGCTAACCCAGGTTTTTCAATTGACGTATTTCACACAACCCGCAGAAGAAGTATTTTTGTTTAAATGCAACTGGTTCAGCAACGTTCAAGGTTCTGGAATCAACGTGCACCCAAAATATAATCTTATAGAAATAAAACATACTTCGCGTTATTATAAATACGATCCTTTTGTACTTGCCAAACAAGCTGTTCAAGTTTATTATGCTTCTTACCCATCTCTAAGAAGAGATAAAATAGATTGGTCGGCTATTTTTAAAACAAAGGCAAGCTTTACATTTGATGGACGGAATATTCCCGAAGAACAAGCTTACCAAGCAGATATCGAGGAAAATAGAGGAATAATAATAAATGACAATCAAACAGATTTTGGACCTCTAAACGATGAATCAAATGCATTAATTGAAGCATTTGAGAGTACAGAGGAACAAAATATAGAGTGCGAAACAGAGTCTGAATCCGAAAATGACGAGGATTGATCAACAATCTACATTTTGAGAAGGTAAATTTATAATTTTTTTTAAACATTATCATGTTTTCATTAAAAATGAAATGGTATGCTAATATATGATATGTATCATATCTCGTTTTTATGTTACGCCATACTGTATGTTTTACATATAGTCATTTTATTTTCTGTTATAATGTTTGTTTGTAACATGTATTATATAGGTATGTCGTCACGTAGACGTACCGGTGGACATTCTGGGTCTCCCACTTCCTCATAGAGAGGGTATGCTCGTCCGAACAGTGGTGATGGCGGTGGTCCATCACAGGAGCTACGACGTCCTGTGGTTAGGCTAAAGCCAAAGGCAGATCAAAGGTAGGTATTAAATTTCAAAATAAAATTTCATTTTCGTACAATCTATTCGTAAAATATATAGTAGTCATGAAATATTAATTGTTTTTTCTATGTTTAAACACAATGGTTTCTCTTTGGAGCCGACTCAAGTAGTTCTATCTATATCTCAACGGGCGTACATGGGTCGTATGACCGAATGTTGGCCTAAGCGGACATCGATTCCAAATAATGTTAAAGAGACTATTTGGCAGGATTTTTTGGTATGTCATTTTATATATTAGGAACATGATATATCAATTCATGTTTACATTATTTATAAAATCTGTATAACTCTTATTTTGTCAAACGTGCAGGCGGAGTAGACCTTCAGGATGCTGATATTTCAGTCGTATATCGCCACTGGTGCAACAAAGTCACAAAGAACTACCGGGAAACAGTAAACAGCTTAAAAACAGCGGGAAAGAAGCCTCAGTGGATGAGCGCAGCTGTGTGGGATGATTTTATGAAATGGTGGGGAAACGAGGAGTTTCAGGTAAATTTATCACATGTTTAATTTACATTCTTCTACGCAAATACAAACTAGAAATGTTAAACAATTTTTATTTTTAAATTAAATTTACAGAGGCAGCCGGAGAGGAACTCAGTCAATAGGAGAAAGAACCCTGTCACACATCGTGGTGGTTCCAAGTCATTTCAGCATCACAGAGAGGACTTGGTATATTTATTAATTACGATAATAATTTAAAGATTTTAAGTTCTAAGTTGTAGATAATGTAACAATTTATATATATAATATATATGTATATGGACATATTTCAGGAGAGACAGCGTGGTGGTGCTTCTGTGAGTTACTGGGATGTTTTTGCGCATACTCATGCGTTGAGCCAGGTCGACGAAGAAGGCAACGTTTCATACTCCTGGGATCACAATGCCAAAGCGCAGTCCGCATATGTAAGTAACATAATGACTTAACACTTATATAAGTTAATTAAAATAATGTTATCTAAATTCAACTTATTTTGCATAACAACATAAGTTTCAGCAAACACGGACTTCCATTCTCGAGGGCTCTGGGCGCGACGAGTTGACCGCCGATGAGGAGGACGTAATTTTTGAGTCTGTCATGGATCCAGCGGCATATGACAGACGCTATGGTTTTGGGAATCAATCGGTAATAACTTTAACTAAAATTTTAAAATAATTATTCTAAACCAACTGTTGCACATTGTGATGGATTATAGTAAACACGAATTACAATTATTAAACACTGATAATTTAAATTTTATTTACAGGCTAAGACGGATCAGATTGAGTATCAGAGGGCTCAAGATAAGGAGGAGATTGCACAGCTCAAAGCCCAGGTCGCCGCGCTCGAGGAACGCAATATCCGCACCGAATCCAAGACGGAGGAGCTGAACAGGAGTCTTACGGAGTTTATGGAGCAATACGGTCGGTTTCCGTCTTCTGGTGGTTCCGGAGGAGAGTGATTTCAGGTATGATTTGATTTGTTTTGCTATGGACATGTATATTTGGAGAGTGTGAGGATTTGATACATTCTGATGTTTTGGATGTTGGTTTGGATGTGATTTTTGAGATGTTGACGTAGTAGTTTGGATTGTTGGATGTTGATGTTTCGTTGGATGTTGATGTTGATGTTGGATTGGACGTTTTGTTGGATGTTGATGTTGATGTTGATGTTGGATTGGACGTTTTGTTGGATGTTGATGTTGGATGGTTTATGTTGTTTATGTTGATTTGTATTGTGTATATTGATTAGTATATATGCTTATTACTTAAATTTACTAGTATGATTGATTATATGTGAGATATGTTGTATATGTGCTCGAAATTGAGCTTTTATGAGATATACGATGTTGGAGGTGGCTGGAAGCATGCATTGTTGGTTCTGTTTAAAAAAAAAACCCAGATTTCCAACGTCCTCCAACGTCCACCAACGGCTTACTGGCACAATTATTCCAACGTCTACCACGTCCTCCATCGGATTTTCCAACGTCTCTCCAACGTCCAATTTGGTCAACATCTTCTTCCATGTGGACAACCTGAACGTTGGAAGACGTTGGTATAAGCGCGTTGGTTCCGTTGGAGGACGTTGGACGCCGTTGAAATGTATACCAACGGCGTTTCCAACGTCTACCAACGGCTTTCCAACGGCCTCCAACGTCCGGCCGCCGTTGGAATACACTGTGTTTCTTGCTGTGTTATTTTATTTTTGGAAATAAAATGTATATATGTTATCATCATTGATGCCCTTATGTTTAATAATTGATTTATGAATTTAAATTGACATTTAATGATTTAATGATAATTATAATTATTAAATAATTATTTTAAATGATAATAATTCATTTTAAATAGTTATAAAGTGGTAATAAATCATTTGTAATAGTTTTATGAAGGTATATATTTTATTTGAAAATATAAGAAAATTTGTATTGCTTTATTGATATAATGGTGTTTTTTATAAATAATTGTTAATATAGATTTACATAGTTTTATAATTCAATAAGATCATTTTAATTAATTTATAATAATTAGAAATTTATTTTTAAACTTTGTTTATATTTATATGTAAATTAATTTATAAGTGAAAATATGACAGTATCTTGATTTTCAACGAAAGTTGTTACAGACTTGTTTATTTGTCATGTGCACATATATAACATACATAGACACACCCTAACATGCACATGGACATATATATACATACAAATATACATATACACTTAAACACAAACACACACACACACACACACGTGTGTGTGTATATATACACACACATTACAAAATATTAAGATATTTCTTAAAAATTTGACTTAAGCAACAAAAAGAAACCATCAACTCATCTTACATACTAAAGTACACAACATGGTCTAGCACATGGAAGAGAGGACATGATGGGGGTGTCCATGTAAAATGAAGTGATGGGGGGTGTGGGTTGAGGGTAAAAGGGTAACTATGTGTTTAGTTATTTTTTTTTAAAGTTTTTCCTATAAATACCCACCCATTTCCTCATAAATTTCTAACAGTTATTCTTCATCTTCTTCCTCCTTCTTCAAGCTATTTTAACAGCTTTCTATGTTAGCAAAATCATGGAAAAAATAATTACAAAAAGAAATTAAATTATTAGTGTGTGTATGCACATATATATTAGTATAAACACCTCAAAACCAAGTTAAAACCACTCCTTTTCCCCATCGATACCAACAGCCACACTTTCCTTCATCCTAGGCCGAGCCATGCATCACCCAAACCCATGGCCGTGAGCACCCAAGGCCAAGGCCAAGCTTATTCAAAGCTTAGGAGCTCGATTCCATAGAGTTTAAAGCAATCGTAGCGAAGCTATAGCCGATTCAAAACTAGTTCGAGCCAAAATGAAGGTGAGAAACTCTATTTATAATATAATATATTGGATGATACATATGTTTTGCTATGCTTGGTTATGATAATTGTTTATCAAGTTTGGATGTTGATTATATATTTGTTTGATTGAATTAACAAGTCACGTCGAAAATCACCTTCCTTTAATAAATGAAATGATGTATACAAGATTGTTAAACCTCACTAAAATGGTTTACAAATATTTTATAAACACTAAAATCTGATTTGGTGAAGTTTTAACAAGTTATGAAAATTGAGTCAAAAATAGGTGCGTCGTGTAACGATAGTACGTGATTTAGCATCATAGAAAGTTAAATCCATTTAGACGATGGATTCGAAGTCATAATTCTTTGTAATAAGAATTTTTCGGACCCTTATAATTATAGTTTTCAAAAGGAAAAATTAAAATTAAGATTTCACTTAGTAGATTTTGAAATATGAGCAAAACAAGTTTTTAAAATAATCGTGGTTTGGCAATTCGGAAACTAAAGCGACAAATTCTTTATAAATGATACTTTTTTTAGTTCTTTAGAAATGTCAAATAAATTTTATAAATCTTTTAAAAATGTTTTAAAAGAGATTTGAGTTATAAAAATGAATTTTTATATAATCGAAAAGTTATTTTGATTAAATAAGTTTTGAAAACACTATTTGCAGCACTATTCGTAGCACTTTTAATAACTTTTGAAATATGAATTGAAACTTAACAATTCTTTTACAAATGTGTTGAAATGAATAATTAAGTGTTTTAATAATGATTTGAAGGTTTATTGTTTATTTAAAAGAGTTTAAATAAATGATTTGAAGAAAAGCTATTGAAATAAAATGATTTAAACCAGCCTCTAAAAGCCGACAAGTATACTGGATTTTTCTATTCATGAGATCCGGATGTGAGGTGGTTAAACTAAGGAGATGTTCAGAAGCAACCAATACCCTGGCTCACCTGACCTCTTCCTTGAGCGAGGGATCAATAATGTCGAAATGTTGGAAAAGGGACAAATGTAAAAGACTCAATATGTATAAATTTAATTTGATACAACTTGGATTGTATAGAGATAATCTTCTTATACTTAGTATTAAATTCCAAAGAGGGAACTTGTACTATCTGTGTGAATTTAAAAGGTGATTTCACCGGCATTTGACAGATAGTAAAGGTTGAATGCGAAAATTGATGTTGAGTAAAAGTAGTATAATTTGCATCGACCCATTTTAACTCAGTAATGTTTTCCAATATGACTTGTCAAAATGGTTTGATAATTCTAAAGTTAAAGAGAGGTTTATTGATTCCTATATGCTGGAAAGAAATGTTTTAAAGATATATATCTCTGAAGATATTTTTGATAAAAAGAAAGTAATTAATCAAATGATAAAGCACCTATTTACCTAACATCTTTTTATCGATAATTGGTTCGAAGGAACCAGGGTCGAATTTGAGTGATTCTTCTCCGAAAACCACTTCGAACCAAATATACTTTCGAAAGTGAAGACATAGAATGATGATAAATAAATGAGGTGCTGCTTATCACTGACCCTCGGGGGAAATCTCCCATATCATATATGTGTGGCAGTAATATCTTCATTCGATCTTTGATGCAAGGGCTGCTCGCTACTAATCCCAGAGATAATTCCCCACAGATGTGGTAGTAGAGTTCCTTTGGTTTGTCCTGTTTTTGGACAACTTGTTTGGACAAATGTATGAAGTTGCATTTCTAATCACATTGATTGATCTCTATTAACGCATCATCTGTTTGGTGGCAGAGAAGGAAACTTCTCTTAGCTTAACAACCTTTCCTGAGATGTACAAGCTCAGGTGTTATACGTTTGTAGAAATCAGTTGTGTGATCATGCAATAGAAGCGTGACATTCAAAGTGGAATGTGCTATATGAAAGGTAATCGTTACCTCGCTCCTCACCCGGAAATGGATTAAATAGGGCATGCCGTAAGGCTATGTGGGTCGCGTCCATAAGGATATGGTCTTCACCCTTCTAGATTACTCTATATATGTTGAGTATATTGTGTATGCTAAGAGAGCTCTTAGATGGGTCGGTTACAACCGGGGTAATGTCATATTCAGTTCTATCAGCCAATAAGTTAGGGTATGCTGGTAAGCCGGTCTTGCCAGGTGCAGAGGTTTCAAAAGTCATTTATCCTCGATACATCCCTTTAGAGGGGTGTACTGTACAGAAGGTAGTTCATTACCCGTCATTGTATGAAAATCCATCCTCCAATAAGTGCCTTCAGACATACTTGTAAACCTAGTATGCTGGAATTTAACCAATGTAACAATTTCGGTTCAGATTCATAAGTTTTATTTGAAAAGTATTTTCAAAAGCATATCATTAAAAATAATATCTTCAAATTTGCAAATGTTTTGGTTATATAAGGTAAAAACCCGTTCTGTGTTTATATGCAGCGCGGTCTTATGAGATACTTTTGTTTTAAAAAACGCCTATTTTGAGTTTCTCATACTAGTCTCATAACTGAACCGGGGTTTATTTTCTTTTCCCTTAAATTCTGGACGCCCTATTCTCCCGAGCAGCCTAGCCGACATGTTTAGTTAGGAAAAATCTGAAAGAGCTCGAAGCATGAAGTTAGAAGATTTTTCTAAAAATTATTATCAATTTCCACCACTTGTATATTATTGCATTCCGCAATTGTTAGGATAGATATTTATAACTGTCTATGTTTGACTCTGATAAACATATTTAAAATTTTCTGCTGTAAAGATTATATGTTGAAACAATATATGTTATTTTATTCGTATGAGTTTCTATTCTGTCTTTATTTTTCTTTCTTACCCTTGACCGTCGAGCATTCTGGCACTTAAAAATATTTTCATAGCGTTTTACACACGTCATTTTATTCATTCCAAGATGTTTAAAATTTTATTTATGCGTTTAGGAACCGTTGCGAAAAGATATTACCATTATATGAAATATTTTCCATAACTGTTTGCTTTTTTCACAGCTTAGCATAAGCTCTATAATACATTTTAATATATTATTTATTTATTGTTGCAATAATTTTTGGCGCTCTATAACGGTAGTTTTACAGTATGCTACATTATTTTTTCTGTAGTGTGGTATAAACTCTATCCTTTCTCCTAACCGAATGATGTACATTTTTGCACATTACAAACATACATTTCAAACAGCAATAGGTTTCTAAAGAGTAAATATTCAGAGTTTGAACATAGTTCCAAAAAAAAAATGAAAACCATGCTTCCCTAGTCTTCCTCCTGTCAACCCATGCATATTCTGAATTTCAAAACCTGTGATTTACACAAGTACAAGTCAGAGACTATTCAGTATATCAACAGAGGTTAGGTAAATAATCAACATAGCTCAGATCTATTATGAGGGAGAACATATATACAGGTAATTATAAGGCATATGAAAAAGGCAATTTAGCAACATGCATTAGCATATGGATGCAAAAAGTAGATAAAAGAAAAATGCAGCCTAAAGAAAATGCACGCCTAAGGAAAGTCAAAGAATCAAAGATTAAATTAGGTAGCAAAACAAGGGCCAAAGCATGAAGCATGTAGTTTAGCAGCGGACCTCAACACACTGACAACAGCAAAAGATTATGAATCTTCCAGCATTCAACCCCATCAGTAGAGGAAAGGATTTAGTCGTACAACAAAGAATATTAAAACCCTGTTATGTGACCAACAAGAATACCAGAATTGCATAAGACATGCTGGATTCGTTAACATTCTAACTTCAATACAGCAGTAAATCTTAAACAACCAAGCAGCGATCAATCAAAATACTTACATCAACCAATCTGAACCAAGTGCTTCAGGTGGATGGTTGAAAATTAATATGATTTCTAACCAACTGATTTCACTTTTGGAAATATCAACCGTGCCAAAATCAAACTCAAATACGAAGATAGTGGCAGTTTGAAATAAACTACCGAAAATTTAACTCATGGCAGTAATTGAAGGAAGGTGCAAATATAAACACCAAATAACAAAAATTTACATCATTATCATTTCTACTTCTATTTTTTTTGAATGATAGTGGTTCTTTAGTTAAGGAAAGCACTCAAACTCACATTGTACATTAAAAAGTATAAATAGTGACACTTAAGATATACACCTCAGAAAACTATAGTCCATTATACATATTACAAGGTACAGATATTTGCACCGAATGAGAAAATTTTGCACGTCAAATCTTGCAATGTATGAACCAAAGGGTGACCAAGTGAAAATATTTGCAACTGAATAACTAAAATTTTACACAATCTGTCACAAATTTTGTGTAAGGGCAAATATTTGCACTCTCTGTTTCATAGTGTTGTAAGCTTTAATGGAGGTGCATAATACGTGAGTAGTTAACTGATTCAAATATGGTTTGTGTATAATTATATAACACATTACTTCAAAAGGTTGAAAAAAGGAAACAAAAAAGCACGTCCATATATGCCAATGAAATGTATTAATGTTGACATTTTATTCCTGTAGATATGTTCATTCAACATGATAGTTCAGATTCAGACAAAGCATTTGTAGTTAACGAGCAAAAAAATATTCACAAATAAAATCAATTTCTTCTAAAAAATAAATAAAAATTCTGCAGTATTAAAGTCCATAATCATTATATATGCATCCTCTAAGTAATCGAATAATGTTGCTTGCATAAAAAGAACAAATGTACCCATAATTATTTGCATGCAGATCTGACTTGGTCAAAAGTAACACCCAACATCAAACATGCATAAGTGATGTTATGGTTTACTATAAGACTTCAAGGAATGATTTATTTTAAGACTTCGCTGTCAGCAAATCTAAGCAAGCATATTTTAATCATCTAGTATTGTATTTATGTGAATCTTGATAACTAATAAGAGACCAATATACCAAATACATGTAAAACTGAAATTCTAAGTTCTTAAAAGTAATGCAAATTAAAGTTTCAACCATTCAGTTTACATATCAAGGTCTGTATATGTTATTCCTGCATCCTAGTTTTCTTGTTGTCAAATACTGACATTACACAAAAAGAATAAATGCGTCCCTATCATTGTTCACGCAAATGTATGGTTATCATATGATCTTTGCACTCAAAACGCCTACTCAAATTAATAGCTGTTAGATGAAAGCAAGGTCAAAATTATTACATAGAGATATAAATGGGGTAGAATTTACGGGTTCGATCAAAGTCATAATTTAATCTTACCCTTCAAATTAAAAAGGGCAAGATTTTTAAGAATTTTGAGGGTGTGTGTATGACCTAATAGTGACTGTTTTGGGCAGTCAAACGAGACTACACTCATTTAATAAATATTGTTATTCCAAGCATTAATCATGCATGCGAATTTCACAGTGTCACTCAATATAATAATAATTACTATGATATCAGGGAAATGAGCATTTCACCACGAGGACAAACTTTGCAGTCCAATTAGTTTTTAGAACAAACATTTAAAGAAATTACTTTCATGGCCAAAGTCAACGGAATAATTATCTTCAAGGACAAAGTCAGCAGTCCAGTTACTTTCAATGACATAATTTCATAGGTTTTTAGGCCCTAAAAACTAATTATTTTGTGTTTTGTGCTTGAAAGTAATTATTTCAGTTGTGTGTTCTATAAACTAATTCCACTTACTAAAGAAACACTTGTGACTAATTTCCACTTAGGGAAAAGTAATCTAACGTTCAACTAAGGTACGCAGTTTTTTTTCCAAAAATCTGTCGTGCAAGACCCACAGCGCCACTTTTCTTGTAAATCAACTGCAAATTGTACGCAGCCTCACTTTGAAGATTGCAATAGCCTGAACCTTGAGTTCCAAGGGTAGTTGTCTAGCTCTCGTTGGGAAGTTTAGAAGAGGAAGATCTTTTTTTTCTCAATACGTGGTACTTTCCACCAGTGCAACTAGCCAGACATGATGATACGCACATGCAATGTTGTACAAACATTCCTGGCTATTTATGCAGATACATTGGTAGTTGCAGAAAAACGCCATAGCCAGCAAGATGCATTGTTGTTTTTGATTAAGTCTAGCTAGGTTAACTAAAGATGTGCCCGCCAGAGAAAAATAAAAGGGAACTATATATATTAAGTTATTAGAACATACTGACCAGGGTTCATTTTATAAATAACCTACTGAAAAAATATACTACCAACATGGGCTCTTATCACAACTATAGACCTCATTTTGAGATGGAAAAATACATAGGCACGTTTTTTTTTGAAAGTTAGTTACTTAGTTCAGCTTAAGGCTGTTTTTGCAAAATATTTTTATGGAAATATGTGTTTATTATTATTAACTCTCCTAGCAAATGCATCTTTTATCTATTGATATAGTAATTATCATGGTTTGAGGTTCCGACCGAAACACCGAGATTCCGGTCGTTCTGTTTAGGTTTCAGTAAGGGCCGAAACGAAACCGAACTGAAATTCCGGTTCAACAGAAAAAACATATTGAACTTCAAATTATATAGAAAAAACTCAAAAATGAAATTAATTTGAATTTTCAAATATAGAAATATTCAAAATATGAAATTTTAACTTAGAAAACATACAAATTCACAAAATATATAAATGATGTAACTAAAAAAGTTGAAAATGAAATAATGAATGATTATTTTTTAGTGTTTTAAATATTTATAATTAACCGGTATTGTTTGTGTATGTCTTATTTTTCAATTAAGTTTAAATTATACGTTTTGTTTCAATAAATTAAACAAATATATGTATAATTATATGAAAAATAAATAACAAGATCCGCAAACGAAACTGGAATCAAAATTTTTGAAATTTATGAATTAGGTCGAAATTTCTAAAATTACAAAAGACCGAAACCGAGACCGAGACCGAAACCGAGATCTCGAACCTGGGAAATTATAGAAGTCATACCGACGCATAGATTGATGAGAGGGTTCTGGGAGTCCAATTTATAAGCTTCAAGATGCTCTCTTGCAGCTGCTTGATGCTGCCTTGTGGCTTTAAACTGATTGCCAGTAACGATAACAGAAGGCACACAGTTTGGAGGTTTGTGATGTGTTCCTAACATGAATTTCTGATGCGGTGTTAGCAGAGCCGGCCCATTAAAATGGATTACTCTAGGTCGAGTTAAAGTCCAATAAAAAAAATTGAAAAAGACAAGCAAAACACTTGCAATTTAATTACTGCTAGCAATCGAACCTACATCATCCCATTACATTATTACAGCCCTTAAACCACCCTACCAAGAATTTTTATTCCAAATTTATACGATAGAATTTTATTTAGAGCTTAAAAAAACAATTAACATTCTTCCTTTTCTTCATATTGCCCCCATAAGAGGGAGTTGCCCAATTCAAAGGCCTTATGGGCCTTGCCCTTGGGTCGGGTCTGGGTGCTAGATGAAACTCCAATCTCGATACACACATATAGTAGCAATTCCATGTGCCACTGCTATAAGGATGAGTATGAACTATATATCGAGCATAGTTATATCCATGTTTCAGAGCTCTAGTGTATGTTATTTTAGTGCCCAACTTCCTTAGCTCCTCTTAATTCTCAAGCTGATATTGAACTTTCTCCTAGTTTCAATGTTAGATTGATAGTTTCCAAGGATTCTTCTTAACGTCGTAAAGAAAGTAGTGTTCTGCAGAGATCTACGATGAAATGATGTTTCTCCGATGATGTAGCAGTGCTGGAAGGGGAGGTGCTTCGGTAGATTTCTGTAACAGAACCTCTTCTGAATCATCACTGTTCCAGTCCATACCCGCTGCCAAAGTTGCTCCTTTTATTTTTTTCTATTAAAGCCTTTTTCTTTGCATGTATCTTCACTGCTCTTGCTGCTTTAGACAGATCTGAATCATTTGCAAGCGGATTCCACATTTTGAAAAAAGTAGCACCTTTCTGGTCTTCTAATATTTTGGCTCTTTCGGATATAACGCTCATTGGTAGCTTTTTCTTCTTGCTGGGTTTCCTTCTCCTCACCTTTTTTTTGCATAGCCTAGACGAGTAGTGTTTTATGAATGATTGGGCAAACTGCGTTCACGAAGGCTTCAAGCGTTCCTTTTTTTGCAATAAATTTTGCCAAGATGCATTTTCACTTTGCAATCCACCAGGGGTTGGAGTTTTCAGAACCATGACTCAAGTTTGATTCTGAATTCTTGCAGTTCGACAACAATATAATTAATGGCTTCATCGTCTATACCTTCTTCAAGAAGAAAATTAATTAAAGTTAATCGAGCATCAATATCATCCTCTGCTTCTGATAAAGCTTTAGAGAATTACTGAATGGCTTTTCCTCTATCCTTCATAGGTAAATAACTTTTAGCAATTTTAAGATATAAACCAGCTCTATCATCTAAAGGAATTTCTCAAGTATAGAGTAGAATTTCAAAGAATAATCATAGTGACCGAGCTTCACAAGAGAGTCGCCAACTTCTGTGATGGTATTAGAGTTTCTTTCTGCTTCATTTAAGCCAACCTCAGCATATTCAAGATTTCCAAGATTAGCATGGCACACTATTCCTTTCAAGTGTAATGATAACTTGTTTTCTTCACGATAAGGCAAGGCATTATCAATATGGTACAGTGCTTTGGTGTAATTCCCATTTTCAATATACATGTTGATTGACAAATCAATAGTTCGACCAGCTTTAGAATGGTTATCATTCACAAAATCCACCAGCACACTAATTGCCATCTTCGGCTTGCAATATTTGTTATACATCTTCGCTGGCCACTAAATGTTATCAGAACAAAGAGATACAATTTGGCTGTACAAGTTTGCTGCTTTGTGACATTCTCCGACTTTGAAATATCGTTATGCAAGGTCAAATCTAAGAGCCATGTCTTCGAGATTGGCATTTGTCTCCTTTTGAAGACAGTGTATACTTAAGCTGGCCAGAGTTGTTTCGCTTCATGGACCAATCTACAAGCTTTTCCCAGAGAGATGGATTCTTTGGCGAGAGGTGAGCAGCAATCAAGTAAAAAATTCATAGCCTTTGGTTTATCACCCTTTGAATCATATATGTTACCGAGCATATAGTACACATCAGGGGTAAATGGTAAAACTCCAACAATTACTTCCAGTTAAGTAGCAGCCTCATCATAATTTCCTGATGCATTATAAAGTGTAGAATCACCAATTTTCCTAGCAATCTCGGGATTAAGGTTAGATTTTGGCCTCTCCCTCTTTCACTTTTCTTTCCTTTTCTTTTTGACCTTCTACTTCGGTGGCCAGAATATATATAGTCATCAACAATATCCCTTGCAGCTCCCTTCATATCCTCTTTCAGCTTTTTAGCATGCTCGTCGTGATTCTGTGAATTAGAAGGTGCCTTTCTTTTTTTCTCGGCCAAGGCTTCATATTTAAGACGTTCAAACTGTTGGTAAATCTCAACACCATTACAAGAATCATTTAAAGCAAAATCCAGTGGATCCATCTCTCCATAAAACTTGTCTTCCTCTTCATCTTATTCGTCTTCATCTTTGTAATCATCTTCTTCCTTATTAGTGTCCTCGTACGTAATGGTATTCTCAATGTTTTCATTTGTATTCATGATTGTATTTGCTTCCATTTCGTCTGCTGAAACATTGTCTTCAGGGCTCTCCATTGATAGATGTTTTGTTTCTTCTTTGTCACAACCTTTGGACCTGTAAAGAATTGTAGTGAGAAGAAGATCCACAATTTGATAACAGCAGGTGTTTAATTTATATAAATCTTTGTAAATATACACCAAATACAAACATATAAAACTAAAATTTATAACATAAGGAAGATCACTTAGTGTGAAAATTTCAAGCCTATTGCACTTACAAACCCATAAATACATCGGTTCTGAAACAACCCATTGACCTATACACAGCATTAAACTTTCAAAATTTTCATCTAGTATATCAAGCATGTATAACATAAGGAAGAACGCCGAGCTAGTGTAAAATTTCAAGCCACAAGTTGGCTGGATAGAAGACCACTATAGTCACATGCTTGTCATTCAGTTGCCAAGTAAAACTTATAATTATAAGTTGCTACTTGATATTTCCAACTTGAAAAAGCGAAACAAAAAAAAATAAAAAAAAATCACTCGATGTAATTATCAAATGCTAAAATAAGGTTTCATGAGAGAGTAAATTAGAGTGCAACGTAATAAAGCTGGGAAGTTATTCGTCAAAAGCAGCGGTTTAGCAGCAGACAACAAATAGACGTTGAACAGTCATTTGAAATGCCAAAAGATGTAATAACTGAAAAAAATACTGGACGGTTTCAGAGTGGACTTCTTGTTTTAACTATGCCTAAATTGTGATTAGTGAAATTGAGACAGTCACAAAAGAAAAGACCTTATCAAATGAAACAATAAAAGAGGAAAAATCAAAGTAAGATGCAACAAAAGAGGCAGAGCTGAAGCAAGAAGAAGAAAAATACGAACAAGAGCCAAGTCCAGAAGGATGTCATATAAAATACGATGGCTAAATTATTCAAATTTATCCACGTAAATAGGACAATTTTGCATGTTTGTATATACTTGCCCAGTTCTAACACTCGAAATTTGTCCAGTAAATAGTAAGATTCTGCATGTGTATGCATGTATGATTTTCTTGGAATAAACACTACACTAAAAATCTCCTCACGTCCAATATAACAACAAAACAAAATTAAACTTTCCTATTCTTTTTCCACACTTAACATAAATTGACTACTAAGGAGAAAAAGACCATCTCCTTGCTTAAAAATAACTTGAAGAAATCAAAACAATAAATACAACATAATGAAGCAAATAATTAATCTACTTGGTTACTTAGCTTGGCTGATATATTTTTTTAAATAGTCCAAAACATTATTGTATTATTGTAAAATGTAAGCATTATTTTCTTCTTTTAAATATTACAAAACTGTTAAAGTAGAAAAAGAGAGAGAATTATAATTTTAGAGGAGAATAGACAATTTTTTTTTTATAATTTGCTTTTTGTCTTGTCTACAACCTGCTTTCAACACAACAAAATGACCACATATATATAGTGGTTTACAACCCTTACAAACGGACATAACCTTTTTGAACAGACACCCTTTCACTTCAATAGACATGACTTTTACTTAATAGACACGACTCTTCATTTCAATAGACACGACTTTTCAGTGAACGGACAAGACTCTTCACTGAATAGATATGACTTTTCATTCGAATAGACATGACTATTCATTCGAATAGACATGACTTTTCACATCAGCAGACACGACTCTTAATTTTTGGTTTACACCAACAATGCCTCCCCTAAACCAAAATTTCTTCGAACACCTAATGCAGCAACAATTCTTGAGAAAGTAGTCCCTCCAAGCGGCTTTGTGAAGATATCAGCAATTTGTTCTTCACTTCGACAATACTCAAGACTCACTTCTTCTTCACGAACGAGTTCTCGTAGGAAATGGAAACGTAGACGAATATGTTTTGTTCTTCCATGCAAAATAGGATCCTTTGAGACAGAGATAGTAGAACTATTGTCGCAATAAATGATCGTAGGATCTTTTTTGCTTGAAGCTTAGATTTTCAAGAATTCCTCTTAGCCACAAAGTTTGACATCCTGCTAGAGATGCTGCGATGTACTCCGCCTCAGTGGTAGAAAGTGCCACAACTGGTTGTTTTTTTGAACACCAAGAAATAATTCCACTTCCAAGGTTAAATGCATAACCTGAAGTACTCCTTGAATCATCGATACTTCCACCTAGATCGCTGTCCGTATATCCAACAAGCTTCACAGGCACATGAGCTTCATAGAAAATGCCATAGTCAATAGTTCCTTTAACGTATCGTAAAATTCTTTTTGCAGCTTTCCAATGGTTTGAGAAAGGCTTCTCCATGAATCTGCTAATCAAGCTTACTGCGTACATGATGTCGGGTCTTGTAGCAGTGAGATACATCAAATTTCCAACTAGGCTTCGAAAAATAGTTGGATCCACAAACTTTCCTTCACCATTTTTGCACAATTTCGAACCTGCAACACAAGGAGTTGAAACTGGATTTGCATTCATCATATTGAACTTCTCCAATACTTGAGCAGCATATTTTTCTTGCGAGATAAAAATCCCACATTTTGATTGCTGAACACCTATCCCTAGAAAATGATGTAATTCTCCCAAATCCGTCATCTCGAACTCCTTCATCATTGAATTTTTGAATTCAGATAACATCTTCATATTATCTCCAGTAAAAATCAGATCATTCACGTATAAACTCACGATTATGAAACCTCCTTTTGAATGCTTCTTCATGTAAAGAGTGTGTTCAAAAGGACACCTTTCAAAGCCATTCTTTAAGAAGAAATTATTGATACGATCATAGCATGCACGGGGGGATTGCTTCAGCCCGTATAAAGCTTTCCGCAGCTTATACACCTTTTCCTCTTCGCCCCACTTCACAAAACCAGGAGGTTGTTGAAGATAAATTTCATCTTGAAGAAAACCATTCAAGAAAGCTGATTTCACATCCATATGCAGCAGCTTTCAGCCATTTTGGGCAGCAAGAGAAATCAATAATCGAATTGTATCAAGTCGAGAGACAGGAGCGAATACCTCATTGAAATCTTCCCCTTCCTTTTGCTTATACCCCTTCGCAACCAAACGTGCTTTGTACTTGTTGATGGAGCCATCAAGATTTGTTTTGGTTTTGAACACCCATTTTACACCAATGGCTGATTTGTGTGAAGGCAATGTGGTAAGCTCCCACGTACCATTTTTCTCAATAGACTTGATTTCATCCTTCATTGCATTCACCCATTTTTCTTCCTTTGATGCTTCTTCATAAGTGATTGGATCTTCTCCCGCAAAAAATGCAAAATATACATGATCCATAGTGTCAACTTCTTCGGTTGTATCATAGATTTCTCTCAAGGATCGCGTCCTTCTTTCCGCCGTTGGTGGTGAATTTTGCTCCTGCTCAACCCCATTATTTTTAGGCTGTTGTTCTTCAATACCAAGATCAGCATCAACACCTTGTTCCAAAGAAGTTTCCTCTTCAAGATTTAGAGTTTGCCATCCAGGTAATTCTGCAAAATCTGAAAAATTATAACAACCATTTTCATCAAAGCGAACATCTCTGCTGATAATCATCTTCTTCGTCTTCGGATTGTAAAGCTTGTAAGCTTTAGTCCTTTGACTATAACCAATGAAAATGTCTTTTTCAGATTTGTCGTCGAGCTTCGATCTTAAAGCATCAGGAATATGAGAGTATGCAAGACAACCAAAAGTTTTTAAATGAGCAACATTTGGTTTCTTGCCATACCAGACTTCATTTGGAGTGGAATCCTTTAAGCTCTTCGTTGGTGATCGGTTGATTAAGTAAACGGCACAAGAGACCGCTTCAGCCCAAAAACATGCAGGCAAGTTCTTATTCTTCAACATGCATCTGACCATATTCATTATTGTTCGATTTTTGCGCTCTGCGACTCCGTTTTGTTGAGGTGAGTACCTAGCAGTTAACTCATGGCGGATTCCATGATTTTGGCAGAATTCTTCAAACTGAGAGGACATGTATTCTCCTCCACGGTCACTCCTTAGATTTTTTATTTGATGACCGGAATATTTTTCAACTTGAAATTTGAACTCTTTGAAGCAAGAGAAGGCATCTGATTTTTCTTTGACACAATAAACCCAAATTTTTCTTGTGTAATCGTCAACAAATAACAAGAAATATCTGTTGCCTCCAAGCGATGGCACTTGCATTGGTCCACAGAGGTCGGTGTGAACAAGCTCCAGAGGTGATTGAGAAATCCACTTCGATTTGGATGAGAAAGATTCACGATGTTGTTTTCCCAATTGGCATTCCTCACATGCTTCGTTTATCACTTCAAGTTTAGGCAGCCCTCGGACTATTTCTTTGGTAGACATTTCCTTCAAACTCCGGAAGTTCAAATGGCCAAACCTCTCATGCCATAACTTGGAAACTTCATCATTAGAAGTAGCAATCATGCACGTACTGCTTACGATGTCAAGTTTGATCGGAAATAATTTGTTGGATCCCATCACAATATTTGCCACTTGTTGGTCATTCTTCTTCATGCTATATTGATCTCCAACGAATCGAAAATCAAATCCTTTCTTCAGCAAGTGACCGACGCTAAGAAGATTGTTACGTATGCCTGGTACATAAAGAACCTCCGACATTTTTTCAACTTTTCCAGCCTTGGTTTTGAAAGAAATTTCGCCAACACCTTGAATTTTGTATGATTTTGCATCTCCAATAGTAACCTGACCATCATCAGCTTCCACAAGACTTGAAAATAGATTTTTATTTCCAGTCATATGCCTACTTGCACCACTATCCAAGTACCATACGTTTTCAACATTTCCATCCGAAGCGATCAACAAAGATTCAGATTTTTCTGCTTCATTATGCATAAAACCAGCAACTGGCTTCTTTTCAGGATGTTTCTCCCAACAATCATTTGCTTTATGACCCGGCTTGTGACAGAAATTGCATTCAAAATATGGTTTTTTGCCTTTGTATTTGCCTCGCGCCTTGTTACTTTGGAATGATCGTTTCTCCTCCTTTGATTCTTCAAATTTTCCACTATTCCTGCTGTTACTTTTGCCATGGGATGGGCCTTGAACTTTTATGGATGTGAATTGAGATTTTAAGGCTTGATCTTGAGAAGAATTTGTTTGTTTACTTCTCATCAAGATTCTAGCCTCATGAGCTTCCAGCCTTCCTTGCAAGCCTTCAAGAGAAAGTGAAGCAATATCATTTGATTCCTCAATTGCAACCACAATATGATCGAACTTGATTGGTAGGCTCCGTAGAATTTTTTCAACGGCTCTTTGAGTCTCCACGACTTCTCCGTTTGAAGCCATCTGATTTATGATGGAAGTGAGACGAGTAAAATACTCTGAGATTTTCTCACTATCCTTCATTTCGAGCTTTTCGAATTCAGCTCGTAGTGACTGCAGGCGAACCTTTTTTTACTTGATCTTGGCCAGAATACGTTGTATTCAATATTTTCCAAGCCTCCTGAGCATTTGCAACTTTTGAAATTCTCTCATAAACTTGAATTTCAAGTGTCTGGTAGATTTGGAAGAGAGCCTTCCGATCTTTCTGTTTTTTGCTTTTCAGAAGATCTCTTTGGGCAACTGTGAGTTGCGTTTCATCTTCCGGCGCACCAACACCTTCTTCAACAACTGTCCACAAGTCTTGAGATTCAAGACAGAGCCTCATTAGATTGCTCCAATAATCAAACTTTTCACCATTGAATCGAGGAACAAGGGAGACAAGGTTGTTTGACATTTTTCAACCAAGCTCTGATACCAATTTGTTAAAGTAGAAAAAGAGAGAGAATTATAATTTTAGAGGAGAATAGACAAATTTTTTTTTATAACTTGCTTTTTGTCTTGTCTACAACTTGCTTTCAACACAACAAAATGACCACATATATATAGTGGTTTACAACCCTTACAAACGGACATAACCTTTTTGAACAGACACCCTTTCACTTCAATAGACATGACTTTTACTTAATAGACACGACTCTTCATTTCAATAGACACGACTTTTCAGTGAACGAACACGACTCTTCACTGAATAGATATGACTTTTCATTCGAATAGACATGACTCTTCATTCGAATAGACATGATATTTTTTTTAAATAGTCCAAAACATTATTGTATTATTGTAAAATGTAAGCATTATTTTCTTCTTTTAAATATTACAAAACATCACATTTACAGGCATCAATCGAGAAAATGTTATGCTTGAATCCACCTCATATGCAAAACAAAAGAGGAAAACAAAAATCTAAATCACTACAATTTCTTCGTATCTTCCTCACTGGAAAGGAAATTGTTCTTACCAAACTGGAGTTCATACACTTGAATGAATCAAATTCTCTATACAAACTGGCTTGCATGAGTACTGTAGGAAAATTCAAATTAAAATACATATACTCTTGGATATCTACATGGCCATAAATAATTACTACCGATATACTTTAGCTTACAAACCATTAAAAATCGATCGAGGAAAAAATTGCTAGTCATATTACAAAAAAAACAACAGAAAGGCTGAATAAACGAATTGACGGTCTGAGTACAAAAATTACCTGCTACCAAACTATTGATTTTGTGGTATAAAAATGAATAGGAGATGGCGTCAGGTTATGGTTAAGTTCATTGGTGGAGTGAATCGAAAAGTGATGGGTAATTTGTGGAGTGAATCGAAATGACGTCAGATTTAGGGTAAGCCAATGACTGGCCCGTGCTACGCACACCGACAGTGTTGTATCCAATATGAGGATATTAGAGGTATGTGTTGTCATGGGAAAGACATGAACGCAAACACAACAACAGAATGAAATGAAATTATATTCAATTGATAAAGTACAACATATGTATTGTTAACATGGAGAAGGAGTATTGTTAAATGTAGGAATTCTGTATAGAAATGGTGTATAAACTACGGTCGTATCTATGATTACCGAATGAAGACAGTCATCATCGTGGATATCAAATTGCTTTGTTGATGTCAACTGTACTGTTTAGGCAACAGGTTACAATTGTACACCAACTCTACCCAAGTTAAACAATCTACAGACTTGCAGCCAGTGTTATGGACTGAGAGTGGGGAAAAAATAGGCGAAATAATGGTGAAAAATATTATAAGACACGAAAACAGAGAAAGATATGTATGCATACGTCATTAGGTCGTCAAACAATTTGTTGATACTGTTTGTGCACCACAAAAAACGACTGAACATGCATAGAAGAAACTGGATATATTAACATGCACAAGCCGAATCATTGTCAAATTCTTGAGTTTTCCAGTGCACGCAGGAATCATGCCTGTGAGTTTAGTGTTCCCTACAATTATAATCTTCTTAAGGTTATCTAGCTTTCCAATGGACGGTGAAACATGTCCGTTTTTGTCAGCGTATTGTGGAGTCAACCTGGTGACTCTGCCTGCCTCATCACAGTCGATACCGTACAAGTTGCAGCAGTCGGTTGACTTGTTCCAGTCATATAACAGTGAGGGATTGGTGAATGATTCTTTTATTTTCAGCAGCACGTTGGAATATTTTTCGTGGCATATTATCTGACTTGATGCAGGTGATGCAGTTGTGAACGATGGTGAAAGGAAAAGGAGTAGAAAGATTAACGGAGAAGTGTTACATGTAACCATGTGGAAGAAGCGGGAATAGTGAAATGAAATCTGGGTAAAGATGATATATGGTGTGCAGACTTATATAGCAAGATTAAGTAAGTTCTATATTCAAAATATGTTGTAGAGAGTTGTGCTTGCAGATGACAAATTGGGTTTGCTCTTACCATGGAGTACATTACATTTTGAGTAATATGCAGAACAACTTCTTGAATTAGCACTTCCACGTTGACGGTAGGTGATTAAGATATGGATGTTGATAATTATTAAGAACTTATAAGCTGACTTATTTCATTGAGATCTGGGATCAGGGTAGTGTGTTTGTGCATATGCTTTAATCTTTGTACTGTTAATAAAAGAATCTATACTATAATATTATTATTGAGTTAGATTTCAAGAGCACACATGCCTTGTAACGACCCGTATTTTACGTGTCGACATATCGTAAAATAGTTACCATCTAGACGTGTGAATGCTTGATCGAGTGGAGCGACTTATGGGAGTCAACGACTTAGTGCTTAAGTCGTATGAAGTTAACTCGTGTAGAGGCTTAGGTTGAAGGGTAGCTTAAGTTGTTTGGAGTTGGGTCGTGTACGAGTTACGACTCATAGGGTGGCCGACTTAAGGAAGGTGACCGACTCAAGGGGTGAACGGGTTATAGGAGTGTTTGACTTAGGAGCTAACGGCTTAAGCTAGTAAACGACCTAAAGGATGTAACGACTTAAGGGTTAGTGGCTAACGGCTCAGAAAGGTAGGCCGACTTAAGGAGTGAACGACCTAAGGCTTAAGTCGTTATGGTATAAGTCGTAGGGGACATAGGCTTAGTGTTAAGTCGCATGCACGTGTTAGGTCGTGTATGCTATAAGTCGTATACGAGTTAAGGTTAGGTCGGCCATATCGTTGAGTCGGCAGGGGCTTGAGTCGTGAGTCGACATGTGTTCTGGGTTCAGGTCGGCAGGGGACTAGGTCGTGTGACCCTGTGTAGCGTTAAGTCGTTCGAAGGCCTTAGGTTGTTAGGTCGAGGCACTGTCTGTGTTGAGTCGTACCTATGTTGGGTCGAGTCTGGGTTGAGTCGCGTGAGCGACTTAGCGTTAGGTCGTGGGCCTCTGAATATTTAGATAAGTCGTGGGTCGTAGAGGGTTGAGCCGTGTTGTGTTAAGTCGTATAGTGCCTTGAGTCGTGAGTCGTGGACGACTCATAGGGGCGGACGACTCAGGGGGGGTTTCAGCCTATTAATAGAGGGGTTTGGCTCACTTTTTGGCACCGGATTTTGAAGCGACGAAGTGCTGCCATTTTGAGAGCTCGACTACAACACTTCTTCACTTCTTTTCTCCACTCTAATCTAGTGCTAACATCCATACAAGATTGAAGATCAAATCGACGATCCAAGAGCCAAAGTTGAAGATCTTCATCCAACAAAGAGAGATTTCATCGATTGAAGCGAGATTTTTGCCAGATCAAGCTTGGTTCCTTACTGTCCAGATCTGGAGTTGATTGTTTTTAAGGTGTTTAGGTGATTCGGTGAGTGGTAGTTATCTCTCACACGGACCCAAGGGAGTATATTGGATTGGTGGCTTGTTTATGTGTTAAAGATAGCGATTTCTTGCATTTTCCTTAAGTCTGCATGTAGATCTATCATCTACGAAGTTTTGACACCTATTTTGCTACATGATTACTTGTATAAGTTCATTCATCAAGTTATAGAGACATTTGCCTATGATTCATACTTGTTAGATTTGGACACTTTAATTACCAAATTGCCATTATTGTTGTAATTGCTTATTAGATCTTGTTGAATGTTTGATTGCTTGGATTAATGATTGATTTATGATTGGTTTGATTGTTTCAAATTAGCTAGTAGTTGATTTGAACAAGTTGGTCGAAGATGATTCAAAAGCTAAGTGGAAGGGCTCTTGAATGGTGAAAGCTGCTTGTGGCATATGAAGTGGATGTGGAAGCTCATATGGATAGATTTGATGATGATGGACTTTGCCATGATGCGAGGAGGCAAACCATGATGTTGAGATGGGACTTTGCTATGATGCGATAAAGCAAAGTATGATGTGAGATAGTCTTGGCGTAATCCAGGCAGGGATCATTCCAAGCATGTTGATAACTCGAGGGATGGTTCGAGTTGGTTGATAATGGATTTCTCGAGAGGTAGCTTGGGCTAGTATGAGAATAGTCGTCGAGGAGGATGACTAGGAGGCTTGGATCTCATCGTTGTTGAAGGTTCTAGTAAACTCAAAGCAAGAGTACGTGGGGCGCCCAAACGACTACAGGTAGGTGGTCGGGACACCCAAAAGACTACAGGCAGGTGGTCGAGTACTCTGGGCAGAGTAGGTAAGTCGTAGGCACGGGTCACGATGACGTGCAGAGTTTATCTAGAATCGGGGTTACCATTAACCCTTGACAGGCGGTCATTCAACTAACGGTGATATCGAGGCAATGATAACAGTGATAGCCAGAGTCATGGATGTTTGGTTGTATCATCATTCGGTCTCAAGAACGGTGTTTTCTGGGTACTTATCTGATCTTGGTTTAGGCCTTGGGGGTTTGTATTTGGAAAATATCGACCTTGACTCGAGTTATAATTACTTTATTTCGAATGTCTGCTTTGCTATGCTTGTTTATGCTTAGTGGGTCTGGGGGCTATCACTGTAGAATGAGGTGGAGTGAGATGGTTAAGTTCCTATTCCTTTTATCCTTTATGCTCTTTTGGTATGTTTGATAGTTAATTTACTGCTCACTAAGACTGTTGTCTGACTCAAGGTTTTATGTTCAACTCTTATTACCTTGGGCTGTTCATCCATGTTGGGATGGACAGACTAGGTAGCAGGTGACAGCTGCTGTTCTTGGTTATCAACGATGCAGATGACGAAGACGAGCTGGAGGCTAGCATATTAGTTTTCTTACTATATGTACTGGATGTTCCGCTGCTTGTATATGTTTTGAGTGTTATGTAGTGAGGCTTGATGTATTGATTGTTCAGATGCTTGTATCAAACCTTTATGAAGTCTATATGATGATATTCTGTTATGAGCTTCACTATATACATATATTTCTCTATTGTATTTTGTCCATGCGCTGTGAGTTGTACGATAGAGTTTCTGTTTTACCTTACCTTGACCATCGTCCATGGCTGCCTGACACGCTCTTCAGCGCACTATTTCCTTGTTTTGGTGCGGGAGTCATGGACGGTCGTCACATGCCTCCTTCATAATTTGGAAAATGAACAGTCACGTTTTTAATTTCTTTCTATTCCAAACTTTGAAATGCGATAACTTTTTCTGCATTAATTGAATTTAAGAATCGATTTCACTATTAAATCTCAAATTTAATATGCTTTCCAATGATATCCTTTGTTGATAGCTAAAAATAATTTTTTTTAAATCATAGTTTTTCGGATTATTCATATTATTAAGGCTATTAAATCTGTTTGACTTTATTTCTTTTAACTAATCTATGTCGTTGATTGTTTTGAAAACTTCCAGCCTCTGATTCAACTTTCACAAATTGCAGTCAAGTCTAGTGAAATTCAACATTATCAAAATACATCAACAATGTTAGATGGAATTAGAAATGGAACCAGATAGCTCAAAAGCATTAAATACAATTATATGCTTCTTATTATATTGAATTTTCTTTGACCGTAAAAGAAATACAATGATATTCTTCACATTAAAATAAATATTGTTGAATAATGGTTGTTAGTTTCAACACTTCAGACATAAAATATGTATGCTTTAGATTTAACATATTTTTCACAGGAATCGTTCAAAACAGAAATAAATCTCTTTATCCTCTAATCTTATCATTCTACAATAATATGATGCTACATAATGTTAACGATAAAAATGGCTTTAACGCTAACACCCGGTGTAGCTCGTGATGAAGTGAAAGCTCCACCCATTTGCACGGGAATCAAAGTAAAAAGAAAATTGCCGAAAAGTAAAAGAGACAGAGATTTTTATAGTGGTTCGGCTTCTAATAAGCCTACGTCCACTTTACATCTTCCATTATGTTTTTCGAGCACACTTTACAAGATTACAACACTTTTACAACACGATCTCTTGATTACAACACTTTTACAACACGGTCTCTTGATTACAACACGATTAGAGAAAGGAAATTAGAATTTTGATGATGGATTGCTCCTTGGATTCATGTTGAATGAAGTAGATTACTTGATGAAGATTCTTCGGTGTTTGAAGTGTTTGGAGACTCGAGAAATCAGCAGAGTCTCGGTGCTTTGGAATCCGGAAAAGTCCCCTTCTAGTTGGAGTAAGTGGAGTATTTATAGGAGAGTTCGGAGTTAGGTCGGCAGGGACAACCTAAGGGTTAGGTCGTAGGTCGGTAGGGACGACCTAAGGAGATTGGTAAGCAGCTTAACATGTTGAGGTACCAGGAGTGACCTAAGGAGTTGGTAGGTCGTAAACGACCTAAGGAAGTATGGTTCATGACTTAAAGAAATGGCGATCTAAGGGAGTGAGTAAGTAGTAGGTCGTTAGGTCTTAAGTCGCTAAGTCGTTAGGTCTTAGGTCGCTAAGTCGTTAGGTCTTAGGTCGCTAAGTCGTTAGGTTGCAAACTTTAGGTCGGCAGAAGTGTTTGGTCGGGTACTAGTTAGGTCGTGAACAGGTTATGCCGCATGAGTTTCTGAGTGGGTAGGTCGCTCATGCCTTTAAGCAGTTAGGTCGCTGGAAGCTCTAACCCGTTAACTCGCTGGAAGCTCTAACCCGCTAACTGGCTGGAAGCTTTAGCTCGTTGGATACTCCATGCCCCAGGTCGCATACCGTTTTGGTCGGGGCGCTGCCCCGCACCCCGCCGGGGCGCTGCTCCCTGGACACCTGCGACCTGACCGGTCAGGTCGAACACCGTAGCGGTGGCGTTGCCCCCACACCCCCACCTTGGGGGGTTGGCACCTCCCTTGGACCCCCCTCCGTAGGGGATCTTATATGAGAAATCTTTCAACGGAACTTGTCTTATTGAGATGCTGAGTTGATCAATCTTTAAGACGAGCTATCTTTGGTTTTCTCGGTCGGTCTTTTGATATCACGGCCTTGCTGAAAAAGACGGGATAACACATAATGTGTTCTTAGACATAATCAGTTATGAGATCATCATCAACACTTGCGTTCTCATGAATCATGTCAACATTGCTTTTGGCATTTTTGGATCAATGGTCAAGTGTAAACCAAATGTTGTTACCTGCATCTCTCTTATAGATAGTTATTATCAAAGCAGTAAATGGAATCAATGACATCAAGTATGAAAGGAAATGATTGATAAAGGTATCTCACTAAATAAAGTTACATATAATACAGCCGATGCATGGAGCAACAGCTGATGCATAAAATAAATTTATATGTGTATAATTTATATGTATATTGTGTGGAAATTTTATCTTTGAAATCATTTTTTCTCGATATTTTGCAATTGTTTATCAAGCACCAGTACTATCTACATTACCGTTTTCAAAGATTTATACACAAGTTTTAGACAAAATACAAACTTATTTGAAAATTGATAAAAAGATCACTATTTCTTAATCAATGAACCATATAAATCATTTAAACATACTATGATGACAAGAGGTTGAGTGCGGTCCGTATGCGAAGCACGGTTTCACACTAGTTTACTGTAATTGTTACGATTAAACCGTTGCTTCTCCTTCCTTTATTGGCTTGTGATATTCTGGCTTTAATGGGGGTGAGCTGGTGTTGAATTTTCTTATTCCTTTTTTTATTCTTTTTAATCATTCGCGTAATATGATATCTACATTGATAAATCTTTGATTACCTGATGCAGCAACATATTGATTATTTTGTTATCTGCATTTGTGCAGCAGGTGGTCTATGCTACACAGATGGGCGGTTGTGCAAGTATGAGTTTTTTACAGTACGTGTATTGGTAATCTTACTTTATTGATAGAGAGAGTATACCGAGAATCATATATTTGATGTATTCTTGAATGACTGGTGTTTGTGAACCGTGTACTTTTTTCTGTGTATCGACACTTTTGTGATTATGTATGGTCCACATAATTCATGAAAACCTGGTGTGTGTAAATTATTGGGTACTACATGAGAACGAAAGAGAAAAATCATGGTCACATCTGTAAGGAGTTGTGCTGCGTCCATAAAAGAGCCATATTCGACTGCGACATGTTTCAGGATGACATCCACCAGGTCCAACTTTCAACACCATCTATTAGCCATCTCAATGTATGGTATAACTACTCTATTGGTGGTACCTCTCCATACACAACTTGTAGTGCGTTAGAGGAAGAAATTTGGACACATGTGAAGAAAAAAAGGACTCACATTCTTCTGCTGATTTCGTCGGCCTGATCTATAACATTTTTAGATGTTATACTGTTCTAGGTATGTATGTTATGTGCTTTTTTAATAATATGTTCAGTTAAAATTTAAGGTGCTAAATTTGAGTTAAAAGGTTTTGAGTTGATTTGGCTTATTTAAAGGGCAATTGACTATTTTATGTTCCAGTTTGTATAACCAACAGCAGTTCCATCCATGTCCTCTTGCTATTTAAACAAATTAAACTACCTAGACATGCCAATTTATACTATAATGAATTAAAATAGTAAATAAAAAACCACTACTGTGTCATATATTATCTGTCGCTTCTTTCATTCCACTTAAAATTTTTATCAACTATCTTCTTACCTCTACATGGGTGTCATCATTTTAACATAGTTTTTACAGTATTTTCTTTACGAACAATGAATCAAAATGTGCAAATGTCATCCCATTTGGTGTATGTTACAAACTTGTCTACCATTAGAGTTAGAGTGGCTTGGCTATTGTTATTGATTCGCCGAAACACAAATGAACCATACAAACCCAACATGCAATATCTTGACTGCGAAGGTTCAACTACCAGGTATGATCTTTTCTTGGTAAATGTCATATGCGATCATGTACGTTAGAACCTAAATTTCCTTATTCACAAATGTGCGTAGTGTTTTGGGTGCAATATCTACCATCCTTCAACTTACAAAGATGGATAGCACATAATCAGTTAACTGGGAGCTTTGTATTGATTATCGTATGTTTTATACCGTAGGATACTCCATCAACCAAACAGTATAGCCCAAGAGGATATGCAAACCAATGATAGTAAAAAAGGCTTTCAACTGTGGAATGCAAAGGAAAAATAATTAATCAAGGTTTCAATCTTAAGCTCTATAACCTAATTATGCGTGAAACAAATTATTTTGTTCTAATTAATCTTAATTTAACATGTTGACAACAACAATGTTATCAATGATAAACTTAATAGTCGAGCTCCTGTGATAAGTGGATGAAAGGGAGGGCGAAAAGGAATTATCATTGAAGTTACACTTAACTTTCTACAAAATTTTACATAACTATGAAATTTTCATCCTTAATGCTCCTGCTCATCTTTTAATACATTTTCTGCCAACTTCAACTTTCAGTAATCATCTTTGTAACATATTGGTATACACCAAACGTATGAAGCCTATGCTTCCACCCAATGCTTGGTCAAAACTCAACCGTAACCTCGCAGTTGAACTGCAGCATTACATCGTTATAGATGTACAGCATCACGACATCATCAGATTAGGACAAATGTAAATACTTTTACAGTACACTGAAGTAACAGCTGAAATACTTAAACGGTAGTTGACAAAGAAGTAGGTACAATATCACTATTCTTGCTGAAGTAAACATGTTTGATATTGCGAAATAAAAAAAAGAAAAGTAGCGAACAAAGAGCAACCGTTGTAGATTTAAAACCATAACTATACTGTATATGAAATCATAGACTGTTGGATATTAATTTTTTTGCTTTTTCTCACGAATGTTGATCCCAGGAGCTGCTGCAGCAATCTGATCCATATCTTCATCCTGTGTATAAGGGAAGTAAGATGTGGTTTAACTTCGTAAGTAAGAAATAGCTAGAAGCAGTAACAGGTTTCCATATGAAGTTAAGGCACGCAGAGAGAGGATGGTGTTGATAGGTATAAGAGTTCAAAATATAGGTATTCGTAGTACGATTGTAAGGAACCGATTCTTCGACTCCCGAAAGTCGACATTAATACGTCCACTGTATCAACTGCCGAGCAATCGAAGGCCGGAAAACCGAACTCTTAGGGTTTAAGAAGAAGAAAATGATAGAAGAAGTAAGAAAGAAAGAAAAGCAACAGAAACGATATCAGAATCTCACAGTCGCAGCGGAATAACATATAATAAATAAATGAATAATATTTAAACAGAATCACTATATCAGTTATTACATCACATCACATTACATTACATTATCAGAGTTTACAACAACAAACAGTGGAAAAGAAATACTATATACCAGTTGATACGCCATGCCATCCAGCTTGCCTCCAGATCTCTACATCAACTCCTGAATTCCAGAATGAACTGATAACCTGACTCTAGGCTGACCGTGTGGAAATTGGTGGGCACCCAGAGTTTAGAAAGGGAAAAATAAACTCCAGGTCAGCCATGAGACTGATGTAAGAACTTAAAACAGTTATATCTTTAAAACAAACAAAGAAATATTTTAAAATAGATCCGCAATGCTTTTAGAAAATAAAACTACCATAAGGCCTTCCGCCACACACAATGCAAACGCCGAATTGGAGGAGATTTCTTCTTATGGTAGTCAAACATGCTTGATACACAAATTTCTTTGATATTATTACTTAAGTGCACAGTGGAAAATCTTTCGAAAGTATAATATAAATCTTAGCCAACATAGGCATTTCACACTATGCCTACTATAGCTACCATCTAAATAGTGGTGACCACCATAAGTAAATGGCAGGTTCTACAACTAAAACCGTACAAGATGCGTATTGGAGTTTGGATTTCCAACAAATGGTCAGGCCAAGAAACTTCCCATTGCCACATGGGTACGCCTCTGGAAGGACGCTTCGAGAACCTAACCGGATCTCTGCCAACACAAGGCCGGGTTACCTCTGCAAAAGTAGGTAACTACTGACACGAGTATGTCATCCCCCAGTTGTAAACAACCTTTATCCGAGGATCCTCAACCAACAACAATCACAAAGTCATATATATATTTGCGACATCCACATAAGTTAAGTATTTGGGCTC
This sequence comes from Allium cepa, assembly GCA_030765085.1. Lineage (NCBI taxonomy): Eukaryota > Viridiplantae > Streptophyta > Magnoliopsida > Asparagales > Amaryllidaceae > Allium > Allium cepa. Next base: position 1,049,802,230 of record CM060941.1, read on the forward strand.
CATAACATGATACCACTTCTATCCAGAAGGAAATGCACATACCCTAAGGGGCGCTACTTCCTATAACCTTGCTGCATCTTTCCTGTTTTGACCATTACCGGGTTGTGAGGTCCGACGAAGTCTCGTCCACAAAGCTATGCTTTTCACAAAAGCAATGCTTTGATCAACAAATGATCAGCAACACTTCGTATGCCACATTACCAAATTGGGAATGTATCACTAGTAACCATCAACTACATAACCTCTGAGCTCGTACGTCTCAGAGAAGGGTGTTAAGCTAAGAGAATAAATTTTCCGCCACCAACAGAAATATATTTGATAGAAACCAGCTTTACATCTCAAATTGTAACGTCAGACACACATCCATACAAGTCCGTTCCGGGATCAAACGGAACTGAAGGCACTTCCAAAGAAGCCTTTGCAATCCGGATATTCACTAATCACGTCAGGACTTCAATCACAAAGGGTGATAAAATCTCTATATCGGAGATCAGCTTATGCAGAGATATTCGACGGTAATCCTTCCGTTTTCGAAAATATTAGGTCTTCAACACCGGTCTTCAAATGCTATCCATTACGACGTATCACTATTCGGAATGGGATTCATGACCCAAAGGTCTTCTCCCGGCTAAACCGAATAACGAGCGCTTATTTTAAAATAAGTGTAGCATTCAAATTCAAGCAAATCACAACAAATACCCATTTAAAGGTAAATATTGATAGTCGGTTATTTAACTATAAATAGATATGCACAACATCACCAGATTCCAAATAATTTTCCAAATTATTTAATTTCCAAAAATATCTTTACAAGATATATTTTTCCACACTTCAACCATTTGAAAACAAATTTCAAATCACTTTTCACCTTTACAACTTTTGAAAACCAATTTCAAATCATTTTCTTACGCGGAAACACTTCCAAATATTTATTCATTTTCACTAGAAATCTGCCGAGTTCAAATACTTTAAAATAATTCATAACACTTATCCAAAATATATCAGGAAAACACTTTGAAATAAAACTATTTTTCTTTAAACACTTTACTTAAAATATTAGTTATAAAAATATTATACAAATATTACATATAACATAAGTTCAAACTAATTTCCCAAATAAATATTAGTAGATAGAGTATAACTATTTAAATAACTATCTTCTAAAACCCATTTTTGATTAAATCTTAGAAAAAATCATTTCTATATCAACTTAATAAACCTTTACTTAAAGGATTTAAAACAACTTAAGAAGTTAATTTCTCCAAAGTATCCTTTTCAAAACCAATTCTAGAATTATATATATATATATATATATATATATATATATATATATATATATATATATTTCAAAGCTATTTAGAAAATTTATTCGGCTTTCCAGGGAGAATGCACTTTCATTTCAAAATGGTTCATTTAAACCAATTAAATAAATCCTTACCGATTTATTTTAATTTTACGTTCCAAATCCGTAATTTATTTCCACGCTTCAAAAATAAATCAATGTTTATTTTTAAACAAATTTCCCTTTTCTTTATAAATTCCGTGTGAATTCACATTCCCAAAATATCTATTGATATACGATTTTCAAATTGATTTCAAATATTCACTTTCAACAACAATTCAATTTTTCAATTGATTTCAAAAACAACCAAATCAAATTCCATATTGATTTTCCAAGAAATTAAACACCAAGTGAATTTTATTCAAATCTCAAATTGAAATCAATTTCTACTAAACCCCAAATCAATTTTCAAATTGATTCTAAATTCTTTTCAAAACACTAATACATTTCCAAATGCATTTTCAAAAGATTTAAATTCAGTCACCAAAAATCAATTCCCAAATGGATTTCAAATATTATTTCCTTTTAAAAATATATTCCTTTTAAGGAAACAAATTCTTTTATTTTTCAAACTCTTTAAAATCTGTATTTTGAATAAATTCCTCAACCTTTGAATAATATTATCCGAAATCCATTTATTAAAGCTTTTCCCATATTTTGAAATTTTATTCAATAAGATTAAAAATAAAACTTTATTATTTTAGAATTCCTTCTTTTAAATCTATCCAATTCTCAAAAATAAATTTTAATATAAACTTTCAACCTGAATTTTCAAAAATCAATTCTTTTATTTATTTCCGGTGTCGAACGATACCAAAATTATATTCGGCTAAATTCTAGCCTTCAACGATTTCAATCACAAAGATAATCACACAGAGATTATAAATAATCAACACACAACATTGAAACAAATTCAATTATTTGAGGAATCCAGTTGGATCCCTCCAACCTGTTTCCCTACATCCACAGATGTTAGCACAATACCAATCCTGTTTCAAGACGGGATATTGCGGTACATGGGTTTATATAAAATATTATCCGCTATTATGCGGCGCAATAGGGTCTCATCCGCTATATAATGCGGGAAATTAACTCCAAGTACATATATAATACCAATTCCACTTCAAGGTAGAATATCACGCTATATGTGTTTAATATAATAACCTCCGCTTAATATGCGGCGTATATGGTCTATTTCAATACAACAGATAACAATTTATCATTCAGTCAAACAATCAAGCAATTTTAAATTTAACTATTTTAAATTTTAAATCGAAACAAATTCGATTGAGTGAGAAGTTCTCACCTTGTTTCAAATACAGTTGCAGTGTTTTATTTCGAATAAAATTAAACGCGCGTTTAATTTTATTCGAAATTCACACCAGCTCCAATCAATCCCAATCCAGCTCCATTGCGTAATGTTTGTTCATACGGTTCCAACGCAATTCGTTTCGTCAATTTTCGATCTTGTATGACGAAGTTATGACATTTTAAACATTACACAATTTAATATATATATTAATTTACAATTTATTTTATTTTAAAACCCTACACCAATCTCTGCCGTTGATTTCTTTTCCCCTAGATCAGAGCCACGCGTGATTCTCTTCTTCCCTAGGCATTATATGTACGCGAGAAACCCATCTTCCGCCGTTCTTCATCAATTTTTCGCACCTCCTACGATGCTCGAAACATCATCACTCGACCACCATTTAAAAGCTCGTGTCGCAACCCCTCACCGCCGTGAGCATCATCAAGCTCGGCTGCATCTTGGTCAAGAAAAATGTGTGCGAACGGCACCACTTTACACGCAATTTGCCATTGATCCGTTGCCCCGATTTCGATCGTAGCCGTATGGATTCGAAGCACTCGTTGTCCATTACGTTTTTGTTGTTGGAGATTTTTGCCAATTGCTTGTGGATTAAGAGAAAATCAAGGAAGAAGAAGGGAAGACATCGGCCATTGAATATAAAACCGGCGGATAGGTTAAGAAACCATAGTTGCTTTGCAAAAGTGAAAATTTGATGTCCTTATATAGAAAATTTGACGAAACACTATTCATCCGAGATTTTCCGAACTCCAAACGAAGCGTGCCGACTGACGTTCTAGGGTTTAACCCGCGTTCCAGACACAATGGATTATATATCGAGAGCCAATTCGATCGTATTTGGAAGATAGGTTTTCAAATCAACTATTTAAATTTAAAAATTCACTTAAACCGATTTCTACGCGTTTTAGCTTGCCCCGGACAAACCGTAAATCCGATTGACACAAAATTTGAAATCTTACAATAATTTAACATTACGGATCCAATGAAACTAATTTCGTCAAAATCCGAGACTTTTTAAAATGGCTATTTTTACACGTCAATTAAATATTAAAATATTCAATTCCATAAATTAACTTTTAACTAAATTTTAAATGTTCTATAACATCATTCTAACTCCAGTATGATTTAATACAACTTTACAAATTAATTTTAATCACATTAAACCCAATTTCCAATTATTTCTGAAATTTCAAATATTAAATTATCGATTTAATTATCCGATTAAATCTAGATATTCGAAATAAAATTTATTCGACTTACAAATTTTACTTGTTAATATTTAAAATCAATTAAATATACGAATTTCAAATGACAGGAATTCTGGGTCGTTGCAACGATAATCAGGCAGAATTTGGTAGGGACAATGATAGACATTGTTAGTCGGTGAAACAACACAGAGAAGGATGTACAATGCAAAGTCAGCCTTCACATACAATAGATGGTTACTACTAAAATGGAGTTGTAAATGGATAGGGAAAAAGTGTAAAACTATGTACCTGAATCGCATTTCCTCTTCGTAATGTCTTTCTAGGCAGCGGTTGATTGGAAGCCCGTACTATCAGATTGTTCATGGTAACTTCATCCTACGAAACAAAACAACCTGTCAGTGATATGCTACCAATTGAATGTGGATGAAACTGCATCCAAGAGTGTAAATCAAACCCGAGCAATATGTTTTTTTCCTTTGCTGTCTAATTTGGACTGTATGTTATGATTACCCGTATTTGAGATACAGTCTAAGTTAGAACTTTGATCGCTAGATGGAGTTAACTGTAAAGTTCAAAAAATGTATAAGAAGATAACATGCAAGCAAGAATGAAGAGGTGAGTGCATGAATTAGAACTTAGCAGGCTATTGAGGTTGAGAACGCACCGGCTCAGTTACTGCGACGTTTTTTTGTGATCTTTCTATTCGTGAGGTAAGCATCTGGATTATTGATCTCATAATTACTTGGTCTAAATTCAAATATCGCTTCAGATACCGCGATGCGACGGAATTTTTTTTCAATTTTTTGCACACCATTTTCCTGCATCTCGTAGAAGTTTAAGTTGGGGAACACTGTTTGGACAGCATATAGTTAACGATGTTGTTGTCAATGTAGTTGTTTAGATATGGAGCATAGGTGTATGTGTGTATGAGATGTCATTGGTAGATCGAGCAGAGTAAAACAACACAGTAGTAAAATGTGTAAAGATTTCTTTTTACCAAATGAAGAATGGCAAGCATGTTGTCAACTTTATGTCATAGCAGCCATTCAGCTTCCTTGTCAGAAGCGGTGATAGTAGTAGACGTAGAGGAGTCCAGTATGTCCACAGTTAAGCGGTACGTACGGAACAACATTTTTGGTGATAGCAATCAATGTTGAAAAAAAAAAATTGAGCAAAGAATTTGTCATCTGTTACCTGTTTATGGGTTGCACAGCCATACGGTGGCATCCGGAGTAGAAATAGTTTGTTCCCTCGAAGTGAACTGTTGATTTGCATAATGCACATGAAAGATAGCTCCAAGTTGAACTTTTTAATTTCATAATAGTTGCGGGCACGCCATATATTTTATCCTTAATAAAATTGTTGTTTAAATAAGTTATTATTAATATCTGCATGAATGTTTGAGTCTAAAAATGCAAATATTGAAGTTAACACGACAAGCAGATTAGGATTAATTTTTGTTTTTTTGTGATTTATAAACTGGTAAATGCGTAGACTACAAACAGTACGTAAATGATAGGGTTACAAAGATTATGATCAATCAGTGGAAGGGGACACATGGGGGTGGACAACTGTTATGGTTATGCGTGTAGTAGGTGAAAGAACAACGTACCCGACTGTTTGCAGTCCTGACGTCATTCAAAAGCTTGGTGAGCATAGTATTCATTCTTTCCAACTCAACAGTACGGTTAGAAGCAGAGTGGTTTATGTACTCAATTTTTTTCCCATTATGGGGGTCGGATCTACGCGGTCAAAATAAACAGAGGCAAATGAAATCAAAGAGTCAAACATACGAACATTATGGGTAGAAAGCATACCTGCTTTTGACGACAGTTAGTTCAGGTAAATCAATGTCCAGACATACTTTTGTCACTTTGGTAGAATTGGAAGTAATGCACCTGGTAAAGAAAAATTTAAATCAGAAGGTAGTTGTTTTGTGGTGGTGGAAAGCAAGTACAGTGATCAGTAGCGTACGGCCGTTTGTTGCGTCCGTCAGTAAGGTGACAACAACTGTAGGCGAGTGCTCAAACTTGTCTACCACGGATTGGTCTAGTAAATCCCTTTGGCTCCCCCAAAGTGACATAACACTTGTATTTCCACTACGTGGTAAATAAAATTAATACAACGATAGATTGATTGCAAAAAAGGTTAAAATGGTCGCACCTATTTCTTTCCATATGCAACTCTCGTTTCAGTGTTTGTGTTTCACTTTTAGAAGTTGCGGCAAATACATTAGTCACAGCACGTAATATACCACTCAAATCTGTAATAAGTCACGAGGGTACGAGATGAGAGGGAAACCTTTATTAATGGAAATAGATGATATATATGGAGGAGGAAAAAGTACCCATAAGGTTATCTATATGGCACAGCCGAGTTATAAGTGTGCTTTCATTAGCTAAGGCAAACTTATACCATGGTATTTTGTCCACTGCAGCTGCTACCTAGACTGCCCCGGGTATCAGTTCGTAGATGTGACGATCCTGACTCGACCTTCGAAAATGGGCACCGAATACGACGCTCCTATTCAAATGTCGTAGATCTAAACGTCGAATCTAGTGCGCCGGAGCTTATAACACCATTAAGTACAACACAACGGAAGAAAAGGATATCAATATATTACAATGACAGATACAACATCTGATATAATATGATACAACAGAATGATACAATAGATATCAATACTATCATAGATATGAGAATTAGCAGCGGAAAGAAATAGATAACACCAGCAGCGGAACAATAACTCCAAAATAGAATGCATCTCCAAATGCAATGCTCCAATCGAAAGCTAGCTCGAACCAACGTCACGTGTCACCTAGATAAGCAAGTCTCGTCCTGATCCAAAGACTGGACTAACTCCAAATAATCTACAAACCTGATTTTCCGAAAAACCCAACTCTAGACTGTCCGAGTGGAAAATTGTAGGCACCCAGAGTTTAGGAAAGGAACAATAAACTCCGAGTCAGTCATGGGACTGGTGTGAGTAACAGAAACAGTTTATCTTTTAAAACAAACAACATAATTTTAAAATAAATTCGCAATGATTTTTGGAAAATGAAACTACCATAAGGCCTCCCGCCACACACAATGCAAACGCAGACTTGGAGGAGATTTCTCCTTATGATAGTCAAATATGCTTGATACGAGAAAATTCTTCGATATTATTATTATAAGTGCACGGTGCAGAAAACATTTCGAAAGTATAATATAAATCTTAGCCAGCATAGGCATTTCGCACTTATGCCTACTATAGCTATTATGTTCAATAGCAGGTTACCGCCACATTCTATGGCAGGTTATACAACTAAACCGTACAAGGCTCGTATTGTTTAGTTTGGATTTTCCAACAAATGGTCGGGCTAAGGAACTTCCCACTGTCCATAGGTACGCCTCTGGCGGGACGTCTTGAGAACCTAACCGGATCTCTACCAACACAAGGTCGGGTTACCTCTGTAATTAGGCAACTACTTCTCGAGCATGCCACCCCTCGGTCCTTTGGGACCTTTATCCGAGGCGCCTCTAAACCACAAAGCAACAACCACACAGAAAATGAGATTGAAGCCCACTACATAGGTAAATATCTGGGCGCCATACCATGATACCACCCTTTACCAGAAGGGAATGACACACCCTAAAGGGCGCGACCCTCATAACCTTGCCGCATCTTTCCTGTTTCGACCATTTCCGGGTTGTGAGGTCCTAATGCAGTCTCGTCCATAAAGCTACGCTTTATACCGAAGTCATGCTTTGATCACAAATGATCAACACATGATCATCAACACACAGCAGCACTCAGCATGCCACACTACAAATTGGGAATATATCGCTGATAATCTTCAACTACATAACCCTGAGCTCGTACGTCTCAGAGAAGGGTATTAAGCTAAGAGAATAGATTCTCCGCCACCAACAGATATGTATTTGAAAGAAATCTGCTTTATATCTCAAAGTGTAGTGTCAGACATACAACCATACAAGTCTGTCCCGGGTTCGAACAGAACCGAAGGCACTTCCGAGGAAGCCCTTGCAAATCCGAGTATTCACGATCCCGATCGGACTTCCCATCACTTAGGGAAAACTCTATACCGGAGCAACTCAGTGTAGAGTCAATCGATAGGTTATCCTATCGTTCACACAAACACCCGGTCTTCACCATCGATCTTCAAATGCTATCCATAACGACGTATCACTATTTGGAATGGGTTATGTGACACAAGGCCCTCTCCCGGCTAAACCAAATAATGAGCGCAATATTTAAAAACATATGGATATGGGATTTTAGTTAAGTCACAACTTAAAACCAAAGCTTTTCTTCCAAATGGCTAAACAAATTACCATTTTAAATCTTCTTAAATAAAAAGATTTATTTCACAAAGTTCACACAGTTTCACAAAGATTCATTTATGAATTTCAAAACAATTTCCATTCCAATTGGATTAACTCGTTAAATCTTTATATTAAAGATTTCACTTATAGCTTTCAAACCGTTTCCATAACTTGGAAATCATTTTCATTTTAAACTTGAAATCCTTTTAACCCAAATTGGACGTTCATTTTCTTATATGAAAGCTTTTATTATTTGAAAACAAATAGTTTTCGTTTCGGAAGAATCCAATTATAATTGCACGAGCTAAAGCCTTTGAATTTTAAATTTCAAATTTCCAAATCAATACATTAAAAATGGTTTAACCCATATAAACTTGTATAACATCTTTAATCTCTAGTTCAAATCATAAGATTCAATTTCAAATTTTGAATTAAATTTAAATCAAATTATTTAAACTTCAATCTTAATTAAGTTATTCAAAAATAAATTTTATCTTTGAAATTTCATTTCAAAAGCTTTTCACGTTTAACCCGATTCCAATTCCAACCCATTTGAATTCAAATTGTCTATTTAAAAAAAACCATTTCAAAAATCTATGACTTAATCGATTTCCTCGTGAAATCCATATTTGTGTGTGTATGGTGTGGTCCAGGGGTTTAACACAATAGTGCAACAACATCATCATCACAGATCAAAACACAGAAATATAGTTGATCCACAGCTCAATCCACAGAACAAAATATCACAGATCAGATAGGACAATCAATTCAAGGCATTTCATACAATACAATCATTCATAAGTAAGGTCAAGCATCCAATAGTCATTTATAAACGGGATTAATTAATTGTTTAATTCTAATTAATTCAATTTATTTCCAATTAAATTAATTACTTATGAATTAATTATTCAATCCTGATTAATTAATTACAAATCATTTGATATAAATTAATTAATCAATCACCTTAATTAATTAAATTATTCTTAATTAATCATATTAATAAATTTAACCTTTGAACCAATTACATAATTAATTAACCCCTTAATTAGTTATTTTAAGAAATTAAATCTTCAATTACTTACCATTAAGCAATCATCTCATAACAATTAATCATTAATTACCAATTAATCTTTATCATTAAATTAATCAAAATATCCAAATTAATTACAATTAGCAATTAACCCCTTAATTACTTTCATTAAGTAATTAACAATTTATAATTGATTATCTTAATTAATTAATCGATTAATTATTAAAATTAATCACATTAATTAATACTTAATAATCCATAGCTAATTATCTTCATAAACTAATAACATTTCTTCAATTACTTTCTTAAGAAACTATCTTAGATTAAATTATTATTAACTAGTTCTAATTATAAATTAATCTAAATTATAAATTTATAAATTAAATAAATTATTCCTTAATTATCTTATTAATTAAATCACTTAATTACCTTAATTATCTCTAAGATAATTAATTTCTTTATTAATGACTTTATTAACATTAAAGTGTATTTAAAATATTACACTTCTAAATTTAGATTCAAATTTCATTTTGAATTTAAAATTCAAAATGATTATATATTTAGACATTAACCAAATTAAATATTAATTTATAAACCTTAAAATAAATGCAAAGAACATTTATTATTTACATAGGAAACCTATATAAGAAAAAGCCTTTAAACTCAATTACTTAAAAAAAATTTATAAAAAAATTAAGCCTTTAAATTAGATTACATTTTTAACTTGCAAATTCAAGCTGAAACAATTGGTTTATCTTCCATTTAAAACCCCTTTTTATAAAGGAACTTTATCAAAATCCAATTCATAGATTTCAAACAATTTCCATTTTAAAAACCTAAGATTCAAAAGTTATTTGAAAACTAAACTTAACTTTTGAATTTAAGTCCACTTTAAATTATGTTTCAGATTTTAGATCAAATTTTAAAAATAGAAACTACCAGGTGCAAATCCTGAAAACCCACCTTCTAAATATTTACAACATTGATTTAAAACCAAATTCACTTTTTTTTAAACTTTAAGATTCAAAGTTCCATTTGAATCTAACTTAAACTTGATTTAACTTTATTTACATCTAGCTTACAAATTTAAATTTGGTTTAAATTTCAAATTGCAGACAGTTTTGAACAAAACTGTAATCCAGTTAAGCCAACCCGAGGCAACTATTTTTACTCCGAGTCCAACCTTCCTCTACTTTGAGTAAAACCCTAGATTTACTCGAGTAAGCTCGATATCAACTCCTACCCAAAACCAAAAAGTTCACCATAACTCTAGAATGCACGGTGCATGTGCACGTCACCAGCGATCAACTCCAGTCGCCTCCACTTCCTCGAGCACAACGTCGAGCACCTACGAGTCAATCTACGACCACCAGCACGACGTCGTTCACTCGAAATCGAAATCGAGTATAAACTCGAAACCTGGAACACGAACAGGAAACACCACCCAAACCTGGGAATGCCGTTCTTGAAATCCAGACCATCAGAAAATCCCAGACTCCGGCCAAGCCCTCACCAACCCCCACGCCACCATCTCCCGAAGCCACGTTGAACTCGATCACCTATCGGTGACGAACGAATCGAAATACAAACCCACGTCCAAACTAGGTTAAAAAAATTTAAACGTTCGCCGTCGCCGCCACCATGGCCTGACCACCACCGCACTATTTTTCCAAGCATCTCCGTTCATCCCTCCATCACCAACGAAAAATCCGACCTCAATTGAGCCTCCAATCGCCTGAACTAGATCGAAACCCATTTTTCGATCAACCCAGAATTGCTTTCGAATCACACACTTAAAAATCATCAAACAAGGCTTAAACTATTTTTTAATAAGGATTCGAGTTATATGATTGAAGTAGCAAATCATTGCATTCGAAATTTAGCAAAAATTGAAACTTCCCTGTAAAAATAAATTTTCCCGATGCTTCAAAATACTAAACTGCTAGAAACTATTTCCAAATCTTAAATCAAGTAAAAACAAACTTGTTTTGTTTAAACTTCGGAGTCAAATGATGATTAAATGGAGTGGTATTGGATTTCTTAATGATTTTCTACCCTAAAACCAAAAACAGAGAACAAAGTAATATACAGACATATTTATATATGTATACAGAGTTAAATCTAAAAAGAATACTCAAACCAAACACTATCTAAATCATGAATCATACATACACAATTTAGTTTAACTTAAATCTTGAAATAGGATGTTTACTCACAGTGTTGAAGGAAGAAGAACAGAGCTTCTTAAATTTTGAAACTGGCTTGTAAAACTGCAAGCTGAACTTCCTTCTTTGATCTCTGATTTGGTTTGTGCTATTATTGTTTGTTTAAATTGAATTTTGTTTGTTTTATGTTTGAGTTGTTGCTTTCCTCAGTTTTACTCAGCTATGAACGAACTAAAAAAAGGAAGAAATTGATTGATAGTAAAGAAAGCTTCAGAGAAAATATATTTGTACAGGTGATATAATCTTTATTTGTACAAGGTGAGATATTACTTTGTATAAGATAAGACCAAAGATATTTCTTTATTTAAATTTTTCTAGGCAAGATTTCGGCTGGTAGAAAAAATTGGTGTGCTAAGATATTCTTTAGCATTAATTAACTTTGTCTCTTTTCTTTTCTTTTTTTTCTTTTGTTTGTTCATACTTGAATGTATTACATTGTCTTCTTTGGCAAGCTTCTTATATACATGTTTACTTGTTTCATATTTAAGTCTATTTATATCTATGCTTTATTTATTTGTATGTAATTATTTTTTGTCTTGTTTTCTTTTGTCTTATCACTTCATAATATATAAACAAATTCTTATTTTAATATATTATTATAATTTATTCTAGTGAAATCACTCGATATTTTAATTTATCTTATATATATCTATTACTATTTCTAACCCAAATATTTATTTTAACTTTCCTATTTAATTTACATTTTGCATTCATTCATATATATATATATATATATATATATATATATATTAGCTTTTAAAAGAAATTGTTTTTAAAATTTAATTATACTTTGATAAGATAAAAACACTTATTTTATATTATAAAATGTAGAATTTAACTTTAAACATCGTTAGAAAATTATTTTATACATATTTATTTTCAAATATTCAGTTAATTCTCAATTAATTCAGAATCTTATACTAATTACCAATTAATTTCACAACTTTCCATTCAAAATTAAATTAATTATTAATTTAAACACAGTCAAAATCTGGGATCGTTACAGTAGAACTATTATCCAATCGTCATGTACAGTTCTGTATGTTGTTTCAGCATTTTAGACGTTGAACCATGTCATGTCGTACACCGAAGGCTCTTCAAACACGCTTTCAAATTGAGCAGTATATGCTTTCGAACTGTTGCCAACTTTTCATTTCCTTATCACAAATAACATTTATTTTCAGTTGGAGGGGATATGTTGTGATACGTGGATTAGTCCACATGCCGATGGAAAGAAGAAGATGCAGGTCGGAGCACGTAGACTGGCAGCGGAATTTACATTGTATCGTGGTGAGTAGGGACGGTGAGTGGAAGAAGACAGTGCCACTCCTCTCCGATACGAACAAATTGGTCAAGGATCCCACAGCAAATTTTAAAAAAATGGTAATGAACAACGTTAAAATACACATATGGTTTCAAATGTTTTTGGGGTCACCTCACAACTGTACAGTAGACAGGTCCCAGTTGCATAATGCAAGTGCAAAAAACATATGGATTTACATTCGTGCGCAGGCAAATTAGTATCAATGCATTATTGTTGACCAGGGGCACCATGAGTGTCTAACAAAGTGAAGCATAATAAAAATTATTACCACTCCTATTGCATAGGCGATTTAACATGTTTACTTAGTTGCACGAATATCAACCGAGAGAGGGGAGCAAAAAAAAGGAAGCATACTACCCGGCTGAACAACAACGGCAGTCAATACCATACCTCGCTGTCGACAAACTGCATGTTCAATGCGTAAACTTTATTCGTTCCCTGACTGATCAATTTCCACAGCCTAGCCATCCGGACACGAACGGTATTCCAGTTTGTACCAACACCAGTTTCGAAAGCAACAAGTTGTTTCCTTCCATTTTAGTAAGCCAGTTGAGAGCAAAGGTAGAAGTTGTTGTAAGTTTACGAAATGGAGAAAGAAAAGTGCAGACTATCTTAATAAAAATGTATGGTCAACAGGAACGTGGTTAAACTGGCAGCATGATTGTGCACGTAAAACTCAACTGCCCATTTTTTGTGGCTGTAATTATTTAAACTGTATTACAGTTTGTGAGCATCCAGACATTGGAAAAAAGTACAAATATTACAAACAACACAGCCACACTCTTGCAGTCTATGCGTAGACGCTTGTTGTAGTAAGCGGCGGTAAGAATATTTAACCGTCTGAGTTCGAGGGTATATTTTTGTTTCCAATCTTGATGTAATACATTTTTGGAAGGAGTTATGAGCGGGCAAAGTTCGTGTAATACATTTTTGGAAGGAGTTATGAGTGGACAAAGTTCGTGTAATAGCTGTTCAAATACAGCAATGTTGAGTTGTACACGGTCAGACCAAGCATGTATGATGTTACATCTATACAAATACAGTACCGATCTATGGGGTAGCACTATGACATTTACTACGTGTACGGTGTTTGCTTTGTGTCCGGAATGGATTGACTTCACACGTACTCTCGGAAGATAGATATTCTGTTTGAACATAGATATTGCACAGGGTTTGGACAACATATTCGTGAACGCTTTCATGCAGTAAACATAAGTAGTTACCATGTATTGAATATTAATACGAGAGAGAAGTTAAAATATGAACGGCTGTGAAACACTAATTTAAATAAAGCTTGGGTGCGTACATAAAACATACATAGATAATTCTAATTGAAAGTACGAAATATGATAAGAATAAGAAAGTACACATGGTGTTAATAGAAAGGTCGAATTCCGAAAAGTATATAAAAAGGTAGAATATAATATAAGGAATGCAGGTCATAATGGTTTGTCAGTTTTGAACTTTGAAACTTTTTAAGTTCCCTCCTCTCATCAACCTTCATGATCATGACGGTCTTGCAGGTACACAGTTTTCAACTCGGCAATCATCCTGTGAAGAAAATTCAGACGGTAGCTAGAAATGTATATAATTGAAAATTTCATAACGTTTTCTGTTGAGATATCAATTTTACTACCAACTAAATAATCAAATGTCAAGTTTGGAGCTAAGAGTGGATACAACATAGGCTATAGTCTGAAGTAAAAAATAGATTTAAGATATAAAATTGGTAAATTAATAAATTTTCAAAATATGAATTGGAACACTGTCAACGTGTGGGCATGTCAGGGAAGTAGATGAAAATGTACACTGATGCATAATAACATGGAGTGAACAATAAACTTCAACATTACACATGCTTACATACTTAACTGGCGGGAGAATTGAATGTTTGATGGACACCATTTACACAACTTTGTAACAGTGGAAAATTATTTGTAAATATAATAACATGACATACGACATGTACATGATATTTGTTCGAGTGCACAGATGTTTTTCTGTACAGGTTTGACAACTCAATTTTTCAGAACATGTGATTGTCAATGACGAATCTGCACATCCATCTTCCACCTCGTGTATAACTGTGCCATATCACATATGTTTTTCTACCTTGTTGCAAAAAAATTAAAGTTTCAGCAGTACTCTTTAAGTTGTCCTATTGGACACAAAATCTAGGTATTTCATTTAATGGGCAACACACACACCAGGAAGTTAGGTGATAGTTGATTTAACGAAAAAGCATTTGAAGAACAGCAAATAGTACAAACAGTTGATTGGTGTTAATGTGACAGCATATAGGAAATGAAGGAGGTGTGGTAAAAAAAAACAAGTCAACAATTGAACCAGACAGATTTTGACCAATTGTACCAATGAGAGTGCACATACCGTTATCAAGTAAGACATATACTATAGCTGGTCAACAAAATTGATTGTACAGTCCACTGAAATATTTTATGTATGCATGTATTTCTAAGGAGAATTAGACCTTAGATGTTCCAGTAAAAGTGTACTCACTTCTGCCAGAACAATGATACAAAGATTAAAAACCAACTAAAAAATATGACAAGAAGGTAAACAAAAGGATTTTGGATAGGTTGAACTGTAGTAAGAAACGTACCTCTAATAATCAGTAAGCGGTATTAGTGCTTAGTTACAATCCCGGATTGTAGTTTAGAGTACTGCAGGATCAAGCAACGTACCGTGATAATGAAATCAGTTGCACACACATATATTTTCAAAATTCTAAAAGATGCGTACAACATAGTATAAGCACTGACTGAGTTAAAGCATATATCAGATTTTCCGACAATGTAGCATTAAGAGAGATTATCAAGGAAAACCCCAAACTGAAATGACGATTTATAGCAACACACTACTGGAGAACATTCATACGTGAAATGCAGCAATTCTAGCGAGTTATGGGTTGGAGGCTGTAAATCAGTCATGTCTTAGTTAATCAGATGACTAATTAATTTAACCGATAATTGTTTCTTAAAAAGGTTGTACAGTTCGGAAAAGAGTAAGGCAGCCAGAAGCTGGATGGTGGGCAGAGTAATCATGTTGTACCAAACTAAGAAGAATGTAACGCCAGTGTTAACATAGTATCATGACTTTCTTTTTGGTCGATCGCAGTTAAATAATTTGCAAACAAATTAGTGTATCAAGAATATGGTGGTGATGTTGGATTTATAAATCAGATATATATATATATATATCTATGACAACGACCAGTCCGCTAGAAATAACTCGAACTCTTTCTAACATAAAAAAAACTGCACTAACTAAAATGAAAAGAATGTGTGAATGTTTAAGCAAAGCGCTGGCTATATGTAATGCATAGTGGGTACAGGGACATTCTAATCAACCGCAACAGTACTTAGAAAACATTTTTTTAAGGAAAATGGAAATAAAATCAGATGGTTCCAAGTTCAGACGGACGGTAGCGCACGATGATCGCTGCTGAAATTGTATATCACAGTGTAGTTATAAGTGAATATGTCATATATTAAGAGGATAGGTGAACATATTTTCAAATACGTATTAACAGTTTGGAAAGCATGGCTACTCAAAAATGGTTTGGAGGTGGTCATGGAATTTGAAGGTACATTCAAATAATACATGGTAGCCAGTTATTCTGCTATTGGAATACGTAGGACAATTGAGTAGCCAACATCTGCAGTTTCACAAACAGGAAGTGCGTCCAAGCGTTGATGAACTTACAATACACATGTACTGGTGTTTAAAAGTTAAATTTCACAACTATTTTTATGCTCTGTGTACTATTTTCTGGTAACATCCAAGTATAGCATGGGCAAATCAGGTACTTATATGAAATATGCTAGTACAGTTATACATTCTCTTCCAAAGGCCGACGGTTCTGTTTAAAACCTTTGCTGATACACCGTACACCTCTGTACAGAGGTACGACACTTAGTTTATCGTTATTCCGAAGACAGCAGACTCAATCAATAATATGTAGGTTTAAAAATATGTAATAAACTATTGTTTGAAAACAAATTATCGGTTACCATTGTCACCAGAATGCGACGTCAGTCATAAACAATCTAGGCGTCGTTTACGCCGTCCACACCTAGTACACGTGAAACACATTGAACCTCAGTTTACAGAAATTGTGTGTGATCGTTTAAAATAGTACTTTAAAATTATGAATGATGGACAACATACCAGCAAGATTTGTGAAGACTTCCCTGTAAATAATATTTTGCGTGCAGTTTTGAAAACAAGATGCTGAAGTGCCAAGCAATACCTTCAGACCAGATAGTGATATCGTTCTAGAAAGTGCTACGTAAAGCTGTCCAAGAGTAAAAACCGGTCTTGGTAAATAAATTCCAACCTGCTCCAAAGTTTGACCCTGACTTTTGTTTATTGTCAATGCAAAAGCAGACTTTAACTAGAAACTGGCGTCGACGGAGAACAAATAGACATTTCGTGTCGTTAGAGGTCAAAACTATCCTCGAAATCAGTACTTTCCTACCCACACTATTCCCCATTCCAATCTCAGCTTCAATAACCTTTGTGGATAGTTGCGTAACAATTAATCTCGTTCCATTGCATAAACCTAGATTTTGGTTAAGATTCCTCATCAACATTATCGGCACACCCACCTTCAAACGTAACTCATGATTCGGTAGGCCTCAAAATTTTAACGTGTTTAAAAATTCAGGAGGATACAGAAGATGATGTTCCTCAGTTGTATCAGACATAGGGCCGATTGAATTCGTGCTGTAATAACATTTCATGGCACCGCCTATTAGATCAATTGTATAGGAATTAATTTTGTCAACACAATCGTTTGTTGGAGCCAGAATGCACCTTTCCCGCAAGTAGAATTTGTTTAATATATTCTTATCCAAATCAGGATACATCATTCCACGATTGTATGAATGGCATCATCTGCATTTGGTATAAGATATTCATCAGGTATTTGTATCGAAGTAGGTTTGTCACCCACGTCTAAGGACATAGATTTCACCTTTCCTTCGCCCATATCTAAAATCCAGTTAGAAAACGACAACATCTTCGCTCTTTCATTAGTTGGTAAGTTGTCTTTTTTCAATCTCATGTTTATCATTAGAGTGAAAACTTTACACTTCTGCCACAAAGGTGAATAATTTATAGAAGAGCGAACAACCATCTTTCTTGTGCCTTTACGAATAACAGGCAGTGCCTGCTTGAAATCCCCACCCAGTACAACCGTCTTTCCACCAAAAATTTGACCATCATCGTTATTTGAGTCAGAGGAGGCTATGTATGACAATGACTTTTCAAATGCTTCAATTGCATTTCGGTGGACCATAGAAGCCTCATCCCAAATAATCAAATCCGTACATCTAATAGTTCATCCAAACATGACTGCTTGGAAATGTTGTAGGTGGACATGTCATCGAGAATCATAGGAATTTTGAACTTCAAATGTGCGGTTCTTCCATCGGGAAGTAAAAGTGATGCAATGCTCGAAGATGCTACCGCCGATACAATTCCGCCTTCCCCTCATATAGTGTATGCTAAAGTATTCCATAAAAACGTCTTACCTGTCCCTCCACTTACATAGACAAGAAAAATCTCCAATGCGGTTACGAATAGAGTAGACTATGGCGTCGAAAACTATTTTCTGCTCAGAATTTAGTAATGGCACTGACTGTTCTGCTTCCATACGTAGCAAATCACAGTCATAGTCCACTTCATCATGTAGAAGTGTGTTATCCATCGAATGAAAACTACCAAGGTTGGCTTCCTCTACCGACTAGTACTCGGCTAGCGATCTGTTGTTTCTGAGCATAATCCTTTCTAAAGCAACTAATGCTTGTGATCTCACCATATTCGAAGACATCTCATGTGACCCAATTCCGCTCCTGCGTACGTACCTCCATTCCATATCCTCGCTAAACTTCTTCCAATGTTTATTCCGTAGTTGTTTTGCATTTGAAACTTCACAAAAGCACATCACTGTTGCAAACATTTCTCGTAGACAGTTTGGGGATGCCTATCAAGCGGCTTCAATCAACGCCTCATCCCACTCATTTTCATCGTCTAACAAACCCCGTGCAAGGCATGCGCCCTTGAAGGTATTGAAAACAACACCATTTACTGTTCTAATGTCTTCATATCATGTAGGGCCATGAACAATATTTGAAAGCATACGCGTATAAAACCTCTCCTCTGACATAGGATGTGCATAGTATATCCTACCGATACATTCTCCTTTCTGCCTCATCCTCCACTCCTTCGTAGACTTATCCCATACCCACTTAGTAGGAAAATCAATATAGGTAAGTTGGCAAGATGCGTGACACGTTCTATTAGTCTCCAACCACTGGTTGAACACGGTTTTGCATAGATTATGCATGTCTTGGACGTCATTTGACGGTTCTGTTTCATCAAAATACACAGTTTGCTCTCCCAGCAAATGAAACATTAACCTTCCCACCGCTGGAGTGCGGTACTGAACATCAAACTCAAATATTCGCCACGATGCTTCTGATGTAGAAATATATCTGCATTCCAAAAAGTTTTTACTTCATCAACCTCCCGAACTAAGGTGCATTCTTTGTTCGCATTGTCTTTAATAACAACAGTTGCTCTATCATGCCCCTTGTTGATGTACTTAAATAGGTATTTAACAGACCTTGCTCTGTTACGTATCTCTAAATTTATATGTGCTTGATATTTGACAACTAAATCAACATTATGAGGTATAACCCAACCGTTGTCCTGCACAAACCCATTCGATGTCTCGGTTGACAACTTGTTGTTGCGCCGTCTATGCATAGGAAATCCAACTTTGTCAAAACTTGTTTCATTCCTGTATTGTTTTGGATAATGCTTGGACCAAGAACCTCCCACCATGCAAGCATAGTTGGGGTTTGCGTAACCGCATGGTCCATGAATCATGTACAGACATACTAACTAATAAGCAAATGGATCCACATGTTTATCTAGTATCTCAGCACTAATTACTGCGTCAACTTGGTTAACAATCTTTGGTCTCTGGTCGCCAAACAAAAACAACTGGAAAAAAATTAGAAGACAAATAAAAAATAAGTTGAGCCGGCGAAACTATATGAAAAAAATGTAAAAAATTAGTAACGATTTGTCAAACTTACGTGCTTTGACTTTTTCGAAATGACATTCTATCTTTATGTCGCGCAGCAGCTCCATAAGCTTCATACGGAAAAGACGAGAAACAATGTCTGGTCTATCATCGGCTTTCTGACCGGGAATGTTTGCTAAAGCCATTTCAATCTTAGGCCATCTTGGGTTGCACGTGAATGTTACAAAAAAATCCGGGGTGCCCGCCTGCCGACAGATAGCCATAGCATCTTGGTAGTTTTGCACCATGTACCTAGGACATCCTCTGAAAGAGGAGGGTCAAACAACCTTTCTTCCTATTGCACGTGCACTGGTGTCACCAGCCGTAACAGCATCTTGCATACCCCTGTACAGTTCACATCGTAACATACTTTCGTTATAATTTACCCAGGACAGTCTGTCTTCTTCAATACATGTGTAGCTGTCTATAATAAACCGGTGGAAAAGCCTACCACCCCATAATGGAACTGAGCCATCTTCTATTCTGCGCTGAATAAGGTAGGCGTAATATTCTCGCATTGTCACGGTCGTTCTTTTAGTTTGTAAACATACGTCAAACACTCTGTATGCTATATCACACATGAAACCATCGTCTGCATAAGGAAATAGAAGTGGATATTGCATGGACATAAAAAAGGTGCTTTTCACTAATCCTTTTCAATACTCCATTTCTATCTTCAATCATAATATCACGACAGCCACAAGAATCCACATTTGAGTTATCAATCGATGCTGCAATCTCTGATGTAGTAGGTAAATTGTATTGTCGTCCATCCCTGCAACGTCTCTCCAATAGTCTGATGGTGATAGGCTGGTATTCCAACGCATGAAATTTATCTCTAGCCATCCTAAACACTTTGGCCAACTCGCTGCAGTGGTTGAACATGTGTATTAAATTGTTGACAATACCCACATCTAAATTTTGCGTCCTACTTTCACCACACGACAAAACCCGATTCATGGCCTCATTACTGGTGTCGTAAAAATATATGGACAAATTTTGGTTTACCCATCGTCGGCAGAGGCGAGCCAATTCTATGGTGATTCTGACCATTCAATCTGAAAACATATGGACCATGACCATTGTTCATGGAGTAATCAACATTCCCACCCATTGGCGTGAAAGCAAAAATGGAATTATAAGCTTGTACATGTGGCCGAAATCCCTTTGAGACAGAACCTCCATTATAGTCTAGAAGATCCAATAAATAATTGGGGATTGGCCGATAGGATGGTAGCTGACGCAGTGGATATAACGGATGACAACGAAATGAAGATTTCGTGTCAAACTAATCGAAGAAACGATTAGATGAAACAAGATAAGTCGATGGTTTGAATATACCGAATGCCCAAATTTGTTGATCTCGAGAGATACCGAATTCTAGCTATCTCCAACACGTTGATCGCGCACGATACCATGTTAAAAGATCTACGATTCTTCTACTCTGATCTCGCGCACAAGATTCCGTGAATCGGCTTCAAATCCGTTGGTTTGAGTGCACTCGAATAACCGAAAATGGAGAAAGGAGACAATGCTCAACTTTCGATTTCAAAGAGGCACAAAGCACTCAAAACAAAGTTTATTCAAAATCAACCACCCTTTACAAATGACCAACACCCACTATTTATAGTAGTTACAACTCACACATATCCCCATGGCCGACCTAACAAAATCCGACCTAAACAACTTCAACGACCTACGACTTATAGCACACGACCTAAAGACAATGTGACTTAACATCTAGCGACTTACAACATTACTACATAAAGAAAATACAAACGAGTTACAACACGTACAACATACGACTCAATATATACAACACATAATGACATAACATATTACAACCATACACTCATCATGTGACCTTACACAATGCGGATCATCGACATTGCACGGTTACAGGGACGCTTGAGCGATTTAAAGATCAGCGACTCAAGAAAAGGCTTCTGGAAATCTTCACGCGACCTAAGATTGATGCGGCATAGGGTCAAGCGACTTAAATGATGCGGCTTATGATAAAATGGCGACTTAAGCTTCGAACAACTCAAACTATCATGTTAACGACCTAACTTCAGAGCGACCTAAGGCTTGCGGCATCAGATAACATGACTTGTTTGATCGTGTCTTGGTAGGTTGAGACTTCGTTAGGTCGTAGCACGTTAGCGACCTATGGCATAACTCATGCGCTGCATCCTGTTTCACTACATCATCTATGTCGTTAGGTCGCAAGCGACCTAAGGCATCCGAGCGACCTAAAACAACCAAGCCAGTATGGTGCACTGCATCATTCTCCCCTGGTTGAAAAGAATTTGACCCCGAATTCGCACCTTACTCTTCTTCAAGACGTTATCCTCATGATACGGAATCAAGTGTTTGACGTTAAAAACATCGGCCGTATGGATATGATCCGGCAACTTCAACTGATAAGCATATATCATTGATTTTCTTCAAGATTTCTACTGGACCAATCTTTCGAGCTTTCAATTTGTTGTAAGTTTCAACTGGAAAACGATCTTTCGTCAATACTGCGTAAACAAAATCACCCTCTTTGAAGTCCACACTCCTTCGCTTCTTATCCGCCAGTTGTTTATACTTCTCATTTGATGCAAGAAATCGTTCATGAACAGTTCTGTGACACTCCTGCAACTCATTCACGAAATCACAAGCTCGCTTAACAACTCCCTTCTGATATGGTGCTGTCGTCAAATTCAACGGTCCCTTCGGAATTGCTAAATATACAACTTGAAATGGACTGAATCCTATGCTTCGATTAACTACATGATTATGTGCGAATTCTGCCTGACACAATTTCACATCCCAGCTCTTCAAATTATCTTTCACAAGACATCTCAATAAATTTCCCAAAGATCTGTTCACCAATTTTGTTTGTCCATCAGTTTGCGGATGATAGGCGCTACTAAAATTCAGCTTAGTCCCAACCATCTTCCACAGACTCAACCAAAAATGACTTGGGAATCGAGTATCCCGGTCAGAAACAATGGTCTCGGGTAGCCCATGTAGTCGATAAACTTCTTTAAAGAATAATTGAGCAACACGGACTACATCGTCGGTCTTTTTACGAGCTATGAAATGTGCCATCTTCGAAAATTTATCCACCACAACATATATAGAATCGTTCCCTCTTTGAGTTCTTGGCAAACCCAACACAAAGTCCATGCTAATATCAACCCATGGTCGAGTAGGCACGGGTAATGACATATACAATCCAGCGTTCGTAGCCGTTCCTTTGGAAACTTGACATATGTGACATCACTCCACAAATCTTTCAACTTCTTTTCTCATCTTGGCTCCCGAAAGTTTCTCACTGAAATAAGAAATTGGGTGGCCCCTCTGACTTAACGCTCCTCCAATTCCAACTTTAGATGCATCAGTATGTAATTCAAACAGCAACTGAAAATTCGGCAAAACTAGAATTGGTGCTGTCGTCAAAAGTTCGTTGATTCGCTCAAAAGCAAATCCTGCTTCCTTAGACAACGAAAACTGCTTCCCTTCATAATATCAGTAACAAGTGCCATCACGCTACTGAAATGTGGATAAACCTTCGGTAGAATGATGCTAAACCATGAAAACATCTCATTTCAGTTATAGTCCTAGGTTGTGGCCAGTTTCTGATTGCTTCAACTTTACTTTGATCCACCTGAATACCTTCCTTGGACAATACATACCCCAAAAACAAAACACTGTGCGTCATAAACACACATTTCTTCGTTGCTGCATTAAACTGTTCCTGACGAAGAATAGTTACCATCTTCCGCAAGTGTTGAATATGCTCTTCAGTGCTCGCACTATAAATCAAGATATCATCAAAATAAACTACAATAAACTTCCCAACGTACGGTCTGAAAATTTGGTTCATCACCCTCATAAACGTACATGGCGCATTCAACAGACCAAACGGCATGACCGGCCATTCATACAATCCTTCCCGAGTCTTGAATGCGGTCTTCCACTCATCACCTGGTCTTATGCGAATTTGATGATAACCACTTTTGAGATCAATCTTCGAAAAGATTACAGACCCATTAATTTGATCCAACAGATCATCAAGCCTTGGCATAGGAAATCTATATCTGACAGTTATTTTGTTGAGTGCCCTGCTGTCCGTACACATTCTCCAAGTTCCATCCTTCTTCGGCACTAACAATGCTGGTACTGCACAAGGACTTAAACTTTCTTGTACGCCCCCTTGTTCAAGTAACTCCTCCACTTGCCTTCTCAACTCTTCGTGCTCCTTCGGACTCATTCTATAATGTGGTCTATGTGGTAACACAGCTCCCGGAACAAGATCAATCTGGTGTTGTATGTCTCTCAACGGTGGTAACTCTATTGGCAATTCTTCAGGAAATACATCTTCAAACTCCTTCAACACTGGCTTAACTTCTTCAGGAATTTCAACCGCTTCACTACTTTTACGTCCAATTAACAGAAATACTTCTGGCTCATCCTCCACTTCCTTGACAAACTCCTTCAACGATAACAGAGTCTTTAGTTCTTCAATCTCCTCCAACTTGCTTTCACCTTGTTGTCGCTGTTTAGGAACTAAAGTGAATTTGGTTCCCTCGAACATGAAACTATAGCTGTTAGTCCTCCCATCATGTTGCACAACTCTGTCGTATTGCCACGGCCTTCCCAACAACAAATGACATACATCCATATCCAGAACATCACACCAAATTTCATCTTTATACTTCTTTCCGATGGAAAAAGTTACACAAGCTCTTCGACCAACCTTCACTTCCCCACCTTTCCTCAACCAAGCTAATTTGTAGGGTTTGGGATGCTTCTCCGTCTTTAACGCCAAATTCTTTACAGCTTCTGTAGAGATAATGTTATCACAGCTTCCTGCATCGATAACAAACTTACAAACCATTCCCACAATAGTGCACGTTGATTGAAAGATGTTACTCCTCAACCAGCTAGTCTCCTCTTCCTGCTTTGGCATCAAACAAGATCTCCTCATCATCAAATTACAACCCTCATCTCCTAACAATAATTGTTCTTCCTCAACTTGTGGTGAATTGGAACATTCTACTTCTGCATCCTCATCCTCAACCTCAGCAACCATCACTTGCTTCTTCGGCTTCGGACATTCATTGCTTTTATGACCAAACTCCTGACAGTTATAGCACTTGAAATTGTTGTTGACCTTGGTCTTAGAAACTTCATTGACAACCGGTTTACTGACTGCCTAGGAAACGTTAGTATTGCTACTAGCCCCTTTCACTTGATTGTTGGAATTTGTAAACACACCACCTCCTCTTCTACCTTGCCTCTCCCAAGCTAGAGCCTTCTGGTGTGCTTCAGCAACGGACCTTGGATCAAACATATTCACCATATCCTGAATTTGCATTCTCAATCCTCCAACAAATCTAGCTGTCAACTGTTCCTCCGTCTCCATGATATCATTTCTAGCAATCAGTTGATAAAACTCATCTGCATATTCATTTACCGACTTTGTCCCTTGTCTCAAATTCTGTAAGCGCTGATACATAAGGGACTGATAATTATAAGGCAAAAAGGTAGCTTTCATCAACTTCTTCATCTTCTCCATAAAACAATCTTTGACTTTCCCATTCTTTCCCGTGTAAGTTTAGTTTGCTGCCACCATGCCAAAGCTCTTCCCCTCAATCGTGTAGCAACCAACTTTACTCTTTGATGCTCGGGAACTTCCTTGAAGTCAAAAATTTCTTCAACGTTAGATAACCAATCCAAAAACTCTTCCACGATCATTCCACCTTTGAATTCTGGAATTTCAGTCTTCATCCCCGACTCCCATTTACGATCATCTTCTACCTCCTGATATGGATTTCATACTTGGTCTCGATCTCGATAATGAACATTATATCTATCACCATCTTCATCATAATCAAATGTACTTCGATATCGATCTCGACCATCAACATCTCTATGATCATGCATATCTCTTCTACTATGCCTTTCAGCATCACGATATGGCTCGTCTCCAAACTCACGTGGAGTTCTTCTCTCTTCATTTCTGTACTCATGGTATTCTCTTCTCATTGAAACTGATGATTCTCTTCTATCTCGACAAGATTGTGGTGGCACCCTCCCCGCTTCCGTAACCGATGGCGAAACTCTGTTTCCTCCATGGTTCGAGATTGGTGATCTTCTCCGTTGACTTTGATTCATATCGATCATCAATTTCTCCAATCTACCAATTCCCTCATCTAACTTCTCATTAAATTTCTTGCTAATTCGTTGTTCCATTTGTTCAGCATCTTCCGTTTTATACAAATCTTCAACATTCTAATGACGATTAGCTCTTCTCGGCGGCATTGTAGAATCTTCAAACACACTTCAATAACTCTCGGCCTGCACTTATTCTCGGCCTGCACTTGCTTTGACTCTCGGCCTTGATCCAAAAGTTCAACTAGGCTCAAACTTCAACACTTCCCCTTTACTCCCAATAGGCTCGGCTTAGCTATGATTGGCTAAGTCTAGCTCCGATACCAAACTGACGCAGCGGATATAACGGATGACAACGAAATGAAGATTTCGTGTCAAACTAATCGAAGAAACGATTAGATGAAACAAGATAAGTCGATGGTTTGAAAATACCGAATGCCGGATTTCGTTGATCTCGAGAGATACCGAATTCTAGCTATCTCTAACACGTTGATCGCGTACGATACCATGCTAAAAGATCTATGACTCTTCTACGTTGATCTCGCCCACGAGATTCCATGAATCGGCTTCAAATCCGTTGATTCGAGCGTACTCGAATAACCGAAAATGGAGAAAGGAGACAACGCTCAACTTCCAATGTCAAAGAGGAACAAAGCACTTAAAACAAAGTTTATTCAGAATCAACCACCCTTTACAAATGACCAACACCCCCTATTTATAGTAGTTACAACTCACACATATCCCCATGGCCAACCTAACAAAATCCAACGTAAACAACTTCAACGACCTACGACTTATAGCACACGACCTAAAGACAATGTGACTTAACATCCAGCGACTTACAACATTACAACATAAAGAAAATACAAACGAGTTACAACACATACAACATACGACTCAATATATACAACACATAACGACATAACATATTGCAACCGTACACTCATCATGCGACCTTACACAATGCGGCTCATCGACATAGCACGGCTACAGGGACGCTTGAGCGACTTAAAGATCAGCGACTCAAGAAAATGGCTTCTGGAAATCTTCACGCGACCTAAGATTGATGCTGCATAGGGTCAAGCGACTTAAATGATGCGGCCTATGATAAAATAGCGACTTAAGCTTTGAACAACTCAAACTATCATGTTAGCGACCTAAGGCTTGTGGCATCAGATAACATGACTTGTTAGGTCGTGGCTTGGTAGGTCGAGACTTCGTTAGGTCATAGCACATTAGCGACCTATGGCATAGCTCATGCACTGCATCCTGTTTCACTGCATCATCTATGTCGTTAGGTCGCAAGCGACCTAAGGCATCCGAGCGACCTAAAACAACCAAGCCAGTATGGTGCGCTGCATCAGTAGCTGAACCTTTCCCTTCTAACAACATATTGAAAATTTAAGATTTGAATTCGTACTCCCTTTTTTTACCCTCTCTTCAAACCAAAGCAATACTCCACAATACAAACATGTACATGTAGGAGGACCAAAACTTTGCGCCAAAAACATTTTACCTACATATGTAGCCAAAAAATTTAGAAAAGGTTTGAACAGTCACTGCATCTTTTAATAATCAAGTTAATGCACGTTGCATACGCTGCCCATAATTCCCAAGTGCAGAGAGATGGGTATGTTGTGAAGAAGGAGACATAGGTACGATGTTCCCCCGTTGAGTTGATTTAAATGATGTCGAAAATGATTCGGTGGGACACATCGTTAGGTCCGGGTTTTCTGTAATAAAAAATGACAACAACATTCAAAAGCTGTAACAACCATACTGTAAAGCAGACGTATTTAGTCTTGTCAATGTCCCTCAGCAGATGAGGAATAAAATCAGTCATACCTATAGCTGCTTTCCTTCTTTTTTTGTGCGTCAGTGCTCGATGTCTGTGATAAAGATTTAACTGATAAACTTCAAACAGAGAGCAACATTTCGTAAATGATTTTGCGTAGTATGCATAGTTAGATAGGAAAAAAGCAGGTAGTAAAATGGTACTAACTTTGTCGACGGTAAGATCGCTCGACGGAAATCAGTTTGATCACGTCCTCCTCATGTTGTCGACAAAGAAAATCAGAGAAATTGTGCAGCGACACGTCTATGAAATCATGACATCAGTGGCTGCACTGCATCCATCTGGCTGTATGATTTTTTTTGCCCATTTGCACGCCAGCAGCAGCCTACATCTCGCTCTTACAGACTTGCATATCTGGGTTTATAAACCATTTTTCAACCCCATGAAAGTAAGCACAATTTCAGTATGCCAGCATGAAGAATGTAATGAAGCATTAAGACAATTGTAAATCGCAGAACAGTGTATGCAAATATGGTACACGAAGCATGCGTAACGACTGCTGACATGCACGCGTGCGTGAAACGCTGCTGTCTGACATCAAAAGAAACCACCCAACCTACCAAATGTTGATTTTATGAGTGCACCAAGTCAGGGGCAGCTGGTGGAGAAGAAAAGGGGTTTAAAGAAAGTACTAATAGTGGATGTAGGTGGTTAGATCATAAGGCTTAGGAAGGGCAGAAATAAATCGTAATAAAGTGATAGAAAAAGAACGGCACGTGCAAATGAAGCCATTACCAATTCAGCAAGCTGTAACAAATTGATCGAAAACAAAGCCAATCAGATTGGTTGTAGTTTAAATGCTTAAAGTAGTGTGCTCTGAATTCAACCGTAAACCAATCGGTGTTGCCAATGTTTGCTCAGCACGATCATCGGTTGCCTACACAAGTAAGCACCGGGCGTTAAAAAAATAGGTAACTAGTGCAGTCGGGGTGTACTGTAATTCAACCGGATTATCCTTGTTTATATGTAGCAAAATGGTTTCCAATAACGTTGCAGTAAAAGTATACCAAAAACAAACAAATGAAGTGAATAGGGGCAAAGCGTTCGTAGATAAACTCATGAACAAAAAATTAAAAGCATCGAAAAGCTATCGAAAATATACGATACAACAATAGTGCTAACCAAGCATGTAATGTAAATGAGAGGTTACCGAAAATAGAAGGGGCAAAACTGAAACATCATTTGTTTATGCTAAACAATCAAAACAATCAGAATGATGCAGTTTTCGTAAGCTTTAATTATTGAACAGTTTTTGGAGCTCTCAATTTCCTTCATTTTTATGCACATTTCGAACAACGTTAAAAAAGTGGTATGCGCCTATAAAATATATAAGTCAGTTATACGTAAAAACAAAAGAAAGGGGAAAAGATAAAAAAAATTGGTAGTCTTCAACAGTACGGGAAGAAGAAAAATATAATAAAAACTACCATAAATAAGTGGAATCTAAAATTAAGGCAACTAGTGTCTAAAAACTTGGTATGAGAAAACGTAGGTTTATGTCGGAAACCAAATTAGTAAATTGTGCAACCAGATGGTAACATAATTTATGTTGAAAATACTTGTTCACATGCAGCTAAACAGTTCTTCAGGTTGAGCTGTAATCTATAACATAAATTTTAAAGTCAACCAAACCACAAAAGTGGGTACATTAAGCATGCAACGTACAGCAACAACTGTCAGATAGAGAATACAGTGTAGTAAGGTTAACTGGTAAAGCGTAAATGCGGACAATGAGTACAATTTTTTTTACATCTAAGATGCAGCTCATATGTATATTCATTCATTAATAAACATTAGCAATGTCCATGTTCAATGTAAAATATATTTTGAATGAAGCTGTAGGAAAGGTGTAAATTAGCAGTTAATGTGAATTGTTTTTTCTTTGCAGTGAACGTGGAGGAATAAACTAAACACTTAATAGTCGAACCAATTTCAAGTCCCAAAATGCAGCAAGTTGGGAAGAAAATCATGAACAGAGGAAAACGAAAGATCACTGCATCAATAATTTCATAGCAACTTGCAAGCGATCAATCCTTAGCCAATAAAGATAAAACGCATAGTTCAGAGTTTGGACCATTATTACTTTAGAGTTTCAACTTAATAATTTTCATAATCAACCCTTAATTAATGCTGCATGGGTCGAAAGCGATACATTTGAATTGCTATTGCATTACCACGTTGCCTGCATGTGTGTACTTTATCAGTTCTAAACTGTGTTTTACGCTTATCAAAGGATCATATATTATGTATTAACATATTCAACCCTCGGTTTTTGTAATCACACATCGAACAACAATTAAATTTTTTGTCAGAAACATAATTCGGGTAGAAGCAAAATTTATGAAAACCACTGTTCATAAGGCATCAACTAGATACTTACATGACCAATATTGATGCAAATTGTGTATGCCTTCCACAAATGTCAAAAAGGGATAGGAGTATGAAAAAATCTTACCAATTTGTCATGGTGTAACAAGTTGATCAGAAACATAGCCAAGCAGGTTGATAGCAGTTTGAAGTGTTAAAGCAGCGTGCGCTGAATTAAATCGTGCAGCAGACGGTATAACTTACGTTTGCACAGCACAGACGTCGGTTGCCTGCAAAGGTAAACACCGGGCTTAAAAAAAAGGTACCTGGTGCAATCATAGTGTAATGTAATTGATGATGATGATCGTTGTTTACACGTATTAAATTGGTTACCAATAACAATGTAGGAAAAATATAACCAAAAAAATGAAGTGGACAGGGGTAAAGCGTTCATAGATAAATGCATGAACAAAAAATAAACTGTATGGAAAATATATCGAAAATATATGAGTCAGCAGTAGTGCCAACAAAGCATGTAATGTAAATAAGGGGTTGCCAATACTATTTGACTTATACATCATATATTTTGAAAAAAGCAAGGTTGCAAATGAAGTTTATATTTTACATTATCAATGATCAAGAGTTGGGGATATTTTCCTTCTCCGAAGCTAATTATATATTGAAAGCACAATATTTTTTTTGTACATTTAAGATGCAGTTCATATGCACATTCAGTCATTAATAACCAGTAGTAACATCCAATATTGCTTTAACATATATTTTGAATGAAGCCGTAGGGAAATGTGGAAAGTAGCACTTAATGTGAAGTGGTCTTTCTTTGCGGGGAAGGTGGATGAATAATCCAAACACTAAACAGTCGAATAAATTTCAAGGCCCAGAATGCATGAAGTCAAGAAAAAAAATCATGAACAGATGGAAACGACAGCTCACTGCATCAATAATTCCACATCAACCTGTAAGCGATAAATCACTTTTAAATTGTGTTCTTCGATTAGGAAAGGTAAGTGATAAATCAGTTTTAAATTGTGTTCTTTGCTTAGGAAAGGATCATAAATTATGTTTAACATATTCAGGCCTCAGCTGTCGCAATCAAACATGGAACAGCAATTAAAATTTCCGTAGAAAAATAATAAGGGCAAGAGAAAAATCTAGGGAAACCAATACCCAGAAGGCATCATCCAGATACTTACATCCTTAATCGTCGACTGGTGAGAAATCTAAATGGTCGTAGTAAATAGAAAATAAAGTCAAACAAATTCGACAGTTAGTAGGGTGTGATTAAAATTGTCAAATTCGCTCTGTTAATAGGAGGAAGACGACAGCGGAGAGAGTAAATAAGTTGTCCCAGAAAAAAATAAAACTACAAATACGGTAAGGAAGGAAGCAATTACCTATAAAACCGACCGAGCAGCAATGGGAAAACGGAGGCAGTGCAGGGCAGAGTAGGTTGGTCAATCGTCATGAAGATTGACAGAAGGACAGTTGCAGGTCAGGAAAGGTAGGTGGTTACAACCGAAGTTGAGTAGGAACGAGCCGGTCGGGGTTGAGTATTTGGTTGGAGGAGGGACATCGAGGAAGAGGAGGAGGCGGTGAATCAGAAGAGGAAGGATGGGAGGATTAGAAGCAAATCGAAAGGAAGACGGCAACGAAAAAGAAAAAGGATGGATTTGACAGGAGGACGGTTTGTAGCAGGTTTTTTCTGAGGTAGAGGGGAAAAAAGCAAGCGGTTACAAGGAAAGAAGAAAATGAGGAATCGGGTAACAAAGAGCCATTTTGAAATGGGAGAAGATTAGGAGTCCACGTAAGTTTGTGAAAGATCCTTCTTTAATATAAAATAATAGATTTCACAAATTTGGTGGAATCGGAAGGGAGAGGGAAATTTTATTTTAGGCGGCCTTTGCATTTTTACACGGTTCAACTGGATATCGCCTTGATTTCCACTCCCACAGCGCCGCGTTTTAAAGTGGGTTTTTGGTTAAATTATGCAAAGAAGTATTTACGCATACTTTTATAGCACAATTTTTTGTGCTTCAATGGTTTGTGTATAACGCGTTAATTATAATATAGCTATCATACACATGTGTGTGTACTTGTAGTGTCATTGACAATCCTGCAACTTTGTGTTGTCATGATTATATGTTACAACATTCCAATTACTATAATTTAAAGAAATCCACATCATTTACTTTGTTTTTTTAGAAATGGATGAGTTTATTGGAGAATATGAAGGCATTAATTGCCTTGGAAGTTGAATAGTCCCACATCTTAAAATAAAATAAATTATTTGTGTTTAGATACTAAGATGTCGACACCATGACAATTCATGTAGGCAAATAGACACAAGACATGACTGGTGGCGCCCGAGCCCGCACCCGCGGCATGGGCGAATGGACGTTTGAGGGGTATAAGAGAGGCATTTAGCACTTTCCAACAGTCGCATTTAAGCCTTTGAAATACTAAATAGCTGACGTGATACTTGATGTAAGAATACGTAAAGCCGACCACTCGTAACGTTAGGAAAGTGTTACGAATAGTAATGGTAGAAAAATATTACTAAATTTTTAGACAGTAAAGTCAGAAAAGCGTTACTGTATACACAAATTGTTAACAGTAACGTCACAAAAGTGTTACGAAACTGTTACAGTTATGTTGCAAATTGCAACAACAATAAACTATCACAGGCACGTCGCAAAAATGTTACGAGTAGAAATGTGCAATTAACAATTAAAGCAGTAAATAACGTACCGATTGCATTGTCCGAGTCCGGTATTTGAAAACTATTTCCCTGAAACAATATTGCTCCTTCTACGGTGCTTAAAGATATTGAGCAATTGTTTTCCAAGATGAAACGAACCTTCTCTATGACGTTGCGCAACAATCGCAGAGCAAAACGAACTCAAGAGAGTGTATTTTAAGAACAGGTTCTGTGAGGAGAAAGAAAAATGCAGATGTCATAATTATCTTTTCATTGTTTTCTGCCTGCCTATATATAGGCGCGAGGAGGTGCGCCTATTAGGTAACATGTGCCTGTTCAAACGGATGCGCTGTTGGAAAGGTTGCAATCCTTTATCAGGCGATGTGACCATTTGGATTCGAACGGACAGAATTCAAAACTATTCGTTCTGAACAGCCACTCCAAACAACCTGCCAACTGCAAAGTACCTCTAATACGCCTTAAACGTACATTCACCCACGCCGTGGATGAGGGTTCGGGCGTGGGCGCGGTTGCGCGGGTGCGAGATGATGCGTTACACCATCCGTTATGGCTTGTGTCTCTATTTGCCTATATGAATTGTCATAGTGTCCACATTTTAGTTTACAAACACAAATAGTTTATTTTATTCTACGATGTGGAACTATTCAACTTTCAAGGCAATTAATGCCTTCACATTCTTCAATATAACTCATTCATTTCTAATAGTTTTTTTTAGAATCTATGTGTGAATAAAATAGCTCATCTCTTCATTGTATCCCTTGGAGAATGAGAAATAGCCGACGAAGTCAAAAGTGTAGGATCATTGAAAATAATACTGTCGTTGGATTGGCATGTAAGAGAACGTGACTATAACAACCCGTCCTTCGTAATACTTTGAAATCAGCATCTAATGACAACTCCCGACTTTCGAATAGCACAAAAGATAGATCATCGAAAAGAAAATTGAAACAAATATTATGCTAAGGCATATCGACAGAATCTCATAGCAGAGTGACAACATATAATATACTGAATATACATGAACTGAACATGATAGCAATATATATAAGAGACTGCACTAACGGATATAACTATAAATGAATAACAATATTGAAAGTCAGAATACACTAGACTCCTTACAGATGGAGTTCTAAATATAATATCTAAAGCATCAAATCTCATATATAGATACATATTTGTCATATACTACTACAATATCAGTATATATACGAAATATCGGCATCGCTTCCATCATCTATCCAGAAAGTGTATCCTCAAAAGCACATAACTCTCAATCGAATACTTGAGAGTTGTCATGACATAAACAAACAGAAAAAAACATAGGTCATACATAAAGCATAATATGAGGGGAACTATCTCAAAATACCATATATTAAAACTATATACAAATAAACGTTAACTACTAAGACATAGCTGGTCCTCTCCACAATCATGCCTCAGAGATAATCTAGAATGTCCATAAACAAGTAAAGTAAATCCACCCAAAGGATAGAAAATAATATCATAACTTGCGTACCCCTATAATAAGCATAAGTGATATATAATATATATCATATATACTTGAAATCTAGTCCTAATAGTATTAAGAATCAGTGTACCCCTATAATGACCATAAGTGATATTCATTCTATTCTAAATATCGAGGACCTTTATGATCACACTATTCTCCTATAATGACAATAAATGTTCTGTGATTCCATAGTAAATAATTGTCATCATACCCCTCCAGGACATCAAGGAATTCTCGAATAACCTATGTATGCCTCTATCTAAAAAGAGAACAACGTTCATGTCTCGCATAATATGTTATCGGGACCATAAGGAACACCGATGCCATATAAATATATGCATAAATAATACATACCATCGTGTATGGTCACCGTTAAAGGATCAAGGACATGTATGACCGCTAATATAAGGCCAATATGGTGTATGATCACTAATATGATATCAATACCATGTATGGTCACTATTATAAGACCAATACAATTCATCCACTATACGTACCCCGAGGTCAACCCCTGAATGTACGGATTCACTCAGTTCAATAGTACATGCTCGCCGAAGTGATCGTGTGACCAGTCGCCGTATCGATTCTGTGTTTAATCATTGCTGATCCCATAGGAATCACTTAACATTTGCATCCAGATCTCGAGCTTCGCCTTGCATTCTACCGAAGCCTCATGCAAGCCCGCATCTGAAACCAAGGAAGAATCCCCGTAAAAATACACTCTGGCAGGCTTTACTGTCGAGGCTAGTGCACCATCGGTGCACCGATGACAAGCCATCGGTCCACCTGTGGTGGTCTGTCCTTGATAATGAAACCTAAGGCAGGTGCAAATCGTTCCACCAGTTACCAATTCGACTATATGAAATCCTCAAAATGGTCGCTATGGATATATGAAATCCTCGAAACGTGCTTGTGCACAATTAAAAATATTCACATACACCTATATATGTATATTAATATACAAACAACTACGTTAAACAACAGTTACAACACAAGAATTATCTTAATCACTATACAACTTCAAATAACGGTACACGTATGTCCGCTCATGCGCATATATGTGTACATATATTCGAATAAGTAATTCAATTATTACATAAATCAAAACCTACTTTTATGTACTAAATATTTTCAATAAAAGTAAAACAAACCTTTATTTTATTCCATAAAATTTCATAGCATTTTATAAAATACAATATCAGCTTATAAATCCATTTAAGTCTTTGAAGTACTAAATTTCTACATTTAAAATTAAGTATTCCACTCATGGATATCTTATTAAACCTTATAACCTTCTTATAAATTATCTTCTTCATATTATTCTTTAAAACCTGTACTTTATATAAAATATCTCATTCATATTATTTTATAAAATCGCTATTGTTAAAATATCACGTTTATACTATTTCATAAAATAACTTATTTTATAAAATATTGCTTTCACATTATAAAATTGCTTATTTTATAAAATATCACTTTTATACTATCATATAAAATCCCTTATTTTATAAAATATTGTTTTCACACTATCTTATAAAATCATCTATGTTATAAAATATCACCTTTATTTATAAATTATTTCTTTACATAAATAATATTTATAAATAAACCATTCTCTTATAAAAATTATTTCTTTATTTTAAATAATATTTATAAGTACTGACCAAGTTTCATAAGGCCTCTATTTACTTTAATGATAACCGTAGTGCCCTTAAACTAGTTAATTAGCTTACTAACTTTTCCAAAGTTCTATCCAAATTGTTGGATAATTCCTAGCTAATGATATGTTCCTAATTATATCACTCTAATCACTAATAATATCATACAAAATCAATTACTTAGCCCATAATCAAAATTTAGGCTTACTAATTATTTCAAAACTAGCAATTAAAGTCTCAAACAATTAATGAGTTAATATAATCATGTTTATAACATAAATACAAGTCTAATGAACCCAAACAATATCTAAATCACCTTATGTAATTCCATAATTATCAATAAATGAAATAATAAAGGCTAACAAGTAAATATAGATGGACAATCATCCCTCACACGTTGCTTTTCCCTAACTCAAGCTCTAATCATCAAAACTAATTCCAGAGCTTTCTTGATATCATAGATTTAGCCCTAAATCATAATTTCATGTTATCCTTGATGGGTTTTGTAGAGAATTTGGAGGAATTACGATGATTTTTATTTGAATTTAGGAAACTTATTTGATGGGCTTCGGGCAAGGGGATTAGGAGATGATTATGGGGTGATTAGAAGAAGATTAAGAGAGGAAGAGAAAAAGAAACATAAAATGAAAGTGGAATGGGAAGAGAGTTTGCCACTTATAGGCTAGCAAATGGTCCTTACCCAAATCCATTTCATCCACTCAAAAATCACTATTCACTCTAAAAATTCGTCGACTCCAAGCTTAGTCAAGTTTATACTCATTTTTCTCACATCATAAAGCAATCTCAACTATAGGTGTTTCGAATCTCAATTCATCCGTCTCTACAAGTCAAGCATACAAGGTGTTTTTTTAATTAATGACTAAACATTTAAACTAATAGTTTAAATATTCAATATTCAGTCGTTATAATTGCGGGGTATTACAAATGAAAAAATAAAATGAAGGCTCAAGGGAAGCCTTTAGAAAAATCAAACATTATTACTGGTTCCAATGTTCAGGTATGGTGTTCTCATGCATTCATATTTTGCATGCTACATCAACATTTCAAGCCAAGCATAGTCAAGTTTATATTCATTTTGCTCGCATCGAAAAAGCAAGCTCAGTTATAGGTGTTTCGAGTCTCAATTCATCTATCTCTAAAAGTCGAGTATAATGGGTGTTTTGTTAATTAATGACTAAATATTTAAATTAATAGTTTAAATATTCGACCGTTAAAATTGTGGGGTGTTACAAGTTATAAAAGAAAATGAAGGCACAAGGGAAGCCTTTTGAAAAATCAAACATTATTACTGGTGCCAATATTCAGGTATGTTATTCTCGTGCATTTATATTTTGCTTTCTACATCAATGTTACAGGCCAAATTGTAAATAAATTTCTCTCTTTCATTCTTAAAACATTATGTTCCCTTGAATGCTTGGTGAAATTGGTAGGATTTACAACGATTTCATGTGATGTTTACTTTAATATACGAGGGTCTGAGTTTGTAAATGTTATTATCGCAATGTTTGTTGGAAGGAATTTGCAAGGCATAGTTGATTTAAGTGAAGTGAAGTTAAGGGAAGGTTTCTACACGATGGACCCAGAAAAAGCCTCGGAGATGATTGATTTGCCTAAAGAGCCCATCTTTCATATAAACTAAATTAGAGCAAATCATCTACTTTTACTCTCACTTTTACAAAAGCTATATATAACCAGAAACTTTAAATTTTGTGTATTGTTGGTGTGTGTTTAACATTCTTTTATATAGAATTCTTATTAGTTTTTCAATGATGTTTGTGTGTGATGCTGGTTAATGCTAAATTATTGCCCGGTACGATCAGTTCATACACGTAGGATTCGACGTACATATGCTATAATTTGATATCTTGACCTTTGTTTGTTTTATGGTAATCATATAACATAACCACAATTTAATAAGTAGATAAAATAAAAGGTAAAAAAAATCAATTCTTGCATTGTAACGACCCGAAATTTCAGACACTTCGTATGTAAATATCTAAATCATTTAAACATTTGAATCTTGGGTTAAATACGATTAAAGTTATTTAATAATCTTATTAACCCCTTTTTAAATCGTACATAGTGATGCTAAATTAAATGTTTACAAATATATATACTCTAAAGAAGTATCGATAATCTGATCGAAAATCATTTTATCGATAAACAGCTTTTTACTCATCAAAAGTTGTTCTAATTTTTCTTACAGACATTAAAACACTTAGAAAATCACTAAATGAAATAAAAATATTTTACCATTTATGGAAAATAAAATATGATGATGGCATGGGTGATGTCATAGGAGATATTTTGTGTGCAAGAGTAAAATGGTAATTTGCTAAAGGAAAATGATATGTGAAGTTAAAAGAATGGAATGTACATGGAAAGGGGCCTTGGCCATGTAAAGGAGGATAAGGGAAGGGATTAGGCTTGTGTATACACTCATTATCTCCTAAAACTTGAAAAATATAAAAAGAATCAAATAGATGGAAGTGGATTAACACCAATCCACTTTGTTCTTCATTAATCTTTCTCTAATTAGTTCAAATCTCTTCTAAATTTTACCCAAATTTTACCAACATCTTAGAACACCTTATGAAGCTTAGATCTAAAGTAAAAAGTGTGAAAAGAGAAGAGATGAGGGGTTTTATGTGTAGGTCATGAACATGGATGAAAGGGGGAGCTTGGCTTTATGATTTTGGAGCTAAAGGTTGGATTTTTATGATTTTGGAGATGATAAGAAGTGGTTCTTTTGTTTGTTTGTGTTTGGGCATGTGTTTTGCTTGAATTTAGGTGAGTTATCTCAATATATATCTTGTATGTATATACATTTTTTATATATGTGTGTGCAAATAAAAAGTTAAAATAACATTAACCAATTAAAGTTATAAACTTTGGACCCTCTTATTTTTGAAAGAAAATGACACCTTTATAGTTTATAACATCACTCCTATTACCTTCTTTAACATGTGACATGGCCTTGATTTGACGTTTAAGTGGTTTCTTGGATTGTGTGTTGAATTGAAGTATGTTTGAAAGTGTTGGAAGCAAGAATAGTTGTTGTAAGTGCACTTCGATAACCCTTAAGCTTAACTTGTGTAAATGGAAGATTTATGAATTTAACTTAGAAAAATTTATTTGGGCTATTCTATACATATATTTATCGTGTGGGACAATAAAAAATGGTTTGGAAAGTTATATAAATTGTGAAAAAAAATTATGAAAGTTAGAAGCGAAAAGGTCGCTATGGATCCACTTTGAAAATGCTTTGTGTTCGGCGATTTTCAAAGTCAACTTTGAGAGATATCCTATGGACTTCTTTGCATTTTTAATAAGTAATATCATTTTAGTTCATTCATTAACTTGTGGAATAAAGTTGAAAAAATTATAGCGGAAGGTTTCTTATATGAGCCTTTGAAATACTTTGGTTTGGGAATTTTTGTAATTAATCTGATATGCATCCTTATAGATTTCTTTGCATTTATTATAATTATCATATGTTTACTTATTATTGAAAAAAAAATTAAAGTTTAAAAGGTTTAGAAATTATCAAACAAAATGGATAAAGTTAGAGTAAAAAAGTGGTCATAAATACACTATGAAATATATATACCTACCTTGTTTCAAGAAATTTTTATAGATAAAATGGATTTATTCTTAGAGGATTCTTCCATTTTTTTCAAGTACCTTAAGGGTATTACTTAAAATAAAAATAAAAAGTCTTAAATCATTTGTTTATGTGGTTAAAACTGATCGCAAAGTTTAAGTTTTCCCTTGTTGTTCTTTGTACAAGACTTTTAACAACATTTATAAATGTGGTAGTAAGTTGTTTGAGGTTTAAGTGCCTAAAATGGTATTTACATTTGGTGTTTTCCCCTATTTTGTTTTCATACATAATTTTTAGCAATTTAAAGTTGGTTTGAAGTTTAAATACATTTTTACTATTTATTTATGAATTTTCAAAGTAAAGATGTTTTATAATATAAAACATGTTTTTCGTGAAATTATGAATTAGCTATTTTCAAGCAATATTTCACACAGATATTTAAAACCTATTCATCAGTATATATATATATAAGTTTGGAAAAAGTAAGTTAAGTATTTTATAAAGGAATAAGGGAAGTTTTGGATTCTAATGCTTATTTTATAATAAATGGTTTTGCAAAGTTATTAACAAGTATATTATCTTGTTTAATAAGTGTAGATGTACTTAGATGTTTAAAAAGAATTTTTTAAAGATATTTATAAGTATGAAATGATTTTGGATTTATTGTGACAATGTGTTAATTATATTCGTTTTTAACCCTTTTTTTATTATACTTATGAATGTAAGTAGATCATTGAAAAGAACGTTTTAAAGATAAGCATAAGCGAAATGGTTTTGGGCTTGTGGTGACAATGTTTAATTAACATTAGTCTTAAACCATTTGAAATAGATTTGTGAATGTAATTAGACCTTTCAAATGGATATTTAAAATGTAATAACATGTATGGAATCTTTTGTAAAAGATAGAAAAAGTAAAGGTTTAAAGTAAGAAAACTTATTAATGATTTGTGAATAT
Source organism: Allium cepa (assembly GCA_030765085.1). NCBI lineage: Eukaryota > Viridiplantae > Streptophyta > Magnoliopsida > Asparagales > Amaryllidaceae > Allium > Allium cepa. The sequence continues at coordinate 1,049,842,947 of CM060941.1, forward strand.
ACATGAAAAGAGTATATGAATACTTTGTGAAGTACCGAAAGAGTTCAAATGAATAACAGTGTTTGATAAATGAAGTTTTATTATATAAAAGAAGTTTTATTAATAAAAGATATTTTAATTCATAAAAGCATTAATTAAATAAAAAGGCGATTAGAAGTCGCTTATGTTACTTAATCGTGCTTTTTGTGACTTGACCGTGCTCTGTATGTTTACTCATTTATGGAAAGTATTTAGTTGAGCACTTTGCACTAAAAGCAGACGTAAAATGCTACTTATATAACCATACTATCTAAGAGTATTGCTGGGTAACACCGACAAAGAATACGAAGAATGAGGTTATATTGGATACACATGTGTAAACTCCCTTGGACTAACACTAATATGCATCTCAAAAATCATAAACAACTCACATATACGTGCATGGTATCAGCACAAAGAAATAAACATGTGTGCCTCCAGGATAGATCAATACACAATATAGAATAAATCATAGAGATAATAGAGTCTTCAGCGCAGCGATAACATATAATAATAAATATGCACGAGTCCAAGTAGGTTTACAAAAATAGTCAACTACCCACTATCATCGGATATACATAATATGTCGAAACATACATCTCATCAACTAACAAACACGTGTAGCTACAACATACATAATGATACATAATACTCTATCCACTATCTAATGCGCAACATCCACAAACTGGTCAACTTGTCCCTAAATCAGAAATGTCCCGGACCGACCCAAATATTATATAAATAATACATGGGTCAAACTTTGTCTAGAATGTAGATGTCAATATAAAGTAAAATCCAACATGGTATAAACAAGTGCTACACAAGTGGCATGTGCATATCGCAAGTGTCAACATATCTCAAAAACATGCACATAAAAGATAACCCATAACTCATTTCCAAGCAAAGTCAATCAACGCACCAAACAAGCATATAATCAAGTTGGTGATACAAATATTATCTAACTATCATCAAGTATAAAATTCAACAACAATATTGGACACGCTGTCAGCAATGCCTTAGATTATCTCTTGGACAATTATAAAGTTCACATACATGGGGTCCGTCTCCTTTGATAAATATAACACATACAACTACCCAAAATGAATAAACACAAAATATAAATATGGCATACCATCGCACTATAAGAAAATCAGCCTTTGGTTGTAGAAATTTATGGCATTTGATATGTAAGTGCAACTAATAATATTTCCCTCTATATTATAAGCGTAACAAAAAATTTACATTATACCACCTTAAGAAAAAAATTCCGCCTTAACCTAATAAACGTAACATAAACTTTCCCTTTCATTATTCATCTATTACATAGAAATTTTTTCCACTACCCCTCGTAGCCTAATAAACATACAACAAATTTCCCCCTTCACTTCAACCAAATCGACTTCGCCCTCTGTTTTCGATTCAACCATTCCTCTACTTTTCATCGTTGCTATAGCACTTTATCATTCTACTCCACTCCACATTGTTGCGGTAGCCCTCCACAAGAATTTCGCCTCGCGGTACCCTAAATAGGTATATTTATATGAATTTTAAATCGATTTTATGATTCTATTTGGATTTTATATAAATTTGTATGCATTTTATTTTCAGATTTCTGCATAAACCCTAAATGGAATAATTGGTTTAATCCTAACTGGAATAAACCCTATGTGGAATTAGTTGATTCCATATGATTCTATATGAGCCAAAAGAGTTTCTAAATTTTACTTAAATTTCAATTATTTCCTATATTTTGTCAGTGCAATATTTTTGCTTTGATTGTATCCAATTTATGTTTCATGATTAGCTTACTGTTGAAAAATTATCAGTAATATCTTGTTTACTTAATTTCATCACTTAATATCTTTTTTTTGATTGGTGAAACTGCAGAAATATGAGGATTTATTTATCATTATAATTATTGATTTTCCACTAGTTTCATAGTGCAATGGAAAAAAATCAGTAAAATTTGCGCAAGAAAATCATTATTTATTATCATACTTCTTGTGCTTCTAACAATTACAAGTGTTTAGTGGACCAAAATTCGAAAATAAGTTTGTTTATTTTTTGCATGAAACAAAATATCAAATTAAAAAACCAACCAAGTGCCAAGCTAATAAAAGTGAGTTGAAACTTGAAGCTACCAATACAATAGGTTGGAGACAGGGAATGATGGGAACGTATAATTAGCAAACACAACAATACAAAACTTTTATGCAAAATTTATAAAAAAACAAAGAGTCATACAATCAGTTGCTTGGTATTTTGTAAGCAGTTATGCTGGCCTGAGACTGTTTATAGTTCATCTAAATGAGCATAACTTACGGTTGGCATAACTTACGGTCATTTAAAAGGGCAATGAAATCACCGCAGAGAACAAAGCAAAAATTCATACAAATGAGCATAACTTATAGTTAAGCAGCTAGCACACATAACATATTTGAAAATATTGAAATGTGTATAAGATTTATTTATAGAACAAACTAGTTAGTAATGATAGTATAATCCATTATTTGATTTATAAGTTTATGAGTTTATGTGTGCCAATACAATGCATTTGCTTTTTTTTGACATGCTAATAATTGTTTTTATTTATTAGCATCTCATTCTAACTTCTTCTAGTGGATGCCTTTGAGACTAGAATTCATAATACTGTGTTATAGACTGAATAATATTTTATAGTTTCTTTGTTACACATGCCTTATTTCACCCTTTTTGTAGTTTCTATGTTACACATGCCTTATTTCACCCCTTTCTGTAGTTTCTATGTTACACTATTCCTTTTTTGTTTATCTGCTCATTTTTGGCTTAGGTTGGTGTTGAGTCTTAGTTATTTGGAAACGTAAGGAGTGATTAAATTTCTAAACCTATAACTTATGTGTATTTGTGATTAAATTTCTTTTGTATATATTATGATGGATCAATTTTCCTTTATGTGTGTACGCATACTGCATTTTAGCTAAATTGATGTTTTGTACGAAGCTTGGATTCAGATTTATTGCATCTGAAGTTTATATTTAACATCATCGAGTTTTTTCATTTGTTCTTATATTATAGTTTCTCATCTCTGCAATGTATCTATTCAAATTGTTACATACAGTTTTTTATATAAGATGAAACATAGTTGTTGTTTCAATTGAACTATTGTTGATACATTGAATCAAGCAAATTTTACGAAATGTTCAAAATAGATAGCAATTCCACTTAATAGCTAAAATACAATAATGCTTAGAGATCATATAGCATAATAATAATGAAGTACAACAACGATTTATAAATTTTTCTTATATTGGGTTACGCATGTAATTTTTTCAGTGTTACGATTCTGGCTACTTATATTTGAGGTATTTGATAGGGGAAATTAATAATTTATGTGATTTAAGTTCTACTAATAAATATTTGATATAGCAACTTAAATGGTTTGTTAGCAAATAAATTTGCTAACCCCCAAAGTGTTTGGGAAAATTGGTTTTTTAAAAAGAGGCTTGTCGAGGTCACTAGCTCGAGGAAGGTTTCCAAAGAAATCTTCGTATGTTCTTCGTCGAAGTCATATTTGCAACATAAGTACAAGTGAGAAGTCGTATATTTGAAGTAAGTTCAATTCGAAGCCGTATGTTCAAGGCATATTTAAGTTCAAAGTCCTTAAGTCAAAGTCAATCATGCAATAATAGCCACGAAGTCACAATAGTTCACATGTACAAAGTCACAAGTATGTTCAAGTCATAGATTCGAATCGGTTACACATATGCTATGTTATGTCATTGTGTAACATTCAAGATCCTATATGTACAATGTTCTTGAGTTGCAATATGCTCTAAATCCCCAAAACGATTAAGGGTTTATGATCTAAGAAATGAGAAGAGAATTTGGCCCCAAAATAGCACCCCTGGGAGATATTTATAGGGGTGCTCAGCCAGCACTCCGCTTATGTCTTCGAATGTGTTGACTTCGACGACACTAAAATGGCTCGGGTGCAGAGTCATCATTAGGCGGTGGTATGTAATGATGTCTTTGTTATGTAGGAGCATCATCGAGATGTTGGAGTATCTTCGATGGTGCCAAGTTGGCCATGCTCCTCACATATGAATTCTACAGTTAAGAGGCGACATTATCTCTTCCCAACGTCTTCGATTGTGGAATCAATTGGTGTAGGTATGAAAGGATACCTTCGAAGTGTTGCAATATGTTATGTTGCCTTGCTTTAATATGAGGGTCTTCGTAGATCTTGATAGTGTTCCTTATCAACACCGCTGGCAAAGTGCGGTGTTGCTTGTATACTGGTGAATGGTGAAGTGGCTATCAACGAAGTAGGGAATTGCAATGTGTAACAATGCCTTTAAAGAGCTTGAGTGGTGTGATACTGATAGGGTTTTGCGCCGAGGAAGCTCACCATGATCACTCTGACTTTTTCTAACAACTGGATAACTAAATTGTATTTGGCCTCTTTAATATTGATTTATAGGTATTTTGTCAGTTGTATATCTTTGAAGCCGTTCGTTGTAGTTTATGTGATTAAAGAGCAAAGTTCTATTATGAATGATTATATCATCTTACATCTCCCTTCGTATGTACTCAAAGTCTCCTTACATTCTTAATTGATGTGGTGCTACTTCTTACCACTTTGATATTATCCTGTAATGCCTCTTCGATTGAATGATTTCGATGAGGTTGTTGATGCAAAGTCATAAACACTTATTATAATATTTTATCTCTTAATACATGACATTGCACTACACTAGAATAGGGTATTTGTAACGGTTATAATGGTTATAAATTAAATTTGTAAATGTAATACTATTGGCATCATGTACGTGACACATTTTTATCATGAAAACTGTAACGGTTATAACCGTTGCTAATTGTAATGGTTATCACTGTGATTGTAACGGTTATTACAGTTAATAAATGTAAATTACTAGCGGTTATAAGCATTAGGAATTTTGTTTCCTAAAGAAAATTCCAGCATACAAATTTCACTTAAAAGTTTCAGCTTGATTTCATATAAATATTTCGATGGTACAACACCAATTATATTATCAATTTTCATAATATACACAAAAATAATATTAGGTTCCACAAATGTCATACAAAGCTGTTTCATCGCATACCATGTACAACAATCAACAAAATATCATAATTTAACATTCAACCATTCACCATACATAACATCAAAATATCAAATAACTTCAAAAGTGTCACAAACGTAAAAAATGAATAAAGAAGCTTACAAATAACAGGTTAAGAAGATTATACATAATGCAAGCGATAACCTGACCAAATTACAAAACAACTACCAACTATATCGAATAGTATACACGTACCATTTTGCGATAATCCAAAATTTGATTCTCCTTTTGGGCACTCTTTCCCATTCGTTTCTTTCTTTTCTTCTCTCACTATGTTCTCTATCTCTCTCTTCTTCTCTCCCTATCTTCTCTATCTCTCTCTTTTGCTCTCTCTTTCTCCTTCTCTTTCTTTACCTGCACATAAATTATGAAATTGTTTAAAACCACTACATATAAGCCTTCTTATATTAATAAAGAGTATGACGTCCAATGCATATATTTAAAATTTAAGGATGCCTTCTCATATTAATTAAGAGTATGATGTCTGATATGTTATAGGGGTTACCAGTGAATACAAAATAAGACAATAACAACAACACCAAATTTCCCAAATTTTTGGCCAGTTATGATTTCGTATCGGGATGTTTATAAAACTTAAATATGACAAAATAACAAAATTGTAGTACTAATAATAAAAGACAAAAATTATGACATTTCATTCAATAATAGAAAAATGAACTAATGTGATTGTTCATTGGAGGCTATGCCAAACCAAATAAAAGCTAAGAGTTTAATGAAACAGATGCAATACCTTATCTTCCTCCTATTTTCGTCCCTTTTCAACGGCTACCTCTTTCAATTGTTCGGCCTACTTTTCTAAAATCTCCTTAATAAAACTTTCGTAGTGGAGGATCTAAAAAAGATTAAAAAAGAAAATTATGAAAGGCAAGATTAAAGAAATCAAAAAATGATATTAATTTAAATATCAAACGGAACATCTATATTATTATTATTTTAAAACCCTACTCCGGAGAGTAGAGCTAGGGAATACAACTATCCGCCACACTGATCCCACTTTTTAGCTATCCCAGCCTAGAGCATCAATCCTCTACCCCATTGTAGGTTTGTTGAGGATAACCGCTCCAAGCCTTAAGGGAAACATATCTCGGTTGCGGGACTCGAACCTGCAACCTCCAGGAATTTTGTTCCATGGTTGCAAGGTAGTCCTTAACCAGCTGAGCTATGCTCGCAGACACTATATTATTGGCATTCTACAAGCAATGTCTTGCAGTCCTCCCATTTTGAGGAAGGAGATATCTCTTATAGAAAGAGATAAACAGAAAAACAAACAATATACATGTTTTGATTTTGAACTTGGCCTAAAATAATTAATAAGATAACATTATTTATCACAAGCGTTCAAATACAAAATCATGCATACCTTGGATGACTGAAGAAGATTAGAGAAATTGTCTCCTAATCATTGTCATTTTTTGGCTTCTTTCTCCTCCTTATCTGAAAGCTTTTAAAGTATTTCCTTATATATAAGCAGTATAAAATACAACATTAAAAGATGTAACCGGTGGCATGGAAAAAAGGCATCTTCTTTCAGTTAATTTATTTACTTTGCTAGTAGTAAATAAATTTCTTAACAGATACCAAGTCAAACAAAGTCTATTGAGAAAAATTTGAGTGTAATAGTAACTTTAAAATATTTGAAAATATATGGCAATATTGTGAAAACTTTTAAATGTATAGGTACATTTGGGCTTGGCAAGTGTTCTTGGCACATAGCGCTCTGCTCCCTCTCAACAATATAGTCAACAAGGCATCTGCTATGTAATTCTATAATGCAGAATATGCAATGACCATGTTACATTATCTTGGGGGCTTAATTTGGTATTCATTTAGAACAATGCTACTTCAAAACCTGTAAGAGATGATTCAAACTATACCAATATAGGTAGCATTTTAGGTTTATTGCTTAATATATCGATCATTTTTAGATAGTTATGGTACAAGAAAAATGATTTTTTCCTCATTACCAACGAATACTCAAAAAAGATAACCAAATAATCATAATATATTCATTTAATTTAATTAATGTCAGTTATATACCCAATGTTGTAGAAAATTCATTGCTCCCAGTCCCATATTATACAAAAAAAGTTAGTGCATGAGCACTGATATGTAATTTAATAGAAAAGAGTGGAGGTTATGGATGCCGGGTGATAAATGCACAAAAAAGTTGATTATTGTTCTATTAATATTAACAGCATGTTAGAGAGAAATAATCATAACATCCAAGCCAATATATCATAATTAATATAAAAATATGGTAAGGGAACCTAATATATATAAGCCAATTTACTTCAAAATTACTTACAAATTATAGCTAAAATTTCCTCAAGGAGTACCACCATGTTTAGTGATCAAGAATGGAGAGTCGCCTCTTCCATTACTTTAGAATGTTAGGGATCATCTAGTTGTCCTATTGATTTGGGCTTGCATTATCATATATAAGTTATGATTCAAACATACTCATGTCTAAGTTTATGTTGATTGAGACATCAAATAGATTGTAGAGTGTAAGGCAACAAGACAAAGTATCCATGTTTTGTTTAAACTTTTTGACTTAATCGATGTGTTTATGCATGCTAAAAACATTAAAATTTCCAGAAGCAAGACACCACCACTAAAGACTATCAATCATACATAGAAGGCTATCAAATGTGGATCAACAAATTGCAGGTTTAACCCAAAATAAATTGTACTAAAAGGTAATATAAATTTGCATATTACCTGTATGAAAACTTCAATGCATTTGCAGTTTTACCGAACTTCGTCTTCATTAAAGAAATTATTGAATAAAATAAGATAATTAAGCAATGCCAAATTTGAAATAAACTAAGAGAAGGTAATTAGAATTGCGCAAACAACATGCTTAGGAAATCAATTTGTCTTAAATATTTGAGATAATTCCTTAATACTAGATATAATTTCCTAATATGTAACCATATAGTTATTGTGGGTAGCTAGTAACCATTCAAATCAAAATACCAAAAGCATACCAAAAACTAAGATCATGGTAAAAAGTGTAAAAAAAAAAGCAATCAATATCTCATTCCAATCTCAATCCAATCCAAGACCAATCACAATCACTAAAGAAGCAAGATAATGTAAAAGCAATAGCGAAGAATTAAATCACACACCGATTTATAGTGGTTCCACCACTATTGTGCTAGTGTACATCCACTTTGAGAGAGAGTTTTTATTAATACCAATGAGAAGAGTACAAGAGACTGATTACAATAATCAAAATTCTAATAGAATTGATTTGTGGAGAAGAGAATTGAAGAAAATTAGATTTACATAAAACCCTAATTAATGGAGGCTAAAACACTTGCTGTCATTTGTTTTTCAGTCTCATAATCTGAATCCAGAAAATAGCTTATATCGGAGAGTAGAAAACCTAGACAAAGTTTCAGAATTGCCCCTACGAATATCATAAATCTTCATACCAAGCCAAAGCCAAAAATAGGAAAAAAATCACCACAGACATCTGTCACAATGTGACAAATGTCTATCATATACCTCGGGAAAAATCTCCTTAAGCCACAAACATCTGTCGCAAAGTGACAAAAGTCTATCCCAACTTTAGGGTTCTAAAACCCTTCTGCAACAGATGTCTATCACTTTCCCACAGACGTTTGTCGTTGTTGCTCCAGCGGCACTCCACCTTCTTCGCTATATCTTTCTCCTCCAATCTTCGATTTGCGAACTGTTTTCTCCATCACCATGCTACTTTTGACCTCTTCAATTCTCCACATAGTGTCGCAGAAATTCAGCACTCCGCCTTGACACTATATCCATCTCCAACTCCAAATGGTACCATGCGATCATTGCAACCGATAGCACCAACTATCACCACTTCTACCTTCAATCAACCCAATGAGCTCCGAAAAAGTAACCGCCCATTGCACTCCATCGAGGAGCTCAGGCAAATCCCTTGCTTGCTAATGAAGTGTTGAAAACATCTAAATCCAAAACTGTCTCACCAAAGACTAAAATGCTAAGAAGTGTAAACTAGCACTCACCAAGAAGATTGAAACACAATCTCTCACCGATACTCTTCCTCATCCACAACCAAGCTCCTCTCTCAATCTTCCACCTCGTCGCATCCAACACTTCTCCAAGCAAATCAAGTTCGAGCAATGCTTGAACTTTCCAATTGGCAATGCCTTAATGAACATATCCACCTCATTATCCTTTATGTACTTTTCGAACATATACTTGCTTACCCTCATCCATGGCTACCAAAAATGACTTGCTCAATTCAGTATGCTTAGTTCGTGAGCTAAACGCCTAATTCTTAGCCAAGTGAATAACACTATGGCTATCACATCGAACAACGATGCTATCATGCTCGAATCCCAAGTCATACAATAGTCGCCTTAAATAAAACGCCTCGTTTGCCGTCTCCACCGCGGTTATCAACTCCGCCTCCATAGTGGATAAAACAACTACAAGCTTCAATCTCGATCTCTAACTTATGGCTGTACCTCCAAGTGTGAAGACATATCCAAAAGTTGGTTTTCTTCGATCCCTATCACCGGCGTAGTCCGAACCACAATAAACCAACCAACATGCAATTCTTTCCATCACTACTGCCAAAAATAAGACCATGAGATGATGTACTTCTAAGGTATCTCAATATAAGCTTCACCGCTTCCCAATTCGACTTTCCCGGATTATCCATAAATCGACTAACCATCCAATGACATTTGCGATATCGGGCCTTATACACACCATGACATACATCAAACTTCCAACCGCACTAGCATATGACCACTTCGCCATACAACCGTTATCTTTCACCAATATAGGTGAACCCTTACTCGAAAGCATCATACGCAAAGGTAAAGGTGTATTCGACGTCTGTGCACTCTCCATGCTAAACCAACAAAGCACTTTCTCTATGTACTCCTTTTGGATCAATTTCAACTCAAAACGCTTTTGATCCCTCTCTATTTCCATACCCAATATCTTCTTTGCTTCTCCAAGATACTTTATTTCGAACTCCGATTTCAAATTCAATTTTAAACTTTTGATTTTATTCTTATCTTGTAAAGAAATGAGCATGTCATCCAAATAAAATAGTAAATTCACTCAACAATCATTTTTCAACTTCTTGAAATATACACAAGCATCCTTGATACTTCTATCAAAACCATTTTCAAGCATAAAATGATCAAATCTCTTGTACCATTGCCTAGTGATAGCTTTAAACCATATAGTGATTTCTTTAGCTTGCAAACTAAATTTGACTTACCATCTGCTACGAACCTTTACGGTTGCTCTATGTAAATATCTTCATCCAAGTCACCATGCAAGAAGGAGATTTCACATCAAATTACTCCAACTCCAAGTCGTGAATTGCAACCATGGCAAGTAAGATCTGGACAGAAGTATGGCGCACAACCGGTGCGAATATCTCATCATACTCCTTTCCCTTTCTTTGTGCAAAACTCTTTGCCACTAGCCTAGCTTTTGTATCTCCCGTCGTCCTTCACCATGTACATCCATTTGTATCCAATAGCACGGTTTCCTTTAGGAAGTGGAACCAAATCCCAAGTTTGATTCTTCATCAACGATTGCACCACTTTTTCCATGGCACAAATCCACTTCGAGCTATCACTTGACCCATGACGTTATCAAGGTCTATCGGCTTAGGCCTGTCAATGAATACCCGAAATATTCGAAATCCATCTGCATCCGCATCCAAAAACATAAAAAATATCCGATATCCGAAAAGCGGCTATGGATATCCGATATCCGAAACATATTTTGGATAAGTATACAGATACAGATATGGTTATATCTGTATCCGATAAATATCCGTCCAATTTGAAATTAAATATTTATATATTAATATGTTATTTTATATCCATAAATTTAATACAAATACACTAATTTATTGTATGGATTTTGTGTGATTGGTTACCTATTTCTAATCTGATGTAATTTATGTATTACAAGGTTTTTTCATCTTTTTTTCAGTCAAAAAAATGAAATATGTATTATATTGATTAATTTTCAGATATTTTTGGATACATTTTGAGGTTCGGATATGGATATTTTCGGATATCCAAAAATATTCGTATTCACTAAGCCGGATACGGATATTTTCGGACGTCCGAAAATATTAGCGGATACGGATACAGATAATATTCAACTGGTATTCGCGGATATCGGATACGGATTGGGATATGGATTTTCATTTTCGGATACGGATACAGCACTATCACTATCCGACTGCATCTGTTTACAGGCCTACATCGGCTCATCTTGAACTACGTGAAGAGCATAGTCCGAATTATCACAAAAGCTAAGATAATTCCAATCACCATATCTATTAGGTGGCCTTATAGCACGACGACCAACCCGAGCAGCAATACCATCACCCAAACTCCTTTTAGCTCCACCTAGAACCAATCCTTTCTAGAATCATGCACAGCACCAGCACTACTAGAGGTACCCTGTGGACTATGTATGTTTCATCAACCGCTTCCTCCTCACAAGCATCTCCCACTATTGTACCCTCTATACTCCTTGGATAAAATGTGGAAATAACTTCCTTCTCCTTTGATTCACCATGAACCAAATCTGGAACATCCGATGAGCTCTCATTCTCCTTGAACAACGCCGACTCATCAAACGTAACATGACAAAAATTCACAACCATCTTTGTTTTTGGATTCCAAATCTGATAGCCTTTTACTGCATCAGTATAACCTAGAAAAATCTCCTTGAAAGCTCTAGGTTGAAGCTTATCATTTCCTGGATCATGCACATAATCCGAACTACCAAAAACATGGAGATAACTCAAGTCAATACTCTTTCCCTTCCACACTTCCTCCGGAATTTTGTTACTGATAGCCGAGCATGGAATTTGATTAATAATATGCACTACGGTTGAAAAAGCTTTGGCCCAAAATCCCTTAGAAAAACCCGATGTCAATCTCAAGCATCGAACTTTCTCAAGTAGAGTACGATTCATCCTCTCTATAGCACCATTCGACCATGGATCTCCTGGTGTAATAAAATGCCTTTGAATACCATGATATTTGCAAAACTCCAAGAACTTTCCGAAAAATACTCTGTGCCATTGTCGGACCTTAGAACCTTCAAATTCTTTCCACTCTTATTCTCAATAAGAACTTCCCATACTTTGAACTTTGCAAATACCTTCGACTTGGCCTTCATTACATACACCCATACCTTTCGAGAAAAGTCATTAATAAAAGAAAGGTAATAGCGAGCTCCTCCTAAAGAAGCTACCGGTGCCGATCCCCAAACATCTGTGTGAACATACTCAAGAACCCTTCTCGAATCATGTTTTTCCTCACCAAACGAAATTTTAGTTTGCCTCCCTATGACACATTCCTTGCAGAACTCTAGTTTGTTGAAACTCACTCCATTGATCATCTCCCTCTTCTGAAGAATATCCAAACTCCTCTCCGAGACATAATCTAACCTCAAATGCTACAAGTTAGATGCATCCAAGCCACGGGAACTACCAACTCCCATACAAGTTTCACCTTTTATATTCACTCCTTGAAGCAAATAATTACCATGAGTCCTACCACCTTTCATCACCACAAGCGCACCCTTCGAAACTTGCAAGTTATTACTCTCAATAGTGATCTTACAACCTGAAGAATCTACAAGTGCCAAAGACATAAGAGACTTCCGAAGTCCGGGAACATAGCATATATTATTGAGAGTACGAACCACTCCATCAAACATCGGAATTTGTACGAAACCAATGCCTTTCGACTTACAAATAGCACCATTACCCATAATAATTGAATTTTCTTCTCTATCAACATCAAGGTTTTAAATCTTGGATATCAAGCACGTTTCGTCTCGGCTATTTTAGTGACTGGTATCATATCGAGGGAGATCTTGGGCGAGACGAGTGCATCTCGGGGGCCAATATCGAATTTGTATCTCGGACCTAAAGTTCATCTTGGTACCATACCGGAGAATAACACATCACATAATTTATAACAAAAAATGCATAGTATCGGTTTATTTAACATTTACTGAATTACTGCAATTAATCTCCACTAATCTAGCTAAAAAAATAATGCAATTATACTTCAACTATATGAAATTGTTTAACAAAAGTTACAAAGCAACATCAGTTTTAGCAATTACATATAAGTAGATGAAAGGCGATAAATTAACGAAAAAAGCCGGTTCTATACAATTACATATATGTAGTAAGAATAACATAATAACAGTATCAGGAATTGATGCAAATAAAAGAAAATGCATATAAGAGATATCAGGAATCAAAGGGTTTCAGGCAATGCAAATCTACTTGTAGAAGGTTATGTAGTAAGAATAACAAACTAAATCTACTTGCTAATCTGCTTTGAATTATAATGTATATTTAATTTTTTGAAAAATTGAATTTCATCAAAATAAAACAACCCTAATTTACAAATTGTTGAGAGTAGAGAGATTGGTCAAAGAGAAGCTGCAGATTGTCAAAAGCGAGATCGAGTAGTCGAAAATTGGAAGCAACCGCAAGCTATCGGATGTTAGAAGAGGGAGTTTGATTTTGTTTAAAAGAGGGAGTTTGATTTTTTCTCTAGAGAAGAGGGAGTTCGATATTTGATGAGGAATGTGACCATCTGAGAAGTTGAATCAGAAAGAAAATGGTTTTGTTCATTTTTTATGATAGACTGAAATGAGCCTATTTTTTTTGAAAAAGACAATATATCGGAGATATCTTGGAATATCATTTCGCTCCAAATATCGGCTGATATATGTAAATTTCGACCGATATAATCGAAACAAGACATCAACCAATATCTTATGTTTCATTTCACTCAAGCCTTCAACCGAGATCTCGGCCGAGATAGCCGAGATTTAAAACAGTGGTCAACTTAAGATGAAAAATAATTCTTATTCGGCGTCATATGATAAGACACCCCTGAATCAAGCACATTCTCTACCCGAAACATCTAATGCTACCGCCATCAACACATCTACGTCTCCCTCACCAACTCCACTTTCTACCGTTATGGATAAAGATGCTACTTCCTTCTTTGCCTTCTCCTTGTCCGAACACTCTTTCTTCCACTGACCGGGCTTCTTACAAGTATAGCACTTGCCTTTTCTTTCTTTCGACTTTCCTCTCCAACTGGGTTCCTTGATTTAGAACGCTCACGGTTCTCCTTCTTCACATATCTCTCCTTCTCCACAAATAAACCATGACCGCTACTAGCACCACTACATCCACCCAACTCCTTCATTTAATTCTAAAACTTCTCACTAAAAAGACCCGTTTTGACTCATCAAAAGTCAAAAGTATCCCGGCTATAGATCAAACTATTTGAGAAACCCGTATAACGGTCCGATAACAAACACAACAATATCATCGCCTTTTGGTCTTCCTCAATCTTTAAAACTACCACCTTCATCTACGTTAGTAAATCATCAAAGATATTCAAATGCACATTTAACAAAACATATTCCTTCATCTTATAAGTGAAGAACGTTCACAACAATATCAATCGATTAGTTAGTGACTTCTTCATATACCACTCCTCCAACTTGTCCCAAATTTCCTTAGCGGTAGTCTCACCATTAATTTCGAAGATAATATTCTCCCCCATAGTAAGTTGAAGTGTAGTGAATGCTCACTCTTCCATTTTCTCTCTCAACATCTGAGATGTCTGCCGGCAACAAATGTGTGTTAAACACTACTTGATGCACCCGATTTCACCTAAGAACCACTTTCATCTTCCATTGCCACTTTTCAAAATCATTATCGCCATTCCACTTGTCTATAACCAATTGTGATCCCGAAGCTGCATACGATCTACATACATAAGATGCTACACCACTTGGACTAACCATTAAGGGATTACCTGAGGTATTATCTGATTCCAACATTTCTACAACCGCCTACCAACACCAAAGCTCTGATACCAAATGTTGTCGGAAATTCTAACTCGAGTCCACTCAAATCAAAACTCCAAAGCACAGTGGAAAACGAGATCATGGTAAGAAGTGCAAAAATAACCAATCAATATCTCAATCCAATGCAAGACCAATCACAATCACCAAACAAACAAGATAATGTAATAGCAATAACGAAGAAATAAATAACACACCGATTTATAGTGGTTCCATCAATTTTGTGTTAGTGTATATCCACTTTAAGAGAGCTTTTATTAATACTAATGGGAAGAGTACAAGAGATTGACTAAAATGATCAAAACTCTAATAGAATTGACTTGTGGAGAAGATAATTGAAGAAAATTAGGTTTAGATAAAACCCTAATTAATGGAGGCTAAAACCATAAAGTCATTTGATTTTCAGTCTTATAATCTGAATCCAAAAAATAGCTTATTTAGGAGAATAGAAAACCTATGTAAAGTTCTAGAATTGCCCATTCGAATATGACAAATCTTCATATCAATCCCAGACCAAAAATAGGCAGAAAATCACCACAGATATCTATCACAATGTAACAGACGTCTATCATATACCTTGGGAAAAATCTCCTGAAGCCACAGACATTTGTTCCCACTTTCTGGTTCCAAAACTCCGAAGCAATGGAAGTCTGTCACTTTCCCACAGAAGTCAAGTCTGTTGATGTTGCTCCAACAGCACTCCACCTTCTTCACCATATTTTCCTCCTTCGATTTGCGAACCTTTTTCTCCATCACCAAGCTACTTTCGACCTCTTCAATTCAACAAAGTTTCAAAAGGAGCAAAAAAATTTTTATTGCACAACCATAGTTGTGTTATACTTTGATTTTGCATCAGGACATTTAAAAAAATTAATTTAGTATTTTATACATCACAGTATAAGAATCCCCAAACCTAAACTAGATAATAACATTGACCTTATAGCTAAAACAAGAAACATATTTTTCTATCGAATGTTGCTTTTGAATTTTATCCAAAATTGGTGGCGATGTTTATAAACCGTAGCTTATTGTTCAAAAATAAATTACACCATATTAAAATAGATAGAGAAATCCAATATAGATTTATGTAATGAAGGTGCATCAATTCAAAATATTTTATAATTGGTTTTTGTAAGAAACTTTGATTCAACCAACTTTCATGTATAGTAAATTATGCGACTAAAAACTCATATTCACATGGATGTCATATACATAAGTTTTACATACTTAAGAATTCATTTTGCACCGAACTGAAGACATATGATTAGTGATCAATATTGGT
This sequence comes from Allium cepa, assembly GCA_030765085.1. Lineage (NCBI taxonomy): Eukaryota > Viridiplantae > Streptophyta > Magnoliopsida > Asparagales > Amaryllidaceae > Allium > Allium cepa. The sequence continues at coordinate 1,049,859,306 of CM060941.1, forward strand.
TAAGTTGTTTCCACTACAACAAAAATACCCTATTACAACGTCCTTTTTACAACGGCAATTTGCTGCCCGTTGTTATAGAAGGCTATTACAACGGTCGATTCAGGACCGTTGTAATAGATGCCCTATACAACACCCTTTTTACAACGGGCATTTGCTACCCGTTGTAATAGAAGGCTATTACAACGGTCCATTCAGGACCGTTGTAATAGATGCCCTATACAACACCCTTTTTACAACGGGCAACGACTGCCCGTTGTAATAGAATGCTATTACAATGGTCATTTCATGTCCGTTGTAATAGATGTCAATTTTATATCACAAATTGCCCGTTGTAATACATGCTAATTTTACAACGTCATAAAATGCTCATTGTAAAAGGTGCCAATTTTACAACGCTAACGTCCGTTGTAATAGGTGCCAATTTTACAACGGACTAAAAATGCCCGTTATAATAAATTTCTTTTGCAATTTTCGACAATCAATAATTAATAATTATAATTCTTTTTTAAGATTGATATTTATTATTATTTAATAATTGATCATTAATAATATTATATTAATCAAATGTTACTAATTACTAATTATAATATTATATTACTAATTACTAATCATTAATAATATTATATTATTTATTAATATTTAATAATTAATCATTAATAGTGTTATATTAATCATTTATAAATTATAATAATTAATTATTATTAACAAATAATCACTAATTAGTAATTATTATATACAATTAGTATTTCAATAGGCTTAATTTTACTTTCCAGTTATTCGTAAGTAATCTCGAGTAATTAGTATTAAATATATAATAATTTACAATTAACAATAAATATTAATAATTTATGATTAATAATTACTATTAAAAATTAATAATATATACATACTAATTATTAACAGTTAATAGCAGTAGGTAATAATATAAACATATTAGTTAATCAACAATAAATGAATAATACTAAATATTTAATTATTAAATATTAATTTATAAATAATTAGTAATTAAATATTATTACACAGTAATTAATAATTAAGAGTAATATTTAATATTTAACAATCAATAATTAGTAAGTAATATTTAATAATGAAGAAGTAATATTTTTAACAATCATTATTTTTTATATTTAATAATTTATTATAATTAATTGTTAATAATTAGTAAATTATTATTAATATTTATTAATTACACTTAATATTTAATTATTATATTTAATATTCAATTATTTAGTAATTATATTTAATATTCAATATTAGATAATAAAATTAGTAAAATTCTAAACTAAATTCATAAACAAATTTGAAATTTTCATAAAATTCAAGAATAAAAAAGTAAAATTTTTTAAGATAACTTAAAATTTTAGAAAGTTTCCAAAATCTTAGAATATTTAATATTTCAAATAATTTATTATTTGGAAATTTTGTAAAATAAACTTAAAAACATTTGTAAAATTTATAAACAAAAATTAGAAATTTTCATAAAATTATAAAATAAAGAGATTAAAATTTTATAAAATATTTAAAATTTCGAAATATTAAAATAATTCAGAATTCGAGAACTATAAATTTTACGTTGTAAAATTTTTAGTTTTAAATGCATTAGGTGTTAGATATATACAAGTTTTTTCTTGGTTTTGAAAAACGAAATTTTGGCTCCATTTCCAAATTATTCCCTCCAATCTAAATTTTTGGCTCCATCGTCAAGTTTTTACTCTTTACCTCATTTTATATTAACTTCACGTGCTTCATATCAAAAATCCCAATTTCTCGAATCTGCATCCAGATCCAAATTAAAACCCTTCCGCCGCCGTCCCATCATCCACCACCTCCTACAATTCGTCCTCCAAGCTGCTGCCTACCGCTAACATTGCCTAGTCGCCACCTGCCTAATCTATTCCAAGTCCTTGCCCTAAGCCCAAATCTACGACCTAATCCTTGATAAAATCACCAAGCAAGTTCCATCGATAATACAAACAGCATGGATGGATTCGAAACTAGTCCAACGTTCGTCAGCGACCCTAACTCCACCCTCGTTCATTTCGGATCCAGTTCTTAATATGTGGATCCTAACCTGGGTCACTCCATCCAAGCAATATATGAGATGTACGATAGCCCATTCGTTGTCGGATTTATCCCATCACACCATATAGCCCACCTATCATGAACGGGTTTGTCCAATAAGCTGAAAAGGAAGCACAAGGTACAAATATATACATCATAAATGTTCATGTCTACTTCTATACAAGGTGATTTTTTGTTTGCTATCGCCTCATCATTCATCAGATTTCCTCATTTCTATTGATCACATCAAGAATCAAGCACTCATACTTCTACGACTGCAGTATTTGTTGCATTAATAGAGTTACCGTTGGCAGCATTTGCTTTGGTTTGAAATACTGTTTGTCCTTCATGTTCTTTTTTGTTTTCTTCAGTAAAGATTTTTGTTTGATTTCTGTCTGCGTATAGTAAAAGGATTCGTTTTTTGAAACTGTAAGGGACTCCCTGTTTCATTTATAGAATTGATGAACATCGATTGACAGTGCGTCTAAATGTTTATTTGTTTTTCAGTTCTTGATTGCATCTCTCTTAGTCTTATTAATCTTATCTCTACCTATGCTAGTTAGTATTAAAAGGCCTTTTTATAGCATTTCATACCTAGCCCACTCAAAAAGAAATACTAATATCTCCTAAATTATACTTTTGATTGTTGTTAATGCTATTGATGTCAACCACTTTTTATTTTAAGGCATTAATCAAATACAATGTTGAAGTTTAGACTGTACTAGATAACATGTGTAAGAGATTGGTTTAAACTGTAATAATATAATATAGTTGGCAATGAATTTAAGGGAACTTTGTAATTTTTGTAATTATTTTAAAACTGTATGTAATTTTCTGTACAACATGTGATTTTTTTCATTTCACTTATAGTTAGCACAGTTAAATATGTGCATATGGTACCAGGCTCTTTTGAAATATTATAGTCATTTGTTTTGTTTCAAAGGCTTTTTGCTTTGGTTCAGATTCTTTTTGACCCATGGTTGCCCGCCTTCGCTAAGTGTTTTTGCTTGAATGTTGTTTTATGTCTCTTCATTGGTAGTAACTGTCTTGATTCTTATATACGATGTGATGAGCATGTAGCGGTCAAATAACCTAATATTTTACAAAACTATTTAGTTGTCTGGGGCAATATCTGTATCAACATGCTTCATTAATCGACACGAGCAGTTAAGAATATTGAAATGGTTTGCAAAACGTTCCTTGACCTGAAGAGGTGCAAGTTGCCATTCACTATTGTTTTCATAATTGCTTGGAAGTTGCACTTACTGTAATCATTAAGGCCATTATGAAATAATACCTTATAGTTTAAACAAAGAAATGCCTTAGTTAACTGACCGTTATGAAATTGCATCTTATACTTTTCTTTCCAATGCTTCACTTGATTTTGTTTAAGTTTGTTTTTAGCATATAATATTTGAGCATGAATATTTTAAGCGTGTGTTTTTTAGATGATTAAAGTATGGAATGATGCTACATTTTAAACATGTAAAAGTGTACATTAAGTGGTCTAACATAATTGCTTGTTTATAATGCTTCTATTTGTTAGGGAACTAGTTTTGTCAATTTTCTTTGTTCGCAAGAAAAAGCAATGGTACATTTTTGGTGTTGCTAAGAATTGTGGTCTGAGCATTATGCTACTTATTTGCTTGTAATATGGTATGTCGCTAAGCAATGGTTTTCTTTGCTTAGTTTGCATACATTTAAGTCAGATGACATATAGACAGCTTCATGTTGGTCTATTTATTGTTAATAAATAATCTTCTTCTGTACTAGATTATGCTATATTTTTTCTGTAATTCATTAAATTTATATTATATTCCATCAAAGTAATAAGATTCTCGTAATTTAAGTTACATAACAATAATGTAATTGTGTGCAGGTTCTATATAGCAACTGGAATTGCGTATGTGTTTTTGTGATTCTTTTTTGTTTTTTTGGGTAAGTGGTCAAAATTATCTATATCTTCATCAAATTGGAATGATATTTTATCTCACCTGGTTTTAGCAATCCTTTACATTTGATCCTCCTGACTTATTATGGCTTAGCTAAGTGAAGTATAAATTATTTTACTTCACTATCTTTAGTTTTTGGATAAGATTTATTCTTTTTTAAACATTTAAAATATAGGCTTTTTTAAACACGCACATATATTTATATACATAATTCCCATATAGATGAAGGATATGTACGTACGTACGCATGCACGCATACTCAAAATTCCACAATTAGTTTTCTTGATCTACATATAGCAGATTCTGCTAAAAATATATTTAGACTGATGTTTATATCATTCAAATCAACATCTTATATTTTAAGATTATTGCTAGATTTTTATATTTTTGTTTAAACAAGACATGAACATTTTGTTTATATATTTAGTAGCATTACTTTGCTCATTGACTATAACTTATAAGGACATGTTACCATTCAATTATTGCACATATAAACTGGTGTCCATATAGACGAAAGAAGAAAGAGAGGAAGATTATAGGGATAAAAGCAAGAAGAAAACAAAAGGAAAAGAGAAAGAGAGCCAGAAAAGAGAAAGCGACAATCAAAAAAAGATGAGTTCGTTGACAAAAGCTTTATGCTTATGTGTTAATGCTTTATGTATTTGGCTGTTATGAAACTAGTTGTCATGTATATGTTAGAACTATGTCAATGTAAACTTATCTAACTTTTTGGAATGCGTTGGAATTTTATGATTCTAGCTTTTAGTTTTTTCATATATGATTTTGGTTGTTTTATGACAATATTTATTACTCGTTAAATTATTCATTATTGGTATGGATGTACTACATGGATGCATCTCTGATTTTTTTAAATTTGCATTTATTTTGCAACAATCAGAAATCGTTGCAATATCGTGTATTACAACGAGCTATGCCAGTTGTATTACAGTCTATTACAACGGGCTATGCCACTTGTATTATAGGCTATTACAACAGTCAGAACCCATTGCAAGTTTAACGTTTTACAATGGGCTTTAATTGTTGTCATAGAGTCTATTGCGACGGCCGATGACCGTTGTAAAAAGGTGTATTACAATGTTTATTACCCGTTGTAAAATACGGTCAACCTATTACAACGAGGCCTAATACAACGGGCGTATGCCCGTTGCGAAGCCCATATTACAACGGGCATTGCCCGTTGTAAAAAGGCTGTTTTGTTGTAGTGTTCTATAATTCAAGAGAATGTTTGTAATAGCAAAATAAAATTTTGAAAGTTCGATTAGTTATAAGAAAAAATCTAAATATGGTTTCATTGATTCATACACACACAAACACTTTATCTACATTCCCTTTTGCCTATAATGACCTAAAATTAGACATGTATTTAAACGAGGATGTGATGGAATAAAAGAATTATGTGTCAAGGTCTTTTATGAATGAAAAAACAGCAGAATATCCTAGAAAAGAAACTTTCAGATTAATCCAACTTATGCACAACAATTGGAAATTGATTTAGTCAGCAAATTTGAAAAAATAATCACTAACAAAAGTTCAAAGGAAAAAGCCCATTTTTGTTTATTTCATAATAATTATTTGCTATTAGCATAATCAGTAAGCATTAGACCAATAAGATAAAAATATCAAATCAAAATTTCATTTGAATTTAAAGATAGGGCAAAAGTTCTTAGTACAAAAAGAGTATGTCAAAATTCATAGTGCAATATACAACTAGAATCATGATACCCATGATCGATAAAATGATATTTAAAGTGAAATTTACGACATTTTATTCTAGTATTGAATATCAATATATATAATTTATTTGCCAAATGTACAAGCGTCGATCAAGCCAATGTAATTTTACAATAAGCAAAATTTTATGCTTATAAATTCTAGCTCGGATCAGCATCAATTTCTTACAAATGGATAAGAGTCAATTTCTAGTAGCCACGCCCTTATGGTTAAATCAATTAGATAAATGAGAATACCTGGATGAGATCAGAGAGGCATGACAAAGTAGGACTAGAGTAATTTCATCACAGATAAAAAGAAGATGGAGTGAAAATTGGGGATCTGATAATTTGATCGTGGTGGAAGATAAGGGAATAAAGGCACTAACAAACGACATAAAATTTTATCAACTGAGATCGGAGGAGAGCGTAACCCTAACTTAAGAAGAACCATGGGGATAATACGTTAGATATGGTTTATTGTAAAGATAAAAGTATATTACAAATATCTCCTCTTCGGTTTAGTTTATTTACATAGGCGTCAAATCCCTCCATGGTTATGAAAACTTTCAAATGGAAATAAGCATCAGCAATTTGTCACACTAATAATTGTTACAAATTGTAAACAAATAAGTGTTGAAAAATGACCGATTCGATGTTGTGAAATCTAAATTGATATCACTAAATAGTTGTTTGAGGTTTTCTCAGGTATTTATGAAATAGTAGAGAATTGTTTACAAATACAACAAACTTCTTATGAAGAAGTATTTGTACTCAAATTTTCATAAGAGATATTGAGTATAATATGTCAATAATAAATTCAAGTTAAGAATATTGAAGTTGAAAATGTTCCAAATGAAAGATTATGGTTAATTTAATGAAAAGGCTAAGTACACCATCTTGAATAATGTCACAATAAAAGTAATATATATACGTATAAATGCAAAAATTTATAACTGAACTAAGGGTGATCCAAATGCCGAGCATCCCATAACATTATTATATGATAACAATGTCACAATATGGTTCATAACAGAACTTAGATCTCATTAGAAGTCAGGAGACATATTTTGAATTATTCCATACGATAAAGGTAGTTCATCGGCATGAGTGTATATGCATGCCAAGGTGGGCCTGCAAATCACAATGTGCATGCATTTATAGTTATACCCTTAAAAGTAAATTTGACATCATCATTGTCTGCATAAGCTAAACCTAACGTAGCATTTGATAAGACCAAAACAACTGCAGAACGGCCATGAATCAATTTTCTTTATAATATTAAAGTTTTATTTATTCATTTTTTTGTTTTAGTTTATTTTATTCTACTAGAAATGGAAATGATACTTGTACTTATACAACCATATGCTCTTTTAGCTAATATTGAAACATACTATATGCATCATCACTTCACAACATGGCTTCATCTCTTATATATCTTCTTTTATCTAGTCTTATAGTAATAGGGAGAATTAAATGCATAAGACTTTCACCATGGCTTTTGTTGTACATATGAACTTCTATCCGTGGCTCTGGCATTTGACTCTTGTTTATAAAATATTTTAAAAAAATGAAAAACAAAAAAAGAAGCAAAACTAAACTTCTATCTTTGATTATGGCATTTGGCTATATTTCATCAAACATTCTTGGAAAGTTTTTTTTATGAAACATTTTCATTATAAGGCTTCAGTGTAAACTATTGCCTTTTGAATTTTATGCAGTTGAAACCGTTTTTGGAGGCCTTAAGGAATTAATATACTACATTTTAAAGAATTCTTGGATAGCTAGTCTAAAGTGCATAGCCAAGTCATTCTAAGTCTGCAGTCTTCAAGCAAAAAAATTAAACAAATGCAATCAAATGTGGAAATGTTATTTTAAATATCTTCCATGGTCGGATTAGTCCAAAGATAACTTAAATGATATATCAGATAAATAAGAGTTGAATAACTTAAATGATATGGTTTATGAATAAGAGTTAACATATAACATTGAATTTCCTTACTGCAACGATGCTTGTCACCTCTTTGGCATAAGAACAACTAACTTAATATTGCTATTATTTATTATTAATACATAAAAAATATTCTGCTATGTAATTTCAAGCACTACATTTTCCTGTACCATGCTCTTCACTAAAGCTAGGATGCCTATTCTATCCTTTTATGCTTTGTTCTGATACTGCATAGCTACCTTTTCTACTACATCTCAAGTGACCCTCATGGAAACATCACTTGAAATGAATACTTTTCCAATTATTTATTCTAATCTTCCATACGGATCTTATATCAGAAATAGCTTAGTTGGTTTTCCCTATCAATAGAGTATGCCATAGGGATGAGCTACGCTCAAAAGTCCAATTTCCAATCAATGTAAGTCCTACTGCTCTTGCGTTGCATAGTGAAAATGGTGTTAACCAAGAAATTTTGAAAGCTTTTGGTTGTCATGTGCAAGTGAATGCCCGTGCACATGTTTATGCACAATCAAATACTGTTCATAAGCCTATTTCACCTGTTAATTCCTCCCTCCGGTATTTGCTCAATCCTAGGAAAATGTTATTTCTGAGCTAGTTACAATGGAACCAAATACATCCCTTATGCAGTAAATCCCATGAATTCAATAAATAAACCATGGTCCTCTCTTTTTGCTAACAAACCTTGCATTGCTCTAATTTATACTCCTTGTTCTTTTGATTGAAATGTGTTAATGGATCCATATTCCTCTCATTGACATTATTAAAGCTGGACTATATTTTGGAAGGATCATCTTGTTGGGATTTTCTTGCATTAAAACTTTCCATATAGGGTAGTGAAATATCACTTGATGTGCATATGGAAATTAAAAGGATGTATCAGCATGCAATACGACAACACTATGTTCTCCTTCGAACTTTCTTGCCTCGAAGATCGTCAGTGCATTCTGGAAGCCGAACCAATCATAAAAAATATAAAGATATTATTTTCACTGTGCATTTACTTTATATTACACGATGAACCTAAAGAGAAGAAGCTAAAAGATAGCCTGACTGGAGGAGCAAAATACCGTTCAGTTACAAATATATAAAAGATTTCAGAAATCAAAAGCAATAACTCTTTTTAATGTATCATCTATGTCTGCAAACCTCAAAACATCAGCATACTATGCACGAATATTGAATTTAGTTAAAAAATTAGTTGATCTATCCAATTGTACTTATAGTGAGATAAGGAAAAATATTTGTTTCAATAAAAAAAATTAAATGAAGCTGCATGCATTCAAGTACTAAATAGTCAATAATAAAACATATAGTAAATGCTGACACTAAATAACATCAACAGAATTTTCTAAACAAACAACTTACACAACTTCTGATGAATTATCAATTGAACATGAAGTAGACAAAGTAAAAAAGAGTAAACACACATATATAACTCATGCTCTTGTGACATTTATTGACTCATGCTCTTTTGACAGCATATGCGTTTCTTGATATCCACCAACATGGGATTCATCCTTAATTCCATATGTAATAAGCATCAAAACAATTTGTACCAATAGAAATTGCATCCTCCGCTATCATGGACGCTTGGCGGGTGAGCATGTATTTGTAAGCTATATAAACACAATCTATATAACATGTACCATGCAATAAGGTATATAAACATTTGTAAGGTATAAAACCTGAAATGAGCAATAAAAGCATTAAGAAAGTTTTACTAATGAAACCATTGAATTGAATAAAAAAAACTCTCTTTACTGACCTCTGTAACCCCCAGTTTGATACAAAGCCCATCACCGCGAAAAACATTTGAATCAAGGATGAAACAGTAATCAATTTAAAATATATCAGTAAAAGTAAATGAAAGGATTACCAATCTCATTTGAGTAATTACTTACCTCAAATGAATTAGCAGATTTTGGAATAACGGAGGAAGTAATGGATTATAAAAAAGATAGTTTTGGATTCAAATGATATGTAGACTAATCACTAATGTTTGATCAACCATATTGTTCGCTGCAGTTCTATTTTCTGCCTCCAAAGTTTCTTTGACCTTTTTGGTAGAATTAGAATCATAATTTTAAAGAATATGAATAAAGATATTTTTCTTGTTTAAGGTACATGTTTTGATAAGAGAAAATACATGAAGGTGCATTAACACATATGTAATCAATTCGGGTGGAAAATAATTCATTATTAACAGGGTACATAAGAAGACTTTTGGCACTCGGCTATTGTCAATGAACACATAAAAAGGAGATTTATGATGAATAATGCAAAACGTCGTAGGCTGGTTAGAATTGAACTAAATTTTATGTAGCATGTACTTGTGAAAATATTTTTTATTTTGTACTAAATGAGGACGAAGAAATTTATCATCAAATTAGCTCTTGCATGCTGCTATATATCATTCAGCATTAGATGGACGATTACAAATCTACTCCAAAATAAAACTGTTAAAAGTCGTTAAAACTGTAATATGCTTTGTGATTATATTACATGGAGTTAATAAATTTAAATATCAATTATTCTATGGAAAAACAAATAAATTTTGAACATTTGAAAATCTTGAAATTTTATCAACATGTAGGTTGTTGTCGTTGTCATATACACATGGGCGTAGTGCGAATTTTAAATTAACAATTCACAAAATAGTTACAATTGCAAAATTTGCGCACCAAATTTGTCCTAGAGTTAAGTTAATTTATTATCAAATTGATTACAAATGTTTACAGTTAACTACAATTTTGGATCCAAAGTGTCTTAAATACTATTGCTTTGTTTTATAATAATTTGGTTATTAAGATTAGTGATTCACATCTGCTGCATTAGGATAAAGAAGCCTTCAAAAGAAAGGTTCTAAATGTTTGAAATTTATTGAACTACGATAATGTAGGTAGTTCTTGTTGGCCATATGTACACATGGTCATATTGGATTAAATTAACCATTCACAATAAAAAAAATGTATAATTGCAGAATCTGTGCATTCATGCCATGTTAACCCGAAATTTAACTAAATTTATTAACCTGTTACCAACCTCTTCGTAGTTCTTGCTGGCCATATAACATGGTCAGAGTAAATAATAATTCACAACTGACAGCTAAAAAAAGAAGGTATAACTGCAGAGTCATTGCATTCATGCCATATCAATCTTATATTTAAGCAAATTTATTATCAAATTGATTTCGTAAGTTTACATTTGATTGCAATTGTGGGGCTAGAGTCCTGAATACTATTATTCAAGTTCAGATTAATTTGGTTATCAACATAAGCAATTCACATCTGCTACATTAAGATAATTGAGGCCTAAAAAGTAAACTCCCTAATTTTATTTTTTTGCAAGGGGAAACCTCGCCATTCTCCTTCATGTAACTTTTTTATACAATGAAGTTAATCCTAAAAAATCAATGCAGAAATATGGACTGTCAACCATGTCATCGTGGACTAAATACTAAGTGAACTTGTTTGTAATTAAATTAAGTAAGCATTTGGCATGTAGAAAAAAAACCTCAAAAGTGTTTCAGTTAAAAAAAATAAAAGAACTTTCAATGTTAACATGTTCCCAATAAGATCTCAAAAGTGAATCGTTTATCATCGATGCATTAATACCATATCAGCCCTACGTTTAAGTTTTTTTTGCCATGTACATGAGCAGTCACACAAACTCTTGCTTTTAAACTACATGTTTTATGAAAACCGAGTGATAACATCATTTGCGTCTTCAGCTTGAAAATGAACAATTATGAGATTATATCCAAAGTATTTGAAAATTTGAAGTAAAATTACCTTGAGAACATGCCGTTACAATTTCCATACTTTCTACATTAATTATTATTTTTCCATTGAATTCATTGCATTCATAAGTTAAAGTGTAGAAAAATAAAGGTGTAGTTCATTAAAAAAACGGTGATCGTATAAGTCGAAGTAGAAAATACAAACTGTTAGTTTAATCTTCTTGTTGGAATTAATTACCATGTACTATTGCAAGTTAAGTCTTTTGGCTGGGGTATATTACCAAATAAGTCTTCTAAGCATGGCATATATGTGTGCATGACCAATGACTGCATGGCAAGTAATATATTGAAAGTAATTGATAATCTACTTTTTTACAAAGGGAAGAAGTGTGATGAAAAACAGCTGTGAAAGAGCCCATATCATTACGTATGCAATTCTACACACTTATTGAAATATTAGCGCATATTACTAAGTCACCATGGTATAACAGAGATGCGACATCGTGTGGAAGGGATGAATTATTCTTTATTTATTCTTGTATATATGTAACCAAACAGATTACTGTTTACAATCTGAATCACATAACTACATTTTCATCCGAAAAATAATTTTTGAAATTAAAATGTGAAAGTTTGTTATAGTCATGCATATGGGATAAAATTGCTTTAGCTTGTGAGCTTCTTAACATAAAATTAGATAATTGACATTAAAACATGTACATATAATATGTGTTGAAGTTTACTCTTGTAAAGTGCCTTCGGCTTATTCTTTTTATTTCTTTTTTGGAACCATTTTTTTGACGGTCTAATATTGGAAATTCAATACATAAATTTGAATACACTAATATTAAATGAAAGTCCTATAATTATATTTTGTAACCGATTCATAAAGTTTGAAATCTACATCAGAACTAAAACAAAGAGTTTCCAAAGTCATATCCAGATTGCAGTCTATGCTTTTAAGTAATTAAAGTAATTCTACCTATCTGCAACTGAAGCTTTAGATGCTAAACCTTTAATGGTATGCTTAAACTAAAACGTACACATGGAAAAAGGAAAAAACAAAAAAAAAACGGTTTACATTCATTAAAAAATTTATTATAAGAAAACATAAAATTTGTATCATTAAATAAGTTTAGAAAATGAAATCTAAGAAGAAAATTGAAAATTTGGTTTGATAAAAAAAATGATTAGCAAGTTTGAAAACAAAAACCATGCATCAGAAACTGATTAGAGTTGGAGCAAAATTAATAAAGTGGATAAAATTAAGTAGGGTAAGATCAGTTTGTAGACTCTAAATCTATTAAAATTAAAATTATATGCTAGTATATAACAAAAGGCAGTAAACTAAAGGCATAAAAATAAAGAAATACTTTCCAATTTCTTAAATTTTAGTTGAGTATAAGGAAAAACCGATTTCTCTGCATAAAAGGTATTGGTGAGGCATGACCAAAAGTTGTAATAAAATGAAACTAAGTTCATATTCAAGCAAACTAAACAAAGCATTAAAAAAAAATCTTCCAGCACATAAAATTGAAGCTAGTTTAAAGAAATTGAATATCACAGAACCCATATTTATTTACATTAGATACAAATGGATCTAAAATAAAATACCAAAGATATACTTTTCAATTTAAATTTCTAAGCGTAACTAGTTATCAAAATTAGGTAAAGGATAGGGAATATAAATATAATTAGATAAAAATAAATATAAAACTCTGAATTAGTAAATTTCAGTCCTATTTGAAGTAAAGTATTAAGCTAGCATATAAAACTTACAGTGAAAACGATGAATTTTCAGAGAATGAATAAAGATAAAATTGAATCCAGTTCATTAACTATTGATAAATTTCAATTAAATTGACAAAGTAAAGATATTGGCTGCCGCAATGTTCATTTTTCTGAGGTAAAAAATGACGAAGGAAGAGGGATCAAAAAACACATAGTGAAACATAAACAAATTGATAGCCTAAAATTGGCATTCAATTGTCAATCAATGAATAAGTAAAGGCCAAAATAAATTCAAGCAAATCGCAACACTGGTGATTGTTTAACCTTAGATCAATGCATATAGCTATGGACGGAGCGTAGGAAATCTACCACTAAACTGATTAAAAGTTAAGGCGAAGAGGGAAAAAATGACGAAGGAAGAGACGATCAAAAAACACAGAAAAATGTAAACAAATAGACAACCTAAAATTAGTATTCAATTGTCAATCAATGAATAAGTAAAGGGCCAAAATAAATTCAAGCAAATCGTGGTACTGATGATAATTTAACCTTAGATCTATACATTTAGCTAAGGATAGACCGTAGGAAATATACTGCTGAACTGATTAAAATGTAAGGCGAAGTGAAAAAATTACCTGGATCGATAAGATTGATCGATGAGAGAAGATAGGTACAGAAATAAGCGACCGCTATATTTATTCTTCTACATATTAAAAAAGAAGGAGGAGGAGGCAAACTGGATAGCTTTTGATTTAGGGTTTCATAACAACAGTCGAAGTGTTTCTGCACTTCGATTGGTTTATGATTTATGATGAGGGACGCGATTAATTAGTAGATTGTAGCCATTTGATCATTTCGCGATGAGTAAGTTTTGAATAGCAATGGCTATTAAGATTACTGATTAGGAAAAAAGCGGAATAAAATGGAACTGATAAGAAACGAATTAGATGAGGAAGAAGAGGTGAACAGAAATGAAAAGGGCATTTTTCGGTACTTCATAAAGACGCGGTTGAATCATGTAGACAGAACTCTTATTATTAGTAGTAAAGATTGGAGAGAGTTGACTGATAGAGTAAAAAATTGAAACATAATATCATACCCATTCACTAAAGGGCTGACCCAATAGATTTAGAGAAAACCGATTGAAGAAGTTGGAATGATATTTCATAATAGACTCGAAGTGCAAGTGGGAGATTGGTAGAGTTAGGAATGTGCCCTAGGGGAAATAAGGTAATTTGTTACACATATCTAACTCGATAACTAATCTTGTTCGAAATAAAAAAGTGTTTTTTCTAGTATATACTTAATATAATGTGTTATATACTAATTAATTTAATTAAAAGTATATTTAATAGAAAATCAATAAATGGTTGGGATAATAGCCATAAAGTGTTGTAATCATGAGTAACTTATCACAATGAAACTAAATATATCATTTAAATATTCCTAGTCAAGAGGTATCGAGAGTGGATATCGATATATCCGCTGAGACTAGAGTATATAATGCTCTCTAAATGTTGGGAAGTGTATTACTTATGGATGTTAGAGGCACCAAGGGGTTACTTATTGATAGTTATTAGATAACCATAGAATGAATCACTCGATAGTTTTCTATTGGTTAATATAAATAAGGTTAAACAGAAAATATCAGTATGACTAATTTACAGAGTTCTCTCGACTTAAGAATATTGTTGATCTTCAATATGGAAGATCCACTTTGATTACAGTTAATTCGTAGCGTGGGGTCCAACAAATGACTATAGTTGGGTCAAGTGGAAGCATTGTAAGTGAAACACTAAGTATTTGTCTCCTTAGCTACATAAGGTTAGTATCATGGCCAATTGAAGTCAACTCAGAGTCAAATTCTTTAGCCAGAGCATTTCGGTTAATAATAATTGTTATTATTGAATCAAGAACTTTGTTTTTCGACTATAAAGTTGATGAATATGGATGATGTTGGAATTTTTACCATTACCAAATTTTATAGTCCAAAATAATATAGTTTTGACAAAGAGAATTGGTATAAATAATTGTTACTAACGAGTATCGCTTATAATAAGTAAAATTGGATTATACCAAAAACGTGTAAGCGATAAATTCATCCAAAATACAACACCACTAGTTAAGGTGATGTGTTAATGTTAATATTCGAGTAGTTCAATATTAATAGCTGACTGAATTTGCATATTTGAGTTGCACAACCATAATGATGAATTTTCCAAAGAATCACACGATTTAATTAATTTATAAAATGTTGTAAATTGATTAAATTAATTTACATTTAAGAAATATTAAATTTTATTTGATTTAGTTAATGATTGGGAGTTATTTATAATTATTTTAATGTATTTATAAAGTTATATTTGCGCGCCTTGATATATGATATCGGCGTAATTTAAATAAAAGATAATTACATGTAGTGATTTATGGAAATTTTGTGTCATTTTATGGCACGTAATTTTAGCCATATCATGTGAAGTGAGAGGAGTGAAGTAAGTGATAACCAAGGAAATTAATTTGGGAAATTTTAATTAAAGACTAAGAAAGGTTTCATTCTATCGATTAAATCATATCCACTAATTCATTTCTGCGAATAATTTTGTTCTTTCTCGTTCATTTTTCCTCTTCTCTCCACCTAACATTTCATGCAAGAAAAATGGTTTCCAAAATCTTTCAACTCTAAATAAAAAACATCAAATAAAATGAAACACAAGTGGCTCATCCATCTCTTGCAAGGATTGAGTGTGGATCTTGAAGATCTGAGAAGATATCATCATTTAAGGTGTGATTTCTGAGCAACATCTTATGATGATTTTCTGATTTATTTATTTATATGTTTTATCCTTCATATGTTTGGATATGAATGGTTCATTATGTGCTGAATTGATTAATTTGAGTGACGTGGATCAAAACCCTTTTATCTCAATTGAAAGCATGTCTATTATTTGATTCAACTCAGATCTGCATATGTTCTTCATCCTTTTATTATTTATGTTAATTATTTTTAATATTATTAAATCCATTACCTCTTTTGCTCTTTGGTTATATTGTATATTTAGTTCACATTTGAATTCTATTACCATGAAGTTATATATTCCTTGGTTATCTAATTATTTTCTGTTTTAGAAATTATTGTTTGAATAATATTTTGATTTGAAAATTGTTTTGATTAACTAGTTTAAATTTTATATCATAAGTTTAGGAATTGAATACACTATTACAAGTTATTTTGAAATAAGTTTGGTCATTATTTACATTAGAATAAAAGTTAATTCCTTCTAAGATTTACATGTTAAATCTCATAACTTTATTTTAAGTTAATAATTAGATCTAAGACTGTTATTTTGGCCGGATGTATATGTATAATAATGACCCGTCTTTTCGATTCTCAAAAGTCAATATTAATACATCCATGATATTCATATACCGAATATCCAAATGCTGGAAATAAAAAATATTGGGGTGAAAGAAAGAAAAGATGGAAAAAATCTCACATCGTAACAAGTAATATATAATATACAACGGATCTTTACAAAAGAATACTGTAATATACATATTTTAATTAGTGTAGCTATATATCATTAGCTTGAACAGTTATAACAACCTGCCCTCACAAATGCTAATGAATACAAACAAAAAATGCAGCGGAAATAAAATATACGTGAATATAGCCTGGAGGCATCCAGCTCGACTCCTGAAGCTCCAAAGCATCCAAACTAAATTTGGAAATATGCTCAAGTTGTCCCAGCATTATAAGAAAATAATATCCAGATTAGTCTGGTAAACCAGCATGAGAAACATAACTCGAATGGATTTTAATGTTATAAAACCTTTAAAAATAAAGGTATCTCATAAGACCATGTCGTATATAAACGCGGATAGGTTTTTACCTTACGATAACCAAACCATTTCATAAGAAATCTTGTGATGTTATAATAATGTCTATGGTTTAAAATAAATATATAATCATAGCCAAAATGGTTATACTAATTACATTCCAACATAATAGGTATACAACTAAGTCCCTAAAGGCATCTATTAGAGAATGGATTCCGTACAATGACAAGGTAAGGGACTACCTTTTGTACATTATACCTCTAGAAAAATTTACGGAGGGCCTCATATGGACCCCCGCTAACACAGAGCCGGCTGCCCCTCTAACATGGCATACCAGATTACATCATCCCTCGGGCACCATGGCCGCAAACATTACCCCTCGATCGCCCCATGTGCACATACCAAATCCGTAAACCCTAATCTAGATCGAGGAATGATGCCTCTAATGGTAGCGAACCACGTGGCTTTGCAGCCGCTGCCTATTTTAGCCATTACTAAGTTGTAAGGATTATAATGTTATATTTTTTCCTTTTCCTCCTAGCAATTCCCACTTGGAATGCAAACACTACCCTCCAAGCAACAATACAATGCTAGCATTCACCCATACAAGTTGTTCGGAATATGAACAAACTAAAGGCACTACTTCTACTACATCCCTTTTAGAATCACCTTCAAGATTAATAGCAAGTAGCCCTTGCACTTCAAAGAACTCCGTCTTCGATTCCACTATCCCGAGCCAACCATGAACCTCTTCCAAAGCATAGAACATGCAAATGGTTTTGGAGTGTTTATGTTTTAAAGTCATTTCAAATATGTACACTCCTTAGTTTACTGGTCGTCCCAATACCAATTGATAGATTTCAAAAAACTCAACTCCACTTCTTTTGGAAATAAATGGACAATACATAAGAGCATATATCACCTCCTAACCATTTAAGCGAACATATTTCTTTGTCATTTGTCCTAAAATAACACATGAGTTTATACGTATAATATAGCATCACCGAAGATTACTGTACCATATAATTTTCATGTATCTCCTTGATATTTCCAGAGATATATCGAGTCAAGATTTGATGGTCGGTTATTGACTATCAAATAAACAAACACTCAAATCATAGATTTAATTTTTATAGAAAACCTAGCACGGTTAAACACATAAGCAGCCACTAAACCTCTTTAATTAATTTTTTCATCAATTAAAAATCACCTTGAAAATTCTTGAAAAATATTCATATACTTATATCAATGGTATAAGTATATTCACAAACCATTTTACTTTGAATACTTAGAAAACATTTTCCAAGATCTCCAAAACCATACTTAACCGAGCCAAAACAAATATCATTTAAAACATTGTTACTACAAACTCAAACCACTTTTCCTTCAGTGTTATGAAAAGAGTGCTTCTGTACCACCATAATTAAGAAGGATTATTTATTGAAATCAAATCCTATTCCTTTTATAATTTTTCCATTTTATAAACTCATTCCATATTTACATGTCCTTTTATAAATCTCCAAATTAATTTGTAAATTCCTTATATAAATCTCTAACATTATTTATAAAACTCATTTATATTTATAAAACTCTTTTATAAAAATCCTTTTTAAATCTAAACTCATTTTTATAAATTTGTATATTTAACACAAATCTTCGTTAGTATTAAAATATCACTTGTGAATCCATTCTTTTATTTATAAATTACCATTTATATATCTCTCTTTTATTTATAAAATACCATTTATAAATCTCTCTTTTATTCACAACATTTTATATAAAACGTTTCATAGATATTTCCAAAATACTACTATCTTCTTTTAAAACAGAATCACTTTATAATAAAAGATAAATCCATTTATTTTCTTTAAAATAAACACTCATTATTTTATCAACTTTTTGTAAAATTATACTTCTGAAATAATTTTAAAACATTTCCAGAAAGGTTGGAGTAAAATAGATAAGTTTCAAAACCATTTCTAAATAAATGCCATAGAAAATTCCAAAGTTACTTTTAAAATCGTTGTTAAAGTCAAAACACTTTTAAATCCAAATAGTAAACATTAGTTTTCAAAATACTATAACGAGCCCTAAAACCACCATAACACTTAACCAATGCTTTCATTGTTTTCACTTTAAAAGGAATTCAACTTTTGTGACATAGCAAAGTCTCATCCAATATGACCAGGCTACCAAGCTTCTGGCACTCAATAATTAATAATCAACAGTTAACACATCATTTATCTAATATTAATTAATCCACTTATTAATTAACTTCAAAAATCATCTTTTACTTTGTAAGTATATGATGGGGATTTATTCTGCTCAATAGGTGTTCAAACCAATATATTTAATTTAGATATAGCAGAATGGTGAGTTATTCTACAAATAGATGTCCAAAATAATCTATTCAATTTAGTCATAGAAAAATGGCGTTTTATTTTGCCAAATAAATGTCCAAAATAACCTACTAAATTTAACTATAAAAGAATGATGTTTTATTCTGCCAAATACATATCACAAACAAAGTATAACTAATTTAACCATATTATTATTTATTATCAACATAATTATAATCGTCGCTATTAATTTATCAATATTTTAAACTTCGTTAAAACTATCAACAAGCTATACCATAATATTGTATTAGTCAATACGAGTCCAAAGCAAAAATCTACAGGTTAATCGGATTTTATAATCTTATTTTAAATGAACACGATATCACATTTTAAAGTCAACACATATAGTTTAAATGATTTAAACAAACAAATGATTTTTCACCTAAATTTTAAATGGGCCAAGCCCATTAGCAAATCACCAAACTCGAACCCGCATCACCCCAATCCAATATGCAACAATACCTCCTTCCCCCTATGATCCCTCTCTTGAGTACAATTGGTACACACCGTGCCACCGAAAAGCACATCTCAACCACCGCTTGCCGAACCAAGGCAGCCTACAAACTTCTCTTCTCAAGCTTGACATGCTACCATCCCCAAAAATTCCTTCGACCATCCCCATCAATTTTCGACCAAAAACCCAAAATCCTAAAACACTGCTCGCCTTGAATAACTCTCCTTCACCATCGCTCTAATCAATGCCTGCCCCCTTGCCCATCGCAACCGCCAAAACCTGGCATGCCTCTAAGCCTAGCTATATATGTCAAACTCAATGCTTCCGTACACCTCCTCCATTACCATTTTCAAACCTAACAAAACAACAACCTAAAACCCTAATCGAGCTCGCCTGGCCGTCGTGGTCCATCGACCACCTCCGACCACTTCCATCGCCTCCGCCATGTCCCCATGCCAGTCCCAGTGCCACCGATGCTCCCCTTGATTACCACCTCGATGGATTCATTCGACTCCCTATGGCGATTCCAGCCATAAAATAATACGAGACCACCTTCGAAAATCACGTCTTGCTGATACGAACCCAACCATACTCTCTGATCTCCATTACGTGATCACCGTAAAACGACCATTTTCGACCATCACTATTTTAGACAATCTCCACTACTACATTCGATGAACGAAGAGAGGTGATTTTTAGAAAATTCTAGGAGCCTAAACAAACAACTTTCATGTTTGGTGTTTTAGCTAAAAGTTGATAGGTTTGGAGATAATGAATTTTGAAGCGAGGAAATGATTTATCTTTACCATTATAAGAAAAAGAAAACAAAGGAAGAAGAGGCAAAAAGGGAAAGAAGTGAGCAAAGAAAATGAAATCAAGTGAGATGGTGTTTACATACTTGTAACAAACCGCATATTTTATGATTGTGTATTTAAATATTTTATTTAAATATAGCATCGTTAGACTGATTGTAGTCCAAAAAACTACTTTTTGCAAATGATCGAATTAGAACTCTAGACCACTTCCATTGAGTTCAAAATGCCGTTTGCGATCTTTTTGTGTATAAACTTCGATATGTTTGGAGTTAGTAGAATTTTGCTACTTTTTCACTTTGGGTTTGAGTTTGGGTTTCAGCCCAATGTTCTATCTTAAGACCCTAGTTCCACCCCCTCTCCTTTTCATTACTTTATAACTTTTCCTAATACTCAAGCTTCATCAAAAATGGGGGAATGGAATGGGAAATAGAAACTCCAAGCCCTAGTTCCATTGCAAATCCAAGCTCTAACCCCAAATTCAAACTGAAGCTATTGGTAAGCATCCTCTTCTTCTTCTCTAACTCATTCTCTCTTCAATTTCAGATATTCCTAAACCCTAACTTAGGAAATGTTTTTCTTTTAAGCTTAGATTCAAGCTTCTTGGGTTAGAATTGAAGGGTGATTGTTCTTGCCTTGCTATGTAGCTTCTTCTTCATTGTTTTGAGTAAAAGGTGAGATTTTTATCTCACATCTATGCCTATATCTATCTTTGATTGTTGGGTATGAATTCCTAAAACATATTCATGTGCATTTGCTTTTGGTTTGGATTGAATTGGTGAATATTCCAATTTTTGGGTGTTTTGAAGTCAAATCTTCAAAAATCCTAACTTTGATGTTTAAACATGTTTTTGGTGATGCATTGAAGAGCCTATAGGGCCGGGTTGCTGATTGGCATAAACCCCTAGCGACATTGCTCGTTCGTTTGCATTTTGGAAGAGTTTCCTCTTCAATTGATAGGTTGGAAATTTGCTCTAGTGCCAATCAATCGACTGACATTTGCAGTCAGTCGACTGGCTGTAGCTCATGAGCGTTCCAGTGGCTGTTTTCAAAGACAAGGAGTCTTTGTTTCCTGCAATCAGTTGACTGGCCACTGTAATCAATCGACTGACTGCAGCAAATGAAAATTTCAAGTTTCTGGTTCAGTCGATTGGGCATTTGCAGTCAGTCGACTGATCTGCTTCTATTTGCCTATTTAGCCTATTTTGTGTTGATTTTCAATTTTAATCGATTCGTGGTAATCAAATTTGTTGTCATCATTTATTATCGACTTTGATGACTTCTATTTTGGAATTTTTAGGTATATCCATCTTGATGGATTCGGCATCGATTTCTAGGGATTTGATTCACGTCTTCGTATGTGAATTTTTGGTGATTGATTGTTTCTACAATCATTTTTGTGACTTGTCACTTTAAAAATACAAAATTTTCAATACTAGTAGTAAATATCAAAACTCTTTCATCAAAACGATTTCAACACTATTTTATTACAAAGCTCGTTTCTTAAATCGTTTTTCAATCTATTGGTATATACAAACATTTACCTCGTTCGTATGAGAAATCTAGTTAAATGGCTTAGCAAAACAAGTGATATGAAACGCATATGTTTACTTCGTCGGTTAATTCTAGGGCTTGTTCGATTGAATCTCTTGTGACAATTTTTCAAGTGGAGAGCTACAATTTGTTCGTAAATATTTAAGTTAAGCTAGTGGTTACGGGACATGAAGCTAAACTCATATATTTACTAGCTTAGTGTAATTGACACTTAACCTCGAGTGGAAGTCTACAATTTGTTCGGAAATATTTAAGTTAAGCTAGTGGTTATGGGACATGAAGCTAAACTCATTTATTTACTAGCTTAGTGTAATTTACACTTATCGGTCAATCATGATCATTTTGTGATTTAGACTAGCTATGTGCGATGTCTCTTTGTCTGCGAGGGAGACTAAACCCCGTTTTTAGTGGAGCTTCGTCTTGGTGGGTTAGCGACCCATGGTCTTCGGTCCGTTTTAGTGGAGCTTCTGCTCATGGTCTTCGGGCCGTTTTA
Organism: Allium cepa; assembly: GCA_030765085.1. Lineage (NCBI taxonomy): Eukaryota > Viridiplantae > Streptophyta > Magnoliopsida > Asparagales > Amaryllidaceae > Allium > Allium cepa. Next base: position 1,049,882,040 of record CM060941.1, read on the forward strand.
GTGGAGCTTCGTCTCATGATCTTCGGGCCATTTTCGTGGAGCCTCGGCTCAGAATTAATGGTTAGCAACCATGGAATAGCTTTCCGTTTTGTGATACACGTGTTGGTGAGTTTTCATGCTCTCGTTCTAGTGATAAGCCTTTTTCCCTTTTTTTGTGATTTTTGGATTTCCATTGATTGATTTCTAGAATTTGTGTTTCACCAATTTTCGTGGTTTACAGTGGTAAGCTTTATCAATATTGTGTATTGGTGAATTCGTGTTTCAACAACTTTTACGATTGGCATTGATATGTTTGTCAATATTTGTGGTTTAGTGAATAAAACAAAGAATATGACGTTCTTTTTGCTTCGAGATTTCTTGAGATATTAGATGACTTTCGTTGTTATTTAATGTATACTTGTCATGGTATAACATTTTTTTATCATACGTTTCTATCATATCTCTTCTTATATCTCATTTTACCTGATAATTATGGCTAGACTGATCCGTTTATTATTTTCTTCTTAAATAATACTCGGGTCAGACCAAGATGTTTCAGGTGCTTCTGCTTGACTCCTCATCTGGGATTATTATCTTGACTTTTGGCTAACTACTTAGATTAGTAGTTTTTGGTTGTATACGTTTGAGATATAGATTCATTGATGTATACTTATTCTTTTGCCTAGCATTTGTATCTATTCTTTTGTGATATTGTGGATCTTGTTGACCATTACTCTGAAGTACACTTTCATGTGTTATATTCATATATGTTTCCGCCATTGTGATATGGATATCTGCGACTGATTAGTGTTATGTTTATTTCTATATTTTTTTTCGAAGATATCATAGCCACTTTGTAGTAGCTTTGAGTTTGTCTCGGCATGTCGGATTTCCTCTTGAAATGAAATGCATGTTATACTATCTGACATATCGGTGCACGCACAAAGCCATTACATGGATGGTCGCTCCTCAACAACCTTATTCTCCGTGCTAGTTGATGGCATTACACCGTAGTGTCCTTGGCTGGCGTGGGTATAGAGGTGGGGAGTCACAACTTGGTATCAGAGCCAAACTTCGGAACAATGTAGAATAATCTAGCAAGGATCGTTGTCCTAAGTCTTTCTTAGGAGTCGTGCCTTAGGATTTAATTCGTGTCTTCGTACCGTTCTATCCTATTTTCTTTTATGATTTCTTGTTTTATCAATCATGATTGTTTGATAATTATTTTGAGAATAACCTTTTTCCTCTTCTTTATTTCTTTCTTAAAGAAGAAGAAATGGTTAGTTCTAGCAGTCTTAGCGCTGGTCAATCCAGTAGCCCTTCTCTGGATGGCGTATTTATGTATGCCCAACAACTTTTGGATCTTGTAAAGAACCAAGAGTTTATCTGTGCTTTGAATAAGAACCCCAAAAAGGTTCTACCTTTGAAACTTGAAGTTCCTTTCAATCAGCTTGTGGATATCACTCTCCGACATGAAGAGGCTGATAAAGGAATTGATGGTGATATTCGTATTTTCAAGAAGAGGCATACTAAGTTCAAAAGCCCCAATCCCAATAAGAAAGCGAAGCAAACTACCTTGGTAGCAAAAACTCCAATCCCTAATCATGGAGTATGCCACAATTGTAATTCTAAGGAATACTATGTAATTAAGTGTCCGAAGGCCCTTACTTGCCGCTATTGCAAAATTTCAGGTCATCATTTATCTTCTTGCCCCAAACTTCAAAGTAGGAGAGAAGGAATGCTGCAAGCCCCTAGCAACTCTTCTCTTGGTCAATGTATTCTTCATTCCATCCTTGATGGCATTGTTTTACTCAGTGATCTTTTATTCGAGTTCTTTTTGATATGGGTTCATCTCGTCATTATTTTATATCAAAAGAGCTTGTTGATTCTTTTTCTTTAAAACATTTTGGGCTTGAGAACTTCTTTGAGAATTGCGAATCCGATTGGTGGATCCGCAACACTCAATTTGCTTTTTATTGATGTTGAGATTATTTTATGTGATTTTTTTCTCTCCGAGGCGATTTGCATGTTATGCGTTAATTAGGCTTCGGAATTGATTTGTATGAAAGGATTGGCTTAATCTTTATGAAGCCCATATCCTATTTTCTGAGTGGACTATTCATCCTCGACATTCTCAATCTGTTAAACAGATTTTTATTTTTCTTTGTGATTCCGATTCCAACTTGATGGCATCATTTTTGTTCTTCAAACCCACAAGATGAGGAAAATGTTAATTTTCTCATTCGGGTAGTTAGTAGAATTTTCCGGTATTTTTGAGCTTGTCTTAGGATTATCTCCTAAGCAATCTTTTGAGTGGTGTTAAGGTCTTTTTAGTTCGACCTTGCCACCGATTTTCATTTGGCTACGAGTTGCGGGAGTTAGCATCCCACTTACCGCATTCCACACTCGTTATGATTCTTATGGATGACTTGTTATGTCATTCAGTTTGTCCAGCTTGTTTCACCCATTTTATGTATCGAGTATTCTACGAATATCTCGATGACTCCATTCTTGTATTTATTGATTTTGGATGAAAACAAAATTTTAAAATTTTAAAATCTTTTTCATAAGATTTATTTATAAGTATAATTAGATTTTGTTCTTAAAACGTACAAAGAATATTCTTAAAATTTTTAAGAGACTTATTTATCATATAGAAGATGATTTGGTGATTGTATTACCTATTGAGTGCTTTAAGAATTCTGGTCGATGCGCTTGATCAAAGTTATCGATAGGAATTTCCTAAACGCTTTGATGAGACAACCTGACACAATAAATTGACTTGTAAAAAGTAAATTTTCCTAGAAAGATTATTACATAAAGATAATTGTGATTTTGAAAGTTTTAGCTTTTCGGGAAAGAAGATAATTTAAAAGAACTCTTTTCCGATACTCTTATTCTTGTGATTCCCGAAGGGAACCAAGATTTCACTGTTTCTACCGATGCTAGTTGTATTGGTTTGGGTGTCGTTCTCTTGCGAATGAGAATGTTCTATCATTTATGCTTCTATACAATTAAAGCCTATCGAGACTAGATATGCCACTCATGATCTAGTGCTTGCGGCTATTGTTTTCGCTTGTAGAAATTTGGAATCATTGTTTTTGGGAGAGAAATATGTTCTCTACATCGATCATAAATCTTTGAAGTATTTATTTTCTCAAAAGGAACTTAATTTGCGTCAACAACATAGGCTTGAGTTCCTTACATCTTATGATCTTGATATTCTTTATACTCCCGAGAAGGGAGAATCGTGTTGCCAATGCACCTTGTCGTAAGCAAAAGCGGTTGTTTCTATGATGATATCCGAATGGAACAATCTCGAGACTTTATCCACTTGTGAGATTCGAGATCGTGAATCCAATTTATGTGCATCTCTTGTTTTATGTAGCCTTGAGGCTCATCCTACTCTTTCTGACCGCATTATTGAATCTCAAAAGCTAAATCCCGAATCGGCTCTTCTTAGCCAAAATTGCAGGGATAAAATTGGTATTGAAGGTTTGAAAGATTTTGATATTGATGCTCGTAGCGGTATTCGAAAATTTGATAGACTTATCATGCCAAATATTAGTGATCTTCGTAAAGATATTTTAGAAGATTCTCATCGTTCTGAATTTACCATTCATCCCGGTAGTAGTAAAATGTACGCGGATATGAAGCGACTTCATTATTGGGAATGAAATCTGATATCGCTAACTTCGTTAAGAGTTGCATGACTTGCAAACTTGTCAAGGCCGAGCATCAAAGGCCCGGTGGGTTATTGCAACCTTTAGAAATTCCAATTTGGAAGTGGGATCAAATTTCAATGGACTTTACTGACGGCCTTTTCCATTCTCATTGGGGTCATGATAGCTTATTGGTGATAGTTGATAGACTTACAAAACCTGTCCATTTTATTTCCGTTCGGTCTAATCGAACCGTTCCTCTTTTGGCCAAACTCTTTATCAAAGAAATTGTTAAATTACATGAAGTTCCTACTTCTATTGTTAGTGATCATGATCCATTGTTTACTAGTGGATTTTGGAAGAGTCTTCAAAAAGCTTTGGGAATGAAGCTTAATTTTAGCACCGCTTATCATCATCAGTCCGACGGACAAACCGAGCGTGTGAATCAAACTACTGAAGATCTTCTTCGTGCATGTGTTCTAGATTTTGGTGGAAGTTGGGAAGATCATATTTCTCTTGTTGAGTTTTCCTATAATAATAACTTCCAATCTAGTATTAGTATGGCACTTTCGAGTCACTCTATGGAAGGCCATGCCGATCTCCTTCATGTTAGCATGAGGCCGGTGAGAAGCTGGTTTTTGGTCCAGATTTTATTCGAGATTCCACCGAAAAGATTGACCTTATTCGTCATAGGATGAAAGAAGCTCTGAGTAGACAAAAATCCTATGTCGATAACCGAAGAAGGAAACTGGAATTTTCCGTGGGAGATTTAGTGTTTATTCGTGTTTCACCTATGAAAGGTGTTGTGAATTTCAGTCGATCGGGAAAGTTAGCACCTCGATATATTAGCCCCTTTCCCATCACCGAACGTACTAGTTCCGTGGCTTATCGCCTTTTATTACCGGCTCAATTTTCTACTATTCACGACGTTTCCCATGTCTTTCAACTACGGAAATGTCATTGGGATTCCGATTTTTATTCTGGAGCCCGGAGTTATTGAAGAAGTTAAAGTTTCGTCTAATTTGACTTATGAGCAACATCCTATTCGCATTATTGCTATGGAGGTTAAACGGCTTCGAAATAAAGATGTCCCGCTTGTGAAGGTTCAATGATCCTCAAATCATAAGGATTGCTCTTGGGAATCTAGAGAATTCATCGAGCAAATACATCCGGACTTACTCTCTCACTCTCTTTAAGGTGAACTTCTTATTTCAAATTTCTTTTGTGTGATATGCATTTATGGTTGTTACTTTTTATTTTCTTCTTAAATATTGCGTGGACGCAATTTCTTTAAGGAGGGAAGTCTGTAACAAGCAACATATTTTACGATTGTGTATTTAAATATAGCATCGTTAGACTGATTGTAGTCCGAAAAACTACTTTTTGCAAATGATCGAATTAGAACTCTAGACCACTTCCATTGAGTTCAAAATGCCGTTTGCAACCTTTTTGAGTGTAAACTTCAATATGTTTGGAGTTAGTAGAATTTTGCTACGTTTTCACTTTGGGTTTGAGTTTGGGTGTCAGCCCAATGTTATAAATTAAGGCACTAGTTCCACCCCCTCTCCTTTTCATTACTTCATAACTTTTCCTAATACTCAAGCTTCATCAAAAATGAGGGAATGGAATGGAAAATAGAAACTCCAAGCCCTAGTTCCATTGCAAATCCAAGCTCTAACTCCAAATTCAAAGTGAAGCTATTGGTAAGCATCCTCTTCTTCTTCTCCAACTCATTCTCTCTCAGATATTCCCAAACCCTAACTTAGCAAATGTTTTTCTTTTAAGCTTAGATTCAAGCTTCTTGGGTTAGAATTGAAGAGTAACTGTTCTTGCCTTGCTATATAGCTTCTTCTTCATTGTTTTTAGTAAAAGGTGAGATTTTTATCTCACATCTATGCATATATCTATCTTTGATTGTTGGGTATGAATTCCTAACAATTATTCATGTGCATTTGCTTTTGGTTTGGATTGAATTGGTGAATATTCCAATTTTTGGGTGTTTTGAAGTCAAATCTTCAAAAATCCTAACTTTGATGTTTAAACATGTTTTTGGTGATGCATTGAAGAGCCTATATGGTCGGGTTGCTGACTGGCGTAAACCCCTAGCGCCATGGCTTGTTCGTTTGCATTTTGGAAGAGTTTCCTCTTCAATTGATAGGCTGGAAATTTGCTCCAGTGCCAGTCAGTCGACTGACATTTGCAGTCAGTTGACTGGCTGTAGCTCATGAGCATTCCAGTGGCTGTTTTCAAAGACAAGGAGACTCTGTTTCCTGCAATCAGTCGACTGGCCACTGTAATCAGTCGACTGACGGCAGGAAATGAAAATTTCAAGTTTCTGGTTCAGTCGACTGGACATTTGCAGCCAGTCGACTGACCTGCTTCTATTTGCCTATTTAGCTTATTTTGTGTTGATTTTCAATTTTAATCGATTCGTGGTTATCCGATTTGTTGTTATCATTTGTTATCGACTTTGATGACTACTATTTTGGAATTTTTAGGTATATCCATCTTGATGAATTCGGCATCGATTTCTATGGATTTGATTCACGTCTTCGTATGTGAATTTTCGGTGATTGATTGTTTCTACAATCATTTTTGTGACTTGTCACTTTAAAAATACAAAGGTTTCAATACTAGTAGTAAATATCAAAACTCTTTCATCAAAACGGGTTCAACACTATTTTATTACAAAGCTCGTTTCTTAAGTCGTTTTCCAATCTATTAGTATATATAAACCTTTACCTCATTCGTATGAGAAATCTAATTAAACGGCTTAGCAAAACAAGTGATATGAAACGCTTGTGTTTACTTTGTCGGATAATTCTTGGGTTTTTCGATTGAATCTCTTGTGACAATTTTTCAAGTGGAGATCTACAATTTGTTCGTAAATATTTAAGTTAAGCTAGTGGTTATGGGACATGAAGCTAAAATCATTTATTTACTAGCTTAGAGTAATTTACACTTATCGATCAATGATGATTATTTTGTGATTTAGACTAGCAATGTACGATGCTCTTTGTCTGCGAGGGAGACTAAACCCCGTTTTTATTGGAACTTCGGCTTGGTGGGGTAGCGACCCATGGTCTTCGGGCCGTTTTAGTAGAGCTTCGGCTCATGGTCTTCGAGCCGTTTTCGTGGAGCCTCGGCTCAAAATTAATGGTTAGCAACCATGGAATAACTTTCCGTTTTGTGATACACGTGTTGGTATGTTTTCATGCTCCCATTCTAGTGATAGGCCTCTTTCCCCTTTTTTTGTGATTTCTGGATTTCCATTGATTGATTTCTAGAATTTGCGCTTCACCATTTTTCGTGGTTTACAGTAGTAAGCTTTATCAATATTTGTGTATTGGTGAATTCGTGTTTCAACAACGTTTACGATCGGCATTGGTATGTTTGTCAATATTTGTGGTTTAGTGAATAAAACAAAGAATATGACATTCTTTTTAGTGCTTCGAGATTTCTTGAGATATTGGATGATTTTCGTTGTTATTTAGTGTATACTTGTCATAGTATGAAATTTTTTTATCATACGTTTCTTTCATATCTCTTCTTATATCCCATTTTACCTGATAATTATGGCTAGACTGATCCGTTTATTATTTTCTTCTTAAATAATACTTGGGTCAGACCGAGATGTTTTAGGTGCTTCTGCTTGACTCCTCATCTGGGATTATTACCTTGACTTTTGGCTAACTACTTAAATTAGTAGTTTTTGGTTGTATACGTTTGAGATATAGACTCATTGATGTATACTTATTCTTTTGCCTAGCATTTGTATCTATTCTTTTGTGATATTGTGAATCTTATTGACCACTACTTTGATATACACTTTCATGTGTTATATTCATATCTGTTTCCGCCTTTGTGATATGGATATATATGACTGATTTGTGTTATGTTTATTTCTATATTTGTTTCCGAAGATATCATAGCCACTATGCAGTAGCTTTGAGTTTGTCTCCGCATGTCGGATTTCCTCTTGAAATGAAATGCATGTTAGACTATCTGACACATGGGTGCTCGCACAAAGTAATTAAACGGATGGTCGCTCCTCAACAGCCTTATTCTCCACGCTAGTTGACGGCCTTACACCGTAGTGTCCTTGGCGAGCGTGGGTATAGAGGTGGGCCGTCATAATCTTATCAAAATACTTTTACTTCTTAGTTAAGTAAACCAAAATTCAAGATACATATCACATCCATCTCATTAAAATCAAATCAACATTAATGGCTAGTTGAAAATTTTGGTTTTAATTTATTTAAAATGTTTGAAAAGAAAGTTTTACGATACTCCGCAACACAATATCTCGTTCGCGTATGGATGACAAATGACGGAAATAAAAATACGATCGCTCGCAAAATGTGACACGATCCCAAAACGGTAATAAAATACATTGGTTATCATATTTTGTGAAATTTCAAAAATTGCAACATTTGCGGTGAAATACATTAAACAATAATTTAAATATTATCCAAATTAAAATTTATGGAAAAATCCTATAAATTCATTTTAAAACACCTTATTAAAAATCAATTCATTTTATCAAAAATTAAGTTTCTTATCGTAAAATTTGAATATTTAAATAAATTAAATATTCCCATTTAAAACGTTAAAAATTCTGGGTCGTTGCATGCATTTTAAACTACAAATTAACTGAATTCTTATGTTGCACTTTATTTTGAATTCAAAACCTTTATTCAATTATTGTATACATGTATGTGCATGTGTGTGTGTATGAATATACATAAATGTTTATTTTCTTAATTCAAGTTATCAGAATGGACTATTATGAAATTTACAATTTAAACTAGTTTTAAATTATTTGCTTTACTTTAAAACATGTCAAACAACCAAAATCAACTTCAGTGTAAACAAGAATACACACATATACATATATGTGTGTGTGTGTGTTTGCGTGCTTTTATATATATATGTGTTGTTTTGTTTATATAAAAGGTTATGTACAACAAAGGCATATATATAAAGGAAAATCATTGATGTCATCTTCTTATATGTTGCACTTGCGCTTGCGAATATATTTGGATATACTTGCATTTCATGCCATGTTTAAATTGATCATTAAAGCCGTTTAGTTAGTCAATCAATCAATTTAATTAAAGAGAAAGAAACAATTTTTTTTCTCTCTTTTCAATTAAAATTATATACCCTGCATTAATTGAATAAGTTAAGAGAAGAAAATGAAAAGTTTTTTTTTCTCTAAATTAAATTTGACAAGTAAAACTTTAGTTATGAAATTGAGTAAAATGTTGATTTTATTTAAATAAAATTTAGTAAATTTCTAATTGGACTAGACCTTATAGGCCCAACAAACATTCAATAAAAAAATATTTTAAAATTTACCCTTTAACTCCGCTGTAGGCTTTCCTAGTTCCAACAATGCCAAGATACTCCTACCATGTCGGAAGCGGGAAGAACACAATGGGAAAAATTACATTGTCATTTATGTGGTTGGAACAAAACCTTATTACCAATACTTTAAATCTTACGTCGAGCGCGTATGGAAGTTAAAGGGCAGCTTCCAAATATTTTCAAAGAAAATTGGCTTCTATGTTGTAAAATTCTCAAAGAAATCCAACTGTAATAAAATGCTAGAGGAAGGTCTGTATTTTTACAATAGAAGACTCGTGATGATGAAGAGATGAACCCAACAGTTAAACTTCAACAAAGAGTTTCTACAAACAATTCTTATTTGGGTTAGATTTTCATGGTTGAGAGAAGAGTTCTGGACGGACAGAAGAGGGCATCATTCATATAGCTTCAGTCCTAGGAGACCAATTAAAATGTACCATTATACACAGGGCGTAATAAAGCTTGCATACGGAAGAGTTTTAATCGAGATCGATAGTAAGTTCAATTACTTAGTGCAGTCAAAATAAAAACAATGATTCGAGTGGTTACAAATCAGTAAACTCTAACAAAACAGATACTCATTCTAACATTGCAGCATCACATTAAAATAAAGACAACATTGGTTGTAATGATAAGGAACCTTCAAAAATGTGAATGGAAATAGATGCACAAACTAACAGACACAACATTATTAAATGCTTGGATACTACAAATAAAGTCCATGTTAATTTAACAGGTGAAATAAACTTGACAAATCTAGCTTCAAAGACCAGTCCCAACTGTCTCAAGTAGACAATCACAACCATACAGACAGGCCCGGCCCTAGGGCAAGGCTGGCAAGCCAGCCGCCTAGGGCAACAGGATGGGGAGGGGCAACAACCTACAATGTTAGATAAGTATAAGACTTTATTACAAAGTTATGTTAAATGTAAACTTGTCTAAGTGGTAATGAGTATTGGTGTTTGCATGCTGAGCTAGGTTCAAATCCTGGAATGTCTGCCCCCAACCCTTTTATGTTTTTCTTCCTTTCTGATTTTGCTTAGAATTTTTGCCTAGGGAAACTAAATACACCGGGCTGGGCCTGCATACAGATAATAGCACTAATAATTCTCTACCTAAATCACAAGAAGGTGCTAATAATGACAATGTAGTTAATTTAGTAACAGACACTACAAGTTCGATTAAAAGCGCGCAAGATACAATAATGCAAGCCAAAGCAAAATGTGTTGTGATAGAAGATGGGGGACCCGATAGCACAAGTTGAAGTCAGAGGACATGTGTGTTGACGTTGATGAACATGACTTATCAACAAGCCTACTTAAAACAACGATTCAACAAGTTCCCAGGCCAAGAAAATTCAGTTAAAGACCTTTCGGAAACAATTAGTACAAATGATCAAATGAAGTACCGCATAAGACAATTATGGACATCTGGCTTAGAAGAAATCTCTTTCATGAAAATAGGCATGTTATAAATAACCCTGCATGGGATCAATTTGCTTCTCATCTTAAAGCAAAGGCGAAAAAACTTAAAAAGGACTAAAAAGAGATCCACTGCTCCAACAAGCTAAGATGCTAGGAGCAATAAATCAAATTAACGTCGCTTCTAGTCTGGGAACATGAGGGGTCTCAACTCCCTCCCAAGGAAACAAGATGTTAAACAACATATTATTTCCCTTAATATCGATGTGTTTAGTTCTAGAATGAAGTATTAGGTTTACTGTCATGAACACCGCACTCTGATTATCACACCAAAGAACTGTTTTAGCTTCTATCTTTAGCTTTAATTCCTTTAGTATTGACTGTAACCACATTATCTCTGCCGTAGCATTAGCTATACTTCTGTATTCTGCCTCAGTGCTAGATATGGATATTGTAGTTTGCTTCTTAGAACATCATGATATTAAGTTGTTTCCAACGTATATGCAGTAACCACTGATTGATTTTCTATCATCTGGGTCTGTGGCCTAATCTACATCTAAAAACCCAGTTATGTTTAAGTTGTTGCATGCTTTGAATGACAAGCCATGGTCCACTGTTCCTTTGAGATATCTGAGTATTCTATTCACTGCTTTCCAGTATTCATCCAAAGGATTCTGCATAAATTGAGATACTTTGCTAGCACCATATGTAATATCTGGTCATGTTATACTAGCATATTGTAATGCTTCTATAATACTTTTGTATTGTTTAATGTTAGTTATGGCTTCTCCCCTGCTTTTAGATAATTGATGATTACTGATCATTGAAGTTGGTTGTGGATTTGCACCATCCATTCTTGTTTTTGCAAGCAGCTCTAGAATATATTTCTTCTGACATAACATTATTTCTGAGTCTACTTTTCTCACAACCTCTATTCTCAGGAAGTAGTTAAGATTTTCAAGATCTTTTATTGAAAATTCCTTGTTCAAATAGCTGATGATGCTGTTGATTTCATCCCTGCAGTTTCCTGTAATAATTAAGTCATCAACATATATAAGTATGTAAATAGTTAATAAATCATTAATTTTAGTAAATAAAGAGTTGTCTGATTTGATTGACTGATATTTCATGTTTGTCAATGCTCTTTTCAGTCTATCAAACCAAACTCTTGGAGCTTGTTTAAGGCCATGTATTGCTTTATTTAAGCACACATAATTTGCATGTTTGTTATATCCTGGTGGTTTCTCCATGCAGGCCTCCTTCTATAAAATGCCATTTAGGAAGGCATTATTGACATCTAGTTGTCTTATAAACCATCCTTTGTGCAGAGCACTAGTGAGGATGAGTCTTATAGTAGTCGGTTTGATCACTGGGGAGAATGCTTCATTGAAATCAAATCCATATTATTATGTGTACCCTTTGGCCACAAGTCTTGCTTTATATCAATTTATTGAGCCATCAGGGTTCCTCTTTATCTTATATGTCCATTTACAACCAATTATATTTTTGTCATTTGGAGGATATACAAGATTTCATGTATTATTTTTTATAAGTGCATTGTATTCTTCATCCATAGCTGCTGCCCAATTTTTGTCTTTTGCAGCTTGTTCATATGTTTCTGGTTCACATAAGAATATGCACCCGAATTTTGGCGCTCGAAAATCGACATCCATACTTCACTCGTATTTGAATGCCGAAGATTCAAACGTTGAATTCGTTTCGCTGGAGCTTATAACACATCAAGTATAACAACACGGCGGAAGAAAAAGAATATATATCATTGATATACAACATTCGATACAATGAATATCACATAATCAGAGATACACAATAGCAGAAAAATTTGCACCAACAACAAAAGCTTCAAAAGAGATCCAACACCCATACTGCAACACCATCTCTAATGCCACAAAACCAAATAGCTCATCTCAAAGACTTCGAAGACTCCAATCCAATAAGCTCGAATCATTATCAAGCTAAACTAAGCAAATATGATCCCCAACGCGATTTTCAAGATCCAAAGACTGAAAGTTATCAAATCTATATCTACTAGCTGATCATCTGAAAATCTAACTCTAGACTGACCGTGTGGAAAATTGTGGGCACCCAAAGTTTAGGAAGTGAACAATAAACTCCAGGTCAGTCATGCGACTGGTGTGAGCAAAAAAAAACAGTTTATCTTTAAAACAAATAACAAAAGCATTTAAAATTGAAATCTGCTATGTTTTTTGAAAAACGAAACTACCATAAGACCTGTCGGCACACACACAATGCAATCGTACACTTGGGGGAGATTTCTCCTTATGATAGTCAAACATGCTTGATACGTGAAATCCTTCTGATATTATTATTAGTGCATAGTGGAAAACATTTGCAGGTATAATATTAATCTTAGCCAGCATACGTATCATTATAGTATGCCTACTATAGCTACCATATTAGATGACAGGTTCTACAACTAAAACCTTACAAGGCGCGTATTGGTGATTGGATTTCCAACAATGGTCAGGCAAAGGAACTTCCTGGGCCACATGGGTACGCCTCTGGAGGGACTCCTCGAGAACCTAACTAGATTTCTGCCAACACAAGGCCGGGTTACCTCTGTAACTAGGTAACTAACTGTCACGAGTATGCCACCCCTCGGTCATAACCAACCTTTATCCGAGAGCTCTCAACCAACAACCATAAAGAAAGTGATTTGCAACAACCACATAGGTTAAGTATCTAGGCGCCATGCCATGATACCACCTCTATCCAAAAGGAAATGGACATACCCTCAAGAGACGCTACCCCCAAATAACCTTGCTGCATCTTTCCTGTTTCGACCATTTCGGTTTGTGAGGCTCGATGAAGTCTCATCCATAAAGCTACGATTTTCACAAAAGTCATGCTTCGATCAACACGTGATCACCAGCACTTCGTATGCCACATTACCAGATAGGGAATGTATCATTAGTAACCATTAACTACATAACCTCTAAGCTCGTACGTCTCAGAGAAGGGTGTTAAGCTAAGAGAATAAATTCTCCGCCACCAACATAAATGTATTTGACAGAAACCAGCTTTACATCTCAAAGTGTAACGTCCGACACACATCCATACAAGTCTATTCCGGATTCGAACAGAACCGAAGGCACTTCAAAGAAGCCCTTGCAATCCGGATAATCCCTAATCATGTCCGGACTCCCCATCACAAAGGGTGATCAAATCTCTATATCGGGGACCAGTCGGTGCAGAGACATTTGACGGGTTATCCTTTCGCTTTTGAAAATACCCGATCTTCACCATCGGACTTCAAATGCTATCCATAACATCGTATCATTATTTAGAATGGGTTTTATGACACAAAGGTCCTCTCCCGGCTAAACGAATAACGAGCGCTTAAATTTAAAAACATATGGATATTAGGATCTTAGTTAAGTCATAACTTAAAGCCCAAAACTTTTCTTTCAAATGGTTTAAATCAAATTTTCATTTCAAATCTCTTAAATAAAAGATTTACATCTCTTTCAGATTGAAACAAAGTTTCACCAATCTTTCACAAAGATTCATTCATAGCTTTCAAAACTATTTCAATTCCAAATCTTTTATACAAAAGATACACCTTAAAGATCCTTTTCAATTTGAAAACAAAGTTCACCAATCTTTAAAAAAGATTCATTCATAGCTTTCAAAACAATCATTTCAAAACTTGAAATACTTTCAATACAAATTGGAAATCCTTTCTTTATATGAAAGCTATTATTATTTGAAAAACAAAGGTTTTCGTTTCGGAAAAATTCGATTACATTTGCATGAGTTGAAGTCCTTCAAGTCTAAAACTTGGGTTAAATTCAAATTTCCAAAATAATATTTTTAAAACGGTTTAAAACCCATATAAACACATTTATAACTTGTATAACCTTTTTAAACCTTAATTTCTAAACATAGAATTCAATTTCATATCTTGAATTTAAATTCAAATCAAACTATTTAAATTTCAAAACTTTATCAAGTTATTCAAAATAACTTTTATCTTTAAAACTCCTCTTCAAAAGCCTTTTATATTTAACCCAATTCCATTTTCTAAACCATTCGGATTCAAAATTCAACTCTAAAATCATTTCAAAAATCTGTGACTTATCAATTTTCTCGTGCAATCCACATTTGTGTGTGTATAGTGTAGTCCAGGGGTTTTACATAGTAGTGCAACATCATCAATCATTACGGATTCAAGCACAGTAATATTGATAAGCGATATAATCCTATAACGCTTATCTTCACTTCACAGATAAACAATATAAATTCATCACAGATAAATAAATCACATTCTCACAGTTCAAATCAAAATACTTCATATCACAAGGCACCACACATCAGGGATATCAAACAATTCAGTATTCAATACAATTCAAACATTCATAAGTAGGATCAGTTAATCATCTGATTTAAATTAGATTAATTACTTATGAATAAATTTCTAATCCTGGTTAATTAACATTAATTAATTACAAACCTTTAATTAATTATCCTTTAATCATTTAATAATTAACCTTAATTAATAAATCAATTAATCTTAATCATTAAAAAACTAACCCTTAATTATTTAATTATTATTTAATTAGTTTTAATTAATTACCTTAATTAATTAATCCTTAATTAATTATCTTAATAAATCACATAAATTAATCATTTTTTAATTAATTATTCTTTAATCACTTGATTAATCAACTTTAATCATTTAATTAATCTTTATTCAATAATAATTAGTCTTAATTATATAATTAAGAATATTAATTATGAAGTTAATTAACCTTAATTCATTCCTTAATTTTAAATTAATAAATTTTAATTATTAATTAATCAACCTTTAATTTATCACATAATTAATTATCATTAACTAATTACCTTTAATCAACAATTACTTAACCTTAATCAACCATTAATTTAGTAATTATCTTAAATCAAGTAATTAATCTTTAATTACTTAAGACTTTAATTAAATTAAAAGATAATCCTTTTATCTTAACTAATTACTTTAATTATCATTAAAAATCTTCGTTTAATAAACTTGTGATTAATTATCATTATTAAATAAATTAACATAGATTTTAAAGTTAATTAACAATTAAACATCTTTTCATAATTAACTTCTTAATATTATTAAGTTTATTTAAAAACTAGCTTTCAAAACAAAGGATATATATATATATATATATATATATATATATATATATATATATATATTAAAACACTTTTAAACTTAATTAACTAAGATAAATCATTTTAAAAACCTTTATTTAATCTTAAACTTAAATAAGGTATTTATTTTCTTAAAAACTAAACAAAATTTACTTTATAACTTTAAAAAATAATTGTATTTTAAAACCTGGATTGTTTTAAAATCTGGTAAGTTACCAGGAAAATAAACCCGAGACAATTGAATGCAGCCCGAGCCACTCCTACGTAATTCTCGAGCTAATCAGTTCATCATTTCCATCGAGCCAATCCCACATCAACCCCGAGCAAATCCCCGAGAAACTTTCATCTTCCTAAATCCACAACGAACCAGATGCACCAAATTTACGCGTGCATGTGTACTATCGCCACCATCACCTCTGGTCACTACCGTGATCACTCACAAGTCGACGCTGATCCCCTCGCTCAAGCAAACACCCAGAAGTTTGATTCCGCCTAAGATTCGAAATTTAACTGTTCGATTGGAAAACTGGAACCAAACCATTGTCTAGAAATTTCCTCGACGCCAACGATCTAGCTCACCAGAACCTCTACAATTCCATCCAGAGCAACGTCACACCCCCGAGCCTCTATTCTCCTAGGTCCGACCTCGTGCGATACAACGTCGACGACGTATTTAATCGAATTCCGACCCTAAATCTAACTTAGGTTTAAACCCAAAAACTTCGCCGTAACGTCGCCTCGTTGGTCGGAAAAATCTCCAATCAATTTTTTCGAGTTCAACAATCTCCCAGACACCTTCAGAAGCAACCGGATCGCCCATTCAACTACGATCGCCGTGTATTGCCAGTAATCCCAAAACTGTTCATCCTCAATTTCCCCAATCAATACGACATAAAAAAATCTTGATTTTTCCTTTAAAATTCATAGTTTAAGCAAACGAACAAGATTATGTAGTCAAAACCCAAATTTTAAACAGCTGATTTTTGGAAAAAAATTGGATTTTACTGTGTTATTATATTTTTCAATAAAACCATTCATTTTAAATATTTAAAAGTATTTTTAAAATTTTGATCTTACAAATTTGAACATGTTTTATTTAGACATTGGAGTTTATAGAGGATTGGAGGAAGAGTTGTGGATTTTTGAAAACAAGTTTGAAAACTTGTGAAATCTGGAACAAAACCCATATTCTTGTTTCCAGACATACACATCTCATATTCACTTATATATACACAAGATTGTATACATGCAAACAATTTTCATGATTTCAAACAACAAGTTAAATCCAGATTTCAAAAAGAGTTTACTCACAAGCATTAACATAGAAATAAATCAAGGACTGAAAAGTTCGCTTACCTGGATGTTGAACAAAGACAGTATATTTTTTTCTTTTAAAATCTAGAACTGCTTTTGTTTTATGATCTGAAACTTTGCTTATTGTTTGAGTTAAATTCTTGCTTTGATTCAGGTTTGATTCTAGACTGCAGCTTTTGTCTGTTATTAAACTTTGATCTTACTTGATTTTGTTGTTTCCAGGCTGAAAGCTTGAATATTGATATTGTTTTGCTTTGCTCTGTTGAAACTTGAACGCTTGAATTTGGTTTGTAATTTGCTTCCACGTTGAGTTTCCTTTCCGATTTCTAGATTTCTTCTATTTTCTTTTATTTGATTTTTCTTTAATCTTCAGGTTTTTGAGTTAACGATTTTGATAATTTATTCTCAGGTTTTCATTTCCAGAAAATGAAAATGAAAGTCCTTGGCCTGGTTTTTATTTTATGATATTTATTCACATTTTAAAATCTTAAAAAATAGGATTGCCATTTGTAAAATTAAGTTACACTTGTTATGTATATTTATTAATTCTTTTACACTTTTTAATTTTATGTTTTTATATCTTTGCAAATGTCACATGTTACTTAAATTGTGTTTTCAACCTTGGTTTATAATTTACTTACAAATTCATGTTTTAAACCTTACTTATTTTAGTTTATAAAACATGTTTATCTATTTTGTTTTCTTACATTCATATATTCTTATATATATATATATATAAACAAATTTAGTTCAAATAATTTAAAAAGAAGGTATATAAACTTTTTATTCAATTCTTATTTTAGACTTAAACTTAAGTTAAAATATCTTTTTATAGATCATTTTTATTTTCAAAAGATATATATACATATATGTAAGTATAAAGCCTTTATTAATTTACATATATACTAATTATATATTTATTTTCAGGTATATAAGTGAAAGTATCTTAAATTTCTAATTAAATCTCATTTTATAAATTTGCAAACCAATTTTATTCATGCTTTCTTATTAATTTCCAAAAGATATGTATATTTTAAACTTTTGTTAAACCTTGTTTTAATATCATAGTATGTTTACAATTCTAGTTATATACATATATATCATTTTTTAAAATATAACTTTTAAATCCAATTAATTTTATAATATATTTTTATTCTCTACTTTCACAATTTACTTATATATATATTTATTTATACCGAATATTCAAATTAATTCTCAATTAATTCACAAATAAATCCAAAATTTATATTAATTACTAAACAAATTTGGCTTAAACATTAGGAATATTACAGATTCCCCTCCTTAAGAAAATTTCGTCCTCGAAATTTAAAAGCGAGGACAATCCAAAAACTTTTGGGGTTTAAGAAACCAAAGTATACCTATCAGTTATATCCTAGCAACCAAAACAACCAATGCATCCAAATAATTACTAATATTATCTGGAGTTTATGTCCCATTCCAATTCATCCTATTTCAAATCCTTTAAAAACCTTGTGAAAATCCTCTTAGAATATTGAATCCAAGCTTGCTCTTCTATAGTAGTTTCCGGGTTCTACTCATTCTAGGGTATACTTCACCCTATCTCTAACGAGTTACCTAATGTGTTATACTTCAAAAACTAAAGTTCTTACTCAAACTTTAGCTCTGATACCAAATGTGATGACCCAAATTTTGGCGCTCGAAAATCGACATTCAAACTTCACTCGTATTCGAATGCCGCAGATTCAAACGTTGAATTCGATTCGTTGGAGCTTATAACACATTAAGTATAACAACACGGTGGAAGAAAAAGAATATATATCATTGATAAATAACATTTGATACAACAATGATATAATGAATATCACATAATCAGAGATACACAAGAGCGGAAAAATTTGCACCAACAACAAAAGCTTCAAAAGAGATCCAACACCCATACTGCAACTCCATCTCTAACGCCCCAAAACCAAACAGCTCATCCTAAAGACTTCGAAGACTCCAATCTAACAAGCTCGAATCACCATCAAGCTGAAGTAAGCAAACTCGATCCCCAATGCGATTGCCAAGATCCAAAGACTGAAATCTATCGAATCTATATCTACTAGCTGATTATCTGAAAATTTAACTCTACACTGTCCGTGTGGAAAATTGTGGCCATCCAGAGTTTATAAAGGGAACATTAAACTCCAGGTCAGCCATGAGACTGGTGTGAGAAATTTTTTTTTTATCTTTGAAACAAATAAAAAAGCATTTAAAATTGAAATTCGCTATGCTTTTTGAAAAATGAAACTACCATAAGGCCTCCCAGTACACACACAATGCAATCGCACACTTGGGGGAGATTTCTTCTTATGATAGTCAAACATGCTTGATACGCGAAATCCTTTTGATATTATTATTAGTGCATAGTGGAAAACATTTGCAAGTATAATATTAATCTTAGCCAGCATACGTACCATTATAGTATGTCTACTATAGCTACCATATTAGAAGGCAGGTTCTACAACTAAAACCATACAAGGCGCGTATTGGTGATTGGATTTCCAACAATGGTCAGGCAAAGGAACTTCCTTGGCTACATGGGTACGCCTCTGGAGGGACGTCCCGAGAACCTAACCGGATCTCTGCCAACACAAGGCCGGGTTACCTCTGTAACTAGGTAACTAACTGTCAGGAGTATGCCACCTCCTGGTCGTAACCAACCTTTATCCGAGAGCTCTCAACCAACAACCACAAGCAATAGATTTGCAGCAACCACATAGGTTAAGTATCTAGGCTCCGTACCATGATACCACCTCTATCCAGAAGGAAATGGACATACCCTCAAGGGTCGGTACCCCCAAATAACCTTGCTGCATCTTTCCTGTTTCGACCATTCCGGTTTGTGAGGCTCGATGAAGTCTCATCCACAAAGCTACGCTTTTCACAAAATCCATGCTTCGATCAACACATGTTCAGCAGTACTTCGTACGCCACATTACCAAATTGGGAATGTATCATTAGTAACCATTTACTACATAACCTTTGAGCTCATACGTCTCAAAGAAGGGTGTTAAGCTAAGAGAATAAATTCTCCTCCACCAAACAAAAATGTATTTGGTAGAAACCATCTTTACATCTCAAAGTGTAACGTCAGACACACATCCATACAAGGCTGTTACGGGTTCGAATTGAACCGAAGGCACTACAAAGAAGCCCTTGCAATTCAGATAATCTCTAATCACGTTCAGACTCCCCATCACAAAGGGTGATCAAATCTCTATACCGGGGACCAGTCGGTGCAGAGACATTCGACGGGTTATCCTCTCGCTTTCGAAAATACCCAATCTTCGCCACCGGTCTTCAAATGCTATCTGTAACGTCGTATCATTATTCGGAATGGGTTTTACGAGACAAAGGTCCTCTCTTAGCTAAACCGAATAACGAGTGCTAAATTTTAAAAACATATGAATATTAGGATCTTAGTTAAGTCACAACTTAAAGCCCAAAACCTTTTCTTTTAAATGGTTTAAATCAAACTTTCATTCAAATCTTTTAAACAAAAGATTTACATATCTTCCAAATTGAAACAAATTTTAACCAATCTTTCACAAAGATTTATTCATAGCTTTCAAAACTACTTCAATTCCAAATCTTTTATACAAAAGATACGCCTTAAAGATCCTCTTCAATTTGAAAACAAGGTTCACTAATCTTTAACAAAGATTCATTCATAGCTTTCAAAACAATTCCATTTCAAAACTTGAAATCCTTTTAATACAAATTGGAAATCCTTTCTTTATATGAAAGCTATTATTATTCGAAAAACAAAGGTTTTCATTTCGGAAAAATCCGATTACATTTGCACAAGTTAAAGTCCTTCAAGTCTAAAATTTGGGTTAAATTCAAATTTCCAAAATAATATTTTTAAAATGGTTTAAAACCCATATAAACACATTTATAACTTGTACAACCTTTTTAAACCATAATTTCCAAACATAGAATTCAATTTCAAATCTTGAATTTAAATTCAAAACAAACTATTTAAATTTCAAAACTTTATCAAGTTATTCAAAATAACTTTTATCTTTAAAACTCCTTTTCAAAAGCTTTTCATATTTAACCCAATTCCATTTCCAAAACCACTTGGATTCAAAATTCAACTTTAAAATCATTTCAAAAATCTGTGACTTAACCAATTTTCTCGTGCAATCATGTTTGTGTGTGCATAGTGTAGTGTGATGACCCAGAATTTCGAGCAATATCAATTCAATAATCCGTATTAAAAATTAAATTGATTTGATAATTTTCTTTTATAATTTTAATTTAAATTGGCAAGTTTATTCTTTTAAAAGTAAACAAATATTTAATTGGAAAATTTTATCTTTTAGAGTTAATAAATGTTTTATATTTATAATGTATATATATTTATATATATCGTAATAGAAAAGCTTTGGTTTGAATTTAACAAATTAAAATCATGTTTTAAAATTCTAATATATATATCGGTAATTTGGAAATTATGGTTAATTTAATATAAGACTTTTCAAAGATTATTCAAATAGTTAACCATATAGTCTTAAAATACTTAAGGTAAATGTTAATTGTTTAAAATATTTTTAAGCTTAAGTTTAAATTTAAATAAGATTAATAAAAAGGTTTGTTTTATTTTCTTTTTAAATATTACTTGATAAGTATGATTTGTGTGTATATATATATAAGTTTAAAATATAATTCACAAATATATATAAGCATATGATATATTAATACATTTAGTATAAGTAAATTATAAATAATGTGATACTTCTTTTTTTTTAATTATTTAAAAGTGGCAAAATTGTTAATTTCAAACAATATTAATAATGTGTTAGATACAAATAGATTTTAAAGAAAATAGAATTGTTATTTTCAAATTTAATGTGTTATTATATATGTATATATATAAGTTGATTTTAATTTGGATTTTTAAATTTAATTTAAATTTGAATTTGGATTTAATTTTGAAATTCAAAACGTAGATATTTTAAAATATTTTGGATTTTAAAAATATATGTACAAGCTTTTATTTATATATAATTGGTTTTATTTTCTTTAAAGTAATTTATATATATATATATATATATATATATATATATACACATTTACATAAGAATTTATAAATTAAGTATAAAGCTTATAATTAATATTTAAAATAAATAAAATTACACGATTACAAGTGTAAATATATAAGGCTTGGTTTTAACAATTAATTAACAAAAAATGCAAATGACAAATGTTGTGTGTTTGAACATGTGTCCGCTTTAATTTTAATTTTTCTTTTACTTTTAATAAACCACATTTTAACTTATATAAACATATGCTTCTCACCTTCATTTCTTTTTCTATTCTCTTTTCAAAGCTAAGAAACTAAAACCGTATAACTCAAATAAAAAATCTGATAATCAATACTTCCTCAAACTAGAAATTTATCAAAATCAATAACCTGTTAACCATTTTCAAAAATCAAAATCAAAGCCTGTAAGCATTCTTTAACCTGAGATGTAAACAAAAGCAAGCTCATGAAAAATCAAGGCAGGATTCATCTCAGTTCCAAATCTAAGTCATCTCTACAGATTTCAATAACAAGCATTCCAGTTTTAATAAGGATTAGCAATTCAAGTTTATAAATCAGAAGCATTTTCAACACTCAAGTTTAAATTTTCAAGCTATTTCAAAAAGAAAAGGCTATGTTCATCTTTGTATCAGGTGAGTAATTTTTTTTTCAAAAAGCTTAAGTATGAATATGGTTGCATGTTAATTTCTGGGATAAGTATGTATTGTGTGTATATATATAGTTGCATTTTTCTGCGTATATATGGATGTGTGGATGTGTGCATGCCTGTTGTCTCTGTGACTTTACTGTTCTTAGTTTTCGAACTAAGATTTTAAACAAAATTCATTTTCTCTTGTTCTAATTTCTGTTAGGAATTAGGCTATAAACAAAATTTGTTTGTTTCATCATAGATTAAAGTTTAAAATTATAATTAAGTTAAAACGAATTGGAAATCTCTCTGGAAAATCATAAGAACAGAGCAAGCTTAAGATAAGTGAAAATTCAAACATCCTAATTCAATGATTTAGGCATATAATCTGAATCCTTGTCTAAAAACTTAATTTGTAGAAGTAAAATCATAATTTTTAGATTAGATTTGAGTGTGCATTGCGGGGTTGATCAAAATTGGTATTTTGGGTGGTTTCTGTTGATCTAGGTGATGGGGAAGGTCGCGGTCTTCATTGAAGGTGGAGAAATAAACGGAGAGTTTGGGAAAAATGGCAAAAGGATTTGTAAGTCACTATAGCGGTGGCTGGTGATCGATATAGGTTGTAACCCTAGTTTCGGGCTTGGTCGGAAATGCATCCACCCCGGCACCTCTGGTGAATCGAGTTCCATTAGACTCTGGGAAACGGAAGCAGGGAGGTTGGCGAAGGCGTGGTCGGAAGTTCAGACACTCCAATGGTCAGAGAAGCGAGCTCGAGAGTTTTTTTCCAGGTTTTGTTTCATTCCATGTTTGTGCATGAATGCTCGAATTCGATTTTGAGTGAGGATCGAAGTTTTGATGGTTGTAATCTGGTACGGGGAGGATCGTCGACATGAGGAAGGCATCGTGGATGGTCGAAAGTGGCTGCATCTCCGGTGCATGTGCACGGCAGGGGGGTTTTGTGTCAAAGGTTTGGTTTGTGGGTTCGTCTCGAAGAAGCACTCGGGTTAGAGGAGTGATGACTCGAGTGAATTCTCAGATTGATACTTGAGTGAAGTGTTCCAGATTTAAAAT
Source organism: Allium cepa (assembly GCA_030765085.1). Classification (NCBI taxonomy): domain Eukaryota; kingdom Viridiplantae; phylum Streptophyta; class Magnoliopsida; order Asparagales; family Amaryllidaceae; genus Allium; species Allium cepa. The sequence continues at coordinate 1,049,905,740 of CM060941.1, forward strand.
TTAAAACTTTAAAACATAAACTAATTTTTTTGAAATAAAGAAAAGAAAAGGATTTCCCGGGTAAATGCTCGAGTAGCTTGCGGGTTGAACTCGAAGCAGCTTTTTAAAACAGATTTTAAAAGTTTTTTTAAAAAATAGCAAGATTTTGAATTTAAATAAATTTGGTACAAAACTCTTATAAATTTCTTTTATATAAGATAAGTGTTTCTTTAACATTTGATTTAAAAGGTTTGTAAATTGTTTTTTTACAATTTTGTTAGGTTAAATTTGTAATCATTTTAAATCTTAAATTTGAAATGAAATTTAAAAGTAAATTTTAAAAGTGCAATGTTTTAAAAGAACATGTTAATGACAATTTAGGCATTAATAAGGAAGGTATTTTATCTTAAAGTTAATTAAGATTTAATAATTTGAGATTCATTAAATTAATAAGGTAATTAAAGAGTAATTGATTTATTTAATTAATTAATGATTAAGGATTTATAATCAATAATTAAGGGTTTAAGTTAATTAATTAAAGGTTAATTAATTTGCAGTTAAGGATCATTAATTATATAATTAAAGATTATAAATTAATGATAAGAGATTGATTAATTAAGTAATTAAGTTGTAATTAAAAATTAATCAATCAAGTAATTAAAGATGAATTAAGTTACAATTAAGCATTAATTAATTAAGTAATTAGAGGTTAATTAATTGGTAATTAAGAATTAATTAATTTGAAATTAATAAAATTTAAGTTTAATTACTTAAGGAAAGTAATTAAAAAATTATTAATAGTTAATGTAAAGATCATTAACAAGGGATTAGGAAATGATTAATTATTGTGATTAATTTAGGATAATTAATTAGATTAATTAATTAAGGATAATCATTTGTGGAATTGGTTAAGTATACTTACTTTATGTAATTTATAAAGTGTATTTACTTAGTGAAGTAATTAACAAATAATTACTGGATGTAATTAATTGAAGAATGAAGTAGTTTTTGGTTTAATTACTTTGTGTGATTAATAAGAAGAATAATTACTTAGTGGAAGTAACTAAGGATTAATTACTTAGTGTAATTAATTAAAGAATTAATTAATAAAATTTATTTTGAAGTTAATTAAGTAATGTAAGTAATTAAGGATAGTTAATTACTGAATGTGATTAATCAAGGTTGATTAATGAATGTAATTATTAATTAATTAAATGTCATTAAATAGAAGAATAATTAATTAAGGAAGTAATTAAGGGATTATTAATTTAATAATGAAGTAATTACGGGTTGATTAATTAAAGAATAATTAATCAAAATATGTGATTATAGAATAATTAATTAATGTAATTAATTAAGGATTAACGTAATTAATTATATTTAATTAATTAATGAAGTAATTAAAGGTTAATTACTGTAAATGGTTAAGGATAATTAATTTGTGTAATTAATTAAGGGTTAATTACTTAATGTAATTAAAGAATAATTAATCAGTGATGATTAATTAAGATGGATAATTAGAGGGTGATTATTTAATTGGTTTGTAATTAATTAAGGATTAAGTAAGCAGGATTTATAGTAATGGAAGTAATTAATCTAATTTATTTTAAATTAATTAGTGATAGTGTGATTGATTAATTTTGTTTATAGATGGCTGAATGTTATTAAATGCCTTAGAATGTTTGATATCTCTAATATGAGATATGCGTTAATCTGTGATATGAGATGCTTTGGTTGAAAAAGGATGGTATGGATTATCAATTTGTGAGATTGTGAATTATCTATCTGTGTGAATATAGATAATGAATTGAATTGTTTTACCTATAAAACAACTTGGACTTAAAAGACGGCGTTTTGGATTTCGATGAGACCGGGACCGGGTTTCCAAATTTGGATATCTGAAAACTACATCAATCCAAATTAAATGATAGGTCGTGAAATCTCAAGTAATGATCAAGTAAAGATTCAGAGGAAAGGCTATGGTAGTTAACTGTAAGGGTAATTCCAAAACGAGTTAACGAGACAGTGCTTTCAATTGAGATGAAGATTCAGAGTGCAAGGGCTATTGTCGTTAACTCTGAGGGTGATTCCAAAATGAGTGTAATGAGATAGTGCCTTCGGTTTCGTTCAAACCTGGAACAAACTTGTATGGATTGGATGCTTTCAGAACATCGTCGGGTGGACGACGAGCATTCTAAGATAGATGTGTTCTATAAAGGTAATCGTAGCCTCAAGCCTCACCAACTGGGAATGGCTAAAACAGGGAAGGTGCAACAAGGCTAAGTGAATCGCGCTCAAGTAGGACAAGATGTTTTCCTGTCTAGAAGTCCCTTTTTATTTGGCTGTGTGGGGCAGTTGATTGCAAAAACTGCCACGATTGTCTTGTTCGGGACTATCCAAAAAGGGATGGTTCCAGCCTTGTGTTGCAGGGGATTTAGCATGGATCCTCGGTATGGTGATCTAGGCCACGTACTGTGACGGGCGGTACCCCTGTAGCCCTGCCATTGATGAAAACTCATTCTTCCTACGTGCCCTTTACGGTTTTGATTTTATAATCCACTTTGTGGTTAGTATGCTAGAATTTAATCATGTAACAATTTCAGCTATTTCTTATTTATATAAAACCCTAGACCCTATTATAATATCATTGGATTTCTTAAATGTTTTGGTTAACGTAAGGTAAAAAAAATTCCGTGTTTATGCGCGGGAAGTCTTACGAGAGACCTTTTGTTTTCAAAGGTTTTTCAAAGTTAAGCAACTTTAACATGTTACTCACACCAGACCCATATCTGTCTCGGAGTTTATTTTCTATTTCTTAACCTCTTGGGTACTCAAATATTTACGAGTAGCTAAGGGATTCAGGTTAGCTTTGACGAATTTCGGAGGAGGTATGGAGCAGGAGGCTTCAGCGTTCGTAGATATATAGTTTTCCACTGCGTTGGTATCTCTATGTTGTATTTTTGAGTTGTAATGACTAAACAAGTGTTTATAACTGTCCAGTATGTGATGTATGAGCTGTGTAACTCTAATAGATGATGTATATTATGTAATACTTATATGATTAATATAATTTATTTGTTTCGCTACTGAGATTCTGATGTTGTTTAGTTCTTTCTTCTCTATCTTTTTTATCTCTTTCTTTCTTAAAAATGATGCATCTTTCTGTGGAGAGAAAGGCGGGTCGTTTCATTTGGTATTAGAGCGCTAGGTTGAGTGAATACCTAGGCTTTGGAGTGATTTCCTTCTTGAGAGAGCGTATTTTTAATTTTGATATATATATATATATATATATATATATATATATATATATATATATATATATATTCTACCTATTTGTTGGGTTACTTGTTCGGGTTTTCCAGTATGAGTTTTAGAGGTAGGAAGGTAGTGGTGTGTGTAGCACGACTACCAATGGAAGGAGTCCAAGTGCTGAGTGTATATGCCGAGGCTGTAGACCTAAAACTGTCTCGAGTGAGCTTTGCAGTGGTGTAAGGATTTCACCAATCTCTGAAGGAAACTTTTTTTAAAGGTTCAGAGTCCATCTTTGAAGTGCAAGTTTGGATGAGCTATAGTTGGGATCTGTCGGTTGAGCTGAAGCAAGTGATGGTATCTTGGCAACTTCAGGAAGAGGCAGTTGCGTGGTGAGACGTTAGAACTATGGATGTTTCCAAAGATGCTTCTTTTGGGGCAAGTTTAAGGAAGTGTGTATGCATCGGTGATGAGGCTAGGTTCAAAAAGATATTTGTGTTTGGTTTGAGGGTCGAGTTTCTTGAGGAGGTGTCTGCCCTTCTCTAGGCTCTGTATGGAATTGGATGATATGGCTTTGAGATTCGAAGAGCTTTGGATTAGGAAGTCTTTGGCACATGTGGGAGCATTGCAGCTCGGAGTGTTCTGTGTGTCGGCAAGAAGGTCATCTGGCTAGGTAGTTTTCTAGAGGTAGAGTTCAGAAGCAGCAGAGTGGACCCATTTCTTTGATAGGTTGGCTAGATAAGTATATGCTGTTCTGATTGGTAAAGAGAGAACAGTATCCTTGGATATTAGGCTGGGTTGATCACAAAAGTGACTTGCGATAGTTGAGTATTCTCTGGGTAATTTTTTGCTTGGGATCGAGGCGTCTCCAAGGAAGGTAGAAGTTATATAAGTTACCAGAGATTTTTCCGAATGTCTTCTAGGAAACCAAGGTTTGCCTTAGCATCTGGAGATTGAGTTTCCGTAACGACTAGGATTCCAAGAGTGATACCGATGGTTCAGTTTAGTAGAAGGATGGTTCCTAGAAAGAGGATTTGGGTGAAGAGCTCGGGTTTTGGTGGAACTTCTGTATTTTCTCTTTATGGATCTGTTGAACCGTGTCTTCCGGGAAGTGTTGGACAAGTTGTGCTCGTGTTCATCGACAGCATTCTCATCTATTCCGGATCAGAGTTGCACAGTGGAAGCGAGGTAGCAGCTGTTCTAGAGTAGAAGCAACCCTAGACTCTTTGGAAGTTTGCAGTATTCTTGGATTAGAAGGTTTCTTTTGGAAGTTTTGGGATCTGAAGGCGAGACTGGCAAGTGCTTCTGTTTTGTCTCTTCTGGATAGGAGAAGTAAGTTTGAAGTCTTTTGAAGTTTGTGAAGTAGAGTTTATGTTCTTGATTTTGGATTGACCTTGAGAGGATCATTTTGTTGGATTGTTTTTGGTCCAGTTTGTTTCTAGAAGCATCAGTGAATGTTCAGCTGATCAGGAAGGATGAAGGCACCCAGAATCGTCAGAGGAGTTTTGTGGATAAGAGACGTAGGAATTTGAATTTCGAAGTCAGAGATTTGATTTTGGATAAGTTTTCTCCGATCAAAGGAGCTATAAGATTTGGTAAAATAGGAAGCTAGCTCCGAGATATTGGATCTTTCTATGTTCTTGTGAGAGGATAAGTGTTTTGGTCTTCAGGGTTGAATTGCCAGTTTGGAAGACTGGGATTCAATGTGTTTCACGTATCTCTGAAGGAGAACGTGTATGATCCATCACTGGTTATGGAACCAGCAGTTTAGGAGGATTTGGTAGTTGAGCAGGACTTGATTGTGGTTTCATATCCTGTTCGGATTATAGATTGAGATGAGTAGGAGCTATGTAGCTTAGTAGTATAGCTAGTTTGGATTCAGTAGAGCGAATATTCCATTTTTTATACCTGAGAAACTATAGATAGTGTTAGGAAGATCTATCCTAATTTGTGTCAGGATCATTAGATTTGTTTGATTGAGTGAATTGGTTGCTACGGTTGTTAGCATATGGTTGATAATATGCGCTTGTGGTTTGAAATTAAAATCTTTGATTGGTTATTAAATTACCTTTGCTTTAAAATTTCGAGCTTTTAAGGGGGGAGGAATGTGATGACCCGGAATTTTGGGCAATATCAATTTAATAACCTGTATTAAAAATTAAATTGATTTGATGATTTTCTTTTATAATTTTAATTTAAATTTGCAAGTTTATTCTTTTAAAAGCAAATAAATATTTAATTAGAAAATTTTACCTTTTAGAGTTAATAAATGTTTTCTATTTATAATGTATGTATATATATATATATGTATGTTTGTATATATTGTAAATAGAAAAGCTTTGGTTTGAATTTAACAAATTAAAATCATGTTTTCAAATTCTAATATGTATATTGGTAATTTAGAAATTATGGTTAATTTAATATAAGACTTTTCAAAGATTATTTAAATATTTAACCATATTGTTTTAAAATACGTAAGGTAAACGTTAATTGTTTAAAATATTTTTAAGCTTAAGTTTAAATTTAAATAAGATTAATAAAAAGGTTTTTTTATTTTCTTTTTAAATATTACTTGATAAATATGATTTGTATATGTATAAAAGTTTAAAATATAATTCACAAATATACAAGCATATGATATATTAATACATTTAGTAACATAAGTAAATTATAAATAATGTGATATTTCTGTTTTTTAAATTATCTAAAATTGGAAAAATTGTTATTTTCAAACAATATTAATAATATGTTAGATACAAATAGATTTTAAAGAAAATAGAATTGTTATTTTCAAATTTAATGTGTTATTATATATGTATATATATAAGTTTATTTTAATTTGGATTTTTAAATTTAATTTGAAATTGAATTTGGATTTAATTTTAAATTCAAAAGGTAGATATTTTAAAATATTTTGGATTTTAAAAATATATGTATAAGCTTTTATTTATATATAATTGGTTTTATTTTCTTTAAAGTAATTTATATATAAACATTTACGTAAGAATTTATAAATTAAGTATAAATATTATTATTAATATTTAAAATAAATAAAAAATACATAATTACAAGTGTAAATATATACGGCTTGGTTTTAACAAGTGTTAATTAATAAATGATGAAAATGACAAATGTTGAGTGTTTAAACATGTGTCACCTTTAATTTTATTTTTTCTTTCATTTTTAATAAACCACATTTTAACTCATATAAATATATGCTTCTCACCTTCATTTCTTTTTCTATTCTCTTTTCAAAGCTAAGAAACTAAAACCCTGTAACTCAGAAACAAAATCTGATAATCAATACTTCCTCAAACCAGAAATTTATCAAAATCAATAACTTGTTAACCATTTTCAAAAATCAAAATCAATGCCTGCAAGCATTCTTCGACCTGAGATGTAAACAAAAGCAAGCTCAGGAAAAATGAAGGCGGGATTCATCTCAGTTCCAAATTTAAGTCATCTCTATAAATTTAAATAACAAGCATTCCAGTTTTAATAAGGATCAACAATTCAAGTTTATAAATCAAAAGCATTTTCAACATTCAAGTTTAAAGTTTCAAGCCATTTCAAAAAGAAAAGGCTCTGTTCATCTTTGTATAAGGTGAGTAACATATTTTTTAAAAAGCTTAAGTATGAATCTGGTTGCATGTTAATTCTGGGATAAGTATGTATTGTGTGTGTGTATATAGGTGCACTTTTCTGTGTATATATGGATGTGTGGATGTGTGCATGCATGTTGTCTTTATGACTTTACTGTTCTTAATTTTCAAACTAAGATTTTAAACAAAATTCATTTTCTCTTGTTCTAATTTCTATTAGGACTTAGGCTATAAACAAAATTTGTTTGTTTCATCATAGATTAAAGTTTAAAATTATAATTAAGTTAAAATAAATTGGAAATCTCTCAGGAAAACCATAAGAACAGAGCAAGCTTAAGATAAGTGAAAATTCAAACATCTTAATTCATTGATTCAGGCATATGATCTGAATCCTTGTCTAAAAACTTGATTTTTAGAAGTAAGATCGTAATTTTTAGATTAGATTTGAGTATGCATTACGGGGTTGATCAGAATTGGTATTCTGGGTGGTTTTTGTTGATCTAGGTGATGGAGGAGGTTGCGGTCTTCACTGAAGGTGGAGAAATGAACGGAGAGTTTGGGAAAAATGGCAGAAGGGTTTGCAAGTCACTGTAGCGGTGGCTGGTGATCGATATAGGTTATAACCCTAGTTTTGGGCCTGGTCGGAAATGCATCCACCCCGGAACCTCTGGTGGATCGAGTTCCACCGGACTTTGGGATATGGAAGCGGGGAGGTTGGTGAAGGCATGGCCGGAAGTTCAGACTCTCCGGTGGTCGTAGGAGCGGGTTCGAGAGTGTTTTTCCAGGTTTCTCTTTGTTCCAGCTTTGTGCTTGAATGCTCGAATTCGATTTTGAGTGAGGATCGAAGTTTGGATGGTTGTTATCTGGTATGGGAGGATCGTCGACATGAGGAAGGCATCGTGGATGGTCGGAATTGGCTGCATCTCCAGTGCATGTGCACGGCAGGGGGGTTTTGTGTCAGAGGTTTGGTTTGTGGGTTATTCTCGAAGAAGGACTCGGGTTAGAGGAGTGGTGACTCGAGTGAATTCTCAGGTTGATACGTGAGTGAAGTGTTCCAGATTTAAAATTTAAAACCTTAAAACTTAAACTAATTTTTTTGAAATGAAGCAAAGAAAAGGTTTTCTCGGGTTAATGCTCGAGTAGCTTGCGGGTTGAACCCGAAGAAGCTTTTTAGAACAGATTTGAAAAGTTTTTTTTAAAAAAAAGCAAGATTTTGAATTTAAATAAATTTGGTTTAAAACTCTTATAAATTTCTTTTATATGAGATAAGTGTTTCTTTAACATTTGATTTAAAAGGTTTGTAAATCGTTTTTTTTTATTTTGTTTGGTTAAATTTATAATCATTTTAAATCTTAAATTTGAAATGAAATCTAAAAGTAAATCTTAAAAGTGTAATGTTTTAAAAGAACATGTTAATGACAATTTAGTCATTAATAAGAAAGGTATTTTATCTTAAAGTTAATTAAGATTTAATAATTTGAGATTCATTAAATTAATAAGGTAATTAAAGAGTAATTGATTTATTTAATCAATTAATGATTAAGGATTCACAAATCAATAATTTAGGGTTTAAGTCAATTAATTAAAGATTAATTAATTTGTAATTAAGGATCATTAATTAGATAATTATAGATTATAAATTAATGATTAGAGATTGATTAATTAAGTAATTAAGTTGTAATTAAAAATTAATTAATCAAGTAATTAAAGATTAATTAAGTTATAATTAAGCATTAATTAATTAAGTAATTAGACGGTAGTTAATTGGTAATTAAGAATTAATTAATTTGAAATTAATAAATTTACGTTTAATTACTTAGGGAAAGTAATTAAAAAATAAATTAGTAGTTATTGTAAAGATCATTAACAAGGGATTATGAAATGATTAATTAATATGATTAATTTAAGATAATTAATTAGATTAATTAATTAAGGATAATCATTTGTGGAATTGGTTAAGTATAATTACTTAATGTAATTTATAAAGTGTAATTACTTAGTGAAGTAATTAATGGATAATTACTGGATGTAATTAATTGAAGAATGGAAGTAATTTTGGGTTTAATTACTTTGTGTAATTAATAAGAAGGATAATTACTTAGTGGAAGTAATTAAGGATTAATTACTAAGTGTACTTAATTAAAGAATTAATTAATAAAATGTATTTTGAAGTTAATTAAGTAATGTAAGTAACTAAGGGTACTTAATTACTAAATGTGATTAATAGAGTGCAAGGGCTATTGTTGTTAACTCTGAAGGTGATTCCAAAATGAGTGTAACGAGATAGTGCCTTCGGTTTCGTTCGAACCCGGAACGAACTTGTATGGATTGAATGCTTTCAGAACATTGTTAGGTGGATGATGAGCATTCTAAGATAGATGTGTTCTATAAAGGTAATCGTAGCCTCAAGCCTCATCAACCGGAAATGGCTAAAATAGGGAAGGTGCAGCAAGGCTTAGTGAGTCACACTCAAGTAGGATAAGATGTTCCCCTGTCTAGAAGTCCCTTTTTATTCGGCCGTGTGTGGCAGTTGATTGCAACAACTGCCGGGGTTGTCTTGTTCGGGACTATCCAGTAAGAGATGGTTCCGGCCTTGTGTTGCTGGGGATTTAGGGTGGATCCTCGGTACGATGATCTAAGCCAAGTACTGTGACGGGCGGTACCCCAGTAGCCCTGCCATTGATGGAAACACTATCTTTCTACGTGCCCTTTACGGTTTTGATTTTATAACCCACATTGTGGCTAGTATGCTGGAATTTAATCATGTAACAATTTCAGCTATTTCTTATTTATTTGAAAACCCTAGACCCTATTATAATATCATTGGATTTTCTATCAAGTGTTTTGGCTATCATAAGGTAAAAACTTTTCCATGTTTATGTGCGGGAAGTCTTACGAGGTACCTTTTGTTTCCCAAGGTTTTTCAAAGTTAAGCAACTTTAACCTGTTACTCACACAAGACCCATGTCTGACCGAAGTTTATTTTCTGTTTCTTAAACTTTTAGGTACACAAATTTTTACGAGTAGCCAGGGATTCAGTTTAGCTTTGACGAATTGTGGAGGTGGTATGGAGCAGGAGGCTTCAGCGTTCGTAGATATATAGTTTTCCGCTGTGTTGGTATCTCTGTGTTGTATTTTTGAGTTGTAATGACTAGATAGGTGTTTATAACTATCTAGTATGTGATGTATGAGCTGTGTAACTCTGATAGATGATGTATATTATGTAATACTTATGTGATTAATATAATTTATTCGTTCCGCTGTTGAGATTCTGATGTTGTTTAGTTCTTTCTTCTCTATCTTTTCTCTTTTCTATCCCTTTCTTTCTTAAAAATGATGCTTCTTTCTGTGGAGAGAAAGGCGGGCCGCTTCATGTAGTCCACGGGTTTACACAATAGTGCAATATCATCAATCATTACAGATTCAAGCACAGCAATATTGATAAGCGGTATAATCCTATAACACTTATCTTCATTCACAGATTCACAGATGAACAATATAAATTCGTCACAGATAAATAAATTACATTCATCACAGCTCAAATCAAAATACTTCATATCACAAGGCATCACACATTAAGGATGTCGAATAATTCAATATTCAATACAATTCAAACATTCATAAGTAGGATCAATTAATCATCTGATTTGAATCAGATTAATTACTTATAAATAAATTTCGAATCATGGTCAATTAACATTAATTAATTACAAACCTTTAATTAATTATCATTTAATCATTTAATAATTAACCTTAATTAATGAATCAATTAATCTTAATCATTAAATAATTAACCCTTAATTATTTAATTACTCTTTAATTAATTTTAATTAATTACCTTAATTAATTAATCCTTAATTAATTAATCCTTAATTAATTATCTTTCAATTAATTATCCTTAATTAATTATCTTAATAAATCACATAAATTAATCATCCTTTAATTAATCATTCTTTAATCACTTAATTAATCAACTTTAATCATTTAATTAACATTTAATCAATAATTAATTAGTCTTAATTATGTAATTAAAAATCTTAATTATGAAGTTAATTTACCTTACTTCATTCCTTAATTTCAAACTAATAAATTTTAATTATTAATTAATCAAGCTTTAATTTATCACATAATTAATTATCATTAATTAATTACCTTTAATCAACCATTACTTAACCTTTAATCAACCATTAATTTAGTAATTATCTTAGATCAAGTAATTAATCTTTAATTACTTAAGACTCTATTTAAATTAAAAGATAATCCTTTTATCCTAACTAATTACTTTAATTATCATTAAAAATCTTCATTTAATAAACTTGTGATTAATTATCATTAATAGATAAATTAACCTAGATTTTAAAGTTAATTAATAATTAAACATCTTTTCATAATTAACTTCTTTATATTATTAAGTTTATTTAAAAATAGCTTTCAAAACGAAGGATATATATATATATATATATATATATATATATTAAAACACTTTTAAACTTAATTAATTAAAATAAATCATTTTAAAAACCTTTATTTAATCTTAGACTTAAATAAGGTATTTATTTTCTTAAAAACTAAACAAAATTTACTTTATAACTTTAAAACATAATTGTATTTTGAAACCTGGATCATTTTAAAATCTGGTAAGTTACCAGAAAAACAAACCTGAAACAATTGAATGAAAACCCAAGCCACTCCTAAGTAATTCTCGAGCTAATCAGTTCATCATTTCCTTCGAGCTAATCCCACATCAACCCCGAGCAAATTCCCGAGAAACTTTCATCTTCCCAAATCCACAACAAACCAGATGCACCAAATTTACACGTGCACGTGTACGATCGCCACGATCACCTCTGGTCACTGTCGTGACCACTCACAAGTTGACGCTGATCACCTCGCCTCAGGCAAACACCATGAAGTTTGATTCCACCTAAGATTCAAAATTTAACCGTTCGATTGGAAAACTGGAACCAAACCATTGTCAAGAAATTTCCTCGACGCCGACGATCTAGCTCACCAAAACCTCTGCAATCCGTCCAAAGCAACGTCACACCCCCGAGCCTCTATCCCACTACGTCCAACCTCGTCTGATACAACGTCGACGACGTAGTTAATCGAATTCCGACCCTATATCTAACTTAGGTTTAAACCCAAAAACTTCACCGTGACGTCGCCTCGTTGGTCGAAAAAATCTCCAATTAATTTTTTTAGCCCAACAATCTCCCAGACACCTTCAGAAGCAACCACGACCGCGCATTCAACTACGATTGTTGTGAATTGCCAATAAGCCCAAAACTGTTCATCCTCAATTTCCCCAATCAACATGACATAAAAAATCTTGATTTTTTCTTTAAAACTCATAGTATAAGCAAACAAACAAGATTATGTAGTCAAAACCCAAATTTTAAACAACTGATTTTTGGAAAAAATTGGATTTTACTGTGTAATTATATTTTTCAATAAATCATTCATTTTAAATATTAAAAATTATTTTTAAAATTTTAATCTTTCAAATTTGAACATGTTTTATTTAGACATTGAAGCCTATAGAGGATTGGAGGAAGAGTTGTGGATTTTTGAAAACAGGTTTGAAAACCTGTAAAATCTAAAACAGAACCCATATTCTTGTTTCTAGACATACGCATCTCATATTCACTTATATATACACAAGATTGTATACATGCAAACAATTTTCATGATTTCAAATAACAGGTTAAATCCGGATTTCAGAAAGAGTATTCGCAAGCATTAACATAGAAATAAATCAAGGGCTGAAAAGTTTGCTCACTTGGATGTTGAATAGAGATAGTATATTTTTTTCTTTTAAAATCTAGAACTGCTTTTGTTTTATGATCTGAAACTTGCTTATTGTTTGAGTTGAATTCTTGCTTTGATTAATTATTGATTCCAGACTGCACCTTTTGTTTGTTATTAAACTTTGATCTTACTTGATTTTGTTGTTTCCAGGCTGAAAGCTTGAACATTGATATTGTTTTGCTTTGCTCTGTTGAAACTTGAACACTTGAATTTGGTTTGTAATTTGCTTCCAAGTTGAGTTTCCTTTCTGATTTCCAAATTTCTTTTGTTTGCTTTTGTTTGATTTTTCTTTGATCTTCAGGTTCTTGAGTTAAGGATTTTGATAATTTATTCTCAGGTTTTCATTTCCAGAAAATGAAGATGAAAAACCTTAGCCTGGTTTTTATTTTGTGATATTTATTCACATTTTAAAATCTTAAAGAATAGGATTTCCATTTGTAAAATTAAGTTACACTTGTTATGTATGTTTATTAATTCTTTTACACTTGTTAATTTTATGTTTTTATATCTTTACAAATGTCACATGTTGCTTAAATTGTGTTTTAAACCTTGGTTTATAATTTACTTAGAAATTCATGTTTTAAACCTTACTTTATTTTAATTTATAAAACATGTTTATCTATTTTGTTTTCTAACATTCATATATTCTTATATATATATATACACACACAAATTTAGTTCAAAAAATTTAAAAAGAAGGTATATAAACTTTTTATTCAATTCTTATTTTAAACTTACACTTAAGTTAAAATAACTTTATGTAGGTCATTTTTATTTCCAAAAGATATATATACATATATGTAAGTTTAGAGTCTTTATTAATTTACATATATACTAATTATATATTTATTTTCAGGTATATAAGTGAAAGTATCTTAAATTTTTAATTAAATCTGTAACAACCCTGAATTTTGAACGATTTAAATTGAAAATATTTAATTAATTTTAAATATTTGAATGATGGTTTAGTTTGAATTCCCAATATAACTATGAAATTGGCGATTAAATTTTAGAATTTAATCTATTGAAAGTTGAATAAAAATTTGAATTTGACTTTGGAGTTTGAAATTGGATATTAAATTTGTATTTAAAATTCGAACTAATGACTTAGAAAAAATAATTTGGATTTAAGAATTATTATTTATGTAAATTAATAAATTTATGATTAGTTTTAATAACATTTTTCTTTAACTTAAATAAAGTGGAATAAAATTTATCTATACAATATAAATAAACAAATACACATAGTTAAAATTTTAACAACATAATTAAACAAAACAAAGCAAAGAAATAACAAAAGTAATAAAAAAATTACCTTAGTACAAACATGATATTCTTTTCGCCAGTACCCTAAATCACGCCGCTACATACTCCTAAAACCGCGCCTAAAATCATGAAGAAAATCGTGTAAGGCGTGTCTCGTTCTATTTTAAGTACCTCGTCCCTTTCCTCCATCACTTCAAAATCAAACGAAAGAATAAAAAAAAATGGCGTCTCTCTCGTCTCCCTCTTTGCTTCAACAATTTGGGTTTTCGTCCCCAAAAATTAGGGCTTCTTTGCGTTCGTCTTCGCTTCGGTGAAAGGTGAGTGACCCTCACATCTACTTCATCCTCCTTAGGTCGTTCGATTTTGTTATTATGTTGATGATTTCTCTGTTGATTTTAATTTTAAAAAAAATATGATGATGATTGTGGGTTTTATATGAGTTCGATCTCCTTTTATTTGCGTTCATATATATATATATATATATATATATATATATATATATATTTGTTCGAATTTCTGGAATTTTGATTTTTGTGAATTTATGTTGATCTCGGCTTCATCTCTGTTCGTTTTCTATTGACTTTGATTTTGTTCAACTTTGTGATTCATGATTTCGACTATAGCCTGTTCATTTCTTTCGACTTCACTGTGAATTATGGCCTTGATTTTTCTGGCCCCTGTGAGCTTCATCTCTGGCCATCTTTGTTTGATGTTGTTGTTGGCCTGTAGCTCCATGCTGCCACCCTGTGTCATTTTTACTTTGAGGCAAATTGGTTATCTGGAATTCGTTTAAAATACTGTATAATTTTATTTTTAGTAAAAATGTACATCTCGGCCTTGAATAAGTTTTTGAAAATTTCCCACTGTGATTTGAGACAGTACTTGAGTGCTCGCGTGTGTATATATGCATTCATGTAGGTACACATGTTGTCATTATGTATACCTTTATCAGTAGTTGACCACGGCTTCAATTTTCTTTTGACTTGTGCGATTTTTGGTAAAGCACGACATTGATTTTTGTTAGCAACATACTGTTTCTTCACTTATATCATTTTTCAACCTGGTGCTGGATATTGACTATTGTGTGTTGTGGTGCCATATCTATGGTGCCCTCACCTTCATACTGCTGGGTCTGATGTTCAATATTGTCACCTCTAATCGGTTACATTTTTGTCATAATATAATTTGGTCTTCGGTGTATTGGGTCATGCGAGCCTCTGTGCTTGCTTATTCCTGTTTCTTTGAATTCTCTGTTGCTTTGGACTTGAAGTCTTGATAGCATTTTTGCTTTGCAACTGTGTTGAGTCAAGTGGCTTGACCTTCTTGCATTTGTGTAGTAGCTGCTGTCCATTTTGATTTTACTAGCTATACTTGTATATTTGAACTTGAATCATTTTAGCTGTGTCAATTTGTTTTAAATAGTAGCCTTGATCTGTCACCTGTTTGTTCAAGTCTGCATATATAGGTATACATATATTTGTATGTGTGTATGCATATATTATTGGATTTGTACTGTCTTGAGTCTTGTTTACTTGATGATATTTGATATTCTTCAATAACCCGTAGCAAAATTGTTTCAATTTCGCATTCGACATTGCTCTTCATTTTGAGCTTGTCTCTGTGGTCTCTCTGACCTGGTGCCTGTAGTATTATCACCTTTGACTTTGCATTGATGGTTTGCACTGTATAGTATTTGTTTTGGAAAAGCAATATATATATATTATTATTTTGCCGCGGCACTGCACCTTGTTCTTGATTTTGATACCTGCACATTTGGGTGGTTGTTCTTTCGGCACTGTCTACTGCTAGTTGGTTTTCAAGTATAATAGCAACATATTGTAGCTGCAGTTTGTATTTGCTGTGCCCTTGTATTCAGGTGGTGGCTGCATTCTTGTTGCAGTTTGCTCTGAATTCAAAGTGGGGCTGTAGTTTCAATTGTATGAAAATTTTACACTTGTTGAAGTGTGCAGTAATAAGTTGTTTGGGAACTTGTTTTCTTGAGTTTACTTGAGTATATGCAAAAAAATTGCATTTCGACCTCGCCATGTTGCATGGGTTTTGGTGTTGCAGCTGCGTTGAGTCACTGACTTGACCTTTTGCATTTTGTTGAAGTTTGATTTGGGCCTGTTTAATTGCAGTCTACATTTCTGATAGTAGATTTGCATTTGAATTTCTAGCCTCTTACACTGTTAGTTTTATTTGCAGTTGCGTTGAGTCGCGATAGCACTAATTTGACCTCTGCCGTTTCTATTTGTTGTGATAAGTAGTAGCCTAAATTACTGGTGCATACGCTTCATTCTGAAGTTGCACTGGATATGGGTCCACTGTGTTGACTTGTACTTGACTCACTGGTTCGAGTCACTTGTGCATGTCACTATTTATTTAGATTGCACCTGGGTTTATTTTGGTTTGAGTTGGTGCCATTTGATTCTGATTTGTTGATCTTTTGCGTATTACATCACTATAGTGGCGAGGCCGTACACGCATGCATGTACTGCAGCCACACAGATTTAACGTTTTAAATGTGGCGAGGCCGTACACGCGTGCGTGTACTGCCACCAATCGATTTTGATGTTTTTAAGTGACATTTCAATTGTTTGAATTGATTTGGTTAAATTTAATGATTTTGTTGTTAATTGCCGTTTAGGCAATTTTGATGTTTTTTTTCTAAATTATCTTCAATAATAATCCCTTCATCTATCTTCGTTGATAATTTGAATCTACTGATTTATTGTTTAACATTGTTAAGTGTTATGTTTACCGTTATCCGATTTCTTGTTAAAGGATCGGATAGGTGAATTTATTTTTGACTATCGTCTAATTGTTATTATTATTGCCTCCATGCACTAATAACTGAGTTTGAATTAGACGACCCGTGTATTATTTTCTTTTGAATGTAATACACGGGTCAGACCCAGTATTTTACAGCTTGAAGATTTTCGGGCAGCGAAGTTAGAGAGAGTTGGGGGAAAACGCTTCACTTTAGCTTTTCGGGGTTTTATTTTTGTACTTAAAGAAATATTCCGCTGTATAAATTTAATTCATTGTATAAACTCTAATATATGTACAAAAAATTCATTTATGTGAAATATAATTATTCTGTGTTTCTGTGGCTGATTCTGTTTAAACTCTATAAACTAAATAACAATCCGTCGTTTTGAACGTTTCAAGTTGGTTTAATTACCGACTAGGGGCGGTCAGAAGGGCGGGTCGTTACAAAATCTTATTTTATAAATTTACAAGCCAATTTTATTCATGTTTTCTTATTAATTCCAAAAGATATGTATATTTTATGCTTTTATTAAACCTTGTTTTAATATTATATTATATTTACAATTCTAGTTATATACATACATATTATTTTTCAAAATATAACTTTTAAATCCAATTAATTTTATAATATATTTTTATTCTCAACTTTCACAATTTACTTATATATATATATATATATATATATTCCAATTATTCAAATTAATTCTCAATTAATTCACAAATAAATCCAAAATTTATATTAATTACTAAATAAATTTGGCTTAAAAATCAGGAATGTTACAATGCTTACACTACATATCTTTGGCTTAAAGATACCACTTTTAGCTATAGTAATCATGGGATGACCGGGCTTTGCTTGAGTTTCAATGTGAGGTGATTTTTCTGCATTCACTTGACTTGACATACTTCTGGTGTTGCTTTGTTGAACTATTTCTTCTTCTTGATTTCTTTTAACCTCTGTTTGAACAGAAGTGCGACTAGCATGACTAGGATCAACTGTCCATTCATGGTCTTGTTGAGCAGATACAATTGGTTGAATACAGTGATCCGTAATAGACTTCACTTCTTCGCTCTGAACCTTATTTTTAGAATATACAGGTAATTCAGGTATTGAAAGTCTTAGATTATAGACTTTACTTATTGTCTTTATCTTTGAGTTATTATAGGGAAAAATATTCTCATTAAATACCACATGCCTGCAAATAAAAATTCTTCCATTATCATCTATACACTTGTAACTCTTTTGATTAATTGCATATCCAAGAAAGGTGCAATGTTTAGATCTAAAATTCAATTGATTAACATTGTAGGGTCTCAAGTAAGGAAAGCATAAACATCTAAAGGTTTTTAAGCTATGATAATCAGGTTTTATCCCATATAGTTTTTCAATTGGAGTTATTCCCTTGATTACCTTTGTTGGTAAACTATTAATAAGATATACTGCAGTATTAAAGGCTTCAGGACAAAATTTTAAGGTTAGTGATGCATGAGCTAGCAAAATAAGTCATGTTTCTATTATGTGTCTATGCTTCCTTTCAGCTAACCCATTTTGTTCAGATGTATGTGGACATGTAATTGTATGCACTATTCCTTACCCTTTAAAATCACTACTGAGTGCTTTATATTCAGTTCCCCCATTTGATTGTATTATCTTAACTTGAGCACCAGTTTGTTTTTCAGCCATGATTATAAAAAAAAATAACTGCATTATAGGCATTAGACTTTGTTTTTAGAAAGTATATCCATGTGTATCTTGAGTGTGCATCAACAAATGAAATGTAATACATATATCCAAAATCTGAACACATAGGTGCTGGCCCTCATAGGTCAGTGGCCACTAATTCTAATGGTTTTGAATAAACTGTTAAAGAGTCGTTAAATGCTAACTTATGGCTCTTACCCATCTGACAATGGGTACATATATAAGGCAATGAAATTTTATTAAAAGATATTCTATTTTCATTAAGAACCTGTTTTACAACTTTCACACTTGGTTGACCAAGTTTGTAATGCCACACATCAAATACACTTTTGGAGTCTTGCTCCTTACACAAGTTCCATGATTTCTGATTATATGTACACAAATTGTTATTGACTGTCTTAAATTTATACAGCCTTTTTCTACATCACCCTATAAAAGAATATCCTTAGTTAATATATCTCTAACCAAATAATATTTAGGGTAAAATTCAAAATAAACTTTATTATCATTAGCAAACAAGATACACTAATAAGGTTTTTTTTTTACTTTTGGTACCCTTAATAAATTATGTAGGAATAATAGTTTCTTGCCTTAAATGTAAGCATTACCAATATGAGAAATCTTGATACACTTACCATTCCCATGCAAATTGACTGTTTACCTCTATACTCCCTGTTGCCAAGATTCAAGTTATTAAGATTGTTTGTAATGTGATTTGTTGCTGCAGAGTCTGGGTACCAGCAATCATCCTGAATATGTTCTGGTCTTGCTGTTTAATTTGAGTTGTGACTTTTATCACCGTCGATTTGTGTGTCTGAACTAACTTAAAGCATGTTAGCACTAAGATTGTTGTTTCTTTGACCACTGTTGTTCTGATTTGAGTATCAAAAATAGCACTTTACTGCTGTATGACTAATTTTTTCACAAATCTGGCATCTTTGTCTATTACCACTATTCCATCTACTTCTTCCTCTAGATCTGTTGGAATATCCTCCTCTTTGTGTTGATTGATCTGATTTTTTGCTGTTTTGACTTTTATTCTTGGACTGAGTAGTATAATTGATTGTAAACTGTGATTCTTGTGTTTTCTTGTTGTCAATTCTTGCCTCATGTGCAAGTAAGATTGAATGAAATTCATCAATAGATGGTAGGGTCTTTTGAGATGCTATGACAGCAAAAACTGCTTCATAATCATCATTTAATCCATTCAAAATAATTTAAAATTTTCTCTGAATCTGACACTTTGTGACTTGCAGCTTTCAGTAAGTAATAAGTTGTTTAAATCTTGAATAGGTATTCTGTCATTGTATTGTTATCTTTCCTCATATTATGCAGTTGCTTCTTATGATACATCAGCTTGGCTGTAGACCGTGTATTAAACCCTTTTTCAACTGTTGTCCATATGTTGTTTGCTGTCTTGCACTCAATAACATGAGATAACACGTGTGTTTATTGCTGAGAGTAGCCATGAACAAATAAGTCCATTTTGTCTGTGATACTTTATGTAATCCTCATTGTTGACTATTTTGTTTTCTTGATCAGTGATACATTTTGGAGGGATTGGGATAGTTCCAAGAATATGACCTTCAAGTCCATATCCTTGGACTGCAGTCTCAACTTGAAGTTTCCAAAGAAGATAGTGATCCTCAAAAAGTGTACAGCGACAAGATTGCTTTGGGGATTGATGACAGTGTTCTCTGGCTTTTCTGCTGTAGTGCTCGATTGATGATTATTACTTATATTAGCAGAAGTCATAGAATTTGTATCATTAATCATGATGATTCAAATTAAAGACAGAAAATGCAGACAGATAAAAGGAGATCAATCAAAACAAAATTCAAATATGAAGACAAGATTTGCTCACAACTAGGTTTGTTGCAACTGTAAGATTTAGATGATGATCATTTTTATCTGATCTGATAAGTCTTGCTGGATGCAGCCTTCTTCAGTTTTGTGTGATGATTCTTGACTTCTTCGTTTGTTTTTTTTGAAAAAAATTTGATTGATTTCCTTCAAGATTTAATGAAGAAATTTTGATGCAGCCGAGTTCATAGTATTGAGGCACGACAATGGATTACTTTGTTGAATCTTTCCTCTCAAATGATGAAATAAGTTTTCTGATGAGAGAAGATCACTCGGATGATGATACTTCTCTGATGAGGTTGATCTATATTGAAATATGGCTGTTAGGTCTTATGTGGCTCCGATATCAAGTTAAAATTTTGAAAACTGAATGATTTCTCAATGGAGATATTTTATTTATTATTTGAAATGATTTACTAAAATGCAAACTGATACAGAATTGCTGATACATACGAGTATATTTTTTTTTTTTGAATAAAATACAATTTGGGCTTTGTAAGGCCCATTTTGTAACGACCCGTATTTTACGTGTTGATAGATCGTAGAATTTACAGGTCGTTAGTGTTGTCTATGTTATCTCTAGCCTGAGTCGTATGGAGAGTAACTCGTGTGTTTAAGCGTTGAGTTGTGACCGACTCATAGGCTTAGCCGAGTTAGGTAGTACACGAGTTACAACTTTAGTACGTTGACCGAGTTAAGATGGTGACCGACCTATAGTTATTGGCCGACTTAAGTAATGGACCGACCCAAGGAGGCTACCGACTTAGGCAGTGGGCGAGTTAAGACTTTGGAGCGACCTAGTAGTTAGCCGAGAGTTGCCGACTTAATGAGAGGAGATAGGTCGGTGGAGCGACATTATGAAGTTAGGTCGGCTATTCCGTGTCTAGTTAGGTTGCATAAGTGTTAAGTCGGTAGTGTGTGTTGAGTCGTTGGGTCGGCACTTGTATTAAGTCGTAAGTTGGCTAGATGTTAGGGCAGACCATAGTGTTAGGTCGGTATGTGCTTTAGGTCGGCATCTCGTTAAGCCGATAGGTCGCGCAGTTGCATTGTGTTAGGTCGTGTGCGTGCTTTGCCGTGTGTGTGTGTTGGGTCGTTGAGTCGGTAGGATGTTGAGTCGTAGGGTCGGCTTTGTAGTTAGGTCGGCCATAGGGATAAGTCAGCGAGAGTGTTAGGTTGGCAGGTGATAGGTCGGGGACGACCTAAGGGGCGGCCGACTTAAGGGTGATTTCAGCCTATAAATAGAGGGCTTTGGCTCACTTTTTGGCACCGGTTTTTGAAGCGACGAAGTGCTGCCATTTTGGGAACTCGACTACAACATTTCTTCATCTTCTTTTCTCCATTCCAATCTAATTCTAACATCCATCCAAGATTGAAGATCCAAGAGACAAAGTTGAAGATCTTCATCCAACGAAGCTAGATTTCATCGTTTTAAGCGAGATTTTGCCGGATCAAGCCTTGATCTTCGCTGTCCAGATCTGAAGTGTTTAGTTTTTGAGGTGTTTAGGTGATTTGGTGAGTGGTAGTTATCTCTCACGCGGACCCAAAGGAGTATATTGGATTGGTGGTTTGTTGGAGTGTTGTAGATAGTGATTTTTGTGCATTTTCCTTAGATCCAAGTATAGATCCATTGTTTGTGAAGATGTTTACCTATGCAAGCTCATTTATTAAGTTATAGAAACAAAACCCATGTTTTATATTTGCTAGATCTATGCTAAAGCCCCATGATTCATGTATGTTAGTTCTATGCTCATTTATTTACGAAATTGCCATTGTAGTTATGAATGTCTAATTAGATCTTGATTGAATACTTATTTGTTTGGATTAATGTTTGCCTTGATTGATTGTTGTGAATGAGCTATCTAGTTGATAGATTTGGACAAGTATGGTCAACGATGATTCAAAAGCTACAGAAGAGGCTCTTGAATGTTGAAAGCTGCTAAAGGCATATGTGGCGGATGTGGAAGCTCATATGTATGGATTGAATGATGTTGAGATGGAACTTTGCCATGATGCGATGAGGCAAACCATGTTGTTAGGTTGAGACTTTGCTATGGTGTAATAAAGCGAAGTATGATGTGATGTAGACTTGGCGTAATCCAGGCAGGGATCATTCCAAGCATGTTGATAACTCGAGGGATGGTTCGAGTTGGTTGATAATGGATTGCTCGAGAGGTAGCTTGAGCTAGTATGAGGATAGTCGTCAAGGAGGATGACTAGGAGGCTTGGATCTCATCGTTGTTGAAGGTTCTAGCATGCTCAAAAGCAAGAGTACATGGGGTGCCCATAACGACTACAGGTATGTAGTCGGGACAACCAAAAGACTACAGGTAGGTAGTCGAGTACTCTGGGCAAAGTAGATAAGTCCTAGGCACAAGGCAGTGTGCAGAGTTATGTCTGGAACCGGGGTTACCATTAGCCCTTGACGGATGGTCATTTAATCAACGGTGAAATCGAAGGAAGGATAACAGTGATAGCCAGAGTCATGGATGTTTGGACGTTTGGTTGTATCATCATTCGGTCTCAAGAGCGGTATTTTCTAGGTGCTTATCTGATCTTGGTTTAGGCCTTGGGGGTTTGTATTTGGAAAACATCGCCCTTGACTCGAGTGATTATAGCTTTACCTTAATTGTCTGCTGTGTTATGCTTACTTCTCCTTGGTGTGTGTCTGGGGGCTATCACTGTAGAAAGAGGTGGAGTGGGATGGTTTGGTTCCTATTCCTTTTATTCCTTATGCTCTTTTGGTATGTTTGATAGTTAATTTACTGCTCACTAAGACTTTGTCTGACTCAAGGTTTTATGTCTCCTCTTATTACCTTGGGCTGTTCATCCATGTTGGGATGGGCAGACTAGGTAGCAGGTGACATGTGCTGTTCTTAGAGATCTACGCTGATGATGACGAAGACGAGCAGGAGGCTTTGCATAATAGTTTTCTTACTATATGTACTGGGTGTTCCGCTGTTATATCTGTTTGAGTGTTGTAGTGAGGCTTTGATGTATGGATGATTCATGTTTGTATAAAGCTACTTACGATGCTTATATGATGATTTTTTTTTTCTGTTATGGAGCTTCACTATATATTTCTCTATTGTATTTTATCCAAGCGTTGTGAGTTGTACGATAGAGGTTGCTGTTTTATTTTACCCTGACTATCGTCCATGACTACCTAGCACGCCTTTCAGCGCACTACTCCATTGTTTTGGTGCGGGAGTCATGGGCGGTCGTCACATTTGGTATCAGAGCCAGGTTAATCGATTTTAGCCAACGCTCGCTAACGTAACTACGTATGAGAGACGTAATTGTATTTTGGTGGATGATTACTATATATAATATAGTAGTTTAGAAGGATTTGAACTCCTTATGCAGTTGTTTCTTAAGGTGTTCTAATCATTCTTATTGCAGATATTAAGGATGAGTCGAAGAGGGAGACCAGCTACAAGGGAAGGCCGTGCTGATGAAGGGGCTGTTGATTATGGAACTATGTTCGAAGCGATGATGACTTCGATCATGAGAAGGATACCAGCCTCGGGGTCATCAGTGGATGTGGGAGTTCAAGTCCAAGCTCCAAGGCCGGTGGATTTTGCTAAGCTTTGTAAGGATTATACTGCTCTTGGAGGAAAAGCTTTCTTGGGGACGGAGTCGACCATTGAGGTGCAGAGATGGATTGATGCATGTCGAAGAATCTTTGGTGACTTAGGGATTGAGGATGCAACTAAGAGGAAGCTTGCATCGAGACAGCTTCAGGGAAGGGCTGCTGATTGGTGGAATTCTATCACCATCGATACTCCATAAGAAGAGATTACTTGGGAGCAATTCCAAGTCAGATTTGAAGCTAAGTTTATCTCTACGGCTCAGAAATCTGTCTTGTTTAAGAGGTTTGTAGAGCTCAAACAAGGTGGGAGACCAGTTCTTGAGTATATTTCTGAGTTTGAAGCTTTGTCCAAGTATGCTAGATCGTATATTGATTCTCCTTATCAGAAGAATGAGAAGTTTGTGACTGGTTTGGATGCTTATCTTGGGAGGCAGTTAGTGGATCATTTGGACGATCCATTTGAGAAGCTGGTGGAGAAAGCTCTTAGGCATGAGAGTCTGTTTCCTAAGGAAAGTTCTGTTGTTTCTGTAACCAAGGAAGGATCTAAACCCCAGCAAAATGGAAACAAGAAGAGGAAGCAGCAGCAACAGAAGGGAAAGGATGGCCAGAAGAAGCCGAAGAGCGAAGTGACTTGTTATAACTGCCAGCAGAAGGGCCATCTTTACAAAGATTGTAAGAATCCCAAGGTGCCGGGAAAATGTTATAACTGTGATAAGCTGGGACGTATCAAGAAGGATTGCCCAGAGCCGAGGAAAGATAGGCAGATTGTGCAAGCTTATGCTTTGGGAGTTGTGCCGTCATCTTCAAAAGCTCCTATTGCTGAAGAAAAGGGGAAGAGTGTGGTGGTTCAAGGTACTCTTTCTATCTGTGGTGTTCCAGTTAGAGTGTTGTTTGATACTGGAGCGTCGCATTCTTTTGTTTGTAATGATTTGGTAGGCCGGTTAGGTTTGAAACCGGATATTGTTGATAGGCCATTGGTTGTGACTAATCCGGTTGGGGGTTCGTCATGTTTGTGTATGATATGCCATAGTCTGGTTGTGTCGAGTCATGATTGCTCGTTTGATTGTGATTGCTTTGTTCTGAACTTTGCGGGGTTCGGAATTATTTTGGGTATGGACTGGCTCAAGAAGTATGCGGCAAGGATTGATTGTGAGAGGCTTGAGGTGACAGTCGGGAATGTGGAAGGGCGAAAGGTTGTGATACGATGTAAGCATGAGGAAGGCGTCTTCATGAGCTTCATGTATTCGCTGGTTGTTCCACGGGATGGACTGTCATCAGTGCCTATTGTGAATGGATTCGAGGATGTCTTTGACGAAGTCAAAGGGTTGTCGCCGCATAGGGAGATCGAGTTTCGTATCGATCTAGTTGAGGGAGCCAGACCTGTTGTGATGCCTCTTAGGCGGATGGCGCCTAGGGAGCAGCTAGAGTTGAGGGTGCAGGTTGAAGACCTTTTGCAGAAAGGATTCATTCGGAGAAGTGTGTCCGAATGGGGTGCACCAGTTGTGTTCGCAACCAAAGCGGATGGATCGTTGAGGTTGTGTGTGGATTATCGTGAGCTGAATAAGTTGACTAGGAAGAACAAGTATCCATTGCCGAGAATAGATGACTTGTTTGATCAGCTTCACGAGGCTAAGGTGTTTTCTCAGATGGATTTGGCAACGGGATTTCACCAGTTGAGAGTGGCAAAGGATAGTGTGCCAAAGACTGCTTTCAGGAAACCATCCGGTTTTTATGAGTGGCTGGTAATGCCGTTTGGATTGACTAACGCGCCAGCATATTTTGTGGATCTTATGAATAGGGTGTTCAGAGATCAGTTGAATAAGTTCGTGCTTGTGTTCGTGGATGATATTTTGGTTTACTCCAGAACTGAGGAAGAGCACAAGACGCACTTGGAAATTGTTTTGGAAATCTTGCGGAAACATCAGCTGAAGGCTAAGTTTTCGAAATGTCACTTCTGGGAGAGTGAAGTGAGGTTCTTAGGCCATGTTATCTCTGGAAATGGAATAGCGGTTGATCCCGCTAAGGTGGCAGCAATCCAGGATTGGGTTAGACCTAAGAATGCATCTGATGTGAGGAGTTTTCTTGGATTAGTAGGATATTATCGTCGGTTTATTAAAGACTTTTCCAAGATAGCTGCACCGTTGACAGGATTGACGAAGAAGGACCAAGTGTTCAGATGGGACGACAAGTGTGAGCAAGCTTTCGTAATCCTGAAAGAGCGACTGACAAGTGCTCCTGTCTTGACTATTCCAAGTGGGAATGAAGAGATGGTGGTTTACACCGATGCATGTGGCACTGGACTTGGAGCAGTGCTAATGCAGAAGGATAAAGTTGTTGCGTATGCTAGTCGACAACTGAAGTCGCATGAAAGGAATTATCCGACTCATGATTTGGAGTTAGCGGCGATTGTGTTTGCTTTGAAGATATGGAGACACTATCTATTGGGAGTTAGATTTGAGTTGTTTACAGATCATAAGTCGTTGAAGTATCTGTTCTCCCAAAAGGATTTGAATCTTCGACAGAAAAGATGGCTAGAGTTCTTAGCATCTTATGATTTTGGTATAGTCTATACTCCGGGAAAAGGTAACGCAGTGGCTGATGCGTTAAGTCGAAGACATGCAGGATTGGGAGCTATGTTTTCAGAATGGAAGAGTCTCGAATATTTGGCTGGATTTGACTTCAGGCCTAGATGTGAATTGGAACCTGAGATGTTGGCAAATTTATCGATAAGACCTACTCTTGTGGAAAGGATTGGCGAGAGCCAAAAGCGAGACGATAAGCTTGTCAAGATTATCCGAGATTTGGAATCCGGATTGGACCCAGAGAAGGATAAGGGATTCGAGGTCGATCGAGAGGGTTGGCTTCGAAAGCAAGGACGGCTAGTTGTTCCCGATGTAGATGGATTAAGAGATGAAGTTCTGAGGGAAAGCCATCACTCGAAGTTGACAATTCATCCAGGTGGAAATAAAATGTATCGGGATATGAAGAGGACCTATTACTGGGAAGGTATGAAGAAGGATGTTGGAAATTATATTTCCAAGTGTATGAACTGTCAGTTGGTGAAAGCTGAGCAGAAGAAGCCCAGTGGATTACTTCAGCCATTAGAGGTTCCTACATGGAAGTGGGAGCAAGTGTCGATGGACTTTATCGATGGTCTACCTAGGACAAGAGCAGGAAATGAAGGAATTTGGGTCATAGTAGATCGTTTGACTAAGAGCGCAAGATTCATTCCTGTTCGATCGACTAGGACTGCATCGAAGCTGGCTGAGCTTTATGTTAAGTGGATAGTTCGATTCCATGGTGTTCCGAAGAGTATAGTGAGCGATCGAGACCCATTGTTCACTAGTGGATTTTGGAAGAGCTTCCAGGAAGTTTTGGGAACCGAGTTGTGTTTGAGTACAGCTTATCACCCTTAAACAGATGGTCAGACTGAAAGAGTCAACCGAGTTTTGGAAGATCTTCTCAGAGCTTGTACTTTGGACTTCGGAGGATCATGGGAAGATCATCTTCATTTGGTGGAATTTGCTTATAATAACAGTTATCAGTCGAGTATTGGTATGGCACCATATGAGGCATTATATGGAAGACCGTGTAACTCTCCGACATGTTGGTTGGAAACTGGAGAAAAGTTGATACTTGGGCCAGAGATGATTCGACAGACTTCGGATTGTATAGAGATCATTCGACAACGAATGAAGGCAGCCCAAGATCGTCAGAAGAGTTATGCCGATAATCGTCGAAAGGATTTGGAATTCGACGTAGGTGATATGTTTTTTGTGAAGATTTCTCCTTTGAAGAGTGTTATTAGATTCGGGAAGAAAGGAAAGTTAACTCCGAGATTTGTTGGACCATTCCCGATTATCGAGCGGATTGGAAAGCTCGCTTACAGATTGGAGTTACCGGAAAAGATGGCGGGTGTGCACAATGTTTTTCATGTATCTTATATACGGAAGTATGTGCATGACCCAACTACAGTGGTTTCTGCTGATAGCTATGAAGACTTGGAGGTTGATCCAGTTGTTTCGAGACCTCGTAAGCCGCTTCGTATTGTTGAAACTGATACGAAACAGCTTAGGAGGAAGACGATTACGTTGCTCAAGGTACAATGGAGTGATGATGTTAACGACTGTACGTGGGAGAAGGAAGAGAGGATGAAGGCAGCTCATCCTGGACTCTTCGAGGTATGGCCCTAAAGTGTCGTGACATCTCATGAATTTGTAGCTTGTTCTAAGTCTTAGAATTCTGCATGCTAGGCTAGAATTGGTTGCATGGTTTGTTGATTGCTTTGGATGGTAGGCATGCGGAATATCTTTGATTGCTATTGTTTGTTTGGAATTTCGGGGGCGAAATTCCTAAGGGGGAGAGAATGTAACGACCCGTATTTTACGTGTTGATAGATCGTAGAATTTACAGGTCGTTAGTGTTGTCTATGTTATCTCTAGCCTGAGTCGTATGGAGAGTAACTCGTGTGTTTAAGCGTTGAGTTGTGACCGACTCATAGGCTTAGCCGAGTTAGGTAGTACACGAGTTACAACTTTAGTACGTTGACCGAGTTAAGATGGTGACCGACCTATAGTTATTGGCCGACTTAAGTAATGGACCGACCCAAGGAGGCTACCGACTTAGGCAGTGGGCGAGTTAAGACTTTGGAGCGACCTAGTAGTTAGCCGAGAGTTGCCGACTTAATGAGAGGAGATAGGTCGGTGGAGCGACATTATGAAGTTAGGTCGGCTATTCCGTGTCTAGTTAGGTTGCATAAGTGTTAAGTCGGTAGTGTGTGTTGAGTCGTTGGGTCGGCACTTGTATTAAGTCGTAAGTTGGCTAGATGTTAGGGCAGACCATAGTGTTAGGTCGGTATGTGCTTTAGGTCGGCATCTCGTTAAGCCGATAGGTCGCGCAGTTGCATTGTGTTAGGTCGTGTGCGTGCTTTGCCGTGTGTGTGTGTTGGGTCGTTGAGTCGGTAGGATGTTGAGTCGTAGGGTCGGCTTTGTAGTTAGGTCGGCCATAGGGATAAGTCAGCGAGAGTGTTAGGTTGGCAGGTGATAGGTCGGGGACGACCTAAGGGGCGGCCGACTTAAGGGTGATTTCAGCCTATAAATAGAGGGCTTTGGCTCACTTTTTGGCACCGGTTTTTGAAGCGACGAAGTGCTGCCATTTTGGGAACTCGACTACAACATTTCTTCATCTTCTTTTCTCCATTCCAATCTAATTCTAACATCCATCCAAGATTGAAGATCCAAGAGACAAAGTTGAAGATCTTCATCCAACGAAGCTAGATTTCATCGTTTTAAGCGAGATTTCGCCGGATCAAGCCTTGATCTTCGCTGTCCAGATCTGAAGTGTTTAGTTTTTGAGGTGTTTAGGTGATTTGGTGAGTGGTAGTTATCTCTCACGCGGACCCAAAGGAGTATATTGGATTGGTGGTTTGTTGGAGTGTTGTAGATAGTGATTTTTGTGCATTTTCCTTAGATCCAAGTATAGATCCATTGTTTGTGAAGATGTTTACCTATGCAAGCTCATTTATTAAGTTATAGAAACAAAACCCATGTTTTATATTTGCTAGATCTATGCTAAAAACCCATGATTCATGTATGTTAGTTCTATGCTCATTTATTTATGAAATTGCCATTGTAGTTATGAATGTCTAATTAGATCTTGATTGAATACTTATTTGTTTGGATTAATGTTTGCCTTGATTGATTGTTGTGAATGAGCTATCTAGTTGATAGATTTGGACAAGTATGGTCAACGATGATTCAAAAGCTACAGAAGAGGCTCTTGAATGTTGAAAGCTACTAAAGGCATATGTGGCGGATGTGGAAGCTCATATGTATGGATTGAATGATGTTGAGATGGAACTTTGCCATGATGCGATGAGGCAAACCATGTTGTTAGGTTGAGACTTTGCTATGGTGTAATAAAGCGAAGTATGATGTGATGTAGACTTGGCGTAATCCAGGCAGGGATCATTCCAAGCATGTTGATAACTCGAGGGATGGTTCGAGTTGGTTGATAATGGATTGCTCGAGAGGTAGCTTGAGCTAGTATGAGGATAGTCGTTAAGAAGGATGACTAGGAGGCTTGGATCTCATCGTTGTTGAAGGTTCTAGCATGCTCAAAAGCAAGAGTACATGGGGTGCCCATAACGACTACAGGTAGGTAGTCGGGACAACCAAAAGACTACAGGTAGGTAGTCGAGTACTCTGGGCAAAGTAGATAAGTCCTAGGCACATGGCAGTGTGCAGAGTTATGTCTGGAACCGGGGTTACCATTAGCCCTTGACGGATGGTCATTTAATCAACGGTGAAATCGAAGCAAGGATAACAGTGATAGCCAGAGTCATGGATGTTTGGACGTTTGGTTGTATCATCATTCGGTCTCAAGAGCGGTATTTTCTAGGTGCTTATCTGATCTTGGTTTAGGCCTTGGGGGTTTGTATTTGGAAAACATCGCCCTTGACTCGAGTGATTATAGCTTTACCTTAATTGTCTGCTGTGTTATGCTTACTTCTCCTTGGTGTGTGTCTAGGGGCTATCACTGTAGAAAGAGGTGGAGTGGGATGGTTTGGTTCCTATTCCTTTTATTCCTTATGCTCTTTTGGTATGTTTGATAGTTAATTTACTGCTCACTAAGACTTTGTCTGACTCAAGGTTTTATGTCTCCTCTTATTACCTTGGGCTGTTCATCCATGTTGGGATGGGCAGACTAGGTCAGGTGACAGGTGCTGTTCTTAGAGATCTACGCTGATGATGACGAAGACGAGCAGGAGGCTTTGCATAATAGTTTTCTTACTATATGTACTGGGTGTTCCGCTGTTATATCTGTTTGAGTGTTGTAGTGAGGCTTTGATGTATGGATGATTCATGTTTGTATAAAGCTACTTACGATGCTTATATGATGATTTTTTTTTTTTTCTGTTATGGAGCTTCACTATATATTTCTCTATTGTATTTTATCCAAGCGCTGTGAGTTGTACGATAGAGGTTGCTGTTTTATTTTACCCTGACTATCGTCCATGACTACCTAGCACGCCTTTCAGCGCACTACTCCATTGTTTTGGTGCGGGAGTCATGGGCGGTCGTCACACATTTGCACCCCGAACCGGAATGGAAAAAAGCTTATATTAGAGAACAGAAAATATCATCCTATCATATCCTTTTGTTTGGTTAATTTGTCATCAAAGTCGGATCAACATGTCAGCCGTTTCCTAAACAATAAAGGAGGGTTTAGATGTCTTCTTCCAATTATATATATATATATATATATATATATATATATATATATATATATATATATATATATATATTAAGCATTGGAAAAGGGAAAATGAGCAAGTATGGGAACAGTTATCTTTTAATGAAGCAAGTTCTAAGTTGCCATGCCAGAGATTTCAACTGCATCCTTTACAACAACGAGAGACTGAATTGAAACACTTCAATAAGTGTGGACACAGACTTTCAAGCTTTTATTCATGCAACGTGGCTTAAGGAGGTAAATTTTAATGGTTCATTTTTTACATCGAGAGTTGATGCCAATCGTAGTATACAGATCTAAATTGATGGAGTTCTTGGCGATCTTGAATTGCTAACATAGTTTCCCTACCTAAATGTATCGATATTAAATCACTCATCCAGCGAGCATTCACCATTGCTAGTAAGACTCTATAATGCTACAACTCAATGTATAAAAAAACCTTTTAGATGTAATAATGCATGGCCATTGAAAAATGAGTACCATCTCATTACAGAGAGGTACTTCGCTGCAAGAATACAGGCAAATCCAATTTACAGCTTCATACAGAAGCTCAATTAAATTAAATCACATCTAAAGGGATGGAATAGCAATAGACAGAGTATTAAAAAGCCATGTAAGGCAATTAGAGAGAGAAATAACTCAATATACTTGTAATTAATTGAAAACCCAAACAACGAAGAGATTATACAGGTTTATAAGGCAAATTTAAATAGGTTGCAAAATTTGCTAATTGTTGAAGCCTTTGAAGACCAACCGAAAGCAAAAATAGGTTAGGTAACTCAAGGAGATCTGCTTACAAAGTTCTTCTTCTTAAAAATGACAGCAAGGAGAAACAAAACACAAATACAAAGTGTCACAAATAGTAATAATTAGAGGATTAATGATCCACAAAAAATTAGGAAAGATGCAATATAATACTTCACCGACCTTTATAATAATGACAAAAATGGGAATATGTACACTAACCTAATCAGTGGAAAATTATTATCTATGTATGCAAGAAGGAAACTACTTTTACAATTTGATTTGAAAGAGTTGAGAAGTGCTACATTTCAGATAAATGGTAATAGGTCCCAGGTTTGGATGGTTTCAAAGAAAAAGTTTTAAGCATCACTGGAAGTAGACTAAGGAGGAACTGCTTATCGCCGTGAATTACGTAGTTGAAAAAGGGAAGTTCGCAGAAGAATTAAACCATACATCGTCACTTTAGTTCCCAATCACAAAATGTTAATAATATTAGAGGCTATAAGCCAATATCATGTTGCAACGTACTCTATAAAATATTAACAAATCTAATTTACAACAGGATGAAAGGCCTCATGAATGATCTTATCTCATGTAATGAAAATGCTTTTATCCTAAATAGAGACATCTAAAAAAGCTCAATACTAGCTCACGAAATGGAAGGGAGCTACAGGTGCTCCAACAGAAACTGTGTATAAAGTGGATCTCCAAAAGGTGTATGACAAAATAAATAGGAATTTCATTACATAAGTTATGGAAAATGGGCTTTCCTCATCATTCACTTCCCTCATTCGATGGTGCATCTCTACACCTACATTCTCCATCATCATTAATGGCTTTCCTCAGGGATTCATAAGGAATAATCAAGGCATTATACAAGGTGACCCTCTTTCCCCATACTTGTTCGCTAGAGCAATGGAATATCTTTCCATAAAAATGGAAAGTGAATTCCTGCAAGGTAAGCTAAGCCCATCATACAACATAGACCCAGTGCTTACTCATTTGATCTATGCTGATGACCAGCTTCTGTTCTCAAAAGCAACGATCGAATGCTTAAATTCCATTAAAAGATTATTAAGTTACCTTGATCAACATGCATGTCTAAGTATTAACACTCCAAAACAAAAGTTTTTTTTAAGGAAATAGGTAGTAATTATAGAGCAGATAAATCATATACTTGGATTCCAAATTGGAAGTCTACCCATTAAATATCTAGGAATACCTCTATCAACTAATAAACTAAAGACCTCAAATTTCAGGGCATTACTAGATAAGATTAATGGTAGACTAGACTTGCGGAGTAGCAGACCCTTAAATACCAATGGTAGATTGGAGCGTATACAGACTACAATCTACCCAATAATCTAGTTCTGGATGCAAATTTGTCAAATCCCAGAAACTATACTATATAAAATTAAACAGCAATGTTCTAATTTTTATAGCATGGAAAACATCACTAAATAATGTGAGAAACAACATGTAAATAAAAAAATGAAGGTGGGTTAGGGCTGAGAAACTTGGTGGAACTTCAACAATCATATGCAATAACACTAGTAAGGAATTACATGAAGCAAAACTCTCTGTGAACTAAATGGATTCATAAAAGATATTGCATGAAGAGAAATTTCTGAACAGCAAGACTTGACAATAAAGCTGTTGGAACTAAGGAAGCCCATAGTGGAAGATATGGGTGAATCACAATTTTTTTACACTATCGAATCTTTATTGGGCCTATGAAGTCTAATTCATTTAGAATAATTCTAAATTAGTTTAAACAAAAGCATGTATTTTATTTAACCTTTCAAATTATTAGTTGAAATTTATTAGACTATGGTTTTACTTAATATACAGATATATACATATGTATCATATACACACATATATTTATGTGTGTGTGCGCACGTGCGCATGTGTAACGTAGTAATCTGTGCAAGCAATAACATGCCCTTATATAGACGTTGGAATTTACATCGCAACAGACACATTAGCTCATTTTATATGTATTGTATGTTGTCAAATATGTGCATGTACATATAGTTATAAATTCAAAATGATTCTATATGTATATGTACATGCATACATACATATATATATAATATGTCTTATTATTAAAATATTATAGAAAATATATCTATGTATTTACATAACTGCATGTTACATTATTAATAACAATAAAGATATATATATATATAAAATTAAATATATATTTTTTAAAAATTTAAATAAACCATTTATTTAAATTATATATATATATATGCATAAATATTAAATATAATACTTAATGTTAAATTACTTAATATTATATTATTTATATAAGTATAAACATATGTATATATCTATATACATATATATATATATATATACTTTTTTTAGTTTCTAGTACAAAAACATGTCGGGTTCAAAGTTGTTATGATCTTAATATTTTCATACATATATATTGTAAATTATTAGATAGTTTCAGCCTTAATTAATTAACACAAAATTATTATATAATAAAAATTCAAAATTTAAATTTTCACAAAAATTAGGATCACATTTTAAGGGTACAAAAAATTTCCATATTTTTTTCAATTAAGATAATATTTTAAATTAAATAATTAATAACCGACTGAAATGTAAATTAATTTTAAAACTGTAAAATTAAGTGAAAAAATTTATATTTTTTCCAAACCATCTAATAGGATCGGATGTTTTAGTTTTTAAAAATACCAAATTAAATTTCTAATATATGGTTTATTTTATATGGATTTATTAAACCATATAATCATTAAATACCGATAATAAATATATAATAATATTTACAAATTTATTTTCGATACTTATAATTCATAAAAAACATAAACATATATTAGTAAAATTGTAGATCAATATTATATAATATATATTAACATATATGCTTTACTACAAATTGTATATGAATATTAATTAGTAAGTGTGTGTGTGTGTATAAAAAGTAATATAATATCAAACTAAAATTTATTTAACATATAATATCAAATTACAAACATATATTATGATCATTAAATTTTATACACATATCCAATCTCCACCGTGACAACATCACGTACAAAAATCTCACCTAACTAATTAAGTAATAATAATATATTTATGTATATAAGTTTACTTGATTAACAGATCATAAAAACATGATAATATATTTAACAGGAAAATACAGTCAAGGACAAAAAAAATTGTATTTTAGACTCAAGGACTGGCCTTCGGTATTTTAGCGGGAAGGACAAATTTTGAATTTCAATTCAGAGGCAGGATAAGAAATTACGACCAAGACAAACACGCAAATAATTCTTGAGTGGCGTCAAGCTAAGACGGCGTTGTCGGCGATGGCAATTGCTGAGATGGCTTGGCTGTGAGGGTGGTTGATTCAATGGTGGATGGCAATGGTTAGGGTTTTGAAGTAGCTTGATTTGTAGTCATTTAATGATGGAAAATTGATGGCTTTGGTGGTAGGGACGTCGTGGTGAAGTGATGTTTAAGAAGAAACAACAATTTGAGGAAGAAAAGGAACAAGTCGAGGAAGAAGAAGAGCAAGCCATGGAAGAGTCATGGGAGAAGAAGTGGTATCAGCCATTAGGTATTAGTTTTCCAGTTTGTAGGTATCATTTTTGAAAATAATTGTTATTTTTGAGTTTGTGATTTTTGTTGTATAACAAAACTATTATACTGTAATAAATTTACATTTTGAAGCGAACATTTTTAAATTGTTATTTTGTTTTGTTTTTTGCATTCATATTAGTTTGATTGATAATGTCTTGCTATGTTGAGTTAAGTGAGGATCAGTTTTTAGGTATCATTTTTGTTTTTTTAGTATCGTTTATTAAAATAATGCAATATAGAAGTTTTTACTGCTTTGTTTGATTGATTATATAAAAAATGAAGTTATTACATTGTAAATATGATGATCATTGAGTTGAATTAGTATTTCGTTAGTATCAAATATTTAATGAATTTTGTCCGAGTATTAGTTTTACTATTAATTTGAGAATCGGTTTTTAGGTGTCGGTTTTAGGGACAATAGGTATTATTTTTTAGAAACTGTTCTATTTTAACTAGAGATGAACCGTTGTTGTGCTCGCCATTATGCATACTGCCTTAGTTGAATGGAATCCTTGCTTATGCTAGAGTGGAGCCACTCGATCTAGCTTGCATCTAAGAATGGAGATGCTTGAGTCAAAGCATCATTATATGACATAACGATGCAATTTCATGAGCTTGATAGATGTTAATTATGGGCGGTCTATTTGTGCTTTAAATATGATGATAAACTGATTTTCCATAAGGATGATTGTTATGATTGAAATACATGTTCAAGAATGAACTATATACTTAGATAATGGTGATCGAATTTGATAAATTTGAGAACATAGGAGATTATGGGTGGTTTATTCGAGTATCAGCTGTTAGGTTTCAATTTTAGTTGTCGGTATTACTTTTTAGGTATCAGTTTTTAGATAGCAGTTTTTCGGTATTAATTTTTAGTCCTGGTAGAAGTTTTTAGGTATCAGTTTTTAAGCTAAGAGTTATTGGTAACATGTGATGACGATAGGTGGTGTTGGGGCATCGGTGAGGCTGGTGGTGCAGGTGATAGCAGTGGGTGGTGGTGCGATGGGTGGTGGTTGATAATTTAAGTTGTTTGTCCTTAGGACTAATTTTGGAAGAATATTTGTCTTTATCACTAATTTTGGAAGAATGTTTGTCCTTGTGGCTAAAATATTGGGGTTGTATTCTTGAGGCTAAAAAATATAAATTTTTGTCCTTTATACAAAAAAAACCCTATATTTAACACTTAATAATTATTAGCTAATATAGATTCTCCTAACTCCACAATGAAATAGTGAATTCTCTTCCTTTGAATGTTCCTTGATCCAACAGATTGCTAGACTGGAATCATCGATCTTTCACTATCGAATAATTTTTGTTTTGACTTAAATTTGATTTGAGTTATCCAGGATTGATTGGAGATATTTCGGCCAGGGAAAAGATAAATATGGCGGCTAAAAAATTTTGTATTAGGGCTTTTAGATCATTATTTATAATGGTAGGATAAGTGAGAAAATAGGTGAGTTTATAATACTCCTTCCCACTTGATCTTAACCACACATCTCCTAGCCCTTAATCCTAGTTTTAGCCGCCCCTAACCCATGCTAAACTAGTCGACTTTTCTCTCAAAACATCATGCGTCATTAGCCTATTTTAGCCTAAATTAAATATATACAATTATATTTAATCTGTTGTTGATATTCATATCGATCGATATATTTATAACCATTATAAATATATTTATGCATAACAATGTTTATTTCTCTAATCATATTCAAATTTTATAATTAATATTTTATAAATATTAATTAATTTAATTAATTTATAATAATTATAAACTAATTAAAAAAATTGGTCTGGAGAGAATTCATCATTTTAGTTGTGTGACTCT
The DNA here is from genome assembly GCA_030765085.1 of Allium cepa. Lineage (NCBI taxonomy): Eukaryota > Viridiplantae > Streptophyta > Magnoliopsida > Asparagales > Amaryllidaceae > Allium > Allium cepa. The sequence continues at coordinate 1,049,943,020 of CM060941.1, forward strand.
TCGGTGTAAATTCGATCAGCGAACAACATCAAACTATTCGAATGTTAACGTTCACACGTCACTTAGCAGGTGGTGTGACGATATGGCCAAATTAATAACTTACATAGCTTTGGTATAATCTAATTTTACTTTATTAAGCGTTACTCAGTTGTGACATATATTTGCACTAATTCTCTTCATCGGAACTATATCACCTTGACTTGTTGAATTTGGTAATCGTCAAAATTCCAACGTCATCCATATTCAATTCCATTGTCCAAACACAAATCTTTGGCTCAATAATAACAATCATTATTAATCGAACTACTCTAGCCGAGATTTTGACTTTGGGTTGGCTTGAGTTGACCGTGATACTAATCCCATATAACCGAGGAGACGAATCCACTCTTAAATAGTGCTTCACTTCTAATACTTCCACTAGACCTAACTTTAGTCACTCGATGGATAATGTGCCATGATTTGACTATAATCAAAATGGATCTTTCATATTAAAGATTCGTAGTATTCTCAAGTCAAGAGAACTATGTAAATTAATCATATCGAAATTTTCTGTTTGACGTTAGTTATATTAACCAACAGAAAACTATCAAATGAGTCATTCTATAGTTATCCAATAACTATTAATACGTAAAATCTAGGTGTCTCCAGCAGTCATGAGTAATATACTGTCCAACATTTAGGAAGCATTACGTACTCGAGTCTCAACGGATACATCGATATTGTGACGACCCGCAATTCTGTATCCTTTGAATCGACAATAATCCATACATGTCCGACCCAAAAAGCACAGGCCGACGAAAATTCAAAAGAAAGAAAAGAAGAGAGAAGAAGAGAAGAGAAGAAAGGGAGAAGATAGAACCAAAAGGAACAATACGGATTCTCACATCGCAGCGGAAAATTTATAATATCATATCAATGATCTTTACAAAATAGAAACTGTACATATACACATCAATCAAAGTTCAACAATCAATCAATATTTATCAGCTTGAACAGTTATAATAACCTGTCCTCACAAATGCCGATAATTAACAACAATTATGCGCAACGGATAATCAATAATCAAAACAGATACGTGTATACGAAATGAAGATCTCCAGCACTCCTGTTGAAGCTCCAAAAGCATCAAATCATAATCTGTAAATATACTCGTTCTGACCCGAGCATTGAAAGGGAAGAACGTCCGGATCAGTCTGGTAAACCAACGTGAGAAACACACTCAACTGAATTTATTAAATTACCAAACTTTTCCTTTATCAAAACAAAAGTACTCGTAAGACAAGTCCACACATAAACACGGACATATTTTTACCTTACAATAACTAAAACATCTCATATCAAACTCATATGACATTATACAAGTGTCTAGTGTACAAATAATATTCAAAATAGTCAAAATTGTTACCATTATTAAATTCCAGCATACTAGGCTCTACAAATAAAATGGCAGGTACGTAGTGGATTTTGGATTTCCATACAAATGATCAGGTGAAGGGACTACCTTCCGGTAGTAGATCTCTAGAAGAATGTACCGAGGCATAGAACATCTGCCCTCTACCAACACAAGACCGACCCACCTCTATAACTAGATGGTACCGAATATGTCATCCTCAGGTCGTTACCGACCTTTACCGAGGGTCGTCTAGCATACAAACCATAATAATCAGATACACAACGACATAAGGTGCAAAGATATATCTAGAAGAGGATGATCATACCCTAATGGAAGCGACCCACTTAGCCTTGCCTCATCTAACCCTGTTTTGGTCATTTCCGATTGATGAGGCTAGAGGTAACAATTACCTTTCACAATCACATATCACATCACTTTGAATGCCACATGGCCATTTCCATTGACTACTAATTGCCTTCCACAAAAATACAACCTTTAAGCTCATATGTCTTAAGGAGGGTGTTAAGCTAAGATAAGTTGTCTTCTCTGCCACCACTGATGTACGTTTGTAAAATCCAATATACGTAATCTTAGAAATGCAATGTCAGACAAACATCCATACAAGTTGTCCAGGAACAGGACAAACCGAAGGTACTTTCCTACCACATCCTGTCGGGAAATCCCTAGGATTAGTAGCGAATAGTCCTTGCATTGGATATTTCATAATGAAGAGACCACTGCTACTGGATGTATATTGGGATTAACCCCAAATGATCAACAAGCAGTTCCCCACTATGAAAATCCAGAATATCAATATCATCACAAGTAACCTGCGCAATCGTCGCATATACGTTGGTCCGAAGTGGTTTTCATATAAATCTGATCCCGGTCCCTTCGCACCAACAACGCAAAAGCGTTTCTCAACCTCACACGGAAACTAAGTCTCATAGACTTATCACATCTCCAACTTTCAACTTGCCATCCTTCGGGCCAAGAAGGAAGCTCAATAGATTGAAGCAATACTCCGCATTATACGAAACAACATCCTCAACACAAATGATAATCAAGCCTACATAGAAGGCTACATACTAAGTGTACGACTAAATAGTTCCCACATCAAGTTGAGAAACTAAAATTGGCTAATGTTTGATAGTCGGTTATTTCACTATCAAATCAAACAAACAAATATTCAACACCATAACTATCACTGGGCCCTTCTAATTAATCTTTTATTTATTAAATCACTTGTTGAATATTCACTTCAAATTATCTTTAAAAGATATATTCTCAACATTTCAATATTGAAAAATATTTCCAAATACTTATTTAATAATAAGTAATTCACAAATCTCTTTACTTTCAACACCTGGAAAATATTTCATAAACTTAAAACACGATTAAGTATATACTTTATTCTTTAAGGAAAAGATTCTTTTAAATATATTTATTTTGGGTCAAAACGAATGTTGCGTAAAACATTCTTACGACAACCCAAAATCAATAGTATAGGGATTCGATAATAAGATAGATTTATAAATCCCAATAATATACAAAAACATTTCTTTCCAAAATCATTTACAATAACAATAGCGTTATAGTCCATCATTTCCATATTTAACGAAAACGTCTATTTCGATAATGAATGTTAAAATCTATGGTTTCGATACTTACCACATTTTAAAACATCTTTAAACCATATAACTTCAATTAAAATCTCACTTTCCAAAACATTTATTTAATATATTATTCACTGTCCAAAACCGTGAATACAAATCGTTTACCCAATTTAATATTTCTACACATTTAATTAAAGGACAATCCACTGTCCAAAATCGTGGATACACTACAAATAAATCCGACTTTGATAGCATCAATAGATAGCATTTCCGCCTTTCCTCCATCCCATGCTATATCTACTAGGTTATTCAACACTATATATACATTACAGGTACAGAGATACAAGTTTTTCAACGCTATACGATAAATAGGCGGGAAATAATTATTTTGTGCGGGAAAAGAAATTCACTTCTATTACCAACCTACGCCTTTTCCCCTTTCCATTACTTTCACCTCGTCACCTTTGTAAACAAATTCTATGCCGATCTAACCGCCCGTATTATCAACATTCACGCAGCCACTTGTGAAGCTCTAGCCAGTGTCGATCTCAATCCTGTGCCGTAATCTACTGAGTATTTAAGCCGATTAATTTAATATCGATCAACTATGTTAATGTCGATTCCAATCCCTAAAGAAGCAGCGAACATTTCAACTGCCTAGAACCCTAAATCAGTGCCCACCAATTCGGACTGCCGTGAGAGGTACTGCAGTATTGGTTAAATGATTTTTCGCTGCTTATGATTCTTCATTCATTCATTAATTTCTTCGCTCACATGTTCACAGATTATCACACCCGTTTACTACGTTGTGGCGATACCTTTATCCCTAAGTTTCAAGCTAACGGAATAGTCGGGATTTTGAGATAATTTATTTAACCCCATTTTGTTATAATGTGTAGAAAATAAAATGAAATTAGGTGATTATTTAATATGGCAACTGTAGTTTTACGTTTCTGGCGTCCCTTTTTTGTACAGATAATATATAGTAAGTATAGTATATGTAGATATATTATTACATGTGATATTTTTATTGTAATTTTATACCGTGGTCCATTATATCTGGACACAGGAGTGATTCTACTTTGAGGGATGTAAGTCTTAGAATTCATATATACAAATCATTTGCATATACATTTGTGATAGTTCTATGAGAGTTGAGCTTATCTGAAATAGTTATAAACGTTGAGCTCATTTGAAGTACGTCTTCTTCAGGCAATCGATATACATCTATTGTTGCCTTCAAACCATGCTAGTTCCCAATGAGTGATACCCAAGACTATGTATACTGAATTAATTAGAAGGATAATGATTCCCAATATTATCTGTAAATTTGTGTTTTTAAAACGAAACAACATAATAAAGTATAAATGTTTTTGTTTATTAAAATGATATGATCAATGAAAATAATATGGTCTCGCATTTTTAATAGCATATAATAGTCATATAATATGAAGAAAATTATTTACCGATGACTAGTAAGATTCATTGACTATGAATTAAAGGTGTAAAATATACTAAATGATTTCTAACATGTACAATTAATACAAATGATATATATTTTTACCTAAAAAGAGGCTCTTTTCCCTTTTTAATACTTTTCTTTATTTCCTCCCTTTTTATCTTCCTTTTTAATAAAAAAAGCAGGTAAAATTTGAGAATACCTTCGGTTTAATCATAAATAAATATCGAAATGCCAAATTTTTGTTGCTATCAGCGTGTAAAGAAAATGGAAGCCATTTGATGTTAGACTAAAAATATTTGAAGAACAATTATTAAATCGAGGCTGTTCACATGCAAGTTAATCATTTTCTTATACATCGTGTACATATATACTTTAGAATTCATATTTTTCAAGGGTATCCTAGTAGTAGTGACATTTTGAGTTTACTTTTTCGTTTTGTTCACTCTTGAATCCAAATGAGTCTTTACCTTTTTAGTATTTTATAAGTGGATTTGAATATTAGCTTTTTAGTTGTTTTTAGATTTGCTGTAAAAAGTACAAGTATTTGAATAATTTACTTACATTTTTGATAAAATTTAGTTTAAAAATTAACGAGAATGAACAAGTACATTTTTACTGCTGACTAGCTATTATTTAACTCAAAATTTCAGTTATGAATTTTTCTTTTTCTTTTTCTTTTTCTTTTTTTTGAGATAAGCTGCAAGAACTGAAACGTGCATGTAAACCAAAAATGGGAGGCTGAGGTTTGGCATAAATTGCAACTTCTTTGGTAGAAACTCTAGCTTTACCTTTTTCTAATTCTGAATCAAGAGGTTTTCCGGAGGACTGCGTACCCTTTTTATCTTTCAACGGTGCGTCCTCTCTTCTTTTCACCTCAACTTCATATCAGAAGTTTGATCTTTTTCTTCCTGGCTATTTTCTCCTTGATTGTCACTGGTAACTCTAGTGAAGTCTGTAGAATCAGTAGTTTTGTGAGGAATCCTTGTTTTTTTGTTTTCTCTTGTGTCTACTTGTTTGAAGATGAAACTGGTAAACCGCTTTGAGTAGCGTAGTTAATATTTTATTTAATAGTTAATTCACCAGACTCTAGTTATGAATTGCTTTACAAATGGCTTTGAAAATGATAGGCCGGCAAAATTGAAAAAAATGAGCATTAAGATCTTCAACAAAATTGAAAAAAATGATATGCCATTTATTTATTCATTATGTAATACTAGTACTCTTGCTTAGGCTCAGTGCAAATGAGTGGTATTACCTAATGTACTAATGCATAATGGAAAAAGAAAATAAAACTGTCATTTGTACATAATTAGACAAGTCCAATGCAGCACAAGGCACTCCAGAGTGTTTTCTTATAATTCAGTTTATTATTTTCCATTTTTCTACCATTGATTGCTCGCTTCACTTTCACTTGGTTTTATATGTTTTTCCTACTTATTTTAGGTATGTGGAACAATCAGTAATTGCTGTTTTGACTTTTGAAGCTGATAATCAACTACAAAACCTGGTTTTAGTATTAGAGTATCTTTGGCCTGCTTTGCTTTTTCCCATTGCTGCAGGAAACAAGGTAATAATGTACAAAAAACTATATTTGGGGTTCCCTTTTAGTGCTACTGATAGCAAATCCATACCTGTGTTTACTGTAAGAAATTACACAGAAAGTAAGGTTTTTCCCTAAAATCTATTACCGTGGTTCTATCCTAGTACATATTTAACTTTAAATGGTATCTTATTGGATATGAATGGCAACCTGATGAAGGTTTAAATGTACAGGGAAACCTTAGCAAACAATATCAACTTAATAGACTTGAGTTATTAAATTGTAATGAGTTTGAAATAGCAACGAGTTATATTTTGGGACTAAGAGCTATAAATTCATTTGTATAAATTCTAACTGATTATGTGTTGCAGGTATATCAATGTACGAAGATTCGTTCGCTTTATTTAATGACAATTGATGTAGGAACCTGGTGCTTCAGAGAAAGCAATACGAGATCTACCTCCTTCAGCCATTGGTGATTCCACTGCTTTCGATGTCGTTGCTTTTAAAGATGCAAATAAAGGAAGGTCTATTCAAGCCATTGTTGAGCAAGTTCATGATGGAAGCACAGTATGGCTCCATTTGCTTCCACAAATGCAGTTTGTGGCAGGCGTTCAGGTAATGCTTGTATTCATTCGTTTGTTTTACATTTAAGTATCTTAGATACTGTTTTAGAAAAAAAAAGGTTGTAATGCCGTTGTTGTTTCTATAGAACACTCTTAATTTTTGAACTTAGCTCAATGATACATGATTTATCATGGTTTGTAATTGTTGATAAATAACACCATCGGCTTTCCTTCTATTTTACATCAGTACATCCTTATTTTACTATGTTCTATTTGGTTATAAAACAACAGAATATGATGAGTGATTGAGTGCATGTTGTCTAAATGGGGCAACTGAATGTAGAAATAGTTATTGTTGACATTAACATTATAACGACATTACTAGAGACAACATAGAGGATACACAATAGAGAATTAAGTTCCATGGGTTCAGTTGGATGTTTAAAACATGAGTGATCTCTATGGATGTAGTCAGTGTATTTACTTGGAAATTTAGTATATTTCAATTGATGCATTTTACTCGGTTTTCCAAAACAGGCTCCATCCATAGGTAGGACAGCAGTGCCTGAAACAGTTCCTGAACCTGAAACAGTTGCTGATAACGTAAATGGTGTGGATTCTATTATTGCCACTCCATTATTGACATCTGCATAGAAATTCTCTTCTACATCAGCGGCATCTTTTGAAGTTTCTCCTGACCCTTTTGGTAAGGAAGCTAAACATTTTATATAGAGATCAGGGTTTTAAATAGGGATGTAAGCGAGCTCTACCTAATGTTTTCTAGTCTTTCCTCTTATTTTTCTCCCACTAATCATAGTTTATGCCTTGTGTTCCCAGGTTCGTTTTATGGTGGAAGGCATTAACAAATTCAATAATCTAATAGGTTTAATAATATATGTCAATGGCGATACTCCCAAAGACCTTGGTTTGGAGCTTATACAAAGTGTAAGTTCCACAATGGTTGTTCATGCCTGTTGAAACTAGTTAACATTAGATTACATATGTGTGTAACTTCCATGTAAACATTGGAGTAGAGTACATTTGCATGGAACTTCCATGTTATGCTTATATGCGTAATTTTTATTTTTCAGTTCTAGTGGTAGATGAAAGCGAAATTCAGCTGCATTGGGGAGAATTTCAAATTTAATACATTTGATGATATCCAAAATTTTCATATTCTACTAAGACTATCTAAATGATGCATATACATCCATGTTAATTATCATTCATGTGATTTACTTACCATTTGCACTTGTGTTTCTTTAGTTGATTTCACTATATGAATATACATTTTAAAAACTATTTAGGATTTGAGAATCCTAATCTTAGACAATCATGCTCAACTCTATTTTTTCTTAACTTTCATGAAGGATTTAGCAAAATATGTCGAATAGAGTGCATCCACGATGTTATTTATCCTGCACATACTTTAAGTTGTTATTTATAAGAAAGAAAAAGAAATTTTTGGTTTTTAATAAAGCTGTTACCGCTGTCTTTTTATGAAATTAATCAATAGAAATGGAGGTCCTAAAAATATTTAAAATGGAAGTATTATATGGTAACAAAAGAAATTTAAACTGTGGAGCAAAGTCAATAATACATATATGAATTTTTAGGTAAATGTATCAATGGAATATTCTTGAAAAATTCCTATACCAGAGGGAAACAATTCAATTGATTGTACAGTCGATTCACGGGTGATGGATTTTGGATCAGTTTTTCTTGTGTCTGAAGCAAACCAGGGAAACAATATTAATATTGCTGAACTGATCATAGCATGAGGGCTGGATGAAGTAATAAGACACATTTTGATGAGAGATCAAACTTTTATGGTGCTCTGTTGGCCGCTGAAACTCGTGCTATTAATGGAAAGAAAGGAAAACATAACATAAATAAAGACCCACCTCCAGCAATGCATATAAATGATTTGATAGTAGTAAGAAAACAAATTATTTATATGGGATTTTAGTTAAGAAACTTGTACATAATTTACTCCTTTCATTGTCTATAGGCTTCAATGAATAAAGCTAGAGATTTTTTTATCATTTTTACAGATAAATAAAAGGCAAAAAGAAGCTGTGGAATATGTGCTCAGTGGGCACCACTTAAAATTATTCCTTCCCAAGGAAACATGTAGCCTGGCCTTCTCTTTTTCTGGTGCCAGATGCCCTAGTCGTGATGAGCCTCATTCTAATGAAGCTGTTGCATTCATGAGAAAAAAGATAATGCAAAAAGATGTTGAGGTGCTGTTGGAGAAAGGGTTGTCTGGAATTATGTGTTGACAGTGTTTCTGGTGGGATTGTGATGTGTAGAAGGCAGAACACTGTGATAGTGGGGGTTATTGGCAAGATGCCGATGAACTGCAGTGATGTGCTGAATGTTAAAAGAGGTGGTTGATGTCAGGAGAGAGTGAAGAGTGGAGGTGACAGTTCAGTGATGGTCAGTAATGTGAAGGCAGTTCAAGATTGTTGTATTGTTGTGGTTGTGGTGCACATCAACGAGTATTGTGAGTTCAGGCAACAGTAAATGTGATGAATGCAGTGGCAGTGAGTGTGGTTGCTCTGATATGAAGTTATTGTAGTTGTATGACTGGGTATATGGTTGATAGTGTGCACTGCTTGGCTAAGGAAGGTAGTTGATTGGGGGGTTTGTAGACAGGGAGAGGTAGTTTGTTGACGGTGAGAAGTGAATATGTGAATGTGGTATGATGAAGACTGATGGTGAAGTTGTTGAGATGGAGAAGTGGTTAAAGGTTGTTGTAAAGCAGGGGGAATGTTGTATATATGGTGTTGAGGTATGTGAAGGATGTGAAGTATATGCAGTAGAGTATATACGCAGTAGAGTGATGGGTGTGCTGGGGTTGATTTGTAGCTACTAAAGGGTTAGTTTGATGGTTTATGGGGTTGATATGGTTTATGTCAGTGTGATGGTTTATGGTTTATGCGGTGGTTGGTTAGCAACTTTTGATGGGTAATTGGAAATGGTGGTTATGAAGGCTGAAGTTGAATGAAGTTCAGTGTTCTGTTGTGATAAGGCAGAGAAGAGTGTTTTGGTTGTTTGCTTGTATCAGTTGTATTAGCTGTAGCTGTTGATGAAGTGGTATCAATGGTGGCTGCTGTGTTGTATTGGTGATGGTGAGGAAGAAATGAAGGATTGTGACTGTGTTTGGCCGAGGCAGTAAGGTTGTGAGGAGGTTGGTAAATTTGGTTGTTTATTTGTTAGACTATTTTGATTGTGTGTATTTGAAATATTAGCAGAATTATTTGAAACTTTTCCACTGGTTTGATTGAGTGTTTCCAAATTAGAATTCACTGCAACGTTATCATTGTTACATATAGTTGTTGTCATCTTCTCGATTTGTTATTTTTGGGATCCATATTTTAATATATGTATGTGTGTGTGTGTGTGTAATGTATACATATATCTATCTGTGTGCATATATATATATATATATATATAATATAATAAAAAGGAAATTGAAACAAATGCTGAAATTAATATTATATAGAATAGCGTTTGAAAAACGCTATTGATTTATCAAACGCTATCGTAACTCTATATGAGATGTAAGATTTATGCATCAAAAACGCTATAATAGAATCAAAAACGCTATAGTAGAAAATAAAAACGTTATACAAGCATGACAAGAAATGCTATCGAAAAACATTGTAACGCTATAACATGGTTTGATGAAACGCTATAAAATGTGCTCGAAAACACTATAGAAGTTAAATGAAGGATTATATTCCCTATAGCGTTTAAGTTTAATAACAGAGAAAAAACGCTATGATAGGTAGCAAACGCTATGTCCTTTTGTAAACGCTATTAGCTATTATAGTGTTTTCCTTCCTGCTATGTAATGTTGCCGGCCTACCATAGCTTGTGGTTCCACGGCGTTCTTTGAAACGCTATGGTAGCCTGTTATAGCGTTTTCCAAACTCTTTGAAACCCATAAACTGTTGTAGTGATATAATGACTTTACCAAATTCATCACTATTGCAAACTTAAATTAAAGGATTACCTACTGTCCAAAATCGTGGATATAATGCCTTAATAATCTTCTATATTTAACTTATCAAATTCAATTGATTTCAGGATTATAAAAACAATGTTTATAAATTCTGTTTGTTATTTTATAAGAACTTTAACTTATAAAATCCTTTAATTAACAAATCCTATTTATATCTCATTTGCATTCAAAAATCCAATTTATAAGTTAATTGCTTATAAATCATTTATTTCCAAAATCATTCTTTTTATAAGTTCACAAATTCACAAATCTTATTTGCTGATAAAATCCATTTATTTTGGTTTATAAAATATCCATTTTATAATCTTACATACCTACCATTTATAATAATTCAAAAATCTCGATTTAAATAAACTTATTCTTTTAATAATTTACAAATCGTTATTAAAGTTTATATAACTCCAAAAATCATATTCTGATTATATTTCACAAAAATCATAATTTTTATAACATAAAAATTATAACATTTATTTATTTAAAATAAATCAATTCCAAAATTGAATAAATACTTTCAAAAATCACTTTAAAATCCTTTTAAATTTGTAAATCATCACTTTAACATCTTTAAGTATTCCAAAAATAGGCCCAATGCTGCAACAACACTAAATACATCAATCACGGCATCCAAAACATCATATATCATATGATAACAGAATATATATCAATATCTGTAAATAAATAAATACAGGTGAGGAATCCAGTTGGATCCCTCCAACCTGTCATCTGCAACAAATATACATATTAGAATATGTGTACAATGTCCGCTTCAAGGCAGACGCGCGTACAAAGGGTCATCCGCTCATACACGGGAACATATAGGGTCATCTGCTCCACTAGGCAGGTATATATCCAAATACCAATCAATATATCATATATCATCCAAACAATCATCAATCATCATATAATAATATTATTCTCACTTATATAAAATATCAGCGAGTCAGAAAGAGCGAGTTGTACTCACATTGCTTGTAGTCGTCATGATAGCGATTTATTCCGATTAAAATTAAACAAGCGTTTAATTTCGACCAAAATTTTCACTAGCTCAAACAAATCCGAATCCAGTTTCAAAATGTAGTGCTCATCAATATAGAGCCAACGCAATTCATTTCGTGCGAAACAGACCTCGTATGAAGAAGTTACCGCGTTTTAAAGTTTGTACGATTTTATAATATAATAATTAATCAATTTCTTTTTTTTCTAAAACCTTTGTCAATCCTGGCCGTATATTTTCATTTCCCTCAGATCTAAGCCACCTTCCCCTTCTTCTTCATCACGTTCCTTTGCATGCATGAAACCCAACCTAGCCGCCAATTTCCTTGAATTTTCGCATCGCCTATAACCAACTAGAAGATGATCAGAGGCCGCCATATCGAAGTGCTACTCGAGCACCACCATTAGCCTGAGAATGGTGAAGCTCGGCTATGTATTTTGCTCGAAGAACATGCATGACCTGATGACGAACGCGGCCCATTTGACGACGATTCGTTGCGTGAAATCCAATCATAACCGTTAGATTGATAAATCTCATCGTACTCTACAACTTCGTAGTTGAAAGTTTCTTGAATCGATTTGTGGATTGGAAGATAATTTAAGAAGACTGAAACGAAATTCTGACCATAGAAATAACAATGGCGGTCGGTCCTAATCTCGTTTAGGGTTTAGTGAAAACAATGAAATATGAAGGCCTTTTATAGAAAATTGCAAAACACTATTCATCCCGAAAATTTCCAAACTCGAAACGAAGCGTGCCGCCTAGCGTTTATAATGTTTTACCCCCATTTCAAATGCAATGGAATATATATCGGGAGCCAATTCGATCGTATTTGGAAGATAAGTTTTCGAATCGAATATTGAAATTCAAAATTCACATAAACAAATTTCTACGCGTTTTAGCTTGCCCTAAACAAATTGTGAATCCGATTGATACGAAATTTGAAATATTATAATAATTTAACATTACGGATCCAATGAAACTGGTTTCGTCGAAATCAGAGACTGTTTGAAAAATGGCTTTTTTTACACGTTAATTAAATATTAAAATATTCAATTACAATTTGACTTTTAATTTGATTTTAAAAGTTCTCTAACATTATTTAAATTCAACTAGAATTTATTACAACTTTATAAATCATTTTTTATTCACATTAAATCCAATTTTCAATTATTTACACAATTACAAATGTTAAATTAACAATTTAGTTATCTAATTAAATCCAGATATTAGAAATAAAATCTATTCAGCTTATAAAATTTACTTGGGAATATTTAAAATTAATTAAATATACGAATTTCAGATGATAGAAATTCCGGGTCGTTACAGATATGGAGTCTCGATGCATCTCGAATAGGAACATTTAAAATGATATGTTTTATAACATTGCGATATAATATTCAAGATTACAACTATTTATAATTACTAACACAAACACGTCATTTACGGATTTTGTGTTCAATATTTTTTAGTTAAACATTTAATTATTTATAACACATTGTAACAAATATATAACAGAAAGAAGAAACACCTTTATTTCCAACGAGACTTTATTACATAGTTAATAAATTTGCAATGAATTACATAATCGCCTCTACGTCATACCCTTCACTCTATCAGTCTCTTACACATGGGGTTAATTATGGAATCTCAATCCCATCCCTTTAATCAGCTTCTTGAGAACTGATCGAGTTAAGACTTTGGTGAATGGATCTGTTGTGTTGTCCTTAGTATCTACTCTTTGAATCACAGCTTTTTTCTTCTCAATGAATCCTCTAATTAGATGGAAATTTCGAAGAATGTGCCACGAATTCCTCCGTACTCTTGGTTCCTTTGCGATCTGCATCGCCACATTGTTGTCACAGAAAATCCCATAGGATTCCCAGTATCGAGAATCACTCCGAGCTATTTAAAAACTTGCACATCTAAACCGCCCCTTTTGCTGCTTCATTGAGATGATTACTCGGCCTCCCTCATGGAATCAACACCTATTTCTTGCTTGGAACTTTTCCAGCTAATGGCTCCGTCGTTTAGTGTAAACACATAGATGAATACTGATTTACTGTCATCTATATCACTTTGAAAGCTCGAATCCATATACCCCTTCATAACGAGGTCTCCATTCCCACATATGAGGAATAATTCCTTAGTATTTCTCAAATACTTAAGTATACATTTTACGATCGTCAAATGTTTTTCTTCGAGATTAGACTAATATTGGCTTACGCATCCAAATGCTTATGTCACATCATGTTTAGTATATAAAATGGCATACATTATGGATCTTATGGCTAAAGTATAGGGAATCCTCTTCATATGCTCCTTCTCCTTATTGGTACGAGGAGCATCTTTTTTAGAAAGGACGATTCCAGATTGCTTTTGAACATTTCCACACTTGGAAGTATCCATACTGAAGCTTTTTAGTATGGTATCTATGTACAGGGATTGAGACGACCCCAATAGTCTCTTAGATCTATATTTATAAATCCTAATACCAAGTATATAGATTGCTTCTCCTAGATCCTTCATGGAGAAGTTTTTGGAAAGCCAAGTTTTCACTGATTGTAATAATGAAGTATCATTGCCAATCAATAATAGATCATCATCATAAAGTACTAAGCATACGATAGCATTGCCATGTTCCTTTTTATATAATATATACGCACGCGTCCTCTGTGTTTTGATAAAAACCAAACTATTTGATTACTTTATCAAAATACTTGTTCCAATTCCTTGAAACCTGTTTGAGTCCATAAATGACTTTAACAACTTGCAAGCTTTGCCTTCATTCACACTGACCACAAAACCCTCTGGCTGGGATATATAAACGGTTTCTTCTAAATCACCATTTAGTAAAGACATCCTTACATACATTTGTCATATTTCATAGTCATAGAATGCAGCAATGGCTAGCATAATCCGAATATATTTAAGCATGGTTACAGGTGAAAAGGTCTCGTCACAATCAACACCTTGAATTTGATGAAATTCTTTCGCAACTAGCCTTTCCTTATAAGTCTTTACCTCCCCAACCGCATTTAGATTTTTCTAAAAAATCCATTTGCAGCTGATGGGTTCGGTCCCTTCACTCTGACATACCATTGTATTGCAAAGTATAGGGTAGAGTGACTTGAAGATAATCCCATCGTCTTTTAAATATTGTTGGAATTCATGTACTACACACTCACCTCCTCGATCTGATCGAAGAATCTAAATCTTATGGCATGTTTGGTTTTCTACTAAATTTTTATATTCGATAAATTTCTCATAGACATCGGATTTGTTCTTCATAATTCATACGTATCTTAATCTCGAGAAATTAGGTAACAAAGTAAGAACTATTATCTTTGGTAATAACATGCATAGGGCCATATACATCACTATGTATTAATCTTAAGAGTTCATCAACTCTTTCATTGCTCCCACTAAAAGGGTGTTTGGTCATTTTACCTTTGAGACGCGATGCACATGTGTCAAATGATTCAAGATCGACTGACGGTAGAAAACCTTTGGTTTTCAATTTCTGTAGTCATTTCTCACTAATATGACCTATCCTATAATGCCAAAGATAACTATCATTTATATTGTTATAAGAATTATTCACAGAACACACATAATTAGTTCTAATCACTTAAATGCCATTTTGAAGAATACTATCACAGACTTTATTTCCATTCAAACTAATGTCCATAACATTATTTTCACAATGAATTATATATCCAGTCTCAGATAATTTAGAAACAGAAATATTCCCACAAATAAAGTCTTTTACAAAATAACAATTATTTAATACTAATACTAATCCACTCGACAAAGCTAAATGATAATCTTCTACACCTATTGCATCTACTATAGATCCATCATCCACTTCGAACCTCGTTTCTCCTTTTGCAACGGATTGCTAGTTCCTAAACCCCTATAATGAATTACATATATGATTAGTAGATCTAGTATCTAAAACCCAAGACATTTTATTGATTGCAAAATAGTTTTCAATCATAAATGTACCTGATGGAGCCACAAAACCATTCTGCTTCCTTTCTTTAATAATCTTCAAGTAGTCAGGACAAATCCTTTTCTAGTGACCTTTCTTGTGGCGGTGGTGACATTCACTCTTACCATTGGTCTTCTTACATTTCTTTTTCTTACCTTCTCTTTTCCGCATCTTCGACTCTTTGAAGATGATGCACTACCCTTTATAGCAAGTACTTAACCTTGATCTTTTGATTGTGATTGAGCTGACCTCAACATGTTGAGGAGCTTTAAAAGATTCACATTCAATTGGTTCATGTTATAGTTGAGTATGAATAATTCATATTAAGGATTAAGTGAACCAAAAGTCAAATCTACTTGCAATTCGTTGGTCTTCTGTATGTCCAATTGCGAAATCCTATCAATATAGCCTTTCATCATTAGCACGTAATTGTCCACTCTCTGTCCTTTGGTCATTTTGGTGTTAAACAGTTTCTTCACAAGCTCATACCTTGCTGAATGTGGCTGCTCGCCAAATAGAGCCTTGAAACTATCAAATATCTCATGGACAGACATGTTTTCATGCTACCTCTATAATAACTTGTCTAATGTAGGTAGCATGAAAACTTAGGTGACCTCTAGGTCTAACACCCATTTTTCATAAGCAAGTTGCAGTTCGAGGTCTGCACCATCAGTAGGTTCCTCTTTGGGTTCTCATGTAATAGTAGTCCAAAGGCAGTCGTAAGTTAACGCTATTTTGATTGCTCTTAGCCTGTCGGTATACTTAGGTCCAATGTGTTTGTTGTTTTCAAAAAATAGTTTTGGCGTTGGCATTTTCTACAAGTTTAAGTGTTGAATTATTAGGACAAGTCATAATAGATATTCTTACAGTATTAGTAGGTTAAATTATATGTTTCATTCTACTAATAAGCTCCTACTAGTCTTATGTTTTGCCAAATCCTAAGTGAAACATATAAGTCTTTCGACTTCACTAGTAGGTATTAGGGCTCGTGTGTTTTAGAATTTTAACCTTGAGAAAAGCTCAACAAATCATACTTCCACATATGATGGATAACTCCTTATCGATTGTATCACATACAACTCTTAATCTATGGTACCTTGACCTAATCCGCCTTTACCTTGAGGAAAACTCAAAAAATAAAGTTGGATTATTCATGCGGACTGACCATTTCGCAACGGACTAAGTATAATGCACATACCTTAAGGAAGGCTCAACAAATATGTGCAGTTATCTTACCTTGTCTATTCGATAATTAATAGTACTACAATAACATCCTTAGTTTGAAGGAAACTCAACAACTAAAGAGAGGCAAGTAATCTATTAATATATAAATGGTAGAGGACAACATTATATTAAAGATTTACAATCTTCAACATATTATATTGAGTGATATCGACTTATGAAATAATGTAATTCTTATGGATTACCCTCGTGATTCAAGCATCTGGCATATCAAAAATCATGGTATACGTACGATTACGTATGTATTTATTCCTTAAGTCTATTTTGGGTTTCTTTAATGTCCACCTTTAGTTTATACATTTATATTATGTAAGTTTTATTTTATATAACTTTTATATTTCATATTACTTATATAATAGTCTTATGTATAATATTATATTAATTAAATCGTATTTGATTAATTAATTAATCAACATGTTAACTAATTTTATATTATTTAAATATAACATTTATATTAAATATTTATTACAAATTATAACCTTTATAGTATTACAGATATATCTTATATATATATATATGTATGTATATTCATTTAATTAATTAACCTTTAAATTTATTTATTTAATTGAACTGTTTTAGTTAAATTACTTTAATTTCGAAAATCATTACTTACATGTACATGCATATTCATAATATCTTAAATGTTTTAAACTATCATAACATATATCACAACATATATATTACATGCATATACATTTTATTAGTTAACTCGTTAATTAATTTAACTAACTAATCTTATTAATAAATTTATAATTTTCAAATTTTATTTTTATATTATTTTTCAAACATTTTGAAAACTTTATTGTATTATAAGTTTTATAATACTTTATATCTTATTTAAAATTTAAATTTAAAATTTAAAATCCTATACATTTTTTATTTTCACAAAAATTTGAAAATTAGCCCAAGGTTCGCGCCTCTTCTATTAGGGGCAACCTTTGGGATATGAACTTAATAGTCGACCCTAACATGACTAATTTAGACTGCATAGGCTATTGATCTCTGACACCATTGTTGGAACCAAGAAAGCCCGCAATGGAAGATATAAGTGAATGTCAATTTCTTTTACCCAATTGAATCTTTATTGGGCCTATGAACTCTAATTCACTTAGAATATTTCTAAATTTAATCTAAATAAAATCAGGTATTTTATTTAAATTTATGAATTATTGTTTGAAATTTATTTGATTATGGTTTTACTTAATATATACATATGTATCTCATATATATATATATATATATATATATATATATCTGTGTGTGTGTGTGTGAGTGTGTGGCATGTGTAACATAGTAATCCATGCAAGGTATAACATGTCTATTGTTATCGAATAAATTTGCTAACGCAAAAAATGATTAGGAGTAGAGTTAACCAATAAGAGGCCTTGTCTAGGTTATTGGAAGTCACTAGAATAAAGTATTGAATATTATCAAAGTCATAGGTTGGAGAATGCATGATTCTAAGTCCATAATAATTCTTAGTATTGTCAACATTGTTACTTTGAAAATCATGAATAACTCGAATCAATATGCAAGGCAATGTTCAAGCCTTAATTCAAAGTCAGCCAAATATGCAAGTCTTAAGTTCAAATCGAGTCAATATGTTACTTAATTATTCAATATCCAAATCCTTATATGTACGAAGTTCAAGAATAACAATCGGCAAAATCCCTAAATTGATTTAGGGTTTGCAAAGTTGAAAATGCAAGAAGTGAGAAGAGAATCAAATTCGTCCCCTAAAATTACACCCCTAGGCCCTTATTTATAAAGGAAGAAATGCGGCCTGGTAGTTGTCTTCGGCTCTCTTGGCTTCGACGATCTTAGTGTTGACATGCTTCACTTCGGTAGTCATCGATGTTCAACATTATTGAGCTTTTCCTTCATTCCATTAATAAAAATATAGGATAATAGTGTATGGTATTCGCTTGCTTTTATCATGATAGTCGACTTCGTTCATAAGTGAGCAACGGTACCAGCTTAAGTCAATGCAAATATGAGGCAATGATAATCATAAGGCTATATTAATGGCTCGTGGATATTGACGGCGTTCATCATCAACACTGCTTGGCAAAGGCACGTGGCATCCTCCAAATGTCATATAAAAGTCTTCGACATTGATGTATTCTTGGTTTCTTGGACTTGTTGATGATATGAGATGCCAATGTTGATGATGGTCGGTGTCGTTGGTGTTGATGACCTCTTGCATTTAAGCCCTCTTAATTAATCATCGATGACATTAGTTGAAGCAGTGAAAAGCGTCGTCATTTAATATCCCCTCGAAGTTGATGATTCTTGGTGTCATTGTAGGGCAATATCCTCAAAGTGCTATGAAGTGTAGCACTTCTTTAATGCAATGTTAACATCTCTTGTGATGGCCGATGACGAGCTTGTCTTGATTACAATAGGTAAACAGCAACGTCGCCAAGTGACATATCAAGGAGAATCGATATGGGTTGTATCAACACTCATTGGTGGCCTACGATGTTGATCACTTACGATACTATATAGGTTTGGAATCATTGACCCTTTTACTGCTTGCGATGTGGTTTATCTTCTTATATTTGCTAAGTGTGGCACCCTACTTCTTGGATGTTAATAACATATCTTCGATGATAACGACGGAGATAACACTTTCATTGACATCGGCACTATTGTTTTATGCATTGCTTGTTGCCAAGTAGCACTTCAAACTCCTTCGACAACCATTATAGTAGTAACATTTGCTCTGGGTATAGGAGAAGTGTTGACTTTTCAAGTCAACGGTATCAGCATCATCCTTTCCCGCCTTTTGGTCTTCTTTCATCAATCTAGCTATTTATTTGATGCTGATCCAACGGCTTTGATGTGCCTATTCTTCCTATAAATACCTATGTCGCTTCTCCTTTCTTTCTTTGCCTATAATTGAAAGCTCAAGCAGGGAATCAAAAAATTAAAAATCTTTTAAATCTCAAGCACCCAGTTTTCATTCAGGTATGAAATTTTTGATTGATTTAATTAAGAAGCTGATGCAAACAATCAGGCTCTAAGGTCGTTATTAGGATTTGATTTAGGCTTGTTATTAGGATTTGATTTTGGGGTTTTACACATTGCTCATGATTCTATTTGAGTTTTATCGACCTCATATTAAAATTAGGATTCGATCTTAAAGCCTTAATATTTATTAATTTCAACAATGGTGGATTTAGATTAGATTATTAGCATATCTTTATCTACGTTATAACGTTAATTAGAGTAGGCATTACATAAGGTATGTTCTAGATAAATTGGTGAAGAAGAAGATTTATTAGACCCGAAATCCATTATTGAATAACTAAGGCAACACTCATAACATTATTATGACAATCAATACTGATGGTTTTCGATATCATTATGACACTCAAAGTTTATAAAACCCTTTATCACCTTATTAGTCCATCGTAAACGATGAAAGAGAAATGCAGTGACCTATTTGAAGTTATAAACATTATCTGATGCAATATTAATATCTTTGACAATAATTTTAAAACGATGTTGGGATGTTGACGTGACACTCGACATCAATATTTTTTTTACTACTTTGACAACATCAAACTTTGATTTTGGTAAGATGTGACAATCTCTTACTGATGTGACTGTCGACATTGGTAGGGTACTTCGTTTTTTAGTTAACAATGATAGTGTCGAAGTCATTTCATATCTTATTGATTAAGTTGAAGTGCGACAACCCTTAGTTGAGGATATAGAGGTCATCGACAATGTGTGTTCTGGTGAGATGCGATGTCGTTAAACTCGACGCTAATTATGGGCAATGCTTACGAGCATAGTTCAATAGCAGTAGCCTTATTGTGTTTCTTTATTTTTTATGATCATTTTGACATTGCAAACAGAGCTTTGCATGACATCTACCCCTTCGATGCCATTACTTTTAACATGTTATAAATTGTTTAACCAGTTATTATATTTTCAATCCACGTCGTTGTTATTCATCAGTGTCGATATCCTTATCATTTCGGTGTTAGTCATGGTTATGAAGCTTGTTAATATTTTACAGCACAAATTTTGCAAGATTGTTGACATAGGCTTATTGATGCTAATAGCTTTATTACTTGTTTTCGACCTCAACATCACAAGTGGAACTTTATACAATACCATTACTCACGATATTGCTATTTTAACACGTCACAAACTGTTTAACTGATTAATATATTACTAATTCATACTAATGCTTATCCATTAACATCGATAACCTCATTATTTTCAACATTAGCCAATCTATAGCATTTATTAATGTTCTATGATTATATGATTCTTGACAATGATTTATCTTGGTTGTTATGGGATTATAGACATCGTATGTTAACCCCCATTTTTATAGCTCTTTCATGAGACTCCTTTACGTTTTCTAGCAAACTTGTCGTATGTTATTTATGTGTTGTTGTCTTGCGACTAACATATACCTTATCACTTTGGCAGTAAATAGATTACTTAAGCAATCATTTTAGACTTATCACGTATTAAATTCTTATAATGTGAATTATGGTAATTTTTTAAGTTTGAAATAATATCACCTTGTAGAAAAATGGAGGGTCAACAATCCATCATGAAGTCCATTAAGAAAGCTAGTTTAGGATGTAAACCTTCACCTTCAGTTAGCAAGAAGAAAGATGTTATTTCAAACCCATTACTCATCACATCTCAAGCCGAGGTTGACTCTATTCTCAAATAATATGGAATTACTAGGGTCGAAGCCATTCCTACTGGCCCCACATACAATATTTATAGCCCATCATAAGGGTACTTTTCTTTCACTCCCACACATATCTGTCATACGGACTATCTCCTCTTTTCCGTCTTCCTTTTGAGATATCTGGAGCATCTGAATAGTGCATCAATCTAGTTCTTGCCAAATGCTTATACACACTTGACTTGTTTGGAAGTTTTAGCTTGGGAGATCGGACTTTCTTCCCTAAGTGTGAAATTCCCAATTATATAGCTAGTCTTGCTAAGGTTGGTGAACAACCAGGCCATCAATTGTATCAAATCCATCCTAATCCAAAAAGCTTGATTCTTGAAAGTGTTAACAAAATAAGAGGATGAGAAACTCAATTTTTTGGTCAAATGCTTCTCTAATATCTGAGGAACAT
This sequence comes from Allium cepa, assembly GCA_030765085.1. Classification (NCBI taxonomy): domain Eukaryota; kingdom Viridiplantae; phylum Streptophyta; class Magnoliopsida; order Asparagales; family Amaryllidaceae; genus Allium; species Allium cepa. Next base: position 1,049,964,980 of record CM060941.1, read on the forward strand.
TTCCTACAAGTAAGTTTCTTTTTCCTGTTTATCCATGTTGATTTATTATTCTTTACTAACAAATGTCTCATTTTTAGATTCTACCTCTAAGAAGTTAAACTCAACCTGTAGGGAAAATGGGGAACATGCTTAGACTATTAACCCCGGCCAATCTTCTTCAATATTCAATCATGTTGGACTACCATGAAGTTATGGGAGAGCCTCCGATGGTGAAGTACAAAGCTCGAGGCAAAACTTGTTGGTAATTGGAAAGCCCGAATCTTTTACATCTAATTCCCTTGTTCAGCCCAAGATACCTTGTAAGATACCATTACATTCATTTGAAATCTATTATAATACCATCTCATAAGTTTATTCCTTTGATTCTAGCTCATTTGCTTTGATAATTGCTCATATAAAGGAAAAAAGCCATAATTGACGCTTCTAAAGACAAGTCGGGAAAAAATGACACTTTTGTCTTGGTTCAGGTTCCCGAACCTCAATCTCTTAAGGATGCTATATCTAGCTCATTCACTCTTGCCAAAAGGAAACTAAGTGATATTTCTACTGTTGCACCTACCCCTAGTAAGAAGCCTAAAATTAGGGACGTGCAGTCCCCTGTTGTTATTGATGTGGAAGAATTGGTTGGCACTAATTCAAATCTTGAGACCTTAAATCTTAACATTGTCAGAAATGAGCCCCGGCAGATGGCTGAAGCAAAGCATTCTCAGGATAAACTTCTTTGTATCACATTCCCAAACTCTCCTAAAGCACTGAATCATATTTATGAGAATCTTGGATTTCTTTTACACTAGAAGATCTACTTCCTTCCAAGTCTGAATCAAATATCCCAATTAGTAAGTTTGACGACCTTCACTAGCTGGTCATTCAATCCCCTTCTTTTGCTGCTTTCAAGCCATTGCAATCTTCCTCCTATACTCATCGATTCGCCCTTCTTAAGCAACATTTATTGGTATGTACCTCTCTTTTTTAACTATTTTATACTCTTAATATTTCACGTATAAATCTTAACTCAAGTTTTATTGCTCGTTCTAAATTGCCAAACATTTTTTTTATTTCAAGAGGAAGCCTTAGAATCTCTAGCGAGACATCAAAGCTTAAGGAACATAACTGCTTGCTTAACAACTATATTATTGATTTAACCACAGCAAAGGATGATGCAGTGAAGGAAAAAGAAAAGGTAGCTACTTCTCTGAAGGAAACGAAAGCTTTACTCCTTATTGAAAAGAGTGATACACAGATTTCAGATGGCAGGATAAAGGCACTAGAATTAGCGCTTGGCGACGCTGAGAAGGAGGACACACTCTTAGCAGAGAATGCATCCCTTAAAAAAGGCTAAGGAAGAAAACAGCTCTTTTAGATAAGTCATCTGGAATAATTAGGGATGTAAAACAGAAGGTGTCTCATTCCCTCTGCAAGCCCCTTGATACTATTACCGAGAGTTCCAAGAGAAGGTGCTCTTTATCGCCTATGTTGATAACGCCCACAAATGCTTTGATTTTGGCTTCCCTTCTCTTCCTCGAGCATGATAGATAAATTTGAAGTGATGTTGAATAAATCTCAAGCACTTGGAGGAGGTCCCTATGAGAAAGAGGAAGAGATTGATGCTATGAAGCTATTAAGATTCGATGATCCGTCGGTTGATGAGGATATGGAATCGGATGAGGAAGAGGAGGACAAAGATGGAAATAAAGGTGATGGTGGCCAAGGTGGCGGCGACCATAATGACGATGGTCACAATGGTGAAGATAATGATGATGATAACGATGAAGGTGATAGAATATGGCTTTTTGGATAGCCAGATGAAGAGTTTCTCTATAGAGCTTACCCGATGTTAACCCAGAAAATGGATCAACACGTTGGTTTGAGTATGAAAGCACCAGCCTTAACGGCAATCTAGAAAACAACAACATTGGTCACAAAAATAAGCAAATAAAAAGAAGAAAAGATAAAAGCGACACGAATCGGTGAAATCTATTGCTTACATCCACCTTATAATTTATTTATCACTTGTAGTTTCGTATTACAAGAGATTTTGAGGAGGAGAGGAGAAGTCGCATTTTCTATTTAAGTTCCTCTTTTCTTTTGCAATACTAGGTGCATTTATAGCTATAAGCCTTGACCTAGTGCTGGTATGGAATTGTAACAACGCTGGCTAGGCTGATATCAATTGCACCATAATCTTCTTATTTAAGGTAAGGATGAAGGGAGTTAAGGAATATTTGAAATGGAAATGGTTGGCATTAATTAGTAACAAATAAGCAAGTTATTATGGCATTTATTGGGCATTAAATCCGGCTTTGATGGGTAATGAATTGGTATTTATAGTGGAGACATGACTCGTTTTATTAATTATTTGAGGTAATAAATGAAAGGAAATCAAAAAGTAAATCTTTAATTTCTTCTTCAAGGATGGTGACTAAATTACTGGATAAGATTTTCCCCTTGAAGTATGCCTTGTTGGCAATGAGGTATGCTTCACTAAAGAACTTGTGTTGGTGAAAGCAAATCTATCGGCAGCAAATTCTCATCCCTCTGGATGTTTGACAGATGTTAAGTGTTGGACCATTTCCGCACAAGGAGATAGAGTTAATCATTCCTATTCCAGAGCATTCATATTTAAGAGATGCTTTAGAGAACAGTTCTCATGTTGCTTCTATAACCTTTGATTGAAAGCAAAAACGATGCTGTAAAGATTTTTGAAAAGTGTCGCCCTTAGGAACGAATCAGAGCATGGTTGTGGACCGTTTGGGGTTGCTCATCACATATGTAAGTCGTTCTCAATGGCCATATCTAGCAATAATAATAGAAGATTAGAAATTCATATATATTTGGAAATAATAATAGAATACCAGGAATCCAAATCTGGCAATAATAATAGAAGACCAAAAATCCAAATCTGACAATAATAATAGAAAACCAGAAATCGTTATCTGTAAGCTAAAAATTACGTTTATTGGGGAGCATAAATGGCGTATATACGATAGACTTTCCTTTAAAAAGATTTTTTTGATTTGAAGCACCACTTGGATTGGATTTTAATGGATCTTCCTCTAGAAGACTGATTGATTTGGAGCACTACTTTGCTAGGATCTTTAATACATATTTCTCTAGAAGGCTGATTGATTTAGAGCACTACTTAGCTCCAATTTTGATAGAGTTGTTCGGCACCATCTTAGGTGTTGATCATTATTTGGATCGGATCTCTTATTAACGTCTTAAATAATGATTTAGGTTTGTCGCCTGATGTGTTTGGTATGCTATCTTGAGCGGAACCAAATACTTACCCGACCTACCTTTAGAGGCACTTCGGTGAGGCCTTTGATGATGACACTCAAGGCTTGTTTGGTGCTTTGGACTGGCTAAAGGTTTACCTATCATCCCTCTAGGAGACGCTTTGGTGAGGCCTTTAATGACGGCACTAAAGGCTGAATCGATGCTTTAGTGAGGCCTTTGATGACGACACTAAAAGCTTACTCTATCCTATCTCTAAGAGGTGCTTCAATAAGGCCATTGATGACATCGTTGAATGCTTAGTCGATGCTTTAGTGAGGCCTTTGATGGTGAAATTAAAGGCTTACTCCATCTTCCCTCCAAGAGGCATTTCAGTAAGGCCTTTGATGACATCACCGAAGGCTTTTAGAAGGCTTGTGATGGCCATATTCTTTATCTTAGGAGATCCTACTTAACCATGCAGATTTACTTATTTGAAGAACCTTCCATTATTGTAAACTCGTTTAACACCTCTTTACAAATTTGTCAAGTTATCATTGCCATAGAAAATTATTGATCATCCCTTCCAGGCTCCTATGTTGGTTGGTGTCATAGTCGTTTGCAAGATGATAATGACAATTTGATCCTCCAATATTGCTTTCGAACCTAGGTATTCTTTTTTGTGAATGCTAATATTTAAGCTCATTTTTAGTTAAGAAATAGATGTTTTCCATAGAAGTGGTGAGAGTGCAATATTTTGGAAGTCGTGATTTAGAGGCTAATCCTTTTAGCTAATGCTTAGCTCTTTTGTTGCTTACACTAATTTCCTTAACTTCCACAACAAGATTCCTTTTCAAAGAATCTCGAGTTTCGTTTTCTCGTGCCTAAGAATACCATCCCACTTTCTAGTGAATCGTTCAAAATCCTTTATTACTTCTCTTTCAAAAATAGTCCCCTTGGCTTGAAGTTGAATCTCTTTTCTTATTCTTGAGAAGACATTATCTCTCTTGCACTATTTTCCTATGGAAAAATTGATGATGACCCTAGATAGAATGGATTCAAGTTCCATTTATCTGGGTTATAAGACATTACTTGTCTTCTCTTGTTTTCCATGATCTGTAGTGCCTTGATTCTTAAGAATTGTTCCTCGTGAAGCCAAGGGTCATCAGTGATGGGGTAAGTGGGCCTACTTGTTTGAGGCTTAGAGGATACTTGTTCAAACATCTTAACACGGTTAATTGGCATGACTAAGTAAAGCTTAATTGATGCAATCAAAGGTGAGTTGATTTAAATGGGATATGCTTCGTTGGGTGAGTTCTTTAAGCCCTAAATATACAGGCTAGAGTGGTTACACTTAAGGTTTTAACGAAATCGAAAGTTCGAGCCTTCCTTCTAGCACCTAAGTGATAACAAGTTCTTTAAGCCCTAAATATACAGGCTAGAGTGGTTACACTTAAGGTCTTAACGAAATCGAAAGTTCGAGCCTTCCTTCTAGCACCTAAGTGATAACAAATAAATTTTCTAACCCCAAAAGTGATTAGGAAATAGAGTTAACCAATGAGAGGCCTTCCCGAGGCTATTTGAAGTCACTAGAATGGAGTATTGAATATTATCGAAGTCATAGGTTGAAGCATGCATGATTCCAAGACCGTAATAATTCTTTGTATTGTCAACATTGTTACTTCAAATATCATGAATAATTCGAATCAATATGCAAGGCAATGTTCAAGTCTTAATTCAAAGTCAATCAAATATGCAGGTCTCTAGTTTAAATCAAGTCAATAGGCTATACAATTGTTCAATATCCAAATACTTATGTCTACAAAGTTCAAGTATTACAATTGGCAATATCCCCGGATTGATTTAAAGTTTACAAAGCTGAAAATGTAAGAAGTGGGAAGAGAATCAAATTCGTCCCCTAAAAATGGTACCCCTTATTTATGTAGGAAGAATGTGGCCCGGTAGTTGTCTTCAGCTCTCTTGGCTTCGGCGATCTTGATGTTAACGTGCTTGAGTTCGACAGTAATCAATGTCGAACATTGTTGGGATTCACCTTCATTCCTTTAATAAAGTACACGACAACAACAAACTATGGTATTGGTGACTTTTATCATGATAGTCAATATCCTTCATAAGTGATCGATGGTACCAACTTGAGTCAATGCAAGTATGAGGAAATGATAATCATAAAGCGATAGTAATGGCTTGGTGGATATTGACAGCGTTCACCATCGACACTACTTGGCATAGGTACGCAGCGTCTTCCAAATGCCATATGAAAGTCATCGACATTGATGTTGTCTTAGGTTCTTGGACTTGTTGATGATATGCTATGTCAATGTTGATTATAGTCGACATCGTTGGTGTTGATGACCTCTTGCATTTAAACCCTCTTAACTGATCATCGATGAAATTAGTTGGAAGTAGTGAAAAGCGATGTCACTTAATATCCCCTCGATGTTGAAGATTCTTGATGTCATTATATGGCAATGTCCTTGTAGTGCTATGAAGTGTAACACTGCTTGATGTAATGCTAACACTTTTGTGATGGTCAACGATGAGCTTGTCTTGATTACAATAGGTAAACAGCGAAGTCACCAGAGGGCCACATCAATGAGATTCGCTATGGGTTGTATCGACACTCATTGATGGCCTACGATGTTGATCACTTACGATACCAACTAGGTTTGGCATCATTGACCCTTTTATTACCTGCGACGTGGTCCATGTCCTTCTATTGGCGAAGTGCGACACCCTACTTCGATTCTAATCACATGTCTTCGATGATAACGATGGAGAAAACAATTTCATGGACATCGGCACTATTGTTTTTATCATTTCTTATTACCGTGGTCAAGTCGCACTTCGAACTCCTTCAACAAAAGTTATAGTAGTAACACCCACATATAGATGTTGGGATTTAAATCACAATGGACATATTAGCTCAGTTTATATGTATTGTATGTTGTCAAATATGTGCTTGTACGTATAGTTATAAATGATTATATATGTATGTGTCGATATGTATGTATATGTATGTGTATATATATGTATATGTATAAAATATGTTTTATTATTAAAATATTACAAAAAATTATATTTATGTATTTATATAACTACATGTTATATTTTAAATAACAATGAAGATATTTATAAATATAATAAAATATATTTTTTATGAATATAAAGAATTTTTTAAATTATATATATATGCATAAATATTAAATATAATAATTAATGGTAAATTACTTAATATCATATTATTTACATAAATATAAATATATGTATATATCTATATATATACATTTTTTTACTTTCGAGTTCGAAAACATGTCAGATTTTAAGTTCTTATGATTTTAGTATTTTAAACATATATATTATAAATTATTAGATAGTTTTAGCCTTAATTAATTGGTATAAAATAATTATATAATAAAAATTCAAATTTTAAATTTTCAGAAAATTTAGGATCATATTTTAGTGGTTACGAAATATTTCCAAATTTTTTCAATTAAGACAATATTTTTAATTAAACAATTAATAACCAGTTGAGATCTAAACTAATCTTAAAATTGTAAATTTAAGTTGAAAAAAATATGAATTTTTTTCAAAAGCATCTAACATGATGAATTAATTTTTAAAATATTAAATTATATTTCCAATACATGGTTGATTTTATATAAATTTATTGAACAATATATTCATTAAATATTGATAATAAATATGTAATAATAACGAAATTTTTTTTTGGCACTTAAAAGTCATAATAAACATAAACATGTATTAGAAAATTTTAGATCAATATTATATATTATATATGAACATATATGCTTTAATATAAATTGTATATGAAAATTCATAAATTAACATACATACATATATATTAAACTAAAATTAATTAAACATATAATATCATATTACAAACATATATTATGAATATAATCATTACATTTTAAACATATATCCAGTCTCTGCTGTGACAGAATAACATTACATACAAAAATCTCACCTAACCAATTAAATAACAACAATACATCTATACTCACCCCCTACTTATGCCGCTTTAAACGAATTCTTTAATGACTTCCTCCTTCTTCTACTTGTGTGTTTGCTTCATACTTGTTACTTTTTTATGAGGTGAAGACAATATGACCTTTTTCTTCTTCGTACTTATTGTTTTATTAATATTGGCGTTTACTTCATGCATGCGGTAACTGATAAACATGGTTCGGTAATTAGAAAACAACCAGTATTTATGTTTCCTTGAAAATTGGATATGGGCCATCAGTTTGAAATTAAATAACGTAGATAACTGATTTGATAAAAAAAATTAGGAATGCAATGACTAGCGTTTCACGTTTTCCTTTTGAAATTTCAAAAATATCTTTATCAATCAATGGAAATACATCATCAGTTAGCAACATCCACCATCCTTTATTCTCAACTACTCTTCAATGAAATTTTACTATCAATTTACCACGAACAACACCAATAAAATAACTTGAAATTAAAGCGTTGTAATTATCAAAAATTTGCACTTATAACACACGGTCGCTCTAGCTACTAGATGCATGTACGTGCGGCGGTTTATAGTAGTATGGAAAGAAAAGAAAAAAAGCGAGAATATATTTTCTTGTTTTTCACATATACGGTCCTCTATCACATATTGTTAGTGTCCTAATCGAACGTCGGGAGTTTTTACATAAATGACTGGTAGAGTAGGAAATATTTCGACCATAATCTAATGTTGAAGTGGGGGAAAAAGGCAATGAATTGGTTTGAAGACTACACGATCATTGGTAACGATGAATCAGATGCATAATCGCTTATTTTACTCGGTGTATGGATATTAGTAAAATATTAATATTGTAATTATTGAAATATTGGAACTTTAAGAATGCATTGGTTAAAAAATATGTTCCAGCAATTAAGTACAATATTGAAGACTGCAATTTCTTTTCCTTATTTGCGTAATTAACAAAATTTACCTAAACCAAATTGTACATCTGTTATAGTTATCAGGAAACTTTCCGAATTAGTAATTCCTTTGTAGACCAATGCATGTATCATAGCCATCTCGTCTACCCCTGACTGGATCAATGAAGTACAAAAAACATTCAGTATGGTCCGGTGCAAATGTTACTTTGTAACCAGCATTCATTTAAGGTTTTCAATGGATATCCGAAAAACTCAAAATACGTTCGTATCCGTATTTGAAAAAACGGTCAAATATCCGACCTCTAGTAAAACGGATGCGGATACGAACACATCCGCATTCGAAAATTATTCATACAGTTTTTTGTCAAAATTATATTTTAAATTATATATGTTTTAGTACAATGAAAGATATTTATTTGTTGTTTTAATACAGTTAATGGTTTATATTATATGCATTTAATGCTTATTAAATGTTCAGAACTATTTATCATCACCACCTTTATTTATTTTGAACACTTTTATAGTAATGAGATTGAAAAGAATTTATGTTAAGCTAAAATGTTTTATTTATATTTCTTGATTTATTGATCGGCAATGGATATGATAATTATCCGCGGATATTCGACATGAGAAAATGATGCCGAATACGGATATGACACTATCCGCATCCGAGAGTATCCGTCGACGGTGTACATACCATAAATTTTGTATGCAATTTTAGTTGGTGATTAGTATTTCTTTACATTGTCTAAGCTTTCCAATGCTTACATCAAAAAATTAGTTGCTGGCCGTCCAAATTAAATCACCAGTCGGTTATACTTATATTTCTAATATCAATATGATCACCGTAAACAAATATGTACAAATCCAACATTCGGCTTTCAGTTCTTTGATAAATGCATTTAAATTTGCGACTTAGTATGCAACGTATATGTATAGTTTTATTTTTTTAATGTTTTGATGAACTTTTATTTTTAATGTTTTTATATAGCGTGCTCTCATTAAAACTCGATTTAAACTTAAGGTGTGTTGTTTTCAATATGTGGATTTGTTGCTAGAGAAATGTTTGACTGTGGTCTAGCAACTCGGTTTTGAATGTATTCTTTTTCTAAACTCACACTTATCAAGGTACAGTGAATATTTTTCATTTTCGTTGGTGTTTGGGGCCTCTAGGTTGAACAAAAAGGCAGGAAATTGGAACCGTGCATGATAGATTTTAAGCAATGCTTCACGACAGTGACATTTTATTTTGTCAATTACTGGGCTATGTTTCAACTTATAAACATGAAACATCCTTTTACAAGTAATCAAAAATGAACATGTAATGCATTTGAAAAGTAAGAAAAGAGATCTTTCATGTAATGAACATGTTATATAGTAATCGCACCATTGCTTCTTAATATAAAGTGAAATACATATATCCCCTGGAATGTCCAAAGATAAGATACCACCGTTTCATTCATGATATTAAGATCACCTTATTACTAAAAATTTCTGTTGTACTGTTCTATACGCATACAACACATATATAAGTAATGAGATGAATGATTAACGCATTAAGATAAATACAGTATTTACACAAGTGTTACGGCACGCGATTTGCACATGAATTGTTTTTCTGCAAATTGTGTAAGTTGATCACATTAAAGAGAAATGATTTATATGAATATTCAACCGTATTTTTTGCATTGAAATTGTTTGTTATTGGTTTAAATTTTATTTCCAAGTTTCAATGCCTATGGACGCGCGCAGATATATACATTTAATTTAAATTTTTATTTACATCAGTAATTAACTATTTGTTTGTTAGATCTTATTTTCGAGTGATATTAAGATAAGATTTATGCTTAAATTTGTAAAAGAACTTTATTTGATGGATTCTATATTCAAGTGATGTTAAGATGTAAAAATATTTGTAAATAAATTTTTTTGAATTTGGTAAAAAAAAAATTATTATTAGATCTGATTTTTAAATGATGAAAAGATTTTGTATTAGAGTTATTTTTAACGGTTCACGCTGACAACGATTCGATACATATCAATGAATAGGAACTCCAGCTGTCAAGCTAACGTGTATATGTACACTAAGATTTAACTTAATAGTTTCTGCACATCAATTTGTCACCCTAATTACTTCATACTATATATCAAATTCTAACATGCATACATGACTAGCATTATCCTTCTGTCCATCGCAACCTACCTATGAAACTGTTAAACAGACGCTAACACAGTACCGTTCTCTATTAAAAAAAGGAAAAAAAAGAAGAAGAAAAAGAAATCAATACAGGAAAAAGGGGGAAAAAATGCTTACATCGCGAACCAATGTGAAGCAGGAATCATCAAACCATTGTGAAGAATCTTTCACAAGGTGATTATTAAAAAATAAATCTGACAAATTATTTGTAACCGGAAACATTTATTCATCTTCAGTTTAAAGGAAAACAGGAACGACTTCCCTTATATATCAAATGATCCTTCCACGCGACAATCTTTCATAGGCCCAGCCATCGACCCAGACTCCACCCGAATGTCTTCGCAAAACACATCCAATTTTCTCCACCACGTGGGATCGTTGACAGAAGCGTCCGCGGTAACTCTAACGTCGAAGACACCCACAACACCGACGTCGATCTTCGGATCCACCATGAACTTCGCTTTGACGACCGCCACGGAATTTCTCTCCTCCTCCTGCTTGAATGGAAACAGCGTGCTCGTACCTATAAAGTAGCTGTCGTAGTACAGGGAAGCGACGATGTTATCGTAGGCGATCGTTTTGGTCGCATGGGAATCGGGTTTTCTGATTGTGAAATTAAGGGCGATTTGGTAGGAAGATGTGGCGTTGATGAAGCTTACGGTAAAGCTTGAAACTGAAAAATTGGGGAGGGGAGTCGGTGGTATCATCATCATTTGAGCTATCATCGTTACAATGAATAACATAATACAGATATAAGCGCCCGTAAGCACACAATTTTTAAAATAGGATTCGGGCTTAGGGGATCCGTTATGGTTTCCGTTGGGGAGAGGATGGTAATTTTGAAGGACTGGATGGCCAGTGACAACAGAGATCTGATCGTCACCGTCTTTGCTGTTTGCTGAGGAAGTCATGGGGGAGGGACGGCGCTAGTTGTTAAATGGCGGCTCGGAGTTGAGTTAACTGCTCCTCTTATAATAGTGGATAATGCTACGAGCAGGGCTGGCCGGGCAGCACACTGACTGGGCCGGGCCTAGCAAGGAGGCTCGAAACTACGGTTGGTGCTTGCTGAGGAAGTCATTGGAGGAGGGACGGGACTAGGTGTTAATGGCGGCTGAGTTGAGTTTGAAGCGGGAAATAATCATGTTTACTGGTTCAAAGTTGATGCGGGTAACCACGAAACTAGTAGCAACGTTTTACTGAGTCATTGTTCTTATCTTTAGTTGTAGTAGTGGTCAGAGTTTGAATTAGTCTTTTCTGTTCCAGTTTAATAATTTTTTTTATTTAAGTTGTAAAGGCTGTATTAGCCAGCTTGTTCTAAAGGAATTTGACGAGTGCAATTTATCCAAACTGTTGTTGTTAGTGTTGCCGCTTTTACTTTCAGTACTTCTTAACAATCTGGTATTAGAGCGAGGTTGTCATCTGAGATAAAAGGAGAGGTGCAGTTTTCTCAAGTAATGTAAGGACAGGAAGGAGAGAGAGAGAAAGACAGCTTAATGAGCATTCCTATATTTGATGGCGATTATGAGCACAGAGAGATGCTCTTGGAGAACCTGCTGCGTCGAAGGAATGGTGGCACTTGATGCTGAATATGTAGAACCAGTCAAAGGAGAAGTGTTAGATTGAAGGGCGGAGAGCACAGCTAGCTGATCTGAAGCTGAAGGAGCTCAAGGTGAAAAACTATTTGTTTCAAGCCATTGACAAGACAACCCTGAAAACGATAACCCGGAAGTAGACCTGTCAAAATATGACCCAACTCACTAACCCAACTCATTTACCCTACTTTTAAGTGGGTTGGGTCAACCCATTTATGAATTTTATTAAATGAGTTATGGGTTGGGTTGAACCATTTTTAAAAGGGTTATGAGTGGATAACCAATTTACCCATTTATTAAAAACATTAAATTTTAATATAAATTTAAAAATAAGAATTTTAAACATATAATGTAGTTTTCATGAAAATTGACAGTTGTACTTAAAAAATAACAGGCCACTACATCTTCATATTTGAACTTCACCTACTATAGAAGTCGCTATTTTTTATGTTCAGACTTCAATTAAAATTTCTAATTTCAAATTTTAAAATTCGAAATTTTCAAAAATTTCAAAATTTAAATTTCAAATTTTAAAATTTCAAATTCCAAATTTCAAATTCGATATTTCCAAAAAATTGAAAATTTAAATATCAAAATTTCAAATTTCAAATTTCAAAATATCAAATTTCAAAATTCGAAATTTCCAAAAATTTCAAAATTAAAATTTTCAAATTTCAAAATCCGAAATTTCCAAAAATTTCAAAATTCGTAATTTCCAAATTTAAATTTCAAATTTCAAAATTTAAATTTCGAAATTTCAAATTTCGAATTTCAAAATTTAAATTTTAAAATTTTCAAATTTTAAAATTCAAAATTTCATAATTGAAAATTGAAAATTTCGTTTTTTAAAATTCAAATTTACAAAATTTCAAAATTCAAATTTTGGAATTTGAAAATTTATTTTGAAAATTGTAATTTGAATTTTTAAAGTTCAAAATTTTGAAATTTCAAAATTCGAAATTTTGAAATTTGAAATTTGAATTTTAAAATTTTGAATTTTGAAATTTGAACTATGAAATTTTTAAATTTTGAATTTTCGAAATTTGAAAATTTTAGATTTGAATTTTGAAATGTGAAATTTTGAAATTTGAAAATACATCTTTTAGAATTTTTTCATATAAAAAATCGACTTATGTGAGTCGAAAAGCAAAAAAAAATTGCTTTTCCAATAAGTTGAAAAGTGACTTTTAAAAGTCGGTAGATTTTGTTTAGGAGTTTTTAGACATAGGGAAGAAGTTACAAAAAAATTTAGTCTCAGGGACGACAAGTTTGTTTTTTAGTCTGAAGGACACTTTGTAGTGTAAATCACAGAATGATAGATGTAGCTATCATTTTCTATTTACACTATAAAGTGTCCTTCAGACTAAAAAAAAAACTTACCGTCCCTGAGACTAAATTTTTTTGTAACTTTTTCCTTGTGTCTATTTTCCTGTTTTGTTTATCTATATTGACTTTTTAATTTTTTTTTCATTTTATAAGCACGAAAAACAACTTATTTATTGTAATCCAAACGGCCCATAAATCTTTAAATGAGTTAAATGGGTAACCCGCTTATTAAACGGGTTGGGTCATATATGGTTAGGGTCATAAGTGGGTAAAAAAGAATGGGTCATAAATGGGTTGGGTCAAACTCGACCCAACCCATTTTGACCCAACCCAACCCATTTGACAGGCCTACCCGGAAGGACACTACCAAACAACTATGGCACTCAATGAAGGAGAGGTTCCAAGGAGACAAGAAGGTTCAATCGGCACAGCTGCAGCTCTATGCGGGGAATTTGAAGTGCTTGAAATGAAGGTTGGTGAATCAATTACCGACTGTTTTTCATGAGTGGTTCTACTGTCAAATAACATGAGGAATCTTGGAGAAGGAATGAAAGATGAGAAGATTGTTGAAAAGATACCGAGGACGCTTCCTTTAAAAGATGAGAAGATTGCAGTTTAAAATTCATATCATGGAAGAATTATATACTTATACAGGGTGATGCTTGTCTTTTGAGTACATACATGCATGTTATCTGGCATGGGTGTTTACTTTGTGCATGAAAAATAATCAGCAGGCATCATTGGACACATCTATTTCATACACACAGACGTATTGTACGTGGACACCATTTCATACACACACGTGTACGTGGACGTCCACTTACCTTGAGAAAGACTTGAGTTAAGTCATTATATGATTTATTTTAAATATAGGAATGAAATTATAAATTGGTTTTGAATATGGAAAACTTGAATTTATCCATTCAGAATGTAAATACATCAATTTGTTGAATAATATAATTATTCAATTCAATAACTGAAGATTGAGTGAAATATTTAATCTTGAGTTTCAAGCCTAATAAAAAAAATTTAAAGGCTTGTAAAATTTATATTGATAATACCGAAGATAGTAAAAGTGTTAAAATTTGATTCGAAAGTGTTTGGTAAGTTTTGAAAATATATCGTTTAAATCGATATTTAAAAATAGCCTTCCGAGGCGCAGTCTCTGATTTCGACGAAACAAGTTCCATTGGATCCGTAATATTGTATTATTATCGGATTTCAATTTTCGTAGTGTTGGAAGTGATCGTTGGCCGTACGATAAGTAAACGCGCTGAAATTAAATCGAAAATTCAATTTTATAACTGGGTCCAAAACGCTATCTTCTCTATACGATCGAATTAGGACTCGAAACCTTTTTCATTGCGTTTCGAAATAGGGATATAATATTATAAATGCCTAGTGGGACACCTCGATAGGAGGTCTAAATTTTAATTTGCGAAAAAGAGATACTTTAGAAAGAAAATTATAAAATATTATAATGGAAAAGAAAAGTTAAAACCTTATGCCCAATCTTCTAAAGCACGTCATACCCTTCACGTATAACTCGCTCATCCTCCTCTTTCTTAGAAAATCAAAATCAAAATTAAATCCGCCATCTCTAAAAATGACCGAGCGAAATCGGAAATTGGAAATCAAATTCCTCTTGGAATTCGAAAAAAAAATTATAACAAAATGGCGAACGAAGTTATAATCAAAGCCAACCTAACCCTCACGACTTCGAGCGGAGAAAAGAAGAGAGATGGCGACTTTGTTTTCAAATCGATTCAAGGAGGGGAGACGAACGCGACTTCGTTCGATTAGTCAGAGGAAGGAGATGCGTGGCTGTGCACTCGTGGAGCTCGATGGTCGTGGGCCTGCTCGATCTGAGGGTTGCGTGAACGAGATGGGGGTGGTTTGGGTCACAGGTTCGAAATTGGTGGCCAAGGCGGGGAGAGTGGCGGCGTTTGGGTTTGTCGATATCGGGAGGAAGCTCGCGATTGATTGTGAGGCCATGGTTGCGATGGCTTGTTACGGGTGAACGACGATGGTAGCCTGGATTTGAGATTTTGCTGAGAGGTATTTTCAGTTCTTTTTTTTATGAAATTTAATATTATATATATGATTAAACAGAAAAAGAATATAGGTAAAACTTTTTGTTTTTGATTTAGTAATGTGTGTGTGTGTGTGTGTGTATTGTGTTACAGAGGAAGGAGATTTGTATTAGATTCTTTATTGTATGAAGATATGTGTGTATGTATGTATGTGTGTGTGTATATACATATATACATATATATATATATGTATGTATGTATGTATGTATTAAAGAAGAGGTTTTTACAGCATAAGAGAAAAAAAAGTACATATACCTATTTTAATTTGCTAGTTATTTTAAAAAAAAATAAAAAAAAAATGTAAAGGTTAACTTAGAAAATTAGATTTCTAGACTTATATAGATTATTTTCTTAGTATATGTAGTTTCAAAGAAAAATAAATAAAATAAATATACATATATAAATATTTTAAGATACTAGTTTAATTTTAAATAATGCTTTATGGAGATTAATTGTTTAATAAACTTATTTAAATATTCTGTTCCTAAAAATATTTATTACAAGAGAATTGGTTTTAAAACTACTAGTTAAAATTGAATTATTAGTAAATTAAATTTGTTAAATGGAAATAAATTGTTTTGGTTAATTCAAATATAAATAAATCATGAATTGTTTGTTCAAGCTCTAAATTCATGGGGAAACAAGTCGAGATGGAATGGATTGCAATTACAAAAATCAAAGGAGAGTTAATCTCACTCTTCTAGATTGCTATTTAAATTTAAATGGTTAAATTTAAATAATTGGTTGAATTATTGAATTGATTTGATGTGCTATATTATATATAGTAGTATATAGTATATATTTGAGTGATTGATTTCCTGCGTTATATAGCGGATGAGACCCTATGTGTCATAATAGCGGATGATATTATATTAATCCCATATACCACGATATTCCACCTTGAAGTGGAATTGGTATTATGCTAACATGTGTGGATGCAGGGAGACAGGTTGGAAGGATCCAATTGGATTCCTCAAAATATTTAGATTTGTTTAAATATTCTGTGATATGATTATTTGATATACCGTGATGAATTTTATTGATAATTGGAGTATTGGATGTTATGGTTTGATTGAATATATTTGGGTATAATGAGTTACCAAAAATATATAAATTGGATTTTTGGAAAGAAAATAAAGGAAGAGAATTTGTAAGTGAAATAATTATAGAGAATTTGTAAGTGAAATAATTATAGAGAATTTGAATAAATTTAAGAATGAATTAGAAAAGAATTAAAGTGATTTTAAAATTTTAATAAATAAATTCCAAGTATAAAAGGGGGATTTTGAATAAACGGGAAGATAATAAATTTTAAACTTAAGTGTTATTATTTAAAGAAATAAAGAATTTATTTTAAATTTAAGATTTAAATTATTGGAAAAGATAAAGAAGGAATTTGAGAAATATGAAATTGGTATTTTCAGTTACAAAGATTTTAAATCATAATTAAGAAATAAAATATGAAGTTAATGGGTTTTGAAACAAACTGAGTGAGGAAGGGAATTTATTTCAAGATGGAGTAACTTGGAAATCAATTGGAAATTTGATTTTAAGTGTTTGAAATTGGAATTTTAAAGGAGGATGGGACTAAGGAATTTATAAACCGAGTTTATAAAAGTAAAGCAATATATCAGTGGATATTTGGAAGAATAAATTCACAGTGGGAATTTTTTCACAGGAAATTATTGCCAAGGACAAAATTTCGCAGCTTTTTAGCCTCAAGGACAGACCTTCAATATTTTATCCTGAATGACAACTTTCTGTAGGTATCGGTTTTTAGTTATTGACAGCAGTTTTTAGGTATCAGTTTGTAGTTATCGGTAGTAGTTTTTAGGTATCAGTTTTTAGCTCGGTAGCAGTTTTGTTGTCCTTATGAATAATTTTGGAAAATGTTTGTCCTTATGAATAATTTTTAGAAGAATGTTTGTCCTTGTGGAAAAAATATTGAGGTCGTGTCTTTGAGGCAAAAAATATACAAATTTTTGTTCTTTAAATTAATTCCCCCATTTATTAAAGGAATGGGTAAATTTGTTTATAAATAAATAGTGATTTATTTTCAAAGGATGTGAATAGAAATATATTTCCCTAGATAGCCAAGTACGTTTTCAACGTAAATTTTTAAATATAAGTTATGTTGTTTTAAAAAGCATGTTTTAGAAAATTTATTTTTTCTAAATGTTTAAATTCTGAAGTTAGTATTTTCAAATCTATTATCGTAGTAATTATTTAAAGGTGACCTGGTATTTTGTTTTAAAAAGAGAAAATCTAGTTTTATATTTTATAAAGTACCTCATTTAAAATATTCCTAAAGAATATATTTTAATTAAGTATTGAAGTAGTTTTCAATTTAAATGTTAAAGTATATTTAAAATAAAGTGTTTTTAAATTATTTTAAAAATCTAAAGCTTTGTACTTGATGGTTTCAGTGGAAGTAGAAAATATTTGGGAATTCATTCCATGAGAATAGTGTGGTTTGAAAACTGTTTTCAAAAAGGGTTGAAAATGGAATTATATCTTGTGAAGATATTTTAAGATTAATAATAATTTGGTGAAATTATTTATGTTTGATGGATGTTTGTGAATGTTAATTGATAGTTAAATAATCGACTATCAATTTTGTACAATGCGCTGATCGTTTCGAAGAGACCAGGATCGGGATAAATTTCTCGAAAACCACTTCGATCCGGTTTGTACGTTTTCATGGAAAAACGAGTTCGGAGTCGAAGATGGAGTCGTGAAGTGCAAGGGCTAGTCGCTACTAATCCTGAGGATGATTCCAAAATGGATGTAGTAGGAGTAGTACCTTCGGTTCCGTTCGAACCCGGGATGGACTTGTATGGATGAGTGCTTTCATAACATCATCGGGTGGGCGATGAGCATTCTAAGTGATATGTTCTAAAAAGGTAACACTTAGCCTCGAGCCTCATCAACCGGGAATGACTGAAAATCAGGGGTTATGCAGCAAGGCTAAGTGGGTAGCACTCATTAGGGTGAGGTCATCTTTGTCTAGATGTCCCTTTTTATACGACTTAGTGGTGCGGTTGCTGATCCCAACCGTGGAGTGATCTTACTCGGGATTATCCGATAAGGGGTAGTTTCGGTCTTGTGTTGCAGGGGAGTTAGGGTGGCTCCTCGGTACGCTGATCTAGACCAGGTACTGTGACAGGTAGTACCTCAGTGCCTAGTCATTAGTTGGAAATCCATTCTCCCTACGCGCCTGTACGGTTTTGATTGTGCCCAACTATTGCTGAAACGTGAGATGGAAGCATTTCAGCTAGATTCTATTTTACTTTATACAGACACTATTATAATATCAGAGGATTTTGATAAAAAAGTGTTTTGGCTATCGGTAGGTAAAAACCCAACATGTTTATTTGTGGCGTGGTCTTATGAGATGCTTTTGATTTCAAAGGATTTTGAAACTTAAATAATCAAGTTGAGTGCGGTTTTCTCACGCTGGTATTCCAGACTGACTCGGGTGTTATTTAACTATAATACTCGGTCAGACCGAGTATTATAGAATACAGGAAAGGATGCTAAGGAGCTCAGGAGACGGGCTGGATGGCGATACGTACTTCCATAGTTGTTTTAAATATTCCGCTGTGTATTCAGATTGTGAGGACGGGTTATGATTACTGTCCAGTTTATAAACACCTGACAAGATAAATTGACACAGTATTATTTTACAGGTAGGTGAATGAAATAATTTTACCCAAAATATATTTTGATATAAAAGAAATATTTCGTTAAATTGTTATATAACTTGGATGTTTGGATGATAATATTTTAAACAAATAACATTATAAAAATTGGAATGACTTGTATAATCAAACGGAAATTTGTATGAGCATAAATTATACAAATGAATTATAGTTAAAATTTGATTTAAATCCAATCTGAAAATTTAAAACCCTGGAGATTTTGGAAGTGTTTTTTGAAGAGTTTTGAAGACAAATAATAGCATTTATTTTAAAAGTATTTATAAAAGGAAATTGTTTCAAATAAATTTTGAGAAGGGATATAGCATTGAGCTCACTTTAGTCGTTGGAAACTAACTTCAGTGATGACTGCAGCATCACCGATGTTCATTTTCAAGTGTCTAAGTGACGGATCGCTGTCAAATTGATTTGTTCAGAAGAACTAGTTTGTTTTTGAAATTTCAAAGGAAATTTGTTGGGGATAAAAACCAGGATTGGTTTAAAAATTTGAGAAATGTGATTTTGGGATAATGGTGGTTTTAAAATGATTTGAACCAAAAGCCGGGTGTTTGAAATCCTGAATCTTTATTTGAACTGAAAATCTTGATGAGGTAAGTTATAAACTTGTAAAGTTGAGATGATTTTTAAATAAGGAAGAAAAATATGAACTTTGAATGTTGGAATTAAAATTTAAAGTGAAAAGGTTAAATAAATTTAATTTGGAGAAATTAAATTATGGAAAACTTAATGGATGATTGGAAGAAATAAATTAGTAAATCTTAAATGTGATTGGAATGGGAAAATAAAAATTAAATTTGGATTGAGAAATAAAATCAATTAGAACTAAATTAACTTAAGCAAAGTTAATAATACTGAATTGGATTTGAAGTAAGTTGAAAAGAATTAAAATGAAATAAAAGTGAATTGTGTGGGATGATATTAAATGGAATTAAGTCCTTGCTTAATAAAATTCAAAAGAATGGTGTGTAGCTAGATTTTACTGGAGTTGACTTGAATAAAATTGAATTGAAATAAATTCAGTTGAGTTATAGATAATATTGAATGGAATAAAGTTCTTACTTAAATAAATAAGCGTAAACTAAGTAAGTATTGAATTGAGATAAATAAGCTTTGGAAGCTTATAAAAGAATTGAAAAGCATTGAAATAAAAATATAATCCCTAGTTAAAAGTAAAGTGAAAATGTGATTGACTGTAAATGGATGGGGAAGTATGAAAATTTGAACTCAGGGAAATTAAATGAATTGATTTTTTTAATAAATTGAATGTTGATTTAAAAGTTGGAAGTAAGCTAATTAGCTAAATAAATTATTTGATATAGTATGTTAATAAACTTTAACTCGGTTAAATAAAATGGAGTGTAAGTTAGTAATGAATTTTGGAAATAAACTCGAATTATAAATAGAATTCGACTTGGATTGATAATGAATAAAAAAAAGTGGAGATGTTGTAAAAATAAAAGGGAATTGGATTATAATAGAAATGATTTTAGTTACAAATAAAATCCAATTCGAGTATAAATGAGTTAAGGTTGTGCTTGGATATTATTTTCATAAATTGAGAAGGTGAATTAAAATAAAATGGATGGGCTAACTAAATTAAATTGAATTTGATTAGATGAGAATCAAATTAAATAGAAGTGAACCTAAGTTTGAAGTTGGAATAAATTGAAGTAAATTAACTTAGGATAAGAATAATGAGAAGCTCGATTTCGAGTAGGAAGGGTAGACCATTAAATAAAAGCTTGGGTTGAATTAATTTGGGAATGGGTAATAGTAGTATACAAGCAAAGAATGTGTCGAGCTAAATAAAATGGTTGTGAATGAATTATAATGGAAGGAATTACATATAAATTGAGTTAGAATCAATTTAAAATGGTTATAAGCTTAAGTAATTATTTATTCACATGAATACAGTCTAACTGCATAAAAATAATTGTCGTTTGACGAAAATGAGATTAAATAAAATTCTATGAATTAATAGAAGTAAATAAAATTGATTTTGAATCAATTGAAATGAATATAAGTTCGTTTGGTTTTAAAATGAATCGAATGCAAGCAAGTGAGTTGTAAATCACTTAAATTGAATAGTATGGGTTGAGAGTTGATTGAAAGCAATTGAAATAAGTGTCGAAATCTTACATATGTGCTTATGAAAGTATATAACATGCATTGTTATAGAATCCATGTTTTAGCTATTTAAATATAAGTGAAATGCTATAAACTTCTTATATTTAGTGCTTATATGTTTAAAATTGAGTAAGTGAAATGATTAATAATTTTTGTATATTTAGTACTTGCATGTTTGAATTAAGTAAGTACAGGTACCGGGAAGCCGTTTGGCTGGATTTGGACGCGCTAATTACTAAAATAATAAGCTGCTTGCTTAAAAATGCTAAATAAATATACGCCTACACAATAAAAATAGAAAATATGAACTGTTTTTGTTTTTCCGACCGTGTGGGTCGATGTATATATATTTATTTCTCTTGTCAAATTGCAAAAGCTCATCCGTACAAAGGAGACTCTACCAAAATTTTCCGCAAATTTTGGGAGTTAGAAATCTTTGAAATTTTTTGGGAAAATTTTTGTTGGCGACAAAACGATTTCAAATTGGAATTGAACAAGGAATTTTGGAAATGGAAATTGGAACTAATTGTTTAGTTGAAACTTTTGAAAGGAAATGCACAAAATGATTTTAAATGTTGTAATTGGACATTATTTCTAAATAGGATATATAGGTGTGTTGAGGCAAAGGATAAATGGATGTTTTTTATTTCAGAAGATAATTTGAATTTCCCGACTAAAAAGGTATGTATTTAAATTTCTGTATGAAATTTGATGATTTTCTGGTCTAACCACTTGGCTTTTTGTTTTCTTTTGGAATTTGAGAGCCCGTAGAGGCATTTTGTAGTTGTACCGAGCTAGCCGCGCAAAAGAGACGCTGGAGAAATTTTTCAAAAATTTAGAGAGTTAGAATTTTTTTTAGAAAGTTTTGATAATTTAAATTTGGATTTAAATTTAAATTGGAATAAATGAAGTAAATAATTTTGTTGGAAACTATGGAAGGTTTTGGAAAGTTGGTTGAAGTAATAGTGGGTCTTTAATAAAAGATATGTTGTGGTAAGTTGATAAAACTGTTTAGTTTTGGAAAATAGTAACGGGTATTGGACATTCTTCCTAACTAGTAATTTCGGGGATGAAATTCTTTTAAGGGGGAAGGAATGTGACGACCCAAATATTTCAATGTTTAATTCAGAATATTTAAATGGTTTTAAATATAGGAATGGAATTATAAATTGGTTTTGAATATGGAAAACTTGGATTTATCCATTCAGAATGTAAATACAGCAATTTGTTGAATAATATAATTATTTAATTCAATAATTGAAGATTGAATGAAATATTTAATCTTAAGTTTCGAGCCTGTTAAAAATATTTTAAAGGCTTGTAAATGTATATTAATAGTACTAAAGATAGTAAAGTGCTAAAATTTGATTCAGAAGTGTTTGCTAAGTTTTGAAAATATATCGTTTAAACGATATTTAAAAATAGCCTTCCGAGGTGCAGTCTCGGACTTCGACGAAACCAGTTCCATTGGATCCGTAATGTTGTATTATTATCGGATTTCAATTTTCGTAGTGTTGGGAGTGATCGTTTGGGCCTACGATAAGTAAGCGCGTTGAAATTAAATTGAAAATTCAATTTTATAACTGGGTCCAAAAAGCTATCTTCTCCATACGATCGAATTAGGACTCGAAAACCTTTTTCATTGCATTCGAAATAGGGATATAACATTATAAATGCCTAGTGGGACACCTCGATAGGAGGTCTAATTTTAATTTGCGAAAATGAGATACTTTAGAAAGAAAATTATAAAATATTATAATGGAAAAGAAAAGTTAAAACCCTATGCCCCATCTTCTAAAACACGCCATACCCTTCACGTATAACTCGCACATCCTTCTCTTTCTTAGAAAATCAAAATCAAAATTAAATCCGCCATCTCTAAAAATGACCGAGCGAAATCGGAAATTGGAAATCAAATTCCTCTTGGAATTCGAAAAAAATAAAACAAAATGGCGAACGAAGTTATAATCAAAGCCAACCTAACCCTCACGAATTCGAGGAGAGAAAAGAAGAGAGATGGCGATTTTGTTTTCAAATCGATTCAAGGAGGGGAGACGAACGCGACTGCGTTCGATTAGTCAAAGGTAGGAGATGCATGGTTGTGCACTCGTGGAGCTCGATGGTCGTGGGCCTGCTCGATCTGAGGGTTGCGTGAACGAGATGGGGGCGGTTTGGGTCACAGGTTCGAAATTGGTGGCCAAGGCGGGGAGAGTGGCTGCGTTTGGGTTTGTCGATATCGGGAGGAAGTTCGCGATCGATTGTGAAGCCATTGTCGCGATGTCTTGTTACGGGTGAACGGCGATGGTAGCTTGGATTTGAGATTTTACTGAGAGGTATTTTCAGTTCTTTTTTTTATGAAATTTAATATTATATATATGATTAAACAGAAAAGGAATATAGGTAAAACATTTTGTTTTTGACTTAGTAATGTGTGTATATATATATTGTATTACAGAGGAAGGAGATTTGTATCGGATTCTTTATTGTATGAAGATATGTATATATATGTATAAAGAAGAGGCTTTTACCGCATAAGAGAAAAAAAATACATATACCTATTTTAATCTGCAAGTTATTTTTAATAATAATAATAATAATAATAATAATAATAATAAAATGTAAAGGTTTATTTAGAAAATTAGATTTCTAGACTTATATAGATTATTTTCTTAGTATATGTAGTTTCAAAGAAAAATAAATAAAATTAATATACATATATAAATATTTTAAGATACTAGTTTAATTTTAAATAATGCTTTATGGAGATTAATTTGTTTAATAAACTTATTTAATTATTTTGTTCCTAAAAATATTTATTACAAGAGAATTGGTTTTAAAACTACTAGTTAGAATTTAATTATTAGTAAATTAAATTTGTTAAATGGAAATAAATTATTTTGGTTAATTCAAATATAAATAAATCATGAATTGTTTGTTCAAGGTCTAAATTCATGGGGAGACAAGTCGAGATGGAATGGATTGCAATTACAAAAATCAAAGGTGAGTTAATCTCACTCTTCTGGATTGCTATTTAAATTTAAATGGTCAAATTTAAATAATTGGTTGAATAATTGAATTGATTTGATGTGCTATATTATATATAGTAGTATATAATATATATCAGAGTGATTGATTTCCCGCATTATATAGCGGATGAGACCCTATGCGCCGCATAATAGCGGATGATATTATATTAATACCATATACAACGATATTCCACCTTGAAGTGGAATTGGTATTGTGCTAACATCTGTGCATGCAGGGAGACTGGTTGGCGGAATCCAACTGGATTCCTCAAAATATTTATTTGTTTAAATATTATTTGATATGATTATTCGATATACTGTGATGAATTTTATTGATAATTGGAGTATTTGATGTTATGGTTTGATTGAATATATTTCGGTATAATGAGTTACCAAAAATATATAAATTAGATTTTTGGAAAGAAAACAAAGGAAGAGAATTTGTAAGTGAAATAATTATAGAGAATTTGAACAAATTTAAGAATGAATTAGAAAAGAATAAAAGTGATTTTAAAATTTTAATAAATAAATTCCGAGTATAAAAAGGGGATTTTGAATAAACGGGAAGAAAATAAATTTTAAACTTAAGTGTTATTATTTAAAGAAATAAAGAATTTATTTTAAATTTAAGATTTAAATTATTGGAAAAGATAAAGAAGGAATTTGAGAAATATGAAATTGGTATTTTCTGTTAAAAAGATTTTAAATCATAATTAAGAAATAAAATACGAAGTTAATGGGTTTTGAAACAAATTGAGTGAGGAAGGGAATTTATTTCAAGATGGAGTAACTTGGAAATCAATTGGAAATTTGATTTTAAGTGTTTGAAATTGGAATTTTAAAGGAGGATGGGACTAAGGAATTTATAAACTGGGTTTATAAAAGTAAAGCAATATATCAGTGGATATTTGGAAGAATAAATTCACGGTGGGAATTTATTAATGGAATGGGTAAATTTGTTTAAAAATAAATGGTGATTTATTTTCAAAGTATGTGAAGAGAAATATATTTCCCTAGATAGCCAAGTATGTTTTCAACGTAAATTTTTAAATATAAGTTATGTTGTTTTAAAAAGCATGTTTTATAAAATTTATTATTTCTAAATGTTTAAATTCTGAAGTAAGTATTTTTCAAATCTATTATCGTAGAAATTATTTAAAGGTGACCTGGTATTTTGTTTTAAAAAGAGAAAATCTAGTTTTATATTTTATAAAGTACCTCATTTAAAATATTCCTAAAGAATATATTTTAATTAAGTATTGAAGTAGTTTTCAATTTAAATGTTAAAGTATATTTTAAAATAAAGTGTTTTTAAATTATTTTAAAAATCTAAAGCTTTGTACTTGGTGATTTCAGTGGAAG
This sequence comes from Allium cepa, assembly GCA_030765085.1. Classification (NCBI taxonomy): domain Eukaryota; kingdom Viridiplantae; phylum Streptophyta; class Magnoliopsida; order Asparagales; family Amaryllidaceae; genus Allium; species Allium cepa. The sequence continues at coordinate 1,049,990,573 of CM060941.1, forward strand.
CAGAAAATATTTGGGAATTCATTCTATGAGAAGAGTGTGGTTTGAAAACTGTTTTCAAAAAGGGTTGAAAATGGAATTATATCTTGTGAAGATATTTTGAGATTAATAAATAATTTGTTGAAATTATTTATGTTTGATGGATGTTTGTGAATGCTAATTGATAGTCAAATAACCGACTATCAATATTGGACAATGCGCTGATCGTTTCAAAGAGACCAGGATCAGGATAAATTTCTCGAAAACCACTTCGATCCGGTTTGTATGTTTTCGTGGAAAAATGAGTTCGGAGTCGAAGATGGGGCAGTGAAGTGCAAGGGCTAGTCGCTACTAATCCTGAGGATGATTCCAAAATGGATGTAGTAGGAGTAGTGCATTCGGTTTCGTTCGAACCCGGGACAGACTTGTATGGATGAATGCTTTCAGAACATCGTCAGGTGGGTGATGAGCATTCTAAGTGATATGTTTTAAAAAGGTAACACTTAGCCTCGAGCCTCATCAATCGGGAATGACTGAAAATCAGGGGTTATGCAACAAGGTTAAGTGGGTAGCACCCATTAGGATGAGGTCACCCCTGTCTAGATGTTCCTTTTTATACGGCTTAATGGTGCGGTTGCTGATTCCAACCGTGGGGTGATCTTACTCGGGATTATCCAGTAAGGGGTAGTTCTGGTCTTGTGTTACAAGGGTGTTAGGGTGGCTCCTTAGTACGCTGATCTAGACCAGGTACTGTGACAGGTGGTACCCCGGTTCCTATTCATTAGTTGGAAATCCATTCTCCCCACGCTTCTGTACGGTTTTGATTATGCCCAACTATTGCTGAACGTGAGATGCAAGCATTTCAGCTAGATTCTATTTTACTTTCTGTAGACACTATTATAATATCAGAGGATTTTGATAAAAAGTGTTTTGGCTATCGTAAGGTAAAAACCCGACATGTTTATTTGTGGCGTGTCTTACGAGATGCTTTTGATTTCAAAGGATTTTGAAACTTAAATAATCAAGTTGAGTATGGTTTTCTCACAGTGGTATTCCAGACTGACTCAGGTGTTATTTAACTATAATGCTCGGGTCAGAACGAGTATTATAGAATACAGGAAAGGATGCTGAGGAGCTCAGGAGACGGGCTGGATGGCGATACGTACTTCCGTAGTTGTTTTAAATATTCCGCTGTGTATTCAGATTGTGAGGACATGTTTTGATTACTGTCCAGTTGTGTGTTATGTATACTCCGGTGATGTAATGTATAAACAGATTTGCTTTTGTTTAAAGATCATTCATTATCTATTATATTTTGTTCCGCTGCGATGGTTAGATTCTGATGTTGTTTTTTATTTTTTTCTTCTACCTCTTCTTCTTTAACCCTCATGTTTCGGTTTTTCGGGCATCGGAAAATCGGGTCGTGACATTTTGTGTCGTTTTGTTACAAATTTACACTAGCCTTTAGGGTACATTTAATTTGCATTTTTTCATCCTAATTTACATTCTCCTTTTAGAGATTTAATCCGTACAAATTTTTATCCAATAGCCTTAAGCCATTTAATCACACAAAATTCCACTTTTACATTTTTAGGCTACATATGCAACAAACAATTATGCCAATTAGACTTCTCAATTTTATTTCAAAACCATATTCAAAATTATGTAATTATATCAATCAAATCCATAATTTCATTGAATATATTCTAAATTTATTCAACTAACTTGTTCTACCTTTGGAAATTGAATAATAATTCTAATTCAATTTGATTAAAACAATCTTATTTACACCATAAAACATGAATAACAATTTGTTTATTCCAAATTTCAACCCAAACATGAATTAGAATTGGGAAGTGAAAGGAGAAGAAGATACAATAATATACATAAATTTCAATCTTATTTCTGTCATAAAACGTGAATAGACAATTTATATGTCTCATATTTTAAACTAAACATGAAATAGATTTGAGAAGCGGAAGAAGAAGAAGAACTTGCAATAATTTACATCTATTCTCAGTTAATAATAGAAATTAATTCATATTAACGCGCCAGAAAAGAACTGAAATTAAACTACTTTATTTTTCCATTTCAAATTAATTCCCACCCACCTAGCACTTGAGCTTGTATAAATTTGAAAAAACTTTGCTTTAATCTTTCTCCTTTGATTCTTCTAAACTACCTAAATTACTTGAATATATATAGATAATTTAATTTGGTGGAGATTTGTTTATTTGGTAGAGAAAAGGAGGAAGAATAATACATACTAATTTTACTGTAGAATTATGGCGACGACTGAATAAGAGATTAGGTTTAGGTTAGATGGCTTATTTAGAGATTGTTTGAGTGAATGTAATCCATTAGATTATTATAGATTAAATTTGGTTCTTTCATACACTTAATGGTTAACCATTCTAGCCCATACACTTCACTCAACTAATAAAATTTAGTCCTCTCATCCTATTACGTCACTCGAGCGAATGGGAAACCGCCACATGTCAGAAACAGCACTGAAATACGTAGGAAAATCGCTGGAAACGAACCAACTAAATAACATCGTTCTAGATTTTGGGTGACAAAGAGACTTGATCCCTAGTCACTAAGTAAGTCAACGTGCGTCTTTATCATTATACCAAATGCATATTTAATTTCTTTTTAATTATATTTTCCGTAAAATATGGGGGGTTACATTCTTCCCTGTTAAAGGATTGTGTCCTCGAAATCTCCAAAGACAGAAGAACGTAATTAGCAACCAGCATCCATGAACTGCATCCATCTACTCAACCATCGTCCATTTTTACCATTTCCCTTATTTTTAACTAATGCAATTTATGATTTGTGCAAAGTGAAATGCATATGAACTTACCTAAGGCGAAAAGGTAGTCGGTCTACTAATTCAGTTGGCCTCCTGTAATGCAAGTATGCTTATGCCATGCAACCAAATATATGCAATTACCTTAGTATAATTGATAATTATATATGTATGTTTCAATCATTCACCCAAATGCACCATCCATATGCAACATCCATTTATGCATACAAATACACACACACACACACAACCATATGCAAATGCAATAGATAACAGACACGCATATGCAGGTGTGTGTACCCAGTTGGCCGATTATCCTATCTATCTAGTGCATGCAATGCATCCATTTGCAAACATTGACATTTACTTGCAATCATTTTCATCCATCAAACATAACATGCCCTAATGACATGTTTACAACCACGCTACTATCCATAGGTTTCGCCTAAAAATTATCGAAAACACCTTAACTAAGGAAATATCAAAAATCAAATATAGGATATTTGAAGTGTGACTTCAAATAGAAAAGGATAAGAAGTTCGAATCCTCTCCCCAGATTCCCATGTGCACTCCTTAGGATCATTTCCCCACTGAACCTTCACTAGACGAACTTCCTTGCTACGTAATCTCTTGACACCCTGTTTCAATATACGGGTGAGTGTACAACACACAAGTGATTCGCGCTCTACCTCCACTTTCCTTAGCTGATCGGGTTCTACTACTACTGCGGAATCATGTAGACACTTCCTCAGGTGCAAAAGATGAAAAACATCGTGAACTCCTGCCAACTTATCTGGAAGATCAACTCTGTATGCCACTTTTCCAATCCGTACGGTAATAGAGAAGGTCCTACAAGTCTCGGTGCCAATTTAGCCACTAAGCCAAATCTCATAACGTTACTCAGAGGAGAAACCTTGACAAAAACCATATCTCCAACCTTAAACTCCAAATCTGAACGTCTTCTATCAGCGTATGACTTTTGTCTATCTTGTGCAGTCTTCAACCTCTTGCGAATCAAATCCATCTTCTCAGAAGTTTCCCTCACCAAGTCTGGTCCAAGGAAGATCCTATCGGTGTTATCCCACCAACAGGTTAGTGATGTACATGGTCTTCGATAGAGGGCCTCGAACGGTGCCATCCCAATGCTTGCATCATAAATATTATTACACGTGAACTCCACAAAAGGTAGGTGGTCTTCCCAAGAGTCTTCGAAGTCAATGATGCACAATCTAAGAAAATCTTCCAAAACCTTATTTACCTTCTCAGTCCGTCCATCTATCCGAGGGTGATATGTCATGCTCGGATTCAATTCTGTTCCCAAGGCTTGCTGAAGACTTCTCCAAAACTCGCTGGTGACTAATGGATCTCTGTTGCTCACAATGCTGGCAGGAATTCCATGAAGTCTAACTATCTCTGTTACATAAAGAGTCGCTAAAGAAGCTGTCGTAGAATTACTCTTAATGGGTATAAAATGAGCGCTCTTCGTCTGTCTATCCACAATTACCCAAATTCTCGTGTTCCCTCTCCGTGACCTTGGTAATCCATCCACGAAGTCCATAGAGATGCTCTCCCATTTCCATAATGGAATATCCAATAGATGCAACATTCCTACTGGCTTCTTCTGTTACGCCTTTACCCTACTTTAATACATACTCCACCACCCTCTTGTTCATTTCAGGCCAACAGAATTCCCTCTTCATATTCCAGTACATCTTATCACCACCGAGGTGCACTGTCATCCTAGAATGATGTGACTCGACCAACCGCATCTACTAAATCCTCACTACGAGAAACACAAAGTCTAGCATCCCTTCTCAGCCATCCCCTAGTGTTCATAGTATAACACCTAATATGTGGTGATGACTCTCATTTACCAAGCTTATCTAAAATACGCTTTAATTCTTCGTCCTCACATTGCCTTGCTCCAATCTGCTCCATCGAAGCAAGATGGACGTCGAGGGCTGCTAATAATCCCGGAGCTAAATCCGATGGAGATCAAAAATCAAAGGTAGCAATGTACTCCAAAATGCTTCCATTCCAAAAACAAAGGACTTAAAACCACGTTGCGTCTACTCAATGCATTTATCACTACATTACCCTTGCCAGGGGTATAGGAAATCTCAAAGTCATAAGAGGCTAAAAACTCCATCCATCTTTGTTGTCTCAACTCTAAGTCTTTATGAGAGAATAGATACTTTAAAGACTTATGATCCATGAAAACCTCAAATATTTCTCCTAAGAGATAGTGCCTCCAAGACTTAAGAGAAAAAACTATAGCTGCCAACTCATGATCATGCGTCGGGTAGTTCTTCTCATGCGTTCTCAACTGTCTATTCGCATAGGAAACTACCCTACTCTCTTGCATCAGTACCCCCCATAGCCTCGTACCATAAGCATCTATATAAAATGAGAAAGGTTTGTTTCCATCTGTTAATACTAATACAAGTGCGGTTGTCAAAGCTTCCTTCAATCGACCAAATGCATCCTCACACTTATTATCCCGAACAAAAGCTGAGTTCTTATTGGTAAGACGGATAAGTGGAGCTGATATCCTAGTGAAGTCCTTAATGAACTTCCCATAGTAGCCCATAGGACCAAGGAAACTTCTTGTGTCCATGGCATTCTTAGGGGTCTGCCAACCCTGTACTGCTGCCACTTTCGTCGGATCTACTGCAAGTCCATCCTCCAAAATGATGTGTCCCAAAAAGCAATCCTCATCCCTTCAAAAGTGGCACTTGGAGAACTTTTCCTTCAACTTATATGATTGCAATGTCCTAAGAACTTCTTCCAGGTGAACAACATGCTCATCCTTGCTTCACGAACAAACCAAAATGTCGCCGACGAACATCACCACAAACTTGTTCAACAATTTGCGAAATACTCGACTCATCAGGTCCACAAAATATGCCGGAGTATTGGTTAGCCAAAATGGCATGACTAACCACTCAAATAACCCATCTGGAGTCCTAAACGCTGTCTACTCGATGTTATCCTCCACCACACTCAACTAATGAAATCTCAAAGTCAAATCGAGCTGCAAAAATACTTTGGCTCCTACTAGTTGGTCGAATAGATTGTCTATATGGGGAAGAGGATAACAATTCTTCTTCATCAGCTTATCAAGCTCCCTATAATCCACCCAAATTCTAAGAGAGCCATCCACCTTAGTGGAAAAAACGACGGGTGTGCCCCACTCAGAAATGCTCCTGTAAATGGAGCCCTTTTCCAAAAGCTCTCTAACCTGCTTTCTCAACTCACAACGTTCCTTAGGAGCCATATGCCTTACCGGTAAAGCAACCGGTTTGGCATTATTGACAAGATAAATCATGAACTCGATCTCTCTTCGAGGTGGAAGGCTAGCAACCTCCTCGATCACATCTATAAAGTCTCTAACAACGGGTACCGAACTCAAACTATCAATTGATAAGTCAAGAGAATAAAGGTAGCTCAACATGAATGATCCCCGAGGATCACAAGATACCTCCAAGGTACGTCCACTACAAGTGTCAAACCTCACTACCCTCTAATCACAATCAAGAACAGCACTATACATGGATAGCCAATACATACCAAGAATTAACCTGAACTTGAAAAAGCCCAATACATAAGCACTACAATCAAGCTCAAGCCTTAAAATAAACAATTTCAAATCCTGACATAACATGGACAAATAGGCTGATCCTCCCATGGGATTTGATACTACTATCGGGTCGGTCACTAAGCAAGCATCAAGACCAAGAGCCTCTACCAGATTACTAGATATGAAAGAGTGAGAAGCTCTAGAATAAAATAGAGTACGAATAGGAGAATCAAAGACAGATAACACACCTTCGATGATCACCTTTCTTTCCTATCCACAACCGGATGAGTATTAGAGGAAGGAGCTTCCTCTAAAGCATAAGTTTAAGTAGGCTATGAAGGAGTCTGTGAACTGTCCTCGAGCATCGATGGACATTCCTTTTTCATACGCCCCTCTTGATCGCAAAGATAGCACCTCAATCTCGGTCGCTCTCCTGCCCATCTACAATCCTTAGCATGATGGCCTAGTTTCCCACAAGTATTGCACTTCCAGTCTTTCCTTGGAACTTTCCTTTTTCCACCTGACCCTCCTCCTCCTCTCCTCTTTCCTTTCCACTACTTATTCCCATCATTCTTCTACACCAGTCTCCTTTCTTCTCAGTATCAATAAGTAAAGCCATCTCTACCAATCCCTCAAAAGTGGCTCCCATCGGAATGTGGTTCAGTGCCAAATTCTAAAGTGGCTGACTCAAACCCTTAGCGAACTTTAGCATCTTCTTGTGAGGAGTATTGATCAGGTTAAGTCCAAATCTGGAAAGCTTATTGAATTGATTAACATATTCACCAATTGTCATATCCCTTTGCCTAAGCTGTATAAATTTCTCCAGTTGCACTCCCTCTTCCGCCTGTGATAAGAATTTGCACTCGGTCCTAGTACAGAAATCCTCCCAAGTAAAATTATCAGCCTCACCTTCCACAATCTCCCACCAACAAAGAGCCTCTCCCTGCAAATGCCATGAAGCCAACTGCCTTCGGGCCAAGTCCTCTAATCCCATAAGTCCAAATATCTTCTAACAACTACGAATCCAAGCTCTCGCCTTAGTATATGACTCGATGCCAAGAGACAGCTTGCCTCCTAAACTGGTGTAGTCCTCGCATAACTTGGGAAAATCAAGAATGCCTAGCGGTCGGGCTGGAGCCCCTTCCGCCGGAGCAGCATCCTTAGCTGGTGGCTCTGTTCGTGCAGTAGCCTGCAAATAGAATCTAAATCAAGCAGGCATATTAAGGCCTGGAACTTTGGGGATATCCTATGCTTCAGACATTTCTATCTGCAGATGTTAAAAAGATGGGATTAGGTACTCCGGAAATAGTTCAATAGATAGGGAGGAAGAGATATGAGGGACCCATTTCTAAAATTTCTTTTTTCTCTAAAATATATGCATATACTTTTAAAGGTATTATTTGGAATATCCTTTGAAAATAATTTGAAAACCTTTATATTTTCAAAATATTTTTAAGATTACTGAAACCTTAGCACCGATACCAACTGTGACACCCCGCACCTCTAGGTACCCCGAAAATTGGACATGACTAGAAGAACGGGGTTCGTTGAAATAAAAATCCATAACATAGCACAAAGACTAAGGCAACAGCATAAAATGATTAAAATATTACAGCGGAAGAAAACTTTCACTAATTATAAATGAATAGAAAAATAGCTTCATTAAAAACAACATTATCCCAAATTTATTTCTAAAACCAAAAGTACCAATTAGTCTCCACCAAAACATAAAACATAACAAAGTTCACAATATAGGTCCCCATATATAGAGTAAAGTAAGGTAAAGAGAAACGAAGTACATGAAACAAAAGAAACAAAAGCAAAAGATAACAACTGCTCCAATGACCCTCCAAGATGTAAAGAACTGCAACTTAGACCTGCCCTTCTGTGATTTGGAAAAAATAGGAAAAATAGGAATGGGTTAGACATAAAGTCTGACGAATGAGAAATAAAATGAAGAATAAAGAATAAAATAGTTTAACTCTAGCTCTTCCTTGGATATCGTAGAGGGTGAATAATATAATGCAGTGAATCCTTCTTAGATACAGTTCCTACGAAGCCAAAGTCCGCGGTCACCCTAAGGAAGTCAATCATGCAGTAATACTAAGAGTCAATCGGTCTGTCGGACCTTCTCTCCTTGCCTATCCACGTGCTACAGTATGAAGGTCATGCTCTTCACCCGTGTACTATGACTAAATGCTTCTTACGTCTGACCGCGCTGACTCAAACAACCTCGTAGGAGCCCGAAGTTGCAATCAGGCTCTGCCAAACTGGACTCCTATCCTCTATCTTCTTGGTCACCAACGTGGACTTGCCTCTATCCAAAGTGTCGATCCTTCGAAAGAGCACCCGCAGCTGGGTCGGTTGTGCAAAATCCTCCAATGTTCTTCCTAAAGAAGCCTACGTCAAGAGCATACTTATTCTGTTCTGTCCGCGTCGATCTTCCTGAAGAAAGCAACGATTACAGAAGCTATCTATCCTACATACTAACAACCTATGAAAGGTAACAAACATCCTTGCGAACCTACTTGCCCGCTCCTAGTACGTACAACCAAAACTATATTTTGCCTTAACTACATGAAACACCTATCCAGACCTTTACAAGGTCTGCCTACCAAATCACTTTCAGATTTAATTTACTGTTATAGTTTACATATTTTTTATTTCCATTAGTCTTCTTTAGGCCATTTTTACATCCGATTTGGTTATTTCACAATTTCCATTTTTCTTACATAAATGGTATTTCAATTTCACATCCGTTCAATCCGTATGATTTGTCTGTAATTTTTATGCCATTTTGTTACAGATTTACACTAGCCTTTAGGGTCCATTTAATTTACATTTTCCACCTTAATTTACGTTCTCCTTTTAGAGATTTAATCTGTACAAAAATTTTATCCAATAGCCACAAACCATTTAATTATGCAAAATTCTAATTTTACATTTTTAGGCCACATATGCAACAAGCAATTATGCCAATTAGACATTCCAACTTTTTTCCAAAACCATATTCAAAATTATGTAACTATATCAATCAAAACCATAATTTTATTCAAGTAACATATTCTGAATTTATTCAACTAACTTCTTCTACCATTAGAAATTGAATAACAATTCTAGTTCAATTTAATTAAACTAATCTTATTTATGCCATGAAATGTGAATACCAATTTGTTTGTTCCAAATTTCAACCCAAATATGAATTTGAAATGAGAAGTGGAAGGAGAAGAATATACTAATTAATAAATTTCAATTTTATTTACGTCATAAAACGTGAATAGACAATTTATATGTTCCATATTTTAAACCAAATATGAATTAGATTTGAGAAGTGGAAGAAGAAAAAGAAGTTGCAATAGTTTACATCTATTTTCAATTAAAAACAGAAATTAATTCATATTAATATGCCAGAAAAGAACTGAAATTGAACCAATTTATTTTTCTATTTCATATTAATTCCTACTCACCTGGCACTTGAGCTTGTATAAATTTGAAAAACTTTGCTTTAATCTTTCTCCTTTTGATTCTTCTAAACTCCCCAAATTTCTTGAATATATATATAATTTAATTTGGTAGAGATTTAGTTATTTAGTAGAGAATAGGAGGAAGAATAATACATACTAATTTTACTATAGAATTATGACGGCGACTGAATAAAAGATTAGGTTTAGGTTAGATAATTTATTTATAAATTGTTTGAGTGAATATAATCCATTAGATTATTTTAGATTAAATCTGGTTCTTTCATACACTTAATGGTTATCCTTCATATCCCATACACATCACTCAACCAATAAAATGTATCCATCTCATCCTACAACATCACTGGAGAGAATGGGAAGCTGCCACATGTCAGAAACAACGCTGAAATACATATTAAAATCATGGGGAACGAACCAGCTAAAAGAACACCGCTCTAGATTTTGGACGACAATGAGACTTAATCCCTGGTCACTAAGGAAGTCAACATGTGCCTTTACTATTGTACCAAATGTCCTTTTAATTTATTTTTAATTATATTTCCCATAAAATATCATAGTGTTACATCTAGCATGAGAAACTCAAGAAATATGTAGTACTTTTGAGATTGCATGGAATGCCATAACGGACCACCGTCTAATAAGTATATAAGGTGATATAATACATAATGTCTAGTGTATAGAATATAAATATTATAACATAGTTGGAATGCTTACATTGGTTACATTTAACAACATATTATGAATACAATCAAAACCTGATAAGTAATATTTTCATATTGGATTTTCCACGGAGATCCCTTCGGTCAAGTCAAAATCCAATTTCCATGCACAAGGATAAGAAGTAACATTTCGAGCGTTATATATCTCTAGATAAAATATATCATAAGGAAAACACAAAGGCCCATGCTCGAACATAAACATGAACCATCTGGTACCAAATACCACCAACTCCCACACACAGCATGGATAAGCATACTCTAGATCTGGAGCTGATAATATACTATTGTGCGTTAACAAAACCCAAGATTGTGCAGCCTACTATATCTCTAGCCATTACCGATGTCAAGGTCACGTTCAGTATCTTTCAAATGAGTCTTCGTCACCCTAACATAACATGAACCCCAAATTGGATCCCTATATCTTAAATAGATCTCGAAACTACATGTGGATTCTAGCATCTCAACAAATCAAGGAGTCACACATGGATTCCCACATCTTGAAAAGATCATGAACAACTACATGTGTTCAACCATCTTAAACCGATCTCAAATCTTCATATAGGTTCCCGCCTCTCAAAGGATCCACTTCCAAGAGATAGAACATGTATCTTAACCTTGGAGTGGTTTTCACTAAGTAAAACAGTTACCCTCTCCAAGAATGAATCGAAGAATTTGGTCATTCAAATAATTAGTGTGATTCCATATGGAAATGAAGTCTCATATACTTATCAGGTTTTCGATATTTTCCTCCCACGCCATCCTTCAATCAAGAGTGTAGTTGATAGGTTAAAGCTCTATTGCTCATATTCCTACACGAATATCAATCTTGATTCCTACAGATAGATAAGCCTACTTCATTTGCTTTTAGTATTAAGTCTACGGGTAAATGTTTTCCATAAATGATTAAGTATACAAAGCGCGATCAAGTCATAAAAAGCACGATTAAGTCACATAAGCGACTTCTATTCCCCTTTTGGTTTAATTAATCTTTTATTAATTAAAACCTCTTTTGTTAGTAAAAGTTCTTTTACTTAAAATATGTTGTTTATAAATTTCTACTACTCATTCATACTCTTTCTAATATTTTGAAAAGTATTCATATACTTATCTCAAATGGTATAAGTATATCCATAAACCATTAAAATGATTTCTTACTTTAAACCTTCTTTTTATCTTTTCTTAAAAGATTCCATACTCATAATTTCCTTCGTAATATCCATTTTAAAGATCTAAATGCTTTCACAAATCCATTCAAAAGATTTAAGACTTGTTACTTAAACATTGTCACTTCAAAGCCAAAACTATTTCACTTATGCTTATCTTATAAACATTCCTTTAAAGATTTATTTACATTCATAAGTTTAACTAAAAAGGTTAAAGATGAATGTAATTAACAAATCATTGCAACAAACCTAGAATCATTCCATACTCATATCATCTTTAAAATATTCATTTTAAAGATTCAAGGTAATATTTAGTTAAGTTTGATGGTCGATTAATCGACTATCTAGTCAAAATAATTGCTTACACAAATCATCGTTTGTATACTTAACTCATCTTCGATATTTTAACTTAACTATTCCTCGTTCAAGTGTAAAGCTAGATATGTTAGAGCACTGAATGCATCAACACCTTTGCTAGACACTTCATTCTTGAATCTCACAAATAGACAAGCATACTCGTCAACTTTTAGTGTTAAGTATAGTAACAGTGATTTTCATGAACAAGTAACAAACAACGTGACAACCCGTTTCTGACATTCCAAGCTCAACTATGCCTTGTTGAAGAAGGAAGCTTGGTAGGTCAGAGCTCGATTGCTCCATCCCTACTCGATATCAATCTTAATTCCCAGAAATAAGTAAAGCTCTTAGTCGAATTTTAGCGTTAAGAAAAGTAAATTACCTGTTAAATAAGTAAATAAATAACAAGATTAACACGTTTCTGACATTCCAACTTAACAACTCCTTGTTCGATAAGAAAGCCTAGTAGGTTAGAGCTTTATTGCTCTGTCCCTACTTTATATCAATCTTAACTCTCAGAAAGTAGAAAATTCTACATCGTCGGCTTTTAGTGTTAAACCACTTCTTTATTTTTTTGAAAATCATATATTATTAAAAATGTATTTAAACTTCAAATCAAATTTAAGATACTTCAAAACATGTTTGAAAATATCTCTAAAAATATTAGGAAAAAAAATTTAAATATTATTTTTAAACGCTTAAAACCATAAGCGACTTACTACAACATTTATAAATGATTTTAAAAGTGCATGTAAAAACAATATTGAAAAGAATGATCTTTGCGACTAGTTTTAACAATTTAAACAAATGATTTAATAATTTAATTTTATATTAACTAATACCATTATGGTACTTTAAAACCATCGAAAGAAACCCCTAAGAATATCTTTATAAAAATTTCCAAAAATAAAGGATTCGAAAGTGCACTTAAAACGACTATTGTTGCTTCAAACACTTTCAGACTTACTTCAATTTAACACGCAAGCTAAACAACCATTTAAACGTCAAGTTAAGGCTATGCCACATTTTTAAGAGGTTAGTAGAAATGACTTTGTGAATTATGAACTTGTCATTTGCGCTTAAAAGCAAGAGGTGTCCAAAGTTTATAACTTTACTTAGTTAATGTCACTTCAACTTTATAGTTCTAACTCAACATATATATACAAACAAGATAATGAGATAACTCACTTAGATTTATACCAAACCCAAGAATAAAGCCACAAGAGCAAAGAAACATCTCCTTTCTCCACCAAACGCTAAAGATCCAACCTTTAGCACTTCCAAACCAAAGCAACTACCTCCTTTTCTCCTCTACGCTCATGGCCTTCTAGGATCCTACTCTTCCTCTCACCTTCTCCCACTTTTTACTTTCTAATCATGCCTCCCATGATGTCTTAGGTCCATAGCCAAAGTTCAAACAGAGATCGGAGATGATTTGGTTAATACTTGAAAAAATTAAAGAGTAGTTAGTGGGTTAGTGCTTAAGCACTTCCACCATTTTTAACTCTCAAGCTTCATCTCAAGCTCAAGTGAATTAGTGATTTATTCATAAGGGTATTCCCCTCCTTGTATGGTGTTTTACAAGAGGTTAGAACCTCCTCCTACCTTCCATGAAAGGTTAAAAAGGAGCCTCCTTTTCATATGTTAACTTCATACCTCTCTCTTTTTACTTAAAAGTTAAGTTTTACCATAAAAGGTCATTTCTTAAATATCTTCCATTACATCATGCATGACATTTTCCCAAAAGTTTATTTCCATAAATGGGAAAAAGTTTATTTCCAAATTTTTTTATCATCATTACTAATGATTTAAAAGAAGGTTAAAAAGCTTATTAAATCATTTTAATATCATTTAATCAAAGATTCAAATATTCAAATAATTCAAAAATTTTAAAACGAAGTGTTCGGAATTCTAGGACGTTACAGGATATATAGTGTATATTATACATTTCCTAAATTTGCATCATACTTTATACAGTGCTGTTTTAAGAGTACAATATTAATTTTATTTTTCCAAGTATTGAGTTGAAGTTGGAAACAACAGGTTTTTTTAGATGAAACGCATGAAATTTTCCTTTTATGTATTTATGCAAGATATTTACATTATACAAGCAACTTGTAACACCTCGTAAAATGAACCGTAAATAAATAAAGTAAAATGAATTAAATATGAAAAATGTTGGATATGGAAATTTTACAAAAGTTGCATTTTAACCGCGAAAGTTATTCTGTTGTTTTCACGGTAAAATTCTGATATGTTTCCATATGTAATGTGATGAAAACATAACTCAAGCAAAGAAGTTATAAGCATTTGAAATTCTTGTACTTGAATTAATTTAGTTTAAATTCAAATCAAAAATCAAAATTATGGTTTAAATTTCAAAAATTATCTTGGGGTCTAATTAAACATTTAACGTTAAAAGGTTATTTAAGGAACAAAATAATCTTGCAACGGAAATAAATAAACGTTCCCCGAAATAAAGGTGCGGTTGATCTACATAGGTCAACCAGTTGACTGGTCGCTCAAAGGTGGTCAATCGCTTGGCAAAAAAAGTTGCAAGTGGCGGTTAAGGTTTGAACTATGTTTATTCCATTGTACGCTTCAGATTTACCTGTTTCCTATCCACTTTCATCCTGTGGTTCTGGAGTATTTCAACTCCTATAAATAGAGCGATATTCTCTTCACTTTTGTTCATATCATTTTGGAGAATATGATAAAATTTTGCCACCTTCTATCTCTTTAATAAGATTTAGAAACTTCATAGAGAATTTATGTAAGAATTCAACTTATTTCTTATTTGTTTCTCCTTCCTCCAATCTATCCAAGGCAAGAAAATAGGCTATTTATAGCACTCATTAATAGTGTTCCGCCATTAGTACAATCAAACTCGTTTGGATTATAAAACTTATAAATACTAAGCCCTGTATATTTACCATATTGTTATAAAATGAAGAAAGTAGAAGCCATTAGAGAGAGAGGCAGAAGATAGATTATTCATTCCTAAGAATACACATATATTTACATTACATAGCCTCCTATATATAAAGGCTTCAGAGCTAAGGATTTAACTTATTGCATGATGTGGGACTAAACAAAACAACATAAAAGCATATTCATTCCATAATATACATATATTGTAACACTTCCCCTTGAATATGCGTCTTCAAAATCTTGAATGCTCTGATAACTTGAAAATTTTCTTTTTGAAACGTGTATGATGATTGCTTTCCCTCATTATTATCTTGCTTGCATTTATCCATTCAGTCGATATAGATATTGTTCGTTGCCTCATTAAAAACCTTTGTAAGGAAAACCCAATTGGAAAAACTTGAAAGAGGAAAAGAGCGCAACTTGTGAAATCATAAATATCATACTAAAAATGATATTCCTTCCAAGAGTTTGATACTTCGGGATCAAAATAATGCCTCATTAAAACCTTACTAAGAAAAACCAATGGGAAAAATCTCAGTGAAGGGAAAAAAAAGTACAATGACGTATCTTATTTTTTCATTTCTTCAAATGAAAGTCTGATACTTCTGGATCAAACTAATGCCTCGTTAAAACCTTGCTAAGAAAAACTCCATGGGAAAAATCTTAGTGAAGGAAAAAGAGTACAATATAGTATGAGATATTTTAATAATTTACAGAATCAAAGAGAGTCTGATACTTCTGGATCAATATAATACTTCATTAAAAACCTTATAAAGGAAAACCCAATGGGAAAAACCTTAGTCAAAGATAAAAATATAATTTAACTTAAGTAACAAATTTGAGATGTTATTTCTTGAAAAGACGTTTGATTCTTCTAGATCAAGGCAATGCCTCGTTAAAACTTTAGTGAGAAAAACAATGGGAAAAATCTTAAATAAGGGAAAAGAGTACATTGTAACTTAATTTTCAAATGTTACTGGGGAGTTGATACTTCTGGATCAAGATAATGTCTCATTAAAACCTTACTAATAAAAAGCCAGTGGGAAAAATCTTAGTTAAGGAAAAAGAGTGCATTATAAAATACTTATGGATGCTTCCCTTGATTTAAAAGTTTCCTCTGAATTCGTATTCGTCTTTCGATATCTTAAATTGGTTATAGATACTTCTAGATCCATAAATATGTATCTCATTAATAATACAATTTCTTAATAGTTTCATTCGATACAATCAAAATTTCCAAGATTGTTTCCTCCAAATATGATTTGCATTTTGTTGAGTCAAGATTTTTATAGAGTTTTGATTTCTGACAAAGGGATAAGCCGTGATCGACAAAAAGAAGTTATTTAGACACAAAGAGCTCCATATGATTAGAGGTTGATTATTTGGTATGTTAGTAATGATTATTTATGTTAAAATCTATCCTCAAATAATCTTATGCCTTTAATCTTCGAATATATATATAAATATATATGAGTGCACATTCACTGTGCAGTCTGGACAAAACCGGTCGACCGGTCAAAAACCAGGTGGTCGACCGTTTTTGCCCAGAATGCACAGATAATGTGCACAAGTGAACATAACGTGTATATATATTCAAATTCCTGTCTACCGGTCATTTTTTGACCTGTCGACCGTTTTTAAACAGAAAGCAATTTTTCCAAAAGACACTTCTCTTCTCCAAAGGTTGCATCTCTTACCTTTCACCAAAGATCATATCTCTTAATGGCAACTGTTCACAAAGAGTTACAACTATTTTTCTCTATATATACTCATCTAAATCATTGATTCAAGACATATGAAAACATGATTTTATATTCTTTTTAATCTAATCTCTGATCTTACTGTATACATACTCCTGCATTCTAAAAGCTCTCGATTATTTATTGAATCATTGAAACTATTTCATATCTTTTGATTCAATAAGTAATATACTTTCCTTAATCTTTTCAAAACATCATTCGCATACTTTGAGGATAAGATTATAGGAAGGGTGTACTATTAGTGACAAATCTGTGTTTTCAAGAACACAAGTTGTCAACAACAATTGTATTTGTTCTTTTGTTGAAGTCCTCTGTGTTGTAAGAGGCAAGTGTTGAAGTCCTCAGTGTATTAGAGGCGTGAAATCCCGTTCGGCTGTTCGGGTGTTGTAAACCTGTTCCTCCGGGTGAAGCGAGGAAGTTAATAGTGAAAATCCAGATAGAAGTCTGGGACTGGACGTAGGACGGTGCTCCGAACCAGTATAAAAATCTCTGGTGTGATTTTTCTATTTTTATTTACTATGCTATTATCATCTATTTCCGCATTTATATTGTAGACCATATTACACGATCCGTGTGTACTATATTAGCACATATAATTGTATACACACCGCACTTTCATTTGGTATCAGAGCATAGCCACTTTCATTTGGTATCAGAGCCAGGTTTTCTAGAGATCGTAACAACATCCTAGAATAAATGGCTACAAAGAGATCTAGTCAAGGCAATAAGAAGAGGAAGAGCAATAAAGAACAATCAAAGGGGCAAACAAACAAATGCTTCATGGCAAAAGATAACGAGGTTAGTGATCTAACTTTTGATGATATGATAGAAATAAATTCAGAACTTCTAGACACTTTAAAAAGTCTCAAAAGAAAATATAAGGAAGCTCTGGAAAATCAGAAGAAAGCAGAATTCGAAAGAGATATGCTTAAAGACGAGAAGAGAATATTAGAAGAAGAACTTGAGAAAATTCAAGATTCAGATAATTCTCAACTCGCTCTATTAAGTCAAGAAATAGAAGCTCAAAAAGAAAAGAATAATGCTCTTGCTTCTGAAAATCATGAGTTAAAAACAAAAATTAAAATTGTTGAGTTAGATAACACTAGTCTCAAAACTAAGCTTGATGACATTACTAAAAATATTTCCAATTTTAATAAAGGGAGAGAAAATTTATGCAGGATTATTGAAAATTCTCAACCTGCTTCAAATAAGAAGGGATTAGGTTATGTTAAGAACTCAAAAGCTCACAATGATAGAAGTGGTATAGGCTATAAACAAGCTAAAAGTAAAAATAGTACTAGATATGCATTCATGTATACTAACTTTAGTGCTAGTACTAGTAATCAAGATAGTTTTAAAACCAGTTATAGTCATAATAGTACTTCGTTTAGAAATGATAGAAATTATTCTTCAAGTACTAAGCTAATGACTAATAGTATTAAGATATGGATTCCAGCTAATATGATTGATCATGATAAACAACTGTATATTAGCAACTATTATAAGAATGTAATTTGTAATGAAAATTATATTTATAAAGGTTCAACCACACCCAAATGGGTATGGTTTCCAAAGACCTAACCCCCCGGACCCTAACATAGTAAATGGGTACCGAAAATTATTATTAATTTTTTGCAGGTACTCAGAGAAACAAAAGGAAAAGGATAGATTTTGGAATTTCAAAGAATGTTCCATATGTTTAATATTACAATAAAATATGGACTTCGGTAAATATGGTAAAATTTATTTTACTTTTCCTTCATAATTAATAATGAGTTTATCTCGTTATATACAAGATATTTTATATAATTTTATATATTTCCCCATTCTTTTTGATAATGACAAAGGGGAAGAAATTCATATGCATATAAATAGAGGGAGATATTATACTTAGGGGGAGATGTTATACTTAGGTGGAGCTTTAAAGATATTATCTGGCACTTGTACTAAATAGTGTCGTGTTTTAATTCGTACTAGACTTGTGTGTATTATCATCTTGTGTGAATGTTACTCTTGATCTATGGTAGTAGTTTTTATGTTGCTTATAATCTTTTTTACATCCTCCATTTAAACAACTCCTTTTTGTCGATGACAAAGGGGGAGAAAATTGTGCTAACAGTATATATGCAGGACACAATCTCAGGGGGATACCTTATATAGGGGGAGATTCATAAATATGTTGTCATCAATCAAAAAGGGGGAGAATGTTGAGTCAAGATTTTTATAGAGTTTTGATTTCTGACAAAGGGATAAGCCGTGATCGACAAAAAGAAGTTATTTAGACACAAAGAGCTCCATATGATTAGAGGTTGATTATTTGGTATGTTAGTAATGATTATTTATGTTAAAATCTATCCTCAAATAATCTTATGCCTTTAATCTTCGAATATATATATAAATATATATGAGTGCACATTCACTGTGCAGTCTGGACAAAACCGGTCGACCGGTCAAAAACCAGGTGGTCGACCGTTTTTGCCCAGAATGCACAGATAATGTGCACAAGTGAACATAACGTGTATATATATTCAAATTCCTGTCTACCGGTCATTTTTTGACCCGTCGACCGTTTTTAAACAGAAAGCAATTTTTCCAAAAGACACTTCTCTTCTCCAAAGGTTGCATCTCTTACCTTTCACCAAAGATCATATCTCTTAGTGGCAACTGTTCACAAAGAGTTACAACTATTTTTCTCTATATATACTCATCTAAATCATTGATTCAAGACATATGAAAACATGATTTTATATTCTTTTTAATCTAATCTCTGATCTTACTGTATACATACTCCTGCATTCTAAAAGCTCTCGATTATTTATTGAATCATTGAAACTATTTCATATCTTTTGATTCAATAAGTAATATACTTTCCTTAATCTTTTCAAAACATCATTCGCATACTTTGAGGATAAGATTATAGGAAGGGTGTACTATTAGTGACAAATCTGTGTTTTCAAGAACACAAGTTGTCAACAACAATTGTATTTGTTCTTTTGTTGAAGTCCTCTGTGTTGTAAGAGGCAAGTGTTGAAGTTCTCAGTGTATTAGAGGCGTGAAATCCCGTTCGGCTGTTCGGGTGTTGTAAACCTGTTCCTCTGGGTGAAGCGAGGAAGTTAATAGTGAAAATCCAGATAGAAGTCTGGGACTGGACGTAGGACGGTGCTCCGAACCAGTATAAAAATCTCTGGTGTGATTTTTCTATTTTTATTTACTATGCTATTATCATCTATTTCCGCATTTATATTGTAGACCATATTACACGATCCGTGTGTACTATATTAGCACATATAATTGTATACACACCGCACTTTCATTTGGTATCAGAGCATAGCCACTTTCACATTTTATCCATTTTTTTCTACCTTTATGAAAAACACATCATGTGCTTTCATTTTTATGCTTCGAATCAGTCTTGTATATTGCAACTACATCTTTGATGAATATTAAAATTTCCATTACAACAATACTTAAAAGCAGGGAGTAATGTGCTCATCTTGAAGTGTACCAAGATTTTCATTATAGTAATACTTAGAAGAAGGTTGTAATCTACATTTCATGTTCTTGCATTCTTTATAATCATCGAAGTTATTTATATTCTTGAGGAACTTATATATTTTAATAAGCTTTGCATATCCGAACTAACACTTCAATGAATATTAAGAGTTCCATTACAACAATACTTAAAAATAGGAAGTAATCTACTCATCATGAATTATATTAAGATTTTCATCACAACAATACTTAAAAGTAGGTTGTAATCTATGCTCCTTGTTCTTTGCATTCTTTATAACCACGAAAGTTATTTATATTCTTCAGGAATTTGTATATTTTCATCATTTGATATGATTTAAACCATATGTATACCTCCGGGATATATTAAGCATTTCAAGTACTTTTGCTACTTTATGGACTACATGTCCATATTTCTCTATTAGTAAAGGATTCATGATGGCCAGTCATGTTTTCCCCTAATTCAAAATCCTTAATCTATTTATATATATAAATGCTTTATTATTTACAAATTTATCATCGATGATTATTTCTTGTCAGTCCTAGACACGATTTATTGAGATCTCTTTAATTATCATGCTTTAGGTACCTAAACCACTTCTAGGGTAATTTGACATTCATGCCATTAGTCTCTTAAAGAGCACTCTTAATTGTTTCTTCAAGAACACTCACATTTTTTATTTGGCATCTTTATTACTTACTCCAAAAGTATTTCAAATTAACTTTTGCATCATATTTCAAATGTGATTTACACATTTTAATCCTTCAGGGATTCAAATCTATATTGGAGAAAGTCTACTAGGGATATTATTAATAATTTATTCAAGTTACTTAATATTTTGCATCATTATACATGTTAACAAATATTTGACACTGATGATCAAAATGAACTTGTATCGCTTTATCCTCCCCCTCAATGTGACAAACATTGTTACATTAAATAATAATCATCTTTGGATTCTCATCTTGATCCATTATTATATTGCTACTAGCAAATACACCATACATATTAATAATAGGTGAATAATTCTTTTATCAATTGATAAGATGCATTCAAGTGACATTTGTGAGCTTCTAGCTCAAGTTTAAATACGGAATTCAATTATGCCAAATTTCATGAAATATAATCCAGTTGAAATTATACCAAATTTTTCTAAAATAAGCTTCTGCCTTTCCATTTTAGAAATAACGCAAAGATATTTTTTGCAGTTTTCATTATAGTTCTAATATGGTAGCTATTCATTTATATGTCCTCAAAACTGAACAAATTTCTTTTAAATTTGCTTGAATATGATGTATTTTGAATTAAGATATATGTACCATTTGGTAATACTATATGGGCTCTTCTGGACCCTTCAATTATATTAGCAGATGCTATGGTTGAAATTTTTAGCTAAAACATTTTTAGATAGTTCAGAGAAAAACTTCTGGTTTTTCAAAATCATATGAGTAGTTGCACTATCTAGTAGGCATATATTATCACCCAAATTGTAACAACGCAATATTTTCAACCATTCGCATTCGCACATGTCGGACTTGAAATACTCAAAACACCGCATTGTAATATAATTTGGAGCAAATAATATACAATCACAGACACAGAAATATCAGAATAACTCGCAGCGGAATTTAAAATACTATAGTAGTTCATGTTAACGTTGAAAAGTGTACGCTAACACCCCGGTGTAAGTAGTAATCAAGTGAAAGCACCACCCGTTAGTACGGGAACTGAAAATAAGAAGAAAATAGCGGGAAATAATAAAAAGACAATGGTTTTTATAGTGGTTCTGCTCAAAGTCAAGCCTACTTCCACTTATTCTTTTCTACCACCGATTTCATTACAAGTTTTACAATCATCCTTCATATTCAACACCAATACAACAACAGTTAGAACTTTGATGATGAATTGCTTTCTGGATTCATGTCGAATGTATTTGATTGCTTCTCTCGGCTCTTTGAAGTGTTGTTGGTAGTTGAAGTGTTGTTGAAGTCGTGAGAGCAGCAGAGTCTCCGAGCTTCAAAGTCCAGGAAAGTACCCCTTTCAATGTGGAATAACTGGGGTATTTATAGGAGAACGTTAGGTCGTTAGATCGTTAGGTCTTAGGTCGTTAGGTCTTAGGTCGTTAGGTCTTAGGTCGTTAGGTCTTAGGTCTTAGGTCGTTAGGTCTTAGGTCTTAGGTCGTTAGGTCTTTGGTCGTTAGGTCGTTAGGTCTTAGGTCTTAGGTCGTTAGGTCTTAGGTCTTAGCTCGTTAGGTCTTAGGTCGTTAGGTCTTAGGTCGTTGGTCTTAGGTCGTTAGGTCTTAGGTTGTAGGTCTTAGGTCGTTAGGTCTTAGGTCGTTAGGTCTTAGGTTTTAGGTCGTGAGTGACCTATGAGGAAGTTAGTTCGTGGTGTGGAGTTGACACATGCGACCTCGGATTGACTCGAAACTTGGGGTGCTGCTTTTCATGACTTTGCTTGCCGTGTTCTATCAATTGTAGCCAGATCCGAGCTCGGACAAAATCCATTGATATCCATGGTTAAATAATGCATAGCCAATCTTTGGCTTTTGATCGATCTTTTGGTATCATAGCATTGCCAAAAGACGGGATAATATTTTCCCCCCAAAACATGCCTTGTGATAGGAAGGTGTGTTTTGTAATGTCATACGCTGGATGCTTATATCCTGTTGATGTCCTATAGAGAAATTAACAGTTTTATATGACCTCAAATGACGACCGTTCGGGATCGAGCCATTTGAGGTGAAATGTGACCGTTCGCGATCAAATGCCTTACCTCGAATGACGACCGTTCGGGATCGAGCCATTTTAGCCAAAGTGTGACCGTTCGCGATCAAGAGCCTGACCTCAAATGACGACCGTTCGGGATCGAGTCATTTGAGGTGAAGTGTGACCGTTCGTGATCAAATGCTTGACCTCAAATGACGACCGTTCGGGACCGAGTCATTTGAGGTGAAGTGTGACCGTTCGTGGTCAGGGTGCGGCTCGAGGCGAATTGTGACCGTTCGAGGCGAGTTGTGACCGTTCGAGGTCAGGTGCCGTTCGAGGCGAATTATGACCTTCGAGGTCGGGTGCCATTCGAGGCGAGTTGTGACCGTTCGAGGTCGTGTGCCATTCGAGGCGAGTGTTGACCGTTCGAGGTCGTGTGCCGTTTGAGGCGAGTTGTGACCGTTCGAAGTCGGGTGCCGTTCGAGGCGATTTGTGAACGTTCGAGGTCGGGTGCCGTTCGAGGCGAATTGTGACCGTTTGAGGTCGGGTGTCGTTCGAGGCGAGTTGTGACCGTTCGAGGTCGGGTGCCGTTCGAGGCGAATTGTGACCGTTCGAGGTCGGGTACCGTTCGAGGCGAATTGTGACCGTTCGAGGTCGGGTGCCGTTCGAGGCGAGTTGTGACCGTTCGAGGTCGTGTTCCGTTCGAGGCGAGTTATGACCGTTCGAGGTCGTGTGCCGTTCGAGGCGAGTTGTGACCGTTCGAGGTCGGGTGCCGTTCGAGGCGAGTTGTGACCGTTCGAGGTCGGGTGCCGTTCGAAGGGAGTTGTGACCGTTCGAGGTGTGCCGTTCGAGGTGAGTTGTGACCGTTCGAGGTCGGGTGCCTGTTCGAGGCGAGTAAGTGTGCCCGGGAAGACCTAGTATTATCGATGTCGGGTGAGTTCCTGGATCATTTTCCAAGGTGATTTACTGTCATTCCAAAGCATGCTTTAGGACCGTTCGCGACCCCGTATATGTATTAGTAGCTTGGCCATCTTTGAGCATGCCTAAGGACCCTTCGTGACCCCGTACATGTGTAAGAAGCTTAGCCAACTCAAAGCATGCCTAAGGACCGTTCGCGACCCCGTACATGTGTAAGTGACTTAGCCTTTTTAATTTATCAAAATTCAATATTCATCCAACTGAAGAGTTTTAAGACAAAAATGTCTGAAAAAGTCAGATCCAACCATCAGAAGTAAAACATAAAAGCAAAGTAGTTACGTCCGAGTGCAAACGCCTACATCGATACGATTTATAGTTGTATCAGAGCATGCCTTGGGATCGTTCGCGGTCCCGTACATGTGTGAACAACCTAGTTGTGTCGATGTAGAGTTTTCCACTCATTCATCATAATCTCAATCAATTGATAGTAAGCTGATGCCTGGATCCTGAGCCGTCTTCAGTTGGTGCAGGTGGTGGTCGTTCTTGTTCCACTGTTACGATCTTCCTTTTCACATACTGTGATAGCAAGCCATCCCGGATGTGCCCCTCAACTTCGTCTTTTAAGTGTCTATAGTCATTTGTGCTATGACCATTCAACTCGTGGAATGAGAAATACTTGTCTGAATTTCTCTCGCTGTTAGTTGGAACTCTCCTTATCGGCTTTCGATAAGGAACCTGTCCCTTGGTGTCTTGGTAGATCCGCTCCAAAGTCCCATTGAACTCCGTGTATGAGGTGAATCTTGGCTCCCTTCGTGGTCGTACTGATCTATCGCTGTTATCCTCGGCCTTTCGTTTACCTTTGCTAGATTCTACACCTTTCTCAGGAGGATTTCCACCTTTAATTACATAAATGTCGATTCCTTCTCCTTCTCCTCTTTCGGCTTTTGCGTCCTCTAACCGTAAGAATCCTTCAGCCTCATGATAGAATTCCCCTAGATCCATGGAGGGATCTCTTGTCAGCGAATTCTTGAATTCTGTACCATCAGCTATGTCCGACACAGCTGCCATCAAGACCATGGATGGATCTGGTCGATCCACCGATGTTGCAGCTGCATCAAACTGTGTAAAAAACTTCTCAAAGATTTCCCAGCTTTCTGTTTCAATGCTTCCAAGCTCATCACATTTTTGGGTCTCGAAATGTGGATCCTGAATTGCCTCATAAACCTTTCAATCAAATCACTCCACGTTTCGATAGATCCACTCTCCAGCTGTCTAAACCAAAGTGCAGCAATATCTATCAAGTACAATGGAAAGCACCGGGCCATAACTTCCTCTGATTCCCCCAGCACCTCCATATGCCTCGTATATTTTGTCAGATGAACTCTAGGGTCTGTCCTTCTATTATACATATCCAACGATGGTAGCTTAAAGTCTGGTGGGTTCTTAGCTCGCCTGATTGTTGTACTAAAAGGACTCCTATTCACATCCTCCAAGTCCTTATTTACCAAGCCACCTCTCATAGCTCTTTTGACCATTTCTACCAATCTGTCGTTGTCTCCTAGTTGTAGTCCTCGTCCATTGCCTTCGGCCTGCCCCCCGAGTTCACGAGGGAATTCTGGAATCTATTCTCCTGGTTGAGCTCATGTTCCTCTGTTAATGCCATGTTGCTCGAATCCACCAGATGCTTTCCTTGGTATTGGGTCAGTGTGCTCTAGATGATTGCCCCCTAGCTCTGGTGTTGCCTCAGATAGTCCTGCTCTGCTCTGAACTCCAGTCGCTCCTTGATTTTGCGCTCCAAGTTGCCTAATCTGCTGAAAAAAAATCTGTATCAACTCCTCTTGCCTTTTCATCATTGTCTCCATCTCATCCCTGGTGATGAAGACTGAAGTTTGGTTCTCTCCTAAGGAAGCCCCTTGAATCCCTTCGTGCTGACCTCTTTCTGGTCTCTGTCATCTACTTGTTTTCCTTTCATAAGCCATAATCTCGGATAGACTTCTGGTTCTTAAAGAGAGTCTCTCAACAAATCTCTGTGAAGCAATGATGAAAGCGCTCCTGATTTCAATTCTCAGTGAAAGCACCAAAAATATTAACGTTGAAAAGTGTACGCTAACACCCCGGTGTAAGTAGTAATCAAGTGAAAGAACCACCCGTTAGTACGGGAACTGAAAATAAGAAGAAAACAGCAGGAAATAATAAAGAGACAACGGTTTTTATAGTGGTTCGGCTCAAAGTCAAGCCTACGTCCACTTATTCTTTTCTATCACCGATTTCATTACAAGTTTTACAATCATCCTTCATATTCAACACCAATACAACAAACATTTAGAACTTTGATGATGAATTGCTTTCTGGATTCATGTCGAATGTATTTGATCGCTTCTCTCGGCTCTTTGAAGTGTTGTTGGTAGTTGAAGTGTTGTTGAAGTCGTGAGAGCAGCAGAGTCTCCGAGCTTCAAAGTTCAGGAAAGTCCCCCTTTCAATGTGGAATAGCTGGGGTATTTATAGGAGAACGTTAGATCGTTAGGTCTTAGGTCGTTAGGTTTTAGGTCGTTAGGTCTTAGGTCGTTAGGTTTTAGGTCTTAGGTCGTTAGGTCTTGGGTCGTTAGATCTTAGGTCTTAGGTCGTTAGGTCTTAGGTCTTAGGCCATTAGGTCGTTAGGTCGTTAGGTCTTAGGTCTTAGGTCGTTAGGTCTTAGGTCGTTAGGTCTTAGGTCGTTAGGTCTTAGGTCTTAGGTCGTTAGGTCTTAGGTAGTTAGGTCTTAGGTTTTAGGTCATGAGTGACCTATGAGGAAGTTAGGTCGTGGTGTGGTGGAGTTGACACATGCGACCTCGGATTGACTCGAAACTTGGGGTGCTGCTTTTCATGACTTTGCTTGCCGGGTTCCATCAATTGTAGCCTGATCCGAGCTTGGACAAAATCCATTGATATCCATGGTTAAACAATGCATAGCCAATCTTTGGTTTTTGATCGATCTTTTGGTATCACGCCATTGCCAAAAGACGGGATAACAGTTCATAAAGCTACTATAACAAAATCTTAAAACAAAATACATAATATCAGTCTCAAACATATACAATAGAAATCCCAAATACATAGAAGTTTATAAATACAAGAGCTGAAATAGACAACTGAAACTGGAACGGGTAGATAACTAAATAAGCAAAATCTCCAGCATTTCCTAGCTTCAGAAAGAGAAATCCAAAGCTAAGCTGTGAATACTCAGGCTGAACCGAGCGCAAAGTAAAACACAAACACTCGAGTCAGGACATATATACTTATATAATGTAAACAAACTCAAGTGAACTGTAGTAGTAATGCACAATAACTTAAAGGATGCTTGGGATCGTCCATCCTCTAAGGATAAGTTAAACCACAAATTTAACAGTAATGGACGCTATCATAGAAATGCCTATATTAAAGTAAACTATGAAAATAACAATGCTAATGTGGCTAGGGTAGTGTAGAGCTGCAGCAATCGCTCACCTCTAGTCACATTCTCAAATTGAAGGTGTACATCCAAAATCACAGGGCATACAAAGAAGTGTACCCATGGTTAAAATTCCTAAATGTTTTAAAACTTCGAATTAAAATCATTCATTTAAACCAATAAAAGGTGGAGTCATTATACATTCAAATCAAATATTAACTTCCCAAAATTTTAGCCATTTCAGAGTTCATTTATTCACTTAAATATATTAAAACAGTAAAATTTCAGCTTTCACGGCACTTAAAAAATGCTATGGTAAGTTACATTTGAAAACAATTCAATTCAACAAAGACAGCATTCAAAAACTGCTGTAATAGTTCAGTTTTAGTTGAAAAATAGTTCAATTCAGCAAAGACAGCATTTACAGAACTGCTGTAATAGTTCAGGGTTCAATTATGTTCAAAAATCTCATTTCAGCCAACTACAGCACTTAACATGTGCTACTGTACCCCTTTTGTTAGTTTTTGGTTTTAGTTTAGTTTCTACAACTACATCACTTACAAAGTGTTGTAGTATCACTTAGTTAAATTTAGCCTTTTAATTCACTTCTGCAACTACAGCCTTTACAAAGTGCTGTAGATTTATTTATTTCAGATTTTAGTTCAATTTCAGAAACGATAGCATTTCTGAAGTGCTACTAAAAGGATTTCCAAATTTACAATAGAATTTCAGCAACAATTAAACTTCAATTTAAACCATTTTAACATATAAAATTTTATATTTTCCACTTTAAAAATGGTCATTTAAATACCCTTTAACTTATGATTTTTATAAAGTAAATTTCACAAATAAATATCAAATTTCTTAATAATTCACTTGTAAAAATCAATGCACAATTTTTCTGAAATTTTCATTTACTTTACATTTTAATTTAATTGACCATTTCATAAATTAAATTAAATTTCCATTTTTATTTCCTTAACTTAACTTTTATTTTTAAACCACATTTCACATTTACAAGTTAAGTTATTTTACTTTTAAACCTTCATTTATTTAACCATTTTAATTCATAGAAAAATCGATAACACTATTAAGTCATTGAAATTCAAATTCAAATTCAATTATCATATTTTATTTACTTAAATTCTATTTTTAAACAAAAATCACAAATTTCAAAATTAATTTATATTTCAAATTCTACTTAACCATCCATTTATTTCACATTTTAACCGGTAGAAAAATCATTAACACTTTATAAAAATCATTTTTAATTCAATCTAAATCAAATTATCATATATTTACATTTTAAAAATACTTAAATATTTTTAGAGTTTTTTTTTATAAAATAACCACGGGTCTGTATAAAATTTTCTAACGTAAGTCAAGTGATACGGATAATATATCATTTCAATCCGTAATTTACAAAGAAAAATCCGAGTTCTATCATTTCAAACCGGCAATCCCAAGTTAAATAAAGTAAATAAAATAAATAAAAATCACAAGCCTATCATTTCAGCCATAATGATTTTTCCCTATTCTAAAGTCTGTTCGGGTATGTATCATTTCTACCCATAGTGATTCTATTCTATAGGGAACTTGCAGTGTGATAAACAGAAATAAATAAACAGTATAGCAACATGAATCAATAACAGATGATATGATAGGTTTATAAACAGGGTTAACATCATATGATTCACATCACAGGAAGGTATGACATGATATAATATTCTACACATTCACTTATTGTCAATTCACTAATTATACAAGTATAAATGTCATGAGTGAATACTCACCTTTTTACGCTGGAGTTAGCAATACAAACTACACAAATGAATTCCAGAAAGCACGATAGCATGACACAGCACGATATTTGATTCAAGTGAGTGGAGAGAAAGCCAAGATATGATCTTGCGAACAACAACACAAAACAAGACATTGTAACATAAATATTCAACATAGAATTTATATTGAAACAATTGCAAATTGAAATTAACAAAAGGAAAAATGATTTGGCCTTGCTTTAGCCATCCAAATGCTCGACCTAGGGGTTCTTTTGCTCGGCCATAATGATGATATAAGCTTGGGTTTGGGTCATATAGGTGGGATACAAGGAAGTGATGATGGTAGGAGTTGCAACATGTAGAATATAAAGGGACAAGGTAAAAGGCAAGCTTGGATGCAACATTTTGGCTCGGCCAATGGGTAAATTGGGCTTGGTCCAGGCTAGTACAGGTCAGGTCAATGGAGAGACTGATGATCAGAGGTGATGTACATCAGGTGGTGGTGGCTATGGTGGTGGACAATGCAAGATATGGAGGAGATAGTGGAAACTAGGCTCGGCTATGAAAGTTTCAAGGGTTTTTTTGCAACTTTTTATGGTGTTTGCTACATGGGATGATCATGGCCAGGAGAGGATGGTTAGGTCGTGTATGGTGATGGGGAGGAAGTGATGTGATGATCGATGGAGGTGGTGAGGGGTATAGGCCGAGCAAATCATAGGAAGAAACAAGCAAAACCATGGAAAAATCAATAGAAAAATTGAAAGAAAACGTAAAAAAATGAAGAAGCCATTACCAATTTGTTCTCAGATCTAAATGGCTGAAAATTTGATGGAAATGAGAAGTTTTCACGTGGAAATGAAAATAAAACTTATGGCTATACTAGAGGAAATGGATGGCTAAAGCTGGAAAGTGAAAGGGCAAGCAAATGAAGAGACTAGGCAATGAAAAGTCATAAGTTTTAAAGCTTTTATCACTTCAAATTTCCATTTAAATAAAACAAATAAAATTTGTCAGTAAATGAAAATAAAAAGCTGAACAAAATAAAGTGAAAAAGAAAATAAATAAATAATTTAAGGAAAAATAGAAAATAAATAGGAAAATAGCTTAATAAGCGGAACAAGACTTTAAAAATTGTAAATAAAGTACAATAACATTAGAAAATTATAACAACACTTTAAAAATATTTTAAAAATAAAATATATGCATAACATGACATATCACATATATATACACAAATTAGAACAAACAAAATATTATTTATATAAATTAAAATAAACAATTTTGTTAAATAAACAATTTACACACAATATTGTAAAAAGCGTAATTTTCACAATATAAATCGGATATCAATGAAACGAAAAGCAGTATACTTAAAATTTAATTTATTTTCATAATAAAAGATAAAATTGAAATATTTAAATTTTAAATTTAAAAGTCAAAGTTCGACCATTTTGACCAAAATCCACTTTTTTGGAAATATTCCATTTATTCAGGTTTGGAATTATAATTCACACAAAAATCAAAATTTAAATTTAAAATAACAAAATTTATCCATTTTAATAAATAAAATAAAGTTTTTAAATCAGGAATTTCAATTAAAATAATTAAATACAAAATTAAAATAATCACAGAATACAGGGTTGTTACACAAATACTGATGGTCCATATTTTAAGAATTAAAGACAATATAGTTAATCAACTATTAAACTCTGTACGCATTAAATGAATTCTAATACTTTCCAAGAAAAATTAAAATGAACTACTGATTAAAATACAACATTCATCGGTATGTTATTTCAATTAGTTCTAAAAAGAAAAACATACACCAACTTTCAACTGGTTGAAACTTCAAGTTCAACCACTCTTGTTTAGTTTGGAACCATATCGAATTTCTAGTTCGAACAAAATATAGACACAACTTCAAGTTGTTAAGTTTATTCCTCAATTATATCTCAAATATCAGTTTTGAACATTAATTATGATTACTTATCAAAGGATAATTTATAATTGCTAATAGACATTTCTATACGTTTCTTTTGAGAGTTTTGCAAAAAAAAAAAATTACAGCAAAAATAATAATAATAATAGTATCTTCTGGATACTTGGAAGGTTACAAATACAAATCTCCTCGAGACCGTATGTATAACTTACATGAAAATTATTATATGAAATATAGACTATCTCTTCAGAAGAATATTTAAAGATATTTCTTCAAGAAATGATTATGCATGCAATATTTCTTATGAAATAATAACTAGAAACATGACCTTTATGATATAATTAGACATATATACATAGAACAATATATTCTAGAGATAATTTAATTTCTTACCTATTTCGGGGTTTAATATAATTATAATGAAATATAAGATACACGTTGCATAGCTCTCAAACTTTTAGGATCTAATCTAACTAAATTAGGATCCTTCATAATCAAATTTCTATGCATTTATTTGGTTTAATAAAATTACTAAATTTATAAACAAATCTCTTCTGGAGATAGTTATCATTTCCTAAATTATTAGTCTCTTTTAGAAATATTTTATTATCACAGCTTCTGGAGTGAATTTATCTCTTCTAGAGATATATATGCACTATGGAATGTCATATCTATGTATAATATTTCTTTTGTAGAAA
The DNA here is from genome assembly GCA_030765085.1 of Allium cepa. Taxonomy (NCBI): domain Eukaryota; kingdom Viridiplantae; phylum Streptophyta; class Magnoliopsida; order Asparagales; family Amaryllidaceae; genus Allium; species Allium cepa. The sequence continues at coordinate 1,050,022,332 of CM060941.1, forward strand.
TTACATAATTACTACCTTTACAATAACAGGAAACGTCCTTATAGAGATTTTGTTGTAACTATCTTTGAAATGACATATCAAACTTTAAATACAATAACAAAATTAGATGCACTAAATAAAAGTAAGATGCGAAGATAAAACCACTACTTTTGGAGTATAATATTGGTATACAATTCCCTTTTTTTAGGGATAAATTATCGTTATTGCTTCGAAACTTTTATGTAATATTCCTTCAGGGAATATAGTGTTTCCTTTTAAGGAACTGCAATGTAACAAAAATAAAATTCCTATAACATCTCTTATGGGATGTTGGATTTTGCAATATAAATATAGATAAATCTCTAAAACATCTCTTTAGGAGATTAATACACATATCCGTGTATATAAATAGCATGGCATAAAAATTATCTATATAGAGAGCGTTAAAATGTATTTCTATAACTAAATAGCTAGCCCTATGTACATAGAAGCAATTTGTCAAAACATCAGGATTTTTTTTTCATGATTAGAAGGAAAAAAACCATATCTACTAATTATTTTATAGTATCTATCAAACTTCAAGTTTGAGTTATCATAGATTCATCAATGAAAAAGCAACAAGGAGAATAATTAAATAATAGTTACTCATTGAAATGAAATTAGACTTTGCATTATGCAAAACTTGTTAACTGATCATGTATACTTTTTCATAATTGAAAAGAAATAACTGGGAAAAATAATTTAAACCGACTACAACATATAAATAGAAATGTTATTTGAATTCATACCAAATAATAAACATCTATTTCCAAGATTAAATTAATAGTTACTTTTTCAGTCCGGTGATGTTTGAAATATCACATAACATAATATCTTCAAGATATTTGGTTAATACAATGTAAATGTGAATATATAAGGTAATGTATAACTCATTTGGAGATTTTTGTTATCTCTTGAATGCAGCATCATTATCTCTTATGATGATTTTTTTATTTTCATTAACTTTTTCAAGAAGTAGAACCTCGTCATTTTACATAATTTCAATAGAGCTTCGGTCTTCTAATTCATGAACTTCAAGTTCATTAATTTGTTATGAACTTCAGGTTCTCAAATTTTGTTTAAATTTCTCCTTTTTTTGCATAACTCTCAAAAGAGATGTGTAGAAATGTCTATAAGCGATATAAGTTTAAACTTGCATTCTAAAATAAATGAACTCAAAAACATAAAAATAAGCATACTATTGAGATCTACAATATAATAGGATCAGAAAAATAGCAAAAAAAACAGATCTGAAATATAATAACCAACAAAATAAGAATGAGATCTCAAAGTTTAGATCTATATAAGATTAAAAATTATAAGACTAATACAACAAAATCTAAGAGATAAGACAATAGATTCAGATCTGAAGAAGTAGATCTAGAATGTAATGAGATATAAAAAAGAAAAAATGATTTGAAAGTTTAAATCAATCAGATCAGAAAGAATTTTTTTTATGGAGATCATGCTGATAACATGTTATAAAATGAAGAAAATAGAAGCCATTAAAGAGAGAGGCATAATATATTATTCATTCATAAAAATACATATATATTTACATTAAATAGCCTCCTTTATGTAAAGGCTTCAGGGCTAACGATTTAACTTAATGCACGATGTGGAACTATACAAAACAACATAAAAGCATATTGATTCCATAATTTACATACACTGTAACACATATATGCGTAATGCTTATTCAATTTCAGTTAAATGTTATACATTTCGCTTAGACCCATACGGAATAAAAATGGTAAAATACTTGACGCTATACATGTGTGTTCTTTTCATTCCCCCTTTTCGTTTGTCCCCTAAAGTTTTGTTTCCCACTAATCTTCCTCTCCCGACAGGAAATTTTCAAGCCCTAGATTTTAATCATCGCAACTCTTATTGGATTGCAGCTCACATGAAAGTTTCCTTCTCTACGATTTTAGGTTTTTTCTCTAAACTTGTTGCTTCTTCTAATGGGTATTTTCTTTAAACTTGTTGTTTCTTCTAGTGGGTATTTTCTTTTAACATGTTGCTTCTTCTGTTAGGTGTTTTCTTTGAACTTGCTACTTATTTTGTTGGGTATTTTCTTAATGGTTCAGTAGTTTGAAGTTAAAACATATATAGAATTCAATTCATATGATTTTCGTACGAATATTATATGGCATGTAATGGGGTCAAGAACAATGAAATTTACAGTTGGAGACTTCTTACTGTGAAGATGAGCTACAGAGATGCATATTTCTGATAATATGATACAAGTCGGAGATAAGTAGCGAGAGAAGTTTGAGATGAATTTATGGAAATTAGTTTCTTGATTAATATATCACTATTTAAAGGTAACAGATATGGCATTGTTAGTTTGATCATTTATCATAACAGCTATCATTAGTTATCAAAGGAAAAGGCTTTCACTCAATTATTGTAAGAAAGGTCATGGTCTGCTATATTTTGGAATTTGCTTATTTGCTAAACGCGGAACTAGTTATAGTAGTTTTACTTGATATTTCTAGCAAAAGTCTGTATGGTAGATCAGCTCCTCTATTAATTGCTTAAAGTTTAAAGAATCGTTAGAGAGGAAATAGAATACTCTATTAAATCCATCCGATTATTTTTAGCAGGAAAATGTTAGCTTTTAAGAATCAAATGTAAGATATTGTTCTGTTAGTTAAGTTTAGGAGTTATTGTTAGATTTCTTAGTTCGAAAGTTTATGCTTATTTTTTAATAATATTTTTTTGTTACGAACAATTAATGGTAACCTTTTAGTAAAGATAGTGATAATTTCTTTTAAGATTGCAAGAGCATCTCCAACCATGATGGACGCAATATTTGAGAACTGATCATATTGTATGGTAGTTTGGGTGAGCTCTTGGACAGCAAATTCGGTCTTTATGCTTGTTGAATGTGTTTTCACAGTTTTTATTAAGGAATAACGAGTAGTAAATTCTTTAGTCCCTGTTTTAGCATCCAAATTGACTAAAAGTTAAACTTTATAATAATTTTTTAGAACAGTTTAAAGAAATGTAGAGTTTCTATTTACAATTAATTTAGACGTTAATGAAGTTAGGATTTGATATTAGGTTTATTTTTGGTTTATTTAGCATCCACATTCTATGTTTTGAAATAACGTGTTGATAAATGCTAAGTAATATGTAAATTTTAGTTCACTTCAAATTACAAACTAAAATTACCTTTTTTTCTCTATATGAGAGGCTCAACCATCTCCAACTATAGGCAAGGTATTATTTGTTTCCAGTAGTAGTTTACTTTTGAACTCCACAGCTACTGAACTCCACAACAGATTCGATTGGTTCGAATAATAGTAAGAATAATCATAATGAGGACACTAGTCCTGGAGGACTTACTTTTAGGGCTTAACTGAATGCTCCATCACCATCCTTTCAGATCAAGATAATAACGCAACATATTGAAACTTGATTTGATAACTAAATGCGATGATACTGAATGTATCTTAGTCTATGCATACAGTTCTAACCTATTGACGCAGCGGATATAACGAATGACAGCGAAATGAAGATTTCGTGTCAAACTAATCGATGAAACGATTAGATGAAACAAGATAAATCGATGGATTGAAAATACCGAATGCCCAAATTCGTTGATCTCGAGAGATACCGAATTCTATCTATCTCCAACACAACATGTTGATCGCGCACGATACCGTGTTAAAAGATCTACGACTCTTCTATGTTGATCTCGCGCATGAGATTCCGTGAATCGGCTTCAAATCCGTTGATTCGAGCGCACTTGAATAACCAAAAATGGAGAAAGGAGACAACGCTCACCTTTCAATTTCAAAGAGGCACAAAGCACTCAAACAAAGTTTTATTCAAAAAAAACCAACCTTACAAATGACCCACACATCCCTATTTATAGAAAAATTTACAACTCACATACACGACCTACCAGGTGGCCGACCTAACCTCAACGACCCAAAACAAACAGCGAATCACGACTTACAACAAACGACCTAAGTACAACGACTTGACAATTCAACAAAATACAACACGGGTTACAAATCAAGCGACGTAGAAACTACAACACACGACCTATCTTCATAGCACATCTTCAGGAGTCTGCGACCTATCAACAACATAACACTTGCGGCATAAGAAGATAACCCATCACGCGACTTAAATAGAAGCAGCATAAGCGACTTAACAACACAAGCTTCAGTAGCGACTTAAGAAAGCAACGTCGTACGGCAAGCGACCTAAGGACTTTAGCGACATAAGGCTTCAACATAGCTTCATGAACTAGCGACTTAGTAGGAATGACTTAACCATATGAACGACATAAAAACTTGTGCGACCTAACCATGGAACGACTTATCAATTGCGACCTAAAGATATGCGGCTTGCCTTCCTGGGTCGCTACCTCGCTGGACTTCTTGATTCCTTGAACCGTTACCTAACTCGCAAATAGAGTTAGGTCGAAACTTGCAGATAGTGTTAGGTCGTAAACTGCAGACATGTTGCGCTGCATCATCCTCCCCCGGTTGACAAGAATTCGACCTCGAGTTCACACTCTCCTTTTCCTCGACAAGTTGATGCTTATGATACGGAATCAAATGTTTTACGTTGAAAACGTCGGCAGTATGGACATGATCCGGCAACCTTAACCGGTAAGCATTATCATTGATCTTCTTCAAGATTTCTACTGGACCAATCTTTTGAGCTTTCAATTTGTTGTAAGTTCCAACTGAAAAATGGTCTTTCGTCAACACTGCGTAAACAAGATCCCCTTCTTTGAAATCCACACTCTTTCGCTTCTTATCCGCCAGTTGCTTATACTTCTCATTTGACTTAAGCAATCTTTCATGAACAATTCTGTGGCACTTCTACAACTCATTCACGAAATCACAAGCTCGTTTAACAACCTCTTTCTGAAGTGGCACTGTCGACAAATCCAATGGTCCCTTCGGAATTGCTGAATATACAACTTGAAATGGACTGAATCCAGTACTTCGATTAACATCGTGATTATGTGCAAATTCCGCCTGACATAACTTCATATCCCAGCTCTTCAAATTATCTTTCGCAAGACATCTCAACAAGCTTCCCAATGATCTATTCACCACTTCCGTTTGCCCATCTGTTTGTGGATGATAGACGCTACTAAAATTTAGCTTAGTTCCAACCATCTTCCACAAACTCAACCAAAAATGACTTAGAAATCGAGTATCCCAAAAACTATGGTTTCAGGTAGCCCATGTAGTCGATAAACCTCTTTAAAGAATAATTAAGCAACACGGACTGCATCAGCGGTCTTTTTACAAGCTATGAAATGTGGCATCTTCGAAAATCTATCCACCACAACATGTATAGGATCATTCCCTCGCTGAGTTCTTGGCAAACCCAACACAAAGTCCATGCTAATATCAACCCATGGTCTAGTAGGCACGGGTAATGGCATATACAATCCAGCGTTCGTAGCTGTCCCTTTGGAAACTTGACATATGTGACATCTCTCCACAAAATTTTCAACTTCTTTTCTCATGGAAGGCCAAAAATATGTTTGAGAAATCAACTGCAAAGTACGATCTCTTCTCACATGACCTTCTTCATGCAATTATTTCAAAATTTTCATTCGCAAACTGCAATCTGGTATACATAATTGATTTCCCTTGAAAAGAAAACCATCCACTATCACGTACTCATCCGTCTTTCCCTTCTCGACTTTATCTACAACCTTGGCAAAGTAAGGATCATCAATAAATAATTCTGGCAATACATCAAACCCTGTCACTTCAACCCTCATTGTAGTCAACAAATGATTCCTTCTACTCAATACATATGCCATACAGTTTGTAACTCCCGATTTGTGTTTCACAACAAATGTAAACTATTGTAAGTATGCAATCCATGAGGCATGCCTAGCTGTAATCTTGTCCTGCCCTTGCAAATGCTTCAATGCTTCATGATCAGTATATAAAACAAATTCTTTATGGAACAAATAGTGTCTCCAATGTTCCACAGCTTGCACAACAGCGTAGAATTCTACATCATAAGTATTATATCTCATCTTTGCTCCCGCAAGCTTCTCACTGAAATAAGCAATTGGACGGCCCCTCTGACTCAACACCCCTCCAATTCCAACTTTAGATGCATAAGTATGTAATTCAAATAGCAACTGAAAATCCGTCAAAACTAGAATTGGTGCTGTCGTCAAAAGTTTCTTGATTCGCTCAAAAGCAATTCCTGCTTCATTTGACCATGAAAACTGCTTACCCTTCATACAATTAGTAACAGGCGCCATCACGCTACTGAAATGTGGAATAAATCTTCGGTAAAATGATGCTAAACCATGAAAACTTCTAACTTCGGTTATCGTCTTGGGTTGTGGCCAGTTTCTGATTGCTTCTACTTTACTCTCGTCCACCTGAATTCCCTCCTCAGACACTACGTACCCCAGAAATAAAACACTTCGCGTGATAAACACACATTTCTTCGTTGCTGCATAAAACTGTTCCTGACGAAGAATAGTTAACACCTTCCGCAAGTGTTGAATATGCTCTTCAGTGCTCGCACTATAGATCAAGATATCATCAAAATAAACTACAAAAAACTTCCCAATGTATGGTCTGAAAATTTGGTCCATCGCCCTCATAAATGTACTTGGTGCATTCGATAGACCAAATGGCATGACAGCCATTCATACAATCCTTCTCGAGTCTTGAATGCGGTCTTCCACTCATCACCCGGTCTTATGCGAATTTGATGATAACCACTTTTAAGATCAATCTTCGAAAAGATTACAGACCCACTGATTTGATTCAACAGATCATCACGTCTTGGCATAGGAAATCTGTATCTGACAGTTATCTTGTTGAGCCCTCTACTATCTGTACACATCCTCCAAGTCCCATCCTTCTTCGGCACTAATAAAGCTGGTACTTCACAAGGACTTAAACTTTCTTGTACACGCACTTGTTCAAGCAACTCTTCCACCTACCTTCTCAACTCCTCGTGTTCCTTTGGACTCATTCGGTAATGTGGCCTATGTGGTAATACTGCTCCCGGTACAAGATCAATTTGATGTCGTATGTCTCTCAACGGTGGTAATTCTTTTGGCAGCTCCTCTGGGAATACATCTTCAAATTCCTTCAGCACCGGTTTAACTTTCTCTGGAATTACCTCCTCACTACTTTCACGTCCAATCAACAAAAACACTTTAGGCTCATCCTCCACTTCCTTGATAAATTCCTTCAAAGATAACAAAGTCTTTAGTTCTTCAATCTTCTCCAACTTGCTTTCACTTTGTTGTCGTTTTTTAGGAACTAAAGTGATTTTAGTACCTTCGAACATGAAACTGTAACTGTTGGTACGACCATCATGTTGCACAACTCTGTCATATTGGCACGGTCTCCCCAACAACAAATGACATACATCCATATCCACAACATCACACCATATGTCATCTTTATACTTCTTTTCGATGGAAAAAGTTACACGAACTCTTCGACCAATCTTCACTTCTCCACCTTTCCTCAACCAAGCCAACTTGTAAGGTTTTGGATGCTTCTCTGTCTTTAACGCCAACTTCTTTACAGCTTCTGAAGAGATGATATTATCACAACTTTCTGCATCAATGACAAACTTGCAAACCTTTCCCATGATAGTACACGTTGAATAGAAAATATTACTCCTCAACCAACTTGACTCATCCTCTTGCTTTGGTGTCAAACACGACCTCCTCATCATCAAGTTACAACCTTCGTCTCGCGATAATTCTTCTCCCTCCTCAACTTGTGGTGAATTCGAACATTCTACTTCTGCATCCTCATCCTCAACCTCAGCAACCATCACTCGCTTCTTCGGCTTCGGACATTTATTGCTTTTATGACCAAACTCCTGACAATTAAAGCACTTGAAATTGTTGTTGACCTTGGTCTTAGCAACTTCATTGACAACCGGTTTGCTGACTGCTTTGGAAATATTAGCACTACTACTAGCACCTTTCACTTGATTGTTGGAATTTGTAAACACGTCACCTCCTCTTCTACCGTGTTTCTCCCAAGCTAGAGCTTTTTGGTGTGCTTCAGCAATGGACCTTGGATCAAACATATTCACCATATCCTGAATTTGCATTCTCAATCCTCCAACAAATCTAGTTGTCAACTGTTCCTCTGTCTCCATGATATCATTCCTGGCAATCAGTTGATAAAACTCATCCGCATAATCATTTACCGACTTTGTCCCTTGTCTCAAATTCTGTAAGCGTTGATACATAAGAGACTGATAATTATAAGGTAAGAAAGTAGCTTTCATCAACTTCTTCATCTTCTCCCACGAAACAATCTTTGACTTTCCCATTCTTTCCCGTGTAAGTTTAGTTTGCTGCCACTATGCCAAAGCTCTTCCTCTCAATCGTGTAGCAACCAACTTAACTCTTCGATGCTCGGGAACTTCCTTGAAGTCAAAAATTTCTTCTATATTAGATAACCAATCCAAAAACTCTTCCGCAATCATTCCATCTTTGAATTCTGGAATTTCATTCTTCATCCCCGACTCCCATTTACGATCGTCTTCTACCTCCCGATATGGATTTCTTACTTGGTCTCGATCTCGATAATGAACACTATATCTATCACCATCTTCATCATAATCAAATGTACTTCGATATCGATCTCGACCATCAACATCTCTATGATCACGCATATCTCTTCTACTATGTCTTTCAGCATCACGATATGGCTCATTTCCAAACTCGCGTGGAGTTCTTCTCTCTTCGTGTCTGTACTCATGGTGATCTCGCCTTATTGAAACTGATGATTCTCTTCGATCTCAGTAAGATTGTGGTGACACCCTCCTCGCTTCCGTAACCGATGGCGAAATTTTGTTTCCTCCATGGTTCGAGATTGGTGATCTTCTCCTTTGACTTTGATTCATATTGATCATCAATTTCTCCAATCTACCAATTCCCTCGTCCAACTTCTCATTGAATTTATTGCTAATTCGTTGTTCCATTTGTTCATCATCTTCTCTTTTATATAAATCTTCAACATTTTGATGACGATTAGCTCTTCTCGTTGGCATTGTAGAATCTTCAAACACACTTCAATACTTGGCTTTGAAAAGGATTTGGCTCGCATGCACTTAACTCGGCTTGCACTTCAACAACTGAACTTTCGGCCTGTACTTAGCTCAGCCTTGATCAAACAAACAACAACTCCCACTCTCGGCCTTGATCAAACAAAGCGATGCACAACTCCAAACTTCCTCTTTACTCCCAATAGGCTCGGCTTAGTTATGATTGGCTAAGTCTCGCTCTGATACCAAACTGACACAGCGGATATAACGAATGACAGCGAAATGAAGATTTCGTGTCAAACTAATCGGTGAAACGATTAGATGAAATAAGTTAAATCGATGGATTGAAAATACCGAATGCCCAAATTCGTTGATCTCGAGAGATACCGAATTCTAGCTATCTCCAACACGTTGATCGCGCACGATACCATGTTAAAAGATCTACGACTCTTCTACGTTGATCTCGCGCACGAGATTCCGTGAATCGGCTTCAAATCCGTTGATTCGAGCGCATTCGAATAACCGAAAATGGAGAAAGGAGACAACGCTCAACTTCCAATTTCAAAGAGGCACAAAGCACTCAAACAAAGTTTTATTCAAAAACAACCAACCTTACAAATGACCCACACATCCCTATTTATAGGAAAATTTACAACTCACATACACGACCTACCAGGTGGCCGACCTAACCTCAACGACCTAAAACAAATAGCGACTCACGACTTACAACAAACGACCCAAGTATAACGACTTGACAACTCAACAAAATACAACACGGGTTACAAATCAAGCGACATAGAAACTACAACACACGACCTATCTTCATAGCACATCTTCAAGAGTCTGCGACCTATCAACAACATAACACTTGCGGCACAAGAAGATAACCCATCACGCGACTTAAATAGAAGCAGCATAAGCGACTTAACAGCACAAGCTTCAGTAGCGACTTAAGAAAGCAACGTCGTACAACAAGCGACCTAGGACTTTTGCGACATAAGGCTTCAACATAGCTTCATGAACTAGCGACTTAGCTGGAACGACTTAACCATCTGAATGACACAAAAACTTGTGCGACCTAACCATGGAACGACTTATCAATTGCGACCTAAAGATATGCGGCTTGCCTTCCTAGGTCGCTACCTCGCTGGACTTCTTGATTCCTTGAACCATTATCTTGCTCGAGTTAAGTCGTAACTCACAAATAGAGTTAGGTCGAAACTTGCAGATAGTGTTAGGTCGTAAACTGCAGACATGTTGCGCTGCATCACCTATAATTTACGGCAGTCCATCCGAGTTGTAGAAATATCCATGGATAGAGACTTCAAATTTCAAGCTAAATTCTCCAAGTCGACTATTGGAAAAGATGTCATAGATGATGGTACCAAGAGTTTCACTATGTCAACAGATGCCTTTATCACTAATGAACAATCTCTCCTTCTACCCACGTAGGATCAACTAAATGGAGTAGAGATGCAAGAAGCGTTTGAAAGCTCTGTACCTGTAACTCAACCACCTGAAGATGGATTTAATTGGAGAAAATAAGGAGGAAAAAAAAGGAAAAAAAAACAAGTAAAAGGCACACTAAATATCTATGAAGCTATTACAAATGTACCCATCCTGATTTCCAGGCATATTTTAACGGCTTCTTGAAGTCCATCACTCGAGTAATATTTGCCATATTTGACAGTAAACCTAACCGCATGGTTGTTTGATAAATTTCTAAGTGGGAAAAGCTTTCTTTATTTAGAAGCATTCCAAATGCTTTAAAATACGGTAAGAAAGGATAAATTCACAGCCATACCCAGCACCTTCCACTACAAGAAAGGCTTCGATTTGCGACGAAAGGGGACGACGGCTAAAAAAAGCGGCCGTCGCTAGCCGTCGCAAATCGCAGTATACAGGTCCTGGCCGAGAACTTACATTTCATTCTCCTTCTTCCCCAAATCTTTTCCTCCTCCCCCAACTCCGTCGCCCCCCGTCACCCCAGCTGGCGCCCAACCCTTCAAAGCCTCCAAATCACCCAAATTTGTGTCGGTATGCTTTTAATATCTTGTTTGAATGTAAATTTGATGTTTTTAGGTTTAATTTAAACCCTAATTCAATTATGATTTGTTGTAAAATTTAAATTTGTTGTTAATTTGAGTATTAGTAGTGTTGTTAAATTAGGTTTTAATTGTGTTGTATGTTGATTTGGTAGATTAATTAGTTTATTATCATGAACTTGAATTAAGTACATATTAATTATTTCATCATGATGAAGTTGATTAAATGGTTGATGTAGATAATTAGTGTTGGCGATTAACATGGTTAGTTGTTTTAGCTGAAAAAATAGTGTATATTAATGATTAACTTGGTTATTGATAAATTTACATGAAAGCATTTCATAGTTTATGAAATTGATAAATTACAAATTTAAGTTGTGAAGTAAATTTAAATTGACAAATTTTTATTAAATAATTAGTTTTTTATTGTTTTCTAATTATCTATTTGATAATTATAATTTGTTGTTTTCTAAGTATATTCGTTGATAATTGTTTTATTTACCCTGTTGATTGAGCGACGGCTAGCGACGGTTAGCGATTGCCATTTTGATAATTTTAGCGATGAATCGCGACGGCTAGCGACAGACAAAATGCAAAAGGTTGTATATATTGTAAAAAATAAAGTTTGTACAAAAAATTAAAATTTAAATACACAAATTTAAAAGAACAATAGTTGAAACAAATTTAAAACTTACAAATTTAAATACACAAATTTTTGAAATAAAATATAAATAGTTGAAACATTGTCAAAATTTGAAAAGAACAATAATATTTGATAAAATTTAAAGAAATTTCTTTATCCCTTAGATTGTCTTTGGCCCCGTCTGGCAAGTGTTGTATATGATCGTTATATGGATGTTTGTATTGTAATGGAACAGACATTTATATTCATCTGGTACAATATTTGTCGGATTTGTCCCTGTATTGGACAAGTTACAAACACAATAAAGTAATTACATATTATAAATCAATTCATTTTAAACGGTTACAAAAGTTCGACAGCACTTCCTTTACGTTCCCTGTGTACACGCATTTGTGTACGATACAGGGAACATAAGGGAAGTGCTGCCGCAATTTTGTTGAACCGTTTAATCTGAAATGATTTATAAAATGTAATTACATTATTGTGTTTGTAATGGGAAGTAGGATGACTGACCACCGAAGTGAAAATCAAAATACCCAAAAATAAAAAAATAAAGTGAAGTTTATATTTTGATTTTCCTGAAACGATGAACTTTTTACAATGGAGAATGATTGTAAATTAATCATTTAAATTGTCTAACATACATTTTCAAATCAAGAAAAATGTTCAATTATTTTCTCGACCGTACGTGGATGTATGAAGTCAAAACTGGAAAGAAAGGATCAATAAAGCAACATTTCTACAACGGTGTACAGGAATTTATTAGATTTGCTAAATCTAATAACCGAAACTATACAGAAATTCGTTGCCCGTGTAGTAAGTGTCAACATTTGAAGCATTGGAAACCGGATATAGTTGAAGTACATTTGTATCAATATGGTTTCGTGCCTGATTATTATTTCTGGGATCGTCATGGAGAACTTGTTGAACCTACACCTAATACTGAAGTTTTAGAGGACGGTAATATGATGACGAATCCGATAGAAAATATAGTGGATGATGCAGCACGATCAATGTTTCCTACAACGGAAGCTGTCGATGAAGACGAAAATGTCGAAGAAGAACCGACTGCGGGAGCTAAAAAAATATACGATTTGTTGGATTCTGCTAAGAGGCCGTTGTGGGACGGATGTAAAAGCGGAACCGAACTTTCAGTAACCGTCGAATACATAACTATGAAATCAAAATTCAACCTTACGGAAGCTGCATTTACAGCAGTTGTACAAGCTGCAAAACGACACATGCCACCCAACAATCTGATGTGTGATAGTCATTATAAAGTAAAAAAATTGATGTCCGCTTTTGGTCTACCGTACGAGAAGATAGATGCATGTGTGAAAGGTTGCATGTTGTATTGGAAAGACGACGTCGACCTCAGAAAATGCAAAATATGTAACGAAGAAAGATACAAACCAAGAAAGAAGAAAGGGAAAGAAGTCCCGTACAAGAGAATGCATTATTTACCCATCACTCTCAGACTTCAAAGACTATATGCGTCTTCTGCTACGGCCTGTCATATGCGATGGCATAGTGTGAGAACAGCGGAAGAATGAACTTTGATACATCCATCCGACGGTGAAGCATGGAAACATTTCGATAAGACTTATCCCGCATTTGCTGCGGAAAGTCGTAATGTCAGACTTGGTTTATGTACGGATGGATTTTCACCATTTTCACAGTTTGGTAGTAAATATTCATCCTGGCCAATTATCGTTACTCCATATAATTTACCTCCATGGATGTGTATGAAAACACCATATATGTTTCTCACCACTATCGTTCCCGGCCCTCATGATCCAACTCAAGGAATTGATGTTTATTTACAACCATTGATCGAAGAGTTGAATAAACTGTGGAATGAAGGAGTTGAAATTTACGATGTATCAACGAAAAAAAAATTTCGGTTATTCGCTTCTTTGTTATGGACAATTAATGATTTTCCTGCATACGGGATGCTTTCTGGTTGGAGTACGGCTGTTCGTCTAGCATGCCCTTATTGTATGGAAGAAATACGAGCATTTTCGTTACGATATGGAAAGAAAGTTTCATGGTTTGATTGTCATCGGTGTTTTCTTCATCCCAATCATAGTTTTAGAAGGGATAAGAAAATTTTCATAGCTAACAGATAAGAGAATCTGAAACCACCTGAGGTTTGGTCAGGCGAGGAAATATACGAAATTGTAAGAGACTATCCAAAGATACATGAAACTGGAGTCCAGACTGAAATCGCAGGAAAGTCAGACATTCATAATTGGTGCAAACAAAGCATATTTTGGGAGTTACCATATTGGAAAGATCTCTTACTCCGACATAATATTGACGTGATGCACAACGAAAAGAACGTGTTTGATAATCTGTTTAATACAATTTTGAATGTAAAGGGCAAAACCAAGAACGATTTGAATTCGAGGCTTGATATAGCAAACTATTGTAAGCGTCCGGAACTTCATATGAAGCCTAATGACAATAAAAAACCGAAAGCATGCTATGAGCTAGACAATAAGCAAGTAAAAGTCGTGCTAAAGTGGGTGGAAGAATTAAGATTTCCCGATGGGATTTCTTCCAATCTTCGTAGATGTGTTGACTTCAAAAATAGTAAATTGAGTGGGATGAAAAGTCAAGATTGTCATATCATGATGGAATATTTACTCCCCGTGGCTTTCAAAGAAATGTTGCCCGTAAAAGTATGGAACATCATAACAGAGTTATGTTTGTTTTATAAACAGCTATGTTCGACAACATTAAAGGTGGACCGTATACGTAAACTTGAAGTAGAAATACCCATATTGCTATGCAAACTGGAGAAAATACTTCCGCCTGGTTTCTTTAACGTAATGGAGCATTTACCTATTCATCTTCCATCCGAAGCACTTCTTCGAGGTCCTGTGCAATATGGATGGATGTATCCATTTGAGAGGTAAATTAACATATGCAATGTTCATGTCAATTTCAACTTTAAATTTATATATCTAAATATGTAATACATATCTTAATAGGTACTTGAATCATCTGAAGAAGAAGATTCGACAAAAAGCCCGAGTTGAGGGTTCGATATGCAAATCGTATCTTGAAGAAGAAGCCTCATTTTTTCTCTCTCACTACTTTAAGGACGATGTGAACTTATCGTTTGTAACTGTTCCTCGAAATGAGGAAGTCGTTGAACAAAATTCTTCTCAAACAATGTTATCTGTTTTTAGACAACATGGTAGAGCTGGTGGAAAATGTGTGGAAATATGGTTGGACGATAGAGACCACCATGTAGCGCACACGTATGTTCTTTTAAATTGTGTCGAAGTCGCACCATTTGTCAGGTAATAGTTAATTCACTTGTAATTTACTTGTACGTACATAATAATAATAACACATATTACATATATGCAGTATCTACGAATCACAGTATCCATCTGGCGATCTTAGTAAAGAATTTGCCAAATGGTTTTTGAACTATGTTTATAGGCCAAGAAACTGTGTCGTTGATGAAGGCTTAAGACATCTTGCGATTGGACCGAAAAGAAATGTGAAGACTTATCCAATATTTTTCGTCAACGGGTTTAAGTTCAACACAAAAGATTACGGTGCTGAAAAATTAACATATAACAGCGGGGTATTTGTCAAAGGCAGTGATGATCCAGATGAGCATTTAAAAGATTTTTACGGCGTCTTAACACAGATTCTAGAATTGACATATTATGTTGAACCTTTAGAAAAGGTTTTTTTATTTAAGTGCAATTGGTTCAGTAACGTTCCTGGTTTCGGAATCAACGTGCATAAAGAGTACAAACTTATTGAAATAAGGCATACATCACACTACTATAAGTACGATTCTTTTGTGTTAGCCAAGCAAGCGTTACAAGTATATTTTGCTTCATATCCATCTTTGAAAAAAGATAAAGCGGATTGGTCCGCTGTTTTCAAAACGAAACCAAGGTTTATGATTGATGGAAATAATATTCCAGATGAAGCAGCATATCAAGCCGATCTTGAATCAAATACAGAAATAATAATAACTGATGATATTGATGTAGGGCCTTTGAATGATGAATTGAACGTCCTATTTGATGCATTTGAAAGTACCGAAGAAACTGAGATAGAATACGAGACTGAATCTGAATCAGAAAACGATGAAGACTGATCGTTATTGAGTTAATTGTTATGTGATAGTGATTGAAACATTCGATGTAATAGTAAATTTCTGTAATTGTTCTGTGATGATCATTTAGTTAATTTTTATCCATGTTTTGTACTAGTAAATTTTTATAATTGTTCTGTTAAAGTGATTGAAGCATGCTATGTAGTAGTGAATTTCAATTATGGTTCTGTGATGATTATTTATATAATTTTTATCCATGTTTTGTACTAGTAAATTTTTATAATTGTTTCTGTGAAAGTGATTGAAACACGATATGTAGTAGTGAATTTCTATAATTGTTCTGTGATGATATTGTTTTTCTATAGCAGATATGTCTGGCAGGAGACAGAGTGGAGGTGGTGGTGGCACGCCATCCCCATCTCCCGGTGCAGGTGGTAGTGGCACTGCACCGGACTTACGTCCGATTGCAGAAGTTGTTCCTAAAAGTGCTGGGTAAGTATCAATTTTATTTAAAGTATAAGTTTTAAAATCCACTAAACATGTATATCATAACTTTTGCAGTGGCTTTGAGGTGAAGCCATCAGATTATATTTTACAGGTTTCGAGGAAGGCTTTTCAGAGCCGGATGCATGGTTGTTGGCCTCGTTGGGACGACACCCCCCCTCATGTCAAGAACGCCATACAAACGGATTTACTTGTAAGTAGTAGTTTGAATTTCAGTTGTAAATTAATATAATCTTTATAACTTAAAATTTACAGGCTGCAGTCCGCGTTGACCCTGATGACTTGGACATTTTTTTAAATCATTGGAACAAACGAATGAGAAAAAAATTATAGGGATACACTGTCCAAGGCCAAAAATTCAGGGAAAAAGCCGAACTGGATGGGCGAGGGTGTATGGAATGATTTTCTTCAGCTTTGGGACAGTCCGACAGCAAGAGTAAGTAATATATGTTTGCTTTGTTATTTAAATCTAATATAAATCTCGCAAGATGTATACGTGATAATTTATCTTAATTTGTAGGAGCTATCTGCGCGGAACCGAGCAAACAGGAATAAAAATCCTGCATTGCACCATGGTGGCTCCAAATCCTTTCAGGAGCACAAGAGAGAGCTGGTAATTAAATTTATAAACTGTGTTTACATTTTATTACAATATTTTATAATCAGATTAGCAATAATATTCATATATTTTCAGGCCGCAAGATACAACCGCGAGCCCACTATGGCCGAGCTGTTTAAGGCCACACATGTCGTGGAGACGACTGACGAAGAGGGCAATGTCTCGTACGAGTGGACGGATGACAAATCACAATCCGTAATGGTAAATTAATTTACTGTTAATAACAATATTTTCTCTTATTTTATTTTCAACATTTTGAAATTTGGTTTTTGTCGTGTAAAACAATTGTTTGTAATCGCAGGAGAGGTACGAAGCAGAGCGGGCTCGTGTAGCACAGTCCACTGGTCGGGAAGAGCTTACGTTGGAGGAGGAGAACCATATTTGGGATGCTATTATTGACCCGCCTTCTCGGACCAGTCGACGGTATAGCTATGGAAATGTGGAGGTAAATTTTGACATGTACTAATATATAAATTTAATCATGCATATGAATAGTTTAACAATTTTAATAATATTATATATATATACTAGTATATAAATAATTATGAATTATTTTATAGGCCACGAGAATGCAGAGTGCATACAGGAGGTCACAGTAAGAGGCGGAGATTGCTCAGTTGAGGGCGACAGTTGAAGAAATAAATGATTGGAGGAAGAGTTTCTTTGAGCAACAGCTGGATGAGCGGATTGCGGCCTATTTGCAACAGCATGGGAGGATGCCTGGAGAGGACGGCAGCGATGACGAGGAGTAGGTATGTTTGTTTGTGATAGTTTGGTATATACACATTTTGGTTGGTATGGTGTATATATATTTCAGGATATTATGTACATATATTTTGATGACTTCTAGTTGCTGGATTTGGTTGGATATTATGTATATATATGTCGGGATATTATGTAGAAATTTCGGTTTACTATTTACATATTCCGAGTAGTGGATTTGAAAATGAGATTTGGTTGGATTTTATATTGTTTGAATGTATAGTTATGTTATATGATGGAGATATGATGGATGTCTGATGGTTATACTTGATGATTATTTGTATAGTGGTTGTTTGGTTCAGATTGGTTGAGGTGTGTATGGGCTGTGCATGTGCACTGAAAATTTACCTAGGCTAGCGACGGCCAAATTGCACAGATTAGCGACGGCTTGCGACGGCCAAATTGCACAGATTAGCGACGGCGAGCTACGACTAGCGACGGCATTTAGACGTTGGAAAAATTTTCACGTGTCACATCTGCAGTCGCTAGCCGTTGCTATTTTGGTGACGGAGCCGTCGCTACACTATTGGACGACGACAAATATAGCGGCGGCCGGCGACGGCTTAGAGCCGTCGCTAACTGTTGCCGTTCTTGTAGTGTTCCTATTTACCGATTGTGGTACGTACAGCACATTATGCATGAATATTCTTGAAAAAAGAGAATATTAAATCAGTTGTTTACTCTAGCTGTTCTTAATACATACATGCATAATGTATACACTATAACATAGATGAATAATTGTATTCAAACATTTATTCGGTATGCCTATGGAATGAATCTTGGATATAACATCCTTAGTACTTGTATACTTAATATTTTTTAGATCTACTTTGTTAATATATCGTACTATTACAATAAGGTAAAATTTAACATTTCGTCCTATTACAATAAAGTAAAATTTTGTTACTATATGAGTTCTGTAAAAGAAGCAATAGTCTGCTTTGACAACTACACATTCAATTTTAATATTTATAACATCCTTCTACCGTAATTAAATTTAACACCGATTGCGGTGTTATTTTACATATTTTGAAATATATCCTAATGATTTTAACATATGAACAAAATCCATTAATTAAAGATGTTTTTTTTTACGGTCAGTATGAAAATCTGTTTATTTTAGGTACAAAAGAATAACAAATTACTTTTTAAGAGAAAGTTAGCAAGTCATTGGCAAGGAGGCTTACCCTCACAATAAGGAGAAACTTGATAGTGGATGATTGTTGACTTACATCTCTTCTTGTATTGACTAATTTGGAAGAGCTGACGGGTAAATTTTTGTTAATTGACTGTTTTTATTTCAAAATGGTTATGTTTGGAAATTTATTTAATGCGGCAGCTCAAATATACTGAGACATGGTTTACATTTTTAAAAATATTCTTCAATGTTTTCATCAAATATTGAAAATCTTCAGGGACTAGTTAAGGGATGCTTGGGATGAGCTTTAAGTAACTTAAAAGCTAGAAACTACTTATAAATATTTCACACAATCACACACAGTGATATATACAAACATACATACATATATATATACACACACACATACACATATATATACATACATATATACATGCACACAGACACACACATACATATTGCTAAGATGTTACGAGAATTTAATTTTTCTTGTTTATTTAACTTACTAGATATTTTTACTCATTAGTACTACTAAAAAGTTGATCAAAACACTTTTACAGGTAATGTGTAATATTTAATATATGAAAGGATGTACGCATGCTGGAAAAAAGATCTTGTGGCATTATGGTTAATTTTCCCAATTAGGTATATATTGTGATGCCTTTTAATTTGAAGTAGATCAACGCTATAAATCTTATGTTTCCAAATTTTCGATAACAGGATACTTGCTAAGTGCATGCATTGACATACTTGGTAAGTGTATGCATTGAAATCCTTTGTACTAAGTTGGCAATTAAAAGGCTTATTGTTCCATGCCAAGAGAACTACATGGTCTAGAACTAGAAAGTACGTGGTTCAGTTCAAATTGCAATGATAGATTTAGTCCAAATAAGTTTTGATTCCTATATACGTGTTTGCTCTGAATAGGATGTTTTAATGCAATATAATGATCAACTTATAAAATATGATATTTTTGTCATAACAGTGCTTGATTTAAAGGATTAACCTTTTGTTGGAATTCCTTAAGAATAAGTTGAATGAAATATACAAAGTCCCACATCTCCAAACTGTGAGAGCTATATTGGTTTAAATATAGCTTTCTCATGAGAAGGTTGGAGGCCTGCAGCTCTCAAATGTATGCTTTGTTGTGAGGAGGGAGATTATGCATCATCACCACACACGCGCGCCACCGTCCGACCGACCGAACAGATCCGGGCCAGGCTCGGATACGGGTCTAAAATGACAATTTTTTTGCCGGGCCATTGTTAACAGTTTTTTGGGCTTCGGCTGAAACTGGGCAGGGCCTGAAATATAGCAGCAGGCGGGTAAAAACGGACGCGGAACTGAAGAGACACGACTTCTGAAGCGCGCGCAAACGAACAGGTGCAGCCATGTGAGGAGACGCGGCCGAACAGCAGGCAGATGCGATGAAAAAGCAACAGGCGCGACCGTTTGGACAAACGGGTGCAGTCGCGACCGTTCGAAGAGATAAAGACCAATTATAAATAAGGAGGAAACCTGATCACTTTCCTCACCGAATTTTTAATCTAAATTATCTCTTCTCTTCTAAACACAACTGCTGTTCTAATATTCAAATCACAGAGTGATATACCCATTACAATTTTGTGCAGAATTCGTCTGTTGTATCTTGTGAGAATTTTGAAATAAAATTCTTAAGGAAATCGTTACGACGAGCCTCAGACGTAATCCGGTTAGAATTCTAGTCTGACTGTATATTTATATACATTGTTCTATATTTCTATCAATTATTCTGCTTATACTCTTTATTCAAAATAGTATAACGCTGTTGTTGTAATTTATTTACAACATTCATATTGTTATAATAATTACTACAGAATTCCAGTGTAGTGGAAATCTGAGTTATAAACTTGTGCGACGAGTTTATAATTGATTATTCTCTGTTTTGGTATACTAGACATATAACACCTTTGCCATATGAGTATGATTTTGATATAATAGGAATGAAATTACAAAGCTAGAAAACAGGAGCAAGTGCCGATCCAAAATGTGCTAATGTTGGCTTTTACCAAGTATTGAAAGTACCTTTTTAAAGAGATTTAATAACACGTCAGAGGACTTCATGGGATTACATGTCATAATAGTGCTTGATTTAAAGGTATATTTATTTTTGTTTTTCAGTTAAAATTAAATATCAAAAATTTTGTGGACTGCATTGTTAGTTTTGTATGTGAAACTAAATTTGAAATTGTTTGTTTTGAGCATGGACATGAAATTAAAACCAAACTGCTTTGACTGACTCCTTTATATTTGTGTATTTTGAGCGTCTTTACTATCTAGTGAGCTTAATAAAAAATATCGGTACGAAATTAGATATAATTTTCCTTTATCCAGACAAATAAACTGAAACTATCCATAAACTTTCAAGAAATTATGCACAAATTATTTTGTTGTTGCTACTGTCAATGACCTGTAGTATTCCAAAAAAACTTAAGATTGAAGGTTGTTGTTGACACCTATAAATACCAGTCCCATTTATCGTTCTTATGAAGTAAACGGGTAAGCCATGCATAGTAGAGTTTTTACTGTGGAAAACATACCACATAATCTTTTTTATAAACTATCCTTTTATGTTTAAAATGCTTTTGAATTATTATATTGCCATCTGTTATACTCTATAGTAAATCTATTATATTATAAGCTTGTTAATTTATTAATGCATTATATTTCAATAATATATAGTTAATTAATGTGCTTTATATAAAAATAGGTACTGTATTACATATAAATTGCTCGGAATACCCTCTTTGAATAAAAGAATCTCTTGTAAATGATAGTTCTCTAAAATGAGCGATTTTTGACCCTCACACGACAGAGAATTTTGCGCATATGTTTTCATTTTATAAGAATACGCTTGGCGATACAATGCACATAAACTGAGCAGATGCAGTGTGATGTATTATAGACATGCTTGGTTAGCCACTAATTCAATACGACTAACAGATTTCAGAAAGTATAAAAAATAACCTAGGTAATTCTTTAAATCTCATTTTTTTCTTCAGTTATCTCTGTCAATGTGTGCATGTCTCTCTCTCCATACATATATACACACACACGCACATACGTGTGCCCATGCATGCACGTGTAATTAGAAGTACCTCCCTGACTTTATGTTGTACCTAGACACTTAGGTAACAATAGTGTGAATTTCTTCAACTTTCTGTGGTGCACAATTCTAAAGACCAAGACTATCAATATAAGCACTTTTATGACAGTATTATTCAATGTGTCGATGATATCTATACTACTGAAACGGACACGCATTTTAATTGTATTGCAGGAAAATGGTCCATGTTTGTTTCTTCATTACTTGAGATCATCATCCATTGCAATGGCTTTTCAGCAGCTCATGTGGAAAAAGTAGCCAAGGAAAATGGTACACTATACAGAAATAGTTACATTTCCCCTTTGAAATGTATATAGCATTTAAAATTTCTTGTTTTTTTATTTACAACTGTTCATTTTAGTTATGAAGATATCAAGAACGATGTGATTTATTTTCTCAATCCAAAAGATCAAGATGAAAACATGCTATTGGAGACTCTTATTAAAAACTCTGTAAGCTTTCAGACCAATTATTGGTTGTCTATTTTATGATAAAAATGCATGTGACATGGAGGTCTAATTAATAGTAAATATGTCTGAATTTGTTTTAATTATTCATGCACCTAAATATATATCTCCAAAACTCGAAGCAGAATCAACACGGTTTCATATTGAAGTGTACATATCATATTTTGAATTTAAAATATGTTTTCTTTGCGTAGAATGATTTCTCCTTAAAAATATTTTTCTTTAGTGGATGCTATAATAGTTAGCTAGCTATCTTTAGGCTATGGTTAGTGAATAGTTGATCTTGTTGCTGGTAAGTATCTTTGAACTTGTGAATTTGTTTTATTGGACAACAGATATGAAATTAATTGATAGCATTAGTTGGCCAGCGTGCTTTTCTTAATCGATCATGTGCATTTCAGAGATAAAAACGCTTCTTCGGATAACTCTTCTTTTGAATTTTTGTTTTAAAAAACACTTCTTTTTAAACAAACTTGGAGCAATTAAGCCCCCATTTGCAGCAGTCGATCCCCCAGTCCTTCGAATTTTTTACTGACGAGAATATTGGGGAAGAAAGGCCACCTACTGAGTTAACCATGGAACAAAACCTAAACAGAAATTAAAGGTACCATTTTGTATGCTTTATTATAAGGCTGTCAAATTTATTTTGTAAGACTTATTAGTATATCGTGGCATGTCTTGTTGTTGAAATTGTTTTTGCTTGCATTACGGGCATATTTCTGTAGGAAATGGTATGATAGAAACTGTGAATATTAATTTTCAAAATGGGATTAGAAGCAAGTGAAGGCATTTTGATATATCAATGCATGCATATACTGATTTTACAGGCAGAAATTTTGAACCAAGGTCCAGTGATAGCATCCTTCTAAGCGACCTGCTGCATGCAACGGGAAACTGAAAAGGAGAATGTTTTATATATTACCTATTCACACTGTAAAACACTTATTTCTTATTGCAGTGTCATAGCTTGTCCATGAATAGGTGATAGAATGAAATTAGTTGCTAAACATCATGAAATATATTACAATTTGTATAGATTACTTATACACCTTCAGCATGTTTTACTTGTACGCCTGATGCATGTTTTACTTATAAGACTGCTGCATCAATAGATGTCGCAATGTAAACTTATAGACCGGCAGCATGTTTTACTTTATTTAACATTAAATAGATTACACATAGTTTGTATGTATGTAGTACAGTTTAATTTTACACAGTGCCCACTGCATTGGCTTGTTGCATCATATTTTAAGTCCTTGCTACATATTTTTTCTTCCTTCGGGATTCTTTTACTTTATGAATATTTGACATAACAATTACTAACATCTTGATTTCTTATTTGTATTGTAAAAGTTAGAGAGAGAATGTCAAAAGCAAAGCAAGATGAAATCAAATGTTTGACCGGCCTATAAGTAATTGATACAAATATGTATGAAACATTATGCATGGACATGGAAAAAGTTGCTACGACAATATGTATGAAATACTATGTTCGGATATGGCGAAAGTTGTTTGAATATGTATAAAATATCGTATTTGGATATGCCAAAAGTTTGAATGTATGAAATATTATCTGGATATGGAAAATTTTGTTCGAATATGTATGAAATATTGTGCTGTAATTTACATAAATTTTGTCTGTGAAAATATGTTATATTTATATGCAAAGAAGAATTGGGTAGATGGATATTATATATATAAGCTGAAACAACAACAAATAAGATTTGCAAATAAATATTACATTTAATAGCTTTTGGGAAACATCGTAAAACAAACGCTATAGAAAGTAACCATAAGATGTTATTTACCCAATGCTATAACAACTTATTAAATGTTATACAAATATGTACAAAACATCATATACAAATATGCAAACCAACGCTTTAGAAGTACCATATCCAGCGCTATAAAATATTTATAAAAGCGCAATAAAGCGAAAAAAACGCTATTAAAAGTAACAATGAGATAATATTTATATAGCATTTAACGTTAAAAGCAACAATCAAAAGCTATAGAAAAATTATTTTTCATAGCGTTTTTATTACTGCTAAAGCTGAAGGTTTACCATAACATGTCGTTTCTTAGCGCTCTCTAAACAATGGTAGGGTATCATAGCGGTTTTCAACTGTTATGAAAGCACCTGTTTGTTGTAGTGATTCTTATCTTATTCTTCTCCAATTACTCTGAATCTAATGAATATATATACAACTTTCCTATTGTGTGTGTGTGTATGTATCAAAGAGAGAGAGAGAGATTCTGGTAGAGATCAAAAGGCTACAAATCCATTTGAGTGAAGCTATGGTTAATCTGTGAGTGTAAACCCTAGTATTTCTTTTCAGCAATTGTTTAATGTATTTCTTTTTGGATTTGAATATGCCTTAGAGATTTTGGGATTATGAAAATATGGTAAGTAAAATCGCCTAAAATTCCACTTTTTTTGATATATTAATTATGTACTGAGATTGCCAGTTATCTACATTAATTTAATGAATTTTTTTCGTTTATGCGATTTTTGATAATTCCATAGTCTTTCCACTCCTACTTCTTGGGGTAAAATTGTGATTTTTCAATAAAATAAGGGGTTTAGATTATGAATTATATTCATAGTTTACACCACTTATTCTTATCTATTTCTTTGTAAAAGAGAAGTTGAATAGAATATGAGGTTTAAATTGCAATTCTTACTGTAAAGATATTCCATTGAATTGGTGTAATAAATTGAATTTCTATTTCATTTTACAAGTCCATTATTGCAGTTTTGGTTATGAATATGTATTCCTTATATTAGACATTAGAATCGCATGAAATCTTAGGACTTTGAAGAAAAATGACTAGTAATAATAATTGGTTAGGGAATTGGCTTCGCCAGTTTAGAGCATAAAATCCATACTCTTAGGACTTATTAAGTGATATTATTTATCAATGATTACGTAATTAACGTATAATTAATGCGCATATGCCGTAGTTAACTGGCATTTATCTACATTTATTTTCGTTATTAGGAAGGTAATTGATTGTGAGGCCAAAAATAAGAGGAAATTCTTCTATAGCCTACTTATTGTTTTAAGGTATAATAAGGAAGATTCCATATAAGAACTTATTTATGAAACTGTGAGATGAGTGTGTGTGTGTGTCTGTGTATGTATATATGGAGAGTAACTGATTTGTGGCTAAGTCATAGGGATGCATGGTCAATAGAGTTACATTATAGAAGTCTACCCTTCACTTTGAGGCTACTTGTAGTTGTGTAAACTTTTACTGATGTGAGATATCCTTATGATAAATATTTAAAATGAAGCGAGTTAGTTCCGTATTCTGTATGGAAAATCTGCACATCTAATCTGACTACCAATTCCTACGATAGCACATGATGTGAGACGTCATTATGAGTGTGGACTATGAGACGAATGGCTTGCTTCGGGGTTTTGGGTGTTAAGTAGTTGGACCCGCCTTTTTTGCCCAGATGAAGTATTAAATGGCCAAGGGCACACTTTAGGTTGTACCTCTATGGGGGTCTGCTTTTAGAAATAGTTCTTATATGATATGGTCTACCTTAATTTAGGTCTTAAACAAACAGAGTCTGCCTATTTTCCACTTGGAAGTGGTAAATGGCCTATGAGATTGTATAAGATGTTTGCTGTATAGTACCATTGAGGAGCACGCTTCTGTAAATAAGTCTTAAATGATGGAGTATGCCTTTAATTAAGGTCTTAAATGACCAATATTAAGTGGCTTGGGTACCGTCTCTCATATTATTAGCTATTTATGATGTTTGATTGAGATATGAGATTTTACAAACCTGCTTTTGGAATGGAAGGTATTGAGTGGTTGGACCGCCTTCTTTCCTTATAAAGAAGAATTAAATGAATTTAATGGTTTTATGTTCGTAGATATGTTCTTATTTTGAAATATACTGCCCAAATACTGAAAAAGTAAAACTCGAGGTTTTTATTAACCAGGTACTTGTTGTTCTGACTCTCTCCTCATTACAACATAGGTTAATGACGGAGTGATGGCAATGATTAGAGATGGAAAAGCTTAGCTTGTGTTAGTATTTATTGTTATTTTCTTTTATGTATACCAATGGATTTAGACAATTGGTGTAATGGATTTATGTTGCGGTCTTTATGGCATTTTGTTTTATGATATTTTTATGGTTTTGAAATAAATGGGTACACTTTACTATTATATTTTGTTCCATCTGATGTGCGTTCTAAAAGTTTAGTTATGGCTCTACAATTTTAGTTCTTTTTACCACTAGTAGTTTGCCTTAGAATGGATCTAAATTTCGATGGGCATATTCTAGGTCGAAACTTTGGCATGTTCTGATGTGGTTTATTACATTTCGTATCAGAGCCTAGGTTACCCGATCAATGGAAAAAACTATAAGTATGAGAAACGTACTTGTCATTTTGAAAGAGGTTTTTCAAAATGAATTTTCAAAAAATTGTTATTATATATATTACCTCTCTTCTTGAACATATGCACGTACACTAGGCAAATTTTCTTCTTTCAGCATGTAAATACTATTTTAGGAAATTGTCACTAAAGATTTAACCTACAGATAGTTGATATGGCTGATAATCAATCATCTTTCGAACATGGAAAACCACCCAATCATAGAATGCCCGAACAATTTAAACTATATCTTAGGACTATCGAGCAGATTTTCAAAAAATTCTTACTATATTCAATGTAGCATGCCGTCATGTCGTATTTCCTAAGTAGTTTAAGGACTTTCTCAATATGAAAGGGAAGATATACTTTGGGAACAAAAGGATATTCGAATGCTAAAGCTTGTGATTAGTAACTGCAAGTAGATATTTAGATAGCTTGGTTGGGATGATCAACTAGGAAGAAGAATAACAGCCTGCCACCTTAGGGAAGAAGCCTTGAATTGGTGGAACTTTATGACCGATAAGCACTTGGGAAGGATATTCTTTTGGGATTAATTCAAGAACTAATTTGGGATGAAATTCATGTCTACAGCAGAGGTTAGCTTGCAATCGGAAAAGTTTCAGCTAGATAAGGAGATCCTAACCTTAAGGAGTACATAGCTAAGTTTACTGAATTTGCTAAATTCAAGATGAGCCTGATACACACACCTATGAAAATGACTATGACATTTGTGAACGGCTTAAATTCCCCCTTAAGAGAAATGTTGTTAACCCCAGTACCTATGGAGGTCACGTATGAGATGTTGGTAGAAATGGAAATGATGCACATGGCTAATAAAAAAATAAGGGAAGGGGGAAGGAGAAGTCTGCACTAACCCAAAAGCAAGGAGGGTCCAAGAAGGGGAGCTTTTGGGCCAACAAGAAGTCAAAGAGGAAGTTTAAGAAGGATGTGAAGGTGTGTAAAAACGGCCAAAGGAAGGGTCACGACGCTAAAGATTGTAGGGTGAGTATGATAAAGGAAGCGTTTAAAGGAAGGTGCTTTTACTGCCATGAGGAAGGGCATCACAAAGAATCAATGTCCCAAAATGGCTAAGAAGGATCAAGCTAACATGCCTATGCTATTGAAGTTATCCCTATTACCAGTAAACCACCAAGAGACCAACGAGAAGCAGCTCTAGAAAGTATAACTCCTATTTTTGGGGTTCCTATTGATACCCTATTTGATTTGGGGGCATCACATTCCTTTATAGATAGGGATGTAGTAGATTCCTTAAAACTTCAAACCTAGATGGTCAACAGCCTAATAGAAGTTTCCAATCTCATTAGGGGTTCGACCCGTCTTTCTCTTATTTGCAAAGATCTAGTGTTAGACATGCGCGATTATGATTTCATATGTACTGCGTACGTTCTAAATTTCGAGGGGTATGGGCTTATCTTGGGTAAGGATTGGTTTTCATATTATTGAGCCATTCTTAATTATGATAAGAGGGTAGTACGAATAAGAAGCCATAGAGGTCGTGACCTAGAAGTTTTTTGTACACCCAAAGCTTTAGTTGAGTTAAGCCATCTGTACCCATTAAATCTATCTTTTGTTCGAGAGCTTTCATCTGTACCCATAAATAATTTATGAATATCTTGATGTCTTTGAGGGGGTCTTGGTTCTCCTACCCCTATGGAGATTGAGTTTCGAATCAATTTGGAGAAAGAAGCAAGACACGTCGCTCCACCTCTAAGACATATGGCCTTCAAAGAAAGAAGGGAATTGGATAAGTAAATCTCGGGGATGTGACGATCCGGAAAATTTAAACATTTGAAATGGGATATTTAATTGATTTTAAATATTTGAAAGTTAATTTTAATTGAACTTCAAAATTTACTATGAATTTGGCAATTTAATTATTGAATTTAATTTATTGAAGTTGGATAAAAATTTGAATCTTCAGTTTTAAACCGAATAAAAATATTCCAAAGGCTTAGAAAATTTGTGTTGAGAATACTGAAGACAATGGAAGCTTTAGAATTAAATTTGGAAATGTTTTGTTCAGTTTTGAAATTTTATAGTTTGAATCGATATTTAAAAACAGCCTTCCGAGACATAGTCTCGGATTTCGACGAAACCATTTCCATTGGATCCGTAATGTTGTTTTATTATCGGATCTCAATTTTTGTAGTGTTTGGAGCGATCATTTGGCTGCACGATAAGCAAACGCGTTGAAATTTATATCGAAATTTAATTTAAATATAAAACACTGATCAGTCACAATTATCTCGCATCGACACTTTTTCCATTCTTTTTATATGTCACTATAGCTAACCCCTTCATAGACGTTACCTCAGCTTTTCAGTTGTCGAATCATGGTTTGCCTCCTTCAGCTGGTAAAAGGAAAAAAATAAGTATGACTCGTTCAAAAACGAGCTTCTTCTTGAAACCCAGATCTTATGACCGATCCCTAGTATATTTCTTTCGTTCGAACAAAAGATTTTACGGCCAAAGCTTGCGTCTCCCTCTTTTTTCCCAATTCAGGGCCGAGCGAAAATCGAACAAAATTCCCATAGCAAATTCGAACGAAAATCGAAATTCATTTTAGTTTCAGATCCACGAAGAATCGAATCATTTCGATCGAGATTTTGATTTAGGGTAGGGCTCGAATGGGTGGCTCTTGATTTAGAAGCAAGGAAGGTGTTCGCATGCAGCGCCGAAAGGATGGTCACGATATAGGGAAGATCATCAATATCGATCCACGAATCTCGGCATCATCGTGGGTTTTTGCTCGAGCGCGAGCAGGAGGTTGTCTGGTTGCGATGACCGGCTACTACAAGCAAATTCGCGTGCGTGCGCATCAGAGAAGCACAGCAGCAACTAGGGATCGTCGTCATTCCTGTTCGCATGCGAGTAGTAGGGTCATCGATGGCCATGGTCGAAGGGGTGTTCGAGCATTCTGGTGTGTTGATGGCAGGTATAATAAGTTTAGCTTAGTTTTCATTTAATTAAATTATGATAGAGAATATATCTATATATATATATATATATATATATATAAATTCTTTAATATGTGGAGTCAGTAGGGTAAAGTATTATATATTTTTGTGTATATGGGTAGTCAGAGAAAACATGTGTATATACTTATATATAGGAAATCTTAAAATATAGTTTAAAATCTAATTATTAGTTAAAAAAACCAAATTATTAGTTGAAATTGATAAATAGTACTTAATTGTTCAATCTACTCAAATATTAATAAACTGTATAATATTTATACAAGGTTTAAAAAAATCAAGGATACAAGCCAGTTTGGAAAAGGGATTGCAAAATAAAAGCCAAGGTAAGATCTTCTCACTCAATCAATATTGTTCTGATTGAAATTTTGAATAGTTAGATTTAAAATTGATTGATTGTGTTCTTGGATGATTGATTTATAATAATCATTCACTGGAAGATATTATATATATAGTAGTATATAGTATATATTGGAGTTGTTGATTTCCCGCATTATATAGCGGATGAGACCCTATTGCGCCGCATAATATCAGACGATATTTTATAAATCCCATATACCGCGATATTCCACCTCGAAGTAGAATGGCTATTTAATTGTTGTGCTAACGTCTGTAGATGCAGGGCAACAGGTTGGAGGGATCCAACTGGATTCCTTAAACATTTGATTTTGTTTCATATGATGTGTGCTTATTTATTTATAATCTGTATGTGATTATATTGTGATTTAAATCGTTGAAGGCTATAATTTAGCCGAATATATTTTTGGTATCATAGGACACCAGAAATAGAAAAAAAATTGATTTTTGAAATTTAGTAGAAAATTTATAGTAAATTAATTTTAGAAAAATTGAATAGATTTAAAAGAAGGAATTTGTTTCCAAAGATAATAAATTTGGTGTTGAAATATATTTAGAAATCAATTTTGGAAATTGATTTGGTATTTGGAAATAAATTTGAAATCAATTTAGAACTTAATTCGGTGCTGAAAATTAATATTTAGAAATTGATTTGAAAATCGTATATCAACGGATATTTAGAAGTTTAAATTCATAATGGAATTTTATAAAAGAAAGTTGGATTCGTTTTAAAAATAAAAGTGTGGAAAGGAATTTACGGATTTGGAATGTAAATTTAAAGTAAATCCATAAGGATTTATAAATTGATTTGAATGAACCATTTTAGAATGGAAGGTGTACTTTCCCTGTAAAGCCGAGTATGTTTTTCAATATAGTCTATAAATATGAAATTGAAATTGTAAAGATGGTTTTAAGGAAAGATTATTTTGGAAAAATTATTTACTTGGGTCATTTTGAAAATCTTTAAAGTAAAGATTTATTTTAATTTATTATAGAAGTAATTGTTTAAAGATTAAATTGATATTTGTTTTAGAAAATGGATATTTAAATAGCTGTATCCTATCTGCTAATTTTATTTTGAAATTAGTTTGGCCTTGAATTTTTATACGAGAATTTTATATAATATTTTCATAACTAATATTTAAGTAAGTGTTTTAAAATAGATTCATTTTAAATATTTCCAAGTATATATGTTTGGATAAGTAATTTAAATTATTTTAAAGTATTTTAACTCGGTAGACCTTCAGTGGAAACAAATAATATCGGAAATCTTATTCCACGAGTGAAAAATGAACTGAAATTTGTTTTCAAAGGATTGGAAGGTGAAAAGTAATTTGAAATTTGTTTTCAAATGGTTGAAGTGTTAAAATTGTATCTTGCAGAGATATTTTGAAAATAATAATTGGAATTTTTTTTGGAATCCAGTGATTGTTGTGAATGTTGATTGATAGTTAAATAATCGACTATCAATATTGGCCTTTAAATGACATTAGATTTCAATGCGACCGGGGGTCGGATTCCAAGTGGATATCTGAAAACCACATCGAACCTTTGCGGTTGTGATGGATCGTTTATTTAAAAAGATCAAAGTGAAAATTGTTGTAATTTGTTGAAATCTGAATGTAACACTTATTTTAAAAAAATTAAGCGCTCGTTATTCGAATTAGTCGGGAGAGGACTTTGTGTTATAAAACCCATTCCGAATAACGATACGACCAAATGGGATTACGTTTGAAGACGGTGTTAAAGACTGAGTATTTTCGAAAACGTAAGGATTACCTATCGAATGTCTCTACATCGGGTTGCTCCGGTATGGAGATTTTATCATCTTTGCGATGGGGATTCCGGACGCGATTTGTGAATATCCGGATTTGCAAGGGCTTCTTTGAAGTGCCTTCGGTTCCATTTGATCCCGGAACGGACTTGTATGGATGTGTGTCTGACGTTACACTTTGACATATAAAGCTGGTTTCTATCAAATACATTTCTGTTGGTGGCGGAGAATTTATTCTCTTAGCTTAACACACTTCTCTAAGACGTACGAGCTCAGAGGTTATGTAGTTGATGGTTACTAGTAATACATTCCCAAAATTGGTAACGTGGCATACGAAGTGCTGCTGGTCATTTGTTGATCAAAGCATGACTTTGTGAAAAGTGTAGCTTTGTGGACGAGACTTCGTCGGACCTTACACCCTGGAAATGGTCAAAACAGGAAAGATGAGGCATGGTTATGAGGGTCGCGCCCTTTAGGGTATGTTATTTCCTTCTGGAAAAGGGTGGTGTCACGTATGGAGACCTGATATTTAACCTTTGTGGTTACTGCAAATACCTTTCTTTGTGGTTGTTGGTGTAGAGGATCCTCGGATAAAGGTCCCAAAGGACCAAGGGATGGCATACTCGAGTAGTAGTTACCTAATTACAGAGGTAACCCGGCCTTGTGTTGGCAGAGATCCGGCTAGGTTCATGGGACGTCCTCCAGAGGCGTACCCATGTGGCAGTAGGAAGTTCTTTAGCCTGACCATTTGTTGAAAATCGAATTCCCAATACGAACCCAGTATGGTTTTAGTTGTATAACCTGCCATTTACTTATGGTGGTCATCACTGTTTAGATGGTAGCTATAGTAGGCATAGTTCGGAATGTCTATGCTGGCTAAGATTAATATTATACTTTCGAAATGTTTTCTACACTATGAACTAATAATCATATCGAAAGGATTTTGCGTATTAAGCATGTTTGACTATCATAAGGAGAAATCTCCTCCAATTCTGCATTTGCATTTTGTGTGTGGCGGGAGGCCTTATGGTAGTTTCAATTTCCAAAAGCATAGCAAATTTATTTATTTTTTCTTTGTGAAAATAACTGTTTTAAGATATCACATCAGTCCCATGACTGACCTAGAGTTTATTGTTCCCTTTCTAAACTCTGGGTGCCTATAATTTTCCACACGGGCAGCCTAAAGTCAGGTTAGCAGTTATTCGGGAGCGAAGTCAAGAAGTTGCTATGGAAATCAGGAGTTGGAGCTGGATGGCGAGGCATATCACTTATATATGTAATATTTCTTTTCGCTGTTTGTTGTTGTACACTTTGATAATGTAATGTGATGTAATGTAATAACTGATATAGTGATTTTGTTTAAAGATATTCATTTATCTATTATATTTGTTCCACTGCGACATGTGAGATTCTGTTATTGTTTCTGTTTCTTCTTCTATCTTCTTCTTCTTAAACCCTAACGGTTCGGTTTTCTGGCATTTGACTGTTTCAGCATTCGATACAGTGGACGTATTGATGTCGACTTTCGAGCGTCGGAAAATTGGGGTCGTTACAAAGTGGTATCAGAGCATGTGGTTAAGCGACAACCTTGGCTCTGTTGGGTGTTACTCATTAGAGATAGAGTCAGTAGCACTCTAGAATGAGTGTGAGTGTAATAATAGATATGAGCACGTATTTGTTAGTGAATATAAAATTGTTTTATATTGTGTAGATTGGTTTGTTGAGCGGTATATGGATTCTGGTCAATACGAGTAATTAACGTTATTGATAGGGATCTCTAAACACCGGTACAGAGCAAATTCAACATAATATTGTTTTAAAATAGGGCAAATGAAATAATTTTACCCAAACTATTTTCGAATATAAATGAAATAAATTTTCTATGAATTATTATAGTATTTGGTTGCTTGATTGTTAGGAAGTGACAAAATTATTATCATTTGAATAGAAAATTGAAATCGTAACTCCAAAGTTAAGAAATAAATTCACATACAAATGGAATTTGAGAATATAAATTGTAAATGTGATTTGTAATTTTAAAAAGGATTCCAGAGAAACATTTGGAAATGTTTCGAAATTTGGAAAGTTTAAATCCCTTTTGATTTTGAAGATGATTTTCAAGGGCTTTGAAAAATTTTTTTGAAGGGATAAAAGCTCTAAACTCTTTTCGGTCGCTGGAAAATAACTTCGGTGATGACTGCAGCATCATTGATGTTCATTTTCGAATTTCCAAAAGAGGAATTGCTACCGAGTTGTTTTAAATTAAAGTTGTTTGGAAAATTTGGGTTTGGTTTTGAAATTCAAAGGATAATTTGAATTTTTTTCAATAATGGTTTTGAAAGGTTGGAA
The DNA here is from genome assembly GCA_030765085.1 of Allium cepa. Classification (NCBI taxonomy): domain Eukaryota; kingdom Viridiplantae; phylum Streptophyta; class Magnoliopsida; order Asparagales; family Amaryllidaceae; genus Allium; species Allium cepa. Next base: position 1,050,056,679 of record CM060941.1, read on the forward strand.
AGACTCTGGAATGTTATATAAAATATTTATGGAATATCATTAAGTTGATAACTTGTAAAGTTTGAAGTTGTAAAAATAAAAATCTAACTTAAAGAGAAGTTGGATAAAAGTAAATGTGGAAGCGAAAATAAGTTGGATAAGAAATGAGTTGGATAAAAAGTGGATTGGAATAAAATTATTAAGGTGGAAAATAAATTGTGAATGAATGAATAAATTTGCAATCACAAGTATATGAAAGTGAATTGAATGTTGAAATTCATTTCGAATTTGTAAGTAAATAGAACTGGAATTGGAATTGAATTTGGTTCGTATTAAAATAAATTTAATAAATAAAACTAAATAAAGGTATGACGAAATTGAATATGATTTAAAATGAATTGAAATTCAATAATTGTAAACGAAAGTAAATGTATTGACAGAGGTGAATAAAAAATGAATTTTTAATCAATTGGAATTATATGAGTTTGTTCAAATTAAAATGAATTGAAGGTAAGCAAGTGGGTTGTAAACCCTTCAAATTGAATGAAAATGGTATATGAATTAATTGAAAACAGTTGAATTAGTATTAAAACTATATAAATTGCTTACGGAAAGTGTTTAGTGTGCATTGCTTTTAGAATTCATATGTTTAACTATTGCAAATAAGTGAAATGTTGATAAACTTCATATATATGACACTGACATGTTTTAGTTGAGTAAAGGTTCAGAGAAGTTGTTGGGCTGGATTTGATTGCGCAAAATGCTAATTAAATAAGCCGCTTGCTTAAAAATGTTAAATAAGGTACGCCTACGCAATAAAAATAGGAAATATGAACTGTTTTTGTTTTTCCAACCAGGTGGGTCGATGTATATATATTTATATCTCTTGTCAAATTGTAAAAGCTCCTCCGTACAAAGGAGACTCTGCGGAAATTTTCTGAAAATTTTGGGAGTTAGAAAATTTTTGGAATTTTTTTTAGCAATAAACGATTTCAAATTGGAAATTGAAGTAAACCAGTGAATGAAACTAATTTAAAATAATAATATGAATCAGTTATAATTAAAAGATAAAATTCAATATTCAGAGTTGAAGATAAACTGAATTCATATGGTAATAGGAAAACAAATTAAATAGAAGTAGATATGAAAACTTCTGTAAGAAAATGTATAAAATGATTTTAAAGGCTATGAATGGATATTGTTGCTAAGTAGGATATACAGGTATTACAAAGAGAGAGGAAATGGAATTGGGATTTTGATTTCGAAGGTAAATTTGAATTGCTCGACAAAAGGTATGTATTTAAATTTCTATATGAAATTTGGTGATTTTCTTATCTAGCCACTTGGCCTTTTGTTTTCTTTTGAATCTGAGGGCCTGTGGTGCCATTTTGTAGGCGTACCGAGCTAGTCGCGCAAAGGAGACGCTGACGAAATTTTTCGAAAATTTAGAGAGTAAGAAAAATTTTGAGAAAATTTTGAAAGTTTGAAATTTGAATTTGAATTTAAATTTGAATTGTTAAGAAAACAATATTGTTTGGAATCTATGGAAGATTTTAGAAAGATAATTGAAGTGATAATGGATCTTTAGTAAAAAGATTTGCTTTGACAAATTGTTGAAAACTATTTGTTTTGAGAAAGTACTAAATGGGTTAAGGATCATTCTTCTTAACTAGTAATTTCGGGACGAAATTCTTTTAACGGGGGAAGGATGTGACGACCCGGAAATTTGAACATTTGAAATAGAATATTTAATTGATTTTAAATATTTGAAAGTAAATTTAACTTGAATTTCAAAATTAACTATGAATTTGGCAATTTAATTATTGAATTTAATTTATTGAAGTTGGATAAAAATTTGAATTTTTAGTTTTAAACTGAATAAAAATATTTCAAAGGTTTAGAAAATTTGTGTTGAGAATACTGAAGACAATGGAAGCTTCAGAATTGAATTTGGAAATGTTTTGTTCAGTTTTGAAATTTTATAGTTTGAATCGATATTTAAAAATAGCCTTCCGAGACACAGTCTCAGATCTCGATGAAACCAGTTCCATTGGATCCGTAATGTTGTTTTATTTTCGGATTTCAATTTTCGTAATGTTTGGAGCGATCGTTTGGCTGTACGATAAGCAAACGCGTTGAAATTTATATCGAAATTTAATTTAAATATAAACCACTGATCAGTCACAATTCTCTCGCATCAAAACTTTTTCCATTCTTTTTATATGTCACTATAGCTAACCCCTGCATACATGCTACCTCAGCTTTTCAGTTGTCGAATCATGTTTTGTCTCCTTCAGCTGGCAAAAGGAAAAAAACAAGTATGACTCGTTCAAAAACAAGCTTCTTCTTGAAACCCAGATCTTATGGCCGATCCCCAGTATACTTCTTTCGTTCGAACAAAAGATTTTACGGCCAAAGCTTGCGTCTCCCTCTTTTTTCCTGATTCAGGGCCGAGCGAAAATCGAACAAAATTCCCATAGCAAATTCGAACGAAAATCCAAATTCATTTCAATTTCAGATCCACGAAGACTCGAATCATTTCGATCCAGATTTTGATTTAGGGTAGGGCTCGAATGGGTGGCTCTTGAATTAGAAGCAAGGAAGGTGTTCGCACGCAGCGCCGAAAGGATGGTCGTGATACAGGGAAGATCATCGATATCGATCTACAAATCTCGACATCGTCGTGGGTTTTTGCTTTAGCGCAAGCGCGAGGTCGTCTGGTTGCGATGACTGGTTGCGACAAGCAGATTCGCATGCGCGCGCGCATCAGAGAAGCACAACAGCAATTAGTGATCGTCGTCGTTCCTGTTCGCATGCGAGTAGTTGGGTCGTCAATGGCCATGGTCGGGGGGGTGTTCGAGCATTCTGGTGTGTTGATGGCAGGTATAATAAGGTTAGCTTAGTTTTGATTTAATTAAATTATAATAGAGAATACATATACATATATATATATATATATATTCTTTAATATGTGGAGTCAGTAGGGTAAAGTATTATATATTTTTGTGTATATGGGTAGTCAGAGAAAACATGTGTATATACTTATATATATAGGAAATCTGAAAATATAGTTTAAAATCAAATTATTAGTTAAAAAAACCAAATTATTAGTTGAAAGTGATAAATAGTAATTAATTGTTCAATCAACTCAAATATTAATAAACTGTATAATATTTATACAAGGTTTAAAAAAATCAAGGATACAAGCCAGTTTGGAAAAGGGATTGCAAAATAAAAGCCAAGGTGAGATCTTCTCACTCAATCAATATTGTTCTGATTGAAATTTTGAATAGTTAGATTTAAAATTGATTGGCTGTGTGCTTGGATGATTGATTTATAATAATCATTCACTGGATGATATCATATATATAGTAGTATACAGTATATATTGGAGTTCTTGATTTCCCGCATTATATAGCGGATGAGACCCTATTGTGCCGCATAATAGCAAATGATATTTTATAAATTCCATATACCGCGATATTTCACCTCGAAGTGGAATGGGTATTTAATTGTTGTGCTAACCTCTGTGCATGCAGGGTGTGACGACCCGAAATTTTTGGACATTTGTTCCCTTGTTAACATATATATATATGTTTCAATCAATAAAAATAAAAACAGAGACAATACCTACAACTTAACATAGATCCACCTCCAGCATACATCGCGACATCTCAACGCCATTGACACAGCTCTACGCGATCGCCCTGCCGCCGTTCTATACTCACGCACTACGACCAATGCCTGCCGACCCTCCACCATAGATTGCGGCGTTGATTCGAGCTCGCCCTCTAAACCTCGCGCGCAACAATTCGTGTTCGAGCACCCACAAGAGTTCGCGTCGAAGCCTCTCTTAGATCCACTTCCATTAGCCACTAATGATTCCGAGCTTCCCCCATTTATTTGCGAAGTCGATGACGAACTGGAGGGCTTGATTTTGAAAACCAGGCTTCAGTCGATAATTTGATTTATACGATGCAGCCATTTTCGATTTGAACGAGACGAGGTATTATTATTCTCTTCCCTAAATTATTGTTCGTGAAATTAAAATAAGGCTAAGGGGAGGCATGATGGACCGTTGGCGTGCTGCAGATGGGAACAGTAATTTTTGTAAAAAGCTTTGATGTTGACGGAAAGTAGGCTGACGTTGAAATGTTTGACTAGTCGAAATATCATATATTAAATTCTGGATCGGTTATAATCAATTATATTTCAACGCGTTTATCTATCGTACGATCACACGACAACTCCAAATCCAAAGGAATTTAAACCCTTTCAAATACTCATATAGTATATATTTTTAACCAATTATTGAAGTAGTTTTAATTTAAATATTTTAAAGTAAATTCTAAAGTAAGTAATTTGTTAATCTATTATCGTAATAATTATCTAAAGAATGATTTGGTAATTTGTGTAAAGAAGAAAATCTAATGTATAGTTATAAGGTAACCTTATTTTAATTATTTCTAAAGTATTATTTTAAATTAAGTACTAAAGTAATTTTTCTATATCAAATGTTAAATATATTTTACAATAAGGTGTTTTTAAATTATTTTAAAAATCTTAAGTTTTGTGCTTGGTGATTCCAATGGAAATAGAAATACTTGGAATTTATTCTGAGAAAGGCAGATAGTTTTGAAAACTGTTTTCAAAGGAGTTTGGAAAGTGAAAATATATCTTATAAAGATATTTTGAGATAAATAAATAATTTGGAAAATTATTTATTGTGTGATGGATGTTGTGAACATGAATGATAGTTAAATTACCGACTATCAATATTGGCCAAATGCATTGATCGTTTCGAAGAGACCGGGATCGAGATTAATTTCTCGAAAACCACTTCGATCTGTTTTGTACGTTTCATGTGAAACGAGTTTGGATTCGAAGATGGAGCAGTGAAGTGCAAGGGCTAGTCGCTACTAATCCTGATGATATTTCTAAAATGGATGTAGTAGGGATAGTGCCTTCGGTTCCGTTCGAACCCGGGACGGACTTGTATGGATGAATCCTTGCGAAACATCGTCAGGTGGACAATGGGCATTCTAAGGGATATGTTCTATAAAGGTAACGCTTAGCCTCAAGCCTCATTAAATGGGAATGACTGAAAATCAAGGGTTATGCAGCAAGGCTAGGTGGGTAGCACCCAAGCAGGGTGAGGTCATTCCTGTCTAGATGTCCCTTTTTATTTCGGTTTAGTGGGCGGTTGCTGATCCCAACCGCAGGGTGATCTCACTCGGGATTATCCAGTAAGGGGTAGTCCCGGCCTTGTGTTGCAGGGGAGCGGGCGTACTCCTCGGTACGGTGATCTAGGCCCCGTACTCCGACAGGTGGTACCCCAGTGCCTAGTCATTAGTTGGAAATCCATTCTCTCTACGTGCCTTGTACGAGTTTTGTTTGTATTACCCACTCTTTGGCTAGTAGCTGGAATTTAATCATGTAACAATTTCGGCTATTTTATAAGTATTTGTATATAGACCCTTTTATAATATCAGAGGATTTCTTTAAAAATTGTTTAGCTATCGTAAGGTAAAAACCCGACATGTTTATTTGTGGCGTGGTCTTACGAGATGGTTTTGTTTTCAAATGATTTTTGAAACTTTAATAATCAAGTGGGTGTGATTTTCTCACACTGGTATTTCAGACCGACTTGGGTGTTATTTAACTGTAATGCTCGGGTCAGACCGAGTATTATAGGATACAGGAGATGCTATGGAGCTCAGGAGACGAGCTAGATGACGATACGTACTCTCGTATTTGTTTATATATATATTCCGCTGTTTGAGTTGTTGTGTATCCATTTGTATGATATTGATGTTGAGCTGTGGTTGATGTGCTCTGATGATGTAATATATAAACAGAAATATTTGATGTTGAGTAAAGATCATTTATTATTTATTATATTTTATTCCGCTGCGTTGGTTAGATTCTGATGTTGTTTTCTATTTTCTTCTTCTACCTCTTCTTCTTCAACCCAAATGGTCCGTATTTCTGTGCAACTTTAGTTGATTGATGTAGAATAGTGTTAACTCGAGGTATGATCTTTGTTTAATAAATTTATTTAATAACTTTAGTCACTAAAAGATCTTTAAACAGGAAATTCAGTTTTAAATTTGATTTTTAGTTAAATAAAACTTATTAAAAGAAAATTGGTTTAAAATAAAAGCATTGGTTAACTAATTTTCTTAACAGAAATCAATTTGTTTAATTTATTCAGACATTAATAAACCGTATAAATGTTTATACAAGGTCAAACATCAGGAAATCCAAGGCAATATTGAAGTGGATTGCAAATTTAAGAGCAAAGGTGATTTAATCTCACTCAATTAAATTTAAATTTAAATAAATGTTTGAATGGTTGTATTGATTGATGTGTTGTATAGTATAGTATATATTTGAAATTGGTATTATATATTGTGCTAACATCTATGGATGCAGGGAAAACAGGTTGGAGGTATCCAACTGGACCCCTCAACGTTTATTATTTAATAATTCTCTGTTATGATTACTTGATATTCTATGATGAATATATTGGAAATATTGAATGTTATGATTTGATTGGATATATTTGGGTATAATGAATTACAAAAAAATATATAAATTGGGTATTGGGAAGAAAATAAAGGAAGTAAAGTTGTAAACGAAATAATTTTAGAAAATTCAATAAATTAAGAATGAATTGAATAAGGAATGGAAGTATGTTAAATACTAATAAATAACTTCGAGTATGAAAAGAAAAGGGTTTGAATAAACAGTAATTAATGAATTGTAAAATTTTGTGATATTAATTTAAATGAATAAAGAATTATTTTAAAACTTAAAATTTTAAATTTATCTAAAGGAATAAGAAGTAAATTGAGAAATCTAAATTGGTATTTCAACTAAAGGTATTTTAAATTATAATTAAGGAATAAATCTGAAATTAAAGGATTTTGGAATAAATGAAGTAAATTGGAAATCAATTGGAAATTGATTTGAGTGTTTGGAATTGAATATTTGGAAGAATAAATTCAAGGTGGGAATTTATTAAAGGAATGAGAAAAATTGTTTAAAAATAAATAGTGATTTATTTTTAAAAGATGTGAAGAGAAGTATATTTCTCTGGATAGCCAAGTACGTTTTAAGTAAATTTTTAAATATAAGATAAAAGTTTAAGGTTGTTTTAAAAAGCATGTTTTAGAAAATTTATTATTTCTGAATGTTTAAAATTCTTAAGTAAATATTTTTCAAATCTATTATTATAATAATGATTTAAAGGTGACTTAGTATTTTGTTTTAAAAGGTAAAACTAGTTTTATATTTATAAAGTAAACATTATTTTCAAATATTCATATGGTATGTATTTTTAACAAATTTTTGAAATAATTTTTAACTTAAGGGTTTTAAGGTATATTTAAATAAAGTGTTTTTAAATTATTTTAAAAATCTAAAGTTTTGTGCTTGGTGATTCCAGTGGAAATAGAAATACTTGGAATTTATTCTGAGAAAGGAAGATAGTTTTGAAAACTGTTTTCAAGGAGTTTGAAAAGTGAAATTATATCTTGTGAAGATATTTTTGAGATAAATAAATACTTTGGAAGATTATTTATTGTGTGATGGATGTTGTGAACATTAATTGATAGTTAAATCACCGACTATCAATATTGGCCAAATGCGTTGATCGTTTCGAAAAGACCGGGATCGAGATTAATTTCTCGAAAACCACTTCGATCCGGTTTGTACGTTTTCGTGGAAAACGAGTTTGGATTTGAAGATGGAGCAGTGAAGTGCAAGGGCTAGTCGCTACTAATCCTGAGGATATTTCCAAAATGGATGTAGTAGGAATAGTGCCTTTGGTTCCGCTCGGACCCGGGACGGACTTGTATGGATGAATGCTTGCGAAATATCGTCAGGTGGACGATGGGCATTCTAAGGGATATGTTCTAAAAAGGTAACGCTTAGCCTCAAGCCTCATCAAATGGGCATGACTGAAAATCAGGGGTTATGCAGCAAGGCTAGGTGGGTAGCACCCAAGCAGGGTGAGGTCATCCCTGTCTAGATGTCCCTTTTTATTTCGGCTTAGTGGGCGGTTGCTGATCCCAACCGCGGGGTGATCTCACTCGGGATTATCCAGTAAGGGGTAGTCCCAGTCTTGTGTTGCAGGGGAGCGGGCGTACTTCTCGGTACAGTGATCTAGACCACGTACTGTGATCGGTGGTACCCCGGTGCCTAGTCATTAGTTGGAAATCCATTCTCCCTACGAGCCTTGTACGAGTTTTGTTTGTATAACCCACTCTGTGGCTAGTAGCTGGAATTTAATAATGTAACAATTTCGGCTACATTATATGTATTTGTATACAGACCCTATTATAATTTCAGAGAATTTCAATAAAAATTGTTTTAGTTATCGTAAGGTAAAAACCCGACATGTTTATTTGTGGCATGGTCTTACGATATGCTTTTGTTTTCTAAGGAATTTTGAGACTTTGATAATCAATTGAGTGTGATTTTCTCACTCTGGTATTCCAGACTGACTCGGGTGTTATTTAACTGTAATGCTCGGGTCAGACTGAGTATTATAGGATACAGGATTTGATGCTGTGGAGCTCAGGAGCCGAGCTGGATGACGATGCGTATTTCGTACTTGTTTATATATATATATATATATATATATATATATATATTCCGTTGTGTTGAGTTGTGTATCCGTTTGTATGATATGATGTTGAGCTGTGATTGATGTACTCTGATGATGTAATGTATAAACATATATATTTGATTTTTAAGTAAAGATCATTGTTATCTATTATATTTTATTCCGCTGCGATGGTTAGATTCTGATGTTGATTTCTATTTTCTTCTTTTACCTCTTTTTCTTTAACCCAAATGGTTCGTATTTCTGTACATCTTGAGTTGATTTAGTTAGAGTAGTGATGACTCAAGGGGTACGTATTTGCGGGTCGTTACACAGGGCAACGGGTTGGAGGGATCCAACTGGATTCCTCAAACATTTGATTTTGTTTCATATGATGTGCGCTTATTTATTTATAATCTGTGTGTGATTATATTGTGATTTAAATCGTTGAAGGCTATAATTTATCCGAATATATTTTTGGTATCGTAGGACACCAGAATAGAAAAAAATTTGATTTTTGAAATTCAGTAAAAAATTTGTAGTAAATTAATTTTAGAAAAATTAAATAGATTTAAAAGAAGGAATTTGTTTCCAAAGATAATAAATTTGGTGTTGAAATAAATTTAGAAATCAATTTTGGAAATTGATTTGGTATTTGGAAATAAATTTAGAACTTAATTCGGTGCTGAAAATGAATATTTAGAAATCGATTTGAAAATTGCATATTAAGGGATATTTAGAAGTTTAAATTCATAATGGAATTTTATAAAAGAAAGGGGAATTCGTTTTAAAAATAAAAGTGGGGAAAGGAATTTACGGATTTGGAACGTAAATTTAAAGTAAATCCATAAGGATTTATAAATTGATTTGAATGAACTATTTTAGAATGGAAGGTGTACTTTCCTGGAAAGCCGAGTATGTTTTTCAATATAGTCTACAAATATGAAATTGAAATCGTAAAGATGGTTTTAAGGAAAAATTATTTTGGAAAAATTATTTGCTGGGTCATTTCAAAAATATTTAAAGTAAATATTTATTTTAATTTATTATAGAAGTAATTATTGAAAGATTAAATTGATATTTGTTTTAGAAAATGGATATTTAAATAGTTATATCCCATCTACTAATTTTATTTTAAAATTAGTTTGGCTTTGAATTTTTATACGAGATTTTTATATAATATTTTCATAACTAATATTTAAGTAAGTGTTTTAAAATAGTTTTATTTTAAATATTTCCAAGTATATATGTTTGGATAAGTAATTTAAATTATTTTAAAGTATTTTAACTCGGTAGACCTTCAGTGGAAATAAATAATATCGGGAATCTTATTCCACGAGTGAAAAATGAATTGAAGTTTGTTTTCAAAGGATTGAAAGGTGAAAAGTAATTTGAAATTTGTTTTCAAATGGTTGAAGTGTTAAAATTGTATCTTGCAGATATATTTTGAAAATAATAATCGGGAAATTTTTTTTGAATCCAGTGATTGTTGTGAATGTTGATTGATAGTTAAATAACCGACTATCAATATTGGCCTTTTAATGGCACTAGAATTTCGATGCGACCGAGGGTCGGATTCCAAGTGGATATCCAAAAACCACATCAAACCTTTGCGATTGTGATGGGTCTTTTATTTAAAAAGATCAAAGTGAAAATTGTTGTAATTTTTTGAAATTTGAATGTAACACTTATTTTAAAAAAATTAAGCACTCGTTATTCGAATTAGCCGGGAGAGGACTTTGTGTCATAAATCCCATTCCGAATAACGATACGGCGAAATGGGATTGCGTTTGAAGACGATGTTGAAGGCCGAGTATTTTCAAAAACGAAAGGATTACATGTCGAATGTCTTTGCATCGGGTTGTTCCGGTATAGAGATTTTATCATCTTTGTGATGGGGATTCCGGATGTGATTTGTGAATATCCGGATTTTCAAGGGCTTCTTTGAAGTGCCTTCGGTTCCGTTCGATCCCGGAACGGACTTGTATGGATGTGTGTCTGACGTTACACTTTGAGATATAAAGCTGGTTTCTATCAAATACATTTCTGTTGGTGGCGGAGAATTTATTCTCGTAGCTTAACACCCTTCTCTGAGACGTACAAGCTCAGAGGTTATGTAGTTGATGGTTACTAGTAATACATTCCCAAATTGGCAATGTGGCATACAAAGTGCTGCTGATCATTTGTTGACCAAAGCATGACTTTGTGAAAAGTGTAGCTTTGTGGACGAGACTTTGTCGGATCTCACACCCCGGATATGGTCAAAACAGGAAAGATGCGACAAGGTTATGAGGGTCGCGCCCTTTAGGGTATGTCATTTCCTTCTGGAAAAGGGTGGTGTCAGGTATGGAGCCCTGATATTTAACCTTTATGGTTACTGCAAATACCTTTCTTTGTGGTTGTTGGTGTAGAGGATCCTTGGATAAAGGTCCCAAAGGACCAGGGGATGGCATACTCGAGTAGTAGTTACCTAGTTACAGAGGTAACCCGTCCTTGTGTTGGCAGAGATCCGGGTAGGTTCTCGGGACGTCCCTCTAGAGGCGTACCCATGTGGCAGCAGGAAGTTCCTTAGCCTGACCATTTGTTGGAAATCCAATTCCCAATACGAACCCAGTATGATTTTAGTTGTATAACCTGCCATTTACTTATGGTGGTCACCACTGTTTAGATGGTAGCTATAGTAGGCATAGTTCGGAATGTCTATGGTGGCTAAGGTTAATATTATACTTTCAAAATGTTTTTTGACTATGCACTAATAATAATATCGAAAGGATTTTGCGTATTAAGCATGTTTGACTATCATAAGGAGAAATCTCCTCCAATTCTACGTTTGCATTGTGTGTGTGGCGGGAGCCCTTATGGTAGTTTCATTTTCCAAAAGCATAGCGAATTTCTTTTATTTTCTTTTTGAAAATAACTATTTTAAGATCTCACACCAGTCCCATGACTGACCTAGAGTTTATTGTTCCCTTTCTAAACTCTGGGTGCCCATAATTTTCCACATGGGCAGCCTAGAGTCAGGTTAGCAGTTATTCGGGAGCGAAGTCAAGAAGTTGCTATGGAAATCAGGAGTTGGAGCTCGATGGCGAGGCGTATCACTTATATATGTAATATTTCTTTCCGCTGTTTGTTGTTGTACACTCTGATAATGTAATCTAATGTAATAATTGATATAGTGATTTTGTTTGAAGATATTCATTTATCTATTGTATTTGTTTCACTGCGAAATGTAAGATTCTGTTATTGTTTCTGTTTCTTCTTCTATCTTCTTCTTCTTAAACCCTAACGGTTCGGTTTTCTGGCATTCGACTGTTTCGGCATTCGATACAGTGGACGTATTGATGTCGACTTTCGGACGTCTAAAAATCGAGGCCGTTACATGGGATATTGATGAAAGGATTCATGCATAGGAATACTTCTGAGTGGGGAGCCCCTGTTGTTTTTTGAACTAAGACATTCAATTCTTTGAGAATTTGCATCGATTATAGTGAGTTGAACAAGTTGACGAGTAGGAATAAGTTCCCTTTACCTAAAACAGATGACTTGTTCAACCAACTTGTAAAGGATAAAGTCTTTTACCAATTAAACTTAGCAACGAGATTCCAACAGTTGAGGATTATAGAGGAAAACAAGCCGAAGACTGCATTCTGTACTCCAGATAGGCTCTATGAGTGGGAAGTAACGCCATTTGAACCGACGAATGCCCCGAAATACTTTATTTTATGGGTAGAATATTTAGATGGCAACTTAATAAATTTTATCATGGTGTTTATTGATGATATCTTGGTTTCCCCCAAAGGCAAGAAGGAGCATGAGGACCACCTTAGGGAGGTATTGGAGACCTTGAGAAGAAACCAACTCAAAGCCAATTTTTTTGAATGCCACTTTTGGAAAAGTGAAGCTAGGTTCCTTGGGCATATTATTTTGAGAAAAGGATTAGTATTGGACTCTGCTAAAGTGGAAGCTATTCAAGGATGGAAGACTCCTATTAATGCATCAGAGGTTAGAAGTTTTCTAGGATTGGCGGACTACTATAAGAAGTACGTCAAGAGCTTTGCACAAATAGCATCTGCTTTAACCTGATTGACTAAGAACAATCTAGTTTTTCTTTGGAATAATAGACACACCAAGGCATTTGAGAAACTTAAGGAGTCATTGAGTTGTGCACTTCTGCTCACTATTTCAGATGGAACCGAGCCATTCACATTTTTCACATATGCATATGACACAGGATTAGGGGTATTTCCTATGCAAGAAGGGAAGGTAGTTTCCTATGCTAGTAGACAACCAATGGACCATGAGAAGAGGTATCCAGTGCAAGATTTAGAATTAGCAGCCATTGTTTTTTGCTTTAAAGATATGGAGGCTTTATCTCTTAGGGAAAAGGTTTGAGTTATTCACTGATCGTAAATCACTCAAATACCTATTTTTCCAAAAAAGATTTCAATCTTGGGTAGCAAAGGTGGATGGAGTATGTAGCATCCTTTGATTTTGGTATTCAATATACCTTAGAAAAGGGAATATAGTCTTCAACACCCTTAGTCGAAGACTTGCTACTTTAGGTGCTATATATAAATGAAGGTAGTTAAAGTTTCTCTCAAATTTTAACCCCCACCGTCAACAGAACCTATCCATGGTTTTCTGTCAGTTATGGAGATTAGACCCACTTTGATGGATCATATAGGGCATGAGCAAGTAAAAGACGAGAAATTAGTAGAGACTTCGGAAAAATTGAGAAAAACAGAGAATTTTCCCCATGTTAGGAGGTATTCAGTCGATGAGAAGGGATGTTTGAGAAGATATGGATGTCTTTGCATCCCATTGATTAATGATTTGATGAGAGATGTGATAATGGAGTGTCAACACTCATGGATGACCATTCATCCCGGAGAAGATAAGATGTACAAGTACATGAAGGGAATTTTCTTTTGGAATGGAACGAAGAGAAGCGTAATTGAGTTTGTTGCTAGGTATTTTACATGTCAAAATATAAAAGCCAAGCAAGAGAAGCCTGGTGGATTATTATTACTTTGGAAATTTTCAGCTTAGAAGGGATCAATCTGGCAGAAAGCACATAGGAAACCGAGGAGAAGATGAAGAGCACTCACCAAGAGCTTTTCACTGGTATTTTTCTCTCTAAATTTATTATTTTATCATTGTGGTTGCTTGATTGAATGATAAGAGATGGTTGTTATACTTTTTCACAATTAATTTATACACGCTTAGAAATTTTTATGCATGTTTAGGATATTTGCATACATTCTTTCATGACAAGATTACATGGTTGTATAACATGGATGTTATTGTGAGTTACGTTGTTCGCCCCACGGAAGATTTCAGGACAAAATCCTTTTTAAAAGGGGGAAGAATATAATACCCCATAAAATGAAGCATAAATAAATAAAGTAAAACGAATTAAATATGATAAGGGTTGGATACGAAAATCTTATAAAAGTTGGAATTTGATTACGAAATTTATTCCATTGCATTCGCGGCGAAATTATGATATGTTTCCATATATAGTATGCTGAAAAAAGAGCTTAAGCAAAGAAGTTATGAGGATTTGAAGTTCTTAGATTTAAATAAATTTAGTTTGATTTCAAATTCAAATGAGAAATTAAATTTAGGGTTTAAATTTCAAAAATTAGCTTCGAGACTATGTGAACATTTAACATTAAAAAGTTAATTAGGGAACAAAATAATCTTGTAATGGAAATAAATAAACATTCCCTGGAATAAAGGATCGGTCAACCAATATAGGTCAGTCAGTCAACCGTATTGGTCGGCCAATTGCCTAAAGGCTTTGACCACTTGGCAAAAAAATTTGCCAGTGGCGGCAAGGGTTTGAAGCTATATTTAATTCGATTGCACGCTCCAGATTTACCCGTTTTCTACCCACTTCCATCCTATGGTACTAGTGCGTTTCAACTCCTGTAAATAGATTCCTTTTCTTTCCATCTTGTTTAATATTATTTTGGAAAATATGATGAAATTCTGCCTTTGTTCTCTCTAATAAGATTCAGAAACTTCATAGAGAATTTCATTAAGAATTTAACTTATTTCCTATTTTTTTCTTCTTCCTTCAATGTATACTTATCATATTCTTCTCCGATTTTTTTAATCTAACTAATATGTATACCTCTTTCCTATTGTGTGTGCGTATCAAAAAAGAGAGAGGTTCTGGAAGAGATCGGAAGGCTAATCCATTTGAGTGAAGCTAACGCTAATCTTTGAGTGGAAACCTTAGTCTTTCTTTTTATAATTGTTCAATGTATTTTTTTGGATTTGAATATGCTTTAGAGATTTTGGGATTTCGAAAATATGATAGATAAAATCCTCCAAGACTCATCTTTATTTCTATATATCTATTCTATGTTGAGATTCCCAACAGTTTATATTAATTTAATGGATTTTGTTTCTTTTATGCAATTTTTGATAATTTCATAGTTTTTCCACTCATCCCTCTTCTTTAGTTCAAATTGTGATTCTTCAATAAAATAAGGGGTTTAGATTACGAATTATATTCATAGTTTACACCATACATTCTTATCTATTTCTCTATAAAAGAGGAGTTATAGAATATGGGTTTTAGATTGCAATTCTTATTGTTAAGATATTCTATGGAATTTGTGTAATAAGCTGAGTTTTTATTTTATTTACTAGTCTGCTATTGTAGTTTTGGTTATCAATATTTATTCCTTTTTGGACATTAGAATCCCATGAAATCTTGAGAATTTGAAGAAAAATGATTTGTAATAATACTTGGTTAGAAAATTGGTATTTGCGCTAGTTTAGAGTGCAAAATCCATGTGCTTAAAATTTATTAGGCATGAATATTTATTTATCTCTATTTATGTAATTAGCATATAATTATTACGTATATATCGTAGTTAATTAGGCATTTGTTTACATTTATTTCCTTCATTAGGAAGGTAATTGATTGTATGGGCGAGATGAGTATATATACATTCATATAGGCTAATTATTATTTTAAGGTGTAGCAAGGAAGATTCCTTATAAGCCCTTACTTATTAAATGGTGAGATGAATATATATATATATATATATATATATATATATAGATTAATTAATTTGTGGCTAAGTCATAGGGATGCGAGGTCAATAGAGTTATATAAAGGAAGGTTGCCCTTCAATTTGAGGCTACAAGTAGTTGTGTATACTTTTGTTGATGTGAGACATCCTTATGATAAATATTTGTAATGACGCGAGGTAAGACCCAAATTTCATAGGTGAAATCTGCCTAGTTAATCTGGCTATTAGCTCCTATAAATAGCGAACTAATATGAGACGTCATTATGAATATGTTCCATAAGACTAAGGTCTTCTTTGGGGTTTTGAGCTATTAAGTGGTTGGACGCGTCTCTTTTCTCTAGATGACGTATTAAATGGCCAGGACGACAC
The DNA here is from genome assembly GCA_030765085.1 of Allium cepa. NCBI lineage: Eukaryota > Viridiplantae > Streptophyta > Magnoliopsida > Asparagales > Amaryllidaceae > Allium > Allium cepa. The sequence goes on from CM060941.1 coordinate 1,050,072,690, forward strand.
GTTAGGTAGTATCTCTACATTCGTCCATTTTTGAAAATAGATTTTAAATGATGGTGTTTGCCTTAACTAAGGTCCCAAATGACCAGAGTTTTCTTATTTTCTACTTGGAATTATTAAGTAGCCTATGAGATTCCATATGATGCTAGCCAGATAGTATCATTGAGGAGCACGAATCTGAAAATAGATTTTAATGATGAGATCTGCCTTAATTATGATCTTAAATGTCCAGAATTTGCCTATTTGCCACTTGGAAGTATTAAGTGGCTTGGGTACCATCTCTCATATTATTAGCTATTTATGATGTATGATTGAGATATGAGATTTTAGAAACCTGCTTCTGGAATGGAAGGTATTAACTGGTTGGACCCGCCCTCTTTCTTTATAAAGAAGTATTAAACGACTTTAATGGTTTTCTGTTCATAGACATATTCTTATTTTGAAATATAATGCCCAAGTACTGAATAGGTAAGGCTCGTGGTTTTTATTCACCGGACACTTTTTGCCTCTCTTCACATTACAGCACATGTTAAGGATGGAGTAATGGCGGTGAAGATGCTTAGAGATGAAGAAGGTAAGCTTATGGCAGTATTTTTTATTATTTTCTTTAATGTATACCCATGGATTTATCCAATTGTTGTAACAGATATTATGTTACATTTTTAAGGGACTTTGTGTTATGACATTTTTTTTGGTTTTTAAATAAATGGATACACATTACTATTATATTTTATTTCATTCGCTGTGACTGAAATTTTAGTTATGGCTCTGCAATGTTATTTATTTTTACTACTAGCAGCTTGCGTTAGAATGAATCTAAGTTCCGATGGGCGTTTTTTGGGTTGAAGTCTAAGCCTTTCTAGCGGTGGATTATTACATAGCCAGCTTGCCTTTTCTTAAAAAAAGATACTAAATTCTAACTATAGAATAATATATTATTGTACAAGCAATCAATATCATGAACGAATTGATTATTTCTCTATCCATATAGTATCATATATCACATTTATAAAAAGTTCCCTTTAAGATAACCTTGTGTGATGATAGTCCGACATCATACAAAATGTCTTTTTAGTTCACCATTATGTATGTAAGAGGGAGGGTTAATCCCAATGAGGTAGGTTTGTCTCATTGAAACGACTTGAAATTTGATCATTTTAATTAAGGGTATTTAAATTATTTTAAATTTTCAAATATAGATTATTTTTCAAAAAATAATCAAGTTTTAGGTGATAAATAATAATAATGAACTTATTTTGGAAAAAATGTTCACAAAAATTATTTGCTTTGGAAATATATCGATAAATAGCCTAAAATCGTTTTATCGATAAACATCTCTATAATCATAAAACATTGCGCACGGAGTTAGGTACATACACTTATTTATCCATTTAAATAGGAATACGAAATAAGATTAATTTATTTTATTTTTGGAAATAAAATTATTTATGGCATCATCAATGATGCCTTTATATTTAAATAATTGATTTATGAATTTAAAGTGAGAATTAATGATTTAATAATTATTATAATCATTCCAATAATTGTTTTTAAATGATAATAGTTCATTTTAAATTAGTTTTAAGCGATAAATCATTTATAATAGTTTAATAAAGGTATATACTTGGTTTAAAAGTATAAGAAAATTCGTATCGCTTTATCGATATAATAGCGCTTTTTGTAAACAATTGCTTAACATTGATTTATATAGTTTTATAATTCAAATGAGATCATTTCAATTAAATAATAATGATTATAAATTTATTTTCAATTTTTTTAACATTTATATGTAATTTAATTTATAAGTGAAAATGTAACTGAGAACCGGTTTCCCGATTTTCAACGGTTTAATGAATGGAAGTTGTTCAAAAGTCATTGCAATCTTGTTTATATGTCATGTACACATATATAACATACATATGCACACTTGAAAACATGCATATGAACACATAAACACACACACACATATATAGATACACACATTTACATTTATATATATATATATATATATATATATATATATATGAAAAAACCAAAGATATTTTAAGTTTTCTTAACCTTTAAGCTTCCTAAGTTAACTCTTACGCACCAAAGACACACATACATAAGCTTGCACATGGGAGGAGGGGAACTAACATGTATGGTGACATGGGGTGTGATGCGTGCATGATGTAGGTGGAGGTGGATGTGGAGAAGGCTTTATGTGATGGAAAATCCTATAAATATCCATGCATACCTTCTCATTTCCATACACCTTTCCCTTCTTATTATAGTTCATTCTTGTCTAAATGTTCTTTAAAAGATTTCATGGAAGTCTCTCTTCTTTCTCAAAAGCTTGAGAAAAAGTAGGCGTGTTAAAAACCGTGGAAGTGCTTGGGCACTAATCCACTGATTACTCTCTAACTTTCTCAAAAGTTAATCAAATCTTCTCTAATCTCTTCTAAACTCTAGTATTGAGCATATGAAATCATTGGAAATATGATTAGCAAGGAGAGGAGGTTGGACAAAGAGCAAAGGAAAGGCGGAGGACCATGGCCATGAGCATTGGGTGTTTAGGAGATTACTAGTTAAGCGTTGATTTGTTTGAATGTTGGTAGGAAGTATCGGTTTGGATTATGGTGAGAATATTTATATATATAATATGATGATGTGATATAATTGTTATGGTTGTTTACTTTACCAAGTTTGGATGTTAATTATATATATTTTTTATGTTGAAATGATTCTCGTTTAATACACGTCGAATATTACAAAGGGGATCACCTTCCTTTAATAAATGAAATAGTGTGTATGAAATTTTTGAACCTCTTTAAAATAGTTTAAAATGATTTATAAATTTTTATAAACTTTAAAAGCGTTTCTTTGAAGTTTAAAAAGAAATTAGAAAATGAGTTAAAATAGGAGCGTCGAATAACAGCAGTTCGCAATTTCGCACCTTAGAAAGTTGAATCTATTTAAACGATGGATTTGGAGTTAGAATTCTTTGTAATAAGAATTTTCCAAACCATTACAATCATAGTTTTCAAACAAAAGAAAACGATCGAGATTTCATTTAGTACATTCTGAAATATGAGCAAATTAAGTTTCCAAATTGTTGCTATAAGGCAGTTCGGAACTAAAGCGACAAATTCTTTATAAATAATATTTTTAATTCTTTCAAAATATGGGATAAATTTTATAAATCTTTTAAAATGTTTTAAAAGATATTTGAGTTATAAAAATGGATTTCTAAATGATCAGAAAGTTATTTTGATCAAAAAAGCTTTGAAAACACTATTTGCAGCATCATATGTAGCACTTTTGATATCTTTTGAAACATGAACTTAAATTAATAATTCTTTTCCAAACCATCAAATTGTTTCCAAACAAATAATTATGTGTTTTAATAATGATTCGAAGGTTTTATAATTTATTTTAAAAAGGTTTAAATAAATGATTTTAAAGAAAAGTTGTTAAAATCAAGCGAGTTAATCTTCGCTTTAAAAGCCGATGAGTAGACTAGATATTTCTATTTGTGAGATTCAGATGTGAGGTGCTTATACTAAGGAGATGTTCAGGAGAAACAAGTGCTCTGGCTCACCTGGCCTCTTTCCTAGACAAGAGATAGATTAGGTCAAAATGCCGAAACCAAGACAAGTATAAAAGATTCGGTATTTATAAATTTTATTTAATACAACCTGGATTGTATAAAGATAATCTTCTTATACTTGGAATTAATTTTCGAAGAGAGAACCCGTACTATGTGATTTTAAAAGGTGATTTCACCATTATTCGATGGGTAGTAAAAGTCGAATACGGAAATTGATGTTGAGTAGAATGAGTATAATTTCTATCGACCCTTTCTAACTCAATAATGTTTTCCAACATGACTTAAGAAAATGATTTGGTACTTATAAATTAAAGAGAGGTTTAATGATTCCATATATGCTGGAAAGAAATGATTTAAAGATATATATCTCTAGATGATATTTTGATAAAAAGAAATTAATCAATTAAAGAATAATTCCCTATTTAACTAACATCTTTTTACTGATGATTGGTTCGAAGGAACCAAGGTTGGATTTGAGTGATTCTTATCCGAAAACTACTACGAACCAATTTACATATTTGAAGTGAAGACATGGAACAATAAAGGAATGAAGGGCTGCTTGTCATTGACTCTAGGGGAAAATTCCCATTTCATATATATGTGGTAGTAGCATTTTCATTTGATCTTCGATGCAAGGGATACTCACTACTAATCCTAGGGATGATTTCTCATAGGATGTAGTAGAAGAGTTCCTTCGATTTCTCTTATTCTTAGACAACTTGGATGGACAAATGTTCGACGTAGCATTTTTAATCATATTTATTGATCTTTATAAACATATCATCTGTGTGGTGGTAAAGAAGGCAACTTCTCTTATCTTAACACCCTTTCCTGAGACGTATGAGCTCAAGATTTATACGTTTATAGATATCAATTGTCTGATCATGGAATGGTAGGGTTGCATTCAATGTAGAGTGTGTTATATAAATGGTAATCATTACCTCAGGTCTCACCACCCGAAAATGGCTTAAAATGGGCATGTCGTAAGGCTATTTGGACTGCTCCCATAAGGGTATGGTCATCACCCTTATAAATTACTCTATACCTATTGAGTATATTGTGTATGCTAAAAGAGTACTTAAATGGGTCAGTTAAGACCGGGGTGATGTCATATTCGATTCTAACAGCCACTAAGTTGGGCTTGTAGATAGGCTGGTCTTGCCAGGTGCATAGGTTTTAAAAGTCATTGATCCTCGATACATTCCTTTAGAGGTGTACTCTATGGAAGTTAGTTCCTTACCTACCCTTGTATGGAAATCCATTCTCTAATAAATGCCTTCGGATTTGAATGTGGGACCTACTTTGTAACTAGTGTGTTGGAATGTAATCAGTATAAAATTTCGGCTAAATTTCATTAGTTTATTTGAAAAGTATTTTCAAAAGAATGTCTTTAAAAATAATTCCCCGGTTTTTACATAGCAAATGTTTCACTTATGATATTCCATGTTTATGTGCGGTGTAGTCTCATGAGATACCATTATTTACAAAAACACGCATTTTGAGTTTCTTATGTCAGTCCCATGATTGATCCGAAGTTTATTTTCTTTCCTTTTAAACTCTAGGTGCCCTATTTTTCTAGACAGCCTAGTAGTTTGGTTTGAAGAAATCCGAAAGAACACAAAGCATGGAGTTAGAAGATTCTTCTAAAGATTCTTATCCATTTCCACCACATTCATGTACTATCGTTTTCTGCATTTGTAATGACAGATATTTATAACTATCCATATTGATAATAAGTCAATCTTTGATAAATGCATTTAAAAAGATTCACTAAAAAGATTATATGTTGAAATAATATATGTTATTTCATTCATGTAAGACTCTGTTATTCCTTTGTTTTCTTTCTTACACTTAAAGAACAGCCTCTCCAGCACTTGAATTTGCGGCACGTGAATACCGAGAATGTATTAATGTCGATTTCCGAAGGTCGAAGAAATGGGTCTTTACATTTGGTGTCAGAGCTTAGGTTGAGTGAAAACCTGAGCTTGGTAGAGGTATAGTCACATTAGAAATAGGGTAAGTAACACTCTAGGATGAGTAACTCATTAGAGATAAGGTTAGTAACATCCTAGAATGAGTTGAGCACATTATATAAAAGCGCGTATTTGATAATAGTATATAAAAATGATTTGTTTTGAAAAATGTTAAATGAAATAATTTTACTAGCATTATATTTGAATACAAAGAATTATCTTTCAAATAATATAGTTATTTATATAGTGATTATTATTTGATTGAAAAGTTTAAATACAAACACCTTGTGAATTAAGTCTCACGATTTAAGTACAAGGTGTTTGATAATAATATTGGGCTAACTTAATGAATTTATAAGATAATAAATGAGCATGTTGTATAAATGTGTATTTCACAGGAAAATCAAATGATTTTTTAAATGATGAATTTGGAAGATATGTTTTATAAAAGGCAATTTTGATAATTTAAATCCTGGTGTTTTGGAAACATTTGGCAAAGTTTGAAGGAATTGGAGAAAAGCAATCTAATATAAAGTAATTAAACATTATATATATATATATATATATATATCTATATATATATATTAAAAGTAAAATTAATGAATATGATATTTTATGAATGAAATAAAAGATTTATAAGTGATGTTTTACAAATATTAAAAATGGATTTATAAATGGGAGTTTATACATTAATGAGATTTATGAAAAAGTAGAGTTATAAATTGAGTTTTATAAATAAAAAGATTTTATAAGAAGAATTTTTATAAAATTGAATGGAAATTTGTAAACAAATTTTTATAAATATGGAAATAATTTGTGGTGAGATTTAAGTACGGATTTTATAGAGAAAAAACATTCACGTTTTAAAAGTTAAAATGATCTTTTAAAGGAATGTTTCGAAATCGATATTTTTCAAATTAAGATTAATTATTTTAAAAGGTGATTAAAATATTCTAAGTGATATAGATTTCAATATTCATTGTTGTAATAAATGTTTTCAAGAAAGTGAGAAAGGCATGGACTGTAAAACTGTTGTTATAGTAAATGAGTTTCGAAAGAAGATGTTTTATATAATATACAAGATTTATACATATCCTATGTTTGATGTAAAAATTTAAAGTGGGTAAATTATATCCATTTTTAAGTTAAGAACGACAACCATCCAAAATCTGAGAGGTAATGATATCCCAACTTGATCGACCTCATTATTAACCAATAAATAGTTTGAGTTTAACATCGAGAATTAGTATTAAGTATAATTAACCAGATCCCCATATTACTATTTGGGGGTTTGCATAACGATGTTTTATGCAAGATTCATTCTGACCCAATGAACTGTGCTTTGGAAAATTGAAGCTTTCCTCAGAGTTTTTTTTTTACGGATTTTAAATATACAGAGATATTTTCATAGTGTTAAAATTGAAATAGTTTCTTTGCAAAGAAGATGAAAAGTTTTGGTGAATAAAATTTTCAAAGTAATCATATGTAAAGGAGTATCTATATTTTAATGTTTGAATAAAAGATAAAGGTTTTATAAAATGTTTTCATAAATAATTTTAAAAAGGAATTTGATATAACTAAGTATGTACGAAGTACATAAATCATTTCGTCGTATTTTGTTCTAAGATTCGAGTATGGAATTTGAGATGTTTACACTAGTCCGAAAAAAGATTTATCACTCGATTCTTGACGTTGAATATTGATAAGGGTTTGTGGTTGGATACTTGAGTTTTCTATCACAGTTAAGAGCTATGAAAGGAAAACCAAAATTTTGATCGAAAAGCCTGATCTGAGTATGCACTAGAGGATCTGGGGATCAATACTATTTCGGAAGTAAAGTTGTGTATTCGAATAGCAGATCGAATTAGATATTGCATACAGATGGTTTGGATACATCATACATGCGTAAGTTTAAAAATAAATATTTTAGGAAAACACCTCTGGGTTTTGCGTTGCAATTTCGGGGACGATATTCCATTACGGGGGGAGTATGTAGCAACCCAAAATTTGATCACTTTAATTAGGGATATTTAAATTATTTTAAATATTTAAATATAGATTATTTTTCAGAAAATAATCAACTTTTAAGTGATAAATAGTAATAATGAACTTATTTTGGAAAAAAAGTTCACCAAAATATTTCCTTTGGAAATATATAGATAAAATAGCCGAAAATCGTTTTATCGATAAACAGCTCTATAATTGTAAAACGTCACGTATGAAACTAGATACATATACTTATTTATCCATTTAGACAAGAATATGAAATAAAATTAGTTTATTTTATTTTTGGAAATAAAAGTGTTTATGACATCATCGGTGATGCCCTTATATTTAAGTAATTGATTTATGAATTTCAAGTAAGATCTGATGATTTAATAATTACTATAATCATTCCAATAAATGTTTAAATGATAATGATTCATTTTAAGTTAGTTAAAAAGTGATAATAAATCAATTATAATAGTTTTATAAAGATGTATACTTGATTTGAAAATATAAGAAAATTCGCATGGATTTATCGATACAGTAGTGCTTTTTGTAAATAATTGTTTAATATTGAATTATATGGTTTTATAATTCAAATGAGATCATCTCATATTAATTACATAACAATGACTAGAAATTTATTTTCAAAATTTAATTTAAAAGGGAAAATGAGACCAAGAATCGGTTTCCCGATTTTCAATGGTTAAACGAGAGAAAGTTATTCAAAAGTCGTTGCAACCTTGTTTATAAGTCATGTACACATATACAAAATAATATGCACACTTTAAAATATGCACATGAACACATAAACACACACACACACACACACACACACACACACACACACACATATATATAAAAAAGAAAAAAAATCAAAGATACTTTGGGTGTTCTTAACATCCAAGCTTCCTATGTCAACTATTACACACCATGGACATGCACACACAAGGAAGCATATGAGGGGTTACTAATGCGTATGGTGACAATGAGGGGGTGATGCATGTATGATGTGGGGGAAGGTGGATATTGAGAAGGCTTTACTTGATGAAAAATCCTATAAATACCCATGCATACCTTCTCATTACCACACATCTTTCGTTTCTTCTTCTTCTTCATTCTTGAGCTTTCTAAATGCTCTTTAATAGCTTTCATGGAAATCTCTCTTATTTCTCAAAAACTTGAGAAAAAGTAAGACGGTCAAAAATAGTGCACTAGCTTAAGCAGTGATGATTACTCTTTAACCTTTTCAAAAGTTAACAAAATCTCCTCTTATCTCTTCTAAACTCTAGTATTGAGCCTAATACGTCATGGGAAGCACGTTAAGCAGGGAGAGGAGCTTGGGCCGAGAGCAAAGGCTAGGTGGAGGGCCATGGCCATGAGCTTTGGGTATTTAGGAGATGTTTAGTGAAGCGTTGTTTTGTTTGACTATTAGTAGAAAGTATTAGTTTGGATTATGGTGATCAACTCTATTATATATATATACAGTATGATGATGTGATATGATTGCTATGGATGTTTAATTATACGTTTACTTTGATGTTGAAATGATTCACATTTAATACACATCGAATATCACAAAGGGAATCACTTTCCTTTAAAAATGAATGGAGCGTATGAGATTGTTAAACCTCTTTAAAATGGTTTAGAACTGTTTTATAAGCATTTAAAGTGTTTCGATGAAGTTTGAAAAGAAATTAGAAAATGAGTTAAAATAGTTAAAATAAGCGCGTCGCATAACGGTAGTTCGCTATTTCGCGCCGTAGAAAGTTAAATCCATTTAACGATGGATTCAAGTCAGAATTCTTTGTAATAAGAATTTTCCAAACCCTTATAATCGCGGTTTTCAAACAAAAAAAGCAAATTGAGATTTCATTAAGTAGATTCTAAAATACAAGCAAATCAAGTTTTCAAAATAGTCGCGTCTAGCAGTTCGAAAACCAAAGCTACAAATTCTTTATAAATAATATTTTTAATTCTTTTAAAATATGGGATAAATTCTATAAAATTTTAAAATGTTTTAAAAGAGATTTAAGTTGTAAAAATGGATTTCTAAATGATCGAAAAGCTGTTTTGATCAAATGAGCTATGAAAACACTATTTGCAGCACTTTTTGCAGCACTTTGATAACCTGGAAAATATGAACTTTAACTTAATAATTATTTTCCAAATCTTTTATAAATGTTTTCAAATGAATAGTAAGTATTTTAATAATGATTTGGAGGTTTTATAATTTATTTAAAAAAGTTAAAATAAATAATTTTAAAGAAAATATATTAAAATCAAGTGATTTATTCTTTGCTCTAAAAGCTGATGAGAGACTGGATTTTTCTATTCATGAGATCTAGATATAAGGAGCTTAAACTATGGAGCTATTCAGAGCAACCAGTGCATTGGCCTCCCTGCTCTCTTTAGTGTTGCGAGGGATAGATAAGGTCAAAATGTCATGAATGAGACAAGTATATAAGATTCGAAATTTATAAATTTAATTTAATACAACTTGAACTATATAGAGATAATCTTCTTATACTTGGTACTAAGTTCTAAAGAGAGAACCCACACTATCCATGTGAATTTAAATGGTAGTTTCGCCATTATTCAACGGATAGTTAAGGTTGAATACGGAAATTGATGTTGTGTAGAATTAGTATAATTTATACCGACCCTTATTAACTCAGTGATGTTTTCCAATATGACTTATGAAAATGATTCGGCATTCCAAAGTTAAAGAGAGGTTTAATGATTCCATATACACCGAAAAGAAATGTTTTAAAGATATATAAATGTTTTAAAGGTATATATATATATATATATATATAAGATATTTTGATAAAAAGAAATTAATCAATCAAAGAATAATTCCCTATTTACCAAACATCTTTTTATTGATGGTTGGTTCGAAGGAACTGGGGTCGGATTTGAGTGATTCTTATCCGAAAACCACTTCAAACCAGTTTACATTTCGAAGTAAGACATAGAATGATAATAAAGGAATAAACGGCTGCTTGTCACTGACCCTTGGAGGAAAATTCTCATTTCATATATATGTGGAAGTAGTATCTTCATTGATCTTTAGAAGTAAGGGTTGTTCGCCACTAATCCTAGGGATGATTCTGACAGGATGTGGTAAAAGAGTTCCTTCAGTTTGTCTTGTTCTTGGAAAGTATAAATGAATGTCTGATGTTGCATTTCTAATCACATTGACTGATCTCTGTGAACTTCATTTGTTTGGTGGCGGAGAAGCCAACTTCTATTGGCTTAACATCCTTTCCAGAGATATACGAGATCAGAAGTTATATGTTTATTAGAATCAATTGTGTTATCATGGAATGACAGTATGACATTCAAAGTAGAATGTACTATGTGAAAGGTAATCGTTTCCTTGGGATTCATCACCCTAAAATGGCTTAAATAGGGCATGCCATGAGCCTATGTGGGTCGCTTCCTTAAGGGTATGGTCATAACCCTTCTAAATTACTTTATATGTCTCGAGTATGTTGTGTATGCTAAGAGAGCTCACAGATGGGACGGTTATGACCGGGGTGATTTCATATTCGGTTCGGGCTGCCACCAAATTGGGTCTGCAGGTAGGCCGGTCTTGGTAGATGCAGAGGTTTCAAAAGTCGTTGATCCTCGGTACATCCTACTAGAAGAGTACTCTACGGAAGGTAGTTCTTTACCCGTCGTTGTATGAAAATCCATTCTCCAATATGTGCCTTTGGATAATGATTATACAACCTACTTTCTAGCTAGTATGCTGGAATTTAATCAACGTAGTAATTTCGGCTAAAATTCATAAGTTTTTTTGAAAAGTATTTTTGAAAGAATGTCAGTAAAAATAATATCTCTAGTTTTGCGTAGCAATTATGTTGGTTTTCATAAAGTAAAAATGCATTCTGTGTTTATGTACAGCGTGGTCTTATGAGATACTTTTTTTCAAAAACGCGTATTTTGAGTTTCTCATAACAGTCTCAAGTCTTACCCGGAGTTTATTTTCTTTCCTTTTAAACTCTGGGTGCCATATTTTACGGACAGCCTAGTAGTCAGGTTTGGTTAGAAGAAATCTAGAAGAGCACAAAGCATGGAGTTAGAAGATTCTTCTAAAGACCATTATCCATTTCCACCGTACTCATGTACTACTGTATTCATCATTTGTAAGGATGGATATTTATAACTGTCTAAATTAATAAAATTAAGCTTTGACAAATGTATTTAAAATTTTCCGCTGTGAAGATTATATATTGAAATACTATATGTTATCCCATTCATGTAAGATTCTATTATGTCTTTATTTTCTTTTTTACTCTTAAAGAACTACCCCTCCGGATCTTGGATTTTCTGCATGTGAATATTGAGGAAGTATTAATGTCAATTTCCGACGGTCGGAGAAACTGGTCTTTAAACTCATCTTAATTCTATTGAAGAGCAGGTCAAGTATGATGACTTGTATAATAATGTATTGGAGTGTGATACTACTTGAATATGATTACTTATACTAATTCCTCATGTTAAGACAATTGTCTCAATTCATTTGATAATCATGTAACTCTTAGATACTTAAATAAGTAGTCTGAGAAAATATGTTAGGACTAAGATATTAGTAGCTGACTGGAGGCAAGTAGGAAGCTAAAAGCAATATATATGATTTATAATTCCATTGTAGCACTTTTCTTAGTTTATTGTATCAATTACGTATTTGCTTACTTTATAATTCCACATTGCCTACTTTGTTTCATTGATCTATAGAACCCACTGAGCTCATGAACATAGATAAGGTAACCTACTTCTCTACTCAATGGCTTAACAGTGTCACATTCGTTCATTTGGTTAAGCTACTCATTCTTGCGAAAGGTTAGTGGTAAGTAATTCAAATAGGCTTTCGCTATTGATGGGAGATGCTCTTCATATCTACAATTTTCTCCATAGTTACCAGGCTATGATAAACAAAATAGGCTACAAGGTACATTGGTAAGTTACTTAATTACCCTATCACATACAAATGGTTTATTTATAACTATTTAATATTCTTATCCCACATCAAAATGCATATACTAATCTTAATTGTTGTAAATATACTATATTCTTTTAGATGCTACCAATATGTCACAGATGGTAGAAAAAACAAAATCAGTCTGAACAAAATAGAAGTAACATGAAAATTTAATTAACTTATGTTATTACAGTTTATAGAAGTCTCCATGTTAGAGAAAAATTGAGCCACTATAACCACTTTGATATGGATAAACAAATATTTTCGAATAAATAAATTTTTCCAAATTATACACTAGCATGGGGTTTAAAGACATTTTTGGACATCTGATCATGTATTGGCTCCTATAGAGGAAACAAAACAATATATGATGACCAATAGATATATAACTAAATGCTGAAGTATTTCATAAAATATTACCTTTAGATTTGCATCTCAAACTTGGAGTTTGCTATTATTTCAAAAAGAAATATATAACTATTTAAGACACAGTTGCACTGTTATTATCGGCTGCATAGAAATGCATACCACATAGATGAGAGAAAAATCAATACATAGACTTACTGTACACCACTTACTATATGATTTACATTAACCAAAGATCTCAAGAATAACCAGTTTTGGGTAGGTTTATTTGTAGTTCAATATGATATGTTCATCGAACACTTACTAAATGATTTCGATTAGCTGAGGTACATAAGGGTTTGCTATGGATACCAGACACCATTTACAATTATGTAAATAGCAAATGGTATTTTGAGCAATGAGGGTTTTGTTCGATATTTTCAATATTGCCTCCATATTATTTTTTTAGTGAGCGAAGAAGAGGGGAAGGAAGAATAGTCCTACATGTTGGGAAACATGGAACTATATTTGTTTAAATATCGGTTTCTCATAAGAAGATTGGGCCCTTTGGCCACCTAAATTTTTGCTCCGTTGTGAAGAGAAAAGTCATGCATAACCACCACATGTGTGCACGAGCCACCGCCGCAGCCCGTTCGTCCGAACTGGACCGGGTGGGGTTTTGGTCTAAATTGACAAAATTAATTTTTTGTTGAAATAGACCAGATTTAAATTCAAACTTAAACAAAAAAAATTTGGCGGGAGATGCAATAGTTGGTGATGGTGGGATATTTGAATGAACGGTCACAAATATTAGCAATAGTTTTGAACTGTTGGGAAGGGATGCAACGTTTTGAAAAAATGCATCTCTAGACGAATATGCACCTCTCCAACATTATAAATAGCAACGTCCATAACCATTGCTATTCTAACAAAAAAATAGCGATGACAACTCTTCTTCTTTCTGGTTTCGCAACGCCAGAAAGTGTTGCCTGTAAGGTGTCGCGAATGCATAAACGTTGCAAATCTGTTCTCTTTTCCTTCTCCATCTTATTCGCTACAAATTTGCATCGTCGAAAACTATAATAAAGTATTCTTGGCCATATTAAGATCGTGCAAATCCTGAATTTGGTTATGCAATTTTAAGGCTTCATTGAATCTTGGAGTCAATAGTTTGAAAACTCGTTTGTACTCGGTTGGTTGAACTATTGCCTAAAAGAACATATACTCTAGATCCTTGAAGTCAGAAGTAGGCATTATCATCATCTTCCTCGTCTCGAAACATCAAATTTCTCAACAAGTTTTAGACAATATCGTTCTACCATGGAAAGTTCGAGCACTTAATTCGATTGGAGCATTTTGGTGGAGATAATTTTACTCACTGGCAAGAGACGATGTTCCTTATCACCGTCAAATTGTTCTACATTTTGGAAGATTGCTTAGAGATAATATCGAAGAAAACTGCAACAGATGATGCTACTCTAAAAGCAAAACATGCAAAGCGCAAAGAAGATGATTTTTGTGTAGAGGGCACAATCTGAATGCATTGTCTGCTTCTGTCTACAACGTACATAGGACCTTGGAAACTGGGAAGGCTCTTTTGACTACACTGAAAAGAAAAAACTGTATATCAAAGGCAAGTAACAAGAAGTTTCTTATTTCCGATTTTATGGATTTCAAAATGGTTGCCAATAAGTCCATAATAGGAAAATTAAGTGAAATCTTGTTGTTGGTGAATCAACTAAAAGATGCTAATATAGATCTCCCCGAATCTTTTTTTATTATAGTCATAATTTCTAGACTTCCTAGTTCTTGGAACGATTATAAGAAAAAAATTGAAGCATTCAGAAACAGATAATGATTTAGACGGTTTACAATGTCAACTTCGTATTCATAAGGACTCTCACAAACAAGAACTATATGATAATCCGCAAACTAAGTCACAGTTTAAGACAAATAATGTTGAAATAACTGACATGTTGAAGTCTGAGAATGAGACCCGGTTTTAAAGGAAAACTTGTCCCAAGAACAAAAAAGAAAGTTGCTTGTTATTTCTGTAATAAGCCTGGCCATTATGCCTGAGACTGCCGTCGGCAGAAGAAACAAAAAGTGAATGTTGTCCAAGACTCTTTTTGGTTGTAGTGCAAGAGGCAAACTCCATTGGTGTCATAGATAATGATTGGTGGCTTGGTACTGGAGAAGCCATTCATATTTGTAGAGACCCATAGTTTGTTTAAAACTTACTTGGAAATAATGGAGAATGCAACGAAGTTACATGAGCAAATAAGATTCTAAGCAAAGTTATGGGAAAATGAACTATAGAACTTTCACTCACCTCTGGAAAAGTTCTTACACTAGTCAATGTATTTTATGTACCAGATATATGTAAGAATTTGGTCACTGGATACCTTCTTAACGAAGGAGGATTCAAGATGGTGTATGAGTCCGATAAGTTAGTATTATCTAAGAATGACAAATTTATTAGACATGTACACTCTTGTAACAACATGATTAAGTTGAATTTAATAAAGAAATCTTCTGCTTATATTCTTGATTCTGTTAGTTTAGGGCATGGTAGATCATGATATATTAATTATAATTCCCTTGAAAATATGCATAAATTAGGATTAATTTCTGATTGTGATTTCTATTCTATCTCCAAATGTGAAATATATGTTCAAGCAAAAATACACCAAAATCCTTTAAATCCGTAGGAAAGAAAACTGATTTGCTTGATTTGGTATATAGTAATGTGTGTTACTTAAAAAATCATATCGTCTACTATATCACATTTATTGATGATTATACTAGATATGCTTATGCGTATCGAACAAAAACTAAAGATGAAGCTTTTGATAAATTTAAAATTTACAAAGTTGAAGTGGAAACACAGTTAGGAGTTAAAATCAATGTATTACATTAAGATCATGGTGGTGAATATTTATCAAATGAATTCACGTAAACAACACCATTTAGTTCTCCAATGCACTGCCTCTTATACATCACAACAAAATGGTGTTGTTAAAGAAAAAACAGAACTTTAGTAGAAATGGTTAATGCCAGGCTTATAAATTCAAATTTACCTAATAACATGTGGGGCCATGCTATGTTATATGCATGTTATATTTAAAATAGAATACCAACAAAAATGAATATTTTTTTACCTTTTGAATTATGGTTTAATAGAAAACCTAATCTTACAAGACTTAAAGTTTGGCATTGTTCAGCATGTGTTAGAAAACTATACCCTAAATGACCAAAGTTAGGTAATAGGGCATTTAAATATGTTTTCGTAGATTATTCCCTTAAAAGTATAACTTATAGATTCCTAATTATAGACACCTTAGAAGTTATAGAACCTGTAGATGAAGAATTCTTTGAAAATAAAACAGTTGAGATTCCATTGAGATCATTTAGTCCAAAACTAATGCGATTAATGATATCAATGACGATGACTATGTTCCTGCTCAAAACAGCAAGGTTGTATTAGTACCAGCTAATAATACTTAATAAAGGAGAATAAAAGAGCAAGAATAGAGAAGGACCGTGGTCCTCACTTTATAACTTATCTTGTAGAAGGCAGTAAGGACGAATTCCTTAATGTGACTAGATGTGTATAAATGCAGATGATGATCCTAAAACTTATTCTGAGGCTATGAATTCCAAAGACTCCAATTCTGGAAAGATGCTATCAATGATGAAATGATTTTCATACTGTCGAACCAAACTTGGTTTTTAACTTATTTACCTTCTAGTGCTAAACCTATAGGATGTAAATGGATATTCAAGAAAAAGTTGAACATAAATGGATTCATCGATAGCCAAACTAGTTGCTAAGGGTTATAAGCAAAGACATGTAGTAGATTACTTTGATACATATACTCTAGTTGCTCACATATCTTCGATACTCTATTTAATAGCACTTGCATCCATTTATAAAATGGTCATACATCATGATGTAAAGACCGGTTTTCTAAATGTAGATTTAGAAGAAGAGATATATGTGGAACAACCTGAAGGTTTCAAAACCCCATGCCTATAAAAGAAAGTTTGCAAATTAATATAGTCTCTTTATGGCCTAAAGAAAGATCCATGTAATGACATGAGAAGTTTGATAAATAGCATTGTCATATGGAATCACTGTTAATGATGCTGATAAATATATCTATAGCAAATCAGATAACACCGTTATGTCATAATATGTTTATGTGTTGGTGACATGCTAGTATTTATTTCTAATATATCTTGTGTGAATGAAAGTAAGAAGTTTATGTCTTTTAAGTCTGATATGAAAGACCTAGGAGAGGCTGACGTAATTTTAGGAATTAAAATCATTAGGAAAGATGGGGAGTTGTTACTAACCTAATCTCATTACATTGAGAAGTTCCTCAAGAAGTATGGTCATTATAGTGACAAATTGGCACCAACTCCTCTAGATCCTAGTATTAAATTAGTAAAGAACACTAGACGTACCATTTCTCAATGTGACGTATGCTATGCATTGCACTTGACCCGACATGTGCATATGCTATAAGCGTGTTGTGCCGATTTATGAGTAATCCAGGTTATGAACATTGGAAAGCTACTTCCAGAATTCTAGCTTATTTGAAAGGAACCATTAAGTTTATCTTATAAAGGATATCCAGTTATAATAGAAGGATGTAGTGATGCGACCTTGAACAATGTAGAACCCAAACCCAAGTCTTTGACTAGATGGATCTTTACATTAGGAGGTGTTGTTGTGTCTTGGAGTTCCAAGAAGTAAACCTATATTTCTGACTCAACAATATTGTCAGAGTTGATTGCATTAGCAGATGCGTGTAAGGAAGCAGAACGGCTTAGGAATTTATTAATAGAAATTCCACTAGTCTTGATTAACTGTGATAATAGGCTACGTTATGCAATTTCTCCAATAAGACATATAATGGGAAGTCTATACATGTGAGTCTAGGACATCAAATTATAAGACAATTACTCAAAAGAGGAGTAATAACCGTTGACTACATAGAAACAAAGAAAAACTTAGCTAACCCACCCATTAAGAGTCTTCGAAACGCAATGGTTTCTGTAAAATCGAAGGAAATATGGCTAAGGTCTGTGAATGAAGGTTGGTCATCCTTAACAGAAACCTAATCTATGTTTTGAAAAGGATAAATAAGGTTTAATGGTTACCTACAAGTTAAGAGAATGATTATGGAACACCAAATCAAGAATTCCCACCATGTTTAGTGTTAGATTCTGTAAGAACAAAGGATGAACAAAATATCCTTAATTAGTCTAGATAATTAAAAGGTGTGTCACATAAACACCTAAGAGACTTACCTGTATGAGTACGAAAATCAGGCCGTTTCATAAGAAAGTAAGACCGCTTTTTAAAGTAGACTCATGAACCCAGGATTAAAAGCACATGGCTATTAACGTGCTAAGCAATACATAACACTTTACCTAAGAAAATCAACACGTGTGATTGTTTTGGTTTTATCATTAGGGATACTTGGTTAAAGATTCGTTTACCATAGAATCTCGATAAGGCTTTGAATGATTTACATTAAGTAAGGGTTCAAATCCAAAAGATGCCTTTCATTTATGTGTCCGTTTTCACGATGATGCAATTCCTTGACCTTGAACTACGTTAGGCTCAATCCCACTTGGGTACGTAGGCAATCACTCAAGTGATGCAGCAATTTCGTTTTAAACTTAAAATGTTTTAAAATATTCAATCTTGAAAATAGGGGGAGAATGTTGGATATTTTCGATGTTGCCTCCATAATTTTGTTGTTGTTTTAAAGATATGAGTAGAAGGAAGGAAGAATAGTTCCACATCTTGGGAAATATGAAATTATATTTGTTTAAATATAGGTTTTTAATGAGAAGGTTGGGCCCTTTAGGCACCAAAATGTTTGCTTTATTGTAAGGAGGGAAGTCATGCTAATCACCACATGCGTGCATCGCTGCCGCCAGGCATCCATTCGACCGAACCTGGCCGGGCAGGGTCAGATTCGCGTCTAAATTGACAGAATTAATTTTTGCTGAAATGGGCCAGATTTAAATTCAAATTTAAACAGATAGCTTTGGCGGAAGATGCAACAATTGGTGTTTGTGGATATTTGAATGAACGGTCATGACCGTTAGTAATAGTTTTGAACCGTTGGGAAGGGATGCAACGTTTTGAACAGATGTATCTCTAGACAAATAGACACATCTCCAACATTATAAATAGAGACATCCAGAACCGTTGCTATTCTAAATAAAAACAACACCAATAACTCTTATCTTCTTCTTCTAGATTTTGCAATGCCAGAAAGTATTGCAAATCACTTTCATTACAGTCATTTTTTGCGATGCCTGTAAAGTGTTGTGAACACAGAAAGGTTGCAAATCGGTTCTCTTCTTCTTCATTCTATTCCGTACAAATTTGCATCATTCAAAACTATAATAGTGTCCTTGGCCAGATGAAGATCGTACAAATCCCACATCTGGTTACGCAATTCCAAGGCTTCATTGAATCCGAAGTCAATAGTTTGATAACCTATTTGTACCCGATGGGTTGAACTATTGTCTAAAAAAATCTATAATCTAGATCCTTGAAGTCAGAAATACAATATTATCGTCATCTTCCTCATCTCGAAGCACAAATTTCCCAACAAGTTTTGTGTTATGTTTGCTTCAATAGAAGTACTAAAAATACTAAGATAGGTCCAATGGTTGTGCGCAAATGGAAAGTCGATACATCTTTTTTTACTACAAGAGAGTATGCAGACACATACACAGAAAGTCATGTCGTACATTTATGTCAGTTTGTTTGGTGTAATTATTTAACGAGCGTATACATTTAATGGTTTCTTTGTATTGATTTCGATATAGTGATATATATAATGTATATATATCTTGAATAAATGAGTTGACAATAAAAAGAAAACAATGTTTACATCTTCGAACTATTACTAATATTATTATTTTAAGAATACAATGTGGATATCAAACTTTGGAATTTAATTAGGGATTCAAAGAGTAATTTTATAAGTGAAGATTTTAGAAAATGTATAAAGTGGAGTTAAAAGAGAACAACACTTGTAAGTTCATTGTAACGGTATGGAAGATGAAGGTAGTTATGAGATGGGTCACAGTAATACCAAATCTACCATATTATTATTTTAATTTCTTTCTTTTATAGCAAGGATATTTTGTAATTTCAAATGCTTCATTAGTTAAAAAGTTCAAACAAATGATTTATGATGGATTAACTTGGAAGGACCAAAATATTCGTTTCCTGCAAAAGAAGAACAATCTGTTCTTTCTACGTTTGTGTTCCTTAAACATGGTCCATGTATTAAACCTGAAGCATCCTATATCCAATATGTTTGGTTAGTAGCCTATAAATATTGATGACATAAGGTGATTAAAATACTTGGTCCAAATGCATAAACCATGTTATGTATTTTATAGTAATTTCTTAGTTTGAACTTTGAAATTAAATAACAAACTAATTTAACATGATATATGATGCATGTGGTGCTTAGCTTTGCTTATATCATATATACAATGTATTTCGTAGTAATTTCATATGGTGACTAAATCTGCTTATATCATTTACAACTGAAGAGTTTTTTCCAATACCAACCGTCTAGTTTAACAATTTATATTGTTCTAAAAGCTAAATTAGCATGTTTGGAAGTATTTGGACAATGCAGTAAATAAGATATCTACTATAGTTCATCTCCAATCAACTGCTGCTGCTTTTACATGTGAATGATAATCAAATACTTAATCTGGTTAACTCTTATTCTAGTGATAAGCTAATTCATCACTTCTGTATTCTTCTGCTTGAATTGGTAAGAAAATGAAGGTTATTTCCTATTTGTTCAGACTATAATTTGTATAATAGCCCTTGCACCTTCTTTCCATTTCCTACTCTCATTTGATACAGTACTATGCTAGACCACGTCCTTATGCTTTATGTGTGATAATATAAATAAAATTTACATATAATTATGATATGAAAATCCACCTAAGATACGCAAGCTGATTGGTTATTTCACGGGTGAAGATGGTAAAGGTGAGCAATGTTTCATTAGGAGCTACCGAGAAAGATATAAAGGAGTTATTTTCTTTCTATGGCGACATTGAATATATCAAAATACAAAGCTATTTTTCCCTAAAATACATTTCTTATCCTATTTTTGTATGCGGTATTGGTAATCATAATTTTTGTTACTTGTTTACAGTGGAGATGAATGGCCCCAAATTGAATTTGTCACATATAAAGATGAACATGATGCGGAAACTTCACTACTGCCATCAATATATGAACATATTGGTGTTTCTTGTTTCAGCCATGCTTTTAAAATAAAGAAGTATGTTAACCTTTTTCAATCAAATTTATTTTTTGACTTATCTTCACAAAGATGACCCATCGAGCTGGTGTAGCTTTACCATTTTTGCATGATTATATTTACAATGATAATATAGTTTAAAAAAAAATTGTTGGAGGGTGCAACAATTGTTGATCAATCAGTTATCATTACTCCGGCTTCAGACTACCAACTACCTCCTTCAACCACCTTATCGAATATGGTATGTATATCTTATTTTATATTTAGTAATTATTTTATTAGTACTTAGTATTTGTGTATGTTATTGCTTGTGTAGTTTATTGGACTAAGGGTATTAAATTTTCCTTACCATTCTTTATGCCCATAGTTTAGAGTGGACAAATAATGAATTTATGCTACCCTAAAAATAACATAGTCTTGCTTTAATCACACATTTGTATATTTATTTATTTAAAAATAATTTGACATGTTAGAATTTTATTTTTTGTAAATAGATGCATGATATAATTTCTAGATTATCTACCCACTTAATACATTAACTACAAATTAATTCTCAGTCGCGGGAGCACTCGAACCCTACAACCCAATCGGAATCCACTATCCAGAAAGCGGAAGACACCGTCTCAACCATATTGGCAAAAGGCTTCATCCTAGGCTAAAACGTTCAACCAGAAGTTGGAACTTGCGTCCACTGTCAGAAAATACTACAAAAAAGAATTTTATAATGTCAATCATATTACTTTATTCACGGCGTTATTATTTGTTTTGATTTGTTTTCATTTAGAGCCGAGTTGGCTAAATGGCGCTTTGGCTCCTCAGCCGCCATTCTCCTTTGATTATTTTCATTTTCTCCGTTTTATTTTCCGTTCCATTCTTTTCCCTATCTCTTACACCAGAAAAAT
The DNA here is from genome assembly GCA_030765085.1 of Allium cepa. Classification (NCBI taxonomy): domain Eukaryota; kingdom Viridiplantae; phylum Streptophyta; class Magnoliopsida; order Asparagales; family Amaryllidaceae; genus Allium; species Allium cepa. The sequence goes on from CM060941.1 coordinate 1,050,094,802, forward strand.
CAAATCCCTGAATTACCAAATAAAATTCTACGGCACCACTATCGAAATATATAAAAGCAGTAGCGGGAAAAGAGAGGGAAGAGGAAAAACATCGCGACTCAAATAGGCCACAGGCTAAACAAGAGGGCTCACCATGTCCATCGCTCCCTAACAAGCCCAGATTGGTACAACTATGCCTCATGAGCTGCTTCAGACTGGAATCGGTCTACGGCAAAACGGCGTGACATACTTGTGTGGCTACCCTGAGGCAGCATTCGTAAGCGTACGCGTAGCGAAATGCGGTTTTGCCAGATCGGCAATGGCGGCGGCATAGGAGGTAAGGCCTTTTTGTTGGTTGACATTATTTAGCTTATCGTTATTAGATTCAACGTGCTTTATGGATTCTTGTGAACCGAAATTGTTTGGTACAATTTTTTTCCATTTACTTTTGTTTGAGTTGATTGGCCCATTTGGTAGTTAGTGCGAAAGTTTTGCATTGTTCATCTTGTGTTATATTTCATCTGGATTATGTTCTAACATGCTATTGGCATTTTTCTTGGAAATATCAATGGTGCCTACTGTGAACAATTAACGTGATATCAATGTAATTTGATTTTTCTGAATGATCAATAGATAGCATGTAGTATAAGCAAATAACTTTATGTGATATTTTCATGTTTTAATAAATTCAATTCCTATATGAAGTTGTTAAATGCATAATATAATGATTGAGCTATTGAATTAATTTTGCTTTGACACATTATGGATGCATTTAGGGTAGTTTCTGATAAGTCACTTTTGTTTTTGAAAAATGAATATTAAAGTCAACTTTTCATGTGAAATAAACATAATTCATTCACTGTGATGAAATATGTATTTTAACAAAATTGATGAATATTTTGATAATCTCAATTTTCAATTTATTTACTTTACGAGATCAAAAGTTTTAACAAGTAAATGGTCAAATAACAATAAATTTCTTATTGTTGAGTCAAGATTTTTATAGAGTTTTGATTTCTGACAAAGGGATAAGCCGTGATCGACAAAAAGAAGTTATTCAGACACAAAGAGCTCCATATGATTAGAGGTTGATTATTTTGTATGTTAGTAATGATTATTTATGTTAAAATCTATCCTCAAATAATCTTATGCCTTTAATCTTCGAATATATATATAAATATATATGAGTGCACATTAACTGTGCAGTCTGGACAAAACCGGTCGACCGGTCAAAACCAGGTGGTCGACCGTTTTTGCCCAGAATGCACAGATAATGTGCACAAGTGAACATAACGTGTGTATATATATATATATATATATATATATATATATATATATTCAAATTCCTTTCTACTGGTCATTTTTTGACCTGTCGACCGTTTTTAAACAGAGAGCAACCTTTTCCAAAAGACACTTCTTTCTCCAATGGTTGCATCTCTTACCTTTCATCAAATAATCATATCTATTAATGGCAACTGTTCACAAAGAGTTACAACTATTTTTCTCTATATATACTCATCTAAATCATTGATTAAAATAACATGAAAACATATTCTTTTTACTCTAATTTCTGATCTTACTACTCCTGCATTCTAAAAGCTCTCAATTATTTTAATTGCTTATTGAATCATTGAAATAATTTCATATCTTTTGATTCAACAAGTAATATACTTTCCTTAATCTTCACATAACATCATTCACATATTTTGAGGATAAGATTATAGGAAATTTGTACTACAAGTGACAAAACTGTGTTAGCAAGAACACATACCGTCAACAAACAATTATATTTATCATTGTTGAAGTCCTCGGTGTTGTAAGAGGCAAGTGTTGAAGTCCTCGGTGTTGTAAGAGGCAAGTATTGAAGTCCTCAGTGTATTAGAGGCGTGAAATCCCGTTCGTTTGCTCGAGTATTGTAAACCTGTTCCTCCGGGTGAAGCGAGGTAGTTAATAGTGAAAATCCAGATAGAAGTCTGGGACTGGACGTAGGAGGGTGCTCCGAACCAGTATAAAAATCTCTGGTGTGATTTTTCTATTTTTATTTTTACTTTGTTACTATCATCTATTTTCCGCATTTATATTATAGTCCATATTACACGATCCGTGTGTACTATATTAGCACGTGCATTCGTATACACACCGAACTTTCATTCGGTATCAGAGCCTGGTTTTCTAGAGATTGTAACAACATCCTAGAATAAATGGCTACAAAGAGATCTAGTCAAGGCAATAAGAAGAGGAAGAGCAATAAAGAACAATCAAAGGAGCAAACAAACAAATGCTTCATGGCAAAAGATAACGAGGTTAGTGATCTAACTTTTATGATATGATAGAAATAAATTCAGAACTTCTAGACACTTTAAAAAGTCTCAAAAGAAAATATAAGGAAGCTCTGGAAAATCAGAAGAAAGCAGAATTCGAAAAAGATATGCTTAAAGACGAAAAGAGAATATTAGAAGAAGAACTTGAGAAAATTCAAGATTCAGACAATTCTCAACTCGCTCTATTAAGTCAAGAAATAAAAGCTCAAAAAGAAAAGAATAATGCTCTAGCTTCTGAAAATCATGAGTTAAAAACAAAAATTAAAATTGTTGAGTTAGATAACACTAGTCTCAAAACTAAGCTTGATGACATTACTAAAAATATTTCCAATTTTAATAAGGGGAGAGAAAATTTATCCAGGATTATTGAAAATTCTCAACCTGCTTCAAATAAGAAGGGATTAGGTTATGTTAAGAATTCAAAAGCTCACAATGATAGAAGTGGTGTAGGCTATAAACAAGCTAAAAGTAAAAATAGTACTAGATATGCATTCATGTATACTAACTTTAGTGCTAGTACTAGTAATCAAGATAGTTTTAAAACTAGTTATAGTCATAATAGTACTTTGTTTAGAAATGATAGAAATTATTCTTCAAGTACTAAGCTAATGACTAATAGTATTAAGATATGGATTCCAGCTAATATGATTGATCATGATAAACAACTTTATATTAGCAACTATTATAAGAATGTAATTTGTAATGAAAATTATATTTATAAAGGTTCAACCACACCCAAATGGGTATGGTTTCCAAAGACCTAACCCCCCGGACCCTAACATAGTAAGTGGGTACCGAAAATTATTATTATTTTTTGCAGGTACTCAGAGAAACAAAAGGAAAATGATAGATTTTGGAATTTCAAAGAATGTTCCATATGTTTAATAGAATTACGTGCTTACAATAAAATATGGACTTCGGTAAATATGGTAAAATTTATTTTACTTTTCCTTCATAATTAATAATGTGTTTATCTCGTTATATACAAGATATTTTATATAATTCTATATATTTCCCCATTCTTTTTTGATAATGACAAAGGGGGAGAAATTCATATGCATATAAATAGAGGGAGATATTATACTTAGGGGGAGATGTTATACTTAGGTGGAGCTTTAAAGATATTATCTGGCACTTATACTAAATAGTGTCGTGTTTTAATTCGTACTAGACTTGTGTGTATTATCATCTTGTGTGAATGTTACTCTTGATCTATGGTAGTAGTTTTATGTTGCTTATAATCTCTTTTACATCCTCCATTTAAACAACTCCTTTTTGTCGATGACAAAGGGGGAGAAAATTGTGCTAACAGTATATATGCAGGACACAATCTCAGGGGGATATCTTATACAGGGGGAGATTCATAAATATGTTGTCATCAATCAAAAAGGGGGAGAATGTTGAGTCAAGATTTTTATAGAGTTTTGATTTCTGACAAAGGGATAAGCCGTGATCGACAAAAAGAAGTTATTCAGACACAAAGAGCTCCATATGATTAGAGGTTGATTATTTTGTATGTTAGTAATGATTATTTATGTTAAAATCTATCCTCAAATAATCTTATGCCTTTAATCTTCGAATATATATATAAATATATATGAGTGCACATTAACTGTGCAGTCTGGACAAAACCGGTCGACCGGTCAAAACCAGGTGGTCGACCGTTTTTGCCCAGAATGCACAGATAATGTGCACAAGTGAACATAACGTATATATATATTCAAATTCCTGTCTACTGGTCATTTTTTGACCTGTCGACTGTTTTTAAACAGAGAGCAACCTTTTCCAAAAGACACTTCTTTCTCCAATGGTTGCATCTCTTACCTTTCATCAAATAATCATATCTATTAATGGCAACTGTTCACAAAGAGTTACAACTATTTTTCTCTGTATATACTCATCTAAATCATTGATTAAAATAACATGAAAACATATTCTTTTTACTCTAATTTCTGATCTTACTACTCCTGCATTCTAAAAGCTCTCAATTATTTTAATTGCTTATTGAATCATTGAAATAATTTCATATCTTTTGATTCGACAAGTAATATACTTTCCTTAATCTTCACATAACATCATTCACATATTTTGAGGATAAGATTATAGGAAATTTGTACTACAAGTGACAAAACTGTGTTAGCAAGAACACATACCGTCAACAAACAATTATATTTATCATTGTTGAAGTCCTCGGTGTTGTAAGAGGCAAGTGTTGAAGTCCTCGGTGTTGTAAGAGGCAAGTGTTGAAGTCCTCGGTGTTGTAAGAGGCAAGTGTTGAAGTCCTCAGTGTATTAGAGGCGTGAAATCCCGTTCGTTTGCTCGGGTATTGTAAACCTGTTCCTCCGGGTGAAGCGAGGTAGTTAATAGTGAAAATCCAGATAGAAGTCTGGGACTGGACGTAGGACGGTGCTCCGAACCAGTATAAAAATCTCTGGTGTGATTTTTCTATTTTTATTTTTACTTTGCTACTATCATCTATTTTCCGCATTTATATTATAGTCCATATTACATGATCCGTGTGTACTATATTAGCACGTGCATTCGTATACACACCGAACTTTCACTTATTACTGACGATGCTATTCAAAAACTGCTAATAGATAAAAAAATTATTCAAAAAATGAGACTTGAAATGAGCTCATGTAGCCGTAGGTATTACATCGATTAATTTTCTTATTACTATTTACCGATGGATGAATCTGGACAAGCTAATATAATTTGCCATTCAACTGTACTGGGTAATAAGACAAATTAATCATCAGTCAAGCTATTATACTTACTAGTGCATGGCCCGTGCTATGCACATGGGCGATTGTATAGTACAATAGCATGGATTTAGCATATTAGATAGTTTAATTTTGAAACAAAATACATAAAAATATGCTTGTATACTTTCACAACACGAAGTTCTAGTTGAATATGTAGAATAATTAACCTGGTTCAAAAGTACTTGCTACACACTCAGGGCCAAATGTAGAGACTTATCGAAGTTGTAAACATATTGCCATAATTACTCGACATTTACAGGTTCACGACTTAACATGAATCAGTAGAAGGTATCTATAATGAAAACTTATTGGACTTGATGGCAACAAATTGTGTAAGTTAAACTGTGCAAGGTACAGAAGATAATAGTAATGTATAGAGCTAGTTTTAATTGGCATAGTGATTAATTAATTTATTTATAGTTGAATATCAAAAGAATTTATAGAAGCAAGTTTTACTTATCCGAGGAAGTAATATGATAAACTTGCGAACAACTTCACAGTGTCCACAAAAATTGATATGTGGATTAATTGCACATGTAGTATTATAGAAGCAGCAGTTTTACATGGTCTGGTGTCATATGTCGAGAACTGTAAGAAAAAAAAATACTTTAAATAATTACATAAATTCAGGCAATTTGCGACACTGTTACCTATAAACTACTGTTCCTATGCACATTCAAACTTCCATGTGAAATCTTCCAATTTTAAAATCAAAAAAAGCTCTGCTTGCATTCAGTAAAAGCATGAATTTACTTCAAAATTTTAACCATAGTCCAATTGCAACCTGTATCTCTATTTACTCCTCTTTGATCCATCATCATTCAAACTTTCTCTAAATCCATCCATTCTCCATGTGTTTAATACAAATCCGTTGAGAGAACATAACTTGCAAAAACTCTAGGCGATAATTTAAGTACTATTTTAGCAGCAATATTTTCTAGTTCATGACTTTTATACGACTTTTATGTGATTTGTGATAAATGATAAACCGAGCCCGTTTATTTACATCAAGTGGAGGTGAATGCCATATATGCACAAATAAAACTCTCTAAAATATATTATCATTTTAAAATCATCATTTAAATACTATTTTAAGGAAACCTAATCATTACTAACGTGTGTGGAGCGCTTATTTTAGAAGATGGAAGATTTCTCTTCCTCTCTCTCTCTGTGCATACTTCATTGACTTTTTGCATAGTATACTTGTAAAATCAGTTAACGGATAAAATCGTTTCAACAAAGCACGTTACGACCATTCAGTTATATATTTCGAAATAATTTCAATAACTCTGGTATACGTAAGGGCAATCTTATAAAAATTCATATGCATCATGTATGTAGTATAGTACTAAAATATGAAGAAAAAAAGTTAGTTGTCATTTTGAATCCACAACATCAATTTGAGATCCTCACATAGTATTTCCCAAAGGTTTGCCTATGTAGAAATGGTGTAAGCTTAAAGCTGAAAGATTATGAAATCATAACAGACATGGTAAACCTTATTATTCATGATTCTTGTTTTTAGTTTCATGCCTACATGTTTGAGTAGCATGCGCTAAGTTCAAGTTACATTTCAAATATTAGATTTAAGGAATATGAAAAGGCGGACCGTAATTTGTGTCTGCACAACTTTTAAGTTAGAACTTTTACGTTTGTCTAATACCGTTATTTCCATTGCTATGAATGTTTGCCATGTTCATTTATTATATGAAAAGCTACTTTTAAATTCACATTAACGATACTTCAACCAATTCAATGCATTGAACATCATTCAATCATTCATAAGCAAGATTGATCACTTCTAAAATTAATTTAATTTATCTCTAATTAAATTAATTACTAATCTTTAATCACTCAGATTACCTTTACTTAACATTAATTAATTATAAATCAATTAGTTAATCTTTTTTTAATTATCCATCTTAATTAATTACCCTTGACTAATTATCCTTTAATTACAATAAGTAATAAACTCTTAATTAATTTCACAAATTAATTAACATTTACCCCTCACATTAAATAATCCCTAAATTACTCTTATAAAGGAATTAATAATGATTTATTACCTTTATCCTTAATTAATTACTCAAATTAATTATCTTATAGTCACTTACATTGATTAATTATCTTTTAATTAATCACACTCATTAATTAACTAACCCTTGATTAGTTTCCTTAATCAATCAATCCTTAATTAATTACTTTAAATAATTAATCCTTAATTACTCCCATTAAGTAATTTTTCTTTAATTAATTACATCCAGTAACTACCCAGTAATTACTTACACTAAGTAATTACACTTATTAATTAAGTATTTATACTTAATCAATCATCAAGTGATTATATTTAATTAATTTAAAGAATTAATTAAGTTAAATTAATCACATTCATTTTATTAATTACAATTGAGTAGTTCATCCCTTAATTACCTTATAAACTAATTAATTAATCTTTAATTACAGATTAATTATTCTTTAACTATTAATTAATGAACCTTAATTACCAATTAATAAAACTTAATATCAAATTAGTTAATCCTTAATTATCAGTTAATTAATCCCTAATTATTTAATTAATTAATCTCTAATTACAATTTAATTAGTCCTTAACTATAATTTAATTACTCCTTAATTACTTAATTAATTAACCTCTAATTATAAATTAATTAACCTTAATTACTTAATTAATTAATTCTTAATTATCAATTTATTAAAGTTAAATACCTTTCACTTAATCTTTAAATAACATCATAAATTACTTAATCACATTATTTAAAAATCATTTATCTTTTTGATTAACACTTAATTATAGTAAAAAAATTAACTAAATTTATCTAAATTGCAAATACTTTGCTTTTCAAAATTTTCCAAAACATTTTTAAAAACTTTCTACTTCCTGCTTCGGGTCAAACCCGATCCTTACTCGAGATCACCCTCGAGTTCTTCTTCATCTTCCCCTAATTTATTTTAAGTTTAAAAAAACCGCTATGTTACACTCTCACACGAACACGAGTTCAAACTCGAGCCAAACGACCTTCCCACTCGAGTATCTCCTTAAGTCGATCACGAACCCAAACCTCTGACACACGAATGTCGCCGTGCACATGCACAACCCATCCACGCCGCTGCGACCACAGATGACACCCTCCACACGACGACGATCAGCCATTCAGTCGATTTCGACCTTTGGTCCATCGCTACGAAGCCCAAAACAAAATCGAGCATCTCCAGGCGAGCCTGAAACCAGACATCACCAGAAAACCCCCTCGAACCATCGACACCGACCACCGGAGCTTTCCAAACTCCATCCACACCTTCGCTAGCCTCCACACTACCATATCTCGAGCCCAGGTGAAACTCGATCACCCAGAGACGCCGCATCGACAATAATTTCAACCTCGATCATTTTGGGTTTTAAACCCTAGTTTCGTCAATTTCTGATGCCACGTTGATCGATTGCCACTCCCACTATTTTTCCTGACATCCCCACACATCAAGTCAGCTCCGACAAAAATCCGACCATCCAATAGTTCGTCGATCGCTGGAAAATGGTCGAAATCCGTTTCCCGTTCAACTTCAAACTGTTCCAAAAATACTGAACTAAAAATCATGAATTTTGTTTTAAAAATCCTATTTCTCATATATGTATCAGATTATGAACTTGAATCTGCTAATTATTCATGTTGAAATTTTTATAAAATCAAGTTTTTACCGAAATATAAGCATCCAGGTTGATACAGCCTTCAATTCTTGCTATATATATTTTTAAAATTTAAATCTCATTGTTTTAAACTAATTTTGTTCAAACATTTCAACATAAAACTGATCAAAGACAAAACACTTAATTTTGAATGTTATTTACATCCAACAGTTAAAGAACAGATCACAATCTTGAATTTCAGACATGCACACAGAGATAACCACATACATATATACGTAAAATCATTTAATTTCAACATGCAAACCATTATTGCCTATCAAACTTAAGTTTTCTGCATGCAACATGGATTTAACAAATTAAAAGCTTTTTAAACCAAATATGATTACTCACCTGTCTGGGCTTTGAACAGAGGTGCGGATTTTAATTTGAAATTTGGAAACTTGAATGCTAGAATTTGCAGCAGAAAATATTTTGAAACTTGAAAGTTTGAAACTAGAAATCCTTTTATTGCTAAGATGATTTAAGACTTTGATTGTGATGCAGGTTTGCTTGATTAACTTGCTTCAGATTTTCTTGCTTTGTTGATAACCTTGTTACAGGCTTTTGAAAAATGGTTTACAGGATTTTCGATTTGTTTTTGAGGAATGTTTTCAGTGTTTTGATTCTTGGACTTTCTGGTTTGAGATAGTTTTACAGGTTAAGTTTCTTTGCGTTTGAAAAGAGAAGATGGGAAAAGAAATGAAAGAGAAGATGGATGATTATATAGTGTAAATTAGGATTTATTTGAAATTAAAGAAAATAATTACTAATTATGACACTTGTTCAAATGTTAACATTTTTCATTATCAACTTTTAATTAACTTACACATGTTCTAACAAGCTTTAAAATTAAACATGAAAGTCGGGGGTAATTGATAGGATCGTGTAATATGGAATAGCTATATGGTTAATGTATATATGGTAAGTAAAAATCGCACCAAGATTTTATACTGGTTCGGATCACTTGTCCTACGTCCAGTCCCTAAGCTTCACTTAGGTATTTCACTAACTACAAAACCCTCTCTTAACCCGGAGGAATAGGTTCACAACTTACCCGAACAACCGAACGGGATTTCTTTGCCTCAAACTACCTAAGAGGACTTCAAACCTCAATGCTAAACAAGTTTTGACTAGTTGTGTTCTTTATAACACGAATGAGTCTATTGTAGTACAATGTTCCTATAATCTTATCCTCAAGAATATGAAATATGTTTGTGAAGATTAAGGAATTATGAATTTGCTATGAATCAAATATATTAAATATAAACAGTGATTCAAGCAAAGAGAGTAGTGATTGCTTTGATAATGTTTAGAAAATATGATCAAGAAATAGATAGATTAGAGTAAGAGAATTCGATGTCTTGAATGATGTTTGAATCATATATTTATAGTTGTAAAAAGGATGCATGTATTGCCAAGGGTTGTAGATAAGAGAAGCTTCCATTTCTATTGAGGAATGGTCGCAACTCTTGGGAAGAAGAAGGTGTCCTTTCATGCAAAATTCGCAGGTTCAAATTCAGTCGACTGTATAGGAATTTCAGTCGACTGAAATTATAGTAAGAATCTTTCTGGAAAATTTTCAGTCGACTGTGCAGAAAATTTAGTCGACTGAAACTGTGCATATTTGTACATGTTTGCCAGTTCAGCCGACTGGTAAATTCAGTTCAGTCGACTGACATATGAATTTATGCATTATGAAGAATTGAAGTATGCTCAGTGAAAAATTGAAGTATAATGAATGTGTTCTTGTGTTTGTGCAACGCTTGAGGATAGATTTTAACAAATAAACCTATATATATAAAAATCATACTCAAGTTTATATTTCATTGGTCTTTCTCTATCTTGCATATATCTCTTCCTTTATACACTGTCATTGATCAAAAATCTTCGTGTATCAACATTCTCCCCCTTTTTGATTGATGACAATACTTGATTTTCTAAAGATATTTAAACTTTCTCCCCCTGAATGTGTACACCTATCTTTCCTACAAAAACAAAGTTAGTACCATAGATTTTCTCCCCCTTTGTCATCGACAAAAAGGAAGTAATAACCGTAGTTGCATGGAATTAAAACAATCACTTTAACCAAAAAGAATGAATTGCATAAAAAAATGCATAAAATATAATAGTTCAAATGTCATAGTTGCAAGAAACATAATAGAACAATAACTCAAATAAATTACTGATCCTTATCCCAATCGTAAGAACCTTCTCTGTCTCCTGGTTCTCTAATGACTGGTCCTCCTGTTGATGGTCGATAAGGTCTTCCTCCTTGTCCACCACTAGCTCCGCTTGTGCTGCTACTGGTATGCTCCTCGGATGACGTCCATGTAAATGTTGGTGCAGGACGCTTGCCACGAGATGTTGAAGCGGTAGTAGTGCTTGAGTACGAGATAACGTCCCAAAGCTTATTAAAAAATCCTTTGATTTTGTCAAGCTTTTTATCCACCTTTTTAAGACGATTATCAAGAATTTGTTGATTTCTTGATAATATTCCTAAGGATTGGTTGGTAGAGTAGGTTGGGTCAACAAGACGAATTTCATCTTCTTGTTCGAAATGTTCTTCGTGTTGAGGTGGCGGAGGTTGTTGTTGTTGCTCTTGACGCCTAGCTTCCCATTCAGTAAGTGATATAAATCGAGGAGGTCGAGAAGGGAGTTGCATAAGGCTTATGGTCCGATGGTTTATTTGATGGACCATTGTGTTTTCTGAATCCGGTAATGGTGTATCAACATTGAGGAGAAGTCGCATGATATATTCTCCAAAGTAAATTGTGCGCATTTTACTATTATGAAACGAGAGAAACTCATCAAGGATTAGTTGTACCCAATTGACTTTAATATTGCCAAAGATGACATATAAAGCTCGATAGTTAATTGGGTAAACGATTTCATATGAGCCCGTGCGAGGAGTGATTGTTCTCATTAGAGTTTTATGTAGAATTCTTGCTCGAGGACGAAGAGAAGTAGATTTGAAATCTCGGAAATTTATATTATCATCCATAAATTGGTGATTTATGTTATCACGAATTTGTGGATTGAACTCTATTTCTTCTAGTTTCCTTCCGATATTAGTTGACCCTAAAATGTGAGCTATTCGATCCAAAGAAAACCAAACCTTCTTTCCACAGACCATGCTCCAAACACTGTCGTTTGGATTCCTTGGAGTTTGATGTCCAAGACTGAGATTTGCATAGAACAATTTGACCATAATATGATTTATGGCAATGTCATTCCGTTTCAAATCAAGAAGAGGAGTTAAGCCTGCTCGATCAGTGAGCTCTTGGAAATTGTAGGTGTGAAGACTTTGGAAATCTACAAATGAATGCTCGAATATTCTTGAGTTCTTCATCTTGTTCCATCGGGTTATCGCGACTTCATCATATAGCCATTGAGCAATTTGAGCATCAATGGGCTCGGAGGATGAAGAGGATGAAGCTCTAGATCGTTTTGGTGCCATTTGCTTTTGATTTGAGGGAGATTGGAAGTATTTGAGATCTAGGGTTTTGGGGAAATTTGGGGAAGAAGATGTAAAAAGTGATTTTGGAAGTGAAAAACTGATGTAAATAAAGGGAATTTTACCTGGAAAAGGCCGTTCAGTCGACTGAAAATGTCTGTTCAGTCGACTGAATTGTATACCGAAAGTTTGTAGGTTTGAATTCAGTCGACTGAACAGAGATTTTAGTCGACTGAATATTTTCCCGAGAGTTTCTGTTAAGTTTCAGTCGACTGTGCAGAAATATTTAGTCGACTGAAAATATGGAAAAAAATGTTTTCTGTTTACATTCAGTCGACTGGGCTTATAAGTTCAGTCGACTGAGTCATGTACTTTTGTTGTTTCAGGTTCTTTTTGAATTTAAACAATTTATTTTAAGAAAAATAGTTACAAATAATATATTTCAAATTGAATTATTTCTTTTGAGAAGGACTTGGATTCTTCTTTCCTTCATTCTTCATGTAATTTCTATCCCATGAATTCGGACTATATTGTGGTGTCTTAGGAGACATCCATGGATTGATGGGATCGTTTGGTGTACGATAAGATGAAGATGGATCAAATGAACTGACGGGTCGAGGTAGGGGCTCAGCCACTTCGTTCTTCTTTGATCCACAGAAATGTAAGCCAATTTGCTCTAGGAAGTTCAAACGTCTAGCTGTAATCTTTTGCTCGAAGTATAGTTCTCGTTGAAGGTCAATCTGTTGTTGTTGAAAGTGATGAATCTCATCAATCTTTCTTTTCGTGTCCGGAGAAATAAAAAGTCCACGCTTAGCCTTCTTGGTTTCTGGAGTGTAACCAGTACGATAATTTTTCCAATTATACATCGGCTCATGTGGTGGTGTTGGTGTGGGAAGTTTTGGTGATGTTGGAGAGTTTTTGCTTGACGATGTGATGTTGATTGGAGAGTAGGAGTTGTTAGACGACATTTTGAGTTTGTTAAGTTTTTAATTGTAAAATTTAGATGTTTTAAAAACTAATTTTTTTTAAGAATTTATAATAGAATTTGACTAAATAATTAATGGTTATTGTTTAGCTAAGATTTGTAACCACATAAATATTCAATGATTAAGGAAAAATTTGTTAAAAATGTAAGGATGTTATTAATAAAACAGTTAAAAAATGTGAGGTTTATAATATAGCTGAAAATAACTCTTGATTTATATTCAGTCGACTGAAAAAAAAATTTAGTCGACTGAAATATGTATATATCTATTGTAAATTTAATTGATATATTTAAAGGATGTTATCCCTAATTCTCGTCGAAGTTTTATGAAGGAATTTTCTAATAAGGGTTTAGTAAATATATCGGCAATTTGATTTTCGGTAGAAATATGTTCTAGATTAATTATACCTTTTTCGATATTGTCATGTAGAAAATGGTGACGAATATCTATATGTTTTGTACGAGAGTGATTAACCGGATTTTTTGATAAGTTTATTGTACTAGTGTTATCACAATATATTGTAGAATTTGTTAAATTTATATTAAAATCTTTGAGTGTTTGTTGCATGTATATAACTTGAGTACAAGCTAATGCGGCTGATATATATTCTGCTTCGTAGGTGGAAAGTGAGACGCAATTTTGTTTCTTACTAAACCATGATACAAGTGATTTTCCAATAAAATGACATGTACCACTTGTACTTTTTCTATCTGTTCGAGATCCACCAAAATCAGCATCACTGAATGATACTAATTCAAATGTACACTCTTTTGGATAAAAAAGTCCAAAGTCTTTAGTGTAGTTAAGATATCGTATAATTCGTTTAACTGCTCTTAAATGTGATTCTTTAGGATTAGATTGAAAACGTGCACATAAGCATACACTCATCATTATGTCTGGTCTACTTGCGGTTAAGTAAAGTAAGGAGCCTATCATACTTCTATATAATTTTTGATCTACACTTTTGCCATTGTCATCTCGATCGAGATGAGTAGTAGTACTCATAGGAGTAGGTTTAGCTGAAGTGTTTTCCATTCCAAAACGTTTAATTAAGTTTGTACAATATTTCTCTTGGTTTATAAAAATTCCATTTGATAATTGTTTTATTTGAAGTCCAAGAAAGTATGATAATTCTCCCATATGAGACATCTCAAACTCTTTAGTCATTATATTTGAAAATTCTTTGCATAAATTTTCATTTGTTGATCCAAATATAATATCATCTACATATATTTGAATTATTAAAATGTCTTTTGAAGTATCTTTAATAAAGAGTGTTTGATCGACTTTTCCAATTTTAAATCCCGAATTTAATAAATAACTTTTAAGTCTTTCATACCAAGCACGAGGTGCTTGTTTAAGACCATATAGTGCTTTCTTTAATTTATAGACATGATCTGGATATTTTTCGTGTATAAATAAAGGAGGTTGTTCTACATATACATTTTCTTTAATAAAACCATTTAAAAAAACACTTTTCACATCCATCTGATAGAGTTTGAAATTGTGAAAACATGCAAAAGCTAAAAGTATACGAATTGCTTCAAGTCTTGCGACGGGAGCAAATGTTTCTTCAAAATCAATACCTTCTTCTTGATTATATCCTTGTGCTACTAGTCTAGCTTTATTTCTTGTTATATTACCTAATTCATCTACTTTATTTTTGTAAATCCATTTTGTTCCTATTACTGATTGATTATTAGGACGGGGAACTAATTTCCAAACGTCGTTACGTTCAAATTGATTTAATTCTTCTTGCATAGCAATAATCCAATAATCATCTGTTGATGCTTCTTTAGGATTTTTAGGTTCTGTTGATGAAATGAAAGCTACATGACCCATTTGATTTAGTTGATTTCTTGTTCTAACTTGAGAATTTATTTCTCCTATAATATTTTGAGTTGGATGATCTCGTAATATTCTAGGAGGGGATCTTAAATTATTATTTTCAAGATTTGTTTCTTCTATATTTATTAATTCTTCATCATCTTTTATACTTAAATTTCTATTAAAATTTTCATCAAAAGATATATGTAAGGTTTCTTCAATTATGTTTGTATGTTTATTAAATACTCGATATGCTTTACTTCGTTCTGAGTATCCTACGAAAACTCCTTCGTTGGCTTTTGGATCGAATTTTCCTAATTGATCTTTTGTATTTATAATGAAACATTTTGATCCAAATACTTTAAAATACGATATATTTGGCTTTTTGTTATTAAATAGTTCATAAGAAGTATTTTTAGTTAGTGGTCTAATTGATATTCTATTTAATACGTAACATGCAGTAGCAACGGCTTCTGCCCAAAAATGTTTTGGTAAGGAACATCCATTTAATAATGTTTTTGCGCATTCTTGTAATGTTCTATTCTTTCTTTCTACAACTCCATTTTGTTGAGGAGTTCTAGGAAATGAATAATTATGATTTATTCCTTTCTTTTTATAAAAAGTTTCAAAATCCTCATTTTCGAATTCTCCTCCATGATCGCTTCGAATATTTTTAATTTTTAAGTCTTTAGCATTTTGAATTCTTTTGACAAATGTTTTAAAATTTTCAAAAGTATCACTTTTATTTTTCATAAAAATAGTCCATGTATATCTTGAGAAATCATCAACTATTACAAATACGTATCGATTATGATTAATGGATTGAACTTGTGTTGGTCCAAATAAATCCATATGTAGTAATTCTAATGGTTGTGAAGTCGAAATAATTTTCTTAGATTTGAAAGATGATTTTGTTAATTTACCTTTTTGGCAATCATCACAAAGATTATTTATTTTAAAGTTTATCTTGGGTAGACCTCTTACTAAATCATTTTTAGAAAGTTTTCTAATAGTTTTAAAATTTATATGACAAAATCTTTTGTGCCATAACCAAGGATCATTGTCTTTGGCAAGTAGACACATACTTGTATTATGATTAATATTCATATTTAAAACGTAAATATTTCTATCTCTATTTCCTTCAAAAACAAGATTTTGGTTTTGATCAAAAATACTACATTTATTATCCGAAAAAATTATTTTAAAGCCTTTGTCACATAGTTGACTTATGCTAAGTAGATTATGTTTTAAATTTTTAACTAATGAAACATTTGTTATAAAAGGTAATTTTGATGTACCGTAATTGTTCACATCTCCTTTGCCAATGATATAGCCTTTTGAATTATCTCCGAAGGTAACCGAGCCACCATCAAAGTATGTTATGTTTGTAAGCATATCTTTGTCTCCGGTCATGTGTTTTGAACAACCACTATCTAATATCCATTTTTTCTTTTTGAGTGGGACCTGAAAATAGATATGAAATTATTGGTACCCACCTTTTAATAGGGTCCTAAAGAAAAATTAGAGTTTAGGAAACCAAACCCAATTTGGTTTAGTATCCTTTTTATAAATATAGTTTTTATTATGGTGAACATTATCTATAAATGTTTTAATATATTTATTCCTAATTAAAATATTGTTAGTCTTTGGAATCCAAATTTTGACTATCTTGGTTTCTACTTTTGTTTGAATAGGTTCTTGAAGTAATATTTGTTGTTTTGAATTTTTAAAATTTTTATTTTTAGAAATTTTTACTTCCTTTTTATATCCTAATCCATGTTTGTTTGAAGAGGATTGAGAATTTTCTAAAATTTTAGATAAATTTTCTCTTCCTTTATTAAAGTTAGAAACATTTTTAGTAATGTTATCTAATCTAGCTTGAAGACCATTGTTTTCTAACTCAACTTGTCTAATTTTTGTTTTTAACTCATGATTTTCAGAAGCAATTATATCATTCTTAGTCTTTTGAGTTTCAATTTCTTGACTTAAAAGTGATAATTGAGTTTCTGAGTTTGAATAAGATTCTTGAACTTTTTCAAGTTCTTCTTCAAGAATTTTCTTTTCATCATGTAACATATCTCTTTCAAACTCAGCTTTGTTTTGATTTTCACGAATTTCCTTAATTTTCTTTTTAAGACTTTTTATTGTGCTTAAAAGTTCAGTGTTTACTTCAATTAAATCATCGAAAGTTAAATTGCTTACCTCAGACTCTTGAGCCATGAAGCATACATTTGCTTGTCCATTGTCGCTATCACTATCACTTTCAGATGAAGATGAATCTGAATCGTCCCATGTTACAGAGAATGCCTTCTTTTGAATTTATCCCTTTTGTTTTTTTTGTTGAAACTTTTCTGATTTTCCTTCTTTTGTTCTTGGCAATCCTTTTGCATGTGTCCTTTCTTGTGACAATTAAAACATTCTATATTTGAGGAAGGAGGTTTACTCATGAAATTCTTTTTGAATCCGTTTTTGTTCCCTTTTCTAAATTTTAAGAATTTTTTGAAATTCTTGGCTATAAATGCTAAATCCTCATCTTCCGATTCTGAATCTTCTTTTTCCGCGTGAAAAGCAACATTCTTTCTTTCTTGAGCTTGATCTTTCTTAGCTTGCATATTAACTTCATATGACATGAGATTTCCAATTAATTCTTCTGGTTTCATTGAAAATAGATCGTTTGCTTCTTCGATTGCTAGCACCTTTCTTTCCCATTCATCAGTGAGTGAATTTAGAACCATAGATACAATATCGAAATCTGTAAACTTTTCTCCCAATCCGATTAAGGCATGATGAATGTCTTGAAATCTTGAATACATGTCATTGATGGATTCATTTTGTCGCATTCTAAAGTTTTGGAATTGATTCTTTAGCATGGAGATCTTTGTTTGTTTGACCTTGTTAGTGCCTTCGTGTATGGTTCTATGTGTCTCCCATATCTGATGTGCAGTAGTACATATGCTAACTCGGTTGAATTCATTTCTATCCAAGGCGCAAAATAGCATATTCATTGCTTTGGCATTTGCACTAGCTTCATTCTTCTGAGTTTGTGTCCATGTAGGATAGTCGGTTGTGGGTACAACGAACTCTACTTGAGTGGCGTTCCATGCTTCGAAGCTAGTTGCTTGCATATAAATCCTCATCCTTGTAGCCCAATAGTTATAGTTAAGTCCATTGAAAAGAGGGGGTCTTTGAGTAGATTGTCCTTCGGCAAATGTAGAGTTATAGGCAGAAGTTGTACTTGTACTTGCGTTGTTTTCCATATTATCAATATGTCTAATAACGGTGTTATGGTTATAGGACGACCAGGCTCTGATACCAATTGAAAGTCGGGGGTAATTGATAGGATCGTGTAATATGGAATAGCTATATGGTTAATGTATATATGGTAAGTAAAAATCGCACCAAGATTTTATACTAGTTCGGATCACTTGTCCTACGTCCAGTCTCTAAGCTTCACTTAGATATTTCACTAACTACAAAACCCTCTCTTAACCCGGAGGAATAGGTTCATAACTTACCCGAACAACCGAACGGGATTTCTTTGCCTCAAACTACCTAAGAGGACTTCAAACCTCAATGCTAAACAAGTTTTGACTAGTTGTGTTCTTTATAACACGAATGAGTCTATTGTAGTACAATGTTCCTATAATCTTATCCTCAAGAATATGAAATATGTTTGTGAAGATTAAGGAATTATGAATTTGCTATGAATCAAATATATTAAATATAAACAGTGATTCAAGCAAAGAGAGTAATGATTGCTTTGATAATGTTTAGAAAATATGATCAAGAAATAGATAGATTAGAGTAAGAGAATTCGATGTCTTGAATGATGTTTGAATCATATATTTATAGTTGTAAAAAGGATGCATGTATTGCCAAGGGTTGTAGATAAGAGAAGCTTCCATTTCTATTGAGGAATGGTCGCAACTCTTGGGAAGAAGAAGGTGTCCTTTCATGCAAAATTCGCAGGTTCAAATTCAGTCGACTGTACAAGAATTTCAGTCGACTGAAATCATAGTAAGAATCTTTCTGGAAAATTTTCAGTCGACTGTGTAGAAAATTTAGTCGACTGAAACTGTGCATATTTGTACATGTTTGCCAGTTCAGTCGACTGGTAAATTCAGTTCAGTCGACTGACATATGAATTTATGCATTATGAAGAATTGAAGTATGCTCAGTGAAAAATTGAAGTATAATGAATGTGTTCTTGTGTTTGTGCAACTCTTGAGGATAGATTTTAACAAATAAACCTATATATATAAAAATCATACTCAAGTTTATATTTCATTGATCTTCCTCTATCTTGCATATATCTCTTCCTTTATACATTGTCATTGATCAAAAATCTTCGTGTATCAACAAAACACTTGTAATAAGCAATTTTTTTATTTCTTTTAAAATGATTTAAAAGCTTTTAAATTAAATTTCCTAATTAATAAATACATTTCTAAATTAATAAATGCCTTTCTAACTTTATATAAATAAAACCTTTAAAAGAAAATAAAATAAAAACCAATTATATCCTAAATAAAATCATATATAATATACCAAATTCGTGTTAATATAAAACTTTTGACTATTTAAATAAATACTCTCTTAATTTATATAAATAAAATTCTTTAAGGAAAAATAATATAAAAAAAATCTTATTCTAAGAAAAACCTTATTCACATATTTTTATATCCAAAATATTTTCAAGATATATATCCATTTAAATTCAAATTTAAATCTAAATTCAAATTCAAATTCAATTTAAAATCCATTCACATACAAATACATTTAACAACCACATATTTAATTTGTTTTTAAAAGAATAATTTGTAAATTTTAAGTAATTATATTAGGAGATTATCAAATAAATATTTATCCAAATATAAATATTTATTATCTAATTTATTTATTCAATCTATAAAATAGTTAAATTAGATAATTATCCAATTATCTGATGCCCCAAAATCCGGGTTATCACATTCCTCCCCCCTTAGAATCTTTTCGTCCTCGAAAAGGAGCGAAGCCATAATTTATTAAAATGATTATTATCAGAAAAATTACTCTTTGATAAATTTTAAAACACTTTAAAATATTATAAAATAGTTTTTATAAAGAAACTTTTATAACTCGATGTTTCAACCAGTCCATCCTTGTTCTCACAGAAATTCGGTCATACGTTGATTAAGCGTAAGACTGAAAACCTATAAGTACTTTGTAAACCCATTTCAACACCCAGTGAAAATACTTGAAAAATAATTTTATTGAAAATATAGAAAACATTTTTGAAAATTGAGGAAACATCTTTGGTGAGAATGCTCTGGAAATCATCACCCCTATCCATGGTAGCAGTTAATCCGATGGTTACGTTGCCATCCCAACCAAATCCATAGATAACTGTAGACACTCCGCGCCCCTCGATTACGCCATGGAACCCGCTACAGATCGCAGCTACATCTGGGGTTACATTGTTATCATGGCAAAAACCCATATAACTGTAGGCATCAGCGCCCTCGAATTCCGCTGCCAAAAAATGAAACTTTTCCACTCCACTTGACCATAGATCGCAGTCTACCGATGTTACGTTGCCATCCCGGCAAAATCAAGCGTAGACCGTTGATACTCACCTCCACAAGATTTTCGTTATGGTCAACAATATATCGCAGTGACATCGAGTTACACTGTCGTCACAACATAACCCAAATGCCTCTGTAGGCATCAGCGCCCTCGACTTTCGCTACTCAATAATCCTCGGGAACTTCAGTTTGTCCGGACTTCCTCACATGATCCACTTTAGAGCCTCCCCCTTTTGAGGCTCAAGGCAGTACCAACCTATGGTACTCCTGAGAAGTTCATTTCAAGGGAGCGCCTTTTTCTCCAGAGCCACTTTCAAAACACTGTATACTATACACATATAGTATCTTTCAAATCATACACCTAGTATGAATCTCATATAAATCTCCTTTCTCAAAATCGATTACCCCAAAATCGATAATTCTCAAATTAGGCTTTCCAAATTTTCAAAATTAATTTTTTTCCAAAAATCAAAAGCCTTTCCATATCCATAGGTTCCAAAAACCTTTCCTCAAAATCATTCTCATAAGATCCTTCATATATATATATAGATATAGATATATATATAACTTTGAAAATCTTTGGATCGCTTCATACTTGTATAAATTCCCTTTTTATACTTCAAATACCTTTCAAAAACTCTTTTCTTCCGGCAATAGATTCAACAAGGGGAGATGTATCTTATATAACAAAGATATATAAATTTGTTTATTCCAAATCAAATATTCAAATTTGATTACTCTATAAAGTCACGTACCATATTACTTACTTTCATAAAGTAAATTTCTATCATAGAAATATCCAGTTTCCATTTGATTTCATCATATATTTCACAAAATATACTATTCATTTCAAAAACCATTTTATAGTTCTTATCCACAAATTTTTAATATCAATTTCTTTCAAACCCGTACGATGCACACATATCATCCGTACGCAATATCAATCTGATCGCTCACTCGATTACACAATTTCACTTCCGAACTAATATCGTCCACCCGACTTTCTACTAGGGACTTAGATCTGGTTTTTTGATCAGAAACCATCATTCTCCTTGCATAGCCATAACTATGATAGAGAATATTCCGAACCAATCAACAACCCACATCCAAGTTCGCCGTCGAAATTCGAGTGAAAAATTCCAACTCGGATCGATATACTATCTCGAAATTCTGTTTTCGAATCTGGATCAAATCACTATGCGAATATAATAATATACGTACATCCTACGTATTTATCTCCATTGATTATTAACCAAATTAATCTTCTTTCTATTCACCTTTACTTTAATTCTATTACTTAATTCACAATTGCTTCAATCCTATTTGGATTATCACTTTAATTCTTATCTCAAATAGATATTTAATCGTAAACTGTTTGCACTTCGACCAACTTAAATTTAGAAAATAGTTTGAAAAGTTAAAAATAGATAAGTAGTTGAAAAATAATTATTAGTTTGTAAAATTGCTGTAAAATAGTTAAGTAATTGTAAAATAGTTGTAAAATAGTAATTAGCTATAAAGTAGTTGAAAATTTGTTAAATAGTTCCAAAAATTATTGTAAAATAAGTATAAAATAGTTTTGGCTTTAAAAAGAAAGATTGTATATAGTAAATAGCATGGAAAAATAGATTTAAGAAAGCTTATATTAAAATAATTTGTTTGAAAATAGTTCAGAGTCAAACTGTTCCACTACCCAATCTTTATTCCAATCAATTCAATTTTAAATTTCCACTTCCTCTTAACATTGATTCAATCTCAAATCAATTTAAACAACTTCAATTCCCACTCCAAATTTAACTTTATTCCACTTCGATTTCAATCTCAATTCATTTCAACTCCAGTTTGATTTAATCCAAATTCAAGTTGAATTAACCTCGATTCTTTCCGAATTCAAATCAAATTCCATTTGAATTTGAAACTATTCAACTTTAATCACAACTCCAAATTATTCAAACCAAATTTCAATTTGAACTAATTTCAAATTCAGTTTCACTTGAAATCATCTCGAATTATATAAATTCGAGTTAAATTTTCAAATGTTGGTTTAACCTCTTAGACCAAATTAACCTTTATTTAAAGTCTTTAAACAATTTAATCCTGAGTCAAAATTTCATTTTAAATTGCCTTTACTTCTCCATAAACCTATTTCTAGGTTCAAATAATGATTCAAATCCTTTTTTGAACAATTTAATCTTTGAAATTCAATTTATTACCTAATTTTATCTTCCAATCTTTGAACCCGATTTTTTTTTAACTTTTAATTTACAAATTCAATTTTTAACATTCAAATCTTAAGTTCAAAGAATTCCATTTCCATAATTTCAAATTAAAGTTTAATTTCCTTTTTTTCTCAATAATGGGCATATTACCACACTCCATTTCTTCATTTATTTAAACAAATCCAATTCACAGTTTAAAGATTATTAATAACAATAGGATAACATTATCCAAATTATTTTAAAACATCCATCCATTTCCAATTTCCAGATCTCAAACCCATGTTGAGATCACACAAATTCCTAATTCAAATCTACCATTTAACTTCCCAAGTTAAATCTCAATTTTATTTTGAAATTTCCAATTCAGGCTGTCTGTTCTAAACTTATTTAATTTCCCCAAAACTAAATTTACTTCAATTTAATCCAGACAACTTTACCCAATTTGAATTTCCATTTCAAATTTTAAACTTCAGATTAATAATCTTCCCACTTAAGTTTAAAAACTTACTTCACTTTGGGTTTCACATCACATTCCAAGGAAAATTCAAAACTCAACCTTAGAGTTTATTTCAAATCATTTTTGATATTATGTATACCCTTCATTATACATATTCATTTCCTTTGCACACCAAGTTATATCTTCAAATTTTTAAACCACCCTTGGTTTAAATTCAAAACAATTTTTTTAAAAATTTTCAAACATCTCTTGTTTGAAACAGAACCTTGTAAATAATACTGCCATTATTTCTTTTAATACTTTGAAACAAATTCCAAATTTCTGGACCTAGATTTAAAACTTCACAATTTAGATCATCTTCAATTCCAATTTATAAGTCATACTCACCTAAATGTTTTACTTCCCTAGAACATTTCATTTTGCTTACTCATTAACAAACATTTCATTACTAAATACGACAACCATTTATGATAATAACCAAGATTATCATATCTGGAAACCAATTCATTATCTTCTTATTTTGAAAACACTTCTACTAATTCAGGATTTTAGTTTCAGTTTGGATCCATTTCAAACTTATCTTCATTCAATTTAAATTTGGTTGTATTACTATTACCACTTAATTTTCATTATTTTATTTAGTTCCAATAATCAACAACCAATTTCTTTAATATATTTAAAATTGAAAAAATTTACTTATATAAAAATCATTCAGTTTTAAAACCAATTTAAAAATCTTTGTATAAGAAAATTACAAGTACTCTCACACACACACACACACTCAACTCATTCTAGGGTACCATTGACCCTATCCTTAATGAGTATCCCCCTCCATAGCCAAGGTTTTCGCTTAACCTTCGGCTCTGATACCAAATGTAACGACCCGTAATTTTTGATCTCGAAAATTCCAGATAGTTAGGAAAAGAAGAAAAGAGATAGAAGAACAAACAGAAATGAAACACAGAATCTCACATTCGCAGCGGATCAAAATATAATATCAAATGAAATAACAGTTATACAAAGGAAATCTGTAACAGTTATTATACATTAATACATCAGAGTTACAACATTTACACAATCACTGGACAATTAAGATTAACTTGTCCCAGATAAACTACAATATATCATAGCGGAATACACTCCATACATTCCTGCTACCCAGCTCGCCACCTGAGCTCCAGAACGTCCTTACCTAAAAATTTATAATACTCGGTTTGACCCGAGCATTACATCAAAGTAACATCCGTGTCAGGCTGGAAACCAGCGTGAGTAAACTCATCTAATAAGAAATACCTATGCATAAAGACTATTTAAAACCCGGATAACTCATACTTCTTTACAAGTTCACAATTTGTTAGTCAATGCTTATTTCACAAATCAATCCCTTAGTTTCAAGGTCCATATTATTCCATTCCAACCTATTGATTTTACATATCAATCTATAAAAAATCATTGTAGGTTACAAATCGAAGTGGGTTTGGGTATTTACTGATACCCGATCCCGGTTTCTTCGAATTCAATACCATCATAACCCAAGTTATTCAAGTGAAATACAATTCAACTTTAAATATAGGATGTCACTTTTTACACAGTAATTCATCATTGATATATAACCACATTATCACTGTTTACCCAAACATACCATATCTAAAAAACATATCATATTAGAGATATCAACCAATTCAAGGCATTGAACATTGTTCAATCATTCATTAGCAAGATTGATCACTTCCAAAATTAATTTAATTCATCTATAATTAAATTAATTACTAATCTTTAATCACTCAGATTACCTTTACTTAACATTAATTAATTACAAACCAATTAATTAATCATCTTTTTAATTATCCATCTTAATTAATTACCCTTGACTAATTATCCTTTAATTACAATAAGTAATTAACTCTTAATTAATTTCACAAATTAATTAACCTTTATCCCTCACATTAAATAATCCCTAATTTACTCTTATAAAGTAATTAACAATGATTTATTACCTTCATCCTTAATTAATTGCTCAAATTAATTATCCTATAATCACTTACATTGATTAATTATCTTTTAATTAATCACGCTCATTAATTAACTAACCCTTGATTAGTTTCCTTAATCAATCAATCCTTAATTAATTACTCTAAGTAATTAATCCTTAATTGCTTTCATTAAGTAATTTTCCTTTGATTAATTACATCCAGTAATTACCCATTAATTACTTACACTAAGCAATTACACTTATTAATTAAGTATTTATACTTAATCAATCATCAAGTGATTATCTTTAATTAATTTAAAGAATTAATTAACTTAAATTAATCACATTCATTTTATTAATTACAATTAGTAATTCATCCCTTAATTACCTTATAAACCAATTAATTAATCTTTAATTACAGATTAATTATTCTTTAACTATTAATTAATAAACCTTAATTTCCAATTAATAAAACTTAATATCAAATTAATTAATCCTTAATCATCGGTTAATTAATTCCTAATTATTTAATTAATTAATCTCTAATTACAATTTAATTAATCCTTAATTATAATTTAATTACTCCTTAATTACTTAATTAATTAACGTCTAATTATAAATTAATTAACCCTAATTACTTAATTAATTAGTTCTTAATTATCAATTTATTAAAGTTAACTATCTTTCACTTTAATCTTTAAATAACATCATAAATTACTTAATCACATTATTTAAAAATCATTTATCTTTTTAATTAACACTTAATTATAATAAAAAATTTAACTAAATTTATCTAAAGTGCAAATACTTTGCTTTTCAAAACTTTCCAAAACATGTCTAAAAACTTTCTACTTCCTGCTTCGGGTCAAACCTGATCCTTACTCGAGATCACCCTCAAGTTCTTCTTCATCTTCCCCTAATTTTTTTAAGTTAAAAAAAAATAACTACTATGTTACACTCTCACGTGAATACGAGTTCGAACCCGAGCCAAACGACCTTCCCACTCGAGTATCTCCTTGAGTCGATCACGAACCCAAACCTCTGGCACACGAACGTCGTCGTGCACGTGCACAGCCCATCCACGCCGCCACGACCACCGACGACACCTTCCACACGACGACGATCAGCCATTCAGTCGATTCCGACCTTCGATCCATCGCCACGAAGCCCAAAACAAAATCGAGCATCTCCTGGCGAGCCTGAAACCAGACATCACTAGAAATCCCCCTCGAACCATCGACGCCGACCACCGGAGCTTCCCAAACTCCGTTCACACCTTCGCTAGACTCCACGCTACCATCTTTCGAGCCCAGGTGAAACTCGATCACCCAGAGACACCGCATCGACCACAATTTCAACCTCGACCATTTTGGGTTTTAAACCATAGTTTCATCAATTTCCGATGCCACGTTGATCGATTGCCACTCCCATTATTTTTCCTGACATCCCCAAACATCAAGTCAGCTCTGACAAAAATCCGACCATCCAATAGTTCGTCGTGCGCTGGAAAATGGTTGAAATCCGTTTCGCGTTCAACTTCAAACTGCTCCAAAAATACTAAACTAGAAATAACGATTTTTGTTTTAAAAATCCTATTTCTCATAGATGTATCAGATTATGAACTTGAATCTGCTAATTATTCATGTTGAAATTTTTATAAAATCAAGTTTTTACTGAATTATAAGCATCTAGGTTGATACAACCTTCAATTCTTGCTATATATATTTTTAAATTTTAAATATCATTGTTTTAAACAATTTTTGTTCAAACATTTCAACATAAAACTGATCAAAGACAAAACACTTAATTTTGAATGTTATTTACATCCAATAGTTAAAGAACAGAGCACAAACTTGAATTTCAAACGTACACACAGAGATAACCACGTACATATATACATAAAATCATTTAATTTCAACATGCAGACCATTATTTCCTATCAAACTTAAGTTTTCTGCATGCAACAGGGATTTAACAGATTAAAAGCTTTTTAAACCAAATATGATTACTCACCTGTCTGGGCTTTGAACAGAGGTGCAAATTTTAATTTAAAATCTGGAAACTTGAATGATATAATTTGCAGCAGAAAATATTTTGAAACTTGAAAGTTTGAAACTGGAAATCCTTTTATTGCTGAGATGATTTAAGACTTTGATTGTGATGCAAGTTTGCTTGATTAACTTGCTTCAGATTTTCTTACTTTGTTGATAACCTTGTTACATGCTTTTGAAAAATGGTTTACATGATTTTTGATTTATTTTTGAGGAATGTTTTCAGTGTTTTGATTCTTGGATTTTCTGGTTTGAGAAAGATAGTGTTATAGGTTAAGTTTCTTTGCTTTTGAAAAGAGAAGATGGGAAAAGAAATGAAAGAGAAGATGAATGATTATATAGTGTAAATTAGGATTTATTTAAAATTAAAGAAAATAATAACTAATTATGACACTTGTTCAAATGTTAACATTTGTCATTACCAATTTTTAATTAACTTACACATGTTCTAACAAGCTTTAAAATTAAACACTTGTAATAAGAATTTTTTTATTTCTTTTAAAATGATTTAAAAGCTTTTAAATTAAATTTCCTAATTAATAAATACATTTCTAAAATAATAAATGCTTTTCTAACTTTATATGAATAAAACCTTTTTAAAAAAAACCAATTATATCCTAAATAAAATCATATATAATATATTAAATTCATGTTAATATAAAACTTTTGTATTTATTTACTATTTAAATAAATACTCTCTTAATTTATATAAATAAAATTCTTTAAGGAAAAATAATATAAAAAAATCCTATTCTAATAAAAACCTTATTCAAATATTTTTATATCCAAAATATTTTCATGATATATATTCATTTAAATTCAAATTTTAATCTAAATTCAAATTTAAATCTTAATTCAAGTTCAATTTAAAATCCATTCACATGCAAATACATTTAACAACCACATATTTAATTTGTTTTTAAAAGAATAATTTGTAAATTTTAAGTAATTATATTAGGAGATTATTAAATAAATATTTATCCAGATATAAATATTTATTATCTGATTTATTTGTTCAATCTATAAAATAGTTAAATTAGATAATTATCCAATTATCTGATGCCTAAAAACTCGGGTTATCATAGTTCCGCTGTGTGGTTTTGTGTTGTTTGGTTTACTTATTTTCTTTCTTCCTTCTTTTTTCCTTAACAATTGGGTTTTTCGACATTGGATTGCTTGACACGTAATACAGTTGACGTAATTGTGTTGATTTTCAAGGATCGACAATCCCTAATAGTTGCACTTGGTATTAGAGAGGAAGGTTAAGCGAGAACCTTAACTTTGGTGCGGATTACTCATTAAAGATATGGTCAGTAGCACCCTAGAATGAGTTTGAGTGTGTGCATATACATACATATATATAAGCGTGTATTTGTTAGCGATATAAAAATGTTTTATATCGCGTTGGATGATCTATTAAGTGACTTATGGATCTGGTCAACATGAGTAATTAACATTATTGATAGGGGTCTTTAAACGCTTGAGCAGTGCAATTCGACGTAGTATTGTTTTGAAATCGGGTAAATGAAATAATTTTACCTACATTATATTTTTTACATAAAGATTAATTTTTCAAAAATTATTGTAGTTATATATGGTGTGTTTAGTTGTTAATGAATGATAATATTTGATTAACATCATTTGTTTGTTGTTGTTCTAATAAAAGTTGTTGTTATTATAATGTAAACAAAGATAAACGATTAAGAAATGGTTTTATATAACCTAAGCGAAATTATATATATATGTGATTTGTAAATAAAAATAATTTAAAAGCTGAGAATTCTAGAATTTAGATCTGGTGATTTTGAAAAAAATTTTTAAAAGGTTTTGGAAAATAACAATGATGTTATTTAGAAAATATTTTTGAATGGAAATATTTTTAAATGGAATTTAAAAGAGATATAAAACACCGAAATTCACTACGGTCACTGAAAAATAATTTCGATGATGACGGCAATAACATCGGCATTTATTTTCAAGTTTTTAAATTATGGATTTCTACTATTGGAGCTTGTTTTGGTAAAAACAATTTTGATTTTAATTCAAAAGTATGATTTGAAATACAGAAAAATTATTTATAATATTGCTTCAACATAATTTGAAATAAGAACAAGGTGTTTAAACTCTGAAAGTTTTCGTTTAACGTTTTATGAAAATATGAGAAAATGAGTTTTATGATTTATAAATTTTGAGAATTAGTAAAAAAAATTTAAATTATTGAATATGAATGTTAAGAAAAGAAAATTTGAAATGAAGTTTAACTTAAGTTAAGTTAAATGAAATGATTTTTGAAATGAAATTGATTGTGAATAAGATTATGAGTAAATGATTGTGTAACGACCCACACTTCAACCTTCAAAAATCGACATCCAATACATCACCCATATTTGAATGCCGGAGATTCAAACGTTGAAGTCCGTATCGCCGGAGCTTAAAACACATTAAGTGAAAACAACACAGCGGAAACAAAACGAATTTTTATTGATACACAAATGGATACAACAATCTGATACAAATGAAATATCAATATCAGAGCCAAAATACAACAGTGGAAAGAAATCTCCAACATGAGAAAGAGAGATAGAATCCAACAGACTGCTTCCCCATTGCCAAAGCTCCAAAGACTTCAAACCTAAAAAGGTCAAACCACTATCATGCTGGAAGCTAGAGAATGTGATCCCAAAATCCACTGGACTTCAAAGACTTCCAAATGCTACCAAACTAAAAACTGAAGGCCACCGAATCTGCATCAACTAGCTGACTATCTGATAACCTGACTCTAGGCTGCCCATGTGGAAAATTATGGGCACCCAGAGTTTAGAAAGGGAACAATAAACTCCAGGTCAGTCATGGGACTGGTGTGAGCAAACAAAAATAGTTTTATTTGAACAAAAGAAATAAAAATGAAATCCTTTATGCTTTTTGGAAAAGGAAACTACCATAAGGCCTCCCGCCACACGCACAATGCAATCGCACACTTGGGGGAGATTTCTCCTTATGATAGTCAAACATGCTTGATACGCGAAAATCCTTTTGATATTATTATTAGTGCATAGTGTAGGAAACATTTCGAAAGTATAATATTAGTCTTAGCCAGCATAGGTACCATTATATTATACCTATTATAGCTACCATTTAAGAATGACAGGTTATACAAATGCAATCATAAAGGGCTCGTATTGGGTGATTGGATTTCCAACAAATGACCAAGGTTAAGGAACTTCCTTCCCAAATGGGTACGCCTCTGGAAGGACTCCTCGAGAACCTAACCGGATCTCTGCCAACACAAGGCCGTGCTACCTATATAACTAGGTTACTAACTGTCACGAGTATGCCATCCCTTGGTCGTAACCGACCTTTATCCGAGGCCCCTTAACACCAACAAATTCCAACAACCACATAAGTTAAATATCTGGGCTCCATACCATGATACCACTTTTTATCCAGAAGGAAATGCACATACCCTAAGGGGCGCGACCCCCGTAACCTTAATGCATCCTTCCTGTTTCGACCATTTTCGACGTGTGATGTTCGATGAAGTTTCGTCCCACAAAGCTACGCTTTTCACAAGAGCCATGCTTCGATCAACCAATGATCATCACTTAGCATGCCACATTACCCAATTGAGAATATATCGCTTGTAAATATCAACTAAATTACCTTTGAGCTCGTACATCTCAGAGAAGGATGTTAAGCTAAGGGAATAAATTCTTCGCCACCAAACAGAAATGTATTTGATAGAAACTGGCTTTATATCTTAAAGTGTAACGTCAGACATACATCCATACAAGTCCATCATGGGTCTGAATGGAACCGAAGGCACTTCAAAAGAAGTCCTTGCAAATTCAAATATCCTTTAATCATGTCCGAACTCTCCATCACATAGGGTAATCAAAATCTCTATACTAGGACCATTCGGTGCAGAGACATTCGATAAGTAATCCTTTCGTTTTTGAAAATACCCGGTCTTCAACCACCGTCTTCAAATGCTATCCCATTTCGTCGTATCATTATTCGAAATGGGTTTTATGACATAAAGTCCTCTCCCGGCTTAACCGAATAATGAGCGCTTATATTTAAAAACATATGGATATATTTGGATCTTAGTTAAGTCACAACTTTTTAACCCTTATTTCACAAAATCTTTCCTTTTGAATTGTTTAAACAAATTTCCACTTCTAATCTTTTAAACAAAAGATTCACCCTTTAAGATCCTCTTCAATTTGAAAACAAGATTCACCAATCTTTAACAAAGATTTTTTCATAACTTTCAAAACTATTTCCAATTGATTTACCTACAACTTGAAATCCTTTCAAAAAAAACTAGAAATTCTTTCTTTATATGAAAGCTGTTATCATTTGAAAACAAAGATTTTTGTTTCCGAGAAAATCTGATTAAATTTGCTCAAGTTATAGCCTTTTAAAGAATAAATTGGAAAATCAGCGAACTGCCGACAAGTTCTATTTAAATCCCCAAAATAATCCTTTTAAAATACTTTTAAAAGAGTGGTTTAAAATCCATATAGATATACACTATATAATTTAATAACCCTTTTTATACCATAGTTTCCAAAATTTCAAATTTTCAAAATAAATATTAAAATAATTTTGATTTCAGAACTTCCTTTTCAAAAGTTTTCCATATTCAACCAAATATCACTTCCAAACCATTTTGTATTCCAAATTCAACCTTTAAATTTTTCACCATTTGAATTAAATTCAAAATACCCGTGACTTAACCAATTTCCCGTGAAATCCATATTTGTGTGTGTGTTGTGTGTAGGGTTTTTGCATAGAACAATAAACAACCATCATAATCCAAGCACAACAATATCAACAAGCGGTATAATCCTATAATGCTTATCTTTCATTCACAGATAAACAAGTAAATTCATCATAGATAAATAAATTACAATTCACAGCTCAATTCAAAGCAAATTATATCACAGAACATCGCATATCGGAGATATCAATCAATCCAAGGCATTCAATATAATCCAGTCATCTATAAGCGAGATTAATTAATCACCTGATTATAATGAATTTAAACCCGATTAATTACTTATGAATAAATTACTAATCCTGATTAATTTGGAATCTATATATACAAATAAATACTTATCTTATTTATTTTTGAAAAATCCAAATTAATTCTCAAATAAATCCAAAATATTATATTAATTACTAAATTAAATTTGGCTTAAAAATGGGATCATTACAGATTCCCCCTTAAGAATATTTCGTCCTTGAAATTTGCTAGACAGGGAGACAAACAAAGAACAGATGAACACACAAATGATAGAGAAATGGCTTGCTAGATCAAGATGAAATATCTATTCTATATTTGGCTTACCAAATCAGAATATTATCAATAAATATGAGAAAGAGTTTATTCAATACTTCACAAGATACTCAGGTCATCAAGTCTACAAAATATGCAGGGGCATTGGTTAGTCCGGAGGGATAACTAACCATTCGTAGAATGAATCAGGACCCCCAAAAACAGACAAATGAATACAATTTTTTGCAATTCCCAACTGATGGAATCCTTGGGCAAGTCTAGATGGTGCTCTGTTCTTTTTCAAGATGGACCTAGCCTGTAACGACCCGATATTTTCAACCATTCGCATCCATTATAAGTGTATAGGTAGACACTCATGCCGGAATTGAATTGCTTAAAATACCGCGTTGTAATTAAAAATTTGGCAAATCTCAGAATATACAGTAAATAAAAATCACAGATCACAGACATAGAGTAATAATAATGCAGCGGAAGTAAAAATAGATAGTAGTTCATGAAGCTACTGTATAAAAATATCAGAGTTACATAAAATACAACAGAGGAAATAAAGTACAAAAGAAGTCTCACTTCATAGATGTCAACTAATACAAGAGCTGAAAGGAACAATAGATTTCGAAAGATAAACTTGACAAGTAGATAATCTCCAGCGATTCCAATCTCCAGAAAGTGGAAATCCAAATCTGTGAATAACTCAGGCTGACCCGAGCGTAAATAAAGATACAAACACTCGAGTTAGGATATACATACTTATACAATGTAAACCAACTCAAGTGAACTGTAGTAAAGGTACAAGTAACTTAGAAGATGCTTGGGACCGCCCATCCTCTAAGGATCCGTTAAACTATTTACTATGTAGTATATTGCGCTATATACAGTAGTGTCTAATCAGTAAAGTATAATCATATAGAAAATAGCGTTAAGGGGATGGTGAATCTTAACGCGGTCGGATCTTTAAAACCAAAATCGTAGTGGGCTCGATATAAGGATATGACACGGCATGCGAGGCAATGCCAGGGTGGATACACCGTTTGCACTCCCGGACCGGTGGTGACGGCAAGCCAGCAGCTTCCGCCCACCTCGAACAATACCCCCAAATCAAAGTGGCGCCACCGAATCGAATCACAACAATAATAGAATGGTTTCCGATGGAGCATGCTCAATGAAAGGGTGCGACCCTTTGTGTACCCCGGTATAGCTCCTGTTTTAGTCATATATGCCAACTCACGGTAGTTGGGTCCACGTAATATACCTCGAGAACGTCACCACCATCCTACTTCATTTTGGAATCTCCACCACTTACACAGTTGTTAAAGTGGTTTTCGGTATTGGCCGGCTATAAGCCAATATCCGATCCCTGTCTCTTTAATAACCAATCGTTATTATAACCCGTAGTTATAACCTTTTAAAACAATATTTATACTTCAAAATAAAATATTATTTCAACCTAAATCTTTATCAAAATAAAGGTTAAATCATTCCAAAATATCATATCTTTCGGATCTTCATTTCAAATCATTTTAATATCAAAATATCATATCTTTCAAAACTCCATTTTCAAACCATTTTAATATATCAAAATATCATATGTTTTCAAAACCACATTTCAATCATTTAATATGTCAAAATATCATATCTTTTTGAAACCACATTCATTTCAAATCATTATTCATTTTATTCAATTTAAAATATCATTTCAATCAATATTTCAAAACAGTATATATTCCAAAAATCATTTTTAATCATTAAAATGAAGTTATTATGTTTAATAATTAAATTATTAAATTTCCAAAATTTTCGACTTCCAAAGTTCATTTATTCACTTAAGTTTATCAAAGCAGTGAAAATTCACTTTTCGTGGCATTTAGAAAACGCTACGGAAAAATACATTCAAAACAGTTCAATTTAACAAAAGACAACATTTTAAAATGTTGTAATAGGGTTTACTTAAATTTCGAATAAACTTAGTTAAATTCAACAATTTATAGCACTTACAAAAATTGCTATAATAGCTTTTAATTCAATTTAGCTTTTTAGTTCATTATCATCAACTACAGCATTTTCAAATGCTGTAATATCATTTACATTGTAATTAATAGCATTTCAAAAATACAGTTAATTAACTTCAAATATTCAATATAATTTCTCAACCAATTATATTTTTATTTAAAACATTTTTAACTTATAAAATCATACATTTTCACATTTATAACATCATTTAATTTTTCCTCAAGTTCACGATCTTATAAAGTTAAATTTCCATTCAAAAATCAAGATTTAATAATAATTCACTTATTAAATTGCAATGTTCAATTTTAAACCCATTATATTAAATTTCAACTTAACACTTAAGTTCAAATTCTCAAATATAACTTAATTTTATTTTTATTTACTTAACTAAAAGTTCACTTTTAAGTCAATTTCATAAATTTCCAATTTTAGTTATATTTCAAAATTTCAACTTAAAATATTCTTTCATTTCACATTTCAAATTTGTTAAAAATCATTAATATGATATAAAATCACTTTTAATTCATTTAAATTCAAATTATCATAAATTTATCATAATTTCATATTCAATTTAATTTCCAATTATAATTAAATCAAATTTTCCAAAATAACTTACGTTCAAAATTTTCTAACTTTTCATTAATTCATTTCACTTACAATTGTTCAGAAAATCAATAATACTTTACAAAATTTATTTTTAATAAATTTTAAATCAAAATATTATAATAATTACATTTCTATAGTATTTTAAACATTTTAGAAAAACATATTTTAACTACGGGCCTGTATATAATTTTCTACGTTAGGTAAAGTGATACGGGTAATATATCATTTCAACCCGTAATTTACAAAGAAAAATCCGGGTTTTATCATTTCAAACCTGCAGTCCCAAGTAAAAGAAATAAATTTGAAAATCATTCGGGCCTATCATTTCAGCCCATAACG
This sequence comes from Allium cepa, assembly GCA_030765085.1. NCBI lineage: Eukaryota > Viridiplantae > Streptophyta > Magnoliopsida > Asparagales > Amaryllidaceae > Allium > Allium cepa. Next base: position 1,050,130,354 of record CM060941.1, read on the forward strand.
ATTTTTCCCTATTTTAAAGTCCGTTCGGGTATGTATCATTTCAACCCATAGTGATTCTAGTCTACAGGGAACTTGCAATGGTGATAAACAGATATGAATGAACAGTAACAACATATATATAATAACAGATGATATGACATGAAATTTAACAGGTTTAACATCGTATATAAATAATCACAGTCAGTTATAACATCACATAAAATTCTACACATTCAATTGTTGTTGTTTCACGACTGCATAAGTATAAACGTCGTGTGAGTTTTACTCACCTTTTATGGCTGGAGATTTAAATACCAATGACACAACTGATTTCAGAAGGCACGATGACACAACAATAGGCTCAAGTGGAAAGAGATCCAAGCTTAGAACTTGTGTTACAACCCAAAACAAAATATCCAAACAAACACAAATTCAATAAAACTAGATATGAAATAACTTTGAAATAAAAGGAATAAAAAGAGATATGAATGCAATGACTTTTGCCTTGCTTTCTCTATTCTTTTGCACGACATAGGGATTTATTTAGGTCAGGTTTGACATGAATTTGGCTCAGGTTTGATCATAGGAATGCATGGCATAAAGGCTAGAACATGTGGAGGAAGTTACAACATAAGAATATCAAGAGACTAGGCAACATAGTGTAGTTTTGGTGCACCACAAGGCTCGTCTACATGCATTGTTTGGCTCGGCTCTTGATGTTTCAGATCTGGACAGAGGTTGGAGGGGTGTGTGATGATCAGGTCATAGGTGGTGGTTGCTGCTATGGTGGTGGTTAGGGTGGATGAGCAAGAAAAGGCCAAACAAGCATAAATCTAGGCTTTTGGTTGCATTTGGAAGAGTTTGATCATCAAGGGGTGTTCGGCAATGGTCATGGCTGTAGGCTTAGATGGTGGTGATGGTCGGGAAGAGATGGAAGGAGGTGGTGGCCATGGAGAAAGGGGGAAAGCCGCTCCAATCAGGGGAGAAAGCAAGACAAATTTGCATAGAAATAGGAGAAAAAGTAGAAAGTAAAGAGGAATTTACCTAAAAAATTTTCTTCAAGATGGAGGCCATGATTTTTAGGGTTTTGGAGCTTTGAAAATTCGTGAATAACAGGAGGAAGTCGGCTGGAGAAAAAAAATGAGGAATAGTTAGGGTTAATTGGTGAAAGGTTAGGTTAAAAGTAAAAGGGTGAACTGTAAATGCCTATAGGAAGATAGAAAGTTTAAGCCCTTTCAAATTTCTCTTTTCTATTTTGTAAATACATAAAAAACCTGATAAAATAGATAAATAATCTCAGAAATGATGTAAATAAGAAAAATAAATAAATACATTTTAAATTATATAATTTATATAAAGAAAATATCAATATATGTGAAACTAGGCTAAATAAATTGAAACAACCCAAATAATCTTTGGAAAAATCTATTTTTAATCAAAATACATATAAAATTAATATTAATAAAGTATAAACACAGAAAATAAAAGTGAATGTATAAAATAAATAAATAAAGTAAGGAGTGGCTAAAATAACTGATGAATTGATGACAAAAGAAACTGTAAAAGAAACGTGAAACGACATTACGTTTCTTAGCTTTTAAACCTTTCAAACTTCTTAAATTTGTTTACATAACTTGATATTCTGGAATTAATAATAATAACAGATAAGATTTCGAAAATTTATCAAAATATAAATATATATATATATATATAATATTTATTAAATATATAAAGTTAAATTAAAGAAAATAGCTAAAATAGTAAACTAGTCTAGAAAATTTGAAATTACATGAAATAAATTTTAGAAAATTCATATGAGCTTGTAAATATTTTTAAACATAAATAATAATATAAAATAAAAGTACATTCACAAAACAAATAAAAAAAAATTTAAATATAATTTTAATGAAGAAAATAGCAGAAAATAAGAAAACAGCCTAAAAAAATAGGAAATAAATACAGTAAATTTTTGAAAAATTCTATTATCATTTTAAAAATATCCAAAAGTCAAAGTATACATAATATAACATAAATATACAAGTTGGAATAAGATATATCAAATAAAATGTCGTTTATAAAATTTAAAATAAAGACTATTGCTGAATAACCCAATATACACACAATATTGAAAACAGTATAACTTTTGCAATTTAAATCCGTTTTCAACGAAACGAAAAGCAGTGTTCTTAAAATTTTATGTACTTTCATAATAAAAGATAAAATTTAAAATTTCAAACTTTTAAAAATTTAAATTAAAAGTCAAAGTTTGATTAATTTGACCAAAATTCACTTTTTGGAAAATATTCTTTTTAGTCATGCTTTGGAATGATAATTCATATCAAAACTAAAGTTTATATTTAAAGTAACAAAATTAATCATTCAAAAAAAAAAAAGTTTCTAAATCAAAATTTAATTAAAATAATTAAAATATACAAAAAAAATAAATCATAAAATACAGGGTTGTTACACACTCCCCCACTCAAAACTTTTCGTCTCCGAAAAGGAATGAGGTACGGGAAAACACAGAAAAAAAATAGAGTGAAATAAGATTAGGACAAGATGACAAGGAGATTTAAATTATACCTGATAACTATTGTTACAGGTATGTTTAAAAAGATGGAGATGATCTTTCCAAGATTCTCCAAAATCAAGAACTCAAGCACGCAAAATAGATTCAAATGAGTACCAAAGATTATCGAAGATTATAGAAAGATGCCTATACCAGTCTATAGCAAGATAAGGATGATAAGGACAACCAAAAGATAGTTTGAAAAACAAAATAAGGAAATAAATTTGAAAGCATGGAAATTTCAACTTAAATAGAGAATAAATCTTTACACAAGTTAAATAAATCTTAACTATCCCAAATTTCATTATCTTATTATCCAATCATCTTAAATTAATAATTTTTAAAACCATGGGTTTGAAAAATAATCATTTATTACACTCACAATGTACTTAATAAATTTAATTCTTCTTTATTCCTAATTAAAATTAAATTTATTCCTCTCGCTATATTTATCACTTATGTTAAACATACTTACACTTATTATAACTGCTTTCTTTCATTCTTAGTTCTTTTAACATCATTTTATTGTAAGCTATTCAATTACCCTTTATTATATTTACCTCCGTTAATCATTTTATAATTAAAATTTAAGTGTATAACATTTATTATAACCACTCAAATTTCATTTATAAAATCTTCTTATATTGTATATTATCCAATTACATTGTTAACTTCTGAAATTAAGGTAAGTTATATTTGAATGCAATTATATTATACAAATAAAACTTTCCAATTCAATTCTCTCAAGTTTTAATCATTTATCCAATTTTTGATTCTCTTTTTATAATTGAAATTATTATTTAAAATAAAATTTAAGAATTGTATTTCCAATTTCTCCAAACCATTTAGAGATAAGTAATAATATATATATAATATGTCAAATCAAATTTCAATCATGTATCTATATATATTATAAATCAAGTCATATTTTAGAAATTCAAATCAATTAAATTCCCCCGAAACAAAACTGTAGCAAGACTACAGAACAGTCTCTTCACTTCGAAACTCGAAAATGAACGTCGATGATGTCGCAATCATCACCGAAGTTATTTCCCAGCGACAATGAGAAGAGCACTAATTTTAAACTTTAAAATTCTTTGGAAACAAATTTCTATTTGAAAATACTTTAAATAATATATCCCTTTTAAAACTTTTTAAACAAAAGGTTTGAAACCATTGGAAATCAAATTCTCAAATTTCTTGTTCTCTATTTATAAATTCATTTATAGAACAGTAAATGATAAATTAAGTATTATCACTTCAAATAATCAATTTAAATCAGTTTATTAAGTTCCATAAATTTACTTATATATCAAAATTTTATTTCATTGACCAAATTTTAAAATAATTGTGTCAGTTCGTTCTGTCAAAGTGTTTTAGAAATCCTATCGATAGCGTTGATCAGACGAATCGATCGGAAATCCAAATCAACATCAACAACCCAAACAACACAATATATAAAACAAAACATAGATATACAAGTACAATTCAAAATGTTTAGAAGAATAGATTGGAAACAAAAGACAAGATGATTAAATAACAAAATAGGGAGGTGGATTAACTTAAATAAATCACGGGCAACCTTAACCGGGTCAACCTTGACTTAAAGAATAAGATCAATGTGGATTTTCTAGGGTAAATCTACATTCGATCTCGAGAGTTAGAGTTTGGAATAACAAAAGATATTAGCATCTAAACCAAGGATAGATATAAATCTCTGATGAATCGATGCTGATTTGTAAAGGAGTTTTCCCCCTTCTTTTTTCCAATTCAATTTGAAATTGGCGTGACTGCTGACTTACTAGAAAGATCATTTGAAGCGGAGTTATGAAATACTCCAGAGTCAAAAGAAGATGAATAATGAAGGATACGAATGGATTTTGGAATCGTAGGGAACATTCCAAAATTCAAAGGAATTGAGTCAAAAAGGAAGAGATTCAAACTCGAATGTAAGTGGTTCTGCAAATACATTCACTCCATATGCTGAGTTTTGCCTAGAGCTACCAAAGCTCTGATACCAACTGTAACGACCCGATATTTTCAACCATTCGCATCCATTATAAGTGTATAGGTAGACACTCATGCCGGAATTGAATTGCTTAAAATACCGCGTTGTAATTAAAAATTTGGCAAATCTCAGAATATACAGTAAATAAAAATCACAGATCACAGACATAGAGTAATAATAATGCAGCGGAAGTAAAAAGAGATAGTAGTTCATGAAGCTACTGTATAAAAATATCAGAGTTACATAAAATACAACAGAGGAAATAAAGTACAAAAGAAGTCTCACTTCATAGATGTCAACTAATACAAGAGCTGAAAGGAATAATAGATTTCGAAAGATAAACTTGACAAGTAGATAATCTCCAGCGATTCCAATCTCCAGAAAGTGGAAATCCAAATCTGTGAATAACTCAGGCTGACCCGAGCGTAAATAAAGATACAAACACTCGAGTCAGGACATACATACTTATACAATGTAAACCAACTCAAGTGAACTGTAGTAAAGGTACAAGTAACTTAGAAGATGCTTGGGACCGCCCATCCTCTAAGGATCCGTTAAACTATTTACTATGTAGTATATTGCGCTATTTATAGTAGTGTCTAATCAGTAAAGTATAATCATATAGAAAATAGCGTTAAGGGGATGGTGAACCTTAACGCGGTCGGATCTTTAAAACCAAAATCGTAGTGGGCTCGATATAAGGATATGACACGGCACGCGAGGCAATGCCAGGGTGGATACACCGTTTGCACTCCCGGACCGGTGGTGACGGCAAGCCAGCAGCTTCCGCCCACCTCGAACAATACCCCCGAATCAAAGTGGCGCCACCGAATCGAATCACAACAGTAATAGAATGGTTTCCGATGGAGCATGCTCGATGAAAGGGTGCGACCCTTTGTGTACCTCGGTATAGCTCCTGTTTTAGTCATATATGCCAACTCACGGGAGTTGGGTCCACGTAATATACCTCGAGAACGTCGCCACCATCCTACTTCATTCTGGAATCTCCACCACGTACACAGTTGTTAAAGTGGTTTTCGGTATTGGCCGGCTATAAGACAATATCCGATCCCTGTCTCTTTAACAACCAATCGTTATTATAACCCGTAGTTATAACCTTTTAAAACAATATTTATACTTCAAAATAAAATATTATTTCAACCTAAATCTTTATCAAAATAAAGGTTAAATCATTCCAAAATATCATATCTTTCGGATCTTCTTTTCAAATCATTTTAATATCAAGATATCATATCTTTCAAAACTCCATTTTCAAACCATTTTAATATATCAAAATATCATATGTTTTCAAAACCACATTTCAATCATTTAATATATCAAAATATCATATATTTTTGAAACCACATTCATTTCAAATCATTATTCATTTTATTCAATTTAAAATATCATTTCAATCCATATTTCAAAACAGTATATATTCCAAAAATCATTTTTAATCATTAAAATGAAGTTATTATGTTTAATAATTAAATTATTAAATTTCCAAAATTTTCGACTTCCAAAGTTCATTTATTCACTTAAGTTTATCAAAGCAGTGAAAATTCACTTTTCGTGGCATTTAGAAAACGCTATGGAAAAATACATTCAAAACAGTTCAATTTAACAAAAGACAACATTTTAAAATGTTGTAATAGGGTTTACTTAAATTTCGAATAAACTTAGTTAAATTCAACAATTTATAGCACTTACAAAAATTGCTATAATAGCTTTTAATTCAATTTAGCTTTTTAGTTCATTATCATCAACTACATCATTTTCAAATGCTGTAATATCATTTACATTGTAATTAATAGCATTTCAAAAATACAGTCAATTAACTTCAAATATTCAATATAATTTCTCAACCAATTATATTTTTATTTAAAACATTTTTAACTTATAAAATCATACATTTTCACATTTATAACATCATTTAATTTTTCCTCAAGTTCATGATCTTATAAAGTTAAATTTCCGTTCAAAAATCAAGATTTAATAATAATTCACTTATTAAATTGCAATGTTCAATTTTAAACCCATTACATTAAATTTCAACTTAACACGTAAGTTCAAATTCTCAAATATAACTTAATTTTATTTTTATTTACTTAACTAAAAGTTCACTTTTAAGTCAATTTCATAAATTTCCAATTTTAGTTATATTTCAAAATTTCAACTTAAAATATTCTTTCATTTCACATTTCAAATTTGTTAAAAATCATTAATATGATATAAAATCACTTTTAATTCATTTAAATCCAAATTATCATAAATTTATCATAATTTCATATTCAATTTAATTTCCAATTATAATTAAATCAAATTTTCCAAAATAACTTACGTTCAAAATTTTCTAACTTTTCATTAATTCATTTCACTTACAATTGTTCAGAAAATCAATAATACTTTACAAAATTTATTTTTAATAAATTTTAAATCAAAATATTATAATAATTACATTTCTAAAATATTTTAAACATTTTAGAAAAACATATTTTAACTACGGGCCTGTATATAATTTTCTACGCTAGGTAAAATGATACGGGTAATATATCATTTCAACCCGTAATTTACAAAGAAAAATCTGGGTTTTATCATTTCAAACATGCAGTCCCAAGTAAAAGAAATAATTTTGAAAATCATTCAGGCCTATAATTTCAGCCCATAACGATTTTTCCCTATTCTAAAGTCCGTTCGAGTATGTATCATTTCAACCCATAATGATTCTAGTCTACATGGAACTTGCAATGGTGATAAACAGATATGAATGAACATTAACAACATATATATAATAACAGATGATATAACATGAAATTTAACAGGTTTAACATCGTATATAAATAATCACAGTCAGTTATAACATCACATAAAATTCTACACATTCAATTGTTGTTGTTTCACGACTGCATAAGTATAAACGTCGTGTGAGTTTTACTCACCTTTTATGGCTGGAGATTTCAATACCAATGACACAACTGATTCCAGAAGGCATGATGACACAACAATAGGCTCAAGTGGGAAGAGATCCAAGCTTAGAACTTGTGTTACAACCCAAAACAAAATATCTAAACAAACACAAATTCAATAAAACTAGATATGAAATAACTTTGAAATAAAAGGAATAAAAAGAGATATGAATGCAATGACTTTTGCCTTGCTTTATATATTCTTTTGCACGACCTAGGGGTTTATTTAGGTCAGGTTTGACATGACTTTGGCTCAGGTTTGATCATAGGAATGCATGGCATAAAGGCTAGAACATGTGGAGGAAGTTACAACATAAGAATATCAAGAGACTAGGCAACATAGTGTAGTTTTGGTGCACCATAAGGCTCGTCTACATGCATTGTTTGGCTCGGCTCTTGATGTTTCAGATCTGGACAGAGGTTGGAGGGGTGTGTGATGATCAGGTCAGAGGTGGTGGTTGCTGCTATGGTGGTGGTTAGGGTGGTGGTTGAAGTGGATGAGCAAGAAAAGGCCAAACAAGCATAGATCTAGGCTTTTGGTTGCATTTGGAAGAGTTTGACCATCAAGGGGTTTTCGGCCATGGTCATGGCTGTAGGCTTAGATGGTGGTGATGATCGGGAAGAGATGGAAGGGGGTGGTGGCCGTGGAGCAAGGGGGAAAGCCGCTCCAATCAGGGGAGAAAGCAAGGCAAATTTGCATAGAAATAGGAGAAAAAGTAGAAAGAAAAGAGGAATTTACCTAAATTTTTTTCTTCAAGATGGAGGCCATGATTTTTAAGGTTTTGGAGCTTTGAAAATTCGTGAATAACAGGAGGAAGTCGGCTGGAGAAAAAAAATGGGGAATAGTTAGGGTTAATTGGTGAAAGGTTAGGTTAAAAGTAAAAGGGTGGACTATAAAGGCCCATAGGAAGATAGAAAGTTTAAGGCCTTTCAAATTTCTCTTTTCTATTTTGTAAATACATAAAAAAATCTGATAAAATAGATAAATAATCTCAGAAATAATGTAAATAAGAAAAATAAACAAATACATTTTAAATTATATAATTTATATAAAGAAAATATCAATATATGTGAAACTAGGCTAAATAAATTGAAACAACCCAAATAATCTTTGGAAAAATCTATTTTTAATCAAAATACATATAAAATTAATATTAATAAAGTATAAACACAGCAAATAAAAGTGAATGTATAAAATAAATAAATAAAGTAAGGAGTGGTTAAAATAACTGATGAATTGATGACAAAAGAAACTGTAAAAGAAACGTGAAACGACATTACGTTTCTTAGCCTTTAAACCTTTCAAACTTCTTAAATTTGTATACATAACTTGATATTCTGGAATTAATAATAATAACAGATAAGATTTCGAAAATTTATCAAAATATAAATATATATATATAATATTTATTAAATATATAAAGTTAAATTAAAGAAAATAGCTAAAATAGTAAACTAGTCTAGAAAATTTGAAATTACATGAAATAAATTTTAGAAAATTCATATGAGCTTGTAAATATTTTTAAACATAAATAATAATATAAAATAAAAGTAAATTCACAAAACAAAAACAAAAAATTTAAATATAACTTTAATGGAGAAAATAGCAGAAAATAAGAAAACAGCCTAAAAAAATAGGAAATAAATACAGTAAATTTTTGAAAAATTCTATTTTCATTTTAAAAATATCCAAAAGTCAAAGTATACATAATATAACATAAATATACAAGTTGGAATAAGATATATCAAATAAAATGTCATTTATAAAATTTAAAATAAAGACTATTGCTGAATAACCCAATATACACACAATATTGAAAACAATACAACTTTTGCAATTTAAATCCGTTTTCAACGAAACAAAAAGCAGTGTTCTTAAAATTTTATGTAATTTCATAATAAAAGATAAAATTTAAATTTCAAACTTTTAAAAATTTAAATTAAAAGTCAAAGTTTGATTAATTTGACCAAAATTCACTTTTTGGAAAATATTCTTTTTAGTCATGCTTTGGAATGATAATTCATATCAAAACTAAAGTTTATATTTAAAGTAACAACATTAATCATTCAAAAAAAAAGTTTTTAAATCAAAATTTAATTAAAATAATTAAAATATACAAAAAAAATAAATCACAAAATAAAGGGTTGTTACATGGCCCATACAATTGATTGAACAAGTCATCAATTCGGAACAAAAGAATTTTTTTGAACAATAGGTATGGATTCTAAAATCAGGTCGGAATACCCCAAAGTATACACTAGCTTGTCCAACTTCGGACTTGGATCCACACAAGAAATTACAACAAATTTTCCCAAATTTGATTTTGACCGTAATCATTCTATCGATACAATCTAATTTAGTTCCATATTTTGTTAACCAATTATTTCAAAAAAAAATTCAGATTCATTACAGTTAAAAACAAAAGGCTGAAAGAAAACTGATGAAGAGAATATGAAATAGGAACCTTTTATAATGTAAACAAAGATTCGCAGGGCCACCACCATACCAAAGCTTCTTCTTGTGGCTGCCAGGAAGCCATTAAAGAATTGATATCGGATGATGATCAAAAGAGATTGAAAGAAAAAGTTGTTCCTTGTTGTTACAGGGTATCGACCATTTGTAGTGGTACTTCCTATAACGACCCGAAATTTTCGATGATTTAAATTAGTTGGTTTATTAAGGTTTTGGTAAATAAATTAAGACGAAACAAAAATTTTGTAATTTAATAATGAAATGAATGCTTAAATTAAATGCAACCATGGAAATTAAAGCTAAGCATTAACAATTGAAATAAAATTTCGACAAATTGAAGTAATGTAAATTGTTATACTAGGCTAAACATTGAATATAAGAAAATAAACGTAAATAGTGAATCAATTAATGAATTATTAATAATAATAAATAGTAATTGAATAAAATCAATGTTCTATAAGTAATTATAATATTGTTTGTAAATGATAACTTACAAAAGTATGATTAAGAGTTAGTGGCAACAGTTGTTATAAGTTACCGGTATATTTTTGTAACGACCCGAAATTTTCGAAGCCGAAAATTTCAGATAGTTATGAAAAAGAAGAAAGAGATAGAAGAAGAAGAACAGGAACACCAAACATCTCCCATTCGCAGCGGATAAAATATAATAATAAATAATAACAGTTTACAAAAGAATACTATATCTGTCGATTATATTTAATATACATCAGAGTTTCACATATATACAGTCACTGAATATATACAATTATCATGTCTCGGGTTAACAATAATATAATTACAGCGGAAATATTCTATACGCTCCTGCCATGCAGCTCGCCTTTTGAGCTCCAGAACGTACCTACCTGAAAATCTGTAATACTCGGTCTGACCCGAGCATTACACAAATGTAAGACCCTGGTCAGGCTGGAAACCAGCGCGAGTAAACCTAACTAACAAGGAATACCAAGCAAACAACTTAAATAAACCCGGGTAACTTATATTAATTCACAAGCTCAAATTATTATAGACAACACTTAGGTCACATATACGTTTCTAAATACCAAAGATTTAGTTTTTAAAACAGCCCAATACCACCAAATCACTTCACTCCAGTATATAGATTTACATATCAATCTATAAAAATTCGAAGTGGTTTCGGGTATTTCCTAATACTCGATCCCGGTCTCTTCGAGTCTTGTCATCCTAACCCAAGTTATCCAAAATGAAATACGCACATGTCATATCGGAGATATCAACTCATTTAAAGAATTCAATACCATTCAATCATCCATAAGCAAAGCTTTATCACATACAAATCAATTCAATTAATTCTAATTGAATTTCAAACCTCAATCACTTAGATTCCTTTATTAACATTAATTAATTCCAAATCAATTAATTAGTCAACCTATCATTATTCATCTTAATTAATCACCCCGGATTAATTATTTTTCAATTAAATTTAAGTAATTATCTTCAATTAATTTCTCGATTTTAATTATTCTTAACCAAAAATGAATAAGAAATCTTAATTACTTTATAAATTAATCAATTTTTCATAAATTAATTATCTATATTAATTACATTAATTCTTAATTACTTATAGTAATTAATTTCTCATAAGTCATTATTTATTGAATTGATTTAGTCTTAATTAATCAATTTTTAATTACAACAATTATTATATAAATTAATAATTTCCAGTTATAATTTAATCTGTTCTAATCCAAATCAATTACTTTAATTCAACCACAATATTAATCATTCTCGATCAATTTCAATCTGTAATTATCTACCTTTTTATTTACTTCATTAAATAAATAAATTACTCCTCAATTAACTACTTTAATTAATCTCTTGATAAATTTCACAAGTAATTATATTTTATTAATTTCATTAAGTAATTACATATCAACCATCAATTGATTTTTCTAAATTAATTTAACTTAATCCTTAATTAATTCAAACCCTTAATTACTAAATTAATTAGCACAATCATTAATTAATTGAATTGATTCATTATCCATTCAAATTATTCTACCTACTTAATGAATCACCAATCATTAAACCCTTATTAACTCGAGAATCAAACAAAACCATAGTCACAGATCATCAGCACACATTCAATCAACTCAATCAATCAACCAATTATTTAAATTTAACTATTTAAATTTAAATAATACCAGACGAGTGAGATTTACTCACCTTTGATTTTTGCTTTGAAATCCACTTCAAACTGGCTTGTTTCCATGATTTTACACCTTGAATAAACATCATACAATTTCTTAATATTTAAATTAACCAAACAATTAATTTCCCATTCAATAAATTTAAATTTGAACTTTCCTTTAATAAATTGCTTAGTGACTGAAATAATTAAATGTGTTAATAACAAATTCATCACCATAATGCATTATCCACAATTAACAGTAAGTTCTAAACATGCATATTTATTTTATTTCATTTATAAAAACTTTACTGTTGATTTAAATAATAAGTCAATAAATTTACGAGCTGCATAAAAATAATATATATAAGTTTTTAAAACTGATTTTATATGAACTCTTATATTTTTCAAAAACTTATACACTTACTGTCCCATATATATATATATAACTGATTTCAAAATAAAATTATTTAAACCTTATGTTAATTCACTATTTGAAATCAGTAACTCTAATCTTACCCTTTTTCTTTTAAAAAAGAAAAAAAAATCAAAGCTTTAAAAATAAATGTTCATTATTATCATAAATATTTGCCTGCACATAATTATTCAAATCATTGAAAAAAAAACAACAACAGGTGATATACCTGTAATTAAATCCTTGAAATCATCTAGCCGTAACCCTAGCCTCGACATGCCTACTCGCGCACGCGAGCTACATCCGATCGCCACAACTGCCGCCACCACAAGGCTCCACGCGAACTGCCACCGCAAGGGACGCGACCCTCCCTAATGCCGATCGAGAGTGCTTCGGCAAGAGCGACAACGAAATTGCGAGCATCACTGCCTCGAGCTCGAGTTCGAGCCGAGCTTGCGATGTCGATCCTTTCCCCATTTCCCAAATCGTCCCAAGCTCCAAAACCCCCCTTTTTTTATGAATACGAATTCGTGAAGAATGGAAGGGTAACGAAGATGAGATACGCGATTTGAAAAAGAAGGAAGCCATTTTGTTATTCGTTCAGAAGATTTTTTTTTTCCTCTCTGCATTTTCCAAAGTACACGGCTTTAATAAAAAAAAGAGATAGCTTCTTGCGTACGAGTGCTTGTTTTAATTAATTAATTTTTTATATATTATAGAGGGTCCAAAATGCCCCGATACTTGCTACTAAAATTTCAAACTCCTCTTAAGGAATGCCGCTAGGCGATTTTAAAGTTTTACCCGCGTCCCGAACACGATGGAACGTGTTTCGGAGGCTAATTCAATCATATGCACGAGTTACGGAAGTAAACGATCAATTTTAAATTAAACGATATAATTTCAAACTGAACAAATCACTTTTAAATTAAATTCTAACCATTCTATTATCTTCAGTATCATCATTATAAATTTTATAAGTCTTCAAATTATTTTAACAGGCTTACAATTCCAGATTCAACACTAACCCAATGTCGAATTATATAATTCAATAATTTAATTATCAAGTAAATATTAATATTTGGAATTCAAGTTAAAATTAACTTTTAAATATTTAAAATCAATTAACAATTCCAATTTAAGTTATTAGAAATTCCGGGTCGTCACATTCCTCCCCCCTTAAAAGAATTCGTCCCCGAAATTACTAGATAGGAAGAATGGTTCAAAACCCGTTTACTTTTTCCCAAAACCCACAATTCAACATCTTACCAACTATCTTTTATAAAAGATCACTTATCAATATTACCAACTTCTCAAATCCTCCCACAGTTTTTAAACAATACCCTTCTGCCCAATCATTCAAATTTCAATTTAAAACCAAATTTTGAATTATCAAAATTTTTCTAACTCTCTAAATTTTCGAAAGTTTTTGCCAGCGTCTCCTTTGCGCGGCTAGCTCGGTACAACTACAAAAGGCCTCTACGGGCTCCCAAATTCCAAAAGAAAACAAAAGCCAAGTGGCTAGATCAAAATCCCAATCCAATTTCATACAGAAAATTTAAATACATACCTTTTTGTCGGGCAACTAAAATTTATCCTTTGGAATCAAATCCAGTTTTCTTTTCCCTTTATAATACCTGCATAACCTACTTAGCAATAATATCCAATCATATCCCTTTCACATCTTTACATACTTTTCCTTACAGAAGTTTTCATATCCATTTCTATTCAAACTAGTTTTTCCCATTTTCATACGAATTCAATTTACTTTAAATTTTGAATATTAAATTTTATCTTTCAAGTATAACTAATTCATACTAGTTCATCTACTAATTTACTTTAAATTTTCAATTGAAATTGTTTTGTCGTTAACCAAATTTTTCTCAAAAATTTTCTAACTCCCAAATTTTCGAAATTTTTTTGGCAGAGTCTCCTTTGTACGGAGGAGCTTTTGCAATTTGACAAGACATATAAATATGTATACATCGACCCACCCGGTCGGAAAAAGCAAAAACAGTTCATATTTCCAATTTTTATTGCGTAGGCGTACCTTATTTAGCATTTTAAGCAAGCAGCTTATTTATTTAGGCAATTAGCGCAATCCAAACCAGCCAAACGGCCTTCAGGTACCTGTACGTACTCAATTCACACATATAAGCACTATATATACGAAGTTTATAACATTTCTCTTACTTAAACAACCATAACACTTCAATTCTAAAAGAAATGCATTCAAAATAACTTCCACAAGCAATTTATATGTCTTCAAAAGTAATTCAATTGCTTTCAACCACTTCATAAGCCATTTCATTCAATTTTAATGGTTTGCAACTTAATTGCTTACATTCAATTTATTTTTTTAATTCAACCAAGCTCATATTCAATTAAATTGATCCTAAATTTAATTTATTTAATCTCTATCAACTTATAGAATTTTAATTTCTTTGCTTACGTCAAGCGACAACTATATTTTTTTTATATAAATGCGGCCATATTCGCTTTATAGAGTATTCATTTTAGTTTATAACTACCTTTAAATTAATTTCAACTCATTCTATATTTCATTCCATTTCATTTCTAATTTATTTACCAACCATTCATTGCATTTCATTTTATCTCAACCTTGGATTCATCCAAAACAATTTATTAAACTTGGCACATTCAATACTTATAAATTAACAACCATTTCCAAATTAATTCAACCCAGACTTTCACTTTTGCTCGAAGCCAACTTATTTTCTCACTCGAAACCAAGCTTTTATTAAAGAAATTCTACTTTAAATTAATTCGCCTCATAACTTAAGTCCATTCTGATAATCCAATTCCAATTGAAACTCTGATTTAATTTTTATTCAATCAGACTTCATCCACTTATTATTTAATTCAATCGACTCATTTATTCACCCCATTTTTAATTTTTAATTCATCTACTAAATTCATTTTCAAATTTATTTCATGAATAAAAAGCCATTCTCAATCTATTTCTACTCAGTCTGGATTTTATTTGCAACTCAAACTATTTCTATTACAATTCATTTCATTTCATTCGACAACACTTCCCTTATATCTAATTTACTTGCAAGTTTCGTTAAATATTATTCAAATCACACTTGAATTTTATTTATAATTCAAACCATCACTATTCTGATCCAACTCTATTTATTTCTATATTTTTACAACATCTCCACTTATTTAATTCAATATCAAATCCAAGTCGAATTCTATTTACAATTCGAATTCATTTCCAAACTCCATTATTAACTTACAATTTATTTATTTATCCAAGTTAAATTTATTAATATACTCAATCAATTAATTATTTAGCCAATTAGCTTATTCTAATTTTATATCAAGATTCGATTTTATTACAAAATAACTTTATTAAATTTTCCCGAGTTCAATTTATTTTATAATTCCAGTTTGGATTTTCCCTTTTATTCTCCCGAAATTCCAACACCTTATTAAAAATTTTAGGAATGCTTTTAAATTCAGATAATACTATTAAAATAGCTTTTAATAAATATACTTTTATAACTCGATGTCTCTACCAGTCCATCCTTGTTCTCATAGAAATTCGGTCATACGTTGATCAGGCGTAGGAATGAAAATCTATAAGTACTTGGTAGACCCGTTTTCAACATCCAGTGAAAATACTTTTGAAAATAATTTTATTGAAAATATTGAAAACAGTTTTTGAAAATAATTTTATTGAAAAAATTGAAAACAGTTTTTGAAAATAGAGGAAATATCTTTGGTGAGAATGCTCTGGAAATCATCACCCCCCATCCATGGTCGCAGTTACATCTAGGGTTACGTTGTCATTGCAACAAAAGCCCATGTAACTGCAGGCTCTCCGCGGCCTCTCGATTACGCCATGGAACCCACAACAGATCACAGTTACATTCCAGGGTTACGTTGCCATCACAACAAAAGTCCATGTAACTGCAGGCTCTCATTAGTCTCTGATTTTCGCTGTCAAAATGAAACTTCTCCACTCCTACATAGGTCGCAGTCTACCGATATAAAATCAAAGGTAGACTGTTGGCTCTCAACAGCACACACGACTTCCGCTATGTTACCATAGGTCGCAGTCTACCGATATAAAATCAAACGTAGACTGTTGGCTCTCAGCAGCACACACGACTTCCGCTATGTTACACATTACTCATAATCCCCAGGAACTAGTTTTGTCCGGACTCCTCACCGGATCAACTTTAGAACCCCCCTTGGAGCTCAAGGCAGCACCACCCGGCGGCACTCCTAAGAAGTTCATTTCAAGAGAGCACCTTTTTCCCCAGAGCCATCATCAAAACACTTTATACTATACATATATAGTATCTTTCAAATCATACACCTAGTATGATCTCATACAAAGCTTCTTTACACAAAATCGATTATCTAAAAATCGATAGTTCTCAAACTAGGCTTTCCAAATTTTAATATTGATTTTACCCAAAAATCAAAAGCCTTTCCAAATTCAAAGGTTCCTAAAACCTTTTTCAAAATCCTCATAAGATCCTTTATATATATATATATTCAGATATATATAATTTCTATAAACTTTGGATCCTTTCAAACTCGTATAAAACTCTTTTTTTTATACTTCAAACATCTTCAAAAATCCTTTTCTTCTGGCAATAAATTTAACAAGGGGAGATTTATCATATATAACAAAGATATATAACTTTGTTTATTCAAATCAAACATTCAAATTTGATTACTCTTTCCAATATCAATTTCATTCAAAACCGTACGATGTACATCTATCATCCGTATGCTATACCAATCAGATCGCTCGCTCGATCACACAATTTCACTTCCGAACTAGTATCATCCACCCGACTTCCTAGTGCGGACACATATCTGGTTTCTTGATTAGAAACCGTCATTCTCCTTGCATAGCCATAACTAAGATAGAGAATATCCAGAACCAATCAACAATCCATATCCAGGTTCGCCGTCGAAAATCGAGTGAAAAATCCCAACTCGGATCGATAAACTATCTCGAAATTCTGTGCTCGAATTTGGATCAAATCTCTATGAGAATAGAATAATATACGTACATCCTATGTATTTATTTTCATTGATTATTAGCCAAAATCAATTTCCATTCTATTCACATTCGCCTCAATTAATTATCACTTCAACCCTTATCTCAATTGGGTATTTAATCAATAACAGTTTGAACTCCGACCAGTTTATATTTAGAAAATAGCTTAAAAATTGAAAAATAGGTAAGTAGTTGAAAAATAGTTATTAGTTTGCAAAATAGCTATAAAATAGTTAACTAATTACAAAATAGTTGGAAAATAGTTAAGTAGTTTCAGAAATTTTAGGTAATTGCAAAATAGTTGGAAAATTGTAATCTATTTGTAAAATAGTTGAAAAAAATAGTAATTAGTTTATAAAACAGTTGAAAAATAGTTAAATTGTTTCAAAAATATTTGCAAAACAAGTATAAAATAATTTGGCTTTAAGAAAGAAAGGTTGTATTAGCTTAGAAAAATAAATTTATATGAAAACAATTTATTTAAAATAGTCTAGAGTCAAGTTCACTTCCCTTACAACTCAATTTAAATTCCATTTAAATTGACCCAATTCCAATTCAAATAACTCCAAATTCCATTGGACTTGATTTATTCCCATTTCAACTTCAATCCTAATTTGAATAACTCCAATTTCTATTGAAATTTATTTAATCCCAATTCAAGTGGAATCAATCTTGATTCCTTTCCCAATTAAAATCAAATTCCATTTGATTTTAGTCCTGTTCAACTCTAATTATAATTTCAAATTATTCCAATCAATTTGAATTATTAGCAACTGAACCCATTTCAAATTCAAATTATTTCAACATAATCCAATCCAATTTTCCATTTAAATTCTTAAACTTATACATCTTCAATCACCAATCCAATTAATTCAAACCAAATTCAAATTTGAACTAATTCAATTTAAATCTTGAATTTAAACTATCTTGAATTATATAAATTCGAGTTAAATTCTCAAAGGTTGGTTTAACCATTTGAACCAAATTAACCTTTATTAATAGTTTTTACTCAATTTAATTTCTGAGTCCAATTCTCAAAATTCCATTTTAAATTATCTTATGTATTTCGAGATTCAAATAAGAGTTCAATACAATTTTATTTTAAAATTTTAATTTATTATTAAATTTTATCTTCCAGTTTGAAGCCAGCGCTTAAATAATTTTAATTTACAAACTCAATTATTCAAATTTTCAGTCTAGAGTGATTCCATATCCTTAATTTCAAATTAAAATTAGATTTCCCTTTTATCTCAATAATGAATATATTACCACACTTTATTCCTTATTTATTAAAACAAATCCAATTTGCAATTTAAAGATTTCTAACAACAATAGGGTGATATCATTCAATTTATTTCAAAACGTCCACCCCTTTCCAATTTCCAGATCTCAAACCCATTTTAAGATCACACAACCTACCAATTCAAATTAACCATTTAACTTTCCAAGTTAAATTCCAATTTCATCTTAAAATCTCCAATTTAAGTTGTTCATTCAAACTTATTTAACTTCTCCCAAGTTAAATTCAATTTACTTAATCCAATCAACCTTACTCAATTTGAATTCCCGCTTCAAACTTCAAAATTCGTTTCCTCTTATAAGTTCAAAACTTATATCTCTTGGGGTTTTTACATCACACTTCAGGGAAAATCAAAATTCAACCTCTTAGAGTTTATTTCAAATTATCTTTGATATCATATATACATCCATACATATATACATATTTGTTTTTTTTGCCCTCCCAGCCATGTTTTAAAATTATAAACCACCTTTGGTTTTAAATTCAAATCAATTTTCAAACAACCCACTGTTTAGAACAAGTCCCAATTATCCAAATAATACTTATGTATTATTTTTCATTACTTTGAATTGAAAAATTATACTCTTCTTATAAATTTACTTCATTTGACTTACTTAATAACAAATATCTCATTATTAAATACAACAATTAGTTATGATAATACCCAAGGTTATCATATCTAGATACCCATTTTCTTTTTATGTTATTCTTATCCATATAAATTCAAGGTTAAATTTCAGTTGAATCCCATTTCAACTTACCTTTATTTAAAGCTTTTAAACAATTTAATTTCTGGATTCTAATTTTAGAATTTCATTTTCAATTAATTAAATTTTGATTTGGTTGTATTTCCATTTCTACTTAATTTAATTCCAATTCAAGACTTCAATTTTGTTGTATTATATCACTTCTAAATTTAAATTTCAATAATTTAACAACCAATCACCCTAATATTTATTAGAAGGAAATATTACTTTATATATCAAAATATATTTTTATATAAAATCATTTAAAACCTTTATATAAGAAAATAACAAGTATGCTCTCATATATTTATATGCTCAAATCTACTACGGACTCTAATTAATGAGTAATCCCCACCATAGCCAAGGTTCTCGCTTAACCTTTCAGCTCTGATACCAAATGTAATGACCCGAAATTTTCGAAGCCGAAAATTCCAGATAGTTATGAAAAAGAAGAAAGAGATAGAAGAAGAAGAACAGGAACACCAAACATCTCCCATTCGCAGCGGATAAAATATAATAATAAATAATAACAGTTTACAAAAGAATACTATATCTGTCGACTATATTTAATATACATCAGAGTTTCACATATATACAGTCACTGAATATATACAATTATCATGTCTCGGGTTAACAATAATATAATTACAGCGGAAATATTCTATACGCTCCTGCCATCCAGCTCGCCTACTGAGCTCCAGAACGTACCTACCTGAAAATCTGTAATACTCGGTCTGACCCGAGCATTACACAAAAGTAACACCTGGGTCAGGCTGGAAACCAGCGTGAGTAAACCAAACTAACAAGGAACACCAAGCAAACAACTTAAATAAACCCGGGTATCTTATATCAATTCAGCTCAAATTATTATAGACAACACTTAGGCCACATATACGTTTCTAAATACCAAAGATTTAGTTTTTAAAACAGCCCAATACCACCAAATCACTTCACTCCAGTATATAGATTTACATATCAATCTATAAAAATTCGAAGTGGTTTTGGGTATTTCCTAATACTCGATCCCGGTCTCTTCGAGTCTTCTCATCCTAACCCAAGTTATCCAAAATGAAATACACACATGTCATATCGGAGATATCAACTCATTCAAAGAATTCAATACCATTCAATCATCCATAAGCAAAGCTTAATCACATACAAATCAATTCAATTAATTCTAATTGAATTTCAAACCTCAATTACTTAGATTCCTTTATTAACATTAATTAATTCCAAATCAATTAATTAGTCAACCCATCATTATTCATCTTAATTAATCACCCCGGATTAATTATTTTTCAATTAAATTTAAGTAATTATCTTCAATTAATTTCTCGATTTTAATTATTCTTAACCAAAAATGAATAATAATGTAACATCCCGCCTTTTCGTACGATTTAAACAGACACACGTGCCCATTCAAACCATACGGAACGGCGGATTGTTATGGGGAATATAAGAAGAACAAGAAAGACATAAACAAAAAGGAATCTCACAGCGGAAAGATAAAATATAATAATCAAATATACAGTTCATGAAGCTGTTTTACAAAACTTTTGATTACATTTATACAATACATATCAGAGTACACATACCAGAGAATACTAATTAATGCAGCGGAATTAAATGGTGTAGTGGAACCATATAATCTATAGTAATAATAATAAAATCTTCGTCTTCTTCCTCTAGAAACAAAATCTTCCAATCCTGAAACGCTCGGACTGACCCGAGCAAATTGAAAAGACAAAACACTCGAGTCAGAACTAAAGGATCTTATGTAAGTTAAATCAACAGAAAATAAATATGAGTGCAGTAACTAAAAAGATGCTCGGGATTTACATCTCTGAAGGATCCGTTAAACTATTTATTATGTAGTATATTTCGCTATATACAGTAGTGTCTAATTAGTAAAGTATAATCATATAGAAAATAGCGTTAAGGGGATGGTGAACCTTAACGCGGTCGGATCTTTAAAACCAAAATCGTAGTGGGCTCGATATAAGGAGATGACACGGCACGCAAGGAAATGCCAGGGTGGATACACCGTTTTCACTCCCGGACCGGTGGTGACGGCAAGCCAGCAGCTTCCGCCCACCTTGAACAATACCCCCGAATCAAAGTGGCGCCACACAAAAGTAATAGAATGGTTTTCCGATGGAGCATGCTCGATGAAAGGGTGCGACCCTCTGTGTAGCCCGGTATAGCTCCTGTTTTAGTCATTTATGCCAACTCACGGGAGTTGGGTCCACGTAATATACCTCAAGAACGTCGCCACCATCCTACTTCATTCTGAAATCTCCACCGCGTACACAGTTGTTAAAGTGGTTTTCGGTATTGGCCGGCTATAAGACAATATCCGATCCCGGTCTCTTTAACAACCAATCGTTATATTTTTCACACCGGATGGTTCTTTTATATTTCAAAGGTCGATTTACAATTATATTAAAATATCATATTCGATTTCAAAACATATCACTTCAAATCATAGTCATTTTCAAATCATATTCGCTTTCAAACCCTGTTCACTTTGAAATCATTTCTAGTTTCCAAAACCATAATTTCTTCCCAATTTCATATTTCCAAACAGGTTACATTTTTACTTCAAATCATCAATTCAGTTTATTCTCTTTTAAAACCCATCATTTAATTAACATTTCCTCTTTACTTAGACTGGAAATTTAGAAATAGTTTAAATAAGTATAGTAGTTATAAATAATTAAATTACTCTAGAATAGTTTAACTATAGATTAAAATATTGTTTAATTGATCTAAGACGGTTAAGTAAATTTATAGTGGATTAACATAATTTAAAAATAGATTTATTAGCTTTAAAATAGATTAATTAGTTTTAAAATAACTTAAAAAGGGTTAACTAGTTTAATATAAATTAAATGGTTTTAAAATCTAGGTTAAAATGATTTGATATATAGTTGAAATAGGTAAAATAGTTTAATAGTTTAAAATCTTAATAATTACAGTCTTTATGGTAATATATTTTAAAATAGTTTATATTAAAATATGACTTTTAAAATACTATCAATTTACTATTCATTTCATTTCCACACAAAAACCATTTCAATTTTTTTTTTCCAACAAAATCCACTTTCAAAACTCCATTCTGATTCCATAAATAAAACATTGCGTTTACATCGATTTCAGTTCATGTTTGAAATATTAAATTACATTTTTTTCATTTTTAAATACACTTCAAAGTTATATTTCAACAACTCAAATTTCTCAATTTTGACAAGTTTCACTTTTATTCAAAATTTCAACTTTGAAATTACATATAATTTCTTTTTAACAATACCTTAAAACCAATACAAATTTTATCATAAACTCAAATTCCGATAATAATTCAATCCGTAGAAATCATATGTTTCTCAAATTAGCATCTAAATTCAGATTCAAAAATTTAAGCTTTAAAAAGGAATCATTTAATTTAACCCATCCGGTGTCCGTATAAAATTTTCTACCCTAGGGTCAAGTGGTGCGGATATTTATCATTTCAATCCGCAATTTAAATTTTTACGGTTATATATCATTTCAAACCGCAATCCCGAATTAATAAAAATAATCCATAACGAACTTGCAGTTTATATTTATATATAAAATAAACATCCATTTATCCAAATATCAACCATCAACCATTATTTGCCACCATCATCCAATTTAAACAATCATCGATATAGAGCATATAAATTATACAGGTAATAAATAACATGTACTAACTAACAGTTTATATTCAATAATAAATCTAATAACTGTTAAACTAGCAGTTTATATGCAAAATAAATGTAAACTTAACTGGCAGTTAATATGATATAAAAATAAACATAACTATGACAGACAGTTAATATGCAAATAAATGAATTCTAACTGTCAAATTATATGCAATAAATAAATAAACTTACAGTTTATATTAAATAAATACGTTTAAACAGAAATAGTAAATAAAACACGCCAAACAGTCATAAACAAATTTTTACTCATATTTAAATTCAATTTAACAAACATAAGAAATTTTAGAAGTTGCGAGTGGGTTAAAACACTCACCTTTTGAATTTAAATCGAATTTAAATCCGATTTAAACCCAAAAATTCAACGGTCTCCAAATTCATCCAAACCAGCGTCATCAGGTCCGGAATTTAATTTCGATCCTAACAAAAAAAATCTCGCGTGAAAACGACTTCGTACGCGAAAATTATGACGAAAATTCAATTGAAACAAAAATAAAGTAAATAAACAAAAAGAACACAAACTTCACCCAAGTCATAGTCCACGTCAGAAGCTCCCTGTACGTGTCTTCCCACGCAATGAACGCGCCCCCCCAGAACGAAGGAACCGAACCCATTCCACGTCTATTGACCGTCCTTTGACCATCAATTGCATCCACCTCCGGCCACCGTTCACCAAGCTACCACCACCATTGACCTCACCTTGATGAGCCGCCTGCATCCCCCTAGGTCCGGCCCTCTCTAGTCACGGCCGGCCGCCGCCTATAGCCTAGGGCCGAAACCCTAATTTCAAAATCTACGACGATCTAGCCATTAACCAACCATGAAACTCACATGGATGCGATCCCCTCAGCCCTCTCCACAAAACCCAGAAATCGTTTGACGATCTGACGAAGTTTGTTACGGCGATGATGTAAGGCCGAAAATGATTTGAATTTTACTGGACGAATGATAGCTTCAATCGAAAAACAAATCACACCAGCAGATTACGAACACTGAGAACTATGACATATATTTTTGTGGAATTTTTCTAGAGAGTTTGAATTTTCATTGAAATTTTGAACTGTAGATAGATCTAGGTTTTGCAACCATTGAGGAAGAGAAAGAGATGAAGAAAATGAACATACAGCCAAATGAAAATAGAAAGGAGGCTAGGGTTTATCACAGCATATTTATAGACAAATAGAAGAAGGCTAGGTGGGCACGAATTACGAACGTGCTAAACGGAAGTTGGCCCAAAAAAACCCGTTCTGACCCCAGAACGAAATTTATTAAACCCATATATCCAAATAGGTATTTTAAAATATTCTGAACGCGATGGAAAAAGTTTCACGTCCAAATTCGATCGTATGAAGAAGTTATGCTGAAAACGAAATTTCCAAATTGATTTCAAATTGATTTCAAGGCGTTTCGCGTTCGTACGATCAAACGACAAGTCCGATCGATACGAAACTTGAAACCCTTCAAAAATTCACCGATACGGATGCGATGAAACTGGTTTCGTCGAAATCCGAGTCCGTGACTAAAATGGCTAATTTTATATTAATTAAAAAAAATTAGTGAATAAAATCCAATCTTTCATATATAAGTTTTAGTATTGAAAAATTTTATCACTTTATAATTCTCAAATATTTATAATGATTTAACAATTTTTAAATGTCAAATTATTAAAGATTTATCAATTTATCATTGAAAATTTCAAATTTACAATGTTAAGTATAAATTTTAATTTATCCAAAAATTAAACTTAACTTCCCACGAAATTCATTTATCACCAAGTATAAATTTAGTATTGGTTCATGGTCTACTATTATTGTTATCCTAAATTGTCAACTTAAACTCCGCTAACGTAATATTCAACATTTAATTCCCATTTAATTGCAATAGCGCAATTTCAAATTTTTTTTTCTAAATAAATTTTAAATAGATCTTATTTCAATGACAAATTAAATTAACGAAAATTACGGGTCGTTACAAATAAATCTTAATTACTTTATAAATTAATCAATTTTTCATAAAATAATTATCTTTATTAATTACATTAATTCTTAATTACTTATAGTAATTAATTTCTCATAAGTCATTATTTATTGAATTGATTTATTCTTAATTAATCAATTTTTAATTACAACAATTATTATATAAATTAATAATTTCCAATTATAATTTAATTTGTTCTAATCCAAATCAATTACTTTAATTCAACCACAATATTAATCATTCTCGATCAATCTCTATCTGTAATTATCTACCTTTTTATTTACTTCATTTAATAAATAAATTACCCCTCAATTAACTATTTTAATTAATCTCTTGATAAATTTCACAAGTAATTATATTTTATTAATTTCATTAAGTAATTACATATCAACCATCAATTGATTGTTCTAAATTAATTTAACTTAATCCTTAATTAATTCAAACCCTTAATTACTAAATTAATTAGCACAATCATTAATTAATTGAATTAATTCATTATCCATTCAAATTATTCTACCTACTTAATGAATCACCAATCATTAAACCCTTATTAACTCGAGAATCAGAAAAAACCAAAGTCAAAGATCATCAGCACACATTCAATCAACTCAATCAATCAACCAATTATTTAAATTTAACCATTTAAATTTAAATAATACCAGACGAGTGAGATTTACTCACCTTTGATTTTTGCTTTGAAATCCACTTCAAACTGGCTTGTTTCCATGATTTTACACCTTGAATAAACATCATACAATTTCTTAATATTTAAATTAACCAAACAATTAATTTCCCATTCAATAAATTTAAATTTGAACTTTCCTTTAATAAATTGCTTAGTGACTGAAATAATTAAATGTGTTAATTAACAAATTCATCACCATAAAGCATTATCCTCAATTAACATTAAGTTCTAAACATGCATATTTATTTTATTTCATTTATAAAAACTTTACCGTTGATTTAAATAATAAGTCAATAAATTTACGAGCTGCATAAAAATAATCTATATAAGTTTTTAAAACTGATTTTATATGAACTCTTATATTTTTCAAAAACTTATACACTTACTGTCCCATATATATATATATATATATATATATATATATATATATATATATATATATAGCTGATTTCAAAATAAAATTATTTAAACCTTATGTTAATTCACCATTTGAAACAGTAACTCTAATCTTACCCTTTAAAAAAAAAATCAAAGCTTTAAAAATAAATGTTCATTATTATCATAAATGTTTGCCTGCACATAATTATTCAAATCAGTGAAAAAAACAACAACAGGTGATATACCTGTAATTAAATCCTTGAAATCATCTTGCCGAAACCCTAGCCTCGACCTGCCTACTCGCGCACGCGAGCTACATCCGATCGCCACAACTGCCGCCACCACGAGGCTCCACGCGAACTGCCACTGCCATCGCAAGGGACGCGACCCTCCCTAATGCCGATCGAGAGCGCTTCGGCAAGAGTGACATCGAAATTGCGAGCGTCACTGCCTTGAGCTCGAGTTCGAGCCGAGCTTGCGATGTCGATCCTTTCCCCATTTCCCAAATCGTCCGGAGCTCCAAAATCCCCTTTTTTTTTATGAATACGAATTCGTGAAGAATGGAAGGGTAACGAAGATGAGATACGCGATTTGAAAAAGAAGGAAGCCATTTTGTTATTCGTTCAGAAGATTTTTTTTCCTCTCTGCGTTTTCCAAAGCACACGGCTGTAATAAAAAAAGAGATAGCTTCTTGCGTACGAGTGCTTGTTTTAATTAATTAATTTTTTTTAATATTATAAAGCG
Organism: Allium cepa; assembly: GCA_030765085.1. NCBI lineage: Eukaryota > Viridiplantae > Streptophyta > Magnoliopsida > Asparagales > Amaryllidaceae > Allium > Allium cepa. Next base: position 1,050,157,548 of record CM060941.1, read on the forward strand.
TCCTAAATGCCCGGATAATTGCTACTGAAATTTCAAACTCCTCTTAAGGAATGCCGCTAGGCGATTATAAAGTTTTACCTGCGTCCCGAACACGATGGAACATGTTTCGGAGGCTAATTCAATCATATGCGCGAGTTACGGAAGTAAACGATCAATTTTAAATTAAACGATATAATTTCAAACTGAACAAATCACTTTTAAATTAAATTCCAACCATTCTATTATCTTCAGTATCATCATTATAAATTTTATAAGTCTTCAAATTATTTTAACAGGCTTACAATTCCAGATTCAACATCGAACCCAATTTCGAATTATATAATTCAATAATTTAATTATCAAGTAAATATTAATATTTGGAATTCAAGTTAAAATTAACTTTTAAATATTTAAAATCAATTAACAATTCCAATTTAAGTTGTTAGAAATTCCGGGTCGTCACAATTTTAATCCATTAAATTGAATTGGAAACAATTGCAATAAATCTAAATAAATTATTACGTTAATGTTAATTAAGGTAATATTGAAAATAATGTTAATATTATCCATAATAGGACAATTTCTTTAATTTAAAAGAATGGAAATGAAGACTTATCAATTTAATAGGATTTGAACTATAATAATTGGATTTATTGTAATTAAATGAAATTAAATATTTAAATATTACGTTAATGGAGATTAAGATGAAATTTGAGAATATTAATGTAATAAATCATGAACCAATGTTAGTTGCATCCTTATGGTAATAAAAGACTTGAATAACAAGGTTAAAAAGTTAATAAATGGATTTTTTGGAATTTTAAATTCATAAATTTCTTAATATAATGAAATTTAACCTTAACGCTGAAATTGATGGATTAATCAATTTTAATTGACATTTAAATTTGTTTAAATTATTGTAATTGTTTAAGAAATCAAAAAATGATAAGATTTGTTAATTTTGGAATTGAAATTGAAAAAGTGATTTAATTAATTAATTATTAATTTATTTAATAACTAGAAAATAGCCATTTTGGTCACTGACTCGGATTTCGACGAAACTAGTTTCATCCGATCCGCAATGGTGAATTTTTGTAGGATTTCAAGTTTCATAGCGATCGGACTTGTCATTTGATCTTATGGACTCGAAATGCCTAAAAATCAATGAAATTGAAATCAATTTGAAATAACTTGATTTTTGCATAACTTCTTCATACGATGGAATTTGGACTTGAAACCTATTCCATTGATTTTAAAATATTTTAAAACATCTATTTTGATATATGGGTTGACCCAATTTCATTTCGGAGTCGAAATGGGCCTTTTGGGCTATGTATCGTTCAATTTTCCTAACCAAATCGAGCCCATCTGTTCTATTTTGTTCTGCCTATATATATCCAGTTATAAACCCTAGCCTATTTCTTATGTTCATTTTTCTGTACGTACAATTCCAATTGCTCCTCTTTCTCAATAGTATACAAACTCAAAATTTCACAGTCCAATTTCAATATCAAATTCAAATCAAAATTTTCAAGCTCCACTACTATATCAAATTTTATATCGATTTGAGCTCTCGAAGAGCGCATCTCAGATCTAAATTTTTTTTTCGATTTGAAGCTCTGGTTGTCCAGAAATTGAAGAATAAGGCTCGTCCGTTCATCGCGCATCGATCGACTTCATCGGATCGTCAAATCGATTTAGGGGTTTTGTAGAGGGGGCCGAGTGTTGTTCATCGGCGTGGTTCGCAGGCAGTTTCAACGGTTAGATCGTCGGCAAGAATAGGACTAGGGTTTGCTTCTTGGTGGCGGTCGGCCTGTTGTGCACAATTTGGGGAGGTGTCAAGGCGGTTCGTGGTCTTGGCGCGTGGTCTTGGAGACGAGGGCAACGCCTCTGGCGCGGCGGCGTGTGGGCGCTGTGGCGCGCATGCGCAATCTGGCTGTGGCTGCTGAGGGTTTCGATCGAAACCGTGCCCTGTAGCTTGCGTGAAAGGAGATGTAAGCAGTGACGGGGCAGGAAGTGATAACGGCATATTTATTTATTTTTTGATTTATTTTTTTGATTTTTAACTTGTTCTAATCTACATAACTGTCACATGCAAGGTCGAATTCACGTGCGGTTTTCTCTGCTAGGTTTGGATTGTAATTCCGGACATTTTGGTGCTAGTTTGGACGAATTCGGAGACTGTTCAAAATTTGAGTTTAAATTGGATTTAAATTCAATTTAAACTCAAAAGGTGAGTGTTTTAACCCATTCACAACGTCTAAAATTTCTTATGTTTGTTAAATTGATATATAATGTGATTAGAAATATATTTATGACCGTTTGACATTTTTTTAATCATCATATTGGTTAAATTGAATTTATGGAATTAAGTTGTTATTTAATTTATTATTTCATATAAACTGCTGGTTAAATTGTTATTTAATTTATTATTGAATATAAACTGCCAGTAAATACCTGTTATATATTATCTGTTCTATATTGATGTTATTGTTTGAATTGGATGATGATTGTGATAAATGGTTGATGATTGATATTGGATGAATGGATGTTGTATTTTATATTATTATAAACTGGAAGTAGTTATGCATTTTTATTTCATTCGAGATTGCGGTTTGAAATGATATATAACAGTATTTTTATTTTAAGTTACGGATTGAAATGATAAATTCCGTATCACTTGACCATAGGGTAGAAAATTTTATACAGACGTCGTGATCTATATCTAAAATATTTTGAAAATGATTTCTATGGTTTTGGAAAGAAATACATGGTTTAATAAATATTTATTTTTGATATTATATAAATATTATTTTTATATATAGTTAAATGCTTGAATTTAAGCTATGTATAAGTTTGTTAAATAAAAATTAAGTTCAATAATAGAGATTGATTTTATTAAAATAAAGGTGAGTAAGTATTTAAATTTTATTTTAATATGGAGCGTATAATGATTTAAATAAATTAAGGTTGGGAGATAAATTTGAGATTTATTTGAAATTAAGTTTATTTAAGAATTAAACTCAAAAAGGTTGATGTAAAATTTATTAAATTGGAAATTTTAAAAGGTATATTTATTATAACTTGAATTTGGGGTCAAGGTGAATTAAATGATTATTTCAAGTATAAATGAATTGAAGGAAATATTTATATTTGTGATTTGAGTTTTATTTAAATGATAAGGGATTTATTATGTAAAATATTTCAAAACTAAATAATAGAAAATTTAATTGTTGAATCGAAATTATCAAATTCAGTTTTGAAATATTGGAATATTTAAAACCTTGAAATATATCGAAATTGAAATGTTTTATAGAAATTGAAACGTTTCGAATTTATGGATTTCAAAGTTTTTTTTTTTTTTTGAAGTTTTATAATTTCAAATGTCTGGTTTCGAAGTGTATAAATCTAAGAGTGCTATGATTTTGAAAAAGGGATATATTTGAAATAAAAATGATATTATATTTATTTGGGTTTTAATAAAAATGATATCATATTGATTTGGGTTTTGAAGTGGAAATTATATCGTATTTATATGGTTTTGAATGGATATTATATTCTGGTTTTGAAGTATAGTTATTTTGAAATAACTGTGGTGTTATAATATCGTTTGGTTGTTAAAGTGACCGGGATCGGAAGTTATCATACTCTCTGCCAACTCCGAAAACCACTTTAACAACCGTGTACGTGGTGGAGATTCTAGAATGAAGTAGGATGGTGGCGACGTTCTATTAAGGTATATACGTGGACTCGACTCCCGTGAGTTGGCATAAGGTGGCTAAAACAGGAGTGATTCCGGGCCAGTGAGATAGCTCCTCTTATCGGACACACTCCTTCGACATTACATTCTGACTTGGAGATTCAATTGGCGGCGACTTTTTATTTTTGATTTTGGGTGTGGCTCGAGGTGGACGGTAGCTGCGCGCTATGTGTCAGTCTGGATAGTAATTGGTATATCTATCCTGGCATTGCCTTGTGTGCCGTGTCACCTACCCTAGCATGCCTTGTACGAGTTTGGTTTTCTCCCGTAGCCCGTGGAGTATTTAGGATAGTCTTTCGATATCGAGATGCGCTGATACTGGATGGACTACTAGGACTATTATGTGTTAAGGTGGAAAATGTAAAGCCTTAACGCTATTTAAAAGTAAGTTTATTAATTTACTAATAGACATTATTATAATAGCGAAATATTACTACATAGTAAATAGTTTAACGGATCCTTAGAAGATGTGAATCCCGAGCATCTCTTAAGTTACTGCACTCACGTTTGACACTGGATAGGAGATGTCAAATCCCGTAAACATCTCTGACGTCGTTCCACTCATATTTATTTCCGTTGAATTAACTCACATAAGATCTTTTAGTTCTGACTCGAGTGTTTTGTCTTTTCAATTCGCTCAGGTCAGTCTGAGCATTTTAGGATATGAAGACTTTATTTCTGAAGGATGAAGACGAAGATTATATTACTATTATTTATTATATTATTCACCGCATCATGTACTCCGTTGTATTTTATTATTCTTTGGTATGTGTAACTCTGATATGTATTGTACAAGTATAATCAAATGTTTTGTAAACAGCTTCATGAACCGTTTATTTGATTATTATATTTTATCGTTCCGCTGCAAGATTCTATTTTGTTTTTTTTCTCTGCTTTTTCTTATTACTCTATAACAATTCACCCTTCTGTATGGTTTACGTCTGAAATGTGTGGTTTATCGTTGATTTATAGCGTACAAAAAGGTGGGATGGTACATCCCCTACCTTGTCCTCTTTTGCACTCGTCCTTATTATCAGCGAATAGTAAGAGAATTAACTTAGGCATACAGACAAGATATCTTAGGGAATATACTCATTCTAGGGTGCTTACCCAATCTCTAATGAGTCACGTAATGTGTTATACTCCAAATCTAAAGTTCTTACTCAACCTTTAGCTCTGATATCACTTGTAACGACCCGCACTTCAACCTTAGAAAATCGACATCCAATACATCACCCGTATTCGAATGCCAGAGATTCAAACGTTCGAGTCTGTATCGCCGAAGCTTATAACACATTATGTGAAAACAACAAAGTGGAAACAAAATGAATTTTTATTGATACACAAATGGATACAACAATCTGATACAAATGAAATATCAATATCAGAGCCAAAATACAATAGCGGAAAGAAATCTCCAACATGATCTTCAAGAGAGAAATAGAGATAGAATCCAACAGACTGCTTCCCCATTGCCAAAGCTCCAAAGACTTCAAACCCAAAAATCTCAAACCACTATCATGCTGGAAGCTAGCGAATGCGATCCCCAAATCCACTAGACTTCAAAGACTTGCAAATGCTACCAAACCAAAGATTGAAGGCCATCGAATCTACATCAACTAGCTGACTATCTGATAACCTGACTCTAGGCTGCCCGTGTGGAAAATTATGGGCACCCAGAGTTTAGAAAGGGAACAATAAACTACAGGTCAGTCATGGGACTGGTGTGAGCAAACAAAAATAGTTTTATTTGAACAAAAGAAATAAAAATGAAATCCGTTATGCTTTTTGGAAAATGAAACTACCGTAAGGCCTTCCGCCACACACACAATGCAATCGCACACTTGGGGTAGACTTCTCCTTATGATAGCCAAACATGCTTAATACGTGAAAATCATTTTGATATTATTATTAGTGCATAGTGTAGAAAACATTTCGAAAATATAATATTAATCTTATCTAGCATATGTACCATTATATTATGCCTACTATAGCTACGGTTTAAGAATGGCAAGTTATACAAATGCAATCTTAAAGGGCTCGTATTGGGTGATTGGATTTCCAAAAAATGACCAAGGATAAGGAACTTCCTTTCTGAATAGGTACGCCTTTGGAGGGATGCCAAGAGAACCTAACCGAATCTCTGCCAACACAAGGTCGGGTTACCTCTGTAACTAGGTTACTAACTGTCACGAGTATGCCATCCCCCGGTCGAACTGTCCTTTATCCGAGGTCCCTCAACACCAACAAATTTCAACAACCACATAAGTTAAATATCTGGGATCCATACCATGATACCAATTTTTATCCAGAAGGAAATGCACATACCATAAGGGGCGTGACCCACGTAACCTTGCAGCATCCTTTCTGTTTCGACCATTTTCGGGGTGCAAGGTTCGATGAAGTCTCATCCCACAAAGCTATGCTTTTCACAAAAGCCATGCTTCGATCAACCAACGATCAGCACTTAGCATGCCACTTTACCAAATTGGGAATATATCAGTAGTAAATATCAGCTACGTAACCTCTGAGCTCGTACGTCTCAGAGAAGGATGTTAAGCTAAGAGAATAAATTCTCCGCCACCAAACAGAAATGTAATTGATAGAAACCAGCTTTATATCTCAAAGTGCATCGTCATACATACATCCATACAAGTCCTCCAGGGTCTGAACGGAACCGAAGGCACTTCAAAAGAAGTCCTTGCAAATTCGGATATCCCTTAATCACATTTGGACTCCCCATCACATAGGGTAATCAAAATCTCTATACCGGGGCCATTCGGTGCAGAGACATTCCACAGGTAATCCTTTCGTTTATGAAAATACCGGTCTTCAACCACCGTCTTCAAATGTTATCCATTTCATCGTATCATTATTCGAAATGGGTTTTATGACATAAAGTCCTCTCCTAGCTTTACCGAATAATGAGTGCTTATATTTAAAAACATATGGATACATTTGGATCTTAGTTAAGTCACAACTTTTTAGCCCTTATTTCACAAAACCTTTCCTTTTGAATAGTTTAAACAAATTTCCACTTTTAATCTTTTAAACAAAAGATTCACCCTTTAAGATCCCCTTCAATTTGAAAACAAGATTCACCAATCTTTAACAAAGACTTATTCATAACTTTCAAAACTATTTCCAATTGATTTACCCGCAACTTGAAATCCTTTCAACAAAACTAGAAATTCTTTCTTTATATGAAAGCTATTATCATTTGAAAACAAAGGTTTTTTTTTTCTAGAAAAATCCGATTAAATTTGCTCAAGCTATAGCCTTTTAAAGTATAAGTTAGAAAATAAGCGAACTGCCATATCCTCGGCAAGTTCTATTTAAATCCCCAAAATGATCCATTTAAAATACTTTAAAAAATGGTTTAAAATCCATATAGATATCCATTATATAACAATAACCCTTTTTATACCATAGTTTCCAAATTTCAAATTTTCAAAATAAATATTAAAATAATTTTGATTTCAAAACTTCCTTTTCAAAAGTTTTCCGTATTCAACCAAATATCACTTCCAAACCATTTTGGATTCAAAATTCAACTTTTAAATTTTTCACCGTTTGAATTAAAATCAAAATACCTGCGACTTAACTAATTTCCCGTGAAATCCATATTTGTGTGTGTGTTGTGTGTATGGGTTTTGAATACAACAATAAACAACCATCATAATCCAAGCACAACAATATCAATAAGCGGTATAATCCTATAATGCTTATCTTTCATTCACAAATAAACAAGTAAATTCATCACAGATAAATAAATTACAGTTCACAGCTCAACGCAAAGCAAATCATATCACAGAACATCACATATCAGAGGTATCAAACAATTCAAGGCATTCAATATAATCCAACCATCTATAAGCGAGATTAATTAGTCACCTGATTATAATTAGTTTAAACCAGATTAATTACTTATGAATAAATTACTAATCCTGGTTAATTAACATTAATTAATTACAAACCATTTATTATTATTTTAATTAATGAAATATATTAATCAACCTTAATTAACCATCTTAATTAACTATCCTTAATTAATTAATTTTCCCTTAATTATTCACATAAATTAACTTTAAATTAATTACATGAATTAATTAACCCTCAATTGATTACATTAACAAAATAACCCTTAATTAATTATCATTAATTAATTTATATTAAGTCATTAATCTTTAATCACTAATTATCTTTTAATTATTAAATAATTAACCTTCAATTATTAAGGAATTACCCTTTAATTGCTAATTAATTTATTTCAATTATTAAGCAATTAACCTTTAATTACTAATTAATTAATTTACTCTTAATTAATTTTATTAAGTAATTATCCATAAATTAATCACCCTAATTAATGTATCAATTAATTAATCCATTAATTATCCACCTAAATGAATTAAAGATAAACCTTTTTATTTTAGTTAATTACTTAATTATATCATTTAAATCTTAATAAATAAAATTTTGAAATTAATTATCATTAACACATAAATTAACTTAAACCTTTAAGTTAATTAATAATTAAACATCTCTTCTTAATTAACTTCTTAATCACAATATAAAAAACTTAAGAATTAATTTGAGATAAAGGATATATATATTAAAACACTTTAAACTTAATTGATTAATTAAAATAATTTATTTTTAATCCATTAACTAATTTCAAAACTAAAATAAAACATTTATTATTTTAAAAGAATTAATCAAGAAAGTGTTTAAACTTGATTTAATTTAAATTTGAAAAACTTGTTATTTTACAAAATCACTCAGACTCGAGACTTACCCGAGTTTACTCCCGCAAACAAACTCGATTACATGCTCGAGCCACACCATCACTTTCCCGAGACAAAACCCGAGTCGACTTCTTCTTCTCCTTCTTACAGCATCACCCAGACACACAGGCATCTCCATGCACGTGCACACATGGTCGGTGCACCTCTGACCATCACTACGACCACCCTTAAGTCACCGTTGATCTCCCCTAGCCGTCCGACCACCCGAGTCCATAAGTTCAATAGGAAATCAAAATCGAGCAAGATTTGAACACCACTGGAACATATCAATCACCGAAATCCTCCACGTCCCGCCGCCTCATACCATCAGAGGCTTCACAATCATGACCAAAGCTGCACCGCGACCCCATGCTTCGATTCCCCTCGTTCCTGTCAAGTCCGATACACCCATGCATGCGCAATCACCTTGCAAACCTTGTTGACTCGAACTGGGCTTTAAATCCTATTTCACCGTCGATGCGCCAACCGGTGGGCTAAAAACCTCCTGACCATTTTTCCGATGATCTTTACTGCCCAGGCTATCTCCAGCCCCAACCCCGAGACCACCGAACTTCGCGATCGCCAGAATTCAACGAAAAGCCCAATCTCGTTCAACCTTTAACTTCTTCCAATATATAAGCTTAAAAATTATGATTCTATTATCAAAAATCATTATTTCTGAAAATGAGACTAGCTATATAATCAAAACATGAATTTTTAACAACCGAATTTCTGACTTGATTTTGTTTTTCACTGTTCTTCCCATTTCCCAGTCATTCTACTTTCTATCTTCACCTAAAACTATTTTTAAAATTCAGATTTTGATTATTGAAACCTATTTCCTTTAAACATCTTAACTTAAAAAAGAATGGAGGAAGAGATTTTGAATTTTGAACAAGTTTTTGAAAACTTGTAAGGCTATGTAGAGGCCTGTATATATATATATGTATGTATGTATACATACATATTCAAACCATTTCATATCTATATACATGCAAACATTTATCACAACTTTACTTCAAGTATTCACTTCATGCATTTCGATTTAAACTGATTCAAGCTTTTAAATGTTAGTTTGCTCACTGGGGAAAAAGAATAGAGAAGTTTTGCCTGGAATTGCTTTTTAAATTTAAAAATTGGAAGTTTTGAAACTTGAAATTGGAACTTTGATGTTGAATCTAAAGCTGATAGTTGAATTTGAATCTTTGCTTGATCTGATTTGCTTTATTTTGACTATTGTTTGCTTAGTTAAAAACTTTACTTTGCTTGATTGCTTTCAGATTTGAGATGATCTGAAACTTGCTTTGGGTTTCAGATTGAACTTGTTTGATTTTGTTTGCTTTTGATATGAGTTTGTAGTTGTTTGATTTGCTTGCTGATTTTCTTTAATCTCTGAATTCAGTTTGTTTTTGGGTTATAATTTTTATAAAATTTGAATGAAAGAAAATGGAAGCAAAAGTATGGATGTGTATATATTAACTTGTTAAATTCCACACTCAAAAGAGTTACACTTATTCTCATGTATTTATTAGCTTACAAATGTTGAATTGTATTTTATAATTTTTACACTTGTCTTTTATATGTTATTAAATGTTTTTTATAAATTTTATAAGATTTTATATTATATTTATTATTTAGTTTTATATATATTAATTCATTTTCTATTATTTATACTTATTTATCTTTTAAAGAAAATAATTTTAAAATCTAATTATACATTAATTAATACACATCTATATAATATGTATAAGTCTTTAAAATATAAAATTTAACATTTAAATAGTTTTTGAAAAATTATTATATTGAATTCGAAACATAACTTTCAAATTTTCAATGTATGCATATATACATATATATTATAATTAGAAAACAAATTTTTTATTAATTTTAAAATATAGAGTTTTTAAATCCAATTTACTTTCAATGTATTTGTTTTGAATTTCAAATCAAAATTTTATTTACAATATATATATATATATATATATATATAAATACTTATCTTATTTATTTTGGAAAAATCCAAATTAATTCTCAAATAAATCCAAAAATTTATATTAATTACTAAATTAAATTTGGCTTAAAAACGGGATCGTTACAGATTGAAAATCAAAGAATTCGAAGAATGAGAAACCAATTGAAATTAATACGCAAATTGTACGTACATTCTTATTTGCATAACTATTTGATCCAGATTCGAGCATATGGTTTCGAGATGATTCACATCAGCCCGAGCTTGGATTTCTCATTCAATTCTCGACGTCGAATATTGGATATGGACTATTGATTGATTTTGGAATTCTCTATTATAGTATATTGCTCAAGGAGAATGGTGGTTTCTATTTAAGGAACTGAATTTGAGTCCGCACTAAAGTGATCATGTGAACAATACTAGTTAGGAAGTGAAATTATGTGATCGAGCAAGCAATCATGTATGATATTGCGTATAGATTATATATGTACATCATACAATCTTTAATAAGTAAAATATTGACATTGGAAAATATAAATTGATATGGTTATGAATAACTTTGATGGATATTATTTGATTGATGGTTTTTCTAGTTTCATTGTGTTAGTACATGTTGTATATTGATATTGCTTTCGCTATATATGTTCTCATTGGTTGTTGAGTGATTAGTAGGTGCAGATAGCCTATGCTTTGCATTGGAGCTTGCTTTCGCATTTTGTTGATTGTATATGTTTGCTAATGCTAATGAAAAGTTACATATTTCGGATTACGTATTGTATTTTCATATTTTCCCCTCGGGATGCCTCATCCTTGAAGATGAGATGTACATTCGTGCTTATATATATAAATTGCAAATTTTTCCGCTCAACCCGCACAAAGGAGACGCTGGTGAAATTTTCCATAAATTTAAGGGCTAGAAAATTGTCAAGAATTTAGAGAAATTTTTATAACAAAAATTTGATTTTTGGTGTCATAACTTGGAATATTATTATTTCATTTCAGTGAAGGAAACTAAAGACTTAAAATAATTTGGTAATCCATTTCAACTATTTGATTTTGAAAAGTTGAAGGTTTTGGAGATATTTTTCTTACTTGGTAATTTCGGGGCGAAACTTTTTTAAAGGGGAAAGAATGCAACGATCCAAAATTTTTGTCATTTGAATTTGGAATATTAATTGACTTTAAATATTGAAAAGTTAAATTTTCAAGTTAAATAACTCAAATTTCAAATATATTGGTTATTTGAATATTTGAATTGTTTAAATAATTAAATCTTGAATTTAATATGAATAAAAAAATGATTTGGAAATCTTATTTAAATTCTATTTAAATAAGAATGATAATAATAAACTTTTGAATTTGATTTAAAAGTGATCGAAACTATTTTACTAATAACTCGTTTTTTAATTAACAAGTGAAAATAGCCTTCCGAGACATTGTTTTGGATATGACAAAACGTGTTTGATTTCATCCGTAATGATAAACTGTTGAATGACGATAAATTTTTTGACGATCAGATGTATCATATGGTCTTGCGAGTCCGGAACATGTAGAAATAAATTGTAGAAATTAATATAATATGATTCGGTTTGAAAAGCTATCTTCTGCATATTGATCAAATTAGGTCTTGAGACTAGTTCCATTATTTTCGAAATATGAGTATTATATATAGAACGTTAGGCGGCACACTTTGTTGGAGTTCGAGATTTTTCGAACCTATAATATTGGATTTTTTATTTATTAAGATAATGTGTACCCTTCACTATTCACACCATACTCCACATTTAGTGCCCATACCCCCCTTATGTCCAGCCATACCCTCCATTTTCGTTTATATCTCCTTCGAGCGAACAAGAAATTAAAGCTCCAACTTCAATAAAAAAAAATGAACATTCCTCCATTAAAAATCATGAAACTCGATCAGTTTGTTTCATAAAGGCAAGAGCTTCACCTTGGTTTGATCAATCAAGGTGCGTTGAACATTGGTGGAGCTTGAATAAAAGGCCTTCCTTTGTGATGGAGCTTGGGCTTAGGAAGTTTGGAAATATACTCATCGATTTGCAAATTTAAGTATGGATTTGGGTTCGACATTGCAAACAACACTTACTGTCAAAGTTTTTTAGGATTTGGCATCGAATATGGTCGCGCCGTTCTTGGAAGGGCAGCAGGTCACGAATGTCAGGGGCTTACGGGTAGGGCTTTGATGGGTGGAGCGTATGGAGTTTGGAGAGAGAAGCTATGGTGATGTCAGTTTGAGGTTTAAAGGCCCAGAGCTCCATATCCTTGGTTGAAATGCATGGCTATGCATTGGGTATCTCGTGTACAGGTTGGGGTGGGGATTAAGGATGGAGAAGAAGATATTAGCATAGGGTAATTAAGTAAATGGAATGTAATTAATAATTTAAATATAAATTTAAATCGTTAACTTATAAATTGCATCTCTTGATCATACGAGGTCCAATCGGGATGCGGTTTTTTGCGTTGCACTCTTTATGACGTTAACTACGAGATGGAATTGGTTCAGTGATGAATGAAGCGCTTGTTGAATTTTACACTGAATTTGAACGTCGTTCGAAACCGGGCGAAACCAGAATGCTTCAGAAAAAAAATAAAATTTCGGTGAATTAAACTCACCTCTCTGATAAATTAGTATGTTATATAGTTGATAAAGATTGTTGATTTAGATATTCAGATGATTTACTATTATCAGCTAGGTTGGTTTATTTCTGCCCCTAGAATAGATGACTTTTTATGAGTATTCCTGCTTAGTAGCAGATGACCCATATTATATGATTATATATTGTTTATGATGCAGAAGAACAGGTTGGAGGAATCCAACAGGATTCCTCAACGCTGTTGATTTTATTTACATACATGTGTGCTAATATATACGAGCTGTGGTGCAGGGGAACAGGTTGGAGGGATCCATTGGGATTCTTCGCCATTGTTGAAATATTTTCAATAATATTATTATCGAATGATTATGGAATATCAAACCTGATTGTTAACCCTATGGGTTATGACATCGTTATATGATCAACTTAATACCCTGTAGTGATAAAAAAAATCAATATCAATATTTGCTAAGCGTTTGGTAGCAATTGTCCTTAAACTTGTATTTTGGAAAAACCACAAAGCGCCATTTCGGTTGGGACTGATTTTTGAGATTGAGAGTTAGTTAAAATTTGAATTTGGGGTTTCAAAAATATTTTGTTTTAAAGGATTTAGCTTCTATTTTACTCCAACCTTTTTATCTACCTTTCTAAATTATTTATTCATATTTAATATCATTTAAAAGTTATTTATTTCTATTTAATATTGTTTTAAAGATTATTTATTTATATTTATTATCATTTTAAAGCTATTTATTTATATTTAATATTATTTTAAAGATGACTTATTTACATGTAGTATCATTTTAAAGTCATTTATTTGTGTTTAATGTTATTTTAAAGTTATTTATCAATATTTCAATATTCTGAAAAGTTAGTTATTTAAATAATTAATAATTTGAAATTAATATAATGATTTATTAATAATGTTTTGGAAAATGAATTATTACTGTTTATAATAACTGTAAAGTTTAAATAATATTGTTTATTTAATAAAGTTTTGAAATTATTATTATTTTAAGGTGTTTTAAATTTAATAAAATTACTTATTTATAATTTTTACCGTTAAAAATTATTATCATGTATAGTGTTTTGAAGTAAAAGATTTTTATTTATTTATAAATGTTTCCGAAGCTTTTAAATAGATTTTTATAAACAGACTTGGGTTTTATAAGAGGATTTTTTTTACAAAATGGTTTTGGGGATTTAAAGGAAAATTATTTATAATGTATAAAGAGAGCTTTGTAAATGGTTTTAAATGTTCGTAAAGAAATTTTGTAAATGCATTTGTAGATGTATAAAAAAAGTCTTATAAATAGTCTCATGGATTTATTAGGGTTTATAAATGACTTGAGGAATAATTTATAAACTGTTTATAAATGATTTTAGAGATTTATAAAGAAGTTTATAAATGATTCTAGAATCGTACAAAAAGGAAAAATCTTTCTCAGTTTGTGAATATACTTATACCGTTAAGATAAGTACATAGATATTTTTCCAAGCATTGAAAATATATGGATTTGTGGTATATCTTTGTAAAGATATTTTTATACAAGTAAATTACAGAGGGATTTCAATTAATGAAAGGATTTACTTAAAGGGTTAATGATTGCTTATGTGCTTAAACAATGTTGATTTTTCCTGTAGAAATAAATCCCTGATTTGAATGTTTTTTTATTCGATAGTTAATGACCAACTATCGAATTTGTACCAAAAACGTTGGAAATATCTAGGAGAAACACGTAAATTATATAGCACAGTCATCTTCCATGATGCAGTATTGTGCATATAAATCTCATTTTATTCTTCTAGGACAAACTATAAGGAAATTCCTCCACTAACGGTTAGGAGGTGATCTCCGCTCTTATCTTTGACTGTTTATTTCCTAAAGAACTGGGGTTAAGTTTACTGGAAGTTATCGAATGTTTTTTCGAAGAAACCGGGATCGGATAAATTATCCAAAAACCACTTCGATCCCACTCAAGCCTTTCGAAGTGAAGACATCTGATGATAGAATTGAAGACGAAGCTCTCAAGCATTTCGTTCAGTCCCAGAATGAACTTGTATTAATGAATGTTGGAACTACATTATTGCCTGGAGGGCAGTATTAGCATTCCCAATGGGAAGTGCTATAAGTAAAGATAAAGACGTGACCTCACAAACCAGAAATGAAAAAAATAGGGTATGCAGCAGAGCTATGTGGTTAGCTACCATTCGAAGTCGCCATCACATTGTAGATTGTCCATATTTGAGTTGTTTTATGTGCAATCACCATGGTAATATAAGGCCTCGGTGCGAAAATGGGATGAGGTAATTCGGTTTGCCATGTTAAAGGCGCAGCTGGCTTTGTGTAGCAGGGGTACATTAAGTTCTTTTCAGAATCTAGGTGCATTTTCTAGGGGTGTACCATCGGAAGGTAGTCCCTTACCTTGCCATAGAATGAAATCCAATCTCCAATACGTGCCTCACATTTTAGAGCCTAGTATGCTAAAATTTAATATGGTAACAATTTCATCTATTTTGGATATGTATTTGAATCCTTAGACACTATTATAATATCAATGGACTTTATATACAAGGGTTTTTGTCATCGCAAGATAAAAACCCGTCCATGTTTATGTGTAGTGTGATCTTACGAGATACTTTTGAATTCAAAGGTTTATAACTTTAAAATCCAATTGGGTGTGTTTTCTCATGCTAATTTTCCAGATTGACTCGGGTGTTATTTTATTATATTGCTCGGGTCAAACCGAGCATATTACAGATTTAGTTTAGGTGCTTTAGAACTTCAGGGGATGAGTTAGAGGCCTAGATATGTATTCAGATGCATGGTTGTTTTTCCGCTGCATTCATTGCTGTATTTATCAAATTGTGAGGACAAGTTGTTATAATTGTCAGGGCCAAAATAGGTTAGTATACTCTGATTGGTGTGTGTGTGTATCAGTTTGCTTTTGTGTAAAAATTTATTATATATTATATATTATTCATTCCGCTGTGAGATTCTGCGTTGTTTAGTTTTCTTGTTATTTTCTTTCTTCCTTAATCTTTTCCCTCTAACAATCGGGTTTTCCGGCATTCGATTCCTCAACACGTAATACAATGGACGTATTGATATCAATTTTCGAGGGTCGAAAACCTCGAACTGTTACAATTGTATTGTCAACATAACATCAATTTATAATTAGCATTTATAACACGACTTGTATAGAAATTCATTTCATAGCATCTTGTGGGACATTTAAATTAAACATATCTTTAGAACATTATTTGCATTCAAACACTTCAAATAATGCATACCTTAATTTTGAGAACTTACTTGGTATAAATTATTAAGTGGATTCATCGCATACGAATTCATCCATGTATACACACACATACATACACATGTACGTACATACAATGATATATATACACCATTGCTACTGATTTAAATTCAAAAAATCAATTAAATGTCCATTACTTTCTTATAATATTTCTAATTCTTTGTAAAAAATTCTTTGATTGTAAACTATAAAATTCAATTCAACTATTTTATTCCATATTTATTTATAAAAATATTAATCCGCTTTCAATTTAAAATTTAAATTCTTGAAATAATTTGAGTAATTTCAAGTTTAATATTTTAAAAATGCTAATTATACTTTAAGTATATTTTTAAATTATTAAGAAGTTCAAATATAACAACACATAATTAATCACTTTGAATTTGAATATTTAATATATTTTTGAATATTTAAATAATAGATTTTATAACTCAAATAAACCAATTTTATGTAATAATTAATGACGGTAATGTTTTTTTTGAAATTTGGTTTTCAAAAATATATAGCTCGAAGAAAAATCGAAAATGTGACCAGAAAACGTTTTTGAATTTTTGATTTTTTATCATTTAAAAATTATCGGAAACATTGTGTACATTAAAGTATATATGTGCATACGTTTGTATAATAACATAAGTTTTATTAATAAGGTAATTTGAATAATTTTTGGATTAAAAATATACTTAAACAAATGTGGAAATTAGGTTGGTGGGCTTCTTATTCTATGTTAATAAGTTTTAAGTATGACAATCATGAATAATTAGTTTTAAGGATAGTTTACAGAAAAATTATAAATTTGTTTATCTTTTTAAGTTATATAGTAAAATGAGAAATTCATTTATCATTATTTCTGTATAACTGAAAATGATAACTTCATTTATCATTTTCATGTAAATTGTCATTAAAACTAATTTTTCTAAAGCGTCATCCTTAAAACTTATTACCCTACACAAAGAAGCCCTTTGAATGAAAATCCCATAAACAAATTTAGTAAGAATTGACTTTCTTTTAAATTCTTAAAAGTAAAATTTCAAAACAAAGTAAAACGTAACTTCACATCATCAAAAAGTGATGATGTGATGGAATAAAGGAAGGAGGGGTGAGACATGTGGAACAAGACAAGGCAGATAGGTAGGGTAAAGTGGCAAAAGGCTTTGGATGGTAAGGGACTAAGGGCAAAATAGTAATTTTCCTAGCTCATTTTATATAAAAACAATTATTTTTTTATTTCTCACTTTCATTCCATTTTCAGAACTTCACTAGTTCTTTCCAAACTACTATTTTTATTTCTACAACATCCAAAAATTTTCTAAGTGAGAAAAATTCCTTCTTTTCCTTTTAATACCCTTGAAAACAACTTAAAAAATTTCCTTTTACTTTCTAATTCACTTAGCGTACAAAAACCAAACCAAAACCACCTCTTAGAGCCAAGGATGAGCTTTGTTACCCATGGCTGAGCCCATTTAGCTCATATAGGACCTTAAAAATCAAACTTTTAAGAAGAAAATCGAAGTTTAGGTGTTAGTACAAGGCGTGGTGTCAGTTTGATCTGATTTGTTGCTTTTTGGTGAGTAAAACTCACCTTTATAAACCAAAGTTTTAAGATTTTTTTATTATTAACAATAATGGTTGCTCGTTACTTATTGTACATGTATTGTAAAGCGATGATTGTTGGCTTGGTTTCCGCTTTAGAGCGATAACATCCATGGTGGTTAGTAAGTGACTTGAGATTAGTCGAAAAGTTTAAGTAAACGATATAAGTGATGTGCGCTCTCTCTCTCTCCCTCCCGATGTTTTAGGAATGTTATTTTCTTTTTTACATATGCCCATACTTATGTTATGTGATTCTTGGATGAAAAAAAAATGACATCAGAAAGAGCTTATGGAAGTGTCCGTATAGCGACTATCGCTATATCAACGCTTAGAAAAATGTCATCTCTTTTGAATTCTTTTGGTTTAAGCTTTTACTGGGGTTTTACAAAGTTAACTAATTATTCAAATAATGATGTGACTAAAGTTAATTAATCATTTTAATAATAATACTTAAAATTATTAATCATTCTAAATAATGGTGATTAAGGTTGATTAATTGTTTATATAATTATGGGACTAAAGTGAATTAATCATTTTATAAATGATGTTTAGAATTAATTAATCATTTTAACTAATTATGTTTAAGGTTAATTAATCATTTAAATAATGATGTTTAGAATTAATTAATCATTTTAACAAATGATGTTTAAGTGATGTATTAAAGTTAATTTATAATTTTATTAATGATGTTTTAAGATTAATAATCACTTTAATGATGATGTTGTAAGGTTAATTAATCATTTTAATAATGATGTTTTAAGGTTAATATTTTAATAATAATTTTAAAATTAATTAATCGTTTTATTAATGATGTTTTAAGATTAACTAATCACTTTAATAATGCTATTTATGTTAACAAATCGTTTTAATAACGATGTTTTAAAGTTAATTAATCATTTTAATAATGATATTTTAAGGTTAATTGATTATTTTAATAATGATGTTTTAAGATTAACGATGCTTTAAAATTGATTTGTAACAACCCGAAATTTTCGACTCCCAAAATCCCAGATTATTAAAAAAGCAAGAAAAAAAGAAGAAGAAGAACAGAAAACAACAACATCTCACATTCGCGGTGGATTAAATATAACAGCAAATAATAGCATTTACAAAGAAAGCTGTAATTGTTACTTTACATACATACTTCAGAATTACAGCCATTTACACAAATAGACTAGACAGTTATAACAACTTGACCCAGACTTCAATCAATACAACTCTATAATACAAAGCGATAGACTCCATACGTTCCTGCCATCCAGCTCGCCTCTTGAGCTCCAGAATGTCCTAATCTGAAAAGCTGTAATACTCGGTCTGACCCGAGCATTACATTAAAGTAACACCAGGGTCAGGCTGGAAACTAGCGTGAGTAAACCCATATAACTTGAAATTCTAATGCATAAACTTATTTAAAATCCAGGGTAACTCATACATAATTACCAGTTCATAACTTGATATAATCAATATTTATTTAACAAATCAATTCTCAAGTACCCTTACTTAGTTTCAATGGTCCGGTTTATTAAATTATTTCATTCCATCCTATTGATTTCACATATCAATCTATAAACAATCATGGTAGGTTACAAATCAAAGTGGTTTCGGATATTTACTGATACCCGACTCCGGTCTCTTCAAATTCAATACCATCTTAAGCAAAGTTACTCAAGTGAATACAAGTCAATTTTAAATACATGATGTCACTTTTACACAGCAATTCATCATAGATAACCACATATCACGGTTCAACCCAACATATCATATTACAAAACATTACAAATCACATATCAGAGATATCAACTAATCTAAGGCATACAATACCATTCAATCATTCATAAGCAAGACTGATTAGTCACACCATTTCTAGTTAATTTAAATAAATTAAATTAATTAAATTAATTACTTCAATCACCTTTAAAATCCTGCTTGCTTAACATTAATTAATTACAACCCAATTAATTAATGATCCTTTGATTTACCCGTTAATTATCCATAATTACTTCCATTAAGTAAATATCCCATTGGTTAGTTATCCTCAATTAATTAACCTTTAATTATTAATTAATTTAATCTTTAGTTACTAACTAAATTAATTAACCCTTAGCAAATTAATCCTTTAAGTACTTACATTAAGTAATTATCATTTAAATAATTTATCATTAATTACTTATCTTAACTTATCTCTAATTACCAATTAATTAGCCTCTAATTACAAATTAATTAATCCCTAATTACTAATTAATTAATCTCCAATTACTAAATAAACAAATCTCTAATTACCAGCTAATTAATATATAATTAATTAACTTATAATCCTTAATTATTTATTTAATTAATCCTTGATCTTTAATTAACTTCTTAATTAATTTCAAGATAACCATAAGACCTATACTTTATATTTGAAAACTTTTTCTTGAAAATTTGGTAAATATTTACTTTGAATACTTGTTAACATTGGCTTTGAAACTTAAAAAATTCTTAAAAACTTGATTTATTTCCACTATCAACTTTAAGCTAAATTACTTCGAGTATAGACTCGAGCTTAAACCGCAAAAGCTCAAGACAACCCCGATTTCCTCCCTCTTATCCTTCTTCTTCCATCAATTCTCTCTCCCTACTCTACATCTATTCTACAGTCAAACCACTCGAGCCAAACACGATCCAAACCCCTACACAAACCTGAGACTATTTCATATCCTTTCCCTTCTTTTCGATATCAACACAGATACCCTACCCAGATGTGCGCAGCCGTGTGCACGTGTACGCCATCTCCGACCATTAATTCCGATCATCGCTTACCCAACAAATCACACTCAAGTTCCACCACCTGAAACGCCACCAGAAGCACCAAAACGAACTTCGAACGAACAATGCCTGAAATGAAAAATCTTCTTTCACCGAAAATGCCTCGTTCACCACCATACTCACTGCTGACCATCACCCAAACTTCACCAAAAAATGCGTCATCCAACCCTCTTCCATCTCCATCAGGACCACACGCCCTTCTCTTCCCTCCTTTGCTGTAGTTCGTCCATGAATAACAGCCAACAAAAACACTCCTCAAACCCTAAAATCACTTTGTCCAACCAATCCATCCAATAGAAAAAACAACTAGCAATTTTCCAGTACTACCCACCTCTACAGCCACCTCCTGGCCGAAAATCACCTTTCACCACCCATAGGTTCGCCAGAATTTGGCGAAAACGCGATTCTTGATCATCGCGCGATTCCTCCTTAACCACAAGCTTAAGAATCATGCGATTTTTTTTACCAAAAATCATTATTTAACAAGACGATTCAGTTTTTATAAACAAAACATGATATTAAAGCCATTTATTTTCTGACTTGGTTTTGATTTTTATAGTAATTTCTCGATTTGTTGATGATTACTCAATATATCCACTTGACAATATTCTTACAAATGATATTACTTCCATACAAACATTTTCTCTTTAATAATCATCGCCAATAATTGATTAGAAAGAAAGGAATTGATTTTTTTGAATCTGATTTGCCTATTGAAATCAACAGAGGCAGGTACATCTCCTTACATTGACATGCACGGATCATTGTTCACATTTATACACATACAACATATAAATTTATACATATAATCATTCTACAGCTTTACCTCAAGCATGCATCCGAACATATCACTGATAAAATTTTAGGAAAAGAAGTTTTCTTGCAGGAATTTAAAAGAAAATAGAGAAAACAATATCAGTTTACTCACCTGCTTTGAACAAAGAAGCCTGGTTTTTTTGATTTAAAATTGGAAACTAGTTGATCTTCTGTTTTGAAAACTGGATATTGCTTGCTGTTAATTGTTGAGTTGAATCTAATTTGTTTTTTAAAAGAATTTGGACTGGAGCCTGATATTTGAGATGATTTGCTTTTCAATGCTGCTTCAAGTTTAATTTTTGATTTTGTTTTTGCTTGCTTCAGACTTTTGGATTGAAAGAATTTGCTTTGTATATATTTTGTTTGCAGTTTCTCACGTGTTGGATTTTAAATAAAATTTAAATGAGACAAAATGAAAGATAGGAGTAGAGATAGGTATATATAATTTGTTTCTATTTTATTTATATTTAAAAATGAAGAAAATGATAAATGACACTTGTTTAACTTCCTAACATTTCTCATTAATATGTGTTAATATTCTTCCATTTGTTAAACTATACACATTTAACTAACATGTGTAATTATGCATGACTTTATTTATTTTAAAATGTTTTTATAAAACTTTTGTATTTAATTTACTAATTAATAAATACTTTTCTTAATTTATATACATAAAACCTTTTAAAGAAAATAATATAAAACCAATTATATTCTAAATAAAATCATATATAATATATATTTTTAAATCCAAAATATTTTAAGATATTTATCTTTTGAATTTCCAATTCAAATTCAAATTCAATTTAAAATCCACTCACATACAAATACATTTAACAACAACATATTTAATTTGTTTGAAAATAATAATTTTCTATTTAAAATCTACTTATATCTACATATATATAAACCATCATTATTATTTGTTTTAAAAGAATAATTTATAAATTTTAATTATTTATCCAGATATAAATATTTATTATCAGATTTATTTGTCCAACTTATAAATCAGTATTTTCAATAGTTAAATCAAATAATTATCCAATTACCTGATGCCCAAAAATCCGAGTTCTCACATTCCTTCCCCTTTTAAATCTTTTCGTCCTCGAAAAGGACGAAGTAGAATTTAAAATTATCCTTTAGACAATTTTAACTATAAACTCCTTTTTATTCTAAACTTAAAAATACTTTAAAATCTATATAATACTATCAAAATAGCTCTATAAATACTTTTTATAACTCGATGTCTCAACCAGTCCATCATTGTTATCATAGAAATTCGGTCATACGTTGATCAGGCGTAAGACTGAAAATCTATAAGTACTTAGCAGACCTGTTTTCAACACCCAGTAAAAATATTTTAGTGAAAATATAGAAACCATTTTTGAAAAAGAAGAAACTCTTTGGTGAGAATGTTCTGGAAATCATCACCCCCTCCATGGTCGTAATTAACCCGATGGTTACATTGTCATCTCGGCAAAATCCATAGATAACTATAGGCACTCCGCGCCACTTGATTACGGCAAGGAACCCGCCACAGATCGTAATTACATCCCGGGTTACGTTGCTATCATAGCAAGTCTATGTAACTATAGGCATCAGCGCCCTCGATTTTCGCTGCCAAATGAAACTTCACCACTCCCACATAGGTCACAGACTACATCAGTCAAGTCCTAATGTAGCCTTAGGCTCTCACGGCCTCTCAACTTTCACTATGTCACCATAGGTCACAGTCTACCGATATTAAGTTGCCATTGCGGCAAAATCAAATGTAGCATGTTGGCTCTCATGACACACACGACTTCCGCTATGGTCCACAGTAGATCGCAGTGACATCGAGTTACACTGTCGTCACAGCATAACCCAAATGTCTCTATAGGCTTCAGCGCCCTAGACTTTCGCTACCCACTATACATAATCTCAGGAACTTCAGTTTGTCCGGATTACCTCCTAGGATTTAATTTAGAGCCTTCCCCTTATGGCTTAAGGCAGATCCACCCTGTGGATCTCCTAATGAAGTTCATTCCAATGGGAGCGCCTTTTTCCCCAGAGCCAATCTCGAAACACTTTATACTATACACTTATAGTACTTTTCAAATCATACCCTTTATGATTTACATCAAAATCTACTTTACACAAAATCGATATCTCAAATCGATAGTTCCAAACATGGTTTTCCAAACTTCCCATAATTGATTTTCCAAAAAT
This sequence comes from Allium cepa, assembly GCA_030765085.1. NCBI lineage: Eukaryota > Viridiplantae > Streptophyta > Magnoliopsida > Asparagales > Amaryllidaceae > Allium > Allium cepa. The sequence continues at coordinate 1,050,181,391 of CM060941.1, forward strand.
CAAAAGCCTTTCCAAAATCCATAGGTTACAAAACCTTTTTCCAAAATCTTTCTCATAAGATCCTTTACATATATATATATAGATATATATAATCTTGAAAAATCTTTGGATCACATCATACTTGTATGAATTCCCTTTTTATACATCAAATACTTTCAAAAACCCTACTTCTGGCTACACATTCACCAAGGGGAGTTTATCAAATATAACAATATATATAACTTTACCATATAACTTACACTTCATAAAGTGAATTTCAAAAGATACAAATCTTCCACCTTTATTCATATATATATACTAAAAATATACCTCTCTTTCAAAAAAATTCTTTCAAAATTTCAATACCTATTTCATTTAAGCACGTACGATGTACATATACCATCCATACGTAACCTCAAATTTGATCGCTCACTAAATCACACAATTTCAATTCCAAACTAGTATCGTCCACCCGACTTCCTAGTGTGGACTCAGATCTGGTTTCTTGATCAGAAACCATCATTCTCCTTCAATAGCCTAACTATGATAGAGAATTTCTAGAATCAATCAAAAATCCATATCTAGGGTTCTCCGTCGAAAATCGAGTGAAAAATCCCTACTTGGATCGCTATACTATCTTGAAATTCTGTGCTCGAATCTGGATCAAATGATTATACGAATAGAATAACATACGTTCATCCTGCGTATTTATCTTCATTGATCATTAGCTAAATCAATTCTCTTTTCTATTCACCTTCATTTTGATTCTATTCACTCATCCACAATTTCTCCCAATTTCTATTTGGGTTAACACTTCAATTCTTATCTTAATTGGTATCCAATTATAGACAGTTTGCACTCTGACCAACTTGTATTAAGAAAATAGCTTGAATTTTAAAAAAAAATAGATAAGTAGTTGTAAAATAGTTATTAGTTGCTAAATAGCAGTATAATAGTTAAGTAATTATAAAATAGTTGTAAAATAGTTATAAAATAGTAATTAGTTTATAAAGTAGTTAGATAAATGCAAAATAGTTGTAAAATAGCAGTTAGTTTATAAAACAGTTGTAAAATTATTGTAAAATAGTTAAACAGTTCCAAAAGTACTTATAAAATAAGTATAAGATAGTTTTGGGTTCTAAAAAGAAAAGTTGTATAGTAAATAGCTAGGGAAAATAGATTTAAAACAGTTTTTGTTAAAACAATTTATTTGAAAAATAGTTTCAGAGGAAACTGTTTAAATCCCAGTCTCAATTTCTCATCCCATTAAATTGATTCAATTCCAATTCAATTTGAATTAACTTCAACGTCCTATCCCAAATTCAAATCGATTTCCCATTTGAATTTGAACTCATTCAACTTCAATTTCATTTCAAATTAATCCAATTCAAATTTTCCATTTGAATTTCGATGCTTATCCATCTTCAATCACAATTCCAATTAATTCAAATCAAATTCAATTTGACAAATTCAATTCAAATTTCAACTTTAAACCATCTCGAATTATATAAATTCGAGTTAAATTTTAAATGTTCATTTAATTCATTAAATTAAATTACCTTTACTTTTAAATTAACAACTTAAATCTTTAAACAATTTAATACTGAGTCCAAATTTCAAAATTCCATTTTAAATTACCTTTACTTAACTTATTTTCAAAGTTCAAATAAGGGTTCAAAAACAATTTTATCTTCCAACTTTTGGGCATCAGGTAATTGGATAATTATCTGATTTAACTATTGAAAGCACTGATTTATAAGTTTAACAAATAAATTTGATAATAAATATTTACATATGGATAATTATTTAAAATTTACAAATTATTCTTTTAAAACAAATAATAATGATGGTTTATATATATGCATATATAAGTAGATTTTAAATAGAAAAATTATTATTTTTACAAATTAAATATGTGGTTGTTAAATATATTTGTATGTAGTGGATTTTAAATTGAATTTGAATTTGAATTGGAAATTCAAAAGATAAATATCTTAAAGTATTTTGGATTTAAAAATATATATTATATATGATTTTTTAGAATATAATTGGTTTTATATTATTTTCTTTTAAAGGTTTTATCTATATAAATTAAGAAAAGTATTTATTAATTAGTAAATTAAATACAAAAGTTTTATAAAAACATTTTAAAATAAATATAGTCATGCATAATTACACATGTTAAATGTGTATAGTTTAACAAATGGAAGAATATTAACACATATTAATGACAAATGTTAGGAAGTTAAACAAGTGTCAGTTATCATTTTCTTCATTTTTAAGTGTAAATAAATAGAAACAAATTATATATACCTATCTCTACTCCTATCTTTCATTTTGCCTCATTTAAATTTTATTCAAAATCTAACACCTGAGAAACTACAAACAAAATATATACAAAGCAAATTCTTTCAATCCAAAAATCTGATGCGAGCAAAAACAAAAATCAGAAATTAAACCTGATGCAGCATTGACAAGTAGATCATCTCAAATATCAGGCTCCAGTCCAAATTCTTTTCAGAAAAAAATTAGATTCAACTCAACAATTAACAGCAAGCAATCTCCAGTTTTCAAAACAAAAGATCAACTAGTTTCTAGTTTTGAATAAAAAACCCAGGTTTCTCCGTTAAAAGCAGGTGAGTAAACTGATCTTGTTTCCTCTGTTTTCTTTTAAATGCCTGAGAGAAAATTTCTTTTCCTAAAAATTTATCAGTGATATGTTTGGATGCATGCTTGAAGTAAAGCTGTAGAATGATTGTATGTATAAATTTATATGTTGTATGTGTATAGATGTGAAGAATGATCTGTGCATGTCAATGTAAGGAGATGTACCTACCTCAGTTGATTTCAACAGGCAAAGCAGATTCAAACAATAATTCCTTTCTTTCTAATTAGTTATAGGCTATGATTATTAAAGAGAAAATGTTTGTATGGAAGTAATATCATTTAAAAAATATTATCAAGTGGATATATTGAGCAATAATCTAGAAAACGAGAAATTACTGTAAAACCAAAACCAAGTCAGAAAATAAATGGTTTTAATATCATGTTTTGTTTATTAAAACTGAATCGTCTTGTTAAATAATGATTTTTGGTAAAAATCGCATGATTTTTAAGCTTGTGGTTAAGGAGGAATCAGGCGATGATCAGGAATCACATTTTCGCCAAATTTTGGCAAACCCATTGGTGGTGAAAGGTGATTTTCGGCCAGGAGGTGGCTGCAGAGGTGGGTAGTACTGGGAAAATGCTATATGTTTTTTTATATTGGACGGATTAGTTGGACGAAGTGATTTTAGGGTTTGAGGAGTGTTTTAGTTGGCTGCTGTTCATGGACGAACAACGGCAAAGGAGGGAAGAGAAGGGCGTGTGGTCCGGATGGAGATGGAAGAGGGTTGGATGAAGCATTTTCTGGTGAAGTTCGGGTGATGATCAGCGGTGAGTATGGTGGTGAACGAGGCGTTTTGGGTGAACGACGCTTTTTCGTTTCAGGCATTTTTCGTTCGAAGTTCATTTGGTGCTTTTGGTGGCGTTTCAGGTGGTGGAACTCAAGAAGGGGGTCGAGTATGTTTTACGTGGGTAAGCAGTGATCAGATTCAATGGTCGGAGATGGCATACACGTGCACACGGGTATGCACGTCCGGGTTTGGTATCTGTGTTGACATCGAAAAGAAGGGACATACATGAAATAGTCTCGGGTTTGTGTAGGGGTTTGGATCGTGTTGGGCTCGAGTGGTTTGACTATAGAATAAATGTAGAGTAGGGAGAGAGAATTTATGGAAGAAGAAGGATAGGAGGGAGGAAATCGGGGTTGTCTCGAGGTTTTGGGGTTTAAGCTTAAGTCTGTACCCTAAGTAATTTAGCTTAAAGTTGATAGTGGAAATAAATCAAGTTTTTAAGCAAAAAAAATAAACTTTGTTAAGTTTCAAAGCCAAGGTTAACAAGTATTCAATGTGAATATTTACCAAATTTTCAAGAACAAGTTTTCAAATATAAAGTATAGGTCTTATGGTTATCTTGAAATTAATTAAGATTTTGGGTAAATATAGGTTAATTAAATTAATTAAGCAATTAAAGAAAAATTAGTTAATTAATGATCAAGGGTTAATTAAATAAATAATTAAGTATTATAAGTTAATTAATTATAAATTAATTAGCTGGTAATTAGAGATTAATTAATTAACTAGAGATTTATTTATTTAGTAATTGGAGATTAATTAATTAGTAATTGGGGATTAATTAATTTGTAATTAGAGACTAATTAATTGGTAATTAGAGATTAATTAAGATAAGTAATTAAAGATAAATTACTTAAATGATAATTACTTAATGTAAGTAATTAAAGGATTAATTTGCTAAGGGTTAATTAATTTAATTAGTAATTAAAGATTAAATTAATTAATAATTAAAGGTTAATTAATTGAGGATAATTAACCAATGGGATATTTACTTAATGGAAGTAATTATGGATAATTAATGGGTAAATTAAAGGATCATTAATTAATTGGGTTATAATTAATTAATGTTAAGTAAGCAGGATTTTAAAGGTGATCGAAGTAAGTAATTTAATTTATTTAAATTAATTAGAAATGGTGTGACTAATCAATCTTGCTTATGAATGATTGAATGATATTGTATGCCTTAGATTAGTTTATATCTCTGATATGTGATTTGTGATGTTTTGTAATATGACATGTTGGGTTGAACCGTGATAAAGTGATTATCTATGATGAATTGCTGTGTAAAAGTGACATCATGTATTTAAAAATTGAACTGTATTCACTTGAGTAACTTCGGTTAAGATGGTATTGAATTCGAAGAGACCGGAGTCGGGTATTAGTAAATACCCAAAACCATATCGATTTGTAACCTACCATGTTTCTTTATAGATTGATATGTGAAATCAATAGGCTGGAATGGAATAATTAAGAAACTGGACCATTGAAACAAAGTAAGGGTACTTGAGAATTGATTTGTGAAATAAATATTGACTATATCAAGTTATGAACTGATAATAAAGTATGAGTTACCCCGGATTTTAAATAATTTTATGCATATTTCAAGTTATATGGGTTTACTCACGCTGGTTTCCAGCCTGACCCGGGTGTTACTTTGATGTAATGCTCGGGTCAGACCAAGTATTACAGCTTTTCAGGTTAGGACATTCTAGAGCTCAGGAGGCGAGCTGGATGGCAGGAACGTATGGAGTTTATCGCTGTGTATTATAGAGTTGTATTGATTGAAGTCTGGGTCAAGTTGTTATAATTCTCTAGTCTATTTGTGTAAATGGTTGTGATTCTGATGTATGTATGTAAAGTAACAATTACAGCTTCCTTTGTAAATGCCATTATTTGCTATTATATTTAATCCGCTGCGAACGTGAGATGCTGTTGTTTTCTGTTCTTTTTCTTCTTTTTTTAATAATCTAGGATTTTCGGAGACGAAAATTTCGGGTCGTTACATTTTGGTATCAGAGCTGAAGACTAAGCGAGAACCTTGGCTCTGGTGGGTTTACTTATTAAGGATAGGGTAAGTAGTACCCTAGAATGAGTTGAGTGTAATATATATGAGGGCATATTTGTTATTTTTTTATACAAGGATATTTGGAGATCTAAGATTGGCGGATGCAGAGAAATAACTATTGGCTTCGTGAAAACTTCAAAAGTAGGCGATGGATTAGGGGGATTCGGTAACAGCTAATATTCCGGAGGAAGATTTTTCTTAGGATCAGTTCAAGGAATTCTTTGAAGTGTCATTTATCCCAGAAGCCGAAAGAACTCAGTTGTTTTTGAGTTTCTTGAATTTGTAGCAAGGTGATATGACGGTGGCCTAGTATGAGCATAAGTTTAATGTATCTTCCCATTTTGGACTTGGATTGATAGACACACCTGTTAAAAAGAATGAAATGTTTGTTAGCGAGATGCGACCATAGCTCTAAAGAGAAATAACCATCATCTTACGGGTGCATTCACCAATCTTATCAGTATGGCTTTGAGGTTGAAGCTCTTGATATTAAGAAGGGAGTCTATGAGGGAGTAGTGCCAACAATTAGTGCCAAGCCTTTATCTATGGTAGTAGTTGAAAGCAAGCTGAATTTCAAGCACAAAGGAAAGAAGCAGTGATCAGGAAAGAAACCCGAAGGTGGGACACCAGCATAGAAGAAGCATCGTTACTTGTCCAAAGTTCTTTGTTTCAAATGCAACAAGATGGGTCACTTTGAAAATCATTGCACTGACCCTCCAACGATCCGATGTACTAAAATTATCATAAGCAAGGACACATAAAAAATGAGTGCCCTTTTCTGAAGAAGGGTTTTCATGGATAGGCTTTTACTATTGAGGAGATACCAGGAAGCATGTATTTTATAGTACCTTATACATCCATAGTATTCCTATAAGAGTATTATTCGATACGGGTGCTTCCCATAGTTTTATTTCAGTTGATCTTTTTGATAAACTTAACCTTAAGCCCATCCTTTTGTGTAATCCTCTTTATATGTTGAACCCTATTGGGGGTCCGACAAATCTTGACACTATATGTATGAATGCGCCTATTTCGTATCGAAACCATCCTTTTCTCTATGATTTGTTTTTTCTTTGGTTCAAGGTTTTTGGAGTGTTGTTGGGAAAGAATATGTAATCTAAGTGTAAGGCTGTCTTGGATTGTAGTAGAAGATGGGTCATAATTAGGGACGCGGTAGGAAGAAGCATTGATATGTGTTGTGAAGAGCCTAATGAGTTAATGAGCATTTTTCTGTACTTTCTCAAAGTAGCTAAGGAGGAGATTAGGGATATATCGGTTGTTCAGGATTTCATTGCAATTTTTGATAAAGGGCAAGGTTTACCTCCTCACCGTAAGGTGGAGTTCCATATTAATTTAATTCCAAGAACCAGATCTATTATACAACCTCCTCAAAAATTGACTCCGAAAGAGAAGAGCGTGTTGGAAAGCCAAACATTGGACTCATTGCAGAAGGGATTGATATGAGGTAGTACCTCAAGTTGGGGATCGCTGGTCATCTTTATTGCAAAGGCATATCGTTCTACCAAGAGTTGAACAAAAGGACTATTAACAATAAATACCCTTTACCAAGGATTGATGACATGTTTGATCAGCTCCACGATGCTTGGATATTTTCTCAATTGGATCTTGCCATCGATTTTGACCAAATAAGGGTACAAAGGAAAGTGTGTCCTTACCAACTTTTAGGGCTCCAGGTAGTTTCTACAAGTGGTTGGTATACTATTTAGGCGGATTGATACACCCATATATTTGGTGGACTTAATAATCATGTATTTCGAGATGTTCTTAATAAGTTTGTTCTCGTCTTTACTGATGATATTCTTGTTTGTTCTAAAATGGAGGAGGTGCACAAGTACCATCTCCAAGTTGTACTCGACACCTTGAGGATCCATTTGTTAAAGCATAAGTTTGCTAAGTGTTATTTCTAGAAATACAGTTAGGTTTCTAGGGTAAGTTGCTTCGAGGTAGGAATATCAGTTGACCTACTAAAGTTATTGCAGTGTAAGACTAGAAGAAGCCTGAAAATGCGATGAAAGTTTGAAGTTTCTAGGGATTGGATGGTTTTTACCAAGGGTTCATCAAATATTTTTTGAATATTGCTTTTCATATGACGGAGTTAACGAAGAAAGATGACAAATTTGTGTGCACGCCTAAGTGTGATCAAGCATTCAATGAATTGAAGGAGAAGTTGACTAGCGCTCTTGTTTTGACCATTCCAGATGGGAGCGAAGGTTTAACCATATATGGATGCTTGTAGTACCGGTTTGGGAGTGGTCCTTATGTAGCATAGGAAGGTTATTACCTATGTGAGTCGGCAGTTAAAGCCACATGAGTAAATTATGCTACGCATGATCTTGAGCATTTGCTGTTGTCTTCGAACTGAAGATGTGGAGGCATTATCTCCTAGGTGAAAAGTTCGAGTTATACATGGACCACAAATCCTTAAAATATATTTTTATGCAGAAATATTTGAATTTGAGGCAGTAGAGATGGCTGAAGCATCCCAATTCTTATGATCTAGAGATTCTTTATACCTTTGGAAAAGAAAATGCTATTGCGTCGAGTAGGAATATAACGATGGTTGCAAACTTAGAAGTTAAGCTTGCATTTATGGAGCAGATTGTAGCTAGACAATAAGATCCTATTTTAGCTCCACTTAAGAGGATATTCAAGAAGTTATTATTTCTAGTTAAGATTGACCCCCAGGGTGTATGGAAAACGAACGGGCATATTTGTGTTCCCAATGTTAAAGGGCTAGGCGAGAAGTGTTAACCAAATGCCACCTTTCAAAGTTTTCTTTCAATCCCAGAGTGATCAAGATGTTCAAAGATATAAAGGGGGTATTCTGGTGGAAGAAGATGAAGCTAAATGGTACGATCTTTGTGAGTCAGTGTGAAAACTGCCAGTAGTTAAATGTCACCAGGAGAAGTCAACCTGATGCTTTAGCCACTTGAGATCCCAAAGTGGAAGTGGGAGCAGATGTCTATGGACTTTATTGATAGGCTTCCTAGGTTAAGAAAAGGGAATGAAGACATTTGGGTTATAATCGATCAGTTGACTAAGGTGCTAATTTCATTTCAGTTAAGCTAATTGGGACTGCTCCAAGTCTGGCAAGTTTGTATGTGAAGAAGATTGCCAGGCTCCATGGTATTTCTTGTAGTATTGTAAGTGATTAAGATCCGATATTCACTAGCAAGTTCTAAAAGGGACTGCAAATTACCTTAGGGACCGAGCTGAGTCTGAGTATAGCTTACCATCTCCAAATAGATGGGCAAAGGGGTGAGTGAACCTGATCTTTGAATATTTGTTGCGAGCATGCATTCTCGACTTTAGAGATTCTTGGGAAGGTCATTTACCCTTGACCGAGTTCACTTACAACAACAACTATCGGGAAAGTATTGATATGGCCCCTTTCAAAGCTTTATACGGTCATCCATGTCGTTCTCCTTCATGTTTGGCTGAGTCTGGTGATAGAATTGTCCTTAGGCCCGACATGATCTTAAAAGCCAGGGAGAGGGAAGCTAATGTCATAAGGAAGATGAAGGAAGCACATGATCGGCAGAAGCGTTGCGTAGATTGAAGGCACATGGATCTTGAGCTCTTACTTAGAGATTCGTTGTTTGTGAAGTTCTCTCCATCGATAAGAATTATGATATTTAGGAAGTCAGGGAGGCTAGCCCTTTGAATTATTGGCACCATTTTCCTATATTGGACTGAATTGGTAGTCTTGAGTACAAAGTGAAGTTGCAAATTGACTATCAGATGTGCACAACGTATTTCACATATCTAATTACGTAACTTACGTAACTACGTATGCGACACTTAAACAATAATAGAACTAGCACACCAAGTAAATTTGGAAATTCGGCCTTACCTAACCGTTCTTAGGCAGCCTATTCGTATAATCGCTCGAGATATAAAGCAATTGAGGATGAAGGATGTGAATCCTGTTAAGGTTCAATGGACTGGCGATGATAGAAATTGTACTTGGAAAACCGAGGATTATTTTAGGGATTCTTATCCATAGGTATTGTCTTAGTTGTTTGTATATTATTATATCTTTTTAATGTACTCACCAGCTACAGTGGATCACTTTCTTTGTACCAATTCGATTGAATGATATCTTTTGGTTTTCATTTGGTATCTTTTATTGTGTATGATTAGTTTCGGGGACAAAATTTCCTATATGGAGGGGAGGACGTAATGAATCGTAATTTAACCACTTCTAATTTGAATATTTAATTTTTAAATATTTAAATAATGGATTTTATAACTCAAATAAACCTCTTTTAATTAATAACTAATGGTGGTAATGTTGTTTAGAAATTTGGTTTACAAAAATAATTAGTTTGGAGAAAAATCGAAAATGCGATGGAAAAACATATTTTGAATTTTGGACTTTTCATCCCTTAAAATTTGTGTGCATTAGAGCATGGATGTGCACACACTTATATAACAACATTTTTTTATTAGTATGGTAATCTGAATAAATTTGGATTAAAAATGTACTTAAACAATTTTAGTAAGAATTGACTTTTCTTTTAAATTTTAAAAAGTAAAATTTCAAAATAAGGTAAAATTTGACTTCACATCATCAAAAAGTGAGTATGCGATGGAATAAAGAAGGAAAGGGACGGAGACGTGTGGAACAAGTCAAGGAATATAATTGGGATGATGCACCAAAAGGTTATGGAGGATAAAGGGGCTAAGAGAAAAAGAGTAATTTTCCTATCTCATTTTATATAAAAACAATTCTCTTTTTTCATTTTTCATTTTCATTTCATTTTCTCATTTTCAAAACTTCATTCCTTTTTTCCAAACTCCCACTTTTATTTCAACAGCATCCAAAAAATTTCTACGGGAGAAAATTCCTTCTTTTCCTTTTAAAACCCTTGAAAACTACCTAAAACTCTTCCTTTTACTTTCTAATTTACCTAGTTTCCAAAAACCAAACCAAAGTCGCCTCTTAAAGCCAAGTCTGAGCCTATGTTACACACATTCGAGCCTATTTAACTCATAAAGGACCTCAAAAATCAAACTTTTAAGAAGAATAACGAAGTTCGGGTGTTGGTGCAAGGCATGCTGTTAGACATGATTTGGTTGCTTTTTGATGAATAAAATCTCACCTTTACAAACCAAAGCTTGGATGTTGATAATAATAAAGGATACTAGCTACTTATTGTATATATATATTGTAAAGCAATGATTGTCGGCTTGGTTTCTGCTTTAGAAAGATGACATCTTTGTGGTTGGTAAGTGACTTGAGATTAGTTGAAAAGTTTAAATGATATAAGTGATGCTTTCTCCATGTTTTAGGAATGTTATTTGTTCTTGTTTATATGCCCATGCTTGAGTTATGTGACGTTTGGATGAAAAAATGTCATATAAAAGTGTTTATGGAAGCGTCCATATAGCGATTATCGCTATATCCGCACTTTAAAAAGTGTCATCGCTTTTGAAATATGTTGGTTTAATCTTATGCTTCGATTTTTACAAAGTTAATTAATTATTCAAATAATGATGTGATTAAAGATTATTTAATCATTTTAATAATGATATTTAAAATTAATTAATCATTTTAAATAATGATGATTAAGGTTAATTATTTATTCAAATAATGATGGGATTAAAGTTAATTGATCATTTTCTTAATGATGTTTAAAATTAAATAGCCATTTTAAGTATGATGTTTAATCGTATAAATAATGATGTATTAAAGTTAGTTATTCATTTTATCACTGATGACGTTATTCAGATGATTTAGTTAGGATAAATTAAATAGAATAATGTAGATAAGGAGACCGAGGTTGATTAATAAACTGGGTGGCCATGCTTATTTAATCTAATGAACTTATATAAAATGGCTAGGATATTTAACATAAGGGCATTAGTGTAAATAGCCGCTCACACTTCCCACTCTTATACGACTCTCATCAGCTTATACACGTTCATTATTGCCAAAACAAAAATTACAACCTTGAGCAAGTAAGGTCAGCCATTAGAAGAGAAGAAGAAAGTTTAAGGAAATCTTAGGATTCAAGCTTGAGGAAAATCAATCTCAAACAATCTCTAATCTCCTTATCTCTGGCAAAGCGAATAATAGTTTCTACATCTTTATTTTGATTTTTACATCATATGGTCTCAGGTATATGATAAATCTGGTTTTATGAAATGTAGAATGATGATATGCTTGATTTTGATTTATGTATGTTTAAATAAGGTTATTTAAAAGGAGATATACACGGTTTTAGGGTAAAACCTAGAGGAAATGATTTTTAAATGCCATGGGAAAATTATATGTTATAGAAAACAGGATTTTGGAGTTGGGTTACAATTGTATAATTAAACAAGCCGTGGAGTATTTACTATGAATTTTCAAAGGAAAATAAGGTTATTTGTGTTTATAAATTATTTTAGGAAAATATATTAAGAATTCGGGTCTAGAATTTTATTATGTTAGATATCATGATTAAAGAAATTTTTTGGAATTTTAGGGATTTTTACCAAGTGATTTAGTATGAAAATTAAATTATTTTGAAAGAAGGACCTAAATGATTTAGTTGTTTTATAAGAGGAAGGACTTATTTGTTAAATGATTAATTGGTTTAGATCAGAGAAAAATGTAGCAAATATTATCCAATATATTTAAAAAGTTATGGAAGCCAATCAAACGTTTATAAGTAGGCAAGTTAGTTGCAAAAAGTTTACTTATTTTGGAAAAATCAGCTTTTAACCAGAAAAAGTAGGTATCGCCTTCTTTGGTAAACCTTTCGCCCCAGACCTCTCGACCAAGACCTTTCGACTTCAATGACCAATAAGGTCGAAGCAATGCACATGCTGTTATTTAGGTGGTATGTGGTGAATTGAACCAAGTCGAAATGTATGGCGTCTAAGGGTTGCTTTCGAAGGGTAGGTTCCGAAGGAGATGGATCCTTAGATTATTTTGATTGAAAAGAGACATCACTTACCTGTTTTCTAAAGACCTTTCGACACAGTCGAAATTTTTGGTTTTCAAAAGGTTCTTTAAAGACTTTTCGACAAGGTCGAAAGGTATGGTTTTTATAAGTTGTTTTATAAGACCTTTCATTTTAATCGAAAGGTTAGATTTTGAAAGGATTTAAGATACTTTTTGGCATAGTCGAAAGGTTAGGTTGCGAAAGGTTGTTTCAAAGAGACTCTAAAAAGAATTGCCGATTTTATTTTATTCAACCTTTCAAAGGGGTCGAAAGTAGAAGCTTTCGACTGAGTCGAAAAGTCTACTGATTTTATAAATACAAGCCGCTTCCCAATCTTTCGAAGGGATTGAAAGCAGGAGCTTTGGACACACTCAAAAAGTTTAAATGTTTTCCCTAATGTTTTATAAAGTAGGTTTTGAAAACTTTCACCTATGACCCAAAGTAATATTTTTGAGCATAAACCCAATGGCTTTCAAAAGGATGAACTTTGAATGGTTTCGAAGGGTAACCTTCAATGGTTTCGAAATGGTACTTTAAAGTGGTTTGAAGCTATGCTTCTACTCTTATATAATAATACATTAACATGATTGAAAGGTTTTAAAAGAAGTGTTTTAAAGTATTAAAATGGCTAGAGCCTATTATTTTTGAAAAATATAAGTTTTTTGTTTTCGAAAGGGTCGAAAGCAAAGGTTTTGAAGGGATCGAAAGCAAAGGTTTTGACGTTGTCGAAAGATTTTTAAAACCCAAACTCAAGTTTTTAAAGGAAAAGACCACGACATAAATAAAGGAGTTTTGTAATGACTATAAGTATGTAATTTTGAAGAAGTATTGCCTTGATAAATATAAGTTAAAGGAGTTAACCATGTTTTATATGAAATACATTTCAAGGACCTTAAACCCACAGGAGTGGTATTGTTATTTATTATGTTGCTTCTTGAAATATGAATATATTCACTATATAATGGACACATAACTATATTTTAGGGATAAAGGGTAGAAGAACCAGCTAGGTTAACCCAGTAGCAAATGTAAATTGATTAAACTCCTGAATGAATAGAATTGCATCCAAGAGATTAGGAAGACCAGAATATAGGATGCTAAAATATAAAGGAAAGATATTGGCAGGAGCCAATAGGTTCATAGTAAATCTATGAAAACTGTATGATATTGGAAGGGGCCAATAGGTTAATAGTAGTCCCATGAAAACTATATATAAAAGAGGATGTCAGATAGTCAGGTTCATAGTTAGCCTATGATAACTATGTGTGAATGAAGATGTCAAATAGACAGTTCATAGTATGCCCATGAAATCTACGATTGAATACTGGCAAAGGCTAGTAGTTTTGTAGTTAGCCCATGAAAACTATATCCGAATGTAATATTGACAGATGTCAATAGGTTCCTAGTCAATCCATGAAAACTAGGATAAGAAAGAAGTTATTGGAGTTACCAATAAGTTCAGGGAGAACTCATGAAATGGTTAAGTTAATTGGCAGAGGCCAGCAGGTTCTTAGTGATCCCATGAAAATTATAGAATCGGACAGGGAGTCCGTAAGTTAAAATAGGTTAATAGTTAACCCATGAAAACTATAAAATTGGACAGGGAGTCCATAAACATTAAGCATGTTATCAGTAAATCCATAAAAACTAATAGGTTAATAATGACCCTAAAACTATGATTATGACAGGGTGTCAGATTAAACTTGGGATGGGTAATCCTAATTTTTAAAAATATGCATATCATCATAATATTTTGAAAATGTATGTTTTAACCATTGTGGATGCAGGAGCACAATATATGATTTTGAAAAGGTTTTAGGACACTAGTAAAGGGAAAAACCATTCCGCTAAGCGGTGTGGTCTTACTAAATATCTAAAAGGATTGAGATATTAGATTCTTATTCATACCAGACTTTATGTCTGACTTGAAGTTTTTGTTTTCCTCTTAAAATCTCGGGTACTCAATTAATTTTGAGTAGTTTGAGATTTAAGGTTCTCAGGTTTTCTTTTCCGATAAATAAAGCTTCTAGAGACATGCAAGAGGAAGATAGATACTTAGAGTTTTCTATCCATTGTGTGTTTATTTGTAAAGGCAGATTTGTTAGCGTTACTATATACTCTGATCAACCAAATAGGCATCTTCATATGTCGCTCTTGGCGTAATTATAATAATTATATTTCGTTATACGTGGGTAACGTAATTTGGAATTATGTAAACGAACATGAAATGTTTTAATTTGAATGTGGAAATATGTTTTTTAATTGTTAAAAGTTTTCCATATTTCTGTGATATGTGTATCAATATATCTAGCACCGCCGTATTTGATCGCCGAAGATTAATAACTATGGATGACTGCAACATCTGTAGCCGTTAGTTTTGGGCCTCTAAGTTGGGGGATGTTATAGTTTTAAGATTAATTAGTTATTTTAACTATAATATTTTAAAATTAATTGATCATTATAATAAGGATGCTTTAAGTTTAATTAATCATTTAAAATAATAATGATTAAGGTTAATTATTTATTTAAATAATGATGGGACTAAAGTAAATTAATCATCTTATTAATTATACGTAAAATTAATTAATCGTTTTAACTATGATGTTTAAGGTTAATTAACCATTTAAGTAATATTGTATTAAAGTTAATTAATCAATTTATTATTGATGTTTTGAGCTTAATAAAACATCTTAATAATGATGTTTTAAAATTAATTAATCATTTAAATAATGATATTTTAAGTTTAATTGATTAGTTTAATAACGATGCTTTAAAATTAATTGATCATTTTATTAATGATGTTTTAAGATTGATTTATCACTTTAATAATGATGTTTTAAGATTAATTAATCACTTTAATAATGATGGTTTAAAATTAATTAATCATTTTACTAACAATGTTTTGAAATAATTAATTACTTTAATAATGATGTTTAAGGACAATTAATCATTTAAAAAAAGATGTTTTAAAATTAATTAATCATTTTGATACAGTTGTTTTAAGGTTAATTAATCATTTCTATAATGATAATTATAGTTAATTAATCATTTTAAATTATGATGTCTGAACATGGATAAGCTAATTAACTATTTTAAGTAAAGACGTTGAAGTAATTAATCATCGATTAAAGTTGATTTATCATTTTTGATAGTGTTGTTTAAAATTAATATTTGAAGTGTGAAATCTCAACACAATTTCAGTTTTAAAAGTTAAAAGTTTTGATTTAGTTACGGAAGGATAAGGAATTTAAATTTCTGTAATCCGATATCACTTATATGAAAAGGATTTGATCACACTCTTATTGCTAAACGTCGAGGTATGGAAACTCATCTCTATCTTGAAAGTTGAAAATGTCATCATACCTAGAAGTAATACTACATTTACTTGCCCGACTTTATTTTCAACTAAGAAATAGTACAAGTTGAAATTGATATGTAGTGGTAAGAATATGATATTTAGTTTCTATACATGATAATTTTAATTATTCCTGATAGTTGATTTATTAAATATCGATTCAACTTTCTTCATTGTATATTGTCAATCCAAGATGATTTGTTGCTCATTTGAGCATTGTTATCTTTTGCCGAAAATGGCTAAAACCAGAAAGCATGCATACACCAAGCTATGTGGGGTTGCTTCCATTAGGGTATGTTTACATCCACTCTAGATTGGATATGGTCATATACACAGAGATGTGAACTATTTGGGTTCTTGGTAAGGTTGGTGGGGTCTGCCTTGTACATTTTCAAGAGGAGTCATACGAGAAAGTGACACTGTCAAGTATATTGTCTAGAGGTATACTTTAGGTAATGGGGGAGCACCCTCCTGGTCATTGTTGGAAAGTCCCTTTCCTTGCCTTTTATCCATAACTTTTGAATTTATGTTCATTCTCTAAGTTTGGATTTTGAACTTGTTTAGGCCCATTCCTTCAAGTTTAGGCTTTGTTCTAAATTTTTCCCATTACTTGTGGTTGGATGTTGTCATTATGAGGAGAAACCCGTTCCGCTGATGGCGGCATAGCTTCATAAATTTTTGTTTATTTTCATCCTTTGTTTAGAGTTTAATCATACCAGACTTCTTGTCAGACTTGAGTTGTTTGTTTTCGCTAAATTCTCGGGTATGCAATTATATTTGAATATTCAGAGAATAATTGATTTCTTTGGGCTCATTGAAGATGATAGTCTAGTAGGAGGCTCCTTAACTATCCAACTATCTATTTTTGCTATTATTTCAACTATTTTTGCATATTTTGTGTCAAATAGTGTAAAAATTGGGTGTATGACTGCTAGGCTAAAGGTAGTAGTACTTTTATGTATCTTTGATAACTCTATGTTAAGGAATAACCCTATGTACTATATTATATTTAACCATTATGTTGTGAGACTTTTTTTTCTATTCTTTTATTTCACTTAACGATATCTCGTCTTTCGGATGCTTGGGAAATGACACATGTATACCATGAATGTATTAAGGGTTGTTCCCAGAGGTCAGAAAGGTGGGTCGTTACATCAAAATTATATAATTCAGAATTTTAAATCAAATACTTATTCCTTCTATTTTGCTTATTTCTCTAGGAATTCGTTGATCAATGATCGATCCATAAATGTGAAGTCGACCAGTCATTGTAATTTCTAGAGCAATAACCTTAAGTAAAGTGCCTAATCGATCACTATATACAGGTCATATCCGATCAACTTTGACCTCGACTCATTTGATCACGCATATACTTTTGACTACATCAAGTTTGGATTCAAAGCATCTTATATTGGTTACAAAATCCAACGGTTTAAATTATGTAGCAGTATATAATATTAGTTCATCAACCTATTGTAATACAAATTCTAAGATCAAATAATCAATAAAACCAACATACAATGATAGTAGTTTAATCATAGCTGACTACCAAGCATCAGCAGTTCAGTATATAATCAAATTAAATAAATAGAAATCAAAATAGCAAAGTTCAACTCACTATAACTTGTAATTGTTTAATGTGAAATTGTATGTTCATGGTAAAATCATAGCAGAATGTTATTTCTTTAGAAGAAAGATCTTGATGCTATGAAGATTATTGAAACCCAAGCTGTCTATAGATGGGGAAATGGAGAAATGGTGCTTATGTTTGGTGTCTGAAGGGAGAATATATGTGAAGCCTTAGGTATTTATAGGCTTGGGATAATGAAATCCTAGGGTATACTTTAGGTTTAGGTTACAGTATCATAATGTTTACTTAGGCTGGTTATTTTTATGGTCCAACAAAATATATATTTTAATTTCTTTTAGGGCGTTGTTAAAGGGACTCCAAAATTGGATAAGGATGAATCATTTTTTCATTTTTCAAAAAATCACTAAGTGTAGAAAAGAAGTTACCCTCCTTGTCAAAAAAATTCTATGACTACCTTTAATTTTTTGGCGATCAATTACCCTTTTTCAGACCATACCTTAC
This sequence comes from Allium cepa, assembly GCA_030765085.1. Taxonomy (NCBI): domain Eukaryota; kingdom Viridiplantae; phylum Streptophyta; class Magnoliopsida; order Asparagales; family Amaryllidaceae; genus Allium; species Allium cepa. The sequence goes on from CM060941.1 coordinate 1,050,199,293, forward strand.
CAAAAATGTTTTTCGATGAACCATCATCATTATTTTCCTTTTATATTGATGATTGTTGGTGAATTTTTCTTTGCACGAATGGTTAAATTATAAACCATTTTATTTGGGGAGAATCCCTATAATAGTTCTTTCTAGGAGGAGTCCCCTTCATATATTGCATCCGTTATTTAAAATAAAGTTTCTTTAACAATTTCCTTGATTTGAATAAATCAACACCCCTAATCGCCTTTAATCCTATCTGCTTTAAATTGGTGTTTTACACCCTTTAAAACTCCGACCCAGGGCATTGCATCGAATTTAGTTTTGTTTTTTTAACGATATTTATCTTATTAAAATACCACATTACGATTGTAAAGAAATTTAAAATAATGTCTTATTTTTTAGAACAATCCTAAAATCTCATACATATTATTTATTTTATTAAAACTAATTTCCCAAAAACTTTGGGATTTTTAAAATACAATTAAAATTAAAATTTAAAATGTTTTAAATCAATATTCTCCTTTTTAATATCAAATAATTAAAATTTTCATTTATTGAATTGAATTCAATAAAGTTTTCCAACTTTGAATAGGATGTTACAGAGGTTTACAGATCTTTATTGGATTAGAATTTTTTAATTCCTATATTATTTATGCACAAAAAGGAAGATTTTCCATCCTATATAAAAACACAAAAATCTCTTGATCCATGTAGTTTAGATTGGGTGAATAGAATAGAGTTCTGACGTATGTTAATGGCTTAGGACTTAAACTTAATTTTATACCATAAATTACTGATTTGGTTTATAAGCGAACTTGTCAAATTGATATTTTTATATTAAAGTCGCTAAAGCAAGTGCTAAAAACCTCTGATTTAATGTGGCTAGTGGAAAATAATGGGGCTTTAAGCACACCTACTATTTAAAAGTGCTAAATTGAAATGGCTCGACTGTCGAAGTGCGCTTAGCACTTTAGCAGGCATTAGCAAGGCTTTGGTAGGATTTAGCTATGTGTATATACATATTCTAAATATACTAAATATCTTAACACATCAACTCTTAAACTAAAATCAGTAAACTATTTTACTCATGTTATTCATCTCATTTGTTGACTAAAGTGGTTTGGCATAAATCAAGCGCCTAGACCCGTAAAACTTTTATTATAGATGGATCTTGTAACTACAATCAAATTACAATTAGATTGCAGCTCTAGAAATGGTTGTTTTTGAATTAAATGGAGAATACTTGCAATAATCAAAAAAGGGGTGAATAGCCATCATTTAGTAGTTGTAAGATGTCCATTTATATATGAATCTTGCTTTAGAATTGCGGAATCATCAGTTGAATAACTCAAACAAGAAGATTCAAGTTTCGAACATGAAGAACAAGTCAAAATGCATTGTTTTCTAAATGTTGGATCATTTGTTACTTTTCCCATCCCTCTACAAAACAGCCCAAGTCTTCGAACTGTGTACTGATTCTTATGGATTAGTACGACTTCTATATTTTGTTCGGTACTTACTGTTGTCCGATATTTTGACCAGGTCGTATTTAGATAAACCGATTAGTAAGACTTATAATTTATTATGGCGAAGCCCAATGAGTTAGCTAACAAACCTAGAAGCGAATTATGAACAAGCTAACAAGCTCAATCCATAATCATCTACCTCAAAGAGGAGTGAAAAATCACTTAGCCACCTAAGTGATGGATTGGTACTAAGCCATCTTATGGATCACTACCAAACCATATATAACTCCGCCCATATCACTTCACATCATCCCTAACACCAAAACGTGGAGATAGCAACCCTTTTCAAGCCTCAAGACATCATTTGCATGCAATTCAGCATCAAGCACCTTGAGATCACGAAGTATGGTACTCAGTTCCACCGTTGATCCAACTAATTAGCCCAGAAACTAACATCCAGAGAAATAACAAATTAGAAAGCGTGAAGCCATTAGAGAGATCCATAATGCAATCTTATGGATTGGTACAATTCATGGCTATGGATCAGTACAGAAACATGATAGTTGATGATGTGGCTATAATCATCTGAGCATCTTTCTTGCCATCGAATGGACGGTTCTTACAGAGTCAGGAGAACCCAGTTATTATGAGTCTAATCGAGAGCATTTTCTAGGCCAAATACTTGGAACAAACCTCAACTACCAGCATATAGTAGATCCTGTGGAGCCATATTACATAGCCAAAAAGGTGAGAAAATTAGTGAGACAAAATCAACATTGGAGCAATGATGAATAGGGCACTTCCCCTAGCTGAAATCCATTAACTAAGGAGATACTATATGAACAACATCCAAGAATATTTGTGATGCCAACGATGTCATTGTATAGCAAAAGAACATATTCGAGAAGCACCTAATAAAGTATGAATGACATATGGACTCTTCCAGGGCAACTAATGCTGTGAGACGTCTCTGTTTTTCGATTTTCTATAAGGGAGTTACCATATTGTGGTTCACCCATCTTCCATCAAGATTCATATCGTCTTTCAATGAATTAACATGGAAGTTCCTTGAGTGGTTCCGTCTACATGCTACTCGTACTAAGGACGTGATGTCATCGTTAGAATCTTTCAAGACATAGGAGAGTCATTGAAGGATTTCTTGAATAAATTCCACATGGTTGTGATGGAAGTAAGTAATTCTTAAGAAGACATCATTTTGATGGCCCTAGTTAAGGGGGTTCATCTTGATAATGATTTTGAGAAATGGCTGGAAATGAAACCACCACCAATAATGGATTTGTTCTGTAGAAAAGCTAACCGGTTCTTGTGCATGGAAGAGGCAAGTACTATGACTAGAAAGGTCAGTGCCGGGTAGTCGATAGTAGTTATCCAAAGTAATGTTGGCGTAAAACAATTTGTTACTTCTTGGGTTTTGTATTTGTAGTGTCCGTTTTTCATCTTTTTGGCATATGTTTGGATGGTATTTTGCGTTGTTATGCTAACTTGAATGTGAATGTGTATTTCATTCCTTTTGCATCTTGAGTGTGAATGTGTTTTTCCTTTCACGGTTATGGGATCTTCCAACTAGGTGATTTTGCTTATGCTTCTGGTGCGCTGGTGGTTTAAGCTTTGCTAGTGTCTGGTGTCATTGTGATTGCTTATGCAATAGTTGTAATGTTATTTGTTTAGTGGTCGGTCCACTCTAGTAATGTCATTGTGATTGCTTATGCAATGTTTGTATTGTTAGTGGTTTAGTGGTCGGTCCACTCTACTAACCTAGTCAATAGCTTAGGTAAAATTTTCTAACTCCAGTTCTTTAGGCTAGTTTAGTTGTTCTAACTAGTAGTTAGGCAACTAGTCTATCTCCTGGTTCTCAAATGTATTTATTACTTGTTGTAATAAAAAATGAATGGTCCACTTTAAAAATCATCTGGCTTTTCCAGAATAATTTTTGAAGGAGATTCCGAAAATGTTGATTTGAACGTTGAGTACAATAGTGGTGGCCAGAGAAAGAATGATAATGGGGTGAAAGACAGAAAATCTAATTCTAGGTGATGTCCTAGGTTTTCAAAATACGACAACTGCATGTAGTTAAACAATTCAATTGGGAACATATATCTTGCGACTAAAGGTATTGAGCATTAAAAGAAGCTGGCTCCAAGGGAGTCGACCGAGAAGGAAATGAAATCTTAAAAGCATTGTAGATTTCATGAAACACACGGTCACAACACAAATGAGTTAGGCACTTACATGATGTGATTGAGGATTTGATAAGGAAAAATAAGTTACAATAGTTTGTCAAACTCCAGTCGAATGGCCGACACAAAATTTCCAATGTCTTGGATATATTTTCCAACAGGGACAAGCAGGCTTGGTGGGGACGTGCCAAAGAGGCTTGAAAAGTTATTGATATTAAAAACCATTCATGTAGAACCACGTCTAGCAGAGAAGAGTTAGAATGAAATATAGATATTTGCTAATACTTTAAAGTATGTTGATACTGAGAGTTTTTTTACCGTTGAAGACGGAGCTCCGCGAAACAACTCAGATTATGACCCATGACATTGTCTTTCAAAATTGGGATGTTAATCGAGTTGAAGCTCCGACATTGGATCCCATGGTGATTTCAGCTATGATTTGGGCCAGTGATTGTAAGAAAGGTATTGGTTGACTGCGTTAGTTCAGTCAAAATTCTATTTAATAAAGCTTATGACCAGATGCACTTGAAGAGAAAAGACTTAAAATCATGTAGATCTCATATCTAGGGATTTAATGATATAGCTACTGAATCCATTGGGTGTGTGGATTTTCCCATGGTGCAAAGGCAAGGTGAACACAAGAGAGTGCGGGTTGTGTCCTTCTTCGCGTTGGATATTTTTTAGCTTACAATTCATTTTTTGGTTTTCCGACCCAATCTGATTTCGAAGCACATATCGCCCTGCAGTGTTTGATAGTAAAATTCTCAAAAGAGAATGGTGCGGGAGTTGTGCAAGGAGACTGGTGGCTTGGGTATGATGCTACGTCATGGAGTTGAAATAGGCAAGGTAGCCTGAAAAAGGAAAGTTTATGGGGAAGACTCTCTGCATCAAGTCTCTAGATGCATAGTAATCACTGAACGAGCGCTCCCAAGGCAGCATGATCGGTTCCGCAGGGATATGCATCTAAGGAAAGAACCTTCAAGGGTGGCTCCCGTGAAGTTGTTGATCAACATCCCAATCAGTCATGACGATCCTGACTGGGTCTTGATGATTGGATCTCATCTTAGTGCAATAATTATGAAGGAACCGACTGGATATCTCCAGGCAAATCTAGATGTGTTCGCTTAGACATATTCCGATATGTGTGGAATATCATCGGAGAAAGCATGTCACACATTGGCTGTAAACCCCAAATGTGTTAAGAGGAAATGCCACATCTTAGGTCCAAAGAGATCCACTACATTGAATGAAGATGTGAATAAGTTGAAAGGCAATTGCTTTATCAAAGACGCTCTATACTAGTAATGCGTATCTAATATAGTCCTAGTAACGAAGTCCAACAAGAAGTGGTGGATATGAATTGACAATTCTGATCTAAATAAGGCATGCCTAAGGGGAATTTTTCCGCTCCCAAAGATTGATATACTAGTAGATTCGATCACCGGGCATGAACTTCTATCATTTATGGACATGTATTCCTGCTATAATCAAATCCTAATGCATGTCCCAAATTAAGAGCCCACCAGTTTCATAGCTGACCTATAACTATGCTACTATCTTGTTATGCCTTTCGGCGTGAAGAATGTAACTGCAGCTTACCAGAGGCTGGTGAATTTGATGTTCAAAGATCAGATTGGGCGTTCGATGGAAGTTTACGTAGACAACATGCTTGGGAAGTCATGGCGTTCTACAAGCCATATTGATGATTTGACAAAGATATTTGGTGTATTCCACAGGTATGGTATGAAGCTCAATATGCTGAAATGTTCGTTTGGGATTTCATGTGGGAAATAATTGGGTTTTATAGTGAACTCGAGAGGAATCGAAGTTAACTTGGAAAAGATTGAAGTATTGAGAAATATAGAAGCTCCAAAGTTTATTAAAAAAGTTCAAAGTCTAAATAGGAAGATCATCACGTTGAGTTACTTTTTTCCCAGAGCTACTGATAAAAATACATCCCTTTCTTCGACATTCTCAAGAAAGGGAAGAGTAACTTTGCTTGGAAACAAGAGTGTCAAGATGCTTTTCAACCTCCGATGGATCACTTAAAGAGGCAGCTCATCCTATCAAAGCCATTGGAAGATGAGGACCTGTTTGTTTATCTTCCAGTGTCGGTGCATGCTTTAAGCATCACACACATACGTGAGGAGTCCTGAATGCAAAATCCAGTTGCTATATTAGCAAGCGATTGACAGAAGAAGAAAGAAATTAACCAAAGCTCGAAAAGCTACTGTGTTTGTGACGCCCCACTCTGAGACCCACATTAACAAAGAGTATTACTGTGTGATAATGCGGAGAATAGGGCTAGATAGGAACGATCATCAATAGCATTGTCTTAAACATCTATTGAATATGTAGATTGAGTGCTCTAATTTTTCTTTTCTTTTTATTTTTCTCAAGTGGATCAACATACTTAATAAATGCTTAATACAAAACTACAATGGCTAGCGGATCTATCATAACAAAATATAAAAACAAATACAATCGATCATAGAACAGTAGTCAAACATATATATATACACACACACACACACATATATACACAGATACATCATAGCACAATACAATGTGATACAACACTAGTGGTACATAAACCACCATATATACATCGAGTCAAATAAATAAGTAAAAATAAGAGTTTACAAAATGGCTACAAGACTATACAGAAGATAACTAGCAGATAATCCAATGTGGAAGTAGCATAAAAGAAATCAACAGCAGGTAACTAACCTGAAATAACTCAGTCTGACCCGAGTATATAAAAATACATGGGTCGGTCTAGCTTAAATAAACTGATTAGCAGGTGATATGTAGTATATGGGTAAAAGGTAATGATTCTTTTCGAATGAGAAGAAGTAACATTTATGTATGTAAAAACTTCAGGTGAAATAATATCACATAAATATACCAATTACTTAGTATCATGAGAGGTTGTCTCGAAAGAGGCAAGATCAACAATATCAATTAAACACATTCAATCGTCTCATATCATCGGCATATTCAAAAGACAATATAATGGTTTCCATAAACCATAACTCCTAAATAGTAGATTACAAGACTCAAAATTTGCCAAAGGATGGCAATCATAAAAAATTTCCATAATAAGAAATCCCAAATCTTGAAACTATGCCAAAAGCAATCACAAATCATAATATGTAGAACTCGATTAAGAGTTCAAACTCCAAAAATGTAATCATCACATAATGATGTCTCAATAAATTTGTAAAATCACAAATAAATCATGAAAATATCACAAAAGAAAGCACGTGCTTAATAAAAATTGCTGAAGCCCGCCAAGTATTGTATCTCAAAAAAGGCGCCAAATACATCCCAAGGACAAACATCCCGAAGGACCAAACATCTTGAAGGACCACATCCCGAGGGACAAAACATCCCGAAGGACAAAACATCCCCAAGGACAACATCCTAAAGGACAAATGACCCAAAGGTCTACTATTGGCAATAACTTATGAATGTGCCATAACCTCTCAGATAGGAACCCGAAAGTGGTAACGGCGCGTCCCATGCTGCGCGTTCTCACTTAACAGTTTACTAGCTGTTAGTCAATGTCACAACAGAAAATCAAAATCATTCAAATAACAAATCTCAGAAATCTCATAACTCGTGGAACTCAGTTAAGAGTTCAAAACTTCAAAATGTAATCACCATGTAGTAAGCGACATGATAGCGCTTAGGCAATGTAAATAAACCAATAGGGGCAACCATGATGAAAACATTCGCAAATCATCTAAATTCTAGAAATCAACATAAGAAATCTATAAAAGCAACAATGTACAGAATAGGACCCAACAGTCCAAATACTGGCAATAACAACCCGAAGGTCCATAACTTCAAACAAACAAGTTCGGAATTAACCAAAAAGATAAAGCATGTGTCCCATAGCACATGTTTTACTAAATCATTTATTTCTCTTTTCGTACATTCGAAGAGTGCAAAAATAGTGTATTTTATATCAAAAATATCTGGTTTTGAGAGAACTAGTTTTATAATAATTTCTGAAAACGGTTGCAAAAATTTTGACATCGAAATTCTCTTTATTATATGGAATATAATTTTTAATAGCTTTTAAAAATAATTATAAATACCATAAAATATTACATTTGGAAGCCATTTTATGATAAAAATCATTTTGAAATTGTTTTAGAAAACTCTTGTTTGAAAACATCAAAAATCACCAAAAACACTGAAAATCAGCATATGGAATCATCTCCAAAAGCTCGTCAATCCGGAGTATGGATCAACTAAAATGTTGGCCTACCTATTGATAGGTTTAAGACCTTCAAACAAATTCTAAAATATCACAAAAACAAGCTCCAAAAGCTGCTGAAAGAAGTAAAACAAACAAGGCAATTCACTGGAAAAGAGAGAAATCAACCTGGGCAAAATAACTTACCCAGATTGACCTATAGGTCAGCCTATATGAAGCAAGGGTCGACCTACGCTTTCCTTTGGTCGACCTATAGATCGAACTTCCTGCAGGAAATTTTGCCTCATTCGATTCGATTTTTGAGCGATCGTTTCTAGCACTTCTAGGTTGAATCAGATGATAAAAATTGACATGCATAAACTACAACACATAGACTACAATCCGGAAAAATTCTGGCATGATTTCATGAACAGAATAGTGCGATATAAACATAGAAAGAAGCAACCCAAAATGTACATTTACTGTAAACTATCAATCAACAGAACATCGTTTACAGTAAGAAATTTTGAGCAGTTTTCAACTTGCAGACTTTTGTTTCAGCTAGAGTATGTGAGTTTGCAACTCACCTTTGTAAAATCACCGAGCAACTAGAGCAAATCTTGAGGAAGGTAAAAGCTTTGGCCTTATTTTAGTGGGAGGAACATGTAAATAGACAGCATACATACATGCAAATAGGAAGAAGGAGGTTACAGACGATAGTAGATCTCAAAACCTAAATTAGATGAATTAGATTCTTGGTTTTGGATTATTTACCTAAAATAATAGGTTTAATTTGATTAAATTGCAAAAGATTTGAAGAAGTAGGTAATTGAATTTTGGTTTTGAAGAGAAAATGGGGTTTCATTAGTTTCTTTCTTTTGTTTACAGCTTGCAGAAAAAATTGTACGTACTAAGTTTTTGGGAAGGAGATGTTTTCTTTTCTTCAGTAAAGATGTATTTAGGCTTGACCTAATAAGAAAACAAATAGATTAAAATACCAATTATCACTAAAACACTTATATTTACATAATACAACTTACATTTTTTCTAAACAACTTATACTTACAAGTTTTCCACCTTATAAAATCAAATAAGCATATTTTTATGTTCACAAAATATTTTCACAACATACAAAAAGTTATTTTAGCCATAAAAATTAATTTCCGTTATAAAAACCCCATTTTAAAATAAATACTTCAATTTATTATATTAACTACATAAAACACGATTTTTACCATCAAAATTTGCACAAAATTATTTTCTTATCCAATTAAATGCAACAAACCATATTAACTTCATGTTTTACATCCAAAAATTATTTTAGAACAAGATTCCACCTTTTTATTTATAAAAAATATCATAATAAATCCGAATCCTTCATTTAAAATTAATAAAAATCACATTTGGCAATAATTTGCAAAATTATTGCATTTTATCAAATTAAAATCATACAATGTTCATTTTTCTTCCAAACAAACATCATAACGTTTCTAAAACTTTATTTTCAACATTTTATATTTATTTCAACAAATTAATATTGAATAAAATTCTTTTATCTCACCTAATTAATTCATTAACCATCAAATAAATAAAATATCTTCTTTCATAATTTATTACCAACCAAAACATCTTAATTGCACTTTATTTATTTAAAATCCATTGTTTATCTAAAATAAACAATTTTAACAAATTTTCTATCTCCAACTTATTTTATTTTAATTTAGATTCAACCTAACTCATAGTTTACATCTATTTTCTTCAAGTTTTCTCCAAACTAAATGTGTTTTCCCCCAAAACTCCATATTTATTCATTTTCAATAATCTAACATTCTTTTTTCTCAAACTTTCCCCAAGTAGATTCCAAAACCCAAATTTTAGATTCTACTTAGATAATTTATTTAAATTATTGACCTAAATTATATTTATCTCATGATTAATAAATTATAATCTCATCATAATTTATTATTATTATTAACAGGTAATCAGGAAACCAAGGTTGTTACAGTATTTCCTATTGATTTATTTAAGGAAGTTTCGCCCTTATTTTCAGGCTCTAACCAACCAGCCTTTGAGATAGGTTGTATAGTGACCTGAGACTTCTGGAAGGCTATTGAAATGGAACATTGAACTTAGCCAATAGACATAACCTTTCACCCTCAATGGGTCATTCAAGGTTTGGCTTTGGCCAATTTCACAACTAAATAAACTACGCGTGTAACATCCTGCCTTTTTGTACGCTTTAAATCGACGATAAACCACACACGTCAGACTTAAACCATACAGAAGGGCGGACTGTTATGGGGTAAATAAGAAAAAGCAGAGAGAAAAGAACAAAATAGAATCTTGCAGCGGAACGATAAAATATAATAATCAAATATACAGTTCATGAAGCAGTTTTACAAAATATTCGATTATACTTATACAATACATATCAGAGTTACACATACTAGAGAACAATAAATAATGCAGTGGAACAGTATGAATGTAGTGGAATACTATAATAAATAATAATAATAATACAATCTTCGTCTTCGTCCTCTAGAAATAAGAACTTCAAACCCTGAAATGCTCAGACTGACCGAGCGAATTTGAAAAGACAAAACACTCGAGTCAGAACTAAAAGATCTTATGTAAGTTAAATCAACGGTAAAATATGAGTGGAACGGCGTCAGAGATGTTTACGGGATTTGACATCTCCTATCCAGTGTCAAACGTGAGTGCAGTAACCTAAGAGATGCTCGGGATTCACATCTCCTAAGGATCTGTTAAACTATTTACTATGTAGTAGTATTTCGCTATTATAATAATGTCTAATAGTAAAATAAACTTACTTTTAAATAGCGTCAAGGGGTTACCCATATAGCCCTTACCAGATAATAGTCCTAGTAGTCCATCTAGTATCAGCGCATCTCCTGATCGGAAGACTACCCTAAATACTCCTCGGGCTACGGGAGAAAAACAAACTCGTACAAGGAGCGCTAGGGTAGGTGACACGGCACAACTAGACAATGCCAGGGTAGATATACCAATTTCGCTTCCGGGCCAGCGGTAACGCGTAGCGCGCAGCTACCGCCCACCTCGAGCCACACCCCCAAATCAAAAAAAAAATCATAAGTGGCCACCGAATCAATCCAAAAGTCAGAGAATAATATCGAAGGGATGTGTCCGATCAAAGGTGCTACCTCATTAGCCCGTCGATCGCTCCTGTTTTAGTTACCTTATGCCATCTCACGGGAGTTGGGTCCACGTATTTACCTCAAAGGAAACGTAGCCACCATCCAACTTCATTCTGGAATCTCCACTGCATACACGGTTGCTAAAGTGGTTTTCGGAGTTGGCAGAGAGTACGACAACTTCCGATCCCGGTCTCCTTAACAACCAAACGTTATTATAACACCGCGGTCATTTTAAAATAATCATACTTCAAAACCAGAATATAATCTCCATTTCAAAACAATATAAATACGATATCATTTCCGTTTTAAAAACCCAAATTAGTATGATATCATTTTTTATAAAACCCAAATCAATATAATATCATTTTTATTTCAAATATATTCTTTTTCCAAAATCATAGCACTTTCAAATTTATATACTTCGGAACCAAAACCACTTGAAATATAACACTTCCAAATTTTAAAACTTTGAAACTCAAAACTTTGAAACATAACTACACCACTTAAATGACTTAAATATTAAATTACTTATATGATAAAATAACTTCTTCAATTCACAAATCAAATTCCAAATATAGATTCGAACCCCTAAATAATGATTTTAACTTCCATATGTTTCAAAGCTTTAAATATTTCACCATTTCAAAACTAATTCTTTAATAATTCCATTTCTATCAAATTCAATTACTATTATTTTGATTTGAAATGTTTACTTAATAAATCAAATATCATTTAAGTAAAACCTTTATACTTCAAATAACTGGATATTCTTTCAATTTGACTAACTTGATATATTCATTTAAATCAATTTAAATCACTCTAAACCAAAATCAAGTTATAAAAATCATACCCTTTAAAATCTCAATTTTTATTTAAATTTCACATCAATTTTATTAGAGTATAATTCTTAAATACTTTAATTCAAATCAAATTCGTATCTGTGCTCCAACCTTAATTTTTTTTATTTAAGTCATTATAGACTCTGTATACAATAAAATTTAAACAGATACTTAGCCATATTATATAAAAGCAATCAAACTTTATTAGTAAACTTGTTTTTATTAAACAAATTAATACATAGCTTACATTCAAGAATTTAACTATATATAAAATAATATTTACGTAATATCAAAAATCACTACTTATTAAACCATATATTTCTATCCAAAACCATAGAAATCATTTTAAAATATTTATATATAGACTGACGGTGTCTATATATAATTTTCTATCCTATGGTCAAGTGAAAGGATATTTATTGTAACGACCCGGTATTTTCAACCATTCGCATCCGCACTTGTCGGACTTGAATTGTTCAAAATACCGCGTTGTAAATAAAATTTGGCAAATCTCAAAATATACAGTAAATAAATAATCATAGAATCACAGATACAGAAATCAGAATACTCGCAGCGGAATTTGAAATAACTTAGTAGTTCATGAAGCCACTATCACAAAGTCTCAAAATAAGTACATATTTACATAGTCTTAAAACCAATACAGTTTGAAACAACCATAGACAATCTCAAATTCAGTTGTCTTAATTTCATAAACTAAGATAAAGAACTGAATAGACAATAGACAACAGCTTGATAAAGATGATCTCCGGCAGTCCTAGCTCCAGGGAATGAAGTCCGAACTGATACTCAGGCTGACCCAAGCGTAAAATAAAACATAACACTCGAGTCAGGACATACATATTTCATCAATTAACCTCGCTCTGATACCAAATGTAACGACCCGGTATTTTCAACCATTCACATCCGCACATGTCAGATTTGAATTGTTCAAAATACCGCGTTGTAAATAAAATTTGGCAAATCTCAGAATATATAGTAAATAAATAATCACAGAATCACAGACACAGAAATCAGAATACTCGCAGCAGAATTTGAAATAACTAGTGGTTCATGAAGCCACTATCACAAAGTCTCAAAATAAGTACATATTTACATAGTCTTAAAACCAATATAGTTCGAAACAACCATAGACAATCTCAAATTAAATTTTCTTAATTACATGAACTAAGATAAAGAACTAAATAGACAATATAGCAGCTTATCTACAACAGTCCTAGCTCCAGGGAATGAAGTCTGAACTGATACTCAGGCTGACTCGAGCGTAAAATAAAACATAACACTCGAGTCAGGACATACATACTTATATAGTGTAAGCTAATTCAAGTGAACTGTAATATAAAGGCAAGTAACTTAAAGGATGTTTGAGACCGCCCATCCTCTAAGGATCCGTTAAACTATTTACTATGTAGTAATACTTCGCTATTATAATAGTGTCTATTAGTAAAATAAACTTACTTTAAAATAGCGTTAAGGAGTGACCCAATATTCCCCTTAACATGTAATAGTGCCAATAGTCTATATAGTACCGTAATACCTCCTGATCGAGAGGCTACCAGAGGATACTCCATAGGTACGACACAAATCAAACTACTACAGGGCGCGCTAGGGTAGATGACACGGTACAACTAGGCAATGCCAGGGTAGATATACCAATTACGCTTCCGGACCGGTGGTAACGTGTAGCTGCTACTACCGTCCACCTCGAACAATACTCCCAAAATCAAAGGTGCGCACCAAACAATCACAAAGTAATAGAATGGCATACGAAGAAGTGCGTCCGATCAAAGGTGCTACCTCATTAGTCCGTCAATCGCTCCTATTTTAGCCACCTTATGCCAACTCACGTGAGTCGGGTCCACGTACATACCTCAATAGAACGTCACCACCATCCTACTTCATTCTGGAATCTCCACCGCATACACGGTTGTCAAAGTGGTTTTCGGTATCGACAGAGAGTATACCCATATCCGATCCCCGTCTCTTTAACAACCAACGTTATTATTACCCGTGATTATAAATTCCAAAAAAATAGTTTATATTTCAATCATAATACTTCATTTTAAACTGTTTAAAAGTGAAGTTATTATTCTTGCAAAATCCAATATTCAAAATCCCAAAAGTTTAGCCTTAGTTCATTTGCATCAACTACCGCACTCGCAAAGTGCGGTAACATCCTTTACAACAGATTTAAGTAAATTAAATTTCAGACTTCAATATAATTTCAACAATAATTAAACCGTAATTTAAACCAATTTAACTTATAAAATCATATTTTCCACTTTGAAATAGTCATTTAAATTACTCAATAATTTATGATTTTTATAAAGTAAGTTTTGCAAATAAATATCAAACTTCTCTATGCTCACTTATTAAAATCTAGTGCAAAATTTTCTATAAAATTTTACTCAACAATTAAGTTTAAGTACCATTCAAAAATAAACTAAATTTCCAATTTATTTCTTACTTACCTTTATTCTAAAACCAACTTCACCTTTCTAAATTAAGTTATATTTCAACTTCCATTTTTCGGTTTTTACTCATTCAACCATTTAATTCATAGAAAACTTAACCCATTATTTATTTACTTTGTATTCAAATTTATACCAAATTATCATATTTTATTCCTTAACTTCAATTTCCATTTCATTTTACAAAAATCAAAATTTACAAAATAAATTTTATACTTCAAATTCTAACTTAACCATTCATTTATTCACATATTTAACTTGTACAAAATCACTATACTTTCTAAAAATTTTAATTCCGATTTTGAACACAATATTATAATATACTTATTTAAAAATATTTAATATCTCCAGAAAATATATATATAATAACCACGGGTCTGTATAATATTTTCTAACCTAGGTCAAGTGATGCGGATAATATTTCATTTCAATCCGTAATTTACAAAGAAAACCCCGGTATCTATCATTTCAAACCCGCAATCCCAAGAAAATAAATAAATAGAATAATTAAATTAATATCGTTCGGGCCTGTCATTTCAGCCAGTAATAATTCTATCCTACAGGGAACTTGCAGTGATAAACGGTAAATAAATAAATAGTATAACAGCATAAAATATAACAGCATATAGTGTAACAGATGATGTGTAAATTTTATAGCAGGGTTTTAACATCGTAAATTTTAAAATCACAGGCAAGTAAAATATAACAAAACCATTCTACAATTTCACTTGTTATTAAATCACAAATCTACAAGTATGTTTGTCAAGCGTGAATACTCACCTTTACGCCGCTGAAGATTCTATTCAAAACTACGATATCCACACCGAAAAAGCATACAGAAGGCACGATCAAATTTTAGCAGAGGCGACAATCAGATTCAAATTCTTGAAACACAAACGAATAAAACTAATTACGCGAATTCAATTACGATCATATCAAATTTAATAAAGCAAAATTGAGAAGCTAGATTCAATAAAATGATATGATTAACGAATAACTCGGTCCTTTCACCACACGATTTAACCCACACCTCAAGTCTCAGCTATTACCATATTCAAGGCTAGAGAAGCACGTACGCAGAGGGATGTTGAGGTATATAGGCTGAGATTTAATTATGCACAGGTGACACATGCGTTAATATAATTTTTTTTCTTTTTTTATAGCCTGAAACACACGAACAATGGGAGATTGAAAAATTTAGGCTGGGGTTAAAACTCAAAGGTGGTGGAGGGCCGAGTACTTGGTGTAGAAAAATAATGTACAAAAGAAACACAAGAAAAAGAAAAAGAAAGAAAATAAATAAAAGAAGGAAGAAAATTTTGCAGCCATTACCTGAAGCAGAGAGCTCATGCAAGAGAAGGAATGAAGGCAACTGATGTGGTGAGGGAATATTGTGCGTGGTTTTGTATTTATAAAGAAGTAATTGCATTGATAAATTTTAAAACGCAAGAAATAATGATAAAGTGGGAAGGCGTAAATAAAGGAGGCAAGAAGATTGAAACCAAAAATGAGATGCAATAGAAATTTGTACGTGGGTTTTGAATTTATCAGTGAAGTTGCATGATTTAAGAGAAAAGAAACAGCAAGAAATATTAGATTTGAACGTTATAGTCGTTTAAAGATTTTATACCAATTTAAAACAATTAAAGCAAAGGAAAGTGTAGCAGTTTATACGCGAATTATCAAAGGAAGCTTTAAAAGAATTTGAACGGCTAGGGGATTTATTTCTTTCCCACTTGAAAATGTATGGTTACTGATTTATTTATTTATTTATTTATATCTAAGGTAAGAATTTTAAGAATACGCACCATAGACGCAATAATTTAACCAAAACATACGCCCAAATTTATAACAAAAGTAACGTATTTAAATTTATATGTTTCTTATTTATTCGCTACTTATATTTAGTAAAATATACGTTTAAAGAACATTTTATTAAATACGTACCATTTATGCCAACCAAATTAATCAAAACGGATTTTAAACATACAAATTAAAACGTGTCATTAAATAGCTTATTTGCACACTATTAATTTTAAAATTTATTGCTTAATTAAAAATAGGATCTGTTTACATCCATTTGATTCATTTATCATTTAACTAAGAAACTGATGTATATACGTATAAAGAAACGTAAAATTTTATTCCCCTTTTACACAATATTTATTCCCTAATTTAAAAAGTATATAACCATAATAAATAAAAATATCATGAAATAAATATTGTACATATATATACTTTATATGAAAGATTTGAACTTAGAACTTAGAATTTAAAATTTCAATTAGGGTTAAACTTAAACCAAAATCAAAATTACAGAAATTGCCTATATTTATTAAAATTTTGGGCAATGATTTCAAGAAAAAAAAATGGAAAAGAATTAAAGAAATAGTTTATTAAATTGAAACAAGACTTAAAAATTTACACACAATGCCACTAGCTTGGAAAAATTTCTACCACACCTTAAAACAAATAAAAATCAGTGAATAAAATAAAACAAACTGAAATAAATTGAAAAGAAAATAAATAATTATATTTTAGGAAAATAGAAAGATAAATAAAGAAAATAGCTTAATTTATTGAAACTAGTTTAAGAAAATTGCAAACGCAATCCACTTTACTTTGGGAAATTGCAACTCTTCTTAAAAATGGTTTAAAATAAATCTTTGTGAAATAAAATAAAGTGAGAATGAGAATAAAATAAGTTCTTAATAAAATATAAAAATAAATAAAGAATTCCTTAAATTAATTGAAGTTGGAAATTAGAAATTGTAAACAAAATACAACTGACACTGGAAAATGCCAATTACACTTTTAAAAATGTTTTAAAACCAAAATATATACAAAACAAGTTATTTTACCTCTGAAAGAATAAATTAGAACATTACATGACCAAATAAAATATTATTTATATAATTTAAAGTAAAGAATTTTGTTAAATAGAGCAATTTACACACAATAGTTAAAAAGGCATAACTTTCACATTATTAATCAGATTTCAACGAAACGGAAAGCAGTATTCTTAAAATTTTATTTACTTTCAAAATAAAAGATAAAATTCAAAATTTTAATCTCTTAAATTTTTAAATTTAAAAGTCAAAGTTTGACCATATTGACAAAATTCACATTTTCGGAAAATATTCTATTAATTCATGTGTGGAATTCTAATCCACACCAAAATTTATATTTTAAATAACAAAATTATCTAAATTAAATAAATAAATTATTTATTAAAATTTTTGGGTTGATGCATAGATGGTTTGGATGGCAAGCAAAGTGAGAGTAAATGCTAAGAAACAGAAAAGGCATAAGTTAAGGAGAAAGAAACGTATATATGTTTTATTCTTAAATGCAAATGAAAATGAGAAGTTTTGAAATGTGAAATAAATATTCTTGTACATGATTTGCAAATGAGAAATACAGGGCTAGGAAAAGAGTTTGTATGGCTAAAGCAAGAAATAAAGAGGTCACGTAGAAAAAGGCAAGAAATCAAGCAATAACCTGATGGATGAATTTCTTTCCTTTGTATTAACAGTTGTTCTTAATTATATTAAATTTGTTAAACGTGTACATTTATTATGATTGAATCCTCAAATAAATTCATTCAGATAAGTTTCATTCTTTTATATTACCTTATGAATAAAATATGCATTTCCACTTTAACATTCCTTCCTTATTTTATTACAAAGTTTATTTTTCTTCATATTAAATTTTCAAAATTCTATCAATTTAACAATTTTAATTATTAAAAATTTATGGGTCGTTACACTCTCCCCCACTCAAAACTTTTCGTCCTCGAAAAGGAAGAAGGCCTGAGAATAGAAATAAGCTGAAAGAAAAATAAATTGAAACTCAAAATAGAATCATTAATCTAAACCATACAAATTCAATTTTAAATTAATAATTGATTTCATCTATTTAATTTCATTAAGTTAAATTTAACTATTTCAAATTTCATTACTTCATCTTCCAATTATCTTAAAATAAAAATTTCTAAAATCATAAGTTTGAAAATCATTTGTTATACTCAAAAATGTGTCCAATAAATTAATTTCTTCTTTATTCCTAATTATAATTAAATTTATTTCTCTTAATATATTTTTATCATCTATGTTAAATATGTTTACACTTATTACAACTGCTTAAATTTATTCTTAGTTCCTTTAACATCATTTTATATTGTAAATTACTCCATTACCCTTTTATTCTATTTACCTCTGCTAATCTTTTTATAACTAGAATTTAAGTGTATAACATTTATTCTAACCACTCAAATTTTATTTATAATTTTTTTTATGTTGTATATTATCCAGTTACATTGTTAACTTCTGAACATCAAGGTAAGTTATATTGAAATGCAATTGAGTATCATACAAATAAAACTTTCAAATTCAATATCTCAAGTTTGAATCATTTATTCAGAAATTTGATTTTCTTTTTATAATTGAAATTATTCCTTAAGATCCCTTCATCATCAATCTGAGCACCCCTACCATCAGAATTACTACCTCCTCTGCTACGAACATTCTCCTTCATGCTTCTAAGCTTCACATCCTCATCCTGCTTAGCCTTAATACGATCCAAAAGGGGAGAAGAAACAACAAGCTGGCACATCAAAGACTTCTTCCTGCTCAAAGCATCTACCACCACATTTGCTTTCCCAAGGGTATAGTTTATGTTAAGATCATAAGAAGCGAGAAACTCAAGCCACTGAACTTGTCTCTAATTCAAATTCTTCTGGGTGAAGATATATTTCAAAGACTGTTGATCGGTGAAGAGGTCAAGCTTAGCACCCAAGAGATGATGCCTCCAAAGCTTCAAAGCAAAGACAACAGCCAGTAATTCTAAATCATGAGCAGCATAGTCGGCTTCATGGGTCTTCAGCTTGCGACTAGCATAGGCAATCACCCTCCAATCTTGCATCAATACCGCTCCCAATCCCTCTCGACAAGCATCTGTGTGTACCGTCAATCTCTCATTTCCATTTGGAACGTTAAGCACTGGTGCGGAAGTAAGTTTATTCTTTAATTCTTGGAATGCCGCTTTACACTTATCGCTCCAAATGAACTTAGCATTTTTTCGAGTTAGAGCATTGAGAGGTGCAGAAATCCGAGCAAAGTTCTCAATAAACCTCCGATAGTAACCGGCGAGGCGCAGAAAACTACGAATATCAGTTTGAGTCTTAGGTTCTTCCCAATCCTGTTCAGAATAGGGAGAGTAAGGATCCCATAAAAGATAGAGTGAGAAATTTAGAAAAAGAAGAAGGGAAAGACTTACATTAATCACAGCGATCTTGACTGGATCAACAGAAACTCTAACACTAGAAACAATATGTCCGAGAAATCGGACTTCCTCTTCCCAGAAATGGCATTTCGAGAATTTAGCTTTTAACTGGTGCCTCCTAAGGGTCCCTAACACAAAGCTCAAGTGGGATTTATGTTCTTCCTCAGTTTTAGAGAACACAAGGATATCATTAATAAAGACTGGAACAAATTTATTGAGCACATCGCGAAAGACACAATTCATCAAGTCGACAAAGAAAGCAGGAGCGTTAGTCAACCCAAAAGGCGTAACTAGCCATTCAAAGAAACCATTCTCAGTACAGAAAGCAATTTTGGGAATCCTCTCCTCAGCAACTCTGAGTTGGTGAAACCCTGTGGCTAAATCAAGCTGAGAGAAAACAGTGTCTCCATAGAGTTGATCAAACATATCATTTATGCAGGGTATATGATATCTGTTTTTCATAGTGAGCTTGTTCAGCTCCCTATAATCAACACACATCCTGAGAGAACCATCAGACTTGGTGACGAAAACTACGGCCGCTCCCCATTCTGAAAAGCTAGGTATGATTAGACCTTTAGAAGACAAGTCTTCAATTTGTTTCCTTAATTCTATCTTCTCCTAGGGTGCCATTCTTCTGGGAGGAAGAACTACAGGTCATGCTCCAGGAATAAGGTCAATCCGGAAATTGAATTCCCGCTTCGGAGGTAGAGAAGTGACTTCACCAAATATGTCGGGATATAATTTGACCACAGGAGTGGAATCAATATCACCAGGGAAAGTATCCAGAGAATAAATAAAAATGCCTGCAAAATCTTAGGGCAGACTACAATGAACTACTAAAGAATCGCCTTTATCACCAAAAAGTGAGATGGTTTGGGAACTACAAGAGATATGGGCATCATGCCTATCCAACCTATCACCTCCAAGTAGTAGATCGAAAGCGTCAAAACCCAGAACATATAAGTCACCCGTGAATCGATAACTATCAAGGAAGAGTTTCACATTCCTACAAATCTTACTAAGGTTCGCAGGACCACCGATAGGGTTTGAAACGCATAAAGGCGTAGAAGTAAACTCGAGAGAAAGAAGACTTTCAAATCTATTACAAAGATCTACTGAGATAAATCTATGGGAAGCTCCGGTATCGAATAAAACACGAACCGGAGTTTTAAACAAAGTAAAAGAACCCTGAAGTGTACCTTGAGAACCGCTAAGAGTGGGAGCAGGTGCAGGCTGTGGAGCTGGGGAGTATGCAGAAGTGACAATGATAATTTACAAAAATAATAACTTTATAAACGATAATTTTAAAAATCAATTAATTAAAATAAAATATACCAATTTATAAACATTAAATCTTTTATACTCAAAATAATAATGTTTGGAAATCATTTTTCAAAAATTTTCTAAGTCCAAAATTTACGAAAAATTTCGACAGGGTCTCCTTTGTACGGAGAGGCTTGGGAGAAAATATAATATCAAATATAACAATATATAACATATATTTTCCAAAATAATATATATCCCAACACGGGAAAAACAATATAATAACGCTATAAACCGTAATCCGAAAACGTACATATTTGTCAGGCAATTTACGCTTATTTATGAAACCAAAGCAGTAGCAATTGCTTCCATAACCTGTATTTCACTTATATAATCCAAAAGGATTTAACAATTATATAAAATGAAATATTTAAAGATGTTTTCAACTAATAACAGATAAGTTAATATAAACAACGACAATCAATTGAAACCAACATACAATCATTATATGCAATCAATACAAATCAATTTGTTCATCCACATCAACCAAAACAAGCAGTTAGTTCAGGCTTAAACACTTTTAAATTGTATAGAATGATGAATAAATTATAAATTATACCCTTTACTCAACAGTCTTAGATAAAACCGAATAGATCATTTATACATCCAAATAATTTTAAAGTATCCTTGCCCAAACAACCATAAACCAAACAACAATAAGCATAAATTACGTTCATACTTTTTAATTTCATTTCAAAAAATTTATTATTTGATTTCCTTTTCATTCATATAATGATTTATCTTTTAATTTACATTGTATTTCTTACAGTTTCATTTCTTACAAAACCTCATTTGTTCATTTCATGTCAGTTTCTTTTTATTGTATTACATTCACTCATTTTTACATAATTCCATTTTTTTATTAACATTCATTTATTTATAGTATTCATGTTCAATTCCATTTCTTTGCATATTAATTCATTTACTTAAGTTTAAAACCTTATATTTGCAACTTTTCAATTTCCATTCATTCAATTACTACTTAATTTTTCATTTATTCATTTATTTATAATACTTACATTTCCTTTACATTAAGTTAGTAGCCTTTCGATTATACTTAAGCTTATAACAACTACAGCATCAATTTCTTATTTATTAAAGAATTTCATCGAATACTTTCATTACTTCAAATTTTACTTGTAAAATTTCCCATTACATTTTCTTTAACATGTTAACTTTTAATATTTTGTAAGTTATATATATGCTCTAAGAATTCAATTGAAAGTTATACAAGTCTCTCTTCTTTCCTTTAATTAATTTAACGTTCAATAATCATAACTTTGGTTCTATAGGTTACAAATTTCAACTTTCTTTTAATTTCCTTTATAACTTATGTAACAACCCGCATATTTAACGATTATATATTTAAATGTTTTATTTAAATATAGCGTCGTTAGTCGGATTTTTGGGTCCGAAAAGCTACTTTTTGCAAACGGCCGAATTAGGGCTCGATACCACTTCCATTGAGTCCAAAATGGCGTTTGCAATCTTTTTGAGTATAAACGTTGATATGTTTGGAGTAAGTCGAGTTTTGCTACTTTTTCTAATTAGGTTTTGGGTTTGGGTTCAGCCCATTTGCTAGTTTAATAATCTAACTCAGTCCCTCTCTTCCCCATTCACTCATTTTCACTTCTAAACTCTAGCTAAAACTGAAAATGGGGGAAAGGAAGAGGAATTAGAAATTCCAATCCCTAGTTTACTTTGCAAATTTGAATTCTTGCTCCAAAATCAAAGAGAAGCTATTGGTAAGCCTCCTCTTCATCTTCTCCAACTCTTTTCCTCTTCAATTTCAGAAAGTTTCCTAAACCTAACTTAGGAAATACTTGTTTTGATCTTAGATTGAAGCTTGTTGGGTTGAAATAGAGTTTGGTTGGTCTTCTCCTTGTGATTGAGCTCCTTCTTCTTTGTTTTGGGTTAAAGGTGAGATTTTTATCTCACATCTATGACTATAATTATCTTTGGTTGTTAGGTATGAATTCCTAACACTTATTCATGTGCATTTCCTTTTGGTTTGGGTTGAATTGGTGAATATTCCAAATTTTAGTGTTTTGGGTTCAAATCTTTAAAATCCTAACTTTGATGTTTTGATCATGTTTTGGTGATGCATCGAGGAGCATATAGAGCCGGGTTGCCGATTGGCATAAACCCTTGGAGCCAATGTTCGTCCGGTTGCATTTTGAAAGAGTTTGCTCTTCATTTGGATAGGCTGAAAAATAGCCCAGGCATGATTTAGTCGACTGAAATCTCTGTTCAGTCGACTGAATCTGGAACCCGAAAGTTTCCAGGTATGATTCAGTCGCTTGAATTCTCTGTTCAGTCGACTGAACCTGGAAACAGAAAGTTTCCAGGTATGATTCAGTCGACTGAATTCTCTGTTCAGTCGACTGAACCTGGAAACAGAGAGTTTCTAGGCAGAATTCAGTCAATTGAAAATCTCTATTTAGTCAACTGAATTTGCTATTTCAGGCCACTTTGCCTTTTGGGATTGAATTTCCAATTTGAATCGATTCGTTATGATCCTATTTGTTGTTATCATTTATTTTGACTTTGATGATTCCTTTTTAATTTTAATCCACGGGTTTTTATAAAATAATCTTTTAAATTGTATTAAAAGCTTGCTTCTCTAATTTATAAATTCTATTTAAACACACACACAATTTCGCACTTCGAGCGGAGTGGAAAGGAGATTAAATGGTTAAGTAAAACACGGACCATGAATCCGTGCGTTTATCTTTCCGATTAATCCCCAACCTATTCAATTGATTATTTTGACCTTTTGGTCTGGTTTACCAATGAGATGAGGTAAACTTTGTACTGCTTTGAGTGTGAAATTAACTAACGGATAGTAAACCGTTTAGTGTGAACGAGTGGTTATGGGACTCACGTTACCACTTTTTGGATTCCTTTTCGAGAGTTGTGACACATTCTGCCAGTTAGTGCTGTCCAGTACTGGGCCTTTGGACCTTCACCACTATGGTTTGTTGCCTTTGGGATAGTGTCTTCGGACTGCCTCCTTCAGGTTTGTTGCCTTCGGGTATGTTGCCTTCGGTTTTGTACCTTCGGGTTTGTGCCTTCGGGTTTGTTGCCCTATTGTATCGCTTTCGGAGTTGGCATTTATGAGCCACTCAAGTGATATTTGGGTTTGGAGCCTTCGGGCTTATGGATCCTTGTTTATACAGTACTGAGCTTGAGCAATCTTTTGTTTTCGTTGATATGTATATTCCCTAGGTATCGCTCTTCGGTGTTGGTCTTTTTGAGCCGCATGATATATCACTGTTACCTTGTGGAACTTGTGTTACCTTCATTGGTATTTGTTATTGCCTTTTTGTCTTGTTTTGGGATATTCATATCCTTTCTTTCTTTGTGTTGCCGATGATACGGGGCTTGTTCTGTTATGATTCATCTTTTGTTAGATGATTGTGTTATCTCTTTTAGAGATATTTGTTATACTTTATGACCTTGCAGGTTTATTGGTTTTCAGTTTTCTAACTGATTTGTTTTGCCAGACTGACCCGTGTATTTATACTCGGGTCAGACCGAGATGTTTCAGGTTAGGTGCTTTTGGACTTAGCCTATTTTGCTTCCGCATGGACTATTCAGCTTGTTCCTTTTTGTTAAAGCTTTTTGCGTAGTCCTTTTTGTTGTAACTCTGATATGTATTCTTTTGACTCGTCTGTATATTGTGGTTTGCTGTACCACTTGACATATTTCAGTTTGTATACTCTGTTATGTATCTGTATGTGTATATGATGATCTACTGTTCTGTGGTGTATATTACATTTGAGTTGTTATATTCTGTTCTGATAGATTCTCCAACCACCTATGGTTTTGTTTTAAGTATTCATTGGGTATGTCGACCTGCTTAGTATGTCTATTGTCGATGTATTTAATAGATAGTTAAAGCAAGGCTATAGATGGTCGCTCCTAACCAGCCTTATTCTCCGTGTTAGTTGACGGCATTATCCTGTAGTATCCTTGGCTAGCGTGGGTATAGAGGTGGGGCGCCACAACTTGGTATCAGAGCCGAGTTCTGAACAAAATATGATAAACACAGAATAGAGGCACATATTACGATACATCAAAGTGTATAAGTGATACAAATCTTTGAATCATCGGGTCTCTCTATTCCTTCTACCATCAAAGGTTGGATAGAAATTGGGAATACGTCTAGGAATGTATTTCATTCTATAGTATTCCACAATTTTATTGATGACATCTACCTTGTGAATAATCTTGTTCTTATCTTAACTTTCAGTGTATGGCTGGAAGAGGCAGGGGACGACGTTCGGATGTTGGGCAATTCAGTGGCTCACATCCGGATGGCGTTTATATGTTTACTGATCAGTTTTTGGAATTGTTTAGGAGCACTCAGCCTCCTGTTCCTCCTTGAGCATCTCCACCTCGCAAGTCCGCCTTTGCACGTCGGTGCAGTGATTTTTCTCATCTTAGAGGAAAGCCGTTTAAGGGCTCCGAGTCTGTTCTTGAAGTCCAAGCTTGGCTTCGCACGTGCGAGCGTATCTTCTCTCGTATGGATCTTTCTGATCATGATAGAGTTCTTGTAACTTCTATCTTATTACAAGGGCGTGCTCTTGATTGGTATGAGCTTCTTGTAGCCGAAATTGACGAGTCTACTCTTTCTTGGACTCAGTTTCGGGGACGATTTGAACTCAAGTTCGTTCCTGAATCTGAAAAAGTTTTATTGACCCGTCGCTTCCTTGAGTTGAAGCAAGGGAAATCTTCTGTTTCTGAGTATGTTGCATCATTCGAGGCTTTATCTAAGTATGGTCTTGAATTCATTAGCACTTCTTATAAGAAGAATTTGAAGTTTGTATCTGGTCTTAAGAAATATCTTAAGAAGTCTTTGTTGCTCCAGCTTAAGCTCTCTTTTGGGGAGTTGGTTGATTCTGCACTTCATCTTGAAACCGTCGAGAAGGAGTGTGATAGTAGTGAGGATGTTGAGGTTTCCAAGAACCCCAACAAGAAGCAGTTTCCATTTCAGAAGTCCAGGTCTTTTCCTTCTAAGAAGAAGAAGACTGGTGGTTCTAATTCTCAGCCTCAGTCTGCTGGAACATCTTTCATTCAGAAGTGTTTCAATTGTGGTTCTCCTGATCATATGATTCGAGCTTGTTCCAAGCCTCTCTTCTGTCGCTATTGCAAGAAGGAAGGTCATCATGTTTCCACCTGCCCAACTATTCCTGGTGGTGCCATGTCTGGCAAGCTTAATGCTGCTAAGGCTTCTGAAGGTCCTTCTCAACCCAAAGGTATATCTCCATCTATTTTGGAAGGTTCTATTTTATTTCATAACCATAGTATTCGAGTTCTTTTCGATACGGGCGCATCACATTCTTTCATATCGCAAAATCTCATTGATGATTTATCCTTGGATGTTTCTTGTTTGGTTACATCTTTAAGGATTGCGAATCCTACTGGAGGATCCGCGACCCTTAGTATGCTTTGTGATGATATTTAGATTGTTTTATGTGGCTTTTCTTTTCGTGTGAATCTGCACGTTATTTCTTGTCTGCGATTTGATATGATTTTGGGAATGGACTGGCTAGTGGGATACGATGCCAGGATTATTTCTTCTGAGAGGATTTTATATCTGCGATATCCAGATTCTCCTACTTAGCTATTACTTGTTCATGGGAATGTGGTTAATTTCGAAATGGCTTTACATTCTCTTGATTCGCGAGATGATGATGATGATATATCTTGTATTCCTGTTGCTTGTGACTTTTCTGATGTTTTCGAACCTGTTTCGGGTTTGCCACCCAAGTGGGCAATTGAGTTCCGCATTGATCTCATTCCAGGCGCGCAGCCAATTAGCCTTCCACCCACGAGGATGTCTACAAAGGAAAATGAGGAACTCAAGAAGAAGCTTTTAGAGCTTGAGTCCAAGCAGTTGATTCGGTCCAGTTTTTCTCCGTGGAGATCCGCGGTCGTCTTCGTGAAGAAGTCTGATGGAACTCTTAGGCTTTGTAGTGACTATCGTAAACTTAACGAGTTAACCATCAGGAATAGGTATCCACTGCCTAGGATCGATGATATGTTCGATCTATTGAGTGGTGCTAAGGTCTTTTCTCTACTTGATCTCGCCATAGGTTTTCATCAGTTGCGAGTCGTGGAGGATAGCATACCGCTTACCGCTTTCCGCACTCGTTATGGTTCTTTTGAGTGGCTCGTTATGCCGTTCGGTTTGACGAACGCTCCTGCTTTCTTTGTCGATCTCATGAATCGAGTATTCCAGGAATATCTCGATAAGTTCGTCCTTGTGTTCATTGATGATATCCTTATTTATTCTAAGTCTGAAGCTGAGCATGCTAATCACTTGAGAATTGTCTTGAGTACCCTCCGTCATCATCAGCTTAGAGCCAAATTCTCCAAATGCCACTTTTGGGAGAATAAGGTTAAGTTCTTAGGCCATGTTGTATCTTTCGATGGCATTTCTGTCGATCCCTCAAAGATCGAAGCCATCCAGAATTGGAAGAGGCCTGAGAATGTGCATGAGATTCGTAGTTTCCTTGGATTGGCGGGTTATTACCGTCGGTTTATTAAGGATTTTTCCCATGTTGTGCTTCCTCTCCCCAGCCTTACTCGGGAAGGCATTCATTTTATTTGGTCCGACAAGTGTGAAGCTTCCTTTCTGCCATTAAAGGAACTTCTCACTAATGCTCCTATTTTGGTGGTTCCCGAGGGGAATCATGATCTTGTTGTCTACACCGATGCGTGTGGTAGTGGTCTCGGTGCCGTTCTTATGCAGAAGGATCAGGTAGTTGCCTATGCTTCTAGGCAACTGCGTCCGAATGAAGTTCGCTATGCCACTCATGATCTTGAGTTAGCCGCCATTGTCTTTGCCTTGAAGATTTGACGACACTATTTATTGGGCGAGCACTTCATTCTTTATACCGATCATAAATCCTTGAAGTATTTGTTCACTCAGAAGGAACTCAATATGAGGCAACAACGTTGGCTCGAGTTTCTTGCCTCCTATGACTTTGATATCTGGTATACCCCTGGAAAGGGTAATCGTGTTGCTGATGCGCTTAGTCGCAAACATTCGGCTGTTATTTCTATCATGCTTGCCTAATGGGATATTCTTGAGACTCTATCTTTTTGTGAAATTCGTGATCGAGGTTCATCTTCTGATTCTCCTATTCTATTACTTAGTTTGGGAGATCGACCCATTTTGTTGGATCATATTGCCGATGCTCAGCAGCGTGATCCCGATTTGTTGCATCTTATTCAGCTTTGTGAGTCTGGATCCTGTGATGAGGCGTTGTGGGATTTCAGCATTGATTCTCATGGGTGTCTTCGCAAGAAGAATCATCTTTTTGTGCCTTCTGATTTTGCGCTTAGGCATGACATTCTTGATGATTGTCACCGTTATAAGTATACCATTCATCCTGGTAGTAGTAAGATGTATGCCGATATGCATTGTCTTTATTATTGGGAAGGCATGAAACGCGATGTGGCGAGTTATGTGAGTAATTGCATAACTTGTCAGCGTATTAAGACCAAACATCAGCGTCCTTCGGGTCTTCTTCAGCCTCTAGAGATTCCATTGTGGAAATAAGATCAGATTTCTATGGATTTCATTGACGGCCTACCTCGTTCGAGTTCAGGCCATTCTAGCATCTGGGTTATCATTGATCGCCTCACTAAATCTGCTCATTTTATTCCTATTAAGTCTAATAGGACTACTTCGCATTTGGTTAAGTTTTATGTCAAGGAAATCGTGAGACTTCATGGTGTTCCTAGTTCTATTGTGAGTGACCGTGATCCTTTATTCATGAGTCATTTTTGGCAGAGTCTTCAGCAAGCTTTGGGAACAAAGCTTAATTTTAGCACAGCTTATCATCCGCAGTCTGACGGACAGACTGAACGGGTGAATCGTATCTTGGAAGATCTCCTCCGTATTTGTATTTTTGATTTTGGTGGTAGTTGGGAGGATCACATACCTCTTGTAGAGTTCTCCTACAATAATAGTTTTCAGTCTAGTATCGGTATGGCTCCTTTCGAAGCTTTATACGGAAGGCCATGTCGATCACCTTCTTGTTGGTTGGAATCTGGGGAGAAGCTTATTCTTGGTCCAGATTTTGTTTGTGATTCTTCCGAAAAGATTGATCTTATTCGTTTGAGAATGAAAGAGGCATAGAGCCGCCAGAAGTCCTACGCAGACAACCGTAGGAAGCCTCTCGAATTCTCGATTGGTGATCTTGTCTTTATTCGTGTTTCTCCTTTGAAGGGGGTTGTGCATTTCAGTACGACTGGGAAATTGGCTCCTCGCTTTATAGGACCATTTTCTATTACTGAACGTATTGGCCCTGTGGCTTATAGAGTTTCACTTCCAGCTCATTTATCTGGCATTCATGACGTGTTTCACGTCTCTCAACTTCGAAATTGTCTTCGAGGGTCGGATTCTGTTATCGATTCTCCTGATTTGCAAGAGCTTGAGATCTCACCGGACTTATCTATTGTACAGCAGCCTATTCACGTACTTGACACGGAGGTGCGACACCTTCGGAACAAGGACGTGCCGCTCGTTAAAGTTCAATGGTCCGCTAACCCCAATGACTGTACTTGGGAAACTAGAGAGTTTATCGAGCGATCTCATCCGGGTTTTCTATCTCAGCTTGGCAATGGTGAGAATATCTATTCATCTCAAGCTTATTTCCTTTTCTTTTTGGATGATGTACGTATGTAGTTGTTACAAATATCGTCTCTGGGAATTGCGGGGATGCAATTTTGTAAGGAGGGGAGATCTGTAACAACCCGCATATTTAACGATTGTATATTTAAATGTTTTATTTAAATATAGCGTCGTTAGTCGGATTTTTGGGTTTGGAAAACTACTTTTTGCAAATGGCCGAATTAGGGCTCGATACCACTTCCATTGAGTCCAAAATGGCGTTTGCGATGTTTTTGAGTATAAACTTTGATATGTTTAGAGTAAGTCGAGTTTTGCTACTTTTTCTAATTGGGTTTTGGGTTTGGGTTCAGCCCATTTGCTAGTTTAATAATCTAACTTAGTCCCCCTCTTTCACTCATTTTCACTTCTATACTCTAGCTAAAACTGAAAATGGGGGAAAGGAAGATGAATTAGAAATTCCAAGCCCTTGTTTACTTTGCAAATTTGAATTCTTGCTCCAAAATCAAAGATAAGCTATTGGTAAGCCTCCTCTTCATCTTTTCCAACTCTTTTCCTCTTCAATTTCAGAAAGTTTCCTAAACCTAACTTAGAAAATGCTTGTTTTGATCTTAGATTGAAGCTTGTTGGGTTGAAGTAAGCTTGTTGGGTTGAAGTAGAGTTTGGTTGGTCTTCTCCTTGTGATTGAGCTCCTTCTTCTTTGTTTTGGGTTAAAGGTGAGATTTTTATCTTACATATATGACTATAATTATCTTTGGTTGTTAGGTATGAATTCCTAACACTTAATAATGTGCATTTCCTTTTGGTTTGGGTTGAAATGGTGAATATTCCAATTTTTAGTGTTTTGGGTTCAAATCTTTAAAATCCTAACTTTGATGTTTTGATCATGTTTTGGTGATGCATCGAGGAGCGTATAGAGCCGGGTTGCCGATTGGCATAAACCCTTAGAGCCAATGTTCGTCCGGTTGCATTTTGGAAGAGTTTGCTCTTCATTTGGATAGGCTGAAAAATAGCCCAGACATGATTTAGTCGACTGAAATCTCTATTCAGTCGACTGAATCTGGAACCCGAAAGTTTTCAGGTATGATTCAGTCGACTGAATTCTCTGTTTAGTCGACTGAACCTGGAAACAGAAAGTTTCCAGGTATGATTCAGTCGACTGAATTCTCTGTTCAGTCGACTGAACCTAGAAATAGAGAGTTTCCTGACAGAATTCAGTCAACTGAAAATCTCTGTTTAGTCAACTGAATTTGCTATTTCAGCCCACTTTGCCTTTTGGGATTGAATTTCCAATTTGAATCGATTCGTGATGATCCTATTTGTTGTTATCATTTATTTTGACTTTGATGATTCCTTTTTAATTTTAATCCACGGGTTTTTATAAAATAATCTTTTAAATTGTATTAAAAGCTTGCTTCTCTAATTTATAAATTCTATTTAAACACACACACATAATTTCGCACTTCGAGCGGAGTGGAAAGGAGATTAAATGGTTAAGTAAAACACGGACCATGAATCTGTACGTTTATTTTTTCGATTAATCCCCAACCTATTCGATTGATTGTTTTGACCTTTTTGTCTGGTTTACCAATGAGATGAGGTAAACTCTGTACTGCTTTGAGTGTGAAATTAGCTAACAGATAGTAAGCCGTTTAGTGCGAACGAGTGGTTATGAGACTGACGTTACCACTTTTTGGATTCCTTTTCGAGAGTTGTGACACATTCTGCTAGTTAGTGGTGTCTAGTACTGGGCCTTCGGACCTTCACCACTACGGTTTTTTTGCCTTTGGGATAGTGCCTTCGGACTGACTCCTTCAGGTTTGTTGCCTTCGGGTATGTTGCCTTCGGGTTTGTACCTTCGGGTTTGTGCCTTCGGGTTTTTTTCCCTATTGTATCGTTTTCGAAGTTGGTCTTTATGAGCCGCTCGAGTGATATTTGGGTTTGGAGCCTTCGGGCTTAAGGATCCTTGTTTATACGGTACTGAGCTCGAGCAATCTTTTGTTTTCGTTGATATGTATATTCCCTAGGTATCGCTCTTTGGTGTTGGTCTTTTTAAGGCGCATGATATATCGCGGTTACCTTGTGGAACTTGTGTTACCTTCATTGGTATTTGTTATTGTTTTTTTGTCTTGTTTTGGGATATTCATATCCTTTGTTTCTTTGTGTTGCCGATGATATGAGGCTTGTTCTGTTATGATTCATCTTTTGTTAGATGATTGTGTTATCTCTTTTAGAGATATTTGTTATACTTTATGACCTTGCAGGTTTATTGTTGTTCAGTTTTCTAACTGATTTTTTTAGCCAGACTGACCCGTGTATTTATACTCGGGTCAGACCGAGATGTTTTAGGTTAGGTGCTTTTGGACTTAGCCTATTTTGCTTCCGCATGGACTATTCAGCTTGTTCCTTTTTGTTAAAGCTTTTTGCGTAGTCCTTTTTGTTGTAACTCTGAAATGTATTCTTTTGACTCGTCTGTATATTGTGGTTTGCTATACCACTTGACATGTTTCAGTTTGTATACTCTGTTATGTATCTGTATGTGTATATGATGATATACTGTTAAGTGATGTATATTACATTTGAGTTGTTATATTCTGTTCTGATAGATTCTCCAACCACCCATGGTTTTTTTTAAGTATTCATTGGGTATGTCGACCTGCTTAGTATGTCTATTGTCGATGTATTCAATAGATAGTTAGAGCAAGACTATAGATGGTCGCTCCTAACCAGCCTTTTTCTCCATGTTAGTTGACGGCATTACCCTGTAGTGTCCTTGGCTAGCGTGGGTATAGAGGTGGGGCGCCACAGCTTAGCATTAAATCTATTATTTCATTTATAGGTTTCAATGATTAGTTAAATTCCTTTCACTAAGGCAATTGAAACAATTAATTAATGGAAAATTTAAGAATTTAAATATCGGGTTTAATTTCAAATCATTTTAAAAGAATAGATAAATATATATTTGCAACTTATATATCCAATTTTATATAAACCATTTAAAATTTATATTCGCTTATCAAAATAAATCTGCAGTAAAACTACTACGGTGGCCTTTCCACTTCGAAACTCGATAATGAATGTCGATGATGCGTGCACTCATAACCGAAATTATTTTCCAGCAAAAGAGAGAGGAGCACAACTTATTTCTTTCTAGAGTTTCTTTAAAATAATTCTTTCAGATTATATTGAAATTTTTATATCGGAAATTACTTCGAATAATATTATTATTATATTTCAAATCATTCAAAAGAAATTTTCAAAACCCCAGAACATAAGTTCTAAATTTCCAATTTTATTTATTTTAGTTTGAATCTTATTTCCAACCAATATTTATAAATTTTACTACCTAACAACCAATGTATTATAACCAAATATATCTCATTTATAAAAAAATTATTTTATATATATATATATAATATAATAGGCGAAATTATTTCATTCACCTATATTCAAAACAAATATTGTGCCAGTTTGCCCTATTAAGTGTTTAGAAATCCCTATTGATGTCATAGCGTCCTATGCACCTACCAGAATTTATAAATACAAAACAGAATGGATTAACGCAATATTAATACCTTTTTATAACACTAACAAATACGCTCTCTCATATATATACTCTCAGCGACTCATCATAGGGTATTACTACCCTATTGGTCAAAGTCAAACCCCACAAAGCTAAGGTATATCGCAAAACCAAAGCTCTGATATCAGGTGTAACATCCCGCCTTTTCATACGCTTTAAATCAACGATAAACCACACACGTCAGACTTAAACCATATAGAAGGACGGATTGTTATG
Source organism: Allium cepa (assembly GCA_030765085.1). Taxonomy (NCBI): domain Eukaryota; kingdom Viridiplantae; phylum Streptophyta; class Magnoliopsida; order Asparagales; family Amaryllidaceae; genus Allium; species Allium cepa. The sequence continues at coordinate 1,050,232,702 of CM060941.1, forward strand.
GGGTAAATAAGAAAAAGCAGAGAAAGAAAAGAACAAAATAGAATCTTGCAGCGGAACGATAAAATATAATAATCAAATATATAGTTCATGAAGCTATTTTACAAAATATTCGATTATACTTATACAATACATATCAGAGTTGCACATACCAGTGAACAATAAATAATGCAGCGGAACAGTATGAATGTAGTGGAATACTATAATAAATAATAATAATAATAATATCTTCGTCTTCGTCCTCCAGAAATAAGATCTTCAAACCCTGAAATGCTCATACTTACCCGAGCGAATTTGAAAAGACAAAACACTCGAGTCAGAACTAAAAGATCTTATGTAAGTAAATAAACGGTAAAATATGAGTGGAACGGCGTCAGAGATGTTTACGGGATTTGACATCTCCTATCCTGTGTCAAACGTGAGTGCATTAACCTAAGAGATGCTCGGATTCACATCTCCTAAGGATCCATTAAACTATTTACTATGTAGTAATATTTCGCTATTATAATAATGTATAATAGTAAAATAAACTTACTTTTAAATAGCGTTGAGGGGTTACACATATAGCCCTTACCATATAATAGTCCCAGTAGTCCATCTAGTATCGACGCATCTCCAGATTGGGAGACTACCCTAAATACTCCACGAGCTACGGGAGAAAAACATACTCGTACAAGGCGCTCTAGAGTAGGTGACACGGCACAACTAGGCAACGCCAGGCTAGATATACCAATTACGCTTCCGGGCAGGTGGTAACGCGTAGCGCGCAGCTGCCGCCTACCTCGAGCCACACCCCCAAATCAAAAAAAATCAAAAGTGGCCACCAAATCAATCCAAAAGTCAGAGTATAATATTGAAGGGATGTGTCCGATCAAAGGTGGTACCTCATTAGCCCGTTGATCGCTCCGTTTTAGCCACCTTATGCCAACTCATGGGAGTCGGGTCCACGTATTTACCTCAAAGGAAACGCCGCCACCATCCTACTTCATTCTGGAATCTCCACCGCGTACACGGTTGTTAAAGTGGTTTTCGAAGTTGGCAGAGAGTATGAAAACTTCCGATCCTGGTCTTTTTAACAACCAAACGTTATTATAACACCGTGGTCATTTTAAAATAATCATACTTCGAAACCAGAATATAATATCCATTTCAAAACCATATAAATACGATATCACTTCCATTTTAAAAACCCAAATCAGTATGATATCATTTTTTCTAAAACCCAAACCAATATAATATCATTTTTATTTCAAATATATTCTTTTTCCAAAATCATACCACTTTCAAATTTATATACTTCGAAACCAAAACCACTTGAAATATAACACTTTCAAATTTTAATACTTTGAAACTCAAAACTTTGAAACAATAACTACACCACTTAAATGACTTAAATATTAAATTACTTATATAATAAAATAACTTCTTCAATTTCATAAATCAAATTCCAAATACAGATTCGAACCCCCAAATAACCATTTTAATTTCCATATATTTCAAAGCTTTAAATATTTCACCATTTCAAAACTAATTCTTTGATAATTCCATTTCTATCAAATTCAATTACTATTATTTTGATTTGAAATGTTTACTTAATAAATCAAATATCATTTAAGTAAAGCGTTTAAACTTCAAATAACTGGATATTCTTTCAATTTGATTAACTTTATATATTCATTTAAATCAACTTGATATTTATTTAAATCACTCTAAACAAAAATCAAGTTATAAGAATCATACCCTTTAAAATCTCAATTTTTATTTAAATTTCACATCAATTTTATTCGAGTGTAATTCTTAAATACTTTAATTCAAATCAAATTCATATTTATCCTCCAACCTTAATTTTTTTATTTAAGTCATTATAGACTCTGTATACAATAAAATTTGAAAAGATACTTAACCATGTTATATAAAAGCATTCAAACTTTATTATTAAACTTGTTTTTATTAAACAAATTAATACATAGCTTAAATTCAAGAATTTAACTATATATAAAATAATATTTACGTAATATCAAAAATCAGTACTTATTAAACCATATATTTCTATCCAAAACCATAGAAATCATTTTAAAATATTTATATATAGACCAATGGTGCCTGTATATAATTTTCTATCCTAAGGTCAAGTGATACAGATATTTATCATTTCAATCCGTAATTTAAAATAAAATTACAGTTATATATCATTTCAAACCGCAATCCTGAATGAAATAAAATGTATAACAACTTGCAGTTTATAACAATATAAAATACAACATCCATTCATCCAATATCAATCATCAACCATTTATCACAATCATTATCCAATTCAAACAATAACATCAATATAGAACGGATAATAAATAACAGGTAATTACTGTTAGTTTATATTCACAAAAATAAATTAATTTAACTGGCAGTTTATATGCAATAATAAATTAAATAACAATTTAATTCTATAAATTCAATTTAACTGGAATGATGATAAAAATATACCAAATAACAATAACTAAATTTCTATTCACATCAGAAATTAATTTAACAGACATAAGAAATTTTAGAAGTTATGAGTGGGTTAAAACGCCCACCTTTGAATTTAAATTGAATTTGAAATCCAGTTTAAACCCAAAATTTGATAAATCTTAGAATTCATCCAAACCTATGCCAAAATGTCCGAAATTCCAATAAGAACATAGCGGAGAAAACCATGCGTAATTTCGACCTCGTATGCGAAAGTTATACGCGTTAGATCATTTGAAAACAATTTTTAAATTAAAACAAAAAAAATGACTAACCCTCACAATGCCACGTCACCATTCTTCCAGAGAGCTGCACGCATAAAGTCCAAGCACGAAAACTAACCCTAACGCAAAATATACGAGCACCGCCACCACGTCATGATCTCGACCTGCACGCGACCCCCCAAGGCATGCCTCCGGCCTTTCCCTTGCGACCCCGACCTCCACGCGACACCTCAGGCCTCCACTGGTCACGAACGTCGCACAAAAATAGCCGGCCGCCGCTTATTATTCTAACCCAAGTCGAATTAAAGCTACCAATCCAACCATCAAAACGCCAAACAATCACCTCAGATCGACTCCTCACGGTCCCCTCTACACAACGACATCATTGATTTGATGATCCGTCGCAGTTAATCACGATGCAACGGACGACCGAGAATAAATGAGCCAATTTTGGCTACATAGATACCCAAATCGAAAAACGAATCACAAAATTGAGATGCGCTCTTCGAGAGCATTCTGATGATATAAAATATGATATGGTTTGAAAAGTTTGAATTTTTGGCTTTGAATCTGATTTGGAATTGCATCTAGGAATTAGGGTTTGCAGCCATTGGAAAGAGGAGCTAATAGAACTGAACGTACAGAAATGAGGAATAAGAAGTAGGCTAGGGTTTATAACGACATATTTATAGGTGGATCCGAAAATAGAAACAAGTGGATCAAATCGGTTTGAAAATTGAATGCCCCACGGCCCAAAAATCCCGTTTCACTCCGGAACGAAATTGGATCAACCCATATATCAAAATAGATGTTTTAAAATATTTTAAACTCGACGGAACAGGTTTCAAGTCCAAATTTTATCGTATGAAGAAGTTATGACAAAATCAAATTATTTCAAATTGATTTCAATTGATTTCAATTTCATTGATTTCAAGTCGTTTCAAGCCCATACGATCAAACGACAAGCCCGATCATTATGAAACTTAAAATCCTACCATAATTCACCGTTATGAATCCGATGAAACTGGTTTCGTCAAAATCCGAGTCAGTGGTCAAAATGGCTATTTTTACATCAATTAACTAAATTAATAATTAATTAGTTAAATCAAATTTTCAATTTTAATTCGATAATTGACAATTCCTATCATTTTTAATTTCTTAATCATTTACAATGATCTAAACAAATTTAAATGTCAATGTATAGTTGATTTTTATCAATTTCAGTGTTAGCCTCAATTCATTAAATTCAAAAATTATAAATGTAATTCCCAATAATCCCATTTAATTAAATAAATTAATGATTTTTCCATTCATTATTGTCAAATCGATGGATTTAACATTGGATTCAAAACTACTACATTAATATTCTCACATTCCATCTTAATTTCAAAAAACGTAATATTTAGATATTTTAATTTCATCTAATTGCAATTAATCCAATTATTATAGTTCAAGTCCAATAAATTAATCAACATGAATTTCAATTGTTTTCATTCAATCAATTTCCATATTATGGATAGAGTTTACATTGGTTACTTCTTGTTGAACTAACAATCTTCAATGACAAATCAAACCTACCCTAACAGCACAAATTAAGTCAATTAACTGCAATTGATTTCACATTAAATTCTAAATTCCATTCATTTGCAATTGAAGTATTAAATTTAAATTCCAATAAATTTTGATCTCCATTCTTTTTATTAAATCAACCATTATCTTATGGATAATTTTAACGCTACTGAATATCCAATTGCCCTAATGGTTTATAGTCATCAGCTAAATTCATATTAACTTAGTAATTAATTACGTTTAATTGCAATGGATTTAGATCTAATTCAATAGATTAAATAAATGGGTAAAAATTAATAATTATCATCATTTACCTAATTTAATCCTATTCATTCTTTATTATCAAACAACAATTATTATAATTATTTTCTAGCATTGATCCTATCAAATTACAATTTATTACGTATTATTTTATCAATTAATATAACTTTGAATCTATTTCCCAATTCACTAATTCCAATCAATTATAACCTTACAATTATTTCAATTAATAGGTGTTGCACTAAATTAGTTATTATTCAACTTGCATAAACCTTATTACCTTAATTTACATTCAGTTACTATTAATCAATATATTATTACATTGGTTAATTAAATGCTTACTTTAATTCACTTATTTTAAATTTTATACCCAAATGTAACAATTAACACTATTTCTTTATTGGGATTTCACTTGAATTTTCAAAAATTAATTTTAATTACCACCGGAACATTTCATTTTTAGCATTCGCTTCATTTTATATTATAAAGTTTTTATTTCTTCCTAGATTTAATTACAAAATCTTATTAAATTAACCAATTTAATTATCGAAGTTTACGGGTCGTTACAGCGCGAGATGATACTTTGGAGAGTAGTGGTGAGAAATATGCCTAGTGGAAGATGTAGTCGATATTGTATCTAACAAGCGTTCTTCTAGGGTCGGTGCTGTATTGGTGACCTTTGAGGAACGTTCTATCTGTTATGCTTTGAAATTTGATTTTCCTAATGAGGCCGAATATGAAGCTCTAATCATAGGCCAAAAGATTATAAAGTAGTTGGAGTCAAAGCTTTATATCTTTTGTGATTCCTAGTTGGTGGTATGTCAAGTGAGAAAGGAGTTTCAAGCAAAAGGGGCGAGACTAGCTCCTTATCTGGAAAGGGCCCTCGAGTTGCTTAATGGTATTGAATATTACACTATAATACATATTCCTAAAGAGTAGAATGTGAAGGCGAATTCATTGGGCAATGTGGTTAGTTTTGGAGATGTGCAACTCATGGGCCTCGTCATGATGGAAGTTATGTCGGCTTCGAGCATTGACCATATCGATGTCAATTGGATCTTGGAGGCTAAATACGAGAAGGAGTCATAGATGACTCCAATATAGAATAATTTTCAAAAAGAGATACTTCCTAACAGAAAAACCAAGCGATGATGACTCCTTTGCTAAGCTTCGAGATTCATTGTTTAGGAAGGAGGACTGTACATAAAAGGATTGTCAATTCCCTTGCTTCGGTGTGTCTCCAATGATGAAGCCAACCATGTCCTCAAGGAAGTACATGATGGGGCTTGCAGTTACCACACCAAGACGCAAACTTTAACAGAGAAAATTCTTCACTATGGGTACTTCTAGCCAACTATCAATTGAGATGCGGCTGACTACAACATAAAGTGTGATAAATGTTGAAGGTTCACAAAGATTCCTAGAACCCTGCCAATGAAGATTACACATATAATTAGTCCCTGGCCATTCATAGTTTGGGAAATAGATATCATTGGTGTGTTTCCAATGTCTAGAGGTGGTGTGAAGTATGCCATTGTTGTTGTTGACTATTTTATGAAGTGGGCTTAACCAGAGCCGCCAGCCATGGTCACAACATAGAAAATGATCAAGTTCCTAGTCAGAAATATTATTTGTCGCTTTAGGGTCCCACAAACAACTACCTCCGATAACAAAATCTAATTTAGAATCACTAAGTTCAAAGATTTCTACTGCAGTCATCGCATTGAGAAGAGATTTGCAACAGTAGCACATCTGCAAGCATATGGATAGGTAAAAGCTATGAACAAAATCATTAAGTCCATTCTCAGGAAGTTATTGGAGAAGGCCAAGGGCAAGTGGGTCGATGAACTACCATTATCACTTTAGGCTTACAGAATAACCAACATGTCCATGACTAGCCAATCTCCATTTGCCTTAGCCTACAGATCAAAGGCCATGATTCTAATTGAACTCGAAATACCTTCTCATCGAGTGACTCATTACAACCCAAGAACTAACGAGAAACTCCAGTTGGAGACTCTCGACATGATCGATGAGAAGCATGATGAAGCTGATCAGAAAGCAACCGCACTTTGAAAACGAGTCATTCAATATTATAACACCAAGGTCAGGAACCGACCCGTTGAGATTGGCAATCTCCTTCCCAAACGAATCTTCCCAGGCCCTGTGAATATAGGCCCTAGCTAGGAAGGTCCGTGTGCAATCTAAAATAATCTTAGAGATGGAACATCCAAGCTGGCGGCCGTAGATGGGGTTTCACTTCTCCGAGCATAGAATTACGAACATTTCTGAAACTATGTCACTTGAGATCTGGCTTTCCGAATATCTAGTCAAGTTTGATGTAGAAAGATAGAACATGTCATTTCCCATGTATATAAAATGAAACAACTTCCTAAATCTATGATTCGGTCCCTATCTGACCATGAAATTGTGAGCTATGGTAAACGTAAATGAACTGACATATGTATAATGCATGTATGTAGATGGGATTAGGTGCCAATCGAACCTCCACATCTATGATTGGACCTTAAAGTATAACCATCTATGGCATCCGTTGGTAAATGCCAACTAACTCCTTTTTCTTGACTTGGGGGGCATGAGTATATACAAAAGAGGGTGGAACGAGACAATTTGCTCCATCTTCTCATGCCTAGAGTTCAATAGAGCATCAACACTTTTTCTAGAGGATGGTAATGTAAAAGGCTAATGACCGAAGTTTGGAGAGGTCATTAAATAAGAACATGGATGCCTTTCCCAGAGGAAGGCAAGGCCAAAGAACGTCGTTGGGAGTTAGGGAAGATCTTATCCAAACCTCAATCAGAGCCCAAAGTAAGGGGCGGTCGAAGGTCGGTATCTTAAAGAAGGATTTCTAAATCAGTACTTCAAGAGATCAACTCCAATCGTACCTAGCCTTGGCATAATCGGAGACAAACATTATAGATAGGGATATTCTAACCACCATGTTAAGTGATCAGAATTTGATCAAGTCTCAAAGCTGGACATGATCGAAGGAGAATGCCAAAATAAGGCCCCAATCACTAACATTCTCGATGACCAATACAGCGTAATGCAAATCGCTGTTATAATTCAAATGGAACTCGGTTAAAAGCAGACAAAATAGGATGTTAACATGACCAGATAACAACAGAGAAATGATTCGTACTTATATAAATAAAAATACCAAGCGTATTTCTCGTAATTGAAACAAGCCAATACAAAATCTAAAGATAAAACCAAGTTTATTAACATAACATTCAAAACAAAAGGTGGGGGCCGAACCTGCAGAAAACCGGCAAAAAGATAAAAATAATCCTATGGTGACACAAAAAAGGAAAGTAATCAAATAATCACTTCTTGTGCTTTTTGTTCTTCTCCCCCTCTCCAGAGGATTATTACTGGCATTATCTGATTTTCTCCTTCCTTTTCCTTGATGAGGTGCTCTGTGACGATCCACTAAGCACACTTTGAGTGCCCCAGGAGGAGAAACAGTGACATGGATTAAGAAAGTTTCTCCAAGTAGAGCTATTGATAAAGGAGGGGGAATGAACTCAACCTTCTCATGTTTGATCTGCTTGGCCAATAAGGTCTATGTCTTTAGCATTTCTTGCATGGTAGGCACTGTAAAAGGCTATAAAAATCCCATCATCAAGACATCTTGGTCAATCAAAATTCCCTGGAACTCACCGACTCACCGGTCCTTCCTCTTGCAAAGCAGCAATCATTTGAGCACCGAGATTGGGTATCTCACCAATTGGAACACTTAGGAATGTCTTAAAATAGTCATGACCATCGATTCCATTGTGGAAGCTTATTGTACTAATGAGGAGCCTTCTATAGGAAGTGAAGAAATGTGAGGTTGACCTTAAAGTTGAGATACATACAAGGAGAGATTGGGCAATGCTAACTAGTGTCATGTGAGTTCTCTCAAATATAGGCGAGGTCGGTGAGATACCTTTACTGGCTAAGGCTCTGTGTGGGAAGGATTTCCATTAAAATCCCCATTTAGAATAGGGGACAACATACTTGTCTTTTGCATTTGGGGCCCCTCTAGATTGTAAGGGGATAAGATGGAGAGATGGAGGCAGCTGGGGGCCTAGAGGTATGGGTTGTAGCGGGATCTTGCGGTGTAGTCCTGGAGCCTTCACCTTGGTATTTCATGACCGTGGCAAACAGCTGTGGATGGAAAATGAGCTCACCGCCTCTGAGCACTTCAGTCTCATTTGGACTTATGATCTTACACTCCATCTCTTCCAAATTAACCTCATCTCTCTTCATGGCCAACTATTCTTCCCGCATAATTTGTTCTAATGCTAAAGCCAGAGCTCTGGGATAATCCTTTTTGAGCCATTCCAAGTCATTGAACTTGATTACATTGGCATATGGTTGATGATGAGTGGCTCAAATCAGTCCTTGATCCATTTCTATGAGGTTGCGACCGATTCATCCACATTTCTAGCACGAGCCAATGCCTCATCCCTCTCTTTGCGAATATCAAGAAACTCGTCACAATATCCCTGAGCTTGCATATGGGCATCATCCTTCTCTTTCTTCTCTTTTTCTAGCTACACCTTCAAATGTTCACCTCTTTAACTGGGTAATCTTTCTCTTTCACCAGAACATGATTTCTATGTGAGTAGATTCGTACCAACTCAAATGGTCTTTCCTCTCCCATTGACCATTTCATTCAAGTCCTTGACTTTTTCTCAACCTCTGCCTATGCCATTCTTAAATTGAAAACCTCTATGTTAAAATGAGCAATAGTCTATTTGTCTTGATTTGCCGCAAGCTCCAAATCCTGAAACTCGACCTTCTTGCTTTCAGCATTTTCAGTCATTTGCTCAGCCAATTTCTTCTATATAAAGTACTGATCATAAGCATCACCAACGTAAGATACAATATGGCCTTTGAACTCTAGTGAGATCTCCTTTAGATTGGGAGCAACCATGGCAGGCAGAGGTTGAGTAGGAGCTTTCCTCATGACAATCTCGGTGATATGTCTTTCCCTTAAAAGAAATTATTAGCCGATGTCACCTGCACCGCTAGAAGGCTCGTGACCTACATCAACGTCATAGTGACCTGCTCCACCACCTTAACCCTCTACAACACGCTCTATCATTTATTCAGTCTCATCCACTACAATCTGGAGTGGGGGGCATGACTGGATCCTCACCACCATCTCTAGACAGAGAGTTGTTCTTTTCACTGTGTGTGGCGGCTTGAATTTAACCAACACTGGGGTCCGCTTCTTAGAAATTATATGCCAAGAGGTTCTCATTGGTGATAAGAGTTCTCACCTCACTATCATCTACCATAACTGCCATAAGAGTCATAATAATCTCTACAAGGTCTATGGTAGTAGGCCTCCTCGGAAAATCTAAACAAATAAAGGAAAATGATTTGAGCAAATAGAATTATATGGTAGGCTCATAATAAAATGAATGGGTAAAGACATACATCTAGGTAGCCAACTCTGTGCGAATCTATGTGAGCAACAAACAGAGAAAAAATCATTCTTGAAATAACTTAGCTTATTCCTAGTGCCATAGCGATTCTATGGCCTTCAGCAGCTTCTATGAAAGTAAGGGAAGGATTTCCCTTTTAGGGTTTGAAGATATACATGTATCGGAATTCTTCGTCACTCAAGACACGATTCATGTGTCAAGCAAATATAATATAAGCACCATGTAGAAAGGCAGGACTTTTGGGATGCTGTCGAGCTAGTGCCAGCCTCATGAAGTTCAATACCTGATGGATAAACTGATTAAAAGGTGGAACATACCCCGCTAGGAACATATATGGATTGTACGTTGTGTGCCCTATTGGGGAGTGGTGTGCCCGTTGATGGCGCATAGGAACTAGCACATCCCTGAACAAGATACCATGTATTTAATATATTTTTCTGAGGGTTCCTTCTTCGATCTTCGATGTAGTGGAATCTATCGGATCATCCAGTATAACTGCATCTCTGAGACTATCTAGAGTTGCATGTACTTCAAGAACTTCTATAGGCTCATGAGGAATCTCTAGGGAGGTTGTTCAGCTTGGTGATGCACAGGTTGGGATATTTAGGCTATTGGAGTATGTCTTATGGAAGTAACTGTAATCGAACTTGGCTCGGCATCCGACTCGGTGTATCTAGAAGTTGATGGCCCTGTAATCTCCTTGGAGAAATGCTTAGAAGAGAACTTGGTATTTATTCCATAACTGAGATATAGAACATAGATATAGTAACATATATATTTAAATAAATGGAGAAAAATAAAATTCTCAAATTTTTTAAAGGGATGTCGACATGCCCCAACCCCCTATGTCGACATACAACGGTCAGATTTGAAATTTTCATTTTCTCTCTAAAATCAGTTTGGTGGTTATATAACCATAATATTTCGAATTCATCATTTCTCACTTGATTTTCTCTGTAATAAACTTCTAAAAATACATAGTAATGGCCTCCTCTTCTAAATCAAACCAAAATGCAACCATTTCTTTCCCTTCTTCTAATTCTGGTCCATTCCAGTGTACTACATTGGCTCGAATAACGAAGATCAAGGAAATTATGAAGGATTCTCTGCAAATGCTAACTGAGTTACAAGTCATGCAAATAAGGATGGCAAAGGAACAAGAGAAAAAAGGCAAGATTCTTAGAAATTTGCAACAAGTTCTAATGCATAATCATGCAGACCCTATTGTGATTGAAGATGATTCCTCTCACATACGTATTTATAATCCATTAGAGGACGATGAAGAAGAAGAAGAAGAGGAAGAAGCGCAAATGGGCAGGGACGATAATGTTGTTTGCGTTGGAGGAGTCTATTTTGGAAAAAATGGTAATTTGGTCGAACAACATGGAAACCTTTGTCTCCGTTACCTTAATTGTTCGATTCATATGTCACTAATTGTCAAGAACTCTCGTTAGATTGTTATTATATTATATTTTTTATATTTTTTGTACTTGTATATATTTGTGTCCAAGTTTCATATATATGTGCGTAACGTAACATCATATATAATAAAATTATATTTATGTTTCACTTATTATATTAGTTATTAGCATTTTGTTCCATAGTATTGGTTTAACGGAGAGTTTTGTAGTTTAGGATTAGTTTTTGTTGATGACAAATAGAGAGAATTATAAAATAGATAGTTAGGTTGTTATTTAAGCTTAGATTAAAGGGGAGTTAGTAGATTAAGGGGGAGTCAGAGGAGAATCAGAGTTTGGCGGAGTATATTTTATAAACAGAGGTCGTCATCATAAAAAAGGAGGAGATTGTTAGTTCCTAAGATGATGGTTTTGATGGTAACAACCTTAGGACTTGTTATAAAATATAAATACTAATATATTTTTCTCTAGATATATATGTATATGTAGGATATATATATATATATATGTAGGTACTGAGAATGAAGACTGTACAATATAGACATTCAAGACCGACGAATTCAAGATTGTAGAAATCAAGATTGAAGACTCATGAGTATCAATATTATCAAGAGTTCAAGATATCAAGATAAGTAATAGAGTCTAGATTTATGTTAAAACTTCATAATAGCACTGAAATCTTTATTTGGATTTTAATTGTGGAATGGAATCCACCTTCTCGCTTTAATAGTGGGATGGAAGCCACGACCTCTTTAGTGGGATGGAACCCACAACCTTCTCTAGTGGAATGGAATCCACGACATATTCAAAATGACTTATTTTTAGATTTTTTTATACTGTCTTTGAAAAAAGACATCTCTCTCTCTCAGTTTAAATATTTTAGCCTTAATTCAAAAAATATTTTTAATCATATTAATTTCAAATCTTTTCTTATTTTTAAACTATCTCCTGGTTTTAATATTTCAGCTTTAATCTCAAAATATTTATATATTTAGTTTTTAGTACTTTTATATATTCGTAAGATCACTTTCCAAAGGTTTTTATAATCATAAAGTATATTCAAAATAGTTTACAAAGTTCTAAGATTGTTTCGAAATACTTTAGAAAGAAAGTCTCTTTAAAACAAAAATCAATTTTCAAAAAATACTAGGGGATGTCGACATGCCTATACCTCCATGTCAACATGGTAGCCACAGATTTTAAAATTCAAATTTTCAAAAGAAGTGTTTATTCGTCATAACCTTTCACGAATGACATGACTGTTATTCTCCTATATATACTAGTAGTTTTCAACAAATTTTAACTTAAGGTTTCTTTGTTTTCTCTCCTCTTTATCTTCCATTCTTATTTTCAAACATTCTTAACAAAACTCTACCGAAATCCTATGTGAATCAAACTCAAATGTCTCTAGTTTGATTCTCTGCCACTTTCTCTCAAAGATCTCAGCGCAATTCAGAGTTATAGGATCATTTGTAATCAAAGACCGAAAGATCGAAGTGTATCGAGTCTCTCACTATCAAAATTTGATTGGAAACGGTGTGATTGTGGCCCGTAAATCAATTGGGTATGATTATATCCCATAAATCAATTAGGTGATCTTGTAGCCTGGTTAAATTAAGAGAGTTTGCCCTAGACTCGGAGACAGGCAGGCGTATCTCATGGCCTTGAAATCGAAGTTGTAATGTCAATATTATATTTGAAAAGAAATCTGCATAAGAAATTGTGTGGGACTGAATGTTGGGTAACTCCAAACTAGTATAAAATTCCAAGGTGTTCTTTCCTTTATGCTTTTATTTACTATTTGTATCTGTGTCTGGTTCTGTGATTGTCTCTGTGTTTGTGAATTGCACCTATTTGGGTTTAATTTGAAAAGATTTCAAAAAGATTCATAAAATTAACTAAACACCATTTACACCCCCTTCTAGTGTTAATTCTGCCATAAGATCTGTAATCTGCATTTCCAACACATATATCAATTTAGGCTGGGTGCCCTATTGGGGAGTGGTGTGCCCATTGATGGCGCGTTGGAACAAGCACATCCCTGAACGAGATACCATGTCTTCATAGATTTTTCAATGGGTTCCTTCTTCAATCTTTGATGTAGTGGAATCTATCGAATCATCCAGTATAATTGCATCTTCGAGACTATCTAGAGCAGCCTCTACTTTGGGAACTTCTATAGGCTAATGAGGAATCTCTATGGGGGTTATTCAGCTTGTTGATGCATAAGCTGGGATGTTTGTGCTATTGGAGTGTGTCTTATGAAAGTGACTGTAGTCAAACTTGGCTCGACATTCGACTCGGTGTATCTAGAAGTTGATGGTCCTGTACTCTCCTTGGAGAAATGCTTAAAGCATCCATGATCCATGACTATCAAAACTTAAAATGCAAGTGATATCAGAAAATTTAAAAGCTAAGCCTTTATGCCTAAGCGAATGCCTAGTAAATGGTAAAATTTACAGTGTCATGCAATGTTGTGTAGTGTCCAATGTTGTGCAACGGTTAATTTGAGAGCCAGGTTATTATCCAAGTAACCTTCATCGCTAACCATCCCAATAGACTTTACATGTCTTCCATGCATCAGGAACACAATGGCGCTCAGAAGACTTAACTTGAGAAAGCCCTTGGCATTGATTGTTATTGCAAAATCTTCTGAAGTGCATTAAGGTGGAATCTCATCAAGTGTTGTTTTGGCACCGATCCACAACCTTGGGTCGAAATTCCACACCATACCCTTCCTCCTCCTTACTATAATTCTCCATAGCACGATGTTGATGCAAGCAATAGCAATCTCGACCTAAAACGTTGCTACCTGCTTAGGATGGTGGAACTTGAAGGTAGTGGAAGGTTCGAAGTAAAGGGTCGGGTCGGCTGTGATTGGGTTGATAATGTCTGGAGGCTGGTGTTAAGAACAACTAGCAGCGGCGGTGCTTGGAGGAAAACGACATCATCTTGTGATTCAAGTTGGTGCAAAGACTTTAATAGCGATCTTGAACTCAAGTTCACAAGGGCAATAAAAGTGAAAAGGAGTTAAGGGTTGGATCGGGTCTTGTACCTTCCCGAACCAAAGAACTTTGGGTACAAAATAGCCATAATTTGCTAAATCCAGGATCAATACAGATCCATGGATAAGGTTCAGTATTGAACCATGTTAAAAAAAAAGACATATGGATGAAAATTTGTATGTACATAGATGCAAACAAGAATAAGTGCATGTGCACTCAACACTTGATAATTGAAACCATGGGCCAACAAAGTCAGACCTGTAGAATCCAGAAAAGGAATCTGCTTAAAGCTACTGAATCTGGAGTGACGGATTATAATGGAACACTTCATTTTTTATTGTACCAGGTTCCAGAAGGCATGAAATTAGCAAAGCATCACAATGAACAACCAAAGATGCCATACTTCACCGAAATAGTCTGGAGAAAAGATCGCAACGATTCAAATTACGAATTGAAATCTGGTGGAACAATCATGGCTTATCTTGATTCAAAGCACATCATGTTGAAAACATAATGCACTTTAGGGGAAAGTGTTATCCAGCCTTCTGACCAGGCCATATTTGAACGAACTTGATTAGTCAGGCTTAGAAGTTATCAAAGAAGAAAGCCCAGAGAGATTGCTAACAAGTCCAGAAGCTAAGTATGAACAAGACAGAAAGCTCAATGCCTAACCACCAACTTTTGAGAGGAGTGCAATATCATTTAGCCACCTAAGTGATGGATTGGTATCGAACCATCATGTAGATTTGTACCGAACCATATAACTCCACTCATATCACTTCACATCCCACTAACTCCAAATCAAGGTGATATCAACCCATTTCAAGCCCTAAAACATCATTAGCATGCAATTCATTATCAAGCAGCTTGACCACACGAAGTCAAGTACTTCTTCCACCACTGATCCAACTAATTGGCCCAGAAACAAGCGTTTTGCAAAATAACCAATTGGAAAGCGTGAAGCCACTAGCAAATCACATGAACTCAAGACCATCAAAAAGATCCATAATGCAATCTTATGGATCAGTACCGATCCATGGCTACGAATCGGTACTGATCCATGACAATTGGTGACGTGGCCATGATCACCAAGCATCTTTCTTCTTGAACATGGAGAAAGTGTTTTGGGACATGGTGGAGGGATTTTCGGTGACCTTAAGTAATAAATAGAGATGGAAGGGGATATTTTTGAGGATCTTTTCTAATTGTTTGCAATTTCTCTATAAGATGTTGTACTCCCAAGGATTATTATCAATCCATAAGAACATTATTTGTAAATAGCAAGATCATCATCAACAAAGTTAATGAGACGTAGGCATCAATTAGCCAAACCATAATAAATTTTGTATATAATGTTTTTCCTCATTTTCCTTTAATTTTCTTCATAAATACCTCTATTTTAATTTTTTAGTTATTTGTGCCACATTCTGATATGAACACTTATAAAATTCTTCAATTTTGATATATGTCAAGCTTCTTTATTCTTTCTTTCATTATTTCATACTTCAGATTCACCAAAACGTTGCTTGGTTCATATACCATATAATAATTTTCTTTTGCCATTAATGGTGTATAGGACTGAAAATAGTTTTGCCTGAAGATTATATTTCATTAATGCCAATATGCCTAAATTTGTCATTATGTACATGGCTATATTCTCTTAATAGTGTTTCTTTAATATCACAATGCATAAATATAGGAGGAATTGGCTTTGGCCATATAGGAATTTCCAATAGCAAATTTCTTAACCATTCTTCTTCTTTACTATAAGAAGCCAACACTATAAAACCAGCAGTCATGGTAGTATCTACAACACACGTTTATTTCTTTGAGGCTCAGGATATTACTCCCCGGTAAGAGTGAATATCCATCCATTGGTTGATTTAATATTATCCTTTCTTTCCGTGTTCCAACTAGCATCCATGTATCCTCCTATTACTCTTGGATATCCATTGTATAACATACCATGGTCAATGGTTCTTTTTAAATATTTTAAAATTCTTTGTACAGCTGCCAAATAATATGACTAGGGTTACTGGTATATCTGCTCAGTTTGCCAACAACGTAGATAATACACGGTCTTATGCATGTCATGACGTACATTAGACTAATAATAACTAGTAGCATATTCTAGTTGATCCATTGATCAACCAGTATTAGAATATAGTTGCTCATTTGGGTCAAATGGAGTGCTTACCGGTTTGCAATCAAATTGATTATAGAATCTTCTCTATGTAATAAGACTAGGTAATAACCAACCCTTCTACTATTTTTATGATTCTTATTCCTAGAATCATTTCAGCTTCCCCTATATCTTTAATGTTAAAGCTTGAAATAGAAATCTTTTCGTTCCTTTGATACTCGAGGTATCAATCCTAAATATTAACAGATCATCAACATAAAGGCATATAATTACACCTTTTCCGGCATGAAATTTTCTATAGATATATTTTTCTAATTCATAAATCCTATGGTTTTATCAAATTTCTCATATCATTATTTCTACGCTTGTTTAAGAATGTAAGTGATTTAATAAGTTTACGCACTTTACATTCTTATCCAAATATTACAAAACCTTCTGGTTGGGGCGTATATATCTCTTCATCAAGTTCTCCATTTAAGAATGCAGTCTTGATGTTCATTTGATGAATTTCAATTTTATAGATGCTGATGCAATTAATGTCCTAGTTGTTGAAATTCTAGCTATAGGTGCATATGTATCAAAATAATCTATTCTTTCTTTTTGGGTGTATCACCAGCAACCAATTTAGCCTTAAGATTTTCTATCGTACCATCTGCTCTCTTTTTTATTATCCACTTACGTCCTATTGGTTTAGAACCAGGGGGTAGGTCTACTGGTTTCCACGTTGATTTCCCATAATAGAATCCATTACATCATTTATGGCTTCTTGCCAGGAAGCTGAATCCTGAGGCTTTACGGCCTCGATATATGTTAATGAATTAGAATCTATGGTCGTAGAAGGCATGACTTGATGTCTAATACCATCTCTTGATCTTTTAACCAAATAAGTAATAAAATCTGGTCTGAATGACTTTTCAGTCGTCATTCTTTCACTTCTCCTAACGGTTTCACTGGTTTGATCATTATTTTCTTAAGTGTTCTTAAATTCACATTGACCTCCACCATATTACAAATAGGCATGTTAACCTCCAACATTTCATGAATATATGGATTGGAAGGAATAGAGGCGAATCTATTTTCATAGAGCGCCACATCTCTAGATTCTACTATTGTGTTTACCTTAAGCAAATTATTAGGTTACATTACTAGAAACCTATAACTCTTGCCGTGTCGAGCATATTCAAAGAAAATACACTCGATGCCCTATTGTCCTAATTTCCTCATTTTTGGTTTAGGTAATCGAACAATTGCCCTAACGCCCCAACTCCAAATAATCAAGAATTTGTTTGTGTTTCTTTCGATGTTCATAAGGTGTGACTTTGTTTTTCTTATAAGGTATGTAACATGCAGTAAGTAGTGCCTTATCTCAGAAACTAGTATTAAGACCAGAATTACATAACATAACATTAGCCATTTCACCAATTCTTATACTCCATTATGGAGTGTAAGCTACATATATCTAATATATAATTCTAATAGATTCACAAAATGCAGGGAAATGATATAACCTCCATATCAGTTTTAGGGGTCTTAATTTAACATCATATTGGTTTTCTACATTAGTCTTATAGGTTATAAGTGAACTTAATACTTCATCTTTAGTACGTATTAAATAAACATAACATTATTTTGAAAGTCATCTACAAATGTGATAAAATATTTCTTCCCTCCTATAGTAGGAGTACTATGCATTTCACAAACATCACTATAACTCAATCATAATAGATTAATGTACTAACAGATTTTCAATGGAAATGGTTTTCTAGTAATTTTGGTTAATGAGCATATCCTGCACTTATCAATAAATTTATTATCACATTTAGGGATCATATTTGATAAAATCATATTATCCATACTTCTAATATTAGTATGTCATAATCTACTATGCCATAAAGAAAAAGAGTCAATAATATAAGCAGAAGCAACCATTTTATTAATATTCAATTTGAACATCCCATCACATTGTACCCTTTTTTAACAAACATCACTCAATAAACTACCAAAAACAAGGTTCTTTTTAACCTCGTGTACATAATATACTTCATTTACTATCACATCTTCCCGGACGTTAACTCTAAGTTTATTATCCCCGTTCCCTTGACCATTGATTTCGCTTAGTTTTCCATATAGAGATAATTTTCATCCTCGGACTTCATGTTTCTTAAACAGACTCTTGTCGTTGCAGATATGCTTAGGAGCACCAGAGTCGACCCATCAACAATCCTCTCTTTCAATCGTGTTGATTTCATAGATTACGACCGCTAGGTTTTCTTTTGTCGTTTGAGGCTTCATTTTACTAACAACAATCTCTTTTAAAGTAACTGGGTTTTTCATAATTGTAGCATCCATTCACTTTTTGGCATTTTTGTTATCAATGTTTTTCTTATTCTAGAATTTCCTCTTTTGATTAAAACAGTTCTTGGAGGTGTTATATTCCTCTTTTTCCTCCGCCACATGGATTTTAATGGAAACACTGTAATTCAGCGATTTCTTTATGCCTAATTCTTTTTCCCACTGGCAAGTACTGTGCATGAATATGTAGACTCATATCCTCTTTCTTGTGTTTAAGCATTTTCTTTTGATCGTTTCAAGAAGGGGGAAGTATATCTAATATGGATAAGACATTTATCTCCTCATCCATATTCATACTATACTGGATGAATTTATTTAGGGTATGCATAATATCATTGAATTGCTCTACTATTTGTCCAACATCAAGCATTTTATAATTACAAAATTTAGTAGCCAAAAAATTCTACTTGTTGCATTCTTCATTAGATATTTGACCTCCAACGCATCCTACACTTCTTTGGCAGTTAATTTCTGTAGCACATGTCAAATAGAGCATACATTATTGCATTACGTATGTACCACTACATGTGTAATCATCATACTCTCATTTTAGTCTTGACTGTGCTTATGCAATAGTCTCGTTTTCTATTTCCACCGGCTTTACCATTATAAGAATATAAACCACTTTTAATCTAGCTAAAATAAAATGCATATTTTTCGGCCAAATCACGAAATTAACACCATCAAATCTTTCCAATTTGGTGAAATCAGATGCTCAAACTGTGCGGTGCCATTGTTGAAAGATTGTTGGTGAATATATCTGGATTAATAAAGTGGAACAGCGGTTGTCAAATCAAATCTTTAGAGATCGCTCTAAGGCATACCAATGATCTTTTCTTAAAGTGTTATTTTCCATCATTTCTCATTTGAACAAAAAATGGAAGTTGTGAATTAAGGCAAATCGTCTACCAAGATACAATAGAGCCGGGATGATCAATCCATTTAATCGATTGCGACCGCACTACCAAAATCAATTCAAACTATCTTCTGGATTTCTACATTGAAAAGAGTATTGAATTTTGATTTGTAGTATCACAAACCCAAAATCATTTAAAAGAAAGAAGAGAGAAGAAGAGAGAAGAAGAAAGAAGATCCGAAACACTTTTCAGGCGTTTCTAATTTGAAATACTTGTGAGGCATTTCTGACTGCAAAGAGGAATGAATCAAAATCGCAGTGCTTTCTAGGCGTTTCTATTTATAGTTGCAAAAAAGTGCCTATTTGTTGTGAGAAGACGCGTCCATTCATTTGCAACACTCACGTTTCCCGCCCATGTCCATTCATTTCAAATGTAAACGTTCTTGTTTTCTACTGTTTGCAACAGTCACATCTCAAGCGGTTTTTGTCTATTTAATTTTTGAATTCTAGCGTTGTTAACTGGTTAAGATTTGGCCCAGTTTAACCTAAATAACTCTATCCAGAAATATCATTTGGATCTAAACCCAAACAACCTCGGTCAGTTGGACGGATGGCAGATGGTTGTGATGCATGGCATTCCTCCTGACTAAAAAGCAGGCTTCGGGTTTCCAAAAGGCCCAACTTTCCTTGAGCAATATATATATTTGAATAAATATTGTTTCTCATATTCTAAGATGTGGGACTATACCCAATCCACTTCCTCATTTCTTTCTCTTCTTCTTATTTAAAAACAAAATAATTCACAAAATATATTATACGAAATTTCACTAACAAAATTATTAAAACATGCTAAATTTCTAATTTAGTTTTCCGTTAAAAAACTGCATTCCCTACTTACACGATCTCTCGTGCGCCTTTTCACAACCGCTGCGGATTCCACCACCCACATTCTTCGAATTGTTGTCAAATCAATAGTTTTGATCCTTTTCACAATGTTTCTTTATTTTTAAAGGTTTTCCAAGTTAGAGTATAATAGTGGTGAACATTCTTATTTTAAGGTAAAATTTATTATTTATAGATGTTTTATTCATTTTAATCCTTGCATTTTTTTTATCGTAGATATGAATTTTTTTTCTTTTAATTCTTGAGGTTGTGTTTTTTTATTAAGAATTCAAATAAAATTTCTAAATTTTAAATCAAAACTTTTTCAGTTGTTTTTTTAATTGGTCTTCTGATTAAAATCAACCATTTAGAGAAAATTATTTAGAACTTTTTTATTTTTTATTTTTAGTTCAGAATGTTGATCGTTAGTTTGTTCACATTGTACCCTTATTAAAATAATGTGAATTCGAAATCTTAATATTAATATTTTAAAACTCAAACTTAAAATAAATATATCAAATTTCCAAATCCAGTGTACTTTTGTTATAGAAAAATCAAGAATACTTTTAAAATCCACATGTTAAGAAGTTCTAATTTGACAATTCAAGATTTTCAAATTTGAATTTATAGAATTTTTTCTCTAAAATTCATTGCTTTTTGAATATATAATTTCAAAGAAAAAACAAAAAAATTCATAATTAATTTTAGAAAATACTAGTCTTCCAAAATTAACATTTCTATAATTTCTTTTAGTATTTAACATTCTCCTAATTCAAACTTATATTAGTTTAAAATTTTAAAAATAAAATTGTGACGACCCAGAATTTTGAACATTTGAAATTGGAAATATTTAATTGATTTTAAATATTGGAAGTTATTTTAACTTGAGTTTAAATTATAAATATGAATTTGGCAATTAAATTATTGAATTTAATTATTGAAATTGGGTAAAATGTTGAATCGAGAATTCTAAGCTCGTTAAAATATTTTTAAGGCTTAGAAAATTCATATTGATAATACTGAAGGTAATAGAAGTTTTAAATTTGAATTTAAAAGTGATTTGTGAAGTTTTGAGATTATAGCGTTTAAATCGATATTTAAAAATACCATTCCGAGGCACAGTCTCGGAATTCGACGAAACCAGTTCCATTGGATCCATAATATTGTATTATTATCAGATTTCAATTTTCACGGTGTTAAAGTGATCGTTTGGCCGTACGCTAAGAGAACGCGCCGAAAATTATATTGAAATTCAATTTAATAACTGGACCCAAAAAGTTATCTTCTCCATACGAACGAATTTAGACTCGAAAACTTTTCCATTATGTTCGAAATGGGCGTATAACATTATAAACGCCTAGCGGCATGCCTCGATAGTAGTTTGAAATTTTGAACTTCGATTGGAGACAATTTAGAATTTAATTTAAATTAAATATTTATATTCACCTACAATACCCAAATTTAACACGTTTCTTTCTTTACAACACATGTTCGTCTTTGTGCCCTCTAAGTAGCACGCGTCGTTTATAAAAAAATGAAATAAAATAAACGAAAGAAAGAAAAAAAAATTGAAGCCATCTTCATTCAAATAAAAAAAATACAAAGCTTCAAAAGAAAAGAATGGCCGAAATAAGAAAAAAAAATCAATCAAAGTCAATCGAACTACTCAGTTCAATTTCAAAGAAAATAATAATAATGATGATGGCGACCGAAGTTCGATTTCAAAACTATTTCTCTCCTCCCCAGAAAAAAAATCAAATCGTGCTTTCCTTCATCAACCTTCACGAAGTCGAGCTCGCGTTCGATCTAGGGCAACGCTTGGGTTGTAGGCTGATGAAATCGTGGTCGGCCTGACATTCGTCGGTGGAAATTGGGTTGCAAAATGGGGGCGGTCGACTTGATATCGAAGCTAGGTCACTCGGTGGTGCAATTGGGGGGTCGCGGCTTGTTTGGCGAAGGCTGTGTGGGTCGTCACGAAACTCAAGGAAGTGGCGTGCGCGATTGTTTTGTTCAGAGGGATTTGTGATGGTGTTGAGGAGGTGGCCGTGACTTATAGCGAACTCGTGTTTGAGCCTGGATTCACATTCTTTTCTTCGGTAAGGTGTTTGATAATTTACTTTTAATTAACATTCGTGTAGGTAAGAAAAAATATAATTTTAACAGTAAAGTGATTAAACATTCTGCAGTTTATTTCATTCTCTAATTTTCAATTTTTGATTTAATATATATAGATAAAAGAAATTATAATTTTTTAAGGTTTAAAAACAGAAACCCTTCTTAGGCAGAAAAAGATATTTATACAAAAATATAAACAGTAACAGTAAGGTTTGTAAACAATTTATTTCCTTCAATTCATAGATATACATAAATCTGATTTTGTGGAATATGCATAGATTGTATAAAATGTATATAGATTTTATTTTTAGTATATGCATTTCAAAAGAAACGAAAATTATTAGTTTAAATTTAAATTGTTAGTTTAATTTAAAATCATTGGTTAATTAAATTTATTAAATGGAAATAAATTGTTCGATCACTTCGAATATTAATAAATTGTAAAATTATTTATTCAAGGTCTAATTCTGTGAAGATAAACAAACTGGAATGGAAAATGGATTGCATGCATTGTTAAAGGTGAGATCTTCTCACTCAAATTAATATTAAAATTTCAGTTATTGATTGATTATCTGATTATGATAGTATATATAGTAGTATATATATATTTGGAGTGATTGATTTCCCACATTATATAGTGGATGAGACCTTACGCACCGCATAATAGCGGATGATATTATATAATCCCATATACCGCGATATTTCACCTCGAAGTGGAATTGATATTTAATTGTTGTGCTAACGTCTGTGGATGCAGGGAAACAGGTTCGAGAGATCCAACTGGATACCTCAAATATTTGAATTTATTTCAATGTTGTGTGTTGATTTATTTATAATCTACGTATGATTATATTTGCGATTGAAATCGTTGAAGGCTATAGTTTAGCCGAATATATTTTTGGTATCGTAGGATACCAGAAATAGACAAATTTGATTTTTGGAAATTTAAGTAGAATACTTTAAGTAAATTCATTTTTAAGAATTGGTGAATTTAAAAGAAGGGATTTAAATGGGTAAAGATTGATTTTGAAATCTTATCAAGTTAATTGCAAAATATGGGAAAAGTTTTTAATAAATGAAGTAAAAGTTGGGGAATTTATTTAAAACTCAGATTTTAAATAATTTGGAAGAAATAAAAGAATTTGTTTTAAAGGAAATAATGTTTAGAAATCAAATTTGGAATTTAATTTGGTATTTGAAATAAATTTGGAAATTGATTTGATGTTTAAAAGTAAATCTTTGGAAATCGATTTGGAAATTAATTTGGTGTTTGAAATAAATTTGAAATTGATTTGGTGTTTGAAAGTGAATATTTGGAGATCGATTTTTAAAATCGCACATCAATGGATATTTGAAAATTTAAGTTCATAATAGGAATTAATAAAGGAAAGGGAAATGTGTTTTAAAAATAAATATGGGCTTATTTTTAGAAGTGTGGAAAGAAATTTATGGATTTGGAATGTAAATTTAAAATAAATCAAGAAGGATTTATTGATTAATTTAAATGAACCATCTTAGAATGGAAATTGTATTTTCCTTGGAAAGCCGAGTTCATTTTCAAAGTAGCTTTTGATGTATAAATTAAAAGTTCTAGAAATTAGTTTGAAAGAATATTGTTGGAGAAATTATTTTTGGAAATTGTTTTTAAATCTTTAAAGTGAAGATTTATTTAATTAATTATAGAAGTGATTATTTAAAGATTTAATTGATATTTGTTTTAGAAAATGGTTATTTAAATAGTTATACCCTATCATTTTATTTTAAAATTAGTTTGGACTTGAAGTTTTATATGAGATATGAGTATAAAATTTTATAATTATGTTTTAAAATAAAGTGTTTTAAAACAGTTTTATTTAAATATTTCCGAGTTTATATGTTTGGATAAGTAATTTAAATTATTTTAGAATATTTGCGCTTGGCAAATTTTCAGTGGAAATGAACAAATATTTGGAAGTTTATTCCGCGTAAGGAAAGTGATTTGAAATTTATTTTCAAATGGTTGAAGTGTGAAAATATATCTTGCAAAGATATTTTGAAAATAAATAATTGGAGAAAATTATTTAAATCTTGGTGATTGTTGTGAATATTGTTTGAAATTTAAATAATTGACTATCAATATTAGCCTTTAAAAGACATTTGAATTTCGATGTGACCGTGGGTCGGATTCCAAATGGATATTCGAAAACCACATCGAATCTTTGTGATAGTGATGGATCTTTTGTTTAACAGACCAATATGGACATTTGTTGTGATTTATTTGAAATCTGAATGTAACACTTATTTTTAAAATGAGGGCTCGTTATTTGGATTAGCCGGGAGAGAACTTCATGTCATAAAACCCATTCCGAATAATGATACGATGAAATGGGATTTCATTTGAAGATGGTGTTGAAGACCGGGCATTTTCAAAAACGAAAGGATTACCTGTCGAATGACTCTACACCGAGTTGCTCCGGTATAGAGATTTTATCACCCTTTGTGATGGGGAGTCCGGACGTGATTAGTGAATATCCGGATTTGCAAAAGCTTCTTTGAAGTGCCTTCGGTTCCATTCGATCCTGGAACGGACTTGTATGGATGTGTGTCTGACGTTACACTTTGAGATGTAAAGCAGATTTTTGTCAAATACATTTCTGTTAGTGGCGGAGAATTTATTCTCTTAGATTAACACTCTTCTCTGAGACGTACGAGCTCAGAGGTTATGTAGTTGATGGTTACTAGTGATACATTCCCAATTTGGTAATGTGGCATATGAAGTGCTGCTGATCATTTGTTGATCGAAGCATGGCTTTTGTGAAAAAAGTAGCTTTGTGGACGAGACTTCGTCGAACTTCACTACCCGAAAATGGTCGAAACAGAAATGTTGCGGCAAGGTTATTAGGGGTCGCGCCTCTAGGGTGTGTCCATTTTCTTCTGGATAGAAAGTGGTATCATGGTATGGAACCCAGATATTTAACTGTGTGGTTGTTGCTATTTGTTAGTGAATCCCAGGATAAAGGTCGGTAACGACCGGGGATGGCATACTTGTAGGTGTTACCAAGTTATAGAGGTAAACTGGCCTTGTGTTAGTAGAGATCCGATTTGGTTCTTGGGGGACTCCATCCAGAGGCGTCCCATTTGGTAAGGAAGTTTCTTAGCCTGACCATTTATTGGAAATCCAAAGAAAGAATATGCACCCTGTACGGTTTTAGTTGTATAACCTGCCATGGAATGTGGCGGCAACCTGCTATTGAACATGGTAGCTATAGCAGGCATAGTACGAAATGTCTATGCTGGCTAAGATTAATATTATACTTTCGAAATGTTTTCCACACTATGAACTAATGATAATATTAAAAGGATTTTGCGTATCAAGCATGTTTGACTATCATAAGGAGAAATCTCCTCCAATTCTGTGTTTGCATTGTGTGTATGGTGGGAGGCCTTATGGTAGTTTCATTTTCCAAAAGCATAGCGGATTTCTTTTTCTTTTTTTGTGAAAATAACTATTTTAAAGATCTCACACCGGTCCCATGAATGACCTGGAGTTTATTATTCCCTTTCTAAACTCTGGGCACCCATAATTTTCCACACAGGTAGCCTAGAGTCAGGTTACCAGTTGTTCGGAAGCGAAGTCAAGAGGAATGCTGTGGAGATCTGGAGTTCAAGCTGATGGCAAGGCGTATCACTAGTATATTTTATTTCTTTTCCGCTGTTTTCTGTTGTAAAACTCTGTTGATCTATGTATAAACTGGTATAGTTCTTTATTTTAAAGATTCTTCATTTATCTATTATATGTTGTTCCGCTGCGAAATGTGAGATTCTATTATTGTTTGCTGTTTCTTCTTTAACCCTAACGGATCGGTTTTTTGGCATTCGACTGTACGACATTTGATATAGTGGACATATTGATGTCGACTTTCGGGCGTCGAAAAATTGGCTCGTTACAGAGTGGTATCGGAGCATTTGGTTAAGCGACAACTTTGGCTCGTTACCAAATCAAACCCTTTACAAATTTTAATCCAACTAGCTTATACATTCAGCTTAAGTTCAAATTAATAACATCTCATTTTATATTATTTACAACTCTTCCTATTTATATCACTTCTCAATAATCAATTAAAATTCATTTCACTTGCATTTCACTTTTATTATCTAAACAAAATCTATCTAAGACAATATTATAAGCTCAATCACAAATATTTTCATTTTCTTCTTATAAATCAATTTTTATTTTCATTTGATTCTCATCCAAATCAAATTCCAATCCATTTACAAATTGTAATGCACTTTAAATTGTAATGCTTATTTATTCAATTCATTTAGATTTATTATATTAATAAAGAGATCACTTTAAATTATTTCACTAATTTAAATTTATTTTCAATTCAAACCTTCACAATTATAATTTCAATTCCATTTCCATTCACACTTTCACTACTTATTTACCAAAATTAAATCCCATACCACAACTGGATTTTTATTAACTTCCCAAACTTTGACCAATTATCAAAATTCTATTCATTACAATGCAAATTCGATTTAATTGTAATTCAATTTAGTCTCTAACCTGATCCATATTAGGTTTTTAATTCACTTCCTCAATTCATACTGAACTTATTTACAATACGACCATTTTCAAATGTTCTAAACAAGAACTAGGTTCCATTTACCCTTCAATTATTAACAAGCTTCCAAAACTATACCCATTCCAGTACTATTTTCATTTAATTTAGCTTATACTAAATTCATCTTCAAGCTTCTCTTTATTTAATTCAGCTTATGGTAAATTCATTCTCAAATAATCCCTTGAATTTAGTTATGTCAAACTTTTATTCATACAATATCCCTTCAGCAAATTAGATTTCTTTCAATTCAAGTCTTTCCAAATTTAGATTCAAGTTTTAACTAAATTTATTTAGCCATCTTGAATTCATTTCATTTTCCCTTACTATCTTAAAAAAGGATTTAATTCCATTCATATTTATTCACAACACAATTGAATCTAGTTTTTAATTAAATCCAATTCCATCACAATTCCATTCGATTGAAGTTAAATCCAATTCACTCTAATTTTAATTCATTTAGATTTAATTCAATTTCAAATTCTCAACTTTAATTCTCTATATACAAGTTCAAAACTTGTTTACTAATTTAAGTTCATTCATTTCCTTTATATCTCACTTTACCTTATTTAAATTTACATTTCATTAGAGATTAAGTTTGAATTTACCATACCATTCAACTATTTCCCAATTGTGATTATAATTTCATTTTCTATTTATATAAGTTCACCAACTTATTTATTTCAAAGCTCATATTGCTCATTTCAACCCATCTACGTCATATAATCACAATTTCAAATTATATATATGTGTGTCACTAAATTCTTAAGGATACAAATTTCTTTCATTTACCTTCTTACACAATATTAAATCCTCAATCTCAAATTAGAAGTATACAACTTAATAACCTATGGGTACAATCCATTTCACAATGACCCACAATTTCAAAACCAACTTACATTTTAATTTCACCCAAATCAATTTAATTCTAAGTCCAATTTATTTAACTTATCCAAGTTATATTCAAATTTTCTACTTACTTCAATATATTTTATTCACTTCCAATTACTCAAGTTAAATTTTTAATTCCAAGATTAAAATTTCATCCCTTTCTTACTTAATATCAACTCCAATTCTTTTTAAATCGACTTTATTTACAAGTTATATAGTTGATTCATTTTAACTTTCACATTTTTATTATAAACAGAATTTCCAGAATTCAATTTACCCGGATTTATCCCAAAACCATTTTGAAATAAAAATCATCACATTCCCATTTGATATTTAAATCAAATCAATTCCCAAATTCCAAACAACCTGCTTTTACCAAAACAAGTTTCCTTATTGAAAATTCTAAAATCACTTATTTCTCAAACAAGTCCAAACAAATACCATAATCACTCACATGGTAGCAATCCATCACTTTAGAAACTCGAAAATGAATTCTAATGATGTGGCCAGCATCATCAGGATTATTTTCCAGCGACTGAAGTGAGTTCAATGCTTCTTACTTTTCTAAATTCATTTCAAAACAGTTTCCATTTAAAAATATTTCCCAAAACAATATTCCAACATTGCCTTCAAACACCTTCAAATCTCAACAAACATTTCAAACTTTCCCAGGATTTTAAATTTCCAAACTTTTATTTTTATTTTATTTAAAATCCTTTCCAAAACTTCTGGGATTTAAATTCTGGCTGGGTTCAAATTAGTTATTCTCTTTTGTATACTTTATACTCATGGAATTTATTTGGTTATATCCATTTCACATTTTAGATTAACTTTTAGATTCTTATTTACTTATTGTATTAACACCCAATCAACCAAAAATATATATAATAATTTCAGAAAATTATTTCTTTTATATCAAAATATAATTTTGGGTAAAATTATTTCATTTACCCTCTTTAAACACAATACTATGTCGGTTTATCTTGTTCAAGAGTTTAGAAACCCCTATCGATACGGTTGTACTTCCCGTACCGACCAGAATTCATAAACACTCAACCGATAAGTCAACACAGTATAAAAACAATTTTATATTCACTAACAAGTACGCTCTCATAGCTATTAATACGCTCAACTCATTATAGAGTACTATTGACTCTGTTTAATGAGTAATTTCCCCACCAAAGCCTAGGTTGTCGCCAACCTAAGCTCTGATACCAAATGTAACAGCCCGCAAATCCGTACCCCTTGAATCAACACTATTCTACCTCTATTAACTCAAGTGGCACAGAATTACGAACCATTAGGGTTAAAGAAGAAGAGATAGAAGAAGAAGAAGAAACTAAACAATATCAGAATCTCACAGTCGCAGCGGAATAAAATATAATAGTAAATATAGAACTTTACACAAAGTGAAATCTATTACTGTTTTATACATCATATCATCAGAGTATCTCATACATCAACAATCACAAATCAGACCTACCATACAATCATAGCAGCGGATATATATATATATACATATAATACATCTCGAACTCCAGCTCCTCTCCTGCTCCATAGCATCCTGACCTGAACATATAATACTCGATCTGACCCGAGCATTATAATGAAATAACACCCGAGTCAGTCTGGAATACCAGCTGATAATGCATCCAATTTGATTATTAAAGTTTCAAAAATTCTTTGAAAAAAAAAGCATCTCGTAAGACCATGCCACAAATAAACATGTCGGGTTTTTACCTTACGATAGCTAAAACACTTTTTATAGAAATCCTCTGATATTATAATAGGGTCTATTTACAAATACTTATAAAATAGCCGAAATTGTTACAATCATTAAATTCCAGCTACTAGCCACAAAAGTGGGTAATACAAACAAAACTCGTACAAGGCTCGTAGGGAAAATGGATTTCCAACAATGACTAGGCACTGGGGTACCACCTGTTACAGTACGGGGCCTAGATCACCGTACTGAGGATTACTCCCTTCATCCCCTGCAATCACAAGGCCGGAACTATTCCTTACTGAACAGTCCCGAACAAGATAAACCCCGTGGTTGGCGCGACCAACCATCCACTAAGCCGAAATATATAAGAGACATCTAGACAGGGGAAATATCTTGTCCTGCTTGGGCATGACCCACCTAACCTTGCTGCATATCCCCTGATTTTCAGTCATTCCCGGTTGATGAGGCTTGAGGCTAAGCGTTACCTTTAGAACGTTTTCACTTAGAATGCCCATCGTCCACCTGACGATGTTTCGCAAGCATTCATCCATACAAGTCCGTCCCGGGTTCGAACGGAACCGAAGGCACTACTCCTACTACATCCATTTTGAAAATATTCTCAGGATTAGTAGCGACTAGCCCTTGCACTTCACTGCTCCATCTTCGATTCCGAACACATTTTCCGCACGAAACGTACAAAATCGGATCGAAGTAGTTTTCGAGAAATGAATCTCGATCCCGGTCTCTTCGAAACGATCAACTCATTTGTCCAATATTGATAGTCGGTGATTTAACTATCAATTTATATTCATCAACATCCATAAGCATCCATCACACAATAAATAATATTCACATTATTTATTTGCCTCAATATCTTTACAAGATATATTTCCAATTTTCAAAGCTCATTTGAAAACAATTTCCCAAAATTCTTCCTTACAAGGTAAATCCTTTACCCTATATTCCTATTGGAAATAACCAAGTTCAAAACAATTTAAATTTAAAACAGTTAAAATATTTTGTACTGAAATATACTTTAAAATATGCGAATTTACTTCTAGTTATTTACTTAAAATATAATTTCGAAATATTTAAAGTAAAACTATTTTATAAGATATAACTTGATGTAAAATAAGGTTTTAGTTAAACTAAATTTAAAAATAGAGTTGTAAAAGGCTTAATACTAATTTCAAATAATTTAGGTCAAAACTAGCCCTTTTTAAACAATCCATTTATAAAAATTATTACTAATGTAATCGAAAATAACTACTATTGCTACTTTATTAATTAGCTTTTAAAACAATAATTTTCCAAACACTCATTTATAACAAGTTTTAAACTTAAATTCACTTTTAATAAAATCTGTTTAAAACTCAAACTTGGTGTTTCCCAGGGAAACTCATTCCTACTCAAATATCCCAAAAATCCTTCTTATAAATTCTGTCAATTTATTTAGATTCAGGTTTAAGTTTAATAACATAAATTTACTTTCACATTTATCAACTGATAACGTTTCTCTTTGTTTATCATTCTAGATTTACCAAATTTCAATTTTCATTCCAAATAGATTTCAAATTTTAATTCCTTTAAATTCATTATTTAACAATATCTTTTATTTCTCTAAAATTCAATTTATCCATTTATAATTAATTATGGATTTATAATTTACCCAGCAATATTCCAATACAATTTTATTTCAGTTTTCCATCCAAGCAGATTCTAATTTTTATATTCCTTACTTATTAATTTCTTAATTCCTTTTTAAAACCCAATTTAATTTCTTTATAATTTAAAACTCCAAATTTCTTTATAATTTAACATTCTGGGCTTATAGTTTATCCCACAATTTCACAATACAATTTAATCCCAAATTTATCAATCACAATATATAACAGGCATCATCATCAATTATAAAAATAATTACTACATTGTGAGGAATCCAGTTGGATCCCTCCAAGCTGTTTTTCCTGCATCCACAAATATTAGCACAACACTATAAATATATATCAATCCAGGCTGATATAAATAAACATTTCAACCAATCATACAGATATTTAAATATTAACTATTTAAATCAGCTAACATTCCAGATGTGAGTGAGATTAACTCACCTTGAGTTTCGGAGAGCGTTCGAAATTCAAATTAAACCGAACGACGCTCGATTTAACTCAAATTTCTACTTGCCCGGAATGAATCCGGAACTGCACCATCGCGTAATGCTCGTCTCTGCGATTCCAACGCCGTAAATCTCGTCAAATTCCAAGCAATATACAGGCCGCAAGATCTTGAAGAAAAATCAAGGCCGCACGAAGCAAACACCCATCTTCCTCAACACGCACGCGACAGACCAAACCGAACCCATCAACGCATACTAGGGTTCAATATCGCCGCAACCCTGACGCCATCGAGCTCGATCGGGGCTCGCCACCACGACGCCCACTGCCACGCTCACCCACGGCCCAAGAAGCTCCGAGCTCGGTTTCACCGTCACGATGAACCACGCTTGCAAACGTACGGCGAACGCGAGCAAACTGCGACCTCCACGGTGCACAATAAACGATCATAACCGGTCCACTTGTAGATCTCAACGAGCTCTACCTTTTACTAGTTGAGAGTTTTCGAAATTAATCAGTGGATTGATCGATAACTAGAGACAAGTGAAGAAGATTCTCGGCCATTAAATCGAAAGAATGGCGGCCTGAATGAATAAGCTAGGGTTTAGTGAAATTAAATATATATATAATATTGGTTTAATATTATTTTATTAATATTATTCTCAAATTAACAATTAATGCAAACGACCTCCAAATACGCGTTCCGACAGGCGATTCAAGGGTTTTTTGCGTTACGGACACAATGGAACAGGTTTCATAAGCTAATTCGGTCATACGTGCGAGTTACGGAATTAGACGATCAATTTCAAATTAAATCGGTTAAATCGATTTCTAAGCGTTTCGAGCTGCCACGGTCAAACGACAACTCCGATTGCTACGAAAATTGAAATCCGATAATAACTAACTATTACGGATCTAATGGAACTAGTTTCGTCGAATTCCGAGACTATGCCCCGGAAGGCTATTTTAACTCGTCTATTTAATTGGACGATTTTCAAAATTGACGAAAACGCTTAAAATTTCGCTTTTAAAACTTTATTAACTTTATTATAACTCGTATAAAATTTATATTCACATTAAAAATCATTTTGGCTCATTTCGGACTAAAATCTGATTAATGGCAATATTTTATTATTAAATTCTATTATTAAATTAATATAAAATTCCAAATTCAATCTATCGCCAATTAATTCCCTCCAACGGTCCAAAATGATAATTCAAATCCAATTAGACTCGAAATAAACTTTAGAATAAAATTTTATCTCCATTTACTCTCAGAATTACTTATTTACCCCAATTCTAATATTCATTCATTATTATTCAAATTTCAATTAAATTATCGTATATACAGTCTTAATCAAGTTTATTAATGTAACCAAATCTTTTACATCATAATTCGAATTTATAATCCATATTAACATTTAAAATGAATTAAATGTTCAAATTTAGCGACCCAAAATTCCGGGTCGTTACATTCCTTCCCCCTTATAAAAATTTCGTCCCCGAAATTTGCTAGGGTAGAAAATACCCTTCAACCCATTTACTTACCCAATTTGCTTAGTTAAAAGCTTATATTTACTTTCCCAAAATCCTTTAGCTTAATCCCAAACTCATTTGCTTCATTTACTCTAAGTCTTTAATTTTTAACTTATAACTTTCCAAGTTAATTACAAAATTTCAAAATTCCCAAAAATTTTCTAACTCCCAAAATTTCCGGAAAATTTTGGCAGAGTCTCCCCTGCACGGAGGAGCTTCCGCGATATCGCGATACAAATAAATATATATATACATCGACCCACACGGTCGGAAACCAAAACATATCACAATAAATATACCATTTCCCAATTATATTTGCGTAGGCGTACCTTTTTAGCAAAATTTTAAAAGCAAGCGGCTAATATTACGCACATATGCGCTCCAACTCTCTCGAACGCCTCCCGTACCTGTACTTACTCAACAAACTCATCAGTTTTCAATAATATGAACATTTCATTAGCATTACCAATATAAATGTAAGCCATACACAACCATTTCATAAATCTTAACCAACATACCATTTTCATAGCCTAATCAAGCAAACTTCATCACCATTTAATAATGTTAACCATGTTTTATCAACAATTTAAAATTTTCAATCACCTTTTAATTTCTCGACAAATCCAAACTTCACTTTTATTTCACTTCAATGATTTAAATTCAAGTTTACTATATACCTTGCATATTTATTATAAACCATTCATTTCTATTTCAATATAATTAACATATGCTTTACTTATATTTCTTTATTTTAACTTACATTCCCAATTTGATTTACAATCAAATTTTATTTTAAACATGAAACATTTGCAATTCTTTTATGATCCATTTCCATTCATATGCAAACATCAGTTATCAAAATGTCAATACATTCCAATTGATTCAAAATCAATTTCATTTGCTATTTTAAATCAATTCACTTGCATTCATTTACAAACTCTTTGAATTAGATTCCAATCCATATCAATTTATTCAAAAATCAATTTCAATTGCTTGTTAAACAACTCAATTCCGATTACATGTAATTTTCACGTCATTCAAGCCAAAACTAATCACCACTTCAGCTTACACCCATTTAGAATTAATTCCAGTCTAGATTTATATTAATTTTATTCAATTCTTCATGGTTCATATTCCAAGCATGCTTATTCCATTTCAATTATTAAATCAATCCTTATTCTCACTTTTAAAATTTATTATTCATCTAAAGTTTATTTTTATTATATTATTATCATTTTTATTTTTATTTTTATTATATTTATTTATTTATTTATTTTTCCTCACAATAACAATCTTAAAAGTCATTTGCTTGCATCCAAATTTATTTTGCAAACAAATTTCATTTAAAGCTATTTGCATAAGCTTAAAATAACCATCTCATCATTCTCTTAAATGATTACAATTCCATAATATCCCAATTCATTTCCATCTTAATGGATTCTTACCAAATCAAACCCTTTACAAATTTTAATCCAACTAGCTTATACATTCAGCTTAAGTTCAAATTAATAACATCTCATTTTATATTATTTACAACTCTTCCTATTTATATCACTTCTCAATAATCAATTAAAATTCATTTCACTTGCATTTCACTTTTATTATCTAAACAAAATCTATCCAAGACAATATTATAAGCTCAATCACAAATATTTTCATTTTCTTCTTATAAATCAATTTTTATTTTCATTTGATTCTCATCCAAATCAAATTCCAATCCATTAACAAATTGTAATGCACTTTAAATTGTAATGCTTATTTATTCAATTCATTTAGATTTATTATATTAATAAAGAGATCACTTTAAATTATTTCACTAATTTAAATTTATTTTCAATTCAAACCTTCACAATTATAATTTCAATTCCATTTCCATTCACACTTTCACTACTTATTTACCAAAATTAAATCCCATACCACAACTGGATTTTTATTAACTTCCCAAACTTTGACCAATTATCAAAATTCTATTCATTACAATGCAAATTCGATTTAATTGTAATTCAATTTAGTCTCTAACCTAATCCATATTAGGTTTTTAATTCACTTCCTCAATTCATACTGAACTTATTTACAATACGACCATTTTCAAATGTTCTAAACAAGAACTAGGTTCCATTTACCCTTCAATTATTAACAAGCTTCCAAAACTATACCCATTCCAGTACTATTTTCATTTAATTTAGCTTATACTAAATTCATCTTCAAGCTTCTCTTTATTTAATTCAGCTTATGCTAAATTCATTCTCAAATAATCCCTTGAATTTAGTTAAGTCAAACTTTTATTCATACAATATCCCTTCAGCAAATTAGATTTCTTTCAATTCAAGTCTTTCCAAATTTAGATTCAAGTTTTAACTAAATTTATTTAGCCATCTTGAATTCATTTCATTTTCCCTTACTATCTTAAATAAGGATTTAATTCCATTCATATTTATTCACACCACAATTGAATCTTGTTTTTAATTAAATCCAATTCCATCTCAATTCCCTTCGATTGAAGTTAAATCCAATTCACTCTAATTTTAATTCATTTAGATTTAATTCAATTTCAAATTCTCAACTTTAATTCTCCATATACAAGTTCAAAACTTGTTTACTAATTTAAGTTCATTCATTTCCTTTATATCTCACTTTACCTTATTTAAATTTACATTTCATTAGAGATTAAGTTTGAATTTACCATACCATTCAACTATTTCCCAATTGTGATTATAATTTCATTTCTATTTATATAAGTTCACCAACTTATTTATTTCAAAGCTCATATTGCTCATTTCAACCCATCTACATCATATAATCACAATTTCAAATTATATATATATGTGTCACTAAATTCTTAAGGATACAAATTTCTTTCATTTACCTTCTTACACAATATTAAATCCTCAATCTCAAATTAGAAGTATACAACTTAATAACCTATGGGTACAATCCATTTCACAATGACCCACAATTTGAAAGCCAACTTACATTTTAATTTCACCAAAATCAATTTAATTCTAAGTCCAATTTATTTAACTTATCCAAGTTATATTCAAATTTTCTACTTACTTCAATATATTTTTTTCACTTCCAATTACTCAAGTTAAATTTTTAATTCCAAGATTAAAATTTCATCCCTTTCTTACTTAATATCAACTCCAATTCTTTTGAAATCGACTTTATTTACAAGTTATATAGTTGATTCATTTTAACTTCACATTTTTATTATAAACAGAATTTCCAGAATTCAATTTACCTGGATTTATCCCAAAACCATTTTGAAATAAAAATCATCACATTCCCATTTGATATTTAAATCAAATCAATTCCCAAATTCCAAACAACCTGCTTTTACCAAAACAAGTTTCTTATTGAAAATTCTAAAATCACTTATTTCTCAAACAAGTCCAAACAAATACCATAATCACTCACATGGTAGCAGTCCATCACTTTAGAAACTCGAAAATGAATTCTAATGATGTGGCCAGCATCATCGGGATTATTTTCCAGCGACTGAAGTGAGTTCAATGCTTCTTACTTTTCTAAATTCATTTCAAAACAGTTTCCATTTAAAAATATTTCCCAAAACAATATTCCAACATTGCCTTCAAACACCTTCAAATCTCAACAAACATTTCAAACTTTCCCAGGATTTTAAATTTCCAAACTTTTATTTTTATTTTATTTAAAATCCTTTCCAAAACTTCCGGGATTTAAATTCCGGCTGGGTTTAAATTAGTTATTCTCTTTTGTATACTTTATACTCATGGAATTTATTTGGTTATATCCATTTCACATTTTAGATTAACTTTTAGATTCTTATTTACTTATTGTATTAACACCCAATCAACCAAAAATATATATAATAATTTCAGAAAATTATTTCTTTTATATCAAAATATAATTTTGGGTAAAATTATTTCATTTACCCCCTTTAAACACAATACTATGTCGGTTTATCTTGTTCAAGAGTTTAGAAACCCCTATCGATACGGTTGTACTTCCTGTACCGACCAGAATTCATAAACACTCAACCGATAGGTCAACACAGTATTAAAACAATTTTATATTCACTAACAAGTACGCTCTCATAGCTATTAATACGCTCAACTCATTATAGAGTACTATTGAATCTGTTTAATGAGTAATTTCCCCACCAAAGCCTAGGTTGTCGCCAACCTAAGCTCTGATACCAAGTGTAACAGCCCGCAAATCCGTACCCCTTGAATCAACACTATTCTACCTCTATTAACTCAAGTGGCACAGAATTACGAACCATTAGGGTTAAAGAAGAAGAGATAGAAGAAGAAGAAACTAAACAATATCAGAATCTCACAGTCGCAGCGGAATAAAATATAATAGTAAATATAGAACTTTACACAAAAATGAAATCTATTACTGTTTTATACATCATATCATCAGAGTATCTCATGCATCAACAATCACAAATCAGACCTACCATACAATCACAGCAACGGATATATATATATATAGATACATATAATACGTCTCGGACTCCAGCTCCTCTCCTGCTCCATAGCATCCTGACCTGAACATATAATACTCGGTCTGACCCGAGCATTATAATGATATAACACCCGAGTCGGTCTGGAATACCAGCTGATAATAATGCATCCAACTTGATTATTAAAGTTTCAAAAATTCTTTGAAAAAGACAAAGCATCTCGTAAGACCACGCCACAAATAAACATGTCGGGTTTTTACCTTACGATAGCTAAAACACTTTTTATAGAAATCCTCTGATATTATAATAGGGTCTATTTAAAAATACTTATAAAATAGCCAAAATTGTTACAATCATTAAATTCCAGCTACTAGCCACAAAAGTGGGTAATACAAACAAAACTCGTACAAGACTCGTAGGGAAAATGGATTTCCAACAATGACTAGGCACTGGGGTACCACCTGTCACAGTACGGGGCCTAGATCACCGTACCGAGGATTACTCCCTTCATCCCCTGCAATCACAAGGCTGGAACCATTCCTTACTGAACAGTCCCGAACAAGATAAACCCCGTGGTTGGCGCGACCAACCACCCACTAAGCCGAAATATATAAGAGACATCTAGACAGGGGAAATATCTTGTCCTGCTTGGGCATGACCCACCTAACCTTGCTGCATATCTCCTGATTTTCAGTCATTCCCGGTGGATGAGGCTTGAGGCTAAGCGTTACCTTTAGAACGTTTTCACTTAGAATGCCCATCGTCCACCTGACGATGTTTCGCAAGCATTCGTCCATACAAGTCCGTCCCGGGTTCGAACGGAACCGAAGGCACTACTCCTACTACATCCATTTTGGAAATATTCTCAGGATTAGTAGCGACTAGCCCTTGCACTTCACTGCTCCATCTTCGACTCCGAACACATTTTCCGCACGAAACGTACAAAATCGGATCGAAGTGTTTTTCGAGAAATGAATCTCGATCCCGGTCTCTTCGAAACGATCAACTCATTTGTCCAATATTTATAGTCGGTGATTTAACTATCAATTTATATTCATACACATCCATAAGCATCCATCACACAATAAATAATATTCACATTATTTATTTGCCTCAATATCTTTACAAGATATATTTCCAATTTTCAAAGCTCATTTGAAAACAATTTCCCAAAATTCTTCCTTACAAGGTAAATCCTTTACCCTATATTCCTATTGGAAATAACCATGTTCAAAACAATTTAAATTTAAAACAGTTAAAATATTTTGTACTGAAATATACTTTAAAATATGCGAATTTACTTCTAGTTATTTACTTAAAATATAATTTCGAAATATTTAAAGTAAAACTATTTTATAAGATATAACTTGATGTAAAATAAGGTTTTAGTTAAACTAAATTTAAAAATAGAGTTGTAAAAGGCATAATACTAATTTCAAATAATTTAGGTCAAAACTAGCCCTTTATAAACAATCCATTTATAAAAATAATTACTAATGTAATCGAAAATAACTACTATTGCTACTTTATTAATTAGCTTTTAAAACAATAATTTTCCAAACACTCATTTATAACAAGTTTTAAACTTAAATTCACTTTTAATAAAATCTGTTTAAAACTCAAACTTGGTGTTTCCCAGGGAAACTCATTCCTACTCAAATATCCCAAAAATCCTTCTTATAAATCCTGTCAATTTATTTAGATTCAGGTTTAAGTTTAATAACATAAATTTACTTTCACATTTATCAACTGATAATGTTTCTCTTTGTTTATCATTCTAGATTTACCAAATTTCAATTTTCATTCCAAATAGATTTCAAATTTTAATTCCTTTAAATTCATTATTTAACAATATCTTTTATTTCTCTAAAATTCAATTTATCCATTTATAATTAATTATGGATTTATAATTTACCCAGCAATATTCCAATACAATTTTATTTCAGTTTTCCATCCAAGCAGATTCTAATTTTTATATTCCTTACTTATTAATTTCTTAATTCCTTTTTAAAACCCAATTTAATTTCTTTATAATTTAAAACTCCAAATTTCTTTATAATTTAACATTCTGGGCTTATAGTTTATCCCACAATTTCACAATACAATTTAATCCCAAATTTATCAATCACAATATATAACAGGCATCATCATCAATTATAAAAATAATTACTACATTGTGAGGAATCCAGTTGGATCCCTCCAAGCTGTTTTTCCTGCATCCACAAATATTAGCACAACACTATAAATATATATCAATCCAGGCTGATATAAATAAACATTTCAACCAATCATACAGATATTTAAATATTAACTATTTAAATCAGCTAACATTCCAGATGTGAGTGAGATTAACTCACCTTGAGTTTCGGAGAGCGTTCGAAATTCAAATTAAACCGAACGACGTTCGATTTAACTCAAATTTCTACTTGCCCGGAATGAATCCGGAACTGCACCATCGCGTAATGCTCGTCTCTGCGATTCCAACGCCGTAAATCTCGTCAAATTCCAAGCAATATACAGGCCACAAGATCTAGAAGAAAAATCAAGGCCGCACGAAGCAAACACCCATCTTCCTCAACACGCACGCGACAGACCAAACCGAACCCATCAACGCATACTAGGGTTCGAGATCGCCGCAACCCTGACGCCATCGAGCTCGATCGGGGCTCGCCACCACGACGC
This sequence comes from Allium cepa, assembly GCA_030765085.1. Taxonomy (NCBI): domain Eukaryota; kingdom Viridiplantae; phylum Streptophyta; class Magnoliopsida; order Asparagales; family Amaryllidaceae; genus Allium; species Allium cepa. The sequence continues at coordinate 1,050,273,494 of CM060941.1, forward strand.
CCACTGCCACGCTCACCCACGGCCCAAGAAGCTCCGAGCTCGGTTTCACCATCACGACGAACCACGCTTGCAAACGTATGGCGAACGCGAGCAAACTGCGACCCCCACGGTGCACAATAAACGATCATAACCGGTCCACGTGTAGATCTCAACGACCTCTACCTTTTACTAGTTGAGAGTTTTCGAAATTAATCAGTCTATTGATCGATAATTAGAGACGAGTGAAGAAGATTCTCGGCCATTAAATCAAAAGAACGGCGACCTGAATGAATAAGCTAGGGTTTAGTGAAATTAAATATATATATAATATTGGTTTAATATTATTTTATTAATATTATTCTCAAATTAACAATTAATGCAAACGACCTCCAAACTACGCGTTCCGACAGGCGATTCTAGGGTTTTTCCACGTTTCGGACACAATGGAACAGGTTTCGTAAGCTAATTCGGTCATACGTGCGAGTTACGGAATTAGACGATCAATTTCAAATTAAATCGGTTAAATCGATTTCTAAGCGTTTCGAGCTGCCACGGTCAAACGACAACTCCGATTGCTACGGAAATTGAAATCCGATAATAACTAACTATTACGGATCCAATGGAACTGGTTTCTTCGAATTCCGAGACTGTGCCCCGGAAGGCTATTTTAACTCGTCTATTTAATCGGGCGATTTTCAAAATTGACGAAAACGCTTAAAATTTCGCTTTTAAAACTTTATTATAACTCGTATAAAATTTATATTCACATTAAAAATCATTTTGGCTCATTTCGGGCTAAAATCTGATTAATGGCAATATTTTGTTATTAAATTCTATTATTAAATTAATATAAAATTCCAAATTCAATCTATCGCCAATTAATTCCCTCCAACGGTCCAAAATGATAATTCAAATCCAATTAGACTCGAAATAAACTTTAGAATCAAATTTTATCTCCATTTACTCTCAGAATTACTTATTTACCCCAATTCTAATATTCATTCATTATTATTCAAATTTCAATTAAATTATCGTATATAAAGTCTTAATCAAGTTTATTAATGTAACCAAATCTTTTATATCATAATTTGAATTTATAATCCATATTAACATTTAAAATGAATTAAATGTTCAAATTTAGCGACCCAAAATTCCGGGTCGTTACATAAATTATTTTAAAAGGAAGTTGTTTGGAGAACTGGGTTTGGGTTTTTAAATTCAAAAGATAATTTGGATTGATTTCAAAAATGATTTTTAGATGTTGGAAAAACTCTGGAATCCTATTTAATATATTTATAGAATATAATTGAGTTTGGCAACTTATAAATTTGAAATTGTTAGAAAAAAATCTAACTTGAAAGAAGTTAAAATTAAAATAGTATGAAATGTAGATAAGTTGGAAAACTTATCGAGGCTTAAAATTTGAATTTAATTGGAAGATAATTGAACTATGTTGAAATTCAAGCTGAATATTGGAAATTGAATTTGATTTGTGATAAATCAAAGTGAAGTGGAAATTTTGTTAAGTTGAACCCAATGAAGCGAAGTATTGAAATAAAATTAGTAAGTGAAACTAATTGAAGGAATAACAAATTAAATATGGTTTTGAAATGAAATGAATTCAATACTTGTAAATGAAAGGTAAATTGAATTCATATGGAATTGGAAATCCAGTTTAAATATAAGTAGATATTGACCAAAGTGGCAAATTGAAAATAAATATGGGAAGTATGTAAAATATTTGTATTGAACTTAAGAAAACGAATGGTGTAACTCTTAAGTAAAATTTGGAGCTGGGAAAATATTCTAAATTGATAAATGAATGAAGATTAAACTGGAAATTATGAAATGGCGATTGTGAATAAGTGAATGAAAAATGAATGTGAATAAAACGAAAGGAAATTGATATATCTAATAATCAATTGGAATAAATACGTAGGATGTACATATATTATTTTATTCGCATGGCGATTTGAGCTTGAATTCGAGCACTGAATTTCGAGATAGTTATATCGATCCGAGTTGGAATTTTCCATTCAATTTACAATAGCGAATATGGATATGGAATTTTGGTTGATTCTGAAAATTCTCTATCATAGTTTAGAACTGTGCAAGGAGAATGACGGTTTCTGATCAAGAAACCAGATCTGGGTCCGCAGTAGAAAGTCGAGTGAACGATACTAGTTTAGAAGTGAAATTGTGTGATCGAGTGAGCGATCGAATTTGGTATTGCATACGAATAATATAAGGGTATCGTACGGACTTGAATGAAATCAAACTTTCGTAAAGAAATGTGCAAAATAATTTGGAATTCTGCAATTGGACATTGTTGTTAAGCAGCATATAGGTGTGTTAAAGGAAAAAGATAAATTGGGATTTGATTTCAGAAGATAAATTTGAATTGTCCAAAAGGTATGTATTTGAATTTCAGTATGAAATTTGATGATTTTCTTGTCTAGCCACTTGGCATTTTGTTTTCTTTTGAAATTTGGGGGCCCATGGTGGAATTTTGTAGTCGTACCGAGCAAGCCGCGCAAAGGAAACGCTGGCAAAATTTTTCGAAAATTTAAGGAGTTAGAAAAATTTTGAGAAAATTTTGATAATTTAAAATTTTGATTTTAAATTTAAATTTGAATTGTTAAGAGAACAATATTGTTTGGAAGCTATGGAATATTTTGGAAAATTAGTTGAAGTAATAATGGGCTTTTAATAAAAGGTTTGTTTTGGCAAATTGTTGAAAACTGTTTGTTTTGGAAAATTATAAACGGGTTAAGGATCATTCTTCTTAACTAGTAATTTCGGGACGAAATTCTTTTAAGGGGGAAGAACGTGACGACCCAGAATTTTGAACATTTGAAATTGAAATATTTAATTGATTTTAAATATTGGAAGTTATTTTAACTTGAGCTTAAATTATAAATATGAATTTGGCAATTAAATTATTGAATTTAATTATTGAAATTGGGTAAAATGTTGAATCGAGAATTCTAAGCTCGTTAAAAATATTTTTAAGGCTTAGAAAATTTATATTGATAATACAGAAGGTAATAGAAGTATTAAGTTTGAATTTGGAAGTGGTTTGTTAAGTTTTGAATTTATAGCGTTTAAATCGATATTTAAAAATAGCCTTCCGAGGCACAATCTTGGAATTCAACGAAACCAGTTCCATTGGGTCCGTAATATTGTATTATTATTGGATTTTAATTTTCATAGTGTTTGAAGTGATCATTTGACCGTACGAAAAGAAAATGCGCTGAAAATTATATTGAAATTCAATTTAATAACTAGACCCAAAAGTATCTTCTCCATACGATCGAATTTGGACTCGGAACCTTTTCCACTGCGTTCGAAATGGGTGTATAACATTATAAACGCCTGGCGACACGCCTCGATAGAAGTTCGAAATTTGGAACATCGATTGGAGATGATTTAAATTTGAATTTAAATTAAATATTTATATTCACCTATAATACCCAAATTTAACACGTTTCTTTCTTTACAACACATGTCCGTCTTCATGCCCTCTATGTAGCATGCGTAATTTACAAAAAAATGAAATAAAATAAACGAACGAAAAAAAAATCGAAGCCATCTTCATTCAAATAAAAATAATAATAAACAGAGCTTCAAAAGAAAAGAATGGACGAAATAATAAAAAAATCAATCAAAGTCAATCGAACTACTCAGTTGGTTTTCGAAGAAAAAATAATGATAATGGCGACCGAAGTTCGATTTCAAATATATTTCTCTCCTCCCAAAAAAATATATCAAATCATGCTTTCCTTCATCAACCTTCATGAAGTCGAGCTCGCGTTCGATCTAGGGCAATGCCTAGGTTGTAGGCCAATGAAATCGTGGTCGGCCTGGCATTCGCTGGTGGGAATTGGGTTGCGAAATGGTGGCGGTCGAACCGTCAAGAACCGTACATACTTTTTTTGAAAATTAATACATTTAGATACAACATATCAACCATAAGTACAAAATAAATCAATATCTTCAATAAATATATACGATATTAATTCATAATCCACACATTAATTCAAATATGAAAAATTAAACAAAATTTATTACACTAGCTGCACTACTTATGAACATAGAAAGGACGGAGATTTGAAAACATATTTTGAAACAAAGAAATTGCGCATATGAGAGGGTTCAACCGCGTTCAAATTAAGGGTTAAACCGCCAATTCAAAGGTCGAACCAAGGTTCTTGCATGAAGGAGGTTTGATTGAGTTCCCGGCCTTTGACCCCCACGGCTCGGGGTTATTCGCGGTTCAACCGCGGTAGGGCCGGGTTATGAAAACTATGATCTATAATTCATGTTTTACTGCATTGTGTTTTATTATTTTTTATGCGATAGTTCCATAAAAACCTGATCAATACATGATGCTAGCTGAATCTACTTTGTGGGCACGAAAGGTAGTGCATTCAGCGGACCTATCCCCACGTGCACATACTTAATTAAGTCGCATGCATACCATGACTATTTTTCATGAGTAGTGAAGTTAACACCTCAAAGAGATTAACAATTAAGCATTGCAAATACTCTAAAGTTTTGCATAAATTGACCTATCTGAAATAGTTATGATATGCATGCACATGTCTATCCATTAATGTAATTTTGCACAAATTGACATAAACTTTTCTACTGTACTTTAACACTATGTACATAATTAAACATCATGATGTTAATCCTTTGTTTATTTGGAAAATTAGTAGAAGATTTGAATGGGTCATATCAAACTATCTACGGATTATTTCTTCCATCAGTTGTTGACTTAATGACCACTATTCCTAACATTAACTTCTACTACGCCGACACACAAGCCAAATATGACCATATCACCTATCACCATGATTATGTCAATAACACTGATATCTCGATGTTCCACTATGTCTTATAAACATAAGTTAAAAAATGTTTACACCTTTATTGTCCATTTTTTCTTCTTCCAAATTTTTCTATGATACACTTCATGGTTACATAAAAATTTATAAAAATTTGTCGTCTGCTGATTAACACTTACCAAATATTTATGCTGTTACCATCAGCGAACTCTGTGGAAATCAATCTTAAAAATTTTCTACGAACAATATGTCACTAGGAAATGAAGAAGCATCCAAAAATGACTATATCATTTATCCCCATGATTATAATGATAAGATTGATAGCTCAATGTTGCGCATTGGCCTGTAACGGTATGATAAAATATGTTTCTACTTATATATCCACCATTTTGATCAATGGAACTGTTATATGATATGTAATGATATGATTAAATGTCTATAACATGCTAAAAAAATTAACATGAAAGTCAATAGCTTTCGTTCAAGAGCACAACAGCCAGTGGCCAAAATATATGTACTATATTACATGTATTAGGTAAAACTCCAGATTTAAGATAAGAGTTTGTTTGGAAACCAAAGTATTACTCCATAATATTATACACAATAGATAAATATACAAGCAGGATAAAGTTTTCTGAATGCCCTTATTTCACGCTTAGTAACATTACTGTGGTTTGTAGTCAATATACCGATTCCAACATTCTGCGTACCCAAATTTCACTTCATTTCTCCTATTATATTATTTATATACCCATAAATGCATTTTATCCGTTTATATTTCATCAGTGACTTCATCAGTGTGATGTTACAAATTATACAACCTGTATTTCGATTAGATCTCACATTTTATGAATATTGCTGCTCATAATTACCTCTTCCATGAATGAGATATTATGGCAAACATAACAAAATTATTTTGTAGATTAGTTGGGATGAATTTCAAGTTAATTGGATGTGGTTCTGTCGTAACGAAGCTTCATATTTCAATTTTTAACCTGGCAAAGATTTTTGAAATTGAGATGCATGGATGTTGTTTCGTACGTGGATTCGCACTCGCCATTTTCGTACAAGTGAACTACGGTGCTCACCACAGCTTCTTTGCCTGCACATTTCATTTACATTTAAAACTACACATGATATGCGGCTTTATTTCCTCTTTACATAAAGCATCTGTTTGCTCCTAAAGCTTAGGTGATACAAATATCATTTCCTAGGTTCCATTTATCCATAACTATATATGTAACCCATAATTTCATTTACTTCACCATTGATCATTACATGAATTGGTCGGAAAATTAAATTATATATTAACGTACTTGCTAGAACTTAGTTTTAAAATGGGTTAGGATTGTAAATAAATGACAAATATTAAAGGATTGATAGTTGCATTTTTCTCAATGATCACCTTCTTTTGTACATAGTTCAAGTTTATAATTTGAATGCATTTTTATGGTTTATTTGCATTTTGAATTTGCAAAGATCTAATAATTTTATGGTTAATTTATACTCCTATTTTTACATCCTCAATTTTTATTAATATATAAAATCATGTATTTTTATGCTTTATTTTTTCCTTCAGGGTATTATCCGAACTAGACGATTCGGTAGGGCGAAATAATGAAAAAGAAAGAGATCTGACATCCAACATGTAATGCCATTTAGTTTTTATTTTTTGCTTCTACAAGATATTTACATACCATGTTTCAAAACATAGCAGTTAGAACTATTGACTCAGTCCCACTTGAATAATTCAGTTTTTTAATGCTCCAAACTCCAAAATTATCTCCTTCTTTTTTACCCTTTCATTTATAACATTAAAAATAACCACGCTATTTAAACTTTGCTTTCTCCTCCCAGTCTCCATATTTTTTAAATCCCTCCTGCAACAAGTTATACCCTCTACTTCTTACTTTCTTACATTACTGCTTTGCTACTTCACTATATAGCTGTATATTTCACTCCATTTTCTCCTGCAACTACTGTGCAATTAGGTTATGATAATTCAAATTTCCATACACCATTACTCTCTTTTCTGTTTATATACTCCAATGTAAATATGTGTGTTTACTTAATTTAAATTATTATGACATTATTAATAGCTGATGCACTTTAGCAACATCCCCAACTAGATTAAGATGAAATTTTCATTCATCAAGTTTACGCACTCTTCCACAACAATGGCGTTTTTCAATACAATAATTATAGTTTAATTTATTGCCTTGTATTTAATCATCGTTTACTAAATTAAATTTTTTAATACTATTTTCAATGATAAACCGATGGATGCTCAACAACGTGAATAATGTCCATTGGTACAACGAGCTCGAGTGAAAGGATGTCTAGCGATGCATCAGTTGGCTATCCGTAGACGACAACGACGTGCACAACAATTGCAAACATGTAAAATGCAATCATAACCTACAACCGATATGATTTTAGTTCATACTCTCCTCGTCATTTTCAATTTTAAAATTATCAGTTCTGAATAACAAAAAATACAAACAGCTGAAACGCAAACACAACTTACACTGCACTGCAGTTTAACCTTACATTATGAATAGGTTGACCAACAAAAATTCCTTATTCTTCTTTATACCAACATTTGAAAAGGTTATGCTAAAATATTGAATAAAAGAACACAAATTCTTTACCTACCAGTTTGAAAATCAATGGACTCTTAAATTTCCATTTGTCGGCCTGCCAACATCAATTATTTTACTTTATCTTTTTATTCTTATATTCATTATAAAATAAATTATAAATACATGCACAGGTGCATTAAAGCCAACCGCTTCCACATTATTCATCATTCCGATAATTATTCATCTTTTTAATTCAGTTCTAAGACAATTCTACATAATTTTCCAATATTAGGAAAATATAGAATTTTACGAGTTTATTCAACACATTTTCATTCTATTTGTACAAAAATGATTCAATATTACGTTACCATTTTCACATACATGTTAAAGAACTGAAACAGGATTATGGTATTCCAACAACATCAATGATGAATTTTGCATTTACAAGATTTAAATCTTCATATATTAACCTTTATACCGTTAGTGAAACAAACGTATGTTTTCTCATTTTGTTTCCGGGATCATGCACTCTACATTTGAAATTTCTCTTTTTTCCAATGTAATCTTTATTATGTTTCGATGCTTAACAAAATTTGATAGACTCAACATGCCTCCGTACTATATATATATATGCATGTGTGTGCACATATATGTATGTATGTGTGTGTGTGTGTGTGTGTATAACACAATGTTAGTATGTACCTGAACTGTATCTTAATGTGAGTAGGCTATGTGTCCCAACCAAGTATAAGCTGCGTAGTATGTAATAAGATAAGGAGTCCCGATACTGTAGATTAGAGACCTTGCATACAAGGACATAAGTCTTCAATCATTTGTATATATTTCTTAAGATGCATATGTATATTTTTGACAATATGATATCCATTCAATCATTTTCACATCAAAATTAGTTGGAATTAGGTATTAATTGTGATTTTGATTTGTGGCTATTCAATGATTCACCATAAATTGTACCACAAAAATATACTTAACTATTTTTTAGAATTACAATCTCAATTAGTTTTTCAGGAAATACTTAATTAAGGGTTTAACTATTGCGCCATCCATAACAAGAAGTGATTGTGAACTCATGTACTGATGTTACATCTGCAGATGATGATACTAGAACAAGTATGAAGTATGAACTTATGCTTCCAATATTTTCCCCGCAAATTGTTCAAGTTTTGGGCATCTTTAAATTTATGACACAAGCAATTGTACAGTTGATAATCAAAGCAATTATTTGACTATCTATTTTAGAATTTGTTGCCACATCCACCTTTAGTTTTTCATTACTTCCATATTTTTCTCTACATTTTACCTATTCATCTTCGTCCTTCTACTTTAACAGTTGTTTTAGCTATCTCACTTCTAACGCTTATGCAAGAACTACACTATTTGAAAATAAGGAAGTTATAGAACTACAGCCACCTTTTCCCACTAATCCCAATTGAGGCTGAAACTTTAAATATGCTCTTCATAATCACCTACTGCTAGAATCCACATGCTGCCCATTTTGTGCAGCCAAGTTCTATTTTAAAACTTCACAAAATTACTGTTCAAATGGAAATATTACCAGTTGTCAACCTACTACTATATAACAACTTATTAACTTATTTATGGACCATGGGAAAGTTGGTACACGTTATAGAACCAACATGAAATCTTATAATAATGGATTTTCTTTTACATTGATGGGTGCAAATACAGATCAAAACCTAGCAAATGCAACAAATGGACTTTATTCCTATCGTGCACAAGGTTCTATATATCACCGTGTTGGAAGTGTTTTACCTACAACTAAAAGTAGATCAAGATATTTACAACATTACATATACGAACATAGTATGAGATTGAAAATCAATAACTGGATAATGAAGCAATGAGGTCAAATCTACTTCTTCATTTAAAGCACATTTTACATACACTCAACCCTTATGTGTCCCTCTTTTGTCAAATGGGGGGGCAATGTGATGATACTGAAATTCGTAGAATTAAAACAAAACAGATCACAGTAAAACAACATCTTCACGAATTACCAACTACACTACAAGTAGCTGGATAATCTTAAGAGACGAATCAGATGATTTGCACGGTGGGGATATCATACTTGAAACAAGAACTGAAAATCTACGAAGAGTAGCAGATACAATCGGATTTTATGATCCACTAAAATATCCTCTCTTACTCCTATATGATGAACATGGGCGGGATTTAAATATTCACGATAATGGAAACAATCACATTAGTTACGCAACTTACAACTCCCATCTTATACAAGTACATATACCATGCTATTAATTAAACATAATAAAGAATGTTTATTTTGCATCACAAAAAAGTCTGCCTTTATTTTGACCTATACAAAATTGCTATTTTCCAAATACAAATAACAATATTTTAGCATATTTGAAAAATATAATTAATCAACTAATATTTCCCAACTCTTGTATTATTTGTCTTTATGTCATATTTTACTATTTCGATGGCATACTAACATATTATTGTCACCATAGATTCAACTAAAAGATAGATGGCTTGTTTTGCTTGGTAGACGTCCATTTCAACAATATGCAGTTGACATGTTTATGAAAATAGAAACCATGCGACTTAGATTTCTATATAATTGTTGCGACTTTTCTATTGATTAGAAAATCACAAATTTTAATAAATTCTGCAAGTGCACGGGCATGTAGTATGCAGGTCGAACACAGGGAATTGTGTTTTAAAATATTTGAAATCCCCATTTAAATCTTAGGCTGTTAAACAAATTCGATGGTGGATCTTGAACAGGAAATAAAAACAATAATATACTCCAAATTGATTTCGAATCTAATCAAAATTACAATTAAAGTTTAAAACTGTAGAAATCAGAGCAGAAAATAAAAGTGCTTAAAAGAAAATAATAGAGCAAACAACCGAAATAAAATGAACTGAATTTATTAACTAACGAAAAGAGTGTAGAAGATAACTAAGAACAAGAATAAATAAATTGCAAAATCTAATTAACAATTCTCGTATTCTGTTCAAAATAAAAACACTGCTGAAATTAAAATTAAACTAGAAGAAAAGTGATGGGGTAAGAGAAGATTTTCCATCTGCATTGCTCCCTCTATTTAAAGACTTCAGCCTCCAAAGATAACCCTACTATTTTGTCCATATGCTTCATATTTGGACAATAATAAGGCCACCTCACTTTGAATTGGTCTTTACTTTGTTATTTGATTAACAAGTGGCCTTGTTTTGAGAGATTTTCAGGCCAAACTTTGAATGTGTATTTTCAATATTTGCATTTGATTTCTTGCATGAATGGTACACATGTTGGTGACGTGAGATGCATTTCTTCATGAACGATATGTACTTTCTCTTCGAATTATTCGGTATTCAAAAGTTGCACTTTGGAATCTATAATCTGTGAAACCACAACAAAATACCCGTATAATTCCGCTTTATTAAAAACAAAATTTATGGAACAAACGGTTTAAAATGCAAAAAAATACGTTCATCAAATACCCCCACGCTTGAACTTTATTCGTCCTTAAATAAACAAGAAAATAAAAACTAACTAAATCCTTTTTCGTAGGAAACACGATTGCATTGAGCGTATGCAACAAGCCGTTAAACCTCTAGGTGTCCCTAGTAGGACGAGTGGTGTCTCGTGACAGTTTTCAGCGGATACTACCCACAAAATCGAAATGCAGTATGTGATGATTCTAATGTACTACATGAATGCAAAATTTTAAACAAACGGAGACTCGATTTACTTCAGAATAATTGCAACAAAATAATGTATATCAGTTTTAGTCAACTTTTAAAAAAATTTGGTTCCTCACTAAACACAAATTTCAATATAACTCAAGTTTTCATACATTAGATTCTAGTTTGGCTAGTTGTTTCGGCTGAAACATAGCGCAGCCATGAAATAAATTCTTCACTGTTAGTCACAGTTTTTTTCAAAATGGTATTTTTCATTTCCATTTGTATAACAAGCCAAATCAACAAAGTCAATAAGTGTTTGGGTTTCAAAGCTTAATCTCTCTTTACTAATTTTTTTTTTCTTTTTTTTACACCTAACCTTTGGACCAAGGTATACCACCCATGCACTGCCTCGTGGGCTTACGTGAGAGTTGGGACAGTGGCGGATTGTGCAAACCGACGCTGACTTTGTCAGAAAAGGTCGGTAATCCTTAGGTGATTATTTATTTAATTATTTATACACCTAACTCCGAATGCTGAGGTCAGATATACCATCCATGTACTACCTTGCGGGCTTACGTGAGAAGAGTACAGAGCGTGGCGAGTGCACAGACTTTCAAAGTGTGCACACCTATCGACTCTAGGTGTTTCTTCTTCTTATTTTTTTTGAAATTAACTAAAGAGAGTTATGCAAATCAACTTAGCACCACTTAACTTCAATGATTTGTAATTTCAACGCATGTACTTTAAATCTGCCACTTTTTTTTAAACAACGACTACAGCTTAGAAAGGATTCATAACCATCACCTACGAATCCCCCTATATACTAACCTCACTATTATCGCTTGTAATTCAACTTTTCATTATATTTTACATTTGAAATTAGTGATTCATAAAAATTTTCATCAATTGACTTCAACTACTTACTCACTTTGTCTTGACTAATTAAAATAAATCAAAGTCCTGAAAATAATGGGAAATGGGAGAAAAAATGAAAGGAAATTTGATCATTTTTTTTAAAAAATGATGCCACACTATGAAATATGAATAAACAGAATGAGATATGCGTCCCCCCACACTGGAATGAGACAGTGTTCCAACTGTCAAATAGAATGCCGCAAAATAGAAGGAAAAAAAACTAAAAAAACACTAATAAAAAAAATACAACATGATATGTACAAGATAGTGAGTGGCTCATGCCGAATAGCTAGGTTCGTGAAGATCCACGAACTCATCGTCCTCGTGTTGTTCAAACTCTAGAAATGGCTTCAAGCGTTGTCCATTGACCTTTGAAATGGAACCGTCCCTAGGATTTTCAATTTCAACTGCACCATAAGGGTATACAGTTTTCACAATATATGGACCTGTCCAACGGGATCTCAACTTTCCTGGAAATAAATGAAGTCTGAAATTATATAAGAGAACTTTCTGACCTACTTCGACTGTCTTACGAAGTATGGATTTATCATGATAAAATTTAGTTTTCTCTTTATAAATCTTTGCATTTTCATACGCTTCATTTCTTAGTTCTTATAATTCTGACAATTGTAATTTACGATGCGATCCGGTTTTTCTATGTCAAAATTAAGGTATTTGATTGCCCAAAGTGCGCGATGCTCGAGCTCAACAGGTAAATTGCATGATTTTCCAAAGACTAATCGGTATGGTGACATTCCTAGATTGATTTTATAAGCTGTGCGAAATGCCCAAAGGGCGTCTATCAATTTAGATGACCAATCTTTTCTGTTGGAGTTAACTGTCTTTTCAAGAATTTGTTTAATTTGTCTATTAGAAATCTCGACTTGACCATTAGTTTGTGGATGATATGGAGTAGATAGTTTATGAGTGATAGAGTATTTCTTAAGAAGAGATTCAAAAGCACGATTACAAAAATGAGAACCGTTATCACTTATAATGGATCGAGGTGTTCCAAAATGGGAAAATATGTTTTCTTTCAAAAATTTGACAACAACTTTATTGTCTTTCGTTCTGGTGGGAATGGCCTCAACCTATTTAGACACGTAATCTACTGCGAGTAAGATGTAGAGATTTCCAAAAGAATTAGGAAAAGGACCCATGAAATCGATTCCCCAAACGTCAAAAATTTCGATGACAAGGATTGTGTTTAGGGGCATCATGTTACGTTTGGAAATATGACCTGATTGTTAACATTTAGCGCATTTGGAGAAAAATTCATGGGCATCACGAAAAAGAGAAGGCCAATAAAAATCACACTGTAACACCTTGGCAGTAGTTTTCTTTGCTCCAAAATGTCCTCCACATGCTTGATTATGTGAAAAAGAGAGGATGCTATGGAATTCATGTTCGGGGACACATCTACGTATGATTTGATCGGTGCAATATTTGAAGAGATAAGGATCATCCTAGTAAAAGTTTTGAACATTGGAGAGAAATTTTTGTTTATCTTGTTTTGACCAATGGGAAGGTGTTTCATTTGTGACAAGATAATTTATGATGTCCGCATACCATGGTGCACTGGAGAGGGAAAGAATTTGTTCATCGGGAAAATGATCGTTGATTGAGAGTTATCGTAGTTTTCATGAACAATACGAGAAAGATGATCAGCTACGACATTTTCAGAACCCTTTTTATCTCATATTTCTAGGTCAAACTCTTGAAGAAGGAGAATCCAACGGATTAAGCGGGGCTTGGTATCCTTTTTCGTGAGGAAATACCGCAAGGCGGCATGATCGGTGTAAACTATGACCTTAGAACCTACGAGATATGATCTAAACTTATCGAGGGCACAGATAACTGCTAAAAACTCTTTTTCTGTGGTTGAGTAATTCAATTGAGCTTTGTTAAGAGTTTTTCTAGCATAATAGATGACTCGAGGAAGTTTATCGATTCGTTGACCTAAGATGGCTCTAATGGCATAATCAGAAGCGTCACACATTAATTCGAAAGGCAAAGTCCAATTTGGAGGTTGGACGATAGGTGCAGTGGTCAAGATCGATTTGAGGGTTTTAGAAGACATTTTACATTCATTAGAAAATTCAAATTTAACGGCTTTAGCTAGAAGATTCGAAAGAGGTTTTGAAATTTTTGAAAAATCTTTAATGAACCTCCTATAAAATTCTACATGGCCGAGAAATGAGGGAATGTGCTTTACGGACCCTGGAGGAGGAAGGCCAACAATAAGGTCAACTTTAGATTTGTCCACTTCTAGGCCATTTTTAGAGACAACATGACCTAAGACTATTCCTCGCTTTACCATAAAATGACATTTTTCCCAATTAAGAACAAGAGATTTCTCCTTACATTGCTTTAAGACACGTTCTAAACGAAGGAGGTATTGATCAAAAGATGACCCATAGATTGAAAAATCGTCCATGAATATTTCTAAGAAATCCTCCACCATATCAGAAAATATACTCATCATACATCTCTGGAAGGTAGCGGGAGCATTACAAAGACCGAAGGGCATGCGACGATAAGCTAAAGTTCCGAAGGGACATGTGAATGTCGTTTTGTGTTGGTCCTCTAGCGCAATGGGGATTTGATTATAGCCGGAGAACCATCAAGAAAATAGTAATATTCATGACCGGCTAAGCGTTCGAGCATGTGATCAATGAAAGGAAGGGGAAAATGATCTTTTCTTGTTGCTGCATTGAGTTTTCGATAGTCAATGCAAACACGCCATTTTGTTTTGACCATTGTCGGAATAAGTTCGTTATTCTCATTTGTGGTCACAGTGATTCCAGACTTCTTTGGTACAACTTGTACCAGACTTACCCAAGTACTGTCAGAGATAGGGTAGATAATGTTATTGTCTAAACATTTGATAATTTCTTCCTTTACCACTTCTCTCATATTAGGGTTTAATCGCCTTTGAGCTTCGCGAGTGGGTTTAGCCTCGTCGACTAAATGTATTCGATGTTCGATGATTGATGGACTAATTCCCTTAATGTCAGCGATTACCCATCCTAATGCCTCTTTATTTTCCCTTAAAATTTTCAAAAGTTGTTCTTCTTGGTCCTTAAGGAGATCGGATGCCAAAATTACAGAGAAATTTTCAAAAGAATCTAAGTATGCATACTTAAGATTGTTTGGAAGAGGTTTGAGATCTAATTTAGGGCGTTCTTCTTTTGAGGCTTCAGTAGACATCAACTGATTGAATTCTAGTGAATTATGAGAAGAGCCGAGCATATCATTTAATTCATAAATGTATTCATCTTCATTTAAATTGAAATGATCTAGGCACATGTTAAGAGACTCCGTAATATCACTAAAATCATTTTCTAGAATTGTTTGGATCATGTCAACTTCTTCTGTTTCAAGATCACTTGGTTGTCTATTAAGATTGAAAATATTTAGTTCAATGGTTAGGTGCCCAAAGGAAAGCCGGAGTTGACCATTCCTACAATTTATAATAGCATTTGATGTTGCTAAAAATGGACGACCTAATATCAGGGAATCTGACTGTTAGGATTTGAGACAGGTGCGGTCTCTAGGACTATGAAATCGATTGGGAAATAGAATTGCTCAATTTGTATCAAAACATCGTCAACCGTGCCCAATGGTTTTTTGACAGATCGATCTGCTAGTTGAATTTTGATGTTTGTAGGTTTTAATTCCCCTAGTCTAAGTTGACAGTACACAGTATAAGGCAAAAGATTCACACTCGCCCTAAGATCGAGTAAAGCATTACTAATGTGAGTGTTACCTATTTTACAGCCGATTGTAGGACAACTGGGGTCCTTATACTTGATTGGGAGGAATTTGAAAGAACAGAGCTAGTATTTACAATTAGAAATGCAGTCTTAGGAACGTTAGTGGCAAGTTTTTGAGTGCATAGCACTTTCAGACATTTGGCATATTGAGGAATTTGCTCGATGGTATCAAGAAGTGGAATATTGACTCGAACTTGTTTGAATATTTCAAGAATTTGGTCAAAATTAGCGGGCTTCTTTTTGTTGAGTCTATGAGGAAATGGAGCTATGGGTTTATAGACTCATTCGGTAGTTTTTTCATTCGAAGAAGAAGGTATGATATTAGAGGGTGAAGATAAGGGAGTTGAAATGTTGGGATTGCCAACATCAGAAAATGAAGAGTGGTCGGGATTTCCAACCTTGGATGAAGAATTAGAGTTGTTTGGATTGACAAAAGTCGGTGTTGACTGAGTTTCAGAATTTTAAACAGGGGAAGACTTAAGAAGGATATCGGGGTTGCCGACATGGTTGTCCACCGTCTTTCCAGACCTTAATGTGGTGACAACATTAACCAGATTTACATCTTCATCCTCACAAATATTTACTCCTTTAGAGTTATACTTTGGATTCACTCCGGGTTGACTAGGAAATTTACCTTTCTCATTGATTTTCATGAGATCCTTCATCATTATCAACATTTTTTCATTTTGTTTGGTGATTTGCTCAATTCTCGCATCCTGGTTAGTGATTTGTTCATTTTGTTTGGTGAGTTGCTTTTCCAATCGAGCAATTTCTTGTGAAGGCTTAGAAGGTTGGATTGATGGATTGAAATTAGGATGCCTGTATGGTTGATTCGAAGGTTTGTTTGAGGAGCGGGTTGAGAATTTTGAGCATTAGAGGTTGGGGCTCGATAATTCGGATTTGGTATCATTGGATACATATGTGATGGATTAGCCACATTGTTAGGATTTGACCATGAAAAATTGGGGTAGTGCTTCCAGTTAGGATTGTATGTGGATGAATAAGGACCATTTTGAGCTATAACATTAATTTGGTCTTGTGTGTAGTAATGGGGTAGTCCTTCTCCTTCTTGAAACATTTCAAGGCAAGGCTTACATGTAAATAAATAAAACTTACCGCGAAACAAAAAGAGGCCTGTATTTAACAAAAGAAAGGAATAGTAAAATAAAATAAATGAAATAGATGATTTAAATTGGAGAACGTAGACCGTACATAGAAATCACAAATCTAATATACAAAAAAACAGTTCATTTTAACATATTTTATTAACCCTAATACGCTCAAATTTACACACATATATGTATTTTTATTCAGTACACAGTACATAAAGTTAAATACTACAATTAACATAATAAGGACCACCATCCCACACATTAAAAAAATGAACTGGGACTCTAGAGTCAAAATTGAAATGGAATAAATTTCCTATGTAAATATGCTAACTATTCCAAATCAAAAATTTAATCAAACCTTCAAGTTATTTCCTTACCATTTTATTGTAACGACCCGTAAATTTTTAATGGTTTTTATAACATAATTAACCGAGGTTTTGTGAAATTTTAAATAATTGAATTTGAAAATAAAAATTTGATATGTGGAATACGTCAATATAAACATAACAAATGGTAAATTTTCATCTGATAATATGGAAGTTTATTTTATTGTGTAATTTTATTTAATTTAAATCAGTTAATATTAAATGATAATAAAATGTTTTTCAAAGCTGAGTATTTTTATATAATAAATTTGTAAATCATCTTCTGATTGAGACGTCATATTTTTTTTTGTCAAATTTGGACTGTTATTCCTCCGTTTATCTTATTTTCGGCATTTTAGCAGCATTTTCGGTACCGAATATTGTCTTTTGATTAGATGGTCGTATAGCTAATATTTGTATACCGTTTTGATCGTCTTGTTGTGCTGATCTCCATAGTATATTCATTTGTGCATTTCGTCTCCGTTACACGACGTAATATGTGAAACGATCATCCATATCGGTACCCGTTTTGGACCTTTGGTGTTCTTTTTTTTGTCATCTCGTTTATTTCCAAAGACAACCAATAGCCAGCTGGCTTTCTATATACTCTAAATTCTAAAAGTTGGCGTTTGCTATTCATATTGCTTCATTTTATTTTTGTTCGTTCATTCTTTGGTTGTGTATATACTTATATTAAAATATACAAGTTCTAATAATGGCTGTTACTGTTCATCTTTCTTTCTTCCAGCCTATCCCTTTGTTTTCTTTTTCTCTCCTGGACGAGCATCATTTTCAATCGTCGAAACCCCATATCCCCTTCCATCACCGTCCCCTCGCGGTCAACCCTACAGCTTCTGCTACCTTATTCTTCCCCACCCTTTCTTCTCCTCCTCTCTGGCCGCACCAATCTGACCACCTCCCTGATCAACCGAACTCGCAGCCCACCTCACCAAAACCATACTGTTCTATTTCATCGGCCACCTTCTCGGCCCTGGGCGAGCATCCCTCCATTTTGCTGAGCCCTCCATCTTCATTCAGCCATGACCAATGTCCACTCCATGCCGACAAGCCTCCACCTCAAAAAATCTCCTCTAGTCGAACCCTCACTTCCTCTCCCTTTAGCCAAACCCAGGCCAAGTGCAGCCATCTTCCACCGAAGCAATCATCCTCCGGCAGCTCAACCCAAAGAAACTGCCACCCTTCCTCCCTGTTGCTTTAATGCAAGATGTATAAACTATTTATATAACTATTTGCATGCATATATATATATATATATATATATATATTCATATAGGTTATATGAGATTTATATTTTTGGGTAGTAATATATATATATATAATATAATATATATTGTATAAGTTTCATATAAAATGTTGTTTATATAAGTTATGATATGGCATATTACACATAGGTTTCTGTATGCTGTAGCTTGCCCAGTGCTTTAAAATCATATATTATTCATATGTACAAGTTTTGGTAAGTACATATACATGCATAGTTAATATAGGATATATTATATTCAGGGCTTTATTCGTACGCTAGTTTTTATATATGTTAGTTAGACAAGCTTTGTAATCAGTAGTTTGTCCATAATACATGTTATATAAATAGGTTACTTATGTAAGTAATCTTTTACTTTATATCCTACTGTTCATATATATTGTTTTAAATGTATGTTACATATATAAATATTATATATATATATATATATATATTTACAAATCTTTGTCTGTATTCAATTTGAGTATAATATATGTGTTTGCATACAAGCGATGGATTGACATTTTTATTTATATAAAATATATATACGGAATTTTTGAATTTTTTTATGTGTTAGTTTATATATATAATAAAGTAGGTTATATCATACGTTATATATATATATAATTTATATAGGTTGTATCTGGCAGGGTATTTGTGTATTTATACTATGTATATACAATTAAAGGAATATTGATTTTTATTGTTTAAAATGTAATGTAATATATATACGTGTTTTGGTCTTGAAATATACGTGTTTAAAATGATTTGTATAGCATATTGTATATATCTTTGATTCTTAATACTTGAGTTTGTAAGAATAATGATTTTGAAAATTTATATTATTTTAATATTTGTCCTAAATTAAAATATTAAAAATATATATAATATAATATCAATGTACATATTTTCAGTTTATGTCAAAACCGATTCGATTTGTTTTCATTGATTCCTGTTATCAGCTATGTTTGTTGAATTCGTGCCAATCTTGCTTTGCTTTGGGAATTTGTGATTGGATTCGTAACTCATTTCATTGTTGAATCTCTCTAACCTCGAAAGGTGAGCAATCACTCACGATTAACATTCTTATATTTATTAGATTTGATTTCATTTGAAATGACAATTGAAATATGCTGCTAAATTGAACTGTTAATTATTTAACTGCTATATATTATATGCTATTATTTGTAACTGTTCACCTATGGGATATGACACCATATCCTGTTGTTTATATTTTATTTAATCACTGATTATATATGCCTGTTGTTATATGTTATATTTTATCATATATGTCCTCACTCCGCAAGTTCCCTGTTAGTATAGAATTCCCTATGGGTTGAAATGATACACACCCGAATGATATTTTAGAATAGAGGAAAATCGTTATGGGTTGAAATGATAAACGCAAGTGATTTTTATTGACATTGAATTTGGGATTGCGACTTGAAATGATATATACCCATAGATAATTAAATTGCGGATTGAAATGATAAATATCTGTATCACTTGACCATAGGATATAAAATTTTATTCAAACACCGTTGGTCTATATATATATATATTTAAATTGATTTCCATGGTTTTTAAAGGAATTATATGATTTTAATAAATATTGATTTTAAGATATTATATATATAATGTTATTTCTATAAAGGTTTAAAATTTATTTTTTTAAAAAGTATATGTTTGGAAATTTCAAATTTGTAAGTTAGTTTTGAAACTTTAAAATTTTAAGATTTTACTTCTAATTTTACTATTTTTAAAATACATAAAATGTGTTTTATTCTAAAATAGATCTACTAATAAGATTTAATTTAATAAAATTTAATATAACTAATATATAGTATGTTTTAAGTATTTGTTTAAAATTTTATTTTAAAAGGATTTTATAATAATTATAATAAGTAAATGTTAGAGGATAAATTTGAAATCGATTTGAAATTGTATTTATTACTTAATTAAAAATGATTTGAAACTTATTGAATTTGAGATTTTAAAGATACGATTTTATAACTTGATTTTGATTAAAGATGATTAAATGAATATTTCATATTTAAATAAATTTAAATGGGATATATAGTTTTTATTTAAATTTGTATTTTGAAACTTTGTTTTAATACTTTTGGATTTGAGGTAAATGAAATTTATCAAAACTAAGTTATTGTAAATGTTTGAATATTTAAAGCTTTGAAACCTATTGAGATCGAAATGGCATGATTTGTAGTTTAAATCTATATTTGAAATCGATATAAATTAATGGTTTATTGAGATATTGAATAAATTGAAATTTGTGAATTAAGATCGAATTTAAATTGAATTTTAGAATTCAAGTTGATTTGAATCGATTTGTGAACTTTGAGGAAACTATTTTTATTATATAAAGCATTTTAATATATATAAAGCTATTTTATTTTATAAGTTATTTTAATATATATAAACTATTTTTAATATAGACTATTTTACTTATAACTATTTTTATATACTAATTATTTTAATATAAACTATTTTAACTTACAACTATTTTAATACACTAATTATTTTATTATAAAACTATTTTATTCTATAAACTATTTTAATATATATGCTATTATTAATATCTAAACTATTTAGAGGAAAGCGTTATGAATTTCAAAGAGTTATGATTTCAAAGAGTTATGATTTCAAAGTTTTATGATTTCAAAGTTATGTTTACAAAGTGTTATGATATCCAAAGTTTTATAATTTCTAAGCTTTATAATTTCGAAAGTGTTATAACTTTGAAAGTGCTATGATTTTGGAAATAGATATATTTTAAGTGAATAATGATATCGTATTGATATGGTTTTGAAATCGATATGATATTTTGGTTTTGAAATATGAGTTATTTGAAATGAAAAGACCACAGTGTTATAATAGCGTATGGTTGCTAAAGAGACCGGGATCAGTTATTGTCATACTCTCTCCCAATACCGGAAACCACTTTAACAACCTTGTACGCGGTGGAGATTCCAGAATGAAGTAGGATGGTTGGTGACGATTCTATATGAGGTATATACGTGGACCTGACTCCTGTGAGTTGGCTTAAGGTGGCTAAAACAGGAGCAATTGACGGACCAAGTGAGGTAGCTCCTCCGATCAGACACACTATTTCGATACCATTCTATTACTTTATGATTGAATGGGTGCACCCTTGGATTTTTGGGAGTGTGGATCGAGTTGGACGGTAGCTGCGGCTATGCGTTACCAACAGCCTGAAAGTGTAATTGGTATGTATACCCTGGCATTGCCTAGTTGTGCCTTGTCACCTACTTTATGGAGACAACTGTGAGTTTTTTTTGTACCATACCTATAGAGTGCCCTCTGACGACCTCTAGTACGGAGGAGATTACATTACTGTATAGACTATGAGAATATATAAAAATGTGTTAAAGGGGATATGGGTAACGCCTCAATGCTATTTTTATACTTTTACTTTACTACAGACATATTATAATAGCGTATTGTACTACATAGTAGATAGTTCCACGGATCCTTAGAGGATGGGTATCCCAAATATCCTTTGAGTTACTTGTATTTCAGTTGATAATTCACTTGATTTGGATTTATTGATATAAGAATGTTAATCCTAACTAGAGTGTTTTGTGTTTTCCTTTATGCCTAGGTCAGACTATGTGTCACAGCATTTGAGACGCACCTTTGGAATTAGAGCTTTGTTTGGAGATCCATCTACATCTATTCAACTTTTAGTTATTCAGTTGACTCCACTGATATATTCAGATTTTGTTATTTGACTATTGTATTGAGACTTCTATGTATTTGAGACTTCTGTTGTATCTTGTTTTAACCCTGTTATATATATAGCAGCTTCATGAACTACTATTCATTTGTTTCCACCGCTTATTGTTATATTACTCCGTGTCTATGATTTTTTGATTTATTTATTTACTGTATATGCCGAGTTTTTCCAAATAAATTAACAGTCTGATATTTTTAGCAATTCAAGTCCGACATGTGCAGATGTGAATGGCACGAAATACCGGGATGTTACATGTAGTATCAGAGCTATGGTTTTAGGAAATTTAATTGTGGAATCACCTTTGTTCAAGCTTAAATCTCTCCCTTTTTTACTCGGGTTTTCTTTGAATTTTGGAACTTTTCCCTTCGTTCTGAAAACCATTCTTGTCTCTCCCTAATCTTGCTTTTCTGGATTCTAGAATATCCAACAACTCCACTTCGGTTGTTCTCTATAATAAATCAGCGATTCCACCAATCTTAGATTGATTTGTAAAAGGTTGAAACTCCTTTACAATAGGCATTGATTCACCGAAGATTTCTATATCCTCGGTTTAGATGCTACTATCTCTTGCTACGCCCGAATGTTCTCTAGTAGATGACCAGGGTAATTCTTTTGTGATCCGATGTCAGTTTGCCTCAGAATTCTGCATCGATCCTATTCTTGAAATCGCAGTTGACCAGGTTAAGGTCGCACGTGATTAACATTAGTATGTCCATTTTTTCTCTTTTGCTATTTAATTATTTTATCTTTGTTTGAGCCTATTTTAACTAGAATTTTCTTTGATTAGAGTTCCTCTAAACTTGGATCTCTATCCTTGTTTTAAATCCATTTTTATATCATCGTGTGAGGAAGTGTATTTGTAATTAATATTAAAATGCTTTATAGTGTGTTGTTTGGGTTGTTAATGTTGATTTGGGGAGTATAATTTTTCTAAAACCTTATAGTTAACTGAATTAAATATTAAAAATGATAATATTTAATTATCATTTATTGTTTTGTAAATCATTGACTATTCCAACTTGATATAAATAAGTGAAATTATAAACATGGTTACAATTTGATTTGTAATTTAAACGAATATAAGTTAAGAATTTGAGAATTTAATTTCTGATAATTTGGAAAATTTGGTTTTAAATTCTTAAAGTATATTATTTAAATGTATTTTAAAATAGAAATCGTTTTTGAAGAACTTTTAAAAGTTTTAAATCAGTACCCTCCTCCATTGTCGTTGGAAAATAATTTCGGTGATGACTACAGCGTCATCGACATTCATTTTTGAGTTTCAGAATGGAGAGACCATTAGTAGCTTTGTTACACTTTTGTTTTTTGAATTTCTTAAGTATGACTTGATTTATAACGTATACATAGGTATATGTTTATAGATTTGGTTTGATATATATAGAATATATACATGTATACATTTATCTCTAAATGTTTGAAGAGAAATCCGAAATTTAATCCTTAAATTTTCTTAAAGGATGATTTCAATTATTAAATAAAGCCAAAATTTTGTATAATTATTCAAAACTTGAATAATTGAATTGGAAAATTTTACTTGTATAGTACTCAATTGCATTCCAACGTATATAACTTACCAAAATTATTCAAAAGTTGAATATGTAATTGAACGGTATACAATGTAAAATAATGTTAAAGGAATTTATAAATAGATTTGAGTGGTTATAATAAGTGTAAATATAATTAATCTATGTGATAAGATAAGTTAAGTGGAATAAATTTTATAATAATTTTGGAAAAAGAGATCAATTTGATTTGAATAAAATATGATTTTAATAAATGTTTATACACCAAATTTATGATTATAGAAATTGTTAATTAGGGTAAATTGAATAATAGGATAATGAATAAAAATATGAATTTAGGTAGTTAAGATTGATTTATAAGTGAAATTTAACTTACGAGAAATCAAATGGATTAAACCAAATTTTTAAATATTAATTAATTTAAATTGAAATTTATATGGTTTTAAATTAATTGTTTTATTTTGTATTTCAAATCTATTTTTCTTCTGGTTGTTTTATCCTCCTACCTCGTTCCTTTTCGGGGACGAAAATTTTTGAGTGGGGGAGAGTGTAACGGCCTGTAAATTTTTAATGGTTTTTATAACATAATTAACTGAGGTTTTATGAAATTTTAAATAATTTAATTTGGAAAAAAAATTGGATATGTGGAATACATCTATATAAACATAGCAAATGGTAAATTTTCATCTGATAATATGGAAGTTCTTTTATTGTGTAATTTTATTTAATTTAAATCAGTTAATATTTTAGATGATAATAAAATATTTTCTAAACCTGAATATTTTTATATAATAAATTTGTAAATCATCTTCTGAGTGAGACATCTTATTTTGTTTTGTCAAATTTGGACTGTTATTGCTCCGTTTATGTTATTTTCGATACCGAATATCGACTTTTGATAGGATGGTCTTATCATTGATATCTGCATACTATTTTGATCGTCTCGTCGTGCTGATCTCCATAGTATATTCATTTGTACATTTCGTCGTCCTTTACGCGACATAATATGCGTAATGATCAGCCATATCGGTGCCCGTTTTGGACCTTTGGTGTTCTTTTTTGTCCTCTCGTTTATTTCCAAAGACAACGAATAGCTAGCTGGCTTTATATATTCTCTAAATTCTAGCAGTTGGCGTTTGTTATTCATATTGCTTCATTTTAGTTTTGTTCGTTCATTCTTTGATTCTGTAAATGCTTATATTAAAATATACAAGTTTTAATAATGGTTGTTACTATTCATCTTTCTTTCTTCAAGCCCGTCCCTTTTGTTTTCTTTTTCTCACCTGGCCGAGCATCATTTTCAATCGTCGAGACCCCACATCTCCTTCCCTCACCGTCCCCTCATGGCCAACCCCATAGCTTTGGCCACCCTATTCTTCCCAACCCTTTCTTCTCCACCTCTCTGGCCGCATCGACCTGTCCACCTCCCTAATCAACCGAGTGCACAACCCACCTCACCGAACCCATGCCATTCTATTTCATCGGCCACCTCCTCAACTTTGGCCGAGCTTCTCTCCATTTTTCCCAGCCCTCCATCTTCATTCAAGTGTGACCAATGTCCACTCCATGCCAACAAACCTCCACCTCAACAAACCTCCCCTAGCCGAACCCTCACTTCCTCTCCCTTTAGCCAAACCCAAGCCGAGCGCAGCCACCTTCCATCGAAGCAATCATCCTTCGGCAGCTCAACCTCAAGGCATCGCTACCCTTCCTCCCTGTTTCTTAAATGTAAGATATATAAACTATTTATATAATTGTTTGCATATATATATATATATATTCATATAGGTGATTAAAGATTTATATTTTTGGCTAGTAATATATATATATATATATTGTATAAGTTTCGTATAAAATGTTGTATATATATAAGTTATGATATGGTATATTACACATAGGTTTCTATATGTTGTAGCTTGCCCGGTGCTTTACAATCGTATATTATACATATGTACAAGTTCTAGTAATTACATATATATGCATAGTTAATATACGATATATTATATTCAGGGCTTTTTCGTATGCTAGTTTTTATATATGTTAGTTAGATAAGCATTGTAATCTGTATATCTGTAGTATGTCTATAATACATGTTATATAAATAGGTTACTAATGTAAGTAATCTTTTGATTTATATCCCACTGTTTATATATATTATTTTAAATGTATGTTACATATATAAATATTATATATATATAGATTTTTTCAAATCATTGTCTTTATTCAATTTGATTATAATATATGTGTTTGCATACAAGTGATGGATTGACATTTTTTATTTATATAAAATATATATATGGAATTTTCAAATTTTTTTATGTGTTAGTTTATATATATATAATAACGTAGGTTATATCATACGTTAGTTATATATATATATATATAATTTATATAAGCTGTATCTGGTAGGGTGTTTGCATATTTATACTATATATACACAATTAAAGCAATGTTGATTTTTATTGTTTAAAATGTAATATATGTATATATATACACGTGTTTTGTCTTAAAATATATGTGTATAAAATGATTTGTATAGCATAATATATATCTTTGATTCTAAATAATTGAGTTTTTAAGAATAATGATTTTGAAAATTTAATATTGTTTTACTATTTGTCCTAGACTAAAATATTGAATATATATAATATAATAATAATGTATATATTTTCAGTTTGTAGCAAAACTGATTCGATTTGTTTTCATCGATTCCTGTTATTAGCCTTATTCGTCGAATTCATGCCAATCTTTCTTTGCTTTGGAAATTTGTGCTTGGGTTCGTAACTCATTTCACCATCGAATCTCTTCAGCTTCAAAAGACGAGCAATCACTCACAATCAACGTTATTATATTTATTAGATTTGATTTCATTTGAAACGACAATTGAAATATGCTGCTAAATTGAAATGTTAATTATTTAACCTCTATATATGATATGTTATTATCTGTAATTGTTTACCTGTGAGATATGACACCATGTCCTGTTGTTTGTATTTTATTTAATCACTGATGATATATGCCAGTTGTAATATGTTATATTTTTATCATATATGTTCTTACTCTGCAAGTTCCTTGTTAGTATAGAATTCCCTATGGGTTGAAATGACACATACACGAACGATATTTTAGAATATGGGAAAATCGTTATGGGTTGAAATGATAAACCCAAGCGATTTTCATTGACATTGAATCTGAGATTGTGGGTTGAAATGATATATACCCGTAGATATTTAAATTGCGGATTGAAATGATAAATATCTGCATCACTTGACCATAGGATAGAAAAATTTATACAGACACCGTTGGTCTATATAAACATATTTAATTGATTTCCAAGGTTTTGAAAGGAAATATATGATTTTAATAAATATTAATTTTAAGATATTATATATATATATATATATGTTATTTTTATAAAGGTTTAAAATTATATTTTTAAAAATTATATATTTGGAAATTTCAAATTTATAAGTTAGTTTTGAAATTTTAAATTTTAAGGTTTTACTTATAATATTACTGTTTTTAAAATACATAAAATATGTTTTATCATAAAATAGATTTAATGATAAGATTTAATTTAATAAAATTTAATATAATTAGCATATAGTATGTTTTAAGTATTTATTTAAAATTTTATTTTAAAGATAGATTTCATAATAATTTTAATAAGTTAATGTTGGAAGATAAATTTGAAATTGATTTGAAAGTTTATTTATTTAAGAATTATACTTAATTTAAATTGATTTGAAACTTATTGATTTTGAGATTTTAAAGATATGATTTTATAATTTAGTTTTGATTAAAGATGATTATATGAATATTTCAAATTTAAATAAAATTAAATGGGATATTTTGTTTTTATTTAAATTTGTACTTTGAAACTTCATTTTAATACAATTGTATTGATTAAGTGAATATTTCCAAAACTAAATAATAGTAGAGTTGGATTTGAGATAAATGAAATTTATCAAAATTAAGTTATTGTAAATGTTTGAATATTTAAAGCTTTGAAACCTATTGAAATCGAAATGGTTTGATTTGTAGTTTAAATCTATATTTGAAATCGATATAAAGTAATGGTTATTGAGATGTTGAATTAAAATGAAATTTGTGACTTAAGATTGAATTTAAATTGAATTTTAGAATTCGAGTTGATTGGAATTGATTTGTGAACTTTGAGGAAACTACTTTTATTATATAAAGCATTTTAATATATATAAAGATATTTTATTTTATAATTTATTTTAATATATATAAACTATTTTAATATAAACTATTTTACTTATAACTATTTTTATATGTTATTTATTTTAATATAAACTATTTTAACTTATAACTATTTTAATATACTAATTATTTTATTACATAAACTATTTTATTATATAAACTATTTTTATATATATACTATTATTAATATCTAAACTGTTAGTGGAAAGTGTTATGAATTTCAAAGAGTTATGATTTGAAAGTGTTATGATTTCCAAAGTGTTATAGTTTCTAAGTTTTGTAATTCTGAAAGTGTTATAACTTTGAAGTGCTATGATTTTGGAAATAGATATATTTTAAGTGAATAATGATATCGTATTGATATGGATTTGAAATGGATATGATATTTTGGTTTTGAAATATGACTTATTTTAAATGAAAGACCAGGTGTTATAACAATGTTTGGTTGTTAAAGAGATCGGATCAGTTATAGTCATACTCTCTACCAATACCGAAAACCACTTTAACAACTGTGTAGAGATTCCAGAATAAAGTAGGATGGTTGACGACGATTCTATATGAGGTATATATATGGACCTGACTCCCGTGAGTTAGCTTAAGGTGGCTAAAAAGGAGCAGTTGATGGGACAAGTGAGGTAGCTCCTCCGATCGGACACACTTCGTCGATGCCATTCTACTACTTTGTGATTGATTGGGTGTCCCTCGGATTTTTGGGAGTGTGGATAGAATCGGTCGGTAGCTGCGGCTATACGTTACCAACAGCTCGGAAGTGTAAGTGGTATATCTACTCTGGCATTGCCAAGTTGTATCGTGTCACCTATCTTATCAAAACCACTACCGGTTTTTTTTGTACCATACCTATGGAGTGCCCTCTGACGACCTCTATTACGGAGGAGATTACAGTACTGTATAGACTATGGAAATTTATAAAAATGTGTTAAGGGGGATATGTGTAACGCTTTAACGCTATTCTAATACTTCTACTTTACTATAGACATATTATAATAGCGCATTGTACTACATAGTAGATAGTTCCATGGATCCTTAGAGGATGGGTATCCCAAACATCTTTTGAGTTACTTGTATTTCAGTTGATATTTCACTTTAGTTGGATTTATTAAAATAAGAATGTTAATCCCGACTTGAGTGTTTTGTGTTTTGGTTTATGCTCGGGTAAGACTAAGTGTCACAACATCAGAGACTCACCTTTGAAGTTCGAGCTTCGCTTGGAGATCCATCAACATCTATTCAGCTTTCAGTTATTCAGTTGAATCCACTGATATATTCAGATTTTGTTATTTGACTATTCTGTTAAGACTTCTGTTGTATCTTGTTTTAACTCTGTTATATATATAATAGCTTCATGAACTACTATTCATTTGTTTTCGCTGCTTATTGTCATATTACTTTTTGTCTGTGATTTATTTATTTACCATATATGCTAAGTTTTGTCAAATATAAATTAACAATCTGATATTTTGAACAATTCTAGTCCGACGTGTGCGGATGCAAATGACACGAAATACTGGGATGTTACATTTATTATTGCTATTTTTTATAAATTAAGTTCAAATAAAGTTTGAATATTTAAATAAATCAAATATTCCAACTAGAAACATATAACAAAATTCAATTCTTTGTTTTAATGAAATTAAATTTACATTCACAAATGAAATATTCACTTTATTTGATAAAATTATTTTTTTCAGAAACCTATCATTTTCTTTTATTTTTGTTGGAACATATTTCTTTTTATTACACATTAATTTATAATCAACACCTCCCTCTTTAAAACCAACTTATAATTAAAGATTATCCCATAAAGAGTCACATAAACAATACTTTGTGTTGAGTCACAAGTTCTATGAAGGTTTTGATTTCTGACAAAGAAATAAAGGCGATCGACAAAACAAGGTCATTATGGCTATAAAGAACTACATATGGTACTCTAGATTATAGGTTGATTATTTGATATTGTAATAGTGATAAACTTGTTAAAATCTATCCTCAAATAATCATGCACTTTAAGGAAATCAATATATATATACGACTAAATTGCAGTCGCACATTTAGTGTGCAACTTTACAGGGACCGGTCGACCGGTCATAAAATAGGCGGTCGACCGTTCCTGTATAATTTGCACACTGAACGCACACATGCACATAACGACTATATATTTGAATTCCTGTCTACTGGTCATTTTTTGACCTGTCGACCGTTTTTAAACAGAAAGTAATTTTTCCAAAAGACACTTCTTTCTCCAAAGGTTGCATCTCTTACCTTTCATCAAAGATCATATCTCTTAATGGCAACTGCTCACAAAGAGTTACAACCATTCTTCTCTATATAAACTCATCTAAATCATTGATTAAAAAAACATGATTGTATATGCTTTTTACTCTAATCTCTGATCTTACTTTCTACATACTCCTGCATTCTAAAAGCTCTCAATTATTTATTGAATCATTGAAACTATTTCATATCTTTTGATTCAATAAGTAATATACTTTCCTTAATCTTTTCAAAACATCATTCGCATACTTTGAGGATAAGATTATAGGAAGGGTGTACTACTAGTGACAAATCCGTGTTTTCAAGAGCACAAGTTGTCAACAACAATTGTATTTGTTCTTTTGTTGAAGTCCTCTGTGTTGTAAGAGGCAAGTGTTGAAGTCCTCAGTGTATTAGAGGCGTGAAATCCCGTTCGTTTGCTCGGGTGTTGTAAACCTGTTCCTCCGGGTGAAGCGAGGTAGTTAATAGTGAAAATCCAGATAGAAGTCCGGGACTGGACGTAGGACGGTGCTCCGAACCAGTATAAAAATCTCTGGTGTGATTTTTCTATTTTTATTTACTATGATATTATCATCTATTTCCGCATTTATATCATAGTCCATATTACACGATCCGTGTGTACTATACTAGCACGTGCACGATCACACACTTTTCATTTGGTATCAGAGCAAGGTTATCACATAACCGTAACACAGTTATTTGATATATTCTTGTAATATGGCAAATAACGCAAGTACTAGCACTCAGAACACCACGTACATGGAAGGTCAATCGACACAAAGACCTCCATTTTTCAATGGTCTTAACTATAGTTATTGGGCAACACGTATGTCATTCTTTATGCAATCAAATAGCTATGATGCTTGGAATGCCACTCAAAGAGAAATAGTGAATCCAACAACTGATTATTCAGAATGGACTGCGGCTGAGAAAACGGCAGCAGCCGTAAATGCAAGAGCAATAAATATGTTGTTCTGTGCATTAGACCAAAATGAATATAACCGTGTTAGTATCTGCACTACTGCATATCAAATTTGGCAAACGCTAAAAACCACTCATGAAGGTACTAACAAGGTTAAACAAGCCAAAATAGCCATGCTGAAAAGTCAATTTCAAAATTTCAAAATGAAACCAAATGAGACAATCAATGATATGTATTCACGATTTCAAACTATCCACCATGCACTTATTGGCTTAGGACAAAAATATTCTGATTTTGATGTTGTTTCAACAGTCCTACATTCTCTGACTAGTGAATGGGAAGGAAAAGTATTAGCAATTGAAGAAGCTAATGACCTTTCCGTCATGAAGCCAGATGAATTGATAGGAAATTTAATGTCCTATGAAGCTAATTTGCAGGCTAGAAAAGAACAGAAAGAAGAAAAGAAAAATGTAGCATTTCATGTTGAGAAAGATGAAAATGAATCAGATTCTGAAGACGAAGATTTGGCATTTATTGCGAAAGGATTCAAAAAATTCCTAAAATATCGAAAAGCCAGTCGTTACAATAAAAGGAAACCTGGATCAAATAAACCATCTTCATCTGCTATAGAATGTTTTAACTGCCACAAAAAGGGACACATGCAGAAGGATTGTCCAGAACAAAAGAAGAAGTCAGAAAATGACAAATTCAAATATAAGAAGGACAAATCAAAGAAACGAGCCTTCTCAGTAACATGGGATGATTCAGAGTCATCTTCATCAGAAAGTGAAAGTGATTCGGAAAATGAACAAGCTAATGTTTGTTTTATGGCAACAGAAGATGAGGTACAAATTCCTACATTTGATGAATTACTTGATATTAATGCTGAATTGATAGTCAAATATAAAGACATAAAACGTCAATTAAAAGTAGTCAAAGCAGATTTAAGTAGAGTAGAGTTTGAACGAGATATGTTAACAAATGAGAAGAAAATATTAGAAGAGGAACTTGAAAAAATTCAAGAATCATCATCTAATGTTAACTCTCAACTATCTCTTTTGAGTCAAGAAATAGAAGCTCAAAAAGAGAAAAATAATGCTCTCACTACTGAAAACCATGAGCTTAAGGCAAAAGTCAAAATTCTAGACCTAGAAAAAGCTAGTTTACAAACGAAGTTTGATGACATTACTCAAAATGTTTCTAACTTTAACAAAGGTCGAGAAAATTTGACAAAAATCATTGAAAGTTCACAATCTATTTCGGATAAACAAGGTTTGGGATATAAGAAACAAGAAACCAAGAAACATCTTGGTAATAAAAGGAAGAAGAAACTACAAAAAACCGAAGCTAAGAAAAATCTTAGTTTATTATATTCCAAACCAAAACCAGTTGTGAAACTTCAAAAGAAAAATGTCAAGACTATCAAAATATGGGTTTCTAAAACAAATAACAATTTGATTAGGAACAAATATATTCAAAATTTCATGAATACTGTGCATCTTAATACTAATTATGTATATAAAGGGGATACCAGACCCGTATGGGTTTGGACTCCTAAGACCTAACTCTTAGGACCCCATAAAAAGTGGGTAGCATGGACTTAATTTTATTTTTTGCAGGTCCCACTTAAGAAAAGAGGAAAGTGGATATTGGACAGTGGTTGCTCGAAGCACATGACGGGAGACAAGAGCTTATTAACAAATATTACATACTCAGATGGTGGCTCCGTCACTTTTGGAGACAATTCGAAAGGCTATATCATCGGCAAAGGCGATGTGAGCAATTACGGTACATCTAACTTACCTCTTATTACAAATGTCATGCTAGTTAAAAATTTAAAACACAATTTACTTAGTATTAGTCAGTTATGTGACAAAGGTTTTATAATCTCTTTTTCGAATAATAAATGTAGTATCTTAGATAGAGACCACAATTTAGTTTTCGAAAGTTATAGAGACAGAAATATATATATTCTGAATATGAATATTAATCATAATTCAGATATGTGTCTTGTGGCTAATGATAATGATCCATGGCTATGGCACAAACGCTTCTGTCATATAAACTTCAAAACTATTGACAAGCTGGCCAAAAACAAAAAGGGCTAACAATTGGTTGCAGGAACATACATACATACATATATATATATATATATATATATATAAATTCAAAGAGGGAGATCACATACTCGGGGGAGATTCAGATTTTCAGATATATATTGTCATCAATCAAAAAGGGGGAGAATGTTGAGTCACAAGTTCTATGAAGGTTTTGATTTCTGACAAAGAAATAAAGGCGATCGACAAAACAAGGTCATTATGGCTATAAAGAACTACATATGGTACTCTAGATTATAGGTTGATTATTTGATATTGTAATAGTGATAAACTTGTCAAAATCTATCCTCAAATAATCATGCACTTTAAGGAAATCAATATATATACGACTAAATTGCAGTTGCACATTTAGTGTGCAACTTTACAGGGACCGGTCGACCGGTCATAAAATAGGCGGTCGACCGTTCCTGTATAATTTGCACACTGAACGTGCACACATGCACATAACGACTATATATTTGAATTCCTGTCTACTGGTCATTTTTTGACCTGTCGACCGTTTTTAAACAGAAAGTAATTTTTCCAAAAGACACTTCTTTCTCCAAAGGTTGCATCTCTTACCTTTCATCAAAGATCATATCTCTTAATGGCAACTGCTCACAAAGAGTTACAACCATTCTTCTCTATATAAACTCATCTAAATCATTGATTAAAAAAACATGATTGTATATGCTTTTTACTCTAATCTCTGATGTTACTTTCTACATACTCCTGCATTCTAAAAGCTCTCAATTATTTATTGAATCATTGAAACTATTTCATATCTTTTGATTCAATAAGTAATATACTTTCCTTAATCTTTTCAAAACATCATTCGCATACTTTGAGGATAAGATAATAGGAAGGGTGTACTACTAGTGACAAATCCGTGTTTTCAAGAGCACAAGTTGTCAAGAACAATTGTATTTGTTCTTTTGTTGAAGTCCTCTGTGTTGTAAGAGGCAAGTGTTGAAGTCCTCAGTGTATTAGAGGCATGAAATCCCGTTCGTTTGCTCGGGTGTTGTAAACCTGTTCCTCCGGGTGAAGCGAGGTAGTTAATAGTGAAAATCCAGATAGAAGTCTGGGACTGGACGTAGGACGGTGCTCCGAACTAGTATAAAAATCTCTGGTGTGATTTTTCTATTTTTATTTACTATGCTATTATCATCTATTTCCGCATTTATATCATAGTCCATATTACACGATCCGTGTGTACTATACTAGCACGTGCACGATCACACACTTTTCACTTTGTACAACCACGTCGCTTCTTTATCAATTAATTTCCTATTATTATTATATTTCTAACAAATTTAAGTACTTATAATTTGAACGTAATATTTATCATTGAAATTCTCATTATATTTTTAACACAAAACGTAAGTTGCACATATCATTAATTAATTACCATTTACTTCTATTTCTTATTAATGGTAAGATATAATTACTATTAATTACATAATTAAATACCGTAACATACCCTAATACAGGGAAGATAATTAATCCAATTGTTTCCTTTGAAAACCAATTTTCCATGTTAAACCCAGTATCTATATATTAAATCAATTCCAACATTTAATTACAACTGTAATAAAACTCGTTCATTATATATTTAAATTCCAAACAAATCCTTTTATTTTGATTTACATTCTTATTATCAAATCAACTATTCCCTTATGAGATTGATTAACACAAGTTTTCATTTTATTACACTCATCACTCAACAGTTAACATTTCTTCTTATGGCAATTGTAATATTTCAATTACGTTAATTCTCCATCAATTACCAAATAAATTTCTAACGGATTTAATAATAAGATAAAAAAATAAAACAATGGTTATACATTAATAATTCATATCTGTTAACTTATTATTTACAAACAAAGGTTAATAAATTTACGTACAAACTAATTGATTTCATACTCCATAATAAACCAATTGCAGTTAATAACATATGATTAAATCAATTATACTTCATTTATTCTATTTCTTATTAACCTTTATTATTTAAATTGATTGAAATTACGTTAACTTAGTATAGTAGTCAATTACATTCAATCGGTATTAGCAAATTATATGTTAATATGTGTTACCATCCTTTATCTCATTAAAATTATTTATTTTAAGATTTATCTTAAGGTCAAAATTTCTAATCTAATATGATTTAATTTAATAAGTCATAAATTTTAATTTCTGACGACATTAATGTCCATAATCTTATCAAATTTAATATTTTTAATTATCAAAAATATGGGTTGTTACAGCTTTCGCTCCCATCACTTTACAAGAAAATGACTCATGTCCAATTTATAGATGACTTGATAATGTGATTCAAAATCAAACAATGGAATACACAATTGACAACCATTGGGTAGTTCGTTATAAACTTTATTTATTTTGAAATATGTTTATCATATAAATGTAGAAAATTTCTCAAGTATTAAACACATAAAATATATTTACAAGTATGTCTACAAGAGGCCGGATGTGTGTCCTTTGTCGTATGTACTGCACCTGCTAATATGAGGATGAAATTTCCAAATTCATTAATCCAAAATGAGTTTGTGCTTGAGAGGTCTTATGGAGAATATTTAAATTTTCGCTTAGTAATATTTCACCCTGTGTTATTGTTTTACAAATACATCTACCAAACAGACACTTAGTACAATTTTCTTCAACCGAACAATTACAACATGTTCTGACTGATCAGAATAGATCCAAAACAATGCTAGCTGAATTTTTTAATACAAACATTAATTATGTAGAAACACGACAATAATTTTATCATGATTTTGCAAAGAAATATTGGAGAGATAGTAAACAAAAGGAGTGGATCCATAGATGAAATAATTGTAGAGTAATAGGCAGAATTTACACGGTAT
This sequence comes from Allium cepa, assembly GCA_030765085.1. NCBI lineage: Eukaryota > Viridiplantae > Streptophyta > Magnoliopsida > Asparagales > Amaryllidaceae > Allium > Allium cepa. The sequence goes on from CM060941.1 coordinate 1,050,309,771, forward strand.
CCCCTAGAAGGCAATACTTATTTTTTAAGATTGTTAATGCATGTCAAGGGACCATGATCCTTTACCGATTTACTTACCATTTTTCAAATACAATATCATACATTTAAAGAAGCAGCTGAATATAGAGGTTTATTAGAAAATGATGATACTATTAAAGATTGTTCGAGAGATGCTTCAAACACACATATGCCTACTACACTAAGAAGGTTATTCACTACAATTTTATTATACTGTGAACTAAGTCATGTGCAACAATTATAGGAAGAATTTTCTCCTCATTTAATCGAATATTATCAACTTACTTCTACTTAACATCTAGTAATGCATATTTATTACTTCAGTGTCTTTCAGATCTTAAAGACCTACTCAACCAATATAATAAATCAGTTTTGGATTATGATAGATACTCTTAACTATTCTACTGATTACAGTAACTCAAAAATTATTTTACAAGAAAAATCTATGGCAATACCACTACAAGACATAAAATCCATAAATAACTTAAATTTACGACAAAAGGAGGCTTTTGATATGATAATGAATTCAATAAACTTCAAAACAAATTCAATTTACTTCGTAGATGGTCCAGGTGGAATCGAAAAAACATATTAATACCGAGTAATTTTAGCTCAATCGAGGGATCAGGGACTCATTACAATTGTAGTTGCCACTTCAAAAATTGCTTCTATAGCTTTACCCGATGGTCAAAGTGCATGTTCTTGATATAAATACCAATAAATCTTAATTCCTCCTTCACCTGTTACATTTCTAAACCAACAAATATAGCTAAATTACTATGCGAATCAACTATTATACTATAGAATGAAGCAATAATGGCTCATTGTCATGCATTTGATGCATTGGGTAGAACGTTAAGAGAGCTAACTAATACCAATAAACCGTTTGGTTATAAAGTTGTCATTTTAGGAGGTGATTTCCGTCAAGTTTTGCCTATCGTCATGAAAAGTACTTAGACTCAAATAGTTGATGCATTCATAGTAAGATCGTATTAATGGTCGTACATTCATGTCATCCGCTTAACAGAAAATATGCATTCTATAAATGATCATTCATATGTTAATTTTATTTTATGTATTGGAAATGGGGAGCAACCCTACGTGCAAGATGATATGATCAAACTCCTAGAAGATATTGTTACAAATTGGAGTAACACAAACTCCATACATTCTTTGATTAAATCTGTTTTCCCCATGCTTACTTATGGATTGTACAATATTGATTATATAATGAATAGAGCCATATTAGGACCAACAAATGAGACAGTTGATGAACTCTACAGTAAAGTTATAATCATGTTCCCAGGCATTGACCACATTTATTATTCCTTTGATTAAGTTGAAGATGATAGGAATAATTTGTACCAACTAGAATTCTTGCATTCCCTATCTCCAAGTGCATTACCACCTCATAGACTAACTCTTAAAGTAGGATCTCCAATAATGCTGCTAAGGAATATTGACCCTAAAACTGGATCACGTAATGGAGTCAGGTTAATAAGTTGTGTGAAATCTTATAGATACTGATATTATAGCTAGTCATTTTCATGGTAGAAGAGTATTTGCCCTCCTCATACCATTAAAGACTTCAGAAAATGTCAACATGCCTTTCACCCTAATCCGAAAACAATTCCTAAATAAATTATTTTTTGCGCTGACAACAAACAAGTCATAGGGCTAAACAATTCCATATGTTGGCATCTATCTTCCACAACATGTTTTCAGTCATGGTCAACTATATGTAGCTTTATCCCAAGGTATTAGTATAAAATGGAAAATTTCAGAGGAAAAAAGGAATTCATACTAGAAATGTGGTTTACACAGATGTTTTGATCATATGTAATCAAAATATGACTCATTCATCATAATGTTATTGCATGCACTTACTTTTTCTCTACTAATAAACCTACTGTATTTTTTGTTGAATCTTATTCAAAATTGAAGACTTCCATTACAAAGTTGAGGATTGCTAACTCCTAGAACTACATGTCCTCTACAGTATGTAAATGGGCTATTTGTTTTCAATAATTCCGCCGTTCTTACACAAATTGTCATCTGACGATTGACAACCCAATCAGTAGTTAGGTCCAAACCTGCTTTACATTTATTATCTCCTTTCTTAGTGTGTATGTACAATGTATACATGATTAGTTGCATTAATTTTCAAACATTCCAAACCGCCAATTTACAGTCAACATGCAATGCTCCGAATGACCATATGCTTTATTTTAGCTTAGACAATCCTTTGAACCCGAATGTTATGGAATAAAAAATACTATAGCCTATCGTTATTTTTACATATTTTAATTGCTGAGAGTAGCATACCAAGAAATAATATGATTTTGTTGCATAAGTTTACTTGTAGCCTACGTAGATAGAGTTCACTTGCCGATATGACTAAACTTGATGTATTTAAAAATACCTACCCTAATACACTGCTATAAGTGAGTATTCTGATGACCCGAAAATTTTAACGATTTAAATAATGTAATAACTAAAATTTTCATGAAATTAAACAATTAAACTTTTGCAATGAAAATTTGACATTTGGTATGCGTCTATTTAAGCATAGCAAGTGACACATTTCATTGGAAAATATGAAAGTTTTTTTGGTTGTGGAATTCTCTATTTAAAATTTAAAAGCAGTTAAATTGATGGAAATAAAATACTTTTGAAATTTGAATATTTTCAAATAAGAAAAAAGTAAATCATTTTCTGAGTGAGACGTCATACTTCATTTCGCCAAATTTGGAATGCTCTAGCTCCATTTATATTATTTTTGGCAGTTTAGCAGCAGTTTTGGCAGCGAATATCGAGTTTTGATAGGTGCGTTGTACTACTCATATCTACGTACAATTTTATTCATCTTGTTGTGCTGATCTCCGTAGTATATTGTACATTTTAGTGTCCGGTACGCGATGAAATCCACGAAATGGTTAGTCGTATCGGTATCCATTTTGAGTCTCTAGAGTGTTCTATGACCTTTCATTTGTTCCCCGTGAGAATACCTATGGTCATCAGCTTTTATTAATTTCAAAAATCCAACCATTGGTTTTTCTTTTCCCATGGTTTCAATATATTCTGGTCCATACTCTTTCTCTCTTCTCATCCCATTTTGTTCTGTCCTCTTCATTAAAAAAATATGTAAAATATAAAGTTATATATATTAGCTTTCCTGCTCATTCTCTTGCCTATCTCCTGCTTGAAACTTGCCGAGATCCCTCCGAACCAACCTTGGCTTGCCACAACTTCTTCTTCAATTGCCAAATGCTTAGTTCTGTTCTTTTTTGAGAAAATATATGTGAAGCCCCACCCCAAGATCTACATTATCAAAGAGAATTACTTAGTAATTCTGTATGCTAATGCGGAGAATACGGCTGGTTAAGGGCGGCCATTATAGTTTTGCATTAGATAAGAGCTAAGTGTGTCGATTGAGTACTTTTTTTTCATTTATCTCAAGTATTCGACATACTTAATTCCTATCTAATACACTACTATGGTGGCTACATGATCGATTCAAAAACAAAACATAATAACAATATCATAACACAAGTCACAGAACAGCAACATAGAAATGATATACGTATACATACATCAAATATAATACAACATATCATGAGTGGTAGTCAACCACCACATATATACTTACATCCCCCAAAAGAATATACATCATAGGATTCCCCAAAAAAGACTACTAATACACACAAACTATGTTATATACAAGGTCGATGGTGAGTCCAAAAGCAAAGCATACTAAGAATCCTACTACCTAACCTGCAACTCTGTTTGACCCGAGTAATAATTACACGGGTCAAGCTAACTAGAACTTGATATTACCAAAAGATAAAGGAATATAAATGCATGAAGGAGACATTCGTTTAAAGATGAAGGAATGATATAGGTAAAGTCTATTGATACAACTAAGAATAGGTGTTCTATAAAGACTAAAAGTAGATCACATGATAAGGTTTAACATGGCATAGATGTTTCACATTCAAAGGGCAAAACAATGTAAGTGAACATAAGAAACATATAAGCCATAAGTGAAATCATAAAAATCTCCAAATCGAAACTCATAAAACTCGATAAGAGTTCATAATCCAAATCATAATCACCATAAAACACACACACACACACACACACATATATATATATATGTATATATGAGCCTTTTTCTAACTCAAGGCTATATTTAAATTCATCATCTCAAATTGGTGGAATCGAAATAAAAAAACTCATGAAAATTTCCTCGGATTGGCCAAATCCCAGTTGCATGACGAAGTGATGCTGCACCAGCCTTCCCACTAGTACTATATATAATTGAGGCACCTCATGACCAAAGTCGTAATCCCAAATGACCGAAGTCGTAAATCCCAAACGACGTAAATCCCAGATGACCCATAGGTCTATAGTACTGGCAATCCCAGAATGTGTCACAAACTCCCAAATAGGAACACGAAAAATGTTACGTGCATCCCATACCACACATTCACACTTAACGGTTAACTAACCATTAGTTAATGCCACATTAGAAAATAGAAAGCACCATGAAATCTCGAAACTTGGAAAACTCAGGCTCACCTCTCATCGGCAAGTAAAACACTATATCGGGTTCTCATAGATCGTAACTCCTAGAATAAGAGATCTCAAACCACAACCCACCAAATATTGGCATTCCTATATAATTCCTAAAGATAGGAATTATAATCTCAAAAATTCGCCATAAATGGCTAAATAACTCAGAAATAAAATACCCCGAATAGTTTAGATCGTACAAGTCCAGAATTAACCGATAAAGTAAACTCACATGTCCTATACCACGTGTTTTACTAGATCGTTTAATTCTCTTTCGCATACGTCCAGAAAGTATAAAAATAAATTATTTTATCTATAAAATAATTTTCTAGAAAACCTGGATGTTAAAATAATTTTCTGAAACCATTTTGAAAGAAATCTAGTGAAATTTCTCCTTATTATAAGAAATAATATTTAAAATACTTTAAAATAATTTAAAAATAATTCAAAAATAATTTGAAAGTATTTTATAATAATGATTTCTAAAGTCAATTAATTTATAAATTTTCCAAAATTTATTTGAAAGGAATAGCGCTTGAAAATCGAAAAAAATGTTGAAAATACACCGAATCGATATTCAAATTTGAATTGAATTTAAATTCAAAATTCTACATTACAAATTCCTCCAAAAACTCGGCTAATCCATTGATGGATATCATAGCATATAATCATCATCAAAATTATCTCAAAATTTGGATATGAATTGGCCACAAATACCATAGAATAAGGTAGCATATAAAGCAAAAAGGCTCAGATCAAAAGGCAATAGGCTCACATACCTGGTTCAACGGTGGTCGATCCAGACCAGTGGCCAGGTGTGACGCCCCACCTCTATACCCACGTTATCCAAGGACACTACGGGTTAATGCCGTCAACTAGCGTGGAGAATGAGGCTGGTTAGGAGCGACCATCTATAGCCTTTCTTTAACTATCTATTGAATACATCGACAATAAGCATACACAACAGATCGACATATCCAATGAATACTTAAAACAAAACCATAGGTGGTTGGAGGATCTATCAGAACAGAATATAACAACTCACATGTAATATACATCACAGAACAGGAGATCATCATATACACATATACTAATACATAACAGAGTATACAGACTGATACATGTCAAGTGGTATAGCAAACCACAATATACAGACGAATCCAAAAGAATATATATATATATATATATATATATATATATATCAGAGTTACAACAAAAAGGACTACACAAAATCTATAACAAAAAGGAGCAAGATGAATAGTCCATGCGGAAGAAAAATAGGCTAAGTCCAAAAGCACCTAACCTGAAATATCTCGGTCTGACCCGACTATAAATACACGGGTCAGTCTAGCTAAACAAATCAGTTAGATAAACTGAACAACAATAACCTGCAAGTTCATAAAGTATAAAAAATATCTCTAAAAGAGATAACACAATCATCTAAAAAAAGATGAATCATAACAAGACAAGCCTCATACCATCGGCAACACAATAAACAGAGGATATGAATATCCTAAAACAAGCCAAAAAGGCAAATAACAAATACCAATGAAGGTAACACAAGTTCCACAAGGTAATCGCTATATATCGTGCGGCTCAAAAAGACCAGCACCGAAGGGGCGATACCTAGGCAATATACATATGAACGAAACAACAGAAATTTTTGCACGTGCTCAGTACTGTATAAACAAGGATCCATAGCCCGAAGACTCCAAACCCAGTATCACTCGAGCGGTGACGAATGACCAACTCCAAAAGCGATACTACAGGGCAACAAACCCGAAGGCACAAACCTGAAGGTACATACCCGAAGGCAACATACCCGAAGGCAACATACCCGAAGGCAACATACCTGAAGCAACAAACCTGAAGGAGACAGTCTGAAGACACTATCCCAAAGGCAACAAACCGTAGCGGTGAAGGTCTGGAGGCCCAGTACTGGACACCACTAACTGGCAGAATGTGTCATAACTCTCAAAAAGGAATCCGAAAAGTGGTAACTTGAGTCCCATAACCATCCGTTCGCACTAAACGGTTTACTATCCGTTAGTCAATTTCATACTCAAAGCAGTACAAAGTTTACCTCATCTCATCGGTAAACGAGACCAAAAGGCCAAAACGATCAATCGAATAGGGCAGGGATTAATCGAAAAGATAAACGCGCGGATTCATGGTCCGTGTTTTACCTAACCATTCAATCTCCTTTCCACTTCGCTCGAAGTGCAAAATTGTGTGTGCGTTTTAAATAGAAATTATAAATTAGAGGACGAGCTTTAATAACGTTTGAATGAATCATTTTATAAAAACCTGTGTAAGAAATCAAAAGGAATCATCAAGGTCAAAATGCGATAACAACTTATTGAAATCAACATGAATCGATAAAAGTTGGAATCACAAACAAATAGGCATACTAGGAAAAATTGAAGTAAGTCAGTCGACTGGTCCTCTGCAGTCAGTCGACTGAACCATAACCCGAGAGTTTTCAAACTCTGCAGTCAGTAGACTGACTGTAGGGGCCAGTCGACTGGCTGTAGCTGGATTTGTTTTCCAGCCTATCGAATGGAGGAGCAAACTCACACCATTTGCAACCGGTCTAGCAATGGACTTAAGGGACCTTTGCCAATCGATAACCCAGCACTATTGGCACTCCGATTCACCACCAAAAACATGTTCAACGTCAAAGTTATGATTTTCAAAGATTTGACTCCAAAACACCAAAAATTGGAATATTCACCAATTCAGTCCAAATCAAAAGCAATTACCCATTAATAAGTGTTAGGAATTCATACCTAACAATCAAAAATAATCATAGACTTAGATGTGAGATAAAAATCTCACCCTTTTAACTCAAAAACAAAGATGGGAAGCCCAATTGCAAAGAAAAAACCAACCACTCTCCACTTCAACTCTACTAACTTCAATCTAAGATCAAAACAAGTATTTCCTAAGTTAGGTTTAGGAAACTTTCTGAAATGGAAGGAAGAAGAGATGGAGAAGATGAAGAGGAGGCTTACCTATAGCTTCTCTTTGACTTTGGAGCAAGAATTCAAGTTTGCAAAGTAAACTAGGGCTTGGAATTTCTATTTCCCATTCTCTTCCCCCATATTCAGTTTTAGCTTGAGTTTAGTAGTGAAAATGAGTGAATGGAAGGAGAGGGGACTGAGTTAGGTTATTTAGTTAGCTAGTGTACTGGACCCAAACCCAAAACCCAACTTGAAAAAGTAGAAAAATTCAACTTACTCCAAACATATCAAAGTTTATACTCAAAAAGATTGCAAACGCCATTTCGAACTCAACGGAAGTGTTTCCGAGTCCTAATTCGGCCGTTTGCAAAAAGTAACATTTCGGACCTAAATCCGACCAACGACGCTATATTTAAATAAAACATTTAAATATATAATCGTTAAATATATAGGTTGTTACACCAGGTCAACCTCCAAGTTGAACTAGAGACTGCTGAGTCGAACTGGCTGTCCACCCAAGCTACATAATTGTTTTTCCAGGTGTTTTCTACTTCGTATTAAACTTCCAGAACTCATTTCACATAGCAAACAGATGAATTAAGGACTGAAATTTGGCATGCAACAAGTTTAACAACCAAACAACACTCTGAAAAAGATCCGGCATCAATTCAAGTGAAAATCAAAGAGATCTTGGTACTCAAATTAGCAACCAGAAATAAGAAATTCAAAGAAAAACAATAGATGACAATGTATATACAGAAGTTGTTTTAAGCAAAAAGTTTTTACAGGCAAAGCGATTTTTAGCTAGAAATTATGAGCTTTTACACTCACCTTAGGGACTTGGTGAATTTTTGTTAGCAAGCTATGATTTTTGGAAGAGATACGAAGCTCTAAACACCTGTAAAACTGAAACAGGACATGCACAGCAAATAGAAAAAGTCACAAACATTCATACTCAAATTCTACGAAATTTAATGAAATATCAAAGTATTGGGTTTGATTACCTTTTATATACTCTAGTTTGAATACTCTCTTATTTAATTTGCAATAGGTTTGGTGAAGTTTGAGTTTAATTGGAGAAAGCCATTATTTTCTTTCTTTTTCTATTTATTGTAAAAGTGTTTCCAGAAGGAAGAAGAGAAACTAATGTACTATTAGTTTCTTACTCAACAGAAGCCTCTAGATTATTGTCTAATGGACCTAACCCTAACCCTCTTAAGCCTAAATTAGGTACTTAGTGAAAAAACAAGGCTACCTTCATTTATTAGCTCTTTTTTAACGCTAAATGCATATAATATTATTTTTCTAGTCAAATAAAATGTACACAACTACTTATATTGAAATAAATTTTTACTATAACCAAATAAAATTTATTTTAAACATAAAAAGATAATTTTTAACAATTAAACCCCATTTTACACAATATATCACAATTTTCACCATTTTAGTGTAAAAACACTCTTATTCTCATATCAATTGTAATATTTCAATTACATTAATTCTCCATTAATTACCAAATAAATTTCTAACGGATTTAATAATAAGATAATAAATAAAATAATGGTTATACATTAATAATCCATATCTGTTAACTTATTGTTTATGTAACGACCCATAAATTTTCGATAATTAAAAATTGTTAATTTCGTTAAGTTTTGCAATCTAATGTTGAAATAAATAAAATTTGTGAGTTATGAATGAAAAATATCTAGAGTGAATGGTAACAAAGTGAATTTAAGTTAATTATTAATAAATGGAATGAATTCCAATTAATCGAAATAATATTAAAATATATACTTGGCTATAAATTGAATATGAGGAAACCAACTGGAAATATTGAATTAACCAATGAAATAATACATATTAAATGGTAATTGAATAAAATTGGTGTTATGTAAGTATTTATAACCTTTGTTTGAAAGTAATAGACTTATAGTGTAATTAAGAGTTAATGGTAAAAATTATTGTATATTACCTATTTATTTAGCATGTTAGTTTAAATTGGAAATAATGTTAACTTTATTCATAGTATGACAATGGGTTGAATAAAAAGAATGGAAATCAAGATTTATTGATTTATTGGAATTTAAATTTATCAATTGGATTAATTGCAACTAAATGAAATTTAATATTTAAATATTACGAAAATAGAAATTAAGATGAAATTAGGAAATATTAATGTACCAAGATATAAACCAATGTTAGTTATATCCTTATTGTAATAAAAGACTTGAATAATAAGTTTTAAAATTTTGATAAACGGATTTTGGAGTTTTAATTTATAATTTCTGAAATTTAATGAAATTGAGAAATAACACTGAAATTGATGAGTTAATCAATTCTAAATTGATATCTAAATTTGTTTAAATTATTGTAAATGAATAAGAAAACCAAAATGATAGAAATGGTAAATAATTTAATTTGAAAGTGACGTAATTTATTTAATATTAATTTATTTAATTAACTGAAAAATAGCCATTTTGGCCACTGACTCGGATTTCGACGAAACCAATTTCATCGCATTCGTAATAGTGAATTATTATAGGATTTCAAGTTTTGTGACTATCAGACTTGTCGTTTGATCGTACGGACTTGAAACGCCTAGAAATTAATTTAATTGAAATCCATTGAAATCAATTTGAAATGAGCTGATTTTAACGTAACTTCTTCGTACGATTGAATTAGGTCTTGAAACCTGTTCCATTGATTTTAAAATTAACAAAACATCTATTTTGATATATGGGTTGATCCATTTTCACTCCGAAGTCGAAACGGGCTTTTCGGGTCGTGTATCATTCAACATTCCAAACCAATCGAGCACATTCCTTCCTATTTTGTTCTGCCTATATATATATCATTATAAACCCTAGGTCATTTCTTATTCCTCATTTCTGTACGTACAATTCCATTAGCTCCTCCTCATTTAATTACCAGACAAACCCTAATTCCAAAATCTCAATTTCAAATTCAAATCAAAAATTTAAACTCCTCAAACAATATCAAATTACATATCGTTTTGAAGCTCTGGACGAGCGCAAGTAAATTTTGCTATTCATTTTACAATTTGGATTTCTGTTTGGCTAGAATTGCTCAAAACAGTCACGGCCTTTCATCGTGCCTTGATCAAGGTGGTCGGTTCGTCGAATCGACATTACCGCTGTGTAGAGAGGCGAGTACATAGTCCATCAGTATAGTTTGTTTGGCAAATGGACGAGTGGATTGAGCGCAAAAATTATTAGGGTTTCATTGTACAAGTGGCGGCTGTTGGTGTTTGGCTCCGATCGTGGCCACCTGGGGTTTGCAAGGGGGTGTTGCAGCCTTAGGGAGAGTCGGCATCGAAGTTTGGGTAGCCATAATGGCCGACGACATCGTGGAAAATCGATCGATAGTGGTGGTTCAGTTTTCAGCGTGTTAGGGCTCTGATGGCATGAAGATGATGGTTTGTTTTTTTGGTAATTTATTTTATTTTATTTTATTTATTTGAATTTAATTTTCAACTCGCACTAACATCAATAACTTTTACATACGAGGTCTGTTTCATGCGCGGTTTTCTCCGCTAGGATCGTATTGAAATTTCGGACATTTTGATGCTGGTTTGGAAAAATTCGGAGACTGTTTGAATTTTGGGTTTAAATTGGATTTAAATTCAATTTAAATTCAAAGGTGAGTGTTTTAACCTACTCACAACTTCTATAAGTTCTTATGTTTGTTAAATTAAATTTATGAGATGTTTAGAAATTATTTATGGCTGTTTGATAATTTAAATTGATATTCCAGTTAATTTAAATTATTTGAATTAAATTGTTATTTAATTTATTATTGAATATAAACTGCCAGTAAATACCTGTTATCGACCATTAGTTCTATATTGATATTTTTTGATTATTTTGGATGATGATTGTGATGGATGTGGACTGTTGATATTGGTTGAATGGATGATTTATTTTATATCGTTATAAACTGCAAGTTCGTTATGTATTTTCATTTAATGCGTGATTGCGGTCTGAAATGATATATAGCCGTAGAATTTTAAATTGCAGATTAAAATGATAAATATCCGTATCACTTGACCCTAGGGTAGAAAATTATACACGGACACCGGATTGGTTAAATTAAATGATTTTTAAAATCCTCAAAATTTTGAATTTAATAAATTGATGTTTTGAAATATAATTTGATTTATATAAAGTGAAGTATTATTGGAAAAATCAAGTTTTGCGTTGAAATGTGAATTGGTTTTAAAAAAGGAATTTTCTTTAATAAATTAAATTGGAAGTTTAAAATTAAACTTTTATGTATGAATGAAATTCTATCGAAATTGAGCTATTGAATTTGTTTGCAAATAACTTTGAAATATTTTGAAATTGGATAATCCATATTGATATTTTGAACGTGGATTTAAATGATATGAAATTTGATAGTTTATTGAAATTTGATTTGTCGATTTGGAAATTTGAAATGGTCCAAATATGTTGAAATAAAATGAATAGTTTAATTTGATATTAATAACAAACTCATATCGTAACGACCTAACGACCCAGAATTTCTGTCAATTGAAATTTATATATTTGATAGATTTTAAATATTAACGAGTAAAATTTTAAAGTTGAATAAATTATATTTCGAATATCTAGATTTAATTGGATAATTAAATCGATAATTTAATATTTGAAATTATATAAATAATTGGAAATTGGGTTTAATGTGATTAAAATTGATTTGTAAAGTTGTATTAAATCATATTGGAGTTAGAATGATGTTATAGAACTTTTAAAATCGAATTAAAAGTTAAATTGTGAAAATTGAATATTTTAATATTTAATTGACGAGTTAAATTAGCCATTTTTCAAACAATCTCGGATTTCGACGAAACCAGTTTCATCGGATCCGTAATGTATTATATGGTTTCAAATTTCATGTCAATCGGACTTACGGTTTGTCCGGGGCAAGCTAAAACGCGTAGAAATCGATTCGAGTGAATTTTAAATTTAAATAGTGGATTCAAAAACTTATTTTTCAAATTTGATCGAACTGGCTCCTGATACATATTCCATTGCATTCGTAATAGGGGTAAAACATTATAAACGCCAGGCGGCACGCTTCGTTTGGAGTTCGGAAAAATTTCGTGTGAATAGTGCATAGAAATTTTCTATGAAAGGACCTCACTTATTTCATTTTGCAAACTAATTACGGTTTTAGCCCTAGACGCCACTCTCCACATCAAGGGCTGAAAATGTCCACTTCTTCTCCCATTTTTTTCTTCTAATCCGTGAGCTTATAGCAGAAACTTCCAACTAGAGAAGTGTAGAGCTTCTCGAGCTCTACACATCCGTACGGTGGGTCGACGTGAAGATCGACGTGGTGGACAAAAATCAAGCAGGAAGGGGTCACGTTCGAGCTCAAATTCCGAGATGAAATGGCAGCTGAGCTTCGTGCCATGGTGGTCGTGGGTAGAGGCAAGGGAGAGCTTCAATATGAGGGTCTTAGATCGTCGAATAGGTCGACGATGGTGGCGCGAGCACTAGGGCAAACGGCGGCTACCATGGGTTACTTGCGTTCATGAGATACTGGGAAGAAGGAGAAGATAACACACTGTTTGGATTTGAGATCTCTGAAATGCACAGCTGTGATTGAGCTAGGGTATAAAAAAATAAAGAAAATTTTAATTTAAATTATTATGAATCGTATATACTTTAAAATGCGATATCTCTTTCATACGAGGTCCGTTTCGCACGAAATGAATTGCGTTGGGTTCGTATGGACGAGCACTATGCGATGGAGCTAGATTGGAATTGGTTGGAGCTAGTGAAAATTTTAAGTAAAATTAAACGCGTGTTTAATTTTATTTGAAATAAAACACTGCAACTGTATTTGAAACAAGGTGAGAACTTCTCACTCAATCGAATTTGTTTCGATTTACATTTTGAATAGTTAGATTTAAAATTTGCTTGATTGTATGTTTGATGATAAATTATTATCTGTTGTATAGTAATAGACCCTATACGCCGTATATTAAGCGGATGGTATTTATTAAACACATATACCGCGATATTTCACCTTGATGTGGAATTGGTATTATATATGTACTTGGAGTTGATTTTCCCACATTATATAGCAGATGAGACCCTATTGCGCCGCATAATAGCGGATAATATTATATAAACCCATATACCGTGATATTCCGTATTGGAACGGGATTGGTATTGTTCTAACGTCTGTGGATGCAGGGAAACAAGTTGAAGTGATCCAACTGGATTCCTCACCCGTATTGATTTATTTACAGATATTGTGATATATTCTGTTATCATATGATATATGATATTTTGGATGCCGTGATTGTTACATTTAGTGTTGTTGCAGCATTGGGCCTATTTTGGAAAATTAAAAGGGTTTTAAAGTGATTTTTGAAAGTATACGTTTTATTGAATTTTGGAATTGATTCATTTTAAATAAATAAATGTTAAAATTTTAATGTTATAAAAATTATGATTTTTTTGAAATATAACCGAAATGTGACTTTTTTGAGATAAGTAGTTGACTAATTTGTAAGATGGTTTAAATTGGAATTTTTGAATTATTATAAACGGTTTATATAAAAGAATTATAAAATTGACATTTATAAATTAAAATATTGGAATTTTAAAATGAGTTATAATAAGTGTTAAAATGAAGTATAAAGGATTTCATAAGTGAAGGAAATTTATGGATTTATAAATTGTGAAGTTATAAAATGACTAGATTTTGTAAAATAAAAAATTTATAAGTAATTAACTTATAAATTGGATTTTGGCATTTAAATGAGATATAAATATGATTCGTTAATTAAGGGATTTTTATAACTTGAAGTTTTATAATATATAAATGTGAATTTATAAACATTGATTTATAAATTCAAAATTGATTGAATTTGATAAGTAAATAGGAAAGCTTATTAAAGGAAATATATTCACGATTTTGGACAGTGGATAATCCTTTAAGTTAAATATGTAGAAGTGTTGAATTTGGTAAACGATTTATATTCACGTTTTTGGACGGTGAATAATATATTAAAGAAATGTTTTGGGGAAGTGATATTTAAATAGAATTTTAAAACGATTTGAAGTGTTTTAAAATGTTTAAGTGTCGAAACTATAGATTTTAACATTCATTGTTGAAATAGATGTTTTCGAGGAATAAAAGAAAATGGTGGACTATAACACTGTCGTTATAGTAAATGATTTTCGAAAGGAAATGTTTTATATAGTATTGGGATTTATATATCTATCTCAACTTCGAATCCCTATACTAAGTGATTTTGAGTTGTCGTAACGATGTTTTACGCAACATTCGTTTTGACTCAAATAAATGTGTTTGAGAGAATGTTTTCCTTAAAGAATAAAATATATACTTAATTGTGATTTAAGTACATTGAATATTTTCCAAATGTTGAAAATAAAAGGATTTGTGAGATTACTTATTATTAAATAAGTATGGAAATGTTTTCCAATGTGAAAGTGAATATTTGAAATGGATTTGTGAATCGTGTATTAATAGATATTTTGGAAATGTAAATTCACTATGGAATTTATAAAGGAAAGGGAAAATTGTTTTAAAAATAAACATTGATTTATTTTTGAAGTATGGAAATAAATTTACAGATTTGAAACGTAAATTTGAAGTAAATCAGCAAGGATTTAATTAATTGGTTTAAATGAACCATTTTGAAATGAAAATGAATAAGTATTTGGAAAATGTTTTCCAATATGAAATTGAAATGGTTTAGAGAAGATATCTTTTTAAAGATAAATTGAAGTGAATATTTGGCAAGTTATTTAATTTATGGAAGATTAATAACAAGGGCCTAATGATTATTATGGTGCTGAATATTTGTTGGTTTGCTTTGATAGTTAAATAACCGACTATCAATATTTACCTTTAAATGGGCATTTGTTGTGATTTGCTTCAATTTGAATGCTACACTTATTTTAAAATAAGCGCTCGTTATTCGGTTTAGCCAGGAGAGGACCTTTGTGACATATAACCCATTCTGAATAATATTATGTCGTTATGGATAGCATTTGAAGACCGGGTATTTTCGAGAATGAGAGGATAACTGTTGATTGTCGCTGCACTGAGTCACGCTAGTATAGAGATTCCCTAAGTGATGGGAAGTCTGATCGGGATTGTGAATGCCCGGATTGCAAGGGCTTCTTTGGAAGTTCCTTCGGTTCTGTTCGAACCCAGAATAGACTTGAATGGATTGTATGTCTGACATTACAAATTGAGATATAAAGAAGATTTCTTTCAAATACATTTCTGTTGATGGCGGAGAAATTATTGTCTTAGCTTAACACCCTTCTCTGAGAAGTACGAGCTCAGAGGTTATGTAGTTGAAGGTTATCAGCGATATACTCCCAATTTGGTAGTGTGGCATGTTGTGTGCTGCTGATCATTTGTTGATCAAAGCGTGGCTTTTGTATAAAGCGTAGCTTTGTGGACGAGACTTTGTCGAAGCTCACACCCCGGAATGGTCGAAACAGGAAGGATGCGGCAAGGTTATTGGGGGTAGCACCCTTTAGGGTATGTGCATTTCCTTCTGGATAGAGGTGGTATCATGGTATGAAGCCCAAATATTTAACCTATGTGGTTACTGCAAATTTATTACTTTGTGGTTGTTGGTTATCGGGATCCTGGGAAAGGTCGTTTATGACCGAGGGATGGCATACTCGTGTCAGTAGTTACCCAGTTAGGGGTGACCTGGCCTTGTGTTGGCAGAGATCCGGTTAGGTTCTCCGGGCGTCTTTCCAGAGGCGTTTCCATGTGACAATGGGAAGTTCCTTGGCCTGACCATTTGTTGGAAATCCAAAGAAACAATACGAGCCTTGTACGGTTTTAGTTGTAGAACCTGCCATTTACTTATGGTGATCACCACTGTTTAGATGGTAACTATAGTAGGCATAGTTCGGAATGTCTATGTTAGCTAAGATTTATATCATTACTTTCGAAATGTTTTCCTACACTTTGCACTTATAGCAATAATATCAAATAAATTTGCATATCAAGCATGTTTGACTATCATAAGGAGAAATCTCCGCCGATTCTGCGTTTGCATTGTGTGTGTGTGCGGGAGGCCTTATGGTAGTCTCATTTTCTAAAAGCATTGCGAATCTAATTTAAAAAGATTTCTTTGTTTGTTTTTAAAAGATAAACTGTTTAAGTTCTCACACCAGTCCCATGACTGACTTGGAGTTTATTGTTCTCTTCCTAAACTCTAGGTGCCCATCAATTTCTACACGGGCAGTCCAGAGTCAGGTTATCAGGTCATATTGGAATTCAGGAGTTGCTGTAGAGATCCAGAGGCAGGTTGGATGGCTTGGCGTATCAACTAGTATATAGTATTTGTTTTCTGCTGTTTGTTGTTGTATACTCTGATAATGTAATGATAATGTGATGTAAAGTAATAACTGATACAGTTCTTTGTTTTAAAGATATTCATTTATCTATTATATTTTTTCCGCTGCGATTGTGAGATTTTGATATTGTTTCTATTTTCTTCTTCTATCTTCTACCTCTTCTTTAACCCTAACGGTACGGTTTTCCGGCCTTCGATTGCTTGACAGTTGATACAGTGGACGTATTAATGTCGGCCTTCATGGAGTCGAAGAATCCGGTCCGTCACACATATTTTATATAAACTATTTTAAAAATATATTTATAATTATTAAGATTTTCAAATTTGTTAAACTATTTAACTAATATTAACTTTATAAATTATTTTAATCTATTTTAAACCAATTTAATTTATTTTAAAACTAACTAAACCATGTTAATTTATTTTAGATATAATTAATCTATTTTAAAGCTATTTAATCTATTTTAATTATATTTAATCTAATTTAAATCTATTTAACTATCTTAAATCAATTTAAAAGTATTTTACCCATAATTAAACTATTCTAGAGCATTTTGACTATTTATAACTATTTAAAACTAATTTCTAAATTTCCAAACTAAGTACGTGGAAGAGTTTATATTCATTTCATTTGGTTTTAAAAGAAAATAAGGCTAAATGATGTTATAACCTAATTTGGGATTTTGAATGTTATAATAAATTGAAATGATGATTTTGAAGCAAGGACTTAACCTATTTTGGAAATAAGAGTTTTGAAAGAAATTATGATTTTGAAACGATACGATTTAAAAGTGGTATAATTTTGAGAATACAATATTTCGTTAAAAGCTGTGAATTTGACTTCGAAAGGGAATATAATTATCGAATTATGATTTCAAATGTGATATGATTTCAAAAGGCGAATATGATTTCAAAAGTAAGTAATGGTTTCAAAAATGATATGATTTTGAATCAAATATGATATTTTGGTATCAATTATGAAATGATTTTGGAAATGTAAAAGAACCATCTGTGTTTGTACTAAGCGATGAGTTGTTAAAGAGACCGGGATCAGATATTGTCATACTCTCTACCAATACCAAAAACCATTTTGACAACTGTGTACACGGTGGAGATTCTAGAATGAAGTAGGATGGTGGCGATGATCCTATATGAGCTATATACGTGGACCCGACTCCCGTGAGTTGGCATAAGGTGGCTAAAAAGAAGCAATTGATGGGCCAATAAGGTAGCTCCTCTGATCGGACACATTCCATCGATACTATATTCTGACTTTTGATTTATTCGGTGGCCACCCTTCGATTTTTACTTGGGAGTGTGTTTCGAGATGGGCGATAGTGGATGCTATGTGTTACCACCAGTCCGAAAGTGTAATTGGTATATCTACCCTGACATTGCCTAGTTGTACCGTGTCACCTACCCTAGCGCACCTTTTACGATTTTGGTTTATACCATACCTATGGAGTGCCCTTTGACTTACATCTAGTACGGGTGGGATTATGGTACTGTATAGGCTATGGGAATATATAAAATGTGTTAAGGGGTAAATTGGTAACGCCTTAACGTTACTTTAATAGTTTAGTTTACTATAGACATATTATAGTAGCGAATTACTACATAATAGATAGTTTAACGGATCCTTACGAGATGTAAATCCGAACATCTCTTAAGTTACTACACTCACGTTATGGATAGGAGACATCAAACCCCATAAACATCTGTGATGCTGTTCCACTCATATTTATTTACCGTTGATTTAACTCATATAGGATCCCTTAGTTCCGACTCGAGTGTTTTTTCTTTTCAATTCGCTTGGGTCAGCCTGAGCATTTCAGGATTTGAAGACTTTATTTCTAGAGGATGAAGACGAAGATTGTGTTACTATTATTTATTATACTATTCCACTGCATTCATACTATTCCACTGCGTTCATACTATTCCACTGCATTGTTATTCATCTCTGCTGTAGGTAACTCTGATTTTGTATTGTATAGGTATAATCAAATGTTTTGTAAACAGCTTCATGAACTGTTAATTGATTATTATATTTTAGTCATTTCGCTGTTAGATTCTGTTTTGTTTTCTTCCTTCCCCTTCTTTTCTTATTCACCCCAATAACAATTCTCCCTTTTGTATGGTTTGAGTCCGACGTGTGTAGTTTATCGTCGATTTAAACTGTCCAAAAAGGCAGGATGTTACAGTTTACAAACAAAGGTTAATAAATTTACGTACAAAATAATTGATTTCATACTCTATATTAAAACCAATTGCAATTAATAACATATGATTATATCAATTTATACATAATATATTCTATTCCTTAATAACCTTTATTATTTAAATTGATTGAAATTACGTTAACATGGTATAGTAATCAATTACATTCAATCCATATTAGCAAATTATATGTTAATACGTGTTACCATCTTTTATCTCTATAACTCCCTATCTTGAGACTCACTTTAGTAAAGAAAATTAACGAGTAATTCCGTCTATTAAAGTGAAGAATAGGGCTGGTTAAGGGCGACCATCTATAACATTATCTTAAACATTTATTGAATATGTCGATAAATGAAATATGACTTTTCTTTTCTATCTCAAGTGGATCGACATATGCAGTAAATGCTTAATCCAAAACTATTGGTGGCTAAAGGATCTGCCAAAATAAAATGTAATAACTAAATGTAAAGCACATCACAGAATAGTAATCAACATCATATATATATATACATATACACTAATACATGTTTAGTACAATACAATATTAATACAATAAAGCTGGTACTCGACCACATCATATACATCAAATCAAATATAAATACATCAGAGTATGCGAAAGAATAGAAATTACTCAAGAGAAAGAAGAGCTGATATCCAACATCAACTTCAAGCTAAGTCCAATAGATGATACGTGAAACAACTCGGTCAGACCCGAGTATAAATACATGCGTCAGTCTAGCTTCACAAATCAGTCAATATCGATAATATGAAGCAGAATAATCATGAAGATACTTTTTCGCGAAAGAGAAGAATGAATCGATAAAATCATAGGCTCAACACTTAAGTAACAAACGCTACTTAAGTGACCAAATATCTCGAAAGAGGTAACTCAAACTCAATACTCAAATAAAATACAAGTGCCTCATATCATCGGCATTCATAAAACATCAGGAAAAACCTAAACCCGCCATCTTGGCAAACCCAAAACAGCATAAAAAGATCTCATCTCAAGCATGCCATAAGGCAAATATATCTCCAAAGAGGAGAATAAAATCTCAAGTAAACGCCAAAAGGAAAATCTCATAACACCAGTGTAGGCAATTCAAATCTCAAAAATAGAACTTCTAAGAGTTCAAATTCTCGAAAGGTATTCGCCACAAATATATATCGAATGGTTCAAAGGACCAATTTCGAAAAGGACGATACAATAGGGAAAATAGTCAAAGGAACCATCTCAAAAGTACTTGTACGTGCATATGGTCGAAGCCTTGTCAAGTACTGTTATCTCAATAGGTACCTCGCCTGAAGGCAAAACGTCGCAATGACAAATAAGCCGCAATGGCAAATATGTCGCAATGGAAAACGTCTCGAAGACAAATATACCACAATGGCAAACACAGCAATGGCAGTGACCCGAAGGTCCAGTACTGGCATGCCACAATGGAAAATGTGTCACAAACTTTCAAATAGGAACTCGAATAGTGTTAACGTGCATCCCATACCACACGTTCGCACTACATGGTTTACTAATCACCAGTAAATTTCACACTTAAGCAGTGAAAAGTTTACCTCATCTCATTGGTAAACTCGACCCGAAGGTCAAAGTGATCATACGGACAAGTCAGGAATTAACCGATTAGATAAACACACATGTCCCATACCATGTGTTTTACCAGACCGTTTAATTCTCCTTCTCATTCACTCGAATAGTGGAAAAATGTGTACTTTGTATATAAAATAATTTATTTGAGAAAACAAACTTTTAAATCCATTTTCCGAAATCAATTTTGAAGACAATATTTGAAAATTCCCTTATTAGAGAATAAACAGATTTTATAGCTTAAAATAATTTAAAAATATTACATAATAATTATTTTAAAGGCAAATTTATTTCAAATATTATTTCAAAATTATTTGGAAAAATCTGTGCTCCAAATCAAAGAATTCACTCAAAACTGTCATTCAAATTCAATTCAAATTCATCAAAACTTGGCTAGCCTGTTGATAGGCATCATTTCTCTCAAAATATCTCAAAACATCTTCAAAATCGAAAGAGAATAAGAATAAAAATGAGCTAATACAATTCTAACTTCAAAGATTGTTTGCTGATGTCATCTTGCTCTCAGGACATCAACATACAATCATAATTTCAGCCAAGCAAACTTTAAAATTCCAAAAAACACAAATAATGAAACTTGTGGCACATGATCTAAGCTTTTCGGAACATCCAAAATTATCAAATTCGGTAAAGAAATGAAGAAGTTATGGCCAATTTCTTTTCATTGTCAAACACAGAGAAAATATTGGTTTTGCTCTCGGGATAGCAATAAAAAATTAGACTTTGACATAGTTAACCTCAATATTATAGAAAACTCAATAAATGATAGTTGCAGTACATGATTTGGGATTTTCGGAATATTAAAAATTATCAAATTCGGTTAGGAAGCGAAGAAGTTATGGCCAATTTCATTTTTGTTTCAAACACAGAGAAAATATTGGTTTTGCTCTCGAGATAGCAGTAAAAAATTCGATTTTGACATAGTTAACCTCAAAATTACAGACAACTCAACACATGAAAGTTGTATTACATAATTTAGGCTTTCCAAAACATTAAAAATTATCAAATTCAGTTAAGAAACGAAGAAGTTATGGCCCATTTTGTTTCACTTTCAAACATAGAGCAAATATTGGTTTTGCTCTCGATTTTGATATAGCTAACCTCAAAATTACAGAAAACTTAATCCATGAAAGTTTTAGTACATGATTTTTTCTTTCTGGAACATTCAAAATTATCAAATTCGGATCAAAAAACAGAAAGATATAGCTCAAACAATAACAGATTCAAACTAAGGGAATTCTGTCAAAGACAGAACTGTGCTTCTGTTTTCAAGTCAGTTTCAGGTCAATTAAATGGTAAAATATCGAAATGTAACCTGGAGAGAAATTATTCTTTATTGATTCTAGTTTCTAGAAAAAATATTTGACCTAAATCAGATAAGAAACGAGTAACTTATGGCTAAAACACTTCTCAGTAGCTTGATTTTGTGAGTTTAGATACTCACCTTGCTGCCATAGATGATTACACAACAATTTTGAGCCAAAGATTGCAACTCTCTCTCAAGAACAGACTAAAGAAACCTGTAGAAACTAGTAACAGATGCATGCAAACAAAGAGAGAAGAAAATCAACAAATTTTCACTGTAAAATAGATTTTGATGAGGAGAATGGTTTTAGAAATCGATTACCTGAAGTTAGCTCTTGAATTTCCATTTTAAAAGTACAAATTTTCATTTCATTTTGATAAATTCTTGCTTAGATTTGAAGGAGGAAAGGTTCGGCCATCGCTTTCATTTTCTGGAAACTTTGAGAAGAAGGAGAATGGAGTACGTATAGGTTACTTCTTTCTCATTTCTCATTTTTCATTTCTTAGTTATAAGCTAGTTAGAGCTAACTAATGGGCCAAGATCCAATAATGAAAAGAGGTTAGCTTAATGTTAATTACTTAAACTCTTTTTATATGTTAACAATGAATGTTAACAAATGTAATCTACCATATTTCATATTTCTCTTTTCTAAAAATTATAAAACTATAATCTCATGACAATAAAATGTTTTTACACACAAATAAAATGTTATTTATAATTTTAAAGCATTTTATTAACATAATTCTCTATATTTAAAATAAATAACAGTTTTACATTTTTAATTACAAATATCATTGTAATTAACATT
Organism: Allium cepa; assembly: GCA_030765085.1. NCBI lineage: Eukaryota > Viridiplantae > Streptophyta > Magnoliopsida > Asparagales > Amaryllidaceae > Allium > Allium cepa. The sequence continues at coordinate 1,050,332,669 of CM060941.1, forward strand.
ATGAATTACACAAAAATCACATTTTTGTGTAATAAAATTTTATAACCCGTTTCAAATATTATATTTTTAAAATCAATTCCACCATTTTTTAAATATATCTCATCTTCAAATTAATTATTTCTTTTAAAAATCATTAAAAGAATGAAATAGCAATAATTTACAAAATTATTGCATTAAATCTAAATAAAACACATTTCACTCATTTTATTATCTCAAACCATCTTAATAAACTTTCCGAACTTTATTTTTCTTATTTTATTCTCATTTAAATTGCTTATTCTCAATAAACAATAAAAATCCTCTATTTATTATTACTTAACACTACTAAATTATAACCTCAGTTATAATTTAATATTCTTAGGTAATCGCTAAAACCTTGGTTGTTACAATCTCATTAAAATTAGTTGTTTTAAGATTTATCTTAAGGTCAAAATTTCTAATCTAATAAGATTCAATTTAATAAATCATAAATTTTAATTTCTGACAATATTAAAGTCCAAAACCTTATTAAATTTAATATTTTTAATTATCAAAAATACGGGTTGTTATAGTCTCCCCTACTCAAAACTTTTCGTCCTCGAAAAGGAACAAGAAGGAATCAAGGAATTTGAAATATTTTATCTAAATAATCTGTCTATAAAAAATTTAACTTACATATTTAAGTTTAATATAAATTTGAAAATAACTCAACTTCCATGAAAAATTTCGGCAGCGTCTCCATTGCATGGTTAGGTCCAAAAAAATAATAATGTCAATAATAAACGTATATATATCATATCTCAAAAATAAATATCCCAACCATGGGATAACAATAAAATGTCGCTATAAAACCATAATCCAAAAACGTACATATTTGTTGGGAAAACAACTTTATTTATGATACCAAAAGCAGTAACTATTGCTTCCATAAACCTGTATTTCACTTATATAATCCAAAATAGTGAGAATTATGTACTAGAGAGATAGTTAAGTTGTTTCAATTTGAAACAAATACAGATCAATATAAAACATAGTCAAACAAATAATACAACCATTTATGCAACCAAAGAATCCATCATACATCCATAACAACCAAAACCAATGGTTTGTTTTGTTTAAAAACTTTTAATCATGCAAGGTGATAAATAAACTATCGAGTGTACCCTATGCTCAACAGCCTTTGATAATTACTATATAGATTAGTCATACAGCCTCAACAACTAGAAGTATCCTTTCCCAAACTTCAAATCAGCCAAACAAAAGGAATTTTAAATTTATTTAAGTTTATTCGATTGGTTTTTTCATCATTTACCTTTCATTCATTTATTTATATAAAGATCAATCACTTACATAATTTGGTTTCCATTAAAGATTTAAGTCATTAATAAATCATTTCAAAAAAAAATATTACTTAAGCTTCTACTGCCTTATTTAAGTTTATAACTTAATTCGGTTATTGAATAAAAATTTAAGTTTTTGGTATTGCCCTTGAAGAGAAAAGAAATATTTCGATATATCTGAAAATTCAATTAAAACATTTAAACTCATTCACTTAGTAAAAATATAAGGTATATTTAAAATATCCTCATAGCATTATGCATAGATTTTTTCAAAAGTCTAAAACAATGTTAGAAATTTATATCAAAACATTATCATAAGCTTTAAAATAAAGTTCCTTAAATCCGATAATTTATTAGACTCGATATTTTTAAAATAAGTATAAACTCAAGATTATTAAACTGAAACTAATAGTATACTCAAATCTTACATTAGATTTCTAAATCAACATATAAAATTTCATATCTTTATAATTAATTTTACGCACTTGTTTTAAAAAGAATATTCATATCATGAAAAAGCATTTATCATGGTTTAATACAAAATTTCAAACACTACATGTGATGACGCGGAATTTTAAAAAATACCAATTTAATAATCTGAATTAAAAATTAAATTGATTTGATAATCTTTGTGATAAGATTTGAATTAATTTAATAATCCAATTAAAATAAATATTTAATTGATAGATTTTATCTTTTTAAATCTAATAATTGTTTTATATTTATAATGTATATAGAATATGTATATATTGTAAATAGATCTTGTTTTAAATTTAATAAATAAATAAATCCCGTTTTCTAAATATATATATATATATATATATATATATATATACATATATACATATATCTTTGGTAAGATTGGGTATAATTTTAAAGTTAAACTTTTAAAAGGTTATTTAATAAATAAAATATGGTTTTTAAATTGATAAGATAAAAATTTAATTTGTTTAAATTGGTTTATTTGATATTAAATTTAAAAAAATATATAATAAATAACTATATGATTTTAAATACATAAGGTAAATATTGAAGTGGTTTAAAATAAGTTTTAACTCAAGTTTAAATTTAAATAAGATTAACAATAAGGTTTATTTTGATTTTCTTTTAAATATAATTGGATAAAATAAATAATTTATTAATAAAGAAGACAATTTCTTTTATAAATTATTTATAGTTATCAAATTTGGTTATTTTCAAAATATAACAATACATTGTTTTTAACAAATAGATTTTTAATAAAAATAATTGTTTTTAAAAATTTAATTGTGTAGTTATATATGTATATATATAACTTGATTTGAATTTGAATTCAAAGCTTTTAAATTTAAAGTATAAATAATTTTAATTTGTTTTAATTTTAAAATATTTGCATAAACTTTATTTTATAAATAAAATTGGATTTATTCATTTTAAAATTTTCTACATATAAATGAGTACATATTAACTAATTAATTAAACAAAGATTCACATTTATCTCATATTAATATGTTAACTAATTAACATTTAATAATAACTAATTAAATTTAAAGACAAGTGTAATCTTCATAGGCTTTATAATAACATATGTTAGATTATAAAGTAAGGTTTATGACAAATGTTAGAATTAAAGACAAGTGTCAAGATTGAATTTAGCCTTTTCTTTTGTTTTTGTTTTCAAATAATATCAGCTTATATAAGATCTTCTTTCCCTCATTTTTCTTTTCTTCTTCTAAAATCTAAAGCCAAACAAATCTAAAAAAAAACCTTCTGAAATCGGTAATCACTTTCCAAAATCAAAGAAAACCTTTTCAAATCTGAATCATCTTCAAATCATGCAAATCTGTAAGCATGCAAGCCAAACTGTTTTAAACCTGCATTTTATTAAAACCTGCACATCTTCAAAACATCACCTAAAAAATCATTCTGCAAACTCTAAAGCTTGCGTTTCACTTAAATATGGAATTTCAAAGCATGCATGCAATTGTAAAATCAGGAAGCAAAGCATTGCAGAAAAACAGGATTTAAAGTTTACAATCATAAAGAAGCATATTCCAGTTTCAACAATCTGATTAGAAAGAGGAAAGTTTTAAATGGCCCTGTCTTCCAATTTAATCTATGAGTAACTTTATTTTAAAAATAAAATTTTAGTATAAATCTCTGGTTGCATGTTTGTGATGATGAGATGAATGTATTTGTGTGAACCTGCTATGTATATATATATACATATATATATATACATACATGTGTGTGTGTGTGTGATATATGTTTATGTTCAACAGAATTTACTCTGTTCAATATTTCCTGATTCATGTTTTTGATTTGAGTTCAATCCACTCTATAAACGATTATTATTAGGACCTATTTTACAAACTTGATGTTGAATTAACATAAATTAAGGTTTAAAACTTAATTTAATTAAATTAAAACTTGAGTACCTCTGTATATCTTAAAATATCACTGCATGTTTTAAAAACATAAAATTTCAAACTATGAAATTTAAAGATTCAGATTAGGGAATGAATTCATAAATCAAATCATGATTTTTAGCATTAAAATCCAGATTTTTAAGAATAAGGGTTAGGTGAAGTTCTGTAATGAACAGAAAAGGAAAAATAAGGGGTTTCTGGTAATCTCTACAATTTTGGATGTTGTAATCTTCAGTATTGATTGGGAATTGAGCATGGATTCAGGGACAAATATTGGATGATGTAATTCATCAAGGAGGCAGTGGCAGTTGAATTTCTTCTGTAAATCTAGTTTCTACAGGGTTGATTGTTTTGTTTGGTTCGTCATATCTGGAAGATCGAGTGTAGCCAAACTTAGGGGAATGGTAGAGGATGAGTCGACGATGGAGTGAACGGAGGCGCAAGCGTTCAGATGGTCGGAGCGATGTGGATGTGGCGATGACAGGTTTTGGGAATTAATTGCTGTTGGTTTCCAGGTTTTGGTTAAATGCTCATTTTTGTTTCGAGTGGTTGTGATGGTTTCAGGTGGACGTGATCTAGTTTGGTGATGGTCGGCAATGTGGGGAAGGCCTGGAGGGTGATCGGTGTTGGCCAGAGTCACGGTGCATGTGCACCGTGCAATTTGAAAAGTTCTGATGAACTTGTTGGTGTAGGGAAGTTGGAACTCGAATTTACTCGAGTAAGTGTTGGGGATTACTCGGAGCAAATAGGGTTTTGACTCGAAGCATAGTTAGGTTGGCTCGGGTCGATGTGGTTATTACAGTTTTTCTGTAAACTGTCTGAAATTTTAAATTTAAACTAAATTTAAATGAATTTCAAAGTTGAGATGGTAGATTTAAACAAATTTAAATCTAGTATGTAGTATAGATTCAAATGGTTTTGAACCTTAAAGGTTTTTAAATTTTGAAACTGGTTTTTCAGTTTAAAATAAAAGAAACCTGACAGTTTTCTTGAAATTGAATTTTATTTTACAAATCTGGAACATAATTTAAACAGTAGTTTGAATTTAAATATTAAGTTCAGTTTTTTTAAGAGTTTTGAATCTTCGTGTTTTAAAATGAAATTTGGATTTTAAATAAAGAGTTTTAAAATCAAGGTTTAAATCGAAAGTTTAATTCAAGTTTAAATCAAATGATTTAAATAAAGAATGGGTTCAAGTATCTTGAATTCAAATCTGGATATTTGAATGAGTTTTAAAAATTCTGAATGTTTTCAAACACAGTTAAATTTAAATTGCTTGTTAGAGGTAAATTTGTTTTCAAACAAATATTTAAACTTGATTCTTTTGTAATGAAGTTCTTTATAAAAGGTTTATAAATGGAAGTTAAATGGTAATGTACTTAAAATTTAATTTTAAATAAAATTAAGTAAATTAAGGCTTATCTTATATAAGTTTTAAATGTAACTAATAAATGTTATTTACATTTATTTTAAAGGATTATAAATGGAATTTAAATTTGGTTAATGTTTAAATAAATATCATTTTGAATTTTAGATTCAAAATGTAATTTGAATTTAAATTTAAAAATGCAATGTTCTAAGTACACTTTAATATTTATAAAATCATTAACAAGAAATGGATTTTCTTAGAGATTATTAAAGTATTAAAATGATTATATGAATAAGATAATTAAGGAATGTCTTATTTATTTAATGTATAAACTAATAATTTAGATTAGTTTATAACTATGAAGTAAATTAAGAAAACTAATTAAAGAATGATTAATAGTTAATGAAGGTCATTAACTAAGGATTATTTAACAATTAATTAATATGATTAATTTTTAATAATTAATTAGATTAATTAACCAAATGATAATAAATTGTGAAATTTATTTAAATTTAATTACTTAATGTAATTAATGAAGTTTATTGTGATTAGTTTAAATTAATTAATTAATTAAGTTTAATTAATTTTAATCATTTGTTGGTTTGATAATAATTACTTAATGTAGTTAATGGAATGTAATTACTCAGTGAAGTAATTAAAGATAATTACTGGATATAATTAGTGGAAGATGTTTTAATTGTGGAGGTATAATTTGGATTAAATTACTTTGTATAATTAATCAAGGGGTTAATTAAAGAAATTAATTAAGGAGTAATTAATCCGATGAAGTAATTAAGGGAGTTAATTACAGAATGAGATTAATCAAAGGTGATTAATAGATATGGTTTAATTGAGATGAATTACTGAACGTAATTAATTTAAATAAGGTAATTAATTAAATATAATTAAGGATCATTAATTAATATAATTAATGATGTGATTAATATTGATTAATTAATATTAATTAATCAATAATAAGTGATTAAGGTAATTAATTAATTGTAATTAAATAAGTTTTAATGTAATTAATTATAGTTAATTAATTAAGGAAGTAATTAAAGGTTAATTACTGTATTTGGTTTAGAGTAATTAACTTTGTGAAATTAATTAAAGTATAATTAATCAGGGGTGATTAATTAAGATGATAAACTAGAGGATAATTAATTAATTTGTAATTAATTATTGAATATGTAAGAAAGATTTATATTGATGTAGTAATTAATTTAATTCACTTTAAATTAATTAGAGATGATGTAATTAATTTAATTCATTTTAAATTAATTATAGATGGCATGATTATAGATCATTGCTTATGAATGAATGATATTGGTTGCCTTGAATGGTTTGAAATCTCAACTATGAGATTAGTAATGTTGAGTGACATAGATGCATTGGTTGCATTGCGATGATGATATGGATTACCTTTTGATAATGATAATGTGGATTATCTGTTGTGACGATAATGTTGATTATCTATTGTGATATGTGAATTATCTATCTGTGTGTATATAGATAATTTTATTGAATTGTTTTAAACTCTAAAACAACTTGGACCTAAAAGACACGCTTTGGATTTCGATGAGACCGAGATCGGGTTTCCATATTTGGATATCCGAAAACAACATAGATCCAAATTAACGATAGGTCGTGAATCTTATGTGAAGAGTGAAGACTCGAGGTGTAAGGACTATTCGTCAGTATAACTCTGAGGGTGATTCCAAGATGAGTTTGACGGAGATAGTACTTTCAGACTCGAGATGAAGATTTAGAGTTCAAGGGTTATCGTCGTTAACTCTAAGGGTGATTCCAAAATGAGCGGAACGAGATAATGCCTTCAGTTTCGTTCGAACCCGGAACGAACTTATATGGATTGAATGCTTTCAGAACATCGTCAGGTGGACGATGAACATTATAGGTGATGTGTCCTATAAAGGTAATCGTAGCCTCAAGCCTCATCAACCGGGAATGGCTAAAACAGGGGAGGTGCAGCAAGGCTAAGTGGGTCATGCCCAAGTTGGACAGGATTTTCCTTTGTCTAAAAGTCCCTTTCTATTCGACTTAGTGGGCGGTTGGAATTGCGCACCAACTGCGGGGTTGTCTTGTTCGGAATTGTTCAGTAAGGAATGGTTCCGGCATTTGTTGCAAGGGATTGGGAGTGATCCTCGGTACGGTGATCTAGGCCACGTACCGTGACGAGCGGTACCCTGGTAGCCCTGCCATTGTATGGAATCCAAAATCCAATAAGTGCCAACCGTTTTGATTGTATTACCCACTTTTGTGGCTAGTAGCTGGAATTTAATAGATGTAACAATTTCGGTTATTTCATATTTACTTGAAAACCCTAGACATATTATAATATCACCGGATTTCCTATCAAATGTTTTGGTTAGCGTAAGGTAAATTTTTTTCCATGTTTATGTGTGGGAAGTCTTACGTGATACCTTTCTTTCAAAATGTTTTTAAAATTAAGCAACTTTAACATGTTACTCACACCAGACCCATGTCTGACCCGGAGTTTATTTCTGTTTCTTGAACTCTTCGGTACTCAAATTTTTACGAGTAGCCAAGGGATTCAGGTTAGCTTTGACGAATTATGGAGGAGCAATGGAGCAAGAGGCTTCGACGATATATAGTTTCCGCTGTGTGTTTTCTGTATTGGTATCTCTTTGTTGTGTTGTATTGTAATAACTAGACAGGTGTTTATAACTGTCTAGTATGTGTTGTATAAACGATGTATCTCTGATAATTGTTGTATATTATGTAATACTTATGTTATTAATATAATTTACTCGTTCCACTGTTTAGATTCTGATGTGTTGTTTTCTTCTTTCTTCTCTTTCTTTCTCTTTTCTATCCCTTTCTTTCTTATTAATGATGTGTCATTCTATGGATATGAATGGAGGGTCGTTATAGTGGTATCAGAGCATTAGGTTGAGCGAATACCTAGGCTCTGGAGTGATTTCTTTTTTGAGAGAGCGTATTTGTAATTTTAAATATATTTATATAAATTTATCTATTTCTACCTATCTGTAGGATTACCCGTTCGGGTTTTCCAATATAGGTTATAAAGGTAGATTAGGTAGTGGTGTTTGTAACATGACTACCATTGGTTGGAGTTTGATGTTAAGGTTGGAAGTGTATCTGTCGAGACTGTAGACCGAATACTGTCTCGACTTAGTTGTGCATAGTGTAGAGATTCCATCGATCTCTGAAGGAAACCTGTTAAGGTTCAGAGTCCATCTTTGAGTTGGATAAGTAGAGTTTGGATCTGTCAGTTGGGCAGAAGCAAGTCATGGCATTTTGATACCTCAGGAAGTGTAGCTGCGTGATGAGATGCAGTGACCATGCATTGTTTCCGATGATGTTTTCTTTGGAATAAGTCTTAGGAAGTAGATCTGCTTCGGTGTTGTGGCTGGGTTCAGCAGGATGTTTTTGTCTGGTTTGAGGTCCGAGTTTCTCGAAGAACTTTGGATTAGGAAGTTTGGCATCGGTGTCAGCAATGCAGCTCGGAATGTTCTGTGTGCCGACAGGGAGGTCTTAGCTGAGTAGTTTTCTGGACGTGGAGTTCAGAAGCAGCAGAGTGGATCCGTTTCTTCAATGGATTGGCTAGGCCAGTGTAAGCTGTTCTGTTTGGTAAAGAGAGAACAGTTTTCTTCGAAAATTGATCTGGGTGGATCGCAAAAGTGACTTGCGATAGTTGAGTGTTCTCTTGGATTGTCAGAGATTTTCTGGATGACTTCTGGAAGACAGAGGTTTGTTCGCATCTGAAGATTGAGTTTTCATATCGACTAGAATTCCAGGAGCGGAACTGGTGGTTCAGCTTAGTAGGAGATGGTTCCTAGAGATAGAGTTTGATGAACCAGCTCAGATTCTTGGAGGAACTTATGAGATTTCTTTATGAATCTGTTGAACCATATTTCTGGGAAGTGATGTTCAGTTTATGCTCGTGTTCTTCATCGGCATTTTCTTATCTACTTTGAATCAAAGTTGTGCAGCGGAAACAGTTTGGGAGTGTTTCTGTTGTCTTTTCCGGATTAGGAGAAGTTTGTTGTCTTCTGCTGGTTATGGAGTAGAGTTGTGTTCTTGGCTTTGGATTGATCTTGAGGAGATCATTGAGTTGGTTTTTTTTTTGTTCTGATTTTTTCTAGAGGAATCGGCAAGGGGTTGACTCGATCAGTTTGGATGATGGCAGCCCATGATCGTCCGAAGACATTTTGTGGATAAGAGACGGAGGAATTAGGATTCTGTAGTCGAAGATTTGTTTTGGATAAGTTTTCTCCGTTCCAAGGAGCTATAAGATGGGGTAAGGCTGAAAAGCTAACTTCGAGATGTTTGGATCTTTTCTATTTTTGGTTGGATCAGTATTGGGTTTTCAGGATTGAATTTCCAGTCTGGATAACTGGGATTCGATATGTTTCACGTATCTCTGAGGGAGTACGTGTATGGTCTATCTCTGGTGGTAGAACCAGCAGTTCAGGGAAGTTTGGTTGTTGAATCAGACTCGTCTGTAGTCTGATATGCTGTCTAGTTTTGTAGATCTAGATGAGTAGGAGCCCTGTAGCTTAGTAGTATTGATTGTTTGGAATCTATAGAGCGAGTATCCCGATATTTTTACCGGGGAAACTCGAGGAAACTCTATCCAGAATTTTATCTGGATAGATAGATTTGATTGATTGGGTGAATTGATTTCTATGGTTGTTAGGATATGTTTGATATATGCTTGTGTTATAAAATTAAATCTTTAAATAGATTATTAAATTTTCTTTGTTTTAAATTTCGGGGACGAAATTCTTTTAAGGGGGGACGAATATGATGACCCGAAATTTTAAACAATATCAATTTAATAATCTGAATTAAAAATTAAATTGATTTGATAATCTTTGTGATAAGATTTGAATTAATTTAATAATCCAATTAAAATAAATATTTAACTGACAGAATTTATCTTTTTAAATCTAATAATTGTTTTATATTTATAATGTATATAGAATATGTATATATTGTAAATAGATCTTGTTTTAAATTTAATAAATAAATAAATCCTATTTTCTAAATATATATATCTTTGGTAAGATTGGGTATAATTTTATTAAAAGGTTATTTAATAAATAAAATATGGTTTTTAAATTGATAAGATAAAAAATTAATTTGTTTAAATTGGTTTATTTGATATGAACTTTTAAAAAAAAATTAATAAATAACTATATGATTTTAAATTCATAAGGTAAATATTGAAATGGTTTAAAATATGTTTTAACTCAAGTTTAAATTTAAATAAGATTAACGATAAGGTTTATTTTGTTTTTCTTTTAAATATAATTGGATAAAATAAATAATTTATTAATAAAGAAGACAACTTCTTTTATAAATTATTTATAGTTATCAAATTTGGTTATTTTTAAAATATAACAATACATTGTTTTTAACAAATGGATTTTTAATAAAAATAATTGTTTTAAAAATTTAATTATGTAGTTATATATGTATATATATAACTTGATTTGTATTTGAATTCAAAGCTTTTGAATTCAAAGCATAAATATTTTTAATTTGTTTTAATTTTAAAATATTTGCATAAACTTTATTTTATAAATAAAATTGGATTTATTCATTTTAAAATTTTCTACATATAAATGAATACATATTAACTAATTAATTAAACAAAGATTCACATTTATCTCATATTAATATGTTAACTAAATAACTAATTAACATTTAATAATAACTAATTAAATTTCAAATAATTTCAGCTTATATAAAATCTTCTTTCCCTCATTTTTCTTTTCTTATCCTAAAATCTAAAGACAAATCTCAAAAAAACAAACCTTCTGAGATTGGTAATCACTTTCCAAAATCAAAGAAAACCTTTTCAAATCTAAATCATCTTCAAATCATGCAAATCTGTAAGCACGCAAGCCAAACTGTTTTAAACCTGCATTTTATTAAAACCTGCACATCTTCAAAACATCACCTGAAAAATCATTCTACAAACTCTAAAGCCTGCATTTCACTTAAATCTGGAATTTCAAAGCATGCATGCAATTGTAAAATCAAGAAGCGAAGCGTTGCAGAAAAACAGGATTTAAAGTTTACAATCATAAAGAAGCACATTCCAGTTTCAACAATCTGATTAGAAATAAGAAAGTTTTAAATGGCTCTGTCTTCCAATTTAATCTGTGAGTAACTTTATTTTAAAAATAAAATTTTAGTATAAATTTCTGGTTGCATGTTTGTGATGATGAGATGAATGTATTTGTGTGAACCTGCTATGTATATATATATATATGTGAGATATATGTTTCTGTTCAACAGAATTTACTCTGTTCAATATTTCCAGATTCATGTTTTTGATTTGAGTTCAATCCTATCTATAAACAATTATTATTAGGACCTATTTTACAAACTAGATGTTGAATTAAAATAGATTAAGGTACAAAACTTAATTTAATTAATTAAAACTTGAGTATCTTTGTATATCTTAAAATACCAGTGCATGTTTTAAAAACATAAAATTTCAAACTATGAAATTTAAAGATTCAGTATTAGGGAATGAATTCATAAATCAAATCATGATTTTTAGCATTAAAATCCAGATTTTTAAGAATAAGGGTTAGGTGAAGTTCTGTAATGAACAGAAAAGGAAAAATTAGGGGTTTCTGGTAATCTCCACAATTTTGGATGTTGTAATCTTCAGTATTGATTGGGAATTGAGCATGGATTCAGGAAAAAATATTGGATGATGATGTAATTCATCAAGGAGGCAGTGGCAGTTGAATTTCTTCTGTAAACCTAGTTTCTACTGGGTTGAGTGTTTTTTTTGGATCGACATCTCTGGATGATCGAGTGTAGCCAAACTTAGGGGAATGGTAGAGGATGAGTCGACGATGGAGTGACCGGAGGCGCAAGCGTTCAGTTGGTCAGAGCGGCGTGGATGTGGCGATGATAGATTTTGGGAATTAATTGCTGTTGGTTTCCAGGTTTTGGATTAACTGCTCGTTTTTATTTCGAGTGGTTGTGATGGTTTCAGGTGGACGTGATCAAGTTTGGTGATGGTCGGCAATGTGGGTAAGGCCTGGAGGGTGACCGGAGTTGGCCAGAGTCACGGTGCATGTGCACCATGCAATTTGAAAAGTTCTGATGAACTTGTTGGTGCAGGGAAGTTGGAACTCGAATTTACTCGAGTAAGTGTAGGGGATTACTCGGAGCAAACAGGGTTTTGACTTGAAGCATAGTTAGGTTGGCTCGGGTCAATGTAGTTATTACAGTTTCTCTGTAAACTGTCTGAAATTTTAAATTTAAACTAAATTTAAATGAATTTCAAAGTTGAGAGGGTAGATTTAAACAAATTTAAATCTAATATGTAGTATAGATTCAAATGGTTTTGAAGCTTAAAGTTTTTTAAATTTATAAAGTGGGTTTTTCAGTTAAAAAAAAAGAAACCTAACAGTTTTCTGGAAATTGAATTTTATTTTAAAAATCTAGAACACAATTTAAACAGTAGTTTGAATTCAAATATTAAGTTCAGTTTTTTTAAGACTTTTGAATCTTCAGGTTTTAAAACGAAATTTGGATTTTAAATAAAGAGTTTTAAAATCAAGGTATAAATCAAAAGTTTAATTCAAGTTTAAATCAAATGATTTAAATAAAGAATGGGTTCAAGTATCTTGAATTCAAATCTGGATATTTGAATAAGTTTTAAAAATTCGGAATTTTTTCAAACACGGTTAAATTAAAATTGCTTATTAGAGGTAAATTTGTTTCCACACAAATATTTAAACTTGATTCTTTTTTAATGAAGTTCTTTATAAAAGGTTTACAAATGGAAGTTAAATGGTAATGTACTTAAAGCTTAATTTTAAATAAAATTAAGTAAATTAAGGCTTATCTTATATAAGTTTTAAATATAAGTAATAAATGTTATTTACATTTATTTTAAAGGATTATAAATGGAATTTAAATTTGGTTAATGTTTAAATAAATATCATTTTGAATTTTAGATTCAAAATGGAATTTGAATTTAAATTTAAAAATGCAATGTTCTAAGTACACTTTAATATTTATAAAATCATTAATAAGAAATGGATTTTCTTAGAGATTATTAAAGTATTAAAATGATTATATGAATAAGATAATTAAGGAATGTCTTATTTATTTAATGTATAAATTAATAATTTAGATTAGTTTATAATTAAGAAGAAAGTTAAGAAAAGTAATTAAAGAATGACTTATAGTTAATGAAGGTCATTAATTAAGGATTATTTAACAATTAATTAATATGATTAATTTTTAATAATTAATTAGATTAATTAATCAAGTGATAATAAATTGTGAAATTTATTTAAATTTAATTACTTAATGAAAGTAATTAAGGAATTAATTACTTAATGTAATTAATGAAATTTATTGTGATTAGTTTAAATTAATTAATTAAGTTTAATTAATTTTAATCATTTGTTGGTTTGATAATAATTACTTAATGTAATTAATGGAATGTAATTACTCAGCGAAGTAATTAAAGATAATTACGGGATATAATTAGTGGAAGATGTTTTAATTGTGGAGGTAATTTGGATTAAATTACTTTGTATAATTAATCAAGGATTAATTAAAGAAATTAATTAAGGAGTAACTAATTTGATGATGTAACTAAGGGAGTTATTTACATAATGAGATTAATCAAAGGTGATTAATAGTTATGGTTTAATTGAGATGGATTACTGAACGTAATTAATTTAAATAAGATAATTAATTAAATATAATTAAGGATCATTAATTAATATAATTAATGATGTAATTAATATTGATTAATTAATATTAATTAATCAATAATAAGTGATTAAGGTAATTAGTTAATTGTAATTAAAGAAGTTTTAATGTAATTAATTATAGTTAATTAATTAAGGAAGTAATTAAAGGTTAATTACTGTATTTGGTTTAGAGTAATTAACTTTGTGAAATTAATTAAAGTATAATTAATCAGGGGTGATTAATTAAGATGATAAACTAGAGGATAATTAATTAATTTGTAATTAATTATTGAATATGTAAGAAAGATTTATATTGATGTAGTAATTAATTTAATTCACTTTAAATTAATTAGGGATGATGTAATTAATTTAATTCATTTTAATTTAATTATAGATGGTTTGATGATAGATCATTGCTTATGAATGAATGATATTGGTTGCCTTGAATGGTTTGAAATCTCAACTATGAGATTGGTAATGTTGAGTGATATGGATGCATTGGTTGCACTGTGATGATGATATGGATTATCTTTTGATAATGATAATGTGGATTATCTGTTGTGATGATAATGTTGATTATCTATTGTGACATGTGAATTATCTATCTGTGTGTATATAGATAATTGTATTGAATTGTTTTAAACTCTTAAACAACTTGGGCCTAAAAGACACGCTTTGGATTTCGATAAGACCGGGATCGGGTTTCCATATTTGGATATCTGAAAATCCCATCGATCCAAATTAACGATAGGTTGTGAATCTTATGTGAAGAGTGAAGACTCGAGGTGTAAGGACTATTCGTCAGTATAACTCTGAGGGTGATTCCGAGATGAGTTTGACGGAGATAGTACTTTTAGACTTGAGATGAAGATTCAGAGTGCATGGGTTATCGTCGTTAACTCTGAGGGTGACTCCAAAATGAGTGTAATGAGATAATGCCTTTAGTTTCGTTCGAACCCAGAACGAACTTGTATGGATTGAATGCTTTCAGAACATCGTCAGGTGGACGATAAGCATTCTAAGTGATGTGTCCTATAAAGGTAATCGTAGCCTCAAGCCTCATCAACCGGGAATGGCTAAAAAAGGGGAGGTGCAGCAAGGCTAAGTAGGTCATGCCCAAGTAGGACGAGATTTTACCCTGTCTAGAGATCCCTTTTTATTCGGCTTAGTGGGCGGTTGGAATTGTGCACCAACTGTGGGGTTGTCTTGTTCGGAACTGTTCAGTAAGGAATGGTTCCAGCTTTGTGTTGCAGGGGATTGGGAGTGATACTTGGTGCGATGATCTAGGCCACGTACTATGACTGGCAGTACCCCGGTAGCCCTGCCATTGTATGGAATCGAAAATCCAATAAGTGTCAAAGATTTTGATTGTATCACCCACTTTTGTGGCTAGTAGCTGGAATTTAATAGATTTAACAATTTTGGCTATTTCATATTTACTTGAAAACCCTAGACCTATTATAATATCACCGGATTTCCTATCAAATGTTTTGGTTATCGTAAGGTAAATTTTTTTCCATGTTTATGTGTGGGAAGTCTTACGTGATTCCTTTCTTTCAAAAGGTTTTTAAAATTAAGCAACTTTAACATGTTACTCACACCAGACCCATGTATGACCCGGAGTTTATTTCTGTTTCTTAAACTCTTGGGTACTCAAATTTTTACGAGTAGCCAAGGGTTTCAGGTTAGCTTTGACGAATTATGGAGGAGCAATGGAGCAGGAGGCTTCGACGTTAGCTATATAGTTTCCGCTGTGTGTTTTCTGTATTGGCATCTCTTTGTTGTGTTGTATTGAGTTGTAATAACTAGACATGTGTTTATAACTGTCTAGTATGTGTTGTATAAGCTGTGTATCTCTGATAATTGTTGTATACTATGTAATACTTATGTTATTAATATAATTTACTCGTTCCGCTGTTTAGATTCTGATGTGTTGTTTTCTTCTTTCTTCTCTTTCTTTCTCTTTTCTATCCCTTTCTTTCTTATTAATGATGCGTCATTCTATGGAGATGAATGGCGGATCGTTACACTAAATAAACCAATAAACTTACTATTAGTAAAATCAAGTGAATATTCCAAACTATACTTCCAAAATAGAGATTCAAATTTATTTGTCAAGTATATTACTATAAATAAACTTCACAAATCAATTTTTTTCCATTTATATAATATTTTAAATTATACATTCAAAGAAACTTATATAAATTTTACTTGAAATATTCATTTGAAAGCTTCATTTTCAAATGAATAACCTTTAATACTTTTCAAAAATTCATATATAAAATTTCTTGCTTCATTTATAAATACCATTTAAATATTTAAAATAACATCTTTATAAATATATGTAAACTATCTGAAAATAATTATTTACATCATTACTTATATTTACAAAGAAGCCATTGAAAACCTTAAATCCATTATTTACAAATTTATTAGTTTTATCTTAAGATACTTTTCAAAAATTATTAATAAATCAATAATCATTTACTTTAAATATGTTTTATCGAATTAATAATTTATCACGATATTTACAACACTAATAAACCATGTTGTACATAAATAGGCAATATTTTAAACATTTTAAATTATTTAGAAAAGAAAAAAATGATCAAAATATCCTTTATATAATACTTTATCAAAATACTTCTATAATTCGATGAATTAATAAGTTTATCCTCATTCTTGCATACTCTGGTCGTACGTTGATTAGGCGTAAGACTAGAAATCTCCAAGTAGTTAGTAGACCAGCTTCAACATCCAGTGAAAATATTTAAAAACAGGTATGAGAAGTACCGTTGAAAGTCTAATGTCAAACAATGATGTTACGATAGCAGTGGCTCGATGCTGATCCAATAGTTATGCAATGAATACCAAACTTTCCAGATGATCCTTCCACCTTCCGGATTCCAGAAAAATATCGTAGCCATTTTGTAAACAAGGGATTATAAACCCCTGCTGCAGTGGTAACTACTAACTCAATGATTTACGAAAAGGATGCACTTTCTTCTCGGAAGATCCATAAACAACAAATCCCAAGGTCAAAAGCGCTTCCGGTGGGTAAACTAAAGAACCATCTACCCTGCAAAAAAAATCGAGGAACTCATGAGTTTAAGTTCGGACATCCATATTAGTTTGAATCCATTTCTGAATTCACCCAAGTATATTAGGGTTTACCGGTCGAATCCATTCCTGGATTCCCCAAGTCCATCTAGGTCGAAGCATATCATACTATACTTCTTCGCGGAGAGTACTTTCTGTACCTCTTACTTCAAAATATAACATACCATATGCAGTACCCTTTCAAAATCGTACCTTCAAATATGACACTTATATAAATTCCATTATATATAAGATTTCATTTTCAAATAAAGTACTTTTCAAAATTAATAATCTCGAATATATCAAATCATTCTTATATAAATTCCGTTATATATAAGATTTATCTCTTCAGATCAAATATCTTCCCAAATCAATAGTTTAGAAAATCGCCATATACTTGTATAAAGTCCGCCTTATACAAGAATTAAAAAAAAATCAAAATCAATTTCTCTGTATGAAAATGTATCGAACCTGACTCGACCTTCGAAAATCGGCACTGAATACGACACTCGTATTCAAATGCCGCAGATCCAAACGTCGAACCTGGTTCGCCCGAGCTTATAACACATTAAGTACAACACAGCGGAAGAAATGAATAATACATTTGATATACAACATTTGATACAATATGATACAACTGAATGATACAATGAATATCAATATACATCAGAGATATGAGAAATAGTAGCGGAAAGATAATGATAACACCAGCAGCGGAACAATATCTCCAGTACGGTCTTCAAAAGAGAAAGAGAGAAAGAGAGATAGAATGCAGAACTGTAAATCCATCTCCAAAGCACCAATCCAGAAATAGCTCGAAATCCCAATGACGATGCACAAAGATAAAAAAGTGCAGTCCTGATTCAAAGGCTAAACTAGCTCCAGATGATCTACTAAACATGACTATCTAAAAAACCCAACTCTAGACTGCCTGTGTGGGAAAATAGTGGGCACCCAAAGTTTAGGAAGGAACAATAAACTCCAGGTCAGTCGTGGGACTAGTATGAGCATACAAAATAGTTTATCTTTAAAACAAACAACAAGGATCTTAAAAGTTAAATCCGCGATGCTTTTTAGAAAATGAAACTACCATAAGTCCTCCCGGCACACACACAATGCAATCGCACACTTAGGGGAGATTTTCCCTTCTGATAGTCAAATATGCTTAAAACGAGAAAAATTCTTTGATATTATTACTAGTGCATAGTGGAAAACCTTTCGAAAGTATAATATTAATCCTAGCCAGCATAGGTACCATGATATTATGCCAGCTATAGCTACCACCGGAGGTGGTAGGTTATACAATTGCAATCGTAAAGGGCTCGTATTGTTTTGTTTGGATTTCCAACAAATGGTCAGGCTAAGGAACTTCCTGCTGTCCATGGGTACGCCTCTGGCGGGACGTCCCGAGAACCTAACCGGATCTCTGCCAACACAAGGTCGGCTTACCTCTGTAACTAGGTAACTACTACTCGAGCATGTCATCCCCCGGTCCTTTGGGACCATTATCCGAGGTGTCTCTCAACCACAAAGCAATCACAAAGTAATAGATCTGTAGTATCCATATGAGTTAAGTATCTAGGCTCCATACCATGATACCACCCTTTTCCAGAAGGGAATGACACACCCTAATGGGAGCGACCCTCATAACCTTGCCGCATCTTTCCTGTTTCGACCATTTTCGGGGTGTGAGGTCCTGATGCAGTCTCGTCCATAAAGCTATTCTTTATACAAAAGCCATGCTTTGATATAAAAAATGATACACAGCAGCACTCAGCATGCCACACTACCAAATTAGGAGTATATCACTGATAACTATCAACTACATAACCTCTGAGCTCGTACGTCTCAGAGAAGGGTGTTAAGCTAAGAGAATAAATTCTCCGCCACCAAGCAGAATTGTATTTGATAGAGATCAGTTTATATCTCAAAGTGTAGTGTCAGACATACAACCATAAAAGTCTGTTTCGGGTTCGAACAGAAGCGAAGGCACTTCGTCCAATAAAGGAAGAAGCCCTTGCAATCCGGGTATCCACAATCCCGATCGGACTTCCATCACTTAGGGAATCTCTATACCGTAGCTACTCGGTGCAGAGACAATCGATAGGTTATCCTATCGTTCTCGCAAATACCCGGTCTTCAACACCGGTCTTCAAATACAATCCATAACGTCGTATCATTATTCGGAATGGGTTATATGACACAAGGTCCTCTCCCGGATAAACCGAATAACGAGCACAATAATTAAAAACATATGGATATGGGATTTTCAGTTAAGTCACAACTTAAAAATCCAAAGATTTTCTCTCAAATGGTTAAACAAATTACCATTTCAAATCTTTTAACAAAAAGATTCGTTTCACAAAGTTCACCTAGTTTCACAAAGATTCATTTATAGATTTTCAAAACACTTCCATTTCAATTTGGATTAACTCATTTAAACTTTAAAACAAGAATTTAACTTATAGCTTCCAAACCCGTTTCCAAAGATTTATTCATAACTTGGAAAACCATTTTCATTTCAAACTTGAACTCCTTTTAACACAAATTGGAAGTTCATTTCTTATGTGAAAGCTTTTATTCTTTGAAAACAAATAGTTTTTATTTTGAAAAGATCAAATTTTATTTATACAAGTTGAAAACTTTGGGTTAAATTCAAATTCCCAAAACGACACTTTAAATTGGTTTAAAACCCATATAAATTTGTATAACCCTTTTTAAATCATAAATAGAATTCAATTACAATTTTGAATTCAAATTTAAATCAAATTTCAAAACTAAATTAAGTTACCAAAAATAACTTTTATCTTCGAAATCCCTTTTCAAAAGCTTTTTATTTTAAACCTAATCCATTTCCAAAACCATTTGAATTCAAAATTTTAATTTTAAAACTATTTCAAAAATCTGTGACTTAACCAATTTCCTCGTGCAATCCATATTTGTGTGTGTACAAGTGTGTTCCAGGGGTTTTACACAATATAAGTGCAACATCATCAATCAGTACATATTCAAGTACAGCAATAGTATTTGATAAGCGGTATAAACTATAACACTTATCTTTCATTCATAGATCACACACATATATATCACAGATGATAAATTGCATTAACACAGCTCAAATCAAGACAAAGCATCACATATCAGGGATATCAAACAATTCAATCATCCAATAGAATCCAAACATTCATAAGTAAGAGCAGTTAATTTTCTGATTAATTCAAATCAGATTAATTACTTATGAATTACTAATCCTGGTTAATTAACATTAATAAATTACAAATCATTTTGATAAATTATTCTTTAATCATTTATTAATTAACTATTAATAATAAATTAATTAAGCTTTAATTATAATTAACCAACCTTTAATTATTAAATAATTAACCTTTAATTATTTAATTTACCATTTAATTAATTATCTTTAATTAATTAACCCTTAATTAATTAATTACCATTAATTTGATTATCCTTAATTAATTACGATAAGCAACTATCCCAAATCAATGTTAATCACTTCATTAATCAACCTTTAATTATTAATTAATTACTTTTAATTAAGTAATTATCTTTAAGCAATTAATTACCTTTAGTTGTTTCCATTAATTTAATTTTCATTAATTAATTACATTAATTAACTAACCCTTAATTTTAAATTAATTAATCCTATATTAAAAATTAATTGTCTTTAATTAATTACAATAAATAAATAATTAATCCTTATTAAATAATCGTTTAATTACTTCATTAAACAATTATCATTTAATTAAATTAACTACGTTGACAAATTATTCATTTAATTAATCATTACTCAATACATCAAGTAATCAATCATTAAGTCCCCTTTGAAAAACATTTAGAAATTTACTTATTTTATAATTACCTTTAATCAATCAATTAACCTTCTATTATTAAGTAATCAAACAATCTTTAATTACGTAAGATTTAAAACCAAATCATTACTTAATTGTCCATTTAACCACATCAAATAATTACGTAAAAAAAACTATCAGAAATCTAATTTAAAATCTATTTCAAAACCATATCAAATTATTTTTGAATTTAAAATTCAATTTTGAAACTTATTAAAGATTTACTTTTAAACTTCTTCAAGCTTTGTACTAAAATCCAAAAACTTTAATACTTCATAAAAAAACATGTTTACTTAATTTTTTGAAACCTGTATTCTGTGTTAAAAAACTGTACAAGTTTTTGTAAAACAATTAACCCGAGCCAAATCAGAAAAATACCTGAGCCAATCTATCCAATACCCGAGTTCTTTCCCCTTCTATATTTTTAAACTTGTTTTTGATTTAAAAGTTTAAAACCTGGTAATCACATGCCTACGCGAACACACGCGAATCAACTCGTGCCCATCGTCCATTTTCTCGAGCTCAACTTCGAGTTCTTTTCTTCTTCTCCTTTTTCTGTCTCAAACCATACCCATGCACATTTATGTGCACCGTGCACCTACACCAGCTAACCGACCACCATCAGCCATTGTCCCGACCACCCGCATGACGACAATCGCTTACTTGTACGCTCCGATCAATCAGATTGACCAAACAACTCGAGAATCAAAATCGAGCTACCCAAAGCAACCAGAACCCTACTTTGATCATCTAAAAGTGCCCTGCACCGACCAACCCAATCGCCAGAATCCATGCGAGCTTGACCAAAGCTCTGTCACTCACCCACGAGTCTTCTCCCCTTGGTCCGATCAACCATAAAGCTCCAACGATGATGAATTTTACTCGAGAGCGACAACAACCCAACATGATCATAAACCCTACCAATCTACCATGCTATCACCACGGCACGTTATAAATTCAATCAACATTTTTCAAAAGCTCCCTGATGCTTCATCCATCCTCACCAACAATCACGACCTTCACGGTTCACGTGGTAGTCGTAGATTGACTAAAATCGATTTCTGATCATCTCAAAAAATCTCAATACATGCGAATCTAAAGATCTTGATTTTGTTGTTAAAATTCATATTTCTCCATTACGAATCTAGTGGTATAATCTAAATTTGAAATCATGGTCATCGATTTTGGACTCAAATTGATTTCTTACTGTATTTTCCTATTTTAAAATAAATGCTTAACATAAATTGTTTGAAAATATTTTTAAAATTCAAATCAGGTGAGTACAATCAAATGCTACTTAAAGATTATTACATGAATCTTTACAGATTCGGATGTATGATTTGAATTCTTGTACTAATTTTTTTTTTAAAAACCTGTAAGCTAAACAGAAGTGTTACTCTTCTGTTTCCTGATTTACTCACATGCTAACATATGTCACAACATACATTCAGTATTTGACCACATGCAAACATATATAGATATGGATTCAAAGTTTGCTCACAAACAAAAATAAACAGATTCAAGGTTGGAGATTTGCTCACTTGAGTAATTTTACAGGAAGGAACAAAGAACAAGTTTCTGACAGTTCCAAAAGAAGGATGAAAGGCTGAAAATTTTCTTCTTTTCCTACTTAAATCTTGAAGTTTAGATCTGCAAGTTGTAAAAAAAATCTTTGCTTATTCTTGTAGTATTTACTTATTCAGTTCACCACTAACAACAATTTTAATTTTACTTACAGTTTGAATTCTTTTATATAACAAAGAAAGCTCTTTCTTTCCCTGCAACTTGCAGTCCAGAAACAGGTTAAATCTTTGAACTTGATTTCAACTGGTTAATAAAGTTGTTTAAATTCTTTGCTTGATTACTGATTAACAACTTCAAATCTTTAAAAAGAAATTTACTTGCCTTAAATTATTTTCAGAAATCTTGCATTGTTCCTGGCCAAACTGCAACTCTGTTTTCTTTTTTATGAATCTGCAATTTTGAATTTGTTTTTAAAACTTGATTTTGAAACCATAAATTTATTAAACTATAAAGTATAATATTTACCTGAGAGATGGAGTACCAATCTACTGCTTGATGTTCAAGAAGAATTTTAGATTTTTCTTTACTTTGAATCCAAGAAAAATGTTTTCAGCCTTTCCTGTTTTTTTTCCTTTCTTTGGGTGTTGGAGTTTGAAATGCCCAAATATTTTACTGATCTTTTTCAGATTTACTGGGAGGTTATATGATTTGAATATGGGAGATGAAAAGTTTTTTTGTGATTTTTTATTTTATTATTTTATTCAATCAATCATAGTGAATGTCGTTTGTAAAAAATAATCACGAGGCCTCAATGTATGTTAATTCCTTTACTCCATCCCCTTTGTGTATGTTTATCATTTGTAATTTTCAAAGATAAAAGAATTTTTAAGTAAATTTTATATCATATTTACTTTATAAATAAACATACCCCTTTTTGTTTTATTTTTCACAAAACATTTCTTTTTAATATTAACATATATCACAATCTTTTATATATATTTCTCTTATGTTTATGACTTTGTTTTGACTCCTTCATATTTTTAATTAGTGAATCATATTTTTATGTTACATATATACTCAAACTATTTATTAAAGTGAATTTTTTTTGAAAAGAAAGTACGTATACTTATTTTGTTTTCCAGATATTCATTTTAGTATTTTCAAATCAATAATATTCATTGTCAACAAATTAATTAAATTTCAAAATCAAATTTCCAATTATACTTATTATGGTTTAAAGGTTACACACTTTAAAAATCTTATTTTATAAATTTACAAACTAATGTTACATATATATGCTTTCTTATTAATTTCTAAAAGATAAAACTTCTTATTAATTCTTGTTTTGATCTTATATATACACATTTTTTCTTCAGTTACTGATAATTATATAATTTATAAAGAAAATGAATTGAAAATAATTAATAAATAATCATACATATATTTTTCTTAGAACATAGAATTTTTAAATCAAATTTTATTTTCAATATATTTATTATTAAATTCCCAAATCAAAATTTCTATTTAAAATACATATCTTTCTTTATTCTGGAATTTTCATATTAATCCACAATTAATTTCACAATTAAATCTGAAATTTTATAATAATTATCAATTATTTCAAAGTTTAATTCCAGAGATAACATTAATTCTCAAATTATTCTTGGCTAAAATCCAGGAATGTTACAGAAAAGCCATATGAGATTCAATATCTTTTCTTTATAAAATGTTTTGAATTTTGAATAGTTTTGTATATAAAATCATTTTGTGAAATAGTTTTGTATATAAAATAGTTTTGTAAAGTAGTTTGTAAATAAAATAGTTTATAAAATAGTTTTGTAAGTAAAATAGTTTGTAAACAGCTTTGTAAATAAAATAGTGTAAAATAGTTTTGTAATAAAATAGAATAAGATAGTTTCTATCAGAAAAATAAAAGAAAATTATTTTGTAAAATGGTTTAAATTCATAGTAGTTTTGCATACAAGAAAAATTCCAATTTAAATTATAAAGATATACAACCCAACAACTTTTAATTTCAGAGTCAAAGCATATTAATAATATTAGAATAAAAGATGCATATATGTCATTATTTCGCAAAATCACATTTGATCGCTCATTCGGTTACACGAGTTTATTTCGAACTAGTATTTTTCATTCGACTTCCCTAATGCAGACTTCGATAAGGTTTCTTGACTAGAAACCATCATTCTCCTTTCATAGCCATATACTATGATGGAGATTTGTAGAATCAAACCAAAAATCAATATCAAATATTCACCATCAAGAATCAAATGAAAAATCCTAACGTAAAGTGGTGTAATTCGCATAGAACTTGTGTACTCAAATCTGGATCAAATTAATTTTGCGAATAAAACAATATACATAATACTTACATAATTATTCCAACTTGTTTCATCACAATTACATTTTAATCAAATTCATTATTAATCTCATTGATTAATACAAGTACCACTTCATACATCAGTATTTGTTTTGTAGAATTTCTCTATTCAATATAAAACATTAACATATTCATTCTCACAACATTGCTTATATTTCTCTTCATTTAAAATTACATTCAATTTCACATGTAATATTTCTCATTTAATACCACATTTATTTCATAACCATTTTATGAGAAATTTTCTTCAGTTTATAACCAATTTATAAAGGCTTTATTCCTTTTATAAGACATTATTCGAGTTTAAAGTTATCAAAACATTATTTATAACCATTTATTGCAACGTCCATTTATTTCATAACAATTTTTTATTTATAATCATTTCACTTTTAATTTATATTTGCTTATCACATTTAGTTCCACCTTTACCTTTTAATTTATTTATGAAACATCTCATAAATGTTAATTAAGTTTATAAACATATATTTCCAATAAACATATATTTCCAATTTAAT
Source organism: Allium cepa (assembly GCA_030765085.1). NCBI lineage: Eukaryota > Viridiplantae > Streptophyta > Magnoliopsida > Asparagales > Amaryllidaceae > Allium > Allium cepa. Next base: position 1,050,357,920 of record CM060941.1, read on the forward strand.
CTCATTTACAACATTTTCTTAATCACAGTTTCAATTTAAATATCCCAAGACTTAAAGTGTACACTTGTATATTATTACATTACATGCCAAGAGTGTTTACAAAAATTCTATTCACGTAGATATAACAAATTAAACCTTGTTTCACTTGCTTTCAAATCAAGGTTATCAAATGCAAGTGCATAATTCAACACAGTTTCTATGTTTCAACTCATATATTGATTCAAAAGGTTTTGATTATCCAAAAATACCCAAATATTCCATTTTTTTCAATAGTTGAAACTACCAGCCAACAAACAACAAAATTCACAACAACATTTCAATTTCATATCGAAAATCATAATTATCCACTTCATTCTCTTTAATTCACCATTATTAAACTAGTGTTTAGTCCATATATTCAATCAGCAATAATAGCCAATGTTTATGATTTGACTAAATACAACAAGTTAACAATAAATAAGAATAATTAGATATTACCATTTCATAAAACAAACACATTACAAATAACTATATTAGTTGTAAAAAAATTCTTTTTTATATAACATATAATATTAGGATAAAACATTTTTATAACACTAACAAGTACGCGCTCTCGTATATATATACACCTAGACAAACTCATTCTAGGATATTAATACCCCATCTCAAATGAGTTAACCCCAATAGGCTAAGGTATGTCTAAAGCAAAGCTCTGATATCAATTGTAACGACCCACCTTTTTGGATGGTTTTGATCAACAATAAATCATATATGTCAGACTCAAACCATTCAAAATGGAGGATAGTTAATGGGGTAGATAAGAAAAAAAAGAAAAAGAAAAAAAAACACAGAATCTCGGAGTGGAACGACAAAATATAATAATCAAATAAACAGTTCATGAAGTTGTTTTACAAATTACATTTGATTACACTTTTAAAAATTCAAAACAGAATTATACATACATCATAATTAAATAAATAATGCAGCGGAAAACAGAATGTAGTTGTAACAACCCATAAATTTTGTAAATATTTTTAGTTCAATTAATTTGAAACTTTAGTTTTAATCATTTAAAAATTGGAATTTTGGAATTTTTCAATGTATTTTGGATTTTGTTTGTAATTATTTTTCCAAATAAAATAAAATTAAGATTTTCTGAAAATTTTATATGTTGGTCAACTTTGGTCAAAATTTGACTTTTAATTGAAATTTTAAATTTGAATTTTAAATTTCCAATCTTTTTCTCTGAAACTGAATTTGATTCTAATATTCGTTCTGCTTTTCGCTTCGTCAAATTCTATTGCATACTTTTTAAATTTGATAAAATTTAGCGTTTACACGCAATTATTTTCAGTATTTTATTTTTTATTTTCTATGTTTATTTTCCATTTTATTTTGGTTTAGGCTTTTGATTTTCTATTGGGTTGTTGGGCTTGTTTTGATTTGGGCTTTGTAATTGGGCTTGTTATTTTCCTAAGAGGCATGACTTTATCTATTCAACTTGAATAGATGCCCATTCACAAGCATAGCCGTACAAAACTTTGCATCTCCATCTCTCTTCTCATTTTCCATTTCCTGACAAACAAAATCACAGTGAGTTTTCTCTTCTCATTTCCACTTTTTCTTATTTTATTTCTTCCTCCTCCTTATACTATGCTCGGCCATCACCATCCATGCTCCTTTGTCGACCTCATCTCCTCCACCATCCATCACCTCATCATCATCCCCTACATAGGCCGTGACCTTCCATGATCCAAAACCATTACCAAAGTGCCATAGAAACCCTAGCCGAGCCTTCCTTGATCACCACTTCTTCCATGATAGCCTCGACCCCCACCAATTCCTCCACCTCCTATGCCTTTCCGTGATCACTTTCACCTCCATAGCATTGGATCTTGGCTCTTCATCCACTCAAATCTAGTTCGTGCTTTTCGGAGTTTGTTCGTATGTCTTGAATTGTCATCTCTAGCTTTAGAAGGTGAGTTTATCACTCTCGACATTCGTACTTATATAATTGTGAAACAATGACATGTGAATGTGTAGTAGTGATATGCTATGATGATATAAGTTCATATATGCTTGTTACATGACTTTATATGATGTTATGATGTGACGACCTAAAATTTTCAACATTTGAAATTAGAATATTTAATTGATTTTTAAGTTCTTTTTAAACTTGAATTTCAATTTTAACTATGAATTTGGCAATTTAATTATTGAATTGAATTTATTGAAGTTGGATAAAAATTTGAATCCTAAATTTTAAGCTGATTAAAAATAGTTTGAAGGCTTGGACAAAAAACTATATTAATAATGCTGAAGATAATGGAAGTGTTAGAATTTAAAATTAGAATTGTTTGATCAGTTTTGAAATTTTATCATTTAAAATCGATATTTAAAAATAGCCTTCCGAGGCACGGCCTCTGAATTCGACGAAACCAGTTCCATTGGATCCGTAATATTGTATTATTATCGAATTTCAATTTTCGTAGCATTCGGAGTTGTTGTATGATCGTACGGTAAACAAACGCGTTAAAATTTAAATCGAAAATTCAATGTTTTAAGTGGTCCAAAAAGGCTATCTTTTCCATACGATTGAATTTGGACTCGAAACCTTTTCTATTGTGTTCGGAATAGGGGTATAGCATTATAAACGCCTGGTGGCATGCCTCGATTGGAGATCGAGATTTTGAGTTGCGAAATTGATACAATTTGAATTTGAATTTAAAAAATTTAAATATAATATATATGTTTATTTTAATATAATTTCCTAAGACCAATTACACGTTTCATTATCTCAAACACTTGGCAAAGTGAAAGGGAAATGCGTTCATTTGAATTAAATACTTAGATAAAAATCTCGTTTAAGAAAAAAACACGCAAAACCAAAACAAAATCAAAAGAAGAAGAAAAAAAACTTTCCTCTCGTTTGATTCAAATACTTTTAATAGCCACGCGTATTATTTCAAGATCGAAATCAAATCCATGCCGCCTCCTATTTCCAGAAAAAGAAAAAAAAGAAAAAAAAATACAAATGGCCGATCGATTTTACTCTCCCTCTTCATCTCAGATAATCGAAATCGAATCCTTTTTGATCGTCTTGGCTTTGGTTCGTGGTGCAAAAAATTGAGGAAAGTGAAGCGCCTGGAGTTCGAAGGCGAAGGGATGGGGGCTTCATTCTCGTGTGCGCATAGGAAAATGGAGTCGTGGTGTGACTTCTAAAGTCGACGTAGGGTTTCGAACGAGAGCAACTCGAGCAATGGAAGGCGACGCGACCAAATGTCGCTATTGGAAAAGGGGGTCGGCTTGGAACCCCAGGCGAGGTTGTGTTGTGCTTATCGAGATAGAGTGCTGAAGGAAGGTTTGCGTGAGGAGTTCATGCAGTAGTGGTGGTGCTTGCGTGTAGAAGAGGAGCGCAATGCCTGGGTACTCGCGGCAGGCGATGGTGGGGGTCGCGATGTTCATCGGCATCGGTAGGATTCTTTTCGTGCTCGATTTTTGTTCGTAAGGTATATATGTTGTTTTATTTATCCATTTAAATTTATATTTATATAGTCTTTGTTTCTAAAAGATGAATAAGTAAATAAGCATAAACATACATTCATATTTCAATTTATTTTTACATATAGATTTTTGGGCAGTCAGTAAAAAAAACTTATATATAAGTTTTGGGGAAAGATTTTTTTTTGAAAAATAGGAAAATATAAATAGTGATAAAATTTGAGAAATATAGGGGTTTTAAATGTTGAAATTAGATTTTTTTTGAAATCTATAAATTTTATTTGTAAATATATGTATGCAGTTTCAAAAATAATTATAATAATAAAATATACATAAATATTTTTATTTTTACTAAGTTTATTTTAAAATAATTTATTTAAGTGATTAGCTTGTTAATAAACTTATCTAATTATTCTAGTTACTAAGAGAATGATTTAAAAGAAAATTTGTTTAATAGAATAATTTGGCTAATAGGAAATTAATTATTAGATTAGTTCAAATTAAAAGTATTAATTTATTTAATCTATTGAAAAGAAAAATTGATTATTCGATTTATTTCGAATATTAATAAAATTATATAATTGTTTATACAAGGTCAATATCTGAATGGACACAAGTTGAATTGGAAATGGATTGCAAAATAAAGGAGCAAAGGTGAGATTTTCTCACTCAATCAAATATTTTTCTGATTTAAATTTTGAATAGTTAGATTTAAAATTGATTGACTATGTGCTTGGATGATTGATTTATTATTACTCATATTAGTTTAGACCCTATGAGCCGCATAATAGCGAATGATATTATATTAAATCCATATACCGCGATATTACACCTCGAAGTGGAATTGGTATTATATATGTATTTGGAGTTGTTGATTTCCCGCATTATATAGCGGATGAGACCCTATGTGTAACAACCAGGTATTTTCAACCATTCGTATCCGCGCATGTCAGACTTGAATTGCTCAAAATACCGCGTTGTAAATAAAATTTGGCAAATCTCAGAATATACAATAAATACATAATCACATATCACAGACACAGAGTATTTGATAATACAGCGGAAGTAAAAGAGATAGTAGTTCATGAAGCTACTATATATATAAGATACATTAGAGTTAAATAATATACAGCAGAAGAGTAACAAGATACATCAAGTACAAATCAAAATACATCACTGGAAACACTGGATACTGAAAACAAATAGATGGATGGATCTTCAAGCAAAGATCCAACTCCGAAGGTGAGTCTTGAATGCTGAATCACCCAATCTGACTCGAGCGTAAAGGAAAATACAAAACACTCGAGTCAGGACATAAATACTTATGAACTGTAAATAAACTCAAGTGAACAGTAACAACATGCATCAGTAACTTAAAGGATGCTTGGAATCGACCATCCTTTAAGGATCCGTTAAACTATTTACTATGTAGTAATATTGCGCTACTATAATAATGTCTACAGTAAAATAAACCTACTTTTAAATAGCGTTCCGGGCTACCCATATCACCCTTCACACATAATAGTCCCAGTAGTCCATCCAATATCATGCCATCTCCACTCTGGGTGACTGTCAGAGGATACCACACGGGCTAGGGGAGAAAAACAAACTCGTAGTAAAGGCTCGGTATGGTAGGTGACACGGCACACGAGGCAATGCCAGGGTAGATAAACCAATTACGCACACGGGTTGGTGGTAACGTAGCAGCCACATACGCCCACCTCGTAACACACTCCCATATCAAAATCCGAGGATGGCCATCTAATCAATCACAAGTAAGAGTATAGTATCGAAGGAATGTGTCCGACCAGAGGTGCTACCTCCTTTGGCCCGAGATCGCTCCTGTTTTAGCCACCTTATGCCAACTCACGGGAGTTGGGTCCACGTAATATACCTCAAGAACGTCGCCACCATTCTCCTTCATTCTGGAATCTCCACCGCGTACACAGTTGTTAAAGTGGTTTTCGGAGTTGGCAGAGAGTATGACAACTTCCGATCCCGGTCTCTTTAACAACCAATCGTTATTATAATGCCGTGGCCATTTTAAAATAGTTTATACTTCAAAAATCAAATCATTTCATTTCAAAACTATATCCCTTTCAAAATAGTTATACTTCGAAACCAAAACCATTTTGTAACGACCCAGTATTTCAACCCTTCGCATCCGCTCATGTCGGACTTGAAGTGTTCAAAGTACTGCGTTGTAGAATAAATTTGGCAAAACTCAGAATATGCAGTAAATAAAAATCACAGAATCACATACACAGATATCAGAACTCACAGCGGAAATAAAATATTTAGTGGTTCATGAAGCCACCATAAAACTTTTAACCAAACAGAATTTACATAGTTTAGAATCTGCAATACAGCTGTAGACATAAATAGAAACAGATTCCTCCAAAGTCTTGATTGCAGATAATATAGGGACTGAAAAGCTTCCGGCAGCACGAATGATCTACGGGATGACCTAGCTCCGGAGAGAAAAACTGAAACTGCAACTCAGGCTGACCCGAGCGTAAAATAAAACATAACACTCGAGTCAGGACATACATACTTAGTCAGGACATACATACTTATATAATGTAAGCTAATTCAAGTGTACTGTAATATAGAACAAGTAACTTAAAGGATGCTTGGGACCGCCCATCCTCTAAGGATCCGTTAAACTATTTACTATGTAGTATATTGCGCTATTATAATAGTGTCTATTTATAAAATAAACTTACTTTTTAATAGCGTTAAGGAGTGACCCAATATTCCCCTTAACACAAATAATGCCAATAGTCTATACAGTACCGTAATACCTCCTGATCGGGAAGCTACCAGAGGATACTCCATAGGTACGACACAAATAGAAACTCGTAGTAAAGGCTCGGTATGGTAGATGACACGGCACAACTAGGCAATGCCAGGGTAGATATACCAATTGCTATCCAGGCTGATGGAAACGCGTAGCCGCAGTTACCGCCCACCTCGGACTAACTCCCCAAAATCAAAATATAGAGGTGGCCACTGAATCAATCCAAAAACATAGTATAATATCGAAGAGGAGCGTCCGATCAGAGGAATGACCTCATTGGCCTGGAATTGCTCCTGTTTTAGCCACCTTATGCCAACTCACGGGAGTCGGGTCCACGTATTTACCTTACAGGAAACGCCACCACCGACCTACTTCATTCTGGAATCTCCACCGCGTACACGGTTGGTCAAAGTGGTTTTCGGTATCGACAGAGAGTATGTCCATATCCGATCCCGGTCTCTTTGCCAACCCATCGTTATTATAACCCGTGGTCATTTAAACGATTTATACTTTAAAACCAGAATAACATTTCTATTTCAAAACTATAGATACGATATCATTTTTTAAAACCCAAAACCATATGATATCGTTATATTCAAATATAATTCTTTTCCAAAAACCATACTGCTTTAAATTTATAATATCTGGAAACCAATATTTGAATTATACCTTTAAACCATAATATATTGGAAATTTTATTTTAAAACCATAACTCCCAAAACACAAATGGTTTGGATATTCAACGGTCTATAGAATAAATGGGTTAACTTTATGGTCACTTTGTAAAGTAGATAATTTTCATAGCTTTACACATATATTTCTTTATTTAAAGTTTTTAAACCATAATTTAAATATCATTTCATGTTCCCAAACCACTTCAATTCCTATATATATATATCATCAAATTGGAGTATTAACATTCAAAACTAAGGTTGGATTTTATTCTTTCAACAAATTAATGTTTTTTATTTTTAGTCTTGAATATTCCCATAAATTCCATAAATAAAACTCCAAATTTTAGCCATTAAAAATCTTCAAAATTTACTTAACATTTAAAACGATCAAATTCTAGACTCTGTAGCACTTAGGAAATGCTACCTAAAGTTACGGGTAAAACTAGTCCAATTTCAAAAGATAGCATTTAAATGCTGTAGTAGATCGTTTTAATAAATATTTCCAAATATAACTTTTTATTTATATATATTTCTTATCTGAAATATTATTCTTTCAAAATCCTGAATTACCGAATAAGTTATATTCCAAATTTCATTCAAATATTTATTTATTTATATTTAACTTATTCAAAAATCAATATAAAATCCTTTAAAGATATAAATCAAATATTTAACTTCCAAAATAATTTTAAATATTTCAGAAAATATTATAAGGACCACGGGCCTGTATATAGTTCTCTAGCCTAGGTCAAGTGATACGGATTTATATCATTTCAACCCGTAATTTACAAAACCCCGGGTTCTATCATTTCAAACCCGCAATCCCAAGTTATCAGTTAAGCAGTTAACAGACTAGTTTAACAATAATCATTATTTCAGCCCATAACAATCCAACTTTAACAGGGAACTTGCAGTGGTGATTTAAGCAGTAAATAACAATTAATAATATAACTGCAGAAATAATATAACAGATAATACTGATGAGGTGTCAATTTAAATGGGGTCCATCATTCTATATTACACTGCAGACAGATAATAGTGACATAAGTTTTTACACATACACTTGTGATAATTTACAAAATATAAATACGTATGTCTGGTGAGAAATACTCACCTGAAAGTTGCAGAAAATTTGAATTCAAAATGACGATTCACCGGTAAAGACCGACAGAAAATAACGATCAAATTTCTTCTGATGTCGCCTAGATTCAAATCTAGAACAAATTCAATATTTTGAAACGCGACTTTAGAATTTATGGTCAAGAAAAGATTAAAATAGAACGGAAATTGATTTGACTTGCTCGACCACTCCACTGTGTAAAGTGCCCAAAATATACCCGAACTGTGAACCGTGCTAACCCCCCAAACTTACGACGAAAATATTCCCTAAAACAATTACGACAAAAAGCTAACTACGAACACCCGCTCAGAGCAAATTTTTCTTTTCCCCCATGTACGATGACACGGATACGTGCACGCACGTGCATCTCTCCACTGCCAAATTTTCTTATGCACACTGCAACATATATGTGCAGTCTCCCCCTTTTCAAACCCTTCCCAGTTTCCTCTTCAACTTCTTCCTGGTTTCCAAAGCCTCTCTCTTAATTCGTTGCACTAGATCTACAGCTTACATCAAGTTACCAGTTCAGAGCAGACACAACTATCATCAACTACCCTGAGTCACCCACCCAACTTCTTCGAGCCAACATGCAATTTGCTTCGAGTCAGATGTGTCTCTGCTTCGAGACAAATATGTTCATGCTTCGGGTAAACATTTCCACCCAACTTGCTTCTGGAAAATCAGTTCTTACCTATCTCAACCCTGAAACTTCACCATCTCCACATCTACCCAATCCAGTTTATCATCCACATCTACAACTATCAGCCCAGTCCCCAACTCTATGTAGCTTCAATCCAAATCATGCACCACATGTACTTCTGCCGTGCACAATCGTGCACAGGTGCACCTCTCTGCCTCTCCCCTTCTCCACTTTCTCTGCTTTTCCTTATTACTATATATATATCTAACTGCCTCTGGGAGCATATCATAAGATAAAAATGAGACTGTATGCAGTCACACTCTAAGACCCATATGTATGCATCCTTACAACTCATGTTATCACTCAGATTTCATTTCCCATTCTAAATCATGATGTACACATGCACAAAGTCCTAGCCAACACTGTCAAACATTTCCCTTTTCTCCTATTATCTGATCCTTTTCCACCTGGATCTATCTCAGTTAAAGATGTATATTGCTCCTTACCTTGAACTCTCCAGTCCTTTAAACTAACATGCAATTATCTTCCCTATTAAGCATCAAGCAACCCAAGATAGATCAGTACAATTGTATGCAGACTCTTCTATGCATAAATGTAAACAAAACTCACTACTAGTATTCATCTTCTACTGCAAGTTCATCTCAAGTTTTGCAATAATTCTTTGCAAAATTATTTAACTCAGAACCCACTACTTCTATTAAGCATCATCCAAACCCCAGTCGTCAATCTTAACCCATGTTAGATTCAAAACGTGTACAGTGGTAACAGCCTATTTCCCAATCCATATATATGCAGACCCCTTCTCATGAAATCTTCTCTGTAAACTTGAGCTATGCATTTCCTTTTTGAACAGACCCAGTATGAAATGTGTGAGTGTTTCACCATGATCCACTACACCTTATTTTTCTCTAGCATCTACTAAACTCCGGTCTTACTTACACTGCTCTGCAAAATTTCTCCTGGCTAAGCAACAGAACTTCCTATGCACTGAGGCCAAACTTATGACACAAATGCAACCTATGACCTAAATGCAAATCTGAACAATATAGGCAGACAAATCTATGACATGAATGCAACTGCACACTTCCCACTATGATACATAGCTTAAAAACTTACAACTACTTCACCTTTCTACCTACAGATTTACACTTATAACTCAAAACTTTGGGAAAAATGTGCAAACAACCCTGATGTGATATCTATGCAACTGAAGACCCACATACTATAGGCCTAACCTACCCTTTCCATCCTTACCCATGCTTTGCAGATAAAAGAAACTCAGGTTAAAGGTTTGGCCGAGCAAGTCAATTCAGAACCACCAAAAGGAAGAATTGGAAGAATAAAGAAATAGCTATGAAAAAGTTTACCTGAAAGAAGCCTGAATCAGAGAGGAACAGATAAGAGAATGTGAAAAAAACTTATGTAAATGCATCGAAGTATAAGTAGATAAACTTGAGAGGAAGAAAGATAATAGGCAGGTTGCGTTGATTTTTGAAGGCTGATTGAAGAAACGGAAATCACAAATATATTCATTCTATTAAATGCATGCTTCAGTTACCTTTGATAAAGGCTTGCACGCGGTTGAAGAATTTCAGAGGAAGTAAATGAAAAAAAAAAAAAAAAACGTATCAGTTACACAAAATAAATGAAATAAAGAAGGGGGCCGAGAGTTACACCCATTACAGTTGAAAATTTGAAATATGTATGCGTGATCAGAGGAATATATAAAGAGAAGGCCGAGAGTTATGTTCCAGGCTTGAAAACTTGATCAAGGGAGTAAATGCATCAGTTTACAAAGTATAAACGTGACATACTCATTAGTTTGCAAAAGGATAATGAATGCACATCAACAAGGAGGCCGAGAGATAATGGAAAGAGCATCAGTTTCTTATGCTAATGTGAATACCTGTGAAGATTCATTTTTTTCAAATAAATTGTGATCTGTATTAAGTATGCTAACAAATGTATTTGATGCATTTAAGGCCAGATCAATGTTCAGTTTTCCCATTTTTGGTTTGTAGGCAAGAAACGGCAGCACTGATTTGATAAATATTTGTTTACATCTTTGTATGAATATAGATGTGGATGTAAAAGTCAGTGTGGTTACAGAGCTGAAGGAATGAATGCATCAGTTACATATATAAATGGGTAAGTGCGTGATATATGGCTTGTTTAAAAAAGTTTGAACGTTACCAATGCAAAAGGTTGCTCTCGTGATCCATTTGAGTTTAGCTAAATCTTGATTTTTTTTTAGTTTGATTTCACCAAAAGAAATGGCAAAATTTATGCAAAGCTTAGGAAAGAAAACGTATACAAATTTATTAAAAATCAAACCGTTAGTTAAAACAACGTAACGTTGGGTAGAAATTTACTGACTGATATTTTTCTTCGAAAATATTTGAAAATATTATTTTTACACTACGCTAAACAGACGCAGTCCAAAACATCAGAAATTTTCATAAAAATAACATTTTAAAAACACCCGTTTTATTACGTTGCTTATACCCTATAATTGACGCGTCCTTTAAACGCGAAACTTTACAGTTCAAACATAGCTTAAATTTTCACAGTTATTATTTAATTTTATTGACATATAAAATATGTAAAATATATCTCTAAATTAAATAATTAAACTATATTGTTAAACACAATTTATACAAAATATATTTCAAAATTAAATAATTAAATAAAATAAATAGCTGAAAACCAGGGCTGTTACACTCTCCCCCACTTAAGAACTTTTCGTCCTCGAAAAGGAACGAAGGAAGGGAAACAAAGGAAGATAAGCTAGATAAACAAGTACCGTACTGGATAGTTCCGGATTTTGAAGCACGAAGAAAATCCTTTAGAGTTGGTTTTACCTTTTCAGTTTGACTGTCAGGCTATGGGTGCTCAGCGGTGCCCAGGGTCACGATGAGTAACAAAGAGTTTCAAAGATTATAGAAAGATTTCTTAAATAGACTGGTATAAGCAATAGCCTTCCCATTCTGTAGCAGATAGAGAAACCAAGGACACTCAAAGGTATTTTGAAAATAAGATAATAAATTTGAAGTCATAATGCCTCTGAGATCATAATACTTTGAAAGTCATTAAAAATTATAGATATTATTATTTGGAAATCATACTACAAAAATCATAACACTTTAAAACAAACTTCATTTAAAGCCAAATAATATTTATTTCAAAGTTGAAATATTCTTGGGTTTATTTATTCAATTATAAATTTTCCAAAGCATTTTATTTTTAGAACAACAGCACTTAAAATATGCTATAGTAGATATGGTAGCATTCCTAACCAGTTTATTATATAACCTACACTATGTTTGAAATACCTATTTTATAAATAAGATATCCCTTCAATAAGTTATACTTGAAATTCCCATTTGAAAACCAAATTCTCAATTATCAAATTTAGTGATATTAGAATTCGTCTTAACTATTTAAATCATAGTTATTCATTTAGGCATTAATTAAATTATGATTTTAAGATATATAATTCTTACAACAAAATATCCCTTTCAAAAATATTTCTCTTATTCAAAGATACATTGTTTATTACACAACATATTCATTTCAGGAGATAACCTTTATTAAAATTTCTTGGTTATGTTTAAGGTTCCGTATTAAATCAAATTTGATTTTTAGGTTTTTTTTTTTTTTTATATAAAATTCCTTAAATTCCTTTTTATATTGTATAGTATCAATTTCATTTTTAACTTCTGAAAATCAAGGTAAGTTATATTGAAATGAAATTGAGTATTATACAACTAAAACTTTCAAATTCAATTATCTCCAATTGGGAATTCTTATTCAAATTTTATTTTCCTTTTCATTTTATTGAATTTTTCTTAAGATAAAATTTTAGAATTAAATTTCTGATTCCCTTCAAACCATAGATAGATAAATATATATATACATAATATGTCAAATCAATTTTAAATTATATATCTATATATAATTATAAACTAAGTCATTTTCTAGAATTTCAAATCAATTAAATTCTCAAGGTAACGCTGTAGTCAGACCACAGAATGGTCTTTTCACTTCGAAACTCGAAAATGAGTGTCGATGATGCTGCAGTCATCACCGAAATTATTTTCCAGCGACAAAGGGAAAAGCACTAAATTTAAAATTCTTGGGGACAATTTCTATACAAAATACTTATTACATCCTTTTAAAATTTAAACACAAGGTTTGAAATCATCAGAAATTGAATTCTCAAGTTCTTGTTTAAATTCATTTCTGTTTCTAAATTAATTTATAACCATTGTTTATATTCAATTATTTATATTAGACAAAACACATGGCTTATAAAATCATAAATAAAATCAAAACTATTATCTCTTGACAAATAGTTAAATTAATTATAAAATTCTGAAAATTATACTATAATATTCGATTTTATTTCAAAAATACATTTTTCAAACCAAGGATAGAAATTCAATTTCGATGAATTCAAATCAAATAGAATCCAAGGTTAGTTGGAATCAGAAGATCTGATGGTTAAATAACCGAATAAGGAACTGGGTAAGTTATATAAATCGCGGGCAACCTTGACCGGGTCAACCGTGACTTAAAGAGTCAGATCGATGTGGTTGGAATAAGTCTACATTGATCAAAAGAGATAGAGTTCGGAATAACCAAAAATACTAGCATGTAAACCGAGGATAAATATAGATTTCCGGTGAATCAATGTTAATGGTAAAGGAGTTTCACCCCTTTATTAGACAATGGCGAGACTGCCAATTCACAAAAAGATCATCCGAAGTGGAGTTATGGGATACTCCTAGAATCTAAAGAAGATGAAAAAGTGAGGGACACGAATGAACTTTGAAACCATAGGGAACGTTCCAAAATTCGAAAAGAAAGTGGTTCAATCTCGTATGAAAGTGATTCTGTAATTCCAATTTACCATATATTCTAAGTTTTGCCAAGAACCAAAGCTTTGATACCAAATGTAACGACCCAGTATTTCAACCCTTCGCATCCGCTCATGTCGGACTTGAAGTGTTCAAAGTACTGCGTTGTAGAATAAATTTGGCAAAACTCAGAATATGCAGTAAATAAAAATCACAGAATCACATACACAGATATCAGAACTCACAGCGGAAATAAAATATTTAGTGGTTCATGAAGCCACCATAAAACTTTTAACCAAACAGAATTTACATAGTTTAGAATCTGCAATACAGCTGTAGACATAAATAGAAACAGATTCCTCCAAAGTCTTGATTGCAGATAATATAGGGACTGAAAAGCTTCCGGCAGCACGAATGATCTACGGGATGACCTAGCTCCGGAGAGAAAAACTGAAACTGCAACTCAGGCTGACCCGAGCGTAAAATAAAACATAACACTCGAGTCAGGACATACATACTTAGTCAGGACATACATACTTATATAATGTAAGCTAATTCAAGTGTACTGTAATATAGAACAAGTAACTTAAAGGATGCTTGGGACCGCCCATCCTCTAAGGATCCGTTAAACTATTTACTATGTAGTATATTGCGCTATTATAATAGTGTCTATTTATAAAATAAACTTACTTTTTAATAGCGTTAAGGAGTGACCCAATATTCCCCTTAACACAAATAATGCCAATAGTCTATACAGTACCGTAATACCTCCTGATCGGGAAGCTACCAGAGGATACTCCATAGGTACGACACAAATAGAAACTCGTAGTAAAGGCTCGGTATGGTAGATGACACGGCACAACTAGGCAATGCCAGGGTAGATATACCAATTGCTATCCAGGCTGATGGAAACGCGTAGCCGCAGTTACCGCCCACCTCGGACTAACTCCCCAAAATCAAAATATAGAGGTGGCCACCGAATCAATCCAAAAACATAGTATAATATCGAAGAGGAGCGTCCGATCAGAGGAATGACCTCATTGGCCTGGAATTGCTCCTGTTTTAGCCACCTTATGCCAACTCACGGGAGTCGGGTCCACGTATTTACCTTACAGGAAACGCCACCACCGACCTACTTCATTCTGGAATCTCCACCGCGTACACGGTTGGTCAAAGTGGTTTTCGGTATCGACAGAGAGTATGTCCATATCCGATCCCGGTCTCTTTGCCAACCCATCGTTATTATAACCCGTGGTCATTTAAACGATTTATACTTTAAAACCAGAATAACATTTCTATTTCAAAACTATAGATACGATATCATTTTTTAAAACCCAAAACCATATGATATCGTTATATTCAAATATAATTCTTTTCCAAAAACCATACTGCTTTAAATTTATAATATCTGGAAACCAATATTTGAATTATACCTTTAAACCATAATATATTGGAAATTTTATTTTAAAACCATAACTCCCAAAACACAAATGGTTTGGATATTCAACGGTCTATAGAATAAATGGGTTAACTTTATGGTCACTTTGTAAAGTAGATAATTTTCATAGCTTTACACATATATTTCTTTATTTAAAGTTTTTAAACCATAATTTAAATATCATTTCATGTTTCCAAACCACTTCAATTCCTATATATATATATCATCAAATTGGAGTATTAACATTCAAAACTAAGGTTGGATTTTATTCTTTCAACAAATTAATGTTTTTTATTTTTAGTCTTGAATATTCCCATAAATTCCATAAATAAAACTCCAAATTTTAGCCATTAAAAATCTTCAAAATTTACTTAACATTTAAAACGATCAAATTCTAGACTCTGTAGCACTTAGGAAATGCTACCTAAAGTTACGGGTAAAACTAGTCCAATTTCAAAAGATAGCATTTAAATGCTGTAGTAGATCGTTTTAATAAATATTTCCAAATATAACTTTTTATTTATATATATTTCTTATCTGAAATATTATTCTTTCAAAATCCTGAATTACCGAATAAGTTATATTCCAAATTTCATTCAAATATTTATTTATTTATATTTAACTTATTCAAAAATCAATATAAAATCCTTTAAAGATATAAATCAAATATTTAACTTCCAAAATAATTTTAAATATTTCAGAAAATATTATAAGGACCACGGGCCTGTATATAGTTCTCTAGCCTAGGTCAAGTGATACGGATTTATATCATTTCAACCCGTAATTTACAAAACCCCGGGTTCTATCATTTCAAACCCGCAATCCCAAGTTATCAGTTAAGCAGTTAACAGACTAGTTTAACAATAATCATTATTTCAGCCCATAACAATCCAACTTTAACAGGGAACTTGCAGTGGTGATTTAAGCAGTAAATAACAATTAATAATATAACTGCAGAAATAATATAACAGATAATACTGATGAGGTGTCAATTTAAATGGGGTCCATCATTCTATATTACACTGTAGACAGATAATAGTGACATAAGTTTTTACACATACACTTGTGATAATTTACAAAATATAAATACGTATGTCTGGTGAGAAATACTCACCTGAAAGTTGCAGAAAATTTGAATTCAAAATGACGATTCACCGGTAAAGACCGACAGAAAATAACGATCAAATTTCTTCTGATGTCGCCTAGATTCAAATCTAGAACAAATTCAATATTTTGAAACGCGACTTTAGAATTTATGGTCAAGAAAAGATTAAAATAGAACGGAAATTGATTTGACTTGCTCGACCACTCCACTGTGTAAAGTGCCCAAAATATACCCGAACTGTGAACCGTGCTAACCCCCCCAAACTTACGACGAAAATATTCCCTAAAACAATTACGACAAAAAGCTAACTACGAACACCCGCTCAGAGCAAAATTTTCTTTTCCCCCATGTACGATGACACGGATACGTGCACGCACGTGCATCTCTCCACTGCCAAATTTTCTTATGCACACTGCAACATATATGTGCAGTCTCCCCCTTTTCAAACCCTTCCCAGTTTCCTCTTCAACTTCTTCCTGGTTTCCAAAGCCTCTCTCTTAATTCGTTGCACTAGATCTACAGCTTACATCAAGTTACCAGTTCAGAGCAGACACAACTATCATCAACTACCCTGAGTCACCCACCCAACTTCTTCGAGCCAACATGCAATTTGCTTCGAGTCAGATGTGTCTCTGCTTCGAGACAAATATGTTCATGCTTCGGGTAAACATTTCCACCCAACTTGCTTCTGGAAAATCAGTTCTTACCTATCTCAACCCTGAAACTTCACCATCTCCACATCTACCCAATCCAGTTTATCATCCACATCTACAACTATCAGCCCAGTCCCCAACTCTATGTAGCTTCAATCCAAATCATGCACCACATGTACTTCTGCCGTGCACAATCGTGCACAGGTGCACCTCTCTGCCTCTCCCCTTCTCCACTTTCTCTGCTTTTCCTTATTACTATATATATATCTAACTGCCTCTGGGAGCATATCATAAGATAAAAATGAGACTGTATGCAGTCACACTCTAAGACCCATATGTATGCATCCTTACAACTCATGTTATCACTCAGATTTCATTTCCCATTCTAAATCATGATGTACACATGCACAAAGTCCTAGCCAACACTGTCAAACATTTCCCTTTTCTCCTATTATCTGATCCTTTTCCACCTGGATCTATCTCAGTTAAAGATGTATATTGCTACTTACCTTGAACTCTCCAGTCCTTTAAACTAACATGCAATTATCTTCCCTATTAAGCATCAAGCAACCCAAGATAGATCAGTACAATTGTATGCAGACTCTTCTATGCATAAATGTAAACAAAACTCACTACTAGTATTCATCTTCTACTGCAAGTTCATCTCAAGTTTTGCAATAATTCTTTGCAAAATTATTTAACTCAGAACCCACTACTTCTATTAAGCATCATCCAAACCCCAGTCGTCAATCTTAACCCATGTTAGATTCAAAACGTGTACAGTGGTAACAGCCTATTTCCCAATCCATATATATGCAGACCCCTTCTCATGAAATCTTCTCTGTAAACTTGAGCTATGCATTTCCTTTTTGAACAGACCCAGTATGAAATGTGTGAGTGTTTCACCATGATCCACTACACCTTATTTTTCTCTAGCATCTACTAAACTCCGGTCTTACTTACACTGCTCTGCAAAATTTCTCCTGGCTAAGCAACAGAACTTCCTATGCACTGAGGCCAAACTTATGACACAAATGCAACCTATGACCTAAATGCAAATCTGAACAATATAGGCAGACAAATCTATGACATGAATGCAACTGCACACTTCCCACTATGATACATAGCTTAAAAACTTACAACTACTTCACCTTTCTACCTACAGATTTACACTTATAACTCAAAACTTTGGGAAAAATGTGCAAACAACCCTGATGTGATATATATGCAACTGAAGACCCACATACTATAGGCCTAACCTACCCTTTCCATCCTTACCCATGCTTTGCAGATAAAAGAAACTCAGGTTAAAGGTTTGGCCGAGCAAGTCAATTCAGAACCACCAAAAGGAAGAATTGGAAGAATAAAGAAATAGCTATGAAAAAGTTTACCTGAAAGAAGCCTGAATCAGAGAGGAACAGATAAGAGAATGTGAAAAAAACTTATGTAAATGCATCGAAGTATAAGTAGATAAACTTGAGAGGAAGAAAGATAATAGGCAGGTTGCGTTGATTTTTGAAGGCTGATTGAAGAAACGGAAATCACAAATATATTCATTCTATTAAATGCATGCTTCAGTTACCTTTGATAAAGGCTTGCACGCGGTTGAAGAATTTCAGAGGAAGTAAATGAAAAAAAAAAAAAAAAAAAAAACGTATCAGTTACACAAAATAAATGAAATAAAGAAGGGGGCCGAGAGTTACACCCATTACAGTTGAAAATTTGAAATATGTATGCGTGATCAGAGGAATATATAAAGAGAAGGCCGAGAGTTATGTTCCAGGCTTGAAAACTTGATCAAGGGAGTAAATGCATCAGTTTACAAAGTATAAACGTGACATACTCATTAGTTTGCAAAAGGATAATGAATGCACATCAACAAGGAGGCCGAGAGATAATGGAAAGAGCATCAGTTTCTTATGCTAATGTGAATACCTGTGAAGATTCATTTTTTTCAAATAAATTGTGATCTGTATTAAGTATGCTAACAAATGTATTTGATGCATTTAAGGCCAGATCAATGTTCAGTTTTCCCATTTTTGGTTTGTAGGCAAGAAACGGCAGCACTGATTTGATAAATATTTGTTTACATCTTTGTATGAATATAGATGTGGATGTAAAAGTCAGTGTGGTTACAGAGCTGAAGGAATGAATGCATCAGTTACATATATAAATGGGTAAGTGCGTGATATATGGCTTGTTTAAAAAAGTTTGAACGTTACCAATGCAAAAGGTTGCTCTCGTGATCCATTTGAGTTTAGCTAAATCTTGATTTTTTTTTAGTTTGATTTCACCAAAAGAAATGGCAAAATTTATGCAAAGCTTAGGAAAGAAAACGTATACAAATTTATTAAAAATCAAACCGTTAGTTAAAACAACGTAACGTTGGGTAGAAATTTACTGACTGATATTTTTCTTCGAAAATATTTGAAAATATTATTTTTACACTACGCTAAACAGACGCAGTCCAAAACATCAGAAATTTTCATAAAAATAACATTTTAAAAACACCCGTTTTATTACGTTGCTTATACCCTATAATTGACGCGTCCTTTAAACGCGAAACTTTACAGTTCAAACATAGCTTAAATTTTCACAGTTATTATTTAATTTTATTGACATATAAAATATGTAAAATATATCTCTAAATTAAATAATTAAACTATATTGTTAAACACAATTTATACAAAATATATTTCAAAATTAAATAATTAAATAAAATAAATAGCTGAAAACCAGGGCTGTTACACATTTTATTTCAAAACTATATTCAAATCAAATAGTTTATCATTTCCATTTCAAACATATATTCACCTTTAAAAAAATTCATAATACTTTCAAAGTATAACTTTTCCGAAACCAAAATACTTGAAATCATTACACTTTGAAAATCATAACATTCCGAAATCATACATTTGAAATCAATCTTTTAATTCTTTACACTTTACAAATTTATTCCATTAAACCAAACTTTCAAATTTCCAACTTAATTCAATTCAAACCATCAGTTTCAATTAAATTTCCCAATAACCATTTCAAATCATATCAATTTCAAATATAGATTTGATCCACAAATTAAACAATTCAATTTTTAATATATTTCAAAGCTTTAATATCCCGCATTTCAAAAACTAAATTTTATAATTTCATATATCTCAAATCTAGTTTCGTTATTACTTAGTTTTGAAATATTCATGTCATAAATCCAATATTATTTAAATAAACTCAATTTACAATTAAACTAAATATCCTTTCATACTAATAAAACTTCAAATATTCATTTATCAAAAGTACATATCATTCCAATTCATATTCTTTATCAAAATAAAGATCAAATCATTTCCAAACCTTATTATCAAAACGTTATTTGAATTCAAATTCAAATACTCAAATTTAAATGTCATTTTTAAATCAAATAAGTCATTCATTTGTTATTTCAAGTATCATTACAAAATACATTAAAAATTCCATTCAAAAATTCATTTATCTCATTACATTTCATTCCATTTAACACATAACCAAGTAAACCCTATTTAAATTCAAATTCAAATTTAAGTTCCTTAAAAATTCAAATTTGAATATTAAAATATATTCAAAACTTCTTAAATTTCACAATTAATCAATTTCCAAAAGTTAAATCATTTACCGCTTTAAAATATAACTCAAACAGTGTTAAAATCTATAATATTTCAAACATTGTCAAATTATAGCAACGACAGCATTTATAAAGTGCTATCGTAGCTTATAGCTTCCAAAAATGGTTTAGTTCAAGAATAACGTCATTTATAAAATGTCGTAATAGATATTTAGTTATTTCAAACATTGTTAGATTCAAAACAATAGCATTTAAAAATGCTGTCAAAAGACTACAACATTTTGAAAATGCTATAAAATTCCAGATTTCATTTTAGCTTTTTGAAAATAATAATAAAAATCCAAATTTTTATTATAACTTAAAAATCATATTTCTAGACTTCAAAATTTCACATTTAAAATCATTTTAACATATGATTTAACACAACAAAAATTTTAGATCAAATATTCAATTTAAAAACTCCATTCATTTATTATGTCAAAATTCACTGTTTATTAACATATAAATTGAATAAAACTTAAAATTTTACTTCAAATATAATTTTAAAACTTTAAATTTAATTTCCATTATTTATTTACATTTTAAAATAAAATTTAAAGTCTAAAATATCAATTACTTCAAATTTACGTACTCAAATTCACAATTTCAAGACTTAATATTTTTAATTTTCTTAAAACCATAAAATATATATTTTTAAATCAAAATTTCATACTTTTAAAAATACATATTTTAATAAAAAAATCATTTAAAAATATACCACGGGGTCTGTATATAATTTTCTAACCTAGGTCAAGTGATACGGATATATATCATTTTAATCCGCGGTTTACAAAAAAAACCCGGGTTCTATCATTTCAAACCCGCAATCCCAAGTCAAATAAAATACAATAAAAATCGCTCAGGCCTATCATTTCAGCCCATAACGATTTTTTCCCTAATCTAAAGTCCGTTTGGGTATGTATCATTTCAACCCATAGTGATTCTATTCTAACAGGGAACTTGTAGTGTGAATATATGCATAAACAATATAAACAATGTCAATGTCACAATATAATGTCATATATCAGATGTCAGGTGATAATTAACAGTTTTAACATGGTAATAACATGGCATAGCATATCATATGATCATCATTAACTTGCATAACATTTTATATTACTAAACACTTGTCATCAATTCACTATTTCATAAGTATAAATGTCAGAGTGAGAAAGACTCACCTTTTACGAAGCTAGAGACAAACAACACACACAAGAGCGATTCCAAAGAAACGACAAGCACGATTTGATTTGATTTGATGGAGACCCTTGTAAACACACAAAATATAACATACATAAGCACAAATATAGTTATCGACATACAAATATAATCAACAACTTTAGTTTGCAGAACAGTTGCAAAACAAGAGAGATGACCAAACCTTAGAAGCAAAAGACTTGCACACGACAACATAAAGCTTGTCACATGATCAAATGGGCTTGGTCTCACCACATTAGGCTCAGCCTAGGTGTCAACATGGCTCGGCCATGGCTTAGAGACAAGGCTTAGGGCATGAAAGTGGAAGGTAAAGGCAAAACAAGTGGAAATTAAAGGAGGCAAGGGGTTTAGGTCAAGGAATGGAACGTTTTGGTGTACAAAGGCTCGGCCTATGGTCCTATGGGCTCAGCCTGGTGCATCTTCAGGTCATGTCAGAGATGATGATGATGATGGCTATAGGTCATGGCAGTAAGTGGTGGTTGTGGGCAAGGCTAAACATGAAGGAAATAGGAATACAAGGCTCGGCTAGGCAATATTTGGAGTTTTAAGCAAAGTTTTGTGGAGATGGCTTCAATTGGATGGCATGGCTTGTCGTGGTCAGAGGAGGAGGAGATCTTTGCTGCTGTAGATGGTGGAGGAGATTGTGGAGCTGATGGTGGAGGTGATAGGCCGAGAATCATATGTGAAGTCAAGGCAAATTTAAGCAGAAAACAAGGCAAATTCAAGGAAGAAAGGTAGAAAAGAATAAAGAGAAGCCATTAACTTGAAATTTTTTTTCTCAAATGAGAAATAGCCGTGAGTTGAGGAGGATAAGAAGTATTTTCACGTGAAAGGCAATGGGAAATGTACGGCTATCAAGGAAAAATGAAAAGGCAAGGCAAATGAAAAGGCAAGGCAAATGAAAAGACTAGAAAATGAAAAGGTTTTTGACTCTTTGTTTTCTATTTTCCTTTATTCAAATAAACTAATTAAAATTTAAGTAATTTGACTTTAAAACCGAAATAAAGTAATACAAAATAAAAATAAATAATAAATTTAAAGAAAATGGAAAAAGAATTAAAGAAATTGCTTAAAATTTCAAAACAGAGTTCAAAAATTACAATTAAATCATCATTGACTTTGGAAAAATATCTACTTCATTTTAAAAATATTTTAAAGCAAAATTTTGAAATAACACAATTTCATAAACATATTTAAAGTGAAATAAATAATTAAATTTAAAGAAAATAGAAAAATAAATAAAGAAATTGTTTAAAAATTGAAAGCAGGACATGAAAATTACAAATAAAATACCATTGGCTCTAGACAAATTTCTATTACACTTTAAAACAAAAAAAATGTCAAATAAATAAAATAAATGAGAAAAAAAATAAAGTATAAATGAAATAAAAATGAAAATCTTAAAGAAAATAGAAAAATAAATAAAGAATTTCTTTAATTAATTGAAACTAGAAATTAAAAATTATAAACAGAATACAACTGACATTGGAAAATCTCAATTACACTTTCAAAAATGTTTTAAAACCAAAATATATATAATACATGTTATTTACCCATATAGACATGAATTAGAACATTACATGACCAAATAAAATATTATTTATATAATTTAAAATAAACAATTTTGTTAAATACAGCAAATTTCACACAATAGTTAAAAATGCATAACTTTCACATTATAAATCAGATTTCAACGAAACGAAAAGCAGTATTCTTAAAATTTTATTTACTTTCATAATAAAAGATAAAATTCAAATTTTCAAACTTTCAAATTTTAAATTTAAAAGTCAAAGTTTTACCATTTTGACCAAAATTCACTTTTTTGGAAAATATTCAATTCATACATGTTTGAAATTATAATTTACATTAAAATCAAAAATTGTATTTAAAATAAAAAACTATTCATTTTAATAGATAAAAATAAAGTTTTTAAATTAGGAATTTAAATTAAAATAATTAAAATATACAATTACAATAATCAGAAAATACAGGGTTGTTACACTCTCCCCCACTCAAAACTTTTCGTCCCCGAAAAGGAATGAGGTACGGGAAAGCATAGAAAAAGATAGAATGAAATAGGATTAGGACAGGATGACAAGAATATTGAAATTATACCTGATAACTGTTGTTATAGGTAAGTATAACAAGGTGGAGATGATCTGCTCAGGATCCTCCAGAATCAAGAACACAAGCACGAAATTTTTTCAAGAATCTGATTCACTCTTTCCGTTTGACCGACGGTCTGTGGATGGAAAACAGTGCTCAGATTCAAAAATGAGTACCAAAGATTATTAAAGACTATAGAAAGATTTCTAAACAGACTGGTATAAGCAATAGCCTCCTATTCTGTAGCAAGATAAGGGAAATTAGGACAACCAAAAGATAGTTTGAAAAAAACAAAATAAGATAATAAATTTGAAACCATGAAAATTTCAACTTATATTGAAAATTAATTTTACATAAGTTAAATAAATATAACTATCTTTAATTTCATTATCTTATCATCCTATTATCCTTAATTAACAATATCTAAAATCATGGATTTGAAAAGAAAAAAATCATTTATTGTACTAAAATGTACTCAATAACATTAATTCTTCTTTATTCCTAATTATAATTAAATTTATTCCTCTCAATATATTTTATCACCTATGTTAAATATATTTACACTCATTGTAACTGCCTTAAATTTATTTTTAGTTCCTTTATCATCATTTTATATTGTAAATTATTCCATTACACTTTTTCTTTATTTACCTCTGTTAATCCCTTTATAACTAAAATTTAAGTATATAACGTTTATTATAACCACTCAAATTTTATTTATAAAATCTTTTTTTTATATTGTATATTATCCAATTACATATTTAACTTCTGAAAATTAAGGTAAGTTATATTGGAATGAAATTTTGTATTATACAAATAAAACTTTCTAATTCAATTATTTCAACCTTGAATCTTTGTCCAAATCTTGAAATTATACTTAGAAATTATCCTTGAAGATAAAATTTAGGAATTAAATTTCCGATAAATTCCAAACTATATAGAGATAAATAAATGCACATATACTATATATATATATCCATTCAAATTTAAATCATATATCAGCATAAGTTATAAATCCAATATTATTTAAGAAATTCAAATCAATTAAATTTCCAAAACAAACCTGTAGCAAGACTACAGAACGGTCTCTTCACTTCGAAACTCGAAAATGAATGTCAATGATGCTGCAGTCATCACCGAAGTTATTTTCCAGCGACAAAGAGAAGAGTACTAATTTTCAGCTTTAAAATTCTTTGGAACAAATTTCTATTCGAAAATACTTTAAATAGCATATCCTTTTTAAAACTTTAAATACAAGGTTTGGAACCATCGAAAATTAAATTCTCAAATTCTTTTTTTAAATTCATTTAAATTTTCAAATAAATTCATAAGCATGTTTATAGTTCAATTATTTATGTATGAAAGAAGAGATAATGGTATATAAAATCAAATATTATTTCTTAACAACCAATTCAATAAAATCCAGAAAGACATTTATAATATAGTTACAAAATTATTTCATTACTAAATTTGAAAAACAACATATTGTGTTAGTTTGTTCTATTCAAGTGTTTTGGAAATCTTATCGATAGCGTTGATCAAACGAATCGATCAGAAACCCAAATCAACATCAACAACTCAAACAACACAATATATAAAACATTTTAAATATTAGTTTACAAATACACTTCAAGAATGATTTGAAGATAAGTTGGAAACAAAGATGAGATGATTAAATAACAGAATAGGGATATGGATGAGTTTATATAAATCGCGGGCAACCTTAACCGGGTCAACCGTGACTTAAAGAATAAGATCGATGTGGATTTCTTGGGTAAATCAACATTCGGTCTCAAGAGATAGAGTTCGGGATTATAAGAGGTACTAGCATCTAAACCGAGGATATAGAATCTCTGGTGAATCGATGCTGTTGTAAAGGAGTTCCCCCCTTTGCAAATAAATTTGAGGTTGGCGAGACCGCCGACTCATTATAAAGATCATTCAAAGTGGAGTTATGGGATACTCCAGAATCAAATGAAGATGAATAGTGAGGGATGCGAAATGGATTATGAAACCGCAGGGAACGTTCCAAAATCAAAGGAATCGAGTCAAAAGGAAGAGATTCAAACTCGAATGAAAGTGATTCTGTAAATTCATTTACTCTATATGCTGAGTTTTGCCTAGAGCTACCAAAGCTCTGATACCAACTGTAACAACCAGGTATTTTCAACCATTTGTATCCGCGCATGTCGGACTTGAATTGCTCAAAATACCGCGTTGTAAATAAAATTTGGCAAATCTCAGAATATACAATAAATACATAATCACATATCACAGACACAGAGTATTTAATAATGCAGCGGAAGTAAAAGAGATAGTAGTTCATGAAGTTAATATATATATATATATATAAGATACATCAGAGTTAAATAATATACAGCAGATGAGTAACAAGATACATCAAGTACAAATAAAAATACATCATTGGAAACACTAGATACTGAAAACAAATAGATGGCTGGATCTTCAAGCAAAGCTCCAACTCCGAAGGTGAGTCTTGAATGCTGAATCACTCAATCTGACTCGAGCGTAAAGCAAAATACAAAACGCTCGAGTCAGGACATAAATACTTATGAACTGTAAATAAACTCAAGTGAACAGTAACAAAATGCATCAGTAACTTAAAGGATGCTTGGGATCGACCATCCTTTAAGGATCCGTTAAACTATTTACTATGTAGTAATATTGCGCTACTATAATAATGTCTACAGTTAAATAAACATACTTTTAAATAGCGTTCCGAGCTACCCATATCACCCTTCACACATAATAGTCCCAGTAGTCCATCCAATATCATGTCATCTCCACTCCGGGTGACTGTCAGAGGACACCACACAGGCTACGGGAGAAAAACAAACTCGTAGTAAAGGCTCGGTATGGTAGGTGACACGACACACAACGCACTGCCAGGGTAGATATACCAATTACGCACACGGGCTGGTGGTAACATAGCAGCCACATACGCCCACCTCGGAACACACTCCCATATCAAAATCGGAGGATGGCCATCTAATCAATCACAAGTAAGAGTATAGTATCGAAGGAATGTGTCCGACCAGAGGTGCTACCTCCTTTGGCCCGAGATCGCTCCTGTTTTAGCCACCTTATGCCAACTCACGGGAGTTGGGTCCACGTAATATACCTCAAGAACGTCGCCACCATCCTACTTCATTCTGGAATCTCCACCGCGTACACAGTTGTTAAAGTGGTTTTCGGAGTTGGCAGAGAGTATGACAACTTTCGATCCCGGTCTCTTTAACAACCAATCGTTATTATAACACCGTGGCCATTTTAAAATAGTTTATACTTCAAAAATCAAATCATTTCATTTCAAAACTATATCCCTTTCAAAATAGTTATACTTCGAAACCAAAACCATTTTATTTCAAAACTATATTCAAATCAAATAGTTTATCATTTCCATTTCAAACATATATTCACCTTTAAAAAATTCATAATACTTTCAAAGTATAACTTTTCCGAAACCAAAATACTTGAAATCATTACACTTTGAAAATCATAACATTCCGAAATCATACATTTGAAATCAATCTTTTAAATCTTTACACTTTACAAATTTATTCCATTAAACCAAACTTTCAAATTTCCAACTTAATTCAATTCAAACCATCAGTTTCAATTAAATTTCCCAATAACCATTTCAAATCATATCAATTTCAAATATAGATTTGATCCACAAATTAAACTATTCAATTTTTAATATATTTCAAAGCTTTAATATCCCGCATTTCAAAAACTAAATTTTATAATTTCATATATCTCAAATCTAGTTTCCTTATTACTTAGTTTTGAAATATTCATTTCATAAATCCAATTTTATTTAAATAAAATCAATTTACAATTAAACTAAATATCCTTTCATACCAATAAAACTTCAAATATTCATTTATCAAAAGTACATATCATTCCAATTTATATTCTTTAT
Organism: Allium cepa; assembly: GCA_030765085.1. NCBI lineage: Eukaryota > Viridiplantae > Streptophyta > Magnoliopsida > Asparagales > Amaryllidaceae > Allium > Allium cepa. Next base: position 1,050,385,614 of record CM060941.1, read on the forward strand.
CAAAATAAAGATCAAATCATTTCCAAACCTTATTATCAAAACATTATTTGAATTCAAATTCAAATACTCTAATTTAAATATCATTTTTAAATTAAATAAGTCATTCATTTGTTATTTCAAGTATCATTACAAAATACATTAAAAATTCCATTCAAAAATTCATTTATCTCATTACATTTCATTCCATTTAACACATAACCAAGTAAACCCTATTTAAATTAAAATTCAAATTTAAGTTCCTTAAAAATTCAAATTTGAATATTAAAATATATTCAAAACTTCTTAAATTTCACAGTTAATCAATTTTCAAAAGTTAAATCATTTAACGCTTTAAAATATAACTCAATCAGTGTTAAAATCTATAACATTTCAAACATTGTCAAATTATAGCAACTACAGCATTTATAAAGTGCTATCGTAGCTTATAGCTTCCAAAAATGGTTTAGTTCAAGAATAACAACATTTATAAAATGTCGTAATAGATATTTAGTTATTTCAAACATTGTTAGATTCAAAACAATAGCATTTAAAAATGCTGTCAAAAGACTACAACATTTTGAAAATGCTATAAAATTCCAGATTTCATTTTAGCTTTTTAAAAATAATAATAAAACTCCAAATTTTTGTTATAACTTAAAAATCATATTTCTAGACTTCAAAATTTCACATCTAAAATAATTTTAACATATGATTTAACACAACAAAATTTTTAGATCAAATATTCAATTTAAAAACTCCATTCATTTATTAAGTCAAAATTCACTGTTTATTAACATATAAATTAAATAAAACTTAAAATTTTACTTCAAATATAATTTTAAAACTTTAAATTTAATTTTCATTATTTATTTACATTTTAAAATAAAATTTAAATTCTAAAATCTCAATTACTTCAAATTTACGTACTCAAATTCATAATTTCAAGACTTAATATTTAATTTTCTTAAAACCATAAAATATATATTTTTAAATCAAAATTTCATACTTTTAAAAATACATATTTTAATAAAAAAATCATTTAAAAATATATCACGGGGTCTGTATATAATTTTCTAACCTAGGTCAAGTGATACGGATATATATCATTTCAATCCGTAGTTTACAAAGAAAACCCGGGTTCTATCATTTCAAACCCACAATCCCAAGTCAAATAAAATACAATAAAAATCGCTCAGGCCTATCATTTCAGCCCATAATGATTTTTTACCTAATCTAAAGTCCGTTTGGGTATGTATCATTTCAACCCATAGTGATTCTATTCTAACAGGAAACTTGCAGTGTGAATATATGCATAAACAATATAAACAATGTCAATGTCACAATATAATGTCATATATCAGATGTCAAGTGATAATTAACAGTTTTAACATGGTAATATCATGGCATAGCATATCATATGATCATCATTAACTTGCATAACATTTTATATTACTAAACACTTGTCATCAATTCACTATTTCATAAGTATAAATGTCAGAGTGAGAAAGACTCACCTTTTACGAAGCTAGAGACAAACAACACACACAAGAGCGATTCCAAATGCACGACAAGCACGATTTGATTTGAATTGATAGAGACCCTTGTAAACACACAAAATATAACGTACATAAGCACAACTATAGTTATCGACATACAAATATAATCAACAACTTTAGTTTGCAGAACAGTTGCAAAACAAGAGAGATGACCAAACCTTAGAAGCAAAAGACTTGCACACGACAACATAAGCTTGTCACATGATCAAATGGGCTTGATCTCACCATACAAGGCTCAGCCTAGGTGTCAACATGGGTCGGCCATGGCCTAGAGACAAGGCTTAGGGAATGAAAGTGGAAGGTAAAGGCAAAACAAGTGGAAATTAAAGGAGGCAAGGGGTTTAGGTCAAGGAATGGAAGGTTTTGGTGTGCAAAGGCTCGGCCTATGGTCCTATGGGCTCGGTCTGGTGCATCTTCAGGTCAGGTCAGAGATGATGATAGGTCATGGAAGCAAGTGGTGGTGGTGGCCAAGGCTAAACATGAAGGAAATGGGAATACAAGGCTCGGCTAGGCAATATTTGGAGTTTTAAGCAAAGTTTTGTGGAGATGGCTTCAATTGGATGGCATGGATTGTCATGGTCATAGGAGGAGGAGATGTTTGCTGCTGTAGATGGTGGAGGAGATGGTGGAGCTGATGGTGGAGGTGATAGGCCGAGAATCATATGTGAAGTCAAGGCAAATTTAAGCAGAAAACAAGGCAAATTCAAGGAAGAAAGGTAGAAAAGAATAAAGAGAAGCCATTAACTTGGAAAATTTTTTCTCAAATGAGAAATAGCCGTGAGTTGAGGAGGATAAGAAGTATTTTCACATGAAAGGCAATGGGAAATGTACGGCTATCAAGGAAAAATTGAAAGGCAAGGCAAATGAAAAGACAAGGAGATGAAAAGACTAGAAAATGAAAAGGTTTTTGACTCTTTGTTTTCTATTTTCCTTTATTCAAATAAACTAATTAAAATTTCAGTAATTTGACTTTAAAACCGAAATAAAGTAATATAAAATAAAAATAAATATTAAATTTAAAGAAAATGGAAAAAGAATTAAAGAAATTGCTTAAAATTTCAAAACAGGGTTCAAAAATTACAATTAAATCATCATTGACTTTGGAAAAATATCTACTTCATTTTAAAAATATTCTAAAGAAAATTTTTTAAATAAAATAATTTCCTAAACATATTTAAAGTGAAATAAATAATTAAATTTAGAGAAAATAGAAAAATAAATAAAGAAATTGTTAAAAAATTGGAAACAGGACATGAAAATTACAAATAAAATACCATTGGCTCTAGACAAATTTCTATTACACTTTTAAATAAATAAAATGTCAAATAAATAAAATAAATGAGAAAAAAATAAAGTAGAAATGAAATAAAAATGAAAATCTTAAAGAAATTAGAAAAAAAAATAAAGAATTTCTTTAATTAATTGAAACTAGAAATTAAAAATTATAAACAGAATACAACTGACATTGGAAAATCTCAGCACTTTCAAAAATGTTTTAAAACCAAAATATATATAATACATGTTATTTGCCCATATAAACATGAATTAGAACAATACATGACCAAATAAAATATTATTTATATAATTTAAAATAAACAATTTTGTTAAATACAGCAAATTTCATACAATAGTTAAAAAGGAATAACTTTCACATTATAAATCAGATTCCAACGAAACGAAAAGCAGTGTTCTTAAATTTTATTTACTTTCATAATAAAAGATAAAATTCAAATTTACAAACTTTCAAATTTTAAATTTAAAAGTCAAAGTTCGACCATTTTGACCAAAATTCACTTTTTTGAAAAATATTCAACTCATACATGTTTGAAATTATAATTTACATTAAAATCAAAATTTGTGTTTAAAATAACAAAACTATTCATTTTAATAGATAAAAATAAAGTTTTTAAATTAGGAATTTAAATTAAAATAATTAAAATATACAATTACAATAATCAGAAAATACAGGGTTGTTACACTATGCGCCGCATAATAGCGGGTGATGTTTTATGAATCCCATATACCACGATATTTCACCTCGAAGTGGAATGGGTATTTAATTGTTGTGCTAACGTTTGTGGATGCAGGGAAATAGGTTGGAGGGATCCAACTGGATTCCTCAAAACATTTTGATTTGTTTTCAAAATTTTGTGTTGATTATTTAAAATCTGTGTGTGATTATTTGTGATTGAAACCATTGAAGGCTAAAATTTAGCCGAATATATTTTTTGTATCGTAGGATACCAGAAATAAATAAAATTAAATTTTTAAATTTAGGTAGAAAATCTATAGTGAAATCTTATTGAATAAAATTCCAAAATATGGGAAAAAGTTTAATAAATGGACTTCAAGTAATAATATTCAAAAGGTGAAGAATTTATTTTAAAAATATGGTTTTGAATAATTTGGAAGAGATAAAGGAATTTATTTTAAAAATAAATTCGGAAATTGATTTGGTGTTAAAAGAATAAATCTTTGGGAAATCAATATGAATATTGATTTAGTGTTTGAATGAAAATCGATTTGGTGTTGAAATAAATTTAGAAATTAAATTTGAAAATTAATGTGGTGTTTTAAAAATAGAACCATTGGGAAATCAATATGAAAATTGATTAGAAATCAATTTGGAATTGGATGTGGTAATTGAAATAAATTTGGAAATAAATTTGAGAATTGATTTGGTGTTGAAAGTGAATATTTGGAAAATGATTTGAAAATTGTATATCTATGGATATTTGAAGATTAAAATCCACAATGCGAATTTTTTAAAAGAAAGGGGAATTTGTTTTAGAATTAAATATTGTTTTATTTTAAAATCGTGGAAAGGAATTTATGGATTTGGGACGTAAATTTAAAATAAGTCCAGAAAGATTTAGTAACTGATTTGAATGAACCATTTTAGTGTGAAATGTGTACATTCCCCGAAATTCGAGAATGATTTCAATATAGTTTATAAATGTAAATTGAAGTTGTAAAGATGGTTTTAAGGAAAGAATGTTTTGGAAAAAATATTTACTTAAGTTATTTTGAAAATCTTTAAAGTTAAAATATATTTTAAACTATTATAGAAGTGATTATTTATAGTTTTAAATTTATATTTTTTTTTAGAAATTGGATATTTAAATAGTTATATCCTGTCTACTAATTTTATTTTAAAATTAGTTTTGGACTTGAATTTTTATATGAAATACTAGTATAATATTTTTCATAACTAATATTTAAGCAAATAGTCTAAAATAGTTTATTTTAAATGTTTCCAAGTATATTTTGAATAAGTATTTTATATTATTTTAAAATATTTGAAATCGGCAGATTTTCGGTGGAAATGAATAAATATTGGAAATGTTTTTCGCGTAAGGAAAAATTGATTTGAAATTTATTTTAAAAGGATTGAAGTGTGAAAAATTGATTTGAATTTATTTTCAAAGTGTTGAAAAGTGAAATTTTATCTTGCGAAGATAGTTTGAAAAAAAAAATTGGGGGAAAATTATTTGAAATCCAGTGACTGTTGTAAATGATGATTGATAGTTAAATAACATACTATCAATATTGGCCCTTAAATGGCATTTGAATTTCGATGCGACCGGGAGTCGAATTCCAAATGGATATTCGAAACCCACGTTGAACCTTTGTGATTGTGATGGATCTTTTATTTAAAAGATCAAAGTGGAATTTGTTATGATTTGTTTGAATCTGAATGTAACACTTATTTTTAAAATAAGCGCTCGTTATTTGGATTAGCTGGGAGCGGACCTTGTGTCATAAAACTCATTCCGAATAATGATACGAGGAAATGGGATTGCATTTGAAGATGGTGTTGAAGACCGAGTATTTTCGGAAGCGAAAGGATTACCTGTCGAATGTCTCTTCACCGGATTGCTCCGGTATTGAGATTTTATCACCCTTTGTGATGGGGATTCCGGACGTGATTAGTGAATATCCGGATTGCAAGGGCTTCTTTGGAAGCGCCTTCGGTTTCGTTCGATCCCGGAACGGACTTGTATGGATGTGTGTCTGAGTTACACTTTGAGATGTAAAGCTGGTTTCTATCAAATACATTTCGGTTGGTGACGGAGAATTTATTCTCTTAGCTTGACACCCATCTCTGAGACGTACAAGCTCAGAGGTTACGTAGTTGATGGTTACTAGTGATATATTCCCAATTTGGTAATGTGGCATACGAAGTGCTGCTGACCATTTGTTGATCAAAGCATGGATTTTGTGAAAAGCGTAGCTTTGTGGACGAGACTTCGTTGGACTTCACGCCCTAGAATGGTCGAAACAGGAAGGACGCAGCAAGGTTATAAGGGGTAGCGCCCCTTAGGGTATGTTCATTTCCTTCTGGATAGAGGTGGTATCATGGTATGGAGCCCAGATACTTAACCTATGTGGTTGCTGCAAATTTATTACTTTGTGGTTGTTGGTATTGAGGATCCTCGGATAAAGGTTGTTTACAACCGAGGGATGGCATACTTGTGTCAGTAGTTACCTATTGTTGCAGAGGTAACCCGGCCTTATGTTGGCAGAGATCCGGTTAGGTTCTCGGAGCATCCTTCCAGAGGCGTACCCATGTGGCTTAGGAAGTTCCTTAGCCTGACCATTTGTTGAAAATCCAATCACCAATACACGCCTTGTACGGTTTTAGTTGTATAATCTGCCATCTAATATGGTAGCTATAGTAGGCATACTATAATGGTACGTATACTGGCTAAGATTAATATTATACTTGCAAATGTTTTCTGCACTGTGCACTAATGATAATATTAAAAGGATTTTGCATATCAAGCATTCTTGACTATCATAAGGAGAAATCTCCCCCAAGTGTGTGATCGTATTGTGTGTGCCGGGAGGCCTTGTGGTAGTTTCATTTTCCAAAAAGCATTGCGGATTTCTTTTAAATTCCTTTGTTTTCTTTTGGTTAAAAATAACTATTTTAAGATCTCACACCAGTTCCATGACAGACCTGGAGTTTATTGTTCCCTTTTTAAACTCTGGATGGCAAAAATTTTCCACATGGGCAGCCTAGAGTCAAGTTATCTATTGGATCTAGATGGATTGCTGTGGGGAGTTGGATGGCGAGGCGTATCACTTATATATATGTAATATTTCTTTTCCGCTGTCTGTTGTTGTAAACTTAGATAATGTGATGTATAAACTGATATAGTGTTTTTGTTTTAAATATTATTCTTTATCTATTATATATTGTTCCGCTGCGAAATGTGAGATTCTGTTTATTGTTTGTGTTCTTCTATCTTCTTCTTCTTAAATTCTAACGGTTTGATTTTCCAGCATTCGATTGTGCGGCATATGATACAGTGGATGTATTAATGTCGACTTTCGAAAGTCGTAAAATTGGGTCGTTACATTTGGTATCAGAGCATTTGGTTAAGCGATAACCTTGAGTTTGTTGGGTGTTACTCATTAGAGATAGAGTCAGTAGTACTCTAGAATGAGTTTGAGTGTATTAATAGATATGATTGCATATTTGTCAGTAAATATAAAATTGTTTTATATTGTGATGATTGGTTTGTTGAGTGGTATATGGATTCTGGTCGATATAGTCCATACAACTCTATCGATAGGGATCTCTAAACATTCGTATAGAACAATTCGACACGATATTGTTTTAAATTAAGATAAATGAAATAATTTTACCCAAAACTATTTTCGTATATAAAAGGAAATAATTTTTGTAAATTATTATAGTATATGGTTGATTGTTTGATTAGGAAGTGATTAAGAAACTAAAATCGTAACTCCAAAGTTAAGAAATAAAATCCATATACAAATGGGAATTGTAAATGTAAATGTAATTTATAATTTGAAATAGATTCCAGAGAAATATTTGAAAGTGGATTGAAAACATTTGAAATTGGAAATTTTGGAAATAAAATTCAATTGAGTTTGAAAATGAATTTTCGAATGTTTTGGAAAAGTGTTTTGAAGAGATGAAAGCACTAAACTCTTTTCGGTCCTTGGGAAGATAACTTCGGTGATGACTGCAGCATCATCGACGTTTATTTTCGGGTTTCCAAAAGAGGAATTGCTGCCAAATGATTTTAAATGAAAGTTGTTTGCAAACTGGGTTTGGTTTTGGAAATTCAAAAGAAAATTTGAATTGATTTCAAAAATGATTTTTGAAAGGTTGAAAAGACTCTGCATTGTTGTGTAAAATATTTGTGGAATATCATTAAGTTGATAACTTGTAAAATTTAAAGTTGTTAAAGTAAAATCAAACTTAAAGAGAAGTTAGAAAAAGGTAAATGTGGAAACAAAATAAGTTGGAAGGAAAATTTAATTCAAGTGGAATTAAAAAATGAAAATTTAATAAAAGAATTAAGATTGAAAATTTGAGTTATTTTGTATGAAGGTGAATTTGAGAAGTCTTATAGACTAAATGATTGGAATAAAATCTGTAAAGGTGGAAAATAATTTGTGAATGAATAAATTAATTTGCAATTGCAAGTAAATGAAAGTGAAATTGAATGTTGAAATTTATTCTGAATTTGTAAGCAAATAGAATTAAATTCGAAATGAATTTGATTTGTTATAAGCAAAGTGAAGTATTGAAATAAAAATTAATAAGTGAAACGAATTGGAATGACAAAGAAAATATGATTTGAAATGAATTGAATTCAATAATTATAAATGAAAGATAAATTGAATTCATATGGAATTGGAAATCCAGTTTAAATATAAGGGGTATAAACCAAAATAGTGAATTGAATTGTGTTTGGGAATGAACAAAAGAATAAAACTTGAATTGGAACTCAATTTTGAAAACCAATTTGAATTGTGTGAAATAAAATGAAGTTGTAAAATTAGTTCGAAGTGAACTAAAGATAATAAATGTGGGAAGAAAATTAAAATGGGTTGAGATAAAATGAATTGGAATTTGTAATAAATTAGTAAATGAAACTGATTTAAAATAGTGATATGAATCAGTTGGGAATGAAAGATAATTGATAAACTTCAATATTTAAATTGAATCCAAATAGAATTGAAATTGTAAATTGAATTCAAATGAAATTGAAAATGTAAGATTGAATGAAAATAAATAAATAACTTCAATAGTAAACTAAAGATGGTATAAGAAGTGTATATTTAAAATTTGTAATGGAATGTGCAAAAATGATAGGCAGGATATACAGGTGTGCTAAAGGAAATGGAATTGGGATTTTGATTTCGAAGACAAAATTGAATTGCTCGACAAAAAGGTATGTATTTGAATTTTAGTATGAAATTTGAAGATTTTCTTGTCCAACCAGTTGGCCGTTTTCTTTTCTTCTGAAATCTGGGGGCCTGTAAAAGCATTTTGTAATCGTACCAAGCTAGCCGCGCAAAGGAGACGCTCGCGAAATTTTTTGAAAATTTAGGGGGTTAGAAAAATTTTGAGAATTTTTTTAAAATTTGAAATTTGAATTTAAATTTCAATTTGAATTGTTAAGAAAATAATGTTGTTTGGAATCTATGTTTAATTTTGGAAAGTTAGTTGAATCGATAATGGGTTGCTAATAAAAGATTTGTTTTGGAAAATTGATAAAACTATTTGATTTGGGAAAATAGTTAACAGGTTGAGGATCGTTCTTCTTAACTAGTAATTTCGGGACGAAATTCTTTTAGGGGAGAAGGATGTGACGACCCAAAATTTTCAACATTTGAAATTAGAATATTTAATTGATTTTAAATATTGGAAGTTGTTTTTAAACTTGAATTTCAATTTTAACTATGAATTTGGCAATTTAATTATTGAATTTGATTTATTGAAGTTGGATAAAAATTTGAATCCTCAGTTTTAAGCTGATTAAAAATAATTTGAAGGCTTGAAAAAAAACCATATTAATAATGCTGAAGATAATGGAAGTGTTAGAATTTAAAATTAGAAGTGATCAGTTTTGAAATTTTATCGTTTAAATCGATATTTAATAATAGCCTTCCGAGGCACAGTCTCGGAATTCGACGAAACAAGGTCCATTGAATCCGTAATATTATATTATTATTGAATTTCAATTTTCATAGCATTCGGAGTTGTCGTGTGATCGTACGGTAAACAAACGCGTTAAAATTTAAATCGAAAATTCGATGTTTTAACTGGTTCAAAAAGGCTATCTTTTCCATACGATTGAATTTGGACTCGGAACCTTTTCCATTGTGTTCGGAATATGGGTATAGCATTATAAACGCCTGGCAGCACGCCTCGATTGCAGATCGAGATTTTGAGTTTCGAAATTGATACGATTTGAATTTAAATTTTTTAAATATAATATATATATTTATTTTAATACAATTTCCTAAGACCAATTACACGTTTCATTATCTCAAACACTTGGCAAAGTGAAAGGGACACACGTTCATTTGAATTAAATACTGAGATAAAAATCTCGTTTAAAAAAAACAAAACACGCAGAACCAAAACAAAATCAAAAGAAGAAGAAAAAAACTTTCCTCTCGTTTGATTCAAAGACTTTTAATGGCCGCGCGTATTATTTCAAGATCAAAATCAAATCCATGCCGCCTCCTATTTCCAGAAAAAGAAAAAAAATACAAATGGCCGATCGATTTTACTCTCCCTCTTCATCTCAGATAATCGAAATCGAATCCTTTTTTATTCGACTTGGCTTTGGTTCGCGATGCAAAAAATTGAGGAAAGTGAAGCGCCTGGAGGTCGAAGGCGAAGGGAGGGGGGCTTCATTCTCGTGTGCGCATAGGAAGGTGGAGTCGCGGCGTGACTTCTTGAGTCGACGTAGGGTTTCGAACGAGAGCAACTCGAGCAATGGAAGGTGACGCGACCAAATGTCGCTTTTGGAAAAGGAGATTGGCTTGGAACCCTAGGCGAGGCTGTGGTGTGCATATCGAGATGGAGTGCTGAAAGGAGGTTCGCATGAGGAGTTCGTGCAGTGGTGGTGGTGCTTGCGTGTAGAAGAGGAGCGCGACGCCTGGGTACTCGCGGCAGGCGATGGTAGGGGGTCGCGATGTTCATCGGCATCAGTGGGAATCTTTTCGTGGTCGATTTTTGTTCGTAAGGTATATATGTTGTTTTATTTATTTATTTAAATTTATATTTATATAGGCTTTGTTTCTAAAAGATGAATAAGTAATAAGCATAAACACACATCCATATTTCAATTTATTTTTACATATAGATTTTTGGGCAATCAGTAAAAAATAATTTATATATAAGTTTTGGGGAAAGATTTTTTTTCTGAAAAACAGGAAAATATAAATAGGGATAAAATTCGAGAAATATAGGGGTTTTAAATGTTGAAATTATATTTTTTGAAATCGATAAATTTATTTGTAAATTTATATGTATGCGGTTTCAAACATAATTATAATAATAAAATATACATACATATTTTTATTTTTACTAAGTTTGTTTTAAAATAATTTATTTAAGTGATTAGCTTGTTAATAAACTTATCTAATTATTTTAGTTACTAAGAGAATGATCTAAAAGAAAATTTGTTTAATAGAATATTTTGGCTAATAGGAAATTAACTATTAGATTAGTTCAAATTAAAAGTGTTAATTTATTTAATGTATTGAAAAGAAAAATTAATTATTCGATTTATTTCAAATATTAATAAAATTATATAATGTTTATACAACGTCAATATCTGAATGGAAATAAGTTGAATTGGAAATGGATTGCAAAATAAAGGAGCAAAGTTGAGATCTTCGCACTCAAACAAATATTTTTCTGATTTAAATTTTGAATATTTAGATTTAACATTGATTGACTGTGTGCTTGGATGATTGATTTATTATTAGTCATATTAGTTTAGACCCTATGCGCCGCATAATAGCAGATGATATTATATTAAACCCATATACCATGATATTCCACCTCGAAGTGGAATTGGTATTATATATGTATTTGGAGTTTTGATTTCCCGCATTATATAGCGGATGAGATCCTATGCGCCACATAATAGAGGGTGATGTTTTATAAATCCCATATACTGCGATATTCCACCTCGAAGTGGAATGGGTATTTAATTGTTGTGCTAACGGTTGTGGATGTAGGGAAACAAGTTGGAGGGATCCAACTGGATTCCTCAAAACATTTTGATTTGTTTTCAAAATTTTATACTGATTATTTATAATCTGTGTGTGATTATTTCTGATTGAAACCATTGAAGGCTAAAATTTAGCCGAATATATTTTTAGTGTCGTAGGAAACCAGAAATTAATAAAATTAAATCTTTAAATTTAGGTAGAAAATCTATAGTGAAATCTTATTGAATAAAATTCCAAAATATGGAAAAAAGTTTAATAAATGGATTTCAAGTAATAATATTCAAAAGGTGAAGAATTCATTTTAAAAATATGGTTTTAAGTAATTTTGAAAAGATAAAGGATTTTATTTTAAAAATAATTTGGAAATTGATTTGGTGTTAAAAGAATAAATCTTTGAGAAATCAATATGCAAATTGATTTAGTGTTTGAATGAAAATCGATTTGGTGTCGAAATAAATTTAGAAATTAAATTTGAAAATTAATGCGGTGTTTTAAAAATAAAACCCTTGGGAAATCAATATGAAAATTGATTAGAAATCAATCTGGAATTGGATGCGGTAATTGAAATAAATTTGGAAATCAATTTGAGAATTGATTTGGTGTTGAAAGTGATTATATGGAAAAATATTTTAAAATTGCATACCTGTGGATATTTGAAGATCAAAATCCACAATGGGAATTTTACAAAAGAAAGGGGAATTTGTTTTAGAATTAAATATTGTTGTATTTTAAAGTGTGGAAAGAAATTTACGGATTTGGGACGTAAATTTAAAATAAGCCCAGAAAGATTTATTAATTGATTTGAATAAACCATTTTAGAGTGAAATGTGTACTTTCCCCGAAAGCCGAGAATGATTTCAATATAGTTTATAAATGTAAATTGAAGTTGTAAAGATGGTTTTAAGGAAAGAATGTTTTGGAAAAATTATTTACTTAAGTTATTTTGAAAATCTTTAAAGTTAAAATATATTTTAAACTATATAGAAGTGATTATTTAAAGTTTTAAATTTATATTTGTTTTAGAAATTGGATATTTAAAAAGTTATATCCTATCTACTAATTTTGTTTTAAAATTACTTTTGGACTTGAATTTCTATATGAGATATTAGTATAATATTTTTCATAACTAATATTTATGTAAATATTCTAAAATAGTTTATTTTAAATGTTTCCAAGTATATTTTGAATAAGTATTTTATATTATTTTAAAATATTTGATATCGGTAGATTTTCAGTGGAAATGAATAAATATTGGAAATGTTTTTCGCGTAAGGAAAAATTGATTTGAAATTTATTTTCAAAGGATTGAAGTGTGAAAAATTGATTTGAATTTATTTTCAAAGTATTGAAAAATGAAATTTTATCTTGCGAAGATATTTTGAAAAAAAAAATAATTGGGGGAAAATTATTTGTAATCCAGTGACTGTTGTAAATGATGATTGATAGTTAAATAACCGATTATCAATATTGGCCTTTAAATGGCATTTGAATTTCGATGCGACCCGGAGTGGAATTCCGAATGGATATTCGAAACCCACATCGAACCTTTGTGATTGTGATGGATCTTTTATTTAAAAGATCAAAGTGGAATTTGTTGTGATTTGTTTGAATCTTAATGTAACACTTATTTTTAAAATAAGCGCTCGTTATTCGGATTAGCCGGGAGAGGACCTTGTGTCATAAAATCCATTCCGAATAACGATACGACGAAATGGGATTGCATTTGAAGATGGTGTTGAAGACCGGGTATTTTCGGAAGCGAAAGGATTACCTGTCGAATGTCTCTGCACCAGGTTGCTCCGGTATAGTGATTTTATCACCCTTTGTGATGGGGATTCCGAACGTGATTAGTGAATATCCGGATTGCAAGGGCTTCTTTGGAAGTGCCTTCGGTTCCATTCGATCCCGGAACGGACTTGTATGGATGTGTGCCTGACGTTACACTTTGAGATATAAAGCTAGTTTCTATCAAATACATTTCTGTTGGTGGCGAAGAATTTATTCTCTTAGCTTAACACCCCTCTCTAAGACGTACGAGCTCAGAGGTTATGTAGTTGATGGTTACTAGTGATATATTCCCAATTTGGTAATGTGGCATACGAAGTGCAACTGATCATTTGTTGATCAAAGCATGGCTTTTGTGAAAAGCGTAGCTTTATGGACGAGACTTCCTTGGGCCTTACATCCTGGAATGGTCGAAACAGGAAGGATGCAGCAAGGTTATAGGGGGTAGCTCCCCTTAGGGTATGTTCATTTCCTTCTGGGTAGAGGTGGTATCATGGTATGGAGCCCAGATACTTAACCTATGTGGTTGCTGCAAATTTATTACTTTGTGGTATTGGTATTGAGGATCCTCAGATAAAGGTTGTTTACAACCGGGGGATGGTATACTCGTGTAGTTACCTATTTTTGCAGAGGTAACCCGGCCTTGTGTTGGCAGAGATCCGTTTAGGTTCTTGGGGCATCCCTCCAGAGGCGTACCCATGTGGCCCAGGAAGTTCCTTAGCCTGACCATTTATTGGAAATCCAATCACCAATACACGCCTTGTACGGTTTTAGTTGTATAACCTGCCATCTAATATGGTAGCTATAGTAGGCATACTATAATGGTACGTATGCTGGCTAAGATTAATATTATACTTGCAAATGTTTTCTGCACTTTGCGCTAATGATAATATTAAAAAGATTTTGCGTATCAAGCATTTTTTACTATCATAATAAGAAATCTCCCCCAAGTGTGCAATTGCATTGTGTGTGTGCCGAGAGGCTTTATGGTAGTTTATTTTCCAGAAACCATTGTGGATTTCTTTTAAATTCCTTTGTTTTCTTTTGGTTAAAAATAACTGTTTTAAGATCTCACACCAGTCCCATGACTGACTTGGAGTTTATTGTTCCCTTTCTAAACTCTGGGTGCCCAAAAATTTTCCACACGGGCAGCCTAGAGTCAGGTTATCTATTGGATCTGGATGGATTGCTGTGGAGAGTTGGATGGTGAGGCATATCACTTATATATATGTAATATTTCTTTTCCGTTGTTTGTTGTTGTAAACTCTGATAATGTGATGTATAAACCGATGTAGTGTTTTTGTTTTAAAGATTGTTCTTTATCTATTATATATTGTTCCGCTGCGAAATGTGGAATTCTGTTTATCGTTTGTGTTCATCTATCTTCTTCTTCTTAAACCTTAACGGTTCGATTTTCCGGCATTCGACTGTGCGGCATTTGATATAGTGGACGTACTAATGTCGACTTTTGAAAGTTGTAAAATCGGGTCGTTACATATAACCTGATTATATACGTATTACATCACCTGATAAGATATGTTATGCTATACTATTCATTTTATTTTTTGTTTCTCACACTGCAAGTTCTCTTTTACTATAGGTTGAAATGATACATACCCGAATGGACTTTAGAATAAGGAAAAATCATTATGAACTGAAATGATAGCCTTAATCGATTTTTATTTTATTTGACTTGGGATTGCGGGTTTGAAATGATAGAACCCTATATTTTTATAAATTACGGATTGAAATGATACATATCTGTATCACTTGACCTAGGTTAGAAAATATTATACAGACCCATGGCTAATTTTTAAATTAATAGTTTTAAAATTTTGTTAAGTATTTTAAATTTTCAATATATGAATTTTTAACTTAAATTTTGATTTAAATGATTTTAAATATATATTGGTTTTTTAATAAGTTAAAATTTTAAAAGTAATTAAATGGTATGAAAATAAATTTGAAGATTTTATTCATGATATAAAATTTTAAAATAACTTAATAATTAAAATTGATTTAATATGGAGTTTTAAATCTAACCTAGTAATAGTGATAGATTTTATTTTTTGAAATGGATATGTTTTGTATAATAAAACAGATTTCATAAAATAACCCTGATTTAAATTTAAGATATGATGTTTAAAATGTTATGGTAAAATTTGTAGCATTTCCATAGTGCTATGTTATTTAAGTTATATTGTTAAAAGTGTTATACTACTTTAGGTTATGTTTTAGAAATGCTATATTTCTAAAAGATAACATTTTTGAAATGTTATTATATAAAGGTCACATTTTTCAAGTGTTATGATTTCTAAAATTATTACATTTTTTAAGTGCTATAACTAAGTATAATGATTTGGAAGTATTACCATTTTTGAAATGGATATTATTTTGGAAGAGTAATAGCATTTGGTTTTAAATGGTTTTGGAATAGATATGTTTGATTTGAGATGTAAACCATTTGAAATAACCATGGGTTATAATAACGTTTGGTTGTTAAAGAGACCAGGATCGGAAGTTGTCATACTCTCTGCCAACTCCGAAAACCACTTTAACAACTATGTATGCGGTGGAGATTGCAGAATGAAGTTGGATGGTGGCGACATCCTATATGAGGTATATACGTGGACCCGACTCCTGTGAGTTGGCATAAGGTGGCTAAAACAGGAGCAATTGATGGGCTAATGAGGTAGCTCCTCTGATCGAACACACTCCTTCGTATGCCATTCTATTACTTTGTGACTGATTTGGTGCGTGCCTTTGAATTTTTTTGAAGTGTGGCTCGAGGTGGGCGGTAGCTGCGGTTATGCGTTACCACTGGTCCGGAAGTGCAATTGGTGTATCTACCCTTCATTTCCTAGTTGTGCCGTGTCACCTACCCTAGCGTGCTTTACTACGAGTTTGATTTGTGTCGTATCTATGGAGTATCCTCTGGTGGCCTCCCGATCAGGAGGGACTACGGTACTGTATAGACTATTGGCACTATAAAATGTGTTAAGGTGGAAAATGTAAAGCCTTAACGCTATTTTTAAAAATATATTATACTTTACTTTATACATTATTTATAATAGCTTATATTATTATATAATAAATAGTTTAACAGATCCTTAAAGGATGGGCAATCCCAAGCATCCTTTAAGTTACTTGTGCATTTTTAGTACAGTTCACTTGAGTTGGTTTACATTGTATAAGTATGTATGTCTTGACTCAAATGTTTTGTGTTATGCTTTACGCTCGGGTCAGCCTGAGTATCACAGCTTTGGATTCACTTTCTGGAGCTAGAGAATTGCTGGAGATTATCTACCTATCTAGTTTTCTATCTATTTCTATTTAGTTATTTCTATTCAGCTTATGTATTAGTGGATATATGTATTTGGATTTCCTATTGTATTTACTTTCAGACTCTGGTATTTTGTACTTGTTTTGAGACTATGTTTGAAGTAGCTTCATGAGCTATTATGGTTATTTTATTTCTGCTGCGAGTTATTCTAATATTTCTGTGTTTGTGATTCTATGATTGGTTTTATTTGCTCCAAATTATATTACAATCTATTATTTTGAATTAGTCAAGTTCGACATGTGTGGTTTTATTGTCGATTTGAATGGTCCAAAATAGTGGTGTTAGTCCCTGAGAAGATGGTTTTGATGACAACAACTTAGAATAAGATCATAAAATATAAATACTAACATTATAGTGTAGATATATATATGTATATGCAGGATTTAACCATGCAGGTACCAAAGAATGAAGACTGTACAGTATAGAGATTCAAGATATCAAGATTGAAGATTCATGAGTATCAAGAGTTCAAGATTTCAATAATAAGTAATTTAATTAGGAATTTTGTTAAAACTCCTAGAAAAACACTGGCATCTTAAAATCCAATTTATTCGTGGAATGGAATCTACTTCGAGCCCGTTAAAGTGATGCAACCCTAAGTAGGATGGAACCTATGAAAATTCTAGTGGAACATTGTTTTTTATCCACTAACTTTAATTCAAATGTTTTACAAAATTATATATTTTTTTCAAAATAATTTAAAAATCTTTCTTTTAAAAGAATCAAAAATATCTATCTTGGTTTTAAATACTTTTAGCCTCAAAATAATCTTTATCTTCAAAATCAAATTATCCTTAGTTTTAAACTATCTTTTAATTATAATATATTTAAATTTTAAATTTATACTTAAATTTAAATATAAAATTATAGTAAAATTTTATATATATCAAAATATTATTCTCTACACTTATTTATGTATTTTAATTATAGTTAAGTATATTTATAAATTTTAAAAATAGTTCTAATACAAGATGAAAGTTATTTTCAAAGAAAAACAAATTATCAAAAATATGATAGGCTTGTCGACAACCCCTAGGGACCCCTATCGACAAGGTGGCAATTTGTTTCAAAAATTGAATTTCAAAGGAAGTGTCTATTCGTCATATCCTTTAACGAATGAACATGGCTGTTGTTCTACTATAAATAGAGGTAGTTTTAAACGAATTTATATTCATATTTTTATTCTGATTTCACTCCTCTTCTTCTTCCACGTTTCTTTATATATATTTTTACCATTACTCTACCGAAATCACCGTTGAATCTAACTAGATCATTTCTGGTTTGCTTCTCTATCACTATCTCAACAAGATCTCAGTGCTATTCATAGTTATAGGCTTCTTTGTAATTAATTAAGTGAGAAAAGGTGTGAGTGCAGCCTGTGAAATCAATCAAGCGAGAAAAGTTGTGATTGTAGCCTATGAAATCAATTGGATGAACTTGTTGCCCGTAAAATCAAGTATCTCTACCCAGAGGATTGTGAATCTGGAGTGGTGTACCTCATGGCCTTGAAATCGAGGGTGTGATTGTAAAAATTGATTTTTAAAGGAAATCCTTACTTGTGTGTGGGACTGGATGTAGGGTAACTCCGAACCAGTATAAAATCCGATGTGTTCTTTCCTTTATTGCTTTTACTTTTTTCTATATCTGTGTTTGATTTTTTGATCATATCTGTGTCTGAATATTGTATACATTTGTGTTCAAATTAATATAAACTCAAAAAGGTTTAGTAATTCCTTAAAACACTATTCACTCCCTCTAGTGTTAATTCTAGCCTTAGATCCATAATTCGCATTTCTCACATTTGGCATCAGAGCAAGGTTTTCAAAGTTTCACAATATGATTTTTGAAAAAGTTTTTAAAATGGCTATGTTTAAAAAACTTGTTAATACTAGTTTAGAAATATTCAGATCATCATGATCTCTTGAGTCTGCATATAATCAATATTCAAATTCAAGTTGTCTACAAAATTGTATGGTGTGAAGGAAACATGCTTTATGGGTGTTGAGGGATCAATCCACAATGGACAAATGTGCAGATAAAAAATAATAAATGGATACTCGATAGTGGATTATCTAGGAACATGACTGGTAATCCAGATATGTTGAATGATATAATATACAAAGATGGAGGACTGGTTAACTTTGGAGATAACTCAAAAGGATATGTGATTGGCATCGGCAAAGTCGGTAACTCTGAAACTCCTATTATTACTAATGTTTTGCTAGTTAAGAATCTAAAATATAGCCTGCTAAATATTAGTCAACTTTGCGATAAAGGATATAAGATTAAATTTGAAAAAGATAAGTGTCATATTGAAGATAATAATTCAACCATAACATTTGAGGGAATTAGGAAAAAGAATATTTATATTCTTAGTATGAAAGTTTCAAATGATAACCTGTGTCTTTTGGCAAATACAAGTGACCCCTGGATTTGGCATAAGAGATTTGGGCATTTGAATTTCAAACCCTTATCTAGATTGTCAAAACATGATCAAGTAAGATGTCTCCCTAAAATGAATTTTAAAGTAGATAGTTTATGTGATGCATGTCAATTAGGAAAACTTAGAAAAAGTTCCATTAAATTAAAAGATATGATTTCAACTTCAAAACCTCTTGAAATACTTCATCTTGATTTATTTGGTCCAGCTCAAATTCTATCAATAAATCATAGTAAATATGTTTTTGTAATTGTAGATGATTATTCTAGATTTACATGGACAATATTTTTGAAACATAAAAGTGATACTTTTGAATGTTATAAGAAATTTACAAAAAGGATTCAAAATCAACTTTCTCTAAAAATTATAACCATCCCCAGTGATCATGGTGGTGAATTTGAAATTGAAAAGTTTGAGGAATTCTACATTAAAAAGGGAACAACTCATAATTTTTCGTTTCCAAGAACTCCACAACAAAACGGAGTAGAAGAACATAAAAATAGGACGATTCAAGAGTATGCGAGAACTATTCTTTCAGATAGTAAATTACCAAAGTATTTTTGGGCAGAAGCAGTTGCTACCGCCTATTATATTTTAAATAGAATTTTAATTAGACCTTTAACTGAAAAGACATCTTATGAACTTCTTCACTCAAAGAACCTAAGGTATCTTATTTTAGAATTTTTGAAAGTAAATGTTTTATTTTAAATACAAAAGATAACTTAGATAAATTTTATCTTAAATTCGACATAAGTTATCTTTATCAGATATTCTAATAGAAGTAAAGCATACAGAGTGTTTAATTTAAGAACTAACACCATCGAATAAACAGTGCATGTTTAATTCGATGAAAGTCTCAAAAATTTTGAAGATACAAATGATGAAGAGGATTTGATCACTCAAAATAAAGAGTTAAATGAAACTAATAATGAAATTAATCATCCTAATAAAAAGATTAAACTTTTAAAAGATTATCCTATAGAAAATATACTAGGAGATATGAAATCTATTGTTACAACTAGAAATCAACTAAGTAAAATAAGCAATGCAGCCTTTATATCAACTATTGAACCCAAAAATCCAAAAGAAGCATCTGATTCATGGATTTTGGCTATGCAAGAAGATCTAAATCAATTCACTAGAAATGATGTTTGGGAACTTGTTCCTAGACCTGAACATAAAACTATAATTGGAACTAAATGGGTTTATAAAAATAAAATGAATGAACAAGGAGAGGTCGTTAGAAATAAAGCCCGGTTAGTCGCTCAAGGTTATTGTCAAGAAGAAGGAATATATTTTGATGAATCCTTTGTTCTCGTAGCAAGATTAGAAGCCATTAGGATTCTACTTGCTTTCGAAAATCATAATAATTTCAGATTATATCAAATGGATGTTAAAAGTGGCCTTTTAAATAGATTTGTAAAAGAGGAAGTATATGTTGAACAACCACCACTTTTTGAAAATAAAAAATTACCAAATCATGTTTACGAACTTAAGAAAGCTCTATATGATCTAAACAAGCTCCTAGAGCCTGGTATGATAGAATAAGATCTTACTTATTACAATCAAACTTTGAAATTGGTAAAGTAGATAATACTCTTTTTATTAAAAGAAATAAAAATGATATTCAACTAGTACAAATTTACGTAGATGATATCATTTTCGGATCAACTAAATTTGAAATGAATAAAGAATTTTCTGAAATAATGACAAAAGAGTTTGAGATGAGTCATATGGGTGAATTAAACTTCTTTCTAGGATTGCAAATAAAACAATTAGATAATGGTATCTTTATTAGTCAAGAAAAATATGCTAAAGACCTAGTTAGTAAATTTGGTTTGACTACTGCAAGTGGAAAATCTACTCCCATGGCAACCAATGAGTATCTAAGTAAAGAAGATCTCTCGAAAGATGTAGATCAAAAATCATCTAGAGGAATGATTGGATCACTACTCTATATCCCTGCTAGTAGACCTGATATCATGCATAGTGTTTGTCTATGTGCAAGATATCAATCCCAACCTAAAGAGACCCACTTAAAAGCCGTAAAACGTATCATAAGATTTGTTAAACACACCTTTGATTATGGCTTATTTTATCCTGAAAATGATTCTTTTGAATTAATATCTTACTGTGATGCTGATTATGCTGGTTGTAAATCAGACCGAAAAAGTACAAGTGGAACTTGTCACATTTTGGGGCATTCTCTGATTTCCTAGTTTGGTAAAAAGAAAAACACAGTTTCTTTATCAACAACCGAAGCAGAGTATATTTATGCTGCTTTTTCATGTTCTCAAGTAATATATATGCAACAAACTTTAAAATATTTTTGTTGAAATATCTCAAAATCACCAATTTGTTGTGATAATGCTAGTGCAATAAATTTATCCAAAAATACTACTCATCATGCCCGAGCTAAACATATTGATATTAGACATCCTTTTCTCAGAGATAATATAAGCAAGGAAGTAATTACTCTTGATTATATCAATTCCGAGAACCAAATTGCTGATATCTTAACAAAACTCTTAATGAATCTATATTTACTAAATTAAGAAGAGAATTAGGTATTTGTTCAATAACTGAAATATAGAATATAAATAACAAAGTATAATTAAAAATTAAATTAAAATAAATCAAATAGCAAAAATATAAAGTACCATGTCGACAACCTTTCCTTACCCCTGTCGACATGTAACGATTATTTTTATTTTTGAAATTTTCCCAACAAAATTCAAATAAGTGGTTATATATTCTTCTTATTTCTAAATTTCGTTCATTCTTTCTGTCCTTTCTCTGATCTAACTTCTGAAAACAATAAAACAATGACCTCCTCTTCCAAATCAAATAAAAATTTAACCTTTTCGTTCCCTTCTCCTTCTACTAGACCATTTCAATGAACTACACTTGCATGAGTAATGAAAATGGAGGGTTCGTTGAAGGATGCACTACAACTAATGACTGAAATTCAAGTAGTGCAACTCAGAATGACCAAAAAACAAGAACGGCAAGGCAAAATCCTTAGAAATTTGCAAAAGTTTCTAATGGACAATCACACTAATCCGATCTTGATTGATGAAGAATCTTCAGGAGATCAAGTGCAAGAGGAAAGCGAGGATGAAGAAGAAGAAGCCCTCATGGAAGAAGAGCACGTTGAAGATGACGATAAAGTCATTTGCATTGGCGAAGTGTGCTTTGACAAGGATGGAAATATAGTCGAACAACGTGGAAATTTCTGTTTCCACTGCCCAAATTGTTCGGTTCATAGATCTCCCATTTTCAAGGACACACATTAGTTTCTTTTCTCTCTTTCCTATTGTTGTATGATCTTACTTTCGTCTTCTATGCAAATGTAAATATAATAATATAATTAATAAATGATTTGTGTTCTTATATTTGATTTCTAACATTATCACTATTATAAGTATTATCATATATAGACTCTTAGTTAGGATAGTTAGTAATTTAGGACTAAGTTTTAGTTTTAGAATTAAGTGTTGATTATTTATGATAACAATATCATTATACTCACATGTCATATAGTTTGGAGTTAGTTTTTGTTGATGACAAAGGGGGAGAAGTATAAAATAGAATAGTTAGGCATAGATTAAGGGGAGTTATTAATTTTAGGGGGAGTTATTAGGATAGAAGTAATATTTTAAAAACAAAGGTTGTCATCATCAAAAAGGGGGAGATCGTTAGTCCCTGAGAAGATTGTTTTGATGACAACAACCTTAGAATAAGATTATAAAATATAAATACAAACATTATAGTGTAGATATATATGTATATGCAGGATTTAACCATGTAGGTACCAAAGAATGAAGATTGTACAGTATAGAGATTCAAGATATCAAGATTGAAAACTCATGAGTATCAAGATAATCAAGAGTTCAAGATTTCAATAATAAGTAATTTAATTAGGAATTTTGTTAAAACTCCTAGAAAAGCACTGGCATCTTAAAATCCAATTGATTCATGGAATGGAATCAACTTTGAGCCCGTTAAAGGGATGGAACCCTAAGTAGGATGAAACCTACGAAAAATCTAGTGGAACATTGTTTTATATCCAATAACTTTTATTCAGATGCTTTACAAAATTATATCTTGTTTTCAAAATGATTTCAAAATCTTCCTTTTAAAAGAAATAAAATAACATCCATCCTAGTTTTAAAATACTTTTAGCCTCAAAATAATCTTTATCTTCAAAATCAAATTATCCTTAGTTTTAAACTATCTTTTAATTATAATATATTAAACTTTTAAATTTATACTTAAATTTAAATATAAAATTATAGTAAAATTTTATATATGTAAAAATATTATTCTCTATACTTATTTATGTATTTTAACTATAGTTAAGTATATTTATAAAGTTTAAAAATAGTTCTAATACAAGATGAAAGTTATTTGCAAAGAAAAATAAAGTATCAAAAATACCATAGGCTTGTCGACAACCCCTAGGGACCCCTATCGATAAGGTGGTAGTTTGTTTCAAAAATTTGAGTTTCAAAGGAAGTGTCTATTCGTCATATCCTTTCACGAATGGACATGGCTGTTGTTCTACTATAAATAGGGGCAGTTTTAAACGAATTTATATTCATATTTTCTCTGATTTCACTCCTCTTCTTCTTCCACATTTCTTTATATATTTTTACCATTACTCTGCCGAAATCACCATTGAATCTAACTAGATCATTTCTGGTTTGATTCTCTATCTCTATCTCAACAAGATCTCAGTGCTATTCAGAGTTATAGGCTTCTTTGTAATTAATTAAGTGATAAAAGGTGTGATTGTAGCTTGTGAAATTAATCAAGCGATAAAAGGTGTGATTGTAGCTTGTGAAATCAATTGGGTGAACTTGTTGTCCGTACAATCAAGTATCTCTACCCAGAGGATTGTGAATCTGGAGTGGTGTACCCAATGGCCTTGAAATCAAGGGTGTGATTGCAAAAATTGATTTTGAAAGGAAATCTGTACTTGTGTGCGGGACTGGATGTAGGGTAACTCCGAACCAGTATAAAATCTGGTGTGTTCTTTCCTTTATTGCTTTTACTTTATTTCTGCATCTGTGTTTGATTTTGTGATCATATCTGTGTCTGAATATTGCATACATTTGTGTTCAAATTAATATAAACTCAAAAAGATTTAGTAATTCCTTAAAACACTATTCAACCCCTCATTAGTGTTAATTCTAACCTCAAGATCCATAATCCACATTTCTCACAAGTGGGTCATAACATTTGGTATCAGAGCTTTGGTTTTAGGAAAACCTTAGCCTGCGAAGCAAAAACTCATTAGAGATAGAGTAGAAATACCCTAGAATGAGTGAAATCAATCTTTGAATCATTTCTTTGTGAGCTAATGTATTTTAAAGTATAAAATGATTTTAAAGGATTTTCAAAAATTATGTTGATATAAACCTTTCTTGTTTTGAAATCAATTTCTCTTAACTTCTTTCCTTTCTTTATCCACCTTGTTAGTAATTTCTTTATTTAATATTTTCATTCTAGTTGAATCTTATCTTATCTGATCTTTTGTTTTCTATTACATTTGTCCTAAAATTCATTCCTGATTTTTCCAGGATGAATCTTAGGAATGCCATAGGTAGGAGTCATGGTGTTGCCCCAGTTCCTGAGCAGTTGCACCCATTAGGTTCACTACTCTCTGTAAGGAATTCATTGAGCTTGGTGGTACCAAGTTTTCCGAAACAGAGAGCATTATCGAGGCTCAGCAGTGGTTGAAGGGTTTAGAGAGGATTTTCT
Organism: Allium cepa; assembly: GCA_030765085.1. NCBI lineage: Eukaryota > Viridiplantae > Streptophyta > Magnoliopsida > Asparagales > Amaryllidaceae > Allium > Allium cepa. The sequence continues at coordinate 1,050,410,503 of CM060941.1, forward strand.
CTAGTCTTGAGATCACTGATGCTTAGAAGCATCTTGGAAGTTAAAGGGAGCAGCCTTGGATTGGTGGGAAACTGTTACAGCTCACACTATTGAGGCTGATATTTATTGCGAGCAGTTTAGGTATCATCTTGTGTTAGTTTTGAATTTGGTTCAGTTTTCTCTTCTTGGAATCTTTCTTATGTTTCATTATCATGCTTTAGGGATGCTTTTGTGGTAAAGTGGATCCCTGAAGCAAGGAAGTCTCAGCTATATCGGGAGTTTATGGATCTTAAGCAGGGTGATATGTCATTTGCTGAGAATGAGAGGAAGTTCAATGAACTTTCCAAGTTTGGTCCTAGCCTGATTGACACCCCTCTTAAGAAGAATGAGAAGTTCATAGCTATTATGATCGTCTCATTTCTCATGTGCATAGCCCTTTCACTGGTCTGATGGATATGGCCATTAGATATGAGAATCCTACTTCTAAGGATCCTCCTGTTGCTCGTGCCCCTTCATCTCAGCCTTTTTTTGGTAACCCTAAGAAGAAAAAGCCTAACTTTCATCAGCAGAAGAAGAATTGGGATAAGACTCCGGGTTTGGGATCTTCTTCTTCTCAGAGGCAACCTATCGACCTATCTTCCATTACTTACTTCAAGTGTGATCAGAAGGGACACTATGCCAATAGTTGTCCTACTTCTGTTGGTGATACTGTTACTCCCGCTCAGTTGACTAGGCGTGATCTCTGTCATATCTATTTGCAGCCTGGCCATTTGAAGTATAATTGTCCCACTCGGTAGAAGGGAAAGCCTTATGGTATCTTTGATGTTACCTCTGCTAGTCCACCTGTTTCATCTGCACCTGCTCCACCTTCTCCTGCTCCTGCTCCTAATGATACTCAAGGTACTCTTCAGGGCACCTTTTCTCTCTTTAATTTTCCTGTTCATATTTTATTTGGTACTGGAGCTTCCCATAGTTTTATTTCTATGGGTATTTGTGATAAGTTTGAGCATCTCCTTTCCCCCGAGTATGCTTCTGAACCTTTGTGTGTTAAAAATCCTATTGGTGGTTCTGCAAACCTTAGTAGGATTTGTAGAATGGTGAAACTCTTCTATTCTGATTATCGTTATTCTAGGGATTTCTATGTTCTGGGTTTTGATGCTTTTGATCTATTGCTTAGAGGCGATTGGCTGAGGAATCATGAAGCCGTTATCGCTTGTAAAACCCGAACTGTTTCTCCCGTTGGTGATAAGGGTGATCCTTTGATGATTCAGTGCCGTTTGCCTCAGGATTTTACTGGCAGTTTTATTTATTCTCTTGATTCTTCTCCTGGTGATATTCATTCGACTCGTGTGGCCAAACTCTATCCCGATGTATTTGGTGAAGTCACTACTTTACCTCCTAAGCGTAAAATCGACTTTCGTATTGATCTTATTCCTAGAGCTCGACCTGCAGTTCTTCTTCCTAGAAGAATGGCACCTCGTGAGAAGGTTGAGTTAGGGAAGCAAATTGAGGACTTGTTCTCCAAGGGTCCGATCAGACCTAGCCATTCTGAATGGGGAGCAACGGCGGTTTTCGTCATTAAGTATGATGGTTCTTTGAGGATGTGTGTCTATTATAGAGAGCTGAACAAGCTCACTATGAAAAATAGATATCCTATGCCTCACATTAATGATATGTTCGATCAGCTCCATGGAGCTACCGTTTTCTCTCATCTTGATCTTGCCATAGATTTTCACCAGCTCAGAGTTGCTGAGGAAAGTTTTCCTAAGACTGCTTTCTGTACTGAGAATGGTTTCTATGAATGCTTAGTTATGCCTTTTGGTTTGACTAATGCCCTAGCTTTCTTTGTTGATTTGATGAATCGTGTTTTCCGTGATGTGCTTAACAAATTTGTTCTAGTCTTTGTCGATGATATTCTCATCTTCTCTAAGTCAAGGGCTGAGCATGAGTTGCATTTTAATTTTTTTTTGAAAACCCAAGAGAACCCGGCTGGCCGGTAAACTCCGGAGGAGGACACAGTAAAGCCGTCAGCTGATCCAAACCCCATGCCCCCGGGTAAAGTCGCATTTGAAATTTGTTTTGGATACTCATAGAAATCATCAGTTGAAGGCTAAATTCTCGAAATGCTATCTCTGAAAGGATGAAGTACGATTTGTTGGGCATATTGTTTCTAGTAATGAAGTTTCTGTTGATCTAGTTAAGATCGCGATGATCAATATAAGTATTTCTTCTCTTCTCTTTCTGTAATTTTACCATTCTATCTTTTCTGTAGTCCTTATTTCTCCCTATTCTATTATAGGATTGGGAAACTCCTAGGACTCCGTCTGCTATTCGTAGTTTTTTGGGCCTTGCCGGTTATTATCGAATATTCATTGAGAATTTTGCTCGGATTGCTGCACCTCTCACTGCTTTGACTCGTAAGAATGCTAAGTTTATATGGAATGATAAGTGTGAAGCTGCATTCAATGAGTTAAAGTGTAAGAAAACTTCCGCACCCGTTCCTACCATTTTAAATGGAAATAGGGGATTAACGGTATACACTGATGCTTGTCGTGAGGGTTTGGGAGCTATTCTGATGTAAGATGCGAAGGTTGTTGCTTATGCCAGTCGCCGGTTGAAGACCCATGAAGCCAATTATGCAGCGCATGATTTGGAATTGTTTGCTGTGGTTTTTGCTTTGAAGTTTTGGAGGCATCATCTTTTGGGTACTAAGTTTGAGCTCTTTACTGATCATCAGTCTTTGAGATATATCTTCACCCAGATGGATTTGAATCAGCGGTAAGTTAGGTACTGATTAGTAAAAACTTTGGGTTAAATCCAAATTCCCAAAACGACACTTTAAATTGGTTTAAAACCCATATAAATTTGTATAACCCTTTTTAAATCATAAATAGAATTCAATTACAATTTTGAATTCAAATTTAAATCAAATTTCAAAACTAAATTAAGTTATCCAAAAATAACTTTTATCTTCGAAATCCCTTTTCAAAAGCTTTTTATTTTAAACCCAATCCATTTCCAAAACCATTTGAATTCAAAAATTCAATTTTAAAACTATTTCAAAAATCTGTGACTTAACCAATTTGCTCGTGCAATCCATATTTGTGTGTGTATAGGTGTGGTCCAGGGGTTTTACACAATAGAAGTGCAACATCATCAATCAATACATATTCAAGTACAGCAATAGTATTTGATAAGCGGTATAAACTATAACACTTATCTTTCATTCACAGATCACAGATATATATATCACAGATGATAAATTGCATTAACACAGCTCAAATCAAAACAAAGCATCACATATCAGGGGTATCAAACGATTTAATCATCCAATAGAATCCAAACATTCATAAGTAAGAGCAGTTAATTTTCTGATTAATTCAAATCAGACTAATTACTTATGAATTACTAATCCTGGTTAATTAACATTAATAAATTACAAATCATTTTGATAAATTATTCTTTAATCATTTATTAATTAACTATTAATAATAAATTAATTAACCTTTAATTATAATTAATCAACCTTTAATTATTAAAAAATTAACCTTTAATTATTTAATTTACCATTTAATTAATTATCTTTAATTAATTAATTAACCCTTAATTAATTAATTACCATTAATTTAATTATCCTTAATTACTTACGATAAGCAACTATCCCTAATCAATGTTAATCACTTGATTAATCCCCCTTTAATTATTAATTAATTACTTTTAATTAAGTAATTATCTTTAAGAAATTAATTACCTTTAGTTGTTTTCATTAATTTAATTTTCATTAATTAATTACATTAATTAATTAACCCTTAATTTTAAATTAATTAATCCTATATTAAAAATTAATTGTCTTTAATTAATTACAATAATTAATTAATTAATCCGTATTAAATAATCGTTTAATTACTTCATTAAACAATTATCATTTAATTAATCATATAATTAAATTAACCACCTTGAAAAATTATTCATTTAATTAATCATTACTCAATACATTAAGTAATTAATCATTAAGTCGCCTTTGAAAAACATTTAGAAATTTACTTATTTTATAATTACCTTTAATCAATCAATTAACCTTTTATTATTAAGTAATCAAACAATCTTTAATTACGCAAGATTTAAAACCAAATCATTACTTGATTGTCCATTTAACCACATCAACTAATTACATAAAAAAACTATCAGAAATCTAATTTAAAATCTATTTCAAAACCATATCAAATTATTTTTGAATTGAAAATTCAAATTTGAAACTTATTAAAGATTTACTTTTTAAACTTCTTCAAGCTTTGTACTAAAATCCGGAAACTTTAATACTTCACAAAAAAAACATGTTTACTTAAATTTTTGAAACCTATATCCCGTGTTAAAAAAAACTGTACAAGTTTTTATAAAACAATTAACCCGAGCCAAATCAGAAAAATACCTGAGCCAATCTATCCAATACCCGAGTTCTTTCCCCTTTTATATTTTTAAACTTGTTTTTGATTTAAAAGTTTAAAACATGGTAATCACATGCCTACGCGAACACACGCGAATCAACTCGAGCCCATCATCCATTTTCTCGAGCTCAACTTCGAGTTCTTTTCTTCTTCTCCTTTTTCTGTCTCAAACCATACGCATATTTATGTGCACCGTGCACCTACACCAGCTAACCGACCACCACCAGCCACTACCGCAACCACCCGCATGACGAAAATCGCTTACTTGTATGCTCTGATCAATCAGATTGACCAAATGACTCGAGAATCAAAATTGAGCTACCCAAAGCAACTAGAACCCTACTTTGATCATCCAAAAGTTCCTCGCACCGACCAACTCAATTGCCAGAATCCACGCGAGCTTGACCAAAGCTCTGCCACTCACCCACGAGTCTTCTCCCCTTGGTCCGATCAACCATAAAGCTCCAACGACGACGAATTTTACTCGAGAGCGACAACAACCCAACGTGATCATAAACCCAACCAATCCACCACGCTATCGCCACAGCACGTTATAAATTCAATCAACATTTTTACAAAGCTCCCTGATGTTTCATCCATCTTCACCAACAATCATGGCCTTCACGGCTCACGTGATAGCCGTAGATTGACTAAAATCGATTTCTGATCATCTCGAAAAATCTCAATACATACGAATCTAAAAATCTTGATTTTGTTGTTAAAATTCATATTTCTCCATTACAAATCTAGTGGTATAATCTAAATTTGAAATCATGATCATCGATTTTGGACTCAAATTGATTTCTTACTATATTTTCCTATTTTAAATTAAATGCTTAACATAAATTGTTTGAAAATATTTTTAGAATTCAAATCAGGTGAGTACAATCAAATGCTACTTAAAGATTATTACATAAACCTTTACAGATTCGGAGGTATGATTTGAATTCTTGAACTAATTTTTTTTTTAAAAACCTGTAAGCTAAACAGAAGTGTTACTCTTCTGATTCCAGATTTACTCACATGCTAACATATGTCACAACATACAGTCAATATTTGAACACATGCAAACATATATAGATATGGATTCAAAGTTTGCTCATAAACAAAAATAAACAGATTCAAGGTTGGAGATTTGCTCACTTGAGTGGTTTTACAGGAAGGAACAGAGAACAAGTTTCTGACAGTTCCAAAAGAAGGAGAAAGCCTAAAAATTTATCCTCTTTTCCTACTTAAATCTTGAAGTTTAGAACGGCATGTTGCAAAAAAAATCTTTGCATATTCTTGTTGTATTTACTTATTTAGTTCACCACTAACAACAAATTTAATTTTACTTACAGTTTGAATTCTTTTATATAACAAAGAAAGCTCTTTCTTTTCCTGCAACTTGCAGTCCAGAAAAAGGTTAAATCTTTGAACTTGATTTCCTCCTGCAGCTGGTTAATAAAGTTGTTTAAATTCTTTTCTTGATTACTGATTAACAACTTCAAATTCAAATCTTTAAAAAGAAATTTACTTGCCTTATATTATTTTCAGAAATCTTGCACTGTTTCGGGCCAAATTGCAGCTTTGTTTTCTTTTTTATAAATCTGCAATTTTGAATTTGTTTTTAAAACTTGATTTTGAAACCATAAATTTATTAAACTATAAAGTATAATATTTACCTGAGAGATGGAGTACCAATCTACTGCTTGATGTTCAAGAAGATTTTTAGATTTTCCTTTACTTTGAATCCAAGAAAAATGTTTTCAACCTTTTCTGTTTTTTTTTTCCTTTTTTTCCCTTCTTTGGGTGTTGGAGTTTGAAATGCCCAAATCTTTTTACTGTTCTTTTTCAGATTTGCTAGAGGTTATATGATTTGAATATGGGGAGATGAAAAGTTTTTTTGTGATTTTTTATTTTATTATTTTATTCAATCAATCATAGTGAATGCCATTTGTAAAAAATAATCATGAGGCCTCAATGTATGTTAATTCCTTTACTCCATCCCCTTTGTGTATGTCTATCATTCGTAATTTTCCAAAGATAAAAGAATTTTTAAATAAATTTTATATTATATTTACTTTATAAATAAACATACCCCTTTTTGTTTTATTTTTTACAAAACATTTCTTTTTTATATTAACATATATCACAATCTTATATATATATATATTTCTCTTATGTTTATGATTTATGTTTTGACTCCTTTATATTACTAATTAGCGAATCATACTTTTATGTTACATATATACTCAAACTATTTATTACAAGTGATTTTTTTAAAAGAAAGTACATATACTTATTTTGTTTTGAAGATATTCTTTTTAGTATTTTCAAATCAATAATATTCATTGTCAACAAATTAATTAAATTTCAAAATCAAATTTCCAATTATACTTATTATGGTTTAAAGGTTACACACTTTAAAAATCTTATTTTATAAATTTACAAACCAATGTTACATATATATATGCTTTCTTATTAATTTCTAAAAGATAAAACTTCTTATTAATTCTTGTTTTGATCTTATATATATACATTTTTTCTTCAATTACTCATACTTATACAATTTATAAAGAAAATGAATTGAAAATAATTAATAAATAATCATACATATATTCTTCTTAGAACATAGAATTTTTAAATCAAATTTTATTTTCAATATATTTATTATTAAAGTCCCAAATCAAAATTTCTATTTAAAATACATATCTTTCTTTATTCTGGAATTTTCATTTTAATCCATAATTAATTTCACAATTAAATCTAAAATTTTATATTAATTATCAATTATTTCATAGTTTAATTCCAAAGATTAAATTAATTCTCAAATTATTCTTAGCTAAAATCCAGGAATGTTACAGATTCCCCCCTTAAGAAAATTTCGTCCACGAAATTTGCTAGGGAGATAACCAAGCAAAGATGAAAGATAGAGAAATATCTTTTTAGATCAAACTGGATATCAATTCTGTATTTGTTTACCAAATCAGAATATCAACAATATGAGAACAAACTCATACAATTATTTCACAGGATACTCGAGTTCTTCGGTCTTCGAATATGCAAGGGCATTGATTAGTTCGAAGGGATAACTAATCATTCTTAAAATATATCGGATCCCAGAGAATAGATAGATAGATTTAATCTTCCATAATTTCTCAAACACAAGATATGGATTCCAACTTAGGTCGGAATACCCCAAAGTTTACACCAACTTGTCCCTCCTCGGACTTCGATCTACACAAGAATTTACAATTGAATTCCAAATTTGGTTTTAACCGATATCGTTTTATTGATACAATTCAAATTTAACTTCATATTTTAGTTAACCAATTTATTTCCATTTAAAATTTCCAATTTATTTAATTTAAATTTCCAAATTCATTAGAGCTCAAAACGAGAAGCTGATAAGAAACCGATGAAGAAACGAAGTAAGGATTTTCTACAATGATTCGTAGGGCCACCATTACACCGAAACTTCTTTTTGTAGCTGCTACGAGGCAATCAAAAGAATTTGAAATCGAATCAAAGGAGATTGATAGAGAAAATTGTTTCCACTATTGCAGGGTATTGACCATTTGTAGTGGTACTCTCCTGTCCCCTATCACGTCCTCCTCTTGCACTCATACTCATTATCAGTGGATAGTAAGAGAATTTACTAAGGCATTCGAACGGATATCTTAGGGATATACTCATTCTAGGGTATACTTCACCGTATCTCTAATGAGTTACCTGATGTGTTATACTCCTGAGCTAAAGTTTTAACCTTTAGCTCTGATACCGGATGTAGCGACCTTGACTCGACCTTCAAAAATCGGCACCGAAAACGATACTCGTATTCAAATGCCGCAGATCCAAACATTGAACCTGGTTTGTCGGAGCTTATAACACTTTAAGTACAACACAGCAGAAGAAATAAATAATACATTTGATATACAACATTTGATACAATATGATACAACTGAATGATGCAATGAATATCAATATACATCAGAGATATGAGAAATAGCAGCGGAAAGATAATGATAACACCAGCAGCAGAACAATATCTCCAATATGGTCTTCAAGAGAGAAAGAGAGATAGAATCCAAAAGTGTAACTCCATCTCCAAAGTACCAATCCAGCAATAGCTCGAACTCCCAATAACGATGCACAAAGATAAGCAAGTGCGGTCCTGATCCAAAGGCTGAACTAGCTCCAGATGATCTACTAAACCTTACTATCTGAAAAACCCAACTCTTGACTGCTCGTGTGGGAAAATAGTGGGCACCCAGTGTTTAGGAAGGGAACAATAAACTCCAGGTCAGTCGTGGGACTGGTATGAGCAAACAAAACAGTTTATCTTTAAAACGAACAACCTAGGACCTTAAAAGTTAAATCCACAATGCTTTTTAGAAAATGAAACTACCATAAGGCCTCCCGGCACACACATAATGCAATCGCACACTTGGGGGAGGTTTTCCATTATGATAGTCAAATATGCTTAATACGAGAAAAATTCGTTGATATTATTACTAGTTCATAGTGGAAAACCTTTCGAAAGTATAATATTAATCCTAGCCAGCATAGGTACCATGATATTATGCCAGCTATAGCTACCACCTTAGGTGGTAGGTTATACAATTGCAATCGTAAAGGGCTCATATTGTTTTGTTTGGATTTCCAACAAATGGTCAGGCTAAGGAACTTCCTACTGTCCATGGGTACGCCTCTGGCGGGACGTCCCGAGAACCTAACCGGATCTCTGCCAACACAAGGTCGGGTTACCTCTGTAACTAGGTAACTACTACTCGAGCATGCCATCCCCCGGTCCTTTGGGACCTTTATCTGAGGCGTCTCTCAACCACAAAGAAATCACAAAGTAATAGATCTGCAGTATCCACATGAGTTTAGTATCTGGGCTCCATACCATGATACCACCCTTTTCCAAAAGGGAATGACACACCCTAAAGGGAGCGACCCTCATAACCTTACCGCATCTTTCCTATTTTGACCATTTTCGGGGTGTAAGGTCTTGATGCAGTCTCATCCACAAAGCTACGCGTTATACAAAAGCCATGCTTTGATCAACAAATGATACACAACAACACTCAGCATGCCACACTACCAAATTAGGAGTATATCACTGATAACTATCAACTACATAACCTCTAAGCTCATACATCTCAGAGAAGGGTGTTAAGCTAAGAGAATAAATTCTCCGCCACCAAACAGAAATGTATTTGATAGAGATCAGTTTATATCTCAAAGTGTAGTGTCAGAAATACAACCATACAAGTCTGTTCCGGGTTTGAATTTCAAATTTAAATCAATTTCAAAACTAAATTAAGTTATCCAATAATAACTTTTATCTTCGAAATCCCTTTTCAAAACTTTTTATTTTAAACCCAATCCATTTCCAAAACCATTTGAATTCAAAAATTCAATTTTAAAACTAGTTCAAAAATCTGTGACTTAACCAATTTCCTCGTGCAATCCATATTTATGTGTGTATAAGTGTGGTCCAGGGGTTTTACACAATAGAAGTGCAACATCATCAATCAGTACATATTCAAGTACAGCAATAGTATTTGATAAGCGGTATAAACTATAACGCTTATCTTTCATTCACAGATCACAAATATATATATCACAGATGATAAATTGCATTAACATAGCTCAAATCAAAACAAAGCATCACATATCAGGGGTATCAAACAATTCAATCATTCAGTAGAATCCAAACATTCATAAGTAAGAGCAGTTAATTTTCTGATTAATTCAAATTAGATTAATTACTTATGAATTGCTAATCCTGGTTAATTAACATTAATAAATTACAAATCATTTTAAATAATTCAGTTTCAATAAATAATCCAGTTTCAATAAATAATCCAAATTCAAGAAATAGTATGGGTATATATCATTTCAACCCATAATTAATATGTCTTAATTATCCAATTGTAAAATGATTCAAAGGACCATTTAAATAATGTCAATAATATACAAGGTGATAACAGGGACATATTAAAATAAATAAATAACCATGCATCCAACATATCAATCAATAAGCATCCATTTCAAACAACATCCAAATCAACCAATATATTTCAACATATACTAGTTATCAATATAGAGGTTTAACTATCAATTAAATTCCAATATAAAGTTAAAGGTCAATTCAGATTCAATATCAATTCAATGTCAACTTAAATCAACAAACCGCAATAAAAAAATAAATTAAAATATATATTTTATTTTACTTGTAATGGAATTTTTAGTATTGCATGAGTGAGTTTAATCACTCACCTTTGATTTATAGCCAACTGAAACTCTAATAAAAGCCCAAATTTTCAATCGTCTTCAAATTCAACATACTACTTTCATGTTGTCCGAAATTTTGATAAGAACCCAAAGGAAGAAACCATGCATTAATCGGAGTTCATATGCGGAAGATATTCAAGTTATAAGAATATAATGGAAACGAAATAGAAAACCATGTATACACATTTTAATAATAAAATTAAAAAATTTAGTTACTCACATTAAGAATTTTGGTGCCTAATCATGTTTCTAAATTCTGGAGAATCAATGAAGAAAAAAATGACACCATGGCTCACACATGGAGGAAGGAAGCTTTAGAAAATGGATTTGTAAACAAATGGAAAAGATTGGCTTCATGAAAATAAGTTGCTCACATTTGTTTGTTTTTCTTCCTTTTTTTAGAAGAGAAAGAAAACTTTAGACAGAAGAAATAACGGAAGTACATTTTGGAAATGGAAAGTTAAAGGAAGAGATCTATGAAATAGGAAATGAATAAAGGTAAAGCACGTTCGGAAATTGGAATATGAAAGGGAAGGATACAAGAAGATGTAAATTTGCAAAATAAAAAGAGCCTAACATGCAGATAATCAACAAAAGATAAAAGACATATGTTGGAATTTGATAAGACATGTTTACATGGCAAGCAAATCTTTTGGTATAAAATTTCAAAACATGTGCTACCTCAATTAATTTCATCAACACACATGAAACATTTCAAGGCAAGGCTCGCATGTAAATAAATAAAACTTATTGGATAACCAAAAGAGGCATGTATTTAATAAAAGAAAGTAATAATAAAATAAAATAAATGAAAGCGACGATTTAAAGACCGTACATAAAAATCACAAATCTAATATACAAAAAACAGTTCATTTTAACACATTTTATTAACCTTAATACGCTCAAATTTACACACATATATGTATTTTTATTTAGTACATTGTAAATAAAGTTAAACACTGCAATTAACATAATGAGGACCGCCACCCTACACATTAAAAGATGAACCAAGACTCCAAAGTCAAATTTGAAAGGAAATAAATTTCCTATGTAAATATGCCAACTATTCCAAATCAAAAATTTTACCAACCCTTCAAGTTGTTTTCTTACCATTTTATTATTGCTATTTTTATAAATTAAATTCAAATTAAGTTTGAATATTTAAATAAATCATATATTCCAACTTGAAACATACAACAAAACTCAATTCTTTGTTTTAATGCAATTAAATTTACATTCACAAATGAAATATTCACTTTATTTGATAAAAATATTCTTTTCAAGTAACTAATCCTTTTCTTTTATTTTTATTGAAACATATTTCTTTTTATTACACATTAATTTACAATTAACACCTCCGCCTTTAAAACCAACTTATATTTAAAAATTATCTTATTAAAGAGTCATAGAAATAATACTCGTACAACCACATGTTTTCATTATCAATTAATTTCCTATTATCAGTATATTTGTAACAAATTTAAGTAATCACAAGTTGAATGGAATATTTCTCATTGAAATTGTCGTTATATTTTTAACACAAAATGTAAATTGCACATATCATTCATTAATTATCATTTACTTCTATTTCTTATTAATGGCAAGATATAATTACTATTAATTACAATAATTAAATTTCAAAACATACCATACTACAGGGAAGATAATTAATCCAATTGTTTCCTTTGAAATCCAATTTGCCATGTTAAACCCAATATTTATATACCAAATTAATTCCAACATTTAATTACAACTGTAATAAAACTCGTTCATTATATATTTAAATTCCAAAAAAATCCTTTTATTTTGATTTACATTCTTATTATCAAATCAACTATTCCCTTTTAAGATTGATTAACACAAGTTTTCATTTTATTACACTTATCACTCAACAGTTAACGTTTCTTCTTATGGCAATTGTAATATTTCAATTACATTAATTCTCCATCAATTACCAAATAAATTTCTAACGGATTTAATAATAAGATAAAAAATAAAACAATGGTTATACATTAATAATTCATATCTGTTAACTTATTGTTTACAAACAAAGGTTAATAAATTTACGTACAAACTAATTGATTTCATACTCCATAATAAAACCAATTGCAGTTAATAACATATGATTAAATCAATTTATACTTCATTTATTCTATTTCTTATTAACCTTTATTATTTAAATTGATTGAAATTACGTTAACTTAGTATAGTAGTCAATTACATTCAATCAGTATTAGCAAATTATATGTCAATATGTGTTACCATCTTTTATCTCATTAAAATTATTTGTTTTAAGATTTATCTTAAGGTCAAAATTTCTAATCTAATATGGTTTAATTTAATAAGTCATAAATTTTAATTTCTGACGACATTAAAGTCCATAATCTTATCAAATTTAATATATATTTTTTTGAAATGGTACTTTATATACAACAAATCATTGGGACAACATATCCCATGTCAATAAACGTTCGAAAGCAAGTTTCGAACTTGTGACCTCTTGCACCAAAGCCAAATTTAATATTTTTAATTATCAAAAATATGGGTTGTTACAGCTTTTGCTCCCATCACTTTACAAGAAAATGACTCATCTCCAATTTATAGATGACTTGATAATGTGATTCAAAATCAAACAATGGAATACACAATTGACAACCATTGGGTAGTTCCTTATAAACTTTATTTATTTTGAAATATGTTTATCATATAAATGTAGAAATTTTCTCAAGTATTAAACACATAAAATATATTTACAAGTATGTCTACAAGAGGCCGGATGTGTGTCCTTTGGCGTATGTACTGCACCAGTTAATATGAGGATGAAATTTCCAAATTCATTAATCCAAAATGGGTTTGTGCTTGAGAGGTCTTATGGAGAATATTTAAATTTTCGCTCGGTAATATTTCACCCTGTGTTATTGTTTTACAAATACATCTACCAAACAGACACTTAGTACAATTTTCTTCAACTGAACAATTATAACATGTTCTGAATGATCAGAATAGATCCAAAACAATGCTAGCTGAATTTTTTAATACAAACATTAATTATGTAGAAACACGATAATAATTTTATCATGATTTTGCAAAGAAATATTGGTGAGATAGTAAACAAAAGGAGTGGATCCATAGATGAAATAATTGTAGAGTAATAGGAAGAATTTACACGGTATCCCCTAGAAGGTAATACTTATTTTTTAAGATTGTTATTAATGCATGTCAAGGGACCATGATCCTTTACCGATTTACTTACCATTTGTCAAATACAATATCATACATTTAAAGAAGCAGCTGAATATAGAGGTTTATTAGAAAATGATGATACTATTAAAGATTGTTCGAGAGATGCTTCAAACACACATATGCCTACTACACTAAGAAGGTTATTCACTACAATTTTATTATACTGTGAACCAAGTCATGTGCAACAATTATGGGAAGAATTTTCTCCTTATTTAATCGAATATTATCAACATAGTTCTACTTACACAGCTAGTAATGCATATTTATTACTTCAGTGTCTTTCAGATCTTAAAGACCTACTCAACCAACATAATAAATCAGTTTTGGATTATGACTTACCTTAAGATACTCTTAACTATTCTACTGATTACAGTAACTCAAAAATTATTTTACAAGAAAAATCTATGGAAATCCACTACAAGACATAAAATCCATAAATAACTTAAATTTACGACAAAGGGAGGTTTTTGATATGATAATGAATTCAATAAACTTCAAAACAAATTCAATTTACTTCGTAGATGGTCCAAGTGGAATCGAAAAAACATATTAATACCGAGCAATTTTAGCTCAATCGAGGGATCAAGGACTCATTACAATTGCAGTTGCCACTTCAAAAATTGCTTCTATAGCTTTACCCGATGGTCAAAGTGCATGTTCTTGATTTAAATACCAATAAATCTTAATTCCTCCTTCACCTGTTACATTTCTAAACAAACCAATATAGCTGAATTACTATGCGAATCAACTATTATACTATGGAATGAAGCAATAATGGCTCATTGTCATGCATTTGATGCATTGGGTAGAACGTTAAGAGAGCTAACTAATACCAATAAACCGTTTGGTTGTAAAGTTGTCATTTTAGGAGGTGATTTCCGTCAAGTTTTGCCTATCGTCATGAAAGGTACTTAGACTCAAATAGTTGATGCATGTATAGTAAGATCGTATTAATAGTCGTACATTCATGTCATCCGCTTAACAGAAAATATGCATGCTATAAATGATCATTCATATGCTAATTTTATTTTATGTATTGGAAATGGGGAGCAACCCTACATGCAAGATGATATGATCAAACTCCTAGAAAATATCATTACAAATTGGAGTAACACAAACTCCATACATTCTTTGATTAAATCTAATTTCCCCATGCTTACTTATTGATTGTACAATATTGATTATATAATGAATAAAGCCATATTAGGAACAACAAATGAGACACTTGATGAACTCTACAGTAAAGTTATAATCATATTCCCAGGCATTGACCACATTTATTATTCCTTTGATTAAGTTGAAGATCATAGGAATAATTTGTACCAACTAGAATTCTTGCATTCCCTAGCTCCAAGTGCATTACCACCTCATAGACTAACTCTGAAAGTAGGATCTCCAATAATGCTGCTAAGGAATATTGACCCTAAAACTGGATCACGTAATGGAGTCAGGATAATAAGTTGTGTGAAATCTTATAGATACTGATATTACAGCTAGTCATTTTCATGGTAGAAGAGTATTTGTCCCCCTCATACCATTAAAGACTTCAGAAAATGTCAACATGCCTTTCACCCTAATCCGAAAACAATTCCCAAATAAATTATTTTTTGCGCTGACAACAAACAAGTCATAGGGCTAAACAATTCCATATGTTGGCATCTATCTTCCACAACATGTTTTCAGTCATGGTCAACTATATGTAGCTTTACCCCAAGGTATTAGTACAAAATGGAAAATTTCAGAGGAAAAAAGGAATTTATACTAGAAATGTGGTTTACACAGATGTTTTGATCATATGTAATCAAAACATGACTCATTCATTATAATGTTATTGCATGCACTTACTTTTTCTCTACTAATAAACCTACTGTATTTTTTGTTGAATCTTATTCAAAATTGAAGACTTCCATTACAAAGTTGAGGATTTGCTAACTCCTAGAACTACATGTCCTCTACAGTATGTAAAGGGGCTATTTGTTTTCAATAATTCGGCCATTCTTGCACAAATTGTCATCTGACGATTGACAACCCAATCAATAGTAAGGTCCAAACCTACTTTACGTTTATTATCTCCTTTCTTAGTGTGTACAACATATACATGATTAGTTGCATTAATTTTCAAACATTCCAAACCGCCAATTTACAGTCAACATGCAATGCTCCGAATGACCATATGCTTTATTTTAGCTCAGACAATCCTTGAACCCAAATGTTATGGAATAAAAAATACTATAGCCTATCATTATTTTTACATATTTGAATTGCTGAGAGTAGAATACCGAGAAATAACATGATTTTGTTGCATAATTTTACTTGTAGCCTACGTAGATAGAGTTCACTTGCCGATATGACTAAACCTGATGTATTTAAAAATACCTACCCTAATACACTGCTATAAGTGAGTATTCTGATGACCCGGAAATTTTAAAGATTTAAATAATGTAATAACTAAATTTTTCATGAAATTAAACAATTAAACTTTTGCAATGAAAATTTGACATTTGGTATGCGTCTACTTAAGCATAGCAAGTGACACATTTCATTGGAAAATATGAAAGTTTTTTTGGTTGTGGAATTCTCTATTTAAAATTAAAAAGCAGTTAAATTGATGGAAATAAAATACATTTTAAATTTGAATATTTTCAAATAAGAAAAAAGTAAATCATTTTCTGAGTGAGACGTCATACTTCATTTCGCAAAATTTGGACTGCTCTAGCTCCGTTTATATTATTTTTGGCAGTTTAGCAGTAGTTTTGGCGGCGAATATTGAGTTTTGATAGGTGCGTTGTACTACTCATATCTATGTACAATTTTATTCATCTTGTTCTGCTGATCTCCGTAGTATATTGTACATTTTAGTGTCCGGTACGTGGTGAAATCTACGAAATGATTAGCCGTATCAGTACCCATTTTGAGTCTCTAGAGTGTTCTAGGACCTTTCATTTGTTCCCTGTGAGAATACCTATGGTCATCAACCTTTATTAATTTCAAAAATCCAACCATTGGCTTTTTCTTTTCCCATGGTTTCAATATATTCTGGTCCATACTCTTTCTCTCTTCTCATCCCATTTTGTTCTGTCCTCTTCATTAAAAAAATATGTAAAATATAAAGTTATATATATTAGCTTTCCTGCTCATTCTCTTGCCCATCACCTGCTTGAAACTTGTCGAGATCCCTCAGAACCAACTTTCGCTTGCCACAGCTTCTTCTTCAATTGCAAAATGCTTAGTTCTGTTCTTTTTTGAGAAAATATATGTGAAGCCCTACCCCAAGATCTACATTATCAAAGAGAATTACTTAGTAATTTTGTCTGCTAATGTGGAGAATACGGCTGGTTAAGGGCGACCATCATAGTTTTGCATTAGATAAGAGCTAAGTGTGTCGATTGAGTACTTTTTTTTCCATTTATCTCAAGTATTCGACATACTTAATTCCTATCTAATACACTACTATGGTGGCTACATGATCGATTCAGAAACAAAACATAATAACAATATCATAACACAAGTCATAGAACAGCAACATAGAAATGATATACATATACGTACATCAAATATAATACAACATATCATGAGTGGTAGTCAACCACCATATATATACATACATCCCCCAAAAGAATATACATCATAGGATTCCCAAAAAAAGACTACTAATGCACAAAAACTATGTTATATCCAAGGTCGACGGTGAGTCCAAAAGCAAAGCATACTAAGAATCCTACTACCTAACCTGCAACTTTGTTTGACCCGAGTAATAATTACACGGGTCAAGCTAACTAGAACTTGATATTACCAAAAGATAAAGGAATATAAATGCATAAAGGAGACATTCGTTTAAAGATGAAGGAATGATATAGGTAACTTCTATTGATACAACTAAGAATAGGTATTCTATAAAGACTAAAAGTAGATCACATGATAAGGTTTAACATGGCATAGATGTTTCACATTCAAAGGGCTAAACAATGTAAGTGAACATAAGAAACATATAAGCCATAAGTGAAATCATAAAAATCTCCAAATCGAAATTCATAAAACTCGATAAGAGTTCATAATCCAAATCAAAATCACCATAAAACATATATATATATATATATATATATATGAGCCTTTTTCTAACTCAAGGCTATATTTAAATTCATCATCTCAAATTGCTGGAATCGAAATAAAAAACTCATGAAAATTACCCCGGATTGGCCAAATCCCAGTTGCATGACGAAGTGATGCTGCACCAGCCTTCCCACTAGTACTATATATAATTGAGGCACCTCATGACCAAAGTCGTAATCCCAAACGACCGAAGTCGTAAATCCCAAACGACCAAAGTCGTAAATCCCAGATGACCCATAGGTCTATAGTACTGGCAATCCCAGAATGTGTCACAAACTCCCAGATAGGAACACGAAAAATGTTACGTGCATCCCATACCACACATTCACACTTAACGGTTAACTAACCATTAGTTAATGCCACATTAGAAAATAGAAAGCACAATGAAATCTCGAAACTTGGAAAACTCAGGCTCACCTCTCATCGGCAAGTAAAACATATATCGGGTTCTCATAGATCGTAACTCCTAGAATAAGAGATCTCAAACCACAACCCACCAAATATTGGCATTCCTAGATAATTCCTAAAGATAGGAATTATAATCGCAAAAATTCGCCATAAATGGCTAAATAACTCAGAAATAAAATACCCCGAATAGTTTAGATCGTACAAGTCTAGAATTGACCGATAAAGTAAACTCACGTGTCCTATACCACGTATTTTACTAGATCGTTTAATTCTCTTTCTCATACGTCCAGAAAGTATAAAAATAAATTATTTTATCTATAAAATAATTTTCTAGAAAACCTGGATGTTAAAATAATTTTCTGAAACCATTTTGAAAGAAATTTAGTTAAATTTCTCCTTATTATAAGAAATAATATTTAAAATACTTTAAAATAATTTAATAATAATTTAAAAATAATTTGAAAGTATTTTATAATAATGATTTCTAAAGTCAACTAATTTATAAATTTTCCAAAATTTATTTGAAAGGAATAGCGCTTGAAAATCGAAAAAAATGTTGAAAATACACCGAATCGATATTCAAATTTGAATTGAATTTAAATTCAAAATTCTACATTACAAATTCCTCCAAAAACTCGGCTAAGCCATTGATGGATATCATAGCATATAATCATCTTCAAGATTATCTCAAAATTTGGATATGAATTGGCCACAAATACCATAGAATAAGGTAGCATATAAAGCAAAAAGGCTCAGATCAAAAGGCAATAGGCTCACATACCTGGTTCAACGGTGGTCGATCCAGACCAGTGGCCAGGTGTGACGCCCCACCTCTATACCCACGTTAGCCAAAGACACTACGGGTTAATGCCGTCAACTAGCATGGAGAATGAGGCCGGTTAGGAGCGACCATCTATAGCCTTTCTTTAACTATCTATTGAATACATCGACAATAAGCATACATAGCAGATCGACATATCCAATGAATACTTAAAAAAAACCATAGGTGGTTGGAGGATCTATCAGAACAAAATATAACAACTCACATGTAATATACATCACAGAACAGTAGATCATCATATACACATATACTAATATATAACAGAGTATACAGACTGATACATGTCAAGTGGTATAGCAAACCACAATATACAGACGAATCCAAAAGAATATATATATCAGAGTTACAACAAAAAGGACTACACAAAAGCTATAACAAAAAGGAGCAAGATGAATAGTCCATGCGGAAGCAAAATAGGCTAAGTCCAAAAGCACCTAACCTGAAACATCTCGGTCTGACCCGAGTATAAATACACGGGTCAGTCTAGCTAAACAAATCAGCTAGATAAACTGAACAACAATAACCTGCAAGGTCATAAAGTATAACAAATATCTCTAAAAGAGATAACACAATCATCTAACAAAAGATGAATCATAACAAGACAAGCCTCATACCATCGACAACACAATAAACAAAGGATATGAATATCCTAAAACAAGCCAAAAAGGCAAATAACAAATACCAATGAAGGTAACACAAGTTCCACAAGGTAATCGCTATATATCGTGCGGCTCAAAAAGACCAACACCGAAGGGGCGATACCTAGGGAATATACATATCAATGAAACAACAGAAATTTTTGCACATGCTTAGTACTGTATAAACAAGGATCCATGAGCCTGAAGACTCCAAACCCAATATCACTCGAGCGGTGATGAATGACCAACTCCAAAAGCGATACTATAGGGCAACAAACCCGAAGGCACAAACCCGAAGGTACAAACCCGAAGGCACAAACCCGAAGGCAACATACCCGAAGGCAACATACCCGAAGACAACAAACCTGAAGGAGACAGTCCGAAGACACTATCCCAAAGGCAACAAACCGTAGCGGTGAAGGTCTGGAGGCCCAGTACTGGACACCACTAACTGGCAGAATGTGTCATAACTCTCAAAAAGGAATCCAAAAAGTGGTAACTTGAGTCCCATAACCACCCGTTCGCACTAAACGGTTTACTATCCGTTAGTCAATTTTATACTCAAAGCAGTACAAAGTTTACCTCATCTCATCGGTAAACTAGACCAAAAGGCCAAAACGATCAATCGAATAGGGCATGGATTAATCGGAAAGATAAACGCGCGGATTCATGGTCCGTGTTTTACCTAACCATTTAATCTC
Organism: Allium cepa; assembly: GCA_030765085.1. Classification (NCBI taxonomy): domain Eukaryota; kingdom Viridiplantae; phylum Streptophyta; class Magnoliopsida; order Asparagales; family Amaryllidaceae; genus Allium; species Allium cepa. The sequence goes on from CM060941.1 coordinate 1,050,431,153, forward strand.
CTTTCCACTTCGCTCGAAGTGTAAAATTATGTGTGCGTTTTAAATAGAAATTATAAATTAGAGGACGAGCTTTAATAACATTTGGAAGAATCATTTTATAAAAACCTGTGTAAGAAATCAAAAGGAATCATCAAGGTCAATATGCGATAACAACTAATTGAAATCAACATGAATCGATAAAAGTTGGAATCACAAACAAATAGGCATACTAGGCAAAATTGAAGCAGGTCAGTCGACTAGTCCTCTGCAGTCAGTCGACTGAACCATAACCCGAGAGTTTTCAAACTCTGCAGTCAGTAGACTGACTGCAGGGGGCCAGTCGACTGGCTGTAGCTGGAACTGTTTTCCAGCCTATCGAATGGAGGAGCAAACTCACACCATTTGCAACCGGTCGAGCAATGGACTTAAGGGACCTTTGCCAATCGATAACCCAGCACCATTGGCACTCCGATTCACCACCAAAAACATGTTCAACATCAAAGTCATGATTTTCAAATATTTGACTCCAAAACACCAAAAATTGGAATATTCACCAATTAAAACCAAATCAAAAGCAATTAACCATGAATAAGTGTTAAGATTTCATACCTAACAATCAAAGATAATCATAGACTTAGATGTGCGATAAAAATCTCATCCTTTTAAACTCAAAAACAAAGATGGGAAGCCCAATTGCAAAGAAAAGACCAACCACTCTCCACTTCAACTCTACTAACTTCAATCTAAGATTAAAACAAGTATTTCCTAAGTTAGGTTTAGGAAACTTTCTGAAATGGAAGGAAGAAGAGATGGAGAAGATGAAGAGGAGGCTTACCTATAGCTTCTCTTTGACTTTGGAGCAAGAATTCAAGTTTGCAAAGTAAACTAGGGCTTGGAATTTCTATTTCCCATTCTCTTCCCCCATATTCAGTTTTAGCTTGAGTTTAGAAGTGAAAATGAGTGAATGGAAGGAGAGGGGACTGAGTTAGGTTATTTAGTTAGCTAGTGGACTGGACCCAAACCCAAAACCCAACTAGAAAAAGTAGAAAAATTCAACTTACTCCAAACATATCAAAGTTTATACTCAAAAAGATTGAAAACGCCATTTCAAACTCAATGGAAGTTGTTCCGAGTCCTAATTCGGCCGTTTGCAAAAAGTTACATTTCGGACCTAAATCCGACCAACGACGCTATATTTAAATAAAACATTTAAATATATAATCGTTAAATACGTAGGTTGTTACACCAGATCAACCTCCAAGTTGAACTAAAGACTACTGAGTCGAACTGGCTGTCCACCCAAGCTACATAATTGTTTTTCCAGGTGTTTTCTACTTCGTATTAAACTTCCAGAACTCATTTCACATAGCAAACAGATGAATTAAGGACTGAAATTTGGCATGCAACAAGTTTAACAACCAAACAACACTTTGAAAAAGATCCGGCAGCAATTCAAGTGAAAATCAAAGAGATCTTGGTACTCAAATTAGCAACCAGAAATAAGAAATTCAAAGAAAAACAACAGATGACAATGTATATACAGAACTTATTTTAAGCAAACAATTTTTACAGGCAAAGCGATTTTTAGCTAGAAATTATGAGCTTTTACACTCACCTTAGGGACTTGGTGAATTTTTGTTAGCAAGCTATGATTTTTGGAAGAGGTATGAAGCTCTAAACACCTGTAAAACTGAAACAAGACATGCACAACAAATAGAAAAAGTTACAAACATTCATACTCAAATTCTACGAAATTTAATGAAATATCAAAGTATTGGGTTTGATTACCTTTTATATACTCTAGTTTGAATACTCTCTTATTTAATTTGCAATAGGTTTGGTGAAGTTTGAGTTTAATTGGAGAAAGCCATGATTTTCTTTCTTTTTCTATTTACTGTAAAAGTGTTTCCAGAAGGAAGAAGAGAAACTAATGTACTATTAGTTTCTTACTCAACAGAAGCCTCCAGATTATTGTCTAATGGACCTAACCCTAACCCTCTTAAGCCCAAATTAGGTACTTAGTGAAAAAACAAGGCTACGTTCATTTATTAGCTCTTTTTTAACACTAAATGCATATAATATTATTTTTCTAGTCAAATAAAATGTACACAACTACTTATATTGAAATAAATTTTTACTATAACCAAATAAAATTTATTTTAAACATAAAAAGATAATTTTTAACAATAAAACCCCATTTTACACAATATATCACAATTTTCACCATTTTAGTGTAAAAACACTCTTTTTACCATAACAAGCTAATAAAAGTTATTTCCTTGCTAAATAGGGATTGCAATAAATCATTCTAACACTTTTTAATCATCAAGATAATATTTTTAGACCATATTACACCTTTTATTTTAACAAAATACATATTTTCTCTTTTATATTCAATAAAAGGCTAATATTGGCAATAATTACCAATATTACTATGTTGACTTAATTAAAATATAATAAATGATTATTTCACCCCAATTTCTCAAAATAAAGTTTCTAAAACTTTATTTCCATCAAATTTTTATTTATTCAACAAATAAATGTTGAAATACACTACTTGGTAAATTTATTAACTCAAATTACCAAAAATCCCAATATTTTCAATTTATTAACCAAATCTCCCAACAACAAATTTTACCCAATATTTAACTCTAAATATATTGTTTTGCAATAAACAATTTAAATCAAATTTATTTTCTCCATTTCATTTTATTTTGAATATTTAATTATAACTATCATTATAATTTAATATCATATGTAATCGCTAATACCATGGTCTTTATAGACTCCCCCCTTTATAAAAATTGCATCCTCGCAATTTCTAGAGGAAATCTATATTCAACGCACTTATTTCATCAATCAAAGGAAATTTAGATAGATTAAATTGAAAAAATATACGTTCGGAGTGAGAAGATAAGAAATTAGGATACGATCACTCGATGAACTATCTGGTTTCCCAAGTGCGGTCATTGGGATTATCAGACCATTGATCTTCATGAGCGGAACATTCTTGTTTCCAAGACATCTATCTTCGCAGCAAGAACTCTCACAGGGTGCTGCACATAAGATAGATTAGGAGAGATTTTCAGTTTCTCTAGAGCATGAGAATCAAGCGCAAAATTTGAGTCTTGTAAACGCTTCCTCAACTGATAGACGTGGAATACGTCGCGAACTCCAAAAAACTGCTTGGGAAGTGCTACACAATATGCAACGGGACCGATACGCTCTATAATAGGAAATGGCCCAATATAGCATGGTGCCAATTTCCCTATCTGACTGAAGCATACCACTCCCTTCAGAGGAGAAGCTTGGATATAAAAAAGATCACCCACTTATAACTCAAGAGGCCTCCTACGGTTGTCCATGTAGTATTTCTGTAAACTCCGAGCCTCTTTTATTCTCTCTCGAATAAGCTAGATCATTTCAAATGATTCTCTAATAGACTCGGGGCCAAGAATGATCTTTACCCCTGACTCGAGCCAACAAGATGGAGAACGACACAGCCAGCCACATAAGGCTTTGAAAGGAGCCTTGCTATTAGAAGATTGGTAGCTATTATTATTAACAAACTCAATTAAAGAAAGATAATCCTCCCAACTACCACAAAAATCCAAGATACAAGCACAAAGTAAGTCTTCCAAGATATGATTCAACCGTTCAGTCTGTCCATCAGACTGTGGGTGATAAGCTTGCTAAGATGAAACTTTATGCCCAAAGCTTGCTGGAGACTCCGCCAGAAGAGACTTGTGAAAAGATGATCATGATCATACAAAATAGATAAAGGAACACCATGCAATCACATGATCTCCTTAATATACAGCTTTGGTAAGAGAGATGCCATCCTATTAGATTTAATAGGAATCAAATGTGCGAACTTGGTGAGACTATTCATAACAACCCAAATACTGTTATGGTCTGACCTGGAACTACATAACCAATCGATGAAATCTATAGAAACTTGGTCCCACTTCTACAGTGGAACCTCTAAAGGCTGAAGAAGACCATTGGGTCGCTGATGCTCGGCCTTAAAAAGCTGATAGGTCATGCAACTACTTACATAATTTGTTATATCTCGCTTCATGCCTTCCTAGTAATAGAGATGATGCATATCAGCATGCATCTTGCTGCTGCCTGGATAAATAGTATACTTAGAACGGTTACATTCAGCTAGAATGTCCCGCCTAAGTTCTTGAATAGATGGCATGACAAGACGATTCTTCTTTCTAAGACACCCATGAATATCGGTGCTGAAATTCCTCATCTGAATATCATCATGCGATTCATACTTACACTTCTGAATAAGAGTAGATATATCAGAGTCTTGCCACTGTGCTTGGGCAATCCGATCAAGAAGAGTAGGATGAGCTTCCATGCTATATAATAGAATAGGAGAATCAGATGTGGAAGCACGATCATGAATATCACACATGGAAAGAGTCCCAAGATCTTTCCATTCGGAAATCATCATAGAAACAATAGCTGAATGCTTTTGACACAAAGCACCAGCCACTCGATTCTCCTTGCCAGAGGTATACTGAATATCAAAATCATATGAAGACGGAAACTCGAGCCAACGTTGCTGTTACATGTTGAGCTCATTGTGGGTGAACTAGTACTTAAGAGACATGTGAACGATGAAGAGAGTGAAATTTTCACCTAACAGATAATGATGCCATATCTTCAAAGCAAAGACAATGATGACTAGCTCTAAATCGTGGGTAGCATACCGAACCTCGTTCAGATGTAATTACCTTGAAGCATAGTTAAATACCCGATCCTTCTGCATAAAAACAGCACTGAGGCCGTTGTGACCGGCATCAGTATAGACAATAAGATCCAAATTCCTTTCGAGAACCACAAGAACAGGAGCATTAGTGAGAAGCTCCTTCAATCTCTAAAAGGAAGCCTCACACTTATTTGACTATAAGAAGCAAACACCTTTCCTCATAAGGCTAGTCAAGGGTAGTAAAATACGGAAAAAGTCTTTGATGAAGCGATGGTAATAACCCACCAAGCCTAGAAAGCTACGAATCTAGTGAACATTCTCAGGCCTCTTCCAATTCTGGATGGCTTCGATCTTTGACAGATCGACCGAAATGCCTTTGGAAAAAACAACGTGGCCTAAGAAATTAACTTGCTTTTTCCAAAAATAACACCTAGAAACCTTTGCTTTGAGTTGATGTTGGAAAAGAGTACTCAAAACAATTCTAAGATGTCAAGCATGATCAGCTTCAGACTTAGAATACACAAGAATGTCGTCGATGAAAACAAAAATGAACTTATCAAGATATTTCGGGAATACTCGATTATAAGGTCGAAGAAGTAAGAAGAAACTTTCGTCAAACCGAATGGCATGACAAGCCACTTATATGATCCATATCGAGTGCGGAAAGAATTAAGTGGAATGGTGTCTTCCGCAACTCGAAGCTGATGAAATCCGGTGGCAAGGTCAAGATGTGAAAAGATCTTAGCACCACTCAAACGATCGAAATATTGTCGATCGTAGGCAGCAAATAACGGTTCTTGATGGTTAACTCACTAAGCTTGAGATAGTCGTTGCATAGCCTAAGAGTCCCATCGGACTTCCTTACGAATACCACCATGGCTCCTCACGGTGAAGAAGTAGATCGAATGAAATGCTTAGCTTCAAGCTCTAGGAGGTGCTTCTTGAGTTCCTCATTCTCTTTTGTAGACATCCTCGTGGGAGGAAAACTAACTATCTACGCTCATGGGATAAGGTCGATGTGGAATTTGATAGCCCTCTTGGGTGGTAATCCTAAAACAGGCTCAAATAAATCAGGGAAGTTACGAACAATAGGAATCCAAGTCACACCATCATCGTATCGAGATCAAGAGAGAATAAAGAAGCTACAGAATCATGATCAATATCCCATAGAATAAAAGACAACTAAGCTGGAGAGTCAGGATGTCGAAGATATAAGATTCTCTCTAAACATAGAATCCTGGCATCGTATCGAACTAGTCAGTCCATACCCAATATCATAGCAAAACCCAGAGAAGGAACCATGTGCGGATTTGCACGGAAAGAAAGCCATAAATAAGAATCTCATTATCCTTGCAAAGCATACTAAGGGTTATTGATCCCATGATAGGATTCACAACCCTCAAAGAAGTAATCAAACAAGAAACATCCAACTGTAAAGCATCGACGAGCTCCTCCGATACGAATGAATGCGATGCACCCGTATTGAAGTGAACCCTAATAGTATGACCATGGAACAATATAGAACCCTCCAAAATAGTAGGAGATATACCTCTAGACTGAGAGGCACTACCAGAAGCTTGAGCCACATTCAGGTTCCCCAAATCTAAAACCTTCCTCTTCTTAGGACATGCTGAAACTATATGTCCTTCCTTCTTGAAATAATGGCACTTGGGAGTTTGAGGGCACTCCCTAGCTAGATGGTTCCTAGAACCACAATTGAAGCAAGCTAAAACCTTGGCTGAAGGAGGTGCTAATGGAGGGTGAGAACCAGAACTACCTTGCTTCTTGTTCTTTCTAGCAGGAAAGGACTTAGATGTTTGAAAAGGGAATTTTATCTTATATGGGTTCTTTCGAACCTCGACCTCGTTACTTCTATCCCTTTCCTTTTCAACGACTTCGAGATGAAGCGCTGAATATACAAGCTCCTAGAACGAGAGCTTAAGCTAAAGCATTAGCGACTTCTTCAAACACTTCTTAAGTCCAGATACGAATTTAAGATTCATCTTGTATGAGGTGCTAATGAACTCAAGCCCATACTTAGATAGAGACTCAAAGGATGAAACATAATCTGATATTGATGACTTTCCCTTCTTCAACTTAAGGAAGCGACGGGAAAGGAAAGCCTTCTCGGACTCTGGTACGAACTTAAGCTCAAATCTCTCTCAAAAATGCTACCATGTGAGGGTAGCTCATCCATATCTGCTACAAGGAGCACGTACCAATCTATTGCCCGCTCTTGTAGCATACTCGATTCGATAAGAACTTGATGATGATCAGATATCTCCATGCGAGTGATTATACGCTCATAAGTATGAAGCTAACGCTGAACCTCTAGAGCTGTCTCAAAGCCTTTTAACGGCTTGCCTCTAAGGTGAGTGAAGTCGCTGCACATGCATGCAAATGTGTGGATTTACGTGGAGGAGAAGAGTGAGCTGGGACGGGAGGCTGAGTGCTCCTGATAAGCTTGAGAATCTGGTCGGTCGACATATAAACCCCTTCGAGACGAGAACCACTGGACGGTCTCGCCTACGAAGAGCGACCTCTTCCTCTTCCAGCAATAGCTGAAAGTTAAGATAAAATAAGATTATTCATAGGGATAGATATTAGAAATTCAAATGAATTAAATAAGGAATACCATGGAATTAAGATTAACATTCCCAGATATACTCCTTTCTATCTACCCCAAAGGAATTAAAAGATTAGGACAAGGTCGGGTTTGAATATGATTGGGGATGATGTTTACAATTGTATTATACTTGATGTATGGTAACCGTGTATATTGTTCTGCATTTATTACATTTTTTTTGAATCCAACTCTGATACCAAGCTATGATGCCTCATCTCGAGACCCACACTAACAAAGAGAACTACTTAGTAATTATATCCGCTAATGCGGAAATAAGGCTGGTTAAGAGCGACCGTCATAGTCTTGCATTAGATAAGAGCTAAGTATGTCGATTGGGTACTTATTATTTTTCGTTTATCTCAATAATTTGGCATACTTAATTCCTATCTACTACACTACTATGGTGGCTACAGGATCGATTCAGAAACAAAACATAATAACAATATCATAACACAAGTCACAGAACAGCAACATAGAAACGATATACATATACATACATCAAATATCATACAACATAACATAAGTGGTATTCGACCACCATATATATACATACATCCCCCAAAAGAATATACATAATAGGCTTCCCAAACAATATACTATTACTACACAAAAACTAAGCTATATCGAAAGTCGATGGTGAGTCCAAAAGCAAAGCATACTGAGAGCCAAACTACCTAACCTGCAACTCGGTCTGACCTGAGTAATAAATACACTAGTCAGGCTAACTAGAAGTTGATATTAGAAAAAGATAATGGAATATAAGTGCATAAAGGAGACATTCCTTTAAAGATAAATGAATGATATAAGTAAAATCTATTGATATAACTAAGAATAGGTGTTCCATAAAGGCTCAAATTTAATCACATGATAAGGTTTAACATGGCATAGATGTTTCACATTCAAATGGATAAACAATGTAAGTGAACATAAGCAACATATAAGCCATAAGTGAAATCATCAAAATCTCCAAATCAAAACACATGAAACTCGATAAGAGTTCGTAATCCCAGTCGAAATCACCATAAAACATATATATAATCCTTTTTCTAACTCAAGGCTATAAGTAAATTCATCATCTCAAATTAGTGAAATCGAAATCAAAAACTCTTGAAAATTACCCCGTATTGGCCAAATCCCAATTGCATGCCGAAGCGGTGCTGCACGTGCCATCCCACCAGTACTATATATATTTAAGGCACCTCATGACCAAATTCGTAAATCCTAGACGACGGTAGTCGTAAATCCCAGATGACCAAAGTCATAAATCCCAGACGACTCGAAGGTCTATAGTACTGGCAATTCTAGAATGTGACAAAAACTCTCAGATAGGAACCCAAAAAGTGTTAAAGTGTGTCCTACAAGACACGTTTGCACTTAACGATTTACTAACCATTAGTTAATGCCATATTGGAAAATAGAAAACATCTTGAATCTCGAAACTCGAAAAACTTAGACTCGCCTCATCTCATCGGCAATTAAAACACAATATCGAGTTCTCATAGATCGTAATTCCTAAATTAGATCTCGAACCACAACCTGCCAAATATTGTCATTCCCAGATAATTCCTAAATATAGGAATTATATATCAAAAAATCACCATAAATGGCTAAATAACTCAGAAATAAGATACCCCGAATAGTTTCGATCGCACAAGTCTAGAATTAACCGATAAAGTAAACTCACGTGTCTCATACCACGTGTTTTACTAGATCGTTTAATTAACTTTCTCATATATCTGAAATGTATGAAAATAAAGTATATTATTTATAAAAAAAATTCTAAATAAAACAAGATTTTAAAATAATTTTCTGGAACCATTTTGAAAGAAATTTATTGACATTTCTCCTAATTATAGGAAATAATATATTTAAATACTTTAAAAAATTTAAGATTAATTTAAAATTAATTTATAATGATTTCAAAAGTCAATTAATTTATAAATTTTCCAAAATTTATTAGAAAGGTATAGTGCTTAAAAATGGATTAAAACGTTTAAAATACACCCAATCGATATTCAAATTCGAATTGAATTTTAAATTCCAAATTTTAAATTCCAAATTTTAAATTCCAAATTTTAAATTCCAAATTCCTCCAAAACTTGGCTAATCCATTGATGGATATCATAGCCTACCGTAATGACTCGTAAATTTCTATAATTAAAAACAGATAATTTTATAAGTTTTTTGATTTAATGTAGGAAGAAATAAAAATTTGCGATTTAATAATAAGAATATAACTGGAATGAAATGTAATAGTATTAGTTTAAGGTAACTGATAATTGCTTAAATTTAATTCTAATTAATTGAAATGACTAAATAGTTAGAGTTGGTTATAGACAGTAAATTAACCGCAATAATATTTGTAATAATGGATAATATGATTAAAAGAGTAATGGATAATTTAAATGTTGTATTAATGAAATAATATGGAGCAAATTGTAATGGGATAGAATTAGTATTGTATAAGTTGTAATAACATTTATTTGTAAATATAAACTAATAAATGTGATTAAAAGTTAACGGTGACAATTATTATATATTACATTTATTTAGTCTATTAGATTAAATTTGAAATCAATTGCAATTAAAAGTAATTAAATATTATGTTAATGGAAATTAAGATGAAATTGGAGAATATTAGTGTAATAAGATATAAACCAATGTTAACTATTCCCATAGAGTAATGATTGATTTAATTAAAGGATTGAAACCAAATTAAATCAATTTACTGGAACTAAATTATATTGATTGGATTTAATTAAAGTTGAAATTGAACACTATAATTAGTGTAATATTTAACACTTAATTGATCTGTAAATTTGTTTTAAATTATTGTAAATGGCTAAGTAATAAAAATTGATGAAAGTTGTTGGTTATTAAATTTGAAATTAAAAAGTGATTCAATCAATTTAATACAATTTCATTTAATTAATGTGAAAATAGCCATTTTGGCCTCTGCCTCGGATTTTGACAAAACCAGTTTCATCAGGCCCGCAACTGTGAACTATTATAGGATTTCAAGTTTCGTATCGATCGAACTTGTCGTTTGATCGTACGGGATTGAAACACGTAGAAATCAATTTAATTGAAATCAATTTGAAATAAACTGGTTTTTAAGCTAACTTCTTTATGTGATGGAATTTGGACTTAAAACATGTTCCATTGAGTTTAAAAACATCGAAAATATCTATTTTGATATATGAGATAACCCACTTCCATTTTGGAAGCGAAACGGGCTTTTCTGGTCGTTATTGTCAATTCGAACCTATTCAGATGTTCATTCTTTCTTATCGAGTCTCGGTTATATAAATAATTTTTCTCCCAAACCCTAGCAGTCATTTTTCTCATTACACTATGTACAATTCTCCCCGACTACGTTCCCTCTCTCAATGGCTGAAAACCTTAAATTCCAAATATAGTTGCAAATCAAAAATCAAATCGAAAAATTAAAACTCCTCAAACCCTATCATATTATATACCAATTCGAAGATCTCGACGAGCGCAACTCAAATCTACTATTCGTTTTCGTAATCGGATTCTGATTTGTCCGAAATTGGCCAAATCATTCTCGGCTGTCCATAGTGTTCCGATCAACATCGATAGATCGTCAAATCAAAGGTGTTGCTGCATGGAGAATGCCCCGCGCAATACATCTGTGGTTTTCTTGTGGTCGGATGATGGCTAGATCATCACGAATAGTTCGATTTTGGTTTTATGAATCGGTGGCATTTGCTGTTGTCGATGTGGACCTGGGTGAATGCTGAGGTGTCGTGCATCCTTGGTGTGGGTGGCAGGTCGTGGGGAAGAGGCGGCGATGCCTGGTTCTGGCCGAGGCTATGATCGACGATGTTCGAATTAGGGTTCTCATGGTGGCTCACGTCAAATCTTTTCGCGCGCGTGTCTAGATGTTGGGTTCGGCTTCGTTTGCAGGTGACGTGGAAAATCTTTTTTATTTATTATAATTATAATATAAGTTAGAATTTAAATATTCTAACATGTATAACTTATACGTATCTCCACTGCGATCGTATCAAAATTTCAGGAATTATGGAACATGTTTGGACGAATTCTAAGGCTGTTGAATTTTAGGCCTTATTTTGGATTTCAAATCGATTTGAAATCAAAGGTGAGTATTTTAACCCACTTACAACTACTAAATTATCTTAGGTTAGTTAAATTAAATTTTTAATGTGATTAGATGTTTGGTATAGTTAAATTGTCATTCTAGTTAAATATGAATTTTGTTGCATTTAATCGTTGTTTAATTTGTATTGAATTTAATTGTTAATACCTATTAACAATAATCCATTGTTTGATGTTATCTATTAGTGATTGCATAGTGATTGTGATGTATGTTTGATTGTTGATATCGGATGACTGGATGTTATATTTTATATTGTTATAACACTGCAAGTTCTCTATGGGTCGAAATGATACATACCCCAACGATTTGATAAATTTGGGAGAAAACATTATGGATTAAAATGATAGACTCGAGCGATTTTATGTATTTGAAATTAAAGTTTGGGATTGCGGGTTGAAATGATATATACGGTAAATATTTTAAATTGCGGATTGAAATGATAAATATCCATATCACTCGACCATAGGGTGGGAAATTGTCTACTGACACCGGATTGATTAAATTAAATGATTTTTAAATTTTGAATTTAGTTAACTAGTATTTCGAAATAGAAATTTATTTATATAAACTGAATTATTTTTGAGAGTCCAAGTGTTAATGTTGAAATTGTAGTTGATTTAAAGAATAGTTCAGAGGATTTAAATTGGAATTTCAAAGTTGAATTGTCAAATATAAACTAGTTTTTATCGAAATTGAGTTATTGATATGTGTGAATGTAACTTTGAAATCTATTTTAAACTAACTTAAACTATTTTAATCAATTTAAACTATTTTAATTTATTTTAATCTATTATAATCTATTTAATCCAATTTAATCTAATTTACTTATTTTAAACTAATGAAATTTATTTAATCTATTTTAAATATGTTTAATATAATTTAAATCTATTTAATCTATTTTAAATTTATTTATTTAATCTATTTAATACAATTTGAATCAATTAATCTATTTTAAATCTAAATAAATAATTTTTAAATTTAATTTAAATCTATTTAAACCTTTTTAACTATTTAAACTATTTTAATCTGTTTTAAATCATTTAAACTATTTTAGAGTATTTTAACTATGTTAAACTATTTTAAAGCTATTAACACTATTCATGACTATCTAAACTAATTTCTAAAATTTCAGACCCTATAAAGTGGAAGTATTTATATTTAAATCCTTGATGATGATACAACCTGAATTGGGATGTGAAACTGATACATTTTTTGTGAAATGACATATTTGAGTAAACATGATGATTCCGAAATGAGATTTTAATTAACCTATCTTATTGATAATTTCAAAAGTGAATATGATTTTGAAGGTGAATATGATTTCGAAGTGAATATGGAAAGTGGATATGATTTTAAAAGTGATATGGATTGAAATCGAATATGATATTTCGATATTAATGATGATGTGGTTTCGGAAATGTAAAAGAACCATTCGGTGTGAAATAAGCGTTTGGTTGTTAAAGAGACCGGGATCAGATATTGCCATACTCTCTACCAATACCAAAAACCACTTTAACAACTGTGTATGTGGTGGAGATTCCAGAAACGAAGTAGGATGGTTTGGCGAACGATTTTTTATGAGGTAATTATGAGACCTTGACTCCCGTAAGTCGGCTTAGATGTGACTAAAACAGGAGCCAAGCCGGGTCAAGTGAAGTTATTCCTCCGATCGGACACATATCTTCGATACCATATTATGACTTTGTGATGATTTAGTGGCCACCCCTCAATTTTGATTATGGGAGTGTGTTCCGAGGTAGGCAATAGTAGCTGCTATGCACTACCACCAGTCCGGATCCGCAATCGGTGTATCTGCCCTGGCATTGCCTTGGGTGTCGTGTTCACATGCCCTATCTCGCCTTCTACAAGTTTGTTTTGTACCATACCTATGGAGTGCCCTTTGGGTAAACCTCATTGAGGAGCATACTGTATCATGTAGACTATGGAAATATATAAAATGTGTTAGGGGGGATATGGGCAACACCTTAACATTATTTTTGTACTTTACTTTACTGTAGACACTATTATAATGGTGTACTTTACTACATTATAGATAGTTTAATGGACCCTTAGCAGATGGAAATCTCGAACATCTCTTAAGTTATTGCAATCAAGTTAGACACTGGATAAGAGATGTCAAATCCCATAAACCTCTTTGACGTCATTTCACTTATATTCGTTTACTGTGTATTTAATTTATATAAGATCTTTTAGTTCGGACTCGAGTGTTTTATCTTTTCAATTCGCTCGGGTCAGTTAGAGCTTTTCAGTGTATCGGAGACTGCATTTCTGGAGAACGAAGACGGAGATTTGTACACTATTATTATTTATTATATTTACGCCACTGCATCATTTTATTCCGCTGCATTATTTATTTATTACTACTGTATGTACTCTGATCTGTGTTGTAAAGGTAAACAGCTTCATGAACTGTTTATTTTATTGTTTTATTTTATCATTCCGCTACGAGATTCTGCATTTGTTTTTCTTTCGTTCTCTACTTTTTCTTATTTACCACATAGCAGTCTTCCCTTTTGAATGGTTTGAGTTTAGCATTTGAGGTTTATTGTCGATTTAAACTATTCAAAAAGGTAGGTCATTACATTTGGTATCAGAGCTTTGGTTTAGGGATAACCTTGGGTTTTTGAGGTCTAACACTTATAAAATAGGGTGGTAAAACCCTAAATGAGTCATTGAGTGTATATATGAGAGAACTTATTTGTTAGTGTTGTAATGGGTTTTTGTATTGTGTTAATTTGTTCCGTTTTTTATTTACAAATTCCAGTCGGTACATAGGATGTTATGCGTCGATAGCGATTTTTGAACACTTAATAGGATAGACCAACACAAATATTCATTTTAAAATATAGGGAAGTGAAATAATTCTGCCTATTATATATTTTTGTGTATAAAATAATAAATTTTGTAAATGATAAAGTTGGATGTAATATGTTGTTTGTTAGGTAAATAAATTTTATAAATACTGATTGAAAATAGGATTTACAAATAAAGTAAATATAAATTGAAATGGGTTTTCAGAAGACTTTGGAATAGAATATTATTATTTGGAAGTATTTTCTAATATTAATGTTTCAATATGATTTGAAAGAAATGTTTCATAGGAATTTTAGAAGGAAATAAATTTTGTACTCCCCTCTCTGTCGTTGGAAAATAATTTCGGTGATAAGTGCACGCATCATCGATGTTCATTTTCAAGTTTCAAAGTGGGAAGACCATTGTAGTTGTTTACTACATATTTGTTTTGATAAATAAATTTTAATTTTAATTTCTAAATATGATTTGATATATATATAAAAGATATGATTATATATATATATATATATATCTGTATGTGTGTGTGTATATATTATCTTTAAATAATTGAAAAGGAACCCGGTATTTAGTTCTTAAGTTTTCTATAAATTTGAAATTTCAATTATTATAATGAAATGGATCTTGACTATTTTAATAATTGGAAAATTTTAATACATGTAATTAGAAACTAGATGCTAAGTGATTAATGAAAATATGAGAAACTGAAATTTTGTAAACAGTAAACAAATGGATAATGAAAATGAGAAATGATAACTATTGAACATTTAGTTAATTAAAATAAATAAGATAAACTTGCATAACATTCAATTGCAATCTTAAAAACATATATATATATATATATATATATATATATAATTTATCAAAATATTAAAAGTTGAAATGTTAAATAAGAATATGTGATAGAATATTATACAAGTAAAACTTAAGTAATGAAGGTGTTCAATGGAATTACTTCCAAATAAGAATTCTGATGTTATAAATTTTTACAAACTTAAGTTAATAATTTGAAATGTTACTAATTAAGTTTAAAGAAAGAGTTAATACTGTAAGTAAATGATTATGAACTAAGTTAATGTTGCAGCTATTGTAATTAAAATGAATAGTAAAAGTGAATACTACATTAGTTGAATAATTATAACTTCAGAAAATTTTGAAGTGATTTAGAAATGGATTTAATATTCAATAATACTATATATGGAAGAAATAAATGTGAAAAAGAAATAATCTATTAATGGTGAATTAAATTGTAAATAAACTTACCTAATAATGGATAATCCAATAATTGAAATAGAAATAAAATATTTAAGTAATGAATGTAAAATAATAAAATGAATGAAATACGACATTGAATATATGAGAAATGAACTTTGTTAAGTAATAAGGAATGTAAATTAATGAAAAGAAGCATTATATGAATGAGAAAAGAACAGTAAATGATGTGAAATGAGAAAAAAAAAAGTGAACAAACTTAAGTAACATTGAAATTATTGTTTGTTCGGCTTATGGTTTGGTTGAGAAATGATACTTCTATTTTGTACAGAGATGTACAAATAATCTACATAGTTTTATCTACGACTATAGAGTGTATGGTTTACTTCGTAGTTTATTTATCATTTTATATGGTTAGAAATTCTGAACCCGAACAAACCTTTTATTTTGGTTGCTATGGATGGATGATTGATTTCTTGGTTGAAATAATGTCTGTACTATTTATTTGTGAACGATTATTGCTATGTTGATATGTTTTGTTTGTTATTTATTGAAACAACTTAAAAAATTCTCTTTTATATAATTATTAAAGTCATGGATCATTTAAGTGAAATACATATTCATGGAAGCAATAGCTATTGCTTTTGGTTTCATAAATTAAGTGTTGTTTGCCAGACAAATAGGTATGTTCTTGGATTACAGTTTTCTAGCGATATTATATTGTTTTCTCATGGTTTGGGATATATTATTTTGAAATATGTGATATATATTGTTATTATTAATATAATTATTTCTCCCAGACCTCTCCGTACAAAGGAGACTCTGTCGAAATTTTTGTAAATTTTGGATATAGAAAATTTTGTGCAATGTTTTTCGAACTTTTATTTATTTGGGTATAAAAGGATTTAATTAGATTAATATTTCATTTAAATTATTTAATTATGTAAATTTATTGTTTATAAATTTAATATTTTGAGTAAGAGATATTAATTCCTTCTTTTCCCTTTTCAAGGATGAAAAGTTTTGAGTGGAGGAGAGTGTAACGACTCGTAATTATCGATAATTAAAAATAGATAATTTTATAAGGTTTTGTGATTTAATATAGAAGGAAATAAAAATTTGTGATTTAATAATAAGAATATTACTGGATTGAAATCTAATATTATTAGTTTAAGGTAATTGATAATTGCTTAAATTTAATTCCAGTTAAATGAAATGACTAAAAAGATATAATTGGTTATAGATTGTAAATTAATTGTAATAATATGTGTATTAATTGATAATGGGATTAAAATATTAATGGATAATTTTAATGTTGTATTATTGAAATAATGTGGAATAAATTGTAACAAAATAGAATTAGTATTGTGTACGTTGTTATAACATTTGTTTGCAAATAATAAACTTATAAATGAGGTTAAAAGTTAATGGTGACAATTATTATATATTACCTATTTATTTAGTTTGTTAGATTAAACTTGAAATCAATTGCAATTAAACATAGTTAAATATTATGCTAATGGAAATTAAGATGGAATTAGAGAATATTAGTGTAATAAGATATAAACCAATGTTAACTATGCCCACAGAGTAACGATTGATTTAATAAAAGGATTGAAACCAAATTAAATCAATTTATCGGAATTAAATTATGTTAATTGGATTTAATTACAGTTGAAATTGAACACTGTAATTAGAGTAATATTTAAAACTGAATCAATATGTAATTTTTTTTAATTATTGTAAGTGTCTAACTAATCAAAATTGATGAAAATTGTTGGTTACTAAATTTGAAGTTAAAAAGTGATTTAATCAATTTAATAATAATTCATTTAATTAATGTGAAAATAACCATTTTGGCCACTGTCTCGGATATCAACGAAACCAGTTTCATCGGATCCATAATGGTGAACTATTATAGGATTTCCAGTTTCGTATTGATCGGACTTGTCATTTGATCGTACGGGCTTGAAAAGTGTAGAAATCAATTTAATTGAAATCAATTTGAAATAAACTGATTTTTATGCTAACTTCTTTATACGATGGAATTAGGACTTGAAACATATTCCATTGAGTTTAAAAACACTGAAAACATCTGTTTTGATAGTTGGGATGACCCATTTCCATTTCGGAAGCGAAACGGGCTATTCGGGTCATTATTGTCATTTCGAACCTATTCGGATGTTCATTCTTCTTATCGGACCACGGTTATATAAATTATTTTTCTCCCAAACCCTAACAGCCCTTTTTCTCATTATAGTACATACAATTCTCCCTTACTACCTTCCCTCTCTCTATGGATGAAAACCCTAAATTCCAAATTCAATTGCGAATCAAAAATCAAATCGAAAAATTGAAACTCCTCGAACCTTATCGTATTATATACCAATTCCAAGCTCTCGACTATCGCCACTCAAATATGCTGTTCATTTTAGTAATCAAATTCTGATCTGTCCGAAATTGGCCAAATCATTCTCGTCCGTCCATAGGGTTTCGATCAACGTCGATAAATCGTCAAACCAAAGGTACCGTTGCATGGAGAGTGTCATGCGCAGTGCATCTATGTTGTTTTTGTGAAATGCAGATTACGGATCTTAAGGCTAGAATTAACACTAGAAGCGGGGTGAATAGGGTATAAAGGAATTACTAAATATTTTTGAGTTTATATTAATTTGAACACAAATGTATGCAATATTCAAACATAGATATGATCACAGAATCAAACACAGATGCAGAAATAAAGTAAAAGCAATAAAGGAAAGAACACACCGAATTTTATACTGGTTTGGAGTTACCCTACATCCAGTCCCGTACATTAGTACGGATTTCCTTTCCAAATCAACTTTTACAATTACACCCTCGATTTCAAGGCTACGTGGTATACCACTCCAGATTCACAGTCCTCTGGGTAGAGACACTTGATTTTACAGGCAACAAGTTCACCCAATTGATTTCACAGGCTACAATCACACCTTTTCTCGCTTGATTGATTTCACAGGCTACAATCACACCTTTTCTCGCTTAGTTTATTACAAAGAAGCCTATAACACTGAATAGCACTGAGGTCTTATTGAGATAGTGATAGAGAATCAAACCAGAAATGATCTAGTTAGATTCAATGGTGATTTCGGCAGAGTAATGGTAAAAATATATATAAAGATATATGGAAGAAGGAGACGAATGATATCAAAGAAAATATAAATACAAACTCATTTAAAACAGCCCCTATTTATAGTAGAACAACAGCCATGTCAATTCGTGAAAGGATATGACGAATAGACCTTCTTTCGAAATTCAAATTTTTGAAACAAACTGCCACCAAGTCGACAAGGGTAAATTTGGGTTGTCGACAGGCCTAAGCAATTTTTGGTGATTTGTTTTTCTTTGAAAATAACTTTCATCTTGTATTAAAACTATTTTTAAACTTTATAAACATATTTAACTATAGTTAAAATACATAAATAAGTATAGAGAATAATATTTTGATATATATAAAATTTTACTATAATTTTATGTTTAAATCTAAGTATAAATATTAAAAGTTAAATATATTAAAAGATAGTTTAAAACTAAGGATAATTTGATTTTAAGGATAAAGATTATTTTGAGGCTAAAAGTATTTAAAACCAGGATAGATGTTTTTGATCTTTTTAAAAGGAAGATTTTGAAATCATTCTGAAAACAAGATATAATTTTGTAAAAACATTTGAATAAAAGTTAGTGTACACAAAACAATGTTCCACTAGATTTTTCGTAGGTTCCATCCTACTTAGGGTTCCATCCCTTTAACTGGCTCGGAGTGGATTCCATTCCATTAATAAATTGGATTTTAACATGCCAGTTCTTTTCTAGGAGTTTTAACAAAATTCCTAATTAAATTACTTATTACTAAAATCTTGAACTCTTGATAATCTTGATACTCATGAGTCTTCAATCTTGATATCTTGAATCTTTATAATGTACAGTCTTCATTCTTGGTACCTGCATGATTAAATCCTACGTATACGTATATATCTAAACTATAATGCTAGTATTTATATTTTATAATCTTATTCTAAGGTATTGTCATCAAAACCATCTTCTCATGGACTAACAATCTCCCCCTTTTTGATGATGACAACCTTTGTTTATAAAATATTGCTTCTATCCTAAAAACTCCCCCCTAAAACTAATAACTCCCCCTAAAATTGTCCCTAACTATCCTATTTTATACTTCTCCCTTTTTGTCATCAACAAAAACTAACTCGAAACTATATAACTCCCCCTTAATCTAATACTATGTGATTATAACGATAGTGTTATCATAAATAATCAACACTTAATTCTAAAACTAAAACTTAGTCCTAAATTACTAACCATCATAACTAAGAATCCATATATGGTAATACTTATAATAGTGATAATTGTGAGAATTCAAATATAAGAACACAGATCATTTATTAATTATATATTGTTATATTTACATTTGTGTAGAAAACATAAGTAAGATCATATAACGATAAGAAAGAGAGAAAAGAAACTAATGTGTATTTATACATACACCAATTATCAATCCACACCAAATCAAATCAAATCAATCAATTCAAATCAAACAAAACAATCTAATAAAATCAAACATTATGAGGAACTTCCACCCATCCTTCTTCTCCAAATATAGGGTCTGCTTTAATGACATCCCAATTTTCATTTTCATTGGTGAAAGAGACTGGAGGATGTGCTTCATTATCATCTTTATGCAGGGAGGAAATCATCCATCGTATCGCATCGTAATGCTTTTCTTGCTCCTTGATCTCTGCATTTGACTCAACTCTAAGTGTCGTTGGTTACAAGAATCAAAAAAGGATATTCTTGAAAGAACTAAGGGTTTCTTCAAGATTGTCGGTTAAACTATGAATTGGATTGGCCATATTTGAGTTTGTGAGAAGAATTAGAGATAAAGTAGATAAGAAATAATTTTTAAGTGATGAATTCTGGAATAAATAGGTATTTATAGGTGTAGAAATTCGTTTGAAATGAATAGACATAAGGTAGTTATTCAAATTTAAAATTTAAAATGAAAAGTCATTTCTGAACAGTACATGTCGACATGGTCTATCTAGGGTTGTTGACAGGGGTCAATTAATTTTGATGACTTATTTTGATTTTGTGAATAATTGTGTGCATATATATATATATATATATATAATATACTAACATTTATTCTAGAGATAGGATAAGCTAGATAACGAAAAAGTACTTCAATTTTATTTTCATACTAGAACGATACAATGATTAAAAGTTAAGAACAACACGAACATTCAAATCAAAACAAACTAAAACCAATACAACATGACATGAAAAGATAGAACTAGTTAGAGGATGACGAAGATGAAGATAATCAAAGATTCTTGCTAACTTTGGAGAAAAACTTGTTCATCTTGGATGACATTTTATCAATTTTTTTACTAATGGACCGTTTAAGAATTCGTTGATTCTCAACAATGGCCTTTTGATTTTTGAGTAAGGTTTTGTTGGTTGGATTAGGAGGATAGTCAATACTCTCCAAGGATGTTTCACCTTCTTCTTCTTCTATTTCCATTTCATTCCCTTCTTCTTCTTCCTCCTCTTCCATCTCCTTATGAGCCAAACGCTCTTCCTTTTCGGCAAGAGTCTCATATGGTTGACAAAAATGGAATTTTCATAAGAGAAATGTTTGAGTGATTAAAAACCTTTCTTGAAACAAATTCTTCTCCTTTGAAATCTACTCCAAAAAAGTTGAAAATCCGAGTGAGATAGATTCCATGATACAAAGTGTTTTCACCCATTTCAAGATTTTTGGGACGAAATTCATCCAAAATAACTTGCGCCCAATTGATATCATAATTTCCAAAAATAGCAAAAAGTGCTTTGCAAACCTTTTAAGTTGGATTGTTAAAACTCCCCGATCTTAGGGTCAAAGTATGTTGTAAAAGAAGATTAACAATTCTAGCTTTTGGTTGAAAGTTTCAATTTTAAATTCAAAGTTATCATTTCCTTCGAAAATGTGATGAAATATCTCACGATCATTTTCATCGATATTAAAACTAGAAAGATCCAATCCCGTGCTTTTGCAATTGAGAATTGTATCCAAAAGATCACAATTTAAAATGATTCTAGTTCCTTTGACACTACTCCAAATTTCGTCATCATTTCCATTATAAAATCCACGGTTGAGATTTGCATAGAAAATTTTAACATGATTTGGATAGTCAATAAAATACGAAGCATCAACAAGACTAAGAACTTGGTTGTTTGCGAAAAGAGAATCAATTTCATAAGTAGAGAAATCTTGAAATAAAGCAAACTTCTCGGGATGGACTTTTCCATAGTTAGCATAGTTGATATATGCTTTTTAGCCTCCGGATCATTGAAAAGTTTCTCTTCTATCTTTATGGAAATTCTCACTGTGGAAGGGTTGCTTAAAGGAGCCATTAGAGTAGTGAGTAGAGAGCTTGATATTTTGAAATAAGAGTTTGAATTTGAAAATGAAAGTGAAATGTTGCGATAAGAGACAGTGAATAAATAGATTCACAAAGGACATGTTCTCTGTTCAAAATGTGACTTTTCAGAGAATTGAATAAAGTGAAAAGATGGAGGGAAATTCAACATTTGAATTCAAATTTTGAATTTCAAATTTCTGTACCCTTGTCGACAACATGGTGGGGACCTTGTCGACAAGTGTCTTTTGAATTTCCATGATTTATTTCTCTTATGTATTCTAATATATATATATATATATATATATATATATATATTATTTTTAATGTTTATATATATCTGGAATATTTCTGAAATTATAGTATATTCCATAAAATATTATGATACTATTAAAAATAAAAATAATAAAATAATAATAATAAAATAATAGTAAAAAATAATAAAAATAATTTTTTTTAAAATTCAAACAACACACCAATTCAAAATCAACCAATCAAGCATCTAATTCTAAGCATGCAATTTCAACCAATGTATTGTAAACTTATACCTTTTTCTTAGTCCGTTTCTCTGAATTTGTCCGAGTCGTGAACTGCCGTGAAACACATATTTGAATTATCTGTCTTCTGATCATTATCACTTGAGGACGAGCCTGAGGCATCTAGAGTAGCAGTAAATGAACGTTTTTGTTTCTTTACGGAATCATTGATTATAGGAAGATTTTGCCTATCTTGATGCGGACAGTCTCTTTTGATATGGCATGGTTCGTCACTGTTGAAACATTTGATATTGTTTGGCACTACATTCCGATTACTAAAGTTCTTATAATTGTTTCTCTTGAGATTATTCATCTTTCTATATTTCAGGAATCTCCGAAAATTCTTGGTCATAATGGTTATCTCTTAATCATTATCGCTGTTTGAGTCTGATCCATCCGTCAATGCATTGAATGCCATTGATTTCTTTTTAGATGCTTTGCTTTCTCTTCTCTCAATCATTTGGACTTCAAAGGACATTAGATTTCCAATTAATTCTTTTATCTATAAGGTACTAATGTCATTTGTCTTTTGATCCCAAGTGTCTTTTGATCCCATTCTGGAGTAAGAGAATTTAAGATTTTTCCGACTTGATCTTCTTCCAAAAATTCCTTTCCCAAGGATATTAGAGAATGTATAATATCTTGAAATCTACTATACGTATCTGAAATGGACTCATTAGAATTCATTTTAAATAATTGAAACTGATTTGTGAGCATGGAAGTTTTTGGTCTGTTTAGCTTTGCTTGTTCCTTTGTGAGTAACTTGCAAAGTTATCTAGATTTCATATGCATACTTACAAACTGACACTCTATTAAATTCATTCCTATCTAGTGAACAAATTAAAATATTCATTGCTTTAGAGTTATTTTATGCAACGGTCTTTTGCTCAGCAGTCCACTGTGCAAAATCAGTTGTGGGTTCAGAATATTCAGTTTATGTGATATTCCAAGTGTCTAATCCTACAGATTGTAAATATATTTTCATCCTACATGTCCAATATGCATAGTTACTGCCATTAAAAAGTAGTGGTCTGACAGTAGACTGACCTTCTATAAATGAACTAGTGACAGGGATAGTAGAACCAGTGTTGGTAGTGTTAACAACACTAGTGTTGGTTGCCATTTTGATTTTTTTTTCAAAATTCAGATTATGAAACTTTGAAAACCTTGCTCTGATACCAAGTGTGAGAAACGCGGATTACGGATCTTAAGGCTAGAATTAACACTAGAGGGGGGTGAATAGTGTTCAAAGGAATTACTAAATCTTTTTGAGTTTATATTAATTTGAACACAAATGTATGCACTATTCAAACACATATATGATCGTAGAATCAAACAAAGTGCAGAAATAAAGTAAAAGCAATAAAGGAAAGAAAACATCGGATTTTATACTGGTTTGGAGTTACCCTACATCCAGTCCCGCACACAAGTACGGATTTCCTTTCAAAATCAATTTTTACAATTACATCCTCGATTTCAAGGCCACGAGGTACACCACTCCAGAGTCACAATCCTCTGGGTAGAGTTACTTGATTTTACGGGCAACAAGTTCACCCAATTGATTTCACAGGCTACAATCACACCTTTTGTCACTTAGTTTATTAAGAAGCCTATAGCACTAAGGTCTTGTTGAGATAGTGATAGAGAATCTAACCAGAAATGATCTAGTTAGATTCAATGGTGATTTCGGTAGAGTAATGTTAAAAATATATATAAAGAAATGGGGAAGAAGAAGAGGAGTGAAATCAGGGAAAATATAAATACAAATTCGTTTAAAACTGCCCCTATTGATAGTAGAACAACATCCATGTCCATTCGTGAAAGGATATGACGAATAGACCTTTCTTTTGAAATTTAATTTTTTCAAACAAACTGCCACCTTGTTGACAAGGGTATATTGGGGTTGTCGACAGGCCTAAGCAATTTTTGGTGATTTTTTTTTTCTTTGAAAATAAATTTCATCTTGTATTAAAACTATTTTTTAAACTTTATAAACATACTTAACTATAGTTAAAATACATAAATAAGCATAGAGAATAATATTTTGATATATATAAAATTTTACTATAATTTTATATTTAAATCTAAGTATAAATATTAAAAGTTAAATATATTAAAAGATAGTTTAAAACTAAGGATAATTTGATTTTGAAGATAAAGATTATTTTGAGGCTAAAAGTATTTAAAACCACGTAGATGTTTTTTAATCTTTTTAAAAGGAAGATTTTGAAATCATTTTGTAAATAAGATATAATTTTGTAAAAACATTTGAATAAAAGTTAGTAGATACAAAATAATGTTCCACTAGATTTTTCATAGTTTCCATCCTACTGAGGGTTCCATCCCTTTAACGGGCTCGAGGTGGATTCCATTTCATGAATTAATTGGATTTTAAGATGTCAGTGCTTTTCTAGGAGTTTTAACAAAATTCCTAATTAAATTACTTATTATTGAAATCTTGAACTCTTGATAATCTTGATCCTCATGAGTCTTCAATATTGATATTTTGAATCTCTATACCGTGCAGTCTTCATTCTTGGTATCTGCATGATTAAATCCCGCATATACATATATATATCTAAACTACAATGTTAGCATTTATATTTTATAATCTTATTCTCAGGTTGTTGTCATCAAAACCATCTTCTCAGGGACTAACAGTTCTCATGGTCGGATGATGGCCAGATCATCACAAATAATTCGATTAAGGTTTTATGAATTAGCGGCGGCTGCTCTTGTCGATATCGACCTGGGTGGGTGCTGAGGTGTCGTGGGTCCTTGGTGTGGGTGGCAGGTTGTGGGGAAGAGGCGGCGACGCCTGGTTCCGGCCAGGGCGATGGTCGCCGGTGTTCGAATTAGGGTTCTCATGGTGGCTCACGCCAGATCTGTTCACATGCCTGTCTAGATGCTAGGTTCAGCTTTTTTTGCAGGTGACATGGGAAATCTTGTTTATTTATTTTAATTATAATATATGTTAAAATTTAAATTTTCTAATATGTATAACTTTTACATATGTACTCGGATTCACGCACGATTTTCTCTACTGTGATCGTATTAAAATTTCAAGCATTATGGAACCGGTTTGGACGAATTCTGAGGCTGTTAAAGTTTAGGCTTTATTTTGGATCCCAAATCGATTTGAAATCAAAGGTGAGTGTTTTAACCCACTCACAACTACTAAATTATCTTAGGTTAGTTAAATTAAATTTTTGATGTGATTAGGAATTGTTTTCTTGATGTTTGGTATATTTAAATTGTCATTCTAGTTAAATATCACTTTTATTGCATTTAATCGTCGTTTAATTTAATATTAAATTTAACTGTCAATTTAATGCCTGTTAATGATAATCAGTTGATTGATGTTATCTATTAGTTGATTGTATAGTGATTGTGATGTATGTTTAATTGTTTGGATGAATGGATGTTATATTTTATATTGTTATAGCACTAGAAGTTCCCTATTAGTTGAAATGATACATACCCGAACGATCTGATAGATTAGGGAGAAATCGTTATGGGTTGAAATGATAAACTCGAGCGATTTCATGTATTTGAAATTAATATTTGGGATTGCGGGTTGAAATGATATATACCCATAAAAATTTTAAATTGCGGATTGAAATGATAAATATTCTATCTCTCGACCATAGGGTAGAAAATTATATACAGACACCGAATTGGTTAAATTAAATGATTTTTAAATTTTGAATTCTGTTAACTGGTATTTGAAAATGAAATTTATTTATATAAATTGAATTAGATTCGAAAACCCAAGCATTAATGTTGAAATTGGAATTGATTTAATGAATTGTTCAGAGGATTTAAATTGGAATTTCAAAGTTGAATTATCAAATATAAATGAATTTTATCGAAATTGAGTTATTGAAATGTTTGAATGTAACTTTGAAATCTATTTTAAACTAACTTAAACTATTTTAATCAATTTAAACTATTTTAATTTATTATAATCTATTTAATTCAATTTAATCTAACTTACATATTTTAAACTAATTAAATTTATTTAATCTATTTAATAATTTAAATATATTTAATCTATTTTAAATTTATGTGTTTAATCGATTTTACATCTATCTAACATAATTTAAATCTATTTAATCTATTTTAAATCTGACTAAATCATTTTTAAATCTAATTTAATCTAATTTAAATCTACTTAAACTATTTTTAATATTTAAACTATTTTAATCTATTTTAAACTATTTTAAATCATTTAAAGTATTTTAGAGTATCTTAACTATTTTAAATTATTTGAAAGCTATTAAAACTATTCATGACTATCTAAACTATTTTCTAAAATTTCAGACCGTGTAAAGTAGAAGTATTTATATTTAATTCCTTAATGATGATACAATCTAAGTTGGGATTTGAA
Source organism: Allium cepa (assembly GCA_030765085.1). Classification (NCBI taxonomy): domain Eukaryota; kingdom Viridiplantae; phylum Streptophyta; class Magnoliopsida; order Asparagales; family Amaryllidaceae; genus Allium; species Allium cepa. Next base: position 1,050,458,053 of record CM060941.1, read on the forward strand.
ACTGATACCTTTTTTGTGAAATGACATATTTGAGTAAATATGATGATTTTGGAATAAAATTTTAATTAACCTATCTTATCGGTAATTTCAAAAGTGAATATGATTTTGAAGGTGAATATGATTCTGAAGTGAATATGGTTTGAAAGGTGGATATGATTTTGAAAGTGATATGGTTTGAAATCGAATATGATATTTTGATATTAATTTTGAACTAGTTTTGGAAATGTAAAAGAAATAACCGGTGTGAAATAAGCGTTTGGTTGTTAAAGAGACCGGGATCGGATATTGTCATACTCTCTGCCAATGACGAAAACCACTTAACAACCGCGTACATGGTGGAGATTCTAGAAATGAAGTAGGATGGTTTGGCGAATGATTCTGTATAAGGTATTTGTGTGACCCTGACTCCCGTGAGTCAGCTTAGATGTGACTAAGATAGGAGCCATACCGGGCAAAGTGAGGTTATTCATTTAATCGGCACATATCTTCGATACCATATTATGACGTTGTGATGATTTGGTGGCCACCACTCAATTTTGATTATAGTAGTGTGTTCTGAGATAGCGATAGTAGCTGCTATGCGTTACCACTAGTTCAAATCCGCAATTGGTATATCTACCTTGTCATTGCCTCGAGTGTTGTGTTTACATACCCTATCGTGCCTTCTACGAGTTTGTTTTGTACCATACCTATGGAGTGCCCTCTAGGTAAACCTAACAGAGGAGCGTACGGTACTGTATAGACTATGGGAACATATAAAATGTGTTAATGGGGATATGGGTAACGCCTTAATGCTATTTTAATACTTTACTTTACTGCAGACACTATTATAACAGCTTATTGTACTACATAGTAGATGGTTTCACGGATCCTTAGGAGATGGATATTGCGAACTTCTCTTAAGTTATTGCACTCACGTTAGACACTAGATAAGAGATCTCAAACCCCGTAAACATCTCTAATGCCGTTTCACTCATATTCATTTATTGTTGATTTAACTTACATAAGATCTTTTAGTCCCGACTCGAGTGTTTTGTCTTTTCAATTTGCTCGGGTCAGTCCAAGCTTTTCAATTTACCAGATACTGCTTTTATGGAGGACGAAGACGGAGAATTGTAAACTATTATTATTTATTCCACTGCATCATGTTATCCGGCTGCATTATTTATTTATTACTTCTGTATGTACTCTGATCTGTGTTGTAAAGGTATAATCAAATGTTTTTTGTAAACAGCTTCATGAACTGTTTATTTGATTACTTTATTTTGTCATTCCGCTACGAGATTCGGCATTTTTTTCTTTCTTTCTCTGCTTTTTCTTATTTACCACATAATAATCATCCCTTTGGAATGGTTTGAGTTTGGCATGTGAGGTTTATTGTCGATATAAACTGTTCAAAAAGGTGGGCATTACAATAATCATCTTCATAATTATCTCAAAATTTGCATACGAATTGGCCACAAAAACCATAGAAAAAGGCAGCATATAAGGTAAAAAGCCTTGGATCAAAAGGAAATAGGCTCACGTACCTGGTTCAACAGGGGTCGACCTAGACCAGTGGCCAAGTTGACATCCTGGTCGACCTGGAGACTGCTGGGTCAACCTGCCTATCACCCAGGCTATGGAATTGTTTTCCTGGGTGTTTTCTGCTTCGTATTGAACTTCCAAAGCTCATTTCACATAGCAAACAGATAAATTAAGGGCTGAAATTTGACATGCAATAAGTGTAACAACCAAATAACACTTCGAAAAAGATCCAACAGCAATTCAAGTGAAAATTAAAGAGATATAGGTGTTCAAAGTAGCAACCAGAAAAAAGAAATCAAAGAACAACAACATATGACAATATATATACAGAACTTGTTTCCAGCAACCAATTTTTACAAACAACGCGATTTTTAGCTAGCAATTGTAAGCTTTTATACTCACCTTAGCAATTTGGTGAATTTGTTAATAAATCGTATTTTTGGAGGAGATATGAAGATCTAAACACCTATAAAAGCTGAAACAAGACATGCACATCAAATAGAAAAAGTTACAGACATTCATACTCAAATTCTAAGAAATTTTGATGAAATCTCAAAGTATTGGGTTTGATTACCTTTTATATAATCTAGTTTGAAAACTCTCTTCTTTAATTTGCAACAGGTTTGGTGAAATTTGAGTTTAATTGGAGAAAGCCATGATTTTCTTTCTTTTTCTATATACTATAAAAGTGTTTCCAGGACAAAGAAGAAAAACTAACGTATTGTTAGTTTCTTACTCACTAGAAGCCTCTAGATTATTGCCTAATGGACCTAACCCTAACCTTCTTAAGCCCAATTAGATATTTAGTGAAAAAATAAGGCTATGTTCATATATTAGCTCTTATTCAACACTAAATGCACATAAAACTATATTTTCTAGTCAAATAAAATGTACAGAACTGCTTATATTGAAATTTATTATTACTATAACCAAATAAAATTTATTTTAATTATAAAAGGATAATTTTTAACAATAAAAACCCATTTTACACAATTTTTACCATTTTAGTGCAAAACACTATTTTTAACATAACAAGCTTAATAAAAATTATTTCCTTGCCAAATAGATTGCATTAAATCATTCCTAACACTTTTTAATCATCAAAATATTTTTTTAAACCATATTACACCTTTTATTTTAACAAAACACATATTTTCTCTTTTACATTCAATAAAAGGCTAATAATGGCAATAATTACCAATATTAGTACATTGACTTAATTGAAATACAATAAATGATTATTTCGCCCCAATTTCTCAAAATAAAGTTTTTAAAATCTTATCTCCATTAAATTTATATTTATTTCAATAATTAAGTGCTGAAATACACTATTTCGTAAATTTATTAACTTAAATTACCAAAAATTCCAATATTTTCAATTTATTAACCAGATCTCCAAACAATAAAATTTACCCAATATTTAACTCCAAATATATTGTTTATTTGAAATCAACAATTTAAATTAAATTTATTTTCTTCATTTCATTTTGTTCTCAATATTGAAGTATAATTATCATTATAATTTAATATCATAGGTAATCTCCAAAACCAAGTTGTTACAATATATATAAAAGTATGTATGTGTATTTGTCTATATATATAAAGTGAACCCAACATCTCCTTCCATTTTCCAAACACGTTCTGCCCATTGCCTGAATCCTGCTCGCCTTTTTTCCCCACCTTCTCACCACCGTATGCAACACCTTTCCGGACCCGAAAGCCTTGCGCCACTGCTCCAACTCAATCAACCCACCGTGATAGACACCTTCCCACTATTTCTCAATGCTACAGCCAAGCGACCAACGCCACCAACCTCTTCCTCTGCTCCTCCGCCTTTCAACTGTCCACAGCCTCTAACCGCTGCCATGTTAACCCACTACCTAGACCCTACAGCCTCCCACTCATCCGATCCGACAACTTGTTTCCTCTCCTTTCCACCTTTTTCCGCAACTACCATCCCACGGTCGCCACTTCACTATCGACCAACCTAGCCACTTCACCAAACACGACCTAGTAAGCTCACCTGCATTGAAACATCACCCTTCAACCTACCACGGCTCTGACCACAACCAACTTCCACTTTAGTGCCTTCTCCTCCCATCTGCAACAGCCACCGCCTCCGAGCACTACCTCAACCCCTGCCTGAAACCTAGACAAACTTTTCCACCTTCCGCCTTATCCCCTTCTACAGCCCTCTCCGCACCTAAGCCTCTCCAGCCGAATGCCTAATGTGTCGAACCTTCCCCTTGACCACCGTCCGCATAGCCTGCAGCCGACCAAGGAAAATCCACCATCAGCCTTTACCTTGCACCCAAACACACTCTACACAGAGCCTGCCATACCACCCATGCAAGCTATTTCCAGTCAGCCAGCAGCATGCAGACCATACCCAACCATTCCTCTTCTATAAAAAGTATGCACCTATATATACTTCTACCTGTAATCATTGCTCGACCTATATTAATAGATTAAGCTAAATATGCTATTCACTGCTCTACAATATACATAGGTCTGCATATATATATATATATATATATATGTATGTATGTATGTATGTATGTATGTATATGTATGTATGTATGTATATGTATGTATGTATGTATATGTATGTATGTATGTATGTATGTATGTATGTATGTATGTATGTATATGTATGTATGTATGTATTTGGAAGAAAGCAAACGTATAGGAATTTATATCAATACTTACAAGTTGCCGACTCATATTCAAGTTATTTTCTTTGTTCACTTGTTTTTCTTTGCCTCGTGTGCTCGCTGTCCGTATTACAGCTCTTCATAGCTTTGCATTATTCCGCCGCTGCCAGGATTTGTTCAGCAGTAGTTTTCTAGCTTTGTCGCTTATCCGTGTGAATGTCCTTGTCACTCTCTTCGCTGTCATTGTTCCCATAGCCTCGAAAATGGTGCGATCACTCACGATTGACATTCTTAGGTTTAGCAAACTGATTTCACATGAAATGACGATACGAATATGTCGTTAAACTTGAATTTGTTAGTAGCTCAATCGTTGAGCTTGATATGTTAATATTTAAAATTGATCACCTATGTTAATTGACAATATTGACACCAATAACCTGTTTGTAACGACCTCGGATTTTAATTAAATTTAAATTGATAATTTATCGAATTTTTGAATTAAAATTGTGAAATGTATAAATGGATTGATGCGAGTTTCCCCGATCTCAAATAAAAATGTGTTAAATTATTTGAATTTAAATCTTATATTAATGGTTTGAAAAATAAATATTAAAGTATATACATTGACACAAGTATGAAATGAATAAATAAGTGAATTGTTAATTTATTATTGATGGTTAAAATATATATAATAAATACAAGACAATAAATAAGAAGTAAATAAAATATAAGATATAACAATATAAAGTAAATATATATATATATATCTTAATCTCATATTAATAAATCAATACAAGATAATACAAATGGAGTAGGCTACAAAAGTAATAAGAGTAAAATAAAAATAGAAGTTCACTTATTTTGTAAAGTAAAATAATTTATACTTAAGCTATGAATAAAAATAAGAACATTGATATATAAAACAAAAACAATGAGTATAAAACAAAACTAAAAAGAATAAGTATGCAAGTATGCAGGCAAATAAGCATGGAATGAAACAAACAAAAGACAAGTACCCAAAGCAATACAAGAGCCTGGGAATAAAAAATATAAATAAACAAAGCCAAAATACAAAGTTGTAGCCACAATGCAAGCTTATATCAGCTGAGATTATCTCAGCATAGTCAAAGCAAGAAAGAATAATAAAGTATAGTAAACCTGGATAAGTAAGGAAGTATACAATGTAAGGTAAACAAATACAAAAGTAAACTAGGCAAATGAAATATATCAGCTAAAATCATAACAACCTATTAACTATAGAAATACATTTATATTTGAATAGAAATAAGACCAATGCAACATGCAAGATATTAGCTGAAATAAATATAAGTACAAAATCATCTCAGCCGAGTAATGTAAGGCAAGCACATAGATATGTAGGCTGAGAAAACAAATAAGGCTAAAGCAAAGTGCAATCTGCATGAACATAAACAAAGCAAGTAGAATGGTACAAGGCAATTAATGCAAATATATACATCAGCCACCATATGATGTTTCAGCCACCAAACGTTTGCAAAGTCAACAAAATCAATTCGACCTATTTTTAAAATCAATTCAGCCTACAAAGAAAGAAAAATCTGATTTTATTTTGTACAAACCAAATAATACCTCACCCAGTTGTACAAACATAACATAACATCAACCTGTAAATTCATTCTTTTATAAATCTTCTTCATCATAGTTCGAAAACACTGAAGCATGCCATTTAAAGAAAAGAAAAGAAAAAACTTAAATAAACATCAAAGAAATAATTTTTGCAACAATCTTCAACCTGACTTGATCAGTAAATCAACAAGCTTCAGATTTAAGAGTTTTAAAGTTCAAACCCAAAGTAAAGATTCAAATGCAATCATTTCCAGGCATGAATCTTCACTGTTTCTGCTTTATAATTTTGAGGTGAGTAACTCCATGTTAAAAGGCTTAAGCATATTTATATCTGATTTCTTGATTTATGCTTAAAGATAAATACGTAATTGTGTATATATTGGTGAAAATTCTGTGTATTTGTGGTTTATGATGAATGCATTGCTTATACCTGTATAACTCCTCTGTTCAAATTTCAAGCTCAAGTTTTGAGTTAAAAATCATTTTTCACTTGACCTGTTCCTTGTGAGGATTAAAAGTTCAAACAAGTGTGTTTGTTAGATGATAGGATAAGGTTTAAAATTTATTTAAGTTAAAAAGAAATTGAGTTGCTCTGTAAAAATCATAAGAACAATTAATACTTAACATAAGTGAAATCCTCAAATATCTTAAAATATAAATTCGAGTTTATAAACTGAATTCTTATCTGAAATCTTGATTTTTAAAACAAAAATTACAAATTTTAGTTAAGTATTAAGAGTGCATTTCGAGTTTGCACTGTTTTGGGGTTTTCGGAAGAATCTGATGATCCTCGGGTTGGTGGAGATCAGGATCTCGTCTGGTGATGGGGGAATGAGAGGGGATGCTGGGAAAAATGGTAGGTGGTGATGCAATTCACCATGGAGGTCGCGGCAGTGGGTTTCCTTTCGGAACCCTAGTTTTCTGGGTTTGGCAAAAATTGGTCACCTCGGCATTTATAGATGATCGAGTGCAATATGGCTCTGGGAGGTGATAGAGGAGAGTTAGTCGCGTTCGTGGCCGGAGGCGTTGGCGGTCTGGTGGTCGGAGTTGATGGCGTGGCGCGTTGACAGGTTGGGGTCGCGATGGGTTCGAATGTTCCAGGTTTGGGTTAGGCTACGCAATTTTGTTTCGAAGTGCTGCAGTGGTTTTTGGGGGTTGTGATGTGGTCGTGGGGTGATTGACGATGGGAAGCGACGCTGGTGGGTGGCCGAAGGCGAGCGGCGGCATGGTGCACGTGCACACGTTGAGGTTCGTGCATCAGGAAATGTTTTAATTGAAAGTGAAGAAAGGAAAAAAAATATAAGTTTAAACTTAAGTAGAAAGAAGAAGAAAACTGCTTGGGTGGTTGTTCGAAGTTTTATGGCATTCGACTGGAAGCAAGGTTTGAGTTTTCTCGGGGTCAGTGTTGTTTTCAGGTTTCTTTTGTAAAACCTGACAACAATTTGGGGTTTAAAACAAATGTAAACAAAATATAAATTTGTATGCTAGATTTAAAAATCAAAGTTAAGTTTAGTTTTAAAATAAACTTTTAAATCTTTAAGTTTTAAAATAAAGTTGGATTTTAAATAAAGAATTTAAAATCAAGAATTTAAAACAAGTTTAAAATCAAATAGCTTTAAAAAAAAAAGGTAGATTTGTTTTCAAACAATTATTTGAACCTGATTTTTGATAAACTTCCTTTATAAAAGGTCTTTAAATGAAAGTCAAATAATTTGTTTTAACTTGAATCTGTAAGTAAAAATGTAATGAAAATTTTAAATTCAAAAGTGAAATGTTTTACACTTTAATATTATTGAAGTCATTAACAAATAAATGAATTACCTTAGAGACAATACGATAATTAAGTAATTTAACAAATATTATAAATAGGGATAATTTATTAAATTTATAAATTAATGATTTAGATCTATTTATAATTAGAGATTAATTAAGAAATAAATTAAGAAATGTTATTAGTTAATAAAGATTATTAAGTAATTAAATTAATGTGATTAATTTTGAGAATTAATTGGATTTATAAATTAAGATAATCAATTGTAAATCGTAAATTACTTAATGAAAGAAATTAAGGAGTTAATTACTAATTGTAATAAAATTTGGATATTCTGATTAAATCAATGATAAAGATAAATTGGTAATTAATGATTTGTTATTATGAGATGATTGCTTAATGACATAAAGAGTAAATTTCTTGAAATAATTAATTAAGAAGTTAATTAATTATATAATTGGTTCAAAAGTCAATTTAATTAATATGATTGATTAAGAATAATTTAATTTATTAAAGTGTTTGGTAAATTAATTTATATCAAATGATTTGGAATTAATAAATCAGAATTGGATAATAAATTCATAAGTAATTTATTAAATTGGAAATGAATTGAATTAATTAGGTTTAAAAGATTAATTAATCCTTCTTATAAATGTTTATTAACTGCTTGACCTTAATACTTATGAATGATTGTATTGTATGAAATGCCTTGAATTGATTGTCCTATCTGATCTGTGATATTTTGTTCTGTAGATTGTGGTATGTAAAATTTATTCATTTATTAATGATACCTCTGTATATTATCTGTTAATCTGTGATGATTGAATGTTGTTGCACTATTGTGTGTTAAACCCCTGGACCACACCATACACACACAAATATGGATTTCACGAGGAAATCGATTATGTCACAGATTTTGAAACAATTTTAAATAGACAATTTAAATCCAAATGTTTTGAAAAATGAGATTGAGTTTAAAGTGAAAAGCTTTTAAAATGGAATTTCAAAGATGAAATTTATTTGAATGACTTAATTGAGTTTTGAAATTTAAATATTTTGATTTAAATTTGAATTAAATATTTGAAATTGAATTCTATGATTTGAAAACTAGGGTTTAAAAAGGCTAGTCAACTTATGAATGAGTTTAAGGTATTAATTTGGGAATTTGAAATTAAGGCTGTAACTTGTACAAATGAAAAATTGGATTTTTTTTTTCTGAAACGAGAACTATTTGTTTTCAAATAAATAAAAATTTTCACATAAGTAATGAACTTCCAATTGGTGTTAAAAGATTTCAAATTTAGAATGAAAAGGAAATGTTTTGAATATCTATGAATGAATCTTTGGAAGAAAATTTGAAAATTGTAAGTTAAATCTTTGATTTAAAGATTTAAGTGAATTAATCCAATTGAAATAGAAATTGTTTTGAAATCTATGAATGGATCTTTATGAAATGGGTGAACTTTGAGAGATAAATCTTTTTGTTTAAAAGATTAAAAATGGTAATTTGTTTAAAAACATTTGAGAGAGTTTTTGGGTAATAAGTTGCGACTTAATTGAAATCCCATATCCATATGTTTTTGAAATATTGCGCTCACTATTCGGTTTAGCCGGGAGAGGACCTTTGTGTCATATATCCCATTCCGAATGTGTGATATGTCGTTATGAATAGCATTTGAAGACAGGTGGTGAAGACCGGATATTTTCGAAAACGAAAGGACAACTCGTCGAATGTCTTTGCATCGAATGGCCTCGGTATAGAGACTCCATATGTGATGGGAAGTCCGATCGTAATTAGTGAATATTCGGATTGCAAGGGCTTCTTTGGAAGTGCCTTCGGTTCTGTTCGAACCCGGAACAGACTTGTATGGATTGTGTGTCTGACATTACATTTTGGGATATAAAGAAGATTTCTTTCAAATACATTTCTGTGGTGGCGGAGAATTTATTCTTTTAGCTTAACACCCTTCTCTGAGACGTACGAGCTCAGAGGTTATGTAGTTGAATGTTATCAGCGATATATTCCCAATTTGGTAATGTGACATGCTAAGTGTTGCTGTGTAATGATCATTGTTTGATCATTTGTGATAGGATCATTTGTTTGATCATTTATCTTTGTGATCATTACTTTGATCATTTGTTGACCCAAAGCATGGCTTTGTACCAAAGCGTAGCTTTGTGGACGAGACTTCGTCGAGCCTCACAAATCGGTAATGGTCGAAACAGGAATTGTGTGGCAAGGTTTCAGGGGTAGCTCCCCTAAGGTATGACCATTCCTTCTGGAAAAGGGTAGTATCATGGTATGGAGCCCAGATACTTACTCATGTGGACACACACTATATTTATTTCTGTGTGGTTGTTGGATTAGAGGTACCTCGTTTAAAGGTCCCAAAGGACCGGGGGTGGCATATCTGAGGGTTTATAATATCCCTTGGGAAAAGGGGTTCCCGGCCTTGTTTGGCAGAGAACGGTTTGGTTCTCGGGGCGTCCCGCCAGAGGCGTTCCCATGTGGCAATAGGAAGTTCCTTAGCCTGACCATTTGTTGGAAAATCCATTCATCCAATACGAGCCTTGTACGGTTTTAGTTGTATTACCTGCCATGGAATGTGGTGGTAACCTGCTATTGAACATGGTAGCTATAGTAGGCATACGATAATGGTCGTATGTTGGCTAAGATTTATATTCTACTTTCGAAATGCTTTTCTGCACTGTGCACTTATAATAATAATATCAAAGAAATTTTCTGCATATTAAGCATGTTTGACTATCATAAGAAGAAATCTCCTCCAATTCTGCGTTTGCATTGTGTGTGTGGCGGGAGGTCTTATGGTAGTTTCATTTTCAAAAAGCATTGCGAATTGACTTTAAAATTCTCTTGTTGATTGTTTTTAAAGATAAACTGTTTTTGTTGCTCACACCAGTCCCATGACTGACCTGGAGTTTATTGTTCCTTTCCTAAACACTGGGTGCCCACCAATTTCTACACGGGCAGTCTAGAGTTTGGTTTTTCAGATAGTTAGGTTCAGTAGATTATCTGGAGTGAGTTCAGTCTCTGGATCACACCGCACTTGCTTATCGTTGTGCATCGTTATTAGGAGTTCGAGCTATTGCTGGATTGGTTCTTGGAGATGGAGATTATCCGCTGCTGGCATTATCTATATTTCTTTCCGCTGCTATTTGTTGTATCATATCTCTAATAGTATTGATATTCATTGTATCATCTATTGTATCAGATATAGTATCAAAGCTGTATACCAATGTATTATTCTTTTATTCCGCTGTGTTGTTTACTTAATGTTGTTATAAGCTCCGGCGACTCGGATTTGAACGGTCGAATCTGCGGCATTCGAATACGATGTAAAATATGGATGCGATTTTCGAGCGGGCAAAATTTGTTTCGTTACAAGTGGTATCAGAGCTAAGGTGAAACTTTAGCTCAGGAGTATAACACATTAAGTAGCTCATTAGAGATAGGGTAAAGTATCCCTAGAATGAGTATATCCCTAAGATATCTGTTCGAATGCCTCAGTAAATTCTCTTACTATCCATTGATAGTGAGTATGAGTGCAAGAAGAGGACGCGATAGGGGACAGGGAAATATCACTATAATTGGTCGATACTCTGTAACAACAACGGAAACAACTTTCTTATCAATTTCCTTTGATTCGTCTCTAAATCCTTTTGATTTCTTCGTGATAGCTCCAGAAAGAAGTTTCGGTGTGATGGTGGCCCTACGTATCGTTGTAAGAAATTTTTACTTCGTATCTTCATCGGTTTCTTATCGGCTTTTCAATTTAAACTTCAATGAATATGAATTGGAAATTTAATTTGAGTTAACTTGATTAATAGAATATGAAGCTAAATTTGAATTGTATCAGTAAAACGATTTTGTTTAAAACCGAATTTGGAATTCTATTGTAATTTCTCGTGAATACCAAAGTCCGAAGAGGGACAAATTGGTATGTATTCTAAGATATTCCGACTTGAGTTTGGAATTCATATCTTAAGTTTGAGGAATTATAGGAGATCGAATCTATCTCTTTGTTGTTTTTGTGCCAGCGAATTTCGAGGACGAAATTCTTTTTAAGGGGGAAGTCTGTAACGACCCTGGATTTTAATTAAATTTAAATTGATAATTTATCGAATTTTTGAATTAAAATTGTGAAATGTATAGATGGATTGATGCGAGTTTCCCCGATCTCAAATAAAAATGTGTTAAATTATTTGAATTTAAATCTTATATTAATGGTTTGAAAAATAAATATTAAAGTATATACATTGACACAAGTATGAAATGAATAAATAAGTGAATTGTTAATTTATTATTGATGGTTAAAATATATATAATAAATACAAGACAATAAATAAGAAGTAAATAAAATATAAGATATAACAATGCAAAGTAAATATATATATATATATATATCTTAATCTCATATTAATAAATCAATACAAGATAATACAAATGGAGTAGGCTACAAAAGTAATAAGAGTAAAATAAAAATAGAAGTTCACTTATTTTGTAAAGTAAAATAATTTATACTTAAGCTATGAATAAAAATAAGAACATTGATATATAAAACAAAAACAATGAGTATAAAACAAAACTAAAAAGAATAAGTATGCAAGTATGCAGGCAAATAAGCAAGGAATGAAACAAACAAAAGACAAGTACCCAAAGCAATACAAGACCTGGGAATAAAAAATATAAATAAACAAAGCCAAAATACAAAGTTGTAGCCACAATGCAAGCTTATATCAGCTGAGATTATCTCAGCATAGTCAAAGCAAGAAAGAATAATAAAGTATATGTAGTAAACCTGGATAAGTAAGAAGGTATACGATGAAAGGTAAACAAATACAAAAGTAAACTAGGCAAATGAAATATATCAGCTAAAATCATAACAACCTATTAACTATAGAAATACATTTATATTTGAATAGAAATAAGACCAATGCAACATGCAAGATATTAGCTGAAATAAATATAAGTACAAAATCATCTCAGCCGAGTAATGTAAGGCAAGCAAATAGATATGTAGGCTGAGAAAACAAATAAGGCTAAAGCAAAGTGCAATCTGCATGAACATAAACAAAGAAAGTAGAATGGTACAAGGCAATTAATGCAAATATATACATCAGCCACCATATGATGTTTCAGCCACCAAACGTTTGCAAAGTCAACAAAATCAATTCGACCTATTTTTAAAATCAATTCAGCCTACAAAGAAAGAAAACTCTGATTTTATTTTGTACAAACCAAATAATACCTCACCCAGTTGTACAAACATAACATAACATCAACCTGTAAATTCATTCTTTTATATATCTTCTTCATCATAGTTCGAAAACACTGAAGCATGCCATTTAAAGAAAAGAAAAGAAAAAACTTAAATAAACATCAAAGAAATAATTTTTGCAACAATCTTCAACCTGACTTGATCAGTAAATCAACAAGCTTCAGATTTAAGAGTTTTAAAGTTCAAACCCAAAGTAAAGATTCAAATGCAATCATTTCCAGGCATGAATCTTCACTGTTTCTGCTTTATAATTTTGAGGTGAGTAACTCCATGTTAAAAGGCTTAAGCATATTTATATCTGATTTCTTGATTTATGCTTAAAGATAAATACGTAATTGTGTATATATTGGTGAAAATTCTGTGTATTTGTGGTTTATGATGAATGCATTGCTTATACCTGTATAACTCCTCTATTCAAATTTCAAGCTCAAGTTTTGAGTTAAAAATCATTTTTCACTTGACCTGTTCCTTGTGAGGATTAAAAGTTCAAACAAGTGTGTTTGTTAGATGATAGGATAAGGTTTAAAATTTATTTAAGTTAAAAAGAAATTGAGTTGCTCTGTAAAAATCATAAGAACAATTAATACTTAACATAAGTGAAATCCTCAAATATCTTAAAATATAAATTCGAGTTTATAAACCGAATTCTTATCTGAAATCTTGATTTTTAAAACAAAAATTACAAATTTTAGTTAAGTATTAAGAGTGCATTTCGAGTTTGCACTGTTTTGGGGGTTTTTGGAAGAATCTGATGATCCTCGGGTTGGTGGAGATCAGGATCTCGTCTGGTGATGGGGGAATGAGCGGGGATGCTGGGAAAAATGGTAGGTGGTGATACAATTCACCATGGAGGTCGCGGCAGTGGGTTTCCTTTTGGAACCCTTGTTTTCTGGGTTTGGCAAAAATTGGTCACCTCGACATTTATAGATGATCGAGTGCAATATGGCTCTGGGAGGTGATAGAGGAGAGTTAGTCGCGTTCGTGGCCGGAGGCGTTGGCGGTCTGGTGGTCGGAGTTGATGGTGTGGCGCGTTGACAGGTTGGGGTCGCGATGGGTTCGAATGTTCCAGGTTTGGGTTAGGCTACGCAATTTTGTTTCGAAGTGCTGCAGTGGTTTTTGGGGGTTGCGATGTGGTCGTGGGGTGATTGACGATGGGAAGCGACGCTGGTGGGTGGCCGAAGGCGAGCGGCGGCATGGTGCACGTGCACACGTTGAGGTTCGTGCATCAGGAAATGTTTTAATTGAAAGTGAAGAAAGGGAAAAAAAATATAAGTTTAAACTTAAATAGAAAGAAGAAGAAAACTGCTTGGGTGGTTGTTCGAAGTTTTATGGCATTCGACTGGAAGCAAGGTTTGAGTTTTCACGGGGTCAGTGTTGTTTTCAGGTTTCTTTTGTAAAACCTGACAACAATTTGGGGTTTAAAACAAATGTAAACAAAATATAAATTTGTATGCTAGATTTAAAAATCAAAGTTAAGTTTAGTTTTCAAATAAACTTTTAAATCTTTAAGTTTTAAAATAAAGTTGGATTTTAAATAAAGAATTTAAAATCAAGAATTTAAAACAAGTTTAAAATCAAATAGCTTTAAAAAAAAAGGTAGATTTGTTTTCAAACAATTATTTAAACCTGATTTTTGATAAACTTCCTTTATAAAAGGTCTTTAAATGAAAGTCAAATAATTTGTTTTAACTTGAATCTGTAAGTAAAAATGTAATGAAAATTTTAAATTCAAAAGTGAAATGTTTTACACTTTAATATTATTGAAGTCATTAACAAATAAATGAATAACCTTAGAGACAATATGATAATTAAGTAATTTAACAAATATTATAAATAGGGATAATTTATTAAATTTATAAATTAATGATTTAGATCTATTTATAATTAGAGATTAATTAAGAAATAAATTAAGAAATGTTATTAGTTAATAAAGATTATTAAGTAATTAAATTAATGTGATTAATTTTGAGAATTAATTGGATTTATAAATTAAGATAATCAATTGTAAATCGTAAATTACTTAATGAAAGAAATTAAGGAGTTAATTACTAATTGTAATAAAATTTGGATATTCTGATTAAATCAATGATAAAGATAAATTGGTAATTGATGATCTGTTATTATGAGATGATTGCTTAATGACATAAAGAGTAAATTTCTTGAAATAATTAATTAAGAAGTTAATTAATTATATAATTGGTTCAAAAGTCAATTTAATTAATATGATTGATTGAGAATAATTTAATTAATTAAAGTGTTTGGTAAATTAATTTGTATCAAATGATTTGGAATTAATAAATCAGAATTGGATAAAAAATTCATAAGTAATTTATTAAATTGGAAATGAATTGAATTAATTAGGTTTAAAAGATTAATTAATCCTTCTTATAAATGTTTATTAACTGCTTGACCTTAATACCTATGAATGATTGTATTGTATGAAATGCCTTGAATTGACTGTCCTATCTGATCTGTGATATTTTGTTCTGTAGATTGTGGTATGTAAAATTTATTCATTTATTAATGATACCTCTGTATATTATCTGTTAATCTGTGATGATTGAATGTTGTTGCACTATTGTGTGTTAAACCCCTGGACCACACCATACACACACAATATGGATTTCACGAGGAAATCGATTATGTCACAGATTTTGAAACAATTTTAAATAGACAATTTAAATCCAAATGTTTTGAAAAATGAGATTGAGTTTAAAGTGAAAAGCTTTTAAAATGGAATTTCAAAGATGAAATTTATTTGAATGACTTAATTGAGTTTTGAAATTTAAATATTTTGATTTAAATTTGAATTAAATATTTGAAATTGAATTCTATGATTTGAAAACTAGGGTTTAAAAAGGCTAGTCAACTTATGAATGAGTTTAAGGTATTAATTTGGGAATTTGAAATTAAGGCTGTAACTTGTACAAATGAAAATTTGGATTTTTTTTTCTGAAACGAGAACTATTTGTTTTCAAATAAATAAAAAATTTCACATAAGTAATGAACTTCCAATTGGTGTTAAAAGATTTCAAATTTAGAATGAAAAGGAAATGTTTTGAATATCTATGAATGAATCTTTGGAAGCAAATTTGAAAATTGTAAGTTAAATCTTTGACTTAAAGATTTAAGTGAATTAATCCAATTGAAATAGAAATTGTTTTGAAATCTATGAATGGATCTTTATGAAACGGGTGAACTTTGAGAGATAAATCTTTTTGTTTAAAAGATTAAAAATGGTAATTTGTTTAAAACCATTTGAGAGAGTTTTTGGGTAATAAGTTGTGACTTAATTGAAATCCCATATCCATATGTTTTTGAAATATTGCGCTCACTATTCGGTTTAGCCGGGAGAGGACCTTCGTGTCATATATCCCATTCTGAATGTGTGATACGTCGTTATGAATAGCATTTGAAGACAGGTGGTGAAGACCGGATATTTTCGAAAACGAAAGGACAACTCGTCAAATGTCTTTGCATCGAATGGCCCTGGTATAGAGACTCCATATGTGATGGGAAGTCCGATCGTAATTAGTGAATATTCGGATTGCAAGGGCTTCTTTGGAAGTGCCTTCGGTTCTGTTCGAACCCGGAACAGACTTGTATGGATTGTGTGTCTGACATTACATTTTGGGATATAAAGAAGATTTCTTTCAAATACATTTCTGTGGTGGCGGAGAATATATTCTTTTAGCTTAACACCCTTCTCTGAGACGTACGAGCTCAGAGGTCATGTAGTTGAATGTTATCAGCGATATATTCCCAATTTGGTAATGTGACATGCTAAGTGTTGCTGTGTAATGATCATTGTTTGATCATTTGTGATAGGATCATTTGTTTGATCATTTATCTTTGTGATCATTACTTTGATCATTTGTTGACCCAAAGCATGGCTTTGTACCAAAGCGTAGCTTTGTGGACGAGACTTCGTTGAGCCTCACAAATCGGTAATGGTCGAAACAGGAATTGTGCGGCAAGGTTTCAGGGGTAGCTCCCCTAGGGTATGACCATTCCTTCTGGAAAAGGGTAGTATCATGGTATGGAGCCCAGATACTTACTCATGTGGACACACACTATATTTATTTCTGTGTGGTTGTTGGATTAGAGGTACCTCGTTTAAAGGTCCCAAAGGACCGGGGGTGGCATATCTGAGGGTTTATAATATCCCTTGGGAAAAGGGGTTCCCGGCCTTGTTTGGCAGAGAACGGTTTGGTTCTCGGGGCATCCCGCCAGAGGCGTTACCATGTGGCAATAGAAAGTTCCTTAGCCTGACCATTTGTTGGAAAATCCATTCATCCAATACGAGCCTTGTACGGTTTTAGTTGTATTACCTGCCATGGAATGTGGTGGTAACCTGCTATTGAACATGGTAGCTATAGTAGGCATACGATAATGGTCGTATGTTGGCTAAGATTTATATTCTACTTTCGAAATGCTTTTCTGCACCGTGCACTTATAATAATAATATCAAAGAAATTTTCTGCGTATTAAGCATGTTTGACTATCATAAGAAGAAATCTCCTCCAATTCTGCGTTTGCATCGTGTGTGTGGCGGGAGGTCTTATGGTAGTTTCATTTTCAAAAAGCATTGCGAATTGACTTTAAAATCTCTTGTTGATTGTTTTTAAAGATAAACTGTTTTTGTTGCTCACACCAGTCCCATGACTGACCTGGAGTTTATTGTTCCTTTCCTAAACTCTAGGTGCCCACCAATTTCTACACGGGCAGTCTAGAGTTTGGTTTTTCAAATAGTTAGGTTCAGTAGATTATCTGGAGTGAGTTCAGTCTCTGGATCACACGGCACTTGCTTATCGTTGTGCATCGTTATTGGCAGTTCGAGCTATTGCTGGATTGGTTCTTGGAGATGGAGATTATCCGCTGCTGGCATTATCTATATTTCTTTCCGCTGCTATTTGTTGTATCATATCTCTGATAGTATTGATATTCATTGTATCATCTGTTGTATCAGATATTGTATCAAAGCTGTATATCAATGTATTATTCTTTTATTCCGCTGTGTTGTTTACTTAATGTTGTTATAAGCTCCGGCGACTCGGATTTGAACGGTCGAATCTGCGGCATTCGAATACGATGTAAAATATGGATGTCGATTTTCGAGCGGGCAAAATTCGTTTCGTTACACTGTTAATATATATACATATATAAATTGTTAATTATGATATATGTTCATCATTGATATGTTTTGTTGTTTTATATTATTATTATATTGTTCTTACGCTGCAAGTTCCCTAGTAGTTTAGGAAATCCCTATGGGTTGAAATGATACATACCCGAATGATGTTATAGATTAAGGAAAATTATTATGGTTCGAAATTATAAGCCCAAGCGATTTTACTGATTTTTGAAATTTTGTGATTGCGGATTGAAATGATATATACATGTAAATAATAAATTATTGCGGATTTAAATGATAAACATCCGTACCACTTGACCATAGGATAGAGAATTATATACGAAGACCGTTGGTCAATTTGAAAAATGATTTTCATGGTTTTGAAAGGAAATAGATGGGGTTTTTAATAAATATTTATTTTAAAATATAATATAAAGATTCTATTTTAATATATATGTAAAAAAAAAGAAATTAAATTATATGTTTGGAAATTTTAAATTTATGAGTCAAGTTTTGGAAAAGGTAAATGTGATGCTCCACCCCGTGACCCACATTAACCAAGAATATTACTGGGTAATACTATCCGCTAACGCGGAGAATAGAGTTGGTTAGGAGCGGCCATCTATAGCCTTTCTTAAAAATCTATTAAATACGTCGATAAATGATATATATTTTGTTCTATTAGATCGACATGTTCAATAAATGCTTAATACAAAACAATAGGTGGCTATTGGATCTATCAGAATAAAATACAACAACTAAATGAATATCACATCACATAATAGCAAGCAGCAGATATATACATATATAAGATGCATCTCCAGTGTAATACAAAATGATACATCATAGTGGTTCGAAGACCACACTATATACAAGTGATGCATGAGGATGATATGATGCATGAGGATAGGGGTGATAATTCTTGTCAGATGAGAAGAAATAATTCTAAGCACATGTGGTTACATCAAGTGATGAAATGCCATTAAGCATATGTATACAATCTCAAAAGAGATAACTCCACAAAACAACAAGCATTAGTATGACATGCCTTATATCATCGGCATAGTCCCAAAATAACAATAATGATTTCAATGAACCATACTCCCAAATAGGAGAAATCTCAGAACTCAAACGCGCCATAAGGCAATCTCAAAAATATTCTCTAAATAGACAAATCTCATAACTCAAAGTACACTACAATAGCAATCTCATACATCTCCTAAAGAGGAGAATATAAACTTCAAATAAATGCCAAGAACGGAAAATCTCAAATCTCAATAAATGCCAAGTGTTGGAAATTCAAATCCCAAATTTAGAACTCAAAAGAGTCCAAATTTCCAGAGATGTAATCGCCATATATATATATATGATATCTCAGACGGCTCAAATGGCTAACAATGTAAAAAGGCGATACATTTGGAAAATCACAAATAATCAATGAAATCATCTCAAAGATATAGCACGTGCTTATGGCTGAAGCCTGCCAAGTACGGCTCTCTCAAAATTAGGCACCACGTCCCGAAGGACAAATGCGTCGCATTGACAAACATCTTGAAGGACAAATACACCTTGAAGACAAACGTCCCAAAGGACAATATCCCAAAGGACAAATACGTCGCATTGACAAAAATTCCAAAGGACAAATGACCCGAAGGTACAGTACTGGCAAATAAGTTGCAATGACAAATGTGTCACAGACTCTCAGATAGGAACCTACAAATTGTTAAGGAGCGTATCATACCACACGATCACACTAAACGGTTTACTAACCGCTAGTAAATGCTACACTAGAAAGCAGTAAAATGTTTACCTTATCTCATTGTCGAACATGACCCGAAGGTCAAAACGATCAAACAGACAAGTCAGGAATTAGCCGATAAGATAAATGCACGTGTCTCATACCACGTGTTTTACCAAACCGTTTAATTCTCCCTCTCATTCGCTCAAATAGTGCAAAAACTTATATTTTAAATATAAAATAATTTATTTGAGAAACAAGCTTTTAAAACCATTTTTCGAAATCGATTTTAAAAACAATCTTTGAAAATTCTATTATTATAGAGAATATATAGATTTTATATCTTGAAAATAATTTAAAAATATTATACAATATTAATTTCAAAAGCCAATTTATTTTAAAAATTATTTCAAAATCGTTTAGAGAAATCCGTGCTCGAAATCAAATAAAAACCATCCAAAAACACCAAAACCGAGGCCTTCAAAACAGTTTAGAAATTCCATAAAAAAAGTTGCAGAAGTCGGAGAATAAATTAGAAAACAAGGCAAAACCCAAAAATGCACAGGCTAAAAGCAATACCTAGATCTGAAATCTTCTCCGATTTCAACTTTCAGACATAATTTGAATGGCTTAATGACCTCAGTATGGTCTAAAATTTGATACACACAAAGTAGAACATTTTATCAATGAATTAGAAAAATATTCACTAAATTCGGACATGAAATGGTAATGATATGGAATTTTAAACATGGACTCAGGCCATGTTGAATTTGCCTACGTATTAAAACCCTCTCGGGTTCAACTTTCAAACATGAAACAGGTGATCAAACGACTTCTGATTGAACTAAAAACTAGTATGCACATATTAGAAAACTTCAACTTTCAAATAAAAAATCAATAATTCTGATAGGAAATTAATAAGATACGTTGTCTCAAATGTGGACTCAGGCCATGTTTGCAGCAGCTTAGAAAACAGAGATATGTACAGGCCTGAAGACCATCTCTAGTTCAACTTTTAGGCATGAAACAGAGGACCAAACGACCTCAGATTGAATTTAAAATAGGTATGCACATAGTAAAAAACTACAAATTTCAAGTAAAAAAAATCAATGAATTTCGATAGGAAATGAAAAAGATATGTTGTCTCAAACATGGACTCAGGCCAAGATTGCAGCAACTCAGAAAATAAAAATGTGTACAGGCAAAATATGGGTTCGTATTGATTTTGCAGCAAAGTTTTTAGGTATCAAATGAAAGAGTTTTGCTATGAAATTTTACATACTTGTACTAAACCAAATGAACTACTACCAGAAGAAATTTGGCAGCATTTCGTTGCGGAAATTGCAAAAAATTGACATGCAAAGTGGAGGTCAGAACAGTTTTAGCATAGAAAAAAAACTGAGTATAAAAACAAGATACAAAAGCAAACTTTCACAATTTTTAGCAATTTGAAGCTTGGCTTAAGCTAGCATTTGTGATTTTTGATACTCACCTATTTTATGAAGCGCAAAAACCGGAATTTGTGCTGAAAGGAGGAGGTTTTCAGCTTGTTTTAGCTTGTAGAACCTGTAAAAATATCAATCAAGAACATGTAAAAGAGGAAAAGCAATTAACAGACAACACAATACAATAAGTTGGATTTTTGATGAAATATTTGTGTTTTGGAATGAATTATCATTTAGTTTCTCTTTAGATTAGCTAAAAATAGCAACTTGTTCGAAGTAATTTTTAGTTTGAAAGCTTGGATTGCAAAATGGTGGTGGTTTTCTTAATTCTAACTATTGAGGAACAAGGCGAGATAATTTTGTACGTACAATAAAGTGTTTCTCACCTCTTCAATATCTTGTTAAATGGCTTATGGGAATTGGACCCAAATAATAAAAGTAAATTGGTTAGGCAAAGTTAATTTATTTAACACAGAACCATTAATATACACATGAATACTCTACGTAAAAATAAAACAAGTCAGTAGATCCAAGCTTTTAATACAAACAATTTATGTAAACATACTTACATACCAAATAAAATATTTTACACTAAATAAAAAGATAATTTTAGTTTTGAAATTTAATTTTTATTAAAAACCCTTATGTTACATAAATAACCAATTTACACAAATAAATGAATAAATCCACATTTTTAACTTCAAAAATTCTACAAAAATTATTTTCTTACATTGAAAAATATGAAAAACCTTTTCAAACTCAATTTTATAAAACAATTTTAAACCAAATTTCATCCTTTTATTTAATTAAACAACCTTTAAAAAAATCAAATGCTTCCTTTAAAAATTATTAAAAGAAGTAATTGGCAATAATTACTAGAATTATTGCATTTTTCACTAAATAAAACCATACTTCATTCATTATTCTCAAAAATAAACAAAATATAGTCTCCAAAACTTTATTTTCAAATTTTATTTCCAAAATTCATTGTTTATTTCAAATAAAAAATTTAAATCTCCAATTTAGTTTAATTCTCCATACTTATAAGTAATCTCCAAAACAGGGTTGTTACAGACCCCCCTTATAAAAATTACGTCCATGCGGTTTCTAGGGAAGAGTTTGTATTCAGCACAATTATTTGACCAAGAAAAAGAAAGATAGACAAGCTTGATATTTAAAAAAATTCACTCTCAACTCAAGATGATAAAAGACCAAGATATGGTTGCTCGGTAAATTCTATGATTTCTCGAATATATTCATCGACATTAGCAGACTATAGAATTCTTCAAGCAACACCTCATGATTCCGAAGGCTTCTCACCCTTGAAACAAGGGCACAAACAGAATCCAACTCAAAAGGTCAATCAAGTGAGAATAGGTTCTAAGAATTTTCACGAATAGGGTCGGGATTTAGCTCAACTTTTATCCCAAAATCCAATCAACAAGGTGATTATCGACATAACTTTTCGTGTGTTACTATGGAAAAATCTATAACGACACCGAGTTGAAACAACTGAGGTATGAAAACCCAATTAGAGGTGGTTTCTTCAAAGGCCACCAAACTCAAACGACCGCTAAAATGCTAGTCGTTCGACCAGTGCACTAAGGCAAGACAAACTCAATGAACAAAATAGATATTAAAAAATATATAATAATTCAAACAAAAAATTTTAAAGTTAGAAAGTCATTATCTTCAAAATCATAATCTCAATTTTCAATGCTTGGTAATTTTTCAAAACTCCTTACTATAGCCCTTATAAAATGAATAAATTCAAACCCATATTCCCTCTTATTACAAAATTAAATTTCCAAAAGAATTTTATAAATCCACACCAAATAATCCTTTAGATAAAATTTAAAATTTACTACTCTTTATTTTCAAATACTTAAGACCTCAAAACAAGCTAGATATTCAACATGTATAACCTATAATAAAATATTCAATAAACATTTTGGTTTTCAACCAAAGTATTATATGATCTTAATCACATTATTTCAATAATAAAACATAACTATACTCAAATTCGTAAATTAAAAATAATATAATGATATTGTCTCCCCATTATAAAAATAACGAACAACCCTCAATTGGCTATAGAGTTAACAAAACGATCAAAACTGCCTCGCCACTTATCTAACAATTACTATAGTTCAATGGCTGTGTATGTCATTCAAAATAAAATTGAATTCTCAAACCATTTTAATTTATTACCAAACATAATCTCATTAAAGCTCAATTTACCGCGTCCGATTGTCTCATCACCGCGTTTAGGAAATTCCTATCGATAACGTTGATCAGGCTCATCGACCAGAATTCTTAAAGCACTCGATGAACAACCCAACACAAAGTCAATTAATATAAAAGTAAATGCCTCTTTTATAATACTTAAAATATTCTTTATATGTTTCAAAGTAAAACCTGATTTCTCTGAAAAACATGTCTTCAATTTGAAAGATTTGAAAACTCAATTTATTGCTGATGCTTAAAATCAAAACATAACAAGATTTCATCGAGATATTCCCAGAATACTCGATTTACAAGATTGATGGAATAGTCTAGAGCGTTCGTCATTTCGAATAGTGTAACGAACCACTCATAAGAACCATACGAGTGTGGAATGCGGTAAGAGGAACGCTATCCTCCACAACTCGTAGCTCATGAAAAACGACGTAAGGTCAAGATGAGAAATGACCTTACCACTCAATAGATTAAAAAGAGATCTATAAGATATAAGGATAAGGTAAAATATCCTCTCGAATGAGAAGAAGTGACACGAACAACATACATAACTTTGAGTGAAATAATATCACAAAGTATCATCAATTGAGTATCCAAAGAGGATATCTCAAAGGAGTAAGAAGGACAATGCCAATTAAATTCAATGAATCACCTCATTTCCTTAGTGGACATCCTCATGGAAGGATGACCGAAAGACGAAAAATTAGAAAGGAGTGGAATATAATACTTGATTTCTTGATGGGGAGATTGTAACGACCCGAAATTTTCGATTCCGAAAATTCCAGATAGTTAGGAAAAGAAGAAAGAGATAGAAGAAGAAGAAACAGAAAACACAACACAGAATCTCTTATTCGCAGCGGATCAAAATATAATATCAAATAATAACAGTTTACAAAAGAATACTGTATCTGTCAATTATATTTTAATACATCAGAGTTACACACTTACACAAACACTGGACATAAACAAATCAACATATCTCAGATAAACAGAAATATCTCTCAGTGGAAACACTCCATACGTTCCTTCCATCCAGCTCGTCTCCTGAACTCTAGAACATCCTTACCTAAAAATCTGTAATACTCGGTCTGACCCGAGCATTACATCAAAGTAACACCCGGGTCAGGCTGAAAACCAGCGTGAGTAAACCCATCTAACATGGAATACATCAGCATGAAACTTACATAAAACCCGGGGTAACTCATATCAATTTAAAAATTCACAATTTGTTATAGGTATCACTTATTTTACACATCAATTTCTAAGTATCAAAACTTAGATTTAATGGTCCAATTCACTTGAATCATTCCAGACTATTGATTTTACATCTCAATCTGTAAAGAATCGAAGTGGTTTCGGGTATTAACTAATACCCGACTCTGGTCTCTTCGAATTCAATGTCATCTAAACCCAAGTTATTCAATTATTACAACTCAATTTTAATTACCGGATAACCCTTTTACACAGCAATTCATAATTGATAGATAATCACATTATCCCTGTCCATCCAACATATCATATCACAAAGCAATTCATATCAGAGATATCAACCAATCCAAAGCTCTTATCATCATTCAATTATTCAAGATTGATCATTTCCATTATTTACATTTATTAATGATCCACTAATTACTTCCATTAGTTAATTATTCTTAAATTTCATTTAATAATTAACCTTTAACTTAATCAACCTTGATTAATCACAATCATAATTTAACTTTCCTTAATTACTCCATCAATTAAACCAACAACTTGATTAATTATATTGATTAATCTTTTAATTGCACTGAGTAATTATCACTTAATTTCTTCCACCATAAAATTATCCTTTAATTACTTCCCAACATGCAATTTCCTTTTTATTAATTACATTCAGTAATTATCCACTAATTACTTTACTAAGTAATTACACCTCACTAATTACCTTAAGTAATTATACTTATCCAATCATCAAATGATTACCTTTAATTAATTAAACTTAATTAATTGACTAAAAATAACCACATCAACTTAATTAATTACACCGGGTAATTAATTCCTTAATTAATTACCCTGATTAATTATTCTATAGTTATTAATTAATTATCCTTTCATAAATCACATTCATTGATTAACTTTTAATCAATGCCTAAATTAATAAATCCTTAAATCAATCAATCCTTAATTAATTACACGAAGTAATTAATCCCTAACAATTTATCTTTTAATTACTTACACTAAGAAAATCCATTTAAGTAATTATCCTTTAATTACTCACATTAATAATCTTTAATCAATAACTAATTAATTACAAATTTCCAATTAATTAATCTCTAATTAATTAATGACATTATGCAATTATCTTTAACTGAGGTAATTATCATTAATCAATTACATTAAGTGATTAATCCTTGATCAGTCATCTTTTAATTAATAGCTTAATTAATTAATCACATTAATAAATCAATCTTTTAAATTGATTCCACAAATTAATTAACCTTTAATTAATTAGTCATACCCTTATTACATAAATAAATTAACCAACCTTAATACATTAAATAATCTGTACTCCATTTAATCACAATTTTAATTCATCTTAAAACGTATAAGATTTAACCTATTAAAGAATCACTAAATACAAACAATTCGAAACATTATAACTTTGGAAATTCATTTAAAACTTGCTTAATACTTGTTTAAAACTTGATTTACATTTCCTTTGAAATTTATATAATTAGATAAACTAATTTAAAGATTCATGGAAAATTTAGTTTTAAATAATTTCTTTGATTAACTTGTTCGATAAAAGCATTTGGAAAGTTTAACACAAAGATTTTACTCTTGCTTTAACCTTGGTCAAAGGCTGCATCCATACCCCACAATTTAAATTCTTAATTTATAAAGCGGGCCGAAGCCCAAAACGATGTAGCACAGTCCCGTCTTCCACCTCCAAACACACGGCTCGGCTCTAGTTCTTCACCAGGAACACAACACAAATTCAAACTATAACAACACTGATCAACTCGCCGTTCAACTCATCGAACAATGAAAATCCTAGAACAGAGAGCAAACCAGGTCGAACCCAAACCTCCACACCGATCAAATTCCAGTTCTGACCCCCATCATGCACGTTGTGCACATGCACAACGTCTCCTCCAACCGTCACACAGATGCGACACTCAATCCCAGTCTCCATCCTTCTCACGATCCAAAATAACCACTTCAACGATGCGCACAATTCTGCGATCGAAATTTGATCAAAAATCAACCCTTCAGTAAAACCAAGAATCGACCTACCCTCACAAATCAACTCGCCTCAACGTCGACCGACCACTTCATCACACATTACCCACCTCAATCAGTAGCCCACCCATACAACTATCACATTGCCAAAACCTTCGATTTTCGTTGCCCCATTGACACCCAGTTCTTTCGCGATTCACCCTCCTCGCAAAACTTTCCAAAACTCTATAATCTACTCCCCCTCACGATCTAAGCCCAAAACCACGATTCTGCCACGGTCGGCACCTCCCCTAGGTCCACCAGCATTTCCCTGTCTTGGCCGCACCATTCCATGGCGACGAGATCGCCAGAAATTTATTTCTGAACGAAATTCGTTCATCCCTCAAATTCTCTAAATTTACCAATCTAAAAATCATGATTTTACTCTTAAAAATCCTTGTTTTCGAAATTGAATCAGATCACAATCTTGAATTAATGAATTATTACAGCCGAGTTTTTGTTATAGTTAAGATTTTACTGTAATTCTTTAAATCTGGTCAAAACTTTCTTCGATTTCTTCTCAAAAGCATTTTTAAAATTTATAACAGAATATTATTAACAAGTTGTTTTTATACATCAAGGTCTGGAAAAGATCTAGTGAAGAGATATTGAATTTTTGATCAAAACTTGGAACCTGTAAAGCTAAACAGAGTAATCAATTTCGTATACAAACACTTACAACCATATATCCATTCATATAGACATAACATTCATATTAGGCAAACAGATAAGCAGGTATCATACTTTTTCTAAGTAATTACTGCATGCACAAGATTTTAAAAGAGAATTAGGGATTAATTTACTCACCTATTGTTGAAAATGAAGACAGAGCCTTCTTTTTGATAAAAAGCTTTTGAACTGTAAATTTGAATGCTGAAATGTTTCTGGTTTAAGAACTTGAATTGCTGAAATTGATTTTAAAACTTGAATGTCATGATCTGTAAACTTGTTAAAACTAATTTGATTTTGAGTTGTTGTTTCCTTATTAAAATTGGAAGGCTGAAGATTGCATTAGCTTGGAAACAGAGATGAACTGCTTTGTTTCTAGGTTGAAGAGATAATTCCAGTTTTGATTTTGTACTTGCTTAGCTTCAGTGTTAGATTGCAAGAGTTTGACATAATTTAGATTAAATTTTTCAGCTGATTTGTTTTGGGTTTCAGTTTTGAAAATCAAGATGAGAAAAATATGTAAACAAGTTTCTTTTTTTTTAAAAAAAACATGTTATATTTTTATTAATTGCCACATGTTATTTTGTTAGTTACACTTGTATTTGCATGGTTGAAATCTTTTACACTTGTAAAAAAATGAGCATCTTTATGTTTAAGTCCTCCATTTATCTTAACTTAATAATTATATTTTTAACCCCTTTAAAATTAAGTATTTATAATTATTTATTATGTTCACAAATATATATATAAACTATGTTTTATAATACCTATATTTTTTTTAAAATCATTAATTATTACTATTGTTTGAAAATAACAATTTTTCCAATTTAAATAATTTATAAAGGATATTATCACATTTATTTATTTAATCTATAAATCAGTATTTTCAATATTTTTAAATCAGATAATTATACAATTATCTGATGCCAAAGAAATTCGGGTTATCATAGTGATAGACCCGTACGGACACACAGAATTCAACAAAGTCGTAATGACTGGAATTCGAGATATATCATCAACATCTCTGGACTCAAGAGTGAATACATATACTTTCGAATCATCATTAACATTCCAAAGAACAAGAGACAACAAATTAGCTAAATTAGGATACCTAAATATAGGATCCTTCGAATCATAGAATGTGGCTTGATAATATGCAAGCCACTCGATCTTAAATCATTGCAAACTCTAGATAGAAAATAACGTGCTAATATGCATGAAAAGATAAGCTACAAGGAACAATCCCAAAACCCTCATACATCAGACCAAATATTGTGGATCCCCTCAATAGGACTTTCATTCCTCAAAGAAGAACAAGACAAGAATCATCCAAAAGCATCCATAAATTTCTCCGATACGGATGAGTGCCAAGCCCCCATATTGAAGAGGATCCGAATAGAATAGTTATAATTAGGATTACTCCTAAGGTAAGATACTTAATTATGGAATACTATGGAATAAATATATTTCTAGACACATCCCAAACTTATATCTACTCTAAAGGAACTGGAAAGGGTAAAGACACAAAGATTAAGGGATTTGTAACACTTGTATTATACTTGGATGAACCGTAATATATGCTTCTATTCTTTGTTTACCATATTTTTTTTTTGAATCTAGCTCTGATACCAAGCTGTGATGCTCCACCTTGAGATCCACATTAACAAAAAGCATTACCGGGTAATAATGTTTGCTAATGCGGAGAATAGGGCTGGTTAGGAGCGACCATCTATAGCCTTGTCTTAAACATCTATTAAATACGTCGATTAATGTTCTATATTTTTTTCTAGCTTAAGTGGATCGACATATTCAATAAATGCTTAATGCAAAACTATAGGTGGCTATCGGATCTATCAAAACAAAATACAACAGCTAAATGCATATTACATCATAGAACATCATGCAGCAGATATATATACATATATACAAATACATCTCTAATGTAATGCAAAATGATACAACATAGTGGTTCGAAGACCACACTATCTACAACGATCCAAAAACAATATACATATATCTGAGTCAACAAAGAGGCTACTACAACAAGAAGGAGTTAAGCAAATATATCCACATGGAAGAAGAAAGGCTAAGTCCAAATAGGTGCCTAACCTGAAACAACTCGCTCTGACCCGAGTATAAAATACACGGGTCGGTCTAGCTAAAACAATCAGTTTAGTAAGGATAATCGACAATATGATACATGAGAATAAGGGTGATAATTCTTCTCAAATTAGAAGGAATAATTCTAAATACATGTGTTTACATCAAGTGATGAAATGGCACTAAGCATATGTATACAATCTCAAAAGAGATAACTCCACATTAAACAACAAGCATAAGTATGACATGCCTCATATCATTGGCATAGTCCCAAAATAATAATAATGGTTTCAATGAACTATACTCCCAAATGGTAGAAATCTCAGAACTAAATGCGCCGTAAGGCAATCTTAAAAATATTCTCTAAATAGAGAAATCACAAAACTCAAAGTACGCCACAATGGCAATCTCATATATCTCCCAAAGAGGAGAATATAAACCTCAAATAAATGCCAAGAATGGCAAATCCCAAATCTCAATAAGAACCAAGTGTTGGCAACTCAAATCCCAAAAATAGAACTCAAAGGAGTTCAAATTTCCAAAGATGTTATCGCCATATCTATGTGATATATCCGATGGCACAAATGGACAACAATGTAAAGAGGCGATACACTTGCAAGATCACAAATAATCAATGAAATCATCTCAAAGATATAACATATGCTTATGGCCAAAGGCTACCAAGTACTACTCTCTCAAAATAAGGCGTCACATCCTGAAGGACAAATATGTCACAATGACAAACATCCCGAAGGTCAAATACATCTCGAAGACAAACGTCTCAAAGACAACGTCCTGAAGGACAAATACGTCGCAATGACAAACATCCCGAAGGATAAATGACCCAAAGGTCCAGTACTGGACAATACGTCGCAATGACAAACGTGTCACAAACTATCAAATAGAAACCCGAAAAGTGTTAATGTGCATCCCATACCACATATTCGCACTAAACGATTCACTAACTGCTAGTAAATGCCACATTAGAAAGTAGTAAAATGTTTACCTCATCTCATCATCAAACACGACTCGAAGGTCAAAACGATCAAACGGACAAGTCAGGAATAAACCGATAAGATAAACGCACGTGTCACATACCATGTGTTTTACCAAACCGTTTAGTTCTCCTTCTCAAACCATTAATTATCCTTCTCATTCGCTCGAATAGTGCAAAAATATGTATTTTATATATAAAATAATTTATTTGAGAAACCAAACTTTTAAAGCCATTTTTGAAATCAATTTTGTAAACAATCTTTGAAAATTTCCTTTTTATAGATAATATATAAATTTTATATCTTGAAAATAATTTAACAATATTATATAATATTAATTTCAAAAGCCAATTTATTATAAAAATTATTTCAAAATCGTTTGGAGAAATCCGTGCTCGAAATCAAATAAAAATCATCGAAAAATACCAAAACCGACATTCGATAACATCTCAAAAATCAATTCATTTCGAATCACAAATTAAAAATTCTGGCTCGCCTATTGCTAGACTTTATGGCCTTCAAAATAGTTTAGAAATATCACAAAAACAAGATTCAAAAGTTGGAAAATGGATGAGAAAACAAGGCATAATACAAAAATGCAGGCCAAAAACAATACCCAGGTCTGAAATCTTCTCCGGGTTCAACTTTCAGACATAATTGGAATGGCTTAGTGACCTTGGCATGGTCTAAAATTTGATATATACAAAGTAGAATAATTGATCAATGAACTGGAAAAGATTCACTGAATTTCGACATGAAATAGTAAAGGTATGAAATTTCAAACATGGACTCTGGCCATGTTGAATTCCGCCTAGGTCTGAAAATTCTCTCGGGTTCAACTTTCAGACATGAAATAGGTGATCAAACGACTTCTGATTGAACTAAAAACTAGTAGGCACATAATAGAAAACTTCAACTTTCAAATTAGAAAAATGAATAAATTCGATAGGAAATGAAAAAGATACATTGTCTCAAATATGGACTCGGGCCATGTTTGTAACAGCTCAGAAAACGGAAATTGACCGGCCTAAAACTATCTCGGTTCGGCTTTCAGGCATGAAACAGAAGACTAAACACCTCAGATTAAAATGAAAATTGGTGCGCACATAATAGAAAACTTCATCTTTCAAATAAAAAAAGAATCATTGAATTCTAACAGGAAATGAAAAATATATGTTGTCTCAAACATGGACTCACACCATGTTTGCAGTAACTCAGAAAATAGAAATGTGTACAGGCAAAAATCTAGGTTCGTATTGATTTTGCAGCAAAGTTTTTAGGTATCAAACGAAAGATTTTGGTTATGAAATTTTGCACACTTATACTATAACACATGAGCTACTATCAGAAGAAAATCTGGCAGCATTTCGCTACCGAAATTGCAAGAAATCGACATGCAAAGTGGATTTAATAAAATAATATTTAATTAAATAATATTTATTACATTAAAATTTAATTTAATAGAATTTAATTGGATAGTTATATATATTGTATTTAAAATATTTAGTTAAAATATATATATATATATATTTTGAAAATAGATTGTATTAACTTTAGTAAAATAAAGGTTGGGAAGATAAATTAAGTTAATTTGTAACTTAATTTATTTGAGAATTGAATGTAATTAAGAATTGATTAAAAACTTATAGATTTTGAGATTTTGAAAGTTATGATTTTATAACTTGCTTTAATTAAAGGCGATTAAATGAATATTTTTAAATTTAAATAAAATTTAATATTTAATATTGATTTAAATTTCTAATTTGAGATTTTATTTAAAGGCTTATAAAAGTGATTAGGTGAATATTTTAGAAATAAATATAATTGAAGTTGGATATTTAATTATTGATATTGATTTAAATTTGCAATTTGAAATTTGAACTTTTTTTAAATGTTACTAAAACGATTAAGTGAATATTTTCAAATTTATATAAAATTAATGTTGAATTTTAGAATATAAATGAAGTTTATCAAATCAAGTTATTGTAAATTATTTAAATATTTAAACTTTGAAAGCTATTGAATTGGAAGTGGTTTAATTTGAAGTTCAAACCTGGATTTTAAATTGATTTAAACTGAAAATGGTTTTAATGAGAATTTGAATTGAACCTTTAACCATTTTAGTTGAAAGTGTTGAACTGAGATTGATTTAAACAAAATTTTCGAACGAAAGTTGACATGAATTGACTTAGAGTTGGAAGAAACAATTCTAGTTTGAAACTATTTTTGACATAAACTCTTTTAAATATATAAACTATTTTATACATATAAACTAATTTTATCTATAACCTATTTTTAAATATAACTATTTTTAATGTATAACTATCACAATATATAAACTACTTTCAATATTCAAATTGTTTAAGTTGAAACCGTTATTATTTAAAGTGAATAATGATTTCGAAAATGGTATGAATTCTAAAATGAATATGACATTCTGATATGAAGTATGAGCTGTTTAAAGTAAAAATGACTATGGTATGAAATAAGCTTTTGGTTGTTAAAGAGATCGGAATTAGATATTGTTATACTCTTTGCCAATGCTGAAAACCACTTTAACAACTGTCCACATAGTGGAGAGTCTAGAACAAAGTAGGATGGTTTGGCGTACGATTCTGTATGAGGTATTAACGCAGCACTGACCCCTCGAGCCAGCTTGATATGATTAAAATGGAGCTATATCAGACCAAGTGAGGTCGCTCCTCCGATTGGGCACATTTCTTCAATATCATATTTATTACTTTGTGATTGATTTGGTGGTCACCCCTCGATCTGATTATGAGAGTATGTTCCGAGGTGGACGGTGGTAACTGCTATGCATTACCACCAGTCCGGGAGTGCAAACAGTAGAATCCTACTCTGGCATTGCCTCGCGTGCCATGTCGTATGCCTTTTCACGCCCTCCACGATTTTGGTTGTACCATACCTACAAAGTGCTCCCTGAGTATCCCACTGGTTTGGTGAGCTTATGATATCAGTATCGACTACAGGAATATGTGTTAAGTGGGATATGGGTAATTCCTTAACGCTGTTTTAATATTTTACTTTACTGCAGACATTATCTATGTAGCGTATTGCACTATGTATATAGGTAGTTTAACGGATCCTTAGAAGATGGTGTCCCAAACATCCTTTAAGTTATATTGTATTTCACTTGGACATTTCACTTGAGTTGATTTACTTGCATAAGAATGATAATCCTAAATCGAGTATTTTATATGTTTCTTTATGCTCAGGTCAGACTGAGTTGCACAACATTTGAAACTCACCTTTGGAGCTTGGAGCTTTACTAGGAGATATATTTATCTATTCAGCTTTTTAGTTATTTCATTGATTTCCAGTTATTTATGTTCAGACATGTCAATTGCTTTTGTATTAGTGACTTCTACGTACTTGGGATATTTTGTTTATTTGTTTTAGACTTTGATGTTCTATAGTAGCTTTATGTACTACTATTTATCTATTTTCGCTGCTTATTGTTGTATATTTCGTGCCTGTGATTATTTGATTGATTTATTTAATATATATGCTAAGTTTTGCCAAATATAAATTAGCAATCTATTGTTGTGAGCAATTCAAGTCTGACATGTGTGGATTATTGTCGATTTGAATGGTTCGATATAGCGGGTCGTTATATGTGATATCAGAGCTCTGGTTTAGGAAAAATTTAGCAATGGAGTTAAAAATTCATTAGAGATAGGGTAACAGTACCCTAGAATGAGTAAAATTAATTTTAGAATCATCTTTATTCTAGTTTGATATTCTTTTTTAGGATCCCTTTTGATTGGGATTTTTTTTGAATTTTAGAACTTTAACTTTGTTCTAAAATCCACTTTTGTCTTTTCCCGTTCATGTTCTTGATATTGGAGCATCCCATAGCTTTATCTCTGTTGATTTCTGTAATAGATTTGAAAATATCTTGCAACCTCAATTGGCAACTTCATCCTTATGTGTGACTAATCTCATCGACAGTCCAACCAACTTTAGAATGATTTGTAAAGGGGTTAAACTCCTTTAATACATGCGTCGATTCACCGAAGATTTCTACGACCTCGGTTTTGATGCTGTTATTTCTTGCAAAACTCAAACCGTTTCTTTAGTACACGACCATGGTAATTTTCTTGTGGTTGAATGTCAAATGCCTCAAGTTTATGCATGCATCTTTATCTTTCCGCTTGATTCTCAGCCTAGTAACCTTGACTCCACCCCGATAGTCAGGGATTATCCTGATGTTTTGGTGAAATCACTTCTCTTCCCCTTCCCTCAAACGGGAAATTGAATTCCGCATCGATCTTATTCCTTGAGCTCGACCTATTGTCTTTCCTTCCAGATGAATGGTTTCTATTAATGGTTAGTCATGCCCTTTGGATTAACCAATGCTCCTTCCTTCTTCATCAATCTCAAAAATTGCATTTTCCACGATGTTCTCAACAAATATGTCCTGGTTTTCATTGATGTTATTCTCATCTTTTTTAAGTTAGAGAAGGAGCATGAATAACATTTGAGCTATGTTCTCCAAACTCTTAGGAGTCATCAGTTGAAAGCCAAATTATCTAAATGCCAATGCTGGAGGGATGAAGTCCGGTTCCTTGGGCATATTGTTTTTGAAAATGGAGTCTCGGTTGACCTAGTTAAGATCACTGCGATTAACATAAGACTATCCATCTTTCCTCTTTTTTAATTTAATTACCTTATCTTCCTTTTGAGCATATCTTCTTAGTGAGAATTCTCTTTGATTAGGGTCCCTCTAAATTTAAATCCATTCTTAGGACATCCTATGAGAGAATGTGTTTGTAGTCGATATAAAAATATTTTATAGTGTGTTGTTTGAGTCGTTAAGTTTTAATTTTGTGTTTCGATCGATTCGTCTAGCTAACGCGATGGATAGAAATTCCAAAACACCTAAACATAGCAAACTGGTAGAATATTGTTTTTGAAGTTGGTAAATGAAATAATTTAATGTATGATTATATTTTATATAAAAATTCATAATTTTTTGAAAATAAATAGTTAAATGAATTGGTATCGTTTATTGTTTTGTCAGCATTCCTAAACAATTAACTATTGTTGTATGTTATAAGGATGAAAATTTTAAAACATGGTTCATAAATCTGATTTGCAAATGAAATGAATTTAAATTAAGGATCTGAAAATTTAATTTCCGGTGCTTTTAAAAATTTTGTTTTCATAGTTTTAAAAAACATTTGAAAGAATTTTTGAATGAAAATTATTTCCAAAGAATTTTAAAAAACGTTAGTCGGTACTCTCCTTTTCTTATCATTGGAAAATTATTTCGTTAATGACTACAGCATCATCGACATTCATTTTTGAGTCTCAAAGTGGAGCGACCACTTAGTATTTTTGCTACACTATTATTTTGGAAAGTAGATTTGATTTGAATTTCTTGACTATGATTTGATGTCTAATATATATATATATATATATATATATATATATATGTATGTATGTATGTATATATTTATTTCAAAATGGTTTGAAGCGAGACCAAAAATTTAACTTTTAAGTTTTATGTTAAGTGACGGTTTACAATCATTAAGATGAAGCAAATTTTTTGAATAATTGGAGTGTCTAAAATAAGAAATGGAATTGAAACAACTTGAAACAGTTGAACTAGGATTACATTTACTTGTATAATACTTAATTGCATTCTAAAACATATATAACTTACCCGAAATATTCAAAAATTCAAAATTATTATGTGAATACGTAATTGAAGGTTATACAAAAGAAAACTTAAGTAATAAAATGTTCTAAATTTTGCTTGTTAGAAATATTGTAACTAAAGGGTAAATTTGTATAGTGCTCAATTACATTCAGAAACATTAATAAAACTTACCTGGGAAAAGTTTAAATGTAATGAGACATGTTGAATAATATACAATACAAATGTAAGTAATAAGATGTCCAAAAATGTAATTTATATGGTTTTGAATTAATTGTTGTATCTGGTACTATGTATTTCAAATATATATTTCCTTTCTGTTACTTCTATTCTCCTATCTCATTTCTTTTTGGGGTCAAAAAGTTTTGGATGGGAGAGAGTGTAACGATCCAGAAATTTTAACGATTTAAATAATGCAATTAACTAATTTTTCATGAAATTAAACAATTAAAATTTTGCAACGAAAATTTGATATTTGGTATGCGTTTATTTAAGCATAGCAAGTGACAGATTTTTGTTGGAAGATATGAAACTTTGTTTGATTGTGACATTTTCAGTTTAAAATTTAAAATCAGTTAAATTGATGGAAATAAGATATTTTTGAAATCTGAATATTTTCATATAAGAAAAATATAAATCATTTTCTAAGAGAGATGTCATATTTCATTTCGCCAAAATTGGACAGCTCTAGCTCCGTTTATATTATTTTCGACAATTTAGCAGCTGTTTTAGGAGCAAATATCAAGTTTTGATAGGTCGGTCGTATCACTCATATTTGTATATGATTTTATTCGTCTCGCTATGCCAATTTTCGTAGTATATTCATTATTGCATTTCGGTGTCTGGTACGCGGTGAAATCCACGAAATGGTTGGCCATAACGGTCCATTTTGAGTCTCTAGAGTGTTCTATGACCTTTCGTTTGTTCCCCATGAGAAAATCTATCGTCACTAACCTTTATTATTTTCAGAAATCCAACCCTCGGCTTTTGCTTTTCCTCATGGTTTCAATATATTCGGGTTCGCACTCTTTCTCTCTGCTCTTCCCATTTTTTTTGGTCATCTTCATTAAAAAGAATATAAAATAGAAAGTTATATATGTTAGCTTTCCTACCCATCCTCTTTCCCATCTCTTCATTGAAACTGGCCGAGATCCCTCCCAACCAACCTCCGCTTGTCACACCTTCTTCTTCAATTTCCAAACGTCTTAGTTCTGTTCTTATTTGAGAAAAAATATTTAGAAGTGTGTGTGTGTATAAAGTGAACCCAACATCTCCTTCCTTTTACCAAACACATTCTTCCCATTACCCGAATCCTGCTCACCATCATTCTCCCCACCCTCTCACCACCATATGCAACACCGTTCCTGACCCGAACATCTTGCGCCACTACCCTCTAACTCAGTCAACCTGCTGTGACAAGCGCCTTCCCACTGTTCCTCACCCACGACCAAGCAATCCACACCACTAGTATCTTCCTTCGCTTCCCCGCCTTTCCACTGTCCATAGCCTCCAACCATTGCCACGTGAGCCCACTTCTTAGACCCTATAGCCTCCCATTCGATAGATTCGACAACCGGCTTCCTCTCCTTTTTGCCTTTTTCTACGAACACCAACCCACGGCCTTCACTTCCCTAACGACCTTCCCAGCCACTTCACCAAACACAACTCAGTCAGCCCGCCTGCACTCCAGCCCGCACTGAAACTTCACCCATCAACCCACTACAGCTCTGACCACAACCAACTTCCACCCCATAGCGCCTTCTCCTCCTATCAGCAACAACCACTTCCTCTGAGCACTATTGCAACTCGTGCCCGAAACCCAAACAAACCCTCACACCTTCCGCCTTATCCCCTCCAACAGCCCTCCCCGCATCCAGGCCACTCTAACTGAAGGCCTGATGTGCCGACCCTTCCCCTTGACCATCATCCGCATAGCCTATAGCCGACCCAGGAAAATCTGCCATTTTCCTTCACCTTGCACCCTAATCTACCCTACACATTGCCTGCCACACCACCCATGCAAGCTGTTTCCAGTCACCTAACAACATGCAGACCAAAACCGACCAATTCTGTAATGACTGGCCTTTTTGGACGATTTAAATCGATGATAAAACACACACGTTAGACTCAAACCATTCAAAAAGGCAGATTGTTGTGGGGTAAATAAGAAAAATAGAGGAAGAAAGAAAACAAAACACAGAATCTCACAGCAGAATCATAAAATATAATAATCAAACACTACAACAAAATAGCCATTTACAACGGGCAATGCTCGTTGTAATATGGATTTCGCAACGGGCATGCGCCCGTTGTATTAGGCCTCGTTGTAATAGGTCGACTGCCCGTTGTAAAATATGGATTTCGCAACGGGCAATGCTTGTTGTAATACATGATATTGCAACGATTTTCGACCGTTGCAAAATAAATGCAAATTTAAAAAAAAATTACAGCAGCATCCATGCAGTACATCCATACCAATAATGAATAATTTAACGAGTAATAAATATTATCATAAAAAAACCAATTCAACATGCATTAAACATGTTGCATACTAATATGACAGACCTATACATGATAGAAAACAACATTACAGAGGCTTAAAAACACTTTAGGGGCGTCAACATGAGCTTAAATGTTTTGCTGCAAGTATCTAGCGCGGCTCCTGGATGATGCTTCTTGCACTGAACTTTGGACTCACATACTGCATTGGCTTTTCATGTACTTTTTTGGTTCAAGCACTACCTTCATGTTCCCGTTTCTTGGTGTTTTCAAGCACAACGTTCTCATCAATGCCTCCGCATCATTCTCCCCTGTTATTTTCCAACAAAAGCTTAGGGTTAAAAATTGACTTATCTATGCATAGGTCAAGTGTTAAAAGCATATGCATACCATATTTCATGGTACCATAAGGATACATTGGCTCTTGTTCAATGATATCAAAAGCAGCATACATTGGTTCTTGTTCAATGATATCAAAAGCAGCATGGAACGCATCCTCGTCAAGATTGGAGAAATCATCGGTGATTCCAAGATCAAATGATTCTGGAAGCAAGTTAGCAACATCATCGTCGTCTTCACCATCGAATGTTTCTTGCTCTTGGTGCTGACAGAACCAGTGGTCATGAAGCCAATATTTTATAACCTATGCTTTGATTGTACATGAATGAAATTTGTAGGTGAGAACTAAACCATTGAATAATGTCAGAGTATATAAGAAAAATTACTTTACATACACATCGTTATATCATAGTGTAGCATGACTGAAGAAACATAAAAAATAGAAACAACAAGATAAAGTTATTTTATTATACAAGATAGAATATTGGTGCATTACTAAAAACATATATCAATAATCAATTCCTTTCAACAAGAAGTCACATCCTACAAAGTAGCAGGTAATACATGGTTATGTGAACTATTATGAAAGAAGAATGAAAATTTCATTTTTTGGGTATTTATATTGCGTCTCTGCTGGATGCAGCTCCAATATACTTGAAATTTAATTACTACATCATTGATAGACTTAATTATTGCTAAAAAAGGACCGTATTTTTTTCCTTTCTAACTCTATGTTCACCAATTGTCGTGAGCTGCAGTGATAACATAAAAGTATCAATATATGATCAAAATCTTAAAAGAAACAAAATGTTAATATTTTTATCTGAAATCAGGTGTAAATCATAAATGATATGACCCAAAAGGTGAATTCAAGCTAAACAAGTCTTTAACTCAAGCTAAGAAGCTCAGGTAGAAAGCATGTTTGCCATGAATCGGTGCCATGGAAACTCGAGTTGAATGTAAGATTGATTTTATGATATGACATACTCATAGGCTGAGGATATATTCCTTA
Source organism: Allium cepa (assembly GCA_030765085.1). Classification (NCBI taxonomy): domain Eukaryota; kingdom Viridiplantae; phylum Streptophyta; class Magnoliopsida; order Asparagales; family Amaryllidaceae; genus Allium; species Allium cepa. Next base: position 1,050,498,023 of record CM060941.1, read on the forward strand.
ATTTTTTTTGCTTAAAGCATAGTTTGTTAGAAGATTAGCTTGATATAATATGTGTTTAACATAGTTTGTCCTACTTAGAAATGAATAGAGTGTCATAATATACATTGTTACAAATATCCAAAATACCTTTTTATGTTACATGCATTACAAAATGATATAATGCAGATAAAATATACTATTTAGTAAAAGGACACTGGATTCACTATAAATTGTTTACTTACAAAAAATGGATAAACAACCATCTCTAAATAAGATTCATATGCTTATGCAAAATCTAATTTTCATATACTTCACTAACAACATGCATTAAGATATGAAGCGAATGAAATATAACATTAACTACAGAGGCATGTTCAATATAATCTCTTACATTTGAAAGATGGAAAACAGGTGTGATGTGAATGTTACAACAGTAATTGGTAAAAAAAGAAAGCTCCACCGATAATGCGTTATTTTACCTTGTCAGGGATAGCACAACAAGTTTCCACTTGAAATACTGCCTCCTATTCCAATATTTTGGGCAAGTCCGAAGTTAGGAAATATTCATACATATTATTGCATTTGATATCATTAACCTCTCAATATCTATCAGCAGATAAGTTTTCCAAGATTTGAGGTTCTGGTAAGTTTTCATTAGCTATAAGACGGACAAACCCATCTCCTTATCAAAATATGATTGGGGAATAATAATCAGTTTCACCAAATTCTACCTAAAAAGCTTTACAAATCGGAATTTGGTTACCAAATCCCAAATCTACTAGATCCTTATGCCCGATTCTTTGAAGCTCATCGATTCTAGACTAATTGTTGAATCGGCATATGATAAGAAACTCGAATGCGATTTTGTCATTGACGTGTAAAACAAGGGAAACTCAACAGATCTAACTTGCAGATCCTATATCTAAAATTTAATTGCTGGAATACTAAATTCATGTATCTTAGCGCCACTTTGATTCATGCACTTATAGTTAGAAGATATAGTTACGGACTATTAATGACCAATATACAAATCGCATTTACTTAAAAATCACTAATTCGATTTAGCTAATCCACTCAAATCGGTTCAGTATGCTCAAATAACGTATAAAACTAGAAAAGTCAAATAGAAATTGAATGAGAAACACCTGATGTACCATCAAATTCTCATCGAATGAGTTCTGAGAAAGCTGCGACTAAGAAAACGCCATCCTTTGGGAAAAGGACTGTTGTGACTAAGTTGAGATATATGCCTGGAAAGATCTATGCCTGGAAAGAGGAGGAAGCACTGTGATTGAGTTGGGATCGCACGCTCTGTTGATTTTTAATTTCGATTGGTCATTGAAATGGGACAAGATTACAGTAGGTGGGGAGAAAAAGAACGGGATGAAGAGGCCAAAATTTCAAGGTTGGAGCTAAAATTAAAAGAATGGAGCGAAACCCATTGTAATAGGACTATATTACAACGGGCCGAAAACCGTTGTAACAGAACTATATTACAACGGGCCGAAACCGTTGTAATAAAGCTGAAAACTGATATCTATTACAACGGGCATTTTTAGCCTATTGTAAAATTGACACCTATTACAACAGGCATGAGTGGACTGTTGTAATAGCATTCTATTACAACGGGCAGTCACTGTCCATTGTGAAAAGGGCATTGTATAGGGCACTATTACAACGGTCCTAAATGAACCGTTGTAATAGCCTTCTATTACAACGGACAACTAGTGCCCGTTGTAAAATAGGCGTTGTAATATGGTATTTTTGTTGTAGTGAAATAAATAATTCATGAAGTTATTTAACAAATAACATTTAATTACACATTTATAGAATCATAGTATATATAATAGTAGTAAATAAATAATGCAGTGAATCAACATGATGCAGCGGAATAAACAAAACAAATAATAATAGTACTATAATTGAAATGATAAAACACTCGAGTCGGAACTAAAAGATCTTATGTAAGTTAAATCAATACTATATTCATATGAGTGTAACGACATCGAAGTTGTTTACAAGGTTTGACATCTCCTATCCATTGTCAACAGGAGTGTAATAACTCAAAAGATGCTCGGAATTCCCATCTCCTAAGGGTCCCGTTAAACTATCTACTATGTAATACAATATGCTATTATAATAGTATCTACTGTAAAGCAAAGTATTAAAATAGTGTTAAGGCGTTACCCATATCCACCCTAACACATTTTATATATTCCTATAGTCTACATAGTACCGTAATTCCTTTGTAAACTGAAGGGCTATCAGAGGGCACTCCATAGGTATGGTACAAACCAAACTCATAGAAGGTTCGATAGGGCATATGAAAACGGCACTCGAGGCAATGTCAGGGTCGATATACCAATTGCACTCCTAGACTAGTGTTAACGCATAGCAGCTACTACCGCCCATCTCGGACACACTCCCATAATAAAAATCGAGGGGTGACCACCAATCAATCACAAGGAGGAATGACATCACTTGGCCTAATATAGCTCATGTTTTATTCACATCTAAGCTGACTCACGGGAGTCAAGGTCACGTAATCATCTCATATAAAATCGTTCGCCAAACCATCCTAATTCATTTTTGGAATCTCCACCACGTACACAGTTGTTAAATTGGTTTTCGATATTGGCAGAGAGTATGACAATATTCGATCCCAGTCTCTTTAACAACCAAATGCTTTCACACCAAATGGTTCTTTTACATTTCAAAAGTTAATTCATAATTTAAATCAAAATATCATATTCAATTCAAACCATATTGCTTCCGGAATCATATTCACTTTTAAAACTATTGATTAGATAGATTAATTAAACCATCATTTCAACATCATCATTTTACTCAATGTCATTTCATTAGCAACTATCATTTCAAATCCCAACTTAGGTTATAACATCGTTTGACCATATTTGCTTTTAAAATAGAGATTTAAATATAACCACTTCCACTTTACAATTTAGAATTTAGAAAATAGTTTAGATAATTTAAAATGATTAAAAAGGATTAATATAGTTTAAAATAGGTTAAAATGGATTAATATAGTTTAAATAAATTAAAATGGATTAATATATTTTAAATAAATTAAAATAGATTAATATAATCTAAAATAGGTTAAAATATATTAATATAGTTTAAAATAGGATAAAATGGATTAATATAGCTTAAATATATTAAGATGGACTAAAATAGACTAATACAATTTAAAATAGATTAAAATAGATTAATATAATTTAAAATAGATTAAAATAGGTTAATATAATTTAAAATAGATTAAAATAGATTAATATACTTTAAAATAGGTTAAAATAGGTTAATATAGTTTAAAATAGGTTAAAATGGATTAATATAGTTTAAAAAGACTAAAATAGATTAATATAATTTAAAATAGATTAAAATAGATTAATATAATTTAAAATAGATTAATATAGTTTAAAATAGGTTAAAATGGATTAATATAGTCTAAATAGATTAATATAATTTAAAATAGATTAAAATTGATTAGTATAATTAATATTGATTAAAATAGATTAATATAATTTAAAATAGATTAAAATAGATTAATATAATTTAAAATAGATTAAAATGGACTAATATAGTTTAAAATAGATTAAATTGTATTAAATAGATTAAAATAAATTAAATTAGTTTAATTTGATTTAAAATAGTTCAATAGTTCAAAATAACTTAAATTGGCTTAATAGTTTGAAAATATTAATTATTAGGATTAGAAAGTAATATGTTTTTAAAATAGTTTATGTTAATTGTAATAAATTTCAAAATTAATATCAAATTGAACTATTTCTTTCATTTCAACACATCTGGACTACGTCCAGCTTTCAAATTTCAAGTTAAGTCCTTTCGACACTTCGTTTAAGCGAATTCCAATTTCGCATTTAAAACTCGGATTTTCAACAATATTTCAATTTATATGAATTAAACTTTATTTCAAAATATCATATAACTAACTCAAAAATTTAGGGTTTAAAGTCATTTAATATAACCAATCCGGTGTCCGTATATAATTTTCTACCTTATGGTCAAGTGATACGGATATTTATCATTTCAATCCGCAAATATTTTATATTTACGTGTATATCATTTCACCCCACAATCCTAAAATTTCAATTCAATGAAAATCGTTTGGGTTTATCATTTCAACTCATAACGATTTTTCCCTATTCTATATGATCGTTCGGGTATGTATCACTACAATCCATAGAGAACTTGTAGTGTTATAACAATATGAAATATAACATCCAGTCATCCAATAACAACAATCAAACATCCATCAAAATCATCATCCAAATCAACCAATAAACATCAATAGATAACTAATTATCATTAACATATATTAAATTGATAATTAACTTCAATATTAAATTAAAAGATGCTTAAACACAATAAAAGTCAAATTTAACTAGAATGACAATTAAAATATACCAAACATCAACCAATAAATTTCTAATCACATCATAAATTTTATTTAACTAACATAAGTTAACTTAGCAGTCGTGAGTGGGTTAAAACACTCACCTTTAATTTCAAACAGATTCGAAATCCGAAATAGGACCCAAACTTGAATAGTCTCAAAATTTGTCGAAACCAATTCCATAACATCCGAAACGCCGATACGATCCCAAGAAATAAACCGCGCATAAATCTAACCTCGTACGTAAAAGTTATGCATATTAGAACATCCCACGATTTAAATTAAAATAAATATAATAGTTAAATTAGTAAAACACGTGTACCTTTTCACGTCAGCCCTTACCATCGAACCCTAACCCGCTCGATCTCTGATACACGAAGAGCAGCTCCAGCCACCATGCTACACCACCTCGCCATCAATGATCCAAACCTCTCCACCCTGATCCAGACACCCTACCGTCGGAGTTGCCTCAAGTCGACCCCCCTCCGAGTAAGTGGCCACCTCCAGCCACACCATGGGTTGTCGCCGCCACCGAGCTTCACTGAATTCTCTGGTGAGCTTTGCCATCTACATGACAAACGAAGACCATAGATCGCCTCCATTCGTCGCCCTCTACAATGCAGTATCCCCTGATCGAACCCTCGTCGACGATCCACTGTTAATATTAAAACCCAATATGGACGACCACGGCTTCTTCATCAATTTCTAGTAAAATGATACACCAAATTGAAGAGCGAACTGTACTAATGATTTAGGCTCATCTAGAGCTTTGAAACGGTATATAATTTGATATGGCTCGGAGGAGTTTAATTTTTTAAATTTGTTTGGAGTTTGAATAAGGATTTGTATATGTATCCATTAGGAAGAAGGAGAGCTGATAGGTGAAATAAACAGATACGTACAGTAATGAGAAGTAAGAAGGCTGCTAGGGTTAGAACAAAATTTATTTATATGGACTAGGCCCGATAAAATGAATTACATATCGAATTGGTATGAACGACAATAGCGACCCGAAAAGCCCGTTTCGCTTCCGAAATGAAAGTGGGTCATCCTATATATCAAAATAGATGTTTTTGATATTTTTAAATTCAATGGAATATGTTTCAAGTCCTAATTCCATCGTATGAAGAAGTTAGCTTTAAAATTAGCTTATTTCAATTGAATTCAATTAAATAGAAATCTGCGTGTTTCAAGCCCGTACGGTCAAACGACAAATCTAATCGATACGAAACTTAAAATCCTATAATAATTCACCGTTACGGATCCGAAGAAACCAGTTTTGTCGAAATCTGAGACAGTGGCTGAAATAGCTATTTTCATGCTTATAAAATAAATTATTATTAAATTGATTAAATCACTTTTTAAGTTCAAATTTAATAACTAACAAATTTCATCATTTTTGATTACTTAGACATTTACAATAGTTTAAAACAAATTTACATATCAATTCATTGTTAAATATTACACTAATTACAGTGTTATATCTCAACTGTAATTAAATACAATTAATTATAATTTAATTTCCAACAATTTGACTGAATTTTGATTTCAGTCTTAGTATTCAACCAATCATTATCTTATGGACATATTTAATATTGGTTTATACCCTATTACATTGAAATATACCATTTTCATCTTTTACCATATTAACGTAACATTTAATTTTATTTAATTATAGTTGATAAAATAAATTGGTAACAAATAACAATCGTCGCCATTTTATTATTTAACCACATTTATATGTTTAAGTAAAATTATAAGACTTATCAAGTGGATCAAAAAGGCCAGACGTTTAAGTAAATGAAATTTAGTCATGAATAAAATAACAAGAATAAATCAATTCCTAATATATGTACATGGAAGCATATCTATAGTGACAAAATTAGAAAATGAAGCTTTCGAGCTCTGTCTAAACATTTTTAAACTTTTCCTTAAGATCCTTAAACCTAAAATAAAAATATGTTTATATAAAATTATCAAGCAGCGAGTAGATTTTCTTCATAATCATTTTTAAGTCGAGTGAATTATGATCGTGTTTGTTTCCACTATGCATAAATAATTTTCAATGATTTAGATGCCAATGTTAAAGGAGAACAGATTTATTCTTTTACCATAGAATCTGATGGTCGAAAACTACTCTGGTAACATTTTTGACAGGATAACACAACTTCAGAAAAATAACTGTACATAAAATAGACATTTACACAAAACAGACATAAAAAAGAATTCAAATATCAAATTGCAAATATAATGAAGAGTAATAAGTGAGATCAAACAAAATTTTGATTGATTGTACAACCGGTAAATGAACTTGATGAATAAACAATATACACTATTTGAATTTTTGCTATTCACCTTTTAGTATTATAAACCGATATGTGACCTTTAACGCTGCCTCCAGGATTCAAGAACTCGGTTTTACCATTAGTACAAATGTTAATTCAGGGATACAAAATGACAGAGTATGTTAGAATTAGGACAACAACCTAATACAACATTCATCAGTCATATGTTCTTCCCGTTAAGTCTGTAGAAAACAGAAGAATCAAAAATATTTTCGCGAATACATGTAATACTTTAATTGAATGTGAATAAAATTAAAAAGATTCTTTATAAGCATTGCATTTATTCAAGAGTCACCTCTTAAATCAGTAGGCTCGTAATTTAGTGTAATAGTCCGATATTTTTAGCCATTCGCATCCACACATGTCGGATTTGAATTGCTCAAAATACCAGATTGTTAATTTATATTTGGCAAAACTTAGCATATACAGTAAATAAATAATCACAGAATCACAGACAAAGAGTAATATAATAACATGCAACGGAAATAGAAGAATAATAGTTCATGAAGCTACTATATATATATATATCAGAGTTAAACCAGATACAACAGAAGTTTCAAATACAACAGTCAAATACAAGATCAGAATATATCACTGGAATCAACTGAATAACTATAAGCTTAAAAGATGTAGATGGATCTCCAAACGAAGCTCCAACTCCAAAGGTAAGTCTCAAAAGCTGTATCACTCAGTCTGACCTGAGCGCAAAGCAAAACACAAAACACTCGAGTCAGGATTAACATTCTTATATCAATAAATCCAACTCAACTGAAATAACAACTGAAATACAAGTAACTCAAAGGATGTTTGGGATAACCATCCTCTAAGGATCCGTTAAACTATCTACTATGTAGTAATATACGCTATTATAATAATGTCTAAGGTAAAGTATAATATATTTAAAAATAGCGTTAAGGCATTACCAATATCCCCCTTAACACATTTTATAGTGTCAATAGTCTATACAGTACCGTAGTCCCTCCTAATCGGGAGGCCACCAGGGGATACTCCATAGGTACGACATAAATCAAACTCGTAGTAAAGCACGCTAGGGTAGGTGACACGACACAATTTGGCCATGCCAGGGTAGATATACCAATTGCACTTCCGGACCGGTGGTAACGCATAACCGTAGCTACTGCCCACCTCGAGCCACACTCCCAAAAAAATAAAAAGGTGCACCCAATCAATCACAAAGTAATAGAATGGTAACGAAGGAGTGTGTCCGATCAGAGGAGCTGCCTCATTAGCCCGTCAATTGCTCCTGCTTTAGCCACATTATGCCAACTCACGGGAGTCGGGTCCACATATATAACTCATATAGGATCGTCACCACCATCTTACTTCATTTTGGAATCTCCACCGTGTACACGGTTGTTAAAGTGGTTTTTGGAGTTGATAGAGTGTATGACAACTTTCGATCCCGGTCTCTTTAGCAACCAAACGTTATTATAACACCACGGTCATCTCAAAATAGTATATACTTCAAAACCAAAATATCGTTGCCATTTCAAAACCGTATCAATACGATATCATTTCCATTTCAAAACCAAATATGATATCATTTCCATTTCAAATATATCCATTTTCAGAACCATAGGATTTTCAAAGTTATAACACTTTCGAAACCAAAACATTTTGAAATTATAACACTTTCGAAACGTAATACTTTGAAATTCATAACTTTGAAAAACATAACTTCCACCACTTGAACAGTTTATATATTAAAATGGTATATATGATAAAATAGTTTATAAATAAAAATAGTTTATACAAAATAATTATAAGTTAAAATAGTTTATATTAAAATAGTTAGTATATTAAAAATAATTTATATTAAAATATTATATAAAATGATTTATAAAGTAAAATATAAAATAGTTTTAAATATAATTTAAAAATACTTTATATAGTAAAATAGTTTCCTCAAATTTCACAAATCGATTCCAAATCACTCGAATTCCAAAATTCAAATGAAATCAAATCACAAATCATCAAATTTCAATTCAATTCAATTTCTCGATTAACCACTTCAAATTATATCAATTTCAAAATAGATTTGGACCCCAAAACAAACCATTTCAATATATTTCAAACCTTAAATACTCAACATTTCAAAACTAAATTTGATAATTCATATATATATATATATATATATATACATATCAAATTCACTTTATTATTATTTAGTTTTGAAATATGTACTTAATACATCCAATATTCTTTACTAAAACCCCCAAATTACAAATAAACTAATTAGTTCTTTCAATTTATTTAAACTTGAAATATTCGTTTAAATCACCTTAACCAAAATCAAGCTATAAAATCATATCCTTTAAAAAATCTCAAATTTAATATATTCCAAATCGATTTAATTAAATACAAATTTCTAATAAATTTTAAATCTATCTTCTCAACCTTAATTTATTAAAATCATTATAAACTCTATATTAAAATATAATTTAAATAAATACTTAACCATATTATATTTTAATAAAATCAAACTTTATTATTAAACTTATTTTATATTAAAACAAATTTATACATAGCTTAAAATCAAGAATTTAACTATATATAAAATAACATTTATGTAATATCTAAAATCCATATTTATATAAAACCATATATTTCTTTCCAAAACCATAGAAATCATTTCAAAATATTTTTATATATATAGACCACGGTGTCTGTATATAATTTCTATGGTCAAGTGATATAGATATTTATCATTTCAATCCGTAATTTAAATATATGTGAGTATATATCATTTCAACCCGCAATCCCAAATTCAATTCAAATGAAAATAGCTTGGGCCTATCATTTCAACCCATGACGGTTTTCTTCTATTCTACAGATCATTCGGGTATGTACCATTTCAACCCATAGAAAATTCTGTACTAACAGGGAATTTGCAGAGTGACAACATATATGATAATGATATAACAGGCATATATCGTTAGTATAAATAGCAGATAATGGTGTCAGATATCACAGGTTAACAGATACAGATAACAGCATATATTAGCAAGGTAAATAACTGACAGCAGCATATTTCAATTGTCGTTTCAATTGAAATTAAATTTAATAAGTATAAGAACATTAATTATGAGTGATTGCTCACTTTTCGAGGCTAGATATAATGATGTTGAGTCATAAATCGAAGCATGAATCCAAAGAAAAGCTAGATTGGCACGAATTTGACGGACAAACTGATAAATAGGAATTTTGACGAAATCAAATTAAAACTGGATTGATGAATAAAATTTGTTTAAGTGAACTGATAAAGGTATAACATATAAAATTGTATGTATATACAAAAATCATTGTTTTTACTCTAAACACAAATATTAAGGTCAACCATATATATATATATATATATATATATATATATATATATATAATTTTTTGTATCTTTACATTGGAAATTTAACAAATTAACATATATGTTTATATAACTTTATATACTTATAATATATAAACTATAGAAACGTATATATTACCAAAGTCAAAACACATACTTTACTGGAATATTTATAGAAACCTGAACACTATAATATATAAGTATGTGTTTTGACTTTGGTAATATATACGTTTCTATAGTTTATATATTATAAGTATATAAAGTTATATAAACATATATGTTAATTTGTTAAATTTCCAATGTAAAGATACAAAAAATTATATATATATATATATATATATATATATATATAAACAACACTACCTACTATGACACATATAACTTATAATATATAAGCAACAGACCAAAATTAATATACTATATATAAATATAAGTCAGATCATTACATATATGTATAAAATAAATATTATTTCCTTGAAATCAAATATACGCAGTTCTATGAACTCTTGTATGCCAATTTCATTTATAAACAAATGTATATATAGATCAGACTTTTAATCAAATGATATGCAAACATAATATATTACAAGCCTTAATACTGCACGCGTATATAACACATGCCAGCATCCAATATTTATTTCCAAAAGCTAATATAAACCTTTATAATTTTCGAAACTTATATATACATATCTCTGATACTCTACAACCGTTTAGGTCCTTTATATCATAATTAGATATAATATAAAATGTAACTTTATATAATACTTCTAAAAATATAATATACAACAAGTATATATACTACCTACTAATATATAACGTATGCAACATATATAAAATATATGACATATAAAATTTTAATTCATATAAAAAAATAGATTTGTTAAGGATAAATAGGTAAATATATAAAAACTTATAATAAACATATCTATATATGAAAACTAACAAAGAAACATAACATACTTTATATATATACACTAGAATATATATATATATATATATAAACTAAATATATACAGGTTTCCTCTACAAACAGAAGCAACAACTTTCTAAAATAAAACAGAACATAAATAACTCAATATGTATAAATTAAAGAACTAACCTATATATATAAGCTCAGAGGACAAGGAAGAGCACGGCTGCCCGGAACATGAGTTGCTGGTTGATCGCTCGTGGCCGAGATGTTGTGGGCCTGGGGAGATGGTGGAGCACGAGGCCAAGTGGGTGGTTCACGTGATGGAAGGGAAGAAGCAAGGTAAGTCTCAGCTTTGGATGGAAGAAGTGTAAAAGTTTGAGATATGCACAACAACGTTTGAATGGCCAAATGGAGAATGAAAGTATACAGGCACTAAAGTGGAAAGATGAAACTGACACGTGAAATAGCCCAATTCTTTTGAACAAGCAAGTAATATGAAATGAATGGAAATGTAAAAGCAAGTGACAACATTGAATTCTACAAACTAAATAAATGCTAAAGACTATTGGAATTTACACGGTGGGAATTGAATAGCCACAAGAACCAAAAGGACACGAAACCGTACTGATACAGTAACCATTTCTGTGGATTTCGCTACGAACCAGGCTTCAAAACACAGAATTGGATATACCATAGAGATTAGCACGACGCGACCATCAAAACGGTATACATGTATCAGTGGTACGATCATCCGATCAAAAGTCAATAATCGGTACCAAAAATGCTGCAAATCTGTCGAAAATAAGATAAACGAAGCAATAACGTTTCAAATTTGGAAAAACAAAAAATGGCGACTCACTCAAAAGATGATTTACAAATTTATTGTATAAAAATATTCAAGTTTGAAAAACATTTTATTATCATCAATTTTTAACTGATATAAATAAAATAAAATTACACTAGAAAATAAACTTCATATTATCAGATGAAAATGTACCATTTGCTATGTTTAAATAAACGTATTCCAAATATCAAATTTATATTTCAAAATTCAAATATTTAAAAATTTCTCAAAATTCCAATTAATTAAATAAAATAAAAACACTAAAACTTACGGGTCGTTACAGTTAGCTAATCAATCTGATGGTTGGTAGAAATTTATTTATTTTGTGTTCTATTATCAAAAGTATTGTAGATAACATTATTTTGACAATGTGACATATTTTGTATTATGCTCAATTTGTTAAGCATGATATCCAACTGTGATTTATAACAATTTTAGGCCCGGCCAATTTTTGACAGTGAGCTTCTAAAAGTGTATTTTTCACGTATCTTCATTCCGATCGTAATAACTTTAATCATGAAATACCATTTCACTACATCCATTGTTCTATTAGCACACAAAGATAAATTACAGGTTAAAGGGGGCACCTTCTACCAGAGATAATACAAATATGTCTAAGCGTATACAATAAGAAGGAAATTGGAGAATTAATGAAAAGTGAAATGTCACACCTGATAACTGAAATCCAACTCATGTGTAGCAACCGTACTAACAAAATTATGAGTATACATTGCCAAACTTCCAATAATCTGAACATGATGTTCCCTTCTTCTTCTTTCTTTTCTCATCACTCTCAATTTTCTCCTTTGTCAAATCATCTTGCTGCTCTGATCTAAAAAACCTAGCTTTGTCAAAAATTTCGCAGACTCCGGCTTCGTAGTTATGCTGTTCAGTTCAAGAATAGGAAGAAAAGCAAAAAATTGATAGCACAAAAATGATATTTTTCATCCAAAAAAATATATCAATTTTTTAACGAAATTAGAGTTACCAGATTTATTTGTACTGCTAATCATCAACGTGTTCATGTCACATTTCAAGCACAGTCGTGCCACTCCTCGCAGTCGTGATAATAGTCCGGTATAAATGAAAAGTTATTTTTTTGATTTAGTATCTTTTGTATGCGTAAAGTAACTATATTGCACTACTGATATGTAGGTAGCTTATATATTATTTACAGCACCATTGAGTATGTATCCTAAGAACTATAGCACATAATAATACTGAGAACTTTTGATATGTAGGTATCTTATATATTATTGAAGCATCAAGGCACACACAACCACAACCCATGTACATGACTCTATAGGTGCAGATATATACTTCTATAATGTAATCTTTGCTAACATATACCAACTGTGAAAGGAGAGTGAAAACGGCTGTATATAATTTCCATAAACACATTAATTGCATCAGTAAAAAGGATAAATTAGGGTATATATTTTGCATAAAAAGGAAGTTTATCGAAAGATCCATAACCGAGTCATATGTAAAGTAATATTAAACAAAAATAAAAAATTCATCTCGCCTACAGTATTGAAAACATACACCGGTTAAAAGATTTGAAAAATACAAAATCAACTACGAAAAAAATAAAACTTAGATCTAACCTTCACAGCATGCTTCCTGCCACCGAACAAATGACAATAAACCATTTGAAGCTAAATTCTGAAAGAGCTCATAATGATAGAGTAGTGCTTCGATGTTGATTCAAAAAGGAGAATAAAGTTACGAAGAAATTGATGGATGCAGATTCAGAATTTATGATTTTTCTCGCTTCATGTCAACTATAATATCATTTCTTCCCCGCTTGATTCAATATATTGTTTATATTACTGAAAAATCATGACTTATGAAATTTAAACAAAGGAAGCTTGAATAAAAAAATGTGGGTTGCTGCGTTTGCGACTGCCTGTAACTAGGATTTTTGTTAAAAAATAACGTGTGAGTGGAGGAAATAGGTGAGAGGAGGAAGCATAAAGGTAGAAATGAATTTTAATTTTTAACGGAGAGGTTAACGGAGTAAACAACGTCACTTCGTTTGATGATTTGGCCAACTTTCAGCCAATTGATATCTTTATCAACAATAAATCTCAGCCCTTCTTTGTCTTTTCTGTTAAACCAAAGAAAATTTATTGACAAGCACCGTTGTTTCAGTGGTTAATTGGTTCGACTTAGGTGCACCATTGTTTACTTTGGTGCGTCATTGTTTCAGTGGTTAATTGGTTCGACTTTGGTGCAAGAGGTCACATACACCAAAAATTTTAGGCTATTATTATCTGTCAAACTTCTTCCATTGTACAAAAAAAATAAAACGCCGTTAATGTTTTTAAATGCAAAAGCTATAAATTCAACATGCGTCTAATCACATGAATCACATTTGACCTGAGGTATACATCTACTTAGTGGGAGAAAATATAGATCTAATTAGTGAAAAAATACAAACAGTCATATGTTCATATTTAGAGCAACGTAACAATCTCCTTTTTAAATCAGCAAATGTTGTTGGCAAAATACCAATTATTCTCTCCTTCTAATTTCATCGAAGTAATCAATGCAGTCTTATCTGAACAAATTAATGCATATGAAATGTTTTCCATCTACCTTCACTTTCAAGGTAAGAAACATCATAAGCAAACAAAAAGCAGTATTGAAATCAAAACATGAACAACAATTATATAATTAACCAAAACATCAAATAATTCTATGAAATCGTGATGTAGATGAAAAGCCAGCAAATTAGCAACTCGCAAGAATATCATTTAAATTAATAGGAAACAAACTAGCTTTACAACACTAAATCAAACTATCTACAAGAATATCATATAAATATGTCATTATGTTTTCAGTTATACTATTGTATGTGTAGTTAAAACATTTGTTATAATTTCATACTGAAAGATTTTGAGATGAAGAAATATTTTCTTTTTGGAAAAATTTGATAGATGAAAGAAATATGCAAAGGAAATTTTATTATGAACTGATTGATTTTTACAGTGATCAAATGAATGCTTATATACAATGTTACAGTTCAATTCTATTGGGCTTTAGCCCACAAGACAAATAAAATAAAATAAAGAAGCTTGAATACTGAACGGTGCAGATGAGAACAAATAGAATCTGATGGCTGGTATGAAAGCAACACTTCAATATATCTCAACTGAAGGAAGGGTTTTCTCATTTTATACGCCCCCGCAAACCCTACTTCAGTTAGGGTTGAAAGAAAAAATGCACTAAATCTCAATCGCTTTCACCAATAAATCAAAAAATTGCTTCAACCGGTTCCATGAAATCTGAAAATAGTTTCATCCGACCCTTATCAGAGCATGATTCTTCTAAACAACATGTTGTTTGAAGTTTGAAATCTTGTGTCTCCAAAGTCCTGTTGAGATTTGATTTGAGTCGAATCTCTTTTAACAGCAAGTTATTTGGAAGCTTTTAGCTAGATTTCTCTTGACAGCATGTTGTTTGATGTTGGAGATCTCATTTGAAGCTTCTGTGTCTGATTTCTCTCAACTGCATGTTGTTTGAAGTTTGAGATCTTGCAACCTTGTGGTTCATTAAGATTCGAAGTTGCTGAATTTGTCTTGAAACAATTTCTAATTGAGGTTTTCACTGAGATTGCTTTGACATCGGGATACTGATGAAAACTTTGTGAGTTGCTAACCTTCAGTTTATCCCTGAGCCGCACAAAGTTGGCTTTAGACAGTGCCTTAGTTAGGGTGTCTGCAACTTGGTAAGAAGAAGGTATGTGATTTATATTTAATTTTCCTTGAGCAACTTGTTCACGAACAAAATACAAGTCAAGTTCTATGTGCTTCGTTCTAGAATGTAAAACTGGATTTGCAGTAAGTTGAACAGTACTTAAGTTGTCACACCATATTGTTGTTTTGCTGTCTAACTTGACCTATAATTCATCAAGTAGTGACTGTATCCACATCACTTCAGCTGCAGCATTAGCTACACTTCTATACTCTGCTTCCGTACTTGATCTAGACACAGTAGGTTGTTTTTTTGAACACCAAGATATAGGATTATTGCCTAGAAAAATACAATAACCAGTTGTTGATCTTCTGTCATCTGGATCACTAGCCCAATCAGCATCTGCATACCCTATAATATTGAAGTACTTGCTTGACTGAAGTGTTAAGCCATAATCTGCAGTCCCTTTGAGATATCTTAAGATTCTTTTCACCATTTTCCAGTGTTCATCTGTTGGTTTTTGCATAAATTGACTGACCTTATTAACACTGTAAGCAATGTCTGGTCTTGTTATTGTTGCATATTGAAGAGCACCAACAATGCTTCTATACTGCTTTTCATTGAGTATTGCATCACCTTTGAATTTTGACATATGTAAATTACTGATCATAGGAGTTGAAATAGCATTAGCTTGACTCATCTTGGCTTTATTCAGAATTTCTTGAATGTATTTCTTTTGACTCAAGTGAGTTGATGAATCTGACAACCTTTTAACTTCAATGCCAAGGAAATAGTTTAAATCACCAAGCTCTTTAACACTGAATTTCTGATTAAGCTGCTTTATGAGACTATTGATTTCCTCAGCATTATTTCCTGTAATAATAAAATCATCAACATATATAAGTACATAAACTATTATATTTTTATTGAATTTTGTAAATAAAGAGTTGTCAGATTTTGTGGGACTGTAGCCAAGCTCAATAAGAGTTGTCTTGAGCTTCTCAAACCACACTCTAGGAGCCTGTTTCAAACCATAAATAGCCTTGTTCAATTTGCACACAAGATTCTCTTTTCCTTTATGTACAAATCCATGTTGGTGCTCCATGTATACTTCTTCCTGCAAAACACCATTTAGAAAGGCATTATTCACATCTATTTGTTTGATGTTCCAATATCTATACAAGGCAATTGTAATGACTGTTCTTACTGTAGTGGGTTTTACAACAGGTGAAAAAGTTTCATTAAAATCAAAACCACTCTGTTGTGAAAAACCCTTAGCTACTAACCTTGCCTTGTATTTAGAAATTGTTCCATCAACATTTTTCTTTAATTTAAAAATCCATTTGCACCCAACAATATTTTTATTTCTGGGTAATGGAACCAGACTCCATGTCTTGTTCCTCATAAGAGCATTGTATTCATCTGACATGGCTGATTTCCAGTTTTCATTTTCCAAGGCTTGATAATAAGCACTTGGTTCTTCAGTGTCCAAAATTGTATTATATATTTTGGGTTTGAAAATACCACTCTTAGACCTTGTAATCATATGATGACCTGTTCTTGTAGTCTGTTGTTGCTGATTACTACCACCTTGTTCCAGTTGCTCATTGTGTAACAGTGTATCCTCAGATGTTTGTTGAGAAGTGGATTGCACACTAAATCTTTGTTGAGAATTTTGAACAGGTGAAACTGGTTCAACAGTACTCTCATGACCTGGTCCACAACTGGACACTGTGTGTTGTGAGTCTGACCTTTGCAAATCTGAGATGATATTATTTTCACATGTCTCTCTGGAAGCTTGTATTACTTCCTCAGGTAAAGTGGGTACTGAAGGTAGAGATTCTTTTGGGTTATAAATTTTCTTAGATGCTTTGATTTCAGAAGTTTTAAAAGGAAAAACTCTTTCATTGAATACAACATGTCTAGAAATAAAAATTCTGCCATTACAGTCTAAGCATTTATACCCTTTTTTATTACTGGCATAACCTAAAAAGGTACAAGGGGTAGACCTGAAATTTAACTTGTGTGAATTATATGGTCTAAGATAAGGGTAACACAAACATCCAAAAACTTTCAAGCTTTGATAATCTAGCTTAATATTAAACATTATTTCCAAAGGACTTTTGAAATTTAAGACCTTAGTTGGTAGTCTATTAAGCAAGAAAACAGTTGTAGCAAGAGCATCAGGCCAAAATTTTAAAGGCATAGCTGATTGAGCTAATAATGTGAGACCTGTCTCAACAATTTGCCTATGTTTTATTTCAATAATTCCATTTTGCTCAGAAGTATAGGGACAAGTTGTTCTATGAACAATCCCTTTCTTCTGAAAATAATGCTTCAGAGGCATATACTCTGTTCCACCATCAGATTGAAACACTTTTACTTGGCAGTTAGTTTGATTTTCTGTCTGAGCAATGAATTGTAATACTGCATTATATGTTTCATCCTTAGATTTTAAAAAATATATCCAAACATATCTAGAGAAAGCATCAATAAATGAAATATAATATTTAAATCCATAATCACTGTGTATAGGTGCAGGCCCCCATAAATCAGTTGCAACTAGTTCAAGTGGCTTACTGTAAATAGTTTCAGAATTTGAAAAAGGCAATTTGTGTGCTTTACCCATTTGACAAAAAGTACATATATATGGTGTAGAAAAATCATTAAAAGAAATATTATTATTACTCAGAACATGTTTTACAATTTTAGCATTTGGATGACCCAATTTATAATGCCATATATCAAATGTCTTGCAATTTTCTTCCTCTTTCAACTCAGAATTATTACACCAATTTCTTTTAATTTCTGATTTTCTTGAATTAGCCACAGTGAACTTGTACAGTCCTTTATATTCATTACCCTGCAAGAGAATGTCTTTAGTTAGGATATCCTTAACCAAACAGTGATATGGGTAGAACTCAAAATAGACATTGTTGTCTTTTGCAAATTGTGACACACTTAATAAATTTGCAAATTGTGACACACTAAATAAATTTTTTCTAATCAATGGTACTCTAAGCAAGTTATTCAAATATAACTGCCTTTTTCCCATAATATAAGAACTACCTGTGTGTGTGATTGCAATAGACTTACCATTTCCTACATGAATAGAATTCATACCTTTATACTCCCTGTTACCAAGATTTAAATTGCTCAAGTTGTTTGTAAGATGATTGGTAGCTCCAGAATCTGGATACCAGTCTTCATCATGAATATGCTCTGGCTTTGCTATTTCTGATTATTGATAATTTTTATTGTCTAATTGATTGCTTGAATCATTATGAACTTGGGCCATATTTGCACTGAGACTTTGATTTCTTTGACTGTTGGAATTTTGTCCTGGTACATAATTCAGATTCAACCTGAAATAACACTTTGCTGCTGTGTGTCCCAATTTTTCGCAAATCTGACATTTTGGTCTATTATTATTGTTCCATCTTCCTCTTCCTCTAGATCTGTTAGAATAACCACCTCTTTGTATTGTCTGATCAGATTTATTACTGCTTTGACCTTTGCCTTTATAATTTGCTGCATAATTGACATTGAAATCAGTTTCTTGAGTTTTCTTATTATCAATTCTTGCCTCATGAGCAAGTAAAACAGAATGAACATCATCTACAGATGGTAAAGTTTTCTGAGAAGAAATCACAGCAACAACAGCTTCATATTCATCACTTAATCCATTTAGAATAGTCATAATTTGTTCTGAATCACTGATCTTATGCCCTGCTGCTTCAAGTAGATCACATGTAGTCTTGACTTTGGAGAGATATTCTCTCATATTTTGACAGTTTTTCTTGATGCTATGTAACTGCCTTTTGTAAAACATAACTTTTGCCGCTGATTGAGTATTGAAAACTTTATCAATTGCTACCCAGATTTCATTGGCTGTTTTGCAACCAATAACATGTGATAAAAGATTTACATTGATTGAGGACAGCAACCAAGAACATATGAGTTTATCTTGTCTATGATATTTGATAAACTCTTCATTGCTGACTATCTTGTTTTCTTTGTCAATGATACATACTGGAGGAATTTGAATTGTTCCCTGAATATAGCTTTCAAGCCCATATCCTTGTATTGCTATTTCAATTTGAAGCTTCCAAAGAAGATAATTATCTTCATTTAGATGAACAGTAACTAACTAACTTTGGGGACTGACAACAGTCTTGATCAAATTCTCTGCAGAATTAGCAAGTTGGGTACTATTAGCAGTTGATGATGCCTCTGTGTTGCTTTCATCAGCCATGATGATCTAATCTGATTTCCAGAGACAAGATGCAGTCAAGTTGAAATAATTCTCAAGAACTCAAAAAATGAAATGCAAAACAGGTAAGTTGCAACCAAGAAATTCTCAAATGATGAATTTTCTGATAGAATTTCTTTTGGATGGCACTTTTCTGTTTCTTGTGTTGCTCTTCTTGATTTCTTGATCTGATTTCAAGAGTTGATTGTTATCTTTCACAATTCAGTGATGAAATCTTGATGCAACCTGTAGATTAATTGGCGAGGCACAAGATTGAACTGAATCAATCCTTTAAGTGATGAATTGAAACAAATTTCTGATAAAGGATAAGATCAAATGATGAGATTATCCTCTGATGATACTTTGATTTCTTAAAAGTTTGCTGTTAAGCAATTTACTCAAGCTCTGATACCATGAAAGATTTTGAGATGAAGAAATATTTTCTTTTTGGCAAAAATTGATAGATGAAAGAAATATGCAAAGGAAATTTTATTATGAACTGATTGATTTTTACAGTGATCGAATGAATGCTTATATACAATGTTACAGTTCAATTCTATTGGGCTTTAGCCCACAAGACAAAATAAAATAAAATAAAGAAGCTTGAATACTGAACGGTGAAGATGAGAACAAATAGAATCTGATGGCTGGTATGAAAGCAACACTTCAATATATCTCAACTGAAGGAAGGGTTTTCTCATTTTATACATACTAATCTTTAAATTACAATATATTCATATACGTATTCGTTGTAAAGAAAAACTTATATGCAAAGGTATTTGGTTCTTTACCATAATTTCAAGAATATACATGACCATAACAACAACAGTTAATTAGGTTTTAATATACAAATTGTCCTTAAGTGATGCAAAAATTGGCAATACAGAGATGATATTAGCTAAATATTTATCATCGTATTCGTAGATTTTAGTGATGATAATGGTTTTGATGTAGTTACCTGTTTTCATAACAACACTGTCAAAGTTACCTGTTTTCATGAAATCGGCAGTTGCCAACTGAAGCCTTTCCTTTGCTCCTTCTAGCTCCCATAAATGTGCTACTTTTTTGTCATCTCCTATATAAAAATTAATATAATGTGGTATGAAGGTCAGTTTAGAATCATTTTGCCGATGGTTGAACAAAAGAAGAAAACCTGGTAATCATCAATAACTAAAATTTACAAGAGAATATAAAGAAACCTAGATTTCTAACGGTTCCTTTGATGTTGTACCCAGATTCTAGAAGTTTCTTCATGAGCCATGAAGCTATGAAACCAGAGGCTCCTATCACACAAACGGTCCCTTTTTCCCCTATTTTTTATACAAGAAAAAAGGTTAAAGAAGCTCTAAATATATAATCATACATGCAAACCAAGCATAGAAAATATCATGCGTCATTCATGTTATTTGGCTAGTATACGAAAACAGAGAATAATCAATTATAAACTCGTCGCACAAGTTTATAACTCAGATTTCCACTACACTGGAATTCTGTAGTAATTATTATAACAATATGAATGTTGTAAATAAATCACAACAACTGCGTTATACTATTTTGAATAAATAGTATAACCAAAATAATGCATAGAGTATAGAATAATGTATATAAATATACAATCAAACTAGAATTCTAACCGGATTATGTCTGAGGCTCGTCGTAACGATTTCCTTAAGAATTTTATTTCAAAATTCTCCCAAGATACAACAGACGTATTCTGCTCGAGATTGTAATGAGTATATCACTCTGTGATTTAGAGTATGATAGCATAAGAGAAGAAGAAGATTCGGATTCTGAAAAAATGAGTGAGGAAAGTGATCAGTTTTCCTTCTTATTTATAGTTGGTCCGTATCTCTTCCGAACGGTCGTGTCTGCACCCGTTCGCTCAAACAGTTGCGTCCGTACCACTTCGTACAGTCGCATCCGCCTGCCCGCGCCACTTCTATCGGGTCGCACCCGCTCATGCCGCATCCGCTTCTCTTTGCATCTAACGGCCCGCGCCACTTCAGTCCGCTTTACGAACAGTCGCGTCCATCTTCACCCGCCCGCTTCTCTTTAAATTACAGGCCCAGCCCAGTTTCAACCGAAGCCCAAAACCGTTAAACGATGGCCTAGAAAAAAGAATAGTCATTTTAGACCCGTACCCAGCCCGGACGGTGGCGGCGCGCGCGGTGGAGATGCATTATCTCCCTCCTCACAACGAAGCATACATTTGGAAGCCTCAGGCCCCCAACCTCCTCATGAGAAAGCCATATATAAAACAGTATAGCTTCAATAATTTGGCGATGTGGGACTTTGTATATTTCATTCACTTAATTTGTTAAGGAATTCCAACAATTCATTCCATGTTGGTGAACAAATAATCTCTACAGGTTGGTTACAGACTTGTAATTAACACCCATTAAACTAAAGGTCATACATGTGTTAACAATATTGGTGAGTTATGAATGATTGTTTTTTTCTTTCTTCTTTTTCCTAAAAAAAATTTAACTTAGTATTCAGTAGTTTCGAGCTATAGAAGAATGACATGAAATGGAACCAAGCACTGGATAGAGATAATTTGCAGGATATGGTACATGCAGCCATCAAAGTGTGTATTTCCTTGAACTGGGAATGTAAGGAAAAGGAAACTAGGGAGTAAGTGAATGCAAACTACAGATAATTAAACTAGAATATATATATATATATATATATATATATATATAAATCTAAATAAATAAATACACACGCTATTTTACACTTACATGTCTACATTATATTTAACTGGAAGAGTTTTTTACTAAGATTAATGAATAGGTGAAGAGAGTTAAGTATATATATTTCCTACTCTGTGTGTGTTTTTTCCGATATTGGAAATACTATAAAAATAAGTGATGAATCACCATGTTTGAAGATACATGCTTACGTGTATACATGGCGCAATGCATTACGCCGGTATGTTATGTAATTCTGGCAATGTAAAAGGAAACTAGTGAGGAGTATTTAGTGTGAATAAAGTAAAATATACCTAGTTTTGCATATGCAAATTGAAATCTATCTGTATACTAATATATACCAAAGTGTAATAAACTAAAATAAATATATTAAATAAAACAGATAAATCCTAACATATAAATCCATGTTTGTGATAATAAGTATTTACTTGCATTAGTTTACACTTTTCTAGTGATACAAATTACCACTACTCAAGCCGTATATCACTTTCATGCTAAAACTTGCTTCAACATTATCCCTATACACTGAATTGCAACCATGGAGTGGAAAATGAGTTGCAGCCTTGTTCATAAATTAAAATAATGATCTTTATTTTAAGCTAGCAAATGGGATTTAATGAAACAAATTCAAATTTCGAACCCTAATGCAAAAAATAAATTGAAATTGAAGTGATTACCTGATTTCAAGAAATAAATTAAAATTGAAGTGATTACCGGATTTGAAGTTGAAAATTTATTTGCAATCGATTACCGAAATGGAACGCAACCCTTATCCTCCTTCATTTTCATCAAATTGATAGAACAAAGGGAAAAGGCGGTTGTAGACACAGCGACAGTTGAAGATAGTAGGAGGAGGTGGTAAACGGCGGAGGCGGTGGTAGAACAAATTGGCTATAACCTAAAACAGAAAGAGGAAGAATGTTGTTATTCGTTAGAATTAGGTTAAGTAATAACAAAAGATAGAATTACAATTCTATCCATATTACATTTAATTATTAACGAAATTGCCAGAATTGGTAATGGTAACCGTGATAAATATTAGTAATGGAAATAACCGTTAGAAATTGGTAATGGTTATAACCGTTATAAATTGAAAGTAGAAAAATGTTACAAAATGGACTGTTTGTGTAGTGCATCGCCTCTGATACCTTGTTGAAATCACGTCCACACATCTGACGTGGGGACAATATATGAGTTTGACCAACACTTTTTAACAAATAGAATTTCTTGCTGTTACATGCGACTATACTCGTATATATATACCACTCACTTACATTTATTTTTCACGATTTGGTATTATTCTTCTTTTCAATATACACCTATTACCCACACAGAATGCAACGCACACCAACAATCAAAGTTACCAAATGATATATCTATGTATCATTCAATACTTGTGGCCCATACAATTTAGTTCAATTCTAGTCCTTTGCTATGAATTAATTATTTCAAAATATTAGTTTTCATATAAGCGATACGATAAGGGGCCCTAAACAAATATCTAACCAGCCTTTAAGTTGAGCGGACACTAGCTACAAATCCAAGAATATGCAATTAATTTTAAAATTTTAATGTTTATATAATTTCGATACTGATGCATATATTACAATGACAAGGGTGCTAGAAAAATTATAGTAGCCCTCTGATATACACTACAAGAAAGGCTTCGATTAGCGACGAAGGGGGGCGACGGCTAAAAAAAGCGGCCGTCGCTAGCCGTCGCAAATCGGAATATACAGGTCCTGGCCGAGAGCACAGATTTCATTCTCCTCCTTCCCCAAATTTTTCCTCCTTCCCCAACTCCGTCGCCCCCCGTCACCCCAGCCGGCGCCCAACCCTTCAAAGCCTACAAATCACCCAAATTTGTGTCGGTATGCTCCTAATCTCTTGTTTGAATGTAAATTTGATGTTTTTAGGTTTAGTTTAAACCCTAATTCAATTATGATTTTTTGTACAATTTAGATTTGTTGTTAATTTGAGTATTAGTAGTGTTGTTAAATTAG
The DNA here is from genome assembly GCA_030765085.1 of Allium cepa. Taxonomy (NCBI): domain Eukaryota; kingdom Viridiplantae; phylum Streptophyta; class Magnoliopsida; order Asparagales; family Amaryllidaceae; genus Allium; species Allium cepa. The sequence continues at coordinate 1,050,522,565 of CM060941.1, forward strand.
GTATTAGTAGTGTTGTATGTTGATTTGGCAGATTAATTAGTTTATTATCATGAACTTGAATTAAGTACATATTAATTATTTCATCATGATGAAGTTGAACAAATGATTGATGTAGATAATTAGTGTTGGCGATTAACATGGTTAGTTGTTTTAGGTGAAAAAATAGTGTATATTAATGATTAACTTGGTTATTGATAAATTTACATGAAAGTATTTCACAGTTTATGAAATTGATAAATTACAAATTTAAGTTGTTAAGTAAATTTAAATTGACAAATTTTTATTTAATAATTAGTTTTTTATCGTTTTCTAATTATCTATCAGATAATTAGAATTTGTTATTTTCTAATTATATTCATTGATAATTGTTTTATTTACCCTGTTGATTGAGCGACGGCTAGCGACGATTTGCGATTGCCATTTTGATAATTTTAGTGATGAATCGCGACGGCTAGCGACGGACAAAATGCAAAAGGTTGTATATATTGTAAAAAATAAAGTTTGTACAAAAAATTAAAAAATGAATACGAGAACATTAAAAATTCTGCAAATATATAATTTATTAGAAAAAAATTAGGAAACGACTTTAAAAACAACTGATATTGTACTAAAATCGATTTTGTAAAGAAATTGAGAAATGAATATAACAACAACAAATAGTCACATAAAATCTACGTCATTAAAAAAAATAAAGAAATTAATATTGAAGTAAAATTGTTAATTGAATGTTGAACTAAAATTTAAATACACAAATTTTTGAAATAAAATATAAATAGTTGAAACATTGTCAAAATTTGAAAAGAACAATAATATTTGATAAAATTTAAAGAAATTTCTTTATCCCTTAGATTGTCTTTGGCCCCGTCTGGCAAGTGTTGTATATGATCGTTATATGGATGTTCGTTTTGTAACGGAACGGACATTTATATTCATCTGATATAATATTTGTCGGATTTGTCCCTGTATTGGACAAGTTACAAACACAATAAAGTAATTACATATTATAAATCAATTCATTTTAAACGGTTACAAAATTTCGATGGCACTTCCTTTACGTTCCCTGTGTACACGCATTTGTGTACGATACAGGGAACATAAGGGAAGTGCTGCTGAAATTTTGTTGAACCGTTTAATCTGAAATGATTTATAAAATGTAATTACATTATTGTGTTTGTAATGGGAAGTAGCATGACTGACCACCGAAGTGAAAATCAAAATACCCAAAAATAAAAAAATAAAGTGAAGTTTATATTTTGATTTTCCTGGAGCGATGAACTTTTTACAATGGAGAATGGTTGTAAATTAATCATTTAAATTGTCTAACATACATTTTCAAATCAGGAAAAATGTTCAATTATTTTCTCGACCGTACGTGGATGTATGAAGTCAGAACTGGAAAGAAAGCATCAATAAAGGAACATTTCTACAACGGTGTACAGGAATTTATTAGATTTGCTAAATCTAATAACCTAAACTATATAGAAATTCGTTGCCCGTGTAGTAAGTGCCAACATTTGAAGCATTGGAAACCAGATATAGTTGAAGTACATTTGTATCAATATGGTTTCGTGCCTGATTATTATTTCTGGGATCGTCATGGAGAACTTGTTGAACCTACACCTAATACTGAAGTTTTAGAGGACGGTAATATGATGACGAATCCGATAGAAAATATGGTGGATGATGCAGCACGATCAATATTTCCTACAACGGAAGCTGTCGCTGAAGACGAAAATGTCGAAGAAGAACCGACTGCGGGAGCTAAAAAAATATACGATTTGTTGGATTCTGCTAAGAGGCCGTTGTGGGACGGATGTAAAAGCGGAATCGAACTTTCAGTAACCGCTGAATACATAACTATGAAATCAAAATTCAACCTTACAGAAGCTGCATTTACAGCAGTTGTACAAGCTGCAAAACGACACATGCCACCCAACAATCTGATGTGCGATAGTCATTATAAAGTAAAAAAATTGATGTCCGCATTCGGTCTACCGTACGAGAAGATAGATGCATGTGTGAAAGGTTGCATGTTGTATTGGAAAGACGACGTCGACCTCAGAAAATGCAAAATATGTAACGAAGAAAGATACAAACCAAGAAAGAAGAAAGGGAAAGAAGTCTCGTACAAGAGAATGCATTATTTATCCATCACTCCCAGACTTCAAAGATTATATGCGTCTTCTGTTATGGCCTGTCATATGCGATGGCATAGTGTGAGAACAGCGGAAGATGGAACTTTGATTCATCCATCCGACGGTGAAGCATGGAAACATTTCGATAAGACTTATCCCGCATTTGCTGCGGAAAGTCGTAATGTCAGACTTGGTTTATGTACGGATGGATTTTCACCATTTTCACAGTTTGGTAGTAAATATTCATCCTGGCCAATTATCGTTACTCCGTATAATTTACCTCCATGGATGTGTATGAAAACACCATATATGTTTCTCACCACTATCGTTCCCGGCCCTCATGATCCAACTCAAGGAATTGATGTTTATTTACAACCATTGATCGAAGAGTTGAAGAAACTGTGGAATGATAGAGTCGAAACTTACGATGTATCAACGAAAAAAAAAATTCGGTTATTCGCTTCTTTGTTATGGACGATTAATGATTTTCCTGCATACGGGATGCTTTCTGGTTGGAGTACGGCCGGTCGTCTAGCATGCCCTTATTGTATGGAAGAAATACGAGCATTTTCGTTACGATATGGGAAGAAAGTTTCGTGGTTTGATTGTCATCGGTGTTTTCTTCATCCCAATCATAGTTTTAGAAGAGATAAGAAAAATTTCATAGCTAACAGAGAAGAGAATCTGAAACCACCTAAGGTTTGGTCAGGCGAGGAAATATACGAAATTGTAAGGGACTATCCAAAGATACATGAAACTGGAGTCCAGACTGAAATCGCAGGAAAGTTAGACATTCATAATTGGTGCAAACAAAGCATATTTTGGGAGTTACCATATTGGAAAGATCTCTTACTCCGACATAATAGCGACGGCTAGCGACTGCAAATGTGCCACAACGAAAATTTACCCAGTTTTGCGACGGCTTGCGACGGCTAGCGACGGCCAAATTGCACAGATTAGCGACGGCTTGCGACGGCCAAATTACACAGGTTAGCGACGGCGAGCTACGACTAGCGACGGCATTTAGACGTTGGAAAAATTTCCACGTGGCACATTTGCAGTCGCTAGCCGTCGCTATTTTGGTGACGGAGCCGTCGCTAAAGCCGTCGCTACACTATTGGGCGACGACATTTATAGCGACGGCTTTTAGCGTCGGCCAGCGGCGGTTAGCGACGGCCGGCGACGGCTAAAAGCCGTCGCTAGCTGTTGCCGTTCTTGTAGTGATACCTACAGAGTCCACTACAGCAATGTAGACCTCTGTTGCTGCGCATGCCAAGATATCTTTTGAGCTGACAGTGCCTATGTCAACTTAGGTTCTTGCTCAACCCAACATGTTTACACAAGCTAGCATGCGTACACAGCCACAACAATTGGGATTTTCTCCAATCACTAACACATTTCCTCATATGTTAGGTTAATATATCTTATTTTGCTTCTGTTCTTCTTAGTACTTGTTATGTTGTAATGCCGACATATGATTTTCATATATATTTGGTCAGTTGACATAGTCATTAATAATTTACTTGATTAGTCTTAACATACATATTTTATGAGTACAAGCGCATAATCAATTAGTCATTTGAGTTAAATTTTCTTAGCATAACACAGTGGATGCATACTCATTATGGTTTATCCTTGTCTTTAGGCACGCCTAACTATTGTAACTTAATATCGATTTTAAGTTTGCTTAAGCTTCCATTTGACATGAGTTAGGCCTAATCTTTGAACAAGGCAATGCTTGTGATACTAGTGCAGTGGTTCCTTATTTTAATTATTCATGTTAGCAAGCTCCACACTAGCTTAGGAATTTTCAGTTTTGTTTTTTTATCTCTATTTGTTGTTGTTTCATTATCCCCACGCACGCTTCATTCATTTTTAACATAATAATTCTCTTTTTCTACTTTTGTAAACAAATGTGTTTTCCTCTACAAGTGAACTTTATTTTCCAACCTCATTTGATGTTTCAATATGTTTTCTTAAACATTTTTGTGCATTATAATTATTGAATGACCATGTTTCACATAATATTACATGCTTGTACATTTTGTGGGTTAGTCATTTCTGAAGCATTTTGCTTTTAAGTCTGAATTGGTGTTTGTTTTCTACTTGTAACGACCCAGAATTTTTATTAATTAAAATATGAATATTTAATTAATTTTAAATATTAATAAGTGAATTTTTAAGTCAAATAAATTTTTATTTTGAATTATTGGATTTAATTGGATAATTAAATCGATAATTTAATATGTTAAATTATGGAAATAATTGAAAATTGAGTTAAATATGATAGAAAATGATTTGTAAAATTTTATTTTATCATATTGGAGTTATAATGACATTTTAGAACTTTTAAAATCGAATTAAAAATTAATTTGTGAAAATTGAATATTTTAATATTTAATAATCGACTGTAAAATAGCCAATTTTTGAACAGTCTCAGAATTGAACGAAACCAGTTCCATTGGATCCGTAATAGTTAGTTATTACCGGATTTCAATTTTCGTGTCAATCGGAGTTATCGTTTGATCGTGGCAGCTCGAAACGCATCGAATCGTTTTTAATTTAAATTTGGCGAGTCAAAATAGCCATTTTTCAAAAAGTCTCGGATTTCGATGAAACCAGTTTCATCGGATCCGTAATGTGATATTATTGTAAGGTTTCAAATTTCAAGTCAATTGGATTTACCGTTTGTCCGGTACAAATTAAAACGCCTAGAAATCGATTTAAATCGGTTTAATTTAAATTGAACGTTTTTAGCTATAACTCGCACAGATGTCCGAATTAGCTTTCGAAACCTGTTCCATTGTGTCCGGAACGCGGGATAAACCCTAGGAATGTCAGTTTCGGCGCCTAAATCGGAGTTCGGAATTTCCGGATGAATAGTGTCGTTCAAAACTCTATAAATACACACCCACACCCTTCATAAATTAAAAAAAAAAATACCTCTAAACCTAACCCTAGCCGCCACTTTAATAACCAATGGCCAGAAATCGCTCTCACTTCTTCATCAATCTCTCTCAATCCGTAAAGAATTACGCGAAGTGTTCAACACGGAAGTCGAAGAGCTCGACGAGAGCTTCGATTCCATACGGAGATGATCGGAAACGGCGCGACGTGGAGGGAGCAAGGGGGGCCGTTCTCTTCAGGCCACGCATGCAAAACGAGGCTAATTTGACAGCCGAGCTTCAGGTGGTTGAGGCCAGAGGTAGAGGAAGTTGAGAGCTTTCGCGTGGCGGTGGTTTGATCGGGTTTCATCGAGTATTGACGGAGTATAATTAAACCCTAATCTAAGCAAGTGGGTTTTGTTGTGCGGCCTCAACCTGTAGAGGAGTAACGTGGGAGAAGATGAGGGGATGGAGGGCTGTGATCAGGTTGGAGATGGATCCTGTGGCTGAAAATGGTTGTAGTTTAAAATTGATTAAAAGTTGTGTGATTTATGTTTATAAAATTCGAGTAAACTTCAAATATTCATAACTTTTTCATACGAGGTCGAAAAAATGCAAACTCAGTTGTGTTGGAATCGTATGGACGAGCACTATGCGATGGAGTTGGTTTGGAGTCGTTTGGAGTTAGTGAGAATTTTAGGTAAAATTAAACGTCCGTTTAATTTTATTCGAAATAAATCGCTAAAACGGAATTTAAAATCAAGGTGAGAACTTCTCACTCAATAGAATCAGTTTCGATTTTATTTTAAATAGTTAGATTTAAAATATTTGAATGCATGTTTGAATGTTGATTGATATCTATTGATTGTTAAAATAGACATTATACGCCGTTAGTAAGCGGATGTTATTTATTAAAAACATATACCGCGAATATTTCATAAACAGTGAAATTGGTATTATATATAATATCAATATATATATATTGGCATATGTATATATTGCAGTTGTTGATTCCCCGCATTTTTTAGCGGATGAGACCCTATTGCGCCGTTATTAAGCGGATAATATTTAATAAGAACATATACCGCGATAATTTCGTACTGGAGCGAAATTGGTATTGTGCTAATGTTTTTGGATGCAGGAAAACAGGTTGGAGGGATCCAACTGGATTCCTCAACAGTATTTATTAGATTTCAGATATTTTGATATTTGATGGATTATCATATCGATATATGATATCGTTGTAGTCGTGATTGACTATTTGGTGTGTAGCATCATTGGACCCAGATTTTGGAATTTTAAAATGATTTTAAAAGTGATTTTTGAAAATATACTATATTTTTGGAATTGACCCATTTTAAATAATTAAACGCTATAATTTTTAAAGTTATAAAATTATGGTTTTTGTGAAATATAGTTAAAAGATTGATTTTTGAAAATACGGGTTAATGATGTATAAAATAGTTTAAACTGGGATTTTTGAATTTATTGTGAAAAGTTTAAATATAGGATTTATAAAATTTAATTATTTTATAAATCAAGAGAATGGTGAAATTATAAAGGAGATTAAAGATGTTTTAAAAGAATAATATAAATTGATTTATATTAAGTGATTTATAAATGGATATTTATAAATTGAAATATAGACATTATAAAACGAGTTTTTATAAGTGTTTGAATGAAGTGAAAATGAATTTCATAAATGAATGAAATTTATAGAATTATAAACTGTGAAGTTATAAATAAAATTTATAAATAGTAAGATTTATAAATTGGTGAAGTTAATTGAGGAATAGATTTGGGTGAATAATTGAATCTTATAGGTTATAAGATTTATAATTATGAAGTTCAAAGGAACGATTTTTGCAAACAAATAGATTATAAGCACTTAACTTATAATATGAACTTTGAGTTATAATTGAGTTATAAACTGGAATAGGTTAATAAAAGAATTTATAAAAAGGAAGTTTTTATAAATAAATAGAAATGGAATGTATAAACGATGTTTTATAAATTCGCAAATGACTTATTTTGATAAGAAAATTGTTGGAACCTATTAAAGGAGTTATATTCACATTTTTGAATAGTGAATAATCCTTTGAATTAAAACGAATAAAAGGATGAGATTTCTTAATGAAGTTTATTCACATTTTTGAATAGTGAATAACACGTTAAAGAAAATGGTTTGAATGTGAATGTTTTAAATAGAATTAAAACGATCTAACGATGTTTTAAAAAGATGTTGAGATTCGAAACCATAGATTTCAACATTCATTGTTGAAATAGACGTTTTCGAGAAATAAAAGGAAATAGTGGACTATAACACTGTTGTTATAGTAAATGATTTCCGAAAGGAAATGATTTGAATAGTATTGGGATTTATATATCTATTTTAAATTCGAATCCCTATACTAGTGATTTTGGGTTGTCGTAACGATGTTTTACGCAACATTCGTTTGGCCCAAATAAATATGTTAAAGAGAATGATTTCCTTAAAGAATGAAATATATACTTAATTCGATTTAAGTATATTGAATATTTTCCAAGGTTGGAAATAAAAAGATTTGTGAATTACTTATGAATAAATAAGTATGGAAATGTTTTCCAATATGAAGTGAATATTTAGAATTTATCTTTTGAAGATAAATTGAAAATGGATAGTTGAAATCGTATATGCATGAATATTTTTGAATATAAATTCACTAAGGAATTTATAAAAGAAAGTGGAATTTGTTAAAAATAAATATTGATTTATTTTTGAAGTGTTGAAATTTTATATCTTGTAAAGATATTTTGGAAGATAAATAATTTGGAAAATTATTTGGAATCTGGTGATGTGTGCATATCCATTGATAGTTCAATAATCGACTATAAATATTTCCCTTTGAATGGGTAATTGATGTGATTTGTTTGAATTTGAATGCCACACTTATTTTTGAATAAGCGCTCACTATTCGGGTTAACCGGGAAAGGACCATGGGGTCGAATAACCCATTCCGAATATGTGATACGTCGTTGTGAATTGCATTTGAAGATCGGTGTTGAAGACCGGATATTTGCGAGAGCGATAGGATGACCTGTCGATTGACTCTGCACCGAGTTGCTCCGGTATAGAGTTCTCCATATGTGATGGTGAATCCGATCAGGATTGTGGATATCCGGATTGCAAGGACTTCTTTGTAAGTGCCTTCGGTTCTGTTCGAGCCCGGAACAGACTTGTATGGATTGTATGTCTGACATTACAAGTTGAGATATAAAGCCGATTTCATTCAAATATATTTCTGTTGGTGGCGGAGAATTTATTCTTTTAGCTTAACACCCTTCTCTGAGACGTACGAGCTCAGAGGTTATGTAGTTGAATGTTATCAGCGATGTATTCCCAATTTGGTAATGTGACATGCTGAATGATGCTGAAATGATCATTGTGTTGATTATTTGTGATAGGATCGTTTATTTGATCGTCTATCTTTGTGATCATCTCTATGATCATTTGTTGACCCAAAGCATGGCTTTTGTATAAAGTATGTTTTTGTGGACGTGAATTCGTCGAGCCTCACACCCCGTGAATGGTCAAAACAGGAAAGATGCGGCAAGGTTATGAGGGGTAGCGCCCTTTAGGATGTGTGCATTTCCTTCTGGAAAAGGGTGGTATCATGGTATGGAGCCCAGATACTTACTCATGTTGAAAACACTTTGTTATGATTGTGTGAATTGATTACGAGCGCTCGGTGAAAGGTCCCAAAGGACCGGGGGATGGCATATTCGGTCAGTTGTTACTCAGTTAGGGGTAACCCGGCCTTGTGTTGGTAGAGATCCGGTTTGGTTCTCAGGGATGTCCATCCAGAGGCATTCTCATGTGGCAATGGGAAGTTCCTTGGCCTGATCATTCGTTGGAAATCCAATTCCCAATACGAAACTTGTACGGTATTAGTTGTAGAACCTGCCATTCACTTATGGTGGTCACCACTGTTTGGATGGTAGCTATAGTAGACATAGTTCGAAATGTCTATGTTGGCTAAGATTTATATTTTACTTTCGAAATGAATTTTTTTCTACACTATGCACTAATAATAATATCAAATGTTCTTTTTAATGCGTATCAAGCATCTTTGACTATCATAAGGAGAAATCTGCTCCGATTCTGCGTTTGCATTGTGTGTGTGTGCGGGAGGCCTTATGGTAGTCTCATTTTTAAAAGCATTGCGAATTGACTTTAAAAATATTCCTCTATTTTGATTTTAAAGATAAATAAACTGTTTTGAGTTCTCACACCAGTCACATGACTGACTTGGAGTTTATTGTTTTCCTTCCTAAACTCTGGGTGCCCACCAATTTTCACACGGGCAGTCAAGAGTTAAGGTTTATCAGGATATTCTGGATATTCTGGAGTTGCTGGAGGCAAGCTGGATGGCATGGCGTATTACTAGTTTATATAGTATTTCTTTTTCCGCTGCATTGTTTGATGTTGTACACTCTGATGATATGATGTAATGAAATGTGTTGTAATGTAATAACTGATATAGTTCTTTGTTTAAAGGTTATTCATTTATTATTATATGTTGTTCCGCTGCGAATTGTGAGATTCTGATGTTGTTCTCTTGTTTTCTGTTCCGTTCTATTCTCCATTTTTCTATATTTTCAAATTTTCTGTTTTCTATGTTCTCTATTCTCTTTTTCTTCTATTTTAAAATTTTCTATCTTCCCTATCTATTTTTCTCTCTTCTTCTGCCTTTTTCTTTTCCTAAATTTTTCTTAAACCCCTAAGGGTTCGTATTTTCGTTCATCTTGAATTAATCAATGGAGATTAGTGTCTATTCAAGGAGTACGGACTTACGGGTCTTTACAGTTGGTATCAGAGCTTATGGTTAAGCGGCAACCATGGTTTTGTTGGGTATAACTCATTAGAGATAGAGTCAGCAGTACTCTAGAATGAGTTTGAGTGTAATAATAGCTATGAGAGCGTATTTGTTAGTGAATATAAAATTGTTTTATATTGTGATGATTGGTTTGTTGAGTGGTATATGAACCTTCGTCAGCGTGGTCTCGACAACTATGCCGAAGGGGTTTCTAAACACTTGAATAGAACAATTCGGCACAATATTTGTTTTAAATTGGGTAAATGAAATAATTTTACCTTGATTATATTTTATATATAAAGGAATAATTTTTTGGAATTATTAAAGTGTATATAAGTTGATTGTTTAGTTGTTTGAATAATCTAAATAAAAGAATAATTGTATAAGCAAAAGAATTATAAGAATTGAATTATAATTAAAGTGATCTACAATTGTGAAATAAACTTATATATATAAGAAGTGAAACTATATGAATATATTTATGAATATGAGTTGTAAATAAAGGTGAATTTCAAGTTAAATGGAATATAACTTAAGTGTTGTTGAATGGAATTGATATTAGTATCAAAGTAAAATTAATAAAGTTAAGTGATGAATATAAACTTGAATTATAGAAATTGAATTGAATGAAGGGATTGAATGTTAATCAATTGAATGTGAATAATTGGTATGAAATAATGAATATAAGTGTAATTCATTAAAATCTAATGTTATTAGAAAGTTGAATAAATTGAATGAAAATCAATTTAATTAAACCAATTGAAAGTGATGGTGTTAAACCAAATTGAATGAATATAAGCAAAGGAATTTGGTTGTAATTAATATACTTTGGTTGTTATATGATTGTTAGTTGATTGTATATAATTCATTAAGTGTTAATGAAAGTGAATTAATGAAATTCAATTGGAAGTTAGTGAATCTTAAATAGAATTGAATTTGATTTGGAAGTGAACCAACTTGAATATGAATTAGTGAATATGAACTAACTGAAAATGAATGTTAGTAAGAACATCCACTATTAATGAATCAAATATGATTTAGAGTGAAAACCAATTCATTAAATATTAATGAGAATATGAATGAATATTATTAGTTATGGATGATGGTTGAATATATATTGCATATGTTGTTTAGTTGCATTGCTATGTGACATATATAGTTATTATGGAGATATATGTTGTATATTGATAATATTATCTATATGCATGGTTCTCATATTATTTGTTGAGTGATTAGTAGGTGCGGATCGCGTTTGCTTCGCATTTGGAGCTCGCTTTCGCGCTATATTAGCCGTATATTCTTGCTAATAAAATATAAGGTACATATCTCGGATTAAATATCGCACTTTTATACTTTTTTCCCTGCGGGATGCCTCATTACTTGATGAGATGTATATTTGTGATATATATACTGTCATTTTTTTTTCGGATCGAGCCGCGCAAAGGAGACTATGGCGAATTTTTCCGAAAATTTAAGGCGTTAGAAAAATTTAAGAAATTTGGGAAAATTTTGAAAACTATAACTTTGATTTTGGAATTGAAAGTTAAATGATATAGTTTGGTTTTTGAAAAGATAACTAAGTATGATTTGAAAACTTAGTAAAGTATTGTAAAAAGTTTAACTATGGATTTTGGGAAAGTTAATAAATTCTATAACTTTTCTTACTTGTAATTTCGAGGACGAAATTCTTCTAAGGGGGGAAGATTGTAACGATCCAGAATTTTTATTAATTAAAATATGAATATTTAATTAATTTTAAATATTAATAAGTGAATTTTTAAGTCAAATAAATTTTTATTTTGAATTATTGGATTTAATTGGATAATTAAATCGATAATTTAATATGTTAAATTATGGAAATAATTGAAAATTGAGTTAAATATGATAGAAAATGATTATTAAAATTTTATTTTATCATATTGGAGTTAGAATGATATTTTAGAACTTTTAAAATCGAATTAAAAATTAATTTGTGAAAATTGAATATTTTAATATTTAATAATCGACCGTAAAATAGCCAATTTTTGAACAGTCTCAGAATTGAACGAAACCAGTTCCATTGGATCCATAATAGTTAGTTATTACTGGATTTCAATTTTCGTGTCAATCGGAGTTATCGTTTGATCGTGGCAGCTCGAAACGCATCGAATCGTTTTTAATTTAAATTTGGCGAGTCAAAATAGCCATTTTTCAAAAAGTCTCGGATTTCGACGAAACCAGTTTCATCGGATCCGTAATGTGATATTATTGTAAGGTTTCAAATTTCAAGTCAATTGGATTTACCGTTTGTCCGGTACAAATTAAAACGCCTAGAAATCGATTTAAATCGGTTTAATTTAAATTGAACGTTTTTAGCTATAACTCGCACAGATGTCCGAATTAGCTTCCGAAACCTGTTCCATTGTGTCCGGAACGTGGGATAAACCCTAGGAATGTCAGTTTCGGCGCCTAAATCGAAGTTCGGAATTTTCGGATGAATAGTGTCGTTCAAAACTCTATAAATACACACCCACACCCTTCATAAATTAAAAAAAAAATATCTCTAAACCTAACCCTAGCCGCCACTTTAATAACCAATGGCCAGAAATCGCTCTCACTTCTTCATCAATCTCTCTCAATCCGTAAAGAATTACGCGAAGTGTTTAACACGGAAGTCGATGAGCTCGGCGAGAGCTTCGATTCCATGCGGAGATGATCGGAAACGGCGCGACGTGGAGGGAGCAAGGGGGGCCGTTCTCTTCAGGCCACGCACGCAAAACGAGGCTAATTTGACAGCCGAGCTTCAGGTGGTTGAGGCCAGAGGTAGAGGAAGTTGAGAGCTTTCGCGTGGCGGTGGTTTGATCGGGTTTCATCGAGTATTGACGGAGTATAATTAAACCCTAATCTAAGCAAGTGGGTTTTGTTGTGCGGCCTCAACCTGTAGAGGAGTAACGTGGGAGAAGATGAGGGGATGGAGGGCTGTGATCAGGTTGGAGATGGATCCTGTGGCTGAAAATGGTTGTAGTTTAAAATTGATTAAAAGTTGTGTGATTTATGTTTATAAAATTCGAGTAAACTTCAAATATTCATAACTTTTTCATACGAGGTCGAAAAAATGCAAACTCAGTTGTGTTGGAATCGTATGGATGAGCACTACGCGATGGAGTTGGTTTGGAGTCGTTTGGAGTTAGTGAGAATTTTGGGTAAAATTAAACGTCCGTTTAATTTTATTCGAAATAAATCGCTAAAACGGAATTTAAAATCAAGGTGAGAACTTCTCACTCAATAGAATCAGTTTCGATTTTATTTTAAATAGTTAGATTTAAAATATTTGAATGCATGTTTGAATGTTGATTGATATCTATTGTTTGTTAAAATAGACATTATACGCCGTTAGTAAGCGGATGTTATTTATTAAAAACATATACCGCGAATATTTCATAAACAGTGAAATTGGTATTATATATAATATCAATATATATATATATTGGCATATGTATATATTGCAGTTGTTGATTCCCCGCATTTTTTAGCGGATGAGACCCTATTGCGCCGTTATTAAGCGGATAATATTTAATAAGAACATATACCGCGATAATTTCGTACTGGAGCGAAATTGGTATTGTGCTAATGTTTTTGGATGCAGGAAAACAGGTTGGAGGGATCCAACTGGATTCCTCAACAGTATTTATTAGATTTCAGATATTTTGATATTTGATGGATTATCATATCGATATATGATATCGTTGTAGTCGTGATTGACTATTTGGTGTGTAGCATCATTGGACCCAGATTTTGGAATTTTAAAATGATTTTAAAAGTGATTTTTGAAAATATACTATATTTTTGGAATTGACCCATTTTAAATAATTAAACGCTATAATTTTTAAAGTTATAAAATTATGGTTTTTGTGAAATATAGTTAAAAGATTGATTTTTGAAAATACGGGTTAATGATGTATAAAATAGTTTAAACTGGGATTTTTGAATTTATTGTGAAAAGTTTAAATATAGGATTTATAAAATTTAATTATTTTATAAATCAAGAGAATGGTGAAATTATAAAGGAGATTAAAGATGTTTTAAAAGAATAATATAAATTGATTTATATTAAGTGATTTATAAATGGATATTTATAAATTGAAATATAGACATTATAAAACGAGTTTTTATAAGTGTTTGAATGAAGTGAAAATGAATTTCATAAATGAATGAAATTTATAGAATTATAAACTGTGAAGTTATAAATAAAATTTATAAATAGTAAGATTTATAAATTGGTGAAGTTAATTGAGGAATAGATTTGGGTGAATAATTGAATCTTATAGGTTATAAGATTTATAATTATGAAGTTCAAAGGAACAATTTTTGCAAACAAATAGATTATAAGCACTTAACTTATAATATGAACTTTGAGTTATAATTGAGTTATAAACTGGAATAGGTTAATAAAAGAATTTATAAAAAGGAAGTTTTTATAAATAAATAGAAATGGAATGTATAAACGATGTTTTATAAATTCGCAAATGACTTATTTTGATAAGAAAATTGTTGGAACCTATTAAAGGAGTTATATTCACATTTTTGAATAGTGAATAATCCTTTGAATTAAAACGAATAAAAGGATGAGATTTCTTAATGAAGTTTATTCACATTTTTGAATAGTGAATAACACGTTAAAGAAAATGGTTTGAATGTGAATGTTTTAAATAGAATTAAAACGATCTAACGATGTTTTAAAAAGATGTTGAGATTCGAAACCATAGATTTCAACATTCATTGTTGAAATAGACGTTTTCGAGAAATAAAAGGAAATAGTGGACTATAACACTGTTGTTATAGTAAATGATTTCCGAAAGGAAATGTTTTGAATAGTATTGGGATTTATATATCTATTTTAAATTCGAATCCCTATACTAGTGATTTTGGGTTGTCGTAACGATGTTTTACGCAACATTCGTTTGGCCCAAATAAATATGTTAAAGAGAATGATTTCCTTAAAGAATGAAATATATACTTAATTCGATTTAAGTATATTGAATATTTTCCAAGGTTGGAAATAAAAAGATTTGTGAATTACTTATGAATAAATAAGTATGGAAATGTTTTCCAATATGAAGTGAATATTTAGAATTTATCTTTTGAAGATAAATTGAAAATGGATAGTTGAAATCGTATATGCATGAATATTTTTGAATATAAATTCACTAAGGAATTTATAAAAGAAAGTGGAATTTGTTAAAAATAAATATTGATTTATTTTTGAAGTGTTGAAATTTTATATCTTGTAAAGATATTTTGGAAGATAAATAATTTGGAAAATTATTTGGAATCTGGTGATGTGTGCATATCCATTGATAGTTCAATAACCGACTATAAATATTTCCCTTTGAATGGGTAATTGATGTGATTTGTTTGAATTTGAATGCCACACTTATTTTTGAATAAGCGCTCACTATTCGGGTTAACCGGGAACGGACCATGGGGTCGTATAACCCATTTCGAATATGTGATACGTCGTTGTGAATTGCATTTGAAGATCGGTGTTGAAGACCGGATATTTGCGAGAGCGATAGGATGACCTGTCGATTGACTCTGCACCGAGTTGCTCCGGTATAGAGTTCTCCATATGTGATGGTGAATCCGATCAGGATTGTGGATATCCGGATTGCAAGGACTTCTTTGTAAGTGCCTTCGGTTCTGTTCGAGCCCGGAACAGACTTGTATGGATTGTATGTCTGACATTACAAGTTGAGATATAAAGCCGATTTCATTCAAATATATTTCTGTTGGTGGCGGAGAATTTATTCTTTTAGCTTAACACCCTTCTCTGAGACGTACGAGCTCAGAGGTTATGTAGTTGAATGTTATCAGCGATGTATTCCCAATTTGGTAATGTGACATGCTGAGTGATGCTGAAATGATCATTGTGTTGATTATTTGTGATAGGATCGTTTATTTGATCGTCTATCGTTGTGATCATCTCTATGATCATTTGTTGACCCAAAGCATGGCTTTTGTATAAAGTATGTTTTTGTGGACGTGAATTCGTCGAGCCTCACACCCCGTGAATGGTCAAAACAGGAAAGATGCGGCAAGGTTATGAGGGGTAGCGCCCTTTAGGATGTGTGCATTTCCTTCTGGAAAAGGGTGGTATCACGGTATGGAGCCCAGATACTTACTCATGTTGAAAACACTTTGTTATGATTGTGTGAATTGATTACGAGCGCTCGGTGAAAGGTCCCAAAGGACCGGGGGATGGCATATTCGGTCAGTTGTTACTCAGTTAGGGGTAACCCGGCCTTGTGTTGGTAGAGATCCGGTTTGGTTCTCGGGGATGTCCATCCAGAGGCATTCTCATGTGGCAATGGGAAGTTCCTTGGCCTGATCATTCGTTGGAAATCCAATTCCCAATACGAAACTTGTACGGTATTAGTTGTAGAACCTGCCATTCACTTATGGTGGTCACCACTGTTTGGATGGTAGCTATAGTAGACATAGTTCGAAATGTCTATGTTGGCTAAGATTTATATTTTACTTTCGAAATGAATTTTTTTCTACACTATGCACTAATAATAATATCAAATGTTCTTTTTAATGCGTATCAAGCATCTTTGACTATCATAAGGAGAAATCTGCTCCGATTCTGCGTTTGCATTGTGTGTGTGTGCGGGAGGCCTTATGGTAGTCTCATTTTTAAAAGCATTGCGAATTGACTTTAAAAATATTCCTCTATTTTGATTTTAAAGATAAATAAACTGTTTTGAGTTCTCACACCAGTCACATGACTGACTTGGAGTTTATTGTTTTCCTTCCTAAACTCTGGGTGCCCACCAATTTTCACACGGGCAGTCAAGAGTTAAGGTTTATCAGGATATTCTAGATATTCTGGAGTTGATGGAGGCAAGCTGGATGGCATGGCGTATTACTAGTTTATATAGTATTTCTTTTTCCGCTGCATTGTTTGATGTTGTACACTCTGATGATATGATGTAATGAAATGTGTTGTAATGTAATAACTGATATAGTTCTTTGTTTAAAGGTTATTCATTTATTATTATATGTTGTTCCGCTGCGAATTGTGAGATTCTGATGTTGTTCTCTTGTTTTCTGTTCCGTTCTATTCTCCATTTTTCTATATTTTCAAATTTTCTGTTTTCTATGTTCTCTATTCTCTTTTTCTTCTATTTTAAAATTTTCTATCTTCCCTATCTATTTTTCTCTCTTCTTCTGCCTTTTTCTTTTCCTAAATTTTTCTTAAACCCCTAAGGGTTCGTATTTTCGTTCATCTTGAATTAATCAATGGAGATTAGTGTCTATTCAAGGAGTACGGACTTACGGGTCTTTACACTACTACTCATATGTTTAAGTACATTGTTATTCTTAATTGAAATCAACTCATTATTATTCATCTCACTCACGTTAGGCTAAGAATTACACGTTGCATTATGAGGATTTTCATCAAATGTTTGAGAATTGTTCTCCTTTTGTTTTTCCTAGCTTAAAACCTCGCTAAATTCAATAGTGTATTTTTTCTCTATGTCCCCAATATGTGCATTTACTGTAGTATGTATCATATTCATCTATTTAGATAGTTGATTCTTACCATCGAAATTTCGTTTCGATAGTTAGTTTTCTCATGGAACTTTACCTTGTAGTTCCATCTTAAAACTTAAACTAACATCCATTCTGATTGAAACCCTTATGACTGTCTTAATACATTATCTCTCTTATCACACCCTATTATTTTTTGAATCGAAATAAGTGGCTAAAATCATGGAGCTTGGTTGGAGGCTAAATAGAAGGGCTGCGGATCCTTTGTTCTCATTTAACTGTATTTAACATATCAAGGATTTGAGTACCTTACGTCTATTTTAATAAAGAATACTTGGGACTATCTAACGATCCTCCTCTGATGACAATAAGATGTATGTTCCACATAAAAATATTAAATTTTACAAACACTCTGCAATTATCTAACTCTAAATCAGGCATGCATGTGCATGCACACACAATTAGAGTATATTGCCACATTATTTAACTAACCATGATAAGAAATCTTTAATGAAATGGATATATTATTTAATTAACATGTGTGTATTTGGTGATTATACTATATATATATATATATATATATATATATATATATATATATATATTGGTAAACTAGGCTGCCATGTCCTAAACACACACGCACATACAAATGGAGAGACATTATAGTATTATTATTTAACTAAGTATGATCAGTAATATTCAATGAAATAGATGATTTTGTCTATATTTGGTGATCATACCAAGTAGACATATAAGTAGATATGTCTGCCATCTGCCAGATGCGCGTGTGTACCCACTCACATCCGTACATTGCATGCTTGCACAAACGGGTGCACATACATAAAGAGAAAAAAAGATAGAGATTTAAAAAACCTATAGACTAAAATTACATATACTTGGTTTAAACTTTTTAAAACTTGCACTGTCATTGAGTTTTAAAGAATATTTATTTATTATGGATGATAGGCATACAATAAAATTTTATTTATGTAAAACTATTAGCATTTAAGCAATGTTTGTTAAGTTATTGTACTACATGCTATACTATTTAAACCTGGATAGTGTTTGTGCATGTATGTATATGCATGTGTGCATCACTTTCTCTGCTCTTTTTTTAATTGTACGTGGGAATTATTTTTGGCATATTGCAAACGTGAGAACCTTATTTTTTTTCGAAGTAATTGATTGCTACCTATTTTCATATGCACTATTTTGAAAAAATGTTTATACTATATAGTTTCATTGGAGCAGAATTTTTTGGTATAAAGTATGTGTAGTACAACAAAAATGCTTCTTAACCAATGAAATAAAAAAAATACATGGAACTTGTGACATTTTGATTTGTGTTCTCTACTCTTTTTTAATGTATGATGCACAAATTATATTCTAGAGTTTCTCAAAGGTGTTTGTAATACTTCGTATTTTTTATGTGTTTTACTAAGTAACATGTCTATACCAATGGGAGCACATCATTAAAACAATCATATATGACTTCAAATACATTTGGGACTGCACAACAAGACATGCCATTTAATGTAACAATGGCACCCAAATATGCACCAATATTCACACCTCCATCAGATTTCACAGCTTTCTATGACTTATCAACTGCCTTGCTATTTCGAAGAAAGTCAACCTGATGAAGTATGCTATAAATAAATTTGTTTCTTTTGTTTCTTTGACCGTTTACGTGGTTTTCCTTCTTAGGGCAATACATGTACATATGTGTTAGTGCGTACATTTCCTTTGCTTTTGTTAGTGGGTATCCTCCATTTGTTTTTCTTGTTAAGGTACTCGGTTTTTTATGTGTGTAAAGCTAGGACCAATATCTTTCTTTAGTTAGCATCATTTTGTAGTCCCCTGATATCAAACATAAGTTTTTATTTAAATAGTTGTTCTTTATCTCTCATGTCATATGGGTCAAATATTTAAATATATACTTGTGATTGATATCGAGAGGCTATAAACGAAGTTGGGTTTACGGCCGTTGTACAAGCTGCAAAAAGACATATGCCACCCGATAATCTAATGTGTGAAAATCACTATGAAGTTAAAATACTTATGTCGGCTTTTGGTTTACCTTATCAGAAAATAGATACGTGTTTAAGAGGCTGCATGTTGTTTTGAAAAGAAGACGCAAACCTTAGAAATTGTAAAATTTGTAACCAGGAGAGATACAAACCAAGAAAAAAGAAGGGGAAAGAAGATCCGTACAAGCGTATGCATTACTTACCCATAACTCCAAGGCTTCAAAGATTATATGCATCTTCTATAACTGCATCTAATATGAGATGATATAGTGTGAGAACGGAGGAAGAGGGTACGTTAACACATCCGGCCGATGGAGAAGCATGGAAGCATTTCGATAAAACGTATCCAAATTTTGCAGCAGAGAGTCGAACTGATAGATTAGGATTATGTTCGGACGATTTTTCTCCATTTTCTCAATTAGGTTCTAAATATTCATCCTAGCCCATTATCGTCACACCGTATAATTTACCTCCATGCATGTGTATGAAAGCGTAATATATGTTTCTTACTTTGTCGTTTCTGGCCCCAACGATCCGACACAAGGAATCGGTGTATATTTACAACCGTTGATTGAGGAGTTAAAAATACCGTGGAACGAAGGAGTAGAAACATATGATGTGTCCAAGAAGAAAATTTTTCGTATGTTTGCTTCTTTGTTTGGACTATAAGTGATTTTCCTGCCTATACAATGCTTTCAGGATGGAGTACTGCCGGTCGTCTAGCATGTCCATATTGCATGGATGAAACACGAGCGTTTTCTTTACCTCATGGTAAGAA
Source organism: Allium cepa (assembly GCA_030765085.1). NCBI lineage: Eukaryota > Viridiplantae > Streptophyta > Magnoliopsida > Asparagales > Amaryllidaceae > Allium > Allium cepa. Next base: position 1,050,542,782 of record CM060941.1, read on the forward strand.
AATTTCATGGTTTGACTATCATTGATATTTTCTCCATGTAAATCATCCCTTTAGAGGAGACAAGAAATTTTTTTTAGCTAATAGAGTAGAAAACCAGACAACCACCGACGATATGGTCAAGTGAAGACATATATGAACTTGTTAGGGACTATCCAAAGATATATGAAACTGGAGAGCAAACAGAAATTGAAGGCAAATCAGTTGTTCATAACTGGTGCAAACAAACTATTTTTTGGAAGTTACCATATTGGAAACATCTTCTGCTTTGTTATAATATAAATGTGATGCACAATGAGAATATTGTATTTGATAGTGTTTTAACACAATTTTGAATGTGAAAGGGAAGACGAAGGATGATTTGAAACCAAAACATGATATAGAAGAATTATGCAAACGCCTTGAGCTTCATATGAAACCAAATGACAGTAGAAAACCCAAAGCATGTTACGGATTAGATAATAATCATGTTAAAGCTGTGTTAAAATGGATGGAAAGGTTAAGATTTCCTGATGCGATATCATCAAATCTATGTAGATGTGTTGGCTTTAAAAATGGTAGATTGAGCGGAATGAAAAGTCACGACTGTCACATAATGATGGAAAATTTATTTCCCATTATGTTCAAAGAACTACTGTCGTTAAAAGTTTGGAAGGTAGTAACGGAGCTTAGTATGTTTTACAAAGAGCTTTGTTCGACTACTTTAAAAGTGCAACGCTTACGTAAACTTGAAGTGGATATTCCTATATTGCTTTGCAAATTAGAGAAAATATTTCCGCAAGGTTTTTTAATGTAATGGAATATTTACATGTTCATCTCCCATCTGAAGCACGAAATTCGAGGTCCTGTTCAATATGGATGGATGTATCTATTTGAGAGGTATGTAATATGTTATCACGTAACTTAATTGCATTTGAAAGATGAAATTAATATAAATTAATTTTGCATAGATATTTGAAACATCTGAAGAAAAAAGTGAGACAAAAAGCACGAGTTGAAGGTTCGATATATAAATCTTACATCGAAGAAGAAGCTTCGTTCTTTTTCTCTCACTATTTCAGTGACCATGTGAATATTTCATTTGAAAGTGTTCCTCGTAATGACGAAGGCGACGAACAAGAGTCCTCTCAAGCAATGTTATCTATTTTTAGACAACATGGCCGGCCTTTTGTAAAATGTGTAGAAATATGGCTAGACGATAGAGATCTTCATGTAGCACATACTTATATTCTTCTAAATTGTACCGAGGTTGCACCGTTTGTTAGGTAATCTGAAATAATAATTTGTATTTTATTCTTTTCTATGATGCATGCGCGTGTATAACCTAATGTAATAATTTATTTATATAAACAGTGTTTTTATGAACGTGAACATCTGAACGGAGATCTTAGTAAAGAATTTTCCGGTTGGTTTTCAAATTACGTTTGTGAGGTGAGAAATTGTGTTGTTGACGAAGGGTTGAAACATCTTGCGATGGGACCAAAAAGAGTGGTCAAGACATATCCAATATATTTCGTCAATGGATATAAATTTAACACCAAAGAATACGGTGTAGAAAAATTAACAAATAATACTGGTGTTTTTGTTAAAGGTAGTGACGATCCAGAAAATCACTTAAATGATTTTTATAGCATTCTAACACAAATTTTGCAACTGACATATTTATCACGACCCATGGAGGAGGTGTTTCTATTTAGATGCAATTGGTTTAGAAATGTTTCAGGTTCTGCAATTAATGTGCACAAGGATTATAATCTTATCGAAATAAAGCATACATCGCAGTATCACAGTATGATCCTTTTGTACTAGCCAAACAAGCATTGCAAGTTTATTACGCTCCTTATCCGTCTCTAAAAAGAGATAAAGTAGATTGGTCTGCAGTTTTGAAATCAAAGGCCAGATTCACATTCGATGGGAATAATATTCCGGACAAACAAGCTTATCAGGCAGATCTTGAGCAAAATAACGAAATAATAATTACAAAGGATCGTACAGATTTTGGTCCTTTGATCGATTAATCAAATGTTTTGGTAGAAGCGTTTGACGGTGCAGAGGAAAATATCATGGAAAACGAGACCGAATTTGAATCAGAAGACAATGATGACTGATATATAAATCTGAATATGGTTTTTTTGCAATTGATGTAACTATGTTGAATTCTTGATGTGTTATGAAATTGAAGTGACTATGAAATCAAATATGTTTACCATTGTTTACATGTTTTATGTCATTTTCATTTTTCATTTTTCATTTATTTAGCAACTTTTATTAAAAATGCAATGAAATCTGCTTATCGTCGGAACAGTACACCCATTATGAATCAGGTATAACACACTTCCATTTCTATTTCCATTTCAGTCATTAATTAAGCAATTTATACCGTTGATGTCATTTACATATGAAATATGTTTCATTATCATGTTATTATTCTCTTATATAATGATGTGTATATATGTCACAGGATTATCATAATGTCATATAGAGGTAGGAGCTCTTCCCGATCATCAGGAGACGATGGCAGTGGCCCATCGTAAGAGTCACAACGTCCAGTAGTTTCATTAGTCCCTAGAGCAGGGGGTAAGAATTAAATTTTATTCATCATCTTATTTTTTTATGATATACGTACGTACTTATCTATATCATATTTAAAAACAGAGGGTTCGACCTACTTCTCTCGAAGGTTGTGCTGGATGTCTCTAGAGCTTCTTATCTTAGTAGGATGAGTGCTTGCTGGCCAAAGTGGGATAACATCCCTCCTCACATCATAGAGTGTATATGGCAGGATGTCCTAATATGTATATTTTTCTGTTTTCCATTTTTAATTCGTTTTTGTCGTTTTTCTACTATTTATCGTTTATAGTGCAATTTTTTTTTTTGCTTTTTATCGTGAAACATAGGCTGAGATAGACATCCAGACAGACGATATGCTGCTGGCACGAGGATACTGGATGAAGAAGATGCGCAAGAACTATAGAGACTCGATATCTGAAATTAAGAAATCTGGTAAGAAACCACAGTGGATGGGGGAGAGCGTATGGCAAGCATGGTTTGAATACTGGGAAACTGACGAGGCGAAGGAAAGTATACTAAATGTTTTGAATTATTAATTTGGCGTGATCGAAAAATAATCTATCAAATTTTGAATGACAGGCAGAGTCGGATAGAAACTCTGCAAACAGAAATATAAATCCGTCACTCATCGTGGAGGGTCGAAGTCATTTCAGTAGTATCGGTAGGAGTTGGTAAATTTATTGAATGATAATTGTAAATAGTTTATGCTACATAATTTTAAATGTATAATAATTGTATGCAAAAATCAACTTTAGAAAGCTGAGGCACAGGGTCCCGTGGGCTATATGCACGTATTCACTCGTATGCATGCTGTCGAGCATGTAAATCCGAATGGGACTGTTTCATATACATAGCAGGACGATAAATCCAGCAAGAGCCATGTAAGCATATTTCATTTTATGCAGTATTAGTAATTGTTCTGCTTGTTAAACTATAATGAAATAAGATATGATGTTATTAATTTGTTAATGCAGGAAAAGTTTATGGAGCAGCGCCAGAAACTCCTTGCTGATACGGGTCGAGATCAGCTGACGACTGATGAGGAGGATGCTATTTTTGAGTCCGTTATGGATCCAGCACAGCATGGAAGACGATACGGATTTGGTAATCAAGTGGTAAATAATTTATTTTACAGCTAATTTGATATTTAAGTCATAATTCTATGTTGGAATCTATAATTTTGTCTTGAAATACTTCAAATATGCTATTTGGACCTTTTCAAAACAATAAACTTGAATTTTATTCATTTTTCCATTATTTAAAAATATTTGAACCTTGAAAAAATCCTCCATATTGAATTTGAATTCAAACCAACCAAACGACTTTATCACACCAGTACAACACAAGAAAACAGAAGATATGAACGTTATGTTACTTACTAGCTTGTAGAGATATGCACATACACTTACAGAGATCACACAGCTAAATCAAATATTTATTGCAGGCCAATAGTCAGAGACGGGGTCGGCGGAATAGAGCTTAGAGCAATCTAGCAGATATCGAAGATTTGCGGGCTAGAGTGTCCCAACTAGAGGAGCAGAACCTCCAACAGCCATGCAGACCACACAGTTGCTAGAGTACATGCAGCAGTATGGTGGCCGCTTTCCTTCCTCGGCTGGCTCTGGATCTGGAGGAGTGTAACAACCCGCATATTTTACGATCGAGTATTTAAATATTTTATTTAAATATTTTCATCGTTAGTCGGATTTTAGTCCGAAAAGCTACTTTTTGCAAACAGTCAAATTAGGACTCGAGACCACCCTCATTGAGTTCAAAATGACGTTTGCGATCTTTTGGGTATAAACTTCGATATGTTTGGAGAGAGAAGAATTTTGCTACTTTTTCACTTAGGGCATTGGTTTTGTTTCAGCTCATTAGACCCAAGCTTCACCCCTCTTCTCTTCATTACTTCCTTCCTATTTCCTAATACTCAAGCTTTAGCAACAATGGAGAGAGGAATGGAAAATTAAAACTCCAAGCCCTAGTTTCCATTCGCAAATCAAGTTCTAGCCCCAAATTTATAGAAGAAGCTTTGGTAAGCCTCCTCCTCTTCTTCTCCAACTCATTCTCTTACCAATTTCAGAAATTCCTAAACCTAATTTAGGAAATGTTTCTCTTTTTAGCTTAGATTCGAGCTTGTTGGGTTGGAATTGAAGAGTGATTGTCGTTGCCTTTGCTCTATAGCTTCTCCTTCAATAGTTTTGGGTTTAAAGGTGAGATTTTTATCTCACATCTTAGTCTATAATTATCTTCGATTGTTAGGTATGAATTCCTAACACTTATTCTTGTGCAATTGATTTTGGTTTAAATTGATTTGGTATATATTCCAACTTTTGGTGTTTTGAAATCAAAATCTATGAAAATCCTATTATGGATATTTGGACATTGATATTTGAGGTGTATCGAAGAGCTGTTAGGGCTGGGTTGTCGCGTGGCGTAAATCCTTAGTCGTTATTTGCTCGTTCAGTCGCTTCCGATATTCATTTGGCTACTTTTGGTTGAGGTTCAGGGAATGCCCTGAACCACAGTTTCAAACATCTGAATCCATTTATTAGACGACTGAATATTATACTGGGAATTTTTATTCCCCAGTATTCAGACGTCTGAATTAAAATTCCAGACGTCTGAATATGCTCGTGAGCAAGCAGAAAGGAAATAGGCTAAAAAATGCCTATTTCAGACGTCTGAAATATAGGGTTCAGACGTCTGAATTATGTTCTGGAAAACTTTTATTTTTCCAGATTTAGACGTCTGAATCCTTGATTTCAAACGTCTGAATCTGCTGTATGGGCTTGATTTTTGCCTATTTAGCTTGAGATTCCAAATTTAATCGATTCATGTTGTTTCCCTTTTGTTGGTATCATTTATTATCGACTTTGATGGCATTTTCTTCAGGATCTTTGGGAATATCCATTTTGATGGATTCAGTATCGATTTCTTTGGATTTTATTCATGTCTTTGAATGTGATTTTGGTGATTGATTGTTCTACAATCATTTTTGTGATTTGTCACTTTAAAAATATAAAGGTTTTCCATACTAGTAGTAAATATCAAAACTTTTTTATCAAAACGATTTCAACACTATTTTATTACAAAGCTCGTTTCTTAAACCGTTTTCCAATCTACTAGTATATACAAACCTTTACCTCACTCGTATGAGAAATCTAATTAAACGACTTAGTAAAACAAGTGGTATGAAACGCTTGCGTTTACTTCGTCGGTTAATTCTTGGACTTCTTCGATTAAATCTCTTGTGACAATTTTAGAGTGAAGATTTACAATTTGTTCGTAAATATTTAAGTTAATCTAGTGGTTATGGGACATGAAGTTAAGCTCATATATTTACTAGCTTAGTGTAATTGACACTTCTTGATGATCGACGATGATCATTTTTGTGACTTAGACTAGCAATGTGCGATGTCTCTTTGTCTGCGAGGGAGACTAAACCCCGTTTTTGTGGAGTTTCGGCTCAAAATTGATGGGGTAGCGACCCATGGTCTTCGGGCCGTTTTGTGGAGCTTCGCCTCAAAATAAATGGTTAGCAACCATGGAATAGCGTTCCGTTTTGTGATACACGTGTTGGTGAGCTTTCATGCTCCCGTTTTATGATAGGCCTCCCCCTTTTTGTAATTCCTAGATTTCCATTGATGATTTCTAGAATTTGTATTTCACTAATTTTAGTGATTTACATTGATAAGTTTTATCAATATTTGTGCATTGGTGAATTTGTGTGTCATTAACTTTTGTGATTGGCATTGATATAACTGTCAATATTTATGGTTTGGTGAATACAAATAAAGAGTATGACATTCTTTTGATCTTTGAGAAGATTCTTATGATATTGATTAATCTCTAGTTGATTTTCAATTACATACTTATCACAGTATGCCATTATGGTTATTATATGTTCTTGTCATATCTCTTATTCTATATCATTTCATCTGATATTTATAGGTAGACTGATCCGTTTATTATTTTCTTATTAAATAATACTTGGGTCAGACCGAGATGTTATAGGTGCTTCTGCTTGACTTCTCATCTGGGATTATTATCATGATTTTTTTTCGCTACCTACTTAGATTAGTAGTTTTTGGTTGTATACATTTGAGATATAGACTCATTGATGTATACTTATTCTTTTGTGTTGCACTTGTAACTATTCTTTTGTGATATTGTGGATCTTGTTTGACCACTACTCTGATATACACTTTCATGTGTAATATTCGTATCTGTTTCCGCCTTTGTGATATGAACTTCTGTGACTGATTTATGTTACGCTTATTTCTATATTTGTTTCCGAAGATATTAGCCACTGTGTAGTAGCTTTGAGTTTGCATCAGTATGTCGGATTCCCTCTTGAAATGCAAGTTATATTTTTATCTGGCATATCGGTACTCGCACAAAGCAATTGCACAAATGGTCGCTCCTCAACAACCTTATTCTCCTCGCTAGTTGACGGCATTACCCCGTAGTGTCCTTGGCTAGCGTGGGTATAGAGGTGGGGCGTCACAACTTGGTATCAGAGCCAAACTTCGGAAAAATGTAGAATAATTTAACAAGGATCATCATCCTAAGTCCATCTTAGGAGTCGTGCCTTAGGATTTAATTCGTGTCTTCGTACCGTTCTATCCTATTTTCATTTATGATTCCTTGTTTTAACAATCATTAATGTTTGATATTCAATTTGTGAATAACCTTTTTCTTCTTCCTTCTCCTTTCTTAAGGAAGAGAAATGGTTAGACCAGGCCGTCCCAGCGCCGGTCAATCTAGTGCTACTCCCCAGGATGGAGTTTTTATGTCTGGCCAGTAGCTTCTTGATCTAGTAAAGAATGCTCAAGCAGCCGTTCTAATCCGAAACCTACTCACCCTAAATCAGGGTTTGCACGCTTGTGCAGTGACTATACCAACTTGGGTGGGAAGCCATTTAAAGGTTCTGAAACCATTATTGAAGTCCAGGCTTGGTTAAGACATGCGATCGAATCTTTTCACGCATGAATCTTATTGATCTTCATCGTGTTCAGGTGGCCTCTAGTATGCTCCTAAAAAGAGCCTTAGACTGGTACGAGCTTTTAATTTCTGAAATAAATGAAGCAGATCTTACTTGAGAGAAATTCAGGGAACGCTTCGAATTAAAATTTGTGCCAGAAGCTGAGAAGGTGACTTTGTCTCGCCGTTTTATAGACCTTGTTCAAGGTGGATCCTCCGTGGCAGATTATGTCGCATCCTTCAAGTCACTTTCTAAATTCCGGATCGAGTACATAAACACCCCATTGAAGAAGAACCAAAGATTTGTTTATGGCTTGAACAAAAATCTCAAGAAGCCATTACTTCTAAAATTAGAAGTTTCTTTTGATCAACTCATTGATATCGCTCTTCGTCTTGAAGAGGCGGATAAGGAGAGTGATGTTGAAGTGGTGGGTGCCAAGCCAAACTTCAACAACAAGAAAAAGCCTAGTAAGTTCAAGGGTCCTTATCCCAACAAGAAAGGGAAGCAAGCAACTCTGGTGGCAAAGACTTCTTCCTTTAGTAGTGGGCAATGCTACAACTGTGGTTCTAAGGACCATTTTGCGAACAAGTGTTCAAAGCCTCGTGCTTGTTGCTATTGCAAAAGCCCGGATCATTATTTATCTTCATGTCCCAAACTTCAAGGAAAGAAGGAGGGAAAGCTTAATGTTGCTCAAGCCCCTAGCAACACTTCTCGTGGTCAAGGTATTTCTCATTCTATCCTTGATGGCATTATTTTATTTCGTGATCAACCTATTCGAGTTCTTTTTGATACGGGTGCGTCCCATTCTTTTATATCAAAGGAACTTGTTGATACTTTTTCTTTAATTGTTGTTGCTTTAATGACTTCTTTGAGAATCGCGAATCCGGTTGGTGGATCCGCAACACTCAGTTTACTTTGTAAAGATGTCGAGATTGTTTTATGTGATTTTTCTTTCCAAGTCGATTTGCATGTCATGCGTTACTTAGGCTTTGGAATGGTTTTGGGAATGGATTGGCTTAACCATTACGAAGCTCAAATCTTATGTCCTGAGCGGACTATTCATCTTCGACATCCTCAATCTGTTAAGAAGATTTCTATTGATCTTAAAGATTCGAATTCCAACTTGACTGCTTCTTTGTATTCTTTAAATCCTCATGATGACGATAATGATGACGAGGAAGATGTCATTTCTCTTATTCACGTTGTTCGTGAATTTTCCGACATATTTGAGCCCGTTTTAGGATTACCACCTAAGCGAGCAATTGAGTTCAGAATTAATCTCATCCCTGGAGCTCAACCTATCACTCGTCGTCCTTATCGCATGTCCAATAGGGAAAATGAGGAGATGCGCAAACAATTGTCCGAATTGGAGACAAAGCAATTTATTCGCTCTAGTTCCTCGCTTTGGGAAGCTTCGGCTATTTTCGTGAAGAAATCTGATGGTATGCTTAGGCTTTGCGTTGACTACCACAAGCTTAATGATCTTACTGTCAAAAATAAATATCCTTTACCACGGATTGATGATCTATTCGATCAACTTAGTGGTGCTAGAGTCTTTTCACAATTGGACTTGGCAACCGGTTTTCATCATCTTCGTATTGCAGAGAATAGCATTCCTTTGACATCGTTCCGTACTCATTATGGATCTTATGAATGGCTTGCTATGCCATTTGGTTTAACGAATGCTCCGGCTTATTTCGTTGAACTTATGAATAGAGTTTTCAAAGACTTCCTTGATCAATTTGTTCTCATCTTTATAGATGACATTCTTGTGTATTCTAAAACGAGGAGGAGCATGAAAAGCATCTTCAGATTGTGTTGGAAACTCTTAGGAGCAATCAATTGAAAGCAAAATTTTCTAAACGCCACTTTTGGCAATCTCGTGTGAAGTTTCTCGGGCATATTATTTCCGAGTCCGGAATTTCCGTGGATCCTTCAAAGATTGAAGCGATTCAAAATTGGAAGAGACCGAAGAGTGTGACGGAAATCCGTAGTTTTCTCGAATTGGCGGGTTATTACCGTCGTTTTATCAAAGACTTTTCAAAAATTTCCGTGCCTCTTACTAGTTTGACAAATAAGGGAGTTAAATACTTTTGGTCGGACAAATGTGAAGCTTCTTTCCAGAAATCAAAAGAACTCCTTTCTGATGTTCCTACTCTTGTTATTCCCGAGGGGAATCAAGATTTTATTATTTATACCGATGCTAGTCGCGTTGGTTTAAGTGCCATTCTTATGCAAAGAGAACATGTTATTGCTCATGCTTCTAGGCAATTGAAGCCGCCCGAGACTAGATATGCCTCTTATGATTTAGAGCTCACGGCTATTGTTTTCGCCCTTCGAATTTGGCGTCATTATCTTTTGGGAGAGAAATTTGTTCTCTATACCGATCATAAATCTTTGAAGTATTTATTTTTCCAAAAGAGACTTAATTTGCGTCAACAACGTTGGCTCGAGTTCCTTGCATCTTATGATCTTGATATTCTTTATACTCCCGGAAAGGGAAATCGGGTTCCAGATGCACTTAGTCGTAAGCAACAAGCGGTTGTTTCTATGATGATATCCGAATGGAATGATCTCGGAATTTTTTCCACCTGTGAGATTCGAAATCGTGAGTCCGATTTATGTTCATCTGTTGCTTTATGTAGCCTTGAGGCTCATCCTTCTCTCTTAGACTGCATTCTTGAAGCTCAAAGGATAGATCCCGTATTGGCTCTTCTTAGCCAAAGTTGTAAGGATAAAATTGGTATTGAAAGTTTGAAAGACTTTGATATTGATTCTCGTGGCGGCATTCGAAAATTTAGCAGACTTATCGTGCCAAATATTAGTGATCTTCGTAAAGACATTTTAGAAGATTCTCATCGTTCTAAATTTACCATTCATCCGGGTAGTAGTTAAATGTACGCGGATATGAAGCGACTTTATTATTGGGAGGGAATGAAATCTGATATTGCTAACTTTGTTAAGTGTTGCATGACTTGCCAACTTGTCAAGGCCGAGCATCTAAGGCCTGGTGGGTTATTGCAACCTTTAGAAATTCCAATTTGGAAGTGGGATCAGATTTCCCTGGATTTTATTGACGGCCTTCCCGGTTCTCATTCGGGTCATGAGAGCTTATGGGTGATAGTTGATAGACTTACTAAATCCGCCCATTTTATTCCCCGGTCTAATCGAACCATTCCTCTTTTGGCCAAGCTCTTTATTAAAGAAATTGTTAAATTGCATGGAGTTCCTATTTCTATTGTTAGCGATCGTGATCCATTGTTTACTAGTGGATTTTGGAAGAGTCTTCAAAAAGCTTTGGGAACAAAGCTTAATTTTAGCACCACTTATCATCCTCAGTCCAACGGACAAACCGAGCGTGTGAATGAAACTCTTGAAGATCTTCTTCGTGCATGTGTTCTTGATTTTGGTGGAAGTTGGGAAGATCATATTGCTCTCGTTGAGTTTTCCTATAATAATAGCTTCCAACCTAGTATTGGCATGGCACCTTTTGAGGCACTCTATGGAAGGCCATGCTCTTCTCCTTCTTGTTGGCTTGAGGCCGATGAGAAGCTGGTTTTAGGTCCAGACTTTATTCATGATTCCATAGAAAAGATTGATCTCATTCGTCATAGGATGAAAGAAGCTCAAAGTAGGCAAAAATCCTATGCCGATAACCGAAGAAGGAAATTAGAATTTTCCGTGGAAGATTTTGTGTTTGTTCGTGTTTCACCTATGAAGGGTCTTGTGCGTTTCAGTCGATCAGGAACGTTAGCACCTTGATATATTGGTCCATTTCCCATCACCGAACGTATTGGTTTCGTGGCTTATCGCCTTTCATTACCGGCTCAGTTTTCTGCTACTCATGACGTGTTTCACGTTTCTCAATTACGGAAATGCCTTCGAGATTCCGATTCTATTCTTGAGCCCAGTGTTGTGGAAGAAATTGAAGTTTCGTCTAATTTAACTTATGAGCAGCATCCTATTCGTATTATTGCTTCGGAGATTAAATGCCTTCGAAATAAAGATGTTCCTCTTGTGAAAGTTTAATGGTCCTCAAATCCTAAGGATTGTTCTTGGGGATACAGAGAATTCATCGAGCGAACACACCCGGACTTACTTTCTCGTGCCCTTTGATGTAAACCTCTTATTTTGAAAATGTCTTCTTTTTGTGTTGATATGCTTTTATGGTTGTTACTTTTCGTTCATTTATTCCTTATGATTGCGAGGACGCAATTTCTTTAAGGAGGGAAGTCTGTAACAACTCGCATATTTTACGATCGAGTATTTAAATATTTTATTTAAATGTTTCATCGTTAGTCGGATTTTATTCTGAATGGCTACTTTTTGCAAACACTCAAATTAGGACTCAAGACCATCCCCATTGAGTTCAAAATGACATTTGCGATCTTTTTGAGTATAAACTTCGATATGTTTGGAGAGAGAAGAATTTTGCTACTTTTTCACTTAGGGCTTTGGTTTTGTTTCAGCTCATTAGACCCAAGCTTCACCCCTCTTCTCTTCATTACTTCCTTCCTATTTCCTAATACTCAAGCTTTAGCAACAATGGAGAGAGAAATGGGAAATTAAAACTCCAAGCCCTAGTTTCCATTTGCAAATCAAGTTCTAGCCCCAAATTTATAGAAGATGCTTAGGTAAGCCTCCTCTTCTTCTTCTCCAACTCATTGTCTTACCAATTTCAGAAATTCCTAAACCAAATCTAGGTAATGTTTCTCTTTTTAGCTTAGATTCAAGCTTGTTGGGTTGGAATTGAAGAGTGATTGTCCTTGCCTTTGCTTTATAGCTTCTCCTTCATTAGTTTTGGGTTTAAAGGTGAGATTTTTATCTCACATCTTAGTCTATAATTATCTTCGATTGTTAGGTATGAATTCCCAACACTTATTCTTGTGCTATTCATTTTGGTTTGGATTGATTTGGTGTATATTCCAATTTTTGGTGTTTTGAAATCAAAATCTATGAAAATCCTGTTATGGATATTTGGACATTGACATTTGAGGCGTATCGAAGAGCCGTTAGAGCTGGGTTGTCCCGTGGTGTAAATCCTTAGTATTTATTTGCTCGTTCGGTCGCTTCCGATATTCATTTGGCCATTTTTGGTCAAGGTTCAGGGAATGCCCTGAACCACAGTTTCAAACGTCTGAATACTTATTTTAGACGTCTGAATATTATACTGGGAATTTTTATTCCCCAGTATCCAGACGTCTGAATTAAAATTCCAGACGTCTGAATTTGCTCGTGAGCAACCAGAAAGGAAATAAGCTAAAAAATGCCTATTTCAGACGTTTGAAATATAGGGTTCAGACGTCTGAATTATGTTCTGGAAAACTTTTATTTTTCCAGATTTAGACGTCTGAATCCTTGATTTCAGACGTCTGAATCTGCTGTCTGGGCTTGATTTTTTCCTATTTAGCTTGAGATTCCAAATTTAATCGATTCGTGTTGTTTCCCTTTTGTTGTTATCATTTATTATCGACTTTGATGGCATTTTCTTGGGGATCTTTGGGAATATCCATTTTGATGGATTCGGTTTCGATTTCTTTGGATTTTATTTACATCTTTGAGTGTGAATTTTGGTGATTGATTATTCTACAATCATTTTTGTGATTTGTCACTTTAAAAATATAAAGGTTTTCCATACTAGTAGTAAATATCAAAACTCTTTCATCAAAATGATTTCAACACTATTTTATTACAAAGCTCGTTTCTTAAACTGTTTTCCAATCTACTAGTATATACAACTTTACCTCACTAGAATGAGAAATCTAATTAAACGACTTAGTAAAATAAGTGGTATGAAACGCTTGCGTTTACTTCGTCGGTTAATTCTTGGACTTATCCGATTAAATCTCTTGTGACAATTTTCGAGTGGAGATTTACAATTTGATCATAAATATTTAAGTTAAGCTAGTGGTTGTGGGACATCAAGCTAAGCTCATATATTTACTAGCTTAGTGTAATTGACACTTCTTGGTGATCGATGATGTTCATTTTTGTGATTTAGACTAGCAATGTGCGATGTCTCTTTTTCTGCGAGGGAGACTAAACCCCGTTTCTGTGGAGTTTCGGGTCAAAATTGGTGGGGTAGCGGCCTGTAACGACCCAGAATTTTAATTTATTAAAATTTGAATATTTAATTAATTTTAAATATTTATAAGCGAATTTATAAGTCAAATAAATTTTTATTTGAATTATTGGATTTAATTGAATAATTAAATCGATAATTTAATATGTTAAATTAAGGAAATAATTGAAAATTGAGTTAAATATGATTGAAAATGATTTGTAAAATTTTATTTTATCATATGGGAGTTAGAACGATATTTTAGAACTTTTAAAATCGAATTAAAAGTTAATTTGTGAAAATTGAATATTTTAATATTTAAATCGACTAGTGAAAATAGTCAATTTTTGAACAGTCTCAGAATTGAACGAAACTAGTTCCATTGGATCCGTAATAGTTAGTTATTACCGGATTTCAATTTTCGTGTCAATCGGAGCTATCGTTTGATCGTGACAGCTCGAAACGCGTCGATTTATTTTTAATTTTAATTTGGCGAGTTAAAATAGCCATTTTTCAAAAAGTATCGGATTTCGACGAAACCAGTTTCATCGGATCCGTAATGTGATATTATTGTAAGGTTTAAAATTTCGTGTCAATTGGATTTACCGTTTGTCCGGTACAAATTAAAACGCCTAGAAAATCGCTTAAATCGGTTTAATTCAAATTGAGCGTTTGTAGCCATAACTCGCACAGATGTCTGAATTAGCTTTCGAAACCTATTCCATTGTGTCCGGAACGCGGGATAAACCCTAGGAATGTCAGTTTCGGCGCGTAAATCGGAGTTCGGAATTTCCGGATGAATAGTGTTCGAAAATTCTCTATAAATAGCCCCTACCCCTTCATAATTTAGAAAAACATATCTAAAACCCTAAACCTAAACTACAGCCGCCACCTCCCTGATAAACGGCCAGAATTTTTCGATTTTCATCCCTCAATCACTCTCAATCCAGCAAGAATTAGAAGAAGTGTTTAACATGAAAGTTGTTAAGCGTCTTGAGTACTTTAGATCCATACGGTTGAGATCTGAAACGACGTCGCGTAGGAGGAGAAAAAGGGACCGACAGGGGGGAGCTACGCACGCAAAACGAGGCATCAGGAGGTGGCCGAGTTGGTCGGTGCTTGGGCCGAAGGTAGAGGAAGTTGAGGGCTTTCGCGTGGCGGTGGTTTGATGAAGTATAGTCGAGAGATGAGGATGCAAATTGAAACCCTAAAATCAAATGTTGGGTTCGGCTATGGTTCTTCAACCTGGAGCTATGCGCGCGTGAAGAAGATAGGGCTATGCACGGCCAAGATTTCTGGTTGTGGGATCTAACGGCCTATGTTTGATTTGGTATAAAAATAGTTAAATTAATGTTGTAATTAGTTTATAAAAATCGTGTACAATCTTGTAAAACACATATCTTTTTCATACGAGGTCGAAAACGCGCGAAACCAGTTGCGTTGGAATCGTATGGACGAGCACTACGCGATGGAATTGGATTGGAGTCGTTTGGAGTTAATGAGAATTTTGGGTAAAATTAAACGTCCGTTTAATTTTATTCGAAATAAATCGCTAAAACGAAATTAAAATCAAGGTGAGAACTTCTCACTCAATCGAATCAGTTTCGATTTTATTTTAAATAGTTAGATTTAAAATATTTGAATGCATGTTTGAATGATGATTGTTATCTATTGATTGTTAAAATAGACATTATATGCCGTTAGTAAGCGGATGTTATTTAATAAAAACATATACCGCGAATATTTCATAAACAGTGAAATTGGTATTATATATATAATAGCAATATATATATATATATTGGCATATGTATATATTGGAGTTATTGATTTCCCGCATTTTTTGTTTAGCAGATGAGACCCTATTGCGCCGTCTATTAAGCGGATAATATTTTAAATCCCATATACCGCGATAATTTCGTACTGGAGCGAAATTGGTATTTTGCTAATATTTTTGGATGCAGGAAACAGGTTGGAGGGATCCAACTGGATTCCTCAACAGTATTTATTTGATTTCAGATATTTTGATATTTGATGGATTATCATATCGATATATGATATCGTTGTTGTCGTGATTGACTATTTGGTATGTAGCATCATTAGACCAAATTTTGGAATTTTAAAATGATTTATAAAGTGATTTTTGAAAATATACTATATGTTTGGAATTTGATCTATTTTAAGTAAATAAACGTTATAATTTTTAAAGTTATAAAAATTATGATTTTTGAGAGAAATAGTTAAAAACTGATTTTTGAGAATATGATGCTGATGATTTTATAAAATAGAAAAATCGGAATTTCTAAATTTATTGTGAAAAGTTTAAATATAGGATTTATAAAATTTAATTATTTTATAAATCAAAATGGTGAAATAATAAAGGAGATTAAAGACATTTTAAAAGAATAATATAAATTGAATTATATTAAGAGATGTATAAATGGATATTTATAAATTGAAATATTGAATTATAAAACGAGTTTTTATAAGTGTTTGAATGAAGCGAAAATGAATTTCATAAATTGAATGAAATTTATAGAATTATAAACGGTGAAATTTTAAATGGAATTTTATAAACAGTAGGTTTATAAAATTGATAAAGTCATTAAAAGAATATATTTGGACGAATAATTGAATCTCATAAGTTATAAGATTTATAATTATGAATTTCAAAGAAACGATTTTTGGTAAAATAGTCGTTTTATAAGCATTTAACTTATAATATGAATCTTTAGTTTATAATTGAGTTATAAACTGGAATAGGTTAATAAAGGAAGTTGCTATAAAATAAATAGAAATGGAATTTATAAACGTTGTTTTATAAATTCGCAAACGACTTATTTTGATAAGTAAATTGTTGAAACCTATTAATGGAGTTATATTCACATTTTTGAATAGTGAATAATCCTTTGAATTAAAATGAATAAAAGAATGAAATTTGTTAACGAAGTTTATTCACACTTTTGAATAGTGAATAACACGTTAAAGAAAATGTTTAGATTTGATGTTTTAAATAGAATTAAAACAACCTAACGATGTTTTAAAATGTGTTGAGATTCGAAACCATAGATTTCAACATTTATTGTTGAAATAGACGTTTTCAAAAAATAAAAGGGAATGGTGGACTATAACACTGTTGTTATAGTAAATGATTTCCGAAAGGAAATGTTTTGTATAGTATTGGGATTTATATATCTATTTTAATTTCGAATCCCTATACTAGTGATTTTGGGTTGTCGTAACGATGTTCTACGCAACATTCGTTTTGGCCCAAATAAATATGTTTAAGAGTGATTTCCTTAAAGAATGAAATATATACTTAATCTCGATTTAAGTATATTAAATATTTTCTAAGTGTTGAAAATAAATAAAATTTGTGAATTACTTATGAACAAATAAGTATGGAAATGTTTTCCAATATAAAGTGAATATTTTGAGAATTTATCTTTTTGAAGATAAATTCAAAATGAATAATTGAAATCATATATTCATAGATATTTTGAAATATAAATTCAATATGGAATTTATAAATGAAATTGGAAATTGGGTTTAAAAATAAATGTTGATTTATTTTTAAAGTGTGAAAATAATATATCTTGTGAAGATATTTTGGAAAATAAATAATTTGGAAAATTATTTGGAATCTAGTGATGTGTGCATATCAATTGATAGTTCAATAACCGACTATCAATATTTCCCTTTGAATGGGTAATTTATGTGATTTGTTTGAATGTGAATGCCACACTTATTTTTGAATAAGCGCTCACTATTCGGGTTAACCGGGAAAGGACCATGGGGTCGTATAACCCATTCCGAATATGTGATACGTCGTTGTGAATTGCATTTGAAGATCGGTGTTGAAGACCCGGTATTTGCGAAAACGATAGGATGACTTGTCGATTGACTCTGCACCGAGTAGCTACGGTATTGAGTTCTCCATATGTGATGGTGAATCCGATCAGGATTGTGAATATCCGGATTGCAAGGACTTCTTTGTAAGTGCCTTCGGTTTTGTTCGAGCCCGGAACAGACTTGTATGGATTGTATGTCTGACATTACAAATTGAGGTATAAAGCCGATTTCTTTCAAATATATTTCTGTTGGTGGCGGAGAATTTATTCTTTTAGCTTAACACCCTTCTCTGAGACATACGAGCTCAGAGGTTATATAGTTGAAGTTATCAGCGATATATTCCCAATTTGGTAATGTGACATGCTGAGTGTTGCTGTAAATGATCATTGTGTTGATTATTTGTGATAGGATCATTTATTTGATCGTCTATCTTTGTGATCATTTCTATGATCATTTGTTGACCCAAAGCATGGCTTTTGTATAAAGTATGTTTTTGTGGACGTGACTTCGTCGAGCCTCACAAACCGGTAATGGTCGAAACAGGAATTGTGCGGCAAGGTTTTCAGGGATCGCTTCCCTAGGGTATAGCCATTCCTTCTGGAAAAGGGTAGTATCATGGTATGGAGCCCAGATACTTACTCATGTTGAAAACACTTTATGATTGTGTGATGATGGTGACGAGCGCTCGGTGAAAGGTTCCAAAGGACCGGGAGTGGCATATCTGAGGGTTTGTAATATTCCTTGGGAAAAGGGATTCCCGGCTTTGTTTAGCGGAGAACGGTGGTTCTCGGGGCGTCCTTCCAGAGGCGTTTCCATGTGGCAATGGGAAGTTCCTTGGCCTGACCATTTGTTGGAAAATCCATTCTTCAAATACGAGCCTTGTACGGTATTAGTTGTATTACCTGCCATCTACTTATGGTGGTAACCCACTGTTTGGATGGTAGCTATAGTAGGCATAAGTGCGAAATGTCTATGCTGGCTAAGATTTATATCTTTATTTTAGAAATAATTTCCTACACTATACACTAGTGATAATATCAAATGTTTCTTTTTAATGCGTATCAAGCATCTTTGACTATCATAAGGAGAAATCTCCTCCGATTCTGCGTTTGCATTGTGTGTGTGTGCGGGAGGCCTTATGGTAGTCTCATTTTTAAAAGCATTGCGAATTGACTTTAAAAATATTCCTCTATTTTGATTTTAAAGATAAATAAACTGTTTTGAGTTCTCACACCAGTCACATGACTGACTCGGAGTTTATTGTTTTCCTTCCTAAACTCTGGGTGCCCACCAATTTTCACACGGGCAGTCAAGAGTTAAGGTTTATCAGGATATTCTGGATATTCAGGAGTTGCTGGAGGCAAGCTGGATGGCATGGCGTATTATTAGTATATAGTATTTCTTTTTCCGCTGCACTGTTTGATGTTGTTGTATATTGTTGTACACTCTGATGATATGATGATGATGTAATGTAATGTATAAAATGTAATAACTGATATAGTTCTTTGTTTAAAGATTATTCATTTATTATTATATGTTGTTCCGCTGCGAATTGTGAGATTCCGTTGTTGTTCGGTTGTTTTCTGTTCCGTTCTATTTTTCTGTTCTCCTTTTTCTTCTATTTTAAAAATTTCTATTTTCTGTTTTCTTTTCTCTCTCTCCATTTTCTACCTTCTTATCTCTTCTATGTCTTCTTCTCTCTTTTTCTTTTCTTAAATTCTTTTTCTTAAACCCTCAGTGTTCGGTTTTCCGTCGTTCGATTGCTCGGCAGTCGATAAAGTGAGTATCGATGTCGAATTTTCGGAAGACGAAGAATCGTGTCCTGACAATGTGGTATCGGAGCTGATGGTTAAGCGACAACCATGGTTCTGTTGGGTATTACTCATTAGAGATAGAGTCAGTAGTACTCTAGAATGAGTTTGAGTGTAATAATAGCTATGAGAGCGTATTTGTTAGTGAATATAAAATTGATTTATATTGTGATGATTGGTTTATTGAGTGGCATATGAACCTTCGTCAGCACGGTCAGTCAAACTATGCCGAAGGGGTTTCTAAACACTTGAATAGAACAATTCGGCACAGTATTGTTTTAATTGGGTAAATGAAATAATTTTGCCTTGATTATATTTTATATATAAAGAAATAATTTTTCAAAATTATTAAATTGTATATAAGTTGATTGTTAGGTTGTTTGAATAATCTAAATAAAAGAATAATTTTATAAGTAAAAGAATTATAAGAATTGAATTATAATTAAGGTGATTTACAATTGTGAAATAAACTTATATATATATATATATAGAAGTGAAACTATATGAATATATTTATGAATATGAGTTATAAATAAAATAAAAAAATGAATTTAAAGTTAAATGGAAAATTTACTTAGAATTGGAAGCTGAATTGATTTATAAATGGGAATTTAAGTTAAGTAAAACCAAGTGATAGATGTGAACTTGAGTTATGTAAATGAAATTCAACTGTTGCAATTGAATTGAATGAATGGATTGAATGTAAAATTAAGTTGATATGAAAAAAAATGAGTTTAAGTGTTAATTCATTAAAATCTAATGTTATTGAAAGTTGAATAGTTGAATAAAAAAATCAATTGGAATTTAAACCAAATTTAATGAATGTAAGCAAAGGAATTTGGTTGGAATTAATATACATTGGTTGTTATATGATTGTTAGTTGATTGATTGTATATAATTCATTAAGTATTAATGAAATTGGAAGTTAAAGCAATTGAAATTCAATTTGAAGTTAAATAAATCTTGAATTGAATTTGATTTGGAAGTGAACCAACTTGAATGTGAATTAGATTTAATTAGTAAATGTAAACTAATTGAATTGAGAATGAATGTTAGTAAATCCAATGTAAATAAATCAAATGTGATTTAAAGTGAAAACCAATTCATTGTATATGAATGAGAATATGAATGAATGTTTATTGGATATGGATGTTAGTTGGTTGATGGTTGAATATATATTGCATTTGTTGTTTGGTTGCATTTGCTATGTGACATATATAGTTGTTATGTTGCTATATGTTGTATATCGATACTATTGTCATATATGCTTGTTTCTCATGTTGTTTGTTGAGTTTAGTAGGTGCGGATCGCGTTTGCTTCGCATTTGGAGTTCGCTTTCGCGCTATATTAGCCGTATATGCTTGCTAATAAAATATAAGGTACATATCTCGGATTAAATATCGTACTTTTACACTTTTTTCCCTTCGGGATGCCTCATTACTTGATGAGATGTATATTTATGATATATATATTGTCATTTTTTTTCGGATCGAGCCGCGCAAAGGAGACTATAGCGAATTTTTCCGGAAATTTAAGGCGTTAGAAAAAATTTGAGAAAAATTGGAAAATTTTGAAAATTTTAAACTTTGATTTTGAAATTTAAAGTTAAACAATAGTAGTTGTTTTTGAAAGGATAACTAAGTATGATTTGAAAACTTAGTAAAGTTATTGTAAGAAGTTTAACTATGAATTTTGGAAAGTTAATAAATTCTGTAATTTTTCTTACTTGTAATTTCGAGGACGAAATTCTTTTAAGGGGGGAAAATTGTAACGACCCAGAATTTTAATTTATTAAAATTTGAATATTTAATTAATTTTAAATATTTATAAGCGAATTTATAAGTCAAATAAATTTTTATTTGAATTATTGGATTTAATTGAATAATTAAATCGATAATTTAATATGTTAAATTAAGGAAATAATTGAAAATTGAGTTAAATATGATTGAAAATGATTTGTAAAATTTTATTTTATCATATGGGAGTTAGAACGATATTTTAGAACTTTTAAAATCGAATTAAAAGTTAATTTGTGAAAATTGAATATTTTAATATTTAAATCGACTAGTGAAAATAGTCAATTTTTGAACAGTCTCAGAATTGAACGAAACTAGTTCCATTGGATCCGTAATAGTTAGTTATTACCGGATTTCAATTTTCGTGTCAATCGGAGCTATCGTTTGATCGTGGCAGCTCGAAACGCATCGATTTATTTTTAATTTTAATTTGGCGAGTTAAAATAGCCATTTTTCAAAAAGTATCGGATTTCGACGAAACCAGTTTCATCGGATCCGTAATGTGATATTATTGTAAGGTTTAAAATTTCGTGTCAATTGGATTTACCGTTTGTCCGGTACAAATTAAAACGCCTAGAAAATCGCTTAAATCGGTTTAATTCAAATTGAGCGTTTGTAGCCATAACTCGCACAGATATCTGAATTAGCTTTCGAAACCTATTCCATTGTGTCCGGAACGCGGGATAAACCCTAGGAATGTCAGTTTCGGCGCGTAAATCGGAGTTCGGAATTTCCGGATGAATAGTGTTCGAAAATTCTCTATAAATAGCCCCTACCCCTTCATAATTTAGAAAAACATATCTAAAACCCTAAACCTAAACTACAGCCGCCACCTCCCTGATAAACGGCCAGAATTTTTCGATTTTCATCCCTCAATCACTCTCAATCCAGCAAGAATTAGAAGAAGTGTTTAACATGAAAGTTGTTAAGCGTCTTGAGTACTTTAGATCCATACGGTTGAGATCTGAAACGACGTCGCGTAGGAGGAGAAAAAGGGACCGACAGGGGGGAGCTGCGCACGCAAAACGAGGCATCAGGAGGTGGTCGAGTTGGTCAGTGCTTGGGCCGAAGGTAGAGGAAGTTGAGGGCTTTCGCGTGGCGGTGGTTTGATGAAGTATAGTCGAGAGATGAGGATGCAAATTGAAACCCTAAAATCAAATGTTGGGTTCGGCTATGGTTCTTCAACCTGGAGCTATGCGCGCGTGAAGAAGATAGGGCTATGCACGGCCAAGATTTCTGGTTGTGGGATCTAACGGCCTATGTTTGATTTGGTATAAAAATAGTTAAATTAATGTTGTAATTAGTTTATAAAAATCGTGTACAATCTTGTAAAACACATATCTTTTTCATACGAGGTCGAAAACGCGCGAAACCAGTTGCGTTGGAATCGTATGGACGAGCACTACGCGATGGAATTGGATTGGAGTCGTTTGGAGTTAATGAGAATTTTGGGTAAAATTAAACGTCCGTTTAATTTTATTCGAAATAAATCGCTAAAACGAAATTAAAATCAAGGTGAGAACTTCTCACTCAATCGAATCAGTTTCGATTTTATTTTAAATAGTTAGATTTAAAATATTTGAATGCATGTTTGAATGATGATTGTTATCTATTGATTGTTAAAATAGACATTATATGCCGTTAGTAAGCGGATGTTATTTAATAAAAACATATACCGCGAATATTTCATAAACAGTGAAATTGGTATTATATATAATAGCAATATATATATATATATTGGCATATGTATATATTGGAGTTATTGATTTCCCGCATTTTTTGTTTAGCAGATGAGACCCTATTGCGCCGTCTATTAAGCGGATAATATTTTAAATCCCATATACCGCGATAATTTCGTACTGGAGCGAAATTGGTATTTTGCTAATATTTTTGGATGCAGGAAACAGGTTGGAGGGATCCAACTGGATTCCTTAACAGTATTTATTTGATTTCAGATATTTTGATATTTGATGGATTATCATATCGATATATGATATCGTTGTTGTCGTGATTGACTATTTGGTATGTAGCATCATTAGACCAAATTTTGGAATTTTAAAATGATTTATAAAGTGATTTTTGAAAATATACTATATGTTTGGAATTTGATCTATTTTAAGTAAATAAACGTTATAATTTTTAAAGTTATAAAAATTATGATTTTTGAGAGAAATAGTTAAAAACTGATTTTTGAGAATATGATGCTGATGATTTTATAAAATAGAAAAATCGGAATTTCTAAATTTATTGTGAAAAGTTTAAATATAGGATTTATAAAATTTAATTATTTTATAAATCAAAATGGTGAAATAATAAAAGAGATTAAAGACATTTTAAAAGAATAATATAAATTGAATTATATTAAGAGATGTATAAATGGATATTTATAAATTGAAATATTGAATTATAAAACGAGTTTTTATAAGTGTTTGAATGAAGCGAAAATGAATTTCATAAATTGAATGAAATTTATAGAATTATAAACGGTGAAATTTTAAATGGAATTTTATAAACAGTAGGTTTATAAAATTGATAAAGTCATTAAAAGAATATATTTGGACGAATAATTGAATCTCATAAGTTATAAGATTTATAATTATGAATTTCAAAGAAACGATTTTTGGTAAAATAGTCGTTTTATAAGCATTTAACTTATAATATGAATCTTTAGTTTATAATTGAGTTATAAACTGGAATAGGTTAATAAAGGAAGTTGCTATAAAATAAATAGAAATGGAATTTATAAACGTTGTTTTATAAATTCGCAAACGACTTATTTTGATAAGTAAATTGTTGAAACCTATTAATGGAGTTATATTCACATTTTTGAATAGTGAATAATCCTTTGAATTAAAATGAATAAAAGAATGAAATTTGTTAACGAAGTTTATTCACACTTTTGAATAGTGAATAACACGTTAAAGAAAATGTTTAGATTTGATGTTTTAAATAGAATTAAAACAACCTAACGATGTTTTAAAATGTGTTGAGATTCGAAACCATAGATTTCAACATTTATTGTTGAAATAGACGTTTTCGAAAAATAAAAGGGAATGGTGGACTATAACACTGTTGTTATAGTAAATGATTTCCGAAAGGAAATATTTTGTATAGTATTGGGATTTATATATCTATTTTAATTTCGAATCCCTATACTAGTGATTTTGGGTTGTCGTAACGATGTTCTACGCAACATTCGTTTTGGCCCAAATAAATATGTTTAAGAGAATGATTTCCTTAAAGAATGAAATATATACTTAATCTCGATTTAAGTATATTAAATATTTTCTAAGTGTTGAAAATAAATAAAATTTGTGAATTACTTATGAACAAATAAGTATGGAAATGTTTTCCAATATAAAGTGAATATTTTGAGAATTTATCTTTTTGAAAATAAATTCAAAATGAATAATTGAAATCATATATTCATAGATATTTTGAAATATAAATTCAATATGGAATTTATAAATGAAATTGGAAATTGGGTTTAAAAATAAATATTGATTTATTTTTAAAGTGTGAAAATAATATATCTTGTGAAGATATTTTGGAAAATAAATAATTTGGAAAATTATTTGGAATCTAGTGATGTGTGCATATCAATTGATAGTTCAATAACCGACTATCAATATTTCCCTTTGAATGGGTAATTTATGTGATTTGTTTGAATGTGAATGCCACACTTATTTTTGAATAAGCGCTCACTATTCGGGTTAACCGGGAAAGGACCATGGGGTCGTATAACCCATTCCGAATATGTGATACGTCGTTGTGAATTGCATTTGAAGATCGGTGTTGAAGACCCGGTATTTGCGAAAACGATAGGATGACTTGTCGATTGACTCTGCACCGAGTAGCTACGGTATTGAGTTCTCCATATGTGATGGTGAATCCGATCAGGATTGTGAATATCCGGATTGCAAGGACTTCTTTGTAAGTGCCTTCGGTTTTGTTCGAGCCCGGAACAGACTTGTATGGATTGTATGTCTGACATTACAAATTGAGGTATAAAGCCGATTTCTTTCAAATATATTTCTGTTGGTGGCGGAGAATTTATTCTTTTAGCTTAACACCCTTCTCTGAGACATACGAGCTCAGAGGTTATATAGTTGAAGTTATCAGCGATATATTCCCAATTTGGTAATGTGACATGCTGAGTGTTGCTGTAAATGATCATTGTGTTGATTATTTGTGATAGGATCATTTATTTGATCGTCTATCTTTGTGATCATTTCTATGATCATTTGTTGACCCAAATCATGGCTTTTGTATAAAGTATGTTTTTGTGGACGTGACTTCGTCGAGCCTCACAAACCGGTAATGGTCGAAACAGGAATTGTGCGGCAAGGTTTTCAGGGATCGCTTCCCTAGGGTATAGCCATTCCTTCTGGAAAATGGTAGTATCATGGTATGGAGCCCAGATACTTACTCATGTTGAAAACACTTTATGATTGTGTGATGATGGTGACGAGCGCTCGGTGAAAGGTTCCAAAGGACCGGGAGTGGCATATCTGAGGGTTTGTAATATTCCTTGGGAAAAGGGATTCCCGGCTTTGTTTAGCGGAGAACGGTGGTTCTCGGGGCGTCCTTCCAGAGGCGTTTCCATGTGGCAATGGGAAGTTCCTTGGCCTGACCATTTGTTGGAAAATCCATTCTTCAAATACGAGCCTTGCACGGTATTAGTTGTATTACCTGCCATCTACTTATGGTGGTAACCCACTGTTTGGATGGTAGCTATAGTAGGCATAAGTGCGAAATGTCTATGCTGGCTAAGATTTATATCTTTATTTTAGAAATAATTTCCTACACTATACACTAGTGATAATATCAAATGTTTCTTTTTAATGCGTATCAAGCATCTTTGACTATCATAAGGAGAAATCTCCTCCGATTCTGCGTTTGCATTGTGTGTGTGTGTGCGGGAGGCCTTATGGTAGTCTCATTTTTAAAAGCATTGCGAATTGACTTTAAAAATATTCCTCTATTTTGATTTTAAAGATAAATAAACTGTTTTGAGTTCTCACACCAGTCACATGACTGACTCGGAGTTTATTGTTTTCCTTCCTAAACTCTGGGTGCCCACCAATTTTCACACGGGCAGTCAAGAGTTAAGGTTTATCAGGATATTCTGGATATTCAGGAGTTGCTGGAGGCAAGCTGGATGGCATGGCGTATTATTAGTATATAGTATTTCTTTTTCCGCTGCACTGTTTGATGTTGTTGTATATTGTTGTACACTCTGATGATATGATGATGATGTAATGTAATGTATAAAATGTAATAACTGATATAGTTCTTTGTTTAAAGATTATTCATTTATTATTATATGTTGTTCCGCTGCGAATTGTGAGATTCCGTTGTTGTTCGGTTGTTTTCTGTTCCGTTCTATTTTTCTGTTCTCCTTTTTCTTCTATTTTAAAAATTTCTATTTTCTGTTTTCTTTTCTCTCTCTCCATTTTCTACCTTCTTATCTCTTCTATGTCTTCTTCTCTCTTTTTCTTTTCTTAAATTCTTTTTCTTAAACCCTCAGTGTTCGGTTTTCCGTCGTTCGATTGCTCGGCAGTCGATAAAGTGAGTATCGATTTCGAATTTTCGGAAGACGAAGAATCGTGTCCTGACACGGCCCATGGTCTTCGGGCCATTTTGTGGAGCTTCGGCTCAAAATAAATGGTTAGCAACCATGGAATAGCGTTTCGTTTTGTGATACACGTGTTGGTGAGCTTTCATGCTCCCGTTTTGTGATATGCCTCCCCCCTTTTTGTGATTCCTGGATTTCCATTGATGATTTTTAGAATTTGTGTTTCACCAATTTTAGTGATTTACATTGATAAGTTTTATCAATATTTGTGCATTGGTGAATTTGTGTGTCATTAACTTTTGTGATTGGCATTGATATAACTGTCAATATTAATGGTTTGGTGAATAAAAATAAAGAGTATGACATTCTTTTGATCTTTGAGAAGATTCTTGTGATATTGATTAATCTCAAGTTGATTTTCAATTACATACTTATCACAGTATGGCATTATGGTTATTATACGTTCTTGTCATATCTCTTATTCTATATCATTTCGCTGATATTTATAGTTAGATTGATCCGTTTATTATTTTCTTATTAAATAATACTCGGGTCAGACCGAGATGTTACAGGTGCTTCTGCTTGACTTCTCATCTGGGATTATTATCCTGATTTTTTTGGCTAACTACTAGATTAGTAGTTTTTGGTTGTATACATTTGAGATATAGACTCATTGATGTATACTTATTCTTTTGTGTTGCACTTGTAACTATTCTTTTGTGATATTGTGGATCTTGTTTGACCACTACTCTGATATACACTTTCATGTGTAATATTCATATCTGTTTCCGCCTTTGTGACATGAAATTCTGTGACTGATTTATGTTATGCTTATTTCGATATTTGTTTCCGAAGATATTAGCCACTGTGTAGTAGCTTTGAGTTTGCATTGGTATGTCGGATTCCCTCTTGAAATGCAAGTTATATTTTAATCTGGCATATCGATACTCGCACAAAACAATTACACATATGGTCGCTTCTCAACAGCCTTATTCTCCTCGCTAGTTGACGGCATTACCCCGTAGTGTCCTTGGCTAGCGTGGGTATAGAGGCGGGGCGTCACAAGGAGATTGATTGATTGCTTGCTTTTTCAGGTATGTTTTTTTAGTTTTGTATGATTTGGTAGACAGTGGAGGTAGTTGTTGATTTTTGTATGATTATGTTTGATACACTTATTTATGTGGTTGTATGATGATGTGGATGTTGATAATTTTGCGTTATGTTGTGTATGTATGACATGGTAGAACACTTGTTGTTGGGGTTGTTGTGAATGTTGGAATGATTATGTATATTATGTATTTTCTTTTGATGTAATTTGATGTATTTGCGTGTTTGATGAATTTTGTGTAGTTTTGGTTTTGATATTTGGTTGGAATATTGTATACTGGATTTTGCAGTATTGGTGTAATAGTGTTTGGAAGAGAAATGTGGATGGAAGGCTATATTTGCAGCAGGAATAAAAAAATACTGCAGATTTCCGACGGCTTCCGATAGCTTCCAAGTATGCATTTTCCGACGGCTTTCGACGGTCTGTAGGATATTTTTTCCGACGATTTCCGATGGCTTCCGACAAGTGTCGGAATCCGTCGGAAATCGTCGGAAGCCTACGGAAACCGTCGGAAAAATGTTCGTTGCCCAGTGTCGGAAGCCGTCAGAAATACTGCTCCCCGACGCCTTATTTTCCGACGGCTTTTTCCGACGGCCGCCGACAGTTTTCAGCCGTCGGAAATTACTATTTTCCTTGTAGTGATATATGTACATATATCAGTGGACAAGATGTTTTGGATTAAATAGTTTATCAATTGTGTCTTGTTGTTAGATACCATTTTATTACTATATGGTTTTAGATAGTTTTCTGGGGTATATATAGTTACGATATCAATTCGTTTTATTATCAGCTCCTTTTGTTGTTATGGATATTATAGGTAGAATGTTCATTAATTACATATATGTATATGTATAATTACGGATACAATACAATGTCTTTAGCTTCAATAGTTTAAATTGACATAAAATTGTGATTTGATCACAATTAAGTCTCAAAAAATCGTAGCATCATTGTTGCTTTTGACAGTTAAGACCTATAAAAGAAAGAATTTAGGTCTTTAAAATTCAATTTCAAATATATTTAAGACTAAAACATTAGTCTTTAAAGTTTGAACTAACTAGCCTTTAATTCAATCTTTTTTCGTATTATTTTAATATACTGGTTTGAGTTTTGTGATCTTCATAGGACTAAAATTTACTAGTCTAACAAACATTTGGTAAATAAGTATTTTTTTTAGTTTATTCTTGTTGGTTTTGATACATTAGTGCTATTGTGATTACACACACATATACAGACACACACATACAGACACACACCCACACAAAAATATATTGGGTGATTGATTATGGATGAGAATGCTTTAATAATATGCTCACATATTTATTACTTTGTACCTTATCCTCGTCCGTTTAACGTTATAAAATATAATTGAAAGTTGTAAATTTCTGATAGATCATAACTAAAGAATAAATGAATTCAAAACCACATACTAGTAAATTTCCTCTACACACACACATACACACATATATAGACAGACACACACATATATATAAGGTGATTTATTATGGATGAGACTTCTTTAATAATATACTTATATATTTATTACTTGTGTACCTCATCCTCGTTAGTTTAATGTTAGAAAATATAAATGAAAGCTATAAATTTTTGACAGATCATAACTGAAGAATAAATGATGCCAAAACTGCAGCATTGTAGTAAATTTCCTATTTAATAGGAATAAAAAGTTCATAGGAAGTCAAATTTGGGCACTCTTGTAATCAATAAAGGGACTTGAAACATAAGAAAATTGAAGTACAACCGAAAAAGGGAATAAACGTTAATTTCGAAGGATCATCGACACTGGACAATACCCTTAAGAGACCATCAATGAGAATTTCTAGAAAGGAAGATCAAGCTTTAGTGCCTAAATGAAGGTACGTCTAGTTAAAACTTTTAAAATAATAACTTATGTTGCTGCTATAATGAATGAATGAAACCAGATCCTCTTCCAAATGTCCCAATAATGCAATGATTTAATCAATAGATATTTTAGAGTTGTATATACTCTAATGCCCTATATGAAATATCCTTCTTAAGTATAAAAAGTTGACTATTTACATTCAACATGGAGTCAAAGTTGATTTGTATCGATTCCATTTATTATATTCTTTTATGTAATAAAACCATCTGCAATTTACGTAGATTATAGTACGACCATTTTTTATCAATAAATATGAAATACTTAAAAACGCAAATTATATTATTTATTGCTTTATAGATTATATTAGGTAGTTGAACAAAAGTTGCCTAAGGGTAATATAACCATGAACTTTATTAATGCATCAAACCTAATTTTAAGTACATGACTATTTATGGTTAATGTATTAGTAGCATCTATATGCTTGTATATATGTCTATTTAGTCTACATTAACTATTGTATGTCTGTTAAGCATCCTTCAACAAATTGTTGTTGAAATATGAAATACAACTTTTTGTGCGCACATGTGAGAATAAGAACTGATTTTTTTTAATCTATTTCTTTGGACTAATGGTTCCAAATGAAATGTCGGTAAGCATAATATAAAGAGATCTTCTACGCAAAGCGATTATCTCTCTACTCTCGCTCCATGATCGGTCACAACATTTCCAATTCCATTATTTTTTGTTTATAAATCATATGTGAACCTAGTGTTGTAGCACTCTACAATAATAAAGTGATTTAATGTTGTAGTCGCTTCTAATGAGTGCACTTAGCATTTATATAATACAAAATGTAGTCAAATATCGAGTGAATCATGATTCAAATACCAAATTTTATGTTTTGTAGCAAAGTAAATCAGCGGTGCAATTTGTATGTGACAAAAGTATAACTATAATCGCCTCTTATAAAGAAAGGGAACATGATTCCCTGATACATGGCACATGTTCAGTGGACTTCACAAGTTGTTGCAAAGAGAAAGATTGTGTTCTATGTATCTACATGATGGGTTTTAAAGTAAGCCCCTTGGTACATCAAGTTTGGACATACTAGAAAAGTAAACTAGGACATGCTAGACAAACAAGAAATTCGAGGCCGATTAAATTGCTTAAGAGTAGAAATAACATGGATGAGAAGAGGAGGGTCACGAAGTCTAGGCCAAATATACTTGAGAAAGATAGAATAATTATCATAACTTTACATGAGTAATTACATGTGCCACCATTGATACCTATATAAAAATTTCTATAATATTCAATAATATTGTTAAGGCTATTGCATCTTCAACTTAATAAGTTAATGCATTTTGATTGTTTACCCTAAAAAAAAAGAAACCTACCCACAAAAAGGTTTGCATGCATTCAATATACTATTATAATACGCGTTTAACAGTAGTAAATACTATTATTATCGATTGTATAATTATTTCATTATCCATATACATTCTTCATGAATTTTATAGAGGTTTATATATTATTATCATGTGTTGATAATATGTTGATATCAAAAACCTATAAGCACATCTTAGTCATGTTGTCATTCGTATTTGTCTAGTTCCCCAAGTTTGGTGGGTTGTGGGACTTGCTATGTGACTTTTCTTTTAGAGTCATACTACACAGTGTTTCCCTTTATAAGGTAACTTAAATAGTTGAATGCGGTTTGGGTCATTTATTAAATCAATTAGGTCATATCATACATGGTGAAAATATGGTAATCACATTTTTAACATATAGTTTTATAACTTGCATTGTTTTACGGATTTATGTTTAATTTGCAATGGGTGAGATAAGTGGTATTACCAGTCGTATGAAGACTTACTTAGAAAATTGCAACAAATTTTAGATGGAATATATATTGTCATTTTCTTATAGAAAAAGGCACAATGAAAAAGTGTACTTTTCATAAAGAAGGAATGGTTGATTAATCCTAATATTTTATTTAAGAAAGGTAAAGGTTCTCACCATAAACAGGTTATAAGAAAGAAAAGAAATGTAACAAATATATAAGCCGGCCTAAGCACCCTCTAGTCAAGAGTTGCTCTTGCCTAATTTGATCACAATTCAGTCCCAAATAATCGTAGCATCATTATTATTTCTAATAGCTATGATGGATTAGATTAAATTTCAGTTTTAATTCAGTTTCAAATATATATAAGTTTGAGATATTAGTCTTTAACTTTTGAAACTTAAATATGAGTCTCTAATTTAATCTTTCTTAGTAGTGTTTTAATGTAATAGTCAAGTTTTTCGATCTTCGAGGGATTAAAATTTACAAGTCTAACAAAGGTACATAAATATCAATTTTTTAGTTTCTTGGTTACTTGTTGGTGTTGATTCATGGGGTTGATGTGATGATACGATAATATAATATAGATAGTGGTTAATAAAACATAAATACTAAATAATGGTATACTCACATTTCTATTTACCTGTGTACTTCACCTTGTCATTTTTGACTTCACAAAGTACAACTGAAAGCTATAATTTTAATCGAACAATAAATGATATGCCGAAACTATGGCAATTTAGCGAATTCCCTACTTTCGACTAATACCTCATATGAGTCAAAATTTAATGTCATATTTAGTTTCATTAAGAGATTTTCGTTTTATGTTTAAAAATTTCTTTACATAATATGGAAGAGAGGAGGAAAATATAATTTTAAATCATTATGACGATGATGGAGGAACTATGAAGGGGACAAAGGGATGATAAAGAGATAGATCTTTTCTCATGATTTTGTTATTTTCCAAAATATGGAGAACAAAATAAATTTAGTTTCCATTTTGTATGTTAACTTCATTTTTCATATTGGCTATTTTAAAAAATACATGCGTCATCCCTTTTTTTTGTTTGGATGAAATCCAAAATTAATATAACAAACTAAACCGGGTCTAAACCTTTCCAGTATAAATTGGTGAAACCTAGGAATAAAATAGTCCACAAGCAATTGAAGAAGGGAATCTATTAAATAATAGTAAAGCAGAAGAAATTCAAGCTCTCTTATTAATTGTAGGAGTTTTCTCCACTCTCCTTAATTTTCTCTCGATATTTTAATTTTAAATTTTTATAATTTATCACTTCATAATTATTCTACTAAACTTCAAATGCCAATTTATAATCAAATACATCAAACGCTTTCTTGATTCTCTTCTAATATTTTACATTTAAGTCCAAACAATTAAATTAATTACGTAATTCAAAATTTAAACCATTTGATAAACTTAGTTATCTAATATTCGACACATCGTGTAAATTCTAAAATATGACAATTTCAACAGTATATCATAGTAGCATCAACAAACTGGTAAAACAAAAATTTCATTTGCATATAAAGATGTATAAATCACATAGCATAAATTATATACATTAACAATAATAACAAATTTTATTTTATAATTCGTTTATCTCAATGAAGTTATCATGTATTGCACTGAAAAATTATATTTTTAATTTTAAACACCTATATTTTAAATTTCCATAATTACTTACAAACCCTTCACAATTCTCTTCTAATATTTTTTACTCATATACATGTATTTAACCAATTATGTAATCTTTATTTTAAATCATTCAAATAAATTAAATTTACTAATATTTATTAATTCATCTAATAAATCTTAAAATATATCGATTTAAGTATGCATACAACATGCGCACACAAGCAAAGATGATAAAATTGTTATTTTTATTCATATATAAAGATATATGGATCGCATAACATAAAATGTAAACATAAATAATAATATATTTTTAATTTATAATTCATTTATCTCAAAATAATATCATACATTTTTAGTACAAAAATTTCGTATTTTACATCTTTTAAAGGGTAAATTTATATTTTACAACATTGAGATGTGGATGCATGGATTACTCTAATACAAATTAGGTCATGTCGACATTCTCATTTTCAACATTATATTAAAACTTACCGAACTCACAACTCAAATTAACGCAACATTTTTTGTTGTTGCAAATATTGAATTTGTAAACATGACACTGTTACAACAACGTGAAATTTATGATTAACTGCTAGGTTAAAAAAAGGTTTACTAATTGAAATCTTAGACAATGAATAAAAGTTCATTTTCGGATAAATTGATCGTAGGATATTTTTTTCAACTACAACTACATGCAAACTCTTCTCATTTTTTTCTCTTCTTTCTAACGTTCAGCTCCATATATTTAATCAGTTAAGTGATCACCGATTTAAAATATTTAAACATATTCAATTACATAATATTCATTATTCCATTATAAATCATTAAAATTATATGTACAATTTTCATATTAATAGAAATGGAAAATTCAATTTTTTTCATCCATTTATATAAAATATACTCGTATCACATAGCATGAACTATTTACATATATAATAATAGCAAAACATACATATATACATACATACATACATACATATATATATATATATATATATATATATATATATATATGCAACCATCTACCTTACATTTGAGTGTTATATGTCATTTTAAATTATAATTTTTTTTTATTTCAACAAGTTTATCAGGTAGTGCTTAAAAAAATTCAATTTTTAACAATAATTAAAATTTAAATATTATTTTTTAACAACATTACCGTGTGCAACGCACGGGTTACACGCTAGTAAATGTTAATTTTACCGGATCTACATCGGAAAAAATACCCTAGAGGATCAAGTATTTAAGAGAAGGTACATCTTCTCCACTATATGTATTGTCCTTTCTCATTGTTTAATGCAATGATTTGGTCAATAGCTATTTTAGAATAGTATATGCAATGATCCCTTATATGAAATATCCTACTTAAGTTTAATAAATGACTTTTCAATACAACGTGGACTCAGAGACGGTTCGCATCAATTCATTTTTTTTCATATTTTTGCTGTGATGAAATATATTTTGATTTGTATAGAGTATATGCTAGAAAATAAGAGATACCTAAAAAATAAATTTATGATCTGGTAACCGAACAAGAGTTACATAATAGAATAATATACCTATGAACTTTATTCATACATTAAACTTTATTTTAAGTATATGTTTATTTTATGGTTAACATATATTAGTGGTACTTTTACACCTGTACATACGTATATTCAGTAAACAGCAACAATTTTACGTCTATTAAGCTTCGTTTTATGATTTGATGTTGAACATAGATTCGAATTCACACAACAAGAAAGGCCACTCTCCATTTATTGTATATAAACACTTTTGAACAGAAACTAGATATTTTAATTTATTTCATTAGAACAATGAATGATATATTGCTAATAAGCATAAATGTAGTCAAATATCCTGTAGTTCATGATTTGGTTAGCTTAATACTTATCTTTTGTGGTAAATAAAAACAATGCTTCAATTCATAAGTGAATTAGAATATAGCGGTAATCGTTCCTTAGTAAGAGAACGTAACTCTATGTTACATGATATATGTGCAAAGGGCTTCGATCACGAGTTACCTTACAAAGAGCATGATTGTGTAGTATGTCTCTACACTATGGGTTGCAAAGCAAGTCCTCTAAGGAAGCCAAATTTGGACATATTAGACAAATAAGAACAGCAACAAACACTCAAATTTTCAATGTAATTTTGCATCCGACATATTTCCATAATTTTGTTTTTCAGTATAGAGTTGAAGGATCTTTAAATTATACATATAACTTCAGAGATGTACCAAATGTTAATATGTGAAGTATACATCCACATGTTTAATGTAAAAGATACGGTGTCATCTACCTATGCTAA
The DNA here is from genome assembly GCA_030765085.1 of Allium cepa. Taxonomy (NCBI): domain Eukaryota; kingdom Viridiplantae; phylum Streptophyta; class Magnoliopsida; order Asparagales; family Amaryllidaceae; genus Allium; species Allium cepa. The sequence goes on from CM060941.1 coordinate 1,050,578,211, forward strand.
TTGATTGGATTTATTGCATTGAACCAGCCAGTGTCATACTCTTATATTAAATGATCAGTTTTGTTGTATTACATTGAAGAAATCTCCTATTTTTTTCTTCATATCCTCACGTGCAAAATAAACTTGAAATAATGATTAGAATGATCTTATTCATATGTGTATTCCACTGGATCGCACAAAATAATTTTGATAAGAAAAGCCAAAGATTGATAGATTGGTGGGCTTATGAGGACAGGAAGTTTAGAAAGTTTAGGAATGTGAGATTTGACCTCGTATTAAATATCAGGTGTACCGTCGATTTGAAGATGTTTCTGGAATGAGATTACAAGGTCAACATATCAACGTATGTAACATGATTTTGGAACAAATGAATATAGAGCTAGTAAGAAAAAGCTAGAACCACAGATGCTAGCTGAGGATAGAATGTAAACCGGATGGATCTCGAACCGAATATGGAAGACAAAACGATAATAAAATACTACATCAAACCCGACCCATTTGTTTTTCGTTTGATTCCTTGTCTGATTTGCTGGCACATTTGGTGTGCCTGGAATAAGGCAATTTTTGACGAAACTCCTATGGACCCTCTATCTGTTATTCGGAAGGTTCGAGATGATGTTTACTTGGCATTCCGGTGCCGTCCATTCCGAGGTTTTGTCAGCTTTCGTTCTGGTCGTCTAGTGAATTTGTTATCAATCACCTGTTCTAGCTCTTCTATTAGACAAGGTATCGGTTGATTGCCTATCCGGAGACTGGTGGTTACGACTGTCCAGTCTCCTTCTTAGCCTCCTCTCCCCCCCCCCTTTTTTTCCTCATGTTTAGGTTATTACTTGCAGGTAGAGGCTTTATGGGGTGTGTGATTCTCAGTCTGTTCTTTGTTTGGAGCTTGCTTAGAGTTTTCTGTTTCTGCTTTTCGGGTTTCGGTCTTTCTGGTGATGGGTTGCTGTCTGTTATTTTATTCTAGTTCTTCTATCGGTCTTTTTGGTAGATCGCTATCTATTTTTCGGTGGTATCCATACATCGGAATCGGGCGGTGGCTTTGCCGGAGCTCGATTTTGATATTGGTCGGAGTGGGGGTTTTTGGACTTATTCGGGATTGCTTTGCGCCTGCTGGGAGACCTCCTTCTGGATCTTTTTGTTAGTGGTTTTTTGTATTCCTCTTTTGGTTATTTCTGTGATCCGATCATGTATTCTCTCGTCTTTGTTCTTTTACGGTTACCTGTCAGGTTTGTTGACAGCTTTTGGTGATGTTTAGTTATACATATTTTCTTTTCTTTTTTTTTTTTAAAAAAAAAAAAAAAAAAAAAACCCGACCCAACTTTAATGATTCGACTAAACTACATAAAATATATAATACGATGTTATTATCCAACTGGTACGAGCCAACCTTGGATCTAGTCTGGTTTAGGTATTGAAAATATATAGTCTGTATCCTACAATACGAGAATGATACAGATCTCATCGAATCCAGAATTGATCCAATGGGTAAATTTCCACTCAGTTTACAACCATCGTTTTTTATTTGTAAAATGGTTGATGTTGAAATAAATTATTTTAAATTACCATTTTTATTGGATGAACCTTAATATATTCTTACATGGAAAGAAATAGATGTATAACAAAATTTTCCCGCATGTATCACACATGCGCCATCAGTATAATAAAATAGAAAAAAGAATATAGATAAATAAAAAAACCACTATATACCATTGTCTTATAAGAGTTAAAAACTGCAATATTCCTATGTATCATTTATGTTACATACAATCATGTCCTAAGGCAAAGCATGTGCCTTCTTCACAAAAGTCAATGAAAAAATAAACTACTTACAATCATCCTTAGGTCGTGCATGATAGTAGCCACAAGACTAACTTTCCATTCTGATCTTATCACTCTTGTTATTATTATAATACTGTAAATACTCACCATTTGTAACATCCAAAATCCATGCACAAAATGATACTTTGATGGACAATGACTTTAAAGGTAATCAGAGCTTATCTATCATAGATTCATGAAGAATCTCACCACGAATGAATGAAGTATAATATCAATATATACAAGTGCAATAATAATTGAATATCACAAGGATAGTTGAGACATACAATATAAGCATCATAGGACATAATACTTTAAACAAGTAGTCGATAGATAACAACTACAATGATAGCTATTGCTCTAAAGTTTGCCTTTAACTAGCATTATTCTCTCCTTTAGCTAGAATTATTCCCTCCTCTTAGTTAGTCTACTTAAAAGAATAAATAACAAAAGAGACTAGATAGGGAGGGTTAGACGTAAAGTCTAGGGAAAAGAAAATATCACTAACTACATGATTACCAATGTACTAATATAACGTGCACAATACTAAGCGGTATCTTATGAGATAATGAAACTATACTTAACCTATATTATTTCCTACATATAATCAAATAGCACATCTCTACTATAGTTCCGTGAATCTTGATAAGTCCGACAATCTAATTAAATCAAAATGGTTCCCTAAATGTAAAGTAAATACCATATTCGATGCTAGCAAGCCTTAGAACCATATAAAGCCAAAGGTCCCTTGTAAAAGCAAAGATATATCAAATACAATATTAATATTATACCAGTATGATGATGCATCAAGGCATCTACAACACTACCTCTACAACACTACCTTTGATTGTATCCAATATGAATCGATACATTATGTGCCTCACTATTACCCATTGAGTTGCATACTAGAGCAAAAGACTAGTATCTCGAGGACTAAAAGCTCTTGTTATTGATATAAGACGTCTCCTACCTTCGACTTGACATTATGTGAATGTGCCCAACCGAAATAACACATTATCTACGAATGATATAACAATATCAAGACCCATGACTGTTACAAAGGAAAATGTATAACTTTGTATACACAATATGTCATATGGGACTATATATCAAAATATGTTAGTCGGCTCATGTTGAAAATTACTAAGCTGCTCTACTAAAACTATCAGATAAACCAAAATGGACTGCGAGCATTAAATGTAGCCCTTCGTCATGCAGTGTCATCCACACACTGCTTGAGCTTCTCCATGTCGATTGAGACTTCCCAGACTTCATAATTAGGTCCACCAAGACATTTAGCCGAGGATATAAATCCTAAGGTAATCGGTTGGTTAGGTTAAATAGTTGCATGATCACTTGTTCATTGAGTCAGTTGGTTCCCATTAATTGACTATTGCTTATTCTGTCGATTGGTCAGTCCCAATTGTACTATATATAAACCAAAATGTCATATATTAGTTCGCCCATGGGTTGGGCCCAAATTATTCGACTGGCTAATCAAATAGTCACTTCTGTCAAACTGAGTAGATTGTTTTTATTGGATTATGGGGAATTTTCCTTCATTCCTTACACTCTCCTATTCATATGTGGCTTCATGATCATTCACCTCAGGGTTTAGCTCCTTGTTGCCACATGTAACAACTTGCTTTTTTGACCTCCAAGTGTCGACACTAATATATCTATAGTATTCATGTGTCAAGCATCTAAGTGTCGGAAGGACAAATTGTTAAGGTAAAATAAAAAGAAAACAAAACAGAACAAGAAGAAAGTGAATACAATATCAGAATCTTGCAACAGAATAGTAATATATAATATCAAAATAATAGTACAAAGGAGTTACTCGATACAGAAATTTATGAGTTACCAAACTTATATACTATCATGAGCATGGATAGTTATAACAACTTGTCCTCACAAATGGTAGTATGTACAATACAATAATATAGCAGAAATAAGAATACTACTATTGGTGAAACATCGAGCTTATCTTCTCGAGTCTCAATGAACATAAATGAAAAACATTCCTTTCTCAAACTACTTAAAAGAGCTCGTGAGAAATTTAGGGCGTCAAACATAAGTATGGTATGCGAAATGCAAGAAATATGCATCCAACATATAAAAGTACTTCGAAACCACATAAAATACCATAATGATTATCCCCTCAATAGAACCACCATCTAATAGGTATATAAGGTGATACGACGATGTCTAAGGTGTAGAACATAAATATTATAGCATAGTTGGAATAGTTATATTGGTTACAATCAACAGTATATTAGGTGTACAATCAAATCCTGTAAGCAACCTTCGTATAATGGATTTTCTACAGAGATCCCTTTGGTCAAGCCAAAATCCAATCTTTAAGTGCATAAGGGTCGGAAACTACCTCCGAGTGTCGTATATCTCTAGATTGAGTATACCATAAGGTAAACATAACCGGTCCACGTCTAAATACGTAATCCTGAATATCATCACTCAAGTGCGCAAACATCGATAAGCATATTGTATATCTGGGGTGATAATATCCTATCGTGGGGTAACAAAACCCCCAGCTATGCTCCTACTCTCATTTTAGCCATTTACGATGTCGAGGTCTCGTTCGGCATCTTTCATACAAGTCTTCATCACTCGAACAGAACGCAAATCCCAAATTAGATCCTCACATCATGAAAAGATTTCGAAACCACACATGAATTTACATATCTCAACAGCTGATGGAATCATATATGGATTCATATATCCTGAATAGATCACAAACAACTACATGTGCTCGAGCATCTTAGATCACAAATCTCCACATAGATTCCCATATCTAGAACCAATCCACTTCCAAAAGATAAAACATGTATCTCAGCCTTGAACTGGTTTTCGATAAGTAAAACACTTACTAATCCCCGTCTCTCCCAGGCTGAATCGAAGAATTTGGTCATTCAATGATAATGAGAATGATCGCATATAGAAACTAAGTCTTATATACTTATCACATTTCCTGATATTTTCCTCTCACATTATCCCTCGATCAAGAGGGAAGCTGGTAGGATAGAGCTTTATTGCTCATATCCCTACTCAAACACCAGTCTTAATTCTCAAAAATAGACAAGCCTATTTCACAGGCTTTTACTGCTAAGTGTACAACTAAATGATTTCCATAATGAATAATACAAAGTATGATCAAGTCACAAAAAGCATGATTAAGTCACCTAAGCAACTTCTAATCCCTTTTTTGTTTAGTTAATATTTTATTAATTAAAATCTCTTTTATTAGTAAATTTTCTTTTATCTAATAAAATATCATTTATGAATTTCCACTATTCATTTGCATATACTTATCTCAAATAGTATAAATATATTCACAAACCATTAACAAGATTACTTAATTTAAACCTTCGCTCTTTTTATACTTCAAAAGGTATTGATATACTTACCGCAAATGATATAAGTATATTCACAAATTATTAACAAGATTCTTAATTCAAACCTTTGCTTTTCCTATCTACAAGTAGTGTTTATATACTTTTCGAAAATGGTATAAGTATATTCACAAATCATTAATAATGTTTCTTACTTTAAACTTTTTCCTTTTATGTCTTCAAGAAGTATCAATATATTTATTGCTAATAGAATATGTATATTCACAAATCATTAATAAGATTTCTTACTTATAAATTCCTTCAAAATATAAATTTTAAGGATCTATGTACTTTCACAAATCCATTTGAAAGGTTTAAGATTAATGTTACTTAAACATTGTCGCTATAAACCCAAAAACCATTTCACTTATGCTTGTCTTTAGAACATTCTTTTAACGATCTATTTACATTCATAAGTACAATAAAAAAGGGTTGAAGACAAATATGATTAACACATTGTCAAGACAAAACAAAAACCCTTTCGCCTTTTCTTATCTTAAAATCATTCCGTTAAAGACCTATTTGTTTCCCTTAGTATAATCGAAAAGGATCAAAGAATAATACGATTAACACATTGTCATAACAAAATCAAACCATTTCCTACTTGTTCAACCTTTACAAATCTTTGTTTCGAAGATCTAAGTTTGTATTCGGTTAAGGTTGATAATCGACTAATCGAGTATCTGGTCAACAACCATTGCTTATACAAGTCAATATCCGTAAACTTAACTCGTTTCTGACATTCTTAACTTAACTATTCCACTTTCAAAAAAGAAGCCTAGTAGGTTAGAGCTCTATTTCCCGCCCCAAACTCCTAGAAATACAAAATATTACTTCGTTAGTTTTTAGTGTTAAGTGTAATATTAATGATTCCATAAACAAGTAACAAAAAAATTTGTTAAACCATTTACGACATTCCCGACTTAACCATTCCTTGTTCAAGAGGGAAGTCAGGTAGGTTAGAGCTATATTGCTCTGTCCCTACTCTACATCAATTTTTAACTCTTAGAAATAGATAAGCCTACTACATTGGCTTTAGAATTAAGCAAAGTTGATTACCATTTTAGACAAGTAAATAAACAACAAGATTAACATGTTCCCGACATTTCTTATATTATTCATCATTCTGGAGTGAAGTCAAGTAAGTTTGCTACTGGTTGCTCCAAGCTTTGCATAGACACCTTATTCTTGAATTTCACAAATATACAAGTTTACTCGTCGGCTTTTAGTCTTAAGCCTAGTCAATCATCTTTGTTAAAACTTATGTATATAAAAATATAATTTAGAAATATTTGTAAATAGATTTAAATATCTATGTAAAATATTGATTGAAAATAACTAATTTAGAAGTTTGATTAAAAAAATATTTTATATTTTCCAGTATTTTACTATCAAAATTCATCGGTAATCATTAAAACTATATTTAAACTTCTAATCTTTTGTACACTCAAATACATTTTGTAAGAAATTCCATAAAAATATTTTATAAAGAAAAGAAACTAGAAACATTTAAATCATGAAAAACTAGCCAAAATGACGTATTTTAAACATTCAAAACAATAAGTGATTTATTATAGCATTTATAAATGCTGTTAAAAATCCTTGTTTAAACGATAATGAAAAGCACAATCTTTGCGAATAGTTTTATCCACCAAAAATTGATTTAAGACTTGAAATTTTTTATAGTGAGTACTACCATTAGGATACTTTAAACCCATAAAAAGAAATATCTAAGAATATCTATCCATTATAACAATTCCCCAAAACAAGGGATTTCAAAGTGCACTTATAACGACTATTCTCGCTTCAAACACTTCCAAACATTCTTCAATTTAAAAGTTAAACAACCATTTAAACATCTAGTCAAGACCACACCACATGTTTAAGAAGGTAATAGAAGCGATGTAATACAATATAAAATTATCATTTGCTTGCAAAAGCAATAAGGGTCAAAAGTTTATAACTTTTTAACTTTATAATTTTCCCACAACATATATATATATATATATATATATATATAGAATATATACTTAAGAGATGGTGAGATAACTCATTTAGATCTATGCCTAACATAAACATAAATCTATAAGAGCCAAAGGGTCATCTCTTCCATCAACACAAGCCTAAAGGTCCAACCCTTAGCATTTCCAAACTAAAGCCAACACCTTCCTCCACCTCCTCCATGCCCACGGCCCATCCAAACTCCCATCTTCCTCTCACCTCCTCCTACTTCTAACCTACTAATCATGCTTTCCATGATGTCTTAGGCCCAAAACCAAAGTTTAAAAGAGATTACAAATGGTTGGGTTAACTTTTGAAAAAGTTATAGAGTATTAGTGGATTAATGCTTAAGCACTTCCACTAGTTTTAATCCTCTTACTTCATCTCAAGCTTAGGAATTTTGTGATTATTTCCTAAGGGTATGCCTCTCCTTATATAGGATTTTCGAAGAGGTAAAAACCTCTTCTTACCTTCCATGAAAGTTTACAAAGTAGCCTCCTTTAAACATGATTACTTTACACATCTTTCTTTTTGCTTAAAAGTTAAGTATTACCATTAAAGGTCATTTCCTAAATATCTTTGATGACATCACCCATAAAATCATTGATAAAGTTTATTTTCATAAAAGGCATAATATTTTCATTTCATTCTATTAATTTTCTAAGCAATAAATGTATGTAAAAAAAATCCGAAAAACTTTCTTTGGTTTTAAAGCTGTTTATCAATAAAACGATTTTCAATCATATTATCGATATTTTTTTCAACGTATTTATTTTTATAAACATTTTTCCAAAAAAAGTTTACCATCATTACTTATGATTTAAAAGGGGTTTAAAAGGCTTATTAAATCACTCTAATGACATTAAACCAAAGATTCAAATATTTAATTATTGACCTCTTTAGCCCGATCATGTTCCTTGGTTAGAAACTTACGTTCCTTTTACATAGCCATATCCTATGATAGAAAAATTTAAGGTCGGATCAAGAATCCATATCAAGATTTGCCATCAAAAATCTAGTGAAATATTCTTAGTCGGACTGGTGTCAACCACCTCGAAATTATGCAGTCGAATACTAAATCAAGAATAGTCATGCAAACAGAATGCTTTATGTATAACTTACATATTTATGCTATCGGTTTCCTAATTATACCAATATCTTTTATCACTTTCTTTACATAATAGTATGTCATAATACTAAATTATTTATGAACAATTTCATAAAACGTATTAAGTTTATAAATAGTTATAACTTAAGTTCATGCTCTTATAATACTCATGACACCCTAAGAGTATATACAAAATTTCAGATTTATTTGTTCTTAACAAGCATGTTTAACCAATTTAAAACTTGTTTTAACTTACTAACTTCTCTATTCAAGTGTTATATAAACTCATCTTTATATCTTCACAAAACATTTAGCTTCAAGTTCTATAATAATTCAAAAGTTTCTAGTTATCCAAAATCGTCGAAAATCCTATTTCATTCTAATAAAAAAAAACTACCAAACAATATATCATAATATGATGAACATATCATACAATTTTTAATGCATAGACTGCATGTGTCAATAAAATATCTTAAAAAAATTCAACAATTTATTGGACACTTATACCCAAAAAGGGAAAATGTAAAAAGGTTTTAATGTTTATTTCTGGCTGTGCCACTACCACTCGGGCACCCTACATATAAAACTTTTCTGCCTAAAAATTTCATATCAAATTTCTATTCCAAAGAAAAACTTTAGAACTAAATACCCAGGTTTTATTTCAAATCATTTTGAAATAATAATAATATATACATATATCTTTTGTATAAAAAATCATACTTATGAAATTAAATCAAAATCTATTTTTCTAAAACAACCTTGTAGCATCCTTCACTTAGAAACCAGAAAGTGAAGGACGACGATGTTGAAGTCATCATCAAGATTATTTTCAATGGATAGGAGTGAGATTAATACGTCTAATTTATGCCTTTCGGACTTTAACAAAATCATTTTCAAAATGATATCAAATATTTCGTAAATGTTACTAATTACCATGATCTCAATTTCATATACCAATTTACCCAATGCTTACCTTTAAAAAATACTACTATTATTTTCTCAAAAACCTTGAAAAACAATTCCAAAGACACGGCGATTTAAGTTATCAAAATATCGGTTAAATCCTTCTTGTTTATAAACCATATTTTGTGAACCATAGTTGTAAAATCACTTTCTTATATAAATTCTTCCATAAATGTTTATTTTCAAAATAACTTATCTTTTCTCAAATTAAAACAAACATCCTATACTAAATTCCACATTTACAAAAGTTTACTTCTCACTTGAATCGAATGCCTTATAGTCAAACTATGAAACTAAATTCACAAGATATTCATTTCAATGTATCTACAATTACTGTCTACCCAACCCATACAATGAAAAGGTAAAATTGGCCATATACTAGTTGAACACAAATCAACAAACGAAAGTCAATGTCCATAGACTGGACGAGCATGGCTAAAAATATTAATAAGGGATAATAGATAAACACCATTAATCCTTACATTAATTAAATTGCACTTTGACAATTCACTTACATAAGTTACCTTCTATAAAATCTCTAATTTTCACGATTATTATTACCATTAAGGTATACGTTTATAACAATTACAAATACACTCTCATATATATAATACACTCAAATCATACTAGGACATTCCATTACCCTATCTCTTAAGAAGATGTACTCACTAAAGCCAATGTTCGCGCTTAATCTTCAGCTCTGATACCAGCTGTAATATCATGCCCTTTGGACGATCGAATATCGAAACTTATATATCCACGATTTTCATGTGCCAATCATCCAAGTAACAGAAGGATGAATTATTAGGGAAAAATGAAAGGAAATAGAATAAGGAAGAAGAGAACACAATATTGGAATCTTACAATTCAATGATAATATATAATTTCAAAAGAATAGTATAAAGGAGTTACTCCGATACAGAAATTTCAAAGTTAACAAAATTTAAGTACCATCATTAGCCTGGACAGTTAACAACCTGTCCTCACAAATGCCAATATGTACAATATAGTAATGTAGCGAAATAAGAATACTACAGTAGGTGAAACATCCAGCTCATCTTCTCGAGCTCCAATGAACATCAATGAAAAACCTGCTTTTCTTAAACTACTCGAATGAGGATGCGAGGAATTTAGAGGGAAAAAACAAATGTCATAGGTAAGTCTGGTATGAGAAACACAAGAAATATGTGTCCAACATATAACAATACTTTTGGGATTGCATAGATTGCCATAACGATTATCCCTTGAGAAAAACCACAATCTAATAGGTATATAAGGTGATATAATAGATGATGTCTAGGGTATAAAATTATAGCATTGCTAGAATGGTTACATTGGTTAAATTCAACAGCATATTAGGAGTACAATCAAATCCGATAAGGAATGTTCACGGAACGGATTTTCCATGGAGATCCCTTTGGTCAAGCTAAAATGCAATTTCCATGCACAAGAGTCAGAAACTACCTTCGAGCATCGTATATCTTTAGCTAAAATATACCATAAGGTAAAAATAACCGGTCCATGTCTAAATAAGTAATCCCGAATACCATTACTGCCATGCGCAACATTGATAAGCATACTCAATACTGAAAGTCTATATGATGGATCGTGTAGTGTATATATGCAAGTATAGGTGACTAACTGTATGATATATCTAATATAAAATTAACAGATGATAATAGCAAAGTAAATGAAAATAAACACACCAGGATTTTATACTGGTTCGGATCTCCCATCCTACGTCCAGTCCCGAAGCTCCTCTTTGGAATTCGACTATCAAACACCCTTACTTCGTCCGGAGGAATATGTTGAATATGCAAGTATATGATTTTTGTTTGATGATAATAAACATATATATATTCATTTAAATGTATTTGTTAATATACTATTTTATTTTCACAGATTAAATAAATATTTGATGAATAAAATAAATAACACAGAATTTGAATTCAAACGGATATTTTATTCAAACAAATATTTATTACAATTTTTGAATAGTACAAATTTCAAGCTCTCACTATATATACACACAACTTCAATTACAATACAATTTTGATTACATCACGATTCACATTTACATTTGACCTCACTACATATCACTCATTCACTCACACTCGTATTTATCTTCAACTTCATTCCAATGTGAATCCAACATCTGAGTAATCTGCAAAAATATACATTGACGCGGTAAAATTGAAAATAAAATATTTTTGCAGTATAAAATAAAACGTGATTTTGGAAATTTTATTTGTCTTGGTTATTTGGGTTGTTCGTCATCATTTAAATCTGAATTCATTATATACGAACAGCTTGTGACATGTACAGTGTATCACTGTACATGCCACAAGGCCGTGCACACCGATATATATACTTGATAAAATTACAGGGACATGTGAGCATAGGTCAAACCCAAAAAGCCGGGTTCAACTCAAGTGCAATAAAATAATACTACGACACAAGCACAAGGTCAAACCCGAGCTTTAAAGCTGGATTCAACACAAGTGCAATTCCAAAAATCAAGATGAAGTTCAAGTGAATCAAAATGAAAGTGACGTGCACAAGCACAAGAACATGTCAGAGAAGCAAGTGCACCATAAAACCAAACAAGGGAAAAACCAGGCTATACGATGAACCAGCCTCGACTAAAGTTCAAGTCACACATGAAAACGACTCAAATGAACAAAGTGCAGACCCAGACCAATATACCAAATGAAGATTTGAACCAGACCTCAAGTCGAGCAGTGACAATGTACATGAAACCCAAAGCTAACGCATATCTATATACATATGTGCACACACATTACAACCAAGGCAAGTTTTCAATCACAAACCAAAATGTTTAACCCAGATTGGTCAGTGAAACCACGGTGCAAAGTGGTGAAAGCAAACAAAGGTGGCAACACGCAACTGCACATATATAGTAAGCAGTGCCAAAAGAACAGCAACCTAAATGTACAAGTGAACGAAGTGCACATGAATGCACAGTGCAAACTACTGCACCAAGTAAATGGCAACAAAGTGAAACTACATAGTCAAACTGCATCATATCGGTTCATACATGCGTGATAAGATAGTAATGAATGCAACTCGAGCTCCAGACCACTACAAGTCCAGAACTCAAGACTGCATCTAACCAAAGCAAATATACAGCACACATATGAGTGCATGACAACCAGACAAGCAACAATGAATGACTAATCAGTTCACGTCACTGCCCAAATGTACATGAACGAGTAACATATATATGCTGCAAAGAATAGAGATGTGTGGACAAAAGAAAAAGTGACAAAACAAGTGTCTACAACTACAAGTGACAATGTCAGGCCAAAGCAAAACCAAAATGGACAGCAGATACAACACATCAAATGAAACAGTTGCAAATAGCATATATGTCGAAGTCAACCACAATCAGAACCAAGGGATGTCATAAATCCAAGTAGAAATTTATCAAAACAAACTTCAGGTACAAAATGTATAAATATAGTCAGTGTCGAAGTCATAAAGAAAATGGTCAACATGAAGCATCAGTATCAACTGGCCGATGTCAACAGAGTATCGAACAAGTTCGTATTTTCACGAAATCAAGTGCATCAATACTAAACAGAAGCATGGTAAAAACCAAACTGTAATAAAAAAGTTTAATTCATGTAACTACAACACAATGTCAAGATATATAACCAAAGATAGTAGGAGTTTTACAATTCAAAGTAATGCCAAATTCACCTGCAATTCAAATTAAAATGACCAGAAACAATATCAGTGCAACGGTGATGGCCAAAGACATTATCAAGTCATGGAATCGCATAAACAAAGTCAAGTGACTGAAGTCAACAGTTCAATATCAAAGAAACAGATCAAAGTCAGAACCATGGTGAGCAAGGAAAACAACGTCAGAGAAATCAAAGCCGTGACCATCAAGATATCATAAATATACGAAATTGATAAAGTCAGAATCAATCTCAAGCATCTAAGAAACATCGACCGACCGAGCAAGATAAATTGACAAATTCAAATGATTATATAGGAACGAGATAATAGGAATTCAAATCCTATATAAACCCATTCATCATAGGCTTTCAAATCCATCGAGTTCAAGTACACAAAATCAGAAAAAGCAAAAGCACAAATTACATACCGGAGCAAGATCGAACTCGATCATCGAAGGAGCCGTGAGCAAAGTGAAGAGACGATCAATCGACAGAGCAAGAGAGCGAAATCCCATTTCGATCGATCAATTTAAAGTCGGCTTCAAAAAGCCCTAATTTTTAGAAACGAACGATAAATAAAGAAAGCCACCATTTTTCACAAGGAAGCGGGCCGACATAGATAAAAGAAAAAAGGGAATAATATTTCACTTAAGAAAAATTGGGCCAGCCTTTTCATTAGTATTGGTTTATAATAAAAGGGTTTTAATTAGGGTTTTTTTTCTTTTGTTTAAATTGTGTTTAAATTGTATTTTCTATTTTAAACCGTTGTAATTTCTAGTCGTGTGACTAGGGGACAAACTACGTGGCATAGTCTGGGAATTCGCAACTCAGTGGCTGAGTTGTGGTAGGTTTTTGAGTATTGAGTTAAGGCTAGTCGATAGCGGGTGTCGCGAGTTTACGTGTGTAAGCGTCTGACTGCTTACTTTCTAGTAGAAACCTTGGAGGCAGCACGTAGGCAGGGTTTTGCCGAAGCTGGGTAAATTCTGTGTCGTTCTATTTCTGCATTTATTATTCTGTGATTATCTGAGCTGCTATAATTCTGATACGTTTGTGTTGAAAATATTTTATATAAACTTCCTCAGTTAATTTTTATAATTAATAGTATCACCCTATTCACCCCCTCTAGGGTGAAATCGATCCTACAAGTGGTATCAGAGCAAGGTACGAATGCCATTTTTGTTTTAAAAATTTGATTTTACAGAAACCAACTTTTGTTTTAAAATTTTTGAATTTTTAAATGGCTTCTTTTAATAATGCTTTTGCGGAGGGTCAATCCATAGTAAGACCACCAATGTTCAATGGTGAATATGCCCACTGGAAAAATATGATGGAAATTTTTCTAAAAACCATTGATGCTTGGGATATTGTTGAGACATGGTATAGAGCACCAACTGTAATTGTAAATAATCAGGAAATAAATAAACTGAAGGATCAATGGATAGATCTAAGTTACAAAATTCTAGTGCCAAAGCTATGAATTCGATTATTTGTTCATTGGATCAATTTAAATTTAATCGTGTCTCACATTGTCTAACTACACAGGAAATATGGCACATACTCGAAGTGACTCACGAAGGAACATCGCAAGTCAAAGAATCTCGCGTTGCCATGCTAAGCAGCGAATACGAGAACTTCACAATGGCCAAGGAAGAAAATGTTAAAGAGATGTACGGATGGCTTTCCAATATTGTATACAAATCAAAAGCTCTTGGAAAATCATACATGGAATTGGGAATAGTCCAAAAAATCCTCAGAGTTCTTCCACGAAGATTTGAAGCAAAAGTGACTACCATTCAAGAATCGAAAGATTTAAAAAATGAAAGTTGAAGAACTCATCAGAAATCTCACCACTTATGAGCTAGAAATGAAATTCAAAGAAGAGCGTGAAGAAGGAGATGCTCGAAAGAAATCAATACCTCTCAAAGGAACAACTGAAAGTGATGATGATGACGATGATGATGGAGCAACAGAGTTGGAAATGGTAATAAAGAAATTAAAAAGGTAGAACCAAATACGGAAATCCAGCTCTAAATCAAAAATTAAAAAGCATAATAATTAAAGTTTTAGATAACACAGAACAGCGAAAAACCATCGGTCATAAGTGCAACCAACCCGAGCCCGATTGTCCTCAAAACGACGCGACTTTGAAAAGAAACGAAAAGGAGAAATCTTGCAGCCACGTGAAATACAAGTGATGAAGATAATCAAAGTACTAGTAGTGAGAGTGAGAAAGCAGATATGTACATTCGAGGTAATATAACTAATAGTGACGATGATGAACCAAGCGAGGTATCAAAACTCACTCACTCACAACTACTTATATATTTCCACGAAGTAAATGGCTGTTTTGAACGACTTAGGGAGAAATATGGTAAAATTGAATCACAAAGAGATAGTTTGATTGAAGTAAATGATCAGCTTGAACAAATAGTTAAAAACTATCAAAATAAGATCCTTAAGTGTGATAAGTTTCCAACATTCGAAGAAGAAATTAAAAATTAGAAATTAAAATTAAATCGCTTGAAAATGAAATTCTGATTTTAAAGGAAAGTGAAAATACTAGGAGAGAGAATTCTATTAAAAAGTGCACACAATTATTAAACGAAAATGAATCTCTCAAAACACAAGTCCAAAAACTGTCAACAACTTTAGATAAATTCTCAAAAAGTGAAAAATCGTTGAAAATGCTATTAGGAAAACAAAGTGTTAATACAGTTAGACAAGGACTTGGATATAAACAATTACAAAATGATATAAATGAAATTAATCAAGTCGATTCAATGTGCACAATTTGTAGAAAATTTAGACACAATCAAAACAATTGTTGGTATAGACCCAAACACGTGAAAACTATACCAATTTGGGTTCCAAAAGGCACAAATATAAAATCTCTCAAGGTTAAACAAATCTGGATGCCGAAAGGAACATATATAAATAGTTTTGGGTCTGCACAAAATTATTTTTCAAAATATTCTGCCACTAACAATCATGGACTTATAAAAACAAATAGGCCACAAAAATCTTTTATCGTGTAGGAGTGGTGGCAAGCTAAGGAACAACAATAGTGTTATCTGAATTCTGGCCGTTCCAGAAACACAATGGGCGGCAAAGAAAAGTTCCTTAGCCTAGTATAAAGGTGACAGAATCACAATGGACAACAACGAAAAATATCGTAAAGGTAAAACAGGTAATGGTATATTTATTTGAACGATATATTAAATGTGATAATCTGCACCGTAATCTGAGTTAAATCAGTCAATAATGTGATGATGAAATAATGATGATTTTGATTCTGACTTATTCAAAATTGTTGGCCAATTATATTCTTATGCAAAGAACACTATAAAAATCTGTAGAGTCTTTGAATTACTCCATATATATTAGGTTGGATTAATAATAGTGTTTTATTAGATGATAATACATTTGGTTATTTTACAGCTAACTCTATATTCACGGTTTTTGATTATTTACACGGTTTCAATTCAAATTCAAGAGATGTCATTTAAAAAGCTATTGATTTTAAGATATTTTGATGCATACTTCATGATCTAGTCTATCAAATTCAGTTAATGATAATTTTGAGTGAAAGAAAAATTCAGATGCAGATTACATTGGTGATCTAGTTGATAGAAAAATTACTAGTAAAACGTGATTTATGTCGAGACATTTAGTAACTGCATCGTTTTTCAAAGAAAATATCTGCATATTTTTCATTTCAAATAATTTTCAAATAGCAGAAATTTTTCTCATAAAACTCCTTCTAGAAAATCATTTTTAACCTTGTTTTCAGGTTGGTCATTTTAAAAAAAATTGATTTTATGATTATTTTTGAATTTGATTTTAAATAACTACATTGACCAATCTGACTCCCTAATGATTATCAAAAAGGTAAATAGTGATTGAAAAAGTGATGAGTGTTAATAGTAATCATATATTATAACTTGAGACGGTATATTTAGTAAATTTCTAAGAAATTTGAACAAGAGTTATAAAAACTTTTTATTGGTAAAAATTCCATGACCGTCTCTATTTCTATCATATTTCTAACGACCATCACTCATCAAAATTCTATATAGTTTGTTGATATGTGGTACTTTAAACAGTAATCATTCTTTTTCATTTTATATATTTTATTAATAAATAATAATAATAATAATAATAATAAAATCAAAAGTATTCACTCTCATTTAAAAGTCCTCACGGTTATGCATAGGTGAATTACTTGGAATTTGTTATGTGCTTCCATGCTCATTTAAAAGTCCTCACGGTTATGCATGTATGGAACGCATATCAAAATTGATTTAAAAAAAAAACAAGTTGATTCTAATCCCATTTAAAAGTCCTCACGGTTATGCGTGGTTAGAAGATACTTGAATTCATTTTTTAAAATAAAATTGGATGCTACTAATCTCATTTAGAAGTTCTAACGGTTATGCATGGTTGGTAGATATTCAAATTTCTGATATAAATATACCATAAATAGACACAACTGTATGGTTTTATATCGTGATATCAATCCCATCATTCTAAAGTGGAATATGAGCCTAACAAGAATATTTATGATTTTTGTTTGATTTTTTATTGAAATTTAATATTTATATTCGGTTGAGTTTTAATGTTGTATTAATATCTATCACTTTATCTCTATTTTTCTAACACTATTACTTTTTTGCTGATAACAAAAAGGGAGAGAAAAGTTAAGATTTTGACAAATAAAGGTCAAATATTTTCTATTTGCATCTAGGCTCATTTGCATATTTTTAATTGCATGCTTATATGAGGGGAAGCTTTGTGTAGAGAGGAAGCATTCAAATAGGGGGAGCAAATAGAATGATCAAATACATTTAATATATTCAAAATCTTAAATATATGTTTATTATCATCAAAAGAGGGAGATTGTTGAATATGCGAGTATATGGTTTTTGTTTGATGATAATAAACATATATATATTTATTTAAATGGATTTGTTAATATACCTCACAGATTAAATACATATTTGATGAATAAAATAAATAACACAGAATTTGAATTCAAATGGATATTTTATTCAAACAAATATTTATTATAATTTTTGAATAGTACAAATTTCAAGCTCTCACTATATATATATACACACACAACTTCAATTACAATCCAATTTTGATTACATCACGATTCACATTTACATTTGACCTCACTACATATCACTCATTCACTCACACTCGTATTTATCTTCAACTTCATTCCAATGTGAATCCAACATCTGAGTAATCTGCAAAAATATACATTAACGCAGTAAAATTGAAAATAAAATATTTTTGCAGTATAAAATAAAACGTGATTTTGGAAATTTTATTTGTCTTGGTTATTTGGGTTGTTATTATACATGAACAGCTTGTGTCATGCACAGTGTATCACTGTACATGTCACAAGGCCGTGCACACCGATATACACACTTGACAAAATTACAGGGACAGGTGAGCACAGGTCAAACCCAAAAAGCCGGGTTCAACTCAAGTGCAATAAAAATAATACCACGACACAATCACAAGGTCAAACCCGAGCTTTAAAGCTCGATTCAACCCAGGTGCAATTCCAAAAAATCAAGATGAAGTTCAAGTGAAATCAAAATGAAAAGTGATGTGCACAAGAACATGTCAGAGAAGCAAGTGCACCACAAACCAAACAAGAGAAAAACCAGGCTATACAATGAACCAGCTTCGACTAAAGTTCAAGTCACACATGAAAACGACTCAAATGAACAAAGTGCAAACCCAGACCAACATACCAAATGAAGATTTGAACCAAACCTCGAGTCGAGCAGTGATAATGTACATGAAACCCAAAGCTGACGCATATCTATATATATGTGTGCATACACATTACAACCAAGACAAGTTTTCAATCACAAATCAAAATGTTCAACCCGGATTGGTCAGAGAAACCACAGTGCAAAGTGGTGAAAGCAAATAGAGGTGGCAACATGAAACTGCACATATACAGTAAGCAGTGCCAAAAGAACGGCAACCTAAATGTACAAGTGAACGAAGTGCACATGAATGCACAGTGTAAACTACTGCACCAAGTAAATGGCAACAAAGTGAAACTACATAGTCAAACTGCATCATATCAGTTCGTACATGCGTGATAAGCTACTAATGAATGCAACTCGAGCTCCAGACCACTACAGGTCCAAAACTCAAGACTGCATCTAACCAAAGCAAATATACAGCATACATATGAGTGCATCACAACCAGACAAGCAACAATGAATGACCAATCAGTTCACATCACTACCCAAATGTACATGAACAAGTAACATATATATGCTGCAAAGACCAGAGATGTGTGGACACAAGAAAAAGTGACAAAACAGGTGTATGCAACTACAAGTGAAATGTCAGGTCAAAGCAAAACCAAAATGAACAGCAGATACAACACATCAAATGAAACAGTTGCAAACATCATATATGTCGAAGTCAACCACAATCAGAACCAAGGGATGTCATAAATCTAAGTAGAAATTTATCAAAACAAACTTCAGCTACAAAATGTCAACCTCAAGCATCAGTATCAACTGGCCAATGTCAACAGAGTATCGAACAAGTTCGTATTTTCATGAAATCAAGTGCATCAATATTAAACATAAGCATGGTAAAAACCAAACTGTAGTAAAAAAGTTTAATTCGTGTAACTGCAACACAATTTCAAGATATATGACCAATGATAGTAGGAGTTTTACAATTCAAAGTAATGCCGAAGTCACCTGCAGTTCAAATTAAAATGACCAGAAACAATATCAGTGAAACGGTGATGGCCGAAGACATTATCAAGTCATGGAATCGCATAAACAAAGTCAAGTGAGCGAAGTCAACAGTTCAATATCAAAGAAACAGATCAAAGTCAGAACCGTGGTGAGCAAGGAAAACAACGTCAGAGAAATCAAAGCCGTGACAATCAAGAAATCATAAATATACGAAATTGATAAAGTCGGAATCAATCTCAAGCATCCAAGCAACATCGACTGGCTGAGCAAGATAAATTGACGAATTCAAATGATTATATACGAACGAGAAAATAGGAATTCGAATCCTATATAAACCCATTCATCATCTGCTTTCAAATCCATCGAGTTCAAGTACGCAAAATCAGAAAAAGAAAAAGCACAAATTACGTACCAGAGCAAGATCGAACTCGATCATTGAAGAAGCCTTGAGCAAAGCAAAGTGACGATCGATCGACAGAGCAAGAGAGTGAAATCCCAATTCGAGATCAATTTAAAGTCAGCTTCAAAGGCCCTAATTTTTAGAAACGAACGAGCAACAAAGAAAGCCACCATTTTTCACAAGAAAGCGGGACAACATAGATAAAAGAAAAAAGGGAATAATATTTCACTTAGAAAAATTAGGCTGGCCTTTTCATTAGTATTGGTTTATAATAAAAGGGTTTTAATAAGGGTTTTGTTTCTTTTGTTTTAAATTGTGTTTTCCATTTTAAACCGTTGTAATTTTTAGTCGTGTGACTAGGGGACAAACTACGTGGCGTAGTTTGAGAATTCGCAACTCAGTGGCTGAGTTGTGGAAGGGTTTAGAGCATAGAGTTAAGGGTAGTCGATAGCGGGTGTCGCGAGTTTACGTGTGTAAGCGTCTGACTGCTTAAATTCTTGTAGAAACCTTGGGGCAGTACGTAGGCAGGGTTTTGTCGACGCTGGGTAAATTCTGTATCATTCTATTTCTGCGTTTATTATTCTGCGATTATCCGTGCTGCTATAATTCTGATATATCGGTGTTGAAAATATTTTACATAAACTTCCGCAATTAATTTTTATAATTAATAGTATCACCCTATTCACCCTCCCTCTAGGGTGAAATCGATCCTACAGAATAGGCTTGGTTACAAAAGATTGTTCTTGTCAAGTGTGTGTTCTATAACATGAATAAATATACATGTATATATAGTGGATATTGATTGAAGAATTATGTATATATGGAAGAGTGAAACGCAAATATATGATTGCTAGAGATCAAGAATATATCAGAGTAAAAGAGTAAAGATCACAAGTAAGTAAGGTAAGATCTTCTCTTAGATTTTTAATGCTATTTATAGCGGTAGAGAGATTCCTTGAGTAGTTGCATCCATTAACATGTGTTATATGGTCGCTTCTGATGGTGATGAAGAGTTGCAGCAAAGAGGAGCGAAAGTGTCTTTTCAATTATGACAGTTGTACTTTGAATGTCAACACTCGAGTTCAAAATCAGACGTCCGGAATATGTCTCAGACGTTTGGCTCTTATATAATTTCTGTACATAGTAGCTTTTCAGACGTTTGACTACATTAACTAGACGTCTGATTATGTCTGGTTTGTGATCCAGAAGATTCATTTAGACGTCTGGCTTGTGCACCCAGACGTCTGAACTTGTGAATGTTGCTTTTCTTGTGTCTGTGTCATTGCTCTTCTGATTCAATCGACTTGTAGTCTCTTAATACTTTCTTTGATTCTTGTTCTTGTCTCTTTGATAATGTTACTTTAACAATTACCTATGAATAGAAATATATGCATATTTGATTTCCATTGTATAGTTGCCGTCATCGAAACCATAGAATTGATTTCCTAACAATCTCCCCCTTTTGATAATGACAACTATTCAATGTACTTATATATAAATTATAAATCTCTCCCTGAATATATGCTTATTCTTAATGTTTTATAATTATACTTATATTTCTCCCCGTTTGGCATTATCAAAAAGAATTATAAATAATTTAACCAATCATCAAACAGTAAGGAAAATTTCATTAATAATTCGAAAGTGATTGCATGTATAGATTTTGTCAAATTTACAAAAGTTGATATACCAAAAACCTAAAATCTATGGTTCCCAAAATATGTGATTCCTTTGGAAAAGATTTATCTTGATCATCTTCATTTGTTTCTTCTTTTTCAGAAGTGCTAGCCTTTGTAGAAGATGTCAAAGCTTGCTTGAGAGGTTCATCCTTAGAGAGTTTGGAATGTTTTGCGGGAGGAGAAGATACCGAGGTTGGCCAATCTTCCAAAAGGTGGTGTTGGACCGCGAACCTGTTATAGCACTTCTTTGAGAACTGACAAGACAGTCGAAAGAGATTCTTCAACTGCGGCTAGGTGTGTAGCAAATGATGTTTCAAAGTTGTCAATCTGCCTAGCCAAAAGTTTATGATTTTGAGATAATATATGTCGATTTCTAAGAGTGAGATCTCGAACACTTTCATTTGGATTTGTATCCATTCGAGCCTCCATAATCTCATCCTGTCCTGGATAATCAAATGGTGCAGGAGGAGGTGGAGTTGCTTCTTGATGTTGTTCCTCCTCTTGAGATAGTTCTATGTGTGGTTGAGGTGGAGACTCAACACGTCTAGATTGACGATTGTGCGTCCAACCTTTGAAAGATATAAATTCTGGGGGAATCTCAAGTAGGTGCATAAGGAATAAAAATTTGGTGGAAGCATATTTTGGTGAGATTTCTTCGAAGGTTGATAGGTAGGACGGGATGTTATGTGCACAAAGAAGTCTCATAATATATGTTGGGTAAATAATTGATGGCCGTGATCGAGTCCATAAATGTTTAAGCTCGTCGAAGATGAATTTGTCCCAATTCACCCTTGTTCCACTAAATAGAGCATATAGGGCTTTGTGCTCTAACTCGGTTATTTGCTCGTGGCTTCCCATACGTGGAACGATGATATTGATTATCATTCGAGTTAGGAGTCGAGCTTTTGGACGTAGATATATGGAGGCCAATTTTGGCATTTCAACCTCCCAAATTTGATGAGTTATACTATTCGGTGGCTTGAAGCGCATATTGAGAATGTTGTATAAATCTTCCCCCATGTCAGAACATCCTAGTGTTCTACCTATTATGCCAAGAGTTAATCTAATCCTATTGCCATACACGATAGACCATAACCAGTTATCTTCATCTTCAGTGTTCCACACTAAAGTGCTATCCAAATTCGCATAGAAAAGAAATATTGCCAATTGATCGATTGGATGTCATTAGGAGTGAATGAAATAAGGGTTTCTAACCCGGCATTCTCACATTTCATTCAAATCATACATTGGAAATTTAAGTAGATTATAGAATGGACCTGTGTGAAGCCTTTTATTTTGTATATCTTCATACCTCTTGATTGAATGTGGTGCTTTATTCATCCATCTTTCAATTTGATAATCCGAGCAAACTTGAGGTTTTGAAGACGATGTTGGTTGGTCTTGTTTCCGTTTGGAAATCTTGAGATTCTTAGTTCGAGGAGGCATTGTGATTTTCTTGCAAAAAGAGGAATTTTTTTAAGAAAAAAACGTCACTAGGAAAATCGAACGTTTGAAAATTTTGAGATGAAAGAAAAAATGACGTTACCTAGGCTAATTTTAAAGAGTCGATTGAATTTCAAACGTCTAGAATCCAAATCAGACGTATGGTTTGCCCTAGAATTGAGTGTAGTAGATAAATTCAGACGTCTGGTTGTTGGGTTAGACGTCTGGTTTGGTTGAATTTATAAAATTTGATAGTCAGAGAGTTTTACCAGATGTTTGGGTTAAAAACAAATGTCTGAAATAGGTTAATTTTGAAAAACTTTATGGCAGAGAACTAATTTAGACGTCTGGGTCGAATTCCAGATGTCTGGAAATTTCTGATTTGTATTTCGATGAGACAGAGCAAATTTTTAGACGTCTGGAGGGTATTTCAGACGTCTAACATATGCATAGTGCTTAAAAATTAGACGTATATCAGAGTGTCAGACGTTTGAGGTCCATATCCAAACGTTTGAAATAAGCACTTTTTCTAAAAAAGCCTAAAATTTGATGGTTTTGCTTATTTTTTGATTCTCTATTCTATGAAAAAATATATTATTATTTGTGTGAAATAACAAATAAACATAGATACATACAATAACAAATATAATTTACTTAGAAGGCGATGGAGTTTTATTGATCTCCTGACTTGTTATCCTTTCATAGTTTAAGCGGAGACCATATATTTCCACGTTCGTGAGTTCTTGGGGAGCCAGAAAATCGTTTTGGTGAAGATTCCAAAGGAGTACGATACAAAGATGGAGGATCCAAAGTACTATAAGGTTTTGGAAGTGGTTCATGGACATCTTTCTTCATGATGTATAAAACTTCATCGCTACTTGCTCCAAAATGCTTAGCCGTCGTGTTGTAACTTTTTGTTTAAAATATAGTTCTCGTTGTAGATCTATCTATTGTTTCTGATAGTGATGAATTTCATCAATTTTATCCTTTGTGTTAGGAGAAACAAACAAAGATCTTTTGGTCTTCTTGCTATCGGGGTAAATCCCGTGTGATATGAAGACCACCTATACGTCGGTTCCTGCTTTGGTGTAGGTGTAGGAAGTCGTTGTGGTGTATCAGCCGAGCTATCCGTCGTAGGTGTCGAGATGGATATATAAGAGTTCTCAGAATACATGGCTACATTTTGTTTCTTGAAGAGAATGTGAATTGAGTGTATATAGTTTTTCTTGTTTGTATAACTGTTTATATATACGTTGAAAAAATTATTTATAGAAAAACTAAATATCTAAAAAATTAAAGGTTTAGAAATTATTAATTATAATTTGTGGATAGTAAAATAAATATCTAATCATAGCCTAAATGAAGCAGTGACTATTTTTAAGGGAGTAGATCATGAAGTGAGCAAATCTCTGAATTTCGTCGGAGTTTAATAAAAGTTTGTTCATTTAGTGGTTTTGTAAAGATGTCTGCTATTTAATTTCAGTATTTACATATTCTAATAAAATAGTTCCTTTTTCAACATTGTCTCGTAAAAAATAATGTCGTATATCTATATGCTTAGTTCGTGAATGATTGACAAGATTTTTTGATAAATTTATAGCACTTGTGTTATCACAATATATTGGAGATTTGTTGATAATTTTGCCAAAATCCATAAGTGTTTGTTACATGTATATCACTTGTGCACACGCTAGAGCTGCGGAGATATATTCAGCTTCGCAAGTAGATAAAGAAACATAATTTTGCTTTTTTCTAAACCATGAAACTAATGATTGTCCGATAAAGTGACAAGTTCCACTAGTACTCTTACGATCTGTTTTACATCCATCGAAATCTGCATCGCTATATAAAACTAGTTCAAATAATGATCCTTTAGGGTAAAACAAACCATAATCTCTAGTACTGGATAGATAACATAAAATACGCTTAACATCTCTTAGATGAGATTCTTTTGGTTTTGCTTGAAATCGAGCACAAAGACATAAGCTCATCATAATATCGGGTCGACTAGCCGTCAAATATAGTAAAGAACCAATCATGCTATGATATAATTTTTTATCAAAATCTTTTCCATTACCATCGTTTTCTAAGTGAATAGTGGTACTCATTAGTGTTGGTTTGCTCGAAGTTTTATCCATTTCAAAACGACGTAGTAGATCATTACAATATTTTTCTTGATAAATAAAAATTCCATTTTCAAGTTTTTTTATTTGTAAAGCTAAGAAGAAATTTAATTCTCCCATACGTGAGATTTTAAATTCATTTTCATAATATTTGAAAATTGATTACATAGATTTTCATTGGTTGAACCAAAAATGATATCGTCAACATAAATTTGTACAACTAAAATATCATTATTTTCTCTTTTAATAAATAAAGTTGTATCTATTTTGCATATTTGAAAACCAGATGTAATTAAATGATTTTTAAGACGTTCGTACCATGCTCGTGGAGCTTGTTTTAATCCATATAATGCTTTGTGTAATTTAAAAACATGATCGGGATACTTTTCGTGAACAAATAATGAGAGTTTTTCTACATATACATTTTCTATAATAAAACCGTTTAAAAGAGCACTTTTGACATCCATTTGAAATAATCTAAAATTGTGATGAGTTGTAAAGACGAGTAATGTACGAATGGCCTCCAATCTAGCTACCGGAGCAAAGGTTTCGTCATAATCGATACCTTCTTCATGATTATAGCCTTGAGCAACTAAACGTGCTTTATTTCTAACAATATTTCCATTCTCATCTGCTTTGTTTTTAAATACACATTTTGTTTCATAACCGATTGTTCTTCAGGTCTTGGTACTAATTCCCAAACATTATTACGTTCAAATTGTTTTAATTCTTCTTGCATAGCGATTATCCAAAATTTATCATTTGAAGCTTCTTTATAATTTTTTGGCTCAAAATTTGACACGAATGATATATGTCTTATTTGATTAAGTTGATTTCCAGTTACTCTAGAATTGAGATCTCTAATGATATTATCTCCGGGATGATTCTTAAGAATTCTAGGGGATAATATCAAAGTGTTATTTTGCACATTTGTTTCATTATTAATAGAATTTATTAGTGGAATAATTTCTTCTTCGTCATTAGTATGATGATTAAAAAGATTTTCGTCGAACGAAACATGTAAACTTTCTTCAATGGTATTATTTTGTTTATTAAAAATCATATATGCTTTGCTACGATCCAAATATCCAACAAAGATACGTTCATCGGCCTTCGGGTCAAATTTTCCTAAGTTATCTTTTGTATTTAATTAAAAACATTTTGAACCAAAAGTTTTAAAATATGATACTTTAGGTTTTCTTTCAAAAAATATTTCAAAACAAGTTTGTTTAGTCATAGGACGTATATGAACTCGATTCAATACATAACAAGCTATAGCAATAGCTTCAGCCCAAAAGTGTTTTGGTAGACCACTACTATTTAATAATGTTCGTGTGCATTCTTGTAACGTTCGATTTTTTCTTTTTAAGACACCATTTTGTTGAGGTGTGCGAGGAAAAGAAAAATAAAGACTTAGTCCTTTCTTATTACAAAAATTAGTAAATAGATCATTTTCGAATTCTCCTCCATGATTACTTCGAATATTTTTAATTTTCATGTCCATTTGTGTTTTAATTCTTTTAGAAAATATCCTAAACATACCAAAAGTATCGCTTTTATGTTTTAAAAAAAAAGTCCATGTATATCTTTAAAAATCATCAAGTATTACGAAAACATATTTGTTGTGATTTATAGATCGTATTTGTGTTGGTCCAAATATATCTAAATGTAATAATTCTAATGGTTGTTTTATAGAAATATTATTTTTAGCTTTAAAAGAGCTTTTCTTTAGTTTTCCAATTTGACATTCGTCATATAAATTTTCTACTTTGTAATTTATTTTAGGTA
This sequence comes from Allium cepa, assembly GCA_030765085.1. Taxonomy (NCBI): domain Eukaryota; kingdom Viridiplantae; phylum Streptophyta; class Magnoliopsida; order Asparagales; family Amaryllidaceae; genus Allium; species Allium cepa. The sequence goes on from CM060941.1 coordinate 1,050,605,397, forward strand.
GACCTCTAAATAGCTCATATTTTGCCAATTTATTAATATTTTTAAAATTGATATGCCAAAATCGTTTATGCCATAACCATGGATCATCATGTTTAGCGGTTAAACATAAATTTGAATTTTTATTTATATTCATGTTTAATACATAAATATTTTTGTTTCTAAAACCTTCAAATACAAATTGTTTGTTATTATCGAAAATATTACATCTATCTTTTTCGAAACTTATTTGAAAACCTTTATCGCATAATTGACTAATACTTAGTAGGTTATGTTTTAGATTTTCTACTAATAAAACATTTGAAATAATAGGAGAGTTAGAAATACCAGAGTTGATGACTTCTCCAATTTCCATGACATATCCTTTTGAGTTATCTCCAAAGGTTACCGTTCCACCATCGATGCATGTTATATTTGATAACATTTTTGAATTTCCCGTCATATGCTTGGAACATCCGCTATCTAGTATGCATTTCTCTTTATTTTTTATTTTGGGTGCCTATAGAATAAAAGATGTTTTAATTGGTACCCATATATATTTTTTTATGGTCCTAATTGTTAGGCGAAGGTAGCCATACCCAAGATGGTTCGGTACCTTTATAAATATTATTTTTATTATAGACTACATTCTCTAAGAAATTATTAATATGTTTTTGTCTAATCAAATTATTATTTGTCTTAGAAATCCAAATTTTCATATTTTTGGTATTCATGTTAGATGTAGGTAAACTTTTAGTTTTTTTATAACTAAAATATTTAGCATCATTTCCTTTTTGTTTAGAAATATTTTTAAATCCTATTCCATTTCTATTGCCTGATGGTTTTGAAGTTTTGATAAGGTTTTCCAAATCTTGTTTTCCTTTATTAAATTTTGACCCATTATTTGTAATTTATCTAATATTTCTTTTGATTATAAATTTTCAATTTTCAATAATTCAATATTGTTTTTAAATTGACACTTTCCTTTAACAAATTATCCTTCACTGTTTTAGTGTTTTCAAAATCAATAGCAATAGCTTCACTTTCTATTAAATTATTTTTAATTTTTTCTTGAGATAATTCTATTTCTTCTTCTAAGATAATTTTTTCATCTTTTAACATTCCCACTTCAAGTTCTAATCTATTTATTTTGACAATATATTCTTTGTTTAATTTTTAATTTGTCTAAATTTATCATCTAATTCCATGTTAAGTTCTAATAATTCGTCATAGCTAAGTTCCGGACATACCTCATTAGTTTGTGACATAAAAAACACATTAGCTTGTTCTCCATCACTATCGCTATCACTTTCAGATGATGAAGAATCCTAGTCATCCTATGTTACTTTGAAAGCTTTCTTCTTTTTGAATTTTTAAAATTTGTATTTCTTTTTATCATTATTGAGTTTGGGGCAATCATTCTTCGTATGTCAATATTGATCACATTCATAGCACTTGATTTGAGATAGGTTTGTTGTGTTGGACTTCCCTTCTTTTTGGAATTTGGTCATCTTTCTAAATTTCTTGAATCTGTTATAATTCTTGGCAATGAAGACTATCTCATCTTCATCTAAATTAGAGTCATCATTTTTTATTGCTGGGAATGCTATGTTCTTCTTCTCCGAATTTAATTCTTTTCGTGCCTGCAAATTAGCTTCATAGGACATTAAATTTCCTATCAACTCTTCAACTTTTAGAGTAGAGAGATCATTAGCTTCTTCAATAGCTAATACCTTTCTTTCCCAATCCGATGTTAAAGAGTTAAGTATTCGAGAAACTAAATCAACATCAATAAACTTAACTCCTAATACCGTAAGATCATGTTGGATAGTTTGAAATCTAGAATACATGTCAACAATAGTTTCATTTTGCTTCATTTTGAATGACGAGAATTTGTTCTAGAAAATTGAAATCTTAGTAGCTCGACCTTTGTTGTACCTTCGTGTGTGATTTGTAAGGTACGCCAAATGTCAAATGCAGTTGTGCATAACATGATATGTGAAAATTCATTTTTATCTAGAGAGCAAAATAAAACATTCATAGCTTTATCATTGTTTGATGCTAAGGTCCTTTGTGCATCGGTCCATGTGTTCATAGCAATAGTAGGTGCTTCATATTTATCTTGCGTGGCTGACCAAATTTCTAGACCATTAGCTTCCATAAAAATTCTCATATGTGTTGAACAATATGCATAGTTAGATCCATTAAAAAGTGGGGGTCGTGCCGTGGATCTCCTTCTTGAAAAATACTTGCCATATTAAAGTGATTCAAAAACATGTTACTGTTCTTTGATCAAACGTTGCTCTCATACCAATTGAAAGTCTATAGGTTGGATCGTGTAGTGTATATATGCAAGTATAGGCGACTAATTGTATGATATATCTAATATAAAATTAACAGATGATAATAGCAAAGTAAATGAAAAATAAGCACACGAGGGTTTTATACTGGTTCGGACCTTCCGTCCTACGTCCAATCTTGAATCTCCTCTTCGGAATTCGACTATCAAACACCCTCACTTCGTCCGGAGGAATAAGCTTGGTTACAAAAGCTTGTTCTTGTCAAGTGTGTGTTCTATAACACGAGAATTGACTATTAAGTACAAATGCTTCCAATATATATATATATATATATATATATATATATAGGATATTGATTGAAGAATTATGTATATATGGAAGAGTGAAATGCAAATATATGATTGTTAGAGATCAAGAATATATCGGAGTAAAAGAGTAAAGAGCACAAGTAAGTAAGGCAAGATCTTCTCTTGGATCCTTGATGCTATTTATAACGGTAGAGAGATTCCTTGAGTAGTTGCATCCGTTAACATGTGTTCTATGGTTGCTTTTGATGGTGATGAAGAGTTGCAGCGAAGAGGAGCGAAAGTGTCTTTTCAATTGTGACAATTGTACTTTGAATGTCAACATCTGAGTTCAAAATCAGATGTCTGGAATATGTCTCAGACGTCTGGCTCTTATATATTTTTAGTATATAGTATCTTTTCAGACGTCTGAGGACATTAACCAGACGTCTGATTCTGTCTGGTTTGTGATCCAGAAGATTCATTCAGACGTCTAGCTGAACTTGTGCATGTTGCTTTTCTTGTGTCCGTATCATTGCTCTTATGATTCTATTGACTTATGGTCGCTTGATACTTTCTTTGAGTCTTGTTTTTGTCTCTGTGATGATGTTACTTTAACAATTACCTGTGAATAGAAACATATATGCATATTCGATTTCCGTTGTATAGTTGTCGTCGTCGAAACCATAGAATTGATTTCCTAACAAATATCTGGGGTGATAATATCCTATCGTGAGTTAACAAAACCCCATCCTATGCTCCTACTCTCTTTTTATCCATTTTTGATGTCGACGTCACGTTCGACATCTTTCACACGAGTCTTCATCACTCTAACATAACAGAATACCATATTGGATCCTCGCATCTCGAACTTTGAAAACACATATGGACTCCCATATCTCAATAGATCTCAAAATCACACATGGATTCCCACATATTGAATAGATCAAGGACAACTACAATGTTTAAGCATGTTAAATATATATCAAATCTCCACATAGATTCCAACATCTCGAACCAATCCACTTCTAAGTGATAGAACACATATCCTAGCCTTGAAGTGGTTTTCGGTAAGTAAAACACTTACCGATCCCAGTCTCTCCAAGACTGAATTAAGGAATTTGGTCATTCAATGATATTGAGAATGATTGCATATAGAAACCAAGCCTCATATTCTTATGATGTTTCTAATATTTTCCTCTCACACTGTCCCTCGATCAAGACTGAAGGTGGTAGGATAGAGCTCTATTGCTCATATCCCTGCTTGAACATCAGTTTTAATTCCCAAAGATAGGCAAGCCTGCTTCATCGCTTTTAGTGCTAAGTATATGACTAAATGCTTTCCATAAATGAATAAACATATGTTGTACGATCAAGTCATAAAAAGCGTGATTAAGTCATCTGAGCATCTTCTAATTCCCTTTTTGTTTAATTAATATTTTATTAAATAAAACCTCTTTTATTAGTAAAACTTCTCTTATGTAATAAAATATCATTTATGAATTTCTACTATTCATTTATACTCTTTTCAATATTTAAAAAGTACTCATATACTTATCTCAAATGGTATAAGTATATTCATAAATCATTAACAAGATTTCTTACTTTGAACCTTTACTCCTTTTATACTTCAAAAGATATTTATATACTTATCACAAATGGTATAGGTATATTCACAAATTATTAGTAGGACTTCTTACTTTAAACTTTTGCTTTTCTATCTTTAAAAATTATTTATATACTTATCATAAATTGTATAAATATATTCACAATAATTAAAAAAATTACTTATTTTAGACATTTGCTTTTCTACCTTCAAAAAGTATTTATATACTTATCAAAAATGGTACAAATATATGCACAAATTATTAACAAGACTTCTCACTTATAATTTTCTTCAAAATATCCATTTTAAGGATCTAAGTACTTTCACAAATCCATTGGAAAGGTTTAAGACTAATGTTACTTAAACATTGTTAGAACAAACCCAAAACCATTTCACTTATGCTTGTCTTTAGTATATTCCTTTAAAGATCTATTCACATTCATAAGTATAATCAAAAGGGGTTCAAAATGAATGCGACTAACACAGTGTCACAACAAACCCAAAACCATTTAGCTTTTGACATTCTTTTAAAGGTTATTTTTCATCCTTACGTATTATCTAAAAGGGTTAAAGAATAGTGCGGTGTAATATCCCCTATCTGGAGGCCCGAAGCTAAGCGCTATGGGTGCTATAGTCATCCATAGTATTAACTTTCGGTGACTAAATACAGCTATGTTAATGGTATCTATAATATCATAAGCACTTGAATATGAAACAAATCACAGTTTCCAAAACAACATTTTTCATTACATTTTAAAACACATGTTCCATATTCAAATTACATAATCCCTAATATTTCCTTGGTAAAGATCAAATATAATTATTACATAAATATTCCAAGAGCGACATATGATGATGCCCCTTTGGTTGATCAGAGTATATATAGGCAATATAACAACTTTGCCATTACAACAACATAGCATAATCAAATAAAAGAGAACTCTGTATAGCTAGTATAGCTTCTGCATGTCTCCGGTATCTTTATTCATCTAATGAGGTACCCGAAAAACCTTAACTCTCAAACTACTCAATTTTTGAGAACCCAAGAGTTTAAGGGTAAAACATAAACTTCGAGTCAGACATAAAGCATGATGTGAATAATACTATACATCTCGGTTATTTAATATTAAGTGAGACCATACCACTTAGCGGAATGGGTTTTCCTTCACTAATATCCTTTTAAGATGTACCCTTTGAAACCTTTTCCTCTAACCAAAATTGGTTAAAACTGTAAAGCATTATCACGTAAACATACATTTCAGGTAATAAACAGATTATCTTTTCGAACTCTATTGTTTTTTGGCTAACTACTAACGTTTGCCTGACTCGGGCCTACCAGACAACATAAACTAAATAATCCAACATCTGTTAGATACTTCTTTTCTGGATGATCTGTCCCTCAATATCTGCTAAATACTTCTCTTTTGGATGGCCTGTCCCCTTAACATCTCTCAGGGTTGCCTTACCCTAATGGTTTTGCGGGCTCACCAATAACCTATAAGTATAAAAATATATTCCTTTCTATGTGTAACCGTAATTTTATTCTTGCCTGTGACAAAGCCCTACACACTAGGATTTTGGACTAAATTAGCTGGGTTAAAAGATAATATATAGCGTGCGACCCTATTCCAGTCACATCTATTATTCTAATATCTGAGTCATTTTACTTAAGGATAACTTCCCATAAATTTTCCTTGAAAACCTTTTCAAAATGATTTAGAATATTTAAATCATACTTAGACAAGGAAAAAACATATACCCTATATTTTACTCAAAATCACTTTGCCATGTTATACACACACACACACACTTTACTCAAACCTTTATTGATGGAAACGTTTAAATCATTGAAAGTACCACTTTCAAATCCATTGAAAGTACTCCTTTCAAAACCAAGTAAAACCCTTTATTCAATCTGGGCCAAAAGGCCAAAACCTTCCTTTCACAACCATTTATAGAAACCTTTAGAAATCATGAAAAAACTTAACATTTGAAGCTTTAAAACCTTAGACATCTTTCCTTTAAAACACTTTAAAAATGCCTTTCGACAGCATTGGAAAAACTATCCTCTTAGACCTTTCGAAACCATTGGAAAATCTTTCTTTTGAAACCTTTCAAACCGTTAGGGAACCACCCTTCAAACCTTCATTTAAACCCTTTCGAAAGCCTTTGAGTTCAATTTGAAACATGTGGAAACTTTTCAAAACTATTCAAAATTTACTCCTTCGAAACCCTTAGAAAATCGTTTTGGTTGAAACCAATTGGATTATGCCTTCAAGCAGAGCAAAGGGATCAGAAACTCAAAATGTTGAAAGCATTCCTTTTGAAAACAATTCGTAGGTGAAGAAGTGATGGTGTCGAAACCAACCTTCCATAAGCATTGGAGAAGTGGCCAAGTTTTAGAACAAGCTATTGCTTTCAAAACCATTGGAGTCGAAAGGTAGAAAAGCGGCATCTGGGGGTTTCGCCCCTTCGAAAGCATTACTTAAAACAAAAGAGTGTAACGCATTCAAAACCATTCCTTTCTTTAAAATAAATTAACCTGGTCGAAAGCTAACCAAGTCGAAAGAAAAGCACGCGCAACTTCAATTTAAAACAAAGGCGTGCTTCAACCCTTTTGGAACCATTGGTTTCCACTCTATACTTCGCCCTTTATCCAATTCGGTACGTATCAAGTATATTGGTACCATGCACATTGGTTTCAAAAGCATGGTGGCGGAAGATCAAGGGCAAAACCCCTGGTGTCAAAAGTGGCGAAGCTAGCTAAAAACAAGTACATTTCGTCTTTAACAAAAAAGAGAAATACCTTTTTTGACTAACCTGCTATGTTTGTCAAATTTTCATTGGTTTCAAATTTTCTTTTTCAAAAGTGATACCAAGATTTCAGAAATAAACAATAGTTTCATTTATAGAATACCCCTTCTCCTTTATAAATATAAAAAATATTCAAGTCCCATACTTCAAATAATTTTATATATTCATTAAAACACTCAGGAAAAATCTATAAAAATTCTAGAAAATATTTTTCAATATGTTTTAGCATATATAAATTTCAAAACCAGTTAATTAACTATTTAGCCGTAATTAATTTATAACCCAAGTAATCATTTTCTCCACTAGAAAATTAATGTAAAATCCATACTAATTCGGAAAATTATAAAAATTGAAACTCATCTCTAAAATATCATATCTGGTCTACAAGGCATTTGGATGTCATTTAATATATTTTTCATATTAAAATATCGTAAAATCAACATGAACATGCATAAATTATCAACAAGAATATATAAAAATTTATTCATTCCAAAACATGGCATTATCATGCAAAATACTTTAAATTTATTCATAAAACCGAAAATCATAAGAAAATGATATGTTGTAATTATTCACCTTAGATTTTTGATTTAAGATGTGAGATTTGATCTTGATTAAGTGATTTGATTCTTCCTTTTGAAAATCCTAGCTTTATCTTCTCTTGAGATTGCTAATGGAGGCTGGCCTTAGAAATGTTTTTGCTTGAGAAAATATTAAGTGAACGTGTGTTTTGATTTCCTAAGGATTTAGTGTATTACAGTGTCTATTTTTCCATTTTACCCCTTATTTATTTCCTAATGCATTTTTATTCATTTCTAAGTTATATGTTTTGATTTACTCATTAACATGGCATGGCTACACCTATTAATCACAAATCTCCATGCATTAATCATCTTATATTATTTTGTTTTATTTAACTAATTAAATATCCAAAATAATATCACTAAAAATGTAGGGATTTACAGACTCTCCACCTTAATTAATTTCATCTTTGAAATTACGATAAGGTACACATCTAAACAATCAAAGGTAAAATATACCATCATACAAATCAGGATAAGCATCTATCATCCCGTTCTTGGTCTTCCAAGTGCAGTCACTTTCATCATCGCCCCACTGGATTTGATTAATCTGACCATCTTGTTCCTTAGCCTCTTCTTATCTTTCGCAACTATACGAATTCGGCTTCCTAGATATAGTCAAGTCTGGCTCTATTACTAAATCTTCCAACCCTGTTTATGGAACAATAGCCTTTGGATCATGCACATACTTGTAAGATGAGACACATGAACTACATTATGGACACCTACCCTACTGCTTGACAACTCTATTCTATGTGCGAGTTTCTCGATCCTCTCTAAAATCTGGAATGGACCAACATATCTCGGTGCAAATTTCCTTGACTTCCCAAACCGTATCACATCCTTCATCAGTGATACTTTAATGAAAACCCTGCCTCCAAATGAGAACTCTAGGTCTTTACGCTTTTTATCTGTGTAACTTTTCTATTTGGACTGAGCTTCCCTTCATTTTTTCTAGAATCAAATCAATAGTTTCTGACGCCTCCCTAACTAAATCTAAACCTAAGACCAATTTGTCTCCAGCTTCCAACCAATAATTTGAGGATTTGCATGGCCTCCCATACAAAGCTTCAAAAGTCGTCATTTCTATGCTACTCTAATAACTATTATTATAGGGGAGACTCAACTAACTATAGGTGATCATCCCAAGGTCCACCAAAGTCCAACACATAAGGTCTCAATAAATCCTCGAGTACTTTATTAACTCTCTCTGTCTGCCCAAGCGTCTGTAGGTGATATGCAATACTCATCTTGAGCTCAGTGCCTAACACATCCTATAGACTCTTCCAGAATTTGCTGGTGAATAATGCATCTCTGTTGCTGACTATGCTACTAGGAACTCCATGAAGTCTAACTATGTTCTTCATGAACAACTTGCTAGAACATGTTCCGTCTTGGTTAATGTAACTGGAATGAAATGGGCATTCTCGGTCATCCTGTCCACTATGACCCATATACTTTCATTTCCTTTTTTTCACCTGGGCAACCTGTCTATAAAATCCATGGATATCGAATCCCATTTTCGAATTGGAATCTCTAAAGGCTGAAGTAACCCACTCGGCTTTTGATGTTCGACCTTTATTGATTACACACTGCCTAACCCACAAGCCAATATCCCTCTTCATACCTTCCCAATAGAAGCTCCTCTTTATATCTTGATACATCTTGGTACCTTTAGGATGAGTCGTAAACTTGGATCAATGATATTGCTCAAGAACTTCTTTCCTCAAGTTCGCAACATCTGGAATACATAACCGTCTATTCTTTCTCAACCATCATCTTTCTTTAAGATAAAATTCTTTCAAATCATCGTTCTCAATTCCAACCTCGATTCTTATGACCTTCTTGGCAATAATGGATCCTCCTTCTGCTTAGAAGCAATTCTCTCTATCAGCGCTGGTCGAACTTCTTAATATGACAACGTGGCTGTACTCGGACAAGAACTAGCAGTCAATCTTAACTGCACCCCACAAATGGCCAAAGCTTCTAGATCATTCCATTCTACCAGCATAGCGAACACCATGTTCTAATGTCTTATGCTAAGAGCATCCACTGCTTCAACCTTTTCTTGGTTTATACCCTATACCAAAATCATAAACAGCCAAAAACTCAACCAACCTGCACTGTCTTATATTCAACTCCTTTTGAGAGAATAAGTATCTTAAAGACTTATGATCTGTGTATAGCTAAAATCTCTCCCTTAAGAGATAATGTCTCCAAATCTTCAATGCGAAGATCACCATAGCCAACTCTAATGATAAGTAGGATATATCACCTCATGTATTCTAAGCTATCATGAAGCGCAGGCAATTACTTTAACCTTCTACATCAACACAACTCCCAATCAAGTTCCAAATGCATCAGTATACACCACCAACCCTTGGTTTCCGTCTAGAACTACTAAGACTTTTGCATTGGTCAACAAATGCATTAACTCAAGGAATGCTTCCTGAAATTTGTCAGACCAAACAAACTTCACCTCCTTCCTGGCAAGCTTAGTCAAAGGCACTACTATCCATGAGAAGTCATTAGTAAGTCTCCGGTAATAGCCAGAAAGTCCAAGAAAACTTCTAACCTCGATCACCTTCTCTGGTCTTTTCCAATTGTTCACAGCTTCGATCTTATCTAGGTCGACTGACAAGTCCTTCTCTGAAACCGCATGACCAAGAAAGCAGGTGCATTTGTTAATCCAAATGGCATTACTAATCACTCTTACAAACCATACCTAGTCCAAAATGCTGTCAAAAGAATATTGTCCTCTACCACTCTTAACTAGTGGAAACATATCGCTAAATCTAATTGGAAAACACTCTCGCTCCACTCAACTGATAGAATAGATCATCTATTCTTGGCAAAGGATACTTATACTTTATCGTCTTTTAGTTCAACTTACGATAATCAATACATATCCTTAACGACCCATCTGTCTTCTTCACGAATACCACGGCCGCTCCTCAAGGCAAACTGCTTGGCCTAGTAAAATTCCTTTCTTTTAGATCCCTTGCTGCACCTATAATTCCTTCGTCTCCGTTGACGTCATCCTGCTAGGTGGTTTACTTACATGTTTAGCTCTTAGCACAAGATCTATCCAAAATTCAATAGCTCATTTCAGTGCTAGTCCTATGACTGGCTCAAAGACATCTAAAAACTCCGTTGCAACTCGAACTTGATTTAGTTCTTCTCCTACTTCCATTATGCTTAACAAAGTATAACTACTCTGGCCAGAATTCTTCACTGAGAAAACAATTCGATTATGACTGTCAGTGTGTCTTAGTGTTATGCCCCCATCTTGGCAAAACATCTTAGCCTCATATCTTATCAACCAATCCGGACCCAAAATGATTTCAAAATCTATGAAGTCAAAAATATACAAACTACATGCAAACTTATGACCTAACAAATCAAGTTCTAACTGGTCACATCTCATTCCTAGAGTTGCATAACCTGCTATTGGACTTGCAACCCTTAAGGAAGTAATAAGGTATGTGGGTTCTAAGCATAATCTATCAACCAATCACTGGTATATAAATGAATGTGATGCATCAGTATCAAATAATCTAACTAGTATACTCTAAATCAAAAATGTATCTTCCATCATCGTCTTCCCTTTATCAACTGCCATTGGCTTAGTAGATGATCCATTAGTAAAAATATTCCCCTTGTCCGCCCTGACTAGCTTTGGGCACTGCTTCTTATAATGCTCAACTTGATCATAGTTAAAGCACTTCACATTCTTCTTGTCTGCAACCTTCTTCCATTTCCCTGTCCAGTACTCGTGAGCATAATGACCTGTCTTTTCACACTATATCAAACCACCTCAGACATTCCTTTCTTTGCCACCTCACCTTTCTGATTGCCTTTCTTATGGAAAAACTCTCTTTTGTTTTTTCCCCACATGGACCTCCTTAGACTTATTCCTCTCTTGATAAGAAAGCATTTCTTTATGTCTCAAGGCCATCTTCACAACCACATCAGGCTTCAAACATCTAATAAACTTCTCATTCCTTTTCATTATTGTGTCAAAAGTAGCATAAACATATCTGGCCAACTCTTCGAACCTACTAGCATATTCCAAATCTTACATTTCTCCTTTCTCTAGCTTAGCAAATTTTTGGATCAAAATAGATTGTGTTATCATTTACATAAATCTCTATTGAAATCTCCTTTTAAACTCTGCCCATGTCATCATCTTTTCATCCACACCTACAGTCACAATGTTCCACCAAAATAAGGCTGCTCCTTGGAGCTATGTAGAAGCGAGCCTCCTCTTCAGCTTATCATTAAGCCCTATTCAGCGAAAATCCTATCATAATGTAACAACCAGTTTTCTACTTCTATAGCATCTTTAGTCCTGATGAATGGCTTCCCCCAAGCCCAGCTTAGTCTCTACTCAAATTAGCATAGTGATTAGCCACTGGAGCCTCCTAAATTCCTCCAGTGTTTCCTACAACAACCCTAACGGCAATCCCAACTAGCATCATGGTCACGAAAAACTAATAAATTGCCCTTATATCTACTAGTAGGACTCCAGCACCAATAGTTTCCTTGCATTAGCTCAGGCATTTTCATTGGTGGTGATGTTGTAACCTACTAGGTTAACTCTGCCTCTTCTGGCATCCATATCTGTATTCAAGCCTCTTAAGATACAGAAGAATAACCTAAAAAGGCTAGGAAACTAGTATGCTTATATATAGCAAATATAAATACATTACTATAGCATTATCCCATACCCCGATCTTACACTAATTCCTTAGGATTATGTTTCAAAAATATTTTTAGTTAATGTATTTCATGAACCAATGCTCTGATACCTATTTGCAATATCCCCTATCTGGAGGCCCGAAGCTAAGTGCTACGGATGCTACAGTCATCCATAGTATTAACTCCTGGTGACCAAATTCGGTAATGTTAATGTTATCCATAATATAAGAATCATATGAATTGGAAACGCATTACAGATTTCAAAACAACATTTTTCATTACATTTCAAAACACATATTCCTTATTCAAATTACACAATCCCATAACGTTTTCTAGGTAAAAATCAATTATAATTATTACATAAATATGCCAAGATATATGATGATTCCTCTTTGTTGATCAGAGTATATATAGTTATATAACAACTTTGCCACTATAATAACATAGCAGAATCAAATAAAAGAGAAATATATATATATATATATATATATATATATTAAGCCTTCTACACGTCTTTAGAAGATTTATTCATCTAATGATGTACTTGAAAAACCTAAACACTCAAACTACCCAATTAATATTTGAGCACCCGAGATTTTATAGGGGAAAAACTTCAAGTAAGACATAAAGGCTGGTGTGAATAATACTATACATCTTGGTTATTTAATATTACGTGAGACCACGCCGTTTAGCGGAACGGATTTTCCCTCACTGATATCGTTTTAAAACATATCCTTTGCAAACCTTTTCCTGCAACCCAAATTGGTTAAAAATGCAAAGCATTATCATGTAAACATACATATTAGGTAATAAATGGACATCTGTCCGGACTTCGTAGTTTTGTTTCGCTAACTACTAACCTTTGGCTAACTCGGGCCTACCAGACAACATAAAAATATAATCTAACTTCTGTTAGACACTTCTTTTCTGGATGATCTACTCTTTACTATCTGCTGAATACTTCTCTTCTAGATGGTCTGTCATTAGTTTAACATCTTCTAGTGTCATCCATTCCCAATGGTTTTGTGGCTCCCCAGTAACCTATTTGTATATAAATATATTCTTTTCTGCATCTAACCATAATTTTAGTCTTACTTGTGACAAAGCCGTACACACCGGAATTTTGGATTAAATTAGCTGAGGCTAAAAGCTAATATATAAGGCGCGACCTTATACCATTCCCATCTATATTCTAATATCTGAGTCATTTTACTTAGGGATAACTTCCTATAAATTTTCCTTGAAAACCTTTTTAAAATGATTTAAAATCTTTAAATCCTACTTAAACAAGGAAAATATATATACCCTATGCTTTACTCAAAATCACCTTGCTATGTTATATACACACACACACACTTTACTCGAACCATTATTGATGAAAACATTTAAACTATTGGAAGTACCCATTTCGAATCCATTGAAAGTATGCCTTTTAAAATCAAGTAAAACCCTTTATTCAATCTAGGCCGATAGGCCAAAACCTTTCTTTCGAAACTATTCATAGGAACCTTTCAAAATCTTGAAAAAACCTACCTTTCAAAAGCTTTAAAACCTTTGACATCTTTCCTTTAAAACACTTTAAAAAATTCCTTTTGACAACATTGTAAAAACCTTTTCTCTTAGACCTTTCGAAACCAAAACCTTCCTTTTGAAACCTTTCAAAACCACTAGGGAACCACCCCTTTGAAACCTTCACTTAAACCTTTTAGAAAGCAATAAAACCGTAAACCTTTTGAAAGTTTTTTGGTTCAATTTACAACATGTGGAAACCTTTTGAAACCATTCAAAGTTTACTCCTACGAAACCCTTCGAAAACCATTTCGGTCGAAATCATTTGGATTATGCCTTCAAGTAGAGCAAAAGGATCGAAAACTCAATAAAATTGAAGCATTCCTTTCGAAAGCTATTCCTAAGTAAAGAAGTGATGGTGTCGAAACCAACCTTCCGAAAGCATTGGAGAAGTGGCCAAGTTCTAAAACAAGGTATACCTTTTGAAATCATTGGAGTAGAAAGGCAGAAAAAGCAGCTAAGGGTTTAGTCCCCTTCGAAATCACTCCTTAAAATAAAAGAGCACAACCCAATAGAAACCATTCCTTTCTTTAAAACAAATTGAGCTAATCGAAAGCTAGCCAAGTCGAAAGCAAAGCAGGTGTAACTTCAATTTAAAACAAAGGCTGCTTCAACCCTTTCAGAACCATTATTTTCGACTCTGCACCTTCCTCCTTTATCCAATTCTCTATGTAGCAAGTATATTCGTACATCGTGCATTGGTTTCGAAAGCACGGTGGTGTAACATCCAGGGGAAACACCCCTAGTGCCAAAAGTGGCGAAACAGGCTAAAAACAAGTAAAGTTTGTCTTTAACTAACAAGAGAAATACTTTTTTTTGATTAACCTGCTATGTTTTTCAAATTTTCATTGGTTTCTATATTTATTTTTCAGAAGTGCTATCAAGGTTTCAATAATAAACAATAATTTCATTTTATAAAATACCTCTTCTCCTTTTATAAATATATAAAACATTTAAGCCCTATACCTCAAATAATTTATATATTCATTAAAACACTTAGGATAATTCTATAAATCATCCAAAAAATCATTTTCAGTACATTTTCTACCATATGTAAATTTCAAACCCAATTAATTATTAGCCTTAATTAATCTATAAGCCAAATAATCATTTTCTCAACTAGAAAATTAATATAAATCCGCATTAGTTCAGAAAATTATAAAAATAGAAACCCATTTCTAAAATATCATTTTTTGTCTAAATAAAAATTTATAAGGCATTTGGATGTCATTTAATAAGGTTTTCATATCATAAGATATCATAAAATCAATATGAACATGCATAAATCATCAATAAGCATATATATACTTTTAATCATTCCAAAACATGGCATTACCATGCAAAATATTTTGGATTTATTCATAAAACTGAAAACCATAAGAACATGAGATGTGGTAATTATTCACCTTGGCCTTTTTATTTAGGATGTGAGATTTGATCTTGATTAAGTGATTTGATTCTTCCTTTTGTAAATCCTAGCCTTATCTTCTCTTGTGATTGCTAATGGTGGCCGGCCTTAGAAATATTTTTGCTTGAGAAAATATGAAGTGAACGTGTGTTTTGATTTCCTAAGGGTCTAGGGTATTAGATTGTGTATTTTTCCATTTTAACCTTTATTTGTTTCCTAACACATATTTATTCATTTCTAAGTTATCTCTTTTTGATTTACTCATTAACATAGCACGACTACACTTATTAATCACAAATCTTCATCCATTAGTCATCTTGCATTATTTTATTCTATTTAACTAATTAAATATCCTAAATATTGTCACTGAAATTATGGGGTGTTACATGCGGTTAACAAATTGTCACACCAAACACAAATATTTTTCCTACTTGTTACTATCTTTACAAATCTTTGTTTTAAAGATCTAAGTTCGTATTTGGTTAAGATCGATAATCAACTAATCGATTATCTAGTCAAAAAACATTGCTCAGACAAATCAATGTCCGTACACTTGACTAGATTTCGACATTCCCGACTTAACTATTCCTCATTCAAAAGGAATGCCTGGTAGGTTAAAGACCTATTGCTCCATTCGAACTCAATATCAATCTTAACTCCTAGAAATAGAGAAGCCTACTTCGTCGGCTTTTGGTGTTAAGTGTAATATAAATGATTTCCATAAACAAGTAACAAACAACCTTCTTAACCTATTTACGACTTTCCCAACTTAACTATTCCTTGTTCAAGTGGGAAGCATGGTAAGTTAAAGCTCTATTGCTCCATCCCTACTCGACATCAATCTTTCACTCTTAGAAATAAATAAGCCTACTTCGTCGGCTTTTAGCGTTAAGCAAAGTTAGGTACCTTTTTAGACAAGTAAACAAAAAGATTAACACGTTTCCTACTTTTTAAATTATATTGTTCCTTGTTCAAGAATGAAGGCAGATTAGTTTGGACAGTAGTTGCTCCAAGCCTTGCATTGACGCCTCATTCTTATATCTCATAGACATAGTGTTAAGCCTAGTCAATCACCTTTGTCAAAACTTATTTATATAAAATAATACTTTATAAATTCCTGTAAATATGTTTTAAATACCTTTGTAAAATTTTACTTGAAAATAACTAATTTAGACGTTTGATTAAAAACATGTTTTACATTTTGTAATAATTTACTCTCAAAATTCGTTGATAGTGATTAAAGCTATATTCGAACTTTTCCTCTTTTTTCATACTCAAATACATTTTATAAGAACTTCAATAAATGGATTTTGTAAAAAAAGAAATTAAAAACCCTTTAAACCACAAAAGACTAGCCAGAACGACGCATTTCAAACACTTAAAACAATAAGCGACTTACTACAACATTTATAAACGCTGTAAAAATCATTGTTTAAACAAGATTGAAAAACACAACCTTTGCGACCAGTTTAACCACTTAAAAAAAGATTTAAGAATTTAAATTTATATAGTAAGTATTTCCATTATGGTATTTAAAAATCATGGAAAGAAATACCTAAGAATTTCTTTTCATTTATTCGTAAAACCTCCTAAAAATAAGGGATTTCAAGTGAACTTATAACGACTATTCTCGCTTCAAACACTTTCAAACTTCCTTCAATTTAACATACAAGTTAACAACTATTTAAACATCAAGTCAATGTCACACCGTATGTTTTAGAGGGCAATAGAAGTGACTTTATACAATATAAAGTTCTCATTTTCTTTCAAAAGGAAGAGGGGTCCAAGGTTTATTACTTTACTTAGTTAATGTCACTTTAACTTTTTAATTTTCACACAATATATATATACACACAATATATTTTTAAGAGATTGTGAAATAACTCACTTAGATCAGCGCTTATTGTAGACACAAAGCCATATGATCCAAAGAATCATATCCTTCCATCAACACAAGCCTAAAGATCCAATTTTTAGCATTTCCAAACCAAAGCCAACACCTTCCTTCTCCTACTCCTCCATGCTCACTTCCCATCCATGCTCCCCCTTTTCCGCTCACTCCTTCCACTTCTTACTTGATAATCAAGCTTCCCATGGTGTCTTAGGCCTAAAGCAAAATTTTAAAAAAGATTAGAGAAGATTTGGTTAAATTTTGAAAAATAAGAGAATTTTTAGTGGATTAGTGCTTAAGCACTTCCACCATTTTCAACCCTCATACTTCATCTTAAGCTTAGGAATTTTGTGACTAATTTCTGACGGTATGCCTCTCCTTATAAAGGATTTTCTATGAGGTCAAAATGACCTCTTACCTTCCATGAAAGATTGCAAAGGAGCCTCCTTTGCATATGTTTACTTTACATCCTTTTCTTTTTGCTTAAAAGTTAAGTATTACCATTAAAGGTCATTTCCTAAAGATCTTTAACATTGCCCACAACATCATCCATAAAATTTATTTCCATAAAAGGAATATTTTTTTTCATTTTATTAATTTCCTTTGTAAATAAGTGTATGTAAAAAATATAAATAAACTTCTAATGGTTAAAATGTTGTTTATTGATAAAATGATTTTCTGTCACGTTATCGATATTTTTAAAAGTATTTATTTTTGTAAACATTTTTCCAAAACAAATTTACCATCATTACTTGAAATTTAAAAATGGTTTAAAAAACTTATTAAATTATTTTAATAACATTGAATCAAAGATTCATATATTTAAATAATTCAAATATTTAGATACAAAGTGTGCGGAATTTTGGGTTGTTACACTGTAGCTCTTCAGCGGGCCACCTTTCTACTCATGTTTAAACCATTGTTTTAAAAGGTGAAAGTATATATAAGGTTTTTTCGGGTCCGTGAGGCGAGGCATATGTCTCGAAATGTTGAGGCATAAGCTTTTTGGTAAAAGAAAAACGCAAAAGATATAATGAAATTTAAAATAAAATAACATTAAATGTCAAACATCAAACAAGAAACATAAAGCATTCGAAGCAATTCAAATAGAATAGTAATCTAAGTTTATAATTTTCACAAGGGAAAAAAAATCATTCAGTTAAGCGATTTTTTAATTAAAAAATAAAAATTACTTAATCTATTCCATTAAGTGGAATCGACCTCAATTCCACTTAATGGATTCTGCATCGGGAATCAACTTCGGTTCCAAAAATCGTGTTTGATTCTAGACTGGAATCAAAAGTCTATTCCAATTGCATTTACATGAGGTAAAAAAATCTGTTTTAGCTTTCTAGACTAGAAGGTAGAATGAGTAATAAAAGATAGAGCAATAGAATTTTTGAATAAATAGGTCAGCAAAATTTTTACTTGAAAGGCTTAAGCCTCACCATGCTTTTAACCTAAGACATGTGTTTTTTGCTTTTTTTACAATTCAACGACCTGACACATAATCCTCTAAATAAAATTCTTTTTGACGTGCACCTTGGAGCATTTTCACCTGCACCTCGCCTTAAAGCGTACCTCAAGCGTGATTTTTAATATGCCAGTTTAAACCTTCGGATATGCGCATATTCTCTATGGTAACTCGACTAATAATTTTGGAGCATGAAACTTTAATCAATAAACCATCTTAACATCTTAACATAGCTTCTATTCTTTTAAATATTACTCAAACTAGTAACATTCATACAATATGATCCAACATACAAACTATCATATTAGTGACATTCCCAAATATTCTAATTCATTCATCCTACTACCCAAAAATTCAAACACATCCTATTTTTAAACATACTTATATTACATTTAAATGTATTAAAATGTAAAATATGTGAAATATATATACAAACCATCAAATTAAATACACATTTGTTACAATATTTTTGTTAGCAATTAATACCCATTACTAAGTATCCAATATTTGTGTTAGCAAGTTTATTTACCTTAAACAATTTATAATATTAAATATTAATTTATTTAATTTTAAGGCCTTGTATAAATGGATTGATACCACAAAAAATTAAAACAATAGTTATGTTAATTTTTTTTCATTTTAATTTATAGCATTTATAAATTAATTCGATCAAGATGAATTCTGATATTTATTGACAGATATTATTGTGCAACTCCTTGGGGTGAACTCAACCCTTAGTAAAACTTAAATGGCTTAAATACTAAGTCTGTACGAACTTCGTTTAAGCACACTACTGAACACGAGTTTAGTTTCTTACAGAATAAATGCAGACTTATTCCTAATCTTTATTAAAATGCACTTTAAGTATCGATATTTTATATGCATTTTCTTTTCATTGTCAATATTGCACTAAGATTCCAATGTGTGGTCTATGGAAATAAATTTCCAATAATAACCATAGTTAATTATGTATTATCACTTTAAACCACTTGTCTCAATCCAATAAGGTTTATCGACTAACTAATCGTACCTGGAAAGATATTTTGACTTGATGTTTACTGTCAATTATGGTGATCCCAGACTTTTATAATGAAGAAGATAAGTCATATATTGTCATGTCATGTAATCGATTGACCATAATCAAACTACTTGAGATCTATGATTCTCTATAGCCTTAAAACTATTGCACATCGCTACATGATATTTTCTATTTTTATATAGATATACTAACCTATATGTGACTCATGTTGAGTCATTCTAAGATTGGTTTAAACAATCAAAAGTATGGACCCTCTATTGCCTCTAGTAGTCAAAAGTAACTCAATGTCCATCATTTAAAGGATATTACTTACATTTTATTCTCGAAACATCTTGATAAGGAACATTTAAGGATAATTATTTTACATATTAGATTCAATGCCCATGGTTACGAATACATTCACAACTGCAATCGATCAAAAAGTTTTCCTAAATATTTTCTACATGTTTATATTCAATGAATTCATATTAATACCTATAAAAATAAGACAATACTATAATGAACCTACTTTTTGAACCTCTAACATCGACATAAAGTACATCTATATATTCATATGTCGAACAACCAAGTGCCGAAAAGATAGAAAGTAAGGGTAAAATAGAAAAAAGAATAGAACAAGGAAGAAATAACATAACCTAAGAATCCTATGGTGGAATGACAATATAAAATGTCAAAAGAATAGTACAAAAGGGTTACTCTGAATACAATAATTTTAAAGTTACAAAACCTAAGTACTATCATCAGCCTGAACAGTTACTGCTACCCATCCTTACAATGCTGATATATTACATAGTCAAAAAAATGACATAAATAGAAATAGGCAGATAATGGAAGCCTCTAGCTCGTCTTCTAAACTCTGAAGCATCCAAGTTAAAACCTGCTATACTCAGCCTACTCGAGAGAGTGCGTAAGGAATTTAGGAGAAATAAAAACCAAACGTCAGACATAAATCTGGATGAGAAATTTGAGATACTTGAATACATGTAATAGTAATTATTAAGAACATACAGATTCCCATAACAGTTATCCTCTCAAAATAAACTAACTATTTATTAAGTTTATATAGTGATATAATAGATAATGTATAGAGTGTAGATTATAAATCATATCAAATAGCTATATTGCTTACATTTATCACACAACCACATACTTAAGGTACAATTAAAACTGCTAAGGTACGTTTGCATAATGGATTTTTCATTAACATGCCTGTAGTAAACCGAAGAGGTCTCCAAGCACAAGGGTCAGAAAACACCTTCCGAGTGCTGTATATCTTTGGATAAAATATACCATAAGGTAACCACAAGCGTCACATCACTAAACATAAGCATGAAAAACATGAATCAAATACCATCAACTCTCATCGGTTAACAATCGATTAAGTATCTCTAGATATGGAGTTGACAGTACCTTGAAATATGTTACTTAAATCTTAGGTCATGCATCTTACTATGTGCTTTGTCATTTCTGATGTAGAGATCATGTGCGACATCTTTCACATGAGTCTTCATTACTCAAACAGAACATGAATCTCCAATTGAATTTCCATATCTCGAATAGATCACGAACCTCTACATGGAGTTGAGCATCATGAACAGATCTCGCATCTCTACATGTTTTCCCGTTTTTAACCACTTCCAAAACATTTGTATACATGTTTTGAAGTGGTAATTGGAAAGTAAAGCACTTATCGATCCCGATCCCTTAAAAACCAATCAATGAATTCCCGGATAACTTAATTCGAGTTCCTTCAGAAGTAAGTGAAAGCTAGAGGCCTTTCATACAAATACTCCTCCCTGGGAGTACTCGTCGGTTTGAAATTGTCAAGCCTTTTGATTAATTCTTAATCTAATATTAGGTAGAGTTCGATAGTCGATAATCCACTATCTAGTTAACACGTTCGCTAATACAAATCAATGTTCATATATATTCCATGTTTTTGACATTTAGACTTAACTATTCCTCATTCAAGAATGAAGCTAGATAAGTTAGAGGACAAGTTGAATATTGTTAGCACTAAAATTGATCACTAACACCCTTGAGTAGAATTATGTAGAGAGATTAATGAAGAAAATAAATTAAAACAGAGTAATATCACAATAGAATGCAATAAGAGCAACAAAAATGAGAACACCATAATTATAGTGGTTCGACATAACTGCCTACGTCCACTTTGAATATAATCTTTATTGCTTCTTCCAAGAATTGAATACAGATACAATCCGTACACAAACAGCTTGAGTACAAATTTTGACAGAAAAGAAATGAGTGTCTAAAATGGTAGAGTCTTCTTAGAGTTCCTAAAAAAAGGTCCCTTCATCTGTACCCCTGCCTTCTATTTATAGACGAAGACAGGCTGGACTCCCTATGCATGCCCGATGACAAGGTACTTCGGTCCACAGTAGACAACTTATGTGCACCGAGCCAAGCATACCGAATAGTGGAAGCCGAACCACTTGCGTCGGGCCAGTCGCGTCGACCTCTTGCGCCGGGCCACCTCTCCTTCATTATCTTGACCGAACCGGCAAGGGCAACCCTATCCATCTACGCCGATCCACCATGCCTTTCCTTCCCTGGCCGAGCAAGAACTGTTAACCCATCTAGTGCGAACCGGAGTCGGCCGAACGACCAAGGCCGACCATGATCAGCTGAACCAGCAAGCCCAATCTCTTCCATACCGAGCGACTGGTTCTAAACTCTTCTTGAATGAACCACATTATCTTGCCTAGATTAGCCGAGCGATGAACTTCTCACCAAGGTTGAGTGTTGAGCTTTTCTTCCATGCCAAGCTATGAACTTCTCACCTCGGCCGAGAGCTGAGCTTTTCATCCAGGCCAAGCGATGAACTTCTCCTCTAGGTCGGACCCTGATCAACCGATCCATGAGGTTCGAATTCCCCCATGCCGAGCGACTAGGGCCCAACCATCCTAGCCAACATCCAATACCGACCACCTTTGGCCGAGCCAGTGTCGAATACACCGGTCTATGTGTATAGGCTAAACCAAGCTTAAATTTGTCCAGCCCCCTATACTTTCAATCCATTCTTAGCTTAATCCCCACTCAGGTTCAATCATAAGCTCTGCGACAACCACCGTGTAACCGAGCCAAAGTGCCAGGTAACATTTTCCCCCACTCCGTAAAGCACGTCATGTGAATCAACATGACATGCTTTGAATTATCATTCAGTCCTCGCCTTCAGAAGATAGCTCATCTAGAAAGTTAGTCGTCCATCGTTTATTTTCTTAACTTTTCAAAAGCCGAAGGTACATGATCTTACGAAGGCTGAATCATTGCGGACATTCCTAGCAACACGTACATACACTTATATATTTTTACTTAGTTATATTTTCTTTCTCTCTTCTCTCTCTCTCTTTTTTTTTGCAAGAGAGGGATCGACATACGAAGGCCGACCCACTCGTTTCGCTTATCTGGGATGGTTCGACATGTTGCCTTGCCGAACCCGTAAAACACGGTGATTGGGTCTTTAGGAAAATGCCGATTCACATCCCCCTTTGCATTTAAAAGTTCAAGCCTTACGTTTTCTTCCCATCTTTACTTCATTATTCTCCTTCTATCCGTTTTACACCAAAAACCCAAACTCCATTTCTCCACCGAACCACTATACCTCTCCACTCAATTATCTTCTCCAACGCATTCTCTAGCCATCCTCGACTCCAAGCTTCAAGAAATATTCTTCTCGCCCTTAAATTATCATATACATAAGGTTCCATAAAATACTGTAAATTCCGAAATCCTATCCTCTAGAACTCGAACTAGAGGGCTGTGCCGCATAGGAATTCGGCTTAGCGTGGTAAGCACGCAATGAAAGGAACGTGGTGAGTAGGTTTTCGGGTGTCGATGATTAAATGCTTTCGGTATGAATAGACTTTGACTTGGGGGAAACAGGCATGGACGGCTTTAGGAAGCGAGGTCGGAGAAGTCTAGGAATAGGTAGGTGGTTGTTTTGCTTTAGTGAGGAAGTCATCATTTTGTGAGAGAGAGTCGTTATCCCTCAAGGTGTTATGAGTTGGTAGGAGTTTGTAAGAGTAGTGAGCATAGGTAAAGTGAGGTACTCAGTAATTGGAGTGGGAGATAGGAAGTAAGTGGGTCAATCAGTAATTCGAAGAAGAGTGGTTCGGTACTGAACGGTGTAGTGCGGCTTGGTGTCTAGGCTTGTGTTGGTGGTTGGTATTGGGCATTGGTTATGGCCCAAGAGGAGCCTAGGGTAGTTGTTCAGCATAGACTGAGATAGATGGAGAAGCGAAGTTTTGTCGAGTATGGATCGATACCTGATGAAGTGAGGTAGTTTGGTAGAAGTCCGAGTGAGGTCGTTTGGTGACTCTAGAGAGAGGTAGTGAGAGTGCGGTTTGGCATTGAAAACCAAGATTATGCCGACTTGAACACAATACATTTTAATAACTTACTTCCACAATCATCCACAGCACATCGGATAACAAAACGTAAAAAAAACACACAAAGCCGAGGACTCAATCTGAACTAACTCCCAATAGCTTGAATAATTTTAAATGCAAATTTCACTTAACATATGAGAACAATAGCCATCACACTCAATGATGACGATGCTCGATTCCAGAACTTCTATTGCCAATCATATGATAAACTACAGGAGACGGTCAGCGATGACGGTCTCTGAAGACAACCACCTAAAACTCTATCACATCATATTTGTGTTTAAAACTTTAGCTTTTCCTACACCTATATTGGATTCGTCGCATTAGTTCACACATAATACGGGGGGATTATTTTTGTCGTTATATCTGGTATCGATTGTCTATCAAGTATAGTTTAAATAGGTATCTGTTCACATCCATAGTTCTTTAAAGATGTCCATAAAATCAAGCTATACTACTACAGTTTCTGATAAGCCTGAGCCAGGTACTCAGTAGGAGGTAGTAGGAACTTCGAATCCGCCGACAACCTCCACATAGGGTATTCCAGATCCATATACTATGGTTATAGGCCTAGCTCCTGATGTTATAAACGGAGCATTTATCATGGATAATCGTAATGATTCACAAGCTTTAAAAATCGGTGAAGTTGCTCTTCGTCGGTTTTGTTCGATTCATGGAATTCTCTTCGACGACATTTTAGTTCCGTTAGGACTAGATCGGCCTCACCTGCCCCTCATCCGGGTATACAATGTGCAAAAAATTCATGTGCTGGGTCGAAAGTTTGCCACCCTTCAACTCTTTTCTCCGTGAAGTGTTGCGGTATATCGGGATCGCTCCAGCACAGCTTCACCCCAATAGTCACACGTTTATTCATGGCACTTGTATTCTATTCATGAGTACCTTATCCAGACTCCCTACTCCCGAAGTGATCCGCCACATCTACCACTTCAAAAGACGATCTGACAGTCCATCCTTCATATTTCTTGAATCGTATTCCAAATGTCAAATATTGATAGGGGCGTGGAGTAAATTTTATCGGTATAAACAAGAATGGTTTTATGTGCGCTGCCCCCCGGCTTTGCAAGGAGATGGATGGAGTAAGTTTCATTCCTTGACTAACATTTGTCTAAGTCTCAAAGTGTATCCTTTCTAAACTTCCTTTGACTTTTATAGGTATCGACCAAGACCTGAAGGCGCTGGGTACTCTTAGACCATCGAGGCTATTCGAGCTATTCCCGTGAAAGACCGGGAAATTAAATCCATTATCTCCAACGAGTCACTTTCAAAGTTTGGACTATTGGTGGAGGGTAGACAAACTAGCTTTTCAAATGGCACCCCTACAACCGGATCCACTGTGGAGAAATGCAAATCAGCAGATTGGGCCTTTGGTGCCCCTACTGGAGGGGCTCCCGATACACCTAAGAAGGGTGAAGTTAGAGAAACCGGGGTGCCAGGAGCGTCCAGTGAGAATATAAGTCCTGTCTCAACACTGGTCAATGATGCACCCGGCGTCGATGAACCGGCTCCTCCTACAAAGGGGAAAAAGAGACTATCCTACAAACTGAGAAAGAAAACAGTGGGTGGAACCTTGAAAGTTTCAATTACTCCGATTGAGAAAGAGCCGTCTCCCCAACACTTAGAGGGTTCACTAAAAGGCCTATTAGATCTGACCATTCCTGATGACTTGCTAGATTACGGTTTCAACGACCAAAAGGCATCGGGACTTAATTTGCCAACGAGAGGCGATGAAGGAAATTAGGCTCGTCATCAAGGATAGAAAACCCCGATAAGTAAAGCAAAAGAAACTGGTCCGTCGGAGGGAAACACTAGGACACACACACACACTTACGCTTCACCCTACATTTAAAATTTAGCCATCATACTATTCTCGCTAACTCGTCTTCACTTGGTTTCTGTGCAGGTGATATGGGGCGCACACACGGCTTCGACCGCCTTCGCGGGTCCTCTATCTTCCACCACTCTAGTCAGGGTTCAGGATCCGATCGACGTGGAGACAAGGAGGATAGCAACGACAGAGATTACCGTCAGAAAGAATCGTCGTCTTCCCGAAGAAAAACATATATTCATTCCTCACATCCCAGTAACCCTCCTTCTCAATCAGAGCATGGTAGGGAGAAATCTACCCAAAAGGGATCTCAATTCAAGAATTACCATGACCAACACTCTAGCTCACCCAGCACCAAAAAATCTTGGGAGCCTCACAAGAAGTCTTTGGTTCCGACTAGGCAGACTTCCTCAGCCTCTGCACACGATCCATCGATAGTAGAAAAATTGGCCGAGCTTAAAGCCACGTACCGAAAATACGCTTTGACGGACTGAAATTTCTTCCTGCAATTCATCTTATTGCAGGGCATGTCAAATAAAGTGCCATCACTTGCAATAACAATGTCTATGTTCAACACGATGCGTTTGTTCATTTGGCAGAAAAAGTTTCAGAAGTTTCTATGGAGCGTCAACATGAAATCGATCGTCTGAAATTTGAAGCCATCCATGATAAAGATATCATTAAAGCCTAGGATGGAGAGCTTTCCTTATATAAATCTCAACTTGAGGCCGCTCAAAAGAATGCTAAAGATACAGCCGATGCCGTCAGTTGTTTTGAAGCCACTCACAAAAAGGAAGTTGATGAGGCAGTTCAACGTAGTGGTGCTCTAGCCTTAGAAAAAAATTCATCCAGAAAGAAATGGATGTCCTCGCTCAACGAGTTAAAGAATTGGAGGAGATGCTCCTTGAAGAGAAAGAAGATAAAATCGGTGCACCGGAAGAGTCACAACGCTATTGCGATGAAATTATCGCAACACGACTCTTGAAGACGAAGCTTGACGGGGAACTTTCTAAGGCTAAAGCGTTAAAGGATGCATCCCGTGAGGAGGGTAAAAGAATGGCGCTGATAGGGGTCGATTCTCGCCTCGAAGCAACTGCTGAAGCTGACCGAGAGGAAATTAAGCGCTTGTTTGATCCATTCATTGTCGAGTATAATGCTCGAGTTCTCATGCATCGAGACATAACCCTCCTAGGTGACAGTTACCTCGAATCATTGGCCGAAGCATGGGACACTTCAATAAAGATCAAAAAAGTTGAGCTGGGAACCGAAGAGGTTGACGAAGGAGCCCTGGTGATGTAAGTGCTTCGGGGAAACGAGCCTTCGGACTAATCTGCTGCAAAAGCCCTATATGGTAGAGATTCTTCGGCATCAAAAGGCAAGTACGACATTGTTGGCCCATTCGACACCGAATCTCAAGTTCTTCCTTCCACTCAGCCGACTGATAGCTCGTCACTTGATCCGCTCGAATGGCTTGTCGGCTATGACCCAGGGAAGCCCAGGCTCGATGTTCATATTATATCCCCGATTCTAGAGCAGGAAACTTCTAAAACAATCGAGAGCCAACTGAAAGTCGGTATGTAGTTTTTCTTTCTAGAGTCCAAAAGGCTATCACGTTTGGCGCATAATAATGTATTCTAACATTTTCCTTTTATGACTTCATGTAGGCCATTTTGATCCCAAACCAACTCCAAGAGCGATGTCGCCGCAGAGACGAAAAAGAGAATGGGAGAGGCAGTTCACACTGAGGATACTTCCAGACCTGACGCTCAAGTGATCGGGGCGCTCGATGAGGACAAACCCGAGAGTCCTTTGCCTATAGAAGAACATGATGAGGTTGAAATTATGGGTGCCTTCGAACCTACTTCGAAACTGAGTATGGAGGAGCAAATCATAGAAGAGGGGGAAAAGGAAGCTAAAATAAAGTTGAGCCTCAGGTGGTGGAGCTTGATGATCCTCTTAACAAACCCCTGAAGGTCATTCTCCATGGTTGGACCACACCTCTGGAGGTCCTTCTTCCTTCCCCGGACACCACCTCTCTAGGAAGCAAAGCGTCCAAGAGAAAACGCTTAGGAGAGGAGCCTTTATAGAAGCCGAGGAAGGAGAAGACATCAAAAAAGTAGCTATCCGGTCATGCCTCGGTCAACCCGAATAATCCTGAATCATGTAGTTGTTTTAGTTATTTTCATAGTCGTTGTAAATAGACTTTTTGCTTTGAGTTTAGGAGAAGTTGTAATGGAACTTAATCTTCGATTAGCAAATTAAACTTTGTTTCTTTGTTCTCGATGATTTTCGTTGTTTTAGCTTACCATCCAACTTGTACTTGAAATTCAAAGTTATGTGGGTCATGTAAGCACCCGTTCGCTTCCACATGACTCGGACATTTCTGAATTGCTTATATTTTAGTCCGCGCTTCAGGGACTTAGAGATTTTATGAATCATTTGTATTCTTGTCCGCACTCCAGGGACTCAAAGTACTATAGTCCGTGCTCCGGGGACTTAGAGATTTTTAAGTCATTTATACTCTAGTCCGCACTTCAGGGACTCAGAGAACTCTAGTCTAGGCTCCGGGGAATTGGATATTTTTAAGTTGTTTAAACTCTAGTCCGCACTCCAAGGACTCAGAGTACTCTAGTCCATGCTCTAGGGACTCAGAGATTTTTAAGTCGTTTATACTCTAGTTCGCACTTCGAGGACTCAAAGTACTCTAGTCCATGCTTCGAGGACTTAGAGATTTTTAAGTCGTTTATACTCTAGTCCATACTCTGGGGAGTCAGAATACTCTAGTCTGTGCTCCGGGGACTTAGATATTTTTAAGTCTCTAATACTCTAGTATGCACTACGCGGACTCAGAGTACTCTAGTCCGCGCTTCGGGGATTTAGAGATTTTTAAGTCATTTATACTCCAGTCCGCACTTCGGGGACTCAGAGTAATCTAGTCTGCGCTCTGAGGACTTAGAGATTTTTAAGTCGTTTATACTCCAGTCTGCACTCTAGGGGATCATAGTACTCTAGTGCATGCTTTGGAGACTTAGAGATTTAAGTCGTTTATACTCCAGTCCACACTCCGGGGACTCAGAGTACTCTAGTCCGCGCTCCGGGGACTTAGAGATTTTATGAATCGTTTGTACTCTAGTCTGCACTCCGGGGACTCAAAGTACTCTAGTTCGCGCTTCGGGGACTTAGAGATTTTCAGGTCGTTTATACACTGGTCCGTACTCCGGGACTAAGAGTACTCTAGTCCGCGCTCCAGGGACTTAGAGGATTTTAAATCATTTGTACTCTAGTCCGCACTCCATAGACTCAGAGTAATCTAGTCCGCGCTCCTGGGACCTAGAGATTTTTGAGTTGTTTATACTCCAGTCCGCACTCCAGGGACTTAGAGTACTCTAGGCCGCGCTCCGAGGACTTAGAGATTTTTAAGTCGTTTATACTCTAGTCCATGCTCCGGGGACTCAGAGTACTCTAGTCCGCGCTGTGGGAACTTTGAGATTTTTAAGTCGTTTGTACTATAGTCCACATTCTAGGGACTCAGAGTACTCTAGTCCTTGCTCCGGGGACTTAGAGATTTTTAAGTCGTTTATACTCTAGTCCGCACTCTGGGGACTCAGAGTACTCTAGTCCGCGCTCTAGGAACTTAGAAATTTTTAAGTCGTTTATACTCTATTCCGCACTCCTGGGACTCAGAGTACTCTAGTCCATGTTCCGAGGACTTAGAGATTTTTAAATTGTTTATACTCTAGTCTGCACTCCGGGGATTAGAGTACTCTAGTCCGCGCTCCGAGGACTTAGAAACTTTTAAGTTGTTTATTCTCTTATCCGCACTCCGTGGACTCAGAGTACTCTAGTCTGCGCTCTAAGGACTTAAAGATTTTTATTTTATCATTTGACTTTTAATTTTGTGTGTGCATTCATACGCCAGATAGAATAACGTAATTTAATTTTTCCATGGAATTATAACACACGAAGCATCAATAGTTCATAGAAAAAAATGGCTTCAAGCCTTTATTAACCATAACAACTAGGAACAAACTGAATTGTATTATTACATTCCAATAACAAAGAGCAAAAAAAGAAACATATACTGAAAACAATTGCTACTTAAATGCAAAAGGAATAGGCTAGGTGTAAAAACAGCACAAATGCTCACTACTCCATGATTAGGAGAGCATCATGCCATCGAAGGTCGGTAGCTTGAATGTTCCTTCTTCAAGCTTCCGTTTGATGACGTATGGACCTTTCCATATGGGATTCATATGCGATGGGACCGGAAAAACTCGCTTCAAAAACAGATCACCCACATCAAAGATTCTCAATCGAACTTTTCATTATAATATCGAGTGACTCGGTGCCTATATGCAGCCGCCCTTAAATCAGCTTCTTCACATTTTTCGTCGACAAAGTCCAACGATTCCAATAAGAGATCATGAATCGTTCTAGGATCATAATGAGTCACCCGGTGAGAGGGAACTTCAAGTTTCATGGGTATAATAGCTTCACTGTTATATGCCAAAATAAATGGAGTATGACTAGTCGTGGACTTGTGGGTGGTTCTGTAGGACCAGAGTGTTGTCAGAAGCTCATCTACCCACTTGCCTCTACCCTTCTCCAAACATTTTTTCAATATGGACTTGATTATTTTGTTTACTACTTCAACTTGTCCATTAGCTTTAGGATGAACAACTGTCGCAAACCTTTTCTCGATGCTGTATCTGCGGCGGAATTTTTTGAATTCCCTACTCTCAAATTGAGCTCCGTTTTCCATGATGACAATTCGTGGGAGGCCAAAAAGGCATATGATGTTTCATACAACGAAATTAATTAGCTTTTTGGGGGTGATCGTAGCTAAGGGCTCTGCTTCCGGCCACTTGACAAAGTGATCGACTGCATCAATTGCATATTTTGCACTACCATTGGAGATTGGCAAGGAGTTGATTATATCGATCCCTTATATTCCAAATAGCCAGGGACTAACCATTTGTGGGAGTTCTGTCGGCGGAGCTCTCAGGATTTTTGTATACTTTTGACATTTGTCGCATCTTCTTACATAGTCCGCAGCGTCCCGATTCACGGTTGGCTAGTAATATCCATAGCGAAGGATTTTTTTTGCTAGTTTATTCCCTCTAGTATGGTCGCCTCCTTCATGGACTTCTTTTAAGACTCTCTTTATCTCATCGTGGGCGATGCACCGAAGTAAGGGAACTGAGAGTCCTTTTCGATACATTATCTCGTCCTGCATTATATATCGCAGGACCTTGCGAATGACTTGTCATCTTTCGTTCTTTATATCCGAAAAAGTTCGACATAACGGGTACTCTTTGAACGGAGTCATCAAGACTCATTTTTATTTTCCGTCCTTAACACAAAATGTACTTCCATCTCATTTATACTTAGGGCATGTAAAATTTCGACAGGCACTAAGCCCATCTGCTGTGCATCACCTGTACTTACAAATTTTGCCAATAAATCGAGTTCCCCATTTTGTTCACACTGGATATGCGAAATGTCGTAATATTCAAGGTCCGCCAACAGTTCTTGAACCTGAGCGAGGTATAGGGCAAGTCTCTACTCCTTTGCTTGGTAGTCTCCCCGTACATGGTACACCACCAGTTGTGAGTCATAAAAGATTTCAGCCGATTTTACTCCGAGTTCCCGAGTAAGTTTTAAACCAACAATAATGCTTCGTATTATGCTTCATTATTTGTAGCTCGGAAATTGAGTTTCAATGCATAATAAATTGATCAGTTTTCGGGAGTTACTAGAATAACACCAGCCCCAGAGCACTGATCATTGGATGCCCCATCGGTGTATAGCTTCCATCGAATGGGGGGAACAAATCATCATTGTTTGCCTCGTCTGATATGGTGAATTCTGCAATGAAGTTTGCTAGCGCTTGCCCTTGGATAGCCCTCCATGTTAAGTAGCTAATATCGAATTAACTTAACTTAATGTTCCATTTGAGTAATCTTCTTGAGGTTTCTAGTAGTTGGAGCACCTATCGCAGAGGTTGATCGGTATGAACATTGATCGAGTGTGCTTGAAAATATGGACAAAGCTTGTGTGATGCAATCACCAAGAAATAGGCTAGCTTCTCAATCTTAGGATAATTTCTCTCTACCCCTGTTATACGTTTACTAACATAGTTCACTTGCTTTTGAATTCGGTCCTCCTCACGAACCAAGGCTGCACTGATGGCATGTTGAGATACGGCCAAGTAAACGTATAATTCCTCATGGTCTACAGGCTTCAACAGAACCGGAGGCTTCTCCAAGTGTCTCACCAGAGCTTGAAACGCATCTTCATAATCCGACATCCATTCAAAATTCCTCTTCCCTTTCCTTATCACATCGAAGAAAGGAATATACTTATCGGTCGCTCTGGAAATGAATCGACTCAACGCGGCGACATTTCCATTCAGGCTTTGTACTTGCTTTATAGTTCTAGGTGCTTGTATGTCTCGAATAGACTGAATCTTTTCTGGGTTAGCTTCAAATCCTCGCGCACTGACAATAAAATCCAAAAACTTCCCCGATGCAACGCCAAAGGAACATTTTAAGGAATTGATTTTCATTCCGTAGTATCTGAGTATATCAAACATCTCCGCCAAGTCTCGAATATGCTCGTTTGAATACCGTGACTTCAGGGGAATGTCGTCCACATAGACTTCCATTGTTCTACCAATTTAGTCTTTAAACATCCGATTCACCAGACGTTGATAAGTTGCTCGTGCATTCTTCAACCCGAATGGCGTTACTACATAACAGTACAGTCCAACGTCCATGACGAAACTAGTGTGATCTTGATCTGGAATATGCATCGGAATTTGATTATATCCCGAATACGCATCCATGAATAGCAATAACTTTTGTCCTACTGTTGAGTAAACCAGCTGATCAATTCTGGGTAAAGGGAAACTATCCTTGAGACATACCTTATTTAAGTCTGAGTAATTGATAGAGGTCCTCCATTTATCATTCGGTTTTCTCATTAGTACGAGGTTAGATACCCATTCAGGGTAGAGGGCATCGCAGACGAACCCATTGGCTTTGAGTTTGTCCACCTCCTCTTTGAGAGCAGCAGACCTCTCTAGGTCCATATACCTCTCCTTTTTTTGCTTTACTAGCACATACTTTGGGTCAATGTTCAACATAGACTTGCGATGGCAGGAGAAATCTTGCACATATCAGAGTGGGTCTAAGCGAAAACATCCATGTTAGCTTGGAGGAAATTAGTAAGATCCTCAATCATCGGGGAGGTGAGTTGCGATCCGATCTTAAGCACCTGTGATGGGTCATCATGGCTGAATGGAATGTCAATCTCAGTTCAGCCGGTGCAACTTTAGCCTCCTTGGGTTCTTCATCATCATCCCTCGGATCCATGTCTCTATAGATCCGACCATGTTGCCCGAGCCGAGGCTCGAGCAATACTTGTCAATTTTCAGTGACACAGATGCGGACAGGGTTGTCCACAACCTTTTCCTTCTCTCTTCGTTGGGCCTCTCTTAGCTCAACCATATAACATGAACGACCAGTCGCTTGATCACCATGCACTACACCAACACCTTTATCCATCGGAAATTTCAAGGTTGAACACCATGAGGCCAAAGCTTCCCTAAAACTCCGCCAATTCCGGTCGGTCCAGAAACACATTATACGGGGAATCAACATCCAAAACAATGAATGGTAGGATCTACACCCTCCTATGTTCACCTTCCCCACGTTCAACTAGCAATTCAACAAAACCAACTACATTGGTAGCCGCATCATTAAAGCCATGAATATAGGCTTTAAATGGTTTTAGATCCTTTGTCTCCATCTTCATCTGGTCATATGCTTCTTTGAAGATAATGTTAACAGAACTCCCACAATCAATCAATATTCTTTTCAAAAACGCTGGCCCAATCGTGGCCGAGATGACCATTGGGTCAATGGTAGGTTCCTCCACCTGATCGGCATCTCTGCTCCTGAACCTATATTATTTGTCACCATTCGCTACTGTTTAGCTAGGGTTCCATCTTTAGTGTTTGAACAGCATCCAGAATTCGCATGCTTTAGGGAACTAGCATAACGCTCCATTTCTTGCTAATTCTTGTCTACCAGGTGAGTCCCACCGATTATCGTGTTTATGACTAATCTACCTCCAGTCCGAACGGGTTCCTCAGGTTGACGTGAAGCACGCCTAGGATTTAGGTCGGATGTCACCTGTCCGCCTTCCTGTAAATTCTTAATAAACTCCTGTAACTTTTTCTATTGAATCGGCTTTTCTATAGCATCATGGAGGTGCCTACAATCCTCGGTATTGTGCCCATAAGTCTCATGGAAGAGACAATACTTCTCAGTCTACTTTTGTTCCTCAGTGGACTCTTTTAGGCACGGCTTTCAATACTGGAATGTATTACAAGTTGATAGATAAATATTCTCTAGAGATGCATTCATAGGAGTGTACTCATTGTAAGTTCGGATCCTTGGTTTCCACTTTCCGGCTTCCCTTTTCTTTCTGGAATTTCCTCCTCCGGATCCTTCAGACTGCCCTGGCTTGTTTTGAACATTAACCTGGGCCTTTCCGGAGTTGTCACCAGATTCTTTTACAACAATGTTGCTTTGCACCGTTTCCTTGCCAGGTCCTGGTGCACTGCCTCATCGTGTCTACCTAGTTTCCTCCCTTCTCATGAATTGTTTTGCCTTTGAATAAAACCGATCCAGGGTAGTCGGAGGATTTCCTGCTAATCAATCGCCAAACTCCAAATCTCGAACTACTCCTCGCACCACTACCATAAGGATAGCATGGTCATTCGGGTTGCTAACTTCAGTAGCAGCAACATGAAATCTATGTAAGTACTCCTTTAACAACTCCCTTGGAGCCTGAATTATACTGGATAAAGACATCACATACTTGGGATGAGTGGTATGAATCCTGAATTGCTTCATAAATTTCGTCGCTAACTCCTCAAACCTGGAGATAGCTCATGGAGGAAGTCTGGCGAACCACGTGGTGGCAATTCCAGATAAGGTTATGGGGAAACGTCTACATTTAGTAGCATCATTTTCCCTCGCCAAGTCCATCATCCACTCATATCTCATTACATGCTGTCAGGGATCAGTCTTCCCTTCATAGGCTAGAATAGTCGGCATACTAAATTTTCGAGGGTATTCAGCCTGTAGGACAATATCAGTGAAGGGAGTGTGGCTATTAGACACACCCCAATCATCATTGGATAAGCCCTGATTTCCCTCATCAGTTGTCTGACCATAGTTGGTAAGTCCAGGGTTTGTATGGGAGGTAGCAAATTGGAATCCGTTCTACGTGACCGTTTCGTATGGTGCCTCCTTGGTTGGTGATTTACCAAGTGCATGCCCTGGGGACCTGCTTCGTTACATCCTTGGTGAACCGGTCGGCCAGCTTCCACTCGTGTTCTAGATCCTAAGTTTCTCGTTACAACTCGAATGTGATTTCCCAGGTGTAAGTGAGGGGCCATGACTGTCGGGAGGGAACTTGGACCATCCTTGTTGGATCAATCTGCTACACCTGTTTGCGTTATTTCAATTCTACGGCGTCTACGCCTGGGAGGTTCATCAGATGAAATGGAGTTGTCGGATGACGAGTAGGAAGCAGGGCTTCCTCTAGCGAATTGATGTTGTTGTCGCGTAAGCTGAGTTATAGGATTGGCGTTAGCTTGAATTTGTTCGTTAATCCGTCTCCTGCTTTCCATGAGTTCTCTCATCGGCTCATTGAACTTTGTCCTGGTGACAACTTCTGTTTGGTTTAGGATAGTGACGGGTTCTGCACCTGCGTTAGCTCGTTGATTGCTTGGTCTTACTTATTGGACGCTTGCGGTCTCATTAGCATTGACGTTGTGGGAGGTGGATCTGGTGCGTGACCTTGACATCTTAGAGTTATATGCAAGAATTCCGAGTTGAATATGTGAATTTTTAGAGAATAAAGTTGGATCTCCTTCGGGTGATTTCTTCAATCCAATAGTGACAAAGTAGATCCTAACAGCTTGAGTTCAATTCTCAGTGAAAGCACTAAAATGTTAGCACCAAAATTGGTCAATAACACCCTTGAGTAGAACTATATAGAGAGATTAATGAAGAAAATAAATTAAACAGAGGAATATCACAGTAGAATTCCATAAGAGCAAAAAAACTAGAACACCAGAATTATAGTGGTTCACCATAACTGCCTACATCCACTTTGAATTTAATCTTTATTGCTTCTTCCCAGAATTGAATGCAGATACAATCCATATACAAACAGCTTGAGTTCAAATTTTGACAGAAAAGAAATGAGTATCTAAAATGGAAGAGTCTCCCTAGTGTTCTTAAAAAAAGATCCCTTCATCTGTACCCCTACCTCTCTATTTATAGACAAACATAGGCTGGACTCCCTGCACAGGCCTGATGGCAAGGTACTTCAGTCCACAGTAGAAAACTTTTGTGCACTGAGCCAGGCATACCGAACTATGGAAGTCGAACCACTTGCGCCGGGCTAGTCAGCCGAACCTCTTGCACCAGGCCACCTCTCCTTCATTATCTTAACCATGCCACTTAGGCCAACCCAGTTAGGCCGAGCCAGCTAGGCCGACCCAATCCATCTAGGCCACTCCACCGTGCCTTTCCTTCCCTGGCCGAGTGAGAACTGTTAATCCATCTAAGCCGAACCGGAGTCAGCCGAACGACCAAGGCTGACCATGATCAGCTGAACCACCAAGCCCAATCTCATCCACGTCGAGTGATTGGTTCCAAACTCTTCTTGAATGAACCATATTATCTTGCCTAGGTTAGCCAAGCGATTAACTTCTCACCTAGGCTGAGCGCTGAGCTTTTCTTCCAGGCCGAGCGATGAACTTCTCCTCTAGGCCAGACCACGATCAACCGATCCATCGAGTTTGAATTCCCATATGCCGAGCGACTGGGGCCGAACCATCCTAACCAAATTCCAATATCGACCCTCTCAGGCCGAGCCATTGTCAAATATACCGATCTATGTGTATAGGCCGAACTAAGCTTAAATTTCACTAGCCTCCTATACTTTCAACCCATACTTAGTTCAAGCCGCATTCAGGTTCAATCATAAGCTCTACGACTACCACCATGTAGCTGGGCTAAAGTGTCGGGTAACACATATTAAAGCATTGCCTAGACACTTCATTCTTGAACCCCACAAATAGACGAGTTTACTCGTCAACTTTTAGTGTTAAGTAAGTATAAATGATTTCCACAAACAGGTAAGAAATTCTTACCAACAAAATTAAGATATTTCTGACATTTCTTACTGAACTATTCCTAAAAAAGAGGGAATCTAATATGTTAGAGTTCTATTGCTCCATCCCTACTTAACAACAATCTTAACTCTTATAAATCGATAAGTTTACTTCATTGACTTCAAGCATTAAGCAAAGTTAGTTACTTTTTA
This sequence comes from Allium cepa, assembly GCA_030765085.1. NCBI lineage: Eukaryota > Viridiplantae > Streptophyta > Magnoliopsida > Asparagales > Amaryllidaceae > Allium > Allium cepa. Next base: position 1,050,642,710 of record CM060941.1, read on the forward strand.
ACAAGTAATCGCAAAATAGAACCATTTAGCCACTAAGCAATTCTTAACCCTGTTTTAAATGAAATTGGATATAATTTCAAAATACTTGAAAAATACTTATAATAATTTTTAGAATATTTATCCAAAATATTGCTTTCAAAATAAAAAGCTTGTGAAAAGAAACTTGGAAAAGAACATGTTTTATTATAAAAGCCTCTTCTTTAAAAATTCACAATTAATTCTTAAAAATTCATAAAGATCTCAAAACACTTTTAAATTACTCTAATAGTAGTTATTAAATACTTGTAAAAAGAATGAAATAGAATACATAAATTTAAATATTTTCTTAAACTTTTAAGTCCAAAATTCAAGTCTAAATAAGGAATTTTTGCACAAGTGAAGTTTTAATCGTTTTCAAGATGTTATTTAACTTTTCACTATCCAAGATTTTTATAGCTTCAAACATACATAAAAGAAATTATAAATATGGTGAGAAACCGCTATGAATCTCTCTATAAAATTCTGTAGAAATGGAAAAAATAGGGAAATTTACAAGTGCATCATAGCGACTATGTGCAGTTCTAAATCCACATCATATTCAAACCTATTTTCAACTAACAACTTATGTGCTTTGTTTCAAGGAATTTCTATTTGTCATACAAGTCCTTTTAACTCCATTCAAGTCCGTTTAAGTTCATAAACATGTTACTTTTTTTCAAGCAAGAATCAAATCGTCGTTTTCAACATATGTCCAAATCAATTTAAACAACTTTAACAAAACCAACCACAGGAAAATATGAGTTATATTTCCAATCAAAGTGGCAAATTAGCTCACCCTAAACCTAACAAATAATCAAATCCAAGCTACCCAAGCTTAATCTTGACCTAGCCATCATTTTTCCTTTCCATCATGTCCTTGTTTCACCTTACTTTTTCTTTTTACTTCATAATTGCTTACAACTACGATTGGTGGAGGCAGTCTGGCTTTGCGTTTTCATAATCTAACTAGGTAGAAGGTGTTACAATGTGGTAGTAAGGCTTCACTCAAAATTTGCATTGATTTGGACATGCTTTACAAATATTTTGCTGTAGGAATTTATTAAGAAGAAGAAGACATTGATTTTATGCTAACTTTAGCTTATGAATTTGTGAAATAAAAACAAGGGTGTTCTCCTCCTTTTATAGGCTAAAAATGGTGTTTCTAGGCTTGTATTGACCCCCCCCCCTTATGTCACATAAGGCTTTCCTCCTATTTCTTCTCCTTTATCATCCCTTAACCCTTAAGCATTTCCATTTATGCTCATTTTCAAAACATCTTTGGTGACATCGCCCATGACATCTTGCATAAAGTTTATTTCCACAAAATAAAAAGTTTTTATTTCATTATATTCATTTCCTAAGCAAATAAGTATATGTAAAAAAATCCTGAATAGCTTCTAATGGTTAAAAGCTATTTAACAATAAAACGATTTTCAGTCACATTATCGAACTTTTGCAAAGAATATATTTTTGCAAAAAATTTCAAAAACAAGTTTCTTGTCATTATCTATTAATTAAATGATGTTTAAAAAGGTTATAAAATCCCATCTATAACACCTAATAATAATTCAAAACGTTTTAAAAATTCAAAGACGAAGTGTTCGAATTTTAAGATCGTTGCATCCTTTCCTACGTAGAACATTTTGTCCTCGGAATTCAAATAAGAACGATAATAAAAGAAGATAGAAGAACAAAACATGTATACATAGTGCCACTGAAACTAATACAAACTAAATTGCAACCCAAATGCATACTAAGATAATAAATCTCTAGTCTAAGAATAAATCTGGCTATGATTCCTTCAAACTATCCTTTTCTTCTAATATACAATCCCGAGCATCCCAACTCCATTGTACCTTAACTAATTTTGCAACCTTAGTCCTCAATCGCTCTGTTTTACTATCAACGATACAAAAGGCTGTCTTAATATAGTCATATTTGGCTCAATCTACAAGTCCTCATGTTATGATGCTCCATTATCGTCGAAGGATCATGCACAAACTTATGCAAGTGTGCTACATAAAATACAATGTGTACACACAATAGACGACTCTATACGTGAATGTACCAATCCTATTAAGAATCGAGAATGGTCCTATATAACGAGAAGCCAACTTCCCAGCACTTACAAACCAAATTATACTTCTCATCAGAGATACCTTTACAAACAAAAAAGTCTCCAACTGAGAACTCCAAGTCTCTGCGCCTCTCTTCAGCGTGGCACTTCTATCGATTCTACACTTTCTTGATTCGCTTTCCAATCTCTATAACCTTATTAGATGCCTCTTGAATCATATCTGGCCCAAGCATAAGCCGATCTCCAGGTTCTACCCAACATTATGGAGATTTGCTAGGCCTTCCATATAATGCTTCAAATTGTGCCATTCCGATATTGTCTTGGTAACTGTTGTTGTATGAAAACTCAACAAGTGGTAAATGCTCTTCCCACGAACCTGTAAAATCAAAAATGCATGCTCGAAGCCTGTCCTCCAACATTGGTTCACCTTTCTATTTTCCCATCTGCCTGTGGATGGTAAGTGGTACTCAAACTAACTCGGTCTCTAATGCTTCGTGCAAACCCTTCCATAATTGGCTTGTAATTATCGGATCTCTATCACTCACGATATCATAAGAAACACCATGCAATCTGACGATCTCCTTAACATATAACTTAGCCAAACTAGAAGCTGTCTTCATGGTCAAAACTAGTAAGAAGTGCGTGCTTTTAGTTAATAGATCTACAATAATCCACACAGCTTCATTACCCCACCCAACCTAGGCAATCTATCAATGAAGTCCATAGAAATCCACACCCATTTCCACTTGGGAATTTCATGTGGCTGAAGTAGTCCATCAATCTTTCGAGGACTACCTTTTACTTGCTGGCTGTTAGCACACCTATTTACAAAGATTGGAACATCTCTTTTCGTAGCTTTCCACCAAAAGGTACGCCATGTATTTTGATACGCCTTAGTGACACCTAGATGTATCGTCAACTGTAGATGATGAATCACTGTTAGAACCTTCTGCCTAATCCCATTATATTTAGACACACAACCTTTGTTCATCCTCAAAATATTTTAGTAAAAGGAAATTAAGTTAAAATTTAAACTATTAGTTTAAAAGAATATTTGTTGGTTTAAATTAAATGAATAAATAATAATAAAATTGCTTGATTTATTTAAATATTAATGAATCATATAATATTTATTCAAGGTCAAAAATCGAGAAAACCAAGGGAATATTGAAGTGAATGGCAAATGCAAAATCAAAGGTGAGTTAATCTCACTCAGTTGAATTTAAATTTAAATTTAAATGATTAAATTTAAATAATTGTTTGAATGGTTGAATTGATTGATGTGCTATAGTATGGTATAATTTGGAATTGGTATTTTATATTGTGTTAACGTCTGTGGATGCAGGGAAAACAGGTTGGAGGGATCCAACTGGGTCCCTCAACATTTATTTAAATTATTTAATATATTCTCTGTTGTGATTATTTGATATTCTATGATGAAATATATTGGAATATTGAATGCTATGGTTTGATTGGATATTTTGGTATACTAGATTACCAAAAATATATAAATTGGATTTTGGAAAGAAAATAAAAGAAGTGAAATCGTAAGCGAAATTATTATAGGAAATTTGAATAAATTAAGAATGAATTGAAAAGAATAGAAGTGATATTAAAATACTAATAAACAACTTCGAGTATGGAAAGAAGAAAAAAAGATTTCTGAATAATCAGAAATTAATGAATTGTAAAAAAAATCAAGTGATATTATTTTAAAGGAATAAAGAATTATTTTAAAATTCAAAGTTTAAATTTATTTAAAAGGGACTAAGAAATAATTTGAGAAATTTAAATTTTTATTCTCAGTTAAAATATTTTAAATCATAATTAAGGATTTAAATCTGAAACTAATGGATTTTAGAATAAAAAGGAAGTAAATTGGAAATCAATTTGGAAATTGATTCAAGTGTTTGAATTGGAAAGTTAAAGAAGAATGTGAAGAGAAGTATAGTTCTCTGAATAGCCAAGTACGTTTTCAAAGTGAGTTTTTAAATATAAGATAAAAGTTTAATGTTGTTTTAAAAAGCATGTTTTAGTAAATTTATTATTTCTAAATATCTAAATTCTAAAGTAAATATTTTTCAAATCTATTATCGTAGTAATTATTTGTAAAAAGTGACTTGATATTTTCTTTTAAAAGTGAAAACCTAGTTTATTTTTTTATAAAGTAACCTTATTTTCAAATATTTATAAAGTATGTATTTTTAGTAAATTATTGAAGTAGTTTTTAACTTAAATGTTTTAAAGTAAATTCCAAAGTGAGTATTTTTTTTCAATCTATTATCGCAATAATTATTTAAAGAATGGTTTGGTATTTGTTTAAAGAAGAAAATCTAATGTATAGTTATAAAGTAACCTTATTTTAATTATTTCTAAAGTATTATTTTAAATTAAGTATTAAAGTAAAATTTTCTAAATTAAATGTTTAACATATTTTTTTAATAAAGTGTTTTAAATTATTTTAAAAATCTAAGTTATGCTTGGCGATTCCAGTGGAAATAGAAATACTTGGAATTTATTCTGAGAAAGGAAATAGTTTGAAACTGTTTTCAAAGGATTGAAATTGGAAATACATCTTGCAAAGATATTTTAAAATAAATAAATATTTTGGGAAAATTATTTATTGTGTGATGGATGTTGTGAATATTAAGTGATAGTTAAATAACCGACTATCAATATTGGACAAATGCGTTGATCGTTTCGAAGAGACCGGGATTGAGATTTATTTCTCGAAAACCACTTCGATACGGTTTGTACGTTTCGTGAAAACGAGTTTGGATTCGAAGATGGAGCAGTGAAGTGCAAGGGCTAGTCGCTACTAATCCTGAGGATATTTTCGAAATGGATGTAGTAGGAGTAGTGCCTTCGGTTCCGTTCGAACCCGGGACGGACTTGTATGGACGAATGCTTTCGGAACATCGTCAGTGGACGATGGGCATTCTAAGGGATATGTTCTAAAAAGGTAACGCTTAGCCTCAAGCCTCATTAGATGGGAATGAATGAAAATTAGGGATTAAGCGGCAAGGCTAGGTGGCTAGCACCCAAGCAGGGTGAGGTCATCCCTGTCTAGATGTCTCTTTTTATGTCGGCTTAGTGAGCGGTTGCTGATCCCAACCGCGGGGTGATCTCACTCGAGATTATCCAGTAAGGGGTAGTCCCGGTCTTGTGTTGCAGGGGAGCGGGCGTACTCCTCGGTACTGTGATCTAGGCCACGTACTGTGACAGGTGGTACCCCAGTGCCTTGTCATTAGTTGGAAATCCAATCTCCCTACGAGCCTTGTACGAGTTTTGTTTGTATTAGCCACTCTGTGGCTGGTAGCTAGAATTTAATGAATGTAACAATTTCAGCTATTTTATAAGTATTTGTATATAGACCCTCTTATAATATCAGAGGATTTCTATAAAAAGTGTTTTAGTTATCGTAAGGTATAAACCCGACATGTTTATTTGTGGCGTGGTCTTACGAGATGCTTTTGTTTTCAAAGGGTTTTTGAAACTTTAATAACAAATTGAGTGTGATTTTCTCACGCTGGTATTCCAGACTGACTCGGGTATTATTTAATTGCAATGCTCAGGTCAGACCGAGTATTATAGGATACAGGATTTGATGTTGTGGAGCTCAGGAGACGAGCTGGATGACAATACGTACTCCGTACTTGTTTATATATATTCCGCTGTATTGTTTAGTTGTGTATCCGGTTGTATGTTATTGATGTTGAGTTGTGATTGATGTACTCTGATGATGTAATATATGAACAGATATATTTGTTTTGGTGTAAAGATATGTGAATATCTATTATATTTTATTCCGCTGCGTTGGTTAGATTCTGTTGTTGTTTTCTGTTTTCTCTTCTTCTACCTCTTCTTCTTTAACCCAAATGGTTCGTATTTTTGTGCCACTTGAGTTGATTGTTGTAGAATAGTGTTAACTTAAGGGGTACGGATTTGCGGGTTGTTACACTTGGTATCAGAGCTTAGGTTGGTGATAACCTTGGCTCTGGTGGGAATTACTCATTTAAATAGAGTCCATAGTACTCTAGAATGAGCTTGAGTGTATTAATAGATATGAGTGCGTATTTGTTAGTGAATATAAAATTGTTTTTATATTGTGTTGATTTATCGGTTGAGTGTTTATGGATTCTGGTCGATATATGGGACGACATGTCATCGATAGGGATTTCTAAACTCTTGAATAAGATAAACCGACACAGTAATGTTTTAAATAGGGCAAATGAAATAATTTTATCCAAAATTATTTTTGTATATAAAGGAAATAATTTTTCGTAAATTGTTATAATTATATATGGATGCTTGGATGGTAGAAAGTGATAATATTTAATTATTATCATTATTGTATGAGAATTGAATAAGAAATTGAAAATAATAACCAGAGATTAAGGAATAAATTGATAAATAAATGAGATTTGTAAATGTGATTCATAATTGAATAAGATATTGAAACCATAATTAAAAACTAAGAAACCAATTTATATACAAATGAAATTTGTAAATATAAATTATAAATGTAAATTATAATGTGGTTAATAATTAAAATAAAATTCCAAGGTAATGTTTGAATATAAATTTAAAGAGTTTGGAATTGAAAATTTGGGAATTTAAGTTCCTTTGAATTTGGAAATGATTCCCAAAGATTGGGACAAATAATATATCTGAGAGAAACATTTTTGAATCGGATTTGAAATCAAGAGAGATTTGGAATTTAAAAATATTTGAAGGGTTTTAAAAGAGATAAAAGCATTGAACTCTTTCGGTCGCTGAAAAATAATTTCGGTGATGACTGCAGCATCATCTATGTTTACTTTCGAGAGAGAAATTGCTACCAAATTGTTTTGAATTGGAATTGTTTGCAAAAACCGGGTTGGTTCTAAAATTCAAAGAGATAAATTTGATTTTAGAAATGCAAGGAATTTTGGATATAGGTGATTTCAAAGGGAATTTTGAAATGTTAGAAGACTGTTTAAACTTTGGAATTTTAAATAAGAATGTTTATGGCATATAAAAAGTTTGATAACTTGTAAATTTGAAATTTGTTGAAATAATATTCAACTTTGTAAGTAAGTAAAGTGAAAACTGAATACTGGAATTTAAAATTTGAATCGTGTTAAATTATGTGAAATGGGAAAATTTAGTCAAGTTGGAATAAATAAAACAAAGTTTTGAGATTTAAAATTTGTAAGTAACTGATTAGTTACTATGGTATGCAACTAAAATGAAACTTAATATTGGATGATGCTTGATTTAAATATGTAAAATAGGGTGCAGAATAAGATCAAATGAACTAAAAATAATTTATGTTTGGAAATAAAATTTATTGGTTGAAAATGAATTGGTGAATGAATAAATGAATCAACCATTGAATTTATAAAATAAAGTTGATATTAATAAGAAGAAATTGAAAATTTTAATCCTGGAATTAAAATTTAACTTAAGTGAATGAAAGTGAAGAAAATATATTTGGATTTAACTTGAGATAAGTTAAATAAAATTGAAATTGAAATTGAATTAAATTGGATATAAAGTTGCAAGGTAAAATGATTATAATTGTGAAATGAAAATTTATACCTTAAGCTAGTAAGTGTTATATATAATTTGAGTTTGGACATAAGATGAAATGACTCAAATGAGAAATATAAGATTTTAAGTAAATAAATAAGTTTTGAACTCACATATATTGAGAAATAAAATTTAGTTAAATTTGGATTGAAGTGAATCAAAAGTCAGTTATGTCATGAATGTTATTAAATGGACTTAAATCCTTGCTTAGCAAAATTCAAAAAGAATGGTGTAGCTAGATTTAATTGGAGTTAAGCTAAATAAATTTGGGTTGAAATAAATTCTGTTGAGTTATAGATATTATTGAATGGAATAAAATTCTACTCAAACAAATAAATGTAAATTAAATGAGTATTGAATTAAAATAAATAACTTTAGAAGCTTATAAAAGAATTGAAAAGCATTGGAAATATATATATAACCCCTAGTTAAAAGTAAAATGTAAGTATAATTGATTGTAAATAGTTGGGGAAGAGTGAATATTAACAAGTGGGTAGCTTATAAAAATTTAAAAAGGGGAATAAATAAGCCGGAATAAAAACATTGTATTCTGAGATAAAAATCCAACCTTAGGATATAAAGTAAGATTGAACTCAAGGAAATCAGAAAAAATGATTTTCAAGATAAATAAAAAAGAAAATCAAGTATGGGATTATAATTGGAAGTGTTGTTGAATGAAAATTGAATTGGATTAAAATGGATATGGTGTGAAATATAAACAAATCCAATTCAAGCATAAATTGAATGGCCTTATTATTAATTAATTCAACAATGAATTGTTAATGTAAATTAAAATTTAAAATGGATAAAAGAATAAACAAATCAAATAAATTAGTGAAATGGTTGGGATTTGATCAAAGAAAAATCAAATCAAAGATTGTGAATAGGTAATAGAGTTTGGAAATAAAAATGAGTTGTATGGAATTGGATTAAAATAAAAATGATTTGAGGTGAAAATAAATCTAATTCGAGTAGAGTAAATTAAAAATGAGAATGAACTTAAGTTATGAAATGGTAGTGAATTGAAGTAAATTAACTTAAGTTTAAAATTAATAGAAGCATGGGATGATGTCGAGTATAATAAAATGGTTTGGAATCAAACTTTTTGGATATGAAAGAAATGCAATGAAAGTTTGTGAATAAATTAAAAAAGGGATGGGATTAAGTGTAAATTGAGTTGGAATCAATTTAAATTGGTTATAAAGCTTATGTCATTATTTATTCATATTAATATTGTCAGATTGCATTAGTAAATTGGTCGTTCGACGTAAACGAAAGTAAACAAAATTATATGAATCAATAGCAGTTTAATAAATTGATTTTGGCATCAATTGAAATGAATATGAGTTCGTTTCGTTTAAACAATGAATTTAATGGAATGGTATGTAATTTGGATGCAAACAAATTAAAACTAGTGTTGAAACCTTACATGTACTTATGAATGTATATCACATGCATTACTTATGAAATCTATGTGTTAGCTATTTGAATATAAGTGAAATGTTATGAAATTGCATATATTTTGTACTTACATGTTTAAATTGAGTAAGTACAGGTACTGGGAAGCCGTTTAGCTTGGATTAGATCGCGAAAATGCTAAAATAAATAAGCTGCTTGCTTATAAATGCTAAATAAGGTGCGCCTACGCAATAAAAATAGGAAATATGAACTGTTTTTGGTTTTTCCGACCGTGTAGGTCTACGTATATGTATTTACATCTTTTGTCAAATTGCAAAAGCTCCTCCGTACAAAGTAGACTCTTTCAAAAAATTTAGGAGTTAGAAATTTTTTTGAAATTTTTGGGAAAATTCTTTGTTAACAACAAAACGGTTTCAAACTGGAAATTGAAATAAATTAGTGAAGGAAACTAGTTTAAAATAATGATATAAATCAGTTATAAATGGAAGATAAAATTAAATATACAGAGTTGAAGATAAATTGAATTCAGATAGAAATGAAAGAATCAGTTTGAATAGAAGTAGATATAAACTAGAATGGTAAGGTGAAAATAAATATAAGAAACATATGAAATTGCTTATAATAAACTTAAGTAAGGAATGGTGCATTCTCAATTGAAAGTTGAAATTACAAATATATTCTAAGTTAATATTTGGATGAATAGATATTGACATTGGTAAGGAAGTCAATAAAATGTTTTGAATGTTGTGATTGGATATTATTGCTAAGTGGAATATGCATGTATTATAAAAGGAAAAGGGAAAATTGGTTTTGATTTCAGAAGATAAATTTGAATTGCTCGACAAAAGGTATGTATTTAAATTTCAGTATAAAATTTGATTGGGTTTTTGATCGAGCCACTTGGTTTTTTATTTACTTTTGGACTTTAGGAGCCCGAAGAGGCATTTTGTAGTTGTACCGAGCTAGCCGCGCAAAGGAGACGCTGGCGAATTTTTCGAAAATTTAGAGAGTTAGAAAAAATTTTAGAAAATTTTTATAATTCAAAATTTGGTTTTAAATTGAAACTTGAATGATTAACCAAATAGTATAGTTTGAAATTATGGGAAAGTTTGGGAAGTTAGTAAGTACGGTAGTGGATCTTTAATAAAAGATATGTATGGCAAGTTGATAAAACTATTTGGTTTTGAGAAAGGTAAACGGGTATTGGACCATTCTTCCTAACTAGTAATTTCGGGGACGAAATTCTGTTAAGTGGGGAGGAATGTGACGACCCGAAATTTTCGAGCATTTAAAATGAAATATTTAATTGATTTTAAATATTTAAAAAGTTAATTTTTAACTTGAATTACGAATATCACAATTTATTTGATGATTAAATTATTAAATTAAATAATTTGAAGTTGGGTAAAATGTTGAATCGGGAGTTTTAAGCCTGCTAGAAATAGTTTAAAGGCTTGTAAAATTTATATTGATAGTACTGAGGATAATAGAAATTGTAGAATTGAAATTAGTAGTGATTTGTTCAGTTATATCATTTTGAATTGAATTTAAAAATAGCCTTCTGAGGCACGGTCTCGGAATTCGACGAAACTGGTTCCATTGGATCCATATTATTGTATTATTATCGGATTTCAAATTTCGTATTGATCGGAGCTAGTGTGTGAGTGTACGATATATAAACGCGCTGAGAATTTAATTGATAATAATCTAATGAAATTTAATTTAATTAGTCAAGCTTCTTGTATACGCCACTTCCCTTAACTTAAAATCGTGTCCATCCTTATCATTTCGTATCCGTAAAAAAAATCAATTCAATCTAAAAAAAATATAATAATGGCCGAAGCCCTCACCTTTCCCTTTCTCGTCTTCTTATTTCATCCCTTTCCATAATCGAAGCAGTTCGATTCATATAAAAAAAAGTTAAGATGATGAAATCGTTTCGTTCGAATTCAATAATGGTCGAACTAATTTATTGGTTTCACTCTTCTTGTTCAAGTATTTGAATCCTCCCTCACGAAATCCAAATCAAACCATATCTTCCCTTCTTCAGATCCCAAATCGAGATCGACTCGATGTCAAAGGAAATTGAAGCGCGAAGGATGGAGGGAGGAAGTCGCGATGTTCGCGGCCTGTTGTTGCGACGAGCGATGGTGGAATCAGCGGCAACGTGTAGGAAACCGATGGAGGCGGCACTTCGATTTGCACGAGGTCGGGGTAGATAGCTCGAAAGCGCTACGAGTTTGAGAGGACCTGAGCACCTCGTGTGTGACTTCATCAGCGACGACGTGGAGATGATGGCGCGAGAGGCTAGGGTTTCGCAATGGGATGAGCTCGGCCAGGCACATTTTGAATTTCGAGCAGAAGCTCGGTGATAGTGGATTCCTGTTCGTGTTTGAGCTAATTTTAATCTCCACATCTTAATTTCGTCACTTAAGTTTTTAACCTGAAAGGAAATTTTTATTTTACCTATTTGAATCAACTACAAGTTAAAACAGTGAAAATTTAATCGACTATGTTTTTAGAGTAGCAAGCTATATTATTTCAGATTCTAACTAAGCTTAATACATATATATATATATGGGTAAATATATATATGTATATGTATATATCTTTATAAAACATATATACATGTTTTCACGTACTGGTTAGTTTTAAAATCATGTATTATGAAGATCTATTTATTAAATAGACTTATTTAATTATTTTAGCCACCAAAATATTTTAGTAAAAGGAAATTAAGTTAAAATTTAGACTATTAGTTTAAAAGAACATTTGTTGGTTTAAATTAAATGAATAAATAATAATAAAATTGCTCGATTTATTTAAATATTAATGAATCATATAATATTTATTCAAGGTCAAAAATCGAGAGAACCAAGGGAATATTGAAGTGAATGGCAAATGCAAAATTAAAGGTGAGTTAATCTCACTTAGTTGAATTTAAATTTTAATTTTAATGATTAAACTTAAATAATTGTTTGAATAGTTGAATTGATTGATGTGCTATAGTATGGTATATTTTGGAATTGGTATTTTATATTGTGCTAACATCTGTGATGCAGGGAAAACAGGTTGGAGGTATCCAACTGGGTCCCTCAAGATTTATTTAAATTATTTAATATATTCTCTGTTGTGATTATTTGATATTCTATGATGAAATATATTGGAATATTGAATGCTATGGTTTGATTGGATATTTGGGTATAATAGATTGCCAAAAATATATAAATTGGATTTTGGAAAGAAAATAAAAGAAGTGAAATCGTAAGCGGAATTATTATAGGAAATTTGAATAAATTAAGAATGAATCGAAAAGAAATAGAAGTGATATTAAAATACTAATAAACAATTTCGAGTATGGAAAGAAGAAAAAAAGATTTTTGAATAATCAGAAATTAATGAATTGTAAAAAAATCAAGTGATATTATTTTAAAGGAATAAAGAATTATTTTAAAATTCAAAGTTTAAATTTATTTAAAAGGGACTAAGAAGTAATTTGAGAAATTTAAATTTGTATTCTCAGTTAAAATATTTTAAATCATAATTAAGGATTTAAATCTGAAACTAATGGATTTTGGAATAAAAAGAAAGTAAATTGAAAATCAATTTGGAAATTGACTCAAGTGTTTGAATTAGAAAGTTAAAGAAGAATGTGAAGAGAAGTATATTTCTCTAAATAGCCAAGTATGTTTTCAAAGTGAGTTTTTAAATATAAGATAAAAGTTTAATGTTGTTTTAAAAAGCATGTTTTAGGAAATTTATTATTTCTAAATATCTAAATTCTAAAGTAAATATTTTTCAAATCTATTATCGTAGTAATTATTTGTAAAAAGTGACTTGGTATTTTGTTTAAAAAGTGAAAACCTAGTTTATATTTTATAAGGTAACCTTATTTTCAAATATTTATAAAGTATGTATTTTTAGTAAATTATTGAAGTAGTTTTTAACTTAAATGTTTTAAAGTAAATTCCAAAGTAAGTATTTTTTTCAATCTATTATCGTAATAATTATTTAAAGAATAATTCGGTATTTGTTTAAAGAAGAAAATCTAATGTAAAGTTACAAAGTAACCTTATTTTAATTATTTCTAAAGTATTATTTTAAATTAAGCATTAAAGTAAATTTTTCTAAATTAAATGTTTAACATATTTTATTTAATAAAGTGTTTTAAATTATTTTAAAAAACTAAGTTGTGCTTGGTGATTCCAGCGGAAATAGAAATACTTGGAATTTATTTTGAGAAAGGAAAATAGTTTGAAACTGTTTTCATAGGATTGAAATCGGAAATATATCTTGCAAAGATATTTTGAGATAAATAAATAATTTAGGAAAATTATTTATTGTGTGATGGATGTTGTGAATATTAACTGATAGTTAAATAACCGACTATCAATATTGGACAAATGCATTGATCGTTTCGAAGAGACCGGGATCGAGATTTATTTCTCGAAAACCACTTCGATCCAGTTTGTACGTTTCATGGAAACGAGTTTGGATTCGAAGATGGAGCAGTGAAGTGCAAGGGCTAGTCGCTACTAATCCTGAGGATATTTCCGAAATGGATGTAGTAGGAATAGTGCCTTCGGTTCTGTTCGAAACTGGGACGGACTTGTATGGACGAATGCTTTCAGAACATCGTCAGGTGGACGATGGGCATTCTAAGGGATATGTTCTAAAAAGGTAACGCTTAGCCTCAAGACTCATCAAATGGGAATCACTGAAATCAGGGGTTATGCGGCAAGGCTAGGTGGGTAGCACCCAAGCAGGGTGAGGTCATCCCTGTCTAGATGTCCCATTTTATTTTGGCTTAGTGGACGGTTGCTGATCCCAATCGCGGGGTGATCTCACTCGGTATTATCCAGTAAGGGGTAGTCCGGATCTTGTGTTGCAGGGGAGCGGGCGTACTCCTTAGTGCTGTGATCTACGCCACGTACTGTGACATGTGGTACCCCAGTGCCTAGTCATTAGTTGGAAATCCAATCTTCCTACGAGCCTTGTACGAGTTTTGTTTGTATTACCCACTCTGTGGCTAGTAGCTGGAATTTAATGAATGTAACAATTTCGGCTACTTTATAAGTATTTGTATACAGACCCTATTATAATATCGGAGGATTTCTATAAAAAAGTGTTTTAGCTATCGTAAGGTAAAAACCCGACATGTTTATTTGTGGCGTGGTCTTACGAGATGCTTTTGTTTTCAAAGGATTTTTGAAACTTTAATAACCAATTGAGTGTGATTTTCTCACGCTGATATTCCAGACCGACTCAGGTGTTATTTAATTGTAATGCTCGGGTCAGACTGAGTTTTATAGGATACAGGATTTGATGCTGTGGAGCTCAGGAGACGAGCTGGATGACAATACGTACTCCGTACTTGTTTATATATATTCCGCTGTATTGTTTAGTTGTGTATCCAGTTGTATGTTATTGATGTTGAGTTGTGATTGATGTACTCTGATGATGTAATATATGAACAGATATATTTGATTTGGTGTAAAGATATGTTAATATCTATCGTATTTTATTCCGCTACGTTGGTTAGATTATGTTGTTGTTTTCTGTTTTCTCTTCTTCTACCTCTTCTTCTTTAACCAAAATGGTTCGTATTTCTGTGCAACTTGAGTTGATTGTTGTAGAATAGTGTTGACTCAAGGGGTATAGATTTGCGGGTTGTTACACTGGTGATCGTGGTAATATATTTTTTGCATAGCGAGGAGTATGTCATGATCGATGGGAGAGGCTAGAGTCAATGCAGTGTTGATCATCGAATAGGGTTTGCAAAGAGGAAGTGAGTGTCGATGGCAGCAATTTTAATTGATTTCCAAGGTAGTGGGGAATGATGGTCAAAGCATAGTTAAGGGTTCGGGTGGGTGAAGTCGTGATCGCTAGGAGGGGTGTCAGATGTGTCAAGTGGGTATAGATAGGTCAGGCTTAGGGTGAAGTCCGATGGCAAGGTCAGTTTGGAGATTTGTTGAGTGATTCACCATATCACTGGAAATCATGCATATCGTATTGGGTTACGGTGTATCATCTTAAGCATGAGGAAGGAATTATATAGGAGAAGGAAATGGATTAAGGTATGAAGAGGTAATCAGATTAAGTAAGGGAATTAATTAGTTTAATCGTTATAATTAAATCTGTTCCATATTTAACTCGTAACTTTTATATACGAGTTCCAATCGAGGCGTCGTCTTTGCTGTTGCACCATTTTTACTGTTATCTACTTTAGGAATTGATTTGGGCTTGGGTAAGTTTATTCATCGATCGATTTTATATTGTTGTGGATATAATTGTTTTGTATTAACATATAAATTGTAAAACAAACAATGAAAATTATTACTTTTGGACCCCGCCTTGTTCTTTATAACAAGCGACGACATTATTATAGATATAATCTCTCTTTTGATCATCTATAATATATATTGTGGCCCAAGCTACTTGTTTACATGTTTGATAGTGCGTTATAAATGTTTGAAGTGATTTAGTCATTATAAACGTGCTTTGACGTCTATGATATTTGATTATATTAAATTAGATAAATTGTGATATATTGTAGAAATATATATGTATGTATATATGTACATGTGTATGGCTACATGAGTTTTGATGTGTTTGACATAAAGGAATTTTTTTGGACATTTTTGAAAATTGGAATTGGAAATTATAAAAGTTAGAAGCGAAAATGTCGCTATGGATGCACTTTGAAATCGCCTGTAATCGATGCTTTTAAAGTTAAAATTGAACGACAACTTAAGGCTTCTTCGTATTTTAATAAGTACTATGAGCGCACTTATTACCTGGAAAATATCAAGTTTTAAATATATTACTGATAATCATTTATGGATTTTACATAATAGTTTTGAATTATAAAACAGGATTTTATGGTTTTTAATTAAATGTTTTAAAATATAGTAGGGGTATTTTAAAAGTATATTATTAGTATATATAGTTTAAGAAAATTTGTTAAAGATTTTATTTAAGAAATAAAAGGATTTTATATTATAATATCCTTCAAATTTCTTATAGTATTATATTAAATATCTTAGTTTTATAAATAAATAAGTATATGTATGTATGTGTACATATATATTATATGTATATATATTTTTTAAAGGTATTTTGTATATCTATAAGTTTTATAAAGGAAGTTTATTATTTGTAAAAGAATATAAAGGAGTCTTTGGATTATAACACTTACATTATAATGGATGATTTTGTAAAATTGTTTAAAAAGGTATATTACCTTTTTTAATAAGTGAAGATGTTCTTCGAGTTTTAAATGAAATTTCAAAGTTAATGTCATGTGTAAAAGTGGTTTTTGGTTTATAGTAATGATGTTTGGTAAACATTTTTTCTACCCCTTTTAACTATACTTTCGGAAAGTAATTAGATCTTTAAAAATAGAGTTTTAAAGATAACGACTAAGTGAGGTTTTTGGGTGTGCCATAAGCAATTTTTTTAGTGACAATTTTTTAAAGCTCTGGATAATATTTTAAAGCAGTAAAATATTGTTAAATGAGTTTGGGAAATACATAGATCTTTTAAAGAAAGAAATTTAAAATAAAAATAAAAAGTATGTAAATGTTTTGGGGTTATAGTGACAATGTTTGAGTAACATTGTCCTAAGCCATTTTGAAATTAATTTGTGAATATACTTATATCGTTGAGATAAATATATGAATACTTTGTGACATTCCACCATGTCATGATGAACACCCCCTAAAACACATAACAAAATGAAGATCCTCTAAATATAGATCCAAAGATGCTTAGTTTAGATTTTTTTTTGTTGAGACAATTTGGAGATTTTGAATTTTAAAGTTTGAAATCCTAATTAGTATTTGATTCAAAGTTTACTGGAATGGAATGGATGGAACCGTAGTTTTGAAAAGAGGATTATATGGTATACAAGTATCTTTAGATTGTTTATTTTTATAATAAGATATCTGGCATTTCGCGGGCATGAATTCTCGTTCACGTATGAACTACAAAAGCTAAAAAATATATAGTCGCACTCAGAATAGTGACGCAGTCACAAAACAATATAATATGCATTGGTTATTTGATTTTGAAAATCATAAAAATACTGCCATTTGTTGACAAATCATCAAAAGATAATTTCAATATTTTTCAAATTAAAACATTAGGAAGAATCAAATAATTTAATTAAAAATACGTCAATTAAAATTGAGTCGTTATATACAAAATAAATTTTCTAATTATTTATGCAAACCATTTATTATTACAAATAAATTTACAAATGAATTCCCCATTATTATTTATGCCTTAAAGGAGTTAAATTGGACCATTAAATCAAATTAAATAAATACTTGATCCAAAATCCAGATATTTTAAACCACTATTCAAATATTAATTCCATGACTCAAAGACTTAAAATAATCTCTATGTTTGATTTCATGCTTAAAAATATTTAAAATCCAATTATTCGGTATTTAAAATTAATTAAATTTTCTAAATCCAAATGACCGAAAATTCTAGGTCGTTGCATTCTTCCCCATTAAAAGAATCTGATTCCCGAAATTCCCAAAGAAGGAAAAATATCTCTAAACCCTTTAACTTTTCTAAATCAATTAATTGAAATGAATTTTAATATCTCTAAGTCCTAAGGTTACAAAAAATTTCGGCAGCGTCTCTATTGTGTGGCTCGATCAGAAAACTACATACCGCCACTATAGGCCCAAACTGACAAAAAAAACCAAAAGTCAAGTGGCCTTCCATATCTAGTCTAGGGCATAAAACCGTCAACCAATCAAAAATATGAACATGTACCTATTTATATAGCGAAAAAGTTTGCTCGTAAACCAAAAGCATCAACTAGCCTTTGCTTCCTTATATCTAAAACTCACTTATACAGCCCAAAAGAGAGTTAAATATGACAATGAAATAATATAACAACTCATCCATTATATAACATAACTCTAAGCATGCCAAACTATAAATAAAAATCTTCTCAACCAACCTGTCAAACCAAATCGTGTCATTTAGAAGTAGAAAAATTACATTAAAGCCTATACGATGTACATATGTCATTGTATGCAATATCAAATCCGATTACTTTCTTGATCACACAAATTTCACTTTCGAATTAGTATCAATCACTCGATTCTCTAGTGCAGACCCTGGTCCGGTTCCTTGATTAAAAATCGCAATTCTTCTTGCATGGACATATACTATGATAGAGAACTTCGAGATCGTATCAAAAACCCTATCAGCTGTTTGCCATCAAGAATCAAGTAAAAAATCCTTGTTTGGACCGATGTAAATCACCCCAAAATAATGTGCCTGAATCTAAATCAAAATTCTAATGCTAATGGAATGATCTACATACATCCTACGTATTCATCCCAACTGGTTTCTTGACTATATCAAATTCTTTACTCACATTTAATTTTGAATCGCAATTATCGAACCCATAGCATTCCATTAATTCTAAAATCATTTATGAACTATTTCATAAACCATACTTAGGTTTACAAAAATCTTATAACACATTTTATGTAGATCAATCACTTTAAAATTCAAGTTTATACACATTTCATAAAGCCACAACTACATATCTAAACCATACATAAGTATATTATAAACATTTTATAAAGTACATTTATTTTCATTATCCACTTTAAAACATAAATTTATATTCGTATAACACTCTTTTATATCCTAAGAGTAAATACACAAATTTCAGCTTCATTTGACTTAACTAGAATGATCCAACAAATTAGAATTTGTTTTAACTTACTATTTCCCAATTTTATAAGTTATAGAAACTTATTCTCTTATGTTTTCACAAAATACTTAGCTTAAATTTCTCAATAAACTCGGAAGTTTGTGATTCTCAATAAACTCGAAAGTTTACGACTGTCCAAAATCATCGAAAATTTCATTTCATTTGAACGAACGATATTACCAATCAACATCTATACATATACCAACCTATCCTGATACATAAGATACATGAGCCCGTGTAATAACTTGACTAGCAACTTCAGACTTAAACAACTAGTTTTATTTTAAGTCTAGTTCGAAATAAATAATGCATACGTGCCTTCCTTTGCATACCAAATCTCACTTCTAAATTTAAATTGAGTCTTGTTTACCAAACAATTATGAAGCCAAACTACCATGGTAGAAATTCCTCACTTGGAAAGTTGAAAATGAACACCGATAATGTTGCAGTCATCATCGGAATTATTTTTCAACAACCGAAGTAGTCAGTGCTTTTTCATCTCCTTTAAAAATTCTTCAAAAAAATTCTACTGTAAAATAATTTTTTAATAATACTATAATTATTTCCTACAAAACTTAGAAAAACAATTTCTTAAACCGTCGGGGATTAAGTTCTCAAATTCTCGGTTTACTACCATTTTTATTACAAAAAATATTTTATAATTCACATTTTATAAATTCACTTTCTTATATAAATTCATTTCACAATTGTTTAACTTTTATTATATTTTAATAAACAAATTTAGTAAAATTAAATTTTAATCCAACCTTATCATTCAACACTTTATAGTTAATTAGTGAAACTTGATTTACAAGCTTTTCGTATTTAATTTACTAGAAAAATAAATGATCATAAATTATTTAAGCATAACTAATCAATCAACAAACAATAATTAATGCTCTCAAACTGGACGAGCATGACTAACCCAATAATAGATGATAATAATTAAATATTATCATTTTCTTGCCAATGAACTCATTATAAACTACTGTATCAATTTCTAAAAAAATATTCTTTTATATATAATATAATCTAGCTAAAATTATTTCATTTAAGAATTTTTAAAGTAACTGTGTCAGTTTTGCCTTATTAAAGTGTTTAGAAATCCTTATCTATATAGTTGTTCCTTCTATACCAACTTGAATTCATATGCCACTAAATCAGATAAATCAACATAGTATAAATCATTTTTATATCACTAAAAAAACGCACTGTTATACATACATACACACAATCAAACTCATCCTAAAGTCTCACTTACCCTATCTGAAATGAGTCAATACCCACCAAAGCCAAGGTATTTGCTCGACCTAAGCTCTGATATCATGTTATAACGACTCACCTTTTCAATCTTCGAAAGTGGGCACTAATTCATTTATGGTATTCATGTGTTAACGATCCAAATGCCAAAAAGACATATTATTAGGGACAAAAGAAAGGAAAAAAGAACAAAATGTCACATCATTACAAGTAACATATAATATACAAAATATCTTTATAAAAGAAAACTTTATATATACATAACAAAATTATAGTACTAAGGTATCACTGGCTTGGACAGTTATAACTGCCCATTCTTACAATTTCTGATAAATAGAAACATGAAATTTTAATGGAAATAAAATACTTGAATATGTCTCGGAGGCATCTACCTCGTCTCTTAAAGCTCCAAAGCATCTGAAACTAAATCTGGTACATACTCGGGCTGACCCAAGTATTATAAGAAAATAATATCTGGATCAATCTGGTAAAGCAGTGTGAGAAAAATTAATAAAATTATTTTGATTTCTATATTTATAAAGCCAGTTCAAAATAAAAGTTATCTCATAAGATATACTGCACATAAACACGGACGGTTTTCACCTTATGATACCTAAAACATTTCTATAAGAAATCTTCTTATGTAATATCAATGTCTAGGGTTTAAAATAAATATATAAAATGACTGAAATGCTTGCATCTCACATTTCAACATAGTTGGGCGTAACAAAGTTCGTAAAGCACGTACTGGAGAATGGATTCAACCAATGGCAAGGTAAGGGAGTACCTTCCGTATAATACATCTCTAGATAAAATTCACCGAGGGCTGCTAACAACTTTTCTCCTCTACCAACACAAGACCGGCCTACCCTTTACTAGATAGTACAGATATGTCATCACCCCAGTTGCTCCTAACCTTTATAGAGAGCTCTCATGCATAACCAAATCTATAATACGATAATGTAAAAAGGTGATGACACATCCTTAGGGGAGCGACCCACAAAGTCCTGCTGCATCTACCCTATTTTAGTATTTTTGAGGTATGAAGCTCATCAGGTAACAGATTACCTTCCTTTAGGAAATACCACTTGGAATACTAACACTGACTCTAGGCAAAAATGCAGTACGAACATTTATACATACAAGTTTGCTTTGGGTCTAAACGAAACCAAAGGCACTACCACTACTACATCCAATTTGGAATCACCCTCAAGATTAGTAGAAAGTAGCCCTTGCACTTCAAATAGCTCCATCTTTGATTCCATACTCTTCGAGGTGTCTCTAGCTAGAAATGATTGAGTTGGTTCAAAGTGGTTTTTGGATAACATATCTGATTCCGATCTCTCCGAACCAACAACCGATAATTTTCGGTCGACTTATTCTTGGTTCTTTTTGAAGTAAGCGGACTATAAGTCCTAAAGGATCTCTAATATATCCCTTAAAGTTATAGACATTTTACCTAAATGAGTTCTCCTAAGGGAACCCAAACTGTATGAACACACGAAGCTTTTATTTACTCCCTAAGTCAATACTGACTAAATTTTGACAGTCGATTATTTAACTATCAAATATACTACCGTCCAATATCGTCCAATCAAAGATTTATTCCCACAGGGAAACCAACATTTGTTAAGCACCTAAGCAACCACTAACCTCTTTGATTATTTCATTAATTAAAATCACTTTGTAAATACTTGTAACAAAATACTTTTACAGAGATATATTGACAAACCCCTTATACTCCTTTCAATACTTGAAAAACTATCCATATACCTATCTCAACAGCATAAAGATATCCACGGTACTGAGAAAGATACCCTTTTTTAGCGTTAAGCATGGAGTGATATTTCCATACCATAATTTTTAAAAGGCTATTTTAAGAAATCGAACTCATTTTCTTTTATAATTTCCTTTTTGTACAACTCTAAAATCATCTTTAAATTCCTGTTGTAAATTTCCAAACCATTTATAAACCCCATTATAAATCTCTAAAATAATTTACAAAACTCTTTTATAAATGTCTAAAACCATTTTTAAAATTCTTTTATAAATCTATAAAAATATTTATAAACTCTTCTATAAATCTATAAAATCATTTATAAAACTTAATTGTTTATAAAACTCCTCTGTAAAAATCCCTTTTAAAACCCCTTTATAAATATCCCTTATAAAGCCCTTTAAAAATTCTTATAAACCCAAACCCCGCTTTATTTATAAACCCTTTAATAAATCTCATTTATTAAATGAGATTCCTTTTATAAATCGATTTACTATTTATAAATACAATTAATCAGATAAATTCATTTTTTTAAACATTCTCACTAAATAATAAACTTTCCAACATCATTAATAAAATAATTTACTAACTCCAAAACATTATTAATATAATAAATAATAACCTCGGAAGATTACAAATAAATAATTGTTTTTAGTTTAGAACATTATTATAATAATGATTATTAACAGAAAAATATTACTAATAAATAATAATTATTAACTTCAAAACATTATACGTGTAACAGCTAATAATTTCAAATAATATTAACGAAACATTAATAATTAATCTTCAAACATTATTATAATAAATAATAACTAACTTCTAAAATGTTAATAATAATAATATTAATTAGTTTCAAAATGTTTTAATAAATAACTATTATAATTTCCAAAACATTTTAATAATAATTATTATTAATTATCATAAAACAATACTGAATATTTAAATAAATAACTTTTTACAATATTAAAATATTATTAAATAGCTTCAATTAATTAAATATAAAAAAGATTAAAACACTATTAAACAATAGTTAAACAACTTTAAAATATTTTTAAATGGTTCAGAAAAGATAAAATAAAAAGGCTGGGATAAAATAGGGGAGTTCAAAATCCACTTAAACAATATTCCGAAAAACCCAATGGTTAAATTCAAAATCATTCACTGAATTAAAACCAAATTTTAAGCCAAAACGGCAACTAATAATATTTCAAAATACTGAATTAAGGCCGACAAGCACTAAAGCACTTAACCAATGCTGTTATTGATTTTTATTACTACAGGTGTTAAGTTTTGAACATATAACGTTGTCATAACTATTGGTGCTAAAGAATCAAAAATTCAGCAAATAACAATCTACATAGTAGGGTTAAACTGAAATAGAATCAATAGGTATATATAATTGGAAATGAAAATCACTATAGTAAGAAATCTAAATTTCTCATCATGTACTTCAATTTTAAATGACAATCACTTTTTAAAAGTAGATATTTAACTAAACTAGCAAACAATTTCAACCAACACAAACGGTAAAATCTAGCCTACTATATATATCATGATGATTAACCAAAAGGGTGAGTTTAACTCACCAAAATTCCAGTTGGCGCCTAGATATTACGGTCTCAAATCAAATCAAACGACATCCGATTTTAGCCTAAATTTCCACTTGCTCCTAATTTGACCAATCCAATTCCTTAGCCTACATCATTATGAGCGCTATGCAAAAAGTTTCATCTTGGCTGAACCTCATATGAACAAGTTATCAATTTTATAAATTAATGAAATTTAAATATAAATTAATTTTACTTTAATTACATCATTAACTAATTAACTATATAATCATTCTCCCCCATCTCCTTAATTACCCTCCTGCATATGTATCACCAAACTCTCCCGGCCCGTACTTGCACACGCTCCTAAAATACTTCATGATTTCCAAAATCAATAACACCAACGAACCACACTCCATCTTCTCACTGCATCCCCCACCTTCGATCGATACTCAATTCATCACCCCAAAACGCATCACCACCACTTGCTTATGACCTAGAGAAATGTCGCATCCACCAAACCATAGTCGCACACGAGAAAATTTAGCCGTAGATGCTATTTCATGCGATAGCCACATAGGAAAACACCCTACAACCTATTTCGCCCTCCATCATACAAAAATAAAAACCCTAATTGGCCAAGCTTTGTTCGAGCTGCCGCACTATACCATGTCATGATGAAGACCCCGTAAAAAAATTACCAAAATAAAAATCTCATCAATACGGATCCAAAGATCCTTATTTACGATTTTTTATTGAGTGAATTTGGAGATTTTGAATTTTAAAATTTGAAATCTTAATTAGTTTTAGATTTGAAGATTATTGGAGTGGAATGGATGGAATGGTACTTTTAAAATGACGACTATGTGGTTTATAAATTTCTTTAGTTTGGTTGTGGTATAATAATATTTATGGCATTTTGTCGCATAGATTCTCGTTCATGTATGAACTACAGAGCTAAAACAAAAATACAGTCACACTCGGAACGTCGGCAAGACCCCATAACAATAATAACATGCATTGATTATTGGATTTTGAAAAATAAAAAAAATCTTGTCCTTTGCCAACAAATTGTAAAACGATAATTTTAGTTTTTTTCAAATTCAAGGAAAAATCAAAGAAATTAAACTAAAAAATATGTTAATTAAAATCGAGTCATTACATACAAATAAATTTTCTTATTATTTATTCAAACCATTTATTACTGCAAATAAATTTACAAGTGAATTCGCCATAATTATTTGTACTTTAAAAGCAGCTAATAAGACTATTAAATCAAGTTAAATAAGTACTTGAAACAAAAGTCAAATATTTTAAACCACTGTTTAAATATTAGATCCCCAATTTAAAGGTTTAAAAGAATATCTATATTTGAATTAAAGTTTAAAAATCTTTAAAAGCCAATTATTAAATATTTAAATTAACTAAATATTCCCAATCCAAATGATCAAAAATTCCAGCTTTTTATAATGTAATTACGAATCCAACGCGACTAATCGCATACGATTTAAACCTTATATGAACAAGTTATTGCACTTATAAATTATCGATTTTTAAATTACACTTAATAAACTAAATTACAAATTTAATTTAGTTAATTATCTAAGTAAAAACTAAACCCTTCTTCCTGGATTCCTCTTCCCGCCTAAAGCTGATCTCTTCTCCCCATGGTCGATCCTTCCCATCACCAACACGTGAGCTACAGACATCGGAACCCACCGTCGTCTTTACCAACCATCTCCTCCTCAAATTCTCCATCCACCCAACCCCATCACGACAAGCCTGCTCTCTTCCTCCTCGCTTATACTGGCCCAAATCGCCTATGACCTGGAAATGTCGCACCCATTTCCATGCGACTGCACACCATCATAACTAAACTAAAAGTGTCATTGATGCCCTGAATCCAAAGCCGGTCTCCGTTTAACCAACCATCGAGCACGAACCCCACAAACTTAAACCCTCGCTCATAATCTCCTTGCAGCCATGACCACACACCGCCCAAATAACTACCGAACCCATCCAAACTCCTAATGGCTGTAGATCCCACCATAACAAACACAAAGAAACCAACTTTTTAATTTTCCATTGAGTTTACAATTTGTTTCGGATTTTAGAAGCTAAGATGGTGATTTTTCTTTGTTCGTTTACTGTTAAAGGGATAAGAGAAAAAATAAGTTCAAGTGTGTTTACTTGTCCATTGGCTAGTTATACATATTTTTGTGATTCATGGCGTGTCATCTTAAAGGATTTCTGTTGAGTATGGACTTGAATAGTAAAACAAAATTACGGTTGTAATCACTGCGATCTTCAAACAATAATAATATACACTGCTTATTAAATTCTGTAAAATCACATAAACACTATCGTTTACCGACAAATCATCACACGACAATTTCAATATTTTCCAAATTTAAAAGTATTGAAATATCAAATAAATAAATTTGAAAATACGTCAATAAAAGTAGAATCGTTATAGTAAAAATAATTTATTATTATTATTTATTTGAACCAATTAGTATTGCAAATAAATTTACAAAAATGAATTCATCGTTATTATTTATTATTAAAGGGACTTAATAAGATCCTTAAATCCGTTAAATTAACATTCATTTAAAAATCCAATTATTTGAAATACTATTCAAATATTAAATCAATAATTCAAGTACTTTGATCGATCATTATATTTGAATCCAAATTTAAAACCTTAAAACCCCATTTATTAAAATATTTAAAATTAATTATATATTTAAATTCCATGGTCAAAATAACGGTTCTTTTACGGTATCATTTTCTATTCTAATTTGTGACAATAAACTATAAGACAATCTTACCTAAATGAAGTGTGATATTGGTGAAAAAATGTGAGAATATCTTTCAAATGTGAGAATATGAGACAATTATATGCTAGGTATTTTTTTACTAAACAAATATATCCTATTTACTTTATTATATATAAGTTTGTTTTCTGACCATTTTTATTCTTATTCGGAATTGGTAAAGTGAAAAGCCATTTGGATAAAAGGGTTAAAAAATGTATTTTTTAATTAGATAGAAAAAATTAAGCTTGTTTTTAGTTAGATAATTTTGATAGCGAAATAGTCTAATTTTTTATTCTTTCCCTCACAATAATAATATCAAATTACCAAATTAAATATTTCATGATTATGTTTCTTCTCTTATCTTTCACATACTTTTATACTCTTCAGAACAGTTTTTTCCCTTTTCATCCTAAAAATACTAAAATTATAATCCTCTATTTTAAGAGATTACTAAAAAATAATAAAACAAAGGAGCATACATATTAATTTCAACCTATATTATCTTAATCTTAATCAAAACATCTTCTTCCATTTAAAATTTTATTATCCTTTTAGTTAGTGGAATTTAAGACAAAAGGATATTATAATAATTGATATTGAGTACAACTTAGAATTATAAAATGTGAATTGAGTGTTATTTTTTTCTAAACTAAATTAAAATATCAATTACATGTTGATTCTTATATCATTCCCTTTAATAGTTAATTTGAAATTTACATGTTTGCTTTTTGGTTTAATCTGTTATTAATATTATTAATGATTTCAGGCTATGATTTAATGATGAATAATATCCTATTTTTCCATTCATAGTATTCAATTAATTATGTATAATTGGATTCTCAAATAAATGTTTATTAATACCTATTACACATGTTCCTTAATAAATTTTGAACTTAGAAAAAAAGTAAAGCGTATTTTTAGTGTTTTAATATTGGCCAAGGTTGAAAGTAAGAATTTTAGAAACTTAAAAAAATGCATATATTTTATAGTAATTAATTTAGTCCACACCACTGTTATAGAAGGAAAAAAAATAACACAAAATTTATTTTAGTTATAAATTATAAAATATTACATACAATTTTTATACACAAATAAATATAAAAGTATAAACTGTACGTATATATTTATTGTTATACGTAATTGAAAATGAAAGGAAATTATGATGGATATAGTTTCACTATTTTAGGTTCTAATTCAAACTATGTATAGAATTAATCATGGTTAATTCCAATTAAGTCCGGTTAATTACAAATTAATTCTCTTCAATTTTATTTCTATATAATTATTCTTGTATTAATTCCTAATTAGTTCCCTCTAATTCCACTTAAATGAATTAATGAACATTAATAGACATATCATATTTTATAATCAAATAACTAAATACAAAAGACATAAAAATACATCACGTTCTTTTCCAAAATTAACAACTAAAATTAAAAAAAATGGTACTAAATTCTACAATTACTCTAATGAATTCACAAACATACCTTTCAAACTACGTGTTTTTTTGAAACTAAATGTATAAAAGACCCATATCTATCATTATTTCTTGAAACTGACACAAATCCGCTTTAAGAGTTTCACTATTTGACATTTTAACTTTTGTATCTCGTATATCATTTAAGCTTATAGATCATGTTATACGTTATATACACCAATAAGTTTATATATATGTAGTTCCCTTTACATCATTTATACTACATGAGATTTCCTAAATCTAAACTCATCAAACATGCATCTTTCATCTTTCATGATTCCAACTACTTGAACAACGTCCATAATTTTCAAAAATTTATGAAAATAATATGAGAAACTACATAATATAGTCTAATAATGTTACATTTTAAATATTAAGTTAAACTAAAAGCAATTTCAATCAATCTTGGATCATATGTTATACTGAATTAAAGTTGGACTTAAATTGATTAACACTAAAAGAATTATTAAAAAAATAGTTTTCTTATTAAATCTAATTTTAATAAAGGAGAATTAACTTTAGTTAATGCTTTGTTTGTATGGATCCAAATTAGATGAAATTTGTACCGTGGAATTTCTTTTATTGGTTGCAAGGTAATATTATTTAAAATGATCTTTTCTAGTTGAATTTAGTTTACATATAAACAGTTCGCGGGTGCGATGCAGTGGAAAAGGAGGCTTGAGTTTTGGTAAAAAGACCTAGGTTAGATTCCTGCCATGCGCTTTCCTATCCTATATAAATTTACCCGATGGTATGTGGGCTTGGATCAGCGGACGACTTTACTATACCTCCTTAGGAGGGTACCGGCCTGTCGGGTTCTCCTGGGTTTTCAAAAAAAAATAGTTTACATATAAACGTTACAGATATCCATAATTCAGTTTATATTTATCAATAAGTATCTACAAATTACAAGAAGAACAAAACAAAACAACTTAATTTCAAACCAACTTTATGGAAAATCAATTGTAATTAATTCACTACTTTATATGATCCTTGGGAAATCAATGGTAACCATACATTGAAAAAAGCATGTTGCTTAAGAATATTTCATGGGGGAATAAACAATACCATGTAAAATGTATTGAAGCTTGGATTTGATAAAGATGATTAATATAGGATTTTGCAAAAATGGGTTTGGATTGTATAACAAAATATAAAATATTTGGATAATAAAGGTTTAAAAAACACTTATCAAAAACAAAACTTCTTATGAAATTTCAAAATTGCCTAATTTAGATAGATCAAATGTGCTATTTTCTTCTTCAAAATACTATAAAAAGTTTATTATTTTGATGTTCTTTTACTCCATATTTAATGTTTTTTTCCCAAAATATTTCTTCTATAATTATATAGGTTAGAAGCGAAAAAGATGAACATCGCCTTTAAAAGATTTTTCAAAACCAATGTTGATATTACTAAACAGTGAACCGGTTAATCTGCACAAAATAAATGGATTAAAAGAAAATGTAAAATCGTACCTAAAACATGGAAGTCGATTGTTATACAAACCTGAGAGTAAAATAAAGTTTTCAACTTTACTTGTAACCGATTTAATAATCAACAGTAGATTTTGTGCTATCCATATATTGATAAAATTAGTAACATTTTGCAAGACAAATGAGATAAATATATTCAAAACTTTACAAACTTAAAATTCTTTCTCAAATTAGAAATTAGAATTTAGAGATGAGAACAAAAACAGATCAACACTAAACTAACTGAAAATATAAATCAAAAAGGCCTAATCTTTTAATCAAGCTCCGTCAAATCAGTAAGTTAATATTTTTAGCAGGTCTCCAGATTAGTTTTCAATACAAACTATAATGTTGAAAGCAATTGATAGGAAAACAATTTTTACAAAATATGAATAAAATTATAACTAATTCTATATAAATACAAAGTGACAAAATATAAATAAATATAATCAAAATCTTGTTAGATTAGAATATTTAAAAATAATGTCAAAAAATTGTTTGGAAAGAATTCTTAGTTTGTTCTAGACTAGAAATAGAATTTTGTTTAAATCATAGAATACATAAGAAATTGGAGAGGTGAAGAGAAATTACTGTGAGAAAATGAAATGGGATAGGAAGAATTACAAGATGATAACTGTTTGAGATGTCGGTTAATAATGGAATAATGAGTGCATGTTGTATATTGGAAATACAAGTATAAATGGCCAAAAATTAATTATATAACATTACACAATAGATATATACAGAAAGTTCAAGCATTCATGATTGTCTTTGTATAAAATAATGAGATTTCATAATTAAGTAAATAATAAATGTATGATTGTTTATTTCTCAAATCAAGATTTGTAGGTTTTAGTTTCATATATAATGAAATAATAAATGCATGATGTTACACATGGAAATATTAATACAAACTATCAAAAGCTAAATTGTTACACAGTAATATAGCATAATAGAATTGATATATAGAAAGTTTAGGCATTAGCGATATCGTTTTGTATTTCATAGGCATTAATGATATCATTAATACTTTCGAACATATAAAGATAGAATCACAAATAAGTTTAAGTGATGTAACACAATATAAAAATATTTAAATAAATATTTTTTTTACAAAACACTTGTTCAAAATTAATCTTCTAACAAAATTTTAAAGTTGCCTACTGTAGTTAGACCAAAAGGGTTACGTTTTCTTCAAACTAGTTTAAAAAAGTTATAACTTTAATATTCTTTCAATTTTCACTTCACATATAGTGTTTTCTACTAAATTTATTTTCTTATATAATTATGTAGGTTGGAAATGGAAAAGGAGGAACGTTACATCGAATAAATTATTCAAATTTAGAATTGATATATATGTAGCAAGAATGAATTATTTCTTACAAAATAAATGTATTAAATACAGCAAAGTCATACTCACAAAAATCAAGTGGAAGTCAATTATTATAAAAAACTTAAGAATAAAAAAAACTTTCAGATTTACTTGTAACAGATTTTACTAATAAATAGGAGATTTTGTGGTGCCCGCATATTTACAAAAGAGGATTTCAGTAATGATTTTCTTTGCGGAGGGAAATAAATTTTAAGGACATCGCTTTCGAAAAATTAATTTAAGGACAATTTACGGAAAAAGATAAATGAAGTTATCTTAGCTATACAAAAATAATGATAAATTAATTTATCATTTTCCTTATAACTTGCTTAACTTAAAAAGATAAATAAATTTACCATTCTCCTATGAATTGTCATCAAAACGAATTATTCATAAGTGTTATTCTTAAAGCTTATTACCCTAAAATGAGAAGCCCTTTAACTTAAATTCCACTTTATAAAATCAATAACTTTTTGCAGGACAAATGAAGAATACTGTATTCGTAATATTACAAACTAAAAACATATCCACAAATTAGAAATTAGAATAAAACCTACAGATTCAACACTAATAAAATAAAAAGATAAATAATAATTTTTTTAACATTTTAATTAAGTTTGACCGAACAAGTAAGCTATGTTTTTCCTAGAGGTCTTCTTCTTATTTTTCCATAAAAATGATAACTTAGAAAGCAATTGGTAGGAAAATTATAGCTGCAAAATATGACAATAGAATTAATAATTCTAGACGAACAAGACGTGAAAAACTATATAGAATAAACTGTAAAAAGTTTAGGCATTAATGATATTATTATGTACTCTATAGGCATTAATTATACCACTAACACTTAGGATGTATAAAAAGAATTGTAAATAAGTTTATGTGTTCTAACACAATATAAAACATTTAAACTAAAAAGGCTTAATAAAACACTTATCTAGAATTAAACTTCTAACAAAATTTTAGAGTTGCCTACTACCATTAGATTAGAAGTGTTACATTTTCTTTAAATACTGTAAAAAAAATATATTATTTTAATATTATTTTGCTTCATCATATATAATATTATCTACCCAAATTTATTATCGTACATAATTATGTACGATAGATTGAAAAGGATAGCTTTACCTCTAATAGATTATGAAAACTGGAGTTGATATCTACTTGGTAAAAACCAATTATTCCCTATAAAATAAATGAATTAGACAAAATGCAAAATCATGCCAAACAATAAAATTAAGTGGAAGTTAATTATTATACAAAACATGAGAATAAAATAAAAATTTTAACTTCACCAGTAACATATTCTATAACCAAAATGATATTTTGTTATGTTAACACATTATAAAATCAGTAACTTTGTACAAGAAAAATGAACAGAACTATATTCACAATAGTGCAAACTAAGTACTTATCCTCAAATTAGAAATTAGAAATTAGAAATTAGAGGAAAAAAAACCTACAAGTTCAACGCTAAATTAAATGTGAAGACAAATAATAAAAGACCTCTCACCTTTTAATTAAGCTCGACCGAACCAGTGAGCAAATGTTTTTCTAAAGGTCTTCGAAATATTTTCCCATAAAAGCAATAAAATACAAACATTTAATAAGAAAAATTAACTTCAAAATATGAATAAATTCATAAATAATTCAGATATGTATGAAGTGAAAAACTATTGACGAGTTCCATTAAATTCTAGTTAGATTAAAAAGGTTAAAGTGATTGACAAAAAATTATTCGAAAAGAAATTTTATTTCGATACATATTAGAAATGGAATTGTTTTTGATTGTATCACACATATAAAATTGGAAAAGGGAAGAGACAATATATTGAGAAAATAAAATATAAGTGATAAAATCATAAGCTAAAAAATATCTAAGATGTATGTTAGTTTTTTTAAGATTAAAAGCAATTGATAGGAAAACAATCACTGCAAAATATGAATAAATTCATAAATTATATAAGATGACTACGAAATGGAAAGCTATCGATGAATTCAATTAAATTATAATTAGATTAAAAAGGTTAAAGAGTGGCTAAAAATTATTCAAAAATAATTTTTATTTTGATTTAGATTAGAAATAGAATTGTTTTTGAATTATATCACACATATAAAATTAGAAAAGGGGATGAAACAAAGTTATGAGAAAATAAAATATAAGTGGTATAATTAGAAGCTAACAATTGTCTTAGATGTATGTTGGTATTTCTCTAAGATGTATGCTGGGAATATAATTAATAAAACATTAATGAGCCCTTTGTAACTCTTTTAATAAATAATAGTAATAAGGAAAAGTAATGGGAATGTATGAGATAACTAAATCACTAGGACACACAGCACTACATAAATTTTTTGAGAAAAGTGGAACTTAAGAGACATGTAGACGTATACTCTGCTTTCATATAATATAATAGAGAGATGTCATCAAATCCTGTATCACTACTCATTCTACTTGTAATGGTCCACCTTTTCATTCTCGAAAATCAACACTAATACATCCACGATATTCACGTGCTGAGCATCTACGTGCCGAAAAGACAGAATGTTTGGGTAAAAGAAAAGGAAAAAGAAACATAACAAGAAAGAAGAACATAGTATCAGAATCTCATATGCGGAACGATAATATATAATATCTCTAAAGGTCTTTACCCAAAAGAAAACTTTGATATACATGCATCAATCACTATAAACTAACCTTTCATCAACCTGGACAATTATAACTGCATGTCCTCAAAAATGCTGATAGATACAAATCAAGTAATGCAACAGATAATAAATACGGTAGGAAATAATTCGACTCCTGTCTAAGAGCTTCGATGAACCGTGGCTAAATCTAGAAATATGCTCGAGCTGACCCGAGCATTATAAGAAAATAGCACCCGGATCAGTCCGTTAAACCAACATAAGAAACTCAAATCATATGGATTGCGATAATTTTAAAATCCTTCAAAATAAGATATCTCGTAAAACCACGCCACCAGCAAACACCGATGGGCTTTTACCTTGCGATAATCAAACCATTTCTATTATTCCAATGATAATGTAATAATGTCTAAGGTGTGAAATATAAATAATTACATAGTTTGTGACGGGTGTGAGTGTAATTCACAACAATGATAAGCATATCATCCAAACCGCTGAGGCATGCTCACTAATTGTATAGGATTTCAAACGAGGCGCTCTTAGTATTTCGACATCTCTTACACATGGATCAGAGATATCCTTCCGAGCATCCTATATCTCTAGATAAAATATACTACAGGAAAATAAAGTTGGTCCAAGTCCAAACACATGGCACCGTGTCACATCACTCCTACATGCATATTCATAGGCATCGCCAAAATGGAGTGCGTGCACCCTTTAACTTAGCTAAACCTAATATGCTATGTCTCTTATCTCTGCTTTTTGTCATTACTGATGGTGAACTCATGTTTAGCATCCCATCACACTAGTCACAACGCAAATAGATCTTGGCAGATGAATCCCCAACTCGAACAGATCTTGGAACCACACGTGGATTCCTCTATCTCAATAGATCTCGGAATCACACGTTGATTCCTCAATAGATCTCGAAATCACACATGGATCCCACATCCTAAATATATCATGAGCAACTACTTGTTTTCGAGCATCTTAAAGAGATCTCGAATCGCCACATAGATTCCAGCATCTCGAACCACCCACGAACCTCTTCCAAAGAATAGAACACTTATACAGTTTTGGAGTGGTTACGGTTTCAAGTCATCTCATATAAGTACACTTCCTCGCTAATTGAGTGCTCCAAAACCAATCGACGGAATTCTGATAAACTCAACCCCAGTGCTTTGGGAAATAAACATCCAATACATAAGGGTGGAGATCACCTCCTCATCATTTAGGTGGATAAAGTTCCTTATCATTTGTCCTTGAAGAGCAAAATGTGTTTCTTCTAGACATTTCCAAAGTTATATTTAGTCAATTTCAATAATTATGAGAACAATCGCATATAGGAAACTAAGTCACGTACACTATCCATAAACAAGTAACACAAAGCATGATTGAAACACAAAAGCATGATTAACTCGTATAAACGACTTCTAATCCCTTTTTTAATTAATCTTCCTTTATTAATTAAAAACCCCTTTTATTAGTAAAATTCATTTTTACTCGATAAACTATTTATAATTAAAACTTCATTCATTAATTAAACTCTTTAATTAAAACTTCCAACTTCTTTTCTACATGTTCTAATACTTGATAGCTCAAACAACGCTTGGCCAATTAAGGTTTTAATTTATGGATGTTGGAGGGAGAAAGAGATGATGGGTTGGTCTCTTATATGACTCTCGCATGAAATAGCATCTACGAGCCGAATTTCAAGGAATGCAGTTACGAACTGATGGATGCGACATTTCTCTAGGTCATAAGTAGGTGGTGGACGTGTTTAGGGGTGATGGGACGAGTGTTGATCAAAGATGGGGGATGTGATGATACAATGGAGTGTGGTTCGTCGGTGTTGTCGATTTCAAAAATCGTGGAGTATTTTAAGGGCATGGGCGTGCATATATGGGCAAGGAGATGTAACATTCCCTACTTAGAGACCTAAAACTAACGACCGTGGATGCTATGGTCACCCATAGTTATTAATCCTCGGCGATTAAATATGATAATTTTTGATACATTGATACATAGAAACGCAAGAATATGGGAAAATTTAAAACACCGAACAAGCTCCATATTCCATTTCAAAACATTTCAAATTCATTACATAATCTACAAAAACTACGTTCCGAGAAAATATATTTATTACAACATACGCCTAGAACGACATGTGAAGATGCCCCCTTGGATACCAGAGTATATATAGGAAATTAAATAACTTTGCCTTTACGACAATGACATGGCATAATCAAATAAATATGAACTCTAGATAGCTATCATGCCTCCTACACGTCTATGGAAGCTTATTCGTCTAACAAGGTACCTGAAAACCTCACCTCTCAAACTACTCAAAATAAATTTATTATCCGAGAGTTTAAGGGAAAAATATAAACTTTGAGTCAAATAGAAAGCCTTGTATGAATAATAATCTACCATCTCAAACCATCTAGATATCTAATGAGACCACGCCGCTTAACGAAACAAGTTTTCCCCTCATAGGTATCCTAAAAACTTTATAAAACCATATACTATGCTCGTGCATCCACAATATTTAAAACATCTCAAAATAATATGATGATATGCAAAAAAAGTGAATCAATTCTGGATTACCCATCCTCATTTATTTTGACTATCTGTCTCGGTTATAATTTCTAGGGTTATTATTAACCTAATAGTTTTCATGGGCTATACTTTTGACTGTCGTAAGTTATTAAGTTTATTGAAATTATTGGATAAAGATGAATAGAAATAAAATTTAATGGTTTGTCAATACTAGTTTAATGGAAAATTAAATTGTTTAAAATTTAATTTTAAAATTTATTTGAATAATTTGGTTTTGGATTTAAGCTGATGGAAAATGATATCAGAAACTGATTTAAATTTTATTCAAAATATGAACGAAGATAGTTAACATTTAAAATTGGACTTAAATGTGAATTATTTGGAATTTTTTATTTTATATTTCAAATTGACGAATAAAAATAGTTATTTTGGCTACTGTCTCGAATTTCGACGAAACCAATTTCATCGAATCCGAAATAGTGAATTACAGTAGAATTTCAAGTTTCGTAGCATTCAGACTTGACGTTTGGCCGTACGAGCTTGAAACGCGTAGAAATTTAATTTTAGAATTTAAATAAATAATTCGATTCGGAAAGTTATTTTTTTTCATACGATCGAATTAGGACTCGAAACTAGTTTCATTGTGTTAGGAACGGGGGTAAAACATTATGAATGTCGGGAGGCACATTTCAATTGGAGCTCGAGGATTTCGGATGTTAAAAAGTTGGATATTTTCAAATTAATTAATATTATATATTTTTTTACTCGTCGAAGCCACGTTGTTATCTCCACCATACACCATTTCCTTTGCCCCTTTTTTATGCAATAATAGCAGATAAAATCTCGGGAGAAAACAAAAAAACTACTACCGCTCTTAAAAAAAGGGAGAAATCGTATTAAAAAAAAGAAAATCAACGCAACCGACGGATCAAAGCTCGCGACGCTCGTAGGGAAGATTAGGATCATGAGGTGATTTGTTGGATTCTCGATTTAGACGCATCGATTTTCAGTGCGGTCGAGCGTGCATGAGGGTTGCACATCGGCATAT
The DNA here is from genome assembly GCA_030765085.1 of Allium cepa. Taxonomy (NCBI): domain Eukaryota; kingdom Viridiplantae; phylum Streptophyta; class Magnoliopsida; order Asparagales; family Amaryllidaceae; genus Allium; species Allium cepa. Next base: position 1,050,679,529 of record CM060941.1, read on the forward strand.
GCGACGGCGGAAAATCAGTGCTCGATTTAAGGGTTGGCAAGGAGAGTGCGATGCAGACTGAATTGGGTTCTGGCGCTCGACTATCGCGCACGGTTTGGGCATGTTGGCCGCTGGTGGTAGCGACGAGAGTGGCGACGGAGGCTGGCGATCGGCGTGGGAAAAAAAAGAAGAAGATGAGAACTGCGTTATCTAGAGGAAGAAAGGGGGAAGAATGCACGCGATGGAGTTATGTTTGTTTTGTTCCCTTTTATTTTTATTCATTTTGTAAATTAAAATTCGATTATATCGATATTTATAAAATTTGTAATTTGTGCATACGAGATCCTTTCGAATGTGATGTGTTGCAAGGGAGTCGTATCATCGTTGTCTACAGCTCGGAGTGGAAATTTGAATTTATTTGAAGCTGAAATTTATTTCAGTTTCAAATGGAAGGTGAGTGTTTTTAACGCTCACATTTGACTTTTATATCTCATGTTAGAAAATTTATATTGTGGAATAATTTGAACTGATTGATGGTTGTGGGATAAATTTAATTTAACATTTAATTAACATCTGAATAAATTGATAAGATTTAGTTTTGACGGTTAAAAATTGATTTAGGATTTTAAACTGCTAGTAAAATCCCGATTTATCGAAAATTGGTTGACTATTGTGAATATTGATTGTTTGGATGATTGGTTGAGATATATGTTATTAATTGATATTTTGGATGTTTGGATATTTATTTATACATCATGTTATCACCCTGTGTATTATTTACAGTGTATAAAACTGTAAACTAAATTATTTCGAATAAATTAAGAAATAGGTTGAAATGATATATACCTATGACATCTATTTTGATTTAATTGATATATATCTATTCTTGAAATTAAATTGAAATAATTATCCACTTGGCCGTAGGATAGAAAATTATATACGGACACCAGGTTGGTTAAATTAAATGATTTTAAAAGTTATTTTGAAATTATTTAAATGAATTGACTTTAAAAATAAAATAAAATTTATGGAAATTTAATTATTTGAATTGGAAATCGAAATGTTAGTATTTAGACTTGATAAATGAGATTTGTTTTAAATTAATCGAAGTTTAAATTTTAAGTCATAAACGGAATACGTCGTAAATTTCAGAAATGGATTTGTTTTAAAGGATTGGCTTTTATTCGAACTTCGAATATTTATTAAAAAAATGATATGAAATGATATTTCAAGATTTGAGTTTGGAATCGAATTATAATTGAAAATTTGGATTTAAAAATTTGGTATTGAAAATAAATTTGATTTAAGTGTTTAAATCGTTATTTAGAAATCAAATTTGGAATTGGAATTGGGATTGGAATTAATTTGAAATTTAAATTTAAATTAATTTGGAATTGAAATTGGAAATTAATTTGAAATTGAGATTTAAATTAATTTGGAAATGGAAATTGGAATTTAAAGAAATTTATGAATTGAAATCGAAATTTATGTGGAATGGAAATTTATTCAAGTTGGAACCGGAATTGAATCGATTAAATCGAAATGGAATTTGGGATTGATTTGGTTAGGAATTTGGGAAGTTGACCGGTTTGACTTTGGAATTATTTTTTTTCTAAAATTAATATTTTAGTATAAATGATTTAAAATCTATATTCTTTAAATATTTCGATTATTTTAATTTTCCAAACTATTTTTACTATATAAACTATTTTATATTCAAATTATTTTCGATTTGACTATTTAATTTTTTTCTATTAAACTACTTTAACTATTTTAAACTATTAAAACTATTTTCTAAATTTCAAACTGGTTAAAGGGTAAACTGTTTATATTTGAATCATGGATTTAAATACGATCTAGGTTAAATTAAAGAATATAACCTAAATTGAATTCGAATTAAATTTTGGAAGTGGAATCGATTTATCGGACAAAAGTGATAATTTGTATATGTGATGATTTTAAAATGGATTTGATTTTAAGACAAATATGATATTTTGATATCAAGTGCAAATCGTTTTCGAAATGTAAAATAACCAACCGATGTGTAAAAGGACGATTGGTGGTTAAAGAGACCAGGGCCTCTTATTGAAATACTTCTTTCAATATTGGAACCACGTTGACAACCGTGTACGCAATGGATTATATCCAGAATGTAGTGGTTGATTGGCAAAGTTTACTGGAATGAAGTAAGAGAACGATGATGGATAGCCTTGACATTCGTGTCATAATTAAAATGACTAAAACAAGAGCCTATGTCTGGCCATTGAGATTAGCTACCTCTAGCGAAGTTGATCCCTCATATTATTATTGTGGTTTCAGATTCGATGGGTGCACCTTGTTTGTCATTTGGATTGATTGTCGCGGTCGGCCACAGATGGGTTAGACCAGGCAGAAAAGGTAAACCGGTAGAATCCTACCTTGGGCATTGCCTCATGTGCCTTGTCATATTTATCCCTATACGAGCCCATTATGATTTTGGTTTAAACTGTAAAAATGTGTTAAGGTGGATCAATGTAAAGCCTTAACGCTATTTTGATATTTATTTTACTGATAAACATTATCTAGTATAACGTATACTATTATATATAAATAGTTAACGGATCCTTAGGAGATGGAAAATCCTGTAACATCTCTTAAGTTATCGTACTCATATTTATGATATTGATTTGACTTACACAAGAGTATTTTAGTCCTGACTCGAGTGTTTTGTTTTTTCGTTACGCTCGGGTCAGTCCAGAGTTTTTTTTCAGTGTATTGATGACTATTCTTTGGAGGACGAAGACGGAGTTTTGTTATTACTATTATTATTATACCCTGTATTATGCCATTCTACTGCATTGAATATTTCACCTTGCTGTATATTTATAACTCTGATAAATGTGTATAGATTATAATCAAATGTAAAGTAAACAGCTTTATAAATTGTTGATTTGTTTGTCATATTTTATCGTTCCGTTGTGAGATTCTGTGTTTTGCTTTCTTCTTCTCTTATTATTCTTATTATTTAATCCCATTGATTATCTACATTTCGGATTGTTAAAGTCGGACATGTGTGGATTATTGTCGATTTAAACCTTTCGAAATGTGGGTTGTCACAGTTGGTATCAGAGCAAAGGTTTAGCGATAACCTTGGCTTGTGGGGTTTGACTCGTTAGAGATAGGGTAGTAATATCCTAGAATGAGTCTGTTGAGTGTATATATGAGAGAGCGTACTTGTTAGTGTTATAAAATATTTTATATTGTGCTTACTTATCCGTTGAGTTGTTTATGAATTTCGGTCGATTTGCGGGACGCTGTGTTATCGACAAGGGTTTCTAAACACTTAAACGAGACAAGTTGACATAATATTATTTTGAAAATCGAGTAAATGAAATAATTTTGGCTAAACTATATATATAGTGATTTTTAATGAACTTGTTGTTAGAAAATGATAATACCTAATTATAATTGATTATTGATTGAATTAAAAAAATAAAACGAATACTTAGTGAATTTTATTTTATGAAGCATTTATAATAAAATTAGAAAAAAAATTAAATAGGAACTATTTAAAATGACCAAGTTGAAAATTAACGGGATGTTTTGGAAAATAAGTTAAAGAAATTTGTATAAATATATTTATAATATGGCTCATATATAGAAATGATTTTTAAAAAAAATGAGAATTTTAGAATTTAAAACCTTTTGTTTTCAGCATTGTTTTTCAAAGCCTTAAAAATTAGTAATAGTACTATTTTAAAGAGTTTTGGCTAGGGAAAACAATATTTTTGAAAGGATTTTTAGGAAATAGAAGCATTAAACATGCTTAGTCGTTGGAAAATAATTCTGGGGATGACTGCAGCATCGCCAGTGTTCATTTTCGAGTTTCTGAGTGGAAATTGCTACCAAAAGGATTTTTTTTAATTAAGACAAGTTTTGATTGTGAAAAATATTCTAAGTGATTTAATAAATATGTGAAATAGTTTTGTACTTAAAATTGGAAATAATATATATGAAATAAATTGTCACTTATAAATTTGAATTAATTTTTTTTAGAATGCTTAAATATTTTAGTTAAGCAAATAAAAGAAAATTAATTGAATTTGAGAAAGGAAATAAAATAATTAACATAAGAAATGTTAAATAAATTGAGTTAGTGAAATGAGGTTAGTAAAATATAGTTAAACCACGAAAGCTTAAATAAAAATGAATTGCATTTGAAATGAAATAGATAAAATAATAAAATGGAATTTTAAATGATTAAATTGTAGATTTGGGAATATTAAGCTAAGACAAATTCTAAATTTGTTGAATTTGAATGATAAGAGAAAAAAATTATAACTTCAATAAGATTAAATAAATTGAGCAATGGACTAAAATAAATTGAAATTTAACTTAATAAATTGAATTGGATACTGAATGAAACTAGATAAAGTGGTAAAGTGGATTAATTTTATTTGAGCTATAAAATGAGTAAAAAATGATAAGGACATGTAATGTAATTTAAGCATGTATAAATTGAATAAAATAAATGAGTGTAAGAAAAATAAATTAATATGGTTAATGGAATTTTATTTAAATTGAAAAATTTTAAGTGCAAGAGGAGTAGTTTGAATAAAAATTGAAAGTTAACTAATATAATATGAAATAATTTGTTGGAATAAATTATAAATTGAATTTAACTTAAAAGAGGTTCAATGATTTGCTCATGGAAAGAAATTATATATTTATTTATATGAATTGAGTTATAAAACAAAAAAATTACTTTCGTAAATTAATAATATGAATTTGAATAAATGAAGTAAATCAATGAGTTAATAATAACTGTGATTGTACTGTATAAATTATTTATAATAAATTTAGATGGTTTATAAATATTGTAAATGTATAATAAAAAAGGAGAGAGAATATACTAAGTAGAAATAAAATTTAACCTAAGCATGGTTAAGTGGAATAAATTTTATTAATGATTCATAAATGAATTTATATGAAATACGTTTACTAAAAAAATGTGAAACAATTGGAATTTCACAAATTGAATTGAATAAAATTGAATAATGAATTTGCAACAAATATTAAAGAATTTAAAAAAATCAGTGGAATGTAAATTAAATTTAAATGTAGATGAAACAAATATAAATAATTGGAACAAATAAATTGAATGTAAGTATATTGAATTGAATAAATCAAACGTGAATGCAATAAATGTTGTTGAAAAAAAGAGAAAAATGAATTGAGATCAAGTTAGTTGAAAGAATTTTTTTTAAAGCGAATGAAATGAAAATAAATCAATTGTATGATTAATGAAATGAATATAAAACTATTGTATAATAAATGAAATGAATACTTATAAGTGAATGTGAATCAAGTTAAAATATATGGAATATGATATGGAATTAATTTACTTAAATGTAATTAATTATATGAATTTTTGAACTAAAATAATTGAGGCGAAGAAAGAAAAAGAATGTAACTATAAACGAGTGTAAATTAATAGAAGGTAAATTTACTAATATTGATAATTGCATGCAAATCAGTTGGGAAGGAATAAATTGAATGAAAATCCAACTGAACCTGAATCTAATTGAATAAAAGTTCCTTAAATGCAATAAATTGAATTGAATCGATTAAAATGTTAATGAAATGAATGTTAATAAGGAATAAATGGAATAAAATTAAAAGTTAGCATTGGATAATACTATTCACATAGTTATAAATTAAATTGGATTAATTAGACGGATATTGATAGTTGGATGGTTTCTTTTGTTTCAAACCACTGTTATTACCGTTTTGATTGCATATGATTGTTGTATGTTACGTATTTGTGATTGTTTGGATTTAAAATCTATGGTAAACGCTTATGTTAGACCTATACATGTTTCTATATCATCATAAGTGACTAAAATTCCGAATTGAGTCGAGATAGGTACATACGAAGATCGTTTCGGTGTATACGGGGATTTCTATGCTATGCTTGCTTAATAAGAGCGAATCGCTCGTATTATTAATAATAAGGTGCGTATCTCAGATTATATACCACGATTTTATATTTTTGCCCTTCGGGATGCCTCGTCATTGAGATGAGATGTATATTTGATATACATTGGTTATATTATTGTTATATATTGAATTGTAAAAAAAATTTAGTCGAGCCGCGCGAAGGAGACTCTGCCGAAATTTTTCGTAAATCTGGGAGTTAGAAAAATTTTGAAGTTTTAAATTTTTTTATACTTGTTTTATATATAAATTATATTTTTCGTAAAATCGATATCGAAATGGCGTAGTAAAAGCGCAATAAATATTTTCTAATAAGATTTTAAAATTTTAAGTGATTATTTGAATAAAATCTATTGTATGTTAATTCTTTACTTAACGCCTTTTCGAGGATGAAAAGTTTTGAGTGGGGGAGTATTTAACGACCCATACTTTTGACTATTGTAAGTTATTAAGTTTACTGAAATTATTGGATAAAGATGAGTAGAAATAAAATTTAATGATTTGTTAATATTAGTTTATTGGATAACTAAATTGTTTAAAATTTAATTTTGAAATTTATTTGAATAATTGGATTCTGGATCTAAGCTGATGGAAAATGATATCGTAAATTGATTTAAACTTTATACAAAATATGAACGAAGATAGTTAACATTTAAAATTGGACTTAAATGTGAATAATTTGGAATTTTTTATTTTATATTTCAAATTGACGAATAAAAATAGCTATTTTGGCCACTGTCTCGAATTTTGACAAAACAAGTTTCATTGAATCCGGAATAGTGAATTATAGTAGGATTTTAAGTATCGTAGCATTCAGACTTGACGTTTGGCCGTACGAGCTTGAAACACTTAGATATTTAATTTCAAAATTTAAATAAATAATTCGATTTGGAAAGCTATTTTTTTGCATACGATTACATTAGGACTCGAAACTAGTTTCATTGTGTTCGGAATGGGGTTAAAACATTATGAACGCCAGACGGCACATTTCAATTGGAGCTCGAGGATTTCGGACGTTAAAAAGTCGGATATTTTCAAATTAATTAATATATATTTTTTTACTCGTCTAAGCCACATTGTTATCTCCACCATATACCATTTCCTTTGTCCCTTTTTTATGTTATAATAGCAGAACAAATTTCGAGAGAAAAGAAAAAAAACTACTGCCTCTCTTAAAAAAAGGGACAAATCGTATTAAGAAAAAAAGAAAATCAATGCAACCGATGGATCAAAGCTCGCGACGCTCGTAGGGATGATCAGAATTGCGAGATGATTTGTTGGATTCTCGATCTGGGCGCATCGATTTTCACAGCGATCGAGTGTACGTGAGGTTTGCGCTGTTAGTTAATTAATGTAAGCAATTAAAGAATAATTAATTATTGAATGTGATTAATTAAGGTTAATTAATGAATATGATTAATTAAAGATTACTTGTTAAATGTAATTAATTAATGGAGTAATTAATTATAATTAGAGGATCATTAATTAATCAATTAATGAGTGTAATTAAAGGATAATTAATTAAGGAAGATTAATTAAGATGGATAATTAAAGGGAGATTAATTAATTGGGTTGTAATTAATTAATGTTAAGTAAGCAGGATTAAGGTAACCCAAGTGATTAAAGTTGGTAATTAATTTAATTGGTGATTAATTAAATTAATTAGGAATTAACCAATCTTGTTTATGGATGTTTGAATAATATTGGATGTCATGGATTATTTTTTATCTCTGATGTGTGATATGTGCTACTCTGTGATATGAGATGCTTGATTGGATTGTGATAATATGGATTATCTATCTCTGATAATGTGAGATATCTATCAATGTGAATATGTTATTCTAAATTATATATTAAAATGTTAATTATATATTAAAATGTTTAAACCCTTAAACAACTTGGACATTAAAACGGCATTTTTGATTCGGTGAAACCGGGATCGGATTTCCAAATTTGGATATCCGAAAACCATATCGATTCAAACTAAACGATAGGTCATGAAATCTTAAATGAAGATCAAGATGAAGACTCGAAGTGTAAGAACTATTTGTCGTTAAAACCCTGAGGGTGATTCCAAAATGAGTTTAACAGAAATAGTACTTTCATATTCGAGATGAAGATTCAGAGTGCAAGGGCTATTGTCGTTAACTCTGAGGGTGATTCCAAAATGAATGTAGCGAGATAGTGCCTTCGGGTACGTTCGAACTCGGAACGGACTTGTATGGATTGAATGCTTTCAGAACATCGTCAAGAGGATTATGAGCATTCTAAGATAGATGTGTTCTAAAAAGGTAATCGAAACCTCAAGTCTCATCAATCGGGAATGGCTAAAACAGGGGAGGTGCAGCAAGGCTAAGTGGGTCGCGCCCAAGTAGGATGAGATTTTCCCATGTCTAGAGGTCCCTTTTTGTTCGGCTTAGTGTGTGGTTGATCGTGCCAACTGCGGGGTTATCTTGTTCAGGACTATCCAGTAAGGGATGGTTCTGGACTTGTGTTGCAGGGGATCAAGGTGGATCTCGGTACGCTGATCTAGACCATGTACTATGACGGGCGGTACCCAAGTAGCCCTGCCATTGTATGAAATCCAATCTCCAATAAGTGTCATACGTTTTGACTGTGCCTAACTATGTTGGAATGTGAGATGCAAGCACTCCAGCTATTTTATATTTTACTTGAAAACATTAACACTATTATAATATCACTGGATTTCCTATCAAATGCTTTGGTTATCGTAAGGTAAAAACTTTTTCATGTTTATGTGTGGGAAGTCTTACGAGATACCTTTCTTTTCAAATGTTTTTCAAAAGTTAAGAAAATTTAACCTGTTTACTCACACCAGACCCATGTTGACCCAGAGTTTATTTTCTGTTTTATTAAACTCTTGAATACTCAAATTTTTAAGAGCAGCCAAGAGATTCAGGTTAGCTTTGACAAATTCTGGAGGAGATTTGGAGCAGGAGGCTTCAGGGTGTAGATATATATAATGGTTCTGTTGTGTCTATATCTCTGTGATGATGTCTGTATTGTACTGGAGTTGTATGATAGACAGATATTTATAACTGTCTAATTTGCGATGTATAAGTTGTGTAACTCTGATGTATATGATACCATGTAATATCTATGTGATTAATATATTTTATTCGTTCCGTTGTGAGATTGTAATATTTGTTAGTTCTTTCGTTTTTATCTCTCTTTTATATCCCTTTCTTTCTTAATAATGATGCGCCTTTCTGTGGAATGAAAGGCAGGTGGTTACAGCTGGTATCAGAGCTCTAGGTTGAGTGAATACCTAGGCTTTGGAGTGATATCCATCATGAGAGAGCATACCTGTATTTATATATATATATATATATATATATATATATATATATATTCCTACCTTATTTGTTGGGTTATCTGTTCGGGTTACCCACATGAGTTAGGCTGGACAATTTGAGTTCTAGAAGTTGAAGGGTAGGGTGTGTGTAGCACGACTACCACAAATGAAAGAGGCCCTACTGTTGAGATCGGAAGAGTATCTGTCGAGGCTGTAGACCTAATACTGCCTCGAGAAAAATTTGTAGCATGGTGTAAGAATTTCATCAATCTTGAGGGAAGGCTTTTTAAGGTACAGATTTCATCTTTGAAGTGTAAGTTTGGTTGCGCTCAGGTGATCGGATTTTCAAGAGTTTAGATCTCTCGGATGAGCAGAAGCGCGTGATAGCATTATGGCAACTTCAGAAAGGAGCAGTTGCACGGTGGGACACAGTAACCATGGATGATCCTAAAGATGTTTCTCTGGGAGCAAGTTAAGGAAGTATTTGAGGAGAAATTTATGCCTGCAGCAGGGAAGACTCGTCTGTATAGGAAGTTTTCTGGATCTTAAGCATGGAGGTTTGACAGTATTGGAGTATGAGACTAAGGCCAATGAGTTGCCTTGCTTCGGACGTGGTCTTATTGTCACCCCCTTAGAAGAACATATGTTTATTCTTGGTTTGAGGACAGAGTTTCTTGAGAGATTACTGTCGTCTCAAAGGTTCGTTTGTGGAGTTGGTTGATGGTTTTGAGGTTCACGTAGTTTTTGGATAAGAAGTTTTTGGCATCTATGGCAACGATACAGCTTGGAAGTGCTATGTATGCTAGCAAGAAGGTCATCTGGTTTAGCAGTGTCTGAGAGGTGGACTTCAGAAGTAGTAGAGTGGCCTATTTCTTTGATGGTTCAGAAGTCTTTGTGTTTTATCAGTCAGCAGCCTGGGCATATGGTGGAAGCTTGCCCACTTCTCCAGGAAGCTCAACAGAGTAGGGTGTTTGTTTTGAAGATGGACCTTCAGCTTCTTCTGTTACGCAAAGGTACTCCTGAAGATTCAACTCTATTTTGGAATAGATTGATTGGTCTAGCATAAGCTGTTCTGTTTGTGAAGAGAGAAGAGTATCTTTTGAATCTAAACTGGGTAGGATCGCAAAAGTGGCTTGCGATAGTTCAGTAGTTTATCCGAGTATCTTTTGCATGTATTGAGGCATCTCTAGAGGAGGTTAAAGCTATCGAAGTGGTCAAGGATTTTCCAGATATCTTTGAGGAAGTCAGAGGTTTGTTCGCATTGGAGATTGAGTTTCGTATCGGCTTGGTTTCAGGAGCAGTACCGATGGTTCAGAAATAGGAGGATGGTTCCTAGAGAGAGAATTTGGTGAAGCAGCTCAGGATTCTGAAGATTTTGTGTTTTCTCTATTGGATCTAGTTTCGAGTTTTCTTCAGCTACGGATAGTTGAAGACAGTACCCTTGACTGAGGACTCGTCTGTTTCTTTTAAGAGGTTGGTTATTTCTTTTGAGTTAACCAAACGCTCCCGATTGTTTGTGGATTTGATGAACCGTGTTTCCAAGGTGTGTTGATCAAGTTTGTGCTCGATTTCATCGACGGCATTCTCATCTACTCCGAATCAGAGTTGTGCAGCGAAAGCGAGGTAGTAGCTGTTCTGGAGTGAATGCAACTAGAAGTTGTAGTTTTCTTGGAATAGAGGGTTACAACATAAAGTTTATATAGACCGCTAATTGTGAAGGATTTTTTCAGGATCCGAAGACAAGGTTGTGAGTGCACCTGTTCTGGCTACTCCAGATAGGAGAAGAAAGTTCGAAGTCTTCTAATGTTTGTGGAGTAGAGCTTGTGTGCTAGATTTCGTCGGATCTGAGAAGGACCATCTTGTCGAGTGGAATCCGGAGATCGTCTTGTTCTTGGTCCAGTTTTATTTTGACAGACATCTGCGAAGATTATGCTAATTCAAGGAAGGATGTAGGCAGCCCAGGATCGTCAGAAGAGTTTTTGTGGATAAGACAAAAGATTTGGAATTCGGAGTTGGAGATATGGTTTTTGTTGAGGTTTGGCCAATCTAGGGAGCAATAAGATTGGGTAAGACTGGAAAAGCAAGCTCCGAAGTATATTGGATCTTTCTGCGTCCTAGAGAGAATAAATTCTTTGGTCTACAGGATTGAATTGCCAGTTCAGATGGTTGTGATTCACATTGTATTTCACGTATCTCTGAGGGGGTTTGTGTATGATCCATCATTGGTTCTGGAAATCAGCAGTTCAGAATGATCTTTTAGTTGAGTTGGACTAGATTGTGGTATGACATCCTGATCAGATATAGATCTAGATGAGAAGGAGTTCAGGATCAGAGTGGAGTAACTAGTTAAGGTTCTGTAGAGTGAGTATCCCAGTGATTTGTACCTGGGAAACTCTAGATAGTGTCAGGAAGGTCTATCCTGATTTGTGTCAAGATAGTTACTTGGTTTTTTGTTTTGATAAAATGGTTGCTAAGGTTGTTAGTGTATGAATGATATGTATGCTTGCTGTTTAAAATTAAAACTTTTGCTGGATTATTAAATTATCTTTGCTTTTAAATTTCGAGGTTGATTTTCTTTTAATGAGGGATGAATGTCCTGACCCGGAATTTCGGGCAATATCAATTTAATAATCTTTATTAATAATTAAATTTATTTGATAATTTTATTTATAACTATTTTAAAATTGGCAAGTTTATTCTTTTAAAAACTAATAAATTGGTTTAATAATCTTCTTTTAATTATGTAATTGGTAAATTTTATATTTAAAGCTAATAAAAATATATTCTATTTATGATGTATATATATGTATATATGTTGTAAATAGGAAGTCTTTGGTTTTAATAAAAGATATGCTTTCAAATTATAATATATGTATGTATATTTTATGATTTGAATTTTTGTTTTAAATTTTAACATAATAATTTTCAAGGCTAATATTAAATGCTTTTTATTTATAATGTGTGTGTGTGTGTGTGTTTGTATATATTGTAAATTGAAAAGCTTTAGTTTGAATTTAACAAATAAAAACATGTTTTCAAATTTTAATATATATATATATATATATTGTAATTTGGAAGTTATGATTTGATTTAATACAAAACCTTTCAAAAGCTATTTAAAGGTTAACTATATATTTTCAAAACACTTAGGCAATTGTTTATTTGTTCAAAATATTTTTTTTGCTTAAGTATTAAAATAAGATTTAACTAAAGGTTTATTTCTTTTATTTTAATATACTTTCTTTTTGGCCTTAACATTAATTAATGTAATTTGTATATATATAAATGAACATAAATTAAAAGACATAAATATATTTATACAAAACATTAGAAATTAATATAAATATGGATTTGGACATTTGTAAATATATAAAAATAAAAATAAACATATTTCATAACTAATATATGAATATAAGGGGTTAAACATTAAATATATGGTTTTTAACATTTGTAAAAATATGGATTCATGCAAGATACACTTGTAAGTTAAGGAAAATTTGAATTAACAAGTGACACACGTTCTTTCTCCTTACAATTAAATCATATATATTAAAAAATATAGAGAAACTTGGTTGTTTGGTTAAAAAGTATCTCAGTTTTCTTTTCTTCTTCTTATAACTAAAAAAACTGAAAGAAACCAACACTGGAAAGCAAAATTCAGAGAAAATCAAGAACAGTTCAACAGCTTCAAGCTTCAATTCTAAGCAATGTAAAGATTCAAGATCAACTTCAATTTATTTCATTTTCAACCTGAACAAAGTTTCGAGCTTCAGATCAAAAGTAAATTCAAGATCAAGGAAAGATCAACTTCAAATTCAAATATAGGTTCCAGGAAACAAGAACCTGTCTCTCTGTTTAAATAATTGGTGAGTAAACATTTATTTAAAAACAGATTTTATGCTTAAATGTTGTGATGAATTTTTGTAGAATATGGGTTGCATAAGTTCATGAATGTGGATGCATGTATGTATATGTGAAGTGTCTATGTATATGGTATATATATATATATATATATATATATATATATATATATAGTTCTGTTACTCTACAGGTTCAAAATCCACCAAATAAATTCAAATCCACCTTAAAAATTCAGTTTTAGGTCTCGATCCCTAAATAGAAAATGATTGTGGAAGTGTATTACTATTTCTAAAAATATTTTCAAGAATTTGTATTAAGAAAATTACTTCAAAAATGATAAACCACTGAGAAAATCAAGACAGGTAAAAATTTAATCATATGGAAAAAAAATTGATTATGTAAGAAGATTCGTGTTTGGAAATTATGAATTTTGATGGTTAATTTAAGATTTTTAGGATTATAATTGATGAGATAATCGGTGTTGATCAATTTGGGTATTTCTTAAATCGCCGACGATCGTGGACGATTTGAGGCTCGGGGTTGTGGTCGAGGATGGATTTAGGGATGATGATCTCTCGAAAAATGGTGCTTGATTTTATTAAAGGCCGTGGTGGCCAGAGAACGGCAAGGTAGGATTTTGGGTGTTGTTTTGTCGAGTTGGTGATTGAAGTGATCTCGGCGACGAGAGATCATCGGAGTGGATCGCCGGGGGGAAATGGTTCATTGTGATTTGGGGCAGCTTCAGGTTGGTTGGCGTGAGACTCGATGGTCAGAGGCGAAGTGTCACGACCCTCCATTTTGTACCATTCAAAACGACAATAATCCACACATGTCAGGCCTGAATGATGCAAAATAATAGATTGTAAATAAATTTGGAGCAAATGAAATCAAATACATAGAATCACATACATAAAACAATCAGAATAACTCGCAGCGGAATATAAAATAACATAGTAGTTCATGAAGCTACTATAACAAAGTCTCAAAAAAATACATAATAACAGTCTGAAACAACATAATAGAAATCCCAAATACATAGAATTTCACTAATACATGATATAAACAAGAACAGCTGAAATAGATATAAATATAGATAGGCAGAATCTCCAGCAAAGACCAGCTCTAGAAGGAGAATCCAAAGCTGTGAATACTCAGGCTGACCCGAGCGTAAAGTAAAACACAAAACACTCGAGTCAGAACAATATATACTTATATAATGTAAACCAACTCAAGTGAATTGTAATAAGGTACAAGTAACATAAAGGATGTCTGGGACCGCCCATCCTCTAAGGATCCGTTAAACTATTTACTAAGTAGTAATATTGCGCTATTATAATAATGTCTACAGTAAAATAAACTTACTTTAAAATAGCATTTCGGGCTTACCCATATCACCCTTCACACATAATAGTCCCAGTAGTCCATCTAATATCACGATATCTCTAGATGGGGAGACTATCTGAGCATACCACACGGGCCACGGGAGAAAATCAAACTCATAGTAAAGGCTCGGTATGGTAGGTGACATGGACACAAGACAATGTCAGGGTAGATATACCAATTACGCACACGGGTGGTGGTAATGTAGCAGCCACTACGCCACCCCGAACAACACTCCAAAATCAAGGGGAGCACCCAATCAATCATAACCGTAATAGAATGGCATCGAAGAAGTGTGTCCGGCCAGAGGTGCTACCTCTTTTGGCCCGAGATCGCTCCTATTTAGCCACCTTAAGCAAACTCACGGGAGTCAGGTCCACGTAATGTACCTCAGGAACGTCGCCACCTTTCTACTTCTTTCTGGAATCTCTACCGTGTACACAATTGTTAAAGTGGTTTTTGGTATCGAGAGAGAGTATATCCATATCCGATCCCGGTCTCTTTAACAAACCATCGTTATTATTACCCGTGGTTATAATTTAAAAATGGTATTTATATTTCAAAAATCAAATATCATTTCAAAAATTCAATATCATTTCAAATCCATTTCAAAATATCAATATATCTTATCTTTTTAAAACCACATTCATTTTTATTCAATTTAAAATACCATTTCAACTCACATTTAAAAATACATTATATTTCAAATTGAATTACTTCATTTAAATCAATAAAATGAAGTTATTACATTTCCAAAAATTTTATCTTTCAAAGTCCATTTATTCACTTAAACTTATCAAAAGAAATGAAAATTCACCTTTCACAACATTTGGAAAATGCTATAGAAAGTTACTTTCAAAACAGTTCGATTTAACAAAAGACAGCATTTAAAATGCTGCAATAGGGTTACTTTAGTTTTCAATTAAAACTTAGTTAAATTCAACAATTACAGCACTTACAAAGTGCTATGATAGCCTTTAATTCAATTTTGCCTTTTAGTTCATTTATATCAACTACAACATTTACAAATGTTGTTGCATTTCAAAAATGTTGTTAATTAAATTTCAAATATTCAATATAATTTCACAAATAATTAAATTTGTATTTAAGTCATTTTAAACATATAAAATCATACATTTTCACTTTTAAAACAATCATTTCAATACCCTTATATTCATGATTTTATAAAGTTAAATTTCCATTAAAAAATCAATACTTAATAAAAATTCACATTTTAAATTCACACATTAAATTTCAATTCTTTATAATTAAATTTTAACTTAACATTTAAGTTCAAATTTCCAAATATAACTTATTTTCATTTTATTTATTCAACTTGAAATTCACCTTTGAACAAAATTCATAAATTTCCAATCTAAGTTATATATCAAAAATTCAACCTAAACATTCATTTATTTAATTTTTTTAACTTTATACAAAAATCATTAATATGTTATAAAAATCATTTTAAATTCATTTTAATTCAAAATATCATAAATTTATCATATTTTCATATTTAATTTAAATTCCATTTAATTAAATCAAAATTTCCAAAATAACTTATATTTCAAACTTATAACTTTACAATTAATTTATTTCACTTATAAATTCTTAGAAAATCAATAATACTTTACAAATATCATTTTTAATTAAGTTTTAAATCAAAATATTATAATATTTACATTTCTAAAATATTAAAAAAATTAGAAAAATATATTTTAACCACGGGTCTGTATATCATTTTCTAGCCTAGGTAAAGTGATACGGATAATATATCATTTCAATCCGTAATTTACAAAGAAAACCCAGGTTTTATCATTTCAAACCCGCAGTCCCAAGTAAAATAAAATAATTGAAAATCGTTCAGGCCTGTCATTTCAGCCCATAACGATTTTCCCCTATTCTAAAGTCCATTCGGGTATGTATAATTTCATCCCATGGTAATTCTAATCTAAAGGGAACTTGTATTGTGATAAACTGATATAAATAACAGAATAGCATTATATAACAGTAACTTATGATATAACAGGTGTTTAAGCATGGGTGAATATCATATAATCATAGCATAGCAGGTGTAACATGGTGATGCATTTTACAAATTCAAATGTGATCGATTTACAGGTCATATAAGTATAAAACTGTCTGGTGAGAATAACTCACTGGTATAAGCTGAAGACAACAACCAAAACACACAATAAAGATCTTCGAAGTCACGACAACGCAACAATGATTCGAGTGTGGGAGAGCCAAAACTAATAGCCATGTTCAATATCAAACAAAACAATATAAACATGAATAACACTTCACAAAAATTTTAAACAACATATAAATTCATGCACAAAACATCTCCAAACCACTTGCACTTGCCTTCAACTATCCCTAGGCTTGGGGATGGGTTAAAGTACATAGCTTTGGTGTGTGTTCGGGTCTGGTTGTGGACTGATATGGGTCGGCCTAGCATGGGAAGAATGGTGCAAATATAAGAGATATACGAAACTACCACTAAAAAGCAACACAACATGGTTTCAAGCAACAATGGGCTCGAACAAGGCAAAGGTGGGCACGGCCATGGCTTCAGGTGGGTCAGGGATGACGTAGCAGAGGGTGAAAGGTCAACTACAGGCTGGTGGTGGTGATGTAGGTGGCGGCCAAGGGGAGTTTGAGGTGGTGGAACATTGATGAGCTCGGCTATGGTTGTTTCAAGTGAAGTTTGTGCATTTTGTGATGGATCTTCAACATAGGATGGGTCGGCATGGCTTCAGGTTGGAGAGGAGGTGTGGAGACTGGTTGTGGTGGTGGTGGAGGCGGCCAAGGGGATGGAGGTGGGAGGGACCGAGCCTATAAGGTGAAGAAAACAAGTGCAAAATCACATAATCAAGTATAAAACAATGAAAAGAAAAGAAAGATTTTTACCAAACTTTTTGCAATGAAGATGGCCGAATTTTTTTTGTGAGTTGAGAAGAAAAATTCACATGAGAATGAAATGGAGTGGTCAGCTGAAGGTAGGGAGTTATGGCAGCAAAAATGAAAATATGTTGGTTGATAATGAAAAGACAAGAATATGAAAAGCCTAAGTATATAAAAGGTCGCTAAAACTCTTCATATATCCACCATTTCTTTTGTAACTTTAAATAACTGAAAAATATGTACAAATTCAGATGAAAAAACGAAAATATAGTAAATAAACAAAAAAAAATGTTAACTAAATATAATTAAATTAAGGAAAATAGCAAAAATTGTAAACTAGGCTTGAAAATTTGAAAATAAATGCAACAAATTTTGGAAAAATTTTATGTACCTGAAAAATACTTATAATAAAGATAAGAGCACAAAAATAAAATGCATGCATAAAAATAGATAAATAAAATTTAATTAAATAAAATTTAATGAAGAAAATAGCAGAAAAATGGAAACTAAGCTTTAAAAATAGAAAATAAATGCAATAAATTTTGGAAAATTTTTATTATCACTTTAAAAATATTTATAAATGAAATCTTGCAATAAAAAAAAATTAAAATAATTTCAAACAAAATAAAGTCAAATTAAAAATTATATTCAAAATCTTGGGTTGTTACACTCTCCCCCACTCAAATCTTTTCGTCCTCGAAAAGAACGGGCAAGGAAAATAAAGAGAAACAAGATAAAAAACAAAATAGTACCTGAAACGAACAATTTCGGATTCGAAGCACGAATGCTCTCTCCGTTTCCCAGGTACAATCTCGATCGTCGGTACTCCACTATACTTTGACCAGATTAACAGATTTCCTTCTGAGTTTCTTCGTACCTTTGTCGATAATACGAAGTGGCTTCCTCTCGACAGTCAGATTAGGCTCAATATCCAAACTATCAAGAGAAGAAGGCTGGACAATAAGAGATGGATCATGAAGAGTCGGCGAAGATGCGAGACATGGAATACATCATGCACTCCAGAAAGCTTCTCGGGCAAATCCAGACGTTAAGCCAAAGAACCAACTCTTTCCACAATGCGGAAAGGACCAATGAACCTAGGAGAAAGCTTTCCTCTACGACCAAAATGAATGACATTCCTCAAGGGAGAAATCTTAAGGAACACCTGATCACCAACAGCAAATTCCAAATTCCGCCTACGCCTATCAGCATATTTCTTCTGCCTATCCTGAGCGGCTCTCAACCTCTTCTTAATCTCCTCAACTCTCTCAGAAGCTTCCAAAATCACATCAGGACCAAGAACCAAACGATTACCGGATTCAATACAGCAAGATGGGGATCTACAAGGCCGTTCGTATAGAGCGGCAAACAGAGACGTTTTGAGACTGGCCTGAATGCAAGATGGAATGAGATAGATAAAAAGATTAAGAATAGACTGAAAAACATAAGGTAAGATTATACCTGATAGCTATTATTGTAGGTGAATTCGGCAAGATGGAGATGATCTTCCCAAGATCCCCCATAATCAAGCACACAAGCACGAAGAAGATCCTCGAGAATCTGATTCAATCTTTCCGTTTGACCATCGGTCTGTGGATGGTAAGCAGTGCTCAGATTCAAACGAGTACCCAAAGATTCATGAAAAGCTTTCCAAAACTGACTGGTAAAGACAGGGTCATGATCACAAACAATACTGAGAGGAACACCATGGAGACGAACAATCTCTCTCATGTAGATCTTAGATAAGCTAGAAACAGAACGAGTAGACTTGACCGGAATGAAATGAGCGGACTTGGTCAGTCTATCAACAATAACCCAGATACTCTCATTACCCCTCCGAGTCCTCGGTAAACCATTGATGAAATCCATGGAAACATGTTCCCACTTCCAATTGGAAATCTCAAGGGGCTGCAACAAACCAGGGGTCTTCTGGTGATCGGCTTTGACTTGCTGACAAGTCGAACACCGACTAACAAAGATAGAGATATCCCTCTTTATCCCCTTCCACCAATAAAGCTTATTCATATCCTAATACATCTTCGACACACCAGGATGAATAGAAAGTCTGGATCGATGATTCTCCTTAAGCAACTCCTGCCTCAAACCATCAACGTTCGGGACACAAATCCTGCCATTAATCCTCAAAATCCCTCTATCATCAACCTGATCTCCACCACCACTACTACTATCACCAACCCTGCTACGAACATTCTCCTTCATCAATCTAAGCATCTCATCCTCATCCTGCTTAGCCATGATACGATTCAGAAGAGGAGAAGAACAACAACAAGCTGACATAACAAAGCCTTCTTTCGACCTAAAGCATCGGCGACAACATTAGCTTTACCGGGAGTATAGCTAATATCGAGGTCGTAAGGAGCCAGAAACTCAAGCCAATGAACTTGCCTTTGATTTAAATCCTTTTGGGAAAAGATATATCTCAGAGACTGATGACCGGTGAAAAGCTCAAACATGGTTCTAAGAAGATGATGCCTCCAAAGCTTCAAAGCAAAGACAATAGCAAGTAACTCTAAATCATGAGCAGCATAATTTGTTTCATGGGTTTTCAACTGATGGCTGGCATAGGCAATAACCTTACCCTCCTGCATGGGGATAGCACCCAAACCCTCACGACTTGCATCAGTGTATACCGTCAATCCATCACTTCCATTCGAAACGGTAAGAACTGGTGCCGAAGTTAGCTTGCTCTTTAACTCACTGAGTGCAGCCTTACACTGATCACTCCATACAAACTTGGCATTCTTACGAGTCAAAGCAGTGAGAGGTGCAGCAATCCGAGCAAAATTCTCAATGAATCTCCGGTAGTACTCGAAAAGGCCCAGAAAACTACGAATATCAGATGGAGTCTTTGGAGTTTCCCAATCATGAAACAGAAGAGGGAGAAAATAAGGACAACCGAAAAGATAGAATTATAAAATGATAAAGAAAAGAGAAGAAAGAAAGAAAGACTTACATTGATCGCAGCAATCTTGACTGGATCAACAGAAATTCCATTACTAGAAACAATATGCCAAAGTTATCGGACTTCATCCTTCCAAAAATGGCACTTAGAAAATTTAGCCTTCACTGATGATTTCTAAGAATCTCCAAAACAGATTTCAAATGCAACTTATGCTCATCCTTAGTCTTAGAGAAGACAAGGATATCATCAACAAAGACTAGCACAAATTTATTAAGCACAACATGGAAAACACGATTCATCAAATCAATAAAGAAAGCAGGAGCATTAGTCATACCAAAAGGCGTGACTAACCATTCATAAAAACCATTCTCGGTGCGGAAAGCAGTCTTAGAAATGCTATCCTCAGCAACCCTGAGCTGATGAAAACCTGTGGCAATGTCAAGCTGAGAGAAAACAATGGCACCATAAAGCTGATCGAACATATCATTGATACGAGGCATTGGATATCTGTTTTTCATAGTGAGCTTGTTCAGTTCCCCATAATCAACACACATCCGAAGAGAACCATCAGACTTGGTGACAAAAACCACCACGGCTCCCCATTCAGAAAAGCTAGGCCTAATCAGACCTTTGGAAGACAAATCCTCAATTTGCTTTCCCATCTCAACCTTCTCGCGAGGTGCCATTCTTCTAAGAGGAAGAACATCAGGTCGAGCACCAGGAATAAGATCAATCCGAAAATCAATTTCCCTCGTCGGAGGTAAAGAAGTGACCTCACCGAATACATGGGATATAATCTAACCACAAGAGTCAAATCAAGATCACTGGGAGAATAATCCAGAGAATAAATAAAGTTGCCAGCAAAATCCTGAGGCATGCGGCACTGAATAATCAAGGAATTCCCTTGGTCATCAATAAGGTGAACAGTCCAGGCTTTACAAGGAATATGGGCATCATGATTCTCTTACCAATCCTGACCAAGCAATAACTCAAAAGCATCGAAGCCCAGAACATAAAAATCAACACAAAAGAGATGATCAGAATGGAAAAGTTTTACTTGCTTACAAATCCGATTAAGGTTAGCAGGATCCCAATAGGATTTGAAACACATAATGGAACAGAAGCATACTCAGGAGATAGGAGATGCTCAAACTTATCACACAAAACAAAAAAATAAAACTGTGGGAAGCTCCAGTATCAAATAAAACACGAACATAATGATGGAATAAAGTAAATGAACCCTGGAGAGTACTTTGGTCATCATTAGGAGCAGAAGCAGGTGGAGGAACTGGAGATGAGGCAGAAGTGATGGCAAATATACCAGAAGGTGTACCCCACTGCTGGGTAGGGCAGTCCTTCTTAAAATGACCAGGCTGGAGATAGATATGGCAGAGATCATGCCAAGCCAACTGAGAAGGTGGAGGAACAGCAGCACCGGCTAATGTAGGATAGCTATTGGCATAGTGTCCCTTCTGATCACACCTAAAGCAAGTAATAGAGGAAAGATCAACTGGTTGCCTCTGAGCAGGAGCAGATGATGAAGATCCCAAACCAGAACGCTTTTGCCAATTCTTCTTCTGCTGATGGAAATTAGGCATACGCTTCTTAGAATTAGCAGAGGAAGACTGAGATGGAGGAGCACCAGAAGCAGCAGTACCCTTAGATGTGGGATTCTCATAGCGAATAGCCATATCCATAAGCTGGGTGAAAGTGCCATGAACATGAGAAATGAGGCGACTATAATACTCTGGACGAGCACCAGCAATGAATTTCTCATTCTTCTTGAGAGGAATATAAGTCAGGCTAGGACCGAACTTGGAAAGTTCGTTGAACTTCCTCTCATACTCAACAAAAGACATGCTATCCTGCTTAAGATCCATAAATTCACGATAAAGCTAAGATTTCCCGGCTTCTGGCATCCGTTTTGCCACAAAAGCCTCCTTGGAAAAGAGAAACAGAAAACAAGCTTAAGATGGATTCAAAAGAAAAGGAAAAGTAAGAACAAAATTTAAGATAACATAAAGGATACCTAAACTGCTCCCAAGTAATATCAGCCTCGATGGTGTTAGCCATAACAGATTCCCACCAATCTAAAGAAGAATTACGCAACTGCCAAGCTACTAACTGACACTTCTAGGCATCAGTAATATCAAGACCAGTAAATATCCTCTCAAGACTCCGCAACCACTGCTGAGCCTCAATGATGCTCTCTGAACCGGTGAATGGGGTTCCACCAAGCTGAGAGAATTACTTACAAAGAACAGTGAATCGAATAAGAGCAACAGGTTGAGGAGCTGGGGCAATACCACGACCCCTACCTCTGGCATTTCCTCGATTCATCCTGAAAAATAAAGAATGAATTTGGGACAAGATAAAGACAAGCCAAAGATAAATTAAGATAAGACAAGAGGATTCAATTGGATGAATATCCTAAAGAAAGAAAAACCTAACAAGGTAGATACGAAAGAAAGGAAGTTAGAAAACATTTGAAAATCCTTTGAAACAAGAAAAAAATTTATATCAAAATAATCTTTGAAAAACCTTTTTGAAAACATTTTGAAAAATCATTTTATACTTTGAAAATTCGTCTCTCTCAAAGATATGATTCTGAGATTGATTTCACTCATTCTAGGGTATCTCTACCCTATCTCTAATGAGTTTTTGCTTCGCAGAGGCAATGGTTTGCCAAAAAAATCAAAGTTCCGATACCAACTGTGACGACCCACCATTTCGTACCATTCAAATCGACAATAATCCACACATGTCGGGCTTGAATGATGCAAAATAACAGATTGTAAATATATTTGGAGCAAATGAAATCAAATACACAGAATCACAGACACAGAACAATCAGAATAACTCACAGCGGATTATAAAATAACATATTAGTTCATGAAGCTACTATAATAGAGTCTCAAAACAAATACATAATAACAGTACGAAACAAAGTAGTAGAAATCCCAAATACATAAAAGTTCACTAATACATGAGATAAACTATAACAGCTAAAACAGAAATAGATATAAATACAGATAGGCAGAATCTACAGCAAAGGCCAGCTTCAGAAAGAGAATCCAAAGCTGTGAATACTCAGGCTGACCCGAGCGTAAAGCAAAACACAAAACACTCGAGTCAGGACAATATATACTTATATAATTCAAACCAACTCAAGTGAACTGTAATAAGGTACAAGTAACTTAAAGGAGGCCTGGGACCGTCCATCCTCTAAGGATCCGTTAAACTATTTACTAAGTAGTAATATTGCGCTATTATAATAATGTCTACAGTAAAATAAACTTACTTTAAAAAAGCATTCCGGGCTTACCCATATCACCCTTCACACGTAATAGTCCCAGTAGTCCATCCAATATCATGATATCTCCAGATGGGGAGACTATCAGAGGATACAACACGGGCTATGAGAGAAAAACAAACTCGTAGTAAAGGCTCGATATGGTAGGTGACACGGCACACAATGCAATGCTATGGTAGATATATCAATTACGCACACGGGCTGGTGGTAACGTAGCAGCCACTATGCCCACCCCGAACAACACTCCAAAATCAAGGGGTGCACCCAATCAATCACAACAGTAATAGAATGGTATCAAAGAAGTGTATCCGGCCAGAGGTACTACCTCTTTTGGCCCGAGATCGCTCCTGTTTTAGCCACCTTAGGGAGTCGGGTCCACGTAATGTACCTCAGGAACGTCGCCACCATCCTACTTCATTCTGAAATCTCCACCGCTTACACAGTTGTTAAAGTGGTTTTCGGTATCGACAGAGAGTATGTCCATATCCGATCCCAGTCTCTTTAACAACCAATCGTTATTATAACCCGTGGTTATAACTTAAAAATGGTATTTATATTTCAAAAATCAAATATCATTTCAAAAATTCAATATCATTTAAAATCCATTTCAAAATATCAATATATCATATCTTTTCAAAACCACATTCATTTTTATTTAATTTAAAATACCATTTCAACTCACATTTAAAAATACTTTATATTTCAAATCGAATTACTTCATTTGAATCATTAAAATGAAGTTATTACATTTAATAATTAAATAATTAAATTTCTAAAATTTTTACCTTTCAAGATTCATTTATTCACTTAAACTTATCAAAACAAATGAATTCACCTTTCGCAGCATTTGGAAAATGCTACAGAAAGTTACTTTCAAAACAGTTCAATTTAACAAAAGACGGCATTTAAAATGCTGTAATAGGGTTGCTTTAGTTTTCAATTAAATCTTAGTTAAATTCAACAATTACAGCACTTATAAAGTGCTATAATAGCTTTTAATTCAATTTAGCCTTTTAGTTCATTTACACCAACTACAGCATTTACAAATGCTGCAATATCCTTTACATTAGAAATAATAGCATTTCAAAAATGATGTTAATTAAATTTCAAATATTCAATATAATTTCACAAACAATTAAATTCTTATTTAAGTCATTTTAAACTTATAAAATCCTGCATTTTCACTTTTAAAACAATCATTTAAATACCCTTATATTCGTGATTTTATAAAGTTAAATTTCCATTCAAAAATCAATATTTAATAATAATTCACATATTAAATTCACACATTAAATTTCAATTCTTTATAATTAAATTTTAACTTAACATTTAATTTTAAATTTCCAAATATAACTTATTTTTAATTTATTTATTCAACTTCAAACTCACCTTTAAACAAAATTCATAAATTTCCAATCTAAGTTATATTTCAAAATTCAACCTAAACATTCATTTATTTAACTTTTCAACTTTATACAAAAAAGATTAATATATTATAAAAATCACTTTAAAATCATTTTAATTCAAACTATCATAAATTTATCATATTTTCATATTTAATTTAAATTCCATTTAATTAAATCAAAATTTCCAAAATAACTTATATTTCAAATTTCTAACTTTACCATTAATTTATTTCACTTATAAATTCTGAGAAAATCAATAATACTTTACAAAAATCATTTTAAATTAAGTTTTAAATCAAAATATTATAATATTTACATTTCTAAAATATGTTAAAAAATTTAGAAAAATATATTTTAACCACGGGTCTGTATATCATTTTCTAGCCTAGGTAAAGTGATACGGATAATATATCATTTCAATCCATAATTTACAAAGAAAACCCGAATTTTATCATTTCAAACCCGCAGTCCCAAGTAAAATGAAATAATTGAAAATCGTTCAGTCCTATCATTTCAGCCCATAACGATTTTCCCTTATTCTAAAGTTCGTTCGGGTATGTATCATTTCAAATCATAGTGGTTCTAATCTAAAGGTAACTTGCAGTGTGATAAACTGATATAAATAACAGAATAATATTATATAACAGTAACATAAGATATAACAGGTGTTTAAGCACGGGTGAACATCATACAATCATAGCATAGCAGGTGTAACATGGTGATGCATTTTACAGATTCAAATGTGATCGATTTACAGGTCATATAAGTATAAAACTGTCTGGTGAGGATAACTCACTGGTATAAGCTGAAGACAACAGCCAAAGCACACAACAAAGATCTTCGAAGGCACGATAACACGACGATGATTCGAGTGTGGGAGAGCCAAAACTAAAAGCCATGTTCAATATCAAACAAAACAATATAAACATGAATAACACTTCACAAAAATTTTAAACAACATATAAATTCATGCAAAAACATCTCCAAACCACTTGCACTTGCCTTCAACTATCCCTGGGATCGGCAATGGGTTATAGTACATGGCTATGGTGTGTGTTTGGGTCTGGTTGTGGACTGATGTGGTGGAATATTGATAGGCTCGGCTATGGTTGTTTCAAGTGAAGTTTGTGCATTTTATGATGGAACTTCAACATAGGATGGCTCGGCATGGGTTTGGGATTCAAAAGGAGGTGGTGGAGACTAGTTGCGGTGGTGGTGGAGGCGGCCAAGGTGATGGAGGTGGGAGGGGCCGAGCCTAGAAGGTGAAGAAAGCAAGTGCAAAATCACATAATCAAGTATAAAACAATGAAAAGAAAAGAAAGATTTTTACCAAACTTTTTGCAATGAAGATGGCCGAAATTTTTTTGTGAGTTGAGAAGAAAAATTCATGTGAGAATGAAATGGAGTGGTCGGCTGAAGGTAGGGAGTTATGGCAGCAAAAATGAAAAGGTGTTGGTTGATAATGAAAAGACAAGAATATAAAAAGCCTAAGTATATAAAAGGTCGCTAAAACTCTTCATATATCCACCATTTCTTTTGTAATTTTAAATAACTGAAAAATATGTACAAATTCAGATAAAAACATGAAATATAGTAAATAATCAAAAATAAATAAATAAATGTTAACTAAATATAATTAAATTAAGGAAAATAGCAAAAACTGGGCTTGAAAATTTGAAAATAAATGCAACAAATTTTGGAAAAATTTTATGTACCTAAAAAATACTTATAAATAAAGATAATAAATAAAAATAAAATGCATGCATAAAAATAAATAAATAAATTTTAATTAAACATAATTTAATGAAGAAAATAGCAGAAAATGGAAACTAGGCTTTAAAAATAGAAAATAAATGCAATAAATTTTGAAAAAAATTTATTATCACTTTAAAAATATTTATAAATGAAATCTTACAATAAAAAAATTTAAAATAATTTCAAACAAAATAAAGTCAAATTTAAAATTATATTCAAAATCTAGGGTTGTTACACGAAGGCAATTGGGGGTTTTCCGTCGATGTTGTAGTTCCAAATTTGTTCGATTTCGTGTCGTAGGGGAGATCGTCGAAGTTTGAGGGTTGGGTGAGTCGCGGAGTGAACATCGACTTGTTGATGACCACGGCGAGGAACGAAGGTGGTCAAGTGATCGAGACACATGCACAGGTGCACGATGTATCAGGTGGAATTGAAGTTTTTGGGGAAGAAGCACATCACTCGGGTTTGACTCGAGGGTGATATGGGTTTGTCTCAAAGTAGTAGTGATTCGTGAGTGAATCGTTTTGGCTTGAGAAAATTTTGTAGTGGCCCGTGGTTTTGATAATTTGGACCCGAGTTGTTTTCGTTATTTTTTCCTGATTTAAAGTTTTTAATTATAACATGTACAGGTTGCTAAATTCAAATGAAACCGGATTTTTAGGTTTAAAAGGGATGAAGGAAAGAAAAATGTTTTAAAGCATAACAAAAACAAGTTTTTCCAAGTTAAATTCTTTTATTAAAATTCCAAAGTGAAATGTTTAAACAAACCTTTGTTAAACAAGTTTAAAATTTAAGCAATTTAGCTTCAAAGAATGATTAGTCAAGTTTAAAGTGGATTTTGAATGAATATGTTTCAAGGCAAAGGTAAATTATTTAATAAGTTTTAAATAAGTTTTCAAAGGAAGTTTCAACAAGTTTCTAAGTAAGGTTTACAGATTTAAATGTTTTAAAACAAGATGAATGTTTAAAATTGTTTTTTTATGTATTTTTTCATATAATTGATTCCTAAATCTTTTTGTAATGAAGTTTAATGATGTAATTAAGTAATCAATTATAATAAAGTGTTTATCTTTAATTAAAAAAAGTTATGACTAATTAAAGATAATTAATTAATGAAATTAATAAAGGTTAATTAACTATTGTTGATAATTAAAGGATAGTTAGTTAATATAAGCAATTTATTGATAAGTAAGAGTTAAGTAAGATAAATGATTTTTTTAATTAATTAAGGGTTAAGTAATTATTTAATTAATTTAAGAGGTTAATTAAAGAAAGTAATTAAATATAATGAATTGGTTCAATTAATCACTTATGAAAGTGATTGAGTATAATTACTTAGTGTAATAATTAATGAATAATTGCTAGAGGTAATTAATTAAGAAGATAATTACTTTATGGAAGTAATTAAATGGAAATAATTAAGGACTAATTACTTGGTGTAATTAATTAAAGGGTTTATGAATAAAATCAATTAAAATGTTAGTTAATTAATGTAAGAAACTAAAGAATAATTAATTACTGAATGTGATTAATTAAGGTTAATTAATGAATATGCTTAATTAAAGATTACTTGTTAAATGTAATTAATTAAAGGAGTAATTAATTAATGAAGTAATTAGAGGATCATTAATTAATGAGTGTAATTAAAGGATAATTAATTAAGGAAGATTAATTAAGATGGATAATTAAAGAGAGATTAATTAATTGAGTTGTAATTAATTAATGTTAGGTAAGCAGGATTAAGGTGACCCAAAGTGATTAAAGTTGGTAATTAATTTAATTGGTGATTAATTAAATTAATTAGGAATTAACCAGTCTTGCTTATGGATGTTTGAATAATATTAGATGCTATGGATTATTTGTTATCTCTGACGTGTGATATGTGCTACTCTGTGACATGAGATGCTTGATTGGATTATGATAATATGGATTATCTATCTGTGATAATGTGAGATATCTATCAATGTGAATATGTTATTCTAAATTATAAATTAAACTGTTTAAACCGTTAAACAACTTGGACATTAAAACGGTGTTTTGGATTCGATGAGACCGGGATCGGATTTTCAAATTTGGATATCCGAAAACCACATCGATTTAAATTAAACGATAGGTTATGAAATCTCAACTGAAGATCAAGATGAAGACTCGAAGTGTAAGAACTATTTGCTGTTAAAAATCTGAGGGTGATTCCAAAATGAGTTTAACGAAAATAGTACTTTTAGATTCAGATGAAGATTCAGAGTGCAAGGGATATTTTCGTTAACTCTGAGGGTGATTCCAAAATGAGTGTAGCGAGATAGTGCCATCGGTTACGTTCGAACCAGGAACGAACTTGTATGGATTGAATGCTTTTAGAACATCGTCAGAAGGACGATGAGCATTCTATGATAGATGTGTTCTAAAAAGGTAATCGCAGCCACAAGCGTCATCAAGCGGGAATGGCTAAAGTAGAGAAGGTATAGCAAGGCTAAGTGGGTCGCGCCCAAGTAGGACGAGATTTTCCCCTAGCTAGAGGTCCCTTTTTATTCGGCTTAGTGTGTGGTTGGTCGCGCCAACTGCGGGGTTGTCTTGTTCAGGACTATCCAGTAAGGGATGGTTTCGGTCTTGTGTTGCAAGAGATCAAGGTGGATCCTCGATACGATGATCTAGACCAGGTACTGTGACGGACGGTACCCCAGTAGCTCTGCCATTATATGGAATCCAATCTCCAATAAGTGTCGTACGTTTTGATTGTGCCCAACTATGTTGGAATGTGAGATGCATGCATTACAGCTATTTTCTATTTTACTTGAAAACTCTAGACACTATTATAATATCACTGGGTTTCCTGTCAAATATTTTGGTTATTGTAAGGTAAAAACTTTTCCATGTTTATATGTGAGAAGTCTTACGAGATACCTTTCTTTTCAAATGTTTTTCAAAAGTTAAGCAACTTAACCCGTTTACTCACACCAGACCCATGTCTGACCTAGAGTTTATTTTTTGTTTTTTAAACTCTTGGGTACTCAAATTTTTACGAATAACCAAGAGACTTAGGTTAGCTTTGACGAATTCTAGAGGAGATTTGAAGCAGGAGGCTTCAGCGTGTAGATATATATAATGGTTCTGCTATGTCTGTATCTCTGTGATGATTTCTGTATTGTAATCGAGTTGTATGATAGACAGCTATTTATAACTGTCTAATTTGCGATGTATAAGTTTTGTAAATCTGATGTATATGATAGTTTTGTAAATCTGATGTATATGATACTATGTAATATCTATGTGATTAGTATATTATTCGTTCCACTGTGGGATTCTGATACTGGTTAGTTCTTTTTTTCTATCTTTTCTCTTTTCTATCTCTTTCTTTCTTAATAATGATGCATCTTTTTGTCGAATGAAAGGCGGGTCGTTACAACATGTGTTGGGATTAAATATTGACTTGAAAATAAATAAATAAATTATTTTAACTGTTTGTTTTAAATTTAATTTTTGAAAATTTATGTATATGTAATATATCTTGTTCCATCGATCTCATGCCATCTTGACCTACATTTCAATGTCAATTTATCACAGCAATTCCTAGCCTGTCACTGTTCCGTGAGTGTATTTGTGTCTATGTCATCTTCTTGTCTCTCTAACCTCAAAAGGTGAGAAATCACTCACGATTAACATTATTATATTTATTAAATTTGATTTCACTTGAAACGACAATTGAAATATGCTGCTAGATTTAACTGTTAATTGTATAATTGCAATATATGATATGCCATTATCTATAAATGTTCACCTGTGACATATGACACCGTAATATATTATTATATTATGATTTAAATTTTTATTGATGATATATGCATGTTACTGATTGTTATATTATCATATACGTCTCACTCTGCAAGTTCCCTGTTAGTACAAAATTTTCTATGGGTTGAAATGATACATACCCGAATGACCTTGTAGAGTAAAAGAAAATTGTTATTGCTTGAAATGATAAAGCCAAGCAATTTTCATTGACTTTAAATTTCGAGATTGCGGGTTGAAATGATATATACTTGTAGATATTTAGATTGCGGACTGAAATGATAAATCTCCGTATCACTTGACCATAGGATAGAAAATATATACATACACCGTTGGTCTATATATATTTTGAAAATGATTTTCAAGGTTTTGAAAGGGAAAATATGGTTTTATTTAAATATTGATTTTAAGATATTATATATATATATATGTGTGCTATTTTTATAAAGGTTTAAATTTTATATTTTTTAATTTTGTGTTTAGAAATTTTGAAGTTATATGTCAGTTTTGAAATTTATAAATTTTAAGAATTTACTTATAACTTTACTGTTTTAAAAATATATATATAATAGGTTTAATATAAATAAATTTAATAATAAAATTTATTTAATAAAATTTAATTTAATTAGTATATAATATATTTAAGTATTTATTTTAATTTATTTTAATATTGAAAATATAAATTTTATAACCATAAATGTTGGGAAGATAAATTAATGTTAACTTGGAATTTAAATTTTGTTAATAACTGAATTTAAATAAGCATTGATCTAGATTTTTTGATTTATGGTTTTTGGAAGATATGATTTATAACCTGATTTGATGAAAAGTGATTAAATGAATATTCCCAATTTTAAATAAGATTGAGACTGAATATTTAATGTTAATTTAAATTTATAAATTGAGATTTTATTTAATTGTTATTAAAATGATTTAAGTGAGTATTTCCAATTTTAAAAAAAAATTTAAGGTTAAATGTTTAAATATAAATGCAATTTATATCCTGTAAATGTTTGAATATTTAAAATCGAAGCTTTGAACTTTAATTGAAATGGTTAAACTGAAATTGATTGAAATTGAGTTTTGGAATTTAAGATGATTTAAATCGATTTGCGAAATCGAAGGAAACTAATTTTATTACATAAAGTATTTTTTATATATATAGACTATTTTAATTTGTAAAGTATATTAATATATATACTATTTTCAACGTCTACACTGTTTAGGTCGAAAGTTCTATGAATTCAAAATGTTATGATCCCAAAGTGTTATGATTTCAAAGTGTTATGATTTCAAAGTGTTATAATTTTAAAGTGTTATGATTTTGAAAGTGTTGTAAATTTTTAAAGTGTTACAGTTTGAAAATGAATATTATTTAAAGTGTAATGATATCGAATTGATATGGTTTTGAAATGAATATGCTATTTTGATATAAAGTATGAACTATTTGAATTGATACGACTACGATGTGAAATAAGTGTTTGGTTGTTAAAGAGACCGTGATCAGATATTGTCATACTCTCTGCCAATACCGAAAACCACTGTAACAACTGTGTACGTGGTGGAAATTCCAAAACAAAGTAGGATGGTTTAGTGACGATTCTATATGGTGTTTATGTTGCATTGACTCCCGTGAGTTAGCTTGATGTGGCTAAAACAAGAGCTACACTGGACCAAGTGGTGTCATTCCCCCAATCGGACACATTTCATCGATACCATTCTATTGCTTTTATGATTTGATTAGGTGCACCTTTGATTTGGGAGTGTGTCATAAGGTGGGCGGTAGTAGCTGCTATGAGTTACCACCAATCCAGGAGTGCAAATGGTATATCGACCCCGACATTGTCTTGAGTGCTGCGTCGCATTCCCTATCGTGCCTTCTACGAGTTTGGTTTTTACCATACCTATGGAGTGCCCTCTGATAGCCCTCCAATTTACGAAGGAATTCCGATACTGTATAGACTATGGAAATATATAAAAATGTGTTAATGGGGATATGGGTAACGCCTTAACGCTATTTTAGTACTTTTACTTTACTATAGACATACTATAATAGCATATATTACTACATAGTAGATAGTTCCACGGATCCTTAGAGGATGGGTATCCCAACATCCTTTAAGTTACTTGTGTTTCGGTTGACAATTCACTTGAGTTGAATTTATTAATATAAAAATGTTAATCCTGACTCGAGTGTTTTGTGTTTTGCTTTACGCTCGGGTCAGACTGAGTGTCATAGCATTTGAGACTCACCTTTGGAGTTGGAGCTCACTTGGAGATCCATCTGCATCTATTCAGCTTTTAGCTTTTTCCGTTGATTTGTTTAGAGATGCCATTTGTTTGTATCCAAGTATTCACTTTATTTAAGATATTATGTTGTATTTTATTTCAAACTTTGTTGTTTATATAATAGCTTCATGAACTACTATTTATCTATTTCGCTGCTTATTATTATATTACTCTGTATCTATGATTCTATGAATGATTTATTTACTGTATATGCTGAGTTTTTCCAAATACAAATTCACAATATTTTGTTTTGAGCAATTCAAGTCCGACATGTGCAGATGCAAATAGCATGAAATAGCAGATTGTTACAAGTATGATGGCTATGCAGCTATGTATGCAAGGCATGTAATGCCCCCTTTTTTGCTCCTACTACAACGTTGTTTACTTCAAATTGTAATAGTCTACTTATGGTACAATGTTATGGTAATCATAGTGATAATTATGGGATTGGTATTATTCATATATTTAATACAAATAGTAATGGTGTTTTGGTGATACACAACTTTATGCATCTCAGTTGATGTCGAGTACTTGTTTTGCACAGGCTGATTATCATGATTCTATAGGCCTTTCACTATATAAATAGGTACTATTCATTTTGGAAATAATTTTTGCATACTTTGAAGATTATCTTTATTGCTGCATACACCATTATGTTCACTTTCACTATTCTTTAGAAGAGTATCACTTGCTTTCTATAAAGAACTGAGAAAGAGATGGTGTAGGAACTGAGATTACATACTCCGAACCTATGGTGGTTGAAAGTTGACAGAAGTTTCTTGGTTAAATGCGCATTAAAAAGAACTTTTACCAAGAAAACTACTAGATTCCATAGTGTCTGATACTTAGTGTGTAGTTTTAGGATGCATTTATTGCTTAAGTGACTTTTGTCAATATACATGCACTGCACTTGTCAGACCATTCATTTTATTTATGAACATTAAGAACCAATTTCAAGAAGTTTCATTGGAACATGCATGTAGATAGATAGTGTATGTCAGGTTGATTGTTTGAGAAAGATTCTTAAGGAGCTGCATTTCAAGCAAGGGAGAGCCATTGTAATATAATATGATAACAACTCTGCAACTGTCTAAAATTATTGTTCTTCATGGTCGAAGCAAACATATAGATGCAAAGTACAATTACTTAATGGAGTGGACCATGGAAGGATTTATTGATGTCATGTATTGTAAAAGCGATGATTGGATAACTACTACGCGCACGCACACACTAAGTCTCTCAAATAAATTATCTTCCAAAAGCTTAGACAAATGCTCGAAGTTTGAATCAGAAAAGATAACGTGAAAGATGTTCATAAATTGAATGCTTGTAATATCAGTTTATGGGCGGGATTATAGAGAGACATACATCACAGTAATAATAATTTCATATTTGATAAGAAAACATTAGTATTTATTGAAGTGTTCACACAAGTCATTTCCTAGTTTATAATTTCTATTATAGTTAGTGGTCCTAGTTTATAGTGATATTTGGCACTCATTATCTCTATATAATGAGAAAATTGTAGTCTAGTTGAAAAGAAAAAAAGTAAACAATCAATTTTTCATTTTCCTACTCTTTTACTATTTTGTTTATAACAATGTATAGAGCTTTGTGCTTGATTATTGGATTTACTGCATGTTGATAGTGATAGCATTAACGCTACAATCTGTCGGGATCTTTTATATGATTGGTAGTTCAATGAGTTCCATTATCTATGTTTGAGAGAGGATCATTTCCTACAGCCACAATCAATTAGTTTAAATGCTTGAGATGTGAGCTTAGGAAGATGATCTACAATCAAAGTATACTTAACCTGCTGATGAACGCATGAGTACTAATGTGACTAATGTCAATTATGAGTATAATAGGAACTATTGGAAATAAGAAGGTCACAGACGTGGTACAATATATCGACGCATCATTGAAGAAGGACCTTTTTGTCAATATGCTAAAGTCTTAATGTGAATGTCTGTTAATGCCAATATTCTTGTACGCACTCAGGTATGGCATGAGGCAAAGTTGGTGCGGCTAGAATATTGGAATCGAAGTGGACCACCATAAATATAATAAATTTCAAGCACTGCACGTCCTCGACCACCTGAAAGTGTCATATAAAACATAAATTTCTGGCAGAATGGGTTCACTATTGATGATCCTGCCAATGTATCTTTCTTTGAGGTATCACTATATTATGTTAATTTTGTAAACATGTCTAATTTTCTGCTCAACTTTGTTAACCAAGTTTTATAAAAACTAAATAATTTTATAAAAATTAACTATGTTTTCTAAAACTTAAATAAATTTATAAAATTAACAAATTTATATAGAATTTTAACTAAGTTAACAATTTTTATAAAAGTTAAATAATTTTTCATATGTAAACAAAATTTACTAAAACCAAGTAAATTTATAAAAGTGAACTAAGTTTTTAAACCTAAAATGGTTATGTTAGTTGGTTATAGAATTCTCATAATAAATCATGGCCCACAAATCTGGTGAATGGAATAAACATGTCACTTTACAAGCAACAGCTAATAACATTAGTGTTTAAACTATTTTGAACTTCACACTATCATTTACTTGGGTTAAATTGAAGAGCTTTGTTAATATACTACTTTTAATTAAAGAGCTTCGTATTATTGTGAGTTCTTGAAATTCAGCCAGTGGTTTAAAGAATCAACAATATTTATTTACATTAATCTAATATATGATTTCTATGGATTTTATTTTCTCTAATATTTGACAATCCTAAAACAAAGCATACAAGTGAAACGATAAAATTGCAACGGCATATATATGATAGGTGTGAAATTGAATACTGCTTATTCTAAGTTAGCACTTGAAGCACATTTGATTCATATGTTTTTATGTTATTATATTGAAGGTTTATTGATCTAGTTTTTCTTATGTTAACAATGCTTCTAACTGGCATATACAT
Organism: Allium cepa; assembly: GCA_030765085.1. Lineage (NCBI taxonomy): Eukaryota > Viridiplantae > Streptophyta > Magnoliopsida > Asparagales > Amaryllidaceae > Allium > Allium cepa. The sequence continues at coordinate 1,050,715,361 of CM060941.1, forward strand.
TTTTTATATGTGTAGTTTGGAGTAAAAATTTGTCTTCTTACACATTTAGGGGCATGTTTTATAGACATTATTTGATGTAACGGAGCAACACAAAGAGGTAGATGCACATGCTGACCAAACCCAACAGACGTTAACTATTTTTTTTCTCAAAATTAACCTATGTTTACTTGTTAAGTTTCAATATGTTTCTATTTTTAGGCAGTGCTATGGCCCAGTTTGTATTTGTAAATCATGCTAATATTTTGGATATAGTTTTTTTTTTTTGGAAGACTCATAATAGTTATTTTAAAATAATAGATTCAACTTCTAGTAAGTCCTTTTCCTCTTCTTTGTGTTAGAGGAGTTTATCAAATTTTAGTTCTACATATTTTTCTCTAATAAAATTAATTTCATATTGTGAACCTATATCTCTCGACACACTCATTGTATATCATTTACACAAGAGACTGTTAGATAGCTGGTAACTTAAATAGGACATGCACCATAAAATTAAATTTCTTGAAAGATATAGACTTTTTGATCTAGAGAGTTTGCATAAAGTTTTAGGTATGTAACTTGTCAGCAAACTATTAGGATATGATAGATTCTTGAGATTTCTTGTGGATATTGGAATTGTACTGTGAGGTTTCTTGAGTTAGGTTAGACTAAAAGGTAGGATAGGATAGGGTAGTTTTAGGTATGTGACTTGTAAGTAAACTATCAAGAGAGTTTGTGCATGGCTCATTGTTTAAGTTTATATATTTTCACTACTTACATTTTGAACTTTTTGTTAACTCCATATGCTCCTTTCTAAATATAGCTTTATCCTCGTTGAGTTCCAAAGCTACATATCCAAGTGTTGCCATGGTGATTTGTACTGCTGCTGAGCCCTAGATCTGTTTTTAACTATTTTGTAGATTTTGCACCCTAATTATTCCCTTTACTTTGCTATATAGGTAAATAAGACAGTCTTTTACTATATGGAAGATTGCTAGCTAAAGTTGCTAACAAAAAGTATGCTTTTATGCATTTGAATGTGTACGCTATTATGAAGCATACTTTGTTATATATGATATAAATTCGATCTTTTTTTATTATGTAAATGTATATTGAGTAGGGGTGTGTAGGAGATCACTAACAGCGCCAAAGCAGGTGCTGTCGAAAATTCATGAAATCTGATAAGTTTATAAAAATCAAAAAAGTTTATAAGAATTAACTAAGTTAACCAAGTTTTATAAAACTAAATAATTTTCTAAAATTAACTAAGTTTTATAAAATTAAATTGGTATCTAAATATTAATAAATTTTATAAATTAAAATAAATTTATGAAAATTAACTAAGTATAAAAATTTAACTAAGACAACTAAGTTATATAAATAATAATTAAAATGAAAAACATTTACTTCATTTATAAAAGTTAACTAATTTTTATAGAAGCTAACTATGTTATCAAGTTTTATACAAATTTAACTAGATTAACTAAAAGTTTATAGAAACTAATCAATTCTTATAAAATTTGACTAAGTTATATAAAAATTAACAAAAATTATTTAACTAATTTATAAACTAAGTCTTATAAATATTCAACTAGGATAATTAAGTGAGTTTTATAAAAATTAATTAAAGGATATAAAAATTAACTAAGTTATACAAAAATTAACTAAGTTAATTTAGATTTATAAAAATCAACAAAATTAAATTTCTTTAATTAAATTAACAATAGTTTATGACAAATAATTTAGTTTTATAAAAATCATGTACTCTATTTTGAAATCTTTATCAAATTACTATAAAAATTGACCAATTTTTATAAAAATTATCTAGTTTTTATGAAAATTAATTAAGTTGACTAAGTTTTATAAAAATTAGTTAAGTTTATAAAATTAACTACATTTAAAAGAAGAAGAATAATATAATATTATAATGAAAATAGTAATATTATAATATAATAATAATAATAATAAATTAACTAAGCTTCAATAAGTAACTAAGTTAATTAAGTTTTAAAATAATTAAATAAACTAACTATTTTTTAAACTTTAATAAGCTTGTAAAATTTAATTAATTTTTATAAAAATTAGTTTTATAAAAATCATGTTCTCTATTTTGAAACCTTTGTTAAATTGTTATGAAAATTATCTAATTTTTATAAAAATTAACTAAGTTAACTAGATTTTATAAAAATTAACTAAATTTATAAGAATAACAATAATATAATATAATAATAATAATAACAATAATAAAATAATATAATAATATTAGCTATATAATATAATAATATTAAAAACAAAATATTAACTAAGTTTAAAATAAATAACTAAGTTAATTAAGTTTTACAATAATTAAATAAGCCAACTCTTTTTTTAAAACTAAACAAGTTTATAAAATTTAATTTGACTTTTTTAAAAATTAATAAGTTTATAATAATACACATGAAATTGTTGAATAAAGTATTTTAGACAAAATTTACATCCATTTCAGGAAATTTCATATGTAATTGATATCATTTCCATATGATTATATAAATTAACTAAATTTTATAAAATTAACTAAAGTTTATAAAAGTCAATTTAATTTTATAAAAACTAACTAAGTTAATCAAGTTTTATATAAACTAATTAAGTTCCATGTAAATTAATTAAATTTACATAATTAAGTTTCACACACACGTATATGTATGTTGTATAGTTATAAATGCTAATTGTTGAATTTCTTTTTCATAGGTAATTACCCATTTATGGTGCATATAAATGACAACATGCTGCGGCATATTAGCGATTTGAAATTCTTTTGAAGTAACAACTTTTTGGTTTTCACATTTAATCGACATGTGTAGTATGATCCTTTATCACTTGTATTATTTACACTTTTAATATAATGTTCAATAAATATCACGACATATTATTGATCATTCTATATGAATGTTGAATGTTTACTTATTTTTCGTTTAATGTGATCTATATGATTGTGTGCAATGATAAATTATGTTTTAAATTTGTCAATTATAGTGTGATAATGGATACGTATGTACTACAAAAATGATTTTAAAACACTATTAAAGGATTTGATAGCATTTTTAAATGTTGTTAAAGCCTTTAGTATCATTTACGAAATGCTATTATAGTTAATAATAGCGTTTTATGACCGTTGTACAACAGCATGTCATTGCAATACAGGGTTTTTTTATAGTATTTCATGAACGCCAATAAGAAGGATTTTTATAGCATTTTGAAAACGCTATAAAAGACATGTTTTTTTACTCCTATGTTGCAATTATAGGTCATTGACTTATTACAACTTGTTGATTTACACCGTTTATATAAATGCAACAAAAGCCTTTTATAGAGTTTTTTAAATGCTATTAAAGGGTCCTTTTGTTGTAGTAAGGTTCCAAGAAATTTTCTGGAAAAATGCACATAGAACTTCCACTCACCTTTGAAAAACTGCTTATACTAGTCAACATATTTTATGTATATGTAAGAATTTGGTCTTTGGATCTCTTCTTAAAAAAGGAGTCAACATATTTTATAAAATTAACTAAAGTTTATAGAAATCAATTTAATTTATAAAAATTAACTAAGTTAATCAAGTTTCATATAAACTAATTAAGTTCCATGTAAATTAATTAAATTTACATAATTAAGTTTCACACACACGTATATGTATGTTGTATAGTTATAAATGCTAATTGTTGAATTTCTTTTTCATAGGTAATTACCCATTTATGGTACATATAAATGACAACATGCTGCGGCATATTAGCGATTTGAAGTTCTTTTGAAGTAACAACTTTTTGGTTTTCACATTTAATCGACAAGTGTAGTACGATCCTTTATCACTTGTATTATTTACACTTTTAATGTAATGTTCATTAAATATCATGACATATTATGCATCATTCTATATGAATGTTGAATGGTTACTTATTTTTCGTTTAATGTGATCTATATGATTGTGTGCAATGATAAATTATGTTTTAAATTTGTCGATTATAGTGTGATAATGGATACGTATGTACTACAAAAATGATTTTAAAACACTGTTAAAGGATTTGATAGCATTTTTAAATGTTGTTAAAGCCTTTAGTAGCATTTACGAAATGCTATTATAGTTAATAATAGCGTTTTATGACCGTTGTACAACAACATATCATTGTAATATAGGTTTTTTTTATAGTATTTCATGAACGCCATTAAGAAGGATTTTTATAGCATTTTGAAAACCCTATAAAGGACATGTTTTTTTTACTCCTATGTTGCAATTATAGGTCATTGACTTATTACAACTTGTTGATTTACACCGTTTATATAAATGCAACAAAAGCCTTTTATAGAGTTTTTTAAATGCTATTAAAGAGTCCTTTTGTTGTAGTAAGGTTCCAAGAAATTTTCTGGAAAAATGCACATAGAACTTCCACTCACCTTTGAAAAACTGCTTATACTAGTCAACATATTTTATGTATATGTAAGAATTTGGTCTTTGGATCTCTTCTTAACAAAGGAGTGAACATATGTTATAAAATTAATTAAAGTTTATAGAAATCAATTTAATTTTATAAAAATTAACTAAGTTAATCAAGTTTCATATAAACTAATTAAGTTCCATGTAAATTAATTAAATTTACATAATTAAGTTTCACACACACGTATATGTATGTTGTATAGTTATAAATGCTAATTGTTGAATTTCTTTTTTATAGGTAATTACCCATTTATGGTATATATAAATGACAACATGCTGCGGCATATTAGCGATTTGAAGTTCTTTTGAAGTAACAACTTTTTGGTTTTCACATTTAATCGACATGTGTAGTACGATCCTTTATCACTTGTATTATTTACACTTTTAATGTAATGTTCATTAAATACCATGACATATTATGCATCATTCTATATGAATGTTGAATGGTTACTTATTTTTCGTTTAATGTGATCTATATGATTGTGTGCAATGATAAATTATGTTTTAAATTTGTCGATTATAGTGTGATAATGGATACGTATGTACTACAAAAATGATTTTAAAACACTGTTAAAGGATTTGATAGCGTTTTTAAATGTTGTTAAAGCCTTTAGTAGCATTTACGAAATGCTATTATAGTTAATAATAGCGTTTTATGACCGTTGTACAACAGCATGTCATTGTAATATAGGGTTTTTTACAGTATATCATGAACGCCATTAAGAAGGATTTTTATAGCATTTTGAAAACGCTATAAATGACATGTTTTTTTACTCCTATGTTGCAATAATAGGTCATTGACTTATTACAACTTGTTGATTTACACCGTTTATATAAATGCAATAAAAGCCTTTCATAGAGTTTTTTAAATGCTATTAAAGGGTCCTTTTGTTGTAGTAAGGTTCCAAGAAATTTTCTAGAAAAATGCACATAGAACTTCCACTCACCTTTGAAAAACTGCTTATACTAGTGAACATATTTTATGTATATGTAAGAATTTGGTCTTTGGATCTCTTCTTAACAAAGGAGGATTCAAGATGGTGTATGAGTCTGATAAGATAGCATTGTCCAAGAATGGAGAATTTATTGGACAGGGATACTCTTGTATCGGCATGATTAAATTGAATTTAATAAAGAAATATTCTGCTTATATTATTGATTCTATTAGTTTAGGGCATGTGATCAGGACATATTAATAATAATTCCTTTAAAAATATGCATAAATTAGGATTAATTTCTGATTATGATTTCGATTCTATCTCTAAATGTGAAATATTTATTCAAGCAAAAATACAGCGAAAATCCTTTAAATTTACAGAAAGGAAAACCGATTTGCTTGATTTGGTATATAGTGATGTGGATGACTTAAAAAAATCATATCATTTACAGTGGTAACCATTACTATATTGATGATTATACTAGATATGCTTATATGTATCTAATGAAAACTAAAGGTGAGGCTTTTGATAGATTTAAAATTTACAAAGCTTAAGTGGAAACGCAATTGGTAGTTAAAATCAATGTCGTGGTGGTGAATATTTCTGAAATGAATTCAATTTTTTTTCTAAACATAATGATTTAGTTCACCGGTGCACTTCCCCTTATACAACACAACAAAATGGTGCTGCTGAAAGTAAAAAAATAGAATTTTAGTAGAAATGGTTAATGTCATGCCTATAAGTTCAAATTTACCAAATAACTTATCGAGTGATGTTATGTTTTCTACATGTTATATTTTAATAGAGTACCACTTAAAAAGAATAATGTTTCCGCTTATGAATTATGGTTTAATATAAAATCTAATCTTACAAGACTTAAAGTTTTGGGTTGTTTAGCATATGTTAGAATACTAGACCCTAAACGACCAAAGTTAGGTAATAAGGCATTTAAATGGTTTTTGATAGTATATTCTCTTAACAGTATAACTTATAGGTTCCTAATTCTAGACACCTCGGAAGTTATAAAACCTATAGATGTAGAAATATTTGAAATTCAAGTTGAGATTCTATTCAGATTATCAGTCCAGAACCTACTAGACTAATGGTATAAATGACGATAACTGTGTTCCTGCTCAAAATGGCAAGGTTGTATCAATAGAAAATAATAGTACTAAACAAAGGAGAATGGAAGAGCAAGAATTGAGAAGAACTATGGTCTTGACTTCGTAACCTATCTTAAGGCAGTAAGGACGAAGTCTTAATTTGACTAGATATGTAATGAAAGTGGATGATGATTCTAAAACCTATTCCAAGGCTATGATTCCAGATATTCCATTTTCTAGAAAGATGCTATCAATGATGAAATGAGTTCCATACTGTCAAACCAAACTCAGATCTTAACTGATTTACCTTTTGGAGATAAACCCATAGATATAAATGGATATCCAAGAAAAAGTTAAACACAAATGGATCCATCGATAAGTTTAAAGCCAGATTAGTTGCTAAGGGTTATAAGCAAAGACATAGCATAGATTATTTGGACACATATGCTCTAGTTGCTCGCATATTTTCTATAATCTGTTTAATAGCACTTACATCCATTTATAAACTGTTTTTATATCAAATGGATGTAAAGACTACTTTTCTAAAAGTAGTTTTAGAAGAAGAGATATATACAGCACAAGCTAAAGGTTTCAAAATCCCAGGCCAAGAAAATAAAGTTTGCAAATTATTAAAGTCTCTTTATGGCCTGAAGCAAGCTCCCATGCAATGACATGGGAAGTCTGATAAAGTAGCATTATCATATGGATTCATTATTAATGATGCTGATAAATGTATTTATAGAAAATCGCATAACACTGATTATGTTATAATACGTTTATACATTGATGATATGCAAATAATTGTTTCTAATATATCCTGTGTGAACAAATGTAAGAAGTCTCTATCTTCTTTGTTTGATATGAAAGATCTAGGAGAGGCTGACGCAATTTTAGGAAGTAAAATCATTAGGAAAGAGGGGGCGTTCTTACTAACCCAATCTCATTACATTGAGAAATTCCACAAAAAGTATGGTCATTATATTGACAACCAACACCAACTCCTTTAGATCCTAGTATTAAATTAGTAAAGAACACTAGGTGTACCATTTCTCAACTTAAGTATTCTAATGATGTATGCCATGCAACAAACACCAACTTCTTTAGATCCTAGTATTAAATTAGTAAAGAGCATTAGGTGTACCATTTCTCAACTTGAGTGTTCTAGTAGTGTATGCTATGCATTGCACTAGACTCAACATTGCATATGTTATAAGCATGTTATGTCGATTTACGAGTAATCCAGGTTATGAACATTGAAAAGTTATTTGTAGAGTACTAGCTTATTTGAAAGTAACCATTAACTATGGTTTATCTAATAAAGAATAATAGAAGGATATAGTTATACAACCTAGAACAATGTAGAATCCAAATCCAAGTCTACAATTGGATGGATCTTTACATTAGGAGGTGTTGCAGTATCTTGGGGTTCCAAGAAGCAAATATGTATTTTTGACTCAACAATGTTGTCAGAGTTGATTACATTAGCAGATACATATAAGGAAGGAGAATAGCTTAGGAATTTAATAATAGAAATTCCACTATGGAGGAAAGCCATCTAAAGTAGCCTTGATTAACTATGATAATCAGACTACGATATACAATTTCTCTAATAAGACATATATGGGAAGTCTAGACATGTGATTCTAGGACATCAAAAGATAAGACAATTACGCAAAAGAAGAATAATAACTGTTGACTACATAGAAACAAAGAAAAACTTGGCTGACCCACTCATTGATAGTCTTCCAAAGGCGATGGTTTATATAAAATCGAAGGAAATTAGGACTAAGGTCTGTGAATGAAGGTTGATCATCCTTGATAGATTCCTAACCTATATTTTGTAAAGGACAAGCAAGGTTTAAAGGGCACCAACAAGTTAAGAGAATGGTTATGGAACATTAAATCAAGAATTCTCATTATGTTTAGCATTGGATTCTGCAAGAACGAAGGATGAATAAAATATCCTTAACTATTTTAGACAACTAAAAGGTGTATTGCTGAAACATCTAAGTGGTTTACCTTTATGAGTACAAAAATTAAGTCGTTTCCTAAGAAAATAAGAACGATTTTAAAGCAGACTCATGAACCCACGATTAAAAGCACATAGCCGTTAACCTGTTGAGCAATACAAAAGACTTTACCTAAGAAAATCAACATGTGTGATTGTTCCAGTTTTATCATTAGCGATGCATGGTTAAATATTCGTTTACCATAGTATCTTGATAAGGCTTTGAATGATTTACACTAAGTAAAGGTTCAAATCCAAAAGATGTCTTTCATTTATGTGTTGGTTTTCATGATGATGCAATTCCTTGACCTTGAACTACGTTAGGCTTGAACTCACTTGGGTACGTAGGCAATCACTCAAGTGATGCAGCTATTCCGCTTTAAACTTAAAATGTATTAAAATATTTAATCTTGAAATTAGGGGAAGAATGTGTGATATTTTCGACATTGCCTCCATAGTTTTTTCTTTGTTTTAAAGAAAGAAGAAGAGGGAAGGAAGAATAGTCTCACATCTTGAAAAATACGGAACTATATTTATTTAAATATAGGTTCCTCATGAGAAGGTTGGGCCCTTTGGGCTCCAAATGCTTGCTTTGTTTTGAGGAGGTAGTCATGCATAACCACCACGTGAGCCGCTTCCGCCATCCTTCCGATCGAACAGGGCTGGGTCAAGTTTGTGTCTAAATTGACAGAATTAATTTTCGTTGAAATGAGTAAGATTTAAATTCAAATTTAAACGAACATCTTTGGTGGGAGATGCCATAGTTGGTGTTGGTGGAATATTTTAATGAATGGCCATGACCATTAGCAATAGCTTTTGTTAATCAACAATATGTTTAACGCCCCCAAACTGGTGTGTATTAGAGCTAATTTGTAGAAATTCTACGAATTCCCTTGGGGTTTGTAATAAATTACAAAACCATTTGAATTTGAGTATGTAGATATAAAGAATAAAATAAGAATAAAATGAATATGCCCAGGCCATCTTCTTTATTCAAATTTCTGTCTAACAAGAGAAGCCATTGTAGAGAGAAAGAAATTTCAATCCTCTTTTATGAGGAAATACGTCTATGTTTATAGAGTTAGGATGTAGAGACGCTTGTTTTAATCCGTGATGTGGGACTAATAGCTCCATAAGGGTTGTGAAGGAGTGTAGAGACTTTGGGAACTTTGTGAAGGAAAGTAGGCTAATCATCAATGAATTTTCTTTGTTGATGGCTCTAATTTATTCCTCTTTGCTTTATTTTCTATATGTTATAACTTGGTTGTGGTGTAGCATCAATAATCATGAATTATGACTTCAATTCTTCATAAATTTGATGGCATGCTATCTTGATATGGTATGATGGTAGCTTCAACATTATTCATGTCCATATTGGTGTCGCATGGTCATTGTTTGTCTTTGTGCCTTCATATATCAAGAATATATGGATAGAACTTAAACGAAAGGCCAGATTTATTTCGTGAACCTCTTTTACTGATTAAGGAACTCCTTTCGACTCCATTGAAAGTCTCTCTCTTTGTTGTATGCAAAACCCTCTTTCGTCTCTATTAAATATTCCAATAGTTGTAAAGTCCCTTTGGACTCCATCGAAAACACCATTCCCAATGTCTATGTTGCCATGCTTTCGGTGCCTTTGATAGCCTACTTTCTTTAACACATGCAGAGCTCTGTTTCGGATTGACTCGAAAGTACTGCTTGGAACTAAAAGGAACATTTTAGTTAGATGATCCCTTTGAAGGGTTTAGTTGCTTCCAGGCTAATTGCTTCGAAAGGTGCCCTTGGCCAGATTGGCGATCTCTGAATTTTGTGCTGGTTTGTCTTCCAATGCCTTCGATGGCTTTTTGTTCAAATCGATCCTCCCCTTCCGCCATCACCCTTTTGACTTAATCAAAGGATACCTTTCGCTTCCTTTCTTTCAACCTAGTCAAAAATCCCTTTCACCTTAGTCGAAAGGTTGAGATGCGGGATCATGTATAGTATGCTAACTTGAACTCGGTCGAAAGCATGCATTGACTTTGTTGAAAGTTCAATCAAGGCGGAAGGTTTGAATCTGGGTCGAAAGGGTAGCCTTGAGCACCTCCAGGAAGCTTGGGTTTTGCCTATCTTTATAAGAAGCTACTTTCAACTTCATTGAAACGCCATGCATGCCAAAAACTTCCTTTCGACTTCATCGAAAGGTCAATTTTTCAATGTTTCTGGAAGCTTTTAAATTCTTGTCGATTGCTCCTTCTTTCATACTCACAACCTTAAGACTATTTTATGGATGACATTTAGCCCCTCACCTTGTATGAAAGAATCTTTTGTTCTTTAGGACAAATATCCAAGAATTCCTTGGCCATTTTCCTGTAAAACATAATGTTAGTATCATCTCTTGTTATCACATTAAAATCTTTATGTAAAAGTATGTACTATAGTTTATTCAATTATATTATTGGAGATAGTGTTAGAGTTTCCGGTGATAGGTTTTCAGAAATTCAAATATGGAATTAAGAGTCCATAAATTATCATCTGCAAATAATAAATGATGAGAAGTCCACAATAGAAACCCTTGTCTGATATGAATAGATATCTTGATATTCCACTTCAGAAATTATAAGAGAAGACCAAAAATCCTACTTTGGTTATAACAATAAAAAGTCTGAATCCCTGATTCTGGTATAAATAAGAAACTCAGAAATCATTACTTGGGAATAGTAGAACTCAAGAATCTTTATCTGGTAAAAAGAATAGAGGATCTGAAACCCAGGTTCGGGTGTTAATAAGAAGTCCAAAATCATTATCTGGAAATAATAGATGTCCAGAGTCTTTACCTGGTAATAAGAATAGAAGATCAGAATACCCATTCCTGGTATTTAATGGTGAAGGCTGACATACCATTTTAGGTAATTAATAATAGAATACTAAATAACAATTTTGGTAATTAATAATAGAAGACCAGAATACCATTTCTGATAATTAATAATAGAATACCAGAAAACCAATCTGGCAAATGTTCATGAAGAGGAGTCAGAGAATTCTTTCTGAATCTTTTGTTGGATGCGTCATCTTCAGGCTTTGATGATATCTTGCATGATATTCCTTTCTCGGGCCCGAGTTTTTTTATTCATTCGTTTTGGCCTATTTCAGGCAGAGTCTCTTTTGTCAAATTCTTATGCTTATTTAAGTAGTTAACCTTTTAGGCGGTGCCAATTTTTGGCCGTGCCCATTTCAGACAAGGACTTTTCTTAGTCCGTCGGACATTTCATTCAGGTTTCCGATATGCTCGACTAGCTTATTCTCAGGCGCTTGAGGACTACCCGGTCTTCCTTCAGAAGGTGCCTTAACCTAGCCATAGCATGACGCGACTAAGGGCTTGTTTGGTATCTTAGCTAGGGCATAGGTGGCGGGACTAACGAATTACTTGTCCTCCCTTCAGGAGGTGCCTTATCCTGGCCATAGCGTGACGTGGAGAATGGCTTATGCTGCTTTAACCTGGCTATTTCTGACTTTGGCATAGCTAAAGGTTACGCCTTCCCTCCAGGAGTTTCCACGACCTGGCAATTTTTGCATGGCCAACGGCTTTCTACCATTATTGGTTGCCTACCATTTTAGGTAGTTCAAGTTTAAGGAGAATTTTACTCCCGACCATGTAGACTTTTCTTAATGAATCATAGTAGAGACATTCCTAAAAATGCTTTATTCGCTCGGGTCGGAAAATATGGTTTCAAATGTTCTGCGTTCCAAGTTCTCGATACTATATTACCATCAAGATGGCATAACTTGTAGGCCCTTGGGGGAAATTCCTTGAAATTTATTAGTGGGCCTTCCTAATATGGTCATAATGGCCCATCTGATGGGTTTCTCGTATTAGCTATTGTTATTGTAAGTACCTCTCCTTGTCTGAATATCCTCGTCTTTACCTTTGAATTATAGTACCTAGATATTCTCCTTTGGTACTCAGCTGTTCTTAAGGGCCGCTTCATCTCTTAATTCGTAAATCAAGTCAAGATATTCCCTTTTTAGTACTTGATTTGGGTTGAATGCGTAGGCAATCCTTCGAGTAGCATTGGCACTTTCCACATCTTTTAACATACTCGATTGCTTGGTTGGTTAACTGTGGTCAATAAAATCATTGTCCAGTTATCTTTTTCGCCAATTTGATCCCATTGAAGCAATCTCCAAAAAGTCCTTCATGGGCTTCCTTTAGTATCCTTAATCCACTCTCGGATTTTAAACATAGCAAATAGGGAAGGGCATATCCTTTCTTGTATAGAACTTCATCCATAATGGTAAAGTTTAGGCTTGCCACTTTAGCTTTTGTGCCTTTGTTTTATCTATAGGTAGTGTCCTACTGATAATATAACACATAATCAGGGTTATCCAAGTGTTTTCATAGTATTCTTCCGTTATTGGAGCTGCGAATTCTTCACTTGGCATTTTCTGATCGATTTCCCCCACTTCTTGTGCTATAGCCCATGGTCAGGTTAATACTAGTAGCTCATTAGTTTTCTCTTATTTATTTCCTTAATACTGGGATTAACCTGAAAACCCACAGGCACGGTTCGAGTCATAGGGACCCCTCTTGAACTTCCCAACTTAGTCAAGGAGTATGCTTAGGAATTGTCTCCCCTTGATATTCCGTGCATAGAGAAATCTTTGAAAAGTGTAAGCATTTTATTACCTTTTTTACATACTGAATGAGTTTGGGATATTTTGTTTGGTATACTTGTTTGATTTGATTGACCATTGATTGGGAATCATTAAATACTTAAACCTCAAGATTTTGAGTTGTAAAGCAAGGATCAATCCTGCGACCATAGATTCATATTCTGCCATGTTGTTAGTTGATGAAAACCCCAATTTCATAGCATAATGAAGTTTGTGTCCATCAGCGGTAATTATTATGTATCTTACTCTGGTCCCTTGTTCATTTGAGGCACCATCTACAAATAGCCGCCATTTGGGTTTTAAGTCCTTTTCCTTGCTCTGAAATGAATCTCGTACATTCATTAATAAAGCAAGCCAATGATTGTCCTTTTATTACCACTCTGGGTTGATATTATATATCACATTGACTTAGATTGATTTCCCACTTAATAAGAATTATAGAGGTTTCAGGTTTACAGGCTTGTTTTTTCATTCAATAATAGATGATCATTAGACCGTTTTTGGCAATAAACAGTGGTAGACCAGAAATCCATAGCTAGTAAAAGATTTAGAAATCATTAATGCTTTGTATGCCATCTCTTAGGCTTGTTATCATTGATATTCAGTGTACCCTCCTTTGGGTATTGACATCTTGAGAGTATTATGTGCCACTTCTGGCTTTAAAGTTTTCTGTACCCTTGTTAGGGCATTGACATCTTGAGAATATTGTATGCCACTCCTAGCTCGGACGTCTTAGTCCTTCGTTGTTGCTACCATTGGGATCTGGACTTTTCGTCCTACTTTGGGCATTGGTCCTCTAGGCTGGACTCTATTGTCCCTCAACCGCCTCTGGATTCTGGAATCCACATCCCTTTCAAGTGATTTAGATCTCCATCTGATTCTTTTATCAGAAAAACCAGTAAGGTATAAGGTATGCCTTTGCTCGTAGACTCTTAATTGACCTCGTCAAGACAAAAGCTTCGGTAAGCATAATACGTCTCATACCTTGGGTCGCCCTTTATTTATACTCGGTGGGTAGCGAGTTTTTATTATTGTTATAGATTTTTGAGGAGACTTTTCTCATTGTGACTCTTGCTTGTTAGTTTAAAATAAATCTTTTTCAAGCTTTTTTTTTGTTAAAATAACTGTATGACCTTTCGGTCAATTCATGCATTTGAAGAATCCTTTGTAAAAATAGGAGCATGACTTTCTTGGTGGAAAATTTTCATTTAGATGAAAGAACTTTTTTGAAAAGGTACCCTAATATACCGAAAACCGGTTTTTCTAAAATGCTTTTGTTGGTTTAGTTTTTGAGTCATCAAGTTGAAAAGATTTTGGATATTTGAACTCTTTTGATAGAGAAGCCCATTCCTAGCATTGTTACTAAGAAGGGTTGTTGCGCTAATCTCGTGATAGAATTGTGACTATATAAGAGATTTAGTGGTCATGATTCACGAACAATAGTCTTTTAATTAAGAGTAAACTACTCTAATCAGAGTTTCGACGGTGCTGGCGAGCCTCGAAAACTCAAAATCTTTCTTTGGAAAATATAAGTTTCTCCTTTTCAATGATGCCCAAAAGTTAGTTTTGAAAGTTCTTTTGTCAACACATTTTAAGTCAAAATCTTTTATAAGAAGTTACTAATGTTAAACAACATATTCCTTCAAAGATTCTAGGGATTTCCTTGGATAAATAAGTATGTTTACTTTCAGAAATCACTAGTAATTAGTAATAGTTCTTCTGATTTTAAAATATTTTTCCAAAGTCTTGTTTGGTAAAACTCTTACAGACAAAAATTGATGTATATTGTCTTTCTTTTGCAGATTGTTACCATTCGGGTTTTTCATAACGAAAAAAATATCTTATTTATAGGCCTGAAAAGTCATGATTCATGAATAGATAGACCATATAGATAAGAATGAACTTTTCTAAGAGATTCCCTTCTTTTGAAATGAATATTTTGTACAACTTTGCCGACAGTCTGTAAACCCGGACTTATAAAGTTTGTCCTTTAAAGCAATGCTCTACAAAACCTCGTATTGAAACTTGACATACCTATGCTTGAAAATATAAATGTACTTGAAATTGATTGACACATATTTTCAAAATTAGATGATATTACATATGAAGCCTTCAACATGCTCTTATGTTATGTGTTTGAAATTTAACACCTTTAGAAATTAAAATATACGTATTTTGAAAGCTAAATACAACGAATAATATAAACCTAAATCTTGATTATATTCATATTTGAGGATAATTGCACTAAAAATCATTGCACATTTAAAACCTTATATCAAATTACACTTGACTGATAATATCTGAAACACTCAATACTGAATGCATACGAATCTTTATATATTTTCAAAACTCTAGTCAATATTACATGTTTAGAAACTTGTATATCGGATCCCTGATTTAAAAATTATTCATTTGAAGCTACATTCACTTGAAAATTCATAAATATGGAAAACCCTAATATTCTAGAAAATGATTTGCTTTTAATGTCCATATGTACTTATAATTCGTCATCTTTAAAGTATGTACCCATATATTTTCATTTAAAACAGCCTTAGCTCAAACTTTTACATCGACGTTGTAATTTCTTATTATGCATATATGCTTGAAGCCCAAAATCACACTTCTAAAATATTATTAACCTATATGGTGCCATATGTTTTAAATCTTATACACATGAAGTTTGTGTCCTCCAAGAGCTCAATATACTATATATGCATATTAAATAATCAAAATTATATATGGATGATGTTCCTCATACTATCAATGTTAGAGGATTATTTTCTTAAATATACATATCCAAAACCTGTATTTTCATACATACAGTACGACGACCATTTGGAAATTCACATGTATGTGTCTGGTATCTTCACGTGCTTTGCTCTCATATGTTAAAGGTTTTGCATACATTTTCATTTAATAACCTGCCATAAATGCACTCAATACTTGTCAGATTTAAAATGGAATATACATCTGAAAGTCTCTACACATCTGAACTTGTATAAAGTCCAACATCTGCTTAAAAATTCTCGCATTTAAAGCTTATACCTTTATTCTCGAACCTAAAGCTCTTCAAAGCTATGAGCATCCCACAACCGAAGTTATATTTATTCAAAAATTGAAATCATGTGTATAATGGCCTCTCATAGGGGTAAAACTTATGAATTTAAAACCTTTGTACTTTATTTAAGATTGTATATACATCATAAACTCTGTGTAATGCGACTATATACTTCAACATTAATGATATCCCATAAAAATCCCAAAGTATATTAAACTAATATATTTAGTAATTCAAATATCTTTATAGCATATATGTAAATTTATATGAGTTTAAAGCATGGTTATATATATACACGCATTTATGGCCCAATGCACTCAAAATCATGCATCTTCAACACCTAAACATTACTTAACGGTTCAATCTAAAACCTAATGATGTATAAGAATCGTATCTTCAAAGTCTGATGTCACTAAATGGAGTCATATACATATATATAAAACTCATATTTTACAAAACCTGACATATGTATCAAAATATTCCAGGCTTATCAATACATAAAAGACCCTACGTTTTAAATTGCATATATGCCTAAAACTACAACTTTCGAGTAAAATTAATGTATTCTTATCATTATAAATATTGCAAAACCAACTTAGTATAGACTTATGTACGTTCAAACCAAAACTAATACCATTATAATTTGAACTTCGTATGGCCAAGGCTGTAATTACTCGAGACTTTAACTCCAAAATCTGACATACATGAGATGACATGAATTTAAAACCCATTTTATGTACAAAACTAACCATGAACTTGTATACGAAACTGCATTTACCCGAAAGTTTTTTTTTTTTGAAGATGATAAACGTAGGGCCAAGCCCAAAACATGATGGGTTAAAAACCCGAAACCCAACAAACAAACCAAAACACGGCTAAAAACCCTAGCCGACAACACAAACACAACAAAACACAGAGGAGAGAAAAAGGAAAGAAAATGGCGAGAGGAAGACGAGGAAAATCTCAGTACTCTTTCTCTCCACCAACCCCACTCGTCTCTCCTCTCTCCCAGTACGATAAACAGTTACTGTAACCACGGCGCATCCCCTCAACGTTCGGATTGAGATTGTAATTACTCTGCTGAGTTGAGAGCGAGGGGAAATTAGCAGATCTAAGTAAATTACAACTTAGATCTGTTAATTTCTTACCCTTATCATCATTATTAACTGGATTCGGGAGCCAGCTAGGCCTGGTATGATCTTTAGCATGCTGATGAAGACGGAAGTCTCTTTCGGTAGCTATAGAGCTTTGGTGAAGTTCGCTAGCTTCGTTACTGGCGCGAGTAAGAAAAAATTCCAAGTGCTTGCTGCCAGCTTCGTAGCTCCAATCATCGGCTAAGAAGGCGAAGTTGGTTTGATTTCTGATCTTTTTCTAAGATTTACGAAGAATAACTTTACTCTCAGACTCGATAAGTATCCACTTCTGCTCTTTCTTCATACTGCTTTTGTTATGAATGCGGAAGTTTCTTTCTTTCCATATGTGAAAAACAGCAGTAGTTAATAGTATGTGTGCATAGTCTCTCTCATAGCTTTTACCTTTGAAATTGCTGTTGATATGATGTATGGCTTGCATAAGATCCATTTGACCATTGTTAGTGATATGCAAAATGTTTTGGATGTTATTCCATATGTAATAAGAATAGCTGCATTCAAATAACAAATGATTAGCACTCTCATTAACAAAATTGCACAGGGAACACAGTGGATTAGTAGATTTCCCCCATTTATTAATTCTGTCCCAAGTTGGCAATCTATTAATGATTGCAAAAAAGGTACAGAAAGCCATTTTGGGGCAATTCACTTTATTCCATATGCAATTATACCATTCAACACAGGGAAGTTTATTTCTGATGTTTTCCCAAGTATTTTTAAAAGAGAACTTCCCTTTAGAACTTGCTGTCCAGTCCCAATAGTCACTGTCAGCATGAATATCAATAGGAAGATGACTAATATTATTTTTGTGAGGATTAGTAATGGGGTGTAGTTGAGGTTGCCACCGATTATCTTTAATAATCATAGCTACAGAGTCATTAACCCCCCCTCCCCCACAGATAACTAAACTATCCCAGCCCACCCTATTAATAAACGAATCTTTCTTAAACCAGGGATCAAACCAAAGACTGGTTTGCTCACCAGATTTGAATTTTCTTTCTAAAAAAGTCTTACCCATAGTTCTACAATCCAAAATCTGTTTCCAAGCATAAGATTGATTGCTTTTAGGTAAGACAGTCCAAAAATTATTATTTTTCAAATATTTGGATTTCATCCATCTAGCCCAAAGAGAGTCTGCATTTAAAAATCTCCAGAACAATTTAAGATGACAGGTTTGGATAAGATCCTTCATATTTATAATACCTAGTCCCCCCTCCTTTTTAGGCCTACACACTCTATCCCAATTAATTTTATGATATTTGCCCCTCCATAAAAAATCTGCACATCTACTTTCAATTTTTCTAATAGAGGTAGCTGGAATATGAAATGTTTGAATCCAATACATAATCATAGCATATATAACAGTTTTGATAAGCTCTAATCTGCCAGCTATAGAAAGAAGCTTACAAGACCATGTTTCCATTTTACCTTGAATTTTATCAATAAGCATAGAACAATCTGAATCCCTAATTTGATTAATAGATAAGGGAAGCCCAAGATATTTAATAGGTAACCTACCTTCAGTAATATTTAAAGATTCTAAAATCTCATTCTTATAACTGCTGTTCTTACTGAAACATGCCTTACTTTTAAAACCATTTATTTGAAGCCCTGCATATTTGAACAATTTATCAAAGCTTTTTTTGATTGAAACTGCATTAGACTTATTATCTTTAACAAAAATCATGAGATCATCGGCATATATAAGATGATTAATAGATGGATGCACTTTATTCATAGCTGAAATGTTACCTTTAATCACTTATTTTTCCATAAGAATAGAAAAATACTCCATAACCATAGTAAAGAGATAAGGAGATAAAGGATCTCCCTGTCTAATGCCTCTGTTACTTTTAATAAAACCCTCAGATTTGCCTTGAATGAGAATAGAAAAAGTAGGGGTGTTAATGCATTCAAAAATCAAGTTGTAGAACTTAATAGGGAAGCCCATGCACTTCATGCATTTACCCGAAAGTTCTATAAATGAGAAACCCACTATTCCTTAATTTTACTTCTACAAAATCATTGATACATACATTTAAACTATAGAATCACTTGAAGCTTGTATTTCTATGAGCTTGACGCACTCAAAAGATACATCTGAATCATAAGGTCATTTAGGTGTAAACTTCATTCTTTCAAGTTCCATCATTATATTCATTACAGTACGAGAATTCTTGTCCATACAAATGGATACAAAATCTTTTCAAATGAACCTGACGAACGCTTAAAATACACATAATTAGGGTAGAATTAAAACTGCATAAATCTTATCTATTAGGGATATGTTCATTTGGAATTTAATGTACAGTCAAATGTATAAATGCATACATATGAAACTAATATGTACTAAAGTCATATTTTAATGGAAATTCATATATAAACTATAAAATCTATTTACTAAACATAATTTATGTATAAACTTTGATGTAAGTTGGAAATCTCATGACAAAAGATACATGGGACTCTGTAAATTCAATATCATATTCATTGGAATTGCATTTCTAAAATTTCATTTACTCAAATAATATTGTGTTAAAACTATACAAATTCTGCACAAATCACATGCACATTTAAAATTGAAATGGATTTACATTTTTATACCAAATGCTTTTTATAATCAGATACATGAAAATTATTTTGTATTTATTGGAACCCACATATGTTCGAGATATTTAAAACCTCTCCATCCAAAATCAACATATTTTTAAAGCTTAATAGATCCAAAATAGAGCTAACATTTGAACTCTTCTTTCAAAAATAAAAATAAAATCAAACTCACGTGCAAAAATAAGGAATTTCATAAATTTAAAACATGGCACTCTTTGTAACTACCATACAAATCGGACATATATTTATATGTTTGCAGAAATGTACTACAGACTGGTTTAATTTGAGAACCTTTATGCGTGAAACTTAAAAATTCATACATTATCAATTCTTTTTGAATCAAACACTTTTAGAAATCAAATTCATTTAAAATCATTTTCAATCTCAAAATTTGGTTTGCAGGCCTTTGTCAAGACCTAAAGCCTTTGAAATTCACTATAACATTGAATTTTAAAAAAATTGATCTAAAAGATTAAGTAATAGTCCCATACATTGGGGTCTTCGCTTCTTAAAAGTAAGCGATGCTTAAAAAGCAGTGATAAGAGATGGTCTGAAGTCTTCTTGAATCAAGGGCTTTTAATGATTGAACCCTTCGTAGACAACTGATTCCCTTCGAAAACAACTAACCTCATGGTAAGCCATTAACATTAGAAAGCATCCAACCTTCGAAAGTAGATAATAGTCGAAAGCCTCTAATCCCTTCGAAAGCAATCAATCTCTTGAAGACATCCACCCAATCAGAGGCAAACAACCTTTTCGAACGCAATTGAACCTACCTTTACTAGAAGCACCTACTCGAAGGCAATTGAGGGGATAGTATCCCTTCGAATGAACTTAACTCCGTCGAAGGGAAGTGAATCTAACTTCGTCGAAGGCCAAATCCAACTTCTATTAAAGGTCGAACTCACCTCTGTCGAAGGCAACCATTTCTTCGAGAGTAGCTAAACCTACCACTAATGGAAATACCTCCTCGAAGGCAACTGAAGCAGAAGCATCCAGTAACTACAAAAGCCTCCCCTTCTTTCACCGACGTTCACAAAAGCAACTTTTGAACAACTACGGAAGCTAATATTGTGGAAGGAACTACCTTTCGTCGACGAAAGAAATTTTTTGAATGACTGCGGCACTAAATTCCCTTTCGAAAAGCGAAAGGTATAATTTGATGATAATGGAAGGCTCACAAATCAATAGATGCAGAAGCTACTAAGTTTGATAACCACGAAAGCTTTCCCTTCGACAATGTCAAAGACCCTCAAATTGAGCTTGTTAAACACTTTTACCACCCTCTGCCTTCGACTGAGAAGGAAGCAAACCCTTCGATTCCAACATTCTTTTCTTGAAAGAAATTGGTTCTCTCGAAAAGAAGATAACCATCAAAAGCTTCCAACCCTTCGAAAGCAATCACCCTCGTTGGAAGTAGCTAAACCGACCACTACCGAAAGCAGCTTCTCAAAGGCGACTTAAAGCAGAAGTATCCCTCCAATAAGCATTCGAATTCGACATGTGAATTTTATTTAAGATAGCTTGAAGTGATTTTGAAATTCACATCTGCCTTGATTCCCTTTCGGATGATTTGAGGCTATTGATAGGAGATGAAGATGTCGCATGATAGGCGTATGAGATGGAATGATTTTGCTTTTGAATGCATTTGACGTGGATTATACCTATCAAACATTTGAACACTGCTTAGTTCTAGAATTTAAACCAAAAAAAGATTTGAATTTAAAATTAAAAACATGAAATTCAAATCCCATCAGGGTATTTTGGTCATGCGGAGGTTTGATCCCTCCTTCTAGCACTAAAAATGTTAACCAAAAATATGGTTAACACCCTAAACTAGTGTGTATGAGAGCTAATATATGGAGATTCCATAATGCCCTTGGGGTTTGTAATAAATTACAAAATCGTTTGAATTTGAACATGTAGATATAAAGAATAGAATAAGCAAAAAATGAATTTGCCCAAGTCATCCTCTTTATTCAAATATTTGTCAATTACATGAGGAGCCACGGTAGACAGAAATAAATTCCAATCCCCTTTTATGAGGGAATACATCTATATTTATATAGTTAGAATGTAGAGATGTTTGTTTTAATCTGCGATGTGGGACTAATAGCTCCATAAGGGTAGTGAAGGAGTGTGAAGACTTTGAGAACTTTGTGAAGGGAAGTAGGCTTCCCCATTGAATTTGCATTGTGGATGGATAGAATTTATTCTTCTTTGCTTTATTTTCTATATATTATAACTTAGTTGTGGTGTGCTTCAATAATCATGAATTATGACTTCGATTCTTTATAAATTTGATGGCATGCTATCTTGATAAAGTATGATGGTAGCTTCAACATTATTCATGTCCTTGTTTATATAAAGAATACGCAGACAGAACTAATACGAAAGGCCTGGATTTCTTTCATGAACCTCTTTTGATGATTAAGGAACTTCTTTCGACTCTATTGAAAGACTCTCTTCGTTATATGCGCAACCCTCTTTCGGCTCTATTACATATTCCAGCAGTTGTAAAATCCCTTTCGACCCCGTCGAAAACATCGCTCCCAATGTCTGTGTTGCCATGATTTCAATGCCTTTGATAGCCTACTTTATTTAACATTTGCAGAGATCTATTTCAGATTAACTCGAAAGTAATGCTTGGAACTAAACCAAGTTGTCTAGTTGAATGATCCCTTCGAAGGGTTTAGCTATTTTCAGGCTAATTGCTTTGAAAGGTTGCCTTGGCCAGATTGACGATCTTTGAATTTTGTGTTGGTTTGGCTTCCAATGCCTTCAAAAGCCTTTTTGTTCAAATTGATCCTCCCCTTTCACCATCACCCTTTTGACTTAATCAAAGGATACCTTTCGCTTCCGTTTTTTCAACCTAGTCGTAAAATTCATTTCACCCTGGTTGAAAGGTTGATATGCGAAATCATGTATATTAAGCTAACTTGAACTCGGTCGAAATGACGCATTGACTTTATCGAAAGGTTCAACTAAGGCAGAAGGTTTGAATCTGGGTCGAAAGGCTAGCTTTAAGCCCTTTTAACCTCTATGGAAGCTTGGGTTTCGCCTATCTTTGTCACAAGCTACCTTTCAACTTCACTGAAGCATCGTCTTTGCGAAAAAATTCCTTTTGGCTTCATCGAAAGGTTGTCTTTGTCGAAAGCTACCTTTCGACTCCGTCGAAATATCATCTTTTTCAATGTTTTCGAAAGTTGTTAAACTCTCATCGATTGCTCCTTATTTATGCTCTCAATCTTGAGACTATTTTATGGGTAACAATTTTGAACCATTGCAAAGGGATGCAACATTTTGAGCAGATGCATCTCTAAGCAAATAGACACATCTTCAACACTATACATAGCGACGTCCAGAACCGTTGCTATTCTTACAAAAAAACAACAACAGCAATTCTTATCTTCTTCCAGTTCGCAATACCAGTAATTTTTGCAGAACACTTTCATCACAGTCAGATTTTGCGACGCATGTAAGGTGTTGCGAACGCAGAAACATTGTAAATATATTCTCTTCTTCTCCATTCTATTCTCTACAGATTTGCATCATCCGAAACCATAATAATGTATTCTTAGCCAGAACAAGGCCATACAAATCCTGCATCTGTTTATGGTGTTCCAAGGCTTCATTAAATCCTGAAGTCGATAGTTTGATAAGATGTTTGTACTTGGTGAGTTGAACTATCATCTAAAAAAAATCTATACACTAGATCCTTGAAGTCAGAAATACGACATTATTGCCATCTTCCTCGTCTCGAACCACAAATTTCCCAAGAGATTTAGTGTTATATTTGCTTCACTAAAAGCACTAAAATATTAAGATAGGTCCAATGGTTGTGCGCAAATGAAAATCCGATACACTTCTTTTTACTGCAAGAGAGTATGCAGACACATACACAGAAAGTCATATCGTACATTATTTTGCATCGGTTTGTTTAGTGTAATTAATTGATGAGTATATAAATTTAATGGTTTCTTTGTATTGATTCGATATAGTGATATATATATATATATATGTATGTATGTATGTATGTATGTATATAAATATATATTGAATAAAGGAGTTAACAATTAAAGAAAGCAATGTATACATCTTCAAATTATTACTAATAGTATTATTATAAGAATATGATGTGGATATTAAACTTTGGAATAGAATAAGGTACTCAAAGAGTAATTTTATAGGTGAAGATTTTCAGAAAATGTATAAAGTGGAGTTAAAAGAGAACAACACTTGCAATTTCATTGTAACGGTATGGAACATGAAGGTAGTTATGAGACGGGTCACGGTAATACCAAAACTACTATATTATTATTTTAATTTCTTTCTTGTATAACAAGGATATTTTCATGATTTCAAATGCTTTATTAGTTAATAAATTCAAACAAATGACTTATGATGGATTAACTTGGAAGGACCAAAATATTCGTTTCTTGCAAAAGAAGAACAATTTGTTCTTACTATGTTTGTGTTCCTTAAACTCGCTCCATGTATTAAACCTAGAATGGTTTACAGCTTGCTGAAGTATCCTATATCTAGTATGTTTGGTTAGTAGCCTGGTAACATTGATGACGTAAGGTGATTAAAATATTAGGTCCAAATGCATATACCATGTTATGTATTTTATAGTAATTTCTAAGTTTGATCTTTGGAATTAAATAACAAATTAATTTAACATGATGTATAATTCCTATGGTGCTTAGCTCTGCTTATATCATATATACAATGTATTCTGTAGCAATTTCTTATGGTTCCTAGCTCTGCTTATATCATATACAACTGAAGAGTTTTTCCCAATACCAACTTTCTAGTTTAACAATCTATATTGTTCTAAAAGCTAAATCAGCCTATTTGGAAGTATTTGGACAATGCAATATCTGCTATAGTTCATCTCCTGTCAACTATTGTTGCTTTTACATGTGAATGAAAATCAAATACTTAATCCGATTAACTCTTATTCCAGTGATAAGCTAATTTATTACTTTTGTATTCTTCTACTTGAATTGATAAGAAGATGAAGGTTATTTTCTATTTGTTCAAACTATAATTTTGTAGAATAGCGCTTGCACCTTCTTTTTGTTTTCTACTCTAATTTGATATAGTACTATGCTAGACCACGTCCTTGGTCTTTATGTGTGATAATAGAAACAAAATTTACATAAAGGTGAGCAATGTTTCATTGGAAGCTACCGAGCAGGATATATAGGAGTTCGTTTCTTTCTCTATCAACATCATATATATCAAAATACAGAGGTTATTTTTCCCTAAAATACATTTTCTACCCTATTTTGTTTGCGGTAATGGTAATCGTAATTTCTTTTACTTGTTTACAGTGGAGATGAATGGTGCCAAAGTGAGTTTGTCACATTTACAGATGAACGGGGTGCGGAAACTTCACTACTGCTATCAGTATATGAACTTATCGGTGTTGCTTGTTTCAGCCATGCTTCGAAAAAGAACTATGTTAACCTTTTTCAATCAAGTTTATTTTTTGACTTGTCTTCACAAAAATGACCAATCAAGCTAGTGTGGCTTTGCCATTTTTGCATGATGATATTGACTATGATAATGTACTTTTTAAAAAATATGTTATTGGGTGCAATAATTGTTGATCAATCTGTTATCGTTACTCCGGCTCCAAAGAGACTAAACTACCAATTACCTCCTTCAACCGCCTTGTCGGATATGGTATGTATATCTTATTTTATATTTAGTAATTATTTTGTTAGTACTTAGTATTTGTGTATGTTATTGCTTGTGTAGTTTATTGAACTAGAATTTTCCTCGCTAAATGGATGGTGTTGAAAAAGGGAAATATCAAAATTGGGATATGGAACTTCCTTGAGGGTGTTAGATTTTTCTTACTATTCTTTATGCCCATAGTTTAGAGTGGACAAATAATGAATTTATGTTACCTTGAAAATAATACCATCTTACTTTAATCATACATTTGTATATTTATTTATTTAAAAATAATGTGACATATTTGAAGTTTATTTATTGTAAATAGGTGCTTGATATAATTTCTAGATTTTCTACCCACTTAATACACTAACTATAAATTAATTATCAATCGCAGGAGCACTCAGAATCAAATCCTACAACCCAAAAGGAAGATCCAAAAAGCAGAAGAAACTGTCTCAACCATGCTGGCAAAAGGCTTCATCCTAGGCAAAGACGCCATGTCCAAAGCTAAAACGTTTGACCAGAAGTTGCAACTTGCGTCCACTAGAACAAAATACTACAAAAAAGTTGAATATTATAATGTCAATCGATAATAATTTATTCCATAGCGTTATTATTTGTTTTTAGTTATTTTTATTTAGAGTCGAGCTGGCTATATGATGCTTCTGCTCCTCCAACTATTTTCCAGCCGCCATTCTCCTTCGATTATTTTCACATTCCCTCTTCTTTTTCGTTCCATTATTTCCCACATTGTTTATTCCTGAACCTAGCTTGGTCCAAACTAGGTTGTTACATAAAGCACACTCGATCCAAATTAGGTTGTTACATAAATCTCGCTCGGTCCGAATTAGCTTGTTACACGAACGTCGCTCGTGAGGTTTTACATAAACATCGCTCTTCTAGAGATTTTGTATGTAATTATTTCTTTTAAACGCAATTTGATGCGGTTCAAAGATAGAGGCAATTTTGAAAAATCTAAAAATTAATGTGGTGGGGGCATGAAAGGATGAAAAGGGGTTTTGAATAGAATTGATCCTCTTACGCAGAGAAATCAAATCCCCAAATTTCGAAATCAAATTGTACGGCACACTATCGAAATATATTAAAGCAGTAGCCAAAAAGAGAGAGAAGAGGAAAAACTCGCGACTCAAATAGCAACAGGCTAAACAAGAGGGCTCACCATGTCCATCGCTCCCTGACAAGCCCAGACTAGTAAAACTATGCCCCCACGCTGCTTCAGACTGGAATCGGTCTACGGTGAAAACGGCGTGACGTACTTATGTAGCTACCCAGAGGCGGCATTCGTAGGCATACGCATAGCGAAATGCGGGTTTTTCCAGATCAGCAATGGCAAAGGCATAGAAGGTGAGGCCTTTTTGTTGGTTGACATTATTTAGCTTATGGTTATTGTATTCAACGTGCTTCATGGATTCTTGTGAACCAAAATTGTTTGGTACTATTTTTTTTTCATTTTCTTTTGTTGAGTTGATCGGCCCATTAGGAGATGATGATGAATACATGTATGCCTAGTTAGTGCGAAAGTTTTTCCTTGTTCATTTTGTGTTATATTTCATCTGGGTCATGTTCTAACATGTTATTGGCATTTTTCTTGAAAGTATCAATGGTACCTACCGAGAACATATAACATGATTACGACATAATTTGATTTTTTGAATGATCAATAGATAGCATGTAGTATAAGCAAATAACCTTATTTAATCTTTTCATGTTTTAAAAAATTCAATTCCTATTTGAAATTGTTAAATGCATAATATAATGATTGAGTTATTGAATTAATTTTGCTTTGACACGTTATGGATGCATTTAGGGTAGTTTCTAGACCTATCAAAATATGACCCAACCACTAACCTAATACATGTAGGTTGGGTTGGGTTGACTCGTTTTTAAAAGGGTTATAAGTGGGTAATCAATTTATCCATTTAGTAAAATATTAAATTTTAATATAAACATGAAAAATAAGAATTTTGAACATGCAATGTAGTTTTCATACAGATTGACAGTTGTACTTAGAAAATAACAGGCCACCGCATCCTCATATTTGAACTTCTCTTAGTGCAAAAGTCGCTATTTTTTTGTTCAGACTGCAATAACTTCTTCATACCAACTCGGAATCAGGCGAAACTTCGACCGATTAACTCCCACATAAATTACAGATAGTATGAAACACTTGGATACTTGATTATGAACGCATATTGTAGTTCTCCAAGGGGACTGACAGTTGTACTTAGAAAATAACAGGCTATCACATCCCTATATCTGAACTCCGTCTAGTGTAGAAGCTGCTAATTTTTTGTTCAGACTGCAATAACTTCTTCATATTGACTCGGAATTAGGCGAGACTTCGACCGATTAGCTCCCATCTAAATTACGTACATTATGTAACACTCGGATACTTCATCATGTGAACGCATACTATAGTTCCCCAAGGGGATTGACAGTTGTATAGAAAATAGCAGGTTACTACATCTCAATATATGAACTCCTTCTAGTGCAGAAGCTATTATTCTTTTTGTTCAAACCGCAATAACTTCTTCATACTAACTCAGAATCAGGCGGGACTTCAACCGATTAACTCCCACCTAAATTATGGACAGTATGTAACACTTAGATACTTCATCATGTGAACTCATACTGTAGTTCTCTAAAAAACTAACAGTTGTACTTAGAAAATAACAGGCTACCACATCTTCATATTTGAATGTTGATAAAAATTAAAAATAAATTTTTAAATTTTTATCGGAATTCAAAACATAAAAATTAGAATTAGAATTATTTTTTATTTATTTGTTTTTTATTAGTCAAATCAAATTTAAATCTTTAAATGGGTTAAATGAGTAACCCGCTTGTTAAACGGGTTTGGTCATAAATGGGTTGGGTTATAAGTAGGCAAAAACGAATGGGTCATAAATGGGTTGGGTCAAACTCGAACCAACCCATTTTGACCCAATCCAACCCGTAAAACAGGCCTAGTAGTTTCTGACGAATCGCTTCTATTCACTTTTGTTTTTGAAAAATGAATATTAAAGTCAACTTTTCTTGTGAAATAAACATAATTCTTTCAGTGTGATGAAATATGTATTCTAACTAAATTGATGAATAGTATGATAATCTCATTTTTTTTCAATTTATTTACTTTAGGAGATCAAAAGTTTTAACAAGTAAATGGCCTAATAATAATAAATTTCTTATTACTGACTATGCTATTCAAAAACTGCTAATACATAAAAAAATATTCAAAAAATTTGAGATTTGAAATGAGCTTATGTAGCCGTAGGTATTACATTGATTAATTTTCTTATTACTATTTACTGATGGATGAATCTGGACAAGCTAATATAATTTGTCATTCAACTGCACTGGGTAATAAGACTAATTAATCATCAGTCAAATTATTATACTTACTAGTGTATGGCTCGTGCTTTGCATATGGTCGATTGTATAGTACAATTATATGGTTTTTGCATATCACATGGTTTAATTTTGAAATAAACTACACTCAAGAATTTTGAAATAAACTACACTTAAGGCCAAATGTAGACTTATCGAAGTTGTAAACGTATTGTCATAAGTGGAAATTAGGTTAGATGGCATCTTATTCTAGGGTAATAAATTTTATGGACAACAATTCTGAATAATTAGTTTTAAAAACAATTTATAGAAAATGATAAATTCATTTATATTTTTATGTTATACAAGATATATTCATTTATCATTATTTTCGTATTATTTAAAAATGATAATTTTATTTATCTATTTCTTGTAATTTGTCCTTAATTAAAACTAACTTTTCAAAAAATTTGTTCTTAAAACTTTTACCCTGCACAAAGAAGCCTTTCGAGTGAAAATTCCCGAAACTACTTGACATTTACAGGTTCAAGACTTAACATGAACCAGTAGCAGGTACGTATCTATATTGAAAACATATTAGCCTTGATGGTAACAAATTGTGTATACAGCAAGTTTTAAGTGGCATAGTGATTAATTAATTTATTTATTTTTGAATATCAAAAGAATTCATAGAATCAAGTTTTACTTATCTGAGGAAGTAATATGGATAAACTTGTGAACAACTTCACAATGCCACAAAATTGAATATATTGTTATAAACTAAAAAGAGATAAGAAGCCATTAGAAAAGAGGAGAAAATGTTATTCACACTGATATCAGTTACATAAGATTGATTGATCCAATTACATTACATATGCTCCTTTATATATAGGCCTTGGAGCATGAGATTGAACATATCCCATGATGTGGGACTAAATACAAAAACATAAAGCATATTCACTTTTATATTTACATATATTATAACACTCTCCCATGAATATGCATCTTCAAAATCTTGGATGCACATATGCTTGCTCGAAATTATTCCTTTTGAAACATCCATAACAATTGCTCTCCCTCATTATTATCTTACTTTTACATCCATTCAGTCATCATGAATATTTTCTGTTGCCTCGTTAAAAACCTCTATTAGGAAACCTAACAGAAAAACCTTGAACGAGGGTGCAACTTGAAATCATAGATATCATATAATGATATTCCTTTTAAAGAGTTTGATACTTGGGGATCAAAATAATGCCTTTAAACTCTTACTAAGAAAAATCCAATGGAAAATATCTTAGTGAAGAAAAAAAAAGTACAATGACATATCTTATTTCTCATTTCTTTAAACGAAGTTTGATTTTCTGGATCAAACTAATGCTTCATTAAAACCTTACTAAGAAAAACCCTATGGAAAAAATCTTAATGAAGGAAAAAAGGTACAATATAGTATGACATATTTCAATAATTTATAGAATCAAATAGAATTTGATACTTCTAGATCAATACAATACTTCATTAAAAACCTTACAAAGGAAAACCCTATGGGAAAAACGTTAATCAAGGATAAAAATAAAATTTAACTAACATGTTTGAGATTATTTCTTGAAAAAACGTTTGATTCTTCTAGGTCAAGATAATGCCTCATTAAAACCTTAATAAGAAAAAACCAGTGGGAAAAATGTTAAATAAGGGAAAAGAATATATTTTAACTTATTTTCAAATGTTACTGGAGAGTTGATACTTCTGGATCAAGATAATGCCTCATTAAAACCTTACTAATAAAAACCCAATGGAAAAAAATCTTAGTTAAGGAAAAAGAGTGCATTATAAAATACTTATGGATGCTCCACCTGATTTAAAAGTTTCCTCTGAATTCGTATTCATCTTTCTATAACTTAAATTGGTTATAGATATTTCTGGATCCATAAATATATATCTCATTAACGATACAATTTATTAATAGTTTCCTTTGATACAATCAAAATTTTCAAGATTGTTTCTTTCAAATATGATTTTCATTTTATGCATTTTGTTTGCTAGCATTATGAAAAACACATCATTTGCTTTCATTTTTATACTTCAAATCAGTTTTGTATATTGCAACTACGTCTTTGACAAATATTAAAAGTTCCATTATAACAATAATAAAAGCTGGAAGTAATCTACTCATCTTGAAGTGCATCAAGATTTTCATTATAACATTACTCAGAAGAAGGTTGTAATCTACATTCCATGTTCTTTGCATTCTTTATAATCATCAAAGTTATTTATATTCTTCACGAACTTATATATTTTAATAAGTTTTGCATATCACAACTAACATTTCAATGGACATTAAGAGTGTCATTACAAAAATATTTCAAAATAGGAAGTAATAAACTCATCATGAATTATATCAAGATTTTCATTACAACAATACTTAAAAGTAGGTTGTAATCTACGCTCCATGTTCTTTGCATTCTTTATAACTACGAAAGTTATTCATATTCTTCAGGAATTTGTATACTTTCATCATTTAATATGATTTAAACCATATTTATACCATCGGGGTATATTAAGCATTTTAAGTACTTTCGCTACTTTGCGGACTACATGTCCATATTTCTATATTAGTAAAGGATTCATGGTAGCCAATCATGTTTTCCTCTAATTCAAGATCCTTAATCTATTTATAAACATAAGTGCTTTACTATTTACAAATTTATCATCGATAATTATTTCTTATCAGTTCTAGACATGATCTATTGAGATCTCTTTATTTGTCATGTTTTAGGTACCAAAACCACTTTTAGGGTAATTTGACAATCATGTCATTATTCTCTCCAAGAGCACTCTTAAGTGTTTCTTCAAGAATACTCACCTCTTTTATTTGGCATCTTTATTATTTACTCCAAAAGTATTTCAAACTGACTTTTGTACCATATTTCATATGTGATTTACACATTTTTATCCTTTAGGATTCAAATCTATATTTGAGAAAGTCTACTAGGGAGATTATTAATAATTTATTCAAGTAACTTAACATTTTGCATCATTATACATGTTAAAAATATTTGACACGGATGATCAAAATGGACTTGTATATATTTATCCTCCCCCTAAACGTTAAGAAACATCGTGACATTAGATAATAATCATTTTTGGATTCTTATTTTGATCCATTATCATATTGCTACCAGTAAATACACCATACATATTAATAATAGGGGGATAATTCTTTTATCAATTGATAAGATGCATTCAAGTGATATTTGTAAGCTTCTGGCTCATGTTTAAATATGGGATTCAATTATGCGAAATTTCGTGAAATATGATCCAGTTGAAATTGTACCAAATTTTTCAAAAATAAGCTTCGGGTTTCAATTTTAGAAAAACGCAAAGATATTCTTTGACATTTTCATTATAGTTCAAATATGGTAGCCATTCATTTATACGTCCTGAAAACTCAACAATTTTCTTTTAAATTTGCTTGAGTATAGTGTATTTTGAATTAAGATATATGTACCATTTGGTAATACTATATGGGCTCTTCTGGACCCTTCAATTATATTAGCAGATTTTTTGTGGTTGAAATTTTTATCTAAAATATTTCCAGATGGTTCAAAGAAAAACGTCTGGTTTTTCAAAATCATATGACTAGTTGCACTATCTAGTAGGCATGTATTATCACTCAAATATTGATGGTCCATGTCTTAAGAATTAAAGACAATATAGTTGATAGTCAACTATTAAAATTTGTAAGCATTAAATAAATGCTAATACTTTCCAAAAAATATTAAAATGTACTGCTGATTAAAACATAACATTCGTCGGTACATTATTTCAATTAGTTCTGAAAGGCAAAACATACAAGCACCAACTTCCAACTGGTTGAAACTTCAAGTTCAACCACTCTTGTCTAGTGTTTGGAAGTGTGACCATCTTCTAATGGTCATAACGCTGCTTCAGGAATTTCTATAAGTAAAGATGATCTTTTTCAGTTAAATGTCTTATTCCAAGATTGTCGTGTATATGACACCTTAAAAATACAAGAGCCCTTGTTTTATCCTATTGGGACATATTACTATAATTTTAATAAAATTTTCTAAGCATCGATATTGTAATTGAATGTCAACATCCAACATATATGACAAAAAGTTATGTCCTAATAAGTCCAAAATTTTAAGTTCAAGCTTGGTTGTGTTTATCATATTACCAACTATAAGTGGAAATAAAAATGCATTAGCATCAAAATATTATTCATGGATATATAATTAATGCATTTCATAAAATAAGAACTCATATCTGATAGTAGTTAAAGTGAAAGAATAAAACATTATTGCAAAATAGAAAAAGACAACCAAATATAATTTATAAAAGTGACTATAATTTCTTATTTACATCATTTTGATAGCTCTAGATCCAATCTCATTAATTGCATTCATTAATTTCCTTGAAAATGCAAAACTACCCTTGAAAATATGGAAAGGCCTTTATATGGATTGATCGGTGGAGAAGAGATGAATTATAATCAAAGATTGTGCTGACTTTATTATGTTTACTTTCATAATATAGGCAGATTTTTGAATATGAATATGTAGTATTAAATAACATTTATTAATTCATAACAACCGGAATAAATAGAAACATAAATATATACCATGTATATACGTTATGATCCTTATCAACAATAGGAGATATAAAAGAAGAATAAATGTATGAAGTATTCATACGCATCTTTGTTGGAGCATTCTCATTAATCAATATATGAATTGCTATTGATCAATATATGAATTAATATATGCGGTTATTTACATATTTTAAGCTAAACGGAGAGAAGAAATTTGCACATCACATAGTGTATGAATAATATCATGAAAAACAAAATAGTTTGACTTGGCAACTAAAAAGTATGTTATATGAGTTACATCTGCTGATAACAATCAATAAGTATATTCTTGTAACATGACAATAATCAGTAAAGATTAAGCATATAAAATTATAACTATTGGAGTACATCTTTACTGAAAGAGGAAAGATGAATGAATTATATATATAATAGAATTAATGAGTGTATAAATATTAACGTTCCTTTTATGAAGAATCCATATACTTACTTGATGAGCCATAGGAATGAAACTTTATCTATTGTATATTTTACCCTTTTGAACGGCATGATTGGATGCATGGAAGAAGGAAAAAAAAATTAAGAAATAAACTTCCTGTTAGAATACCTTGTTTTCTAATAAATAGAAAGAGAGTATGAGAGTAGATATGTTTCTATTTATTTATTTAGTTTAATAAAAGCACCAAATATAATCTCTTCTGGAGATATTTTATCGTTACTAAATATACAAATCTCTTTTTAGAGATTTTTATTATTATTATTATTATCACCACTCTGAAGTGAACAAATTTCGATACATTTATTTGGTTTAGTAGTTAATATCATTGGCAAATATTTTTAGAACTTCAAGTTTCAATTTTATTTTAAAATAAAGTCTTTGTTTAGTACTTTAGATCATAAATGGTACAACTTGATTTTCATTATCAAATTCCAGGTTCGATCGCAAACATGGTTGGTATTTACCATAATCTGAATTAGCTTTTCTAATAATTCAAAGCTTCACATCTCAAATTTATATTTGAGTTGTGATATATAATCCCTTTTTTTAGGAATACGAACTTATATGCATAAGTTTTATTTGAGAACTTCAGGTCTCCAATATTAAATAAACACAATAAAATAAGAGTACTCTTCATAATTGTATTCGAACATGAGAATCATAATACTATTTCTCTTCGAGGAAATAGTATTTACCACATATTTAATGTTATTCCAATATTTTTTTTTTATGCTATGTCTTCTGGACATATCAACATATTCTTCTGGAATTGTTCGCTTATTTTTCTTCAAGGCTTTATTTCCGCTTATGAAAACTTTAATCTTTCACCTTCGTACAGATGAACTTCAGGTTCCTACCCTTTTACATAAACTTAATACGATCTTCTAGATATGTATTATCTTTATATTTGTTTCTCTAAGAAACAATGAAATATTTTTGCTGGAAGTACAAATCATGTGGCAAAATCATTTTTATAGTTCTCATTCAAACCGAAATCCAAACAAAAAGAAATTTCAAAATGAAAGCCTTTTTTTCACGAACCATGGAATGAGATCTAAAAGTTTAGATCTACAATAAAATGAGATCTAAAATGATAAGATTAACAAA
Source organism: Allium cepa (assembly GCA_030765085.1). Lineage (NCBI taxonomy): Eukaryota > Viridiplantae > Streptophyta > Magnoliopsida > Asparagales > Amaryllidaceae > Allium > Allium cepa. The sequence goes on from CM060941.1 coordinate 1,050,750,574, forward strand.
GTAAGATCTATAAGATATTATATATATATATAATGAAATCTGAAAACTAAGATCTATGATAGATAAGATCTAAAAAGAAAACTAACAAAATAAGGTCTAAAATTACATTTTAGTCTATAAAACAATTTTAGTTTCAGATCAAATTTAAAATTATCACGAAAAAATGGATATACATGACTAAAAATTAAATAAGAGATCCAATGATTAAAATCTATGGATCTAAAATATATATCATTTGAATAATAGTAAAATCTACAAGAGATCTAAAAAATTAGAATTAAAAATAATAATAAGATCTACAACAAAACAAGAATTGAAATACATGGAAAAAAAAGATGTACAAAGAGAATCAAACCTGAATAATTAGATCAATGTTACAATGAGATCGTCTTGAAGACTTATAAGAGTTTCATGCTGATAACGTGTTATAAGCTAAAAGAGATAAGAAGCCATTAAAAAAGAGGAGAAAATGTTATTCACACTGATATCAGTTACATAAGATTGATTAATCCAATTACATTACATAGGCTCCTTTATATATAGGCCTTAGAGCATGATATTGAACATATCTCATGATGTGAGACTAAATAGAAAATACAAAGCATATTCACTTCTATATTTACATATATTATAACATAGGTGGATTAATTGCATAGGTAGTATTATATATCTAACAATTTCACATGGTCTGGCGTCATATGTCAGGAACTGTAAGAAAATACTATAATAATTACGTAAATTCAGGCAATTTGCGACACTATTACCTATAAACTACCGTTCCTACACACATTCAAACTTTCCTTTTGTGAAATCTTTCGATTTTAGAATCGAAAGAAGCTATATTTGCATTCCGTAAAAGCATGAATTTACTTTAAAGTTATAATCATAGTCCAATCGCAACATGTATCTCTATTTACTCCACTTTGATCCATCGTCGTTCAAACTTTCTCCAAATCCATCCATTCTCCATGTGTTGCATACAAATCTGTTGAAAGAACATAACTTGCGAAACCTTTAGGCGATAATTTAAGTACTATTTTAGCAGCAATATTTTCTAGTTCACGACTTTTCCATAATTTGTGATAAATGATAAACCTAGCCAATTTATTTACATCAAGTGGAGGTGAATGCCACATATGCCACATACTTCATTGACTTTTTGCACAATATACTTGTAAAATTAGTTCATGGATAAAATCATTTCAACAAAGCACGTTATGACCATTCAGTTATATATGTAGAAATAATTTCAATAACTCTGGTATACGTAAGGGCAATCATATAAAAATTCATATGCATCATGTACGTAGTGTACTACTAAAATATGATGAAAAAAGTTAGTTCTCATTTTGAATACACAACATCAATTTGAGATCCTCACATATTATTTCTCAAAGGTTTGCCTATGTGGAAATGGTGTAACTTGAAGCTGAAAGATTATGAAATCATAATAGTTATGTTAAACCTTTATTATTCGTGATTTTTTTTAAGTTTCATGCCTACCTGTTTGAGAAGCATGCAGTGCTAAGTTCAAGTTGCATTTCAAATATTAGATTTATGGAATATGAAAAGGCGGACCATAATTTGTGTTTACCTAACTTTTAAGTTGAAACTTTACCTTTGTCTAATACTGTTTTCCCATTTCTATGAATGTTTTCCTTGGTCCATTTTTTATACGAAAAGCTACTTTTAAATTCGCAATAACAATACTTTGAGCCATTAATATAGTGTGTACTAGTGACTTTTGCTGAAACAACTTGACATAAGGTTCAACAACCCTAAATTCCAAGGTTATAACGTCTTAATTTCAAAAAAATGTTAGCATATATTGCAATATAATTGTATTTGTTGTTAACCCCGGTTATTTTTTTAAAGTCTATTAGTTTAACATACCATTAGTAGTAGACCAACAGTACCATTTGACTGTCTAATCCAATTAATAGTACAATTAATTTTGATTATACAGTAAATATTCATTTTGTTATTTGAGAATTTAAACCCTTCAATTGGTTTAAAATTTTAATGATTTCTCTTGCAGTTGCTAATTTTGATTGATTTACTTATATATTATCGTAAACTTACGCATAGTTTTTCTAGAAAAAAATATTAATCGCTTATTTTTCTTGGTTGCTTCACTTTTTTTATTGTTTATCACCTTTATCTTACTGGCATGATTTTTTACTTTCATAGTTACCAAATAATTATCAAAACTATATTTGAGAGCATTTGATATGCTACTCACTTTTTACGCTTCACTCCATTTTTTTTATCTTGAGAAAAATTGGTTCAAAAAGGTAATGTAATGTCAACACTAACCAACAAATCACACGTTAAATATATCAATCCATGAAAATTATTCACCAAAAGTTTAATTATAATTAATATAAACAAACAATTAGTTATAATCATACATATTAATATTAGGAAGGTCCATACCTAATCTCATCCGACAATAAACCCAATATATTTAACCATAAAACAAACCATAGGTACAATAGCATGACAATAGCATTTTGAAAATTTGTTTAATTTAGTGACAACTATTGGGTAGTCTAAAGAATTCAACAAAAAATTTCTTAATGTTGTAATATACATTAATAATAGGGATGAATATGCTAAATATGAAAGGGCATTATTGTAATCTGCACTGCATAAGTAGTCTATAAATATGGAGCTTGATTGTATTGTAAATATATATCTCTCTCATTCAATAGAATTGTTCTCTCCCTAATTGCCTCCATTCTCTTTATTCTGTAACACGTTATCAGCACGAAGGAATGCGAATTAATTATTGACCTCAACCTATTCACCTTCAAACTTTCCAACTTCTCAGCAAGTAATTAAATATTAATTACTCTGACCGTTTCTCTTCTGACCATTCCAATTCTAAGGCTATTTATATTCAAAATCCTATTATATATATTAGTGCAGACGAGTCTTTTAGAATATATCCACATACATTCTATTTCTTATTTCCTTTACAACAGCGGAAAAAGGAATTGTTCTTGCATTTCTTTATAAACTCGTTACTTTTCCTCTCTCCAAAAAGGTAATTGTCAATATCATATTTTTTTTGATAAAGCTATCAAGTCAGCACATGCTAGTTTGGGGTTCGCTTCTATATTTTTCATGTCTTTTCTTGTATCACTCTTATTTTTATTCTTTGGCTTCTAAATTCAATATTATTATTATTATTTTTCCCTTTGCGGATCTATTGCCAAATAAAATTCAAAAGTTTGGAATGGAATATACGCAAAGGCTGACTTTCCTTTCTTATTTGATAAATACATGAAAGTTGCAAAATCCAAATGTTTGGTTTTGTTGATACAATTTATTTTTTTGGTATAGTTGTTTGATACCATTATTGAAGACTTTCCATTTTTTTTCTTCTTTTTAGCTGGAAACAAACAAATAGTGAATGCTGTTGTGGCGAATATATTCACCTTATGCAATTTATTTTATGAACAGTTCACAAAATGACAAACATCGCCAAGCTTGAATTTAAAGCTTTGGATATATCTGGAGACAACTACTTATCATGGATACTGGATGCTGAGATTCATTTGCAATCTCAATGCTTAGAAAATGCCATTAAAAATGGCAATACTATGTCCCAACAGGACGAAGCAAAGGCTCTAATATTTTTAAGACGTCATATCCATGACGATCTAAAAACAGAATATTTGACTGAAAAAGACCCTCTCCACTTATAGAACTCCCTGAAGGAGCGTTATGACCACCAGAAGACGGTCATACTTCCAAACACTAGGCAAGAGTGGTTGAACCTGAGGTTTCAGGACTTTAAGTCCGTAAGAGAATATAATTCTGCAATGTTTAGAATCACTTCTAAATTGAAATTATGTGGAGAAAAGGTGGATGATGCACAAATGCTTGAAAAGACTTTCTCAACATTTCATGCCTCGAATATACTCCTGCAGCAGCAATATCGAGAGCGTCATTTTACAAAATATTCTGAACTCATAGAATGCTTACTAATTGCTGAACAAAATAATGAATTGCTTATAAAAAACCATTCCTCAAGACCAACTGGTTCAACTGCATTACCTGAAGTTAATGCTAATTTTGCCCACTCTGGAAGAGGTAGGGGTCGAGGTCGAGGCAGAGGACATGGTCGTGGACGTGGATATAACTCTAGCAGAGGTGGTTATGGTGGTTTTAAAGGTAACAAAACCACCAACTTTAAAAAGCAACAAAAGAAAATTGAGCCTATAAAGAACAATGATTCAGCTTCAGAAAATAAAAGGCATTATGAGGAAGTTTGTTACAGATGTGGACGATCTGGTCACTGGTCACGTACATGTAGATCATCAAAGAAAACAGTTGAAGAATATCATCGCTCGAAGAATATTGAGGCAAATAATGCCGAAAAGTTACCTGAAAACACTAACCTGAAGTTAGATGATTTCTTCGAAGATGACAATGGAAATTTCATTAATGATGAAAATCTAAGTGCAATGATCAATGATATGACCGAGTTGATCAATTAGAAATGTCTTGAAGTTTGTGACTTTCGTTTTATTTCATTAGCTTGCATCAATAAATCAGTTTGAAGTTTGTGTTCATTTAATTGTATTTCCCTTTGCAGTACTAGTAATGTGTAATGTGGATATTGTTTTTAATCAATAGCCTATTTTAATCATATTACTTTGTTTGTTTACATTACATTTATTTATGCATACAAATTTTTAATGATTGACTAATCATTGTCTTTAATTCTTAAGGTATGGAACGTCATTTGGGTGATGATATATGCTTACTAGATAGTGCAACTACTCATACAATTTTGAAAAACCAGAAGTTTTTCTCTGAACTATCTAAAAATTTCTCAGCTAAAGTCTCTACTATAGCTGGATCTGCTAATATAATTGACGGGTCCGGAAGAGCCCATATAATATTACCAAATGGTGCGCATATCTTTATTCAGAATGCATTATACTCAAGCAACTCTAAAAGAAATTTGCTGAGTTTCAAAGATATAAGAATGAATGGATACCATATTGAAACTATAAATGAAAACAACAAAGAATATCTTTGTGTTATTTCTAGAATTGAAAGCCAGAAGCTTATCCTAGAAAAATTTGGTACAATTTCAACTGGTTTATATTTTACAAAAATTGGCATAGTTGAATCTCACTCTATTAATATGAGCCAGAAGCTCACAAATACAAAGACATTGATTCTTTGGCATGATCGCTTGGGTCATCCTGGATCAACTATGATGCGTAAAATTGCCAAAAACTCAAACGGACATGATTTATCAAACCAATTGAATTTACCAAGTGATTACTTATGTGCCCCATGTGCACAAGGAAAATTAATCACTCGATCTTCATATAGTAAAATCACCTCTGAATCTCCAACATTTTTACAAAGAATTCAAGGTGATATATGTGGCCCAATCCACCCTGAATGTGGACCATTCAAATATTTTATGGTATTGATTGATGCATCAACTCGTTGGTCACATGTCTGTTTACTTTCTACAAGAAATTTGGCATTTGCCAAGCTACTTGCTCAAATAATAAAATTGAGAGCACACTTCCCTGATCATCAAATTAAATCGATTCGACTTGATAATGCTGGAGAATTTACTTCTCAAGTATTTGATGATTATTGTCTATCATTAGGGATTGAAATTGAACATCCAGTAGCTCATGTTCATACTCAAAATGGTCTAGCAGAATCATTAATTAAGCGCTTGCAACTTATTGCAAGACCATTGCTTATGCAATCAAAACTACCTGTTTCAGCTTGGGGGCATGCAATTTTGCATGCATCGAAATTGGTTAAAATTAGACCAACAGCTTATCATCAGCTTTCACCATCACAGCTCTTAATTGGATTTCAACCAAATATTTCACATTTACGAAAATTTGGTTGTGCTGTGCATATACCTATTAATCCACCACTTCGTACTAAAATGGGTCCTCAACGACGGTTGGTAATTTATGTGGGATTTGATTCCCCATCGATAATTCGTTACCTTGAACCTCTTACAGGTGATGTCTTCACTGCAAGATTTTCAGACTGTAAATTTGATGAGACAATCTTCCCACCGTTAGGGGGAGAAAAGACCGTTCCAGTAGAACGGCGTGAAATATCATGGAATAATCCATCTATGTCTTATTTGGATCCACGTACTAAACAATGCCAATATGAGGTACAAAGAATTTTGCATATTCAAAATATTGCAAATCAACTGCCGGATGCATTTAGTGACACCGCAAAAATAACTAAATCTCACATTCCAGCAGCAAATGCACCAGCAAAAATTGATGTCCCTGAAGGATCAAAAATATATATAGCAGCAAATGAATCTAAAGCAAGACAAAAACGTGGAAGACCAATTGGTTCAAAAGACTTGGCGCCTAGAAAAAGAAAGTCTAATGAAAAATCATCAATTAAGGAACCTCCTGAAGAGGTTATAAGTGATCAAAAAGATCACTCAAATGAAAATCCCTATTCTCCTAGAAGCGTGGAAGGAAACATTATCCCAGAAGAGATAAAAGAAGATTCCAACGATAAAATGGTACCTAATAATAATGAGATCTCAATATTTTATACGAACTACGGAGAAATATGGGATCGAAGTAAAATAATAATTGATGATGTATTCTCATTCGCAGTAGCTACTGAAATAATTGAAGGTCACGACCATAATGAGAATAATGAGAATGATGATAATGAGCCAAATAGCATAAATGAATGTCGAAAAAGACACGATTGGCCAAAATGGAAAGATGCTATCCAAGTGGAACTAGATTCACTTCAAAAACATGGTGTATTTGGACCAATAGAAAAAACACCAGAAAATGTTAAACCAGTAGGTTATAAATGGGTATTCGTTAGAAAACGAAATGATAAAAATGAAGTCGTGAGGTACAAGGCACGACTTGTCGCACAAGGTTTCCTGCAGAGACCGGGTTTTGACTTTAAGGAAACTTACTCCCCTGTCATGGATGTCATAACATTCCGATATTTGATAAGCCTTGTAGTTTCTGAAAAACAAGATATAAGATTAACGGATGTTGTGACAGCTTATCTTTATGGTGAATTAGATACCAACATTTACATGAAAATTCCAGATGGATATAAATTGCCTGAAGCAAAATCAAAGTCCATGTACTCATTAAGACTAAGACGATCACTATATGGATTGAAACAATCTGGAAGAATGTGGTATAACCGTCTTAGTAAATATTTGGTAAAAGAAGGATACGAAAACAATCTCATTTGTCCATGTGTCTTTATAAAGAAATCGGTAAAGGGATTTGCTATCTTAGCAGTTTATGTTGATGACATAAATTTGATTGGAACTCCAGAAGAGATTGATGAAACAATAAATTACTTAAAGAAGGAATTTGAAATTAAAGATCTTGGCAAAACTAAGCACTGTCTCGGTCTACAGATTGAGCATAGTACTAATGGCATATTAATCCATCAATCAAACTACATTGAGAAAATTCTAAAGCGTTTTCAAATGGATAAAACATATCCACTTAGTACGCCAATGGTTGTTAGATCTTTAGATATTAAAAAGGACCCTTACCGCCCAAAAGAAGAAGATGAGAATGTGCTTGGCCCGGAAGTGCCATATCTTAGTGTCATTGGTGCATTATTATATTTGGCCCAATGCACAAGACCAGATATTGCATTTTCAGTAAATCTTCTAGCAAGATACAGTTCAGAACCAACAAAAAGACACTGGAATGGTATAAAACATATCATGAGATATCTTCGTGGAACGAAAAATTTGGGTTTATTTTACTCTAACACAGGCATTAATCCAAATCTAGTTGGCTATGCTGATGCAGGTTATCTTTCTGACCCACATAAAGCAAGATCACAAACTGGATATGTATTTAATAACAGCAATGCAGCAATTTCATGGCGATCTACAAAACAAACATTGGTAGCAACATCATCCAATCACTCTGAAATACTAGCACTACATGAAGCAAGTAAAGAATGTATTTGGCTAAGATCACTGATTGAACATATTCGAAAAAGCTGCCAACTTCCATCAGTAACGGAAAGGTCAACCATTATTTATGAAGACAATGCAGCTTGTGTAGCTCAAATTCAAGCGGGTTACATTAAGGGTGATAGGACGAAACACATTTCTCCTAAATTTTTCTTCACACATGAGCTACAAAAGGATAATAAGATAGAAGTGAAACAAATCCGATCCCAAGAAAATCCAGCGGACTTATTCACAAAGGCGCTTCCAAAATCAACATTTCAGAAGATGGTGTACAAAATTGGTATGCGTCGGCTGCATCAACAAACTAATTGAATAATGCGTTATAATCCAGGGGGAGCGTATGAAATACGCTATAATGTACTCTTTTTCCTTCACTAATATTTTTTCCCATTGGGTTTTTATTAGTAAGGTTTTAATGAGGCATTATCTTGATCCAGAAGAATCAACCCTCATAGTAACATTATAAAATATATGTTACTTAAAGATGAAATCATGTTGTACTCTTTTCCTTGTTTATGATTTTTTCCCACTGGGTTTTTCATAACAAGGTTTTTAATGAGGCAATTACTCTTATCACCTTTACATACGCATATTCAAGGGGGAGTGTTGTAATATACATTAATAATAGGGATGAATATGCTAAATATGAAAGGGCATTATTGTAATCTGCACTGCATAAGTAGTCTATAAATATGGAGCTTGATTGTATTGTAAATATATATCTCTCTCATTCAATAGAATTGTTCTCTCCCTAATTGCCTCCATTCTCTTTATTCTGTAACACTTAAGAATATTTAGCGACTCTTTAAACCAAATGCTGCATCCTCATGCTAAAAGATATAGGTCAGAAAATCTTACTCTTTCCAGCACAATATGTACCTAAGGTTCCACTTTAGGTTGCGCAAAAGTTCTAAAAACGCAATAAGTAAATTTATTAAAAGCATTGACATGCTAACATGAATACACAAAATAAATTCATTTTATACAGTGGCTTATTGCATTAACAAATTATCAGTTTAAAAGAAAATTTTCATGCATGTTAATTAAAATTGTATGCGTTACAGTTATGATATAAAACCCATTTTGTAACAATTTCATAACATAAGCTAGAGTCATACTAATTCAGTTTTTTGTGTAACCGGTGACATCTAAATTCGTAAAACGAATAGTAACTTTTTTTAACATTCTTACCAATGGCTCATTTGGAACCACGTTTTAACATTCTTACCAATGACATCTAAATCATCTAAAGGGGGATTTCCGATGGCTCATAGCCGTCGACAGCAGTCGAAAATACCGTCGGAATATGCACCACGACTTTGATCTTATCGCAAAATGTTTCAACCCTTTGTCGACCACACAATTTACCGGATCATACACGTGGTTCCAAAACCAAGCAGCAATTTTTTTGATGATATCCCCGTTTGGATGTTGTGATTCGTAAATACTGCATATATAGAGAATATATTGCATTATAATTAATACGCGCATGTATTATTCAAGTAAATAATTATAAATGTGTTATTTATTAATACCTAACAAATGGCGCAACTTCTGCAAAGTTAAGAAGAACATATGTGTGCGCTACATGGCAATCTCTGTCGTCTAATCATACTTCCACACATTTTCCAATAAGGCGTCCCTGCTATCTAAAAATAGATAGCATTGATTAAAAAAATCTTGTTCAATGCCTTCATCATTTCGCGTTGCACTTTCAAAAAATAAGTTCGCATGGTCATTGAAATAATGAGAGAAAAGGAACGAAGCTTCTTTTTCGATATATGATTTGCTTATCTAACCTTCAACTCGTGCTTTTTATCTCATTCTTTCTTTAGATGATTTAAGTACCTAGTAAGAATAATTATAATTAATTTTATTACATGTAGTTAAACTAAAATTTAACATACTCAATATTAATACCTTCCAATGGGATACATCCATCCATGTTGCACGGGACCTCGAAGACGTGCTTTTAAACGGAAGATGAAGTGGTAAATGCTCAATTGTATTAAAGAAACCAAGAGGAAATATTTTCTCTAGTTTGCATAGCAGTATAGGAATTTCTTTCTCAAGTTTACGTAGACGATCAACTTTTAACGTAGTCGAACAAAGCTCCTTATAAAACAAACTAAGTTCTGTTACAACCGTCCAAACTTTTATGGGCAACGGTTCTTTACAAGCGATGGGTCGCAATTGTTCAATCATTACATGACAATCGTGACTTTTCATCCTACCCAGTTTACCGTTCTTGTATTTGACACATCTACGAAGAGTAAAGGAGATCTCATCAGGAAATCTTAATCCTTTCACCAACTTTAACGGTAATTTAACTTAGTTACTGTCTAGCTTGTAGCACGCTTTGGGTTTTTGTGTCATCTGTTTTCATATGAAGCTCATGACGATTGTATGTTGTTTCTATATCACGCCTTGATTTCAAATTGTCTTTAGTTTTCCCTTGAACATTCAGAACTATGTTAAATACATTATTGAACATGTTTTTTTGGTTGTGCATCACATTGATATTATGACAGATTATGAGATTTTTCCATTAAGGCAACTCTCAAAATATACTTAGTTTGCACCAATTATGGATTATCAATTTACCTTGAATTTTAGTTTGGTTTCATGTATCTTTGGATAATCCTTTACAAAGTCGTAAATACCTTTGCTTAACCAAATCGTTGGCGTTCGCAAGATCTTAACTCTATAGTTGTAAAGTTTTTTTTAACCTTTTCTAAAAAGATGATTAATATGGAGAAACCACCGATGACAGTCAAAACATGAAATTTTCTTCCCACGCGGTAAAAAAACACTCGTGTGTCTTCCATGCAATAAGGGCAAGCTAGACGACCAGTCGTACTCCAATCCAAAAGCATTGCGTACGTAGGAAAATCGCTTATAGTCCACAGTAGAGAAGCGAACATACAATTTCTTTTTGAAATGTCGTACGTTTCAACAACTTCATATCACATTATGTTAAACTCTTCAATCAACGATTGTAAATATACGCTGATTCTTTGTGTAAAATTACCAGGATAAGGGATGACAATAGTGAGAAACATATACGGAGTTTCCACACACATCCACGGAGGAAACGGTAAGGTGTAACGATCATAGGTCAAGATAAATATTTTGAACCAAATTGAGAGAACGGTGAAAATTCATCCGTACATAAAGCAAGTCTAACATTACGGCTCTCCGCTATGAAAGGGGGATATGTCTTACCAAAATGCTTCCATGCTTCTCCATTAGTTAGGTGTGTTAACATATCTTCTTCGTGTGCTCTCAAACAGTGTCATCTCATATGATGCGCAGTTACAGAAGATGCATATAACCTTTGAAGCCTAGGAGTGATGGGTAAGTAATGCATACGCTTGTATGGAACTTCCTTTACCTTTCTTTCTTTGTTTATATCTTTTCTGATTACATATTTTATAATTTTTAAGGTTAATGTCTTTTTTCCAAAGTAACATGCAACCATTTAAACATGTATCTATTTTTTGATACGGTAAATCAAAAGCAGGCGTAAGCTTTTTCACTTCATAATGATTATCGCACATTAAATTATTGGGTGGCATATGCCCACATTAAATTATTGGGTCGCATATGCCATTTTGCAGTTTGTATTATAGCTGTAAACTGAGCTTCTATGATGTTGTGTTTTGATTTCATCGCAATGTATTCTACAGTTATTGATAATTGAGTACTTCTTGTATAACCATCCAAATGGGTTTTTTTACCGGCATCCAATAAATCATAAAAAAAAGTTCCTCCAATACTTGGTTGTTATTCGACATTAACAACGTTACCATCAACTTCAACAGTAGGAAATATCGAACATGCTGCATCTTCAACCATATCTTTTATGATATTCGTTTGAACAATTTCATTATCCACCTCATCCGAATGTACGTGATTAGATGCTATAAGTCTCCCTGACGATCCTACACCAAATAATTCGGCGCAGAACCATATTGGCGCAAATGAACTATTACCATATCCAGTATCAAATCACTACAAAACAAGACGACTAAAAGGCACCGCAAGCCATCGCCGGCTGTCTTGAAAAGCCATCGCTGTTTAAGTCGCCACCACACAGTAAAGCGACGGCTTAAGCGACGACTCCGTCACCAAAATATCGATGGTTTGCAACGCCAAGGTGGACACGTGGAAAATTAGTTAAAATAGATATGACACCACAAGCCATCACTAACCGTCGCTAATCTAAATATTATCCATCAATCAACCAAAACCAATCAAATGGAACCACCCAAATCTATAAAACAATATAACCATACAACCAAATACTATTCATCAATCGCATATATACACAAATGTCCATTAAACCTTCAAACACAACAATCAACCAACATGTATCAAATATATACACAAATGTCACTTGATTGGAAAACAAGATGCTGAAAATCGAGCAGAAACACAAGCATACCTACTCATCGTCGTCGCCCAACCCATCTTCTCCGGGTATTGTCTCATGTTGTGCCAAGTAGGCTGCAATATACTCATCCAGCTATTGCGCCAGTACGCTCTTCCTCCAATCGTTTATCTTCTCCGGCTGTTTTTTTCATTTGAGCAATCTCCTCCTCGTCTTGGGATCTCCTATAAACCCTCTGGGATATTAACGCTTGTGAAATAGTTGATATTTAGTTATAATTTATGAACATTATAAACGATATGAACAAAAATAGTTGATTAATTATGCGACTAATATTTATAATTAACTATTGTACATTGGTTGCAATTTATTTATTTCAATTATTTAGCTTTCTTATTCAATTTATAATTTGTTTACTTAAGTTTAAATTCATTTGCATGTGAGAATTTATACATTAGTAAATGAAGAAATTTACCTCCTAATTTCCATAGCTGTACCACCTATTTCGCAAAGGGGGATCAATAATGGCATTCCAAATATGGTTCGACTCCTCAAACGTAACCTCTGTCCAGCCGGTGGACTGAGCTACTCAAGCCAACTCCGCTTCGTACCTCTCATGCATTTACGAACAATTGTTAGACGTGATAAATATTCAATTTAAAGTTTATGAAATGTAAAATGAAGGAATATGAAACATTGTCATTAAGGATAAGCGTGTTTACCAATACGAATCTAGATTTATCGTCCATCCACTCATACGAAACGTTACATTTCTTATCTGTCTATTCAACGGCATGCGTCATGGTGCAACACCTTAGTCGTAGTAGGCTCGCGAATGTATCTCGCTGTTTGAAAATATATACATATGACTAAACAATGTTACAAATATGATTAAACAACATTTTAGATTTTTATAAAAACAATTTATAAATTAACCAACTTTCTCCTGTGTTCCTGGAAGGATTTAGAGCCGCCACGATGCAAAGGATTTTTATTCCTATTAGCACAATTCCGGACAGATAATTCCTACAAATTTAGATACATGATTAACAAAATTACTGCAATTAACATACGAAATTTAAAAAAATAACAACAATGCAAATGTATATAACTTACTTTCACTTCTGGAGTGTCCAGAGCCGGAGATACTTATCCCACACATCTGTGCCCATCCAATTTGGTTTTTACCTGCATTATTAGCCTTAAACTGAGTGTCCATATAATTTTTTCTTATCCTTTTATTCCAGTGATTGGTAAAAATATCTATATCCTCTAGATCTACACGCATGGCTGCCTGCATATTGAAATTAGTTTGAACTATCTAAATTATATTAATTTCCAACTGAAACTGAAACTTATACTTACGAGTACATTAGCCAAAATAACATTCTTGGTATGTGGTGGGATGTCGTCCCATTGAGGCCAACAACCAGACATCCTACTCATAAATGCCTTCTTGGAAACTTGTAGGATGAAATTCGAAGGCTCCACCTCAAAGCCCCTATACAAATTTTGATGTAGATATTTAATAAATTTAAAAAAGATACTTCAAATAAATTTGATATTTACCTGGTGCTTTTCAGAACTACCTCTGTCAGTGAGCGTAAATCGTATGCAGTGCCGCTGACACCCACACCAGAAGATGGAGAAGGCTCGGATCTCTGACTACGTCTCCTGCCAGACATATCTACCATAGTGATATAATATCACAGAATGAAAAGACATAAATTTATTAGTACAAAGCATGTTTCAGTAATCATCACATAAAACTTCCACTAAATCATAATAAATGGGACAAGATCTCATAAATACAAATATAGAAATTTCAAAACAGAATAGTACATAGCTCAGAACATGCTCATCGTTAATAAAACATAGCTCATAATAATATGCAGCTAAGAATAATACATTATACAACAAGCAATGTAAATATTCATATTTTTTAGTCTTCGTCGTTATCTAGATTCAGACTCGGTCTCGTACTCTATCTCGTTTTCTTCGGTACTTTCAAATGCATCTAATAAAACATTCGATTCATCATTCAACGGCCCTAAGTCAATGTCATCGGTTATTATTATTTCTGTATTTGGTTCAAGATCCGCTTGATATGCTGCTTCGTTAGGAATATTATTTCCATCAAACGTAAATCTTGGCTTTATTTTAAAAATAGCCAACCAATCCGCTTTATTTCTTTTTAAGGATGCATACAGAGAGAAATAAACTTGTAATGCTTGCTTGACTAATACTAAAGGATCATACTTATAGTAATGTGAAGTGTGCTTTATTTCAATAAGCTTAAAACCTTTGTGCACGTTGATTCCAGAACTAGGACATTACTGAACCTATTGCATTTGAATAAAAAAAAAATTCTATAAGTTCTACATAATATGTCAACTCTAGAACTTGTGTTAAGATGCCGTAAAAATCTTTTATATGCTCATCTAGATCATCACTACCTTTGACAAATACACCGCTGTTATATGTTAATTTTTCAGCCCCGTAATCTTTCGTGTAGAACTTAAATTCAGTGACGAAGAATATTGGATAAGTCTTCACACTTATTTTTGGTTCGATTGCAAGATGTCGTAAATCTTCATCGAAGACACGGTTTCTTGGATCATAAACGTAGTTCGAAAACCATTTAGCAAATTCTTTACTGAGATCGCCAGATGGATGCTGTGATTCGTAGATACTGCAAATATGTAATGTAACAACCCGCATACTTATCAGTTATATATTTAAATATTTTATTTAAATATAGCGTCGTTAGTCGGATTTTGAGTCCGAAATGTTACTTTTTGCAAACGGTCGAATTTGAACTCAAGATCACTTCCATTGAGTTCAAAATGTCGTTTGCGATCTTTTTGAGTATAATCTTTGATATGTTTGGAGTAAGTTGAATTTCGCTACTTTTTCTATTGGGTTTAGGGTTTGGGTTCAACCCACTAGCTTAACTAATACCCTAACTCAGCCCTCTCCTCTCCATTCACTCATTCCTACTCCTCAAACTCATGCTCCAACTGAGAATGGTGGAAAGAAAAGGGAATTAGAGACTCCAAGCCCTAGTTTCTTCTTTGCAAACTTGATTCTTGCTCCAATATCAAAGAGAAGACATAGGTAAGCTCTTCTTCATCTTCGCTATCTCTTTCTCTCTTCAATCTCAGAAATTCCTAAACCTAAACTTAGGAAATATTTGTTTGATCTTAGATTGAAGCTAGTAGAGTTGAAGTAGAGAGTGGTTGGCCTTGTTCCTTTGCATTTGAGCTTCATCTTCTTGTTCTTGAGTTAAAAAGGTGAGTTTTGAACTCACATCTACTTCTCTTGATTTCATTGATGTTGGGTATGAATTCCTAACACCTTGTTCATATGCACTTGCTTTTGGTTTGGATTGAATTGGTGAAATTCCAAAATTTTAGTGTTTGGGTTCAATTCGTTAAAGATCCTAACTTTGATGTTTGAATGTGGTTTTGGTTGCGAATCGGAGAGCTAATGGAGCTGGAGTATCTATTGATTAAAGCTCCTTAGGTCCATTGCTCGAACGGTCGCGGTTTGGAAGAATTTGCATTTCATTGAAATAAGGCAGGAAGTGCAAAATCATCAGGTTCGGCCGACCGGGCCCTGTAGCCGGTCGACCGACATGCTCATGTCGAGGTTTTTTTATTTCCTGCATCTGGCCAGCCGACCGAGCCCTGCAACCGGTCGACTGACCTGCTCTTATTTTGCTGTTTTCCCTATTTTTGCATATTTTGATTTGTTTTCCAAATTTTATTGATTCAAGTTGCTTTTTAGTGGTTGTCATTGCATCTTTGGCTTTGATAACTTATCTTTGACTTCATTCACGGGTTTTCATAAATAATCCTTCTAAATCGTATTAAAAGTTTCCTTCTCAAATTCTTAAATTCTATTTAAAATGCACATACACAATTTCGCACTTCGAGCGAAGTGGAAGGGTGATTAAATGGTTGGGCAAAACACGGACCATGAATCTATGCGTTTATCCTTCTGATTAATCCCCGACCTATTCAATTGATCGTTTTGACCTTCGGGTTTGGTTTATCGATGATATGAGGTAAACTTTGTACAGCTTTGAGTGTGAAAGTGGCTGACGGATAGTAAACCGTTTAGTGCGAACGAGTGGTTATGGGACGCACGTTAACACTTTTCGGATTCCTTTTCGAGAGTTGTGACACATTCCGCCAGTTAGTGGTGTCCAGTACTGGGCCTTCGGACCTTCACCACTACGGCTTGTCGCCCTATAGTATCGCTTTCTATGTTGGTCGTTATGAGCCGCATGGGTGATATTGGGTTTGTTGCCTTCAGTATCACTTTTGGAGTTGGTCCTTTGCCCCAGCTCGGAAGATATTTGGGATTGTCTGTTGCCTTTGGGATAGTGTCTTCGGACTGTCTCCTTCTGGCTTGTTGCTTTTAGTAGTGCTTTCGTAGTGGTTTCTTCACCACCGCTCGAGAGATATTAGAGTGGTTTCTTCACCACCGCTCATGAGATATTTAGGTTTGTTGCAACTGGAATTTTCTGATGTTTCACTGATATGATTATATTCCCTTGGTATCGTCCATCGGTGTTGGTCTTTTTGAGCCGCACGATATATAGCGATTACCTTGTGGAACTTGTATACCTTATGGATAATTGTTATTTGCCCTTTGGCTTGCTTTGGGATATTCTTATCCTTTGTTTATCTATGTTGCCGATGATATGAGGCTTGTTTTATTATGTTCATCTTTTGTTAGATGATTGTGTTATCTCCCTTAGAGATATTTATTATACTATATGATCTTGCAGGTTCATTATCGTTCAGTTTATCGAACTGATTTGTTTAGCTAGACTGACCCGTGTATTTTATACTCGGGTCAGACCGAGATGTTTCAGGTTAGGTGCTTTTGGACTTAGCCTCTTTTGCTTCCGCATGGACTATTCCGCTAGTTTCTTGTTTGTCCTAGCTTTTGTGTAGTCCTCTTCTGTTGTAACTCTGATATGTATTATTGACTCGTCTGTATATTGTGGTTTGCTATACCACTTGACATGTATTATTTTGTATACTCTGTTATGTATCAGTATATGTGTATATGATGGGTTACTGTTCTGTGATGTATATTGCATTTGAGTTGTTATATTCTGTTCTGATAGATCCTCTAGCCACCTATGGTTTTGTTTTAAGTATTCATTGGATATGTCGATCTGCTTGGTAAGGCAATTGTCGATGTATTCAATAGATAATTGAGGCAAGGCTATAGATGGTCGCTCCTAGACAGCCTTATTCTCCGTGTTAGCAGACGGTATTATCTATTAATACTCTTTGCTAACGTGGGTATAGAGGTGGGGCGTTACATGTAATATTGGTTATATTAATATATATGTATAAGTGAATTATATATGAATTTATTATCACCTAACAAATGGTGCAACTTAAGCACAATTTAGAAAAACATGAGTTTGTGCTACATGGTAATCTCTGTCGTCTAACCATATTTCCACACATTTTCCATTAGGTCGACCATGTTGTATAAAAATTGATAACGTTGTTTGTAAAGAAACTTTTTCATCAACTTCATCATTATGAGGAACGCTTACAAAAGGTAAGTTCACATCGTCACTGAAGTAATGAGAGAAAAAGAACGAAACTTCTTCTTCAAATATGATTTGCAAATCGAACCCTCAACTCGTACTTTTTGTCTAACTTTTTTCTTTGTATGATTCAAGTACATATTACAAAATAAATTTAGCTTATATTTAGATATAGTAATCTGAATTTTAAAATGACATAAATATTGCAGATATTCAATATTACGTCTCAAATGGATACATCCATCTATATTGCACAGGACCTCAAAGAAGTGCTTCAAATGAAAGATGAATAGGTAAACGCTCTATTACATTAAAGAAACCTGGCGGAAATATTTTCTCCAGTTTGCAGAGCAGTATGGGGATTTCTACTTCAAGTTTACATGTACTATCTACTTTTACTGTCATCGAACAAAGCTGTTTATAAAACATACTTAATTCTGTTATAACACTCCATACTTTTACGGGCAACAGTTCTTTGAAAGCCACGGGTAGTAGATATTCCATCATGATATGACAATCGCGACTTTTCATCCCACTCAATTTACTGCTTTTAAAGTTAACACATCTACAAAGATTAGAAGAAATCCCACGTGGAAATCTTAGTTATTCCATCTACTTTAGCATGAGTTTTACTTGCTTGTTGTCTAGCTCATAGCATGCTTTTGGTTTTTTATTGTCGTTGGGCTTTATATGAAGTTCGAGGCATTTACAATAGTTTGCTATATCAAGTCTTGAATTTAAATCATCCTTAATTTTTCCCTTTACATTTAAAATTGTATTAAATACATTATCAAACATGTTTTTTTCGTTGTGAATCACGTCAATATTATGTCATAGTAAGAGATTTTTCTAATATGTTAACTCCCAAAATATACTTTGTTTTCGCCAATTATGAATGTCCAATTTTCCTGGAATTTCAATCTGCACTTCAGTTTCATGTATCTTTGGATAGTCCTTTACAATTTCATATAATTCTTCACTTGACCGAATTTTTGGTTGTGTGTATTATCTTCTCTGTTAGCTATAAAGTTTCTATCTCTTCCAAAAGTATGATTCGGATGAAGAAAACACTGATGACAATCAAACCAAGAAACTTTCTTCCCATGCCATGAAGAAAATGCTCATGTTTATTCCATTATGATATGACAATCGTCGGCTTGAATGGTAGGAAACATTGATCGTGCTGCATCTTCCACCATATTTGCTATCGGATTCGTCATAATATCATCATCCTCTAACGCTATAGGATTAGGTGTAAGTTCAACAAGTTCTCCATGACAATCCCAAAAATAATAATTCGACATGAAACCATATTTATACAAATGTACTTCAACTATATATGGTTCTCAATGCTTCAAATGTTGGCACTTACTACATGGGCAATGAATTTTTTCGATTATTAGATTTGGCGAATCTAATAAATTCATGTGCGCCGTTATAAAAATGTTTCTTTATTGAACCTTTCCTACCAGTTCCGACTTCATACATCCAAGTACGGTCGAGAAAATAATCGAACATTTTTCCTGATTTGAAAATATATGTTACCAATTTCGACATCACTTCAGTTCACATCTCTTCTACGCATAACTTGCACTCAAATGTTATACTGCTGTTGTATTTTCTAAAACAAAGTAAAGCCATTTAGGAATAAAGGCTTCACACACCACACTTCTGTCTAATTTCAACAGCACTTCACTTCTCTTCTACGCATAACTTTGCATCAAAGGGGATTATTTTTGTCGTTGTATTTTTTAAACTAAACGAAAACCTTTTGGGACTAAAGGCTTTAATTTTTAGCATCAATTATTTGTTAAAATAATATTTAATGTTTATTTTCAAATCAACGTTATATTCATTTCAAATTTTTTTTAAAAGCTGATTTGGGTAAAATATTTATTCTTGTTATATTTATTTCTCAATTTTTTAAAAATCGGTTTTAGTACAATATTTGTTCTTATATTCATTACTTAATTTCTTTACAAAATCGATTTTAGCAGAATATTTTTTGTTGTTATATTCATTTCCTAATTTTTTTGCATATTCGATTTTAGCGGAATATTTGTTGTTGTTATTTTCATTGCTAAATTTCTTTAAAATACAATGTTCTTGTTATATTAATTTCTTAACATTTTATAAAATCAATTTTAGTAGAATATTTGTTGTTGTTATATTCATTTCTTAATATTTTTACAAAATCGATTTCATTAGAATTATTTGTTGTTATATTCATTGCTTACTTTTTTACAAATCCATTTCACTAGAATACTTGTTGTTGTTACACTCTTTTCAAAATTTGATAATTCATTCAAATATTTAAATATTTTATTTAACAAATTTGAAAATTTATTTTAACATTCAGTTAACAATTTAAAATGTTAACTTAGCCATTTTGTAAACTAAAATTTTAACTTGCTATTTTATACTAACCACTAAAACTTATAATTAACACACACTTATCAAACATTGTACACTTATCAATAAGCGTATTTTAATCAACGATTACAAACTAATTTTTGAGTTTTAAATTAACCCTAATTTTTGTTTACTATTTAAATAATCAAACCACTTATTAACTTCCATAAATCAACTAACATACCATTATCATCAACTAATACATAATAATCGTCAATTTCAAAACCATAATTAACTAATTTCCTAAATTAGGGTTTTAATTATATAACCAAATCAACTAATAAACTATATTATCATCTAAGATATAATCATTAACTCTAAATCCATAAATCAGCCAATTCCAAATCCCTAAATCATCAACTAATTTAGTTTATACAAAACTAAACATAGATAATGGAGAGAAGAAGATACTGGCAAGTTTAGAGAGCTTGAAATTGGCAACGGAAGGCGGCGACGGTGGGAAGCGGCGAAGGTGGCAGTTGGTGGTGATTTTGGGGGGAAGCTGAATGCTTTAAGGGGAGGTGAGAGTGATTGTTTTGGTTGTGGGTTTCTGCCTGTATTTTCAGGTCGTGTGTCGACTAGCGTCGGCTAGCGACGGCCGACTTTTTAGCCGACGCAAAGTGCTGCCGCAATTGGCAGCCCTTCTAGTTGTAGATGCTTTAATAATTTGTACCTACTACATGGACAACGAATATCTTCGCAGTTTCCATTATTACTTAAAAGTGAATTCAATAAAGATGTGTACACATTTTGAAAACGTTCACTTATTGAGCTTCCAATTTGTCTTCTTTGTTGTTTTACACTTTGATGATTAGTCATCTTATTTTCCATTACAAAAAAATTAGTAACTATATTTTGCAGATCATTTCATTTTAAACGATTTAACAAAATTTCAGCAGCACTTCCCATTTGTTCTCTATATCATACACATATGCGTATACACAGAGAACAAAATGAAAGTGTTTTCGAAATTTTGTGAACCATTTAAAAATGAAATGATTTGCAAAATATAATTACTTTATTGTGTTTGTAACCTGTCCAATACAGGGACAGATCTAATAAATATTGTATATGATGAATATAAATGTCCATTCTAAGATAAAAACGAACATCCATACAACGATCATATACAATACTTGTTAGACGGGTCAAAAACTCTCTAAGGGAATTATAAAAATTAAAGCGTGTTATAAAACGATTTTTATAATAATTTATTTATATTCTAAGAAACGCATACGTTAAATCGTTGTAACGACCCAGAATTTTGGTCGTTTAATTTTGAACGTTTAATTTATTTTAAATGTTAAATTTGAATTATTAATTGATTTTGAATATGAAAGATTTGGTTGAATTAGTGAAATAGTTTGTAATTTAAAATATGGCAATTTAATAGATTTGGTGAATAATAAATTAATATTTAAAATTAGGAGAAAATATGTAAATCTAGGGTGATTGTGGAAGGAAATGATTTCTAAAATTGGTTTAAAATTCTAATTTAATTTGAATTATAATATTGGACTTTTAAATGGAATTAAAAGTCGATAAGTTGAAAATTGAAAATTTATATATTAATTTAATACTAAAATTTAATATATCTCTACTATTAATAATGAGAATTCAATCTATTAATTTCAACCGTGTCTTTTTGAAATTCCGAAAATGCCCTTTAGATCTATAAAGATTGAAAAACATTTTCATTTTTCGACTACAATGCAATGATCAACTTTACTTCATCTACCATTCTAACCTCATCTCAATTTTATAAGTTCCACATAACAAGACAACTTCCTATTTTCTCTCTTACCTTATATACACTAACAATTAACATGTTTTAGGTGATGTGGGACAAATTAAAATTAATTTGTTTCGTGTACAACTACTTTAATTTGTTCAATGCTTTTGCACGTTAATGGTTATACATAACTATTGTTGCCCGCAACCATCTTCCAAAATATTGTCACCTTTCTGCCTACAAAAGTTCCTACGAACATCATCTTCATACAACTGACAACTTCTTCTTACAAACTCCTACAGCACCATAACAAACCCATCAGTCGCCTACTATTGCAGCACCACATTACCTCTACCCCTCTGCTTCTTCATACTTTCCCTCGCAAACTACTTCCCCTACCAACATCTACCACTACCACTGTTACATCAAATACCATATCCACCAACTACAACAGTTCAACCATAACCAACCACAGCTTCAACTTCATCAACCAATCACAACCAAACTCGCCACTGAACCACATCAAACTATCACCTTTCTTCTTTGGCCATCGAACAATAGTCCAGTGGCTTCAACAGTCCTTACAAACAACCCACTACCCATTTCTTCAACCCGAGCACCAACCTCCCCTCTGCTTGAAGAGAAAAAAAAAATCACTATTCGATCCTCTACAAAACTGCCACCAATTCATCGCTACATCACCTGAGGTTACTGCCTCACCAGCCCGAAAACCACTCCCTTCATCCACTTCATTTCCCATCTCCTTCACCACCACGAACCTACTACCGCGACCAAGCTTCCAGGCATCGCGCAACAGTCACCTACATTAATCGACTAAATCTAATTACCAAACTCGAAATTGGGAATTTGTGTATTTGATTTCGAAATTGGGAATTGTTGCTAAATTAATTGATTTGAGAATTTACAGTCTTTGATTTATTGAAGTGAGAAGCGTAGTTTTATAGTCACGGGAATTAAAGAAGGGATTGGGCTTATTTTCAAAATGGGCCTGGTCTAATTTTTATTTTATTTTATTTGTTTTCTCTTCCTTTCTAAGTTAATTTTTCTTTTGTTTCAAAACTAGAAAAAATAATAATAAGTTTCAAATAACAAGTTAATTTTTCTTAAGTTAGTTTAGTTTTGTTCTGTTTTCTTTTGTTTTCAAATAACAAGTTTTTTATTTGTTTTGTTTTGTTTAATTATTTTATTTCAATTTGTTTTAAGTTCTACACTTATTTAAAAAAAAAGATTTGCTTTGTTTTCAATTCTCTTGGGTTGTTTTCAATTTTCAAGTGTTGATCAAATTTTTAGGTTACCAATGAAGATAAGGAGAAGAACAGCTTGTTAAAATAACCGCTCTACTTTGCTTTAAAAAAAAAATCGCCGCTAAAAAGAATAAAAATCAAATAAATTTCTAATAATCCTGCATGCTCTGGTATCGTGCTTTCATTTTTAAAAACTTATTTGAGTGCATAACTACATCAATGTAGGCCTTGAGATAGCGATAGAATTTAGCATCACAGTTCAGCAGTACTCCAGCACTTCATAAGTCCTTTCAACTACTTATTCCAGCCTTCATGCAGCTGCACTTCCAACATAATCCAAGCCTTTTCTTCACCATTTTCTTCACCTATGCTTCACTTTAACTTCATTGTTTGTGTAAGGCTTTTGATATTTTCATTTCAGTTATAAATTGCGTTACTAATTTATTTTACTATTGTGATTTTCAGTTAAATAGGTTGCTAAGAGGGATGTATTATGCTTGAATCAAAGTGAGAGATAGAGGACAAGAGTGATGGTCAGGAGTACTGCCAGTGGTGCTCCTTTTAGACCCCTCACTATTAGAGATACCATTGGGAACTTGACAATAGTTCAAAATGGTGCTCAACTTAAAATCGCTAAGTATTACCCTATTTTCAACAGTGACTTTAATAAAATATATAAATGAACAAGTTGTTGCATTGTCGATGTATCTAGACACAGGATGGAAAAATACAATTAACCTTTTGTTTTATTTTGAACTTGGCTATAGCATATGTAGGTTCTGTTCATGGTTTATTTGAATTGGACTTAGCTCTAGAAGTAATGCAAATGAAATCCTATTTAAAGGTAGATGGTTATAATTAATACAAGAGGTTCATTATGTAGTAGAGTAGCTAACAATTATATATCATCATGTTGCTTCAATGATAAATTTAATCAAAGACTTGGTTAGGAACCTTTTAAGCAGATAGAAAAATATCAACTATCCTATTTGAATTAAACAATTAAGTTTTAAGTTTTTTAACTGATAATTGAAGGAAAGGACCAATATAATAAGGGTTGATACATGCATAATTTTTATACTGCAGTACAATAAGGGTTGATACAATAGAGAAAGTATTGAAAAAATAGTCTGATATGAATTCATGTACAAAACAGTTTGACAAAATAATCGGTTTAAATTAAAAGGATATATAGAACATTTTTTTTATTTGTTATCGCACGGATCTTACTGCTCATGTACATCGAACCAATTCATGAGGCAATTCAAAGATATTTTGGCTATATTTGAAAGTGTTGACGTGGAAAGCAATCATTGTGCTAATTTTATTACCATTGTATTTTAATAGCCATGCTATAAAATTATGGCTCAACGGTTAAATGCAGGTCCACTTGGACGTGCATATATACTCGTAAGAATAATATAAATAATCAAATTTTAATTTAATATGTCTCGGAATGATTCCTAATATGAATATAGATTATATTTGAATCATAATGGAGTTAGTAAGTTTTAAAAATTGAAAATTTTAAACGGTTTCGACGATTTTGAAAATCGCTCGATATAATCGATGGGTTAAAATAGCCTTCCGGGGCATAGTCTCGAAATTCGACGAACTAGTTCCATTGGATCCATAATAGTTTATTATTATTGGATTTCAATTTCGTAGCATTTGAAGTTACCATTTGATCGTAAGGGATAGAAACGCGATGGAATAAATATAAAAAAATTAATATTTAAATTCGATTCAAAAAGCAATCTTCCACGTATGATCGAATTTGGCCCCGAAACATGTTCCATTGTGTTTGGAATAGGGATAAAATATTATAAATATCAAGCGGCACGTTTCGTGTGGAGATCATTTGAAAAAGCATGTAAAAATTGGAAATAATATTAAAATATTTTGTTTATACGTGTATATATATACACGTAGCACAGTAAATCCTGACCCTGTGAAAACGCAGCCGCCACAGTATATTTTAATGGCCGAAAACGTTGTGTTCTTCTCCTCTATTTTTCTTCAAATTCGTAAATTAAAATCAAAACCTTCCGACTAGTAAATCGTAGAGGGCATCGAGATCTACGAAGTGAACGGTGATGATTGGTTTTCGAGAAGCGGATCGATGGGGTTTTGCGTATGAAGGGCTAGAGTTCATCATCGTTTCTCGTGCCATAGACGAAGTTGAGTAGGGCCGGTCGTGGGCCGTAAGCGCGTGGAGGCGTGGGCTGTCGTATGGCGTGGCCCGATCACGTTTTAGGGCTCGAGAAGGCGAGTGGCGGTCGGTCAAAGCAAGGCGATGGTGGGTTCGAAAGAGAGGATGAACGCATGAGGAAGAAAGAAATTTGGCGACCAAGATCTGCTGCCCGAAAATGTACGGCCGGTCTACGTTTTGTAATATAAAAAAATTATTATATAAATTTATATTCAAAAACTTATAAATTTCATATCTTGGTCATACAGGGTCAGAATCGGACGAAACAAGCGGCGACGGAATCATGACGACGAGCATTACGCGCTGGTGCAAATCTGGAGTCGATCGGGGCAAGGGAAAATTTTAAGTTAAATCGAACGTCATTCGATTTAATTTAAAATTGGAGCGTTTGGCGAATTAAAAATCAAGGTGAGTTAATCTCACTCAAATTTGGATTGCTGGCTTTGTTTTTAAATAATTAAAATTAATAAATGCTTGATTGGTTAAATTGATGCATTTTTAATTAGTTGAATGTGATATTGTATAGTTGAATGTGATATTGTATACAGCAGTATGTGTGTGTGTGTGTGTGTATATATATTGGAGGATTGATATTCCCCCATTTATATGGCAGGTGAGGCCCTATGCGCTCCGCATA
This sequence comes from Allium cepa, assembly GCA_030765085.1. Classification (NCBI taxonomy): domain Eukaryota; kingdom Viridiplantae; phylum Streptophyta; class Magnoliopsida; order Asparagales; family Amaryllidaceae; genus Allium; species Allium cepa. The sequence continues at coordinate 1,050,776,811 of CM060941.1, forward strand.
ATAGCAGATGACTCTATATACCGCGATACCCTGTCTCAAAGCGGAATTGGTATTTTTGTGTCGTGCTAACATCTGTGGATACAGAGAAACAGGTTGGAGGGATCTAACTAGATTTCTAAAAAATTTGAGTTAAATTTCATATTTATTTGTATGTGATTTGACTGGATAATCTATGATAGATTGTTGTGTGATTTGGATTGATTGGATGTTAGGGCAGGTTTTGACCTAGATTCAAGTATTTTAATACCAGGAATATATGTTTTAAATTGGAAAAGAAAATTAAAAGAGTTTTGAAGTAAAATGTTTCATAAGAATTTGGGGTTAATCAATCGGATAAAATAAATGGTTTTGAAAATTTGTGCTTAACTAAATCGGGAATTGGGGTTGTTTTAAAAAGAGGATTTTAAATTATTAACTGGGTGATTTTAAAAGTGTTAAAATGTTATGGAAATTAGTTATTTAATTATATTAAATTGTTTAAAGTATAATTAAATATAAAATTACTAATTTTATAATGATTTTTAAAGATTTATAATTATTTAATAAATGGTCTTAAAATTTTGTTTTAAAAGGTAATCATTAAATATTAATATGGCTTTGTATAATAACTTTATATAAGTATATTTTATCTAGATTAAAGTGAAAATTTATTTTAGAATTTCTAAGCATTATTTTGAGAAAATTTTTAAATAAAGTTTTCGGAAAGTAATGGTATACTCACGTGGCGTAAATCGGAGGCAGTGAGTGTCTGCGGTTAATTCTTGGATTACTCTGGGATAGAAACGTGACCGTTGAGCTGTAGTCCATGGTTTGATACCGCAGTGGTACTTTTACATTATTTTAAGAAAGTTTTCAAATATTTTTGAAAGATAGTTTTTACATATTTACTAAATTCGATAAGATAAGTATGTATAATTTAGATAAAGAGATTAATGTATTTAAATTTAAATTAAAAAGGTGATTTAATGTTTTTAAGCGTGAAATGAAGTGTTTGGTTGAACTGATTGTTTATTTGATAGTTAAATAACTGGCTATCAAATCTAGACCCAAATATAACTTTGGAAATATAAAGAGGAAATACGGGAATTATATGGTATAGATACCGTTCGAGGTGCTATACTGTATGTGTAAACTCATTTCATTCTTCTAGGACGTTTATAAGGAAATCCGTCCACTAGCGGTTAGGAGGTGATCTCCGATCTTATCTTTGTCTGTTTATTTCCTAGAGAACCAGGTTTGAGTTTACCGAAAAATAGCGGACGTTGTTCCGAAGAGCCCGGGATTTGTTATCCAAAAACCACTTCGATCCAATGAGTACGTTTTCGAAATGAAAACAAGAGCATGGAGTCGAAGATGGAGCAGTGAAGTGCAAGGGCTAATCGCTCCTAATACTGAGGTTGATTCCAAAATGGATGTAGTAGGAATAGTGCTTTCGATTCTGTTCGGACCGGGAACAGACTTGTATGGATGAATGCTATCAGTACATTGTCATTAGAGGACAATGAGCATTCTGAGTGAATATTTCTAAAAAGGTAATCATAGCCTCTAGCCTCATCAATTGGGAATGACTGAAAAGCAGGAGAGATGCAACAAGGCTAAGTGGGCAGCACCCAAGTAGGGTATGTCTATCACCTTTCTAGATGACCTAGGATATTATCACTACGAGTGAAAGGAGCTCAAAAAAGGTAGGAAAACCCAGGGTGATAGCATATTCAGTCCATCCAGGTCAGGAATAGTCCAATTTTGTGTAGTAGGGGATCCTGGCGTGGTCCTCGGTACAGTGTTTCTAGACATGTACTGTGATAGATAGTACCCCAGTGCCTAGTCATTCAGTTGGAATCCATTCTCCAATAAGCGTTGTACGGTTTTAATTGTGCCCAACTATGCTGGAACGTGAGATGCAAGCATTTCAACTATTTGAATAAGTACTATACTTAGACACTATTATAAAATCTGACGATTTTGATATGAAATGTTTGGTTATTGTAAGGTAAAAATCCATCGTGTTTATTTGTGGCGTGGTCTTACGAGATACCTTTGATTTTCAAAGGATTTTGAAACTTTAATAATTCAAATTGAGTGAATTTTCTCACGCTGGTTTTTCATACTGACTCGGGCATTATTTTATTATAATGTTCGATTCAGCCCGAGTATTAAAAGTTCAGGGTAGGATGCTATGGAGCTCAGGAGACAAGCTGGAGACCGAGACATATTCTCATACTTGTTTATTTCCTCTACAGTGTTGTTTGAGATTACCATTAATTGTGAGGGCAGGATGTTATAACTGTCCAAGCTGGTAATTATTGATTTGTGTACTCTGATGTGAGACATGTATATTACAGTTTTGATTTATGCAAAGAGCTATTGATTTTATATGTAGTCAGTCCGTCGTGAGATTCTGTTTTTGTTTAGTTTTTTCTTCTTTTACCTACTTTTTTTCATTCAACAATTTGTCTTTTCAACGCTCGATCGTCTGACATGTTATACAATGAGCGTATTTATGTCAATTTTCGAGGGTCAAAAGGGCGGGTCGTCACAATCGTCGTTTTTGTCATCTTCAAAACGCATACACTAAATTCTGAGTATCGACTCTAATTAATCCAAAGTAGCCCTAGTGTGCATATACACTAATTAATCAATGCATATATGCCAATTACCGTACGTATACACTATAGAAATTTTTTCTCTCAACATTTCTGTGATAAACAATTATAACAACGACATACTTAGAATTCAGTAGGGTATACCAAATAATTAATGGGGTATCATACAACTATAATAACAAATCAACCCTAATTTAACAAATCAAAATTAATTAGAATTTAGAAAAAAAATCTGATTGGAGACTGACGAAGGGCCTAAGCTTGTTGAGAGTGAAAAATGATGGAGTTGGAGATGCTCAGAGAGGCGCATCGGCTAGCTGACGATGGGAGGTAGTGGTGGGTTAGGGATTTATGAAGATTTGAGGATTGATAAAGAATGGAGAAAGCCTGGAGCCTTTATATGCGATAATTTCTGACGACTTGGAACGGCCGTCGACGGCCTGCAACGGCTGTCGACGGCCTCTTTACGTTGGTTTTCGAAAGCTATTATATTTTATTTATGAAAATGTCATGGAATTCGATGGCCGTTACGAACCGTCGAAAAATGCCGACGACAACTATCGAAAGTCTTCGTCGCTATTTACTGTTGTTCTACTAGTGAACACATGTTGTACGTATGTATACCCAAAGTACTTTAGATAAAACATTTAAAGTCTAACTGTTAAAAAAATATTTTAGAAAACCTCTGGTATAAAAGAACGTCTCAAGCATACCCAAATCTGAAAATTGTATTCCACAATTATGTTTCTAGAAGTTTTTACCTAGTTCGAGACCAACGAATAGAGATATCAACATCCAATCATATTCTGATAAAGCACATACAAAAACAATGACTTTTTTAAAAATAATATAAACAAAGCAAGAAAACTAACTTTGTGCTTCAAACTTTGATGCCCGGTCTTCTGAGCTTAACAAGATTTGCAAACTGAACATAAACTTTATACTCCTATTAAAATAGTAATATGGCCAGTTTAATGTTTATTAGTACGCGAACTGTGATGGAAAATAATTTGAAAACATGAATCTAGAGGCACTCCGAAAGTAACCACTTACGTGAATGACTCTGTGTTGCTTTCTTTCAATGAATCAAAATTGTATAAATGGGAACTATCCACTTTATTCTCTGGGTTGGACGCAATCAGAAACTGAAGGAGTCACATATAAATTACTTCACTTCTGAGAGTCCAGCGAGGACAAATAAGATGATTGATTTTGTCCATCAATTGCAACCTTCAACGTTATATTTCATATAAATAAACAAATTTACAAATATAAACTATACCAGAGCCATAGATTAAACAAACAAAAAAATAGCGATACTGTCACCTTTATCTGCTGAATAAAACATCAACTGCCTGCAAACCTGCAGGCTAAAATTTCACATCAACACTATCAAAAGTCCAAGCAAAGTTGATTTGGTTCAAAACTTATTAAAAGAAGGAAAAAACAATGAAAAGGCAATTATCTCAAATCATGCAATTAAAGAGGCCGACTAAGTTGATATAGATGACGAAAAAAAAGTCAAGAAACTATTAACTAATTCGGTAAACATGTGAAAATAACTGCATGACTGTAAGGTCTCTATCAAACCCCGAATAACGGATTTAATGACAATATTTAATTATTATCATTTGTCTTTTTTTGTTCTGATAAAAGTTATTATTACAAACTAAACTAAGATAAACATTTGCAAATAAGTATGTAAGAAAGTGTATTTATAAATATAAGTGAATATGATTTATAAATGGAAAGGAAACGACAATTTCGTAAGTATATTTGTAGATATGATTTTGTATATGAAAATGGGTTTTAAAACAAGGAATATGAGAATTTAAATTTCACTCATTTGAAAAGAAAATTTTGTTTTTCAAAGGGTTTGGAATAATAATAATAATATTTTGGGAAAATGTTCTAATTAGAATTTTTTAAATGGAAGTTAAAAGAAATAGAAAACACTGAACACATCTCAGTCGCTAGAAAATAATTCTAGTGATGACGGCCGCATCAGTATTCATTTTCGTGTTTCTAAGTGATGAATTGCTATTATTGAATTTTGGTCTGGTAAAAAAAAAATTGTTTTAGATTCCAGAAGTGTAATTTGAAATATAAAGAAGTTATGTATATATATTGATTTCAAAATGATTTAAAATAAAACTGGGTTTTAAAATCCTGGATACCCTATCTAAATGTTTTGAGAAATATAATATAACAAGTTTTTGAACTTTGAAGATGGTGTGGATAAGAGAAGAAAATGAAGATGAAATTTAACTCAGGAGTGAAATGAATTAAATATGGAATAAAAAGTGGTTAAACATAATGTGAAAATTTCAATGTGAACCAATGAATGTGAATAAACGAGTTTAAGTAAAATTATGCGAATAATTGAATTTGATTTAAATTGGATGTCAATCAATTGAATGCAAATGGATTGAATGGTAATTAATTAAATGTTAGATAATTGGATGCAAATCAATAGAACGTAAATGAATTTAATGAGAATCAATTGAATATGAATAAATTGGAAGTGAAAAAATTGCATTTAAATAAGAAATGGAAGCATATAGTGTTGATATTTGGAAATGCAAACTTGATATGATGGTAAATAAAATTGGATGAATATAATTTGGTTAATGGTTTCCCTTGTTACATTTGCAAAAAAAAGGCGTATAGTTATGCTATACTCTATGTTATATATTGATGTTACTTTCTATATACATGTTCTCATAGTTTGTTGAGTGTTTAGTAGGTGCGGATGGCGTATGGTTTGCATTTAGAGCTCGATTTCATGCTATATTGGTTGTATATGCTTGCTAATGCTAAATAAGGAACACATCTCGGATAACATACCGTATTATTATATCTTTTTCCTACGGGATGCATCACCCTCGAAAATGAGATGTATATTTGTTATTATACATACATTGTAAATTTTTACGATTGAATCGCGCAAAGGAGACGCTAGCGAATTTTTTTGCATATTTAAGGGGTTTTAGAAAATTTTTGATAGCTAAAATTTGTATTTTATTTTTATAACTTGGAATGAATGAATATATGGTATTAGTTGGTATCGGTGAACATACTTAAAGGACTTAAAAAAAAATTGGAAATCTATTACGAATTGGTTATGAAAAGTTATGTTTTGGCCTTTTTCTTACCTTGGAAATCTCGAGAATGTAACGATCTAGAATTTTAGTCATTTGATTTTGGAATATTTAATTTAATTTAAATATTGAAAAGTTAATTTTATAAGTTAAATAACTTAAATTTCAAATAAAACGATTTATTTGATAATTAAATTATTGAATTTAATATTTGGAATTTTTAAATAATTTGAATGTTGAATTTAATGTGAATACTAATGATTTCGAAAGTCGATTTAAATTCTATTGGAATAAGAAGGAAGATAGTCATCTTTTAAAATTTAATTAAAAGTGAATAAACTAGTTTTCATAGTTATTCATTTTAATTAACATATAAAAATAGCCTTATAGGGTACTGTCTCGGATTACGACGAAACTAGCTTCATTTGATATGTAATAGTGAATTATTATATGCCGTCGAATTTTATTGCAATTGAACGTATCATTTGGTCGTGCGGAATTGAAACGTATGAGAATTACTTTTAGAAATTTAATATAATAGTTGAGTTTGAAAAGCTATCTTCTACATATAACCGAATTAGGCCTCGAGACTAGTTACATTGTGTTTGAAATATGGTTATAAAACGCCAAGAGGCATGCCTGGTTTGGACTTCGAAGATGTTTAAAGGCACGATATTTTTAAATTTAAAATAATATATATATATACAGTACTTTAACAGCCCCGTACATATACAGTACATGCACCATACTCTCACCATCCCTCTTATTTTTTTAAATACTCCCTCCCTCTCTTTCGAAGTTTTCAAAACCAGAGAGTCGTAAAAAAAATGTTGAAAATTTTAAAATTCAAATCAAACAAAGATCCTTATCAAAGAAATTGAAACTAAGTTAAACTAAATTCTCTGCTCTCGAAATTGAAGGTACTTCGCATCCATGTGGTTTGGTGGGCTCGGCAGCAGGTTGATGGGGATCAGCGTTACCGTGAGCATTTCTTTGGAAAGTATAATCTAGCGTTTTGTTTGTCGATTATCGAAGGGGAGCTTGGCAATTTCATCATCGTATTTGGATTTACGGTGGTAGGAGACATCAGCACTAGGCTTGGGGGATTCGATCATCCATGGATGTGCGTTCGTGCATAGTGGTCGAGGAAGGTAAGGCAATGATGCAATTTGAGGTGGAGGTTTGAGCGGCGAACGGTGGTGATGTTCGGATAGCTTTCGCGTAGAGGAGTTCAACGGATTCATCGGTTCTCTATTTCATCGAGTGTAGAGGGAAAGGGAGGTGGAAATAACGATCAACTATGGTGGATGATACTGAAGGGAAGCAGAGCATAAATTGGGAAAGAACTACAAAAGAAATTAATCATAATCATTTGCAAATCGGAAAAATAAAAACTCACTAGGATCAAATGAAGAAATAGAGGTAGTCCCAGCAAAATCAGAAGCTTGTTTAGTCTGACCTATATTCATGTAATAACTATTAACAGCAACAATGAGCTCTTATATTGTCAGGATTATATCACGCCTCTCCTTGTTAAATGCTTTTGCATATATAGTTGTAATTATAATAAAATTTTGTAATTAGTTTATTGATTTTAAATTAAATACCAACAAATCAAAAATTGAATAACTCTCTCATATGATGTCCGATTGATACGAGACTTTTTGTGTTGCACTCGAAACAACGAAAGCTTCGTAGTGGAACTGGTTTGGACGAGTTTGGATATAGTTGAAATTTGGGCCAAAATCAGACGTTGATCGATTTTAGTTCCAAACTGAAACACCTCGGCAACAACAAAAATCAATATGAGTTAATTTCACCTTTTTGGCTAATTAGAAAATTTACATAGTTTATAAATATTATTTATTGGATGTTTGGATATTTGTAAAATATATTGAAGATAAATCATCATTGTTTATTTAAGAATGTTTGGAATTTATTAATTATTATTTAAAGATGCTTTAAAGTTAATATTTATTTATTTATATTTATCGTATTATACAATAGTGTTTTAAATAAAAAGGGTAGAACTTTATTTTAAATGCTTTCGAGATTTATAAATAGGGTTTTATAAAAGGATGTGGATTATAAGAGGAATCTTAATATATGTTTGGGAAACGTAAAGGAAGATTAGCTAAAAGATAAAAAGTTTTTATAAATGGATTTTAGATATTATAAAGGTGTAACATTCCTGGATTTTAGCTAAAAATAATTTGATAATTAATTTAACCTTTGGAATTAAACTTTGGAATATTTGGTAATTAATATTAAATTTTGGGAATAAAATATATATTGTGTTTGAATTTTCCAAATTAATAAGATGAATGTTTATTTATTTATGTAAATGGATTATACTTTGAATTGATTTTAAAATTTAATAAATATATTGAAAGTGAATATTTTTTATTTGAAATTTAAATAGAAATATGTTGCAAACAAATTGGATTTATTTTGGAATTAATATAGAAATTAAGTTTCAAAACATTTCTTATTTGGAAAAGAGTTATATAAGTATAAATAATTGAAAAAATAATGTATATATATAAGATCAAAACAAAAATTAATAAAAAGTTTTATCTTTTGAAAATAAAGAAGAAAACATACATATGTTAAGATATGAGAATATAAATGCATAAAAGGGTTAAAATAAAATTTATAAAATTGTTTAAAAGAGGGATATAAACATAAATTTGATATCTTTAACATTTGTAAGCAATTTAAACAAAGGAATGGACAAGTGTTAACATGAATTAAACAAGTGGAATTTGAATTTTCTTTAAAATTTAATTTTTATGAACTTGTATTAAGAAAAAGAAAAGGCCTGTTTTCAGTTTAACTTCTCAAACTGAAACAAGAAAGAAAAGAAAAATAAAACAAATTCAAGATCAAAATTACTGCAACTTGAATCAAGCCTGGAAATCAAATTCAACAAGCTCATTCCAAAATCAAAGCTTGGAACAACAAAACCAGAGCAATTCAAGAATAATCCAAACTCAACAGCAAAGCACAAATAAGATTCAACCTAGAACTGCAAATTACAAAAAGCAAACCAGGGAAAAGAAAAAATCTGAAACAAAATCAGATAAAAGAAAATCAAATCGGAAGCCTTGATCAAACTCAAAGATCAGATGGTCTTCAGTTCGAGTTCTCAAACAATCAACCTGATCAAAAGCATGCGAGTTCAAAATCTGGAAATTAAGTTTGCGTTCAAGTTTTTGGAAATGAATTCAAACTGGAAAACAGAAACATCTTAATCTGGAGACAAATCCGTAATCAAGCAAAAGTCAAGCATGTGTTCAAGTTTCAAAGATAAAGCAATGATTTAAAGCTAAGCAACCTAACTGAAAACATTTCAAATTAAGCAAGCAGCTCATAGCTGGGCCAGTTTAGAGTTTCCAGAATTTTAATTTCCTGATCACTATCCTCTGTCTTTCTTCAACTTTCAGGTGAGCAAACCACTTGACCTTGTTTTAATCTCTTGATGTCCGATGAGTTAAATATGCTTGTATATTGTGTTAATCTGCCTACATATGTTTATATATGTGTATAAACTTGTGGTGCATGTCAGTATGTATTTCTGATTCCAGGTTTATAGGGTTTACAGACCTATTTAAAAATTCTTACCACCCAAAAAAGAATGTTTAAGCTATGATCCTTAAAAGGAAAATAATTGTAATATGTAACATCATTTGTTTAAATAAATACAGATGGATTTATTGAACAATTATTTCAAATTCAGAAATTTACATTAGTAACTAAATGCAAGTCAAAAATCAATGATTTTGATTTCATATTTTGGTTTTAAAAATCAATCCATAATACAAAATTATGAATTTAGATAATCATTACATGATCTTTAGATTTCAAAATCGTTTGGGTTTTAGAGTTGAACAAAAAATGGATTATCATCAATTTTCGGTGATCAACGTCTGTTCGTGGATCAAGCTTGATGTTGAAGGTTGCTTGAGAGTTTGTGATCATCAGAAAATTAGTGAATAAATTTTTAGATTACTGGTGAAGATAGCCGACGTTAATTTAGGGTTTAAGATCCTATTTTGGCCACTGTTGGAATTGAGGAAATGGCATCGTCGTGGTGAACCGGAGTAGCTCGAAGGAAGTGGGATCAAAGCATCATGTCGTGATGCATCTCGAGCTAGGTAGACGAGATTCCAGGTGATCGGAGTAGGTGATGCAAGGTGATTTGATGGCTAGGTTCTGTTCTAGGAAATGATCGAATAGCTAGATTTCGATTTCAAGGTGGTACTGGGTTTCTGGATAGTGGAGGCGGTCATGCTTGGTAACAGCGACTTGCCGGCGATAGTGGCGAGGGTAGGAATGCCTGCGTTCATACTTGCATATGCACATGTGTCGTCGTGTATCAGTGGGTCTAGTTGGATGTTGTTGTTTTGAGAAGAAGGTGATGTCTCGAGCGGGGCCTCGGGGAAATGAAGTGGTGGCCCGAGTGTGCATCCTGGTGTGTTCGCGAGTGATTTAAATAGTTTTGAAATTTAAAAACAAATTAAAGTTTAAAAAGAAAAGCGTTGGAGAAGAAGAAATTTCTCGGGTTTGTTCGTGAGAATTTGTGGGGTTGGCTCGGGTAGTTTGAAGCTTGGGCTTGGGTCGTTCTTTTTGTTAACCAGGTTTAAAGTTTAAAGAAAGATATGTTTTCAGGTTTTGAAATTTTAACAGAAAATATAAACCAGGTTTTCTAAAGTAAATTTGTTAAATAAGTTTTTTTTAAAAAGAAGAAAAAAGGGTTTCAATGATTTAATTTTAAAAGTTAACTATTTTTTAAATGATTTTGGTTTATATAATTATGTATTAGGTTAATTAAGTAATTGATTTCCTAAGTGCTTTCAAATGAAATAAAATGATGTAATTAAGAAGCAATTAATGGATAATTACTGAATGTAAATAATTAAAGATAATGACTTAATTACAAGTAATTAATTAATGGTTAAATTTAATTAAATGGTAAGGATAATCACTTATTGAAATTAATATTAATTAAGGGTTAATTAATGTAATTAATTAAGGATAATTAAATAAAGAATAATTTAATTAAATGTTGATTAATTTATCATTATTGGTTAATGAACAAATGATTAAAGAATAGTTAATTAAAGGTTTGTAATTAATTAATAATTAATCAACCAGGATTAGTAGTTATTTATAAGTAGTTGAATCCGATTCAAAATTAATCAGATGATTAGTTAATCTTACTTATGAATGTCTCGATTCAATTGAATGTTGAATTGTGTGATATTCTTGATGTGTGATGCTTTGTGTATGAATTATTTTTGATTTGAGCTATGATGTATGTAATATGTTTATCTTTGACGAACGAAATTTATTTATCTGATATGAATTTATATCTGTGAATCTGTGAATGAAGATAAACGTTATAGATTATACCGCTTATCGATATTGATATGATTGAATCTGTGATGATTGATGATGTTGCACTATTGTGTAAAGCCCCTGGACTACACCTTACACACACAAATATGGATTTCACGAGGAAATCAGCTAAGTCATAGAAATTTAATGAAATGGTTTTAAAAGTTGAATTTTGAATCCAAATGATTTTGGAAATGGAATTGAGTTGAATTTGAAAAACTTTTGAAAAGGAATTTTTAAAGATAAAAGTTATTTTAATAACTTGATAAAGTTTTGAAATTTAAATAGTTTGATTTGAAATTAAATTCAAGATTTGAAATTGAATTCTATATTTGGGAATTTTGGTTTAAAAAGGTTATATAAGTTATAAATATGTTTATATGAGTTTTAAACCATTTTAAAAGTATTGTTTTTGGAAATTTAAATTTAACCCAAGATTTAAGGGCTTTAACTAATGCAAATGTAATCGGATTTTTTCGAAAACGAAAACTATTTGTTTTCAAATAATAATAGCTTTCATATAAGAAAGGATTTCCAATTTGTATTGAAAGATTTCAAGTTTGAAATAGAATTGAAATTGTTTTGAAAGCTATGAATAAATCGTTGTGAAAAATGGTTGAACTTTGTTTTGAAATTGAAGTGGATTTTGAATGGTGTATCTTTTGTATAAAAGATTTGGAATGGGAATTGTTTTGAAAGTTATGAATGGATCTTTGGAAATAGTTTTGAAAGCTATGAATTGAATCTTTGATTTAAAGATTGGATGAGTTAATCCAATTTGAAATGGAATTGTTTGAAAAGCTGTGAATGAATCTTTGTGAACTTTGTAAAGTGAATCTTTTTGTTTAAAGTTTTGTAAATGGTAATTTGTTTAAACCATTTGAAGAAAGATTTTGGGTTTTAAGTTGTGACTTAACTAAAATCCCATATCCATATGCTTTTAAAATATTGCGCGCATTATTCGGTTTAGCCGGGAGAGGACCTTGTGTCATATAACCCATTCCGAATAATGATACAACGATATGGATAGCATTTGAAGACCGGTGGTGAAGACAGGATATTTCCGAAAATGAAAGGATAACTCGTCGAATGTCTCGGCACCGGCTGATCCCTTGTACAGAGAGCTCCATATGTGACGGGAAGTCTGGACGTGATTAGGGATTATCCGAATTTGCAAGGGCTTCTTTTGAAGTGCCTTCGGTTCTGTTCGAACCCGGAACATACTTGTATGGATGTGTGTCTGACATTACACTTTGAGATGTAAAGCTAGTTTCTATCAAATACATTTCTGTTTGGTGGCGAAGATTTATTCTCTTAGCTTAACACTCTTCTCTGAGACGTACGAGCTCAGAGGTTATGTAGTTGATGGCACTAGCGATACATTACCAATTTGGTAATGTGGCATACGAAGTGTTGCTGATCATTTGTTGATCAAAGCATGGCTTTGTGAAAAATCGTAGCTTTGTGGACGAGACTTCATCAGGACCTCACACCTCGAAAATGTTCGAAACAGGAAAGATGCGGCAAGGTTGTAGGGGTCGCGCCCCTAGGGTATGTCCATTCCTTCTGAAAAAGGGTGGTATCATAGCATGGAGCCCAGATACTTAACTCATGTGGACACTGTAAATTTATTATTGTGTGATGTTGCTTTGTGGTTGAGGATCCTCGGATAAAGGTCGCAAACGACCGGAGGTGGCATACCTTAGGTGTTACTCCTCGGAAGGGAGTACACCGCCTCGTGTTAGCAGAGATCTGGGTAGGTTCTCGGGGCGTCCCTCCAGAGGCGTACCCATGTGACAATGGGAAGTTCCTTGGACTGACCATTTGTTGGAAAATCCAAAGAAACAATATGCATCCTGTATGGTTTTAGTTGTATAACCTGCCATGGAATGTGGCGGTAACCTTCTATTGAACATGGTAGCTATAGTAGGCATATGACGAAATATTGTATGCTAGCTAAGATTAATATTATACTTTCGAAAGGTTTTCTGCACTATGCACTAATAATAATATTAAATGGTTTTCGCATATCAAGCATTTTTGACTATCATAACAAGAAATCTCCTCTAATTATGCGTTTGTATGGTGTGTGGGGCGGGAGGCCTTATGGTAGTTTCATTTTACTAAAAAGTATTGCGGATTTCAACTTTAAAATTTTTCGTTGCTTGTTTTAAAGATAAAATATTTTTGTTTCCTCATACCAGTCTCAAGACTGACCCAGAGTTTATTGTTCCCTTCTTAAACTCTAGATGCCCACAATTTTCCACACAGGCAGTCTAGAGTTGGGTTTTTCAGATAATCAAGTAGCAGAGATAGATTCGTTATCATCCAACTTTCTATTTTGAATCCTTTTCAATCTGATTTTGGTAATCACGTTTGGATCGAGTTGCTTCACTTCGACATCGTTGTTGGATCAAGCTTGTTGGATTGGAGTTCTTTAAGCTTTCGGTTTTGGATATGTAAGTCTTCGAGTATTTGGAGTTTTTGGAGTTTGGCATTGAAGACATTGTCTTTCCACTGCTACTGTCTTGTATCTATCTTTGATATATTGATAGTCATTTGTATTTAATATTCAGTTGTATCTGATGTTGTATCAATTGTGTATCAATGATATATGATATTATCTTTTTCTTCCGCTTTGTTGTTGTACTTAATGTGTTATAAGCTCCGGCGAACCAGATTCGACGTTCGAATCTGCGGCATTTGAATACTGATGAAGTATTCGGTGCCGATTTTCGAAGGTCGAGTCAGGGTCATTAGAAAAGGAATTTTAAAAGGGGATTTGTATATTTATAAAAGGAGTTTTGTAAATGTTTTTTTTGGATTTAAAATGGAGTTATGAATAATTTTTTAATTGAATAAAAGGGGGATCTTTCCAAATGTTGGTGAATATATTTATACCGTTGAGATAAGTATATGAATATTTTTCAAGTATTGAGAATATAAGTGTTTGTGAATGAACCTTTGTAAAAGTATTTTTATACAAATATTTACAAAGTGATCTGAGAAAATCGAAGAATTTGTTAAAAGAGGCCTAGTATTTCTTGATGCTTAACCAATGTTAGTTTTCCCTATGGAATTAAATCCCTAATTGAATGTTTGCTATTCGATAGTTAAATAACCGATGATCGAAGTTGGACCCAAACCTAACTTTGGAAATATCCAGAAGAAATACGTGGGTTATATGGCACAGTCATCGCCGATGGTGCTGTACAGTGCGTACAGATCTTGTATCGTTCTCCTAGGACAACGATAAGTAAATCCATCCACTAACGGTTAGGAGGTGATCTCCGCTCTTATCTTTGGCTATTTATTTCCTAAAGAACCGTGTTGGAGTTTACCGAGAATTATCGAAAGTTGTTTCGAAGAGACCGGGTTCAAGTACGTTATCCAAAAACCACTTCGGTCCAACAAATTCATATTTGAAGTGAAGACATATTGAAGATAATGGAATTAGAGATGGAGCTCTCAAGTGTCTCGTTAAGTCCCAGAACGAACTTGTATGGATGAATGCTGATATTGCATTGTTTCTAGGAGGGAAGTGTTAGCATTTCAAGTATGAAGTTCTATATAAAAGTAAAATGTAGCCTCAAGCCTCATCAACCGGGAATGACTAAAACAGCAGAGATGTAGCAGGGCTAAGTGGGTCGCTCCCAAGTATGGTATGACAATACCTATCTAGAGTCACTATCATTCCTCATTTGTATGCTTCAGGGACCATCAACGGTGGGGTGATCATATTCGGTACTCCAGTGAAGGGAAGGCCGGTTCTGTGTTGGAAGGGGTCGATAGGTTAGACCTCGATGTTATTTTATCTAGAGATGCACCGTGACAGGCGGTACTCCAGTACTCCAGTCGTTGTATGAAATCCATTCTCCAATAAGCGTCGTACAGGCGTAGTTGTTCCCAACTATGGTAAAAGGTGAGATGCAAGCATTTCAGCTATATTCATGTTTTAGTTTGACCCGAAAGCATCATTATATTATAAATGGATTTTCTATAGAAAATATTTTAGTTATCCTAAGGTAAAAACCCATCCATGTTTATGTGTAGCGTGGTCTTACGAGATATTTTTGATTACAAAGGATTTTATAACTTAAAAATCCAGTTGGGTGTGTTTTACTCACATAGGTTTTCCAGACAGACTATGTTGTTATTTAATTATAATGCCTTGGTCGGACTGAGCATGTTTACAGATTTCTGGCATTGGAGCTCAAGAGATGGGTTAGATATCTTCAAGTTGTATTTACGTATATGTTTTATTTCTGTTGTTATGTTCTTGAAATCATCAGCATTTGTGAGGATATGCTATTATAACTGTCCAGCCTGATGATAGTGAATTGTTGTTGTACTCTGATGAATGTATGTATATAACAGTTTCTTCTTTGTAAGGATAATTGATTTTATATTATATGTTGTTCTGTTGTGATTGTGGGATTCTATGATTTTTTTTAGTTTATTTCTCTTCTTTTTCTCTTTTCTTCTTCTTTCTTCTTTCTTTCCTATAACTATCCATCTTTTCATTCAATTTGGGTTGGACATGTGTGGTTTATTATCGAATTGAACTATACAGATTGGCGAGTTGTTACATTATATACCAATTTTGCTTGCTAATTACAATGGAAAAATAATTATCATATGAAATTTTGCATTGGAATTGTTAGATGTGGCTCGCATTGTAAGTGCATGGGTTGAACAAGTAAGCACCACATTGCAAGAAATATGGCATGTAATATGGTATATATGTGGGATTGGTGGCATGCAACATTAGAAACTCTTTTTTCTCACAAGCAAGTATTGTCAAGACCACATATGTGCTCGTTCCAGGGATGATGAAAGGGATGTTCAATCGGGACACTGGCACATCAGAAGCTTCATTAGGTGACGTCATTACAAACAATGAACGGTGTGTTTATAGGGACGTGTTGGAGTGTCGAAACACAACATGGTAGCAGAGCCGATGGTTTGGGGGACCATTAGATGATGCAAGAGTGACCGAAGCAAGGACTCCTTGCAGCTTATAGATATGTAAGTAGCCCTGCCCACTGCTAGATACGCAGCCCGCCCCACTGCAGTAAGAATCGAAGCTTCAAGCTGGCTTGATTGGAAAGTATTCGCCTTAAAGAGAAGATTTGGTAACACAGCCTTGCCTATATGCATAAGAAGTGAGGAAATTGGCCTCATCCAACCGCATAACTTCTTTCGTATGCTCCAAATGAAGGTTAAAGGAAATGTTTGCCAAGGGGGACAATTGTTAGGTGTGGCTTACATTATGAGTGTGTGGGTTGAACAAGTAAGTCTCACATCGTAATAAATATGGTGCATAATGTGATATATATGTGGGATTGGTGGCACGTAACATTGGAAATTTCTTTTTATTACAAGCAAGTGTTGCCAAGACCATGTATGTGCTCGTTCCGAAAGGTGATAAAGGGGATGTTTAATCGGGACGCAAGCACATCAGAAGCATCAATAGGTGGCGCCATTACAGACAATGTAGCGCACATTTATAGGGATGTGTTGAAGTACCGAAACACAACATACGCAGAAGCAACCAAAAGGATCTAGCTTGTCGATTAATTATCAACCGTCAATTCACTGAAAAATAATCATCAAACAAAGAAAAAGAAGAAGAGTAGAGAACAAAAAGGTTTAGGTCAAATTGCCTACGTCTACGGACCTAAAAACTATTCCTTATTTCACTAAAGAAAGAGCGTACAGGAGAGAAAGAGAATACAAAATTATAGGTAGCAAAGTGATGAAAACTAACCTATAATTACAAATTGAATAATAGTCTATCTAAAGACTTTTTTGAGCTCAAAACCCCTAATTTGATTTGACTGTAGAAATTTGGGTTTACTAAAGAAGAGGATAATGGTAGATGCTCTCTCACACACACAAATATGAAGATGAGCTTCCTTTATTTAAATAGACATAATGAAGGAGTTACTTGACGATTAATAATATTAATTTGCAGATTATTTGAGAGCCTAAATATCTGTGATTCGATTTCTATGCAAATGGATAATGGAGATCTTGGTTTCCATAATTTTTCTTTCTTAAATCAATCTCTCTCAACAATCTTTTCTTTCTTCATATAACAAATTATTTGATTAATTAATTGATTAGATAATTAATTAGTTTACTTTCTCCAAAAGCAATCACAAGTAACTTTCCTCTTTTTTCTTTTCACATGCAACCTAATTGATTGATAAGATCAATAGGTCAAATTCTTTTTTTCTTTGGTGAATATTTGAATCATCTAAATTTAATACTCTACCTTAGTTCTAATATAGCAATCTCTCTTCATCACCATAACTCAACAAATCATTGGCACCGTCAAGCTAAATATGAACTAGTGTGGGCATTATTGCCCAAATGGAGCTTCCAAATCTTTCCAAGCATAAGAAATAAAATATGCACATCAACAAAAAAAATGCATATGATAAAATACCAAAATTCTTTAATATATCTAATGTAGAAGATGAACTTGTAGATACCTTTGATGGACCAATGAAGATTTAATAACATGCTTCACCTTGTCCATTCCATAATAAGTGAGGACATACTCAATATTATCTACTTCAATCTTCTTCATAAGAAATTTTCTAAACTTTCCTAAGTCAACACCAGTAGACTCGCCAACAAGCTCCACGTCATTTAAAGCATAAGATGAAAATCGTCATCACAAATATGCTTACAAATAAGACCAACTGAACCAAAAACTCTTTTCTGCAACCGAGCACCACCTAAAGTCCGAACCTCTAAAATCTTCTCATCAACTATGGTATCATTGGAAACATCAATATCTCTTCGAATATGGAAACAATCTGATGACTCTAAATGCGTTTGGCTATTTTCTGTCCTCGTAATGTCTTCACTTGATAGAGGCTCAACTTTCAACAAAACCCTCTCATCAAATATCACATATCTGCTGGTCATAATTCTCCTAGTTGTTTTACTCTACAACCTATACATCTTCACTCCTCTGCATCCTAAAAAAAAGCGATTGCTTTCTCTAGGCTTCAACTTATCATGTCTCTCTTCATATAAATAAGCTAAACAATCAAACACTTTAAGGAATAAATAATCAGTAAGCTCTCTATTTCATATCTCCTCGAGGATCTTCATATCTATGTCAATAGAAGACGTTCGATTAATGAGAAATACTACCATAGATGTTGCTTTAGTCCAAAATCCCTCTTCTAGACCAGTAGCCAATTTCAAGTTATCTTCCATAATATCCGACACATGCTCTCTACCACTCCATAACAATATGACTCAATAGAAAAATCTCTAAATACATGCTCGGACTCACAATAGTCGGTAAATTCTTGTGACATAAATTCACTACTATTTCCAACTTTGATAACTTTCAAGCGCTTCCTCAACCGCTTCTCTACCAAGACCTTCCACTTATAAAATAGGCAAATATTTTGTCATTTGCCTTTAATAAATAGACCCAGACCATACACAAGAAATCATGCACAAATAACACAAAGTAACTGGCTCCACCTAAATAAGCAACTGGATTAGGTCCCAATACATTAGAATAAATAAACTCTACAAACTCTATAACTCTAGGTCTTCCAACATAAAATGTGATATGCTTCTTCTTTTGAGAAGAATAATCTCCACAAGAGCTAGGCTTCGATGGACAAACACCATCATTCAACCTCCATTTCTTTATTCAAGACTCTCCTCATCAACATGACCTAAACGAAGATGTTATAACCGAGTTGAATCTCAAACATTAGAATCAGTAGAAACTACTATCTCTTTAAATACTATTCTCCATGAAACATAAATATCATCAACTCGCACCTCTATCATCACTACCAAGGAAACCTTTGCAGCTTTCAATTTCTCTCTACCTATTATTATCCTCATACCAAGTCTATTCAAAGCTCCAACTGACAACAAACTCCTTTGTAGCATCGAATCATGTCTAACATCCGTGACACCCTAATAACACCATCATACATTCTAAACCTCACACTTCCAATGCCTACAACATGAAAGGATGCGTCATTCCCCATATGAACTGCTCTATCATCAATCTTCTTATAACTGACAAAACAGATCCTATCTGGTGTCGTATGACAAGAGGCTCCGAAATTAGTCACCCAATTTGTACTCTCTAAAGGTGAAATAATGGCTGAAAATAATGTTGTATCACTATCCTTTCTATCTACATCCGATTTAACAATTGTTGAAACTGAAGCTTTCTTCTTCTTCTCTCCCTTCTTTCTAAAATCTGGACAATCCCATATGAAACTCCCTTTCTGCTTACAATAATAACAAGCACCTCTTTTAGGACCCATGAGGTGGTACCTACGCATTTTTCTTCTAGCTCCAAGGTGCTTCTAGCTCTTATATCTTCCTCCAAATGAGTTAAGTTATTGTTAAAGAACACCGTCATTAGACTTCACCTTCCATGTCCAAGAAATTCCTTTTGTATCAAATTTAATGGTGCCATAAATTTTTATACCACTACTGAAAGAATTAGTCATTGGTAATTAATGTAGAACAAAACTGCTAGCTCTGATACCAATTTATTGTACAAAATTTTAATTAATTTGCATTAATGCTAAACCGTTGTAAAATAGTTAGGCTTATGCCCGAAGCAACTAAAAGGACTAGCTTGTCGATTAAATATCAATCGCCAATTCACTGAATAATAATCATCAAATAAAGAAAAAACAAAAAGAGTAGAGAACACAAAGATTTAATGTTATTCGACCAAATTGCCCATATTCATGGGCCCAACAACTATTCTTTATTTCACTGAAGATAGAGAGTATATGAGAGTGACTACAAGACTAAAGCTGACCAAATGGAGAGACAAACCTAAAATTACAAATAGAATAATCAATTTCTCCAAAGGCTTGTTTGCGCTCCAAACCCCTAATTCTATTTGACAACATAAAGAAGGGTTCATCGAAGAAGAGAAAAATGGTGGATGCTCTCACAAAAAAAATGAAGATGAACTTCCTTCATTTAAATAGACTTAACGAAGGAGTTACGTGGAGATTTAAGAAAATTAATTTCTAGACAATCTGATAACTTTTCCAAATATACATGATTTCATTTTTATGAAAATGGATAATGGTGATCTTGATTTCCATAATTTTCATTGCTTAAATCAATCTCCATCTGCAATCTTTTTTCTTCATATAACAAATCCTTTGAATTAGCTAATTAATTAGTTTTTTTTGCAAAAGTAATCACACATAACTTTCCTCTTTTGTCTTTCACATATAACATAATTAATTGATAAAATCAATTAGCTAAATTCTTTTCTTCTTTAATAAATATTTGAATCACCCAAATTTAACAGGAATATCATGCAAAAACATAAATAATAAATTATAATGTTACAACTTGGTGAGACTATATTGACACCAAGGACGGACGTCGCATCTCTTTCAACCAGCTTTTTCCAAGATTTTTTGTTTTTTTGAACTACATATTGTAGATGTTTGTATTAGACTTTCTTAACAAATCACAACGACACAATTGTTATACAGAAGGAACAGGTGCTAGCTAGGAAGATTCTGATAGGGCTATCAGGGTAATGATAACCGCTACTGGACGAGAAAATCTTTAGCATATTTATACTATTCGTATGTAAAAATTGACCATGGATACTTTACCGTTATTTCTGGTAAAATGTTAATTAAATACAGATAAATTGGTAAACCAAGGCATTAAAATTTTATTAAATTTTTTATTAATGATAAAAAAAGTAAATATTTGATTATTAATTCTATTTAATGCTTATATAAACATTTTCACTTATTTTAGTTGACATGAAAAAAATTCTTAGTTTGTAATGACCTGGATTTTTCAACGATTTACATAAGAGTTTTAACGAAGATTTTGAAGTAAAATTTATTTTTTTAAAAATTAAATATTTGGCAACGAAAATTGGATATTTGAAATGCGTCCAATGAAATGAGACCAATAAAATTTGTTTTACGTCAAAATTTGTTCGAAACTCGGGCAGCACATTTTTCGATACAAATTATCAAATTTGAAAATATAAATATTTTTATATAGAAACGATCTAGAAAATTTTATAATTAAAACGTCAAAGTTCATTCTGTCCAATTTCGACTTTTATAGCTCCGTTTATCAAGAATTGTCGTTGTTGTTCAAATTCGAAGTGGTAACAATGGCGACAGATGAAATTTTATTACGAATATCGTAACATAGATTTTAGTACATCATTGGATTCGTCTCACCGT
This sequence comes from Allium cepa, assembly GCA_030765085.1. Classification (NCBI taxonomy): domain Eukaryota; kingdom Viridiplantae; phylum Streptophyta; class Magnoliopsida; order Asparagales; family Amaryllidaceae; genus Allium; species Allium cepa. The sequence continues at coordinate 1,050,798,165 of CM060941.1, forward strand.
GCAGATATCCATGGTATATTTGTTTTCATATTTTGGCTTCTATTGTAAAATGCCAAATGGTCGAGATAGCGGCCTGTAACCGTGCCTTGTGAAAATATTTCACAGCATAATTTCTTTTATTCCTTTTGCAGCCAACTTTCATTCTTTTCAAATGCCTTTCACAGCCAATGTCTTTTCCAGCCAACATCCTTTGCATGCGCAGTCTCATTTAATAAATGCTGCATTTATTAGCCTTCGTGCACTTCTCCCTTCTATTTATACGTGTTGCTCTCTACTCCATCTCATTTCTTGGTTCTGAGCAATTGCTGGGAAAAGAAAATTAATAATATAAAAACAAAGCATATATTTACGACATATCCTAAACTAACTCATGCAACCCTCTCCTCTATTTTCGTCTTCCCCCGGCAGCCACCAACTCTCGCTTTTCCACTTTCCACCTCCTTCCCCATCGCCCTCAGCCACCTTGAACCCGCTACCTATCCCTACCCAGTTTTTCTACCCGAAGCCAGCCTCCTCAGCCTTCCCTTCCACCAACCCCCTCCTTCCATCCCTCGCCAACCTTGCTCCGCCACCTGCCCTTACCGAAATCCCCTCCACCAGCCTGCCTTCATCAAACAACCAGCCTCCAACCCACTTCTTCCACCCACCGACCCAACCTCCTCCACTCGAGCAACCTCCCACCAGTAACCACCCGTCCACCACCCTTTCTCCAACAGTAGCCCAATCCTCCAGTAGCCTCCCCATGAACGAATACATCAGCACGAAACCGCAACCAACCACGGCCCAGCCAATCTCCCACCTAGCCGTACCCCGACCTACCACCTGCCCACGAACCCCATCCCCAAACCCGAGCCAAAAAGGTAGCCATCCGCCCTACGACCAAACCTGAACCTGCTCTCCACCTGGAACCACTTCACCGAAGTTTCCGTACATGACAACATTTCTCCTAGGCAACCGTCACCTTCCCGCTTTAGTGCGTGTGCACGTATCCGAATCCGTGTCGCTGTGTCCGTGCCCGCTTTCCAAATCCGTGAAGGTGAGCGATTTTAAACTCACGACTAAAACTTCATATTTTAAGTGTACTCTAATTTTGTAAATAATTGGTTGGTTATTATGGTTGATATTGGAATTGAAAACCATAGATTGTCGATGCTGCGATATATGATTTTACTGAAATAATTTAAATCATTGACTGGGATCCCAATTGCATGTAAAACTATTTAACTATGGAAAATCTTGAATGTTGGATGTTGATTGATTTGTTGATACCTTATCACATTTATGTTGTTGCCACATGCATTGAATTGGACACTGGAATTTAAACTGGAATATGGGTTGCAATGACATATACCCAAATTTAAATTACCCGGCCTAGGATAGAAAATTCAAATAATAAACACCGATTGATCAAATGAAATTTATTTTGGATATTTAATAATTAAATTTTCGATAAAGGAATAGTTTGGAAATTTAACGTGAGTTTATAATTTAGATTTTATGTTGAAGTTAATATTTAAATTTTGAAATCTATTAAGTTAAATTAAATTTTAAAATGATATATCAGTTGAACTATTTTAAATTTTGAAATTGAATTAAAATAGTTATGTTAAATATGAATAATGTTTAAAGTTGTTATGTTGATTAGTTGAAATTTCATGGAATTTGTATATATAATTCAATTCTAAAGAAACGTTTAGTTTAATTAAAAAGAGAATTTTAGTTGACTTTATTGAATTAATATATATAAAGATTAAACTGAATTGTTTTGAAGTAAATCTTAATTAAAAGTGTTAAGTTAAGTAATTAAGTAAATTAGTCCTGAAGTTAATTAAATTGGATATTTAACAATAAAATTTTTGTATTTAAAGAGTTAACAAATTTTATTAAATTGAAAATTATTCCATTTGGCAAATTTGGTGTAATACTCGTTTAAAATTGGATCTTTAGATTTTAAATTTAATGAAGTCAAATGGGGATATGTTATTTGAGAATAATGGGTACTTTGATTTAATAAAATATCCAATCGGTGTGAAAATGGTGCTGGTTACTAAAGAGGCCGAGACCAGATATGGGCATACACTTTATCGATACTGAAACCACTTTAATAACTGTGTACGTGGAGTGATGATTCAGAACGAAGTGGTTGGATTTTGGCGTACGTTTGTTGGATTTGAAGAAAGAGAACAATTATGGAGACTTGGCACTTGTGCCAATTTGAAATGATTAAAACATGATGGCTTAACAGGGCCAAGCGGGCTAGCTACCCCGATCGGACACACTTCTTCATATGAATATCCTTACTTTGGTTGTTGTTGGTGATCACCCTTTGATTATGGGAGGGATAAACGTGGTAGGTGGTCATGGATATGATGCGTTACCACTAGCCCTACAACCTGAGCAGATGGTATCCCACCTTGGGTATTGCCTTACATGCCTTGACATGCTTTTATCCCTATACAAGACCACTACGATTTTAATTTAGTGTTGCCGTATCACGGCGCATTCCTATCCACTGACGCTTTGCTGGTGTTTTATGTGCAAACTGTGTGAAGGGGGATCAATGTGAAGCCTTAGCGCTATTTTGATATTTTATATTACTAATAGACACTACATATATAGCCCTATTATATATATATAAAATATTTTGACGGATGCTTAAGAGATGGAAAATCCCATAACATCTATTGAGTTACTTTGTACATTTTACTTGAGTTAGACTACTTACATGAGAACTTCTTGTCCTGACTCAAGTATATTGTTTTACATTACGCTCAGGTCAGCCTGTGTATTGTAACCTATGAGCAGTGCTTATTTTGGGAGGCGAAGACTTAGTTGAAGACTCCACTCTATTCGGTATAAGTTATCTATTTGCATTTTGGCTTGTATCAGTAGACTCTTATATATCTCTAGTATTATATAATTAAAAGCTGAACTCTGTTGTATTTTTCCTAGTGGCTTCATGAACTACGATGTATATTATTTATTTCTACTGCGAGATTCTGCATTATTCTGTGTATAATTCTGTGTTTGATTCTATTTTAAAACCCCACATTGATAATCTATCAGAATTTGAACGGCTTAAGTTGGACATGTGTGGTTTATTGTCAGCTTGGGTTGTTCGAAAAAGGCGGGTCATTACAGTTGGTATCAGAGCTTCAGTTTACTGAATACCTTAGCCTGAGGGTAAACTCATTAGGAATAGGTTTAGTAATGCCCTATAATGAGTAGAATCATTCTTAAGAGAGCGTATTTTGAAATATAGAATGTTTTAAAATCCAATCTATTTTCAAAATTTCTATCAATTCTAATACATCTTCCTTGTTAGAATTCTCTTTGATTAGGATTTCCTTAAGTTTCGTGCTTTTCTGTAACAACCTTGTATTTTGTGATTATTTTAATTGTATATTTTATTTATTTTAAATTGAATTTCCTGATTTAAAACATTATTTTATTTCATTAAAATTAATAATTTTTTATTTTAAATATAAATTTTGATTTTTATGTGAATTATAAATCCAAACATGAATAAATAGAATATTTTCTAAAAAAGTGGATTTTTGGTCAATATGGTCAAACTTTGACTTTTAAATTTAAATTTTTGAATTTTTGAATTTTTTATTTTATTACGAAAAAAATTAAATTTTAAGAATACTGCTTTTCGTTACGTTGAAATCTGATTCGGATGGTGAAAGTTATGCTTTTTACAATATTGTGTGTAAATTGATTTATTTAACAATATTATTTATTTTAATTTATATAAATAATATTTTTATTTGTCATATATTGCTCTAATTTTTATATATGTGTGTAATATGTCATGTTAGTTTTATGTTTTATTTTTAAAACATTTTTTAAGTATAGTTGTTATTTTTCCAAAACTAGTTATATTTTTGTTTTCAATTTTAATACTAGTTTTCATATAATTAACTATATTCTTATATTTTTCTATAATTTTCTAAATTTTATTTATTCATTTCATTTTTACTTTATTTTGTATTCATTTTTATTTTATTTTCATGGTTTTTTATTTTGTTTTTTCATAAAAGAAAATAGGAAATTTAAAGAGACTTTGGCATTTAACCTTTGACCTTCCATCTTCACACCTCTTCAAAATTTTGGGCCGTCCTTTTCCCTAACCATTAGCCATGTGTTTCTTTTTGTAATTCACATAAAAACACTTCTCATTTCCTCAAAAAAAATTTGGCTTTCAGATCTGAAGAAAAACCAAGGTAATGTCTTCTTTGTTTTCCACTTTTCTTATCAATTTATTGAATTTTTCCTTTGTACTTTGCCTTGCCTCTTCTTGCATTTGTTCAGCCATACTCCTCCACCACCTCCACCGTCCAGCACCACCTCTGTCCATGGCCACTCCACCATCCTTTCCCTCTGACTTGACTAGGCCGTGAGCCCCCTTGAAGCTATCATCACCAAATGTTGCAAAATTCCCTTGAATATGCTATAGCCGAACCCCTTAATCACCTAGCCTTCATTTTTTCACCTTAGCACCTCCTTAGCCGCCGCCAGTCCCTCCACCACCTCCCGCCACTCCAGACCCCACCTGACCTGTAGCATGAATGGCTGAGCCCACATCAGTCAAGGCCGAATGCATATTGGCACCAAAAACCCATTCATTTACCTTAAACACTTTGTATTCCTATGTCATAACTTCCACACTTCAACACCTTACTAGCCGTGCCTTTATGGACCTATACCCGACCACATGCACCACTATAGCCAAGCACACCTGACCCTAGGCCAAGCATATGAAGGTTGAGGCAATGGTCAAAGCAAATTTGTTCATAGTTGCTTTCATTTTAAATTGTTTCAAAGTGTATTCTACGTTGAAATCATAAGTATATTTGGTTTGAACTCATATTTATATTATCTTATTTATGTGTTGTTCACAAGATTAAAGCTTGGTTCTCTTCCCACTCAAGTCAAAAGTCGGGTTAGCATGTTTTCGGAATTCGTTTGTGTGCTTTGTTGTCCTATCTCCATCTTGAAACAAGTGAGCAATCACACACAACATCTGTACTTATATAATTAGTAAATTGACACCCTGTGAATCTGTAGTTTATATTATCATATTATACCTGCCTGTGATATGTATCATATGATGTTCACCTTGTTTATACACCTGTCATATCATATGTTACTGTTATATGTTACTATATTGTTCATTTATACCTGCTTATCACACTGCAAGTTCCATGTAGAATAGAATCACTATGTGTTGAAATGATACATACCCGAACGGACTTTAGAATAGGGAAAAATTGTTATGGGATGAAATGATAGGCCTGATCGATTTTTATTTACTTCATTTTACTTGGGACTGCGGGTTTGAAATGATAGAACCTGGATTTTTTCTTTGTAAATTACGGATTGAAATGATATATATCCGTATCACTTGATCTAGGCTAGAAAATTATATACAGACCAGTGGTTAATATATATTTTTCAAATTTTTTTAAAATATTTTAAAAATGTAAATATTATGATATTTTTGTTTAAATTTAATTAAAAATGATTTTTATAAAATATTAGTGATTTTCTACAAGTAAAATAAGTGAGATAAATAAATAGCAAAGTAGGATTTGAAATATAAGTTAATTTTGGAATTTATGATTTTTTTTATAAATGGAATTTAAGTTAAGTGAGAAAATATGATAAATTGATTTAAATTTGAATTTAAAATGATATTTATAAAGTGTTATTGATTTTTCTATAAATTAAAATGGTTAAATAAATGAATACTTTAAAGTGTAATTTGAAATATAATTTAAATTTAGAAAATGTGAAATTTGGTTTAAAAATAGAATTTAAGTTATAAAAATAAAATGAAATTAAGTTTAAATTATGAAATGGTAAATTTAATTTAAAAGTGTAAAGTAAATGCAAGAATAGGAAATTTTACACTTGAATTTATTAAGTGAATTATTGAAAATTTGATTTTTTTTAAGGAAATTTACTTTATAAAAATCATAAGTTAACGGTATTTTAATGAAAATTTTTAAGTGCTAAAATATGATTTTTATAATGTTTAGAGGGTTAAATTAAAAGTTTATTTATTTATGAAATTGTATTGAAAATTCTGGAAATTAAATAACAGCACTTCAGAAATGCTATTGTTTCTGAAGCTAACTAAAAATCTAAAGTAAATGATATTACAACACTTTGTAAGTGTTGTGGTTGATACAAATGAACTATGACTAAATTTCAACTAAGTGATATAACAACACTTGGTAAGTGCTGTGGTAGCAGAAAGATAACTAAAATCTGAAACTAAATAATGGGCTACAGTAGCACTTGATAAGTGATGCGGTAGGCTGAAATGAACTATTTCCAAATGAATTGAACTATTACAGCAGTTTTATTTAAATGCTATCTTTTCTGAATAAATTGTTTTCAAATGAACTAAACTATTACAGCAGTTTTGTTTAAATGCTGTCTTTTCTGAATAAAACTGTTTTCAATTATAATTTACAGTAGCTTTTTCTAAATGTTGTGAAAGGCTGAAATTTTCAATGTTTATGGGTTTTAACTAAATAAATGAGCTCAGAATTTTCTAAAATTTTTGAGAATTGAATACTTGATTTGTGAGTATTATAACTTCACTTTTAAATGGTTTAAATGAATTGTTTTGATTTAAATATAAACTATTTGAAAGGTGATTTGAAATGATAATAAATGAATGATATCTTTGAACTAAAAGGGTATTTAAATTTGAATATTTGGATTTGAATTCAAATAATGATTTAAAAATGAAGATTTGAAAAGATATGATATTTTGATATATTGAAATGGTTTGGAAATTATTTGATCTTTATTTTGATAAAGAATTTGAATTTGAAAATGATACTTTATTTTGAAGTATAAACTATGATTTTTAAATTATAACCACGGGTTATAATAACGATTGGTTGTTAAAGAGACCGGGATCAGATATGGACATACTCTCTGTCGATACCGAAAACCACTTCAACAACTGTGTACGCGGTGGAGATTCCAGAACGAAGTAGGATGGTGGCGACGATCCTTGAGGTAATATGGACCCAACTCCCGTGAGTTGACATAAGGTGGCTAAAACAGGAGCGATCTCGGTCCAAAGGGGGTAGCTTCTCTGGTCGGACGCACTTCTTCGATACTATACACTTACTTATTCTTGATTTGATGGCCATCCTCCGATTTTGATATGGAAGTATGTTTCGAGGTGGGCGTATGTGGCTGATGCGTCACCACCAGCCCGTGTGCGTAATTGGTATATCTACCCTAGCATTGCCTCGTGTGCCGTGTCACCTACCAAACCGAGCTTTTACTACGAGTTTCTAATTGTGTCGTACCTATGCAGTATCTTCTCATAGTCTCCCGATCAGGAGATATGCAGGTACTGTATAGACTACTGGCATTATTTGTGTTAAGGGGAATATTGGGTCACTCATTAACGCTATTTTAAAGTAAGTTTTTTTTACTGTAGACGTTATTATAATAGCACAATATTACCACATAGTAAATAATTAAACGGATGCTTAGAGGATGGACGGTCCCAAGCATCCTTTAAGTTACTTGTACTTTGTTACAGTTCACTTGAGTTGGTTTACATTATATAAGTATGTGTGTCCTGGCTCGAGTGTTTTGTGTTTTGCTTTATGCTTGGGTCAGCCTGAGTATTCACAGTTTAGCTTTGGATTTCTCTTTCTGGAGCTAGGAATCGTTGGAGATTCTACCTATCTAGTTATTTATCTTTTTTCAGTTTCAGTTGTTCTGTTTCAGCTCTTGTATTAGTGAACTTCTATGTATCTGGTATTTCTATTGTATTTGTTTTCAGACTGATATTATGTATTTGTTTTGAGAGTTTGTTATAGTAGCTTCATGAACTACTATGGTATTTTAATTTCCGCTGTGAGTTATTCTGATTTCTGTGTCTGTGATTCTGTGATTGCATTTCATTTGCTCCAAATTTTATTACAATGCAGTATTTTGAGCAATTCAAGTCGGACATGTGCGGATGCGAATGGCTGAAAATATCGAGTTGTTACATTTCCATGTCCTAAACCCACCCTTGACTTTTTGGGATGAGAACAGAAAAAATTCTAGAGATGGGGGACGAGGGAATGGCCCCGTACCAGATGTTGCTGCACAATTGCACAAGTTATGTCAGTTAAGTTCACTATGCTTTGCAAAGAGTATGCACGACTTGGTGGTACTAAATTCTCAGGGTCCGAAGGTATTATTGAAGCTCAACAGTGGCTTAAGAGCTTGTAAAGAATCTTTACAGCTTGAGATTTTTATGCCCAACAATTGGCTTCTTGGCAGTAGTAGGATGCTGCCCAAGATTAGCGGGAATCTATTACCACCCGCACTGAGGAAGCAAACATCAGTTGAGCACGGATCAGTGAAGTTTTCATGATCCAGGATGCCTGATGCTGGAAAGTCTTAGTTATATAGCAACTTTATGGATCATAAGCAGGGAAGCATGTCATTTTCGGAGTATGAAAGGAAATTTAACGAGCTATCCAAGTTTGGACCAAGTTTGATTGGTGCTTTGCTTAAGCAGAATGAGAAGTTCATAGTCGGCGCTCGTCTAGAATATTATGACCGTTTGACTGCCTATGTTCATGGCGCTTTCACTAGTCTTATGGATATGACCCTCAGATATGAAAAATCGAGTTTAAGGGAAGCATCGGTTGTTCCCTCCTCAAATCCTTCAGCAGCTTCCAACAATTCTAAGAAGAGAAAGTCTAACTTTCTACAGCAGAAGAAGAATTGGCAGAACATGAGCTGGATTGGACATTCTTAGAGGAAGCCCATTGATATCTTTTCAATCACTTGCTTCAAGTGTGATCAGAAAGGTCACTATATCAATAGTTTCCCAGTTCCTGGAGGAGCGTCTATTCCACCAGTTTAGATGACCAAGCGAGGTCTTTGCCACATTTGCTTGCAGCCAGGCCACTTTAAGAAGGATTGTCCCACTCAGAAGAAGGGAACTCCATCAGGTGTCTTTGCAGTTTCTGCGTCTATTCCTAAGGACGAAACCACCAACGCAACCCTCCAAGGTACCTTCCATATCTTACCGTCCTTTTCAATTCATGTTTTGTTTGACACTGGAGCATCCCATATTTTTATATCTACCGATTTATGTGACAAACTCAACCATATTTTGAAACCCGACCCACATCTCTACCTTTATGTATATCAAATCCTATTGGGGTTCCTGCAAATCTTGGTATGATTTGTAAAGGGGTTAGACTCTTCAAAAATGATAGACACCATTTTACATGGGACTTTTATGTATAGGATTCGATATTCTGTTAGGCATAGATTGGATGACCGCATTTAATTCTCATATTGCGAGAAAATCTCGAATGGTTTCTTTAGTAGATGATGGTGGAAATCCCATGGTAGTGGAGTGTAAAATTCCTTTATATTTTGCTAGAAGTTTAGTTTTCTCTCTTGACTCTTGCCCGAGTGATCTTAGTATTACTCCTATCGTCCAACACTTCCTCGATGTTTTTGGAGCTTCTTTACCACCTCAGCATGAAATTGAATTTCTCATTGATATTATTCTTGGAGCTAGACCAGTCGTACTTGCTCTAAGAAGAATGTCATCTAAAGAGAAAATTGAATTAAAAGTGTAAATTGAGGATCTTTTCTCTAATGGTTTGATTCGTCGTAGTCATTCGGAATGGGGCGCGGTAGTGTTTTTTGCTACTAAATTTGACGGTTATCTAAGAATGTGCGTCGATTATAGAGAACTAAATAAGCTTACCCACAAGAACAGATACCTGATGCCTCGTATCAATGATATGTTTGACCAGCTGCACGGAGCAAAGGTATTTTCTCAACTAGACCTTGCCTCGGGTTTCCATCAGCTCAGGATTGCAGAAGATAGTATTCTCAAAACTGCTTTCCGAACAGAAGACGGTTTTTATGAATGGTTAGTAATGTCTTTCGGTTTAACTAATGCTGTAGCTTACTTTGTTGACCACACAAATAGAGTATTTCGAGAGGTTCTAAATAAGTTCATTCTAGTTTTCATTGACGATATTCTAGTCTTTTCTAAGACTGAGAAGGAGCATGAGGAACACCTTAATTTGTGACCGACGCTATGAGTAGGAGCAAAGCCATGTTATGTCAACTTGTTGCTTCTATAGCTCTTATGGATCGCATAGGCGCTAAGCAGGATGAGGATCCAAAGAAAAGGTTCTTGGCAGGAAGGATAATAGCTAAGGCGAATGGGGCACATAAAGCGATAGAAATGGGATTATGAGTTCCAAATGGACGGTTTGAGGCAAGAAGTGCTTAGAGAAAATCACCAATCTAGACTTTCCATTCATCCCGGAGTTACAAAGATGTATCAAAATATGAAAAAGTTGTATTGGTGGAATGGAATAAAGCGAGATATTTCTATTTACGTTAGTAGGTGTGCCACTTGACAACAAGTTAAAGTCGATCATTAAAAGACAACATGATTATTGCAGCCTCTTGAGATTTTGAATTGGATGTATGATCAGATTTCTATGGATTTTATTGGTGGACTATCGAGGACCAGAAAAGGAAATGAGAGCATTCGGGTTATTGTTGATAGATTGACCAAGTCTGCTCACTTTATTCCTGTGAAGACTACTTGAACTGCCTCGAGTTTAGCCGAGCTTTATATGAAAGATACTGTTCGCTTTAATGGTGTTCCATCCAACATTGTATGTGATCGAGACCCCATCTTTACTAGCAATTTCTGGAAAGCTTTTCAGGACACTATTGGAACTCAAGTAAATCCGAGCATAGCTTATCATCCCAAACGGATGGCCAGACCAAAAGGGTAAATCAGGTTTTGGAAGATCTTCTTCAAGCTTGTGTTTTAGATTTTAAAGGATCTTGGGAAGAGCATCTCCATCTCATTGAATTCACCTATAATAATAGTCATCAAGCGAGTATTGGAATGACATCATTCGAAGCTCTTTACGAACGCCTATGTAAATCTCCATCTTGTTGGGTTGAATCGAGAAATCGACTAGTTCTTGGTCCCGAGATGATTTTGGAAGCTTCTGAGAAACTCGAAGAAATCAGAAGGAAAATGAGAATTGCCCAGGATAAGAAGAAGAAATATGTGGATAAAAGAGGAAGAAACTTGGAATTTGCGGTTGGAGATAAACTATTTCTCAAAATTTCGCCTTTGAAGAATGTAATTCGATTTGGAAGGAAGGAAAGCTTGCTCCTAGATTTGTTGGTCCTTTTCGCATCTTAGAAAGAATAGGTACTTTGGAATATAGAGTTGACTTGTCAGAGAAGCTATCGGGGGTGCATAATGTAATTCATGTTTCACACCTCCGTAGATATGTGCACGATCCATCCGTGATTGTCTAGCCTACTTTGTTCGAAGAAATGGATGTTAAGCCCAATCTAACCGTTGATAGAAAACCGCTTTGTACAGTAGACAAAAGCACGAAGCAGCTTAAAAGGAAAGTTGTAAATCTCGTCAAGATTCAGTGGAGTGAAGATGATTGAGATTGTACTCGGGAAATGGAAGAGAATATCCGTGTTTCAAATCCTGAATTCCTAATATCCGGTTATAGTCCATGTCCGAATCAATTCTGTCTTTCTGTTTATCTTTCTGTTCTCTTGTTTCCCTCTTTTCGAGGACGTAAAGTTTTGAGTGCGAGAGAGTATAACAACATGGATTTTTCAAAAATTCAAATAAGAATTTTAATGAATATTTTGAAATAAAATTTATTTTTAAAAATAAATATTTGGCAACGAAAATTGGATATTTAAAATGCGTCCACTGAAATGAGGCCAATAAAATTTGTTTTACGTCAAAATTTCTTCGAAACTCGATCAGCACATTTTTCGGTATGAATTATCAAATCTGAAAATATAAATATTTTTACATAGAAATGATCTAGAAAATTTTCCAATTAAAACGTCAAAGTTCGTTCTATCCAATACCTTTGTAGCTCCATTTATCAAGGGTTGTCATTGCCGTTCAAACTCGAAGCGACAACTATGGCGACAGATGAAATTTTGTTACGAATGTGGTAATACAGATTTTAGTACATCGTTGGATTCGTTTTACTGCGCCGATCTTCGTGGTATATTTATTTTTATATCTTGGCTTCCGTTATAAAATGCCAAATGGCCAAGATAGCGGTCCGTGACCGTGCCCTGTGAAAATATTTCACAGCACAATTGCTTTCACTCCTTTCAAAAACAACTTTCATTCTTTCCAAATGTGTTCCGCAGCCAATGTCTTTTCCAGCCAACATCCTTTGCATGTGAAGCCTCATTTAATAAATGCTACATTTATTAGCCTGCGTGCACTTCTCCCTTCTATTTATACGTGCTGCTCTCTACTCCTTCTCATTTCTTGGTTTTGAGCAATTGTTGGGAGAAGAAAAATAATAACATGAAAACAAAGCATATATTTACAACATATCCTAAACTAACTCACGTAACCCTCTCCTCCATTTTCTTCTTCCCCCTACAGCAACCAACTCCCGCTTTTCCACCCTCCACCTCCTTCTTCTCCGCCCTCAGCCACCTCGAACCTGCCACCTGTCCCTACCCTGTTTCTCCACCCGAAGACAGCCACTTAAGCCCTCCCTAGCCTCCTCATCCCTCCTTGCCACAAACCCCCTCCTTCCAGCCATCACCAACCTTGCTCCACCACCTGCCCCTACCGCAATTCCCTCACTAGCCTGCCTTCACCGAACAACGAGCTTCTAACTCACTTCTTCCACCCACCGACCCAACCTCCTCCACCCGAGCAACCTCCCACCAGCCACCACCCGTCTATTACCCTTTCTCCAATAGTAGCCAAGTCCTCCACCGACCCTCTCCACGATCGAACACCTCATCCCGAACCCCACAAATCCGCAACCAACCGTAGCCCAGCCGAGCTCCCTTCTAGCTGTACCCCGACCTACCACCAGCCCGCGAACCCTGTTCTCGAACCCGAGCCGAAGCAGCAGCCCTCACCCTATGACAAACCCGAGTCCGCTCTCCACCCGGTACCACTTCACCGAAGTTTCCATACGCGATAACATTGCACCTAGGCAGCCGTCACCTTTCTGCTTTAGTGCATGTGCACGTATCCGAACCCGTGTCGCCGTGTCCATGCCCATTTTTCGAATCCGTGAAGGTGAGCAATTTTAAACTCACGACTAGAACTTCATATTGCAAGTATCCTGTAATTTTGTAAATAATTAGTTGGTAATTATGGTTGATATTGGATTTAAAAACAATAGATTATCGATGCTGCGATATATGATTTTACTGAAATAGTTTGATTCATTGACTGGGATCCCAATTGCATGTGAAACCATTTAACCATGGAAAATCTTGAATGTTGGATGTTGATTGATTTATTGATACCTTGTCACCTTTATGTTATTTCCATTTGCATTGAATTGGACGCTGGAATTTGAATCTAGATATGTGTTGAAACGATATATACGCAAATTTAAATCACTTGGCCTAGGATAGAAAATTCAAGTATAAACACCAATTGGTCAAATGAAATTTATTTTGGGTATTTAATAATTAAATTTGAGATAAAGGAATAGTTTGGAAATTTAACACGAGTTTATAATTTAGATTTTATGTTGAAGTTAATATTTTAATTTTGAAATCTATTAAGTTAAATTAAATTTTAAAATGAGATATCAGTTGAACTGTTTTAAATTTCAAAATTGAATTAAAATAGTTATTTCAAATATGAATGATATTTAAACTTGTTGAGTTGATTAGTTGAAATTTAATGGAATTTGTATATATAATTAAATTCTAAATAAATGTTTAGTTTAATTAAAAAGAGAATTTTAGTTGACTTTATTGACTTAATATATATAAAGATTAAACTGAATTGTTTTGAATTAAAGTTTGATTAAAAGTGACAAGTTAAGTAATTAAGTAAATTAATCCTGAAGTCAATTAAACTGAATATTTAATAATAAAACTTTTGTATTTAAAGACTTAACTAACTTTGTTAATTTGAAAAGTTATTCAATTTGTCTAATTTAGTGAAAAACTTGTTTAATATTGGATCTTTAGATTTTAAATTTATTGAAGTCAAATGGGGATATGTTGTTTGAAAATAATAGATACTTTAATTTAATAAAACATTCAATCTGTGTGAAAATGACGTTGGTTATTAAAGAGGCTGAAACCGTATATGGACATACTCTCTGTCAATGCCGGAACCACTTTAATAACTGTGTACGTGGAGTGATGATCCAGAACGAAGTGATTGGATTTTGGCGTACGTTTCTTGGATTTGAAGAAAGAGAACCATAATGGATTGACCTGACACTTGTGCCAATTTGAAATGACTAAAACAGAACGGCTTGACAGGGCCAAGCGGGCTAACTATCCCGAGCGGACAAACTTCTCTGTATGAATATCCTTACTTTGGTTGTTGTTAGTGATCACCCTTTGATTATGGGAATGTTGAACGTAGTGGACGGTCATGGCTATGATGCGTTACTACCAGCCTTGCGACCCGAACTAGTAGTATCCTACCTTGTGCATTGCCTCACGTGCCTTGTCATACTTTTATCCCTATACGAGACCACTACGATTTTGATTTACTATTGTCGACTCATGGCGTATCCCTATCCACCGACGCTTTACTGGTTTTTTATATGCAAATTGTACGACAATGCTTAAAAACGTGCGATGGGGGATCAATGTAAAGCCTTAACGCTATTTTGATATTTTATATTACTGACAGACGCTACATATATAGCGTACCTTACTGCATCTATAATATTTTATCGAATCCTTAAGAGATGGAAAATCTCGTAACATCTCTTGAGTTACTTTGGATATTTACTTGAGTTAGACTATTTACATAAGAACTTCTAATCCTGACTCGAGTATATTATTTTACATTATGCTCGAGTTAGAATGAGTATTGCAATGTGCGAGCAGTGCTTATTTTGGGAGATGAAGACTTAGTCGAAGACTTCACTATTATTTATCTATTTTCATTATGCCTTGTATCAATAGACTCTTATATATCTCTAGTATTGTATAATTAAAAGCTGAACTCTGATATATTTTGTCTAGTGGCTTCATGAACTACTATGTATATTATTTATTTCCGCCGCGAGATGCTGTATTAGTCTGTGTGTGATTCTGTGTTTGATTCTATTTTAAAACCCCAAATTGATAATCTGTCAAAATTTGAACGGTTTAAATTGGACATGTGATTTATTGTCTAAGTTTTTCAAAAAAGATGGATCGTCACATAGTTCATCGTAAGTTATTACAACCATGTAAAATAATAATTTTTCTAATATTAACTTTGAACTTAATAAAGAAAAAACAAATCAACTATAAATGTCTACTCAAAACATGATAAACTTTCAAAAATTATTGTGGTAAGAATTAATTAAAATATTGAAAAACTAAAACTAATATGATTGGTAAATTTACCATGATTTTGATATTTCTTTTCCGTTTCATGGATAATAGCACTAAAAATGCATGGATTTTGGGATCGGTTGAATTTTGGGTCTTTTTGGGTTGGTTTGGTTAGATTTTGCGAGTGTCAGACGTTGGTGGGTTTCAATAAACGGCTAAGCTATTTGAAATGAAGATGAAATTTTTACCAAACGTAAGTGGGATATAGTGGGCTACTCAGCTCGCTTAAGGTGAAGATGAAATTAACAGACAGAGGTGGGCATATGGGTTGATTACATGTATTAAGATAAGCTGTAATTTGCGCTGTATATAGGTGGGCTTAAATGGGCTATTTCAATCTCTTTCAGGCCTGTTGAGCTTCTTTCTTCTAGGCTGAATAGCTGAGCTTCTCCAAAAGTCCGATGAAGTGCTTTCTACTCGAAGTTCGCTAAGTAATGCAGGCCGAAGACACTGGAAGCATTTGTTCCAACTATCTTCTAGTTTGATTAAGCCAGGAAGTTGTCTGCTCTTTTTTGTTCTCCTCCCTAATAATATCCAGACAACAAAAAAATTAACCCTACGCACCGAAAAAAAAAAAATCCATTTTCGGTCACTAAAGTAAAAATATTCAATATTTATGCAAGATTTATCTCATAAATTATCGATGTGGGACTAATCCCAAGACTTATATTCAAAAAAAATTTGTCTGTGTGCATTGTATTAGTGGCATACCTGCAAAATATAGTTGTTCTATTTTACATTAAAAAATAAGAACAGTGTTAAACAAAATTGTTTAAATCAGCTAGATAGAAAACTTTGCAAGCAAAAACTTCTAACTGCTTCAGAACAATATAAAATCAATGATGGAAATACTAATTTACGATTTTGAGAGGGTTAAAAAGTTTGGAATGACGTGTAAAATTTTAATGTTAAAAATTAATATACATAAAGATAGCACACTCACGAAATAATTAGTCATGTCTGAAATGTATGAGTTAAAATAAATGTTAGCGAGATCTGAGAAAATTAAACAATGGCCGTATGTCTATTTTACTGATCATTCGCGTCACCCATCTTGCAGGATTGATCAACCGCTTAGTCTTTCCCCCCAAAGCTCTAAAGTTTCAGTAAACTACCCATATAGTACGCGTTACCATCACTTATTAAGTTGGAGTTTTTAGGCTTAGGAAAAAAGTGAAAGAAAAATTTAGTTTTGAAGACAAGAAGTTTGCTTGTTAGGACGAAGTACTAAATCACATAACGATAGTTGTAAGTATCATTTTCTGTTTACACTAAAAATGCTCCTTCAGACTAAAAGACAAACTCTGTGATTAAATTTTGTTGCAATTTTTTCTTGTGCATATTTACTGTATTAAGTTTATATTTATTATTTGAAACCCATCCCAGAAACATATTCGCCAGCCTATAAATTAAAAACAAAGTTTTACAGCCCAACACAACTACAACAATCCCATACAGACCTTTACCCACATATACAGAGTTCAAAAACAACAAAAAATACGCACTTTCATATGAAAAATAAGATTTGAGAAAAAATGAATCTGATTTCTTTACTGCTGTTTTGTTAAAATGGAAATCATTACATTACAAATGCATGTATTACTCTTATTTATACATGCTACAGGCTGAAGCAAAGAAAAGAAAACAAAGCACAGGCTATAAGCACAAGCCCGGCCCAATTACAATACATGATAATTGTCTTAATACCCCGCCTCAAACAAAGCTAGGGTTTTCCAGCAGTCTTCATGTCTTCCTTCTCATTACTCTCATCGCCGCCACTAACAATGCATAAGAATTCTCTAAATCGGGCAAAGTTCTTGTTAGATAAAGCTTTGATCAAAACATCAGCCTTCTGAAACAGAGATGACAGTGATTGACCTGAAGTTTTCCAGCTTCGGTTCTCTCACGAACGAAGTGGAGATCTACTTCCATGTGTTTAGTCCTTGGGCGTTGAACTGGGTTCATCGAGAGAGATATCGTGCTCATATTATCACACCATCTGTGGGAATCTTAGCTGATCGAAGCCCTAATTCAAAAATAAGGCTTTCTGTCCACATAATTTCTGGTGTCACACTGGCTAGGGCCCTATACTCTGCCTCCGTACTCGATCTGGAGATTGTGGGTTGCTTTTTGGTACACCAAGATACGGGGTTGGATCCGAGATAAACGCAGTGCCCTGTGATGGACTTGCGATCGTCTAAATCGCTTGCCCAATCTGCATCACTGTAAGCATGTATGGTAATCTCTTTACTTGTTTTTAATAGTAATCCGAAATTAATAGTGCCTCTTAAGTATCTCAATATCCGTTTAACGGCTTTCCAGTGAGTATCCAAAGGTCTTTGCATGTGTTGGCAAACTTGATTTACACTATAGCAAATTTCTGGTCGTGTGATAGTAACATATTGTAGTGCACCGACAATACTTCTGTATTGCTTAACATTATTTATCGGCTCACCTATATTTTGGATAGGTGTAAATTGCTTGTCATAGGAGTAGCAATTGGTTTTGCCTTGTCCATGTTTGCCCTGATTAGGATTTCTGATATGTACTGCTTTTGAGATAGAAACAAGCTTGAATTCGATTTTCTTTGAACATGTATCCCCAGGAATTGGCTAATTTCTCCTAAGTCTTTAATTGCAAAATGCTTATCTAGGAGAATAACAACTTGATTTATTTCTTTCATGTCATCACCAGTAATCAGTATATCATCTACATAAACTAGTATGTAAATGATGTTTTGACCTCTTTTTCTGATATACAGTGAGTTATCTGACTTAGTTGCACTAAAACCCATGTTGCCTAAAGTAACTTTCAGTTTCTCGTACCATGCCCTTGAGGCCTGCTTTAGACCATAGATAGCCTTGTGTAACTTGCATACATGTGTGTTGTGTGCTTCAGAATAGTATCCTATTGGCTGCTCCATGTACACATCCTCCTGAAGCTCACCATTTAAAAAAGCATTATGCACATCTAGCTGCTTAATTCTCCAATGCTTGTATAATGCAACAGTCATGATTATTGTTATAGTAGCAGGTTTGATAACTGGTGAAAATGTTTCCTTAAAGTCAAAGCCAAACTGTTGTGTGTAACCTTTTGCGACTAATCTGGCCTTGTATTTAGCTATAGTGCCATCTGTGTTCCTCTTGATTTTATATGTCCATTTGCTTCCCACAATGTTTTTGTGTTTTGGTGGTGTGACTAAACTCCATGTTTTGTTTTTAATTAGAGCCTCATATTCTTCATCCATAGCCTTTCTCCACTTTTCATCTTTTATTGCTTGGTCATAATTAGTTGGTTCGATTTCATTGAGTATAGCAACATATATCTTGGATTTAAAAATCCCACTTTTGGACCTTGTGGTCATAGGATGTTCAGCTCTTGGCTATGGTTGACCCACATCTTCACTGTGGCTGTCAGTATTTTCTGTTGTTGAATGTCTAATATGATCAGCAGTTGTTGAGTAGTCACTTTCATTGTCTTCATGCCCTGTCTGCTGTTCTTGGTTGATATGTGAGCTGTGATGAACATTGCTTAAATTTGATTTGTCTGAACTGTAACCAGTCTTTGTACTAGTGATGGATGTTTCTTCATATTGATGATTATTGTCACCATTTTGAAATTCACTTGCCAGTTCAGTTAATTCTGGAATCACTGGTAGATTGATTGATTTGCTGCTTGCTTGTTGTTTTTCCTTTACTCTATCTGCAAAAGGAAAAACATTTTCATTAAAAACCACATGCCTTGAAATATATATTCTCCCATCTTTATCTAAGCACTTGTACCCCTTCCGATTATATGCATAACCTAGAAAAGTACAAGCATTAGATCTTAAACTCGGTTTATGCTTGTTATATGGCCTGAGATAGGGGAAGCACATGCAACCAAACATTTTCATGTGATTATAATCATGTTTAACCCCATGCAATTTCTCATAGGGAGATTGTTTATTCAGCAATCTGGTGGGTACCCTATTTATGAGATATACTGCAGTGGCAAAAGCTTCTTTCCAATATCTCATAGGTAGTGACCCCTGAGATAAAAGGGTTATCCCTGTTTCAACTATATGTTTGTGTTTCCTTTCAACCAAGCCATTTTGTTCTGATGTATGTGGGCAGGTGGTCCTATGTATTATCCCTTTACTATCAATAAATGCCTTTAAAGCCTTGAACTCACCACCACCATCTGTTTGCATGATTTTAATTTTACTGTTGTGTTGATTTTCAGCATAAGTAATAAAGTGTTTAATTGCATTGCATGTGTATGACTTATTCTTGAGAAAGTAAATCAATGTGAATCTAGTACAAGCATCTACAAGAGAGAGATAGTACCTGTCCCCTTGAGTTGATGATAGGGGGGCTGAACCCCAAAGATCTGCTGTTAGTAATTACAGTGGCTCATTATATACAGTTTCTGATTTATTAAAAGTCAATTTCCGACTTTTCCCTTCTTGACAATGTGGGCATATTAAAGGAACAGAAATTTTTTTAAAAACAATTTTACTTTCATTCAGAATCTGTTTTACAATATCAATCTTGGGGTGACCAAGTTTACAATGCCACAAACTAAGAGTGTTATTTCCTTTTTCAACATTGAAGTTAACAGGATTAGAATAAGTTGCCCTATTATTGGATTTTCTTGTGTCCATGTTGCTGAACTTGTAAAGGCTTTTGTCCAATACACCCTGTAGCAGTATATTTTTATTCAGTAAGTCTCTAACAAGACAAAATTTTGGGTGAAACTCAAAGTACACATTGTTATCCTTGACAAATTGAGAAACACTTATTAAATT
This sequence comes from Allium cepa, assembly GCA_030765085.1. Lineage (NCBI taxonomy): Eukaryota > Viridiplantae > Streptophyta > Magnoliopsida > Asparagales > Amaryllidaceae > Allium > Allium cepa. Next base: position 1,050,818,377 of record CM060941.1, read on the forward strand.
CTTTTTAATCCTAGGGACTCTCAATAATTATTCAAAAAGAGAGTCCTACCACCTTTAACACTGCCAGTTCCAACATGTGATATTTTTATGGCTTCACCATTACCCATAAGAACAGAATGCATACATGTGTATTTCTTGTTCCCTAGATTAAGATTCTGGAGGTTGTTAGTGATATGATTTGATGCACCTGAATCTGGGAACCAATCATTTATGTCTGCATCATCATTCTTGACTGCATCTTCACTTGTATCATCTGTGTTGTTTCTGCTTTGTTGATTTACTTGAACCATATTTGCATTATGTGCCTTTTAGCTTGACTGTCCTTACTGTGCTGTGTTGTATTCAGAATTAAATCTGAAATAGCACTTATTGGCCATGTGCCCTGTTTTCTCACAAATTTGACACTTGACTCTGCTGTAATTGTTGTACCTTCCTCTACCCCTGCCTCTTTGAGACTGACCTCCTCGCTGAATAAGGTTATTGGAATTGTTGTTGGGTGTCTTTGATTGGTTCTTGCTCCTTGTATTTATAGCAAAGTTGATGTTGACATCACCCTGTATAGCCTTTCTTTGCTCAATTCTCCCTTCATGAGCAAGAAGGGCAGCATGTACATACCGCAGATTTGGTAGCACATGTTATGTGGCTATGAATGTGACAAGTGATTCATATTCTTCGTCCAAGCCACTAGTGAGAGTAAGTATCTGATCACTTTCTGCAACTTTATGTCCCAATGCACTAAGTCTGTCACATAAATTCTTGATCTTGGTGATGTATTCTCTCATGGGCATGTTCCCTTTTTTAGCATTTTGAAGCTCTCTTTTGTAGTGCATAATTCGAGCAGATGACTGAAAACTAAAAATCTGGCCTATAGTGGACCGGATTTCATATGATGTATTGCACCCAACAATTTGAGACAAAAGATTGGCACTTACAGATGATATTAACCATGATGCAAGTAAGTTGTCTTGTTTCTGGTTTGAATGTAATCTGGGTTACTAACAGGGTTTTTGTCCTTGTCTAAAATGATTGCAGGAGGCACAGCATTTGTCCCTTGCACGAATTCTTGAAGGCCATATCCTTTTAATGCCATCTCAACCTGATATTTCCACAAGATGTATAGTTGTCTTCATCAAGGGGAATGGTGATGACATGACTCTTTGGTTTAATGAGTGCAGGGATGCTTGTGGTGCCATTGTCTTCCCTTCTTGAAGTCACTGATTTAGATTCTTCAACAGTATCTCTCATCTTTGGCCAGATGTTTGAATTTGAATAACTTTGACAACACAGGGATGATCACAAAAAATAAAGAAGTTGTTTTTGTTGGAGTGGCAGACACCAATTTGCTGCCAAGAAACCGGTTGAAATCAAGAAAATGGTGGATGTGTATTATATCAATGAAATTGGTATAATACACTTGTGCCGCAGGTTGAAAACGTGTCTGTAGCACAGAGAAAAAATGAAAAAACTCTTGTTGCCACCGATTTGGAGATAAAGATATATCTCTGATCCAAGCCTTGGAAGCACAAGGGTAGAGATGAGATCAGATGCTCTTGATCAAGAACGGTATATAATCTCCAATGATGATACTATTCTGAGGAGACACACAAAATACCTCTTTCAATCTTCAAAATGTGATGAAGGGGTGGTAAAGACGGATGAAAAGCCTTTCGGCAAGTCTGCTCTGATACCAAAATAAGATTTGAGAAAAAATGAATCTGATTTCTTTATTGCTGTTTTATTAAAATGAAAATCATTACATTACAAATGCCTGTATTACTCTTATTTATACATGTTACAGGCTGAAGCAAAGAAATGAAAACAAAGCACGGGCTATAAGCACAAGCCCGGCCCAATTAGAATACATGGTAATTGTCTTAATAATGAAACCCATAACAATATTGACCACAAAAAGCCTAACATGCTAGAGACTATTTACATAAAAGTACTGGGTATACATGTACAACAAAACATAACACTAGACATAGGAACAGCAAAGCCACAGTTGCGATCATGCTTCCCCATCCCCCATTTTTCTGCGCACCACCCTTTTGCTAATTGAGTCCGTTCTTTCTAACTGGAGCTTTGAAAGAACTGCTTTCCACTCCTGCCCATAAGAAAAGCAGCACCTATCCAGAAATAAATATTAGAAATAGAAAGTCTAAGTAACATATCAAAAGACTTATTTCTATGACTCAAGTATCTATCATTCCTTTCACGCCATAACGATATGCTCATATTAATAAGATCAGTTAAGACTCCATCAATTTTATTATTAAGTTTATATTCATTTGTCCATATGTGTTGGAAGATTGTATATGTTGTCGGGTATAACTTTAGAATAATATTTTGGAGAAAATATATATTAGTCTTGCTTTCTAGCATTTATGAGCTTAATGCGTTACAAGCTAAGAAAAAAGAAAACAAAAGAAAAGCTTTCGTAGAATCATTTTATATTAACAAGCGCGCGTATGCACATGCATATACATATACATATATACATACACATATATACGTACGTATATGTATATGTATAGGTATACGTGATATATATATATATATATATAGGGTAGATTTCTTTCAAACTATGTAGTTGTAATGAAAACAAAACATTCTTAATTATTAGCAATTTTGTTACCATAGAACTTGTGTAAGCCGTCTATTCTAACTAATTATTTATTGATATTACTGTCAATATGCTAGTTTCTAAGTCATATTCAACTTTTGTCTATATAACTCAGATAAGAATTGCAGTAGAGTGAATCTACACCTGTAGATTGGGAAAAAAAAAACCACAAATAGTAAGTGGTATTCAGTAAAGATAGTCGGCTCTTTGTACTGTAGCTGCACATGAAGTATTTTGTTTAGTATATATAGGATGATGTTATTTATATATAATATGGAAAGGAGTTCAAGGTATACAGTGTGATTTGGTAATCTGTCCTTTTTGTGTCATTAGTTGGTCCCTAAAGTCATTGATATCAAGGGACACTTTTTTTTTAGGCTGAAAATTACGCTGTCAATAAATATTCAAAAAATCTAAAATCCATCCGCATCCGTATCTGAAAACCGGATAAATATTCGATATTTGAAAAAACAAATACGAACGTGGATACGAAATATCCGTGTCTAAAAGTTATCCGCCTATTTTTTTTCAAGATTATAGCGCGTATTTTAGTAAAATGAAACATAATTATCTATTCTTTTATTAAAGTAGAAATTTATATTGCACGCACTAAATGCATATTAAATGCGCAACATTATTTATTATCATCATATTCATTTATTTTTAACATTTTAATAATCATTGTAATTGAAAATAGTTTATGTTAAAAAAAAAAAAAATTCATTTATGTTTTTCATTTTATTGGTCGTTAGCGAATAATACAATTATTCGATATCCGTTTATATCTACGGATGTGGATATCCGATAGCTGAAAATTATTTCGAATACGGATATGACATTATCCAAATACGAAAGTATCCGTTGATAGATTTAGTCTTGTCTATGGTAGTCATGATCTGTTGTGCAGGATCGAAGGTGAAAAAGTGTTACTTGATGATCCAAGATGAAAAAGTGTTACTTGATTAACATTGTGGATATACATAGGCATTGGCGAAATTATATATATAAGGAAAAAAAAAAATCGTGATCAATGCACGAAATGTGAATATGGTCCAAAGAGATAAGATACCCATTATAATTATATATTCCCCAAGCAGCTGCCCAAATTGAAAATTGAGTTGCCAAGATAGCAACAGTGATATTCCATATTGGCCGTACTATATATAATATATATTTATTTATACGTTGATCTGGAAGCATGTTGATCGTCAGAAGAACTGGTGGTGGACGAAAACTCATATGAGTGCAGCTTTACTAGCCAAAAAGAAAGAGAGATAAACAAAACAAGGTGAAGTAGAAAGGTGGATAGCAGAGTCAGACAAGAACAGCCAAACCTATTATTTTAACGAGTGTTTGAAAATAAAGAAAAATGTAAACAGAGATGGATACGGAACATATTGTTCACCCACTTATGTATTATTATGGACGGCATGTTCGGTAGGACATGTATGTCCTACATTAACTAGGTGAGCTGTTTAGTATCGAAGTGAAGTCCACAGATTATTCGTTGGTAGGCCAAACTTTGGTTTACTTATTGGATTTGATAGTCAGGGCCCGTGAAGAGTTGCCCTACATGTTTGTCTCGTGTTGATAAATCAAAAGGTTTATGCACCACAGCTACGATTAGAAGATTGATTTCAACCTCAATACCAACCATAACAATGTAACCTTTTACCAAATATCCGATGATGGGAGAATATACAGTGGGTTGATTAAACCATATGATATATATTAGTACACATATGAGGTGGTAGGGAAGAATAATCCTTAAAAAAGCACAGTGGATCGTGGAAGAGAAGTGCTTTTGGCTGGAACTGCAAATTAGATTATGACATGTGTTGTGGTGTGCGACCGTGACTGAAGAGGCAACAAAAATTCCAGATTAGGATTCAGCCATTGTCTCTTTATTTTCAGCTTTTGTTCATCACATGCAAAGGATCTGATTATTTGATCTTTTGGCCGCATCCTTTTCTATTTCACCTGCCCCCGCTGCTGCACCATCTTACATGTTACTTCTATCACGGGTGTGTGCATCAAACTGCATGTTAATTTACAGTTCTACAATGCATTTTTATTATCGATTTACAGGTCATGCTTATCTATTTATGTGCATGTACCATGCATATATAGATACATACATATACAGTATGTGCATATGACAAGTTTTTCTCTCCCACTCCATCTGCTGTGGGGAAGAAACGGCAGTCAATGGAATATTTTCCCGTCATCATCATTAAGATCGAACAAGTAGCAAGATTCGAATCTTAGCATGTTAAAATTCGTCTTCTCTGTTTTGAAACTAAAACAATATCCTTTGAATAATCGGATACAAGTTCAAGAAATCATTAAATGTGACGCAATGATGTATGTTCATCTGCATCCCAATTTGCATCACTTTGAAAAACAAAATTAAGCTTTAGAACTCAACTACGCTTACATTTTACTTGTCGGTTAACAACGTTTCAATCTACAGGTGTGGATATAATAACTCCTGTGATGCCAGTCATATTTTGCTTTGTTTCTCTGCTTACATATTTCATCATATGCCAACGATGTCTAATTCGAAAACAGAATCGACTATGAAAATGCACGAGATTCAAAAACAAGTAGAAGTACTATAAAAGATGAAATTGCTACAGCAGGACTAAACTGAAACATAGTATTATTTTATTTGTACTTACTACTATTATATGATCAACTCTGTTTATTCAGATTTTTGTACTGTTCTATCATTTAAATAAACACATACTGTACATCAAAACAAATAATTAGTTAATTTCGAATCAACGAAATTAAAAACACATTTTAAATACTCCGCTCATATACCCGTTCGCAATACATAAACGTATTTTCCGTTTAATCAACTTTCTTGTCCAAATTTCCCGTTTCAAATATCTCACCCAAATACTCTGTTATCGTTCCCTAATAACGCACCCTATATACTAGCATGTTTTAGGATGTGACAAGACTTATTTTCAATAAGATCATGGATTAAATACAAAATTATATATAAATTGGTAGTTGGACACATAAAACAGCAGTACGGTGTTTTATTATAATAATAATAATAATAATAATAATAATAATAATAATAATAATAATAATAATAATAATTATTATTATTGGTGTGTGTATGTATGCATGCATGCATGTAACACCATGTTAAACTCGACACGTTTGAAATAAGATAATGCATTATTTGTTTGTGATTTTTCTTCGATCTGGCAAAAACAATGGTTGAAATCTGCAGAGTAAGAGAGATCCTTCAAGGCACGTCGATGAAGTTTTCCTTAAGATGTTATTTGTCATCACCACTCGTTTGAACGAACAAATAGGTGTCGTGAGTTAAGGCAAATCGTCTCTCAAGATACTATGGAGCCGCGATGATTATTCTCTTTGATTAAATGCGATAGCACTGTCGAAACCAATCCAAACTATCTTCTGAATTGACTGTATTAACAAGAGTATCGAATTTGTGATCTCCAGTATAACAAACCCAATATGATTTAAAAGAAGTAAAAAGAGGTGGAGATCTGATTCGCAACACCTTACAGGCATTTCTGAATTGCAGATTCGCAACATCTTTCAGGCTTTTCTGATTCAAGAATATGAAACAATTTAGGCTTTGCGAATTCTGGGAATAAAAAGTGATTCAAAAGTAAAAGTGATTTTGAAATGCTCCGCAGGCGTTGCTATTTATAGTGGATGAAGAGGTGTCTTTTCATTTAAAAAATCGCGTCTCCTTCCATTTACGTTCTTTCAAACAGACACGTCTATTCATTTCAATCGTTCTATTTTTGCAATAGTCATGTTTTCAGCTTGCTTGCAACAAATATTTCTCCAACCACTTCAATCTATTCAATTTGAATTTTGAGCTTGTTTTATCGGGTCCAAATTTGGCCCATTTGAACTAAAATTTTTTGTCCAAAATATAAGTTGAACCCAAACCCGACCCGGTCGGTCGGACAGACGGTGGCGGGGCGCGCATGTGTGTTGGTTATGCATGCATTTCCTCTTTACAATGAAAAAATATTTGGGTACCCAAAGGCCCCAACCTTCCTTTGAGAAAACTATATTTAAACAAATATAATTCTCAATATTCTAAGACGTGGGATTATTCCCAATCTTCCTCTTCTCTTTCTCTTCTTATTTAAGAACAAAATAATTCACACAGAACATTTTATAAAATTTACACTAGAAATCCTCCACCAAATTTTAATAAAATTTCTTTTGTCATATGTTGCAGGAAAACTAGTGCATAAGTATAGATGTCTTCTGGACTTGAATTTATACATAGTGATAACCCATCAGAACATGTCAGGATGGAGTGATTGACTAAGCATTGAACCAACGATCATATGCGACATACCGGATGTGTTTTCACACACTTGTTTTCTGTTCTTCAGATAGTTCATAATCCGATACGTGGATTGGCCTAGTATCTATATCTTGACTTTATGAAAGCCTTAGAGACTTAAGCCATAGTCTTGCAGAAGGTGGCACCACCTTCGTGCATTCATATAGGTGTGTTTATTTCAAGTGCCATATAATTATACACTTCAACGGTGCTTCTGTTAAAAACCTACTATGTACTAAGTAGTACAACCTCCACTATACCATTATAGGTACCAAGCACTCTTCTTGGAATGAATATAATAATAGTTGTTCAGACTTATAATATAGTGCTTCAAATCACATCGTATAATGTACTTTTTCTCATTGAATTTAAGATAATGAATTTCATTATGTTGAGTTGAGTTTCCATTATAGGTGATTTTTATGTTAACTTTAAACCCATTCCTTTTGATGTTTTCAACACCAAATCTCTTGCAAGTCCTTTTGCAAATGGATCGGTCAAGTTTTGGCTAGATTTCATGAAATCTATGATAACTACTCCATCGGTGAGCATTTTCCTCAGTACACTTATGCCTTAGGCCAATATATATTTGCCGTTATATACCTGACTATATGATCTTAATAGTGTTGTTTGACTATCATAATGCACAGATATTGGAGGCATTAGTTTTGGCCATATAGGAATTTCTAACAGCAAATTTCTTAACATTTTGCTTCTTTGCTATAAGAAGCCAGTGGTGCAAATTAAACAGCCATGGTATAATTTGCAATACATGTCTGTTTCTTTGAGGCTCGTGATATCGCTTCCCCACTAAGAGTGAATATCATCCACTGATTGACTATTATTATCATCTTCTCTTCCAGTGTTCCAACTAGCATCCATTTATCATTCTATTGCACCTACATACCCACCATACAATACACCATAATCCATGGTTCATTTTAAATATTTTAAAATTCTTTGTACAACTAGCTAGTGAATATGACTAGGGTTGCTAGTATATCTACTCATTTTGCCAATAGTATAGGCAATATTGATCTTGTGCAAGTCACGACATACATTAGACTACCAATGACTTTAGCGTATTCTATTTGATCTACCAGTATTAGAATATAGTTGCATATTTGGGTCAAATGTGGTATTTATCAGTTTGCAATCAAATTTATCGAACCTTTTTAGAATCTTCTTTCTATAATGAGACTGGGTAATGACAAACCCTTACGTTACTTTTATGATTCTTATTTTTTAAATCACTTCAACTTCCGCCATATCTTTCATGTCAAAACACGAAGATTGAAATCTTTTTGTTTCTTCAATACTCAAGGTATCAGTTCCAGATATCAATATATCATCAACATAAAGACATATAATTACGCCTTTACCAGCATGAAATTTGCTACATTCACATTTATCCAGTTCGCAAATTCTAAATACATTTGATACTATTGTTTTATTGAATTACTCACGCCACTATTTTGGTGCTTTTTTAAGACCATAAAGTAATTTAATAAGTTTACATACTTTACGTTCTTGTCCATGCCAAAAGAATATTGAGGGAAACATAATTTGATTTTATTGACTTTAGTATTTTTGAAACATAGAGAATAAACTAACGATTACAGAATGTATATATTTGTATATTAACACACCGTGTACATTTTGGTATTTATAAAAGAAACTTTGTTGGGATTTGGGTCGGCCCATTGTGCTGTTGCCCGATCTGATTATATTAGAAGCCTTTATTTATGAAAGCTGTGGCTTTACTCTTCATTTGATACCTCCTCTCAAACCTAACTTAGGGTTAGGGTTTACGATTTCTTCAGCCGCACCATAAAAAGAAAAAAAAGATGAAGGCTTCAGTTCTCGAGTGTGTAGATCTTTACCACTCAGAAACTTGCATTAATGCGGAAGCCCCTTTTTTACTGTGATTGGAGAGATCGAAGCTGCCATGCTTCGATTTTGTTTGTGTTGCTGTAGATCTTTCCATTCTTGTCACTATCGAACTCAGTTACCTTCAATTCTTGCTTAAAGTGAACGAAGTTCTTCTTTGATAGAGGCTTTATCATAATATCAGCCACTTGGTAAGATGATGGCAAGTGATTTATGTTGATTTTTCCCTCTGTTACATGTTCTCTAACAAAGTATAGATCCAGTTCTATGTGCTTGTTCTAGCATGTAGAACTGGATTTGCTGAGAGCAGAACGGTGCTCAGATTGTCGCACCAAATTGTTGATTATTCTGTAATCTTGACATGAAGTTCATTGAGTAAAGACATTATCCATATTACTTTAGCAGTTGCATTAGTAACACTTCCATACTCGGCTTCGGTACTAGATCTGGATACTGTAGGCTGTTTTTTTGAGCACCATGAAACTGGATTGTTGCCTAGAAATATACAATAGCCAGTGGTAGATCTTCTTTCATCCATGTCTGTGGCCCAATCTGCATCTGCATACCCTTTTCCATTGATAGATTCGCATGATTGCAGCTTTAGTCCATGATGTATAGTTCCCTTGAGATATCTCAAAATTCTCTTGACTGCTTTCCAATGTTCATCCAGTGGATTTTGCATATATTGACTCACTTTATTAACACTGAATGAAATTTCAGGCCTGGTGATTGTCACATATTGTAATGCTCCTACAATACTTCTGTACCGCTTGTCCTCTGATATGGATTCTCCCTTATACTTTGACAGATGTGAATTGCTTGCCATAGGTGTAGATATTGCATTTGCTTGATCCATTTTTGCTCTCTGTAGAATTTATGAGATGTATTTTCTTTGATTTAAATGTACTTTTGTGTGAGAAATCCTTTTAACCTCAATGCCAAGAAAGTAATTCAAGTTTTCCAAGTCTTTGATTGAAAATTCCTTATTTAAGAGTCCTATGAGTTTGTTGATCTCTGATTCACTGCTACCTGTAATAATAAAATCATCAACGTATATTAGTACATAGATGGTTACATTGTTATTAAATTTTGTAAATAAGGACTTTTCTGATTTTGTTGAGCTGTAGCCAAGCCTGATTAGTGTTGACTTCAGCTTTTCAAACCAGACCCTTGGTGTTTGTTTGAATCCATAGATTGCTTTGTTTAATTTGCATACAAGCTTGTCACTCCCTTTTTTCTCAAAACCTGGAGGCTGTTCCATGTAAACTTCCTCCTGTAAAATACCATTCAAAAAGGCATTATTTACATCTAATTGCTTGATGTTCCAGTTTCTATGTAAGGCAATAGTAAGAATAATTCTAATAGTTGAGGGTTTCACAACTGGTGAGAAGTTTCAGTAAAGTCAAAGCCACTTTGTTGTGAATACCCTTTAGCTACTAGTCTTGCCTTATATTTAGAAACTGAACCATCAACATTTCTCTTTATTCTATATGTCCATTTGCAGCCTATGACATTTTTATTGCTTGGCAGTGAAGTTAGATTCCAGTTTTTATTTTTCATCAATGCATTGTATTCTTCTTCCATACCAGACTTCCAATTTTCATTCTGCATAGATTGATGATAGGTATTTGGCTCTTTTGTGTCCATGGCAGCACTGTATATTTTTGGTTTGAATATACCATTCTTGGCTCTTGTTATCATGTGGTTTCTAGTTTATGCAGGTGGTTGATTTAGCTCTTCTTTTGTGACTTCCTGTTGATCATTAGATGATTGTGAATCATCTAATGACTGACTGCAGTCTGACTGATTGATGGGGTACAGATGAGATGCCTGACTTGTACTTCCAGCTTGCTCATCTTCTTCATGACCTGGCTCAGGTCTGAGCACAGTGTGTTGTGAAGTAGATCTGGCAGAAGATTCTAAATTTATATTATCCTGCATTCTTTCACCTTCAACTTGAGTTATGACATCAAGTTTCTCAGGTATTAGTGGTATAGAAAGTTTTGAATTGTGCACTTTCTGTGAAGTTATTATATTTGATTGACTAAAGGAAATATTCTTTCATTAAACACCACATGTCTAGAAATAAAAAACTTCCCATTGCTATCGAAGCATTTGTATCCCTTCTTGTTGGCTGCATAGTCTAAGAAGGTACATGGTGATGACCTAAAGCTTAATTTATGTGTATTGTATGGCCTTAAATAGGGAAAGCATAGACATCCAAATACTTTTAAATTGTGGTATTCTGATTTAATTTTATATAGAATTTCTATTGGACTTTTAAACTGTAAAACTTTTGTGGGTAATCTATTTACTAAAAACACAGTAGTGGCAAAGACATCAGGCCAAAACTTTAGAGGAAGAAATGCTTGAGCTAGTAAAGTAAACCCAGTATCAACAATATGTCTGTGTTTTCTTTCAACCAGTCCATTTTGTTTTGATGTATATAGACAGGTTGTTCTGTGAATTATACCTTTCTTTTGAAAGTATTCTTTAAGTGGTTGGAACTCAGTTCCACCATCAATCTTCAAGGCTTTTAATTGGCAATTTGTTTGCCTCTCAGCCTGAGTTATAAACTGTAAGACTGTATCATAAGTTTTAGATTTTGATTTCAAGAAATAAATCCATACATATCTAGAGTATGCATCAACAAATGATATGTAATATTTGTAACCATAGTCTGTGTTAACAGGAGATAGACCCTATAGGTCACTAGCAACTAATTCTATGGGTTTTGTATAACTTGTTTTTTAGACTGGAAATGCTAGTTTATGACTTTTTCCCATTTGACAGTATGTACAAACATAAGGCATTGTAATATCTTTAACAGAAATATTACCATTACTTAACACTTTTTTTACAATGCTTACACTTGGATGTCCAATCTTGGAATGCCAAATATCAAAGTCTTTACATTTATCTTCTTGTTCAATTTCAGAAACATTACACCATTTTCCTTGAAATTAAGAATTTGTTGATTTTGCAACATCGAATTTGTACAACCCTTTAAATTCCTTACCCTGCAAAATTATTTCTTTAATTATAATATCTTTAGTTAAACAGTATTTTGGATAAAACTCAAAACACACATCATTATCTTGGGCAAACTGTGATACACTTAATAAGATTTTTCTAATAGATGGAACTCTTAGCAATTTTTTAGAAAGAGTTCTTTTCTGCGAGTAAAACATGCATTTCCAGTATGTGTAATCTTAACTGATTCACCATTACCCATATGAATTAATTACTTACCTCTGTACTCCTTGCTTCCCAAGTTTAGATTGTTGATATTATTAGTTACATGATTGGTAGCCCTATAATCTGGATACCAGCTTTCATCCTGGATATCATCAACCTTTGCAGTCTCTGTGCTTTTGGTATCTGCTTGTTCTTTAGAATCTGGATAAGTATTTACCATGTTTGCACTGAGATTATGATTTCTTGAACTGTTTTTTTTTTGTTGGGATGGTATGTAGTTGGTATCAAATCTGAAATAGCATTTGTTGGCTGCATGACCAAATATTTCACAAATTTGACATCTTAGTCTGTTATTGCTGTTGTTATATCTTCCATTTCTTCCTCTGGATCTGGAGAATTGAACACCCCTTAGAGAGTTAGACTGATTTCTGTTGTTACTATTTCTTTCTTGATTCTTGAATTTATTATTGCTAGTGAAGTTTACAGTGAGATATGGAATTGTTGATCTTCTTTGCTATATTCTCCCTTCATGGGCAAGTAGAGTGGAGTGAACATATTGTTTATTTGGTGTTGTTTCCTTTGAGGATATAACTGCTACCTCTGCCTCATATTCTTTATTTAGGCCACTTATAGGATACATAAGACTTGCTCTATGTCAAAAAAATTGTGACCTACTGATGCAAGTTGATCACACAGTGTCTTGATCTTGGTCAGAGACTCTCTCATTGGCATGTTTTCTTTTCTTATGCTTTGTATTTGTCTTTTGTAATACATGATTTTTGCTGCAGACTGTGTGTTAAAGATCTGCTCCATTGTTGACCATGTCTCATGCGCACTTTTGCACCCAATTAGCTGTGGTAGAATATTTGCACTTATGGATGACAGTAGCCATGCACTGATTAGACTGTCTTGCCTTTGGTGTGTAACATAATCTTGATTACTCACTAATTTGCCATCTTTATCTACAGTGTATGTTGATGATGTAATTAATGTTCGAAGAACATGATCCTTAAGACCATAGCCTCTCACTGCTGTCTCTATCTGAAATTTCCAGAGCATATAATTGCTTTCATCTATATGAATACTGACTAGTTGCCTTTGGGGCTTTATGATGGCTTTGATGAGATCTTGGGTATTGGCAGTTTGAGATGCTGAATTGGTTGTTCTTACTTTAGAAGTGGCTGAGTTGTTAATATCTCCTTCAGCCATATTCAAGAACTTGTGAGATTAAAGAAATTATGCAGAAAAAAACTACAAGAATCAACACACTTGATGAAATGTGCAACCAAAGATCAATTGAGTGATGAATTTGTCTCTAACCGCTGGTTTCTTAGCGAGGCACTGGAATATGTGATCAGAAATGTTGACCAGTGAGGAAGAAACTTTGACAAGTAAAGGGTAAGACTGGTTTATCCACAATCAGATGAAGAGAATGTTAATTCTCTGATGATTTTAACTGCAGCCTGATCTCTGTGATGAGACTTTCTCCAAGAGATTAATGGCACGACACGTTTTATGTTTTCTTCCTTTCTATTGATTTTCTAATGATCGTTTTATGTTCTCTTCCTTTCTGTTGATTTTCTGATGATCTTCTCTTTTGCTGTTAAGCAATTTGATAGCGCTTATACCAAGAAAGAATATTAAGGGAAACATAATTTTGATTTTATTGACTTCAGTATTTTTAAAACAGAGAGAATAAACTAACGATTACAGAATGTATATATTTGTATATTAATACACTGTGTACATTTTGGTATTTATAAAAGAAACTTTGTTGGGCGTTGGGTCCGCCCATTGTGCTGCTGCTCGATCTGATTATATTTGAGAAGCCTTTATTTGTGAAAGCTGCGGCTTTACTCTTCATTTGATACATGCATCACAAAATCTACTGGTTGAGACATATATATCTCATCATCAAGTTCTCCATTTAAGAATGCAGTCTTGACATCCATTTGATGAATTACGAATTTATAAATAGATGTTATTACAATTAATGTCCTAATAGTTGAAATTCTAGCTATAAGTGCTTAAGTATCAAAATAATCTATTAATAATCTATTCCCTCCTTTTGGGTATATTCCTTAGCAACTAATCTAGCCTTAAATTTATTTATCGTAGCATCAGCTCTTAATATCTTTTTAAATATTCACTTACATCCTATTGGTTCAGAAACATGAGGTACTAGTTTCCATATGATTCCCAAAATGGAATCCATTTCATCATTTATGGCTTCTTGCCAAAATGCTGAATCCTGAGACGTTACGGCCTCAGTATATGTTGAAGGATCAAAATCTGTGGTGGTAGAAAACATGACTTGTTGTCCAATATCATGTCTGGATACTTCAACCAAATAAGCGATAAAATTTGGTCTGAATGACTTTTTAGTTCCCATTATTTTACTTCTCCTAAGAGTTTCACTAGTTTGATCACTATTTTCTTGAGTGTTCTCAAATTCACAAATAGGTTCAGTGACCTCCACCCTTTCACGAATAGGTGTATTAACCTCCACCGTTTTCCCAATAGATGGATTGGATGGAATAAACGTGAATCTATCTTCATAGAACACTACATTTCTAGGTTCTATTATTGTGTTTACCTCAATCAAACTATTAGGTTCTATTACTAGAAACATTGCCTTTGTTGTGTAGAGCATATCAAAAGAAAATACATTGATACCATTTTTTCCTAATTTTCTGATTTTTGGTTCAGGTAATCGAACAATAGCTCTATAACGCCAAACTCGATAGTAATCAAGATTTGGTTTCTATTTCTTCCAAGGTTCATAAGGTGTAACTTTGGTCTTCTTATGAGGTTATTTTATTTAAGATATAATAGGCGGTGAGCAACGCATCAGGTATTCTATTTAAGATATAATAGGCTGTGAGTAACAACTCACCCTTGAAACTAGTATTACAACCCGAATTACATAATATAGCATTAACCATTTCAGTAAGGGTCCTATATTTATGTTCTGCTACTCCATTTTTTATGGAGTATAAGGTACTGATGTTTCATGTATAATTCCTTCAGATTCACAAAATGCAGGGAAATGATAATCATCTTCCTGATCAGATCTAAGCTTCTTAATTTTCACATCACATTGGTTCTCTACTTTAGTTTTATAGGTCATAAATGAATTTAATACTTCATCCTTAGTATGCATTAAATGAATGTAACAATACTTTTAATAGTCATATATATGTGTGTGCGCGTGACAAAAATACTTATTTCCTTTTTAAGTAGGAGTATTGTACATACCATAAACAGCACTATGAATCAATTGTAACAGACTAGTGGTACTAACAGATTTTACTAGAAATGGTTTTATTTTTAATTTGATTAATGAGCATATCCTACACTTATCATCAAATTTATTATCATATAAAGGGATCATATTTATGAAATCATATTATCCATACTTCTAATATTACCATGTCCTAATCTGCTATGTCATAAAGAAAAGGAGTCAAAAATATAAGCTAAAACAACCATTTTATTAGTATTCAATTTGAACATTCCATCATACATCCCTTTTCCAACAAACATTTCTCCTTTGGTCAATACAAATTTATCCATCTCAAAGACTTGTTTGAAGCCAAACTTATTTAATAAACTACAAAAAACAAAGTTATTTCTAATCTAGGGTACATATATACATCATTCAATGTTAGAACCTTCCCGAACGTGAACTCCAAGTCTATTGTCCCCTTCCCCTTGACCGCTGCCTTCGTTGAGTTTCTCATATAGAGAAAAATTTCATCCTAAGATGATTCAAGTTTCTTGAATCGCTATAGGAACAAAAGTATATTCCAATAATAGATACCGACGGCCGCCGACGGATAAATTCCGGCGGCTTCAAACGACTAGTATATTCCGGTCTTTGTTACAAATAAAATAATTAACTGTCGGAAGCCGTTAGAACTTTTCCGTTTGCAGTCGTTGGTAGCCGTCGAAAAATCGCGATTATCTTCTTCCCCAGGCCAAACCAAAAACATTTCAATTGCTTCCAAAATACCAAACCTTCTTCTACCATTTCAATCTCCACCTTTAATGTCCGAAATTCTACCAAAACCGTCTCCTTCTTCGTTAATTCAGAATCTCATATCCTCCAAACCGTTAATCTCCTCTATTTTTTGTATAATTCATAAACTCTAATTTCATGAATTTGTTAGTTTAGGGTTAATTTGTTAGTTTAATTGTTTATATTGTCTCATTGATTGTGCAATATAGTTTATTGAATGTTAATTACTGTTATTATCCTATAAGTATTGCATACTAACTTGTTTAGTTTGTGCGATAAGAAATTAGTGTGCATTAATTGAATAATTTAGTGCCTTTATGCCTTACTTGGGTTATTTAGTGTGGATGAGCATAATTTAGGTTATGCGTTTTCTTAAACGTCAAAAACGATAATTAATTTTGTATAATGTATGGTTAGCTAATTAAAGTTGTAAACTTGTCCATATATGATAAACTATCGTATACGGTAGTTTAATTGAAGTTAAATGTTAATCAGTTTAATTTAAACGTTCAAAGCCAATTTTTAAAAAAATATGAAATATGTAATATGCTTTATTTATAAAACCCTTAGAGTGTTTTTTGTCCCGTTTGATAAGTATTGTATATAATCATTATGTGGATATTCGTTTTTGTCGCAGAACGGACATCTATATTCATCATACACAATATTTGTTGGATTTGTCCTTGTATTAGAAAAGTTACAAGCACAGTAACATAATTACATCTCATAAATCATTTTATTTTAAATGGATTCACAAAATTTTGACAGCACTTTCTTTATATTCACTGTGTACATGCAATTATGTACAACTCAAGAAACAAAAAGGAAGTATAGCCGAAATTTTGTTGAATCATTAGAAATGAAATGATTTACGAAATTTAATTACGTTACTGTGTTTGTAATAGGAAGTAGGATGACCCAACAACAAAGTGTAAATTATCAAATAATATAAAACATTAAACTGTAAAATTGTATTGAAATAAATTGTCGATGTGGTTTTAATTTATTTCATATTTTTTAATTAGTAGAAGAGACGATCAATTATTTTATTGTCGAAGCTAGATGTATCAACAATGAAGGAAAATTGGAAGTTTAATAAGTGAACATTTTAATAATGGTGTACACGTATTTATTGGTTTCACTTTAAGTAATAGTGGAAACGATGAAGAAATCTATTGTCCATGTAGCAGGTGCAAATTGTTGAAGCAATTGATATCAGAAATGGTTATAGTTCATTTGCGTCAGTACGGTTTTGTGCCGAACTATTTGATATGGGATCGTCATGGAGAACTTGTAGCATCTAATCTTGTACGGTCAGAGTAGGTAGTGAGTAATGAAATTGTTACGACGAATCTCATAAAACATATTTTTGAAGATGCAGCACGTTCAATGTTCCCTACTGCTTAATTTGTTGATTACGATGTTAATGTTGAAGAAGAAGCAAATATTGGAGCAAATTTTTTCATGTATTGGATTTCATGAAGAAACCCCTTTGGGTGGCTGTACGAGCAACACCCAATTATCAGTAACGATAGAATATATTGTGATGAAATCTAACAGAAGATGGATTTACAACTGTTGTACAAGCTGCAAAGCGGCATATGCCTCTCGATAATTTAATGTGCGAAAAGCATTAGGAAGTGAAAAAACTTATGTCGGCTTTTAGTTTACGGTATCAAAAAATAGAGGCATGTTTAAATGGTTGCATGTTGTTTTGGAATGAAGATATCAATCTTTGGAATTGTAAAATATGTAATCAGGAAAGGTAAAACCAATAAAGAAGAAGGAAAAAGAAGTCCTATATAAACGTATCCATTATTTACCTATTGCTCCAAGGCTTCAAAGATTATATGCATCTTCTGTAACCGCGCATCATATTGTTAGAAAATTTTCAAGTTGAAGATTACTTGGATAGCAAGTGTGAAATGAGAGATTGATTTTAAAGGAGAAAGTCGTGCTTTATTACAAACTTTTGCTTACAATTTTTTTGCTTGCTTGCAATTGAGATACGCCACTCCTATTTATAGTAATTCACATCTCAAATGAACGGTGGAGATGTGTTTGATCCTACGGTATACAACTATTCTCTAGAGTTTTCTATAGCTTTCATACAAAATATCTTTAGATAAGAAAACTCTAGATTCTAGTTATTTTATTAAAATTTGAGAATGGAAAATTCTAGAACCTCTTCTACCATGACAACATATATCTAGATAATTCTATCTAGATGTTTCTTTCTAACTTTCTCTAGAATTCTCTTTTAGCTTTACTTCTTTGTTTGTGGCCCAAATTAAGTCCAATAATCTAGCCCAAAGTCAAGTTTCATTTTCAACATCCTTCCGTAAACTTGACTTTGTCACTCCAAGCATCTTACGCAGTCTTTGAAAGTCTTCATTTTTTAATGCCTTTGTAAAAATGTTTGCTACTTGTTCTTTTGAGTTAATAAACTTTGCTTGTACTTCCTTTTTTGCAGTCCGCTCTCGAATAAAGTGATAACGTGTAACGATGGGTGAACTTCGTTCATGGAAGACGGGATTCTTGGCTAGAGCGATAGCTAACTTATTATCCATGTAAATTTCTGTTGCATTGTGTTGTGGTATATGCAACTCCATCAATAGATCTCGAAGCCAAATAGCACGACGAACACAAGTTGAAGCAGCAACATACTCAGCTTCACAAGTGAAAAGCGTCACAATTGGTTGCTTTTTTGAGCTCCAGGTGAAGGCTATATCTTGCATGAAGAAGACAAATCCAATCTTACTTTTACGATCATCAATATCTCCAGCCCAATCGTTGTCACTGTAACCAATTAACTTGAAATTATTAGAACTTGAGTATAACAAACCAAAGTCAATGGTACCTTTAATGTATCAAAGAATCCTTTTTGCAGTCTTCAAATGTGATGTTGTAGGAGCTTCCATATAGCGACTAATGAGTCCAACATCATAAATTATATCGGGTCTTGTGCATGTGAGGTATCTTAAGCTACTAACCAAACTCTTGAATAGTGTGGGATCCACATCTTCTACTTTGGTATGTTCTGAGAGCTTTGTTCCACATTCTATTGGGGTATTAACTGGTTTACTTCCATCCATCTTAAATTTCTTCATTATTTCCTTTGCATATGCTTCTTGTGAAATAAATATGTCGTGCTCGCTTTGAATCACTTGGATACCAAGATAATATGACATGAGTCCAATATCGGTCATCTCAAACTCTAAACTCATCTCCTTCTTAAAATCTTCAAATGCTTTTGGATTATTTCCGGTAAAGATTAAGTCATCCACATACAAACATACAATCAAGATATCTCCACTTTGATTTGTCTTTATGTAAAGAGCATGTTAATGGGGCATTTTATAAAGTTATTTTCTAGAAAATATTTATCAATTCTAGTATTCCATGCTGTAGGGGCTTGTTTCAAACCATAAAGTGCCTTTTTTAATTTTAAAACTTTATCTTCATGTCCTTTAATTTTATAACCAAGTGGCTGCTCCAAATAAACTCCTTCTTCTATAGTACCATTCAAGAAAGTTGACTTCACATCCATTTGATATATCTTCCATTTGTTTTGAGCCGCTAAAGAAATTAATAATCTTATAGTTTCTAAATGGGCAACAGGAGCAAATACCTCGTCATAATCTATACCTGCTCTTTGCTTGTATCCTTTGGCTATCAATCTAGCTTCGTACCTTTCAACTTCTCCTTTAGCGTTCTTCTTTACTTTATATACCCATTTTACTCTAATAGCTTTGTGTCCTTTAGGTAAATCAGCCATCTTCCATGTATCATTTTTCATAATAGCTTTGATTTCTTCATCCATAGCACTCCTCCATCTTTTGTCTTGTTTTGCTTCTTTGAAATCTATTGGCTCACAATTTGCAAAAAGACAAAATAAAGTAATATTATCACAAAGTGGTGTTACCTCGTATAGTTCTTGTAAAGATCTCATGTGCGGCATCATTTCATTTGAGCTTTGTTTTTGTGGAGTTTCTTGATGAGTGCTTGATGGAGATGACGGTGTTGGACTAGTCGGCTCTTCTTGCACATCACTGCTTTCTTCTTCTTCGTAAAAGGGAAGGAAATTATAATCATCTTCCTGTGTGCTCCAATCCCAAGTGTTTTCTTCATCAAAATCCACATCTCGACTAACAACAACTTTTCCATTTATATGATTATATAACTTATACCCTTTTGACCTTGAGTCATAGCCAATGAATATATATTTTTCACTTTTATCATCCAATTTGGAACGCTTTTGATCCGGCACATGGGCATATGCTAGGCTTCCAAATACTCTCAAATGTGTTATACATTGTTTTCTTCCACACCAAGCTTCTTCGGGAGTTTTGTTCCACAGCTTCGAGTTGGAGAGTGATTAGCTAAGTACACTGCACATTCAACGACTTCGGCCCAAAATTCTTTTCGAATTCTCTTACTTTTCAACATACTCCATGCCATTTTAAGTAGAGATCTATTCTTCCTTTCTACGACCCTGTTTTGTTGTGGAGTATACAGGACGGTTAAGGGACGGTGAATTCCATTTTCTTCACAAAATTTCTCAAATTCTTTAGAGGTAAATTCTCCACCTCGGTCGGACCTCATGGTTTTTATTTTATAAACACTTTCATTTTCTAAAAAAGCTTTAAATTTCTTAAAGGAATCAAATACATCATACTTTTGTTTAAGGAAATAGGCCCAAGTTTTTCTACTATAATTATCAATAAATAAAGCAAAGTAACTACTTTTTCCAAGTGAGCACGGTTTTATTGGACCACAAATATCGGTGTGAATTAATTCTAGTGGTTCTTTAGCCCTTGTGTTGGATTCTTTTAGAAAACTTTTCCTTGGTTGTTTTCCAAATAAGCATCCTTCACATAGTTGATTCATATGATCGATTCATGGTAAACCTTTCACCATGTTTTTATTCTTTAACAACTTTATACCCCCAAAATTAAGACGTCCAAATCTCAAGTGCCAAAGCCATGATGAATCTTTATAGCATGCTTTTAAACATTTGGCAATATTATTTGAAATATGGAGTGGAAACATTCTATTTTTTTACATTTCTACTTTAGCAACCAGATTTCCTTTAGCATCTTTCATGAGAAGGCTACGATCTTTCATATGAATGTCGCATCCCTTTTCTAAAAGTTGCCCCAAGCTTAGAATGTTACTTTTCATATTAGGCACAAAATATACGTTAGAGATAAAATCATGTTTTTCATTTTTTAAGCGAATTGATATTTTTCCTTTTCCCTTAACTGGAATTTTAGATTCATCACCAAAATAAATGTTTCCACTTACTGATTCGTCAAGCTCCGTGAACATGTTCCTTCTTCCACACATATGGTTGCTAGGCCCCGTATCCAAATACCATGTATTGTTATCACCACATGCATCTCCCTTTTGTGCCAAAAGTAGTGTAGAATATTCTTTCTCTTCTTTAGCAAAGTTAGATCTCTCTAGAACTTTATTAGAAGTAGATCTACATTCGGAAGCAAAATGCCCAAATTTATCACAATTGTAACACTTAATTTGTGTTTTATCATACCTTGGTCTTCCATTTTGTTTCATGTTTCCTCCTCTTCCTCGACCTCTTGTAGCATATGCATTTTGGCTTCTCTCCTCTTTATTGAAAAATTTGTAACCACCTCTTCCACAGCTTTGACCTCGACCTCTTCCTCTTTGGCTATGACTTCTTATATTTCTAAATGTTTCATTCTCGTTTAAGGTGAGTTTGGTTTGAAGAGCTTGCTCCAATGGTTCTTCTTTAACCCTTTTCTTTAATTTTTCTTCATGGGCATGAAGTGATCTCATGAGTTGATCAGCGGTCATGGATTCTAGATCTTTAGATTCTTCAATAGCTACAATTATGTAATCGAATTTTGAATCTAAAGATCGTTGAATTTTCTCGACCACTCTGGAGTCCTTCAATTTTTCACCATATCTTTTCATTTGATTTACTAATTCCAAAACTCGTGGAAAATAAGCATTAATCGAATCGGTTGATTTCATATGTAAAGCTTCAAACTCACCTCGCATAGTTTGTAGTCTTATCTTCTTCACTTTATCGATGCCTTTGAATGCATTCTCCAAAATCTTCCATGCTTCCTTACTACTTTGCGCACTTGCTACCTTCTCAAAATAGATTCATCCAAGCCTTGATGAATGAGAGTAAGAGCCTTACGATCCTTCTTTCTTGAACCCTTCAAATTATCCTTTTGTGTTTGGGATAAAGTGGTGATATCGACGGGTTCAATATACCAATTTTCAACGATATCCCACACATCTTGTGAACCGAGCAATGCCTTCATGCGAATACTCCAATTATCATAGTACTCCTTCTTTAGCAATGGAACTTGAAATGGTGTCATGCCGCTTGCCATATTTTCTTGACTAAGAACCTGGCTCTGATACCAATGTTAGAAAATTTTCAAGTTGAAGATTAATTGGATAGCAAGTGTGAAATGAGAGATTGATTTTAAAGGAGAAATTTGTACTTTATTACAAACTTTTGCTTACAATTTTTTTGCTTGCTTGCAATTGAGATACACCACTCCTATTTATAGTAATTCATATCTCAAATGAACGGTGGAGATGTGTTTGATCCTACGGTATACAACTATTCTCTAGAGTTTTCTATAACTTTCATACAAAATATCTTTAGATAAGAAAACTCTAGATTCTAGTTATTTTATTAAAATTTGAGAATGGAAAATTCTAGAACCTCTTTTACCATGACAACATATATCTAGATAATTCTATCTAGAGGTTTCTTTCTAACTTTCTCTAGAATTCTCTTTTAGCTTTACTTCTTTATTTGTGGCCAAAATTAAGTCCAATAATCTAGCCCAAATAAAAGTTCAATTTTCAACACCTATGAGATGGTACAGTGTTAGAACACAAGAAGAAGGTACGTTAACACACCAGCTAACGAGGAAGCGTGGAAGCATTTTGATCAGAAATATCCCAATTTTGCAGCGGAGAGCTGTAATGTTAGACTTGGTTTATGTACGGATGGATTTTCATCATTTTCTCAATTCAGTTTTATTCATCTTGGCCTATAATCGTTACACCTTAGCCTATAATCGTTGCACCTTATAACTCACCTCAATGGGTATATATGAAAACTCCATATATGCTTCTAACAATTGTCGTTTCCGGCCCTGATGATCCAACAAAAGGAATCAATGTTTATTTATAGCCGTTGATTGAAGAGTTGATAACATTGTTATACGAAAGAGTTGAAACATATGACATCTAAAAAAAAGAATTTATAGGCTGGAAATTAGGTTATTAATGAATATTCGAAAAATCAAAATCCATTCGCATTGGTATCTGAAAACGGATAAATATTCGATATTTGAAAAAACAAATACAGACGGGGATACAAAATATGCGCATCCAAAAGTTATCCGTCTGGTTTTTTTTCAAGATTATAATGCGTATTATAGTAAAATGAAAGATATTTATCTATTGTTTTATTAAAGTAGAAATTCATATTGTACGCACTAAATGTATATTAACCGCTCAACATTATTTATTATCATTATATTCATTTATTTTTAACATTTTAATAATCATTGTAATTGAAAATAGTTTACGTTAAACAAAAATAATAATTCATTTATGTTTCTCATTTTATTGGTCGTTAGTGAATAGTAAAACTATTCGATATCCGTCTGTATTCACGGATGTGGATATCCGATAGTTGAAAATTATTTCGGATATGAATATGATACTATCCAAATTCGAAAGTATCTGTTGATACATTCAGTCTTGTCTAAGGTAGTCATGATGTGTTGTGCAGGATCCAAGGTGAAAAAGTGTTAATTGATGATCCAAGATGAAAAGGTATTACTTGATAATTTTAAGATTATGGATATACATAGGCATTGGCGAAATTATATATATAAGAAAAAAAAAAAAAAAAACGTGATCGATGCACGAAATGTGAATATGGTCCAAAGAGATAAGATACCCATTATAATTATATATGCCCCAAGCAGCTGCCCAAATTGAAAATTGAGTTGCCAAGATAGCAACAGTGATATTCCATATTGGCCGTACTATATATAATATATATATTTATTTATACGTTGATCTGGAAGCATGTTGATCGTCAGAAGAACTGGCGATGGACGCAAACTCATATGAGTGCAACTTTACTAGCCAAAAAGAAAGAGATATAAATAAAACAACGTGAGGTAGAAAGGTGGATAGCAGAGTTAGACAAGAACAGCCAAACCTATTATTTTAACGAGTGTTTGAAAATAAAGAAAAATGTAAACAGAGATGGATACGGAACATATTGTTCACCCATTTATGTATTATTATGGACGGCATGTTCGGTAGGACATGTATGTCCTACATTAACTAGGTGAGCTGTTTAGTATCGAAGTGAAGTCCACAGATTATTCGTTTGTAGGCCAAACTTTGGTTTACTTATTGGATTTGATAGTCAGGGCCCTTGAATTGTTACCCTACATGTTTGTCTCCTGTTGATAAATCAAAAGGTTTGTGCACCACAGCTACGATTAGAAGATTAATTTCAACCTCAATACCAACCATAACAATGTAACCTTTTACCAAATATCCGATGATGGAAGAATATACTGTGGGTTGATTAAACCATATACACATATGAGGTGGTAGGGAAGAATAATCCTTAAAAAAGCGTAGTGGATCGTGGGAGAGAAGTGCTTTTGGCTGGAAGTGCGAATTAGATTATGACATGTGTAGTGGTGTGCGACCGTGACTGAAGAGGCAACAAAAATTCCAGATTAGGATTCAGCCATTGTCTCTTTATTTTCAGCTTTTGTTCGCCACATGCAAAGGATCTGATTATTTGATCTTTTGGCCGCATCCTTTTCTATTTCACCTGCCCCTCCTGCTGCACCATCTTACATGCTACTTCTATCACGGGTGTGTGCATCAAACTGCATGTTAATTTACAGTTTTACAATGCATTTTTATTATCGATTTACAGATCATCCTTATCTATTTATGTTCACGTACCTGTTCCCCTTGGTAAGGTGTACCATACATATCTGCATACATACATGCATGCATGCATACATACATGCATACACACGCATTCATGCGCGCGCAAGTATATATATAATATATATGACAAGCTTTTCTCTGCCACTCCACCTACTGTGGGGAAGAACGGTAGTCAATGGAATATTTTCCCATCATCATCATTGAGATTAAACAAGTAGCAAGACTCGAATGTTAGCATGCTAAGCTCCTTCTTCTCTGTTTTGAAACTAAAACAATATCCTTTGAATAATCGGTTAAAAGTTCAAGTAATCATTAAAGGTGACGCAATGATGTGTGTTTCATCTGCATCTCAATTTGCCATCACTTTGAAAAACACAATTAAACTTCAGAACTCAACTGCGCGTACATTTTACTTGTCGGTTAACAATGTTTCAATCTGCAGGTGTGAATATAATAACTCCCTGTGACGCCAGTCATATTTTGCTGCTTACATATTTCATCAACGATGTCTAATTCGAAACATAATCAGACTACGAAAATGCACAAGATTCAAAAACAAGTTGAAGTACTATAAAAAATAAAATTGTTACAACAGGGCACTGAAACATAGTACTATTTTATTTGTACTTACTACTATTATATAATTAACTCTGGTTATTTAGATTTTTGTACTGTTCTATCATTTAATTAAACACATATTATACATCAAAATAAATAATTAGTTAATTTCAAATCAATGAAATTAAAAACACATTTTAAATACTCCGCTCAAATATCCGTTCGCAATACATAAACGTATTTCTCGTTCAATCAACTTTCATGTCCAAATTTTCGTTTCAAATATCTCACTCAAATACTCTGTTATCATTTCCAAAGACCGCACCCTATATATTAGCACGTTTTAGGATTATGACAAGACTTATTTTCAATAAGATCATGGACTAAATACAAAAATTATATATAAATTGGTAGTTGGACACATAAAACAACAGTATGGTGTTTTTATTATTATTATTATTATTATTATTATTATTATGTGTGTGTCTATATATGTATGTACGTATGTGTGTGCATGCATGCATGCATGTAACACCATGTTAAACTCGACACATTTGAAATAAGATAATGCATTATTTGTTTGTGATTTTTCTTCGATCTGGCAAAGACAATGGTTGAAATCTGCAAAGTAAGAGAGATCCTTCAAGGCACGTCGATGAAGTTTTTCTTAAGATGTTATTTGTTATCACCACTCGTTCGAACAAAAAAATAGGTGCTGTGAGTTAAGACAAATCGTCTCTCAAGATACAATGGAGCCGAGATGATTATTCTCTTTGATCAAATGCGATAGCACTGTCGAAATCAATCCAAACTATCTTTTGAATTGACTGCAGTAACAAGAGTATCGAATTTGTGATTTGCAGTATAACAAACCCGATATGATTTAAAAGAAGTAAGAAGAGGTGGAGATCTGATTTGCAACACCTTATATGCATTTATGAATCGCAGATTCGCAATGCCTTTCAGGCTTTTCTGATTCAAGAATCTAAAACAATTTAGGCTTTGCAAATTATAGGAAGAAGTAAGCGATTCAAAAGTAAAAGTGATTTGAAATGCTCCTAAGGCGTTGCTATTTATAGTGGATGAAGAGGTGTCTTTTCATCTAAAAAATGGAATCTCCCGCCATTTATGTTCTTTCAAACAGACACGTCTATTCATTTCAAACATTCTATTTTTGCAGCAATCACATTTTCTGCCTGCTTGCAACAAATATTTCTCCCACCATTTCGATCTATTCAATTTGAATTTTGGGCTTGTTTTATCGGGTCCAGATCTGGCCCATTTGAACTAAGATATTTTGTCCAAAATATAAGTTGGACCCAAAGCCGACTTGGTCGGTCAGACGGACGGTGGCGGGACGCGCATGTGTGTTGGTTATGCATTGATTTCCTCCTCACAATAGAAAAATATTTGGGTACCCAAAGAGCTCAACATTCCCTTGAGAAAACTATATTTAAACAAATATATTTCTCAATATTCTAAGATGTGGGACTATTCCCAATCTTCCTCTTCTCTTTCTCTTCTTATTTAAAAACATAATAATTCACACAGAACATTTTATAAAATTTACGCTAGCAATCCTCCACCAAATTTTAATAAAATTTATTTTGTCATATGTTGTAGGAAAACTAGTGCATAAGCATAGATGTCTTGTGAACTTGAATTTATACATAGTGATAAACCATCAGAACATGTAAGGATGGAGTGATTGACTAAACATTGAACCAACGATCATACGCGGCGTACCGGATGTGTTTTCACACACTTGTTTTCTATTCTTTAGATAGTTCATAAGCAGACACGTGGATTGGCCTAGTGTCTATATCTTGATTTTATGAAAGCCCTTGGAGACTTAAGTCATAGCTTTGCAGAAGGCGGCACCACCTTCGTGCATTCATATAGATGAGTTTATTTCAAGTGCCATATAATTATACACTTCAACGGTACTTCTGTTAAAGACCTATTAAGTACTAAGTAGTACAACCTCCACCGTACCATTATAGGTACCAAGCACTCTTCTTGGAATGAATATAATAATAGTTGTTCAGACTTATAATATAGTGCTTCAAATCACATCGTATAATGTACTTTTGGTCATTGAACTTAAGATAATGAATTTCATTATGTTGAGTTGAGTTTCCATTATATGTGATTTTTATGTTGACTTTAAACCTATTCATTTTGATATTTTCAACACCAAATCTCTTGCAAGTCCTTTTGTAAATGAATCAGTTAAGTTTTGGACGAATTTCATGAAATCTATGATAACTACATCGTCGGTGAGCATTTACCTCAGTACATTTATGCCTCGGGCCAATATGCCTATATTTTGCATTATATACCTGGCTATATGATCTTAATAGTATTGCTTGACTATCATATTGCACAGATGTCGGAGGCATTAGTTTTGGCTATATAGGAATTTCTAACAACAAATTTCTTAACCATTCCGCTTCTTTGCTACAAGAAGCTAGTGGTACAAATTCAACAACCATGATAGAATTTGCAATACATGTCTGTTTCTTTGAGGCCCGTGATATCGCTTCCCCAACAAGAGTGAATATCATCCACTGATTGCCTTATTATTATTATCTTCTCTTCCAGTGTTCCAACTGGCATCCATGTATCATTCTACTACCCCTACATACCCGCTATACAATATACCGTAGTCCATGGTTCATTTTAAATATTTTAAAATTCTTTTTACAACTAGACGGTGAATATGACTAGGCTTACTAGTATATCTACTCATTTTGCCAATAGCATAGGCAATATTGATCTTGTGCAAGTCATGGCATACGTTAGACTACCAATGACTTTAGCGTATTCTATTTGATCCATTGATCAACCAGTATTATAATATAGTTGCATATTTGGATCAAATGTGGTGCTTATCAGTTTGCAATCAAATTTATCGAACCTTTTTAGAATCTTCTCTCTGTAATGAGACTGGGTAATGACCAACCCTTATGCTATTTTTATGATTCTTATTTCTTAAATCACTTTAGCTTCCGCCATATCTTTCATGTCAAAACATGAAGATTGAAATCTTTTTGTTTCTTCAATACTCAAGGTATTAGTTCCAACTATCAATATATCATCAACATAAAGGCATATAATTACGCCTTTACCAGCATGAAATTTGCTGCAGTCACATTTATCCAATTCGAAAATTCTAAATCCATTTGATACTATGGTTTTATCAAATTTCTCACGCTGCTATTTTGGTGCTTTTTTAAGACCGTAAAGTAATTTAATAAGTTTACGTACTTTATATTCTTGTCCATGCATCACAAAATCTACTGGTTGAGACATATATATATCCTCATCAGGTTCTCCATTTAAGAATACAGTCTTGACATCCATTTTATGAATTTTGAATTTATAAATAGATATTATTGCAATTAATGTCCTAATAGTTGAAATTCTAGTTATAGGTGATTAAGTATCAAAATAACCTATTAATAATCTATTCCTTCCTTTTGGGTATATTCCTTAGCAACTAATCTAGCCTTAAATTTATCTACCATAGCATCAGCCCTTAATTTCTTTTTAAATATTCACTTACATCCTATTTGTTTAGAAACAGGAGGTACTAGTTTCCATGTGATTTCCCAAAATAGAATCCATTTCATCATTTATGGTTTCTTGCCAAAATGCTGAATCTTGAGACGTTACAACCTCAGTATATGTTGAAGGATCAAAATCTGTGGTGGTAGAATACACGACTTACTGTCCAATATCATCTCTGGATCCTTCAACCAAATAAGCGATTAAATCTAGTCCGGATGACTTCTTAGTTCCCATTCTTTTACTTCTCCAAAGAGTTTCACCAGTTTGATCATTATTTTAATAAGTGTACTTAATTCACAAATAGATTCAGTGACCTCCACCATTTCACGAATAGTTGTATTAACCTCCACCGTTTCCTCAATAGATATATTGGATGGAATAAACGTGAATCTATCTTCATAGAACACTGCATTTATAGATCCTATTATTGTGTTTACCTTAATCAAATTATTAGGTTCTATTACTAGAAACTATAGCCCTTGTTGTGTTGAGCATTTTCAAAGAAAACGCACTGATACCATTTTGTCCTAATTTCCTAATTTTTGGTTCACGTAATCGAGCAGCTCTAAAATGCCAAACTCGATAATAATTAAGATTTGGTTTCACTTTCTTCCAAGGTTCATAAGGTGTAACTTTGGTCTTCTTATGAGGTTATTCTATTTAAGATATAATAGGCGGTGAGTAATGCATCAGGCATTCTATTTAAGATATAACAGGCTGTGAGTAACGCCTCACCCCATAAATTAGTACTAAGACCCGAATTACATAATATAGCATTAACCATTTCAGTAAGAGTCATATATTTAAGTTCTGCTACTCCATTTCTTATGGAGTATAAGGTACAGATGTTTCATGTATAATTCCTTTAGATTCACAAAATGCAAGGAAACGATATTCATCTCCCTGATCATATCTTAGCATCTTAATTTTTACATCACATTGGTTTTCTACTTCAGTTTTAAAGGTCATAAATGAATTTAATACTTCATCCTTAGTATGCATTAAATAAACGTAACAATACTTTTAATAGTCACACACACACACATGTGTGTGTGTGTGTGTGTCTGACACAAATACTTATTTCCTCCTTAAGTAGGAGTATTATACATACCATAAACATCACTGTGTATCAATTGTAACAGACTGGTGGTACTAACAGATTTTACTAGAAATGGTTTTCTAGTTAATTTGATTAATGAGCATATCCTACACTTATCATCAAATTTATTATCATGTTTAGGGATCATATTTAATAAAATCATATTATCCATACTTCTTATATTAACGTGTCCTAAGATAAGAAAAGGAGTCAAAAATATAAGCAGAAGCAACCATTTTAGTAGTATTCAATTTGAACATTCCATCACACATCCCTTTTCCAACAAACATTTCGCCTTTGGCCAATACATCTTTATCTGACTCAAAGACTTGTTTGAAGCCAAACTTATTTAAAAAACTACCAAAAACGAAGTTATTTCTAACCTAGGGTACATAATATACATCATTCAATGTTAGAACCTTCCTGGACGTGAACTCCAAGTCTACTGCCCCTTCCCCTTGACCGTTGCTTTCGCTGAGTTTCTCATGTAGAGAAAATTTTCATCCTAAGACGATTCAAGTTTCTTGAATCGCTACAAGAACAAAAGTATATTCTGATAATAGATACCGACGGCCGCCGACGGCTAAATTCCGACGGCTTTCAACGACTGGTATATTCTAGACTTTGTTACAAGTAAAATATTTAGCCGTTGGAAGCCGTTGGAATTTTTCCATTTGCGGTCGTTGGTAGCCGTTGGAAAATCGCGATTATCTTCTTCTCCAGGCCAAACCAAAAACATTTCAATTGCTTTCAAAATCACCAAAACTTCTTCTACCATTTCCATCTCCACCTTCGACGTTCGAAATTCTGCCAAAATCACCTCCTTCTTCCTTAATTCAGAATCTCATCTCCTCCAAGCCACTATTCTCCTCTATTATAGATATTATTCATAAACCCTAGTTTCATAAATTTGTTAATTTAGGGTTAATTTGTTAGTTTAATTGTTTATATTGTCTCATTGATTGTGCAGTATAGTTTATTGAATATTAATTACCGTTATTATCCTATAAGTGTTAAATACTAACTTGTTTAGTTTGTGCAAAAAGAAGTTAGTGTGCATTAGTTAAATAATTTAATGTCTTTATGCCTTACTTGGATTATTTAGCGTGGATGAGCATAATTTAGGTCATGCATTTTCTAGAAAGTCAAAAACGATAATTAATTTTATACAACGTAAGGTTAGTTAATTAAAGTTTTAAACTTGTGCGTATATGCTAAACTATCGTATACGGTAGTTTAACTTAAGTTAAATGTTAATCAGTTTAATTTAACCGTCGAAAGTCAATTTTTAAAAAAAATATGAAATATGTAATATACCTTATTTATAAAATCCTTAGAGTGTTTTTTTGGCCCCGTTTGATAAGTATTGTATATGATCGTTATGTGGATATTCGTTTTTTATCACAGAATGAACATTTATATTCATCATATACAATATTTATTGGATTTGTTCCTGTATTGGACAAGTTACAAACACAGTAATGTAATTACATCTCGTAAATAATTTTATTTTAAACCGGTTAAAAAAAATTTGACAGCGCTTCGTTTATGTTCCCTGTGTACACGCAATTATTTACAACTCAAGGAACAAAAGGGAAGTGCTGTCGAAATTTTGTTGAATCGTTAAAAATGAAATGATTTGCGAGATTTAATTATGTTACTGTGTTTGTAATGGAAGGTAGGATGACCCAACAACAAAATATCAATAATCAATTAATATAAAACATTAAAGTGTAAAATTATATTGAAAAATAAATTATCAATGTGGTTTTAATTTATTTCGTATTTTTTAATTAGTAGAAGAGATGATTAATTATTTTATTGATCGAAGCTGGATGTATCAATAATGAAGGAAATTTGGAAGCTTAATAAGTGAACATTTTAATAATGTTGTATAGGTATTTATTGATTTCGCTTTAAGCAATAATGGAAACGATGAAGAAATCAGTTGTCTATGTAGCAGGTGCAAATTGTTGAAGCATTTGATACCAAAAATGGTCATAATTCATTTGCGTCAGTACAGTTTCGTGCTGTAACGACCCAGAATTTTAGTCATTTGAAATTCCTATATTTAATTGATTTTAAATATTCACAAGTTAAATTCATATGTAGAATAAATTATATTTTGAATATCTGGATTTAATTGGATAATTAAATCGTTAATTTAATATTTGAAATTGCTAAAATAATTGGAAATTGAATTTAATATAAATGAAAATGATCTACAACTTGAATTAAATTCTATTTGAATTAGAATGATGTTAGAGAACTTTTAAAATTGAATTAAAAGTTAAATTACAAAAATGGAATATTTTAATATTTAATTGACGTGTAAAAATAGCCATTTTTCAAACAGTCTCGGATTTCGATGAAACTAATTTCATTGGATCTATAGTGTTATATTATTTTAAGATTTCAAATTTTATATCAATCAAATTTACGGTTTGTCCGGGGTAAGCTAAAACGCGTAGAAATTTGTTTAAGTAAAATTTTAAATTTAAATAAGTTGATTCGAAAACCTATCTACCAAATATGATCGAATTGGCTCTCGATATATATTCCATTTATTCAGAATAGGGGTAAAACATTTTAAATACTAGACGGCACGTTTCGGTTGGAGTTCGAAAAAATTCCGAATGAATAATGTCGCAACTTTTTCTATAAAAGGACGTTATAGTCTTCATTTTGCATAAACTCTAAAGAAAACTAGGACAGCCGCCGTTTAACACTTCAATGGCCGAAAACAACCAATCTTCTCCCCCTTCGATCACCTCATCCACGTAGAATTAGACGAAGTCCTCCACTACAAACGTGTAGAGCACAACGAGATCTATCGATCCAACGGTGGTGATCGGTAACGGTGGAGCTGATCGTCGGCAATTTGATCGTGAGGGTTGCACATTTGTGGGTCAACATAACAGTGTAGAGACGACCGAGCTCGACCGCATTTGGCTCGGTGGTGAAGGCGGGGTAGGGCTACTAGGTGATGGTCTTTGATCGTTGTCTAGATCGTCGTAGGAGGCACGATAATTCATTGATGATCAATAGTCGATATGGTTGCACGCTTGCGTTGCGAACCTGGGGAAAGAAGAAGATCACGGCCCTGATTTGATCAAAGGAAATGGACGGCCTGGATGAAACTTGGGTTTAAAAATAAAAATATTTTGTAAATAAGTTATATATATTTAATTCATATAAACTTTAAAATTGCGTAACTTCTTCATACGAGGTCAATTTTTGACGAAACAAGTTGCGTTGGGTCCGTATTATCAAGCATTACATTTTAGAGCTAGTTTGGAGTTGACTGAATCTAGTGTAAATTTTGGGTAAAATTAAACGACCGTTTAATTTTATTCGGAATAAAACACAACAACTGCTATTGGAAGCAAAGTGAAAACAACCCACTCTTTTTGACTCACTAATATTTTTATATAAGTGAGAATAAATATTATTTATGATGATTGTTTGGATTATACATGATATATTATCTATATATTGTTTGATATTTGGATATATTCCTGCCTATTGGAGCAAATGAGACCCTATATGTTCCCGTGTATGAGCGGATGACCCTTTGTATGCATGTCTGCCTCGAAGCGGACGTTTTTCATATATTTCTAGTATGTATATTTGTTGATGGTGACAGGTTGGAGGGATCCAACTGGATTCCTCACAAGTATTGATTTATTTACAGATATTGTGATATATGGTGTTATCATATGATATATGATGTTTTGGATGTCGTGATTGATGTATTTAGTGTTGTTGCAGCATTGAGCCTATTTTTGAAAATTTAAAAATGATAAAGTGATGATTTCTAAATTAATAGAATTTTCAAGTGATTTGAATATATGTATTTTGAATTGTTATGTAAATGAATTTATTTTGAATAAATTAAAGTTATAATTTTTATGTTATATAAATTATGATTTTTTGAAATATATCGAAATGTGATTTTTGAAATATGGAGTTACCTATTTTTGTAAAATAGTGTGAAATGAGAATTTTGAATTTATTATAAACGGTATATATATATTAGATTTATAAATTGATATTTTATAACAGGAAATTATTGTCAAGGACAAAATTTCACAGCTTTTTAGCCTCAAGGACAGACCTTCAATATTTTGTCCTGAAGGACAACTTTCTGTAGATATCAGTTTTTAGTTATTCATAGCAGTTTTTAGGTATCAGTTTGTAGTTATCGGTAGCAGTTTTTAGGTATCAGTTTTTAGCTCGGTATCAGTTTTGTTGTCCTTATGAATAATTTGAAAAATGTATGTCCTTGTGAATAATTTTTATAAGAATGTTTGTCCTTGTGGTAAAAATATTAAGGTCGTGTCCTTGAGGCAAAAAATATATAAAATTTTGTCCTTTAAATTAATTCCCCCATTTTATAAATCAAAATGATGGAATTGTTAAGGAGTTTTTTAAGTTTTTAAAATGCAGTTATAATAGGATCTTATAAGTGGATAAGATTTATAATTTAACATGTTATAAAAAGAATGCTTTTGTAAATAGATGATTTATAAGTAATTAACTTATAATTTGGATTTTTAGCATATAAATGAAATAAATGGAATGGTTAATAAAAGAATTTTATAACTTGAATATTTTATTAAAATATAAATGGAATTTATAAACATTATTTTATAAATCCGAAATGAATTTGATAAGTTAATTATTATAGTTTATTAAAGGAATTTCATCCATGATTTTAGACAGTGGATAATCTTTTAATTAAATGTGCAATAGTAATGAATTGGGTAAATGAATTATATCCACTGTTTTAGACGGTGGATTATCTTTAATAAATGCGTAGAAATATTAGATTTGGTAAATGAACTGTATTCACGATTTTGGACAGTGAATAATCTTTTGAAATAAATAAATGTTTTGGGAAGTGATATTTTAAATGGAATAAAATGATTTAAAGATATTTTAAAATGTGATAAGTATCAAATACATAGATTTCAACATTCATTGTTGAAATAGGCGTTTTCGAGAAATAAGGAAATGATGGACCATAACACTGTTGTTATAGTAAATGATTTTTCGAAAGAAATATTTTGTATAGTATTTGGGATTTATATATCTATCTTATTTTTCGAATCCTTATACTAGTGATTTTGGGTTGTCGTAACGATGTTTTACGCAACATTCGTTTTGATCCAAATAAATATGTTTAAAGAGAATATTTTCCTTAAAGAATAATATATATACTTAATCGTGATTTAAGTGTATGGAATATTTTCTAAGTGTTGAAAATAAATTGATTTGTGAATTACATATTATTAAATAAGTATAAGGAAATGTTTTCCAATGTTGAAATGTTGAAATGGTTTTGAGAATATGTCTTTTTTAAAGATAATCTGAAGTGAATATTTAGCAAGTGATATAATTAATAAACGATTAATTAAAAGGGCCTAGTGATTATTATGGTGGCAGATATTTGTTTATTTTCTTTGATGGTTAAACAACCGACTATCAAATTTAGCCATTTTAGTTCCTTAACTTGATGTGGGAACTATTTAGTCTTACACATAGTACGTAGTCTTCTGTGTAGGCTTGATTATCGTTTGTGTTGAGGATGTTGATTCGTATAGTGCGGAGTATTACTCCAATCTATCGAGCTTTCTTCTTGGCCCGAAGGATAGCAAGTTGAAAGTTGGAGACGTGGTAAGTCTATGAGACTTAGTTTCTGTGTGAGGTTGAGAAATGCTTTTGCGTTATTGGTGCGAAGAGAACGAGATCGGTTTATTCGAAAACCACTTCGGACCAACATATATGAATTCAATTGTGCATGTTGATTGTGATGATATTGTTATTTAGGATTTTCATAGCTGGGGACTGCTTGTTGATCATTTGGGGTTAAAACCCCAATATACATACAACAGCAGTGGTCTCTTCATTATGAAATATCCAATGCGGGGACTATTCACTACTAATCCTTGGGATTTCCCAACAGGATGTGGTAGGAAAGTGTATTCAGTTTGTCCTATTCTTGGACAACTTGTATGCTTGTTTGTCTGACATTGCATTTCTATGGATTACATACATTGATTTTTAGAAACGTACATCAATGGTGGCGGAGAAGGCAACTTCTCTTAGCTTAACACCCTCCTTGAGACGTATGAGCTTAAGGGTTGTATTTTTATGGAAGGAAATTAGTAGTCAACGGAAATGGTCATGTGGCATTCAAAGTGATGTGATATGTGATTTTTGAAAGGTAATCATTGCCTCTGTCCTCATCAATCGGAAATGACCAAAACAGGGTTAGATGCGGCAAGGCTAAGTAGGTCGCTCCCAAGTAGGCTATGATCATCCTCTTCTAGATATATCTTTACATGCTATGACGTCGTGTATCTGATTACTGTAGTTTGTATGCTTTGAGGGCCCTCTTTGAAGGTCGGTAATGACCTGAGGATGATATATTCGGTACCATCTAGTTATAGAGGTGGGCCGGTCTTGTGTTGATAGAGGATCCTTTGTGATGGTCCTCGGTACATTCTTCTAGAGATGTACTGCCGGAATGTAGTCCCTTTACCTGGTTATTTGTATGGAAATCCAAACTCCACTACTTACCTGCCATTTTGATTGTATTACCCATTTTGTGCTATATACTAGAATTTAATCAATGTAACAATTTCGGCTATGATTAATATTATTTGTACACTAGACACTAGTATAATATCAAAGGATTTGATATGAATTTTTTTAGTTATCGTAAGGTATAAAAATGTCTATATGTGGACTTGTCTTACGAGATACTTTTGTTTTGATAAAGGAAAAGTTTGGTAATTTAATAAATTCGGCTGAGTGTATTTCTTACACTGGTTTACCAGACTGATCCGGACGTTCTTTCCTTTCAATGCTCGGGTTAGACCGAGTATATTTACAAGTTCAGATTTGGTGCTTTTGGAGCTTCACCAGGCGAGCTGGAGATCTTCATTTCGTATACGAGTATCTTTTTTGATTATTGATTATCCACTGCTCAGTTGTTTATATTATCAGCAATTGTGAGGACATGTTATTATAACTGTCCAGGCTGATAACTATTGATTGATTGTTGAATTTTGATTGATGTATGAATATAAAGTTTCTGTTTTGTAAAGATCATTGATATGATATTATATGTTTTCCGCTGCGATGTGAGATTCTGTATTTTTCTATTTGGTTTTATCTTCTCTCTTTCTTCTCTTCCCTTCTTCTCTCTTCTTTTCTTTCTCTTGACATTCCATCAGTCTGTGCTTTTTGGGTCAGACTTGTGTAGATTATTATCGATTCAAAGGGTATGGATTTGCATATTGTCACACATGCCGAACTATTTCGTATGGGATCGTCATGGAGAACTTGCAGCACCTAATCCTGTACAGTCAAAGGAGGTAGTGAGTAATGAAATTGTTATGACGAATCTCATAGAACATATTCTTGAACATGCAGCACGTTCAATGTTCTTTATTGCTTAATTTGTGGATGACGATGTTAATGTTGAAGAAGAACCAAATATTGAAGCAATTTTTTTTTATGATTTATTGAATTCCGCGAAGAAACCTCTTTGGGAAGGTTGTACAAGCAGCACCCAATTATTAGTAACCATAAAATACATTGTGATGAAATCTAAATACAAACTCAAAAAGCTGGATTTACAACTGTTGTACAAGCTGCAAAGCGACATATGCCTCCCGATAATTTAATGGGCGAAAAGCATTTGGAAGTGAAAAAACTTATGTCAGCTTTTAGTTTACCGTATCAAAATATAGATACATGTTTAAATGGTTGCATGTTGCTTTGCAAAGAAGATATCAATCTTAAGAATTGTAAAATATGTAATCAGGAAAGGTACAAACCAAGAAAGAAGAAGGAAAAAGAAGTCCCGTATAAACGTATGCATTATTTACCTATTACTTCTAGGCTTCAAAGGTTATATGCATCATCTATAACCGTGCATCATATGAGATGGCACAGTGTTAGAACACAAGAGGAAGGTACGTTAACACACCAGCCGATGAGGAAGCATGGAAGCATTTTGATCATAAATATCCCCATTTTGTAGCAGAGAGCTGTAATGTTAGACTTGGTTTATGTACGGATGGATTTTTACCATTTTCTCAATTTGGTTCTAAATATTCATCTTGGCCTATAATCGTTACACCTTATAACTTACCTCCATGGATATGCATGAAAATCCATATATGTTTCTCACAATTGCCGTCCCCGGCCCTAATGATCCAACACAAGGAACCAATGTTTATTTACAGCCGTTGATTGAAGAGTTGAAAACACTGTGGTACAAAGGAGTTGAAACATACGACATCTAAAAGAAAGAATTTTCGTATGCTTCTTTATTGTGGACTATTAGTTATTTTCCTGCAAATGCAATGCTTTCAGGTTGGAGTACGACCGATCACCTAGCTTGTCCTTATTGCATGGAGAAAACACGGGCATTTTCTTTACCGCGTGGATTGATTGTTATCATTGTTTCCTCCATATTAATCATCCTTTTAGAAAAGCAAAAAAAAACTTTACAACTAATAGACACAAGCCCTTGCAACCACCAACGGTTTGGTCAAGCGAAGGTATATATGAAATTGTAAAGGATTTTCCAAAGATACATGAAACCGAAGAACAAACTGAAATTCAAGGTAAATCAATGATTCATAATTGGTGCAAACAAAGTATATTTTGAGAGTTTCCTTATTGGAAAAATCTACTACTTCGTCACGATATTGACGTGGTGCACAATGAGCAAAATGTGTTTGACAACATTTTTAATACAATTTTGAATGTTAAGGGGAAGACGAAGGATGATTTGAAATCAGGACATGATATCAAAGCAATATGTAATCGTCCTGAGCATCATATCAAGCCATATGACACAAAAAACCAAAAGCATGCTATGAACTAGACAATAACCAAGTTAAAATACTTTTAAAATGAGTGGAAGGATTAAGATTTCCTGATGGTATCTCTTCCAATATTCGTAGATTTGTCGACTATAAGAACAACAGATTCAATGGGATAAAAAGCCATGATTATCATATTATGATGGAAATTTGTTACTTGTTACTTTTAAAGAACGGTTGCCCATAAAGGTTTGGACGGTTGTAATAGAACTTAGTTTGTTTTATAAGGAGCTTTGCTCCACTACGTTAAAAGCTGATCGTCTACGTAAACTTGGGGAAGAAATCCCTATATTGCTATACAAACTAGAGAAAATATTTCCTCCAAGTTTATTTAATGTAATGGAGCATTTACCTATTCGTCTTCCATCTTAAGCACGTCTTCGAGGGCTGTGCAATATGGATGGATGCATCCATTTGAGAGGTATTAAAATTTAGTACGTTAAATATTATTTTAGTTACATGTATAAATAAATTTTAATTTGGAATAATTCTTAATATGTACTTAAATCATCTAAAAAAAGTGAGACAGAAAGCTTGAGTTGAAGGTTCGATTTGCAAATTATATATCGAAGAAGAAGCTTCATTTTTTTCCTTCATTATTTTAGTGATTATGTGAACTTATCGTTTGAAAGTGCTACTGTAATGATGAAGGAATTGATCAAGATGATTATCAAGCGAATTTATCTATTTTTAAAAAATATGGCCGATCTGCTGGTAAAATGTGTGGAATTGTGGTTGAACGATAGAGATTACCATGTAGTACATACATATATTCTTCTCGATTGTGCTGAAATTGCATCATTTGTTAGGTAATATACATATGTTCTTCTTAATGCATTATATCATCTACATATGTGTATATACACATATGCACACGTGTGTGTTAAGTATAATGCAATATTTCTTCTATAATTGCAGTGTTTACGAATCACAACATCCAAATGGCGATATCGGAAAATATTTTGCTACTTGGTTTTCAAATTACGTTTACAACACGACAAACTGCGTGATCGATGAAGGATTGAAACATTTAGCTATGGGACCAAAAAGGAAAGTCAAGATGTAACAACCCTGTATTTTGTGATTATTTTAATTTTATATTTTAATTATTTTAACTAAAATTCCTGGTCTAAAAACTTTATTTTATTTGTTAAAATGGATAAAAAAAATTATTTTAAATATATAAATTTTTATTTTTTTGTGAATTATAATTCCAAACCTGAACAAATGGAATATTTCCAAAAAGGTGGATTTTTGGTCAAAATAGTCAAACTTTGACTTTTAAATTTAAAATTTAAATATTTGAATTTTTGAAATTTTATCTTTTATTATGAAAATAGATTTAATTTCAAGAATACTGCTTTTCGTTTCGTCGAAATTGGATTAATATTGTGAAAGTTATGCTTTTTACAATATTGCGTGTAAATTGTTTTATTTAACAAATTTGTTTATTTTAAATTTATATAAATAATATCTTTGTTTGTAAAATCATGTTCTAATTTGTGTAACATGATATGTTTTGCATATGTTTTATTTTTAAAACATTTTTAAAGTATAGTTATAATGTTTAAATGTTGATTGTATATTGTTTTCAATCTTTAATTCTAGTTTCCATTAAATAAAGTATTTTTCTTTATTTATTTCCTACTTTTCCTAAAACTATTTATTTATTCTTCATAATATCTATCTCTACCTTATTTTTCTTATTTATACATTCATTTAGTAATAAAATGGATAAGTATTTAGATCCTTATTTATTTATTGGAAAGTAATTTAAATATATATACACGTTATTGTTTTAGAAGACATATCTTTAATTTTTTTTAATTAATATAAGTAATAATTTT
Source organism: Allium cepa (assembly GCA_030765085.1). Classification (NCBI taxonomy): domain Eukaryota; kingdom Viridiplantae; phylum Streptophyta; class Magnoliopsida; order Asparagales; family Amaryllidaceae; genus Allium; species Allium cepa. The sequence continues at coordinate 1,050,859,458 of CM060941.1, forward strand.
GGTTGATATATCATGTTATAATTGTGTACATATATATATATATGTAACATTAAATGTTATGTATATATTTACAACATTTGTCCGTTTTTATTTCATTTAATTTGAATATATACTTTGTAAATTAAGTAACATACAAAGATGTAAATAGCAATTAATTTATACGTTTCTATAACCGTTTTCTTATTTATTTCTACAGTGTTTATATAAACGGTATGTATTTATTGAATTATTTCTTTGGTATATATTCTATTAAATAGATGGGAAACAAATCAAATTAAAGATACGTTACCTATTTTTTTATTTAAAGGCATACATCACGTTTTGATTTATTACCTCTTTATCTTTCCATCCATTAATTTCATACCATAACTCCTCCATATTTGTTATCGTTTATTCCTTAATCCCTGGCCACCTATATCACTATATTCAAGTGAAAATCTCTTCCCATCTTCATTTTTGCAACGCAAATTCAGATCTGAAAAGAAAAAAAAGTGGTAATGTCTTCTTCTTTTTCTACTTTTCTCTTCACTTTTCTTATTGATTTTTCAATGTTTTGGCCATGCTCTTCTCTTGCCATGCTCGGCCATAGCCACCGCCTATCACCTCCTCCTCCTCTGACCAGTCAAGGGCGTGCACTCCTTATGACCAAACTCCACCCGAAAAAGAAAAAATATATATTTCGTGATGCTTTGGAAAGAACTCCACAATTGTAAACCTTGATTTTGAAAATCTTTTGTGAAGTAATTTTTAAAAGAAAATCCACTGCAATATATTTATTTTGGAATGTAATATTTGAAAAATACATTAATTTTTTTAGATATGGCTTTGAAGGTATGTATATACGTATTTTGAAAATTATATGTGTTTATGTAAACATTTTAGATTTCCCCTAAGAGGAAATTATGGGGACATAATTTTCTTAAGTGGGGAGTCTGTATAACCCTAGATTTTGGAAAACACTTAATTTTACTATATAATTGAGATTTAATTACTAAAAATGAAAATAATATAATTATAATTGGATTGTGTATTAATTGACATATATCTTGATTTTGGAATATGTATATGATTGGTTATATATTGATTTCATATAGTATGGTAAATTAATTGAATGGACTGACAATTAGTTGAGCATTAATTGACATATATCCTAATTTTTGAATTATGTCTATAATATGAATGTGCCTTGATTTCATGTGTTATGGAAAACTAACAAATACGGTTATAGGCATCAAATTCTATACTTAGAGTTTTTACTTGTGGGCCTAATATGTATATACATATATAGTGTAAATATATACATATATGTTTATATTTTCTATATCTGTGGAATTTTATTCAAAATTTGAAATTTGAATATATATTTATTTACTATATAAACATTGCGGGAAATTAATTGCCCGGGTATCAATTAATTTTACATTAATAAGAATTGGCGGAAGTTATCCGATTTGACCCTAACTATTGGAAATAAAAGGAAAGGAATCGAAAATAAATTAAAAACATATCTTTTTTTCTTCCTTCATCCTCTCACCATCCTCTATACAATAGTATCACTATAAATATTTTCAAATCCCTAAAGTTCTAAAATTAAAACATGTTGCTCTCAACCCCAAATAATATCACTAGCTATGAAGAAGTTTGAATTTTGTTATTGTAACTCCACTACCTCTTCCTATTCTCTTGTAGCCGTGCATTTGAGTCCAAACCAGACCCATATCCAAGCCATACCATGTCATGGCCGAATTATATTAATCCACTAGGTCGAGCAATTGGTTGTTGAAAGCATGACCAAAGCAATTGTGTTCATTTTGCTTCTTATTTCAAAGATTATTTCAATATATGTTGTCTTGAATTTATATTTATATTTGTCTTGTTCTATTGGTTGCTACAAGATCAATAGCTTGGCTCTCTTCCCACTAGAGTCTATAGTCGTGTTATCGTGTCTTCTGGAATTCATTCGTGTTGTTTGTTTTGCGAACTCCAGCTTTAAAAGGTGAGTAATCACACCTGATATTTATACTTAAATGACTGTGAATTGATAGCAAGTGAAAGTGTAGAAATTATTGCATCATGTTATACCCGCCCGTGTTATAAATTATATTATGTTAATCCTGTTTATTTATCTATCATATCATCTGATACTGCTTTATGTTGTTATATGTTTATTTTATTCTGTTCTCACACTGCAAGTTCCCTATAGAATAGAATCACTATGGGTTGAAATGATACATACCCGAACGGACTTTAGAATAGGGAAAAATCGTTACGGGCTGAAATGATAGGCCTAAATGATTTTTATTTATTTGTATTTGTCTTGGGATTGCGGGTTTGAAATAATCAAAACCCGCAAATTTTACTGATTATGGATTTAAATGATAATTTCTGTATCACTTGATTTAGGTGTGAATTATTATCCGGACCCGTGGTTGATTTCAAAATATGATTTCTTATAAATTTCATGTATTATAAATGAAAGAAAAAAATATATATGAAATTTGACTTATATTGGATTTAAAATGGTTAAGCAGTGATTTTCTAAAAGGTTAAATGTTATAAGTTAATCGATGGCTTGAGGGTAGCATGAAAGTTTGATTTAACTAAATAATGGGAATTTAAGGAAAAAAAGGAATTATAAGATTAACTTGGTAATTAATACAATTGATGTATGAATTAGATAAATATAAAGTAAAAGAAAATATCAAGTTATTTGTAAAATAAAGTTAAGCAACTTACAGTGTATTTTGAATTTAGGTAATTAGCTTAAAATGTTAAATAAATGGATAGTTAAATGGAAAATTTGGAATTTAACTTAACCTGGAAATGTGAAATTTGGTTTGAAATTAAAGGTTAAGTTAAGAAATTAAATATGGAATTTAAGTTATATAAATAAAATGGAAATTTAGTTATATTTGGAAAATGGTAATAAAAATTTAAGTGTTAAGTAATTTGTTAAAATGTGAAGAATAGGAAATTGTACACTTGAATTTATTAAGTGAATTATTGAAAATTTGATTTTATTTATAGGAAATTTACTTTATAAAAATCATAAGTTTAAGGTATTTTAATGAACATCTTTTAGTGTTAAAATATGATTTTTATAATGTTTAAAGGGTTAAAATCAAAGTTTATTTGTGGCTGAAATTTCAATATTTGAAGTGTTTAACTGAATAAATGAACTCAGAAAAGGCTTAATTTTTGGGAATTGAATATTTGATTTGAAGGAATAATGACTTAACTTTTTAATGGTTTAAATGAATGATTTTAATTCAGAATTATAAATCATTTTGAAATTTATAACCATGGTTACACTGCTTTGTGTGTCACGTGATTTCCTTGTGATTGTTTGATGCACACCTTTGATTTTAAGAGTGTGGCTAGAGGTGAGCGGTTACTGTAGCTCTACGCTACCCTAGTCACAATAACACTGTTATTTGCATTGTTTACTTTAATATGGTTATTTCTAGGATAGTGTTTATTACTACTTCCTTGATGGTTTGACTGATCCTTAAAGGATAGGCAATCCCAAGCATCCTTTAAGTTATTGTGCATTGCTATTACAGTTCACTTGAGTTGGTTTACATTGTATAAGTATGTATGTCTTGACTTGAGCGTTTGTGTTTTACTTTACGCTCGGGTCAGCCTGAGAATCACAGCTTTGGATTCACCTTCTGGAGCAAGAGTTTTGCTGGAGCTTTTCTGTCTATCTATTCGTCTACTTCTTTTAGTTAGTTCCTATTCAATATCTGTCTCGGTATTGTTGTTTATGTATCCTGACTTCTATTGTATCTATTTTACTATGAGATTTTGTATATGTTTTTAGAGTATGTATATAGTAGCTTCATGAACTACTATGGTCTTTTATTTCCGTTGCGAGTATTCTGATATTTCTGTGTCTATGATTCTGTGAATGATTTTATTTGCTCCAAATTTTATTACAAACTGTTATTTTGAATTATTCAAGTCTGACATGTGTGGATTATTGTCGATTTGAATGGTCCAAAATAGTGGGTCGCTACACAAGACCTATCCAATATTCTTTGTTAATGGATATAAATTTAACACCAAAGAATATGGTGTTGAAAATTAACTAACAATACCGGTGTATTTGTTAAAGGTAGTGATGATCCAAATGGTCATGTAAATGTTTTTTATGGCATGTTAACCCATATTTTGCAATTGACGTATTTCACAAGACCCGCAGAAGAAGTTTTTTTTGTTTAAATGCAACAGTTTCAACAATGTTCCAGGTTTTGGAATCAACATGCACCCAACGTATAATCTTATAGGAAAAAGCATACCTTGCATTCTTATAAGTACGATCCTTTTATACTTGCCATACAAGCCTTCAAGTTTATTACGCTCCATACCCATCTCTCCAAAGAGGTAAAGCAGATTGGTCGGCTGTTTCTAAAACAAATGCAAGATTTACATTTGATGGGCAGAATATTCCAAACGAACAAGCTTATCAAGCAAATATCGAGGAAAATACTGGAATAATGATAACCGATGACCAATCCTATTTTGGACCTCTAAATGATGAGCCAAATTCATTAATAGAAGCATTTGAGACTATAGAGGAACAAAAAATTGAGTACGAAACAGAATCCGAATTAGAAAACTACGAGGATTGATAAGTAATCTACAGTTCAGGAGAAGGTAATTTCTGTGTCTATTTATGTTACATTTTCTCATTAAAAATGATGTGTTTTGCGAATGATATGTTTAGTTGTAATCTATTTCACATAATCCTTTTATTTTCTGCCATAATGTATATTTCACATAATTAAATGATATATTTCTCATATATGATATGTCTGTAATAGGTACTATATACATATGCCTTTTTTTTTGTAGACGTAGCTCTTTCCATACAGGATCTCCCTCTTCTTCTCAAAGAGGGACTGGTGCGCCTCCAGCTGGTGATGGTAGTCGCCCAACACAGGAGGCAACTCTTCCTGCGGTCTGGTTGCAGGCCAAAGCTGATGGATCGTAAGTATTAAATTTATTTCAGTATTAACAATATTTTTCTGTACAATCTATTATATATTAGTTTTGCTTTATTAAATGTTTGTTTGTTTTTGACACAGTGGCTTCGAGCTCGAGCCATCAGTTATAGTGCTCTCCATATCCAGACGTGCGTATAAATGCAGGATTAGTACTTGCTGGCTCAAGTGGAGCAAGATAACTGATAATGTCAGAGAGAGCATTTGGTAGGACTTCTTGGTAAGTGTAAATTTATACTTTCCAATTTCTATTTGATCCTACTTCACTTTATATATTGTAGACCATTTAAAAATGTATAACTTTCAATTTCTCAATGTGTAGGGTTTGGTGGACTTAAAGAAACTGATCTTTCCTTGGTGTAGTGCCATTGGAACATTAAAATTATCAAAAATTATAGAGATACATGTCTGCTATGAGAAGAGCAGGAAAAAAACCAAACTGGATGAGTGCTAGCATGTGAGAAGCTTGGGTCGCATGGTGGAACAATGAGGAGTTGCAGGTAAGTTTACCACATATTAATTACTTTAAATTATTGCGTGTACTTAATACATTATTTAGAACTGTAAAATGTTATTTTCAATTTAAATTTGTAGAGGGAGTCAAATAGGAACTCCGTAAACAAAAACAAGAATTCCGTCGTACATCGCGGTGGTTTCAAGTCATTCCAGCATCATCGTGAGAATTTGGTAAATGTTTATACTCACATTTTATATTTTAAGTTATAAGTTGTTAATAGATAGTTAATGAAACAATATATAATATATATACATATATTCATATTTCAAGAAAGAGGTGTGGGGTTTTTGTGTCGTATTAGGATATTTTTGCTCATACTCATGCCTTGAAGCAGACCGACGATGCAGGCTCGGTCGTATACTCATGGGAGCATGATGATAAAGAGACTGCTGCATATGTAAGTATATTATAATTAGTATAGTGATTAGTCCAACTTTTTATATTTAAGTTATACGTGTTAGTTATACCAGTGACCATTCCAACTTTTTGTTATTAGTATAGCGATTAGTCTACTTAAAAATAATTAGTGTTATTCTAGTTACCGTTATTTATACTCAATTGTATTTTGCAATATAGCAAAAGTTCCAGGATGCACGAGCACAGATGCTGGCTAAGACAGGACGGGATGAGTTGACTGTTGATGAAGAGGACGCTATTTTCGACTCTATCATGGATCCACCATCACACAGCAGGCGTTATGGATTTTGGAATCAAGCGGTAATTTTGAAAAAGTAAACTAAATTCAAATACTGCATATTTTTCAATTAAAGTAATGTAAATTACGTTTATGATGTTGGAGGCATCATAACAATTTGTTTTTATTCGCAGGCTAGGACATCTCAGAAGGCGTATAACATGGTTCAAGACAAAGAAGAAATTGCAGAGCTACGAGCCTAGATCGTCGAGCTGTAGGAGCATGATCGCCGTCGTGCTATGCAGATGGAGCAGCTGAACCAGCGCTTGGCGGAGTATATAGACAATATGGGAGGTTTCCTTCATCGGGTGGTTCTGTAGGGGATGATGAGTGATGATAGGTATGTTTTATTATGTTATTTTGTCTGTATATGTACGCTTCGAGTGGGTGGGGATGTGTTTGATACATTTTGATGGATTGTATATTATCTTATGTGGATTTGGATGTAGATTTTTTGGATTGTGTTGGATTTGGATATGGATTTTTTGGATTATGTTGAATTTGGATATGAATTTTTCGGATTGAATATTATGTTTGGTTATTTGTATGATTAGTGGTTTATATATGCTCAAAATGGAGCTGTTATGTGTATTGATGGATGTGCAGTGGCTGGAAGGTAGCAGGCTTAAAAGCAGGAAAAAGTACACCCAGATTTCCGATGGCTTCAAATGGTTTTCGACGACATATTGGTCATCATATTCCAACGGTTTCCGACGGCTCTCTACGGTAGATTTCGACCACTTCCAACGGCTTCGGACGACAATTTGTTCATTTTGACTTATCACATGTCCTACATGCCGTGGGAAACCGTCCCAAATTAACGTTGGTCGCCGTCGAAAAAAGGTCGTCGATGACGTCAGAAAGTGTTACTAAACGGGATTCGTATTCCGACAGCCTACCGACGGTCGTCGACGGCTAGCCATCGGAAATCACTATTGTTCTTGTAGTGAATAAACTCTTATTGTTATGCTTAGTAGCATTAGAGTCGATCCACAAAGAATCCTCTCTTTCAATCATATTGATTTCAGAGACAATGGCTGCCAAGTTTTATTTTGTCGATTGAGGTTTCTTTTTAGGAAAATGACAATCTCTTTTAAAATGATCAGGTTTTCCATAATTGTAGCACCCATTCATTTTCTTGGCCTTCTTATTTGAAGTTTTTCTTATTTTTAATTTTCCTCTTTTGACTAAAAGAGTTCTCATAGGTTTTAATTTCCTCTTTATCCTCCACCTTGTGGATCTTAGATGGAAACACTATTGGATCTGTGATTTCTTTATGCCTAAGTTGTTCTTCCACTTGCAAATACTACGCAAGATTATCCAGACTCGTATCCTCCTTCTTATGTTTAAGGATTTTCCTTTAATCTTTCCATGAAGGTTGAAGTTCGTCTATTATGGATAAGACTTATATCTTCTCATCCACATTCATTTTATGTTGGTTTAATTGGATTCGGGCATAATATCATTAAATTGCTCTACTACTAGTATAACATCATTCATTTTGCAATTAAAAAATTTAGTAGCCAAAAATTTCTTACTTTGTTGCATCCTCCATTAGATACTTGGCTTCCAGTGCAACCCAAACTTCTTTGGCAATTGATTTACTGTAGTACATATTGAGCATAACATCCATCATTGCATTGCAGTATGTGCCCTTTGCATATGTAATCATCTTATTTTCATTTTAGGCTTGATCGTGTTTCTGTAATAGTTTCGTTCTCTGTTCCTCTAGTCTTGGCGTCGTAAGAATGTAAACCACTTTTAATCTGACCAGCAGGAAATACATTTTCTTCTGCCAATGCACAAAATTAGCACCATCGGACCTTTCTAATTTGGCGAAATCAGAAGTGAACTCTTTCAAACTGTGCGGTGCTATTACCGAATAACGTCTTAAGATTGTTGGTGGTTTTTCTTCGATCTAGCAAAGACAATGATTGAAATCTGTAGAGTAAGAGAGATCCTCCAAAGCACATCGATGACGCTTTCCCTGAGATATTATTTGCCATCACTACTCATTTGAACAAACAAATAGATGTTGTGTGTTAAGGCAAATCATCTTTCAAGATACAATGGAACCAATAAGATTATTCTTTTTGATCGATTGTGATAGCATTATCGAAATCGATCCAAACTACCTTATGAATTGATTGCAGTGACAAAAGTATCAAATTTGTGATCAGCGGTATCACAAATCCAAAATGATTTGAAAGAAAGAAGAGAGAAGGGATGGAGATCTAATCTGTAACACCTTTCAAGCGTTTCTAGATTGATAGATTCGCAACACCTTTCAGGCGCTTTTGATTCAAGAATCTAAAACAGTTTTAGACGTTGCAAATTCTAGGAAGAAAATGTAAGTGGTTAAAAAAGTAAAAGTGATTCGAAATACTCCAGAGGCGTTGCTATTTATAATGGATGAAGAGGCGTCTTTTCGTTTGAAAAGTCGCATCTTCTGCCATTTATGTTATTTCAATCAGACGCGTCCAAACTTTCTGTTTTTGCAACAGTCGTGTTTTCAATTTGCTTGCAACAGATACTTCTCCCACCATTTCTACGTATTCAATTCAAATTCTGGGCTTGTTTTATCGGGTTCAGATCTGACCCGTTTGGACTAAAATATTCTTGTCCAAAATATAATTTGGACATAAACCCGCCCGACCTGGTCGGTTGGTCGGATGGACGGATGGTCACCATGGTGCACATGTGTATTGGTTATGCATGGCTTCCCTTCTCATAATAGAGCAAACATTTGGATGCCCAAAGGGCCCAACATTCCTTTGACAAAACCATACTTAAACAAATATATTTCTCAATATTCTAAGATGTAGGACTATTCCCAATCTTTCTCTTCTCTTTCTCTTCTTTATATTTAAAGACAAAATAACTCACACAAAACATTTTATAAAACTTACACCAACAGTATTCTGATGCATCGCCCTGCATGGCCAAAACATTCAGATCCGTAAACCAATTACTTCATTTGATCTGTTAAGTGCTGATTTAGGTGTCCTTTATTTTCATTACTATATTGAAAATTATGAAAGCGCACTTAAACGAAAAAGCAACACTAGATTGCATGCTGCATATAGACAACACAGATTGTTTATACCTAAGCTTGCATTTGATGTTACATTTGTAATTATACCCTATGGATTCCGTCACTCAATACAAAAAGAAAAAAAGAAAAAAAAAGAAAAAAAAGAGGAAAATGAAATGATTTTTGTTCTAGTGGCCATGCGTTTAAAAGAATAATAATATAAAATTCTAACTCTAGTTATTGATGCCCCATATTGCGTATTCCCTCCATCTTCGTCTCAACGGTTAATTTTTATGTCAATTCATTTTTTGAATAGAGTGATATGATATAATCAACAATTAAATAATGTAATATATGATTAAGAGTGAACTGGATAGAAGTGGGCAATGAAAATGAAATCAGATGAATTTGACCGATCTTTACCTACAAGCTTATTTCACCACTTATATTTACACCTTTTCATCTTAAAATATTAACCTCATGTAATATATTTACGCTTCATATTATCAAGCCTTATGGAACTTAATTAACCATTTTGTTGTCTAATAAGAATCATGGCCTACATATACGCACACATTTCAATGTACATATATGTTATGTCTATTTTCACTACCACCAACACCGATGAATTAAAGGTTTTGCTTCAATTGGTTAAGCAGTGGTTTAGTAGGTAGTTTACCGAGAGCCAACGGAAGCATACAAAGTTGAGATTAATTTCAGGAGTTAACGTCAAAACTAAATGTAATCAGTCAACTCGAGAATGAAAGTAGGAAGTCGATAAGTAAATGAAAGCAGGAAGTAAACAAGTAAAGTAGACGCCGAGATTTATAGTGGTTTTAAACAAAGCCCCACATCCACTTTGTTCTTTTCTTCTTTATAGACTTATATCAAAGCCGAATGATTTTTTCAGCGCTAAGCTATTGTAACCCGACATCAATGAGTTTTACTAAAGCTCCAAGAGAAGTGATTACCAATAATTTTTAACTTAGTATCTGAATTGTTTTTCTTAATTTTCCTCCTTTGCATTGAGAACTCCACTTATTTATTTCCACTTAAATAAGGTGTAGATCGATGTCCTGACTTGCATAACTAAGCTGAGATGTTAGATTGCTAACATTTGGCATTGATCTAGCTTGCTTTGAATATATCCTGTAGATTGATGATGTGTATTTGTGGTCATCTTTCCTTTAGCTAAATTCAGAGCTTACAAGTGGGTTGTTGGTATCTCACAATGTCACGGTATTGATGCACTTTCTTTACTTAAGGTTGATCTTGTTTCCTAAGGCTTTAGTCTTTTGGAATAGTCTCTACTAGAAAATTTAATGTTTACCTATGTGATATTACTGACACCACACTGACGTCAAAATCAAGGTGTCGGCATGTCATAGGTAAATCATTACCTATGCAAATGTATTGATGCTATACCGACTCCATATGTAACAACTAGATATTGAAAGGTAATTAATTAAAAATTATTAATGATGATTTAATTAATTAAAACACGTTTTTAAAGATTAAATGAGAATAATTTTGGAATTGATTTATTAAATGTGTTTAAAATGTAAATAAGAGGAAACTAAATTAAAATAAGTTAAATTATAGAAATAATATTTTGTAAAGTTATATATTGAATACATAATTTTGACTTGAGTAGAAGCAATTTTAAAGTGGAAATTTGAAATAATTTAGGTTATAGAAATGATTTTTTAATAAAGAGTCGAGGGCTAATTATGATATTGTGAATAAATAATTAAAATGAAAAGAATATATGGAAAATAATGCTATAATTTTTTATAACATTAAGTAAATACTTGAGCGATTTAAATATTTTTCATTTGAAATTTGTTGAGTAATTTGATTTGAATGAAAAATAGTTCTGTAAAAAAAGAAAAGAAGAGGAAAATACCTATTTAATAAGCATGAAAGCCAAGTCCACTAAGCCAATGTCCAAAATAACATAAATTATTTTTATTATTTTCTATACTTTGCTTCACTTCTCCTCATCATTCTAGAATTCACCTTCACTTCATGAAACAATTCTTGGCTCTCATCTTTCTACTTCTTGACTTAAAAAAACAACAATGAATTATCTTATCTCCTCTTCAACAAATTCAAATAAATTACTATAAATTATGAAATTTCAAACTAAGACTCTCAACACTATACTACAACTTTTGGCAATGAAGGAGATAGCATTTTGACCAAGTATGGAGCTTTTGGATGTTGCAAAGTAAGTGTATTGTGCAAACCAAGACTAAGTTAGGTAAACTCACTCACTAATCTATGTCAATAAATGTTACGATTGCTTGATGCTATGCCATATGGTTATCTTGTGAATTGATGTGGTTTCTGCTCTAGAAATACAATCGAATTGTACAAGTTATGGATTGAATATGGATTAAAACATTAAATAAATGTTTTAGAAATTTGCGATAGGTAGGTTATTACTGGTCGCTCGCTTGCGGTCGACCGGTTAACATGATATTTGGTGTTCAATTGCCCATTTTTTTTTAAATAATAATAAAATATATAAAAATATAATAAATAAATAATTGTAAATTAGGTTTATATTTATAAAAGCATGAGTTGGCTTTTACGTATTATTTTGTAATTATTACTATGTTTTATTTTTGATATATATATACATTAAAGCAAAGGTTTTGAATTATATTTAATGGTTTGAAATGTACAAGAAAATAGTTTGAATTTTATAAATTTATTTTAAGCAGTATTTAACTATAGTAATTGAGGCAACACATTCATAATTTATATTTTTGTGTACAAAGTGATTTTAAAAGCTTTAAAGGTATATGTATAAGTAAATATTGTGTATTGAGTTAGAATTATTTACTCTTGGATATTTAATTACATATAATTGTTTAAAAAGTTTTGTTATATTAATATAATCTCTTTTCTTAATTTATATTTAAATGTTTTGATTCTTTCCACTTTGTATGACGAGTAATTTGAATAAAGGATTTGTAGTACTGTCTGATATGAGATTTTTGGTTATATTTCTTCGGTTATTCTTTAGACTCATTATATATAATAATATGGTGGCAAATCTAGACCGTGAGGAACTTGGGCAAATGGATCAGTAATACCATTTGGTATTGGACTTTTGGTAATACTTATCTGGTTACTCCTATGACTCAGGAAATAGAATATTGTGGAGATTGAGTGCAGTTTAAGACCAGTGACTTAACGATTGAGTAACACATGGTGGTATAGGATACTATTGTGATATTTATTTGGTTATTCTTTGCTCGTGGACGACACTCGTATGGGATAAGCATGGTGAGACTATGATGTGAAGCTCACTGTAGTGAGCTAGGCTTCATGCCAATTTCCATGTGTTGGCACATTTACGAGGTTGTGTGTCGACCAATGCATGCGTCTATAGGTAGTATATGTCTTTCTATCATGTCTAATTTCTTTTATGATGCAGGAGTGAACATGATTAGGCCAGTATCCCCTCCTACGGCATGATTGTGGGGTCATGCCCTGAATCTGTGACATCTTATATTTATAGCTATGTACTATAGCTGTGTCTATTCTGATAGAGTTAGGGGTATGCCCAAAGGGCAATTCTATAATTTATCGTAAATTATTAACTCTGTAATCAATTCACATTCACAATAAAGGTGTTTTTATTTCTATTTTATATTTGTCATAAATAAATTAAATGTTTAATTAAAATATATTTAACAAAAAATCCATAAACGGTGTGTTTGTAATAGTAATTACACATAGTTCTAATCATGGATGTTGTATCGCGATATAATAAAAACATCATTTTAAACATTCCTAGTCAAAATGCATCGAGACTGAATATCGATGCATCCGTTAAGAATAGAGTGTGTAATGCTTTTCAAATGTTGGGCATTATATTACTTACGACTGCTGGGAGTACCAAGGGTTACATACCGATAGTCATTGGATAACTGTGGAATGACTCACTTGATAGTTTTATGTTGGTTAATATAAATATGGTCAAACAAAAATCATCGATGTGACTAATTTATACAGTTCTCTCAACTTGAGAATATTGTTGATCTCAGTATAAAATCACCATTTTGATTATAGTTAAATCAATACAGACGTCTATCGAGTGACTATAGTTGGGACGAGTGGAAGTATTGGAAATAAAACACTATTTAGGAGAGAAATCATCTCCTCAGTTATATATGGTTAGTATCACAGTCAACTAAAGTCAACTCAAAGTCAAAATCTCTGGTTAGAGTAGTTCGGTTAATATTAATTGTTATTATTGAACTAAGTAATTTGTGTTTGGACTATAGAGTTGAATATGAATGATATTGGAATTTTGACCATTACCAAAGTCCATAAGTCGAAAGTGATATAGCTTTGACAAAGAGAATTGGTATAAATAATCGTATGGGTACTGCATAACAAATTAAATGAAATAAGCGATAAATTTGGCCCAAATATCACATCACCTACCAAGTGGCATGTGAATGTTAATATTTGAAAATTACTAACCAAATTTAGACCTAAAGAGTTACACGACTAAAGTGTTGTATACTCCATTAGACCAAACGATTTAATTAATTTGTAATTATTAAAAGTTAATTAAATTAATTAATATTTACGAAATATTAATTATAAAATTTTATTTGATGTATTAAACAATATTGATAAATATGTTTATAATAGTTATAAATATATTAATCAATCTACGATAGCGTTACACATTTAAATTAGATTTAAATGCAATAAATATTGTTCGGACTTAAATGCGTTTAAAGCCCATATAGAACATGAGATTTTTGACCATGGTTTGACCATGATATGGGCGGCTTGGATAGGCAAACGGGATTAGGTTTTGATATTTTAAACGATAGAGAATGAGTAAGAGAAAAAAAGGGATATTAATTACACTTTATCTCTCCAACCTCTCCTCTATAAAAGGATCATAACCAGCATCTTTAAACTTTGTTTTGTTACTTCCATCCACCTTAGTGCTGGTCAAAATCCTTCCTCCTCTTTTCATCCATTTCCAAGCTCAAATCAAATAAATCTAAAGCTATTCGATAGTCGGTGGTCAACAATTAGAAGCTAGCATATTTTGGATTGGCATAGGTTTCAAAGGAACTCGTATCTTCGTTGCTACGTGTATTTTATATCCTTTGGTGAAGGTATGTTATCAGATCTGTAATTATTAGTTAATATTATTTACATATCATATGATGTTTAGATCGATAGGTGACGAATCTAGTATATCGATATATCGTCACATTTATGATTCTTATATATTTATGTACTACGTAATTTTTTATGCAATATATATACATCTTAATACTCATGGCATAAATAAATAAATAAATTCATTTAAAATATATTTAAAATACTATTTAATTTACATAAATTTCATAAATTTAAATACTAAACATCATATCATATAAAATAAGTTCTAAAATTTTACTTAAATAATTTTGGACTGGAATAGCTTTCAACAAAAAATAATAATCAATATATATATATATATATATTGTCTAAATATTATTTATATTAAATCAATTACATAAATCTATGAAATAAATAAATATATTACATAAATTATAATTTAAACTTTATAAAATTAATCTTACACCTAATATGCTTTTGGCAGTTAAGGATTTACTTTTTTGATAAATTATATGTTTACACAAATGTAGAAATTAATAAATTAAATTTAAAATTGATTTTAGAATACAAGATATATATTAAAAATTTAACTGCTAAAATTAGATTCAGGTTTTTTTGTATAAATTATAAAAACTTAGAAATATATTTTTGAAATTAATTTTTTTATTTAATTTTATCAGTTTTCGATTAGAAATTTACTTTAATAATTATTTATGAAAACAATTTACCATGAGCATTATTAGATGCGTATGCATATATTTTTATATTATATAAACACATACATATTACATTTCATTTATGTATTAATATATATATATATACACACTTATTTATTATTAAATTATTTATAAGTATATATATGTTTGTGTCAAAATTGGGCACAACACTCGTCGGAAGTTTTTGAAGAGATAATAAATGAAGAAAGTAAATTAAAATGTGGATTATCTAACAAAAACTCCAAATAACAGGAAGTAAATTGCACGAGAGACAACGATTTAGAGTGGTTCGGCGTATTGCCTACGTCCGCTATGAAGTTTTGTTACTTTATTGCTTGATATTCGGAGAATACAAATTTTTTATGTCAAAGTACAGCAAGTAGTAACCCAAAATTCGAAATCAAAGGCAACGGTAGTGCTCTGAAGCAATTCTGGCAGCGTCCGGGAGTTCTCTTACTCTGAAAGTTCTCCGATCCCTTTTCTGAATGACCAGGAGCTCTATTTATAGGTGTAGGAGGCTGATATTTCGCCTAAAATTAGGGGAGAACGCTTCTTGCACGCGAGGGGGGCCCACATGGCCGAATTCTGGAGATCCGGGCCCACGTTGGGATCGATTCGACCCTTGGTTCGAATTGATCAAAAAAATGTCCAATCGTGATGAAACTTGGCGTGGACATTCTTCTATGTATATGCAAGCTCCTGTGGAAATTTCATAGCATTTGGATTTATAGATCTCGGGTTATGATCGATTCAAGATGGTGTGTTTCGCCCTATGGATTCGTTCGAATCGATATGGTTCGAATCCATAGGGTCGAATCCATGCTTCTGCACGTGAAGGCGATGACGTGGTGCGCATGCTTCGGGTCAATCCTCCTTTTCCTCCGAGTTTTCTGGGTCATACCCTTGGTTTTAGCTGCTATGACTCGATGGATTCATAGTAATGGATCCAAAGGTATGCTCCTTCGAATCGATTGAACACAAGTTCCCTTTGCATCGATCAGGATATTTCATAGCCAATCGATGCGAAGACTCCACTGATGAATGGATTCGAAGGATTCTCTCTTGATGGACTCGAAGTAAGGTATACGGGGATGGGTTCGAACCATAGCTATTCCGATGGATCGAAGCTAGGTGGTCTGGATGGATCCGAACTAAGGCTTGCTCGATGGAGTCGAAGTAAGGTGTGTTCTGATGGATTCGAACCATGGCTGACTGCCGATGGATTCGAACCAAGGCCTTGTGGACGGATTCGAACCAGCGCGTGGTTGATGGAGTCGAAGCATGGCCACTTGGATGGATTCAAACCGATGTGTGGTCGATGGATTCAGAGCATGGCCTACTTCTGATCGATTCGAACCTACGCCATTCCTGAGGAATTCGAGCCTATATCATTCCATCCATCTCCCATTGGCGATAACTTGAGCATACTAACTCGGATGGCCTCGAAATTTGGAACGTTGTTTTCTACCGCTTAGCTTGACGTGTCTCATCAATCGTTGCCCGATCCGGACTCGGACAAAATTCATCGATATTTGTAGTTGCCCAATTAATCATTCCAAATTGAGGACATGTGATCCTGTCTTTTTCCAGTCAGTTCCTGGTTATCTCGGCCTTGCCAAAAGGCGGGATAACATTTGCCCCCCAAAGTACGTCTTGTGTAAACATGACGTGCTTTGAAAAGCTGCAGTCTATCGTTGGACAACTAGAACATGCTTTGTTGAGAGTTGTATTCTTTATTGCTGTTGCCAATCGTCGTATGATCGCGATCGGCTGTTCGTCGTCTACATCGTGACGAAATGGTCATTTGATCCCTGTGAATAATACAGATCAAACATTAGTCAGACATATGTGCATATATGTACCACCTTGACTTTGGCTAACGTTGCGTGATTGCACGTTGTTGTCAGTTCGGTCTGTTATCGAATTCTGCATCGGTCCTCTCCTGAACCGATCTTGAGATTCGAGTTAAAACACTGTTTTTATGATTGTCTGTAATCGTCCTCTTGTATCGATCCTCTCCTGAATCGGTATAAAAGGTAGACAAGTAATTTTTCAAATCGTAGAGATTCGTTTGCTTTCATCGGCGTCCTTTGATGAATTCGAAGTCACGTATGTTCGAATCGATGGTTTTTAATCCAGCCTTTGCTTAGTGCTTCCTCGAATCGATGACGCCTCGCATCGATAAAGTTAGGATGGATTCGGTCATGTAATGGATTCGAGGGCAACGGATTCGAAGTGGTATATGGGTTCAGCCGTGTGATGGATTCGAAGCAACGACTCTACGCTAGGATGGATTCGAACGTAGTGTGTTATTGAGCGGTCGTTCGAATCGATGGGGCATGGCGAGTGACCGGTGGCAGAAGGTCAATATGACCGGGAGACGAAGAGCCTCAAGCGTTTTCTCGAACCCGTATAAATATGCGAGGTAAGCCTCACTTTCACTTTTTACTTTTTACCGGTACCATCGCCGCTTCTTCGAATCGATCCTCCAGAGCTAGAAACAACCGTGTCTTTGCACGAAACGATAAAATTCCACCAAGTCTTCTTCTGTTAATCGAATCCAACTAGGTAATTAAGGGGTTTGACTCGAGTGTAGGACGATGAAACTGGACCTTTCATCATCGATTTCAATCCTTTCTTCTGAAAATCATATAGGGTAGTGAGATCTGGAATGGGTCGACTCGATGGACCTGAGGAACGAAACCATTCAATTCATATCGATCGTAGAATGTTGTCTTGGAGGAGCGTGGATATTGATGGACGCTATCTTCCTTCATTGCTTCGCATCGATCCAGGAATGAACAGTTCGAATCGATCTTGAGTGCAAGGCTTAGAATCGATGGTTGTGAAAGAAGAAGGGTCTCGTGCCGATCGATTCGAAGTAACGATATTCTGATGGATTCGAAGGTGTTCAATATTGATCGATTCGAAGTTATGCAGAGCTCATGGATTCGAATTGCTTCTCTGTCCCAAGGTCCCATCGATTTGAACTACATGGAGTCGGGGCGTACTGATTCGAAGTTCATCGATTCGACTCGTATCGATTCGAGTCGATCGATTCGAAGTTCGTCGATTCGACTCGTATTGATTCGAGTCGATCGATTCGAACGTCCTTGCTTCTGGGGCTCGCACTCTTCTGATTTGCTCCAACATCTGAACTGCGATCAATTTCAAGTTGAACTTTAACGAACTCACTGAACTTTAGCATACTTGACTCCGGCGAGCTTCGGCCTTGCATAATCGAATTTGACTTGACCTCTCTTTTGGAGCTCGTCGATGGCACCATGACTTAACCGAAATATAATGATTTTATACTTGAATTGGTCAGTAGCATCTGGATGGCGTGGAAGTGACGGTCAGCGATGACGGTCATTTTCATTCTCAAATTCCAAAGTTTCGTCGTTCGGACATCTTGTTTCAACATGTGAAATCTGCTTAAGTTATGCATAGCACTTGCACTGCACGACATATTCATACACTATACACTGGGGGGATGCATAGGCATTTTATGCATTTAACGCCGCTTTCTGGTGAGTTAGTTAATTATGGAATCTTTGAGTTCTCAACAACAAGAAGCACAAAGCTCGCCTCCTCCAGTGCTTGAGAATCTGGAAATCCCTCTTGAAGTTATAGATCCGGCTCCGGATGAGTTGCCGGAGGCCATATTTATCGAAGATCCTGTCGATTCTGTTCAATCCAATATCTCTGAGTCTTTGTTGGGCCGGATATGTTCGAAACATAACATATCCCCGGACGATGTTTTATTACCTAGTGCCAATGACAGACCACACAACCCACCTGAAGGATACACTGCCTTTTACCGCCATGCCTGCGCGGCTGGATCTCTCCTTCCTTTTAACCAATATATCAGAGAGATGCTGTCGTATTTAGGAATTGCTCCTTCACAACTCCATCCCAACGGGCATGCATTGCTAAATAGCGTCTTTGTCATATTTGTGGATTGCCTTTTTCGCCCGCCAAGGCCAAACGAGATCAGGCACATATTCAATTTCAAGAGTAGGGGTGATAGCCCGCCTTTCGCTTTTCTGGAAGCGGTCAGAAACTGTTAGGTTGTGACTGGGGACTGGACCAGGCTTAGCTATTTCAAGAATGAGTGGTTTTTTGTTCGATGCCCCCAGGGTTTGCCAGGAGATGGTTATCCAGACATAAGTATCATAAGTCATCTTTGAATGGCCACTCTTAATACTTGCACTAATACTCTGTTACTCTTACAGCCATCATTTCGAGACCTACCGGTGGGCATTATAGAGGCATCGTTCAAAGCTTGCAAAGGGTCCCAAGCGACTCAAGGCACATCGACTTGCTGTTGACTGACGATAACTTAAGGACACTGGGTTTGATTGAGTGAGCCAAAGTATTGTAATTGAAGGGTTGGCAAAATTGGCCTCGAGGAAGAAGAAGAAAGTGGCAAAAAGAAAACCTGGCATTGTGATAAGAGAAGCAAGCGATGATGAAAGAACGCCCACGGACACTGAGATAGCAGCAGACCTTTCCTAAGTAGAAGAGGGTCAGAAAGGCAAGGCTACTGTACCTAAGTTTAAGAGATGGAAGTCTATAGTCGTAACCCGTTCCAAACCTGGGGTTACTGTCTCCGGCGCCGCTCCTCGCCAGTCCGGAGACTTTTTCACAGGGCTGGACGATATTCCCATTCCGGACTACGTATCTCTCCACCACGGGTCCGGGTTGGAAGAGCTCCGGGGAGCGCTTGATATAAGCGAATCTTTACCCGTTAGTGTAATCGACGCTTCTGTTTGGTCGGGGGGTTTGCGCATTTATACACTTTCACAACACTTCACGACTTATACATGCATTGCAGTGCTTTTCCTTGGTACTTAATTGAATTGTTTCTTCTTTACAGGTGCTATGTCGGATCGTCCTTCTACACTTGATAGGCTTCGGCGAGTGCATCATTCTTCATCTTATTACGAATCTCGCCGTAGGGATTCTGACCGTGACCGTGAACGGAGGCATTATGAGCAAGAGCATCGTGAGAGGGACCATTCCCGACATTATTCTAGCCAGGAGCGTTCTGATAGGGACCGAAGGTACCGTTCACCCTCTCGTTCTCCTCCGCCACCCAGAAGCCAGGCACCTGCACTTGAACCTTTGCGACAATAGCCATCTCTATAGATCTCAAAATCTGGTCCACATCGTTCTAGGACTGATACGGCTACGACCGTAACTGTGGAGGAGGCCCCTCTCGAACCATCTGGTGAAGGGGATATAAGAATTGCTCAACTGAAGAAAGATTTTCCAGAAATATGCTTCGATGCTTACATCTTTCCTCCCAATCTCAAAAGAATTCCCGAAGAGGCTGTGAACACCGCCCTCAGCTATACCCGTGATTTTTATTCTCAGTACAAAGAATGGTACAAGGCGGCTGTCAAAGCTTCGAAATTAGCCTTCGATCGAGCCAAAATTATTAAGAAACTGGAAGCTGACTTGGCTCAGAAGAACCGCATTGTTGATATACTTCAGTTTGAAACGGAATCCTCTCGTAAGGCCAAAGTTGAGTCGTTGAAAAAGGTCGATGAGACATTAGTTGAGATGGCGAAGATGCAACAGGCGCATTGCATTTTAGTTGAAGACTTGGGCCATCAGTACAAAAATGTTGAGGCCGAGCGGGATGCGGTGGTCAAAGAACTAGAGGAATTAAAGGCTAAGTTCGCCGACATAAACAAAGAAAAAGACGATGCTAACATGGCCGCACAAGAAGCGTGCGAGCAAGTCGTGTCTCTCCGAGCTGAGCGAGACGTGGCGGTTGCTAAAGTTGAAGCGGTGGAGGCAGAAGTGGAAGGGAGAGTTCAGGCAGAGTTGTTCAGGGTAGAAGCCAAGTTTGATGAGCTCCTTGACACTTACAACGCTAATGTGCTTGAGCACAGGAATCTCTCGTGGCTCGGAGATTATTCTACACTTCTACTCAATGCTTGGAAAAAATTGGTGGCGAACAAGAAAGCATCTCTCCCCGAAGGTGCCGTCGATGAATTTGAACTCGAGTCTCGCTTGTTGAGCGAGGAGGAAAGGAAACTTCTCCATGAAGCGATGATTTCTGCTGAGAGAGAGAGACTCGGTTTTCACCATGTGGAGACTGGCGAGGGTTCTGGAGCTGCACATTGTAGCGAGGATGTTTCAGTTGCTATCCCGACCTCGTCTGGAGTTACTGCTACAGTTGGTCCACATGTTGTTCCTGCTTATAACCCGGATCAACTGGAACTGTCTCTCGGTACAGCTGTTGTTTCCGAACTCGTCTCATCACCGAGCCAAGGCAAAGAAGGTATTTCAAATATTCCTTAAATGTTTAGAATGACGAACTTGGAACAGATCGTTTGACTGATTATTCTCGTTTCTTTTCGATCAGTGACTGAAAGTGATGCGCCAGCACTTCCAGTACCACAAATTTCGCAGTCAATGCAAGGAGCTGTTGTTACTGAGGCTATTACGACTACCGCCGTAACCGGCGAGATGAGAGAGGGGAATTCAATGTCGTTTGATGTTCAGATGATTGAGGAACTTCTCAAGCAGCCCTGTGATCCTTTTACCGATCCTTCCTTTGTAATGGGTGGAGTCGCTCCAACTTTTAGCTCTTTTATGCCGACTATCAGTGTGTCCAGCGCTGCTCGATCTTCCCGAGAAGAAGAAATCCTTGCCGAAATAAGCGCTGAAATGGCTGCGGCGACGACGGTCGGTGGTTCCGGAAGTGATGTTGCTCCACCAAGCTTAACTCCTTTAATGGTTACTTCTCCTACCGGCACAGCTATAACTTCTAATGTCGAAGCTCCACCACCTGTTACGGCTTCTCTGCCTCTGGTTCGTCCTCACAAAAGGATCTCTATCCCTTCCAGCTCTGAGGAAGACGTTGATATTATGCCAGATCCTGAGGATGTTCCAAAGAAGGACAAAAAGTCTCGTAGGAAGCCGGGTAGTGGGTCTAGCGGCTCAACTCCGAAGAAGAGACCCCGGAAGAAGAAGGAGTGAACTTCTCGTTTTATCACGTGGTTGTGAAATGGCAATTCTTTTTACTTCTCCTTTTTTAGGCCGTGTATAAGTGTGGATTCGACACCCACTTTATGAACTATTTTTTGTTTTGTCATGTAATCAAAATCCTTTTTTGTTTGTAGATAAAATGGAAAACAACTCTTTTCTCTTTCGCTTAAGTATTGCGTTGATTAGCTCGTGCTTATATATGTCATAAGCCTTGAATACATGTCCATACTTCGGGGACTTAACACAATTTGCAATTAACAGTTTGGCCCATACTCTGGGAACTTATTAATTATCAATGTTTACGACTTAGTTCGCTCTCCGGAAACCTGTAATTGATGTTTATACCCCAATTCGCACTTCGGGAATTTGGAGTTAGTGATTTATACTCCGGCTCGTGCTCCGGGAACCAAGAGTCGGTGTTTATGCTCCAATTCACACTCTGGGAGTTTGGAGATAGAGTTTTATATTCTGGCTCGCACTCCGGGAACCAAAAGTTGAAGTTTATACTCCAATTCGCACTCTGGGAGCGATGGATTTATACTCCGGTTCACGCTTCGGGAACCGAGAGCTG
The DNA here is from genome assembly GCA_030765085.1 of Allium cepa. NCBI lineage: Eukaryota > Viridiplantae > Streptophyta > Magnoliopsida > Asparagales > Amaryllidaceae > Allium > Allium cepa. Next base: position 1,050,882,149 of record CM060941.1, read on the forward strand.
AAGTTTATATCCAATTCGCACTCTGGAAATTTGGAGTTGGCTCACACTCTGGGAGCGATGGATTTATACCCCGGTTCGCGCTCCGGGAACCGAGAGTTTAAGTTTATACTCCAATTCGCACTCTGGGAATTTGGAGTTGGCTCACACTCCGGGAGCGATGGATTTATACCCCGGTTCACGCTCCGGGAACCGAGAGTTGAAGTTTATACTCCAATTCGCACTCTGGGAATTTGGAGTTGGAGGAGGGATTGTCGTGTATCAATCCCTGTGAATGTTGATGTAGTGTTCTGCCCCGAGCTCGGGTTTCACTTAGCGAGTGACCGGTCGTATCACAGTAACTCCCTATTTGAATAAATCCCACCGCGTGATGGAACTTAGCTCTCCGTGCATTGTGATATTGTACGTCATATTCAGTAAATCACAGCTCTGGCTCGAAGAGATGACATTTTATTGCTGAAACGAGAAAATATAGCAAAGTCAGTTGCCTTATTACAAATTTAAATCTCGAAATGCTAAAATAAAATGCAAAGGGATAAATTGACAGAAAATAAATAAGTAAAGTCTTTTATATGTAGTAGCGACGAAGACTTTCGCTATTCCAAGCTCTCGGCAAAGTAAGACCGTCAACGGTTGATAATTTGAACGTCCCATCTCCGAGCTTTTGTGAAATCACATACGGCCCTTCCCAATTTGGCTTCATGTGCGAAGGAACCGGATAGATCCTTTTGAGTACGAGATCGCCGAGTTCGTAGCTTCGCGGACGGACCTTGGCATTGTACAGTCGGGCGACTTGACTTCGATATGCGGTTGCCCTCAAGTCAGCCTCTTCTCACTTCTCATCGAGTAAATCCAAAGATTCAGCGAGTAGTATGGCATTTGTTTTCGGATCATAATATGTTACACGATGAGAGTGCACTTCTATTTCAACTGGAATAACGGCTTCAGAGCCGTAAGATAGAGAAAACGGGGTATGACCGGTTGCAGTTTTATGAGTCGTTCGACAGGCCCATAACGCCATAGGAAGTTCGTCGACCCATTTGCCCCCAGCTTTTTCCAGTCGCTTCTTTAGAATGGATTTGATAACTTTATTAACGGCTTCAACTTGACCATTTGCTTGAGAGTGTGCTACTGCAGAGAATTTCTTATGAATGTGGAATCGTCGACAGAAATTTTTGAATTCAGCACTGTCGAATTGGGCTCCGTTATCGGTGATGATAGTATGTGGGAGACCAAACCGGCAGATAATGTTACATACTACAAAGTCGATTACTTTCTTTGTCGTAATTGTTGCAAGAGGTTCAGCTTCAGCCCATTTGGTGAAATAATCAACTGCGACGATGGCGTACTTCGTGCCACCTTTGGCCAGAGGCAATGTGCCGATGATATCTATTTCCCATACCGCAAATGGCCAAGGACTGACCATTTGGGTTATCTCGGTAGGCAGGGCTCTAGGAATTCGAGCGTGTTTCTGGCATTTGTCACATTTTCTAGCATAGTCTGCAACATCGCGATTAAAAGTAGGCCAATAATACCCATATCGAAGTATCTTCTTTGCAAGTGCTTGCCCCCTAGTGTGATCGCCGCATTCTCCTTCGTGTAAATCGTGTAACACTCGTTTGACTTCATCGTGCGTGATACACCGCAGGAGAGGAACAGAGTATCCTCTCCGGTACATGACTCCATTTTGAATAACAAATCATGAGGCCTTTCGTAGAACTTGTCTTTTCTCGCTTCAACGCTCGGGCAATATACCACGTTCGATATAATCTCGATAAGGAGTCGTCCACGACTCCCTATTGGAGGTAGCTTCAAACGTGAAATCGGTCTCCCTTCGATCAATGCTCGGGGAGGATAAGGTTTCAACCGGAACGACCCCCAACTGCTGAGCTTCACCCGTACTTGCTAACTTTGCCAACGAATCAGCTTTCTGATTGTGCTCTCGGGGTATGTAGAAAATAGCATAGTAATCGAACTGATCAAGCATCTCCAGAACTCGAGTTAGATAAGCGGCCAATCTTCGATCTTTGGCCTGATATTCTCCTCGAACTTGACATACTATCAACTGGGAATCACTGTAGATCTCTACAGCGATGATTTTCAGATCACGGGCAAGCTTTATTCCGGTAAGTAGAGCTTCGTACTCAGCTTCATTGTTGGTTGCGCGGAACTCGAACTTTAAAGCATAACATATGGATCGTCCCTCGGGGGTTTCAAGCACTACCCCAGCTCCTGAGCACTGATCGTTTGACGCACCATCGGTGTACAGCTTCCAGATGTATTCGGGAGATTTGTTGGTCTCGGGCAAGTCTTCAGGAATAGCGAATTCGGCTATAAAATCTGCTAGGACTTGGCCGTGAATGGCTCTTCTTGGAGTATAAGTGATGTTGAATTGACTCAGTTCGATGTTCCATTTTAGTAACCTAGCAGACGTCTCAGGCCGCGTGAGGACCTGTCGTAACGGCTGATCGGCGTACACAGTAATAGGATGAGCCTGAAAATATGGACGGAGCTTCCTCGAGGCAATGACTAGGCAATATGCCAACTTTTCAAGATTTGGATAATTTCTCTCGGCTCCGGTCAATCGTTTACTCACGTAGTAGACCGGTTTTTGCACTCGGTCTTCCTCCCGAATTAATGCAGCACAGATTGCATTTTTAGATGCCGCCAGGTAGAGATATAACTGTCCATGATCTACAGGCTTTGAAAGGATTGGTGGTACGGAAAGATGTTGGATTAGCGATTGAAATGCGCCCTCACATTCTGCAGCCCATTCGAAGTTTCGTTTCCCTTTTCGAATCAAATCGAAGAAGGGAATGCATTTGTCGGTCGACTTTGAGATAAACCTGCTCAGTGCTGCAACCTTCCCATTAAGACTCTGAACTTGCTTTATGATTCTCGGAGTTTGAAGATTTCTGATAGCCCAGATCTTCTCGGGGTTGGCCTCTATTCCTCGGGCATTGACAATGAACCCAAGGAATTTTCCGGATGTGACTCCGAAACAACACTTTAGTGGATTAAGCTTCATTCCGTATTTCCGGAGGATATTGAACATTAACTCCAATTCTTTGACATGATCATCGGAGTATCGTGATTTCACCAACATGTCATCTACATAAAACTCCATAGTCTTCCCAATCTGATCGGCAAACATTCGGTTGACTAAGCGTTGATAAGTTGTGCCAGCATTCTTTAATCCATAAGGCATGACCTTGTAGCAGTATAATCCCAAGTCGGTTACGAAGCTTGTGTGCTCTTGGTCGGGTACATGCATGGGTATCTGATTTGTTTGCGCAAAAAATGGGCAAACACCCAATGTCGTACGATTTAGTCGATTTTATGATGTTTTTAGTGATTTGGGTGATTTATGCAAATATATAAAAAGCATGCTTTCACTGAGAAGAACCAGCTCCCGCTACATCGGATAGAAGTTGAATTTGAAAATCTAAGAGTTCAGGTCTAAGAGTTATGACGAGACAAACAAGTAGAAGGCAAAGGCCAGAGAGAAGTGAACACCAAGGAAGTCAAGAGGCTTCCTCAGGAGGGAATCAAGCGTCGATCTTCATCACTAGGGATGAGATGGAGGCCATGATGAGAAGACAAGAAGAGATGATTCAGAACTTACTTCAACAAATTGGGCAAATTGGAGCACAAATCCAAGGAGCAACTGGGGTTCAGAACGGGGCAGGACCATCTGGCGCAGCACCAGAGCTAGGGGGCACTCACGCAGAGCATGTTGATCCGACCCCGGGAAGTGAGATGGGGGCATCCGAACCACCTGGTAGCAATAGAGGAATGAACGTTCAGCCAGGGAGGCATACACATGAAAACTCCCACGGACTTGGGGGGCAGGTCGAAGACAGTGAACGAGAACTACAGCTTGAAGACAATGACAGATTAGCAGAGATGGTTCGAAGAGCTATGAGAGGCGGTTTAGTAAACATAGACTTGGAAGATGTAAACATGAGTCCTTTTTCTTCTGCGATTAGGATGGCTAGGAACCCACCAGAATTCAAGCTACCATCATTGGACATGTACAACGGGAAAACGGACCCCACGGTCCATCTAACGAAGTATATGAGACATATGGAAGTGCTGGGGGCATCAGAGGAGGTTATGGCCCGGTGCTTTCCACTGTATTTGACGGACATTGCAGCGTTATGGTTTAGGCAACTGGAGAGCGGCTCCATAGGAACATGGGCAGATTTAACTGAGAGATTCATGAGGCAATTCAGGGTTCATATTGCGAGACCCAAGAATGTGATGACTTTGGCAACCTTGAAACAGAAAACTGGAGAGACTTTGAGGAGCTTTCTAACGCGATTTAATGCGGCGGCAGCATCAGTGGATCGACCAGATCCATCTATGATCATGATGGCGGCTGTATCTGGAATAGCTGGTAATACAGAGTTCAAGAATTCATTAACCGAGGACCCGCCTATGAATCTGGGAGAGTTCTATCATGAGGCTGAAAAGTTTCTGCGTTTGGAAGATGCTAGTGCAGAAAGAGAGGAAGAAGATGACGTTTACGTAATCAAGAACGGAAACCCACCTGGAAAGGGTGCGGAAACTAGCAAAGGAAAAAGAAAGGCTGAGGATAATGATGACAGGACAAAGTGGCTACGAAGAGAACCACGCTTCACCACCTATTCAGAGCTGAATGAGAGTTTGGAACGGATTTATCAGGATACCAAGGGGCAGGTTCCGTATCGTAGACCAATGCGAAGGGATCCAACCTCTGACGAAAGAAAATCAGATAAGTTTTGTGTATTTCATGAATTGAATGGTCATAACACTAATGATTGTAGGCATTTGAAGGACGAGGTAGAAGGGCATATCAGGAACGGTATGCTCCTTCAGTATGTGAGGAGGCGAACTCCAGCGGTGGAGCCAGAGCGACCGCCCTCTACGTCAGCTAGAGGTGACCCTGGATCAAGGCACCATTTGATTATCCATTGATTGCTTGATTAAAATAACGATGAACAGGTCGTAAGCTTCCACTAACGCAATTAAATCGTTTACACATGTACGAGATCGCGAACGATCTCCAGGCATGCTCTGAATGATCATTAACTGCTTCGGAGTGGGAACTTACGCTTTGACATCCTTGCTTTGCTTTTGTTTCGATTTGAACATTTGAATTCTTCCTGTTTGGACATTTCTGCTGTAAGGTACTATTGCTTTAACATTTACAATTCTATGAAAAAATTATTTACTTGTATGCCCGTTGGATCGCGAACGGTCAACGAGCACCTATTGCATGGCAACGAACTGCCGAAGTCTTTGATTCGAAAAATTCCCCCAAACATGATTGTAACCTGAGTAAGAATCCATGAAGGATAATAATTCATGTCCAGTGGTTGAATCTACCAGTTGATCGATCCGGGGAAGTGGAAAGCTGTCTTTCGGGCAGACTTTATTCAGATCAGAGTAATCGATACACGTTCTCCATTTCCAGTTTGGTTTTCGGACGAGTACGGGACTGGACACCCACTCTGGGTATAAAGCGTCTCTAATGAACCCATTCATCTTCAATTTATCAACCTCTTCCTTAAGGGCAGCAGATCTCTCTGGATCCATACCACGTCTTTTCTGTTTGACCGGATATACCGCGGGTCAATATTTAAAGTGTGGCTCGCGATGTCCGGCGAGATTCCACACATATCTGAGTGCGTCCAGGCGAATACGTCGCGATTCGTCCGGAGAAAATCAACCAATTCCTGTTGTGTCTCTTGGTTAAGCTGAGACCAATCTTCAACATTCTCGAGTCATTGTTATCATCGTCAATCGGGACATCGATGGTTAGCTCGGCCGGAGAAGCTTGACTTTCCGTAGATTCTTCTTTATTATCATTGTCCCTTGGATCAAGATCCTTTTGGAATTGGTTGTGGTGCCCAGGCCGAGGCCCAGGCGCTAATTGTCAATCGTCAGTGAAACGGACGCAGAGAGATTCCTCTACGCCCTTTCCTTTTTCTTTTCGCTGCGCCTCCCGCAGCTCAGCAACATAACAGGCTCTTCCAGCAGCCTGATCTCCTTGTACAACTCCTATCCCGTGGTCAGTGTGGAACTTCAGAGTTAAATACCATGGGGCAATAGTAGCCCTAAATTCAGCAAGGGCCGGTCGGCCCAAAAAGGCATTGTACGGAGAAGGAATATCCAAGACAACAAATTGCAACATCCGAACTCTTCGGCATTCTCCTACTCCCAACTCCACCGACAATTCAACCATTCCGGTTGGTATTGTCGCACTCCCGTTGAAGCCGTGGACTCGTGATTGACAAGGCTTTAAGTCCTTAGCTTCCATTTTCATTAAATCGTATGCTCTTTTAAATAGTATGTTCACGGAACTTCCACTGTCTACCAAGATCCTCTTCATCCAAGCAGGACCAACTTGAGCGGATATGACCAGCGGGTCAATTGTGGGGGCTTCGACTTTATCGGCATCTCGATTTCTACATACGATTTCGTCAGCCATCGTCTTTTGTTGTTTAGCCGGTGTTCCGTCTTCAGAGTTACTATAGAATTCAAAGTCCACATGCCTGATCGAGCTAGCATATGACTCCATTTCTCTCCAGCTTCTGTCTGCTGGATGGGGACCACCACTTATTGTATTGATAACCAACCTCCCGCCCGTACGAGCGGGTTCACCTTGTCTTTCCTGATTCTGCGTTCGATTTTGATTGGATGGGCCCGCCTTACCGGACTGCGGTGCCCGAACAAACTGATCCAACTTTCTTTCTCTGATCAATTTTTCAATGAGGTCTTGCAAATGCCTACACTCATTGGTGTTATGTCCATAACTTTCATGAAATCTACAGAATTTTCCTGTTTGAATCTGCCTCTCCGACGATGGCTTCGGAGCAGGCTTTTTGTATTGCACAGTGTTACAAGTCTGTAGGTATACATTTTCCAGTGACATGTTAAGTGGTATATAACTGTCAAACATTGCAATCCTACGCCTCGGACCACGATTCTGGTCTTGCTTCTTGCTCCGGTTATCACCGTTCCTCGGTTGTTGAGTCTGCTTATTTTGAATATTCAACTGGACTTTTACTGAACTTTCGCCAGACTGTTTAACCGCAACATTACTCTGAATGCCTTCACTGCTGGGCCTTGCATCGTCCTGCTTCCTAGACTGTTTCGCATCCTCTCGCCTCAAGAATTGAGCGACTTTGGAATAGAAACGGTCCAACGATGCGAGAGGCTTTCCAGCTAACCAATTTCCAAACTCGGAATCTGGGTCAATTCCTTTAGTCAAAGCCATTAAAATAGAATTATCATTGGGGTTGGTGATCTCTAAGCAGCATTGAATCTCTCCAAATATCGTTTAAGTGTCTCTCCGGGAGCTTGAGTGACACTTGATAAGGTATTAACATCTTTAGGTCTGGCAATATGCATGCGAAACTGCTCAACAAATTTGGTAGCTAACTGATCAAACGAAGAGATAGATCGTGGCGGTAATCGTGTAAACCACATCGTCGCAATTCCCCCTAAGGAAATGGGAAAACTACGGCATTTTACTGCGTCATCAGCTCTCGCAGCTGTCATCGACCATTCGTATTTCAAAATATGTTGATTTGGGTTGGAATTCCCCTCATACATTGGCAGGGTTGGCATTCTGAATCGCCGAGGAGGTTCAGCATACAATACGTCATCAGTGAACGGGGTATGACTTTGGGAGATTCCCCAATCGTCATTTGTTAGGCCTTGACTCTCGCGAATCATTTGTCATACCATGGCTGAGAGGTCTGGCATCGGAACATTCTGTGTGTGGTGAGCCAAAGTGTGGTCGGGTTCCACAGTGCGAGGTGGGATCGGGCGCTGTCGACGATCCGTATCTTGCCTCCTTGGCTCGACGTCTTCTGGGACATATGGCTCTGGAGCATGTCCCTGCTGATGATAATTTTGATTGGAGTGATCTCGGGTATCAACTCCTATGTCAACTGCAGCGGCTGTGGAAGCACGATCATCTGCAGTGTATTGTGGAATAGTGCCTCCTCGGGAGGAGGGTCTAGTATGGAAGCTGGTAGATGGGCCAACTCTTACTTGCCCAACGGTTAATGCCTGTTGATAGTCAGCAGCTTGCGCATGGTTTTCGTCTAGCCTAGGACGGGTAGATCTGTTATTGTAGTCAGATGAAGTAGAGCTTTCGGTGGAAGAATGAGGAGCTTGATCCCTTTTGGATCTTCTTCGCTTTTGGCGATTTAGTTGATTGGTCAACTCAGCGTTAGCGCGCAACTGCTCAGTTAGCTGTTGTCGGCTTTGGGTTAGTTCCTGGAGTAGCGCCTGGAACTCTTGTCTTGTGACCGGACCTGACTGATCCGTATGCCCAGCAGCATCTTGATTGGTAGACTGTAGCTGTGCGGGATTTTGCCTATCCCGACCTTCTTGATCACCAATGTTAGAAGTGGTTCTTGTACTCACCATCTTGAAGCGTTGAATCCTTTCCTAGACTTTGAACAAATCTGAATAGAACGAAAGGAATCTGAATATGAGGTCTGGATCTCTCTCTTAGATTTATGCAATCCAGTATCGAAGATAGATCCAAGGAGCAGGAGAAAAACTGGGTTTTTCTCAGTGAAAGCACCGAAGTGTTTGTGTCAAAATTGGGCACAACACTCGTCGGAAGTTTTTGTAGAGAAAACAAATGAAGAAAGTAAATTAAAATGTGGATTATCTAACAAAAACTCCAAATAACAGGAAGTAAATTGCACGAGAGACAACGATTTAGAGTGGTTCGGCGTATTGCCTACGTCCACTATGAAGTTTTGTTACTTTATTGCTTGATATTCGGAGAATACAACTTTTTTATGTCAAAGTACAGCAAGTAGTAACCCAAAATTCGAAATCAAAGGTAGCGGTAGTGCTCTGAAGCAATTCTGGCAGCGTCCGGGCGTTCTCTTACTCTGAAAGTTCTCCGATCCCTTTTCTGAACGACCAGGGGCTCTATTTATAGGTGTAGGCGGCTGATATTTCGCCTAAAATCAGGGGAGAACGCTTCTTGCACGTGATGGGGGCCCACATGGCCAAATTCTGGAGATCCGGGCCCACGTTGGGATCGATTCGACCCTTGGCTCGAATCGATCAAAAAAGTGTCCAATCGTGACGAAACTTGGCGTGGACATTCTTCTACGTATATGCAAGCTCCTGTGGAAATTTCATAGCATTTGGATTTATAGATCTCGAGTTATGATCGATTCAAGATGGTGTGTTTCGCCCTATGGATTCATTCGAATCGATATGGTTCGAATCCATAGGGTCGAATCCATGCTTCTGCACGTGAAGGCGATGACGTGGTGCGCATGCTTTGGGTCAATCCTCCTTTTCCTCCGAGTTTTCTGGGTCATACCCTTGGTTTTAGCTGCTATGACTCGATGGATTCGTAGTAATGGATCCAAAGGTATGCTCCTTCGAATCGATTGAACACAAGTTCCCTTTGCATCGATCAGGATATTTCATAGCCAATCGATGCGAAGACTCCACTGATGAATGGATTCGAAGGATTCTCTCTTGATGGACTCGAAGTAAGGTATACGGGGATGGGTTCGAACCATAGCTATTCCGATGGATTCGAAGCTAGGTGGTATGGATGGATCCGAACTAAGGCTTGCTCGATGGAGTCGAAGTAAGGTGTGTTCTGATGGATTTGAACCATGGCTGACTGCCGATGGATTCGAACCAAGGCCTTGTGGACGGATTCGAACCAACACGTGGTTGATGGAGTCGAAGCATGGCCACTTGGATGGATTCGAACCGATGTGTGGTCGATGGATTCGGAGCATGGCCTACTTCTGATCGATTCGAACCTACGCCATTCTTGAGGGATTCGATCCTATATCATTCCATCCATCTACCATTGGCAATAACTTGAGCATACAAACTCGGATTGCCCCGAAATTTGGAATGTTGGTTTCTACCGCTTAGCTTGACGTATCTCATCAATCGTTGCCTGATCCGGACTCGGACAAAATTCATCGATATTTGTAGTTGCCCAATCAATCATTCCAAATTGAGGACATGTGATCCTGTCTTTTTCCAGTCAGGTCCTGGTTATCTCGGCCTTGCCAAAAGGCGGGATTACAATATATATTATATGTTTATTAAAAAAATTAAAATTTGTTTTTGGATCTTATAAATAAATAAATAAATTTTTAATATATTTTCCAATTTTTTTACGTATACATTTAAATAATTATACATACATACATATATCTATGCATAATAATTCCATGTATGTGTATATACATAAATTATTCATATTAAAAAATATATATATATATTAATTTGTAACATTTTGTATATATAAATAAAGGCAAATAAACATACATTTAGATGATATATTTATATGCTAGAGGGGCTAACATGTCCGAAGTGGTGTAAATCTTAGCACTTATACACAGACGTATCTAACCATTCCACGGATTGTTATGTTACACATGCACACACATATACATGTGCATGTGATAATATATATATATATATATATATATATAACCTAATATTAGTTACATGATATAAAACTATATTATTAATTTAAATATAATAATGATTCTATTTAAAAGAAAGTTAAAAAGGTTCTAGATAAATTAGACTTCATAGGCCCAATAAAAATCCAAAATGGTAAAAAAAAACTAAAATTCACTAATTTCTTCCGTCGCTGACTGGCCTAGTTCCAACAACAGTGTCAGTACCCAATAACATATGCAGTCTAAATTAGTCATGTTAGGGTTAATTAATTAAGCTCGCCGCTTAGATAGTAGGGTGTCTAAAAATATGTTGTCGAAAGATTGAGTTTGGATAAACAAGTATTCAGCCCTACTTGGTTACCATCTTCACCTGAACATATATGTGAGCCCTGAGGTTGTGCCTAGTGGAAAGGCCTGATTTGAATTAGACCTTGGGCTAATTTTAAAATTTCTTGAAAATTTAAAATATAAGATATTAAATTTAAAAGTTAAATTTAAAATAGAAATATATATAGTAAAAGTTATATTATAACAAAAATTTCAAAATGTATGAAAATTAATATAAATTAATTTTCAAATTAATTTTATTAATAATATTAGTAAAATTAATAAATAAACTAAATATGTTAATTAATGAAAATATATATTCATGTAGTATGCATTTTGATATATGCTATGATACTGTAAAATATTTAAGATATCATAAGCATACAATAATGCATATAAAGTGATTTTTTCATAATTAATATAATCTAGTTAAAATTGTTTAATTAAATAAATTAATTAAAGGTCAATTATTTAAGTTAAAATACACACACTTATATATGTGTGTGTGTGTGATATATATAATGCTATAATAATTATTATATTTATATAGCAAAGGAAATGAAAGTCAAAACCCAGAGAAAATCCACGGTAAAAGGAATGTTATGCCACTTCAGAAGCGTGATAATAGAAAATGGCAGCGTGTTACTGTCAGGAAAAAACAAAATTGGGAAGATGTTAGTAAAAGGGAACAAGGCACAGGCAGAATCGATGAACATGGGAAAGATAAAGTCAGTGATACAAATGATACTTTAGGAGGAAAAGTAGTGTGTAATAAAGAAGAATCTAATAATGCAAATAAAGGAAATGAAATAGCTGAATGTGAAGAACTAACTGTAGGGGCAATTGATGGTGTCTCTGTTAACTACCTAGTAACTCCTGATGTAGTGCATGATCAAAGTATTGTTAAAAGAGATGGGAAAATTAATGATAATAGCATGATAGAGAATCTTACAACCACTAATCAATATGAAGCTTTGCTTAATATAGATGAGGAAGGTAATATGAATGATGTGTGTGAAAAGAATCAAATAGAAGAAAAACAGGATGAAATAGTATATGATGAAGTTGTTATACAAGTGACAGCAGAAAGACAGGAAAAAAAGAAAGGCAAGTGCAACACAGTGGAGACACATGGGGAAGCAGTCCAATTTGTACAAAAGCAAGTTAAGGAAATTATTACACAGCAACATGTACCAAGTAAGGAAATAAACAATGAAGAAGGAAACAGTAGGAAAAATGAAAATGAAGAGGTCCCCGGTAGCAGTGGAAAGAAAAAAGGAAAGAACAGAAATATGAAAATGAAGCAAAGTGATATAACAATAAAGCAAACTGTAATGCACAAGGATGTTTTGGCGTGCACAGAATATCAACCTGATATGCACATAACAAACTCACCCGGCCAAGTCAATGACAAAACACACAGTCAATCAACAACTCATATATACTCCAAAATTAACCCTCCTCTGGCATTCAAACCACCCCCTCACTTGCCAAACCATGATACCACACCTACTACACCTGAACTCACAGATATTCCAAAGTCTGATGAAGCAATCAGTATGGATAAAACCCCCCTATCAGCTACTATCCCTAACTACCTGACCTCGTCGCAGGCAGTAACTAGGCGAATGAAATTAGAAATGCTCAATGCACGTGTCACTCAATGATGACACGCATTGGAGCATGGAATGTATGTGGTGGTCATCAAGCAATCAAACTTGATGAATGTAAGCAGCTAATTAGAATGCACCAATTAAGTATCCTTGCCATGCTTGAAACAAAGTTAAATCATGCAATGACGATTAAAGCGGCACAATATATCAATCCCAACTGGAGTTACATTCATAACCTGAATGAGGCTGTGTATGGTAGGTTATTGATTCTGTATGACCCCCTCCATGTTAAACTGACTACTATCCTATCTACTACCCAATTAATCCATTGTCACGTGCAAGACCATGCTGATAACACATCATTTTATCTCTCATTTGTTTATGCGCATAACACTGCTGCTTCAAGAGGACCCTTACATAATGTCATACCATCATTGAGACAGTCATCCCATCCATGGCTAATTCTTGGTGATTTCAACTCCTGCTTTTCTCTCTCCGATAGAGTAGGAGGCAATCCTCTCTCCATCAATGAAATACAACCTCTAGCAAATACCATTTTCGATGCTGAGCTTGTCCCCGTTAAATCTGTGGGAATGCAATACTCGTGGAACAATAAAAGAAGACATGGGTGTAGAACCTATTCTAGAATTGATCATGCCTTCACCAATCAAAAAGCTTTAACCAAATGGCCTCTCATTTACAACCTTCTCCCTCCGCCTCTCCTATCCGACCACTCTCCCCAAATAATTCAACTTCGTGGAGCGGACATGCGAGGAAATTCAAATTTTAATTTTTTTAATAATTGGGTTCAAGAACCGGTTTTCCTATCTATTATTAAAACAGCATGGAGCAAAGAAATTAAAGGTAATCCTCTTTTTATCTTGCAGGAAAAAATAAAGGAAGTGAAGCAAGTCATGAAAAGGTGGGCATTCAAAAAATTTGGTAATGGAGAAGCTATGAGTACTACAATAAGAAATAAACTATCTGAAGTCCAAGCTAACATGATGAATAATGTAAATGATCCATATCTCTCTGAGACTGAATGTACACTGACACAGCAATACTTTGAAGCGTTAACTAAGGAGAGCGAAATGGTTAGACAAAAGTCGAGAATCAGATGGAAGGAAAAAGGGGACAGGAACAGTGCTTATTTTCATGCAAGTCTCAAGAGCAAGCAAAGAAGAGAAAATATTACGTCTATTTATGATACGAATGATGTTCTATGTTCTACAACTGGTGATGTACATGATGCTTTTGTAAGACATTTCTCTGGAATGTATAGTAACTCTGACAACTTCATTCCTTCTATTGATCTGATTCCTGAGGAAATTCTGCCAAGAATTTCTTCTAATGATTATAACTCTCTTTGTGATGCTGTTACCAAAGAAGAAATAAAGCAAGCAATGTTCTCTCTTAACACTGAATCGTGTGGTGGTCCTGATGGGTTGAATGCGCTTTTCTACACTTCTTGTTGGGAGATAGTTTCAACTGATGTATGCAATTCTATATTGCTTTTCTTCAAAAAGAGTAAAATCTTCAGGTCGTACAATTACACCAATATAGCACTTGTTCCCAAACATAAGTATGCGCATAGTGTTAATGACTTTCGCCCTATTTCTTGCTGTAATACCCTATACAAATGTATCTCAAAAGTAATGGCCACGAGGCTTAGTCTTGTATTACCTAGTATTATCTCTAAGAATCAAGCGGCCTTCCTACCAGGTAGGAATATCCTTGACCACGTGCTTCTCTCTCATGAGCTCCTTAAGGGATACAAATGCAAGAGCTCTTCCCCTAAAGCTATGATGAAACTCGACATAATGAAAGCTTTTGATATGCTACAGTGGAACAGTGTTGTTAGAATAATGGGCTATATGAACTTCCCTCCTCACTTTATTTCTTGGATATATGAATGCATATCCACCCCAACCTATTCTGTCAATATCAATGGCATATCTGCTGGATTCTTTACTAGCAAGAGAGGAATTAGACAGGGTGATCCGTTGTCGGCATATATCTTCATTATGGTGATGGAACTTCTTACGAGAATGATAGACAGATTAGTTTCTTGTAAAAAGTTCAAACTACATCCAGCATGCAATGATCCCCTGATTACTACCTTAATGTTCGCTGATGACTTGGTTATGTTTTGTTCCCCTGACAATAACACAATCATTAATATTATGAATACTCTTGAACAGTTTTATTCCATGACTGGTCTTAAGGTAAATTTACGCAAGTCTGATATTATAACTTCTGGTGTGAGTGATGTCATGTCTGCACAAATCTCGCGTTCTACAGGTATAACTATTAATTCTAATTCTGTGTCTTATCTGGGAATACCACTCTCAACTTCTAAGATAACAATTAACCAATGTCTTCCATTATATGATAAGATTACAACTAGATTGAGTTGTTGGGCCTCTAGAACTCTAAGTCAAGCGGGAAGATTAACTTTGATTAAGTCGGTCATTTTTTCTATGCATGTTTACTGGGCTTGAATCTACATACTCCCATATAAGTTGATCAATATGATCAGATATGCATTCATGAAATTCTTATGGTCAGGCAAGACTGCTGGAAGATACATAGCACCAATTAATTTCAGCAAACTTGAGAGGCCTTTGAGCAGGGGGGGTCTTGGTATATTCAATATGAAGCAATGGAATAGGGCAGCTTTTGCGATGCATATAGACACTCTCTATAATGGTACTGACATCCTTTGGGCCAGCTGGTCAAAAAAAACATAATTAAAGGTAAGAGTTTGTGGAAAATGACTAAATTGCAGAAAATGAGCTGGACATGGCAATGCTTGATTAAATCTAAGGAGTTATTTCTTCCTCTTATTCAACTGAATTCCTGCTCATCGTATAGAGTTAGATTCTGGGATGATCCATGGCTTGATAGTGGGTGCATTCTCAGTCGTCAACTTACATACAATGAAATACTTCAAACTGGTATACACTCTGAAGCTTTTGTTGGGGATGTTCTCGACAATCCTTGTAGAACTGGAAACACGTCTTCCAATCCTAGAATACAGAACATATGGAATATCATAAGAAGATTTACTCCCTTACCTACTGCAGCTACTGGTATTGTTTGGGGAAAAAATAAGGGAAAGTACAAAATTGGTAATGGCTATGATTACTTAATGAAAAATGAAGAGCAGCCAAAGTGGAAATGGTGGAAGCGAACATGGTGTTTGGACAGTAACCATCGTGAAAACTTGCTGTTGTGGAAGGTTCTTAACCGTGCGGTTCACACAAGAGCTAAGCTATTGAGCATGGGAATGGTGGTTGACATTGCATGTCTTTTCTGCAGCGAGCAAGTGGAGACTGTCGAGCATCTGTTCTTTGAGTGTAAATTCATAAAGCAACTCTGGTATGAGGTATTGATCAAACTTAAAAGTTATTCGGCCACAACAGATAATGGTGTTGAATGGAATAATATTTATGCGAAGACTGGACATAAAGGTAGTAAGAAGAGACTCTTTACTGTGCTTTTGAAAAGCTTCATTAATACGGTATGGAATGAACGAAACTCCAGGGTGTTTGACGTTAGTACGGTTAAAACTGATGTTGTATTCAAAAATATGTTGTCTATCCAGATGAAACAGTGCTTGGGGATGCAAAGCTTCAGCATTGATCCAGGCATTTACTGCTCTTTCCTTTTGATATAGTCCTGTAGTGTTTTTTCTTTTGTGCTTTTTCTCCTGTTGTTCTTGTGGCACAATGTCTCCTTTCGTATTCTTGAGCTATGCTCTTCGTTGTATTCTGTTTCTATTTGTGCTGCAATAAAATGGTCGGGGTCCATTCAACCCCGTCGGCCTTGCCAAAAAAAAAAAAAAATTATTATATTTATATTCAATATAAATGTTATATTGGATTAATATAAAATTAATTAAAATGTTAAGTAATTAAAATTAATTAGGTGATATTTAATTAATATAAAAGTATACATAAGACTATTATATAAGTAATTTTAAATATAAAAGTTATATAATTATAAAACTTGTATAAAATGTATAAACTATATGTGGAAAATTAAAGAAACCCAAACAGACTTAGGCAATAAATACATAGGTAAATATACGCTTGCCATGGTTTTCGATGTGTTCGATACTTGAATCATGAGAGTGATTTAAAAGATTTACATTATTCCGTAAGTCAATATCTCTATATATAATATATTAAAGATTATGAATATTTACTATAATGTAGTTCTCTACCATTTACATATTAATAGATTACATGCATACTCTTTAGTTGTTGAGCTTTCCTCAAGCTAGAAATGTTATGCGTAGTACTATTAATATATTTAATAGATGATGTAAGATAAAATGCACATATTTGTTGATCTTTCCATAATATATGTACACTATACTTAGTCATCGCGAAATGGTAGGTCTGATTTAATAATCCTACTTTATTTTTTGAGCTTTCTTCAAGATAATAACAGGATTTGGATAAAGTACCACGGATTAGGAGTTGTATATGATACAACCAATAAGAGTTATCCATCATGTGTTAGAGTATGATTTATTGGGCTTTCTTTAAGGTCTGAATCCCAAGAGGTATGAATCATAACATCTATTAGTGGAGTTGAAAGACTTCTATGTTTCGACTTAGGGTTTGGCGAAACATAGAACACCAGTGGGAAATTATTGGTAAAATGAAACGTAAAGTTTAACCTTCCTAATAGCACAGAATATCTATATGTTAATGTTATAGTAAACAACCTATTAGGACTTGCAGATAATATCAAATCTAAGAATTTTTGATGAAAGCGATCGATTAACCGGACCAAATAACTATGTTGACTGGCTATAAACGATAAAGATAGCTCTGACATACGAGTGAGTTTGGTCATCTGTAACTTGTACTCTGTTGACAAGACCCGCTGATGACGATCACAAAGACCTGCATGTTGCTTATCGTAAGTAGGTCGCTAACCTCGAAATCGCCTAAGTATTCGTGTTGTCTACTATAGACAAACAATTGTAAAGGAGCATGAATCAATGTCTGTCTATGAGATTTTTGATAGTCTCAAGGTACTATTTGATGAGTAGTCTTGTTTCGTAAGATATGAGACTACTAAGAAACTAATAGAGACCAAAATGCAAAAGGGACAAAAGGTGGACGATTATGTGCTGATGATGAAGGGTTATATTGATAAGCTTGACGTGACGATAAGAAATGAGTTACATGTCGACTTAATCCTTGGTTCTGTGGCTCCTCGGTATGAACCGTTCATACTGAACAATAACATGAACAATGTGAATATGAATCTTGTAGAGCCCAATATGTTGAGGTCGACTGAGTCATAATCTAAGGATCATTCGAATGTGCTTACAGTTAAAGGTGGGGCGTCATTTTTGAGTAGTTATAAGAAGCGAAAGAGAGAGGGTAAGAAGAAAAGTAAGAAAGGAAAGAAATCTGCTGATGACAGTGTGAGTCTCACCACTATCATAAGAAAGGACATTGGAAAAGAAATTATTCCTGAGTATCTTGATATTGTTAAAGAAATGAAACAAAATAGTTCCGCGGCTCCATCAAGTACATTTACGATTCAAAATAGTTTTGTAGTCAATAATGTCTTGAGTTTTGGATATGGAATCCGAAACATATACTTGTAATTCGTTACAGAGGCTCAGGAACTAGTATCATGTTGCAAAGGACGGAATGAGACTCCAAGTATCTAATGGGTCTATTGTAGATGCAATGGCAACATGATATTTTCAATCAGTTTTGCATAGTGGTTTTGTTTTGATATTAAATAATTGCTATCCTATAAAAGACTTTAGTTGTGGAATTATTTCTATTTCTAGATTATTTGAAACTGAATGTATATTTCTTTGTGCAAATAATATTATGAATATTAGTTTGAATGGAAATAAAGTCTGCGATGATATTCTTGAAAATGGCATTTATGTGATCAATGCAAATTATATATGTTATGCGAGTAGTTCTAGCAGCAATATAAATGATAACTATCTTTGGCATTGTAGACCCAGTCATATTAGCGAGTAACGACTACATAAACTAAAAATTAAAGGTTTTCCTTGATCAATTGATTTTGAATCATTTGACACATGCCACTCGTGTCTTAAAGGTAAAATGTAAAGCA
This sequence comes from Allium cepa, assembly GCA_030765085.1. Taxonomy (NCBI): domain Eukaryota; kingdom Viridiplantae; phylum Streptophyta; class Magnoliopsida; order Asparagales; family Amaryllidaceae; genus Allium; species Allium cepa. Next base: position 1,050,900,678 of record CM060941.1, read on the forward strand.
CCTCTTTAGTGGGAGCAATGAAAGAATTGATGAACTCTTAAGGCTACTACATAGTGATGTATGTGGCCCGATGTCTGTAATAACCACAGATAATGGTTCTTACTTGGTACCTTCACGAATGATTTCTCAAGATTAGGATATGTGTATCTTATGAAGAACAAATCTGATGCCTGTGAGAAATTTAAGAAGTATAAGAATGCAATTGAAAATCAGACGAACCAAAAGATTAAAATTCTTCGATCTAATTGAAGAAGCGAGTACGTTAGACAAGAGCTCAAACAATACTCAAAAGATAATAGGATTGTCTCTCAAGTTACTCCACCCTATACTTCACAACACAATAGTGTGTCGGAGCAAATGAACCGAACCCTTTAGGATATGGTTTGATAGATGATGAGTAAGGCTAAGTTGCCTCTTCCTACTGGGGATATACACTGGAAACTGCAGCGCATATTCTGAACTTAGTACCCACTAATTCTGTGCCTAATACACCATATGAGATATGACATGGGAAGAAACACTACTTTAATTACCAAAAGGCGGCGGCTTGTCTGGCCTATGTTAAGAACATTGGCCCTAAAAGGCTTGAGGTGGGGCCGAATTTGTGTAAGTTTGTAGGATATCCCAAGAACTCTTGTGGATATATTTTCTACAACATAGAGGAACAAAAGGTGATTGTTCCAACATGCCTATCTTTTTAGAAAAGGAATTTCTTTCAAAGTAAATAAACAACATAGTTGTAGACTTGGATAAGATTCGAGAAACTAACACCGAGGCTGAACTACTTAGAGAAACAAGTTCACCAAATATGATAACACACACCCTATTAGAAGGTCCAATAGAGAATCTAGCACACTAGAGAGATACTATGGTTTCCTCATTGATGGCGAGAAGGAGGACCGTGTCTTGATGACAACACTCCTTTACCTTTCCAACGAGGACTACATAGTAAAGACTTAGCACTCTGGCTTGGAGCAATGAAATCCGAGATGGATTCCATATACGAATACAAAATACGAACTTTGTAAAACATACATAAAGGGGTAAAATCCATCAGTTGCAAAAGGATTTTAAAGAAAAAGAAAATGCAGATGGAGAAGTAGAGACGTACAAAGCGAGGCTTTTTCGAAAGGATTTCATGAAATTCAAGGTGTTGATTATGAAGAAACTTTTTTGCCCATAGCCATGCTTAAGTCCACTCGGATTATGTTGACTATTGTGGCATTATATGACTACAAAATATGGGAAATGGATGTGAAACGGAATTTCTAAGTGGTGATTTAGAAGAGACCATCTATATGTCACAACCCGAGGTTTTGTGGTTAGTGGGAATGAGGGCAAGGCTTGCAAGTTGCTTAAGTCCATTTATAGACCTAAACAAGCTTCAAGGAGTTGAAATAAGTGTTTTGATAAAGTAATCAAACAGTCTGGTTTTTATCTGAACACAAAGGATGCATGCATAATAGAAATGAACATGGCAAAGCATTATATTTTTAGCACTATATGTCGACGATCTATTATTCATTGGAAACGATACTTCATTATTGCAATCAGTGAAAGCTTAGATTTCTAAGAATTTCTCCATGAAGGATTTAGGGGAAGCATTGTGTATAATGACCTATAGAGATAGATCTATGAGGCTGTTGGGATTGTCCAAATTCTTTTATATAGATACCATACTAAAGAGGTTTAGCATGGAAAATTCCAAGCATGGGAACATTCCAATGCAGCATGGAATCGTCCTTTCTAAGGACGCTCCTCATATTGATGAGAAAAAAGAGCATATGAAGAGGATCCCTATGCTTCAGCCATATGATCCATAATGTATGCTATGCTATGTATTAGATCGGATATGGCACACACATTAGGATGCGTAACCCGATACTAATCTAGTCCTTGAGAAATACCTTGGATGGTCGCAAAATTTATACTAAATTATTTAAGAAATACTCGGGATATATTCCTAATATCCAGAAACGGAGACCGCCTTACGAAGGGGTATATAGATTCAAGCTTTTAAAGTGACAATGATGATAGTAAATCAGTGTCTGGTTACATTTTTACACCTAATGGAAGACCCGTTGGTTGGAAAAGTTCCAAGTAAGAGACAATAGCCGATTCAATGATGGAGGCCGGGTACATCGCCCTCAATGAAGTAACTAAAGAGATGGTCTAGATGCATAAGTTTCTAAGTGAGCTTGGAGTAATTCCCCATATTGAGAATCCAATAGCATTGTTATGTGATAACAATGCAGAGATACAAATTGCAACGGAGCCCAGAGTACATAAAAAGCCACGTCATATTCTTTGGAAGTTCTACCTCATCATTAGAGAATTTGTTGAGAAGAAAGAGGTCATGATACAATGGGTAGATACCAAGGGCAACATAGAAGATCCATTCACTAAAGGTCTAGCTCAGTTGACTCTTAGAAAGCTTATTAAAGTGATGGGACAGAAATTCCATAATTGACCTTAAGTGCAATAGGAGATTGATAGGGTTAGGGGTGTGCCTTAGGGGCCATTCTATAATTTATTGTAAATTATTAACTCTGTAATCAATTCTCATTCATAAAAAAAGGTCTTTTTCTTTCTGTTATATATTTGTTATAATGTGTTATAAATAAATTAAATGTTTAATTAAAATATATAAAAGAGAATCCATAAATAGTGTGTTTGTGTTAGTAATTACAAAAAGTTGTAATCATGGATATTATATCACGATATAATAAACTTCTCATTTTAAATATTCCTGGTCAAGATGCATCGAGACTAAATATCGATACATCCGTTGAGACTAGAATGCTTAACGCTCTCGAAATGTTGGATAGTGTATTAGCCTTGACTACTGGAGGATCCATGGGGTTACGTACGATAGTTGTCATATAACTATGGAATGATTCACTCGATAGTTTTCAATTGGTCATTATAACTAAGGTCAAACAAAAATATTGATGACTAATTTACATAGTTTTATCGACTTGAGAATACTGTTGATCTTCAATATGGAAGCTCTACTTAGATTATAGTCAAATCATGGCATAACGTCAATGAAGCGATTATAGTTGGGTTGAGTGGAAGTATTTGAAGCAAAACGCTATTCAAGAGGGGATTCGTCTCCTCGGTTATATGTGGTTCGTATCATGCTTAACTGATTAAAGTCAAAATCTCTGGGCATAGTAGTCCGGTTAATAGTAATTGTTATTATTGAACCAAGGACTTTGTGTTTGAACTATAGAGTTGAATATGGAAAATATTAGAATTTTTACCGTTACCGAATTCTACAAGTCCAAAATGATATAGTATTGACAAAGAGAATTGGTGTAAATAATTGTCACTACTAGGTAACGCTTAATAAAGTAAAATTAGACTTTACGAAAACTAAATAAGAGATAAATTTAGCTAAAATTTCACACCATCTGCTAAGTGATGTGGGGACGCCAATATTCGAATAGTTTGATATTAACTGCTGAACAAATTTACATCTAAAGAGTCATAATACCGTAACGTTGTATACTCCTTTTGACCAAATGATTTAATTAATTTGTAACTGTTATGAATTAATTAAATTAATTAATATTTATGAACTATTAATTATAAAATTTTATTTGATGTGTTAAACAATATCAATAAATGTGTTTATAATAGATATAAATATATTAATCGATATATGATATCGATACGCGTTTAAATTGGATTTAAATGCAATAAATATTGTTGACTTGAAATGGGTTCGAAGCCCATATAGAGCATGATATTTTTGGCCAAGGAAAGGCCATGGTATGGGTGGCTTGAACTGGAAAAAGGGATTGGGTAGTGATATTTTAAATGATAGAGAATGAGTAAGAGAAATAAGAGGATCTTGATTCCACTTTACCTCTCTAACCTTTCCTCTATAAAAGGTTTATTACCCTTATCCGTAAAACTACTTTTTTCCACCTTTATTACCCTACTACTGGCCAAAATCCTTCTCCCTCCTCTCATTTATTTCCAAGCTCAAATCAAATAGATCTATAGCTATTTGTTAGTCGACGGTCAATAATTCAAAGCTAGCACCTTCTATATTGGAATAGGATTGAAAGGATCTCGTATCTTCATTTCTATTTGTATTCTATAGGCTTCAGTGAAGGTATATCATCTGATCTATAATTACTAATTAATATTATTCACATATCATATGATGTTTAGATCGATAGGTGACAAATCTAGTATATCGATATATCGTCATACTTATTATGGTTGTACATTTCTGTGCTATGTAATTAAAAAAATTATTTGCAACATATATACGTCTTAATACCCATGACATAAAAAATATTTATTTAAAATTAATGTAATATATTTTTAAATCATATAAGGTACATAAATTTAAAGATTAAACATTATATCATATGAAATATGTTTTAAAATTTTATATAAATAGTTTTGGAATAGAAAAGATTTTAGAAAATAATAGCAGGTTTAAATATTATTTAAATTAAATAATTACATAAATCTATAAAATAAATAAATATGTTATATAAAATATAATTTAAAGTTTATAAAATTAACCTCACACCTAATATGCTTTCGGTAGATAAAAAAAATTATTTTTTTATAAATTAAATTTATATAGTGCGGAAACCAATAATTTGAATTCAAAATTAATTTTAAATTACAAAATATATATTGAAATATTAAAATGCTAAAATATCATTTAGATTTTTTTTATAAAATATCAAAACACAAAATTATATTTTCGAAAATAATTTTTATTTAATTTTATTAATTTTCGACTGAAAATTTTGTTTGATGAATATTTATAAAAAACAATTTTACGATGAGTATTATTAGATTTGTATACATATATTTATGTATATTATATATACATATATTTATATATATTTTACTTATGTATAAGTATATATATATATTATTAAATTATTTAAGTATATATATTATAAGTTTATTTTGAAAAAAATTATTTTCGGACCTTATAACAAAATAAATAAATATTTTTTATATATTTTCATATGTTTTACATATACATATAAATAATTATAAATACACACATATATATATATGTATATTATAAATTCCATATATGTATACATATCATTCAAATAATATATATATATATATATATATATATATATATATATATATATTTGCAACATTTTACTTACGTATAAATTAAAGCACATAAGCATACATTTGGACGATATATTTGTATACTATAGGGGCTATCATGTCCATTGCGACATAAATCCCAACACTTATATATAGCATGTCAAATCCTACACAGATTGTTGTGTTACACATACACGCACACACCCATATATATATATATATATATATATATATATATATATATGATACAAGTATGTATACAACATAATATTAAATTGTGCTACAAATATAAATAGAATAATGATTTTATATAAAAAATGTTAAAAATGTTTTAAATAAATTAGATATCATAGGCCCAATAAAGATCCAAAATGGTAAATAAAATTGAAATTCACCCCTTTCTTCTGCTACGGCTGGCCCAGTTCCAACACGTTCGCTTTGCCCTTATGTCACATAGGTCTGCAGTCTGTTACCATAATGGAATGTGTTGGGTCATGACCGCATTGAATCCTCGTTTTGATAAGCACACTAATGGATCTTATCACTATATCAAGAGGAGGTAATCGATGACTATAGGAGTCATGTTAAAAGGGCATGTATGGCTCCTGGAGCAAGCATACATGTTGTCAATCTCCCGTCTGGTTCTGGTATGTAGTAAATAGACAAATATTACTTCTGATGATGTGCTATGTTATTGTAACAACCCTAATTTTAGCTAACATTATTTAGATGTTTAATTGGAAAAATTAAATAAAATAATGTAAAGGGTTAGAGGAATTGAGATTTGATAATTAAACTTGAGTCATGCCTTAATCAATATATTAATAAAGGGTAAAATAGGAAGAGTCTTTATTCCTATACCCTTCCATTCTCTCCACTTCCTCATTCATTCTACACTCACAAACTAAACAAAAACAATACTAAGTTCGGCCGACCATTATAAGGAAGGAAAACAAAAGATTAAAGCTATGAGATCAAGGGAAAAGCTTAGGAAATCAATCTAAATTCAAATCTCAACTTCTTAATCCAAATTGAGGTGAATAATTAGTTTACATTTCTATTTTTATTGAATGATTTTGGTTTAAAGGTAAACCCATTTTCTTTTGCAAGTATATGCCATGTTTAGTGTTTTAAAGTGATTATATGCTATGATGATGATTTATGTTTTAAATATGATTTATTGTGCTATGTTTGATTTAGAAAACCATTCATATCACATCTGATTGACTTAAGATTTTAACATAATGTGAAAATCATTATTTTAGAAGAGCGTTACAAGTTTCATAATTTTCCAAGTTAAAATGGCATTATGGTGAATTTTCTAAGTCTAGAAAATGTTTAATTCGATTTTAATTATTTTAATTAAAGTATGATTTTTGCTTTAAAATTTTGTTATGTGGAAGAAAATGATTAGATTAATTTGATTTGATTTTTGTGAATTTTTCTTAAGATTTTAAGAGAATCAAATAAATTATTTTAAGTAGAAAGGCTTATTTACTTAATTGAAATGGTTAATATGTAAAATTATTTAATATTTAAATTTCTGACTTGTGGTAGTAAATTTCAGAAAGAAATTGGTAAAGCTTTTGTCAACTAATCACATTTTGATAAATAATGAAAATTAAATGAAAGTGAGTTACTTTGTAAAGCATAAAATCAGTTTTGAAATTTTTGTACCCATTTGCCACTAGATTATGCCTGGCTGTGCCATCATACATCCTTTTTACCCTTCCAACACCGTCGAAACCTATAAGCACGATAAAGGGAATTTTGGTATATAGTGTATTGATTTTGTACGGAAGGAAATTGGGTGGCGAAGGCGTGCTTACGGAGGGCGGAAAGTTGCCACTTTTCCAATGCTTTCGACGCTATGGTTCTGCCTTTTTTAAAATAATGGTGTCGGATGGGTAAGCCGTCGCATATATCCCTTCATCACTATGTTAGCTGCCGCAGCAATACCTTTCGCCTTAGTTAGAGGTCTCCTTTTACAACATTTAAACAATATATGCGAAAGGGAGACTTTTGTCTTCACACCTTCCGCTAATATTGTAGCTGCCTTCCCCAATGTTTTCGAAAGGACTGACTTAGCTGCTTTTACTAATAGTTTCGGAGGCAATGGTTTCTAAAGGTTAGTTTTGAAGTCACCCTCTTCTCCAATTCTTTTACTTGAGACCAATGCTTTCGAAAATGATGTTTTTCCCTTATTCCCTTTGACCCTGTAGTTTTATTAAGTTGAACTCGATGATTTCGAGAGGGGTTGTTTAAGGTTTTAAACAATAGTTTTGAAGGTATTGTTTTGGCTTTATAACCTAATGTTTTCTAAGTTAAAAAGGGTATTAACTTATTTTAAAGAGATAGAGAACCCTATTGATTTTAGGTTTTCATCAACATTGTTTTGTGTAAAGCATATATCATGGCGTAAGTATTTTGAGTAAAGCAAAGAGTATATTTTCCTAGTTTATGTATGATTTAAAAGGGTTAAATCAATTTGAAAGAAGTGTTTTTAGGGAAAATTGAATAGGGTGATTAGCCCTAAGTATATGACTCAAATATAAACCAGATGGGACTGGTGTGGAGTCGCGCCCTATACTTTAGCTAGTAACCCCTAGCTAATATGTGTCTAAAATTCCAGTGTGTAGGGCTTTGTCATAAGTAAGACTAAAATGATGTTACATACAGAAAGGAATGCACAGAGTAGAGATAAGTCAATGATGAGCTCACAAAACCATTAGGATCAGTTGATCCTAGAAGATTTAAGTTAACCGTCCAGTATTGTGTCTAACAGAAGTTAGAATATTTATTTTGTCTAGTAGGTCCGAGTCCGTCAGTGGTTAATAGTCAGCCTGATAAAACAATAATGTTCGGATGGATAGTCCATTGATTACCTAATTATATGTATATACATTATTGCTATTGTTGTTATAACCAGTTTGATTATAGAATTTTTATTTGTAAATGGAATGCTTTTAAATGGATATTAGTGAGGGGAAACCCATTCCGTTAAGCGGCGTGATCTCAGTTAATACCAGTAAACCAAGATGTAACAGAATTATTCACATCAGGATTTATGTCTGACTCGAAGTTTTTGTTTTCCCCTTAAACTCTCAGGTTCTCAAAATTTAATTTGAGTAGATTGAGAAGTAACGTATTTCAGATTTTAGTAGGTGACGAATAAAGCTTTCGAAGATGTGCAGGAAGTAAGGATTAGCTATTTAGGAGTCTATCCATTATTATTTTCAATGTTATGTATTTATTGACTGATGTGTCTATTTCATACTCTGATCATCCAAGGGGGAAACTTTATTTATTGCTCTTGGCGTATTTTGTAATAGTTATATTTATCTAAACCTAAGAACCGTTTTGGGATTATGTAAATATGAAATGTTGATTTGAAATGTAATCAGAAATGCTATTTTGATCTGTGCTGATTTTATTTCATATTCATGTGCTTCTGATGTTACGGATACCATTAACATTACCGTATTTCATCATTGGAAGTTAATACTATAGATGACTACAACATTTGTAACATTTAGTTTCCAGCCTCAAAATAGGGGATGTTACAACTTGGTATCAGAGCATAGGTTTATGAAAACTTAAAAGAAATTTTAAACCTGAAATGATTTTGAAAAAAAACATAATCCTAAGGAATTAGTGAAAAGATTGGGGTATGAGATAACATTATAGTAGAGTACCTGTATTTGATAAATATAAGTATACGCTTCATCTCCATCTTCCAATCTCCCTAAGGCTATTTTTCCATATCATACAAAGGCTCGAATGCAGATATAAAGGGAGTAAAATATGGATGCTAGTAATAGAAGAGTTAACCTTGGTAGAGAAAGCATCACAATTAATGGAAATGCCAGATCGAATACTCGAAGGAATCCATGTCGGGCACAAGCTGCTAATGTGGGTGTTGGAGTACCGCAAGTTGATATGGGAGCTATGTATTAGTTATTCGTCAACATAATGGAAGGTAGAGTTGCCGCGGGATTAGTTAGAGGAAATGTTGGAGAAGGAAATCAGGAAGCTTCGGTGGTCAATAACTATGCAGTATTAAGCAGGGACTATGCTAGGCTTGGAGGGAGACTGTTTATTGGGACTAAAGACATAATTTAAGTGGAGAATTGGTTGCTTTACTGCGGAAGGATTTTTTCGATTTAGGACTTGACGATGAGAAGAAAAGGAGACTGGCATCCAGATAGTTGCAAGGGGCAGTACTAACCTGGTGGAACAGTGTTATTATGAGAGTAGCTAAAGAGACCATGACTTTAGCGAAATTCAGAAGGAGGTTTGAGGAAAGATTCATGTCAGAGATCGCCAAGTCTACTTTTCTTAGGAGGTTTGAGTATGCTACCGGATTTGAGGAATTATCGAGATATAGATGTGCTACGGTTGATACAATTATCAAAAGAAATGAGAAGTTCATCCATGGATTGAGACCCGAGCTTGCTAAAGCAACTTTACCATATACTGGGGATCCATGAAATGTAGTTATTGAGATGGCTCTGAGGAATGTGGATATGCTCGCTTTCTTTAATAGTAACAAAGAAGTGGATACTCAAGGTGGGAAGAACAAGAAGTGAAAAATTTTCCACAAGAAGGGAGCTCCGAAGAGTGAAGCTACCAAGAAAGGAAAGATAACAGTTATTTGCTACAATGTGATAAGAAAGGGCATTTCGCTAATGAATGTCGTTCAAGAGATGGAAAGAAGAATACTAAATGCTTCAACTGTGACCAAATTGGACATTATAAGAACCAGTGCAAAAAACCAGCCAAGGATGGAAAAGGAAAAGTGTTTGCATTAGAACTAGCTACCTCAAGACCAACAACAGAGGAAAAAGGAAAAGCTGTGTTGGGAGGTACGCTTTTGATTCATCGTATGTCAGTTAGAGTTCTAATTGATACTGGTGCATCTTATTCTTTTATATCTTATTGTTTGGTAGAAAAGATTGACCTAGAAACCTCATACCTAGTTACGTCCATAAGGGTTGTGAATCCAATAGGAGGATATGTGACTCTTGGGATGAGATGTGACCACTTAGAGCTTGAATTGCTAGGTCATATATTTTCTTTCGATTTGCATGTGTTTAATTTCGTAGGTTTCAGAATTTTTTAGGCATGGATTGGTTAACTAAGTACGATGCTAGGATATTTTGCCATTATAGGAAAATATCACTTGGACACCCTAGTTGTAGTGACCAGATTATATACGCAGCAGAAAACTAGAATTTATAATTTTGCGCTCTGTTGGGTGTTATAGACGATGAAGACGAGTTGAATCCAGTTTTCATTATTAGAGGATTCACATATGTCTTTGAGCCCATGATAGGACTACCATCGAAATGAGCCATTGAGTTTAGGATAGATTTAGTACCATGAGCTAAAACTATGAGTAGACCATCAAGTAGAATGACACCTACCAAGATAAAGGACCTAAAGGTGAAGTCGGTGGATTTAGAAGGTAAGAATTTTATCAAACCAAGCAGTTCGCCTTGGGAGCAACCATAGTGTTTGCAAGAAAGTCGGATGGATCGTTAAGGTTGTGTATCGATTATCATAAGCTGAATAAGAAGACGATATAGAACCGATATCCATTACCTAGGATTGACGATTTGTTCGACCAGTTAAGTGGAGCCAAAATATTCTATCAATTGGATTTGGCTACAAGGTTCCATCAACTTAGAGTAGCAGAGGATAGTATTCCTTTGATGGTGTTTAGGACAAGATATGGATCATATGAATGGTTAGTGATGGCGCTCGGACTAACTAATGCACTAGCATTCTTTGTGGTATTAATAAACATAATCTTCAGAGAGCATCTAGATGTTCCAATATTCATAGACAACATATTGATATATTCTAAGAATAAAAGAGATCATGAGTTTCATCTTAGGATAGTACTTCAGACACCGAGGCAGCATCAGTTGATGACAAAGTTTTCGAAGTGTCACTTTTGGCAGAAGGAAGTGAAGTTTATTGGTTATTTAGTCTCAAAGAAAGGGTTGTCAATAGATCCGGCTAAGATCGATACAGTGAATGGTTGGAAGAGACCCGAGACAGTGACTGAGATAAAGAGTTTTCTTAGATTAGCTAGCTACTACCAGAGATTCATTAAGGATTTCTTACGGATAGTACTGCCGATGACTAAGCTAACTAGGAAAGAGGTGAAGTATGCTTGGATGGATAAATGTGAGGAAGCATTCCAGAAGTTGAAACATTTATTGACTGCGTACCTGTATTAGCTGTTCCAAAGGAGAATCGGGACTTAGTGGTATACATGGATGCATGTGGAACATGATTAGGAGCTGTGTTAATGCAGAGGGCTAAAGTGATTGCCTATGCTTTTCAATGGCTTAGATTACATGAAGTTAGATATCGAACTCATGATTTGGAGTTTGCTGCGATTATTTTTGCACTGAAAGCATGGAGACATTACCTTTTGGGAGAAATATTCGAGCTATTTACATATCATAAATCACTAAGATATTTATTCTCTCAGAAGGAGTTGAATATGAGACGGTAGAGATGATTATAGTTCATAGCTGCATACGAATTTGGTATTGAGTACACATCAGGAAAAGGAAATAAGGTTGTAGATGCACTTAGTAGAAAACATCAGAATGCAGTATTGGCAATGGTAGATTAGTGGAAAGATTTAGAAGCGTTGACTACATACGGAGTACAATAGAGATCTGAGGCTAGTTCTGGTTGAGAAACCGCCATGTTATCGTGTTTAGAAATTCGACCGATGATGATCGAAATGATTGCTTCCAAATAAGGAGAAGATCCATTATTAGTCGAGCGGATTAGATGGTTAAGGAATGGAACAGAGTGCAATGACTTGAAAGATTTTAGTCTTGACGAGAATGGGTGGTTGAGGAAGAAAGGACGACTATGTGTTCCGAGTGTGGGAAACAGTAGAATGGAAGTTCTTAGAGAATTCCATCATGTGAAGTTCACTATTCGTCCGGAGGAACTAAGTGTATCAGGATATGAAAAAGAGTTCCCTCTGGGAAGGTATGAAGAGAGATGTAGGCCTATGGGTGAAGTAATGTTTGAACTGTCAACAGGTAAAGGCCAAGCATTAGAAACCGAGTGGATTACTTCAGCCTTTGGATATTCCACACTGGAAATGAGATTCTATCTCGATGGATTTCATCGATGGATTATCATGGTCGAATAGAGGAAATGAGAGTATATGGGTTATAGTGGAAAAATTGACTAAGAGTGCATACTTATACCCGTTGAGTCGACCAGGTAATGTGCACGTAAATGTGCAAATATTTACATCCATATTTTATCTATTTTTATTTAAATAAAAGTCATATTTGGGAATTTTAACATGTTTAAAACCATAATTAAATTATTTTCAAATCATTATATATTCATCTTCATTCAGGGGCAAAATGGTCATTTTTGTGCTTGTGTCAACTTGAGAATTTTTACTTGGACATTTTTGATGATTTTTATAGGAATTTGTATGCATATGGAAGAGACTTTTATGAAGATACATGCATGCACAAATAAATACAAAGGAAAAAAGAGGGAAATAGATCAAGACCATGATCATGGAGGACCCCATCAACTTACGTAAATCCACAATTAGAAGCTAATGGATGACTAAGTGGAGGTTAAAGCTTCATGCACATTTAATGATGAAGTAATTAGTGGCTAATGGTTAATTGGTGGCCACACTTCCTAAAGGGCATTTTGAGAAGCACCCTAAAAATGGAATTAGATTTTTATGCATGTATAAATAGACCTCTTATGTACATGTAAATATCTTCTACTCTTCATATTAGTTAGGAAATTAAAAAAGCAAGTTGTAATGTCAATGTTTCATGAAATAATTCCAAGCCTCTTCATTTTTTCTTTTCTTCACGCTTTTCTTTGCTTTTATGTTAATTTTTATTTCTATGCTCTCTTTCTTTTAATGTTTACAACTTAGATTTACATTCATGCAAGCAGTGTAGCTTTAATTATTATGCAAATAGTTAGTTGTTAATATCTCTTTCTTCCTTTGCTTAATTTTCATTTCTTTGCTTTTTAATGTTAAAATTTACAATTGTTGATTTGATAACACAAATGAGTAGTTAAACCCCTTCAATTTAAGGGTAACGAAGCTCTCTAACTTTATGTAATTTCAATATTTTTATGATTTATGATCTTTTTTGGTTTGTGCTTCATAAGAGTGAATTTTGATGCAAGTTTATACAAGTGGGTTTGATAGCTTATGTTGATTTTGCAAATGAGCTATTCTTATTCAACATAAACACAATTTGAATCATCATTTGCTAATCGATTTTTGATTTTGAAAAGAAAGTAAAAACAAAATTTGATGATCTAACTTACTAATTACAATAGTAAATAGTCATACTTAAAACAGCTTTTTTTTGCTTCATTTTCATGAGAATTTATAAGTGGTATAATTGTTTTATTATAGTTTAATGGTTTAAGTTATGTTAATTAATAACATAAATAAACTATACTTATGATCAATGCAACAATTATTTCACTTAATATCATAACTAGAGATCATAAATTATTTGTTTGTTGATTTACAAAACTATGAGAGTGGATTTGCCTCTAAATTGTTCTCTAGTCTAATAGTTTTTAAATCACATTTTAATTCTAGTTTTAGCTTCATTTTTGTAGTTAACAATTTCCTCTCACTTTGGTCTAATTTGATTGAATTGATTTTTGAATCTAAAATAATTAACTGTGAATCGACCCATACATACCACGTACTAAAATTGTACGGCTGCGCTTGCTGTTATTTTTATTTAAAAAATTTCGACTATTTTCTAAACCGATAGAAAACTAGTCGTTAAACAAGTTTTTGGCACCGTCGCCACGGAATTGATTTGGTTTTGATTTTTCATTCTTCGAATTATTTTTTGTTTGATTTTTGTGTGTTTTATTTTGTATGTTTGCATTTTAAAAAAATTGTATTGTGTTTGTTATTTGATTTTTGTTTCATTTTGTTGTCTTGTTGTTTTCTAATGTTTTCTTTTGCATTTGCATTTGCATTTGCATTTGCATATATATAAAAAAAGAACTAATTTAAAGACAAAAATCTGTATATTTTTAGCCTTAAGGACACGACCTCAATATTATAACCACAAGGACAAACATTCCCCTAAAAATTATTCATAAGGACAAACATTCTTTCAAAATTGTTCATAAAGACAAACATTTTTTCAAAACTGCTACCGAACTAAAAACTGATACCTAAAAACTGCTACCGATAACTACAAACCGATACCTAAAAATTGCTATCAATAATTAAAAACCAATACCTAAAGAAAGTTATTCTCCATGCTAAAATACTGAAGGTCTGTCTTTGAGTCTAAAATGCTGAGAAATTTTGTCCTTGATAATAATTTCCTATAATATATATATATATATATATATATATATATACATACAATTTCAAAAAAAAAATATTTTTATTTCATTTTTTCTTCACAAATTAGCATTTACATTTAAAATTTCAATTTGCTTTTGCCAGTTTTTGCATTGCCCACATTATTTTTTCTGCTTGTGTGCACAGTCTCTACAATTCACATTTCCATCAATTCTACATCATCTCCAACCACAACTCCTAGTCTGACCATCAAGCAACAAAACTGTTAAAACATTCCTCTCAAACACCACTAAAAACATAACACTCCGCCTCTGCATATACACTTTACAAACTGCCATACTCTACAAACAACTCCTCAATACAACTGCTGCCTTCACAATTCCCTGACCATCTATCAACACTTGCTACAACAGCCACACCATCCCCTGTATCACCATATTTCACCACCTGCTCCAAACCAACAACGCACTGCTTTCAGCATTCGCACTGCCTCCACAGTGACCATCTCCTTTCAAGTGACCAACAACCAACATCATCACATCACAACTCCATCAAAGTGCTTACAACTGACATATTTCATCTATTCACTCCATTCTTCATCAACTTTCTAGACATTTACAACCAATACAGCATTGACAAACCCTATAGCAAATACGCCCAATAAAATGACCAACATTCTACTTGCCATCTGCCCCATGCATTCACCAATTTCCTCCAATTACATCAACCTTCAATCTACAAGAAACTGCAACCCCACTGATAAGCTTGCATCTCCTTAGCCGCAACAAGTAATCGACGACTCCACTTCCTTTTTCACCATCAAACAACATAGAATCACCCTACCAAGCTCCTACAACAACCAGTATACATCACCATCAACAGTCATCTCCATCTCCTCACTATCCTGCCTCCATCAACCAATACCCACCATCGACCACTTCTCATATAACATCAGTCGCCTAAAACACTGCAAACACTTCAACAATTACCTAATCACAGTAACGAACCATCCTCTCCCCTCAACTTAACAGTACTGCCGCCTAAAGCCCCACCATCATCATATTCAGATACAACCCAAATCGCGACTTCTCAACATCACGATTCTAATCCTTACTTTATCCACCAAAAGCAACCGCACCCTGAGTTGATCACGAATCCGTCGCGACTTCCATGAATTCCACCTCACTGCTGCAAACAAGATCGTGAACCAATCGAACAAACGCCTCTGACGCAGCGGATAACAATAAGTTGTTGCCAAATGATGCAACAACAACAAAACAACGATGGAACGATACAAATATGAATCGATGGATTGATAGTACCCAAGATAAATGCCCAAATCCATTGATCTCGCGAGATACCGGATTCTAGCTATCTTTAACACGTTGATCACGCATGATACCATGTCAGAAGATCTACGATTCTTCGACGTTGATCTCGCACACGAGATTCCGTGAACCGGCTTCAAAATCGTTGATTCGAGCGCACTCGAATAACTGAAGATGGAGAAAGGAGATAACACTCAACTTCCAATTTTAAAGAGGCACAAAGCACTCAAACAAAAGTTTATTCAAAATCAACCCCCTTTACAAGTGACACCATACCCCTATTTATAGGAATTTACAACATACACAAACGACCCAACAACACAAGTGACTCACGACTTACGACCAAAGAACAAATACAGGTTACAACACGACTTAACATATACAACACGACATACGAGTTACACACAACTCACGACCTATCAACATAGCACATCTTGGACATAAGGAAATTACAATACAATCAGCAATACGCTTTATAATACACGACTCAAGAACAAACGAGTTACAACATCACGACATATACTCGAGCGACCTAAGCTTCAGCATCACTTGGCTTAAGTACGTAGCACAGCAACAGGAAGTTGAGGCGAGCTATCAACTCGAGCAACATAAGGAAGTCACGACGACTTAAAGAATTCTGGAGTGACTTAAGGTATGTCGCGGAGCGATCTAGGGATTCACGACTTAAGATATGTCTCGGTAATGTTAGGTCGTGGTAATGTTAGGTCGTGACCACTAGATCGTAGCTTGGAAGTGCTAGGTCGTTGCTCGTGACCACTAGATTGTAACTCGGTAGTACTAGGTCGTTCAACATAGCTCGCTTGCGACCTAAAATGGCGCGACTTAAGGGTTAACACACTAGGTCGCCTGAACGGCTTAAAGCATGACCCGTTAGGTCGCTGGTGCGCTAACCCGCTCGAGTTAGGTCGCGACTCTAGGCGAATCTCGTGATGCGCTGCATCATCCTCCCCCGATTGACAAGAATTCGACCCCGAATTCACACTTTCCTCTTCTTCGACAAGCTTATCCCCATGATATGGAATCAAGTTTTTGACGTTGAAAACGTCTGTAGTATGGATATGATCCGACATTTTCAACCGATAAGCATTATCATTGATGTTCTTCGATTTCTAAAGGAGCAATCTTAGTTCCAACTGGAAAACGATTCTTGGTCAACACTGCATAAACAAAATCACCTTCTTTGAAGTCCACACTCCTTCGCTTCTTATCTGCAAGTTGCTTATACTTCTCATTTGACTTAAGCAATCGTTCATGAACAATCCTGTGACACTCCTGCAACTCATTCATGAAATCACAAGCTCGTTTAACAACCCCCTTTTGTCGTGGAATTGTCGACAAATCCAACGGTCCCTTCGGAATTGCTGAATGTACTACTTGAAATGGACTGAATCCAGTACTTCGATTAACAGCATGATTATGTGTGAATTCTGCCTGACACAATTTCACATCCCAGCTTTTCAAATTATCCTTCACAAGACATCTCAACAAGTTTCCCAAAGATCTGTTCACCACTTCCGTTTGCCCATCCGTTTGTGGATGATAGGCGCTACTAAAATTCAGCTTAGTTCCAACCATCTTTCACAAACTCAACCAAAAATGACTTAGAAATCGAGTATCCCGGTCAGAAACAATGGTCTCAGGTAGCCCATGTAGTCGATAAACCTCTTTAAAGAACAATTGAGCAACACGGACTACATCAGCGGTCTTTTTACAAGCTATGAAATGTGCCATCTTCGAAAATCTATCCACCACAACATATATAGAATCGTTCCCTCGTTGAGTTCTTGGAAAACCCAAAACAAAGTCCATGCTAATATCAACCCATGGTCTAGTAGGCACGGGCAATGGCATATGCAATCCTGCATTCGTAGCTGTCCCTTTGGAAACTTGACATATGTGACATCTCTGCACAAATCTTTCAACTTCTTCCCTCATGGAAGGCCAAAAATATGATTGAGAAATCAACTGCAAGGTACGATCTCTTCCCACATGACCTTCTTCATGCAATTCCTTCACAATCTTCATTCGAAAACTGCACTCTGGTATACACAACCGATTTCCTTTGAATAGAAAACCATCTACCAACACATACTTATCCGTCTTCCCTTTCTCGACTTCATTTACAATCTTAGCAAAGTAAGGATCCTCAACAAACAATTCTGGAAATACTTCAAACCCCGTCACTTCAACTCTCATTGTAGTCAACAAGTGATTTCTTCTACTCAATGCGTCTGTCACCCGATTTATAACTCCTGACTTATGCTTTACAACAAATGTAAACTGTTGCAAGTATGCGATCCATAAAGCATGCCTGGCTGCAATCTTATCCTGTCCCTGCAAATGCTTCAATGCTTCGTGGTCCGTATATAACACAAACTCTTTATGAAACAAATAGTGTCTCCAATGCTTTATGGCTTGGACAATAGCATAGAACTCCAAGTCATAGGTACTGTATCTTGTCTTGGCTCCAGAAAGTTTCTCGCTAAAATAAGCAATTGGATGACCCTTCTGACTTAATACTCCACCAATTCCAACCTTAGACGCATCAGTATCTAGCTCAAAGAGCAACTGAAAATCTGGATATCTAAGAATCAGTGTTGTAGTCAAGAGTGTCTTGATCTGTTGGAAAGCAGAATCAGCCTCTTCGGTCCACACAAACTGCTTTCCTTTCATACATTCTGTCACTGGTGCCATCACGCTACTGAAATGTGGAATAAACCTTTGGTAGAATGATGCCAACCCATGGAAACTTCTCACTTCAATAACAGTCCTGGGTTGTGGCCAATCCTTTATTGCTTCAACTTTACCTTGATCCACATGGATTCCTTCCTTGGACAACACATTCCCCAAAAACAAAACACTGTGTGTCATGAACATGCATTTCTTTGTTGCCGCGTAAAATTGTTCCTGATGAAGTATCATCAACACTTCCCGCAAGTGTTGTAGATGTTCTTCTGTGCTTCCACTGTATATCAATATATCATCAAAGTATACTACCACGAACTTTCCAATAAACGGTCGAAAGATCTGATTCATTACTCGCATGAAAGTACTAGGTGCATTTGAAAGACCAAATGGCATGACAAGCCATTCATACAACCCTTCCCGTGTCTTGAACGCGGTCTTCCATTCATCCCCTGGTCGAATTCGAATCTGATGATACCCACTCTTCAGATCAATCTTTGAAAAGCAAGTAGCTCCACTCAGCTGATCTAACAAGTCTCCAATCTAGGCATCAGAAATCTGTACCTCACTGTAATCTTGTTTAGTGCTCGACTATCTGTACACATTCTCGAAGTTCCATCCTTCTTTGGCACTAACAAAGCTGGTACTGCACAAGGACTTAAACTTTCTTGTACGCGCCCTTGTTCAAGTAACTCCTCCACTTGCCTTCTCAACTCTTCGTGCTCCTTTGCACTCATTCTATAGTGTGGTCTATGTGGTAACACAGTTCCCGGAACAAGATCAATCTGATGTTGTATGTCTCTCAACGGTGGTAATTCTTTTGGTAATTCTTCAGGAAATACATCTTCAAATTCCTTCAACACTAGCTTAACTTCCTCAGGAATTTCAACCATTTCACTACTTTCACGTCCAATCAACAGAAATACTTCAGGCCCATCCTCTACTTCTTTGACAAATTCCTTCAAAGATAACAGAGTCTTTAATTCCTTGATTTCCTCCAACTTGCTTTCACTTTGTTGTCGCTTTTTAGAAACTAAAGTGATTCTAGTGCCATTGAACATGAAACTATAGCAGTTAGTCCTACCATAGTGTTGCACGTCTCTATCGAATTGCCACGGTCTTCCCAACAACAAATGGCATACATCCATATCTACCACGTCACACCAAATTTCATCCTTATACTTCTTTCCGATGGAAAAAGTTACACAAGCTCTTTGACTAACCTTCACTTCCCCACCTTTCCTCAACCAAGCTAATTTGTAGGGTTTGTGATGCTTCTCTGTCTTTAACGCTAACTTCTTTATAGCTTCTGTAGAGATGATGTTATCACAATTTCCCGCATCGATAACAGACCTACAAACCCTTTCCAAAATGGTGCACGTCGACTGAAAGATATTAATCCTCAACCAGCTAGTCTCCTCTTCCTGCTTTGGCGTCAAGCAAGATCTCCTCATCATTAAAGAATATCCCCCGTCTCCCGCCAATAATTCTTCTTCCTCCTCAACTTGTGGTGAATTGGAACATTCTATTTCTGCATCCTCATCCTCAACCTCAGCAACCATCGCTCGCTTCTTAGGCTTCGGGCATTCATTGCTCTTATGACCAAACTCCTGACAATTATAACACTTGAAATTGTTGTTGACCTTGGTCTTAGCAACTTCATTGACAACCGGTTTACTAACAGCCTTGGAAACATTAGTATTGCTACTAGCTCCTTTCACCTGATTGATCGAATTTGTAAATGCACCACCTCCTCTTCTACCTTGCTTCTCCCAAGCTAGAGCCTTCTGATGTGTTTCAGCAACGGATCTTGGATCAAACATATTCACCATATCCTGAATTTGCATTCTCAATCCTCCAACAAATCTAGATGTCAACTGTTCCTCCATCTCCATGATACCGTTTCTAGCAATAGTTGATAAAACTCATCTGCATAACCATTTACCGAATTTTTCCCTTGTCTCAAATTCTGTAAGCGCTGATACATAAGAGACTGATAATTATAAGGCAAGAAAGTAGCCTTCATCGACTTCTTCATCTTTTCCCATGAAACAATCTTCGACTTTCCCATTCTCTCCCGTGTAAGTTTAGTTTGTTGCCACCATGCCATAGCTCTTCCCCTCAATCGTGCAACAACCAACTTAACTCTACGATGCTCGGGTACTTCCGTGAAGTCAAAAATTTCCTCAAAATTTGATAACCAATCCAGAAACTCTTCCGCTATCATTCCCCCTTTGAATTCTGGAATCTCTGTTTTCATCCCGGACTCCCATCGACGATCATCTTCTACATTCCGATATTGACTTCGTACTTGGTCTCGATCTCGATAATGAATGCTACCTTTATCACCATCTTCATCATAATCAAATGTACTTCGATACCTATCCCGTCCATCTACATCTCCACGATCATGCATGGTCCTTCTACCCTGTCTTTCAATATCACGATATGATTCATTTTCAAACCCCCATGGAGTTCTTCTCTCTTCATTTCTGTACTCATGGTGTTCTCGTCTCATTGAAACTGACGGTTCTCTTCTTTCTCGACAAGATTGTGGTGACACCTTCCTCGCTTCCGAAACTGATGGCGAAAGCCTGTTTCCTCCATGGTTCGAGATTGGTGACCTTCTCCTTTGACTTTGATTCATGTCATTCATCAATTTCTCTAACTTCCCAATACTTCATCAAACTTTTCATTGATTCATTGTTCCATTTGCTCAACTTCTTGTCTTCTATACACATCTTCACATTTTGAAATCGATTAACACGTCTCGGCGCCATGATCATCAACAAACTCCAAACTAACTTTAACTCTCGGCTTGAACTTAACTCCAACTCTCGGCCTTGATCTACAAAAGTGATGCACGCCTCCAACTTATAGCTCGGATCTAACTTTGATCTTCCTCTTGGCTCCACAGGCACGGCTTAGCTATAATTGGCTAAGTTTAAGCTTTGATACCAAACTTGACGCAGCGGATAACAATAAGTTTCGCCAAATGATGCAACAACAAAAAAACAACGATGGAACGCTACAAGTATGAATCGATGGATTGATAGTACCCAAGATAAATGCCCAAATCCGTTGATCTCGCGAGATACCGGATTCTAGCTATCTTTAACACGTTGATCGCGCACGATACCGTATTAGAAGATCTACGATTCTTCGACGTTGATATCGCGCACGAGATTCCGTGAACCGGCTTCAAAATCGTTGATTCGAGCGCACTCAAATAACCGAAGATGGAGAAAGGAGATAACACTCAACTTCCAATTTTAAAAAGGCACAAAGCACTCAAACAAAAGTTTATTCAAAATCAACCCCTTTACAAGTGACACCATACCCCTATTTATAGGAATTTACAACATACACAAACGACCCAACAACACAAGTGACTCACGGCTTACGACCTAAGAACAAATAAAGGTTACAACACGACTTAACATATACAACACGACATACGAGTTACACGCAACTCACGACCTATCAACATAGCACATCTTGGACATAAGGAAATTACAATACAATCAGCAATACGATTTACAATACACGACTCAAGAACAAACGAGCTACAACATCATGACATATACTCGAGCGACCTAAGCTTCAGCATCACTCGGCTTAAGTACGTAGCACAACAACAGGAAGTTGAGGCGAGCTATCAACTTGAGCGACATAAGGAAGTCAGGACGACTTAAAGAATTCTGGAGCGACTTAAGGTATGTCGCGGAGCGATCTAGGGATTCGCGACTTAAGATATGTCTCGGTAATGTTAGGTCGTGACCACTAGATCGTAGCTTGGAAGTGCTAGGTCGTTTCTCGTGACCACTAGATTGCATCTCGGTAGTACTAGGTCGTTCAACATAGCTCGTTTGCGACCTAAAATGGCTCGACTTAAGGGTTAACACACTAGGTCGCTGGTGTGCTAACCCGCTCGAGTTAGGTCGCAACTCTAGGCGAATCTCGTGAAGCGCTGCATCAGCCTCCAATAGCGAACTACACCATATCCCATCACCTCATTCAAATCGAAGTGAATTTCTGTTTTGTTTTGAATTTGTGGGTTCGCGATATGGATTAGGGTATTTGCAAATTGAAGTTGTTCGTGAATTCTGTTAATTTGAAGTTGAGTTGAGTTAATTTGAGTTGGCTAAACTTGTTTTTTAACTAGAATAGTTGGGCCAGGCTTTGTATGATTTTCATTTAATTTTTTTTAAACGGTTTTTTTACAACTTATGTGTAATTCATTTTAGTTTTAAATCTTCTCTCTAAAAAAAAGAGTTCGCTTAGTTTTGTGTCGGTTCCATCATATAATATTTTTTTTTGTAATTTGGGTTGAGCTGAATCGTTTTTAAGTTTTCTTGCTTAAAATAAATTTTTTTCCTTTGAATTTGTTTAGTTTAATTTGCTTTGTTTAAATTGTTTAAAGTCCATCCTTTTCGTTAAAAAAGACAACAAAAAGAGAGTTGTTTTCAATTGGTTTTAGTTCGTAGTGTTTTAGGACTTCTTTGATATATAAAAAACAAAAAAAAAATTGTTTTTGTTATTTAGTTAATTTTGTTTTCTTAAAAAAAATTAATTTTAAATTTGTTTTTTTTTTTTTAGATTCTTCTTTGATTTATATAATAAAACTATATATATCTTGTTTTTATTTTTAGGTTGCCCAAGCAGAAAATAAAGAAGAATCGCTTTGCTTTGCTTGCTAAAAAAATTGCCGCTTAAAAATAAATTGCTAATAATATGCATGCTCTGGTATTGTGCTTTCATCTCTTATTTTTATTTTAGTTGCTTTGTTGGTTGCTTGCTTTTGCATTTATATACAATAAAAAATTCAAAATCCAATTTTTTTTATTTTTGTTGCATTGTAAATTCACGTATAATTTTGCTTTGAATTCATCTCATTTATTTATATTTTCTAAGGGAAATACCCCAATACACATAAGGTGAGGGATTTCATCACCCTTTCCTTAGTCCACAGGCGCATTTCATCGTAGAATTTGACTAATAATAAAGGTTAGACATTCGAGTTAAGCGTGTCGTGAGCTCACTTGGGGCTTAATTGTATCTTTACAATTGTTTTATTTGAACAATTTTATTTCTTGGTGTCTAGCCTATGACAGAGTAATAACCATTTTTAAATATTATGGTTATTCGTAAATATTATAGTGGTTGTTTCTCTGAAGGTACTAAACCTTCGGCTGCATTTCCAAGGTGATTCGTGGTGCATCGATAACTCCTGCCCATTACCTGACTGAGAAATTTTTTTGTTGATTTAAGAGAAAGTGTGATTATACAATTTTGGATTAGGAGCTACTTAGGACAGAAAACTATAATTAAGTCCTTTGCATTCATTTAGTTGCATTAGTTCAAGCATATTTAAAAAACAAAAAAATCCAAATTCCAAAAAAATATAAATTTTATTTTACTTATTTTTTAAACCAAATATAAAAAAAATTCCTTTTACTTTCCTTTGAAAAAATTTCAATCTGAATCAAAAATCCAAAAAAAAATATAAAATCTTTTCAAAAAAAAATGAAAATTCAAAAATAAAAATCAAATTTCCCTTTTCTAAAAAAACAAAAATCCGTTTTGGTAAATATTTGAAAAGTTGAAATTTAAAAAACGAAAAAATTTACAAAAACGAAAACATATAAAAAAATTGAAAAGCCAAAAACAAAACAAAAATCAAACTTCACATTTGAAAATAAATTTCACTTGGTAAATAGTTTTCTTCCTTGTAAAAAAACAAACAAATTTTTCACTTCGTTTTTCAAATCTTGTTTCATTCTCTAAACTCGTTTCTAACTTCTTTCTCTTCTCAACTTTCACCTATGCATGAGTACTTGGACTCGTGACACAACAATAAATCATTGGACTTGCGACTCAACAACTAACCGTTTAACTCGAAAAAACGATCCTCCCGAAATGGCGAATGAAAACGCCCCTCGAACTCTTATGGATAGAATCTTTCTCGATAGAGTTTTTATTCCATCTTGCATCACGTTACCCTCCCCAACGGGTAACCATTTCAATATCCAGTCGAACCATATTGCCACGCTTTCAAATTTTGGCAATTTCGAGCAGATGACCCATACATTTTCTTGACTAAATTCGAACAAGTTTGCGCAACCATTAAACTCCAATAACTTTCCGATGATGGAATCGGACTTTGATTAATCCCATTTGCTCTTACGGATTACGCTAAGAAATGGTTGTACAACTTATGGATTATGTTGAAAAATGGTTGTATAGCTTACCATCGAACTCGATTAAAATATGGGAAGAATTCGTAAAAGCTTTCTTAAAAAAATTCTACCCCTTGGAAAAAATGAGTAGAATACGAAATGAAACTGTAAATTTTCATCAATTAAAGGGAATACCAATTGGAAAATATTTGAAAGATTCAAATTGGTTTTGATAAAATGTCCACACCATAACTTCGAAAAATGGACGATTTGCCATATCTTATAAGATGGACTCGAAAACAGCTCAGGAACCATGCTCGAATCAATGTGCCAAGGCAACTTTCTTGACAACATCACGACGATGCTTGGAAATTTCATGAAAACCTCGCCAAAAAGGCATCCTAATGGGAACGTTCAAACGAAAAATAAATTTACTCATACTCGATAGGATCTTCTGTTACTTTGGAAGCTAAGATCGATGCAATGATTAAAAAATTTGATAACGTTTTCTCATCGAATCAAATGAACCAAGCTTCCCAACCAATGTGTTATAAATGCAACGATCCTAATCATATAGTCGATTAGTATCCAAATTCTGTCAAACAAATCAATGCTTTCAATAGAGCCAAAAACGACCCTTTTCTCCAACATACAACCCTGGTTGGAGAAATCATCCAAATTTTGTTTGGAACCAAAACAATCCCAATACGAATGCGGTTTGTCCAAATTTTCAAGCATTCTCGAATAATGCTTCGAATCCTTCCTTTTAGCCCAACCATTTTCGACCAAACTTTGCAAGTCCATCTCATAATCAACCGCAACAATCAAATTTTCAACCAAATTCTACTCATCCTCCCCAAGACGATAAACGTTTAAGTTCACTTGAGAAAACTCTTGAAATGTTGGCTAAAGCAACTACTCAAGCCTTCAATCAAACAGCAATTTGCAAATTTTATTGACTTCGTATATGAAAAATACAAACCAATCAATTACAAAACTCGAAATGCAAATGAGTCAATTAGCCTCGTCTAAGTGAACGCGAACGTGGAACATTCCCAAGCCATCCAATTTCAAATACCAGAAATTAAAATGCAAATTCAAATCAAGCCCATGTTGTTCAAGATAGCAACGTCACCAAATTGAATGCTATCACAACTTTACATTCCGGTAAACAAATCAATAATCAAGTCGTTAACCCAAATGATTTACTGGAAACTTCTCTTGACACTTCTAAAGTAATGAATGAATCTGAACAGAACGCGGAGCCAAACGTTGAATTGAGTGCCAATCAAAATTCTTCTTCTTTTATTCGAATAGACCCGCCTACCGTGTATCGTGTACCATTTCCACATCGTCTTCGACCCAAGAAACACTCAGACCAAATGGAAAAGATGTTGGAAATTTTTAAACAAGTGAAAGTTAACATCTCGCTTCTTGACATCGTTCAGCAAGTCCCCACTTACGTGAAATTTCTTAAGGACTTGTGCACCCAAAAGCGATACACTCAAGTGCCTAAAAAAGTCTTCTTAGCCCCCAGTTTGAGTGAAGTCTTGTCCCAATCCATGCCCGTTAAATACAAAGATCCTGGCTGCCCTACGATTTCGTGTACAATTGGAGACAAGATAATTAACAAATGTTTGATAGACTTAGGCGCGAGTATCTACTTAATTCCATACTCCATGTACAAATAATTAGGCTTAGGTGAGCTCAAGCCCACAAAAGTTATGCATCAATTTGCCGATTGTTCCATTAAGAAGCCCGTAGGAGAAATCGAACACGTGTTCGTTCGAGTAGGGCATTTCATATTCTCTATTGACTTTATCATTCTCGAAACACAACCTATCACAAATCCTGTAAGTCAAATTCCATTGATTTTAGGTCGACCATTCTTAGCCACCTCAAATGCCTTAATCAATTGCCGTAACGGATCGATGAAAATCTCTTTTGGAAACATGACTTTGGATCTCAATATTTTCAATCTTGAAAGCCAATCAAATGAACGTCCCGACCAAACGTTGGAAGTTAGAGCCATTCACGAAAACTTCAAAAACGAGACACTTGAACTTAACGACGAACGGAAGCCGAGTACGAAAAATTGTTTCACGAAATTCCCAAAGAAATTGAATATACTCTTTCCTTTGAATCGCTTCCAGTTGAGTCCGAATCTCAACCCAATTCTTTAATGGAGCAACTCTCTAAGTTGGACCTCAAACCACTTTCCGATCACCTTAAGTATGCATACTTTGGTGAAAACGAAACTTGTCATGTCATCATTTTAATCGATTTTTCTCTTGACCAAGAAGCTTCTCTTCTCTCTATTCTTTCGAAAAATAGAGAAGCAATTGGATGATCAATCTCTGATATTAAGTGAATTAGCCTACTATTCTCCACCATCGCATCCATTTAATTGACGAAGCCAAACCTGCTCGCGAACCGCAATGAAGGCTTAACCCAAAATTGAAAGATGCAGTGCGTGATGAAATTCTTAAACTTCTCGACAATGGAATCATTTACCCAATCTCTGATAGTTCATGGTTAGCCCAATTCACATTTACCGAAAAAGTCTAGGATAACCATTGTCAAGAACGATTCAAACGAACTTATTCCAAACTCGCACTCAAACGGGTTGGCTTGTTTGCATTGATTATTAAAAACTATATGCCGCAACACGTAAGGATCACTTTCCTCTTCCATTTATCAACCATATGCTCGAAAGTTTAGCCGTCCATGAATTCTACCGCTTCCTTGATGGTTGTTCCGGCTATAACCAAATTCCAATCGCTTTCGATAATTAAGTGAAAACGACTTTCTCGTGTCCATTTGGTACCTTAGCTTAAAGACGTATGCCATTTGGATTTTGTAACTCTCCTGCGACTTTCCAACGATGCATAGTTGGCCTTTTTTTTGACATGATTGAACTCAATCTAGAAGTTTTTATGGAAGATTTCTCTCTCTTTGGCGATTCTTTTTTCCAATGTTTACATCATCTCGAGTTGGTTCTAAATCAATGTAAAGAACAATATTTGACTTTTAATTGGGAAAAATTCCACTTTATGGTCAAACAAGGCATAGTCCTTGGACATATCATCTCAAATAAAGGCCCTGAGGTAGATAAAGCGAAAATCGACGTAATTGCAAACCTAGCTATTCCCAAATCTGTCAAGGACATTCGATCATTTCTAGGACATGCTGACTTTTACCAACGCTTTGTGAAAGACTTTAGCAAAATAGCTCGTCCTTTGACGACTCTTCTCAGAAAAGACGTTCCATTTGATTTCAACTCTAGGTGTATCTCTTCTTTTGAACATCTCAAAAAAGAACTCATTTCTGCTCCAATCATTTGCGCACACAATTGGGATCTTCCTTTGGAAATAATATGTGATGCATCTACCTTTGTGGTTGGTGCTGTCTTAGGATAGCGTCAACAAAATACTTCATGTCGTTTACTATGCGAGTATGACTTTGAACAATGCTCAACTACACAACAACCAAAAAAGCTTCTAGTTGTCGTTTTTGTGATCGTAAAGTTTCGACCTTACTCGATAGGTTCACACATTACTATGTACACGGACCACTCTATGCTTCGATATCTCTTCGCTAAAAAGGATGCTAAAGTCTGTTTGATTCATTGGATCCTTTTACTTCAAGAATTTGACCTTTCAACTAAAGACAAAAAAGGAACCGATAACGTCATAGCTGATCACTTGTCTCATCTTCTGAATGCACCATCTTCTTTGCGAATCAATGAAAACTTCCCCAATGAAAAACTTCTTTCTATTTCTATTGATCCATGGTACGCTAATATAGTGAACTACTTAGTCCCTAAATAAACTCCCTTATCTTAGTCCAAACAGGACAAATGCAAACTCACGTCCCAAGTGAAATATTTCTATTGGGATGGTTCATACTTTTTCAAATATTATCCCAACCAAATCATCTAACATTGCATTTCGGATATTGAGATAAGGAGTGTTCTTTTGTTTTGCCACGATCAAGCGTGTGGTGGACATTTTGACCCTCGAAAAACTGTGGAAAAAGTGCTTCAGTGTGGTTTCTATTGGCCTTCTCTTTTCAAAGACTCATTTGAATTTTGTAAAATTTGCAATTGATGTCAAATGCTTGGACAAATTTCTCGATGAAATATGATGCCTCTAAACCTCATTCTTACGATTGAAATCTTTGTGTTTGGGGTATCGACTTTATGGGACCTTTTCCCAATTCTATTCGAAACTTGTATATTCTTCTCGCTGTCAATTACGTCTCAAAACGGGTCGAAGCCATTCCTTGCAAAACCAACAACCATCGAATTGTTGTGAAATTTCTTAAAGAAAACATATTTTCGAGGTTCGACATACCTCGCACAATAATCAGTGATAGCAGAACCCATTCTTGTAACCGTTCTTTTGAAACCTTAATAAAAAATACCCGATAACCCACAAGTTATCCACTCCATATCATCCTCAGACTTGTGGCCAAGTTGAAGTTTCAAATCAATAAATAAAATAAATCTTGGAGAAAACTGTTAACAAAAATCGAAAAGAATGGTCTCAGAAATTGACCGACACGCTTTGGGCTTACCATACCGCTTTTAAAACTAACCGTGGGATGTCCCCATTTCACTTAGTTTACGTAAAGCTTTCCATTTACCCATTGAAATTGAACACAAAACATTGTGGGCAATAAAGAACTTTAATGTTGATCTTGAAAAAGCTGGCAAAAACCCAAAAATACAACTTAACGAACTAGAAGAGCTTAGGAATGACGCGTATGAAAACGAGAAAATTCACAAAGTTTTTCATGACAAGTCAATCCTAAGGAAAATGTTTTTGCCTAACCAAAGTTCTTTTATACGACTCAAGACTTCATTTATTCTCTGGGAAACTTAAATCAAGATGGATCAGACCATTTGTGGTACGAATTGTTTTTCCACATGGTGCTGTAGAAATAGAAAACCCCAAGGATTGATCGATTTTCAAAGCCGACGATCATCGTTTTAAACCTTTCTTGGAATTTCCCTACAACCCTCTTTTGTAAATATGTACATAGTTTTCCCCGTTGCACTCATTATATCATGCATTGACTGTGGGGAAAGAGTCAAAAGTAAGTGTGGAGGGGGAGTCTCATTTTCATTTTTTTTTAGTTTAATGGCATTTTTTGAGTTTTCATTCTCTTTTAACTTAATTTTTTTTTCAAAATATCTAAATCTTAAAAACATTTTCTTTTTAGCATTTTGATTTATTTTAAAGAAACACTATGGGATAAGTATAAGTTTTGGTTAATAAATTGAAATTTTTTGAAAATATATTTGTCTTAACAAAAATAAAAATGAAGTTTGATTGCAAATAAAAATGGTGTAACTAGTATACAGGAAGGTTTGTATGTGTTAATTATTAAGTATGTTCTAATTGAAAATCTATGTTTAAAAAAGTGGTAAACTTAAAGTAAAGGATATAACATTTTTATCTTCTAAGTAATATGGTGCTAAGTTGATTTTGCAAAACTCTCTCTTTCTAAAAAAAAAGTAAAAAAACATTTGCATATATGTATATATATTTCTAACACCTAGAGTCATGTGTTCACACTCGTGTGTTCTCTCGTCATGCTTTGTATCCTTCTCATGTAACCCCGAAAGGCAGTGTATGATCGGTATATCCGGCCTCAGTTTATCTGAGTTAGGTGTATGTATATAAAAATTCTTTCTAATAAAGCCTACAGTCAATAATTGTTCACTCTTGTGTGTACACTCGCCGTGCTCTGTATCCCCCTCATATCAGTTCGCAAGGCAGTGCATGGGTAATGTTTCTGGCCTCAGTTTACCTGAGTTAGGCATATGTAAATATTGTTAATATCAATAAAATTTTCAAATAAGAGAGAGTAAGCAATTGAAGTATGAGCACCATTTTAACTTGTTTGATTTGACTTGTTATTGGGAAGAAATGAAAATACCACTTTGATAAACTTTGATAATCAACCAAGGATCTATTTCATAGTTACACTGTATCATCGACCAAAAAAACGAGTTAAACTATAGCCCATTTGTTTCGATAACTTCGTTTTATTGGAAATTTCGACGAGTAAATGACTTAAATTTTCAAGATAATGACCAAAACCTATATTTAACTTATGAGTGCTGATTTGAAAGTTAATCCTTCATCTGTAAATACTTTCAAAAACTTGCATTCATCCAATATAAATAAATCTTGCACTTTGTAAATATTTTCACTTTGCATTTAGATTTTGTGGGTAGTATCCACTGAAAACCTTCATGAGGCAACCCTCTTCCTACTGGGGACACCCAGAGGTTTAACGGCTAGTTGCATACGCTCAATGCAATCATGCTCCCTATGAAAACGGATTTATCTTAGTTTTCTTTTATTCGAGGACGAATAAAAAGATAAGTGTGAGGGTATTTGATGTACATGTAAATGTGAATATATTTACATCCATATTTTATCTATTTTTATTTAAATAAAAGTCATCTTGGGAATTTTAATATGTTTAAATCAAAATTCAATTATTGTCAAATCATCATATATTCATCTTCATTCAGGGGCAAAATAGTCATTTTTGTGCATTGTTAATTCGGATCATTTTACTTGAACATTTTTCATAATTTTATAGGAATTTGGATGCATATGGAAGATGGTTTCATGAAGATATATGCATGCACAAAAGAGTACAAAGGAGAGATGACGGAAATAATTCATATACATTATCATGGAGGGCCCCACCTACCCACCTACCTAAATCTACAATTATAAGCTAATGGATAACTAAATGGAGGTTAAAGCTTCATACATATTTAATAATGGATTAATTAGTATCTAATGGCTTGGTGGCCATACTTTTTAAAGGGCATTTTGGAAAGCACTCTAAAAATTGAATTAGGGTTTTATGCATGTATAAATAGCCCTCTTATGTACATGTAAATATCTTCCCACTCTTTAAAATTAGTTAGGAAATTAAAATATAAGTTGTAAGTTCTATGTTTCATGAAATAAAAATGGCTTCCTAGCCTCTTTCTCTTCTTTTTTCTACATGCAAAAATATACATCGTGCGTTTGTGATTATTTTTATTTAATTTTTTTTGACTATTTTCCAAACCGATAGAAAACTAGTCGTTAAACACTAGGACAACACTAGATTTAGCTAAGTTATTGACGAGGAATGTAGTTAGACTGCATGGAATTCCTAGCGGTATATTAAGTGATAAAGATTCCTTATTCACTAGTGAGTTCTGTAAGAGTCTACAGGATACTTTAGACCAATCTCAGTGTGAGTACTACTTACCATTCGCAGACTGATGGGAAAACTGAGAGAGTTAGTAAAGTCTTAGAGGATTTGTCAAGAGCTTATGTGCTAGATTTCGGAGGATCATTGGAAGACCATCTATGCTTAGTTAGGTTTTTGTATAACAACAGTTATCAGACTAACATAGGGATGACACCATTTGAAGCTTTGTATGAAAGGCCATGTAAATCTCCATTTTGTTGGTTAGAGATCGGGGATAGATTAGTTCTTGGTCCGGATTTGGTTAAAGAAGCTGTAGAAAAGAATGAGTTAATTTAGGCTAGAATAATGGAAGCTCATTCTAGGTAGAAGAGTTATGATGTTAAGAGATGGAAAGACTTAGATTTCTCAGCTGGAGATCATGTTTTTGTCAAAGTGTCACAATGAAGGGAGTGAACAGATTTGGTAGATCGGGGAAGTTGCCACCATGGTTAGTTGGACCTTTTCCTATTATAGAAAGGATCGAGAAATCGCATATAAGTTAGAGTTACCGAATAGTTTGGCTGGAGTCTGCAATGTTTTTTTATATTCTCATCTAAGGAAGTGTATTCGAGATCCAGAGACTATTATTACACTGACTGTGTTAGAAGATCTAGTAGTGGAATCAGATATGACTATAGTTAGAAAACTAATTCGTATAGTTATGAGAGATGAGAAGAGACTAAGGAACAAGATAGTCAGATTAATCAAAGTCCAGCGAAGCGATGACGATAGGCTGTACTTGGGAAACCGATAGCAGGATTATGGACACTCATCCTTACTTGTTTGATGGTATTTTTTACTTTTATGTTTGATTGTTGTAGGTACCTTATCGCAATTTCAAGGACGAATTTTTTTAAGGAAGGGAGTCTATAATGACCCTAATTTTAGCAAATATCATTTAGACATTTAATTGGAAAAATTAAATGAAATAATGTAAAGGGTTAGAGGAATTGAGATTTGACAATTAAACACCATCAAAATCTATACAAATGATTACAAAAGTTTTGGTATATAGTGTATTGAGTTTGGACAGAAGGAAATTGGGTGGCAAAGGCATGTTTACGGAGTGGGAAAGCCACCTCTTTTCCAATGCTTTCGATGCTATTGTTCAACCTTGTTTAAATGATGGTTGCGAAGGGTATGCTGCCGCATATATCCCTTCGTCACTATCTTAGCTGCTGCATTAGTACCTTTCGCCTTAGCCAGAGGCCACTTTTTACAACCTTTAAACAATGTATGCGAAAATGAAGACTTTCCTCTTCGTACCTTCCGCTGACATTGTAGCCGCCTTTCCCAACGATTTCGGAAGGTTGACTAGCCACTGCTACTAATAGTTTCGGAGGCAATGGTTTCGAAATGATAGTTTCATAGCTACCTTCTTCTCGAATTCTTTTACTTAAGGCCAATGCTTTCCTACGTGATGCTTTCGCCCCTGTTCCCTTCGACCCTATAGTTTTATTAGGTGTTGAACTTAATGATTTCGAAAGTGATGTTTTCAATGATTTAGAGTGGGGTTGTTCTAGGTTTTAAACAATGGTTTCGAAGGTATTATTTTGGCTTTATACCCTAATGTTTTCTAAGTTAAAAATGGCTTTAACTTATTTTAAAGGGATAGATAACCCCAACGATTTTAAGTTTTCATCAACATTGTTTTTGTGTAAAGCATACATCATGGAATAAAGATTTTGAGTAAAGCAAGGAGTATATTTTCCTTGTTTAAGTATGACTTAAAAGGGTTAAATAAATTTGAAAGAAATATTTTGCAAGGAAAATTAAATAGGTTGGTTAGCCCTAAGTACACGACTCAGATATAAACCAGATGGAACTGGTGTGGGGTTGCGCCCAATAATTTAGCTAGTAGCCCCTAGCTAATATAAGTCCAAAATTCTAGCGTGTAGAGCTTTATCACAAGCAAGACTAAAATAATGTTATGTGATATCCCAGAATTTTTGGCAAAATCAATTTAATAATCTGTATTTAAAATAAAATTGATTTGATAATTTTTGTAAATAAATTTGAATTGATTTAATAATCTTACTTTAAAAAATATTTAATTACTGGATTTATCTTTCAAAAGCTAATAAATTAGTTTCTATTTTTAATATATATATATATATATTTATATATATTGTAAATAGATAAATTTTGATTTGAAATTTAATAAACAAATAAAATCTTGTTTTTAAATTCTAATATACATTTTGATAATTTGGAGATTTGATTTAATCTAATATAACTTTTCAAAGCTATTTAATAAAATAACTATAGGGTTTTTAAAAAAATACTTTGGGTAAGTATTATTTATTTAAAATATCTTTTAATTTAGATTTTTTTAAATAAGATTAACAATGAAGATTTGTTTTATTTCTTTTTAAATATTGTTTAATAAAAATGATTTGTAATTAGATATTAAAGTTTAAAATACAACTAATAAACGAAACATTTGTTCATTTAAATAAAAAGTAATTTATAACCTCTTTTATAAATATACTTAAAATGATCAAAATTTTTATTTCCAAATAATAGATATGTGTATTGCTTTTATTTATAAATATAAGTGGTTTTATTTCCTTAAAATTATATATATATAAATAAGTATTTATAAACTAATTAATTAAGTTAAAATGCTTTTGTCTACATTTAAAATTAAGTAAGGATGTATAAAGACAAGTGTAAATATATAAAAGCTTCATTTAACATGTGTTAAGTTAATAAACAAGGAAATTAACAAATGTAAATATTTAGGACAAGTGTCATATAATTTTTATTTTACTTTGATTTTTAATAGATCATAAATTTAGTTATATAAACTCATACTTCTTCCATTCTTTTCTTTTTCTCATTTTCAATTCTAAACCAAGAAAATTTTTAGCTGAAAACTTATTACTTCAAAAAAAAAATCCTCAAATCAAAAGAAAATTTGAGAATCAAAAACCATTTTTCTCCAAAATATGTAATCTTTCCATATCAAAATGCAAATCAATTCCCTGTAAACTTATTTTCAAAAGTAAGCATGCATTCATTATCCTCAAGTCTGAAGCCTGTACATCATTTTTCTTCAACCTGGGATTGTTTCCTGCATACAACTTCATTTTCAACTTCAAAGCATTTTCAAATCAAGCACCAAAGTATTCCCGGTTTCTATAACATGCAAATCATTCCCTATAACACATTTTCAAAATGCAAAGCATTTTCAAAGCAAATCTGTTCAAGTCTGCATATTCTCTGCAATCTGAAAATTGGCTACTGCATGCAAACCTAGGAACTAAAGCAAGTTAAAAACATCAAATCAATTCAAGTTTTTAAAGCAAGGGAAATTCAGTTTTAAAGATTCAAAAGGGCTCTTCAAATTAAATGTGCTCTGTTCATCAGGTTTTAACAGGTGAGTAACTTCACATTTTAAAATTTAAGTATATAAATCTGGTTGTTTGATTTATCCATGGAAATAAGTTGGATTGTATATATTGATAAATACATTGTTGAGTGCGTGTGTGTATACGTATGTATGAATGAGATGCATGTTTGCTTCACCTAAGTCACTGTCTGTTTCCAGTTCAAGCTCAAGTTGATCAAAACGTTTTTTTGACCTGGTTGCTGTTAAGACTTAGTATTCAAATGAAACTGGTTTATTACATGACAAAGTAAAGTTTAAATTTTTTATATAAGTTAAATAATTTTGTATTGCTTGGAAATAAAACAACAGAGCAAAATTAGTATAAAGTGAAAATTCAAATTTCTCAATTCATAAATTCAGGAACATCAATTGAATCCTTGAACCAAAACATGATTTTTAAAACTGAAATTATAATTTTTACTTTAGGGATGAGTGT
Source organism: Allium cepa (assembly GCA_030765085.1). Lineage (NCBI taxonomy): Eukaryota > Viridiplantae > Streptophyta > Magnoliopsida > Asparagales > Amaryllidaceae > Allium > Allium cepa. The sequence goes on from CM060941.1 coordinate 1,050,936,472, forward strand.
GCACTTCTGGTTTGAACAGAAATGGTTGTTTGGGGAAGTTCTGATGATCCAAGTGATCGGGAACGATGTGGTTTCCATTGGAAGTAGTGTAGTGGTGTGTGAGCTCGGCAAATTTGTCAAAAAGGCGAATATATCATCGTGGTAGATGCGGTGGAGGATTGAAGTCTGTAGCCCTAGTTTGGATAGGTTGGGTATGTTTGATCGTCACGGCTTCTATGTTGAATCGAGTTGCTTGGGGTTTTGGGATATGGAAGCGTGGTGGTTGTCGAAGTAGTGGCCGGAAGTATAGGCACTACGGTGATCGAGAGGATCGAGATTTCGATTGTTCCAGGTTTTGATGTGGAGTTTCTGGTTTTGGTTCCAGGTTTGGATGTGAAGATTGATCTCGATTTAGAGTTGTTCTGGGATTTCTGATGATCAAGGTTGTGAGATGGGATGATCGGCGACTTGTAGAAGCCTTTGGCTATGATAGGAGATGGACGGTGTCACCGTGCATGTGCACGGTGCACCTGATTATTTTCTAGTGAAGTTGTGGTTAGTTGGAGTGGGGTTTTGTCTCGAGTAATTCTCGAGTAAATGGGAAATTTGCTTGAAGTTTGTTTGTATTTGACTCGAAGTAAAATTTAAGTGGCTCAGGTTAGAATTTGTTACAGGTTTAAAAACCTGTCCTGTTTTTAAAAATTTAAAAATGAAATTTAAATGGTAAGCAAAGTTTAAGTTAAAGTTTAAATATGGATTCATGTAAAATTTGAATCTTAGTTTGGGAATAAATAAAGTTTTTAAATTCAAATTGTTTTAGAAACTTTAAAGTGTTTTAGTAATTAAATGTTTAAATGATTAAAAGGATTTGAATTTAAAATGGAGTTTGAAAATGTAAAGGAAGGATTTTAACAAAGTTTAAATCAGAATTTTTAATCTGGATTCAAATCTAAGTTTGAATCCTAGGCATTGAAATGAAATGAAATAATTTTTTATAAATTTAAATGTTTTAATAAGTCTAAATGTTAAGGTATACTTTAAATATTTTGAATTTAAAAAGGAATTTGATTCAACTCTTTTAAAATTTCTTTCATAAGAAAGTATTCTTTAACATGTGAGTTTAAAAGTTTTAGAATTGGTTTTTAACTTTATTAAAGATAAATTGGTTTTCATTTTAAATCTTGAATTTAAAATGAAATTTGAAAGTAAATTTGAAATCAATGTTTCAAATGTGTTTGTGAATGATAATTTGACCATAGATAAAAAAAGGGTTTATCTTAAAGTTAAATTAGAATTTAATGATCTGTAATTCATTTAATTTTAAGGTAATTAAATGGATAATTAATTTATTTAATAAACTAATGAAATGAATAATTACTTAAAGTAATTAAGGGTTTTAAATTTAAAGGTTAAGACTAATTATTCTTAGAATAATTAATTTGTAATTTAAGAATCATTAATTAAATAAGATTAGGTTTTTAAATTAATTAATCAAGTAATTAAGAATTAATTAAGTTACAGTTAACACTTAGTTAATTAGATAATTAAAAATTAATTAATGGATTATTAAAGACTAATTAATTTGTAATTAATAATGGTTAATCTAAGTTAATTTCTTAAGAAAGAAATTAAAGAATTGTTAATGAAGGTCATTAACTTAAGGATTATTTAACAATTAATTAATGTGATTAATTTTAATAATTAATTATATTAATTAATTAAAGATAATCATTTGTGAATTTTTAAGTTTAATGACTTAATAGTAGTAATTAATGAATTAATTACTTAATGTAATTAATTTAGTTAAATGTGATTAATGTAGATTAATTAATTAAGTTTAATTAATTTAAACACTAGATGCTTGATAATAATTACTTAATGTAATTAATGGAGTGTAATTACTTAGTGAAGTAATTAATCGATACTACTGGATGTAATTAGTTGAAGATGATGTAAGAATGGAAGTAATTTGGATTAAATTACTTAGTAATTAATCAAGAGATTAATTAAAGATAATTAATTAAGGAGTAATCAATTTATTTAATGAAGTAATTAAGGGTAGTTAATTACTGAATGTGGTTAATCAAGTGTGATTAATAAATGTGGTTTAATTAAAGATTAATTACTTAATGTAAGTAATTAAAAATGTAATTAGGGTTTTAATATAATTAATGATGTAATTAAGGATTGATTAATTAAGATTAATTAATCAATAATAAGTGATTAAGGTAATTAATCAATGTAATTAATTAAGGATTGATGTAATTAATTATAGTTAATTAATTATTGAAGTAATTAAAGGTTAATTACTGAAATTGTTTGAGAAATTAATTGAAGGATAATTACTTGAATGTAATTAAAGGATAATTAATCAAGGGTGATTAATTAGAGGGTAATTAATTAATTATTTTGTAATTAATTAATGGTTAAGTAAGCAAGATTTAAAATCATGAAGTAATTAATTTAATTCACTTTAAATTAATTAGAGATGGAAGTAATTAATTTAATTCATTTTAAATTAATTATAGATGATGTGATTAAGTAAATCCTTGCTTATGTATGAATGGATGATTTTGATTGCCTTGAATGGTTTGAAATCTCAGCTTTGAGATAAGTAATGCGGTGTGATATGGATGCTTTGGTTGCATTAAGATGATAATATGAATTATCTATTTGTGATGATAATATGGCTTATCTGTTGTGCTGATAATGATGATTATCTATTGTGATGTTGTGAATTATCTATCTGTGTGTATATAGATGATAGAATTGAATTGTTTTAAAATTTAATACAACTTGGCCTTAAAAGACACGTTTTGGATTTCGATGAGACCGGGATCGGGATTCCAGATTTGGATATCCGAAAACCACATCGATCCAAATTAGCGATAGGTCATGAATTTGAAGTGAAGATGAAGATTCAGAGTGCAAGGATTATCGTCGTTAACTCTGAGGGTGATTCCTAAATGAGTGTAACGAGATAATGCCTTCGGTTTTGTTCGAACCTGGAACGAATTTGTATGGGTTGAATGCTTTCAGAACATCGTCAGGTGGACGATGAGCATTCTAAGATAGATGTGTTCTATAAAGGTAATCGTAGCCTCAAGCCTCATCAACCGGGAATGGCTAAAACAGGGGAGGTGCAGCAAGGCTAAGTGAGTCATGCCCAAGTAGGATGAGATTTACCCCTGTCTAGATGTCCCTTTTATTTCGGCTGTGTGGTGCGGTTGCTGATCACAACTAAGGGGTGGTCTTGTTCGGAACTGTTCAGTAAGGAATGGTTCCGGCCTTATGTTGCAGGAGATTTAGGGTGGATCCTCGGTACGTTGATCTAGGCCACGTACTGTGACGGACGGTACCCCAGTAGCCCTGCCATTGTATGGAATCCAAAATCCAATAAGTGCCATCGGTTTTGATTGTATCACCCACTTTTGTGGCTAGTAGCTGGAATTTAATCATGTAACAATTTCAGCTATTTCTTATTTACTTGAAAACCCTAGACCTATTATAATATCACTAGATTTCCTATCAAATGTTTGAGTTAGCGTAAGGTAAAAACTTTTCCATGTTTATGTGTGGGAAGTCTTACGTGATACCTTTTCTTTTCAAAGGTTTTCCAAAGTTAAGCAACCTTAACCTATTACTCACACCAGACCTATGTCTGACCCGGAGTTTATTTCTGTTTTTCTTAAACTCTTGGGTACTCAAATTTTTACGAGTAGCCAAGGGATTCAGGTTAGCTTTGACGAATTGTGGAGGAGCAATGGAGCAGGAGGCTTCTGCGTTATAGTTATATATAGTGTTCCGCTGTGTTGGTATCTCTGAGTGGTTTCTTTGTATTGTATTGAGTTGTAATAACTAAACAGGTGTTTATAACTATCTGTATTGTCTGTGTAACTCTGATAGTTGTTGTATACTATGTAATATTTCTGTTATTAATATAATTTATTCATTCCGCTGTTGGGATTCTGATGTTGTTTCTGCTTTCTCTTCTTTCTTTTCTCTTTTCAATCCCTTCCTTTCTTAAAGATGATGCGACTTTCTGGTCGTTGAAAGTCGGGTCGTCGCATTTGGTATCAGAGGGCTAGGTTGAGTGAATACCTAGGCTTTGGAGTGATTTCTTTCTTGAGAGAGCGTATTTGTAATTTTGATATATATATTTTTTTATTTCTACCTATATGTTGGGTTACCTGTTCGCGTTTTCCAATATAAGTTATAAAGGTTGATGAGGTAGTGGTGTGTGTTACACAACTACTAATGGTTGGAGTTTGAATATTTGAGGTTGGAAGTGTATTTGTCGAGACTGTAGAACTAATACCATCTCGAATGAGCTTTGTAGCTCGGTGTAGGAATTTCATCGATCTCTGAAGGAAACCTGTTAAGGTTCGGAGTCTATCTTTGACTTTGGAAGAGTAGAGTTTGGATCTGTCGGTTTGGAAGAAGTGAGTGATGGTATCTTGATACCTCAGGAAGTAGTAGCTTCGCGATGAGATGCAGTAATTATGGATGTGTCTGAAGATGTTTCTTTGAAATAAGAGTAATGAAGTGTGTCTGTTTCAGTGTTGCGGATGGGTTCAGCAGGATGTTGTGGTTGGCTTTGAGGTCCGAGTTTCTCGAAGAATTTTTGATTAGGAGGTCTTTGGCATCTGTGTCAGTAGTGTAGCTCGGAGTGTTCTGTGTGCCGGCAGGAAGGTCTTCTTGCTGAGCAGTTTTTCTGGAAGTGGAGTTCAGAAGCAGCAAAATGGATCCATTTCTTCGATGGATTGGCTAGATAAGAGTAAGCTGTTCTGATTGGTAAAGAGAGAACAGCTTCTTTGGATATTAGGCTGGGTTGATAGCAAAAGTGACTTGCGATATTTTGAGTGTTCTCTTGGGTTGTTGGAGATTTTCCGGATGTCTTCAGTGAAGTCAGAGGTTTGTCCGCATCTGGAGATCGAGTTTAATTATCGATTTGGATTCCAGGATTGGTTCTGGTGGTTCAGTTAGTAGAAGGATGGCTCCTTGAGATAGAGTTTAGTGAAGCAGCTCAGATTTTGGTGGAACTTCTGATTTTTCTTTTATGGATCCGTTGAACCATTTTTTTGGAATGTGTTGTCTAGTCTATGCTCGTGTTCTTCATCAGCGTTTTCTTCTACTTCAGACCAGAGTTGTGCAGCGGAAGCAGTTTGGGAGTACATCTGTTTTGTCTTTTTCGGATAAGGAGAATTGAGTTCAGTCTTCTGTTGTTTGAGGAGTAGATTTTGTGTTCTTGGTTTTGGATTGATATTGAGGAGATCATTGGGTTGGGTTGTTTTTGGTCTAGTTTGTGTCTAGTGGAATCAGCAAGGGTTGAGCTGATCGGGAAGGATGTAGGCAGACCAGGATTGTTCGAAGGAATTTGGATTTTGGAATCGGAGATTTGGTTTTGGATAAGATTTCTCCGATCCAAGGAGCTATAAGTTTTGGTAAGTCTGGGAAGCTAGATCCGAGGTGTTTTGGATCTCTTTTGTGTTTTGGTAAGATAAGTGCTTTGGTTTTCAAGAGTTAAATTGCCAATCTGGATAACTGGGATTCAATATGTTTCACGTATCTCTGAGGGAGTACGTATATGATATATTTCTGGTTGTAGAACCAGCAGTTCAAGAGGTTTGGTTGTTGAGTCAGGCTCGTCCGTAATCTGATATCCTGTTTAGGTTTGTAGATTTAAATGAGTGGGAGCTCTATAGCTTAGTAGTTTTGATTATCTGGATCCTATAGAGCGAGTATCCCGGTATTTATACTTGGGAAACTCTAGGAAATTCTATCCAGGATTTTTCTGGATAGTTAGATTTGTTTTGATTGGATGAATTGGTTGTTATGGTTTGCATATGGTTGATAATATATGCTTGTGATTTAAAATTAAATCTTTAATGAGATTATTAAATTACCTTTGTTTTAAATTTCGAGGACGAAATTCTTTTAAGGGGGAGGAATGTGATATCCCGGAATTCTTGGCAATATCAACTTAATAATCTGTATTTAAAATTAAATTGATTTGATAATTTTTATAAATAAGTTTGAATTGATTTAATAATCTTGCTTAATAAATATTTAATTAGTGGATTTATCTTTTAAAAGCTAATAAATTGGTTTCTATTTATAATATATATATATATTTATATTGTAAATAGATTAGTTTTGATTTGAAGTTTAATAAACAAATAAAATCTTGTTTTTAAATTCTAATATACATTTTGATAATTTGGTAATTTGATTTAATCTAATATAACTTTTCAAAGCTATTTAATAAAATAACTATAGGGTTTTAAAAAAATACTTTGGGTAAGTATTATTTATTTAAAATATCTTTTAATTTAGATTTTTTTTACATAAGATTAACAATAAAGATTTGTTTTATTTCTTTTTAAAAATTGTTTAATAAATGTGATTTGTAATTAGATATGAAAGTTTACAATACAACTAATAAATGAAACATTTATTCATTTAAATAATAAGTAATTTATAACCTCTTTTATAAATATATTTAAAATGATCAAAATTGTTATTTTCAAATAATAGATATGTGTATTGTTTTTATTTAAAAACATAAATGGTTTTATTTCCTTAAAATTATATATATAAATAAGTATTTATAAACTAATTAATTAAGTTAAAAAGTTTTTGTCTACATTTAAAAATAAGTAAGGATGTAAAAAGACAAGTGTAAGTATATAAAAGCTTCATTTAACATGTGTTAAGTTAATAAAAAAGGAAATTAACAAATGTAAATATTTAGGACAAGTATCATATTATTTTTATTTTTCTATGATTTTTAATAAATCATAAATTTAGTTATATAAACTCATACTTCTTCCATTCTTTTCTTTTTCTCATTTTCAATTCTAAACTAAGAAATTTTTCAGCTGAAAACTTATTACTTTAAAACATTCCTCAAATCAAAAGAAAATCTGAGAATCAAAAACCATTTTTCTCCAAAATCTGTAATCTTTCCATATCAAAATGCAAATCAATTCCCTGTAAACTTATTTTCATAAGCAAGCCTGCATTCATTATCCTCAAGTCTGAAGCCTGTACATCATTTTTCTTCAACCTGGGATTGTTTCCTACATACAACTTCATTTTTAAGTTCAAAGCATTTTCAAATCAAGCACCAAAGTATTCCCAGTTTCTGTAACATGCAAATCATTCCCTGTAACACATTTTCAAAATGCAAAGCATTTTCAAAGAAAATCTGTTCAAGTCTGCATATCCTCTACAATCTGAAAATTGGCTACTGCATGCAAACCTGGGGACTAAAGCAAGTTAAAAACATCACGGCAATTCAAGTTTTTAAACCAAGGGAAATTCAGTTTTAAAAATTCAAAAGTTCTTTTGAAATTAAATGTGCTCTGTTCATCAGGTTTTAACAGGTGAGTAACTTCTCATTTTAAAATTTAAGTATATAAATCTGGTTATCTGATTTATCCATGGAAATAAGTAGGATTGTATATATTGATAAATACATAGCCGAGTGTGTGTGTATACATATGCATGAATGAGATGCATGTTTGCTTCACTTAAGTCACTGTCTATTTCCATTTCAAGCTCAAGTTGATCAAAACTTTTTTTTGATCTAGTTGCTGTTAAGACTTAGTATTCAAATGAAACTGGTTTATTACATGATAAAGTAAAGTTTAAATTTTTTATATAAGTTAAATAATTTTGTATTGCCTGGAAATAAAATAACAGAGCAAATTAGTATAAAGTGAAAATTCAAATTTCTCAATTCATAAATTCAGGAACATCAATTGAATCCTTGAACCAAAACATGATTTTTAAATCTGAAATTATAATTTTTACTTAAGGGATGAGTGTGCACTTCTGGTTTGTACAGAAATGGTTGTTTGGGGAAGTTCTGATGATCCAAGTGATCGGGAACGATGGGGTTTCCACTGGAAGTAGTGTAGGGGTGTGTGAGCTCGGCAAAATTATCAGAAAGGCGAATATATCATCGTGGTAGATGCGATGGAGGATTGAAGTCTGTAGCCCTAGTTTGGATAGGTTGGGTATGTTTGATCGTCATAGCTTCTATGTTGAATCGAGTTGCTTGGGGTTTTGGGATACGGAAGTGTGGTAGTTGTCGAAGTAGTGGCCGGAAGTATAGGCACTACGGTGGTCGAGAGGATCAATATTTCGATTGTTCCAGGTTTTGATGTGGAGTTTCTGGTTCTGGTTCCAGGTTTGGATGTGAAGCTTGATCTCGATTTAGAGTTGTTCTGGGATTTCTGATGATCAAGGTTGTGAGATGGGATGATCGGCGACTTGTAGAAGCCTTCGGCGATGATAAGAGATGGACGGCATCACCGTGCATATGCACCGTGCACCTGATTATTTTCTGGTGAAGTTGAGGTTGGTTGGAGTGGGGTTTTGTCTCGAGTAATTCTCGAGTAAATGGAAAATTTGCTCGAAATTTGTTTGTATTTGGCTCGCAGTAAAATTTAAGTGGCTCGGGTTAAAATATGTTACAGGTTTGAAAACTTGTTCTGATTTTGAAAATTTTAAAATGAAATTTAAATTGTAAAGAAAAGTTTAAGCTAAAGTTTAAATACAAGTTTAAATATGCATTCAAGTAATTTGAATCTTAGTTTGGGAATAAATAAAGTTTTTAAATTCAAATTGTTTTAAAAACTTTAAAGTGTTTTAGTAATTAAGTGTTTAAATAATTAAAAGGATTTGAATTTAAAATGGAGTTTGAAAATGTAAAAGAAGGATTTAAACAAAGTTTAAATCAAAATTTTCAATCTGGATTCAAATCTAAGTTTGAATCCTAGGCTTTGAAATGAAATAAAATAAAGTTTTATAAATTTAAATGTTTTAATAAGTCTAAATGTTAAGGTATACTTTAAATATTTTGAATTTAAAAAGGAATTTGATTCAACTCTTTTAAAATTTCTTTTATAAGAAAGTATTCTTTAACATGTGAGTTTAAAAGTTCTAAAATTGGATTTAAACTTAATTAAAGATAAATTGGTTTTCATTTTAAATCTTGAATTTAAAATGAAATTTAAAAGTAAATTTGAAATCAATGTTTAAATGTGCTTGTGAATGATAATTTGACCGTAGATAAAAAAAGGGTTTATCTTAAAATTAAATTAGAATTTAATGATTTGTAATTCATTTAATTTTTAAGGTAATTAAATGGATAATTAATTTATTTAATAAACTAATAAAATGAATAATTACTTAAAGTAATTAAGGGTTTTAAATTTAAAGATTAAGATTAATTATTCTTAGAATAATTAATTTGTAATTTAAGAATCATTAATTAAATAAGATTAGGTTTTTAAATTAATTAATCAAATAATTAAGAATTAATTAAGTTACAATTAACACTTAATTAATTAGATAATTTAAAATTAATTAATGGATTATTAAAATCTAATTAATTTGTAATTAATAATGGTTAATCTAAGTTAATTTCTTAAGAAAGAAATTAAAGAATTGTTAATGAAGGTCATTAACTTAAGGATTATTTAACAATTAATTAATGTGATTAATTTTAATAATTAATTAGATTAATTAAAGATAATCATTTGTGAATTTTTTAAGTTTAATTACTTAATAGAAATAATTAATGAATTAATTACTTAATGTAATTAATTGAGTTAAATGTGATTAGTGTAGATTAATTAATCAAGTTTAATTAATTTAAACGCTGGATGCTTGATAATAATTACTTAATGTAATTAATGGAGTGTAATTACTTAGTGAAGTAATTAATTGATACTACTGGATGTAATTAGTTGAAGATGATGTAAGAATGGAAGTAATTTGGATTAAATTACTTAGTAATTAATCAAGGGATTAATTAAAGATAATTAATTAAGGAGTAATTAATTTATTTAATGAAGTAATTAAGGGTAGTTAATTACTGAATGTGGTTAATCAAGTGTCATTAATAAATGTGGTTTAATTAAAGATTAATTACTTAATGTAAGTAATTAAAAATGTAATTAGGGTTTTAATATAATTAATGATGTAATTAAGGATTGATTAATTAAGATTAGTTAATCAATAATAAGTGATTAAGGTAATTAATTAATGTAATTAATTAAGGAATGATGTAAATAATTATAGTTAATTAATTAATGAAGTAATTAAAGGTTAATTACTGAAATTGTTTAAGAATAATTAATTTGAGAAATTAGTTAAACGATAATTACTTGAATGTAATTAAAGGATAATTAATCATGGGTGATTAATTAAGGTGATTAATTAGAGGGTAATTAATTAATTATTTTGTAATTAATTAATGGTTAAGTAAGCAAGATTTAAAATCATGAAGTAATTAATTTAATTCACTTTAAATTAATTAGAGGTGGAAGTAATTAATTTAATTCATTTTAAATTAATTATAAATGACGTTATTAAGTAAATCCTTGCTTATGTATGAATGGATGATTTTGATTGCCTTGAATGGTTTGAAATCTCAGCTTTGAGATAAGTAATGCTGTGTGATATGGATGCTTTGGTTGCATTGAGATGATAATATGAATTATCTATTTGTGATGATAATGTGGCTTATCTGTTGTGATGATAATGACGATTATCTATTGTGATGTTGTGAATTATCTATCTGTGTGTATATAGATAATAGAATTGAATTGTTTTAAACTTTAAAAAAACTTGGCCTTAAAAGACACGTTTTGGATTTCGATGAGACCAGGATAGGGATTCCAGATTTGGATATCCGAAAACCACATCGATCCAAATTAATGATAGGTCGTGAATATGAAGTGAAGATGAAGATTCAGAGTGCAAGGGTTATCGTCGTTAACTCTGAGGGTGATTCCAAAAGAGTGTAACGAGATAATGCCTTCGGTTTTGTTCGAACCCGGAACAAACTTGTATGGATTGAATGCTTTCAGAACATCGCCAGGTGAACGATGAGCATTCTAAGATAGATGTATTCTATAAAGGAAATCGTAGCCTCAAGCCTCATCAACCGGGAATGACTAAAACAGGGGAGGTGCAGCAAGGCTAAGTGGGTCATGCCCAAGTAGGACGAGATTTACCCCTGTCTAGATGTCCTTTTTATTTCGGCTGTGTGGTGCGGTTGCTGATCACAACTGCTGAGTAGTCTTGTTCGGAACTGTTCAGTAAGGAATGGTTCCGGCCTTGTGTTGTAGAGGATTTAGGGTGGATCCTTGGTACGTTGATCTAGGCCACGTACTGTGACGAGCAGTACCCCAGTATCCCTGCCATTGTATGGAATCCAAAATCCAATACGTGCCATCGATTTTGGTTGTATTACCCACTTTTGTGGCTAGTAGCTGGAAGTTTATCATGTAACAATTTCGGCTATTTCTTATTTACTTGAAAACCTTAGACCTATTATAATATCACTGGATTTCCTATCAAATGTTTTGGTTAGCGTAAAGTAAAAACTTTTCCATGTTTATGTGTGGGAAGTCTTACGTGATACCTTTTCCTTTCAAAGGTTTTTCATACTTAAGCAACTTAACCTGTTACTCACATCAGACCCATGTCTGACTCGGAGTTTATTTCTGTTTTTCTTAAACTCTTGGGTACTCAAATTTTTACGAGTAGTCAAGGGATTCAGGTTAGCTTTGACGAATTGTGGAGGAGCAATGGAGCAAGAGGCTTCTGCGTTATAGTTATATAAAGTGTTCCGCTGTGATGGTATCTCTGAGTGGTTTCTTTGTATTGTATTGAGTTGTAATAACTGGATAGGTGTTTATAACTGTCTGTATTGTCTGTGTAACTCTGATAGTTGTTATGTACTATGTAATACTTATGCTATTAATATAATTTATTTGTTCCGCTGTTCAGATTCTGATGTTGTTTCTTCTTTCTCTTCTTCCTTTCCTCTTTTCTATCCCTTTCTTTCTTAAAGATGATGCGACTTTCTGGTCGTTGAAAGTCGGGTCGTCACATGTTACATGCAGAAAGGAATACACGGAATAATGATAGGTTATTGGTGAGCACGCAAAACCATTAGGATAAGTTAACCCTAGGAGTGGTAAGTTAAGGACAGACCATCCAGTATTGTGGACAACAAAAGTTAGAATATTTATTATGTCTGATAGGCCCGAGTCAGCCAGTGGTTAATGGCCAGCCTAATAAAAATATAATGTTAGGGTGGATAGTCCATTGATTACCTAATTTATATGGATATATGTTGTTGCTGCTGCTTTTATAATCAGTTTGATTGCAAGGTTTTATTTGGCATAAGATATGCTTGTAAAAGATATTAGTGATGGGAAACTTGTTCCGCTAAGTGGCGTGATCTCACTTAATATCGGTAAACCGGGATGTAATAGAGTTATTCATGTAGGATCGATTTCACCCTAGAGGGGGGGGGGGTGAATAGGGTGATAATGTTAATTATAAAAATTAATCGCGGAAGCTTATAAAATATTCAATTCAGATCATAGAATAGCAGCATAGATATCGCAGATTATAAATAACAGAAAAAACAGAACAACACAGAATTTACCCAGCCTCGGCAAAAACCTGCCTACGTGCTGCCCCCAAGGTTTCTACTAGAAATTAGATAGTCCCTCGCTTACCCACGTAAACTCGCTATACCCGCTATTGACTAATCTAACTCTACGCTCAAAACCTTGCTACAACTCAACCACCGAGTTGCGAATTCTCAAGCTACGCCACGTAGCTTGTCCCCTAGTCACACGACTAGAAATTTAAAACGGTTTAAAAAGAAAACACAAATTAAAAGCAAATTTAAAATACAAAACCCTAATTTAAAATACTATAACCCTTAAAAGTAAAAAGGTCGGCCCTCTTTGTAATTTATCTTGACCGTCTCCTTTTATTTCTTCGGCCCAATTTTTTTGAGATAATGGCGGCTCCGTGTTCGATCAAAATTAGGGCTTGTTTCTGAAGTTGCCGACCTTTGATTGCTCAATCGAAAATGATTTTCAGTTTGTTGCTTTCGTCGATTGCTTGGCTCTTTGAATTGTCTTCGGCTTCTTCAATTTGGTCGAGTTATTTGTCAAAAACGGTATGCGATTGTTCCTTTTTCGATGTTGATTTTTGCCCGACCTTTGATTCGAGTTATTGATATTTCTCTGTTGTTACTTGAACTCGAATCATGCCATTGCCGATGATGATTTGTGGGTTTTTATAGGAGTCAATTTCCTGAATTCTCGTTCGTCTGATTTTTTCAATTTTATGCTATCGGCCATCTGATATTTGTTGAACGATGATGATTTATTTGACTTTGTCAATTTCGTATTATCGTTGCTTGGCTCTCACGACTTTGAATCTGAACTGTTTGTTTTACAATTACGTCTCTGACTTGTTCAACATTTACTTTGGCACGAACTAGATACTCATACTTGAACGATTGGTGATTAATCTGACTTTGTTCAGTAGCACACGATTTTGATCTTGTTCGTCCCTGAACCTTACTGTTTTGCTTTAACCTGTATATCATTATCTTCGGTCTGATTTGCTCTAAAAGAATGGTGGCTTGTTTTCCTTTGACTTGTAGTCAGACATGATTGACTTGTTGTTTCGAACATGCTTCAATTCATCTGTACTTGGTGCCTGGTCTTGTGATATGATTATAGCCATAGTTTGCTGGTGCCATGATTATTGTTGCTGTACACTTATCTTGATACTTGCCTGGTCTGGTTCTCGACCTATAGTGTTCATGATGCATTTCTTTTTCATGATGTAGCTTGATTCATGTATACATTCATGAATTCTCTAGTTGACTTCCTGCCGTTGCATACACTTTGTCATTCCGGCCTTGAACCTGTACTTGTAGTTTGCATTCATGTACTTGCTGTCGTAGATGTTGCACTGCTTTATTCTGATTCACTTGCACCTGTCTCATTTCAGTTGTGTCTGCATTTGTCACTGTTGCCTTGAACTTGATTTTCTGATGTTGTTTATTACTGCAATACTTGTTGCACTTTTGTGGTCTGCACTGCTTGTTTTGAGTCACTTCTAAATGGTGCATTGTCACTGTGTTGCATTGTTATTGATACAAGGTTGTTCTGTGCTTTGATATTGTGACACTATTGCTTCAACTTGTCACTTGATATTGTTGACTGATATTCTCTTCACTTCATGTTTGCTGTCATTACTATATTGTTTCTGGCCTGTGCACATTGTTGCATGCATTTGCTATGACTTGTATCTCTGCATCCATTCTGGTTGGTGCAGTATTCATGTTGTTGTTGGTCTGGACATTTGGGTTTTTCGATGTTGTGAGTAATTTTGTTCTTTAGTTGGCTGCTGTGTTGATCTTGCTTGCATTGTCACTTGGTCGACACTTGCAGTTGTACTTGCTTTGATGCTGGTTTGAGGCTGTGTCATGTTTGAACATAGCACTCGTGTTTACTTTTTGATTTTCGCTTGAGTTGAATCCAGTTACAAAAACTCGGGTTTGACCTTGTGCTCGTGTCCTGGTGTATTGGATGTGAGTTGAACCCGGTTTTTTATTTGGGTTTGACCTGTGCTCACCTGTCCCTGTAAATCAATCAAGTGTATATATCGGCGTGCACGTCCTTGTGGCATATACAGTAATACACTGTGTATGTCACAAGTTGTTCGTGTATGATGAATTCAAATATAAATGATGACGAACAACCCAAATAACTGAGGCAAAAATTATTTTCAAAAACCATATTTTATTTTATATTGCAAAAATATTTCTTTTTCAATTTTACTGCGTTAGTGAATATTTTTGCAGATTTCTCAGATGTTGGATTCAAACTGGAATGAAGTTGAAGATAAATATGAGTGTGAGTGATATGTAGTGAGGTTATTAATGTAAACTGAATTGTGATGTAATTGTGATGTAATCAAAAATGTATATGTATAGTGAGAGCTTGAATTTGTACTATCAAAATTGTAATAAATATTTGTTTGAATAAAGTATTCGTTTGAATTCAAATTCCGTGTTATTTATTTTATTCTGCAAATATTTATTTAATCTGTGAAAAATAAAATAGTATATTATCAAATACATTTAAACGAATGTATATATGTTTATTATCATCAAACAAAAATCATATAAGCGCATATTCAACAATCTCCCCCTTTTGATGATAACAAACATATATTTAAGATTTTGAATATGTTAAATGTATTTGATCATTGATATATTCTAATTGCTCCCCCTATTTAAATGCTTCCTCTCTATACGATGCTCCCCCTACATATATGCATACAAATAAAAATATGCAAATGATCCTAGATGCAAATAGAAAATTATTTGACCTTTGCTTGATTTTATTTGACAAAATCTTAACTTTTCTCTCCCCCTTTTGTTATCAGCAAAAGAATAATAGTGTTAGAGAAAATAGAGATAAAGTAAATGATATCAATCCAACATTAAAACTCAATTGAATATAAATATTAAATTTCAATAAAAAATCAAACAAAAATTATAAATATTTTGTTAGGCGCATATTCCACTTTTAGAGTGATAGGGATGATATCATCATATAAAACCATACAGTTGTGTCTATTTGTGGTATATTTATATCAGGAATTTGAATATCTACTAACCATGCATAACCGTTAGGACTTTTAAATGAGATTAGTAGTATTCCAATTTTATTTTTAAAAAAAATGAATTCAAGTATCTTCTAACCACGCATAACCGTGAGGACTTTTAAATGGGATTAGAATCAACTTGTTTATTTTACAAATCAACTTTTGATATGCGTTCCATACATGCATAACCGCGAGGACTTTTAAATGAGCATGGAAGCACATAACAAATTCCAAGTAATTCACCCATGCATAACCGTGAGGACTTTTAAATGAGAGTGAATACTTTGGTATTTATTATTATTATTATTACCTTTTTTTTTAAAAAAATGAAAAATGAAAAACGAAACGATTCCTGTTTAAAGTACCACATATTGACAAACTATATAGAATTTTGATGAGTGATGGCCGTTAGAAATATGATAGATATAGAGATGGTCATGAAATTTTTACCAACAAATAGTTTTATAACTCTTGTTTAAATTTCTAAAGAAATTTATTAATTATACCGTCTCGAGTTATAATATATAATCAATATCAACGCTCATCACTTTTTCAATCACTATTTTTCTTTTCGATAATCATTTGGGAGTCAGATTAGTCAAAATAGTCATTTAAAATCAAATTCAAAAATAATTATGAAACTAATTTTTCAAAAATGAATAATCTGAAAATATGGTCAAAAAATGATTTTCTCCAGGGGGTTTTTAAAAGAAAATTTTCTGCTATTTGAAAATTATTTGAAATGAAGAATATGCAGATATTTTCTTTGAAAAAAAAAACGATGCAGTTATTAAATGTCTCAACAAAAATCACGTTTCACTAGTAATTTTTCTATCAACTAGATTACCAGTGTAATCTGCATCTGAATTTCTCTTTCACTCAAAATTATCATCAATTGAACTTTATAGACCAAAACATGAAGTGTGCACCAAAAATTTCAAATTCGATTTTAACAACAATTTAAATGACATTCTTTTGAATTTGAAATGAAGCCGTGTAAATAATCAAAAAACCGTGAATATAGAGTTAGCCGAATTATAACCAATTGTATAATTATCCAACAAAACACTATTTTTAATCCAAAATGAAGTAATTCAAAGAATCTAGAGATTTTTATAGTGTTTTTGGCATTGGAATATAATTGACCAACTATTTTGAATAAGTCAGAATCATCATCCTTTCATTAATCTCAATATTGGCTTATTTTAATTCAGAATATGGTGCAGATTATTACATTTAATATATCGTTTAAAACATACCATTACCTGTTTTACCTTTACGATATTTTTCGTCGTTGTCCATTGTGATTCTGTCACCTTTATACTAGGCTAAGGAACTTAGCTTTGTCGCCCGTTGCGTTTCTGGAACAGCCAAAATCCAGAGAACACTATTGTTGTTCCTTAGCCTGCCACCACACCTACACGATGAAAGATTTATGTGACCTATTTGTTTTTATAGGTCCATGATTGTTAGTGGCAGAAAATTTTGAAAAATAATTTTGTGTAGACCCAAAACTATTTATAATTATTCCCTTTGGCACCCAAATTTGTTTAACTTTGAGAGATTTTATATTTGTGCCTTTTGGAACCCAAATCGGTATAGTTTTCACATGTTTGGGTCTATACCGACAATTATTGTGATTGTGTCCATATTTTCTACAAATCGTGCACATTGAATTTTCTTGATTAATCTTGTTTTCAACAATTTTCGAACTATTATATCCAAGTCCTTGTTTAACCATATTAACAGTTTGCTTTCCTAATAGCATATTCAATGATTTTTCACTTTTTGAAAATTTATCTAAAGTCGTTGACAATTGTTGGACTTATGATTTGAGAGATTCATTTTCGTTTAACAACTGTGTGCACTTTTTAATAGAATTCTCTCTCCTAGTATTTTCATTCTCCTTTAAAATCAGAATTTCATTTTCAAGCGATTTTATTTTAATTTCTGATTTTTTAATTTCTTCATCAAATGTTGGACACTAATCACATTTAGGGATCCTACTTTGATAGGTTTTAACTAATTGATCAAGTTGTTTATTACATTCTATCAAAGTATATTTTTGAGATTCAAGTTTGGCGTATTTTTCCCTAAGTCGTTCAAAACAACCGTTTACTTCATGAAAATATATAAGCAACTGAGAATGGGTAAGTTTTGATACCTCACTTGGATCGTCATCGTCACTGTCAGTTGTATCACCTCGAAGACACAATTCTTCCTTTTCGCTTTCACTGCCAGTGCTTTGATCATTCTCGTCTATTTCATCCCAAGTGGCTGCAAAACTTTTCTTTTTCAGTTTCGTTCCGTGGCTGGATTTAATTTGTGGACAATCGGGCTTGATATGGCCGGGTTTGTTGCAATTATAACAAATAAACTTTTGTTCTTCCGAGTAGTCTAGTGCTTTGGCTATTCTGCTTTTTGCTTTTTGAATTCGAGCTGAGTTACCATGTTTTTGATTCCATTTTTTGAATTTCCTTATCAACAGCTCCAATTCTGCTGCTCCATCATCTTCATCGTTATCATCATCACTTTTGGTTGTTCCTTTGAGAGCTATTGATTTCTTTTGAGTGTCACCTCCTTCACGCTCTTCTTTGAATTTCATTTCTAGCTCATAAGTGGTGAGATTTCCGATGAGTTCCTCAACTTTAAGTTGTTTTAAATCTTTCGATTCTGTATGGCAGCTACTTTTGCTTCAAAGCTTCGTGGAAGGACTCTGAGGATTTTTCAGACTATTTCTAATTCGGTGTATGTTTTTCCGAGAGCTTTTGATTTGTATACGATATTGGAGAGTCGTCCGTACATCTCTTTGACATTTTCTACCTTCGCCATTTTGAAGTTCTCGTATTCGCTGCTTAGCATTGCAAGGCGAGATTCTTTGACTTGAGATGTTCCTTCGTGAGTCACTTCTAGTATGTGCCATATTTCCTGCGCAGTTAGACAATGTGAGACACAATTAAATTCAAATTGATCCAATGAACAGATAATAGAATTCATAGCTTTGACATTAGTATTTTGTAATTTATTTTCTAGTTCTGTCCATTGTTCCTTTGGTTTCTCTATTTCCTGATTATCTACAGTTATAGTTGGTATTCTATAACCTGTCTCAACAATATTCCAAGCGTCAATGGTTTTCAGAAAAATTTGCATTCTATTTTTCCAGTAAGCATATTCACCATTGAACATTGGTGGTCTAACTATCGACTGACCCTCTGCAAAAGCATTATCAAAAGAAGCCATTTTAAAAATTCAAATTTTTAAAACAAAAATCGATTTTTTTTGAAACACAAATTTTTAAAACAAAAATTGATTTTTGAAACACGAATTTTTAAACAAAAATTGATTTTTGAAACACGAATTTTTAAAACAAAAATTGGTTTTTGTAAAATCAAATTTTTAAAACAAAAACGGCTTTTGTTCCTTGCTCTGATACCACTTGTAGGATCGATTTCACCCTAGAGGGGGGGGGGGTGAATAGGGTGATAATGTTAATTATAAAAATTAATCGCGGAAGCTTATAAAATATTCAATTCAGATCACAGAATAGCAGCACAGATATCGCAGAATATAAATAACAGAAAAAACAGAACAACACAGAATTTACCCAGCTTCGGCAAAAACCTGCCTACATGCTTCCCCCAAGGTTTCTACTAGAAATTAGATAGTCCCTCGCTTACACACGTAAACTCGCTATACCCGCTATTGACTAATCTAACTCTACGCTCAAAACCTTGCCACAACTCAACCACCGAGTTGCGAATTCTCAAGCTACGCCACGTAGCTTGTCCCCTAGTCACACGACTAGAAATTTAAAACGGTTTAAAAAGAAAACACAAATTAAAAGCAAATTTAAAATACAAAACCCTAATTTAAAATACTATAACCCTTAAAAGTAAAAAGGCCGGCCCTCTTTGTAATTTATCTTGACCGTCTCCTTTTATTTCTTCGGCCCAATTTTTTTGAGATAATGGCGGCTCCGTGTTCGATCAAAATTAGGGCTTGTTTCTGAAGTTGCCGACCTTTGATTGCTCAATCGAAAATGATTTTCAGTTTGTTGCTTTCGTCGATTGCTTGGCTCTTTGAATTGTCTTCGGCTTCTTCAATTTGGTCGAGTTATTTGTCAAAAACGGTATGCGATTGTTCCTTTTTCGATGTTGATTTTTGCTCGACCTTTGATTCGAGTTATTGATATTTCTCTGTTGTTACTTGAACTCGAATCATGCCATTGCCGATGATGATTTGTGGGTTTTTATAGGAGTCAATTTCCTGAATTCTCGTTCGTCTGATTTTTTCAATTTTATGTTATCGGCCATCTGATATTTGTTGAACGCTGATGACTTATTTGACTTTGTCAATTTCGTATTATCGTTGCTTGGCTCTCACGACTTTGAATCTGAACTGTTTGTTTTACAATTACGTCTCTGACTTGTTCAACATTTACTTTGGCACGAACTTGATACTGATACTTGAACGATTGGTGATTAATCTGACTTTGTTCAGTAGCACACGATTTTGATCTTGTTCGTCCCTGAACCTTACTGTTTTGCTTTAACCTGTATATCATTATCTTCGGTCTGGTTTGCTCTAAAAGAATGGTGGCTTGTTTTCCTTTGACTTGTAGTCAGACATGATTGACTTGTTGTTTCGAACATGCTTCAATTCATCTGTACTTGGTGCCTGGTCTTGTGATATGATTATAGCCATAGTTTGCTGGTGCCATGATTATTGTTGCTGTACACTTATCTTGATACTTGCCTGGTCTGGTTCTCGACCTATAGTGTTCATGATGCATTTCTTTTTCATGATGTAGCTTGATTCATGTATACATTCATGTATTCTCTAGTTGACTTCCTGCCGTTGCATACACTTTGTCATTCCGGCCTTGAACCTGTACTTGTAGTTTGCATTCATGTACTTGCTGTCGTAGATGTTGCACTGCTTTATTCTGATTCACTTGCACCTGTCTCATTTCAGTTGTGTCTGCATTTGTCACTGTTGCCTTGAACTTGATTTTCTGATGTTGTTTATTACTGCAATACTTGTTGCACTTTTGTGGTCTGCACTGCTTGTTTTGAGTCACTTCTAAATGGTGCATTGTCACTGTGTTGCATTGTTATTGATACAAGGTTGTTCTGTGCTTTGATATTGTGACACTATTGCTTCAACTTGTCACTTGATATTGTTGACTGATATTCTCTTCACTTCATGTTTACTGTCATTACTGTATTGTTTCTGGCCTGTGCACATTGTTGCATGCATTTGCTATGACTTGTATCTCTGCATCCATTCTGGTTGGTACAGTATTCATGTTGTTGTTGGTCTGGACATTTGGGTTTGTCGATGTTGTGAGTAATTTTGTTCTTTAGTTGGCTGCTGTGTTGATCTTGCTTGCATTGTCACTTGGTCGACACTTGCAGTTGTACTTGCTTTGATGCTGGTTTGAGGCTGTGTCATGTTTGAACATAGCATTCGTGTTTACTTTTTGATTTTCGCTTGAGTTGAATCCAGTTACAAAAACTCGGGTTTGACCTTGTGCTCGTGTCCTGGTGTATTGCATGTGAGTTGAACCCGGTTTTTTATTTGGGTTTGACCTGTGCTCACCTGTCCCTGTAAATCAATCAAGTGTATATATCGGCGTGCACGTCCTTGTGGCATATACAGTAATACACTGTGTATGTCACAAGTTGTTCGTGTATGATGAATTCAAATATAAATGATGACGAACAACCCAAATAACCGAGGCAAAAATTATTTTCAAAAACCATATTTTATTTTATATTGCAAAAATATTTCTTTTTCAATTTTACTGCGTTAGTGAATATTTTTGCAGATTTCTCAGATGTTGGATTCAAACTGGAATGAAGTTGAAGATAAATATGAGTGTGAGTGATATGTAGTGAGGTTATTAATGTAAACTGAATTGTGATGTAATTGTGATGTAATCAAAAATGTATATGTATAGTGAGAGCTTGAATTTGTACTATCAAAATTGTAATAAATATTTGTTTGAATAAAATATTCGTTTGAATTCAAATTCCGTGTTATTTATTTTATTCTGCAAATATTTATTTAATCTGTGAAAAATAAAATAGTATATTATCAAATACATTTAAACGAATGTATATATGTTTATTATCATCAAACAAAAATCATATAAGCGCATATTCAACAATCTCCCCCTTTTGATGATAACAAACATATATTTAAGATTTTGAATATGTTAAATGTATTTGATCATTGATATATTCTAATTGCTCCCCCTATTTAAATGCTTCCTCTCTATACGATGCTCCCCCTACATATATGCATACAAATAAAAATATGCAAATGATCCTAGATGCAAATAGAAAATTATTTGACCTTTGCTTGATTTTATTTGACAAAATCTTAACTTTTCTCTCCCCCTTTTGTTATCAGCAAAAGAATAATAGTGTTAGAGAAAATAGAGATAAAGTAAATGATATCAATCCAACATTAAAACTCAATTGAATATAAATATTAAATTTCAATAAAAAATCAAACAAAAATTATAAATATTTTGTTAGGCGCATATTCCACTTTTAGAATGATAGGGATGATATCATCATATAAAACCATACAGTTGTGTCTATTTGTGGTATATTTATATCAGGAATTTGAATATCTACTAACCATGCATAACCGTTAGGACTTTTAAATGAGATTAGTAGTATTCCAATTTTATTTTTAAAAAAAATGAATTCAAGTATCTTCTAACCACGCATAACCGTGAGGACTTTTAAATGGGATTAGAATCAACTTGTTTATTTTACAAATCAACTTTTGATATGCGTTCCATACATGCATAACCGCGAGGACTTTTAAATGAGCATGGAAGCACATAACAAATTCCAAGTAATTCACCCATGCATAACTGTGAGGACTTTTAAATGAGAGTGAATACTTTGGTATTTATTATTATTATTATTACCTTTTTTTTTTAAAAATGAAAAATGAAAAACGAAACGATTCCTGTTTAAAGTACCACATATTGACAAACTATATAGAATTTTGATGAGTGATGGCCGTTAGAAATATGATAGATATAGAGATGGTCATGGAATTTTTACCAACAAACAGTTTTATAACTCTTGTTTAAATTTCTAAAGAAATTTATTAATTATACCGTCTCGAGTTATAATATATAATCAATATCAACGCTCATCACTTTTTCAATCACTATTTTTCTTTTCGATAATCATTTGGGAGTCAGATTAGTCAAAATAGTCATTTAAAATCAAATTCAAAAATAATTATGAAACTAATTTTTCAAAAATGAATAATCTGAAAATATGGTCAAAAAATGATTTTCTCCAGGGGGTTTTTAAAAGAAAATTTTCTGCTATTTGAAAATTATTTGAAATGAAGAATATGCAGATATTTTCTTTGAAAAAAAAAACGATGCTGTTATTAAATGTCTCAACAAAAATCACGTTTCACTAGTAATTTTTCTATCAACTAGATTACCAGTGTAATCTGCATCTGAATTTCTCTTTCACTCAAAATTATCATCAATTGAATTTTATAGACCAAAACATGAAGTGCGCACCAAAAATTTCAAATTCGATTTTAACAACAATTTAAATGACATTCTTTTGAATTTGAAATGAAGCCGTGTAAATAATCAAAAAACCGTGAATATAGAGTTAGCCGAATTATAACCAATTGTATAATTATCCAACAAAACACTATTTTTAATCCAAAATGAAGTAATTCAAAGAATCTAGAGATTTTTATAGTGTTTTTGGCATTAGAATATAATTGACCAACTATTTTGAATAAGTCAGAATCATCATCCTTTCATTAATCTCAATATTGGCTGATTTTAATTCAGAATATGGTGCAGATTATTACATTTAATATATCGTTTAAAACATACCATTACCTGTTTTACCTTTACGATATTTTTCGTCGTTGTCCATTGTGATTCTGTCACCTTTATACTAGGCTAAGGAACTTAGCTTTGTCGCCCGTTGCGTTTCTGGAACAGCCAAAATCCAGAGAACACTATTGTTGTTCCTTAGCCTGCCACCACACCTACACGATGAAAGATTTATGTGACCTATTTGTTTTTATAGGTCCATGATTGTTAGTGGCAGAAAATTTTGAAAAATAATTTTGTGTAGACCCAAAACTATTTATAATTATTCCCTTTGGCACCCAAATTTGTTTAACTTTGAGAGATTTTATATTTGTGCCTTTTGGAACCCAAATCGGTATAGTTTTCACATGTTTGGGTCTATACCGACAATTATTGTGATTGTGTCCATATTTTCTACAAATCGTGCACATTGAATTTTCTTGATTAATCTTGTTTTCAACAATTTTCGAACTATTATATCCAAGTCCTTGTTTAACCATATTAACAGTTTGCTTTCCTAATAGCATATTCAATGATTTTTCACTTTTTGAAAATTTATCTAAAGTCGTTGACAATTGTTGGACTTATGATTTGAGAGATTCATTTTCGTTTAACAACTGTGTGCACTTTTTAATAGAATTCTCTCTCCTAGTATTTTCATTCTCCTTTAAAATCAGAATTTCATTTTCAAGCGATTTTATTTTAATTTCTGATTTTTTAATTTCTTCATCAAATGTTGGACACTTATCACACTTAGGGATCCTACTTTGATAGGTTTTAACTAATTGATCAAGTTGTTTATTACATTCTATCAAAGTATCTTTTTGAGATTCAAGTTTGGCGTATTTTTCCCTAAGTCGTTCAAAACAACCGTTTACTTCATGAAAATATATAAGCAACTCAGAATGGGTAAGATTTGATACCTCACTTGGCTCGTCATCGTCACTGTCAGTTGTATCACCTCGAAGACACAATTCTGCCTTTTCGCTTTCACTGCCAGTGCTTTGATCATTCTCGTCTATTTCATCCCAAGTGGCTGCAAAACTTTTCTTTTTCAGTTTCTTTCCGTGACTGGATTTAATTTGTGGACAATCGGGCTTGATATGGCCGGGTTTGTTGCAATTATAACAAATAAACTTTTGTTCTTTCGAGTAGTCTAGTGCTTTGGCTATTCTGCTTTTTGCTTTTTGAATTCGAGCTGAGTTACCATGTTTTTGATTCCATTTTTTGAATTTCCTTATCAACAGCTCCAATTCTGCTGCTCCATCATCTTCATCGTTATCATCATCACTTTTGGTTGTTCCTTTGAGAGCTATTGATTTCTTTTGAGTGTCACCTCCTTCACGCTCTTCTTTGAATTTCATTTCTAGCTCATAAGTGGTGAGATTTCCGATGAGTTCCTCAACTTTAAGTTGTTTTAAATCTTTCGATTCTTGTATGGCAGTTACTTTTGCTTCAAAGCTTCGTGGAAGGACTCTGAGGATTTTTCAGACTATTTCTAATTCGGTGTATGTTTTTCCGAGAGCTTTTGATTTGTATACGATATTGGAGAGTCGTCCGTACATCTCTTTGACATTTTCTTCCTTCGCCATTTTGAAGTTCTCGTATTCGCTGCTTAGCATTGCAAGGCGAGATTCTTTGACTTGAGATGTTCCTTCGTGAGTCACTTCTAGTATGTGCCATATTTCCTGCGCAGTTAGACAATGTGAGACACAATTAAATTCAAATTGATCCAATGAACAGATAATAGAATTCATAGCTTTGGCATTAGTATTTTGTAATTTATTTTCTAGTTCTGTCCATTGTTCCTTTGGTTTCTCTATTTCCTGATTATCTACAGTTATAGTTGGTATTCTATAACCTGTCTCAACAATATTCCAAGCGTCAATGGTTTTCAGAAAAATTTGCATTCTATTTTTCCAGTAAGCATATTCACCATTGAACATTGGTGGTCTAACTATCGACTGACCCTCTGCAAAAGCATTATCAAAAGAAGCCATTTTAAAAATTCAAATTTTTAAAACAAAAACCGATTTTTTTTGAAACACAAATTTTTAAAACAAAAATTGATTTTTGAAACATGAATTTTTAAACAAAAATTGATTTTTGAAACACGAATTTTTAAAACAAAAATTGGTTTTTGTAAAATCAAATTTTTAAAAAAAAAACGGCTTTTGTTCCTTGCTCTGATACCACTTGTAGGATCGATTTCACCCTGGAGGGGGGGGGGGGGGGTGAATAGGGTGATAATGTTAATTATAAAAATTAATCGCGGAAGCTTATAAAATATTCAATTCAGATCACAGAATAGCAGCACAGATATCGCAGAATATAAATAACAGAAAAACAGAACAACACAGAATTTACCCAGCTTCGGCAAAAACCTGCCTACATGCTTCCCCCAAGGTTTCTACTAGAAATTAGATAGTCCCTCGCTTACACACGTAAACTCGCTATACCCGCTATTGACTAATCTAACTCTACGCTCAAAACCTTGCCACAACTCAACCACCGAGTTGCGAATTCTCAAGCTACGCCACGTAGCTTGTCCCCTAGTCACACGACTAGAAATTTAAAACGGTTTAAAAAGAAAACACAAATTAAAAGCAAATTTAAAATACAAAACCCTAATTTAAAATACTATAACCTTTAAAAGTAAAAAGGCCGGCCCTCTTTGTAATTTATCTTGACCGTCTCCTTTTATTTCTTCGGCCCAATTTTTTTGAGATAATGGCGGCTCCGTGTTCGATCAAAATTAGGGCTTGTTTCTGAAGTTGCCGACCTTTGATTGCTCAATCGAAAATGATTTTCAGTTTGTTGCTTTCGTCGATTGCTTGGCTCTTTGAATTGTCTTTGGCTTCTTCAATTTGGTCGAGTTATTTGTCAAAAACGGTATGCGATTGTTCCTTTTTCGATGTTGATTTTTGCTCGACCTTTGATTCGAGTTATTGATATTTCTCTGTTGTTACTTGAACTCGAATCATGCCATTGCCGATGATGATTTGTGGGTTTTTATAGGAGTCAATTTCCTGAATTCTCGTTCGTCTGATTTTTTCAATTTTATGTTATCGGCCATCTGATATTTGTTGAACGATGATGACTTATTTGACTTTGTCAATTTCGTATTATCGTTGCTTGGCTCTCACGACTTTGAATCTGAACTGTTTGTTTTACAATTACGTCTCTGACTTGTTCAACATTTACTTTGGCACGAACTTGATACTGATACTTGAACGATTGGTGATTAATCTGACTTTGTTCAGTAGCACACGATTTTGATCTTGTTCGTCCCTGAACCTTACTGTTTTGCTTTAACCTGTATATCATTATCTTCGGTCTGGTT
Source organism: Allium cepa (assembly GCA_030765085.1). Taxonomy (NCBI): domain Eukaryota; kingdom Viridiplantae; phylum Streptophyta; class Magnoliopsida; order Asparagales; family Amaryllidaceae; genus Allium; species Allium cepa. Next base: position 1,050,963,186 of record CM060941.1, read on the forward strand.
TGCTCTAAAAGAATGGTGGCTTGTTTTCCTTTGACTTGTAGTCAGACATGATTGACTTGTTGTTTCGAACATGCTTCAATTCATCTGTACTTGGTGCCTGGTCTTGTGATATGATTATAGCCATAGTTTGCTGGTGCCATGATTATTGTTGCTGTACACTTATCTTGATACTTGCCTGGTCTGGTTCTCGACCTATAGTGTTCATGATGCATTTCTCTTTCATGATGTAGCTTGATTCATGTATACATTCATGTATTCTCTAGTTGACTTCCTGCCGTTGCATACACTTTGTCATTCCGGCCTTGAACCTGTACTTGTAGTTTGCATTCATGTACTTGCTGTCGTAGATGTTGCACTGCTTTATTCTGATTCACTTGCACCTGTCTCATTTCAGTTGTGTCTGCATTTGTCACTGTTGCCTTGAACTTGATTTTCTGATGTTTTTTATTACTGCAATACTTGTTGCACTTTTGTGGTCTTCACTGCTTGTTTTGAGTCACTTCTAAATGGTGCATTGTCACTGTGTTGCATTGTTATTGATACAAGGTTGTTCTGTGCTTTGACATTGTGACACTATTGCTTCAACTTGTCACTTGATATTGTTGACTGATATTCTCTTCACTTCATGTTTACTGTCATTACTATATTGTTTCTGGCCTGTGCACATTGTTGCATGCATTTGCTATGACTTGTATCTCTGCATCCATTCTGGTTGGTGCAGTATTCATGTTGTTGTTGGTCTGGACATTTGGGTTTGTCGATGTTGTGAGTAATTTTGTTCTTTAGTTGGCTGCTGTGTTGATCTTGCTTCCATTGTCACTTGGTCGACACTTGCAGTTGTACTTGCTTTGATGCTGGTTTGAGGCTGTGTCATGTTTGAACATAGCATTCGTGTTTACTTTTTGATTTTCGCTTGAGTTGAATCCAGTTACAAAAACTCGGGTTTGACCTTGTGCTCGTGTCCTGGTGTATTGCATGTGAGTTGAACCCGGTTTTTTATTTGGGTTTGACCTGTGCTCACCTGTCCCTGTAAATCAATCAACTGTATATATCGACGTGCACGTCCTTGTGGCATATACAGTAATACACTGTGCATGTCACAAGTTGTTCGTGTATGATGAATTCAAATATAAATGATGACGAACAACCCAAATAACTGAGGCAAAAATTATTTTCAAAAACCATATTTTATTTTATATTGCAAAAATATTTCTTTTTCAATTTTACTGCGTTAGTGAATATTTTTGCAGATTTCTCAGATGCTGGATTCAAACTGGAATGAAGTTGAAGATAAATATGAGTGTGAGTGATATGTAGTGAGGTTATTAATGTAAATTGAATTGTGATGTAATTGTGATGTAATCAAAAATGTATATGTATAGTGAGAGCTTGAATTTGTACTATCAAAATTATAATAAATATTTGTTTGAATAAAATATTCGTTTGAATTCAAATTCCGTGTTATTTATTTTATTCTGCAAATATTTATTTAATCTGTGAAAAATAAAATAGTATATGATCAAATACATTTAAACGAATGTATATATGTTTATTATCATCAAACAAAAATCATATAAGCGCATATTCAACAATTCACACCAGGATTTATGTCTGACTCTAGGTTAATGATTTCCCCTTAAACTTTTGGGTACTCAAAATTTAATTTAAGTAGATTGAGATTTAAGGTATTTCAGGTTTTAGTAGATGACGAAAAAAGCTTTTGAAGACATATAGGAGGCAAGGACTAGCTATTTAGGAGTCTATCCATTATTGTTTCCCCTGTGATGTATTTATTGACTGATATGTCTATTTAGTACTTTCATCACCAAAGGGGCATCTTCATATGTCACTCTTGTTGTATTTTGTAATAATTTTATTTATCTAAACTTGAGAATCATTTTGGGATTATGTAACTGAATTTGAAATATTGATTTGAAATGTACTCCAAAGAGTTATTTTGAAATCCGTGTTGGTTTTTTTTCATATTCATGTGCTTTTGATATTATGGATACAATTAACATTATTGTATTTCGTCATCGGAAGTTAATATATCGATGACTGCAACATCTGTAGCGATTAGCTATGGGCGTCTGAATAAAGGATGTTGCAATTATTCCCGAGACTATATCTAGTGTATGGTCAATTTTCGTCTCTTACATCTATATGATTAATATGTATACAACTTTTCCTTTTCTAGCAGACGGCCTATTCTTTATTGATTGTATATACAGAGGTTAATTATTTTATTTTATGAGTTCGATAGACCCGAGATTATATTTATTAGGGAATTACCTTGTGCTAGCACAATCATGTTGATTTCTGTGGTTTGATGATGATATTTATTATTTGAGAACGAGAGATAAACTTGGGAATTGCTATGTGCTAACCAGATTATACTTGGTGGTATCTCAAGTATTGATGTTTTTGGAATCAGATGATGATTTTGATATGGATAATTCACCCAATTGACATTGATTATGTGATTCATTGTTTGATGTGATTTTACATGGATGATGACATCTTTATGCATGGTTTATGATGGCCGATGTCTTGAGTTATTGTAATATTGTTTATCATATTATTATACCACACATATATCATGTTATATATGTATATTGACACCTACAGTTTGACATGGTCCAACCCGTGTATTATTTACGTAATGCACGGGTCGATTCGAAACATTTCAAGTTCAGAGATGAAGAGACCGGCTTGTATTTTGTGGGCATAATGGAGACTTGATATTTAGGATTTATGGAACATTGTTTTAAGATATAGATTCGTTATATGCTTGCAATTGAGTTGTATATATTGTAGATACGTTGTATATTATTTTAGATAGAGAGTATTTGAGATATTTTATTTTCACGCCGTCTCTTAAATATTTCATATTGTATTTTATTGCTGCGATACCGATTCTGTGTTCTCTATCATTTATTATATACTGTGTATTGTTATACCTTAGGGACAGGCATGTTTATTGCTTTGTGTCGATTACATATAGATGAGTTGTATAGTCGATTTTGAAATATATATCAATGTTAGCCCAAGGGAATATTCATGTGTGTAGCCTATATCGTCTTATTCTTCGTATTATTTGACAAGTTTACTAAGTGATACTCTTGGATAGTATGAATGTAGAGGTGTGGCATTTCACTGTATTAAAGCTGGTTGCTGTGTGCACAGGATAGGGGGTTCTCGCATTGTGATCAATGGAAATATTTGACTCTTACCCTTACATGTCCCATTTTCGGTTGGTTCTTGTGTGACAGTCGAGAGGCCGGCCGTAAAACATTGTGTCTGAGGTACCAGCAGTGGCTGCATCAGGGTTAGTCATGAGAGAACTATTTCATTTGGTATCCGAGCAGGTTCAAAATAATACATTGTATATATATGAGACATGAGTCATGACCTTAGTTGATACTTAGAGTCCCTGTCTCCTTGTGTGTGATTGGTAGTTACCCTATAATAAGGGATAATAGGTGTACATGATGAGTACTGGGGTAATCATCAAGGGGCATACTTGTGTTATATATATATATATATATATATATATATATGTATGTATGTATGTATATAATATTTTCCCTTCTAATTATTTTGAATGATTGTGATCTAACCAATAGTTTTAGTATTGTTATTGAATATTGGAACTTTTGTGACCTGTGATTCATTAATTATAGTTTGATATGTTGTTAATCAGAGTGCACAGTGGAAATCAATGAATTTTTTTCGTTAAGCATATTGATTATTTATTTCTTATGTATGATTGATTGGTTGATGTTTATTATATTAAATTTCTAATTGTTGATAGGATTAATATTGAGTAGGAATCATTTCTTGAAGATTAGAAGCCTACTCAAATATTGATAAATAAAACCTTTCGATGTCTTCAGTGGTGAAGTTACCGCTAGAGAAATTATGAATTATATTTTTGTTTAAGATAATATATTATTTATAAATATTAGTTAGAATTGTGAAATGAATATAATTTTAGGTGTTTACTTGTTGTTATAAACGAATGAGTATGATGTTTGCTTATTGATGTGCGATGATTGATATTTTATGTGTGACATTCAAACTATTAAAAGTGATTTGATTATTTTAATGTATGTTTGGAAAGAACTTGTAAATATTTCAAAGTAAGCCAGTATGTGTTTATACAAATTGTTGAAAATCTTCTATCTCATATATATAATGTATTAGATAGTTTTATGAAACTAAGGAAATGTTTTAAATTATAAATCTTTTGGTAATACGCACACACACATGGACGTTCAATTTGGATATGTTTTGAAATGAAATAAAATAGTTATTTTAAGATAAAAGTACAATTATTGAAAGGATATATTTATTATTGGAAGATATTTTCATGTAAAATCTTTGTTAATCTGCTTGTTAAGTGCATTATGAATTCTGGTCGATGTGTCCGGCTAACGTTATCGGTAGGGATTCCTAAAAACTAAGACGAGGCATATGGATATTATTTTTATAAGGATTTTAGTATTTTGAAATGTTTAAAGTGCTTTGTAAAGATCTCAATGTTTGAAAAGCTAGAAAATATTTGGAAAAGATTGAAATGTTTTGAAAGAATCAAATATTTTAACAATATAAAAGTGATATTTTGAGTGATAATACAATAGTTTTAGGAAGGGTTATAAAATACATTGTTTTGAAGAAAGGTAATGGTATAATTTTGGAAAGGATGTTTTGAAGATGAAGTAAAATCTTAAAAGAAATATCATGAGTTATATTTTGAAATTTTTGAGTACTTTGATTTTGTTATTATAGAAAATTATAGAAATTATATAATGTTTTTGATAAATTATTTAAAGTGGATTAGAACAAAAGAGTATACCATTTGGAGAGGTATTTTTGGAAATTAATTTGAGATGATAAATAAATACACACACATATTATATAAGAAATGATATGTTCGGAATGATAAAGAAATTTTATAATGTATATATTTTAAGCGATGAATGCAGCCAATAAATCTTAGTAGACAATTGTGATAGTTTGCAAGGCAGTGTTGATTATATGTTCAACATTGCAGCTAAATAAGATTGTCGTTACTAGAATATACGGTGAGGCAATGTTGATATCTTTTAAAATATTTATAGATTTGATACACACACACATACACACATACATTATATTGAAATGACTTATGTGTGTATGACTTGAAATTGGTTGCTATGGATGTCAGAGTATGAATATAGTAATTTATAGCTAGTAAAACAAATTTTGTGTGTGTGTTCATGTGTGTGTGTGTGTTTTAATAATAATTTATGTGAATATGTAATATTTTAAATAGTTTAGATATTTTGATTGGTATGAATGTGGAATATTATAGAGAAGAATAATTTTCTAGATTTAATATTTTGGGATTAAGGGAAATTTATAAAGAAAGTGTATATATTATAATACTAATTAATGAATATTAGTAAAGGTTATATTATAGAGGTGTAAAGTATATTACATACTAGAAAGGATTTGCAAAGTTAATAACGAAAGAATTTGGGAATGTACTTAATTTAATGTTAGTTAGAACATAATATTTTGAGGAAAAAAATATCTTTTATTTACGAATATTATTAACTACTAGAAGCTGAATTAGTTTGATTTTAATTTCAAAATTTAATATTAAATGAATTTTGATAATTTTCTTTTGGATGAAGAAGAAATTTTTATGGAAATTTTTCGTGTTAAAGTATTTTGGAAGAATGTAAAGATTTTGATATTAGATGGAAGTATTTATTTGAGAATTGTTTTGGTAAGAGATATAGTTTTGGTTTTGAAATGCTAAATTTTATAACTATGTTTAAATGTCCTCTATAGTGCGTGCGTGTGTGTGTCTCTGTGTGTGTCTATGTGTAAAGAGTTTTGAAAAGAGGTTAAATATTCTGATATTTTGAAATTATAATATTTTAATTGAAAGGGGATTGTTTTATACGAAAGAATTTGAATAGACTAGTTTTCAAAATTATAAATTGATATTAGTAAGTTTAAAATAATGTTTTATAATAAAAGTGTACTAATAAGTTATATTAAGTAAATTCTTAAAAAGGAAGGCCCCGTTTGGTTTTTCATTTTTAGTTTTGTGTTTTCATTCAAAAAATTTGCACACCACGCATGTATTTTTTGAAAAAATCCAATTTGAAAAATGAGGTTAACATATAAAGTGGAAAACAATTTTTTTTCATATTTGAAAAATAGAAAAAAATGCAAAAACAATCCATCAACTCCACCGTCCCTCCATCACCCCTTCGTCATCATCGTAATGGTCTAAAATTTCAAATTTCTCTTTCGTTATCCTTATGTTTTGTTATTGAATGTCAAAAATGCAAAACACAACAACACAAAATGGAACCAAACAGACCCGAATATTTTTGAAAAGTACTTATATCAAATTATGATGTGAAAAATTATAGGGATAGAGAAAGGTTTTGTTCTATTAAAAGTATTTTGAAGTTTAGTTGAAAGGAATTCAAATTTTGGATAGTGCTTAAAATCGTTTAAAAAATGAGAACTTTTGGAAAAGTATTTTGAAAGGAATTTATTAAAATTGAGCATTTTGTAATTATGGAAAGTACTTTCCAATTTTGCTAAATATGTTTTGAAATAGAAAGAAATTTACAGACTATTGTTTATTTGTATTTTTGAAAAGTGATTTATGAATTAAGTATTTCAATATTTCACAGATAACTGAGATGTTTTATATTCATAAATATAAAGAATTTAACAAAGAATCGATGAGAAAAGTTTTATATTGTTTTGAATGTTATAAATTATGGGATATCTTTGTGCTATAAATATTACTCCAAAGAATCTTGGAAATTCCAACATATGAGATGTATATTTTGATTATTTATGCAAATGTTGAAATCTTCCAAATGAATTTTTTCGAACTCAAAGCCCTTGATTTTAAACAATGGATAAGAAAGATAAATTTGAGTCTTTTGGTAAGCCACCGATGAAAGGTCTAATCATTGATTTTTTGTAGCTTTATTTGATATTTGATAGATCGAAGTAGATTACTATACTTGCTAACCCATAATAGTAAGTGTTAGGCATGTATGATTTGTATAATGGTTGATTATTTTGTATTTAAATGAAAATTATAGATGGTGCAGCTAAGCTAGGATTTATCAGCTTAGTTATAGATTTTTCCTAAGGAGAAACCGCAAGGATGAAATTTTCTTGGGTAGGGAGGACGGAAGTCTGTAAAAACCCAATGTTGAGAGATAATTAATTAAAAATCATTAATGATGATTTAACTAAGTAAAACTTATTTTAAATATTAAATCAGAATAATTTTGGATTTGATTTAATAAATTAGTATAAAATGTAAATAAGAGGTAATTAAATTAAAATAAGTTAAAATTTGGAAATAATATTTTATAAAATTATACTGATTAAATAATATTGATTTGAGTAGAATATATCTACAATGGAAATTTGCATTAGTTTGGGTTAATGAAATGATTTTTGTAATAAAGGGGCTAATTATGATATTTTGAATAAATAATTAAAATGAAAGAATATATGGAAAAAAATACTAGTGATGTAAATATAATTTTCATTTGAAATGTGTTGGTAATATGAGTTGAATGAAAAATATTTTTGTAAAAAAGAAAAGAAGAGGAAAATACTTGTTTAAAAGGCATGAAATTCATGCCCACTTAGCCAAAGCCCAGTAACATAAATCCTTCTTATTTTCTATGCTTCACTTCACTTCTGCTCATCATTATAGAATTCATATTCCACTTCATGAAACAATGCTTGGCCCACATCTTTCTACTACCTAACTTTCAAAAACAAGAATGAATTATCATATCTCCTCTTTAGTAAAATCAAATCAATTATTATAAACCATGAAATTTCGAATTAAGGCTCTCAACACAATACTATAACTTTAACAATGAAGAAGCAGGCATTTTGATCAAGTATGGAAGCTATTGGAGGTGGCAATGAAAGGGATAATGGCGGTAGTAACTGTATTATGCAAGCTAAGGCCAAGTTGGATAAATTCACTCGCTAATATATGTCAGTAAATGTTATGATTGCTTAAAGGGTGTGCCATATGATTTTCTTCTGAATTTATGTGGTTTTTACTCTTGAATATGGTGGAATTGTGTAAGTTATGGAATAAATATGGATTAAATCACTGAATAAGTGCTTTGGAAATTTGCGACCAGTGGGTTACCACCGGTCGACTATTAACGGTCGATCGGTTAGCATGATTTTTTGTGTTATAGTGCCTAGTTTTTAAAAATAAAATAAAATAATAAAACTAATAATTGGAAATTAGGTTTAGATTTATAAAATCATGAGTTGGCTTCTAATTATTATTATGTTTTGTTATTTAAAAAAAACTGGGCAACAGAACACCAAAAATCATGCTAACCGGTCGACCTATAGTAGTCGACCGAACCCATCAATCGCAAATTCCTGAAGTACTTATACAATGTTTTAATCCATGTTCAATCCATAACATGGGTACTTTGATCATATTCAAGAATAGAAACCGCATCAATTTATAAGATAATCATATGGCATAACAATCAAGCAATCATAACATTTACTGACATAGATTTGTGAGTGAATTTACTCAAATTGGTCTTAGCTGAAAGTCTATATGATGGATCATGTAGGGTATATATGCAAGTATATGTGACTAACTATATGATGTAACTAAAATAAAATTAATCTAGTAAAATATAAACTAAGCACACCAGGATTTTATACTGGTTTTGACCTTCCATCCTACGTCCAGTCCCGAGGCTCCTCTTCGGAATTCGACTATCAAACACCCTCACTTCGCCCGGAGGAATAGGCTTGGTTACAAAAGCTTGTTCTTGTCAAGTGTGTGTTCTATAACATAATATTGACTATTAAGTACAAATGCTTCCAATATATATATATATATATATATATATATATATAGAGGATATTGATTGAAGAGTTATGTATATATTAAAAAGTGAAATACAAATACGATTGCTAGAGATCAAGAATATATCAGTGTATAAGAGTAAAGAGCACAAGTAAGTAAGGTAAGGTCTTTCTCTTGGATTTTTGATGCTATTTATAATGCTAGAGAGATTCCTTGAGTATTTGCATCCATTAACAAGTGTTCGATAATCGCTTCTGATGGTGATGAAGAGTTGCAGCGAAGAGAAGCGAAAGTGTCTTTTCAATTGTGGCAGTTGTAATTTAAATATCAATACCCGAGTTCAGTTTCAGACGTCTGGAATAACTCTCACACGTTTGGCTCTATATATTTTTTGTATATAGTAGCTTTTCAGACGTCTGAGTACATTAAGCAGACGTCTGATTCTATCTAGTTTGTGAACCAGAGGATTCATTCAGACGTTTGGCTAGTGCACCCAGACATTGGAACTTTTGTATGTTGCTTTTCTTGTGTCTGTGTCATTACTCTTCTGATTTTATCGACTTGTAGTCTCTTGATATGTTCTTTGAGTCTTGTTCTTGTCTCTTTAATGGTGTTACTTTAGTAATTACCTGGGAATAGAAATATATACGCATATTTGGTTTTCATTATATAGTTGTCATCATCAAAACCATAGAATTGATTTCCTAACAATCTCTCCCTTTTTGATGATGACAACTATTCAATGTACTTATATATAAATTATAAATCTCCCCTGAATATGTGCTTATTCTTAATGTTTTATAATTACACTTATATTTCTCCCCCTTTGGCATTATAAAAAAGAATTATAAATAATTTAACCAATCGTCAAACTTTTATGTTATAGATCAATAGAAAATTAGAAAGTTCCTTATAATTATAATATAAGGTTTTCATTTTCGAATACTTTCATTTATTTTAAGTAATTGATTGGTCGTAGAAAAAATATACTATAATAGATAATAGATATAGTAGTATAGTATTTGATCTAAAAAGAGAATATAGTTGGAATAATCAATAGCCGCAATGCAATCATTTGCGTAAATAATTCGAAAGTGATTGCATACATAGATTTTGTCAATTTTACAAAAGTTGATATCCCAAAATCCTAAAATCTATGATTCCCAAAATCTATGATTCCTTTGGAGAAGCTTTATCTTGATCATCTTCCTTTTTTTCTTCTTTTTTAGAAGTGCTAGCCTTTGTAGGAGATGTCAAAGCTTGCTTGAGAGGTTCATCCTCTGAAAGTTTGGAATGTTTTGCGGAAGGAGAAGGTATTGGGATTGGCCAATCTTCAGAAGGTGGTGTTGGACCGCGAACCCGTTATAGTACTTCTTTGAGAACCGATAAGACAGTTGAAAGAGATTCTTCAACTGTGTCTAGACATGTAGAAAATGATGCTTCGAAGTTGTCAATCCGCTTAGCCAAAAGTTTTTGATTTTGAGATAATATATGTTGATGTCTAAGGGTGAGATCTCGAACACTTTCATTTGGATTTGTATCCGTTCGAGTCTCCATAATCTCATCCTGTCTTGGATAATCAAATGGTGCAGGAGGAGGTGGAGTTGCTTCTCGATGTTGTTCCTCCTCTTGAGATGGTTCATTGTGTGGTTGAGGCGGAGGCTCAATTTGTCTAGATTGACGATTGTGCGTCCAATCTTCGAAGGATATAAATTATGGGGGAATCTCAAGTAGGTGCATAAGTGAGAAAAATTTGGTGGAAGCATATTTTGGTGAGATTTCTTCGAAGGTCGATAGGTAGGATGGGATATTATGTGCACGAAGAAGTCTTATAATATATGTTGGGTAAATAATTAATGGCCGTGATCGAGTCCAAAAAAGTTTGAGCTCGTTGTAGATGAATTTGGCCTAATTCACCCTTGTTCCACTAAATAGAGAATATAGGGCTTTGTGCACTAACTCGGTTATTTTCTCATGGCTTCCCATACAAGGAACGATGGTATTGTTTATCATTCGAGTAAGGAGTCGAGCTTTTGGACGTAGATATTTAGAGGCAAACTTTGGCATTTCATCTTCCCAAATTTGATGTGTTATACTATTTCTTGGCTTGAAGCGCATATCGGGAATGTTTTATAAATCTTCTCCCATGTCAGAACATCCTAGGGTTCTGCCTATTATGCTAGGAGTTGTCTAATCGTGTTGCCATACACGCTATACCAGAGCCAGTTATCTTCATCTTCAGTGTTCCACACTGAAGTGCTATCAAAATTCGCATAGAAAAGAAATATTGCCAATTGATCGATTTGGATGTCATTAGGAGTGAATGAAATCAAAGTTTCTAACCCGGCATTCTCACACATTTCATCCAAATCGTACATTGGAAATTTAAGTAAATTATAGAATGGACCTGTGTGAAGCTTTTTCTTTTGTATATCTTAATACCTCTTGATTGAATGTGGTGCTCTATTCATCCATCTTTCAGTTTGATCATCCGAGCAAACTTGAGGATTTGAAGATGATGTTGGTTGGTCTTGTTTTCGTTTGGAAATCTTGGGATTCTTAGTTCGAGGAGGCATTGTGATTTTCTTACGTAAGAAGGAAGTTTTTGAGAGAAAAATCATCACTAGGGGAATCAGAGTTTTGAAAATTTTGAGAACAAATGACTTTATCTGAGCTAATTTAAAGAGTCGATTGAATTTCAGACGTCTAGAATCCAAATCAGACGTCTGGTTTTCCCTATTGAGTACAGTAGATAAATTCAGACGTCTAGTTTTTGGGTTAGACGTCTGGTTTGGTCGAATTTGTAAGATTTGATAGTCAGAGAGTTTTACCAGACGTCGGGGTTAAAAATTAAACGTCTAAAATAGGTTAATTTGAAAAACTTTGTGGAAGAGAACTAATTCAGACGTTTGGGTCGAATTTTAGACGTCTGAAATTTTTTGATTTTTATTTCGAGTAGACAGAGCAAATTTTCAAACGTTTGGGAGGTATATCAGACGTCTGACAGATGCACAGTGCTTAAAAAAAAGACGTATATCTGAGTGTCAGACGTTTGAGGTCCATATCCAGACGTCTGAAATAGGCAATTTTTCTAAAAATAGCCTAAAATTTGATGGTTTTGCTTATTTTTCGATTCTCTACTTTATGAAATAATATTATAATTTGTGTGAAACAAAATAACAAATAAACATAGATACATAGAATAACAAATATAATTTATTTAGAAGGCGATGGAGTTTTATGATCTCTTGACTTGTTATCCTTCAAATGTTTAAGTGAAGACCATATATTTCCACGTTCGTGGGTTCTCGGGGAGCCAGAAAATCGTCTTGGTGAAGGGTAAGAAGGAGTACGATATGAAGACGAGGGATCCAAAGAACTACAAGGTTTTGGAAGTGGTTCATGGACATCTTCCTTCCTTGACGTACAAAACTTCATCGCTACTTGCTCCAAAGAGCTTAGCCGACGTGCTATAACTTTTTGTTCAAAATATAGTTCTCGTTGTAGATCTATCTATTGTTTCTAATACTGATGAATTTCATCAATTTTCTCCTTTGTGTTAGGAGAGACAAACATAGATCTTTTGGTCTTCTTTCTATCGGGGGTAACTCCCGTGTGATATGAGGATCGCCTATACTTCGGTTCCTGCTTCAGTGCAGGAAGCCATTGTGGTGTATCAGCCGAGCTATCCGTCGTAGGTGTTGAGATGGATATATAAGAGTTCTCAGAAGACATGGCTATATTTTGTTTCTTCAACAGAATATGAATTGTGTGTATATAGTTTTTCTTGTTGTATAACTGTTTATATATAAGTTGAAAAAATTATTTATAGAAAAACCAACTATCTAAGAAATTAAAGGTTCAGAAATTATTAATTATAATTTGTGGATAGTAAAATAAATGACTAATCATAGCCTAAATGTAGCAGTGATTATTTAAGGGAGAAGATCATGAAGTGAGCAAATCCCTAAATTCTGTATGAGTTTAATAAAAGTTTGTTCATTTGGTGGTTTTGTAAAGATGTCTACTATTTGATTTTCAGTATTTACGTATTCTAATGAAATAGTTCCTTTTTTAACATTGTCTCGTAAAAAATGATGTCGTATATCTATATGCTTAGTTCGTGAATGATTGACAGGGTTTTTTGATAAATTATTGCGCTTTTGTTATCACAATATATTGGAGATTTTTGATAATTTTGCCGAAATCCGTAAGTGTTTGTTACATGTATATTACTTGTGCGCATGCTAGAGCTACTGAGATATAATCGGCTTCACAAGTAGATAAAGAAACACAATTTTGCTTTTTGCTATACCATGAAACTAATGATTGTTCGATAAAATGACATGTTCCACTAGTACTCTTACGATCTGTTCTACATCCACCATAATCCGCATCGCCATATGAAACTAGTTCAAACGATGATCCTTTAGCGTAAAACAAATCATAATCTCTAGTACTAGATAGATAAGTAAAGTACGCTTAATAGCTCTTGGACGAGATTCTTTTGATTTTGCTTGAAATCGAGCACAAAGACATACACACATCATAATATCGGGTCGACTAGCCGTCAAATAAAGGAAAGAACCAATCATTCTACGACATAATTTTTCATCAAAATCTTTTCCATTATCATCCTTTTCTAAGTGAACGGTGTTACTCATTGGTGTTGGTTTGCTTGAAGTTTTATCCATTTCAAAATGACGTAATAGGTCATTATTTTTCTTGATGAATAAAAATTCCATTTTCAAGTTGTTTTATTTGTAAACCTAAGAGGAAAGTTAATTCTTCCATACGTGACATTTCAAATTCATTTTTCATAATATTTGAAAATTGATTACATAGATTTTCGTTGGTTGAACCAAAAATGATATCGTCAACATAAATTTGCACTACTGAAATATCATTATTTTCTCTTTATAAATAAAGTTGTATCTATTTTGCCTATTTAGAAACCAGATGTAATTAAATGATTTTTAAGATGTTCGTACCATGATCGAGGAGCTTGTTTTAGTCCATCTAATGCTTTGTGTAATTTAAAAACATGATCGGGATATTTTTCGTGAACAAATAATGGGGGTTGTTCTACATATACATTTTCTTTAATAAAACCGTTTAAAAAGTCACTTTTGACATCCATTTGAAATAGTTTAAAATTGTGATGAGTTGCAAAGGCGAGTAATGTACGAGTGGCCTCTAATCTAGCTACTGGAGCAAAGGTTTCGTCATAATCGATACCTTCTTCTTGATTATAACCTTGAGCAACTAAGCGTGCTTTATTTCTAACATTATTTCCATTCTCGTCTGCTTTGTTTTTAAATACCCATTTTGTTCCTATAACCGATTGTTCTTTAGGTCTTGGTACTAATTCCCAAATGTTATTATGTTCAAATTGATTTAATTCTTCTTGCATAGCAATTATCCAAAAATGATACTTCTTTATAATTTTTTGGTTCAAAATTTGACATAAATGCTATATGGCTTATTTGATTAAGTTTATTTCTAGTTACTCTAGAATTAAGATTTCCAACGATATTATCTCTTGGATGATTCTTAAGAATTCTAGGGGATGATATCAAAGTATTGTTTTGCATATTTGTTTCATTATTAATAGAATTTGTTAGTGGAATAATTTCCTCTTCATCGTTAGTAAAATGATTAAAAAGATTTTCGACGAACGAAACATGTAAACTTTCTTCAATGGTATTTTTACGTTTATTAAAAATTCTATATGCTTTGCTATGATCCGAATATCCAACAAACACTACACCAAACAGGCCATTTTGTCACACTATTTTTGTTTCATTTAGTCACGGTTATTATTGTTGGAAATATGTAACGGTTATTATTGTTACATTGTATTATCACGGTTATTTCCGTGGCAAAATTTGGGCTTTTCGTAAATAACTAGAAGACATTGAACATAGTCATCATTTATGTTCTAATCCTTGCTTCAGATGTTTGTCACGCTTCTGGCTTCTACCTTTCTTCCTTAAATCTAATTAGGTTAAAGCCGTCGCTCCAGCCTTCCTTCGTTGCAAGTCGCCCGCCTATCGCCGTAATTTCAAAGCCTCCTTCCATTTCTTTCACCAAATCCGCCCATCTCTTTTGCCAAATTCGCCCTTCTTCAAAGTCAGGTAATAATTTCGTTTTTAATTTGGTTTTGTATGTTTTAAGATTGTTTATTTAGGGTTTTGTATGTAATTCAATTCGATTAAATACCTATTCACTCCAGTGCACTTTCGAAGTGATTGTTTATTTAGGGTTTTTTTCAATAAGGCGTAAATTGAATCTGTTTTTCACATGATTATGTGTTTTATAGTTTTACTTTGTGAAAATGATTACTCGTTTATATCCATTGTAATCTATGATGCTGATACTCTGTGTTAGGATAGTGGTACTGTGGTAGGAGAGATTGATCGTTGAAATTCCTGCACTACTTGCAGCGATTTTAGCAAGCACATGTTGAGCATTGAATGCTTGCCAATGTGTGAACGCACTATTTGTTTTATGTATGAATGCACTATTTGTTTACACATAAAATAGGAACACAGTTTTGTTCTTTTCTATACTTTTTCTCTTTTCACACGAAGAATGTGGTTTGGTTAGATTTCTCAGACATTTATGAAATAGCATGTTATTCATGCTTGTTTGTTTGAAATTATACATCTCTTTCGTTACATCTTTTATTAGTATTCTTTGGTAAATTTATAGTAGTGATACATCACTTCAGTTTTAGGTTGTTCTAATATAATTTAAGGAAAAATACACCATCGATGCATATTGATGTTAAAAATTGGATAAAATAATCAACATAACATCCAAAAGATATAATAAATACATCCAGTAAATAAACTTAACAATGTAGATTTAGCAAAACCATTTTGCAAGAGGACATGATTGTCCAGATTAACATTGTTGATATAATTCAAATTAAGAACTAAGGGATTTTCGTACGTATTATTACAAACTTAGCAATTTATGTATGAAAAAATTACATACCCCAGCTCTCAGTTGATTTAATCCACCATTGCTGCGTAATGTAAGGTATCCATTGGTTTTGCATATGTCTACATGATTGAGCTAAATTTGTTCGTATAAATTCAATAAAAAAGTTCTGTAAAAAACTGACAACATTTTATTTTATTTTATTTTTTTAATAATAATATTGAAGAATCAAATAGTGATTATCTTTTATAGAAACCTCTGGTTAATTTATCATATGCTTCGTTAACTCCTTTGTAATTTTGAATAATACAGAATAGTTTAATCTACAGCAGTAATCAGTTAAGAAATCTATTTCTTTAGTAAGCAAACACTTGATATTCACATTTTCTATGTAAGCTAATATTGGAAACGAACCTTTATGATAAGACATTTATTTCTTTGACCGATTCAAAATTTGAATTTCTCAATTATATCAATATGTTTGGCCTTGATTATCTTTAAGAATTATTTCGAAGGACCTCTTAGATGATGGGACTGATTATGACAATTATCCATCATGGAAAAGTCTACAAATATCAATTTGCTAAATTAAGAAAATTACAAAGGAAGCGCTTTTAACAAAATCATAGGGGAACCATTTGCTAGGTTACAACTAAAAGAAGAAAAACTACGTAAAATGGATTAATGAAGAAAATGGTCAGGAAAGTTAATAGCTTACCACAAAATAATGAAAGGAAGGATGTTCATGAAGTTAACAGTCCATTCCGGTAGTAATACCTTATGTACTATCACCTATTCCATTTGACTCCTATTATGCTACACAACACCAAATATGGCATTTTGTAACACTTTTTTTTGTGTTGTAGCATTAGATGAAGTCTACTCCACTACACATGTTAAACATGTTTTACTAAACCCTCGTGTTGTAATAAATCCGATTCATTCATATACTACACTAAAAAAAATCTATACCAATGATTTGAGAAAGTATTTTGCCATTTTTCTTCTCCAGTCATGTTTAGTTTCTTTGGGTTCTCATTCCAATTGCTTATTTGATTTTTCTATAACTTTCAATCAAGTGCCTTGACTTAGATCTGAATAATTTGGGGTTTTTCAATTTAGAAATATATTTTCAAGCTTTGAGTATGTTATTATTTAGATCAGACTGATGTTTCTTTTAAATATTTTGATTTTGAATGACCTTGGTTGTTCAAGTATAACTAAGCAGCTCCAATTGAGTGTGTGTTCATGGCATATGCATTGAAATTAGTATATGTGATGAGAACAATGAGCCATGCCAAGGGCAAGCATATGCTTTCATCTAGTGGCCGTTATGGGAAAAAGGACTAGTAGGTATATAATTTTTTTTGCTCGCACATGCATATGACAAAATGAGCTTGAAAACAAAAATGATATTTGTAACTTTGCTATTATTACATACGTAAAAAATTAGTGCTACAAGTTAGTGCTATAAATTATATATCTTATATCCTGTTAAACTTTTATTTATATTTATATTTCATGCAATTTCCATGATGGCTCAAATAATGTATCCATTGATTTTCAGTTTCTTCTTAATTTATTTTATCAAATATCTTGAAGGCACTCTAGTTGCTGACAGTGACAGCTTAAATGCCCTGACTGAAAAATCTGCTTCCATTAAACTAATATACATACACTTTAACTAGCTACTAGGCTTACACGATAAAAATCTTCCAAGCTTACATGTTTATTTTCCATGAGAAAATTATGTCTGACCTTTCACATGTTTAAATTTATAATGATTTTGTTTGTTTATTTATCACTGTATTGGATCCTGAAATTTAGTCTATAAACAATATTGAAGCCTAGAATTATTTTTATTGTTATTACTCATTTTTATTTTCTGAAATATTGACTATTAATTTCATAAAGATATCCAAGACAACCCAAACCTTTTAACGTATGTAGATTAAAAAATAGATTGTTAACCGTATTAGCATTTCATGCATTCGACTTAAGATTAGTAATGACTGCTTATTTTAATGGAAACATGTCTCTTTATTGGTAATGATTACTTAATTTATTCTGATCGGTCACCTTGGCTGCTAATGATTATTTTGATCAGTCACCTTGGTTGGTTAAAAGCACAACATATATGAATATTAAGCGCAATCTAAAAATGTATGTGAATCAAAAATGAGTCCTCTCTGTATGAGATCAAAGACAACATAAATAGTTAAGTGTTGGGCATTATAGGCCAAAATCTTGAAACATTATGTCTTCGACCAACCGTAAGTTGTTCATGTATTGTTTTAATTTAGCATGTTGTTGAATGCTTCATTTATGTATTAATGTTTATTTACATAAAATTGTAGGAACAAATAAATTTTCTTGCTAATGTCAAAGCCTACATCGAGAGAGTGGTTTAGAATTTAGCATAGGAATGCTAATGAATATATGCAAGGAGTTTGATATTTGATGGAATTCGCGAAGAGTCATTCACCACCGGACTTTGGACTATGCAGCTGTCCTTGTATAAAGTGTAGGAATTCAAAAAAGTTGGCTTTTAAATTAGTAGAAAAACACTTGATCATTCATGGTATGGATCCAATAAACAACGAATGGTTTTTCCATGGAGAGAGAAGCGAAAATGATGTGGTGGTCAATACTACGCGACATAATACCTATGAGGCTTACAACTCTAATCAATTTCAAGAACAGAACCATGTAGGAGATGCACTTGAAGACCTTATTGATGATGCATATAGAGTATATGGTAGCGTTGAAGGCATCGGTGATGGTAACCATTGGAAAAGTATCAGGAATACAAAAGAAAAGCAAATGAAAAATTATACCATTCTTGTGAAGATGTTCTTACAACATTAAGTGTCATTATAGAGCTTCACAATTTAAAAAAGATTTTAATTGGTCAGGAAACAGTATGACCGAGTTGTTGATATGATTGAAGCGGTGCTTCCAAAGTAAAATACAATACCGGTGAAGTACTCGACAATGAAACAAATGTTAAAGGATTTAGGAATGAAAGTAGAGTGTATAGATGCTTGTGAAAACGAGTATTGTTTTGGAAGGAATACAATGATGCGTTGTGGCATGTCCATGTTGTCATACGTCGAGATTTAAAGTTAAAAATTAAGGGGAAGTGGTAAAAATGACAAAACAACCTTTCCAATAACTCCGAGATTAGCAAGGTTGTATACTATACCATGGATAGCTCGAAAGTTGTTATGGCATAATGAAGCAAAACCTTGCTGGAATTCCATGCGTCGTCCTATTGACTCAGCTGAATGGAGATCGTTGAAGAACAAGTGGCCAGAGTTAGGTAAAAATCGGCGAAATGTTTGGCTTGGTATTGCTACTGACGGGTTTAACCCTAGTGCAACACAATCAAGTAATTATAATTGCTGGCCTGTGTATACGGTTCCTTATAACTTACCTCCTTCATTATGTATGAAGTCGGAGTTTCAAATGTATACGGTTATAAGTGTGATAATATTTACATTTATAACGGTTATAAGCGTGAGAAATTACTATTTTTATCACGGTTATAACCGTGAGAAAAAGTGTGACTGAATTTGCCCAGGGTACCTATTTTAACAGTTATAATCGTAAAAAATTAGTTTTATCACGCTTATAAACGTGAGGAAATTGCCTTTCTGGTATTGTGAAAGATACCTTCATCGGCCTTCGAGTCAAATTTTCCTAAGTTATCTTTTGTACTTAATATAAAACATTTTGAACCAAAAGTTTTAAAATATGATACTTTAGGTTTTCTTCCAAAAAATATTTCAAAACAAGTTTGTTTAGTCCTAGGACGTATCGTTACTCGATTCAACACATAACAAGCTGTAGCAATAGGTTCAACCCAAAAGTATTTTGGTAGACCACTATTCTTTAATAATGTTCGTGCACATTCTTGTCATGCTCGATATTTTGTTTCTACGACACCATTCTGTTGAGGTGTGCGAGGAAAAGAAAAATTATGACTTATTCCTTTCTTATTGCAAAAATTAGTAAAAAGATCGTTTTCGAATTCTCCTCCGTGATCACTTCGAACATTTTTAATTTTCAAGTCCATCTGTGTTTTAATTCTTTTAGCAAATATCTTAAACATACCAAAAGTATCGCTCTTATGTTTTAAAAACAAATTCCATGTATATCTTGAAAAATCATCAACTATTACGAAAACATATTTGTTGTGATTTATAGATCGTATTTGTGTTGGACCAAATAAATCTAAATGTAATAATTCTAATGGTTGTTTTGTAGAAATATTATTTTTAGATTTAAAAGTGCTTTTCTTTAGTTTTCCAATTTGACAAGCGTCGCATAAATTTTCTACTTTGTAATTTATTTTAGGTAGACCTCTAACTAGCTCGTATTTTGCCAATTTATTAATATTATTAAAATTGATATGACAAATCGTTTATGCCATAACCATGGATCATCATGTTTGGCGGTTAAACATAAATTTGAATTTTTATTTATATTCATGTTTAATACATAAATATTTTTGTTTCTAAAAACTTCAAATACAAGTTGTTTGTTATTATCGAAAATATTACATCTATCTTTTTCGAAATTTATTTGAAAACCTTTATCGCATAATTGACTAATAATTAGTAGGTTGTGTTTTAGATTTTCTACTAATAAAACATTTGAAATAATAGGAGAGTTAGAAATACCAGAGTTGATGATTTCTCCAATGCCCATGACATATCCTTTTTAGTTATCTCCAAAGGTTACCGTTACACCATCGATGTATGTTATATTTGATAACATTTTTGAATTTCCGGTCATATGCTTGGAACATCCGCTATTTAGTATCCATTTCTCCTCATTTTTTATTTTGGGTACCTGCAAAACAAAAGATGTTTTAAATTTATCCATATATTGTTAGGGTCCTAATTGTTAGGTGAAGGTAGCCATACCCAAGATGGTTTGGTACCTTTATAAATATAATTTTTATTATAGACTACATTCTCTAAGAAATTATTAATATGTTTTTGTCTAATCAAATTATTATTTGCCTTAGGAATCTAAATTTTCATATTTTTGGTATTCATATTAGACGTAGGTAAACTTTTTTTTTTTTATAACTAAATTTTTTAGCAACATTTCCTTTTTGTTTAGAAATATTTTTAAATCCTATTCCATTTCAATTGCCTGATAGTTTTGAAGTTTTGATAAGATTTTCCAAATCTTGTTTTCCTTTATTAAATTTTGACACGTCATTTGTAATTTTATCTAATTTTTATTTTAATTCTAAATTTTCAATTTTCAATAATTCAATATTGCTTTTTAAATTAACACTTTCTTTTAACAAATTATCTTTCACTATTTTAGTATTTTCAAAATCAATAGCAATAGCCTCACTTTCATCAAATTATTTTTAATTTTCGCTTGAGATTATTCTAGTTTTTCTTATAAGATAATTTTTTCATCTTTTAACATTTCAACTTCAAGTTCTAATCTATTTATTTTGACTATATATATTCTTTGTTCAATTTTTTAATTTGTCAAAATTTATCATCTAATTCCATGCTAAGTTCTAATAATTCGTCATAGCTAAGTTCCAGACATACCTTATCAGTTTGTGCCATGAAACACACATTAGCTTGTTCTCCGTCACTATCGCTATCACTTTCAGATGATGAAGAATCCGAGTCATCCCATGTTACTTTGAAAGCCTTCTTCTTTTTGAATTTTTCAAATTTGTTTTTCTTTTTATCATTATTGAGTTTAGGGAAATCCTTCTTCATATGTCCGCATTGATCACATTCATAGCACTTGATTTGAGATAGGTTTGTTGTGTTGGACTTCCCTTCTTTTTGGAATTTGGTCATCCTTCTAAATTTCTTGAATCTGTTATAATTCTTGGCAATGAAGACTATCTCTTCTTCATCTAGATCAGAGTCATCATTTTTCTGTTGCTGGGAATGATAAGTTCTTCTTCTCCGAATTTAATTTTTTCATGCCTGCATATTAGCTTCATAGGACATTAAATTTTCTATCAACTCTTCAACTTTGAGAGTAGAGAGATCGTTATCTTCTTCTATAGCTAATACCTTCCTTTTCCAATCCGATGTTAAAGCGTTGAGTATTCGAAAAATTAAATCAAAATCGGTAAACTTAACTCCTAATGGCATAAGATCATGTTGAATTGTTTGAAATATAGAATGCATATCAACAATAGTTTCACTTTGTTTCATTTTGAATGACGAGAATTGGTTTTGAAAAATTGAAATCATAGTTTATTTGACCTTTGTTGTACGTTCATGTGTAATTTGTAAGGTATGCCAAATGTCAAATGCAGTTGTGCATAGTATGACACGTGAAAATTCATTTTTATCTACAGAGCAAAATAAAACGTTCATAGCTTTAGCATTGTTTGATGCTAAGGTCTTTTGTACATCGGTCCTTGTGTTCATAGTAGTAGTAGGTGCTTCATATTTATCTTGTATGGCTGACCAAATTTCTAGACCATTAGCTTCCACAAAATTCTCATACGTGTTGACCAATATGCATAGTTAGAGCCATTAAAAAGTGGGGGTCGTGCTGTGGATTGTCCTTCTTGAAAAATAGTTGCCATATTAAAGTGATAAAAAACGTGTTACTGTTCTTTGATCAAACCTTGCTCTGATACCAATTGAAAGTCTATATAATGGATCATGCAGTGTATATACGCAAGTATATGTGACTAACTTTATGATGTAACTAATATAAAATTAATCTAGTAAAATATAAACTAAGAACAACAGGATTTTATACTGGTTCGGACCTTCCGTCCTACGTCCAGTCCCGAAGCTCCTCTTCGGAATTCGACTATCAAACACCCTAACTTCGCCCGGAGGAATATGCTTGGTTACAAAAGCTTGTTCTTATCAAATGTGTGTTCTATAACACTAATATTGACTATTAAGTACAAATGCTTCCAATATATATATATATATATATATATATATATATATAAAGAATATTGATTGAAGGGTTATGTATATATGGAAAAGTGAAATACAAATATAATTGCCAGAGATCAAGAATATATCAGTGTATAAGAGTAAAGAGCACAAGTAAGTAAGGTGAGGTCTTTCTCTTGGATTCTTGATGCTATTTATAATGGTAGAGAAATTTCGTGAGTAGTTGCATCCATTAACAAGTGTTCTATGATTACTTCTGATGGTGATGAAGAGTTGCAGCGAAGAGAAGCGAAAGTTTCTTTTCAATTGTGGCAGTTGTAATTTAAATATCAATACCCGAGTTCAGTTTCAGATGTCTGGAATAAGTCTCAGACGTCCGGCTCTATATATATTTTGTATATAGTAGCCTTTCAGACGTCTAAGTACATTAACCAGACGTTTGATTCTGTCTGGTTTGTGAACCATAGGATTCATTCAGACATCTGGCTAGTGCACCAAGATGTCTGATCTTGTGCATGTTGCTTTTCTTGTGTCTGTGTCATTGCTCTTCTGATTCTATCGACTTGTAGCCTCTTGATTCGTTCTTTGAGTCTTGTTCTTGTCTCTTTAGTGACGTTACTTTAGCAATTACCTGTGAATATATATATATATATATATATATATATATATATATATACATATTCATATTCGATTTCCATTGTATAGTTGTTGTCATCGAAACCATAGAATTGATTTCCTAACATTAGCTTGCACAATACAATTACTGCAACCATTATCCCCTTCATTGCAACCACCAACAACTCCATACTTGATCAAAACACGAGCTTTTTCATTGCTAAAGGCGTAGTATGGTGTTGAGAGTCTTAGTTTGAAATTTCATGGTTTGTAGTAATTTATTTGATTTATTTTAATTTACCAAAGAGGAGATATAATAATTCATTTTTGAAAGTCAGGAAGTAGAAAGATTTTAACGATCCATCTTTTCGGCCCCCAAATGTTGAAACTAATACATCCACAGTATTCATGTGCCAAGCAACGAAGTGTCGAAAAGACAAAATGTTAAGGTAAAAGGAGAACAAGAAAGAGGAACACAATATCAGAATCTCACAGATAGACAAGTCTATTTAGTTGGGTTTTAGTGCTAAGTACGCGACTAAATGCTTTCCATAAACGAGTAAATAAACAAAGCAAGATCAGGTCATTGTAACATACGCGGTTTTTCGTTGCCGAAAAACCGAATAGTTATGGGTTTAAGAAAGAAAAAGAGAGAAGAGGAGAGAGGAAGATAGAAAATACAGAGAAAAGAAAATAGAAAAGGATGGAAATTAGAAAATAGAAAAGAGAACAGAGAATAGAAAATAGAGAGGAAAGAGAATAGAAAATAAAGAAAACATAGAACGGAACAGAAAACAACAGAACAACAACAGAATCTCACAATTCGCAGCGGAACAACATATAATAATAAATGAATAATCTTTAAACAAAGAACTATATCAGTTATTACATTTTACACATTACATTTCATTACATCATATCATCAGAGTGTACAACAACAACAACAAACAGTGCAGCGGAAAAGAAATACTATATACTAGTAATACGCCATGCCATCCATCTTGCCTCTAGCAACTCCAGAATATCCTGATAAACCTTAACTCTTGACTGCCCGTGTGAAAATTGGTGGGCACCCAGAGTTTAGGAAGGAAAACAATAAACTCCAAGTCAGTCATGAGACTGGTGTGAGAACTCAAAACAGTTTATTTATCTTTAAAATCAAAATAGAGAAATATTTTTAAATTCAATTCGCAATGCTTTTAAAAATGAGACTACCATAAGGCCTCCCGCACACACACACAATGCAAACGCAGAATCGGAGGAGATTTCTCCTCATGATAGTCAAAGATGCTTGATACGCATTAAAAAGAACATTTGATATTATTATTAGTGCATAGTGTAGGAAAAATTCATTTCTAAAGTAGAATATAAATCTTAGCCAGCATAGACATTCCGCACTTATGCCTACTATAGCTACCATGTTCAATAGCAGGTTACCGCCACATTCCATGGCAGGTTATACAACTAAAACCGTACAAGTCTCGTATTGTTTCTTTGGATTTCCAACGAATGATCAGGCCAAGGAACTTCCCATTGCCACATGAGAATGCCTCTGGATGGACATCCCCGAGAACCAAACCGGATCTCTACCAACACAAGGCCGGGTTACCCCTAACTGAGTAACAACTGACCGAATATGCCATCCCCCGGTCCTTTGGGACCTTTTCACCGAGCGGTCACAATCAATTCACACAGTCATAAAGTGTTTTCAACATGAGTAAGTATCTGGGCTCCATACCATGATACCACCCTTTTCCAGAAGGAAATGCACATATCCTAAAGGGCGCTACCCCTCATAACCTTGCCGCATCTTTCCTGTTTTGACCATTCACGGGGTGTGAGGCTCGACGAAGTCACGTCCACAAAAACATACTTTATACAAAAGCCATGCTTTGGGTCAACAAATAATCATAGAAATGATCACCAAGATAGACGATCAAATAAACGATCCTATCACAAATAATCAACACAATGATCATTTACAGCAACACTCAGCATGTCACATTACCAAATTGGGAATATATCGCTGATAACTTCAACTATATAACCTCTGAGCTCGTACGTCTCAGAGAAGGGTGTTAAGCTAAAAGAATAAATTCTCCGCCACCAACAGAAATATATTTGAAAGAAATCTGCTTTATATCTCAATTTGTAATGTCAGACATACAATCCATACAAGTCTGTTCCGGGATCGAACAAAACCGAAGGCACTTACAAAGAAGTCCTTGCAATCCGGATATTCACAATCCTGATCGGATTTCCCATCACTTAAGGAGTCTCTATACCGTTGCAACTCAGTGCAGAGACAATCGACAGGTCATCCTATCGCTCTCGCAAATACCGGGTCTTCAACACCGATCTTCAATGCTATCATAACGACGTATCACATATTCGGAATGGGTTATACGACCCCATGGTCCTTTCCTGGTTAACCCAAATAGTGAGCGCTTATTCAAAAATAAGTGTGGCATTCACATTCAAACAAATCACATCAAATACCCATTCAAAGGGAAATATTGATAGTCGGCTATTGAACTATCAATGGATATGCACACATCACCAGTTTCCAAATAATTTTCCAAATTATTTATTTTCCAAAATATCTTTACAAGATATATTATTTTCAATACTTCAAAAATAAATCAATATTTATTTTTAAACAAATTCTTCTTTTTATTTATAAATTCCATAATGAATTTATATTTCAAAATATTCATGCATATACGATTTCAATTATTCATTTCAATTTATCTTCAAAAAGATAAATTCTCAATATTCACTTCTTATTGGAAAACATTTCCATACTTATTTATTCATAAGTAGTTCACAAATTTTATTTATTTTCAACACTTGGAAAATATTCAATATACTTAAATCGAGATTAAGTATATATTTCATTCTTTAAGGAAATCATTCTCTTAAACATATTTATTTGGGCCAAAACGAATGTTGCATAAAACATCGTTACGACAACCCAAAATCACTAGTATAGGGATTCGAAATTAAAATAGATATATAAATCCCAATACTATACAAAACATTTCCTTTCGGAAATCATTTACTATAACAATAGTGTTATAGTCCATCATTCCTTCTATTTCTCGAAAACGTCTATTTCAACAATAAATGTTGAAATCTAGGGTTTCGAATCTCAATGCATTTAAAACATCGTTAGATCGTTTTAATTCAATTCAAAATATCACATTCTAAACAATTTCTTTAACATATCATTCACTATTCAAAAACGTGAATATAATACGTTAATCAATTTCATCCTTTTATTCATTTTTATTTCAAAGGATTATTCACAGTCAAAACGTGAATATAACTTCATTTATAGGTTTCAACAATTTACTTATCAAAATAAGTCGTTTTCGAATTTATAAAACAACGTTTATAAATCCCATTTCTAATTTATTTTATAACAACTTCCTTTTATAAATTTTCTTTATTAACCTATTCGATTTATAACTCAATTATAATCTAAAGGTTTATATTATAAGTTAAATACTTATAAAACGATTATTTACAAAATCGTTCTTTTAACTTCCCAAATTATAAATCTTATAACTCATAAGATTGTTTATTTATCCAAAATTCATTCTTTCAATAACTTTATAAATTTTATAAACCTACTGTTTATAAAATTCCATTTATAACTTCACTGTTTAAAATTCTATAAATTTCATTCATTTATGGAATTCATTTTCACTTCATTCCAACACTTATAAAAACTTGTTTTAAAATGTCAATATTTCAATTTATAAATATCCATTTATAAATCTCTTAATATAAATCAATTTATATTATTCTTTAAAACGTCTTTAATCTCCTTTATTATTTCACCATTTTGATTCATAAAACAATTAAATTTTATAAATCCTATATTTTCAACTTTTATAATAAATTCAAAAATCCTGATTTAATCATTTTATAAAATCATTAGCATCATATTCTCAAAAATCAGTTTTTAACTATATTTCTTAAAAATCATGATTTTTATAACATTAAAAATTACACGTTTATTTATTTAAAATGGATCAATTCCAAAAATATTTTATAAACGTTTTCTTTCAAAAATCACTTTTAAAAATCATTTTAAAATTCCAAATTTGGTCCAATGATGCTACATACCAAATAGTCAATCACGACAACAACGACATCATATATCGATATGATAGTCCATCAAATATCAAAATATCTGAAATCAAAAATAAATACTGTTGAGGAATCCAGTTGGATCCCTCCAACCTGTTTCCTGCATCACAAACATTAGCACAATACCAATTCCGCTCCAGTACGGAATTATCGCGGTATATGGGATTTTAAATATTATCCGCTTAATGGACGGCGCAATAGGGTCTCATCCGCTAAACAAAAAATGCGGGAAATCAATAACTCCAATATATACATATGCCAATATATATATATTGCTATTATATATAATACCAATTTCACTGTTTATGAAATATTCGCGGTATATGTTTTTAATAAATAACATCCGCTTACTAACGGCGTATAATGTCTATTTTAACAATCAATAGATATCAATCATCATTCAAACATGCATTCAAATATTTTAAATCTAACTATTTAAAATAAAATCGAAACCGATTCGATTGAGTGAGAAGTTCTCACCTTGATTTCAATTCCGTTTTAGCGATTTATTTCGAATAAAATTAAACGGACGTTTAATTTTACCCAAAATTCTCACTAACTCCAAACGACTCCAATCCAATTTCATCGCGTAGTGCTCGTCCATACGATTCCAACGCAACTAGTTTTGCGCGTTTTCGACCTCATATGAAAAAGTTATGATTTTTTAAAGATACACGATTTTATATATAATAATTTACAACAAATATTTATATTTTAACCTAAATCAACTACAGCCGCATGATCCCTAGCCTCCAAATCACGACCGTCCACTGCATCTCCTTCATCACGCGTTCTCTCTACAGGTCAATGCCGAACAAAAGAACCCAAAGCACAAAACTAGGGTTTCAATTCACACCCTCAAACGACGACTATACTCGATCACATCACCGCCATGTCGAAGCCCATTGCAAGAGCTACCTCCACCATGCACCACTTGAAGCTCGGCAGCCCCCTTCATCAGAAAACGCGTGCGCCACCAACAGAAAACGCGGCCACTTTGCACCTTCCACACTGCTCCATTTTTAATCATAGCCGTTGGATCTCTAGCTCTCTTCATGCTCTACCACTTCCTAGTTGGAAGTTTTCTCTAATTGTTAGTGGATTGGAAGAAATCGAGGGAGGAAGGGGAGACAATTCTGGCCGTGTAAAATAGGGTGGCGGCTGATAGAATTAGGGTTTTGTTTTTTTTTTCTTTTATTTTTGTGAATTCATGGGATATTTATAGGAAAATTTTCAATCACTATTCATCCCGGAAATTCCGAACTCCGATTCACGCGCCGTAACCAGCGTTTCTAGGGTTTACCCCGCGTTCCGGACACAATGGAACAGGTTTCGAAAGCTAATTCGGACATCTGTGTGAGTTATGGCAATAAACGTTCAATTTAAATTAAACCGATTTAAGCGATTTTCTAGGCGTTTTAATTTGTACCGGACAAACGGTAGATCCAATTGACTTGAAATTTGAAACCTTACAATAATATCACATTACGGATCCGATGAAACTGGTTTCGTCGAAATCCGAGACTTTTTGAAAAATGGCTGTTTTAACTCGCCAAATTAAAATTAAAAATAATTTGATGCGTTTCGAGCTGCCACGCTCAAACGCTAACTCCGATTGACACGAAAATTGAAATCCGGTAATAACTAACTATTACGGATCCAATGGAACTGGTTTCGTTCAATTCTGAGACTGTTCAAAAATTGACTATTTTCACTAGTCGATTTAAATATCAAAATATTCAATTTTCACAAATTAACTTTTAATTCGATTTTAAAAGTTCTAAAATATCGTTCTAACTTCAATATGATAAAATAAAATTTCCCAAATCATTTTCAATCATATTTAACTCAATTTTCAATTATTTCCATAATTTAACATATTAAATTATCGATTTAATTATCCAATTAAATCCAATTATTCAAATAAAAATTTGTTCGACTTATAAATTCACTTATAAATATTTAAAATTAATTAAATATTCAAATTTTAATTATTAAAAATCCTGGGTCGTTACATCATACAAAGCCGTATTAAGTCACATAAGTGACTTTTAATCCCTTTTTATTTAATTTATAGTTTTATTAAATAAAACCTCTTCGTCGGGTACTTGTATATATATTTAAAATACCTTTACAAAAGATATATACACGTATACTACTTTTTCACTATTCATTTCTACTCTTTCTGATACTTAGAAATGTATCCATATTCTTATTCCAAATGGTATACAAGCATTTACAAATCTAAACAAGATTTCACATTTTCATAAGTATACGTTAATAAATGTAATTAAAACATCATTATTATAAACCCAAATCCATTCCATTTATTTCCAAATTATCATCCGATATCACTTTCCTTCATTTATAACTTCGTTTATAAATTTCTATAACTCCTCTGAGTTTCACTAAAATAATCTCATTTATAAAATTCCATTTTTATAAACTTAATTTCTTATAAATTTCATTTATTTTTGCCCATCTATTTTCAATATCGATTTCAACTTCTCTCTATTATTTTTCGAATACCATTTTAAAATCTAGTCTTTAAAAATTCCTTTATGTAATTTATTTCCAATTCTCTATTTAAAATATTTTCCTCCATCATTTAATACGATCAAGGTTTTCCTTTTCTTATTTAGATCGAACTCTTTAAATAATCCAATTCCGATATGCATATTTTTACATTAAATGCCCACTTTTTATTCCTTTAAAATTTAAAATAGTGTTTATACTATTTAATATATCCAAAATTAATTTCCTTGCCATTATAAAATTTAACAAATTTACAACACACAACAATCTAACATTTTACATGTATCAAAAATACTGATATATCTAAGGAATCCAGTTGGATCCCTCCAACATGTTTTCCCTGCATCCATAGATGTTAGACAATAATAAAAATACCAATCCCACTTCGAGGAGAATATCGCAGTAAATAGGGTCATCCGCTATTGTGCAGGGTGCATAGGGTCTCATCCATTATAATGTGCGGGAATATCACACCAATACTAATATATACACTACTATATATATATAGTTATCCAACAAATAAACTATAAATTTACCAATCCAATCAACATCCAATATTTTAAATTTAGACATTTAAATTTAAATATGGTAATCCAAATGAGTGAGAAATTCTCACCTTGAATTTTAATTTGCAATACGTCCCAATTTCAACTCCTTCCCCCGATTTTTAGACCTCGTATAAAAGTTATACAATTTATTAACAATCAAAATAAATTTTTAAAACAATCATTAACATATTAAATTCTAAATTTAATTTGACAATTTCATCTGCTACATTTCACAGTCCTTTCCAATCCACCGAAATTCTCAACTTCGGCCTCCGAAAACCCTCCTCGCCATCCCTAATTCACCTTCAGGTCACATCAAATTAGCTTTCTCACATTGGGACATCTGCCTGCTACTGCTGCCTCTGCCGAAACCCTAGCCTCTATCTTATACCTCCACTTCACATCGCAGCCATCATCACCTGACCGCACTCGAGCTCGAGTTCGAAACCTTCCCTCTGTCCTCACCGAACGTCATCAACCATCATAACTACCACCACGTGCAGCCTCCTGCTGGCGACATCGACCTCCAATCCTCCATACGCGCATGCCCAAGTTTTCCCGATGATCGTGATGAACTCTCCCCTGCGTGCGACGTCCATCCCAAGTCAACCACCCTACAAATCGATCACGACTGTATTTTTTTAAATTGGACAGATGAGGAAAAGCAGGGAGATAGATCGCGACTTCCATTTTTATCCTCTTCTCTTTTTTCTTTCGAAGCTTAATTTTTTTTTCGGCTGTTGATTTGAAAGAGAACAACGTGATTCAAAAAGAAAAGAAGAGGGGAAATGATGGAAGCGTGTTTATAACGGCTGATATGAAAATTTTAGTCAAGTCAATCATATAAATACATTATTTATATTATGAAACGTCTCGATTCCTAGCTTAAAATCTTAACCTTCTATCGAGGCATGCCACTAGGCTTTTATAATGTTATACCTTTATTGCAAACGCAATGGAAAAGATTTTGAGTCCTAATTCGATCGTATGGAGAAGATAATTTTTTAGACCCAATTATTATATAAAATTTCGATATTAATTTTAGCGCGTTTATGTTACGTACGACAAAATGATAACTCTAAACACCATGAAATTTGAAATCCGATAATAATACAATATTACGGATCCAATGAAACTTGTTTTGTCGAATTTCGAAATTGTGTCCCAGAAGGCTATTTTTAATGTCTATTCGAACAAATTATTTTTAAAATTAAACAGATCACTTTCAAATTCAATTTTAAAACTTTAATTATCTTCATTATTATTAATATAAATTTTACAAGCCTATAAATTATTTTTATCAAGCTTAAAACTCCATATTCCCTATTTTAACAATATCCAATTACAAACTTCAATAATTAAATTATCCAATAATTTGCTATATTTAAATTCTGAATTTATTTTATAAATAAACCTCAATTTTGCATATTCAAAATCAATCTATAATTCAAATCCAATTTTTAAAATCATTTAAAAATTCACAATCGAACAACGAAAAATCCGGATCGTTACATTCCTAAAAGAATTTCGTCTCTGAAATTTTCAAAGTAGGAAAATTGCTCCAAACCCATTACTTATCCAAAACCCACTTAGTGAAAACTCAATACTTTACTTTTCAAACACTTTACCTTCATTCGAACAATTAGTTTTCATCCTAACCAAAATTTCTTTATTTCGATTATAAATCCGAAATTGATTTCTGTTAGCAAAAAAATTTCAAAAATTTTCAGAAATTTTCCAACACCCTGAATTTTCGAATTCTTTTGGTAGATTCTCCTTTGTACGGAGAGCCTTTTACAATTTGACAAGAGAGATAAATATATATACATCGACCCACACAGTCGGGAAACAAAAATATATATTAATATTTATATATTTGCTGTATTTAATCTGTAAACGTACCTTATTTTAGCATTTTTAAGCGTTATTAAGCAAGCATTAACTACAAAAGCAATTTTGCAACCCCAAAATTTAGTCCGACGGCATCCGGTTACCCGTACTTACTCAATTTAAACATGTAAGTTTCAAAAACATCAAATTCAATAACATTTCACTTATTTAAATGGATAAAAACATCTATTCATAAACAATCCTATTATAGCATGTTTTTATAGCAAATACAAGGCTTCCATTATTCGATTATTTATTTTTAATCCATTTATACATTATTTTATCCAATCCGAATGACTTACAACTCGAATTTCTTGCATCACTTTATTTTTATACCAAACAACTCATATCCAT
Organism: Allium cepa; assembly: GCA_030765085.1. Classification (NCBI taxonomy): domain Eukaryota; kingdom Viridiplantae; phylum Streptophyta; class Magnoliopsida; order Asparagales; family Amaryllidaceae; genus Allium; species Allium cepa. Next base: position 1,050,996,053 of record CM060941.1, read on the forward strand.
TTCAAATTGATTAAAAATTAATTTTATTCACTTTTATTAATCCATAGAATTTTATTTACTTCCGTTTACGTCGAACACCAGGTTTTCCTATGCAAATTCGACGCTATTTATTTAAATGAATAACCATTTAAGCTTGTAACTATTTTTAATTGATTTCAAATCAATTTAAATTTCAGTTTATTCTATTTTAGGTTTGTTCACAATCACTTCACTTACATTTCATTCAAATTCATTTTATTAAGCTCAGGGCCATTTCCGCTACTTCATTACATTCCATTCCATAAATATATGTGATTCAAGCTTCCACCCAAATATTAACTTAAGTTAATTTTGTTTAATTCCAATTAAATCAACCTTACAATTTAAGTTTATTTCGTTTCAACCAACTTCCATTTAATTTACTAATTAATTAATTAGTTTATTCATTTCATCCACTTCAAATTCAATTACATATTCAAATTCATTTTTGAATTCATTTAAATGATGTCAAGGCCCTATTCAATTTATTTATACTCAAATTGAATCTATTTATAACTTAAGCCATTTTTATTTCAATCCAATTCCATTTTATTCGTCCACATTTCAAAATATATTTAATTCGCTTTCATTTTGTCGAACTTTAATTTATACTCAAGTTCCTCATTCAATTTCTGATTTTTATTCAAAAATCACTTCAACCAATTTACCAGAGTTCAAATTCATTTTATAATTCAAGTTTGGATTTTTTTTGTTTCGTTTCCAAAATATCATATTTTTTTTTATTATTTTGGCTTACCTATTCCAATTTACTATTTTATAAGTCACACGACTTATTTTTTCATATTTTTATCAATTCTATATTCCAGTATATTCCTATTTTATTTTTAACTTGAGACTATACATTCATTTATAACTTAAATATATTTTAATTAAATTTATTTCAATCTTTATAAGCTATTTAAATTGATTTATTCACAAATCTATATCTTCGTCCAAGTTTTATTTCATTCAAGAATTATGCCGTATGGTTTTTTTATAATATTCCACAATTCAAAACTTATATTTACTTTTAATTCATTCGATTTAACCAAGTAGGAATTTAATTCCAATCTCAAATCACAATCGATTAAGTTTTCTAAAGTGTAATTCGTTTAACTTCGCTTAAGTTGAATTCCATTCAATTTTATATCTAATCTAATTTTATTTTCAATTTAATTCAACTTCAGCTCAATTTTACTTAGCTTAAGTTAAATTTCATTCATTTTAACTTTCTTAAGTTAAAATTTAATTCCAAAATTCAAATTCCACACTTTTCTCTTTTCTTTTAAAATTATTCTTAATTTATAAGTTCATACTTACTTCCTGATGTTTTCTAAAACATTTTTAAATAAGGATTCTTGAATTTAAACACCCAGTATTTATTTTAAATTATTTTGAAATCACAAATATCCCAAATCAAACTTTTTAAAATTTAAACCAGCCCTAGTTTTTATTCCAATACGAGTTCCCTTGGAATTTCTAAATATGTTTTTTTTCCAACAAAATCTCCATATCAATTATTTCGGTAGCAACCCATCACTTAGAAATTGGAAAAATAATACCGTGATGTGGCCATCCTCATCATAATTATTTTCTAGCGAGTGAAGTTAGTTCACTTCTATATCACTTCCAAAAATCCTTTTAAAACTGTTTTATTTCAAAAATATTCAAGAATAATATTCTTATTATTATTTTCCACACCACTTTGGAAAATATTATTTTCAAACTTTCCGGGATTTAAATTTCTAGATTACGGTTTAAATCCAATTTTAATTATAATCCATCTGTATAATTTATACTTATACAAATTTTCATTTGATTATCTAAATCATTTTTCGAATTTTATAATCTTATTTAATTATAATATTATCATCCAAACACACCAAATATATATAATAATTTTAGAAAATTATTATCTTTATATCAAAATATGGTTTGGGTAAAATTATTTCATTTATCTACTTTTTAAAATAATATCGTATCGGTTTGCCTAGTTTAAGAGTTTAGAAATCCCTATCGATAAAGTTATCCAAACTGTACCAAGCAGAATTTATAAACACTCAACAGACAAGTCAACACAATATAAAATAATTTATAATCACTAACAACTACGCGTTCATATCTATTAATACACTCAAACTCATTATAGGTTACTACTGACCCTATCTCTAATGAGTAATCCCCACCAGAGCCTAGGTTCTCGCTTAACCTTCATCTCTCATACCAAATGTAATGGACGGGGATTTTCGACACTCGTAAATCGACATTAGTACTCCTACTGTATAAAATGCCGAGCAATCGAGTACCAGAAATACCAGTTCATTAGGGTGAATAAGAAAAAGGTAGAAGAAAAGAACAGAACATCACAGAATCTCACAATCACGGCGGAACAAAATATAATATATAATAACAGATTTTAAATACATGAACTGTACTGTTAATATACATACTACTATCAAAGTATGATAATCCAATACATCAATTAGACAATTATAATAACTTGTCCTCACACAATGGAAATAACCAAGTATGTGATATACGTCTAAACTCCTCCAACTCGTCTCTTAAGCTCCATAGTATTTTAACCTGAATCTATAATACTCGGTCTGACCCAAACATTATAATAAAATAACGCCTGAGTCAGTCTGGAAACTAGCGTAAGAAAACACACTCAATTTGAATTATTAACCTTTCAAAATCCTTTGAAACAAAGGTATCTCGTAAGGCCACGTCACAAATAAACACAATGGGTTTTTATCTTACGATAACCAAAACAATTTTTTATCAAATCGTCTGATATTATAATAGCGTATATAGAAAGTAAATAGAAAATAGCTGAAATGTTTGCATCTCACGTTTTAACATAGTTGGGCACAATCAAAACCGCACGACACTTATTGGAGAATGGATTCCATCAAACGACTAGGCCACTGAGGTACCGCCTACCACAGTACATCTCTAGAACAATGTACCAAGGACCACGCCGGGATCCCCTGCTACATAACACCGGCTTACCCCTAACCTGGATAGACCGAATATGTTATTACCCCGTGCGTTTCGACCCTTACTATCGATCGCTCCTTCTATGCACAATCATATCCATAATAATAGGTTTCCGAGGGCATCTAGAAAGGTGATAACATACCCTACTTTGATGCGACCCACTTAGCCTTGCTGCATCTTCCATGTTTTAGTCATTCCCGATTGATGAGGTTTGAGGCTAAGCACTACCTTTCAAGAACAAACATTACTTAGAATGCTTATCGTCCTCCAATGACGATGTTCTGATAGCATTCGTCCATACAAGTTGTCCTAGATCTAGACAAACTGAATCACGTCTTCATCATCTTCACGGTATTCGTTTGTTACGTTCAAACTGGATCGAAGTGGTTTTCAGATAACTGGATCCGATCCCGGTCTCTTCGAAACGATTAACGAAATTGGCCAAAATTGTTAGTCGGCTATAAAACTATCAATACATACCCATAAATAATCTTCAGGCCAACAAACGAATTTCTTCTCACCGTATTTCCATATTCCAATATAATTTCTTCTCATAAATTTTAAATTTTCAAATTATCATCCGATATCACTTTCCTTCGTTTATAACTTCGTTTATAAATTTTCTATCACTCCTTTTGTGAGAAACCCGGATTACGGATCTTAAGGCTGGAATAACACTAGAGGGGGGAGGGGTGAATAGTGTTTTATGAATTTTCTAAATCTTTTTGAAACTTATGTAATTTAATCGCCAACAAATGAAATTCATAGACACAGATTTAATCACAAAATCAGACAAAGATGCAAATACTAAATAAAAGCAGTAAAGAAAAGAACACACCAGAATTTTATATTGGTTCGGAGTTACCCTACATCCAGTCCCGTACAATCGTACGGAATTCTCATCAAAATAATCTCCCAGATTACACCGTCGGTTTCAAGGCTACGAGGTACACCCTCCTGTATTCAAGTCCAGGGTATACTCTCTTGATTTAACCCGGCTACAAGATCACCTAATTGATTTCTGAGGCTACAATCACACTCAATTGATTTCAAGGCTCAACCGCGGCTTTTACTCAATAGTTTGATTTACAAAAGATTCTATAACTCTGAATAGCACTAAGATCTTATGGAGAGAGTGGTAGAGAATCAAACAAGAGATATTCAGGTTTGATTCACTTGGTATTTCGGCAGAGTATAGTTTAGGATTCTTTAGAATAAATGTGGAAAATGAAAAGGTGAGAAAATAAATGAAATCTGGCAAAATGTTCGTTTAGAACTACTAGTATTTATAGAGAGAAACAATCATATCTATTCATGAAAGGATATGACGAATAGATACTTCTTTTGAAAATTGAAATTTGAAAATAACGGACACCATGTCGACATGGGGGGTTGAGGGATGTCGACATGCTCAAGGCAAAATTAATGTTTTGATTTTCTTATTAAAATTGGTTTCTATAATTTTTCAAAACAATTTATAACCTTTGTAAATATATTTGAATATAGTTTAAACATATAAAAGAGTTTAGAAAGTAATTTTTAATATATATAATCTTAATATATAAAGTGATTTAAAATCTAAGTATATAAATATTTTAAAGATAAATATTTAAAACAAGAGATGGTTTAAAAACAAGAACATTTTTGAAATCAAAATATTAAAAATTATAAAAATAGTTTTGAGGCTAAAATATTTAAAACCAAGAGAGACATCTTTTTGAAAAGAAAGTTTTGAAAACTTTTTTTAAAAACAAGAGATATATTATTGAAAAGCAATTTTATAAAATTAGCGGATATCAAAATAAGACCACTATATGTTCCACTAGATATTGTCATGGGTTCCATCCCACTAGGGTTCCATCCCTTTAACCGGCTTAAAGTGGATTCCATTCCACGAATAAATTTCGAATGATGATGTAAGTGCTTTCAAGAAGTTTTAACATAATTCCAGACTCAATACTTATCTTTGTACTATTGAAATCTTGTACTCTTGTTATCTTGATACTCATGAGTCTTCAATCTTTATATCTTCAGTCTTGAATCTCTATACTATACAGTCTTCATTCTTGGTACCTGCATGTTTATATCCTGCATGTAAATATATATCTAAACTATAATGTTAGTATTTATATTTTATAACAAGGGTTGTTTTCATCAAAACCATCATCTTAGGAACTAACATCTTTGAGGTTCACTAAAATAATCTCATTTATAAAATTCCAATTCTATAAATTTAATTTCTTATAAATTTCATTTATTTTCCCCCTTCTATTTTCAATATCAATCTCAACGTCTTTCTATTATTTTTCGAATGCCATGTTAAAATACATTCTTTAAAAATTCCTTTATACGATTTATTTCCAATTCTCTATTTAACATATTTTCCTGCATCATATAATACGATCAAAAAATTTCCATTTCTTATTCAAACTAATCTTTTTAAATAATCCAATTCCGATATACATATTTTTACATTAAAATTCCCCTTTTTATTTCTTTAAAATTTAAAACGGTATTTACGATATTTAATATATCCAAAATCAATTTCCATGCCATTATAACATTTAAAAATTTACAACACATAATAATCTAGCATTCTATATATATGGAAAAATAACGATATATCTGAGGAATCTAGTTGGATCCCTCCAACCTGTTTTCCCCGCATCCATAGATGTTAAGCAACAATAAAAATACTAATCCCACTTCGAGGGGGATATCATGGTAAATAGGGTCATCCGCTATTATGTGGGGCGTAAAGGGTATTATCTGCTATAATATGAGGGAACATCACACCTGTACTAATATATATACTACTATATATATTTAGTCATCCAACCGATAAATTATAAATTTACCAATCCAATTAACATCCAATATTTTAAATTTAGACATGGTAATCTAAGTAAATTAGAAATTCTCACCTTGATTTTTAATTTGCAATCCGTCATAATTTCAACTCGTTCCCTCGATTTGTAGACCTCGTAAAAAAGTTATACAATTTATTAACAATCGAAATAAATTTTTAAAACTATAATTAACATATTAAAGTTTAAATTTAAATTTAATATGACAATTTCACCTTCTAGGTTTCACAGTCCTTCCCAATCCACCAAAATTCTCAACTTCGGCCTCCGAAATGCCTCCTTGCCATCACCTTACATTTCCTGTCATGCTAACCATCCCCAATTCACCCTTAGGTCGCATCAACTTGGCGTCCTCACATCGCGACATCTGCTTGCTGCCTCCGCCGAAACCCTAGCCTTTATCGCATGCCTCCACTTCGTGTCGCAGCCACCATCACCTGGCCGCACTCGAGCTCGAGTTCGAAACCTTCTCTTTGTCCCTCATCAAACGTCACCAACCATCATGACTACCACCACGCGCGCAGCCTGTGAGAAATGCGGATTAAGGATCATAAGGCTAGGATTCACACTAGAGGGTGGTGAATAGTGTTAATGAAGAATTACTAAATCTTTTTGAGTTTATGTTAATTTAGACACCGATGTATGCAATATACAGACATAGATATGATCACAGAAACAAGCACAGATGCAGAAATAAAATAAAAGCAGTAAAGGAAAGAACATACCGGATTTTATACTGGTTCGGAGTTACCCTACATCCAGCCCGCAACACAAGTACGGATTTCCTTTCAAAAGCAATTGTACAATTACACCCTCGGTTTCAAGGCTACGAGGTACACCCTCCAGAATTTCTATCCTCTGGTAGAGATACTTGATTTCTGGGCCATAAGTTTACCCAATTGATTTACCAAGGCTATAATCACACCTTTTCTCTCTTGATTGATTTCCAAGGCCACAATCACACCTTTTCTCGCTTAATAGATTACAAAGAAGTCTATAACTCTGAATAGCACTGAGAACCTTGTAGAGATAGTGATAGAGAATCAAACTAGAAGTAATCGAGTTTGATTCAATGTTGATTTCAGCAGAGTAATGGTAAGAATATGTATTAAGAAATGTGGAAGAAGAAGAGGAGTGAAAAACCAGAAAATCTGATATATAATTCGTTGAAACTAACCCCTATTTATAGAAGAACAACAGCCATGTCCATTCATGAAGAGTTATGGCGAATAGACACTTCTTTTGAAATTCAAATTTGAATTCAACTGACACCATGTTGACATGGTTACCCTAGGCATGTCGACATCCCAAAGCAATTTTTGATGATTTGATTTTCTTTGAAAATAACCTTTATCTTATATTAAAACTATTTTAAAATTTACAAATATACTTGACTATAGTTAAAATTCATAAGTAAATATAGAGAATCATATATATATATATATATATATATATAGATTTTAACTATAATTTTATATTTAAATCTAAGTATAAAAGTTAAATATATAATTTAAAAAGATAGTTTAAAATTAGGAGTAATTTGACTTTGAAATTAAAGATAATTTTGAGGCTAAAATTATTTAAAATCAGGATAGAGAGTTTTGATGTTTTTAAAAGGAAAGTTTTGAAATCGTTTTGAAAACAAGATAATTTTGTAAAATCATTTTGAATTAAAATTAGTGGATACAAAACAATGTTCCACTAGATTTTTGTAGGTTCCATCCTACTTAGGGTTCCATCCCTTTAACAGGCTCGAAGTGGATTCCATTCCTTGAATAAATTGGATTTTAAGATGCCAATGCTTTTCTACGAGTTTTAACAAAAATTCCTAATAAAAATACTTATGCTTGAAATCTTGAACTCTTGATAATCTTGATACTCAGGAGTCTTCTATCTCGATATCTTGAATCTCTATACTGTACAGTCTTCATTCTTGGTACCTGCATGGTTAAATCCTGTATATACATATATATCTAAACTTATAATGTCAGTATTTATATTTTATAATCTATTCTAAGGTTGTTGTCATCAAAACCATCATCTCACGGACTAACAATCTCCCCCTTTTTGATGATGACAACCATTGTTTATAAAATATTACTTCTATCCTAATAACCCCCCCTAAAACTAATAACTCCCCCTTATTTTATGCCTAACTATCCTATTTTATATTTCTCCCCCTTTGTCATCAACAAAAACTCACTCCAAACTATATAACTCCCCCTAAAACTAACACTCTATGACATGTGATTATAATGATAGTGTTATCATAAGTAATCACCACTTAAATCTAATGCTAAAACATAGTCCTTAACAATTAACTATCCTAACTAAGAATTCACGATAGTACTTATAATTAAAACACGTATAAGAACAAGACTTATTTATTACGTATGAAGTTGTATATACATGAGCGTATAGAAAACATAAAGAAACACAAACAACAATGGAGAAGAAAGAAAAGAAACTATTGTGTGTTTTTAAACATAGGAGATTTATGAATCGAACAGTTTGGATAGTGGAAATGGAAATTTCCACGTTGTTCGACAAGATTCCCATTTTTGTCAAAACACACTTCTCCAACACACATGACTTGGTCATCATCTTCCGCTTGCGCTTCTTCTTCCATGGGTTCTTCTTCTTCTTCTTCTTCGCTGGCCTCTTGTTCTTGATTGAGTGAAGAGTCTTCATCAATCAAGATAGAATTAGCCTGGTTATCCATTAGGAATTTTTGCAAATTCCTAAGAATCTTGCCTTGCCTCTATTGTTCCATTGCCATACGAAGTTGAGTCACTTGAATTTTAGTCATCATCTGAGGTGCATCCTTCAGAGAGTCCTCTATTTTAGTCACACGAGCGAGAGTAGTACATTGAAATGGACCAGACATAAGAGAGGGGAATGAAAAGGTTGATTTTATGTTTGATTTGGAAGAGGAGGCCATTGATTATTTGATTTTAGAGAGAAGAACAGAGAGATAACAGAAAGGATGTGAAGAATTTATAACCAATTATTTTGAATTTTGGTGGGAAAAATTTCAAAATTTAAAAACGTTGCATGCCGACATGGGTATATAGGGGATGTCGACATGGTCCTTTTTATTTTTACTATTTGATTTATTTTAATATTAATTATTAATTATACCTTATTTATATTTTATATTTCAGTTATAGAACAAATACCTGATTCTCTTCTTAATTTAGTAAATATTGATTCATTTAAGGGTTTTGTTAAGATATCAGCAATTTGATTCTCAGAATTGATATAATCGAGATAACTACTTCCTTACTTATATTATCTCTGAGAAAATGATGTCTGATATCAATATGTTTAGTTCGAGCAGTTGAGTAGTATTTCTGGATAAATTTATCGCACTCGTATTGTCACAATAAATTGGTGATTTTGAAAAATTTAAACCCAAATCTTTTAAGGTTTGTTGCATATATATTACTTGAGAACAAGCCAAAGCAGCAGAAATATATTCTGCTTCAGTTATTGATAAAGAAACTATGTTTCTCTTTTTACTAAGCCAAAAAACAGAGAATGCCCCAAAAAGTGACAAGTCCCACTTGTACTTTTTCGGTCTGATTTACAGCCAGCATAGTCAGCATCACAGTAAGATATTAAGTCAAAAGAATCATTTTTAGGGTAGAATAAACCATAATCAGATGTGTTTTTAACATATCTTATGATTCGTTTTACGGCTTTTAAGTGGGTCTCTTTAGGTTGGGATTGATATCTGGTACAGAGATAAACACTATGCATGATATCAGGTCTACTAGCAGTAATATAGTGTAGTGATCCAATCATTCCTCTATATAATTTTTGATCTACATTTTTCAAGAAATCTTCTTTACTAAGGTACTCATTGGTTGCCATGGGAGTAGGTTTTCCACTCGGAGTAGTCAAATCAAATTTACTAATTAGGTCTTTAGCATATTTTTCATGACTAATAAAGATACCATTATCTAATTGTTTTATTTGTAATCCTAAAAGGAAATTTAATTCACCCATATGACTCATCTCAAACTCTTTTGTCATTATTTCAGAAAATTCTTTATTCATTTCAAAATTAGTTGAACCAAAAATGATATCATCTATGTAAATTTGTACTAGTTGAATATCACTTTTATTTCTTTTAATAAAAAGAGTATTATCTACTTTACCAATTTCAAAATTAGATTACAATAAATAAGATCTTAGTCTATCATACCAGGCTCTAGGACCTTGTTTTAGACCATATAATGCTTTCTTAAGTTTGTAAACATGATTTGGTAATTTATCATTTTCAAAAAGTGGTGGTTGTTCAACATATACTGCTTCTTTTACAAATCCATTTAAAAAGCACTTTTAACATCCATTTGAAATAATTTGAAATTATTATGATTTGCGAAAGAAAGTAGAATCCTAATGGCTTCTAATCTTGCTACGGGAGCAAAGGTTTCATCAAAATCTATTCCTTCTTCTTGAAAATAACCTTGAGCGACTAATCGAGCTTTATTTATAACTACCTCTCCTTGTTCATTCATTTTATTTTTATAAACACATTTAGTTCCAATTATAGTTTTATTTTTTGGTCTAGGAACAAGTTCCCAAACATCATTTCTAGTAAATTGATTTAATTCTTCTTGCATAGCCAAAATCCATGAATCATCAGTTGATGCTTCTTTTGGATTTTTGGGTTCAATAGTTGATATAAAAGCTATATTACTCATTTGACTTAGTTGATTTCTAGTTTTAACAACAGATTGCATATCTCCCAGTATATTTTCTATAGGATGATCTTTTAAAAGTTTAGTCCTTTTATTAGGATGATTAATTTCATTATTAGTTTCAATTGATTCTTGATTTTGAGTGATTAAATCCTCTTCATCTTTTGTATCTTCAAAAATTTTGAAATTTTCATCAAATGAAACATGCATTGTTTCTTCAATGGAATTGGTTTTTAAATTAAACACTCTGTACGCTTTACTTCTATTAGAATATCCGATAAAGATACCTTTTTCGGATTTAGGATCAAATTTATCTAAATGATCTTTTGTATTTAAAATAAAGCATTTACTTCCAAAATTTTTGAAATAAGATACCTTAGGTTTCTTTGAATAAAGAAGTTCATAAGATGTCTTATCAGTTAAAGGTCTAATTAAAATTCTATTTAAGATATAACAGGCGGTAGCAAATGCTTCTGCCCAAAAATTCTTTGGTAAATTACTATCTATAAGCATAGTTCTCGCACACTCTTGAATCATCATATTTTTACGTTCTACTACTCCGTTTTGTTGTGGAGTTCTCGGAAATGAAAAATTGTGAGTTATTCCCTTTTTATTGTAGAATTCCTTAAACTTTTCATTTTCAAATTCACCACCGTGATCACTTCGAATAGTTATAATTTTTAGACAAAATTGATTTTGAATTCTTTTTGAAAATGTCTTAAAACATTCAAAAGTATCACTTTTACGTTTCAAAAATATTGTCCATGTAAGTCTAGAATAATCATCTACAATTACAAAGACATATTTACTATGATTTATTGATAGAATTTAAGATAGACCAAATAAATCAAGATGAAGTAATTCAAGTGGTTTTGAAGTTGAAATCATATCTTTTAACTTAAAGGAACTTTTTCTAAGTTTTCCTAATTGACAAGCATCACATAAACTATCTACTTAAAATTCATTTTAGGGAGACCTCTTACTAGATTATGTTTTGACAGTCTAGATAAGAGTTTGAAATTCAAATGCCCAAATCTCTTATGCCAAATCCAAGGGTCAGTTGTATTTGCCAACAGACACAGGTTATCATTTGAAACTTTCATACTAAGAATATAAATATTCTTTTTCCTGACTCCCTCAAATATAATGGTTGAATTATTATCTTCTATATGACACTTATCTTTTTCAAATTTAATTTTATATCCTTTATCACATAGTTGACTTATACTTAGCAGATTATGTTTCAGATTCTTAACTAGTGAAACATTAGTAATAGTAGGAGTTTCAGAATTACCGACTTTGCCGATGCCAATCACATATCCTTTTGAATTGTCTCCAAAGTTAACCAGTCCTCCGTCTTTGTATATTATATCATTCAGTATATTTGGATTGCCATTCATGTGTTTAGAACACCCACTATCAAGTATCCATTTGTTCTTTCTGATCTGCACAATTTGTCCGTTGCGGATTGATTCCTCAACACCCATAAAGCATGATTCTTGCACATCAAATAATCTTGGTAGACAACTTGAATTTGAATACTGATTATATGTAGACTCAAGAAACAATGATGCTTTGAATACTTCTAAATTAGTATTAACAAATATACCCATTTTAAAAAAAATTCAAAAATCAAATTATGAAACTTTGAAAACCTTGCTCTAATACCGACTGTGAGAAATGCGGATTACGGATCTTAAGGCTAGGATTAACACTAGAGGAGGGAATAGTGTTAATAAAGAACTACTAAATCTTTTTGAGTTATGTTAATTTAGACACCGATGTATGTAATATACAGACACAGATGTGATCACAAAAACAAGCACAGATGTAGAAATAAAATAAAAGCAGTAAAGGAAAGAACACACCGGATTTTATACTCGTTCGGAATTACCCTATATCCAGTCCCGCAACACAAGTACGAATTTCCTTTCAAAAGCAATCGTACAATTACACCCTCGGTTTCAAGGCTACGAGGTACACCCTTTAGAATTTCTATCCTCTGGGTAGAGATACTTGATTTCCGGACCACAAGTTTACCCAATTGATTTACCAAGGCTATAATCACTCCTTTTCTCCCTTGATTGATTTCCAAGGCCACAATCACACCTTTTCTCGCTTAATAGATTACAAAGAAGTCTATAACTCTGAATAGCACTGAGAACCTTGTAGAGATAGTGATAGAGAATCAAACTAGAAGTAATCGAGTTTGATTCAATGTTGATTTCGGCAGAGTAATGGTAAGAATATGTATTAATAAATGTGGAAGAAGAAGAGGAGTGAAAAACCAGAAAATCTGATATATAATTCGTTGAAACTAACCTCTATTTATAGAAGAACAACAACCATGTCCATTCATGAAGAGTTATGGCGAATAGACACTTGTTTTGAAATTCAAATTTTGAATTCAACTGACACCATGTCGACATGGTTACCCCAAGCATGTCGACATCCCAAAGCAATTTTTGGTGATTTGATTTTCTTTGAAAATAACCTTTGTCTTATATTAAAACTATTTTAAACTTTACAAATATACTTGACTATAGTTAAAATTCATAAGTAAATATAGAGGATCATATATATATAGATTTTAACTATAATTTTATATTTAAATCTAAGTATAAAAGTTAAATATATAATTTAAAAAGATAGTTTAAAATCCGGAGTAATTTTACTTTGAAATTAAAGATAATTTTGAGGCTAAAATTATTTAAAATAGGATAGAGAGTCTTGATGTTTATAAAAGGAAAGTTTTGAAATCATTTTGAAAACAAGATAATTTTGTAAAATCATTTTGAATTAAAATTAGTGGATACAAAACAATGTTCCACTAGATTTTCGTAGGTTCCATCCTACTTACGGTTCCATCCCTTTAACATGCTCGAAGTGGATTCCATTCCACCAATAAATTGGATTTTAAGATGCTAGTGCTTTTCTACGAGTTTTAACAAAAATTCCTAATAAAAATACTTATGCTTGAAATCTTGATCTCTTGATAATCTCGATACTTATGAGTCTTCTATCTCGATATCTTGAATCTCTATACTATACAATCTTCATTCTTGGTACCTGCATGGTTAAATCCTGCATATACATATATATCTAAACTTATAATGTCAGAATTTATATTTTATAATCTATTCTAAGGTTGTTGTCATCAAAACCATCATCTCATGGACTAACACAGCCTCCACTGCCGGCGACACCAAGCTCTGATCCTTCATACATGCATACCCAAGTTTCCTCGGTGATCGCGATGACCTCTCCCCTGCATGCTACGTCCATCCCAAGTTGACCCCTCCTCAAATCGATCGCGGCTGTATTTTTTTTGAAATTGGACAGATAAGGAGAAGCAGGGAGATAGATCGTGACTTCCATTATTATCCGATTCTCTTTTTTCTTTCGAAGCTTAATTTTTTTTTGGGCTGTTGATTTGAAAGATAAGAATGTGGTTTAAAAAGGAAAAAAGAGGGGAAATGATGGAAGCGTGTTTGATTGGTTATTGAATAGTGATTTGAATTTGACGGAAAACGGCTGATGTGAAAACTTTAGTAAAGTCAATCACATAAATATGTTATTTAAATTACGAAACGTCTCGATTCCATAGCTTAAAATCTTGACCTCCTATCGAGGCATACTACGAGGCATTTATAATGTCACACCCCTTTTTTGAACGTAATAGAAAAGGTTTCGAGTTCTAATTCGATCGTATGGAGAAGATAGCTTTTTTGGACCCAATTATTATATTAAATTTCAATATTAATTTTAGCGCGTTTATGTTCCGTACGACCAAACGATAACTCCAAACACCACGAAATTAGAAACCCAATAATAATACAATATTATGGATCCAATGGACCTGGTTTCGTCGAATTATGAGACTGTGCCTCGAAATGCAATTTTTGAATGTCAATTCGAACAAATTATTTTTAAAATTGAACAAATTTATTATTACTAATATAAATTTGAAAAGCCTTTAAATTATTTTTATCGAGTTTAAAACCCCAGATTCACTATTTTAACCAATATTCAATTATAAACTTCAATAATTAAATTATCCAATAAGTTGTTATATTTAAATAATGAATTTATTTTATAAATAAACCCCAATATTTCAAATTCAAAATCAACCTATAATTTAAATCCAATTTTTAAAACCATTTAAATATTCACTATCGAATAATGAAAAATATGGGTCGTTACAGGAGGATGAGATTTATATTAAGAATGTAGCCCCATTTCCAAATTCACCCCTTAGGAAATTCCTCCTTCTTAATTTAGTCGAGTCTTATTTTATTTCATTCACTAAGACATAGCTATTGGATTTATTAATATCATCTCCCTAATTATTCACATTATTCTATTTAATTTATCCAATTAAATGTCCGGAATATTGCTAATTAGAATTCAGGGGCATTACAGACTCCGCCCTTAAAGAATTTCATCCCTGGAATTACAGTAAGGACAAAACAACAAGCATATAGCCCATGCGAGCAAAGCCAGTATAACTTACCAGCCAAATTCTATATAAACCCTATATAGAACTTACCATCTAAAATAGTGCAGGAAAAGTAGCCCTAATCATGTCTTCTGTCTCCTAACTACAGTCCTTCACATTGTTGCTCCACTGAACTTTCACCAACCCGACTGTCTTGTTTCTCAACCTCTTCTCATCTTTTGCCATAACACAAAATGGTTGCCTCACAAAAGTGATATCCGGTTCCATCATTAAGTCCTTGGTGCCGTTGGAGTGATAGTAGTTTCTTGATCATGTACATACATCCTAAGATGAGAAACATGAAATACGTTGTGGACCTCGGCAAAACTGCTCGACAAATCTACTCGGTATGTGAGTCTCAAATCCTCTCTGATATTGGAAATGGTCCAACATATCTCGGTGCTAGCTTTCTAGTCTTCTCGAACCAAACCACACTCTTCATATGTGATACCTTCATGAAAACTCTATTTCCAACTGAGAACTCTAGGTTCTTAAGCCTTTTATCTGCGTAAATCTTCTACCTAGACTAAGCTTCTTTCCCATATCAAAACTCGATCTTTTCCGTCGCCTCTCTCACCGAATCTGGTCCAAGGACCAATCTGTCTTTGGTCTCTAACCAATATGCTGGCGATTTGCATGGCCTTCTATACAAAGCTTCAAAAGGCGTCATTCATATAGTAGTCTGATAACTATTATTATAGGAAAACTCCACTAAGTGCAAGTGATCTTCCAAAGAACCACTAAAATCCAACACACAAGCTCTCAACAGATCTTTTAGTACCCTGTTGACTCTCTTTGTCCGCCCATCCATCTAAGAATGATATATGGACTCATCTTGAGCTTAGTGCCTAACACACTCTGTAGGCTCTTCTAGAAATCATTAGTAAACAAAGCATCTCTATCACTAACGATACTGCTAGGAATTCCATGCAGTCTAACGATGTAGCCAAAACAGTTGTCGTCCTAGTTGACCTTACCGAAATGAAATGGGCACTCTTGGTCAATCTGTCCACTATGACCCATATCTTTCATTACCCCGATTTGACCTTGGCAACCCGTCAATAAAATCCATGGATATCGAGTCCCACTTCCAAACTAGAACATCCAAAGGCTGAAGCAAACCACTTGGCTTTTGATGTTCGGCTTTAACTTGCTGACCGTTCAAACATTATTTTACTCAGAATCCAACATCTCTCTTCATTCCTTCCCATAAGAAACTTCTCTTCATATCCTGATACATCTTTATTCCCCCAGGATGAATCATAAACTTCGATCGATGACATTCCCTAAGAACTTCCTTCCTAAGGTTCCCAACATCTGAAACACATAACCATTCTTTCTTTCTCAACCAATCCATGCGGTCAAGAATAAAATCCTTTAAGTCATCAATCTCAATTCTAGTTTCTAACCTTCCAATCCTCTTGGCTAACACTGAATCCTCTTTCTGCCTAGAAGCAATTCGTTCAATCAAAACTAGTCGAACTTTCAAACAAGGCATCATGGCAATATTCCGACTAGATCCAGCAGTCGACCTCAACTGCACACTACAAGCAGCCTGCACTTCCAAATCTTTCTTTTTCACCAACATAGCTAAAACAATATTCTGATGTTTCCTGGTAAGCGCATCCGCCACCTTATTTCCTTTTCCCAGTGTATACTCGATGCTAAAATCATAAGCTGCAATAAACTCTAGCCATCTCTGCTGTCTCATCTTCACCTCTTTCTGAGAGAATAAATATCATAGAGATTTATGATCCGTAAATAGATCAAACCTCTCTCCCAAAAGATAACGCTTCCAAACTTTCAATGCGAAGATTTACCACTGCCAACTCCAAATCATGAGTCGGGTATCTCCCTTCATGCGGTTTAAGCTGTCTAGAAGCATAGGCGATAACCTTTCCATTCCGCATTAGCATATCACCTACCCTAGTACCACATGCATCGGTGTAATATACCAACCTCTGATTCCCATTGGGAACTACTAACAGGGGAGTATTGGTTAACAAATGTTTCAATCTAAGGAATACTTTATCACATTTGTCAGACCAAACAAACTTCACGTCCTTCCTGGTTAGCATAGTCAAGGATGTTGCTATCCGCAAGAAATCCTTAACGAACCTTTGGTAGTATCCTACAGGACAAAGAAAACTTCCAATCTCGCTTACTATCTCTACTATTTTCTAATTGTTAGCATCTTCGATCTTATCTGGATCAACTGTTAACCCTTCCACGAAAACTACAGACCAAGGAACTTCACTTCCTACTTCAAGAAATGACACTTGGAGAACTTCGCCTTCAGTAGATGTTGCCTGAGCGTCTCCAATAATATTCTAAGATGATCTGCATGATCCTTCTCATTATTAGAATATAACAAAATGTCATTAATTAAAACTGCAATAACCCGCATATTTTATGATTGTATATTTAAATATTTTATTTGAATATAGCATGTTAGTCGGATTAATGTCTGAACTGAACTTTATCTAAATAGTCGAATTAGGACTCGAGACTACTACCATTAAGTTCAAAATGATGTTTGCAACCTTTTTGAGTATAAACAATGATATGTTTGGAGTTGAGTTGAATTTTGTTATTTTTCTATTGGGCTTTGGGTTTGGGCTTCAACCCATTAACCCAACATAGTACCCTAACTCCACCCCCTCTCCTCTTCATTCATTTTCATTTCCTAACACTCTCAAGGTAAAGTAAAAATGGAAGAAAGAAAAGGGAATCAAAATTCCTAAGCACTAGTTTATTAGGAAATTCAAATTCAAGTTCTAGAAATCAAGGAGAAGCATAGGTAAGTATCGTCTTTATCTTCTCCATCTCAATCTCTTTTCAATTTTCAGAAATTCCTAAACCCTAACTTAGGAAATATTGGCTTATGAGCTTAGATTGGAGTTTTTTGAGTTGAAGTTGAAGAGTGGTTGATCTTGCCTTGTCTTAAAGCTTTTCATTTGTTGTTTTCGGATTTAAAGGTGAGTTCTTGAACTCACATCTATGTCTATACCTTTGATGGTTGTTAGGTATGAATTCCTAACATCTAGTTCATGTTCATTTGCTTTTGAATTGAATTGGTTTGGCGAATTTTCCAATTTTTGGCATTTTGAAGTCAAAATCAATGAAAATCCTTATATGAATGTGTGGACATGTTGTTCGGAGTGTATTGGTGAGTCTAAAGGGTTGGGTTGTCGCTTGACATAAATCCCTAGCCATCGTTGCTCGTCTGATCGCTTCCGATATGATTAGGCCATCAATGGCCTAGGCAAAATAATGCCCTGAGCTTTAGCTCAGACGTCTGGAGCTATGGAATAAAAATTCCAGACCTTCAGCTTAGATGTCTGATCTTACTTTCTAGACGTCTGGACGATCTGGAATAAAATTTCCAGTCTTACATCTCAGACGTTTGGGAAAACCACCAGACGTCTGGAGCTGCTAATTTCAGCCAACTTACCTGTTTTTGATGGGTTTCCATTTATATCAATTTTTGGTTGATCCGATTGGCCGTCGTCATTTATTATCGACTTTGATTACTTTCTTTCTGGATTTTTGGGAATATCCATTTGATGGATTTGATGTCGATTTTTGTGGTTTTGATTCATGTCATCCAATGTGTATTTTTGGTGATTGATTGTTTTTACAATCATTTTCATGATTTGTCACGTTAAAATACAAAGGTTTTTATACTAGTAGTAAATATTCAAACTCTTTTACGAAAAAATGATTTCAACGTTATTTTTAACACAAAGCTCGGTTTTAAAACCGTTTTTCAATATATTAGTACATACAAACCTTTACCTCATTCGTATGGGAAATCTAATTAAGCGACTTAGCAAAACAAGTGGTATGAAACACTTGCGTTTTCTTTGTCGGTTAATTCTTGACTTGTTCAATTGAAATCTTGTGACAATTTTCGAGTGGAAATCTATAATTTATTTGTAAATATTTAAGTTAAGCCAGTGATTATAGGACATGAAGCTAAACTCATTTATTTACTAGCTTAGTGTGACTCACACTTTTTATTGATCAATGGTGATCATTTTATGGTTTAGACTAGCAATATGTGATGTCTCTTTGTCCATGTGGGAGACTATACCTCGTTTTATTGAGCTTTGTATCATTACTTTTATAGGCTAGCGACCTATGGGTTCTTTGGAGTTTCGACTCATTTTTATAGGCTAGCGACCCATGTTCTTTTATGGAGTTCGGTTCATCGGACGTACCGTTGTCGTACTACATTGTTGTTCCGGCTTATCAGGTTCATCGGGCGTACCATCATTATACTACGTCGTAGTTTTGAATTATTCGAGTTTCAGGTTCCTTGAGCGTATAGTTATTGTACTACGTTGTTGCACAGTATCTATGGTTAGCGATCATGGGATAGCGTCCCGTTTTTGATACACGTGTTGGTGATTTTTCATGCTTCTATTTTTGATTGGTCTCCCCCTTTGTGATTTTTGGACTTCTAATTAATGATTTCTACAATTTGTGTTTCACCAATTTTTGTGATTTATATTGATAATCTTTATCAATATTTGTGGTTTGGTGAATAAAATTAAAGGATATGACTTTCTTTTTGGTGTTTAAGACAATATGAGATATTGTATGTTTTTCATTGTTATTTAATGTGTACTTGTCACAGTATGACATTATTGTTATCATACTTTTTTTCATATATCTTATCCTATCTCATATTATCTGATATTTATAGCTAGTCTGATCCGTTTATTGTTTCTATCTTAAATAATACTCGGGTCAGATTGAGGTATTTCAGGTGCTTCTGCTTGACCTCTTATCAGCGCCTATCATCTGACTTTTGGCTAACTACTTAGCATAGTGGTTTTTGCTTTTATACATTCGAAAGAGAGAGACCCCCTGATGTATGCATATTCTTTTATCTAGCACTTGTACCTATTCTTTTGTGGTGTAGTGGATCGTGTATGACCACTACTTTGATGTACACTTTTATGTGATATATTCATATCTTTTTCCGCCTTAGTGATATGAATATCTGTGACTGATTTATGTTATGCTTATTTTATATTTGTTTCCAAAGATCGCTTAGTCACTATGTAGTAATTTTGAGTTTGTAATTGATGTGTCAGGTTTCCTTGTGAAACGAAATGCATATAATACTATCTAACATATCGATACTGCACAAAGCAATTACACAAATGCTCGCTCCTCAATAGCCTTATTCTTCATGCTAGTTGACGGCATTACTTCGTAGTGTCCTTGGCTAGTGTGAGTATAGAGATGGGGCATCACAGCTTGGTATCAGAGCCAAACTTCAGAACAATATAGAATATTATAACAAGGATCATCGTCCTAAGTCTCTCTTAGGAATCGTGCCTTAGGATTTATCCGAGACTTAGGACCCGTTCTACCCTATTTTCTTTTATGATGCCTTGTTTTATCAAGCAGGTTTGTTTGATATTCATTCTGAGAATAACCTTTTTCCTCTTCTTTCTTTCTTTCTTAAAGAAGAGGAATGGTTAGACATGGCCGTTCCAACGTCGGTTAATCTAGAGCTACTCCTCAGGATGGTGTATTTATGTCTGTCCAGCAGCTTTTAGATCTTGTAAAGAATGCTCAAGCTACCGGACCCATTGCAGAGCCTACTCATCCTAAATCCGGTTTTGCATGCTTGTGTTGTGATTATACCCATTTGGGTGGAAATCCATTCAAGGGTTCCGAAAGCATTATAGAAGTCCAAGTTTGGCTTAGAACATGGGATCGCATCTTTTCTCGCATGAATCTTGTAGATCTACATCGAGTCCAAGTGGCTTCTAGTATGCTCCAAGACAGAGCATTAGATTGGTATGAGCTTTTAGTTTCTGAGATTATTGAAGTGGATCTGACTTGGGAGGAATTCTGGAAAAGATTCGAATTGAAGTTTGTGCCAGAGGCTGAAAAAGTGACTTTAGCTCGACGTTTTATTGACCTTGTTTAAGGTGAGTCTTTTGTGACAGACTATGTCGCATCTTTTGAATCTCTCTCTAAATATGGGGTCGAGTATATTAATACCCCATTGAAAAAAAATCAGAGGTTTCTTTCGATTAGCTTGTTGATATCGCTCATAAAGCCTTTACTTCGAAAATTAGAAGTTTCTTTCGATCAGCTTGTTGATATCGCTCTTCGACTTGAAGAGGCCGATAAAGAAAGCGATGTTGAAGTTTCGGATGCCAAACCGAACTTCAATAACAACAAGAAGAGGCCTATTAAGTTCAGAGGCCCTAAGCCCAATAAGAAAGGGAAGCAAGCAACTTCGATAGCAAAGACTCCTACCTCTAATCAGGGAAAATACTACAATTGTGGTTCTAAGGACCATTATTCTAATAGGTGTCCGAAACCCCTTTTTGTCGTTATTGCAAATGTTCGGGTCATCTTTTATCTTCGTGTCCCAAACTTCAGGGCAAGAAAGATGGAATGCTTAAACGTTGTGCAAGCTCCTAGTAACACTTCTCTTGGTCAAGGTGATTCTCCTTCTATCCTTGATGGCATGTGTTTCGTGATCACCATATTCGAGTTCTTTTTGATACTTGTGCATCTCACACTTTTATATCGAAAGAACTTGTTGATACCTTTTCTTTAAATGTTATGTGCTTGATGACTTCACTGAAAATTGCGAATCCGGTTGGTGGATCCGCATCACTCGGTTTATTTTATAAAGATGTCGAGATTATTTTATGTGATTATGCTTTCCAAGCCGATTTGCATGTTATGCATTACTTAGGCGTCGGTTTGATTTTGGGAATGGATTGGCTTAATCATTATGAAGCCCACATCCTATGTACTGAGAGGACTATTCATCTTCGACATCCTCAAACTGTTAATCGGATTTTTATTATTCTTAAAGATTAAGATTATAATTCGGTGGCATCCTTATATTCTCTAAACCCTCACGACGATGGTAATGATGGTGAGGAAGATGTCATTTCCCTCATTCATGTTGTTCGTGAATTTTCTGACATATTTGAGCCCGTTTTAGGATTACTCTCTAAGCGAGCAATTGACATTAGAATTAATTTAATCCCTAGAGCTCTACCTATCACTCGTCCTCCTTATCGTATGTACAATAAGGAAAATGAGGAGATGCATAAACAATTATTCGAATTGGAAAAAACAGTTTATTCTTTCGAGTTTCTCTCCATAGGGAGCTTCAGCTATCTTTGTGAAGAAATCCGATGATACACTTAGGCTTTGCATTGACTACTGCAAGCTTAATGATCTCACCGTCAAGAATCCTTTACCTCGGATTGATGATTTATTCGATCAACTTAGCGGTGCTAGAGCCTTTTCACAGTTAGACTTAGCTACCGGCTTTCATCAGCTTCGCATTGCAGAGGATAGCATTCCATATACATCGTTCCGTACTCGTTATGGATCTTATGAATGGCTTGTTATGCCATTTGCTTTAACAAATTCTCCAGCTTTTTTCGTTGACCTTATGAACCGAGTTTTCAAAGATTTCCTTAATCGATTTGTTCTCATCTTTATAGATGATATTCTTGTTTATTCCAAAACCGAGGATGAGCATGAAAAACATCTTCGGATTATTTTGGAAACTCTTAGAAGCAATCAATTGAAAGCAAAATTTTCTAAGTGCCACTTTTGGCAATCTCGTGCGAAATTTTTGGGACATATTATTTTTGAATTCGGAATTTCCATGGATCCTTCAAAGATTGAAGCGATCCAAAATTGGAAGAGACTGGAGAGTGTGATGAAAATTCATAGCTTTCTTGGATTGGCGGGATATTACCGTCATTTCATAAAGTACTTTTCAAAAATTTCCTTGCCTCTTACTAGTTTGACAAAGAAGGGAGTTAAGTACATTTGGTCAGACAAACGTGAAGCTGTTTTTCAGAAATTAAAAGAACTCCTTTCCGATGCTGCTATTCTTGTGATTCCCGAGGGGTACCATGACTTTATTGTTAATAATGATGCTAGTCGTGTTGGTTTGGGAACCGTTCTCATGCAAAGGGAACGTATTATCGCTTATGCTTCTAGGAAATTAAAGCCCGTTGAGACTTGATATGACACTCATGATTTAGAGCTCGTGGACATTGTTTTCGCCTTTAGAATTTGGTGTCATTATCTTTTGGGAGAGAAATTTGTTCTCTATACCGATCATAAATCTTTGAAGTATTTATTTTCTCAAAAGGACTTAATTTGCATCAACAACGTTGGCACGAGTTCCTTGCATCTTATGATCTTGATATTCTTATACTCTCGGAAAGGGAAATCGTGTTGCTAATGCCCTTAGGTGATGCAACAAGCGGTTGTTTCAATGATGATATCCGAATTAAATGATCTCGAGACTTTATCCACTTGTGAGATTCGAGACCATGAATCCGATTTATGTTTATCTCCTGTTTTATATAGCATTGAGGCTCATCCATCTCTTTTTGACCACATTCTTGATGCTCAAAAGCATGGTCCCGAATTGGCTCATCTTAGCCAAAGTTGTAGGGATAGAAATATTGATGGTCTGAAAGACTTTGAAATCGATGCTCGTGGCGGCATTCGAAAATTTGGTAAACTTATCGTGCCAAATATTAGTAATATTCGTAAAGATATTTTAGAAGATTCTCATCGTTCTAAATTTACCATTCATCCCGGTAGCAGTAAAATGTACGCGGACATGAAGCGACTTTATTATTGGGATGGAACAAAATCTGATATTGCTAACTTTATTAAGTGTTGCATAACTTTCCAACTCATAAAGGCTGAGCATCAAAGGCCCGGTGGGTTATTGCAACCTCTGGACATTCCTGTTTGGAAGTGGGATCAAGTCTCCATGGAATTTATTGATGGTCTTCCCCGTTCTCATTCGGGTCATGATAGTTTACGGGTGATTGTTGATAGGCTTACAAAATCTGCCCATTTTATTCCTGTATGGTCCAATCGGACCATACTTCTTTTGGCTAAACTCTATATTAAAGAAATTGTTAAATTGCTTGGAGTTTCTACTTCTATTGTTAGCGATCGTGATCCATTATTTAATAGTGGATTTTGAAAGAGTCTTCAAAACTTTTTGGGAAAGAAGCTTAATTTTAGCACTGCTTATCATCCACAGTCTGATGGACAAACTGAGCGTGTGAATCAAACTCTTGAACATCTTCTTCATGCATGTGTTCTTGATTTTGGTGGAAGTTGGGAAGATCATATTTACCTTATTGAGTTTTCCTATAATAATAGCTTCCAATCTAGTACCGGTATGGCACCTTTCGAGGCACTCTATGGAAGGCCATGTCGATCTCCTTCTTGTTGGCTTGAGGCCGGTGAAAAGCTAGTTTTAGGTCCAGATTTTATTCGTAATTCCACAGAAAAGATCGACCTTATTCGTCATAGGATGAAAGAAGCTCAAAGTAGACAAAAATTCTATGCCGATAACCGAAGAAGGAATTTGGAATTTTCTATGGAAGATTTGGTGTTTATCCATGTTTCACTTATGAAGGGTGTTGTGCGTTTCAGTCGATCGAAAAAATTAGCACCTCGATATATTGGTCCATTTCCCATCACCAAACGCTTTGGCTCGGTAGTTTATTGCCTTTTATTACTGGCTCAATTTTCTGCTATTCATGACGTATTCCATGTCTCTCAACCATGAAAATGCCTTAGGGATTCCGATTCTATTCTTGAGTCCGGTGTTATTGAAGAAATTGAAGTTTCACCAAATTTCACTTATGAGCAACATTCTATTCGTATCATTGCTACAAAGGTTCAACGCCTTCAAAATAAAGATGTTCCGCTTGTGAAAGTTCAATGGTCCTCAAATCCTAAGGATTGATCTTGGGAATCCAGAGAATTCATTGAACGAACACACCCGGACTTACTCTCTCGAGCTCTTTAAGGTGAACGTCTTACTTCAAATTTTCTTTTGTGTTGATATGCTTTATGGTTGTTATTCTTTATTTCATTCTTAAGTATTGTGAGGATGCATTTCTTTAAGAATGGGAGTCTGTAACAACCCACATATTTTACGATTGTATATTTAAATATAGCACGCTACTTTTTGTAAATAGTCGAATTAGGATTCGAGACTACTTCTGTTGAGTTCAAAATCGCATTTGCGACCTTTTTGAGTATAAACATTGATATGTTTGGAGTCGAGTTGAATTTTGCTATTTAACTATTGGGTTTGGATTTGGGTTTCAACCCATTAACCCAACATGATACCCTAACTCCATGCCCTTTCCTTTTCATTCATTTTCATTTTCTAACACTCTCAAGTTAAATTTAAAATAGGGGAAAGAGAGGGGAAACAAAATTCCTAAGCCCTAATTTACTGGGAAATTCAAATTCAAGTTCTAGAAATCAAGGAGAAGCATAGGTAAGTATCCTCTTCATCTTCTCCATCTCAATCTTTCTTTAATTTTTAGAAATTCCTAAAAATTAACTTAGGAAATATTGGCTTATGAGCTTAGATTGGAGTGTCTTGAGTTGAAGTTGAAGAGTGGTTGATCTTGCCTTGTCTTAAAGCTTTTCATTTGTTGATTTTGGGTTTAAAGGTGAGTTTTTGAACACACACCTATGTCTATACCTTTGATGGTTGTTAGTCATGAATTCCTAACATCTAGTTCATGTTAACTTGCTTTTGAATTGAATTGGTTTGGCGAATTTTTCAATTTTTGGCATTTTAAAGTCAAAATCTATGAAAAACCTTTTATCAATGTGTGGACATGTTGTTCGGAGTGTATTAGTGAGTCTAAAGGGCTGGGTTGTCGCTTGGCATAAATCCCTAGCCATCGCTGCTCGTCCGATCGCTTCCGATATGATTTGGCAATCAATGGCCTAGGCAAAATATTTCCCTGAGCTTTAGCTTAGACGTATGGTAGTATGTTCAGACGTCTGGAGCTATGGAACAAAAATTCCTGACCTTCAGCTCAAACGTCTGATCTTACTTCCCAGACATCTGGACGATCTGGAATAATATTTCTAGTCTTACAGCTCAGACGTCTGGAGCTGCTAATTTCAGCCAACTTACCTGTTTTTGATGGGTTTCCATTTATATCGATTTTTGGTTGATCCGATTGGTCATCGTCATTTATTATCAACTTTGATGACTTCTTTCTGGATTTTTTGGAATATCCATTTGATGGATTTGATGTCGATTTTTGTTGTTTTGATTCACGTCATCGAATGCGAATTTTTGATGATTGATTGTTTTTACAATCATTTCCGCGATTTGTCACGTTAAAATACAAAGGTTTTTATACTTGTAGTAAATATTCAAACTCATTTACAAAAAAATGATTTCAATGTTATTTTTAATAGAAATCACGTTTTTAAAACCGTTTTTCAGTCGATTAGTATATAAAAACTTACCTCATTCATATGAGAAATCTAATTAAGCAACTTAGCAAAACAAGTGGTATGAAACACTTGCGTTTTCTTTGTCGGTTAATTCTTGGACTTGTTCGATTGAAATCTTGTGACAATTTTCGAGTGGAAATCTACAATTGTTCGTAAATACTTAAGTTAAACCAGTGGTTATGGGACATGAAGCTAAAGTCATATATTTACTAGCTTGGTGTAATTCACACTTTTTATTGATCAATGGTGATCATTTTATGGTTTAGACTAGCAATATGCGATGTCCTTTTGTCCACGTGAGGGACTATACCTCATTTTATTGAGCTTCGTCTCATTTCTTTTATAGGATAGCAACCTATGGGTTCTTTGGAGTTTTGACTCATTTTTATGGGCTAACGACCCATGTTCTTTTATGGAGTTCGGTTCATCGGACGTACCATTGTTGCACTACGTTGTTGTTTCAGCTTATCAGGTTCGTCGAGCGTACCATCATTGTACTACGTCATTGTTCCGAATCATTCGAGTTTCAGGTTTCTCGGGCATACCATTATTGTACTACGTCGTTGCACCAGCTCTATGGTTTGCGACCATGGGATAGCGTCCCATTTGCGATACAATTGATGATTTCTAGAATTTGTGTTTCACCAATTTTTGTGATTTATATTGATAAGCTTTATCAATATTTGTGGTTTGATGTATAAAATTAAAGGATATGACATTATTTTTGGTGTTTGAGACAATTTGAGATATTGTATGATTTTTGTTCTTATTTAATGTATACTTGCCACAATATGGCATTATTGTTATCATACATTATTGTCGTATCCCTTATCCTATCTCATATTATCTGATATTTATAGCTAGACTGATCCATTATTATTTCCTTCTTAAATAATACTCGGGTCAGACCGAGGTATTTCAGATGCTTCTGCTTGACCTCTTATCAGGGTCAGTCATCTGACTTTTGGCTAACTACTTAGCATAGTGGTTTTTGCTTTATACATCTGAGATAGAGATTCCTTGATGTATACATATTCTTTTGTCTAGCACATGTACCTATTCTTTTGTGGTGTAGTGGATCTTGCATGACCACTACTTTGATGTACACTTTTTTGTGTTATATTCATATCTGCTTCCGCCTTAGTGATATGAATATCTGTGACTGATTTATGTTAGGCTTATTTTATATTTGTTTCCGAAGATACTTAGCCATTGTGTAGTAGTTTTGAGTTTGTAATTGATGTGTCAGATTTCCTCTTGAAACGAAATGCGTATAACACTATCTGACATATCGGTACTCGCATAAAGCAATTACATAGATGGCCGCTCCTCAACAACCTTATTCTTCGTGCTAGTTGTCGGCATTACTCCATAGTGTCCTTGGCTAGTGTGAGTATAGAGGTGGGGCGTCACAAAAACCAACACGAACCTATCCAAGTGCTCTCTGAAAACCTGGTTCATCAAATCCACAAAGAAAGCTGGCGCATTAGTAAGCCCGAATGGCATAACCAAGCACTCGTAAGACCCATATCTAGTCCTAAATGCCATCAACGGAATACTATTCTCTGCCCCTCTTAGCTGATGGAAACCTATCGCCAAATCCAACTGGGAAAACACTCTGGTTCCACTCAACTGACCGAATAAGTCATCGATTCTCGGCAAAGGATACCAATTCTTGATCATCCTCTCATTCGACATACGATAGTCGATACACATTCTTAACGAGCCATCTAGCTTCTTCACGAATACCGTGGCCATTTGCTAAGGCGAACTGCTTGGCCAGATGAAATTCTTCCTTCCAATCCCACTAGTTGCACCTTCAATTCCTTCATCTCGGTTGGTGACATCCTGTTAGGTAGTCTACTTACGGATTCAGCTTGCAGTACGAGATCTATCCGAAACTCGATTGCTCCTTTTGATGGTAAGGCCGAAACCGGTTCAAACACATCCACAAACTCTCTTCCAACATAATACTGCTTCAACTCTGCTTCCATTCCTATGACACACCCAATAACGCATAAGCATTTTCTTCTGAACTCCTTACTGAGTAAGTAACACGGATGTGGCTATTAGGCTATCTTAATGATATTTCCCTCTCCTGGCAAAATATCCTAGCATCATATCTACCTAATCAATCCATACAAAATATGATCCCAAAACCCACAAAATCAATATAAACTGCATGCAAACATATGACCTAACAAATCATGTTTTAACTGGTCATGCCGCATTCTCAGAGTTGCATACCCTACTAAAGGATTCACAACCCTTAAAGGAGTAATAAGGTATAAAGATTCCAGACACAAGCAATCTACCAAATACTGAGATATAAATGAGTGTGATGCACCGGTATCAAATAGTATCCTAACCGGAGTACTATGAATCTTAAGCATACCTTCCATCATAGATTTTCCTTCCTCAGCAGCCTATGGTCTAGAGGATGATGGTTCCAACGCACAGACCTTTCCCTTTCCAGCATTAGCAGCCTCGGGACACTTGTCCTTGTAATGCACCATCTGGCCACAGTTGTAGCACTTCACATTTGGCTTCATTGCAACTTCTCTTCCATCACCAGAGCGACACTCATTAGCATAGTGCCCCTTCTTATCACACTTGTAACAAACAATATCAGCCTTTCTTTTCTTAGCTGTTACCCTCGACTGGGCACCTTTCTTCTTGAGGAATTTCCGCTTCGTACCTTAAAATTTTGAACCTCAATTGGTTTCACTTTTCCAAAAGTAGAAAGCATCTCTTCAATCCGAATAACCATCTCAACAACAATATGACACAGATCCTGGTGGTTTGGCATGGTTGTTATGGCAATCTCAGTATTCAACCCCCAGATAAACTTATCTTTCCTCCGAATGATAGTATCCACAATAGCATATCCGTAACGGGACAACTCATCAAACTCTGTAGCGTACTCAATAACTGATCTATTTCCTAGACTAAATCTGCAAACATCCTTAGCAATGCTTACTTGGAATTCTCTAATAGCAATCTTTCTTCGAACCTCCTTCAAAATTCAGCCCAAGTAGGGTCTTCCTCTGGCTCTCTAGGTAATTCTGTTCCACCAAAATAATGTTGCTCCCTACAATTGCTTTGAAGCAAGTCTCTTCTTCTACATATCCATCAAGCCGAGATCTGTAAATATCCTTTCACAATGCAATAGCCAATTATCCACTCCTATTGCATCCTCCGTTCCCAGAAAAGGCTTCCCTCCAAGACTAGCGTAATCCCTGCTCAGCTTGGCATAATAATTGCCAACTAGGGCCACCGCATTAGCTCCTCCAGCATTCCTTATAGCCACTCCCGCAGCTGCTCCAGCTTGTATCATATTCACAAAGAACTGATACATTATCCCTAAATCAACCGCTGGAATCTGAACGCTAACATTAGCATTTTCTTCTGGGTTTACATTTGCCTGTCGAGCCTGGTTACTTCTAGTATTGGGTCGAACATTTCCACTTGTTGCGGTGCATCTCCAACCTTTATTCACTCTTCCGTTTCCTACCTATATCTTACTTTCCTCCTACCTAAAACCCAATCTTGGTGAGATACATAAGAACGGTCTAAGAGAGTGGGAACTACATACTTAGGTATTTATAGCAAAGTATACATAAGTTACTATAATGGTTACCCAAGCCCAACCCTATTTTAGATTCATTAGATTACGCTTTAAAAATCTTTTATGGTTTAAATTCCTTTTAAGTACATAAACCATGCTCTGATACCAACTTGTAACATCCCACCTTCTGAGGCCCAAAACTAACCACTATCGACGTTAACAAGAATATGCAAAAAAAAAAAACTTCAACAAAACAGAATTTCTCATTTTTTATGAATAATATTCAAATTTAATTATATAATCCCAAACGTTAACCATGTTCAGATCACATATACATGTACAAAATATAATAAGAGCGACATATGAAGATGTCCTCTTATGATGATCATAGAACTAATAATATGAACTTTATAGTTCTTAGTACATCACACAAAATAGCTCCTATATAGCTAAAATTGCCTCTTGCACGTCTCCGGAAGCTTATTCATCCAAACCTGAAAGTCTCCCGCTCTCAAACTACTCAAAACCTTTCGCAATCATTGAAGGTAACCCCTTCAAAACCGTTAGAAATCAAACCTTCCAAATTAAAATCTTTTGAAATCAAAACCTTTCAAAATCAAACCTTTCGAAATCAAAACTTTTTGAAATCAAACCTTTCAAATCTATTTAAAAACAACGAAGTGTTGGTGTTGGAACCAACCCTTCGAAAGTATAATTTCGACCATGTCGAAAGGTTTACCCTTCGACTTTGTTGAAAGACATTAGAACTTTTACTTTAAAAACAATGGGAGGTCAAGAGGTAATCCCTTATTCTTCCCTTTCTTTCCCGTCGGCTTTGTCGAAGGCAATCCTTCGACTTAGTTGAAAGGATTAACACACCTTTTTAGAAAACAATTTAAAACAATTCTCTTGAAGGTTTAAAATTTCGAAGATCCCCTTCAAAACCCCTTTTGGAATATATAAAAACTTTTGTCTTTTATAAAATGACAGAGTCGAAGGATCTCCATTCAACTTATTCGAAAGTAATTATGTTTCTATTCGAAAGCAAATGAACCAGCCTCCCCACCCCTTCGCCTCTCTTCCCTTCGACATCATGCCTACCTTTCAACTTAGGCAGAGGATAATTGTTTACCTTCCGTCTTAGATGAAAGGTACCTTTCGACTTCGCCAAAAGGGTAAAAGCGGGCATGTTGGAGTCGAAGGTAGAACTAGGCCTACTGAAGTGATGTTTTGTCTTGCTTGTCTAATTTTGATTGGCCGAGGAGCCTTCCCCTATACTTCCAAATAGTAAAAAGTATACAAAAGTTAATATTTTTCTTAATACACCATTCTTTTTTCCCAATTAAAATTTTGAATTGTAGCTTTCCCTTTGAATTGACTAATTCGAAGGCAATTTTGCAGTTTAGCCCTTAGGATTAAATAATTTAATTACCTTAGTAAACCACTAAGGAAAAATCACCAAAAATCTGATAAAACATATACTTCAACATATTAAAATTTCAAAGCATATGAAGATCAAAACAACTTCGAATTAAGCCATAACCGAATAAAAACGTGTTAATTAGCTCATTAACATTTAAAATACCTATGTCTTATCCAAACAAAGGTTTAAATGGTTATATCCTAACCAAAATCACAAACATGAATCGGGTATAGTCCATAAATGATCCAAACACAGGAAAATAAGATGATAAACGTGATTATTCACCTTGATTAGTTAATTGGAGAATGAGATAATTTCCTAGCTTTAATTTCGTTAGCTTTTTCTTCAATTTATGCTCTTCCTTAGCTTTTAATGGACAAATGAAAATTGCTGAAGAGTTATGAATGAGAGAGTGAAAATTTATTAAAGTGGAGGAGGAGATTTATACTAAAAAATGTAGCCCCATTTTCAAGTTTACCCCCGAGGAAATTCCTCCTTCTTAATTTAGTCAAGTCTTATTTTAGTTCGTTCATTAAGACACAACCATTGGATTTATTAATCTTACATCCCTAATTATTCACACTATTCTATTTAATTTATCCAATTAAATATCGCGAATAATGTTAGTGAGAATTCATGGTCATTACAACAGCCTAAGTAAATTCTAGTAAGCTTCCTTACTAAATGTCAATAGCCTTCTTAGTCCTGAACCACGATCGTACACATTGTCGAATTAATTTATAACATCACCCTGCCTTAACACCACAGTGGAGTTTTACAATATTCTTAGGTTGAACCCTGTCATGGCACGCTTGCATATACTATTGGATTTTATACTGATAGTCAAGGTAGTCTACCATCCAATAACTCTATGAGCCAGTATATATTTACGATCACGGTTTAGTTCTTTTGTTTCATTTACTAAACATGTATCCTACGCGTTCTTTAGATAAAGCATTTTTATCATCTATTTAAATGATACCCTATCATTTATTAGCTTCTCTAATCTTTTTCCATTTTAAAAATAAGCTAACATAATTTTGTGTTACACAATATTTTCTTTTCTTTCATCCCTATAAAATAGTTCATTAACACTTGGAAATTATCTTTCAAAGAACCCTAAGTATTTTTTATTTTACTTAGAGAAATATAGCTTTCCAATATATTTTAAGTTGCATTTACTTGTTGTACATTGGTTATTTCATAGCCGTCATGTTTAATTAAAACAATTATTAATTGTCGCATGCAAATCCCAAACTAACACATACTACCGCCTTGTTTAATATTCTACTTGGTCATTGCATTCAACTTCGATAGACCCATCGCATGCATTTTGCTAGAGACTTTGTGTGCTTTAATAAGTTAGTAGCTTCTCGTATGATTATTACTTCATGTTTATGGGCTTGCATTGTGGCATCTCAAGGCTTCGTGGGTATACATACATATATATACATATACACATGCATAAATACATACATACATACATACATATATGTTTATGTATATATATTCCTTTTCAAGTCATTACGTACTTATTTATTTACATACTCTTGCACGCTTTCATGTTTAATTTCATGTATCGTCGTTGGCAAATTTCATAAGCAATTGATTTCGTATGCTACAAGTAGTTTAATGCCTTCGTAGCATATACATTTTATTTTGAATCATGTTAGGTCATCGCATATAATAATGCATGGTGCTCCCGTGCTTTGATTGTTAACAGGCCATCGTGTAAATATAATTAAATATATTTCACGAAATATAGTGTTCAATATTTGAATGCCATCTGTACTATATTTCATGAAATATACCTTTTTAATCTTCATGTTTTCTATCGTGAATTATGTTGCTCGATATATATATTTATATACCCATTGTGTTTTATCATCGTGAGCATATTTCATTTCGTGTGTTTTCGTTCTGCACTTTGTAATGCATATGAGCTGCCGCGTGTAATATCCATACAGAAGTAAGCCGTGAAAGAACTTCCGCGAGTTATTAAGTATAATGTACCATCGCATGCTATTATGTTTCGTGCTTGTGCAGATCATTGCATGCTATTATGCAATTTGATGAGTCGTCGCTAGTAAAAAGTGAATAATGAGTTGTCGCCAGGATAATGACTTGTCATGGATTATAATTGTTTGCATTCATTGTTTTTTTGGCTCTATGATTTAAAATGTTGGGTCTTCATGTGGTTCCCACTTTCTATTCTAGCTTATGTGCATGGTCTTTCTTAACTCAATGCAAAGTTTAGTCGCATGGGTTAGGTTTTATTGAGTCAACAATGGTCCAAAGACGATATTGAAATTAGGTTAAAAACTAATTTATTACCTGCTTAACAACTTCTTTTCTCCTAACCCCATTTAGTGTCAACTTCTTATTGGTTAATTTTCTTATCTTTTTAGTTTTATAACAGTTAAACATCCAAATTTATTAATTTCCCCTTAGTTATTTATTTCTTTCATTCACTAAATAATTCATATAGAATGAAAAATTAATGGGAAAAATCCAAAAAATAATCAAAAAATCATTTATCATATTTTACGTATAAAAATTTTAAGCTAAAATAATTAATTGTATTACTTTTAGTAATTAACTAACCCAAAATTAACGATTTTTTCCAACTTAGGAAACATATGAAATATTCATATTAACTCAAAATATTATGAAATTAAGAAAAACCTATCTATTTCATCGTTAAGAATATCATATCAAAATCTCATGGCATTTGGATTTAACAAGACCATGTTTTGTCCTAAAACATGAACTGATTCACTTTAATTAAGTTTTAAACATAATTAAAATAATATTCAAATATCCAAACATGCTTAACATCATTAAAAAATTCATATAAAATTCAAATTCAAACCCAATAGGTTAGAATATGTTTCAAAGAAAGATTTTACTCACATTTGATCTTAGACCTCTGTTATTCCTCCTTTCTCCTTAAGGTTGGAAACTTGAATTTCTTTAGCTTGGATTCTTCTTCCTTTCTTTTGAATTATTGGTCGAGCATGTCTACTGTTATTAGGAATTTTTTTTGTGAAATGGAAATGAAGATGGAATAAGGGCTTAGGGCTAAAGAATATGGGTTAGTGGTTTTGGGCCTTACTAACTTTTTTCTTCCTTAAATAGTTCCCATTAAAACTAAAATTGTTTTCTTTCATTAATCAAGGTCAAACAAAAATTTCTCTAATCTTCTTTGGTCCATTCTATTAACTTTTTAAAGAGACCCTCGCTTAATTAATTAAATTTCCCTTTGACAATTCTTGCAATTAGATATATTTAATAATTAAATTAGTAATGTCTTTAGATTATTAATTAATTTTAATTTTACTTTTAATTTGAACTAATTTTCCATATTATTGTCCCTCTAAAATATGAGGTGTTATAAGCACCAAGATGATCATGATCGGCATCTTTTTTTGCTATCCAGGACTCCGTTGATGAAAATGTCGAAAATTGGCACTTGGATAGTGGTTGTAGCAATCACATGGCCAAAGTTGGAACCATTTTCAACAATATTGATGACGTTGTCAAAGTGAAAGTACAATTGGGAAACGACACGGTTGTAGAACTGAAAGATAAAGGTATTGTTATAGTAGAAATAAAGAAATGTGGATGATTTATAAAAGATGTTATACTAGTTTCAAATCCTAAAGAAAATTTGTTAAGCATTGGCCGAATGATGGAGAAATGTTATGTTCTTCACTTTAAAAGAGACTTGTGAAAATATTTGATAAGAATAACAAAGACTAGAGGCAACCCAAGTAAAAATGGCGAAAATAAATAGAAGCTTTCTAGTAAGCATTAAATATACTACTAACATCCGCATGAAAGTTCAAGTTGTTGACTCATGGCTATGACACCAAAGATTTGACCAATTCAACATCAAGCTTTGAAGTTGGTATATCAAAAGAACATGATGAGAGATGCCCTTAGTCTAAAGGAAAATAAGGTAGCGTGCAAAGGATGTCTTCTTACGAAGCAACACTGATTGTCGATTTCAATAGGAAATACATGGATAGCAAAAGATTCGTTGGAATTGATCCACATTTATGTTCGTGGGCTAATGAGAACACCATCACTCCATAACAACAGGCATGTCATGTTATTCACTAATGATTCTTATGGAATTAAATGGATCTATTTCATTAAAGAAAAATCAGAATTTTTTGGAATATTTAAAAATATTAAGGCCTTAGTTGAAAATCAAAGTGGAAAACACATAAAGAGGCTTAGAAGTATCGTGAAATACCTATGAATTTGATAAATTTTATGGTGATGAAGGCATTGAGAGATAACTTACACTCGCATATACTCCATAAGAAAATGGACCATCTAAAAGGAAAAATCATGCAGTTATAGAGATGGCCAGATCAGTGTTGAAGGATAAGGGATTACATAAAAATTTCTGAGAGGAAGTAGTTTACACCATCGTTTTTATACTCAACATCGTCCAGTTAGAGTTGTCCAAGACAAGACTCCTATAGAGACATGGAGTGAACAAAAATGTAACATCCCACTACTTGGAGGCCCAAACTAACGGCTATAGATGTTGTAGTCATCCATAGTTATTAATTCTCGGTGACCAAATAAGGAAGTGCTACATACATTGATACACAGACCGAATAAGTACAAAAAAAATTTAATAATTAAAAAACATATTTCCACTTTCAAATCAAAACATTTGACGTTCATTACACAATCCCAAAAATATCAACCACGTTCATCAAAATATAATCATTACACATACGCCAGGAGCAACATATGAAGATGCCCCTTGGTTGATCATAG
Source organism: Allium cepa (assembly GCA_030765085.1). Taxonomy (NCBI): domain Eukaryota; kingdom Viridiplantae; phylum Streptophyta; class Magnoliopsida; order Asparagales; family Amaryllidaceae; genus Allium; species Allium cepa. Next base: position 1,051,032,258 of record CM060941.1, read on the forward strand.
TATATAGTGAGGTTAATAAATCTACCTTCACAAACAAATACATAGCAGAAAAGATAACTCTAATTAACTATCTATCTCCTACATGCCTCCAGAAGCTTTATTCATCTATGAAGAGAACCTGAAAACCTTAAATCTCAAAACACTCAAAATCAATTGAGTGCCCGAGAGTTTAAGGGAAAAACGAAAACTTCGAGTCAGACATAACGCTTGGTATGAATAATAATCGAACATCTCAATCCTTTTAGATATCTATTGAGACCACGTCACTTAGCGGATCGAGTTTTCCCCTCATTAGTATCCTAAAACCTTTATAAAACCATATTCTGTGTTCTTGCATCCACAATGGTTAAAACATACGTTTCAAACTAATCAAGATGATATGCATACTTGAAAACAACTAGGATTTTCCATCCCACATTAGTTAGTCTAACCATCTAAGTTTCAACTGACTATCCATCTTATATTTTCAAGGACTACCCATCCCATTTTAGAGTTTATTTGCATCAAAGAGAGACTATCCATCCCACGTTCATTTACTTAAACAGATGTGGACTGTCCATCTCACATCCCATAATTTTCCTAGGATAACTATGAACCCTTCTTTAATTATATATAGACTTTCCATTCCCGACATGATGTTGACTATCCATTAAACATCCCATTATTTTCTTAGCATAGCCATGAACCCTTCACTTGGCCATTTAACTCATGTTACCCACATGATTCTAATTTTCTCATGCTATCCACATGATTAATCTATTCCCATTAGTATCCCTAATTTAGGTTATATTCATTTATAATTTACATTGGAATCCCCCAATGATTGTGTCAAAACATATAAGTGTCGGTATCCCTAACTATTGCGTTGAACTCATTACACCTACCCCGTTATCCCTAAGGTTAAACAACATTTATTATATAAGGTTACCCACCCTATAAATCCAAAAATCAAGTGTTACATAAACATACCCTTTCGAAAGTATCCCCTTCGAAAGTATAAAGCTTGGTTAAAAGAAAATAATTTTACAATCCCTTTGAAAGTATACCCTTCGAAGGCTTTGCTTTCGAACCGTTTGAAAGCTTTGCTTTCGACCCTTCGAAAGTGCGACGACCCAAAATTTCTAGATATTGGAAATTATAATATTTGATTGATTTTAAATATTTGAAAGATAGTTTAACTTGAATTTCAAATATCACTATAAATTTGGCAATTAAATTATTGAATTTAATTATTGAAAGTTGGGTAAAATATTGAATCTTCAGTTTTATGCTTGTAAAAATATTTTAAAGGCTTAGAAAATTCATATTGATAATTGTGAAAATAATGGAAGCTTCAAAATTGGATTTGGAAATGTTTTGTTCAGTTTTGAATTTATATCGTTTAAATCGATATTTAAAAATAGCCTTCTGAGGCACAATCTTGAATTTCGACGAAACAAGTTGCATTAGATCCATAATAGTATATTATTATTGAATTTCAATTTTCATAGTGTTTGGATTGATCGTTTGGCCGTACGATAGGTAAACGCGCTGAAATTTAAATCGAAAATTTAATTTAATAACTGTCCAAAAAGCTATCTTCTCCATATGATCAAATTTGGACTAGGAACCTTTTCCTTGCATTCGAAATAGGGGTTTAAAATTATAAACGCCTGGAGGCACGCCTCGATTGGAGATCGAAATTTTGAGTCGTGGAAATCGAAACGATTTGAATTTGTATTTAAATTAAACATTTACATATATGTATTTAATAATATTTTTGTAAGACAATTCTACATGTATCTTTTCTTCTAACATTTGTCATATTCTTGGAACGCGTTAGTTTAGAAATTAAAAGAAAAAAAAATACATAACTCGTTCAAAAGAAAAATAAAAAAAATATTCACAGCCGATTCAAAGAAATAAATTGGCCGACACCAATTCTCTTTGATTTATATAAAAAATGGCAAAGCAATTAAATTTAAAACCAAGGCCAATCGAATCATTCCCAAAATCGAGTAGTTCGAAATTTTATTCGACGTTCATAGATTCGAGCCAATCCTGCTTAGGGCACCACGTTCATCTAGCGGCGGCATCAGGCGGAGGCGAGCGACGCGACCGAAGCAATGGTCGAGACCTGTCGCATGGGCGCGGCGACGTGGGCGATGTCGAAGGGCGACGGCATGGTTGCGCGTGTGCTTGGGTGCGATAACCGAGGCAAGGCGCGCGCGAACGCTCGCGTGTAGATTGTGTTGGTGGAAATTTCATTCTGGAGGTGACAGAATGTTGGGAGGAATGTCGATTTGGGTGACTCGAACATCGATCATGCCCTAGCTAGTACGCGGTGGGGGCACGAGTTCGATCGTGGATAGCTCTGATCGAACGATGGGTTGGTGTGTGGCTTTGGCAAGGGATGGAAGGGTAGTGGGTAGGTGGTGATGTCGAGCAGTAGTCTATGGTGGTCGTTCGAACGCAATAGTAAGGTATTGGGCTATCTTGATATTTTAATTTATTGTTAAACAGAAGAAAAAAAACATGTATGTAGAATATATATATATATATATTTTATATGCATTTCCAGTTTTTATATGCATGCAGAAAATATAATTTTTACAGTGAAAAGAGAAAAAATTTACTATCTATTTATTTACAGAAAATAAAAATAAATATATGTATACAAATTCCAGATTTAGTTTTAGATATTTAAAAATAGGAATTATGGTGAATAATTAGTTTAATTAACTTATTTAATTATTTTAGTTACCAAAGATTATAAAAAAAGAAGGGAAATTTAGTTTTAAATTTAATTTTTAGTTGAATAAATTTATTAAAGGAGAAATTGGTTTAAATAAAACTAACAGTTTAATTGATTATTTGATTTGTTCGAATATTAATTAAATTTTATATAATTGTTATACAAGGTCAAAAAACCATAGAGGATCAAGTTGGATTTGAAATGGGTTGCATGTGTAAGTAAAGGTAAGATCTTCTCACTCAATCGTAATAGTTTGAATTTAAAATATTGATTGATTGTTTGGTTGTGATAGTATATATGATGTGTGTGTATGTGTGTGTGTCTATATATATATATTGGAGTGATTGATTTCCCGCATTATATAGCAGATGAGACCCTATGTGCCGCATAATAGCGGATGATATGATATAATCCCATATACCATGATATTCCACCTCGAAGTGGAATTGGTATTTAATTGTTGTGCTAACATCTATTGATGTAGGAAAACAGGTTGGAGGGATCCAACTGGATTCCTCAAAAATTGTTGAATTTATTTTATATGTCGTGATGTGATTTATTGATAATCTATGAATGATTATATCGGTGATTTAAATCATTGAAGGCTATGGTTTGGCCGAATATATTTTTGGTATCGTAGGATACCAGAAATATATAATTGGATTTTTGGAAATTAAAGTAGAAAATTTTAAGTAAATTAATTTTAGAGAATTTAATAAATTTAAAAGAAGGAATTTGAAAAGGGAAAAGGTTGATTTTTGAAATCCTATTGAATAACTTTTCAAGTATGGGAAAAAGATTTTAATAAATGATAGTAAATGGATTTCGAGTAATATTGTTTAAAAGTTGAAGAATTTATTTAAAATTTGGATTTTAAATAGTTTGGGAGAAATAAAGGAATTTATTTTTAAAAGGTAGTAAATTTTTGGAAATCAATTTGGAATTTGATTTGGTGTTTGAAAGTAAATTTGGGAAATCAAATTTTGAAAATTGTATGTCAGTGGATATTTGAAAATTTAAATTCACGATAGAATTTATAAAGGAAAGAGTAATTTGTTTTAAAAATAAATATTGTTTATTTTTAAAAGTATGGAAAAGAAATTTATGAATTTGGGATGTAAATTGAAATAAATGGAGAAGGATTCATTAATTGGTTTAATTGGACTATTTTGAAAAGGAAAGTGTATTTTCCCTGGAAAGCCAAGTATGCTTTCAAAAGTAGCTTTCAAATATAAATTAAAAATTCTAAGTTGGTTTTAAAGAGAATGTTTTTGGAAAAATTATTTTCTTAAATTATTTTTAAAATTTTAATGTAAATGTTTATTAAGTAAAATTATAGAAGTCATTATTTTAAAGATTTAGTTGGTATTTGATTTAGTAAATGGATATTTAAATAATTACACTCTATCTAATAATTCTATTTTAAAATTTTGTTTTGGGCTTAAGTTTTATATGAGATATTAGTAAAAAAAAATTCATAACTAATATTTTAAATAAAGTATTTAAAGTAGTTTTATTTTAAGTGTTTCTAAGTATATTTTTGGATAAGTGATTTAAATTATTTTAAAGTATTCGAACTTGGTAAATTTTCAGTGGAAATAAATAATATTTTGAAATTTATTCCGCGTGAGGAAAGTGATTTGAAATTTGTTTTCAAAGGGTTGAAGTGTGAAAATATATCTTACGAAGATATTTTGAAAATAAATAATTTGGGGAAATTATTTAAATTTGATAGTTGTTGTGAATATTGTTTGATAGTTACATAACCGACTGTCAGTATAAACAATTTGTGAAATTATGGAGGCTTAATGGTTGTTGTGAATATTGTTTGATAGTTAAATAACCGACTATCAATATTGGCCTTTGAAATGGCACTTGAATTTGTTTTCAAAAATAAGTGCTCATTATTCGGTTAAGCGGGGAGAGGACTTTATGTCATAAAACCCATTCCGAATAATGATACGAGGAAATAGGATTGCATTCGAAGACGGTGGTTGAAGATCGGGTATTTTTGAAAACAAAAGGATTACCTGTCGAATGTCTCTACACCGAGTTGCTCTAATATAGAGATTTATATCACCCTTTGTGATGGGGAGTCCGGAAGTGATTAGTGAATATCTGGATTTGCAAGGACTTCTTTCCTTAATTGGAGGAAGTTCCTTCGGTTCCGTTCCAACCTGAAACGGACTTGTATGGATGTATCTCTGATGTTACACTTTGAGATGTAAAGCTGGTTTCTATCAAATACATTTCTATTGGTGGCAGAGAATTTATTCTCTTAGCTTAACACCCTTCTCTGAGACGTACGAGCTCAGAGGTTACGTAGTTGATATTTACTAATGATATATTCCCAATTTGGTAATGTGGCATGCTAAGTGTTGATCATTTGTTGATCAAAGCATGGCTTTTGCGAAAAGCGTAGCCTTGTGGACGAGATTTCGTCGGAACTCACACCCCAAAAATGTTTGAAACAGGAAGGATGCAACAAGGTTATGAGGGTCGCGCCCTCAGGGTATGTACATTTCCTTCTGGATAAAAGGTGGTATCTATTATGGAGCCCAGATATTTAACTTGTGTGGGTAAAAAGTGGTATTCAGGTATGGAGCCCAGATTATTTACTTATGTGGTTGTTGGATGTTGAGGAACCTCGGAAAAGGTCGGTCTAGACCGTGGGGTGGCATACTCGTGACAGTTAGTTACCTAGTTACAAAGGTAACCCAGCCTTGTGTTGGCAGAGAGCCGGTTAGGTTCTCGGGGCATCCCTCCAGGGGCGTACCCATTCGGCGAGGAATTCCTTAGCCTTGACCATTTGTTGGAAATCCAAACAAAACAATACGAACCCTTTACGATTGCAGTTGTATAACCTGCCACCTCAGGTGGTAGCTATAGCAGGCATAATATAATGGTACCTATGCTGGCTAAGATTTATATTATACTTTCAAAATATTTTCCACACTATGTACTAATAATAATATCAAAAATATGCGTATTTAGCATGTTTGACTATCACAAGGAGAAATCTCCTCCAATTGTGCGATTGCATTATGTGTGTGGCGAGAGGCCTTATGGTAGTTTCATTTTCCAAAAGCATAACGGATTTCTTTTCTCTTTCTTTTGTGCAAATAACTGTTTTAAGATCTCACACCAGTCCCATGACTGACCTGGAGTTTATTGTTCCCTTTCTAAACACTAGATGCCCATAATTTTCCACACGGACAGCCTAGAGTCAAGTTATCAGTTATTCTGGAGCAAAGTCAGAAAAGTATGCTGTGGAGATCAGGAGACAAGCTGGATGGCGAGACGTATCACTTATATTATGTAGTATCCGCTGCGTGTGGGTAGCTGCAAGTTCAGTTTTTCATATAGACAAGTTGTCATAAATGTCTAGTGTCGTGTTTTGCTGTATATAAATCTGATGATGTAATGTATAAACTGATATAGTTCTTTTGTTTAAAGATCATTCGTTTATTTATTATATATTGTTCCGCTGAATGTGAGATTCTGATATTGTTTTTGTTTTCTTCTTCTGTCTTCTTCTTCTGTCTTCTTCTTCTTTAACCCTAACGTTTTGATTTTCTAGCATTCGATTGTTCTGCTGATACAGTGGACGTATTGATGTCGACTTTTGGGCATCGAAAAATTGGGTCGTTACAGAAAGCATAAAACACATATTTTAAAACGATAGGCTCCGGCCTTTATAATACTTCAAATACTTCTTTCGAAATCTTTTGCCATGTTAAAGTATTATTATATAAGAGTAGAAGCATAGCATCGAAACCATTTGAAAGTACCCTTTCGAAAGCGATGAAGGTTGCCTTCGAAAATATTGAAAAACCACCCTTTCGAAAGCATTGAGTATGAACTTAAAACATAATTTGGGTCAAAGTGAAAATAGGTGCAAGCATCTCTTACGAAACCACTCTTTGTTTTGAAAAATATTGGGGAAGTTTGATGGTGTTGAAACCATCCATTTGAAAGCATTAAAATATCTGTGAAAATAATTAAAGGTTGGCTTTGAACCCCCTTCGAAACCATTGTCTTCGACCGCTTCGAAAACTTTGGGAAGTGGCTTGTATTTATAAAAATAATTGAACCTTTCGACAACATCGATGCCTTTGACGCCATCGGAAGATTATGAATTCTTAGAAGGGTTTCGACTTGGTCAACAACTACGCCTTCGAAAGCTTTAAACAAAAACTAAGTAACTCCTTCAAAAGCTACTTCTTTAAAAGAAAGGTGGAAGCTCTCTTTCGAAAGCCTCTTTGAAATACCCTTTCGAAAACATAGCTTTCGACTGTGTCGAAAGCCGCTTATAAACTATCCTTTCAAAACCATAGCTTTTGACTGTGTCGAAAGCTCTTTAAAAACAGGCAAGTGATTTTCTTTTCAAACAAAAAATAAACTAAGGGACCAACTCCTTCGAAAGCAACCCATCAACAACCTACCTCCGCCTTTGTCCAATTCACTACATACCATCTAAATGATATCATATGCATTGGTTTCGACCTGGTTAGTTTCAATGAAGTCGAAAGGTCTTGGCTGAGTGGTCTTACTTGAAAGGTCCTTCCAAAGAAGGCGGAACCCCCTTTTTCTAAACAAAAGCTGTTTTCACCAAATTAAGTAAACTTTTTGTAACAAATTTGCTTACTTGTAAACATATGATTGGCTTTCACAAAATTTTAAATAATTTGGATAAAATTTGCCGCATTTCCTCAAGTTTAAGATTAAGATAATTTTTAACAAATAAGCCCTTCCTATTATCAAAACAATTATATCATTTAGGCCCTCATTTCGAAATAATTTAATTTCCATATTAAATCACTTTGTAAAAATCCCAAAAAATTCCAAAAATTCACTTTAATCATGTTATCTAACATACTAAAATTCCAGACCCAACTTTTTAATATATGTTCCAAAATAAATTTATAAACCAAATAACCATATTTTTCGTTGAAAATTCATAACTAATTCTCTACCACTTGGAAAATTATGAAAATTTAAACCAAACTCCAAAATCGTGTTTCCATAACGTAAAATTTTCCTATGGCAGTTATAAACTATTTAGTCTTGGTTTTACGCAAAAAGCGTGAACATCTTCTTTAAACAACCTTGTTTAAACCATATAAATTATAAATCAAGTATTCCATCATTCAATTTATCATAAAAATAGATTTACTCTTAAATCTGCAACCATACGATTATAAAACCAAAATAGAAATGTATAAATTATTATTCACTTTAGATTGGATAAGAAAATTGAAGTTTGATTGAGATAGATTTCTTTTTAGCTTGAATCCTAAGCTTTAAATTGATTTTCTCTTCTCTTCTTTCTTCCTAATGGCCATCCTTGCTTTATCTCCTTACGGATATAATTTTACTTGTAATAAAATGAACATGTATGGCTTAATGAAAATGGCATAAGGGGGAGAATATGGGCGTCAATTTACACAAATGCCCTTATGTTCAGTTTCTTAATACTTAACCATTTATAAGTTGATTTGTTTTAAATAAGAACGGCCACTTAGTTTATTAATCAACCTGTGACGAACCATATTTCGGAAGATTTAAATCGACAGAAATCCATACATGTCCAACTTAAACAATCGGTAATGTAGATAATCAATGGGGATAATTACGAAAAATATAGAAAGAAGAAGAAAGACAAAACACACAAGTCAAGACTAAAATACTCTTATGTGAGTCAAATCAATATCGAATATAACATGTACGTCGCAGCGTGAGAGATGTTTATGGGGTTTCTCATTTCCTTCCAATGTATAACATGCATGCAATAACTTAAGAGATGTTACAGGATTATCCATCTTCTAAGGATCCGTTAAACTATTTATATATATTATAAACGGCTATGCTATAATAGGTTATTTCTTATCAGTAAAATAAATATCAAAATAGCGTTAAGCCTTTACATTGATCCATCTTAACTTATTTTATAGCATGTAGTTTATGCAGGTCCAGTAAAACAACCAGTAACTTCGGTAGCAGTGAGTCCCCTATAGATACAATACTAAACCAAAGTGGTAATGGGCTCACATTAGGACAAATATGACAAGGCATGCAAGGCAATGCCTAAGGTAGGTTTATACCAGTTTACCCTTTTTGGCCGGTCTTTATCCATCGGTGGCTGACCGCGACTATCAATCCAAACAAAAGGGTGCACCCATTAAGTACAAAATCACAATAGTAATGTAACGACCCGGCTTTTTCAACAGTAAATTTGTGATATTTAAAATGAATTGAAATGATTAATTTGGAATAAAATTTGTTTTCAATATGTAAAGTTGGTTTGATTTAACGAAAAGAACTCAGAATTTAAATATAATAATTAATTGAATAAATTAAATAACAATTGACAATTGGGTAAATTATTTAAATTTGGAATTGTAAGCTTATTGGAAATATTTTAACGGCTTATAAAATTTATATTAATAATACTGGAAATAATAGATGGGTTAAAATTGAATTTAACTGTCGTTTGTAAAAATTTAAATTTACATCGTTTAAATTGACAATTGAAAATAGCCTTCCGAGGCACAGTCTCAGAATTCAACGAAACCAGTTCCGTTAGACCCGCAATATTGAATTATTGCCGGATTTCAAATTTCGTAAATTTTGGAGTGATCATGTGATCGTACGGGAGGTAAACGCTTCGAAAATAATTAATTGTTTAAATTAAAATATCTAACATCTTTTCTCCAGTTAAACTTCTTTCACCTCAGCAACCCTATTTCTGAACAGCCGCATTCTTTCAAATCGTGCTCCCTCATCCTCATATTATCTTGTACCCTTTGTCTCCCATTTGAAGCAGAAATCAAATCGAATGGCCGCCTTTCCTTCTTTCCCAATTCGAAACCTTATCTTCGTTCCCTTCCTTTTCTCGAAATTCAATTTTTTTTTTTTAAGGCCGAACCTCTCCCACTTATCAATACCTCAGCGACTTTTAAAAAAAAATGGTGAACGCAGCCTAATCGAAATCGAATTCGATTTTGAATCGAAAGTCGTGGCCTTCCTTTTTGATCGAGCTTCCCTTTACTCATAGGCCATCTGCTCATGTCTTGGTCCACGAGGCCGGGGGTTGGAAGCATCGCGGTTTGGGGGAGGGTCGCGCTCGTGATTGGATAAGGTGTCGTGTGACCGGTTGGGGTTGTTGAGGTGCGATGGTCACTAGGGTAGGCAGTGCTCGAGGTGATTCGACCTAGGGTTTCTCGACCTGGAAGCTAACTCGCGCGCGATGGAAATGGGAACGTGACGCTTCAGGTGACGGCAATGTGAAGTCGAGCTTGTGTAGTGGATTGAGGCGAGCTGGAGATCGTCGCGGCAGGGAGTCGCGTGGGTTGGGCATTGCAGTTCCATCGAGTCTTTGAGGTATCTGATGTTGTTTGTTTTCTTATGGAATTTCTTTCTCAATTTAAAACTAATGATACATATTTAGCTATACAGAGGAAAGGAAGATGAAATTTTAGAATTCAAAATTTTATTTCTGTTTTTTTACAAACATATATGTATAAATAGAAATATATAATACCCAGTTTACTGGTTAAGATTAATATATATATATATATATATATATATATATATATATATATATATATATTCAGATAAAGTTTTGAAAGAAAAGAGGAAATAATATAATAAGAATTTTAAAGGGGTTGGAAGTTATGTAAAAATTTGGGCAGAAAAGGAAATGAAATTAAGTTAGGTTAACGATCATTTGGGAATTTAGTAAATTGCTAGTTAATTTTTTTAAAGGGAAACTTATTACAATTTAATTACTTGTTAAAACCAAATCAATAGTAAATGAAATTTATTTAATTGGTAATTGATTGTTCGATAAATTTCAAATAGTTATAAATTGTATAAATTGTTATACAAGGTCTAAACAATTATGAGGACAAGCCCGTTGGGAATGGATGGCAGACAGTAAAATAAAGGTGAGTTAATCTCACTCAGTTAAACTAAAATTTAAATGATTAAATTTAAATAATTGTTTGAATGGCTGAATTGATTGATGTGATATAGTATGATGTTTTGGAATTGGCATATTATATTGTGCTAACATCTGTGGATGCAGGGAAACAGGTTGGAGGGATCCAACAGGATTCCTCAAAACTATTTATTTTATTTATATATATGTTGTTCTGTGACAGGATGATATATTGAGTTGGGTGGTTTTATAGATAATTGAATTATCAACTGTTGAATAACAGAGAAGTTGAAAATTTGAAATTTCTATTACCGTTGATAAATTAATTTTGAAGAAGTTAAATAAAACTCAAATAGAAAATATTTATTTGAAATTTGAATCTACTTAAAGTGAGAATGAAGAAAAGAAAATAAAAGTATATTTTCTACTTAAATTAAACTTTAATGTGATAAAGTTGAGTTGGAAAATTTAAATTATAAATTATACTTGGAGGAATATTGTAATCGTTAAGTGAATTAAAGAAAATGGAATTATGTTAAGAAATGGAAATGGAGGTCTATTAAGGAAATAAAAAGAAATATTAATAAGAAAAGAAAAGAAAATTTATTAAGAAATAAAGAAGATTCTATTAAGAATTACGAATAAGAAATTCTATTAAGAGTCAAAAGGAGATTTTTTTTAATAATGAATGGAACTTATTAAATAGGAAAATATGAAACTTTATAGAAAGAAATGAAATTCAGGGAGATTTTTTTTAAATTCATGAATGGAATTTATAAATGAGATATGAAATTTGTTGGATGGACAAGAGGCATTTATAAATGGATATTGGATTTTCTAAAATTATAATTTATTTTAAATGGAATATTTTAAATTACTATACTACATAAATCTTTTTATAAACTATTATTTGAAAGTAAAATATTTTCGAATTAATTATTTTGAAGGTTTAGCTATTGTTTATTATAAACTCTAAGTTTTCTAAAACTAGCTTTGAAACTTATAAATAACTAGATATAAATTTAAATATTTGATATTACTTCTTATTTTATAAATCTATATGTTTCCAAAATGTTTTTAAAATCCAAATAAATCCTCTTGTAATGGTAAGAAAAATTTATTCAAATGAGATAAGATTTAGGAGAAATCTTATAGAATGGAGAAATTGAGTTTGAAATTTATAAGCAGAAGTATAAATTGATTTTGAGAAAGGAATGAGAAATAAATGATATTTCCAAAGGGTAAATCAATTGTGAGTGATATAAGAAATCAATTAAGTGATTTCATGGAAATAAAGGATTTTGAAAATCTATTTCAAGTGGTTAAATGGGAATATTATCTGTATGATAATTGAAATAAATAATTTGTAGGAATTATTTGATGGTTGCTTGTGTGTGATTAATTGATAGTTAAATAACCGACTATCAATATTGGACAACGCGCTGATCGTTTCGAAGAGTCCGGGATCGGATTTAATTATCCGGAAACCACTTCGATCCGGTTTGAACGATTACGAATGAAGACCGTGAAGAGTTGAAGACGGTGATTCGGTTTTTCCAGACCCAGGGCAACTTGTATGGATTGAATGCTTCCAAAACATCGTCAGGCGGACGATGAGCATTCTAAGTGATGCGTTCTTGAAAGGTAACGTTAAACTTCAAGCCTCATCAACCGGGAATGGCTAAAACAGGGGAGGTGCAACAAGGTTAGGTGGGTCATGCCCAAGCAGGACAAGATATTTCCCCTGTCTAGATGTCCCTTTTTATTTCGGCTTAGTGGGTGGTTGGTCGCGCCAATCACGGGGTTTATCTTGTTCGGGACTGTTCAGTAAGGAATGGTTCCGGCCTTGTGTTGCAGGGGATGAAGGGAGTAATCCTCGGTACTCTGATCAAGACCAGGTACTGTGACGGGCGGTACCCCAGTAGCCCAGCCATTGTATGGGATCCAAACTCCAATAAGCGCCTGTACGGTTTTGATTGTGCCCAACTATTGCTGAAACGTGAGATGCAAGCATTTCAGCTAGATTCTATTTACTTTCTATAGACACTATAATAATATCAGAGAACTTTCATAAAAAAATTTGTTTTAGCTATCGTAAGGTAAAAACCCGACATGTTTATTTGTGGCGTGGTCTTACGAGATGCTTTTGTTTTCAAAAGATTTTCGAAACTTTAATAATCCAATTGAGTGTGATTTTCTCACGCTGGTTTTCCAGACTGACTCGGGTGTTGTTTTATATGATGCTCGGGTCAGACCGAGTTAAACAGGTTCAGGTTATATATGCTGGAGCTCAGGAGATGAGCTGATGACAGAGCGTATTTACGTATTTGCCTATTATCTCCGCTGTGTATGGATATGTATGACTGATTGATGTACTATGATGATGGTATGTATGTATATGTATACAGTACCGATTTCTTGTATTTAAAACTGTATTCTATATATTATATTTTACTCCGCTGCGATGTGAGATTCTGATGTTGTTTTTTTTTCTGCTTCTTCTTCTATCCCTTTCTTCTTTTCAAAACTATTTGGAGTTTTCGGGTTCGGAAATTCCGGGTTGTTACACTTGGTTTCAGAGCTGAAAGGTTAAGCGAGAATCTTGGCTCTGGTGGGGAATTACTCATTAGAGATAGAGTCAATGGTGCTCTAGAATGAGTTTGAGCGTATTTATAGATATGAGCGCGTATTTGTTAGTGAATATAAAGTGATTTTGTATTGTGTTGATTGATTTATTGAGTGGTATATGAACCTTCGTCGGCACAGCCTCGAAACTGCATCGAAGGGGTTTCTAAACACTTAAATAGAGCAATTCGACACAATATTGATTTTTAAAAGTGGGTGAATGAAATAATTTCATCCAAAATATATTTTGATATAAAAGATAATATTTTTTTTTGAAATTATTATTATAACTTGGATGTTGGATGCTATATGTAGACAAATGAGATTTTAAAATTCGAAATAGCTTATATAACCTAGGAAATCATTAGATTTGAATTTTGGAATTTAAAATCAAGTGAAAAGTTAGGAAATGAGAATTTAATTTGGATTTAAGATTAAAATTTTGAAATGTGAGTAATGAATAAGAAAATTTTGTGTGATTGAAGTGAGATGATGAAAATATAAAAATAAAATAAGTATAAATAATGAGGAGAAGTAAATAAAAATTTAGAATGTAAATGAATTGAGAAGAGAAATAAAACTTAAGTAGATTGAAATTTATTCAAGTTATGTGAATGGAAGTAATTGAATTACACTGAAAATAAAATTCAGTTGTATTGAATAAAATTGAAATTTGGAATTAAAATGGAATTTAGTGATGAAACCTGAATTATACATAGAAATTCCATTGAATGGTAAGTAAATTAAATATGAATTGAAATTGTTTTGGAGTCGGACTAAAGTAAAGGTAATTAGAAGTTACAAATAAAATCCAAATTAAGCATGGATGGAATAATTTGGTCTTGGATGTTATCTAAACCAATTTAGAATGGCTAATTAAATTACATGGGATTTGATCTAGATGAGTATCAAAACCAATTGCAATGAATTTAAGTAAGCAGTTGCAATAATTAAATTAACTTAAGACGTAAAATTATGGAAAGGTGACTTCAATGAAAGTGGAAGTTCATCGAATAAAATAGATGGGTAAAGTACCTTAAACATTGGCTGTGATTGGATAATGAATAAAAAAATTAATTGGATTGAGAACTTTGATTTAACTGGAATAAATAAGTCAAATAGAATTGTTTGAATTTGGGAAATGAATAGAAAATCCAAACCTGAATTATAAAATAAAATTGAACCAAAGAAATTTAAATGGAGAGATTTTTGAAGCTAAAAATAATAATAATAATAATAATAATCAGGTTTTGAATTATAAATTGGAAATAAACTAGTTTGGGATAATTTATTAGCTTGAATATGTGAATAAACTTTGAATTGGTTAAATAGAGTTGAATGGGGTTGTGAATTTAAGTGAATGGTAGAAAGAGAACTTGAATCATAAATATAAAATTCAACTTGGATTGGTTGGTAAATAAAATGAATTTGGATTAAATATAATGGTTAGAAGTGCAATCAAAATCCAATTGAGAATAAATAAAGTGGAAATGGTCTTGAATTTAATTAAATAAGTTCGAGAATGAATCGAACATGGGAATTGAATTTTTAAATGAAATAATTCATTGAATTAAGAAGTGAATGAAAGAAATTTGATTTAAATAAAATCAAATTAGAATGGAAAAGAAATTATGGACAAATGAAATTAACTTAAGTTATGAAAATTAAATAATTTGAAGTAAATTAACTTAAGTCTAAATTCAATGAAGCACGACTTATATAAATTTGAGACATGTTTGTTAAATTTTAAGCATTGAAGTTGTCGAGCTTAATAAAAACGGTGTTGAATAAATCAATGCAAAGATATGGTTTATAAATAAATTAGAAATGGAATGAAATTTCATATAACTAGAGTTGGAATTAATTTAAAAAAAAAACAGTTATAAAATTAAAGTAACTATTTGTTTGTATGAATATTATTGTAATTTGCATAGAAATAATTGTTGTTGACGTAAGCATGATTGAATTAAGTTCTATGGAATGATAAAAGTAATTAAATTTGATTCTTGAATAAAATTGCCAAGAATACAAATTTGTTTGCTTTAAGAATGGATTGAATAAAAAAATGATATTGGAAATCATTCTGAATCACATATGATGTTATTAATTGAGTAAAAGCAATTGGATTTAATTGGAAAACCTTATTACCTGCTTATAGAACTTGATTCGCATAAAATTGCTTATAAAATATGGTTTTAAATTGGTAAGAAGCAGGAATTGATTTTGGAAATCAATTAAATGGAGAATAGGTTTGTTTGGGCATAATTATGAATTGGAGTTAAGTAAATGTGTGGTAACTCACTTAAAGTTGAATGCAAACGGTGTTTGTGTCAGTTAGAAACAATTGAAATTAGTTTGGAAACTATATAAGTTTGTTATGAAGTTATTTATATTGCATTGCTTATGTTTTTGATGTGTTGTAGTTGTTTAAATGAATGCAATGCTATAAATTGTCATAAATATGTTACTAATGTTTATAAATTAAGTAAGTACAGGTACCAGAAGACTGTATAGCGGAATTTTGGGCGCGTAAATGCTAAAATAAACTAAGCCGCTTGCTTAAAATGCTAAATAAGGTACGCCTACGCAATACAAACTAGGAAATATGAACTGTTTTTAGTTTTTCCGACCGTGTGGGTCGATGTATATATATTTATCTCTATTGTCAAATTGCAAAAGCTCCTCCGTACAAAGGGGACTCTGCCAAAAATTTTCAGAAATTTTGGGAGTTAGAAAAATTTTGAAATTTTAGAAATTTTTGTCAACGACAAATGTTTTCAAATTGAAAATTTAACTAAATTAGAAAATGAAACTAATTTAAAATTAAGATATGAATTCGATATAAATGAAAATTAGAATTTGAATATTTAGAGTTATAGATAAATTAAATTCATATGGGAATGAAAGAATAAATTGACTAAGGATGAATACAAACTAAAGTGGTAAGATGAAAGTAAATATAAGAAACACATAAGATGTTTATACTAACTTAAGTAAGGAATGATACATTCTCAATCGAGAATGGATAGTTCAAATGTAAGCTAAATAAATACTTGAATGAATTGATATAGACATTTGTGAGGATATCAATAAAATGTTTTGTAAATTGTGTTTGGATATATTGCTGTGTAAGGTTATGCAGGTAATATAAAGGAAGGTAAAGAGAATTGAGTTTGGTTTCAAAAGATAAAATTGAAATGCTCGACAAAAAGGTATGTGTTTGAATTTCTATATGGAAATTGATTGGGATTTTGATCGAGCCGCTTGGCCTTTTGTTTTCTTTGAGTTTTTGGGAGGCCGTAGAGCCATTTTGTAGTTGTACCGAGCTAGCCGCGCAAAGGAGACGCTGGCAAAAAATTTCGGAAATTTAGGGTGTTAGAAAATTTTCGAGAAAATTTTGATAAGTCAAAATTTGAGTTTAAATTGAAACTTAAATAGTTAAGCATATA
The DNA here is from genome assembly GCA_030765085.1 of Allium cepa. NCBI lineage: Eukaryota > Viridiplantae > Streptophyta > Magnoliopsida > Asparagales > Amaryllidaceae > Allium > Allium cepa. Next base: position 1,051,049,008 of record CM060941.1, read on the forward strand.
TAGTTGGATACTAAGGAAAAAGTTTAGAAAGTTATTAAGAAGGGTAGTTGGTAGGATGTTGAATTGTTGATTGTAAAGTAATAGTGTCGGGTATTGGACCATTCTTCCTAACTAGTAATTTCGGGGACGAAATTCTTTTAAGGGGGGAAGAATGTAACGACCCGGCTTTTTCAAAAGTAAATTTGTGATATTTAAAATGAATTTAAATGATTAATTTGGAATAAAATTTGTTTTCAATATGTAAAGTTGGTTTGATTTAACGAAAAGAACTCAGAATTTAAATATAACAATTAATTGAATAAATTAAATAACAATTGACAATTGGGTAAATTATTTAAATTTGGAATTGTAAGCTTATTGGAAATATTTTAACGGCTTATAAAATTTATATTAATAATACTGGAAATAATAGATGGGTTAAAATTGAATTTAACTGTCGTTTGTAAAATTTTAAATTTACATCGTTTAAATTGACAATTGAAAATAGCCTTCCGAGGCACAGTCTCGGAATTCAACGAAACCAGTTCCGTTGGACCCGCAATATTGAATTATTGCCGGATTTCAAATTTCGTAAATTTTGGAGTGATCATGTGATCGTACGGGAGGTAAACGCTTCGAAAATAATTAATTGTTTAAATTAAAATATCTAACATCTTTTCTCCAGTTAAACTTCTTTCACCTCAGCAACCCTATTTCTGAACAGCCGCATTCTTTCAAATCGTGCTCCCTCATCCTCATATTATCTTGTACCCTTTGTCTCCCATTCGAAGCAGAAATCAAATCGAATGGCCGCCTTTCCTTCTTTCCCAAATTGAAACCTTATCTTCGTTCCCTTCCTTTTCTCGAAATTCAATTTTTTTTTTAAGGCCGAACCTCTCCCACTTATCAATACCTCAGCAACTTTAAAAAAAAAAACGGTGAACGCAGCCTAATCGAAATCGAATTCGATTTTGAATCGAAAGTCGTGGCCTTCCTTTTTGATCGAGCTTCCCTTTACTCATAGGCCATCTGCTCATGTCTTGGTTCACGAGGCCGGGGATTGGAAGCATCGCGGTTTGGGGGAGGGTCGCGCTCGTGATTGGATAAGGTGTCGTGTGACCGGTTGGGGTTGTTGAGGTGCGATGGTCACTAGGGTAGGCAGTGCTCGAGGTGATTCGACCTAGGGTTTCTCGACCTGGAAGCTAACTCGCGCGCGATGGAAATGGGAACGTGACGCTTCAGGTGACGGCAATGTGAAGTCGAGCTTGTGTAGTGGATTGAGGCGAGCTGGAGATCGTCGCGGCAGGGAGTAGCATGGGTTGGGCATTGCAGTTCCACCGAGTCTTTGAGGTATCTGATGTTGTTTGTTTTCTTATGGAATTTCTTTCTCAATTTAAAACTAATGATACATATTTAGCTATACAGAGGAAAGGAAGATGAAATTTTAAAATTCAAAATTTTATTTCTGTTTTTTTTTACAAACATATATGTATAAATAGAAATATATAATACCCAGTTTACTGGTTAAGATTAATATATATATATATATATATATATATATATATATATTCAGATAAAGTTTTGAAAGAAAAGAGGAAATAATATAATAAGAATTTTAAAGGGGTTGGAAGTTATGTAAAAATATGGGCAGAAAAGGAAATGAAATTAAGTTAGGTTAACGATCATTTGGGAATTTAGTAAATTGCTAGTTAATTTTTTTAAAGGGAAACTTATTACAATTTAATTACTTGTTAAAACCAAATCAATAGTAAATGAAATTTATTTAATTGGTAATTGATTGTTCGATAAATTTCAAATAGTTATAAATTGTATAAATTGTTATACAAGGTCTAAACAATTATGAGGACAAGCCCGTTGGGAATGGATGGCAGACAGTAAAATAAAGGTGAGTTAATCTCACTCGGTTAAACTAAAATTTAAATGATTAAATTTAAATAATTGTTTGAATGGCTGAATTGATTGATGTGATATAGTATGATGTTTTGGAATTGGCATATTATATTGTGCTAACATCTGTGGATGCAGGGAAACAGGTTGGAGGGATCCAACAGGATTCCTCAAAACTATTTATTTTATTTATATATATGTTGTTCTGTGACAGGATGATATATTGAGTTGGGTGGTTTTATAGATAATTGAATTATCAACTGTTGAATAACATAGAAGTTGAAAATTTGAAATTTCTATTACCGTTGATAAATTAATTTTGAAGAAGTTAAATAAAACTCAAATAGAAAATATTTATTTGAAATTTGAATCTACTTAAAGTGAGAATGAAGAAAAGAAAATAAAAGTATATTTTCTACTTAAATTAAACTATAATGTGATAAAGTTGAGTTGGAAAATTTAAATTATAAATTATACTTGGAGGAATATTGTAATCGTTAAGTGAATTAAAGAAAATGGAATTATATTAAGAAATGGAAATGGAGGTCTATTAAGGAAATAAAAAGAAATATTAATAAGAAAAGAAAAGAAAATTTATTAAGAAATAAAGAAGATTCTATTAAGAATTACGAATAAGAAATTCTATTAAGAGTCAAAAGGAGATTTTATTTAATAATGAATGGAACTTATTAAATAGGAAAATATGAAACTTTATAGAAAGAAATGAAATTCAGGGAGATTTTTTTTAAATTCATGAATGGAATTTATAAATGAGATATGAAATTTGTTGGATGGACAAGAGGCATTTATAAATGGATATTGGATTTTCTAAAATTATAATTTATTTTAAAAGGAATATTTTAAATTACTATACTACATAAATCTTTTTATAAACTATTATTTGAAAGTAAAATATTTTCGAATTAATTATTTTGAAGGTTTAGCTATTGTTTATTATAAACTCTAAGTTTTCTAAAACTAGCTTTGAAACTTATAAATAACTAGATATAAATTTAAATATTTAATATTACTTCTTATTTTATAAATCTATATGTTTCCAAAAAGTTTTTAAAATCCAAATAAAATCCTCTTGTAATGGTAAGAAAAATTTATTCAAATGAGATAAGATTTAGGAGAAATCTTATAGAATGGAGAAATTGAGTTTGAAATTTATAAGCAGAAGTATAAATTGATTTTGAGAAAGGAATGAGAAATAAATGATATTTCCAAAGGGTAAATCAATTGTGAGTGATATAAGAAATCAATTAAGTGATTTCATGGAAATAAAGGATTTTGAAAATCTATTTCAAGTGGTTAAATGGGAATATTATCTGTATGATAATTGAAATAAATAATTTGTAGGAATTATTTGATGGTTGCTTGTGTGTGATTAATTGATAGTTAAATAACCGACTATCAATATTGGACAACGCGCTGATCATTTCGAAGAGTCCGGGATCGGATTTAATTATCCGAAAACCACTTCGATCCGGTTTGAACGATTACGAATGAAGACCGTGAAGAGCTGAAGACGGTGATTCGGTTTGTCCAGACCCAGGGCAACTTGTATGGATTGAATGCTTCCAAAACATCGTCAGGCGGACGATGAGCATTCTAAGTGACGCGTTCTTGAAAGGTAACGTTAAACCTCAAGCCTCATCAACCGGGAATGGCTAAAACAGGGGAGGTGCAGCAAGGTTAGGTGGATCATGCCCAAGAAGGACAAGATATTTCCCCTGTCTAGATGTCCCTTTTTATTTCGGCTTAGTGGGTGGTTGGTCGCGCCAATCACGGGGTTTATCTTGTTCGGGACTGTTCAGTAAGGAATGGTTCCGGTCTTGTGTTGCAGGGGATGAAGGGAGTAATCCTCGGTACTCTGATCTAGACCAGGTACTGTGACGGGCGGTACCCTAGTAGCCCAGCCATTGTATGGGATCCAAACTCCAATAAGCGCCTGTACGGTTTTGATTGTGCCCAACTATTGCTGAAACGTGAGATGCAAGCATTTCAGCTAGATTCTATTTACTTTCTATAGACACTATAATAATATCAGAGAACTTTCATAAAAAAATTTGTTTTAGCTATCGTAAGGTAAAAACCCGACATGTTTATTTGTGGCGTGGTCTTACGAGATGCTTTTGTTTTCAAAAGATTTTCGAAACTTTAATAATCCAATTGAGTGTGATTTTCTCACGCTGGTTTTCCAGACTGACTCGGGTGTTGTTTTATATGATGCTCGGGTCAGACCGAGTTAAACAGGTTCAGGTTATATATGCTGGAGCTCAGGAGACGAGCTGATGACAGAGCGTATTTACGTATTTGCCTATTATCTCCGCTGTGTATGGATATGTATGACTGATTGATGTACTCTGATGATGGTATGTATGTATATGTATACAGTACCGATTTCTTGTATTTAAAACTGTATTCTATATATTATATTTTACTCCGCTGCGATGTGAGATTCTGATGTTGTTTTTTTTTCTGGTTCTTCTTCTATCCCTTTCTTCTTTTCAAAACTATCTGGAGTTTTCGGGTTCGGAAATTCCGGGTTGTTACAAGTAATATAAGGGATATCATCCACCGAGTACACGGCTGTCAAAGTAGTTCCAATATTGACAGAGAGTATGCCAATAAGAGGCATCGACCTCTTTAACAACCAAACATTATTTTACACACCGGTTGGTTCTTTTACATTTCGAAAACAATTCATATTTGATATCAAAATATCATATTCATTTCATAAGTCAATACTATTTCAAAATCATCATATTTACTCAAAAAATACTATTTCACTTCAAAATCATTTTTGCCTCAATATCTCGATTTCACCTCCAAAAATTTTCGAATTCAATGTAGGCGATAACTTCAGTGTAATCTAATTCGTATTTAAATCAACGATTTAAATAAAAACATTCCATCCTTGACCAGTTTTCTATTTTAAGAAATAGTTTGAATTTTTTTAAATAGTATAGAGGTTAAAATAGTTTAATATAAAATAGTTTGAGTACTGAAAGTGGTTTATATTGGAAGATAGCTTGAAAATCAAAGAAATTTGTATATTTAAAAAGATAGACTTTAAATAGTTTATAATATAATAATTTATTTAAAAACAGTTTCAAAGTCAAACCAATCAAATTCCAAGTCTTCCAATTCAAATCATTTCAAACTCAATTTCAATTTAATTGATTCAATACCGATTTCAAGTCGAATTTTTACTTCGATTACAATTTCAGTTCAAATAAATTCAATTTCGATCTTGAATTAACTCAATTTTGGTTTCAGTTCCAATTGATTTTAATTTCAATTCCAACTTGAATAAATTTCAATTCAATCCCAATTCAATTTCAATTTCAATTCCAAATTAATTTCAATTTCAATTTTAAATAAATTTCAATTTCAATTCCAAATTGATTTCAATTTCAATTCTAAATTAATTTCAATTTCCATTCCAAATTAATTTCAAATTAAATTCCAAATAAATTTCAATTTCAACTATACGATTCAATGATTAAATTTCAACTCAATTCTCAAATTTAAACCATTTCGATCTATATCAATTTCAAGTTCTATTTTAAAATACCGATTCAAAACACTTAAATCAAATTACCCTTCAATATTCAATTTATGATCCAAACCTTCGAATATAATTTAATTCCAAGCTCAATTTTGAAATATTGGCTTATATTACTTTTACTTCGCAATATTCAAAGTCCGAATAAAAGTCCAATCTTTTAGAACAAATCAGTTACATATATTCAAATCATATTTCGATTGTAACTTCAAAAATCTCAACTTCGATTATTTAAACATTTCATGTTTCCAAATTTAAATTTCAACATTCCGAACTCAAGTTCGAAAATAATTCGATTTTCATAAATTCGATTTTTTACTCCTTTAAATCGAATCAGTAAAATAATTTCAAATCAAAAATTTTAAAATCATTTAATTTAACTAATCCGGTGTCCGTATATATTTTTCTATCATATGGCTAAGTGAATTGGTTATTTCAATTTTAATTCAGGAATAGATATATATCATTTCAACCCAAAATAAATGTCATAAGTATATATCATTGCGCATGTTTCTTAATTTATTCGAAATAATTCAATTCACAGTTTTATGTACTGTAAATAATATACAGGATGATAACATGATATATCAAAATAAATAAACATTCAAATCATCCAAAACATCAATTAATTTTCATCCATCACAACCAACATCCCAACAGCAATAGTCACAACGATTAACCAATTATAAATAATCAAGAGTTTTTACTAGCAGTTTACTTCTAATTCAATTTAACTGTCAATTCAAATTCTGTCAATTTATTCAGATATCAAATTATATGTTAGTTAAATCTATCAAACAATAATCAATGAATTTAAATCACTTCACTATATAAATTTTACTAACATAAAAATATATTAGTCAAACCTGAGCATATAAAACATTCACCGTTTATTTGAAGCTGAATATTTTTTAGCTTCAAATAAATACCACTTCGACACCAAGATGTAGATAACGTCGATATGGTTCCAACGTAATTTGTTCCACTTGAAACGGACCTTGTATGCATTAATTACGAAATTATTAATATCGATATAATTAAAAACGTAAGTAACAACTAATTATCACTTAATAAAATAATCAAAACAAAATGTTATACTCGATCCTCTTGCACACGTTCTTCCTCCAAACCCATGCTTCTCATATCCAGGACGCGGCCTACTTTGTACATTTTTTTTAAATCGATAGAAGCCTCAAACAGCTCGTCGCCATTCAAACCTCCGCGAACCACCATCTCCTCCCCCACCGCCGCCTCATCTGGTCATGCGTACTCTTGCTAACGAATTGAGATGGAACCCCAAGGCATGGATGAACGAGGCAACATCGACCTCCATCACTCCCTTCCCCCATGCGTTGCAGATTTGATATAATTTTTTTCCTTTCGTTTTCTTTGTCCTTTATTCCACTCGTTGTTTTCTTTTGTGAATGATGATCTGCGATTCGAAATAAGAGGAGAGAAAGAGTATGAGTAGGCATATAGAAGTGGCCTTCTTTGAATGAGATGATGGATGTTTGATTTTTTTTAAAATAAGAAAATATCTCGCCCGAGTGGCCTGCAGAAACCCGAACTCCAAACGAAGCATGCCGCTTGATGTTTATAATGTTTTACCCTCATTCTGAATACAATGTAACTAGTCTTAATGCCTAATTCGATTGTATTCAGAAGATAGCTTTTCAAATCGAATTATTCCAATTAAATTCTGAAAATAAATTCTTCGAGTTTCAAGCTCGCACGACCAAACGACAAGTCCGATCGTTACGAAACTTGAAATCCTACAATAATTCACTATTACGGATTCGATGAAACTTGTTTCATCGAAATCCGAGAGAGTGACCAAAATGGCTATTGTTACTCGTTAATTATAATATAAAACCTCCAATTTCTAACTATTCACTTTTAGAACCAATTTTAAATGTTAACCATCTTCATTCATATTTAAATAAGATTTAAATAAATTCTCGATACCATTTTCAATCACATTAATTCAAGATTCAATTATTTAAATAATTGCAATATTAAATTTAAACGATTTAATTTTCAATAAAACACCATTAATAAATAATTCACCATTTATTAAAAATCATTCTATTATCATCTAAATAATTCATCATTCATTCTTTAATTATAGACATCGATTACATACACATCCAATAAATAGAATTTTCATTTCAATCGTTGTTATTGCCTAAATCTTCAAAATTTATTAATTCACATTTTTATTCAAGTTCATATTCAATAACTACACTAATAATTCACTAAATTTTATCTCTAACCATTTTTATTCGATAAATATATCAAATTTTGTAATTTAAAATAGTTAAAAATACGGGTCGTTATATACTTCATCAGTCAAAACTTTTCGTCCTCGAATAGGGTTAAGCGGATAATTTAACATTTGATATATTTTCTCAAAATAATTAACTTATAAAACATAAACATCTTGTTCGCAAAACTATTACTATGCTTCTACTATGCCACTCCGCTATCGATTTTGCGAAAATATAACTTATATATAAAAATAAGCTATAAAAAATTTTAAAACTTCAAAAAATTTCATACTCCAAGTGTAACAATCCGTAGATTTAACCGGTTTTAATAACGTTATTAATTGAAATTTTGTGGGATTTTAAACGATTTGAAATATATGTTTGATATTTGGAATGCGTCCAGTTAAACATAGAAACTGGTAAATTTTTGTCCGAAAATATGAATGTTTATTTCGTGCGTAAATTTACTTCAATTTAATCAGTTAAAAAACAATGAAAATAAAACGTTTTCGAAACCTAAATATTTTTACATAGAAAAATTCAAAAGCATTTTCTGAGTAAGACGTCATAATTCGTTTCTTCAAATTTTGACTGTTATTGCCCCGACGTTCTTATTTTCGACGAAATAGCAGCATTTTAGTACCGACACCGACTTTTGATCGGATAATCGCACCACTAATATCTGTATACCGTTTTGATTGTCTCGTCGTACTGATCTCTATGGTATATTCAATTCTGTGTTTTGAAGTCCGGTTCGCAGTGGAATCCGCGAAAAACGGCTACCCATATTGGTACCGTTTAAAACCTTTTGCTCTGTCGTAACCATTTCATATTTCCAGAATTTAATTATAACTCTTACTATTCTACCTTTTCAATATTCTGTACTCACACTTTTCACATTCATGAAACAGTTTGTGTACTTCTCCTTGAAGTCATTGGCTCTACACCTACCATGCCTTTCCAGCTACCACCTTCATGTGTCTGTTGATTCATTTAGTGAAATTTATAATAATAATACAACGTGTAGTGTTATATGCGCTGCCTATTTTTTCACATCTTTCTTTCTCCCTTGCCTTTCAACCTTAAACCCAAGCTCCAGCCTCTCCTATTATTATTAAAAAAAAACAAGCATTCACATGATCTCACGCCCACCATGACCGCCTCCACACGCAAACCCACCCCTGGCGCGCAACAGCCCAGTTCGCCTCCCTCTCCACTTAACCACCTTCTCACCTCGACCACGCACAGCAACTTGCCCCAAAACCTCACAAGAAACCATCGGCCTACATCATCCATGTCGGCAAACTCACAGCGGCAGCCGAGCCTCACCATTTTGCGGCAACAACCTCTAACCGCCGAGAACTGCCACTACCCCTTCCCATCCACTGCTGTACCCTAGCATCACCCCTCTTGCTCCGCCCAGACATGTAGCCGACCCGCCCCACTTCTTGCCTCACTTTTCACCACCAGTAGCTGCCCGCCTCCATGCCGATTCTCTGGCCCATTATGCTCGGCCTCGTCTTTGTGTGCTAGTGATGCAGCAGCCTTAGTATTAATAAGGTATATATATAGTGTTTTTTTATATGTGCATGAGTATAGCGTCTGGCGCGTGCATATAGTGTATATATGATGGAAAATTCATGCAGTGTTTTGATAATGCATAATATATACAGTTGGTTGTTGGGTAGGCTTACGTTGCTTATATCTACAGTGTGAGATGTTCCTGTATAATTTCATTTAAGTCAAATATAGGTTTACAGTTTACCATTTCAAGTTATTATTATAGTTTTGTTTATAATTGTATATTTGTAGTTGTTGTTTACAGAATAAGATTTTTGTTTAAAACGTTAAAATAATAAGACTTATATATATATTAGTTTATATAGATCTGTTGTGTTTTAATGTATAAAATTATAATAGTTTATATAAGTGAAATTTCGGCTTGTCCATATTTTCTACTATATTTTTTTTTATTTACAGATTCATTTGATATAGATTTATATAATACTGTTTATGTATTTCGTATTTGCAGCATTTATATTTCATACATATTTATACAATTTCAGCAGTTTACAATTTGAATAAGTTATATTTTATGTAAGTAAATATATAAATATAAATTGTTTTGATTACTGTTGATATGTATAATAATTTCATTTATATATGGATCTGGATTGCCGCATACATATCTAGCCTAGATATTTATTATGGCTGCATGTGAAAGAGTCTGCATACTTGTTATAGTCTGCATAGATATATAACATTGGTTTATATATTTTATAAGTTATATATGTTAATTCACTTATGCTCTTCCGCCATCGATATAGTTCTTATCTGATTCGTCTATTCCGATTTATCAGCTTCGTTCGTTGAGTCGTGCCAATCTAATTTCGCTTTGGAATTCGTGTTTGGATGCACAACTCACTTCCATTCCCGTCCTCTCCTCTAGCCTCGAAAGGTGAGCAATCACTCACGATTAATGTTCTTTTATTTATTAAATTTGATTTCAATTGAAACGACAATTGAAATAAGCTGTTGTTAGCTATTTACACTGTTATATATGTTATTACCTGTATCAATTCACCTGTGACATTTGACACCATTATCTGTTAATCATACGATAATAATCCAGTTTGGTTAACGATTGATTGACTGTTTGTTGTTTATATTGGATGTAAATTGAAATATATAAAGTGATAAATATTATGCAATTTAATTTGACGTAGGATAGTTAAAAATTTCAAACGACATATGGGTAAATTTGACTAAACGACATTTGCATAATTTGACCCTTTAAATGTTTAAATTAATTGACACATAGAAAAATAGTTAATTACCCTTGAACAATTTAAATTTGTGTTGTATAAATTGATGAAGTATGAGATTGAATAATTTATGTCTAGTGTAGAATTGCATAGAACAATAAGTGTAATAATCTTTAATCTACATGAAATGATAGTGTAGATTCTAGAAATAATTATATTAATTTGCACAAACAACAATGTGAATTAATACGATTATTTCGGGATTATTTGAATTAATTATTGGATTGTTACTTGTTATTGTTGTTTATTTACTTTAACACCATCTCAGTTATCACACTGCAAGTTCCCTTTGCTATGATTTGATTTTTGAATTTAAATGGAATCGGGTTGAAATGATACACACTCATATGAACTTGACTTAGGATAGAGAATTAAATAAATCCGATTGGTCGATAATTTTATTTAAAAATAAAATAATGATTTTATTTGAATAAAGAATAAGGTTTGAAATGAAGTTGGAATTTGAATTTTAATGAATGGACAAAGATAATATTTAAAAATCTGAAACAAAATATTGATAGAGTAATTGATGAAAGAACGGTGTTTAATTTACGACTGATTGAATTAAGTTTTGAAATTATTTAATAATTAAGTTTTGAAATTATTTAATAATTAAGATTGTAATTATGTAATAATTAGGGTTTGGAATTATTTAATAATCAAATTTTGAAATTATTAATTAAGTTTTGAAATTATTCAATAATTGAATAAGATTGAATTATTTGATAATTAAATAAGAATTTGAATTCTTTGATAAGAGAAACTGAACTTTTGATTAAGTGAATTTGAAATTCGTTAATAAATAAAATTGGGTTTCTTTATTTATTAAGTTTTGGAAAATTATTTAAGTAAGTTAATAAGTGAAATTGAACTTCTTGAATATGTGAAATTTAGTTTATTAATTAATTGAGTTTTGAAATTTGTAACTAAGTAAAGAAATAAGTGAAACTGAATTTCCTTGACAAGAAACAAATGCGATTTATCGAAATTGACGTAAGACTTGTAATTTAAAGAATTGATTTGACGAATCTAATTGGACTCAATTTGTAAGTTGATATAATGAAGTTGAACTTAAGAAATTGATTTAATGAATTGGAAATTTAATGGAAATTGTTTTGAATGATAAAGTAACTTAACGAATAATGAACGAAATCGATAAATGAGTTTAAATTGATTTGAATGTTAAATTTAATTAATTTAAAAGATATCGGAATGAAATTTATATATGAACCTAAATCAATATTTGAATTGTTTTAAATAAAATTGAAATTGAATTATAGAGTTTTGAAATGGTAAATTTGGAAGTTTGAAATGTAATTTTGGGAAATTGATATAGAAGGACGAATGAAATGTTGGTTCACAAATTCTAATTGAAATTGAATTTGATTTGGTTTGAAATTTATTAAACAACCAATCGATGAAATAACTACGAAAGTCATTAAAGAAACTGGAATCGGTTATGGACATACTCTCTGTCTAAACCGAAAACCACTTTAATAACTATACGCAGAGTGTGATCTAGAATGAAATGGTTGGAATGATGTACGTGATGACTGAAGAAAGAGAATGATAATGTATAGCCTTGACACTTGTGTCAAATTGGAAATGACTAAAATAGGAGCCATGCCGGGCCAAATTGGGTTAGCCACCTCGAGCGAACACACTTCTTCGTAAACTACTCATTACTTGTTATTGATTAGTACACCCTCGTATTTGGGAGTGTTGTTTCGCGGTGTTGCGATCGTTGCGGCGATGCATTCTCACCAGTCCGGATCAGGCAAACGGTAGTTTCACTACCTTGGGTATTGCCTCATGTGCCTTGTCATACTTGTATCCCTATATACGCGACCACTACGAATTTGTTTTGTGTTATACCTATGGAGTACTCCCTGATATCCCACTAGTTTACGGTGGAGTTTACAGTGCTGTATAGACTATGACATTTATGTAAAATGTGTTAAGGGGGATAATGGTAACGCCTTTACACTATTTTGATATTTTATATTACTGATAGATATTATCTATTTAGCGTATATTACTACATGGTAGATAGTTTAATGGATTCTTAGAGGGCGATTATTCCAACGTCCTTTGAGTTACTTGTATTTCAGTTGTTATTTCACTTGAGTTGGATTTATTGATATGAGAATATTAATCTTGACTCGAATGTTTTGTGTTTTGCTTTACGCTCAGGTCAGACTGAGTATACCAATATTCGAGACTCACCTTTGGAGTTGGAGCTTCGCTTGGAGATCCGGCTATCTATCCAGCTTTCAGATATTCAGTTGATTCCAGTGATGTATTCTGATTCTTATATTTGACTATTGTATTCGAGACTTCTGTTGTAACTTATTTTTCTGTTACATATATAGTAGTTTCATAAACTACTATCTTTTGCTTCCGCTGCATATTATTACTCTGTGTCTTTGATTCTGTGATTTTTATTTACTGTATATGTGAGTTTTGCCAAATTTAAATTAACAATTCGGTATTTTGAATTATTCAAGTCCGACATGTGCGGATGCGAATAGTCCAAAATAGCGGGTCATTACAGTTGGTATCAAAGCTTTGATAGCTCTAGGAAAAACTTAGCATATAGGGTAAATGTATTTACAGAATCACTCTCATTCGAGTTTCAATCTCTTCCATTTGACTTAATTCCTTTGAATTTTGGAACGTTCTTTGCGGTTACAAAATTCATTCGTGTCCCTCACTATTCATCCTCTTTTAATTCTGGAGCATTCCATAACTCCACTTCGAATAACCTTTATAATGAATCGGCGGTCTCGCCAATCTTCGAATTATTTGTAAATGTATAAAACTCCTTTACAATAGACATCGATTTACCAGAGATTTCTGTATCCTCGGTTTACGATGCTATCTATTCCTTGCTACACCTGAATTCCATCTCTTGAGATCGAATGTTGATTTACCTCGGAATCCAGCATCGATCTTATTCTTGCAGTCACGGTTGACCTGGAAGGTTTCCCGTGAATTAAATAATCTTATCCATTCCCCGATTCTATTATTGAGTCATCTTATCTTTTCTTTCGAACTTGTATTCGAATCAGAATTCTCTTTAATTTGAGTCCACCAAATTTGAATCTCTATTCTTGTTTTAAAATCTATTCTTGTATCGTCGAGCGGGAAAGTGTATTTGTAAATTAGTATTTAAAATGTTTTATATATTGTGTTGTTTGAGTTGTTAATGTTGATTTGGATTTTCGATCGATTCGTCTGATCACCGCTATCGATACGATTTCCAAAACACTTTAACAGAGCAAACTGACACAATATTGTTTTCAAATTTGGTAAATAAAATAAATTTTTGTATGATTATATTATATGTATGAGTATAATTTTCTGAAATCGAATTGTTAAATAAATTGGTTGTTAAATGATAATATTTGATTTTCATTTCTATTTTGTAAACTACTGATTTTACCAACACATAAATAGAGGCAAGTAAAAAAAATGGTTTATAAATTGATTTAGAGTTAAGTGAATTTAAATTGAAATTTGAGAATTTAATTTCCGACAATTTCGAATTACGGTTTTAAAAGTTTTAAAATGTATATTATTTAAAATATTTTTCAAACAGAATGGTTTTCAAAGAAATTTTAAATGTTTAAATAAGTGCTCTTCTCTTTGTCGCTGGAAAATAATTTCGGTGATAACGGCCGCATCATCGACATTTATTTTTGAGTTTCGAAGTGGAGAGACCATCAGTAACTTACTACACGTTTGTTTTGAAATAAATTTGATTTGAATTTCTAAAATATGACTCAATTTAAAATATATATATATATATATATATATATATATATATTTGATTTAGGTTTGACTTGGATATATTGTATGTATATAATTATCTCTAAAATGGTTTGAAATTAATCGGAATTTATTTCTTAAAATTTTGATTTAAGGATGATTTTCAATGAAGCCAAAAGTTTTGACTAAATACTTAACTTGAAATAAGTAAATTGTAAAAATTTATTTTGATAACACTCAATTGCATTATATATAACTTACCTAAATTTTTAAAAGTTAACTATGTAATTGAATATTATACAGTAGAAAATGATATCAAAGGAATTTTTAAATAAATTTCAGTAGTTATAATAAGTGTAAATATACATAATATATGTAATAAGGTATATTAAGTAGGATAAATTTAATAATGTAGAATAAAGAAGAATTAAATTTGTCGAATAAAGTATGATTATAATAAACGACTATTCAAATTTATGATCTTTGAAATTGTAAATTTAAGAAAATTGGATAATATACAATATAAATTGTCTTTATAAATAAAATGTGAGCGCGTATAATATATGTTATACACTTAAATTATAAAATGTTTATGGAGATAAATAGATAATAAGTTAATTGAACAATAGATGTGATTAATAAAATAAAATTTTTGTTCTAAAAGTTAATAAATTAAAATTAAATCAACTTAATGTGATATCTTGATTTAATTGAATTTAAATTGAATTTCATTTGAAAGAAACCTTTTGTACCTAACATTCATAAATAAGAAATCAAATTAATTTAGTGAAAATCTTGAATTTAAAAGTCAATTGTTGAATATAAATTAATTTAAACTGAATTTTATATGGTTTAAATTAATTTTTTATTTTGGAATTCAAATCTATTTTCTTCTGGTTGTTTCTATTCTCCTACCTCCTTCCTTTTCGAGGACGAAAAGTTTTGAGTGGTGGAGAGTGTAACAACCCGCAGATTTAACCAGTTTTAATAACGTTATTAATTGAAATTTTATGGGATTTTAAACGATAAAATTTTGAAATGTAAGTTTGATATTTGGAATGCGTCTAGTTAAACATAGAAACTGGTAAATTTTCGTCCGAAAATAGGAAAGTTTATTTCGTGCGTAAATTTACTTCAATTTAATCAGTTAAAAAGTGATGAAAATAAAACATTTTTGAAACCTATTTTTACATAGAAAATTCTAAATCATCTTCTGAGCAAGACGTCATAATTCGTTTCTTCAAATTTTGACTGTTATTGCTCTGTCGTTCTTATTTTCGACGAAATAGCAGCATTTTGGTACCGACATCGGCTTTTGATCGGATAATCGCACCACTAATATTTGTATACCGTTTTGATTGTCTCGTCGTAATGATCTCTACGTATATTCAATTCTGTGCTTTGAAGTCCGGTTTGCAGTGGAATCCGCGAAAACGGCTACCCATATCGGTACCGTTTAAATCTTTTGCTCTGCCATAACCATTTTATATTTCCAGAATTTAATAATAACTCTTACTATTCTACCTTTTCAATATTCTGTACTCACACTTTTCACATTCATGAAACAGTTTGTGTACTTCTCCTTGACGTCAGTGGCTCTACCCCTACCATGCCTTTCCAGCTACCACCTGCATGTGTCTGTTGATTCATTTAGGGAAATTTATAATAATAATAATAATAATACAACGTGTAGTGATATATGCGCTGTCTATTTTTTCACATCTTTCTTTCTCCCTTTCCTTTCGAGCTTAAACCCAAGCTTTCAGCCTCTCTTATTATTATTAAAAAAACAAGCATTCCCATGATCTCATGCCCACCATGACCGCCTCCACACGCAGACCCATCCCTGTCACGCAATAGCCCAGTTCACCTCCCTCTCCACTTAACCACCTTCTCACTTCGACCACGCACAACAACTCGCCCCAAAACCTCGCAAGCAACCATCGGCCTTCATCTTCCACATTGGCAAACTCACAACGGCAGCCGAGCCTCACCCTTTTGCAGCAACAACCTCTGGCCGCCGAGAACTCCCGCTAACCCTTCCCATCCACTGCTATACCCTGGCCTCACCCCTCTTGCTCCGCCCAGACATGTAGCCGACCCGCCCCACTTCTTGCCTCACTTTTCACCACTAGCAGCTGCCCGCCTCCATGCCGATTCTCTGGCTCATTATGCTCGGCCTCGTCTTTGTGTGCTAGTGACGCAGCAGCCTTAGTATTAATAAGGTATATATATATAGTGTTTTTCTATATATGCATGAGTATAACATCTGGCGCGTGCATAAAGTGTATATATGATGACAAATTCATGTAGTGTTTTGATAATGCATAATATATACAGTTGGTTGTTGGGTAGGCTTACGTTGCTTATATATATAGTGTGAGATGTTCCTATATAATTTCATAGAAGTCAAATATAGGTTTACAGTTTTACCATTTCAAGTTATTGTTATAGTTTTGTTTATAATTGTATGTTTGTAATTGTTGTTTACAGAATAAGATTTTTTTTTAAAACGTTAAAATATATAAGACTTATATATATTAGATTATATAGATCTGTTGTGTTTTAATGTATAAAATTATAATAGTTTATATAAGTGAAATTTCGGCTTGTCCATATTTGCTACTATATATATATATATTTACATATTCTTTTGATATAGATTTTTATAATACTATTTATGTATTTCATATTTGCAGCATTCATATTTTATACATATTCATACAATTTCAACAGTTTACAATTTGAATAAGTTATATTTTATGTAAGTAAATATGTAAATATAAATTGTTTTGATTACTGTTGATATGTATAAGTAATTTCATTTATATATGGATCTGGATTGCCGCATACATATCTAGCCCAGATATTTATTATGGCTGCATATGAAAGAGTTTGCATACTTGTTATAGTCTGCATAGATATATAACATTGGTTTATATATTTTATAAGTTATATATGTAAATACACTTATGCTAATGCCTCCATCGATATAGTTCTTATCTGATTCGTCTATTCTGATTTATCAGCTTCATTCGTTGAGTCTTGCCAATCTAGTTTCGCGTTGGAATTCGTGTTTGGATGCACAACTCGCTTCCATTCCCGTCCTTTCCTCTAGCCTCGAAAGGTGAGCAATCACTCAAGATTAATGTTTTTTTATTTATTAAATTTGATTTCAATTGAAACGACAATTGAAATATGTTGTTGTTAGCTATTTACACTGTTATATATGTTATTACCTGTATCAGTTCACCTGTGGCATTTGACACCATTATTTGTTAATTATACGATGATAATCCAGTTTGGTTGACGATTGATTGATTGTTTGTTGTCTATATTGGATGTAAATTGAAATATATAAAGTGATAAATATTATGCAATTTAATTTGACGTAGGATAGTTAAAAATTTCAAACGACATATGGGAAAATTTGATTAAATGACATTTGCATAATATAACCCTTTAAATGTTTAAATTAATTGATACGTAGAAAAATAGTTAATTACCCTTGAACAATCTAAATTTGTGTTGTATAATTGATGAAGTATGAGATTGAATAATTGATGTCGAGTGTAGAATTGCATAGAATAATAAGTGTAATAATCTTTAATCTACATGAAATGATAGTGTAGATTCTAGAAATAATTATATTAATGTGCACAAACAACAATGTGAATTAATACGATTATTTCGGGATTATTTGAACTAATTATTGGATTGTTATTTGTTATTGTTGTTTATTTACTTTGACACCATCCCGGTTATCACACTGCAAGTTCCCTTTGCTATGATTTGATTTTTGAATTTAAACGGAATCGGGTTGAAATGATATACACCCATATGAACTTGACTTAGGATAGAGAATTAAATAAACCCGATTGGTCGATAATTTTACTTAAAAATAAAATAATGATTTTATTTGAATAAAGAATAACGTTTGAAATGAAGTTGAAATTTGAATTTTAATGAATGGAAAAAGATAATATTTAAAAATCTGAAAGAAAATATTGATAGAGTAATTGATGAAAGAACGTTGTTTAATTTACGAAATGATTGAATTAAGTTTTGAAATTATTTAATAATTAAGTTTTGAAATTATTTAATAATTAAGATTGTAATTATGTAATAATTAGGGTTTGGAATTATTTAATAATCAAATTTTGAAATTATTAATTAAGTTTTGAAATTATTAAATAATTGAATAAGATTGAATTATTTGATAATTAAATAAAAATTTGAATTCTTTGAAAAGAGAAACCGAACTTTTGATTAAGTGAATTTGAACTTCGTTAATAAATAAAATTGGGTTTCTTTATTTATTAAGTTTTGGAAAATTATTTAAGTAAGTTAATAAGTGAAAATGAACTTCTTGAATATGTGAAATTTAGTTTCTTAATTAATTGAGTTTTAAAATTTGTAACTAAGTAAAGAAATAAGTGAAATTGAATTTCCTTGACAAGAAATAAAATGCGATTTATCGAAATTAACGTAAGACTTGTAATTTAAAGAATTGATTTGTGGAATCTAATTGAATTCAATTTGTAAGTTGATATAATGAAGTTGACCTTAAGAAATTGATTTAATTAATTGTAAATTTAATAGAAATTGTTTTGAATGATAAAGTAACATAACGAATATTGAACGAAATCGATAAATGAGTTTAAATTGATTTGAATTAATTTAGTTTCTAAAGTAACTATGCTACTCCGCTATCGATTTTACGAAATACAACTTATATATAAAAATAAGCTATAAAATTTTTTACAACTTCAAAAAAATTCATACTCCAAGATTTATAGAAAATTTCGGCCGAATCTCCTTTGTGTGACTCAATCGAAAAAATTTACAATATCAATAAAATCATATAATATACATCTCATCTCAATGATGAGGCATCCCAACCATGGGAAAACAATATATAATATCAAAATATGGTATGTAATCCGAGATTTGTACCTTTTATTAGCGTTATAAGCAATTTAGCTTATATTTAAGCAGGCAAAAGCAACATACGCGCAAGCGAGCTCCAAAAGCTAGCATATACCCTTCCATACCTACTAAATACACAATAATAGATTAGTACATGCATAAAGCAAGAAATATCAATATATATAACATAAACATAAACTGATTTCAACTATATGCAACACAAGCTAAAGTAACTAATTTATTACATACCAGCATACTTCATTCATTTTCAAATGACATTATTAATTTTATACAATTCCATTTCTTATTAACATTCATTCTCATTAACATTTTAATTGATTCGGTTTCAATTAATTTACATTCACATCTAATTTATTCGCATACTCAACCATAACACGTAGAAAACAGATAAAGACCATAAATGCCAAATTTCGTATAATCCTTTAGCATATCAAAACCAGACTCATCTAATTATAAAACCAATATTGATTGGTTTATAAATTCCAAATAACTTTGTATTATTATTTACATACCCTATAGCAATTACAATTGTAAAGAAATAATAATGCATATGAATTAACAAATTATATGGTATCATAATCATTGCCCACTAAAGAGTTAACCTTGTGAAACTGAAGAATATTGTATCCTCTAACCCTTTCTACTTACTTAGATACAAATTAAACTATATTCACAGCTTTAATTAGGAATAGTAAAAGTATTGAAAATAAGCTTGAAGCCTTTAATACAATATTATTAGCGTTGAATTGCTTTACTACAACTAACACACCAATCATTTTCACATACAAAACAAGTAAATTTCTTAGTTGTTCATTTCCAGTAATGAGAAACTTCAATAGCCTAGATTCATGATCTCACCATATCAGTCTTATGATCTCAACTAAACAAGATACATAGAAGAAAATCAAGGAAAAATCAACCTCTATAGGTAAGGTTTATTAAAACATTTCCAACATCTGAGATTTACAAGTAACATGAATAATTTTTTTTTTCCAGATGTTCATTTCTCAAGAACAACCAAAATTAGCTACTTATTTATATAATACAATTTAATTCATTATCAAACTGTGTATACAATTTGTTATTTACTTTCACATTCAGTTTATTCAATTCAGTTTGTAAAAATTCAATTGTTTCACTTTTTGTTTAACATATTTCATATAAGTTCATTTATGAACCATTTTATAAAATTATTCCAATTAATCTTATTAAGTTTAATTTATTTCAGTATCACTTAATGTATTGTTTTTATTTTTTTCAACATAATTTATAACCATCTAAGTTTACTATAACCGTCTTATATAACACAACTCATGTTTATCATTATTACTTTATATCTCAAGTTCATATTAATACATTGATTCACTTCATAAGTTCGTATTCAAATTCATATTAATAACCTTACTTAAGTAAATTGTATTTTATCACTCAAATTGTAATAACCCATAATTTTGTGAATATTTTAATTAAGTTTTACTTGAAAACGTTGTTTTTTTTAAAAGTAAAATTTTCAATAATTAAAATTTTAAGTTAATAAGTTTTGGTAAAAATAAAAAAAAACTTATTGTAATTTAAATTTAAGCCTTAATTAATGTAATATTTCTGTTATTGATTCAAATAGAAAACATATGTAGTTTATTAATGTTTGCATGTGTTCATTATTTAAATCCAATCTTTTGGTTTTTGCATACTTTTGTTTAAAGTTAAAAAAAGGAGGGGGCTTCTTTATAGAAATAACTTGAATTTATTACAAAATATCACAATTCCTTTTATTTCCTTTTAAATTAACGTTAGACCTTAAATTATTGCTTAATATTAAAGAATTTACTAAGTTATAAATTTTAACATAAAGATGTTGTATTAAGTTTAAGACATTATTTACAATGATTTGTATATACATATGTGTGCGCGTTAATTTAACTTAAGATTTATAAGATGGACTTGTATGCAAAGTCATAACTTTTTTAATCTTAAACCCTTTTAATCTGGAGATTAGGTTCAAATGGTTGTCTTTAATTTTAGGCTCATAAAATAGTGAAACTTAATTTTAACACATTTATATGTATAATTCTATTATATATATACGTATACGTATATGTTTTTAATAATACTATGACCAATAAAGATATATATGAAGGAAACATCATCTTTGTACACAATCTAATATTGCACTTACATAATTTACTGTAGAATGCATTTGGACATAGTTACATTTCATGCCATGAATAAATAGCTTGTTCATGACATTTAATTAATCAATCAATTTGATTAGAGAAAAAATGAAAGGTTTCTCTCTCCATATACATAATTAAGCTCTAAATTAATTACCTGTTTTTAGGAAAAGAAACGAAAGGTTGCCTTAATTCTTGCCTTTTAGTTTTCCTAACATTTGTTCCTTTCTAGCCATTCATTCCTTTAGTTTAGCCCTATATTTTGCCTTGTAATTCACGTACAAGTTTCTCTTTTTCTTATCTTCTTTATTTTCTCATTTCCTAAGAGAGAGAAAAATATTACAAGCACTTTATTCTTTTATTTATAAAACCTTGGAATTTATTTTAATATAAATTTTTAATTTTAGTAAATCATTTCCCAAAATTCTATAATAAAAATGAAAGTTTCTGAAATTTTTAACTTTGTTAAGGATAACTCTAATTGGAATTTTAAATAAAGAAATGGATTATCTACTTTCTTTGAAAATGTGTAATATTTTTTTTTGAATAATAAATTTCGTTGGAAATGGTAAATAAATCAGAATAATGTAAACATGTTAAGGAGCAACTTCTAAGAATTCAGTGTATTAATAAACTGTTAAAATTACCCATAAAAAGGGCACGAATTTTTAGTGGAATAAATAACGTATAAAATAGGAAAACGTATTAATAAAAAAACGTTACTTTTGTATTAATTTGGGGGTATATTTTGCGTGGGTCCTACGCATTTTAAAATTCATACCGCAATTATATATGCATAAATAAATCAGTTAAAATTTACTAGCCACACGTTACACTTTCCATAACATTCATTTGTTTCAATTTGGTATAAAACTTTGAATAAAATAACGTTCAAATCCTCATTAATTTTTTTCCTATCTTTTACCACAATCAACGCACGTATATATTCTTTTCAAATTCCATTTCTAGTGAAAGTCGTTTCTTTTCTGATAAATTCCTTTCCCTCTACTCCATTTTTCAACACATCTTCTACGGGTAATAAATCGCATGCGAAGAGAAATGGTAATAAAAATAATTTCATTTCCTGACTAAACAAAAAATAAATCGCATACCATAAATTATGCCTATTTTCATTTCGTGTGTTCCAAGCAAATTTCCCCTATAAATACTTAACACATCACAATATTATCTCTACATCTCATTTTAGCTTCAGCCTTTGTTCTTGCGCAAGCTTCTTCAGGTATGGCTGTTTTCCTTTCCTCTTCCTTCTTCTTTTCTTTTTATTCTTCTTGCATTTTTTTTCCTTTCTTTCTTTCGTGTTCCTCTGTTTTCTTCCACTGTTCCACCACCTTGTCACAGCCTCTTTTCCATACGTGGCCAAGCACCCCCCACATAGTGTAGCCGAGTCCTGCTTTTTGAGTCAAAATATTTTGCATGAGCATGACAAGAAGGGTAGATGGGTTATAGGTTGGAGTTCGTAGTCTGCAACGTGAGTATGTTTGCAAGAAAAAAATAAAAAAAGGGAGAAAAGAAGTGTTAATACGAAAGAAAGAAGAGAGGAAATGCGTACGTAAGTTTATAACGCGCATGCGTTGAACATAAAATGAGAAAAAAATTAATAAAAATAAATAAAAAATAAAGTTTGTACGTGAGTATATAAAAAGGGAGAAGGAGGAAATGCATGAGAAGATAAGATGGCCACCTGTACGTATAATAATCTTTAACCTTTACATATGATAATTTTCTCTTTTTACTTTTCCATCTTTCCTCATCTTTACTCTCATATAGATTACGTACTAGAACAAGTAATTTACAAATGCATTTATATTATATAGCAGTACTGTTAATGCAGCAATTTACATTGATTTACTAAAGTACAATTTATAAAGACAAATGTAACGACCCGTAAATTTTCGATAATTAAAATAGCTAATTTAATAAGATTTCGTGATTTAGTGTTAGGAAAAAAATTTGTAAGTCGTTTTTAATAATAATAACTGGAATGAATTGCAACAATAATTATCCAAATAATTATTTATAGATTGAATGGAGTTCCAATCTAATTGAATTGACTCAAATGTTATAACTAGGTTATAAGGGAATATATGGAAAAAAAACAAATGTAAATAAGAGAAAAAGAATTGTGAATTATTTAGGTAGTAATACAAATTTTAATAGATTGGTTTCGAAGATTTGAATAGTAATAAGTATTGAGAAATAAATGCTACTTAGTGAATGCCTTTGAAATCAATAGTTGAATAGGATAATAAATGTTGAATTCATTGGGTATAATAGAGTAATTGATTGATAAGTAAAATCTATTTAAAATCAAAAATTGAATATTGAACGGGTCAATTGTTTAAATTAAATATTTAAAACTTATTGAATAATTGAATAACTATAAAATGAAAATAGGGTTCTAAGATATGAATTAGTTTTAAAGGCTAAATTTTATAAGTTCATTTTGAATATTTCAAAAGATAGTGATTTAAGAATAATCAAAATTGTTTAAATTTAATAATACAAATGTTTGAATAACTAAATTCCGAATTTGATATGATTAATTTGATATTGAAATTTAATATATGAAAATAGAGTGAATAGTTGGAATTTGATTTAATATGATTCAAATTGGTTTCCAAAGTGAATGTAAGTTATATTGGGATTATAATAGAGTTAATTGGATTTTAAAATTGGAATATATTGGATAATTGAATAACGGGTTTAATATGATTAAAAATGATTTGTAAAATTTTATTTTATCATATTAAAGTTAGAATGAGGTTATAGAACTTTTAAAATCGAATTAAAAGTAAATTTGTGAAAACTGAATATTCTAATATTTAATTGATGAGTTAAAATAGCCATTTTTCAAACAGTCTCGGTTTTTGACGAAACCAGTTTCATCGGATCCATAACGTGATATTATTGTAAGATTTCAAATTTCATGTCAATCGGATTTACCGATTGTCCGGGGCGAGCCAAAATGCATAGAAATTCGTTTAATCGGTTTAATTTAAATTTGATCGTTTATTGCCATAACTCGCACAGATGATCGAATTAGCTTCCGAAACCTATTCCATTATGTCCGGAACGCGGGATAAACCCTAGAAACGCCGATCACCGCGTGTAAATCGGAGTTCGAAAAATCCGAAATGAATAGTGTTCGTCAGAATTTCTATGTAAGCACGATATTATTTCACTTTGCAAAAGAAACCAAAACCCTAGGGTTTTGCTACAGCCGCCGTTCATATTTAATCAATGGCCAGAAAACACTCTTCTTTCCCCCTCGATTTCTTCAAATCCGCTTATCGAATCGAAAAACTTCCAACTAGAAAAGTGTAGAGCACATCACGAACTACAACTTCAACGGCTATGATCGTGATTGATGCAGTGTAGAGGGAGTTATTGGGCCGCGTATGGCTGCAGTTCACGCGTGAAATACGAGGCAAGGGGAGGGCCGAGTGCTATGGGTTAGGCGCGGTAGTGCCATGTGCGAGGGGCTTCGATTTGAAGTCACCTGAGCGTTGTCTCGTCGAGTGTGGTGGTCGCGACATCTAGGGTTCGAACGTGCGTGATGGGTTCCTTTTCCTGTACGCATTGGAGATGATGAAGGGTGCGGCCTGGATCCTAGGGCATGGGGATGAACGGCTGTGATTATCTAAGGTTCAAAATTGATAAAGAAAATTGTAAATTATATTATATTTTAAATTGCACAATCTTTGAAATGCGATATCTTTGTCATACGAGGTCGGAAAATTACGAAACGACTTGCATTGCAATCGTTTTGTCGAGCACTACGCGATGGAGCTGGATTGGAATCGTTTGGAGCTAGTGAAAATTTCGGGTAAAATTAAACGTCTGTTTAATTTTATTCGAAATAAAATGCTGGAACTACATTGAAATCAAGGTGAGTGTTTTATAACGCTCACAACGTACTAAATATCTTTACGCTAGTTAACTTCGACATTATGAAGTGTTATGACTTTTATTTGTCGTTGTTTGATAAAATTTAATTATCATTTGAATTAACCATTGAAATTTAAATTGTCAGTTAAATTGAAATTAAAATTGAACTACGATTAAATTACCTGACATTGATAACTATGAAATTGCCATGAATTGTATTGTCTATTGGATGATGTATTTTGATGGATGTTATTGGTTGATATTTAAATGTTTGGATGTTTATTTGCTTATATATATATATATCATGTTATGCATACATATGAAACTATGATTTGATTTAAGTGGTATATATTCATCCCTGACATTTAATTGAAATAACTAATCACTTGGCCATAGGATAGAAAATTATATACGGACACCGAATTGGCTAAATTAATAATTTTTGAAATCGTCGATTTGAAATTTATTTAAATGTTTTGATTTAAAAGTTATAAATAGAAATCAATTTATAGAAATCGAATTTATCGAAAAAATTGAGTTTGGAATGTTGAAATAAATTTTGGTTAAAAGAAATTGTTAAATAATTAAAGTGGAGACTTTGGAATTTAAAAATCGGGATATGATTGAATTTCGAAAATTGATTTGTTTAAAGATTTAACCTTAATTCGAGCTTTGAATATTACTAAGTAAAAGCGATATAATGATATTTTGAAATTGAGCTTGAAATTGAATCATATTTGTAATTGGGATTTAAATTTGAATATTGAAGGATAATTTTGTTAAGTGTTAAAAATTGATATTTTGAAAAATAAAGCTAAAAATTGATATAAATTGAAGGTGAATGTAAAATTGAATTAATTTGAAGTCAAAGTTGACATTGATTTGAATTGAAATCGAAATTTAATCGGTAGAATGGAAATTGAAATTGATTTGAATTGGGAAGTTATAATTGAAATGGTTTGGTTTTGAAGCTGTTTTATTTTGTTTTCCAAATTACTCAGTTATATAAACCACTTTTGAATACTTAAACTATTTTAATCTACTTAACCCAATTTAAATTATTTTAAACTAATTTATCTATTTGAAATCCATTTAAAGATTTTAAGTATTTTTAACTACTTTAATTATTTAAACTACTTTTAAACTACTTAAAAATATTTTCTAAAATTCCAAGCTGGTTAATAAGGTGAAATGTTATGTTTAAATCTTGAATTTAAATACGAATTGGGTTAAATGAAGTTGCAACCTAAATTGAAATTCAAAATGATTTTGGAATCGAAATGAGATATTGAGACGGAAAATGATTTTTGAAACGGAATCTTACATTTTGAATAGCTATGACGATATTTGAAAGGGATTTGATTTTTGAAGCGAATATGATATTTTGATATCAATTATGAATCGATTTGAAATATAAAAGAGCCATCGGTGTAATAATACGTAGTTATTAAAGAGACCGGGATCGGATATGGACATACTCTCTGTCGATACCGAAAACCACTTTAATAACTTGTATACGCGGAGTGTTGATCTAGAATGAAGTGGATGGATTGGTGAACGCGTTGACTGATGAAAGAGAACGATATTGGATGACCCCTGACATGACTAAAACAGGAGCCGCGCCGGGCCATTGAGGTTCGCCATCTCTAGCGGACACACTTCTTCGATATCATATCTATTACATTTGTGATTCAATTTGGGTGCACCCCTTGATTTGGGAGCGTTGTTTCGCGGTGTTGGGATAGCTGCTGGCTATGCTCAACATCAGTCCGGATCACGCAACTGCTAGTATCCTAGTTGGTATCGCCTCATGTACCTTGTCATACTGATTATCCTATTCGCGACCACTACGTTATGTTTTGTGCTATACCTATGGGGTACCCTCTGATAACCACCAGTTTACGGTGGGGCTTACGGTGTTGTATAGACTATGGCATTATAAAAATGTGTTAAGGGGGATTATGGTAACGCCTTAACGCTATTTTGATACTTTATATTACTTATAGGCATTATCTACTTAGCGTATATTACTACATAGTAGATAGTTTAACGGATCCTTAAGAGATGGAAAATCCCGTAACGTCTCTTGAGTTATTGCACGCACGCTGACACTGGATATGAGATGTCAAACCCCGTAAACATCTCTGATGCTTTTACACTCATATTTATTTACGAATGATTTAACTTTCATAAGGATATTTTAGTCCTGACTCGAGTGTTTTGTCTTTTCATTACGCTCGGGTTAGTCCTGAGTTTTTCAGATTTTTGAAGATCTATTCTGGAAGATGAAGACGAAGATTTGGTATACTATTACTATTATTACCCTTGCATCATGATATCTGCTGCATTATTTTAATTGTTCCGTTGTATATGTATAACTCTGATAAATGTATAAATAATTGTCAAAGTATAGTAAACAGCTTCATGAACTGTTTATTTGACTATTATATTTTATCGTTCCGCGGCGAGATTCTGTGTTGTTTCTTTTCCTTTATTTCTCTTTCTTTTCTTTTCTTATTTACCCCAATAACCATCTGCCCTTCTGAATGGTTTGGAATCGGCATGTGTATTTGATCGTCGGTTTAGACTGTCCAAAAAGGTGGGTCGTTACAGTTGGTGTCAGAGCTTTAGTTTAGCGATAACCTTAGCTTTGTGGGGTCTGACTCTTTATAAATAGGGTAGTAATACCCTATGATGAGTCGCTGAGTGTATATATATGAGAGAGCGTATTTGTTAGTGATGTAAAATGTTTTATATTGTGTCGGTTGATTTGTTGAGTGGCTTATGGATTCTGGTCAATACGAGTAATTAACGTCATTGATAGGGATCTCTAAACACTTAAACAGAAAAATTCGACATAGTATTGTTTTGAAATTGGGTAAATAAAATAATTTTGCCCTAATTATATTTCGTATATAAAGGATTTATTTTCAGAAATTATTGTGACTTATCTAGCTTACATGGTTGTTAGGAATGAAAATATTGGTTATTATCATTAATTGGATATTGTAATTTAATAAATAAGCTGAATTACAAAATGAACAATGATAAAACACTTGTGGAATGTTTTAAGAAAGAAAATCCTATAAGAATATTTTGTAAAGGTGACTTATAAATTAAATAGATTTAAATTGGAAAATATTGAATTTAAGACCCGGAGATTTGAAAAATGGTTCTCAAAGTTTTGAAGAAATATATAGTAATATTAGTTGGAAATTGTTTATGGAAATATTTTGAAAGGATTTTTAAGAAGGAATGAATTCAGTACCCCTCTCTTATGTCGCTGGAAAATAATTTCGGTGATGACTGCGCAGCATCATCGACGTTCATTTTCGAGTCTCAAAGTGGGAAGACTTCTAAGAAGCTTTGCTTTTCTTCGAAATTATTTTGGGTAAATAGGTTTTGGTTTAAACTCCAAAGGTATGATTTGATATATTAAAGATATAAGTGTATATGTTTATTTCAAACGATTTGAAAAGAACCGGGCATTTAAATTTCTAAGTTATGTTAATTAGTAATTTTCAAATTATTTGAATGAAATGTGAATAACCAAAATTTATAAAATAAGAGGATTAGGATATCTAAGCTATTGTTTGGGAAAACTTTAAAGTTGAAAGGTAAAGAGGATTTAAACAAATTAAATTTGTGAACATTCTAATTAAGTAAAATGAAATTCTATAAATTTGTATAATACCAAATTTGCATTCTAATAACATATAATATGACTTACCAAATATTAAGAAGTTGAAATGATGTTTTGGGTATGTAACGAGATGTTGTACAAATAAACAGAACCTGAAAATAATTGAAGTATACAAGTAAGGAAAACTCAAAAGGAATTAAAATGTATATAAATGGAAAATTTGGTTGTGATAAAAATGTTATATACTTAAACATAGCATGAAATAATGAATGGATAAATGGAACAAGTAAGTGAACTTAAGAAAGAAGATAAATGAATCGTATTATATCTTTGTAAATTGGTTATAGAAAATAAATATAAATTGCAAAGGAGTTGTAAAAAATTTCTGAATTTATAACCTTTAAGATAACTGTAAACTAAGAAAAGTCATTTATGAGAGGTTAGACTTTTATAGGATGATTAATAAACTAAAGTGCCGGTTAATAAAATGTTCCACAAATGAATTCATTATTATTATGAAAATGCAATAAAAGTAAACAAAGGAATTTCTTATAGCTAAGAATCAATTGGAAAATGAAATTGAATTTAATTAAATTATATAGAATGTTTAGAATGAACTTGAGTCGGAAAATTCTATGATATGATGTTTAAGAAAAGATAATGTTGAAGAATATGCTATGTAAAGAAATGTATATATTGACTGAATAATCGATTGTGAGTAATTAAGTGAAAAAAAATAGAAGTTAAAATAATAATTTAGTATAGATAAATTGGATAGAAATCCATTGGAAGGTAATACGTGAGATTGTACGTATATTATTTTATTCGCATAACGATTTGATCCAAATTCGAGCACAAAATTTGGAGATGATTTATATCGATCCAAGTTAGGATTCGTCACTCGGTTTTCGACGGCGAACCCTAGATAGGGATTTTTAATTTGATTCTGAAATTCTCTATCATAGTATATGGCTATGCAAGGAGAGTAACAGTTTTCAATCAAGGAACCAAATCTGAGTCCGCACTAGAGAGTCGGGTGAACGATACTAGTTTGGAAGTGAAATTGTGTGATCGAATAAGCGATTAGATTGATATTGCTCACGAATGATATATGTACGCTTACGGACTTAACTAAAGTTAATATTGGAAATTTAAGATGCCAAATATAAAATGATTCTTTTAAAATTATATAACATGATATATATAAAAGAGATAAACCAAATTGAATGTAAAATTTATGATTTGATTATGTTGGGTATTATTTTGGTTGTTATATGTTTGTTTGTTGATTGTATATAATTCATTAAGTGTTAATGAAAATGGAAGCTATAAATCATTGAAATCAAATTGGAAGTTAAATGAATTTAAATAGAATTTAATTTGATTCAAATTGGAAGTGAACTAATGTAAATATAAATTAGTGAATGTTAACTAATTGAACTGAGAATGAATGTTAGTAAAATCCAACGTTAATGAGTCAACTGTGATTAAAAATTGAAACCAAGTCGATAAATATTAATGAGAAGTGAATTTATATTGATTGGTTTTGGATTTGTTGGATGATAGTTGGATGATAATTGATTTGGTGGATGCTTTTGTTGTTTTGTTGCATTTGCTATGTTGGCACATGTAGTTGTATGTTGCTATATGATGTATATTGATATTATTTTCATACATGCATGTTTCTCATGGTTTGTTGAGTGTTTAGTAGGTGCGGATTGCGCTTGCTTCGCATTTGGAGCTCGCTTTCGCGCTATATTAGCCGTATATGCTCGCTAATAATATATAAGGTACATATCTCGGATTACATACCGTACTTTTACACTTTTTCCCTGCGGGATGCCTCATCACTTGATGAGATGTATATTTGTGATATATATACTGTCATTTTTTTTTCTGATCGAGCCGCGCAAAGGAGACTCTGCCGAAATTTTCCGTAAATTAGGGTGTTAGAAAATTTTCAAGTTTTAATTTTTTTTTATAACTTGTTTTGATAACTAACTTTTAAAGTTAGAAAGCCGTTCGGAGTAACATAGTGGAAGCGTAATTATGACTTTATAAATGAAATTTCATTGTTTTATAAGTTGGTAACTTTGAATAAAATATATCAAATGTTGAATTCTTTACTTAGTTTCTTTCCCTTCTTTTTCCTTTTCGGGGCCGAAAAGTTTTGAGTGGGGGAGAGTGTAACAACCCGTAAATTTCTGATAATTAAAATAGCTAATTTAATAAGATTTCGTGATTTAGCGTTAGGAAAAAAATTTGTAAGTCGTTTGGAATAATAATAACCGGAATGAATTGCAACAATAATCATCCAAATAATTATTTATAGATTGAATGGAGTTCCAATCTAATTGAATTGACTCAAGTGTTATAACTTGGTTATAAGGGAATATATGGAGAAAAAAACAAATGTAAATAAGAGAATAAGAATTGTGAATTATTTAGGTAGTAATACAAATTTTAATAGATTGGTTTCGAAGATTTGAATAGTAATAAGTATTGAGAAATAAATGCTACTTAGTGAATGCCTTTGAAATCAATGGTTGAATAGGATAATAAATGTTGAATTCATTGGGTATAATAGAGTAATTGATTGATAAATAAAATCTATTTAAAATCAAATATTGAATATTGAACAGGTAAATTATTTAAATTAAATATTTAAAACTTATTGAATAATTGAATAACTGTAAAATGAAAATAGGGTTCTAAGATGTGAATTAGTTTTAAAGGCTAAATTTTATAAGTTCGTTTTGAATATTTCAAAAGATAGCGATTTAAGAATAATCAAAATTGTTAAAATTTAATAATACAAATGTTTGAATAATTAAATTCCGAATTTGATATGATTAATTTGATATTGAAATTTAATATATGAAAATAGAGTGAATAATAGGAATTTGATTTAATATGATTCAAATTGGTTTCCAAAGTGAATGTAAGTTATATTGGGATTATAATAGAGTTAATTAGATTTTAAAATTGGAATATATTGGATAATTGAATAACGGGTTTAATATGATTAAAAATGATTTGTAAAATTTTATTTTATCATATTAAAGTTAGAATGAGGTTATAGAACTTTTAAAATCGAATTAAAAGTAAATTTGTGAAAATTGAATATTTTAATATTTAATTGACGAGTTCAAATAGCCATTTTTCAAACAGTCTCGGATTTTTACGAAACCAGTTTCATCGGATCCGTAACGTGATATTATTGTAAGATTTCAAATTTCATGTCAATCGGATTTACCGTTTGTCCGGGGCGAGCCAAAACGCATAGAAATTCGTTTAATCGGTTTAATTTAAATTTGATCGTTTATTGCCATAACTCGCACAGATGATCGAATTAGCTTCCGAAACCTGTTCCATTGTGTCCGGAACGCGGGATAAACCCTAGAAACGCCGGTCACCGCGTGTAAATCAGAGTTCGAAAAATCCGGAATGAATAGTGTTCGTCAGAATTTCTATGTAAGCACGATATTATTTCACTTTGCAAAAGAAACCAAAACCCTAGGGTTTTGCTACAGCCGCCGTTCATATTTTATCAATGGCCAGAAAACACTCTTCTTTCCCCCTCGATTTCTTCAAATCCGCTTATCGAATCGAAAAACTTCCAACTAGAAAAGTGTAGAGCACATCACGAACTACAACTTCAACGGCTATGATCGTGATTGATGCAGTGTAGAGGGAGTTATTGGGCCGCGTATGGCTGCATTTCATGCGTGAAATACGAGGCAAGGGGAGGGCCGAGTGCTATGGGGTTAGGCGCGGTAGTGCCACGCGCGAGGGGCTTCGATTTGAAGTCACCTGATCGTTGTCTCGTCGAGTGTGGTGGTTGCGACATCTAGGGTTCAAATGTGCGTGATGGGTTCCTTTGCCTGTACGCGTTGGAGATGATGAAGGGTGCGGCCTGGATCCTAGGGCATGGGGATGAACGGCTGTGATTATCTAAGGTTCAAAATTGATAAAGAAAATTGTAAATTATATTATATTTTAAATTGTACAATCTTTGAAATGCGATATCTTTGTCATACGAGGTCGAAAAATTACGAAACGACTTGCGTTGCAATCGTTTTGTTGAGCACTACGCGATGGAGCTGCATTAGAATCTTTTGGATCTAGTGAAAATTTTGGGTAAAATTAAACGTTCGTTCAATTTTATTCGAAATAAAACGCTGGAACTACATTGAAATCAAGTTGAGTGTTTTGTAACGCTCACAACGTACTAAATATCTTTATACTAGTTAAATTTGACATTATGAAGTGTTATGATTTTTATTTGTCGTTGTTTGATATAATTTAATTGTCGTTTGAATTAACCGTTGAAATTTATATTGACAGTTAAATTGAAATTAAAATTGAATTACGATTAAATTACCTGACATTGATAACTATGAAATTGCCACGAATTGTATTGTCTATTGGATGATGTATTTTGATGGATGTTATTGGTTGATATTTAAATGTTTGAATGTTTATTTGCTTATATATATATATATATATATATATATATATATATATATATATATCCTGTTATGCATACATATGAAACTATGATTTGATTTAAATGGTATATATTTATCCCTGACATTTAATTGAAATAACTAATCACTTGGCCAAAGGATAGAAAATTATATACGGACACCGAATTGGCTAAATTAATAATTTTTGAAATCGACGATTTGAAATTTATTTAAATGTTTTCATTTAAAAGTTACAAATAGAAATCAATTTATAGAAATCGAATTTATCGAAAAAATTGAGTTTGGAATGTTGAAATAAATTTTGGTTAAAAGAAATTGTTAAATAATTAAAGTGGAGACTTTGGAATTTAAAAATCTGGATATGATTGAATTTCAAAAATTGATTTGTTTAAAGATTTAACTTTAATTCGAGCTTTGAATATTACTAAGTAAAAGCGATATAATGATATTTTGAAATTGAGCTTGAAATTGAATCATATTTTTAATTGGGATTTAAATTTGAATATTGAAGGATAATTTTGTTAAGCATTATAAATTGATATTTTGATAAATCAAGCTAAAAATCGATATAAACTGAAATTGAATAAATTGAAGGTGAATGTAGATTTGAATTAATTTGAAGTCAAAGTTGACATTGATTTGAATTGAAAACGAAATTGAATCGGTAGAATGGAAATTGAAATTGATTTGATTTGGGAAGTTATAATTGAAGTGGTTTGGTTTTGAAGCTGTTTTATTTTGTTTTCCAAATTACTCAGTTATATAAACCACTTTTGAATACTTAAACTATTTTAATCTATTTTAATCTACTTAACCCAATTTAAATTATTTTAAACTAATTTATCTATTTGAAATCCATTTAAAGATTTTAAGTATTTTTAACTGCTTTAATTATTTAAACTACTTTTAAACTACTTAAAAATATTTTCTAAAAATCCAAGCTGGTTAATAAGGTGAAATGTTATGTTTAAATCTTGAATTTAAATACGAATTGAGTTAAATGAAGTTGCAACCTAAATTGAAATTCGAAATGATTTTGGAATCGAAATGAGATATTGAAACGGAAAATGATTTTTGAAACGGAATCTTACATTTTGAATAGCTATGATGGTATTTGAAAGGGATTTGATTTTTGAAGCGAATATGATATTTTGATATCAATTATGAATCGATTTGAAATATAAAAGAGCCATCGATGTAATAATACGTAGTTATTAAAGAGACCGGGATCGGATATGGACATACTCTCTGTCGATACCGAAAACCACTTTAATAACTTGTATACGCAGAGTGTTGATCCAGAATGAAGTGGATGGTTTGGTGAACGCGTTGACTGAAGAAAGAGAACGATATTGGATGACCCCTGACATGACTAAAATAGGTGCCGCGCCAGGCCATTGAGGTTCGCAATCTCTAGCGAACACACTTCTTCGATACCATATCTATTACATCTGTGATTCGATTTGGGTGCACCCCTTGATTTGGGAGTGTTGTTTCGCGGTATTGGGGTAGCTGCTGACTATGCTCAACATCAGTCCGGATCACGCAACTACTAGTATCCTAATTGGTATCGCCTCATGTACCTTGTCATACTGATTATCCTATTCGTGACCACTACGTTATGTTTTGTGTTATACCTATGGGGTACCCTCTGATAACCACTAGTTTACGGTTGGGCTTACGGTGCTGTATAGACTATGGCATTATAAAAATGTGTTAAGGGGGATTATGGTAACGCCTTAACGCTATTTTGATACTTTATATTACTGATATGCATTATCTATTTAGCGTACATTAATACATAGTAGATAGTTTAACGGATCCTTAAGAGATGGAAAATCCCGTAACATCTCTTGAGTTATTGCACGCATGTTGACACTGGATATGACATATCAAACCCCGTTAACATCTCTGACGCCGTTACACTCATATTTATTTACGAATGATTTAACTTTCATAAGGATATTTTAGTCTGGCTCGAGTGTTTTGTCTTTTCATTACGCTCGGGTCAGTCCTGAGTTTTTCAGATTTTTGAAGATATATTCTGGAGGATGAAGACGAAGATTTGGTATACTATTACTATTATTACCCTTGCATCATGCTATCTGCTGCATTATTTTAATTGTTCTGTTGTATATGTATAACTCTGATAAATGTTGTATAAATAATTGTAACGACCCAGAATTTTTATAAATTAAAATTTGAATATTTAATTAATTTTAAATATTTATAAGTGAATTTTTAAGTCAAATAAATTTTATTTTGAATTATTGGATTTAATTGGATAATTAAATCGATAATTTAAAAATGTTAAATTATGGAAATAATTGAAAATAGAGTTAAATATGATAGAAAATGATTTGTAAAATTTTATTTTATCACGTTGAAGTTAGAATAATATTTTAGAACTTTTAAAATCGAATTAAAAGTTAATTTGTGAAAATTGAATATTTTAATATTTAATAATCGACTGTAAAATAGTCAATTTTTGGACAGTCTCAGAATTGAACGAAACCAGTTCCATTGGATCCGTAATAGTTAGTTATTACCGGATTTCAAATTTCGTGTCAATCGGAGCTATCGTTTGATCGTGGCAGCTCGAAACGCATCGATTTATTTTTTAATTTAAATTTGGCGAGTCAAAATAGCCATTTTTCAAAAAGTCTCGGATTTCGACGAAACCAGTTTCATCGGATCCGTAATGTGATATTATTGTAAGGTTTCAAATTTCAAGTCAATTGGATTTACCGTTTGTCCGGTACAAATTAAAACGCCTAGAAATCGATTTAAATCGGTTTAATTTAAATTGAGCGTTTTCAGCCATAACTCGCACATACTTCCGAATTAGCTTCCGAAACTTGTTCCATTGTGTCCGGAACGCGGGATAAACCCTAGGTACGCTGGTTACGGCGTCTAAATCGGAGTTCGGAATTCCCGGGATGAATAGTGTTTACGCTTGCCCGTTCTTATAAATAGCACCATTCTAAAAAAAAAAAAAAAAAAAAAATTAAAAACCTAAACCCTAAAACGTTGCAGCCGCCTCTTCTACCACGTACGGCCGAAATACTCCCATTTTCATCCCTCTAAATCTTCAAATCCATCAAGTAATTCAAGAAACTCTCTAAATGAAAGTTGTAGAGCGTCTCGAGCTCTACATATCCAACGGTTATGATCGATTAACTCGAAGCGGATTGGCGGAAAATCGAGCTGGAAGCACGAAAGTTGCGCACGCAATTCCATGCGCATATGGTGGCCGAGCTCAGGGAGATTGTAGCCGTGGGTAGCTAGCGTCGAGGGCTTCAGGACGGTGGGGTTGTGATGGAATTTAGTTGAGCGGGGAGATCGAAATATTTAACCCTAGTAATGAAGTGTTGGGTTCGGCTATAGGGGGGGGTGTCGGCCTGGAACGAAGGAGGATGGGGAAGATTATCTCGTGCGGTCCTGATGCATGTGATGAGATCCAACGGCCCAGTGTAAATTAAGGTTTATAAAAGTATATTTGTGTGTAAATATTATAAAGAAAAATCGAGCAAACTTCAAAATTTGATATCTTTTTCATACGAGGTCGAAAAAATGCAAACTCAGTTGCGTTGGGATCGTATGGACGAGCACTACGCGATGGAGTTGGTTTGGAGTCGTTTGGAGTTAGTGAGAATTTCGGGTAAAATTAAACGCGCGTTTAATTTTATTCGAAATAAAAGCTAAAACGGAAATTAAAACCAAGGTGAGAATTTCTCACTCAATCGAATAGATTTTGATTTTATTTTAAATAGTTAGATTTAAAATATTTGAATGCATGTTTGAATGATGACTGTAAATTATTGATTGTTAAAATAGACATTATTCGCCGTTAGTAAGCGGATGTTATTTAATATAAACATATACCGCGAATATTTCATAAACAGTGAAATTGGTATTATATATATAATATCAATATATATATATTGGCATATGTATATATTGCAGTTGATTGATTTCCCGCATTTTTTGTTTAGCGGATGAGACCCTATTACGCCGTTATTAAGCGGATAATATTTATTAAGAACATATACCGCGATAATTTCGTACTGGAGCGAAATTGGTATTGTGCTAATGTTTTTGGATGCAGGAAAACAGGTTGGAGGGATCCAACTGGATTCCTCAACAGTATTTATTTAATTTCAGATATTTTGATATTTGATTGATTATCATATCGATATATGATATCGTTGTTAGTCGTGATTGACTATTTGGTGTGTAGCATCATTGGACCCAGATTTTGGGATTTTAAAATGATTTTTAAAGTGATTTTTGAAAATATACTATATTTTTGGAATTGATCCATTATAAATAAATAAACGTTATAATTTTTAAAGTTATAAAAATTATGGTTTTTGTGAAATATAGTTAAAAAGCTGATTTTTTGAAATACGATTAAAAGTCGATTTTTGAGAAATATGAACTAATGATTTTATAAAATAATTTAGATTGGATTTTTGAATATATGATAAAAGTTTAAATATAGGATTTATAAAATTTGATTTTTTTTATAAATCGAAATGAAGATTTATAAAGGAAATTAAAAGATGTTTTAAAGAATAATATTAATTGATTTATATTAAGAAATTTATAAACGGATATTTATAAATCGAAATATTGACATTATAAAACGAGTCTTTATAAGTGTTTGAATGAAGTGAAAATGAAATTCATTAATGAATGAAATTTATAGAATTATATAACGGTGAAGTTATAAATGGAATTTTATAAACAATAGGTTTATAAAATTTGTAAAGTTCAAAGGAACGATTTTTGCAAATAAATAAATTATAAGTGTTTGACTTATAATTTGGACTTTTGGTTTATAATTAAAATTATAAATCGAATAGGTAAATAAAGAAGATTTATAAAGGAAGTTGTTATGAAATAAATGGAAATGGAATTTATAAACGTTGTTTTATAAATTCGCAAACGACTTATTTTGATAAGTTAATTGTTATAACTTAGAAATAGAGTCATATTCACGTTTTTAGACAGTGAATAATCCTTTGAATTAAAATGAATAAAAGGATGGAATTTGTTAAAGAAGTATATTCACGTTTTTAAATAGTGAATGATATGTTAAAGAAATTGTTTTGAATGAGATGTTTAAATTGAATTAAAACGATCTAACGATGTTTTAAATATGTTGAGATTCGAAACCATAGATTTCAACATTTATTGTTGAAATAGACGTTTTCGAGAAATAAAAGGAAATGGTGGACTATAACACTGTTGTTATAGTAAATGATTTCCGAAAGGGAATGTTTTGAATAGTATTGGGATTTATATATCTATTTTAATTTCGAATCCCTATACTAGTGATTTTGGGTTGTCGTAACGATGTTTTACGCAACATTCGTTTTGGCCCAAATAAAAATGTTTAAGAGAATGATTTCCCTTAAAGAATGAATAATATACTTAATTCGATTTAAGTATATTGGATATTTTCAAAGGTTGAAAATAAAAAGATTTATCGATTACTTATTTTTGATAAGTATGGAAATGTTTTTCAATAAGAAGTGAATATTAGAATTTATCTTTTTGAAGATAAAATTGAAATGAATTATTGAAATCGAATATGCATGGATATTTTGAAATATAAATTCATTATGGAATTTATATGTGAAAGTGGAATTTGTTAAAAATAAATATTGATTTATTTTTGAAGTGTTGAAATTATATATCTTGTAAAGATATTTTGGAAAATAAATAATTTGGAAAATTATTTGGAATCTGGTGATGTATGCATATCCATTTATAGTTCAATAATCGACTATCAATATTTCCCTTTGAATGGGTAATTGATGTGATTTGTTTGAATGTGAATGCCACACTTATTTTTAAATAAGCGCTCACTATTCGGGTTAACCGGGAAAGGACCATGGGGTCGTATAACCCACTCCGAATATGTGATACGTCGTTGTGAATTGCATTGAAGATCGGTGTTGAAGACCGAGTTTTTGCGAAAGCGATAGGATGACCTATCGATTGTCTCTGCACTGGGTAGCTCCTGGTATAGAGATTTCCTTAAGTGATGGGAAATTCGATCGGGATTGTGAATACCCGTATTGCAAGGGCTTCGTAAGAAGTGCCTTCGGTTTTGTTCGAGCCCGGAACAGACTTGTATGGATTGTATGCCTGACATTACAATTTGAGATATAAAGCCGATTTCTTTCAAATATATTTCTGTTGGTGGCGGAGAATTTATTCTTTGCTTAACACCCTTCTTTGAGACGTACGAGCTCAAAGGTTATATAGTTGAAGTTATCAGCAATATATCCCATTTTGGTAATGTGACATGCTGAGTGATGCTGAAATGATCATTGTGTTGATTATTTGTGATAGGATCATTTATTTGATCGTCTATCTTAGTGATCATTGTATTGATCATTTGTTGACCCAAAGCATGGCTTTTGTATAAAGTATGTTTTTGTGGACGTGAATTCATCGAGCCTCACATCCCGTTAATGGTCAAAACAGGAAAGATGCGGCAAGGTTATGAGGGGTAGCTCCCTTTAGGGTATGTGCATTTCCTTCTGGAAAGGGTGGTATCATGGTATGGAGCCCAGATACTTACTCATGTTGATACACTATATCTTTTTCTGTGTGGTGTTGTTGGTGACGAGCGCTCGGTTAAAGGTCCGATGGGACCGGGGGATGCCATATTCGTGTAGTAGTTACCTAGTGATAAAGGTAACCCGGCCTTGTGTTGGCAGAGAGCTGGTTAAGTTCTCGGGACGTCCAGCCAGAGGCGATCCCATGTGGCAGTAGGAAGTTCCTTAGCCTGACCATTTGTTGGAAATCCAATTCCCAATACGAAACTTGTACGGTATTAGTTGTAGAACCTGCTATTCACTTATGGTGGTCACCACTGTTTGGATAGTAGCTATAGTAGGCATACGATAATGGTCGTATGTTGGCTAAGATTTATATTCTACTTTCGAAATGAATTTGTCATACACTATGCACTAGTAATAATATCAAATATTATTTTAAATGCGTATCAAGCATCTTTGACTATCATAAGGAGAAATCTCCTCCGATTCTGCGTTTGCATTGTGTGTGTGTGCGGGAGGCCTTATGGTAGTCTCATTTTTAAAAGCATTGCGAATTGATTTAAAAATATTCCTCTATTTTGATTTTAAAGATAAATAAACTATTTTTGAGTTCTCACACCAGTCACATGACTGACTTGGAGTTTATTGTTTTCCTTCCTAAACTCTGGGTGCCCACTAATTTCCACACGGGCAGTTAAGAGTTAGGTTTATCAGGATATTCTGGATATTCTGGAGTTGCTGGAGGCAAGCTGGATGGCATGGCGTATTACTAGTTTATATAGTATTTCTTTTTCCGCTGCACTATTTATTGTTGTATGATGTTGTACACTCTGATGATGTGATGTAATGAAATGAAATGTAATAACTGATATAGTTCTTTGTTTAAAGATTATTCATTTATTATTATATGTTGTTCCGCTGCGAATTGTGAGATTCTGTTGTTGTTCTGTTGTTTCCTTTCTGTCCGTTCTATTTTTGAAATTCTTCTATCTTCTATTTTTCAAATTCTCTGTTTTCTTTCTCTGTTTTCTAAAAATTATCTATCTTCTTTTCTCTCTATTTCTTCTTTTTCTCTCTTCTTTCTTTTCTTTTCTTTTTAAAACCCATAACATCTCGGTTTTCGGCCTTTGATTTCTCGACAGTCGATAAAGTGAGTGTCGATGTCGTATTTTCGAAGAACGAAAATCCGCGACGTTACATTTGGTATCAGAGCTTATGGTTAAGCGACAACCATGGTTCTGTAGGGTATAATTCATTAGAGATAGAGTCAGCAGTACTCTAGAATGAGTTTGAGTGTAATAATAGCTATGAGAGCGTATTTGTTAGTGAATATAAAATTGTTTTATATTGTGATGATTGGTTTATTGAGTGGTATATGAACTTTCGTCAGCGTGGTCCGCAAGACTATGCCGAAGGGGTTTCTAAACACTTGAATAGAACAATTCGGCACGATATTGTTTTAAATGGGGTAAATGAAATAATTTTACCTTGATTATATTTTTATATATAAAGGAATAATTTTTCAGAATTATTAAAGTGTATGTAAGTTGATTGTTAGGTTGTTTGAATAATCTAAATAAAAGAATAATTGTATAAGTAAAAGAATTATAAGAATTGAGTTATAATTAAAGTGAATTACAATTGTGAAATAAACTTATATATATAAGAAGTGAAATTATATGAATATATTTATGAATATGAGTTGTGAATAAGAAATGTGAACTTGAGTATATGAATGAAATTCAACTTTAGTAATTGAATTGAATTAATGGCTTGAATGTTTAATCAATTGAATGTAAAATTTAAGTTGATAAAGAATAATTAATGAAAGTGTTAATTCATTTAAAATCTAATGTTATTAGAAGTTGAATAAAATTGAATGAAAATCAATTTAAAGCAAAGGAATTTGGTTGTAAATTAATATACATTGGTTGTTATTTGATTGTTGATTGGTTGTATGTAATTCATTAAGTGTTAATGAAATTGAAAGCTATGAAATTGAATTCAAATTAAAGATAAATAAATTTGAATAGAATTGAAAGTGAATTAGATTTAATTAGTGAATGCAAACTAATTGAATTGAAAAAGAATGTTGATAAAATCCAATGTTGATAAATCAAATATGATTTAGAGTGAAAACCAATTCATTGTATATGAATGAAAATATGAATGAATATATTGGTTATGAATTTGTTGAATGGTAATTGGATGATGGTTGAATATATATTGCTATTGTTGCATTTGCTATGTGACATATATAGTTATCATGTTGTTATATGTTGTATATTGAGATTATTTGCATATGTGCATGTTCTCATGTTGTTTGTTAAGTGTTTAGTAGGTGCGGATCGCGTTTGCTTCGCATTTGGAGTTCGCTTTAGCGCTATATTAGCCATATATGCTCGCTAATAAAATATAAGGTACATATCTCGGATTAAATATCGCATTTTTACACTTTTTTCCCTTCGGGATGCCTCATTACTTGATGAGATGTATATTTGTGATATATATACTGTCATTTTTTTTTCAGATCGAGCCGCGCAAAGGAGACATGGCGAATTTTTCCGAAAATTTAAGGCGTTAGAAAAAATTTGAGAAAATTTGGAAAATTTTGAAAACTTTAACTTTGTTTTAAAGATTGAAAGTTAAATGATATAGTTGTTTTTG
The DNA here is from genome assembly GCA_030765085.1 of Allium cepa. Classification (NCBI taxonomy): domain Eukaryota; kingdom Viridiplantae; phylum Streptophyta; class Magnoliopsida; order Asparagales; family Amaryllidaceae; genus Allium; species Allium cepa. Next base: position 1,051,091,740 of record CM060941.1, read on the forward strand.
AAAAAGATAACTAAGTATGATTTGAAAACTTAGTAAAGTTATTGTAAGAAGTTTAATTATGAATTTTGGAAAGTTAATAGATTTTGTAACCTTTCTTACTTGTAATTTCGAGGACGAAATTCTTTTAAGGGGGAAAGATTGTAACGACCCAGAATTTTTATAAATTAAAATTTGAATATTTAATTAATTTTAAATATTTATAAGTGAATTTTTAAGTCAAATAAATTTTATTTTGAATTATTGGATTTAATTGGATAATTAAATCGATAATTTAAAAATGTTAAATTATGGAAATAATTGAAAATAGAGTTAAATATGATAGAAAATGATTTGTAAAATTTTATTTTATCATGTTGAAGTTAGAATAATATTTTAGAACTTTTAAAATCGAATTAAAAGTTAATTTGTGAAAATTGAATATTTTAATATTTAATAATCGACTGTAAAATAGTCAATTTTTGGACAGTCTCAGAATTGAACGAAACCAGTTCCATTGGATCCGTAATAGTTAGTTATTATCGGATTTCAAATTTCGTGTCAATCGGAGCTATCGTTTGATCGTGGCAGCTCGAAACGCATCGATTTATTTTTTAATTTAAATTTGGCGAGTCAAAATAGCCATTTTTCAAAAAGTCTCGGATTTCGACGAAACCAGTTTCATCGGATCCGTAATGTGATATTATTGTAAGGTTTCAAATTTCAAGTCAATTGGATTTACCGTTTGTCCGGTACAAATTAAAACGCCTAGAAATCGATTTAAATCGGTTTAATTTAAATTGAGCGTTTTCAGCCATAACTCGCACATACTTCCGAATTAGCTTCCGAAACTTGTTCCATTGTGTCCGGAACGCGGGATAAACCCTAGGTACGCTGGTTACGGCGTCTAAATCGGAGTTCGGAATTCCCGGGATGAATAGTGTTTACGCTTGCCCGTTCTTATAAATGGCACCATTCTAAAAAAAAAAAAAAAAAAAAATTAAAAACCTAAACCCTAAAACGTTGCAGCCGCCTCTTCTACCACGTACGGCCGAAATACTCCCATTTTCATCCCTCTAAATCTTCAAATCCATCAAGTAATTCAAGAAACTCTCTAAATGAAAGTTGTAGAGCGTCTCGAGCTCTACATATCCAACGGTTATGATCGATTAACTCGAAGCGGATTGGCGGCAAATCGAGCTGGAAGCACGAAAGTTGCGCACGCAATTCCATGCGCATATGGTGGCCGAGCTCAGGGAGATTGTAGCCGTGGGTAGCTAGCGTCGAGGGCTTCAGGACGGTGGGGTTGTGATGGAATTTAGTTGAGCGGGGAGATCGAAATATTTAACCCTAGTAATGAAGTGTTGGGTTCGGCTATAGGGGGGGTGTCGGCCTGGAACGAAGGAGGATGGGGAAGATTATCTCGTGCGGTCCTGATGCATGTGATGAGATCCAACGGCCCAGTGTAAATTAAGGTTTATAAAAGTATATTTGTGTGTAAATATTATAAAGAAAAATCGAGCAAACTTCAAAATTTGATATCTTTTTCATACGAGGTCGAAAAAATGCAAACTCAGTTGCGTTGGGATCGTATGGACGAGCACTACGCGATGGAGTTGGTTTGGAGTCGTTTGGAGTTAGTGAGAATTTCGGGTAAAATTAAACGCGCGTTTAATTTTATTCGAAATAAAAGCTAAAACGGAAATTAAAACCAAGGTGAGAATTTCTCACTCAATCGAATAGATTTCGATTTTATTTTAAATAGTTAGATTTAAAATATTTGAATGCATGTTTGAATGATGACTGTAAATTATTGATTGTTAAAATAGACATTATTCGCCGTTAGTAAGCGGATGTTATTTAATATAAACATATACCGCGAATATTTCATAAACAGTGAAATTGGTATTATATATATAATATCAATATATATATATTGGCATATGTATATATTGCAGTTGATTGATTTCCCGCATTTTTTGTTTAGCGGATGAGACCCTATTACGCCGTTATTAAGCGGATAATATTTATTAAGAACATATACCGCGATAATTTCGTACTGGAGCGAAATTGGTATTGTGCTAATGTTTTTGGATGCAGGAAAACAGGTTGGAGGGATCCAACTGGATTCCTCAACAGTATTTATTTAATTTCAGATATTTTGATATTTGATTGATTATCATATCGATATATGATATCGTTGTTAGTCGTGATTGACTATTTGGTGTGTAGCATCATTGGACCCAGATTTTGGGATTTTAAAATGATTTTTAAAGTGATTTTTGAAAATATACTATATTTTTGGAATTGATCCATTATAAATAAATAAACGTTATAATTTTTAAAGTTATAAAAATTATGGTTTTTGTGAAATATAGTTAAAAAGCTGATTTTTTGAAATACGATTAAAAGTCGATTTTTGAGAAATATGAACTAATGATTTTATAAAATAATTTAGATTGGATTTTTGAATATATGATAAAAGTTTAAATATAGGATTTATAAAATTTGATTTTTTTTATAAATCGAAATGAAGATTTATAAAGGAAATTAAAAGATGTTTTAAAGAATAATATTAATTGATTTATATTAAGAAATTTATAAACGGATATTTATAAATCGAAATATTGACATTATAAAACGAGTCTTTATAAGTGTTTGAATGAAGTGAAAATGAAATTCATTAATGAATGAAATTTATAGAATTATATAACGGTGAAGTTATAAATGGAATTTTATAAACAATAGGTTTATAAAATTTGTAAAGTTCAAAGGAACGATTTTTGCAAATAAATAAATTATAAGTGTTTGACTTATAATTTGGACTTTTGGTTTATAATTAAAATTATAAATCGAATAGGTAAATAAAGAAGATTTATAAAGGAAGTTGTTATGAAATAAATGGAAATGGAATTTATAAACGTTGTTTTATAAATTCGCAAACGACTTATTTTGATAAGTTAATTGTTATAACTTAGAAATAGAGTCATATTCACGTTTTTAGACAGTGAATAATCCTTTGAATTAAAATGAATAAAAGGATGGAATTTGTTAAAGAAGTATATTCACGTTTTTAAATAGTGAATGATATGTTAAAGAAATTGTTTTGAATGAGATGTTTAAATTGAATTAAAACGATCTAACGATGTTTTAAATATGTTGAGATTCGAAACCATAGATTTCAACATTTATTGTTGAAATAGACGTTTTCGAGAAATAAAAGGAAATGGTGGACTATAACACTGTTGTTATAGTAAATGATTTCCGAAAGGGAATGTTTTGAATAGTATTGGGATTTATATATCTATTTTAATTTCGAATCCCTATACTAGTGATTTTGGGTTGTCGTAACGATGTTTTACGCAACATTCGTTTTGGCCCAAATAAAAATGTTTAAGAGAATGATTTCCCTTAAAGAATGAATAATATACTTAATTCGATTTAAGTATATTGGATATTTTCAAAGGTTGAAAATAAAAAGATTTATCGATTACTTATTTTTGATAAGTATGGAAATGTTTTTCAATAAGAAGTGAATATTAGAATTTATCTTTTTGAAGATAAAATTGAAATGAATTATTGAAATCGAATATGCATGGATATTTTGAAATATAAATTCATTATGGAATTTATATGTGAAAGTGGAATTTGTTAAAAATAAATATTGATTTATTTTTGAAGTGTTGAAATTATATATCTTGTAAAGATATTTTGGAAAATAAATAATTTGGAAAATTATTTGGAATCTGGTGATGTATGCATATCCATTTATAGTTCAATAATCGACTATCAATATTTCCCTTTGAATGGGTAATTGATGTGATTTGTTTGAATGTGAATGCCACACTTATTTTTAAATAAGCGCTCACTATTCGGGTTAACCGGGAAAGGACCATGGGGTCGTATAACCCACTCCGAATATGTGATACGTCGTTGTGAATTGCATTGAAGATCGGTGTTGAAGACCGAGTTTTTGCGAAAGCGATAGGATGACCTATCGATTGTCTCTGCACTGGGTAGCTCCTGGTATAGAGATTTCCTTAAGTGATGGGAAATTCGATCGGGATTGTGAATACCCGTATTGCAAGGGCTTCGTAAGAAGTGCCTTCGGTTTTGTTCGAGCCCGGAACAGACTTGTATGGATTGTATGCCTGACATTACAATTTGAGATATAAAGCCGATTTCTTTCAAATATATTTCTGTTGGTGGCGGAGAATTTATTCTTTGCTTAACACCCTTCTTTGAGACGTACGAGCTCAAAGGTTATATAGTTGAAGTTATCAGCAATATATCCCATTTTGGTAATGTGACATGCTGAGTGATGCTGAAATGATCATTGTGTTGATTATTTGTGATAGGATCATTTATTTGATCGTCTATCTTAGTGATCATTGTATTGATCATTTGTTGACCCAAAGCATGGCTTTTGTATAAAGTATGTTTTTGTGGACGTGAATTCATCGAGCCTCACATCCCGTTAATGGTCAAAACAGGAAAGATGCGGCAAGGTTATGAGGGGTAGCTCCCTTTAGGGTATGTGCATTTCCTTCTGGAAAGGGTGGTATCATGGTATGGAGCCCAGATACTTACTCATGTTGATACACTATATCTTTTTCTGTGTGGTGTTGTTGGTGACGAGCGCTCGGTTAAAGGTCCGATGGGACCGGGGGATGCCATATTCGTGTAGTAGTTACCTAGTGATAAAGGTAACCCGGCCTTGTGTTGGCAGAGAGCTGGTTAAGTTCTCGGGACGTCCAGCCAGAGGCGATCCCATGTGGCAGTAGGAAGTTCCTTAGCCTGACCATTTGTTGGAAATCCAATTCCCAATACGAAACTTGTACGGTATTAGTTGTAGAACCTGCTATTCACTTATGGTGGTCACCACTGTTTGGATAGTAGCTATAGTAGGCATACGATAATGGTCGTATGTTGGCTAAGATTTATATTCTACTTTCGAAATGAATTTGTCATACACTATGCACTAGTAATAATATCAAATATTATTTTAAATGCGTATCAAGCATCTTTGACTATCATAAGGAGAAATCTCCTCTGATTCTGCGTTTGCATTGTGTGTGTGTGCGGGAGGCCTTATGGTAGTCTCATTTTTAAAAGCATTGCGAATTGATTTAAAAATATTCCTCTATTTTGATTTTAAAGATAAATAAACTATTTTTGAGTTCTCACACCAGTCACATGACTGACTTGGAGTTTATTGTTTTCCTTCCTAAACTCTGGGTGCCCACTAATTTCCACACGGGCAGTTAAGAGTTAGGTTTATCAGGATATTCTGGATATTCTGGAGTTGCTGGAGGCAAGCTGGATGGCATGGCGTATTACTAGTTTATATAGTATTTCTTTTTCCGCTGCACTATTTATTGTTGTATGATGTTGTACACTCTGATGATGTGATGTAATGAAATGAAATGTAATAACTGATATAGTTCTTTGTTTAAAGATTATTCATTTATTATTATATGTTGTTCCGCTGCGAATTGTGAGATTCTGTTGTTGTTCTGTTGTTTCCTTTCTGTCCGTTCTATTTTTGAAATTCTTCTATCTTCTATTTTTCAAATTCTCTGTTTTCTTTCTCTGTTTTCTAAAAATTATCTATCTTCTTTTCTCTCTATTTCTTCTTTTTCTCTCTTCTTTCTTTTCTTTTCTTTTTAAAACCCATAACATCTCGGTTTTCGGCCTTTGATTTCTCGACAGTCGATAAAGTGAGTGTCGATGTCGTATTTTCGAAGAACGAAAATCCGCGACGTTACAATAATTGTCAAAGTATAGTAAACAGCTTCATGAACTGTTTATTTGACTATTATATTTTATCCTTCCGCTGCGAGATTCTGTGTTGTTTCTTTTCCTTTATTTCTCTTTCTTTTCTTTTCTTATTTACCCCAATAACCATCTGCGCTTTTGAATGGTTTGGAATCGGCATATGTATTTGATCGTCGGTTTAAACTATCCAAAAAGGCAGGTCGTTACAACAAAAATGTAACTACAGATTGTATATCACTGGTCATAAAAATTCTTCAATCTTGTATGCATTTTCACCTACTAGTTACATTCATCGGCATCTGCATTTCATATTTCTTCTGTTTCAAATTTTTTGGACAATACACAACATCTAGATGAGTCCCCATTTGAAATAAAATATATATAAATAAAGAAGAAGAATAATGATTTGCAAGCGGAGAATATGGTTGGTCACCTGTACAAGTTAAGTCTAGGCCTGTGGAGGGTTCATCATTTTGCATTGTTGAATTAAAAACATATAGGGTGCGTGCGTACATTCATCTACTTAAGATTTGGGCAGGGCGAACTTCGTTGTTTTGGGTTGATCCAGGTGGTGGAGTGGCCGAGTCAAATTTGATTCCATCCGTCCAGTTTATTTCGAAATTTCGTGTTAAATTTTTATAAAATTTATAATAATTTTTGAATAAGTCGAAATGTTAAATAAATGAACGTTTAAGTAAAGTTTTGAAATATAACTTATTTTCGAAAATTCTGAATTTTTGTTAAAAGTGAGATTTTAGTTAAGTAAAATAATTGATAATAAGTTATATTTTGGGAATTTAAAACCTAATTGTTAAGTTAATAATTTAATTAAAGAAATGGAAATTTAATACTTGGATTTAAATAAGAAATTCATAATAAAATTTGATTTTTGTATGAAAATTTACTTATAAATTCATAAAAATATGAGTATTGAAATTATGACTTTATAATGTGAAAATATATGATTTATTTGAAAATTTTACTTAGTTATGAAATCATAGTTAAACCTTGAAATTTTAAATATAAAGGATATTACAACATTTGTAAATGTTGTAGTTAAATTTAAATGAACTTAAAGGCTAATTTGAACTAAAAGCTATTATAGCACTTTGTAAGTGCTATAGTTGATAAAGATAACTAAAGTTTAGTTGGAAATAAAGAAATCTATTACGGCACTTAAATGTTGTCTTTTGTAAATGAACTGTTTAACCTATAACTTTAAGTAGCATTTTATAAGTGCTACGGAAACTGAATTTTTGATTGTTTTAATAAAATTTAATAATCTTTAGGAAAAAGACTTAAATTTTGGAATTTAATATGTAATTAATAAAATAAGGAATTGACTTAAAATGGTTTTAAATGGAAGAATTTAACTTTTAAATGTGAGTTGAAAGGCAATTAATCCCTCTAAATAAATTGAATAGATTTAAATGGTATTTTATATTAAATAAAATGACCGATGTTTAAATAAATGATGTTTGAAATGATATTATGATACTGAAATGTATTTGAAATTTATTTTGATTTTTAAAGTATAAATACCATTTTTAAAAGTTGTAACCACGGGTTATAATAACGTTTGGTTATTAAAGAGACCGAGATCGGATATCTGGCATACTCTTTGTTGATACCGAAAACCACTTTGACAACCGTGTACGCGGTGGAGATTCCAGAATGAAGTAGGATGGTGGAGACGTTTCCTTTGAGGTAAATACGTGGACCGACTCCCGTGAGTTGGCATAAAGTGGCTAAAACAGAAGCGATCGATGGATTAACGAGGTAGCACCTCTGATCGGACGTACTTCTTCATATGCACCATTCTATTACTTTTGTGATTGTATTGGTGTGCATCTTTGATTTGGGAGTGTTGTTCGAGGTGGGCGGTAGCTGCGCGCTACGCGTTACCATTTGTAACGACCCAGAATTTTAATTAATTAAAATTTGAATATTTAATTAATTTTAAATATTAAGAAGTGAATTTATAAGTCAAATAAATTTTATTTCGAATTATTGGATTTAATTGGATAATTAAATCGATAATTTAATACGTTGAATTATGGAAATAATTGAAAATCGAGTTAAATATGATTGAAAATGATTTGTAAAATTTTATTTTATCATATTGAAGTTAGAAAGATATTTTAGAACTTTTAAAATCGAATTAAAAGTTTATTTGTGAAAATTAAATATTTTAATATTTAAATCGACTAGTGAAAATAGTTAATTTTTGAACAGTCTCAGAATTGGACGAGACCAGTTCCATTGGATCCGTAATAGTTAGTTATTACCAGATATCAATTTTCGTAGCAATCGGAGTTATCATTTGATCGTGGCAGCTCGAAACGCATCGAAATTGTTTTTATTATTAATTTGGCGAGTTAAAATTGCCATTTTTCAAAAAGTCTCGGATTTCGACGAAACCAGTTTCATCGGATCTGTAATGTGATATTATTGTAAGGTTTCAAATTTCGTGTCAATTAGATTTACCGTTTGTCCGGTACAAATTAAAACGCCTAGAAAATCGTTTAAATCGGTTTAATTTAAATTGAACGTTTATTGCCATAACTCGCACAGATGTCCGAATTAGCTTCCGAAACCTGTTCCATTGTGTCCGGAACGCGGGGTAAACCCTAGAAACGCTGGTTACGGCGTGTAAATCGGAGTTCGAAAATTCCGGAATGAATAGTGTTTCGTCGGTTCCCTATAAATAGCCCACCTTCACACAAATTAAAAAAAAAAAATTAAAACCCTAGCCGCCAGCAATATGTTCAAAGGCTGAAAATCAATCTCCTTCCTCCCTCAATCTTTCTTAATCCACACGTTTTTAGAAGAAGTTGTTAACTAATAAATCGAAGAGCTCGCCGAATACTTCAAATCCGTACGGTGGAGATGGGCTTTCGTCGGCCAGAGGAGCCGCTAGGAGGCCGCGTTCATGCTCGTATTCATGCGTTTTTTTGGGCTGAGGGGACCACCGAGCTTAGCCTTGCTCTGGGCGGTCCTAGGGGATGCAATGGTCGTTCGAATGGAGGTGAGATGATGGGGTTTCGGCAACGTTTAGGTGGTGAGATATCAAACCCTAATATCTTGCAAATGGGTTTGGTTGCGTTCATGTTTCTGGAAGAAGAACGTGGGAAGGAGAAGGAAGTGGTGGATGGCCTGATGTTGAGGGTGATGGGATCCAGTGGCTAGGAATTGATGAAGGTTTAAAATTAATTAAATGTTGTAAATATGTATATATATAAAATCGTGTAAAACTTTGAAAAATCATATCTTTTTCATACGAGGTCGAAAACGCGCGAAACCAGTTGCGTTGGAATCGTATGGACGAGCACTACGCGAAGAAATTGGATTGGAGTCGTTTGGAGTTAGTGAAAATTTCGTGTAAAATTAAACGTCCGTCTAATTTTATTCGAAATAAATCGCTAAAACGAAATTGAAATCAAGGTGAGAACATCTCACTCAATCGAATCAGTTTCGATTTTATTTTAAATAGTTAGATTTAAAATATTTGAATGCATGTTTGAATGATGATTGTTATCTATTGATTGTTAAAATAGACATTATGCGCCGTTAGTAAGCGGATGTTATTTATTAAAAACATATACCGCGAATATTTCATAAACAGTGAAATTGGTATTATATATAATAGCAATATATATATATTGGCATATGTATATATTGCAGTTGTTGATTTCCCGCATTATATAGCGATGAGACCCTATTGCGCCGTCTATTAAGCGGATAATATTTTAAATCCCATATACCGCGATAATTCCGTACTAGAGCGGAATTGGTATTGTGCTAATGTTTGTGGATGCAGGAAAACAGGTTGGAGGGATCCAACTGGATTCCTCAACAGTATTTATTTGATTTCAGATATTATGATATTCGTTGATTATCATATCGATATATGATATCGTTGTAGTTGTGATTGACTATTTGGTATGTAGCATCGTTGGACCAAATTTGGAACTTTAAAATGATTTTTAAAGTGATTTTTGAAAATATACTATATGTTTGGAAATTGATTCATTTTAAATAAATAAACGATATAATTTTTAATGTTATGAAGATTATGAATTTTTGAGAAATATAGTAAAAGGCTGATTTTTGAAAATATGGGGTTAATGGTTTTATAAAATAGTCTAAATCGGATTTTTGAATTTATTATAAAAAGTTTAAAAATAGGATTTATGAAATTTGATTATTTTATAAATCAAAATGATGAAGTTTTTAAAGGAGTTCAAAGACGTTTTAAATATTAATATGAATTGAATTATATAAGAGATTTATAAATGGATATTTATAAATTGAAATATTGAAATTATAAAACGAGTTTTTATAAGTGTTAGAATGAACTGTGAATGAATTTCGTAAATGAATGAAATTTATAGAATTATAAACGGTGAAGTTATAAATGGAATTTTATAAGCAGTAGGTTTATAAAATTTGTAAAGTTATTTGAAGAATAGATTTGGATAAATAAATGAATCTTATAAGTTATAAGATTTATAATTTAGGAAGTCTAAAAGAACGATTCTTGTAAACCAATAAATTTTAAGTATTTGACTTATAATATGAATTTTTAGTATATCATTGGGATATGAAATTGAATAGGTTAATAAAGGAGATGTATAAAAGGAAGTTGTTATAAAATAAATAGAAATGGAATTTATAAATCGTTGTTTTATAAATCCGCAAACGACTTATTTTGATAAGAAAATTGTTGAAACCTATTAATGGAGTTATATTCACGTTTTTGACTGTGAATAATCCTTTGAAATAAAATGAATAAAAGGATGAAATTTGTTAACAAAGTATATTCACGTTTTGAATAGCGAATAATATGTTAAAGAAAATGTTTAGGATGTGATATTTGAAATAGAATTAAAACGATCTAACGATGTTTTAAAATGTGTTAAGATTCGAAACCATAGATTTCAACATTTATTGTTGAAATAGACGTTTTCGAGAAATAGAAGGAAATGGTGGACTATAACACTGTTGTTATAGTAAATGATTTCCGAAAGGAAATGTTTTGTATAGTATTGGGATTTATATATCTATTTTAATTTCGAATCCCTATACTAGTGATTTTGGGTTGTCGTAACGATGTTTTACGTAACATTCGTTTTGGCCCAAATAAATATGTTTGAGAGAATGATTTCCTTAAAGAATGAAATATGTGCTTAATCTCGATTAAGTATATTGAATATTTTCCAAGTGTTGAAAATAAATAAAATTTGTGAATTACTTAATAAATAAGTATGGAAATGTTTTTCCAATGTGAAATGAAACGTTTAGAGAATTTATCTTTTTGAAGATAAATTGAAAATGAATAATTGAAATCGTATATTCATAGATATTTTGAAATATAAATTCACTATGGAATTTATAAAAGAAAGTGGAATTTGTTAAAAATAAATGTTGATTTATTTTTGAGGAATTGAAATTATATATCTTGTAAAGATATTTTTGGGAAATAAATAATTTGGAAAATTATTTAGAATCTGGTGATGTGTGCATATCCATTGATAGTTCAATAACCGACTATCAATATTTACCTTTGAAAGGTATTTGTTGTGATTTGCTGAATTTGAATGCTACACTTATTTTTAAATTATTGTGCTCGTTATTCGGATTACCCATTCCGAATAGTGATACGACGTAATGGATAGCATTGATGACCGGTGTTGAAGACTGGGTATTTGCGAAAGCGATAGGATGACCTATCGATTGTCTCTGCACTGAGTTGCAACGGTATAGAGACTCCCTAAGTGATGGGAAATCCGATCAGGATTGTGGATATCCGGATTGCAAGGACTTCTTTGTAAGTGCCTTCGGTTCTGTTCGAGCCCGGAACAGACTTGTATGGATTGTATGTTTGACGTTACAAGTTGAGATATAAAGCTGATTTCTTTCAAATATATTTCTGTTGGTGGCGGAGAATTTATTCTTTTAGCTTAACACCCTTCTCTAAGACGTACGAGCTCAGAGGTTATGTAGTTGAATGTTATCAGCGATATATTCCCAATTTGGTAATGTGACATGCTGAGTGTTGCTGTGAAATGATCATTGCGTTGATTATTTGTGATAGGATCATTTATTTGATCGTCTATCCTGGTGATCATTTCTATGATCATTTGTTGACCCAAAGCATGGCTTTTGTATAAAGTATGTTTTTGTGGGCGAGACTTCGTCGAGCCTCACACCTCGGGAATGGTCAAAACAGGAAAGATGCAGCAAGGTTATGAGGGGTAGCGCCCTTTAGGGTATGTGCATTTCCTTCTGGAAAAGGGTGGTATCATGGTATGGAGCCCAGATACTTACTCATGTTGAAAACACTTTATGATTGTGTGAATTGATTACGAGCGCTCGGTGAAAGGTCCCAAAGGACCGGGGGATGGCATACTCGGTCAGTTGTTACTCAGTTAGGGGTAACCCGACCTTGTGTTGGTAGAGATCCGGTTTGGTTCTCGGGGATGTCCTTCCAGAGGCATTCTCATGTGGCAATGTGAAGTTCCTTGGCCTGATCATTCGTTGGAAATCCAATTCCCAATACGAAACCTGTACGGTTTTAGTTGTAGAACCTGCCATTTACTTATGGTGGTCACCACTGTTTGGATGGTAGTTATAGTAGGCATAGTTCGAAATGTCTATGCTGGCTAAGATTTATATCTTTATTTTCGAAATGAATTTTTCTCTACACTATGCACTAGTAATAATATCAAATGTTTTTTTTATGCGTATCAAGCATCTTTGACTATCATAAGGAGAAATCTCCTCCGATTCTGCGTTTGCATTGTGTGTGTGTGCGGGAGGCCTTATGGTAGTCTCATTTTTAAAAAGCATTGCGAATTGACTTTAAAAATATTCCTCTATTTTTGATTTTAAAGATAAATAAACTATTTTGAGTTCTCACACCAGTCACATGACTGACTCGGAGTTTATTGTTTTCCTTCCTAAACTCTGGGTGCCCACCAATTTCTACACAGGCAGTCAAGAGTTAGGTTTATCAGGATATTCAGGAGTTGCTGGAGGCAAGCTGGATGGCATGGCGTATTATTAGCATATAGTATTTCTTTTCCGCTGTTTGATGTTGTTGTACACTCTGATGATATGATGTAATGAAATGTAATGTATGAAATGTAATAACTGATATAGTTCTTTGTTTAAAGATTATTCATTTATGTATTATATGTTGTTCCGCTGCGAATTGTGAGATTCTGATATTGTTCTGTTATTTTCTGTTCCGTTCTATTTATTTTCTTTTCTCTCTATTTTCTATCTTCTTATCTCTTCTTCTACCTCTTTCTTCTTCTTAAACCCTAACATTTCGGTTTTTCGGCAACGAAAAATCGAAGTCGTTACATCTGGTATCAGAGCATATGGTTAAGCGACAACCATGGTTCTGTTGGGTATTACTCATTAGAGATAGAGTCAGTAGTACTCTAGAATGAGTTTGAGTGTAATAATAGCTATGAGAGAGTATTTGTTAGTGAAAATATATAAAATTGTTTTATATTGTGATGATTGGTTTGTTGAGTGGTATATGAACCTTCGTCGGCGCAGCCTCGAAACTGAATCGAAGGGGTTTGTAAACAATTGAATAGAACAATTCGACATAGTATTGTTTTAAAATTGGGTAAATAAAATAATTTTACCTTGATTATATTTTGTATATGAAGAAATAATTTTTCACAATTATTAAAGTGTATATAAGTGGATTGTTTAGTTGTTTGAATAATCTAAATAAAAGAATAATTGTATAAGCAAAAGAATTATAAGAAAAGAATTATAATTAAAGTGATTTACAATTGTGAAGTAAACTTATATATATAAGAAGTGAAACTATATGAATATATTTATGAATATGAGTTGTAAATGAAAATGAATTTAAAGTTAAATGGGAATTTACTTTAGAATTGGAAGCTGAATTGGATTTATAAGTAGGAATTTAAGTTAAGTAAAACAAAGTAATGTTTGTAAAATGAAATTCAACTTTTGTAATTGAATTGAATTAATGGATTAAATGTTAAATCAATTGAATGTGAATTAAGTTGATATGAAATAATGAATATAAGTGTTAATTCATTAAAATCTAATGTTATTGGAAGTTGAATAATTGAATGAATATAAGCAGAGGAATTTGGTTGTAATTGATATACATTGATTGTTATATGGTTGTTAGTTGATTGATTGTATATAATTCATTAAGATTTAATGAAATTGAAAACTAAAGTAACTGAAATTCAATTGGAAGTTAAGTGAATCTTAAATAGAATTGAATTTGAATTGGAAGTGAACCAACTTGAATATGAATTAGTGAATGTAAACTAATTGAAAATGAATGTTAGTAAAAACATCCACTGTTAATGAATCAAATGTGATTAAATTGAAAACCCATTTCATTGAATATTAATGAGAAAATGAATGAATATTTATTGGTTATGAATGCTAGTTGGTTGATGGTTGAATATATATTGCTTTTGTTTCAATTGCTATGTTGACATATATAGTTATTATGTTGCTATATGTTGTATATTGATACTATTGTCTATATCATAGTTCTCATGTTGTTTGTTGAGTGTTTAGTAGGTGCGGATCGCGTTTGCTTCGCATTTGGAGCTCGCTTTCGCGCTATATTAGCCGTATATGCTTGCTAATAAAATATAAGGTACATATCTCGGATTACATACCGTACTTTTATACTTTTTTCCCTACGGGATGCCTCATTACTTGATGAGATGTATATTTGTGATATATATACTGTCATTTTTTTTTCGGATCGAGCCGCGCAAAGGAGACTATGGCGAATTTTTCCAAAAATTTAAAGCGTCAAAGAAAAAATTTGAGAAAATCGGAAAATTTTGAAAACTTTAACTTTGATTTGAAATTGAAAGTTAAACAATAGTAATTGTTTTTGAAAAGATAACTAAGTATGATTTGAAACTTAGTAAAGTATTATAAGAAGTTTAACTATGGATTTATGGAAAATTAATAGATTCTATAACTTTTCTTACTTGTTAATTTCGAGGACGAAATTCTTTTAAGGGGGGAAGATTGTAACGACCTAGAATTTTAATTAATTAAAATTTGAATATTTAATTAATTTTAAATATTAAGAAGTGAATTTATAAGTCAAATAAATTTTATTTCGAATTATTGGATTTAATTGGATAATTAAATCGATAATTTATTATGTTAAATTATGGAAATAATTGAAAATCGAGTTAAATATGATTGAAAATAATTTGTAAAATTTTATTTTATCATATTGAAGTTAGAAAGATATTTTAGAACTTTTAAAATCGAATTAAAAGTTTATTTGTGAAAATTGAATATTTTAATATTTAAATCGACTAGTGAAAATAGTCAATTTTTGAACAGTCTCAGAATTGGACGAGACTAGTTCCATTGGATCCGTAATAGTTAGTTATTACCGGATTTCAATTTTCGTAGCAATCGGAGTTATTGTTTGATCGTGGCAGCTCGAAACGCATCGAAATTGTTTTTATTATTAATTTGGCGAGGTAAAATTGCCATTTTTCAAAAAGTCTCAGATTTCGACGAAACTAGTTTCATCGGATCCGTAATGTGATATTATTGTAAGATATCAAATTTCGTGTCAATTGGATTTACCGTTTGTCCGGTACAAATTAAAACGCCTAGAAAATCGTTTAAATCGGTTTAATTTAAATTGAACGTTTATTGCCATAACTCGCACAGATGTCCGAATTAGCTTCCGAAACCTGTTCCATTGTGTTCGGAACGCGGGGTAAACCCTAGAAACGCTGGTTACGGCGCGTAAATCGGAGTTCGAAAATTCCGGAATGAATAGTGTTTCGTCGGTTCCCATAAATAGCCCACCTTCACACAAATAAAAAAAAAAAGAAATTAAAACCCTAGCCGCCAGCAATATGTTCAAAGGCTGAAAATCAATCTCCTTCCTCCCTCAATCTTTCTCAATCCACATGTTTTTAGAAAAAGTTGTTAACTAATAAATCGAAGAGCTCGCCGAATACTTCAAATCCGTACGGTGGAGATGGGCTTTCGTCGGCCAGAGGAGGCACTAGGAGGCCGCGTTCGTGCTCGTATTCATGCGTTTTTTTGGGCTGAGGGGACCACCGAGCTTAGCCTTGCTCTGGGTGGTCGTAGGGGATGCAATGGTCGTTCGAATGGAGGTGAGATGATGGGGTTTCGGCAACGTTTAGGTGGTGAGATATCAAACCCTAATATCTTGCAAATGGGTTTGGTTGCGTTCATGTTTCTGGAAGAAGAACGTGGGAAGGAGAAGGAAGTGGTGGACGGCCTGATGTTGAGGGTGATGGGATCCAGTGGCTAGGAATTGATGAAGGTTTAAAATTAATTAAATGTTGTAAATATGTATATATATAAAATCGTGTAAAACTTTGAAAAATTATATCTTTTTCATACGAGGTCGAAAATGCGCGAAACCAGTTGCGTTGGAATCGTATGGACGAGCACTACGCGATGAAACTAGATTGGAGTCATTTGGAATTAGTGAAAATTTCGTGTATATTCGAAATAAATCGCTAAAACGAAATTGAAATCAAGGTGAGAACTTCTCACTCAATCGAATCAGTTTCGATTTTATTTTAAATAGTTAGATTTAAAATATTTGAATGCATGTTTGAATGATGATTGTTATCTATTGATTGTTAAAATAGACATTATGCGCCGTTAGTAAGCGGATGTTATTTATTAAAAACATATACCGCGAATATTTCATAAACAGTGAAATTGGTATTATATATAATAGCAATATATATATATTGGCATATGTATATATTGCAGTTGTTGATTTCCCGCATTATATAGCGATGAGACCCTATTGCGCCGTCTATTAAGCGGATAATATTTTAAATCCCATATACTGCGATAATTCCGTACTGGAGCGGAATTGGTATTGTGCTAATGTTTGTGGATGTAGGAAAACAGGTTGGAGGGATCCAACTAGATTCCTCAACAGTATTTATTTGATCAGATATTTTGATATTCGTTGATTATCATATCGATATATGATATCGTTGTAGTTGTGATTGACTATTTGGTATGTAGCATCGTTGGACCAAATTTGGAACTTTAAAATGATTTTTAAAGTGATTTTTGAAAATATACTATATGTTTGGAAATTGATTCATTTTAAATAAATAAACGATATAATTTTTAATGTTATAAAGATTATGAATTTTTGAGAAATATAGTAAAAGGCTGATTTTTGAAAATATGGGGTTAATGGTTTTATAAAATAGTCTAAATCGGATTTTTGAATTTATTATAAAAAGTTTAAAAATAGGATTTATGAAATTTGATTATTTTATAAATCAAAATGATGAAGTTTTTAAAGGAGTTCAAAGACGTTTTAAATATTAATATGAATTGAATTATATAAGAGATTTATAAATGGATATTTATAAATTGAAATATTGAAATTATAAAACGAGTTTTTATAAGTGTTAGAATGAACTGTGAATGAATTTCGTAAATGAATGAAATTTATAGAATTATAAACGGTGAAGTTATAAATGGAATTTTATAAGCAGTAGGTTTATAAAATTTGTAAAGTTATTTGAAGAATAGATTTGGATAAATAAATGAATCTTATAAGTTATAAGATTTATAATTTAGGAAGTCTAAAAGAACGATTCTTGTAAACCAATAAATTTTAAGTATTTGACTTATAATATGAATTTTTAGTATATCATTGGGATATGAAATTGAATAGGTTAATAAAGGAGATGTATAAAAGGAAGTTGTTATAAAATAAATAGAAATGGAATTTATAAATCGTTGTTTTATAAATCCGCAAACGACTTATTTTGATAAGAAAATTGTTGAAACCTATTAATGGAGTTATATTCACGTTTTTGACTGTGAATAATCCTTTGAAATAAAATGAATAAAAGGATGAAATTTGTTAACAAAGTATATTCACGTTTTGAATAGCGAATAATATGTTAAAGAAAATGTTTAGGATGTGATATTTGAAATAGAATTAAAACGATCTAACGATGTTTTAAAATGTGTTAAGATTCGAAACCATAGATTTCAACATTTATTGTTGAAATAGACGTTTTCGAGAAATAGAAGGAAATGGTGGACTATAACACTGTTGTTATAGTAAATGATTTCCGAAAGGAAATGTTTTGTATAGTATTGGGATTTATATATCTATTTTAATTTCGAATCCCTATACTAGTGATTTTGGGTTGTCGTAACGATGTTTTACGTAACATTCGTTTTGGCCCAAATAAATATGTTTGAGAGAATGATTTTCTTAAAGAATGAAATATGTGCTTAATCTCGATTAAGTATATTGAATATTTTCCAAG
The DNA here is from genome assembly GCA_030765085.1 of Allium cepa. NCBI lineage: Eukaryota > Viridiplantae > Streptophyta > Magnoliopsida > Asparagales > Amaryllidaceae > Allium > Allium cepa. The sequence goes on from CM060941.1 coordinate 1,051,109,850, forward strand.
TGTTGAAAATAAATAAAATTTGTGAATTACTTAATAAATAAGTATGGAAATGTTTTTCCAATGTGAAATGAAACGTTTAGAGAATTTATCTTTTTGAAGATAAATTGAAAATGAATAATTGAAATTGTATATTCATAGATATTTTGAAATATAAATTCACTATGGAATTTATAAAAGAAAGTGGAATTTGTTAAAAATAAATGTTGATTTATTTTTGAGGAATTGAAATTATATATCTTGTAAAGATATTTTTGGGAAATAAATAATTTGGAAAATTATTTAGAATCTGGTGATGTGTGCATATCCATTGATAGTTCAATAACCGACTATCAATATTTACCTTTGAAAGGTATTTGTTGTGATTTGCTGAATTTGAATGCGACACTTATTTTTAAATTATTGTGCTCGTTATTCGGATTACCCATTCCGAATAGTGATACGACGTAATGGATAGCATTGATGACCGGTGTTGAAGACCGGGTATTTGCGAAAGCGATAGGATGACCTATCGATTGTCTCTGCACTGAGTTGCAACGGTATAGAGACTCCCTAAGTGATGGGAAATCCGATCAGGATTGTGGATATCCGGATTGCAAGGACTTCTTTGTAAGTGCCTTCGGTTCTGTTCGAGCCCGGAACAGACTTGTATGGATTGTATGTCTGACGTTACAAGTTGAGATATAAAGCTGATTTCTTTCAAATATATTTCTGTTGGTGGCGGAGAATTTATTCTTTTAGCTTAACACCCTTCTCTGAGACGTACGAGCTCAGAGGTTATGTAGTTGAATGTTATCAGCGATATATTCCCAATTTGGTAATGTGACATGTTGAGTGTTGCTGTGAAATGATCATTGTGTTGATTATTTGTGATAGGATCATTTATTTGATCGTCTATCCTGGTGATCATTTCTATGATCATTTGTTGACCCAAAGCATGGCTTTTGTATAAAGTATGTTTTTGTAGGCGAGTCTTCGTCGAGCCTCACACCTCGGGAATGGTCAAAACGGGAAAGATGTAGCAAGGTTATGAGGGGAAGCGCCTTTTAGGGTATGTGCATTTCCTTCTGAAAAAGGGTGGTATCATGTTATGGAGCCCAGATACTTACTCATGTTGAAAACACTTTATGATTGTGTGAATTGATTACGAGCGCCCGGTGAAAGGTCCCAAAGGACCGGGGGATGGCATACTTGGTCAGTTGTTACTCAGTTAGGGGTAACCCGGCCTTGTGTTGGTAGAGATCCGGTTTGGTTCTCGGGGATGTCCTTCCAGAGGCATTCTCATGTGGCAATGAGAAGTTCCTTGGCCTGATCATTCGTTGGAAATCCAATTCCCAATACGAAACCTGTACAGTTTTAGTTGTAGAACCTGCGATTTACTTATGGTGGTCACCACTGTTTAGATGGTAGCTATAGTAGGCATAGTTCAAAATGTCTATGCTGGCTAAGATTTATATCTTTATTTTCGAAATGAATTTTTCTCTACACTATGCACTAGTAATAATATCAAATGTTTTTTTATGCGTATCAAGCATCTTTGACTATCATAAGGAGAAATCTCCTCCGATTCTGCGTTTGCATTGTGTGTGTGTGCGGGAGGCCTTATGGTAGTCTCATTTTTAAAAAGCATTGCAAATTGACTTTAAAAATATTCCTCTATTTTTGATTTTAAAGATAAATAAATTGTTTTGAGTTTTCACACCAGTCAAATGACTGACTCGGAGTTTATTGTTTTCCTTCCTAAACTCTGGGTGCCCACCAATTTCTACACGGGCAGTCAAGAGTTAGGTTTATCAGGATATTCAGGAGTTGCTGGAGGCAAGCTGGATGGCATGGCGTATTACTAGTATATAGTATTTCTTTTTCGCTGTTTGATGTTGTTGTTGTTGTACACTCTGATGATATGATGTAATGAAATGTAATGTATGAAATGTAATAACTGATATAGTTCTTTGTTTAAAGATTATTCATTTATGTATTATATGTTGTTCCGCTGCGAATTGTGAGATTCTAATATTGTTCTGTTATTTTCTGTTCCGTTCTATTTATTTTCTTTTCTCTCTATTTTCTATCTTCTTATCTCTTCTTCTACCTCTTTCTTCTTCTTAAACCCTAACATTTCGGTTTTTCGACAACGAAAAATCGAAGTCGTTACACCATCGGTCCGGAAGCGTAATTGGTATATCTACCCTGGCATTGCCTAGTTGTGTTGTGTCACCTACCATAGCGAGCCTTGTACGCGTTTGGTTTTCTCCCGTAGCCCGTGTGGTATCCTCTGGTGGCTTCCCGATCAGGAGGGACTATGATATTGGATGGACTACTGGGACTATTACGTGTTAAGGGGAATATTGGGTCACTCCTTAACGCTATTTAAAAGTAAGTTTATTTTAATATAGACACTATTATAATAGCGAAATTATTACTATATAGTAAATAGTTTAACGGATCCTTAGAGGATGGGCGTTCCCAAGCATCCTTTAAGTTATTTGCTCTATATTACAGTACACTTGAATTATTTTACACTGTATAAGTATGTATGTCCTGACTCAAGTGTTCATGTTTTATTTTACGCTCGGGTCAGCCTGAGTTTCAGTTTAGTTTCATCCCAGAGCTAGGATTTCTGTAGATCACTTTCAAGCTGCTGGCAAACTTCCCTTCCAGTTCTTTATCTAAATTTTGAAATCAAGACTAGTGGACATTTGGATTGTTCTACTGATGATTTAAAACTATATTTGGATTAAAGACTATGTAATTTTTATTTGATTGAGACTATTTATAGTGGCTTCATGAACCATTAAGTATTTTTAAATTCTGCTGCGAGTTTTCTGATTTCTATGTCTGTGATTCTGTGATTATTTATTTACTGTATATTTTGAGATTTGCCAAATTTTATTTACAATGCGGTATTTTGAACAATTCAAGTCCGACATGTGTGGATGCCAATGGTTGAAAATATCGGGTCGTTACATTTGGTATCAGAGCTTTGGCTCTAGGCAAAACTTAGAATGTATGGTAAATTTGATTTACAGAATCACTTTCATTCGAACTTGAATCTCTTCCTTTTCGAATTTTGGAACGTTCCCTGCTGTTTCAAAGTTCATTTGTGTCCCTCGCTATTCATTTTCTTTCGATTCTGGAGTATCCCATAACTCCACTTCGGATGATATTTATAGTGAATTGGCGGTCTTGCCAATATTCTAATAAAGGGGTGAAACTCTTTTACAATTAGCATTTATTCTCCAGAGATTTATATTTATCCTCAGTTTAGATGCTAGTATCTTTGGTTATTCTGAACTCTATCTCTTCAGATCGAATGTAGATTTACCCCAAAAAATCCACATCGATCTTACTCTTTAATTCACGGTTGACCAGGTTAAGGTTACCCACGATTATATAAACTTATCCAGTTCCTTATTCTGTTATTTAATCATCGGATCTTTTGATTCCAAGTTATCTTTAAATCCAAATTCTCTTTGATTTGAGTCCATCAAATTTGAATCTTTATCCTTGTTTTGAAAAATTTATTCCTATATTTGGAAAAAAAATCTAATATTATATATAAGTATAAATTTTCAGAATTTTATAATTAATTTAACTAGTTGTCAAGAGATAATAGTCTTTATTTATGGTTTTGTAAACCATGGGTTTTGTCTCATATAAATAATAGAATATAAACAATGGTTATAAATTAATTTGGAAACAGAAATGAATTCAAAACAAGAACTCGAGAATTCAATTTCCAACGATTTCAAACCTTGTGTTTTAATTTTAAAAGGATATATTATTTAAAGTATTTTCGAATAGAAATTTGTTTTCAAATAATTTTAAAGTTTTAAAAATTAGTGCTCTTCTTTCTGTCACTGGAAAATAATTTCGGTGATGACTGCAGCATCATCGACATTCATTTTCGAGTATCGAAGTGAAGAGACCACGTTGTAGTTTTGCTTCAAAAATTTAATTGATTTGAATTTCTAAAATATGACTTAATTTATAATATATAGATATATGATTTAAATTTGATTTGACATATACTATATGTATGTATTTATTTATCTCTAAAGAGTTAGAAGTTAATTGGAAATTTAATTCATAAATTTATGTTAAAAGGTGATTCTAATGATAAAATAAAGTCAAATTTTGAATGAATATTTAAACTTGAATAATAGAATTGGAAAAGTTTTTACTTGTATAATATTAAATTGCATGCCAGTATAACTTACCTAAATCATTCAGAAATTAACCATGTAATTGGATAATGCACAATATAAAAGGATTTTATAAATAAAATTTGAGTGGTTATAATAAATGTTATACACTTAAAGTTTCAGTTACAAAAAGACAAATAGAGGTAAACAAAATAAAAAAATAATTGAATAATATACAATATCAAATGGTGTTAAAGGAAATTTAGAAATAAATTGGAATAGTTATAATAAATGTAATCTACTTAATATGTGTAATAAGATATATTAAGTAGAATATATTTAATAATAATCTGGAATAAAGAAGAATTAAATTTGTTGAGTAAAAGATGATTATTATAAATGACTATACAAATTTATGATTTTTGAAATTGTTAATTTCAAAATAATTGGATAATAAGATAATTAATTTGGAAATAGTTAAGATTGATTTAACTTCAGTAAAAATCAAATGGATTAAATCAATTATTGAATATTAATTAATTTAAATTGAATTTATATGGTTTAAATCAATGATTCCATTTTGAGTTTCAATTTAGTTTTCTTTCAGGGTGTTTCTATTCTCCTACCTCCTTCCTTTTCGGGGACGAATAGTTTTGAGTGGGGGAGAGTGTAATAACTCATAATTTTGTAAATATTTTAATTAAGTTTACTTGAAAACGTTGTTTTTTTTAAAAGTAAAATTTTCAATAATTAAAATTTTAAGTTAATAAGTTTTGGTAAAAAGAAAAAAAACTTATTGTAATTTAAATTTAAGCCTTAATTAATGTAATATTTCTGTTATTGATTCAAATAAAAAACATATGTAGTTTATTAATGTTTGCATGTGTTCATTATTTAAATCCAATCTTTTGGTTTTTGCATACTTTTGTTTAAAGTTAAAAAAAAGGTGGGGGGCTTCTTTATAAAAATAACTTGAATTTATTACAAAATATCACGATTCCTTTTATTTCCTTTTAAATTAACGTTAGACCTTAATTTATTGCTTAATATTAAAGAATTTACTAAGTTATAAATTTTAACATAAAGATGTTGTATTAAGTTTAAGACATTATTTACAATGATTTGTGTATACATATGTGTGTGCGTTAATTTGACTTAAGATTTATAAGATGGACTTGTATGCAAAGTCATAACCTTTTTAATCTTAAACCCTTTTAATCTGGAGATTAGGTTCAAATTGTTGTCTTTAATTTTAGGCTCATAAAATAGTGAAACTTAATTTTAACACATTTATATGTATAAGTCTATTATATATATACGTATACGTATATGTTTTTAATAATACTATGACCAATAAAGATATATATGAAGGAAACATCATCTTTGTACACAATCTAATATTTCACTTACATAATTTACTGTAGAATACATTTGGGTATAGTTACATTCCATGCCATGAATAAATAGCTTGTTAACGACATTTAATTAATCAATCAATTTGATTAGAGAAAGAATGAAAGGTTTCTCTCTCCATATACATAATTAAGCTCTAAATTAATTACCTGTTTTTAGGAAAAGAAACAAAAGGTTGCCTTAATTCTTGCCTTTTAGTTTTTCTAACATTTGTTCCTTTCTAGCCATTCATTCCTTTAGTTTAGCCATATATTTTGCCTTGCAATTCATGTACAAGTTTCTCTTTTTCTCATCTTCTTTATTTTCTCATTTCCTAAGAGAGAGAAAAATATTACAAGCACTTTATTCTTTTATTTATAAAACCTTGGAATTTATTTTAATATAAATTTTTAATTTGAGTAAATCATTTCCCAAAATTCTATAATAAAAGTGAAAGTTTTTGAAATTTTTAACTTTGTTAAGGATAACTCTAATTGGAATTTTAAATAAAGAAATGGATTATCTACTTTCTTTAAAAATGTGTAATATTTTTTTTGAATAATAAATTTCGTTGGAAATGGTAAATAAATCAGAATAATGTAAACATGTTAAGGAGTAACTTTTAAGAATTCAGTGTATTAATAAACTGTTAAAATTACGCATAAAAAGGGCACGAATTTTTAATGGAATAAATAACCTATAAAATAGGAAAACGTATTAATAAAAAAACGTTACTTTTGTATTAATTTGGGGGTATATTTTGCATGGGTCCTACGCATTTTAAAATTCATACCGGAATTATATATGCATAAATAAATCAGTTAAAAATTTACTAGCCAAACGTTACACTTTCCATAACACTCATTTGTTTTAATTTGGTATAAAACTTTGAATAAAATAACATTCAAATCCTCATTAATTTTTTGCCTACCTTTTACCACAATCAACGCACGTATATATTCTTTTCAAATTCCATTTCTAGTGAAAGTCGTTTCTTTTCTGATAAATTCCTTTCCCTCTACACCATTTTTCAACACATCTTCTACGGGTAATAAATCGCATGCGAAGAGAAATGGTAATAAAAATAATTCCGTTTCCTGACTAAACAAAAAAAAATCGCATACCATAAATTATGTCTATTTTCATTTCGTGTGTTCCTAGCAAATTTCCCCTATAAATACTAGACACATCACAATATTTTCTCTACATCTCATTTTAGCTTCAGCCTTTGTTCTTGCGCAAGCTTCTTCAGGTATGGCTGTTTTCCTTTCCTCTTGCTTCTTCTTTTCTTTTTATTCTTCTTGCATTTTTTTCTCATTTCTTTCTTTCATGTTCCTCTGTTTTCTTCCACTGTTCCACCACCTTGTCACAACCTTTTTTCCACACGTGGCCAAGCACCCCCCACATAGTGTAGCCGAGTCATGCTTTTTGAGTCAAAATATTTTGCATGAGCATGACAAGAAGGGTAGATGGGTTATAGGTTGGAGTTCGTAGTCTGCAACGTGAGTATGTTTGCAAGAAAAAAATTAAAAAAAGGGAGAAAAGAAGTGTTAATACGAAAGAAAGAAGAAAGGAAATGCATACGCAAGTTTATAACGCGTATGCGTTGAAAAATAAAATGAGAAAAAAAAATTAATTAAAATAAATAAAAAATAAAGTTTGTACATGAGTATATAAAAAGGGAGAAGGAAGAAATGCATGAGAAGATAGGATGTCCACCTGTACGTATAATAATCTTTAACCCTTACATATGATAATTTTCTCTCTTTATTTTTCCAGCTTTCCTCATCTTTACTCTCATCTAGATACGTACTAAAACAAGTAATTTACAAATGCATTTATATTATATAGCAGTACTGTTAATGTAGCAATTTACATTGATTTACTAAAGTAAAATTTATAAAGACAAAAATGCAACTACGGATTGTATATCGCTGGTCATAAAAATTCTTCAATCTTGTATGCATTTTCACCTACTAGTTGCATTCATCGGCATCTGCATTTCATATTTCTTCTGTTTCAAATTGTTCGGACAATACACAACATCTAGATGAGTCCCCATTTGAAATAAAATATATATAAATAAAGAAGAATAATAATGATATGCAAGCGGAGAATATGGTTGGTCACCTGTACAAGTTAAGTCTAGGCATGTGGGGGGTGCATCACTTTGCATTGTTGAATTAAAAACATATAGGGTGCGTGCGTACATTCATCCACTTAAGATTTGGGCAGGGCGAACTTCGTTGTTTTGGGTTGAGCCAGGTGGTGGAGTGGTCGAGTCAAATTTGATTCCATCCGTCCAGTTTATTTCGAAATTTTGTGTTAAATTTTTTTTCTTAGTTTTGATTTTTTTTAATTAATTCGTTTCCTTTTCAAAAATATAAATCTGGTCGCAGCCTCTGCATCAGTTTGATTGTGCTTCCGTACGTTTTCTTTTTTTCAAGTGTGACCATCGTTTTAAATCAAATCTTCGACGGCATTCAGGTGAGTATTCCTCACCAGACAAACATACTTGTATATTTGTGAATTAATCACAAGTGTAATTGTAAACTTATTTTATTTAATTTTATCTGCCTGTGATATTAACTTATGATGTTAAACCCCATTATTTAATTGACACATCATCAGTTGTATTATCTGTTGTTATATTTTGCAGTTATACTATTTATTATTATTTACTGTTTGAATCACACTGCAAGTTCCTTGTAGAATAGAAATCGTTACAGGATGAAATGATAGGCCTGAACGATAATTATTTATTCATTTATTTAATTATTTAATTATTTAATTATTTATCATTTAACTTGGGATTACGGGTTTGAAATGATAGAACTTGGGTTTTCTTTGTAAATTGCGGATTGAAATGATATATATCTGTATCACTTGACCTAGGCTAGAAAACTATATACAGACCCGTGGTTTATATACTATTTTTCTGAAATGTTTTAAAAATATTTTAAATGGAAAATTTATAATATTCTAGTTTAAAATGTATTTAAATGATTTTTATAAAATTTATAATGATTTTTGAATAAGTCGAAATGTTAAATAAATGAACGTTTAAGTAAAATTTTGAAATATAACTTATTTTCGAAAATTCTGAATTTTTGTTAAAAGTGAGATTTTAGTTAAGTAAAATAATTGATAATAAGTTATATTTTGGGAATTTAAAACTTAATTGTTAAGTTAATAATTTAATTAAAGAAATGGAAATATAATTCTTGGATTTAAATAAGAAATTCATAATAAAATTTGATTTTTGTATGAAAATTTACTTATAAAATCATAAAAATATGAGTATTGAAATTATGACTTTATAATGTGAAAATATATGATTTATATGAAAATTTTACTTAGTTATGAAATCATAGTTAAAACTTGAAATTTTAAATATAAAGGATATTACAGCATTTGTAAATGTTGTAGTTAAATTTAAATTAACTTAAAGGCTAATTTGAACTAAAAGCTATTATAGCACTTTGTAAGTGCTATAGTTGATAAAGATAACTAAAGTTTAGTTGGAAATAAAGAAATCTATTACATCACTTAAATGTTGTCTTTTGTAAATGAACTGTTTAACCTATAACTTTAGGTAGCATTTTATAAGTGCTACGGAAACTGAATTTTTGATTGTTTTAATAAAATTTAATAATCTTTGTGAAAAAGGCTTAAATTTTGGAATTTAATATGTAATTAATAAAAATAAGGAATTGACTTTAAATGGTTTTAAATGGAAGAATTTAACTTTTAAATGTGAGTTGAAAGGCAATTAATTCCTAAATAAATTGAATAGATTTAAATGGTATTTATATTAAATAAAATGATATTTGAAATGATATTATGATACTGAAATGTATTTGAAATTTATTTTGATTTTTAAAGTATAAATACCATTTTTAAAAGTTGTAACCACGGGTTATAATAACGTTTGGTTGTTAAAGAGACCGAGATCGGATATCTGGCTTACTCTCTGTCGATACCAAAAACCACTTTGACAACCGTGTACGCGGTGGAGATTCCAGAATGAAGTATGATGGTGGATACGTTTCCTTTGAGGTAAATACGTGGACCCGACTCCCGTGAGTTGGCATAAGGTGGCTAAAACAGGAGCGATCGACGGATTAATGAGGCAGCACCTCTGGTCGGACGCACTTCTTCGTATGCCATTCTATTACTTTTGTGATTGTATTGGTGTGCACCTTTGATTTGGGAGTGTTGTTCGAGGTGGGCGGTAGCTGCGCGCTACGCGTTACCATCGATCTGGAAGCGTAATTGGTATATCTACCCTGGCATAGCCTAGTTGTGCCGTGTCACCTACCATAGCGAGCCTTGTACGAGTTTGGTTTTCTCCCGTAGCCCGTGTGGTATCCTCTGGTGGCTTCTCGATCAGGAGGGACTATGATATTGGATGGACTACTGGGACTATCACGTGTTAAGGGGAATATTGGGTCACTCCTTAACGCTATTTAAAAGTAAGTTTATTTTAATATAGACACTATTATAACAGCGAAATTATTACTATATAGTAAATAGTTTAACGGATCCTTAGAGGATGGGCGGTCCCAAGCATCCTTTAAGTTATTTGATCTATATTACAGTACACTTGAATTATTTTACACTGTATAAGAATGTATGTCCTGACTCGAGTGTTCATGTTTTATTTTACGCTCGGGTCAGCCTGAGTTGCAGTTCAGTTTCATCCCAAAGCTAGGATTTCTGTAGATCACTTTCAAGCTGCTGGCAAACTTCCCTTCCAGTTCTTTATCTAATTTTTGAAATCTAGACTAGTGGACATTTGGATTGTTCTACTGATGATTTAAAATTATATTTGGATTAAAGACTATGTAATTTTTATTTGATTGAGACTATTTATAGTGGCTTCATGAACCACTAAGTATTTTTAAATTCCGCTGCGAGTTTTCTGATATCTGTGTCTGTGATTCTATGATTATTTATTTACTGTATATTTTGAGATTTGCCAAATTTTATTTACAACGCGGTATTTTGAACAATTCAAGTCCGACATGTGCGGATGCGAATGGTTGAAAATATCGGGTCGTTACACGAATTCATATTAATAATTTATTTTTGTCACAACCAATTTATTCAACTTCTCTTAAGTAAATTTTCATCCTATAATTTATTTCATTAACTCATTTCATCAATTCATTTTATTCAACATGACTTCAATAAAATTTCATTTCACAATTTAAATTTCGAATTTCTTATTCCATTAATCATTTCTTAAGTTTATAATCATTTTATACAAATGTATCTTCTTTTACACAATATTATTCAATTTATAATTATCTCAAAAAGCTACAACTAAATATAAAACATCCTTAGCAAATTTATTTATTATTTTTCTTTCTAGAAATTTACAAAGATATTATTCAACTTATTATTTTTACCTTCTCTTAAGTTCATATCTAATAGTATTTCCTTTTTACTATTCAAATTTATTCTTTTAACATTTCTTAGAATATTAACTAAGTTTATACTTTTTTTTATCATTCACGTTCAACAAATTTACTTTGTTTCACTAACTCAATTTATTCACATTTCTTAGATTAATTCCTTTATTTCATATTTCATATTTCAAATTCAAATTTTCTTTTATTAGCTTAATCAAAATACTTAACAGTTTTAAAATTTAATTCTACTTTCCTGTTCAAATCTATAATTTATAAACTTAATTTTATCTATATTATTTTCAATTCATATGTTTAAAACTAATTTTCATATATTTGTCAAATTATACTTAGAATATTATTTTTCACAATCAAAGCTTGTTTTAACCAAAAACAAATTTCTTTTGGTAGTAATTCTCACTCGAAAACTCGAAAATGAATACCGGCGATGCTACAGTCATCCCTAGAATTATTTCCCAGCGACCAAAACAAGTTCAATGCTTTTGTTTCTTTTAAAAATCTTTCCAAAGTATATTTCTCATCCAAAAAATTTCAAATAATATCATAATTAATTTTGGAGGCCTTGAAAACAAGTTTTGAAAAATAAAGTGTTTTAAAATCTAAAATTATCAATTTGAATCCTTCTATTTATAATATAGCTTATAAAATTCCATTTCTTTATTATGAAAATATTTCATTAATTCACATCTTTGTCATTATAAACAATTCTTATTACAATTCTATTTCAATTCAATTAATGAAGCGAACGCTTCATGAAATAAAATTCACAAAGTATTCGTTTTATTTTAATTCAACCAATAATCGATGATAACTAAAATTTATTATCGCCTAACAACTAACATTCATTAATAATTAACATTTTATATATGTAAAATACAATTTAGTTAAAATTATTCCATTTACCTGATTTTAAAACAATATTATGTTGACTTGCCTCGTTTAAGCGTTTAGAAACCTCTATCCATAACATGGCGTCTCACGTACCGATCAGAATTCATAAACAACTCAACGGATAAGCAAACACAATATAAAACATTTTATAACACTAATAAGTACACTCATACACACACACTCTCTCTCTCAAACAGATTGTTTCTAGGGTATTACTACCCTCCTCTAATGAGTGAAACCCCACAAAGCTAAGGTTATCGCTAAATTTGACTCTGATACCAATTGCGATGACCTACATTTTGGAAGGCTTAAATTGACAATAATCCACACATGTCCAACTTAAACAATCTGGAACATAGACAATAAATAGGGATAATTAACAATAATAATGAAAGAAGAAGAAAACAAACACAGAACCTTACAACGGAATGATAAAATATGACAGTCAAATAAACAGTTCATGAAGTTATTTATATCATACATTTGATTATAATTTATACAATATTTATCAGAGTTATATATATAATAAGGATAAACAAAATTAATGCAGCAGACAACGTGACGCAGGAATATTAATAGTATACCAAATCTTCTTCTTCATCCTCCAGAAAAATGATCTTGAGTGCGCTGGAAACTCAGGGCTGACTCGAGTGTAATGAAAGGCAAAGCACTCGAGTTAGGACTAAAATACTCATATGTGAGTCAAATCGATGTCAAATGTAAGATGTGTGTCATGGCGTCGGAGATGTTTGTGGGGTTTCTCATCTCCTATCCAGTATATAATGTGTGTGCAATAACTTAAGAGACGTTACAGAATTTTCCATCTCATAAGGATCCGTTAAACTATTTATATATAATAGTATATGCTATAATAGGTAATGTTTTATCAGTAAAATAAATAGGAAAATAGCATTAAGGTTTTACATTGATCCTCATTAACACATTTTATAGCATGTAGTCTATGTAGGTCCCTTGCACAACCAGTAATGTCGGTAGCCAATCAGTCCCCTATATGTACAATTTTAAACCAATGTCGTTATGGGCTCGTATAAGGATAAATTTGACAAGGCACGTGAGGCAATGCCCAAGGTAAGATTCTATCAGTTTACCCTTTCTGCCTGGTCGTAACCCATCCGTGGCCGACCGCGACTATCAATCCAAAAAAAGGGTGCACCCATCGAGTACAAAATCATGATAATAACACAAGGGATCAACGTCGCTAAAGGTAGCAAACCTCATTTGTCAGACATAGGCTCTTGTTTTAGTCATTTTAGTTATGACATAAGTGTCAAGGCTATCCAACATCGTTCTTCTACTTCATTCCAGTAAACGTTCGTCAATTCAACCACTACATTCTAGATATCATCCACCACGTACACGGTTCTCAAAGTGGTTCCAATATTGATAGAGCGTATGCCAATAAAAGGCCTCGGTCTCTTTAACAATTAAACGTCATTTTACACACCAGTTGGTTCTTTACATTTTGGAAAGAATTCGTATTTGATATCAAAATATCATACTCATTTCAAAAATCAATTTTATTTCAAAATCATCATATTTACTCAAAACATACTATTTCGCTTCAAAATCATTTTCGCCTCAATATCTCTATTTCGCCTCCACAAATTATCGAATTTCAATTTAGGTTAGAACTTCATTTTAACCTAATTCATATTTAAATCAACGATTTAAATATAAACATTCCAGCCTTGACCAGTTTGAATTTTAGGAAATAGTTCGGAAAATTATAAATAGTTTATAGGTTAAAATAGTTTAATATAAAAAACTTCGAGTATTGAAAATGGTTTATATCGGAAGATAGCTTGAAAATCATAGAAATTTGTATATTTAAAAAGATAAATTTTAAATAGTTTATAATAAAATAATTTATTCTAAAACAGTTTCAAATTCAGACTGGTCAAATTCCAAATCTTCCAATTCAAATCATTCCATACTCAATTTCGATTTAATCGATTCAATTCTGATTTCAATTCGAATTTTTACTTCGATTCCGATTTCAATTCAAATAAATTCGATTTCAATTTTGTATTAACTCAATTTCGCTTTCAATTCCAATTGATTTCAATTTCAATTCCAACTTGAATAAATTACAATTCAATCCTAATTCAATTTCAATTTCTATTCCAAATTAATCTCAATTTCAATTCCAAATTAATTTCAATGTCAATTCCAAATTAAATTCCAAATAAATTTCATTTAGATTCAATAATTAAATTTAAACTCAATTCTTAAATTTAAACGACTTCGATCTATATCAATTTCGAGTTCTGTTTTTTAAAATATTGATTCAAAATATTTAAATCAAATTACCCTTTAATATTCATTTTAAGATCCAAATCTTCAAATATAATTCAATTCCGAGATCAATTTTGAAATATCGTTCTATATTAACCTTTACATAGCAATATTCAAAGTTCGAATAAAAGTCCAATCTTTCAATACAAATAAATTTCTAAAATTCAAATCATATTTCGATTATAACTTCAAAATCTCAACTTCAATTATTTAAACAATTTCTGTTTCCAAATTTAAATTTCAACATTCTGAGCTCAAGTTCGAAAATAGTTCAATTTCCATAACTTCAATTTTTTTCTCCTTTAAATCAAATCATTTAAATAATTTCAAACCAATAATTTTAAAATCATTTAATTTAACCAATCCGGTGTCCGTATACAATTTTCTATCCTATGGCCAAGTGAATCGATTATTTCAATTTTAATTCAGGGATGGATATATATCATTTAAACCCAAAATAAATGTCATATGTATATATCATTTCAACATATTTCTTAATTTATTCAAAATAATTCAATTTACACTTTTATATACTGTAAACAATATATAGGATGATAACGTGATATATCAAAATAAATAAACATCCAAATCATCCAAAACATTAATCAATTTTAATCCATCACAGCCAACATCCCAACAGCCAATAATCACAATAATCAACCAATTATCAATAATCGGGAGTTTTTACTAGCAGTTTAATTCTAATTCAATTTAACTGTCAATTCAAATTCTATCAATTTATTTAAATTTCAATTTAAATGTCATTTAAATTTATCAAACAACAATCAATGAATTTAAATCACTTCACTATATAAATTTTTCTAACATAAAAATATATTAGTCAAACCTGAGCATATAAAACACTCAGTGTTTATTTGAAACTGAATATATTTCAGCTTCAAATAAATGCCACTTTGATGCCGAGCTGTAGATAACGTTGATATGGTTCCAACGCATTTCTTTCCACCTGAAACAAACCTCTTATGCATTAATTACGAAATTATTAATATCGATATAATTAGAAACTTAATTAACAACTAATTATCACTTAATAAAATAATCAAAACAAAACTTACACTCGATCCTCTTGCTTGCGTTCTTCTTCCAAACACATGCTTCTCCTATCCAGGCCGTGACCTGTTTTGTACATTTTTTTTAAATCGATCGAAGCCTTCAACAGCTTGTCGCCGATCAAAGCTCCACGCACCACACTCTCCTCCCCTGCCGCAGCCTCCTCTGGTCATGCATGCTCTCGCTAGCGAATCGAGATGGAACCCGAACGTATGGACGAACGAGGCGCTATCGACCTCCATCACTCTCTTCCCCCGTGCATTATAGATTTGATATAAATTTTTTCTTTCATTTTCTTTGCCTTTTTTTCCGATCGTTGATTTTTTTGGTGAATGACGTTCTGTTATTCGAAATAAGAGGGTAGAAGGAGTACAAGTAGGCTTGTAGAATGCGGCCTGCTTTAAACGAGATGATGGAAGTTTGATTTTTTTTAAATAAGAAAATATCTCGCCCAAATGGCCTGCGCAAAACCCAAACTCCAAATGAAACATGCTTGTAGTTATAATGTTTTACCGTCATTCCGAATACAATGGAATTAGTCTCAAGGTATAATTCGATCGTAATCAGAAGATAGCTTTTCAAATCGCACTACTACAAAACAAGCCATTTGCATCGGTTGTTTACCCCCCTTTTGCATCAGTTCAGCAACCGATGCATATGCAACCGATGCAACAGGCTTAACACTTTTGCATCAGTTCTGAAACCGATGTAAAAAGGTCCTTTTTGCATCGGTTGTTGTTGAAAACCGATGCAAACTAATCCCTCTATTGCATCAGTTTTTTATAACAACTGATGCAAACTAATCCCTTTATTTGCATCAGTTTTTTATAACAACCGATGCAAACTAATCCCTCTATTGCATCAGCTATTTATACCTGATGCAAAAAAACCATTCTCAGAAACCATTATTACAGTACTCAAATAGACTGTATGGATATTATTGATTATAACAAACAATTATTGCACGCAATATTACAATCATTCAAAATAAAATTTGATGGCAAATACATAATCAGATTTAATAATTCGACAAAAGAATGAAAAACATAAATAAATTCCACGGTACATAATCAGACAGTCAGTAGCAAAAAATAAATGCAGCGTGTTATATGTAGACACACAAAAATAAATATATAAATAGAAGAGAATGTATCATTGACAGTGGATAAATTAACCAGAAGATGGTCTTCAAATGCACAAACCTTCATCCTATTTTGTACTTAAGCTACCTGAAGTTGAGCTGTGCAATCTGCATATGCATATGACCCTGCAGAATACAAACATGTGGTTAGCTTCCTCATGTATTCACCTCCAAACAAATAATGGTGGAATGATGGAAAATGATGCATTGAAGGAATAAGCATCGGCTATTGTTAGCAGCTTAGACCCCTCTTAGGGTTTTAAATGTAATTTCAATTGTATTTACAACATCACTACGCTGCCTACTTCTAAGTTCCAACTTCCTTCCCTCTATCAAAAACCGTCCACTTCCTTCCTCTGTGCAACTATGCACCACAACACTTCACTGCATAGCAAACATCCTCCTTCACTTGCCTTCAACACAAATCCACTACATTGCCATAGCATTCTTCAGCAACTACAACCATTTCCCACTGCCTCACTTCAATACATACAAACATTCATTCAACTGCATTCCCATTTACAGTCATCAACAACCAACATCATCTTTCACACTTATCATTCAACCAGACATCACTATTTCTCCACACAACATTACTGCCTTTCCCATTATCCCATCACCACTACAAAATTGTTTCCTACTCTACACCATACATACAACACTCTTCTAACTTCTGCCATCCACCACATCTCTTTCAAAATCCCCTCTGCCTATCAACATCCTCTGCTCGCATCCATAACTTCATCACCACAAACCAACAGCCCACTTCATTTCTACCTGACCACATTTCTAGTGCAACTGTGCACTCCATACTTCAACTCCACTACCCACTGTCAAACTGTGCACATACCAGTGCCATTCCCAATTCATCCAAACACATCGCTACTCTGCACCATATTACAAACTGCTACCATCCTTGTCCACTGTCAAAACATACCCTCCCTGTCACAACACATTACTGTGCATTGTGAACTACTTCAAACTGCACTACTCCACAACAGTGCACATACAACCATCATCTTACATACATACAAATCAACCACCTCCCCACCCTTCCATATCCCCTATGCACAACCACCCTTTTCAGTGCACTGCGGCCATCAAATTGCCACAAGTGATTAACAATACAACTGCCTCTGTGCAAAAACCTCAATTGTACTTCTCCATACAACTGCCTGTATGCATCAATTCAATTCATACAACCTGTCTCATCTCACAGTGACAATACAAACAGCAATTCACCCAGCAACCAACACAGTACTGTCATAACCACCCATTTCATAACACCCTAACATTTCACAACCACTAACACATCCAACAATCACCCGAACATCACCCCAACCATCTACCCACTGACCATCATTTTTAAACATCACCACCATCAAAACAATCCATCACATAATATACTGCTCTCCACCACATACATCAATTCCTCAACAGTCTACTTCTATAACTTTTGCCTCTATCCGTTCCCTGTCCACTATCATCTCACTTGCCTCCTGTCAACCCACCTTGTTAACTCTCGACATCTGCTATACTTCCTAACATCACCTCCATATCAATTCTTCATAACATCACAACTGGACTGCTGCTACACACTACTACAAAGTTCATCTCAAATCACCCTCCATATCCTCCTCAAAACTGCAATATACATTCAACTTCACAAACAGACCATCAAAACTCACCACATTTGATTGAACCATCAACAAAAAATCCACTGCAAACTCACGACCTCATTGCCATTTTTAAACTCCTAAACTTTAACCTTAATAAATTAATAAGGTAGTATCAAAATCATGGAAAGAGAACGACACAGTAGGAGAATAAGGAATTACAAAATCAGCCCCAAATTATTCATAGAATGGAAAATACATTATCAAATTGAGACATCAAACTTTGTTACTATATCTTGGTGGTAAAGCGAATTGATTTATAGATTAGTGTCATACAGAATCAAAATATTAATTGTATTTGATGGTGTGATTAACATAATTGTAGAAATTGACAGCGGCTAGTAGAATAGAATCTTAGAATAGTTGTGATTACTTACGGACAATGAGATCAAACTTCAGCAGTGTAGTAAGCAAATGAAAAGATGTAGCTAAGCCATTCAATCGATATTGAGCTGGTTGGTTGATAGAATCTGACTACAGTCGGCGGTAGGTAGGCGTCATGTTCTCAAACTACAATTGACAGAAGGTAGATGTACTGTAATTAATATGAATAAAGTGGAGGAGATAAGGAACACAAATCAGGAAAAGGAATTATTCACGGTAACACAAATCATTATTTTTATTGATTTAGCATATCATTTTCACTCACCTGTTAATATAGGTAAACTGCAGACAACTTAGTAATGGGAGATGTTGTCCAGTAATTAATTGCATTAACGATAGCATTATGTGCAGATTCATTGAATACATAGAGATCTGGACCTATATATTAAAAGTTTAAATCTAGACCATTTTTGGTCAGACCCAAACTGCATCAAGATAAGATGAAAACATTCGCACAAATGCTTAAAATGTAGTAATAAACGTTTGCATTGTCGTTGATTTTTCATAATGATCTAAGATGATAAATTACCACCAACCACTAAACTAACCAATCAATGAGCTATAGTTTACTTACAGCAACCTCTCATCGAATTTAGGAGATGTAGGCGGTACCTGCAATGTCAATCATATGCCATCAGTTATTGTAAAAAACAAAGTGAAAAGGTATACGACGAACATGATTAGAATACAAACATATGCATCCAAAAAAATAAAAATACATAATTGATGAAACCTACTGTGGTTGCAGAGGTAGAATTTTGTCGCTCAGAACCGTGCTTTGGTGTTTTCAAACCTATCTGCCAAAGAGAATCTATCAAGCGAAATAAAAAGAATATTATGTATATTTCAAAAGTGCACTGATTGTAATATCCAAAGAATATAAATGAAAAATATATATGATCAACTTCCAGATTTAAAAAAGATAAAAATTATTACGTACCTTCTGATTAGCAACATTACCAAGTGCAGTTATACCCAAATGAACAATGTATTCACCATCCACAACTCCAACAGATTTTGTTCGATCGCCCTAATTACAAAGAATACTATACCTTATCCTTATTAACAATATTTTTTAGAGGGAAATGTCCTTTTCACAATCATTATTTGCTTACCTGAGCACAATAACCAAGCATCTTATCTAGACCCCATGCATGTATTAAGTCATTCTGGAGAACAAAACAATAATATAAATGAATAGAGAAATTACTTAGTTAGTAAATATGCAACCAAATAAACTTGAATCATATGCCATATACAACGCCATGCTGCTTTAGAGAACACGGGAGCCATCATTTCCACCCATCTACAAATATATCAATTTATTTATTTTTTGTTTATTGGAAGCTGAGTACTGATAGTATAACGCACAAAAAATCTAACAAATGTCTGAACATGCAGTTTCATTTGGGATTAAATTGTTTTATTCCCCTACAGCATACATAGGGAAAATAGTTACCCTCTACATGGAGGAGCGGAACTATTCTTGTAACACTTAATAAGTGTACTTATTTTACAATTTCAATGACCTATTTGCAGCAATAAATAGCATGTAGTAATCATAAATTATTTAATATTTTTTTAGAATAGGAGTCATACTTTATTCAAGTATAGAACTCATTTCTGATGTACAAATAGCCAAAGACCTTCAGAATTCATGTTTAGAATGTTACGACTTACCACTTAAACTAGTGAATCTTGAAGTAATCATATATTGTTTATTTATATTTTTTTCATATTGTTTCAACATTGTATTGCTCTGCATGAGTAATAAAGCAAGATTTTAACTTGCTTACTGCTCAGCCATTTATTCAAGTACACTTTTGAATTTGAATTAATATGTTGCAGAATTTTCATTCAATTCTAAAAAATATGTTTTATGCTTGAATTCAACAATATTTGAATTAATTTAAGTCTATCACTAAACCGGAGTTAATTGACTCAATTGGTTTCAAATGATATTCAGACTTAATTTCAACTTTATATCACTTTGAATCCATCTAAAAATTAGACATCGAAAACCAATCTCAAAATTTATTTCAAACATTATTATTTGAAATTCTGGATGTTCTAACCTAACTCACTATGCTTCAGACATGAACTTGCATATGTACTAACAGTCAACCAAACAATCTGGTTATAAATTTTTATCGCAACGTCCAAGTTTTCCAGTCAATGTAACATACATGAACAATCACACATGCACTACCATGAACATTACTAAAGAAATTCCAAAGTAGGAAATTTCAACTTGCAAACTATGGTCCAGGCCAAAAGAAACTATAAAAACACATGACGTCAAAATGCCACGAACTACACAGGTCCCAGTGGGGCATTACCATTACGTAGAAAGATACATATCCTGTATTGGACTAAATTTACATCTCAAGGAAGCCCAAGAATAACAGCTATTTGCAAAATTCTAATTTAATTCTTATTATACAAATTAATCTTTAATATACAATTAACTACTAACTTAAAATTAGAATATAGAGATCAAAATTGACGCTGGAACATAATGCTCTTTGCAAATTACAAGTACAACAAACTTAAAATTAGATAATACAAACCAAAATGTTTCAAATTTTTATATAAACATTTAAATTGCCACTTTATCTGTTGCTAATAGGATAATTCAACAAAGACGGAGATCAACATATCCATACAGCATACAATTTCTAAAACAGAGTTACGAATGGAAGAAACAGCCAAGTATGGTAATTGATAAGTAATAAATTAAGTACCTTTTCACTTTTCAGCAAATAAGCAGCCAAGCATGAAGTAGCCAAGTCATCCTCGATTGGAGTCGCCGCCTAATCATCGTCGATTGGAGTCACCACCTAATCACCGTCGTTTGGAGTCATCGTCGCCATCGTTGTCGATTATTATCAAGTGAAGTTGCGATAATTTTTCCTTTTGCTGCAGAATGAGATCGTGATTTTTTCCCTCTTTTTGTTGCACATCTGGTAGTGATGATGGTGCCCTAGAATTTTCGCGACCTAAAGCCACTGCTTTGCTAGCTTTACCCAAAGGCCGGCCTTGCCAATATGCCATCGCCTTCTACAAACATCGCCTCTGCAAATACCACCTCCTTTCAACCACTGCAATTCGCCCCTCTTCAAATCGTGCAACCCAAATTAAAAAGTAATACAATTCGAGTAACGTAATAAAAGGAAGATTTGGTACCTTGATAACGAGAAGCCGTGGCAAAATCCAATCCGCGAAATCACGTTTGAAATTAACGGTGAAAATCAATTTTAGGGTTTTTTTGTTTTGAAGAAACGAATGGGAAAATAAGAAATTGGGATGGCAGGGATAACGGGTGCGTAAGGAAAGGGGTTTCATCTGACCTGCATGACCTAAATAATTTGAAATTGCATCGCCTTTGCTAATAAACCGATGCAAATTAATGTAGTTGCATTGGTTGATTTTAAAACCGATGCAACTAAAACTATTTGCATCGACATATTTGCATCGGTTGTTGGTGACAACTGATGCAAATTTGATTTTTCATTACCTATTGCTTTCCAGGTACCAATTGCATCGGTTATTAAGACACAACTGAGTTCTATTTGCATCAGTTTTTACTTCAACCGATTCAAATGAGGCGATGCAAATGGCCTGTTTTGTAGTAGTGTCGAATTATTTCGATTAAATTTTTAAAATAAATTCTATGCGTTTCAAGCTCGCACGGCCAAACGACATCGACCGCTAGGAAACTTAAAATCCAACAATAATTCACTATAATGGATCTGATGAAAATAGTTTCGTCGAAATACGAGATAGTGGCCAAAATGGCTATTTTTACTCGTTAATTATAATATAAAATCTCCAATTTCTAATTATTCACTTTTAAAACCAAATTTAAATGTTAACCATCTTCTTTCATATTTAAATAAAATTTAAATCAATTCTCGATACCATTTTCAGTTACATTAATTCAAGATTCAATTATTTAAATAATTACAATATTAGATTTAAACGATTTAATTTTCAATAAATCACCATTAATTAATAATTCACTATTTATTAACAATAATTTTATTATCACCTAAATAATTCAACATTCATTCTTCAATTACAGACATCGATTACAAACACATTCAATAAATAGAATTATCATTTCAATAGTTGTTGTTGCCTAAATCTTCAGAATTTATTATTTCAAAAATTTATTCAAGTTCATATTCAATGACTACACTAATAATTCACTAAATTTTATCTCTAACCATTTTTGTTCAATAATTATACCAAATTCTATAATTTAAAATAGTTAAAAATACGTGTTGTTACATAACCTCAATCTCCTTATCTATATTATTCTATTTAATTTATTCTAATTAAATCTCCTGATAATGTCAATAAAATTAGGGGCGTTACAAAAAGCCATTAGCCAAGCATCAAAGAGTTTTGGATCGATTTGCTACATGCATTTTCCAGATGAAAAAAGACATTAGTTAGAAGATAAGACTATATAAGGAATCTTCTTGAGATATAGTACAGAATAAAAAAGGCTATAAATAACTTACAAACACAAAAGCTCACTATTAATTGAGATGTCAAAGTTGATGAGAATGCTGCTTGGAATTGGGATGAAGAAAAAGTTGAGAGAGAAAACATTTTCGTGCTGGTACAATATTTTCAAGTAGAAGTGGAAGAAGTATCAAAGAACCAAATACGCTCCATTCACCTCCTCAACAACAAAATTATCCACCAGAGTCTACACCGAGAAGAGTTAGATCTTTATTAGATATATATGAAACTTGCAACTTGGCCATACTTGAGCCTAAAAGCAATGAAGTAGCATTAATGCAAGAAGAATAGGTCGAGGTAACGAAAGAGCATATAAAAATAATTGAGAAGAATGATACTTTGGAATTAGTAGATTGCCTTAAAAAAAGATATCATTAGAGGAAAATAGGTTTATAAGACAAAGCCTATCCCAGATAGCTCAACACAAAAGTACAAGGCTAGAATCATTGCGAAGGACTACTTATAACAATATGGAATTGACCATAATGAGACATTTACTTCAATTGCATGCCTCGATATGACTAATGCTCTAATAGCTCTTGTAGCCCAAAAAGGCTGGAATATTTTCCAACTCGACATCAAATCTGCCTTCCTATATGAGGTATTAGAAGAAGAGATTTATGTAAAGCAACCACAAGGACTTGTGAATAAAGGAAACGATGGTAAAGTGGAAAGACTAAGTATAACATCCCATATCTAGACGCCAAAAGCTAAGCGCTACAGATGTTGTAGTCATTCATAGTATTAACTTCTAGTGACGAAAGGTGGTAATGTTATGGGTATCCATAATATTAGAAGCACTTGAATTTGGAAAAAATCACAGATTTTCAAAAACAATTATTGTAGTGATTACATTTCAAACAAAATCATATCCAAGTTATAATATCCCAAAACGTATGCCTAAGTAATGTTCAAATATAATTTTACAATAATGCGCCAAGAGCGACATATGACAATGCCCCTTTAGACCATCAAAGCAATATAGACATACTGTCTTAATGCACAGCAGAAACAAAACAAAAGAAATGAATTCCAAAATTAGCTATCCATCCGCCACCTGCTCGTCTCCAGAAGCTTTATTGGCCAAAACTACGAAAACCTGAAAACCTAAACCCTCAGCCTACTTAGATAAATTTTGAGCATCTGACAATATATGGGGAAACAAAAACTTCGAGTCAGACATAGAGACTAGTATGAATAATTCTGTTACATCTTGGTTACTGATATTAAGTGAGACCACGCTGCTTGGCGGAATGAGTTTCCCCTCACCAATATCCTTTTTCAAAACATATATTTTGCAAATCCTTCCCTACAACCAAACTGGTTAATCAACTGATTATAATAATAATATAGCAAGACCCATTATGAAAAACATGAAATAAATAGACTAACTGTCCGAAATCTAGGCTAGCTACCTTTAACTGGATTAACTATCCTAAAACTGATATACCAAAATAGCAATATCCTTTATGCTAATAAATGGACTATATGTCCATAAAAAAGTTAAAAAGTGGACTAGCTGTCCTTAAATAGTAGCAAGGTCCGTTATGCTAACAAATGAACTATTTGTTCATAAATTGGGCTGATTGCCCTAAACTGGACTAACTATCCGAATTTAAATAGACTGACTATCCAAATTTTTGTTGTGTTAACTGCCCTTTAAATTTTCTTCGAAAACATTTTTAAAATGATTCAGTCCGTCAAATCATACGTATACAAGGAAAATTTATTCTTAGCTTTACTTTAAGCTATTTTGCCATGTTATGTATACTTTACTCAAAATAATGTTGATGATGTTCAATAATGATTGACTATCCTTTTAAAATAAGTTAAAGTCCTTTATAACTTTAAATACTTAGGCTACCTTTGAAAGACCCTTTCGAAACCATTGAAAAACCCTTTCGAAAGCATTAGAATAACTTTTCCTTTCTTTTCTCCGAAAGCTTCAAAATATCAGACATCCTCCTTTAAAATATTTTAAATACCGCCTTTCGAAAAACATAGGAAAAACCGTCCTTTTCATTTTCATCAAAACCCTAGGGAACCACCCCTTTCTAAACCATTCATAAAACACTTTCAAAACAGTCAAAACAATCCTTTCAAAAACACTTTGGATTCAATTTAAAATACGTGGATACCTTTCGAAACCATTCGAAGTTAACTACTTCGAAACCCCCTTATTTTAAAAATGTTTCGATCGAAAACATTTGGATTATGCCTTCAAGTACAGCAAAAGGATCAGAAAACCAATAGAGTCGAAAGCATCTGCTTCGAAATCATTTCGTAAACAAAGAAGTGATAGTGTCGAAACTATCCCTTCAAAAGAAATGGAGAGGTGGTCAAATTTTAGAAAGCAAAAAGGTCCCCTCCGAAACCATCTGGATCAAAAGGTACGAAGCGGCAGCTATAGCTTTTGACTCAGTCGAAAGCTGTCATTTAAAACAAGAGTGCAACCCAATCGAAACCATCATTTCAAACCATTTCACTTAGTTGAAAGCTAACCAAGTTGAAAGCAACTTATTCAAAAGCAATCAGGCATATTTTCCTTTAAAACAAAAAAATTACTTCACCTCTTTCATAATCTCATGGTTTCGACCCTATACCTTTCGCCCTCTTCCAATTCACTATGTACCACTTACCTGATACCATGTGCATTGATTTCGAATGTGTCGAAAGGTAAGGAATAGAGGTGGAACCATGCTTTTATTTGTACTTTAAAACTATGCTTTTGTACCTAACTTACCTTGTTTGTCTAAATCTGATTGGTTGCCAGATTTTTCTTTTCAAAATTGTTGTCCCTTTCCATATTTAACAATTTAAACATTTTTATAAAAAGCCCATTCTCCTCTATAATTATATAAAACATTTAAGTCCAATACCTTAAATAAGTTTATATACCATTACAACATTTAGGAAAAATCTAAAAAAATTCTAAAAAATCACTTTATATATATTCTCTAACATATAAAAATTTCAGATCCAAATAATCAATTATTTTCGCGTAAGTAATTTATAATCCAAATTATTATTTCTTTGCTAGAAAATTCATATTAAATCCATAAAAATTTCGAAAAATCAGAAAATTGAAACCAATCTCTAGAATATCATTTTAGATCTTCATAAAAATTCGTAAGGCCATTGGATGTCATTTTATAAGGTTTTCATCTCAAACCATGTCATAAAATTTATATGAACATTCATAAATCATAACAAGTATATATATATATATATAATCATTCTGTCATTCAAAAACATGGCAAATCATATGCAAAATATTCGGATTTATTCTTCAAATTGAAACCAATAAAAATTTGAGATGTAGACGTTATTCACCTTAGCTTTAAAGATTAAAGGAGCTTGAGATCTGAATGGATTTGATTTTGAATTAGCTTTTCCTTAATTTTTCTTCCCTTTTCCCTGTAAATGGTGATCGACCTTTTTTATAAAATTTTGAAATGAAAATGAACGTGTATAATACACGGCCTAAGGGAGTAGATATAGGAATAGCCTCTCCCCTATTTACCCCTCCTCTCTTCATTTTACACCTTTCTTTAATTTAGTTATGTTAAATGGCAAGGCTACCTTAATTAAAATCAAATCTCAATCTACTAACCAACACATTATTTTATTTAATTCAACTGATTAAATATCCTAAATAACATTATCAAAAATCTAGAGTGTTACAGATTCCCCTCCTTAAAGAATTTCGTCCTTAAAATTATGACAAGGCACACAATAAGTCAAAAAAAGGTAAAACGTACCATCAAACAAGTTAGGACAAGTATCCCCAATCCCGCTTTCAACCTCCCAAGTACCGTCCCAGTCATCGTCACTCCATTTGACTTTGACTAATCTGACCGTCATGGTTCTAAGTCTCTTCTCATCTCTTGCAACAATGCGAACTGGCTTCCTCACTATGGTCAAGTACGGTTCTACCACTAAATCATCCAGCACAGTCAGTGCAATAGTAGTATTCGGGTCTCTAACACTCTTTCTAAGATGATAAATATGAAAAACATCATGGATACCTACCAAACTGCTCGATAACTCAAGTCGATATGCAAACTTCCCGATCCTCTGAAAAATAGAAAAAGGTCCAACGAACCTTGGAGATAACTTCCCCGATTTCCCAAATATGATCACACCCTTTATAGGTGATACTTTGACGAAAACCTGATCCCTAACTGGGGACTCTAAATCTTTCCGTCTCTTATCTGCATAACTTTTTGCCTAGAATGAGCCTCCTTCATTCTAGCCCGAATGACCTCAATCTTTTCTACGACCCCTTTAACCAGATTTGGACTAAGAATCAACCTATCCCCCATCTCCAACCAACAAACGGGAGATTTGCATGGCCTTCCATACAAAGCTTCAAATAGTGCCATCCTAATACTAGTCTGATGATTGTTGTTATATGAAAATTTGACTAGATGCAGATGGTCTCATATGATCCCTCCAAATCAAGAACACAAGCTCTTAACAAGTCTTTTTAGATCTTGTTAACCCTTTCCATTTTCCCATATGTCTGCGGATGGTAAGCGGTACTCATTTTAAGCTTGGTTCCTAAAACTTCCTTCAGACTCTTCCAAAACTCACTAGTGAACAAGGGATCTCTATCACTAACTATACTGCTAGGAACTCCATGCAGTCTAACCATATTCTTCATAAATAACCTTGCTAAAACAGGTGCCTCCTGGTTGACCTAACTAGAATGAAATGGGCACTCTTGGTCAGTCTGTCCACGATGACCCATATATTTTCATTTTCTCTATTCGACCTTAGCAACCCATCAATAAACTCCATAGAAATAGAATCTCACTTCCACACCGGAATGTCTAACGGCTGAAGCTAACCACTTGGCTTCCGGTGTTTGGCCTTTGACTGCTAGAAATTCAAGCGCTGCTTTACACAGAAGCCAATGTCGTGCTTCACTCCTTTCCATAAGAAACTTCTCTTCATATCCTGATACATCTTAGTACTTCCTAGATGAATTGTGAACTTCCAATGATGGCATTCCTCCAGGATTTCTTTCCTTATGTTTCCTACACTTGGAACACATAATCTTCCTTTCTTTCTCAACCACCCATTCCGATCAGACTGAAATCATTCAAATCATCGCTCTCAGTTCCTTCTCTAAGCTTTCTGATCCATTTAGCTAAAACTAGATCCTCCATCTGCTTAGAAACAATCTGTTCAATCAACACTGGTTGAACTTCCAAACAAGATAATACAATTGTATCCCCACTAGACCTAGCCTTAGATCTCCACTGTGCTCTGCAATCTGCTAGTGCTTCCAAATCTTTCCACTCGGCTATCATCGCAAGCACTGTATTTTGATGTTTCATGCGAAGTGCATTTTCAACCTTATTGCCTTTCCCTGGTGCGTACTCAATCCCAAAATCATAAGCGGCTATGAACTCTAACCATCTCTGTTATCACATGTTCAATTCCTTCTAAGAGAACAAATACTTCAACGACTTAAGATCTGTATATAACTCAAACCTTTCTCCCAAAAGGTAATGTCTCCAAACCTTCAAAGCAAAAATAACTGTAGCTAATTCTAAATCATGTGTTGGATATCTGATCTAATGCGGTCTAAGCTGTCTAGAAGCATAGGCAATCAATTTACCTCTTTGCATTAGCATAGCTTCTAATCATGTTCCATATGCATCAGTATAAACCACCAAGTCGTGATTTCCCTCCAACACAGGTGCATGGGTCAATAACTGTTTCAAACTCTGGAATACTTCCTTACACTTATCAGTCCACACAAACTTCGCATCCTTTCTCGTCAACTTGGTCATCGGTGCCGCAATTCATGAGAAATCCTTAATGAATCTCCGATAATAACCAGCCAACCCAAGGAAACTCTTTATCTTGGTTACTATCTCGGGTCTCTTCCAACTATTCACTGCCTCAATCTTAGTCGGATCTACTGACAACCCTCTCTCTAAGACTACATGAACAAGAAACTTCACTTCCTTCTTCCAGAAGTGACACTTCGAAAACTTCATTTTCAGTTGATACTGTCTCTATGTCTCAAGCACCACTCTAAGATGAACTTCATGCTCTCTCTCATCATTAGAGGAAATCAAGATATCATCTATGAAAAGCAACATGAACCTATCCAAGTGATCTCAAAAAATATGGTTCATCAAATCCAAAAAGAAACCTGGCGCATTCGTCAGTTCAAATGACACAACTAACCATTCATATGACCCATATCTTGTCCTAAACGTCATCAAAGGTATAATATCCTCTACTACCCTGAGCTGATAGAGGCATGTTGCCAAATCCAACTGAGAAAATACCTTTGTTCCACTCAACCGGTCGAATAAATCATCAGTCATGGGAAATAGATATCGATGCTTTATCTTCCCCTCATTCAATTTATGATAATCGATACATAGCCTTAATGATCCATCTGGCTTCTTAGAAAACACTACTGATGCACCCTAAGGCGAACTATTCAGCCTAATAAGACTCTTGCCTTGTAAATCCACGAATTGCACTTTCAACTCCCTAGTCTCTGAAGGGGTCATCCTGCTCAGCGACCTACTCACTGGTTCTGCTCCGAAAACCAAATCTATTTAAAAATCAATAGCTCATTTTGACGACAATCCAACTACAGGCTCAAAAACATCTATGAATTCTCCAACCATGAAAACTCGACTCAACTCATCATCTGAGTCCATAGCACCCAACAAATCAAACATTTCACTGCTTGAACTTTCTACGGTAAAAACAATCATGTCGCTACAATCCAGGTGTCTATGAGATATCTTCCTATCCTGGAAAAATATCCTAGCATCCTACTCACTCAACCAATCCATGCCAAGGATAATCCCAAACCACACAAAATCAAACACATGCAAAATGCAAGAAAAAAGACGACCTAACCGGTCAAACTCTAGTTGGTCACATCACAACCCTAGAGATGCATACCCTCCTATTGGATTCGCAACCCTTAAAGAAGTAACTAAATATATGGGTTCAAGGTTAAGCTTATCTATCAAACATCTAGATAAAAGAATGTGATGCACCAGTACTAAATAAAACACTAACAGACATACCATGGATCTCAAGCATACCTCCCAAAACTTCCTTTCCCTCTCCTGGGCTGTTAGCATAGAAGAAAAAGGCTCCAATGCATGCACCTTTCCCTTACCATCTCTAACGGGCTCCTTGCACCGGTTCTTTTAATAGCCAATCTGGTCAAGTTGAAGCACCTGACATTCTTTCATTTAGCCACATCCTTTGTCTTTCCATCATAACACCCATTAGCACAGTGCCCTTCTTGTTGCACTTATAGTAGACATCTTAGGCTTTCCTTTCTTAGTCGCTCCACCCATCCGAGCACCTCTTTTGGGAAAGAACTTCCTCTTCTGGCCCTGCCCAACCTGGACATCCTTAGCCTTAAACTTCTTTAGAGACTCAAGAACCTCCTCCTTCCTCATGGCCATCTCCGTAACAATATCAGAAGGATCCCTAAGATGAGACAAAGTTGCCCTGGACAACTTAGGCTTCAATCCTCCGATGAACTTCTCATTCCTCTTTATCACTATATTCACCGAAGCATACCCGTACCAGGCCAACTCTTCAAACTCCCTGGCATACTCTACAACTAACATATCTCCCTGCTCTAACTCACCAAACTGTTTGATCAGAGCTGAATGTGTCATAACAAACATGAACCTCTCTTCGAACCTCCTCTCAAAATCCTCCTAGGTCATTGTCTCTTAATCCATTGTCATAGTCATACTATTCCACATGTACAAAGCAGCTACTTGAAGCTGTCTAGATGTCAATCTCCTCTTCTGCTCATCACTGAGCCCCAAATCTGAAAAAAATCCTTTCGTATTGCAACAACCAGTTCTCCACCTCAATGGCATCTTCCGTTCCCATAAATGGCTTCCTACTAAGCTTAACATAATCTCCACTCATCTTAGAAAAATGGTTAACCACTGGAACTTTTGAAACCCCCTACTCCTGCAACATTTCCTCTTAGCTCTCCGGCTGCAACTCCTGCCTACATCATATTCCCAAAAGACCGATACATAGCTTCCACTCCGACCCGTGGGACCTCAGTACTAACATTCTCAACTTTGGCCTGACTTTGAC
Organism: Allium cepa; assembly: GCA_030765085.1. Classification (NCBI taxonomy): domain Eukaryota; kingdom Viridiplantae; phylum Streptophyta; class Magnoliopsida; order Asparagales; family Amaryllidaceae; genus Allium; species Allium cepa. Next base: position 1,051,140,952 of record CM060941.1, read on the forward strand.
CTCTCCCAGCATTAAGTCTGGCATTCCCTTTGGTGCTTCTGTATATAAATCTTACGAGGCATAGAAAAGATAACCTAAGCAAAGATATGAAACTAGAGATAAAGCGCATACTTATATATAACAAATACAAGTATGTTACTAAAGCGTTAACCTAAAACCGCAACTTTTCTCTAATTCCTTTGGATTTTATTTTCAAAGCTATTTTTAGTTAAAAATTTTAAAAAAACTATGCTCTAAAACTACGTTGTAACATCCTGTATAGGCCAATAGCTAAGCGCTACATATGTTGCAGTCATCCATAGTATTAACTTCTGGTGATGAAATACGGTAATGTTATTGGTATCCATAATATCAAAAGCACTTGAATATGAGCAAAATCACATATTTCCAAAATCAATAATTATAGTGCTTATATATCAAACAAAATCATATCCAAGTTACAATATCCCAAAACATATTCTCATGTAATGATCAAATATAATTTTACAACAATACACCAAGAGCGACATATGACGATGCCCCTTGGATGATAAAGAAATACGAAAATACTGCTTAATACATAGTGAAAACAAAACAAAAGAACCGAATTCCTAAATTAGCTAACCGACAACCATCTGCTCGTCTTCGGAAGCTTTATTCGTCTAAACTACGAAAACTTGAAAACCTAAACCCTCAGCCTACTCAAATTTATTCTGAGCACCTGAGAGTATAAGGGAAAGTAAAACTTTAAGTCCGACATAAAGCCTGGTATGAATAATTTTGTTACGTCTTGGTTACTGATGTTAAGTGAGACCACATCACTTAGCGGAATGGGTTTCCCTTTACCAATATCCTTTTTCAAAACATATATTTTGCAAATCTTTTCCTGCAACCAAACTGGTTAATCAATTGATTATAATAATAATATAGCAAGATCCATTATGCTAAAAACAGTAAATAAAATGGCTAACTGTCTGAAATTTGGGCTAGTTGCCCTCAACTGGACTAACTGTCATAAAACTGATTATACCAAAATAGCAATATTCTTTATGCTCATAAATGGACTATTTGTCCATAAAATAGATAAAAAGTGAAATACTTGTCGTTAAAAAGTAGCAAAGAACTATCTGTTCATGAACTGGGCTGACTGCCCTAAACTAGACTAACTATCCTCTGAGCCGACTGCCCTCGAAATGGACTAACTATCCGAATTTAAATGGACGATTGTTCGAAATTTTCTTTGGGTTAACTACCCCTTACATTTTTCTTGAAAACCTTTTCAAAATGATTTAGTCCATCAAATCGTACATATGCAAGGAAAATACATCTTTAGCTTTACTCTAAGCTATTTTGCCATATTATATATACTTTACTCAAAATAGTGTTGATGATATTCAATAAAGATTAACTATCCTTTTAAAATAAGTTAAAGTCCTCTATAAATTAAAATATATATGCTATCTGCCTATTCATTATATTTGAAACCTTTGTTCAAAACCTTTAAACAACCCTTTCGAACTCATTAAAGGTAACTCCTTCGAAACCATTGAAAGACCCTTTTGAAACCATAGAAAAAATCCTTTTGAAAACATTGGAATAATCTTTCCTTTCTTTTCTCCGAAAGCTTCAAAATATCAGACATCCCCCATGAAAATCTTTTAAATATTTCCTTTCAAATAACTTAGGAAAAACCTTCATTTCCATCTTTGTTGAAACCCTGGGGACCACGCCTTTCGAAACCATTCGTAAACAACTTTCGAAACAGTCAAAACAATCATTTCGAAAGCACTTTGGGTTCAATTTAAAACATTTGGATACCTTTCGGAACCATTCAAACTTAACTACTTCGAAACCCCCTTTCTTAAAAACGTTTTGATCGAAAACATTTGGATTATGCCTTCAAGTAGAGGAAAAGGATCATAAAACTAATAGAGTCGAAGGCATCTGCTTCAAAACGATTTCTTAAACAAAGAAGTGATGGTGTCAAAACCATCCCTTCGAAAGCAATGGAGAGGTGGCCAAATTTTAGAAAACAAAAAGGTCCCATTTGAAAACATCTGGATCAAAAGGTAGAAAGCGACAGCTATAAATTTCGACTCAGTTGAAAGCAGTCATTTAAAATAAGAGAGAAACCGAATTGAAACCATCATTTCAAACCATTTGACTTAGTTGAAAGCTAAATAAGTTGAAAGCAACTTTACGAAAGCAATAAGGCGTATTTTCCTTTAAAACCAAAATAATGCTTCACCTCTTCGAAACTCTATGGTTACGACCTTAGACCTTTCGCCCACTTTCAATTCACTACGTACTAGTTATCCAATACCATGTGCATTGGTTTCGACTGTGACGGAATGGGAGGGATAGAGGCGGAACCTAGGTGCTGAAGGAGACGAAACAGTAAAATGGCTATTTATTTGTACTTTAAAACTATGCTTTTGTACCTAACCTGCATTGTTTGTCAAAATCTGATTGGTTGCCAGATTTTACTTTTCAAAAGTGCTACCACCTTTCCATATTTAGCAATTTAATCATTTTCATAAAAAGCCTCTTCTCCTCTATAATTAGGTGAAACATTTAAGTCCTATACCTTAAATAATTTTATACAACCATTAAAACATTTAGGAAAACTCCAGAAAAATTTCAGAAAATCACTTTATATATATTTTCTAACATGTAAAAATTTCAGATCCAAATATTAATTATTTTCCCGTAAATAATTCATAATTCAAATTACCATCTTCTTTTCTACAAAATTCATACTAAATCCACAAAAATTCCGAAAAATTCCAAAAATTGAAACCCATCTCTAAAATATCTTTTTAGATCTTCATAAAAATTTGCAAGGCAATTGGATCTCATTTAATTGGGTTTTCATCTCAAACCATGTCATAAAATCAATATGAACATTCATAAATCATCAACAAGTAGGTATATATATATTTATATATAATCATTTTATCTTTCAAAAACATTGCAAATCATATGAAAAAACATTCAGATTTAATCTTAAAACCAAAATCAATAAAAATTTGAGACGTAAATATTATTCACCTTAGCTTTAAAGATTAAAGGAGCTTGAGATTTGAATGGATTTGATTTTGAATTAGCTTTTTCTTTAGCTTTTCCATAATTCTTCTTCCCCTTTCCTTGTTAATGGTGACCGGCTTCTTTTATAAAAAATTTGAAATGAATATGAACATGTACAATACATGGCCTAAGGGAGTAGATATAGGAATGACCTCTTTTCCAATTTATCTCCTCTAATTCATTTTAAACCCTTCTTTAATTTAATTATTTTAAATGGAACAACAACCTTAACTAAAATCAAGTCTCAATCCCCTATTAACCGCATTATTTATTTAATTCAATTGACTCAATATCCTAAACTATATTACCAAAAATCTAGTGTGTTACACTAAAAAGGCTTCGTATTTCCTAAAGAAAGCTCCTCGAGCATGGTATAGTGAAATTGATCAATACTTCATTGACCAAGGATTCAAGAGGAACAAGAGTGAGCCAACTTTAAGAGCCAAGGTGAGGGTGATATTCTCATTATCTCACTATACGTAGATCTACATGGGAAATAATTTAAAGATGATAGTAGCATTCAAAGAAGTCATGATGAAACATTCGAGATGATCGAACTTGGTTTGATGAAGTACAACCTTGGCATAAAGATAAAGCAATAGAAGGAATGAATATAATCTCTCAAAATAATTACATTGAAGCACTATTAAAGAGGTTCAGGATGAACAATTGCAAGCCAATTGTGTAAAAAAAAGGAAAAACTACAACAAGATGACGAAGCTCCAAAAGCCAATGCAATGGATTATAGAAGTCTAATTGGAAGCCTCCTATATCTTACTAATTCGTGACCAGATACCATATATGCAACAAGTCTTCTATCAAGATTCATCCAGAGTCTACGCCCTAATTCATCTTGGAGTAGCCGGAAGAATTTTAAGGTATTTATAAGGCATAAAGGAGTTTGGTATTTGTTATAAAACCATGCCTAATTCAAATTTGATTGGTTACACTAATAGTGATTGGGCAGGTTTTGTTGATGACATGAATAGCACATCGATCTATTCCTTCTCATTTAGTTTAGGAACTCTTGGGAATCTAAGAAGCAAGCAATAGTTGCACAATCATCAGCAAAGGCAGAATATATGGCAGCAGTTGAAGCAACAAGTCAAGCAATATGGCTTCGTAAAATACTTGGAGAAATGGGTGAACAACAAGATGAGTCTACAATAATATAGGGTGACGACAATCAGCAATAGCGACGAAGAAGAATCCAATTCATCATAGTCGAACAAAACATATAACTATAAAATATCACTTCATTGGAGAAACAGAAGCTACTAAAGAAATCAAACTTAAGCATAGTCGGCCCAAAGAATCAATTTCCCAAGTCCTACATTATTTTTTAGTCCTTATTGTATAACATTTCAATTTTTAAAATTTTCATTTTTATATATACGCATAAATCAGACATAAAACTACAACATAAAAAATACTAACTTTTTATACAAAAGTTGCAACATTATGTAGGCTATAATAATTAATTTAAAGAAACATAAAGCATACCAACTTTTCAAACAAAATAATTGTCAACTTTTCTACAAATAATTCAAAGAAAAATACTTCTTGCATTTTTCTACAATGTTATTTGATTTTTCTTTTAATCCATCGAGTTTACAAACTAGTGTATTGAATACAGGCAAATGTATTGGGTTTTGCCCAAATGTTCAAGTGTAGGGTTTCCAAGCAAAATAATATATCAATATAAGCTCCTTAATATTTGTTAGTTTATTAGCTTATTAACTTATACTTTCAAATTTCAATTCTTAAATAATTGTTTACGAAAACTAATTGGTTATTACTAAATACTAGTAAGCCATTAGTTTCAGGCACTCTCAATTTCAATGCAGTCTAAACCAGTAGAAGGGTTCTTAAAGTTAGAAAATTAGATAACGCTAAAATAGAAATCACATATATAATTAGCCAAAGTAGTAGAATTATAGAAGAGGGCAGCAGTTGGACATCAAATATGCAACATAAGATGCCACATAGGAGGAGACGATGGATCGACAAGGACCAATAGAGTAGCAAATTAGGCAGCATCGAATGTTCAGAAACCTTAGTTTTTTTGGGTTTAAGTCGTATGAGAAATGGAGATTTATTTTTTCTGGGTTTATGAAACTAAAAAAGGGTAAAAGTTTCGCATTTAAAATTTCTCTTGAGTAGCTGACGAGCAGCAAAACATGACTTTTGACTAAAAAGATATATTTTCTGGGTTTCCTTGACCAGTGGGCTGCCCCCAGCCTAAGGGCCTGATGGGCTTGCCCTTTGGCCAGCCCTGAACTTAAGTACATCACGATAGAGGATTAAGTTACAGATATATTCACGAAGGCATTACTTAGAGCAAGATTTGAGCAGTTGTGAACTATGCTTGATGTTTCGAAAATTTGCGTCAAGGACGATTGTTTAAGAGCGATACAAATTTTTAGGAAGTTGTGAGCATTCTCTTAGTGTTCTCTAGAAAGTTGGAAAAAATTACTTGTGTAACCATCCATTACCGACTCTTTGATTTATTAGGACAATTCTATCTAGAATGTTCTAATTAGAATCTTCTATCTAGATTATTCTATTGTAAAATGAAGTCTATAAATATAAGCTTATACATACATTGTAACTTGTATCGCAACGTAACAAAATTTTAAAAATTCCAAGAACCATTTCTTCATCAAATCTCTTACTTAACTATTCCAACTATTTCATAATTATTTTCGTTCTATTCCTACTGCTATTAATTATTATCCAAGGACTTGATATTAATGTTGTGTTAGGCATCTTTAGAAGAGACTTACTAATTATTTGAATTCATTATGGTTGATTTTTGAATATGGGCATATATGATCAATCTTTATTTTGTACTATTTTCGACTAATTCGACTATATTATCAGCCAATTTTAATAATATTCATATCGAGTTTGAGACCAACTTTAAGGATTAGTAAAAGAATATCTTGTTTGTATTTTGACTGTGTGGATCTTAATCTTGTATTTGTGAGAATTACAGCTGCCTTTATACGTTTGAATGTTTGCATAAAGTTATAAAAAAATTAAGAGGTGAAATAATTCAAATTGCAAGAGTAAGATGATCATAAGGTGAAATATTTTAGAGGCTTTCAAGGAAGTAGTACTCGTAGGGATAATCAATTTTAAGGAGTTCATTACTGATACAGATAAATGTTTTGTCAAAACAATATGAGGAAATAAGCATTCTTTGTATGCTTGATTACATAAAGTAAAATCAAAGTAAAAATAAATGGGTACTATATATAAAAATAATATTACTTCAAAAGTTAAAGGAACTCAAGTTATTATTTTTATTTTGGATACTCTATTTATTCATAGTATAACCAGTTTAAGAATATTATTAATTATTTTTAAGAACCAAATAGCTATTGTCGAGCTCACTTCATATTCTGTGTAAAGAAGAGAATCTGAAGCATGACAAGATAGAAAATATCCATTTAACGTACATTGTAAATAAAGAAATAAAATTAGTTATGAATAAAGAAGTCCCTAAGGGTCTAAAAGTAAAGAAATAACATAGTTAATGATTGTTTCTTTTATGAAATGCATGAACATATAAAGAGAATTTTAGGAGATATCACACATATCATATCTACAAAGATGCATTTGTTTGATACTTTTTTTATACAATCACTTAAGACAGATTTCAATTTCTATTTCTGATATGAAAAGATTTAGTTGTTATCGTTTCTTTTGAAATAGTAAGATTAATCTATCAATAAATTCATACATTATTGAAGTCGAACATCTTGATATTTATAATAAATACATCTTATAATGAAGCATTGAATTCAAATATGGTAAGTGATGTAATTATTTATTTCACCTTACTAAATAATTTTAAAACAGAGCACTAAAGTTAGCAAATACTTTATTAATATTTTAGGTGATTTAAAAACTATAAGCCTCATGAATCCGCACTAAGGAAAAAATTTAAAATGAGAAATACAACAATTTTTCAAGGACATCAAGTTTAGGCAGAGGAATAAAGCATGGATCATTGTCTTTAAAGAGAATAATTATCTTCGATTGAACAATAGTTACTTCTTCGGATAATGTATAAGATTTGTTTATTTTGATTGAACAAGAAGTATATCAGGAACTATAATAAGACAATGTTAACAGAATTCTCTTCAAGTTACAGTTAATGTTTCAAGAAAACAACAACCTCAAGATATAAGTCACTAAGAAGATCCACTTGAAAAGGAAGAATATTTTTTTGGATAATTATTTAGTATTTTTACACAAAGGAAACCGGCTAATTGATTATGAATGATTATTCGAAACCAAGAGAGATTTAGTAGCTAATGTGGAAAGATACCAGGCTCGTATTTGTAAAAGACTATTCTCAAAAGGAACTAATGATTTTAAAGGGACTTTCTTTTCGGTTTACTAAAGACTCTTCACAATAATTATGGAGTTTTTTTTGGCATATTTTGACTTTGAGCAATATCAAATGGATATTAAAGTCATGTTCCTCGATATGGACATTGATGAAACAAGTAAATGAATTCACTTTTGCGTTGGAATAAATTTCTCATCAACGGTATTTTAATTTTCATCATATTATTACCTCATTCGGCTTTGAGAGAAAACGTTGTAGATAATACGTGTGTCATTTGTTCTAAGAGAGTAATTTTTATTCCTAATTTTGCAGATTGATTACATATTGATTGTTAACATTATTCAGCTATATCGCATAAAACTAATATATTTCTTTCGATTTTTTAATAAAAAAAATCTTGGTGATGACTTTTTCGTATTGAGGACCTAAACACGCTATTTTATTATCTATGACATGATTACCACAAAAGAGATATACAGACAAGTGCTTTAAAAAAAGAGGTTTGGTATGAAAATTGTGAGTCAGTTGATCCTCTTTCGCCAGAAGAAACAAACTTTTCTTATATAGTGGAATAAGAACATCTTTGAAGTTAAAAAAATGCAAAAGATTCATCATCCATTTGTGATGTAGAGTCTAATGCATGCTAAGGCATGTATTTGTACGTATACGTATACGGATATTGCATGCAATGTTTTTTTTTACAGATATCTTAGTGATATAAAATTGAATCATTGGTTGGTAACCAAAATGGTTGCGAGATATCTTTAAGGAACAAAAATGTTATATGCTCACGAATAAAACATCAGATCAGATGGAGATCATAAGGCATTACGATCCGAATTTGTTGGACACCAAAAGATAGAAAAGATCCACTTTAGACTACAATATTTATCATCGTCGTCGTCATTATTATTATTATTGGTGGAGCTATATTAGGAAAGCTGTCATAAAAACACTTAAAAGCCTCCTGCACTATGAACTAATTTGTTTCCTGTTATGAGGCATCCATTGATGAAAATAAATGCAAACTCTATGATAGCTAATCCGCTTACAAAAGGATTGTCATCTAAGTTCTTTCATGAACATGTTGCTCAAATGGGTGTACTTTACATGTAAGGATATTTTGTTCAGGTGGAGTTTGTATTTGGTCTAGTCGTATGACATTGCTCATGCTTTGGTTATAGACATATTTGGTTCTTTTTTTTTTTTTTTTGTTGATCAGAAATAAAGGAAAGAAGTCTTCTTTATATTCTAGGTTACTCAACTATTGAAACTTTTTGATCTCACTAAAGTAGGATCAATTGAAAATAGACATATATATCGTCCACATTTCACGTGATATCAACGTTACGCATCCATGATTAATTTATATCGTTTGATTATGTTGATAGGTACGACTATTGACTGGTTTAGTTACGCCAAATGCAACGAAAGCCGTTTTGATTTTTTGTCTGCATAGTCAATGAACGAAAATGTTTCGAAAACACTTTATGTTATAAATAGCATATTTTGAAGCTCACAAATTTGGCACTTGTAGAGATTGTTAGAATATTTCAACATTTGGATCACATATGTAAAATAAAATACGTTGTGCTGTTTTGATTTAAATTCTAGTTAAAGTTAAAATCTCATATGCAATTCTAATTGTCATGATATTGATGATACTAAAGCTAAAAGGCTTAAGGATTTTATTGTCATGATATCAATATTAAATCCCGGATGCAGTTCTAATTTGTTGAAGGAACAAATTAAAAAATGCATGCATTATAAATAAGTGGTTATATACAAGTTCTAGTTGTTCTTTTAAACTTTTTCAACCAACTGTTATGGATTTGGATATGACTTGCGCTAATTTATTTAAAAAAAATTCAATTAAATCAATATGATTTATCTATTCATCTAGGGTTTAATGATTAATTAATTTTACGGTTCTAACAAATCAATAAATATGTTTGTGTATGCACGCGCGTGTGTATGTGTGTGTATGCATATATGTGTGAATGTAAAATGGAGGGTATATTCCTTTTAAACTAGGTAGTCGTAATGAAATAGAATGTTCTTAATTATTAGCAATTTTGCTACCATAAAAGTTGTATAAGCCATCTATATGAACTAATTATCTATTGATATTACTGTCAATATGCTAATCTCTAAATCATATTCAACTTTTGTCTTAATTAATATTTAAGCCAGAGTGAATCTAGACTTGTAGATTCTGATCGATTTGCATCAACATTTCTAGGTTCAGAATTGCATCAGGTGGAAGAAAGAAAAAACAATAATAGTAAGTGGTATTTAACAAAAATCGTCGACTCCTTGTACTATAGCTGCACAGGAAGTATTTTGTTTATTACATAGGATGATGTTATTTAAATATACAAGTGCCAAGGAGTTCAAGAGATAGTGTGACTTGGTAATCTGTCCTTTTGGTTTCATTAGTTAGTCTGTAAAGTAATTGATATCCAGCGACTGTTTCACTTATTTGCATGGTCATGATCCGTTGCAGGATCCAAGAGGAAAAGTGTTAGTTATAATATTTTGATAATATTAAGAATTTTGAATATACATGCATTTGTAGCAGTAAAACAATAAATAAATGTGAATGTGGTCCAAACAGATGAGATGCCCATTATAATCATATTTGTCCTAAGCAGCTGCCCAAATTGAAATTGGGTTGCCAGGGTAGAAGCAGTGATATTCCATGTTGGTCGTATTATACACACACACATTGATCTGGATGCAAGTTAATCTTCATATGAATCGGTGCTAGACAGCAAAATCATTAGCCGGCTATTGTCGTCTTAGCATCTGTACTGCACAGACAGACGTGTCATGATCATGAAGATAAATATAATGCATTCCATTTTGCAATTATAGTTGGATCTTCTTTAAGAATGTGGAAGCGTGTGAACGAGTGCAGCTTTAAGCTTTTACTAGCCAAAAAGAAAGAGATAAAAATAGAAGAGGATAAAACGGTGGATCATGGATGGCAGAGTAATCATATAAGAATAGCCAAGCCTGTTATTTTAATTAAGTGTTTGAAACAAAGACGAATGTAAGTAGGGATTGAAAACAAAGAAGAATGTAAGTAGGGATCGATACGAACTTGTTCTACACCATTTATGTATTATTATTATGGACGGCATGTTCGGTAGGAAAATCATTTCCTAGGTTAAATAGGTGAAGAGTTGTTTAGCGTCAAAGTGAAGTCCACGGTATTTGTTGGTAGCCCAAACTTTGGTTTACTTCTTTGGTATGATGATTGCTTTGGGGTATTTTTCCACGGTTTTAAAATTGAATCAAATCAAGGGCAAAAAATCTGCGATGATAAGTAATGGAAATTGATAGAAACCACTTTCATTATGATTAAGATATCTCTGGTTGACAATGAATCATCTGTTTTACTGGTTGGACTCACTTTGGAGAGGCCTCTTATGCATTAAGAAGATAACGCAAAGTGTGTGTCAAGAGCAGTTCAAACCACTTTGTTACGAGAAGAAGTTATGGATCGTCCAGTGGCGTACCCAGAAAATCGAATCATTGGAGGCGGAACTTTAAAAAGTTAACAATCTTGTTTCCATAACAAAAATTAGCACATTTTTGATCCACAAAGGTCATATATTATCTTTCAATTTAAGCATGATAAAATATTACGACATAAAATGTTCATAAACAAACCCTTTTGGATTTCATATTCTGGAGGAATGATATCGTCAATTTCAACGGCCACTACAAAAGAGACCGGCTATTCCAACGGCTCCCAGCCGTTGGCGGCCGTTGGTAGCCGTTGGAATAGCGTGAACGGCTGAACGCTATTCCAACGGCTTCCAACGGAAGATACAGGGCTATTCCAACGGCATTTCCAATGGCTACCAACGGCAATTAGTCGATGGAGGCCGTTGGAAACCGTTGCAATAAAATGATCAAACAGCTGTTTGTAGCCGTTGGTAGCCGTTGCTAATCTGGATGAATTTTTTTATAACAGCGAGTCGTTCACCTTCCAGCCACACATAAACAATATATATCAATTTCCACTCCATTTCCACTGCATTTCACATATATATATATACATATATATATATATATATATCACATATCCAACACATTATACCACAAACAATATAAACAATCAAAAATTAACATCAAACGTTACATTTTCAAACCAAACTCCAAGTTAATATGTACATAAACAACAAAATCCTCACCAATACCAACTCCACTCCATATTCAAGTCAAAATATACAATGCAAACAGTTAAACCTCACTACCTCAAAGTCAACATATACACAATAACCATCAAACACAATCCTCACCACCTCAAAGTCAATATATACAATAACTAACCACAAAGACAATAATCATCATACCTCTCAAGCATCATCCCCACCTCCGGAAGCACCAGACGACGAAGGGAAGGAACCATACCTATGCGCGTTCTCCGCTAAACGTTGATTCAGCTTCTCCATTTGTATAGTTGTAGCTGCTCAACCATCGCTCTAAGCTCTTTTATTTCTGCTTTGTCACACGCCTTTTGAGCTGCCCGAACCTACAAATAGAATGTGAGATGTTCACATTTGTATTATAATTATTTTATTAAGCAATGCATATTTTAAAATATAAAATGTAAATGACGTGATCTTAAGCAATGCATATACCACAAAAAATGCATATTTTATTAAATGATAATGGTGCGGGATGGTAAACCACGTATATGTTAGATTTAACTTAGGTAGAAATCATCATATGTATAGTGTATCTATAGGTTAATTTATTAAATATAATATTGCAACATTTATAAGATTACCGCTTGGTTTCCATAGCCATAGCGCCTATTCCGCTGCGTCGGATCCATGATAACGTCGAAAATATTATCTTGCTCCTCTACCTCAACTCATCGCGATCCGACTCTTAAAGCAGCTCTGCCCATGCCTCCTGAAACTTTGTTTAAAATAAAAAACAATTCAGGTTAAAAGTAGTAGAATAGGATTTAAACTTATTGATATTAATAAAATAAGATTTAAAATATGCGTACATATGCAGCCGTCACCTTATCATCATAATCCCACTGATATGTAATATTGCCAGCATTGTTTGCTTGTCTTGATGCGTGGGTGTGGGTAAATACCTTCATCATAGACACGGGACGTCCAAGCGATCTTTCCTGCAATAAATAATTTATATATTTTAATTTTTCGTAGCTAATTACTGAATTGATTAATATACAAAATGTAATAACGATTTAGATTCGTAATTGATAAATTTACCAAGTCCTCACGGTGATGCTGAAAAGACTTGGATTCACCACGATGGGTTACATGATTCCTACTTCTATTGGCGGAGTTCCTCTCCGACTCCACCTGCAATTTAAATTGAATATTATATTTACTAATTGCGAAATAATTAACTATATATTTGGTAGATTTACCTTGAACTCGTCAGCCTCCCACCAACTCATCCAAAAATCTCATACGGAAGCGCCCATCCAGTTCGGTTTCTTTCCCGATTTTTTAAGAGCTGACATTACCTCCCTGTAATTTTTGACGATCTTCGAATTCCAGTGGCGCTGAACCATGGTGACATCGAGCTCCGCCAAGTCCACTTGCCCCTGTACAAAGAGAAAATATTACTAATTGTTCATTTATACTTATTCATATAGTAAAGTGGTATAAACTCACTAGTAAATCCTGCCAGATGGCCTCCCAGACTTGGTTAAGGATCTTACTCCAGTTAGGCCAGCAAACAGTCATCCTGCTCATATATAATTGCTTGGAAATGCCAAGCATAACTCCTAAGGGCTCCAAATCAAATCCCCTGTGTTAAATATAAAACAAAGCTTTAGACAAGTATATATGTATGAACAAATTTATATTGTTATCATTTTAATTTTGATACTTACGCTCCATCAGCCTTCGGCTGCAAATATACAAGTGGTCGAGCCGGAGGCTCACCACTACTCTCGCCGACCGAGCGAGAAGAGCCATGACGTATGGAGCCTGACATAATACCTGTTGAAAGTTTCATTTTCAATTACAGATATAAATAAAATGATGATGATATGTGGTGCAAGCTATCCTATCTAATTATTTTCATAGATAGTTTTTTTTTCTTAATGAGATAGAAAGAGGAATTGGCCATGATATATTTGATCCATACATAATATCATGAAAAATGGATACAAATTTTTGACTGCTACTTAGTATTGGCAATGGGTCTGAAAAAGTATCTACAAGGGCGAAATTTAGATATCACCACTTTGTAGAAAATCGTTAGGTATGAATATATCAGATACCTGTGACTCGATTGGTGAAATAGTCTCTTTCCCAAAAAAATATGTTTTTTTTACCGACGCACAAAGAAAATATTTTGTTGCGAATGAACAAGATGTTGAGGAATTGTCCATATAAAGTCATTTTTAATTGGTAGTGCATGTAATGATGATGATGGTATGTGATGCGTGTGCTTGAATAATTGTAAAAGTTACCGGATATTACTCAGTCCTCGTCGTTTTCTGATTCAGACTCGGTCTCGTGTTCTATATCGTTTTCCTCTACAGTCTCAAATGCTTCAACTAATACATTTGTTTCATCATTTAATTGTCCAAAATCAGTTTGATCGTCTGTAATTGTGATTTCAACATTTTCCTCGATATCTGCTTGATAGGCTTGTTCTTTTGCAATATTCTTTCCATCGAATGTAAATCTCACCTTGGTTTTAAAAACCGCAGACTAATCCGCTTTATCTCTTTTTAGAGATGGATAAGGGGCGTAATAAACTCGTAGGGCTTGTTTGGCTAGTACAAAAGGATCGTACTGCTGATAACGGGAGGTATGTTTTATTTCTATAAGATTATAGTTTGGATGCACGTTAATACCAGAACCTGGAACATTGCCGAACCAGTTGCATCTACACAAAAAAACTTCCTCCACGGGTCTTATAAAATATGTCAATTGCAAAATCTGGGTTAACACGCCGTAAAAATCATTTATATGAGTATTAGGATCATCACTGCCTTTAATAAATACACTGGCAGTGTTTGTTAATTTTTCAACACCGTATTCTTTAGTGTTGAATTTATATCCATTAACGAAAAATATTGGATACATTTTAACTTTCCTTTTCGGTCCCAACGCCAAATGTTTTAATCCTTCATCGACCACATTATTTGTAGGATCACAAACGTTGTTCGAAAACCAAGTAGCGAAATTTTTGCTTAAATCGCCGTTTGGATTTTGTGATTCATAAACACTACAAACAAAAACATAACATATTGCTTTATTATTAATTTACACATGCAGTATTAGATTAAATTTATCAAAACTTGTAATCTGATAATTACCTAATAAATGGTGCAACTTCTGGACAATTAAGAAGAATATATGTGTGTGCTACATAGTAATCTCTATCATCTAACCATACTTCTACACATTTTCCAACATGTTGATCATGTTGTTTAAAAATAGATAATATTGCTTTAGAAGAAGAATCTTGTTCAACAGCCTCATCATTAGGTGCAACACTTTGAAATGATAACTTCACATTATCATTGAAATAATAAAAGAAAAAGAATGATGCTTCTTCTTTGATATATGATTTGCAAATCGAACTTTCAACTCGAGCTTTTTGTCTCACTTTTTTCTTTAAATGATTTAAGTACCTAATAAAAAATATTTCATATCAATATTGATTTTTATTTATAGTTAAATTAATATTTACGTACTTAGTATTAATAACATACCTCTCGAATGGATACATCCATCCATATTGCATAGGACCTCAAAGACGTGCTTCAAATGGAAGATGAACAGGTAAATGCTCCATTAAATTGAAAAAAGTTGGAGGAAATATTTACTCCAATTTGCAGAGCAGTATAGGGATTTCTACCTCAAGTTTACGAAAACGATCAAATTTTAACGTAGTTGAACAAAGCTCCTTATAAAATAAACTAAGTTCTGTTATAACCTTCCAAACTTTTACGGGCAACAATTCTTTGAAACCGACGGGTAATAAATTTTCAATCATTACATAACAATCATGGTTTTTCATCCCACTCAGTCTTCTGTTCTTATAGTTGACACGTCTACAAAGATTAGATGAAATTCCATCAGGAAATCGTAATCCTTCCACCCATTTTAACAGTACTTTAACTTAGTTGTTATCTACTTCATAACATGCTTTGGGCTTTTTAGTATCATTTGGCTTCATATGAAGCTCAGGACGATTACATATTTCTTCTATATCACGTCTTGATTTCAGATCGTCCTTAATCTTGCCCTTAACATTCAAAAGTGTATTAAACACATTATCGAATATGTTTTTCTCGTTATGCATCACGCCAATGTTATGACGGATTAAGATATTTTTCCAATAAGGCAACTCCCGGAATATACTCTGTTTGCACCAATTATGAAACGTCGATTTACCTTGGATTTCAATTTGCTGCCTGGTTTCATGTATCTTTGGATAATCTTTTACAAGTTCATATATATCTTCACTTAACCAAATCGTTGGTGGTTGTAAAGTCTCATGTCTATTGGCTATGAAGTTTTTTTTGTCCCTTCTAAAAGTATGGTTAATATGGAGAAAACATCGACGACAATCAAACCATGAAATTTTTTCCCATGCCGTAAAGAAAATGCTCGTGTTTCTTCCATACAGTAAGGACAAGCAAAACGACCGGACGTACTCCAACCATAAAACATTGCATATGCAGGAAAATCGCTAATAGTCCATAACAAAGAAGTGAACGTCTGAATTTTTTTCGATACATCGTATGTTTCAACTCCTTCATACCACAATGTTTTCAACTCTTCGATTAGTGGTTCTAAGTAAATATCGATACCCTGTGTCGGATCATCGGGGCCAGGGACGATAATTGTGAGAAACATATATGAAGTTTTCATACACATCCACGGGGATAGATTGTAAGGTGTAATGATTATATGCCAAGATGAATATTTAGAACCAAACTAAGAAAACGGTGAAAATCCATCAGTACACAAACCTAGTCTTACGCTACGGCTCTCCGCTGCGAAATCGGGATATCTTATCAAAATACTTCCATGCTTCTCTATCAGATGGGTGTATTAACGTACCTTCTTCATCACACTGTGTCATCTCATATAATGTGATGTTACAGATGATGCATATAACCTTTGAAGTCTATGAGTGATAGGTAAATAATGCATACGCTTGTATGGAACTTCTTTTCCCTTTTTTCCTTGGTTTGTATCTTTCTTGATTACATATTTTACAATTTCGAAGACTGACATCATCTTTCCAAAACAACATGCAACCATTTAGACATGTATCGATTTTTGGATACGGACAAACCGAAAGATGACATAAGTTTTTTCACTTCATATTAATTTTCGCACATTAAATTATCTGATGGCATATGGCGTTTAGCAGCTTGTACAACAGCCGTAAATCCGGCTTCTGTGAGGTTGTACTTTGATTTCATTGCAATGTACTCTGCAGTTGCCGATAATTGAGTGCCGCTAGTACATCCATTCCAAAGATGTTTCTTAGCAGCATCCAATAAATCATATTTTTTCTCCAACATTTGGTTTGATGCAGCACGATCTATGGAAGCACAAGGCTTAGACCGTGCATGGGTTAAGCTAGGTCGGCCCCGACCTAAGGAAGAGGAGCTACGAGTTGAGGAAGCCGCGTTGAGTTATCTGCGACCTAAAGACTCAAGTCGGCTACGACTTAAGAGCTTAAGTCGGCTACAACTTAACAGAAGAGGAAGCAACCACGACCTAACTAAGTCGTTGAGGAGATATGCGCAGGAAGATTGGGGGCTTGAGTCGGCATGCGCTTAAGTCGGTCATATGAGCAGGTGTTGGTTGTTAAGTCGCAAGTCTTTGAGTCGTTATATGTTAAGTCGTTGCTGTTGGGAGTCGTTCATTTTTTTTGAGTCGTTATATGTTTAAGCCGTTAACATGTGTTGTTAAGTCGTAACCCTGTGTTGTAATTTGTTTTCTTTAAGTCGGAAGTCATTAGGTCGTATACGACCTAAGTATATAAAGGTGTTTGTATTTTTTTTTAAGTCGTTGCCTAGGCCGTAAGTCGGCATGAAGTTGAGTCGGTTAAGCCGTGTGTTTGATGAGTCGCTGCTGACTAGGTCGCGCCTTTAAGAGTTGGGTCGTGCTTGGTGTTAAGTCGTTGCCGACTTAAATTGGGTCGTAAGTCGTACATGACTTAAGGTCTGGGGTCGGTGTGAAACTTCTATAAATAGGGAGTGAATTGTAACTTTTAGGTGGTTGATTTTTGAATAAAATTTCTTGTTGATTGCTGTGTGCTTTCATCCTAAATTGGTAGTTGAGTGTAATCTCCTATCTCCACTTTCGGTTATTCGTGTGCGCTCGAATCAACGATTGTTGAAGCCGATTCGCGGAATCAAGTGCGCTTGATCAACGCTTGAAGAATTGAAGATCTTCTCTCACGGTATCGTGCGCGATCAACGTGTCGAAGATAGCTAGAATTCGGTATCTTTGTGATCAACGAATTTGGGCATTTCAGTATCTTCAATCCACCGATTGCTACATTTTCATCGTCATATCGATTTTCTGTTTAATCCGCTGCGTCAGTTTGGTATCAGAGCTTGTTTTAGCCAATCATAGCTAAATCGGGTCTTGGAGCCAAGTATTTGAAGTTTGAAGTTTATGTTCGTCGTGTTCATATTGAAGTTGCAACAAGTTTGGGGTGTTTGATCCATAATCATTTGGATCAAAGTGTGGAAAAGGTGTTTGAATTTGCGTGGGATGGTTTGCACGCCAAAGTGAAGTTCGAAGCAAGCTTGAAGCCGTGCTAGTTGATTTGAATTGTAGTTTTGGAGTTGTTTTGTTTGAAGATTTTTGAAGTCAAATTTGTTGAAGTCAAATTTGTTGAAATTTGGAGATTTGTAGAATTATTTGTTTGAAGTTCAATCACGCCTCCGAGACGAGCTCAACGTCATCGCAATATTAATGCTTTGTATGGAAGAGAAGAGGCCGATGAAATGGAGCAACGAATCAACGAGAGCTTCATTGAGAAGTTGAATGAAGGAATTGGTCGCTTAGAGAGAATGATGCTTGAAATCAATCAAAGTAGAAGAAGAGTTTCACCTGAATCGAGCCATGGGAGAAGTAGAGCTTCGATACATTCAGATCGGGAGAGAAGAGAAGACCATAGAAGTGTTGATAATCGTGAAAGGAATGTTGATCGAAGGAGTGGTAGTAGAGATGTTGGAGGTCATGATCGACATCGATATGCTTCAGATTTTGATGA
The DNA here is from genome assembly GCA_030765085.1 of Allium cepa. Lineage (NCBI taxonomy): Eukaryota > Viridiplantae > Streptophyta > Magnoliopsida > Asparagales > Amaryllidaceae > Allium > Allium cepa. The sequence goes on from CM060941.1 coordinate 1,051,159,652, forward strand.
GGAGTTTGATGGTGATAGGGGAAGTGTTCATTATCGAGATAGAGAACAAACACGACGTCAGAATCGAGATGTAGATGATGATCGTCGATGGGAATCAGGAATGAAGATGGAAATTCCAGAGTTCAAGGGTGGAATGGTTGCTGAAGAATTTTTGGATTGGTTATCTAATGTTGAAGAGATCTTTGATTTCAAGGAGGTTCCTAAAGATCGTCGAGTGAAGTTGGTTGCTGCTAGATTGAGGGGAAGAGCTTTGGCGTGGTGGCAGCAAACTAAACTTACACGAGAACGGATGGGGAAGTCAAAGGTTGAGTCTTGGGATAAGATGAAGAGGTTGATGAGAGCTACACTTTTACCTTACAACTATCAATCACTTATGTACCAGAGATTGCAGAATCTGAGGCAAGGGACGAAGTCAGTTAATGATTATGCAGATGAATTTTACCAACTCATTGCCAGAAATGATATTATGGAGACGGAAGAACAGCTGACTGGTAGATTTGTTGGAGGACTGAGAATGCAGATCCAGAATATGGTTAATATGTTTGATCCAAGATCTGTGGCAGAGACACATCAGAAAGCGTTGGCTTGGGAGAAGCAGGAAAGACGTGGAGGTGGTGTATTTACTAATTCTAACTATCAAGTGAAGGGTGCCAGTGGAAGTTCTAATGTTTCTAAACCTATCAGTAAACCAGTTGTGAAGGAGGTTGAGAAGGCAAAGGTTAATAGCAGTTTCAAATGTTACAATTGTCAGGAGTTGGGTCACAAAAGCAATGAATGTCCAAAGCCGAAGAGGAGAGCAATGGTTGTAGAGGTTGAAGAAGAGGATGTGGAAGCTGAATGTTCTAATTCACCTTATGTTGAGGAGGAAGAAGACTTATTGTCCGGGGATGAAGGATGTAATTTGATGATGAGAAGATCTTATCTTACACCGAAGCAAGAGGAAGATTCTAGTTGGTTGAGGAGCAATATTTTTCAGTCAACATGCACTATTTTAGGAAAGGTTTGCAAGTTCGTCATTGATGCTGGGAGTTGTGACAATATTATCTCTACTGAAGCAGTGAGGAAGTTGAACTTGAAAACTGAGAAGCATCCTAAACCGTACAAGCTAGCATGGTTAAGGAAGGGTGGTGAAGTGAAAGTTGGGCGAAGAGCTTGTGTGAATTTTTCAATTGGGAAGAAGTACAAAGATGAAATCTGGTGCGATGTTGTAGACATGGATGTGTGTCATCTGTTGTTGGGCAGACCATGGCAGTTTGATAGAGCAGTACAACACGATGGTCGTGCTAACAGCTATAGTTTCATGTTTGAAGGTACTAAAATCACTTTAGTTCCCAAGAAGCAACAACAGAAGGAAAGCAAGCTAGAGGAGATTGAAGAGATGAAAATTTTGCTATCTTTGAAGGAGTTTGTTAAAGAAGTTGAAGAGGAGCCTGAAGTCTATTTGTTGATTGGATGAGAGAGTCATGAAGAGGTTGAAATTCCAGAAGAAGCAAAGCCAGTTTTGAAAGAATTTGAAGATATATTTCCAGAAGAGTTGCCTAAGGAGTTACCACCACTGAGAGACATTCAACATCAAATCGATCTTGTTCCGGGAGCAGTATTACCGCATAGACCACATTATCGAATGAGTCCGAAGGAACATGAGGAGTTGCGAAGGCAAGTGGAAGAGTTGCTTGAGCAGGGACGTGTTCAGGAAAGCTTGAGTCCTTGTGCAGTACCAGCATTGTTGGTGCCGAAGAAGGATGGAACATGGAGAATGTGTACCGATAGTAGAGCTTTGAACAAGATTACTGTTCGTTACAGGTTTCCTATGCTTAGACTGGATGATTTGCTAGATCAGTTGAGTGGGGCTACTATTTTTTCGAAGATTGATTTGAAGAGCGGATATCATCAAATTCGTATTAGACCAGGTGATGAGTGGAAGACTGCTTTTAAAACCAGGGAGGGTCTATACGAATGGTTGTTTATGCCATTTGGCTTATCAAATGCACCTAGTACATTCATGCGGGTGATGAATCAAATCTTTAGACCATTCATTGGGAAATTCGTGGTGGTATATTTTGATGATATTTTGATATATAGTGGAAGTACAGAGGAGCATGTAGAGCATTTGCGGAAGATGTTGATTATTCTTCGTGAGGAATAATTTTATGCTGCTACGAAAGAAATGCGTGTTTATGACGCATAGTATTTTATTTCTGGGATATGTTGTGTCAGGAGAAGGTATCCAGGTGGATCAAAGTAAAGTTGAAGCTATTAGAAATTGGCCACAACCGAGGACTATCACTGAAGTTAGAAGTTTTCATGGGTTGGCATCATTCTACCGAAGATTCATTCCACACTTCAGTAGCGTGATGGCTCCAGTTACTGATTGCATGAAAGGGAAACAATTTGTATGGTCAGAGGAAGCTGGAGTTGCTTTTGAGCGAATCAAGAAACTGTTGACGTCTGCACCTATTCTTGTATTACCAGACTTTCAGTTGTTGTTTGAGCTACACACTGATGCATCTAAGGTTGGAATCGGGGGAGTGTTGAGTCAGAAGGGACGTCCTATTGCATACTTTAGTGAGAAGTTATCAGGGGCAAAGATGAGATATAGTACGTATGACGTTGAGTTTTATGCTGTAGTGCAAGCAGTGAAACATTGGAGACATTATCTATTCCATAAGGAGTTTGTTCTTTACACAGACCACGAAGCTTTGAAACATTTGCAGGGGCAAGACAAGATTTTAGCGAGACATGCATCGTGGATTGCCTATTTACAGCAGTTTACTTTTGTTGTCAAACACAAATCAGGGGTGACGAATCGTGTGGCTGATGCTTTGAGTAGGAGGAGTCATTTGTTGACTACAATGAAAGTGGAGGTGATAGGGTTTGAATTATTGCCAGAGTTGTTTGAGGAGGATCCTTACTTTGCAAAGCTCGTCGAGAAAATTAAGGATGGGGATACTGATGAATTTGTGTTGGTTGATGGATTCTTGTTCAAGGGGAATCGATTATGTATTCCAGACTGTAGTTTGAGAATGAAGATTATCAAGGAGTTGCATGAGGATGGACATGTGGGCCGTGATCGTACGTTGCATTTGGTTTCTCAATCTTATTTTTGGCCGTCGATGAGGAAGGAAGTTGAAAGGTTTGTTCAGAGATGTCATATCTGTCAGGTTTCGAAAGGAACAGCGACAAATGCAGGGTTGTATATGCCGTTACCTGTACCGACTAAACCGTGGGTTGATATCAGCATGGATTTCGTTTTAGGTTTGCCTAGAACTCAAAGGGGGAATGATTCTATATTTTTTGTGGTAGACAGGTTTTCAAAGATGGTACATTTTATTGCTTGTAAGAAGACGGCGGATGCTGTTCATGTTGCTCAGATGTTCTTTAAAGAAATCTATCGTTTACATGGGTTGCCGGAGTCTATTGTTTCAGACAGGGATACCAGATTTTTGAGTCATTTTTGGTTTAGTTTGTGGAAGATGGTGGGAACGAAGTTGAATTTTAGCAGCGCTTATCATCCGCAAACAGACGGACAGACCGAAGTTGTTAACAGATCATTGGGAAATTTGTTGCGATGTCTTGTGAAAGACAATCTGAAGAGTTGGGACATGAAGTTATGCCAAGCAGAGTTTGCACATAATCATGCGGTTAATAGAAGCACAGGTTACAGTCCATTTCAGATTGTATATTCAAGTTTTCCAAGGGGACCACTGGATTTAGCAGTAGTACCACAACCAAAGGGGACGGTTAAACGAGCTGTAGATTTTGTTGATGGATTGACTGAATGTCATCAAATCGTTCAGAAACGATTGGAGAAAGCGAATGAGAAGTATAAGCAGACTGCAGACTTGAAGCGACGAAATGTTGAATTTAACGAAGGTGATTTGGTGTATGCTGTGTTAACAAAGGATCGTTTTCCAGCGGGCGCTTATAACAAGTTGAAAGCCAAAAAAATTGGTCCTGTAGAAGTTGTAAAACGAATTAATGAAAATGCTTATAAGTTGAAGCTGCCAGAAGATGTATATACTTCGGATGTGTTCAATGTTAAACATTTAGTTCCATATCATAGAGATGAACTTGTGATAGAAGAAGATGGTGAAAATTCGAGGTCGAATTTCTGTCAACCGGGGGAGGATGATGCAGCACGATCTATGGAAGCACAAGGCTTAGACCGTGCATGGGTTAAGCTAGGTCGGCCCCGACCTAAGGAAGAGGAGCTACGAGTTGAGGAAGCCGCGTTGAGTTATCTGCGACCTAAAGACTCAAGTCGGCTACGACTTAAGAGCTTAAGTCGGCTACAACTTAACAGAAGAGGAAGCAGCCACGACCTAACTAAGTCGTTGAGGAGATATGCGCAGGAAGATTGGGGGCTTGAGTCGGCATGCGCTTAAGTCGGTCATATGAGCAGGTGTTGGTTGTTAAGTCGCAAGTCTTTGAGTCGTTATATGTTAAGTCGTTGCTGATGGGAGTCGTTCATTTTTTTTGAGTCGTTATATGTTTAATCCGTTAACATGTGTTGTTAAGTCGTAATCCTGTGTTGTAATTTGTTTTCTTTAAGTCGGAAGTCATTAGGTCGTATACGACCTAAGTATGTAAAGGTGTTTGTATTTTTTTTTAAGTCGTTGCCTAGGCCGTAAGTCGGCATGAAGTTGAGTCGGTTAAGCCGTGTGTTTGATGAGCCGCTGCTGACTAGGTCGCGCCTTTAAGAGTTGAGTCGTGCTTGGTGTTAAGTCGTTGCCGACTTAAATTGGGTCGTAAGTCGTACACGACTTAAGGTCTGGGTTCGGTGTGAAACTTCTATAAATAGGGAGTGAGTTGTAACTTTTAGGTGGTTGATTTTTGAATAAAATTTCTTGTTGATTGCTGTGTGCTTTCATCCTAAATTGGTAGTTGAGTGTAATCTCCTATCTCCACTTTCAGTTATTCGAGTGCGCTCGAATCAACGATTGTTGATGCCGATTCGCGGAATCAAGTGCGCTTGATCAACGCTTGAAGAATTGAAGATCTTCTCTCACGGTATCGTGCGCGATCAACGTGTCGAAGATAGCTAGAATTCGGTATCTTTGTGATCAACGAATTTGGGCATTTCAGTATCTTCAATCCAACGATTGCTACATTTTCATCGTCATATCGATTTTCTGTTTAATCCGCTGCGTCATGGTTCCTCTTCGACGTTAACATCGTCGTTATTAATTTCAACAGTAGGGAACATTGATCGTGCTGTATCTTCAACCATATGTTCTATGAGATTCGTCATACTAACTTCATTACTAATGACCTCTGTTGACTGTTCTTCTTTACGTATTATAATTTCTCCATGACGATCCCACGTTAAATAGTTGGTTACGAAACCATGTTGGCACAAATGAATCCTAACCATATTCGGTACTAAATGCTTCAACAATTTGCACCTACTACATGGACAACGTCATTTCCAATATTACTTAAAGCAAATTCGACAAACACATTTACCCAGTTAAGAAAATATTTACTTATTGAGCATCTCATTTCTCTTCTTTGATACATCCAGCTCCGATCAATAAAATAATTAACCTTTTTCCTACTGTAAAACCTATGATCAATAATAAAAAAATTATTAATCAAATTCGATAAACACATTTATATTTTACTGTTTTTTATAATCCATTTTCGTTTATATACAAAGTTATATTTCTTGATATTTGTTCACATTTTTGTACCTTTTGTGATGGTCGGTCATCCTACTTCCAATTACAAACACAATAGTAATTACATTTCTTAAATCATATCATTATAAGCAATTTTTCATAATTTCGACAGCACTTCCCCCGTGTTCCTTGTATCGTACACGTACGCATGTACATAAGGAACGAAAAGGACATGCAGTCGAAATTTTGTGAACAGTTTATAACGATATGATTTACGAAACGTAATTACTTTATAGTGTTTGTAACTTGTCCAGTACAGGGACAAATCCAACAGATATTGTATCAGATGAATACGAATGTCCATTTTGCAATAAAAACGAATATTCATACAATGATCATATACAACACTTGTCAGACGGAGCCAAAAATTCACTAAGGGATTTAAATTTTGTTTACATGTTACCGTTTTATTAAATTTACAAAATAAAGCATATTATGCATTATTTTATTTATATTCTACTATTTTACTAAATGTATAGTAAATTATATGATTTTTACTATTTCACAAAATATATAATTCATGTGTGTATATATACTAAATTGTATACTTATCTAATGCTAATATATTTTGTAAAAGATATAATTCATGTTCGTAAAATATTCGACTAATTCATGTTTGCCTAATATTTTACAAAACATACAAAAAATAATTTAAATAATTCCTAACTAATCTAATGCTAACTCAAATGCGCATTTACACTAAATTATCAAGATATGTATATATGTGCATAATATATATACACAAACAATTTGGACATTTGGATGGTACTAATTGTAATTAGCACTTAGTTTGGTATAATAAACAATTAATAGGCCATTAGATACAGCTATAACAACAAATTAACACAAAACTAGAAAAACTTAAAATTTTCGGGTTTCGGGCAAAACCTGATTTTGGAGATGTATGTGGATGGAGAGAGGCTGCTTGCGTTGATTGATGGCGTCGGAGTGGCTACCGGTTGCGTGGGGAAGCTGGTAGTGAGAAAAGAGGAGGAGTGGAGGAGGGTTTTGGTGTTTTTTGGGAGGAAGAGGATAATGATTCAGCTCTCGGCCTTGCTGCGGGTTTAAACGAATATTTCCAACGGCCGCAAACGGCTGTTTTTCTAACGGCTACCAACGGCATGTTAAAAAATAACGAGCCGTTGGTAGCCATTGGAAAATCCCGTTGGCGGCCGTTGGAAACCTGTCGTGGCTATATACTATAGTTCTAGTAGTGGGTTTTCTGAAATATCTCGTTCAATATAAGTTGTTAAACAGTCAATCATCATATCATCACCCAATCGGTTACAGAGCGAAGTCCTAATAATTTTCATAGTTGAAAAACTTTTTCAACTGTGGCTGTAGCGACGAGCAACAATAATGCTAACTTCAAAAGCAAGTATACTAACGGATAAAATCGATGCTTCTTTCTTTGAACATCTTTTTAACAAGTTCATTAATTCCCCCCACATTGGAAGTTGATTGTCAAAATGCAAATCTAGGATGTAGTTGTCAAGTTGATGATCAAGTTGCCTTAAATCATTTTGAGAGAAATCAAATGGATAAAATTTGGCAAATCGGATTATTTTTTCTTTAGTATATGATGAGAATGAATCACTTGGACTAAGACAAACCATACATAACAATAATTACGTATTTATCTCGGTAAACGGTTATTTAGCTCTTGAAGTTGCATATCTATCACTTCATAGAAAAGTTCAACACGATAATAATAAAAATGTGTCTTCCCTTCAACCTTACGACGCTATCTTCCTTGAACTACAAACAAGCTATCCATATCAGGGATGATATTATCGTGTTTAACACAAAATAAAGAAACTTCTTTAACCAATTTTTCCCATCCATAATCTCTCATATTTTGCAATTATTGTTGGGTTATTCTCACAAGAGTCATAGCATTTGTCATATGTTGATCTTTTTTTGCAAAGCTTGAGACAAATCATATGTGATTCCTAAAACATTCTTCATCAAGTGTAACTGAAAAGCAAATACAAAACTCTGTATGATTTGCAGTAGATTATCTGCTAGTCCTCTATGCTTATTATCTTTGGCATCCTCTTTAACGATCATAACAACTTTAATCATTGATGGAAATAAATTAAGTATGCTCATAAGCATATCACAATGAGAACCCCACCGTGTAGTTCCTGCATGTTTCAATGTCATTTCTTGATTCATACCTTGTCCAGTTAAAATATCGCCACTGCATATTCTTATGACACATTTTCAAATTGTTTCTCACGAAGTATATCTCTACGCTAGCATGAGGCTCCTACAGTATTAGATAAAAGTGCAACAACGTCAAAAGAGGTTGAAATGAGTCGATGATTTTCTACAACCACAACAAGTGTCAATTGAAGCCGATGCGCAAAACAATGAACATAATAAGCTGAATTATTATCCATCAAAATTAAACTTTTCAATCCATTTAATTCTCCCCTCATATTGCTTGCTCCATCGTATTCTTGTCCACATAAAATTGATATACTGAAACCATGTAAAGAAAATTGTAATAATTCAAAAAAGTTCTCTTTATTTGAAGATCCTTTAGATTCATCATATCCACGCAAAGGCAATCCTTGGCTAGGAGAAATCTAATGCAGTCAATCGTAGCAATCAAACAAACATGGTAGTCAACTTTCGTTTGATTGATTTGATTACACAAAGCTACTTTGATGTGTTGTTCGTGCTTCACTAAATCATTAGCAGCTTTTACACAATTGTTGTGTGCACTAAAATATGGCTCGACGTGCACATCAAACCTTTCTTTCTTTTTCCAATTTCAAAATCCTTCACTAAGAAAAGAATCATCACCACTTTGACCTTCAAGATCGGGCTTGAAAGGATAGCAATACAAACAAAATACTGATCTTTGTTTATGTTATACTTTAACCAAGTTGAATGGTCATTAAACCATGAAGAAACAAATCTACGCTTCTCATTTCCCATTAAATGCCATGGAAATTCATGTTTTTTTTTGGTTTACAAGGACCTTTTTGCGAATAAAATCATCGAACTTTCTCTTTTTCATTAGCATTATAGAGATGGATGTTTTTCTTAGTCAGGGATCAGATGGATACTACTCCAAATTACCTTCTAATTTTCGAGGAAGTTGTGAAGGAATGGAAGGAAGAGGTATAGGTGGAAGACTACTAGAACTTGATCCAGTTTCTTTTAATTTTGTGAAATAGCTCAACATGTTATTTTTCATATTCTTTGCGTACGAAATTCCTAGAAATCAATCAAAAACAAATAATGAGTTCTAATTTACTAATATATGGAAGCATTGCAAACAAATAAAATGAATAATTTAATCAAATTTAATTTCTAATATGAAATCCTATAAATAAATGAATTAATCATGACATAGCAATTGTAATCAATTTTATTAAAAACCTAAGATTTTATGTGTGCATAAGTATTGGCGTTGACATAAGTTTTTGACAAAAGAATGGGAAGCACATTAATTTTTTGACATTGGCAAAAGAAAAGAAAGGGAAGCATATTAACTTCTCCCAGGTATAGGGGCAGAATACCTAACACAAAACATGAAATTAACACAATAGCACTAAATAGATAATTCAAAAATCAAAGAATCCAAATTCAATTCAATACCTCAATTCGAATTACTGCCAACTTCAATCTCATGGAAATGAATCGCCTGGAATTTTGGAAGCCTGGAGTTCAATTGCGCCTGGAATCGCCTGAACTTCAATGCGTGCTGCGATGTTGTGTTGGGGTTCAATCGCGCATGCCGCCTGGATTTTGGAGTGGAATCGCCTGGAGGCTGGAGTTCAATTACGCTTGGAATTGTCTGGAGTTCAATCGCGACTGGAATCGCTAATCGCGACTGAAATTGCCTGGACTTCAATGCGTGCTGCAGTGCTGTGGTTCAATCACGCCTGCCGCTTGGATACTGGAGTGGAATCACGTGGAGGCTGGAGTGGAATCGACATTCAAAGAATCTTGCTTTTTTGCATGATAACTTTTATGCTAGTGCCCTAAGTTTTATGTTGCGTTCAAAGAATCGTGCTGGTGCACTAAGTTATTTGAGTTGTCAACTAAAAAAACAATAATCAAATTCCAGTTGGTGCGATGGCCCCCACTGGGCCTAAAACATGTCTGCCACTGGTGTCAACCTTTTTATTTTTAGTCTTTTCTTATCGATCAACCCCAAATTGTTTAGTATGACATTTTGAACATGTACTTAAACGATCATCGAATGAAGTAACGAAGAGTGCAAGGGTACTATATAAGATGATGCAAAACGAATGGTTCACGTATAGGGAGAATCTGATTTAAAACGAATGAATTATAGATGGATCGTTCTTTTTCTTTCTAATTTGTTCTAATGGATCAACCATGAAGCTTCATCATCGATTCGTTATCGTTGATATATAGGACTGGATCACAACCAATCCAACTTACTGATCCATTAAAAAGACAGATTTTTTTAGGAAAAATCCCTTTAGATGATCAGTCTAAGAGAACAAAAAATCCGCCGCAGTGGAAAACAACTGGATCGTGATTGTATTGAGACGAAACAAATAGAGATAAACACCAAAATAGACAGTCACAGATCTATGCAATGCAGAAAATAAATAATACCAGTATTTATAGTGGTTCCACTACAGCTAGGCAGTGCACGTCCACTTGGGGAGAGAAGATTTTATTAATCACTGAAAGATTAGAGTTACAAGATTGATTCACTTTTGGAGGCTATACATAAGAAGAATTAACAACACGGACAAAATTGTACAGAGTTTCGGCTCTCTAGGATGGCTGTCATTGTTGTCCAAAAGCTCCACTATTTATAGAGTGAAGATATAAGGAGGGTTAGCTGCTATATAGCATCCCTAAGGTTTGGTTCTGCATACCTAGTACAGCAAAGTCCAATAGCATTTGGTTTGGAAAACAACACTCAAGATTTGGACCGGCATGGTCTAATACCGAACCAAATATTTGGTTTGGCCTTGACTTGGTTCGACATTCTGGTTAGACACTCTTAAACCACCGAGCGAGATATTTGGAGAGGCACATAACTCTATTTGATTCAGTCAACTTCTTGAATCTGGATTCTAGACCGGCATATTAGCTTCACCGCTCTAGACTTTTGGTTCGGCAAAATACACTACATCTTCACAGCCCAATGAAGTCACCACCATCGGACAAGATATTTTGTACGGTCCTCCTCAATGCTGAACAAAACACCACTGAATGAAGTAGCTCGTTCGATTTCTACCCTACACCGCTCCAGCTCCACCAAACCAAAATAGTGGTTCGGCAGGGCTTCCTCCTTCCTCATCGATGCTTCTCTAATGGCTTTGCTCCTTCTTCAAATCACGAATTGGAATTCAAGTATCATTCTAGAAATCTCCACCTTGATACCATACAAGCCTTCCAACTTTTTCTACACCTTCATGCTCCATGCAATGGATACTTACCCAATGAGCTTCGGCAATGCCATCACCCATTACACTCCGTCAACGAACTCCGATAAGGCCACCGCTCGTCAACAAAGTGTTTGAAGTACCCATTCCATGTAAAATCTATCAATCTCCACTATGAAAACAAATGTCTCCATCATCGGACTCAACTCTCCCCCCGTGCCACCCTGTGACATCTAGCACTTTATTAAGTGAATCAAGTCCGAGCAATGCTCGAACTTAGCAACAAGCAATGACTTGGTAAACATGTCTGCTGCATTCTCCTTTGTGTGAACTTTCTGAAGACGAACTAGCTTCTCTTCACTCATCGAGATAAGAAACGACTCTCTCACCTCAATATGTTTCATCCTCAAGCTGAACATCAGATTTTTAGCTAAGTGAATTGCACTCTGACTGTCAAAGTACACATCCATGCCTTCATACATGAAGCCCAAATCAGACAACAGTCGCCTCAAATAAAGCGCCTCCTTAGCTGCTTCAACCGCAGCTATGAGCTCTACCTCTATAGTGGAGAAATCCACAATTGTTTGCAACCTCGCTTTCCAATTGATCACTGCCCCACCAATGGTGAACACATATCCAGAGGTTGACTTCCTTCGATCTCTATCGCCAGTATAGTCGGAATCACAAAATCCAACCAGACTGAAATCTCTTCCTCTACGGCCAAAGGCAAGTCCATTGTTTGGAGTTCCTCTAAGGTATCTGAAGATACACTTCACTGCTTCCCAATGCGTCGTTCCTGGATTCGCCATGTATCTACTCACCAATCCAATAATATCAGGCCTAGTGCAGACCATGGCATACATCAAGTTGCCAACTGCACTTGCATATGGTACCTTCATCATATAAGCCTTGTCCTTTTCCGAGATCGGAGAGCCTTTACTAGAAAGATGTATGTGCAAAGGTATGGGTGTGCTGATTGCCTTTTCCCCTTCCATGCTAAACCGAGCAAGCACCTTTCCAATGTACTCCTTTTGAGTGAGGCTCAAAAGTTCCAGCTTTCCATCCCTTTGGATTTCCATATCCAAAATTTTCTTTACTTCTCCAAGGTTATTCATTTCGAATTCCACTTGTAGCTTTCGCTTTAAACTATCGATTTCAGCCTTATCCTTGGAAACAATCAATGTATCATCCACGTACAAGAGTACGTACACCCATCTACCATTCTTTAAATGCTGGAAGTACACATAAGCGTCTTTGATGCTACGATCAAAACTAAGAGAAAGCATAAAAGAGTCAATCTTCTTGTACCATTATCTGGACGATGCTTAAGTCCATACAAAGACTTCTTCAATTTGCAAATACAATTTTTTTTCTCATCTACAACAAATTCTTCTGACTGCTTCATGTAGATGGTCCCATCCAAGTCTTCGTGCAAGAAAGCGGTTTTCACATCCAGTTGCTCCAACTCCAAGTCATGAGCTGGGACGATAGCAAGCAAAATGCGGATGGACGTATGCCTCACTACTGGAGAGAATATCTCATCATACTTCGATCCTTTCTTTATGAAAACCCTTTAGCAACTAACCTACCCTTCTATCTTTCATCACCCTTCACCTTGAACACCCACTTGCAACTTTTGGCTCAGCTTCCTTAAGGATGTGGTACCAAATATCAAGTCTTATTCTTCTTCAACAACTTTAACTCCTCTTCCATAGCACACATCCAATTCAAACTGTCTCATGACTTCAAAGCTTCATCAAGATCAAGCGGCTCTTCATGAACCACATATAGGGCATAGTCAAACTGATCACCAAGGTTAAGATTCGCAAACTGCCAATTACCATACCTTTCAGGCGGCCTAATAGTCCTACGACTAACGGGGGTAGGTACTGCTTCACCTAAACTCCTTTAAGCTCCACCTTGAACTGAACTTTCTCTAGATTCATGCACATTACTAGCACAACTAGAAGGTATCTGTGGACTATCCTGTGATGTTTCATCAACTGCGTTTTCCTCGACAGCATCAACAACAACTCTACTATTTGGCTAGAATACGGGAACTTCTTTCATCTTTTTAGGCCTATTAGAATCATCTGATGTGGTGGTAGATTCTCCTTCGGATTGAACATAACAGACTCACCAAAAGTAACATGTTCGGAATGAACAATTTTCCGATCAATGGGGTTCCAAATTCGATACCCTTTGATACCATCGGTGTATCCCATTAGTATGCCTTTGTATGCTCTAGACTCCAAATTGTCATCATCTGTATGTTGAATGTACATAGGACAACCAAAAACTCAAAAGTAACCAAGATACACTACTTTACCTCTCCACTTTTCCTCTGAAATCTTCCTATCTATGGCTGAGCATGGAATTCGATCTATGATACGCGCCGTAATTGATAATGGCTCAACCCAAAAGCCTCTAGACAAGCCCTTCGTCAATCTCAAGGAAGAAGCATTCTCCAACGGAGTTATGTTCATCCTTTCTGCAACCCCATTGGACAGTGGATTGCCGGGTGTAGCGAAATGTTTCTGAATGTCATGATGTCTACAAAATTCGAGGAACTCCCTATAGACAAATTCACCGCCATTATCATATCTCAGCACCTTCAACCTAAAACCAGATTGGTTCTCAACAAGCACTTTCAAGTCTTTGAACTTCTCAAAACTTTCTGAATTGGCCTTCATCACATACTCTTATACTTTCCAAGAAAAGTCATCGATGAAAGAGATAAAATACTTTGCTCCTCCAAGAGAAGGAGTAGAAATTTGTCCCCAAACACCTGTATGCACATACTTAAGTACTTGCCTCGATCTATAGAGTCCAACTCCAAAAGATAATTTAGTTTTCTTGCCTAACACACACTCTTGGCAAAAGTCCATCATGTCGAAGCTTTCTTCTTTGATCATCTTCCGTCTTCGAAGCAACTTTAAGCCCTTCTTTGAAATATGACCCAACCTGAGATGCTAAAGCTTTGTGGCATCCAATGCATGAGAACTATATACTCCAACACACAACTCTCCAAGAAATGTGGTTCCTTTCAACGAATGCAGATTTCGGAACACATCTACTTACATAAGAACTAGTGCACCTCTCGAAACCTTCAGACTATCCTTCTCGATGGTTACCTTGCATCCCAAAGATGCCAATTGTCCTAAAGAAATTAAGTACTTCCGAACATACCAGACATCTGTCAAAATGCGTATCACTCAGTCAAATATCCTGATCCTCACTGTACCTTCATCCGTTGTTCTAAAGCTAGCATCATTACCCATAAAAATATGGCTTCCCTCTCATCCAACAAAAGAACTAAAGTAATCGTTATTAGGTGTCATAAGGAAAGGCCCCCCTCCTCCGGAGTCCAGCATCCAATGGTCTAATACATCTGACACTGCTGTAGACAACACATCGTCAGATATAGACTTCTCCACCGCAAATGATGAAGATCCATCTTCTTCCTTCTTCTTCAAATCTGGACAATTCTTTTTCCAATGACCAGGGTTCATGTAGATAAAGCACTTTCCATCCTTAGACTTTCTTCTTCTGCCAATAACGGGCTTCATGGATTTGGAACGCCCTCTAGAGTGCCAAATCTTCTTATCTTCTCTATCACTTTCAACAAACAGACTGTGACTACTACTTCCACCTCCACTTCCTTCACTTGTCTCCTTCATCTGATCTCTCAAGCCCTCAGATAGAAGACTTGACTTTACATCTTCCATTATCAACGTGTCTCTAGCGAAGATAAGGCTGTTAGCAAAATCTATGTAACGCTCCAGAAGTAAACACAAAATAATCATTGTCATTTGCTCCTCGTGCATTTTCAAGTCAACAGTTTTCATCTTCATCACGAGATCATCAAAAAAATTAAGATGTTCCTTCATCGAAGTACTCTCTCTCTCATCTGCATGGTAAAAATGTCTTCAGTAATATCAAATGGTTAGTCAGAAATTTCTTCAAGTATAGTTCTATCTTTGTCCAAATGCCCCTAGTAGTGGTCTCACTGCTAATCTCTGAGATAACATTCTCTCCCATGGCCAGCTGTAAAGTAGTAAATGGCCATTTCTCCATCTCCTTCCTTTCCGCGGTGAGATGTCAACCGTCAAATCCTTGGAAGAAAATATTACTGGATGGACTTCATTCCTTATTTGAACAGCCTTCATCCTCCATTGCCACTTCTCGAAGACTTTATCACCATTCCATTTCTCAGTTACCAACTGCGATCCTAACGCGATACACATCCCTTTAGTATAGAGTCTTGTAACAACGGGAGTCGCTTCATCTCTTTCCATAGCATCTAACACTCCTCAATAAACCTTGCAGCTCTGATGCTAGATTATTGTGAAAAATTCTTTTAGATGATTAGTTTAAGGGAATAAAAAATCTAACGCAGGGGGAAACAACTGGATCATGATTGTAGTGAGACGAAACAAACAGAGATAAACAGTAGAACAAATAGTCACAGATCTATGCAAATGTAGAAAAATAAATAACACTAGTATTTATAGTGGTTCCATTACCGCAAGGTAGCGTACATCCATTTGGGGAGAAAAGAATTTATTAACCACTGAAAGATTAGATTTTCAAGATTAATTCACTTTTGAAGGCTATACATAAGAAGAATTAACAATACAGACAAAATTCTATAGAGTTTTAGCTCTCTAAGATGGCTGTCATTGCTTTCCAGAAGCTACACTATTTATAGAGTGAAGATATGATGAGGGATAACTTCTATATAGCAGCCGTAAGGTTTGGTTCGACAAAGTCCAATGGCATTTGGTTCGGCAAACAACACTTAAGATTTGGACCGGCATTGTCCAATATTAACCAAATATTTGGTTCTTTAACTTTGTTCAGCATCATCTAGTTCGGCAAAGACCATATCAATCTTGTTCGATACACTCAAACCACTGAACGAGATATTTGGAGCGGCACATCACTCTATTTGATTCGGTCAATTTCTTGAATCTGGACTGGCATATTAGCTTCACCGCTCCAGACTTTTGGTTCGGCAAAACACACCGCATCTTCACAACCGAATGAAGTCACCACCACTGGACAAGATATTTCGTCCGGTCCTCCTCAATGTCGAACAAAACACCACCGAACGAAATAGCTCATTCGGTCTTCACCCTACACCGCCCTAGCTCCACCGAACCAAAATAGTGGTTCAGCAATTCTTCATGGAGCTTGCTTCCACTTATAGGATTAGGCCTTTCTACCACCTCGTCGACGCTTCTTCAATGACCTTTCTCCTTATTCAAATCACGAATTATCATTTTAACAAGATTTTTTCCTAAGAATTTGTATTATGAATATTTAACCAAAGATGAAGAAAAAGAAAAGTTTTGATCATGGAAGGTGGATGCATCGATCGGTGTTGATCCATCAAAAGTTGGGAAAAACTCTATTTTAACTTCTACTATGATCCTAACTGTTATTTTGATGAAAAAGACAAGCTTTGATGACAATGACTGAATTGGCCCATCAAAATTAAAAAATTTCCCTTAATGGTCCAAGGCTTGAAGACCTTAATTTGGAGGAAAATTAGAGTTTTTGATCAAGTCATTGTTTGATACCGATCCATGGTTAGATCGGCACCGATCCTTCAAATCTATGATTTTGTGCCACTTCGATTCGTTTTTCCTCTCTTCTTTTCAAACTAGATATGGTGATTTTGACTAACAGATTCAACTACAAACAACAAGCTGAATCGCTTGAAAATGGACTTTGCTCTTTTAATCAACTTTTGCTAGAAGAGAGACTGTCATTTTTGTACTAGAGATTGTATCTCAAATTTATTTGTTAAAATCAATAATTCTAGCTTGAAGCAAAGAGTAAAAGAAAATAATTGTTGCCATATTGTTAGAAAATTTGTTGTGTCCTTTCTTGCTTTTTCTTTCTATTTCTTCCTTTTTTCAAATTTATTCGATGCGTGTTTATCGATTGTGGATGTTAGCATAAAAAGACTAAAGACCCACGAAAAGTTCTAACCCAATTAATCAAGTTTTGTTTGCATGTTTGTCTCATGTAGATAAATCTAAAGGTTTGTGCACCATAGCTACTGACAGAAGATTAATTTCAACATCAATACCAACCATGACAATATAATCTTTTATCGAATATCCAGTGATGGGAGAATATATTGTGGGTTGATTAAACTATATGGTATATGTTATTAGATATATGAGATGGCAATTTAATTGGTAGGAGATCAGACTAACCCTTAAAAAAGCACAGAGGACCATGGGAGAAAAGGCTTAAACTCCTATGTGCTCATTCCATCTGTCCTCTTGTCTCAAGTTCATACCAGTAATTTAATTTTGTATCAATTCATCATTTAGTAATATGATGGGAACCAATCAACAAATAGATTATGTGACGTAGGCAGACATGTAAAAAGATACTTTTAAATACGGATAGTGTCATATTCGCATTTGCATCTGAAATCATTTTCGAACTTCTGCGGATACAGATGAATATCGAATAATTATCTTATTCGCTAACGATCGATAAATGAGAAATACAATTAGAAAATTTTGAATTAGCATAAACTTTTTTCAATCTCGTTGATCATAAAAATGTGAAAAACGAACAAATAGAATGATGATAAATGCTTTTGAGCAATTAATATGCATTAAATTCATATAATACAAACTATTAGATTAATAAAATTATAAACACATGTTTATCATTGTACTAAAATACACAAAATATTAACTATAATTTTGACAAAAACCAGATGGATAATTTTCGAATTTGGATACTTTCGTATCTGCATTCATATTCAATTTTCCGGATATGAGATATTTATCCGCTTTTCGGGAAAAGATGCAGAAGGATTTCGAATATACTGGGTATTTACCGAGAGACTTAGATGTAGGGCTTTGGTTGAACTGAATACACGAGACACTGAATACAATTGAGCTGGAGAGAAGTATGTACTGGTGTGCGACCGTGATTGAAGAAGCAATCAAAATTCCAAATTAGGATTCAGCTATTGTCCCTCTCTTTCCTACTTTTGTTCGTCACATGCAAAGAATCTTAACTATCTGATCTTTTGGCCGCATCTTTTTCTATTTTACCTTGGGCTCACTGCTGCACCATCCTACTATCACGGGTGTCTATGCATCACACTGCATGTTATTTTTACAGTGTCACAGTACAATGTACTATCAGTTTACGGTGATGTTTATTTACTATTTACGTGCATGCACTGTAGATTAATATTGTCATTTTATGTGTCCAACCACCGTTAATTATTTATCATATTATCATCCCATGACTTATTATATCCACGCCTGCAGATTGAAACATTGATAACAACAAATCAAATGTACATGCAGTTGATGTGTGAAGTTTAATTTTGTTTTCAAAACGATGCCAAATTGGAGACGCAGATAATCACATCTCATTGCATCACCTTTAATGATTAGATGAAATTTTAACCAATTATTCTACATGTTTAAGATGGAGTTTAGTATGCTAACATTCGAATCTTGCTATTTGTTTAATCTTTATGACGACGATGGGAAAAATATTCCATTGACTACTGTTCTTGTACATATATAGCAACAAATATTATATGGCTGCAATTGATACGTCACGCACTTGGCATATATATAAAAATAAGGAAGTTAAAAGAAAACTTATAATAAAACACCGTATTAAAGTCTACGCATTGGAAGTAAGATAATGTAGTACTGTGATACGTGGCTCTTCATCACCGTAACGTTTAGAAACGTGAACTAGTTAGCCATCGCGGTCAGTATTTTGATCTTTTGGTGGTGATATAGGCGTGTATGATTTTCGTTAGTATTCATGAAGATTATGAATGCGTATTAAAACAAAAACACAATAATAGATCGCATGGCTCCTCGCGAACAAACAGTGTGTCACCAAGTGAGCTTGCATATTTTTGATGTTAGATGATCTCCAGCAGCATGGTGAATTTTAGGGTGAGGAGAAAGAAAATAAAACATCAATTCCTACTACTTTTTCAAAAGCCGAGCTACACACGATGTTTAAAAAATGATTTATAGAGGTACATGGTGTCCAAATACCATGTTTTCGTAAACCAATTAAATATTTAACTAAGCTTCAGAAATCCATCACACTCCAAGTATTTCAACGCTCATATTCCAACGGCCTCCAACGGCATTTTTAACGGCTTTCAACTGCTCGTTGAATTTTGTGTATAAAGCTGTTAGAAACTGTTGGAATGGAGCCGTTTGCGGCCATTGGAAAATTTCGTACATATTTTCTCGAGAGCCGACCTGCAGCTCATTATCTCCTTCCCCAGTCTACATTTTCACCCAATTCCCCCATTCCACCACCTCCTAGCTTGCTACCGCCGTCCCAAACACCATCCCAACCACCTCCGACACCATCTAGAAGCTGCTTTAGCCCATCTTCGCCCTTCTAGCTCTCCAAATCGGTAATTTTGCTAAACTTAATATTTAGTTTTTTTTTGAATTTAGGGTTTAATTTGAATTGTGGTTGATTCCTACTTGTTAGTGTATGCATATTACATCATGTTATCCTCTAGTTGCAACTATTGTCCCATAATGAACAAGTTATTACCGACTGAAAATTTTGTAATTTAAGATATTGCATTAGTTTATGTTGATTTGGTTACTATTGAATATATGTGTATGATAGAGTTTATTGCATTTGGAAGCCGTTAGAACGGATATTGCATTTGTGTGAACACGAGTTTTGTATTTGTGCGAACACGAGTTTTGTATTTGTGCGAACATGCGAATTGATTTAGTGTATAAATGAATTTGTAATAAATGAATTTTGTGTATAAATTTTGTGTATAAATGAATTTAGTACTTATGTAATAAAACAGTAAAATATAAACCAATATTAATTAAACGAGTTATATATTTAAATTTAATATAAACAAATATTTAAATCGTTAGATATATTTGGCCCAGTCTGACAAGTGTTGTATATGATCGTTTTTAGGGATATTCGTTTTTTCCACAAAACGGACAACTCTATTCATCTGATACATCATTTGTTGAATTCGTCCATGTATTGGACAAGTTACAAACACTATAAAGTAATTTTATTTCGTCAATCATATCACTTTAAACGATTCACAAAATTTCGACGGCATTTCCTTTACGTTCCTTGTGTACACGCATTTGTGTACGATACAAGGAACACGGGGGAAATGCTGCCGAAATTTTGTGAAATCGTTTAAAATGATATAATTTACGGAATATAAATACTATTGTGTTTGTAATGGAAAGTAGGATGACCGACCATCAGAGAAGACACATAAGTGGCAATGAATCAATAGTTGTTTATTTAAAATGAAGTTTGTAGAAAAAATATATAATTTAGTACATGTTTACTAAATCAGTAAATAAAATTTAAACAAAATATAAAACGAACGATTTATAATTTTTTTACTTTATCATAGGTTTTCAAGTAGGAAAAATGATCAATTACTTTAATGATCGGAGATGGATGTATCAAAGAAGGGAAATTAATGGCGCAATAAGTGAACATTTTCTAAAAGTGGTACAAGTGTTCATCGAATTTCCTATAAGTAATCTTGCAAACGATGAAGAAATTTGTTGTCCGTGTGGTAGATGCAAATTGTTGAACTATTTAGTACCGAATATAGATAAGGTTCATTTGCGCCAATACGGTTTCGTACCCAATTATTTGCCGTGGGATCGTCATGGAGAAATTGTAGCCCCTAATAATCAAGAACGGTCGGTGGAGGTCATTAGTGATGAAGTTAGTACGAACCTCATAGAACGTATGTCGAAGATGCAGCACGATCAATGTTCCCTACCGTTGAAATTGATAACGACGATGTTAACGTCGAAGAGGAACCAAATGTTGGAGCTAAAAAAATATATGAAAAACCCTTTGGAATGGATGTTTATGCGGCTCTCAATTATCGGTAAATGCAGAATACATTGTAATGAAATCAAAATACAACCTTAAGAAGCTGGATTTGCAGCTGTTGTTCAAGCTGCTAAACGTTATATGCCACCCGATAATTTAATGTGCGAAAATTATTATGAAGTGAAAAAACTTATGTCATCTTTTTGTTTGCCATATCAAAAAATAGATACATGTTTAAGGGTTGCATGTTGTATTGGAAAGAAGACATCAATCTTAGAAATTGTAAAATATGTAATCAAGAAAGATACAAACCGAGAAAAAAGAAGGGAAAAGAAGTTCCGTACAAGCGTATGCATTATTTACCCATCACCCCTAGACTTCAACGGTTATATGCATCATATGTAACAGCGCATCATATGAGATGGCACAGTGTGAGAACACCTCAAGAATATATGTTGACACACCCATCCAATGGAGAAGCATGAAAATATTTTGACAAGAAATATCCCGATTTCGCAGCGGAGAGTTGCAACGTTAGACTAGGTTTATGTACAGATGGCTTCTCATCGTTTTCTCAGTTTGGTTCTAAATATTCATCTTGGCCTATAATAATCACACCTTACAATCTACCCCCATGGATGTGTATGAAAACTCCATATATATTTCTCACAATTGTCGTCCCTGGCCCTGATGATCCGACACAGGGCATTGATGTTTACTTACAACCATTAATCGAAGAGTTGAAAATATTATGGTACGAAGGAGTTGAAACATACGACATATCAAAAAAGAAAATTTTTCGGATGTTCGCTTTTCTGTCATGGACTATTAGCGATTTTTCTACATATGCAATGCTTTCAGATTGGAGTACTGTGATATCCCAGAAATTTTGATAATAACAATTTAATAATTTATGTCAAAATTTAATTGATTTGACAATAATGTTAATAATGAATTTGAATTAGATTTAATAATCTTCTTTAAAATAAATATTTAAACTGATAATTTATCTTTAAAGGCTAATAAATTGTTCTCTATTTGTAATATATACATATTTGTATATATTGCAAATAAATAAACTTTATTTTTAATTTAATAAATAAAGTCATGTCTTCTAATTCTAATATTTTTGGTAAATTAAAAAAATTGGATTTAATTTGATATTAATCTATTAAATAAATAACCATATGACTTTAAAATACTCAAGATAAGTTTAATTATTATAGCTTAACTTTAAATTTAAACAAATAGGTTGTTTTTTCTTTTTTAAATATAGCTGACGAAATAAGTATTTATTAAATAAGAGACAAATTCTTTTATGAATTATTTTAATTTAATCATGAGTTATATTTAAACAATATTAATGATGTAATGTTTTTACAAATGGATTTTTAATGCAAATAGAAATTGTTATTATAAATTTATTTATATATATATATATATATATATATATATATATATATATATATACGTATGTATGTATTTTGGAGAGCTATGATTTGTAAATTTAAAATAAAATAAACTTTATAACTATTAAACTTAAATATAAATCAAATATATGGTCATAAACATAAGAACTATGATATTAACATAAGTATAAACATATATAATAATATGCACTTGAAGTATGAAAACTACCAGATAAGAAAAAAATGTATGTAGATGATAGGCAAGAATAAAACAAAGCAAAAGAAAAATCTATCAACATCAAAATAAATAACTATATACAAGACAAAAGTATATATGCAAGTACAAGTAAAAAGATACAAACCAGGCTTGTAATATTTGTTGCCTGCAAAATAACATACAAGGCAAGTACAAGTAAGAAAAGATACAAACCAGGCAAGCAAAAGGAAACATCAACATATAAAAGAAGATAAGCATTGAAATAAGACAAAAGAAAAGAAAAATAAATCATAAACTGGCAAAGTAATATGTATGAAACCTGAAATAGTATGCAAGGCAAAATATAAACAAAGTAAAATAAAAAGATCTCCACACACAAACCAGACAAGCAAAAGAAAGAAACATCTACATATACAAAAATGGGTAAACATGAAACATAAAGTACTGAAGCATTTAATGCTTTCATCTCAGCAAACAATGAGGTCAATTCGAATTGTGTAAAAAAATCAATTCAGCCTCCAAAATTAAAAAAATCTTGCCTGATAAAACAAAAAGTAAAGAAAAGCTCGTTCCAGTAACACCTACCCCCCTTATACAAACTCTTCTCTATATATATCCTCTTATCTACATTTTTTCATTTCATAGTAAACCAGAGAAATATGTACATCAAGCATATCCATTTTTAAAAACATTAAACATCATTCAAACAAACTAAAACAAGGAGGTTTAAAGGAAATCAAAGCAAGACACAGTTTTCAAGTTAAATCTGTTGCAAGCTTTCATGTCTTCAAATAAAGTCTTTGGAATCGAAAACAAAAGCATGCAAATTTCATTTCAGTTTCAGAGGGCCTCTGCATTTTTAGGTGAGTAACATCATTTTCTTTTAAATCTAAGAATGAATATGGTTATATGCTTTCTGTGATAAATATTGTGGTATGTATATATGTAAATGAGATTTGCTTGTGCATGTTTATGTCCATATAAACATTCTCTGTTTAGTTTCCAGTTTTCCTGTTTTAGATTTAAGTTCATATTCTCTTCAGTTAATTGCTATTAGGACTTAGTTACAAACAAAAGCTATTTGATTTATTATGAATTTATGTTTAGAAGCTTGATTAAGTTAAATTTCAAGTCTGAGTGCCTCAGGAATATAAAAACAACAGTGTGTGATAAACAAAGTAAAATCTCAAACTTGTAATTTATAGATTCAGTATTATAATTTGGAAACAACAACTATAATATGATTTTTGAACTAAACATCATAAATTTTTAGTTTGGGTTTTAATGTGTAGTTCTGGTTTGAACGAAATATGAGAATTTGGGTTTTTCTGGTGATCAAGTGGACTGGAGAGGTCGGGGTTCTTCTGGTCGATGGAGGAGTGATCATAGATGCTAGGAAAAATGGGTGATGGTGATGAAGCTCACCAAGGAAGATGCGGCAGTGGATTTTCCTCGAGAAACGTAGTTTTTTTTGCAGTAGTTTTGGTTTCGTCTCGTTCGATGATCAGAGGCGATCGAGTACAGCGAGCTTCAGGGAGGTGGAAGTTGACATGAAGAGGGAGGTGACGCTGGAGTTTCAGACGTGACGATGGTCGGAGCATGGGGAACGAGACGTTTCCAGGTTAAGGTGGAGATGCGCTTAGGTTTCCAGGTTTGGTTATTAAACTCGAATTTGATTTCGATTCGAGTTGAGGGATTTCTGATGATCGAGTTGGGTTTTGGAGATGCCAGTGGACGTGTAAGATCGCCGTCGATGGTCGGAATCAACCGAGGCTGCTGGGCATGTGCACAGTGCACATTTGTGTTGATGCTTGTTGTTTCTGGGTTTGATCAGGATGGAACTCGAGTTTACTCAAGTAGTTCGAGTATCTTACTCGAAGTATTTAGGGTTTTGTCTCGAGTATTAGCAGGCCTGGTGAAGTTGTGTTGCAGGGGATTGTTGCTCGAGTTTCACTCAAGTGATTCGAGTGTTGGACTCGAAGAAATTTGGGGTCGAAGAAGTTTTTGTTTATCTCGGGTATTTTAGCTATAGGTTTTAAAACCTGTAAGTTTTGTAAAAATTTTAAAACTGGGTTTTTAAATGAAAAATAGATATTTAAACAAGGTTTAAATCAAGTTAAGTTTGGTTTCAAAAGTAGTTTGAATCTCAGTTTTTAAATAAATAAAGTTTTTAAATTTAAAATTGTTTTTAACAAATTTGAATGATAAAGTGAATTTTTAAATTTGATTTGAATTCAAAATGAAATCGTGTTTAAATTCTTTTGATCTTCTATTTTAAGATAATTATTCTTTAAGTTGTAAAATAAAAAGGAGTTTGGAATTGTTTTAAACTTGTTAAGATTAATTTGACTTCATTTTAAATCTTAAGTTTAAAATGAAATTTAAAAGTAAATGTAAATTAAATTGTTTTAAATACCTTATTAATGATAAATTGATCATTAAATAGAAAAAGGTTTTAAATATTTAAGGATTTGTAACTATTAAGTTAACTAAATGGATAATTAATGACTAGAATTAATTAACTTAGAAATTAAGAGTTTAAATTTATTTAAATAAGATATAAGTTAATTAATTTAAGGTAAATCAATTGGTAATTAAGAATCATTGATTAAATAAGGTCTAATTTTTAATTAATAATTGGTAATCAATTAATGAATTAATTAAGGATTAATTAATGAGTGATTAATATTAATTAAAATGTAATTGATAATAAATCTTAGTTAATTTAGGGAAAGTAATTAAAGAATTATAAATAGTTAATGAAGGTCATTAACTAAGATTATGAAAAAATCAATTAATGGGATTAATTTTAATAATTAATTAAATTATTATTTAAAATAAGCAATTGTGGATTGTTAAGAATAATTACTAAATGGAAGTAATTAAGGAATTAATTACTCATTGTAATTAATTCAGTTTAATATGAATTGTTTAAGTTAGTTAATTAAGTTTAATTAATTTAAATAATCATATGATGATGAGATAAGTATAATTACTTAGGGAAGTAATTAATGATAATTACTGGATGTAATTAACCGAGGGTGATTTAATAGTGAAAGTAATTGGAATATAATTACTTTGCATAATGAATCAAGGGATTAATTGAAAGCAAATTAATTAAGGAGTAATTTATTTATTTGATGGAGTAATTAAAGGAAGTTAATTACTGAATGGTATTAATCAGGGGTGATTAATAACTATGATTTAATTGAGATTAATTACTAAAAGTAATTGATTTAGAAGGGTAATTAATTAAGATGGATTAGAAATCATTAATTAATATAAGTAATGATGTAAGTTAAGATCAATTAACCAATAATAAGTAATTAAAGAGAAATTAATTAGTGTAATTAAAGATTTAAGTAAACTAATTATAGTTAATCAATTTAATAAGTAATTAGAGGTTAATTTCTATTTTTAGTCAAGGTTAATTAATTTGTGACAATAAATTAAAGGTTAATTACTTGGGTGTAATTAAAGTTAATTAATCAAGAGTGATTAATTAAATTTAATAATTGGATGATGATAAATTAATTGATGAACAATTAATTAATAGATATATAAGCAAGATTTAAAATGGTGAAGTAATTAATTTAATTTACTTTAAATTAATTAGAGATGATATAATTAATTTAATTCATTTTAAATTAATTATAGCTGATATGATTGCTTATATATGGATTGATGATATTTGCTTACTTTGAATGGATTGAGATCTCAAATATGAGATTAATGAATGCTATGTGTAATGTATGCTTTGATTTAAGTATATAGATAATATGGATTATCTGTTGGATGATAATAGGGATTATCTGTTGTATGGATTATCTGTTTATGATAATGTTGATTGTCTATTACGATATTGTGGATTATTTATCTGTGTGTATATGGATAATTGAACTGAATTTGTTTTAAACTTTAAAACAACTTGGCCTTAAAAGATACGTTTTGGATTTCGATGAGACCGGGATCGGGTTTTCCATATTTGGACATCCGAAAACCACATCGATCCAAATTAATCGTTAGGTCGTAAATTCTCAAGTGAAGATTCAGAGTGCAAGGGCTATCGTCGTTAACTCTGAGGGTGATTCCAAAATGAGTGTAACGAGATAATGCCTTCGGTTTCGTTCGAACCCGGAACGAACTTGTATGGATTGAATGCTTTCAGAACATCGTCTGGTGGGAGATGAGCATTCTAAGAGATTTGTTCTCTAAAGGTAATCGCAGCCTCAAGCCACATCAACCGGGAATGGATAAAACAGGGGAGGTGCAGCAAGGTTAGGTGGGTCATGCCCAAGCAGGACAAGATTTTCCCCTGTCTAGATGTCCCTTTTTTTGGCTGTGTGGACAGTTGTGAGCTCCAACTGTCGGGGTTGTCTTGTTCGGGACTGTTCAGTAAGGAATGGTTCCGGCCTTGTGTTGCAGGGGAGCGGGCGTACTCCTCGGTACGTTGATCTAGGCCACGTACTGTGACGGACGGTACCCCAGTAGCCCTGCCATTGTATGGAATCCACAATCCAATAAGTGCCAACGGTTTTGATTGTATTACCCACTTTTGTGGCTAGTAGCTGGAATTTAATGAATGTGACAATTTCGGCTATTTTATATTTACTTGAAAACCCTAGACACTATTATAATATCACAGAATTTCCTATTAAATGATTTGGTTAGCGTAAGGTAAAAACTTACCATGTTTATTTGTGGGAAGTCTTACGTGATACCCTTTGTTTTCAAATATTTTCAAAGTCAAGCAACTTTAACCTGTTACTCATACCAGACCCATGTCTGACCCGGAGTTTATTTCTGTTTTTTTTTCATAAACTCTCGGGTACTCAAATTTTTACGAGTAGCCAAGGGATTCAGGTTAGATTTGATGACTTCTGGAGGAGCAATGGAGCAGGAGGCTTCAGCGTTGTAGATATATATAGTTCCGCTGTGTTGGTATCTCTGTGTTGTATTGTATATTGAATTGTATAACTAGATAGGTGTTTATAACTGTCTAGTATGTGATGTATTACCTGTGTAACTCTGGTGGATGTTGTATATTATGTAAATACTTATGTGATTAATATAATTTATTCGTTCCCCTATGAGATTCTGATGTTGTTGTCCTTTCTTCTCGATCTTTTCTATTTTCTCATCCCTTTCTTTCTTCAAGATGAAATGGATTTCTGTGGTCAAAAATTCGCGTCGTTACAGTTGGTATCAGAGCACTAGGTTGAGTAAATACCTAGGCTCTTGAGTGAATTCTTTCTTGAGAGAGCGTATTCGTTATTTTGTAATGTATATATATTTATTTCTACCTATTTGTTGGGTTACCTGTTTGGGTTTTCCAATAAGTTATAAAGGTAGATAGGGTAGTGGTGTGTGTATCACGACTACCAATGGTTAGAGTTTGTTTGAGGTTGGAAGTGTATCTGTCGAGACTGTAGACCTATTACCGTTTCGAGTGAGCTTTGGGAGATGTAAGGATTTCATCAATCTCTGAAGGAAACCTGTTAAGGTTCGGAGTTCATTTTTGGAGCGTAAGTTTGGATGAGCTAGAGTTTGGACCTATTGGTTTGGCATGAGCAAGACCGGATATCTTACCTCAGGATGTAGCAGCTGTGTGATAAGACACAGTGACTTTGGAAGTCTCCGAAGATGTTTCTGTTGGTTTGAGGTCCGAGTTTCTCGAAGAGCTTTAATTTGGAATTCTTTAGCATCTGTGGCAGCAGTGCAGCTTGGAATGTTCTCGGTGTTGGCAAGAGATCTTCTGGTTTAGCAGTTTTTCTGGAATGGAATTCAGAAGTAATTAAGTGGACCCGTTTCTTCGATGGATTGGCTAATTAAGCGTAGGCTGTTCTGTTTGGTAAAGAGAGAACAGTTTTTTTGGTAGCGGGCTAAGATTGATCGCAAACGTGACTTGCGATTGTTTGAGTTTCTCTTGGGTTTAGAATTTTTCTGGATGTGAGTTTTGTCCGTGTCTGAAGATTGAGTTTGTTATCGACTGGATTCCAGGAGTGGTATACCGTTGGTTCATCTTAGTAGTAGGATGATTTTTGGAGAATAAGTTTGGTGAAGCAGCTCGAGTTTTGGAGGAACTTCTGAGTTTCTTTTAAGGATCTGTTGAACCATAGTTCTGTGATGTGTTGTCTAGTTTGTCCTCGAGATCATCATCAGCATTTTCATCTGCTCAGTTAGAGTTGCACAGTGGAAGCATGGTGGCAACTGTTTGTTGTGGAAACAACTAGAATTTGCAGTGTTTTGGATTAGAGAGTTTCTACTGGAAATTTTTCAGGATCTTAAGACCAGAATGGAATGCATCTATATTATCTTTCCATATGAGAGAAGTAAGACCAGTCTGCTGATTTTGGAATTCAGTTGTGTTCTGATTTTCGAAGTTAGTCCTAGGAAGATCATTTTGTTGGATTGTTTTTGGTTCAATTTGTTTCTGGGGGCAATCAGCAAGGGTTGAGCTGATCAAGAAGAATGTAGACAGCCCAGGATTGGCAGAAGAGTAATGTGGATAAGAGATAGAGAATTGGATATTCGAAGTTAGAGACTCCTTTGTAGTTGGGGTTTTCTCCGATCAATGGGAGCTATAAGATTTGATAAGATTGGGAAGCTAGCTCTAAGATATTTGGATCTTTTTCTGTTGTTCTTCTTAGGATTAATGTTTGGTCTTCAGGAGTGATTTGCCAGTTTGGATAACTGAAATTCGTAGTGTTTCACGTATCTCTGAGAGAGTACGTGTATGAGCTATTTCTGATTGTAGAACCAGCAGTTCAGGGATTTCGGTTGTTGAGTCAGACTTGAGTTTGGTCTGATATCTTGATTTTTTTTGTAGATCTAGAAGAGTGGAAGTTTTGTAGCTTAGTAGCATTGATTGTTTGGATTCTGTGGAGCGAGTGTCCCGGCATTTTTACTTGGGAAACTCGAGAAATTCTATTTAGAATTTTATTTGGTCAATTAGATTTGTAGATTGGGTGAATTATTTGCTATGGTTACTAGCATATGATAGATATATGCTGGTGTTTTTAAAATTAATTTTTAATTAGATTATTAAATTACCTTTGTTTTAATTTCGAGGACGAAATTCTTTTAAGGGGGGAGGAGTGTGATATCCCAGAAATTTTGACAATAACAATTTAATAATTTATGTCAAAATTTAATTGATTTGACAATAATGTTAATAATGAATTTGAATTAGATTTAATAATCTTCTTTAAAATAAATATTTAAACTGATAATTTATCTTTAAAGGCTAATAAATTGTTCTCTATTTGTAATATATACATATTTGTATATATTGTAAATAAATAAACTTTGTTTTTAATTTAATAAATAAAGTCATGTCTTCTAATTCTAATATTTTTGGTAAATTAAAAAAATTGGATTTAATTTGATATTAAGCTATTAAATGAATAACCATATGACTTTAAAATACTCAAGATAAGTTTAATTATTATAGCTTAACTTTAAATTTAAACAAAAAGGTTGTTTTGTCTTTTTAAAATATAGCTGATGAAATAAGTATTTAATTAAATAAGAGACAAATTCTTTTATGAATTATTTTAATTTAATCATGAGTAATATTTAAACAATATTAATGATGTAATGTTTTAACAAATGGATTTTTAATACAAATAGAAATTGTTATTTTAAATATATATATATATATATATATATGTATGTATGTATTTTGGAGAGCTATGATTTGTAAATTTAAAATAAAATAAACTTTATAACTATTAAACTTAAATATAAATCAAATATATGGTCATAAACATAAGAACTATGATATTAACATAAGTATAAACATATATAATAATATGTACTTGAAGTATGAAAACTACCAGATAAGAAAAAAATGTATGTAGATGATAGGTAAGAATAAAACAAAGAAAAAGAAAAATCTATCAACATCAAAATAAATATCTATATACAAGACAAAAGTATATATGCAAGTACAAGTAAAAAGATACAAACCGGGCTTGTAATATTTGTTGCCTACAAAATAACATACAAGGCAAGTACAAGTAAGAAAAGATACAAACCAGGCAAGCAAAAGGAAACATCAACATATAAAAGAAGATAAGCATTGAAATAAGACAAAAGAAAAGAAAAATAAATCATAAACTGGCAAAGTAATATGTATGAAACCTGAAATAGTATGCAAGGCAAAATATAAACAAAGTAAAATAAAAAGATCTCCACACACAAACCAGACAAGCAAAAGAAAGAAACATCTACATATACAAAAATGGGTAAACATGAAACATAAAGTACTGAAGCATTTAATGCTTTCATCTCAGCAAACAATGAGGTCAATTCGAATTGTGTAAAAAAATCAATTCAGCCTCCAAAATTAAAAAAATCTTGCCTGATAAAACAAAAAGTAAAGAAAAGCTCGTTCCAGTAACACCTACCCCTCTTATACAAACTCTTCTCTATATATATCCTCTTATCTGCATTTGTTCATTTCATAGTAAACTAGAGAAATATGTACAGCAAGCATATCCATTTTTACAAACATTAAACATCATTCAAATAAACTAAAACAAGGAGGTTTAAAGGAAATCAAAGCAAGACACAGTTTTCAAGTTAAATCTGTTGCAAGCTTTCATGTCTTCAAATACAAGTCTCTGGAATCAAAAACAAAAGCATGCAAATTTCATTTCAGTTTCAAAGGGCCTCTGCATTTTTAGGTGAGTAACATCATTTTCTTTTAAATCTAAGAATGAATATGGTTATATGCTTTCTGTGATAAATATTGTGGTATGTATATATGTAAATGAGATCTGCTTGTGCATGTTTATTTCCATATAAACATTCTCTGTTTAGTTTCCAGTTTTCCTATTTTAGGTTTAAATTCATATTCTCTTCAGTTAATTGCTATTAGGACTTAGTTACAAACAAAAGCTGTTTGATTTATTATGAATTTATGTTTAGAAGCTTGATTAAGTTAAATTTCAAGTCTGAGTGTCTCAGGAATATAAAAACAACAGTGTGTGATAAACAAAGTAAAATCTCAAACTTGTAATTTATAGATTCAGTATTATAATTTGGAAACAACAACTATAATATGATTTTTGAA
The DNA here is from genome assembly GCA_030765085.1 of Allium cepa. Classification (NCBI taxonomy): domain Eukaryota; kingdom Viridiplantae; phylum Streptophyta; class Magnoliopsida; order Asparagales; family Amaryllidaceae; genus Allium; species Allium cepa. Next base: position 1,051,191,307 of record CM060941.1, read on the forward strand.
CTAAACATCATAAATTTTGAGTTTGGGTTTTAAGGTGTAGTTCTGGTTTGAACGAAATATGAGAATTTGGGTTTTTCTGGTGATCAAGTGGACTGGAGAGGTCGGGGTTCTTCTGGTTGATGGATGAGTGATCATAGATGCTAGGAAAAAGGGGTGATGGTGGTAAGCTCACCAAGGAAGATGCGGCAATGGATTTTCCTCGAGAAACGTAGTTTTTTTTGCAGTAGTTTTGGTTTCGTCACGTTCGATGATCAGAGGCGATCGACTGCAGCGAGCTTCAGGGAGGTGGAAGTTGACGTGAAGAGGGAGGCGACGCCGGAGTTTCAGACGTGACGATGGTCGGAGCGTGGGGAACGAGACGTTTCCATGTTGAGGTGGAGATGCGCTTAGGTTTCCAGGTTTGGTTATTAAACTCGAATTTGATTTCGAGTCGAGTTGAGGGATTTCTGATGATCGAGTTGGGTTTTGGAGATGCCAGTGGACATTTGTGATGATGCTTGTTGTTTCTGGGTTTGATCAGGATGGAACTCGAGTTTACCCTAGTAGTTCGAGTATCTTACTCGAAGTATTTAGGGTTTTGTCTCGAGTATTAGCAGGCCTGGTGAAGTTATGTTGCAGGGGATTATTGCTCGAGTTTCACTCAAGTGATTCGAGTATTGGACTCGAAGAAATTTGGGGTTTTGCTCGAAGAAGTTTTTGTTTGTCTCGGGTATTTTAGCTATAGGTTTTAAAACCTGTAAGTTTTCTAAATTTTTTAAAAATGGGTTTTTAAATGAAAAATAGATATTTAAACAAGGTTTAAATCAAGTTAAGTTTGGTTTCAAAAGTAGTTTGAATCTCAGTTTTTAAATAAATAAATTTTTTAAATTTAAAATTGTTTTAAACAAATTTGAATGATAAAGTGAATTTTTAAATTTGATTTGAATTCAAAATGAAATCGTGTTTAAATTCTTTTAATCTTCTATTTTAAGATAATTATTCTTTAAGTTGTAAAATAAAAAGGAGTTTGGAATTGTTTTAAACTTGTTAAGATTAATTTGATTTCATTTTAAAACTTAAGTTTAAAATGTAATTTAAAAGTAAATGTAAATTAAATTGTTTTAAATAACTTATTAATGATAAATTGATCATTAAATAGAAAAAGGTTTTAAAGACTTAAGGATTTGTAATTATTAAGTTAACTAAATGGATAATTAATGACTAGAATTAATCAACTTAGAAATTAAGAGTTTAAATTTATTTAAATAAGATATAAGTTAATTAATTTAAGGTAAATCAATTGGTAATTAAGAATCATTGATTAAATAAGGTCTAATTTTTAATTAATGATTGGTAATCAATTAATGAATTAATTAAGGATTAATTAATGAATGATTAATATTAATTAAAATGTAATTGATAATAAATCTTAGTTAATTTAGGGAAAGTAATTAAAGAATTATAAATAGTTAATGAAGGTCATTAACTAAGATTATGAAATAATCAATTAATGGGATTAATTTTAATAATTAATTAAATTATTATTTAAAATAAGCAATTGTGGATTATTAAGCATAATTACAAAATGGAAGTAATTAAGGAATTAATTACTCATTGTAATTAATTCAGTTTAATATGAATTGTTTAAGTTAGTTAATTAAGTTTAATTAATTTAAATAATCATATGATGATGAGATAAGTATAATTACTTAGGGAAGTAATTAATGATAATTACTGGATGCAATTAACCGAGGGTGATTTAATAGTGAAAGTAATTGGAATATAATTACTTTGCATAATGAATCAAGGGATTAATTGAAAGCAAATTTATTAAGGAGTAATTAATTTATTTGATGGAGTAATTAAAGGAAGTTAATTACTGAATGGTATTAATCAGGGGTGATTAATAACTGTGATTTAATTGAGATTAATTACTTAAAGTAATTGATTTAGAAGGGTAATTAATTAAGATGGATTAGAAATCATTAATTAATATAAGTAATGATGTAATTAAAGGATTGATCAATTAAGATCAATTAACCAATAATAAGTAATTAAAGAGAAATAAATTTGTGTAATTAAATATTTAAGTAAACTAATTATAGTTAATCAATTTAATAAGTAATTAGAGGTTAATTTCTATTTTTAGTCAAGGTTAATTAATTTGTGACAATAAATTAAAGATTAATTACTTGGGTGTAATTAAAGTTAATTAATCAAGAGTGATTAATTAAATTGAATAATTGGATGATGATTAATTAATTGATGAACAATTAATTAATAGATATATAAGCAAGATTTAAAATGGTGAAGTAATTAATTTAATTTACTTTAAATTAATTAGAGATGATATAATTAATTTAATTCATTTTAAATTAATTATAGCTGATATGATTGCTTATATATGGATTGATGATATTTGCTTACTTTGAATGGATTGAGATCTCAAATATGAGATTAATGAATGCTATGTGTAATGTATGCTTTGATTTAAGTATATAGATAATATGGATTATCTGTTGGATGATAATAGGAATTATCTGTTGTATGGATTATCTGTTTATGATAATGTTGATTATCTATTATGATATTGTGGATTATCTATCTGTGTGTATATGGATAATTGAACTGAATTTGTTTTAAACTTTAAAACAACCTGGCCTTAAAAAATACGTTTTGGATTTCGATGAGACCGGGATCGGGTTTTCCAAATTTGGACATCCGAAAACCACATCGATCCAAATTAATCGTTAGGTCGTAAATCCTTAAGTGAAGATTCAGAGTGCAAGGGTTATTGTCGTTAACTCTGAGGGTGATTCCAAAATGAGTGTAACGAGATAATGCCTTCGGTTTCATTCGAACCCGGAACGAACTTGTATGGATTGAATGCTTTCAGAACATCGTCAGATGGGCGATGAGCATTCTAAGAGATGTGTTCTCTAAAGGTAATCGCAGCCTCAAGCCTCATCAACCGGGAATGGCTAAAACAGGGGAGGTGCAGCAAGGTTAGGTGGGTCATGCCCAAGAAGGACAAGATTTTCCCCTGTCTAGATGTCCCTTTTTTTGGGCTGTGTGGACAGTTGTGAGCTCCAACTGTCGGGGTTGTCTTGTTCGGGACTGTTCAGTAAGGAATGGTTCCGGCCTTGTGTTGCAGGGGAGCGGGCGTACTCCTCGGTACGTTGATCTAGGCCACGTACTGTGACGGGCGGTACCCCAGTAGCCCTGCCATTGTATGGAATCCACAATCCAATAAGTGCCAACGGTTTTGATTGTATTACCCACTTTTGTGGCTAGTAGCTGGAATTTAGTGAATGTTACAATTTCGGCTATTTTCTATTTACTTGAAAACCCTAGACACTATTATAATATCACAGAATTTCCTATTAAATGATTTGGTTAGCGTAAGGTAAAGACTTACCATGTTTATTTGTAGGAAGTCTTACGTGATACCTTTTGTTTTCAAATATTTTCAAAGTCAAGCAACTTTAACCTGTTACTCATACCAGACCCATGTCTGACCCGGAGTTTATTTCTGTTTTTTTCATAAACTTTGGGTACTCAAATTTTTACGAGTAGCCAAGGGATTCAGGTTAGATTTGACGACTTCTGGAGGAGCAATGGAGCAGGAGGCTTTGGCGTTGTAGATATATATAGTTCCGCTGTGTTGGTATCTCTGTGTTGTATTGTATATTGAATTGTATAACTAGATAGGTGTTTATAACTGTCTAATATGTGATGTATTACCTGTGTAACTCTGATGGATGTTGTATATTATGTAAATGCTTATGTGATTAATATAATTTATTCGTTCCACTATGAGATTCTGATGTTGTTGCCCTTTCTTCTCGATCTTTTCTATTTTTTCATCCCTTTCTTTCTTCAAGATGAAGCAGATTTCTGTGGTCAGAAATTCGGGTCGTTACAAGTACGGCCGGTCGTTTTGCTTGTCCTTATTGCATGGAGGAAACAAAAGCATTTTCCTCACTGCATGGGAAGTAAATTTCATGGTTTGATTTTCATCGATGTTTTCTTCATATTAATCACCCTTTTAGAAGAGACAAAAAAAACTTCATAGCTAATAGGCATGAGACTCTACGACCACCAATGCTTTGGTCAAGCGAGGATATATATGAACTTGTAAAAGATTATCCAAAGATACACGAGACCAGACAACAAATTGAAATTCGAGGTAAAACGACGTTTCATAACTGATGCAAACAAAGTATATTCTAGGAATTGCCTTATTGGAAAAATATCTTAATCCGTCATAACATTGACGTGATGCATAACAAAAAAATGTATTTGATAATGTGTTTTATACGGTTTTGAATGTGAAGGGCAAGACAAAGGACGATTTGAAATCTAGACGTGATATAGAGGAAATATGCAATCGTCCTGAGCTTCATATGAAGCCCAATGACAGTAAAAAACCAAATCATGATACGAACAAGACATCAACCAAGTTAAAACACTGTTAAAATGGGTGGAAGGATTACGATTTCCCGATGGAATTTCCTCTAATCTTCGTAGATGTGTCGGCTATAAAAATGGAAGACTGAATGGAATGAAAAGCCATGATTGTCATGTAATGATGGAAAATATGTTACCCATCGATTTCAAAGAATTGTTACCGGTAAAAGTTTGGACGGTAATAACAGAACTTAGTTTATTTTACAAGGAGCTTTATTCAACTACGTTAAAAGTTGACCATCTACTTAAACTTGAAGAAGAAATTCCTATACTGCTCTGCAAACTGGAGAAAATATTTCCTCCGGGTTTCTTTAATGCAATGGAGTATTTACCTGTTCATCTTCCATACGAAGCACGTCTTCGAGGTCCTTTGCAATTTGGATGGATGTATCCATTCGAAGGGTATGTTACTATACTGAGTATGTAAATGTTAATTTAATTTTAAATAGAAGTTAATACTTAACTGAAATATTTTTTATTAGGTACTTAAATCATTTAAAGAAAAAAGAGAGACTAGAAGCTCGAGTTGAAGGTTCTATTTGCAAATCATATATCGAAGAAGAAGCTTCTTTCTTTTTCTCTCATTATTTTAATGATCATGTGAACTTATCATTTGTAAGTGTTCCACGTAATGATGAGGCCGTTGAAAAAAATTCTTCTTTTGAATCAATATTATCTATTTTTAAACAACATGGCCGACATGCTGGAAAATGTGTGGAAGTATGGCTAGATGATAAAGATTACCATGTAGCACACACATATATTCTTCTTAATTGTCCTGAAGTTGCACCATTTGTTAGGTAATTATCACCTTCCAAGTTTTGTTAAATTTAATACTACACATGTAAATAAATAATAATATAATATATCATGTTTGTGTTTGCAGTATTTTTGAATCACAAAATCCAAGCGGCGATTTAAGCAAAGATTTCAGTACTTGGTTTTCGAAACACGTTTCTGATCCCACAAATAATGTGCTCGATGAAGGACTGAAACATTTGGCGTTTGGAACGAAAAGAAAAGCTACAACATATCCAATATTTTTTGTTAATGGATATAAATTCAACACCAAAGAATACGGTGCTGAAAAATTAACAAACAATACTGGTGTATTTGTTAAAGGCAGTGATGATCCTAATAATCATATATATGATTTTTATGGCGTGTTACCTCAAATTTTGCAGTTGACATATTTTACAAGACCTGTGGAGGATGTTTATTTGTTTAGATGCAACTGGTTCAGCAATGTTCCAGGTTCTGGTATTAACGTGCATCCAAATTATAATCTTATAGAAATTAAACATACCTCGCGTTATCAAAAGTACGACCCTTTTATACTAGCCAAACAAGCCTTACAAGCTTATTATGTCCCTTATCCATCTCTAAAAAGGGATAAAGTAGATTGGTCTGTGGTTTTTAAAACCAAAGCAAGATTTACGTTCGATGGACAGAATATTCCAAACGAACAAGCCTATCAAGCAGATCTGGAGGAAAATGTTGAAATAGCAATTACAGACGATCAAACTGATTTTGGACCTTTAAATGGTGAGACAAATGTATCAGTCGAAGAATTTGAGAGTGTAGAGGAAAACGACATAGAACACGAAACCGAGTCTGAATCAGAAAACGACGAGGACGGCTGAGTAATATCCGGTAATTTTTACAATTATTCACATTACATTTATCTCTGATTAATAATGCATTTATCCAAAGTTATACAATTTTAATGAAAACAAGTGTATACTCACACACTCAACACCTACACACAACATGACACATCTGTAGCATATTGTATTACATTTTTTAATGGTTCGTCATATCATAATTATTATGAATTGTATATGTATGTATATGGCAGGTATATTATGTCTGGCTCTAGTTCTAGCTCTCGACAACGTGGCTCTTCCTAACAGATTGGAGAGAGTAGTGGTGAGCCACCAACTCGTCCAGTCGTTTACTTGCAACCAAAGGCTGATCAGGCGTAAGTATCATAATTAGCAGCATAGCAATTTAATTTTTTATAGATGATATATCTATAATTGTCTAAAGTTCTATTTTATATTTAACGCAGTGGGTTTGAGTTGGAGCCATCTAAAGTGGTTCTAAACATTTATAAGCAGGCGTATATGGGCAGGGTGAGCGATTGCTGGCCTAAGTGGAGCAAGATCCCCGATGATGTGAGAGAGACCATTTGGCAAGATTTTCTACTAAGTTTATACCGCTTTACAAAATGATTAATTAAATACAAATAAATAATTAATAATATTTTCTCATTGTACAGGGAACAGTAGATTTGTAAGAGTCTGACATCAACTTAGCTCAGCGACACTGGAACTCAAAGATCGCTAAGAACTATAGGGAGAAGATGTCAGAGATTAAAAAAGTAGGGAAGAAACCAAAGTGGATGAGCGCGGCTGTATGGGATAAGTGGGTGGACTGGTGTAACTCTGAGGAGTTCAAGGTAAATCGATAATGAATCTCAGTAATTTTTTTAAGGTTTAATAAATAATTATTCATTGTAAATTTGCAGGAAGAGTCAGAAAGGAACTCAGCAAACAGGAGCAAGAATCCAGTAACTCATCGTGGAGGCTCCAAATCTTTCGAGCATCACCGCGAAGATTTGGTAAATTTATCTATTATCATATTTGTATATTGATCAGTTCAGTAATTTGTTATATGGAGATAAATTATCCAAATTATCAATTGCAGGAACGAGCTTATGGACATCCCGTTGACTTAGTGGACTTATTTGCTCACACCCACGCATCTAGGCAAGTAGACGAGTCTGGCAAAATCATATATCAGTGGGGTGATCAGGATAGGGCGACTAAGGCATTTGTATGCGTTTTTTAATTTCTAATACTTACATCGAGAAGTTTATTAATTACTAGCTATGTAAAATAAAAATTACATTCTGCTATTTTTTAACTGAAAATTGTTTTTTTTCATTATAGTCATGGTTACAAGAGGCTTGGGCTTATGCGCTTTAGCAGTCTGGTCGTGATGAGTTGACACGGAAGGAGCAAGATAACATATTTGACGCTGTTATGGATCTGACGCAGCGGAGTAGACGTTATGGCTTCGGGAACGTAACGGTAATTAATCCTTTTACATATGTACAACAAATTAACGTTTAGATATATAGTGTTACAATATTTTATATGCTGAGACAACCCTTTTGCTATTATTTCTATTTGCAGACTCGACAAGCTCAAAAGGCCCAAGACAAAGAACAAATTAAGGAGCTTAGAGTTATGATTGAGCAGCTACAGGAGGAGAATCGTCTACGAGCTGTATAGATGGAGCAGCTGAATCAAAAGTTTGCGGAGTATGTGCAGAATCATGGTACCTTTCCTTCGCCGTCTGGTGCTTCCGGAGGTGACTACGAAGATGCTTGAGGAGGTATGCTTTTTAGTGTTTGTGTTTGAACGATGTATATATTGACTTGGAGATGGTTATTATGTGTTTTAATGTCGTATATATTGGTATGGAGTGGGTGAGAACGATATTTTGATGGTATGTACGTGGTTTGTTAACATGTTTTGATGGTATTTACGTTGATGGTACGGTTTATGATGTTTGAATGGTTTGGTTTGTTTATAATGGTGTTTAATTGATTTATGTGTGTTATTTATATTGATGTTGATATATATATATGTGTGTGTGTGTGTGTGTGTGTGTGTGTGTGTGTGTGTGTGTGGGGAATGGATTGGAAATGTATTGGAAATGGAATGGATTGGAAATGGTGTGGCTGGAAGGTGAATAGGCTTGACGTTGTACAACAAATAAACCCAGATTTCCAACGGTTTCCAACGGTTTCCAACGACTTATTGGACATTTTATTCAAACGGCTTATAACGGTTTCCAACAGCTATTAACCGTTGGCGGCCGTTGGAAAATAGCCGTTGGTTCCGTTGGAAAGCGTTGGTTCTATTCCAATGGTTATTCCAGTGGCTTCCAACGGCCGCCAACGGCTACGAGCCGTTGGAATAGTCGTTTAATCTTGTAGTGTTTTTTTTCAAACGGTTTTTTGAAAATAATTTAAGGTCTACGTGATTTTCAGAAAACCATCTAAGAACTAATGCTCAAACAAAAAAGGAAGAACTTCCACTTATTCTTCAAATTTGTGCATGTTATAACTTTACATTGGACATAGTCTCAGTATATCGGAGGATAAAAATCTGCAAAACTTTAAATTTTAGTAATTTTTGAATTATAGATCAAATTATGTAACATTTTGTAACTACAACCATATTTTGGGAATAACTTTGTTCAAGATTTTTGAATAAAAGACCCATTATTTTTCAAATATGTGGATTATTTTTTGTAGATCCGAAATGAGGTTGTGATAGCAATTTGGTTAACCAGTTTGTGAGATATGCTCGGTTTAAGTTCTCAGCCTCGAATGGATAGAAAACCCATTTTAGGACTAGAGTAGTTGTAGTGACCTAAAACATTCACTTCGGTTTTCTAATCATCTTTAATGAACCATTAAAATCTATCATCACAAAATCAAAGCAAAAACATCGCATTTTGATAAGAAATTGAGGATCAAAACACTGGACTAAAAAGATCAATCGAAGATTATTACATATATTAAATTTGAGCACTTGACATCAGGTCTCGAGTGAAAGGAGAGATTCTACCATGTCAAATGTAAGTTGGGGTAAAAATCATCATTTACACACACACATACAAATATATATATATATATATATATATATATATATATATGACGCAAAAAATGGGCATCAACATCCATAGAATCTTATGAATATCAAGCAATGAATGAAATCAAAAACAAAGCATAAAGGTAAATGAATACGTAGATTTTTATAGTGGTTCGGCAATCTTGACCTACATCCACTTCATATTTTTATTAATCTTTCATAGGATTATAATTACAAGAATATTTGGATTAGCTAGGATCCATTGATACAAGATTTAAGAATCAAAAACGGCAGAGCCTCTGGAGGAGGAAGAAGAAGATGAAGTCCCCTTTTTCTCAAGCTATGCTAATTGTATTTATAGTAGAAGACGCACACAGATCGGGCTGAAACTTTACATTAAGGCTCCTTAGATCCGGTAGAGCACACCATATTGATCGACCCCAATTATTCATTGATCAAGAACGATCGGCATACTTAAGGCTGATCCTTTCTCTTAGCCGCAATCACTATGCGATCGATGTTAGAGGGTCCCACGAGCTTCTAGATGTTGCTCCTAAAATATGGGATCATTTCGAGATTTAGATTGCAAGTTGTGGGTCATTCTTGGTCGAAGATAGGTCATACACTGAAATACACTGATCGTTATATTGAACTCTAATAACAATCGGTGTACATCGATCGGCCTTCCTCCCACTTCCATTTTATGATGCGCGATTATTATGTTTTGCTCCTATGGCCTCTTTGTTGATGTCCTGAAAGCTCAGGTAGATTGGCTTCATAGGTCTCAAGATATTAAATGTTCCCTGATGACTTGAACTATTTCCTTGATCATTCTCTGGCCAATCCAAATGAATCATTGCCTCAACTGTAGCTTGTGCATACAAACTTCAATCAACTCCAAACTCGAGGTATGACTTCACGGGGTAAGGCTAGCTACTCCATGTAGCTACATTGTGGTTTGGTCTCGGTTTGAATCTATCCGACTATCGCTTACAGTACTGTATATAACTGGCTCTTCATGCTATCGATTGTATGTTCCCAGTCGAATTTATGATATCATGGTTTTGCCAAAAGGCGCAATAACATTTTCTCTCCAAAGTACGTCTATCGATGGTATAAATCCAGAGTCGTATTCTATTTTCATATACAAATTTTATGACACAGGACCTACATACCCTTTTTTATCTGATCCAATCTCAAACTTGACTATTCTAGGTTCGATTGCAATCTTTTATTGATTTCAAAAGGTTGAACTTTTAAATTGTGTTCATGAATATTCATACACGTTTTCATGTTGTTGGCTCCAGGTCATTTTTTAATGTTCATAGATCGTCGCCATATTTTATGATATTTTGAATGTTCGCGTACATAATCGAATCTCTATGATCATACACCATTCCTTTTCTCATCCACCACACTTTTCATTCACCTCATCATTTTTTATATATCTAAATTTCAAACTATTCTCGATTACGGAATTGATTATTGTAGGTTAGGTAGCGAAATGATCATTCTAAGGCATAGATAAGTGATAAAAAGGGATCAATCGGCATAAAGGCTGGGATGGATTGGAACGTGATGGAATGGATGCGTCGGTGAAGAAGATGGATCGACAAACCTCATAGGTGTTAAACGATCGACCTAACCCTTAGAAGTGGAAACGATCGACTAAACCCTTCAAGGCGAAAACGATCGGCTAAGCCCACCTACTATAAGGCCTGAGACTTAGAAAATCTCCTTCACTCGCTTCATTCCTTTCCTTCTGAAGCAGAGAGAAAGAATACTCCGCCGGTCCTTCTCACCGATCCTTCATCAGACACGGAAAATCCACTTTTCTTTGATCAAGTCGACAAATCCCTTCTCCATATTCGAACCTAGGTAGCACAATTTCCATACTCGCTCATGGTTTAGATTGAGATGATTTTTGCTATGGCGACTCGATTTGTTTAGGTGATCACCCACTTTCTTCTTCCTTACGATCGTATGGTACAGGAAGTAATTCGCTTCAGTGAGAGAGGATCGAGCTATTATGATAGCCAATTGATCTCTAAAGAAGATGAGGCAATGGAGAGGGAAGAGTTGAAGCGGTTGAGACGAATGAGTTTTATGTTCGTTCATGGATGATCGGTGGAGATCTACATCATTGGAGTTAGAGAGTGGTCCCAAAACGATCAAATATGACCAAAACGACAAGACGATCGGCTAGGGTTGTTTCATAGAGCATTTGTCATATAACATGGTGCAAAACGTTTGGCCTTTAGGGCACTTGAAATGATCGAATTACACAACACTAGTACGTTCGGTCTACACTTGAACTTAATGTTTTTACCCATACATATGAACATGACTGATAGCATGAACATGAACTCTAACTAAGCAATGGGCTTCAGTTTCTCGTACATACTTAGACATGAACGTGATTAGCATCTGATATGACCTCCACAACTAATAGCATATTGCCTTAGAACAAGTGTTGTGAATCAAGAACAAGTGTTGGACGGATTTTTAAGTCTTGTTGCCTCTTCCTGTCTTCCTTTTTGCACGACCCGTTATTATATTGATCAACACTTTGTCACACTGCACTTACACTCCCTATGCACTATAGGGTACAAGTTGTTTTTTCTAATTTTGATTTTTACTAAGTTTGATAGCAAGGGAATCTAGACGTTTTGAAAACTCCGCAATCATGCCAGTTGGATCTTCTTCTCATTGGACCAACTCGGAAGTAGAGTCTGCTTCAGTGACCGAGTCTGACAGACTGCCGCTTAGTCATAATTTGGAACAACCTGAAGGCTCGGGTTCCTACCTTGATCTTTCGAGATTGTTTCCGTGCTTCCACCAAAAGTTATTGAACTAACCCCCAATACTCTAGATGACACAATCATCCTAAAAAATACTCGTAATTTAGTAGCTTTAAAAATTAAAGAAGACGCTCTCTTAAGGATTTGCACAAAGCATGGGATTCCTTTTGGCGTAGTGTTAGTTCCATTATGAGACGACAGAGCTCATAAACCTCTCGAAGGGTACACAGCATGTGACAAATTTATGTGCTGGGTGGGGTGCATCCCGCTATTTAATTCATATATCCAGGAGATCTTACACTATCCGAGGATCGCTCCTGCACAACTCCACCCAGACGGCTATGCGCTCCTCAACTGCACATATATGGTATTTATGGAGTTTCTGCACCATCCCCCTATGATGGACAGGCAATCTACCATTCACTTTTCTTGAGTCGACGAAGAGATGCCAGATTTTGACTAACACTTGGAACAAATTAAGCGCTTTTAAGAGCGAATATTTCTTTGTTCGCTACCTGCTTGGCTTCGCTCGACTATGGCTAGAGAGGCATACGTATTTCTCATTAATTTTATGATAGGATAGGAAAATAATATCCAAATTGCATTATAACGATGTTAATCATTTTCAGGTGTCGTTACCCGGCCCAACAGCGATGTTTATGAAGAGGCAGTCTCCATTTTGAAGAATGCTCCATCCAAGGATAGAAATATTGAAATCTTGTTGAGAGACGAATGTCTCGTTGCTTTCGGCTCGATAGAGGAGGGCCTTAGTGTGGGGCTTACTAAAACTGCCCAGACAGCTGGGATTAGATCATGGGCTATGACCGGTCAAAGAAATAGTCAATTCGGCCCTGTGGTGCCCCCAGTCACGAGCACCCAAGAGTCTGTTGATATCGACGCTGGATGACATAGTGAAAATATCCCAGGTCATGATGATGGTAGACCTGATCCAAAGGTTGGTGTTGGACCCTCACAAGTTTTTCAATCCCTGGCCACGGTTGAAAGGAAAAGGTAAATGTTCGCACACAAGCTTCCTAAAAGTCGTCTTTCCGACCCAATTAAGTTGCCGATGAATCTACCACTACATCCCCTGTCCAATCTATCAACTCCATATGATCTCGACGCTTATCATTTTATTGATGTGAGCATTGGAAGATCAGAGCTGCCAGTCAAAATTGGCTCAGAGATCCTTGCTTTCATAGTGGAAGTTGCACCGATGAGCAAAGCTCCTACACCTGGTCTGTCGGGAGGTTGCACTAGGACACTTACACACATCACACGTTCAATGCTACACTTTACTCAGCTTACACTTCTTAATGTTCAGAGTTGATTGATACCCATTTTTCTTTACAGAAATGATGGCGAGGAAGAGGAGCATGCTTGATTCCATACGGGATGTACAACATCAATCATTTGGATCGCGGTCCAGCTCCTACTATGGCAGTCGTGAATATTATGACCCAAGATATCGCCCTAACTACGATCGGGGTTATCGAGAGAGATATGACAGGGACAGGCCTGCTTAGGATATTCATAGATCGAGATCTCCTCCTTAAAAAGGTCCTGAAAGACCAACTGAACGTAGAGACCTGACCGTTGATCCTCCTCACAGCCCTTCTATGGCTTCAATGCCTTCAAGATCCTTATTCCTATCGCAGTTTCAACGGTCCAGTGATCATCGCTGCCATGGCAAACATACTGTAGTTCACAGGCCTAGCAAGGAAAGTATTAGGGTTCAAACTATTTCTGAGGACTTCCCAATTGATCCAAATATTTGTATCGTAGAACTTCGAGAGGAATTCCCAAACTTATGCTTTGATGGATTCTACTTTCCGCCTAATCTGAAGAGGGTTCCAGATGATGTTCAAAAAGTGAACATTAATTGCGTCATCGACATCTACATGCAATATCGTGAATGGATGAAGGTTGCAAAAAATATCAAAAGTTTCCTTCTAGCGCGCGGCAGAAATCGAGAAATTAAAACGACAAGTGGCCCAGGACAAGAGAATTATCGAAGCTCAGATAAATGAACTGGAGACCTCTAGAATCGCCTTAACTGAAGCTGAAGGAAAAGCCGATGCAGCCTTAAAATCTATGAAGGAGATGAAGGCTTGCCATCTCAATATGGTTCGAGTACTGCATCACCGAAACGAAGAGATAGCGCTTGAGTGAGACATGGCTCGAAACAACATGTCTACGACCTTGAAGGAAATAGTTAAACTCAAGGCCAAGCCTGAAGACGCGATTAAGAAAAAGATGATGCCCAGACGATCGATCAAGATTCATGTGAAGAGCTAGATCGTGCCAGGCTCGAGAGAGATGCGGCTATTAAAAAAGCTAAAGATGTCGACATGCTCATTCAACATGAGATATTACTGATCACAAAGAAGGTGAGAGAAGATGTGATGAATGAGCTTGGCCGGCTTCTCATTCTCTACAAAGTCTGCATTCTCAAACATAGTAATTTAGCATGGTGTGGCGAAGACTACCCCTACCAGCTTTATCGTGCCTAGGAATACCCAATCGTGGAAGAGAAAAGACTTCACAACTCTGAGCATGTCGATGTAACCAAACTCGAATGAGAAATGTTGTTGCACAATGAATCCAAATATTACATGACATTCATATTTCCCATCAAAAAGAGTTTGTGACTGCTCCTTCACATGACGTGGCCGAAGGATCTGGGTTGGCGCATTCTGACATTGCAACTGAACTGCCTCCGGTGTCTCAAGTCATGAATAGTCCTACAACGATCTCCTCGACCGTCCTTAGGTACAATCCAAAAAAACCACGACTATCTCGATCCTTGAGCATAGTTCTAAAGACGCTCCGGCCCAAACTGGAATCCTCACCACAAAAGGTATTTCGTCGATTCTTCCCTTCATTCATAAAGTTGGGATGATATTAATCGATCTTTCTAATCTCTTCACCTTTTTCTTTCTCAGCCTTGGACCCATCAAGTATTGCTTCTCTTCCTCCTAGAGGACCTTAGCTAGAGTCATAAACGGCCACGACAGAGTCTGTTACAGTTACAACTTCGGCCGCCACTTAGAGTGCTCGTGAAGAGGCCTTCGTTTTTTGATGATCAACTTATGGAGGCGTTATTCAAGGAGGGAGTAGACCTGCATCATGAAATCCTTTTCGACACTGAAGTGGTGATCATAGGCTCCTCCAATCCCACTAGTAGGCCCAGTATGAAAGAAAGGATCGACCGAGAGGAGCTCTAAAAAAGGTAGGTGAAGGGCGAGCCAGTTGATCCAGTACTAGATGAACCGATACCTTCCCCTCTTTAGACGTTCCCTCCTGAAGGGATGATTCCTTCGGAAGGCATTCCTCGTACTTATGGTGCTGAAGATGCCCTCATCCCTCCTACTTCCAAAGACAATGTCGCTTCGATCCATACAGTTGGGTAAACTCCTTCCAAGAAAAGCCGAGGTGGCAAAAAATGAAAGATGAGGCTAGCAGCAATTCAGAAGGAGCCACTCTGAAGAAGCAGAAAAGGGATAATAAATCCAAAGAGTGACCTTCGGACATGCAAATAATCTAACTAATCATTTCTTTTTTGTCGGTTGTATTCATTTAGGCACGGGCCTTCAATTTTGTCTTGTTTCTTGTACAGCTAGTTTCATGTGAATAAAAACTCTTTTGTTCTTGCATATGACTTCTGCATTTACTTGTTCAAATGTCTGAACTCCAGCATTTTTCATTTTATGTGCTTGCAACTTGTTGGTTGTCGAATCGAATACAAATTTGATTAATCCATCTCAAGGTCTCTCAACGATTATGGCCTCGAGCCATTGTAAACACGGGATACGAGCCGCAGTATTAAGCTATCTAGTCATTTCTTGGACAATCACACTTCTATCCCCGATATTTAGGTCGACGAGTGTATTACATGGACGGTCAAGTCTCGCCCTAGTCGTCTTTATACTCCCACATCATTTCCAAAAGATTCAAAGTAGATCAATGAATGGTCGGTTCGCGTACATACTATTTTTCTCTCGTGCCCCTAGGTCTGGGGCGTAGATTAATAAGCAAGAAGGTAGGTTGTGCTCACTTTAGCTTTACACTCTTTCCCGTCGAATCGTGGGACCGAGCTAGTAGATAGAAAACTAAGTCGTGCATGTTCCAGTCTTTAGCAGTCTGTATTCCTGTTGTCGATTTCATGTCAGAATTACTTGAATAAAAAATGGTCGAAATCCATTCATCTATTCATGGAGTTTACATTCTAGTCCGTATTCTGAGGGATTAGAGTTATTTCGCAAGCGGTCGATTCACACTCGATCTGCGTTCATATTTCAGTCTGCCCTTCAGGGAATTAAAGTTCTTCCATGGGCAGTCGCGTTTCCGTCAAATGGTTTATACTCTGATCCACAGTTGAGGACTTAGAGTACCCTTGTCTGTAGTCGGGGAATTAGAGTTTTTGTCATGGGCAGTCGTTTCTTTGCCGAATGTTTATACTCTAGTCTGTAGTCGTGGACATAGAGTACTCTAGTCCGTAGTAATGGACTTAGAGTTTTTGTCGTGGGCAGTCATGTCTCCACCCATTTGTTTATACTCTAGTCCGCAGTCAGGGACTTAGAGTACTTTAGTTCGCAGTCACGGACTTAGAATTTTTGTTGTGGGTAGTTGTGTCTCTGTCGGTTTGTTTATACTCCAGTCCGTAGTGTGGACTAAAAGTACTCTAGTCCGGAGTCGGGGACTTAGAGTTTTTTTCGTGGGCAGTCATGTCTCCGCAGTTTGTTTATACTCTTGTCCGTAGTCGGGGACTTAGATTACTCTAGTCCGTAGCCGGGAACTTAGATTTTTTTTCATGAGCAGTCATGTCTCCGCCCGTTTGTTTATACTTTAGTCCACAGTCGGTGACTTAGAGTACTCTAATCTTCAATTGGGGACTTAGAGTTTTTGTCATGGGCAGTCGTATCTCCGTCCATTCGTTTATCCTCTAGTCTGCAGTTAGGGACTTAGATTACTCTATTCTGCATTTGGGAACTTAGAGTTTTTGTTGTGGGCAGTTGTTCTCCGCTCGTTTGTTTATACTCTAGTCCACAGTTAGGGACTTGGAGTTTTTGTCATGGGCAGTTGTATCTCCGCCGTTTGATTTGTACTTCATTTACCGTGTCGATGTGAAAGTTTCCGAATGAATGATCAAACCATGTTCATCCATGGAATGGGATTCTACCCTTCAGCATTCAAGATGAACTTAGGTAAACGGACGGTTGATTCTCTTCCACATGGTAATTATGGCTCTTCCCATCTAGTCAAGGAAGGTGGTAAGTGATAGATGATTGGATCACATCCATGCTGGGTTTAGATGATCATGTGTTTCACAATTTGATTCGTATTCTTTCTAGCAAATGAAGATAATGAGTTATTGAACAAACAAATTAAGTCGCCTCCTTTTTCGGCCGCAATCGTGTCCATTTGTTGAAATTCGTGGTTAATAAGTAGGAAGTCAATCGTGGCTACTTCAATTCAAATATGAAGGTTGCCAAATAAATAGTCAGTTGTGTCCACATTTTGTTGGATTCTGACCTTGTCGAGTTCTTCCATTCCATGTTTCGATGTCCCAAGTCAGGGGCATATGGTAGCTGATGAACGGTCGAATCATGCATGTCTAGGTAAAAGCTCTATGGATTCCGTCATAATTTGCGGAGATTGGTAGGCGCCCAACTCTAGGCACTTGGTTACCTACATCATATGCATGTATTTTAATTCAGGTTGGTCGCAGTTGACACCATAATTGAAATTGAAATTAAAATAAGTTAATTAGAAAGTGATCAGGATAAATCCCATTGATAAATGAAGCAGCGTCGTATGCTCGCTATCCCACTTTATTCATAGCTTCTTTCAGTAGGATATTGAATGTCAAAGGTCCAGTTGATAATCAAAGTCTTTTATTGATAGGTTTGGATGTTTCGATCATTGTCGATCCGGTACATTCTTAGGCCATAGCTACTTATTATGCTCGCGAATAATATATGCATTTCTAAGATACGTGCAAAGTGAGATGGATCGAAATTGATGGCATATCGATAAATCACTTGGAGGCAAACTTGAGAAAATCTGATAGTCACTTAGAGTCAACCATGGGGTTGCTTGGAGTCAAACACTTAATTACTTGGAGACTGAAAATTGGAAGCTTGGTAATTGGCGCTTAAGGTCTCTTTGGGATTTGATTCGAGGAGAACTTCGTCTAACTCAAGCTGTCCCAACGAGGATCAAACCTCCAATCCCCGGCCTTGAAAAGCTTGAAGCGTTTTGTCCAAAAAGGTGCTAATTCTGCCAGTTTGGAGAGGTGAAAGAAGTTCCCAATATTGTTGGATCAGCTCAAAGCATAAGGTCGTGGACAAAAGTTTGTAGATGGATATGCAAATAAGAACGATCGGTTTGGCTTTGTGACCTTGGAACGATCGTAGTAGATCGATCGTATAAGTGTGACAATATTTCCATCATAGATGGGTAGAGAGCCTAATAGAAAACAATCGGTTATAAGGATGAAATTGGAACGATCGTATTAGGTGGAGTATTGGAACGATCGTACAAAAACGATCATACTGGAACGTTTGCATATAATCAATTCGTGGGGAGTCTATCTGGAACAATCGTGTGAAAACGATCGTATAAGGATGAGAGGGTGTGTCCAATAGGCAGAAGTACCAATATAGCATGACCGGGTATACACAAATCAAAGCGTTCAGTTTTAAGATAAGACTGAAATGATCGGATAAACGATGACCGTGTAGGGACGATCAGAGATAAGCGATCGTGTAGAAAATGTAAGTAGCCTCTATCATGTTTGAAGGAATGACCGATGTGGACCATTGTACAAAACGATCAGGTGGGATGTTGGAGCATATGAATTCATGCTAGATGGTCATTAACCTAGTACGCATAGGTCATAGCCAATTGCCGATCGTTCCACCTTACACTAAAACTTGAAAATGAATTAACATTCATTAATCATATGGCTAATTGGTTGTTGATCTCATCGTTTCTTTCTTTGGAAAAGGAATTAGACACGACTTCATGGCGTTGTATAGTAGTTTCCATCTAGAATTCCTTTAAATCAGAGCAGAGTAGGAAACTTGGCAATCATAAACTGGATCTATCTCGCGAACATGGAAATTCACTAATAGAAAATGAGATCTAATCGAGCTGAGAATTCGTTTCTCAGTGAAAGCACCAAAATTTTGATGCCAAAAATGGCCATCAACACCTGTAGAATCTTATGAATGTCAAGTAATGAATGAAATCAAAAATAAAGCATAAAGGTAAATGAATACGTAGATTTTTATAGTGGTTCGACAATCTTTGCCTACATCCACTTCATATTTTCATTAATCTTTCGTAGGATTATAATTATAAGAATCTTTGGATCAGCTAGGATCTATTGATACAAGATACAAGAATCAAAAATGTAGAGCCTCTGGAGGAGGAAGAAGAAGATGAAGTCCCCTTTTTCTCAAGCTATGCTAGCTGTATTTATAGTAGAGTACGTGCACGGATCGGGCTCAAACTTTGCAAGAAGGCTCTCTAGATCCGGTAGAGCCTACCATATTAATCGCCCCCAATTATTCATTGATCAAGTACGATCGACATACTTAAGGCCGATCCTTTCTCTTAGCCATAATCATTGTGCGATTGATGTTGGAGGGTCCCACAAGCTTCTAGATGTTGCTCCTAAAATATGGGATCATTTGTAGATGTAGATTGCAAGTTATGGATCATTCTTGGTTGAAGATAGGTCATACACTAAAATACATCGATCACTATATTAAACTCTAATAACAATCGGTGTACATCGATCGGATTTCCTCCCACTTCCATTTTATGATGCGCGATCGTTATGGTGTGCTCCTCTTGCCTCTTTGTTCATGCCCTAAAAGTCTCACCTGGATTGGCTTCATGGGAATCAAGGTATTAAATGTTCCCCAATGACTTGAATTATTTCCTTAGTCGTTCTCTGGCCAATGCAAACAAATCATTGCCTCAACCGTAGGTTGTGCATATGAACTTCAATCAACTCCAAACTCGAGGTATAACTTCACGGGGAAAGGCTAGCTACTTCATACCAGCTACACTTCGATTTGGTCCGGGTTCGAATCTGTCCGATTATTATCTACAGTACTGTATATAACTAGCTCTTTAAGCTATCGACTATCCATTCCCAATCGAATCGATGATATCAAGACTACGCAAAAAGGCGGGATAACATATATGTACGTGTATTTATGTACATATGTGTGTGTATATGTCATGTATACATTTTTTTGGAAAATGGGTTCCTTTATAAATTAAACAATATTACAATGCAAAACACACCACTACGTACTACTCGACTCTTGTTGAGTTTCCCTAGTTATACATATTGACAATATCTAAGACTAACACATTTAGATACATAAAGTCAGTGCAACACCCTTAATTTTTGTTTAACATTTTTTAGGGATTTTAATTAGATAAATTAAATAGAATAATTTGAGATGATAAGGAGAATGAGATTTGTTAACTAACTTGGATCAAATCTTAATTAATCAATTAATAAGATTGTTTTAAACTTAGAATAGAAAAGGATTAGTGAGAGAGGCATAATGGAAATAATTCCTTCTCTCATTCATTCTTATTTCATTTTCTAAAACCAAAACAAAACTAAGAAGTCAGCCATTACCTAAAGGAGAAGAAGAAAAAACCCTAAGGAATTCAAAAGGAAAGCTTGGGGGAATTAATCTACATCTCAGTCTCTCTTATCCAATCCAAAGTGAATAATACTTAACCATCTCATTTGTTTGTCTTCTTTTTGGATTTATAATTGATTTTCAAATTGGTTGTGATAATATTGCATGCTTCGGTCGATAATAATCATTATTAGATTGAATGATGGTTTATTGGTATTTTATGGAATTGTTTTAATGGTTTTTAGAGGAAAAACCTAAGTTTTTGATCTTCCATTGATTTGGAATCTTAATACGTCGTGTAAAACATTTTTTGGAGATGGGTTTTCAATTTTATGGTTTTCCAAGTTCATATGAATACTTTGTGAATTTCTTAAGAGAAAAATGTGCATATTTTGAATTTTTAATTATTAAATATAATTAAATCAATAATTTAGCCTCGAAATTTTTATACATAAAAGAAGAAGGAAATTCGGATTTTAATGATTTTTTCCTAATTGTTATGATATTCTATAAATTTATTATTCTAGAAAAGTTGACAATTAATATTAGTTAGTAAATATTAATTTTAAGGTTTTACAAATTAATTGGGAGGGAAGAACGTGATCTATTAGAAATTATACAAAGAAAATGAAAATTATTTTATTATCCAATGAATATTTGACCCGTGGTAAGAGTTAATGGAAAGTTTTAACTTAAAAGGAAACAAATCAGTTTTTAAGTTATTTACAAAAATGCCATCAACATTATAACTTAGAGTCTCGATACCCTTATATTCATAGAAGTTCGAAAACCATAAGGGCTAATGCATATGATAGCTACTTGATAGCCATGCGATGTATTTTCTTTCTTAAGGACGATGCCCAATGAATTGTAATGGTTCAATACCCAAAGTAAAGGGTCGATACTCTATGTTTTATTAAGGTTTGAGATCTAATGTTTTGTAAAAGTTCGATACTAAATATTTTATAATGTTTCAATACCCAAAATGTTTTGTAGGGGTTCAATGCCCAATGTTTTGTTGAGGTTCGATAACCCTATGGTTTAGAGACTCGGCGACTTCTTCTTAAAGTTCGAATACCTATTTCTCTTAGAGGCTCGACACCTCATGATTTTAAGAACTCAACATCTCTGCCTTATAGTATCTTGATAACTCACTTACATCTATTCAACAACTTTATTTTTGCAATATTAATGTCGTATGTTCTACAAACCGAATGACTACTTTTAGAGATTCGATAATCCTTGTTTTCTAAAAGCTCGACAACCTTGTTTTGCTATCAAATGTTTTGAAAGCCATACAAAAATGATGTATATTTCTAATGGCTCGACAACCATATTTTTTACAAGCCAAATAGCTATGCTTTATAGGCTTGATAGCCAATGTTTTACAGATGCTCGACATCCCTATTTTGATAGCAAGTGTTTTAAAAGCTATGTAAAGATGATAGTGTTTTGACATAAGATTTTGGCTAAGTATTTGGATATGTTTTCCTTGTTTAAAGAATGATTTAAAGTGGTTCTCAATTTTAAAGATAAATGTTTGTAACGAAATGAAATAGTGTTTTGGCCCAATTTTAAATGAATTTTTGCAAAAACAAAATATTACTTAAACTTAAGTAAATTTGTTATGTGTACGACAAGTGATTGAACGTATTTTGATGGAAGATGTTATATATTCTTGTTATCATTTGATTGGTTAAATTTACATATTTTATCATTTTCCATACTCATAGCTGCATTACTGAACATTGCACCTTTGGACTTAGGTAAAGAATTACCAGTTAGGTTATTCTAGTAGTAAGTATGGTTAGAGTGAATTCCCAAGTGAGTAGAATTGCATCCATGAGATCAGATAGATCAATTGTGTTAGGATTCCTTAAACTGATCAAAAAGATATGACTTATGAATTTAAAACCAGTCAAGATTTTTGGTTGGACTAGTTTTGGGTCATGCCCTAAGCTTCAGCCATTAGTCCACTGGTTAGTGAAGGTCTGCGACTCTAGTGCATAAGGCTTTATCTATAGTGAGACTAAAAGATATATACGTACAAAAAGGAACTCGTAGCTCTATATGCTCACCGTATTATTTAATTGGATTTACTCCTAACCGTGTTTGGAGATTTTGGAACGTCTGGTTATATTTTGGTCCGAGTCAGCCTAACAGGTTATTAGTTGGCTTGTGAAAACTAAAAGGTTCATAGCAACCTCAGGAAAACTATGATTTGAGATAGACTATCAATTTTATTGGATGGGTAAACTCTAGGAATACATATCCCTTTAATGACTAACCAGTCATATTTACCTATGTTGCATGAGTATGATCATATCATATTTTGTTTTAACTATTGTGTTTATAGGTGCATGATTTATTCTCCGACTTGCATATTTTAATAAGATACTAGTGAAGATGAAACCTATTCCATTCTGCGGCATGGCCTCACTAGATATCTGTTTTGGCTCGAGATGGTATATTATTATTCACACCAGACTTTTTTGTCTGAATCAAAGTTTTTGTTTTCCCCTTAAACTTTTGAGTACTCATTTAAGTAGATTGAGAGTAGGGTTTTAAATTTAAATGAATAAACTTCCGAAAAAGTGCAGGAGGCAAGCTATTATTACGAGATATTTCCACTGTGTTGGTTGAAGTTTTATTTTATTTGAATGGACGTAATTGACAGAATTTATAATTTTCAAGCAGTTAGACTCTGATCAGCTAAGGCAACATCTTCATATATCGCTCTTGAAATATAATACATTTATTCTATTTCCTATGAAAGTGAAATTGATGGGGTTATGTAACAATGTGAAGTTACTAATGAATTGTGTTTTGAAAATTTTCATATTCATGTGCTCTTGATGTTATAGATATAATTAACTAATCTCATTTTGTCACTAGGAATTAATACTATGGATGATTGTAGCAACTGTAATGCTTAATTTCGGGCCTTAAAATGGGGGATGTTATAGTCAGTAAACATTTTATACAATCTGTAGCATATGCTCGTGCAAAGCCTATGTCATTGTTGTGGTAAAAGAAACTAGGCCTGTCAACGGATGCTTTCGGATGCAGATGGTGCCATATCTGCATCTGCATTCGAAATCATTTTCGAATTTCGAGTATCCGCATAGGGATGGATATCGAATAATTATCCTATCCGCTAACGACCGATAAATCAAGAATTATAAAAAGAAAATTTTAGTTTAACATAGATAATTTTCAATCCCATTGATTATAAAAATGTTAAAAATTAACAAATATGATGATAATAAATAGACTTGAGCAGTTAAAAGCATTAAGTGCATATAATAGAAACTACAACACAATATCATAATAAAAAAATATCTTTAACTGCACTAAAATACACATAATTTGAACTATAATCTTGACAAAAGCTGGATGGAAGATTTGTGGATGCGGATGTCTTCCGATCCGCATCCGCATCTATTTTTTTGAATATTGGATATTTATCCGCTTTTCAGATGCGGATGCAGATGGATTTTGGATTTTTCGGGTATCCATTAACAGCCCTAAAAGAAACCATGCAACCAATGTTGCAATTATCTTGAAAGCCCAATTAGTCCGTAAATAAAATAACACAGCTTTTGAAAGTGTGCTATGGATCATGTAATATGGATATATGATAATACAGAGTGTATTGATGACAGCTATACAGTAAATAGTGCGGCATATAAAAGCAGTATAATAAAAATGACACCAGAGATTTTTATACCGGTTCAGAGCTTCGTCCTACGTCCAGTCCCAGACTCCTTCTGGAATTTCACTAAAACAACAGCCCTCACTTAACCTTGAGGAACAGATCTATACAACCCCTGAGCAGCCGAACGGGGACCTGAGCAGCGGAACAGGATTTCGCCTCAGCAATAGAAGAGGACTTCATACGCCTGAGCAGCAGAACAAGACTTCAACAAATACAAAAGATTGTTTGACTTTTTTGTGTTCTGATAACACGAATAAGTCTGTTTGTAGTACACCCTTCCTATGGTCTTCTCCTTGAGTGTGTGTGTGTGTGTGTGTGTGTGTGTGAAGTTTATGAAGAATAGAAAGGACTAATATTGCTTAAAATATGCTAATGCAGAATATTTGAGAGTATAGTTGCAAGTATATTCAAGAGAGTTAGATAAGAAAGATAAGAAAATTCGGTGATTTGGAATAAAGTTAGAATATGTATTTATAGATGTTAATAAGCAGGAACCATTGACCAAGAGTTGTAGTTGAAGTGTTACATCCAAATCTCTTTGTAGAGATTCGTAACTCTTTACCAATGATCGTGTCTTTTCAGAAAATATAGCTGTTATAAAATTTCAGTCAACTGAACCTCTAGGTCATTCGACTAGATATTCGAACGAATTTTAAGTATATATTTGTTTATTTGTGCACCTATGCATGTTGCACAGAAATTCTTAGGTCTGTCGACTGACCTACCAGGTCTGTCGACTGACCTGGTAATTTCTATGCAATTTGCGCAATTTTCACAAATTTTTATATATATATTATATATGATTCTAAAAGAAATTTTAATAATATATATATATATATATTATACGCTTATATTTGTATAAATCATTTGAAAATAAGAAGATTATATATATGAGCTAATATATACGTAAACGAGGAGAGATCTTAACAAAAATTGATTTAAGACTCAAAACAAGATAATGTAAAAATTGATGCACCGATTTTGATGACTCGCCTCCATGTAGTATATATTTTCTTTTTGTCGTAACAGTCGTCAAATCTGTATGTTGCAGTGATAGCTTCATGTCATGAATCAAAACAAAGTCTCAGCATTCTCTCCTTTTTTGATTGATGACAACCTCTAAATAGATATAGATTTCAACTGTATATAATATAAGTACTTACTCCCCCAGAATCTTTGACTATCTACATCCTGCATTTTTAATATTAGTGATAATATTTCTCTCCCTTTGTCATCGACAAAAAGAATAAAGAACATGAATAATAGTATGACGTATTCATAGATATTAAAAAAAGAAACGAACATTCATACATTACAATATCATAAACAAAAGTTTTGAAATAATACGAAAACATTTGCTATTTATCACAAGCCATAATGTCGTGAAATAAAAGATTAATGTTTTTAGAACATAAGAGAAGCAACAACTTACTCTATTATACGCTTACCCTTATCACCATGAGAACTTTGACCACCACTATCGCCTCCATTTCCATCGTTGTTGCTATTACTTGCTTGATCATCGGAAGAGGAAGACCAAGTGAAGATGGGTTGTTTGCCCGGGTCACGTAGTGTAGTCATGGAAGAGCCAGATGAACAGAGATTGCTTTCCATAACTTTGGGAAAATCCTTTAACTTTATCAAGCTTTTTGTCAACCCTATTTATATGTGATTGAAGAAATTATTGGTTATGGCATATCGTGGAAATAGACTCATGTGGAGGGAGCCCGGATTTGGAATCATAATTTCGTCTTGTTGACGAATAGTTAATCTTTGGCGAGTCGGATGAGATGCTTCGCCTTGTTGTATTATGGTGGTTGATCTTGAGGTAATTGGCGTTGAGTCCATTATTCAAAAGAAAGATTGGAGGAGGTCGAGCAACTGGTAATTTCTTCAATGCTAGAGTATGGGAGTTTAAGTAGTCGATGGTAGAAACCAGTGAGTCGGGTTCTGGAATCTCACATTCTTTTAGTAAGCATATAATGTACTCACCGTAATATATTACATTCATGCAAAAATTATTGAAACTTAAGAATTCATCAAGAATTAACCGAAGCCAATTAACTTTGGCGTTTCCGAAGATGGCATATAAGACTTTGAAATTGTGTTCGTAAAAAAGTTTGTAACATCCTATTCTTGGAGTTACGGTATTCATTAATGCATGGTGCATAATTCTAGCTTTAGACCTTTGGGACATAGATTTGAGTTGGCGCATATCATCTTCCAAAAATAAATGACTTATACGATCACGAACGACCATATCACACTCAACATTACTTAATTCAATTCCATTATTTTTAGATTTTAAAATGCGAGCCATTCGATCTAAAGAGAAAAATACTGGTTTTCCATAAACTATACTCCATGCACAATCATCTTGGTTTTGAATGTTTTGGCGATCTAAATTAAGATTGGCATAGAATAGCTGGACCATAATTTGGTTTAGTTTATGCTTGTTTTCATCAATATTGAACAAAGACTCCAAATTGCTATGATGAGCCAATTCTTGTATATGATAAGGGGAGAAATCGAAAATTTTTACAAACGAACCTTCAAAAATATGAAAATCTTGCATTCTCCCCACCGTCCAATCGCGGTATCACCGAAAAGCCGTTGTTGGATTTGGTCATTGGAAGGAGGTGGGAAGATGAAGATGCTTGTCCTTTTCTTTTTGGAGCCATTGAATTTGAGTGTTTGGAGGTAAAAATTTGGTTTTTTAAGATCTAGGGTTTTTAGAAGAGTTGAAAATTTTGAAATGAGAGTGAAGAGTAAAGGGGAAATTGAAGGTTAAAAGGTGAGAATGGATGGGTAGGAGCAGTAAATTGGCTCAGATCTATGGTTCAGTCGACTGAATCAGGTGTTTAGTCGATTGAACCTGAATTTCAATATTTTCGAACTGCTGGTTCAGTCAACTGAAGGCATGATTCAGCTGATTGAATTTGGGTCAGCAAAAATTTATCTTCTGGTTCGGTTGACTGACCCACTGGTTCAGTCGACTGAGTCTATGAGAATAATTTTTTTGGTTTCGGAGTTAGTCGACTGACCTATTGGTTCAGTCGACTGGCCTGTGCAAATTTTTTCCAATAAGCCTTGTGTTGTGTAGTGTTTTGTATATTTTATTTTATATATTCATAATTATGAAGCTGTAAATTTATTTATTTGAATATTAGAACCAGTACATGTGTTGTGAAAATATGAAAGAAAAGAAATGATTATATTATTAAAATAAAATTGTACATAATTTGTTAAATTATTCAAAAAATAACAACTACTCTTATTTTGAAGGACTAGGAGTTTTGTAGCCCTGTAACTGTTTGCGTCGAACATTGGATGCTTCATTTCTATCCTATGAGTTTGGTGAATCCTATGGTCATGGTGGGGATGAAGTAGAAGGTCGAGTTGAATAGGCGAAATGACGTGTTCGTCGATTGGATGGGATGAAGCACCATAGAATTTCATGGCAATATGTTCTATAATACCTAGACGTCTTGAATTGATTTTCTGCTCGTAATACATTTCACGCTGAAGCATCAACGACTCCTGTTGATAGTGATGCAAATCACTTATTTTTTCTTTAGTAGTTGGAGAGACGTCAAACATCATCTTCTTTCTTTTCTTTTTCTTCAGAGTGTATCCGGTATAATCGTGAGAAGTAGAAGGTGGTGTAGAATGATGAATGGGTGTTTTTGTTGGTGATTCAGAAGAGGTTATGATTTCTATGGAGTGAGTTGATTGTGAAGAGTTGGACATAATGGTAGGACTTTGTATTTTATTAGTTCAGTTGTTTGTATGAGTAATAGATAATAAGAATGCCTATTTATAGACTATAATGGAAATAAAAAGGATAAAATGAATGGACTGTATTGTTTTTAGCTACAACAAAGTTGTTAGTTTGGAATGATAATTGCTATTCTGGTGGTTTTCTGTTAGTGTGATTCACTTATGTAAATGTTATATGTTTGTTTATGTACAAAAACACACACACACACACACACACACACACACACACATATATATATATATATAAAGGTAAGTGTTATAAACAATTTAGAGTATAGTTGTAACCATATAAGAAAAGCCCCGACCTGGACTGTATTGAAAATAATCAATAGCTCAGGTGGTTAACATCTAGGCTATTCACAACAGGTCATAGGTTCGAGTCTTAGCATGGTTAGAAAAATGAATTTTTGTCAAAAATTTATATTTGAGTGTTAGTCTAAAAAAATGAATTTTTGTCAAAAATTTATATTCGAGTGTTAGTCTAAAATTTCGTATTTTATTATTATCGAACTATTTATATATCTTTAATTTACATTATATCGAGTTCTTGATGTAGTTTAATAAATGTATTTTCTAACAACAGTTTAGTAAAGATATCAGCTAATTGATTTTCAGATGGAACGTATTCTAAATTTATCACATCTTTTTCTACATTGTCGCATAAAAAATGATGTCAAATATATATGTGTTTAGTTCTTGAGTGATATACTGGATTTTTAAATAGATTTATTGCACTGGAATTATCTCAGTATATTGTTGATTTTGATAAATTAACTCCGAAATCTTTAAGTGTCTCTGCATATAGATTACTTGTGCACAAGCTAATGCTGTAGATATATACTCTGTTTCATAAGTTGATGGTGAGACACAAATTTTTTTTCTTACTAAACCATGATATTAATGATTTACCAATGAAATGACATGTACCGCTTGTACTTTTTCTATCCGTTCACGATCCTCCAAAATCAACGTCCCTATATGACACTAACTCGAACGAGCAATCTTTTGGATAGAAAAGTCCGAAATCTTTAGAATTACTAAGATAACGCAGTATTCGTTTTACGGCTCGTAAGTGTGATTCTTTTGGGTCAGCTTGAAATCCTGTTGACATACACTCATCATTATATCTGGTTGACTAGTTGTTGGGTACAGTAATGATCCTATCATACTACGATACAGTTTTTGGTCTACACCCTTGCCATTTTCATCTTTATCAAGATGCACTGTTGTGCTCATAGGTGTCGATTTGGCAGAAGTGTTTTCCACTCTGAATCGCTTGATAAGATTATTACATTGTTTTTCTTGATTTATAAATATTCCATTTGAAACTTGTTTTATTTGAAGACCTAGAAAATACGATAATTCTCTCATATGGGACATTTCGAATTTTTTAGTCGTTATTTTAGAAAAATCTTTACATAATTTATTATTAGTTGAACCTAACATAATGTCGTATGCATATATTTGAACTATTAAAATATTATTTTTAGAATGTTTTGTAAATAGAGTCCGATCTACTTTTCCTATTTCGAATCCTGATTCAATTAATAGCTTTTAAGGCGTTCATACCAAGCACGCGGTTCTTGTTTTAAACCATATAAAGCTTTCTTAAGTTTAGAGACATGATCTAGATATTTTCATGAACAAATTAAGGGGGTTGTTCAACAAAAACATTTTCTGTAATATAACCATTTAAAAATGCACTTTTAACATCTATTTGATAGAGTTTAAAGTTATTAAAACATGCGTAAGCCAGTAAGATTCGTATTGCTTCTAGTCTAACGATTGGAACAAATGTTTCTTCATAGTATATTCCTTCTTCTTGGTTATACCTTATGCTACTAATCTTGTTTTTTTCTAGTTATATTTGTGAGAAATGCAAATTACAGATCTTAAGGCTATAATTAACACTACAAGGGGTGGATAGTGTTTTAAGGAATTACTAAATCTTTTTGAGTTTATGTTAATTTGAACACAAATGTATGCGATATTCAGACATAGATATGATTACAGAATCAAATACAGATACAGAAATAAAGTAAAAGCAATAAAGGAAAGAACACACCAGACTTTATACTCATTCAGAGTTACCCTACATCCAGTCCCGCACACATGTATGGATTCCTTTCAAAAGCAATTTTTGCAATTACAACCTCGATTTCAAGGCCACGAGGTGCACCACTCTCGATTCATAATCCTCTGGGTAGAGATACTTGATTTTACGGGCAACAAGTTCACCCAATTGATTTCACAGGCTACAATCAAATCTTTTCTCGCTTGATTGATTTCACAGGCTACAATCACACCTTTTCTCGTTTAATTAATTAAAAAGAAGCCTATAACTCCGAATAGCATTGAGATCTTGTTGAGATAGTGATAGATAGTCAAACCAGATATGATCTAATTAGATTCAATGGTGATTTCGGCAGAGTAATGGTAAACATATATATGTAAAGAAATGTGGAAGAAAAAGAGGAGTGGAATAGAAGAAAATATATATATAAATTCGTTTAAAACTGCCCCTATTTATAGTAGAACAATAGCCATGTCCATTCGTGAAATGATATTACGAATAGACACTTCTTTTGAAATTCAAAATTTTGAAATCAACTGCCACCTTTCGACAGGGTTCCCTAGGGGTTGTCGACAAGCCTATGGTATTTTTGGTAATTTATTTTTCTTTGAAAATAAATTCTATTTTGTATTAAAACTATTTTAAACATTATAAATATACTTAATTATAGTTAACATACATAAATAAATATAGAGAATAATATTTTGATATATATATAATTTTACTATAATTTTATACTTAAATCTAAGTATAAATACTAAAAGTTAAATATATTATTATTAAAAGATAGTTTAAAACCAAGAATAATTTTATTTTGAAGATAAAGATTATTTTGAGGCTAAAAGTATTTTAAAACCAGGATAGATGTTTTTGATTCTTTTAAAAGGAAGGTTTCAAAATTATTTTGAAAACAAGATATAATTTTGTAAAAACATTTGAGTAAAAGTTAGTGGATACAAAACAATGTTCCACTAGATTTTTCGTAGGTTCCATCCTACTTAGAGTTCCAACCCTTTAACAGGCTCGAAGTGAATTCCATTCCATGAATAAATTGGATTTTAAGATGCCATTGCTTTTCTAGGAGTTTTAAAAAAATTCCTAATGAAATTACTTATTATTGAAATCTTGAACTCTTGATAATCTTGATACTCATGAGTCTTCAATCTTGATATCTTGAATCTCTATACTGTACAGTCTTCATTCTTGATACCTGCATGGTTAAATCCTGCATATACATATATACCTAAACTATAATTTTAGTATTTATTTTATTATCTAATTCTAAGGTTGTTGTCATCAAAACCATCTTCTCAGGGACTAACAATCTCCCCCTTTTTGATGGTGACAACCTTTTTTTATAAAATATTACTTTATCCTAATAACTCCCCCTTAATCTATGCCTAACTATCCTATTTTATACTTCTCCCCCTTTGTCATCAAAAAAAACTAACTCCAAACTATATAACCCCCCTTAATCTAGTACTATATGACATATGATTATAATGATATGTTATCATAAATAATTATCACTTAATTCTAAAACTAAAAATTACTAACTATCCTAACTAAGAATCCATATATGATAATACTTATAATTGTGATAATGTGAGAAATCAAATATAGGAACACAAATTATTTATTAATTATATATTGTTTTATTTACAGTTGCGTAGAAGACGAAAGCAAGATCATACAACAATATGAAAGAGAGAAAAGAAAATAATGTGTATACATATTATGTTTTGCACACCAATTATCAATCCACACCAAACCAAATCAAATTAAATCAATCCAAGCAATCAATTCAAATCAAACAAAGCAATTAAATAAAATCAAACATTACGAGGAACTTCCACCCATCCTTCTTCTTAGAATATAGGGTCTTCTTTAATGGCATCCCAATTTTCATTTTAGTTGGTGAGAGTGACTGGAGGATGTGCTTCATTATCGTCTTTGTGCAGGGAGGAAATCATCCATCGTATCGCATCGAAATGCTTTTCTTGCTCCTTGATCATCTGCATTTGACTCAACTCTAAGTGTTGCTAATTACGAAGTATGAAAGAGAGAATATTTTTGAAAGAGTTAAGGGTTTCTTCAAGATCCTCGGTCAAACTATGAATTGGATTGGCCATATTTGAGTTTGCAAGAAGAAATATAGATAAAGTAGATAACAAATGATTTTGAGTGATGAATTTTGGAAGAAATATGTATTTATAGGTGTAGAAATTCGTTTGAAATGAATAGACACAAGGTAGTTATTCAAATTTCAAATTTAAAACGAAAAGTCATTTCTGACCAGTACTTGTCAACATGGTCGGGGGGGGGGGGGGGGTTGTCGACAGGGGTCAGTTAATTTTGATAACTCGTTTTAATTTTGTGAATAACTGTGTGTGTGTGTGTGTGTGTATATATATATATATATATATATATATATATAATATACTAACATTTATTCTGGAGATAGGATAAACTAGATAACATAAAAGTAATTCAATTTCTTTTCATAATAGAATGATACAATGGTTAAACATTAAGAACTACACAAACATTTAAATCAAAACAAATTAAAATAATACAACAAGACATGAAAAGGTAGAACTAGTTAAAGGATGACGAAGATGAAGATAATCCAAGCTTCTTGCTAACTTTGGAGAAAAAATTGTTCATCTTAGATGACGTTTTATCCAACTTCTTACTAACGGATCATTTAAGTGTCCGTTGATTCTCAACAATGATCTTTTGATTTTTGAGTAAGGTTTTGTTGGTTAGATTAGAGGGATAGTCAATACTTTCCAAGGATGTTTCTTTTCTTCTTCTTCTTCTATTTCCATTTCATCCCCTTCTTCTTCTTCTTCTTCTTCTTCTTCTTCTTCTATCTCCTCATGAGCCCAACACTCTTTCTTTTCGGCAAGAGTTTCATATGGTTGAAAAAACATATGGAATTTTCATAAGAGGAATGTTTGAGAGATTAAAAAATTTTCTTGAAACAAATTCTTCTCCTTTGATATCTACTCCAAAATAATTAAAAATTCGAGTGAGATAGATTCCATGATACAAAGTGTTTTCACCCATTTCAAGATTTTTGGGACGAAATGCATCTAAAATAACTTGATCCCAATTAATATCATAATTTCCAAAAATAGCAAAAGGTGCTTTGCAAACTTTTGAAGTTGGATTGTTAAAACTCCCCGATCTTGGGGTCAAAGTATGCTGTAAAAGAAGATTAACAGTTCTAGCTTTTGGTCGAAAGTTTTGATTTATGAAATCAAAGTTATCTCCTTCGAAAATACGATGAAATGTCTCATGATCATTTTCTTCATATTAAAACTAGAAAGATCCATTCCCGTGCTCTTGCAATTGAGAATAGTACCCAAAAGATCACAATTTAAAATGATTCTAGTGCCTTTGACACTACTCCAAATTTCATCATCATTTCGATTATAAAATCCATGGTTGAGATTTGCATAGAAAATTTTAACAAGATTTGGATAACAAACAAAATCATTTTGTGAAGCATTAACAAGACTAAGAACTTGATTGTTTGCAAAAAGAGAATTGATTTCATAAGAAGGGAAATCTTGAAATAGAGCAAACTTCCTGGGATGGACTTTTCCATAGTTAGCATAGTTGATATATGCTTTTATAGCCTCCAGATCATTGTAAAGTTGCTCTTTTATCTTTCTGGAAATTCTCGTTGTGGAAGGGTTGCTTGAAGAAGCCATTAGAGTGGAGAGTAGAGAACTTGATATTTTGGAATAAGAGTTTGAATTTGAAAATGAAAGTGAAAAGTTATGATAAGAGATAGTGAATAAATAGATTCTCAAAGGACATGTTCTCTAGTCAAAAGGTGACTTTTCAGAGACTTGAATGACGTGAAAAGATGGAGGAAAATTCAACATTTGAATTCAAATTTTGAATTTCAAATTTCTGTACCCTTGTCGATAACATGGTGGGGACCTTGTCGATAGGTGTCTCTGAATTTTCATGATTTATTTCTCTTAAATATTCTAATATATATACATATATATTTATTATGTTTAATGTCTATATATATATCTGGAATATAACTAGAATTATAGCATATTCCATGAAATATTGTGATATTATTAAAAAAATAATAATAATAATAAAATAATAGTAAAAAAATAATAAAAATAAAAATTTTAAAATTCAAACAACACACCAATTCACAATCAACCAATCAAGCATTCAATTCTAAGCACGCAATTTCAACCAATGTATTGTAAATATGTACCTTTTTCTGAGTCCGTTTCTCTGAATTCGTCGGAGTCGTGAACAGCCATGAGACACATATTTGAATTATCAGTCTTCTGATCATCATCACTTGAAGAAGAATCTGAGTTATCTAGAGTAGCAGTGAATGAAAATTTTCGTTTCTTTGTGGAATCATTGTTTATATGATGATTTTGCCTATCTGGATGCAGACAGTCTATTTTGATATGGTCCGGTTCTTCACAGTTGTAACATTTGATATAGTTTGACACTACATTCTGATTTCCAGAATTCTTATAGTTGTTTCTCTTGAGATTATTCATCTTTCTGTATTTCAGAAATTTTCAAAAATTCTTGGTCATAAAGGCTATCTCTTCATCATTATCACTGTTTGAGTCTGATCCATCGGTCAATGCATTGAATGCCATTGATTTCTGTAACATCCCAGAATTTGTTAATTTAAATTTTGTGAATTTATTTGAACTTTTAAATTTAATTTGAGAAATTTCAAGGGAAATACAATATTATTAAATAAAAGAATGATATAAGTAAAAAAATTGATAGTTTAAGTTTTAAATAAATAATGAATAAATTACGTAACAAATAAGAAATTATTTTAAACAATAAAATAAAATATGTGTTAATAAAACTTCAATTTCTTTGAGTCTAAATTTTTGAATTTATAAAGTATACCTATGTAATTCATTTAATATGTATTTAAATTTGAATGTTCTATATTCAATGATATGAGTTAATACAAACAAGAG
Source organism: Allium cepa (assembly GCA_030765085.1). Taxonomy (NCBI): domain Eukaryota; kingdom Viridiplantae; phylum Streptophyta; class Magnoliopsida; order Asparagales; family Amaryllidaceae; genus Allium; species Allium cepa. The sequence continues at coordinate 1,051,226,477 of CM060941.1, forward strand.
TGTACAAACTTGTATGGATTGTGGACACCCGGATTGCAAGGACCTTTTTGGAAGTACCTTCGGTTCTGTTCAAACCCAGAACAGACTTGTGTGGATTGTATGTCTAACATTACAATTGAGATATAAAGCAGATTTCTTTCAAATACATTTCTTTCGGTGGCAGAGAATTTATTCTCTTAGCTTAACACGCTTCTCTGAGCCTTACGTACTTAGAGGTTATGTAGTTGAAAGTTATCAGTGATATATTCCCAACTTGGTAATGCGACATGCTAAGTGTTGCTGATCATTTGTGGATCAAAGCATGGCTTTGTAAAAAGCGTAGCTTTGTGGATGAGACTTCGTCGAACCTCACCCCCTGGAATGGTCGAAACAGGAAAGATGCGGCAAGGTTATTGGGGGTAGCGCCCCTTAGGGTATGTGCATTTCCTTCTGGATAGAAGTGGTATCATGGTATGGAGCCCAGATACTTAACTTATGTGGATATCGTGGATATATATATATATATATATATATATATATATATATATATATATATATATATATATATATATATATTACTTTGTGATTTGTTGCTGGGGCCCTAGATAAAGGTTGGTTACAACTGGGGGTTGGCATACTCGTGTCAGTAGTTACATAGTTAGGGGTAACCCGGCCTTGTGTTGGCAGAGATCTGGTTAGGTTCTCGGGTCGTCCCTCCAGAGAAGTACCCATGTGGCCCAGGAAGTTCCTTAGCCTGACCATTGGTTGGAAATCCAATTCCCAATACGAAACATTGTACGATTTTAGTTGTAAAACCTGCCATTTACTTATGGTGGCGCCACACCGTTTAGATGGTAGCTATAGTAGGCATAGTTCAGAATGTCTATGCTGGCTAAGATTTATATTTTACTTTTGAAATGTTTTCTACACTATGCACTAGTAATAATATCAAAGAAATTTCCCGTACCAAGCATATTTGACTATCATAAGAAGAAATCTCCTCCAATTCCACGTTTTCATTGTGTGTGTGGCGGGAGGTCTTATGGTAGTTCCATTTTTAAAAGCATACCGAAAATTCTTTTATAAATCTAGTTTCTTCGAAAGCAACTGTTTTTGTTTACTCATACCAGTCCCATGACTGACCTGGAGTTTATTGTTTCTTTCCTAAACTCTGGGTGCCCATAATTTTTACTCGGGCAGCCTTGTAGCAGGTTTCCGTATTATGGAGTTAGCAGAAGTTAGGGAGCTCTTGCTTTGGTGATATCTTAGGAGCTTTTGGAGATCTCAGGTGTTTAGCTTTTGGGAGTTCGTTATCACTTCTTTCATTTGAAGATATTTTTTTGATATATGATCACTATTGTATTACTATGATGTTGTATTTGGAGTTGAGGTGTATGTATTATATACTCTGATGTAGAAATGGATATTATACAGTTGTATCTCTGATGTATGCATGATATTCATTCTGTTCCGCTGTTTTATATTCATCTGTTGTTGTTATAAGTTCCATCCGAACTAAAATTTGAGGTTCGAATCTTCGGCAATCGAATACAAGTGAGGTATTTGATGTCGACTTTTGAGCGATGAATTTTGGGTCGTGATAATTGGTATTAGAGCTGAAGGTTGAGTAAGAACTTTAGCTACGGAGTATAACGCATTAGATGGCTCATTAGAGATAGGGTGAAGTATGCCCTAGAATGAGTATAACCAAGATTGAAACACTAAATTTTCTTAGTCTATTTCTTTTTACTGCTGATATTCCTTAAGATATTTCGTCCGTATATCTAAATCAATTTTCTTACAAATTTCAGATGGTAAGAATGACCGGACGTAGAGGAAGGGCTAGGGGTCAAGGGAATGCCGCAGCACCAAACCAAGATCCTCCAATAGTAGTAGCAGCAATAGATATCCAGCAACAGCCGAATCTGGCTGATTCGTATAAAAATTTCTCAAAGTTTGGTGGCAAACCGTTCACCGGTAAGGAGTCAATTGTCGAGGCTCAAGCAAGGATAAGATCATGTGAGAAATTTTTCAAAGGGCTAAAACTGCAGGACGAGCAGAAGAGACTTATAACTTCTTGGCAACTCCAAGAAGAAGCCTCAGCCTGGTGGGAAACAGTCATTATAGATGAACCAAAGGAAGAGTTTACTTGGAATCGTTTTAAGGAGGTGTTTGAAAAGCGTTATATGCCGTCGGCGGGAATTTCCAGAAAGTATCAATAATTTTTGGATTTAAAGCAAGAAAGGTTGTCATTTGAGGAGTACTTAAACAAGTTCAATAAACTATCTCGTTTTGGTCCGAAATTGTTAAACACGCCTCTTAAGAAAAATGAAAGGTTTATCCGTGAAATGAACCAGAAGTATCAAGAAAGGATGACAGCACACGTCAAAGAATCTTTTTCTGAACTTATTGATATGGGGTATAGGTATGCCACACTGGATATGCAGGATATTCCAAGGGAAGGAGGAAATTCAGGTAATCAGAATTGGAAGAGAAGGAAGTTTGGGGGCAAGAGGCCACAACAAAACAAAGATAAAAAGAGCAGTCAAGGAAATTCGGCTAGGAACATAACTTGTTACAATTGCCAAGAGAAGGGCCACTATTCAAACAGCTGCACAAAACCGAAAAAGCAAGTTAAGAAGGAACAACCTGTGAGGAATGATCAAGGAGCTAAGGAATATTATAATTGTCACAAGCCTGGACATTTTATTAAAGATTGCCCGGTAATGAAGCAAGCATAGGTGGCAAATGTTTATGCGATAAAGAAAGACCCTTCAACTTCGAAACCAAATAAAGGTAAAGGTGTTCTGGAAGGTAACCTTACTATTTATGATAGAACGGTTAGAGTTTTATTTGACACGGGAGCTTCACATAGCTTTATCTCCCAACAAACCGTAAGTGAATTAGAACTTAAAACTGAATTTGTTGACGACCCTATTTGCGTGAAAAATCCGGTTGGAGATCCCACAAATCTTTGTTTATATTGTAAGAAAGTTCCTATTTCATATGCTCGCTACCAATTTCCTATCAACCTTTATGTCCTCGAATTTAATGAATTTGAAATCTTACTCGGAATGAACTGGTTATCGAGATACGAAGCTAAATTGGATTGTAATGATCGGACAGTTTTAGTCAAAACAAGTTTTGGAAATTTTGTTGAAATCTCTTGTGAGGATCTGAGTCCAAAGAAAGATAGATTGATGTATACTTTGGGATATCCTGAACCCAGTTTGCAGTCTATACCTGTTGTTCGGGAATTTTTCGACGTATTTGAAGAAGTAAAATCCTTACCTCCATGCAGAGAAATAGAATTCCGAATTGACTTAGTACCCGATGCTCGTCCTGTTGTTCACGCAAGTCGCAGGATGGCACCTAGGGAAAAAATTGAATTAGTCGATCAAACTCGAGATTTGTTAAAGAAAGGACTGATTCGCTCTAGTGTTTCTGAATGGGATTCAGCTATTGTATTTGTGGCTAAATCGGACGGATCTTTGAGATTGTGTGTAGATTACCGCGATCTCAATAAACAAACTCTCAAAAACAAATCCCTTTACCAAGAATTGACGATCTATTCGATCAACTTCATGGCGCTCGATTCTTTTCTAAGATGGATCTAGCTCAGGGATTCCATCAGCTGCGAATAGCCGAGGATTGTGTTCATTTAACTGCCTGTAGGGGTCCTGACATGTTCTACGAATGGTTAGTTATGCCTTTCGGACTGACCAACGCTCCCGCGTACTTCGTAGATTTAATGAACCGAGTGTTTCATGAAGTATTGAACAAATTTGTCCTTGTATTTATTGATGATATCTTGATTTACTCCAAAACCGATGAAGAGCATGCTAAACATCCCAAAATTGTTTTAGAGATATTAAGGAGGAATATCTTATTCGCTAAATTTTCTAAGTGTCACTTTTGGGTCAAAGAAGTCAGATTTCTCGGTCATATTGTTAATGAAGACGGAATTTCTGTTGATCCAAGCAAGATTTCAGCAATTCTGAACTGGAAGCAGCCCACTACTCCTAGAGAAGTTCGAAGTTTTCTGGGTTTAGCGGGATATTATAGAAAGTTTGTACAGGATTTTTCTAAGTTGGCTAGCCCATTGACTAAGCTAACAATGAAAAATGCTAAGTTCAATTGGACTCCAAGATGTGGTGAAGCTTTCCAGGAACTGAAAACGAGATTGACTACTGCTCCAATTCCCGCTATCATTAACGGGAACCAAGGCTTATCTGTCTACCGACGCATGTGGTGATGGGGTAGGTGCAGTATTAATGCAGAATGGAAAGGTAGTTGCCTACGCGAGTAGACAATTACGTTCGCACGAGAGAAATTACCCAACACATGATTTGGAGCTTTTGGCTGTTGTTTTCGCTTTAAAAATATGGCGACACTATCTTCTGGGTAAGAATCTTTTCAGCTTTCTTAACAATTTACGAACTTAACTTAAATAAATATACTTAATAAACTCTCTTTGTTTTAGGTGAAAAATTCGAATTATTCACCAACCATAAATCCTTGAAATATCTCTTTACCCAGAAGGATCTGAATTTGCGACAACAACGTTGGTTGGAATTTCTGGCATTATATGACCTAGATATTCTGTATACACTGGGAAAAGCCAATATAGTTGCCGATGCCTTGAGCAGAAGACATGTTGTTCTCGCATATCTTGTTCTCACTCCTACCCTTCTTAAGAAGATCGCGAGCAAGCAATATGAAGATGAGTTTCTTTGGGGAATTTATAAAAGAATTTGCCAAGGAGAAGACACTAGTTTTGAGATGGATAGTAGAGGAGTTATAAGGATGAAAGGAAGAATTTGTGTCCCTGACATTCCAGAGCTAAAACGTGAAGTTCTAGATGAATGTCATAAGTCAAAACTCGGTATCCATCCAGGAGTTAATGAAATGTATAGAGATGTTAAAAGAACTTTTTGGTGGAAGACAATGAAAAGAGACATCTATTTATGTGAGTCGCTGTGATACTTGTCAACAAATCAAAAGCGATCAAAAGAAAGTGGTCGGTTTACTTCAGCCTTTGGAAGTACCAAAATGGAAATGGGATCAGGTATCGATGGATTTCATCGTCGGATTGCCACGAAACAAGAAGGGAAATGAAACAATTTGGGTTATAGTAGACCGTCTAACCAAAACTGCTCACTTTATTCCAATAAAATCCACTCGGACTGCAGCAAGCTTAACAGGGCTATATATAAAGGAAATTGTTCGTCTCCATGGTATTCCCAGCAGTATAGTGAGTGATCGTGACCCGATCTTCACTAGTAGATTTTGGGAGGCATTCCAAGCCGCTTTGGGAACAAAATTAAATTTCAGTACTGCTTATCACCCACAATCTGATGGGCAAACTGAAAGGGTTAACCGAATTCTAGAAGACCTTTTGCGTACTTGCATTCTCAATTTTGGTGGTACTTGGAAGGACCATTTACATCTGGTCGAATTCTCATATAATAACAGTTATCAGGCCAGTATAGAAATGGCTCCTTTCGAAGCTTTATATGGTCGCCCGTGTCGATCACCTACATGCTGGATCGAATCAGGTGATAGACTCGTCCTTGGACCAAACATGATTAAAGAAGTGACAGAGAAGGTTGATTTTATTTGAAAGAAATTAATAACTGCTCAAAGTCATTAGAAGAACTATTATGACCGCCGAAGAAGATATTTGGAATTTGAAGTTGGAGATTCTGTATTTCTGAAAGTGTCTCTGATGCGGGGTTTATTGAGATTCGGGAAAACTGAAAAGCTAGCACCGCGTTATATTGGTCCTTTTCCTATTCTGGAAAGGATTGGTCCTTTGGCATATCGAGTGCAGCTACCCAGCTGGTTGTTGAAAGTGCGGTGTGTATACAATTATATGTGCTAATATAGTATACACGGATCGTGTAATATGGATTGCAATACAAATGTGGAAATAGATGATAATAGCATAGTAAAATAAAAAAAGAAAAATCACACCAGAGATTTTTATACTGGTTCGGAGCACCGTCCTACGTCCAGTCCCAGACTTCTATCTGGATTTTCACTATTAACTTCCTCGCTTCACCCGGAGGAGCAGGTTTACAACACCCGAACAACCGAACGGGATTTCACGCCTCTAATACACTGAGGACTTCAACACTTGCCTCTTACAACACAGAGGACTTCAACAAAAGAACTAATACAATTGTTGTTGACAACTTGTGCTCTTGAAAACACGGATTTGTCACTAGCAGTACACCCTTCCTATAATCTTATCCTCAAAGTATGCGAATGATGTTTTGAAAAGATTAAGGAAAGTATATTACTTATTGAATCAAAAGATATGAAATAGTTTCAATGATTCAATAAATAATCGAGAGCTTTTTAGAATGCAGGAGTATATAAAGTAAGATCAGAGATTAGATTAAAAAGAATATGAAATCATCTATTTTTAATCAACGAATTGGATGAGTTTATATAGATAAGAATGGTTGTAACTCTTTGCCATTAAGAGATATGATCTTTGGTGAAAGGTAAGAGATGCAACCTTTGGAGAAGAGAAGTGTCTTTTGGAAAAAATGCTTTCTGTTTAAAAACAGTCGACAGGTTAAAAAATGACCGGTAGATAGGAATTTAAATATATATACGTTATGTGTATGTGTGCACGTTCAGTGTGCAAATTATGCAGGAACGGTCGACCGCCTATATTGTGACCGGTCGACCGGTCCCTGTAAATTTGCACAGTAAATGTGCAACTGCATTCTAATCGTATATATATTAATTTTCTTGAAAATGCATGACTATTTGAGGATAGATTTTAACAAGTTTATCACTAATATAATATCAAATAATCAATCTATAATCTAGAGTAACATATGTAGCTCTAATGACCTTGTTTTGTCGATCGCCTTTTAGTCATTTGTCAGAAATCAAAACTTTCATAAAACTTGTGACTCAACATTCTCCCCCTTTTTGATTGATGACAATATATCTGCAAATCTGAATCTTCCCCTGAGTATGTGATCTCTCTCTTTGAATTCTTATATGTATGTTCCTGCAAGCAATTGTTAGCCCTTTCTCCCCCTTTGTCATCGACAAAAAGGAGTAACAGATACTAGAATAGCAGAATGAATATGATATGCATAGCAAAAGAAATCATTTACACATCCAAAACATAACAGAGTATACTACAGATCATAATGTCAAATGAGAAAAACAAGAATAACGACACTATTTAGTACAAGTGTCGATGAATGTTTTTAAAGTGCTAAACCATAATAGAATCTAGGATGAAGCAGATCGTATCTCCTCTTCATCATCATCGTCGTCGTCGTCATCATCTTCTTCTTCTTCGTCATCATTGTTCCCTCTAGATGATTCTCCATGTCCATGACCACTCATACCTGTAGACTCGTCAGATGATGTCCAGGTGAAAACTGGAACAGCAGGACGTTTTCCTGGGTCTTGTGCTTGAACAGAGGTGGATGTGGAACATGATATAGCATCCCATAGCATACCAAAGAATGACTTGACCTTATTGAAGCGCTTATCGATTTTAGAGTCCATGCGCTTGAGACGTGATTCAAGCAAAAATTGGTTACGCGCAATTGTTTTAAGTGATTCTTTTGTAGATGACTTTGATTTTAATAGTTTTACTTCATCGGAACGAGGACGAGAGAAAGTTGCTCGTTGTGTCCTTGGTCCTCTTTGTTGCCATTCTTCAAAAGGCATAATCTCAAGGTAAGGTGGAGGAAGCTTCATTCGTTTGATGGTTATGGAATCAATGCATTTTGGTTTTGAGGTTGCAGAATCAGGAGGATTGACCCCACAAGCTAACAAAAGTCGCATGATATTTTCATTGTAGAAGAAATGAGGCCGTGTTGAGTTATTTACCTTGAGAATTTCATCAAAAAGCATGTGAACCCAATTGATTTGGATTTCACCATAAATAGCATAGAGTGCTTTGAAGTTTTCTTTATATACTGCATCATAATTTCCAAGTCTAGGAAAAAGAGAATGCATCAAAACACGATGAAGTAGTCTGGCTGTCGGTCGAAGTCCAATAGACTTAGTGCCATCACTATTGTCTTCTATGAACTGATGACTAGTACTATTTCGAGTGAAGACTTCGCAGAGGTAAGATGAAAACTCTTCGCCTCGATTTGGTATACCAAGTATAGAGGCAATTCTAGCATGAGTAAGAAAAATTTGCTTGCCACAGACCACAGACCAGATGACGCCGTTTGGATTATCAGGTTGATACTCATCAAGATTCATGTTGGCGTAAAACAACTTGATCATCAAATGATTTATCTCCACACTATTTTTTGAAAAATCAATTAATGGAGTAATGTTGGAATTATTGGCTAACCTCCGAACTCCATAAGCCGTGAAATCATCAAATTTGATGAAAGAGCCTGGATGAAACTTGTAATTTGTCATCTGATTCCATCTTGTTATAGCAATATGACTTTGAAGCCATTTTTTGACGGAGATGGTAGGAGATGAAGTTTCAGAGGTTGCTCCTTTCTTGGATTTCTTTTGAGGAGGAGCCATTGTTGGAGGATTTGAGATTTGGGGATTGAAAATAGGAAACTAGGGTTTGTGATTTTGGGTAAAGGAACAGCTTGAGTAAAAAGTGAAAGAGGGTAGAGGAATATCAAAAACTGAAAATACGTCAACCGGTCGACCTACGAATTATGGCCGGTCGACCGTTTTCAACCAGAGAGCAAACGGTCGACCGGCTATAACAGGGGCGGTCGACCGGTACTGGTCTGCTGAGTAAATCATGTTATTTTGCAAGTTTTTTCTAGTATATCAACCTATATATATTATATTTTATTTGTTATACAAAATATAACCGTCATTACACAAGAGATATATAAAGATATAGTAACTATATATAAATCTAATGAGAAAGTTTGTCATTAGAATTATCGTTGTTTCCTTCAATACGTTTTGACCATGGACTCCATTGTTTCTGAGCTCCTTCATTTTTCTCATAGTTCCGATCCCATGAGTTAGGACTTTTAGATGTTGATGGCCTAGACGGCATTGGTTCATGCACGTCATGCTTGTTGGAACCGCAGAAAAATGTTGCCAACTTTTCTAAAACGGATAATCGTGCCGATGTCCGTTGTTGCTCGTGATAAAGTTGACTTTGCCCGTAATGGAGCTGTCTCTGAAGGTCTATCTGATGTTTCTGATAGTGGTGTATCTCATCGATTTGAGCTTTGGTACGAGGAGAATAGAATAATGTCCTCTTCACTCGTTTTGAATTTGGAGTTTTATCAGACATACAAGAGCATTGATGATGACAACTTGATTTTTGTTTTGGAGTTGTAGGAGAATAAAATTCCTCCGACTCAGAACTCGTAATTGAAATGTATGATTCTTTAGCACATTTATCACAAATGTGAGCCATAGTGTATGTTGTATAGAATATTATGGTTAGATAAAAAAAAATGAACAAAATATAAAATTTTTGCAAGCTTATATACAAGTTTCTTATGTATAAACTTATGGATGTCAGTATGAACATATTCAAGACATATATTTCCTTTGTCAATATTATCTCGAAGGAAATGATGACGGATATCAATGTGTTTGGTTCTAGAGTGATTTACTGGATTTTTAGAGAGATTTATAGCACTAGTGTTATCACAGTATATAATAGAATTTGATAAATGAATATCAAAATCTTGAAGTGTTTGTTGCATATATATACTTGAGTACAAGCTAGAGCTGCTGATATATATTCAGCTTCGCATGTTGATAGTGAAACACAATTCTGTTTCTTACTGAACCAAGAGACAAGTGATTTTCCAATACAATGGCACGTACCACTTGTACTTTTTCTATCCGTTCTTGAGCCACCGAAATCAGCATCACTATACGATACTAATTCAAATGGACATTCTTTTGGATAAAAAAGACCGAAATCTTTGGTATTATTAAGATAACGAATTATACGTTTCACTGCTCGTAGATGTGATTCCTTTGGATCGGCTTGAAAACGAGCACATAAACAAACACTCATTATTATATCTGGACGACTAGCTGTAAGATAAAGAAGAGAACCAATCATGCTTCGATACAATTTCTGGTCAACATTCTTACCACTTTCATCTTTGTCAAGATGTGTAGTTGTACTCATAGGAGTTGGTTTACCAGATGTATTTTCTAATCCGAAGCGTTTGATAAGGTTTTCACAGTATTTTTCTTGATTGACAAAAATGCCGTTTGAAAGTTGCTTTATTTGAAGTCCAAGAAAATAAGATAGTTCTCCCATATGAGACATTTCGAATTCTTTGGTCATAATACTTGCAAATTCTTTGCAAAGTTTATCGTTTGTTGAACCAAAGATGATATCGTCTACATATATCTGGATAACTAGAATATCTTTTCGAGAATGTTTAATAAACAAAGTTTGATCGACTTAGCCTATTTGAAATCCTGAGCTAATAAGATAGCTACGTAGTCGTTCATACCAAGCACGAGGTGCTTGTTTTAAACCATACAGAGCTTTCTTAAGTTTGAACACATGGTCAGGATATTTTTCATGTACGAACAAAGGAGGTTGTTCGACATAGACATTCTCTTTGATAAATCCATTGAGAAAAGCACTTTTGACATCCATCTGATAAAGTTTGAAATTATGGTGACAAGCAAAAGATAATAGGATTCTAATAGCTTCTAGTCGAGCAACTGGTGCAAAAGTTTCTTCATAATCGATACCTTCTTCCTGATTATATCCTTGTGCTACTAATCTTGCTTTATTTTTGGTGATATTTCCTTGTTCGTCGGCCTTATTTTTATAGACCCATTTAGTACCAATTACTGACTGATCAGTTGGTCGTGGAACAAGTTCCCAAACGTCATTGCGCTCAAACTGATTTAGTTCTTCCTGCATGGCAATGATCCAATAATCATCTGTAGCAGCTTCTTTTGGATTCTTAGGTTCGATATTTGAGAGAAAAGCGACATGACCCATTTGATTGAGTTGACTTCTTGTTCTGACATGTGATGTTATTTCACCGATTATATTTTGAGGCGGATGGTCTCTTAATATTCTTGGTGGTGATTGTAACTCACATATTTGAGGAATATTCTCAATAATTATTTCCGAGTTAGAATCAATATTTGTGATGATTTGATTGTCAGTGACTATTGATTCGTCATCATCTGATATAGTGTGAGGGTGCTGATAGATTTCATCAAAAGAGACATGAAGTGATTCTTCAATAGTTTTGGTTCGTTTATTAAATATCCTATAGGCCTTACTTCTTTCCGAATATCCGACAAATATTCCTTCATCGGCCTTTGGATCGAATTTGCCAAGCTGGTCTTTCGTATTTAAAATAAAGCACTTGGAACCAAAAACTTTGAAGTATGAAATTTTAGGCTTTCTTTTGTTAAATAATTCATAAGGAGTATTCTTGGTAAGAGGTCTTATGGATACACGATTCAAAACATAACAGGCAGTTGCCACAGCTTCTGCCCAAAAATGTTTTGGTAAGGTGGTTCCATTCAGTAACGTTCTTGCACATTCTTGTAAAGTTCGGTTTTTCCGTTCTACAATTCCGTTCTGTTGTGGAGTTCTGGGAAACGAAAAATTATGATATATACCTTTCTTTGTACAAAAATGTTCAAATTCATTATTTTCAAACTCTCCGCCATGATCACTTCTTATATTTTTAACTTTAATCCCTTTTGATTTTTGAATTCTTTTGACGAAAGATTTGAAATGATCGAAAGTGTCACTTTTATTTTTTAAGAAAATTGTCCATGTATAACGAGAGAAATCATCAACAATTACAAGCACATATTGACTGTGATTTATTGATTGAACTCTAGTAGGTCCAAATAAATCCATGTGTAGTAACTCAAGTGGTTGTAATGTTGATATGACTTTCTTGGATTTAAAAGATGATTTGGTCAATTTTCCTAATTGACATGCATCACAAATGTTGTTAACTTTAAAACTCATTTTGGGTAGTCCTCTAACTAGATTGTTTTTGGCTAGCTTGTCAATAGTTCTGAAGTTTATATGACAGAAGCGTTTGTGCCATAGCCATGGATCATTGTCATTAGCCACAAGACACATATCTGAATTATGATTAATATTCATATTCAAAATATATATATTTCTGTCTCTATAACCTTCGAAAACCAAATTATGGTCTTTATCTAAAATACTACACTTATTATTTGAAAATGAAATTATAAAACCCTTGTCACATAACTGACTAATACTAAGCAAATTGTGTTTTAAATTTCTAACTAGCATGACATTAGTAATAAGAGGTAAGTTAGATGTACCGCAATTGCTCACATCGCCTTTGCCGATGATATAGCCTTTTGAATTGTCTCCAAAAGTGACGGAGCCACCATCTGAATATGTAATATTTGTTAATAAACTCTTGTCCCCGTCATGTGCTTTGAGCAACCACTGTCCAATATCCACTTTCCTCTTTTCTTAAGTGGGACCTGCAAAAAATAGAATTAAGTCCATGGTACCCACTTTTTATAGGGTCCTAAGAGTTAGGTCTTAGGAGTCCAAACCCATTTGGGTCCGGTATCCCCTTTATATATATAATTATTATTAAAATGCACAGTATTCAAGAATTGCTGAATGTATTTGTTCCTAATCAAATTGTTATTTGTTTTAGGAACCCATATTTTGATAGTCTTGACATTTTTCTTTTGAAATTTCACAACTGGTTTTGGTTTGGAATATAATAAACTAAGATTTTTCTTAGCTTCAGTTTTTTGTACTTTCTTTTTCCTTTTATTTCCAAGATGTTTCTTGGTTTCTTGTTTGTTATATCCCAATCCTTGTTTGTCTGAAATAGATTGTGAACTTTCAATGATTTTTGTCAAATTTTCTCGACTTTTGTTAAAATTAGAGACATTTTGAGTAATGTCATCAAACTTTGTTTGTAAGCTAGCTTTTTCTAGGTCTAGAATTTTGACTTTTGCTTTAAGCTCATGATTTTCAGTAGTGAGAGCATTATTTTTCTCTTTTTGAGTTTCTATTTCTTGACTCAAAAGAGATATTTGAGAGTCAACATTAGAAGATGATTCTTGAATATTTTCAAGTTCCTCTTCTAATATTTTCTTCTCATCTTTTAACATATCTCGTTCAAGCTCTGCTCTACTTAAATCTGCTTTGACTACTTTTAATTGACGTTTTATGTCTTTATATTTGATTATTAATTCAGCATTAATATCAAGTAATTCATCAAATGTAGGAATTTGTACCTCATCTTCTGTTGCCATAAAACAAACATTAGCTTGTTCATTCTCTGAATCACTTTCACTTTCTGATGAAGATGACTCTGAATCATCCCATGTTACTGAGAAAGCTCGTTTCTTAGATTTGTCCTTCTTATATTTGAATTTGTCATTTTCTGACTTCTTCTTTTGTTCTGGACAATCTTTCTGCATGTGTCCCTTTTTGTGGCAGTTGAAACATTCTATAGCAGATGAAGATGGTTTGTTTGATCCAGGTTTCCTTTTATTGTAACGACTGGCTTTTCGATATTTTAGGAATTTTGTAAATCCTTTCGCAATGAATGCCAAATCTTCGTCTTCAGAATCTGATTCATTTTCATCTTTCTCAACATGAAATGCTACATTTTTCTTTTCTTCTTTCTGTTCCTTTCTAGCCTGCAAATTTGCTTCATAGGACATTAAATTTCCTATCAATTCATCTGGCTTCATGACGGAAAGGTCATTAGCTTCTTCAATTGCTAATACTTTTCCTTCCCATTCACTAGTCAGAGAATGTAGGACTGTTGAAACAACATCGAAATCAGAATACTTTTGTCCTAAGCCAATAAGTGCATGGTGAATAGCTTGAAACCGTGAATACATGTCATTTATTGTCTCATTTGGTTTCATTTTGAAATTTTGAAATTGACTTTTCAGCATGGCTATTTTGGCTTGTTTAACCTTGTTAGTACCTTCATGAGTGATTTTTAGTGTTTGCCAAATTTGATATGCGGTAGTGCAGATACTAACACGATTATATTCATTTTGGTCTAATGCACAGAACAACATATTTATTGCTCTTGCAATTACGGCCGCTGCCGTTTTCTCAGCTGTAGTCCATTCTGAATAATCAGTTGTTGGATTCACTATTTCTCTTTGAGTGGCATTCCAAGCATCATAGCTATTTGATTGCATAAAGAATGACATACGTGTTGCCCAATAACTATAGTTAAGACCATTGAAAAATGGAGGTCTTTGTGTCGATTGACCCTCCGTGTAAGTGGTGTTTTGAGTGCTAGTACTTACGTTATTTGCCATATTACTATAATATATCAAATAACTGTGTTACGGTTATATGATGACCGTGCTCTGATACCAAATGAAAGTGCGGTGTGCATACAATTATATGTGCTAATATAGTATACACGGATCGTGTAATATGGATTACAATACAAATGTGGAAATAGATGATAATAGCATAGTAAAAGAAAAAAAGAAAAATCACACCAGAGATTTTTATACTGGTTCGGAGCACCGTCCTACGTCCAGTCCCAGACTTCTATCTGGATTTTCACTATTAACTTCCTCGCTTCACCCGGAGGAACAGGTTTACAACACCCGAACAACCGAACGGGATTTCACGCCTCTAATACACTGAGGACTTCAACACTTGCCTCTTACAACACAGAGGACTTCAACAAAAGAACTAATACAATTGTTGTTGACAACTTGTGCTCTTGAAAACACGGATTTGTCACTAGCAGTACACCCTTCCTATAATCTTATCCTCAAAGTATGCGAATGATGTTTTGAAAAGATTAAGGAAAGTATATTACTTATTGAATCAAAAGATATGAAATAGTTTCAATGATTCAATAAATAATCGAGAGCTTTTTAGAATGCAGGAGTATATAAAGTAAGATCAGAGATTAGATTAAAAAGAATATGAAATCATCTATTTTTAATCAACGAATTGGATGAGTTTATATAGATAAGAATGGTTGTAACTCTTTGCCATTAAGAGATATGATCTTTGGTGAAAGGTAAGAGATGCAACCTTTGGAGAAGAGAAGTGTCTTTTGGAAAAAATGCTTTCTGTTTAAAAACGGTCGACAGGTTAAAAAATGACCAGTAGACAGGAATTTAAATATATATACGTTATGTGTATGTGTGCACGTTCAGTGTGCAAATTATGCAGGAACGGTCGACCGCCTATATTGTGACCGGTCGACCGGTCCCTGTAAATTTGCATAGTAAATGTGCAACTGCATTCTAATCGTATATATATTAATTTTCTTGAAAATGCATGACTATTTGAGGATAGATTTTAACAAGTTTATCACTAATATAATATCAAATAATCAATCTATAATCTAGAGTAACATATGTAGCTCTAATGACCTTGTTTTGTCGATCGCCATTTAGTCATTTGTCAGAAATCAAAACTTTCATAAAACTTGTGACTCAACAGTTGTCTGGCGTGCATGATATGTTCCACATTTCTAATCTTCGGATGTATGTGCATGACCCAGATAGTATTATTGAAGAAGCTGCTTAGCAGGATCTTGAGATCACTTCTAACTTGGCAGTAGAGAGAGAGCCAATAAAAATTGTAGATCATGATGAGAAGCGATTAAGGAACAAAGTTGTGAAACTGGTCAAAGTTCAATGAAGTGGTGATCCAAAGGACTGTACTTGGGAGTCTGAAGATAATATGAAGAAATCATATCCCAATTGCAAAGTAGACATCTTGGCTTAAACTGGTAAGCCATTTTCTTATTTTTCTGAATTCGTATATATCTTTGTTTGAGTTTCTCTCTCTTTCAATTTCGAGGACGAAATTTTCATAAGGAGGGGATATTGTAACATCCCAGAATTTGTTAATTTAAATTTAGTGAATTTATTTGAACTTTTAAATTTAATTTGAGAAATTTCAGGGGAAATATAATTTTATTAAATAAAAGAATGATATAAGTAAAAAAAATTGATAGTTTAAGTTTTAAATAAATAGTGAATAAATTATTTAACAAATAAGAAATTGTTTTAAACAATAAAATAAAATATGTGTTAATAAAACTTCAATTTCTTTGAGTCTAAATTTTTGAATTTATAAAGTTACCTATGTAATTCATTTAATATGTATTTAAATTTGAAATGTTCTCTATTCAATGATATGAGTTAATACAAACAAAAGTGTACAAACTAAAGAAAAAAAATCTATCAACAAAGCAAATTAGTACTTGCATGAATTTAAAGTAAGATGGCTGTAAACAAACAAGGAGGCAATAAATGTTAGTAATTAAAACACACACTTTCATTTAACAAAATAACATAGTACTTGTACAACAATAAAATAGTTTGCTGTAAACATAAATGGAAGCATTACATTACATGCTTTCATTAAATGCTTTCTTCTCAGACCCTTGAAAGAAGGAAGTATGAAGCATTTAATGCTTTCAAACTCAACCCATAAACAAGATCACATCAGCCGAGTAAAGCATGGTTTAGTTTTCTTTTAGATACCTCAACCTGTACTTGCTTACCCTGTACACAGTCTTCATGTATATGTACACATCCACAAACCTTTATTTCATTTGAACAAATAACAAAGAACAGAAAATAAAAAGGAAAGAAGAAACTGCAGTTTTTAAACACAAAACAGTTCTCTGTTTATTTCTGAAATCGAGATGAGTAAGCATACTTCTTTAAAATTTATATCTTGATAATTGGTTCATGAAATTTTTTTGTTTGTGATATATTGCAAATAAGTTGTCTTGTGATGTTGCAAATTACTGAAAGTTCTATTGGGTGATATTGTTCAATATTTTCAGGTTCCTGAACAAAGATAAGTAGAAAAAAAAATTATACTTCTTCATATAAAAGCATTTCAAACTTAGGATTGAAACAAATTATGTTTGATTAAATTTAAACCACGATCCAGAATTTTCTTTAGCTTGAAATGAAGAAACTTGACACTGTAAACTTATTTTACAGTCAAATATGAAATTATATGATTATTCAAGTAGTATAAATTTTGGATTTGATTCTATAACTAGTATGAACATACAAAATTATGATTTTAAAAATCAATACGATTATTTTTAATGGAGTATTTAATGTGTAGTTCATAGTTGAACGAAATTTCAATTTTGATCAATTCCTAATGATCGAACAAATTTTAAATGCAAAAATTTGGTCTGAAGCAAGTTTAACCATACCCGATTTCAGGAAAAATGTGAATTTTTTTTCCATTGCATGAATTAGGAGCGCGAGTTCGATGTAGGGTTTAAACCGTGGTTTTGCAGTGTTTGGGAATGGGGTGATTTCATCACCTAGGAGCGATCGAGTTGCTCGAGATCGAGGGAGATGATGGCTTGGTGTATCGACATGATATGGCCGAGCTCGCGAATTTTCTGGTGATCGGTGAAAGGAGGACGAGGTATTTGGGTTGGGTACGTTCGAGTTTCAGGTGCAACGAAATGGTGAAAATTTGATTTCGAGTATTTTGGTCGAATCGTGTTTTGGTTTCGAGCGTAGGGATGAAGCGCGACTTGCTGGAGGTCGCGATGGACATAGGAGTGGCGGCGAACCACCGTGCACGTGCACGGTGGTGTTGGTGTCTGCAGATTTGGGTATCAGTGAGTTTGCAGTGGGAAACTCGAGTTGAACTCGATAAATTTCATGTTTTGCTTTGGGATGAAACTCGCGTACGCGAGTAAACTCAGTTATCTTAGTTTAGCATTTAACTTAAGTGGAAGAAAAAAAAAGCAGAAAAAGAAACAGGGACGAGGGTGAAAAGGAAGAGACTCGGGGAGAGGTTGGAAAGAACTCGAGTTTGGCTCGAGTGAAAGACCCAGTTTTCTCGGGTTACTTTTTAAAAACGGTTTTGGGCCAAAAAAAAATTATCTAAATTTTACTATAAACAGATTTTAGATTTATGAAGGAATTAATATTGATTATATTAAATTAAAGGATTATTACCAATTTTAGTAAACTAAGTGGATACTTAATAATTTAATTAATCCTTTAACTAAAACGATTAAATTTAAAATAAGAATTTAAATTTATTTACATTAAAAGTTTCAATGAAACAATAAATTGATTTTTAAAGTGTAAAGCGGATTTTCAAATGATAACTGAGGTAAATAATTTTATTAATCACTGATTTTGAAAAGAAATTAAGAATGATTTACAATTTGAAATTAAAATTGATTGACAAACAATTAAGTGTTCAAATTAAATTTGTAAATTAAGAATTTGTAATTCAGATAAATTAAAGTCGACAAATCAAATTTAGGGGTTAATTAAAATAACTAATTTTGAAAACAATAAATCGAGTTAATTAAGATTTAATTTATTTACCCAAATTTTAATCATTGATTTAAACATCACTGCAAATAATTGTGTAGTTAATTTATTTAAACCACATTGGAAAATAATTAACTATTACTGTGCACTATATTGATATTTCTGTTCTGTTTGTGATACTGTGTGATGTAGATTGCCATGTACTGCACTGTGATTGTGGTTTGTTCTGTATTGATGTGAAAACCCTGTTTGCCCGTAAAACGGTATTTAAACTTCGATGTGACAGGGAATCGGATTTCGGTTAGTTATCCGAAACCCACATCGAACCTGTAAATTTTTATGAACGACATATCCACATGTTTTTAAAAATTGACTCTCACTATTTGGTTTAGCCGGGAAAGGACCTTTGTGTCATATAAACCATTCCGAATAAGTGATACGAAGAAATGGATGAGCATTTGAAGACCGGTGGTGAAGACTGGGTATCTTCGAGAACGACAGGATAACCTGTCGAATGACTCTGCACCGAGTTGATCCGGTATAGAGTTCTCCATACGTGATGGGGAATCCGATCAGGATTGTGGACGCCCGGATTGCAATGACTTCTTTGGAAGTGCCTTCGGTTCTGTTCAAACCCAGAAAAGACTTGTATGGATTGTATGTCTGACATTACAATTGAGATATAAAGCAGATTTCTTTCGAATACATTTCTATTGGTGGCGGAGAATTTATTCTCTTAGCTTAACACCCTTCTCTGAGACGTACGTACTCAGAGGTTATGTAGTTGAAGGTTATCAGTGATATATTCCCAACTTGGTAATGTGGCATGCTGAGTGTTGCTGATCATTTATTGATCGAAGCATGGCTTTGTAAAAAGCGTAGCTTTGTGGACGAGACTTCATCGAACCTCACCCCCCGGAATGGTCGAAACAGGAAAGATGCGGCAAGGTTATTGGGGGTAGCGCCCCTTAGGGTATGTGCATTTCCTTCTGGATAGAAGTGGTATCATGGTATGGAGCCCAGATACTTAACGTATGTGGATATCGCAGTTATATATATATATATATATATATTACTTTGTTTGCTTGGGCCCCGGATAAAGGTTGGTTACAACCGGGGGATGCCATACTCGTGTCAGTAGTTACCCAGTTAGGGGTAACCCGGCCTTGTGTTGGCAGAGATCCGGTTAGGTTCTCGGGTCGTCCCTCCATAGGCGTACCCATATGGCCCAGGAAGTTCCTTAGCCTGAACATTGGTTGGAAATCCAATTCCCAATACAAAACCTTGTACGGTTTTAATTGTAAAACCTGCCATTTACTTATGGTGGCGCCCCACCGTTTGGATGGTAGCTATAGTAGGCATAGTTCGGAATGTCTATGTTGGCTAAGATTTATATTTTACTTTCGAAATGTTTTCTACACTATGCATTAGTAATAATATCAAAGAAATTTCCCGTAACAAGCATATTTGACTATCATAAGAAGAAATCTCCTCCAATTCTGCGTTTGCATTGTGTGTGTGGCGGGAGGTCATATGGTAGTTCCATTTTTAAAAGCATACCGAAAATTCTTTTATAAATCTAGTTTCTTTGAAAGCAACTATTTTTGTTTGCTCATACCAGTCCCATGACTGACCTAGAGTTTATTGTTTCTTTCCTAAACTTTGGGTGCCCATAATTTTTAGTCTGGCAGCCTAGCAGCAGGTTTTTGTATTCTGGAGTTAGCAGAAGTTAGGGAGCTCTTGCTTTGGTGATATCTTAGGAGCTTTTGGAGATCTCAGGTGTTTAGCTTTTGGGAGTTCGTTATCACTTCTTTCATTTGAAGACTTTTTTTTTATATATGATCACTATTGTATTACTATGATGTTGTATTTGGAGTTAAGGTGTATGTATTATATACTCTGATGTAGAAATGGATATTATACAGTTGTATCTCTGATGTATGCATGATATTCATTCTGTTCCGCTGTTTAATATTCATCTGTTGTTGTTATAAGCTCCATCCGAACTAAAATTTGACGTTCGAATCTCCGGCAGTCGAATACAAGTGAGGTATTTGATGTCGACTTTTGGACGATGAATTTTGGGTCGTGACAATTTCTTTTCAGATGCTTTGCTTTCTCTTCTCTCAATCATTTGGACTTAAGATGACATTAGATTTCCAATTAATTCTTTTATCTTTAAGGTACTGAAGTCATTTACCCCTTCGATGGCAAGTGTCTTTTGATCCCATTTCGGAGTAAGAGAATTTAAGATTTTTCTGACTTGATCTTCTTTCGAAAATTCCTTTCCCAAGGATAATAGAGAATGCACAATATTCTGAAACAAACTGACACTCTATTAAATTCATCCCTATCAAGTGAACAAAACAAAATATTCATAGCTTTAGAGTAGTTTTGTGCAACGATCTTTTGCTCAGCAGTCCACTGTGCAAAATTTGTTATGGGTTTAAAATATTCAGTCCGTGTGATATTCCAAATGTCTAGTCCTATAGATTGTAAATATATTTTCATCCTACATGCCCAATATGCATAGTTACTGCCATTAAAAAGTGGTGGTCTGACAGTAGACTGACCTTCTATAAATGAACTAGTGACAGGAATAATAGAACCAGTGTTGGTAGTATTAACAGTACCAGTGTTGTTAGCCATTTTGAAAAAATTTCAAAATTCAAATTATGAAACTTTGAAAACCTTGCTCTGATACCAAATGTGAGAAATGCGGATTACGGATCTTAAGGCTAGAATTAACACTAGAAGGAGGGTGAATAGTGTTTTAAGGAATTACTAAATCTTTTTGAGTTTATGTTAATTTGAACACAAATGTATGCAATATTCAGACACAGATATGATCACAGAATCAAACACAGATGTAGAAATAAAGTAAAAGCAATAAAAGAAAGAACATCCCGGATTTTGTACAGGTTCGGAGTTACCCTACATCCAGTCCCGCACACAAGTATGGATTTCCTTTCTAAAGCAAATTTTACAATTACACCCTCGATTTCAGGGCCACGAGGTACACTACTCCAGATTCGCAATCCTCTGGGTAGAGATACTTGATTCTACGGGCAACAAGTTCACCCAATTGATTTCATAGGCTACAATCACACCTTTTCTCACTTGATTGATTTCACAGGCTACAATCACACCTTTTCTCGTTTAATTAATTACAAAGAAGCCTATAACTCTGAATAGCACTGAGTCTTATTGAGATACTGATAGAGAATCAAACCAGAGATGATCTAGTTAGATTCAATGGTAATTAGGCAGAGTAATGGTAAAAATATATGTAAATAAATATGGAAGAAGAAGAGGAGTAAAATCAGAGAATATACATACATACATACATATATATATACACATAAATTCATTTAAACTGCCCCTATTTATAGTAGAACAATAGCCATGCACATTCGTGAAAGGATATGACGAATAGACACTTCTTTTGAAACTAAATTTTTAGAAATCAACTGCCACCTTGTCGACAGGGGTCCCTAAGGGTTGTCGAAATGCCTTTGGTATTTTTGGTAATTTATTTTTCTTTGAAAATAACTTCTATCTTATATTAAAACTATTTTAAACTTTATAAATACACTTAACTATAGTTATCTTAAATAAATATACAGAATAATATTTTGATATATATAAAATTTTACTATAATTTTATATTTAAATCTAAGTATAAATATTAGAAGTTAAATATATTATTATTAAAAGATATTTTAAAACCAAGGATAATTTTATTTTGAAGATAAAGATTATTTTGAGGCTAAAAGTATTTTAAAACCAGGATAGATGTTTTCGATTCTTTTAAAAGGAAGGTTTCAAAATCATTTTGAAAACGAGATATAATTTTGTAAAAATATTTGAATAAAAGTTAGTGGATATTAAACAATGTTCCACTAATTTTTTGTAGGTTCCATCCTACTTAGGATTCCATCCCTTTAACAGGCTCGAAGTGGATTCCATTTCACTAATAAATTGGATTTTAAGATGTCAGTGCTTTTCTAAGAGTTTTAACAAAATTCATAATAAAATTACTTATTACTGAAATCTTGAACTCTCGATAATCTTGATACTCATGAATCTTCAATCTTGATATCTTGAATCTCTATACTGTACAATCTTCATTCTTGATACCTGCATGGTTAAATCCTGCATATACATATATGTCTAAACTATAATGTTATTATTTATTTTATAATCTTATTCTAAGGTTTTTGTCATCAAAACCATCTTCTCAGGACTAACAATATTTCCTAATTCATCTGCTTTTTTTTTATAAACCCAATTAGTTCCTATAATAGTCTGATAGGTCGTTCTAGGTACTAGTTCCCAAATTTCATTTCGTTCAAACTGATTAGTTCTTCTTGCATAGCAATAATCCTATTTTCTTCGGATGATGCTTCCTTAGTATTCTTTGGTTCTATAGCAGAAAGAAAAGCTACATGACCCATTAAATTTAGTTGATTTCTAGTTCGAAAGTTTAAATTTATTCCTCCAATTATATTTTCTGTAGGATGATTTCGTAAGAATCTTCGAGGAGGTCTCATTGTATTGGTATTATTTCTATCTTCTAAGTTATTAACAATGTTTATATCTTCTCTAGAATTATAAAAAATATTTTCATCTTCTCTTAAATTGTTTATTTCTATATTTGTGTTATTATCAAGTACATCGTCATCATTTGAATTTGAAATATGTTTAGAGTTTTCATCAAAAGATATATAGAGTGTTTCTTCAATAATATTAGTTCGTTTATTGAAAATTTGATAAGCTTTACTTCCATTCGAATATCCAAGAAATATGCCTTCATCACATTTTGAATCGAATTTCCAAGCTGATCTTTGGTATTTAATGCAAAACATTTTGATCCAAATATTTTAAAATAATATACGTTTGGTTTTCTACCATTAAAAAGTTTGTAAGGTGTATTCTTAGTAAGGGGTCTAATAGAAACATGATTCAATACATAATAGGCAGTTGCAATGGCTTCCGCCTAGAAATGTTTTGGTAACTTGCTTTCGTTTAGTAAGGTTCTTGCATATTCCTATAGAGTTCGATTCTTTCGTTCTACAACTCCATTTTGTAGTGGAGTTCTTGGAAATAAAAAGTTATGAAATATTCCTTTTTTTACAATAGTTATTAAACAGTTCGTGAACACTTATGATATTTTTAATTTTAGTACCTTTTAAATTTTGAATTCATTTAATAAATGTTTTGAAATTCTCAAATGTATCACTTTTATTTTTCATAAAGATAGTCTATATATATATCTAGATAAATCATCAACTATTACTAATACGTATTTATTGTGATTTATGGATTGAACTTGGGTTGGTCTAAATAAATCCATGTGAAGTAATTCATGTGGTTGTAATATCGAAATGACTTTCTTAGATTTAAACGAAGATTTAGTTAATTAACCTAATTGACATGCGTCACAAATATTATTAACTTTAAAACTTATCTTAGGTAATCCTTTTACGAGATTATTTTAGAAATTTTATTTATAGTTTTGAAATTGATATGACAGAATCGTTCGTTCCATAGCTAGAGATCATTTTCTTTAGCTATTAAACACATGTCTGAATTATGATTAACTTTCATATTTAAAACGCAAATGTTTCTTTCTCTATTCCCTTCAAAAGTAAGATTTTGATTTTGGTCGAAGATACGACATTTATTTTCAAAAAAAGATATTTTAAATCCTTTATCACATAATTGACTTATACTTAATAGATTATGTTTTAGATTCTTAACTAATAAAACGTTTGTAATAAGAGGTAAATTAGATGTACCGTAATTGCTCACATCGCCTTTGTCGATGATATATCCCTTGGAATTATCTCCAAAAGTGACAGAACCTCCATCAAAGTATGTAATGTTTGTTAGCAAATCTTTGTCTCCTATCATATGTTTTGAGCAACCACTGTCGATTATCCTTTTTCCTCTTTTCTTGAGTGGGACCTGCAAAAAATATGAGATGACGTTGGTACCCATCTTTTTAATAGGGTCCTAAGAGTTAGATCTTAGGATGCTAAACCCATGTGGGTTTAGTACCCCTTTTATAGATATAATTCTTATTGTTACGAACGTTTTCTATGAATGGTCTAATATACTTATGTGACATACCAAAATTTCATCAATTTAAAATTTATAAATGTAGAACTTTTATGATAAAAATTTGAAAAGTTCAAAATAAATAATAAATAAATAAATAGAAGATGATATAAATGAATAGCAATTTCAAATTTCTTTTAAGTTTGAAAATTTTGAATTATTAAAAGTTTTTAATCATTGAATTTAACTTCTATTCATATATGTAAAAATACATGTGTATGTGTGCATACATGGGTAGATTTGAATTTATATATTGAATTGATTTTCAATTTGAATTTAAAATTTTAAAACAAATTGTTTGGTAAAATAACTTGCATTCATATATACATATCTATGAGAATTAATTCAAAACACTTTCTTTTAATAATATGTATTAGCATAAACTCCAATGTCTTTAATAAAAATAAAAATGTAAGAAAAAATACAAGTTTAATGGTGTAAAATACTTTGTTAATAAAAGAAAAAAAATTACAAGTGTAAAATTTATGATAACTAGAATGACAAGTGTAATTCAAAGGAGAAAGAATTATACAAATGTCATTTTATCAATTTCATTTCTTAAGTAATTTTTAGAAAAGAAAAAGAAACAAAACAAACTTATACAATTCTTTTATCTTTACTTTTATTTCAGAAAAAAAGATCATCATCAAAAGAAAAAAAAACTTACATAGTCTCAACAAAAATTAAATCAAGAAAACTATATCCAAGAAAAAAAATCTGTAGCAAACCCTTTGATTCTCAAGCTAGAAGAAGGATTCCAATCTTCAACAAGTTTTACAGAATCAAGCAAGAGTTTCAAAGATTTAGGAAAAGCTCAGGAATCAATTAAAAAGAAAAAAAAAGATTGAAGTAAGAGAAGAAGAATAGTTGCAGGCCAGAGAATTTATCCTCTGCTTCAGCTATAAAAAGAAGAAATTTACTGTAAGTAATTTCATTTTTTTTAGATTGAGTAAGTAAAATTTAAATCAAAGTTCAAACAAATTTAAGCAAAATTACTGCAGAAAAATAACTCAAAAGAGATCAAGCTAGAAACGGATTTTTGCAGTTCAAAGGATAACATGATTTCCCTCTGTCTACTTCGATTTTCAACTCCAAATTTGTGAGTAAACCTATGCTTCCTCTAATTTCCTTTGTGTTTGGATGCTTATATGAATGTGAATGGCTTTGCATGTGAATGAGTGGCCAAGCTTGTGTTTGATTTTCCTGGAAACATTTGTTTCCACGTCTCTGTCTTCCTGTAACATTTTAGTTACAGTGATATCTAAAATCTCTCCCCCCATTTCTTTTGAAAAAAAAAATTGAATTGAGAAACAAGTGAGTAGACTTTTATTTTTAAAAAGCTTAGGCAACAAATACATGATGCACATGAATCACTTCTGTTGTTGACTTTAAACCTCAGTTCTTGGTCCTCCGTTAAAAAACTAGAAGCATGAAACACCTCAAAATTTGATGATTGTGAAATAGGGTTGAAGTTAGTTAGTATTGCATGTTTGAAAATGTGTTTGTATAATTGTTTTAAGTTCTGGAATTTTTTTTGTTATCATGAATGAAGAGGCTGGGTATTGATAAAATCAGACCAAGGATGAACTTCCAGGCTCACAGGCTATTGAAATTGTTTCAAAAATCATTCCCCATTTCTCTAAATCATTTCAGCCAATATTTTCTAAACAAAGAATGTTAGTTTCAACAGGATTCAAACCTTAAAAATAATTTAAATTTAAACCATAACAAAGTTTTCAAGAAAACTTGGAATTGCAGGAAAAAAGCTCGAATATGATAAAATTCCAGTATCAAAATTTATTGATTCAGGATTATAATTGAACCCATTTTGGAAACCATCATTTTTAAATCTGGAATCAGAATTTTTAATACAGTATTGAGTAAGAAATTTGGAAATGACTGGAAAATCGTTTTTGGGAAATTCCGTTTGACCTATGTGATCGGGAACGTCTGGGTTTCTTCTGGAGATGGGTGGGTGTCAGAGAGGTGCCTGACCATCGTGGCGTCGGTGGCGAATAGGTTTAGGTTCCTAAACCTAGTTTTAGTCTTGGTTGAAGAATGGGTCGCTGATGATTCTCGGGTGCATCGAGTTCGAGGGGATTCTGGGGATAGCTTGGTGGGTGATCAGAGATGGTGTAGGCGCGGTGGCGCGAGGCCAGGCGGTCGGCGTCGCGAGGTCGAGGTGGATTTAGCTATGTAGTGGGTTCCAATTTGGAATGTGTAGCTGGATTTTGATTCGAGGCAAGTTAAGGTATTTTGTCGACTGTAGATGGTTGTAGGGGTGATAGTCGACGTGCCAGAAGTTTCGCTAGTGGTCGGAGTCGCCTCCGGTGCTGGTGCACGTGCATGTGTGGGTGGTAGTATCAACTGTGATGGATTTGGGGAGGAAGGCAAGCGACTCGGAGCACTGTGCGGGGAATTGGGAAGAAAACTCGAAGACGAGCCCGGGTTTTATTAGCGTTGGATCGGGTCGATTTTTGAAACTTAGACAAAATTTCAAAAAAAATTCACACGGGTGATTTGGGTAGGAACTCGAAGCGGGGGGCAATTTTGGTCGGGAATGACCCGAGACAGCCTCGAGTTGGGCCTGAAAACAACAAATTCCAGATGATTTCCAAAATTTGTTTTTTTTATATATAAATGATGATAATCGGTTAATCGAATGTAAAGTATAGTAAATGAAGTTCAATGATATTTCAACTTGTATTTTTAAAATAAAGTTGTTGTTTTTTTAAAATTTAACTTAATAAAATATTCAAGAAGTAAATCACCTATTCAAATTTTTTAACTTAAAAACAAGTTTATTTGTAATGATTAAATAATGATTGAAAAATTTATGATTTGTAACTACTCTATAATTAAAAGTTAATTAATTAAAGAACAGATAATTAAGATTCAAATTAATGAGCAATTAGAGATGAATTAATTAGGATAATCAATTTATGAATGATTAAATTATGAAGATGATTAAAGATTTAACCAATTTTAATTAAGAATAAATCAATCATTAATTTAAAAGATGATGAATGTAATTAATTATGTGATTAATTAGTTTAATTCACACAATTGTTTCATCGTAGCTACGCACGATTGATAGCTGTTGTATGATGGGTATAAATTGATATCTCTTATTGTAATTGTGATATTATGTGATATGAGTTGTTTGTGCCGAGTTGTGATCCTGTATTTTTTTATGTGAATGTAAAACCCATTTGGCCCGTAAAACGGCTTTTGAATTTCGATGCGACAGGGAGTCAGATTCCAGTTGGTTATCCGTAACCCACATCGAACCTGTGAATCTTTGCGAATGAAATATCCCCATGTTTTAAAAAAAATTGACGCTCACTATTCGGATTGGCCGGGAAAGGACCTTTGTGTCATATAACCCATTCCGAATAGTGATTCGACGAATGGAGAGCAATTGTAGACCGGTGGTGTAGACCGGTTGTCTTCGAAAACGATAGGATAACCTATCGATTGTCTTTGCACTGAGTTGCTCCGGTATAGGGATTCCCTAAGTGATGGGAAGCCCGATCGGGATTGTGGACGCCCGGATTTGCAAGGACTTATTCCTTTATTGGACGAAGTGCCTTCCGTTCTGTTCGAACCCGGAACAGACTTGTATGGTCATGTGTCTAACACCACACTTTGAGATATAAAGCCAATTTCTTTCAAATACATATCTGTTCGTGGCGGAGAATTTATCCTCTTAGCTTAACACCCTTCTCTGAGACGTACGAGCTCAAAGGTTATGTAGTTGAAGTTATCAGCGATATACTCCCAATTTGGTAGTGTGGCACGCTAAGTGCTGCGGTGTATTGATGATCATTTGTTGATCATTAGATGATCAAAGCATGGCTTTTGTAAAAAGCGTAGCTTTGTGGACGAGACTTCGTCGAACCTCACAACCAGGTAATGGTCGAAACAGGAAAGATGCAGCAAGGTTATTGGGGGTAGCGCCCTTTAGGGTATGTGCATTTCTTTCTGGATAGAAGTGGTATCATGGTATGGAGCCCAGATACTTAACTTATGTGGATATCGCAAATAAATATATTCTTTTGTGATTGATGTTGGGGCCCCGGATAAAGGTTGGTTACAACAGGGGAATGACATACTCGTGTAGTAGTTACCTAGTTATAGAGGTAACCCGGCCTTGTGTTGGAAGAGACCCGGTTAGGTTCTCGAGACGTCCCTCCAGAGGCGTACCCATGTGGCCCAGGAAGTTCCTTAGCCTGACCATTTGTTGGAAATCCAATTACCAATACGAACCCAGTACGGTTTTAACTGTAGAACCTGCCATCTAATATGGTAGCTATAGTAGGCATACTATAATGGTACGTATGCTGGCTAAGATTAATATTATACTTTTTGAAAATGTTTTCACACTATGCACTAATAATAGTATTTAAAAGTATTTTTCCCGTATCAAGCATTTTTGACTGTCATAAGGGGAAATCTTCCTCAAGTCTGTGTTTGCATTGTGTGTGAGGCGGGAGGCTTTATGGCAGTTTCATTTTCTAAAAGCATTGCAAATTTCTTTCAAAATTCTTTTGTTTGCTTTGATTTAAAATAAACTACTTCTATTTTCAAAGCAACTTTTTTTGTTTACTCATACCAGTCCCATGACTGACCCGGAGTTATTGTTTCCTTTCTAAACTCTGGGTGCCCATAATTTCCACACGGGCTGCCTAGTAGCAGGTCTTCTGTGTTTTGATACTAGCTGGATCTTGGAGTCGTATGGTTTGGAGACTACTAGTTTGAAGGTTTTACTTGGAGATATTTTGAAACTTTTGATCTCAAGGGTCTCAGTTTGGAAGTTCATTATTGCTTTATCTCTTTGAAGACTTTCTTGCAGTGATCACATGTTGTTCTTTTGTGATGGTCTATTTTGGAGTTGTGTTGTATATGTATATAAATACTCTGATGTGGGTGTTGTTGTTGTATAGTATTGTGATGTTGTCTTTGGGATACTGATGTTGGCAGTTTTATTTTCTGCTGTTTATTTTTCATCTAATTGTTGTTATAAGCTCCATCCGAACTGAAATTCGACGTTCGAATCTCCGACAGTCGAATACAAGTGAGGTATTTGATGTCGATTTTTGAACGCTGAACTTCGGGTCGTGACAACTTATTCCTTATTAACTTACTTTTTGTTTTAGGAACCCATATATTGATATTTTTAGAAACTAATCTTTTCAAAGATATGGGTGTTTTATTAGACTTAACATTGTTTAAATTACTAGATTATGAATTATTGACTTTCTTCTTATAATCTAATCCTTTTTTATTGTTAGCAAGTTGTGAATTTCCAATAATTCTTGATAAATTTTCTCCACCTTTATTAAAATTTGAAACATTTTTAGGGATCCTTCTAGTGTGGTATTTAGACTTGAATTTTCTAGTTGTACCATTTTAATATTTGTTTTCAAATCATGTTTTTCAGAAATAAGAATATCTTTCTTTTCTTTTTGAGTCTCAATTTCTTGACTCAATAATATCAGTTGAGAATTAACATTTGAAAGAGATTCTTGAGTTTTCTCAAGTTCTTTTTCTAATATTTACTTCCCGTCTTTAAGCATATCTCTTTCGAATTCTGCCTTATTCTGATTTTTAACAGCCTCTTTATATTTTCTTTTGAGAATTTTTAAAGTATCTAACAATTCTGAGTTTATCGCTATCATATAATCAAAAGTTAAATCACTAACCTCATTAACTTTGTCCATAAAACATACGTTGGCTTGTTCATTATCGTTGTCACTCTCGCTTTCTAAAGAGGAAGAGGAGTCTGATATCAAATGAAAGTGTGCTATGGATCGTGTAATATGGATATATGATAATAGAGAGTATAGTGATGATAGTTGTACATTAAATAGTGCGGAATATAAAAGCAGTATAATAAAAATGACACCAGAGATTTTTATACTAGTTCGGAGCTTTTTCCTACATCTAGTCCCAGACTCCTTCTGTAATTTCGCTAAAACAACAACCCTCACTTAACCCGAAGGAACAGGTCTATACAACCCCTGAGCAGCCGAACATGGACCTGAGCAGCGGAACAGGATTTCGCCTTAGCACTAGAAGAGGAATTCACACACCTGAGCAGCAGAACAGGACTTCAACAAATATAAAAGATTGTTTGACTTTCATTATGGATATATGATAATATAAAATGTGGTGATGATAGCTATATAGTAAATAGTGTGGAATATAAAAGTAATATAATAATAATGACACCAGATATTTCTATACTGGGTCGGAGCTTCGTCCTATGTCCAATCCCAGACTCCTTCTGAAATTTCACTAAAACAACAACCCTCACTAAACCTAGAGGAACAGGTCTATACAACCCCTGAGTAGCCAAACAGGGACCTGAACAGCGGAACAGGATTTCGCATCAGAATAGAAGTCCTGACCAGCAGAATAGGACTTAAACAAATACAAAAGATTGTTTGAATTTTTATGTTCTGATAACAAGGATAAGTCTATTTATAGTACACCCTTCCAATGATCTTCTCCTCGAGTATAAATATGTATATATTTAAAGTTTATGAAGAATAGAAAGGAATAATATTGCTTAAAATATGTTAATGCAGAATATTTGAGAGTGTAGTTGCAAGTATATTCAAGAGATTTAGACAAGAAAGATAAGAAAATTTGATGATTTGGAATCGAGTTAGAATATGTACTTATAGATCTTAAAAAGCAGTAACCATTGACGAAGAGTTCCGGTTGAAGTGTTGCATCCAAATCTCTTTGTAGAGATTCGTAACTCTTCACAAATGGTCGTGTCTTTTCAGAAAATATAGATGTTATAAAAATTCAGTCCATCGAACCTCCGGTTCACTCGACTGGATATTCAATGAATTTTAAATATATATTTGTTTATTTGTGCACCTGTACATGTTGCACAGAAATTTTCAGGTCAGTCGACTGACTTGGTCATTTCTATGCAATTTGCTTAGTTTTCACGTGTTTATATATATATATATATATATATATGATGCTAAAAGAAATTTTTTGATAACACACACACACATATATATATATATGTTATATGCTTACATATGTATAAATCATTTGAAAATAAGAAGATTATATATAAGCTAATATATACGTAAATGAGGAGAGATCTTAACAAAATTGACTCAAGACTCAAAACAAGATAATATAAAAATTGATGCACCGATTTTGATGTCATGTCTCTATGTAGTATATATTCTCTTTTTGTCGTAACAGTCATCAAATTTGTTTGTTGCAGTGATAGCTTCGTGTCATGAATCAAAACCAAGTCTCAACAGCTATTTCTACATGATGGCGACGGTTGTTATAACTGCATCGCTATTTGAATCGTCAGCTACTATCGTTGATTCATCAGATCTATAATTTGCAATAAGTTTCCCAACCGATGATGACTACTATGTATTTCCTAACTACACTACTTTAGCATTAGCGACAATAGTAACATCTCGAATAATGAACTTGTTTTGCTTGTCAGACCATAGTACAGCCAAGATACCACATTCATCTTTGTTGGTTCGCTCTACCCATTATCTGTGTCGATTTTTGCAACTCTGCCTCCAGATTTGAAGTTAGGTCATGTTGTGAGACTAGAGTTCACAGTTGTCACTTCTCTATCTGTGGGCAGCATCCCTTGTAGAGTTCGTCAGTAATCGTCATTATACCCAGATCTTAAAGTTTCCTTCGAATCAATAGTATTTGCTGTCCAAATCGAACATAATTCTAGTGATTTAGGAGTAGCAAAAGGATGATTTATTTTTGTTCCACCGACCTTGATCCTTTATATGGTTTATGAGATCCTAAAATTACCAATCTAAATTGATTAACAACCCAACATTTTATTTAATATTTTAATTCTTTTATTTAAAACTTTGGGGTTTTATATTACAAAAGTTTGAACTTTTAAATTAATTATATTTAAATTAATTATAAATCATTGCCCAAAATTCTTATTTTGGTTAAAATTTAACTCTAATTGGAATTTTAAAATTTTAGATTGTAACTTCCAAATCTTTTAATTTAACTGTATATATTTGTACAACATTTTTACACGACTTTTGTTTCTTCTAAAAAAATTAGTTATATACCTTTTAAATTAAGTAATAAATATTGGGTAAAAAAGAAATAAAATGTTACGTTTCTTTATACGTATATACATGAGTTCTTAGTTAAATGATAAATAAATCAAACGAATGTAAACAAATCAAAACTTAAATTAATGTAATAAATAGTGTATTAAATAAGCTATATTATTTCACATTTTAATTTGTACGTTACTTTATGTAATATTTTTAGCGTATATTTTACTAAATATATAAGAAGTAAATAAATAAGAAACGAAAATTTTAAATACGGTACTTTTGTTAAATTTGGGAGTACATTTCGTTTAAATTATTGCATCGGTTATACGCGCTCATTAATTTCTTACCTTAGCTAAATAAATAAATCAATCAATCAGTAGCCATGCATTTCCAAGTGGGAAAGAAATGAATCCCCTAGCCATTCAATTTCGTTTAAAGCTTGCCCTGAATTCACGTGTAAACTTTATACACTTTCCCTTGTTCCTTGTTTTAAATTGGTATAAAGTCTTTGATTCCTCTTGATCGATTCAAAATAAACTATTGCTTGCCATTTCTTTCTCTAAATTCACGCAACTTCACTGATAAAATTCAATACCCACTGCAAAAATATTTGGTTTCAATCTTTCTTGCCGTTCTTTCCTCCTGTATTTACGCGAGTTTCCCTATATATATATTCCAACCCACACACATATTCTCACAGCACATTTTGGCCTTTATCTTCTTTTTTTCGTGCGTGGGCTCTCAGATACAGGTAATGGCTGCGTGCTCTTTTATTCTTTATTTTAGCTTCTTGCTTTATTTTCTTCTTTCTTTTATTTTTCTTTGGTTCCATTTTTGCTATTTCACGCAAGTGCCTCCATCACCTTTGCACGAGTCCCCTACCTCTCCACCATCACATGCTGTCGTCACTACAGCCAGCCGCAACCACCTCCTCTAGCTTCAACACCGTCCTGACCTTGCCTCGCTTGCAGGCGATGGTGGCCGAGCCATGCAGTTGCTGAGTCTTCGGAGGATGATGCACAGACACGTGCATGTACAGGCCAAACATCGTGATGCATATGACCATACCTTGAACAAAAATTTGTCGCCAACTTCGCTTATGAAATCGTAGCCTAAATTTTCCAACCTCACTGCCTTTGCGTGCATGCATGCATGTCAGTCAATTGGATCTAGACAAGGCCGAGTATGTGAAGTGGAGGTTGAGTCGTGTGGTGAAGGGGTTGTGTTATTAATTTATTATATCATTTTTTTTCCAATCTAGCTATTCAGTTTTTCTTATATGATCGTATTTGAATTTTCGTAATTAGTTTTATTCATTTGTTTCAAGATCTGAATCGGATTGTCTCATCTTCCAATATTTGATCGTGCCTTCTGTATGTTCCTGGTGTGGATATCGTTGTTTTGAATAGAATCTTCAACGGTGAAAAGGTGAGTATTCACACTTGACAAACATGCGTATAGAATCGTAAATTAATAAGAAGTGAAATTGTAGAATGATTTTTATTTTATTTAACTTGCATGTGATATAAATTTATGATGTTGAAACCCTGTTATAAAATTGTAACATCACCCGTTATCATATGTTGTTATATTTATGTTGTATTCTATTTATTTAGTTACTGTTTATCACAATGCAAGTTCCCTATAGAATAAAATCGTTACGGGCTGAAATGATAGACCTAAACGATATTAATTTAATTATTCTATTTATTTAATTACTTGGGATTGCGCGTTTGAAATGATAGTACATGGGTTTTTCTTCGTAAGTTACGAATTGAAATGATATATTATCCGTATCACTTGACCTAGGTTAGAAAATATTGTATAGACCCGTGGTTATTATATATTTGCTGGAAATATTAAATATTTTAAATTAGTATATTAAAATATTTTGTTTAAAATTGGATTAAAATTATTTTATACAGTATAGTGATTTTGTCCAAGTTAAATATGTAAATAAATGAATGGTAAAGTTAAAAGTTGAAGCATAAATTTATTTTGTAAATTTTGATTTTTGTAAAATAAAAATGGAATTCAAGTTAAGAAATAAAATATGATAATTTGGTATAAATTTGAATATAAAGTGAATTAATAAAGGGTTAAGTTTTCTACGAATTAAATGGTTAAATAAGTGAATATTTAAGAATGGAAGTTGAGATATAACAAAATTTAAAAATGTGAAGCTGGTTTTAGAATAAAGCGAGGTTAAGTAATAAAATGGAAATTAAATTTATTTTTGAAATGGTAATTCAACTTAATTGTTAAGTAAATTTTAAAGAAAATTACGCACTTGATTTTAGTAAGTAAAGCATAGAAAAGTTTGATATTTATTCGTGAAATCTACTTTATAAAAATCATAAATTGTTGGGTAATTTAAATGACTTTTCAAAGTGAAAAATATGATTTTACAAGTTAAATTGGTTTAAATCAAAGACTAATTATTGTTGAAATTATATTGAAGTCTTAATTCTAATTTACTTAAATCTGTTGTAAAGTATATTGCCGCACTTTGCAAGTGCTGTAGTTGATGCAAATGAGCTAAGTCTAAACCTTTAGGATTTATATTGGATTTTGTAAGAATAATAACTTCACCTTTAAATAGTGTAAAATGAAGTATTTTGATTGAATTATAAAATATATTTTTTAAAATGTATAACCACGGGTAATAATAACGTTGGTTGTTAAAGAGACCGATATCAGATATGGGCATACTCTCTGTCGATACCGAAAACCACTTTGACAACCGTGTACGCGGCTGAGATTCCAGAATGAAGTAGGATGGTGGTGACGTTCTATTGAGGTATGTACGTGGACCCGACTCTCGTGAGTTGGCATAAGGTGGCTAAAACATGAGCGATTGACGGGCTAAGGAGGTAGCACCTCTTATCGGGCGCACTTCTTCGTATGCCATTCTATTACTTTTGTAATTGTTTGGTGCGCACCTTTGATTTGGGAGTGTTGTTCGAGGTGGGCGGTAGTAGCAGCTACGCGCTACCACCGGTTCGGATGCATAATTGGTATATCTACTCTGGCATTGCCTAGTTGTGCCATGTCACCTACCCTAGCGAGCCTTATAAGATTTTGGTTTTATACCATACCTATGGAGTGCCCTCTGACGATGCCCAGTACAGGGGAGATTACGGTACTGTATAGAATTATGTGTTAAGGGGAATATTGGGTCACTCCTTAACGCTATTTTAAAGTAAGTTTATTTTACTAATAGACACTATTATAATAGAAAAATATTACTACATATTAAATAGTTTAACGGATCCTTAGAGGATGGGCGGTCCGAAGCATCCTTTAAGTTACTTGCCTTTATATTATAGTTCACTTGAATTATCTTACACTGTATAAGTATGTATGTCCAAACTCGGGTGTTTGTGTTTATTTCTTATGCTCGGGTCAGCCTGAGTATCGGTTAGAACTTCATTTCCTAGAACTAGGACTTCTGAAGATCATCTTTGTTCCAAGCTGCTGTCTATTTCCTATTCAGTCTTTTATCTTAACCTATGTAATGGAGGAAATAAATTTGTGATTTTCTATGGTTGATTCAAACTATATTTGGTTTTAAGACTATGTAATTTATACTTATTTTGAGACTGTGATAGTGGCTTCATGAACCACTAAGTTATTTTTATTCCGCTGCGAGTATTCTGATTTCTGTGTCTGTGATTCTGTGATTTGATTTCATTTGCTCCAATTTTATTTACAATATATTGTTTTGAACTATTCAAGTTTGTCATGTTTTTATTTTATTGTCAAATTTGAATGGTTCAAAATAATGGGCCGTTATAGTTGGTATTAGAGCTTTGGTTTTTAGGCAAACCATAGCTTGTGGAGCAAAAACTCATTAGAGATAGGGTAGAAATACCCTAGAATGAGTGAAGTCAATCTTAGAATCCTTTCTTTGTGAGAGAGCGTATTTTAAAAAGTATAAAATAATTTTTAAAGGATTTTCAAAGAAGTATTTTGATATAAAACCTTTCTTGTTTTAAAATAAATTGCTCCAACTACTTCTTTTCGTTTCTCCACCTTATGAAATTAGGTCCTTTATTAAATGATTGTTCTAGTTAAACTTTATCTTATCTAATCTATCTTGGCCTCTATATTTTCCTCTGTCCTTAAATTCATTCTAGATTTCTCAGGATGAATCGAGTAAATGCCAGAGGTAGGTGACGAGGTTCTGCCCCGGCTCCTGCACCCGCTGCCCCAGTTAGATTTACTAAGCTTTGCAAAAAATATACCGAGATTGGTGGCACCAAGTTCACAGGTTCTGAGAGAATAATTGAAGCTCAGCAGTGGTTGTGAGATTTGGAGAGAATTTTCTCCGTTCTTGAGATCACGAATGCCCCGCAGCGTCAACTGGCAGCTTGGCAATTAAAAGGAGCAGCTTTGGATTGGTGGCTATCCGTTACAGCTCATACCGCGGCTAACATCACTTGGGAACAATTTTGGTATCTTCTTTGGTTGACCAAGTATGGCTCAGTTTCCTCCCTTTTGAAATCTGTCTTATATCTCTTATCGTGCTTTAGGGATGCTTTTCTTACGAAATGGATGCCCGAAGCAGGCAAGTCTCAGCTGTATCGGGACTTCATGGATTTGAAGCAAGGCGATATGTCCTTTACTGAATATGAAAGGAAATTCAATGCGCTATCGCAATATGGCCTTAATCTGATAGACACTCCTCTGAAGAAAAATGAGAAGTTTATTGCCGGTGCACGCCCCGAGTACTACGATCGCCTCATTACCCACGTGCATGGTACGTTCACCGCTCTGATGGAGATGGCTATCAGATATGAGAACCCCACCTCTAGGAATCCTCCAGCTGCCCAGTCTGCCCCATCTCAGTATTCGGGAAATTCCAAGAAAAGGAAGCCCCACTTTCAGCATCGACAAAAGAATAAGAATAGGACTTCGGGTTTAGGATCGTCTTCTTCATCTCAGAGGCAGTCTGTAGACCTATCTTCCATTACGGGCTACAGATGCGACCAGAAAGGACACTACGCTAATAGTTGTCCTACCTTGGGTGCTGCGATCACTCCTCCAGCTCAGATGATCAGAAGAGACCTCTTCCACATTTGCCTTCAGCCGGGACATTTTAGGAGTGACTGCTATACTCAGAAGAAGGTCAAGGTATCAGGGATTTTTGCTGTTACTTCTGCATCCTCCCCAAATCCACAGCCTGCACCTGCACCCGCACCTGCTCCTAGTGACTCTCAAGGTACACTTCTGGGATCTTTTACCTTGTTTTATTTTCCTGTACGTGTTCTCTTCGATACTGGAGCTTCCCATAGCTTTATCTCAGTAGACCTTTGTAATAAATTTGAGAATCTTCTTTCTCCCGAATTTTCCTCTACGCCTCTATGTGTTTCAAACCCTATCGATGGTCCTGCGAACCTTAGTAAAGTTTGTAGGAATGTGAAACTCTTCCATGATAGTTATCGATTCATTGGTGAGTTTTATATCTTGGGTTTTAACGCTTTCGATCTACTGCTTGGGATGATTGGTTGGGTAGGCATGATGCCCATATCTCTTGTAGTTCTCGAACTGTTTCCCTCTAGCATGATTTTGGTAATTCATTGGCGATCCAGTGTAGTTTGCTCCAGGATTTCACTAGTAGCTTCATTTATTCTTTCGATACTTTCCCTGATGATATCAATTCGACTCCTATAGTCAAACTATTCCCCGACGTATTTGGTTAAGTCACTTCTCTACCTCCGAAACAGGAAATTGATTTCCAGATTGACCTTATTCCGAGAGCATGACCTGTAGTTCTTCCACCCAGAAGAATGGCACCCCGGGAGAAGATCAAATTAAGGAAGCAGATTGAAGACTTGTCCTCTAAAGGTCTGATCAGACTTAGCTTTTCAGAATAGGGAGCAGCCGTAGTTTTCGTCACCAAGTCTGTTGGCTCTCTCCGAATGTGTGTTGATTATAGGGAGCTGAACAAGCTCACTATGAAAAACAGATATTCTATGCCTCGCATAAATGATATGTTTGATCAGCTCTATGGAGCTACTGTTTTCTCTCAGCTTGATCTTGCCACAGGTTTTCACCAACTCAGAGTTGCTGAGGAGAGCATTCCCAAAACTGCTTTCCGTACTGAGAATGGTTTCTTTGAATGGCTAGTTATGCCTTTTGGGTCGACTAACGCTCCTGCCTTCTTTGTTGATTTGATGAATCGTGTCTTTCGTGACGTGCTCTATAAATTTGTTCTAGTCTTTATTGATGATATTATTGTGTTCTCTAAGTCTGAGGAAGAGCATAAATCTCACTTGAGCTTTGTGTTGGGGACCCTTAGGAGTCACTAATTAAAAGCTAAATTCTCTAAATGTCATTTTTGGGAAGAGGAGGTCCGATTTCTCGGACATATTGTTTCTAGGGAAGGAGTTTCTGTTGATCCAGTCAAGATCGCTGCGATCAATGTATGTCTTTCCCTTCTTCCTTTTCTAAATTTCTCACTCAATCTTTCTGGGGTTCTTATTTCTCCCTATTCTGTTACAGGATTGGGAAACTCCTAAGACTCCAACTGATATTCGTAGTTTTATAGGCCTTGCCGGTTAATATCGAAGGTTCATTGAGAACTTTGCTCGGATCTCTGCTCCTCTCACTGCTCTAGCTCGAAAGAACGCTAAGTTTGTTTGGAGCGATAAGTGTAAAGCGGCATTCCAAGAGTTAAAGAATAATCTTACTTCCACGCCAGTGCTTACAGTTCCGAATGGAAAGGAGAGATTAACGGTATCCACCGATGCTTGTCATGAGGGTTTGGGAGCAGTATTAGTGCAAGATGAGAAGGTGATTACCTATGCTAGTCGTCAGTTGAAGACCCATGAAGCTAACTATGTAGCTCATGATTTAGAATTGTTGGCCGTTGTCTTTGCATTGAAGCTTTGGAGACATCATCTCTTGGGTGATAAGTTTGACCTCTTCACCGATCATCAGTCTTTCACCCAGAAGGATTTGAATCAGAGACAAGTTCGATGGCTTGAGTTTCTCGCTTCTTACAATCTTGACATTAACTATAACCCTGGGAAAGAAAATGTTGTGGCAGATGCTTTGAGCAGGAAGAAGTCTTTGTTGTGCCAGCTTGTTGTTTCTTCTCCTCTTTTTTATCATATCAAGGCTAAGCAGGATGAGGATTTGATGCTTAGAAGTATGAAGGAGAATATTCGTAGCAGAGGAGGTAGTAATTCTAATGGTAGTGGAGCTCAGATTGATGATGAAGGGATTTTGAGGATTAATAATAGGATTTGTGTCCCGAACGTTGATGGTTTGAGGAAGGAGTTACTTCGGGAACATCATAAATCCAAACTTTCCATTTATCCTGGTGTAGCGAAGATGTATCAGGATTTGAAGAAACTTTATTGGTGGAGGGGTCTGAAGCGTGATGTATCTATTTTTGTTAGTAGGTGTGCGACTTATCAGCAAGTCAAGGTGGATCATCAGAAGACACCGGGTTTGTTGCAGCCTCTTGAGATTCCCGATTGGAAGTGGGAGCAAGTTTCTATTGATTTCATCGATGGTTTACGAGATCTAGGAAGTGAAATAGAGCATCTGGGTTATTGTGGATAGACTGACCAAGTCCGCTCATTTTATTCCGGTCAAGTCTGCCCGAACGGTTTCGAGCTTATCTGAGATTTATACGAGTGAGATTGTTCACCTCCATGGTGTCCCCCTTAGCATTGTTTGCGATCGAGACCCTATCTTCACTAGTCAGTTTTGAAAAGCTTTCCAGGAATCCTTGGGTACTCGTCTAAATCTGAGCACTGCTTACCACCCACAGACTGACGGTCAAACGGAAAGGGTGAATCAGATTCTAGAGGATCTTCTTTATGCTTGTATTTTAGATTATGGAGGATCTTGGAAAGATCATCTCCATCTTGTGGAATTCATCTATAACAATAGTTATCAGGTATAATTCCAATCCTCTGTTCTTATCGTATCTTAATCCTCTATCTGTCTCATTCTATCTTTTGTTCAGGCTAGTCTTAAGATGTCTCCGTTTGTTGTCTTTTAAGGGTAACCCTGTAGATCTCCATCTTGCTGGATTGAATTCGGAAATCGTTTGGTTCTTGGTCCAGATATGATTTTGGAAGCTTCGGAGAAGGTCGAGGAGATTAAGAGGAGGTTAAAGATTGCTTAGGATAGGCAGAAGAAGTACGCTGATCATCATAGAAGGAGGTTGGAGTTTGCTATTGGTGATCTGGTTTTTCTTAAGCTCTCTCCCTTAAGAAATGTGGTTCGGTTTGAGCGTAGAGGGAAGCTTACTCCTAGGTTCATCGGTCCATTCCGCATCTTGGAAAGGATTGGGTCTCTTACTTATCGACTGGATTTGCCCAAGAAATTCGTTGGAGTACATAATGTATTCCATGTATCACACCTTCGTCGTTGTCTACATGATCCACCTCTTATTATCCAGCCTTCTGCTCTTGATAGTTTGGATATTGAGCCTAATCTGACTATTGAGAGGAAGCAACTTCGGATCATCGATCGAGGTACGAAACTGCTAAGAAGGAAATCTGTCCGCCTTGTCAAAGTGTAGTGGAGCACTGATGAACGGGATTGCACCTGGGAGACGAAGGAGAGCATACGCGCTTCGAATCCGGAATTATTCGTTTCAGGTACTTTTACCCTACTATCTTATTTTCCTTTGTTTTCCCTTCCTTCGTTCCTTTTCGAGGATGAAAAGTTTTGAGTGGGGGAGAGTGTAACAGCCCAACATTTTATTTAATGTTTTAATTCTTTTATTTAAAAATTTGGGGTTTTATATTACAAAAGTTTGAACTTTAAAATTAATTATAGATCATTGCCCAAAATTCTTATTTTGGTTAAAATTTAACTTTAATTGGAATTTTAAAATTTTAAATTCTAACTTCCTAATCTTTTAATTTAACTGTATATATTTGTACAACATTTTTATTCCACTTTTGTTTCT
Organism: Allium cepa; assembly: GCA_030765085.1. Taxonomy (NCBI): domain Eukaryota; kingdom Viridiplantae; phylum Streptophyta; class Magnoliopsida; order Asparagales; family Amaryllidaceae; genus Allium; species Allium cepa. Next base: position 1,051,267,898 of record CM060941.1, read on the forward strand.
TTTAAAAAAATTGGTTATATACCTTTTAAATTAAGTAATAAATATTGGGTAAAAAAGAAATAAAATGTTACGTTTCTTTATACGTATATACATGAGTTCTTAGTTAAATGATAAATAAATCAAACGAATGTAAACAAATCAAAATTTAAATTAATGTAATAAATAGTGTATAAATAAGCTATATAATTTCACGTTTTAATTTGTACGTTATTTGATGTAATATTTTTAGCATATATTTTACTAAATATATAAGAAGTTAATAAATAAGAAACAAAAAATTTTAAATACGGTACTTTTGTTAAATTTAGGCGTACATTTCTTTTAAATTATTACATTGGTTATACATGCTCATTAATTTCTTACCTTAGCTAAATAAATAAATAAATCAATCAGTAGCCATGCATTTCCAAGTGGGAAAGAAATGAATCCCTTAGCCATTCAGTTTCGTTTAAAGCTTTCCCTGAATTCACGTATAAACTTTATACACTTTCCCTTGCTTCCTTGTTTTAAATTGGTATAAAGTCTTTGATTCCTCCTGATCGATTCAAAATAAATTATTGCTTGTCGTTTCTTTCTCTAAATTCACGCAACTTCATTGACAAAATTCAATACCCACTGCAAAAATATTTGGTTTCAATCTTTCTTGCCGTTCTTTCCTCATGTATTTACGTGAGCTTCCCTCTATATATATATTCCAACCCACGCACATATTCTCACTGCACATTTTGGCCTTCATCTTCTTTTTTTTCATGCGTGAGCTCTCAGAAACAGGTAATGGCCGCGTGCTCTTTTATTCATTATTTTAGCTTCTTGCTTTATTTTCTTCTTTCTTTTGTTTTTCTTTAGTTCCATTTTTTCTGTTCCATGCAAGTGCCTCCATCACCTTTGCACGACTCCCCTACCTCTCCACCATCACGTGCTACCGTCACTACAACCAGCCACAACCACCTCCTCCAGCTTCAACACCGTCCTGACTTTGCCTCGCTTGCAGGCGATGGTGGCCGAGCCATGCAGTTGCCGAGTTTTCAAAGGATGATGCACAGACACGTGCATGTACAGGCCGAGCATCGTGATGCATATGACCATACCTTGAACCAAAATTTGTCGCCACCTTTGCTTATGAAATCGCAGCCTAAATTTTCCAACCTCACTGCCTTTTCGTGCACGCGTGCATGTCAGTCAATTGGATCTGGACAAGGCCGAGTATGTGGAGTGGAGGTTGAGTCGTGTGGTGAAGGGGCTGCGTTATTAATTTGTTATATCATTTTTTTCCAATCTAGCTATTCAGTTTTGCTTATATGATCATATTTGAATTTTCGTAACTAGTTTTATTCATTTGTTTCAAGATCTGGATCGGATTGTCTCATCTTCCAATATTTGATCGTGCCTTCTGTACATTCCCAGTGTGGATATCGTTGTTTTGAATAGAATCTTCAGCGGTGAAAAGGTGAGTATTCACACTTGACAAACATGCTTATAGAATCATAAATTAATAACAGGTGAAATTGTAGAATGATTTTTATTTTATTTTACTTGCATGTGATATAAATTTATGATGTTAAAACCCTGTTATAAAATTGTCACATCACCCGTTATTATATGTTGTTATATGTATGTTGTATTCTATTTATTTAGTTCTTGTTTATCACACTACGAGTTCCCTATAGAATAGAATCGTTACGGGCTAAAATGATAGGCCTGAACGATATTAATTTAATTATTCTATTTATTTAATTACTTGGGATTGTGGGTTTGAAATGATAGTACCCGGGTTTTTCTTTGTAAGTTACGGACTGAAATGATATATTATCCGTATCACTTGACCTAGGTTAGAAACTATTATACAAACCCGTGGTTATTATATATTTACTGGAAATATTAAATATTTTAAATTAGCATATTAAAATATTTTGTTTAAAATTGGATTAAAACGATTTTATACAGTATAGTGATTTTGTACAAGTTAAATATGTAAATAAATGAATGGTGAAGTTAAAAGTTGAAGCATAAATTTATTTTGTAAATTTTGATTTTTGTAAAATAAAAATGGAATTCATGTTAAGAAATGAAATATGATAATTTTGTATAAATTTGAATATAAAGTGATCGGGATCGGATATAGGCATACTCTCTGTCGATACCGAAAACCACTTTGACAACCGTGTACGCGGTGGAGATTTCAGAATGAAGTAGGATGGTGGTGACATTCTATTGAGGTATGTACATGACCCGACTCCCGTGAGTTGGCATAAGGTGGCTAAAACAGGAGCGGTTGACGGGCTAAGGAGGTAGCATCTCTTATCGGACGCACTTCTTCGTATGCTATTCTATTACTTTTGTGATTATTTGGTACGCACCTTTGATTTGGGAGCAGTGTTCGAGGTGAGCGGTAGTAGCAGCTACGCGCTACCACCGGTCCGGATGCGTAATTGGTATATCTACTCTGGCATTGCCTAGTTGTGCCGTGTCACCTACCCTAGCGAGCCTTATACGTTTTTTGTTTTGTACCATAACTATGGAGTGCCCTCTGACGATGCCCAGTACAGGGGAGATTACGTTACTGTATAGAATTATGTGTTAAGGGGAATATTGGGTCACTCCTTAACGCTATTTTAAAGTAAGTTTATTTTACTAATAGACACAATTATAATAGCGAAGTATTACTACATAGTAAATAGTTTAACGGATCCTTAGAAGATGGGCGGTCCCAAGCATCCTTTAAGTGATTTGCCTTTGTATTACAATCCACTTGAATTAGCTTACACTGTATAAGTATGTATGTCCTGACTCGAGTGTTTGTGTTTATTTCTTACACTAGGGTCAGCCTGAGTATCAGTTCAGACTTCATTTCTTGGAGCTAGGACTTCTGAAGATAATCTTTGTTCCGAGCTGTTGTCTATTTCCTATTCAGTCTTTTATCTTAACCTATGTAATGGAGGAAATAAATTTGGTATTTTCTGTGGTTGATTTAAGCTATATTTGGTTTTAAGACTATGTAATTTATACTTATTTTGAGACTGTGATAATGGCTTCATGAACCACTAAGTTATTTTTATTCCGCTGCGAGTATTCTAATTTCTGTGTCTGTGATTCTGTGATTTGATTTCATTTGCTCCAATTTTATTTATAATCTATTGTTTTGAACTATTTAAATTTGACATGTTTTTAATTTATTGTCAAATTTGAATGGTGCAAAATGGTGCGTCGTTACAAATTGGGTCGATATGTAGAACCAGGGTTCGTGGTTTTACACTATCGAATGGACTACAGTCTTGTTATTGCCATTAGTAGTTGTTGAAGCCAAAATTCTCAGATCTATTCCAAACTGATCTCGTTTTAATTTCTTTCGAAGATGGTATAGAATGTGTTCCTGCCTTAATTTAGATGTAGTAATTGGAATTCCAAAATTCATAGACACCCTTACTTTCTAGTGTAATCGTTTAAACGAAGGACACGAAATTGGAAAATAGTATCTCGTCTTTCAAACTATTGTTATGGATTTCCTCATATATATATATATATATATATATATATATATTTGTATGTGTGTTTTCATGCATTTGTGTGAATGCGTATGTGTGTGTTGTGTGTGTGTGAATTGATTTTATATGTTTTAAAATTGATTTTATGGTTAAAATGACATTAATCTTTTTGTTTAAAGAATATAGAATGATTTATGATGTTAAGAATTTGAATATTTCATTACATATAATCATAGATATATTTATTTTATGATGTTGGATTGTTTAATTGATTATTTAGTTAAATATTGGATGGATGTCAATTGATATATTTGACCTTAATCATCTTTGGCTTTATTTATATATGAGATATTGTTGTTTAGGTGGTTGATTAAGGGTACAAACACATATGTAAGGGATAGAGAAATCAAAATTTTGCATATGGTGATTTAATGCTGAAGTTTAAAAATCACACGTAAGGTGTTTGTAGAAATATTGCATAGAACAAAAGTTGGAAATTTAACTAAGTGTTGAGAAAAGTCTAAGGTAATGGATAGGTGCAGAACTAAAGTTAGGGGGAGTTTTGATAAGTTTAATTGAAGAACCAACTCAACGGATACAAAAAAATCCAATGGGATCACGTATAAGGCATAAAGAAGCATAAGAAAACAAAAAAGTTTTAGTTTCGTAGAATCGAGGCTTGATTCGATAAATGTAGGTCGAGTTCGATTCAATCTTGGATGGACCTGAAGCATGCTTCGTGTGAAGCAACGGATTTGTACTTAGTTAATTTTTGACTAAGTACTTATATTGATTGTACTTTTTGTCAACCTTGGAATTACATTACGAAAAACATAGGGCACTTGTTAATCATCCGTTTTAAGTGCTAAAATGAGCATTCAATGAGTAAATACATAAGAAATAGGGTGGTTCGATGTAGCTGTCTACATCCACTATGAATTCCTCTTATTATAAGGCTCTTTTACAATTACATGGAGTTACAAAATATATAACAAGATACAAGGTGTGGCCCATGAGTAAGGCTTTTGCTAATCTTGAGGGCTTGTTGAGCTAAGAACTGTTGATGGTATGCTATTGTGAGAATCTGCTATTCGGTGGTATGCTGTAAACATGGGATCATAAGTGACTGATGGATCCTTTGAGTAAATCGACCATTGGCGGGTGACAACCAACAACCGAATAATCGAACGTAGGCAGGTGGCTATCAACAACCGAATGGTCGATCCTTGGCGGGTTGCGACCAACTAAAATAGCTGACTCTAGGCAAGTGGTAATCAATAACCCTTTAGAAGTTGCCATGTATGGGGTATTTAACTTTTGAAACTAATGTTGGAATGACTAAGATGATGCCATAAAACCTGCTGGAAAGGCACCGCGTCATAGATCTGATTAATGAGGTATAACTGGTGAAGTGAAGGGAATTAGCAGAGGAGATCAACATCGATATGGAAAAGTATGACCTACCATTACTATTCTAGTAATGTCCATGCACAGTGGCAGCAAGTTGCACATCATGTTATATGTTAGAAGTGGATGCGCTTAGAAGTACATATTTGTCAGCCTTGATCGTATGTTAGTGTGGTAGCGAACCAGGTGGACTAGCCTTTCTCTAAGGAGATGGCAAGAGATGGGCAACTGCAAGAGGTTGTGCTGAAGGAATAGGCTGAGCCAACTAGGTTTGGCTACACTGTTTCGAATGATACGGAGGACCAACTGTAAGGTGCTTGCAGGGGTCGCATCGGAGCAATGCTGGAAAACTATGCCTAAGGTAATCTAGAGAAGCGTTGATCAATGGACAAGCCGAGGGAGGTGCTCATAGATGAGCTGTCTAGGAGATAATTGGTCATAAGAGGGGTCGAATAATGAGGACCAGGTCGAGTAGTTTGGATGTCTTGATTTTCTTATCGAACTAGCTGTTGGTTGCTATATCGAAGCGCACTAGTTGGGGGCTAACCTAAATTGCCATTGGGAGGACAGGCCGACAGGGTTCTAACCTAAATGGCCATAGAGGCAGATTTGCTGGTTTTCTTTTGATTGTCAAGTAGCTTATGGTCGGCTTGCATATGCCCAAGTCAAGCCGGACCGAAGTAGATCAAGCTAAGAAACATTGATTAGCCTATTTTCTTATTTATGAAAAATTTAAGCAACATTTTGGCCCCAAAACCATGCCCGTGAGCAGGCGAGCTTGTAAAATATAGAATGCTTCCGTCGATCGACGACTTTGCTGCATAATTAAGGCATATTCACGTGGCCTTGCGCCATTAACCATGGCGGTTATGTGATTCTCGAGATATGGCAGAAAGGTGTCTCCTTGGCTATGTGCATGGTGTGACACACCACTTAATACCTTTGAACAGTTGAGATTTCTTTTATCATTTAGATTGCAACAACTACAATTGATAGTAGCAGCATATAAATACTCTCTTCCATATCCACTTCAAACCCATAGAGCTTTCGCCATGTAATTTCTTCTGCTGATTTGAACTCTTCATGGTTTTCTCTTTGTAAAATATCGATTTGTCTTCCTTTCTCATTGATCTTGAGTGTTTTGCTTTTTATCAAACTTGTTTGGGATTTTTCTTGGTTTAGCAGGTTTTAGAAACAAGGTAGCCTTCTTGAGTGTCGAAATGTGCTTGTTGATGGTAGTTCGAACCATTGCTCTTGGATTTTGGCTGCTTGAGGTCGACCTTGCCTTTGGCTGGGACCTGGATTTCCTAGTCATAATTCTGAGGTGATCGAACTTTGATCTCCAGCTATGATTATGGGAAGAGCTAAGTTACTTCCTTACTTTGATGCTTCTATTTACCCAACCTCATTTCAATTTTAAAGCATCCACAACCTTTTGGAAGAAGTAGGGGCTGACGCCTCTGATTTTGATGTCACTGCTTAAGCCATGTTCTACTCTTTGAAGAGGTTTCCTAGAAGCTCTTTGCAATCTCTTGTGATGTTGAAGGCGTTGGTGGTGGAAGAACATCCTTCTTCAACAAGGTCTGGATCGATCGAAGCATCTGAGGTGCTTTGAAGATGGGAGCTTTCTCATTTTTTTAGCAAGTTCTTGATCGTTTCCCTTGCTGACCATTTTCTGGATGGTGATAAGAGTGTAGGCCAACTAGCCTTGGAAAAGTTCTATTGACGTGCGTCTTCTTCTCTTTCTCTTTTTCTTATTTTTAACTAATTAGCGATTGAAACAGTTGTAAGCGAAGCGGGACAACATTGTTACCCTATGCATTATTGAACTAAATAAAAAAGATTCTTTATTGCAAACTTATTTGAGAAACTAATTGTAGTATTTTGATTTTTCTTTCGACTTGTTGGGTAGCATATTCAAATAGCTAGCAGTTTTTTGCGCTAGATTAATCAAATTTATTTGATTGGTTACTCGGGCAGGTTGAAGGACTAGAAAGTGAGCATTGACCAAGTCAGCTGGACGCTTGTTTTATGCTAAGGTCGAGCCTCACTGTGTTGCTTTACCAACGAGCGATCCTAGTTCGAAACCGAACATTGGAGGCTTAGAGTCGGCGAGGCATTAACTTAGGCATTCCTATAAGATTTTCAGCAAAAAACCTTTAAAAATGTGCTAAGTAGCAAGATTGTCATGCACCAAGCTGAGTCTAGTTGTTTGCTCATATGAGCGTGGCACCCGACAAGCATCGAATGCCGGGTGGCACTGGCGCTGAGTAGAATCGCATGCTTGCTTATGGGTTCTCCTAGGTGAAAAGTAGTCATAAGTGTAGCGACGACCATCCCTGGCTTGAAGTGGAGCACGCAGGGATCAGGGGGTTCTCCAAGGTGACATGTTGCTTGTTGCTTAGAGGACTATAGGGCCTAGCTCGATCGGGAGTGCATGGTTTTCTCCAGCACTCTTTTATGATGGAGTGATTAAAGTGAAATGGGTGGTTGGCATCATCGTCCATAAGAACATAGCATATAGAAATTGTTAAGACTAAACTTATATGCGTGTTGCTTTGATGGTAGGTGGACTCAGTTCGAACCTAAGCGCCGAGTAGATTGAAAATTCACCTTGGTGACATGCTGCAAGTAGAGGCTGACCTGGTTTATTCTTAAGTAGGTACACAACGAATGTTGGAATTTAATGTCACTCCGGGTAATAACACCGGTCTAGACAATGGTGTCCCATCCCGTTTGGTGGATGAGCACATCACGACTTGGGGTACGGACCTATGCAGATGCATGTCTAGTCGTCGATGAGCCCCGGTGCATAGGGGAGAGACATCTCACCCAAACCCCCAAGGCAGGATGCAATCCCCAAATAAAGTAATGAATGCACGGTGATGCCACTTTGTTGTATAGCCTGGTAGTTCCTGACAAGGTAATGAATTCTCAATAATTCATCCTCGTGGATGGCCTATCGGCCAGAAGGGGAGCAATGACTCACATGATGTTAGATAGAGAAGGGTGGCGATCCCCAAACAACGTAATGAGCATATGAAAACTCATATTTATTGGATAACCTAGTCATTCCCTTAGAAGGAAATGAATTCTCAATAATTCAACCTAGTGGATAGCCTGCCGGCCTGGAGGGGAGCGATGGCTTGTGCGGTTCTTGATGGGAAAGGGCGACGGTCCCTAAATAAGGTAACGAGCACATGAAAACTCATCATGGATAGATAGCCTAGGAATTCCCTAACAAGGAAACGAATTCTTGATAAATCATCCTTGTGGATAGACTGTGAACTAAGACGTGAGCAATGGCTTGCATAGTCCTGGATAGCAAAGGGATATGGTCCCCCAATAAGGTAATGAGCGCACGAAATTCACCCTTATTGGATAACCTAGGCATTCCTCGATAAGGAAATGAATTCTCGATAATTCATCCTCATGGATGGCTCGGTCAGGAGGGGAGTGACAGCTTACACGGTCTTAGGCGGTAAAGGGTAGCAGTACCCAAATAAGGTAATGAGCACATGAAAGCTCATTCTCATCTGATAGCTTGGACATTCCTCGACAAGGAGATGAATTCTCGATGATTCATCCTTGTGGATAGCCTACTAGGCAGGAGGGGAGCGACGACTCACATGGTCCTGGGCGACAGTCTGTGGCGGCGTCAAAACAAGGTAATGAACACATGAAAACTCATCATTCTTGGATACCTTGGCAGGGGTGTTGAACAATGTAGGCTCTGAAGACTTCAATGCTCTCTTTATAGAAGGCCATGGGCTTGGGAGGGTCGTTGGCTGCTGATCTCAAATTCCCTCAAATATATAGGCAGGTATCTTATTTTTCTTGGAAACCACTGTAGGTGAAGTCGGGGGAGGGATTAACGCAACATCCTATAGGGGGCTGGCTTGGATGTTGACATGTGTGCCTGATCATAGGAATTTTACTAGGAGGAGTGGGGTGGAGATCCAAATCATTGAAGATGGCCATCTTGCCTTTGGTTCTAATTATAAGGCTAATCGACTAGGATATCCCATAGGGGCATGCTTGGCAAGCAGTAGGAGGCTTGTTACCCATGCCAAGGGGTATTTGCAGTGATCGGAGGTGCGAGCAGGACCGCACTCATCGTTTTCATATTTAATACTAGACGAGGGATATGATGTGCGAAAAGAGCTTGCGTAGGAGGCTACTAACCACAAAACTAGAGGTTTGGCCCTCCTTCTAGCGCTAGATTGTTGACTGTATTTTTCGTCAATCTTAGAATTGTACCACGAAAAGAAAAGGTTACTTTCTAATCATTTAGTTTAAGAGCTAAAATGAGCATTCAATGGGTAAATGACACAAGACATAGAGTGGTTCGGCAGAGCTGCCTATGGCCATTGTGAATGCCTCTTGTTATACGGCTCTTTTACAATTACCTGGAATTACAAGATATACAACAAGATAAAAGGGGTGCATAAGACTAAGGCTGCTGCTAATCTTAAGGGCTTACATAGCTAAGAATTATAGATGGTGATATTTTGTAAGAATCTATTGCTCGATGCTATGCCAAGGACAACAGATTGTGGGTGGTTGACGAGTCCTTCGAATAAATTGACCCTTAATGGGTGGCGACCAACAACCGAATAGTCGACCCTAGGCGAGTAATGACCAACAACCAACTAGTCTACCCAAAGCAAGTGGCAAATAACAACTAAATCGTTGATCCTTAGCAGGTAGCAGCCTATCACCGAATAACTGAATAGTCGACTCTAGGCAGGTGGTGACCAATAACCGAATAGTCATCCCTAGGTGAGTGGCGACCAATAACCCCTCAGAAGTTGCAATGCATGATGTATTTATAGTGGTTGAAACTTATGCCGAGACAACTGAAGAGAAAAGCACTGTGTCATAAATCTAACTAATGAGAGACAACTGGCGAAGTGATGGGAATTAGTAGCAGAGATCAACATCAAAAGAAAAGCCATGGTATTCCCATACCTTTTAGGTAATGTCCAAACATAGTCGCAGCATGTTACACAACATGCTCTATGTCAGCAGAGGACACACTTGGTTTTATTTCTTTGTCGTCATTGCCAATATGGTAATGTGGTGAGGTTGACCAAGTTGGTCAGCCTTTTCCCAAGGATATGGGAAGAGGTGGGAAACTACTAGAGATTGTACTGAAGAAACGAGCCGAGCCAAAAAAATTTGGCTGCACTGCTCAAAGTAATTCAAAGGACCAACTATCAGGTTGCTTGCAGGGGATGCATCAGACCTAGGGTGGCAGGCCGTGCCTAAGGTAATCTAGAGATGCGTTAATCAGCAAATGAGCTAAGGGTGGTGCTTGAGTAGACGGGTTAACTGGGAACCAGTTGGCCGTAATAGGTGGGCCGGACGATGATGATAGTACCAAGTAGTGTGGATGTCTTGCTTTGCTTATTGACCTAATTGTTGGTATTTCCTCAGGGTGCTTTAGTCAAAGGCAGACCAGAAGTGCTATGGAGAGAACGAGCTGATAGGGGTGCAACCTGAACGACAATCAATGGACACTTTCTAGCCTTCTTCTGATTCTCGAGTAGCTTGTGGTAGGCTGGCCTGGGCCCAACCCGGTCTGAACCGAAATAGATCAAGCTAAGAAACTTTGATTAGCCTATCTTCTTATTTATGAAAAATTTGAGTAACAACTTGATATGGGGACCTTGATATAACTTTATGGGTCAGTCCAAGGTGGTTGAGATCGATCCAAAAAGTTGAATCGGCAAAGACCCAAGTTGCCTTAGGAGAACTTGAGTCAAAATCTATTGTACCCGAAGTCGACTTAGGGCATAGAACTAAGAAGCCTCGGATCCTAATCCAGTGACCTAGGATAGATTTAAGTTGAAAAATGTGAACTTTTGAGAGTTTTTATTTCTATATTTCAAACCCAAATTTGAAATGACTTCTACAACTGTGCTAGAAATTTCAAGGGCTGCAATTTGGAAAATTTTATAATACTTTGATAACTTTGATTTCTAAATCGACAAGAGAGCGAGTAGGGATTCAATGGATGAAAACTATTACTTAATAACATAAGTGTGTGTGAAGCAAAGAAAGTGAGTAGCAACTACTAAAGATGTTTGACAGTGGAAGAGTATAGGCACCGGGGAAGTGATTAGATAGATGTCTGAAAGGCCAAATGTCGTAAGGACTATAAGAAGTGCCTGGTACAAAAATAAGGTACATTCTACGAAGTCAATTGATGATTTTTGTGATTTGGATCCACACGGTAAGGAATAGTCGTAGACAGATGGAGTCATTCCAATGATTATAATACCAAAAAGTTGTTTATCTATCAATGCACATGTGTTTGGGAGTGTGAATAGCATAGAGACATGGTATATAAAGGGATCATTGTTAGGTAAAGGCGCACATCGAAGAAGGTCGATGGAAGTTTGAGCCAATGACATGATTTTCTCTATAGTACATTATATTTCTTTATATGGTGGTTCTAACTACAAGGCAGAATCATAGGAATACAATTTGTCGCATAAGCTATCATATATCCTTGAGGTGCACTAGGTTATGCTTATAAGAATGGAAATGGGGTTTTAGATGCTATGAGTGATTGTAATATTTTTGTGTCTCTACTCTTGACACCCTAGTTTTTATTATTTGTAGAATTGCTTACTTTTGATTTGATGATACATTGCATATGCAGTGTATATGCTACAAATTCTTTTATGTATTGGAGGGTACTATAGGCAAGTGTAGTGTTCATGTCTCATGATCACTCTTATAGTGATAGGCATGAGTTCCTAATTCGTACCCTTTTATGTATATCAAGTTTATATATTATTTTGGGTTGATAAGTCATTCATATACCTATTGTCTAACTCAACATTATTTGTGTGGCCTTTTCTTATGCTGTTGGGTACTCACATGAGTAGTTTGAGAGTCCAATGTGGCTTTAATTAATCACGGAGCTGTGCGATGGTAAGAAAGAGGCTTATACACTTTTTATTGCTATTTGAAGCGACAAATGCTATTTCATTGTAAAGTGCTATGTTATAATTAGTACTTATCATTTAGAGACATTTTTATTCATGTAGTCAATAATGTATTTCATATATTATAACTCATATTTATTTAGATGTATAGTCTTACAATCCTATGTACTTTGAGATGGTTTTCAGTACTTTCATTTGATCATACTGCTGTCTCGACTTATATTATATATTTTCTATGCACTATGTGATATGAAAGACTTAATGATATACCCTAGGGGAAATAATGTATATCTAACTCTGTAGTCAACCTTGGTCGAATTAATAGTGTTCGTTTTCTTTTATATACTTTGTCTTATTATGATGTAAATAATTAAGTAATTAATTTAAAGTGTATAATTAGAAAATCCAAAAATAAAATGTAACGTGATTGTAGTTGTAAAGAGTTGCGATCTTGAGTAATTAATCACAATATAAAATAACATTTTTTTTTAAATATCCCAAATCAAGATATTCTGAGGAAAGGATAAGGATTCATCCGTTGAGACTAGAGCGTGTAACTTTCTCCAAATGATGGAGAATGTATTACTCATGGATGCTAGTGGCACCAGGAGGTTACGTACTCATAATTATTAGATAACTATGGATGACTCGTTTGAGGGTTTCCTATTGGTTAGTAATAATTAGGTCAGATTGAAAATCTCAAAGTGATGGTGTTACACAATTCTCATGACTTAAGAATATCTTGAAACTTCAATGAGTATATCCACTTTGATTATAGTCAAATCATGGCATGATGATACATTGAGCGACTATAGTTAGGTCTGAGTTGAAGTATTTAGAGTGAAACACTATTCAATGGAAAATTTGTTATCTCGGTTGTATAAGGTTAATATCACCGTGAATTGTACGTTGGATCTGGGTCAGCACGTAGTGGGCTAAATGACTGAAGTCAAACAAATTATTCCATGTTATTATAAATTTATTTTGATTTGATCTAAATTAATCATGAATAAAATCAATATTTTATTTTATTATAAATAAACTTTTATTTCAATGTTATATTTTTATTATATAATATAACATTCATATCATATACGCATGAGTGTGTACATGTGCAACATATATGGTATACATGGTTTAACATGCCCGTGTGTAAGTGTGAGATTTACACCGCAACAAACATATTAGCCCCTCCATATACGCATGTATTGTCCAATATATATGGATATATTTATATAAACATATATACATAAATTTCCAACAGTATAAAATAATATTTGCAATATACATGTTGTATATATATAATTTACTTTATAGTATAAAGTAATTGTAAATATTAAAATAAATAACTTTACTTTAAATTTTAAATTATAAATTTCAAACCTAGATCATGATGATAAAATATCAAGAGATTTCAAATTCAAATCAATATATAAATTTTTATATAGATAAATAAATGCTTATATATATTGCATATTTTGAATTTTTTTATTGCATATGCATATTATATATATAATAAGTTAATATTTTGAGAGTATATATATAATAACTATATATATAAATATATATCAGTATGAAAAAGATTATATATATATATGTATATATTAACAAATATTCGACTTTAATAATATTGAAAGTAATATTTAAAAGCTAATGGTTTAAAAAATAATTTCTTTTTGAATAAAAATTTCCATACAAAAATCTTAATAAAAATTAATATTTTTACAAAAACTATTTTAAAACATATGTATATCTAATATTTATGACTATATTTTATAATTTAAATATATATTTACTTTACATAAAATTAGGGGTAATGTTAAAAGTAAATTTATATAAATACATACATAATATACACACATATACACACACACACACTATGGATTTTTAGACTCAGGGAAAAAAGTTAGAGAAAAACTTAGTTCAAGGACAAGATGTTAGTTTTTTAGGCTGAAAGGCATTTTTAGTGGAAATCACAGAATGATGGTTGCAACTATCATTTTCTGTTCACACTAAAAAGTGTCTTTCAGACTAAAAAACAAATTTGTTGTCCCCAAGACTACTTTTCTTTACAACTTCTTCCATGTGCCCATTTTCTTGTATATATTATGTATGGATTTATATATATGTGTGTGTGCATAATTTTTTTTTAAAATTTCCAAAATCAATGATGTATATTAACATAACTTATATTTACATATTATATAATTATGACTGAATTTTAAAATCAATTTTTTTTATTTCATTATAAGTATTATTAAATTAAAAAAATTAATTGTTGTAGCCATGAGCTATATTTTTGTATGTATGTATATATGTGTGTGTGCAATTTTTTTAATAAATACATACATATTATAATCCAATGTAGATGAAAGATTTACCTTAACTAAAACCTAGTTGTAACATGTTGAAGTGTTGAATCGATGAACTCCTTAAATTTGTATCCAAACTTCCAAAGCGAGCTACCAAATTGAAAACAACAACCACCGACCTACTATTTGTATTTAAATTTTGTTTTAAAAGATTGAAAATTGAGGGGTAATGGAAAGGGGGTAGTCCGGCTGGATCTAGTCTAGATGGAGGAAAAATCGAGAGCTCTAAAATGATTTTGAGGTATTTAAATAGTAGAGATTAAAAGCAGCAAAAATGGAATCCAGATCCACATTCTCCTTTTACTATTTCCCGCCTTTTGAATCATTATTCAACCCCCTCCAACCACTTATGATAAACCACTATATGCCTATATTTGGGCCTCAAAATTGCTTCAAGCCCGATCAATAAAAACATATTTAGTCTAATTTAAATGCCCTTCGGTATTGTATATTTATACATGTATATACAACTTTTATATAGGGACTATTTTAATAATGATCACCATAAATTAAATAAAATTTTATAATTAATATTTCATAAATATTAATTAATTTAATTAATTTATAACGATTATAATTAATTAAATTAGGTGGTGGTAGTAGTATTTAACGTTTCGGTTGTAAGACTCTTTGGTGTAAATTCGTTCTGCGTTTAGTATCGAACAATTCGAATATTATTGTATGCATATCACCTTAACTATCAGTATAACAATATAGCCAAATTTATCATATATATAGCTTTGGTAAAATTTAATTGTACTTATTTAAGCATTACCCAGTAGTGACAAATATTTACAATAATTCTCATTGTCAATACTATATCACATTATGACATGGAATTTCGTAATGGTTAAAATTCCAATATCATCCATATTCAACTTTGTAGTCCAAAAACAAAGTCCTTGGTTTAGTAAACACAATTATTATTAAACTAACTACTCTAGCCAGAGATTTTAACTTTGTGTTGACTTCAGTTAACCGTGATACTAATCTCATATAATCGAGGAGATGAATTCTCTATTAGATAGTGTCTCTATTAGATAGTGTCTCACTTTAATCAAAGTGGAGTTTTCACGTTGAAGGTTGATAGTATTTCCAGGTCAAGAGAATTGTGTAATATTGTCATGTCGATATTTTCTGTTTGACCTTATTATATCTACTAACTAAAAACTATCGCATGAGTCATTCTGCAGTTATTCAATAACTATCATTATGTAACCCTTGGTGCCCTCAACAGCTAGCCATTAGTAATAACTACCCAATATTTGAAGAACGTTATGAACTCTAGTCTCAACGGATATATCAATATCCAATCTTGATACATCTTGACTAGGAATATTTAAAATGATATGTTTATTTTATTGCAAGAAATCAATCGTGATTACAACGAATTATAACTACTATCAAAACACATATTATTTATGGATTTTATATTAAATATACTTTTAATTAAATTAATTAATTAATATAGTATAGCATATTAAGAATATAATAGAAAGAAGGCATCTTTTATTTTGAACAAGGTTAGTTATCGAGTTAGATATATGTAACAATTATATAATTGTCCTCAAGACCTATCCATAACTTTATCATTGTAGTCAACTCAAAATCAAAATTTTTGGCTGAAGTAGCGTGGTTAATAATAAATATTATTATTGAATTAAGAATTTTGTTTTCGGACTGACCGAGTTGAATGTGGATAATATTGGAATTTTGACCACTACCAAGTTCCATACATCGTAAAGTGACAAATTTTAGACAAAGAGAACATGTGTAGTTTATTGTCACCTCTGGCACCTCTTAAGATAATATAAAATATGATTTTAATGAAAAGGCTATAAGCGATGATTTCGATCAAACTATCACTCCACTAGTTAAAATGACGTATGAGCATTAATATTTGAATTGTTAAATATTAATTGCTGACTGAATTCACACATCTGAGTCACACAATCACACTTGTGAATTTTCCTAAAACCCATACAATTTAATTAGTTTATAAAATGTTGTAAATCAACAATATTTTACAAATATTAATAATTTAATTTATTTTACGTTTGAGCGTTGTTTGTAATTTTTTGAATGCATATATAAAAGTTATATTTGCATGCATCGATATATGATATCGATGTAACGTTAATTGAATTTAAATAAAAGATAATTGCATGAAGGGGTCTGATAGAAATTTTATGCCATAGATAGCATCATTGGACCGACCATATATTAAGAAAGGGATATTAGGGAAGTTTTAATTGAAAGAAAGGGAAATGTTCATTCTTTCAAATAAAAATAGATCCATTGATTTTATTCTCATTTATTCTTTCCTTCATCCACTTTTCTTCTCTTCCATGCCATGGCTAATACTTGGTGTTCCCTTCCAAAACAAAAAAAATCCAAATAAAATGAAAAACAGCAAATAAAATAAAATGTAAGTAGTTCTTCCATCTCTTGTAAGGATTGGGTGTAGATCTTAAAGATCTAAGGAGAAGTCACAGCTCATAAGGCAAGGTTTTATAAAAGGCAAGGCTTTTTGTGGTTGGAATTTCCATTTTTGATTTGTTCATGATGATTAGATATAATTTAGTTCACATATAGGTATGTTCACTGCCACTTAGTGAATCTAATTCTAACATCCCTTATGTATTGTCAATTAAATTGAAAATCAATCTTCTGTATGTTTTATTTTAAGCATTGATATTGTTCTAATTGGATCTGAATTTATTGGTTAATGTAGATTTGAATTGCTATAAAATTTATTTTTCTTCTCATAAATTTAATAAATTAATAATTAAATTAAAATCAATCGGTGTTTGATTTGTTTGTGCTTTTTAAACTAATTTTCTAACCTGTTGGATCTGTTGTGTGGGTTTATGTAGATTCGACATGCTGTAGTAAAAATTACTTTTATTATTATAGCTTAATTTTCTTATAATGATGGACTTAATATTTAAATAAATTAAATTATGTATGTGTGTATATATTCATATGATTCAACTTTATGTTTTTAAAATTTTATTATCAATATAAAATTAAACATCCAGTTATGTTAATTTGTTTTAAATTACTATGTTCATGTTCACTGCTTAGCAAAAGTATGTGTCAAAATTAAATATTAATTTACTATATATGCATATGTGAATATGTATATGTGTAATGATTTGTAATTGATTGTGTCATTGGAGCAATACATTAAATTGTGATAATGCTTTTATTTTTTACACTAAATGTGTACTTTTAGATCTGCAATTTTAAATGTTTTGATTTTCTAGTAATTAGGCATAAAATTTCGTATGATATTGAATCTCTTATTAAATGATGTTTATAAAAGGAAAATATAAATTTGTACTATTTCCTTTTAATTCTAATTTAATTAGATCTATATCTAACAATTCCATCTTTATTTTTTAAGCTTTCTCCTACTTGTTTTCATAATTTTATATATGTGTATTTATGTGTGTGACTGTGTGTATTAAATATATATAAGTGGAAACAAAATATCAAATTGATGTATATATATGTCTAAACTATATATATGGGACTATGAATATGTGTATATAAACCATATATTTATATTATAAGGTTTATATTTATATTGAAGTATATTCAAACATGATTTGATAAAACAAAAAATTCCGAATGGAATAATTTTGAAAATTGGTCCACATCGACTGTAGGAATGACTTGGCAGACCTTAAACTAAAAATAATGGCATTTTCTAGCAAAAAACATCATGGAGGCAGTCAACACTTCAATCACGATTTCTTAGTTGGAATCTTCTTTCTTTGGATCTGGAAAAGGGATTAGAGCAAACTTGGTTATTTTTCCATAAGGTTTGGTTATCTTGTAATGACCCATTTTCGCGTCGAGCGTGCTACTGATACGAAACTCCTAGCAATTGGGAGGGAACCAAGTAACTACTTATTTGGGTGTTGACTGCAACTCCCTTGTAAAAGGAAGACGATTGAAACGTGCCATTGAAAGACTCCACAAAGACAGAAAGATGGGCAGTCAAGAATGTAGAGGAGGTGGGATACGAACCAACTTCCAAACCGATTGACTCATCTACCGGATCAACGACATAATCATTAGAATCGACTATAGCTTCATTGATCAAACGTACTAGTGCCTATACCTTTATAGGTACAATCTTGATGTTGGCTGTAACGAAGTAAGGAAGCGAAAAAGTCTCAAGCTGGGTAGCAGCGTGAGGAAGTATTTCGTTCAGATGATGTAGATACGATTCACAAAAAATAGATATTTGATTTTTTGACACTTCACTTGGTTCTTCGGCTCTAACTAGTGTTATCTCTACATTAGGCTTATGTGTTCTCAATGAGCATCAACTAGTAGAATTTCCCTAATCCTCCCTTCCCATTTGAAACGTAGATTATCGCCATTCTTAACTTGGAGTCAGGTTAAGCTCTATCTTAGAATCGTCATGGGGTCAGGAGTAAAGCATCCTAAGGTTGGCGCATCTCATTGGGTATTGAAAATAAAATAGGATCTTATAAAATAGAGAATGACAAATCAATAAAAGCAAGATGTGTAGGTGGGTCTACTCATTAAGTTCCTACTGAAATAGGATTAACTTCGATTCTTGAATGATCCACATCACTTCCGGTTCTATTGTAACAAACGATTCATGAAATCTGGAAGATTCTCGCCTGTTACATGAAGATGATCTATGCAACTAAATAATAAGGGAGTGCTTGGGACCTACCTGGGCTAATGATCCCTACACACCAGAGTAGGCTCGACCATTGGAACCACTTCCTGATCACTTATAGTATACTAAACATTCGACTGCATTTTCAAACTAAAGTGGAAAACAACTACTGAAATTGCATTATACATCGAGAATAAACCTAAAAAGACATGATCCTAAGCGGATACTTACATTTTTATTTAAATAAATTTTTTTGTAATTCCTTAAATAAGAACTCAAAAAATGCCAAGGATCAATGATATTTATGTCAAATTAGTTTGAATCGGGGGCAATATGTATATATGTAGGTATTTATCTTCCCAATACATAGATGAATTTATTACATGTATATGTATGTATAATATATATGTATATACAATAGATGTATATCCCAATATCTATATGTGTACTTATAGATACACACACATATAGTTATATACATGCTTATATTATGTTATGTTATGATTTTATTTAATGTATACATGATTGATACAAAATATTTAATGTATACATGATTGATTCAAAATTATATATTTATCTGATTTAATAAATAAGATTAATTAATGAATGTAAAATAAAGTAAATGAAATATGACCTCACTTAATAACCATATTGGATCTAGTGAAACCCATAAGACTTCATAGGCCCATTTTGATCCAAACAGAGAATTTTTGAAGTATACACATTTCACCCGCCGTCGAACATCATTGTTCCTATAATGGTTTTAGAGCCCAAATGGTCTATGCGATCTAATTAACATCTTTAGGGCTTACTAATTAACCCTACATATCTATTGAGTGTCCAGAAATGTAATGTTTAGGCTTTGCGTTAAATAATCAAGTATTCTCCCTACCTTGGCAACTGATCTAGCACTATGGATGGAGCAAATCCAAAAAGGTTAGCCCAATTGTAGTGCACAAATTGATTTAGGGCTTGAGCTATTTTTGAAAATTAATTTTAAAGATTTAAAAGATATGTTTAAGTTAAATTTAAAATATAAAAAGGTATTTTATAAATGTCACAAAATAAATCTAAAATTTTCAATTTTTTTTTAGAAATTAACTTAATATTTTTCAAAATTTTATAAATATTTAGTTAATTAATTAATTAAAAGTCAATTAATTAAAATGTACATACGTGTAGTGATGTATGCATATGTAACTATAAAGGTTATAGTTGAAAATTTATCTTAAAATTGTTTAAGGTAAATTGAATATTTTAAAATTATTTAATCAAAATGTTTAATTAAATAAATGATTTTTTATAAATAATTGATATAATGTTAATTAAATTATATATATGTGGAAATATATATATATATATATATATATATATAACTATAAATGTTATAGTTCAATGACTTAAAATGCTTTGATTTTCTCAAAACTATATAGACAAGTTAAACTGAATCAATTTTGATGTTTATAAAATATTTAGTTAAAATGACTAAGTAAATAATTAATTAATTAAATACTTAATGTGTGTATATATATTTGATATATATATATATATCAAACTATAATGTTTATATTTATTCTTAAATAGTTTAAGATGAATAAAATAAAATTTCTAAGATTTTATATGTTAAGGATGATAAAATGCACTTATGTAAAGACTTTAGTGCGATTTTGTGGTTAGATATCCTCCAGATGGTTTGACCATTGGGAAAGGAATAGTGGATGTAAAATAAGCACAGCTAGGATGAAGAGAGTGAACGGTCATCTTTATTTCATAAAGATACATAGGAATAAAATTATAGTAGATATTTAATATGAAATGGGAAATGTGATTTCTATACCAAATGATAATGTGGAAAGAAAATCAGATAAGATTTATTTCTTCGGGTTTAGGATATTTGATATGAAACTCTCAACTAAAAACAAGTTGTAGTAAACAAAATAAATTGTCTATAGTAAGTAGTTGAATGGAGTTCCATATTTCATATGTTATTATAATAATGGTGGAAATAGTGGGTGTATGCCATATAGAACTTGCTAATGAATGGACCAAGATATGAAAAATTATTTTCGTAAATATACCTAATATTGTTTATGAAATAACAACTTTATTCAATATTAACTGAAAATGGACATAGCTTTGTTTTACATAAATATTATGAATATTCATTATAAGGTAAAACTACTATAATGGTATTTTGTCATCACAACAAAATTAATGCATTGGCCATAGAAAATATAAAAGTATACTAAAAAACGATTTACAATTATTTTGGCTCTTGATGGTTCTGGAGGTATTCATTAGGGGAAATCCTTTCTTGGGTGCAGTTGTCAGGGGATTTCCATAGACAATTTTACAGAGGGAGAGAAACGTCACCAGACCCAAATACACTATGTTGTGGTAAGCAAAGGTACATTGAAAGCTTACATAGCTACATCAAATGCTTCAAGAGAGAAGCAATAAGTATAGGGGTTGCAAGTGAAAATGCATTAATGATGACAACACACTCAGTAACAAAGAGAGATATAGGCATGTAGGAAAAAATAGTAGGAAATCATGTAAGAGTATAAAGGTTTTTTATGAAAGGACGAGCGGTTGTATATGCACTAAAGAAGAAAAGGTGGCTAGAGGAGTTATAACAGGAAGAACTGCTCTAGAACACAATGAAAGGAAGCAGGGGGCAGAAACTTACAACCACCATGTAATGACCAACCTTTTCGACACTTAAAATTGACACTGATACATCCACGGTATTCACATGCTGACCATCCGAGTGTCGAAAAGACAGATTGTTAGAGTGAAAGAAAATAAAAGACAGAATAGAATCTCAAATCGTATTGAGTGAACTATAGTATACACAATGATCTTCAATATAAGAAAACTGTAACACACACACATGCATCAATTAGAGGTACCAGTCTATCATCATCCTGAACAGTTTTGACAGCATGTCCTTCCAATTACTGATAAGTACAACAAACAGAAAATGCAGCGAAAATAAAAAAGAAATGTGAATACGTCTCGAGGCATCTAGCATGTCTCTTGAAGCTCCAAGCATCCATAACTAAATCTGAAACATACTCGAGCTAACCCGAGCATTAAAAAAAATAACGCCCGGATCAGTCTGGTAAACCAGCATGAGAAAACTCTATCAAAGCATATTGATTTCAATATTTATAAAATCCTTTGAAAAATAAAGGTATCTCGTAAGACCATGCCATACATAAATACATATGGGTTTTTACTTTACGATAATCAAACATCTCTATATAAAATCCTTTGATATTATCATAATGTCTAGGTTTAAAATAGATATGGAATCATAGCCGAAATTTTCGCATTATTGAATTCTAGCATAATAGGTATACAATCAAATCCAAAGTCTTCTATTGGAGAATGGATTCCAATTATGAAAGGGTAAGGGTCTACCTACCGAATCAGTACACCTCTAGATGAAATGTACAAGAGGCTATGACACATTGCACCTCAGCTACTCAGTACCGGCCCTACCCCTTATTGAATAGCGCCAAATATGATCACCCTAGGTTGATACATAACCATAATAGGCCCGGAAGCATGCATAGATATCGACTCTAGATAAGGGATGATCATACCATAATGGGAGTGACGCACATATCCCTGTGGCACGTCCCTGGTTACCGGGTGTAAGGCTCGTGAGTTAACAATTACTAGATTCCTCCTAGCAATTCCCACTTGGAATGCTAAAACTGCCCTCCAGGCCGAAATACAATGTCAGCAATAATTCATACATGTTTAATCTGGGTCCGAACGAAACCAAGGGCACTACATATATTACGTCCATTTTGGAGTCACCTTCGGGGTTAGTAACAAGTGGCCCTTGTATAACAAAGAACTCTATCTTAGAAACCATCATCATGATGTCTTTCATTCGAACGTGTATGCCAATTTGAAGTGGTTTTCGTAAAATATATGCGATGCAAGTAACCCGAACTAACAATGGTAGTTTAAAAACTGGCCAAGTTTAATAGTTGGTTATTTAACTATTATATAAAACAACAATCACATCAGTGATTTAATTCCATAGGATAAATCAAAATTGGTTAAGCACATAATCGACCACTAACTTCTTTAATTAATCATTTCATTAATTAAAATCACCTTGTAAATACTTGTATCAAAATACTTTTACTAAAATATACTCACAAACCTATTTTACTCCTTTCAATGCTTGGAAGAATATCCATATACTTATCTCAACGACATAAGTATATTCATAAAATCACTACACTTTCACTACTTAAAAAATGTATTTTTATACTTATCTCAATGGTATATGTATATTTACAAAAACTAAGAAAGATTTCCAATTTTGTATTGAGTATGGAAAGATGTTTCCATACCACCATAATTATTCAAAAATAATTTTTGGAAATCAACCTCAACTTCTTTTATAAATTCCCTTTTTATACAACTCTAGAATCATTTATAAAACTCCTTTTATAAATCTCTAAAATAATTTATATTTCTTCTATAAATCACTAAACAATTTATAAAACTCTTTTATAAATCTCTAAATAATTATAGAAATCATTTTATAAATTTCTAAAACCATTGATAAAAAATCATTTTGTAAATTTCTAAACCATTTATAAAGCCCTTTTACAAATCCATAAAACTATTTATAAAACTCCTTTTATAGATCTATAGACCCATTTATAAAACTTTATTCTTTTCTAAAACTCCTTTATAAAGATCCATTATAATATTCCCCTCTAAAATTACTTTAGAACAATCTTTTCTAAAACCCTTTATAATTTTGTTATAAAGCCTTCATAAAAATCCTTTATAAATATGAAACTCCATTATCCTTTATAAACTCTTTATTAAGTGAAATTTCTTTCAATTTATTATTTATAAATACGATTAATTATATAAGTTAATTAACTCATTATAAATAAATAATAAATTAAATTTTCAACAACATTAATAACATAGTCAATTTCCTTTAGAACATCATTAATGAAATAATTAATTCACTTCAGAACATTACTAGTATAACAATAAATAACTTCAAAACATTATTAATATAACAATTAATAATTAATCTTTAGAAAACTTATATAGTAAATAAGTAACTACCAAAATATTATTAATAATAAATAATTAATATTATCCTCAAATAATATCAATTATTTAAATAAATAACTTTTCACAATATTAAAATATTAATAACTTTAAAACAATATTGAATAGAAACAAACAACTTTTAAACATTATTAAGCAATAGTTAAACAACTTTAAATTATTATTAAATGACATTTAAACAACTTTAAAACAATTCTAAATGATTTAGAAAAGACATTAGGGTAAATAGAGAAGTTCAAACTACGCGTAACTAAAAATATTCTAGAAAACTCGTAGATTAGATTTGAAATCGTTCTTCGAATCAAAAACTCATTTCAAGCCAAAATGGTAGTTAATAGTATTTCACAATACTAAATAGAGGCCAATAGCTACTAAACACTTAACAATTGTTGCTATTTTTTTTATCACTACAGGGTTAAGTTTTTACACATAATAATGTCATAACCAATAGGGCCAAACGATCTGGTTTTGGCATCCAATAATTCATATACTAGGAACACGATTGAAAATAAATCAGCAATAGCGAGGAACCCTTGGATCCCTCTACAAATTCCCTATACGTCAGATAAATTCCCTGCAAAGGATTTTATTTATTGACCGTTTTCAATAGCGACAATTCATAATAACCAAACAATCAACCAATTAAAACATCCAAGCATACAACGAATAATTTCAAACAAACACAAATAGCATAATTTATCTACTATATATCTTACTGATAAATCAAAAAGATGAGTTTAACTCACCAAGATTTTAGTTGTCATCGAAGCATTCTGACTCCATCTAAAATTGAACAACATTCAATTTTAGCTTGAAATTCTATAAGCTCAAAACTCCACTATTCCAATTCGATAACATGGATACCATTCCTAGGAGTGCAACGTGGCTAACGACATTTGATTTGGACCCTGTATATACAAGTTATTTCATTTATATGATTTTAGAATTAATTTTATAATTACGGCATTAACCTTAATTAATATTGCTCAACTCTAACCCTTCGTTCGAACTAATTTCCATGCTGCCTAAAACATTGACTTTAAGGCTCGTTCATCTTCGTTTCTCCACCGCCATAGGTCAAGATGCCTTATCGCACTCCACTAAAAGATAGCCCAGCACCCTACTTCCATCACCACCGACCATGATGCTTAACTCCATCGAAAACTCTACCGTGAACCCAAAACCCGCTTCGCCATTGCACACAAAATTTCGTTGTCTCGTGCCGATCTAGCTCGATCCAACTATTCACTTCCCTCATCTCACCTAGCTGCCATCGCTTGAAATGGCCTCTAGTGGTCATGGAGGATAAGGGCCATTGGATGGAGGGTAATGGAAATGACGGCTAGGGTTTAGACTTAGGGTTGAGAAAATGAATGAGTGTGGAGTTCCTTATATAGGCAAATATCTGGCACTATTCACACCCTTAAACATATGAACTTCAATCGAGGCATGCTCATTGGCGTACGTAACCAAATACACCTAATACGAACTCAATAGAACTATTTCCAGAACTTAATTCCAACATATTCAAAAGTTATCTTTTCGAGTCGCTCAATTTACGAACCGGACTCGACTTTCTAACTCGAAACAAAACAGTCGAAATATACTGATACTTATACTCATTCTGTCTCCCTCGGACTAGCTGGACCCGATGGAAATAATCTCGGGCCAAAAGCGTCCATCTATGAAAATTGATTTTTCTAAATCAATTAAATATTTAAATATCCAAAATTTAAATATTCAGAGCAGCATAAAAATACGGGTTGTTGCACTCTCACCCACTAAAAAGATTTCGTCCTTGAAATCCTAACGGACTAAGCAACAAACCCTAACACCCAGTGTATTTGATGATATATAAAAATCATCCTCAACTTATGCCAAATCAACAAGCACCACACTAATCTATCCTAGGCACTATCCTACCTACACGTGCACATGTCAACCAACATGGCACTCTTACCTGAATCGAGTTATAAATACTCGAAAAGAATAAACAATAACAACTGCATCTATAATGACAACATTCCATATCATCACTAAAATTCCCCAGTCACTCAGGACTATTCTAATAATCTCCTCCACTGATTCTTATGACTATCGTCATGTCCAATAATCTTTGCTCCAACTTCCTTTCAAACTTTGGTCAAATTTTCGATAAATTTTAGGAGCACCTCCTTTGCATGGCTTGATCCAAAAAACTACAACTTGCCACATATGGCCAAAACCAACAAAAGAAAATAAATCCCAGAGGTGGCTCCCATATCTAGGGCATAAAATAACTAATCAAATCCCAAAACCTAAATCTACTACATACCACTTTGTCGGACAACAAACTCTACTCATGAAACCAAAAGCAGCAAGCTAGTCTTTGCTTCCAGGTACCTGAAACTCACTTATATAACCTAAAATAGAGTTAAACATGACAATAAACCAGTATAACAACTCATCCATTATATAACATGAATCTAATCAAGTAACAACTCTGTTGTTAATTACATAATTAATTAATTTTAATTATGGACAATTAATTTTAAATCGTGTTCGTGATATTTATTATGAAATTAAATCTGGATTTTGAGAATAGTTGATTTGATTTATCTTAATTAATCATATGATAAAAATTGGGAATTTTATTAGTTATATTTTCCAAACTAAAAATAAATTTGAGATTGAATAAATTGAAAATTCAATGAATATCCATTTGTGAAACTTAATTCTTATATTTGATAATAAAAGAATAATTCTGAAAGTGTAGTAAGTTTAATTAATTGTTAATATTGAGATTTATTGCTTAAGATGAGGATATTAACTTGTTGATTGGTTTTGGTAAACTGAGTAATCAAATGTTTTATTTTATAGAACTTTTTTTAGTGTAGAATAGAGTTTTATATTATAAGTGAAACAAAATAGAAATTTAGCAACATTTCTTTTAAGGATTAGATTAGCAACACTTTTCTTATTGGGTTTGGTTTCATATCCAAGCCTACTCTAATTACTAGTTAGGAGAAATAAGAAGTACATATACTTTTTTTCTTAATTCATTCTTCAACTGAGTTCAAAAATGAAATGAACTCTCTTTTTATTCTCAAAACCCTAGCTATATATTTCCCTAAATTAAAAATGCAAAACATAGGGCTTTTGGCTAATTCTAATAAAGTAAATGTTCTAAACCCTATCTCTACCTTTTCGATCCATTGAAGAATGATTTTGATTCCCTTTTTGACCAAATTGTTTATTGGTTGGTTTTTGTTCTCGAGTTTGTAGGTGGTTTTGGTGAAGCTAGGGGTTTACCAAAGCTTAATTAAGGATCTAGCAAGCTACAAGAAGTTAAAAAGGTGAGTTCATCACTCACACATTTTATCTCTAGATTCTCCAAGTACATGCATTTGAGTTGTATGCAATGATTGTGAAATGGAATATGTGAATTGTTGCTTATGGGATTGAAACCTTGGTTGTTGTCAATTTCGTTTACTGTAGATCAGTTTTCTCCTCCTTTTAATGTTATACTTGCTTTAATCAAGTTTTAGTTTAAATGCATGTTAGTTTCTGAGATCATACGGTGGATATAAGTCGTTGGGATGAATTGGAATCATGCCGAAATTGATGAACATCGCCAAAGGGGGAAAACAGCATCTGGAACACACATTCCAGTTCTGTAACTGGTGGACCAGTCGTGATGACCGGTGCATCGGTCGGCACCTGGAATGTGAGTTCCTGGTGATCGCGGTCCCTTTCCGACCCATTGCTTGGACCTGTGTTTTGCTTGTTTTGTTGTGTTGTTTCTTGTGTTTTGCATGTCTTTTGTGGCTATTTGAATGTATATTTTCACTGATTTGTTAATCCATAAAATAGTTGTAGAAACGATATAGAAGTCGAACTATATGGACCAATTTGTTGTTGTGATCTTGTGATATGTAGTATTGAATTCTCTTGTCCTATATGGACTTTGAATTGCCTCGATTCAAACCTTTGGAATTTCATAAACTTATTTTCATCTCTTTTCTAGATATAAAAATAGTCAAAATGTATATATGTCATTTTTTTTAAAAGACTGTTTATTTAAATTACAAATATCAAACTTGTTTCTAAAAAAATCTAGTTTCGTTTTGTAAATGATTTTAACAAAGATTGATTTATATATATATATATATATATATATATATATATATATTAAGTATTACTATTAGAAATGGTTATGGAATTTGGAAATATGGTTTGAGAAAATTAACTTTATTATTTCTAAATAATATGGTCATGCGATTTGGAAACCTGGTTTTGGAAGTTTAAACTTAAGTTGTTTTAAACTAATGTATGAATACTAATTTGGGATTTGGAATAAAAGTAATACATATGGTTTGTAAAATTAAGTGACGACTTATATGTATATATATATATATATGGCTTTTGGGAACAAGTTGGATTAATGGAAAATTTTAATATGTGATAAATTAAATACATATTTTGAGAACCTTAGTTCTAGGTGTAGGGAGTACTAATAATTGACTTAGTGTTATCGATTGGTTTAAATGCTTTCGTATAACACTTGTCGAATATGGTACAACTCATTAAATAGAATGTTTGACTGGAATTTACTAACCCGTTAGCGAATACTTGAACTTCGTTGGGTAGTATGGGATACATGGATTAAATTCTTGTGATTGCTTATAGGTAAATATTTAACACCTTTGAGTTGTATTCTATTTTGGTGCTTCTAGATCCTTAAGAGAATACAGTTTAGGGTTTCCAATGGTATTTGTAAGGAGTAAGATTTACTAGCTTCTAGTAAATACTTGAATTTCACCAGGTGTATATGATGTTTTGGTTAAGTTCTAGTGATTATTGAAAGTGATAGTATTTGGCACTTTAGAGTATTTCCTTTTAGGATTCGACCAAAGGCGGACAAATCCTTAAGAGGCGTATTCCTGGATTTCTTTCGAATATAAAAATGATTAATAATGAATAACCTAGAGTTTTAGAGTCATGATTGCCATAATCGTTTTGATCAATCAACATTTGGGATTTCCCAAATCCTTATAATCACTCGAGATTCTGCCTTACGGTATGAGGAAAATCCTTGGTATCAGGTAGTTACGAGTGATACCACATTTGTTTGCATGCTATGGATAATCGTTATGATTGGTATGTACGATCAGGTAAGTGATCGATATGAATTGGTTTCCATGTGCTAAAGATATTGTACTTTGTTCTGTGAATTTGTGTTTAGTGGCTAATATGTATTTGTGACCTAAATACATATAATCCTGTTCTGAGTTAAATTAGTTCCGTGACTTGTTCTTCCTTAGACATCTGGATTTACTTATGTTATATCTTTCTCACCCAATTGTATATTTAGAGAAAGTCTTACCCGGGTGTTATTTTAATGCCTAGGTCATCCCAAGACTTTTCAGTTTATAGGACAGGTTAACCTTTGGATGGTTGTTCTCTCAATGAGATAAACATTGCTGACTCTAGTTTATCCTGTTTAGAATTATGGGTTTTGTTTATAAGAAGTATATTTAGGATCGAAGAATTATAACACTTTAGTATTTTATTTTTTAGACTCACGGTTTGTATATGTATATGAGATTTATTATTCCACTAGAATTCGTGATTACTATTTTATATGATATACTGTTATGGTTCTGAGAAACAGGTATGATTGTTACTTTGAACTGAGACTGTAAACGTACGAATTTATTCCTAAGATTAAGTAAAATTGTAGGTATGACGTGTCAGTGTTAATTTAAAAGATATATTCACATTTGGTTGCCCTTAACAAGCTATATTCTATGTATTATACGATGATATTATTTATAATGTTCTTTAATACTACGGTTGTCGCGTTTGGGTCGTTATAGTTTGGTGCCAGAGCTAAGTCAGAACATTATAGCATATAATATCATAGATCTGAGACCTATTGAGACTTAGAATTCAATTCCCTAGGGTGTGTGGTAGATAGTTATATCAATTATCTATATAGGGACAGGAATATAAAATGATTGTCCGGATAATCATTTAGGGCATATTTTGATTTAAAATTTTAATTTGATAAATGGGAATTTGTGATATTAAACTTTTGGAAAATAATATATAAAAATCCTTTAGATTTTAAAAATTATTTTTAGATTTTGGAAAATTGAGTATCTGAGTTTAATTTTTTTTGAATGATCAAGGATTGATCAGAGTTGCGCAGCGAAATCTAGTGGATTGTTTACGCTAAACATTATATTTAATGGTTTATATATATATAGTTAATTGGATGGTGTATGCATGGTTGATTCGTTGTTAGGAATTGAATGTTTGGTTGTATTATTTATATTGGATGCTAGTGATAATAAAATAAGTATACCTAAGGAGAAATTGTGATTATCTACTGTATTGACTTGTTTGGACATTGTTTAAGGATTATGTTCGATATGCGGGATACTTTGTTATCGATACGAGTTCCAAACATCGAACGAGACATTTCGACATAAAAAATAGTTAATTTGGAAATTTGAAAAATATTTGAGTTTAAAAATAATTTAAAATAACATTTTAGCCATCGAATAAATTGTGAGAAGTAGAGAGCATGGTGAGGCGATGTTGATATTTTGTGTAATTAACTTTGCAGCCAAGTGACGAAATAAATCATTAAAATTTCATGGCTTAAAATTATTTTATATGACGGGCTAAGTTATGGAAAATAATTTAAATTTTGAAATTTGTGTATATTAAATTTAAATGGAAGTTAACAGGAAATTGTTATTTATGAATCTTAATAATTAAGAGGTTAAGAATTTAGAAATTGTGAAAATAAATATTTAGAAGTAAAAGATATTTTGTGAAAAAGTAAGTATTTTAGATACAAATACTATGTAGAAAGTGATTATTTGAGTTATAAGGTTATTTTGGAAAGAAAAAATTAATTGGAGTTTTGATAATAATATTAAGTAAATATTTGAAACTTGATATTAATATTTGTGAAAGTTGAATATTTGGATAATAAATTTAAAAGGAAATTTATCTATTAGGGTGTGTGTGTGTGTGTGTGTGTGTGTATATATATCTGTGTGTATGTGTGTGTTTAAAAGTTTGGTGATTTAGAAACGATAATGGGAATCATAAAAGTGCATTATATAGATAATTTGTTTAGATAATTTGTGATTTTATTCCTTGGAAAGATGCAATTTCGGAAAGAGTTATTTGGAAATATAATTAAATTTTGAAATTAAATTTATAGATATCTTTGGTTAAGGAAATTGCGGGGACGTAATTTTTTTAAGCGAGAGCCTATAACAACCCTGTTGTTAGTTACCTAGTTAATTATGAATAATTATGGATAACTAATTTTAAATTGTGTTTGTTAAGTTTTATAACGAAATTAAATCAAGTTTTTGAGAATAGTTGATTTGATTTATCTTAATTAATCATAAGACAAAAACTAATAATTTTATTAATTATAATTTCCAAATTAAAAATGAATTTGGGATTAAATAAATTTGAGATTAAATAAATACGAAATTCAATGAATATCATTTAATGAAACTTAATTCTTATATTTGATAGTACAAGAATAATTTTGGAAGTGTTGTAAATCTAATTAAGTATAAATATTAAGATTTATTGTTTAAATTGTTGATTGGTTTTGGTAAATTGAGTAATCAATTTTTTTTATTTTATAGAACCTTTTTTAGTGTAGAATAGAGTTTTATATTATAATTAAAAAATACAATATTTACATAAGGTACAAGTATATTCACAAAATCACTACACTTTCACTACTTAGATAATGTAGTTATATACTTATCTCAACAGCATAAGTATATTTACAATAACTGAGAAAGATATTCTATTTGGTATGGAGTGTGGAAAGATGTTTCAATACCGCTATAATTATTTAAAAATCATTTTCAGAAATCAATCTCGTCTTCTTTTATAAATTCCCTTTTTATAAAACTCTAAATTCATTTATAAACTCCTTTTATAAATTTCTAAAATCGTTTATAAAACTCTTTCATAAATCTCTAAAACAATTTATAGAACTCTTTTTATAAATTTCTAAAACCGTTAATTAAACTCTTTTTATAAATTTCTCCATTTATAAAGCCCTTTTATAAATCCATAAAACTATTTATAAAACTCCATTTATAAATCTATAAACCCATTTATAAAAATTTATTCTTTTATAGAAATACTTTATAAAGATCCCTTCTAAAATTACTTTATATCAATCTTTTCTAAAATCTCATTATAATTTTTTTATGAAGCCTTTATAAAAATCCTTTATAACTACAAAAATCCGTTTTCATTTATAAACTCTTTACTAAACGAAATTCCATTATAAATCAATTTATTATTTATAAATACAAATAACCATATAAATTAATTAATTTTAAACATCATAAATAAATAATAAATTAACTTTTCAACAACATAAATAATAACATAGTCAATGTCCTTTAGAACATCATTAATGAAATAATTAATTTTCTTCAAAACGTTATTAGTACAATAACCAATAACTTCAAATATTATTAGTATAATAATTAATTCAAACATTATTAATATAATAATTAATAACTAATCTTCAAAAACCTTATTATAATAAATAATTAACTACCAAAATATTATTGATAAATAATTATTATTATCCTCAAACAATATCAAATATTTAAATAAATAATTTTTTCACAATATTAAAATATTAATAAACAATTTTAAAACAATATTGAATAGAAACAAACAGCTTTTAAACATTATTAAACAATAGTTAAACAACTTTAAATCTTTAGTAGATGGTAGCTAAATAACTTTAAAACATTTCTAAATGATTTAGAAAATACATTAAGGAAAAATAGAGAAGTTTGAAATCCGCTTAACTAAAAATATTCCAGAAAACCCATAGATTAGATTTGAAATCATTCTCCAAATCAAAAACCCATTTCAAACCAAAACGACAGTTAATAGTATTTCAGAATACTAAACTAAAGCCAATAGCCACTAAGCACTTAACTAAAGTTGTTATTGATTTTTATCACTACAGGTTTTTAAGTTTTTACAGATAACAATGTTATAACCAATAGGGCCACTCAATTCAGTTTTGATATCCAATAATTCATACAACAGGAAAATGGTTGAAAATAAATCAATAATGACGAGGAATTCCGTTGGATCCATCTATAAATTCCCTGTATGTCAGATAAATTTCCTGTAAACGATTTCATACATTGACCATTTTCAACAGCAACAGCTCATCAAAATTAAACAATCAACCAATTAAAACTTCAACCATACAACCAATATTTTCAACCAAACACAAAATGCAAAATTTATCTACTATATATTCTTACCGATAAATCAAAAAGGTGAGTTTGGCACACCGAGATTTCAGTTATCGCCCAAGCGTTCCGATTCCTTCTAAAATCGAAGGTGTTCGATTTTAGCTCTAAATCTACAAGCTCCAAACTCCACCAATCCAACTCCATAACGTGGATATCATTCCGAAAAGTGCAACTCGACTAACGCGTTCGATTAGAACCTTGTATGGACAAGTTATTTCATTTATAAGATTTTAGAATTAAATAATAAAATTAATTTCCTTAATTGCATCATTAACCTTAATTAATCTTACTTAACTCTCGTTCCTCATTCCAGGCCGTCAGAAACATCGACTTCAATACCTCATTCATCTTCGTTTCTCCACTACCACAGGCAAAGACGCGCCGCCGCACTCCACTAAAAGGTAGCCTATCTTGCCCTACTTCCATCGCCATCGACCACGATGCCTAAATCCATCAAAAACGCTACTGTGAACCCAAAACCCACTTTGCCATCACATACAAAATTCTGTCGCCTCGCGTCGATCTAGCTCGATCCAACCATTCCCTCCCCCTCATCTCATCTAGGCTAACATTTTTGTAATTAACCCTATCGCTTGAAACGACCTATGTTGGTTGTGTAGGGTAAGGTTGGACAGAGGGTAATGGAAACGATGGGTAGGGTTTAGAGTTAGGGTTGAGAAAATGAATGAGGGTAGGGGTCCTTATATAGGCAAATATCCGGCAATATTCACGCCCCTAAAACACACGAACTCTAATCAAGGTATGCTCACTGGTATCCCTAGCCAAATACCCCTATTTAGAACTCAATTGAACTATTTATAAGACCTAAGTCCAACATATTCAAAAGTTAAATTTTCAAGTCGCTCGATTTATGAACTGAACTCGACCTTCTAACTCGAAACAAAAACAATTGAAATATATCGATACTTATACTCATTCTACCACACTTGGACCACCTAGACCCAATGGAAATAATCCTGAGTCCTAAAAAGTCCATCTAAGAAAATTGAATTTTCTAGCTCATTGATAAAGTAAATTTCATATTTGAATATCCCAAATTTAAATATTCAGAGTAGCCTAAAAATATGGTTTGTTACACATACACATGCGACAAGGCCAAGAGAACTCAACTTCACTACCAAGGCTTTGCTCACTCATACCCTATGGTAGATTTATGAACTAATCAGAATATAATGGGCACAGAACAACCTAAATAAAGGAAAGAAGGCAGAGCCAAATGAAGGCGGCACGTACCATAGATTCCATAGAGTAAATGGACATCACACCGACAACTACCGCCATCTGAAAAACGAGATCGAGAGGTTGATATAGAAAGATACTTAGGCACTTATCAAAAGGATAATCTTGACATGCAAGCACGTAACCAGTCATCTGAACCTCACGAGGATCTAGTGGGAAACCCCAATACTCTTATAGCTTCGATTCATGAGTGATCCTATCTTGCTAGTCAGAGTAAGAAGGAACATAAGATATATGTCCAAGAAGCCCGCCACGAGCATAATCCCTTGTTTCATATCATGTAGAAGCATGTTCAAGATATCACATTACCTTTATTGACTTGGTTGGCGTTACATTTCTACATTAAGACCCTTTAGTGGTAACCGTGCACATTTTGAACTGCACAATGAATTATTATTTTGTGGATTCAGGAAGTTCCATGAATGCTATCTTTAAAGCAACATATAACAAAATGGGGCTCCCAACTGAGATCTTAAAGCCAAGTCCATAATTGGGATATGGCTTTAATAACAGAGCAACCATCCCAATAGGAATGACTCGACTTCTTGTCTCTATGGGAACTTCGCCACTGCATAAATCTTTCTATGTAAGCTTTATTATTATAGACCATCAGTGTTTGTACAATGCTTTCCTGGGGTGACCTGGATTGATAGAGATGACATAAACTATCTCTCAAAGAGACCTGCTTATGAAGTTTCACACCTCCAAAGGAGTTGGGAGTGTAAGGGAAGAGCAATAATTAGCTAGGGTACTATATAATAAAACTTTGAATCTTAGCGATAAAATTGTTCAGAATTATACCGTTGTGTCCTTTAATCTGTATAAAAATGAATATAACAAGCCGGTTCAAAGAACTGCATCGAAACTAGGTTCCAAGGGAGATATGGAAGTAGGTCACCATAGTTTTTGTGAGAAAAGAAAATAAGGATTATTTGCATATGATTGGAATGGATGAGAATGGTTATGTGTTTGCACAATATCTATGAAATGCTTCTCCATTCTAAGAAAGCATGGTCTCATCAGAACCACAAGAAGTAGAAGACGAAGTTGACCCTCGTTTGGAAATGAAAAGAAAAGACCTAGAATTAGTAGGAGACTTGGAAGACATCCAAATAGACCCTTCAAATCCAGCCAAGATTGCGAAGATTGTAAAAAATACTCAAGAACAAATTACGCATTAAGTCGATTGATTTTCTAAAGAGATCCCATAATGTCTTCGCTTGGACCTATGCCGATATAAAAGGACCGACCTTACGATAATATGCCACACCCTAAATGTAGATCCCAATGCACTACCTGTCAGACAAAAATGGCGTACCCTAGATAAGGAAAGATACAACGCCCTTTATGAAGTAATCGAGAAGCTAAAGGAAAAAAAATTCATCCGAGAAGTGTATTGCCCAAAGTGGATAGGAACTCGGTTTTCATGAAGAAATCTAATAAAAAATAGAGGACCTGCATTGACTTCACAATTCTCAATAAATCTTGCACTAAAGACAGCTTTCAATTATCAAGAATAGATTAATTAATTGATGCAACTAGTGGGCACGAGCTACTAATGTCCATGGATGCATAATTCGAATATAATAAAATAGACATGTTCGAACCAATCAGGAACACACAAGTTAGTTACTAATAAAGGGTCGTATTGCTATAAGGTAATGCCATTCGGATTAAATAACTCAGGAGTAATGTATCAGGGGCTAGTTAACAAGATGTTCGAAGACCAAATTGGTTAGAACATCGAAGTTTATGTTGATGACATGTTGATCAAATCCAAAGAAGATTTTGCACATGTTCAAGATTTAGAAGAAACTTTCGCAACCCTAAGGCAGTACGCGATGAAACTGAATCAATTAAAGTAGGAGTGAGCATTTAACCGATTTAAATGACTTAAATGTCTTAACCGATAAAAAACAAACCGAATTAGCCACCAGAATATGTTAACCGTATAATTGGTTTACCGATCGATCTTAACTGATTAACTTCGGGTTGGTTAATGATTTTTAATCGTTCAGTTAAACGTCAACTGACTTAACTGATCATTGTCATTTGGTTTATCCTAGCCTACTCGGTAACCAAAATCCATTATGATTGATAGCTTATAACTCAATAATCGAACCCACCGCCACTTTCCTTAAATCCATATTTTCTAAAAAGAGCCCTACTACTCTGTCTCTCCCTAATCGCGATTGCAATTTGCTACTAAAAAAACCCTAGCACTCTCCTCAAATCAATCAATATTTCTACTGTCTCTCACAATCGCTAATTTTCTCTAAGCTCAGCTTCCAATCGCTCTTAGTTTGCAATCGCAATGGTCGGTGGTAGGAAAAGGAAAATCGTAGGTATAAAATATAATTTGTCATAGTTATTTTTTTAAAAGTTAATGCTAAGCAATTGTTCACGGTCGCAAATTAATTGATTTTGATTACTATTGCTAGTTCTAGTAGCCTTAGTTTGATATGATTATTACTTTGTTAGTTTATTTTTTGTGATAGCTATTGAACACTGCATAGTTTTTTTTTTTAAAAATAAAACCTGAATATATTAACCAACCCCAAAAGCTGTCAACATGCCTGACAGGTAACCCGAAAGCAAAGCAGGAAACCTAAGCCGCTCAGACTAAAAATAAAAATAAAAAAGAACAAAAGACCAAAACCACTAGAAGCTGGGGAGTCAGAGAGGAAGACGACCGCAGGAATCAGGCACAGATCAATCTCGATGAGCTCCAGAAAAACCACCGCCCATCAAAAATCGTCATCGAGCTCCGACAAGGCCACCGCCCGATGACGATGTTGGAAGACACCCGTACAAACCAACAACAAGAGAGAAGAGGAGCCATCATGGTTTGATTGGTCCAATCAAAACGCCCGACATCCAAAGATCTACAAATGCGTAAGCCGAGAAATAGAACCGAATTTCCTCCAACCAAGCTCCAAACTAATGAGGAATGAAGATCCCCATCCAAACCAGAAAATCCAGATCCTGAAACCAATTGCCACAAAATTAAAGATAAAGGGGGGGGGGATGGGTGAAATGAAGATCAGCAAGCAAGAGCCACCAGTCTCGGGATCGGAATTCAACCAATACCCGCTCTATAGGAAGACTGAGAACAGGTAATAGAAAGCAGGGCCACAAGGCGTCCAGAACGAGAGTTGACCGACCCCTTGAAAGATCTGCCATGAAAAGCCAAGAATACATCATTTATAACCCGCCGAATAATGGAGAAAGGATCCATAGGAGTCTCCTCAAAAATTGCCTTATTCCGCGCACACCAGATGTGCCAGCAAATCAGACATGGAATCAAACGAGAGATGATAGATCGAAGAGATTTACCAGTGCTACCTTTCTACCAGGTTCTTAGAAAATCATTCGGCGAGGAAATGCTACAGCGGATACCCAATAAATTTCCGAAGTAATTCCAGCAGGCTCTGGCGGAGGAACCAGAAAAAAGCAGATGATCCACCGATTCTGTTTCCCCATTGTCGCAGCATCTACAACGGGAAACAAAAGAAATGCCAATCTGCTGAAGGTTCTCATCAACTGGCAACCCTTTATGAAGGGTTCGCCACAGAATAGAGTCACTTTAGTGGGGATTCTAGCGTCCCAAATGAAAGAGAAAATGGGGAGAGCGGGGGCGGGAGTACGAGCAGAGTTCCAGGCCTTAAGAATAGTAAACGGACCACCATCCCATCCGGATTGGCCTCCATGAGAATCAGAAAACAATTTGACTGATTGCATATGTTTCCAAGTCTCACTGGCGAATGATGGAGATCCGGAATAGCCACCAGTAGCCAGTCTCTGGTATTTGGCATGTAAGAACATCGCCCATAAGGAATCGTTAGTTCCAAACCTGTACCACAACTTACAAGCGAACGCCGAACAAATGTCCTTTGGGTTTCGCAAACCAAGCCCACCCTCAATCTTTGGACGGCATATAACATCCCAAGAGACCCAGTGATGGCGGTGTTTGTCAACCTTCGATCCCCAGAAGAAAGAGGAAGCCAGAGATCGAAACGACCGAAAGAAAGAAGAAGTAGGGGTCATTGCGGCGAAAACATGAGTGCCCATAAATCCTAAAACTGATTTGAGAAGAACCAATCTACCAGCATGAGATAGAAAAGACGCATTCCAACGGATAATCTTACCCCTAACTTTGTCCGTCAGAGGATCGAAAAGGGCGTTAAGTTTCCTACCTCTGTAGAGAGCAATACCCAAATAAGGAAGGGGAAGGGATGCTTCCCTGAAACCGGTAAATGATTCGACCACCCTCGAAATGTCCATGTCCTTCGCATGGACGAAACAACTCTTCGAAGAGTTGACCAGTTGGCCCGAACACCTCTCGTACAGATGGATGAACCGAATAAGCCGGCAAACAGAAGTTCGATTTCCGTTGGAGAAAATGACAATGTCGTCTGCAAAGGATAGGGAAGAGACGAGCGGACACCCACTGGGGAGACCAAATCGGTGAATTTGGCCAAACATCGTTAAGATGTGGATCCCTCGGATGAAAGCCTCTGCCGCAATCACGAAAAGAGATGGCGATAGAGGATCTCCTTGACGAAAACCTCTACCCGTCTTGAAAACACCATTAGCCGATCAGTTAATGAGAACAGAGGACCAGCAGTTGGATAAGAGCCTCCACACCAAATCGATCAGGGTTTCAGGAAACCCGAAGGCACGAAGAACCTTGATGACGAAAAACCACGACATACGATCGTAGGCCTTTTCCATATCAAGTTTGAAAACAATATTAGAACCTCTGACCTTCCTGTCAATCTGGGAAATCAGTTCCTGGGCTAAAAGGGCGTTATCAGTGATCAAACGTCCTTTTACAAAACCCGCCTGAGACGAGGAGATAATGCGATCCAGGTACGGAGCCAAACGCTTGGCCAACACCTTAAAAATCACTTTGTCAGAGAAATTACATAGGCTGATTGGACGATAATCCGCGCAAACCCGAGGATTATCAGATTTGGAAATGAGGACTAAGTTAGTGGAGGACCAACTAACGGGAAGAATGCAACCGGAAAAGAATTGTTGAATAGCCAGACAGAAGTCTGTTTGAATGATAGGCCAAGCACTCCGATAGAAAGATCCGTTGAAGCCATCCGGCCCACTGGCACTATCCTTGCTAAGAGCGAAGACGCACTCGCGAATCTCATCCGAAGAAGGCGGATTAGCTAAAGCGTCACTTTCCTCCGAAGGGACCAGCCGAGGAATGAATGACAGGAGGTCCAAATCCGGGTCTGACACAGAATGAGAACCCAGGAAGGACTGGAAGTGAGACACAATGACCTCTCTGACTTCAGAAGGAGTTGAAGCCACAGAGAGATCCGGTCTCAAAATTTCACGAATAGAAAGCATATTGGCTTTCTTACGAATGGATGAATGGAAAAATTTGGAATTCGTATCACCTTCAACAACCCATTTGACCCTCGCCATTTGGCGGAGATAGGAGTTTTCAATACGAAGTTCCGAAGAGAATGCCATTTGGGCAGAAGCCCATATCTCCTTGTTTTCGACAGAAGGAATCTCGTCGAACACAGATTCGGCAATGATTAGAGACTCTTCTGCCGCTCGAACACGGTCGAAAATGTTCCTGAAAACAAGGAGATTCCACGTCTTTAGGCAAGCCTTAAGACGTTTTAGTTTTTGAAAGAAAGTCCCCATGGGAGCAGCAGCAATAGGAGTGGTCCACGATTCCTCCACCACCTGGAGAAAATTATGGTGAGAACTCCACATACTAAGGAAACGGAAAGAAGAAGGCCCCGACAAAGAGCGCGAAGAGCAGCGCAAAACCAGAGGCGCATGATCAGAACAAGACCGATGAAGATGAGAAGTAGAAAAGGAGAATGGTAGATTAAACCATTCAACAGACCCGAAAATTCTATCCAGCCGGAAAAGGATCCGATTCGGACCCTCCTGATTGTTAGACCAAGTATAAGCAGAACCCACGAAAGGGATTTTAGATAATCCGGAGCTTACAATGAAAGAATTGAAGTCAGAAACCGATTGCCGATTGATGGCCATCCCCCCTAATTTTTCAGCCTGGCTAGCGACAACATTGAAATCACCACCCACCACAGAGTACGCGAACCCCATGTCAGCAAGTGATAGAATGTCATCCCAGAGAGATAATCTCTCTAACCGATCACACTTGGCGTACACCGTCGAAAAAAGGAACGGCTGAGGGAAGAGGGAGGAGGAACACAAAACAGAGATAAGCTGGGACGAGTCGAAAACAGGGCGAACAACACAGTCTTTGGACCAAAGAATCCAGATCTTACCCGAAACATTAGCCAAAGCACCACCAAACCCAAGCGATAGCATCGCCTTGGTAACCTCTCCAGGACCCAAGAATGGTTCTAAAAGAGCCACCAAGCAAATGGAATGCTTTCGAACAATATGCTTTAGCCTAGCTGAAGAAGCATCATTGCCAATACCACGAATGTTCCAGTAGAGAAAGTTCGACATGAATGCAGATTCAACGAAGAGGAAGAAAACAAGTCAAGAGAAGTAGAACAATCGCAACTCAGGTACTGTACAATGAATAAAGAGCTGATCGATCGATCGATCTGCTTAGTCGCCGCTATAGAGCGAGTGCGGATAGTGCGAAGAATGGCCGGCACGCCTCTCGATCTGCGACGAGCGGGCCGAGACTGATGCGCTACCACGAATCGAGGCTCGGACTCCGCAGATGCTCCAAACGGCACCATCAAACCTGACTGCCTAGCTGGATATCTGGAGGGAGCCGAGTTCTTAGTTAGACGAGATAGGAGATCATTAATGATTGCAATATCCTCTAAACTAAGCATCGGAATGGTGATCGATAAGGCACAAGAGGAAGATGGAAGCGAGCAAATAGAAGAACAACAAACAGACGGTGGTTCTGGAGAATCTGGATCAATCTGAGCAGAACGAAAGAATGTAGGGGAGCTGATACTACGCATCCCACGTTGCTGTAGGAACCTAACCCAAGCCGGACTGTCACTAGTGAGACAGCCCTGCGATACAAGTGAGGTTCGCAAGGTGTCCCTAGCAGGAGATCACCCGATCGGTTCGATAATGGCTGGCAATATTCCCGGCTGCCCGCATAGTGGACCGGAACAGTGGTCACTATGCGACCAGGGCTGGAATATCTCCCGAGCCAATCGATCCAGACAAGGTAAAATCTCTGTATAGACCATAGGAGGACAGCCAACAGAGGAAGACGAATACAAGCCGTAAACGACACAGACCAGGCATCGCAATGGCACAGAACTAAAAACCAACAGAAAGCCCCACACTGTCCGCTCCAAACGGAGCATTCAATGCCTAAAGGACCTGACACGCCACCAAACAACAACTGGGTAGCACAGTCAGGGAGCACACACCAAAGCGTGTCATGGCTCAAAACCACAATATACAAGCCATCAGCCACAAACCAACAATCCACTGCAAACCCACCAACATCGACCAAATATGAAGGAAAAGGCGAAAAACTCACCTGACAGGACAATCCACCACTTATCTGCTGCTCCGAAGCAAGGTAATAACCCAGACAATCATCCAGAAACTGCACGCAAGCCAATTCATCCATCAGACAGGGGGAAACAGACCCACCTGAAGGATTAAGACGAACAGAACGACGCAATGAATTGACCCAATACCAAGACAACATTGCATTGCTTCCCATAGCCAAATCGAACAAACCAACACGAGAATCACAAACCACCAGATCAGACTCAGGAGAACAAGCCACAACAACATGACTGGAAGAGGCGGTGAACTCCCCTTCAGCCAAATCAGCACCCAAAGAATCAAAACCACAATTCACCGAACCCACCAGCAAAGGCTCATCCCCACGAAGCAGCGACTCACAAGTAGCAGAGAAAGTTAACATCGGTTCGAAATGGGTGATGAAATCCCTCTTCGAACCAACATCAATCTCACATGGAAAGTACGGATCCACCGACACTGCATCAGCCAGAGCAAGGCGCCTACTGGGAAGAAGTCGGGACTGTAAACCATCAACAGAGACAGGCAGAATCTCCATAAATCTGTTCTCGACCATCATAAAACGAGATCGGCTAAGATCCCTAAATGATTCCAAACAGTAAACCCTAATTTCAATCGTGCAATCACCAGTAAACACCACCGATAAAGGACCAGAAGCCTCCGCCAAGATGGTGGCGCCTATAGCGGCGAATGATGGGCATTTGCGCACGAACGAACCAGAGAGTATGAACTCTCCATCGGTCGAGAATGACATCAAAGCCAACAACCAATCAGCGAGAGAACGCTAGTGACACAGAGCAAGAGCACAGGAAGTAAAGAGGGTTAAAGACGAGAGGACAAATAATATGAAGTTAAACTGAGGATAAATAATATGAAGTTAAAACGCTGAAGAGTTCAGAGATAAGACGCCATTAATAAGACCGTTGTTAAACAAATAATAAATACATAGTTAGTTAGTGAGATTTTTTAATCAAAATGTATACTTACATTACATGAAAGGTTAGTAACTTAATTTTATAAAAATATTTATACTGAGTTGGTGGCAGTTATTTTAGGATGTGTAAACAAATAATAAATACATATTGATTTAAATATGCATGTTGGTTGCTAATTTAAATTTGTATGCTGATATTTAATTTAGGATATGTATACTGACATTTTCATTAGATATGATAATAAACACATATGAACATGTATGTTGTAGTGTGTACTACATGGTTAACTTTATTAATACTAGTATACAACGCACGTACGTGCATCTAATATCCAAAAGTATTTACCATAGATGGATGTGTGTTTTAAGTGCAAATGTTTTTGTAGTCACGAAACATTTCAAGTTGTTTTGTTGGTGACATCGATGACAAATTGATAGTAAAACTCTATTGGTGGGTAGGGGAAAAGGACGGTGAATTTTCATTAATTAGTGGGGTGTAACAATAAACATGATATACAGACGGTTAAATAAACATGATACTCATGATACTCTTGTTAGAGACTAGTGGTACAGTAGAATCTGGAACTCGCATGACAAACAATTTGATAACTTTCTGCTCTGGAA
Organism: Allium cepa; assembly: GCA_030765085.1. Lineage (NCBI taxonomy): Eukaryota > Viridiplantae > Streptophyta > Magnoliopsida > Asparagales > Amaryllidaceae > Allium > Allium cepa. The sequence goes on from CM060941.1 coordinate 1,051,311,549, forward strand.
AATACTAAAAGAGGCTTTACCAACCAAAGACAAGCTATTTATCCTAGCACTGATCCCAGAAAACAAATGTGTATTTTGTAAGGCTGAGCCTGAGACCATCTCACGCCTATTCTTCGAATGCCATTTCTTATATTCTATATGGAGCAAATGCCTCATCAATAACCAACTGCCAATGCCAAGGAACACCCACACCAATGAATGGCGTAGAATTTATAAACAGACGAGAAACAAAGACGTAAAAGCGTGGAGCACCCTATGTGCCCTTAAGATTTTCATTCGCTCGGCATGGAGCGAAAGAAATCTGAGAATTTTCAAACAAAAGGAACGAATGCCTGCTACATGCAGAGTTTACGCAAGAGATGGATTTCTGCATGCAATTGTGGAATACAAAACACGGGACAACAATTCCAAATATTTGGACCATTCACTGACACGTGCCCATAGCCATCAGAAGATTTTTTGCCCTCTTTTCTTTATGTTTTTTTTTTTATTATACGTGCTTTGCTACTACCCTATAGCTTAATATGTATGGTACTTTTCGTTTACCTTTCTATAATGTAACCTAGGGTAACAGGATAAAACCCCGCTTCCCTATGGAAGAAAAAAAAAAAAAAAAAATCTGTACAAATTTGGGTTGAAAACATGATATGGAATTGATGTTATGTCCTTTGCTTTGGTTTTTGTTCAAGTTGCACATATCAGCTATTCAAGTTGTATGTATCAGACATTTAGTTATACGATAAAACAGTAGAAGCAATTAATATGTGAACCTCGGTATTACATTACAATACAACGCTCATTTTGAATTCACTTATATATTGACTGGTGTATAGTAATATTTTCATTGGCAATAATTGTATTTAATGCAAGATGTAAGCTCACTAGATATTGGAGTCAAAGTTGGTACTCTAGAAACTCAGTATGCATGCACCTTTAGCTAGAATAGAGAAAAATCATAATGCGTGCACAACTATCAAGTTAGAAGGCACAATAGGCTCATGATTTTTCACATCATGTTAATTTTATCAGCTATAGTTCTTTTATGTTAGAACATGCCTACTTCACTTGCTTATCTTTATTTACATGATAAATGTTTCTACCGCGGCGAAACTATCAGAAGAGTGGATGCAGTTTGGTTTGGAGAATGGTTGATGCTCACAGTTTTAGTCACTAACGGGTTGTTCACTTCACTTGTTCTGCACTTGTATTTGCTAGGCAAATGAACTAACGTGTAACTTGTTTATTTTGATTTTGTGATATGTGACTATGTTGAGTGCAACATGTGCAGTTTTCATCGTGTTGATCTTGTTGAATGTCTTTAATCTAACATTGGCACGTCACAGTTACTATTTTTAATAAATTTCTGGGACGAAATTTTGAAATGCATAGTTTCACTTTTAAAAAAAATAAACACATCGGTTTCTCAAAATCAGAATAATATATCATATAAACATCAATCACAGATCATAGCCGACAATATACATCATATACAATGCATATTGTGAATTTACAAAATGTAATACTAGACTCACATAATATATATCCAAAATAAATCACCATCTCAAATAGTACATCCCATAGAATAATACACAAATATACTACAGAAGGTAAAATAAAAGGTCAAAAGGTCTATCATCTGCTAGCATACCTACCAAAAGCCTACAAGTCCAGATACCTGAAAAGTCTTGTCCTGATCCAAGTATTATAAATAAATGGGTCAGACTATCTCTAAATATTCAAAAGAGTGTACATATGACATATGGTATATAGTACTATCAATGTGAACTAGTTACATAAATGGTTTAACTAGGAACTTATCACAAAGCACAAGAATATTTAAATCACGAAACATTAGAAAGTCATAAAATCGGAAACGATCCATACTGATCACCATCATCCGAACCATAGAAAACAAACAAATTCGGTATCACTCGTACCGATCTAATACCAAGGACCGTCCATGTACCATGAAATAAAACCATAGCTAATCACAAGGATTGTCCGTACCGATCAAAATGATCGTAGAATGTGTAGTACGACGTAAAAGTTTTTAAAGAAATCCGGGAGAATACTCCTTGAGGATCTATCGACCCTCAGCCAAACACCAAAAGGAACACTCTAAAGTGCCACATACTATCACTATTAGTAATCCAAGAACTTAACTAAAACGTCTCATAACGATCGATCGAATTCAAATATTTACAAGAAGCCAGTAAATCTCACTTATTAGGGATATAACCGAAAAAATTAAACTATATTCTCTTAAGGATCAATCGGCCTCGCCAAAAACTAAAAAAGAATACAACTCTAAAGTGTTAAATACTTCCTAATAACAATCACAAGAATTTAATCGACGCATCTCATACTACTCGATGAAATTCGAGTATTCGCTAATGGGCTAATAAGTTCCACTCAAATATTTTATTCAATGAGTTATAACATATTCGACGAAGCGTTACTTGAAAACATTTAAACCAATTATTTACACTAAGTCGATTATTAGTATTTCCTTAAATTACTAAAATCATTATTAAATAGGCAATAGAAATACTAAGAATCATTACTAAATAGGCAATAGAAATAAGGCATAAGTTACTAAGAATAAAACGAGCGAAGGGAGGCCAAACGGGTGACCGGGGAGGAAGCGTGGCACAACCTGGAACTCTATCTGGGCCATGACCAGTGCACCGGTCCAAGTGGACCGGTGGACCACTGACACTACATGTATAGAGTTTTGGCAGTGTCGTCGCCTCCTCGATGATCTGATGTCTATGGTTTCTCTATTGGTGATAGTTTTCACTCATAAGGTACCAATTTTGGTGTCATGGAACCCTAATTCATCTATAATTTGATTATTCAAGTGATTAAACACATAGGTTTTCAGCAAACAGAAAGTTATATATGTATATATATGTACACACACACACAAACAAGTCAAGAATTATAGATCGTTTCAATAACAGATGCAACAACAATCCATTGTAAACAACACATAACCCAATATCGGTTTAGAAATAGTTGTGTGAGTGTTAACTCACCCATATGAACTTGAACTGAAGCAAATACCTTGAATTTTCCTAAACTAATACCTTTTAGCAATTATCTAAGTTTTAATTTTAGAAATTTCAAAAAGAAAATCACCGCCAAGGGACAAAACTAAGATTGATAACTCTAAATGATATACTAGACGGTGTAGGAAATTACCTTCTTTTGATTTCTACTAGAATTAGCCAAAAGCCCTATGATTTACAACTAGAGTGAGTGATTGTTTGAACAAGGGGTTATGATAGCAAGAGTTTTTCTTATTTCATATTTTAGAACTAAAGTTATGTGAGAAAGAGAATGAACGAAAGTTTCATTTCTCTTTAATAACATCATCTAAATGGGCCAAATGGGTATGGTTATGAACCCATAAACAAAGTGTTGCAATTATAAGAGAAGTAATACTAATTTATATTTTTTTATCACTTATAATATACTCATTCACTCAAAACAATGTTTTATAAATTATAAATTTGATTTCACAAAATTTGAAAAATACTAATATGTTAAAAGTTATCATTTATATCAATATTTAAGGGCTTTGAATAAATTCAATATAACTTTAGCAAATGATTTTTTTATTATCGTTATTTTAATAAAGAAATATTATAAATTTCCAAAAATCTCGTTCTAACAATAATCTCAATATTAACAATTTATTCAAATGCCAAATTTAAAGAATTGGTTTAATCATATTTCAAGTTCAATTTGAAATCCATTTTAAGGAATGAAACTTATTCCTTAAATATCCAAATCACTATTTTCAAAACTAGATTTAATTTCACAGTTAAATTTCATAAATCACAAATTAGATTTAATTATCCACACTTAAAACATAATTAATTTGGTAATTAACAACATGGTTGTTACAGTAAATGTGCGTAATGATTTGACCACTTTAAAATATACTATTTAAAGAATATACAATTTAAAGTGATTTTAAATATAAATTATATAATATTTCTGATTTAAATAATATTAGATAGGATTTGCAAAGAAAAATATACACAAAAATATGAATAATTGATTATATCAACAAAAATGACAAAATCCCGATTATAGAAAAGTAAATTTCAATGGTTAAATAAATTATTTTAATAAATTTATGAGTGTTTATATTTTTAAATAACATTATACAGATTTATTTTTAAATTTGATTTACATAAATAAATAGTTTAACTAAAACGTCAAAATATGACCGTAAAACATTTTGTCGAAAATCAACGTTTTTTGTCGATTTAAAGTTGTCGCAACGTTGTTGCACCTTTATTTTAGTATATATGAATATATACTCAAATAGTATAAATATTAATTTATTCACTAATCAATTTTACTTTTACTAAACGTATTTAGAAAATTCTAAAATGTAATTAACAAAAAGTAAGCATAAAAAGGCAAAAAGTGTTATAAAAGTCAAAAAGTAAACATCAAATTGAACAAACATAATTATTATATTCATTACTTAATTATTAAGTGAAAGTGATTTAAAGTAATGATTTGAAATGTGATGTTAACTGTTGAAAAAAAATAAGTTTACTTTAAGTTGAAATAAGGGTATTTTGGTCATTTCATAGAATAATATTTTATTCCAAACTTTTTCTATTAATACCTACCACTTCTTTCACAAATTCCACACACTTTCCATCCTTCTTCTTCTTCTTTCTCCAAGCTTCTCCTTGTTCTTCCTTATAGCTTTAATGGCTTCCATGCTTCTCTAAAAAAATTCCAAAAGCGTAACAAAGTTGTGGCAAATATGACAAAAAATATACCACTTAAGTCAAGTTCAAGCTAGTAAGTTCCATCCATCCACCCAAGCCCATGCCTACCTAGAAGCCATCTCTACCTCTTTTCATCTCAGCTTCTAGTATAGCAAAGCTATGGCCGGATTTCAAGAAGTTTCGGAGAATAGTAGCGAAGTTATAGTCAAATCCATAGTGACAAAGTTAGCAAAATTGGTAGGAAGCATGGTTTAGATCTGGAGTTTCTTGCCTTAAAGTTTGACAGAGTGGAATCCAAAGTGGGTTATTTCTTTCTTTAAGTCTTAAAATCATTGCTAAGTTGAAAGAACTTTAAGTGTTAAGTGTTGTTTGAAAACCTTTTTTGAATGCTTATTTACTTTGTTTCTTAAAACATTGATTTTATTTCCCTGTTTGACTATTTGGATAGTTAATTAAGTATTTCAAAATTTAGAAGTAAAATACTTCATGGGTATGCAGAAACAACTAGTACATGTGTTTCGTCTGTGAGATCCAAGGAGACTTGGGCGAGGGATAGAACATGTTGAAGGAAAAACTTGGATGCTCCAAAATAAATATCAAACCGTTTTAACCCAAGACAAAATAAAGTGTTATATATATTTGATAGAATGAAACATTGATTATCATTTATTGTTGTGTTTATTTCATTGATTGATTGTTTGAATTAGGTTCGGCCAGTTTATGAGCACTGATTATTATTTTATTGATTATTGATTTTGCTCAACCAGTTTTTGAGCAATTAATTATCCATATGCATGGGTTGTGTAGAAAATAATTGTAGGCTAATAATTTATCATTATTTCATGATTTGGCTATATGGTGTTTTAGCGGTAATATTGGGTTCACTTTAATTTGATGATTTGTTTTGAAAATTGGTTTGGTTTTCAAGTTGAAATGTTTTGAAATGTTTTCCTTTAAAAGAAAAAAAGAGATATTTGAGAATAAATATTCTGAAGTGGTTTTATATAAAAGTGGTTTGTATAAAAAATATAAAAATGTTATATAAAACGGAAAGAATTTCGAGGACTAAACCCGACAGTTTTAAAATGATCTTTGAAAAGGTTAGGAAATGGAAATTATTGTAGATTAGAAGTATTTGTAATTATTAGTGTAAATGATTTTGCGACTTGGGGATATAAAATAATTTGTTATGTTATCAAAGATTCTGGTGACCTATAACTAAAAATGGGGGCAAGGCAGGTGCAGATGTTCTGTAGCCTCAGTATAATCCGCTTTCGTTAAAGAGGGATATAGATATCCATATTTATTTTTCGAAAGGTTGGGACTCAATTTCCTAGTTATGGCTAGAAACCTCCCGATCAGGTAGCATGTAGTTTGTATGCTTGTATATTAGTATCATTTAAAAGGTGATTTATTTTCAGATCCTAAAGTAAAGGACTAGTTTGAATAGAAATGATATATATATATATATATATATATATATATATATATATATATATCAAAAGTTTTGAAATAAGAATTCGGAAATAAAGTCCAAAGAGATAATTTCCATAAAGTTAATTAAATTCTTAAAATCTAAAATTGAAGATCAAGCCTAAGTGGGTAGTTTAGGGAATTGCGTATTGTTTGTACATCGTGGGATCCATGAGTCCTATTTACAGTAGGAGAACTACGTTGGCTTGATCATGTATCTAATTGGATACCCAATTAGATAGGGGTATGTCGGCAGTCACAATTGGTAGTGATGCAGCCCCATTAATAACATAACTTTTTTCTATTTATTGTTTGTCATATATCGTGTATTGATGTACTTTTCCTGCTTACTATTTTATTCCGCATTTGACATATTTATTGAGTTTGCAGGAATGGCTATTGTTGCCTCTCTAATTAGAGTTGCGCAGCGGTAGATTTATTTGTATTGATATTGAGTATGTATTAAAGCACACCTAGTAGATTAAATTGATTACTCTGATAACTTGTAAAATTGAAATTGTATCCTATACATGTTATAGTATTGAATATTTATGAAATATTGTGTATTAAGTTAGTGGTTTTCATTCAAAGTTTTAGAACGGAAGGATTTTTCCACGATTTTGACTGGTCCGAAAACCCGTATCTTCACAATGTGTGTATTTACTTGTATTTTCTAGGAAAGTGATTTGTTTGTAATAAATATTTGCAGTGTTTCATGTTTGTAACACTTGGATAAACTATTTATCAACTTTGAGTTAGTGAGTTATGTAATTTGTGTTTTGTGTAGTGGTTCATGTTTGTAAATCTGAGAAAAAAGAATTTAGTTAATGGTTAACCATGCATATCTAAATGGTTAACCAATATAGTTTGAATGCTTAATCAATTCAGTTAACCGATTAAACCAACGGATAACCACCGTTTAAAAATATCGGTTCAGTTGGCCCTACCTGGCTAGTATTAACCTACCATTGGCTAACCGAACCGCCTATGATTTTCGGTTAACTACAGAAATTAACCGATTGGGTCGGTTAACCGACTATGCCCACTCCTACAGTAAAGTGTACTTTTTCAATCTAGTCTTGAAATTTCTAGGATATATAATGCATTCCAAAGGAATACAAACTGATTCGGAAAAGATTGAAGCTATTAGGAAGATGAAAGTTCCAAATAAGCCCAAAGATGTGACGGGCTTAAATGGGAAAGTAGCTGCTCCGAGCAGATTTATTTCTAAGGCCACAGACAAATGCATTCCTTTCTTTGACCAAATAAAAAATGGAAGAAATTTCAAATGGACGGAGGAACGCAAAGTAGCTTTTGAAGTATTAAATGATCACTTGGTCAATGCGCCCATTCTTTCAAAGCCCGTCCTAAGTAAGGATCCATTTGTATACTTGGATATAACTAATCAAGCTATGAGCGCAACAGTAGTATTAGAAGAAGCAGGGTGAAAGACTGATATACTTACTAGCAAGTGCCTAAACAGAGATAAACTACACTATGAAATGATAGAGAAGCTAACTCACAATTTACTGCTTACAGAACAAAAGCCGTAACCATATTTTCTAGTGCATCCTGTTAAGGTACTGATAGACAAACCACAAAAATAGATACTTCAAAAGCCTAAAATGTCTGGTTGTCTCTTAAAGTGAGTCACCAAGCTTAGCCAGTATGATATTTCTTAGTGCCCAAAAAATGCTATCGAAGGTCAAGGTTTAGCCGATTTCATCATGAAATGCATGGGTCCATCAACGCAACCCAATAAGAAACTAGAAGAGCCTCTGTAGGTGTGGAAACTCTATGTGGAAAGTGCATCCAATGAAAAGGGGGCAGGAGTTAGGTAAGATTTGTTACCCTAGATAGAAAAGGTTGTATAGATTAGTTCCACTATAGTTTAAAGCCACAAATAATGTCGCAAAGTACAAAGTGCAAGTTGCTAGACTGAATACGGCACGAATATTAAAGATAACTTGTATTAAAGTCCATAGAGATTCATAACTTACCGTAAATTAGGTGCATGGAAATTATCAAGCTGAGGAACCAACTTTGTTCAAATACGTGGGACAGTTCAAAGAATTATTAGCTCAATTCGAATAGTTTAATATTGAGTATATTCATAGGGAAGAAAACTCCTCAGAGGATTCTTTAGCTAAGCTAGCAGCACTAAGGTTGCATATGAAATGAAGGTCATCCCTACGGGACATTTAATCGAGCTAAGTATTTCCGATGTGCAACAGATTCTAGTGACACGAGCTCAACGAGCAAGAGGTCAGGAGATCACACACCAAATGAAGCAGATAAGGTTCGGGATAATTATACCCACCAATGATAAACAAGAAGAGGCGGAATCTTGGATGACTCCCATCAAATATTTCTTTTTGGAAGGAACTTTACAAGCAAATGAAACATAATAATGAAAATTAGGTATCAGGCTCCTCACTTCCCATTCTTCGATGAAACGCTTTACAATATAGGTAATTCAACTCGTTATTTAAGATGTGTGACAAAAGGAGTTAGTATCATGAGAGATGTTCATGAGTCATACTATAGAAATCATTCGGTTGGGAGGTAGTTGGGTAAAAATATATAAGATAATGATATTTCTGGTAAACTGCATTAGCCAACGAACTAGAGTTTTTCTGGAGATGTGATGGATGCCAAAGGTTCGCTGATATCCTAAGGCTGCCATCACACAAACTTACCACCATGACCAGCCCATGGTCGTTTGACATATGGAGAATCGATTTGATCGCTCCACCACCAATGCCTAAAAGGGAGGAAGGTACATGGTAGTGGCAGCAGATTATTTTATCAAATTGGTGAAAGCTCAACTCCTCGTAATCATTACTTCTAGTAAGATGGGTACCTTTGTGGTTAGAAATATCATCACTAGGTTTGGGATCCCCTTGAGGTAATATCCGATAATGGAATGCAATTTAAAAGTAAGGGATCCGCCGACCTATGTGGGAAAATTGGCACCATCAAAAGTTTCTCCTCTGTAGCTCACCCACAAGCTAATGAATATGTCAAAGCAGCAAATAAAACAATAAATAAGCCGCTAAAGAAAAGGCTCAAAAAGGTCAAGGGAAAATAGGCGGAGGGACTGCCTTTAGCATTATGGGCATATAGAATATCCACAAGATCTGCCGCTGGACACACCCCATTTTCTTTGACATAAAGTTATGAAGCCATGCTTCCAGTCAAAATAGATATGCCTACACACTGATGCTTGTCATACTTAAAGGAACTAAACTCATATCTAAAAGAAGCTGCATTAGACTTTATATAGGAATAAAGAGATGATGTAGCAATCAAATGTGCATTTTACAAATAGAGATGCTAGAACATATAACTCACGACTTAGAGAAAGGAAGTTCCACAAAAAAGATCTAGTCCTAAGGAAAATAATTGCTAACACAAAGGACCCAATAAAGGAAGTACTTGGACCAAATTGGGAGGAGCCCATGGTAGTGTATGAAACGAACTTAAATGGTACATATTGTCTCTTTGGACTAGATGAGAACCTAATCCCAAGGGCATGAAATTTGAAACACCTTCGACCTTAATTCGTTTAACGTTTCATTTCTTATAGCAAAGTATGATGTACTAAGTAGTGATTGGAAAAAGTTAATAAAATAATAAACTGAACAGGAATATTAGACGACATGAACCAGTGTAAAAATCTACTTGTCTATTTTATTAACCTGCAAATTACATAAGAGTTATAACAACATAACTTGGCTTTTTAGCCAAAACTTCATTGGATGTAGGGATATTAGATATTAGATTGCGCAAAGTGATATAAAAAATTATGCTCTTTAAATAACGGGTTGTAAATAAATGATCCGACTTCACAGGCCAAAAAAAAAAATCTACACCCCCAAAACAAGGCAAATCGTGCTAAGGAAATGACAGATTTTTTTTTATTACGATCATAATCAAGAGTTACGCCCAAAAGAATAAGCTATTCATGCAATAATAACCAAGAAAAATCGATAGAAAATTTGCCCAAAGCTGAAAAAGGTGCACATACAAATTTATTGTTTCATTCCCATATTACAATACAACTTATCATGAAATGCTAAGTATGCACAAAAGGGATGCATAGGATTCAATAAAGTTGCCAAGTATATATATATACATATATACATATATACATATACATATACATATACATATACATACATACATACATACATACATACATACATACATACATACATACATACATACATACATACATACATATATATATATATATATATGAAAAGGAGTGCGGATTAAGGATCCTAAGGCTAATTTAACACTAGAGGGGAGTGAATAGTGTTTAATGGATTCTAAGACATATATAAACTAACTTAAAATTATGACACAAACAAATGCAAAACTTAATCACAGAACAATTATTGAATCAAGCAAAGATGTAGAAAGTAAATAAAAACAGTAAACAGAAAGAACACACCGGATTTTATACTGGTTCGAAGTTACCCTACATCCAGTCCTGTACCAAGGCAAACCACCTCATACAGATTTTAATTATACCAATGTCGAGATTACATTCCTCAATTTCTAAAGGCCTTGAGGTACCCTCCTGTCTCACGAGTTCGAGGCAAACTCTCTTGATTTACGGGCCACAAGATTACCCAATTGATTTCCAGCACAACCACACCTTATAGAGAGACTCGATAAACTTTTGATTACAAATTGATCATTAACTCTGAATAGCACTATGATCATCGAAAGAGGGCAGAGTTCAAACAAGAATGAGATTCTAATTTGATTTACTTGAGAATTCGGCAGAATTTCGACACAATCTTAAAATTATGAAAATGATAAAATATGGATTTGTGGAGAAGAAAAAGTGAAGAAAATATGAAAATAGATGATTAAAAAATTCGTTTGTGAAGCTTATTTATAAAGCACGAACGGTCATAACCATTTGTGAAGAGATTTAAACGAATAGACACTTCTTTTGAAAATTGAAACTTTTAAATTCAACGGCCATCTTGTTGATATGGGGTATCCCATGATGTCGACATCCTTAAGTAAAAAACAATGTAAAATTTGTTTTTTAAAACGAAGTTTAAAACAAGAGTTTATTTTAAAACAAAAACAAATAATATTTTAAGGCTAAAACATCTTTTTGAAAAGTGATTTGAAAAGATAACTTTAAGGCTAAAATATTTTAAAAAGCATTTTTGTAAACCATTTTGAAAAACCATTTTGAAGTAGTTTTGCAAGCTTCTTCCTACAGAATATCTCATCATATCAGGACTCGAGAACTTGTACAAAACCAGGATGTTCATTGGTTTGTAAGCCAGTTGTCGTAGGTTTGTAAGCTACTTGTCGTGGGTTTGTAAGCCACTAAGAAGGAAGAAATGGGTTCCATCCCAAATGAATTTCGGAATGAAAATTTCCATGCTATTATGAAGTTTTAACAAAAAAACTAGACACATATCTTGAAATCTTGATCTTGTTACTCACGAGTCTTCAAACTTGATTCTGCATTCTTGATGATGCTGTACAGTCTTCAATAATCAGTACCTACCTTATATATATCCTGTATAATAATATTCATATATATTTAGACAATAGTGTGAGTATGTAAGTTATTATAAAATAAGTTACAAAGGTTGTTGACATCAAACTACTATCTCCAGTTCCTAACGATCTTCCCTTTTTTGATGATGATGACCTTATAAAATATACTTATCATTTCGATCGTACCATAACTCCCCCTTACTCCAACAACTCCCCCTTACTCCAAGCCTATTATTTTATATAAATTTCTCCCCCTTTGTCATCAACAAAAAATAACCTATAACCTTGAACTTAATAGAAAAAGAGATAAAGCAACATATGACATAATAATATAACATCCTAACTAGAATTCATGTTTCTATACATCGAAGATTGTTTTTTAGAAGAACCTTAAGATAATACTTATATACAAATTAATAAACTAATATACAATCATGAAAGAGAAAAATGAAAAACGCTTAACGAGGACCCTTAACTATTGGTGATTTATGGATCGAACAATTTGGATAGTGGAGACAAAAGTTTCCATGTTGTTCAACCAAGTTCCCATTAGCGTCAAAAAGGACCTCTCAAACGCAAATCATGCCATCGTTATTGTCCATATGAATATCCGGATTCAGCAGAGGATGTTCTTCTTCTTGATCCTCCTGTGGTTCATCTAGAGGCTCTTTGTAACAACCTGGAATTTTTGACAGTATATTTTAATAATATTTAATGTAATTCCAATGAAATATAAGCCTTCAAATTTATTAATTGATAAGATTTTTGAATATTTACCACTTATATATGTGACTATAAAGAAAATTTTGATTTGAAAATTCAAAAGAAAGTCTTTAAAATTGTTTATAACAAAATCTCTCTTATTCAATAAAAATCAAAGACTCTATATTTTTATTATTTGATAATATACATATGAATCCAATTGTAGTTTTTAAATGATAACGCTTAAAAATAAACAAATGTAGAAATATTAAACATAAACATACATAACATAAGTGTAAGATATAATTATGAATATAACTGTAACTAGAAATATAAAATATAAGTTATAAATTGAAATATAAAAATACAAGTATGTTATAAATAAATGTTTGAAAATTTAAATTACCAATAGAATAAAATTTAGAAATTATAACCATAATATTCATACATGAACAATACAAATAAAATAAAAATAATATACTAACAATGACTATAATAAGTTTACTCAAATATATAAGGTAAGTTAGCCTAAACATTAACCTATAAAACTCATTTATACAATACAAATCTTTAACAAAAAAACTATAACAAAGATGCTATGTAAATCAAGTATGCTAAGAGACAAAGAAACAAATTAAAAATATTAACATATATGTTACTGTAAAAAAAATTATATGCATAAGAAAACAAAGTGTTCACTTCAAAAAAAAAATAAGACAAATATCCTTGTACCAAATATAAGAATCAGTAAACATTAATTAGATGTTAACATAAATGAAGACACATGCATTAATTAGCACCACTCTTTGTCAAGAAATCTTACAGCCGAAATTTGTAATATCATTTCACATTTATAGCATATCAAACACAATATTAAACCTGCAGGTTAAACAAGTAAAAACTTGTCCAGTTAATACCTATACTATTCAAGCCTTCTCTATACATATAAATATCATACTATTTTAGTTCACATAATTTAGAAACTCCAAAACAAAACTGAGGAATCAAAACTTAAGAAACTGAGAAAAAGGAAAAAAAAAAGGGAAACAAAACTGTAACTTGAACTTAATACAAACTTGTTCAACATCAACAACATCAATGATTGGAATTTGGAATTCAAAGCTTGAAGGCTGGGAAACAAAGATCAAGATTGTGTTCATCTATAGACTGAAACTGCTCTCTGTTAAATCATTTTAGGTGAGTAAACAACCTATTTCAGAATTTAAGTTGAACTAAATATGTGTGTGACAGGATTTAAATAATGATTGTTGAGTATTTCCATCAGATTCAACCCTGTGTATATATATATATATATATACAAATTTATCTGGGCATTTCTTTAGCTCTCTGTATTTGGATTCATAGTAAAAATTCATCAAGGAATTCAATATCCACCTATTTAATCATTATTATACATTGTAGTTTAAACAAAACAAGATAGGTTATACGCGTTTAAAGATTTGGAAATATTTTCTAATAGAATAGTGTTTGGTAGTAACTGCAAAATTATTTTTACAGGAAAAACTTAACTTTGTGATATATTCGAGTGTCATAAAACTTAAATTTAATTGTATAGCTTGAATTGTTATAGGAAGATAGGATTTTTAAATCAAAAATTGTAATTTTTCCTTGAGTTTGCATAGAGCAGTTCTAAGATGAACTGGAAGTGGGTTCTTGGCAAATTCAGGCGATCGGTGGAACTAGGAGTGACCGGGTTGTGCGAGGTGGTGGAGGAGCCTACTGGGGTAGTGGGAAAAATATGCGGGGGTGACCACGACGTCGGAGGTGTCGGTGGTGATGTTTTTCTTTTTTAAACCCTAATTTTACTGGAGCTCGAATTTCTGAACGCCGCGACTTCGACGTAGCATCGACTGTGGCCAGGCTTGGAGGGGAGGTGCCTGGGTCATTGACAAGCGTGTAGACGGAGGTGCGGTGATGCTAGTGTTCAGTGTTGGGGGGGGGGGGCGAAGCATTTTTCTTGGGGTTGTTCGATCCTTTGGTTCGAGATACAGGAAAATTTCGTGTTCGATCGTTTCGTGACAGTTTGGGTTTTGATTTCGATTAAGAGAGTGATTTGTGGTTTGTGGGTGGTGACGTGGGTCGCCGTAGGTGAGGCAAACCACCGTGCACGTGCACAGTGGCGTTGGGATGTCCGGTTGGGTTGGTGTGGTTGTCGTGTGTTTTTGCTTGAGTATTGGTGGGGTTTGCTTCAAGTTCTTCCTGGGGTTACGCGTGAGTGTTTTTGCTTCAGCAGTTTAAATTTTTATAACTTAAGCTTAGATAAAAAATGAAGAAGGAGAAAGGATCAGGTCGCAAAGAAGAAGAGGGTGGAGTGAGAGAGAGAGATGCGGGGAAAAGAGAGGAAGAGCTTAAGATTTACTCGAGTGAACGAGGTGCTTACCTCGGGTCCACTTCCTGATGTTTTTGCCTAATCACTTTTAGTATTTGAATTAACAAAGTTCAACATTTATTTAAGTAAATAATGATTGGTTAGTTTAAGTTAATATTGGATTTAAAGTTATTAAAAGAAGGTTAGTAAAGGTAAGGATAATTAATGAATATAAGGTAATTATAAATGTAAATTAATTTATACTTGAAATTAAATTAATAAATTTAAATTAATTTCTACCCGTGTAGTTGAGAGCGATTGTGTTTCTTCCTCTTCTGAGGAGAACTAGTCTAGTAACTTATATCTAGTAGATGTGACATGTCTGTCATACTCCTGTGCTGTATTTTTATTTCTTTCTTTCTTAGTAGCTAAGGTGCTTCTACCTTACTCCTGTACTTCAAACTTTATTACGTTCGTAATAAAAGTGGTCGGTCCACTATAAAACCGTCGGCCTTGCCAAAAAAAAGAAATTAATCTTGTGTTTAATCAATTCAACTTAAGAAATTTAATCAATTACTTAAAGTTAATTAATTAATTAATTAATAAATGGTAGTTAACTTAAATGATTAATTAAGGATTAAATGATAAATTATTAATTGATAATAAATGATTAATTAAAATAATTTATGATAATTAAATAAGTAATTAAATTTTATTAATTAATAATTAAGTTATTAATTAATAATTAAGAATTAATTAATTAAGTGAGTAATTAAGTAAAAATCAATAAATTTAATAAGTTAATTAATCAGTAATTAATTAAGCAGAATAAAGTAGTTTATTCCTAAGTAATTAATTAAGTTAAGTTAATCAAACAAGTTTGATATGAATTAATAATTCTGTTTGATTGACTCTAATATCTGTTTGATGATATTCTGTGATATGCTGTGATACATTCTGGATATATCTATGATGACTGTATATGATTTATCTGCGATATTTGTTATGTAAATGCTCAATATTGAATTAAACTGTTAAGAATAAATAGACAACTTGGCCCTTAAAATGGCATTTGGATTTCGATGAGACCGGGATCGGGTATCAATTCGATATTCCGAAAACCACATCGATCCAAATTAAACGATAGGTTTTGACATATAAATTGGTGATCGAGATGGTGTTTCAGAATGCAAGGGTTATCGTCGTTAACTCCGAGGGTGATTCCAAAATGAGTATAACGAGATAATGCCTTCGGTTTCGTTCGAACCCGGAACGAACTTTTATGGATTGAATGCTTTCAGCACATCGTCAGGCAGACGATGAGCATTCTAAGAACAATGTTCTATAAAGGTAATCGCAGCCTCAAGCCTCATCAACCGGGAATGGCTAAAACAGGGGAGATGCAGCAAGGTTAGGTGGGTCATGCCCAAGCAGGACAAGGTATACCCCTGTCTAGATGTCCCTTTATTTCGGCTGTGTGAGCAGTTGTTGGCCACAACTGCGGGGTTATCTTGTTCGGGACTGTTCAGTAAGGAATGGTTCCGGCCTTGTGTTGTAGGGGTCGAGAGTGATCCTCGGTACGGTGATCTAGGCCCCATACTGTGACGGGCGGTACCCCAGTTGCCCTGCCATTGTTGGAAACCCATTTTCCCTACAAGACCCTACGGTTTTGATTTGTATTACCCACTTTCGTGGCTAGTAGCTGGAATTTAATAGATGTAATAATTTCTGCTATTTTCTATTTACTTGAAACCCTAGACACTATTATAATATCACTGGATTTCCAATAAAATGTTTTGGTTAGCGTAAGGTAAAAACTTACCTGTATTTATTTGTGGGAAGTCTTACGTGATACCTTTGTTTTCAAATGATTTTTCAAAGTTAAACAATTTTAACCCGTTTACTCACACCAGACCCATGTCTGACCTGGAGTTTATATTTTGTTTTTCATAAACTCTTGGGTAGTCAAATTTTTATGAGTAGCCAAGTAATAGGTATATGGAGTATTGATTTCCTAGAGGAGCTTTGGAGAAGAAGACCAGACGTATGTATCTATATATATGTAGTTCCGC
Organism: Allium cepa; assembly: GCA_030765085.1. NCBI lineage: Eukaryota > Viridiplantae > Streptophyta > Magnoliopsida > Asparagales > Amaryllidaceae > Allium > Allium cepa. Next base: position 1,051,328,423 of record CM060941.1, read on the forward strand.
TGTGTAGTTAGTGCATGTTGTATTTTGGATGTATGTATGGACATATATGTATATGACAGTACTGTTGTATGATATTGTATAACCCTGATGTAGTTATAACTATGTAATAGTTATGTGATGTATTATATTTTGTTCCATTCCGCTGTGAGATTCTGATGTTGTTATTGTTTCTTTCTATTCTTTTCTATTTCTATCCCTTCCTTTCTTAATGATGATACGTCTTTCTGGGGTTTGAAAGGCGGGTCGTCACAGTTGGTATCAGAGCGCTAGGTTGAGCGAGTACCCAGGCTCTTGAGTAATATTTATCTTGAGAGTGCGTATTTGCATTTTCATATAATTATATATATCTAACTAAATTTGTTGATTTACCTGTCCAGGTGGCCAACATGAATTCTGGAAGAAGAGGCAGAGTTAGGGCCAGTACTTCAACTGATAATGGACGGAGTCTAAATGCTAGCGAGGCTGTAAATCCAGTACCGCCTCAAGTTAGTTTTGCAGCTTTATGCAAAGATTTCAACAATCTTGGAAGCCAAACATTCAAAGGTTCAGGATCGATAATTGAAGTTCAAGCCTGGCTACGCTCTTGTGAGCGCATTTTTAAGAGCATGAAATTGTCGGATGAACGGAAAAGAGAAATTACATCATGGCATTGCAGGGTGGCGCAACAGCACGGTGGGATGCAATAATTGCAAATATTCCCGAGGATGACATTTCATGGGACAGATTTAAGGAGTTATTTGAAGAGAAGTTTATGCCAACAGCGGGAAAAACCAAATTGTATCAGGATTTTCTGTATTTGAAGCAGTGTAGCATGTCTATTTCGAAGTATGAAACCAGATTCAACGAACTCTCGTGCTATGGACCAGGACTCATCGATACTCCCCTAAAAAAGAATGAAAAATTTGTGCACGGATTGAGGCCTGAATTCCATGAAAAGATGACGGTGCTTTTGAAAGGATCTTTTGTCGATTTGATTGATATGGCATTGAGATATGAAAGTTTGATGAGTAAGAAATCTGTGGCACCGGTTGCAGCTTCAGGTGGGAATTTCACTAATCCGGATAAGCGAAAGTTCGATCCCAAATGGAGAAAGCCAAGCAAGAAGAAGCCTGGGAATAACAACGGACCCCACAAATGCTACATTTGTCAACAGGAAGGACATTTGGCAAATAAGTGTCCTAGAAAAGGATTCCAGCAGCAGCAACCGCATTATAGTGGTCCAGGATCAGCTATGTTTCAAATATCATTGTGTTTCAATTGTCATCAGCTTGGTCACATGATCAAGAATTGTCCACTTTTGCAGAGGGCGCCTCAGAATAAAGTCTTTGCTTTGGAAGTCAGTCCATCTTCTTCTTCGAAAGGAAAAGGAGTATTAGAAGGTACTTTACTTTTAGATGGCAAATATATTAAAGTTTTGTTTGATTTGGGTACTTCCATGAGTTTTATTTCTTTAGACTCTGTTGAAAAGTTCTTTCTTACCCCTAGTTCTATAGACAGTCCTATCTTGTATCTAATCCTATAGGAAGGGTGACCAAATTAGATACGATCTGTAAGGACTTGAAGATCTCTTATCTATCCCACAGTTTTTCTTGTGACCCGTATGTGTTGAATTTTAAGGGATTTGATCTTATTTTGGGAATGGATTGGCTGGATAAGTATAAAGCAGTTTTGAATTGTGATGAAAGAACAGTTTCGCTGGAAACTGATTTGGGTAGAATTGCCAGAGTGTCGTGTGATAGAGCTGGAATTCACTTGAGCAGTCTTTTGCATGGAATTGTGACTTCTGAAGAGAGGATTGAAGATATCGATGTGGTTCAAGATTTTGCTGATGTATTTGAAGAAGTTAAGTGTCTGCCACCACATTGAGAAATAGAGTTCCGTATTGATTCGATTCAAGGAGCAGTGCCGGTGATTCAGCCAAGTAGGAGAATGACTCCTAGGGAAAGAGAGGAGTTGATTAAGCAGACTCGGGATCTTTTAGAGAAGGGGTTGATTAGACCCAGTTTTTCTTGTTGGGGCTCTGCGGTAGTGTTTGTAACTAAATCAGATGGATCACTAAGGTTTTGTGTGGATTATAGAGAATTGAACAAAGTGACTATCCGTGATAAATATCCTCTTCCTCGCATTGATGATCTTTTTGACCAATTGCATGGTGCTTCTATCTTTTCTCAACTAGATTTAGCTTCAGGTTTCCATCAGTTGAGGATAGCTAAGGACAGTATTCCCTTGACTACATTGAGGGGACCGAATTATTTCTATGAGTGGTTGGTTATGCCTTTCGGGTTAACCAAAGCTCCTGCCTACTTTGTTGACCTGATGAACCGAGTCTTTAGGGATGTGTTAAATAAGTTCGTGCTGGTAATCATTGATGATATCTTGGTCTACTCCAAATCTGAAGAAGAGCACAGGGAGCATTTGAGGATTGTATTGGAGACTCTGAGGAAGCATGTGTTGAAGGAAAAGTTCTCGAAGTGCCATTTCTGGAAATCAGAAGTCAAATTTTTAGGGCACATTGTTTCTGGTGAAGGTATTTCAGTAGACCCTGCGAAGGTTGAAACTATTCTGGAGTGGAAGCAGCCGGAGACACCGATGGAAGTTCGCAGTTTTCTGGGATTGGCTGGCTACTATAGGAAATTTATTAAGGATTATTCCAAGATTTCTTCGCATCTGACTAAGCTGACTAGGAAAGGAGCAAAATTCAAATGGACACCCCAGTGTGAAGAAGCTTTTCAGGAGTTGAAGACGAGGCTAACTAGTGCACCAGTGCTTGCTATTCCGGATGGGAAGAGCAAATTCGAGGTTTATACCGATGCTTGTATGGTTGGTTTGGGAGCAGTTCTGATGCAGAATGAAAGGGTAATTGCGTATGCGAGTCGGAAGTTGAAGCCACATGAGAAGAACTACGCTACGCACGATCTAGAACTGTTAGCCATTGTTTTTGCTTTGAAGATCTGGAGACATTATCTTTTGGGAGAGAAATTCGAATCGTTCACAGATCACAAACCGTGGAAATATCTCTTCTCTCAAAAAGATTTTAATCTGAGACAGCAGCGATGGGTCGAATTTATGGCATCCTATGATTTGGATATTCTGTATACTCCGAGAAAGGCGAATGTTGTAGCTGATGCTCTCAGTAGGAATGCAGTCCTATGCCCTTTGGAAGTGGTTCCATCTCTTATTGAAAGGATCTCAAGCAAGCAAGAATCTGATAAGATGTTAAGAAGGATCATCAAAAGATTTAGAAAGAGTCAGTGTCCTAGTTTTGAAATTGATGGCCAAGGAACATTAAGGATTAAAGGGAGAATCTGTGTTTTGAATGATAGGGATCTGAGGCAGGAAGTGTTGTCTGAGTGTCATCGTTCCAAATTGAATATTCTCCCAGGAATTTCAAAGATGTACAAGGACATGAGGAGAGTTTTCTGGTGGTCGAATATGAAGAAGGATGTAGCTAGATTCAAGAATAGTTGTGCCATCTGCCAACAAGTTAAAGGTGATCAACAGAAGTCTGCGGGATTATTGCAGCCTTTGGAAATTCCAGATTGGAAGTGGGAAATGATTTCAATGGATTTTATCGACGGATTGCCTAGAACCAGGAAAGGAAATGATGGTATATGGGTTATTGTGGATACTTTAACTAAGAGTGCCCATTTTATACCGGTTAAGGCAACTCGTACTGCAGTTTCTCTGGAAGAAATTTTCTTGAAGGAGATAGTCAGATTGCATGGTGTTTCAATCAGTATAGTAAGCGATCATGATCCTAGTTTCACTAGCAAATTCTGGGAGGCTCTGCAATCAGCAATGGGAAAAAATTTGAGATTGAGTACAGCCTATCATCCTCAGACGGATGGAGAGACGGAGAGGATTAATCGTATTCTTGAGGATATGCTGTGGGCTTGTGTTTTAGATTTTGGAGGATCGTGGGAAGACCATCTTCATCTAGTGGAATTCTCTTATAATAACAGTTATCAAGCAAGTATTAAGATGGCTCCTTATGAGGCTCTGTATGGAAGACCGTGTAGATCCCCATCCTGTTGGATTGAATCGAAAGATCGTCTTGTGCTCGGACCCAATCTTATTCGAGAAGCTTCTGCGAAAGTTGAGTTTATCAAGAAAAGGATGAAAGCTGCTCAGGATCGTCAGAAGAAATATGCTGATAGAAGACGAAGACCATTGGAACTCGAGGTCGGAGATCTAGTTTTTGTCAAGGTTTCCCCAATTAAAGGTGCTATAAGATTTGGAAAGACTGGAAAACTTACTCCGAGATATATTGGACCATTTCGAGTGTTGGAAAGAATTGGAGCTGTAGCATACAGGATTGAATTGCCAGAGCGGATGTTTGGGATTCATAATGTATTTCATGTATCGCATTTGAGGAAATTTGTTCATGATCCATCACTGGTTGTAGAACCAGTAATTCAAGAGGATTTGGAAGTAGAACCCAACTTGACTGTGGTCAGAAATCCAGTTCGGATTGTGGATCAAGACGAGAAGCAACTCAGGAGCAAAGTGGTGAAACTCGTCAAGGTGCAGTGGAGTGAGGATCATAGAGATTGTACCTGGGAAACTCTCGATAGTTTTAGGAAAGCTTATCCAGATTTATGTCCGGATAACTAGTGATGTTTGTTAGGTAGACTGTTTGATTGATTGTTATTGTATGGATTATATGTATGTTTGGATTGTTAATATAAAAGTTTGTGAATTAACCTTTGTTTTAAATTTCGGGGGCGAAATTCTTTTAAGGGGGGAGGAATGTAACAACCCGGAATTTTTGACAGTATATTTTAATAATATTTAATCTAATTCAAATGAAATATAAGCATTTCAATTTATTAATTGATAAGATTTTTGAATATTTACCAGTTATATATGTGACTGTAAAGAAAATTTTGATTTGAAAATTCAAAAGAAAGTCTTTAAAATTGTTTATAACAAAATCTCTCTTATTCAATAAAACTCAAAGACTCTATATTTTTATTATTTGATAATATACATATGAATACAATTGTATTTTTTAAATGATAATGCTTAAAAATAAACAAACATAGCAATATTAAACATAAACATACATAACATAAGTATAAGATAAAATTATGAATATAACTGTAACTAGAAATATAAAATATAAGTTATAAATTGAAATATAAAAATACAAGTATGTTATAAATAAATGTTTGAAAATTTAAATTACCAATAGAATAAAATTTAGAAATTATAACCATAATAATCATACATGAACAATACAAATAAAATAAAAATAATATACTAACAATGACGATAATAAGTTTACTCAAATATATAAGGTAAGTTAGCCTAAACATTAACCTGTAAAACTCATTTATACAATACAAATCTTTAACAAAAAAATTATAATAAAGATGCTATGTAAATCAAGTATGCTAAGAGACAAAGAAACAAATTAAAAATATTAACATATATGTTACTGTAAAAAAATTTATATGCATAAGAAAACAAAGTGTTCACTTCAAAAAAATAAATAAGACAAATATCCTTGTACCAAAGATAAGAATCGGTAAACGTTAATTAGAAGTTAACATAAATGAAGACACATGCATTAATTAGCACCATTCTTTGTCAAAAAATCTTACAGCTGAAATTTGTAATATCATTTCACATTTATAGCATATCAAACACAAAAACAAGTAAAAACTTGTCCAGTTAATACCTATACTGTTCAAGCCTTCTCTATACATATATATATCATACTATTTTAGTTCACATAATTTAGAAACTCCAAAACAAAACTGAGGAATCAAAGCTTAAGAAACTGAGAAAAAAGGAAAAAAAAAGGGGAAACAAAACTGTAACTTGAACATAATATAAACAAACTTGTTCAACATCAACAACATCAAAGATTGGAATTTGGGATTCAAAGCTTGCAGGCTGGGAAATAAAGATCATGATTGTGTTCATCTGTAGACTAAAACTGCTCTCTGTTAAATCATTTTAGGTGAGTAAACAACCTATTTCAGAATTTAAGTTGAACTAAATATGTGTGTGACAGGATTTAAATAATGATTGTTGAGTATTTCCATCAGATTCAACCCTGTGTATATATATACAAATTTATCTGGGCATTTCTTTAGCTCTCTGTATTTGGATTCAGAGTAAAAATTCATCAAGAAATTCAATATCCACCTATTTAATCATTATTAGACTTTGTAGTTTTAAAAAAACAAGATTGGTTATACGCGTTTTAAGATTTGGAAAAACTCTAATAGAATAGTGTTTGGTAGCAACTGCAAAATTATTTTTACAGGAAAAACTTAACTTTGTGATATATTCGAGTGTCATGAAACTTAAATTTAATTGTATAGCTTGAATTGTTATAGGAAGATAGGATTTTTAAATCAAAATTGGTAATTTTTCATTGAGTTTGCATAGAGCAGTTCGAAGATGAACTAGAAGTGGGTTCTTGGCAAATTCAGGCGATCGGTGGAACTAGGAGTGACCGGGTTGTACGAGGTGGTGGAGGAGCCTACCGGGGTAGTGTGAAAAATACGCGGGGGTGACCACGACGTCGGAGGTGTCGGTGGTGATTTTTTTCTTTTTGAAACCCTAATTTTACTGGAGCTCGAATTTCTGACCGACACGACTTCGACGTAGCGTTGAGTGTGGCCGGGCTTGGAGGGGGGTGCTTGGGTCGTTGACAAGCGTGTAGACGGAGGTACGGTGATGCTAGTGGTCAGTGTTGGTGGGGCGAATCATTTTTCTCGGGGTTGTTCGATCCTTTGGTTCGAGCTACAGGCAAATTTCGTGTTCGATCGTTTCGTGATAGTTTGTGTTTTGATTTCGATTAAGAGAGTGATTTGTGGGTGGGGACGTGGGTCGCCGGAGGTGAGGCAAACCACCGTGCACGTGCACGGTGGCGTTGGGATGTCCGGTTGGGTTTCCGTGGTTGTCGCGTGTTTTTGCTTGAGTATTGGTGGGGTTTGCTTCGAGTTCTTCCTGGGGTTACGCGTGAGTGTTTTTGTTTCAGCAGTTTAATTTTTTATAACTTAAGCTTGGATAAAAAAAAAGAAGGAGAAAGGATCAGGTCGCAAAGAAGAAGAGGGTGGAGTGAGAGAGAGAGACGCGGGGAAAAGAGAGGGAGAGCTCGAGATTTACTCGAGTGAATGAGGTGCTTACCTCGGGTCCACTTCCTGATGTTTTTGCCTAATCACTTTTAGTATTTGAATTAACAAAGTTCAACATTTATTTAAGTAAATAATGATTGGTTAGTTTAAGTTAATATTTGATTTAAAGTTACTAAAAGAAGGTTAGTAAAGGTAAGGATAATTAATGAATATAAGGTAATTATAAATGTAAATTAATTTATACCTGAAATTAAATTAATAACTTTAAATTAAATTTGTAATTAGAAATTAATCTTGTGTTTAATCAATTCAACTTAAGAAATTTAATAAATTACTTAAAGTTAATTAATTAATTAATAAATGGTAGTTAACTTAAATGATTAATTAAGGATTAAATGATAAATTATTAATTGATAATAAATGATTAATTAAAATAATTTGTGATAATTAAATAAGTAATTAAATTTTATTAATTAATAATTAAGTTATTAATTAATAATTAAGAATCAATTAATTAAGTGAGTAATTAAGTAAAAATCAATAAATTTAATAAGTTAATTAATCAGTAATTAATTAAGCAGAATAAAGTAGTTTATTCCTAAGTAATTAATTAAGTTATGTTAATCAAACCAGTTTGATATGAATTAATAATTCTGTTTGATTGACTCTAATATCTGTTTGATGATATTTTGTGATATGCTGTGATACATTCTGGATATATCTGTGATGACTGTATATGATTTATCTGCGATATCTGTTATGTAAATGCTCAATATTGAATTAAACTGTTAAGAATTAATAGACAACTTGGCCCTTAAAATGGCGGTTGGATTTCGATGAGACTGGGATCGGGTATCAATTCGATATTCCGAAAACCACATCGATCCAAAATAAACGTTAGGTCGTGACATATAAATTGGTGATCGAGATGGTGTTTCAGAGTGCAAGGGTTTTCGTCGTTAACTCTGAGGGTGATTCCAAAATGAGTATAACGAGATAATGCCTTCGGTTTCGTTCGAACCCGGAACGAACTTGTATGGATTGAATGCTTTCAGCACATCGTCAGGCGGACGATGAGCATTCTAAGAATAATGTTCTATAAAGGTAATCGCAGCCTCAAGCCTCATCAACCGGGAATGGCTAAAACAGGGAAGATGCAGCAAGGTTAGGTGGGTCATGCCCAAGCAGGACAAGGTATACCCCTGTCTAGATGTCCCTTTATTTCGGCTGTGTGAGCAGTTGTTGCCCACAACCGCGGGGTTATCTTGTTCGGGACTGTTCAGTAAGGAATGGTTCTGGCCTTGTGTTGTAGGGGGTCGGGAGTGATCCTCGGTACGGTGATCTAGGCCCCATACTGTGACGGGCGGTACCCCAGTAGCCCTGCCATTGTTGGAAACCCATTTTCCCTACGGACCCTATGGTTTTGATTTGTATTACCCACTTTCGTGGCTAGTAGCTGGAATTTAACAGATGTAACAATTTCGTCTGTTTTCTATTTACTTAAAAACCCTAGACACTATTATAATATCACTGGATTTCCTATAAAATGTTTTGGTTAGCGTAAGGTAAAAACTTACCCGTATTTATTTGTGGGAAGTCTTACGTGATACCTTTGTTTTCAAATGATTTTTCAAAGTTAAACAATTTTAACCCGTTTACTCACACCAGACCCATGTCTGATCTGGAGTTTATATTTTGTTTTTTATAAACTCTTGGGTACTCAAATTTTTATGAGTAGCCAAGTGATAGGTATTTGGAATATTGATTTCCTGGAGGAGCTTTGGAGAAGAAGACCAGACGTATGTATCTATATATATGTAGTTCCGCTGTGTAGTTAGTGCATGCTGTATTTTGGATGTATGTATGGACATATATGTATATGACAATTCTGTTGTATGATATTGTATAACTTTGATGTATGTATAACATTGTAATAGTTATGTGATGTATTATATTTTGTTCCATTCCGCTGTGAGATTATGATGTTGTTATTCTTTCTTTCTATTCTTTTCTATTTCTATCCCTTTCTTTCTTAATGATGATACGTCTTTCTGGGGTTTGAAAGGCGGGTCGTCACACTCTTCTTCTTCAGAATCTATGGCTTGTGATGATTCTTCAATAACGATGAGATTGGCATGGTTATCCATAAGGAATTTTTATAGATTCCTAAGGATTCTGCCTTGCCTATCTTGTTCTCTTGCCATTCGTAGTTGACTAACTTGAACCTTCGTCACCATTTGAAGCAAATCTTTCATCTTCTCTTGTAATTTGATGACTCGTATGTGTGTGGATCTTTGAAAAGGACTAAAATGAAGAGAAGTGGATCGTTGCAATTTGATGATTGTTTTAGAAGTTTGCTACAGAGAATAGAACGAGAAAAGGAGTAAAAGTCGAAATATATAAATATATAACTAAATAACTAATTTTAGAGGGAAATTTAAAGTTGAAAATCACGGCTAGTATGTCGACATAGGGGGATGGGTCATGTTGACATGCCTAGTGTAATTTTTGAGAAATTTTTATTTATATTAATTATTAATTATACTTGTATTATTTATAATTTATATTTCATTTAATGAACATATACCTAATTCTCTTCTAAATTTAGTAAAGTTTTGTTCATTTAATGGTTTCGTTAATATATCAGCAATTTGTTTTTCAGTATTAATATATTCAAGAGTTACGACTTCTTTACTTACATTATCTCTAAGAAAATGACGTCTAATATCAATAGGTTTTGTTCTAGCATGATGAGTTGGATTTTTAGATAAGTTTATCGCACTAGTATTATCACAATAAATTGGTGATTTAGTTATAGTTAATCCATAATCTTTTAAAGTTTGTTGCATATATATAACTTGGGAACAGGCCATAGCAGCAGATATATATTCTCCTTCAGTTGTTGACAAGGACACAGTATTTTGCTTCTTACTAAACCAGGAAACCAGAGAATGTCCTAGTAAGTGACAAGTTCCACTTTTACTTTTTCTGTCTGATTTACAACCAACGTAATCAGCATCACAATATGGAATTAAGTCAAATACATCGTTCGTTTTTAGGGTAAAATAACCCATAATCTAAAGTATTTTTTACATATCTTAAAATTCTTTTAATAGATTTTAAGTGAGTTTCCTTTGGTTGAGATTGGTATTTTGCACAGAGACATACACTATGTATGATATCAGGATGACTTGCTGTTATATAAAGTAGAGAACCAATCATTCCCCTATATAATTTTTGATCAACATCTTTTGATTTATCTTCTTTACTTAAAGCTATTTAGTTGTTATCGAAGTTGGTTTCCCATCAGAAGTGGTCAATCCAAATTTATTAATTTAATCCTTTGCATATTTTTCTTGGCTAATGAAAATTCCTTTATCTATTTGTTTGATTTGAAGTCCTAAGAAGAAACTTAGTTCTCCCATATGACTCATTTCAAATTCTTTAGTCATTATATCTGAAAATTCTTTATTCATTATGTTATTAGTTGATCCAAATATTATATCATCTGCATATATTTGTACTAGTTGAATATCATTTTTGTTTCTTTTAATCAGAAAAGTTGTATCTATTTTATCGATTTCAAAACCAGATTGTAGTAAATAAGATCTTAGTCTTTCATACCAGGCTCTAGGAGCTTGTTTCAGGCCATGTAAAGCTTTCTTTAATTTATATACATGATTTAAAAATTTATTGTCTTCAAAAAGTGGAGGTTGTTCAACATAAACATCTTCTTTTACAAAACCATTTAGAAAAGCACTTTTAAAATCCATTTGATATAACTTAAAATAATCGTAGTTTGCGAAAGCAAGTAAAATCCTAATAGCTTCTAGTCTTGCTATGGGTGCAAATGTTTCGTCATAATCAATTCCTTCTTCTTGACAATAACCTTACGCGACTAAACGAGCTTTATGTCTCACGACCTCACCAAATTCATTCATTTTATTTTTATAAACTCATTTTGTTCCAGTTATACTTTTATCCTCGGGTCTAGGGATAATTTTCCGAACATCATTTCTGGTGAATTGATTCAATTCTTCTTGCATAGCAAGAATCCATGAATCATCAGAAGATGCTTCCTTTGGATTTTTAGGTTCAATAGTTGATATAAAAGCTACATTAATCATACTATTTAGTTGATTTCTTGTTTTAACTATAGATTCAATATTTCCTAGTACATTTTCTACAGGATGATCTTTTAATAGCCAAATTCTTTTATTAGGTTGAATGATTTCACAATTAGTTTCATTAGGTTCATTATTTAAAGTTACAAAATCTCCTTCATCTTCTATTTGTACGGTATCTTTAAAATTTTCATCAAATGATACATGCATTGTTTCTTCAATAATGTTAGTTCTTAAATTATAAACTCTAAATGCTTTAATTCTATTAGAATATCCGATAAAGATACTTTTGTTGGATTTGGGTTCAGATTTATCTAAATTATCTTTTGTGTTAAGAATAAAACACTTACTACCAAAAACTTTAAAATAAGCTACAATGGGTTTCTTATTGTAAAGTAATTCATATGGTATTTTATTAGTTAATGGTCTAATTAAAATCCTATTTAATATAAAACACGCTGTAGCGACTACTTCAGCCCAAAATATTTTTGGTAAATTACTATCAGAAAGCATTGTTCTAGCACACTCTTGAATCCTTCTATTCTTACGTTCTACCACTCCGTTTTGTTGTGAAGTTCTTGGAAAGAGAAATTATGAGTAATTCCTTTTTGATTACAGAATTTCTCAAAATTTTCATTTTCAAATTCTCCACCGTTATCACTACGAATAGTTTTTATTTTTAAAGAAAGTTGATTTTGAATTCTTTTAGCAAATTTTTTAAATTTAAAAAGAATCACTTTTAAGTTTAAGAAAAATTGTCCAAGTATATCTAGAATAATCATCTACAATTACAAAAACATATTTATTGTGATTAATTGATTGAACTTGAGATGGACCAAATAAATCTAAATGAAGTAATTCTAGAGTTTTAGAAGTAGAAATCATATCTTTTAATTTAAATGAACTTTTCTTAAGTTTTCCTAATTGGCAAGCATCACATGTACTATTAACTTTAAAGTTTAACTTAGGAAGACCTCTAACTAAGTCAAGTTTTGATAACCTAGATAACCGTTTGAAATTTAAATGGCCAAATCTTTTATGCCAAATCCAGGGGTCACTTGTGTTAGCCAAAAGACATAAGTTATCATTTGAAACTTTTATACTAAGAATGTAAATGTTTTTCTTCCTAATTCCTTCAAAGATAATATTTGACTTATTATCTTCGATGTGACACGTACCTTTTCCAAATTTAATTTTAAATCCTTTATCACATAGTTGACTTATACTAAGCAAATTATGTTTTAAATTCCTAACTAGCAAAATATTACAAAAAAGAGGAGTTTTAGAATTACTGACATTGCCGACCTTAACCACATATCCTTTTGAGTTATCTCCAAAGTTGACCAATCCACCATCTTGATATATAATGTCATTGAGTATCTCGGGATTTCCAGTCATATGTCTTGAACAGCCACTAACAAGTATTCATTTATCTTTCTTCATTTACACAGTTTGTCCATTGGTTGTTGATTCTTCAAAAGCCATGTAACATGTCTGTTCCAGCATAACAAACCAATTCGGTAAATAACTTGATTTTTACAAAAACTATATGAAGACTTATGATACTTTGATGAAATGCATAAATTCAAACTAGTATTAACAAAATTTCCTAAAAATGTCATTTTTTAACTTTTCAAGTTTCAGATTACGAAAACTATGAAAACCTACGCTCTGATACCAATTGAAAGGGAGTGCGAATCAAGGATCTTAAGGCTAATTTAACACTAGAGGGGAGGGGGGAATAGTGTTTAATTGATTCAAAGACTTATATGAACTAACTTAAAATTATGACACAAAAAAAAATGCAAAACTTAATCACAGAACAATTACTGAATTAAACACAGATGTAGAAAGTAAATAAAAACAGTAAAGGGAAAAAACATACCGGATTTTATATTGGTTCGGAGTTACCCTACATCCAGTCCTGTACCAAGGCAAACCACATCATACAAATTTTTACTATACCAATGTAGAGACTACATTCCTTAATTTCTAAAGGCCTTGAGGTGCCCTCCTGTCTCATGAGTCCGAGGCAAACTCTCTTGATTTATGGGCACAAGATTGCCCAATTGATTTCCAAGCATAACCACAGCTTATAGAGAGACTCGTTAAAATTTTGATTACAAATTGATCCTATAACTCTGAATAGCACTTTGTGTTGAATATGCGCTTATATGTTTTTGTTTGATGATAATAAACATATATATTCATTTAAATGTATTTGGTTATGTACTATTTTGTTTTGCATAGATTAAATAAATATTTGTTGAATAAAATAAATTATACAGAATTTGAATTTGAATTCAAACAGAACAAGTTACACAGATTTTGAATTCAAACAGAAATTTTATTCAAACAAATATTTATTACAATCTTGAATAGTACAAATTCATGCTCTCACTATACATATACATTTTTGATTACATCACGATTACATCACAAATATTTCAATTTACATTTATAACCTCACTACATATCACTCACACTCGTATTTTGTCTTCAACTGCATTCCGGTTTGAATCCAGCATCTGAGTAATCTGCAAAAATATTCTCAAACGCAGTAAAATTGAAAGAGACATATTTTTGAAATTTGAAAGAAACGATGATTTTGAAAACATTGTTTGCCTCAGTTATTTGGGTTGTTCGTCATCATTTTTGACTGTGCAATATCTGTGCATATCAGTATTTTTATCAGGAACAGGCAATTATAAGTGGCTGCAGTACACACGTGTACATTCGTATACGTGTGCACTGCCTCGCCAACTCATATACGTAGCCAAAAATAGCAAGTGTGCAAGCACAACTTCACAACAAACAAGGCAATGCACTATGCAGTGTACAACAAGTCCAGCCAGTTCAACAAAGATCAAGTCATGGAGTCGCAGTCACAATAAAACTGCAGTGGAACAGTTGCAACATAAACGAAAAGACCATACAACAAAGCAACTGCCACAAGACCACACAGCAGTATACATGAATACGACAACAGTACCGGATATAATACGCACAAGCGAAGAACCAAAGTCAGGCATGTACAACAGGTCAGAGACAACACTCAAGTACACGAATGAAACAACAAACTACAGAATCAAGTTCAAGCCACAAGTGTACATGAATACAACTCGACTGCAACAGTACAGTCATGAAGACTGCAAGAACATGAACATAGGATCAGTCAACAAGGCAACAATGCAGAGAACTGATACAAACTAGAATGAAAACTGCACTAATCCAGTTTCATTTTTTTTCTGAATCAAGTGATACAAGGTCAGGGAAGCAAACAGTGAATGGGGCAAAGCACAAAAGTGCACAGCAACACAGTAGTAAGACTACAGCCACAGATAAGCACATGAATACAAATGAATCAAGTCAGGCATGAAGACAATGCCAACAACAAAAACAACAAGTCCAGTTACAACATGGTGAACAAGACACAGTGCTGAGCACATGCAAACTGCAATGAATAATGCAACAGAGACCTGCATACCAGATGTTCAAATGAAGTTCAGGTAAAGGTTATGGAGACACATAGAGCAGTCATAATGAAACTGCAGTGAAGCTACAAAAGGCTACATGAAGTATGCAAGTCCATTCTCTTCATCAAACAACATAACAGCAAATACCACATGCCAATGGAGAAAATGTATCACTAGCAGGGATGAACACTCGAGAATGGACAAGTCACGACAGCTACTCAATGATACAGTAGCAAACTACAGTGATGCAGCCAGTACCAAGCTACATGAAGAACCAGAATACATGTACAGGAGGATAAATGCATATTATCACAAGTACATATACCAAGTGCATGACTAAACTAACAAATGCAAACTCAGTAAACATATATGCACATGAACAACATGACATGAACAATGCAAAACAACGAAACAGTGGCAACATGCTCGAAGACTACAGATGAAGCCAGAGACAGTGTAAGTACAGGTGAACAACGACTTCAAATTCAAGTGCAGACCAGAGGAACCAGTGAAAATAGTGGACATCAAGTACACAAATTCAATTACAAGAACATCACAAGTTGCCAACATACACTTCAGATCAACATTAATGAATGTATATGACTACACTGACACAAAACACAAACTCAAGCAAATGCAACAAAGATGCAAGCTGCAGTATACCAGAAGTATACAAGTACAGGCCGCAATTAACATACATATGAAGCAATTCAAATACCAACTGCAAGTTCGACAAGCAACTGAAGGCAACAGGTCCAGTGCCAACAAAGAATCAAAGATCAATATAATGCAAACTACACAAAGACCAAGTATCAATGCAATGCACAGCAAGGTATAACAAAGTCAAGGGCATATGAAGACAGTGTAAACATCACATTGAAACAACTCGAACTCAACTGGAAAGTACTATCAGAGATGAACATAAAAAATGGTCAGAGCCGTAGTTTACAGAAGTCACAAAATCAAAACAGTGATCATGCCGTAGTCAACAACGTGATGACCAAGAAATTGATTCAAAGCCGTGAGTAGCACGTTGTTAAATTATATCAGGAAAGACTTGCGCAACTGGTAATTAAGAATTTAGGAAAGTATCAAGTTAATTCGAACGAATTCAAGAGTCTCGAATTCATATAAAAACCAATCCCAATTCACATCATTGGCTATCGAGTTTAATCAAGTACAATCAAGTTAAAGCAAGCAATTGAACCAGCAAACGAAGAATTACATACCGCAAATTCAACGAACTCGGTCATCAGAAGAAGCAGCTGCAACAATTCACAATTTCAAAGTTAACCACAATCGAATATCAGAGAACAAGCGACGCAAGCCATCAAATCAGATAATCAACATAAGCGAAGCAGTGAGCAAGGGCAACAATCTAACATCAGAGAAGCAAGAGCATCTCAAATCAGAACGAAGCCCTAATTCGAGAAAGAGCCGAAGCCCTAATTCAACAAAGAGAGGCCGACATTCTTCACTGAGCAAAAGAAAGTAGCGGGTCATTAGATCGTGTTCAAGAATAGTGGGCCGGCCTGCTTATTAAAAGGGGGATTTAATTTTAATTTTATAATAGGGTTTTTAGTTTTTATAATTGAGCAAAAATTATGCATTCACATTCGTATTTTAATTTTTGCTCCTGCGGTTATTTTTGAAGTTGTTTTATTTTCTTTTCAAGTCGAAGAATCTGTAAATCACCACCTAGGGATTAGGTAGTGTCAGATTGTCTATTTAGAATTAGTTCAGTGAGCAGGGAGTGCGAGTTTGCAAAGCTCTATAGGCGGGAGCAGTGTTTGCGAGTGAGCGAAACTCTATAGGCGGGAGCAGGGTGTGCGAGTCTAGTAGAGTGTTTGTGAGCGGGAGCAAAAGGGTCTGCGAGTCTAGTAGAGTTGTTGTAAGCGTGATACTGTTTAATTCTAATAGAAATCTGTGAATGCAGCAGTAGGCAGGGGTTGCCGAAGCTGGGTAAATTTTGTGTGTGATTTACTTTTCAGCATATTTATTTCTGCAGTTTATTTCTGTGTTTAAATCGAGAAAATTTGCTATAACCCTATTCACCCCCCCTCTAGGGTTAATCTAGATCCTACAAGTGGTATCAGAGCCCGGTATATATTTTATTTAACTCTAGAGTCATGAATCCGTCAAATAATGCTTTTTCTGAGGGGCAATCTATCGTTAGGCCACCCATGTTTAACGGGAATGATTATGCTTATTGGAAAGTTAGGATGAGTATTTATCTTAGTTCCGTTGATTATGATGTTTGGGATATTATTGAAACTGGCTATAAACCTCCCACTATAATCGTTGGTGGTACTGAGATTCCTAAACCTAAGGATAGATGGGATGCTAACGATAAGAGATTGAAAACAACAAATGCTAAAGCCATGAATGCTTTGATATGTGCTCTTGATAAAAATGAATTTAATAGAATTTCTCATTGTACAACAGCACAGGAAATTTGGCACACTTTGGAGGTGACACACGAAGGAACTTCTCAAGTCAAGGAGTCTCGTCTAGCCCTATTCAGCAATGAATACGAGAACTTTGTGATGGACAAAGGCGAGAACATAAAAGACATGTTTGGACGCTTTTCAACTTTGGTGTACAACGCTAGAGCACTTGGGAAGGTATTCACTGAGGTAGAGCTTGTGCGGAAGATACTACGAGTCTTACCAATGAACTTTGAGGCAAAAGTCACGGCAATCCAAGAATCGAAAGATCTGAGTAAGCTAAGCATGGAGGAGTTGATTGGAAACTTGATGACATATGAGCTTGAGCTAAAAGCAAAGGAAGAGCGCAACAACTCCGAACCAAAGAAAAAGACGATTGCCTTAAAGAGCAAAGAAGAAAGCGATGAAGAAGATCCAATTGAAGAGCTTGCAATGGCTGTCAATAATCTTAGAAAATGGTCGAAATTCAAGCCACACAAGAAGAAAACAAATCGTAATAGGCCAAAAGATTCTGACAATTCCGATAATGAACCGACATGTTATAACTGCAACAAGCCTGGCCACATCAAACCAAAATGTCCACTTCTCAAAAACAACAAAGGAAAGAAAAAGGCGAAGAAGGTATTTGCAGCGACTTGGGATGATGAAGAAGGAGAAGAAGCTTCGGATAGCAGCGTAGAGGAGGCTAACTTGTGTCTTATGGCGAAATCAAATTCAGATTCAAGCTCAGAGGAATCTAGTGAGGAAGGTGAGTATTCCTATAGAGATCTTGTTTTTATGTGTTCTGATCTTACTAAAGTAGTTGATGCTCTTGAATCTAAAATTGAAAAACTGAAAACTGATAGGAGAGAACTTGCCCGTAAAAATTTTAGGTTAGAAACTGAACTTGAAAATATTCAAAACCTAGAATGTAAAAGATGTAAAGTTTTAGATTCAGAATTGACAAAACTTAAGAATAACTCTGAGAATCTTGAAAAAGAAAACTTGAATCTTAAGGAAACCATCGACACTAGGAAAAAGGATTTTATAAATCGATGCACCTCACTTGTCACTGAAAATACAACACTAAAAACCAAAGTCCAAGATCTTGAGAAATCTTTGAATAACTTTTCAAGAGGCGAAAAATCTTTCAACATGCTATTGGGAAATCAAATTTTTGCTAACAACAGAAAAGGACTTGGTTTTGGGAAAACACAAGCTGAGGATAATGCAAAAGGGAAAAGTGTCTTTGATATATGTGAAATAATTGGACATCATTCTGAAAATTGTAGTCATAGGAACAAGAACACAAAATTTATACAAGTTTGGGTTCCTAAGAATTCTACAAACAAATTTCATGTCTATTGGAACAAGAATGAAAAGTCTAAACAAGTTTGGGTTCCAAAGGGTTTGTTTATTCATAATGTTACTGCCACTAACAATCATGGACCTAGAAATAGGTCACAAAAATCTTTCATCGTGTAGGTGTGGTGGCAGGCTAAGGAACGACAACGGTGTTCTCTGGATTTTGGTTGTTCCAGAAACACAACGGGCAACAAAGCAAAGTTCCTTAGCCTAGTATAAAGGTGACAGAATCACAATGGGCAATCACGTAAAATTATCGCAAAGGTAAAACAGGTGAAGGTATAATTCTGTGATTATATGCACCATATTCTGAATTAAATCATCCAAAATTGTGATAATGAGATGATGTCTTTAATTCTGACTTATTCTTAATTGATATGATTTCTTTTGACTTGTTCTTACTTTGATTTGTGTTTAAAAGAAGACCAACCATCCTTTCATCATTGAATTTAATTTGTTTAGTCAAATGATGGTATCTTATTGATCCTTGATTACTCATGCTACACTTAGACATATTTTGACATTTTGATCACTGCTTGTAAATTTGCACGATTTCAAACTTATGTGAAAAAGGATTTTAAGAAATTGTTGAAACTTCAAGAAATTGTTTTTGAAATAATTAAGATGTTGATTGACTGTTGATTACTCATGAATATAATTGTTTATCCTATGGTTTCTGAAATTAACACCATGATGTTTGTTTGAGTGTGAACATGGCTTCAATTCAAAATCCAAAGAATGTCATTTAAATTGTTGCTAAAATTGGGTTTGAAATTTTTGATGCACACTTCATGTATGGTTTACCAAATCCAGTTAGTGATATTTTGGATTGAAAAAGAAATTCAGATGCAATTCATACTAGTAATCTAGTTGATAGAAAACTTACGAGTTGAACGTGATTTATTCATTTGCTGCATCGTTTTTTTTTAAAAAAAAGAAAATATCTGCATATTTTTCACTTGAAATAATTTTTCATTTAGCAGAATTTTTTTCTCATATAACCCCTTCGAGAAAATAATTGTTTGACCATTTTTTTTCAGATTAGTTAATTTTATTTGATTTTAAATGACAAATTCTGACTGATCCGACTCCCTACTAATTATCAAAGAGATAACTAGTGATTGAAAAAGTGATGAGTGTTGATATTTAACATACATTACTCAAGAGAGTATATTTGGAAAATTTCTTTAGGAATTAAAACAAGAATTATAAAACTTTTTGTTGGGTAAAGATTCCATGACCATTTCTATATCTATCATTATTTCTATCGACCATGGTTTATCAAATATTCAATATAGTTTGTCGATGTGTGGTACTATAATCAGGAATCATTTGTTTTTCATGTCATATTCTTTAAATAAATAAATATCCAAAGTATTCACTCTCATTTAAAAGTCCTCACGGTTATGCATGGGTGAATTACTTGATTTTTTTTATTATATGCTTCCATGCTCATTTAAAAGTCCTTACGGTTATGCATGTATGGAACGCATATCAAAAATAAATTGCTTAAATAGACAAGTTGATTCTAATCCCATTTAAAAGTCCTCACGGTCATGCGTGGTTAGAAGATGCTTGATTTCATTTTTTAAAATTAAATTCGAATACTACTAATCTCATTTAAAAGTCCTAACGGTTATGCATGATTAGTAGATATTCAAATTCCTGATAGAAATGTACCACAAGAAGATTCAACTGTATGATTTTATATGAACATCATATCCATCATTTCTAAAAGTGGAATATGCGCCTAACAAGGGTAGTTATGGTTTTTGTTTGATTCTTATTGAAGTTTAATATTTATATTCAATTTGAGATTAATGTTGGATTAATATCGATCACTTTATCTCTATTTTTCTCTCACACTATTATTCTTTTGCTGATAACAAAAGGGGGAGAGAAAAGTTAAGATTTTGTCAAATAGAATCAAGCAAAGGTCAAATAAGTTTTCCATATGCATCTAGGCTCATTTGAATATATTTCTATTTGTATGCATATATGTAGGGGGAGCATCATGTAGAGAGGAAGCATTTAAATAGGGGGAGCAATTAGAGTATATAATTGGTCAAATACATTTAACACGGTCAAAATCTTAAATATATGTTTGTTATCATCAAAAGGGGGAGATTGTTGAATATGCGCTTATATGTTTTTGTTTGATGATAATAAACATATATATTCATTTAAATGTATTTGGTTATGTACTATTTTGTTTTGCATAGATTAAATAAATATTTGTTGAATAAAATAAATTATACAGAATTTGAATTTGAATTCAAACAGAACAAGTTACACAGATTTTGAATTCAAACAGAAATTTTATTCAAACAAATATTTATTACAATCTTGAATAGTACAAATTCATGCTCTCACTATACATATACATTTTTGATTACATCACGATTACATCACAAATATTTCAATTTACATTTATAACCTCACTACATATCACTCACACTCGTATTTTGTCTTCAACTGCATTCCGGTTTGAATCCAGCATCTGAGTAATCTGCAAAAATATTCTCAAACGCAGTAAAATTGAAAGAGACATATTTTTGAAATTTGAAAGAAACGATGATTTTGAAAACATTGTTTGCCTCAGTTATTTGGGTTGTTCGTCATCATTTTTGACTGTGCAATATCTGTGCATATCAGTATTTTTATCAGGAACAGGCAATTATAAGTGGCTGCAGTACACACGTGTACATTCGTATACGTGTGCACTGCCTCGCCAACTCATATACGTAGCCAAAAATAGCAAGTGTGCAAGCACAACTTCACAACAAACAAGGCAATGCACTATGCAGTGTACAACAAGTCCAGCCAGTTCAACAAAGATCAAGTCATGGAGTCGCAGTCACAATAAAACTGCAGTGGAACAGTTGCAACATAAACGAAAAGACCATACAACAAAGCAACTGCCACAAGACCACACAGCAGTATACATGAATACGACAACAGTACCGGATATAATACGCACAAGCGAAGAACCAAAGTCAGGCATGTACAACAGGTCAGAGACAACACTCAAGTACACGAATGAAACAACAAACTACAGAATCAAGTTCAAGCCACAAGTGTACATGAATACAACTCGACTGCAACAGTACAGTCATGAAGACTGCAAGAACATGAACATAGGATCAGTCAACAAGGCAACAATGCAGAGAACTGATACAAACTAGAATGAAAACTGCACTAATCCAGTTTCATTTTTTTTCTGAATCAAGTGATACAAGGTCAGGGAAGCAAACAGTGAATGGGGCAAAGCACAAAAGTGCACAGCAACACAGTAGTAAGACTACAGCCACAGACAAGCACATGAATACAAATGAATCAAGTCAGGCATGAAGACAATGCCAACAACAAAAACAACAAGTCCAGTTACAACATGGTGAACAAGACACAGTGCTGAGCACATGCAAACTGCAATGAATAATGCAACAGAGACCTGCATACCAGATGTTCAAATGAAGTTCAGGTAAAGGTTATGGAGACACATAGAGCAGTCATAATGAAACTGCAGTGAAGCTACAAAAGGCTACATGAAGTATGCAAGTCCATTCTCTTCATCAAACAACATAACAGCAAATACCACATGCCAATGGAGAAAATGTATCACTAGCAGGGATGAACACTCGAGAATGGACAAGTCACGACAGCTACTCAATGATACAGTAGCAAACTACAGTGATGCAGCCAGTACCAAGCTACATGAAGAACCAGAATACATGTACAGGAGGATAAATGCATATTATCACAAGTACATATACCAAGTGCATGACTAAACTAACAAATGCAAACTCAGTAAACATATATGCACATGAACAACATGACATGAACAATGCAAAACAACGATACAGTGGCAACATGCTCGAAGACTACAGATGAAGCCAGAGACAGTGTAAGTACAGGTGAACAACGACTTCAAATTCAAGTGCAGACCAGAGGAACCAGTGAAAATAGTGGACATCAAGTACACAAATTCAATTACAAGAACATCACAAGTTGCCAACATACACTTCAGATCAACATTAATGAATGTATATGACTACACTGACACAAAACACAAACTCAAGCAAATGCAACAAAGATGCAAGCTGCAGTATACCAGAAGTATACAAGTACAGGCCGCAATTAACATACATATGAAGCAATTCAAATACCAACTGCAAGTTCGACAAGCAACTGAAGGCAACAAGTCCAGTGCCAACAAAGAATCAAAGATCAATATAATGCAAACTACACAAAGACCAAGTATCAATGCAATGCACAGCAAGGTATAACAAAGTCAAGGGCATATGAAGACAGTGTAAACATCACATTGAAACAACTCGAACTCAACTGGAAAGTACTATCAGAGATGAACATAAAAAATGGTCAGAGCCGTAGTTTACAGAAGTCACAAAATCAAAACAGTGATCATGCCGTAGTCAACAACGTGATGACCAAGAAATTGATTCAAAGCCGTGAGTAGCACGTTGTTAAATTATATCAGGAAAGACTTGCGCAACTGGTAATTAAGAATTTAGGAAAGTATCAAGTTAATTCGAACGAATTCAAGAGTCTCGAATTCATATAAAAACCAATCCCAATTCACATCATTGGCTATCGAGTTTAATCAAGTACAATCAAGTTAAAGCAAGCAATTGAACCAGCAAACGAAGAATTACATACCGCAAATTCAACGAACTCGGTCATCAGAAGAAGCAGCTGCAACAATTCACAATTTCAAAGTTAACCACAATCGAATATCAGAGAACAAGCGACGCAAGCCATCAAATCAGATAATCAACATAAGCGAAGCAGTGAGCAAGGGCAACAATCTAACATCAGAGAAGCAAGAGCATCTCAAATCAGAACGAAGCCCTAATTCGAGAAAGAGCCGAAGCCCTAATTCAACAAAGAGAGGCCGACATTCTTCACTGAGCAAAAGAAAGTAGCGGGTCATTAGATCGTGTTCAAGAATAGTGGGCCGGCCTGCTTATTAAAAGGGGGATTTAGTTTTAATTTTATAATAGGGTTTTTAGTTTTTATAATTGAGCAAAAATTATGCATTCACATTCGTATTTTAATTTTTGCTCCTGCGGTTATTTTTGAAGTTGTTTTATTTTCTTTTCAAGTCGAAGAATCTGTAAATCACCACCTAGGGATTAGGTAGTGTCAGATTGTCTATTTAGAATTAGTTCAGTGAGCAGGGAGTGCGAGTTTGCAAAGCTCTATAGGCGGGAGCAGTGTTTGCGAGTGAGCGAAACTCTATAGGCGGGAGCAGGGTGTGCGAGTCTAGTAGAGTGTTTGTGAGCGGGAGCAAAAGGGTCTGCGAGTCTAGTAGAGTTGTTGTAAGCGTGATACTGTTTAATTCTAATAGAAATCTGTGAATGCAGCAGTAGGCAGGGGTTGCCGAAGCTGGGTAAATTTTGTGTGTGATTTACTTTTCAGCATATTTATTTCTGCAGTTTATTTCTGTGTTTAAATCGAGAAAATTTGCTATAACCCTATTCACCCCCCCTCTAGGGTTAATCTAGATCCTACACTTTGATCTTCGAGAGAGGGCAGAGAATCAAACAAGAATGAGATTTTAATTTGATTCACTTGAGAATTCGGTAGAATTTCGCCATGATCTTAAAAATATGAAAATTATAGAATATGGATTTGTGGAGAGGAAGAAGTGAAGAAAATATGAAAATAGATGATTGAAAAATTCGTTTGTGAAGCCTATTTATAAAGCACCAACGGTCATAACCATTCGTGAAGAGATTTCAACGAATAGACACTTATTTTGAAAATTGAAACTTTAGAATTCAACAGCTACCATGTCGACATAGGGTATCCCATGATGTCGACATCCCTATGTAAAAAAACAATGTAAAATTTGTTTTTGAAAATGAAGTTTAAAACAAGAGTTTATTTTAAAACAAAAACAAATAATATTTTAAGGCTAGAACATCTTTTTGAAAATTCATTTGAAAAGATAATTTTAAGGATAAAATATTTTGAAAAGCAGTTTTGAAAATCATATGAAAAAAAATTTTGAAGTAGTTTTGCAAGCTTCTTCCAGCAGAATATCTCATCACTTCAGGACTCAAGAACTTGTACAAAACCAGGATGTTCGTGGGTACGTAAGCCACTTGTCGTAGGTTTGTAAGCTACTTGTCGTGGATTTGTAAGCTACTAAGAAGGTAGAAATGGATTCTGTAACGACCCATAATTTTCGATAATTAAATTGGTTGATTTAATAAGTTTTTTATAATTAATTTTAGAAAGAAAAGAAACTTTAAAATTTATAATGAAGTGGATGTTATAAATGAAATGTAACAATGGTAATTAAAGCTAATTATTGATAGGCTGAATGAAATTACAATAAATGAAATAGTGTAAGTGTTAAACTAGGCTATAAATTGAATATAAGAATACAAACGTAAAAATTGAATTTATTTATGAATTAATATATAATGAATGGTAATTGAATAAAATCAATGCTCTGTAAGTAATTCTAATATTGGTTTGGAAGTGATAAACAATAAGAATGTGATTGAGAGTTAATGGCAATAATTGTTATCGGTTACACATATATTTAATCCGCTAAATTGAATTGGAATTTATCGCGACAAATGTAATTAAATATTATGTTAATGTAAATTAGGTTAATATTTGGAAGTAATGCTAGTTTTATTTACAATAATATGATAAGTGGAAATAAAAAGAATGGAAAATCAAGATTTATTAATTTATTGGAATTTAAATTTAATAATTGGATTAATTGAAATTCAATGAAATTAAATATTTAAATATTATGTTAATGGAGGTTAAGATAAAATTTGAGAATATTGATGTAATAGATCATGAACCAATGCTAATTTTCTCCAATTGATAATAATTGATTGGATAATAGGATGCAAGTTAAATTAAATGTAATTATTAGAAATTTAATTGATAATATCTGAATTTACTGAAATTGAACTCAAACACTGTAATTGGTATATTTATTAACTTGAAATTGATATAAGTCTATTTAAATTTTTGTAATTATTTAAGAAATAAAAAATGATGGAGTTTGTGAATTTTAAATTTAAAACGAAAAAGTGATTTAATAAATTAAGTATCAATTTAATTTAATAATGTGAAAAATAGCCATTTTGGCCACTGACTCAGATTTCGACGAAACCAGTATCATCGGATCTGTAACGGTGAATTATTGTAGGATTTCAAGTTTCGTAGCGATCGGGCTTGTCGATTGATCATACGGACTCGAAATGCCTAGAAACCAATTAAATTGAAATCAATTGAAATCAATTGAAATCAATTTGAAATAACTTAATTTTAGCATAACTTCTTCATACGATGGAATTCGGATTTGAAAACTATTCCATTGCGTTTAAATTATTTGAAAACATTTATTTTGGTATATGGGATGACCCATTTTCGTTTCAGAGGCACAATGGGCTTTTGGACTGATATCGTTCAATCAAATCTGATCCGTTCTTCCTATTTTCGACCCTACCTATATATATCTAGTTATACCCTAGCCACTCCTTATTCTCATTTTTCTATACATATAATTTTTTCTGTTGCTCCTCTTTCTCAATGGCAGACAAATTCTCAATTACATATCCAATTGCAATTCAAAATCAAATCAAAAATTTCAAACTGCTTAATATATATAGAATTATATATGGATTTGAAGCTCTCGACGAGCGCAAGTCAAATATATGATTCGTTTTTCAATCTGGGATTCAATGTGGCTATAAATTATTAATCCATTTCAGCCGTTCATCGCTGGACGATGAACTTCACCTGATCGTCAAATCGATGTTACCACGGCATGGCCTTGCGTGTTCATCGGCGTGACTGGTTCACCGTTTCAATGGCTAGATGTTGATGAAAAATTCAACTAGGGTTAGAAAATTTCAATGGCGGCAGTTATATTTCACGTGCTAAAGGGTGGCGCGACCCGGTGCGGCGATCGGTGAGGCTGCCGTGGTGGCCGCGATGGCTAATCTTAAGGGTTAGGACCGGTGGCGTATCGGTTGAGGCGGCGAGATGTTGGTTCTGGTAGCATCAGGTAGAGATGCGTGTTCGATATTCTCGTGGCTGCTAGGGTTTGTTCCAAAGAGTAGTGGTCGATGTGGCCCGTTCCTATTGGTTCGTTTTATATTATTTTTCATTTATTTAAATTTCGTTTTCAAATGTTCTAATCGCAATAACTATTGCATACGATGTCTAATTTACATGCGGTTTCTTTTGCTAGGAATGTATTGAAATTTTGGACATTTTGGCACTTGTTTGGTCGGATTCTAAGGCTGTTTAAATTTTGGGTTTAAATTGGATTTAAATTCAAAGGTGAGTGTTTTAACCCGCTCACAACTTCTAAAATTTCTTATGTTTGTCAAATTGGTTTATGGTATGATTAGAAATTTATTTATACTGTTTGGCATATTTTTAATCATCATCTTAGTTAAATTGAATTTATTTGAATTAAATTGTTATTTAATTTATTATTGCATATAAACTACTAGTGAAATTGTTATTTTATTTATTATTGAATATAAACTGCCAGTAAATACCTGTTAATTATTATCTGTTCTATATTGATGTTATCGATTTAATTGGATGATGATTGTGATAAATATTTGATGATTGATATTGGATGAATGGATGTTGTATCTTATATTTTTATAAACTGCAAGTTGTTATTGGTTTTATTTCATTCGGGGTTACGGTTTGATATGATATATAACCGTATTTATATTTTAAATTACGAAATGAAATGATAGATATCCGTATCACTTGACCATAGGATAGAAAATTATATACAGACACCGTCGGTCTATATATATAAATATTCTGGAATTGATTTCTATGGTTTTGGAAAGAAATATACGGTTTATAAATACTGATTTTTGATGTTATATAAATATTAGTTTATATATAGTTAAATTCTTGAATTTAAGCTATGTATAAATTTGTTTAATAAAAATAAGTTTAGTAACATAGTTTGATTTTATTAAAATATAATATGGGTAAGTATTCAAATTATATTTTAATATAGAGTGCATAATGATTTAAATAAATTAAGGTTGGCAGATAAATTTGAAATTTATTTGAAATTGAATTTAGTTAAGTATTAAACTCAAATAAGTTTGAGATGAAATGTATTAAATTTGAGATTTTAGAAGGTATAATTTTTATAACTTGATTTTGGTATAAGGTGAATTAAATGAATATTCCAATTATGAAAAAATTGAAGGAAATAATTAGTTATTTGTAATTTGAGTTTTATTCAAATGATAATGGATTTATCAAGTAAATGTTTCGAGACTAAATAATAGAAAATTGAATTTGATATATGTATATATATATATATGTATATGTATGAAGTTATCAAACTTAGCTTCAAAATTGTTGAATGCTTAAAGTTTGAAATATACTGAATTTGAAATGGTTTATTTTGTGGATCAAATCTGTTTTTGAAATCAACAAAATTTGGAATAGTTTATTTGGAAACTGAATTGAATTGAAATTTATGATTTGGGATTTGGCTAAATTAAAATCTAGAAATTCGAATTGTTTTAGAATTGATTTGTGAAATTTAAGAAGCTATTTTATTATATACAGTATTTTAATATTTAAACCATTTAAGTGGTGGAAGTTATGTTTCAAAGTTATGAAGTTCAAAGTATTATGATTTGAAGGTGTTATATTTCAAGTGTTTAGATTTCGGAGTGTTATAACGTTGGAAGTGCTATGATTTTGGAAAAGGATATATTTGGAATAAAAATGATATTATATTGGTTTGGATTTTAAACAAAATTGACATCATATTAATTTCATTTTTAAAACGGAAATGACATCGTATTTATATGGTTTTGAAATGGATATTATATTCTGGTTTTGAAGTATAAATTATTTTAAAATAACCGCGGTGTTATAATAACGTTTGGTTGTTGCAGAGACAGGGATCAGAAGTTGGCATACTCTCTGCCAACTCCGAAAACACTTTAACAACCGTGTACGCGGTGGAGATTCCAAATGAAGTAGGATAGTGGTGGTGTAACAACCCGGAAATTTGTGAAAAATTTATTATCATCAATAAACGAATAATATTGACAGCTAATTGTTGTTTGTTGTTGGAGTTTATGGAATCGGTTAAAATTTGTTTGAAATTGGTTAAATTGTTTTACAGGCTTTAAAATTAATATTGGGCCACATTTTAATTGGTCTGTGAATTTATCCAAGGCCGATATCACCATCCCTATACCCAGTTTCTTTCATTCGAACCCTAAGCAAAAATCTAACAGAGGAACAAACCCTAAACAAAAATGGCGGCCTCGTCCTCTTCTTCGTCCCCATGTGTAAACTAGGGCTTTGTGACATTCGTGGTCGCCGCTTTCTGTGGATCGATCAGAGGATGTTTCTCGTTGCTAGCTTTTGTCGATCATTCATCTCGTGAGGGCCATGGCTTTGACTCTTCTTCTGTTCGAATACGGCTGCTCCAATTCGTGGCGAAGGTGAGTGATTCTCTTCACTCACATCTACATCAAATCTCATGTGTATATAGGGTTTGAATTCCTATATTTTGTTCGTTTGAATTTGTGATTGAATTCATTTCGGCAGTTCGACTTTGTTTTGATGTTGATGATTTTACTCGATTTAGTTCGATTCCTTGATTGCTTAGTTTTCATGGTCACCACCGTTTCCTGTGACTTCGGCCATATGAATTTTGTGTATCGATTTGGATTAATTTCGTGGTCGCCACGAGGTGGATTTCGAGTTGACTTCGACTTGTCATTGTTGCAGTCTTGGGTCTGTTGTACTTCATGCTAGCATTAACTTGTCTCGAATGCTCTTTACTGTATCAATTCTTGGTTGTTTTTCCATGTGACATTGTATCAGGCTGGAAATTTACTTTCATTTTCTTGTTCACTGAACTGATAGCCTACGAACTGAGGTGTTTGTTCCATTGATCCATTTGGGTTGAACTCTTTTGCACTGTACTTGATGGAATTTGGTCCGATTACTTTTCGGTGCTTCAGTTTTGATTATTGTTTTACACTGTTCGTTTTTTTCTTGGTCATCTCTGTTCGAATTTTGGTTGTACCTGCCTATTACTCAATTTATGGGATTACTTTGATTTGTTCTTTTTAGCAAGTACTTCGATCATATATCCTCTGTTCTTTATTATTTTGCTTTGAATTGTTATAGTGGCATTTGACATCACTTTGTATACATATATCAAGTACTTGCCTGACAATGTTTATTTAGATAAGAAAAGTTTCATACACCTATATGCCTGTACCTATTTCTAGTAGCCTAACTTTTCATACATATATAAACAAGTACTTGCATATATATGTTAGTAACTTTATACCAGCTTCTATTAGTATCTTAGCTTTGCGTAAGAAGATAAAATTTTCGAAATTTCCCTCTGTAAATGTTTTTATTAGTACATACTTATTGTAGCCTCGACTCTGTTCACTGTTTTATGTGTTCCCCTCATGCTACTTTGTTATCAAGTAACACTTGAGTCTGCACATGCATTTGCCATTGTTTATTCCCTACACCACTTGCATACCATCTGAAGTTTGATATCCTAGCTTGTAGTTCACGTGTCCACATTGAAGTACGTGTAGCATGCTTTGGCATGCTATACATATGTTTCTTTGATCATGTTGGCTATTTGGTCGTCTGCACTTCTGTTTTTGTATAGCCTGGTCTTGGGCTCCTGTCTATGGCATGTGTAGTTTTGTTGTTTGTATGTCTATACTTGTATTTGTATTGCTGGTGCATGACTTCATAGGGTCTGGTTCATGTATACTTGATGTATGCACATTACATATATATTGGGTTGTAGCAGCATATTACTATATTCATCTGGTCTGAGCATTTATGGTATGTAGCTTGTTGTTTACCTGTTGTTGGTCCTTATGTGTCCACTGGTCTGCATTTTTGATTGTTCGACATGAGTTCATATTGTAGTGTGTCTTTGAGTCTGGGCACGTATGCTTCATGTAGTCTTCACTTTTGCCTTTTGACTTCATGTAGCATTTTCTGTTATCAGGTTGCATTTGGTATTGATGTTGTACTTCACTGTATTGATGATTTTGACCACTGTCTGCATATTCACTTGATAGCACTTTGGTCATTTTTAGACTTAACGTATAGTCTGCACTTGCATTCCACTGTTGCATTCGTGTGTACATCTGATTTTGGCGAGGCAGTACACGCGAGCATATACTGCAGCAAAATCAGATTTGATGTTATAATTGATGTTTTCTATTGCTAGAATTGTTTTATGTTGCCAATTCAATATATTTTGAATCGTATGTTGATTTGGTTTAATTTGATGATTTTTTTGATTAATTGCCGTTTAGGAAATTCTGTTGTTTTCCAAATTATCTTCATTTATACTCTTTTCACTTATCTCTACTGATGATTTGAATCTGCTGATTGTTGTTTAATACTGTTAAGTGTTATATTTACCGTTATCCGATTCCTTATTAAAGGATTGGATATACGAGATTTTAGTGATTGTCGTTTATTCATTATTTATTTATTATTGCTTCTGTGCATTAATAACTGAGTTTGAATTAGAGTGACCCGTGTATTATTTTCTTTTGAATTTAATACTCGGGTCAGACCAAGTTATTACAGGTTGTAGATATCCTGCTTTGGGTTGCTGCTAGAGCTATGAAGTCTTTTCATACTTTTTGGAGTAGGCGTTATTTTAGTATAGGATGTTGTATATTCATGTATATTATTCACGATAATGTACTTGTATATGTAACTTCCAGAGTCGACAGATGTAGTTGTATCATATGTATTGTATCACATGTATATCAACTGGCTTCAGTTATATATATACGAGACTTGTGATTATCTGTGTTCCGCACTTAGCTTGTCTGTGTTATTATTATATATATTGTCCTAAACTATTATGAACCATCGTAGTTCGTTTTATACTGGAATTGGATATGTCGATGGGAGTAAATAAATAAGAGATGAAAAATTTAAAAATATATACCACTCCTATCGAGATAACCAATACAGGTGTAAGGCCTAACTACGGATAACCGCTCCTATCCAGCCTTATTCTTCGTAATAACAGACAGTATTTCCTTTAATACTCTTTGTTATTGTGAGCATAGAGGTGGGGCGTCACAGTTGGTATCAGAGCTTGGGGTTTATGGACATAATATAAAACATAACTTGGATGTAACATGTGTTACAACTATTAGTCGATGTTTTAGTTGTGCTTTGAGTCAAAACTAAAGTTTTGAAATTTTGATGAAATTTTTAAATATCTTTATTTAAAAATAAAAGTGAATTTGCGGTATACGTGCAAATTTAGGTTGCACGTTACTGCATTATTTTTACGTTGAATCGATGTTCGGTTCTAAACGTATTTTGTTGTTGTTATTGTTATAATGGAATTTTTACATCGATGCTAAATTTTTAAAGCATGGTGTTTTGTTGACATTATGATGAATGAAAATTCTCTGATGTTATATTTTGATGCAAATTATTTTGATGAGATTTTGACGTTTAGAAATTACTATCGCTTTGACTTCAGTATCCGTCATATTTCAAAGTAGATTTTCAAGCGGTTATCCCGTAATGCTGATTTTGAGATCCATTTCTACGGTGTTTTGAGAAGTACAATTTTCTTATCGAAATTGTCACTAATGTTGCTGTTTTTATCACGAATTTGCAAATCGTTTAAAAAAAATTATGTTTCAAAAATTTTCTGTTTACGTTTTCAAAAGAATGAGGAAGCGATTTAAACGTTTCAGCAAAATCTAGTATTATGACCCCTTTCTTTTACTGATTCGCTTAATTCCGGACTTGTCCGTTTGAGAATGTAAATTATTACTTTTATAAAATAAATGAAATTGTTTTCAGAAGTTTGGCAGTTTGCACTTTCAAAGGAATGAGGAAGCGATTTAAACGTTTCAGCAAAATCGAGGATTATGACCCTTTCTTTTACTGATTCGCTTAATTCCGGACATGTCCGTTTGAGAATGTGAAATGTTATTTATGGAATACACAATTTTGCACTTTCAAGGAAACGATGAAGAGAATTAAACGATTTAGTAAAACTCGTGGTTATGGGACATGTGCGTTTGCTATTTTGGTTAATTCCGGACTCGTTAATTGAAATATTTGATGATTTTCGTGTGCTTTCGAGCCACTATGATGACCTTCGGGTCATATGAGGACCTTCGAGTCAAATACCAGTACCAGACCTTCAGGTCATATGTTGGACCTTCGTGTCATATGATGGGTGCCAAAATTATGATGACCGTACTTGGTAGGCTTCGGCCATATGAGATGCACGTGCGGCGTAGCTAAAATTCGCCATATGATGGGATCGATCCACCTTTTATGTTGATTTTCTAGAATATCTTAATTGATTTCTAGATATTTATTGAATCTAATTATCTGCAGGTAATTAGATATTTGATGTTATGAGTTCTGATTATCGTTTTTGATAATCGGATATTTGTTGTTTCTGATTATCGCTTGTGATAATTAGATATTTGATGTTATGAGTTCTGATTATCGTTTTTGATAATCGGATATTTGTTGTTTCTGATTATCGCTTGTGATAATTAGATATTTGATGTTATGAGTTTTGATTATCGTTTTTGATAATCGGATATTTGTTGTTTCTGATTATCGCTTGTGATAATTAGATATTTGATGTTATGAGTTCTGATTATCGTTTTTGATAATCGGATATTTGTTGTTTCTGATTATCGCTTGTGATAATTAGATATTTGATGTTATGAGTTCTGATTATCTTTTTTGATAATCGAATATTTGTTATTTCTGATTATCGCTTGTGATAATTAGATATTTGATGTTATGAGTTCTGATCATCGTTTTTGATAATTAGATATTTGTTGTTTCTGATTATCGCTTGTGATAATTAGATATTTGATGTTATGAGTTCTGATTATCGTTTTTGATAATCGGATATTTGTTGTTTCTGATTATCGCTTGTGATAATTAGATATTTGATGTTATGAGTTCTGATTATCGTTTTTGATAATCAGGTATTTGTTGTTTCTGATTATCGCTTGTGATAATTAGATATTTGATGTTATGAGTTCTGATTATCGTTTTTGATAATCGGATATTTGTTGTTTCTGATTATCGCTTGTGATAATTAGATATTTGATGTTATGAGTTCTAATTATCGTTTTTGATAATCGAATATTTGTTGATTTGAGATTTGATTATCGTTTTTGATAATCGAATATTTGTTGATTTGATTATCGTTTTTGATAATCGAATATTTGTTGATTTGATTATCGTTTTTGATAATCGAATATTTGTTGATTTGAGATTTGATTATTGTTTTTGATAATCGAATATTTGTTGATTTGATTATCGTTTTTGATAATCGAATATTTGTTGATTTGAGATTTGATTATTGTTTTTGATAATCGAATATTTGTTGATCTGATTATCGTTTTTGATAATCGAATATTTGTTGATTTGAGATTTGATTATCGTTTTTGATAATCGAATATTTGTTGATTTGATTATCGTTTTTGATAATCGAATATTTGTTGATTTGATTATCGTTTTTGATAATCGAATATTTGTTGATTTGAGATTTGATTATTGTTTTTGATAGTCGAATATTTGTTGATTTGATTATCGTTTTGATAATTGAATATTTTTTGATTTGATTATCGTTTTTGATAATCGAATATTTGTTGATTTGATTATCGTTTTTGATAATCGAATATTTTTTGATTTGAGATTTGATTATTGTTTTTGATAATCGAATATTTGTTGATTTGATTATCGTTTTTGATAATCGAATATTTGTTGATTTGAGATTTGATTATTGTTTTTGATAATCGAATATTTGTTGATTTGATTATCGTTTTTGATAATTGAATATTTGTTGATTTGAGATTTGATTATCGTTTTTGATAATCGAATATTTGTTGATTTGAGATTTGATTATCGTTTTTGATAATCGAATATTTGTTGATTTGAGATTTTGATTATCGTTTTTGATAATCGAATATTTGTTGATTTGAAATTTGATTATCGCTTTTGATAATCGAATATTTGTTGATTTGATTATCGTTTTTGATAATCGAATATTTGTTGATTTGAGATTTGATTATCGTTTTTGATAATCGAATATTTGTTGATTTGAGATTTGATTATCGTTTTTGATAATCGAATATTTGTTGATTTGAGATTTGATTATCGTTTTTTATAATCGAATATTTGTTGATTTGATTATCATTTTTGATAATCGAATAATTGTTGATTTGAGATTTGATTATAGTTTTTGATAATCGAATATTTGTTGATTTGAGATTTGATTATCATTTTTGATAATTAAATATTTGCTGATTTGAGATTTCCGATTATCGTTTTGATGATTCGACCTTTGTTGTTTTCTGATTACCGTTTTGGGTAACTAGATAATTGCGGTTTTGCGATTTGTGATTTGGGTTTTCTAATTATCTTTGTTGATAATTAGATTTTACTGTCTTCTAATTATCGTATCTATAATTAGATATTATTGTTTTGTGATTTCTGTATTCTGATTATCTTTTTGATAATTAGATTTTGTGGAGAATTTGTGAATTTCTTTTATGAAATTAAAAGATTTATTTGGCGTTTGTATTCCCGACTTTATTTTTCTAGCTTAACCAGTTTATGTTAGAAAAATAATTGTTATTGACGACTTTATTTATGAAAATTGCTGGGACGCAATTTTTATAAGGAGGGGAGTCTGTAACTACCCGGGAATTTGTGAAAAATTTATTATCATCAATAAACGATTAATATTGATAGCAAATTGCTTTTTGTTGTTGGAGTTTTTGGAATCAGTTAAAATTTGTTTGAAATTGGTTAAATTGTTTTACGGGCTTTAAAATTAATATGGGGCCACATTTTAATTGGTGTGTGAATTTATCCAAGGCCGATATCACCATCCCTATACCCAGTTTCTTTCATTCGAACCCTAAGCAAAAATCTAACAGAGGAACAAACCCTAAACAAAAATGGCGGCCTCGTCCTCTTCTTCGTCCCCCTGTGAAAACTAGGGCTTTGTGACATTCGTGGTCGCCGCTTGCTGTGGATCGATCAGAGGATGTTTCTCGTTGCTAGCTTTCGATCATTCGTCTCGTGAGGGCCACGGCTTCGACTCTTCTTCTGTTCGAACACAGCTGGTCCAATTCGTGGCGAAGGTGAGTGATTCTCTTCACTCACATCTGCTTCAAATCTCATGTGTATATAGGGTTTGAATTCCTGTATTTTTTTCGTTTGAATTTGTGATTGAATTTACTTCAGCAGTTCGACTTTGTTTTGATGTTGATGATTTTACTCGATTTAGTTCGATTCCTTGATTGCTTAGTTTTCATGGTCACCACGGTTTCCTGTGACTTCGGCCATATGAATTTTGTGTATCTATTTGGATTAGTTTCATGGTCACCACGAGGTTGATTTCGAGTTGACTTCGACTTGTCATTGTTGCAGTCTTTGGTCTGTTGTACTTCATGCTAGCATTAACTTGTCTCGAATGCTCTTTACTGTATCAATTCTTGGTTGTTTTTCCATGTGACGTTGTATCAGGCTGGAAGTTTACTTTCATTTTCTTGTTCACTGAACTGATAGCCTACGAACTGCGGTGTTTGTTCCATTGATCCATTTGGGTTGAACTCTTTTGCACTGTGCTTGATGGAATTTGGTCCGATTACTTTTCGGTGCTTCAGTTTTGATTATTGTTTTACACTGTTCGTTTTTTTCTTGGTCATCTCTGTTCGAATTTTGGTTGTACCTGCCTATTACTCAATTTATGGGATTGCTTTGATTTGTTCTTTTTAGCAAGTACTTCGATCATATATCCTCTGTTCTTTATTATTTTTCTTTGAATTGTTATAGTGGCATTTGACATCACTTTGTATACATATATCAAGTACTTGCCTGACAATGTTTATTTAGATAAGAAAAGTTTCATACACCTATATGCCCGTACCTATTTCTAGTAGCCTAACTTTTCATACATATATAAACAAGTACTTGCATATATATGTTAGTAACTTTATACCAGCTTCTATTAGTATCTTAGCTTTGCATAAGAAGATAAAATTTTCAAAATTTCCCTCTGTACATGTTTTTATTAGTACATACTTATTGTAGCCTCGACTATGTTCACTGTTTTATGTGTTCCCATCATGCTACTTTGTTATCAAGTAACACTTGAGTCTGCACATGCATTTGCCATTATTTATTCACTGCACCACTTGCATACCATCTGAAGTTTGATATCCTAGCTTGTAGTTCACGTGTCCACATTGAAGTACGTGTAGCATGCTTTGGCATGCTATACATTTGTTTCTTTGATCATGTTGGCTATTTGGTCGTCTGCACTTCTGTTTTTGTATAGCCTGGTCTTGAGCTCCTGTCTATGGCATGTGTAGTTTGTTGTTTGTATGTCTATACTTGTATTTGTATTGCTGGTGCATGACTTCATAGGGTCTGGTTCATGTATACTTGATGTATGCACATTACATATATATTGGGTTGTAGCAGCATATGACTATATTCATCTGGTCTGAGCATTTATGGTATGTAGCTTGTTGTTTACCTGTTGTTGGTCCTTATGTGTCCACCGGTCTGCATTTTTGATTGTTCAACATGAGTTCATATTGTAGTGTGTCTTTGAGTCTGGGAACGTATGCTTCATGTAGTCTTCACTTTTGCCTTTTGACTTCATGTAGCATTTTCTGTTATCAGGTGGCATTTGGTATTGATGTTGTACTTCACTGTATTGATGATTTTGACCACGTCTGCATATTCACTTGATAGCACTTTGGTCATTTTTAGACTTAACGTATAGTCTGCACTTGCATTCCACTGTTGCATTCGTGTGTACATCTGATTTTGGCGAGGCAGTACACGCGAGCGTGTACTGCAGCAAAATCAGATTTGATGGTATAATTGATGTTTTCGATTGCTAGAATTGTTTTATGTTGCCAATTCAATATATTTTGAATCGTATTTTGATTTGGTTTAATTTGATGATTTTGTTGATTAATTGCCGTTTAGGAAATTTTGTTGTTTTCTAAATTATCTTCATTGATACTCTTTTCACTTATCTCTACTGATGATTTGAATCTGCTGATTGTTGTTTAACACTGTTAAGTGTTATATTTACCGTTATTGTAACATCCGCCTTTTCCCACGATTTAAACCGACACACATGCCGATTCAAACCATACGGAAGGGCGGATGGTTATGGGGTAAATAAGAAAAACAGAGAGGAAAAAACAAAATAGAATCTCACAGCAGAAGGATAAAAAATAATAATAAAATACACAGTTTATAAAACTGTTTACAAAACCTTTGATTCTTCTTTATACCATTAAATATCAGAGTTCACATACCAATAATATCAATGCAGCGGAATACAGTGTAGTGGAATAAAATAGTAGATAGTAATACTACAATCTTCGTCTTCGTCCTCCAGAGCTAAAGTCTTCGATCCTGAAACGCTCGGACTGACCCGAGCGAATTTGAAAAGACAAAAACACTCGAGTCAGAACTAAAAGATCTTATGTAAGTTAAATCAACAGAATAAATATGAGTACAATAACTCAAAAGATGTTCGGGATTTACATTTCTTAAGGATCCGTTAAACTATTTACTATGCAGTATATTGCGCTACTATAGTAATGTCTATTTATAAAATAAACTTACTTTTAAATAGCGTTAAGGGGTTACCCATATAGCCTTTAACACAGAATATATTCCCATAGTCTATACAGTACCGTAATCTCCCCCGTACTGGGCGTCGTCAGAGGGCACTCCATAGGTATGGTACAAAACAAAATCGTATAAGGCGCGCTAGGGTAGGTGACACGGCACAACTAGGCAATGCCAGGGTAGATATACCAATTACGCTTCTGGGTCGATGGTAACGCGTAGCCGCAGCTACCGCCCACCTCGAACAAACTCCCCAAAATCAAAGTAAAAGTGGCCACTGAATCAAATCCAAAGTCAAAGTATAATATCGAAAAGGAGTGTCCAATCAGAGGAATGACCTCATTAACCCGTCGATCGCTCCTGTTTTAGCCACCTTATGCCAACTCACGGGAGTTGGGTCCACGTATTTACCTTACAGGAAAAGTCGCCACCATCCTACTTCATTCTGGAATCTCCACCGCGTACACGGTTAGTCAAAGTGGTTTTCGGTATCGACAGAGAGTATGTCCATATCCGATCCCGGTCTCTTTGCCAACCAATCGTTATTATAACACCGCGGTCATTTAAAAATAGTTTATACTTTAAAACCAGGATAAAATTTCCCATTTCAAAACTAGGAATTACGATATCATTTTAAAAACCCAAAACAATATGATATCATTTTAGCCCAAATATAATTCTTTTCCAAAAAATCATACTGCTTTAAAATTTATAACATCTGGAAACCAAATATTTAAATTATACTTTCAAAGCATAATATTTTGAAATTCATATATTTTAAAACCATAACTTCTAAAACTTGAATGGTTTGGATATTCAACGGTATACGAAATAAATGGTTTAACTTTAAGGTTACTTTGTAAAGAAAATAATTTCCATGGCTTTACAAATATATTTCTTTATTTAAAGTCTAAACCAAAATTTAAATACCACTTTCAAGTTCCAAAACCACTTCAATTTCTATATATATATATATATATATATCCATATGGAGTATTAATATTTCAAAACTAAAGTTGGAATTTATTCCTTCAACCAAATTAAATGTTCTATTATTTAGTCTTGAATATTTACATAAAAATCCATAAATAAAACTCCAATTTCTAGCAATTAAATATTTTCTTCAATTAAATTATACTAGAATATTCATTTTAAATTTACCTTGGAAAAATCCAGTTATAAATATCATACCTTAAAATTTTCCAAACTTAAACATATAATATGAATTATCAAATTCCATTTCTCAATTTTCCCATTTTTATTTAATAGATTTATACACAGCTTAAATTCAAAATTTTTAACTTCATATGTATATATATAGAAGAATAACATTTATAAAATATCAAAATTAAATTTTTTTATAAACCGTATCCCATCCAAACCATAGAAATCACTTTAAAATAATTTATATATAGACCACGGTGCCTGTATAAAATTTTCTATTCTATGGTCAAGTGATACGGATATTTATCATTTCAATCCGCAATTTAAAAATAAAATTTTGCGGTTGTATATCATTTCAAACCACAATCCCGAATGAAATGAAAAATGCATGATAACTTGCAGTTTAATGATATAAAATAAAACATCAATTCATCGACATCATCCAAATAAAAATCATCATCCAATAATAAATCAATATCAATATATATCTGATAACCTATAACAGGTAATGATTGACAGTTATATTCAAAATAAATATAATAACTATTAAACTTAGCAGTTTATATTCAGAAATAAATTTTATAACTGTTTTCTAGCAGTTTATATGCAAATAAATAAATTCTAACTGTCAATCAATATGCAATAAATAAAATAAATTAACCGTTAAACTAAATAAATGTGATTTAACATATATGATGAATAAAACATGCCAAACAGTCATAAATAAATTTCTACTCATATCTAAAATAAATTTAACAAACATAAGAACTTTTAGAAGTTGTGAGTGGGTTAAAACACTCACCTTTTGAATTTAAATCGAATTTAAATTCAATTTAAACTCAAAAATTCGACGTTCTCCGAATCAGTCCAAACCAGCGTCAACAGATCTGGAATTTAATTACGATCCTAACGGAAAAAAATTCGTGTGAAAC
The DNA here is from genome assembly GCA_030765085.1 of Allium cepa. NCBI lineage: Eukaryota > Viridiplantae > Streptophyta > Magnoliopsida > Asparagales > Amaryllidaceae > Allium > Allium cepa. The sequence continues at coordinate 1,051,368,747 of CM060941.1, forward strand.
TGAGGTCGTATGTAGAAGTTACAGCAATTTGATCGAGTTGAAAAATCAAAATTTATATAAATAAAAGAAACAAACACACCTATTTCCCTCAGTCCACGTCACTATCTCCTCATACGCGCACAAACCCTAGTAGCTACAGCAAATCGCGACTTCACTGTGACAGCCGCCAATCGAATCTGCCCTTTTTGCCACCACCCCACGAATTTCGAGAACGATCAGACACCAACGCCAGCTTGCCCTCACCGGGCCGACCCCCTACCTGAGCCGCGACTCCACTCGACCCCCTCTGGCCTACGTGAATGCGTGACCACCGCCGGTCATTCAAACGCTTCTCAAGCCAACTCCAGTCGACTACGACCCCCAATGAAACCACCGATGCGAAGCCCTTGTTCCCCTCTATGCACTGCACACCTTCGATCGCTTCCCGGATGAAGATCCACCGTGGAAATCAAAACCCTAATTTCGACGGCCAGGACTGTTTCGGCCAATACTGGCAAAACCATGATCCAAACTGAAAAACGAACTACACCAGGAGATTATGCACATCGAAAACTTCAACATATATTTTTTTCGGAATTTTTCTGGAGAGTTTGAATTTTCATTTGAAATTTGAATTTAAATAGATCTAGGTTTGCATCCATTGAGGAAGAGGGAGAGTCGAAGAAAAGAACGTACAGACAAAAGAGAATAGAATGGAGGCTAGGGTTTATCACAGTCTATTTATAGACAAACTGTAGTAGGCTAGGTGGGCACGAATTACGAACGTGCCAAACGGTAGTTGGCCCAAAAAGCCCGTTCTAACCCCGGAACGAAATTTATTAAACCCATATATCCAAATAGGTATTTTAAAATATTCTGAACGCGATGGAAAAAGTTTCATGTCCAAATTCGATCGTATGAAAACGTTATGCTGAAAACAAAATTTCCAAATTGATTTCAATTAACTCGATTTCAAGGCGTTTCGCGTTCGTACGATCAAACGACAAGTCCGATTAATACGAAACTTGAAACCCTACAATAATTCACCGATATGGATCCGATGAAACTGGTTTCGTCGAAATCCGAGTCCGTGGCCAAAATGGCTATTTTTATATTCACTAAATAAATTAAAATAAATCATAAAATCCAATTTTTATTTTTAAATTCTAAAATTTGACCAAATTTTATTGCTTTTATATATCTTAATCAATTTAAATGGTTTAACAAGTTTAGGTGTGAATTATAAGTTGATAAGTTTATCAATTGCAGTATTAATTTCTCCACTTCCTTATATTTAGGAATTATAAATTAAATTCTCAAAACCCATTTATTAGATTTTCAACTTTTATATTCTCACCTTTTATCCAAAATAAGGATACCAGTAACATTGGTTCATGATTTCACATCATTATCCTCAAAGTCCATTTAAATTTCAATAACGAAAAATTTAACCGTTAAATTCCTTTTTTATTATGCAATAAATGCAATGGTTGAATTTGATACTCTAATTAAGTTTATAAATCCTGCTTCCTATACTTTAAAACAACCCATGGTCCTATTATAAATAGAATTAGCATAAATTTTGTCTTATAAAATTAACCCTCTACAAATACAAACAAAAATCTACGCTAACTGCACCTTTTAAATCAATTAATTGTAATTGAGTCTACATTAAATGTTATAAATTATAAATTGGAACCTCCATAAATTTGTTTATTGATTTAAAATCTTTTCTATTCAGTAAATAGACATTTTGTGGGTATAAATAACATTTGAATTATAATACACTTCATTAGTGCAGGCTTCATTTCTTATGAATTCCCTTTTATTAACTAGAACATATTAACAAAACAAAATAAATAAATTTAGATTTATTTCAATCTATTTCCATTCTTAACTTAATATACTTAATGAATGGTTAACCTAAATAATTGTTACCCTTTTACATTCAAAATCACTTACAACCATTAATAACAAAAATGTTACCATAGATTTAGATTCAATTAAATAAATTAGATGAATGGGTAGAACTTTGTAATTATCCCAAATGCCAAATATATTTATGCATTAATTACTACTTATTATTATGAATTCATTTATTAATTTACTAGTTGCCTTTGTCATCTTATTTCCTATTTACTACCAAACTTCCTACTTAGTTATAGTTTATCAATATATACATAACTAGGCAAATCAAGTTCTTGTCCTTTCTGTTATTTCAATTAAATCGGGTATGCACAATAGATTGTTAATTAACTTATTCCTACAAAATTATTTACATACATTCAGTTCCAAATTTTATAGAATTAAATTCTAATTACTTACCCCTTAATCCAACATGCATTTAAATATTTTTATTTTAAATAAATTTATTCAATGTTGACATCCACTAAATAAAATTTACTTTCATTTATATAGTTGCAATTCAATTCAGTTATTATTTCATTAATACTATTTCCGCTTTATATCTTCCAGTATAAACAACAAATTATAACTTATAACCACAAACGCCAATTTACGTTATTTCAATCTATTGCCATATAAACATTTAAATTGTTAACCTTTAATTACAGTTACTATATCTCATTCCTACATTTACTCAAATAAAATCTTAAGACTTTTATTTCATTCTAAATTAGATTCGAAATCATATTAAATTAACTCATTTAATATCATCGAATTTAACGGGTCGTTACACTCTCCCCCACTCAAAACTTTTCGTCCCCGAAAAGGAAAAAGAAGGGAGATGGAAGAATAAAACAGTACATCTTATTTCAAATATTAACTTATAAACAATAATTTAATAAATTAATTTCCTTAAATTAAATATACCTATTTTATAATCATTATATCCTTTTATACTTAAATAATTAAAGTTGGAAAACATTTTCAACATAATTCTAAGTCCAAAATTTTCGGAAAATTTTGGCAGAGTCTCCTTTGTACGGAGAGGTTCGGAAGAAAATATAATATCAAAATATAACAATTATATTACATATATTGTCCAAAATATTATATCTCATCATGGGAAAAATATACAAAATAGCGCTATAAACTGTAATCCAAAGCGTACCTATTCGTCGGGCAATTTACGCTTATCATTATGGAACTAAAAGCAGTAGCAGTTGCTTCCATAACCTGCATTTTACTTATAAAAATCCAAAGGTTTAACAATTTATCACAAGTGAAATATTTAAGTGGTTACAATCGCTAACAACAAAGAATACAACGACCATCAATTTCAACAAACCGCATACACAACAAAACAAACAATCATTCAATCAAACAAGCAAACAGTTGTTCGGGTTCAAAACTTGAAATGGTACGGAATGAAAAATAACTATCAAGTGCATCATTTACTCAACAGTTTTAGATGGGACAAAATAGATTATTTATTCATCCAACAACTTCAAATTTCCTTACCCAACCAACCCTAAATCAAACAATAACAATTCAAACCAACAAATCAAATTAGCTCATTATAAATTTTTATTTCATACATTAGCTGTTTGATCTTTTCATTCATATAACAATTTATCTTTTATTTTCATTTATTTTCATTCATATACCACATAAATTATCTTTTTATAATCTACATTTATTTCTAACAACTTTTAATTTTATTTACTCATCAGTGGTTGTTCCCTTTATTTTTACTTATTACTTACCGTTATACATTTTTATTTATTCAGGTTATGTAAGTTTCTTTTATTTGTATTACATTTAATGCACTTCTCAATTTAAATCATTTATTAAATGCTTACATTCTATTATATTTAATTACAGTAACCCTTTTTAATTACACTTAAATTCTTAACCTTATAACCTCCATTCTTTTAAATAAAGGATTTTATTAATTTATTACTTAGGGTTTGCAGTCATTTATTTATATTACCTACTTTCTATCATACTTAAGTTAATGGCCCTACACATCAATCCTTATTTATTAAAGAATTTCGTTTTATTTACCTAAGTTTAAAATCACCTATTTATAATACTTACCTTTAATTATGGAAAAATTTCAAATTTATAACTTAAGTTTATAACATTAAATCCTCATTTATAACAGCAATTCATTGAATACTTCATTATTTCCAAAATTTCTACTTGTATAATATTCTATTCCGATCACTTATTTAACATTTCAACTTTTCATATTTGGTAAGTTATATATGTTAAAGAAAATGCAAAAGAACTTATACAAGTTTTATCTCTTCTTTTAATTAAATTTAATGTTCAACAATATTACTTTTTGTCTCATATGTTAAAATTTTCAAATTTCCCTTTATAACTTTGCATAAATTTTCTTACCTAAATTAGAGGTTTAAATTCATTAATTACTTACCTTTTATTTCACTAAAATAATTTAAACTATTAATTAATGGAAATTGAAGAATTAAATACCGGGTCAAATTTCAAATTATTTTAAAAATAATAGATAAATAATTTCTTACAACTTTTATATCTCTAATTATATTTAAAACAATTAAAATTTTAAATAATTTCAAAATAAATCTGCAGTAGAATTTACCACAGTGGCCTTTCCCCTTCGAAACTCGAAAATGAAAGTCGATGATGCGGCCGCCATCACCAAAATTATTTTCCAGCGACAGAGAGGAAAGTACAAAACTTATTTTCTCCAAAATCTTCTTTAAAACAATTCTTCCGGATTATACTGAAATATTTATATCGGAAAATATTTATAACAATATTATTATACTTCAAAATCCTTTGAAAGCAAATTTCAAAATCCCGGACTTAAGTTCTAAAATTTCCAAATTTCATTGATTTTAAATTCAATCTTATTTACCTATTATATATAAATTTTATTCCTAACACCCAATCTATTGCAACAATATATATATATAATATCATTTAAAAATTTATTTTATATATAGAAAATATTATAGGCAAAATTATTTCATTCACCTATATTAAAACAGATATTATGTCGGCCTGTCCTATTAAGTATTTAGAAATCCCTATTGATGACACAACGTCCCATGCATCAACCGGAATTTATAAATACAAAACGGAACATATTAACACAATATTAAAATCTTTTTATAACACTAACAAATACGTTCTCTCATATATATACACTCAGCGACTCCCATAGGGTATTACTACCCTATTAACAAAGAGTCAAACCCCACAAAGCCAAGGTTTATCGCTAAACCAAAGCTTTGATACCAACTGTAACATCCCGCCTTTTCGCACGATTTAAACCGACACACATGCCGATTCAAACCATACGGAAGGGCGGATGGTCATTGGGTAAATAAGAAAAAACAAAATAGAATCTCACAGCGGAAGGATAAAATATAATAATAAAATATACAGTTTATAAAACTGTTTACAAAACCTTTGATTCTTCTTTATACCATTAAATATCAGAGTTCACATACCAATAATATCAATGCAGCGGAATACAGTGTAGTGGAATAAAATAGTAGATAGTAATACTACAATCTTCGTCTTCGTCCTCCAGAGCTAAAGTCTTCGATCCTGAAACGCTCGGACTGACCCGAGCGAATTTGAAAAGACAAAAACACTCGAGTCAGAACTAAAAGATCTTATGTAAGTTAAATCAACAGAATAAATATGAGTACAATAACTTAAAAGATGTTCGGGATTTACATCTCTTAAGGATCCGTTAAACTATTTACTATGTAGTATATTGCGCTACTATAGTAATGTCTATTTATAAAATAAACTTACTTTTAAATAGCGTTAAGGGGTTACCCATATAGCCTTTAACACAGAATATATTCCCATAGTCTATACAGTACCGTAATCTCCCCCGTACTGGGCGTCGTCAGAGGGCACTCCATAGGTATGGTACAAAACAAAATCGTATAAGGCGCGCTAGGGTAGGTGACACGGCACAACTAGGCAATGCCAGGGTAGATATACCAATTACGCTTCCGGGCCGATGGTAACGCGTAGCCGCAGCTACCGCCCACCTCGAACAAACTCCCCAAAATCAAAGTAAAAGTGACCACTGAATCAAATCCAAAGTCAAAGTATAATATCGAAGAGGAGTGTCCGATCAGAGGAATGACCTCATTAACCCGTCGATCGCTCCTGTTTTAGCCACCTTATGCCAACTCACAGGAGTTGGGTCCACGTATTTACCTTACAGGAAACGTCGCCACCATCCTACTTCATTCTGGAATCTCCACCGCACGGTTAGTCAAAGTGGTTTTCGGTATCGACAGAGAGTATGTCCATATCCGATCCCGGTCTCTTTGCCAACCAATCGTTATTATAATACCGCGGTCATTTAAAAATAGTTTATACTTTAAAACCAGGATAAAATTTCCCATTTCAAAACTAGGAATTACGATATCATTTTAAAAACCCAAAACAATATGATATCATTTTAGCCCAAATATAATTCTTTTCCAAAAAATCACACTGCTTTAAAATTTATAACATCTGGAAACCAAATATTTGAATTATACTTTCAAAGCATAATATTCTGAAATTCATAAATTTTAAAACCATAACTTCTAAAACTTGAATGGTTTGGATATTCAACGGTATACGAAATAAATGGTTTAACTTTAAGGTTACTTTGTAAAGAAAATAATTTCCATGGCTTTACAAATATATTTCTTTATTTAAAGTCTAAACCAAAATTTAAATACCACTTTCAAGTTCCAAAACCACTTCAATTTCTATATATATATATATATATCCATTTGGAGTATTAATATTTCAAAACTAAAGTTGGAATTTATTCCTTCAACCAAATTAAATGTTCTATTATTTAGTCTTGAATATTTACGTAAAAATCCATAAATAAAACTCCAATTTCTAGCAATTAAATATTTTCTTCAATTAAATTATACTAGAATATTCATTTTAAATTTATCTTGGAAAAATCCAGTTATAAATATCATACCTTAAAATTTTCCAAACTTAAACATATAATATGAATTATCAAATTCCATTTCTCAATTTTCCCATTTTTATTTAATAGATTTATACACAGCTTAAATTCAAAATTTTTGACTTCATATGTATATATATAGAAGAATAACATTTATAAAATATCAAAATTAAAAATTTTTATAAACTGTATCCCATCCAAACCATAGAAATCACTTTAAAATAATTTATATATAGACCACGGTGCCTGTATAAAATTTTCTATCCTATGGTCAAGTGATACGGATATTTATCATTTCAATCTGCAATTTAAAAATAAAATTTTGCGGTTGTATATCATTTCAAACCACAATCCCGAATGAAATGAAAAATGCATGATAACTTGCAGTTAAATGATATAAAATAAAACATCCATTCATCGACATCATCCATCATCCAAATCAAAATCATCATCCAATAATAAATCAATATCAATATATATCTGATAATATATAACAGGTAATGACTGGCAGTTATATTCAAAATAAATATAATAACTATTAAACTTAGCAGTTTATATTCAGAAATAAATTTTATAACTGTTTTCTAGCAGCTTATATGCAAATAAATAAATTCTAACTGTCGATCAATATGCAATAAATGAAATAAATTAACGTTAAATTAAATGGACGTGATTTAACAGATATGATGAATAAAACATGTCAAACAGTCATAAATAAATTTCTACTCATATCTAAAATAAATTTAACAAACATAAGAACTTTTAGAAGTTGTGAGTGGGTTAAAACACTCACCTTTTGAATTTAAATTGAATTTAAATTCAATTTAAACTCAAAAATTCGACGGTCTCCAAATCAGTCCAACCAGCGTCAACAAATCTGGAATTTAATTACGATCCTAACGAAAAAAAATTCGTGTGAAACTGAGGTCGTATGTAGAAGTTACAGCAATTTGATCGAGTTGAAAAATCAAAATTTTTATAAATAAAAGAAACAAACACACCTATTTCCCTCAGTCCACGTCACTATCTCCTCATACGCGCACAAACCCTAGTAGCTACAGCAAATCGCGACTTCACAGTGACAGCCGCCAATCGAATCTGCCCTTTTTGCCACCACCCCACGAATTTCGAGAACGATCAGACACCAACGCCAGCTTGCCCTCACCGTGCCGACCCCCTACCTGAGCCGCGACTCCACTCGACCCCCTCTGGCCCACGTGAATGCGTGGCCGCCGCCGGTCGTTCAAACGCTTCTCAAGCCAACTCCAGTCGACTACGACCCCCAATGAAACCACCGATGCGAAGCCCTTGTTCCCCTCTACGCACTGCACACCTTCGATCGCTTCCCGGATGAAGATCCACCGTCGAAATCAAAACCCTAATTTCGACGGCCAGGACTGTTTCGGCCAATACTGGCAAAACCATGATCCAAACTGAAAAACGAACCACACCAGGAGATTACGCACATCGAAAACTTCAACATATATTTTTTTTAGAATTTTTCTAGAGAGTTTGAATTTTCATTTGAAATTTGAATTTAAATAGATCTAGGTTTGCATCCATTGAGGAAGAGGGAGAGTCGAAGAAAAGAACGTACAGACAAAAGAGAATATAATGGAGGCTAGGGTTTATCACAGTCTATTTATAGACAAATTGTAGTAGGCTAGGTGGGCACGAATTACGGACGTGCTAAATGGTAGTTGGCCCAAAAAGCCCATTCTAACCCGGAACGAAATTTATTAAACCCGTATATTCAAATAGGTATTTTCAAATATTCTGAACGCGATGGAAAAAGTTTCACGTCCAAATTCGATCGTATGAAAAAGTTATGCTGAAAACAAAATTTCCAAATTGATTTCAATTAACTCGATTTCAAGGCGTTTCGCGTTCGTACGATCAAACGACAAGTCCGATTGATATGAAACTTGAAACCCTACAATAATTCACCGATACGGATCCGATGAAACTAGTTTCGTCGAAATCCGAGTCCGTGGCCAAAATGGCTATTTTTATATTCATTAAATAAATTAAAATAAATCATAAAATCCAATTTTTATATTTAAATTCTAAAATTTGACCAAATTTTATTTCTTTTATATTTCTTAATCAATTTAAATGGTTTAACAAGTTTAGGTGTGAATTATAAGTTGATAAGTTTATCAATTGCAGTGTTAATTTCTACACTTCCTTATATTTAGGAATTATAAATTAAATTCTCAAAACCCATTTATTAGATTTTCAACTTTTATATTCTCACCTTTTATCCAAAATAAGGATACCAGTAACATTGGTTCATGATTTCACATCATTATCCTCAAAGTCCATTTAAATTTCAATAACGAAAAATTTAACCGTTAAATTCCTTTTTTATTATGCAATAAATGCAATGGTTGAATTTGATACTCTAATTAAGTTTATAAATCCTGCTTCCTATACTTTAAAACAACCCATGGTCCTATTATAAATAGAATTAGCATAAATTTTGTCTTATAAAATTAACCCTCTACAAATACAAACAAAAATCTACGCTAACTGCACCTTTTAAATCAATTAATTGTAATTGAGTCTACATTAAATGTTATAAATTATAAATTGGAACCTCCATAAATTTGTTTATTGATTTAAAATCTTTTCTATTCAGTAAATAGACATTTTATGGGTATAAATAACATTTGAATTATAATACACTTCATTAGTGCAGGCTTCATTTCTTATGAATTCCCTTTTATTAACTAGAACATATTAACAAAACAAAATAAATAAATTTAGATTTATTTCAATCTATTTCCATTCTTAACTTAATATACTTAATGAATGATTAACCTAAATAATTGTTACCCTTTTACATTCAAAATCACTTACAACCATTAATAACAAAAATGTTGCCATAGATTTAGATTCAATTAAATAAATTAGATGAATGGGTAGAACTTTGTAATTATCCCAAATGCCAAATATATTTATGCATTAATTACTACTTATTATTATGAATTCATTTATTAATTTACTAGTTGCCTTTGTCATCTTATTTCCTATTTACTACCAAACTTCCTACTTAGTTATAGTTTATCAATATATACATAACTAGGCAAATCAAGTTCTTGTCCTTTCTGTTATTTCAATTAAATCGGGTATGCACAATAGATTGTTAATTAACTTATTCCTACAAAATTATTTACATACATTCAGTTCCAAATTTTATAGAATTAAATTCTAATTATTTACCCCTTAATCCAACATGCATTTAAATCTTTTTATTTTAAATAAATTTATTCAATGTTGACATCCACCAAATAAAATTTACTTTCATTTATATAGTTGCAATTCAATTCAGTTATTATTTCATTAATACTATTTTCGCTTTATATCTTCCAGTATAAATCAACAAATTATAACTTATAACCACAAACGCCAATTTACGTTATTTCAATCTATTGCCATATAAACATTTAAATTGTTAACCTTTAATTACAGTTACTATATCTAATTCCTACATTTACTCAAATAAAATCTTAAGACTTTTATTTCATTCTAAATTAGATTAGAAATCATATTAAATTAACTCATTTAATATCATCGAATTTAACGGGTCGTTACAGTTGTCTGATTCCTTATTAAAGGATTGGATATACTAGATTTTAGTGATTGTCGTCTATTCATTATTTATTTATTATTGCTTCTGTGCATTAATAACTGAGTTTGAATTAGACTGACCCGTGTATTATTTTCTTTTGAATTTAATACTCGGGTCAGACCGAGTTATTACAGGTTGTAGATATCCTGCTTTGGGTTGCTGCTAGAGCTGTGAAGTCTTTTCATACTTTTTGGAGTAGGCGTTATTTTAGTATAGGATGTTGTATATTCATGTATATTATTCACGATAATGTACTTGTATATGTAACTTCCAGAGTCGACAGATGTAGTTGTATCATATGTATTGTATCACATGTATATCAACTGACTTCAGTTATATATATACGAGACTTTTGATTATCTGCGTTCCGCACTTAGCTTGTCTGTGTTATTATTATATATATTGTCCTAAACTATTATGAACCATCGTAGTTCGTTTTATACTGGAATTGGGTATGTCGATAGGAGTAAATAAATAAGAGATGAAAAATTTAAAAATATATACCACTCCTATCGAGATAACCAATACAGGTGTAAGGCCTAGCTACGGATGACCGCTCCTATCCATCCTTATTCTTCATAATAACAGACAGTATTTCCTTTAATACTCTTTGTTATTGTGAGCATAGAGGTGGGGCGTCACATGTGGCATTTCCTTTGCGGTATATATGTGGACCCAACTCCCATGAGTTGGCATAAGGTGGCTAAAACAGAAGCGATCGATGGACTAAGAAGGTAGCACCTTTTACGAACGCACTCCTTCGATGCCATTCTATTACCTTGTGATTGATTGGGGACCTTCTGATTATAGGGGTGTGGCTCGAGGTGGGCGGTAGAAGCTGCTACGCAGTACCACCGGTCCGGAAGCGTAATTGGTATATCTACTCTGCCATTGCCTAGTTGTGTCGTGTCACCTACGCTATCACGCCTTGTACGAGTTTGGTTTTTTCCTGTAGCCCGTGGAGTATCCTCTGGTGGCTTCCCGATCAGGAGGGACTATGATGCTGGATGGACTACTGGGACTATTATTGTGTTAAGGGGGAGATTGGGCAACTCCTTAACGCTATTTAAAAGTAAGTTTATTTTACTATAGAAACTATCATAATAGCAAAATATTACTACATAGTAAATAGTTTAACGGATCCTTAGGAGATATGAATCCTGAGCATCTCTTAAGTTACTCCACTCACGTTTGACACGGGATAGGAGATGTCAAATCCCGTAAACATCTCTGACGCCGTTCCACTCGTATTATTTTCTGTCGATTTAACTCAGATAAGATCTTTTAGTTCTGACTCGAGTGTTTTGTCTTTTCAATTTGCTCGGGTCAGTTTGAGCATTGCCGGATTCGAAGACTTTATTTCTGAAGGACGAAGACGAAGATTGTATTATTCCACTACATTCATACTATTCTGCTGCATTGTTATTTTTTTTCTCTGGTATGTGTAACTCTGATTCTGTGTTGTATAAGTATAATCAAATATTTTTGTAAAATAGCTTCATGAACTGTTATTTGATTATTATATTTTGTCATTCCGCTGTGAGATTTTGTTTTGTTTTATTTCTTTCTCTGTTTTTCTTATTTACCCCAATAACAGTCCGTCCTTCTATAAGGTTTAAGTCTGACGTATGTTTTTTATCGTCGATTTAAAGCATACAAAAAGGCGGGATGTTACATTTGGTATTAGAGCTTTGGTTTAGCGAAAAACCTTTGTCTGACTCTTTATTAATAGGGTAGCAATAACCTATGATGAGTCGCTGAGCATATATATATGAGAGAGCGTATTTTTTTATATTGTGTTAATTTGTTTTATTTTGTATTTATAAATTCCAGTTGGTGAGTAGGATGTTATGCCATCAATAGGGATTTCTAAACACTTAATAGAATAGTCCGACACAATATTTGTTTTGAATATAGGTGAATGAAATAATTTTGCCTATTATATTTTCTATATATAACATAAAATTTTTATAAAGGGATATATTTGGTTGTACTATATTGGTTGTTAGGTAGTGAAATTTATAAATATTGGTTGTAAAATAAAATTTACAAATAAAAATAAAGTAAAATTGGAAATTTAGAACTTAAGTTCCGGGGTTTTGAAACTTTCTTTAGAATAATTTTGGGATATAATAATAATATCGTTAGAAGTATTTTCTGATAGATATTTCAATATAATTTAAAAAAATTGTTTTAAAGAAATTTTTGAAAAGAAATAAGTTATGTACTCCCCTATATGTCGTTGGAAAATAATTTCAGTGATGAGTGCATGCATCATCGACATTCATTTTCGAGTTTCGAAGTGGCAAGGCCACTGTAGTAGTTTTACTATAGATTTATTTTGATAAATAAATATAAATTTCAAATTGTTTTAAATATAATGGGATATATAAATTGTAAGTGCATACATCTATCTATTATTTTAAAATGATTTGAAATTAAACCCCGTATTTAGTTCTTAAATTTTCATTAATTAATAGTTTCAATTATTGTAGTGAAATGGAATGTAAGTAGTGAAATGGAATGTAATTAATTAATAATTCAAACATCTAAATGAAATAAGAAACAAAATGTTAAGTTATAAATGAAATTACAAGAAAGTTGAAGTTTGTAACCTATGAAACAAAGGATATTATTATTGAACGTTAAGTTAATTAAAGAAATAAAATAAACTTGTGTAACTTTCAGTTACATCCTTAAAAGCATATATATAAGTTACCAAATATTAAAAGTTGCCATGTTTAATAAAAAAATGTAATGGAAATTGTACAAGTAAACTTATGTAAAGACAGTATTCAATGAAGTCCTTTAATAAATAAGAATTGAGGATATATTGTTATAAACTTAAGTTACAATTGAAATGTTACTATGATTAAATATAATAAAAGGTAAGTGTTATAAATAAATGATTATAAACTTAAGTAAATGAATTGAAGTGCTAAGAAATTTAATGGAACATGAATACTATTGATAAATGAATGTAAATAAATGAATGTAAATAAATGAAATTAAGTAGTGAATAAATGAATGTAATACAATAAAATTTGCAAGAAATAAGTGTAAATTTAAAGGATAAATCATTATATGAATGAAAAGGAAATCAAACAACAAATGTATGAAATGGTATTAATAAGAATGAACTTTATCTATTGTTTGAAATGAAGGTTTGTTTTGGTGTATGAGTTGTTTGGGTAAAAGATACTTTAATTGCTTAGATGTATGAATAATCTATTGAGTTTTATCTAAGACTGTTGAGTAAATGGAATACTTCATAGTTATTTGTCATTTTATGTGATTTAAAGTGTCTCAACCCGAATAAACCAATTGTTTTGTTTTGCGTGAATGGTTGATTTGTATATGCTGTGTATGCTGTTGGTTACGAGTGATTGTTGTTTATATTGATTTGTTTGTTAGTGGGTGAAACAACTTTAAATATTTCATTATATAATTATTAACTATTTTTGGATTTTATAAGTGAAATGCAGGTTATGGAAGCAATTCTACTGCTTTTTGGTTTCATAATTAAGCGTTAATTGCCCGACACATAGGTACGTTCTCGGATTACGGTTTATAGCATTATTATACTGTTTTACCCGTTGTTGGGATATATTATTATGAGATATTGTGTTATATATTGCTATACTTGATATTATATTTTCTCCAGAGCCTGTCCGTACAAAGGAGATTTTGCTGATATTTTCCGTAAATTTTGGACTTAGAAAATTTTATGAAACATTTTCCAAAAATTTTGTCACTTGAATATAAAAGGGATTTAATGATTATAAATTGATATATTTTATTTAAATTATTAAATTTTGTGAATTTATCTGGTTATAAATTTAATATTTTTGAATAAGATATATTGACAACTTAGTTCCTTCTTTTCCCTTCATTTTCCTTTTCGGGGACGAAAAGTTTTGAGTGGGGGAGAGTGTAACGACCCATAATTTTCGATAATTAAATTGGTTAATTTAATAAGATTTTTATAATTAAATTTAGAAAGAAATAAAAACTTTAAAATTTATAATGAAGTTAATGTTAAAAATGAAATGTAACAATGGTAATTAAAGCTAATTATTGATAGATTGAATGAAATTACAATAAATGAAATGGTGTAAGTGTTATACTAGGCTATAAATTGAATATAAGAATACAAAAGTAAATATTGAATTTATTTATGAATTAATATATAATGAATGGTAATTGAATAAAATCAATGCTCTGTAAGTAATTCTAATATTGGTTTGGAAGTGATAAACTTATAAGAATGTGATTGAAAGTTAATGGAAACAATTATTATAGATTACACATATATTTAATCTGTTAAATTGAATTGGAATTTATCACGACAAATGTAATTAAATACTATGTTAATGTAAATTAGGTTAATATGTGAAAGTAATGTTAATTTTATTTACAATAATATGATAAACGGAAATAAAAAGAATGGAAAATCAAGATTTATTAATTTATTGGAATTTAAATTTAATAATTGGATTAATTGCAATTAAATGAAATTAAATATTTAAATATTAAGTTAATGGAGATTAAGATAAAATTTGAGAATATTGATGTAATAAATCATGAACCAATGCTAATTTTCTCCAATTGATAATAATATATTGGATAATAGGAAGCAATTTAAATTAAATGTAATTATTGGAAATTTAACTGATAATATCTGAATTTACTGAAATTGAATTCAAACACTATAATTGGTAAATTTATTAATTTGAAATTGATATCTAAGTTTGTTTAAATTTTTGTAACTGTTTAAGAAACCAAAAATGATGGAACTTGTGAATTTTAAATTTGAAATGAAAAAGGGATTTAATAAATTAAATATTAATTTAATTTAGTAATGTGAAATATAGCCATTTCGGCCACTGACTCGGATTTCGACGAAACTAGTTTCATCGAATCCGTAATGGTGAATTATTATAGGATTTCAAGTTTCGTAGCGAACGGGCTTGTCGTTCGATCATGCGGACTCGAAACGCCTAGAAATCAATTAAATTGAAATCAATTTGAAATAACTTGATTTTAGCATAATTTCTTCATACGACGGAATTCGGACTTGAAACCTGTTCCATTGTGTTTAATTATTAAAAAACATCTATTTTGACATATAGGATGATCCATTTTCGTTTTGGAGGTAGAACGGGCTTTTGGGCCGATATTGTTCAATCAAATCTGTTCTGTTCTTTCTATTTCCAACCATACCTACATATATCCAGTTATAAACCCTAGCCACTCCTTATTCTCATTTGTTTATACGTACAATTCTTTCTGTTGCTCCTATTTCTCAATGGCAGACAAATTCTCAATTCCAAATCCAATTGCAATCCAAAATCGAATCCAAAATTTCAAACTCCTCAATATATATCGAAATATATATGGATTTGAAGCTCTCAAAGAGCGCAATTCAAATATATGATTCATTTTTCAATCTGGGTTTCGGTGTGGCCAGAAATTATTGATCCATTTTCGACCGTTCATCGATCGACGATGAACAACACCTGATCGTCAAATCGATGTTACCACGGCGTGGAGAGGGCCTTGCGGTGTTCATCGGCACGTCTGGTTTTCCATTTCAACTGCTAGATGTCCGTGAAAAATTCAACTAGAGCTAGCAAATTTCAACGGCGGCTGCTATATTTCTCGTGCTGAAGGGTGGCGTGACCCGGTGTGGCGATCGACGAGGCTGCCCTGTTAGCCACGATGGCCAATCGTGGGGGTTAGGACCTGTGGCGTATCTGTTGAGGCGGCGAGAGGATGGTTATGGTAGCATCAGGTAGAGATGTGTGTTCGATATTCTCGTGGCTGCTAGGGTTTGTTCCAGAGAGTAGTGGACGACGTGGCCCATTCCTTTTGGTTCGTTTTATATTTCTTTTCATTTATTTAAATTTCGTTTTCAAATGTTCTAGTCGCAATAACTATTGCATACGATGTTCGATTTACACGTGGCTTCTTTTTCTAGGATCTTATTGAAATTCTGGACATTTTGGCGCTCATTTGGTCAGGTTCTGAGACTGTTTAAATTTTGGGTTTAAATTGGACTTAAATTCAATTTAAATTCAAAGGCCAGTGTTTTAACCCACTCACAACTTCTAAAGTTTCTTATATTTGTTAAATTGATTTATGATGTAATTAGAAATTTATTTATGACTGTTTGGTATATTTTTAATCATCATCTCAGTTTAATTGAATTTATTTGAATTAAATTGTTATTTAATTTATTATCGAATATAAACTGCTAATAAATTCGTAATAATTATTATCTGTTCTATATTGATGTTATTGATTGAATTGGATGACGATTGTAATAAATGTTTGATGATTGATATTGGATGAATGGATGTTGTATTTTATATTTTTATAAACTGCAAGTTGTTATGGATTTTATTCAATTCGGGATTACGGTTTGAAATAATATATAACCGTATTTATATTTTAGATTACGGATTGAAATGATAGATTTCTACATCACTTGACCATAGAATAGAAAATTATATATGGACACCGTCAGTCTATATATATAAATATTTTGGAAATGATTTCTATGGTTTTGGAAAGAAATACACGGTCTAAAAATATTGATTTTTGATATTATATCAATATTATTTTATATATAGTTAAATTCTTGAATTTAAGCCATGTATAAATTTGTTTAATAAAAATAAGTTTAATAACATAGTTTGATTTTATTAAAATATAATATGGGTAGGTATTTAAATTATATTTTAATATAGAGTGTATAATGATTTAAATAAATTAAGGTTGGTAGATAAATTTGAAATTTATTTGAAATTGAATTTAGTTAAGAATTAAACTCAAATAAGTTTGATATGAAATGTATTAAATTTGAGATTTTAGAAGGTATGATTTTTATAACTTGATTTTGGTTTAAGGTGAATTAAATGAATATTCCAAGTATGAAAAAATTGAAGGAAATAATTAGTTAATTATAATTTGAGTTTTATTCAAATGATAATGGATTTACCAAGTAAATGTTTCGAGACTAAATAATAGAAAATTGAATTTGATATATATATGAAATTATCGAACCTGGTTTTGAAATTGTTGAACGCTTAAAGTTTGAAGTATACTAAATTTGAAATGGTTTATTTTTTGGATCAAATCTGTTTTTGAAATCAATAAAATTTGGAATAGTTTATTTGGAAACTGAAATGAATTGAAATTTATGATTTCGGATTTGGTTAAATTAAAATCTAGAAATTCGAGTTGTTTTGGAATTAATTTGTGAAATTTAAGAAGCTATTTTATTATATAAAATATTTTAATATTTAAACCATTTAAGTGGTGGAAGTTATGTTTCAAAGTTATGAAGTTCAAAGTATTATGATTTGAAGGTGTTATATTTCAAGTGTTTTGATTTCGAAGTGTTATAACGTTGGAAGTGCTATGATTTTGGAAAAGGATATATTTGGAATAAAAATGATATTATATTGGTTTGGATTTTAAAAAAAATGGTATCATATTGATTTAGGTTTTAAAATGAAATGATATCGTATTTATATGGTTTTGAAATGGTTTTTATATTCTAATTTTGAAATAAAAATTATTATGAAATGACCGTGGTGTAATAACGTTTGGTTGTTGAAGAGACCGGGATCAGAAGTTGGCATACGCTCTGCCAACTTCAAAAACCACTTTAACAACCGTGTACGCGGGGGAGATTCCAGAATGAAAAAGGATGGCGGCGGCGTTTCCTTTGAGTTATATATGTGAACCCGACTCTCGTGATTTGGCATAAGGTGGCTAAAACAAGAGCGATCGATGGGCTAAGAAGGTAGCACCTTTTATCGGACACACTCCTTCGATACCATTCTACTACCTTGTGATTGATTAGGACCCTTTTGATTTTGGGGGTGCGGCTCGAGGTGGGCGGTAGTAGCTGCTACGTGTTACTACCGGTCTGGAAGCATAATTGGTATATCTACCCTAGCATTGCCTAGGTTTGCCGTGTCACCTACCCTATCGTGCCTTGTACGAGTTTGGTTTTCTCCCGTAGTCATGGAGTGTCCTCTGGTGGCTTCCCGATCAGGAGGGACTATGATACTGGATGGACTACTGGGACTATTATTGTGTTAAGGGGAAGATTGGGTAACTCCTTAACGCTATTTAAAAGTAAGTTTATTTTACTATAGACACTATTATAATATTGAAATATTACTACATAGTAAATAGTTTAACGGATCCTTTGGAGATGTGAATCACAAGCATCTCTTAAGTTACTGCACTCATGTTTGACACTGGATAGGAGATGTCAGGTCCCGTAAACATCTCTAACACCGTTCCACTCGTATTATTTTCTGTTGACTTAGCTCACATAAGATCTTTTAGTTTTGAATCGAGTGTTTTGTCTTTTCAATTCGCTCGGGTCAGTCTGAGCATTTCAGGATTCAAAGACTTTATTTCTGCAGGAGGAAAACGAAGATTGTATTACTATTATTTATTATATTATTCCACTACATTCATACTGTTCCGCTATATTGTTATTTATTTTTCTTTGGTATGTGTAACTCTGATTCTGTGTTGTATAAGTATAATCAAATTTTTTTTGTAAAACAACTTCATGAACTGTTATTTGATTATATATTTTCTCACTCCGCTGTGAGATTCTGTTTTGTTTTATTTCTTTCTCTGTTTTATTATTTACCCTAATAACAATCCACCCTTTTGTATGGTTTAAGTTTGACGTGTGTGGTTTATCGTCGATTTAAAGCATACAAAAAGGCAGGATGTTACAGATTTTCCATCCCAAATGAAATTCGGAATGAAGATTTCCATGCTATTATGAAGTTTTAACAAAATACTAGACACATATCTTGAAATCTTGATCTTGATACTCATGAGCCTTCAAAATTGATTTTTTCATTCTTGATCTTGATATTGTACAATCTTTAATAATCGGTACCTGCCTTATATATATCTTGTATAATAATATTCATATATATCTAGACAGAAGTGTTAGTATATAAGTTATAATAAAATAAGTTACAAAGGTTGTTGTCATCAAAACTACTATCTCCAATTCCTAACAATACACACACACACATATGAATAAATAAATGTCCTAGTCAGATTTAGAATCCTTCCTTACTAGGATCCTTCTTTTCTTGGTAGAGGCTTAAGCGATATGAGATGAAGGAACCTCCATTGTGACGACTAAAGAACGATAAGGCACACCTACAATGGGGAGCCTTGGGTCATAATTTTCACTGGCATAAAGATTGCCTATGTTCTCTCCCTAAAAACACAATCAAATCGATTGTAAAAAAACTTAAGTCTAACTTCGGCATGAAGTGATTAAACATATTAACTACACGCTTCATAGCTACGTTGACCATACTGCGTCATACCTTCCCTTGCTCGAGCTTTTCCACTAACTTTGACTATGCAGCTATGGGAGCCCCAATCGCTGAAAAACGCGAACGTGGGTAAGTTATAACTAGAGGCTGCATAGGGGCATATAATCCAAATATCTTGTCTTCTAACTCATTAATCCGTTCAATAGCTACATGTCGTACACGTGCTAAATCATCTAAAATTTCCACTCTGGTCTTTTTGTCCTTTTTGCGAATGCGCCAAACAATATTATAAGTAGTCGAGCAACACATAATCTTCACCGTGGATGTGAAATTTTATAATAGGCTGCAATTTATTTTTTTCACTAAAGGGCCATCTCGTTATCCAGACTGGGAAGAGCTTTTGGAGCCACTCCTATTGGGAAGAGCAATCTGAAAAGGCAGTCTGTCCTCTTCAGCCATTTAATGAGCAACTTTCTTGGATAGCCCCTCAATGGTCTTCTCAAGTTTCTTAATGTCATCCTTATAAATAATCTAGTACAGCTGCTCAACGTTTTTTAATAGCATCTCCAAATCTGTAATTTCCTTCTTTGAAGACTTTAATTTAGCCTCAACGCTCTCTATCTTTTCAGTTGTTGTCTTCAGGTCCAAGCCTTGCTTGTTAATAAATCATGCTGCTTATATAAAACATTCTTAGCTTCATTCAGCTCATTTGCCAAATCATGGAGATATTTTTCCATCTGCTCCCTCTCCTTTCCATATAAAGGAAATCATCATTGGTAGACTCCAAGCCACCACCAACATTGTCGCTTACCCCGGTGACGTTAATTAGGATCGGGTCAAATGTTGATGAGACATTGGGCTGATCACCACATAAAAGATAAAGTAATCAACTAAAGAAGTGGATATGCATAGATCTATGCAGTTAAAGCCCCGCCAAACCCTGCAAAATCCCTGCTATAGCGCATATCTCTCTTTGACCACTATGCTATTTTAGTTTAACGCTATTAAACAATAGATCAGTTTTAAGCCCCGCTATTTTTCGATACACCTGCTAAAGCAAGGGTTAAGCATCCCCTTTAGCGAAATTATTATACAAGCGTCGATTTGACTCATTCTTTTGCAAACAAAATCAACAAAGTTAAGGTAAAAACCTAATTTTAAGGCATAAATACTCAATTTAAGTCAGAAATCTATTGTAGACATGAAACTAGTCTGCATAAATCAACATGAAGTTTTGTTATATACGATTAAAAAATATTTATTTTTCCAATACAAATGATGTTAGAATGAGAATAAATCAACTTTAAATATTTGGTTTTTTTATCTAATAAATCTTTTTATACCTCTGCTATTTTTCACTATATCCCAGCTACGCCTTTTTCCACCTTTACTACTATGGAATCGCTAAGCGCTTTAACTGCACAGGCATAGAGAGATAAAGGCAGATTTATTAAAATGAACAATATGCATGCCATAAGTAGTATACAACTACCAATAACTAAGTCTATCCTTAAAACCATAATAAGTGGGGATGCCCTAAAAGAAGCAGTTCAACCTTAAATGAAAAAACCCACTTGCGCATAACTAGGTCGTAAAGTGCATCCCTTTCATGAATAGCTTTTGTAATCCTGAACAAAAGTTCTTGAGATTTCTTCCTTAATTAGCTCTTTCCAACTTAATTTCTCTCTTACGGATAAAGGCCATCTTCCTTGATAACCATTCTGCGGCTTGTTTTTCTAGATTCTCAACATACCCTTTTGAATATTAAACTAGGCTATCCTCATTAAATAACTTTGCTAAAAGAGATTTATCGACGTTAACAATCCCTACCTAAAAAAGGGTATCAATTCAAGTACACAACTATATCATACATGAAGCACCAAACTAGCAATCACTATGATACCAGATGTAGCGTAGGTTGAGCACATAAACATCTGAATCTTTTTACCAGTTACAAAATCTCAACAAAAGGTCACCATGATAACAACTAGAAGTACTATTGTATCAAAAACTGCTATTACAAGTTCCCCCAATCCTTAAAAATATGTGGTAACAAAAGAAGGTTTAAGTGTTTACTTCAGTGGAGTGGGAGGCCTTGTTGACTTCGTCAACATCAGCCTCAAGAATAGCTTTAGATGCTTCCTCATTGCCCAAGTTTTCTGATAACTATTGAATAATAGTCAAGGGGGAGCCTACCCCACTACGTTCCTTGATCCTTAATTTGTGGCAATGATCTCAAGTGGACTTGGCAACTATGGGGTTATTCATAAACTCAAAGCTCACCACTGCCCTAGGATTATCAAGACATTTTCGGTGTTAACCTTCCACCCAATAGTACCTAACATACTTATACAACACACCGTGGAGGCATAGCCAAGGGTGTAAAGTAACGAAATCCAAGCGTATAACCTGTAGAACATCTTACGTCGCACAAAAAAAATACAGCATAATGACACAGATGTAAAACATGTGTTATCCGGCCTTTCGCAAAGCCGTGATGTTGTCGATTTGGCTACTAACGGATGGTCAACAGCCTTAAGAATCAATTACGTACAATATTATAGACGATGGTCGAGCAGATTTGAACCGTGATCCAATTTTGGTGTAGTTAGCATAAAGTAACTAGCATGGCCCCATGAAGTTATATTTCAAATTTAGAGTTGATTGGGGTTCATATGCTGAAGTTACGGATGAAGTAATGATTTGTATGGATCGACCAAGAATGATCCATGAAACAGTTGAAGTCATCAAGGAACGTTCAATATCTCAAAATCCACTAAGCCAATTTATGTGAAACATTTAGAGCATCAATAAAATGAGGAGGAGAGCCTACTAAAAAGATCGCGCATTAAAAAGTGAAGGTTGGAGGATGACCGATCGTTATTGACTGGTCGTTCTTATCGATCCATCAAAACGATCGATATAGTTCAATGTACAATCTGACTTCAACCAAGATCAACCCATATCTCCTAATTTACAAGTCAGAATGATTCCATATTTCAGAAGCAATATCAAGAGGCATGTGGGACCCTTTAAGAACGATCGCACCATGATTCAAGCCAAGGAAAAGAGTCGACTAACATTAGGACGATCGTTTTTAATCATCAATTTAGCATTGCCGATCGATATGGTGGGCCCTTGGGGACCTAGAAAGCTTTCTGCCCGAATCATAGTGAAATATCTGATTGTCACTCCCTATAAATACAACAGGCATGGCGATAAACAATGGATCTTTTCTTTCGGCTGCCTAGGCTTTTCCATTTTTATTCTTCACTCTTGTACTAACAAAAGCTGATCCAAACATCCTTGTAATCATAATTAAGTGCAAGATCAATAAAAATATGAAGTGGACATAGGCCAAGATTTTTGAACCACTATAAAAATCTATGTGTCCATTTACTTTTTCGGCTATGTTTTTAATTTCACTTATCGTTTAATCTCTACGAGATTCTATTGGGTGTCGATGCCCATTTTTGGCGTCAACAATAGGTAAGAAAGTTATATAATCAAATGAACTATGAATAAGAACATCAGAGTGCAAAATGTTTATAGATTATATAAAAACTAAAATGAAAGAGTTTATATGTCCCAAATCTCCAAAATAAAACTTAAAACTGTCTCTAAAGTAATATAAGGAGTGGTACAACTCCACTGTACTGCACAATGGAATATAAGAAATAGTAAGTTCCAAGTATAGATATATAAAAAAGTAGCCTCCTAGTCGTACTCTATATGGTCCACGCACTATCCATATCTGTTATCCCTAATCTACTCATTTAAAATTACCTAAGAAAATAAGAAGCAATGTATAAAACCTCGGGTTAGACAATAGTCTGGTGTAATCGATACATCGTCTCGAAATATTATAAAATCATATATAGTAAATATGGGTAAAGGATATGATACCTATAACTGACATGTCGCTGCATCTAAAGAGTTAGCACACAAAGATGTTATATGCTAAACTATTATCACAAGTAGGAAAGCAAGGGGTATCACACAACACATCATGCATACAACAAACATAGCGTCCATTGCGCATCCTTTCATCTCTCACTCAAGGGCTTAAGATATACGACAACACTTATAGATGCTCAACTCATTGTCGACGCAGGTGGCTAGGAACTAGACACACGTAGATGTCCAAAATATGGATACATGCAGACTACCTTAGGTAAACGTGGACTGCCCTATCCCAACAATAAGCATCATGACCTCAGAGTTACCCATTGATTCTGTAGTGCAAGTAAATATAGTATAACTACCTCGTAGATGCTCAACTCATGCGCGCATAGACGGCTAAGGACTAAACACATGCACAAGTCCAAAATATAGGTACATGTAGACTACCCTGTGTACACAGACTACCTTGTCTCACTAACAAGCATCACAACCTCATGTTCTACTCTATTAGCCATCAAATAGAACTCGTCCTCTCGGTCCATCTCCGGATGCTATGGTCACTCGCCACATTGAGTCATCATCTTTATAATGACTCTAGGCACCCATCCCAAGTCATAATTGTGAGAAGTGCGGATTACGGATCTTAAGGCTAGAGTTAACACTAGAGGGGTGAATAGTGTTTATAAAGAATTACTAAATCCTTTTGAGTTTATGTTGATTTATACACAGATGTATGCAATATACAGATATAGATATGATCACAGAAACAAGCATAGATGCGAAAAAATAAAAAACAGTAAAGGAAAGAACACACCGGATTTTATACTGGTTTGGAGTTACCCTACATCTAGTCCCGCACACAAGTACAGATTTCTTTTCAAAAGCAATCTTTTACAATTACGCCCTCGATTTCAAGGCTACGAGGTACACCCTCCAGAATCACAATCCTCTGGGAAGAGATACTTGATTTTCCGGGCCACAAGTTCACTCACTTGATTTTACGGGCAGCAAGTTCATCCAATTGATTTCCTAAGGCTGCAATCACACCTTATCTCACTTGATTGTTTTTCAAGGCTACAATCACACCTTTTCTCGCTAAGTTGATTACAAAAAGTCTATAACTCTGAATGGCACTGAGGATCTTGTTGCCAAAGTGATAGAGAATCAAACTACGAATGATCGAGTTCGATTCAATGTTGATTTCGGCAGAGTGGTGGTAAGAATATGTATTAAGAAAAGTGAAAGAAGAAGAGGAGTGAAAAACCAGAAAATCTGATATAAATTTCGTTGAAACTGACCCCTATTTATAGAAGAACAACAATCATGTCCATTCGTGAAGAGTTATGATGAATAGACCCTTCTTTTGAAATTTAAAATTTAAACTCAACTGACACCATGTCGACATGGTCACCATAAGTATGTCGACATCCCAAAGCATTTTTTGACAATTTGATCTTCTTTGAAAATAACCTTTATCTTATATTAAAACTATTTTAAAGCTTTTATACTTGATTATAGTTAAAATTCATAAGTAAATATAGAAAATAATATATGTAGAATTTAACTATAATTTTATATTTAAATCTAAGTATAAATATTAAAAGTTAAATATATTATATTAAAAGATAGTTTAAAATCAGGAGTAATTTGACTTTGAAATTAAAGGTGATTTTGAGGCTAAAATTATTTAAAATCCAGATAGAGGTTTTTGATGCTTTTAAAAGGAAGGTTTTGAAATCATTTTTAAAACAAGATATAATTTTGAAAAATCATTTTGAATAAAAAGTTAGTGTATACAAAATAATGTTCCACTAGATTTTTCGTAGGTTCCATCCTACTTAGGGTTCCATCCCTTTAACAGGTTCGAAGTGGATTCCACTCCACGAATAAATTGGATTTTAAGATGCCAGTGCTTTTCTATAAGTTTTAACAAAATATCCAATTAAAGAATAAATTACTTGAATTCTTGAACTCTGGATAATCTTGATACTCATGAGTCTTCAATCTTGATATCTTGAATCTCTATACTGTACAGTCTTTATTCTTGGTACCTGCATGGTTAAATCCTGCATATACATATATATCTAAACTTATAATGTTAGTATTTATATTTTATAATCTATTATAAGGTTGTTGTCATCAAAACCATCATCTTACAGACTAACAATCTCCCCTTTTTTGATGATGACAACCTTTGTTTATGAAATATTACTTCTATCCTAATAACACGCCTTAAAGCTAATAACTCCCCCTTAATCTATGCCTAACTACCATATTTTATACTTCTCCCCCTTTGTCATCAACAAAAAAAAACTCTAAACTTTATAACTCCAAACTATATAACTCTTCCTAAATCTAAAATTCTATGTGATTATAATGATAGTGTTATCATAAATAATCAACACTTAGATCTAATAATAAATCTAATCCTAAACTACTGACTATCTTAAGTATAAAATAACCATATAGTTATATGTATTAATAGGAAGAACACAATTAATTTATTACTCATATAGTTATATGTACATTTTCGTTGTAAACGCAAGAAGGAATAAACAACAATGGTAAAGAAAGAGAAGAAACTAATGTGTGTTTTTGAACATAGGAGATCTATGAGTCGTACAGTTTGGATAGTGGAAACAGAAATTTCCACATTGTTCAACTAGATTCCCATTCTTGTCAAAACACACTACTCCAACACACGTGACTTGGTCATCATCCTCCGCGTGTGCTTCTTCCATGGTTCTTCTTCTTCTTCGCTAACCGCTTGTTCTTGATTGAGTGAAGAATCTTCATCAATCAAGATAGGGTTGGCTTGATTATCCATTATAAATTTTTGCAAATTCCTAAGAATCTTGCCTTGCCTCTCTTGTTCCTTTGCCATACGGAGTTGAATCACTTGGATTTCAGTCATCATCTGAAGTGCATCCTTCAGATAGTCCTTTATTTTAGTCACATGAGCGAGAGTAGTATGTTGAAATGGACCAGACGTAGGAGAGGGGAAGGAGAAGGTTGATTTTGTGTTTGATTTGGAAGAGGAGGCCATTGATTATTTGATTTCAGAGAGAATAACAGAGAGATAATAGAAAGGATGAATAAAATTTTGAAAATGTGAAGAATATATAACCAATTATTTTGAATTTTGGTGGGAAAAATTTCAAAATTTAGAAAAGTTGTATGTCGACATAGGATAGAGGAGTATGTCGACATAGTCTTTGAATTTTTGCCTATTTAATTTATTTTGAACTAATTTTTATTATACTTTTGTTTATTTATATTTTATATTTCAGTTATTGAACAAATACCTAATTCTCTTCTTAATTTAGTAAATATAGATTCATTTAATGGTTTTGTTAAGATATCAGCAATTTGATTCTCAGAATTGATATAATCTAGAGAGATTACTTCCTTACTTATATTATCTCTGAGAAAATGATGTCTGATATCAATATGTTTAGTTCGAGCATGTTGAGTAATATTTTTGGATAAATTTATCGCACTCGTATTGTCACAATAAATTGGTGATTTTGAAAATTTTAAACCATAATCTTTTAAAGTTTGTTGCATATATATTACTTGAGAACCAACCAAAGCAGCAGAAATATACTCTGCTTCAGTTGTTGATAAAGAAACTGTGTTTTTCTTTTTACTAAGCAAGGAAACCAGAGAATGCCCCAAAAAGTGATAAGTCCCACTTGTACTTTTTCGGTCTGATTTACAACAAGCATAGTCAGCATCACAGTAAGATATTAAGTCAAAAGAATCATTTTGAGGTAAAATAAACCATATCAGATGTGTGTTTAACATATCTTATGATTCATTTTACGGCTTTTAAGTGGGTCTCTTTAGGCTGGGATTGATATCTGGCACAGAGACAAACACTATACACGATATCAGGTCTACTAGTAGTAATATAGAGTAGTGATCCAATCATTCCTCTATATAATTTTTGATCCACATCTTTCGAGAGATCTTCTTTACTAAGGTA
Source organism: Allium cepa (assembly GCA_030765085.1). Taxonomy (NCBI): domain Eukaryota; kingdom Viridiplantae; phylum Streptophyta; class Magnoliopsida; order Asparagales; family Amaryllidaceae; genus Allium; species Allium cepa. The sequence goes on from CM060941.1 coordinate 1,051,396,484, forward strand.
CTCATTGGTTGCCATGGGAGTGGGTTTTCCACTCGCAGTAGTCAAACCATATTTACTAATTAGGTCTTTAGCATATTTTTCTTGACTAATAAAGATACCATTATCTAATTGTTTTATTTGTAATCCTAAAAAGAAATTTAATTCACCCATATGACTCATCTCAACTCTTTTGTCATTATTTCAGAAAATCCTTTATTCATTTCAAAGTTAGCTGATCCAAAAATGATATCATCTACGTAAACTTGTACTAGTTGAATATCATTTTTATTTCTTTTAATAAAAAGTGTATTATCTACTTTACCAATTTCAAAATTTGATTGTAAAAGATAAGATCTTAGTCTATCATACCAGGCTCTAGGAGCTTGTTTTAGACCATATAAAGCTTTCTTAAGTTTGTAAACATGATTTGGTAATTTATCATTTTCAAAAAGTGGTGGTTGTTCAACATATACTTCTTCTTTTACAAATCCATTTAAAAAGGCACTTAAAACATCCATTTAAAATAGTTTGAAATTATTATGATTTGCGAAAGCAAGTAGAATCCTAATGGCTTCCAATCTTGCTACGGGAGCAAAGGTTTCATCAAAATCTATTCCTTCTTCTTGACAATAACCTTGAGCGACTAATCGAGCTTTATTTCTAACTACCTCTCCTTGTTCATTCATTTTATTTTTATAAACCCATTTCGTTCCAATTATAATTTTATTTTCAGGTCTAGGAACAAGTTCCCAAACGTCATTTCTAGTAAATTGATTTAATTCTTCTTGCATAGCCAAAATCCATGAATCATCAGTTGATGCTTCTTTTGGATTTTTGGGTTCAATAGTCGAGATAAAAGCTACATTACTCATTTGACTTAGTTGATTTCTACTTTTAACAACAGATTGCATATCTCCCAGTATATTTTCTATAGGATGGTCTTTTAAAAGTTTAGTCGTTTTATTAGGATGATTAATTCCATTATTAGTTTCAATTGATTCTTGATTTTGAGTGATTAAATCCTCCTCATCATTTGTATCTTCAAATTTTTTGAAATTTTCATCGAATAAAACATGCATGTTTCTTTAACGGTGTTAGTCTTTAAATTAAACACTTTATATGCTTTACTTCTATTAAGTACCCGATAAAGATTCCTTTGTCGGATTTAGGATCAAATTTATCTAAATTATCTTTTGTATTTAAAACAAAGCATTTACTTTCAAAAATTCTGAAATAAGATACCTTAGGTTTCTTTGAATAAAGAAGTTCATAAGATGTCTTATCAGTTAGAGGTCTAATTAAAATTATATTTAAAATATAACAGGCAGTAGCAACTGCTTCTGTCCAAAAATTCTTTGGTAAATTACTATCTGATAGCATAGTTCTTGCACACTCTTGAATCATCCTATTTTTACGTTCTACTACTCCGTCTAGTTGTGGAGTTCTCGAAAATGAAAAATTGTGAGTTATTCCCTTTTTATTGCAGAATTCCTCAAGCTTTTCATTTTCAAATTCACCACCGTGATCACTTTGAATAGTTATAATTTTTAGAGAAAATTGATTTTGAATTCTTTTTGAAAAGTTCTTAAAACATTCGAAAGTATCACTTTTATATTTCAAAAGTATTTTCCATGTAAATCTAGAATAATCATCTACAATTACAAAAACATATTTATTATGATTTATTGACAGAATTTGAGATGGACCAAATAAATCAAGATGAAGTAACTCAAGAGGTTTTGAAGTTGAAATCATATCTTTTAATTTAAAGAAACTTTTTCTAAGTTTTCCTAATTGACATGCATCACATAAACTATCTACTTTAAAATTCATTTTAGAGAGACCTCTTACTAAATCATGTTTTGACAGTCTAGATAAGAGTTTGAAATTCAAATGCCCAAATCTCTTATGCCAAATCCAAGGGTCACTTGTATTTGCCAACAGACACAGGCTATCATTTGAAACTTTCATACTAAGAATATAAATGTTCTTTTTCCTGACTTCCTAAAATATTATGGTTGCATTATTATCTTCGATGTGACATTTATCTTTTTCAAATTTAATTTTATATCCTTTATCGCAGAGTTGACTTATACTTAACAGATTATGTTTCAGATTCTTAACTAGCAAAACATTAGTAATAGTAGGAGTTTCAGAATTACCGACTGCCGATGCCAATCACATATCCTTTTAAATTGTCTCCAAAGTTAACCAGTCCTCTGTCTTTGTATATAATATCATTTAGTATACCTAGATTGCCATCCATGTGTCTAGAATATCCACTATCAAGTATCATTTGTTCTTTCTGATTTGCACAATTTGTCCGTTGTGGATTGATTCCTCAACAGCGATAAAGCACGATTCCTGCACATCAAACAATTTTGGTAGATAACTTGAATTTGAATATTGATTATATGCAGATTCATGAAACAATGATGATTTGAATATTTCTAAACTAGTATTAACAAATATAGCCATTTTAAAAACTTTTTCAAAAAAAAGATTATGAAACTTTGAAAACCTTGCTCCGATACCAATTGTGAGAAGTGAGGATTACGAATCCTAAGGCTAGAGTTAACACTAGAGGGGGGTGAATAGTGTTTATAAATATTACTAAATCCTTTTGAGTTTATGTTGATTTATACACATATGTATGCAATATACAGATATAGATATGATCACAGAAACAAACACAGATGCAAAAATAAAATAAAAAACTGTAAAGGAAAGAACACACCGGATTTTATACTGGTTCGGAGTTACACTACATCTAGTCCAGCACACAAGTACGGATTTCTTTTCAAAAACAATCTTTTACAATTACACCCTCGATTTCAAGGCTACGAGGTACACCCTCCAGAATCACAATCCTCTAGGTAGAGATACTTGATTTTCCGGGCCACAAGTTCACTCACTTGATTTTACGGGCAACAAGTTCATCCAATTGATTTCCCAAGGCTACAATCACACCTTATCTCGCTTGATTGATTTTCAAGGCTACAATCACACCTTTTCTCGCTAAGTTGATTACAAAAAGCCTATAACTCTGAATAGCACTGAGGATCTTTTTGCGAAAGTGATAGAGAATCAAACTACGAATGACCGAGTTCGATTCAATGCTGATTTCGACAGAGTAATGGTAAGAATATGTATTAAGAAAAGTGGAAGAAGAAGAGTGAAAAACCAGAAAATCTGATATAAAATTCGTTGAAACTGACCCCTATTTATAGAAGAACAACGGTCATGTCCATTCGTGAAGAGTTATGACGAATAGACATTTCTTTTGAAATTTAAATTTTAAACTCAACTGACACCATGTCGACATGGTCACCATGAGTATGTGGACATCCCAAAGCATTTTTTGATAATTTGTTTTTCTTTGAAAATAACCTTTATCTTATATTAAAACAATTTTAAACCTTTATAAATATACTTGATTATAGTTAAAATTCATAAGTAAATATAGAAAATAACATATGTAGAATTTAACTATAATTTTATATTTAAATCTAAGTATAAATATTAAAAGTTAAATATATTATATTGAAAGATAGTTTAAAATCAGGAGTAATTTGACTTTGAAATTAAAGATGATTTTGAGGCTAAAATTATTTAAAATCAGGATAGAAGTTTTTGATGTTTTTAAAAGGAAGGTTTTGAAATCATTTTGAAAATAAGATAAAATTTTGAAAAATCATGTTGAATAAAAAGTTAGTGGATACAAAATAATATTCCACTAGATTTTCATAGGTTCCATCCTACTTAGGGTTCCATCTCTTTAACAGGCTCGAAGTGGATTCCATTCCACGAATAAATTGGATTTTAAGATGCCAGTGCTTTTCTATGAGTTTTAACAAAATTTCTAATTATAGAATAAATTACTTGAATTCTTGAATTCTTGATAATCTTGATACTCATGAGTCTTCAATCTTGATATCTTGAATCTCTATACTGTATAGTCTTCATTCTTGGTACCTACATGGTTAAATCCTGCATATACATATATATTTAAACTTATAATGTTAGTATTTATATTTTATAATCTATTCTAAGGTTGTTGTCATCAAAACCATCATCTTATAGACTAACAATAATGCCATCATACCGAAGTTTTGAAGTTGTCATCGTGTCGAAGCACTATGTCATCGCTTCACTAGTCACACATGAAGTCCACGGTCCTCCCGGGTCATTTGAAGTCATCTATTTCACTCCCCATCACCCATTAGAACGTTGGAACAAGTCTTGAAAATATCCCGAAGTTTCGCCATGCCACGACCAAAATTCCCAAATTTCAAGTTTCTTTCCGGGCATCCCCTAGATCGGACTCGAAGGATCCACTGAAAAACTCAAAGTAGCCTTCTTTTGACTTTAAGAATCCCCAAAACTACCTAGCCTAATTCTTGCCCCGGTGCCAACCCTAAGAAAATCCCCATAATTCTCAAGCATGACAACAAGCAACCACTGAACGACTTCGACCATGGAATTTGTTGTCTGCTTTTCCCCTATGTCGAGCCCAAAGAACGCCCGAGTAGACCTCCCATCAGCCCCAAGCGCAACCCCAAGCAGCGCCGGGAAGAAATATTATAGTAGGTCAAATTTCCCATGCATCGTTCCAACAACATCCTAAAGGCTATTCGTCGAAGTTCGATTTCATGGTTCCTACTTCTAATTTGCTTTGATGAGCATTTTCAACCAATCAAGAATACACACAAATACCATAAACGTATTAAACAATTCAAACATGCAATCACACAACCAATTATAGCAGTTATCATACCATGTATCTACAACATAGCTTACATATAACAAGGCAATCATAGATTCAAATAACGTGTTTAGAAAACCAAAAATCCATTTATTCACGTATTTACAAAAATTAGGATTTTAAAATAGTATTAGAACATAATTTTGGCTTTAATAAAAGATCTAAAGCATTTTAAAACCTATAGATTCATATATAATAAGGTGAGAGATGATAAATCACTCACCAACCCTTCAAAATCCAAATTTTGCTTGCAAATCGAGGCAAATCCAAGAATGAATAGAAAAAGGCCTTATTTTTCTTCCCTAAAAATGTTGATTTAAAGATCTCTAACTAATCCCATTATTAATTTACCCTTAATCTATGATACAGACTTGATTTAAAGGAGAAAATATAAGGTTGGATGAAGAATAAGTTAATAGAAGCTTAGATTTTTAGGGAGATGGTAGAAATGATTTAGGGATGTTTATTTCAACCAATATAATCCCTAAACCCAAAATGGGTTATTGGCCCTCTCCACAATCTCACTAAAATACCATTAAGCTGCTCGAGAAACTGCCACACTTCAAACAGCCTTATCTCTTAGCTAAAAAATCCAAATCATTATTACAACCACTCTACAGGAAGATAAACTATCAAATCTTTCCAATGAAAGTGGTCTCTAATGCTAATTTAGCTTGTATCAAAAAATTTAGCTACTACAAGTTTTCAAAAGTAAAACCATATGATAAAATTTCTCGAGGTCCAAAATGTCACTACTCAACATCCCTTAAAGTCATAGTATCATACGACCTAATATGAATTTGAAAATAACATTCTACGACCATCCAATACGTAAAATACGTGTTGTTACATTCCTTAAAGAATTGCCTCTTATCCTATGCGTATATTTGATAAGGAACATCATAGGCATAGGCTTCGACTTCCTTTATCTTTTGGGCCAGCTTCTTCTTTATTTGCTTCTCCTTGCCCTCGGCTTTTGTAAGGGCATCCTCGGCCTTTCCAAGGCCGTCCTAATATTTTGTTTCCTAAGTGTCCATTTCTATGTATTTCCCCTCAAGCTCATCAAGTCGTTTATTGTACTTCTCTTCCCTCGGATGGCCAAGCTCGGTGTCCCTCTTGAGTTTTTGAACCTTAGCTAATGAACTTATCAGTGCTGGTTCAGAGGACTCAACCTAACAATGCAACTCCATGTCGAAGATCCATCCCTACATGAAATGAATAAACAAATAAAAATAATTCGATTGATATAAAAAAATTCTTTAGAAGTGAGATCAAACTATTACATAAAACAAGCTTTTGTGAAGACTTTGGAAAATTTCAGCAGCAGGTGGCTCTAAAACTGGGAGAAGCAACAAAGAAAAAAGAGTAGAGCCAAGGGTCGTAACATCGTTAATTATATGCCACCCCATTTGCTAAGCCAAAGCAGGAACAATTCTACCTCATGAAAAAGGCAAGAAGCGCTGAGAACCTGAGAGCATGTTGAGGGGAGGCATGGAAGGGGTGTCGACAAAAGGTATAGGAGGAGGAGTAGAACCACCTAAGAATACCCACCTCCAACATTAACCATAGGAGGGTTAACCTTCTTTCTCTTATTTAGCTTCTTAACCTTGAACGCGTCCAAAAATTCAGACATTACACCTATGTAAGTCCATAAACAATACATTTAAAGGCATATGTAGTGTTAAAAAAGAGCTAAATAAAGGGATATTAACCCTTACTCAGGCGAATATAGAAACACATAATTATCATAGCTCATGTACACATGTTCATACAAATAACAAATATACCATGTGTCGTACATGTAACGAAATTGTAAACGAACATTAAATGAGAAAAGTGATGTTGCAAGTCCAAGTAACCATGTTTGCGCAGTAAATCTTTAGTAAAAGAATGTTAAAATCTTTGCTAATATCCTTATCAAAGCCATGTACTCTGGTTTTGCATATTAATAACAAGTCTCATTCCTCATTGGAAAAATTGGGGCATTTCATTAAAAAAGGAGGGAAAGAGAAGAAAGAAAAAAGAGAGAAAGATTATACAAGTCAGCATGGTTTAAAATAATAAAAAAATGAAATGATAAGAAGGTTATAATAATAGTAGGAGATCTAAAAGAGGGTATAAATCCATCTCGATTAGAAACAAAGAAAAATTGACCCGCCCAATTTTGAGTCCTATAGGAAGAAATCGAGAATATGGATTTCAAAGCCTAAACATAATAAAATATATTGCAGTCTGCAGCTGTATTTCTGCAAAATGAATACATGAACAACAACTTACAACAATTAGGAGGTATAGTCGGATGCTTAGAATACAAAATAAAAGTGAATATGAGTATACAATAAGAAACGGGTGACAGTTGGATTGGGGATAAAGTGATGATATTTAACCATTCCCTTATGATGGGATGTAGTGGAAGGTAGAACCCATTTCGGATGTGTTATGATGTTATAGAAACAATTCCTTTTAGGGACATATAAATGTGACTAGAAGGATAGGAATCCTAAGCACATAGTACCTAAAACCAAAATGACTCAAAACTCATTGTGTTTGATTTTCTTCACAGATAGCTGAACGCAATTCGATAAAAGAAGTTGAGCCTCTACTCGAAGGGTCTCAGAAGATTGTCCTTAGTCATGAGTAATCAAATAGAAAATGAATAAAATGGGAGTATGTTTTTGGAGTCTTAAACCAAAATAGAAAGATAATATGCAAGAAACATCAAATTTCCAAAAAGAAAAAGGGCTAATCAACCAGTCAAGCATAATCATAGTCAATCAATCAAATTAACCCAACTTGGGGATGAATAAAAAAACAAGTTTACTTAGTAATGAATCAATAAAATAACCCATGTAGACATTTCACCAAACACATTCAAGGCGTGAATACGTATTCTAATAACAAATCTAAGGAAGAGGAAGGATATAAAGGAAAATATATGGGAGACAAATAAAAATGGAAAAGAAAACTCTAACCTATGATTTAAAATGGATTAAAAACTGGAGCAAGGAGCATTGTGAAAGAAAAAAGAGAAGAACCACTACGATTTGAAATTAGAATTCTCGAGTAAGTAAAAGAGAAATGAAAGGGGGAAGAGGAATTTGTATTGTTTTTAGTAAAACAATCTCACCTAAAACTTTAAAAACACGATAATCAATGACCGTTAGATTTTAAAAACGACAATCCCAAATACATAAAGAATGAGGAGGATTTGCTAAAATTCAAAACGAATCATATATAATGGTCAGAAAGATAGCCATTTACAATAAAACATCAATAAAGAGCATTAAATGTGATGTGATTGAGTAGACAATTGAGATAACTAGGTATGAATATGATAAGTCCGCATTAATAGACATTAGTGCAGACTTGGGGGAAACTGTTACACCCATTTTTCTCCTATAAACACGTGTAACAAAGATATACGAAATAAGCACATGAGAGCTTTGTAGCCCAAGGGAAAAAGCAAAGTGACCGCATCTTCACCAAAAGGAAGGAACTGCATAAATTTGGACACATTCAAACTCAACAAACTACATCTAGGAACAATTATACAAATACGCAGCCCATATACAATAAACGATGTAAAAAGGAAATCGAAGATGGAAGACAGTACAATAATTAAGCCAAGTAAAAGACATGCCATGCAATCTTAATAAATCAATTGCACCGATATTGCAATAATATATAGTATAAAGTAAATAAGGAGGTCTCTCCTTCAAAAAACAACCAAATAATTACCATCTATAAGCAAAAGTAAACCTAAAGAATTCATCTACTAGTAGAGGTAAAAGACTGCATCGACCTCTCCTTAAATACTACGTCACCATCTTCTTGAAGACTGGGTTGACCTTTCCTTAGAGACTACATCATGGTCCCTTGAAAACTGCACCACCATCCCTTTAAAGACAATGTCGCCTTTTATTCGAAAGTCAGGTTCGCCATCTCCTTAAAGTCCACATCGCCACATCATAGATGCCTACATCAACACCTTCCAGAAACCATCGCCGACACCAACCTCTGATTCACGCCGACATCTTTCAAAAATCGATACACCATCAATTAAGGAACAACACCAGCACTATAAGAGGGATTCGTCACTACATTTAAGAGGGACTGCATCGACTAAGAACAAATTCAGAAGCCATGACACCACAAGCCAGCGAAGTGTGGCCTTCGAAACGAATTCAAAAGTGAAGAACTAAGTCCTCAAAGTTCAAATTTTTCGCCAAACTTCAAACTCAAAATTCTTGCCTTTAGCCAATTCTTACTGCCTAATGAATTTTCCCATACCATCTGCCACGTCAGTAACCTATGCAAAAATCAGTAAGAAACGTGATTAATAGCATTGGAAGGATCAAACGGCGAAGGTGCAATGCTAAATTAAGGGATTTGTGATCCGCATGATGTTATAGTACTATAAATAAAATGTTTTTCTAGCAGAGAAAGTAACTTTTTATATTTTTTCTAAATTCTATACTAATTAAACTTGTACTCTCTACCAGTATGGTTGTACTAACAAGAAGAATATAATAAAATCTTTTCCTATGGTTATAGGATTCCTTACGATACGAATCACGTAAATTTCTATATCATTTACTTTATCTGCGCTTTTGTTCATTGCTTCTAGCATTAGATTTTTTCATATCTTACCAAAAATCAAATAGAAGTTGAGCTTGACATTTTAACAAGTAGTTAAAGTACAACTATATAATTATGTCAATATCCAACAACATAATTAATTTCTCAAGGTAAATTTAATATTACGTAAATTTATTAATTTTGGATTACGGAAAGTATACAACATCATAATTGCTTCGTAATTAACATGTTATTGTAACGACTCGTATTTTCGGTATCGAAGAATCGTAAAATATTATTTTTCAATTCATATGAGGTCATATGACTCTATAACTTTGAAAAATACATACTAGTGACATTTCTATATTTAGAAATTTTCCAAATGATTTTACCTTTGAAACTTATAACAGCTATAACTTTTGATAGAAATTGAACAGCGTCCAAGACCACTTCTAATAGAAAGATATGATGATTTCTAATTCTATAGAGTGGTCATAATAGCAATTTGGACACTCTATTTGTAAGATATGGCTATTTGAAAATTGAAATTTTTTGTAGCAGCTTAGCGGGTAGTTAGTGAGGTTTGGGGATAAACCCACTAACCCATTTCGAGTTTGGAAGCTATAACAGGCTAAAACATCATCTCCAAATCATTCTTACCACTTTTCAAATAGATCTAAACTCCCATTAACTCATTCTACATTCAAAACATTCTCTTTTCTCCTCTAAATCAAGTATAAACCATAGGCTAAGGATAGATTAGCAAGGGTATTCATTGGAGATTTCAAATTAACATTTTTGAGGAAGGAAAATTACATCCTTCCTATTCATTTTCGGATTTGCATTGATTTGCATGCAAACCTAGATTTTGCAGATTTTGGTGAGTTATTTATTATCTCTCACCTTATTATACATGCAGCTAAAGGTTTTAGTATGTTTAAACTCATTTTTAAAGTCAAAATCAAGTTTTGTGACGGTTTTAAAGTGAAACCTGCAATAAAAACGAATTAAAAATGTTTTAAAGTGTTCTAGTTATGTTAACTTGATGTACGGTTGCCTTGATATATGTTAGGCTATGTTAGAGACATATTATAGGATGATTGGCCATGAATTGTTATATGTTTTCATGTTTGAATGTTGTTTGGTGCATATGTAGTATTTGCTTGTATTCTTGTATAGTTGAAAATGTTCATCGAAGCGACATAGAGTTAGGAACCGTGAGAACGGGCTTCGACAGATCGACTCGACATCGTTGAGAGTTGTATCATTACATATAGAGTGCACAAGGGTCAAAGAATAGAGCATAGTGTTGAAATCGGTGCGAAATTGGGAATTAGATACTACAGTATTTTGGTTCGGGGATGCTTGGTTCCGCATTGGTTGGCTCAAGCTTGGCTTTTGTCCGGCATAGGGGTGGTCCAATGGTTGGTTCATTTGGCAAAGGAAGACCGGACATGAAATCCTGTTTGGTGGCTAGTTGGTTCGGTAGTTTCATGGTTCGATGGTGGAAGATCGGACATGAAATTCTATCCAGTAGTTGGTCATAGGATATTGAATAGTAGCTACCTTCGTCCGAGTATCGAACAAGGAGTTGTGTTAGGTTATGGGGAGTGCCGACAGGATTCTTAGTTTGGTTATGGTGGTTTGGGAATGATTCTCACCAAACAAGGTGATTGGTACAAGGTGTCGCTTATAGGTTGTGCAGTATGGTTTTGGCCTGGATGTGGAGGAGGTCAAGCGAGGCTTAAAGTTTGAGAAGTACTCCGAGCAGGGAAGAGAAAAACACCGGATGTTGTTTTAGTTTGCTTTGGGTAGTGAGGCAAATGATGAAGCGAGGACGTGAGGCTTCACGCAATGACTTTAGGACCATAGTATGATGGCTCTACCACTTATGATGGGTGTGTAGAGGCATTCCAAAGATGACGACTTAATGATTAGAGTCGTGATGGTAATCCATAAGGGTAGGTTCAATGATGGGGGTTTATGAGTAAGATTTATGGCCGTTTTCTATCATGGAGATAGCCGGGAGGGAATAACGATTGAGTTTCAATATAGAGATGTATGCAAAGGGATCGTTGATAACTTGGAGGTTGCTGGTGTGCTCGTAAAGAGAAGGTATGCAGGTAACTCCTACCTAGTCTGCGATTATGTCCAGATCTTATGATAGTATATTACCTTGGGCTTTTGCGATTGTGAGCCCAGAACCTAGCCTCATGAAGTGGCATGGAATCGAGCACCAATAAAGCCAGGATTTCATTTGAGTCCCTAGTTTATGATTATGCCATATGAGTTATTAAATTTCCAATGCGCACGAGTGATGACGAAGATTGTTTGATGGATGCTTTGTCTGTCATGGTTGTTTACCCCTCTATAGTAATGATAGTAGATTGGCATATATTACTTCGACTGTAGTGAACTTATATAGCAATGATGGTAGATTGGCATATATTAACTATAATGGGCTAAATCTTTGGAAATAGGGACAAGTCAAGTATGATTCTTCATAACCTTTGCCTATATTTACTATATATGATTTTTTTAGTATTATTTGAGATGGTGTTCACTCGCATAAGACTATTGTCTGATCAGAGGTTTTCTGCTTTGCTTCTAATTATCTCGGGTGCCCTTAAATGAGTAGCTTAGAGATAATAAGTCTGTATAGCGCATGGAGCAATACAGAGTACTAGTAGGAGGTTACGCTTTCATATATCTATACTTTGGAGATTAATATCGCTTATATTCTGCTATGATGTACTGTGGAACTATGTCAGTACTTCTAATTTGAGAGACTATTATAAAGTTTTTTTGGAGACTGAGATGTATAAACTCTTTTATTTCAGTTTTTATGTGACTTATGAACCTTAATGACTCTAGTTTCATATTTATGGTTCATTTGATTATATTACTATCTCATCTATTTTGCATCTACTTGATTATTATATTTTATCTATGCACTATGAGATGTTCTACAGGTTCTATTCTTGGATTTATATTACTTTTCACCATTGGCTACCATCTTGCATCGGCCAGGTACTTCTACAACATTATACATGCATATTGGATACCAGAGGTGTGGTGGGGTCGTCATAGGTATTATGAGACAAAAATTATCATTAAAAGTCAAAATTCAAATATCATCCACCTTTTACTTAATTAGTCCAAATATAAAATCCTTAGTGAAATAATAATAATCATTATTAACTGTGTTACTTTGGCTAGAGACTTTAAATTTGAGTTGATTGTAGTTGACCATGATACAGACCTCATATAACCAAGGAGATGAATTATCTATTGTATAATATTCCATTTCCAATGCTTCGACTCAAACCCAATTATAATAGTTCGACGGATGTCATGCCATGATTTAACTCTAATCAAAGTGGAGTGTCCTTATTGAAGTTTAATGTTATTCTCAAGTCGAGAGAATGGTTTAAAAATTTCAAACATTGTTAATATAATAATTAATAATTAATCTTCAAAAAACTTATTATAGTAAATAATTAACTACCAAAATATTATTTGTAAATAATAATTATTATCCTCAAATAATGTTAATTATTTAAATAAATAACTTTTCACAATATTGAAATACTAATAACTTTAAAATAATATTGAATATAAACAAACAACTTTTAAACATTATTAAACAATAGTTTAACAACTTTAAATTATTATTAAACGATAGTTAAACGACTTTAAACATTTCTACATGATTTAGAAAAGACATTAGGGTAAATAGAGAAGTTCAAAATCCGCTTAACTAAAAATATTCTAGAAAACCCATAGATTAGATTTGAAATCATTCTTCAAATCAAAAACCCATTACGAGCCAAAATAACAGTTAATAGTATTTCAAAATACTACAATGAAGCCAATAGCCACTAAGCACTTAACCAATGTTGTTATTATTTCTGTATCATTGCATGGTTAAGTTTTTACACATAACAATGTCATAACCAATAGGGCCAAATGATCAGGTTTTGGTATCCAATAATTCATACAACATGAACATGATTGAAAATAAATCAGCAATGGCGAGGAACCTGTTGGATCCCTCTACAAATTCCCTTTACATCAGATAAATTCCTTGCAAACGATTTCATTTATTGACTTTTTCAACAGCGACAATTCATCATATCTAAACAATCAACCAATTGAAACATTCAAGCATGCAACGAATAATTTCAACCAAAGACAAATAGCAAAATTTATCTACTGTATATATATCTTACCGATAAATCGAAAAGGTGAGTTTAACTCATCGAGATTTTCATTATCATGGAAGCACTCTAATTTCCATCTAAAGTTGAACAGTATTCAATTATAGCTTGAAATTCTACATGCCCCAAACACCACTAATCCAATTCGATAACATAGATGTCGTTCCTAGGAGTGCAAAGCGTCTGACAACGTTTGATTTGGACTATGTATGGATAAGTTATTTCATTTATATGAGTTTAGAATTAAATAATAAAATTAATTTCCTTAATTACATCATTAACCTTAATTAATCTTACTTAACTCTAATCCCTCGTTCGATCTAATTTCCTGGCTGCCTAAAACATCGACTTCAATGGCTCGTTCATCTTCATTTCTCCGTCGTTACAGGCCAGATGCGCTATCACACTCCACTAAAAGATAGCCCAGCACCCTGCTTCCATTGCCACCGACCATGATGCTTAACTCCATCGAAAATGCTACCATGAACCTAAAACCCGCTTCGCCGTCGCACACAAAATTCCGTTGCCTCGCCTTGATCTAGCTAATCCAACTGTTCACTTCCCTCATCTCATCTAGCTTCCATCGCCTGAAATGGCCTCTGGTGGTCATGGAGGATAAGGGCCATTGGATGGAGAGTAACGGAAACGACGGCTATGGTTTAGAGTTAGGGTTGAGAAAATGAATGAGGATGGGGGTCCTTATATAGGAAAATATTTAGCACTATTCACGCCCCTAAACACACGAACTTCAATCTAGGTGTGCTCACCGGCATCTCTAACCAAATATACCTAATAAGAACTCAACAGAACTATTTCCAGAGCCTAATTCCAACATATTTAAAAGTTATCGTTTTGAGTCGCTTGATTTATGAACTGAACTCGACCTTCTAACTCAAAACTAAACAATCAAAATATATCGATATTTATACTCATTCTATCTCCCTCAGACCACCTGGGCCCAATGGAAATAATCCTGAGTCCTAAAAAGTCCATCTGTGAACATTGAGTTTTCCAACTCATCGATAACACAAATTAATTTAATACTTAAATATCCGAAATTTAAATATTCAGAGTAGCATAAAAACACGGGTTATTACACTCTCCCTACTTAAAAAGATTTTGTCCTTGAAATCCTAAAGGACTAAGCAACAAACCCTAATACCCAGCATATTTGATGATATATAAAAATCATCTTCAACTTTATGCCAAATCAACAGGCATCGCACTAATCTATCATGGGCAGTGGGCACTATCCTACCTACACATGCACATGTCAACCAAACATGGAACTCTTACCTGAATCGAGTTATAAATACCCGAAACGAATAAGAAGCAACAACAACATCTATAGTGGCAACATTCCATATCATCACTAAAATTCCTTAGTCACTTAGGACTATTCAAATAATCTCCTCCACTGATTCTTATGATTATTGGTCATATCCAAAAATCCTTGCTCAAACTTCCTTTCAAACTTTTATTAAATTTTTGTAAAATTTTGGGAGCACCTCCTTTGCGTTGCTTGGTCCTAAAAACTACAACTTTCCACATTTGGCCCAAACCAACAAAAGAAACCAAAGGTGGCCTCCCATATCTGGGGCATAAAATCACTAATCAAATCGCAAACTCTAAATCTACTACATACCAATTTGTCGGGTAGCAAACTCTACTCATGAAACCAAAAGCAACAAGATAGTCTTTGCTTCCACGTACCTAAAACTCACTTATATAACATAAAATAGAGTCAAACATGATAATGAAACATGATAACAACTCATCCATCATATAACATGAATCTAATCATGTAACAACCATGTTGTTAATTACCTAATTAATTAATTTTAATTATGAATAATTAATTTTAAATTGTGTTTGTGAAATTTTATTATGAAATTAAATCTATTTTTTGAGAATAGTTGATTTGATTTATCATAATTAATCCTAAGATAAAAATTAGGAATTTTATTAGTTATAATTTCCAAATTAAAAATAAATTTAGGATTAAATAAATTGGAAATCTAATGAATATCCATTTGTGAAACTTAATTTTTATATTTGATAATAAAGGAATAATTTTAGAAGTTTAGTAAATTTAATTAAGTGTCAATATTGAGATTTATTGTTTAAAACAAGGATTTTAACTTATTGATTGGTTTTGGTAAATCGAGTAATCAATTTTTTTATTCTATAGAGCTTTTTAGTGTAGAATAGAGTTTTATGTTAGGAAATCAAATCTATGGTTTCGATGACAACAACTGTACAATGGAAATCGAATATGCATACATATTTCTATTTTATAGGTACTTGCAAGAGTAACATCACTAGAAAGACAAGAACAAGGCTTAAAGAACATTAAAAGAGACTGCAAATCGATTGGATCAAAGAAGCAACAAGAAAGATACACAAAGCAGACATGCACAGTTTTCAAACGTCTAGATGCACTAGCCAAACGTCTAGAAAACCCTTTGGAACAACAAAACAGACAGGATCAAACATCTGGTAGATGCACTTAGACGTCTGAAAGACTACTGTACACAAAAAATTTATAGAGTCAGACGTTTGATACAAATACCAGACGTTTGATTTCGAACTTGGAGTTTAAATTCAAATTTCAACTGCCACATTTGAATAGACATCTTCGCTTCTCTTCGCAGAAACTCTTCATCATCATCAGAAGCAAGTGTAGAGCACCGGTTAATGGATGCAACTACTCAAGGAATCTCTCTACAACTATATATATCATCAAGAATCAAAGAGAACACTTACCTTACTTACTTGCGCTCTTTACTTACATACTCTGTTATTTTCTTGATCTCTAGCAATCTATACTTGTATTTCACTCTTCCATGTATTCAGTTCTTCTCAATCAGTACTCTCCAGATATATATTGGAAGCATTTGTACTAAGTTGTCAATATTTGTGTTATAGAACACATACTTGATAAGAACAAGTTATTGCAACCAAGCCTATTCCTCCAGGCGAAGTGAGGGTGTTTGATAGTCGAATTTTGAAGGGGAGCTTTGGGACTGGACGTAGGACAGGAGGTCTGAACCAGTATAAATCTTGGTGTGCTTATTCTATATTTGCCTAGATTAATATCGTTTTAGTTGCATCATATATTTTGTCACTTATACTTTCATATACACTACACGATCATATATTTACCTAAATTAATATCATCTCTTTTCTAGATATGAAAATAGTCAAATTGTATGTATGTAATTTTTTAAAAGAGAGTTTATTTAAATTACAAATATCAAACTTGTTTTTAAAACAAATCTAGTTTCGTTTTGTAAATGATTTTAATAAGGAGCTATATATATATATTAAGTATTACTAATAGAAATGGTTATGGAATTTGGAAATATGGTTTGGGAAAATGAACTTAATTTATTTCTAAATAAAATGGTCATGAGATTCGGAAACATGGTTTCAGAAGTATAAACTTAAATTGTTTTAAACTAATGTATAAATACTAATTTGGTATTTGGAATAAAAGTAATAAATATGGTTTGTAAAATAAAATGACAACTTACATATACATGGCTTATGGGAACAAGTTGGATTAATGGAACATTTTAATAAGTGATAAATTAAATAAATGTTTTGAGAACCTTAGTTTTAGCATGTGGGGTTACTAATAATTGACTTAGTGTTATAGATTGGTTTAAATGCTTTTGAATAATGCTTTGTCGAATATGGTGCAACTCTTTAAATAGAATATTTGACTGGAATTTACTAACCCGTTAGTGAATACTTGAATTTCGTCGGGTAGTATGGGATACTTGGGTTAAATTTTTGTGATTGCTTATAGGCAAGTACCTAACACTTTTGAATTGTATTCTCTTTTGGTGTGCAGCATGGGGCTGCTAGATCCTTAAGAGAATATAGTTCAGGTTTTCCAGTGGTATCCGTAACGAGTGAGATTTACTAACTTCCAGTAAATATATGAATTTCGCCAGGTGATATATGACGTTTTGTTAAGTTCTAGTGATTGCTGAAAGTGGTAGTATTTGGCACTTTAGAGTATTTCCTTTTAGGATTCGATCGAGGGCCGATAAATCCTTAAGAGTTATATTCCTGGATTTCTTTCGATTATAAAAATGATTAATAATGAATAATCTAGAGTTTTTGAGTCATGATTGCCACGATCTTTTGAGCGGTCGAGATACGAGATTTCCTCGATCCTTATGATTCCTCGAGATTCTACGTTACAGTATGAGGACCATCCTTGGTATAAGATTGTTATGAGTGATATCGCATTTGTTTGCATGGTATGGACAATCGTTATGATTGGTATGTATGATCAGGTAAGTGATTGATATAGAACTGGTTTCCGTGTGCTTAGAGATATTGTGCTTTGTTCTATGAATCTGTGTTTAGTGGCTAATATGTGTTTGTGACCTAAATATATATAACCCTGTTTTGAGTTAAATTAGTTTCGTGACTTGTTATTCCTTAGACATCTGCATTTACTTATGTTATTAATTCTTATGTTATATCTTTTCTTACCCTATTGGATATTTAGAGATAGTCTGACCCGTATGTTATTTTAATGCTCAGGTCAGGCCGAGATTTTTCAGGTTACAGGAAAATTTAATCTTTGGATAGTTGTGCTAGTAATGAGATAAACATTGCTAACTCTAGTTTATCCTATTTAGGATTTTGGGTTTTCATTATGAGATGTATTTTTGAGACCGGAGAATTATAACATTTGTATATTATGAGAGTCTACTATTTTATTTTGTGGACTCATGATTTGTATATGTATATGAGATTTATTATTCCACTTGATCTGTGATTACTATTTTATAATATACAGTTATGGTTCTGAGAAACCGATGTGATTATTACTTGAACCAAGACTGTACACTTTAAAATTTATTCCAACAAAACAGTAAGTATGACATGTCAATGTTAGTTTAAAAGATATATTCACATTTGGTCGCCTTTAACAAGGCGTATTCTCTGTATTATTAGATGACATTATTTATAATGTTCTTTAACGCTATGGTTGTCGCAGTGGGGTCATTATAGTTTGGTATCAGATATGAGTCAAAACATTATAGCGTATAATATCACATATTTAAGACCTAGTGAGACTTAGAGTTCAATTCCCTAGGGTATGTGGTAGATAGTTATATCAATCATCTATATAGGGATAGGAATATAAAATGATTGTTTGGATAATCATTTGGGGGCGTATTTTGATTTAAAATTTTAATTCGATAAATTGGAATTTGTGATTTTAAACTTTTGGAAAATAATATATTAAAATCCTTTAGAGTTTGAAAAATTGCTTTAAGATTTTGGAAAATCGAACATATGAGTTTAATTTTTTTTGAATGATCAAGGATTGATCAGAGTTGTGCAGCGAAAGCTAGTAAACTGTTTTCGCTAAGGATTGTATTTAGTGGTCTATATATATGGTTAATTGGATGGTGTATGCATGGTTGATTGGTTGTAAGGAATTGAATATTTGGTTGTATTTATTTAAATTGGATGCATGGATGCTAGTGATAATAAAATAGATGTACCTAAGGTAAATTTATGATTATCTATTGTGTTGCATTATCTGAACATTGTTTAAGGATTCTGTTCGATATGTGGGATGCTTTGTTGTCGATAGGAGTTCTAAACATCGAACGAGAGATTAGAAATAATTAATTTGGAAATTACAAATAGGCTAAAAATTTCGTGGCTTCAAATTATTTTATATAACGGGATAAGTTAAGGAAAATAATTTAAATTTTAGAATTTATGTATATTAAATTTTAATGGAAGTTAATTGGAAATTGTCATATATGAATCTTAATAATTAAGAGGTTAAGACTTTAGAAATTGTGAAAATATAGTTTTAGAAGTACAAGATATTTTGTGAAAAAGTATGTATTTTGGATACAAATACTATTTGGAAAGTGATTATTTGAGTCATATGGTTATTTTGGAAAGAAAATACTAATTGGAGTTTTGATAATAATATTAAGTAAATAATTTGAAACTTGATATTATTATTTGTGAATGTTGAATATTTTAGAAAATAAGTTTAAAAGGAAATTTATCTACTAGTGTATGTATATATATGTATGTATGTATGTATATGTTTAAAAGTTTTATGATTTAGAAATAGTAGTGAGAATCATAAAAGTGCATTATATATATACATTTTTTTAGATAATTTGTGATTTTATTCTTTAAAAAGATGTAATTTCAGAAAGAGTTATTTGGAAATATATATAAAATTTGGAAATTTAATTTATAGGTTTCTTTCATTATGGAAATTGCGGGGAAGTAATTTCTTTAAGGGGGAGCCTGTTACAACCTTGGTTTTAATTACCTAACTAATTAGGAATGATTAATTTTAAATTGTGTTTGCGAAATTTTATTATGAAATTGAATCAAGATTTTGAGAATAGTTGATTTGATTTATCTTATTTATTCTCAAGATGAAAATTAAGAATTTTATCAATTATAATTTCCAAATTTAAAATAAATTTTAGATTAAGTAAATTGGAAATTCAATGAGTATCCTTTAGTGAAACTTAATTATTATATTTCATAGTACGAAATAATTTTGGAAGTGTTGTAAATTTAATTAATTGTGAATATCGAGATTTATTATTTTAAATGTGGATTTTATCTTATTGATTGGTTTTGGTAAATTAAGCAATCAAGTTTTTTATTTTATGGAATATTTTTATGTAGAATAGAGTTTAATATTTTAATTAAAAAAATAGAATATTTACAAAAGGTATAATTATATTCAAAAAAACACTAAACTTTCACTACTTAGAAAAAGTATTTATATACTTATCTCAATGACATAAGTATATTTACAAAAACTGCAAAAGGTTTCCTATTTGGTATTGAGTATGGAAAGATGTTTCGATACCGACATAATTATTCTCCTTTTATAAATCTCTAAAATCATTTATAAAATTCTTTTATAAATCAGTAAAACAATTTATCGAACTCTTTTGATAAATTTCTAAAACCATTAATAAAACTCTTTATATAAATTTCTAACAATTTATAAAGCCCTTTTACAAATCCATAAAACTACTTATAAAACTCTTTTTATAAATCTATAAATCCATTTATAAAACATTATTCTTTTATAGAAATCATTTATAAAGATCCTTTCTAAAATTACTTTATAACAATCTTTTCTAAAATCCAAGATACGAATCGCTAGTTTCGGCCGCCATGATTTGCAAGCTGAAGGTTGAGATGAAAAGTATGCGTTGTCTAATTTGGAAAGGTTCCTGTTGTTCTCTGTTGCATTAACTTAACTATATGTTGTACTGGTTCTTTTTGGATTATCATTTTGGGCTGGAAAATGCCTTAATAAAGGTTTACCCATTTTCAAAAAAAAAAATCTTTTCTAAAATCCCTTTATAATTTTTTTTATAAATCCTTTATAAAAATCCTTTATAACTACAAAACTCCATTTTCATTTATAAACACTTTACTAAATTAAATTCCTATATAAATCAATTTATTATTTATAAATACAATTAATCGGAAATTAGTTAACTTTAAACACTATAAATAAATAATAAATTAACTTTTCAACAACATTAATAACACAGTCAATTTCCTTTAGAACATCATTAATGAAATAATTAATTTACTTCAAAACATTATTAGTATTATAATATATAACTTTAAAACATTATTAATATAATAATTATTAATTTCAAACATTATTAATATAATAATTAATAATTAACCTTCAGAACGTTATATAGTAAATGATTAACTACCAAAATATTGTTAATGAATTATTATTATCCTAAAAAAATATCAATTATTTGAATAAATAACTTTTCACAATATTAAAATATTACTAAGTAACTTTAAAACAATATTGAATAGAAACAAATGATTTTAAACATTATTAAACAATAGTTAAACAACTTTAAATCTTTTTTAAATGATAGTCAAATAACTTTAAAACATTTCTAAATGATTTAGAAAAGACATAAGGTAAAATATAGAAGTTCAAAATTTGCTTAACCAAAAATATTCTAGAAAACCCATAAATTAGGTTTGAAATCATTTTACAAATCAAAAACTCGTTTCAAGCTAAAATGACAGCTAATGGTATTTCAAAATACTAAATTGAGGCCAACATCCACTAAGCACTTAACTAAAGTTGTCATTGATTTTGATCACTATAGGTTTAAGTTTTTACACATAACAATGTCATAATCAGTAGGGCCAAACAATTCGGTTTTGATATCCAATAATTCATACAACAAGAAAATGATTGAAAATAATCAACAACGATGAGGAATCCTATTGGATCCCTTTACAAAATCCCTTTATGTCAGATAAATTCTCTGCAAACGATTTCATATATTGACCATTTTCAACAGAAACAATTCACCAAAATCAAACAATCAACCAATTAAAAATCCAACCATACAACCAATAATTTCAACCAACACAAACTGAAAAAAATTTCTACTATATATCTTACTGATAAACCAAAAAGGTGAGTTTGACTCATTGATATTTCAGTTATCGCCGAAGCGTTCTGATTTCATCCAAAATAGAACGCGTTCGATTTTAGCTTGAAACTCTACAAGCTCTAAACTTGACCAATCCCACTCCATAACGTAGATATCGCTCCTAGAAGTGCAACATGACTGACGCATTCGATTAGGTCCATGTATGGACAAGTTATTTCATTTATAAAATTTTAGAATTAAATAATAAAATTAATTTCCTTAATTACATCATTGAACTTTAATCTTGCTTAACTCTCGTCCCTCGCTCGAACTAATTTCCAGCCCGTCAAAAGCATCGACTTCAACACCTTATTCATCTCCGCTTCTCCACCACCATAGGCTAAGATGTGCTATCGCACTCCAAAAAAAGGTAGCCCAGCCTCCCCTACTTCCATCACCACCGACCGTAACGCGTAAATCCATCTAAAATGCCACCATGAACCGAAATCCGCTTCACCATCAGAAACAAAATTCCATCGCCTCGCGTCGATCTAAGATCCACTCCCCTCATCTCACCTAGACGAACATTTTTGTAGTTGAGCCCATCACTTGAAACGGCCTCTGTTGGTTGTTAAGGATAAGGGCCATTGGGAATGGTCACTTTTGGAAATGGTGGTTAAGGTTTAGAGTTAGGGTTGAGCAAATGAATGAGGGTAAGGGTCCTTATATAGGCAAATATCCGGCACTATTTATGCACCTAAACATACAAACTCCAATAAAGGCATGGTCACTGGTATCCCTGGCCAAATACCCATATTCCAAACTTAATGGAACTATCTATAGGACCTAAGTCCAACAAATTCAAAAGTTGGCTTTTCGAGTCGCTTGATTTACGAAATGAACTCGACCTTCTAACTCGAAACTAAACAATCGAAATTTATCGATACTTATACTCATTCTGTCTTGCTTGGACCACTTGGACCTAATGGAAATAATCCCAAGTCCTAGAAAGTACATCTAGGAAAATCGAGTTTTCCAGCTCATTGATAAAAGAAATCAATTTCATATTTTAATACCCAAAATTTAAATATTCAAAGCAGCCTAAAGATATGGGTTGTTACACAAACACATACGAAAAGGGCAAGAGAACTCAACTTCATTACCAAGGCTTCGCCCACTAATATCCTATGGCAGATCTAAGAACTAATCAGAACATAATAGGCATAGAACAACCTAAATAAAGGAAAGAATGTAGAGCCAACTGTAGATTCCATAGAGTAAATGGACATAACACCGATAACTACCGCCATCTGAATAATGAGATCGAGAGATTGATATAAAAAGGATACTTAGGCACTTATCAGAAAGAAAATCTTGACATGTTAGAACATAACCAGTCATCTGAACCTCACGAGGATATAGTGGGAAACCCCAATACTCTTATTGCTTCGATTCATGAGGGTTCCAATCCTGCTGGTCATACCAAGAAGGAAAGTAAGAGATACGTCCAAGAAGCCCACCACGAGCATAAAACCTTATTTCATATCAAGTAGAAGCATGCTCAAGATATCATATTTACCTTTATTGACTTGGTCGACGTTACATTCCTACATCAAGACCCTTTATTGGTAATCATGCATATTGCAAACTGCATAATGAATTTGTTTTTGCGGATTCAGGAAGTTCGGTGAATGTTACCTTTAAAGCAACATATGAAAAAATAGGGCTCCCAACTGAGATCTTAAAACCAAGTCCAAAACCAGGATATGGCTTTAATAATAGAGCAACAATCCCAATAGGAACGACTCGACTTGTTTCTCTATGGGAACTTCGACACTGGATAAATCTTTCTATGTAAGCTTCCTTATTATAGGCCAGCAGTGTTTGTATAATGCTTTCTTGGGGAGAGCTGCATTGATAGAGATGATATAAATTATCTCTCAAAGAGAACTACTTATAAAATTTCACAACTTCAAAGGAGTTGGGAGTGTAAGCGAAGATCAATTATTACCTAGGGTACTATACAATATAACTTTGAATCTTAGTAATAAAATTGTTCAAAATTATATTATTGTGTCCTTTAATCTGTATAAAAATGAATATAACAAGCCAGTTCAAAGAACTGCATCGGAACTAGATTCCAAGGTAGATAAGGAAATAGGTCATACCATGACCACGGTATCTATGATAAAAGCAAATTGGGATTATTCTCATATGATTGGAATGGATGAGTATGATTCTGTGTTTGCACAATATCTATCAAATGCTTCCCCATTCTAAGAAAGCACTGTCTCATCAAAACCACAAGAAGTAGAAGCTGAAGTGGACCCTTGATTGGAAATGTAAAGAAAAGACCTAAATTAGTAGAAGACTTGGAGGACATTCAAATAGACCCTTTAGATCTAACCAAGATTGTGAAGATTGAAAAACAAACTCAGGAACAAACTATGCATTAGGTTTATTGATTTCCTAAAGAGATCCCATGGTGTCTTTGCTTGGACCTATTCTAATATAAAGGGAATCGACCCCACGATAATATGCTATGCCCTAAATATAGATCCTAATGCACACCTTATCAGACAAAAACAGTGTACCCTAGAGCAGTAAAGATACAACGCATTTCATGAAGAAATCGAGAAGTTGAATGAAAAAAGGATTCATCTAAGAAGTGTATTACACAAAGTGGATAGGAACTCTGTTTTCATGAAGAAATCTAACAGAAAATAGAGGACTTGCATTGACTTCACGAACCTCAACAAAGCCTGCACTAAAGAGAGCTTTCCATTACCAAGAATAGATCAATTAATTGATGCAATTAGTGGGCATGAGCTACCGACATCTATGGATGCATATTTTGGATATAGTAAAATAGCCATATTCGAACTAATCAAGAACACACAAGCTTAGTTACTGATAAAGGGTTGTGTTGCTATAATGCCACTCGGATTAAAGAATTCAGAGGTAATGTACCAGAGGCTGGTTAATTTGATGCTACAAATAGCCACGTTCGCAACCTTACGGTGGTACGGGATGAAACTGAATCCATTAAAGTAGGGGTGGGCATTTAACCGATTTAAATGACTTAATCGTTTTAACCGATCAAAATCAAACCAAATTAATCACCAGAATCGGTTAACCGCATAATTGGTTTGCAAATCGATCTTAACCATTCAACTTCGAGTCGGTTAACGGTTAATAATTTTACTCGTTCAGTTAACCATTAACTGACTTAACCAATTATTGTCATTTGGTTTTGCATTTTATTCCGGCCTACCCGGTTGCTAAAATCGAATATGATTGATATCTTATACCTTAATAACCGAAACCACCGCCTCTTTCCTTGAATCTATATTTTCTAAAGAAGCCTACAACTCTGTCTCTCTCTAGTCGCGATTGAAATTTGGTACTAGAAGAATTCTAGCACTCTCCTCAAATCAGTCAATATTTCTACCGTCTCTTACAATCTCTAATTTACTCTAAGCTCGTTTTCCAATCCCTCCTAGTCTGCAATCGCAATGGTCGGTGGTAGGAAAAGGAAAAATGTAAGTATAAAATATAATTTTTCATAGATATTTTTTTTTAAAGTTGCTGCTAAGAAATTGTTCGTAGTCGCAAATTAATTGATTTTGATTACTATTGCCAGTTCTAATAGCCTTAATTTGATATGATTATTACTTTGTTAGTTTATTTTTTGTGATAGCTATTAGGCACTACATAGTTAATTAGTGGGATTTTTTAATCAAAATGTATATTTACATTACATGAAAGATTAGTAACGTAATTTTATAAAAATATGTATATTGAGATGCTGGCATTTAATTTAGGATGCGTAAACTAATAATAAATACATATTGATTTAATATGCATGATGGTTGCTAATTTAAATTTGTATACTGATATTTAATTTAGGATATGTATACAGACAGTTTCATTAGATATAATAAACACATATTAACTTTCAATATGTCAGTTGTGGTGTTTTTTTTTGAACATGTATGTTGTAGCGTATACTACATAGTTAATTGTTATTAATATATAAAACTTCTTTGTCTAATATAATACTACATAAAAATCAATGGTTTGGTTTCGTTTCTTCAGTACTGTATACTATAAAGTTAATTGTTAATCTTGTATGTTTTGGGAGCCGAGTACTTGAGTTTGCAAACTTGATAGTAAATCCTTTCATTTGCGTTAAAACCATATAAATTTAGGTAGAAAATAGGATATAGAATTGATGTTATATCCTTTGATTTGGTTTATTCAAGTTTCACATATCAGTTATTCAAGTTGTATATATCAGTCATTCTAGTTGTACAATAAAAGAGTAGAAGCAATTAATATGCGAACCTCGGTATTACATTACAATACAAAGCTCATTTTGAATTCACTTATGTTACTACCAAAAATTCCTTTCGACTTAGTCGAAACCAGTTTGAGCAAAGGTCAAAGAATAACAAGAGGAAAATGTTCCAGCTATACTTTTCAAAAGAGTCATAGGGATGCAATAGCCAAAGTCCAGAAGCTTCAGGGCCTTTTGAAGGAGTCCAAAGCACCATTCCGCCTTCATTGATCACCTTTCGAAGTACGTGAATCCATATGCATGAAAACCTTTCGAAGGAGTCAAAGCAGCGCCTTTCAAAGATAATGAAAGGCAATTCTTCAAATACGCGCCAAACCTTTCGAAACTGAAGGTTTCGCCTTCGCTCATACCACTCGAAAGCATGTATTAGCGTAAACAACCATTTCGAAAGCTATAATAAGCCTTTCGAACTAGTCTAAGCCATTGTAATCTAGGAATGCTCTGCATCATGCACAAACAAGAGCTCAAAAGCAAGCAACAATATCAAAACCATCAGCATCTCAACATCTTCGAAACCATTGGATAAAGCCTATTGATAGAGTCGAAAGCTCTTATAAAGAAGCATAGAGGAGGGAAGCGCAACCACTCTTTTCGATAAAGGCGAAAGCATACTAGTGTCAACATGGTAGCCACCTTTCGACCAGGTCGAAAGCATTGGGTCGAAAGGTGATGACCCACATCTATAAATAAGACCAAATGGGTCTTGGTCTAGGGATCCAAATTCAATCAATCTAAACTTATATTTTCTTAATTCCAAAAGCTGTAAAACCCTTATTTCTAAATTGAATTAGGGATTTTGAGTAATAAAGTCTTATTTGAGCTATGGAAGGGAAGTCTTCAATCTTTTAGATTACTTAACTGTTTGTAAAACTTTTATCAGGCTTAACCTTGTATTAAAGGTGTCAGTTGTATCGAAAGGTTCCTTCCAACCTGATCAAAACCTATTATATTCAAGTAACTTCAACGATAAACTTCAATATAACTTTCCATGGACTTCTGCTTTCGACAAGGTCGAAACCTAGCCACGATCCGCTTAAACCGTTGAGACCCAGACCTTATACAATGTGTCAAAGGATCTAGCTTTCGACAGGGTCGAAACCTCTAATTGTGGATCGAAACCCTAACCACTTAACAACTTAAGCCTTCGACTGGATCGAAACACATTATGTCAAACCTTACCCAAAAGTCTTTAAAGTGCTTCTTTTGAGTATTTCATCTGTATCGAAAGGAGAGTTTTCAAAAGGAATACCGCACTATCCTAGCAAGGTCGAAAGGCTAATAAGAAATGGAACTGATTGTTTCGAATAGTTCGAAAGGCCGATCTGATAAAGTTTACATTATATCGATCTATTCGAAAGGGTAACCAAGGAGGAAATACACATCTCATCCTTCTCAACCTAACCAGACAAATCCAAAAAGGGATAAAGCTTCTTCCTTAACTCAACTTTGGGGTGTCGACAAAATTTATTGTTAACATTTTGGCGCTAAGAGGGCTCGAACCTCCGACCTGGTAAAACACCCAACACTATTTGTCTCTAACCTAACCCAACTCAATTCCAAGCTTATCTACTTTGGTCCAACATCATCATGGATAGAAAAATTAAAAGATCAAAGTAAGGATCTTCAGAACCACATTTGATAGGATTCTCCCTTGGAACCATTAAAGACCCCAAACTACATGAAGAGCAAATTCTAAGATTGAAAGCTCTACGGAATATGAAAAAAAAGAACGGAATTATATGATCTAGAAAAGTGGAGCATAAATCCTTTTCATATTGGCCCTACCCCTATTTTTTCCTTAGGAAAAAGGAAAGTGGAAGTGATAATGTATTCAGCCAAATTAGGAGAACTGTTCAACATTATTCCAAAGGCATAATCTTTGAAAAAAAATAAAGGCCGACTACAATGTCTTTGCACATAAGTGGCAACAAACTACAACAAGAACACTTCCAACATAAGAATTACAAAAGGTGGAAAAAAGAAAAGCGACAGAAGAGCGTGAAACTACAAGGCCAAGGGACAAAAAATCAAAAAGTCGTCCTCTAGAATCAAGTTTTAAGTCTAGACTTCCTAAAGAATGTAACTTGACAACATCCATAGAAAATTTCTACTTGCTAACCAAGGATGAGCTCAACTATTGGCCATCACAGGAAAAAAAGCCAAAACATGAAAGAAATCTAGGGGGATCCTATTATTACTTGAAAGGGAGTGTGGATTAAGGATCTTAAGGCTAATTTGGAACTAGATGGAGGGTTAATATGTTTAATGGATTCTAAAATTTATATGAACTAGCTTAAAAATATGACACAAACAAATGCAAAACTTAATCACAGAACAATTATAGAATCAAACACAGATGTAGAAAGTAGATAAAAAACAGTAAAGGGAAAGAACACAACAGATTTTATACTGGTTTAGAGTTACCCTACATCCAGTCTTGTACCAAGGCAAACCACCTCATGCAGAATTTTATTATACCAATGTCGAGATTACATTCCTCCATTTCTAAAGGCCTTGAGGTACCCTCCTGTCTCACAACTCCGGGGCAAACTCTCTTGATTTACGGGCCACAAGATTACCCAATTGATTTCCAGGCACAACCACACCTTACAGAGAGACTCGATAAACTTTTGATTACAAATTGATCTTATAACTCTGAATAGCACTTTGATCTTCGAGAGAGGGCAGAGAATCAAACAAGAATGATATTCTAATTTGATTCACTTGATAATTCGGTAGAATGTCGGCATGGTCTTAAAAATATGAAAATCATAGAATATGGATTTGTGGAGAAGAAGAAGTGAAGAAAATATGAAAATAAATGATTAAAAAATTCGTTTGTGGAGCCTATTTATAAAGCACCAACGGTCTTAACCATTCATGAAGAGATTTAAACGAATAAACATTTCTTTTGAAAATTAAAACTTTTGAATTCAACGGCCACCATGTCGACATGGGGTATCCCATGATGTCGACATCTCTATGTTAAAAACAATGTAATTTTCTTTTGAAAACAAAGTTTAAAACAAGAGTTTATTTTAAAACAAAAACAAATAATATTTTAAGGCTAAAAAATCTTTTTGAAAAATCATTTGAAAAGATAATTTTAAGGCTAAAATATTTTGAAAAGCAGTTTTGAAAATCATTTTGAGAAACCTTTTTGAAGTAGTTTTGCAAGCTTCTTCCTGTAGAATATCTCATTACATTAGGACTCGAGAACTTGCACAAAATCAGGATGTTCGTGGGTTTGTAAGCCACTTGTCGTTGGTTTGTAAGCTTCTTGTCGTGGGTTTGTAAGCCACTAAGAAGGTAGAAATGATTCTATCCTAAACGAAATTCGGAATGAAGATTTCCATGCTATTATGAAGTTTTAACAAAAAAACTAGACACATATCTTGAAATCTTGATCTCGATACTCTAGAGTCTTCAATCTTGAGTCTTGAGTCTTTAAGTCTTTAGTAATCAATACCTGCATATATATATATATATATATATATATATATATATATATATGTCCTTCATATACATATCTATCTAGACACCAATATTAGTTTATATTTTATAATAAGATAAGTTAAAAGGGTTGTTGTCATCAAAACCAACATCTTAGTTCCTAACAATCTCCCCCTTTTTAATGATGACAACCTGTATTTATAAAATATACTTATCATACCATAACTCCTATCATAAATCCTCCTTACTCCATAACTCCCCCTTACTCCAAGCCAACTATTATTTTATAACTTCTCCCCATTTGTCATCCACAAAAACTTCTTAAAAATCCTTGAACTTGTTATACGATAATCAACCATAATAAAATAGGGTAAACCATATATAAGTGTAATAAGTGCTAAGTGTTATCATAAGTGTAACCCGAAAAGTAAATCAATCATCAACCAATCATATTTACAGTAATTATTCATATGTACAAGCCATACTAAATAAGTTAAGTCAATCAAGTTTAATACACACCAATAAAATCAAACAAATAACATACAGAATGACTAGACTTTCCTTGGTACTTCCACCCATCCATCTTCTCCAAAGATAGGTTCTGCTTTGATGGCATCCCATTCTTCTTTATCTTTGTCGAGAGTGACTGGTAGATTTCCTTCGAGATCGTCCTTGTTAAGGGATGAGATGATCCAATGAAGGGCGTCGAAATGTCTCTCTTGCTCCTTGATCATCTGTATTTGACTCAATTCTAAGTGATGTTGATTACGAAGTATGAATGTAAGAATTTTCTTGAAGGAAGTGAGAGTTTCTTCAAGATTATCACTTAGATTCTTAATCGGAGAAGCCATAATTCAAGAAATAGGAAGAACTATGAAAGGATGTGATTAGAGATGAAGTTTTACAATTTTTCTGGAAGAAATAAATAGGGGTAGAAAGTCGTTTGAAATGAATAGACACAAGTTAGTTACATGAAAATGAAATTTGAAAGCGCAACTATTTTCTGCCCATTGGATGTCGACATGGGGGGATGATGTATGTCCACATGCCTCTTCTTAAATGGCATTTTGCTTTGTTTTGAATATTATGAACAAATCTATTAAACTAAAATTTGTATAATATAAAAACAAGTAATTACAGAGACAAGTGAAGTTTAATAATAGGAAATGAAAGATCCATTAATAATTCTAGTCAACATTACATAAGATAATATAATATTAACTAAAATAAAGGAAATACAAAGATAGAACTTAAGATAACATGAAATTAAACTAGTTAGATGAAGACGAAGAAGATGATAGTCCAAGCTTTCTACTAATTTTCCCAAAGAACTTGTCGATTTTAGTTGAAACCTTATCCATTTTCTTACTCATTGATCTTTTAAGTGTCTTTTGATTTTCTACTATAATTCTTTGACTATTGAGAATGATCTTGTTGGATGGATTAGCAGGATTAGTAGGATATTCAATACTTTCTAAGAAGATTTCTTGATCTTCCTCTTCCTCCTCTTCAATTTTCCATTCTTTCCTCTTCTTCTTCCTACATTTCTTCCATTTCTTTAGGAGTAAGTCTTTCTTCCTTTACCGTAAGTGTTTCATATGGTTAAAACACTAATGGAATTTGCATAATGGAAATGTTTCCATGGTTGAACATTTTTCTATTTATGCCATAGTAATTAAAAATCTGGGTGAGATAAATTCCATAATATAATGTGTTTTCACCCATAGTAAAATTCTTGGGCCTTAGCTCACCCAAAATAACTTGAGCCCAATTAATATCATAATTTCCGAAAATTGCAAAAAGTGTTTGCAAACTTTTAAAGTCGGGTGGTTGTAGTTGTCCGATCTTGGTAGAAGAGTGTGTTGGATAAGAAGATTAACAATTCTTGCTTTTGGATGAATATAAGGATTTTTGAATTCGAAATTGTTTTCCCTTCAAAGATGTGATGAAATGTCTCTCGATCATTTTCATTGATTGAAATTATGAGAGATTCATTCCGGTAGACTTACATCCCAAAATATTTCCCAAAATTTCACAATCCAAAACAATTTGTGTTCCTTTAATACTACTCCAAATTTGTCCTTCTTCCCCATCATAAAAACCACGATTCAAATTCGCATAAAACATCTTAAGAACATTTGGATAACATACAAAATCATTTTGTTTATTATCAACTAAACTAAGAATAGAACATTGTTGAAAAAGATTTTCAATTTCATAAGAAGGGAAGTCTTCAAAAATGGCAAATTTTCCTGTATGAATTTTACCAAAGTTAACATAGTTGATGTAAGCTTTGATAGCTTCTGGGTCATTAAAAAGAAAGTTTTTGATAGATTTTGGAGGCCTAATGGTGTTAGGAGTGCTTGAAGTGGCCATTGAAGAAGTTTGAGAGGAGTTGAAGAAAATGAAGATAAGTTTGAAATTTGAAATAAAAGTGAAAAGTGATGATAAAGAGACTGAGATAAATAGAGATTCTACAGACATGTTCTTTGGTCAAGAGACATCTTTCTAGAGCATTGAAGTTTGTGAAAAGGTGGAGGGAAATTCAAATGTTTGAATTCAAATTTTGTAATCAAATTGTGAGGGACATGTTGACATGGGGTATCCGGGTATGTCGACATTTGCCTATTGAATCAAAGGACAAGTTTCTATTCCTAATTCCTAATATATATATATAATCGTATATTCTAATTATATAATTCCTATGATAACATTAAATAAAATAATCCTTAAATGTTAATAATTTAATATTTAAGATATTATTAAAATAATATTGTTTTTGAATTTAAAATTCAAATTTCAAGGATAAATTTGAATTTAAAAATTCATTGAATTTTAAAAGAATCAAGCAAACAAACAAGCACCATTCAAACAAGAAAAATAAAAAATAATGTAAATGTGTAACTATATTTAGATCCATACTCCTATCATCATCTGATTCATGAATAGCAGTGAAACACAGATTTGAATTGTCCATCTTCTTTTCATTGTCACTGGATGATGAGTCTGTGTCATCAAGGGTTGTTGTGAATGCTTTCTTTCTTTTCCTTGATGAGTCATTGTTTGGAGGGAATAACTATTTATCTGGATACGGATAATCTTTTCAATAATGCCCGACCTTATTGCAATTGTAGCATTTATCATTGTTGACGTTCTCTATATTATTTATGAAATTCCTTTGATCATTTCTTTTGTAATTATTCATTTTTCTATATTTTAGGAATTTCTAAAAGTTTCTTGTCATGAAGGAAATCTCCTCATCACTGTCCGCTTCCGAATTTTCAGTTGTTGCATTGAATGCTAATGACTTCTTTTCTGTAGCTTGTTTTCTCTTCTTCCTTGCAGTTGAACTTCATAGGACATCAGATTCCCAATCAATTCTTCTATTTTCATGAGACTGATATCATTTTCTTCTTCGATTGCAAGTGTCTTTTGATCCCATTATGGAGTGAGTGAATTTAGAATTTTTCTGACTTTGTCTTCCTCCGAAAAGCTTTTTCCCTATGCAATTAGTGAATGAACAATATCTTGAAATCGACAATACATGTCAGAAATGGACTCGTTTGCATGCATTTTAAACAACTGAAACTGATTAGTTAATATGTAAATTTTAGTCTGTTTAACTTTGCTTGTTCCTTAAAGAGTAACTTGCAAAGTTTTCCAGATTTCAAATGTAGACTTACAAACACACACTCTATTAAACTCATTCCTATCTAGTGAACAAAATAATATATTCATGGCCTTTAAGTTATTTTGTGCAACACACTTT
This sequence comes from Allium cepa, assembly GCA_030765085.1. Classification (NCBI taxonomy): domain Eukaryota; kingdom Viridiplantae; phylum Streptophyta; class Magnoliopsida; order Asparagales; family Amaryllidaceae; genus Allium; species Allium cepa. Next base: position 1,051,430,064 of record CM060941.1, read on the forward strand.
TGATCAACAGTCCACTGGGAAAAATTAGTAGTTGGTTCAATATACTCAGTTTGTGTGATATTCCAAGTGTCTAATCCTACAGATTGTAAATAAGTTTTCATTCTACAAGCCCAATAAGCATAATTACTGCCATTGAAACATGGTGGTTTGACAGTAGACTGACCTTCTACAAATGAACTAGTGTTAGTGATAATAGAACTAGTGTCAGAGTTGACATTACCAGTGTCGGTAGCCATTAATTTTTTTTCAAGTTTTAGATTATGAAAATATGAAAACCTACGCTCTGATACCGATTGGAAGGGAGTGCGAATTAAGGATCTTAAGGCTAATTTAACACTAGAGGATCGTGAATAGTGTACAATGGATTCTAAGACTTATATGAACTAACTTAAAATTATGACACAAACAAATGCAAAACTTAACCACAGAACAATTACAGAATCAAATACAGATGCAGAATAAAAAACAGTAAATGGAAAGAATACACCGGATTTTATACTGGTTCGGAGTTACCCTACAACCAGTCATGTACCTAGGAAAACCACCTCATATAGATTTTTATTATACCAATGTCGAGATTACATTCCTCAATTTATAAAGGCCTTGAGGTACCCTGCTGTCTCACGAGTCCGGGGCAAACTCTCTTGATTTACGGGCCACAAGATTACCCAATTGATTTCCAGGCACAACCACACCTTATAGAGAGACTTGATAAACTTTTGATTACAAATTGACCCTATAACTCTGAATAGCACTTTGATCTTCGAGAGAGGCGGAGAATCAAATAAGAATGAGATTCTAATTTGATTCACTCGAGAATTCGGCAGAATTTCGGCACGATCTTAAAAATATGAAAATTATAGAACATGGATTTGTGGAGAAGAAGAAGTGAAGAAAATATGAAAATAGATGATTAAAAAATTCGTTTGTGAAGCCTATTTATAAAGCACCAATGGTCATAACCATTCGTGAAGAGATTTAAACGAATACACACTTCTTTTGAAAATTGAAACTTTTGAATTCAATGACCACCATGTCGACAAGGGGTATCCCATGATGTCGACATCCCTATGTAAAAAACAATGTAAAATTTGTTTTTGAAAATAAAGTTTAAAACAAGAGTTTATTTTGAAACAAAAACAAATAATATTTTAAGGCTAAAACATCTTTTTTAAAAATCATTTGAAAAGATAATTTTAAGGCTAAGATATTTTGAAAATCAGTTTTGAAACTCATTTTGAATAACCATTTTGAAGTAGTTTTGTAAACTTCTTCTTGCAGAATATCTCATCACATCAGGACTCGAGAACTTGTACAAAACCAGGATGTTCGTGGGACTGTAAGCCACTTGTCGTGGGTTTGTAAGCTACTTGTCGTAGGTTTGTAAGTCATCAAGAAGGTAGAGATGGGTTCCATCCCAAATGAAATTTAGAATGAATATTTCCATGCTATTATGAAGTTTTAACAAGAAAACCTAGACACATATCTTGAAATCTTAATCTCGATACTCTAGAGTCTTCAGTCTTGAGTCTTGAGTCTTTATACTGATCAGTCTTCAGCAATCAATACCTGCACACAGATATATATATATATATATATATATATATATATATATATATCATGCATATACATATCTATCTAGACACCAATGTTAGTATATATTTTATAATAAGATAAGTTAAAAAGGTTGTTGTCATCAAAACCAACATATCAGTTCCTAACATTACTACCACATGATGAACGGACATAAGACCAATCATCGCAGAGCTCTAGAGGGGATGATAATCAATTTCTTCTGTTAAGGAAAGATCAATGAATTTGTAAAGAGAACATGAGAAAAATCAGTAAAGAGCTATTTTTCTAAGAGAGACTACATGGTTGGGCGTGAAATACTCCTTGAATTTGGATACTATCTAAAATGGTAGTTTACCTAAGATGGTAGAAAGCCTTTGTCCATGCCGAGATGGTCAGGGCAGAGCACCTCCTAGAGGGAGGGCGGAGTAAGCCTTTAACTGTGCCACGCTACGGCTAGGTTAAAGCTCCGGACAAGCCCTTGGTTGCGCCTCTGGTCAGGTCAAGGCACCTCCTGGAGGGAGGATGGAGTAAGCCTTTATCCATGCCATACTATGGTCCGGATAAAGCACGAAACAATCCCTTATCCCGTGCCTTGTTATAGCTAGGGTATGGCACCTCCTAGCAGGAGGATGAATTAAGCCTTTATCCATGCCATATTATAGCTAGATTAAAGCACCGAACTAGCCCTTGTCTGTGCCATGTTATGTTCAGGGAAAGGCGCCTCCTGGAGGAAAGTTGGGCATGTCTTTGGCTCCAGCCTCTAAGAAAAGCTAACCAAGAGCACCTAACAACAATGGACTAAGATGTCCATGCCCAAGAAGATGCTCATCAAACAATCTCTTAAGATGTCCAAGTCCAAGAAGAGGCTTATCAAACAATTGACTAAGATGTCAAAGCTTGAGAAGCATCTGATTAGATCACCACTATATATACAAACCCTAAAAGGTTTACACATGACAAGGAAGACAGAATCTAAGGAGTAAAGCAGAACTCCGTCTATTAAACACCTGAATTTGGGTTTCGAGTTTTCTTTTTGGATTTCAACTATTACTACCCGAATCTGGGTTTCGGGATTTTCATCTCCAAATTTCATTCACTAAACCCATATTCGGATTTGTTGACTCTCATTTCTGAATTTCATCCATTAAAATCTGAATCTGAGTTTCAGGCCTTTGTCAAACACTTACGGTCTTTATCATACTTGAATGGATTTCGAGACTATTACTTATTGATACCCTAATCTAGGCTTGAAATTTCTATTACAGATTTCTATTATGGATTTCAATTTATCCATCACAAATGCTCGAATATGGGTCAAAGAATATTCTCAAGAAGATCATTATTATAAGTTTCCATTAATACTTGAATTTGGGTTTTGGATTTCTAAGTTTTTAAATTTCATTAATACCCAAGTATGTGTCATTGGGCTTCAATAAAAAAGTATTCAGATAATGATTTCTAGGTTCTTCCATATTTAGCTCTTTATTAACTATCTCTAGAAAATGATTCTCTCACATTTATACCCCTGCTTCAGGACAGGTTTTCTATCAATAGACTTCAGACATTCTAGCAAAATGTTTTAAGTTAAATTCTTAATTATTTCTCATCATGGTTAAATATGAGATTTAGACATTTGATATAAACTACTTTTCGTGCAACTAACACGATGATTCGTTAATCTACACAAATAATATACATAAACTTATATGTTATTTTCAGGCTAATAATTGGAAATATTGTTTGCTTCATACTTATAAGGAAATTGAAACAACAAAGAAGAATAAAAGACTCGGCAAATATAGAACTTATAGTATGAGCTATCAAACAGGCATTTCAGAAATGACATTGCAGGAAGGAATCACATATCAGGTGATATATAGAAAGTTTTTATGATTTACTTGACTTATGAAACTATTTAAAAATATACAGGATAAGTATATACATATCATGATACAAATCTATTATAAGTCTTGAGTAGCCTTATTCATATTCTCAACAATTGAGGGATCTACTATATGATGGATTGCGATGCAGAGGACCTCTTTCAATTTCTTTTCTTTCTTCGTTATCCTATCTGCTTCGTCAAGTGCATCAATATTGGTCTTCAGAGTGCGATTAAAAGCTCTGCTTATGCACCTAAGGGTTTTATTTCCTCTTTCTAATTTTTCTATTTGCTTCTAAAGGAAGTAGTCTCCGCGTTCAAGTTCCTGAACTCTAGCGGCGTACTCATTTATACGTTGCGAATAATTAATCCTTTGATGTTCGTCAAAATACTTTGCCACTTCAAATTTGACTTTCCTGCACCATTTGCCCACTATCCTCTCGTCTAAGCCTGGAGGGGATTAGTCATTGTGGGGAATTTTTGAGCAACGAGGATAGTAGACCTTGTAGGTCTGGTTACAAAAGGAGTAGCGCAGGGAGCCGATAAATCAATACTCTGAATATTATCCCCCATAATATATTCTAGCGATTCGCCTTGAGCTTGGCTATCCTTCAGTTTCATCTCTAAACCACTAATTTCTTGAAAGAGTTCCAAGTAAGATATTGGCCTCAAAGCTGGCAACCTGATCCTTAAGGTTGTTAACAATAGTTTTATGAAGTAAGCATCTCTTGTGGCACCGTAAGGCTTCAGCGTTGTCATGTAAGCGTTCGAGTAAGATATCATCAAGAAGTTTGCTCCTTTTGAATTCTAGCAATGGCTTTTCTCTAAGATTATAAACCGTGACATTGAATCAGTGAGAGAGGAGCTGTTGATAACTGTAACTCCTATTTAAATAGAAAAAAACAAAATGGGAGTCGAAATCAAAATGAAAAATCTTTTTATTATTATGATAACATATCACAACTCAAATAACAAAACTAAATGATACAATAGACAATTGTTTTATATCTAAATTTGGGATTCTAACTTTATTTAATGAATATGCGGAGAGGGTAATTGTCGAATCAAAAGGAATATTGACTCCTTCTGGAGTAATAATCGGTGGACATTTTCTATAGTACCACTTTCCTGCCAGAGGACTATCACGGCCATAAATTAATTTCATATGAAATGTTCTGATCTCCTTAAGAAGTTTTTCTTTCTCATCACAAAGGAAATCAAAGCGGAGATGAGGATATTCCAAGTAGAATTTTTGTAAATCGCTAAGAAGGTTGTATCTTGCTAATTATTGAAGACTTTAAAATTAATGTCTTTTCAAGATAAAATCTTCTTAGTTTAACATATTGGCTTAAATGGTCTCTATAAACTCTATGATAATATAATAAAACGAAGCTAAGCATAAAAAGCAAGACTGAAACAAATGCTTACAAAATCAATATATTATTGTGTGTTTGCAATAATTCATCCGGTTCATACAAAATAGACATAGAAAATAATTCAAAGACAAATTTGTTCTTATAATACTTAAACTTTTCAAGAGGGAGATCTTAGGGAATGGATCTGACTCGTGGTAAGTTCCAACAAGCTCCAGGGTGCGGGTCAGATCTGAATTCATCCAAGTATCTCTTATGAAAACGCCTAAGTAGATCCCCACTAAATTCATCTAAATATGAAAAGTCAACAATTGAGTGTCTACAATAGGTCTTATATAAGAAGTTGACTAAAACATCCCTCTCTTCACTCAGCATCCAAAATAAAGTGACTAACTCCCGGTTTTCTTTTAAGAGAGCATCGTAGCGAAGGCGCGCTCTCTTTAGGAGGGGGCGGCTTTTTGGTGCTTAAAAGATGCCAACACTGATGCACTTCTATCAAGCCTATGATATTTATTGGAAAGTACATTATGCGCCTTCATTTGCTTTTCTAACTCCCTATATAATATGGTTATCTCTGCTTGTTTTCTTTCGAGTTTGGTTTTATAGGGAAGGGCGAATTTATTCCCTATCTAAAATGAATGATTTACACTATTATTATCTTCGAAGTGAAAGATATTTAAATAGAGAATCCCATACCTGAGATATCAGGATAGAAGTCTAAGAATTCTACTCTTTTCCTCTCGGTTCATCAACATTGATAGAAGCAAGACCTTTTGGAGGAGCAGAAGGGGCGGAAGATTCAGGTGGGATTGCTATGTGAGGAGATGGCTCTTTCTCAAGGGCTCTTGTATTACCGTCTACATCTTTGCCAGAAGAATCGATATGGCCTACTACGTCACCACCTAAACCTTGGCCACTTGACGTTGTCGTTGTCGTCGTCATTATCATCATTATCATCTTCGATGTTGTCATCATCATTATTCCCCTCCTCTTCAGCAACATCATATTTGTTACCTTCATCATCTGAGTCGGACTTAACTTCAAAAGAAGGAACTTCAATAGGAAGAAGTTTGGAGGCATCGATTTTCTCCCTCTTAGAAACTTCAATCCCTGCTCTATCATTTTGATTCTATCCATTACCCTATCAATGAGAGTAGGGTCGAGCGAGAGGAAGCTCAAATCCAGGAACTTATAAACATTATCAGCATAAACAAGCATTAAGGCGTCTTCAAAGGAGTTCATAATGATGTCTTCGAGAGATGTGTCAAGTAATTGCAATACTCGCTGCTTCGCATCTGAAATGGTGCCAATAGCCTGTTTCAGGGAGGCTTTGTTCGTTTCCAACTTTTTCTTCAAAGTGGCATGCTTCGCTACCATTCTTGCCTTCTCATTGTCGAATTCTTTCAAGTTGCATCGCCAAGTTTTCATCGACAAGGAGTTGGCGAGCCTTTCATTCTTCTAAAATAGAAGAATTCGACTAAGCAAGAGAAGTTCTCAACCACTCCAGTTCAGAGGTTGCTTCATCTTTTACTGTAGATAAAGAAGAAACATGGCTCTTTAAGGCAGAAATCTCCTCCTGAAACTTGGAGGACTCAACAGAAGACTTAGATGTTTACTCGTGCAAAACTAGCCAACTCTTGGAAATATGAGAGAAAAATACAACATAAATTACAAGTCTTAAAGAAAATCGTAAATAATAAATTTAAGTAACGTAACACATATCAGAAGTTGTTGCTCGAGAATGGATCGGTAGTGTCCTTCCAAATCAAGAACAGAGGACGACGGCTGAACTGAAGTAAATGATGGAGAGTTTAAAATAAAATGGACCATCTTTTTGAAGTTACTTGAAGGTGTTGATGTTGATGGTCTCGAAAGATGTAGAACTTAAGTAAGGGTCGAAGTTGCCAATTCATGTTGCATCTGCTCAATTGCGCTCAAAGAGCTGGAGACAACGATAGTGAAAGAGGATCGATATTGGAGGGAGTTTTCTTAGGCAGGACATGAGGAGCTTTGATAGGCAGACACTTTTAGGACTCCCCTGCATCAATAGACTCCACTTCAACCAGCAGTGGAGAATCAGGAACATCAACCACTTTAAGCTTCTTTTGAGGTAGCCCCACCGCAGACATTTTGATTTTTTATTCTAGTAGCCATCTTTGACTTGGCAATGGACTGGGAAAAGATGACGCGTGTGAAGTTGAGGAAGGAGGAGCAGGACCACCGGTGGATTTTTCCACTTGAGGAGTAACTGAAAAGAATTCAAACATATTATAAGTCGTCAGAATAATTAGAAAAAACAAAATAGTAATACATAACAAGTGCAACATTTATCACTTACCGAAGTGGTCGGCACAGATAGGTGACAGGAGAGAGAAGTTTGAAGGGTCTACCAGAGAGATGAATCGTTTGCCTCAGGAGGTATGTTGGATAGAAGGAGGATTGCCAACGATCCTTTGACCTACCGATAGAAGAGAATGCTTTTGCAAATTTGTCGGAGTTAACAACATCAATCTACTTCCAATCTGGTTTGTGGCTACGACCAAAGACTCCACTGTCCTCTTTTCTTCCTCATTTAACTCTTTAGAAGGGGCATTTGAGAAAAGCAAAGATTAGACAAGAGAAACCACTGAAGGGAAGGAAGATAATGAAAATCTGAACTTACGGGGGTAGAGAAAGTCCTGCTGATGTTTGGAAAGCACTTTTCTGGTTTTCCCAGTCTCTAACTTGTTAACCCCATATAATATCAGCTTCTTCTGAGGGTTTTCCCTAAAGATTTGCTATTGAGATTGATAAGCTTGACCAGTCGGACCAAGTGGTTCAACACTTCAGCATCTAAAGAGGGAAGTCTAGACTCCAATGCCATTAACTTGAGAGACATAAGGTAGGTGTACAGGTTCGGGGATAACTAGATTAGTGCAATTTTGAGATAAGAAAGGAATTTAGATAGGAACTCTGGAAATGGGAGAAAGTCTCCATGCCATATATGAATGGCGATATAGCAAAGAACCCTTCAGGAGGGTTGTTGATGGTATCGGTTTCACTAGGTGGTATGGCTTCCACACCAGTAATGACGTAGTCATTGAGGATGGCATCCACTTCATCTTGGGTAGATATGAAAGAATGCTTGGAAGTGGCTTCGATTTTCTTCGGTGAGCTCATGGTTCTACCAGGTGAAAACGTTTCAGTCAAAATTTCCAATTTATTACGAACTTAGCATTGTTTTAAGAATTGGAAAAACCCATTATGGAAACTCAAACGTAAAAAAAACATGAAACTTCAAGTTCTTGGGAGAATGTTAAAATTAAAGAAAATCAGAAAGTAAAAGCTTTCGACAAAGTCGAAAGGGGTGGAAAAGTTAACATTTAACAGACATCTTTCGACAATGTCAAAAACTTAAATAAGAACATTTACCAAGCTTTCAACAAGGTCGAAAGGGAAAGTCAGAGTGTATATCCTATCGAAACCCTTCAACGATACCGAAAGCTTAATAAGAACCAAGTTGTTAGAAGCAAATAGTTAAAGCTAACTTAAAAACTTGAACAAAGTGCATACAACTAATATTAAATAGATAAGATAACAAGACCCTTCGAAACTATCAAAACCAATGACATAAGCTTTTTTAAAAGTAATGTGAATGCCATTGAAAACTTATATACCCATTGAGTCGAAAGCTGTGCAGCTAAAGTACCCTGCCGCTCCATAGCGTTTGAAGTGTGAAAAGTTGTAGCAGAGGTATATCAGGGATATAGCAGGATATAGCGGACGATTTTAAAAAGAGGAGTGATGAACATTCTGCATTAAAAAGAGTAACAAGTATTACTTATTATTTCCCATCAAGAAAAAAAAGTTATAACAAAGTAAAGATAAACAAAGTTGACACTTAAAAAGTTAGAACTAGTTATAATAACAACAGCGTATATCATTGTTACATCAACTTTGAAGTTACCGTAATAGTTAAAAGCAAGACATTAAACAAAATGCTTATTTATAGGAAAGGGGATATAGTGGGGCGAAATAAACGAGGATATAGCGGATTGTTGCCATAATATCGAGGATAATAACGGATCAGCTATATTGGGCCATTTTTTATGAATATCGTTGCCCCAAAAGTCCGTTATGGGATATATCGGGGATATATCGGGGCAATATCGAGGAATTGACGGCACAGGTCGAAAGATCCTAATTTAAAGTCATATAAACATGAAGCGTTTCGACAATGCTAGAGAAAGGTGTTTAGAGAGGGTTTTGACTCATTAAGTTGCAAAATGTTTCGATAAGGTCAAAAGGGTATCACAGTTTCGAAAAGCAAACTAAACGAAAAGATTTCAGTCAACGCAAAAGGTTTTCGACTAGGTTGAAACATTTTGTTTCCGAAGGGGTTAACTGCATGCTACTTCACTATACAACTTTTTGAAAAAGTCAGTCATTAGTGCCACAACACCTTTCGACCCCATCAAAAGAGATTAAGGAAGAAAAAGGAAAGTTGCCGCCTTAAACCCTTTCGAAGGGGTAGAAAAGTAAATTTGTGGTGCTAATTTTTTAAACAGTACAATTCCAAGGCTTCCGAGTGAAGAAATCAGGGAACCCTCTCTTCCCAAACCCCATATCAATACAAGAACTCAAAAAATTATTAAACATGAGTCAAACCCATCAAGCTAGTCCTAAGTTCTAAAATCACTAGAGCGAGAACTCAGATTCCCTAAAAAGTAACAGTAATCATGGAAAACTGGAATCAAGTTTAAAACGAATATCAACAAGAAGTAAATATGATAGATTCATGAAAATTGAATCGAGGAATACCCTTAAGAGGATTAACAGTTTAAAACTTAAGCAATTTCCAGAAAATTTAAGCAAAATTCAAATTTTTTATTATATAAAGTTTGGAATTGAAACCCGATTATGAGATTTATGAAATTCAAATCCATCGTGATATACAAAAAATAATAAAGTGAAGGAGGAATTAGACGAGAAAAAATGATTTTTTACTTATGAATCTGGTTTCTTCTTAGATTAAAGAAAAGAAAATTTGAGGATTTTTAGAACTATTTTACTTGTACTTAAAATTTGATTGCAGATAAGTGAAGAAGAAGAAGAAGAAGAAGGAAAGAGCGTACTTTATAAGAGAAGTCATCAAGAACTAAAAGTCGTTAAATAAAATTTAAACAAACTGTCCAGGTTCACACGGGAATGCCAAAAGGCGGGAAGTTCCTAGGTTTCGACACAGTTGACATGGAAAGTCAAGAGCATCCCTTCGCGGGAGGGAGAGGGGAGGGCAAATGTTACTACCAAAAATTCCATTCGACTTAGTAGAAACTAGTTTGACCAGAGGTCAATGAAGAACAAGAGGAAAAAGTTCCAGCTATACTTTTCGAAGGAGTTGAAGGGACGCATCAGCCAAAGTCCAAAAGCTTCAGAGCCTTTTGAAGGTCGAAAGAACTCTTCCGCCTACAGTGACCACCTTTCGAAGCAGGTGAATCCATATGCATGAAGACTTTTCAAAGGAGTCAAGGCAACGCCTTTTGAAGACAATGAAAGGCAACGCTTCAAATACACACCAAACCTTTACAAACTAAAGGTTTCATCTTCACTCATACCACTCGAAAGCATGTATTGGCCTAAATAACCCTTTTGAAAGCTATAATAAGGCTTTCGAACTGGTCAAAGCTATTGTAATCCAAGGAGGTGTCGCATTGAGTCATAGACAAGAGTTCAAAAGCAAGCAACAACACTAAAACCATCAGCATCTCAACATCTTCGAAACTACTGGATAAGGCATATCGGCAGAGCTAAAAGCTCTTACAAAGCTACATAGAGGAGGGAAGCGCAACCGCTCCTTTCGACATAGGTGGAAGCATACTAGTCAACACTGTAGCCACCGTTCGTCTAGGTCGAAAGCATTGGGGTCGAAAGGTGTTGACCCACATCTATAAATAAAACCCAAGGGGTCTTGTTCTGAGGATCCGAATTCAGTCAATCTAAACTTGTATTTTCTTAATTTCAAAAGCTGTAAATTGAATCAGGGATTTTGAGTAGTAAAGTCTTATTTGAACTGTGGAAGGGAAGTCTTCAATCTTTTAGACTACTTAATTGTTTATGAAATTTTTATTAGGTTTAACCTTGCATTTTAGGTGTCTATTGTATTGAAAGGTTCCTTCCGACTCGATCAGAACCTGGTATATTCAAGTAATTTCAATCATAAACTTCAATATAACTTTCTATGGGATTCTGCTTTCGACAAGGTCGAAACCTAGCCTCGATCTACTTAAACCATAGAGACCCAGACCTTATACAAAGTGCCTAAGGATCTGGCTTTCGACAAGGTCGAAACTGTTAATTCCGGATAAAAACCCTTTCCACTTAACAACTTAAGCCATCGACTGGATCGAAACCCATTAAGTCAATCCTCACCCAGAAGTCTCTAAAGTGATTCATTTGAGTATTTCAACTATATCGAAAGGAGAGTTTTCGAAGGGAATACTACATTACCCTAGTAAGGTCAAAAGGTCTATAAGAAATAGAATTGATTTTTTCGATTGGGTCAATGGTCGATCTGATCAAGTTTACATTGTAGCAATCTATTCCAAAGGATAACCAAGAAGGAAATACACATCGCATCCTTCTTAACCTAACCAGAGAAATCCGAAAAGGGATAAACCTTCTTCTTTAACTCAACTTTGGGGTGTTGATAAGATTTCTTGTTAACAACTTATATATGATTGGTGTATAGTAATAATTTCATTTGCAAATTATTGTATTTAATGCAAGATGTAAGCTTGCTATATATTGGAGTTAAAGTTGGTACTCGAAACTCAATATGCATGCATTTTTAGCTATAATTGGGAAAAATCATAATGCATGCACAATTATCTTAAGTTAGAAGGCATAATAGGCTCATGACTTTACACAACATGTTCGTTTTATCCTTGCCAACTTCATTTGCTTATCTTTATTTACATGATAAATGTTTCTATCGTGGTGAAACTATCAGAAGACTCAATGCAGTTTGGATTTAGAGAATGGTTCATGCTCATAGTTTTAGTTTATCTCTATTGGGTTATTCACTTCACTTGTTCTGCACTTATATTTGCTAAGTAGATGAACTAACGTGTAACTTGTTTATTTTGATTTTCCGGTGTGTGACTGTGTTGAATGCAACATGTGCAGTTTTCATGGTGTTGATCCTATTGAATATCTTTAATCTAACATTAACACGTCATGGTTACTATTTTTAGTAAATATCTAGAATAAAATTTTGACATGTACAGTCTAAGTTTAAAGAAACAAACACACCCGTTTCTCAAAATCAGAACAATATATCATATAAACATCAGTAATAGATCATAGCGAACAATATACATCATATACAATGCATATTGTAAATTTACAAAATGTAATACTAGACTCACATAATATACATCCAAAATAAGTCACCATCTCAAATAATACATCCCATGGAATAATACATAAATATCCTACAAAAGATAGACTAAAAGGTCAAAAGGTCTATCATCTGCTAGCATACCTACCCAAAAGCATATAAGTCCAGATACCTTAAAAGTCTTACCCTGACCCAAGTAATATAAATAAATGGGTCAGGCTATCTTTAAATTTTCGAAAGAGTGAGAATGAGATATAACATACGGTATGTAGTACTATAAATGTGAACTAGAATATGCTCTAAAGTGCCTGATACTATCGCTGTTAGTAATCACAAGAACTTAACTAAAACATCCCATAACATCTGGTGAAATTCAAAAATTTACTAGAAGCTAATAAATCTTACTTATTAAGGATATAACCGGAAAAACAAAACTATATTCTCTTAAGGATCTATCGGCCCCGCAAAACACCAAAAGAGAATACAACTCTAAATTGTTAATTACTTCCTAATAGCAATCACAAGACTTTAACCAAGGCATCCCATAATATTCATGGAAATTCAAGTCTTCACTAATGAACTAGTATGTTCCAATCAAATATTTTATTCGTTGAGTTATAACATATTCGATGAAGCATTACTTGAAGGCATTTAAACCAATCAATAACACTAAGTCGATTATTAGTATTTCCTTAAATTATAAAATTAAGGTTTTCAAAAACATTTTTTTTATTTGAAAAATCCAAAAGTTACGTGGAAATGCCTAATGGTAGAAAATCATACAAGGGTTTAAAGTTTAAAAGTAATTAAATATAATTTTAATACATAATAGTTTTTTAAAATTACTTTACATAAAATATTACTTTCAAGTTCCTTTATTTAAAAAATCCATAACTTGATTATTGTTTAACTTTATACAGATATTCATCATTTGATAAAATATAACATAAATCGAAATTATTCCAAAAATGCACTTGTATGTATGTAGTTCTCTCAAATTCCATATAGGATATTTACTTAATAAACCATGTTCCAGTATATATATATATACATATATATATATATAAGTCCTTGTATTTTATAAATCCATAATTACTATTATCTAAAACCATATAGGTATTTAAACCTTTAATTTTAACTAACCTTGTTTACATTTCAAAATAATTCTTATTATTATATAAATAATAAATAATTATTTAAACAAATGAATAAAGATATATATGAATATATATATATATATATATATATAAATGAATTTTCAAATTTTCTTCATAAATAAAATAGTTTATAACTTAAAAATATTTAGTTGAAATGGCTCTATTTGAAAATCAATCTCTTTGAAAATCCTTGTTGAAAACACAAGACGGTTATTTAATGTTGTGCCATGTACTCTTTGGTATACACATTCCAAAACAAATTCTCAAATTCAAAAGTTAAAACTCGAAAAGCATGCTCCAAAATCATTACAAAAGAGGCAATAGAAACAAGGCATAAATTGCTAAGAATAAAATGGGTGAACGGGAGGCCAAACGGGCGAACGGGGAGGAAGCATAGCATGACCTTGAACTCTGTCCAGGATATGATCAATGCACCGGTCCAAGTGGACCGGTGGATCACTGGCATTGCGTGGACAGAGTTTTAGGAACTGTCATTGCCTCCGCAGTGATCTGATGTCGATGTTTTCTTTGTTGGTGATTGTCTTAACTCATAGGGTACCAATTTTGGTGTCATGCAACCTTAATTCAACTATAATTTGATTATTCAAGTGATTTAACACCTAGGGTTTTCAAAAAGCAGAAAGTTACATATATATACATACATACATACATATACATACAAACATACATACATACATATATATGGAAACAACTCAAGAATTATAGATCATTTTAGCAATAGATATAATAAAAATTCATTCAAAACAGCACATGACCCAATATCGGTTTTGAAATAGCCATGTGAGTGTTAACTCACCTATATGAACTTGAATTGGAGCAAAGACCTTGAATTCTCCTAAACTGATACCTTTTAGCAATCACCAAATTTTTAAGTTTAGATTGCAAAAGGAAATTACTACCAAGGGACAAAACTGAGATTAATAACTCAAATTGATGTACTAGGAGGTGTTGGTGATTACCTTCTTTTGATTTCGACTAGAATTAGCCAAAAGCCATATGATTTACAACTAGAATTGGTGATTGTTCAAGCTAGGGTTTATGATAGTAAGATTTTTCTTATTTTAGATTTTAGAACTGAAGTTATGTGAGAAAGAGAATGAACGTAAGTTTCATTTCTCCTTATCAGCATCAGTTAAATGGGCCAAATGGGTATGGTTATGAACCCATTAACAAAGTGTTGCAATTCTAAGAGAAGTATTGCTAATTTATATTTTATTTTATCACTTACAACATAATCATTCACTTTAAACAATGTTTTGTAAATTGTAACATTCGCATTTTTAGATAATTAAATAACCAAATTTATTAAACAGTGAAAATAAACTTTTTTTCGGAATTGTTAGAATATGGCCACAAAACTTATACAATTGTGTTCGTGGTGATTTTCTGATCAATTTTCATATATAACTTGTCGAAATCCGAGTATATATGAAGAAGTTATGAGAGAAACAAAAAAGCAGAATTATATAAAGTAAACAAAAAAAGGAGTAAGACCCTACGGGTCGACGCGCAAAACAAGAGGGTTGACCCATGTGTAGTCCTGGATGAAAAATCATCAAGGACGTGCCAAAGTCTTGTAATCTGATTTTTGTGTGATCCGAGGTGTTGTTTTCTAGATCCAACGATTCACAGCGAGCCTCTGACGTGGTGGCACCAGATTCAGTCTAAAAAGCCAAAGGCCTGAGATCCCCAAACTCCATTATACATAGAACCCTAGGCCTAGCTATTTTCTCACAATCAGATTTTCTTCCAATTGGGTTTATTTCTTGAGGCTAAACCCTAGATAGAAAATATTTGTAGGGAGAATATCTTTTTAATAAAAATATTAGACGCCTTGGAAGGGGATCCAGAAAGGCCATGGAGTAAATCTAAGTATGATAGGTGACTGGATTTAAATTATATCTCTTTTATGTTTATGATATATAATACCGTTAAATTCCTATTAAATATTTAATTCAGCATTTATTTCAGTAATTAGTTCTACCAATCAGTTATATTGAAACTGTAAATTTTATAAGAGAAGTGTGCTTATATTTAAATGTTATTTATAGGAAAAAGAAAAGAATCCAATTAAATATATGTAATATTAGGCTTAAAAGTTGTAGAGAAAGGTATAAGCCTAAAACTGAGAAATTTATAGTAAGTTATGTCAAATCGAGAGAAATGAATTAAAAAGGAGAAAATCTAATAACTTGATTTGGAGGTTAGTGATAGATTGGTTGATTGGTTTAGAAAAGGGAATACATTGCCATAGTTTTATATTGTACGAATAACGATAAACGTAATTGCAAGAATAAAAGCAAGAAAAATGGAATTAGTGCAAAATAGAGACATTACTGCATTTTGCATTACCCGGTAATTAAAGAAACAATAAAAGAAATATCTCGCAGTTTCGAGTTATTGTTTATAGCATTATTCAGTATTAAAATATGAAAATGGATTTTTGACATAGTTTTTGTAGCCAACCAAATAGAATAGAACTACTTCTTAGAATAGAAGAGAATAATGTGAAACATTAAAGAACTAAAAGAAGAGGAAATAATCAAGTTAAATATTTGACAAGACTAGAAATAATAAACCGAAAATGTGACTAGATCTACATTTACTGCACGGATAATAGAATAAAAAGCAAAGCGATTATTATGATAAGTAATTTATGACAGTTGGACGTAGTCCCATACTAAGACTGTTATATAATCTAAGAGAACTAAAGAGAATTTAGTATCATAATAAAAGAAGACGGATCAGAATAGAAAAGAGACACTTGTAATTACATTTATAACATGTAGGTTATAAAAGAAAAAAAAAAGAATATAAAAGTGACAGTTGCAAGTATAATTGTAATACATAGGTTATAATTAAAAAGAAAAAATAGAAGAGGCTTATTTTATCAAATTTTGATCTTAGATTAAGTTAATAAGCAAAAATAATAGAAGTGGCCCGTAACGGCAACATTCCCTTTCAGGTCTAGGACTGTGGTCTCAGACAAGGGTGGGGCAGCACATGCTGATTAGGGTAAATAAGTAGCCAACAGAATAAGAAAAATGAACTAAATGCATAGTAAAAGATTAGATGTAGGGTCTAATAAAATGGTAAGGTGCGTTTGGAGTTGCCCAAAGAGAATCTGGATAAAGAGCCCAACGAAGAAGTTCACGAAGATTTTTAGTATAGAAAGAGCACGTCCAACTTAGTTAGTTTGGCCTATAAGGAAGTACGAATCTTCAACGGGACATGAGGATACTCTACGATAGCCCTTTGGGGTAGACTTAACGAAGCTGCACCCTCGGAGGCAGGTTTCTAGGTGTTCCATCAAGAGAGTATGCCTTGACTGCTTTTGCATTGCAGGCCTAAAGTGGACCTTTATAGGTAGTCAAAAGGTTAATGATGGAGTAGGATATTCGTATGACACCGTACTCTAGTTTGCGAGCAGGTTATAATGGGAAGGACGCAAAAGGATAGTCGCATGCGGAGATCGGCCATCATCAGTTAGAGCGGGTTCAGGGAAGATTATAGTTAAACCAAAGAGTCAATTATTCTTTCACTATTGAGACAATGGACGAGGGGCATAGCCAATTGGATGTTTAGATTGTTTGTAGTAGGGCACAACCACTTAGCTCTTGAAAGGTCTTTCGATTAGTTGAAGGGGGGCTGCGTGGGGCCAAATCCACGATGAGAAAAGAGACATACCAAGTAGAATATCTGTATTGGAGGCCTAACGAAGCGGACCTTTACAGATATAGAAAATCCCCAACTTAGTTCCGTACAAGGTAGACCACGTTGGCGGAATTTAGGGAGTAGACAGAATGATTACATGTAGTCCTCAAGGTATGCACTGGGTGGTACATTGTGGATGTCCGAGCACTAGTATAAGCTAGTGCAGATGCAGTTCCACGTTTTCAATGGAATATCTACATTGTAGGCCTCATGAAGCCGTTCTTCACAGATGTAGTTATAGTACGCTCAAGTAGCAAGACGTTGGAGTCCTTTTCGAGGAGGATACAGAAGGTACTATGGGTAGTACCTAGGACCTGTGCAGTTAAAGCGCTCGGCAGATTCAATGCGGGGAGGTGCAAAAAGTCATAGCAGGGATACGGCGAAGATATATCAGGATATAGCAGATGACTCTAAAATAACATATAAAACTTGTACTTAATGTTTTTACAAATAATTGCAATTAAATGAAAAATTAACATTCAATCGAATTATATTAATACATAAATAATTTTAAATAAAAACATGTGCGAATATACTATAAACAAACGTAAAACAATTATATAACATAATTGAATTTAATATAATATTAGAGTATTTTCATTTATAAAAATATATTAAAAATTTAAGTAAATAAATTAATTTCATAATTTCTATATTGTATAAATGTCATTATTTAATCTATTTCTTTTAAAGAAGATATAGCGGAAATAGCAGAACATAGCAGGAATAACGAGATATAGCGGAAATAGTAGGGCTTAAAGCGGAAAGGCTATATTTGGGGCTATATGGAAAAATCATAGCGGTAGAAATCCGCTATGAGATATAAATGGGTTATAGCGGGGCATTAACTACACAGCCTAGGACCGATGCGGTCTATGGGCATGTAGCTACATATATATTGGTTATTAGGTCTTAACCTACTAAGAAGTAAATGGGTGCGATTCATGCATAGAGGCAAGAGTATTATAAAACCAGTAAACCTAATATAATAGAAAATGGAAAAAGAACAGTATATATTGAATTATGCTTAAAAGTGTATAATTTGTCAATTCACCAGAACTTTAGTTCTAACCCCCGCCTCATATCATCCCACAGGTTAGATAGATGGCAAAGATTTTTCAGCTTTGAGACACTTGTTTAGATAGTGTTATTACCTTGGTGAGTAATTACTTACTATTATATTTTAGTCAATTCCGCTGTGAGATTTTTATTTGAGCTCTGATATATTTATCTTTTCCTATTTGCAGGATACCAGATACCCAACTCGGGCTTCATTGGGCTGGGAATTTAGCATTTTTGCGAAAAATCCAGACCCATTGGAATTCGGTTGTTACTGTAACGACCCGGAAATTTCGATCCCGAAAATTCCAGATAGTTAGGTAAAAGAAGAAAGAGAAAGAAGAGGAAAACAGAAAACTCAAACTCAGAATCTCACATTCGCAACGGATAAAATATAATATCACATAATTAACAGTTTTACAAAGAAGAACTGTATCAGTACACTTATATTTTTATACATCAGAGTTACAACCATTACACAACACTGGACAGTTTAAAACAACACGCCCTAAATAAACTATAATATATCACAGCGGGGAAATACTCCATACGTTCCTGCCCTCCAGCTCGCCACCTGAGCTCCAGAACGGCCTTACCTGAAAATCTGTAATACTCGGTCTGACCCGAGCATTACATCAAAGAAACACCCGGGTTAGACTGGAAACCAGCATGAGTAAACTCATCTAACATGGAATACAACAACTCAAAACTTACATAAACCTGGGGTAACTCGTATGGGTTTACAACTTCGCAATTTGTTATAGACATCACTTATTTCACACATCATTTCCTTAGTACCAAAACTTAGATTAAATGGTCTAATTCACTTAAATCATTCCATTCCAGCCTATTGATTTCACATATCAATTCATAAAGAATCGAAGTGGTTTCGGGTATTAACTAATACCGACTCCGTTCTCTTCGAATTCAATACCATCTTATCCCAAATTATTCAAATGAAACACTATTCAAACTTCAAATACAGGGTGTCACGTATGCACATTAATTCATCATATCATATCTCATAGCATCATAAATCACATATCCGAGAAATCAACCAATCTAAGGCATGCAATATAATTCAATCATTGATAAGCAAAATAATTAGTCATATCATTTCTAATTAATTTAAACAAATTAAATTATTTACTTCAACCACCCTTAATCCTGCTCATTTAACCTTAATTAATTACAAATAAATTAATTTAACATCCTTTAATTCTCTATTTAATTAATCACCCTTGATTAATTATCTTCAAAACAATTTAATTTACTAATCAATCCTGATTCATCAAATTAGTAATTAACTTCCCTTAATTACTTATATCCATTAAATCAACTCCTTGATTAAATACATTAATTAATCTTTTAATTACACTGAGTAATTATCGCTTAATTATTTTCCCAAAGTAATGATCCTTTAATTACTTTCCAATAAGTAATCTCCTTTAATTTAATTACATCCAGGAATTATGCATTCATTACTTCACTAAGTAATTACACCCCATTAATTACATTAAGGAATTATACTTAATCCGACATCAAATGATTATATTTAATTAATTAAACCTAATTAATTAATTAAAAATTAACCATATTAACTTAATTAATTACACTGAGTAATTAATTTCCTTTAATTACTTCATTGAGTAATTATTTTAATAATCTTCTTAACATTAAGTAATTTACCTTTTAATTACTTATTAATTAATTATTCCTTAATTGATTAACCTTGATTAATCAAATAATAGTTAAGTAATTTATTACACTCGATTAATTTACAAAAATTAATTTATCTTAATTTAATTACCTAAATCAAACATTTAAGTTAATTAAGTAAACATACTATAATTACTATTGTTAACAAAACATAATTTAAAATTAAGATAAATCATTTATTACAAAAAATCTCTTAACTTCCATTTATAACAAATAAATTTAAATGCTAGGTTAACACTCTTACGTTTCATTATCATTTAAAAACACCTGGTTTAAGGCTCTAGCTAAAACTTTTGTATTTAGTGACAGGTTAAAGAAACTTCAGCCAAATCAATATTCTCAAAATAAAACACACGAGACCGAACTCGACACAAACCAAAATCTTAATTAACTACTTAATTATTATAAAATTTCATTTGAAATCACATAGCAATATAATTATATAATTATCTTATTTTATATTAAAAAACACACAATTTATTTGAATACTTGGGTAAATCTAACTAAGCTACAAGCCCAATCAAATTTCGGAGCCAAAAACATACGTGATCCAATACTCTCGCCCCTTCTCTAAACTTACCTTCTTCTCTTAATTAATTAAGCGAGCCCAAATCCCTTCGGTCCAAATTCCTTCGGCCCACTACTTCTTCTCATGTTCTTTCCCCAGATTCTTCCATTCCTTCCCTTATTCATCTTTACTCCTAAACCATCGTGCACACACACGCGTGCACCTACACGAGCAGCCAACCCCTGTAAAGCTGCCACCGATCAACGCCCCATACCAACCATCACACCCTAAACGCCCCCACGTACACAGGATTCGCGAACAAGTCCTAGTTTACAAATCGACCCTCCGACCACAACTGCAAGGAAATGCACCATACCAAAACCGCCTCGACCCGACTCCTTTCGCCACTGATCATCATCAAAACAAACCGAGTCGACCATCTCGCTTCCGTCTACCATCTCCCCCTACACCGCAAGGCCCTTCACTTGCCATCACCTTGTTCAGAGCTCGAGAACGCAATGGGAATTCAACAACCTTAAACCCTACTATGGCCTCGCCACTACACCACGTTCACCTAGAATTTTCTTCGTCAATTTTCCCAACATCCCTGACACACGAGTCATCTCCAGTCCAAGTTTCGTCCAATTACATCATGCCGATCAACAGAAATCGACGATATTTGCAAAATCGACTAATTCCAAAATTCTCAACAAATTCAATATTAAAAATCATGAAATTTATATTAAAAATCATAATTTCACAACACTAATCTGTTTATAGGATCAAATTACAGAATTATAAATATTGATTTTTGATTTATAATCGATTTCTGCTATTATTTCATATTCTGGAACTAATTCCAAAGTTAAAACACCTAAAACTATTTTTAAGTTTACATTACTCTGTTATACTCCTACTTTATTTAAAAAAATCATAGCTTAAATTTGAATATTTGGAAAAAATAATTTTTCTAAGGATTTCATGCCTGAATTTTAACAGAGCAGGAATATACTTAAACATGTACAGGCATTACACAACAATCATAAGTATATCTCAAGCATTCGTATTCAAATACTTATGTAAATCTCACCACTAAAATTATGCATATAAAACTTACCACTTATTAAAGTTCTAAGGGTTTTGTTTACTCATCGATATCATTAAACGGAGGATAAACTGAGTTGTAGTTGCATCATAAGCCTTTGAAAACAGACTGCATTTGATTTTTATTCACTGCTAGTCTGTTGATCCTTGGCCTAAAATGCTTGGGTTGAATCTCCCTTTGATTTAGTTTTGAAGTTGCTTGAAGATTGCTTTGTTTAAACTCAGGTTTGGTTGCAGGCTAATTTATCACTGATTGAAGAAATGCAGGCTAGTTTCTTTCTTTTTTTTTTGGAAAATGATCTGCAGTTTTTTTGACAGATTGTAGGATTTGATTCAGGTTTGAGGAAGATGCTAATTGCAGATCTTGTTTTGGCTTTGAAAAAGGTTTGAGGATGTTATTTACATATTTGTTTCTTTGCTTTTTGATTAGAGAACAGAAAAAAATTTGAAGAGAAGAAGCATTAAGTTTATATAAGTTTGTTTGTGATTTATTTAAAATAAAGGAAAAATAAAATGCCACTTGTGTTAAATTTCACCATTTGTCATCTTGTTTTATCTATTACTTAACACATGTCATATTATGCCCTTAGAAATTTACATTTGTAATACTTTTTTTTAAGTAATTCTACTTAATTTTAAATGTTAATAAAAACTTTTTAACTTAATTTATTAATTTACAAATTCTTATTTATATATATAGATAACTTTATAGAAATAAAACCAATTATATATAAATACAAGCTTAAACATATATTTTAAAACCCAAAATACTTTAAAATATTTATCTTTTGAATTTCAAACTTTTAAATTCAAATTAGATTTAAAAATCCAAATTAAAGCCAAATAACTGCACATTCAATTTGAAATAACAATTTTATTTTTATTAAAATCTATTTACATCTATATATAAAATCAACACATTATTAATATTATTTGAAAATAACAAATTGCAAATTTATATAAAAAAAATTATAAAAAAATATATCAAATCAATTTAATTCAAATAGTTATTTATCTAGATGTAAAAATTCAGTTTCTATTATTTATATTCAGATTTCCTTTATTATCAGAATTCTTATCTGTTCAATCTACAAACCAGATAATTATCCAATTATCAGATGCTCAAAAATCCGGGTTATCACATTCCTCCCCCCTTAGAATCTTTTCGTCCCCGAAAAGGAATAAAACCAGAATTTAAAATCAGATAAATTATCCTTTGGTCATTTTTTAAAACTTTTTAAAATCTATATAATATTATCAAAATAGTTTTATAAATATACTTTTATAACTTGACGTTTCCACAAGTCCATCTGTTTGCACAAAAAATGGGCAAACACTTCCAAGTCGTATGATTTATTCGATTTTAAGTTGTTCTTAGTGATCTGGGTGATTTACGCAAATATATAAAAAGCAGGGACTAAGCTGTAAAAGACACACAGGTTTTATAGTGGTTCGGCCAGAACGTGCCTACGTCCACTTTATATGTTATTCTCCTTTTTTATTCAGATTACAAGTACAAAGCTCTCACTACAAGTAACTGAAAGTTGTTTGAAAGTTCTATCCGTGCTTGAGCTCTCAAACTTGTCTGCCATTGTTGTACCCCTACCCCTCTATTAATAGAGTGAGGCTGGGGGTAGGGGTCTTGGAAGTATATAACTGCTGGTGGGCATGGGCCGACGAATCTGGCCTGGTGGTGTCGGTCCGGCAATGTCTTCTTCATGTTGGTTCGGTAGAATACCTCTGGTTCGGCAGTGGGTGCGTGGCTTGGTCCGGTAGTGGTTGGAGAGGCTTCGGTTCGATGGTAGGTGAGTGGCTTTGATTCGGTAGGGCTACTTTGGGCCTGGTTTGGTAGAGTGTTGGTCCGGTACCGAATGGTTCGGTACCGAATGGTTCGGTGGCTTCCTCCTCGTGTTGGTTCGGTACCGAATGGTTCGGTGGCTACATCCTTATCCTGATTCGGTGGTGGTAGAAACGTACCCAACATTTGCCCCCTAAAGTAGGGCATATGCTATCATATGTCGTGCTTTGTTTTAGTTTGGACGACCATATTCGTCCCGAGGACCGAACCGGCTAGTCCGGCTATCCAACCTTCCTTTATAAGTAGAGGCCCCATGCCTTCGTCATCCCTTACCGATCGAAATAGCCGAATCAATTCTGATCTACCGAATCAATCATTGTGCCGATCCAATCTTAGCTGCCGGTCCAGGTAAGTTCTCTTCTGCCGAACGACTTCTTAAGGTTGAATTTCTTTGTTTTACCGAATGAACTTAAAGGTTTTCAATGCCGAATGGACTTAATTCCGAATGAATCGTGAAAACATTTAGCACCGAATGAACTTGATACCGAATGAACTTGAAAGATTTTCAGTACCGAATGAGTTTATGTTTTGAACTACAAGTAAAACTCCAGATAGCATACACTTGCTTGTTTTATATTTTCATACTCCTTGTTCTAACAATATGTTTTTCCGGTGTTACAGATAAATGTCTCGCAAAGTGGAAACTCGATCAGAAAAGAGAAAGTCTACAGACGGAAGAGAGTCCCCTGTGGTGCCCCCAGCCCAGCCAGGACCGGGACGACAGGCACCCACCCCGAGGTCACTAGTGGACGGATATGGTCCTCAAGAGCTTCTGAACTCTCCTTCTGATTGCTTTCCGAGTTCTCTCAGAGAGGAGCAGCTTGATGTTATCTCCCGTTCCTTTGGGATTGATAGAGCACGCATGCTGCCGCCAGAGAAGGGAGTCATGCCATATAATCCCCGTGAAGGATACTTTGCTTATAGTAGGTACCACTGCATGTGTGGGGCCATTCCTCCAATCAATGCCTGGATAGTTAGCTTCGTTACTTATTTGAAGGTGGCCCCCTTCCAGCTCCAGCCCAACTCCTACGCTATCTTGGTGTGCCTATTCATGATTTTCCAGAGAAGGTACGGGCACTCCCCTTCTAACCGGGAAATTCGATATCTATATAGCTTGAGGGGTTACAAGAAGGGGTCTCCATACATCAGTTTGGAATCGGCCGTGTCCTTCAAGCCGGTCCTGGACTTCTATTCAAAGTTCACCATGTTCAAGAAGGAATGGTTCTTCGTCCGGGATGACACCGTTTCGATCCACTACTTCACCTCTGGCTGTAAGCTGAAGCTTATTTATAATTTCCGTTCCAACTGAGATGCTTCTTCTTATGTGTTTTTATTTCTTGCTAGCAACAGGTGGCTTTGCGGTTGTGGAGAATGATCACCTGGTTCGGATGGCCGCGGAGATAGAGGCCATTTCGGGAAGGGATAGGTCAACTTCTTACCTGATCAGGAATGCCACTCTCCTGGAACACAACTTAATCCTACCACATCAGTCTGTAGTCAAGCAGAGGGATACGGCTGAGGAAAGAGCTGCCAAAGCAAAAGGAGGGTCCACGACGAAGAGCAGCAAGAGGAGACCCTTCCCGATAACTCCAGTCGTCGGGGAGAAGAAGCTCAAGAAATCTGATGGACCCTCTCCCAGCACATACCCAGATGTTCCGAAGGAGGAAAGTGGAGAGGAGGAAAGAGGCGAGGAGGAGAGCGGAGGCGATGGAGAAGGTGATGGTGGTAACAGTGGCGAAGGATGGAGTGGTAGTGGAGTTGGTGCCTTGACCTCTGGGCAAGCAGGTGAGATTCAAGAGTGGACGGATGATGCTTTCCGTCAAGCCTTTGAGTGGTTGGAGGAAGGGTCGGCCTTGGTGGATAAACCGAAGAAATCTGATAAGGCCGGGACTGGTGCCAGTCCATCTTCTGAGAGCATTTCAGCTAGGGCAACTCCGACGGTTCAAGGTGAATTTTTGACTCCTCTTTTAACTTCACATGTTTCTTGGATTATAGTCTCATGCACGCTTATAACACTTGGTCTTTATTCCAGGAACGGGTAAGGCGGCCAAGACATCAGACATTCGGCACCGCCTCGAGCAATTCAAACTCTTCACAGCTTCTGCTAAACCGAAGCCCTCGACTGACCGTTCCGGGGGCGTAGTTAGTTACCGTCATCTTCTCGAAGTCATTGAAGAGGATATTCAATAGAGAAAGAGGAGGTGTTCCATGTTTGATCCTTCACTTGGACCTCAGCCCCCAACCCAGCCTATTCATGACATCACGGGGGAGGATACTGAGTCCATACCATCTCCGCATCCATCAGAGAATCCTTCCGCTACCCATGTTGATCGTCCCGGCTTGGCTCGTAACCCATTTGCAGGTCATCCAGATCTGGACCCGAGTTCTCATGACATTTCCTTCGATGAGGTTACCGGTGAGCACCTCCTACCCCGCAACCCTATGGTAAGGGTGCTTGATGAAGCTAAGTCTTTGGATCTCGACTTGCTGACCACTCGGATTGTGACTACGGGGGATGAGGCCAAGGCAAACATCGATCGGGTGGCTGAAGAGACCAAGAAGTTAATGGGGCATCACGCCCGACTGGTCAAGGCTAGAGAGGAAATCGGAAGTGCTAACATTCGGCTGCGGCTAATGGTTTCCGATCAGGCCAAATAGCTTGCCGATCAGGCCATTCAGATCTCCCAGCATGAGGCGGCCTCCAGACGGCTAAAGAAAACTATGGAGGAGGCTAGCAGAGCCGAGCTGCGAAAAATGGAGGCCACCTATAAGGAACGAATCGATATGGCCATTGCCACTGTGGATGAGGTTCGAAGAGCGGATTTTGAGCAGATAGAGGAGTTATCTGGAAAGCTTGAGGCCGCAGAGCTTGCTCAAGCTAAGCTGAAGGAGGAGATGGAGGCGATGCGGAAATCCCTTCAGGCTGACTGCTCGAGATACCGATTGGAGAGAGATGCTGCCATTGCAAGGCTGTCGGCTTCCGAGGCCCGGATGAGGGGGTTTGAGGAGAACGAGGGGATGATGGATGAGATGCTCCAGGACATGTACTTCCGTACTTGGAAGCAGGGCAACCTGTCCTGGATGGACGATTATCCTCGGGTCATGGCTAGGATATATCTCCGGGCTTTGGAGGAGGCCAAGGCTAAAGCGGATAAGGAGGCGGTGTAGCTTTCAGAATGGATGTGGTCACGGCCCAGTTTACTGAGGAGGAGAAAGTGGCAGTGATGGAGGGCATGCGGCTGCTTACCGCCGAGGAAGTGGGTGTGCAGTTGGGGGATGATGATCAGGGAGCAGATGCTGGTAAGTCTTCCCTCTCAATCTTTTCTTAACTTGACTGCGTATCATTTATCTGATGGGTTCTTCTCCTGAATCGGACAGGCGGGACCTCTGGTCAGCATGCTGGGAGCTCTGATCCAGCGGTCAAGTAGGTCTTGGGGGGTCGGAAGGATAGAGATGAAGTTCTGATGCTGCCGACCATTTTGGCTTGGTCCGGATATTTTTGGTTTTACTTGACATTCCTGTATATAATAGTTCCAAAACATTAATGTACTTTCAGGCTGTAATTATCTAATTATGCCATTGTAGCGAATGATTTTATTCTTATATAATCATATAACATAAGATGATTCTGTCGTATTTGAATGCTGTCGTTATTTTGATGTGTTGCTTAAGAAATATAGCTATGTATATGCATGTGCTTTAATCGTGTTTGATGCTAAGCTCTTGCTTAAAATATAATTTCATGCCTCCCAATGTGAGTGTGATGTGCGAATAGGATATAGCTACATGTTTATGTACAAGAAAAGAAAGTACCGCCCTTCATTTTTTAGTTGTAGACGGTAGCTTTGAATGTCTTGTGTGACTGAGGATGGAATGCAGCTGAGTGACCTGTTATCCAGTTGTGAGTTCTCATTTCCACTAGCGAGTGTCTCACATTTTGTGTCATGTACTTTAGTGATCGTTATAGAGGATAGGAGGAAAGTTTTTAAATAGAATGGAAATATAAGAAAATAGTAAAACTTCCAATCACGGAAGGGCTTCGATGTGCTTAAGTTCGTGGCAAACGGGTTTTGTAGTCACTTTCCCTAGATGTGGGTCTTGGAGACATTCGTCACCCATCTTACGCCTCCGCGGGGAATTTTCTTTTTTACCACAGCCGTACTTAAGATACATCGGAGCCGAGATCGCACACAGTAACTACCCGGGCCATTATGGCCCGTAATCGTGGGTATTATTCGATTTACTTTGGCCGGCTAGCGTGGGTGCCGATCGTCAACTATGAACTGCCCCTGGCTGGCCACACCTTATGTTGGGGCTTATAATCGGTTCACAATCGCCGGCGAGCTGAACGCCGTAATGAGCTGCCTCGGCTATAGTCGGCCTTGTCGGTGGCTTATGATCGGCTCATTACAGTTGGCTTTGAGGGCCGTCGCAAGCAATGAGTTAACCCACAGCAGAGGGATGCTGGAGCAAAAATGTCTCATTGGAGAGGGCATAGATTCGTATCGTACCTGTTAGGCCTTGTCCAGGTGAGATTGTGCCATGAAGTGTCCAGAATGGAAATGCCGTTACATAGGATTTTGTTCAACAGAAAAGGATAAAGCTTAACAAGCAGCCAAGATATAAAGGAACAAGTTAAAAAAGAGACAAGATTTTTAAAGTGGTTCGGCACGAAAATGCCTATGTCCACTGATTCTCTTTGTTAATTCACTTCATATGGGCAGTACAAGTTAAGAAAAGTATCGACGAAGGTGTTGGATGTTCCATGCCCTCTGGAACACCTCTCCGTCCAATGTTGACAAAATATAAGCTCCGTTGTGGAGATCTTTATGAATTACATAGTGTCCATCCCAGATTGGATCTAGCGCTCTGGGGAGCGGAAAGATCCGTTTGAGGACAAGATCTCCTTCTTGTAAGCTGTGGTATTTGACTTTGGAGTTGTATTGTGCTGCCACTTTTTGCTTGTGAACTGCCGCTTTGAGTGCTGCATCATTTCTTCTTTCTTCAATTAGGTCACAAGACATGTGTAGGAGTTCTTCATTTTCTTCTGGGTTGTAGTGGATCCTACGGTGGGAGGGCACTACAGTTTCAACTGGGAGCATGGCTTCCGATCCGTATGCCAAAGAGAAAGGAGTATGTGTTGTTGATGTTCTGTAAGATGTGCGGTAGGCCCAAAGTGCCGTAGGAAGTTCATCCACCCAAGCGCCTTTTGACTTTTCAAGTTTCTTCTTGATTAGAGTTTTGAGAATTTTGTTGACAGCTTCGACTTGTCCGTTTGCCTAGGGATAAGCTACAGATGAGAAGCTTTTGTGAATTCCGTGCTCTCGGCACCAGTCGGTGAATTCCTCGCTATCAAATTGAAGTCCATTGTCCGATATGATTTTGAGTGGAACCCCGTACCTGCATAAAACATTTTTGACCAAGAAGTTAATAACTTTTTCCAAAGATATTTTATTTAGAGGTTCCGCTTCCACCCATTTGGTGAAATAGTCAACTGCCACTATTGCATATTTGGCTCCGCTTCGGCCCATTGGCAGTTCGCCAATCATGTCAATTCCCCATATTGCAAAGGGCCAAGGGCTGGTCATCTGAGTAATCTCATTGGTTGGCAGTCGAGGGATCTTAGCAAATTTCTGACATCTGTCGCATTTTTTGATGAAGTCCAAGGCCTCTTTGTTTAAGGTGGGCCAGAAATATCCATATCAGAGTATCTTCTTTGGCAGAGTCTTCCCTCTGGTGTGGTCTCTGCAACTTCCTTGATGGATGTTGGATAAGATTTTCTTGGCTTCCCTTCCAGCGACACACCTTAATAAGGGGTTAGAGAAGCCGTGCCGATAGAGGATGCCTTCTTGTATTGTGTAGCGGGAAGCACTTATCAAGATTTTCCTGACTTCGTTACGCTCGTTGGGTAGTGTGCCATCTTGCATGTATTTTCGGATAGGAGTCATCCAAGTTTCTTCTTCGATTGCAGCTATCAGATCCTCTTGTTCGAAACTTGGGGCTAGTTGTTTTGAGATGGCTACCATTCCAGAAATGGTGTTGTTCCTTATGCTAGCTTGCTTTGCCAGTTCGTCGGCCTCTCGGTTCTCCTCTCGAGGGACGTGTTTGATTAAATAGTGATCCAATTGATTGAGCAGCAGCTTGGTCTTCTTTAGATATGCTGTGAGTCGTTCTCCTCGAGTCTCGAATTCTCCCAGTATTTGATTTACAATAAGTTGAGAATCGCTATGGAGACATAAAGAACTGATTCCAATTTCTAAGGCAAGTTCCAGTCCTGCTATTACTGCTTCATATTTTGCATCGTTGTTGGTGACAGCGAATTCCAACCTTAAGGCATAGTGCAGCTTCCTTCCCCTGGGGGCGATTATCACAATACCTGCCCCCGAGCCCTGTTCGTTCGATGCTCCATCTACAAAGAGATTCCATTTGATGTCTTTTGCTATTTCAGATTGATCCTTACCTTCGTTGGTAGTGAATTCGGCAACGAAATCGTCCATGGCTTGTCCTTCGATGGCGGTGCGAGGATGGTAGGTGATATCATATTGACACAGTTCAATGCACCACTTAAGTAGTCGCCCAGAAGTGTCGGGGCAATGGAGTACCTGCCTTAACGGTTGATCAGTTAAAACTCTTATGGAATGAGATTGGAAATAGTGTCGCAGCTTCCGTGACGTGATTAGCAGACAGTATGCTAGCTTCTCAAGTTTAGGGTACCTAGCTTCTGCCCATGTAAATCTCTTGCTTACAAAGTATACGGGCCGCTGCGCGCGGTTGTCTTCTCTCACCAAAGCGGCGCTTAAAGCATGGGATGATACAGCAAGGTATAGGTATAGTTCCTCGCCTTCATTTGGAGTTGAGAGTACTGGTGGTCTCTGGAGGTGTTCGATTAAGTTAAGGAAGGCTGTCGAGCATTCGTCAGTCCATTCGAACTTTCCTTTGTCTTTCTTTAGAGCTTCAAAGAAAGGGATGCATTTGTCGGTTGCTTTAGAGATGAACCTGATTAGGGCGGCCACTTTCCCGTTTAGGCTTTGCATCTCTCTTCGAGTGGATGGTATCTTGATATCTTGCAAAGCCCGAACTTGTTCGGGGTTTGCTTCAATCCCCCGGGCATGGACGATGAATCCCAGGAACTTTCCCGATGATACTCCGAAGGAGAACTTTAGAGGATTCAGCTTCATTTCATATTGGCGAAGTACTTGAAACATCTCGTCCAGGTGGTTTATATGATCGTTGGCTTTTCTCGATTTTACCAGCATGTCATCCACATAAACTTCCATTGTTCGTCCTATTAATTCCGCAAACATCTTGTTGATGAGACGCTGATAAGTAGCTCCGGCGTTTTTAAGTCCAAAAGGCATTACTCTATAGCAGTACAATCCCCGGTCAGTGATGAAACTAGTGTGGTCTTGATCGGGGGCATGCATAGGGATCTGGTTATATCCTGAGTATGCGTCCATAAAGGATAAGAGTTCGTATCCGGCTGTGCTGTCCACGAGTTGGTCGATTCGGGAGAGTGGGAAGCAGTCCTTCGGGCAAGCCTCATTTAAGTTGAAGAAGTCAATGCATGTTCGCCATTTCCCATTAGCCTTCTTTACCAGTACCGGGTTGGTGATCCATTCTGGGTAGATGGCTTCTCGTATGAAGTTATTGGCAAGTAGATTCTTTACTTCTTCCTCGAGGGCTGCTGATCGTTCTGCCCCCATGCTTCTCTTTTTCTGTTTTACTGGCACCTTGGTGGGATCGATGTTCAGTACGTGGCATGCTATGTCTGGGGAGATTCCAGTCATGTCAGCGTGCGTCCATGCAAATACATCCATGTTGTGGCGAAGAAAATCACGAGTTGATCCTTCACTTCCGCTCTTAACTGAGACCCGACTCTCAATAGTTTATTTGGATCGTGTTTGTCTACAGATACAAATTCCATAGCCTTTGCAGGCTCGGTGGTGGCGTCCTCCTCCTTGTCCCTGGGGTCTAATTCGTTGAAAGGATCGCTAGTATATCGAAGAGGAGGGGCTTTCTTTAGTTGCTATGCTTCCAAGTTTTTCTTGCAGAGAGAAGTCTCTGCATCCTTCCCTTTATCCTTCCTGCGGTTATTGCGAAATTCAGTCACATAGCAATCTTGAGCGGCGTCTTGATCTCCCTTTATTTCTCTTATTCCATTGTCCGTTGGAAATTTCATCTTCAGTCACCATGGGGCTAGGACAATTTGGAAGTCAGACAAAGCTGGCCTTCCCAAAAAGGCGTTGTAGGCCGAGTGGTTCTCTATTAGCACAAATGTTTGTTTTCGCACAATGGAGCGGGGATGACTTCCTATTTCGACAAAAAGGTCAAGTTGCCCGAGGGGCATCTTCGCATCTCCAGTGAAACCATGTAGCGGTTTGCTGCAGGGAGACACATCCTTCATTGACAGCTTCATTTTGTTGAAAGCATGCTTGAATAGGATATTTACTGAGCTTCCAGTGTCTACTAGAATTCGGAAAACCTCGGCTGGACCGAACCAGGCAGAGATGACCATAGGATCCATGTGAGGGTACTGCCTTCCCTCTAGATCATGCCTACTGAATGTGATGTCATCATTCTCTTTCCGTTTCGGGTGGCATTCTTCTGTAACAGAATCAATGTAACCTTCATTGTTTCTAAGTGATTTACTGTATCTCTCCATCTCTTTCCAGCTTCCGTCAGCGATGTGTGGTCCTCCTGATATGGTAAGGACCACTATCTTCTCTTGACTGGAGCCGCTGGTGTTGCGATTTTCTCCGCCTACTTCCGGGAGGGGCAGCCTTGGGTTCTCATTGACAGGAGTTGAAGTCATATTCTGACCTTTCACATAGCACTCTAGTCTCTTCCTTCTGATGTGTTCTTCAATCAAGTCCCGGAGATGATGGCATTCATTGGTGTCATGCCCATGAGATTCGTGGAATCGGCAGAACTTTCCAGACTTAATTGCATTATCTGATTCCTTCTTGTGCGGGGGGCGCTTATGTCTAACTTCTTCCTGGGTGGCCAAGAAGATGTTTTCGATTATTTCATTTAGAGGAGTGTAAGAGTCAAATCTCGATCCTGGCCTATATAAGCGCTTTTCCCCCTTCTTGCCCCCAGCACTGTCTCTGGAGTCATTTCTTCGAACGTCCTTTGCTACTACGGATGTGTTGCCATGAGCTGCCTTGGTTTGTTGCCCTGTCTGCCTTTTAGTGGCAGCGTCTTCAAGTCTCATATATTTCTCGGCTTCGTGGAAGAAATCGGGTAAGGTAGCTGGCTTTTCTTTCGTTAGTCTCCTAGCAAACTTAGTATCTGTATGTACACCACTGCAGAGGGCCATTAGGATAAGTTTCTCGTCGGCATCTTGGACTACGGCTGCTGCGGCGTTGAATCGGGTTAGATATTGTTGCACTGTCTCCCCAGGCTTCTGTTTGATATTAGATAGGGAATAAGCGTCCTTGGGTTGTTCCACATGAATGCGGAACTGGCTGATGAACTTTTCTTTCAACATTTCCCATGAGCTGATGGATTCTTGGGGCAGATGGCAGAAGCAGGAGGTAGCTAGATCTGCCAAGAATAGTGGAAAGCATTTACACAACACTCCCTCTGTTGCTCCGCTCATTAGCATATGCTGTGTGTATCTCTGCAAGTGTACAACGGGGTTAGAGGTTCCCTTGTAAGGTTCCATTGTTGGCCTTTTCCATTCTCGGGGGATGATGGCAGTTTCGATATTGCGGGTGAAGGGGCTGGTTACCCTAGCACCTATCCCCCGATCCCTTTGTTCCCGTTGGACGCACTCTCTGAACAATCGTGCCATCCTTTCATCAGAACTTGGAGCGGATAGAAATGTGTTTGGTTCTTCCCTGCGGGATTAATTCCGTTCAGATGACCTGTAGGGATGGTATCGTCTATCACTCCTAACATTCTCCAACGGCTGCCTCTGGTCTTCTGGGGGCATGCCGGGGTCAGCAACAGTTGTCCCTTGCCTTGATCTTTCCCTGCTGGGTTCTCTTCTCAGCACTTCCTCGGGTCCAACTTCGGGCTGGACTCCAGCTCAGCCCCGTCCCTTGGTGTTTCCATGGTTAGGTAGCATGGCGGGCTCAGCTATATCCGACCCTTGCCTGGTACCTCCCCCATTGGGTTCGGTTCCAAGCGTTTCTTCGGGTCGGAATTCGGGCTGAGCCCGGGCTCGGCTCCTACCGTAGTTGTTTCTCTTGTTAGCCTCTTCGAAGAAGAAAGACCTTTGTCGTCTCCTAGATCCTCCAGACCAGGACTCGCCCCATGATTCGGTGTTGCGGTTGGTTTCTGAACATCCCTTAAGCATGACATGAGTTGATCCACCAAGACTTCTTGTTGAGATGCGAAGCGATTAGTTACTTCAGCCACAACCCTGTCCAGATCCGCCCTTGTAATTGGTTGCTCCGTAGCAGGGGCTGTCAGATTTGCTTGATTTACATTTGCTGTTGGAACCTTACGATTGTTTTGGTCTCTGATCACTGGATCTGGGATACTGCCAGTTGCGATGTTCTTTCCTCTGTTAGCATCTTTCTTCCGTCCGGGAGGCATGTTTTCCAAGCAATGAACGATGCTGATAGAAAAAGGGTTAAGTGGGAGAAGCTGAAGGTTCGAGCTCCGCTATCAGTGAAAGCACCAAAAATGTTTGCACAAAAAATGGGCAAACACCTCCAAGTCGTATGATTTATTCGATTTTAAGTTGTTCTTAGTGATCTGGGTGATTTACGCAAATATATAAAAAGCATGGACTAAGCTGTAAAAGACACACAGGTTTTATAGTGGTTCGGCCAGAACGTGCCTACGTCCACTTTATATGTTATTCTCCTTTTTTATTCAGATTACAAGTACAAAGCTCTCATTACAAGTAACTGAAAGTTGTTTGAAAGTTCTATCCGTGCTTGAGCTCTCAAACTTGTCTGCCATTGTTGTACCCCTACCCCTCTATTTATAGAGTGAGGCTGGGGGTATGGGTCTTGGAAGTATATAACTGCTGGTGGGAATGGGCCGACGAATCTGGCCTGGTTGTGTCGGTCCGGCAATGTCTTCTTCATGTTGGTTCGGTAGAATGCCTCTGGTTCGGCAGTGGGTGCGTGGCTTGGTCCGTTAGTGGTTGGAGAGGCTTTGGTTCGATGGTAGGTGAGTGGCTTTGATTCGATAGGGCTACTTTGGGCCTGGTTCAGTAGAGTGTTGGTCCGGTACCGAATGGTTCGGTACCGAATGGTTCAGTGGCTTCCTTCTCGTGTTGGTTCGGTACCGAATGGTTCGGTGGCTACATCCTTATCCTGATTCGGTGGTGGTAGAAACGTGCCCAACACCATCCTCGTTCTTATAGAAATTCAGTCATACGTTGATCAGGCGTAAGACTGAAAGTCTATAAGTACTTGGTAAACTTGTTTTTAACACCTACTGAAAATACTTGGAAAATAATTTTATTGGAAACATGGAAAACATTTTTGAAAACGAGGAAATATCTTTTGTGAGAATGCTCTGGAAATCATCACCCCCATCCGTGGTCGCATCTAACCCGATGGTTACGTTGCCATCCCGACAAAATCCATAGATAACTGTAGGCCCCCGTGCCCCTCAATTACACTATGGAACCTACTACAGATCGCAGCTACAACTAAGGTTGCGTTGCCATCACAGCAAAAATTCATATAACTATAGGCATCAGCGCCCTCGAATTTCGCTGCCAAAAGAATGAAACTTCTCCACTCCACTTGACCATAGATCGCAGCCTACCGATGTTATGTTGCCTTCCCGGAAAAATCAAGCGTAGACTATTGACACTCACCTCCACACGATTTCCGCTATAGTCCACATAGTAGATCGCAGCGACATCGAGTTTCACTGTCGTCACAGCATAACCCAAATGCCTCTATAGGCATCAGCGCCCTCGACTTTCGCTACCCAATAATCCTCAGGATCTAGTTTGTCCAGACTCCTCACAGGATCAACTTTAGAACCTCCCCCTTAGAGGCTCAAGGCAGTACCAACCTATGGCACTCCTGAGTAGTTCATCCCAAGGGATTGCCTTTTTTCCAGAACCATTTCAAAACACTTTATACTATACACATATAGTATCTTCCAAATCATACACCTAGTATGAATCTCATATAAATCTCCTTTCTAAAAATCGATTATCCCGAAATCGATAATTCTCAATAAGGCTTTCCAAATCCAATATTGATTTTACCCAAAAATCAAAAGCCTTTCCAAATCCATAGGTTCCAAAAACCTTTCCTCAAAATCGTTTTCATAAGATCCTTTACATGTATATATAATAGATATATATATATATATATAACTTTTAAAAATGTTTGGATCACTTCAAACTTGTATAAAACCCATTTTATACTTCAAAAACTTTCAAAAACCCCTTTCTTTTGGCTATAGATTCAACAAGGGAAGATTTATCTTATATAACAAAGATATATAACTTTGTTTATTCCAAATCAAATATTCAAATTGAATTGCTCTTTACAAAACCACTTACCATATCACTTACTTCCATAAAGTAAATTTTTACCATAGAAATATCCAATTTCCACTTTTATTCATTGTATATTTCACAAAATATACTTTTCATTTCAAAAACCATTTTACATTTCTTATCCACAAATTTCCCAATATCAATATCATTCAAATCCGTACGATGTACACATATCATCTGTATGCTATATCAATCTGATCGCTCACTCGATCACACAATTTCACTTCCGAACTAGTATCGTCCACTCGACTTCCTAGTGTGGACTCAGATCTGGTTTCTTGATCAGAAACCATCATTCTCCTTGCATAGCCATAATTATGATAGAGAATATCCAAAACCAATCAACAATCCATATCCAGGTTCGCCGTCGAAAATTGAGTGAAAAATCCCAACTCGGATCGATATCTTATCTCGAAATTCTATGCTCGAATCTGAATCAAATCACTATGCGAATAGAAAATATACATACATCCAACGTATTTATCTTCATTGATTATTATCTAAATCAATTTCCCCTATCTATTCACATTTCCTTTAATTCTATTCACTTTTATTTAAATTTCTATCCACTTATCCACAATTGCTTTAATCCATATTTGGATTATCATTTCAATTTTTACCTCAGTTGGGTATTTAATCAATAACAGTTTGAACTCAGACCAGTTTATTTTTAGAAAATAGCTTAGAAAATTAAAAATAATAATATATAAGTAGTTGAAAAATAATAATTATTTTGTAAAATATTAAAGTAATTGTAAAATAGTTGGAAAATAAACAAATAGTTATTAAATAGTTAGATAATTGCAAAATAGTTGTAAAATAGAAATAAGTTATAAAACAGTTGGAAAAAAAAATTGTAAATAGTTCCAAAATAATTGTAAAATAAGTATAAGATAGTTTAGCTTTAAAAAGAGAGATTGTATAGTAAGTAGTTTGGAAAGATAGATCTGTATTAAAACAATTTATTTTTGAAAATAGTCCACAGTCAAACTTGTTCAATTCCCAACCTCCATTTCCAATCAATTTAAATTTCCACTTCCATTTAAATTGACTCAATTCCAAATTAAATAACTTCAATTTCCATTAAAATTGACTTAACCCCAAATTCAAGTTGAATTAATCCTCAATTCCTTTTCTAAATTCAAATCAAATTCCATTTGAATTTACTCATTCAACTTTAATCACAATTTCAATTAATTCAAATAAATTTCAAACCGGACCAATTTCAATTCATATCAATTCTAGTTTGAATTAATCCTAATTCCCGTCTGAATTTAAACTCATTCAATTTCAATTTCATTTCAAATTAATCCAATTCAAATTTTTCCATCTGAATTTTAAACTTGTCCATTTTCAATCAGAATTCCAATTAATTCAAATCAATTCAATTTGAACTAATTCAATTCAAATTCCAAATTTAAACCATCCCGAATTATATAAATTCGAGTTAAATTTTTAAATGTCGATTTAATCCTTTAAATCAAATCAAATCAACTTATATCTTTAAATCATTTAATTCTGAATCCAAATTTCATTTCAAACTGATTTCAAAGTTCAAATAATGATTCAAATCTTTTAAACAGATAAATCTTTGAAATTCAATTTATCATCAAATTTCAATTTTTGAAACCAAACCTTTGAAGTTTTATCTTAAACATTCAAATCTTAAGTCCAAAATTATTCCACTTTACCTTAATAATGGATATATTACCACACCCATTTCTTTAAACAAAACCAATTCACAATTTAAAGATTATTAATAACAATTGGGTAATATCATCCAATTATTTTAAAACATCCATCCATTTCCAATTTTCGGATCTCAAACCCAATTTGAGATCACTCAAACTTTCAATTCCAAACAATCATTTAACTTTCCAAGTTAAATTTTAATTTCATCTTGAAATTTCCAAATTAGGTTGTCCATTCAAACTTATTTACAATGGGAATTCAAATTTACAAAATTTGAATTCCCAAAAAAAATTTAAACTTCAGACTAATATCCTTCCCACTTAAATTTAAAACCTACTTCACTTTGGGTTTCACATCACATTCCAAGTAAAATATCAAACCATCTTTGATATTATATATACTCCTTATACATATTATTTCTTTTACTCACCGGGTTACTTTTAAATTTTAAACCACCTTTGGCTTTAAATTCAAACAAATTCCTTTAAAATTTCAAACAACCCTTGTTTGAAATAGGACCCTTTCATTCAAATATATTAAATAACATTTCTTATTTTAAAATAAGATCATATTCAAAATAGTTTGAATAACATTATTTCCTTTAATATTTTGAAACCAATTTAAATGTTTAAATTTAGAATTCAGAACTTCACAATTTGAAACCCACTTTCATTTACATCCTTTCAACTTACTCTCTTTAAATGGTTACTTCCTTAAAACATTCTATTGTTTATTGGAAAACAAGCATCCCATTATAAAACACAATAACCATTTATGATAATGACCAAGATTATTGCGACTGGAATCCAACTCACTATTATCTTTATTCTGAAAATTCTTCTCCAAAATCAAAATTTTAATTTCGGTTTGAATCCATTTCAAACTTGTTCTTTATTCCATTTAAATTTGGTTGTATCTCTATTACCACTTAATTCTTACTATTACTTTTAATTTAATTAATACAACAACCAATTTCCTTAATAGATATTCTATTTCTTAATAAACTTATATAAGATTCATTTACTTTTGGAACCATTTTAAAACCTTTATATAATAAAATAACAAGTACGCTCTCTTATATTTATGCACTCAACTCATTATAGGGTACTATTGACCCTATCCTTAATGAGTATCCCACAAGAGCCAAGGTTCTCGCTTAACCTTCAGCTCTGATACCAAATGTAACGATCCAGAAATTTCGATCCCGAAAATTCCAGATAGTTTGGGAAAAGAAGAAAGAGAAAGAAGAAGAAAACAGAAAACTCAAACTCAAAATCTCACATTCGCAGCGGATAAAATATAATATCACATAAATAACAGTTTTACAAAGAAGAACTGTATTAGTACACTTATATTTTTATACATCAGAGTTACAACCATTACACAACACTAGATAGTTTAAAACAACATGGCCTAAATAAACTATAATATATCACAGCGGGGAAACACTCCATACGTTCCTGCCCTCCAGCTCGCCACCTGAGCTCCAGAACGGCCCTACCTGAAAATCTGTAATACTCGGTCTGACCCGAGCATTACATCAAAATAACACCCGGGTCAGGCTGGAAACCAACGTGAGTAAACCCATCTAACATGGAATACAACAGCATAAAACTTACATAAAACTCGGGATAACTGGTATCGATTTACAACTTCGCAATTTGTTATAGACATCACTTATTTCACACATCATTTTCTAAGTACCAAAACTTAGATTAAATGGTCTAATTCACTTAAATCATTCCATTCCAGCCTATTGATTTCACCTATCAATTTATAAAAAATCGAAGTGGTTTCGGGTATTAACTAATACCGACTCCGTTCTCTTTGAATTCAATACCATCTTATCCCAAATTATTCAAATGAAACACTATTCAAACTTCAAATACAGGGTGCACATTAATTCATCATATCATATCTCATAGCATCATAAATCACATATCCGAGAAATCAACCAATCTAAGACATGCAATATTATTCAATCATTCATAAGCAAAATACATTAGTCATATCATTTCTAATTAATTTAAACAAATTAAATTAATTACTTCAACCACCCTTAATCCTGCTCATTTAACCTTAATTAATTACAAATAAATTAATTAATCATCCTTTAATTATCTATTTAATTAATCATCCTTGACTAATTATCTTAAAAATAATTTAATTTATTAATCAATCCTGATTCATCACATTAGTAATTAACTTCCCTTAATTACTTGTATGCATTAAATCAACTCCTTGATTAAATACATTTATTGATCTTTTAATTACATTGAGTAATTATCTCTTAATTATTTTCCCAAAGTAATGATCCATTAATTACTATCCAATAAGTAATTTCCTTTAATCTAATTACATCCAGGAATTATGCATTCATTACTTCACTAAGTAATTACACCCCATTAATTACATTAAGCTATTATACTTAATCCAACATCAAATGATTATCTTTAATTAATTAAACCTAATTAATTAATTAAAAATTAACCACATTAACTAAATTATTTACACTGAGTAATTAATTTCCTTTAATTACTTCATTGAGTAATTACTTTAATAATCTTCTTGACATTAAGTAATTTACCTCTTAATTACTTATTAATTAATTATTCGTTAATTGATTAATCAAATATTAATTAAGTAATTTATTACACTCGATTAATTTACAAAAATTAATTTATCTTAATTTAATTACCTAAATTAAACATTTAAGTTAATTAAGTAAATACACTTTAATTACTATTGTTAACAAAACATAATTCAAAATTAAGATAAATCATTTATTACAAAAAAAACTCTTAACTTCCATTTATAACAAATAAATTTAAATGCTAGGTTAACACTCTTACGTTTCATTATAATTTGAAAACACCTGGTTTAAGGCTCTAGCTAAAACTTTTGTATTTCGTGACAGGTTAAAGAAACTTCAGCCAAATCAATATTCTCAAAATAAAACACATGAGACCGAACTCGACACAAACAAAAATCTTA
Organism: Allium cepa; assembly: GCA_030765085.1. Lineage (NCBI taxonomy): Eukaryota > Viridiplantae > Streptophyta > Magnoliopsida > Asparagales > Amaryllidaceae > Allium > Allium cepa. Next base: position 1,051,470,585 of record CM060941.1, read on the forward strand.
ATTAACTACTTAATTATTATTAAATTTCATTTGAAATCACATAGCAATACAATCATATAATAATCTTATTTTATATAAAAAAACACACAATTTATTTAAATACTTGGGTAAATCTAACTAAGCTACAGGCCCAATCAAATTTCCGAGCCAAAACATACGTGACCCAATACTCTCGCCCCTTCTCTAAACTCACCTTCTTCTCCTAATTAATTAAGCAAGCCCAAATCCCTTCATCCCAAATTCCTTCGGCCCACTACTTCATCTCATGTTCTTTCCCCAGGTTCTTCTATTCCTTCCCTTATTCATCTTTACTCCTAAACCATCGTGCACACACACGCGTGCACCTACACGAGAAGCCAACCCCTGTAAAACTGCCGTCGATCATCACCTCATACCAACCATCACACCCTAATCGCCCCCACGTACACAGGTTTCGCGAACAAGTCCTAGTTTACAAATCGACCCTCCGACCACAACTGCAAGGAAATGAACCGTACCAAAACCGCCTCGACCCAACTCCTTTCACCACTGATCATCATCAAAACAAACCGAGTCGACCATCTCGCTTCCCTCTACCATCTCCCCCTACACCGCAAGGCCCTTCACTTGCCATCACCTTGTTCAGAGCTCGAGAACACAACAAGAAATTCAACAACCTTAAACCGTACCATGGCCTCGCCACTACACCACGTTCACCTAGAATTTTCTTCGTCAATTTTCCCAACATCCCTGACACACGAGTCATCTCCAGTCCAAGTTTCGTCCAATTACATCATGCCGATCAACAAAAATCAACCATATTTGCAAAATCGATTAATTCCAAAATTCTCAACAAATTCAATATTAAAAATCATGAAATTTATATCAAAAATCATCATTTCACAACACTAATCTGTTTATAGGATCAATTTGTAGAATTATAAATATTGATTTTTGATTTATAATCAATTTCTACTGTTATTCCATATTCTGGAACTAATTCCTATGTTAAAACACCTAAAACTATTATTAAGTTTACATTACTCTGTTATACTCCTACTTTATTTAAAAAAAATCATAGCTTAAATTTGAATATTTGGAAAAAATAAATTTACTAAGGATTTCGTGCCTGAATTTTAACAGAGCAGGAATATACTTAAACGTGTACAGGCATTACACAAACAATCATAAGTATACCTCAAGCATTCATATTCAAATATTTATGCAAATCTCACTACTAAAATTATGCATCTAAAACTTACCACTTGTTAAAGTTCTAAGGGTTTTGTTTACTCATCGATATCATTAAATAGAGGATAAGCTGAGTTGTAGTTGCATCATATGCCTTTGAAAACAGGACTCATTTGATTTTTATTCACTGCTAGTCTGTTGATCCTTGGCCTAAAATGCTTGGGTTGATTCTATCTTGATTTAGTTTTGAAGTTGCTTGAAGATTGCTTTTGTTTAAAACTCAGGTTTGCTTGCAGGCTAATTTATCACTAATTGAAGAAATGCAGGCTAGTTTCTTTTCTTTTTTTGGAAAATGATCTACGGTTTTTTATTGACAGATTATAGGATTTGATTCAGGTTTGAGGAAGATGTTAATTACAGATCTTGTTTTGGTTTTGAAAAGGGTTTGAGCAGTGTTATTTACATATTTGTTTCTTTGCTTTTTGATTAGAGAACAGAAATTTTTTTGAAGAGAAGAAGCATTAAATTTATATAAGTTTGTTTGTGATTTATTTAAAATAAAAGAAAAATAAAATGCCACTTGTATTAAATTTCACCATTTGTCATCTTGTTTTATCTATTACTTAACACATGTCATATTATGCCCTTAGAGATTTGCATTCGTAATAAATTTTTTTAAGGTAATTCTACTTATTTTTAAATGTTAATAAAAACTTTTTAACTTAATTTATTAATTTACAAATACTTATTTATATATATAGATAAATTTATAAAAATAAAACCAATTATATATAAATACAAGCTTAAACATATATTTTAAAACCCAAAATACTTTAAAATATTTATCTTTTGAATTTCAAACTTTTAAATTCAAATTAGATTTAAAAATCCAAATTGAAGTCAAATAACTACACATTCAATTTGAAATAACAATTTTATTTTTATTAAAATCTATTTACATCTATATATAAAAACAACACATTGTTAATATTATTTGAAAATAACAAATTGCCAATTTATATAAAAAAATTATTAAAAAAATTATCAAATCAATTTAATTCAAATAGTTATTTATCCAGATGTAAAAATTCAGTTTCTATTATTTATATTCAAATTTTCTTTATTATCAGAATTCTTATCTGTTCAATCTATAAACCAGATAATTATCCAATTATCATATGCTCAGAAATCCGGGTTATCACATTCCTCCCCCCTTAGAATCTTTTCGTCCCCGAAAAGGAACGAAACTAGAATTTAAAATCAGATAAATTATCCTTTGGTCATTTTTTTAAAACTTTTTAAAATCTATATAATATTATCAAAATAGTTTTATAAAAATACTTTTATAATTCGATGTTTCCACAAGTTCGTCCTCGTTCTTACATAAATTCGGTCATACGTTGATCAGGCGTAAGACTGAAAGTCTATAAGTACTCGGTAAACTTGTTTTTAACACCTAGTGAAAATACTTGGAAAATAATTTTATTGGAAATATGGAAAACATTTTTGAAAATGAGGAAATATCTTTGGTGAGAATGCTCTGGAAATCATCACCCACATCCATGGTCGTAGCTAACCCGATGGTTACGTTGCCATCCCGACAAAATCCATAGATAACTGTAGGCCTCTGTGCCCCTCAATTACACCATGGAACCCGCTACAGATCGCAGCTACAACTGGGGTTGCGTTGCCATCACAGCAAAAATCCATATAACTGTAGGCATCAGCGCCCTTGAATTTCACTGCAAAAAGAATGAAACTTCTCCACTCCACTTGACCATAGATCGCAGCCTACCGATGTTATGTTGCCTTCCCGGAAAAATCAAGCGTAGACTATTGACACTCACCTCCACACGATTTCCGCTATGGTCCACATAGTAGATCGCAGCGACATCGAGTTACACTGTCGTCACAGCATAACCCAAATGCCACTATAGGCATCAGCGCCCTCGACTTTCGCTACCCAATAATCCTCAGGAACTAGTTTGTCCAGACTCCTCACAGGATCAACTTTAGAACCTCCCCCTTAGAGGCTCAAGGCAGTACCAACCTATGGCACTCCTGAGTAGTTTATCCCAAGGGAGTGCCATTTTTCCAGAGCCATTTTCAAAACACTTTATACTATACACATATAGTATCTTCCAAATCATACACCTAGTATGAATCTCATATAAATCTCCTTTCTCAAAGTCGATTATCCCGAAATCGATAATTCTCAATAAGGCTTTCCGAATCCAATATTGATTTTACCCAAAAATCAAAAGCCTTTCAAATCCATAGGTTCCAAAAACCTTTCCTCAAAATCATTTTCATAAGATCCTTTACATATGTATATAATAGATATATATATATAACTTTTAAAAATGTTTGGATCACTTCAAACTTGTATAAAACCCATTTTATACTTCAAAAACTTTCAAAAACCCCTTTCTTTTGGCTATAGATTCAACAAGGGAAGATTTATCTTGTATAATTTAGATATATAACTTTATTTATTCCAAATCAAATATTCAAATTGAATTGCTCTTTACAAAACCACTTACCATATCACTTACTTCCATAAAGTAAATTTATACCATAGAAATATCCAACTTCCACTTTTATTCATTGTATATTTCACAAAATATACTTTTCATTCCAAAAACCATTTTACATTTCTTACCCACAAATTTCCCAATATCAATATCATTCAAATCCGTACGATGTACACATGTCATTCGTACGCTACATCAATCTGATTGCTCACTCGATCACACAATTTCACTTCTGAACTAGTATCGTCCACTCGACTTCCTAGTGCGGACCCAGATCTGGTTTCTTGATCAGAAACCATCAATCTCCTTGCATAGCCATAACTATGACAGAGAATATCCAGAACCAATCAACAATCCATATCCAGGTTCGCCGTCGAAAATCGAGTAAAAAATCCCAACTCGGATCGATATATTATCTCGAAATTCTGTGCTCGAATCTGGATCAAATCATTATGCGAATAGAATAATATACGTACATCCAACGTATTTATCTCCATTGATAATTATCTAAATCAATTTCCCCTATCTATTTACATTTCCTTTAATTCTATTCACTTTTACTTAAATTTCTATCCACTTATCCACAATTTCTTTAATCCATATTTGGATTATCATTTCAATTTTTACCTCAGTTGGTTATTTAATCAATAACAGTTTGAACTCAGACCAGTTTATTTTTGGAAAATAGCTTAGAAAATTAAAAAAATAGATAAGTAGTTGAAAAATAATAATTATTTTGTAAAATAGTTAAGTAATTGTAAAATAGTTGGAAAATAAACAAATAGTTATTAAATAGTTAGATAATTGCAAAATAGTTGTAAAATAGTAATAAGTTATAAAATAGTTGAAAAAAAATTGTAAATAGATCCAAAATAATTGTAAAATAAGTATAATATAGTTTAGCTTTAAAAAGAGAGATTGTATAGTAAGTAGTTTGGAAAGATAGATCTGTATTAAAACAATTTATTTTTGAAAATAGTCCAGAGTCAAACTTGTTCAATTCCCAACCTCCATTTCAAATCAATTTAAATTTCCACTTCCATTTAAATTGACTCAACTCCAAATTAAATAACTTCAATGTCCATTAAAATTGACTTAACCCCAAATTCAAGTTAAATTAATCCTCAATTCCTTTTCTAAATTCAAATCAAATTCCATTTGAATTTACTCATTCAACTTTAATCACAATTTCAATTAATTCAAATAAATTTCAAACCGGACCAATTTCAATTCATATCAATTCTAGTTTGAATTAATCCTAATTCCCATCTGAATTTAAACTCATTCAATTTCAATTTCATTTCAAATTAATCCAATTCAAATTTTTCCATTTGAATTTTAAACTTGTCCATTTTCAATCACAATTCCAATTAATTCAAATCAATTCAATTTGAACTAATTCAATTCAAATTCCAAATTTAAACCATCCCGAATTATATAAATTCGAGTTAAATTTTTAAATGTTGATTTAATCCTTTAAATCAAATCAAATCAACTTATATCTTTAAACCATTTAATTCTGAATCCAAATTTCATTTCAAACTTATTTCAAAGTTCAAATAATAATTCAAATCTTTTAAACAGCTAAATCTTTGAAATTCAATTTATCATCAAATTTCAATTTTTGAACCAAACCTTTGAAGTTTTTCTTAAACATTCAAATCTTAAGTCCAAAATGGTTCCACTTTACCTTAATAATGGATATATTACCACTCCCCATTTCTTTAAACAAAACCAATTCACAGTTTAAAGATTATTAATAACAATAGGGTAATATCATCCAATTATTTTAAAACATCCATCCATTTCCAATTTTCGGATCTCAAATCCAATTTGAGATCACTCAAACTCTCAATCCCAATCAATCATTTAACTTTCCAAGTTAAATTTTAATTTCATCTTGAAATTTTCAAATCAGGTTATCCATTCAAACTTATTTACTTAATCCATTCAAATTTACAAAATTTGAATTCCCATTCAAAATTTAAACTTCAGATTAATATCCTTCCCACTTAAATTTAAAACCTACTTCACTTTGGGTTTCACATCACGTTCCAAGTAAAATATCAAACCATCTTTGATATTATGTATACTCCTTATACAAATTATTTATTTTACTCACCAGGTAACTTTTAAAATTTAAACCACCTTTAGCTTTAAATTCCCTTTAAAATTTCGAACAACCCTTGTTGAAATAGGACCCTTTCATTCAAATATATTAAATAACATTTCTTATTTTAAAATAAGATCATATTCAAAATAGTTTGAATAATATTATTTCCTTTAATATTTTGAAACCAATTTAAATGTTTAAATTTAGAATTCAGAATTTCACAATTTGAAACCCACTTTCATTTACATCCTTTCAAATTTACTCTCTTTAAATGGTTACTTCCTTAACATTCTATTGTTTATTGGAAAACAATCATCCCATTATAAAACATGATAACCATTTATGATAATGACCAAGATTATTGCAACTGGAATCCAACTCACTATTATCTTTATTCTGAAAATTCTTCTCCAAACTCAAAATTTTAATTTCAGTTTGAATCCATTTCAAACTTGTTCTTTATTCCATTTAAATTTGGTTGTATCTCTATTACAACTTAATTCTTACTATTACTTTTAATTTAATTAATACAACAACCAATTTCCTTAATAGATAATCTATTTCTTAATAAACTTATATAAGATTCATTTACTTTTGAAACCATTTAAAAACCTTTATATAAGAAAATAACAAGTACGCTCTCTTATATTTATGCACTCAACTCATTATAGGGTACTATTGACCCTATCCTTAATGAGTATCCCACCAGAGCCAAGGTTCACGCTTAACCTTCAGCTCTGATACCAAATGTAACGACCTGGAAATTTCGATCCCGAAAATTCCAGATAGTTAGAGAAAAGAAGAAAGAGAAAGAAGAAGAAAACAGAAAACTCAAACTCAGAATCTCACATTCGCAGCGGATAAAATATAATATCACATAAATTACAGTTTTACAAAGAAGAATTGTATCAGTACACTTATATTTTTATACATCAGAGTTACAACCATTACATAACACTGGATAGTTTAAAACAACATGTCCTAAATAAACTATAATATATCACAGCGGGGAAACACTCCATACGTTCCTGGCCTCCAGCTCGCCGCCTGAGCTCCAGAACAGCCTTACCTGAAAATCTGTAATACTCGGTCTGACCCAAGCATTAAATCAAAGTAACACCCGGGTCAGGCTGGAAACCAATTGAGTAAACCCATGTAACATGAAATACAATAGCATAAAACTTACATAAAACCCGGGGTAACTCGTATCGATTTACAACTTCACAATTTGTTATAGACATCACTTATTTCACACATCATTTTCTAAGTACCAAAACTTAGATTAAATGGTCTAATTCACTTAAATCATTCCATTCCAGCCTATTGATTTCACATATCAATTCATAAAGAATCGAAGTGGTTTCGGGTATTAACTAATACCGACTCCATTCTCTTCGAATTCAATACCATCTTATCCCAAATTATTCAAATGAAACACTATACAAACTTCAAATACAGGGTGTCACCTATGCACATTAATTCATCATATCATATCTCATAGCATCATAAATCACATATCCGAGAAATCAACCAATCTAAGGCATGCAATATTATTCAATCATTCATAAGCAAAATAAATTAGTCATATCATTTCTAATTAATTTAAACAAATTAAATTAATTACTTCAACCACCCTTAATCCTGCTCATTTAACCTTAATTAATAACAATTAAATTAATTAATCATCCTTTAATTATCTATTTAATTAATCATCCTTAACTAATTATCTTCAAAATAATTTAATTTATTAATCAATCCTGATTCATCACATTAGTAATTAACTTCCCTTAATTACTTATATGCATTAAATCAACTCCTTGATTTAATACATTAATTGATCTTTTAATTACATTGAGTAATTATCTCTTAATTATTTTCCGAAAGTAATGATCCTTTAATTACTTTCCAATAAGTAATTTCTTTTAATCTAATTACATCCAGGAATTATGCATTCATTACTTCACTAAGTAATTACACCCCATTAATTATATTAAGCAATTATACTTAATCCAACATCAAATGATTGTCTTTAATTAATTAAACCTAATTAATTAATTAAAAATTAACCATATTAACTTAATTAATTACACTGAGTAATTAATTTCCTTTAATTACTTCATTGAGTAATTACTTTAATAATCTTCTTAACATTAAATTATTTACCTCTTAATTACTTATTAATTAATTATTCCTTAATTGATTAACCTTGATTAATAAAATATTAATTAAGTAATTTATTACACTCGATTAATTTACAAAAATTAATTGATCTTAATTTAATTACCTAAATTAAACATTTAAGTTAATTAAGTAAATATTTTTTAATTACTATTGTTAACAAAACATAATTTAAAATTAAGATAAATCGTTTATTACAAAAAAAAACTCTTAACTTCCATTTATAACAAATAAATTTAAATGCTTGGTTAACACTCTTACGTTTCATTATAATTTGAAAATACCTGGTTTAAGGCTCTAGCTAAAACTTTTGTATTTAGTGACAGGTTAAAGAAACTTTAGCCAAATCAATATTCTCAAAATAAAACACACGAGACCGAACTCGACACAAACAGAAATCTTAATTAACTACTTAATTATTATAAAATTTCATTTGAAATCACATAGCAATATAACCATATAATTATCTTATTTTATATATAAAAAACACATAATTTATTTGAATACTTGGGCAAATCTAACTGAGCTACAGGCCCAATCAAATTTCCGAGCCAAAAACATACATGACCCAACACTCTCGCCCGTTCTCTAAACTCACCTTCTTCTCCTAATTAATTAAGCGAGCCCAAATCCCTTAAGCCCTAATTCCTTCGGCCCACTTCTTCTTCTCATGTTCTTTCCCCAGGTTCTTCCATTCATTCCCTTATTCATCTTTACTCCTAAACCATCGTGCACACACACGCGTGCACCTACACGAGCAGCCAACCCCTGTAAAACTGCCGACGATCATCGCCCCATACTAACCATCACACCCTAATCGCCCCCACGTACATAGGATTCGCGAACAAGTCCTAGTTTACAAGTCGACCCTCCGACCACTCTACAAGGAAATGCACCATACCAAAACCGCCTCGACTCCTTTCGCCACTGACCATCATCAAAACAAACTGAGTCGACATCTCGCTTCCCACTACCATCTCCCCCTACACCGCAAGGCCCTACACTTGCCATCACCATATTCTGGAACTAATTCCTAAGTTAAAACACCTAAAACTATTTTTAAGTTTACATTACTCTGTTATACTCCTACTTTATTTTAAAAAAATCATAGCTTAAATTTGAATATTTGGAAAAAATAAATTTTCTAAGGATTTTGTGCCTGAATTTTAACAGAGCAGGAATATACTTAAACATGTACAGGCATTACACCGACAATCATAAGTATACCTTAAGCATTCATATTCAAATACTTTGTAAATCTCACGACTAAAATTATGCATCTAAAACTTACCACGTGTTAAAGTTCTAAGGGTTTTTTTTACTCACCGATATCATTAAATAGAGGATAAGCTGAGTTGTAGTTGCATCATAAGCCTTTGAAAACAGGACTGCATTTGATTTTTATTCACTGCTAGTCTGTTGATCCTTGGCCTAAAATGCTTGGGTTGATTCTCCCCTTGATTTAGTTTTGAAGTTGCTTGAAGATTGCTTTTGTTTAAAACTCAGGTTTGCTTGCAGGCTAATTTATCACTAATTGAAGAAATGCAGGCTAGTTTCTTTTTTTTGGAAAATGATCTGCAGTTTTTTTTTGACAGATTATAGGATTTGATTCAGGTTTGAGGAAGATGTTAATTACGGATCTTGTTTTGGTTTTGAAAAGAGTTTGAGCAGTGTTATTTACATATTTGTTTCTTTGCTTTTTGATTAGAGAACATAAAATTTTTTAAAGAGAAGAAGCATTAAATTTATATAAGTTTGTTTGCGATTTATTTAAAATAAAAGAAAAATAAAATTCCACTTGTATTAAATTTCACCATTTGTCATCTTGTTTTATCTATACTTAACACATGTCATATTATGCCCTTAGAGATTTACATTTGTAATAAAAAAAATTAAGTAATTCTACTTATTTTTAAATGTTAATAAAAACTTTTTAACTTAATTTATTAATTTACATATACTTATTTATATATATAGATAACTTTATAGAAATAAAACCAATTATATATAAATACAAGCTTAAACATATATTTTAAAACCCAAAATACTTTAAAATATTTATCTTTTGAATTTCAAACTTTTAAACTCAAATTAGATTTAAAAATCCAAATTAAAGTCAAATAACTACATATTCAATTTGAAATAACAATTTTATTTTTATTAAATCTATTTACATCTATATATAAAACAACACATTATTAATATTATTTGAAAATAACAAATTTCCAATTTATATAAAAAAATTATAAAAAATTATCAAATCAATTTAATTCAAATAGCTATTTATCCAGATGTAAAAATTCAGTTTCTATTATTTATATTCAGATTTCCTTTATTATCAGAATTCTTATCTGTTCAATCTATAAACCAGATAATTATCCAATTATCAGATGCTCAAAAATTCGGGTTATCACAGTTACATAAATTATAAAATTGACTTCACAAAATTTGAAAAATACTAATATGTTAGAAATTATCATTTATATTAATATTGAAGTTCTTTATATAAATTAAGTATAACTTTAGCAAATACAAATTTTTTATTATCATTTTAATAAAGAAGGATTATAAATTTCCAAAAATATCGTTTTAACAATAATCTCAATATTAACAATTTATTCAAATGCCAAATTTAAAGAATTGGTTTGATCATATTTCAAATTTAATTTGAAATCCATTTTGAGAAATGAAACTTATTTCTTAAACAATCAAATCACTATTTTCAAAACTAGATTTTATTACATAATTAAATTTCATGGATCACAAATTAGAATTAATTATCTATGCTTTAAACTTAATTAATCAGGTAACTAACAACATGGTTGTTACAATAAATATGTGTGTTTACTTGTATTTACTAGGAAAGTGATCTGTTTGTAATATGTGTTGTAATATTTGTTGTGTTTCATGTTAGTAACATTTGGACTTAAACTATTTATCAGCTCTGAGCTAGCGAGTTATGTAATTTGTGTATTGTGTAGTGGTTCAGGTTTGTAAATTTGAGAAAAAATAATTTGGTTAACCCTGCATATGTAAATGGTTAACCAATACAATTTGAATGGTTAATCAATTCAGTTAACCGATTAAAACCAACAGATAACCACGGTTAAAAAATATTTGTTCGGTCGGCACTACGTGGCTAGTATTAACCAACAATTGGTTAACCGAACCGTTTATGATTTTCGATTAACTGTAGAAATTAACCGATTGGGTCAGTTAACTAGTCGTGCCCACTCCTACATTAAGGTGTACATTTGCAATCTAGTTTGGAAACTTCTAGGATATATAGTGAGTGCCAAAGGAATGGAAACTGAGTCGGAAAAGATTGAAGCTATTAAGAAGATGAAAGTTCCAAATAACCCAAAGATATGATGGGTTTAAATGGGAAAGTAGCTGCTCCGAGTAGATTTATTTCTAAGGCCATAGACAAATGCATTTCTTTCTTCGGCCAAATAAAAAAAGAGAGAAATTTCAAAAGGACGAAGGATTGAAAAGTAGCTTTTGAAGCATTAAATTACCACTTGGCCAATCCGCCCATTCTTTCAAAGCCCATCCTAAGTGAGGATCTATTTATATACTTCGATATAACTAATCAGGCTATGAGTGCAACAATTGTACAAGAAGAAGTAGGATAGAAAGACCAATATACTCACTAGCAAGCGCCTAAGCAGAGTTGAACTAAACTATGCAATGACAGAGAAGCTAGATTATAATTTACTGCTTATAGAACAAAAGCTGCGGCCATATTTTCAAGTGCATCTTGTTAAGGTACCGATAGACAAACTACTAAAATAGATACTTTCAAAAGCATAAGATGTCTGTCCATCTTTTAAATTAAGTCATCGAGCTTAGCCAATATGATATTTATTAGTGCCCAAAAAATGCCATCAAAGCTCAAGCTTTAGCCGATTTCATCATTGAATGCATGGCTTTATCTATCTAACCTAATAAGTAATTGGAAGAGCCTCTGTAAGTACGAAAACTATACGTGGATAATGCATGCAATGAATAAAGGACATGAGTTATGTATGATTTGTTACCCTAGATAGACAAAAGTTGTATAGATAGTTCAACTACGGTTTAAAGCCACAAACAATGTCGTAAAGTACAAAGCGCAAGTTCCTAGACTAAATATGGCATGGATAATGAAGGTAACTCATATTAAAATCCATAGCGATTCGTAGCTTGTCATAAATTAGGTGCAGGTAAAATATCAAGCTAAGGAACCAAGTTTGGTCAAATATGTCGGACAGTCCAAAGAATTATTAGTTCAATTCGAATAGTTTAATACTGAGTATATTCATAGGGAAGAAAACTCCTCAAAGGATTCTTTAGCAATGCTAGCAAGCACTAAGGTCGCATATGATATGAAGTTCATCCCAATGGGACATTTAATGGAGCTAAGTAATTCCAAAGTGCAAAGGATTGTAGTGCTGACGCGAGCTCAACGCGCAAGAGGTCAGGAGACCACAGACCAAATTGAAGCAGGTATGGTTCAGGATAATTATACCCACTAATGGTAAACAAGAAGAGGCAGAACCTTGGATGACTCCCATCAAATATTTCTTTTTGGAAGGAAATTTACAAGTAGATAGAAATAATACAATGAAAATTAGGTATCAGGCTCCTCACTTACCGTTCTTCGATGAAATGCTTTACAATATAGGCTATTCAACTCTTTATTTAAAATGTGTGACAAAAGGAGTTAGTATCGTGAGAGATGTTCATGAGGCATACTATGAAGATCATTCAACGAGGATGTAGTTGGGTAAAAATATATTAAGATAATGATATTTCTGGAAAACTACGTTAGCTAGTGCACGAGATTTTTTCTAGAGATGTGATAGATGCCAAAGGTTCGCTGGTATCCTAAGGCTGTCATCACACGAACTTACCTCCAAGACCAGCCCATGGTCATTTGACATATGGAGAATCGATTTGATTGCTCCACCTCTAATGTCTAAAAGGAAGGATGGTACACGGCAGTGGCAGTAGATTATTTTATCAAATGGGTGAAAGCTCAACCCCTCGCAACTATAACTTCTAATAAGAGAGGTACCTTCATGGTTAGAAATATCACCACTAGGTTTCGGATCCCCCTTGAAATAATATTCGATAATGGAATGCAAATCAAAAGCAAGGAATTCTCCAACCTACGTGAGAAAATTAGCACCATCAAAAGCTTCTCCTCAGTAGCTCACCCACAAGCTAATGAACATGTCGAAGCAGCAAACAAAAGAATAAAGAAGCCGTAAAAGAAAAGGCTCAAGAACGTCAAGGGAAAATAAGCGGAGGGACTGCCTTTAGCATTATGGGCACAAAGAACATCTACGAAATCTTCCATTAGGCACACCCCATTTTCTTTAAAATATAGTTATGAGCCATGCTTCCAGCCGAAATAGATGTTTATCATACTTAAAGGAACAAAACTCATATCTAAAAGAAGTCGCATTAGTCTTTATATAGGAACAAAGAGATGATGCAACAATCAAATGTGCAGTTTACAAACAGGGATGCTAGAAAATATAACTCATGACCTAGGGAAAGGAAGTTCCATAAAAGGGATGTAGTTGTAAGGAAAATAATAGCTAACACAAAGGACCCAATGAAGGAAGTACTTGGATCGAATCAGGAGGAGCCCTTGGTAGTGTATGAAATGAACCTAAATGATATATATTGTCTCTTTAGACCTGATGGGAACCTAATCCCAAGGGCATGAAATTTGAAACACCTCTGGCCATAATTCGTTTAACATTTCATTTTTTGTAACAAAGTATGATGTACTAAGTAGTGATTGAAAAAAGTTAATAAAATAATAAACTGGACGTAAGAATAATGGACAACAGGAACCGGTATAAAAACCTACTTATCAATTTTGTTTAACTTCAAATTACATAAGAGTTATAACAACATAACTTTGCTTTTCAGCCAAAACTTCATTGGATGTAGGGATATTAGACTGTCCGAACTAGTACAAAAAAGCATGCCCTTAAAATAATGGGTTGCAAATAAATGATCCGACTTCACGGACGAAAAACAAAAACTATACCCTTAAAACAAGGCAAATCGTACCAAGGAATTGACAGGAATTTTTTTATCATGATCATAATCAAGAGTTACTACCAAAAGAAGAAGGTATTCATGCAACACAAACTAAGAAAGAATCGATAGAAAGTTCGCCCAAAGCGCGAAACGGCACACATACAAATTTATAGTTTCTATCCTAAATTACAATACAGTTTATCATGAAATGCTAAGTATGCACAAAGGGATTCACCTTAAAGGCTCAGACTCAATAAAGTTGCAAAATATGTATATGAATAAATAAACGTCTTAGTCAGATTCAAAATCCTTCCTTACTCGGAGCCTTCTTTTCTTGGTAGAGGCTTAAGCGATATGAGACGAAGGAACCTCCATTATGACGACTAAAGAACGATGAGGCACACCTACAACGGGAAGCCTTGTGTCATAATTTGCACTAGCCCAAGGATTGCCTATGTCCGCTACCTAAAAACATAATCAGATCGATTGAAAAAAACTTAGTCTAGCTTCGGCATGAAGTGATTAAACATATCAACTACATGCTTCATAACTACGTTGACCGTAGTGCGTCATACCCTCCCATGCTTGATCTTTTCCACTAACTCTGACCGTGCAGCTATGGGAGCCCCAATCGTTGAAAAATGTGAATGTGAGTAAATTATAACTAGAGGTTGCATAAAGGGATCTAATCCAAATATCTAGTCCTCCAACTCATTAATCCGTTCAATAGCTACATGTCGTACTCGTGCTAAATCATCTAAAATTTCCGCTCTAGTCTTCTTAGTCCTTTTTGCGAATGCGTCAAACAATTTTATAAGCAGTCAAGTGACACACAATTACAATGTATGTGCAATTTTATAATAGGCTGCAATTTCTTTTTTTCCATTAAATGGATGTCTGGTTATCCAGACTAGGAGGATCTTTTAGAGCCGCACCTGTTGGGAAGAGAAATCTAAAAAGACAGTTTGTCCTCTTCAGCCAGCTAATGAGCAACTTGCTTGGATAGCCCTTCAATGGTCTTCTCAAGTTTCTCAATGTCATCCTTATAAATAATCATGTACGATCCCTTAGCCTTTTTTTAGTAGCATCTCTAAATCTATAATTTTCTTCTTTGAAGGATTTAATTCAGCCTCAATGCTCTCAATATTTTCAGTTGTTGTCTTCAGGCCCAAGCATTGCTAATTAATATAATTATGCTGCTTATATAAAACCTTCTTAGCTACATTTTCCAAATCATGAAGATATTTTTCCATCTGTCCCTCTCCTTGTACAGATGGAGGAAATCATCATTGGTAGCCTCCAAGCCACCACCAACATTGTCGCTTACCCTGGAGATGTTAATCAGGATTGGGTCAAATATTGATGAAACATTGGGCTGCTCACCACATAAAAGATAAAGTAATCAACCAAAGAAGTGGATGTGCATAGACATATGCAGTTAAAGACCGACTAAAGCACTGCAAAATCCCCGCTATAGCGCATATCGCTCTTTGACCGCTATGCTATTTTAATTTAACGCTATTAAATAATATATTCGCTTTAAGCCCTGCTATTTTTCACTATACTCACTAAAGCAAGGGTTTTGCATCCGGTTTAGCAAAATTATTATACAAAAGTTGGTTTGACTCTTTCTCTTGCAAAAAAATCAACAAAGTTAACATAAAGACCTAATTGTAAGGCATAGTGCTCAATTTAAGTCAGAAATCTATCATGGTCACGAAATCTAGTCTGCATAAATCGATATATTCTTCATTTTTGTTATATAAGATTAAAAATCTTTTTCCAACACAAATGATGTGAGAATGATAATAAATTACCTTTAAGTATTTGGTTTTTTACCTAATAACGCTTTTTACACATCCGCTATTTTTCACTATATCCCCGATATACCTTTTTGCACCTCAACCACTATGAAACCGCTAAGCGTTTTAACTTCACAGAAATAGAGAGACAAAGGCAGTTTTATTAAAATGAACAATATTATATAATACATGCCATAAATGGTATATGGATACCAAGAAATAAGTCTATCCTTAAACCATAATAAGTAGGGATGACCTAAAAGAAGCAGTTTACCCTTAAATGAGGAAACCCACTTGCGCGTTAATAGGTCGTACAGTGCATCCCTTTCATGAATAACTTTTGTAATCCTAAACAAAAGTTCTTGAGATTTCTTACATAGTTGGGAGTAGCTCTTTCCAGCTTAATTTCTCTCCTACGGATAAAGGCTCTCTTCCTTGGTAAAAGTTCCGTAGCTTGCTTTTCTTGATCTTCAACATACCCTTTGAATATTAAACTAGGTTATCCTCATTGAATAACTTTGCTAAATGAGATTTATCAACGTTAACTATCCCTACCTAAAAAAAGGGTATCAATTCAAGTGCACAACTATATCATACATGAAGCACTAAACTAGCAATCACTACGACACCAGACGTAGCGTAGGTTGAGTACTTATACATCTGAATCTATTTATCAGTTACAAAATTTCAGCAGAAGGTCACCACGATAACAACTAGAAGAACTATTATATCAAAAATGCTATTACAAGTTTCCTATATCCTTAAAAATCTGTAGTAACAGAAGAGGTTCGGATGTTTACTTCAGTGTAGTGGGAGGCCTTGTTGACTTCATCAACATCAGCCTCAAACATAGCTTTAGATGCTTCCTCATTGCTTAAGTCTTTTGATAACCATTGAATAATAATCGAGGGGGAGTCTACCCCACTACGTTCCTTGGTCCATAATTTACAGCAACGATCCCGAGTGGACTTGGAAACTATGGGGTTGGCCAAAACTCAAAGCTCACCTTGCCTTAGGATTATCAAGACATTTTCTGCGATGACCTTCCACCCAACAGTACCCAATATAGTTATATAATGCACTGTGGTGGCATAGCCAAGGGTGTAAAGTAACGAAAATCCAAGCATAGAACTTGTAGAACATCTTACATCGCACAGATAAAATATAGTATAATAACATAGATGTAAAATAGGTGTTATTCCGCCTATCAACAAAGCCGTGATATCATCGATTTGGCTAGGAATGGTTGGTCAAAAGCCTTAGGAATCAATTACATACAATACTATAGACGATGGTCGAAGAGGTTTAAAGCTGGACCTAATCGAGGTGTTGTTAGCATGGAGTAACTAGTATGGTCCCTTGAAGTTATATTTCAAATTTGGAGTTGATTGGAGTTCATGTGCTCAAGTTACGGATGAAGTAAGGATTTGTATGGATCGACCAAGAATGATCCATGAAACAGTTCAAGCCATTAGAGAATGTTCAATATCTCGAAATACATGAAGCCAATTCATGTGAAACTTTTAAAGCATCAATAAAATGAGGATGAGAACCTGTAAAAACGATCGCGCAATAAAAAGTGAAGGTTGGAGGATGACCAATCGTTATTGACATATCATTCTTGTCGATCCATCAAAATGATCTGTATACTTCAATGTACAATCCAGCTTTAACCAAGATCGATCCACATCTCCTAATTTACGAGTCAAAATGATTCCATATTTCAGAAGCAATATCAAGAGGCATGTGGGACCCCTTCAAAAAACAATCACACCATGATAGAAGCCAAGAGAAAGGATTGGTTAACATTAGGCCGATCGTTCCTAATCATCAAGTTAGCATTGCCGGTTGGTATGGTGGGTCATTCTAGACCTAGAGAGCCTTCTTCCGAAATCTTAGCGAAATAACTCATCGTCTCTCCCTATAAATACAGCAGACACGACATCAAAAAATGGATCTTTTCTTTAGGCTGCCTAGGCTCTGCCATTTTTACTCTTCACTCTTGTACTAATGAATCCTACTGATCCAAACATCCTTGTAATCATTGTCAAGTGCAAGATTAATAAAAATATGAAGTGGACGTAGGCCAAGATTGCCGAACCACTATAAAAAACTGTGTGTCCATTTCTTTTTCGGCTATGTTTTTAATTTCGTTCATCGTTTAATCTCCATGACATTCTATAGGGTGTTGATGCCCATTTTTGGCATCAACAACATGCAAGAAAGTGACCTAATCAAATAAACTGTGAATAATAACATCAGAGTGCAACAGGTTCATAGATTATATAAAAACTAAAATTGAAGATTTATACGTCCGAAATCTCCAAAATAAAATTTATAACTGTCTTTAAAGTAATATAAGAAGTGGTATAGCTCCAATGTACTGCCCAACAGAATATAAGCAATAGTAAGTTCCAAGTACAGATGTACAAAAAAGTAGCCTCTTAGTTGTACTATGTACAGTCCATGCGCTATCCGTATCTGTTATCCCTAATCTGCTCATTTAAAGTACCCAAGATAATAAGATGCAAAGTATAAAACTTCAAGTAAGACAATAGTCTAGTGTAATCGATACATTGTCTCAAAATACTATGAAAATCATATATAGAAAATATGGGTCATATCGAGTCGTCATCTTTATAACGACTCTAGACACCTATCCCAAGTCATAATGCCATCGTACTAAAGTTTTGAAGTTATCATCGTGTCGAAGTGCTATGCCATCGTTTCACTAGTCACACACGAAGTCCAAGGTCCTCCCGGGTCATTTGAAGTCATCTATTTCTCTACGCGACACCCATTAGACCCCCGGAACAAGTCCTAAGGAAATCCTGAAGTTTCACCTTGCCACGACCAAAATTGCCAAATTTTAAGTTTCTATTTGGGTATTGTAACGACTCAGAATTTTTGATAATTTAAATTTGGATATTTAATTAATTTTAAATATCAATAAGTGGAATTTTTAAGTCGAACAATTTATTTATCGGATATTTGATTTAATTTGACAATAAATCGATAATATAATAGTGGAAATTCCGAAAATAATTAAATATTGGGTTAAATATGATTGCAAATGATTTGGAAAATTTTATTTTATCATATTGAAGTTATAGAAACGTTATAGAACTTTTAACATTTAATTTGGAGTTAATTTGTGAAAATTGAATACTTTAATATTTAATTATCGACTGAAAAATAGCCAATTTTTGAACAGTCTCAGAATTGAACGAAACTAGTTCCATTGGATCCGTAATAGTTAGTTATTATCGGATTTCAATTTTCGTAGCAATCGGAGTTATCGTTTGACCGTAGTAGCTCGAAACGCATCGAAATTGTTTTTATAATTATTTAGCGAGTTAAAATAGCCATTTTTCAAACGGTCTCGGATTTCGACGAAACCAGTTTCATCGGATCCATAATGTGATATTATTGTATGATTTCAAATTTCAAGTCAATCGGATTTATCGTTTGTCCGGGGCAAGCCAAAACGCCTAGAAATCGTTTAAATCGGCTTTAATTTAAATTGATTGTTTATTGCCGTATCTCACATATACGATGGAAGTAGCTTCCCAAACCTATTCCATTGTGTCCTAAACGTGGAAAAACCCCAAGATCGCCTATCGAAACGCGTAGTTTGGAGGTCGTTTGCATAATCTGTTAAATCGAGAGTTTTATTAAATAAATAATATAAAAACTATTATATTTATTCATTTTCTCCTAAACCCTAACTATTATCTTCGTGGCCGCCAGTTATAATGTCAATGGCCGAAAACCTTCCTCATTCTTCCTCGAAAAACTTTCAATCCATCAGTAATTAGGGAAAACTTCCAACTACAAAAATGAAGAGCATCATGAGATCTTGAAGACGAACGGCTATGATTTAGTTTAACGTTGTAGATTGGCGGCAAATTGCACTGGAACGCGCAGTGTTTGTTCGCGTTTTTCGAGGGAGGCGCGCAGCCGAGTGGGGCAGGGCTCTGGCCGAGTGTAGTATGGGTGAAGGACTTCAAAATGGCATCACTTGATCGTCCTCTCAACGAGTGGTGGAGGCGCGAGGATTAGGGTTTCAATCGTGCAAATGGGTTGTACGAGTGCGTGAAGCACCTGGAGGAGAGAGCGAACGCGTGAAGAAGGATAGTAGCGTGCGGCCTGATGCTTCTATTCGTGATGTGCGGCCCAGATGAAAGGGTATATTAAAAAAAAAATGTGAATTATATTTGTATTAATTCGTTTAAAGTTTAAATTGCAATATCTTTTTGTTGCGAGATTGAAAATTGATGAGACGAAGTGCGTTGGAATCGTATGGACGAGCTATTCGCGATGAACCTGATTTGGAGTCGATTGGAGCTCGTTGGAATTTCGGGTAAAATTAAACGTTCGTTTAATTTTATTCGAAATGAACGCTGAAGCCGGAAATAAAATCAAGGTGAGAACTCCTCACTCAATCGAACAGTTTGGTTTAAAATTTTAAATAGTTAATGTTGATTGATGATTGTTGCTTGATTGTGTTAGTAGATATAGTAGGATATATACTATATATAGCAATATATATATATTGGCATATGTATATATTGGAATTGATTTTCCCGCCTTGTATAGCGGATGAGACCCTATTGCGCCGCCTATTAAGCGGATAATATTATAAAATCCCATATACCGCGATATCCCGTCTTGAAACGGGATTGGTATTGTGCTAACGTCTGTGGATGCAGGGAAACAGGTTGGAGAGATCCAACTGGATTCCTCGCAAATATTTATTTGTTTATAAATATTGTGTCGATTGTTAACTATCATATCGATATATGATGTTTATTCCCGTGATTGACCATTTGATGCTGTTGCATCATCGGATTCATTTTTAAAGTTAAAAATAACGATTTTGAATTTAAAAAAGGTTTTTAAAGTGATTTTTCCAAAGTATATGTTTTATTAAAATTTTGGATTGATTCATTTTAAAATAAATAAACGTATAAAATTTTGTGTTGTAAGAATTAATATTTTCATGAAATATAACCAAAAGGGAAATTTTAAAATAAAAAGATTTATAAAATAGTTAAATTGGGATTTTTGAATAATTATTATAAACAGTTTACATAAAAGATTTTATAAATTGATATCTATAAATTTAAAATTATTGGAATTATGAAACGAGTTTATTAAGTGTTAAAATGAAGTATAAAATGGATTTCATTTAAAACTATAGCTTTATAAATTGTGAAGTTATGAAATGAATTGATGTTGAAAATAAAAGTTTTATAAGTAATCAACATATAAAATGGATTTTGGGCATTGAAAGCGGATATTTATAGAAATTGTTAATAAAGGAGGTTTTTATAAGTTGAAAACTATTATAAAATGTAAAGGAATCTTATCAGTGATAAGATCTAAAAATTTGTGAAGTTTTAAAAGAACGGTTAAGTAAATAAATGGATTATAAGCTCTTAACTTATAATACGAACCTTCGGTATAGAAATTGGGTTTATAAATTGAATTGGACGGATAAAAGAGATTTCTAAGCCGAAGTTATTTATGGAAATGAAATTTATAAACGTTGTTTATAAATTCGAGAATCAATTGAATTTGATAAACTGAATATGGAAGTTTGTTAAAGGAGTTATATTCACTATTTTGAACGGTGAATATATTATTATATTAAATGGACATGTTTTGGGAAAGGAATGTTTTAAATGAAATTTAAAACGATTTTAAGATGTTTTAAAATGCATCAAGTATCGAAACCATAAATTTCAACATTTATTGTTGCAATAGACGTTTTCGAGAAATAGAAAGAAATGAATACGTAGATTTCAACATTCATTGTTGCAATAGGCGTTTTCGAGAAAATAAGGAAATGGTGGACTATAACACTGTTGTTATAGTAAATGGTTTCCAATGGAAATATTTTGTATAGTATTGGGATTTATGTATCTATTTTTATTTCGCATCCCTATACTAGTGATTTTGGGTTGTCGTAACGATGTTTTACGCAACATTCGTTTTAACCCAACTAAAAGTGAATAAAAGAATGTTTTCCTTAAAAGAATGAAATATATACTTAACTAAGGTTTAAGTATATTGAATATTTTCAAATTGTTGAAAATAAATAAATTTGTGAATTACTTATTATTATATAAGTATGGAAATGCTTTTCAAATATGAATGGAACGTTTTTGAGAATCCATCTTTTAAGGGTGAATTGAAAGTGAATAATTTGAAATCGATTTGAAAATCGTATATCGGTAGATATTTGGAAATTTGAAATTCACTATGGAGTTTATAAAAGGAAGGGAAATTTGTTTAAAAATAAATATTGATTTATTTTGAAGTATGGAAATGAATTTACGAATTTGGAACGTAAATTTAAAATAATCGGTAAAGATTTATTTGATGATTTGAAATTTGTTTTCAAAGGGTATAAAGGATGTAAAGTAATTTGAAATTGGTTTTCAAATGGTTGAAGTGTGGAAATTATATCGCGTAAAGATATTCTGGTAAAACAAATAATTTGGGCAATTATTTGGAAGGTGTATATATATATATATATCTTGTGAAGATACTTTTGGGATTAAATAATTTTGGAAAATTATTTGGAATCTGATGATGTGGCGCATCCTTATTGATAGTTAAATAACCGACTATCAGTATTTACCCTTGGATGGTATTTGTTGTGTTTGTTTGAGATTGAATGCTACACTTATTTTTAAAATAAGCGCTCGCTATTCGGTTTAGCCGGGGGAGGACCTTTGTGTCATATAACCCATTCCGAATATGTGATACGTCGTTATGGATAGCATTTGAAGACCGGTGTTGAAGACCGGGTATTTGTGAAAACGATAGGATGACCTATCGATTGTCTCTGCATCGTTAGCTACGATATGGAGATTTCCTTTGTGATGGGAAATTTTATCGGGATTGTGAATACCCGGATTGCAAGGGCTTCTTTGGAAGTGCCTTCGGTTCTGTTCGAACCCGGAACAGACTTGTATGATTACATGTCTGACATTACATTTTGAGATATAAAGAAGATTTCTTTCAAATACATTTCTGTTGGTGGCGGAGAATTTATTCTCTTAGCTTAACACCCTTCTCTGAGACGTACAAGCTCAGAGGTTATGTAGTTGAAGGTTATCAGCGATATATTTCCAATCTGGTAATGTGGCATGTTGAGTGTTGCTGTGTGATGATCATTGGTTGATCATGTGTGATATGATCATTTGTTTGATCATTTGTTTGATCATTTATCTTTGTGATCATTGCTTTGGTCATCTGTTGACCCAAAGCATGGCTTTGTTGCACAAAGCGTAGCTTTGTGGACGAGACTTCGTCAGACCTCACTCCCCGGAAATGGTCGAAACAGGAATATGCGGCAAGGTTATGAGGGTCGCGCCCTTTAGGGTATGTTATTTCCTTCTGGAAAAGGGTGGTATCATGGTATGGAGCCCAGATATTGACTCATGTTGATACACTATATCTATTACTGTGTGGTGTTGTTGGAATCGAGCGCTCGGATAAAGGTCCCAAAGGACCGGGGGATGACATATTCGTGTAGTAGTTACCTAGTTACAGAGGTAACCCGGCCTTGTGTTGGCAGAGATCTAACCGTAACGTTAGTTTCTCGGGACGTCCCGCTAGAGGCGATCCCATGTGGCAGTAGGAAGTTCCTTAGCCTGACCATTTATTGGAAATCCATTCATCCAATACGCGCCTTGTGCGGTTTTGGTTGTATTACCTGCCATTCACTTATGGTGGTCACCACTATTTGGATGGTAGCTATAGTAAGCATAGTTCGGAATGTCTATGCTGGCTAGGATTTATATTCTACTTTCGAAATTGTTTTCTACACTATGCACTAATAATAATATCAAAATGATTTGATTTTTCGGTAGTAAGCATCTTTGACTATCATAAGGAGAAATCTCCTCCAATTCTGCGTTTGCATTGTGTGTGTGGCGGGAGGCCTTATGGTAGTTTCATTTTCCAAAAAGCATTGCAGATTTCAAAATTTAAATTCTCTTAAATTTGTTTGTTTTAAAGATAAACTGTTTTGAGTTCTCACACCAGTCCCATGACTGACCTGGAGTTTATTGTTCCTTTCCTAAACTCTGGGTGCCCACTATTTTCCACACGGGCAGTCTAGAGTTAGGTTATCAGGTTATTCTGGATTCGGGAGTTACTATGCAGATTTGGAGGCGAGCTTGGATGGCGTTGTATATTACTATTATAGTATTTTTTTTTTCCGCTGTTTCGTTGTTGTACACTCTGATGATGTGATGTAATGTGATGTATGTATAAAATGTATAGTTCTTTGTTTAAATGATATTCATTTATCTATTATATGTTGTTCCGCTGCGATTGTGAGATTCTGATATTGTTTCCTGTTCTGTCACTTGTTTCTGTTTCTTCTCTCTTTTCTCTTCTTTTACCTCTTTCTTCTTCTTTAACCCTAACGGTTCGGTTTTTCGGCAACGAAAAATCGCGATCGTTACAGGTATCCCCTAGGTCGGACTCGAAGCAGCCTTCCTTTGACTCCAAGAATCCCCAAAACAACCGAACCTAATTTCTTGCCTAGGTGCCAACCCCAAGCAAATGCCAAAAATTCCCGAGCATTACAACACGCAACCACTGGACAACTTATCTTGCCCACCATCGAATGGCAGTCAGACGGCATTTGTTGTCCACTTTTCCCTTACGTTGTAACACCCCACACCCCTTAGTATGTCCAAAAGAGCACACTAAAAGGCATATTGAGTTGTAGGTATAACTAAAACTAGCAGAGACTAAGATGCACAAGACAAAAATATATAAACAGGGGAAACAATTATAATAATAATAATTGATTTAGAACAAAACCTCAGAATTACTTCATAAATCAAATAAGTCGCCAAATACCAAATACATCTAATATCAAAATAACCTTACGTGTCTTGCGAAATAAAATCCATAGTATCAATAACATCAGAGCATAATACATCCCTCATAAAATGCTAGCTCAACAAGAAGAACTGAAAATTGAAACTTAAGAAAAGAAATATAAGATAGAATCTCCTCCGAAGAAATCTCGAAATGCCTACAGTCTACCATCCTCGCCCCTGATTGCCTATGGGGGAATAGGGAAAAATTAATGAGTGGGTCAGACTAAAATTCTGGTGAATGATAGTAATTACTAGAATCTTAAAGCAAAGTAAAAGTAATAGACTTTACAACAGTTCTAGTATATAAAATGAAACAAAGGAAATAGAGAGAAGGAATAAGCTGGAAATAAATACGAATTAACTAGATCAACATAATTGATTAACTTTGATTATTTGCACTTGTTTTAGATAGCTGCTTAGATTAGGCTAAATCCCTAATACTACCCTTTGATCGGCCTGCTACTCTATAGAATCTATTGTGGACCGGACGCTAAAGCTCCCTACGCAGTAAACATTGGTGCCTATGCAAGGCACGCTTAGAAATCATAATAATTACCGAGCAACCAAATGGAAGTCGCACGCATAACCACCACCATACTCTTGTTACCTATTAACATATTGGGTATTCTTATTACCTCAAGATCCAGCATAAGCTTGCCCCTCGTCTCGCTTCAGGATTATGTGGGGCCCCTCGTCTCACTTCAGGATTATGTGAGACACCCCGTTTCACTTCAGGGTTACGTGAAACACCGTGTCCATAGGAATAATAGGAGAAATGTTTTTGGTACTGGCCCATCATCCAACAATATCTAGTTGTGCCCTTTGCCCAAATCCCCATGATTTGGACTGGTACTTATTGACCATTTACTACCGTTATTAACAGAAGCATGCCCCTCATCTCACTTTTGGATTATGTGAAACACCGTGTCCATAGAAATAGGGGAATGTTGTTGGTACAGATTCTACTTTAATTCTTTGCTTATTAACTTAGATAAATTATTTAAATAAGCCTTTACTTTTGTTCTTACTATTTGTGCTTATTAATTTATCCTAAGTCTTAAAATAAGCCTCACTCTATTCTATTTCTTATTATAACCTATGTTATAATCATGCTTATTACTTAACCCAAGGTCTAAGTGTAAAAATAAGCTCATTTCATTTTATACTCTTTTTAGTTATAATTCTAAGTTATAACTAGGCCAATTATCTTTAATTATCCAATTCTAACATCAATATCATATCTAGGCTCAATTTCAGTCTTAATTCCATTTTTATTAAAGTCTTTACAATTTACATCTTATCTTTCGTTATTTCAGTATTCTTATAATTTTAATCATATTCACGTTTATTCTATTATAATCCATACGCGAAGAAGAAGGAGAAAAAAGTAAACTGAAAATAGAAGAAAATCCAAAGCATAGGAAAAAGATGTAAATAATGCATAAATAACAGTAAATAAATTAAAATATTGTAAATAAACTGTAAATAAATGGAAAAGCTATAATTAATATAAATAAACTAAAATTAACCGAAAAGAATAACTAAAAGAAATAGACTGAAAAAAATTCTAGAAACTGTAAATAAATTACTAAAAAGGTTATTCCAAAAATCATAATAAAACTACAACTATTGGAAACCCTATTATTTTAAATTACTTAAAGAAATCTAAAATAATTACAATCAATCACTTGTGGTCCTAAGCTCTCCCTTTTGGTCTTTCCAGATCCACTTGAGGGTATTAAAATATTTTTATTAAAAAGATTATCTTCTTTGAAAATAATTCCTTTTAGGGTCCTTTCTGAAAAGGTGAACCTAAGCGGAGAAAACCTAGAATGAGAAAAAGTGTTAGGCCTAGGGTTCTATTTATAGGGGTAGAAGTGGAAGTTAGACCATTGGATTTGGGGATTGAATTGGGTGCAACCACGTCATAGGCTGAATAGGAGCCGTCGGAAGCAAGAACGAAAGGATCAGATTGGTTAAAAGAATGCAAGTGATGCCTACAACGTTCGAACAAGCGAAAGTTCATTCCTTCGTTCACAAGGGAAGGTGGGTCGACAAGACGGTCGACCTCCCTAATGCCTAGGTCGACCGGCCAGTCGACCTAGCTATATATATTTTTCGATTCTTTTTTGTTTTTGTTTAGTTCCTAACTTGCTCATATTAGTTCGAATTCTGACGTTCTATATATGGAAATTGACTAGCAAATTACCACGGACACAATGGTGCAACTCCTGTGGCTCAATTCTTATAATTTTACGAAGTTATTTTATCATTTCATTAATTAACGAATTAATTATTATGGGTTAAATTTCGAGTTGTTACATATGTCAAGCCCAAGCAAGGCCTGGGCAGACCTCCTGCCAGCCCCAAGCGTGACTTCAAGCTGCACTGGGTAGAAATACTATAGTAGTTCAATTTTCCACTCATCGATGCAACTACCAACATCCTAAAGGTTATTCATCGAAGTTTGATTTCTTGGTTCCTACTTCTAATTCGCTTTGATATGCGTTTTCAACTATTCAAACATATACACAAACACCATAAACGCACTAAACAATATTTAAGCATGCAAATCACACAACTAATCATAGCAGTTATCATACAATATATCTACAACATAGCTTAACATATATCAAAGCAATCATAAATTCAAATAACATGTTTAGAAAACAAAAAATCCATTTATTTTCATTTTTACAACAATTAAGGTTTTAAACCGGTATTAAAACTTAATTTTGGCTTTAATAAAAGATCCAAAACATTTTAAAACCTACGAATACATATATAATAAGGTGAGAGATGATAAATCACTCACTAAACCCTCCAAAATCCAAATTTTTCTTGCACATCGAGGCAAATCCAAGAATGAACAGAAAAGGCCTCATTTTTCTTCCTAAAAAATGTTGATTTAAAGATCTCTAACGAATCCCATTACTAATTTACCCTTAATCTATGATTTATACTTGATTTGAAGGAGAAAAGATAAGGCTTTGGATGAAGAATGAGTTAATAGAAGCTTAGATTTATTAGGGAGATGGTAGAGATGATTTGGTGATGTTTGTTTTAACCAATATCATCCCAAAACCCGAAATGGGTTAATGGCCCACTCCACAATCTCACTAATAAACCACTAAGCTGCTCCAAAAACTACCACACTTCAAACAACCATATCCCTTAGCTAGAAAATCTAAATCGCTATTATAACTACTCTATAGAAAGAAAAACTATCAAATCTTTCCAATGAAAGTAGTCACAAATGCTAGTTTAGCTTTTATCAAAAAATTTAGATGTTACAAGTTTTCAAGGGAAAAGTTGTAGCGACCCAATTTTCTAACACTAGAAAGTCGCATCACTAATTAAGAAAGAAAGGGATAGAAGAAGAAAAGAAAGAGAAGAAAGAAACACAACAACATCAGAAAACTCACAACGGAACGAATAAAATATAATATATCGGATAAAATATTACATAGTATCATATTACATCAGAGTACACAACTTATACAACACATATTAGACAGTTATAAACATCTGTCTAACTATACAACTCAAGTACACAACTTATACAACACATATTAGACAGTTATAAACATCTGTCTAACTATACAACTCAAGTACACAAGATACAGATACAATCACAAACACAGCGGAACCATAATATCTACACGTGGAAGCCTCCTGCTCCATACCTCCTCCAGAATTCGTCAAGCAAACCTGAATCCCTCGACTACTCATACATAATATGAGTACCCAAGAGTTTAATAAAACAGAAAATAAACACTCGGGTCAGCAGGAGTCTGGTATGAATAAACGGGTTAAAATTGCTTAACTTTAGATAAACCATTGAAAGGTATCACGTAAGACTTCCCACACATAAACATGGAAAAGTTTTTACCATACGCTAACCAAAACATTTGATAGGAAATCTAGTGATATTATAATAGTGTCTAGGGTTTCCAAGTAAATAAGAAAGAGCCGAAATTGTTACATTATTAAATTCCAGCTACTAACCCCAAAAGTGGGTAATACAAACAAAACCGTAGGGTCTCGTAGGAAGAATGGGTTTCCATCAATGGCAGGGCTACCGGGGTACCGCCCGTCACAGTACGTATCCTAGATCACAGTACCGAGGATTACGCCCAATCCCCTGCATCACAAAGCCGGAACCATTCCTTACTGAATAGTCCCGAGTAAGATCACCCCGTGGTTGGCGCAACCAACCACCCACTAAGCCGAAATAAAAGGGACATCTAGACAGGAATGACCTCACCCTGAAATGGGTGCTACCCACCTAGCCTTGCTTCACCTCCCCTGTTTTAGCCATTCTCGGTTGATGAGGCTTGAGGCTGCGATTACCTTTATAGAACATATCTATCTTAGAATGCTCATCGTCCACCTGACGATGTTCTGAAAGCATTCAATCCATACAAGTTCGTTCTGGGTTCGAATGAAACCGAAGGCACTATCTCGTGCACTCATTTTGGAATCACCCTCAGAGTCAACGACCATAGCCCTTGCACTCTAAATTTCCATCTCGAACCTATAAGTACTATCTCCGTCAAACTTATCACGGAATCACCCCCAAAGTTATACTGACGTATAGTTCTTACACTTCGAGTCTTCACTAAGCTCTACTTAGATTCATGACCTAATGTTTAATTTGGATCGATGTGGTTTTCGGATATCCAAATATGGAAACCGATCCCGGTCTCATCGAAACCAAACGCCATTTTAGTGTCCAAGTTGTTTTAAGGGTTTTAAACAATTAACTTATGTTCAGGATGATATAAACAGATAGATGAATCACATTATCATAATAGATAATTCATATCAACCATTCATCTCACATAGCAGCATCACATATCAGAGATATCCAAATCATCCAATATCAACCAATCACCCAATATCAATCATCCAATATTAATCAATCATCCATAACAGAATTGATTAACTTTAAATCAATTGGATTACCAAAATCCTTCTTCATTTATTTATTCCAAATAAATAATTTAATCATCTCTTAATGATCTTCCTTAATTAATCTTCCTCGATTAATCATACCTTAATTACCTTCAAGTAATTATCCTGAACCATATACAGTAATTAACTTTTAATTACTATCATTAATTATAATAATTAATGATCCTTCATTTACTTTCATTAATTAATCAATTATAATTAATCACATTAATCCTTAATTAATTATAATTAATTAATCACACTTTATTAATCAACCTTGATTAATTCATTAATTATATTAGCTAATAATCCTTATTAATTAATAATTTCTTTAATTAATTAAATAATTAACTTGTAATTAATCATCTCATTAATCATAAACAGTAATTAACAACTTGTAATTACTTATCTCAATTAATTTATTTCTTAATTAATTATATTAACACTTTGATTAATTATCTAATTAATTGATCTTTAATTACTTCATTAAGAAATTATTAATCAATTTAAAATAATTAATAAATCCTTAATTAATTACTTTATTAATTAATTACAATCTTAATTAATTACACTTAGTAATTAATCTTAAATTAATCACATTCATTAATTAATTAATCACATTAATTTAAATAAATCTAAAATTAACTAAGTAATTAATCCTTAATTATTTACATAACTAATTAACTTCTAATTACTTCACCGGATGATTATTCTCTTAATTAATTACCTTAACAAGTAATTAATTCCATCACTAAATAATTTTTCAATCTTAATTAATTAATTAATTTCAAATCAATTATATTAATTAATTCCTTTCTTAATAACATCAAGTGATTACCCTTTAATCACTTCAACTTTAATTACTTCCATAAGTAATTTTCATTCTTAATTACATTCAATAATTAACCATTAATTACTTCATTAAGTAATTACACTTAATTAATTCATAATTAAGTGATTATTTAAATTTAAATAAACAATTAACTAAATTATTTAAAATTAATTAAATAATTAATTAACATCTTATATATAAAAATCTTTAATTGATTAAGAAAACATTAATCTTAATTAAACCTTTACTTATTAACAAATCATATTTAATTAAGTATTCTTATGTTCATATCAAAATAATTTAACATTATTTATCTTCATAAATAAATTATTTGAAATTAATCAAATTTTGATAACCTTAAAGACAAATTATTCAATTTGGTTTACAAAATTATAACTTAAACTCTATTTTGAAAATAAAGCATTTAGAAATCAAATTTAAAATTTAAAGCACTTTAACTATTTAATTCAAACTTATTCATTTACAAAATAATTTGAAAACTTTGTTATTAAACATTACTTTAAAATTTACTTTAAATTTTGATTTAATATTTAAATTCAAAACATTCTTTTAAATTGAACTTCAAAATTAAATTAGATAATTATTTTCAAAAACAATCATCTTAAAACATCTTAAATTTGAAATATAAATTTAATTTACATTTTTAAATGTTTGATTAACTTTTTATTTTCAAAGAACAAGTTTTAACTTGTAAGTTTATTTCTTTATAAAACTTGTTTATAATTTTTAAAGCTTGATCTTCAATTATTTCAACTACAAGTTTATTCAAACAAAAGGTTTACTTTGCAACTTACTATTACACAGTGCTAACCCGAAAACACACGACCAAAATCTCGAGTCAAACACTGAAACCACTCGAGCCTGTCCCGAAGCAACCCAGCTACCTTCCCACTTCGAGTCGAACCTTTACCCTGCACGAACCAAAACCCGAGAATACCCTTCGTCTTCCCCAACTCCAAACTTCTACCTGACCAAACCGTGCACGGTGCACGTGCACCTGAAACTCCGGCCAGCGATGGTCATCGCGACCATCAACAACCATCACACAATCGCGTGCGAGCCTCCTCAAACACTCAAATTCACACACAACAACTTGAAACAAAATTCCACCATTCGCATCGAAAAACTGGAGAACTCGCTTGCCCAAAACCACCCACGGCCGATCACCACGACGCCGTTGAACTTCGCCATTCCCGCCATCGAAATGCCACGTCACGAGCTTCATGTTCCCTCAATTGCGAACGACTCCGGTCACGAATCCAAATCGCAAATCCCTCTATAGTCAAACCGAACAAAAACATGCTAAAAATCCCTAAATCAAACAAATCCAAACTCCACGGCCATTTGAAAAATTTGCAAACATTTTTCCTCACATCAACCACTCACAAGCTTGCTTCGATCAGGATTTCAAATCAAATTATTGAGTGGATAATCGGCAATTCACCCAATTGCCGAAACCCTTCAACACCAAATTTTCAATTGAATATCACTTTAAAAATTATGAATTGCACGTTAAAAATCATCATTTTTATCTACAAATCCAATCATAAAATTCATAGCAGAAATTAAGGTTATTGATTTTTGACATGAAACAAAGTTTTGCTGTAAATTTCAATTTTAAAAATTATTTGTAAATTTAAATTTTCAGAAACTATTTTTAATATTACCAACAAACATAAATATACAACTTTCATTCACATCACAAGTTCAAATAGGGTTTAGATTGGAAACTTTTTGCATCTTTCTATAGGAAGAGCAACTCTCTGTAAATATACAGAAATGAACTTTTCAGGTTCATCTATACCAGACATTCCATATCCTCAATCATGCATAAATAACAGTACTAATGTAAACATGTATTCAATATCAAAGCAAATTCCAATACATGCATCAACATCGCACTACAGATTAGTTTAAAACTGTTTTTAAAAGAATTTACTCACCTTATTTTTAATTTGAAGAGAGCAGATTTTGATTTATTCCAGGCCCTTGAATTTTAAATCTGAACAAAACTTTGATTTTGCTGATGAAACCTTTGCATGCCTCAACTTGATGATTTAAAAATTGAAACTTGCAGTTGCCCTTTATTTGAAATTGCAGATTTTTACTGTTGTGAAGAACTTTGCTTGATTTTGAATTTCAGGTTTCAGGTTTTGATTTGCTTTTTGAATTCAAGTTTCAGGTATTGAGAATAATTTCTAGTTTTAGCCATTAATTTGAGTTAAGAAATGAAGACAAAGGAAAAAGTGTTTGTAAAAACTAGTTTTTCTTCTTAAAACATTTATTAAAAATAAAAATAGTGCCACTTGTTGATAAAATGAAAAGAGTGTCTCAAGCATATTTTAAAAAGTTACAAGTGTTAACTTTATTTATTTAAATTATTTAAGTTATAAAGGTATTTATGAAGTATATTTATGCGTATATAAAATGTTTTTATATAAATAAGCTTTTGAATTTAGATAAACATACAAGTTTAATCTTTAAAGAAAATATTATAAAGCTAGTTATAATACAAATAAATCTTATATATGTATTTTAAAAATCTAAAACATTTATATATATACATTTATAACCATTTTAATTTAAACACTTTTGAAGAAAACAAAACAAAACTTTATTTAAACTATCAAATTTAAAAATAAATTATCTTATAATTTGAAAACAATTGAATACATCTTAAATTATCTTTTAAAAAGTATTAATTTTAAAACAAAGCTTTAAATTACAATTCATACATATATAAATTATTAATAGATTAAATTAAATTTCAAAACAATTCCAAATTATAACATATACATACATATGTATTACAATTTGAAAATTCATCTTTTATTTAAAACAAAAGATTTTCCTATTCACAATATATATCAATCATATATATTATAAATAAAATAAAATTTTATTAGCTTTGAAAAATAAATCTTATCAATGTTAAATTGTTAAAAGATATTTATCAAAATTACCAGATTAAATTTTATTAACCTTTTAAAAGATTAAATTTACCAGTTTAAATAAAAACTACAAAGAAAAATTATTAAATCAATTTAATTATTAATACAGATTATTAAATTGATATTGCCTAAAATTCCGGGTCGTCACATTCCTCCCCCCTTAAAAGAATTTCGTCTCCGAAATTTAAAAGCAAAGGTAATTTAATAACCCAGCAAAGATTTCAATTTCAAACAGCAAAGCATACCGATCATCCAGTTGCTAACAACCATAGCAATCAATCAAACAAACAAACCTAACTAATTATCCTGACACAAATCAGAATAAATCTCAAATTCTATCTAGAGTTTCCCAAGTATAAATCACTGGGAGACTCGCTCTACAGAAGCTAAACAAACTACACCACCAAAATCCAGAGCTCCTCTCATCCCCAGATCCACTAATCTGAACAGAACATCTGACTATACTAAAGTCTAGCACAACTTCCAAATCCAACTGGACTACAGATTCTACAACCAACAATGAATCGTGCACGTACTCCCCCAAAGATACGTGAAATACAATGAATTCCATCTATCCAAACTGGCAATTCAATCTTATCCCATGAAAACACAGATAAGAAATCCCAAATGCCTCAGAACTAACCATCCAATCTTATCCAATTACTGTTCCCTTAACCAGAGAAATCTTAACAACAATGAAGACTTCAACTTCGAATTCCAAACTCCTTATCTTATATCTACATAGCTCAACAGACAATCCTGGGATGCCCATCTTCTTCCTGATCAGCTCAACCTATGTTGATGCTTCTAGAAACAACTAGACCAAAGCAAAACAG
Organism: Allium cepa; assembly: GCA_030765085.1. NCBI lineage: Eukaryota > Viridiplantae > Streptophyta > Magnoliopsida > Asparagales > Amaryllidaceae > Allium > Allium cepa. The sequence continues at coordinate 1,051,504,932 of CM060941.1, forward strand.
TTTATGGATCCTATCCAACAGAAAAGTCTTCCAAAATCCATCGAAATCCAGAACACAAGCTCTACTTCCCAAGCAATAGCAAACTGAACTTGCTTCCTTCCTTGTACAGCTGCTACCTCGCTTCCGCTGCACAACTCTGATTTTGAAATAGATGAGAATACTATTGATGAACACGAGTACAAACTTATGCAATATATTCGGAAAAACTATGTTCATCAAATCAATAAAATCTAAGTGACCCATCTGACTCGGTCACACAACCTTATAGCAGAATCTAACTCAAAAACTAGATCCGTCCAATCCAAATTCCATAGATGCAGACCAACTTCTAATTACTTCAGTAGCTCCTACTTCCACATGAGAATCCTTAGTCTCAAACAAAAGGTTGCCCAAGAAAAATTCTCAAATTAATCGCAAGTCGCTTTTGCGATCCTACCTAGTTCGGATTCAAAAGAAACTGTCCTCTCTTTACCAATTAGAACAGCTTTAAGCTTTTCCAAACAAGGTTAACTCTTCAAGAAAGCATTCACCATCTGCCCGGACTGCTGAAAGAAGAACTACAAAGATTCCTGAACCATCGGAGAAACGACCACACTTCTGCTTCCCAACTCTACCTCAATGATACAGCAAAGCTAAAAGACCTTCTTGTCAGCACACCCAACACTTCGAGCTGAAACTGCTACCACAGCTAACCAAAGACTTCTAATCCAAAGGCTTCTCGAAAACCAAAATGATCAACAAGCCACACAACGGACCTTCGAGATGGCAAACAACCTCTTAAGAAATTCGGGCTCTAAACCAAGCATCAACATCTCGCTTTCCTTAAGGAATGACAAATGAGACCATGCCGAAGCGAAACAACTCATAGACCTTAGTCTCATCAGCCAACCTCCATGCAAAAGATCCAGATAACTTCTACACAGACGAATTTTCTATGCGGCAGGTAAAGACTGCTCCTCAACCATTTCTAAAACTGCTTCAAGAGAAAACATCTTCGAAAATATCCATGGATATTGCATCTCACCACGCAGTTATCAAGATATCATCACTTACTTCTGCACTTCCGACAGATCCAAACTTACACTTCAAAGATGAACTCCGAATCTTTTAAAAGATTTCCTTCGGACATTGGAGAAATCCTTACTCCAAACTACAAATCTTACTTAAGACAGTAATAGGTCTATAGTCTCGACAAATATACTTCTAACCTCAACACATATGGACCTCTTTCATTAGTGGTAGTCGTGTTACACACACCACTACTCCATCTACCTCTAAAACTTATGTTGGAAAATCCGAACAGATAACCCAACAGATCAGGTAAATATATATATATATATATATATATATATATATATATATATATATATATATATATATATATATATATATAGTTATATATAAAAATTACAAGTACGCTCTCTCAAGAAAGACACCATTCCAGAGCCTAGGTATTCATTTAACCTAATGCTCTGATACCACTTGCAGCGACCCAACTTTCTAACACCAGAAAGTCGCATCACTAATTAAGAAAGAAAGGGATAGAAGAGGAAAAGAAAGAGAAGAAAGAAACACAACAACATCATAAAACTCACAGCTGTCACGACCCAACTTCCATACACCAGGAAATTGCATCGCTAAAAAGAAAGAAAGGGATAGAAAAGAGAAAGAAAGAGAAGAAGAAGGAACAACACATCAGAATCTAAACAGCGGAACGAATAAATTATATTAATAACATAAAATATTACTTAGTTTACAACCACTATCAGAGTACACAACATATACTAGACAGTTATAAACACCTGTCTAGTATTTACAACATAATACAATCCAAAGACAACACAGAACACACAGCGGAATACTCTATCTAACGCAGAAGCCTCCTGCTCCATTGCTCCTCCAATATTCGTCAAAGCAAACCTGAATCCCTTGGCTACTCGTAAAAATTTGAGTACCCAAGAGTTTATGAAAAACAAAAATAAACTCCGGGTCAGACATGGGTCTGGTGTGAGTAACAGGTTAAAGTTGCTTAACTTTCAAAAACCTTTTGAAAAGAAAGGTATCACGTAAGACTTCCCACACATAAACATGGAAAAGTTTTTACCTTACGCTAACCAAAACATTTGATAGGAAATCCAGTGATATTATAATAGTGTCTAGGGTTTTCAAATAAAATACAGAAATAGCTGAAATGCTTACATCTCACATTCCAACATAGTTGGGCACAACTAATACGTACGGCACTTATTGGATTTTGGATTCCATACAATGGCAGGGCTACTGGGGTACCGCCCGTCACAGTACGTGGCCTAGATCAACGTACCGAGGAGTCACCCTAACTCCCCTGCAACACAAGGCCGGACCCATTCCTTACTGAATAGTTCCGAACAAGACAACCCCGCAGTCGGCGCGCTTTCCAACTGCCCACTAAGCCGAAATAAAAAGGGACTTCTAGACAGGGGAAAATCTTGCTCTCAAGTGGGGGCTACCCACGAAGCCTTGCTGCACCTCCCCTGTTTTAGCCATTCCCGGTTGATGAGGCTTGAGGCTACGATTACCTTTATAGGACACATCACTTAGAATGCTCATCGTCCACCTGACGATGTGCTGAAAGCATTCAATCCATACAAGTTCGTTCCGGGTTCGAACGAAACCGAAGGCATTAACTCGTTACACTCGTTTTGGAATCACCCTCAGAGTTAACGACGATAACCCTTGCACTCTAATTCTTCATCTCGAATCTATAAGTACTATTCCGTCAAACTCATTACGGAATCACCCACAGAGTTATACTGACGTATAGCTCTTATACCTCGAATCTTCACTAAGCTCCACTTAGATTAACGACCTATCGTTAATTGGAATCGATGTGGTTTTCGGATATCCAAATATGGAAACCCGATCCCGGTCTCATCGAAATCCAAAGCGTGTCTTTTAGGGTCCAAGTTGTTTTAAGTTTTAAAACAATTCAATTTAAACTTATCTATATACACATAGATAGATAACTCATAGATTCACAACAGATAATTATCATTATCAACTACAGATAATCCACATTATCACTATTAAAAGATAATCCATATTAATATCACAATGCAACCAATGCATCCATATCAATCAACATTACTAATCTCATCTCTGAGATTCAAACCATTCAAAGCAATCATTATCCATTCATATAAGCAATGACTTATAATCATACCATCTATAATTAATTTAAAATTAATTAAATTAATTACATCTTCTCTAATTAACTTAAAATGAATTAAATTAATTACTTACCTTAATATAAATCTTGCTTACATCATCATTAATTAATTACAAATTAATTAATTAATTATCCATTATTAATCACTTTAATTAATCCCCTTGATTAATTATTCTTTAATTACATTTAAGTAATTATCCTTAATTAATTTCACAAATTAATTACTCTTAACCATAATTAGTAATTAACTTTTAATTACTTCATTAATTAACTATAACTAATTACATTAAACCTTAATTAATTACAATTAATTAATTATCCTTAATTAATTACTCTTAACCACTTATTAATGATTAATTAATCTTAATTAATCAATCTTAATTACATCATTAATTATTTAATTAATGATCCTTAATTATATTTAATTAATTATCTTAAATTAAATTAATTACATCAAGTAATTAATCTTAATTAAACCATAATTATTAATCACCTTTGATTAATCACACTTAGTAATTAACTACCCTTAATTACTTATCAAAGTAATTACTTCTTAATTAATTTCTTTAACTAATCCCTTGATTAATTATAAAATAATTTAATCCAAATTATTTCCTCAATCCAAACATCATCCACTAATTACATCTAGTAATTATCTCTAATTACTTCACTGAGTAATTTTACTTCATTAATTACATCAAGTAATAATCATCAAATCCAATGTTTAAAATTAATTAAACTTAATTAATTAATTTAAACCAATCACATTAAACTCCATTAATTACATTAAGTAATTAATGTCTTAATTACTTTTATTTAAGTAATTGACTTAAACAAATTTCACAATTATTATCATTAATTAATTAATCTAATTAATTATTAAACATTAATCATATTAATTAATTACTAAATAAACCTTAGTTAATGACCATCATTAACAATTATTAATTCTTTAATTACTTTTCTTAATTTATCTCTAATTTAAATTAATACAAATTATTAATTTTAAATTAAATAAATAAGTCACTCTTAATTATCCTATTTATTTAATTATCTTAACCCTTAATAATTTCTAAGATAACCCATTTCTTATTAATAATTTTATTAATATTAAAGTGTACTTAGAACATTGCATTTTAAATTTAAATCCAAATTCCATTTTTAATCAAAAATTCAAAATGATATTTATTTAAGCATTAACCCATTTAAATTCCATTTATAATCTTTATAAAAATAAATGTCAATAACATTTATTACTTATAATTAAAACTTATATAAGATAAGTCTTAATTTGCTTAATTTAATTAACAATTAAGTTTTAAGTACATTATTATTTAAATTACAAATTCAAGTTAACAAATCATTAACTTTCTATTATAAACCTTTTATAAATGACTTCATTCAAAACAAGGAAATCAAGTTAAAATATTTGTTTGAAACAAGTTTACTTCTAATAAACAATTTAAATTTAAACTTGTTTGGAAACATTTAAATTTTTAAAACATATTCAAATATCCAGATTTTAAGTTCAATACATTTGAACTCATTTCTTATTTAAATTATTTGAATTTAAACTTGAATTAAACTTTTTGATTTAAACCTTGATTTTAAAACTCTTATTTAAATTAAGAATTCATTTTTAAAAACCTGAAGATTCAAATGTCTTAAGAAAAACTGAACTCAGATTTTAAATTCAAACTGCTGTTTACATTAGCTTCAGATTTCAACATGAAATTAAATTTTCAGAAAACTATCAGGTTTTCTTATTTTCCTCTTTTTTTTAAACTAGATTCAAATTCAAACTTGAATCTATTTTTAAACTTAGAATTTAAACTTACTCCAGATTTCAAAACTAAATTTAAATCTCATTTAAATCTTCATTTAAGTTCAGTTTAAATTTTAGTTTAAAATTAAAACAGAACAACAGGTTTTAAAATAACAACCTGTTTTATGTTTGAACCCGAGCAAGAACGAAATTTACTTCGAGTCAGCAAGCTCTCTGCTTCGAGCCAACCCTACTTCTTCTCGAGTGACTCTCGAGTTCCTATTGCTAACACCCAGGCAACCCCTGAAAAACAAAAGTGCACGGTGCACATGCACCGTGCCTCCGGCGCATTCCAACCACCTCCGGTGGTCTCCCCATGCCAACGACAAACCCCACGTTCATCCACAAACATCAAATCACCCATTTACAGCTCGAATACGAATTCGAGTCTCAACTTCCCAAACCTGTAAACAACAGTAGCCTTCCACCCCAAAACCTGAAAACCACCTTGCATTCAACCCTCCGATCATCAGAGCATTCCGGCCTCCGGCCACAACTTCACCGTCACCCAAACTACTTCCTCCCATAATTCCAACACACTCGGTCCACAGTAGAAGACGAGAATGGTCGATCAACCCAACCTAGTTAAACTAGGGTTCCAGAAGGAATTTCGTCACCGCAGCCTCCACGACGACGTTCAACTCCACCTACCATTTTTCCACACACCACCGATCACTCCTCTATCAACATCCAAGATCTTGACCCCTCCCATCTTATAGATCAACGGAAATTCTCAAAAACCCAAAAACAATGCAAATTTGAATTGCATCTTCAATCCTAGTTTAAAAATTGGGATTTTGGTGTTATAAATCATGGTTTGGATTATGTATTTACTTTGTAATACTAAATTCATAGATCTCGCAGTTTGAAATTTTCATATTTTTCCAACATTCACTGAATTTCTTGGTTTAACAGAGATACCAGATTTTAATTTAGCTATATTAAGTTTTTAATCCTTAACCTATACTAATTTAACATCCTTGGTTTGTAAATCAAGTACTAACAAACACTATATCAGGTGGTAAGAAATTTAGAAATAAAATCTTGGGTCTGGGGATCAATATATTAACAGAGCAGAAAATCGCTATACACACCACAAATAATCATATCAGATTCATTTAAACATACATGCAATACTTATGCAACCAAATTTTTATTTTTTTAAGTTTAAAAGTTACTCACCTTTCTTGATGTGCAGAGCAATGAAATTTGGAAAGAGACTTTGCTTTATAAAACTGGAAATGTGCAGTTCCCTTTTTTTTTAACTTGAATTGCTCCATACTTTTGAAACTTTATATCTTGTTTGGAATTTGCTCCTGATTTTCACAATATAGTTGCATGCATGCTCCTTAAAGACTCCAGATTTTTGAAATGCAGGCTCAAATAAAATTTGCTTTTTCAACTTGAAAATGTGCAGACTGTTTTGATGCAAGTTTTGGATTCCAGAAATGATGCAGAAGCTTTTATATTTGAACAACAATATGCAGTATTGCTTCTGCTTCCAGATTTTATGGTTGCATGCAGATTTTTGAAAGTAAGCTTTGCAATCTTTTGAATTTGTTTTGTTTACAGATGGCATGCAAATCCAATTTCCAGATTGGAAAGAAAAAATTGCTTTTTGCTTGATTTTTAAAATTGTTTGCAGGCTAATTTCAGAAATGCAGAATCCTTGCTTGATTTCAAAATGGTGACAGATATATATTTTTAAACATGAAGATGTGGAGGTTTTTGAAGATGATTTTTGTTTTTGGAAAGTGTTTAACAGATTTGAGGGTAATGAATGCTTGCAGATGCTTTCTACTTGCATGCAGAGGCTATTATAGGATTCAGATTTACTTGTCTTCAGATTTTAGGAAGAAGTAAAGAAAATGAAGGAAAGAAGTTTTATGTAAACTGAAATTATTAAAATAAAAACAAAAGAAAATGTAAAAATAAACTTTTGACACTTGTCTCACAATTTACACACTTGTCACTTTATCATGTTTATGTATTAACACTTGTCTTAGAAAAGTAATTAGTATTTACTTAAAAGTTTACTAAATATTTATTAAAAGTTAATTAGTATTAATTTAGTATGTTATTATAAGATGAATGTAAACTTATGTTTTAAATGAATTAGTTAATCATGTATTTATTTGCATGTATCTAAATTTTAAAATGAATAAATCAAATTTAGTTTATAAAATGAAGCTTATACAAATATTTCAACATCAAAGCAAATTAAAACATTTATATTTTAAACTTCAAAACTTTGAATTCAAGTTCAGATTAAATTTTGAAATCAAGTTTTTATACATACATATATAACTACACAAATCAAATTTTGGAAAAGAATTATTTTATTAAAAATCTATTTGTTTAAAACAATGTATTATTATAATTTAAAAATAACAACATTTGATAACTATAAATAACTTATAAAAGAAATTGTTTTCTTTATTAATAAATTATTTATTTTATCCAATTATATTTTTAAGAAGTCAAAATAAACCTTATTCTTATTTATTTAAACTTGAGTTAAACATATTTTAAATCATTTCAATATTTATCTTATGCATTCAAAATCATATTTATTTATTAGATTAAAGCAATATCTATTTCTAATGTATACCTATTCTATATACATTTTAAATATAAAACAATTATTAACTTTTAAAAGATAAAATATATCAATTACATATTTATTTTTATTGGATTATTAAATTAATTCAAATCTTATTAACAAAGATTATCAAATCAATTTAATTTTTAATTCAGATTATTAAATTGATATTGCCAAAATTCCGGGTCATCACATTCCTCCTCCCTTAAAAGAATTTCGTCCCCGAAATTTAAAACAAAGGTAATTTAATAATCTATTTACAGATTTTAATTTAAAAAAAAAACACAAGCATATACCAATAATATGCTAACAACCATAGCAATCAATTCATCCAATCAAACAATCTAACTATCCATACAAAATTCTGGATAGAGTTTCTCGAGTTTCCCCGGTATATATATATCGGGATACTCGTTCTCTATAATTCAAACAATTCAATACTAATAAGCTATAGAGCTCCTACTCATCTAGATTTACAGAACTAGACAACATATTAGACTACGGACGAGTCTAACTCAACAACCCATACCTTCCAAACTGCTGGTTCCAAAACCAGAGATAGACCATACACGTATTCCCTCAGAGATACGTGAAACTCACCGAATCCCAGTTATCCAAATTGGCAATTCAACTCTGAAAACCAAACACTTATCCAACCAAAACATAGAGAAAAGATCCAAACATCTCGGAGCTAATTTTCCAGCTTACCTCATCTTATAGCTCCTTGGATCAGAGAAAACTCCTACAACAACGAAGTCTCCAACTTCGAATTCCAAATTTCTCTGTCTCATATCCACAAAAGTCTTCGGACAATCTTGACTGCCAACATTCAACTGATCCGCTTAACCCTTGCTGATTCCTCTAGAAACAATCAGAACTAAAAATAACCCAACACAACGATCATCTCAAGATCAACCCAAAACCAAATCACAATTCTACTCCATAACTAGTAGAAGACTGAACTTACTTCTCCTTATCCGGAAAAGATAAATCAAAAGCACTCCCAAACTGCTTCCGCTACACAACTCTGATCCGAAGTAGATAAGAAAATGCTGATGAAGAACACAAGCACCACTGGACATCACTTCCTAGAAATATAGTTCTACAGATCCACAAAGAAGAACTCAGAAATTCCTCCAAAAACTGAGTTACTTCACCAACCTCTAACTCTAGGAATCGTCCTTCTACTATGCTGAACCACCGGTTGCACTCCTGGAATTCTAGACGATTCAAAAGCTCAAACTCCAGATGCAGAAAAACTCTGTCTTTCCAGAAGACATCCAGAAAACTCAGATAACCTAAGAGAACACTCAAACAATCGCAAGTCACTTTTGCGATCAACCCAGACCAATTTCCAAAGAAAAATCGTTCTCTCTTTACCCAACAGAACAGCTTACACTGGTTTAGTCAATCCATTGAAGAACGGATTCATTCTGCTACTTCTGAACTCCATCTCCAGAAAAACTACTCAGCTAAGACCTCTCTGTCAGCTCACAGAACACCCCGAGCTGCATCGCTGACACCGATGCCAAAGACCTTCCTAATTCAAAGCTCTTCGAGAAACTCGGACTTCAAAGCTATCCACAACATCCTGCTGAATCCAGCCACAACTTCGGGACAGACACACTTCCCAAATTTGTTCCAAAGAAAACATCTTCGGAAACATTCCATAGTCACTGCATCTCATCACGCAGTTACAACTTCCTGAGGTATCAAGATACCATCACTTACTCTAGCTCAACCGAACAGATCCAAACCGTACTCACCAAACTTTGTACTTCAAAGATGACCCCGAACCTTAACAGGTTTCCTTCAGAGATCGATGAAATACTTCAACATAACAAAGCTTACTCGAGACGGTATTAGGTCTACAGTCTCGACACATACACTTCCAACCTTAAACATCAAACTCCAACCAATGGTAGTAATCGTGTTACAAACACTACTACCTTATCTATCTTTATAACCTATATTGGAAAACCCGAACAGGTAACCCAACAGATAGGTAGAAATAGATAAATATATATAAATATATATAAAATTACAAATACGCTCTCTCAAGATAGACACCACTACAGAGCCTAGGTATTCACTCAACCTAACGCTCTGATACCACTGTCACGACCCAACTTCCATACACCAGGAAATTGCATCGCTAAAAAGAAAGAAAGGGATAGAAAAGAGAAAGAAAGAGAAGAAGAAGGAACAACACATCAGAATCTAAACAGCGGAACGAATAAATTATATTAATAACATAAAATATTACTTAGTTTACAACCACTATCAGAGTACACAACATATACTAGACAGTTATAAACACCTGTCTAGTATTTACAACATAATACAATCCAAAGACAACACAGAACACACAGCGGAATACTCTATCTAACGCAGAAGCCTCCTGCTCCATTGCTCCTCCAATATTCGTCAAAGCAAACCTGAATCCCTTGGCTACTCGTAAAAATTTGAGTACCCAAGAGTTTATGAAAAACAAAAATAAACTCCGGGTCAGACATGGGTCTGGTGTGAGTAACAGGTTAAAGTTGCTTAACTTTCAAAAACCTTTTGAAAAGAAAGGTATCACGTAAGACTTCCCACACATAAACATGGAAAAGTTTTTACCTTACGCTAACCAAAACATTTGATAGGAAATCCAGTGATATTATAATAGTGTCTAGGGTTTTCAAATAAAATACAGAAATAGCTGAAATGCTTACATCTCACATTCCAACATAGTTGGGCACAACTAATACGTACGGCACTTATTGGATTTTGGATTCCATACAATGGCAGGGCTACTGGGGTACCGCCCGTCACAGTACGTGGCCTAGATCAACGTACCGAGGAGTCACCCTAACTCCCCTGCAACACAAGGCCGGACCCATTCCTTACTGAATAGTTCCGAACAAGACAACCCCGCAGTCGGCGCGCTTTCCAACTGCCCACTAAGCCGAAATAAAAAGGGACTTCTAGACAGGGGAAAATCTTGCTCTCAAGTGGGGGCTACCCACGAAGCCTTGCTGCACCTCCCCTGTTTTAGCCATTCCCGGTTGATGAGGCTTGAGGCTACGATTACCTTTATAGGACACATCACTTAGAATGCTCATCGTCCACCTGACGATGTGCTGAAAGCATTCAATCCATACAAGTTCGTTCCGGGTTCGAACGAAACCGAAGGCATTAACTCGTTACACTCGTTTTGGAATCACCCTCAGAGTTAACGACGATAACCCTTGCACTCTAATTCTTCATCTCGAATCTATAAGTACTATTCCGTCAAACTCATTACGGAATCACCCACAGAGTTATACTGACGTATAGCTCTTATACCTCGAATCTTCACTAAGCTCCACTTAGATTAACGACCTATCGTTAATTGGAATCGATGTGGTTTTCGGATATCCAAATATGGAAACCCGATCCCGGTCTCATCGAAATCCAAAGCGTGTCTTTTAGGGTCCAAGTTGTTTTAAGTTTTAAAACAATTCAATTTAAACTTATCTATATACACATAGATAGATAACTCATAGATTCACAACAGATAATTATCATTATCAACTACAGATAATCCACATTATCACTATTAAAAGATAATCCATATTAATATCACAATGCAACCAATGCATCCATATCAATCAACATTACTAATCTCATCTCTGAGATTCAAACCATTCAAAGCAATCATTATCCATTCATATAAGCAATGACTTATAATCATACCATCTATAATTAATTTAAAATTAATTAAATTAATTACATCTTCTCTAATTAACTTAAAATGAATTAAATTAATTACTTACCTTAATATAAATCTTGCTTACATCATCATTAATTAATTACAAATTAATTAATTAATTATCCATTATTAATCACTTTAATTAATCCCCTTGATTAATTATTCTTTAATTACATTTAAGTAATTATCCTTAATTAATTTCACAAATTAATTACTCTTAACCATAATTAGTAATTAACTTTTAATTACTTCATTAATTAACTATAACTAATTACATTAAACCTTAATTAATTACAATTAATTAATTATCCTTAATTAATTACTCTTAACCACTTATTAATGATTAATTAATCTTAATTAATCAATCTTAATTACATCATTAATTATTTAATTAATGATCCTTAATTATATTTAATTAATTATCTTAAATTAAATTAATTACATCAAGTAATTAATCTTAATTAAACCATAATTATTAATCACCTTTGATTAATCACACTTAGTAATTAACTACCCTTAATTACTTATCAAAGTAATTACTTCTTAATTAATTTCTTTAACTAATCCCTTGATTAATTATAAAATAATTTAATCCAAATTATTTCCTCAATCCAAACATCATCCACTAATTACATCTAGTAATTATCTCTAATTACTTCACTGAGTAATTTTACTTCATTAATTACATCAAGTAATAATCATCAAATCCAATGTTTAAAATTAATTAAACTTAATTAATTAATTTAAACCAATCACATTAAACTCCATTAATTACATTAAGTAATTAATGTCTTAATTACTTTTATTTAAGTAATTGACTTAAACAAATTTCACAATTATTATCATTAATTAATTAATCTAATTAATTATTAAACATTAATCATATTAATTAATTACTAAATAAACCTTAGTTAATGACCATCATTAACAATTATTAATTCTTTAATTACTTTTCTTAATTTATCTCTAATTTAAATTAATACAAATTATTAATTTTAAATTAAATAAATAAGTCACTCTTAATTATCCTATTTATTTAATTATCTTAACCCTTAATAATTTCTAAGATAACCCATTTCTTATTAATAATTTTATTAATATTAAAGTGTACTTAGAACATTGCATTTTAAATTTAAATCCAAATTCCATTTTTAATCAAAAATTCAAAATGATATTTATTTAAGCATTAACCCATTTAAATTCCATTTATAATCTTTATAAAAATAAATGTCAATAACATTTATTACTTATAATTAAAACTTATATAAGATAAGTCTTAATTTGCTTAATTTAATTAACAATTAAGTTTTAAGTACATTATTATTTAAATTACAAATTCAAGTTAACAAATCATTAACTTTCTATTATAAACCTTTTATAAATGACTTCATTCAAAACAAGGAAATCAAGTTAAAATATTTGTTTGAAACAAGTTTACTTCTAATAAACAATTTAAATTTAAACTTGTTTGGAAACATTTAAATTTTTAAAACATATTCAAATATCCAGATTTTAAGTTCAATACATTTGAACTCATTTCTTATTTAAATTATTTGAATTTAAACTTGAATTAAACTTTTTGATTTAAACCTTGATTTTAAAACTCTTATTTAAATTAAGAATTCATTTTTAAAAACCTGAAGATTCAAATGTCTTAAGAAAAACTGAACTCAGATTTTAAATTCAAACTGCTGTTTACATTAGCTTCAGATTTCAACATGAAATTAAATTTTCAGAAAACTATCAGGTTTTCTTATTTTCCTCTTTTTTTTAAACTAGATTCAAATTCAAACTTGAATCTATTTTTAAACTTAGAATTTAAACTTACTCCAGATTTCAAAACTAAATTTAAATCTCATTTAAATCTTCATTTAAGTTCAGTTTAAATTTTAGTTTAAAATTAAAACAGAACAACAGGTTTTAAAATAACAACCTGTTTTATGTTTGAACCCGAGCAAGAACGAAATTTACTTCGAGTCAGCAAGCTCTCTGCTTCGAGCCAACCCTACTTCTTCTCGAGTGATTCTCGAGTTCCTATTGCTAACACCCAGGCAACCCCTGAAAAACAAAAGTGCACGGTGCACATGCACCGTGCCTCCGGCGCATTCCAACCACCTCCGGTGGTCTCCCCATGCCAACGACAAACCCCACGTTCATCCACAAACATCAAATCACCCATTTACAGCTCGAATACGAATTCGAGTCTCAACTTCCCAAACCTGTAAACAACAGTAGCCTTCCACCCCAAAACCTGAAAACCACCTTGCATTCAACCCTCCGATCATCAGAGCATTCCGGCCTCCGGCCACAACTTCACCGTCACCCAAACTACTTCCTCCCATAATTCCAACACACTCGGTCCACAGTAGAAGACGAGAATGGTCGATCAACCCAACCTAGTTAAACTAGGGTTCCAGAAGGAATTTCGTCACCGCAGCCTCCACGACGACGTTCAACTCCACCTACCATTTTTCCACACACCACCGATCACTCCTCTATCAACATCCAAGATCTTGACCCCTCCCATCTTATAGATCAACGGAAATTCTCAAAAACCCAAAAACAATGCAAATTTGAATTGCATCTTCAATCCTAGTTTAAAAATTGGGATTTTGGTGTTATAAATCATGGTTTGGATTATGTATTTACTTTGTAATACTGAATTCATAGATCTCGCAGTTTGAAATTTTCATATTTTTCCAACATTCACTGAATTTCTTGGTTTAACAGAGATACCAGATTTTAATTTAGCTATATTAAGTTTTTAATCCTTAACCTATACTAATTTAACATCCTTGGTTTGTAAATCAAGTACTAACAAACACTATATCAGGTGGTAAGAAATTTAGAAATAAAATCTTGGGTCTGGGGATCAATATATTAACAGAGCAGAAAATCGCTATACACACCACAAATAATCATATCAGATTCATTTAAACATACATGCAATACTTATGCAACCAAATTTTTATTTTTTTAAGTTTAAAAGTTACTCACCTTTCTTGATGTGCAGAGCAATGAAATTTGGAAAGAGACTTTGCTTTATAAAACTGGAAATGTGCAGTTCCCTTTTTTTTTAACTTGAATTGCTCCATACTTTTGAAACTTTATATCTTGTTTGGAATTTGCTCCTGATTTTCACAATATAGTTGCATGCATGCTCCTTAAAGACTCCAGATTTTTGAAATGCAGGCTCAAATAAAATTTGCTTTTTCAACTTGAAAATGTGCAGACTGTTTTGATGCAAGTTTTGGATTCCAGAAATGATGCAGAAGCTTTTATATTTGAACAACAATATGCAGTATTGCTTCTGCTTCCAGATTTTATGGTTGCATGCAGATTTTTGAAAGTAAGCTTTGCAATCTTTTGAATTTGTTTTGTTTACAGATGGCATGCAAATCCAATTTCCAGATTGGAAAGAAAAAATTGCTTTTTGCTTGATTTTTAAAATTGTTTGCAGGCTAATTTCAGAAATGCAGAATCCTTGCTTGATTTCAAAATGGTGACAGATATATATTTTTAAACATGAAGATGTGGAGGTTTTTGAAGATGATTTTTGTTTTTGGAAAGTGTTTAACAGATTTGAGGGTAATGAATGCTTGCAGATGCTTTCTACTTGCATGCAGAGGCTATTATAGGATTCAGATTTACTTGTCTTCAGATTTTAGGAAGAAGTAAAGAAAATGAAGGAAAGAAGTTTTATGTAAACTGAAATTATTAAAATAAAAACAAAAGAAAATGTAAAAATAAACTTTTGACACTTGTCTCACAATTTACACACTTGTCACTTTATCATGTTTATGTATTAACACTTGTCTTAGAAAAGTAATTAGTATTTACTTAAAAGTTTACTAAATATTTATTAAAAGTTAATTAGTATTAATTTAGTATGTTATTATAAGATGAATGTAAACTTATGTTTTAAATGAATTAGTTAATCATGTATTTATTTGCATGTATCTAAATTTTAAAATGAATAAATCAAATTTAGTTTATAAAATGAAGCTTATACAAATATTTCAACATCAAAGCAAATTAAAACATTTATATTTTAAACTTCAAAACTTTGAATTCAAGTTCAGATTAAATTTTGAAATCAAGTTTTTATACATACATATATAACTACACAAATCAAATTTTGGAAAAGAATTATTTTATTAAAAATCTATTTGTTTAAAACAATGTATTATTATAATTTAAAAATAACAACATTTGATAACTATAAATAACTTATAAAAGAAATTGTTTTCTTTATTAATAAATTATTTATTTTATCCAATTATATTTTTAAGAAGTCAAAATAAACCTTATTCTTATTTATTTAAACTTGAGTTAAACATATTTTAAATCATTTCAATATTTATCTTATGCATTCAAAATCATATTTATTTATTAGATTAAAGCAATATCTATTTCTAATGTATACCTATTCTATATACATTTTAAATATAAAACAATTATTAACTTTTAAAAGATAAAATATATCAATTACATATTTATTTTTATTGGATTATTAAATTAATTCAAATCTTATTAACAAAGATTATCAAATCAATTTAATTTTTAATTCAGATTATTAAATTGATATTGCCAAAATTCCGGGTCATCACAACAGCGGAACGAATAAAATATAATATATCACATAAAATATTACATAGTATCATATTACATCAGAGTACACAACTTATACAACACATATTAGACAGTTATAAACATATGTTTAACTATACAACTCAAGTACACAAGATACAGATACAATCACAAACACAGCGGAACCTTAATATCTACACGTGGAAGCCTCCTGCTCCATATCTCCTCCAGAATTCGTCAAGCAAACCTGAATCCCTCGACTACTCATACATAATATGAGTACCCAAGAGTTTAATAAAACAGAAAATAAACACTCGGGTCAGACAGGGGTCTGGTGTGAGTAAACAAGTTAAAGTCGCTTAACTTTAGAAAAACCTTTGAAAGAAAAGGTGTCATGTAAGACTTCCCATACATAAACATGGAAAAGTTTTTACCTTACGCTAACCAAAACATTTGATAAGAAATCCAGTGATATTATAATAGTGTCTAGGGTTTCCAAGTAAATAAGAAATAGCCGATATTGTTACATTATTAAATTCCAACTACTAGCCACAAAAGTGGGTAATACAAACAAAACCATAGGGTCTCGTAGGAAGAATGGGTTTCCATCAATGGCAGGGCTACCGGGGTACCGCCCGTCACAGTACGTGGCCTAGATCACAATACCGAGGATACGCCCAGCCCCTTGCATCACAAAGCCGGAACCATTCCTTACTGAACAGTCCCAAGTAAGATCACCCCGTGGTTGGCGCGACCAACCACCCACTAAGCCGAAATAAAAGGGACATCTAGACAAGAATGACCTCACCCTGAAATGGGTGCTACCCACCTAGTCTTGCTGCACCTCCCCTGTTTTAGCCATTCCCGACTGATGAGGCTTGAGGCTGCGATTATCTTTATAGAACACATCTATCTTAGAATGCTCATCGTCTACCTGACGATGTTCTGAAAGCATTCAATCCATACAAGTTCGTTTCGGGTTCGAACGAAACCGAAGGCACTATCTCGTTGCACTCATTTTAGAATCACCCTCAGAGTCAACGACCATAGCGCTTGCACTCTAAATTTCCATCTCGAACCTATAAGTACTATCTCCGTCAAACTCATCACGGAATCACCCCTAGAGTTATACTGACGTATAGTTCTTACACTTCGAGTCTTCACTAAGCTCCACTTGGATTCACGACCTAACGTTTAATTTGGATCGATGTGGTTTTCGGATATCCAAATATGGAAACCCGATCCCGGTCTCACCGAAACCAAATGCCATTTTGACGTCCAAGTTGTTTTTAGGGTTTTAAATAATTAACTTATAGTCAGGATGATATAAACAGATAGATGAATCACATTATCACAATAGATAATTCATATCAACCATTCATCTCACATAGCAGCATCACATATCATAGATATCCAAATCATCCAATATCAACCAATCACCAAATATCAATCATCCAATATTAATCAATCATCCATAACAGAATTGATTAACTTTAAATCAATTGGATTACCAAAATCCTTCTTCATTTATTTATTCCAAATAATAATTTAATCATCTCTTAATGATCTTCCTTAATTAATCTTCCTCCATTAATCATACCTTAATTACCTTCAAGTAATTATCCTGAACCATATACAGTAATTAACTTTTAATTACTATCATTAATTATAATAATTAATGATCCTTCATTTGCTTCCATTAATTAATCACATTAATCCTTAATTAATTACAATTAATTAATCACACTTTATTAATCAACCTTGATTAATTAATTAATTATATTAGCTAATAATCCTTATTAATTAATAATTTCTTTAATTAATTAAATAATTAACTTGTAATTAATCATCTCATTATTAACAACTTGTAATTACTTATCTTAATTAATTAACTTCTTAATTAATTATATTAACCCTTTGATTAATTATCTAATTAATTAATCTTTAATTAGTTCATTAAGTAATTATTAATCAATTTAAAATAATTAATAAATCCTTAATTAATTACTTTATTAATTAATTACAATCTTAATTAATTACAATCTTAATTAATTACACTTAGTAATTAATCTTAAATTAATCACATTCATTAATTAATTAATCACATTAATTTAAATAAATCTAAAATTAACTAAGTAATTAATCCTTAATTATTTACATAACTAATTAACTTCTAATTACTTCACCAGATGATTATTCTCTTAATTAATTACCGTAACAAGTAATTAATTCCATCATTAAATAATTCTAAATTCTTAATTAATTAATTACTCCATAATTAATTAATTTCAAATCAATTATATTAATCAATTCCTTTCTTAATAACATCAAGTGATTACCCATTAATCACTTCAATTTTAATTACTTCCATAAGTAATTTTCGTTCTTAATTACATTCAATAATTAACCATTAATTACTTCATTAAGTAATTACACTTAATCAATTCATAATTAAGTGATTATTTAAATTTAAATAAATAATTAACTAAATTATTTAAAATTAATTAAATAATTAATTAACATCTTATATTTAAAAATCTTTAATTGATTAAGAAAGCATTAATCTTAATTAAACCTTTACCTATTAACAAATCATATTTAATTAAGTATTCTTAAGTTCATATCAAAATAATTTAACATTATTTATCTTCATAAATAAATTATTTGAAATTAATCAAATTTTGATAACCTTAAAGACAAATTATTCAATTTGGTTTACAAAATTACAACTTAAACTCTATTTTGAAAATAAAGCATTTAGAAATCAAATTTAAAATTTAAAACACTTTAACTATTTAATTCAAAGTTATTCATTTACAAAATAATTTGAAAACTTTGTTATTAAACATTACTTTAAAATTTACTTTAAACTTTGATTTAATATTTAAATTCAAAACATTCTTTTAAATTGAACTTCAAAATTAAATTAGATAATTATTTTCTAAAACAATCATCTTAAAACATTTTAAATTTGAATTATAAATTTAATTTACATTTTTAAATGTTTGATTAACTTTTTATTTTCAAAGAACAAGTTTTAACTTGTAAGTTTATTTCTTTATAAAACTTGTTTATAATTTTTAAAGCTTGATCTTCAATTATTTCAACTACAAGTTTATTCAAACAACAGGTTTACTTTGCAACTTACCATTACACAGTACTAACGCGAAAACACACGACCAAAATCTCGAGTCAAACACTGAAACCACTCGAGCCTGTCCCGAAGCAACCCAGCTACCTTCCCACTTCGAGTCGAACCTTTTCCCTGCACGAACCAAAACCCGAGAATACCCTTCGTCTTCCCCAACTCCAAACTTCTACCTGACCAAACCATGCACGGTGCACATGCACCTGAAACTCCGGCCAGCGACGGTCATCGCGACCATCAACAACCATCACACGATCGTGTGCGAGCCTCCTCAAACACTCAGATTCACACACAACAACTCAAAACAAAATTCGACCATTCGCATCGAAAAACTGCAGAACTCGCTTGCTGAAAACCACCCACGGGCGATCAACACGACGCCGTTGAACTTCGCCATTCCCACCATCAAAACGCCACGTCATGAGCTTCATCTTCCCTCAAATGAGAACGACTCCGGTCACGAATCCAAATCGCAAATCCCTCTACAGTCAAACCGAACAAAAACATGCTAAAAACCCTAAATGAAACAAATCCAAACTCCTCGGCCATTTGAAAAATATGCAAACATTTTTCCTCACATCAACCACTCACAAGCTTGCTTCGATCAGGATTTCAAATCAAATTATTGAGTGGATAATCGGCAATTCACCCAATTGCCGAAACCCTTCAACACCTAATTCTCAATTGAATATCACTTTAAAAATTATGAATTGCATGTTAAAAATCATCATTTTTATCTACAAATCCAATCATAAAATTCAAAGCAGAAATTAAGGTTATTGATTTTTGACATGAAACAAAGTTTTACTGTAAATTTCATTTTTAAAAATTATTTGTAAATTTAAATTTTCAGAAACTATTTTTAATATTACCAACAAACATAAATATACAACTTTCATTCACATCAGAAGTTCAAATAGGGTTTAGATTGGAAATTTTTTGCATCTTTCTATAGGAAGAACAACTCTCTGTAAATATACAGAAATGAACTTTTCAGGTTCATCTATACCAGACATTCCATATCCTCAATCACGCATAAACAACAGTACTAATGTAAACAGGTATTCAATATCAAAGCAAATTCCAACACATGCATCAACATCCCACTACAGATTTGTTTAAAACTATTTTAAAAAGAATTTACACACCTTATTTTTAATTTGAAGAGAGCAGGTTTTGATTTATTCCATGCCCTTGAATTTTAAATCTGAACAAAACTTTGATTTTGCTGATGAAACCTTTGCATGCCTCAATTTGATGATTTAAAAATTGAAACTTGCAGTTGCCCTTCATTTGAAGTGCAGGTTTGAAATTGCAGATATTTACTATTGTGAAGAACTTTGCTGGATTTTGAATTTCAGGTTTCAGGTTTTGATTTGCGTTTTGAATTCAAGTTTCAGGTATTGAGAATAATTTCTGATTTTAGCCATTAATTTGAGTTAAGAAATGAAGAAAAAGGAAAAAGTGTTTGTAAAAAACTAGTTTTTCTTCTTAAAACATTTATTAAAAATAAAAATAGTGCCACTTGTTGATAAATTGAACAAGTGTCTCAAGCATATTTTAAAAAGTTACAAGTGTTAACTTTCTTTATTTAAATTATTTAAGTTATAAAGGTATTTATGAAGTATATTTATGCGTATATAAAATGTTTTTATATAAATAAGCTTTTGAATTTAGATAAACGTACAAGTTTAATCTTTAAAGAAAATATTATAAAGCTAGTTATAATACAAATAAATCTTATACATGTATTTTAAAAATCTAAAACATTTATATATATACATTTATAACCATTTTAATTTAAACACTTTTGAAGAAAACAAAATAAAACTTTATTTAAATTATCATATTTAAAAATAAATAATTATCTTATAATTTGAAAACAATTGAATACATCTTGAATTATCTTTTAAAAAGTATTAATTTTAAAACAAAGCTTTAAATTACAATTCATACATATATAAATTATTAATATATTAAATTAAATTTCAAAACAATTCCAAATTATAACATATACCTACATATATATTACAATTTGAAAATTTATCCTTTATTTAAAACAAAAGATTTTCCTATTCACAATATATATCAATCATATGTATTACAAAAAGAATAAAATTTTATTAGCTTTGAAAAATAAATCTTATCAATGTTAAATTGTTAAAATATATTGATCAAAATTACCAGATTAAATATTTATTAACCTTTTAAAAGATTAAATTTACCAATTTAAATTAAAATTACAAAGAAAAATTATCAAATCTTTTTAATTATTAATACAGATTATTAAATTGATATTGCCTAAAATTCCGGGTCGTCACAAAAATCATTCGATAAAATATCTCAAGGTCAAAAATATCACTACTCAACATCCCTTAAAGTCATAGTATCATACGACCCAATATGAATTTAAAAATAGTATTCTACGACCATCCAATACGTAAATTACAGGTCGTTACATTCCCCAAAGAATTGCCTCTTATCCTATGTGTATCCTTCCCTTTGGCTTTTGTAAGGGCATCCTTGGCCTTTTAAAGGCCATTCTTATCTTTTTTTCCTAAGTGTCCATTTCTATGTATTTCTCCTTCAGCTCATCAAGTCCTTTCTTGTACTTCTCCTCCCTTTGATGGCCGAGCTCGATGTTCCCCTTGAGTTTTTGAAACTTAACTAATGAACTTATCAGTGCTAGTTCAGAGGACTCAACTCGATAATGCAACTCCATGTCCAAGTTGCATCCCTGCATGAAATGAAGAAACAAATAAGTAATAATTCGATCGATGTAAAAAATTTAATTAGAAGTGAGATCAAACTAATACATAAAACAAGCTTTTATGAAGACTTTGGAAAATCTCAGTACTAGGTGGCTCTGAGACTAGGGGAAGCAATAAAGAAAAAGGAGTAGAGCCAAAGGTCATAATATCGTTAATTATAAGCCACCCCATCTGCTCAGCCAAAGCAGAAACAACACTACCTTCTGGAAAGGCAAGAAGCTCTAAGAACCTGAGAGCATGTTGAGAGAAGGCATGGCAGGAGTGTCGACAGAAGGTGTAGGAGGAGGAGGAGTAGGACAGCCTATGGATACCTACCTCCATCATTATTTGTAGGAGGGTTAACCTTCTTTCTCTTATTTAGCTTCTTGACCATGAACGAGTCAAGAAATTCGGACATTACACTTATGTAAATCAATAAACAATGCATTTAAAGGCACGTGCAGTGTTAAAAAAGAGATAAAAAAAGGGAAATTAACCATTACTCGGATCCATATAGAAACACATATGTATTATAGCGCATATACACTAACATGTTCATGCAAATAAAAAATATACCGTGTGGTGTATAAACGAGAAAAGTGATGTTGCATGTCTAAGAAACAATGTTTGCATAGTAAAGCTTTAGTAAAAATGTTAAAATCTTTGCTAATATGTTTATCTAAGCTGAGTATCCTACTTCTGCATACTCAAAATAATTCTGATTCCTCGTTGGAAAAATTGGGGCTTTTCATTGGAAAAAAGAGGGAAAGAGAAGAAAGAAAAAAGAGAGAAAGAGTATACAAGTCAGCATAGTTTAAAATAATAAAAAAATGATAAGAAGGTGATAATAATAATAATAAGAGATCTAAAAGAGGGTATAAAACCATCTCGATTAGAAACATAGAAAAATTGGCTCGCCAATTTTTGAATCCTACAGAAGAAACCAAAAAGGTAGTTTTCAAAGCCTGAACATAATAGAACCCATGGTAGCCTGCAGCAGTATTTTTGCAAATTGAATACATGAATAGCAGCTTGCTACAATTAGGAGGTATAGGCAGACGCTTAGAATACAGAATAGAAGTGAATGTGAGTAGATAGTAAGAAACAGGAGACAGTTGGATTGGGGATAAATTGATGATACTTAACCATTCCCTAATGATGGGATGAAGTGAAAGCTAGAACCCATTTCGGATGTGTTATGATGTTACAGTAAAAAATCCTTCTGGGGACATATAAATGTGACTGGAAGGATAGGAATCCTAAGTGCATAGTACCTAAACCCAAAATGACTTAAAGCTCATTGTGCTTGATTTTCTTTACAGATAGCTGAAGGCAATTCAATAAATGAAGTTGAGCGCCTACTCGAAGTGCTTAGAAGATTGTCCTGAGCCATGAGTAATTGAACAGAAAATTGATAAAATGGGAGATTTTTTTGGAGTCTTAAACAAAAATAGAACGACAATATGTATGCAACATCAAATTTCCAAAAAGAAAAAAGGCTAATCAACTAGTCAAACATAATCATAGTCAATCAATCAAATTAACCCAACTCGAGGATGAATAAAAGAATTTACTAAGTGATAAATAAATAAAATAACCCATATAGACATTTCACCAAACACATTCAAGGTGTGAATGCGCATAATAATAACAAATCTAAAGGAAGAGGAAGGATGTAAAGGAAAATATATGGGAGAGAAATAAAAATGGAAAAGAAAAGTCTAACTTGTGATTTGAAATGGGTTACGAACTGGAGCAAGGAGCATTGTGAAAGAAAAAAAAGAGAAGAACCGCTTCAATTTGAAATTAGAATTCTCGAGTAAGTAAAAGGGAAATGAAAAGGGAAAGAGGAATTTGTGTTGTTTTTAGTAAAACAATCTCACCTAAAACTTTAAAGACATGATAATCAATGACCATTATATATTTTAATAATGACAATCCCAAATACACAAAGAATGTGGAGGATTTGTTTAAATTCGAAACAACTCGTGTATAATGGTTAGAAAGATAGCCATTTAGAATAAGACATGTGTAAAGAACATTAAATGCGATGTGATTGAGTAAACAATTAAGATAACTGGGTATGAATATGACAAGTCCACACTAATACACATTAGCGCAGACTTTGGGGAAACTGTTACACCCATTTTTCTCCTATAAACATGTGTAACAAAGATCTACGAAATAAGCACATAAGAACTGCGTAGCCCGGGGGAAAAAAAGCAAACTGACCACATCTTCACCAAAAGGAAAGAAGTGCTAAATTCAGACACGTTCAAACTCAACCTACTACATTCAGGGATAACTATACAAATATGCAGCCCATATACGATAAATGATGTAAAAAGGCAATCGAAGATGGAAGACACTACAGCAGTTAAGCCAAGTAAATGACATGCCATGCAATATCAACAAATTAATTGCACTGATATTTCAATAATATATAGTGGGAAGCAAATAGTGGGAAGCAAATAAGGAGGCCTCTCCTTCAAAAAAACCAAATAACTACCGCTTACAAGCAAAAATAAACCTAAAGAATTCATCTACGAACAGAGGCTAAAGACTGCATCGACCTCTCCTTAAATACTACGTCACCATCTCCTTGAAGACCGGGTTGACATCTCTTTAAGGACTACATCATGGTCCCTTGAAAACTACACCACTTCCTTTAAAGACTGTGCCGCCTTTCGTTTGAAAGTCAGCTTCGCCATCTCCTTAAAGTCCACGTTGCCACATCATAGATGACTACATCAACACCTTCCTGAAATCATCGCCGACACCAACCTCGGATTCACGTCAACAACTTTCAAAAATCAATACACCATTAATTAAGGAACAACACCAACACTATAAGAGGGATTTGTCACTACATTTGAGAAGGACTGCATCGCCTAAGAATAAATTCAAAAGTTATGACACCATATGTTAGTGAAGCATGGTCTACGAAACGAATTCAAAACTTAAGAACTAAGTCCTCAAAGTTAAAACAAATCACCTAACTTCAAATTCAAAATTCCTTCCTTCAGCCAAATCTTGCTGCCTAAAGAATTTTCCCATACCATCAGCCACATCAGCAACCTATGCACAAATCATGAGCAACGTGATTAATAACGCATGGAAAGATCAAAAAGCGGAGGTGCATTGCCAAATTACGGGATTTGAGATTCGCATGATGTTATAGTAATACAAATAAAATGGACCGTAGCAGAGCAAGTGGCCATTGATAGTTTTCCTAAATTCTATACTAATTAACCTTGTACTCTCTACCATTATGGTTGTACTAACAAGAAGAATATAAGAAAAGCTTTTCCTAAGGACATAGGATTCCTCACAATCCAAATCATGTAAATTTATATATCATTTGTTAGAACATCGAGTTTACGATTTCGATGATGACAGCTATACGATGGAAATCATATATATATATATCATACACAGATACAAAGCAAGGCAAGACGATGACTAAAGCGTTAAAGAAATTCATCTACAAAGTTGCACGAAGATCGAAAGAACAAACACTCAAGAACGAACCCAAAAAAACCTCACTTGACAGGTTCAGATGTTTGAATGCAGAACTTCACACGTTTTAACGTAGATGCTGGACTAAAATTAATAATAGGTTCCGGACGTCTGAAACTGGGCTCGAGGCAAAAAATTCAAATAACAACTGTCATCTCCGAAAAAACACAACTTCATCTCTCCTCCGTAACTCTTCACCAGTGAACAGTGATGACTCTAGACTGAAAGGGAAGAGATGTGACTACTAGAAGCAACTTTCTACAACCATATAAACAAGAATCAAGATGAATCAAAGACCAACTTACTCACTTACTTTCTATCTTAATCATCTCTTGTTCTAATCATCTACTTGCCATCCAATCTGTAGATCTGAGATCATACACTTCTATAATCTCTCGAACAATATTGTATTCAATCATTCAAGAGATATAGGAAGTTCAATTGTACTATAAACTCAAAATTCGTGTAATAGAAGAATACATAGTTGACAAAGAAACACTGCTATTGCAAGCCTGTTCCACCGGGTGAAGTAAGGGTTATTTGGTGAAAGAAATTCTGAAGAGGAGCTTCTGGACTGGACGTAGGACGGGAGGTCCGAACCAATATAAAAACCCTGGTGTGATTATTCTTATTTACATTCTTTACTAATTGTTAAACTATAGTTTAATTTAGTTATATACTTGTCATTTGTATAATCGATCTATCATAAGTTAGTCATTCAATTGGTATCAAAGCGAGGTTTGATTAAAAGTATTGTAACAAGTTTTTGAATCACCAATATGGAAAGTATCTTTCAAGAAGGTCAGTCTATCGCACGTCCTCCACTATTTAATGGCTCAAACTATGCATATTGGTCCACTCATATGCGTATTTTTTTGGAAGCAAATGGTCTAGAAATATGGTCTGCTACAAAATAAATATGAAGCACCTAACACTTCTATGAACACTTTGACCGATACACAAAAAACCTTAGCATCAAACAATGCTAAAGCTATGAACGTTTTATTTTGCTCTCTGGATAAAAATGAATTTTCACGTGTCATGTTATACACAACTGCATTTGACATTTGGCGTACCTTACAAATTACACACAAAGATACAACAAAGGTCAAACAAATTAAGATTTCAATTTTGCAAAACCAATTCTCTTCATTCAAAATGAAGCAAAATGAAACTATTATTGACATATATTCTTGATTTTAAACTATCCAACATGATCCTATGGCATTAGGAGTTAAGTTCACTGATTTTGATTTACTTTCTCGAATACTCAACTCTTTAACATCGGATTGGGAAAGGAAGGTATTAGCTATTCAAGAAGCTAATGATCTCTCTACTCTCAAAATTGAAGAGTTGATAGGAAGTTTAATGTCCTATGAAGCTAACTTACATGCTAGAAAAGAACAAAATGTTGAAAAGAAGAATATAGCATTTCAAGCAAAGAATGATGACTCAGATTTGGATGAAGAAGAGATAGTTTTCATTGCCAAGAATTATAACAAATTCAAGAAATTTAGAAAGATGACCAAATTCCAAAAAGAAGGGAAGTCTAACGCAACAAATCTATCTCAAATCAAGTGCTATGAATGTGATCAATACGGACATATGAAGAAGGATTGCCCTAAACTCAACATGAGAAAAAGAACAAATTTGAAAAATTTAAGAAGAAAAGAGCTTTTAAAGTCATTTAGGACGATTATGATTCATCATCATCTTCCGAGAGTGATAGTGATAGCGATGGAGAACAAGCTAATGTATGTTTTATGGTTAACACTGATGAGGTATGTCCTTAACTTAGCTATAATGAATTATTAGAGTTAAGTATTGAACTTGATGACAAATTTAGACAAATAAAAAAATTAAATAAAGAACACCTATCCAAAATAAAGCGATTAGAACTAGAAATTGAATTACTAAGGGATGAAAAAGTTATTTTAGAAGAAGAATTAGAGATTTCACAAGAAAAATGTAAAAAATCCATCGAATATGATACACAACTTAGTGAAATAGATAAAATAAAACTTGAGAATAATAATTTGATTAAGGAAAATATTGAAATAAAAAGTAGTGTAGAAATTTCAAAAAATGAAATTTGTGAATCAAAGGACAAACTAAAAAAATTACTAACAATGTTTCAAAGTTTAACAAAGGAAAACAAGATCTTGATAATTTAATTAAAATTTCAAAACCCTTTGGTAATCGAAATGGATTAGGAGTTAAAAAGAATTCACTAAAGAAAAGAGGTAATACTATAAAGCAAAGTACATTGTATCAAAGTTTCAAAAATACACCAAAGTTAAGTAAAGATGTAAAATCTAAAAATATAAAAATTTGGATACCAAAATCTAATTGCAAGTTATTAGACAAAAATATATTGATAGTTTTCTATCAAGTGTAGTATTTAACAATGATTATATTTTTAAAGGACCCAAACCCACTTGGGTATGGCTACCCTCCCCGCCTAACATTTAGGACCCTAATAAAAGAAGTGGGTACCAATTGAATAATTTTTGTTTTATAGTTACCCAAAAATAAAAGCAAGGAGAAATGGATACTCGATAGCGGCTGCTTAAAACACATAACCGGGAATGCCAAGATGCTCTCAAATATAAAATATATCAATGGAGGCACTGTAACCTTTGGAGACAACTCAAGAGGATATGTCGTCGAAATTGGACAAGCCATAAACATCGGTATTTCTAACTCTCCTATTATTTCTAATGTTTTATTAGTAGAAAATTTAAAACATAATTTACGAAGCATTAGTCATCTATGTGATAAAGGTTTTCGAATAAATTTCAAGAAAAATCGATGCAATATATTTGATAGTAATAAAAAATTATTATTTGAAGAATTTAAAAATAAAAATATTTATATTTTGAATATGAATATAAAGCAAAATTCCGATTTATGCTTAACCGCTAAGCTTAATGATCCATGGCTATAATGATCCATGGCTATGGCATAAATGATTTTGTCATATGAATTTCAAATATATAAATAAATTATCAAAACATGAACTATTAGAGGTTTACCAAAAATAAATTATAAAATAGACATTTTGTGTGATGCATGTCAAATTGGAACATTAAAAAGGAGTTCTTTTAAATCTAAAAATCATATTTCAACAAAACAACCATTAGAATTGTTACATTTAGATTTATTTGGTCCTACTCAAGTAAGATCAATAAATCAAAACAAATATGTTTTTGTAATTGTTGATGATTTTTCAAGATATACATGGACTTTGTTTTAAAACATAAAAGTGACACTTTGGTATGTTTAAAATTTTTGCAAAAAGAATTAAAAATCAAATGAATTTGAAAATTAAAAATATTTGCAGTGATCACAGAGGGGAATTCGAAAATAAACATTTTACAAACTTTTGCAATAAAAAAGGAGTTAATCATAATTTTTCAATTCCACGTGTACCACAACAAAACGGTGTAGTTGAATGAAAAAAATCAAACATTACAAGAATGTGCAAGAACAATACTAAGTAGCAGTAATCTACCGAAACATTTTTGGACCGAAGCTATTGCTACAGCTTGTTATGTTTTGAATAGAGTGGCACTACGACCAGCGATAAAATACATGTGTTATGAAATATTTTTTGGTAAGAAACCTAAGGTATCATATTTTACGACATTTGGATCAAAATGTTTCATATTAAATACTAAAGACAATCTAGGAAAATTTGATTCTAAGGCCGATGAAGGAATATTTGTTGGCTATTCGGATCGTAGCAAAGCTTATAGAATTTATAACAAAAGGATAAATATCATAGAAGAAAGTTTACATATTTCTTTTGATGAAAATTTTGTAACTACACAAATTAATGGCAAAGAAGTAGTACATCCAAATGATTCTTCTAACACACCTCACAATAATAATGAAGCCATTGATCAAAATAATACTTTAGTTTCACCTCCTAGGATTTTAAAGAATCATCCTATAGATAACATCATTGGAGATTTAAATTCTAGAGTAACTCGAAATCAACTAAATCAAATAAGTCATGTTGCATTCGTTTCAAATTTTGAACCAAAGTACTATAACAAAGCCTCTAAAGACGATTTTTGGATTTTAGCTATGCAAGAAGAATTAAATCAATTCGAATGAAATAATGTTTGGGAACTCGTTCCAAGACCAAAAAAACAATCCGTCGTTTGGAACTAAATGGGTATTCAAAAATAAAGCCGATGAAACTGGAAATATAGTTCGAATAAAGCACGGTTAGTAGCACAAGGTTATAATCAAGAAGAAGGAATTGATTACGGTGAAACCTTTGCATCGGTAGCTAGATTAGAAGCTATACGAACTTTACTCGCTTTAAAAAAATTTAAATTATATCAAATGGATGTCAAAGTGCATTTTTGAATGGTCATATCAAAGAAAATGTTTATGTCAAATAACCACCATTA
This sequence comes from Allium cepa, assembly GCA_030765085.1. Classification (NCBI taxonomy): domain Eukaryota; kingdom Viridiplantae; phylum Streptophyta; class Magnoliopsida; order Asparagales; family Amaryllidaceae; genus Allium; species Allium cepa. The sequence continues at coordinate 1,051,534,734 of CM060941.1, forward strand.
TTTGAACATGAAAAATTTCCAAATCATGTTTTTAAATTAAATAAAGCATTATATGGGTTAAAACAAGCCCCTAGAGCATGGTATGATAGGCTTCAAAATCATTTAATTTCATCAGGATTTCAAATTGGTAAAATTGACACGACTCTATTTATTGAAAGAGAAAACGATGATATTTTAGTAGTTTAAATTTATGTCGATGATATCGTATTTGGAGCAACCAAAGAAAATTTATGTGTACAATTTTCTAATATAATGAAAAATGAATTTGAAATGTCACACATGGACGAATTAAATTTCTTTTTAGGATTGCAATTAAAGCAACTAGAAAATGGTATCTTTATACATCAATAAAAGTATTGTAATGAACTATTAAAACGTTTCGGTAAGGATAAAACATCTAGTAAACCTACACCTATGAGTACAACGGTTTATCTGGATAAAGATGAAAACGGAAAAAATTTTGAAGAAAAATTATATAGGAATATGATTGGTTCGTTATTATATTTAACCGCAAGTCGACCCAATATAATGATGAGTGTTTGTCTTTGCGCATGTTTTCAAGCAAAACCAAAAGAATCTCATCAAAGAGCCGTTAAACGTATTTTGAGATATCTATCTAATACGAAAAACTATGGACTATTCTACCATAATGGATCTTCCTTTGAACTTGTATCATATAGTAATGCGGATTTGGAGAATGAAAGACGGATAGAAAAAGTACTAGTGGAACGTGTTATTTCATTAGACAATCTCTCGTCTCATGGTTTAGTAAAAAACAAAATTGTGTTTCTTTATCCACCCGCGAAGCCGAATATATTTCAGTGGCATTAGCATGTGCACAAGTAATTTACTTGCAACAAAACTTAAAATATTTTGAAAAAATAATTGAAAAATCCTCGATTTATTGTGATAACACTAACGCAATCAATCTATCTAAAAATTTGGTAAATCTTTCTCGAACTAAACATATAGATATATGACACCATTGCTTAAGAGATAGATGAAAAAGGAACTATAACCTTAGGATAAGTTAACACTGAAAATCAGATAGCCGATATCTTTATAAACCGTTAAACGATTTTGTAAAATTACGACGAGACTTAAGCACTTGTTCACTTAATGAATTTTTAAACAAAGAAAAATTTCTTATATCCACAAGTTTTTAGCTGATTAAAAACCTTTAAAAATTTAGACAATAATTTTGGACCATCAAAATGCTACCTATTTTTATATTTGGATTGTTATAAATCTAACTTTCAGAAGTTTCTCTTTAAAAATATATACCAAATATAAAATTCAAAATGTCATCTCAAGAAATAACTACATATAATTCTGGACCATCATCCTCAAACGTATCTACCCCCTCTCTTCGTACTCCTTCACCTCCTCATTCTCCACCCTCTCCTGACTTACCAAAAAGTCGATGGGGATTATCTCCTCTACTGAAGAAAGACAAACGAGAAAACCGCCTACAATCCACGAAAAACTTGATGAAATGTCACATTATCAATTCGCAATGATGGTGCTCAAAAGGAAATATACTTTAGACAGGAAGGAACAATCAAACATTTGAACTTCCTAGAGAAGCTCTATATGCTATATGTGGTCATTCTCCAACAAAGAAGTGTTTACATAAAAAATCTCCATGCTTTATTGAAACTCCTAGAGACGAACCGTCGACTTCGTCGCCCAAAGCTCCTTCCTGGTCCCCAATCAACTATGGTCATTCCATCTATGAACCAAATTCATGGAATCGTCAGGAATGGAACCAGAACAAATAAACTACAACATTTGAAGACGATTATATACATATATATTTGTTTATGTTGCGAGTAGCTTAGTTGCAAATCTTCATTAGTATATTTCTTTTCAGGTTGTATTTGTTTTTCATTTGGGCTTTAGTCTGTTGGGCTGTCCACAGCTCATATATATATATATATATACACACACATCTTTGTATCGTTTGTGATTGGTGAGATCGAATAAATAAAAGTTTTTTCCCTCTTAATTTGTAACATGGTATCAGAGAAGCTTGATCCAAAATAATTCCTCGTTTATTCTCCCTCCTATTTCCTGATCGATTCTCAACATGTCGGAAGGTAAGTCGATCATGGATGTAATGCCTGTAATTTCGAAAATTACTGAGCATAAATTGGGGGAATCAAATTATTTTGATTGGAGCAAGACTATTCGACTCTACCTTCGAAGTATTGATAAGGATGATCATCTTCGAAAAGATCCACCTGCAGAAGATTCAAATGTTAAAGAGGATCAGGTATGGCTTAGGGATGATGCTAGGCTATTTCTTCAAATTAGGAATACTATTGACAGTAGTATTATTAGTTTGATTAACCATTGTGAGTTTGTGAAAGAGTTGATGGATTATTTGGAATTTATGTATTCTGGAAAAGGAAATCTAAGAAGAATGTATGATATATGTAAGTCATTTTATAGAGTAGAGAAACAGGATCAGACATTAATGAATTATTTCATGAATTTCAAAAAAATTTATGATGAATTTAATCTGTTATTGCCTATAAGTTCGGATGTGAAAATTCAACAACAACAAAGGAGCAGATGGCTATTATGAGTTTTCTTGGAGGCCTTCCATCCGAATTTGATTCAGCTAAAGCACAAGTATTGTCTGGATCTGATGTTAAATCTTTACAAGAAGTATTTAGTCGAATTTTGAGATCTGATAGTTCAAGTAATCAAAACCCTACTACATCTAACAATAGTGCTCTAATTAGTCAACGAAATTCTGGAGGAATGTTTAGATCTGAAAATAGAGTTATGAACTCTTCAAACTCATGCTCTTATTGCAAAAAGACTGGACATACATATCAAAATTGCTGGAAACTTGCTAAACAAAGACAAAATAATGGAAATAGTGGATCATATAATAATAAACGGCAAAGTTCACCGAATCAGACTGCAAATGTTGTAAAGAAGACTGAAGATGGTTCTGTGTTAGTCAATGTAAAGGAATATGTGAAGTTCACTGAATACAAAAAAGGGTCGAAGAATGCATCAAATTCTGTATCAACAGTGGCTAGATCCAACAGGTGGATAATTGATTCAGGGGCAACAGATCACATGACAGGTAACTCACATTTATTCACTGAATTTCAAGAGAATAAATGCGCTCAATATATTACATTAGCTGATGGCTCAGTAGCAAACACAAATGGATCTGGGATTGTTAATCTCACTTCACAATTGTCATTAACCTCAGTCTTACATACTCCAAAGCTAGCTTTTAATCTGTTATCAGTTAGTCAGCTAACCAGAAAGATGAATTGTTGCATATCCTTTTACCCTAATCATTGTGTATTCCAGGAATTAAAGAACATGAGGATTATTGGTAAACGTTATGAGCAAAATGGGTTATATGTGCTGGAGGAGGATCAATCTATTGCTGTAGCCTGTATAAGTAAAGATGAAGCACTCAAAGTTCATTGTCAATTGGGTCATCCATCTTTACTTAATTTCAAAAAATTATGTCCTGAATATAATTCTCTACAAGTTCTAAATTGTGAGTCATGTCAATATGCTAAACATCATAGGTTGTCTTCAAATCCAAGAATAAATAGAAGAAGTAATTCTATATTTGATCTTGTTCATTCTGATATATGGGGACCATCTGCTATCATTTCTAAGCCTGGTTTTAGATACTTTGTCACGTTTGTGGATGATTATACACGCACAACATGGTTATTTCTTATGAAGAGTAGATCTGAATTATATTCTATTTTCTGTAAATTTTACGCTGAAATTGAAAATCAATTTAATACTGCGATTAAAACTTTGAGGAGTGATAATGCTAAGGAGTATACATCTGAATTATTACAGAAGTTTATGAGTGGTAAAGGTATAATTCATGAGACTTCATGTATAGATACTGCTTCTCAAAATGGTGTTGCACACGTAAAAACAGGCACTTACTAGAAACAGCAAGAGATTTAATGTTCCAAACAAATATGCCAAAATATTTTTGGGCTGATGTTGTGTCAACTGCTTGTTTCCTCATAAATAGAATGCCATCATCAGTGCTAAATGGTGAGATACCGTATAAAATCTTGTTTCCAGATAAATTGTTGTACCCAGTTAAACCTAGATTATTTGGATGTACTTGTTTTGCTAGAGATGTCAGGCCAAATTTGTCCAAACTTGATTCTAAGTCTGTTAAGTGTATATTTGTGGGATATTCACGTGTTCAAAAGGGCTATAGATGTTATTGTCCAAGTCTTGGAAAGTATCTTGTGTCTGTTGATGTAACATTTCATGAAGACATACCTTACTTTCAAGCTTCGCAAAATTTATCAGAAAATACTCAACAGGAGAATGATGAAGTCGATGATTTTCTTATATACACTTTGAATGATAATACACAAGAAGATGCAACTGTTGCTCAATCAGAAATTCCAGTCCATGAACCAATTCCTACTATTGATCCAGAACTAAATCTCCCTATTGCTTTGAGGAAAGGTAGGAGACAATGTACATATCCTATATTATCATATGTGGCATATGATCATTTACCATCTCAAACATGTTTACTTCTCAAATCTCTTGATAGTGTGACTACACCAAAGAATATCACTGAAGCTTTATCTGATATTAAATGGTATGATGCTATGGTAGAAGAGATGAATGCTTTGAAAGCAAACAAAACATGGGATTTGGTTAAATTACCTCAAGATAAGAAAGCTATTGGGTGTAAATGGGTTTATTCAGTTAAGGTCAATCCAGATGGAACTATTGCAAGGTATAAAGCCAGACTTGTGGCAAAGGGTTATGCACAAATATATGGGGTAGATTACTTGGAAACATTTTCTCCAGTGGCTAAGATAACTTCAATTAGATTACTCATTTCTCTGGCAACTGTGTACAACTGGAGACTGCATCAATTAGATATTAAAAATGCTTTCTTACATGGTGACTTACAAGAAGAAATGTACATGTTTCAACCTCCTGGATTCAAGGTTAGAGCTGAAGATGAGTTGGTGTGTAAGATGAACAAGACCTTGTATGGACTAAAACAGAGTCCAAGGGCATGGTTTGGAAAATTTAGCAATGTTGTGGAGTCATTTGGTATTATCAAGAGCAAGTTTGACCATTCAGTATTCTATAAGAAATCTGGTGCAGGTATCGGTTTTTTGGTTGTTTATGTTGATGATATTGTTATTACAGGAAGTGATGAAGTAGGAATCATCTCCCTAAAAAAGTTTATTCATAAGCATTTTCATACTAAAGAATTAGGAGAATTGAGGTATTTTCTGGGTGTTGAGGTTATCAGAAATAAGGAAGGAATATTTTTATCTCAAAGAAAGTATATTTTGGATATATTAAGTGAGACTGGAAAACTTGGAGTGAAGCCATGCAAAGTTCCAATGATACCAAATATTGATCTGTCAGTGGAAGGAGAAGTGTTCAATGAGCCTGAAAGATATAGAAGGTTAGTTGGAATGTTAAACTATCTCTCTGTAACCAGACCTGATCTGGCTTATGCTGTTAGCATAGTGAGTCAGTATATGAATGCACCAATTGTGCATCAATGGAAAGCTGTTGAACAAATATTAGGGTATTTAAAAGGAACTGTTGGACATGGTCTTATGTATTTGAATCATGGTCATACAGAGATAGAGTGTTTCTCTGATGCAGACTGGGCTGGTTCCAGAGTGGACAGGAAATCTACAACAGGTTATTGTGTGTTTGTAGGAGGGAATCTAATATCATGGAAGAGTAAGAAACAAAATGTTGTGGCTCGATCAAGTGCAGAGTCTGAATACAGGGCTATGGAAAAAGCGGTATGTGAAATTATGTGGGTAGATCACTTAATGTCTGAAATTGGTTTTGAAGTCCAGAAGCCAATTACTTTGGGTTGTGACAATTAAGCTGTTGTTTATATTGCCTCGAATCCAGTTTTTCACGAGAGAACTAAACATATTGAAGTGGATTGCCACTTTGTTCGAGAGAAGATGCAGCAAGGTTTGGTGTGTGCTAAGCATATTGGAACAAAGGAGCAAACTGCTGATGTGTTTACTAAGGCAATTGATGGAAAGAAAATGGAGTATTTGAGAAGCAAGTTGTGCATGGTGAATTTACATGCACCAACTTGAGAGGGGGTGTTGCGAGTAGCTTAGTTGCAAATGTTCATTAGTATATTTCTTTTCAGGTTGTATTTGTTTTTCATTTGGGCTTTAGTCTGTTGGGCTGTCCACATCTCATACACACACACACACACACACACACACACACATCTTTGTATCGTTTGTGATTGGTGAGATCGAATAAATAAAAGTTTTTTCCCTCTTAATTTGTAACAGTTTATATTATTCTATTCAATAATTTTTTTCTTTCTTCACAAAAATATCAAAAAAACTAATCTGGAGTTTTTCAGACGTCTGAAAAAGATTACAGACATTTGAAATAGGAATATGAAACTACTAATAAATGTTCCCAAATGTCTGAAATCCTTTCCAGACATTTGAAGTTACTCTCTGTCCAGTATTAGCACTTCCCAGATGTCTGAGTGCTATTTCCAGACGTCTGATTCTACTCTTTGCTTCTACATTAAGCATTTTCAGACGTCTGATCCATTATTTCAGATGTCTGGAACTGAAAACGACAGTTTTTCAAACCCTATCTCTGATCGATCAATCCCCTTTTCTTATTTCTAATCATTTTGAAATCAAAATTTATCATTACCAAAATCTATTATTCGAATTTCTCACCCGATTAATGCCACCACGAACAAAAAAATGGGAAATTAAGGAAAGAAAGCAAGGAGAAGGATCCTCTTCTCAACCCTTTATGGTAACTGACACTCAAATCAAAGATTGGTTATTCCATAATCCGTCAACTATAAGATGGTTTGAAGACTTGAAGATTAAGAAGATGCATCTCAGACCCTTCTGTAACCTAATCATGTTTCCTTCATACGATACGGATGACATCTATGAGCAAGGTATCCTAAGAACCCTTGTTTCTTTTAATGCCAACGATATCTCCATCGATCAATTGGCTATATACCTTCTTTACGCTAATCTGGACAATTCATCTGTATGGACTACTGAGAATGATGAACAGTGGTTATGGACAAGAGTTTCTATGGGACAACAATCAACTTAACCCCCACTATAATTGGATTAATTTTAGAATGCTCTAATATAGGTCATAGATTATCTGAAATAGAGGATATGCGATTTAAACCTCGTCATATTACAACTCATCAATTATGGGAGAATCTAATGCCTGAATTTTCTTCCAAATTCCTTAGGCCACATGCTAGGCTCCTTATCTGAATGCTTATAAATACTATTATCCCACGATTAGGTAGCCATGAACAAATCATTAATCTTGAGCACAAAGCTTTATATGCTCTTTTTAGTCGAACTATGATTAATTGGGATCGGTTCATTTTCAATGAACTTAAAGGTTTTTGGAATAGATCTCGCCAGACTACCATTTACCCGGCGTATATTATGCGAATCCTCAAAGCACTAAACATCCCATCATACATTTTTGCTTTTGAGAAGTTACCTATCAAATATAGTGGAACAAAAATTTTCAACCTTATGCATTTGCTGGAGGAACCACCATCTTATATAACTCTTCTAGAATGGAGAAATGCACAAGATCAATCTCCTCCTCCTACACAACAACAAGAACAACAACAACAAGAAGAAGAATGTAATACAGAACTACCAAGGCAACCATCTCCACCTCCTCCTTCCTCGTTTGAATATCACTCTGATATGGAGATTTTGGAAGCACGAACTCAGCCTAATGCTAATGAAAGTATTGCTCGCTTAACTTTACAAAACCAAATGCTCCTATCTAGAAATCAAATTCTCCTTGGCAAACAAATAGAAAGGCTTGATCACACATTGTCCACCAGGCGTTCCAAAGTTGAAGACTTTATTGCTTCAGTAGTTTCCAAACTTGATCAAGCACTTCAACAAACTCGACAACCTTCTTCTGACTGGTCTACAGCTTCTCCATCTCCTCACACATTGCCAAAGACCGGTGACAAGGACAAAGGGAATTGGCCTCCCCTGGTGATGATCTACCTTGACCTCATATGGTTAATATTTTTTTGTAGTTAACTTTTATTTTTCAAATTACCGGCAAAACACTATCAATATTTTGCTATGCTTCAAGATGTAATCATAATTTTTATTACTGTTGTAATTCTGTCTGCATATTATACTTGTCTTTGCGTTATAGTTCTTTAATTATTTTTGATAATGATATAGGGGGAGAAAAATAGATATGCACACCTATAAGGGGAAATTACATTTAGGGGGAGAATCTGTCTGTAATTATTATCTAAGTACATTATATAGTTGTCATCATCAAAAAGAGGGAGAATGTTAGAACACCGAGTTTATGATTTGACGATGATAACTATACAATGGAATATATATATATATATATATATATATATCATACACAGATACAAAGCAAGACAAGATGATGACTAAAGCATTAAAGAAATCCATCTACAAAGTTGCAAGAAGATCGAAGGAACAAACACTCAAGAATAAACCCAGAAAAACCTCACTTGACAGGTTCATATGTCTGAATGCAGAACTTCAGACATCTGAACGTAGATGCTGGACTAATATTAATAATAGGTTCCAAACGTCTGAAAACAACGTTCAGACGTCTAAAACTGGCCTCGGGGCAAAAAATTCAAATAACAACTGTTATCTCCGAAAAGACACAACTCCATCTCTCCTCCGCAACACTTCACCAGTGAACAGTGACAACTCTAGACTGAAAGGGAAGAGATGTGACTACTAAAAGCAACTCTCTACAACTATATAAACAAGAATCAAGATGAATCAAAGACCAACTTACTCACTTACTTTCTATCTTAATCATCTCTTGTTCTAATCATCTACTTGCTATCCAATCTGTAAATTTGAGATCATACATTTCTATAATCTCTGGAACAATATTGTATTCAATCATTCAAGAGATATAGGAAGTTCAATTGTACTATATAGTCAAAATCTGTGTAATTGAAGAACACATAGTTGACAAAGAAACACTGCTATTGTAAACATGTTCCTCCGAGTTAAGTGAGTATTATTTGGTGAAAGGAAATTTCGAAGAGGAGCTTCGAGACTGGACGTAGGATAGGAGGTCCGAACCAGTATAAAAAGCCTGGTGTGATTATTCTTATTTACATTCTTTACTCATTATTACAATATAGTTTAATTTAGTTATATACTTGTCATATGTATAATCGATCCATCATAAGTTACTCTTTCATCATTTACTTTATCTGCACTTTTAGTTCATCGCTTCTAGCATTAGGTTTTCGTCATATTTTACCAAAATTCGAATATAAGTTGAGCTTGACATTTTAACAAGTAGTTAAAGTACAATTATATAATTATGTCAATATCCGACAACATAATTACTTTCTCAAGGCAAATTTAACATTACTTAAATTTGTTAATGCCAGATTATGGAAAGTATACATTATCGTAATTACTTTCCAATTAACATGCTATTGTAACGACCCATATTTTAGGCATCGAAGGATCGTAAAATATTATTTTTAAATTCATATGAGGTCGTATGACTCTATAGCTTTGAAAAATACCGATAGTGAAATTTCTTATATTTAGAATTTTACCAAACGATTTTACCTTTGAAATTTATAACAACTATAACTTTTGATAGAAGTTGAACAGTATCCAAGACCACTTCTACTAGAAAGATATGATGATTTTCAATTCCATAGAGGGGTCATAATAGCAATTTGGACATTCTACCTAGAATATATGGCTATTTGAAGATTGGCATTTGTTGTAGCAGCTTAGCGAATAATTAGTGAGGTTTAGGGACGGTCCCACTAAACCGTTTCGGGTTTGAAAGCTATAATTGGCTAAACCATCATCTTCGGTTCATTCTTGCCACTTCTCAAATAGATCTAAGCTCCCATTAGCTCATTTTACATCCAAAACCTTCTCTTTTATCCTCAAAATCAAGTCTAAATCATAGGCTAACGGTAGACTAGCAAGGGTATCCACTTGAAATTTCAAATCTACACATTTGAGGAAGGAAAATTACATCTTTCCTTTTCATATTCGAATTTGCATGCAAAACCTGGATTTTGGAGGTTTTGGTGGGTGATTTGTCATCTCTCGCCTTATTATATATGCAGCTATAGGTTTTAGTATGTTCGAACTCATTTTAAAAGTTAAAATCAAGTTTTGAGACTGTTTTTAAATTGAAACCTGTAGTAAAAACGAATTTAAAATATTTTAAATGTTCTAATTATGTTAATTTGTTGTATGGTTGCCTTGATATATGTTGGGATAAGTTATAGACATATTATAGGATGATTTGCCATGAATTGTTATACGTTTTTATGTTTGAATTTTGTTTGGTGCATGTGTGGTGTTTGCTTGTATGCTTGCATAGTTGAAAACGTTCAATGAAGCGACATAGAGTTAGGAACCATGAGTCCAGGCTTCGACAGATTGACTCGAGATCGTTGAGAGTTGTATTATTGCATATGGAATGCACGAGGGTCAAAGAACAGAGCATAGTGGTGAAATCGATATGAAATTAGGAATCAGAGATACTATAGTATTTTGGTTAGGGGGTATTGGTTCCGCATTGGTCGGCTCGGGCTTGGCTTTTTTCAGCATAGGGATGGTCCAATAGTTGGCTTCATTTGGCAAAGGAAGACCAGATAAGAAATCATGTTCGGTGGCTAGTTGGTTTGGTAGTTTCATGATTTGACTGTGGAAGATCAAACATGAAATTCTGTCCAGTAGTCGGTCATGGGATACTGTCCAATAGCTACCTTCGTCCAAGTGCCGAACAAGGAGTTGTGTTCAGTTGTGGGGAGTGCCAAACGATATTCTCGATCCAGTGACGGTGATTTGGGAATGATTCTCATTGAACAAGGTGATTGGTACAGGGTGTTGCTTGTAGGTTGGGCAGTATGGTTTTGGTTTGGATGCGGAGGAGGTCAGGTGAGGCTTGGGCTTTGAGGGGTGCTCCGAGTAGGGAAAAGAAATAAACCGAATGCAGTTTTAGTTTGCTTCAGGGAGTCAGACGAATGATGAAGCGAGGACGTGAGGCTTTCATGCAATGACTTTGGCACCATAGTACGATGGCTCTACCACTTACGATGGGTGTCTAGTGGCATTCTGAAGATGACGGCTTAACGATTGGTGTCATGATGGTAATCCACAAGGGTAGGTTCAATGATTAGGCTTGTGAATAAGATTTATGACCGTGTTCTACTATGGTGATAGTCGTGATGGAATAATGATTGAGTTCCATTATAGAGACGCGTGCAAAGGGGTCATTGATAACTTGGAGGTTTCTAATGTGCTTGTAAAGAGGGGTATGTAGGTACCTCCCACTTGGGTTTGCGATTATGTCCAGATCTTACAATAGTATGTTACCCTGAGCTTTTGCGATTGTGTGCTTGGTTCCTAGCCTTATGAAGTGACATGGATTCGAGCACCAATAAAGCCGGGATTTCAATTGAGTCCCTAGTTTATGATTGTGCCATATGAGTTATCAAATATTCAATGCGCACGAGTAATGACGAAGATTGTTTGTTGGATGCTATGTTTGCCATGGTTGTTTACCACTCTAGCTGTCACACGGCGTAGGTAACCTAGATATTAGACATTGTACTTTGACAGTGCACTTATATGGTAATGCTAGTAGATTAGCATATACTAACTATTATGTGCTAACTCTTTGGATATAGAGACAAGTCAAGTATGATTCTTCATACCTTTTGCCTCTATTTACTATATACAATTTTTTTAGTATTTTTGTGATGATGTTCGCTCGCATAAGACTGTTGTCTGATCAAAGGTTTTTTGCTTTGCTTCTAATTATCTTGGATACCCTTAAATGAGTAGATTAGGGATAATAGGTCTGAATAGCATATGGAGCTGTAGGAGTACGAGTAGAAGGCTACGCTTTCATATATCTACACTTTGGAGTTTAATATCGCTTATATTCCGCTATGACGTACTGTGGAACTATGTCAGTACTTGTAATTTGAGAGATTTTTATCGAGTTTATTTAGAGACCTGAGATGTATAAACTCTTTTATTTCAGTTTGTGTGATTTATGACTTGATGCACTCTGATGTTCTTATTTATGGTTTATCTTATTATATTACAGTCTCATCTATTTTGCGTCTATTTGATTATTATATTTTATTTATCACTATGAGACGTTCTATAGGTTCTAATCTTGGATTTATATACTTTACACTATTGGCTACCATTCTGCATCAGTCGGGTACCTCCATAGCGTGTTATATAGGCATAATGGATACCAGAAGTGTAGTGAGGTCGTCATAGGTATTATGGGACTAAAATTATCATCAAAAGTCAAAATTCGAATATCATCCACCTTCAACTTGATTAGTCCAAATATAAAATCCTTAGTTCAATAATAATAATCATTATTAACTGTATTGCTATAGCCAGAGACTTTGAATTTGAGTTGACTGTAGTTGATCATGATACTAACCTTATATAACCGAGGCGACGAATTATCTATTGAACAATATTTCACTTCCAATGCTTCGATTCAAACCCAATTATAATCGTTCGATGGATGGCATTCCATGACTTAACTCTAATCAAAGTGGAGTGTCCTTATTGAAGTTTGATGTTATTCTCAAGTCGAGAGAATGGTTTGACAATTTCACTTTAAGATTCTTTATTTAACCTTCTTATATTAACAAGTAGAAAACTCTTAAGTGCGTTGTTCCATAATTATCCAATAACCATCGTATGTTACCCCTTGGTGCCCCCAACAACCATGAGTAATATGTTGCTTAACATTGGAGGGCATTACATACTCTAGTCGCAACGGATGTATCAATTTCCTATCTCAAAACCTTTTTTCTAGGAATATTTATAGCAATATGTTTTTTCAACTTGATAAATTTCTTATTACTACAACATATTACGATTACTGTCACATAAAATATTACTTAAGGATTTTCTATTCAATATATACTTAAATTAAATAATTAATTAACATATCAAGATATGACAAGAATGTAATAGAAAGATAAATGCCTTTTATTTTGAATGAGATTTCATCACATAGTAAATAATTTACAATAAATTGAAAAAAGGTATAGCCCTAACTCTATCATACAATGTGACCAAAATTCCCTAGTCTCGGCTTACACTATGTCCTTATGCATTTTGCCAAAAATATACAGTTTAAAGTCCTATCATTCAGATGCCATTGAGGTCTTATGCCTTTTGTAAGAAGGTGTTAAAAGTTAACCTCCAACTGCCACTTAGGCTTTATGCCTCATCGTTCTTGGTTGCCATATTAGGCCTTGCACCCATGTTTTCATATTTGACTACCACCTTTGGCCTTACACCTACTTCGCTTTCGGTTTCTAGACTACCACTTATGGCCTTACGTCTTCCAAGGTTTTCTTGATTGTCGCTCCTAGCCTTACACTAATGCTTTTAGTCTGGACGGTTGCCTCTTCAGGCCTTACGCCAATGCTTTCAGTATTGCTTGCTATACTAGGCCTTACACCTACACTTTGGGTTTTTTAACCGCCACTTCAAACCTTATGTCGTCTACTGATTCTTCTACCTAATCATTTACCATTAAGCTTTTTACTAAGCCATTTATTAATAACTTTTCCACCGACCAACTCTCAGTTATTAATATTACTTATTATATTACCACCAATGTCTTTGGTTCTAATCCCGGCTATCTCAAGCCTCAGTATATATCATTATCTTCGGAAATTCTAGTTTCAGTTTACACTCTCTACCGAGAGTTACACCATTCTCGGCAATCACCACCCTTGATCTCGTTTGGGAAAGCCTATCATAGTTTGGTTTTAGTGATTTATGAGATTAATCTTTAATTTGTATAAAATCACCTCCTCTAACCATAATTCCCTCCTTAACCGCTAACCACCTTTGGCACTCGGTTAATACCTTTGGTTAACTAACCTTAGCTTTAATGTTAGCTTTTACTAATATTTCTATTTAAGTCTTTACAATTAAGTTTTGATTTATTTACTTTTTGGTTTGGCTCTACCTCCTTCAGCATTGTCCTTCTATATATGTTGGTAACAATTTTTGCATATCTACCATTAATTTTCCACATGTTGACTTCTGATTCATTTAGTTTAGTCTTTACATAATGTTATTTTTTATTTTGTTGGCACGTTCAACATAAAAGGTGTTTGTTTTCCATTAACCTAATATAAAATACTACTTTTATTAAAATAGCTTCCGACAATAGTTAATTGCCTTCCCAATCTATATTATAACCCTTTGGCAATGCTTGTTTTCTTTTGGAAATTACTTTACTTGTGTACAATGATCTTAGTAAAATCAGTCATGGTTTATGCTTGCATTACATCAAATTTCCTATATTCTATCATTTTTTCACATTTTACGACCTTTTAACAATTCATAACACTTTATTTTCTTAGGGGAATATTCTATGAGTAAAAACCCACTTCTAATAATTTGTTTCTATCATCATATTTAATTCTCATGTCTTAAAGACTACAAGAGTATGAAAATCATTAATGGTTTACTAGACCTTGAAAAATTTAGAGTAGGAAGATGGATGAGGGAATGTATTACTCACCAAAATTTCTTAGTTAATCAGGTCTCTATTTCACTTAGCTTTTATTCTTCTTTTCTTCTATTTCTTCTTCTTTCTTATTTAGGCTACAACACAATTAAAGAGATCAAGACTTTTATTTTTAGTTTATGTGAGTAATGAATCATATATACTAATGAAACGATTTGTATTATTCACTTTTATAGGTCGTCCTCCCACCATTTTCTCTCTTACAAATCCTCTATTTTCAAATATAAATTTATTAGTTGTAACAGTCACATTTAATTTCTCATTTATCTTATAATTTCAAGTAGGATTTTCCTTGTAGCACTTGATTTATACAAACATAATAAATAAATAAACATCCAATGGATATTTACCCCTTTTCATTATTTAAAATTTCTTTTTCCCTTATGGGATGTTAAAAGTGGATCCCTCCCCATCAATCTCCAACTTTGAAATCTATATTTGGCAGGTCGGTGGTGATAGTTTGAGTTCAAACAGTCCCCCTTATGTACTTTACATTGCACATTTTTCCCAAGAGATTTCTTTGCCTAGTCCTGAAGCTTCCCATTCAAAACCCCAAAGCTTACTTCAATGACTCCAAGCATTCTCAATCCATCTTCCTTATGTCATAACTCCAACTCCAATCACCTAAACGACTTGCGATTAATTTTGTAGCATCTCCAGGCCATCACGAACGTCTACTATCGATCACATTCAAAATTGAGCAACTTTGGTTTATCGTTGATGATCGACCAATGGTGATCAGTCACCCTAAAAACTTATCTTCTTTTCTGCATTTTCTAAATTAGTTACCCCTCTACTCAAAATTCCTTAACTTTAAATGCAATTCATTTACGTTGATTCTGCCCCAAAGACTATAAAACCATTGATTCTCCAAAATGCATATCGATATACCATATCCTAACCTAACCAACCTAATATATAAACGGTATCAGATGAGCTTCATATCATCATTACACAAGCAACACAATTATTATACCATCCAAAATGAGTCAAAACAAAAGATAGCATATCTGTATGAACATAAATGCAATATTTAGATCTAATCCATTTTTAATTATTAAAATTCATTCTGAAAGCATGGGTATGTTTAGATCTAGTCAAAATCGCATTTTGAACTTTAAAATATTTCAAAAAAACATAGTTTAATGCTACATTAACAATCACGGTATAGTGAGAGACATAAATCACTCACCAAATGGCCTAAATGTACAAAAACCAAGGTGAAACTGAGAAGAACAATAAATGGCCTAACTCTAATGTACCCAAACGATAGTAGTGAATTCCTTGCTAATACACTCGCTAAACTCTTATTAATTGGTTAATTTGGCTAAATAAAGTAAGGATTTATGTTGCTTTTGGCTAAGGAGATGATTATTGAGGCATTAAAATAGTTTTTTGGAAGTGGGATAAAGATTAAGGGTTGTCACATCAACTCTTATTAGCTCAAATCCCAAAATGAGTTAACGAGCTAAGTATGAACTTAAGTTTATTATCTGCTAATCTGTTTAAAAACCTCTAACTTCAAATGTCATATATCCTAAAACGTAAGTCCAAAAACCTATTTTGACTACTCTACGGAATGAGTAACCATCATATTTAACCATCATATTTTATTTGAAATTAAGTGATTTTAGATCCTAAATCTGTTTTTATCGAAATTTATAGACCTTACAAGTTTCTATGATCAAAATTGTCCAACAAAATTTCTAAGGGTCAAAAATTTCAATACTCAACATTCTTCGATACATGAAATACAGGTTGTTACTAGTTATCTGGTTAGTTAGATTTTGAAATTTTCTGAATTTGAAGTTGATTTGAATTAATACTGCATATACTTAGCATTAAGTTATATGCTCTGCTTTTTGGATTTTACTAGAATAGTATTGTTTAGTATTTCATTGGACAGTTGTCATTCATTGTAACGGATTGCTGACTTCGTCATTGTTGGCATTCAATGGATTGTTGTTGTTCAACAGATTGTTTTTGTCCAACAGATTATTATCATCCATCGGATTATTACCATTTGGTTTTGTTATGTGATATTTCCATACCATTTGGATTGTTTCCATTAATCAGATTGCCTTTGAATTGATTGTTTGACACTAATCGATTACTGTCGCTGTCCAAATTTTTTTTACTTGACATTTGTTTATTGATTATATTGAGGATGGTATTTGATGCAGAACTCTTATTCTCGATTCTTTTATGTTTGTTTTTTGTTTGAAACACTCTTGATGCTTCCCATCGTGATCCTAAGGGATGGCGTTAGAGAGTATTTCCTATTATTTTGGCATATTTCCTATTATTTAAGTTTATATTATATTATCTTATATTATATTATATCATATTAGTCTTATATTGAATTTTGTCTTTAGGTTTATAAATAAGAACCATATTATATGTTTATAATTAACTTCAATTACCGATAAAGAAGAGTAGTCATATCGTTGTTTCAACTATGGTTGCCCACACTATATCTGAACCTTAAAAGGTTTCTCCGGTCATTAATGAGATTGTATGGAATTCATATGAGCGTTCGTGGGTACATATTAAATCTGAAATGAAATATGCTTCAATGTATGCTAGTTATCAAATATATGTTGATGGAGAAGGTGAGGAACATATGTTATATTATCATGTTGAGAGGGAACAACTTGTTCATTCGTCTCTTGAGGAGGATGGTGATGAGAACTTAGATCGGAAATACCTTTACTCATGTGATTCAGTGGACTATGTTTCTAACTTGGTAGCACTTCTTTTTGATTTTATTCATGTCTTTGGACTAGTGTCAGACGATGATGATAGTGTCTTCTCCCCTAGGGAGGATACATAGTCCATCTTTTATTTTATAGTTTTGATATCCTGCCAAACTCCTGTGCTGTATTTCTTTAATTTTTTAGTGGTTTGACCATTATAAAACCAACATAGCATTCAACTACAAGAAACACTATCAATAGCGATGAATGGGGACGACCATTGACAGTCGTCGATAATATTTTCGATGACTAGCAACGGCTCATCATATTTTAATTCCCAAACTAAAGAATTGATTTTTTAATTCCCATTATGCATTTAAAAAATGTTTAAAAAAATAATGTAATTCCTAAACAAGATATTTTAGCATAATTATTCGACGTAACGACTATTTTGATTAGTTACATTGGCACTTTTGATGATATGTCTTCGCGTAATTCAAATATTTTACTTTATTTAAAATCTAACTCCTGCGATTAATCTATGTGGAGTTTAGTCGGACTGCTAAGAAACTTTGATGAACTTGGTTTTGTGTAACATTTTTACAAATTAGAATATATTTTTATACCCTTGGGTAATTAATTATGAATTTTAACTATACTTAGTATTAAAAAATTATATAAAATATCATCAGAAAATAAATTTTATCTGATCGTTTATCGAGTCTAAAGTGTATTTGACCTATTTGCCGAAGAAAATAAAGAAATAAATAACTTCATGGTGTCGGTCTCAAGTTTTAAATTTATAGTCGTTCATCGACACTCGAACTAAAAGCCCTTCGTTCGAAGGCCATACGACCTTGGATGGAGACCAAATTCGAGTCATGTATGCTTGTTAATGTGTTTATCCAATCCATGTGGTCTTATGATCCAAATTCGATCCAAGATTGTATAGCCTTTGAAAAAAAGACTTTTAGTCCGAGCGTTGGTGAAGGGCTACAAATTTAAAACTCAAGATTGACACCGTGAAGTTGTCTATTTCTTCATCATCTTATGCAAATAGGTCAAATACACTTTAGACCGACATATGATCTAATAAAATTTATTTTCTAACGATTATTTTATTTTATATTATTTTTTATTGCTAATTATAGTTAAAAATTCATAATTAATTGCCCTTTCAAAAAAATTGTAATTCATGATTTTTTTACATAAAACCAAGTTCATCGAAGTTTCTTAATATACCGACTAAAAGCGGCATAGGTTGATTGCGAGAGTTAGGTTTTCAAAATGTTAAATATTCGAATTACGTGAAGATATATCATCGAAAATACCAATGTAAATGATCAGAACAATCATTACATCGAATAGTTGTGCTAAAGTATATGGTTTATTTTTTAGGAATTAAATTACTATTTTTAAACATTTTTTAAAAGCATACAATGGATAAGAACAAATTTTTTAAAAAAAAATCAAAGTGTCGTCGCTAGCCAACGACATGTCAAGTACACAGCAAAAAAACTCACGACCTGGAAATTAATTCTGTCGCTCCCGTTGCTTTTCAAAAGCGAAAAAAATAAAACCCTAAACTCGCGACTGTCGCTCCCTCTCAATCTCCATCACCCATCATCGGCATTACCTTGGACCGCAACTACATGCCGAAATCACCAAGCTCTCTAATTCCATCTTAATTTAGGTAATTCTCTAACCCTAATTTTAGGTTTAGGGCTAACGGATATGATTATGGGTTTGAAACTGTTGATTATTGTGTATTAGTTGGTGATAATAGTGTATTACTTGATTATGGGTTTGAAATCATTTGAAATCATTAATTATTGTTTAATTGAATTAAAATTCAAAAATTAATTTATAATTATTGACTAATATATATGTTGATTGGTGTTAATAGCTGTTTATTATAATATAGATGAATTGTAAAGTATTTTTAAAATATAAAATTTGGTTAATAAATATTTAATAAGTTGAATGAATTATAAAATATTGTTTAAAATTTAATTTGTAGTTGTTATTTTGTATTTTTGGAAGTAGTTTACATAATAAATTTATTTTGAAACAAACATTGTATTAAAATCGATTTGAAAAAATTTAAATTTTTTTTTTTGAAAATAAAGGTTAGATGTTATTTTAACAAATACAACAGCAACAAAAATTAAAGCCTTTAGTCCCAAAATGCTTTAATTTATTTTGGAAAACACAACAACAATGCACCTCTTGGATGCAAAGTTATGCGTACAAGACAAAGAAGTGAAGTATTGCCGAAATTTCTAACATACAATTGTTAGTGGTAATTATAAAATAAAAAACTTCGAATTTTAGTTCACAAAATAGTTAAATTAAAAATTTAAGTAGTTAGATGAATTATAAAAGTATGTTTTAAAATTTAAATTTTGGTTAATAAATATTTAAATAGTTGAATGAATAATAAAATACGGTTGAAAATATAATTTTTAGTTATTAAAATAGTAATTTGTTTATTTTTGAAAGTAGTATTGCATATTAAATTTATTTTTAAACAAATAGTGCATTAAAATCGATTTGAAAGAATTAAGGAACAAAATAATCTTTACTTGATAATAATGGTTAAATATTATTTTAACAAATACAACAACAATAAATTAAAACCTTTAGTCCCAAAAGGATTTACTTTATTTTAGAAAACACAACAAAAACACACCCCTTGGATATAAAGTTATGCGTACAAGAAAAAGGTATGAAGTTCTGTCCAAATTTCTAACATCTATTTTTAAATTAGGTAAAATGTTCAATTAAAATTTTGACCGTAATTGGATGTGTGAAGAGCTTGCTAGTATTAAAGGTTCAGTGAAGGAATATTTTTGGAATGATGTAGTCGAATTTTTTCCATTCACTAAATCTAATAATGAAAATAACATAGATATTCGCTGCCCTTGTAATAAGTGCAAATTTTTGAAGCATTTGAAGCCAAATATAGTTATATTACAGCCGATTCAAGCTAGTTTCATGCCAAATTATTACTTTTGAGATCGTTGTGTTGAACTTGTTGCACTGATACCGTAGTGTTAGAGGATAAGATGAATATGACAAACCCAATATAGATATATTGTAAGATGCAGCATGATCAATGATCCATACCATTCAAGATGATGATGAAGACATAAACGTCGAAGAAGAACAGAGTGTGGGAGATAAAGACTCTATGATTTATTGAATGCTTCCCATTGTGGGATGGTTTTAGAAACAAAACCGAATTATCGATAACCACCGAATACACTATTATGCCATCAAAATTCAACTTTACAGAAGCTGAATTTACAGCAGTTGCACAAGCTGCAAAACGACTTATGTCACCCAATAATTTGATGTGCAATATTCATTATAAAATGAAAGTACTTATGTCTGCTTTCGGTTTGCCATATCAAAAGATAGATACATGTATAAAAGGTTTCATATGTACTGGAAAGATGACATTAACCTTAGGAAATGTAGAATATGTAATGAGGAAAGATACAAACCAAAAAAAGGAAAGAAAGTTCTATACAAGAGAATGCATTATTTGTCCATCACTCCTAAACTTCAAAGGTTATATGCATCTTTTGCTAAGGTATGCCATATGTGATGGTATAGTGTGAGAAGGCAAAAGGAAGGACTTTGATACATTAATCCGATGGAGAAGCATGAAAAATTTAGATGAGACTTTTCCCGCGTTTGCTGTTGAGAGTAGTAATGTTAAACTTGGTTTATGTATGGATGGATTTTCATCATTCTCTCTATTTGGTAGTAAATATTCACCCTGGCCAATTATCGTTGTACCTTATAATTACCTCTATGGATGTGTATGAAAATTCCATATATGTTTCTCACTCCTGTCGACCTTGGTCTTCATGATCCAACATAAGGAATCGATGCTTATTTGAAGCCTTTTATTGAAGAGTTGAAAACATTATGGCATGAAGGGGTTAATACATACAACGTTTCTAATAAAAGAATTTTTGTATGTTTTCATTTTTATTAGGGCTATTGGTAATTTCCCCACGTACACAATGCTTGTACGGCCAATCATTTAGCTTATCCTTATTGCATGAAAGAAACATGAACATTTTCTTTACTAATTAGAGAAGAAAATTTCATCGTTTGACTGTCATCAGCGTTTTCTCCATATTATTCATCCTTTTAGAAAAGATAAAAAGCTTTACAACCAACAGAGCAAAGAACTTGCGACCACCAATGATTTAGTTAAGTGAAGAAATATGTAAAATTGTAAAGGATTATACAAAGATAAATGAAATTGGAGTACAAACTGAAATTCAAGCTAAAACGATAATTCAAAATCGGAGCAAACAAAATATATTTTGGGAGTTAATTTATTGAAAAGGTCTCCTACTTCAACACAATACTGACGTGATGCAGAATATAAAATCATGTTTGATAACATGTTTAAGATAATTTTAAATGTTAAAGGAAGAGTAAGGACGATCTGAATTCAAGACATGACATAGAACATATATATAAATGCCCAAAACTTCATATGAAACCCAATTTTAGTAAAAAAATCCAAAGCACGCTATGAGCTAAATAAAAAGCAAGTAAAACTCATGCTGAAGTGGGTGGAAGGACTAAGATGTCCTGATGGGATTTCTTCTAATCTCCATAGATGTGTTAACTTTAAAAATAATAAACTAAATGGGATGAAAAGTCATGATTGCCATATCATGATGGAAAATTTATTATCCATCGTTTTCAAAGGACTGTACCCCATATAAGTATGGAGTGTTATAACACAATTAAGTTTGTTTTATAAAGAGCTTTGCTCGACTATGCTAAAAGTCGATATACATAAACCTGAAAATAATATCCCTATACTGCTATGAAAGCTAGAGAAAATATTTCCTCCAAGATTCTTTAATTTAATGGTGCATTTACCCATTCATCTTCTATTCGAAGCATTCTTCAAGTTCATGTGCAATATAAATAGATATATCCATTTGAGAGGCAGTATTGGATATCTGCAATATTAATTTTGATCTAGAATTCAAATTTAAATTCAGTTTAATTTTCTAATAGGTACTTGAATCATTTAAAGAAAAAAGTTAGACAAAAGCACGAGTTGAAAGTTCTTAAAGAAGAAGCTTCATTCTTTTTCTCTCATTATTTAAGTGGCCATGTGAATTTATCATTTGTAAGTATTCCTCATAATGTTGAGGCCATTGAACAAGAATCTTCTTGAACAATGTTATCTATTTTTAGACAATATGGTCAATCTGCTGGAAAATATGCGAAATTATGGTTAGAGGATGGAGATTAGAACACTACACACACATATGTTCTTCCCAACATCATTTGTAAGGTAGTATTAAATAATAATTCTTGATATATGAATTTCATAATTCATTCTTTTTTCAATTATACTTACATATTCAAAATTCTCAACATATGAATTTGCAGTATTTACAAATCACAACATCCGTGTGGCGATTTCAGTAAAGATTTTGCTAAATGATTTTCGAACTATGTTTATGAATTAAGAAATTTGTCAGTGATGAAGGAAGGAAAATCTTGCATTAGGATAAAAAAAGAAATGTCAACGTTTATCTAATATTCTTCATTAATGAATTTAAGTTCAACATTAAAGAATATGGTGCTTAAAAATTAACTTACAACAGTAGTGTATTTGTCAAAGGTAGTGATGATCCAAATGAGCATGTAAAAGATTTTTACAGTGTCTTAACAAAGGTTATAGAGTTGACATATTTTATACGACCTACAGAAAAGGTATTTTTATTTAAATGCAGTTGGTTCGGTAATGTTTCTGGTTTTGAAATCAACGTGCACAAAGATTATAAGCTTATTGTAATAAATCATAACTCGCATTACTACAAGTATGATCCTTTCATATTTGCCAAACAAGCATTACAAGTTTATTATGCTCCGTATTCATCTCGAAAAGATAAGCTGTTCTTAAAACAAAGGCAAGCTTTAGATTTGTTGGAAATAATATTCTAGACGAAGCAGCTTATCAAGCAGATTTTGAACCAAATAATGAAATAACAATAACCGATGAGCATACTGATTTAGGATGTTTCAACGATGAATCAAATGTTCTAATAGAAGCATTTGAGAGCACAAAGGGAAATGATATAGAGTATGAGACCGAGTCTGTATCAGAAGATGACCAACACTGATTAATAATTACTGTTGATATAATGTATATATGATGGATATTTATATAGTTTGTTGTATAATTATATTTTGAATTTCTGCTATTATTAATGATGATGGCTGCGTTGTGAGCTATGTATTATTCTGTTTTATAAATTCTATGTACTTATGAGATCTTATTCTCTTTTTTTGTTTTCTTGGAAATTCTATGTGATTATGAATCAGGCATATATTTCCTAACAATAAAATGATATGATTTTTCATTATATAAAATGATATGTTTTTTCATTATATGAAATGATATGTTTGTGGCAGATATTATGTTCAATAGGAGATCTCAACATTATATTTCGCCTGTTACTAGCGAGGTTTCCAGTGGCGTGGTTGAATGATGCTCAAGGGTGACCATGGTCCTTAGGAAATCAGGGTAAGTATCAAGTTTATTGCAATATCATTATATTTAGTGCATGTACCTTATTTGAAATTTACTTATTTGAAATTTACTAAATTTGTATCAAAATTCATATAGGGGATTTGAGCTACAACCTTTCGATTACATCCTAGCCATTTCCAAGAAGGCATATACGGGCCGGATGTCTTCTTGTTAGCCGACGTGGGATGTTATCCCATTAACTATCAAGAATGCGATGTATGCTGAGTGTTTCGTAAGTATAAATTCATAATTCATTTGAAAATAACATATTTGATCTTTGAAAACTAATATATTGTATATAATTTATATTAGTCTCAATGTATAGGCTGCAATGATGGTGGAGGACCAAGATCGGGATCTGTTCAGGATTTAATGGAACAAGAAGATGAAAAAGAATTACAGGAACACTCTCTCAGAAGCAAAACAAAAGAATAAAAAACCTAATTGGATGAGTGACAACGTTTTGGTGTATTTTCTGGCTATTTTGGAGATTGACGCCGCAAAAGTATGTTTTATAATTTTATTATATTCTGTTTAAAGTTTGTATAGTATTTAAATTAAGTTGATCATATATCTAAATTTATAGGCAATTCTGCTCGAAACTGAACGAAGAGGAATAAACATCCTATCACACACTACGGTGGATCAAAGTCCTTCCAACAATATAGGGAGGAAATGGTAAGTTTGTAAATTGTGAATATAAAATGCTTATAACATTGTTTAATCATATATAATTTCAAACGAAGGAGAATCACCGCTAGCCCACATATTTGGAGGTCTTTACTCTCACTCATGCCATCGAGCACAAGAACGACGATGGCTCGGTGTCATTTACTTAGACGGACGACAAAGCCAAGGCTATCATGGTAAATATAATTTAACTTTTTTCTTTTATTTGACATTACATAAATTATAAACTAAATGTTTATTTTAACAAAATTCAATTTCTAACCGCAAGAGAAGTTTTTCATGGAGCGAGCTCGCGTGCTTGAGGAGACTGCACGGGAGGAATTGACCCTGGAGGAGGAGGATAGAATTTTTGATTCCGTCATTGACAAACCGATGCGGAACGGGCGTTACGGTTTTGGCAATCGGGAGGTAATATTGTTTATTGAATTTAACTAATTTATAAATTTTATTTAATATTACGGATAAATTATTTATAATTAGCTATTAACTGATTCACAGGTGATGAGTTCCCAAGCTGGGTACAAGAAATCACAACAGGAAGAGGAGATTACATGGCTGAGAGATCAGGTAGCAGAGTTGCAGGATTGGCTGGTGACTTGTATGAGTTTAGATGAGAAGATCACAATGTTCATGGCTGAGCATGGGAATTTTCCTAGGTCGGGAGGTGATGATGAGGATAATGAGTAGGTATTTGACCTTTTTTTTATCATTTAAATGGATGGTTGATGGATATTTGACATATTTTTGTTTGTATATATTTGATAGATTTGATACTTGTGTTTTTTGTGGATGATTGATGGATATATGGATGTTTGATATTTTTTTGGTTGATGGACAAGTGGATTTGAAGATATGGTTGTTCTGTTTGTTGGAATATTGATGTGTATATTGATTTTTTGATATAAATTTGGTTATGTGCGATACACACACACACACACACACACACACACACACACACACACATATATATATATGATATTATGTTGTTTGGAATTATGTTTATATGTGTTGTATATGATGTGGATAGAGATATAAATGTGGATGTGTAGTTGGATGGTTGATAAATAAGCTGAAAATCAAAATCAGTGTTTTAGGTTAGCGACGGTGGATGACGGCTAGCGACAGCTTACAAGTTACATGCTAGCAATGGCTAGCTGGTATAAGCATTACTGTCGTATGGGACGACACATTACCATTGGTTGGCGATGGATTGCCGACACAAACCGTCACTAATATCATCAACGACGCTATCGCTAGAGCCGTCATTAAACTGTTCATCGACACCTATAGAGGGGACGACTTTTTCGTCGGCTAGCGATGGCTATATTCTGTCGTTATTCACAGTGTTTTTTATAGTGTTTTGTGCATGTGCATAACATCTTTTTTCCATTATTAATGACAATGACACGACCCGCTATAAAGTCGACGAGCTTTGTTAAAAGAGGACGAGTCATTAATGGTTATTAATCTGTTTCTTACTGTTGGCGTCAAAATTGATCACCAACACCCACTTGTATGTGAAAGCACCAATATCCAGTCATAAATCATAGATAGTATATGATGTAAAGAATATAGTATGAAAAATAATCAAATTAATATGAAAGCAAGTAAAAGAGACAAGATTTATGGTGGTTCGGCTAACTCTGGCCTACGCCTACTCCAGGACAATCCTTTTGTTATACCGAAATTAGATTACAGTTACAATCCAAGATTCTACAATGAAAATAGCAGAGTAACCTCTAGGTAGAAGATGAAGAGAAACAGAATGAAGATTCTTTTTCTAGAGCCAAACCTGCTGTATTTATTGATGAAACTATGGCTACATGACCTTCTCACCTGCCTACCATAACGATCGTCAAGCCCAACTCGACCAAAAATAATGATCGGCCTAGCACTACCGATCGTTATCCCTTCTCTTAACTCAATGTTGATGCTCCTTGTTCACCAGATTACACCGACCTCTCCATTCTAGAGCATACCGATCCATCTTTCTCCATCTATGTCGATCCCTTCTTTTCCCATAAGATTGCTTTCCACTTCATCCTTTGCCGATCTCTTGTTGTTAATTGAAGAATGCCAACCCATCTGATATGCCGAACCATCTCCTTCCAACTATGTTGAGCCCTCTTCTATGAGCTGAGTACATCGATCCCTCATCATTTAATAGTGCTGATCCATCCCTGACATCACATGCCGAACCATCCTTAATGAAACATGCCGATCCATCCAGAATTTCGACCCCTCCATCTTTCCAAGTATCTGAAATACACCGATCACTTTACACTGAAGTATACCAACCCCTTTGCCTTAAAGTATACCGACCACTCCTATCCCATAATACCATGTCGACCGTTATTCCTTCTCGTATGCTGACCCAAGCCATGCCGATCCCTAGCCTTCCTTCAAACCTTGCCGATCTGAGCTATGCCGATCCCTTTAACATAATTTCCTAAACCAATCAAATATGCCGATCCAAACTATGTTGCTTCTTGTCTTGCCGACCCATAATCTTCCTATTGACCCGGGCTATGCCGATCCCTTCTGTGTTGCTTTATGCCTTGCAGACCTCTACTATACCGAACCCTTTCTATGCCAAGCCCAGCTAATCCAACCCATGCCGATCCATATCACATCAAGCACTCTTATGTAGATTCTTCTTTATTAAGCCAATATCCACCTTCCAAACACCCTACATCTTTTATCCATCGACCATATTTAATTCTGGCTTCATATTATTATCCATAGTTAACTGTCCATCCACCCTTCTGAATCTAACCCATGATATCCCACCCTCGATAACCGTGAAGTCTATTGGGTTAAATTCGCCTACGTACTGCCTTGCCAAAGGCTGGTTAATACTCTGCCCCCCAAAACATGCCTTGCGATTGGAAGGCATGTTTTGAATTGCCATAAATCCAAAATCCAAAATACGTAATCCATTGATCATTAAATTATCCAACCTAGAATCCAATCTATTGCCAATCCATTTCCTTGATCTCTTCGACCAGTCGATATCCAATTCCGTATCCATTCCAAATCCATTAACCGAATCCTCGATCTCTTTGGATCATTTTATCCAAGTCCAAGACCTCTTTGGGTCCATATCCAAATCCTAATACCTCTCAAGGTCATTTAATCCAAATCCAAGACCTCTTCGGGTTCATATCTAAATCGAGGATCTCTCCGGGTCCATATTCAAATTCGGTACCTCTTCGAGTTCATATCCAAATTCAGGACCGCTTCGGGTCACTTTATCCATATCGGGACCTCTCCGCTTCCATATTCAAATCCAGCACCTCTCCGGATCCACATCCAAATCTGGGAACTCTCCCTGGTCACTTTTTCCTAGTACAGGACCTCTCTAGGTCTATATTCAAATCCGGGATCTCTTCGGATCCATATTCAAATCCGAGACCGTTCTAGGTCTATGTCCAAATCCAGGACCTCTTTGGATCACTTTATCCTACTCCAACCTTGACTCTTCTGTCGAGGGCTTATCCATGTTGTCCTTCTGCAGCCTTGACTCTTCGGTTGAGGACTTAATCCGTGGGGTATCCTACTCCGGCCTCGATCCCTAACCGAGGACTTAATCCATGAGTATCCTTCTTTGGCCTCGACTCTCTAGTTGAGGACTTAATCCATAGGGTATCCTACCCCAGCCTTGATCCCCAGTCGAGGAGTTATTCGTGTTTGAGTCCATCCTGTCGCTCTCCAATGATGGGACTTGTAACTCAAGGTCATTGCCCCGTCTCTTCGGTCAGGGCCGTAATCGTGACCTGTGTTACTTATTACCTTAATCCAAATTTAAGCATTCCAGAATCCAGTTGGCAAGATATAAAATAAAAGCCCGTACAATCGAAAAAACTAAGTAGCCATCGTATCAGAAAAACCAGAGTTTGCAGTAAATGGAAAAAACAAAATTTCATAAACCCGAGAACCATGGTTCATTGTCATCTCAGAGCATGCATAGAGACCGTCCACGGTCTCGTACATCTGTAAGTGACTTAGCCTTTTTACTAAGGGGTTTATTACTTATTCCATTCCATAAGTCCAATCAGCTAATAACAAGCTGACGATGATGCCTTGATCCAATGCCATCTTCATTTGAGGTGGGCGGTGGCTACTCATGTTCCACTGCCATGGCTTGATTCCTTTTATATTGGTTCAAATGACCATTCCTCACATGTTCCTCAATGATATCCTTCAAATGCCTACCGTCATTCGTATTGTGCTCATCCAGCTTATGGAATAGGCAATGATGCTTGCTCATATTTGGAGGGTTCCCTTTTTGTTAGCCTTTGGTATTGAAGGCGTGCTCGAGTATCTAAATAAATCCTTTCTAGAGTTCTAGTCAAATCCGTGTAAGAAGAGAATTTCGGTTCTCTCCATTGCCTTTTTTAAAATATTACTATCGTCATTCACTTCTAGTTTGCTTTTATTGTTTTTGGTTACATCTCCTGATGATCTCCCACTTTGCACGGCATTCACCTCTGGTTTTTTCGCTCATCCATCTTCCTATTGTAGGAACCTTTCTGCTCATGGTAAAACTCCCCTAAATCCATAGGTGGATCCCGTGCTAGTGAATCTTTGAACTCCGTGCCATCAACAATGCCAGATACAGCTGCCATAAAAACTGTGAATGAATCTGGACGATCCACTGATGTCACCACAACATTAAACCGTGTTAGGAAACTCCTCAGAGACTCTCTGGTCCTCTGCTTCAATGTTTCCAAACTCATCACATTCTTGGGTCTCGAGATGTGAACTCTAAATTGCCTCATAAACCTTTTGATCAATTCCGTCCACATGCCAATAGAGCCGCTTTCCAATTGCCTAAATCATAGCGCTGCTATATCCGTCAAATACAAAGGGAAGCACCATGTCATGACCTCTTCTGATGCCCCCCAGTACTTCCACGTGCCTCATGTACCTCATCAGATGGATAACGGGATCCATTCTTCAATCATATGTCTCCAGTATCGGTGGTTTGAAATCTGGTGGATTCCTAACTTGCCTAATCACAGAAGCAAAGGGGCTTCTATTCACATCTTCCAAATCTCTATTTACCAATCCTCCTCTTATAGCCCGTCTGATCATTTTCCCCAACCTATCATTATCATCAAGTGGTAGCCTTTGTCTGTTGTCTCCAACCTGCCTCCCGAGTCCGCCAGGGAATCGTGAAATCTTATCTTCTAGACAAGCACGCATATTTCGATCAACGCCAAACTGCATAGAACCACCTGGTATCTTGCTTGGAATCGAGCCAATATGATCCAAGGCCATGCCCCTAAGTGTGGAATGATCGGCATCGATCATTCTATAACGATCGACATTGCTTTAGCCGATCGTTCCTGGTTGGTCAGGGACTGCTCTTGGTAGCTCCATTATATCACGTATCCTGGTTGTTCCTTTTTCTTGGTTCTGATTCTGGACTTCCTTTACATCTGCTGCTCCAACTCCGTGATCCACATTTCCAGCATTCCCTGCAACTCCATTCCCTTGGTTTTGCACTCCAGCTTGTCCAATCTGTCGGAATAGGTTCTGCATCATTTCCTCCTGCCTTTTCAGCATCCTTTTAGCATAGCATTCATCATTGCTTCCATCTCGCCTCTGGTAATGAAGATTGACGTCTAATTAGCTCTTGAGAAAGCCTCCTGACTTCCTTCATGATGGCTCCTCTCTGTTCTCGGTCTCCTTGTCAATTGCCTAGCCATTGTTTCATAAATCCAAGTTCTCAAGTTCTCAAATCCAAGATTCTAACTTTCAAATTCCTGAGTGCGAGCTTTCTCAGTGAAAGAACCAAAATGTTGGCGTCAAAATTGAGCACCAACACCCACTTGTATGTGAAAGCACCAATATCCAGTCACAGATCATAGATAATATATGATGTAGAGAATATAATATGAAGAATAATCAAATTAAAATGAAAGCAAGTAAAGAGACAAGAATTATAGTGGTTCGGCTAACTCCAGCCTACGCCCACTTAAGAACAATCCTTTTATTATACTTAAATTAGATTATAGTTACATTCCAAGATTCCAAAAAGAAATGTCAGAGTAACCTCTAGGTAGAAGATGAAGAAACAGGACGAAGATCCTTTTTCTGGAGCCAAACTGTTGTATTTATGGGTGAAACTTCGGCTACAGGGCCTTCTCACCTACATGGGCCCACCATAACAATCGTCAAGCCCAACTCGACCAAAAATAACGATTAGCCTAGCACCGCCGATCGTTATCCCTTCTCTTAACTCAATGTCGATCCTCCTTGTTCACCAGATTACGCCAACCCCTCCATTCTAGAGCATACCGATCCATCTTTCTCCATCTATGCTGATCCCTTCTTTTCCCATAAGGTTGCTTTCCACTTTGTCCTTTATCGATACCTTGTTGTTAATTTAAGAATGTTGACCCATCTGAAATGCCAAACCATTTCCTTCCAACTATGTCGAACCCTCTTCTACGAGCTGAGCACATTGATCCCTCATCATTTTATTGTGTCGATCCATCCCTGACAACACATGCCGAT
Organism: Allium cepa; assembly: GCA_030765085.1. Taxonomy (NCBI): domain Eukaryota; kingdom Viridiplantae; phylum Streptophyta; class Magnoliopsida; order Asparagales; family Amaryllidaceae; genus Allium; species Allium cepa. The sequence continues at coordinate 1,051,565,889 of CM060941.1, forward strand.
GCATCCAGAATGCTGACCCCTCCATCTTTCCAAGCTTCTGAAGTACACCGATCCATTTACACTGAAGTATGCCGATCCCTTTGCCTTGAAGTATACCGACCCCTCCTATCCCATAATACCATGCCGACCGTTATTCCTTTTCATATGCTGATCCAAGCCATGCCGATCCCTAGCCTTCCTCCAAGCCCTGTCGACCCGAGCTATGCCGACCCCTTTAACATAATTTCCCAAACCAATCAAATATGTCGATCCAAACTGTGTTGCTGCTTGCCATGCCGACCGGTAGCCTTCCTGCCGACCCGGGCTATGCAAATCCCTTATGTGTTGCTTTATGCCTTGCCGACCCTTTCTATGCCGACCTCTACTATGCCGAACCCTTCCTATGTCGTGCCCAGCTAATCCAACTCATGCCGATCTATATCACACCAAGCCCTCTTCTGTCGATCCTTCTTTATTCAAGCCAATATCCAACTTCCAAGCACCCTGCATCGTTTATTCATCGACTGTGTTTAATCCTGACTTCATATTATTATCCATAGTTGATTGTCCATCCACCCATCTAAACCAAACCCATGATTTCCCAGCTTGATAACCATGAAGTCTATTGGGTTAAATCCGTCTGCGTACTGCCTTGGCAAAGAGCGGGTTAACACTTATTCTCTCACTTCTTTCTCTTTTATTTTGTTAGCCATCAATTCTGACATGTTATCATTGCTTGATTTGATATTTTAACATTGATAATGGACCAATCTTCTATTAAATATAGTTTGTTTGTGAGTATAAACTTTGTTAACTAAGGGCATAAAGGATTCTATACTCTATATGATATTATGGACTTGTGGTTTTTTGAATTGGTATCTAACGATGTTTAGCATTAATTAATTAATCATGCCAAGTATTCATCCAGATGCTACATATAATATTGCTAATCTCACTAAAAGCAATAAAAAATGTCAAAACTTTTAAGGATTATGGGCATGCTCAAATGAATCAGAGCAACATTCATCAAACCATGCTGATGTAAGGTGTTTTATAGATCAGGTTTTTCTTTGGTTATATTGATTGATTGAATAACTTATTATTTATTAATATTTAGAAAAAAATCATTAACACGTTAAACTCCTCTTTCTTTCACTGAACACATTTTATAGCATTCTTTCATTTCTATATAACGCGCTATCTATAGCATGTTATGTGTACATGAGATATACATTTTACTAGACAGAGTTAGGCATCTCCATCTAATTACAAAATAAACATACTATTACAAACATACACAAAACCATCACGGACTCTAAATCAAATAACATAAATTAATATTTTCCTCTCATTCAGAGTCACAAGTCGCAACAAAACAATCCCATTTTCCCACTAACGTATACATCTCCAAACCAATCTTTATATATACATAACAAATCAGCACACAACATCAAGAAGAGAGGAAGAAGAGCTCCAAAACCATGACAAAAATATACTTCTTAGAGCTCTCCATTCTCTTATTCATATCCTTTAATGCAGTCCACGCTCAAAATCCAATATTCGCCTGTGATGCATCATCAAACCCTAATGTAACCAGTTTCGGGTTCTGCAATGCATCCATGAGCGTAGAATCTAGAGTCCTTGACTTAGTTGGTAGGTTGACTTTGACCGAGAAGATAACTTTCTTGGTCAATAAGGCCGGCTCAGTTCCTAGGCTAGGCATACCGAGCTACGAGTGGTGGTCTGAAGCATTGCATGGTGTTTCCTATGTCGGACCTGGGACTCATTTTTCCAGTTTAGTTCCAGGTGCCACTAGCTTTCCTCAGCCTATTCTTACTGCTGCTTCTTTCAATTCTTCTCTATTTGAAGCTATTGGCAAAGTGAGTCTTTAATTGTTTATATTTTTGTAGAAACATTATGATTTTTTTCCCTTTTGGGTAAATAGTTGTTTGGTACGTTATGGATTATAAAATAATTTGCTGCACAGTTTAGTAGAACATTGTTTGAAAGTAAATATGATTCAATATGTTGGTTGGAATGTTCTACTTGTTGTATTTAATGTGATATATGTTGATTTGGTGATATGCAATAGTCTAGTTCTTAGGTCTAAACATCAAATAAATCTGCTTAATTGATACTGTTTCACTAAACTAATGGGATTTATTTTATTTTATTTTCTATGTTTGGTCTTGGATGCTGATTCAAGACTGTAGAAGTTGTATTTTGAAATGATCTGACGTCGTAAGATTCCATAGATTTTGTAGTAATCTAACATTATGGATTATGCAAAAGAAGATTATGTTTATGTCATCCTGTTTTGTTGTTTACTTATTTATTATACATTTTATTTCAACTTGGTTATGAAACTATTAAAAATGTGACAAACTAGGTTATTGGTTTTATGAATTGTTGCTGTTTTTCCTTGATATTTGAGCTTATTTTTATAGAGATATTATTGCTTGATGTTTGTTTTTTACAAAGTAAGATTGTCCTTGTATGTTGAGCAGATAAATTAACCTGTGTAATTCTTGCAATTCGGCTCTAATGTGAGCATAAACCGATGATGCTTTAATTAATGTATGAAATATCTGGTTACATAATTAAATATATCATGGAAGGCACGTATTGTCTCCTTCAGCATTGAATTTCCTTGGTTATGGTTCAGAAGAAAACAATGGTCCTATATTTCTCTATTCCGGTGTATTCAGCCAACCAAAACAAAGGCTTTTTAATAAATTTTGTGAAAAACTTCTTCAGTAGAACAGAAAAATAAAAGAATTTGTAAAAAAAAATTGAGTTTTGATTGGCTAGAGACACGGAAAACACAGGACAAGACGATTCCCTCTGTAATAGCAAAGCCAACACATGTACTGGGATATTTCTTCCATTTCTTTTACTAAATCTAGAATACAATAAACAACTTTGTGGGAAAAAGCTGGCATGCTTTCAATTTAGTCTAGGATGCACATGATTAAATATGATCTTTATTCTCATTTTACTTGCATTTACTTCTGCATTTATGTCATAGCAGTGATACTCATCATTTCATTTCTTGTGCACTTTGCCATTAAAAACATATCACTTTTTCATGTTGCATACAAAAAGGATACATGTTGAGGATATCTTGTGCATTGTTGTCAGAGAAATTAATACTGATTTCCAATTGGTGCTTACAAACCTTTTTGTTTTGAATTTATTCATCTTTGAAAAGTGAATATTTTGTGCCCACGAAATGTGTTTTATCTTTGCAAGCATCAATATTAACTTCTCAAGGTGGGGTTAACAAGTGCTGTTATGTTAGTTGGACAAATAAATAATGTAGTATAGCAGTTGCAATCAATCAATGATAGCTATCCAGTTCACTTTTATGCCCCCTTTACGTATCTTTCTTTCTAATTAGTTGAGAAGTCACAATCCTTATGAATGGAATGAGCAATTGGGTAGTATTATTTGGTTGAGTGCTTTACAGATTGTTTTTTTTAATATCCATCTTTGTAGGGTAGTGTATGAGATTTCAAAACTTCATTTGATTTATACACGTTCATTATTTTTAACATTTAGATATGTATGTCCATACACAAACTTTGAATTGTGACAGGTGGTGTCCACCGAAGCAAGGGCAATGCACAATGTAGGACTAGCAGGGTTGACATTTTGGAGTCCGAATATAAACATATTTAGGGACCCAAGATGGGGTAGAGGCCAAGAGACACCTGGCGAGGACCCTACGCTTGCAAGTAAATATGCAGTTGGATATGTTAAGGGATTGCAAGATGCAGATGAACCTAACAAGCTTAAAGTAGGCGCCTGCTGCAAACATTACACTGCTTATGATGTTGATAACTGGAAAGGTGTTCAGAGATACACATTTGATGCTATTGTAAGTGTATATAATTATATACATAATACTGACATACTGTAAATTATTGTCGGTGCACATATTCAAGAAATAAATCGTTGGTTAACTTATGTTCTAATTGTGGACTCAATGTATTATGTTAAGGTCATATAATGTGTCAAACATAGCAGGTAGCAAATTATTGTTCCTCTAGGTTATACTTGACAAATTGACATTACAGGTCATACATGCAGATAAAGGAAGCTTCATGCTTATGAGATAAGTCATGTTAACCAGTTGAATGTCTTGTTTGGTGATTAGTATTATTACCATCTAAACAAGCATATTTCCATTTAAAAAGATGCTAAAGGATGAAATGACAGTTGAGAAATAGAGGAAAATTTTGAACTTAATAATAGTTTTGTTGTATGTACAAAATGCATTTTTGAAGTCCTTGTTGTTTTACTGAATTATTGAATAGGTAACAAAGCAAGACATGGATGATACATTTCAACCGCCATTCAAAAACTGTGTGATCAAAGGAAACGTTGCAAGTGTGATGTGCTCTTATAACAAAGTTAATGGAAAACCAACATGTGCTGATCCTGATTTACTTGCTGGGACTATCAGAGGAGACTGGAAACTTAATGGGTATTTTACTTCTTCAATGTTTCATAGTTTTCTTACCATTTATCAACAATAGATATTTAAAACTAGAGTATGTGTATGTATGTATAAAATAATGAACGGTATAGGAAATAAACTTAAGAAATGTATAGCTCTTAGTTTATATTTCATATTTCAAATGGTTTGTTCTAAGTCGAAGTTTGCATTTGTTCTCTACAATAGTTGGTCTGTTCTGAGAAACTTGCAATTTCATTCTGTATTGAATTTGTATGCCAAAATGAGCAACTGAGTCAAAGTTAAAAGATAGCCACAAGTTACTCATATTGAGTTTTTCATCTTAATTCTCTATTCTGGATATTCACAATCACAGATACATAGTTACTGATTGTGATTCAGTCGAAGTTCTATACAATGATCAACATTACACCAAAACACCAGAGGAGGCTGCTGCTATATCCATCAAGGCAGGCAAGTACTACTACCGTTCCATATGTAAGATTTTAAGGATTAATATCATCAGCAGAGCTTAAGTACACTGAACAATGTAACTGTAGACCACTGCTATCTCCATCAGTGCATTTTCATCTGAAATAAAGATGATAAAATGCTCTGAACCACATTGTTCAGTATCCATGTTTTGATCAGATGATCTCATTCCCACATATTACAGCTTTGCATACTTTACTTTTCAGGAGTCGACCTCGACTGTGGTAACTTCCTAGGCCAACACACACAAGGGGCCGTAACAAGCGGCATACTAAAAGAATCAGACATAGACAGAGCAATAACCAACAACTTCGTAATGCTCATGCGCCTTAACTTCTTTGACGGCGACCCAAAAGACCTCCCATATGGCAAACTTGGGCCTAAAGACGTATGCACGGATTCAAATCAAGAACTGGCCCGGGAAGCCGCAAGGCAGGGGATAGTACTTCTAAAAAACAACAAAGGCTCATTACCCTTGGACCCCAGTCAAATAAAAACCTTGGCCGTTATCGGGCCCAACGCCAACGTGACCAAAACCATGATAGGAAATTACGAAGGTACCCCTTGCAAGTACACCACCCCTTTACAGGGCCTCTCAGCCTGTGCCACCACTGTGTTCCAGACCGGTTGTGCCAATGTGGGCTGCGCAGGAAACAGCCTTCAGTTGGACCCAGCTAAAACTGCTGCATCTGAGTCAGATGCAACTATCTTGATCGTTGGTGCAGATCAGTCTATAGAGCGTGAGAGCTTTGATAGGGTCAGTCTGCTACTGCCAGGTCAGCAAACGCAGCTAATAACTGAAGTTGCTAAGGTGGCCAAAGGTCCTGTTATACTTGTTATTATGTCTGGAGGACCTTTTGATATAAGCTTCGCCAAAGAGGATGATCGGATATCCAGTATTTTGTGGGTTGGGTATCCTGGGGAGGCTGGTGGTGCTGCTATTGCTGATGTCATTTATGGTGCCTATAATCCAAGTAAATCTCAATATATATTTTTAATTTAATTCGAACTACTTGATTTGGTCCAAGACCAGAAAAAGAGATACCAATGACTTTTGAACCATTCCATTTATCTAACGCAAAAACTATGATATATCAAGTGCCTATGTCATAAAATATGATTCATTAAGTTGATTAGAAAACCCATCTCTTGCACATTTTACCATACATGTTTTGTGCAGGTGGAAGACTTCCAGTGACATGGTACCCAGAATCATACGTGCAAAAGGTACCAATGACGGACATGAGAATGAGACCGGATCCGGATACCGGGTACCCAGGACGAACATACCGGTTTTACACGGGTGACACGATTTATGCCTTCGGAGATGGATTGAGTTACGGTGAATTCACTCATAAGTTGGCCCTAGCACCGGAACTGGTATCGGTATCTCTACAGGAGGGGCATTCTTGTCACAACCAAACTTGCGAATCGATAAGCGTAGAGGAAAGTGGATGCAGTAACGCGATGTTCGACGTGAAGTTGAACGTGGAGAACGTTGGAAAGATGGGAGGAGGACATGTAGTGTTTTTGTACTATACGCCGCCTGCGGTGCACAATGCACCGAGGAAGCATTTGATAGGGTTTGAGAAGGTGTATTTGGAAGCGAAGGGGCAACGGAGTGTGGCGTTTAAGGTTGATGCTTGTAAGGATTTGAGCGTCGTGGATGAATTGGGGAATAGAAAAGTGGGGTTGGGGGAACACGTGCTTCATGTCGGGTATTTGAAACATTCGTTTAGTGTGGGTGTTTGAAATTGAAGTGGAGGGGGGAATAAGAGCTTTTCATGGACTGAGAATTGGTACCATGGAAGGGGATTTTAGATTTATCATATTGACAATTGTGATTGAATTTTCATGATTTGAATTGAATATATATGACAAATTTTTTTGAAGATTTACATGTTACTCAATCAATTGTTTCCATTTAACAGCCCGTACAGTTTAAAATAATAATTATAAAAATTTACTTCTATGTTATATTTTGGTACATTGTTGGTTTAAAAAAATAAATAACATCCACAAATACGATTAGACTGAACAATGATTTGTGAAGAACTACTCCCGTTTTGAGAGAGATTTTAAAATAACCTCGTTCGGATGGAGCAAAGTCCTTATGATAACTTTGCTCAAGCGGAGCAAGCTTTTTATGATAATCTCTTTCAGATGGAGCGAGGTTCTTAAGATAATATAGTTTGGTCTGAGTTAGGTTTTCTGAAAAATGACATTTTCAAGAACTTCGTTCAGAATGTGTTGGATTCTTTATTGAACATCACTTGGAGTTTGGTTCTCTAGCATGATTTTACAATCAACTCCATGTAGTTTTTTTATCAGATAATTTGCTTTGTTTTTCATAGTTCTCTTAAATCATATTTTATTTTTATTAAGGATCCTATAATTAATGATTCTTAATCAAGTTATTATCTTTACATCGGTATTCTATTTGCTTTTTCCCTATGCCAAGGGTATTTTCTTTAGACTGAATCGTAGAAATATGATCATATATTTATCTATATTTTGCTTTTTTTCCAGTTTCAATTTCATACAATTTGATATTTACTAATTAATATAAAAAAAATACAATATTTACACATATTTTTTTGTAGTAAATTTTAATTTGTTTCTTATTGTATGAAAAAATAATTCATTTACATATAAAATAATTGGTTAGAAAGTAAATAACTCATACACTAGATTCAAAATGAATCTTAATGCATATGTTAAACAAATTTGATAAAATTTTAGATTTTTAATAAGCAAAATAAGATAATGAACTAATGTCCTTTTTTAAGCAATATAAAATTCTAGAAAAATAACAATGTTAGTATAAAACTCATTTATATGAATAAACAGGACATTGTTTATTTTTTATTATAAAATAAAGTTACAAATCACACAAATATATATTTAAAATAAAATAAAAAGTTTAATTTATGGTAATTTGTATCAACAAATTCATCTTAATTAAACTTGGTATTGCTTTTACAATATTACCACGCTTAACACAAATGTTAACCGCTAGTATGAATTGAATATGATGCGACTTCGCATATGCATGATTTTCCACAAAGTGAAATTGATCATCCTATGCATGCGAACTTGAATGCATCTTGATAAATCATGGTTAACAATGCAACCTTGATTATCGAGTTTATAGGGTATTACTATGCAAAGGAACAATGTCTTCACTTATTTGGAAGCATGGCGTTAGCCAAAAAATCGGTCTAATGCTTCGTAGAGGTTATGAAGAACCAACATGCTAAAATGTGGCCTTTAATTTATGTTTATATACGTGGATTATAACATCTAACACTCTATTGAGTTCAAACAATTAACATATAATATCTCACCTCTATACTCATACTATCAAAGAGTATTATTTGGATAATACTGTCTGGTAATACTAAGAATGAGACAATATTGAGCTGTCAAACGTGACTATTTCCTTGGCCTAACACCAGTATGTATTCAGAAAAATCAAATACAACTCACCAATACGTACTCAATATCGGTAAAGAAATAAACACGTACGTTTTCAGTATTGAACAATACATAAAAAAAAATATAACAACGATCACGGAGCTGTCAAACGCAACGATAATATATAATAGATGAAATAAACAAGTCAAAGTGGGCCTACAAAAGAGTCAAATACCTATTATCTCTCAAAATTTACAAGACACATCCAATACATACAACACATCCCAATATCAAAATATATATACATGAGAGTACAATATTACATAAGTTAGAGTTAGGGATATGCCTTATGGGTGATTATGCAATTTGTTAAAAATATCTTACTCTGCGACCAATCTTGTACAAGATAAAAAGTATTAAATAATTAATTTAAATAAAAGGTATTAATCAATCTTCTATTATATACTTATTATATAGTGATATAAATAATTTAGTATAGATGACAAATACTTAAATGATATGTTATATGATAGTAATTATAAAGTGTTGTAATCATAAGAACTTTATCATATTGAAAATAACATATAGGTTTAAATACTTATAGTCAAGATGTTTTGATAAATAATATCGATCCATCATTTGAGACTGTAGTACATAATGCTCTTCAAATGTTAAGCAGTATATATCTCATGGCTGCTGCGTGCACCAAAGGGTTACATACTGATTGTTATTATATGACTATGAAATGACTCACTTGAAAGTTCTATATTGGGTAATATATATAAAGTCAAATGGGCAATCTTAAAGTGACGATGGTACACAGTTCCTTAGAATTGAGAATTATATGGAACTTCAATATGGACACTCTATTTTGATTATAGTTAAATTGTGGTATGACGTCTATCCAATGGCTATAGTTTTGCCTTAGTTGAAGCATTGGAAGTGAAACATTATTCAATAGATAATTTGTCTCCTTAGTTATATAAGGTTAATATCATCGTCAATTGTAGTTAACTCAAAATCAAAGTCTCTAGTTAGAGTAGTATAGTTAATAATAGTTATTACTATTGAACTAAGGATTTTGCATTTGGAATTATAAAATTGAATGTGGATAATGTTGGAGTTTTGACCAAAATCAAATTCCAAAAGTATTAATGTGATATTGTTTTTAACTAATAAAATCGAAGTAAATAATTTTTACTGTCGCATATTATAAGTAAACCTAGATTTTATCAAAAGATGTGTAAGTGATAAATTCAACCAAAATATCACACCGTTGGTTAAGGTGACTTGTAAACGTTAACATTTGAATCATTCAATATTAATCACTGATTGAGTTTACATCCTTGAGTCATACAACTCTGATGCCGAATATTATGAATGAACCAGACGATTTAATTAATTTTTAATCGTTGAAAATTAATTAAATTAATTAATACCTATAAAATATTACTTACTGTATTTTATTTAATTTGTAGAAATACCATTACTATTTAATAAAGTGTGTATATAAAAGTTATAAATACATGTATCGGTATATGACGTCATAGAATATTTAAATTTGGTTTAAATAGAATAAATACTATGTGGATTTTACATAAATTAAATTAATTAATATTTTTAAAATATTAATTTTTGAAAATTTTATTTGATTTATTTGAATACCATTAGTATTTAATGAAGTGTATACATAAAAGTTATAAAGTTATAAACGCGCGTAGAGATATATGATATCGCAGGAAAATTTAAATGGGATTTAAATAGGATTAATACTAATTGATTTTGGAATTCTTTATGGCCCAACCCAACCATGTGTTGGCCAGCCATAATTGAGAGGGAGAGGATGAGTTTTGGTTTTGAAATGAAAGGAAAAATCATAATTATAGGAAGGTGGATCACACCTCCCTTTAATTATTATTTATTTCCTGTTAAGAGATTATTTCTTACATTTTTTCTCCTTCCTAAAATCTTTTGAAGCTAAAAATTCATGATGGCCTAGGTTTTCAAAACTCCAAAATAGAATTAAATTAAAAAGATGGTTATCTCTCGATTGTTGTAAGATCTAGATATTAATTCATTGTATCTATGAATTCTTTCATCATTCGGGGTGTTTCTCATGGCTACATCTCATGGTATTCTTTTATTTTATTTATATATAAATTCATCATGCATACATGCTTTGAATCATCCACCTTTTTCACTTATATGAATTTTGAAATATGATTTAGATCTCTAATTTCTTCCCTTGAATCGGCTGTATTCTCATATTGTTACTATGCTTTAACGTCTCCTTATTCTTCTTATCTATTGTTCATATATTATATATGTTAATAATTTTAGATTCATCATGTTTTTTGTTATTTGTTCATATTGTGTTTAATTTAGATCTAAATCTCATTATCATGAATTTATATATGTCTAAGTCGTCTAATTCATTTTTGTTTCATAAAATATTATTTGATTAAATTTTATTTATTTATTTGAAAGTAATTTTATTAATAGATCAAATTTCATATTATAAAGGCATATACTACATGTTGGTTTAAAAAAATTGGTTATTGTTTATATAAAAAATTTACTCAATTTAAAATTATTAGGTGTTTCTCAAAGAACAAAAAAAAACTTTATAACTTTTGATTTCTTTTTGAAGCTAAGAATTGGATTTAAACTAGATTAAATTTATTATTTGAAGGTATGTATGTATATGTGTTTGTTCTTAGTTCAAGGTTTACAAAATAGACTTTTATGTAAGTTATTATAATTTTGTTTTTAGACTATCTCTTAATTAAGACCAACTTTAAATTGTCTACTTTAACTTTAATGCATATTATACAAGCAAAGTCTATTTTAATGTAAACAACTTTACACACACACATATAATAAATCTTATACGAAGAATTATTTTGGATGACAAAGGCATATGTTATGAAAAAAATGTGTCCGGTGTGGTGTAAACTCTAGCACCTAAATAACGTTCATATTAACTATTTACCGTTTCCTTATGTTGCACTTACTCTTTCACAAGGGTGCATTTGACGCGTTCGTATGCCACCAGTGCCCTGATTGACCAAGTAGTGGACCAGCATCATGACTTCACTATATAGTCTACTCTATTATAGCCTGGATATCATATTTATAACTTTAAAATTGCATTATATGAAGAGAAAACATGAATCACTCACCAAATTCATCGTTTACAGTGTGGATCTTCATCGTTTCGCCTACTATGTCTCCATGCTTTAGAGTTCCATCTCTAAGTTAATGTAGATGCGTAGGCTTCCTTGCTAGCTTCATGATGCCTTAGTCTCGTGCAATTTCATTGAATTTTGAGAAAGATATGAAAAGGTCTAGTTTCTGTAGTAAAGAGGAAGAATGAGAAAGAGAAAGAGTGAGATTGGTTTCTGGAAAACTAAAAGCATGTAGATTGGTTCTAAGTGGAAGGAGGGAAAATTAACCGTGCGCTCTCAGTTCAAGTTTCAAATTCTAAGTTTGAAGTTTGATTAGCTCAATACTGTTTTGACTATAATTCCTACATACTGATTCCAAATGAGGCAAATGAAAATAATGCACAAACAAAAAATACCGGATAGTTGCAATGGCATCTGTTTTGTTATCAAATTCCAAAGTTGGAAAAATGTCCAGCTTGCTCCTCCTTATCATTAATTTATTTTATTAACACATTAAATTCTATTGCTTTTTCATTGCTGATTTCTTATGGTAGTATAGTAGCCATGTAACAACCCGTACCTCCGTGGGCCTAAATTTCGACAAAAATCGAAACCCAAGTCCATCAAAGCACATATCATTAGATTTGGTACCTACAAATAAGCATGAGCATTACCACAGATTGATAGGAATCTAAACTCACAGTGGAAACAATAATAGGATGAGAATACTGACTATGACTACTGCCACCTTAAAATTAATGGCATTCCTTAGATAGAAGGTTGTCACATTAACATCTAGGATGAGAGAAGATAAGACTTCTCTAATAACAAAGCACATCCAGCTCCGGTGACATGTTCTTCTAAATCTATCTTGTGGGTTGTAATGAGGAGGGGGTTAGAACAATGTTCTAATGACTGAAAAATTTATAAACTGTCCATAATATAAATTTATACTGATTGATTTTCATTTAATAGTTATGTCCATTAAGGTTAGCGATCCTAAAATAACCTTGTATTGTACACATAATCACTTACTTACCCTTTCCCAAGATACAAAACACTGATGAACTTATATCAACCACCCAATACTTTCAAACGTATTTGCTACTTAATAGTTCTAAATATGAAGCGGGCTTCTATATACTTTTAGAAGAAAAATATGCAGACTATGCCATTTAAGACCTCAATCAAGGTAAACCGCATCATTTGAGACCTATTTCCAAGGTGGTTTCCTAAAAATGTTATCAATGGTCGGTGGGTCCTAGTTACAAAGACTTCTAACCACTATTTAAGGCTTCTGGTATTTGATATCCAACTATTACCGCATCTATTGTCGACAAAATTGTAGCCATGTAATAAATAGTACTCAAGCCACTTAATACCTTTAAAAAGGACTAAGCAGACTTCTAACCATTTGGTACCTATATTCTAGGCAAGACCCCATCACTTAATACCTATCCACAAGTAGACTCCTCACTGGTGCCATCTTTATTACGACCTTAACAATACGAGAGACTGTACTCAAGTCACTTAATACCTCATCAATAAGGACTAGACAGACCCCGACCATTTAGTACCTATTTATAGGTAGGCCTTTTCGTTTAATACATAACCTTAAGGTGGACTCCTCATCGGTTCTATCTAGCTGACATTGCTTGAAAATCTCATTGAGCTACTTAATAGTTCTTTTATAGGAAGAGGCGTACCCTACAGTCACTTAATTCCCCAACCTAAAGTGAACGCTTTTCGAGATATCAATTATCAGTCTTAATTGTAAATATGGAATCTCATTAGGTTACTTCTCTCAGTAGGAAGGTGGGCCCAACAGCCACTTAATACCTCAACATTGAAGTAAACCCTTATAGAGACATCCTTATTTATGTGGAATCTCATTAGGTTACTCAATACTTCCTTTTAGGAGAGAGGAGGACCCTATAGCCACTTAATGAATCTAACCAGAAACGAACCACTATGGAGATATCCCTCACCACTCCAGAATCCAAATTTGGACCATTTAATGCTTTCCAATTAAGAAAGCAAACCTAATCTCTTACATTGTCGTGGGTCCTAGGATTAGTGATATCTTACATAAGTAGTAAGTGCACCTAACTGTTAGTAGCCTCAAAGTGAAGGGCAGTCTTCTATCGAGTGACTTTACGGACCTCGCATCACTAACCTTCTAAGTCCAAGTAACCATCCTAAGTCTTTACTTATATTATCTTAGGTAGACACTAGACTTAGCTTACTAATTCCCTTTCATTTAAGATAATAAGATTTACCCTAAATGCTTATCTACCGATAAATCCCCTTTTAATGCTCACACATGTCCATTTGTCCATAAAATTCTAATGGACATTTCCTAAGACATTTATGTATGATTACTAATTTCAAATTAATAAACTTTTATATCTATTCCATTTTTATCCATTTACCCTATCAAATATTGCAACTTCCATTTTTATTACCATTCATTTTCTATTTATTGGGGTTACAACCTTTTAAATTCCTTTCCCATTGATTAATTATCCTAAACGCAAATATTACGTGCAAGCGTCGTTATTAGCTTTTTATTTAATTATTATAATGCAGTAAATTACATACAAATATCTATTTTTTATCAAATATATTCTAGTTATATATCTTCACTAGAATATTCTACTTCATGTTCAATTGTTGGAATCATGTTTAAAAGATTATCCGCTATGATTTCTATAAATTAGTTCAAAACAGAAGATTTAACTTTAAAATATAAAAGATGACAGTGTTTGAAATTACAAGGAATAATCATTTCTTTTTATTACTGAAATAGATAATGCAAACTACAATGAATTCATACTTTACGCATCTCTTCTTTTTATTCGTATCTATCCCTTGCTAGAGCAAATGCTGTATTCTTCCAAAAAGGTAAAAGAAATCAAACTAATTTATAAATATTAAATGGATCTAAATTCCAACTATTTCAAACATAGAAAATTTTATATTCCAACAAGATTAGGGTAATAATCTAAATTCAGAACGTTATTATACAACCTATTTTAGATGTGGATTAAATTTCATTCAAATCAATATTCTAAATTCATACTTTTGAGACTGATCTCCAAATTAGTTTGTAAACAATTCTAAACCAATTCATAAACAAGAATATGTAGATGATATTTATTATATTGAGACTACATTCAATTTGTTGCCTTCAACTCATATATAATAATCCGGTTACGCATAATAACCAAATAAACACCAAGGTGTTATTTTTCATATTATAACAATTTATAAAGTTTCCAACTAACATTTTAAAAGTTATCCAAATCTCCAGACCGAAGTAAAACCTTTGATTCATCTTCAAATCCTTTTTAATCCAAGAAATATATATAAATGGATACATACATACTTTAGAATTATAGATCTGAGAAGAGATTTGGAATTGGGAGAGAAATAGATTCAAATATATATATATATATATATATATATAGACACACACACACACACATACATATATTACCTCAAATACGCGTACAGTTGATTATTTTCTCCTTTCTATTAGATTTATATTCTTCTCCAATTTGTATGAATATAGATACAAATATCTTGCATAATTTAGAAAGAAAATGGAGAAGAAGAAATGATAGAGCTTTACTACTTCCTTCAGAAAAATAAGAGAATCGAAGGGAGGGCTAGGCCTGAATTTATAGACGTTGGAATCAATTAGAACCGTTAGATCGAAATATATGAAATCTAGGCCGTATATGGCTTAGGTTTACTAAAGTCGCCACTCTTAAAGCAGTCGACTTCCCTCTTCCTACGGGTCGATTACCCCTGGTCGACCGTGCTAATATAGAGGTCGACCTATATACCCCAGATAATTAATTAAAAAGGTTAATTTTTCTTATATACTTATTTTTATTTCTAATTTATTTTTCATCCATAACTTCTTCTTTTGGACTCCGATCGCAAAACGCTAAATATGAAAGTTTCATAGAATTTTTCCACAAGCACAATGGTGCAAGCATCATGTCAAATTCCATCATTTGCACAAATTCCATTTTTGTAGCCTAATTAACTAAGTAACTAACTAACTAAATAACCAACGTCAAATTACGGGGTGTTACATTCTTTCCCCCTTTTCGTCCATGAAATTTCACCAATGAATAAGTTAAGGTTTTGGCTCCTAACTATCCTAAACTACATGACCAATGAGCGTACAATAAATTTTGCAACCAAAGTGCATAGTGTATTATTGAATCAGCACACAGAAAATAAGTTTACAGAATGATTCTAAATCGAATCCTCCTATGTGAATGCATTTCTTTTTAAATCATGATGCAAATAGTACACACACACACACACACACATATATATTGGTAATTCTATATGTATGCAGTTTTTTGAAGAAAAAAATTCAACCAAAACTCCCATACTCCTATGAATAGATTATGAAGCAATCAATTTTTCATCCCCTTCCTACCACCCCATAATCTAGCGTATCGAAAAATCCCATCCTAAACTTTACTTTATACCAAAAAAGGAATTCAGGTGGAGAATTTAACATTTTTACCACTTTATAATCTTCCTATTCCCATAGTACAGTGGAAATTTCCTTGTTGCCCCGGATTTACTCCAAATTCTTTAAGCACAAAACGCATAAGGAGGTTTATTTTCAAGCTCTAAAATGGAATTAAGTTTAAAAATAGAGTCGCGCTCGTCGTCGACAAGGTATGGAAAGAGAAATTCCAAGGCTAAAACATCTTTTCTTTTGTTATTGCTTGCATCTATCACATCGTTGATCCTAATGCACCACTAAATCCATACATTCTAACCCTATTTCCCTTCCCTACGCCTAAAATGTGGCCTTTATAATCAAAGATTTCACAAAAATCTTTCTTACTTTTAAAATTCGTAAGTCATTTGGAAAATGAAATCCCAAAATATGTAGATGCACAGTTTGCCTTGAAATCAAATTTTAAACAAAAACTCAAAATATTTTAAGAGTCAAAATAACTAAAACACATAACTTTTTTTTAAAGGGAACATTTCAAATCAAGGGAATATTTTTCAAAATATTTTCCTTCTAATTTTTTTGATAAATCAAGTCTCACTTTCGCATAATCGGAAGTGGGTTATGCACTAAATGCATAAACCAAATTCCAAAACTCTACAACTAACCTTTCACCCATAAAATTTGACACTTTATATAAAGAAAAATGTCAACACCTCTATTATTCAAAAAAATTAGCTTTTAAGGAATTGAGCAATGACCCGTGATATCAATATAGCTTTATCATGTCTTTCGCTAACATTTCCCAACTATTCTAAACTTCCAGTCTTATATTGCATTTACTGTTAGTCAAGTATCTTTATGAGATTCTCATATTTATACTATTTCTTTACTATGCATATATAGGAGCGGTTCGCATATCTAGATAGTGAAGTTGAAACTCATAGTATCATGTGTGCCTTTTATAAGAGACAACTAACAGTTGCAATCCAAACAACCTAAAAGAAAAGAATAACTGTTGGAAGGGAAAGGAAAACACCATCATAAATCCTAAAATAATGCCTACAGACTACAAGATGCATTGCTCCACCGCCGGAGCTTGATCCATTGTTGCAACCCTTGAATGGTCGTAATATGATAGCTATACACCCAATCTTGTGCCATTGGCATTGCTGGCGTTGCTAACGGCTTTGGAATCGCCATCTTCCTAAAGAAGGATCTAATGATAGCAGAAGGAACCTTTTAATAAACTTCCTCTCCATGAAGGTTCATTTGTATTATCTAAAATAAGGGTGGACAGGTGACAGAAAATGACTCTGTGGAGTGCTAATCCGCGATCAAAAGTTGCATAATAAAAGTGTGATTCCAATTGATGGCGACACCGCCAACACTAGCAGAGATGGTCTTCCGCACCAAGGGATAAATCTGGTTGCAACTTCCCATCTTAGGGATGACGGTATACTGAATGTTGCACATAATCAGACGAGCAGCCAGATGTAGATTATCCATCTTCCAAACACCAACATCCTAGAAAAGATTTGCTGCAAAATCTTTGAGTAATCACTTTAAAATCATCTAAGTCTCTGTTCTTTGTGGAGGCCTTTAAAATCTTAGGGAGATCATTATTAGTCAGCTCAATCGAGACATCCTTCACCTTCGAACGAATCAACCTATTGCCTCCATCGAAAACGCAGATGTAACACGGGTAGCATTCCTGCTCAAGAGTGTCGAAGTAGAGGATCGGTGCAAATCATATGGCAATGAATAATTCTACCCGTCCAAAAGCGACAAAACCTTCAGCTCATTCTTATCCAACCAAGTGGATTTTTGATGGTTGAGGCCATAATGGTTTGAGGAAAAACCAACTTTGCGAAAAGGTATTAGGCTAAGAAGTGGTTAGAGGGAGGAAATAAGATTTAGATTTGGAGTGGTGTTGGGGGAGATCTAACGTGCAAAACATCTTTATGGGGAGGCGAGACTGTCGCTCCTAAGGAAAAATGGAGTTGCCTTGGACAGGAACGAAAGAGAGAGACTGATACTTGGATGGGGAGGAAGATGGAAATTGGGTATGGTTTGTTAAAGAAGGAGGAACAAAAGAATGCAGTCGGGGAAATTCGGACGTGACTTTTATAGTCCCATTCCAAGTTCAAGATGTGCAAAATCTCGTTAACTGGTAGACCACTATAGGTTTTCTACTAGGTGGTCAACCATTAGAAGGGCTTTGGGCTTTAATTGAACCTAGACCCGATTAAGGGTGGATAAATAATAATAATCGTTTCGCGCAGTCTTCTTAGAGTTAATGTGATTTAAAAGTTAATGTCCCCATCACGACGGTGTCAAAGCCTATCGCCTAGTCCCGAACCATGCTCTAGCAACTCACAGTAGTCCCAACAAAATTGCTATGACCAACAACAATTACAGAAATCCAAAAATATTCCAACTACTATTTTCTATCTACTACGCACAGAAATATTTCTTCCAATAGCCGGTGGATACAACAACATTTAAACCACATACCCCAATAAATTGAATGTCGTTCCTATTTTGTTTGTACCTTAAAGGGAGAAGATTTAAAAACCTCGATTTTATAAACCGAAAATCACTTAGCTAAATATACGCTCCTTTATATTTGTTTCTAAATAATAGAAACAATTTCATACCAAAACTTCTTTTAAAAATCAAACTTATACATACATAATTAACTCAGGTTTTCCAAAAACCTTCTTTTAAAACACAAATTTCCCAAATGGAAAAACTATTTCCTTGCAAAAAATTAATATCGAGCCTTTATTGATATATGTAAATATTTAATGATTTCAAAATATAATCTTTATTAAACTAAGAATTTCTTAATATAAAATTTTTTAGTAATATATATGTTTCTTTGAAAATTAAAATTTTCAAAAACTTTCCCAAAACACAATTTCCAAAAAAAATCCTTGAGAAAATAAATCCTTTGAAAAACCTTTCTCAAAACTCTAGGATATTTCCAAAATGTACTTTATAAAATTCTCTCCTAGGTATTAGACTAAAAAATTAACAATAATTATTCAAATAAAAATCCGGTTTGCCATGCAAGTAGTGATCAATGACTGCATCCCAACAAAAACTTGCTTTCGGATAATTGTGACATAAAGACTTTCATTTCCCGCCCATTTGGAATAAATGTGTGTCTACGATTGGAACTCAAAATCCAAAATCACAAGATAGCTAGAATCTCAACCATCAAATCGATCACCTCCAGTCTTTGTGATTCAGCCATATGTCGCACTCATGCTCTTCAATTGAACTTTACGCGGCGCCAACACTTCGTGGGGTACTTCGGAGTTGGCATGAAAATCATAACTCTAAGATGTTACCAACTCATAGTTGCTTTTCCCATTCCCTCGGAGTGGAACTACAACTACTTCGATAATCGAAACTCTTAAAATCTATCATAAAAATATAATATTATTAGGTAGGAAAGTACTAATACGTTCTCTCAATTTATCCTAATTCCACTGATCTAATAACCTGGACTCTGATACCAAATGCAACAACATGTACCTCCATGGATCTAAATTTTGACAAAAATTGAAACCCAAGTCCATCAATGCATAGATCGTTGGATTCGATACCTGCAAATGAGTATGAGTCTTATTAGAGCTTGATAGAAATATAAACTCGCAGTGGAAATAATAATAGGATAAGAATACTTACTATGACTACTACCTTGGAATTAATGGCATTCCCTGAATAGCAGGTTGTCACATCAGCATCGAGCATAAGGGAAAATAAGACTTCTCCAATAACAAAGCATATCCAAATCCAATCACTATTCCTCTAAATCAATGCTGTGGGTAGTAAAGAGGAGAGGGTCAGAACGATGTTATGGTGACTGGAAAATCTATAAACTGTCCGTAACATAAATTTATACAGATAAGTTTCCATTTAATAGTTATGTCCATTAAGGTTAGCAATCCTAATCTAACCTTGCATTGAATACATGATTACTTACTTACCCCTTTCTTAGGTACAAAGTACTAATGAAGCCTTATCAACTATCCAATACATTCAAACCTATTTGCCACTTAATACTTATAAATATGAGGCAGGCTTCTATAATACTTTTATAAGAGAAATAAACAGACTATGCCATTTAAGACCTCAATCAAGGTAGACCCCATTAGTTTAGACCTAAATCATGGTAGATCCCGTCATTTAAGACCTATTCCTAAGGTGGTTTCCTAACAATGTTGTCAATGGTTGGTGGGTCTTAGCTACAAAGACCTCTAACTACTATTTAAGGCTTTCGACATTTAATGTCCAACTATTACTGCATTTATTGCAGATAAAATCATAGCCATGTAATAAATAGTACCCAAGCCACTTAATACCTTTAAAAAGGACTACGCGGACTTCTAACCATTTAATACTTATATTCTAGGCATGTCCTCATCACTTAATACCTATCCCCAATGGATGCCTCACTGGTATCATCGTTTTTACGGCCTTAGCAATATGAGGAACTATACCCAAGTCACTTAATACCTTATAAATAAGGGCTAGGAAGACCCATAACCATTTAACACCTATTTATAGGTAGGCATTTGTCATTTAATACCTAACCCTAATGAGGACTCCTCACTGGTACTATCTACCTGACATTGCTTGGGAATCTCATTGGGCTACTTAATACTTCTTTTATAGGAAAGAGACGGACCCTCCAATCATTCAATACCCCAAATCTGAAGCGAACTATTCCTGAGATATCCACTATCACTGTTGATTATAAATATGGAATCTCATTAATCTACTTCTTTCAGTAGGGAGGCTAGCCCTACAGCCCCTTAATACCTCAACACTAAAGTAAACACTTTAGAGACATCATTATTTATCTGAAACCTCACTAGGTTACTTAATACTTCCTTTTAGGAGAGATGTATACCCTATAGCCACTTAATACCTCAAACCAGAAGCGAACCCCTATGAAGATATCCCTCACCGCTCCTAAATCCAAATTTGGATCATTTAATGCTTTTTAATTAAGAAAGCTAGCCTAATTTCCCATGTCATCATGGGTCCTAGGGTTAGTGATATCTCACATCAGTAGTAAGTGCACCCGACTACTGGTAGCCTCACAGTGAAGGTAGTCTTCCATTGAATGAGTCTACTGACCTCGCATCACTAAACTACTAAGTCCGATTAACCATCTAAGCCTTTATTATATTATATTAGGTAGACATTTGACTTAGTGTAACATCCTCTCTCTTGAGGCCCAAAGCTAAGTATTACAGATGCTGCAGTCATCGATAATATTAAATTCCGATGATAAAATGTGGTAATATTAATGATATCCATAATATTAGAAGCACATAACTATGAAATAAAATGATAGATTCCAAAAACAACTTTTATTGATTACATTTGAAAACATGTTTCATATTCCATTACATAGTCCTAAACATTTCACAAGCATTGATCGAATATAATTATTATAAAGTAAGCCAAGAGCGACATATGAAGATGCCCCCTTGGATGATTGGAGTACTAAATAGACAAAGCTGTCTTAATACATCACATCGGAAATAAAAATACCAACTCCTAATTAGCTAACTTTAGCCTCCTGTTCGTCTTCGGAAGCTTTATTCGTCTAAAAACTAAACCTATAAAACCTTCAACTCTCAATATACTAAAATCAATTTTGAGCACCCGGGTGTTTAAGGGGAAAATATAGACTTCGAGTCGGAAATAAAGCTTGGTGCGAATAATACTATTCATCTCATTTACTAATATTAAGTGAGACCACCCCGCTTAGTGAAACGGGTTTTCCCTCACTAATATCCCTTTAAAACATATCATTTTGCAAATCAAAATCCTGCAACCAAACTAGTTAATCAAAATGATTATAACAATAATAGCAATATCATATATGCTCAAAAACAATAATAAATGGACCATCTGCCCGAACAATGTAGTTTTGTTTGGTTAACTACTAACCTTTGGCTGACTCGGACCTACCAGACAAAATAACTAATCTAACATATGTTAGACAAACTTATAATCGATCTGTCCTTAACTTACTTCTCTAAGGGTCACCTGATCCTAATGGTTTTGTGGGTTCACCAATAAACTATCCTCCTTCTCCGTATATATTCCTTTCCGTGTGTAACCATCATTTAAGTCTTACCTATGACTAAGCCCTACACATTAAAATTTTGGACTAAATTAGCTGGGGGTTATAGCTAATGTATAGGGCACAGCCCTATACTAGTCCCATCTGGCATATAATTATCTAATTCATTTTACTTAGGTTAATTACCTTTCAAATTTTCATTGAAAAACTTTTAAATTAATTTAATCCCTTTAAATCATACTTAAACAAGGAAAACATAACATTTGCTTTATTCAAATCTCTTTTCCATGATATATGCTTTACTCAAAGCATCGTTGGTGAAAACGTTCGAAACCTCTTTTTTAAACCTTTAAAGTATCCCTTTCGAAACTATTGAAAGGGGTACATTCAATGGTGAAAGTGCTCCTTTCAAAACCATTGAAAGTACCCTTTTCAAAACCATTGAAAGTACCTCTTTCGATACAGGTAAACTACTTTACTTTATAATTTTGGGCCCAAAGGCCAAAACATACCTTTCAAAACCATTTACAACAGTCCTTTCAAAAACATTGAAAGCATCTCTTTCGAAAGCTTTATAAAACCTTATACATGCTCTTTTAAAACACTTAAAATATGCCTTTCGAAAACATTGGAAACCTTCCATTTGAACACTAAGGTAAACCTTTCGAAAACATTGGGGAAACACCCCTTCGAAACCTTTTCATATACCTTTCGAAAATACTAGGGAACCTCCCGTCGAAATCTTTATTAGTTACCTTCCGACAATATTGGGGAACCTCCCATTCAAAACCTTTATTAGTTACATTTCGAAAGCATTAAAGTACTCTACTTAAAACAAACCTTTCGAAAGCATTAGGTTAAATTTAAAATATGTGGAACATAGTTTCGAAACCATTTAAAACCATTCCTTTCGAAATCTTTGGGTTTAAACTTCAAAATACCAAAAGGGTCTTAAAACAACTAAGTCGAAAGCAACTCTTTCGAAAGCATTTTCCTAAGTAAAAGAAGTGGATGTTTTCGAAACCAATCCCTTCAAAAGCATTAAAGAAGCTTCTCTAATTTTTAAAACAACGGAATTGTTTTGAAGGCACTGCTTCGTAAGGTAAAGCGGCAGGCTGGGGTTCCGACCCCTTCGAAAGAAATTTATTAAAACAAAGGCTCAACCTCTTTTGAAACCATTCTTTAAAATATTTGACCAAGTCGAAAGCTATCTCATTTGAAAACATTCTTTTCGAAAGCAAACCAAGCGGCATTTCATTTTGAAATCAAAACAAGGTCTCGACCTCTTCAAAAGCCCTGTTTCGACTCCATACCTTTCACCTATCTCCAATCTACTACGTACTACGTCTTTGATACCATGTGTATTGGTTTCGAACTGGTTGAAGGCGGAAGTATGTTGTCGAAAGGTACTGCTGAAAGTGGTGAAATAGCAAAACCTTAGATAATCTGATTTTTTAACTTTAAAAAGAAATTTATTTCCAACTAACTTGCTTGTTTGTCATCATATAATTGGTTGCCAGATTCTTTTAAAAATCTTTTCTAAAAGTACTACCGAATTTCAAAGATTAATAATTTATAACATTTGCAAATTGCCCCTTCTCCTTTTCTAAACATGTAAAACATTTAACACTCATACCTTAAATAATTTTATATACTTATTAAAACGCTTAGAAAAATTCTCCAAAAATTCCCATAAATCACTTTTAATACGTTTTCTAACATATATAAATTTCTGACCCAAAGCTAATAAAAATATAATTAATTTTAAACCCAAATAACTGTTTTCTGCACTAGAAAATTCATAATAAATCCACATTAATTTAGAAAATTATGAAACTTGAAACCTTTTTGTAAAATATTATTTCTAACCTTATCTCAAAATTACAAGGCATTTGGATGTCATTTGATAGGTTTTACAAATCAAAACTTGTCATAAAATCAATATGAATAAGCATACTTCATCAACAAACATATGTGTATCTATTTAACATTCAAAACATGGAAATATGCTTTGTGAAAACATTCGGATCTGATCTAGAAACCGAAAACATCAAAAATATGAAATGTAACATATTATTCACCTTTAGCTTGTTGTTAAGGAGTTGAGATTTGATCTTAGATAAGTTGGTTAAGCTTCTTCCTCTTAATTTAGCTTATCTTCCTCTTACTTCTTCTAATGGTGACCTGCCTCTTTTTATTTCTAGTTTTGATTGTGAACGTGTAAAATGAAAGTGTATGAGGGTTTAGGGTATAAGAATATGACTTATTCCTATTTTGTCCTTATCTAATTTCCCTTACTTATTTCATTTAACTCCCCTTAGTTCATTAGTTTAAATTGGCACGGATACCTTCTATTTACACAAATCTCAATCCCTTAACCATGTCTTTATTTCGTTTAATTTAACTAACTAAATGTCCTAAATAATGTTAATCAAAATTAGGATCGCTACAGACTCCTCACCTTAAAGAATTTTGTCCTTGAAATTACGATAATGTACCCATCGAAATCAATCATAAAGGTAAAACATACCATGAAATAAGTCAGGATAAGTATCTCGAATCATACTCTCAGTTTCAAAAGTACAGTCTCTCTCATCGTCACTCCACTGGACTCTAACTAATCTGACTGTCTTGTTCCTTAGCCTCTTGTCATCTCTCGCGACTATACGAACTAGTTTTCTAACTATAGTCAAATTCGGTTCCACTACTAAGTCCTCTAACATAGTCGGTGCTACATTAGACTTTCGATCTAGAAACACTTCCGTAGATGAGAAATATGAAAAACATCATGGACACCTGCCAAAATGTTCGGTAACTCTACTCTATATGTGAGTTTCTCGACCCTTTCTGCAATAGAAAATGGTCATACAAATCTTGGTGCCAATTTCCCTGATTTTCCGAATCGAATTACATCTTTCATTGGCGATACCTTGACGCAAACATGATCTCCAACTGAGAACTCTAAATCTTTCTGTCTTCTGTCAACATAGCTCTTCTGCCTAAACTGAGCTTCCTTCATCCTTGCTCGAATGAACTTAATCTTTTCTACCGCTTCTTTAACTAAATTCGGACCAAGAACCCAGCTATCCCCGGTCTCTAACCAACAAACGTGAGATTTGAATGGCCTTCCATACAAAGCTTCAAATGGTTCCATCCCTATACTAGCCTAATAACTGTTGTTGTATGAAAACTTAACTGAGTGTATATTGTCTTCCAATTATCCCCCAAATCTAGCACACAATCTCGTAGCATATCTTCTAAGATTTTGTTAACTCGTTCCGATTTCCCATCTGTCTGTGGATGGTAAGTGGTACTCATCTTGAGCTTGGTTCCTAAAATCTCCTATATACTCTTCAGAACTCACTAGTGAATAAGAAATCTTTATCACTAACTATACTACTGGGAGTTCCATGTAGTCTAACTACATTCTTCATAAATAACTTAGCTAAAACAGGTGTCGTCCCGGTTGACTTAACTGGAATTAAATGGACACTCTTGAACCTATCCACTATGACCCATATACTTTCATTTCCTCTGTTCGACCTTGGCAATGCATCAAGAAAATCCATCGAGATAGAGTCCCATTTCCATATTAGAATATCTAAAGGCTAAAGTAATCCACTTGGTTTTTGATGTTTGGCTTTTACCTATTGGCAGTTCAAACATTGTTTCACCCATAAACCTACATCTCTCTTCATACCTTCCTAGAAGAAACTCCTTTTCATATCCTGATACATCTTAGTTCCTCTCGGATTAATAGTGAACTTCGAACAATGACATTCCTCAAGAACTTCCTTCCTAACGTTTTCCACATTTGGAACACACAGTCTTCCTTTCTTCCTTAACTACCCATTCTGATCAAGACTAGAATCTTTCAAGTCATTGCTCTCTATTCCATCCCTTAATCCTATGATCCGTTCAACTACTACTGGATTCTCATTCTGTTAAGAAGCAATCTTTTCAATCATCATCGGTCGAACTTTTGAACATGACAACATAACAGTTTCCATACTGGACCTAGCTTTATATCTCCACTGTACTCTACATGTCTTTAACGCTTCCAAATCTTTCCACTCAGCTATCATTTCCAACACCACATTCTGATGTTTTCTGCTAAGTGCATCTGCAACCTTGTTGCCTTTTCTTGATGTGTACTCAATACCGAAGTCATAAGCGGCTGTAAACTCTAAACACCTTTGCTGTCTCATATTCAGTTCCTTCTAAGAGAGAAAATACTTCAGCGACTTATGATCCATATACAATTCAAACCTCTCTCCCAAAAGGTAGTGTCTCCACACCTTCAATCCAAAAATTGCCCCAACTATTCCAAATCATGAGTTGAATTTCTAACTTCATGCGGTCCAAGCAGTCGAGAAGCATATGCAATCACTTTACCTCTTTGCATTAACACCGCTCCTAACCTTGTTCCACATGCATCTGTTTACACTACTAAATCTTGATTTCCTTCTAGAACAACTAACATATGTGCATTAGCCAATAAGTGTTTCAATCTCTGGAATGCTTCCTCACACTTATCTATTAAACAAACTTCATATCTTTTGGTGTTAGCTTGGTCATCAATGCTGCTATCCATGAAAAATATTTTATGAATCTTCGATCATACCCAACTAATCCAAGAAAACTCTTTATCTCAATCACTATCTCAAGTCTCTTCCTATTATTCACTGCTTCGATCTTAGCTGGATCTACTGATAACCTATCTCTGAGACTATATGACCAAGAAACTTCACTTCCTTCTTTCAGAAATGACACCTCAAAAATTTCGCCTTCAGGTGATGATGCCTTAGCATCTCAAGCACCACTTTAAGATAAATTTTATGCTCTCTTTCATCTTTACAGTATATCAAAATATCATCTTTGAATACTAGCACAAACCTTTCCAATTGCTCTCAGAAAACTTGGTTCATCAAATCCACAAAGAATGTCGGTGCATTAATTAGTCCAAATGGCATTACTAACCATTCGTACAATCCATATCCGGTCTTAAACATCATCAAAGGAATATTATCCTCTACCACTCTAAGCGGATGGAACCCTGTTCCTGAATCCAATTGGGAAAATACTATTGGCTCCACTCAATTGATCGAAAAAATCGTCAATTCTAGGCAACAAATATTGATTCTTTATCGTCTTCTCATTTAACTTACGCTAATCGATACATAACCTTAACAATCAGTCCGGCTTTTTGGCTTACACTACGGCTGCTTCCCAAGGCGAATTGGTCGGTCTGATAAAAATTTTGACATCCAAATCCACCAACTGCATATTTAACTCCCTCATCTCTGTAACGACCCGCAAATCCATACCCCTTGAGTCGACGCTATTCTTCAACAATCAACTCAAGATGTACAGAAATACGAACCATTTGGGTTAAAGAAGAAGAGGTAGAAGAAGAAAATAAAAAACAACATCAGAATCTAACCATCGCAGTGGAATAAAATATAATAGATATTAACATATCTTTACACCAAAACAAATATATCTGTTCATATATTACATCATCAGAGTACATCAATCACAACTCAACAGATCAATAACATACAACTGGATACACAACTACTCAACACAGCGGAATATATATACACACAAGTACGAGAGTAAGTATCGTCATCCAGCTCGTCTCCTGAGCTCCACAACATCAAATCCTGTATCCTATAATACTCGGTCTGACCCGAGCATTACAGTTAAATAACACCCGAGTCAGTCTGGAATACCAGCGTGAGAAAATCACACTCAATTGATTATTAAAGTTTCAAAAATCCTTTGAAAACAAAAGCATCTCGTAAGACCACGCCACAAATAAACATGTCGGGTTTATACCTTACGAAAGCTAAAACAAATTTTTATAGAAATCCTCTGATATTATAATAGGGTCTATATACAAATACTTATAAAATAGCCGAAATTGTTACATCTATTAAATTCCAGATACTTACCACAGAGTGGGTAATACAAACAAAACTCGTGCAAGGCTCGTAGGGAGAATGGATTTCCAACTAATGACTAGGCACTGGGTACCACCTGTCACAGTACGTGGCCTAGATCACAGTACCGAGTAGTACGCCCGCTCCCCTGCAACACAAGACCGGGACTACCCCTTACTGGATAATCCCGAGAGAGATCACCCTGTGGTTGGGATCAGCAACCGCCCACTAAGTCGAAATAAAAAGGGACATCTAGGCAGGGATGACCTCACCCTGCTTGGGTGCTACCCACCTAGTCTTGCTGCATAACCCCTGATTTTCAGTCATTCCCATTTGATGAGGCTTGAGGCTAAGCGTTACCTTTTTAGAACATATCTCTTAGAATTCCCATCGTCCACCTGACGATGTTTCGCAAGCATTCATCCATACAAGTCTGTCCCGGGTTCGAATGGAACCGAAGGCACTATTCCTACTACATCCATTTTGGAAATATCCTCAAGATTAGTAGCGACTAGCCCTTGCACTTCACTGCTCCATCTTCGAATCCAAACTCGTTTCCACGAAACGTACAAACCGGATCGAAGTGGTTTTCGAGAAATAAATCCTGATCCCGATCTCTTCAAAACGATCAACGCATTTTGCCCAATATTGATAGTCGATTATTTAACTATCAATTAATATTCACAAACATCCATCAAACAATAAAAATTTCCCAAATTATTTATTTATCTCAAAATATCTTTACAAGATATATTTCTATTTTCAACCTTTCGAAAATAGTTTTAAAATCATCTTTCTTTTCAGAATACTTTTCCATATAGTTTCTATCTCCACTGGAATCACCAAGCACAAAACTAGATTTTTAAAATAATTTAAAACGCTTACTTTGAAATATACTTTAAAACATTTAATTAAAAGATAATTCAATAATTTATTAAAAATACATACTATATGAACATTTGAAAATAAGGTTACTTAATAAAATATAAAAATTAGATTTACACCATTAAAAACAAATACCAAGTCGCTCTTTAAATATTTACTGCTATAATAAATTAAAAGAAAATACTTACTTTAGAATTTAAATATTAGAAACAAATAGATTTTCCAAAACTTGCTTTTTAAAGCAACTTTAAATCTTTTAACTTATATTTAAAAATTTCTTTGAAAACATACTTGGTTATTTTGGGAGAATTTCCAATCTCAATTACTTAAATCAATTTTCCAAATTGATTCCCAATTTATTCCATTTGAAATAAATTTCTTTACTTACCTTGTTCATTTCCAAAATTCATTAATTATGGATTTTATTATTATTGTTATTATCTTACGTTTGATTTTTAGATCTTTCAACTGAAATATACAAATTCCAGCTTTCCCCAATTTCTTCTTTATTCTTTTCAACAATTTAAAGCTTAAATTCAAAATAAATGTTTTGTTCTTTTAAACAATAACATTGAAGTTTAAAATTCATTAACTTTCTATTTATTCAAAATTTCCTTTCCCTACCCGAATTTATTTATTAGAATTTTAAAGTCACTTTATTTCTTTTCCAATTCATTCTTAAATTTATTCAAATTTTCTATAATTATTTTACTTACAAATTCGCTTCTTTTATTTTCTTTTCAAAATCCAATTTATATATTTTTGGTAATTCATTATATCCAATTATATCCAATCGAACCATAGCATTCAATATTCTAACATATTTCACCATAGGATATCAAACAATCACTACAGAGAGTATTAAATAATTTAAATAAATGTTGAGGGATCCAGTTGGATCCCTCCAACCTGTTTTTTCCCTGCATCCACAGACGTTAGCACAACATAAATACCAATTCCAAGATATACTATATACTACCATATATAATATAACACACCAAATCCAATCAACCAATCGATTATTTAAATTTAACCATTTAAATTTAAATTAAAAATTCAGCTGAGTGAGATTAACTCACCTTTGCTTTTCGTTTTGCAATCCATCCCATCTCGACATGTTTTCCACAATTTTTAGACCTTGTATAATCAGTAGATGTTTTATTAATATCTTGAATGAATTGAACAATTTGTTACCATTTTAATAATTTAATTAATATACGAATTAATTGGACAATTCATTCCCATAAATTTTAATTAACAAATTTAATTAACCAATAATTTGATTTAAACTATTTTCTTTTAATAAAATACTTTTAGTGACACCTAATTAAATAGGTTTATTAGACAAGTTAACTACCCGAACTACAGTATTTTGAGATAAACTAGTGGATTAAAATGTGAATAGGTATATTTATTTGGCTTTGAAACTATATATGTGCTTATATATATATATATATATATATATATATATATATATCTCAAAAAAAAATTTGGTTTTTCCCTTTTGGATTCCTATCTTATACATATCTTTACAGAACTATATATTTTTTCTGTAAATTAGAAATCCTATTTATAATAATTTCCTAAAATTTTCGTTTTTAATCTATAAATATTCATTAATCTAAATTAAACAACTGATATACCTTACTTGAAACTTATTCTTACTGTAACATGAGCATCTAATTTAGGTATATATATATATATGTTTGCATCAAAAATTAAATACTGTTTTTATGTTTATTTTATTTTTACACAAATTTAATATATGTAAATTGAAATCAGAAATTATACCTTGAAGTTCAATCCTAAACCCGAGATGATCGCAGCACCATCACCTCAACATCGCGACTCCAACCCCTCTTCTTCCCAGTAATGAACATCAACCATGACCGTAGCTCAAGGCTCGATCGAGAACGACGACGATGAAGAACCTCTGATCGTGAGTCTTCCAGAAGCGCGTCCCTCGGGCCAATTTGTCACAACCCTCTCTGAATCTTCGAAACCCTAGACGCCGCGCGTGCATCCCTAACCCTCACGAACCACCAACCCACGAGCGTGCGCCGCTCACTCGCGCGTCTCGAATAGTTGCGCGAACTTTGTTTGAGAGGGGCGATTTACCTTCGTTCCACCATTTTTTTAGATCTCGATTTCGTTTGGGAAAAAGGGTTTGGATAAATTGGAGAAGGATGAAAGTTTATATGATTTTGATTTCACCGTCTATTTTTTTTTTCTGATGCTCGTTCCAAATCAGTAGAAGAAGAATGCGATTTTAATAAGAAGGGTTCGGCTTGGCTTTCAAAAGAAGACGCGAGTAATATTTTTTTTATTATTTAATTTTTGGCTTGCAAAGGAAGGAACGAAGATATAGTTTTATTCAATTCGATTAGGAAGCCTGGAAAAAAAGAAATTTCGTGATTTAAAAAGGAAGGGACAGAGGCAGGCGACGCTATTATTTTATTTTATTTTCCCCGTTAAGAAAGAACGAAATCGATTTGAATTTTCGATATAAAATTCCAGCGCGTTTATATACCGTACGCTCACACAACAACCCTGTTCAATACGAAATTTGAAATCCGATAATAAAACAATATTATGGATCCAATGGAACTGGTTTCGTCGACTTTCGATACTATGCCTCGGAAGACTATTTTTAAATTCAATTTAAAATATAAAATTTTAAGACCGAACAAACCACTGTTAGATTCAATTTTTAACACTTCTATTATCTTCAGAGTTATCAATATAAATTTTACAAGCCTTCAAATTATTTTTAACAGGCTTAAAACTTCAGATTTCATATTTTACCCAATTTCAAATTATTTAATTTCATAATTCAATTATCAAATAAATTGTGATATTCGTAATTCAAGTTAAAATTACTCTATTGAATATTTAAAATCAATTAAATAGTTCGATTTTAAATGCTTGAAAATTCCGGGTCGTCACATTCCTCCATCCTTAAAAGAATTTCATCCCCGAAATTACTAATTAGGAAGAATGGTCCAATACCCGTTTACATACCCCCAAAATCAAACAAATCAATATCTTACTAACGATCTTCTTATAAAAGCCCGTTATCTTTCTTACTAACTTCCCAAACCTTTCCTTAGTTACCAACCAACTTTAATTATTCAATTATTCAAATTATAATTCAAAACCAAGTTTAAAGTTTTCAAAATTTCTCAAAAAATTTCTAACTCTCTAAATTTTCGATTTTTTTTGCCAGCGTCTCCTTTGCGCGGCTAACTCGGTACAACTACAAAATTGCTCTACGGCCTCCCAAATCCAAAAAGAAAACAAAAGGCCAAGTGGCTCGATCCAAAAACCCAATCAAATTTCACAGAAATTTAAACACATACCTTTTTGATCGGGCAATTCAATTTATCTTTCTGAAATCAAAATCAATTCTCTTTTCTCTTTATAATACCTGCATATCCTTCTTAGCACTAATATCCAATCACAACATTCAAAACATTTTATTGACTTCCTTACGAAATGTCAATATTTATTCATCCCAAATATTACCTTAGAATATATTTGTAATATCAATGTCCCATTTAAGAATTTACCATTCCCTTCTTAAGTTTAGTAAGCCTTTAATATTCTCCTTTATTTATTTTCACTTTACCACCTTTAGTTTATATCTATTTCCATTCAAATTGGTTCTCCCATTCCATATGAACTTAATTTATTTTCAACTCCGAACATTAAATTTTACCTTCCATTTATACTGACTCATATTATTATTTAAAATTAGTTCCATTCCTTAATTTATTTCAATTTCCAATTTGAAATCCTTTTGTCGTTAACTAAAATTTTCCAAAAATTTTCTAACTCCCAAAATTTCTGAAATTTTTTGGCAGAGTCTCCTTTGTACGGAGGAGCTTTTGCTATTTGACAAAAGATATAAATATATATACATCGACCCACACGGTCGTAAAAACCAAAAACAGTTCATATTTCTTATTTTTATTGCGTAGGCGTACCTTATTTAGCATTTTAAACAAGCGGCTTATATTTTAGCAATTTGCGCATCCAAAATCCCGCTAAACAGCTTCCCGGTACATGTACTTACTCAATTTAAACAAAAAAGTAACATATCTATCAAATTTATAACATTTCATTCATTTAAACTGCTACAACATATCAACAACATAAGTAATGCATTATAAATACTCCTATAAGCAATTTTTATAGTTTCCAAACTAGTTCAATTGGCTTTTAACCGATTCATACACCATTTTCATTCATCACAAGTGAGCTACAACTCATTTACTTATCTTCAATTCATATTTATGTCTAAACAACTCATTTTCGATTTAATTGATTTCAAAAATCAATCGCTGCTACTTCTATCAGTTTATAATAACAACAAGGCTATATATATATATATATATATATATATTTTGATAAACAATCTCCGATTTATATTCTTGATTTGGTTTTTATTTACTAAACCCATTTCACTTACTAACTTAACTCACTTTGTTCATTCATGTATTCATTTGAAAATTTTTAGTTCACATTCACAGTTCATTTCCGAATCTATTTATTTAATTATAAGACGAATTCAAAATTTTATTTCCACTCTCTTGAATTTATTTGTAATTCAATCCATAATCTAACTCTTTCATTCGACAATACTTCAATTTAGTTTACTGACAATATGCATTGAATATTATTTATAACTCAACTCTATGTCATAATCAAAGTTTATTAACTCTCAATTCAACTTATTAAGTTATCCCAAATTAGTTTACTTCCATTTTCAATTAAATATTGATTTTTATTACAAAATCACTTCATTATATTTTTTTGAGTTCAATTCTAATTTTATAATTCAAGTTCGGATGTCTATTTCATTTCCAAGATACAAAATATTTTATTTTAACTTATTTATTCCACTTTTAAAATTTTATAAGTCACACACTCATTTATTTTCCCCCGCTTCCATTCATTTACACTCAATCACATTTATCTTTCACTTTTAACTCAAGATCTTTTCTTTTTAAGCCAAACATACTTTTATTTCAAGCATTTAAATTTCTTTTGATAAGCAATCGAAGTTTATTTATTCAATTTAATCCTTATCCAACTATTTCTATTCGAATAAGGATTTTATTTTGTTCAACTTAAATTATTCAAGCTTTTATTTAATAAATTTTCCACTTCCCTCAAAATCACCCTTCCATAAATTTTAATCTTAAGTTTATTTATTTATTTCAACTTCATACTTAATTTCATTTCCAATTTATTTGCTAATCATGTAATCAAATTCCATTTACTTTAATTAGCCATTCTGTAACATCGTGTATTTTTAAGCCATTGAATTTGAACATTAAATTCGTTTTAAATGTTAATGTGGATTCTTAGTTGATTTTGTAAATGGATGGATTCGGGTTCAATGGATGAAATAAGCTATAATTATGAATTATAGTAATTCCGGTTGAATTTGAATAATGAAAAAATGATAATCTAAATATTCGGAATTGAAATAAAAGTAAATCTGGATGTAAATAGTGATAAAAATGGTTTTAAAAATTTATTTTGAGTTATTTGAGTGTAAATAGTATGGTGGGAATTTTAGATAAACTTTTAAGTCGATAAGTTAATATTTGCGATTTTATATTGATTTAAAAATAAATTTAATATTATTAAAATGCAATTTAATCAGATTTTGGTCCGGAATGAACCAAAATGATTTTTATTGTGTTTATAACTTTTATATGATTTATTATTAAGTTATTAATATTTTAAAGGTGAAATTTTAAGCGTTTTTGACAATTTTGAGAAATCGCTCGATTTAATAGACGAGTT
Source organism: Allium cepa (assembly GCA_030765085.1). Taxonomy (NCBI): domain Eukaryota; kingdom Viridiplantae; phylum Streptophyta; class Magnoliopsida; order Asparagales; family Amaryllidaceae; genus Allium; species Allium cepa. The sequence goes on from CM060941.1 coordinate 1,051,600,657, forward strand.
AAAATAGCCTTCCGGGGCACAGTCTCGGAATTCGACGAAACCAGTTCCATTGGATCTATAATAGTTAGTTATTATCGGATTTCAATTTTCGTAGCAATCGGAGTTGTCGTTTGACCGTGGCAGCACGAAACGCTTAGAAGTCGATTTAACCGATTTAATTTTAAATTGATCGTTTAATTCCGTAACTCACGCATATGACCGAGTTAGCTTACGAAAAATGTTCCATTGTGTCCGAAACGCGGAAAAACCATAGGAACGCCTGTTGGTGTGTGTGTTTTGGAGGTCGTTTGCATAAATTGTTAAACTGAGAATTTTATTGATTAAAATAATATTAAATAAGGTTATATATAATCATATCGTTCAAAACCCTAGCCAAAAAATTAGAGCCGCCGTTGCTCTTTATTCAATGGCCGGAAATCACTCTTTTCTTCCTTCTTTTACTTGAAATCCACTCATTAATTTCCAAATCCTCTAACTAGTAAATCGTAGAAATTCGAGATTCACGTATTGAACGGCGGAGATCGCCATCAAGCCGCCATGGAGGCCAAAATCTGCTCATGTAGGCGGCACATTTGGGTGCAAATCTCGAGAGAACGACAGCACGTGGAGGCACCGCACTTGGCTCGAGCATCTAGGGGGTTGAGGAGTTCCTTTTGGTGGTAGCTAATCGATTTATCGTGGAGGTAGGGGGGTGCGGTTTCGAACCCTAGGTTCGGCAGTGGGTTTGTTCATGTCTGGGTGAGTTGCGTGCTAGAGCGGGAAGAAGGGTAGGGGGTTCTTTTGGCTGTTGATTTGGTATATTTTTTTTTTTAAAAGAGAATTGTTTTAAATGTAAATTCAAATCTTTAAATTTGAATAACTTTTTCGTGTGAAATCAGATTCGAACGAAATTTGCGGCGTCGGGATTGCAGAAAAGAATACTTCGAGTTGGTATAGATCCGGAGTCATTCCAGGCAAGTAGGAATTTGGGTTAAATCGAACATCGTTCAGTTTAATTTAAATTCCGAACGCACACCAAAAACTCAAGGTGAGTTATTCTCACTCACATTTGGATATTGGCTGATTTAAATAATTAACATTTAAATATCTGTGTGATGGGTTACATATTATTGTTGTTATCTGTTTGAATTGATATTTATATATATATATGTGATCTGCTAATATTTGTTGATGCAGGGAAAACAGGTTGGAGGGATCCAACTGGATTCCTCACACTATAGTAATTATCTTTATAATTGATGTTGTGATCTGTTTATATATTGTGATGGATAACTCTGGATTAAATTGTATTGTGATATTGCTGGATAAGTATATACACAAAATTTTAAGAATAAAATAAAATAAATTGATTTTTTAAAGAAATAAAAGGAATTGATAAATAAAGAATTTAAGGGAATTAAATTTGGAATATGGGTTGAGTGAAGAATGAAAATTTGCAAAGTTGGAAATAAAAATAAGTGGAACATTTATTAGTTGATAAATGAGGAAGTAGGGATTTCTGGTGATAATTTCAATAAGAAATTATAAATTGTAAAAAAAATAACAATGGGGTTATTTTGATAATAATGTTCTCTGGAAATTAAATATGATTTCAAAAGAAACCCTTGCAGAAGTATTATTTAAAACCATTGAAAATTTAAGTAGGCATTTAATTAAGCAATTCCTTAAGTATGATTTCATTAAATAAATTTATAATAGTTTATCTAAAAAGGCCTTTAAACTTATACTTTGGAAGTGAATTTCCGGGAATAGAAATGTGGTTAAGCTTCGTAAGAAGTTATTTTAAACCTGGGAAGGAAATCTATGTTATTAAACATAAATCTGAATTGAAATATAATCGACAGAATTTATAAAATGGATTTTCTGGGTTGTTTGAGTGGGAATGAGTTTCCCTGGGAAAAACCTAGTTCGATTTTTAAACAGATTGTATTAAAAGAAAGGTTAAAAATTCAAACTTGTTTAAAAGAGTGTTTTGGAAATTTTTATTTTAAAGTAATTATTGATAAATTAGCAATAGTAAATTTTTATGAATACCTTAGTAATTATTTTTACAAATAGATTTATTTAAAGGCTAGATTTGAACAAAGTTATTTGAAATTGTTATTAATCCTTTGAGAACTCTACTTTTAAATTTAGTTTAACTAAACATTTATGTAAATTTAACGACCCGCTATTTTGGACTATTCGCATCCGCACATGTCGGACTTGAATAATTCAAAATACCGAATTGTTAATTTAAATTTGGCAAAACTCAGATATACAGTAAATAAATAATCACAGAATCACAGACACAGAGTAATAATATGCAGCGGAAGTAAAGGAAATAGTAGTTCATGAAGCTACTATATAAATATATAAGATACATCAGAGTTTACAACAGAAGTGTAACACGATACAACAGGTACAAATAAGAATACATCACTGGAATCATCGAATACTGAAAGCAGAATAGATGGCTGGATCTTCAAGCAAAGCTCCAACTCTAAAGGTGAGTCTTGAATACTGGTACACTCAGTCTGACCCGAGCATAAAGCAAAACACAAAACACTCGAATCAGGATTAATATTCTCATATCAATAAATCCAACTCAAGTGAAATAGCAATCGAAATACAAGTAACTCAAAGGATGTTGGAATCACCATCCTCTAAGGATCTGTTAAACTATCTACTATGTAGTAGTGTACGCTAAATAGATAATGTCTATCAGTAATATAAAATATCAAAATAGTGTTAAGGCGTTACCATTATCCCCCTTAACACATTTTTATACAAGCGTTATAGTCTATACAGCACTGTAAACTCCACCGTAAACTAGTGGGATATCAGGGAGTACTCCATAGGTATAACACAAAACAAACTCGTAGTGGTCGCGTATATGAGAATACAAGTATGACAAGGCACATGAGGCAATACCCAAGGTAGTGAAACTACCGTTCGCCTGATCCGGACTGGTGAGAACGCATCGCCGCAGCGATCGCAACACCGCGAAACAACACTCCTGAAAGTACGAGGGTGCACCAATCAATCACAAGTAATGAGTAGTAGCTTACGAAGAAGTGTGTCCGCTCGAGGTGGCTAACCCCATTTGGCCCGGCACGGCTCCTGTTTTAGTCATTTCCAATTTGACAAAAGTGTCAAGGCTATCCATTATCGTTCTCTTTCTTCAGTCATCACGTACATCAATTCAACCACTTCATTCTGGATCATCACTCCGCGTATAGTTATTAAAGTGGTTTTCGGTTTAGACAGAGAGTATGTCCATAACCGATTCCGGTCTCTTTAATAACTTTCGTAATTATTACACCGATTGGTCGTTTAATAAATTTCAAAACCAAATCTAGAATTCATAAATCAACATTTCATTTGTCTTTCACTGTCAATTTCCAAAAAATTTTACGTTTCAAAACATCCAAATAACCATTTCAAGGTCTTACAATTCAATTTCAATTTTATTTAAACAATTCTACTATTGATTCAAGTTCATATATAATTTTTATCCCGAAATCATTTAAAATGGTTTAATTTTCATTCAAATCAATTTAAATTCATTTATCAATTTCATTCAATATTCGCTAAGTAAATTTATCCTTCAAAACAACTTAAATTCCAATTCATTTAAATCAATTACTTACGTTCAACTTCATTATATCAAAACTTCAAATTGAAATAAAATAAATTCATCAAATCAATTCTTTAAATTACAATTTCCTACGTTGATTTCAATAAATCCCATTCATTTCAATAAATCACATTTTATTTCTTGTTAAAGAAAATCAATTTCCACTTATTTATTGACTTCGTTACACGTTACAAACTCAATTAATAATGAACTAAATTTCACATAATCGAGAAGTTTCAATTTCACTTATTAACTTACTTAAATAATTTCCCAAAACTTAACAAATAAAGAAACCCAATTTCATTTATTAACGAAGTTCAAATTTCACTTATTCAAAAGTTCAATTTCTCTTATCAAAGAATTCAATTTTTAGTCAATTATAAATTAATTCAATCTTATTCAATTATTAAAATTTCAATCTTAATTATTAATAATTTCAAAAATTAATTACAAACTTGATTATCGATTCAAACTTAATTATTAAATCATTTCAACCTAATTATAAATTCAACTCAATAATTTAAAGCTTAATTATAATTTTAACTTAATTATAATTTCAGACTTAATTATTAAATGTTTTGAACTTAATAATTTCAAAACTCAATTATTATTAATTCCAAATTATTTATTAATAATCCAAATTTAATTATTAAATAATTAAATTTCAAACAACGTTCTTTCATCAATTACTACGATAATATTTGCCTCATATTTCAATCTCTACATTTTCCTTTCAAAATTCAAATTCCAACTTTATTTCAAAACTTATTCTTTACTCTAATAAAAATCATTATTTTATTTTTAAAATCAAATTATTGACGAATCAGATTTATTAAATTCTCTATCCTAAGTCAAGTTCATTTTGGGTATTTATCATTTCAACCCGATTCCAATTCCAATTCAAAAATCAAACATAACAAAGGGAACTTGCAGAGTGGTAACTGGGATGGTGTCAAAGTAAATAAACAAGCAACGACAACAAAAAAACACAATTTAATAATCAATTCAAATAACCCCGAAATAATCCTATTAATTCACATTGTTGTTTGTGCAAATTAATATAATTATTTCTAGAATCTACACTATCATTTCATGTAGATTAAAGATTATTACATTACGGTTTTTCACTTGTCATTCAATTCAAATCTCAATTTTAATACTACAATAATTTATCCAATATACGTTCAAAGGTTCAAAGTGTAATTTATCAAATTCTACGCGTCAATTAACTTAACAATCTAAAAGGGGTCATATTATTCAAATTAACTACTCAAATTCAACACATATGTCGATTCAAATTTTCAAACTATTCTTCGTCAATTTCAATTTCAACTTATTTATCACTTACTACATTAACAATTTAACGTCCAATTACAATATCAGACAATCAATCATTTATCAACCAAACTGGATTATCATTGCATAAATAACAGATAATGGTGTCAGATGTCAAAGGTGAACTGATACATAAATAACAGTGCAATAAATAACAGCAGCATATTTCAATTGTCGTTCCAATTGAAATCAAATTTAATAAATAAAAGAATATTAATCGTGAGTGATTGCTCACCTTTCGAGGGATAGTTAGATTCGTCAAGAAAGAAAGCTACGAATCCAAAGCGACGCTAGATTGGCACGAATCGACGAATAAAGCTGATAAATGAGAATTGACTAAATCAAGTCAGAACTGGATCGATGATGATAACCGGAATCATCTTGATAGAACATAAATTATATATATATATTATTATTTCCAGGAAAACAATGTTTAGGTTAAAACAAGTATCAAAATAACACATATATATATATATATGTGTAATTAAAATCATTTTTTTTTAAATACATACATCAAAATCAACCATATATACTTAAAATAATATATAATTTTAGTTTCAAATCACCATTAAATCCCGACCCATAAAGATATACATCTAAAATTAGAACCCAAATACTCATATACCACTTATAAACAAATGAATATAAACCTTCATACAAACCTACCTACATGCTACATCTACATACATCTACAGTATATAATTGTACCCATACCAATATATTTGACCAGGCATATTTTATATAGAACCATTATTATATGCATAACAGGAAACTACAAACACAACTAAAAAGTACAACAGACTATGCTTTTGAAATAAAGTATACATATTTCTTTTATAATATAATGTACTGTAAACTATATACTTATGACTCATCTCCTTCCAATTACCAGATCTATATATACATATTCATAATTAAAACTACGCGAACAGTAAACTTTTATCTTATCATTGAAAAATTCAAACAGACAATACAAAACCTGTATATTAATTTCATGTTATATTTCATAACAAAATTTCTTAAAAATCATATCCCTATCATCATGAGCTATATTTAGAAATCTAAAAGAAATCAAACACCCATATAATATACAGTATATATAAATGCAAAAAAAAAAAAAAAAAAAATCAGTAAAATCAAAGTTGCACACTTACCTTTATATAACATACATATATACCTGTATGTTATATTTAAGACAGTATATGACATACCGATGTTAGCAAAAAAAATAATATGTGAAACAGACTAAAACAACTCTATAATATATATATAAATAAAATGTGAATTATCAAGCATCCTAGCCTCATATGAAACAACTTGTAGTATAGCAATATAGCCTCAAACGTAATATATATAACAACAATATATAAGCATCTTGAATATAAATTTCTTTACCGCAATGAAGTGAAGAGAATAAGACACGCAGAGGGAAGCTAGGCAAGTGGCAGGAACAGGCGGCCATGGTGGAAAGAGGGACCGGCTGATGGAGGACTTTGGGTTTCGGTGGTGAGCTGGTTACATGCGACGAGGCGGAGGGCTCGCGCAAGGCTTCGTCGAGAAAATGAAAGGGTGGCGGAGATCTTGGTGGTTGCTACGGTGCTTGCATGGTTGGTCGAGCGAGAGGAGGAAAGAGGTGGGGCGTTGGTGGGTTGGTCGGCTAACGATGAGAGGACGGATGGTGTAGGTGGGAGGAATGCACGGGTTTGGAGAGTGAGATTTAGTGAGAAAATATGAAGGTCAGTGGAGCAAAATTTGTATCTAATATGTTTTACTACAAGAATAAGAAACAAAACCAAAATAAAAAGAGAGGGGAGGAACGTGAAAGAAGGGAGATGAAATGAATGCACAGAGCCAAAGGCCAAAGTGAAGTAAATGAATATGTGAGTCAGTGCAACAAAAGACAAGCTTCTGAAAATTCATGCAATATAGATGAGAACAGCTGTCTTTTAGGAATTTTAAAAGCCAATAGCTGTTCAAATAAAACGATGAATCTGAAGGAGACGTTAAAAAAAATCAAAAATTAGAATTCGGCACCGGTACGATAGAACGTTAATCAATTTCGTCGAGTACCCAACTTCAAAATGCACAAACAAATATACTGTGGAGATCGGCACGATGATACGATCAAAACGGTATATAGATGTCCGTGGTACGCTTGAATTATAAAAATTCGAATTTTATACCAGTGGAAAATGCATAAAAATCGTAGAAAAATAAGATCGACGGGGCTAAAGATGTCCGAATTTGGAAATACGACAAACTGGAAACTTGCTCAAAAGATGCTTTAGAATTTTTCTATGTAAAAATATTTTGATTTTGAAAACGTTTTATTTTCATCGCTTTTTAACTGATTAAATTGAAGTAAATTTACGCGCGAAATAAACTTTCGTATTTTTGGACGAAAATTTACCAGTTGCTATGTTTAACTAGACACATTCCAAATATCAAATTTATATTTCAAAATTTTATTGTTTAAAATTTCACAAAATTCCAAATAATAACGTTATTAAAACCGGTTAAATTTTCGGGTTGTTACACTCTCCCCCACTCAAAACTTTTCGTCCTCGAAAAGGAAGGAGGTAGGAGAGTAGAAACAACTAGGAAGATAATAGATTTGGAAACAAAATAAAACAATTAGTTTAAACCATATAACTTTCAATTTAAATTAATTCATATTCACCAATTTGTTTTTAAATTCAAGATAATTTATTAAGTTGATTTCAATTCAATTTATTAATATATGATAACAAAAGATTACTTCCAAACAAAATTTATTTATTTATCTCATTTATTCATTGTTCTATTATCCAATTATACCCTATTAATAATTAATCATATTTTATTCAAAAAATTTAATTCTTCTTTATTTTAAATTATTATTAAATTAATTCCACCTAATATATCCAATCACATATATCAAGCATATTTATAGTTATTATAACTATTCCAATTTTAAATTTCTTTTAACATCATTTCGCATTGTAAATTATTCAATTACATATTCAACCTTTGGATGGTTTTGGTAAGTCGTGTTATAATGTAATTCGATATTATACAAGTAAATTTTCTAATCCTATTTGTTAAGTTTCAATATTCATTCAAATTTTGGCTTCCATTAAAACCATTCTTAACATAAATTTTAAGAATTTCCTTTTCAATTTACTTCAAACAATTTTGAAATAAATATATACATACATCTAATATATCACATCAAATCAATAATCATATACCAATATGTATGAATCAAGTCAAAATTTAGAAATTCAAATCTATTTAAATTTTTCAAAACAAACCGTAATAAAGCTACAGAATAGTCTCTCCACTTCGAAACTCGAAAATGAACGTCGATGATGCGGCCGTCATCACCGAAATTATTTTCCAGCGACAAAAGGGAAGAGCTCAAATTTAATCGTTTAAATTTCTTTGCAAACAATTTTTATTCGAAAATATTTTAAATAATATACTTTTTAAACTTTTAACATCGTAGTTCGAAATTATCGGGAATTAAATTCTCAAATTTCAATTTAAATTCACTTCAAATTCCAAATCAAATTATAACCAAATTTTATAAATTTATTTATTTTATGAAATAGTCCATGATTTATAAAACAATAAATGAAAATTTAATTTTTTCACATTTCAAACCACAGATTCATTGACATTTTAATTTCAGAAAAATTTATGCTTATATATAATATAATTATACAAAACCATTTTACACCAAATTTGAAAATATTATTGTGTCAGTTTGCTCTGTTCAAGTGTTTTGGAATTCCTATCGATAGCGTTGATCAGACGAACCGATCGGAAACCCAAATCAACATCAACAACTCAAACAACACAACATATAAAACATTTTTAACATTAATTGACAAATACACTTCCTCGCTCGACGATACAAGAATAGATTTCAAATAAGTATAGAGATTCAAATTTGATGGAAATCAAATCAAGAGAATTTTGATTCGAATACAAGTTCGAAAGAAAAGATGAGATGGTTCAATTAACAGAATCGGTATGTGGATAAGCTTAATTAATTCACGGATAACCTTAACCGGGTCGACCGTGACTTTAAGGATAAAGCTGAATTCCGAGGTAAATCAACATTCGATCTCGAGAAATAGAATTCAGGTATAGCAGGAGATAAATAGCATCGTAAACCGAGGATACAAAAATCTCCAGTAAATCGATGTCTATTGTAAAGGAGTTTCATCCATTTATAAATAATTCGAAGATTGGCGAGACCGACGATTTATTATAAAGATTATTCGAAGTGGAGTTATGGAATACTCCAGAATTAAAAGCAGATGAGTAGTAAGGGATAAGAATGAATTCCGGAACCGAGAGATCGTTCCAAAATTCAAAGGAGTTGAGTTAAAAGGAAAAGATTGAAACTCGAATGGTAGTGATTCTGTAAGTATATTTACCCTATATGCTAAGTTTTGCCTAGAGCTACCAAAAGCTCTGATACCAACTTTAACGACCCGCTATTTTGGACTATTCGCATCCGCACATGTCGGACTTGAATAATTCAAAATACCGAATTGTTAATTTAAATTTGGCAAAACTCAGATATACAGTAAATAAATAATCACAGAATCACAGACACAGAGTAATAATATGCAGCGGAAGTAAAGGAAATAGTAGTTCATGAAGCTACTATATAAATATATAAGATACATCAGAGTTTACAACAGAAGTGTAACACGATACAACAGGTACAAATAAGAATACATCACTGGAATCATCGAATACTGAAAGCAGAATAGATGGCTGGATCTTCAAGCAAAGCTCCAACTCTAAAGGTGAGTCTTGAATACTGGTACACTCAGTCTGACCCGAGCATAAAGCAAAACACAAAACACTCGAATCAGGATTAATATTCTCATATCAATAAATCCAACTCAAGTGAAATAGCAATCGAAATACAAGTAACTCAAAGGATGTTGGAATCACCATCCTCTAAGGATCCGTTAAACTATCTACTATGTAGTAGTGTACGCTAAATAGATAATGTCTATCAGTAATATAAAATATCAAAATAGTGTTAAGGCGTTACCATTATCCCCCTTAACACATTTTTATACAAGCGTTATAGTCTATACAGCACTGTAAACTCCACCGTAAACTAGTGGGATATCAGGGAGTACTCCATAGGTATAACACAAAACAAACTCGTAGTGGTCGCGTATATGAGAATACAAGTATGACAAGGCACATGAGGCAATACCCAAGGTAGTGAAACTACCGTTCGCCTGATCCGGACTGGTGAGAACGCATCGCCGCAGCGATCGCAACACCGCGAAACAACACTCCTGAAAGTACGAGGGTGCACCAATCAATCACAAGTAATGAGTAGTAGCTTACGAAGAAGTGTGTCCGCTCGAGGTGGCTAACCCCATTTGGCCCGGCACGGCTCCTGTTTTAGTCATTTCCAATTTGACAAAAGTGTCAAGGCTATCCATTATCGTTCTCTTTCTTCAGTCATCACGTACATCAATTCAACCACTTCATTCTGGATCATCACTCCGCGTATAGTTATTAAAGTGGTTTTCGGTTTAGACAGAGAGTATGTCCATAACCGATTCCGGTCTCTTTAATAACTTTCGTAATTATTACACCGATTGGTCGTTTAATAAATTTCAAAACCAAATCTAGAATTCATAAATCAACATTTCATTTGTCTTTCACTGTCAATTTCCAAAAAATTTTACGTTTCAAAACATCCAAATAACCATTTCAAGGTCTTACAATTCAATTTCAATTTTATTTAAACAATTCTACTATTGATTCAAGTTCATATATAATTTTTATCCCGAAATCATTTAAAATGGTTTAATTTTCATTCAAATCAATTTAAATTCATTTATCAATTTCATTCAATATTCGCTAAGTAAATTTATCCTTCAAAACAACTTAAATTCCAATTCATTTAAATCAATTACTTACGTTCAACTTCATTATATCAAAACTTCAAATTGAAATAAAATAAATTCATCAAATCAATTCTTTAAATTACAATTTCCTACGTTGATTTCAATAAATCCCATTCATTTCAATAAATCACATTTTATTTCTTGTTAAAGAAAATCAATTTCCACTTATTTATTGACTTCGTTACACGTTACAAACTCAATTAATAATGAACTAAATTTCACATAATCGAGAAGTTTCAATTTCACTTATTAACTTACTTAAATAATTTCCCAAAACTTAACAAATAAAGAAACCCAATTTCATTTATTAACGAAGTTCAAATTTCACTTATTCAAAAGTTCAATTTCTCTTATCAAAGAATTCAATTTTTAGTCAATTATAAATTAATTCAATCTTATTCAATTATTAAAATTTCAATCTTAATTATTAATAATTTCAAAAATTAATTACAAACTTGATTATCGATTCAAACTTAATTATTAAATCATTTCAACCTAATTATAAATTCAACTCAATAATTTAAAGCTTAATTATAATTTTAACTTAATTATAATTTCAGACTTAATTATTAAATGTTTTGAACTTAATAATTTCAAAACTCAATTATTATTAATTCCAAATTATTTATTAATAATCCAAATTTAATTATTAAATAATTAAATTTCAAACAACGTTCTTTCATCAATTACTACGATAATATTTGCCTCATATTTCAATCTTTACATTTTCCTTTCAAAATTCAAATTCCAACTTTATTTCAAAACTTATTCTTTACTCTAATAAAAATCATTATTTTATTTTTAAAATCAAATTATTGACGAATCAGATTTATTAAATTCTCTATCCTAAGTCAAGTTCATTTTGGGTATTTATCATTTCAACCCGATTCCAATTCCAATTCAAAAATCAAACATAACAAAGGGAACTTGCAGAGTGGTAACTGGGATGGTGTCAAAGTAAATAAACAAGCAACGACAACAAAAAAACACAATTTAATAATCAATTCAAATAACCCCGAAATAATCCTATTAATTCACATTGTTGTTTGTGCAAATTAATATAATTATTTCTAGAATCTACACTATCATTTCATGTAGATTAAAGATTATTACATTACGGTTTTTCACTTGTCATTCAATTCAAATCTCAATTTTAATACTACAATAATTTATCCAATATACGTTCAAAGGTTCAAAGTGTAATTTATCAAATTCTACGCGTCAATTAACTTAACAATCTAAAAGGGGTCATATTATTCAAATTAACTACTCAAATTCAACACATATGTCGATTCAAATTTTCAAACTATTCTTCGTCAATTTCAATTTCAACTTATTTATCACTTACTACATTAACAATTTAACGTCCAATTACAATATCAAACAATCAATCATTTATCAACCAAACTGGATTATCATTGCATAAATAACAGATAATGGTGTCAGATGTCAAAGGTGAACTGATACATAAATAACAGTGCAATAAATAACAGCAGCATATTTCAATTGTCGTTCCAATTGAAATCAAATTTAATAAATAAAAGAATATTAATCGTGAGTGATTGCTCACCTTTCGAGGGATAGTTAGATTCGTCAAGAAAGAAAGCTACGAATCCAAAGCGACGCTAGATTGGCACGAATCGACGAATAAAGCTGATAAATGAGAATTGACTAAATCAAGTCAGAACTGGATCGATGATGATAACCGGAATCATCTTGATAGAACATAAATTATATATATATATTATTATTTCCAGGAAAACAATGTTTAGGTTAAAACAAGTATCAAAATAACACATATATATATATATGTGTAATTAAAATCATTTTTTTTTAAATACATACATCAAAATCAACCATATATACTTAAAATAATATATAATTTTAGTTTCAAATCACCATTAAATCCCGACCCATAAAGATATACATCTAAAATTAGAACCCAAATACTCATATACCACTTATAAACAAATGAATATAAACCTTCATACAAACCTACCTACATGCTACATCTACATACATCTACAGTATATAATTGTACCCATACCAATATATTTGACCAGGCATATTTTATATAGAACCATTATTATATGCATAACAGGAAACTACAAACACAACTAAAAAGTACAACAGACTATGCTTTTGAAATAAAGTATACATATTTCTTTTATAATATAATGTACTGTAAACTATATACTTATGACTCATCTCCTTCCAATTACCAGATCTATATATACATATTCATAATTAAAACTACGCGAACAGTAAACTTTTATCTTATCATTGAAAAATTCAAACAGACAATACAAAACCTGTATATTAATTTCATGTTATATTTCATAACAAAATTTCTTAAAAATCATATCCCTATCATCATGAGCTATATTTAGAAATCTAAAAGAAATCAAACACCCATATAATATACAGTATATATAAATGCAAAAAAAAAAAAAAAAAAAAATCAGTAAAATCAAAGTTGCACACTTACCTTTATATAACATACATATATACCTGTATGTTATATTTAAGACAGTATATGACATACCGATGTTAGCAAAAAAAATAATATGTGAAACAGACTAAAACAACTCTATAATATATATATAAATAAAATGTGAATTATCAAGCATCCTAGCCTCATATGAAACAACTTGTAGTATAGCAATATAGCCTCAAACGTAATATATATAACAACAATATATAAGCATCTTGAATATAAATTTCTTTACCGCAATGAAGTGAAGAGAATAAGACACGCAGAGGGAAGCTAGGCAAGTGGCAGGAACAGGCGGCCATGGTGGAAAGAGGGACCGGCTGATGGAGGACTTTGGGTTTCGGTGGTGAGCTGGTTACATGCGACGAGGCGGAGGGCTCGCGCAAGGCTTCGTCGGGAAAATGAAAGGGTGGCGGAGATCTTGGTGGTTGCTACGGTGCTTGCATGGTTGGTCGAGCGAGAGGAGGAAAGAGGTGGGGCGTTGGTGGGTTGGTCGGCTAACGATGAGAGGACGGATGGTGTAGGTGGGAGGAATGCACGGGTTTGGAGAGTGAGATTTAGTGAGAAAATATGAAGGTCAGTGGAGCAAAATTTGTATCTAATATGTTTTACTACAAGAATAAGAAACAAAACCAAAATAAAAAGAGAGGGGAGGAACGTGAAAGAAGGGAGATGAAATGAATGCACAGAGCCAAAGGCCAAAGTGAAGTAAATGAATATGTGAGTCAGTGCAACAAAAGACAAGCTTCTGAAAATTCATGCAATATAGATGAGAACAGCTGTCTTTTAGGAATTTTAAAAGCCAATAGCTGTTCAAATAAAACGATGAATCTGAAGGAGACGTTAAAAAAAATCAAAAATTAGAATTCGGCACCGGTACGATAGAACGTTAATCAATTTCGTCGAGTACCCAACTTCAAAATGCACAAACAAATATACTGTGGAGATCGGCACGATGATACGATCAAAACGGTATATAGATGTCCGTGGTACGCTTGAATTATAAAAATTCGAATTTTATACCAGTGGAAAATGCATAAAAATCGTAGAAAAATAAGATCGACGGGGCTAAAGATGTCCGAATTTGGAAATACGACAAACTGGAAACTTGCTCAAAAGATGCTTTAGAATTTTTCTATGTAAAAATATTTTGATTTTGAAAACGTTTTATTTTCATCGCTTTTTAACTGATTAAATTGAAGTAAATTTACGCGCGAAATAAACTTTCGTATTTTTGGACGAAAATTTACCAGTTGCTATGTTTAACTAGACACATTCCAAATATCAAATTTATATTTCAAAATTTTATTGTTTAAAATTTCACAAAATTCCAAATAATAACGTTATTAAAACCGGTTAAATTTTCGGGTTGTTACAGTAAAACCAAGTTTAGATCTAAATAAATAGTTTTACTTCACTTATTTTAAATTTATATTTTTGAGTAAGTAATTAGAAGTAAATTTACGTATTTAGAGTATATTTCAGTATAAAATGTTTTAACTCTAAATGTTTTGAACTCGGTTATTCCCAATGGGAATTAATGGTAAAGGATTTACCTTGTAAAGGAAGAATTTTAGGAAATTGTTTTCAAATGGGTTTTGGAAATTTGAAAATATATCTTTTAAAGATATTTGAGCCAAATAAATAATGTGGGAATTATTTATCGTGTGATGGATGTTTGTGAAAAATAATTGATAGTTAAATCACCGACTATCAATATAGGACAAATGCGTTGATCGTTTCGAAGAGACCGGGATCGAGATTTATTTCTCGAAAACCACTTCGATCCGGTTTGTACGTTTCGTGGAAAAACGTGTTCGGAGTCGAAGATGAAGCAGTGAAGTGCAAGGGCTAGTCGCTACTAATCCTGAGGATATTTCCAAAATGGATGTAGTAGGAATAGTGCCTTCGGTTCCGTTCGAACCCGGGACGGACTTGTATGGATGAATGCTTTCAGAACATCGTCAGGTGGACGATGAGCATTCTAAGTGATGCGTTCTTAAAAGGTAACATTTAACCTCAAGCCTCATCAATCGGGAATGGCTAAAACAGGGGAGGTGCAGCAAGGTTAGGTGGGTCATGCCCAAGCAGGACAAGATTTTCCCCTGTCTAGATGTCCCTTTATATTCGGCTTAGTGGGTGGTTGGTCGCGCCAACCACGGGGTTATCTTGTTCGGGACTATTCAGTAAGGAATGATTCCGGCCTTGTGTTGCAGGAGAGCGGGTGTACTCCTCGGTACTCTAATCTAGGCCAGGTATTGTGACGGGTGGTACCCCAGTAGCCCAGCCATTGATGGAAATCCATTCTTCCTACGAGCCTTGTACGAGTTTTGTTTGTATTAGCCACTTTTGTGGATAGTAGCTGGAATTTAATGAATGTAACAATTTCGGCTATTTTTATAAGTATTTGTAAATAGACCCTATTATAATATCAGAGGATTTCTATGAAAAGTGTTTTAGCTATCGTAAGGTAAAAACCCGACATGTTTATTTATGGCGTGGTCTTACGAGATGCTTTTGTTTTTCAAAGGATTTTGAAACTTTAATAATCAATTTGGATGCATTATTATCAGCTGGTATTCCAGACTGACTCGGGTGTTATTTCATTATAATGCCGGGTCAGACCGAGTATTATATGTACAGGACATGATGCTTTGGAACAGGAGAGGAGCTGGAGCCCGAGACGTATTATTTATACATATATATATTCCGCTGCTATGATTGTATGATATGTCTGATTGGTAATTTGATGTATGAGATACTCTGATGATGTGATGTATAAAACAGTTATAGATTCCATTTTGTGTAAAGTTCTATATTTATTATTATAGTTTATTCCGCTGCGACTGTGAGATTCTGATATTATTTAGTTTCTTATTCTTCTATCTCTTCTTCTTTAACCCTAATGGTTCGTAATTCTGTGCCACTTGAATTAATAGAGGTAGAATAGTGTCAATTCAAGGGGTACAGATTTGCGGGCTGTCACACATTTTCATACATCCATTTAAATTTTGTTAGAATTATACCCAAGGCCATATTTAATTCATTCTTTCTCGAATTGGATTCATTTGAAAATTCAAAATAGCTTTAAAATTAAGTTAATTTACTTCAATTCACCACAATTTCATAACTTAAGTTCATTCTCATTTTAACTTATTCATACTCGAATTAGATTTATTTCATCACAGATCATTTTTATTTTAATCCAATTCCATACAACTCAAGCTTTATTTCCAGACTCTATTACATATTCACAATCTTTGATTTAATTTTCCTTTGATCAAATCCCTAACCATTTCACTAATTAATTCAATTAGTTTCTTCTTTTATCCATTTTAAATTTTAATTACATTAACAATTCATTGTTGGATTTATTAATAATAAGGCCATTCAATTTATGCTTGAATTGGATTTGTTTATATTTCACACCATATCCATTTTAATCTAATTCATTCAACAACACTTCCCATTATAATCCAATTTAATTCAATTTAAATTTCAATTTTATTTAACTTATCTCAAGTTAAATTCAAATATATTTTCTTCACTTTCATTCACTTAAGTTAAATTTTAATTGCCGGATTAAAATTTTCAATCCCTTCTTGTTAATATCAACTTTACTTTATCAGTTCAATAGTTGATTCATTTATTCATTCACAAATTCATTTTCAACCAATGAATTTTGTTTTCAAATATTAATTATTTTTAGTCCATTTAAACTTATTCTGCTCCTTATTTTACACATTTAAATCAAACATCATCCAATATCCGATTCCATTTCATTTCATTTGCATACCATATTAATTAATCAGTTACTTATAGTTTTAATCTTAAAACTTTGTTTATTTAATCCAACTTAACTAAATTTTATTTTCCAAACTTAAGTTCAACATTCAATTTTGAAAACATATATATATATATATATATATATATATATATATATATCGCACCAAATTATTCCTTTGCATTTTCAAAATCAACCAAATTACTCCAAACATTACTCCAAAACATCCTGGTAGTAATTCCTCTTTTGGAAACTCCAAAATAAACATCGATGATGCTGCAGTCATCACCGAAATTATTTTCCAGCAACCGTAAGAGTTCAATGCTTTTCTCTCCTTTAAAACCCTTCCAATATTTTTAAATTCCAAATCTCTCTAGATTTCAAATCCGATTTAAAAATATTTCTCTCAGATATATTATTTTTCCCAACCTTTGGGAATCATTTCCAAATTCAAAGGAACTTAAATTTCCAAATTTTCAAACTCCAAACCCTTTAAATTTATTTTCAAACATTACTTTGGAATTTTATTTTATTTTAATTATTAATCACACTATAATTTACATTTACTTTATCTTTACAAATTTCATTTGTATACAAATTGAATTCTTAGTTTTAATTATAGTTTCAATATCTTATTCAATTATCATACAATGATAATAATTAAATATTATCACTTTCTACCATCCAAACATCCATATTTAATGACAACAATTTACGAAAATTTAATTCCTTTATATACAAAATAATTTTGGGTAAAATTATTCCATTTACCCCATTTAAAACAATATTGTGTCGATTTATCTTGTTTAAGAGTCTAGAAATCCCTATCGACAACATGGTGTCCCATATATCGACCAGAACCCATGAACACTCAACCGATAAATCAACGCAATATAAACAATTTTATATTCACTAACAAATACGCGCTCATATCTGTTAATACACTCAAACTCATTCTAGAGTACCATAGACTCTATTTTATGAGTAATTCCCACCAGAGCCAAGGTTATCACCAACCTAAGCTCTGATACCAAGTGTAACGACCCGAAAATCCGTACCCCTTGAGTCGACGCTATTCTTCAACAATCAACTCAAGATGTACAGAAATACGAACCATTTGGGTTAAAGAAGAAGAGGTAGAAGAAGAAAATAGAAAACAACATCAGAATCTAACCATCGCAGCGGAATAAAATATAATAGATATTAACATATCTTTACACCAAAACAAATATATCTGTTCATATATTACATCATCAGAGTACATCAATCACAACTCGACAGATCAATAACATACAACTGGATACACAACTACTCAACACAGCGGAATATATATATATAAACAAGTACGAGAGTACATATCGTCATCCAACTCGTCTCCTGAGCTCCATAACATCAAATCCAGTATCCTATAATACTCGGTCTGACCCGAGCATTATAGTTAAATGACACCCGAGTCAGTCTGGAATACCAGCGTGAGAAAATCATACTCAATTGATTATTAAAGTTTCAAAAATCCTTTGAAAACAAAAGCATCTCGTAAGACCACGCTACAAATAAACATGTCGGGTTTTTACCTTACGATAGCTAAAACAATTTTTTATAGAAATCCTCTGATATTATAATAGGGTCTATATACAAATACTTATAAAATAGCCAAAATTGTTACATCTATTAAATTCCAGCTACTAACCACTGAGTGGGCAATACGAACAAAACTCGTACAAGGCTCGTAGGGAGCATGGATTTCCAACTAATGACTAGGCACTGGGATACCACCTGTCACAGTACGAGGCCTAGATCACAGTACCGAGGAGTACGCCCGCTCCCCTGCAACACAAGACCGGGACTACCCCTTACTGGATAATCCCGAGTGAGATCACCTCGCGGTTGGGATAAGCAACCCCCACTAAGCCGAAATAAAAAGGGACATCTAGGTAGGGATGACCTCACCCTGCTTGGGTACTACCCACCTAGCCTTGCTGCATAACCCCTGATTTTCAGTCATTCCCATTTGATGAGGCTTGAGGCTAAGCGTTACCTTTTTAGAACATATCTCTTAGAATGCCCATCGTCCACCTGACGATGTTTCGCAAGCATTCATCCATACAAGTCTGTCCCGGGTTCGAACGGATCCGAAGGCACTATTCCTACTACATCCATTTTGAAAATATCCTCAGGATTAGTAGCGACTAGCCCTTGCACTTCACCGCTCCATCTTCGAATCCAAACTCGTTTCCACGAAACGTACAAACCGGATCGAAGTGGTTTTCGAGAAATAAATCCTGATCTCGGTCTCTTCAAAACGATCAATGCATTTTGTCCAATATTGATAGTCCGTTATTTAACTATCAATTAATATTCACAAACATCCATCAAACAATAAATAATTTCTCGAATTATTTATTTATCTCAAAATATCTTTACAAGATATATTTCTATTTTCAACCTTTTGAAAATAGTTTTCAAATTATCTTTCTTTTCAGAATACTTTTCCAAATAGTTTCTATCTCCACTGATATCACCAAGCACAAAACTAGATTTTTAAAATAATTTAAAATGCTTACTTTGAAATATACTTTAAAACATTTAATTAAAAGCTACTTAAATAATTTATTAAAAATACATACTATATGAATATTTGAAAATAAGGTTACTTAATAAAATATAAAAATTAGATTTACACCATTAAAACAAATACTAAGTCACTCTTTAAATATTTACTGCTATAATAAATTAAAAGAAAATACTTACTTTAGAATTTAAATATTAGAAATAAATAGATTTTCCGAAACTTGCTTTTTAAAACAACTTTAAAACTTTTAACTTATATTTAAAAATTTCTTTGAAAACGTACTTGGTTATTATGGGAGAATTTCTAATCTCAACTACTTAAATCAATTTTCCAAATTGATTCCCAATTTATTCCATCTGAAATAAATTTCTTTACTTACTTCGTTCATTTCCAAAATTCATTAATTATGGATTTTCTTATTATTGTTATTATCTTTTATTTGATTTTTAAATCTTTCAACTGAAATATAAAAATTCCAGCTTTCCCCAATTTCTTCTTTATTCTTTTCAACAATTTAAAGCTTAAATTCAAAATTAATGTTTTGTTCTTTTAAACAATAACATTGAAGTTTAAAATTCATTAACTTTTTATTTATTCAAAATTTCCTTTCCCTACTCGAATTTATTTATTAGAATTTTAAAGTCACTTTATTTCTTTCCAATTCATTCTTAAATTTATTCAAATTTTCTAATTATTTTACTTACAAATTCGCTTCTTTTATTTTCTTTTCAAAATCCAATTTATATATTTTTGGTAATTCATTATATCCAATCGAACCATAGCATTCAATATTACAACATATTTCACCATAGGATATCAAACAATCACTACAGAGAGTATTAAATAATTTAAATAAATGTTGAGGGATCCAGTTGGATCCCTCCAACCTGTTTTTTTCCCTGCATCCACAGACGTTAGCACAATATAAATACCAATTCCAAGATATACTATATACTACCATATACAATATAACACACCAAATCCAATCAAACAATCGATTATTTAAATTTAACCATTTAAATTTAAATTAAAAATTCAGCTGAGTGAGATTAACTCACCTTTGCTTTTCGTTTTGCAATCCATCCCATCTCGACATGTTTTCCACAATTTTCAGACCTTGTATAATCAGTAGATGTTTTATTAATATCTTAAATGAATTGAACAATTTGTTACCATTTTAATAATTTAATTAATATACGAATTAATTGGACAATTCATTCTCATAAATTTTAACTAACAAATTTAATTAACCAATAATTTGATTTAAACTATTTTCTTTTAATAAAATACTTTTAGTGACACCTAATTAAATAGGTTTATTAGACAAGTAACTACCCGAACTATAGTATTTTGAGATAAACTAGTAGATTAAAATGTGAATAGGTATATTTATTTGGCTTTGAAACTATATATGTGCTTATATATATATATATATATATATATATATATATCTAAAAAAAATTGGTTTTTCCCTTTTGGATTCCTATCTTATACATATCTTTATAGAACTATATATTTTTTCTGTAAATTAGAAATCCTATTTATAATAATTTCCTAAAATTTTCATTTTTAATCTATAAATATTCATTAATCTAAATTAAACAACTGATATACCTTACTGAAAACTTATTCTTACTGTAACATGAGCATCTAATTTAGGTATATATATGTTTGCATCAAAAATTAAATACTGTTTTTATGTTTATTTTATTTTTACACAAATTTAATATATGTAAATTGAAATCAGAAATTATACCTTGAAGTTCAATCCTAAACCAGAGATGATCGCAGCACCATCACCTCAACATCGCGACTCCAACCCCTCTTCTTCCCAGTAACGTCCCTCAGGCCAATTTGTCACAGCCCTCTCCGAATCTTCGAAACCCTAGACGCCGTGCGTGCATCCCCAATCCCTCACGAACCACCAACCCACGAGCGTGCACCGCTCACTCGCGCGTCTCGAATAGTTGCGCGAACTTTGTTTGAGAGGGCGATTTACCTTCGTTCCATCATTTTTTTAGATCTCGATTTCGTTTGGGAAAAAGGGTTTGGATAAATTAGAGAAGGAAGAAAGTTTATACGATTTTGATTTCACTGCCTGTTTTTTTTCTGATTCTCATTCCAAATCAATAGAAGAAGAATGCGATTTTAATAAGAAGGGTTCGGCTTGGCTTTCAGAAGAAGATGCGAGTAATATATTTTTTTATTTAATTTTTGGGTTGCAAAGGAAGGAACGAAGATATAGTTTTATTCAATTCAATTAGGAAGCCTGGAAAAAAAGAAATTTCGTGATTTAAAAAGGAAGTGAGGCAGGCGACGCTATTATTTTATTTTATTTTCCCCGTTAAGAAAGAACGAAATTGATTTGAATTTTCGACGTAAAATTCCAGCGTGTTTATATACCGTACGCTCACACAACAACCCTGTTCAATACGAAATTTGAAATCCGATAATAATACAATATTACAGATCCAATGAAACTGGTTTCGTCGACTTCCGAGACTGTGCCTCGGAAGGCTATTTTTAAATTCAATTTAAACTATAAAATTTTAAGACCGAACAAACCACTGTTAGATTCAATTTTTAACACTTCTATTATCTTCAGTGTTATCAATATAAATTTTACAAGCCTTCAAATTATTTTTAACAGGCTTAAAACTTCAGATTTCATATTTTACCCAATTTCAAATTATTTAATTTAATAATTCAATTATCAAATAAATTGTGATATTCGTAATTCAAGTTAAAATTACTCTATTGAATATTTAAAATCTATTAAATATTCCAATTTTAAATTCTTGAAAATTCCAGGTCGTCACAATCTCAGTAGGTGTCAATCTGCTTGGCAGTTTACTCACCGGTTTTGCTTCGGGTACTAAATCTATCTGAAACTCAATAGCTCATTTCAGTGGTAATCCCACTATGGGTTCAAAGACGTTTGCGAATTCTCTAATAACGAAAACACGATTCAGCTCGCCTTCTACCTCCATAACACCCAACGAAGCATTAACCTCAAAACTAGGGTTTTCTACAGAATATACAATCTGATCACTACAATCAGGGTGTCTAAGCAATATTTTTCTATCATGGAAAAATATCCTAACAAGGTATTTAATTAACCAATCCATAGCCAAAATAGTTCTGAACCTTACGAAATCAAACACATGCAAATTGCAAAAAAATGCATGACCTAATAATTCAAACTCTAACTGGTCACACTTCATCCCAATTGTCGCGTACCCACCTATCGGATTAGCAATCCTTAAGGAAGTAATAAGGTATGAGGGTTCTAGGTTAAGCTTATCTAGCAAACAATGAGATATAAAAGAAAACAATGCACCAGTATCAAACGTAGCTCTAACTAACATACCATGAATCAAAAGCGCACCTTCCAACACATCTTTTCCTTTATACTATGTTATTGGTCTCAAGGTAGCTGGCTCCAATGCAAACACTTTGCCTTTCCCATCCTTGGCTGGCTCCTTGCGCTGATTCTTATAGTGCCCAATCTAATCACAATTGAAAAACCTCATCCATTTCTTCTCAGCAGCTTTCTTTCTCTTTCATGTCCGACACTCATGGGCATAGTGTTGTTTCTTGTCACACTTGTAACAGACCACTTCTACCTTTCCTTTTTTAGTAGCTCCACCTTTCTTAGCTCCTTTCTTATGGAAAAACTTCCTATTTTGACCCTGCCCTCCTTGAGCCTCCTTTGACTTATTTCCTTCAAGATGAGAAAGCATCTCTTCATGCCTCAAGGCCATCTTCATAACAACATCACATGGATCTCTAATATGCGATAACATAAAGCTCAAGCTTCAACCTTCGAATGAACTTTTCATTCCTCTTAATCATAGTGTCAACCGTAGTGTAGCCATATCCCGCTAGCTCCTCAAACCTTGTTGCATACTCAAGTACAGTCATATCTCCCTACACCAACTCAGCAAACTTCCTGAGCAGAGTGGACTTAGCCATCTCTGACATAATCCTTTATTCAACCCTCCTTCTAAACTCAGCCTATATCATAGTCTCCTCATTGACTCTACTAGTAACACTGTTCCACCAATATGTACTGCTCCTTGTAGTTGTCTAGAAGCAAGTCTCCTCTTCTGCTCATCATTGAGTCTCAAATCAACAAATATCCTCCCGTAATGAAGTACCCAATTATCCACTTCGATTGCGTCTTTAGTACTAATAAATGGTTCCAAGTCGGGCATAATCCCTACTTAAAACAACATAGTTATTGACCATTGGAGCTCCCTGATTCCTTCTTTAGCATTTCTTCCAACTACTCCAGTGGCAACTCGTGCTTGCATCATGTTACAAAGAACATATACATTGCTCCCATGTCTACTTACGAGACTCCAGCACCCACATTTGCAACTTGTACCTGACCTTGATTCCTCCTCATATTTGGTCTGGCATTTCCATCAGTTGTGGTGCTTCCACCACCAATGTTAACTCTTCCACTTCTAGCATCCATATCTGCATTCAAGCCTTCGTAAGATAAAGAAAAATAGCCTAAGGGAGATAAGAGAATAGAGATATAGCGTATACTTATATATAGCGAATACAAGTACGTTGCTATAGCATCATCCCATACCCGATCTTTTCTCTAATTCCTTAGGATGATTTTTTCAAAATAATTTTAAGTTTAAATTTTTTCATAAACCTATGCTCTAATACCAAGTTGTAACATCTCCTATCTTGAGGCCCAAAGCTAAGCGCCACAGATACTGCAGTCATCTATATTATTAACTTCCAATGACAAAATACGATAATGTTAATGGTATCCATAATATCAAAAGCATATGAATATGAAACAAAATCACAGATTCCAAAAACAATTTTCACTGATTACATTTCAAAACATGTTTCATATTCCAAAACATAATCCTAAACATTTCCCAGGCATTGATCAAATATAATTATTACAAAATACACCAAGAGCGACATATGAAGATGCCCCATTGGATGATCAAAATACTAAATAGATAAAGCTGTCTTAATACAATCGTAGTGGAAATAAAAATATCAACTCCTAATTAGCTAACTTTAGCCTCCTGTTCGTCTTCGGAAGTTTTATTTGTCCAACAACTAAACCTGTAAAACCTTCAACTCTCAATCTACTCAAATAAATTTTGAGCACCTGAGAGTTTAAGGGGAAAATATAAACTTCGGGTCAGACATAAAACCTGGTGTGAATAATAGTAATACATCTCAGTTTACTGATATTAAGTGAGACCACGCCGCTTAGCGGAATGAGTTTCCCCTCACTAATATCCCTTTAAAACATATATTTTTGCAAATCAAAATCCTACAACCAAACTGGTTAATCAAACTGATTATAACAATAATAACAATATCATAAATGCTCAAAAACAGGTAGCAAATGGACTATGTGTTCGAACAATGTACTTTGGTTTGGCTAACTACTAACCTTTGGTTGACTCTGGCCTACCGGATAAAATAACTAGTCTAACACCTATTAGACAAACTTCTAGATGGTCTATCCTCAACTTACTTCTCCAAGGGTCACTTGATCCTAATGGTTTTGTGGGATCACCAATAACATATCCACCTTCTCTATATATTCCTTTTTGTATGGAACCATCACTTAAGTCTTACATGTGACTAAGCCCTACACTTTGGAATCTTAGACTAAATTAGCTAGGGGCTATAGCTAATGTATATGGAGCGATGCTATACCGGCCTCATATAGTATACAAATATCTTAGTCATTTTACTTAGGGTTAACTACCCTTCAAATTTTCCTTGAAAACCTTTTAAACCGATTTGATCCCTTTAAATTATACTTAAAAAAGGAAAACGTAACATTTACTTTATTCAAATTTCTTTGCCATGATATATGCTTTACTCAAAAACATTGTTGATGAAACATTCAAAACCTTTGTTTAAAACCTTTAAACAATCTCTTTCGAAACAATTGAAAGTACCCCTTTCTAAACCATTAAAAGTACACCTTTCAAAACCATTGGAAGTACCCTTTTCGATATAAGTAAAATATTTTAATTTATAACCTTACGCCGAAAGGCCAAAACATACCTTTCGAATCCATTACAATAGTCCTTTCGAAAACATTGAAAACATCTCTTTCAAAAGCTTTATAAAACCTTAAACATCCTTTTTTAAAACACTTTAAACATGCCTTTCGAAAACATTGGAAATCTTCCATTTAAACACTAAGGTAAACCTTTCAAAAACATTAGGGAATCACTCTTTCAAAACCTTTATCATATACCTTTCAAAAATATTGAGGAACCTCCCATTCAAATCTTTATTAGTTACCTTTCGAAAATACTGGAAAACCTCGCCTTCAAAACCTTTATTAGTTGACGTTCGAAAGCATTAAAGTACTCTACGTAAAAAAAACCTTTTGAAAGCATTGGGTCTAATTTAAAATATGTGGAACCTAGTTTCGAAACCATTTAAAACCATTCCTTTCGAAACCTTTAGGTTTAACCTTCAAAATATCAAAAGGGTCTTAAAACAACTAAGTTGAAAGCAACTCTTTCGAAAGCATTTTCCTACGCAAAAGAAGTGGATGGTGTCGAAACCAATCCCTTTGAAAGCATTGGAGAAGCGGCTCTAATTTTTAAAATAAAGGAATCCTTTCCAAACCATTTACACAAATTACCTTCTATTTACACAAATTACCTTCTATTTACACAAAATCTTAATCCCTAAACCATTTACATTATTTCATTTAACTTAAATAATTAAATATCCTAAATAATGTTAATAAAAAATAGGGCCGTTACACTTAGCTTACTAATTCCCTTTTCATTTAAGGAAATAAGATTTAGCCTAAATGCTTATCTACCCATAAATCCCTTTTTAGTGCTCAGAAATGTCAGTTTGTCCATAAAATCCTAATGGACATTTCCAAAGACATCTATATATGAATTAATTTCGAATTAGTAACTTTTCTAATCTATTCCATTTTTATCAGTCCCATTTAATCCATTTGCCATATCAAATTATTACAACTCACATATTTATTACCATTTATTTCCCATTTATTGGAGTTACAACCTTTCGGATTCCTTTCCCATTAATTTAATTATCCTGAACACGAATATTACATGTAAGCATCGTTATTCGCCTTTTATTTAATTATTATAAGCACGGTAAATTACGTATAGATATCTACTTTTATCAAATATATTCTAGTTATATATCTTCATTAGAATATTCTATTTCTTGTTCAATTGCAGGAACCATATAAAATATTATCCGCTTAATTATTATAAGCACGGTAAATTACGTATAGATATCTACTTTTATCAAATATATTCTAGTTATATATCTTCATTAGAATATTCTATTTCTTGTTCAATTGTAGGAACCATATATAAATATTATCAGCTAAAAATTTAGTAAATTAGTGCAAAACAAAATATTTAATTTTAAAATATAAAAGATTATATTGTTACAAATTACAAGGAATAATCATTTCTTTTTGTTATTGAAATAGATAGTATAAACTACAAGAATTCATAATTTACACATCTCTTCCTCTTTTATTTGCATCTATCTCTTGCTAGATCAAACGCCGTATTCTTCAAAAATTGGAAAAGAAATCAAACTAATTTACAAATATTAAACGAATCTAAATTCCATTAATTCCAAACATAGAAAGTTTACATTTCAACAAGATTAGGGTAATAATCCAAATTTGTAACTTTATTATACAACGTATCTTAGATCTGGAATAATTTATTCAAATCAATATTCTAAATTCATACTTTTTGGATTGAATTTTAGATCAAGTTGTAAACAATTCTAAACCAATTCATAATGAATAATATTTAAGCGATATTTATTATATTTAATTTGTTACCTACAACTCATATACAATTATCCAATTAGACACAATAATCAAATAAACACCAACGGGATAATTTTCATATTACAACAACCTATAAAATTTTCCACTCACCTCTTAAAAGCGATCCAAATCTCTAAATTTGGTAGAACATTTGATTCATCTTCAAATCTTTTTTAATCTAAGAAATATGTATAAAAGGGTATATAGATACATTAGAATTACGGATCTGAGAAGAGATTTGGGATTGTTAGAGAAAATAGATACAAATATATATATATATATATATATATATATATATATCTAATACATGTATAGTTGATTCTCTTCTCTTCACCTCCTTTCTATAAGATTTCTATTCTTATCTAATTTATATAAATATAGAAAGAAATATCATATTTTTATAATTTAGAAAAAAAGCGGAGAAGAAGAAATGGCAAAGCTTCCGTGACAACCTAGAATTTTACCATTTTAATATAGGCTATTAAATATATTTTAAATAATGAATAAATGGATTTTTATTAACAAATAATCCTATTTTAATTAATTATTAATGATGATAAAATAGGTTTCAAAATTTGCTTAGCAATACAGATAATTCATAGAAAAATAGAAAATGTGACCGAAGAACATTTTTTGAAATTTCGACCTTTCGATGCCAAAAAGTGGTCGAAAATGTTGTGCACGTTTGTGAACCATGTGCACACATTTAAATGATATAATTAGTGATAATAATTTCGCTTAAAAATATATTAACTTATATATATATATATGTTTCATCATGAAATGACAAGTGATGGTCAAATATAAACATATATATATATATATATATATATATATATATATATATATATATATAGAAACATACTTTTATACATATACATACATACCTCCTTACCTCAAGTACACACGCATAGATTTACTTGCATGATTAAGGGAAGTAGAGGAGGGGGGGCAACATGTGCTAGGAAGGTAGAGGGGTATGGTGTGGCATGCATGCATATATGTTATTTAATATAAAGGGTAGTTTAGTCTTTTACCCATTTTCCTAGCCTATAAATACCCCACCATCTTCACCAAAATTTATTTACACTCCATTCTCTATATTCTTCATTCCTTTTCTTCTTGCTATTATCCTTTCTAATGACTTCTTAGTAAAAATATTTCAAGAAAAAACTAGTTCAAGATATTCTAAATCCACTTTAAAACAACTCTAAATTACATATCTCCGCTTCTAAGCTTCATATGCACCAAAACAACACCATATCACCTCATCTTTTTGCTATTCGAACCCACCAAACCCCCTAAGTCGAGCTAATTGACCCATTTTAGCACCTAAAGTCTAGAAATTCCAAAGCTATGAGGCTCGTTTAGGTGATGTTCAAATTCTGATGAAGTTCGATTTGATTTAGAAAGCTTTCGGTGAGTAAAGTTAACACTTTTAAATAATTAGTTAACTTTATTAAAGTAAGTAAATTTATGATGTATATAGGTGTATGAATGTTATATATGATGTATTCATGATTGTGTGATGATTTGGTGATAATCGTGTACGCCGAAGTTTGAGTAGGCAAGAAAGTCTCTATCCTGTATTTTGGGGAAAAGTTAGTTAGCCATTGTGGAAAAAATATTTTTGCTTATGTTAGTGTTATGATGTATGTTGTGGTATGGTGTTTGAAATGATTTATTTGTTGTATGTGTGTAACGACTTAGTTTTTCAGTTACTTGAATTTAGAATATTAAATTGAATTTAAATATTGAAAAATGAATATAATAAGTTAAATCAATAAATTAAATGATTTTGAAATCTAATATGAGCAAAAATGATTTCTAATGCTGTTTTAAATGCTATTTGAATTTTGAATGGAGCTAGTGAAGTTTTGAAATTGAATTAAAAGTTAATTTACAGAAATTGAAAATTTTAATATTTAATTAACGTGTAAAATAGTCATTTTTGACACTGTCTCGAATGTCGATGAAACCAATTTCATTGGATCTATAATAGTGAGTTATTATAGGATTTCAAATTTCGTATCAGTTTGACTTACAGTTTGTTCATGCGAAGCTGAAACGTATAGAAATTTATTTAAGTAATTTTAATTAAAATAATTCGATTCGAAAACCTATCTTCCAAATACGATGGAATTGGTTTTCGATATATATTGCATTGTGTTCGGAATAGGGGTAAAAGATTATAAGCACATGGCTGCATGCTTCAATTAGAGTTTGTAATTTTTTTGGATGAATAGTGCGCGAAAAGTTTCTATAAAAGGACCTTTTTTTTCCTTTTTTCACAAACCCTAGGGTTTTAACCCTAGCCGCCGCTTTCAATGAACGACCAGAAAATCATCCTTTTCTGCCCCAATTATCTCACAATCCATTAACAATTATGATTCGACTTCTAAAGCTAAGTTGTAGAGCTTGGAGAGATCTCTCTATCCAATGGTCAAGATTGAGAATGGTGCGATGGATTGGCGGCAATTGGTATTTGAAGACGCCGCATTTAGATGCATTTTTAGAGATCTAGGAGAGATCGAGCTTGACCGGACCTTGGGCAGTGGTGCACGGCGCTGGGGGCTTTCAATTGGCGTTGGTGGATCGTCGTCAAATCGAGCGTGGCGGGAGCGGCCAAAGGAAAATCTAACATGAGCTATGGGTTCGATCCTGGAACATGAACGCGTGAGGAAGTAGAGGGACGCTGCCCGAATCTCTTCATTCAAATGAACGGTCGTGATTTACGTAGGTTTAAAAAAAACAGAACTGTAAATTTAATTTTATAAAATTCGTGCGATCTTATAAAATTCATATATTTGTCATATGAGTTCTGTTTCGCACGAAACGAATTGCGTTTGGTTGTATTCGCGAACAATATGCAATGGAGCTAGTCTGGATTGATTTGGAGCTACTAGGAATTTTGGGTAAAATTAAACGTCGGTTAAATTTTAAACGAAATAAAACGCTACAATGAAAAAAGCAAGAAAAGTGAGTACAACTCACTCTTTCTGACTCGCTTATGTTTTTATATAAGTGAGACTAAATATATTTCTTATGATTGATGATTATTTGAGTGATATATGATATATTATATATATTGATTGGTTTGGATATATTTCCGCATATTTTAGCGAATGAGACCCTATACATTCCCGTGTATGAGCGGACGACCCTTTGTACGCGCATCTGCCTCGAAGCTGACATTGTACATATTTTCTCATATGTTTATTTGTTGCAGGTGACAGGTTGGAGGGATCCAACTAGATTCCTCACCATTGCTGATTTTATTACTGATATTGTTATATATGCTGCTATCATGTGATATATGATGTTTGGATGCCAAGATTGATATGATTGATGTGAATGCCCTCATTTAGTAGTGTTGCGGGATTGGGTCACATTTTTGGAAATTTAAAAATATTAAAATGATGATTTCAATTTGAAAAGAATTTCAAAGTGATTTTGAAAATATATAATTTTTATGTTACAAAAATTATGGTTTTGTGAAATATATTCTAAGATGATTATTTTTGAAATATGAAGATTACGATTTTGTAAAATAAGTTAAATTGAGATTTTTGGAATATAAGATTTATAAAATTGATATTCCATAAATAAAAGTAATGGATTATAAAAGTGTTTTAGAAATGGAATTGTGATCAAATTTGTATATGGATTTGTAGTTGAAATTTAGAAATGAATTTAAAATGGATTTGTAAATAATAAGATTTGTAAAGAATGAATTTGTAAATAAGAGATTTATAAGTAAATTAACTTGCAATTGGATTTTGACTTATAAATGAGATAGAAATGGAATTTATTTGTAAAGGAATTTTGTGTATGGAAGTTTATAAATATAAAAGGAATTTATAAACATTGTTTTATAAATCTGAAATCATATTAATTTGATATGTTAAATATGGAAGTTTATAAAGGAATTACATTCATGATTTTGGATAGTGAATAATCCTTTAAATTAAAAAGTGTAGAAGCAATGAATTTGGGTAAAGGAATTATATTCACGATTTTGGATAGTGAATAGTCCTTTAAATTAAATATGTAGAAGCAATGAATTTTGTAAGAGAATTGTATTCATGATTTTGGACAGTTAATAATCCCTTAAATAAAATGAATGTTTAGGAAAGTGATAATATAAAATAGAATTTAAATGGTTTGAAAATAAAATGATTTTTAAATTCATTTATATGTGTAGGATTTTTTTTCAAATATCCAGTAAGTGAAATGATTTTGAATATTATATTGTTAAAGATATTTTGGGGTGAATAAATGGAAAGTTGATTTGATTTGTTGGTGCAAAGAGACCGGGATCAGATTTATCTGAAAACCACTTTGGACCAACATATATGCGACGATTACGTAGGGTACTGTCGAGTTCTTACTTTTTCATGTCTACAAATCGGTTCATTCGATTACTACAGAGATGAACCCAACCCGGAATATGAACCGTAAAAGAAAACACCTACTAAACCGATCACAAGAATACCAGCTACAATACCCATTATCCAAAGAGGAATCCTTCTAGTAGTATCGTCCATTTCTTCCACTTTCCTCCATATTTCATCAAGTGGTCATACTATAGACAAAAACAGTCATGGATAATTATGAATATGATATCCTTCCAAATGGGATAAGTGGTCGATGATATTGATATTTAGGATTTTCATAGTGAAGGACTACTTGTTGATGGGGTTAAAATCTCAATATGCATTTAGTAGCAGTGGTCTCTTCGTTATGAAATATCCAATGCAAGGACTATTCGCTATTAATCATAGGGATTTCTCGACAGGATGTGGTAGGAAAGTGCCTTCGGTTTGTCCTGTTCCTAGACAACTTGTATAGACGAGTGTCTGACATTGCATTTCTAAGATTATGTACATTGGTTTTTACAAACGTACTTCTATGGTGGTAGAGAAGGCAACTACTCTTAGCTTAACACCCTCCTTGAGACGTACGAGCTCAAGGGTTGTATTTTTGTGGAAGGCGGTAAGCAGTCAATGGGAATGACAATGTGGCATTCAAAGATGAAGTAATATGTGATACGTGAAGGGTAATCAATACCTCTTTGGCCTCACTCCCCGAAAAATGACTGAAACAGAGATAGAAGCAGCAAGTCTAAAATGGGTCGTCCCATTAGGAGATGTCATCACTCTTCCAAATATATATTTACATGTTATGACATCGTGTATCTAATTATTGTTGATGCATGTTTGTGGCCACGAATTTCAGGTCGGTAACCACCGAAGTGACGACATATTCAGTACTATACAGGAAGGGGTATGCTAGTCTTGTGTTGGTTTAAGAACCCAGTAGTTGGATCCTATGTACATCCCTCTAGAGGTGTACTAAGTTTCGAAAAGGTAGTCCCTTCACTTAGTCATTTGTATGGAAATCCAAAATCCAATATGTGCTTGCCATTTTCTATTGTAGAAGGCCTTGTATTACAAGGTGTATGCTAGAATTTAATAATGTAACAATTTCAGCTATTTTAATATTATTTCTATAATAGACAGTATTATAATATAAGAGAATTTGATATGAAATGTTTTGGTTATCGTAAGGTAAAAACCTTGTCGGTATTTATTTACGGTGTGGTATTACGAGATACCTTTTGTTTTGATAAAGGAAAAGTTTTGATAACTTTATAAATTCAGTTGAGATGTGTCTTTCTCACGCTAATTTAGCAGACTTCTTGGGGCGTTCTTCCCTTTCAATGCTCGGGTCAAACTGAGTATATTTACCAGTTCAGATTTGGTGCTTTTGGGGATTCAGTAGGTGAGCTGGAGATCTTCATGTCATATGTATGTATCTGTTTGTTTTTCTGCTGCTTTGCACTATTGCTGTTGTAAATTATCGGCATTTGTAAGGATATGTTATTATAGCTGTCCAAGCTGATGATTACTCATTGTGTAATCTGATATTGATTTATGTATATTATAATTTCTCTTCGTAAAGATTATTGATCTATATTATATGTTGTTCCACTGCGATGTGAGATTCTGTATTGTTTTGGTTCTACTTCTCTCGTTTTCTTCTCTTCTCTTCTTCTTTCTTCTCTCTTTCTCCTCACCCTCTATTTTCTTTCACATGATTATCTACAATCAGTGCGCTTTGGGTCGGACATGTGTGGTTTGGTGTCGGATTTAAAGGGTGCTTAGTGCGGGTCGTCACAGCTGGTATCAGAGCTTAGGTTTAGTATATTACTAGGCTTTGATGTGTACTTAGTATATATAGGATCAGTAGCGTCCTAGATTGAGTTTGAGCATATTATACATATGAGTGCGTATTTGTTATTGGTTGTAAAAATGTTTTATATTGTGTTGATTGAGCTGTTGAGTGGCTTATGGGTTCTGACCATTGCGTCTGGCCAACGTTATCGATAGGGATCTCTAAACAATTGAACGTGGAGATTGGACACAATATTGTTTTCAAAATTTGGTAAATGAAATAATTTTATCTTGATTATATTTTATATAGTAGTATAATAGCTTTTTGATTGTTAGCAAATCATAATATTTGATTATTATCATTTGTTGTTTTTTGTGATTGAATAATAAATGTTGTTGTTATTATAAATCTAAACAAAGATAAAAAAATTGAAATGAACTTATATAAGTGAAGTGAAATAAGAGGTGAAATTATATAAGTATAAATTTATGAATGTGATTTATAAATAAATGGATTTTAAAAGAATATAAAGAACTAAATTCTGCCATTGCTGGAAAATAATAATGGCAATGACTACAGCATCATTAGTATCATTTTCGAGTTTCTGTGTGATGGATTTGCTACCAATAGTAAATTGAAAATTTGAGTTTTGTTGTAATAAACAAATTTCAATTTAAAA
Source organism: Allium cepa (assembly GCA_030765085.1). Taxonomy (NCBI): domain Eukaryota; kingdom Viridiplantae; phylum Streptophyta; class Magnoliopsida; order Asparagales; family Amaryllidaceae; genus Allium; species Allium cepa. Next base: position 1,051,635,105 of record CM060941.1, read on the forward strand.
TCCAAGTATGGTTTGATTTGTAAGAAAAATAAGTTTTGAACTTATAATTGGAATTAGTATAAATAAGAAATTCAATTTGAGATATGAAATTAAAATTTTAACTTAAGTGAAGTTAAATAAAATTGAGTTAGTAAAATGAATTATATGAATTGAAGTTTAACTAAGCTAAGTTGAATAAAACCGAATTGATTTTGAAATGAATCGAATAGAACTAAATATGAACTTAAGCTATTAAGTGATGATATAAAATGAATTTGAATTATAAGTGGTAAATGGAAGACAATATAAGTAAACATTCATGAAATCATAAGTGAATAAGTTTTATAACTTATAATTTGAGAGATAGTAAGTAAAACAAATTTTTATTTGATTGAATAAGAGTAGCAAGAAATGAAATTTGAATTTGAATTATAAGATGAAACTTAAGTGGTATAAAATGAAGTTTGGAAAGAAATTTAACTTAAGAAATGTCGAAAAAAAAGTTGAAAAGGAATTTAACTTAAGTAATATTAAATGAAGTTGAATTTGATATTCAAAATGAATTAATGAATAAGTTGAAATTGAAGTTAAGTTAAATAAAATGGATGTTGAAAAGAATTTTAACTTAATTAGTATTAAATCGATATGAAATTTAGTTATTAAAATGAAATTCAACTTTAATTGTGAAAGTATATTAGTGAATAAAAATGGATTAGAATGTTATTGTTGAGAATTGAACAAAAATTAAGTTAAGAAGTGATGATAAAATCAGCATTGGAAATTTTGCACAAAGATGTGAACATAGTGAATATTAGAATTCAATCAAATTGAATATTAAACCAATTGAAATTCAATATGTTAAACCAAATTGAATGAATAAGAATTGAATGAAAACTAGAATTGAATGTGAAGATAAGACTGAATGTTATAGTAAAACCAATTGTGTATGTAAATATTGAAAAAAATTTAAGTGAGGAAGTGAAATGAATGTAAGATGAGTGGGACTAAAATGTTTATAAGCTTAAGAAAAGAACGTAGTAAAGCAGTGTTATGTGTTATTGGTATTAAAAGAATTTTGCTAAGTGAACTGGAAAGTAATATGAATTGAACCTAAAGTGAATGTAGCTAAATTGATCAGTTGTGATTAATGAATGTGAATAAATTGAAAACCAAATAAAGTGAATGTTAATAAAATTTGGAATGTATATTGATTTGGTTAGGAATCGATTGGTTGTAAATTTGTTGGATGGTTGTTAGTTGGATGTTAGTTGTTGGATGGTTGCTTTTGTTGCGTTTGCTATATTTGTATATAGTTATTGTATTAGTACATGTTATATGTTGATATTATATGCTATATACATGTTTCTCATTTGGTTGTTAAGTGTTTAATAGGTGCGTATGGCATATGCTTCGCATTGGAGCTTGCTTTCTCCTTATATTAGCCGTATATGCTCGATAATAATATATAAGGTACAAATCTCGGATTACATATCATACTTTTACACTTTTTTCCCTACAGAATACCTCATCATTGAGATGAGATATATGTTTGTGATATATATATATATATATAGTGATTTTTTGGATCGAACCGTGCAAAGGAGACTCTGGCGATTTTTTTTGAAAATTTAAGGTGTTGGAAAATTTCCAAAAATTCTGGAAAACTTAAAATTTGATTTTAGTTGTAAGTTAAAATGATATTAGTTGATGTTGAATTGGTATTAGTTAATAACTATAAATGAATTTAAAAACTTAAGAAAAGTTTTTATAAAAAGTTATAAGTAATTTATTTTGGAAAAGTTAAACACTTTAAAGAATTGTTGATCTATTTCGATTAAATTGTTATGAAAGTTAATGGAGTTGTAGCATCTCTTTTTTACTTAGCAATTTTGGGGATGAAATTCTTTTAACGGGGGAAGAATGTAACGACCCAGTTTTTCAGTCGCCTGAATGTAGAATATTTAATTGAATTTGAATATTAGAAAATGAATATTATAAGTTAAATCAGTTAATTAATTGATGTTGGAATCAAATATGAGCAAAAATGATTTCTATCAATTTTTAAAATGCTATTTTTATTTGAATGGAGTTAGTGAAGTTTTGAAACTAAATTAAAAGTTAATTTATAGAAATTGAAAATTTTAATATTTAATTAACATGTAAAAATAGTCATTTTTAACACTGTCTTGGATTTCGACGAACCGGTTTCATTAGATCCGCAATAGTGAGTTATTATAGGATTTCAAATTTCATGTCAATCGGACTTACGGTTTGGTCGTGCGAAGATGTAACACATAGAAAGTTATTTAAGTAATTTTAGTTAAAATAATTCTATTTGAAAACCTATCTTTCAAATATTATGGAAATGACTCCCAATATATATTCCATTTTGTTTGAAATAGGGGTAAATCATTATAAACGTCGGGCGGCATGCTTCGATCGGAGTTCGAACTTTTTTTGGATGAACAGTGCACGCAAATTTTCTATAGAAGGACCCCATTTTTTCCTTTTTCACAAACCCTAGGGTTTTAACCCTAGCCGCTGCTTTTAATGAACGGCCAGAAAATCATCTTTTTCTCCCCCAATTATTTAACGATCCATTAACAATTACGATTCGACTTCTAAAGAAATATTGTAGAACTAGAAGAGAACTCTCTATCCAATGATCAAGATCGAGAATGGAGCGATGGATTGGCGGCAATTGGTGTTTGAAGGCACCGCGTTCATATGCATTTCTAGAGATCTGGGAGTGGTCGAGCTTGAGCGTACCTTGGGCGGTGGTGCATGAAGCTGGGGGCTTTCGATTGGCGTTGGTGGATCGTTGTCAAATCGAGCGTGGAGGGAGCGGCCTACGCAAAGTCGAACGTGAGCTATAGGTTCAAACCTAGAATAGGAACGCGTGAGGAAGTAGAGAGATGTAGCTTGGATCTCTCCATTCAAAGAATGGCCGTGATTTACATAGGTTAAAAAAAATAATTGTAAATCTAATTTTATAAAATTCGTGCGATCTTATAAAATTCATATCTTTGTCGTATGAGGTCCTTTTTGCACAAAACGAATTGCATTGGGTTCGTATTCGCGAACACTACGTGATGGGGCTAGTTTGGATTGATTTGGGGCTGCTAGGAATTTTTTGTAAAATTAAACGTAGGTTTAATTTTAATCGAAATAAAACACTGCAACGACAAAAGCAAGCAAAGTGAGTATTACTCTCTCTTTCTGACCCGCTTATATTTTTATATAGGTGAGAATAAATTTATTTATGATGATTGATGATTGTTTGAGTGATATATAATATATTATATATATATTGATGGTTTGGATATATTTCTGCATATTTTAGTGGATGAGACCCTATACGTTTCCGCGTATGAGCGGATGACCCTCTGTACGCATGTCTGCTTCAAAGCGGACATTGTACATATTTTGTCATATGTATATTTATTGCAGGTGATAGGTTGGAGGGATCCAACTGGATTACTCAGCGTTTTTGATTTTATTACAGATATTGTTATTTATGTTGTTATCATGTGATATATGATGTTTGGATGCCATGATTGATGTGAACGCCCTCATTTAGTACTATTGCAGCATTGAGCCATTTTTTGAAAATTTAAAAATATTAAAATGACGATTTCAATTTAAAAAGAATTTCAAAGTGATTTTGAAAATATATAATTTTTAAACAAAATAAAAGGTTATAATTTTTATGTTATAAAAATTATGGTCTTGTGAAATATATTCAAACATGATTTTTTTGAAATATGGAGATAACTATTTTGTAAAATAATTTAAATTGGGATTTTTTGAATATAAGATTTATAAAATTGATATTCTATAAATAAAAGTAATAGAATTATAAAAGTGTTTTCGAAATGGATAATCAAATTTGTACATGAATTTGCAATTGAAATTTAGAAATGAATTTATAATGGATTTGGTAAATAATAAGATTTGAAAAGAATGAATTTGTAAATAAGAGATTTATAAGTAAATCAACTTATAATTGGATTTTGACTTATTAATGAGATAGAAATGGAATTTATTTGTAAAGGAATTCTGTATATGGAAGTTTATAAAATGTAAATGGAATTTATAAACATTGTTTTATAAATCTGAAATCATATTAATTTGATAAGTTAAATATCGAAGTTTATAAAGGAATTATATTCATGATTTTAGACAGTGAATAATCCTTTAAATTTAAAAGTGTAAAAGTAATGAATTTAGGTAAAGGAATTATATTGACGATTTTGGACAGTGAATAATTCTTTAAATTAAATATGTATAAGCAAAGAATTTTGTAAGAGAATTATATTCACGATTTTGGACATTTAATAATCCTTTAAATAAAATGAATGTTTTGGAAAGTGATCTTATAAAATAGAGTTTAAAAGGTTTGAAATAAAATTATTTTTAAATTTACTTATTATTAAAATAAGTACGGGAAAATGTTTTCTAAATATCCAATAAGTGAAATGATTTTGAATATTATATTTTTAAAGATATTTTGGAGTGAATAAATGGAAAAGTGATTTGATTCATAAGCGAATAATAAATTAGGCTTAATGATTACTTAAGTGAAAGATTTTGTTTGTTCCTTTGGTAGTTAAATAACCAACTATCAAATTTGGCCATTTTAGTTTCTTGACTTGATGTAGAAACCAATTAGTCATACACGTAGTATGTAACTAACTGTGTAGGCTTGATTATCATTTGTGTTGAGAATGTTGTGTAGTGCGGAGTGACTACTCCAATATATCGAGCTTCCTTCTTGGACGAAGGATAGCAAGTTGAAAGTTGGAGATGTGATAAGTCTCTGAGACTTAGTTTCTATGTGAGGTTGAGAGACGCATTTGCATTGTTAGCGCGAAGAGACCTGGATCAGATTTATTTGAAAACCACTTCGGACCAACATATATACGATGAATGTGCAGGTTGGTCGATGATATTGTTATTTTGGATTTTCAAAGCGAAGGACTGCTTGATGATCGTTTGGGGTTAAAATCCCAATATACATATAGTAGCGGTGGTCTCCTCGTTATGAAATATCCAACGCAAGGATTATTCGCTACTAATCTCAGGGATTTCTCGACAGTATGTGGTAGGAAAGTGCCTTCGGTTTATCCTGTTACTGGGCAACTTGTATAGACGAGTGTCTGGTATTGCATTTCTAAGATTACGTACATTGGTTTTTACAAACATACATCTATGGTGGCGGAGAAGGCACCTTCTCTTAGCTTAACACCCACCTTGAGACGTACGAGCTCAAGGGTTGTATTTTTATGGAAGGCAGTTAGTAGTAAATGGGAATGACAATTTGTCATTCAAAGATGATGTGATATGTGCCTCGGAAAATGACTGAAACAAAGATAGAAACAACAAGGCTAAAATGGGTCGCTCCCATTAGGAGATGCCATCACACTTCTAGATATATCTTTACATGCTATGACATCGTGTATCTAATTACTATTGATGTATGCTTGTGGCCATGGATTTTAGGTCGGTAACGACCAAATTATTGACATTTTCGGTACTATTCAGGAAGGGGTACGCTAGTCTTGTGTTGCTTTAGGCACCCAGTATCTAGATCTTAGGTACAACCCTCTAGAGGTGTACCGATTTTCGAAAAGGTAGTCCCTTCACCTAGTCATTTGTATGGAAATCCAAAATCCAACATGTGCCTGCCATTTTCTATTATAGAACGCCTTGTATTACAAGGTGTATGCTGGAATTTAATAATATAACAATCTCCGCTATTTTAATATTATTTGTATAATAGACAATATTATAATATAAGAGAATTTGATATAAAATGTTTTGGTTATCGTAAGGTAAAAACCTTGTCGGTATTTATTTGCGATGCAGTCTTATGAGATACCTTTTGTGTTGATAAAGGAAAAGTTTTGATAACTTTATAAATTCAGCTGAGATGTGTTTTTCTTACGCTGGTTTACCAAACTGATTCGTGCATTCTTCCTTTTCAATGCTCAGGTCGTAACGAGTATATTTACAGGTTCAGATTTGGTTCTTTTGGAGCTTCAGCGGGAGAGCTGGAGACCTTCATGTCGTATACACGTACCTGTATATTTTCCACTGCTTTGCACTGTTGTTGTTGTTGTTGTAAATTATCATCATTTATGATGACAGATTATTATAACTTTCCGAGCTGATTTTCCGCTACTGATCACTTTTAAATAGCGGATTTTCCGCTACTAATCACTTTTAAATAGTTTTGATCACTTTTAAATAGTGGATTTTCCGCTACTGATCACTTGCCTATTTTGACTTAGGAAGTATGGTTGTAAGTTCGAATTCCCAGGTAAGAATACAAGTACATTTGCATATTTATAAGAGAACTGGAGTTGAGTTTGCCGAAATTAGCGCTTAGTTTGGAGATGCCGGTTTCGGGTAATATGAATGTCTCGGACCACTCCAAACTAATAACATTCATGTTGGATCATTATGAAGTATGTTATGGAGCTATACTATTCTTCCTGAAGGTTATTCCAATATGGAAGGTAGTAATTTGTGATTGTTTGTTCGACCCTGGAACAACTCGTATGGATGAATGCTTGTATTGCTTTGGTTGCCTGAAGGGCAATATTGCATTCCAAGATGATTTGCTAGGAGGAAATGGTAAGAGCATGGCCTCTTCTAGCCTCACACCTGGGAAATGAATAAAGCAGGGACATGTAGCAAGGCTAATTGGGTCGCATCCAAGTAGGGTATGATCATCCCAAATCTAAAGCAATATCCATGTATGCTTTAGAATCAAATTGTGTGGTTGTTGATCGCAACCAACAGGTGATCATATTCGGTACTACTTGAGAAGGGGGTAGTGATGGTCCTGAGTAGCGAAGGTGCAACATGTTGTGGCCTCCCGTACATTTTATCTAGAGATGTATGAATTCGACGAGTAGACCCTTACCCTTTCGTGGTTGGAATCCATTATCCACTATGAGCCTTCGTTTAGTATGCTAGAATTTAATTGATGTAACAATTTCGGCTAAGATTCTATATTTTATTTTAATCTAGACATTTTGATAATATCAGATGATTTTAATATAAACGTTTTCGTTATCGTAGGGTAAAAACCCATTTGTGTTTATGTGCGGTGTGGTCTTACAAGATATTTTTGTTTAAAGTTTGTATAAAGTTAAACTTTATGCTTTATTCACACCAAACCCAGGTCTGACCTAGAGTTTATTTTTCTTTTCCTCGAACTCTCGAGTACTTAAATTGTTTTGAATAGCTAAGTAATCGGGTTTAGAGAAGAATTTCGGAGCAGGATGAAACAGGAATCTTCGCACATCTAGTAGTTATATTTGTATTTCCACCGTGTTGTGTATATTATGTAATATTAATGGGCAGTCTGATCTAGCTTCTTGAGACTTAGATTTGGAGTAGTACTTGTTGTAACTTGATGTAATATTTTGTAGTAACTTCATGTATTATGTAGCGGTGTTGTGTACGGCTCTTATGTTATAATGAAATCTTTCTTTTATTTCTCTTGACTATTATTTCTATACCCCACAACCTGTCATTTGGACACTTGAATGATCGGTACAGGAATACCGAGGATGTATTAAGTGTCTTCTTTAGGTATAAGAAAGGCGCATCATTACACGTGCTATCAGATCTCATGTTGATCGAAAACCTAAGCCTTGGTTGGGGTCAACTTATTAGAGATAGGGTTAGCAGTACCCTGGAATGAGTTCAGTTTATGTGAGTGCATTTCTGTATTGTTCTGCTCGGTATTTTTATGTCTAGCTTTATGATATTTTCCCTAAGTTTACCCAGTCTAAGTATTCCAAGAGTTACCTTACTATATTCAAGTAGTAAGAATGAGCACTCAAGGAAGACGAGGAAGGGGAACTGGCAGTAACACTAATGGAAGAACCCCTAATGTTGGAAAGGGTGGAATAACAGTTGAGGCTGTAGCTCCAATTCAGCCTAGAGTTATTCTCGCTGCATTATGCAAGGATTTTACCAACTTAGGAGGGAAACCATTCAAGGGCACAGAGATAATCATTGAATTTCAAGCTTAGTTGAGATCATGTGAGAAAAGTTTCGAAGGATTAGACATACCAGATGAATATAAAAGGTTCATGGCTTCATGGCAGTTGGAAAGTGCCGCAGCTTGGTGGGTTTCAGTCACCGCAACCATCCTAGAAGATGAATTCTCATGGGGCCGATCTAAGGAAGTATTTGAAGAGTAGTTTATGCCAACTGTAGGTAAGAAAAGGCTATATGGAAGTTTTATGGATCTCAAACAAGGGAAATTACTAGTAGTTAAGTATGAGGCAAAATTCAACGAGTTATCCCATTTTGGGCCCAGCCTCATAGATACTCTAATAGAGAAAAACGAAATGTTCCTAGCACGAACGAAAGAGCAGTTCCATGAGAAGCTAATCAGGCATGTGAAGGAACTGTTTTTAGATTTAATTAATATGGCCTATAGGTATGAGGCACTTTTGAAAGCAAAGCCGACAGCAGCAGCTGCAATCGGTAAGGGTAACTTTAATCCGAATAAGAGAAAATTTAACCCAAAATGGAAAAAGAAGAAAGGGAAAGGAAAACCTATAGGAGGTGATCAGGGAAACAAGTACAAAGATGTCATTTGTTACAGTTGTAAGAAGAAAGGACGTATTTCAACTTATTGTCAGCAAGCAAAGGCTATCGCCCCAATAGTCCAGAAGACTCATTTCTACAATTGTCATCAACCTAGCCACATGATCAAAGATTGTCCTTTGATGAAGAAGGGAGAGCAGGCTAAGGTGTATACAATTAAGGATCAACCCTCCACCTCTGTGGACATGAAAGGGAAGGGAGTTTTAGGGGGTACTTCACTTATTTACGGTGTTTTGGTTCATGTATTGATACTAAAGCCTCTCATAATTTCATCTCTAAAGAGAGTAGATAAGTTAGAGCTTAAACCGAAAATGGTTGAAACCCCTATAAATATGTCAAACCCTATTTGAGCTGCAACTCACTTATGTTTAATTTGTAAATACATACAAATTGATTTTCGAAAACACCATTTCATTTGTAATTTGTTTTTCTTGGATTTTGCAGGATTCGCTGTAATTCTTGGCATGGATTACTTATCGAAAAATGGAGCAATTGTAGATTGTGTTAAAGGGAGGATAGTATTGAAAGCCAGTTGCAAGGATATGCTAGAAAGTATAAAGGGTAGGAAGCCTAATGGATGTATACATAGTTTCCTTTACTCCTTGAAATCATCTCAAAGTGAATTGAAATGGATAGAAGTTAGAAAATTTTCAAATATCTTTGAACTAGTTAATAGTCTACCCCACATCGGGAAATAGAATTCCGTATTAATTTAGTTCCCGATGCGAGACCAGTTGTGCAACCCCTATGTAGAATGGCACCAAGGGAAAGGCAGAAGTTGAGGGGTTAAACCGATGATTTGCTAAGCAAAGGATTGATTAGACAAAGTAAATTGAACTGGGCATAACCAGTAATTTTTGTAGCCAAGTGTGATGGTTCGTTAAAGCTGTGCATAATTATATGGAACTAAATAAGCCGACCATTCAAAATAAATATCCATTACCTCGCTTAGACGATATGTTCGACCAACTACTTGGGGCTAGGATATTCTCTCAGCTTGACCTTGCTACAGGTTTCCATCAATTACTAGTAGCCGATGATAGTATACCCTTAACTACTTTTAGGAATTTAGAACTTTTCTATGAGTGGTAGGTTATGCCTTTTGGGCTGACCAATGCACCTACATTCTTTGTTGATTTGATGAACCGAGTATTTAGGAATGTTCTGAATAAGTTTGTATTGGTTTTTATTGTTGACATCCTTTTCTATTCCAAACTAAAGAAGAGCATAAATACCATTTGGAAGTGGTAGTAGAAATATTAAGGAAGAACGTTTAAAGGAAAAGTTTTCCAAGTGCCACTTTTGCAGTCAGAAGTAAGATAACTTGGTCATGTTATATCTGGGGATGGTATTTCAATGGATCCGGCCAAGGTAGCAGCTATTAGGGACTTTAAGGGACCCCACACTCCCATGGAAGTGAGAAGCTTTACGGGGATGGCGAGATATTATAGAATATTTATCAAGGATTATTCTAAGATCGCCTCACATTTAAGAAGCTTAAAAAAAGATGTAAAGTTTGAATGGACTCCAAAGTGTGAGAGAGAATTTCTTGAGTTAAAGGAAAGGTTGACTAGTGCGCCAATTTTGGCAATTATTGATGGAGGTGAGGGACTGGCGATTTATACCGATGCTAGTAGAGTGGGTTTAGGTGTAGTGCTTATCAACGTGGGAAGGTTATAGCCAACACAAGTAGACAGTTAAAGCCTTATGAGAGGAACTATGCAACTCGTGATCTGGAGTTGTTAGCAGTGGTTTTTGCTTTGAAGATGTAAAGATACTACTTGTTGGGTAAGGATCCTTCTGTTCTTCTTTAGCCTATTTCTTTCTTTTTGGAATTCTTGTAGGAACTTCCTTCTTTACGCCCCTGAAGTTCATTTTCACTTAGAAGGATCTTAACTTGACGCAGCATAGATGGTTAGAGTTTTTGGCAGCTTATGATTTAGACATCCTTTATACGCTAGGGAAAACGAATGTTGTAGTGGACGCTTTGAGCAGGAATGCAGTCTTAGAACACTTGAAAGTAAAAACCAACCCTTTTGGAAAGGATTTCTAGTAAACAAAGGGAAGATAGTCTTCTATTAGAATTCATTCAAGGCGTCGAAGAGGGTAGATGTTTGGATTTTAGGATTATTAGTTGAGGTACTTTAAGGATGAACGGATGATTGTGTGTTCTAAATGTCGATGTCCTGAAGCAGAAAGTTTTGGCATAATGTCATTGATAAAAATTGAGTATTCATCTTGGTGTTTCTAAAATGCATCATGATATGAAGAGGGTATTTTGGTGAAAAGGGATGAAGAGGGATATCTTGATATATGTTAGCACATGTTTGAACTGTTAACTAATCAAAGGTTAGAAGACAACCGGACTATTACAACCCTTGGAAATACCTAATTGGTAATGGGAAATGATATCAATAGATTTCATTGATGGTTTTCCCAAAAACAGAAAAGGAAATGAAGGAGTACAAGTTATCGTGAATCGACTAACGAAGAGCACACATTTTATTCTGGTGAAACAAACCAGGACCGCAGCTTCGTTAGCCAAAATATATATTATGATGCCCCATTCCGAGACCCACATTAACAAAGAGTTACTGGGTAATTTTGTCTGCTAATGCGGAGAATAGGGCTGGTTAAGGGTGACCATTATTGTAACAACCCTGGTTTTGGAGATTATCTGTAAATATTAAATTATAACGGTGGTTATGATTTAGTATGGTGAACTAAATTAAAATTAGAGATTTTAATTTACTTATTTGGAATAAACAATGAATTTTGGGAAATAAAATGTGAAAATAAAGTTTAAAAGCTTTATTTTTTGCTTGGGTTAATAATGAATGGAAAATGATTTTTATTTGGAAAAAATGCAATAATTTTATTAATTTTTGCCAATTGCTTCTTTTAATAATTTTTAAAGGAAGTATTTGATTTTTAAAGATTGTTTATTTAAATAAAAAGGGTGAAATTTATTTTAAAATGAGTTTTGGTTATTAAATTAAGTTTGAAATGGTTTATCATATTTTTTGTAGAACTTTTAAAGTTAAAAATAAGGATTTATGCATTTATTTGTGTAAACTGTGTATTTTTGTAAAATAAGAGATTTTAATAATAAAAATGTATTTAAAATTTAAAATTTATATTTTTTATATGATGGAAAATATCTTATTTAATATGTATGTAAGTTTACATATTTTATTTATGTAGAAACTTGAAAGAAAATGCATTGTTTTCACATAACATAGGTGTATATGTGGTCTTTGAGATAATTGATTTCTTTGGCTAATTAATTTGGTTTGGGTCTAAGCCCATTATCATTTTAGCTTGTAAAGAAATGAGAATTTCTTCTTCTCACATACATTCATTTTTTTGGTTTACTGTAAACAGAAACCAAAACATGAAGAAAAAAACTTTTCCTCTTTTAAAACCTAGAGCTAAAATCTTCAATTTTCTTCAATAAATTGTTGTTTCTAGCAAATCTAAAGAGAAATTCAAAGGTAATCCATTCCAAAACTAAATATTTCATCAAAATATAAAAAATTTAAGTTGGGTTAGTATGTAACAATCTCCCTTTGTTTACATGTTTCTCTTTTGCTCATTTATAGGTTCTTGAAGCCAAATTTTGCACAAAGCTTCTACCTTTCAATGAAAATCCGGGTTTTGCACTTCAGAAACAAAGTGAGTATCAAAACTCATAAATTCTAGCTGAAGCCATGCTTCAAAATGCCAAAATCTAGCCAAAAATAGCTTCAGTATATTGATTTTATGTTCATGTTTTGTTTCTGTGAAAACTAAGTTTGTGTCACTTTGCACGTCATTTTCTCCCAATTCCGGCAACAAAATGCCGCCGGATTTTCTTTAGTTGATAGAATGTGTGTTGTAGTATATATATGCCAAATTTCATTGCAAAACATATTCGTTTCTTGCCTAGAAAGTGCACTGCAAAATCAATGCACAACATGGAAATTACTTGTACACATTTTGTTTTGAGTTGCTGCAAACATGGCATGAGTCCATGTTTGAGATAGTATATCTCTTTCTCGAATTGCATGATTATTTTTTCTTTGAAAGATCAAGTTTCTACTATAAGTATACCAAATTTCATGTCATTTCGACCTACATAGCTTATAGAAATATGCTGCCGAACTTTGATCCGGAGCATGTTTTTGCCTAGAGTTTACAGTGAAAACACTGCCTGGGTTCAACTTTGAGACATCATACTCATATCTTAACCAAATTGCATGATTTTTTTTGGAAGATAAAGTTTTCTACTATATGCGTACAAATTTTGAGCTCAATTCGATGTCGTTTGGTGCTCTGTTTTATGCTTGAAAGTTGAACCCAGAATGGATTTTCAAGCCTGGGCACATTCTTGTTGAACTATTACAAACATGATTTGAGTACATGTTTGAGACAGCGTAAAATTTTCATTTTTTTAGAATTCATTGATTTTTATTTTGAAAGATGAATTTTTCTACTTTGTGCACACCAATTTTTAGTTCAATCAAAGGTCGCTCGACCACCTATTTTATGTTCGGAATTTGAACCCAGAGAAGATTTCAGACCTAGGTATTATTTTGCCAAAGCATTTTTATATTCTTTTTCCGTCCAACTTTTGTCTTTTACTTCATGTTTTTTTGATATTTCTGAAATGTCTTGAGGGCTATGATGCCTATCAATACGCTAGCAAAGTCCTGATGAGTTTAAAATTCATATTTGAATGACAGTTGAGTGATTTCTTAGATTTCGAGCATAGATTTTTCCAAACAATTTTGAAATAATTTTTAAAATAAATTGGCATTTGAAATATTTATTATGTAATGTTTTTAAATTATTTTAAGCTATAAAATCTATTTATTCTCTATAATAAGGGAATTTTCAAATATCGTCTTCAAAATTGATTTTGGAAAATGGTTTTAAAAGCTTGTTACTCAAATAAATTATTTTATATATAAAATACACATTTTTGCACTATTCGAGCGAATGACAAGGAGAAGTAAATGGTTTGGTAAAACACTTGGTATGGGACACGTGCATTTATCTTATCGGTTAATTCCTGGCTTGTCTGTTTGATCGTTTTGACCTTCGGGTCGAGTTTACCGATGAGATGATGTAAACTTTTTTTTACTGCTTTGAGTGTGAAATTACTAGCGGTTAGTAAAACAATTAGTGTTAACGTGTGGTATGAGACACACGTAAACACTATTTGGGTTCCTATTCGAGAGCTTGTGACACATTTGCCATTGTGGCGTGCCAGTACTGGACCTTTGGGTCATTTCCACTGCGGTGTTTGCAATTGCGGCGTATTTGTCTTCGAGACGTTTTCCATTGCGGCGTATTTTCCATTATGGTGTATTGGTCATTGTGACATTTTGCCTTCGGGCGAGGTACCTATTTGAGATAATAGTACTTGGCAAGGCTTCAGCCACATGCACATGCAATCACTTTTGAGATGGTTGCTTTGACTATTTTCCCTAGTGTATCGCCCCTTTACAAAATTGGTCCTTTGAACCATTCGATATATATTTGTGGATATTACCTTTTGGGAATCTGAACTCTTGGAAGTTCTATTTTTGAGATTTGAATTTCCTACACTAGCGTTATATGAGATTTGCATTTTGGCGTTTGCTTGAGATTTTATTCTCCTCTATGGAGATATATTTTCCATATAGCGTGTTTGAGGTTGGATCTCTTTATGCATATTTTGGGTTTGCCAAGATGACGGGTTTAGGTTTTCCCCTAAACCATATTTGAAGTTTTATGAATGCCGATGACATGAGGCTCGCTACTTTTAGCATTTTATGGGTTATTTTATCTCTTTTGAGATTATATGTTTGTGTAGTGATACCATATATCACTTGATGTAATCATACATTTTAGTTGTCCCTTCTCACTCGAGAATATTATCATATTGTCCTTATGCTCGTATTATCGCTTATCCTTATTAACTGATTTGTTTAGCTAGATTTACCCGTGTATTTTATACTCGGATCAGACCGAGGTGTTTCTGGTTAGGTATATTTGGACTTAGCCTATTCTGCTTCCACATGGACTCTATTCTGCTAGCTCTTTTTTTATAGATTTTTGTGCAGTCCTTTTTGGTTTTCTACTCTGATGTGTATATTCTCTTGACTCGTGTTTGTATTGAGGTCGTCATACCACATATGTGATGTATCATTTTGCATACTCTATAAAGTACTTGTATATGTGTGTGTATATGGGATTATCTATTGTTCTGTGATCTGTTTTGCATTTGAGTTATTGCAGTTTGTTCTGATAGATCCTATAGCCACCTATGGTTTTGTATTAAATATTTATTGGATATGTCGATCCACAAAAAATATGGCATTGTCGATGTATTCAATAGATATTTAAGACAAGGCTATAGATGGTTTCTCCTATCCAACCTTATTCTTCGCATTAGCAGACGGTACTACCCAGTAATACTCTTTGTTAATGTGTGTCTCGGGGTGGGGCATCTCAATCATAGTCTTGCATTAGATAAGAGCTAAGTATGTTAATTTGGTACTCATTTTTTTCATTTAGACTTAAGTGTTCGACATACTTAATTCCTATCTAATACACTACTATGTTGGTTATAGGATCGATTTAGAAACAAAACATAATAAACGAAGCACAAAATAGCAACATAGATGATATACATATACACATACATCAAGTATAATACAATGAGTCATAAGTGGTATTCAATCATAATATATACATACATCCCCACAAAAGAATATACAACAAAGTCCATAACTAGAAGACTACAACAAAACTATGACTCCAATCCAAGGGTCGATGGTCAAGTCCAAAAGAGGTAGCTAGAAAAAGTCCAAATATCCTAACTTACAACTCTGTCTGACCCAATTAATAAAAACATGGGTCAGGCTAACTAGAACATGATATTAGTAATAGATAAAAGGGATATAAGTGCATAAGGGAAACCAACATAAAGGATTCACATTCAAGGGTAACCAATACAAGTACAAGTAAGCAACACAAAAGCTATAGGAGAAAACATCAAAATCTCCAAAACTTGAATCTCATGGAACTCTAAAAAGAGCTCAAATCTCATAAAAATGAAATCACCATATATACATAACATCTCATTTAGCTCTAGGCTATCGATGTAACAAAGCTATCTTAAAATGGTGAAGTCATAATAAAACTTAGAAAACTCTGAAAACCTGGATTGGCCAGATCCTCGATTGCATGCTAAAGAAATGATGCACGTGCCAAACTCTTGTCCAGTGCTATATGTACAAATTAGGTACCTATCTCATGGACTCGAAGGTCATACTCGTGGTGACTGAAGTCACATAACTCATGGTGACCGAAGTCACATAACTCAGATGACCCGAAGGTTTATAGCACTGGCATACTCGTGGATGTGTCATAAACTCTCAAATAGGAATCCGAAAAGTGTTAACGTGCATCTCATACTACATGCTCGCACTAAACTGTTTACTAATCGTTAGTTAATTCCACATCATAAAAATAAATCCCAAATCTCAGAAATATCATATGTTGCTTCATATCATCGGCAAGTGTAATAGAACCTCATGATAGTTTCTCACAAATCAAATTCCTAAAATAGGGAAATCTCAACTCAAGACTTGCCTCGTCTCATCGGCAAGTAAAACAATATATATAGTACTCATAGATCATAACTCCTAAAATAGGAGATATCGAACCACTAATCTCTCCAAATATTGGCTACCTTGGATAATTCTTACAAATATCAAAATACGCCATAAAATGGAAAATCACAAAGATCAACTCAAATCAATATACTCGAATGGTTTCGATCATACAGGTCCGGAATTAACCGAAAAAGTAAACTCACATATCACATTCCACGTGTTTTATTAAATAATTTAATTCTCTTCCTCATAGGCCCGAAAAGTATAAATTAGTATATATTATTTATAACATAATTTACTTGAGAAAATAGGATTTTTAAATCAATTTTTCGAAATCATATTTGAAGACAATTTATTGAAAATTCTCCTTACTATAGGAAATAAATATATTTTAAATACTTTAAAATAATTTAAAAATAATTTTAAAAATATTTTATAATTATAATTTCAAAACCCAATTTATTCAAAAATCATATTAAAATTTGTTTGGAAGAAACACTGTTCGAAATTGAAGAAAAACACTGAAAATACTCCAAAATCAATACTCAAATTTAATTTAAATTTAAAGTTCAAATTCCTCCAAATCTTGGCTAGCTATAGGTAGACATCATAGCCCTTATTCACAATCACAAACATTTCAAAATTGCATAAGAATAATGGCAAAAAGCGTAGCAAAGGGAAGAAAACGCTGCAGAAAGTAAAGGAAATAAGGCCACAAACTTCACATACACAAGGCGACAAGGGGGTCGACCCCTTGCTTGGGCCTGTCGACCCCCTGGTCAACCTAGAGAGAGGCCTCGCTGATAGGCCCTTTGACCAGGATGAGTGTTAGTTCGACAGTAATGTTGAAATAGGCTACGGGATTCTGCAGTGTTGTGTTTTCTTGCTCGTACTGAACTTTTCATCACAATTTAACTTATCCAGAAATTGAATTTTGCAACGAAATTTGACAGAACAAAGATAAAAACTAAACTATAATTCAAAAAAGATTCGGCAGTAATTCGTGGCAAAAACAAGAAGAAACAGCCACTTAAAGTGGCAACCAGAAATGAGAATCACATAGAAACAAGTAATAGAGAAAATTCATATACAGAAAGCAGTTTTAAACGATTTTTCTCCGCAAATCTCACTTCTAGCTAGCAGTTGTGAGTACTATACTCACCTTGGTGATTTAGTAAAATTTTGTGCAATTTCAGAGTCGAGTTGCAAGCTTTTGTGATGAAGAGGAGCTTTCAGGACCTATATTAGCTAAAAGAGAAGCATGCAGAAAAAAATAGAAAGTTACAGACAAATTCATGTCAAGTTATAAGATTTTTGATGAATTCTTTAGTATTGGTGGTTACCATGTATAATCTTATCCTTTTGATTTTCAACTTTTATTTGCAGCAATTTTTAATGGAATTTGATTTTAGTTAAAGGAGGCCATTATTTTCTCTTATTTTCTTTTACTGTGAAATTTTATTTTTGAGAAGGAAGAAGGAAAACAACATACTATGTTTTATTTTTACTAGAAGTATCCAGAATAAGGGTTAGTGGATCCAAACCTAACCCAAAAAGCCTAACTCCATTTATACTTGGAGAAAATGTTAAGATGTGCACACTTTTAACATATATTATTAACATATACACTAGTTTTTAAATTTCAAAACCAAATGAAATATGTACAGCTAATTTGTGTGTAGCTAAAATTGTTATCCACACAAAATAAAATTTATTTCAACTATAGTAAGTTATTTTTAACAATAAAACCTTATTTATATTGATATTACACAATTTACACTATTTTATTACAAAAACACCATTTTTAATACAAGAATTTATACAAGAATTTTTTTCTTGTCAAATAAATTACAATAAACCATTCTAACTTTATTTAAACACCAAAATATTACTTTTAAACAATATTTAATATTTTATATTAATAAAATACATAATTACTTTATATTTCTCCTTTTTAAAATCAATAAAAGATTAATATTGGCTAGAATTTCCAATATTACTACATTTACTCAAATAAAATCAATAAATGATCATTTTCTCTCCAAATTCTCAAATTAAAGTTTTTAAAACTTTATTTTCATCAATTTATATTTATTTAAACAATTAAATGTTGAAATACATCATTTATTTAATTTATTAACTCAAATTTAGCAAAATTCCAATATTTGCAATTTATTTAACTAAACCTCCATAAATCAAATTTTAAACCCAATAATTATCTCAACCTCAATGTTTATTTGAAATAAATAATTTTTAACCAAATTTATCTTCTTTATTTTATTTTATATTACAAGTAATTACTAATACCAGGGTTGTTACATATATGAGAGAGATAGTCAGGCTACACGGAGTCCCCATGGGTATAGTAAGTGATCAAGACCCAATATTTACTAGTCAGTTTTTGGAGGCACTACAGACAACTCAGGAACTAAATAGAGCTTAAGTACCGCCTATCACCTCCAATCAGATGGATAAATAGAGCGGTTAAATACGATTCTGGATGATCTTTTGAGGGCTTCTAATCTTGATTTTGGTGGATCTTGGGAAGATCACCTACATTTAGTTGAGTTCTCCTACAATAATAGTAACCAAGCAAGCATTAACATGGCACTTTATGAAGCACACTATGGACGTCCATTCGAATCACCAGCATATTGGATAGAGATGGAAGATAGATTAGTGCTTGGGCCAGACATGATTCGAGATGCTACTGAAAAAGTTGCATTGATTAAGAAAAGAATGAAAGAGTCCCAGGATCAGCGAAAGAGTTATGCTAATAAAAGAAGAAAGGATTTAGAGTTTGGAGTTGGCGATTCTGTGTTAGTAAAGATAGCTCCAATTAGAGGCGTCGTTCGATTCGGAAGAGCTGGAAAATTGGCACCAAGATACATTGGACCATTTAAAGTGATAGAAAGGATTGGACCATTGGCTTACAAAGTTGATTTACTAGAAAAATTGTCAAGGATCCATATTGTTTTCCATGTATCCCATTTAAGGCAAAGTGTTCATGATCCATTTTTGATTATGGAATCACTGATTCAAGGTGATTTGAAGATAGAGCCGAATCTGACGGTGATTAGGAATCTAGTTCATATTGTTGACCAAGATGATAAAAAGTTACGGAGTATAGTGTTGAAGCAGCAAAGGTTCAGTGGAGCGAGGATTCCCGAGATTGTACTTGTGACAGTGGATCATATGTGGGAAGCCTATCCGGAGTTGATGTTAGGATAGTCTTTGGTTGTTTGTTTGTATAGTGTATGTATTGTGTTGCTATGAATGCTTAGTGTATGTTCTTCGTACGAATTTCATGATATATGATACATGACTTTTGGGTTTATTTTGTGTTTACCTTAGTTAACAAATTTCGGGACAAAATTTCTTTTAAGGGGGGAGAGTATGACAACGAAGAATTTTACCATTTTAATATGAGCTATTTAAATATATTTTAAATAGTGAATAAATGGATTCTTATTAGTAAATAAATTTATTTTAATCAGTTATTAATGATGACAAAATAGTTTCCAAGTTTGTTTACCAATATATATAGTTCATAGAAAAATAGAAAATGTAACCGAAGAACGTTATCTGAAATTTCGACCTTTAGATACCAGAAAGTTGTGGAAATGTTGTGCACATTTGTGCACCATGTACACATATTTAAATGATATAATTAATATAATAAATCTCACATAAAAATATATTAACTTATATATATATATATATATATATATATATATATTTCATCATGAAATGACAAGTTATGGTTAAATATAAACACACACACACATATATATTTACATACTTTTATACATATACATACATACCTCCTTACCTCGAGTACACACACGTGGCTTTACTTGCATGATTTAGAGAAGTAGAGGAGAGGGTCAACATGTGCTGCGAAGGTGGAGGGGTATAGTATAGAATGGATGCATATATATTATTTAATATAAAGGGTAGTTTAATCTTTTACCCATTTTCCTAGTCTATTAATTCCCCATCATCTTCAAAAAATTCATTTACATTCCATTCCCCATATTCTCCATTTCTTTTTTTCTTGTTATTATCCATTCTAATGGCTTATTAGGATAAATATTTCAAGAAGAAACTAGTTCAAAGTATACTAAAACCACTTCAAAACAACTCTAAATCACTTCTATCCACTTCTAAGCTTCATATACACCGAAACAACACCCCATTACCTCAATAATTTGCTAGCCGAGCCCACTAAACCCCCTAGGCCGAGCATATTGACCCACTTTAGCACCCAAATTCCAAAAATTCCAAAGCTAGGAGGTTCGTCTAGGTCATGTTTAAATTTCGATGAAGTTCGATTTGATTTAGAAAGGTTTCGGTGTAAAGTTAACACTTTTTAAACAATTAGTTAACTTTATTAAAGTTAGTAAATTTAAGATGTATATTGGTGTATGAATGTTATATATGATGTGTTCTTGATTATGTGATGATTTAGTGGCAATTGTGTACGCCAAAGTTGAGTAGGCAAGAAAGTCTTTATCTTGTATTTTGGGAAAAAGTTAGTTAGCAATTGTGGATAAAATATTATTGCTTATGTTTGTATTATGATGTATGTTGTGGTATGGTGCTTGAAATAAGTTATTTGTTGCATACGGGTTTGGGACATGAAATTAGCGATTAGCTAACCAAAAGTGACGTAGAAATCCACTTTTGTCGAAGGTTTGAATTTGTTTTCAAAAGTAAAATATTATCAACTTTTAAACTTTATTTTTGCTTCCAAAAGTTCATTTTTATGTTTTAAAGGAAACAATGGTTCAAAGTTGAAGTTTTTATAACTTAAAAAGTTAGAATTACGGGTCCGTATAGCGATAGTCGCTATACGCACTGTTCATTTAAAACCAACTAATTTTGAAAATGTAAGTATTTACCCTTAGAAAATTTATAGTAAATGTTTTTCTAACTTAATTAAGTTAATAGAAGGTAATTAGTACTAATCTTTAGTTAATAAGATTGTTTATATTTAACTGTTAATCAATTAAGTTAATCATGATTAGTAAAGTAATTAAAGGCAACTATTAATTAAGGATTAACTAATTTATTATTTTATTTCTATTTTATTAATTATTAATTAATTTATATTTAAAAAGGGTTTTATACTAATTAATTTTTGATTAAGGATAATCGAGTTTTGATTAGGGTTAAGTTAAGTCTAAATATTATTTAAGGAAAGTTTAAATTTGATTACTTAAGTAATTAATAAAGATAAGGAGTTTTGATTATTAGTTGATTTCAATTATCGATCTATTCTCTTTTTGAAAGTGCTTTCTATTTTAAATGTTCTAATCAAGGGATTTCTATGTCATTTACCTTTAAGCAACCTTGAACGAAAAACAAACCCAAGTAATGTGGTGACACATATATGGGAAGTATATTATCCCTATAGCTAGCACTAAAAGCCTATGAGTAGGCTGAACGTCTACTTGTGAGATCTAGAGTTTATCTCTAGGCGAGTGGTAGGATAAGGTCGAAATGTCAAAAACGTGATAGATATGGGAGATTTAATTTCCATGAATGTTTCACATTTAATTAAGTATATGGTTATCCATATTTAACCTTGTATAATCACTTGTAAATAGCGGATTTTCCATTATTGATCACTTGACCTATTTTGACTCACACAGTATGGTTGTAAGTTCAAATTCCCAGGTGAGAATCTGAATACATTTGCATACTTCCAAGAGAACCGAAATTGAGTTAGCTGGAATTATCGCTTAGTTTGAAGATTTCGGTTTCAAGTAATATGAATATTCTAAACCACTCTGAAGTAATAATGTTCATATTGGATCGTTATAAAGTATACTATGGAGCTGTACTATTCTTCCCGAGGGTGATTCCAATATGGAAGACAATAATTTATGATTGTTTGTTCGATCCCGGAACAACTTATATGGATGAATGCTAGTATTGCATTGTTTTCTTGAAGGGAAATATTAGCCTTCCAACATGGTTTGCTAGGAGGAAATGATAAGAGCATGGCCTCTTCGAGCCTCACATCTCGGAAATGAATAAAGCAAGGACATGCAGTAGGGCTAAGTGGGTTGCACCAAAGTAGGGTATGATCGTTCCAAATTTGGAGCGATATTACTGTATGCTTCGGGATCCCATTGTGTGGTTGTTTATTGCAACTAAGAGGTGGTCATACTCGGCGCTAATCGAGAAGGGGGTAGTGCCGGTCCTGAGTTGCAACGTGTTGTAGCCTCAACATATTATCTAGAGGTGTACGAATTCGGTGGGTAAACCCTTACACTTTCATAGTTGGAATCCATTATTCGTTACGAGCCTTCAGTTTTTGGTTGTAGCGCCTAGTATCCTGGAATTTAATCAACGTAACAATTTCAGCTAAGAACCTATATTAAACTTTAAATCTAAACATTATGGTAATATTAGATGATTTTAATATAAAATTTATTGTTTATCGTAAGATAAAAACCTCATTCGTGTTTATGTGCGGTGTGGTCTTATGATATAAAGTTAAACTTTATGCTATACTCACACTGGACCCATGTCTGACCCGAAGTTTATTTTTCTTTTCCCTAGCTCTCGGGTACTCAAATTTTTGTTGAGTCGCTGAGTAGTCAGGTGTAGAGAAACATTTTGGAGCAGGATAGAGCAAGAATCCTACCAACATCTAGTAGTTATATTTTTATTTCAGCTGTGTGTGTATTATGTAATATTAATGGGCAGTCTGATCTAGCTATCTTGAGACTTGGATATGGAGTAGTACTTGTTGTAACTTGATGTATTATTTTGGAGCAACTTCATGTACTATTTGGTGCTGTTGTGTATGACTCCTATGTTGTAATGAAATCTATGTTTTATTTCTCTTGACTATTATTTTTTTACCCCGTGACATGTCTTACAGATACTTGAATGATCAACACAAGAATACCAAAGATGTATTAAGTATTGTCTTTAGGTGTTAGAAAGGCAGATGTCACAGCTTTGCTACTGTCTCCAGAAAAATATAAGAAGCGAAGGGAGAGCTGGGCCTGAATTTATAGGCGCTAGAACCAACCAGAACCGTTAGTTTGACATATATTAAATCCAAGTTGTATACGGCCTAGGTTTCACTTAAGCCGCCACACTTAAAAGGGTTGACCGCCCTTGGTCGACTATTCTGATACGCAGGTCGGCCTGTGGGCCCTAAATAATTAACTAAAAACGTTAGTTTTCTTATTTATTTATTTATTTATTTTTGTTTCGAATTCGTTTTTTGTCCATAACTTCTTCGTTAAGACCCCGCCTTCAAAACTCCAAATATGAAAGTTGCCCAGAATTTCACCATGAACACAATGGTGCATATTTCATGGTCAAATTCCATCATTTGTACGAATTCCATTTTTGAAGCCTAATTAACTAAATTAATAAAAATCTAACGCCAAATTACGGGGTGTTACAGGCTAGCTAATTAAGCTTACCAATTTAATAGGGTATCTAGAAAAGTAATGTCTAGGCAAGTTTCGGTAATTAAGTATTTTGCTCTACCCGACTATTGGCTTAGCCTGAAAGGTGAAGTGAGCCCTAAGTTATCCTAGTTGAAAAAGACCAATTTAAATTTGGGCCTTGGGCTAATTTGAAAATTTTATGTGAAAATTCTAAAGATATTTTTAGTTCAAAAGTTAAATTTAAAATACAATTTTTTTTTTATAAAAGTTATAAAACGTGTTTTCAAAACTGTTTTGAAATTAAATTAGATTTTGAAAATTATCTGAAATTTAATTAATCAGATTGATTAACTAGAAGTTAATTAATTAATAAAACACATATATGTGTGTGTATGTAACTATAAATTTTATAGTATATCATGTGTATATATATATATTTATCTTTAATTAGTTAGGCTAAATTAAAAAAAATCTATTTATTAAAATATTAAATAAATTTTTTAATTAAATAAATTTTTTATTTTATAAATAAAATAGTTAAATGTAAATTAATAAAATAAACGTGCATATATAATGATATATACATTAATACTATATGTTTTATAGTTAATATTCTTCTTAAATTGTTTAGTATAATAAAGCAGAATTTTAAATTTTAAAAATAATATAATTAATTTGTTAATTAAGTTAGCAAATTAAAATTAATTAAATATGATTAAATTAATAGTTTACATAAAATTGTTACATAAGTTAATTAAGTTATAAAAGGTTATATATGAAATATACTTATATAATATATGTATGTATAAAATCAAGCGGAAAGAATCCTAAATGATATTTAAGGAATAATTACACACGTATAGTATGTACATTATGATTTCAGATGTGTTTGACACATGGTATTTCAATAGAAATACATTATTCCTTAAATCGATATCACTCAAATAAATAAATTAAAGAATATAAATCTATAATATAAAAGTCGTCATGTACCATTTATATATTAATAGATTACTTGCGTACTCCTTTATTGATCTTTCATCAAGCTAGGGTTGTTATGTTTAGTATTATCAATATATAGAATAGACAAGCTAAGATAACTGCACATATTTGTTGAGCTTTCCTTACGGTATGCGCATTACACTTAGGCCATTACAAAATGGTCGGTGCGAGTGAATAATCCTTCCTCAGTTGTTGAGCTTTCCTAAAGGTCAAGAAGAAATTAGTACAAAGACCATGGATTAGGAGTTGTATATGACATAACCGACAATGTATTATCCATCGTTTGTAGGCCTATCATTTGTTGAGCTTTCCTTATGATTAGAATCACAACGCAAGCGAATCCTAACACCCACTTGCGAAATCAAAAGATATCTATGTTCTTGTTTGGGCTTTGAGAAACATTAAAATCTAGTGAAAACCTTATAAGAAAAATGAAATGGTTGCATTTAACCATTCTAAATTGTAAGAATTTACTATATAAAGTTAAAATAATATATGTCGACAAATTTGTGCAACTAATATACTTGATAAATTGTCTATCAGTTAAAATATACAATTGAATTAAATTAAAGATTGATAAAGAAATATAAGATTTACTTATATCTAAGTCCTTTGACATGTTTTCACATAAAACCAATGCAAGTGCTGATTCAAAACCACTACCTCAGTCGCTTAAGAATTTATTCGACTAAGACTGTGTATTATCTATTATGCATTTTGAATCTGTAATAACCCTGATTTTAGAATACTCTAATAAAATAAATAATGAATTAAATTGGAGACTTAAATTGGAAACTGAATTTTTTTCGATACTGAAATGTGTACAAATTTGAATTTATATTCTTTTATGAAAGATGATAAATTCTTTAAGAATGATAATTCTAAATTTTGTTGGTATTGAAAAATTTAAGATATGGAATTAATGTTTTGAAATTTATAAATAAATCTATTTTACAAGAAAAATAGAAATTTTATTTTGTTAAATTCTTTTAATTATTATAAAGTGGAGTTAATAAGTGTTTAAATTGTAATAATCAATTTAAAATGATATAATGGAGTTTTATTTGTTAAATTATTCAATTATTTATAAGAAGAGCCAAGAAATTATTATCTTGTAAAGAATCAATTAAAATGTGTTTAGAAATTTGACCGAAAGAGTTGTATTAAAGTTATAAGATTTAATATCATAATAAGAAGACAAATTGGAAGAGTTAATTAGTAGTAATTATTAGAATATATATTTTTTAATGCGTTGAAAGTGAAAATGAATTTTAAAAAGAAAAGGATTATTAAAAGAAAGAAATAAAGGAATAAAACCTTTTCTTTTAATTATTGGGTTTATTACAACCCAAGGCCCAAACTAAAGGAAATAAGGGGAGGAGTTTCTCCTCTTTTCTTTTCCTATACGTTATACATCAGGAAATAAAACAGAGAAAGAAAGCAAGCTCTCCTCAATCCTAAAGAAAAATCCCTCAGTTTAATTCAAAATAAGTTGTTAGAAAATCGAAGATCGGCTCAGGTGTTGATTTCAAACCCTATTACATCTTATAGACCATTTGATTTCAGATATTGCTATGTTTTGATTCTTGTTTGTTCCTCTTTTTGGTGTATTCATTTTAGGGTTTTCTGAAATTGTAAAATGCAAGGTTGAATTTGGTGTTTGGCAAGCTTAATCATGGAATTAAGGTGAGTAAACAACACCACCATCTCTACTTAGGTTGCATGCTACTGTATTGTTTTACCGTTGATGATTATAGTAGTATTTTGTGTGAAATATCTGTATTTATGAAGTGGTTCACTGAAAGTTAAAACGGTTGAAATTGCAAGTTATTGTTTTGTTCCTTGATTTTGAAAGTTGTATGCTTGTTTTGGATGATTGCATGTTTTCATATATAACGTATCATTTAACTTTGATTATATTTTAGTCATCAGAAATTATAGTTTTCAACTTATGAATCGTTGCCCGGAGTTTACGGGCTCTAGGAAGCAATATGGTTGATCAATATGTTCCACCAGTCGATTGCTAATGGTCGATAGGTAGGTCAACCAATTGTGATCTAGAGCCTATGTGCTCCAGGCAATGCTTCCGCCTTTTGTTTACACTCTGTTTCATTTTCGATTTTGATTCTTGATCCTTCTTCTTTTTGATTTCTGCGTTTCTGGAATTTTGACAGCGACATATTTTTGGAAATTTACTTATTATAATTTATTTGAAACAATATATATCAAATACATTTAATATTGAATGGAATCATTTTCAAGCTAGCGATAATAAAATATATTCTTTAAAATTAATTTTAGAATTTATATAAAATATATTATTGATTTCAAATTTTGGTTTTGAAATATAGATTTGAATCTTATATTTAAAAGTATTTTGATGAAGAAAGATTATTATAGATCTTCTAATGATAATAACATTCTAAAAAATGATGGTAATACCACACACATACATACACACACAGACAGACATGCATACTGTTATCCCGCCTTTTGGCTAGGCCGTGATATCATTGATTTGGCTAGGAACAGATAGTCAACAACCTTAGGAATTAATTACATCATGGTCGAGCAGATTTAAACCGAGACCCAATCGAAGTGCAGTTAACACGGAGTAACTGGAATGGCCCCATGAAGTTATATATCAAATTTAGAGTTGATTGGAGTTCATATGCTTAAGTTATGGACGAATCAAGGATTTGTGTGGATCGACCAAAAACGATCCATAAAACAGTTAAAGTCATCAGAGAATGCTCAATATCACAAGATCCACAAGACCATTTCATTTGAAACTTCCAGGACATCAACAAAATGAAGCCAAGGTTTATGAAAATGATCGCAAGTCTTGGAGCCACATTCAATGTTTCGCCGATCGTTGTTAGCCGACCGTTTTGGCCAAGTCCTAAAAATGATTGTTATCTCCTAGCGCATAATCCAATTTCAACTAAGATCGATCCATATCTCTCAAATTGCAATTCAGAATGATTCCATGTTTTAGAAGTGGTATCAAGAGGCATGTGGAACCCCACAGAAACAATCGCACCAAGATTGAAGCCAAGAAAAAAGATCGGCTAACATTAGGCCGGTCATTCTTAATCATCAAGTTAGCATCACCGATCGATATGGTGGGCCCATATGGACCTAGAGAGCCTTCTATAGAAATCGTAGCAAAATATCTCGTCGTCTCTCCCTATAAATACATGCACATAGGTCATTCTGAGGATCTTTACGCTGCTGGTTACATAAGTCCATATTGTAATCGAGTTTCTTCTTATTCCTTGTTGTTTGCTGCTGTAATCAAATGACCAGTGAATCAATAAAGATAATCTTCAAAGTGGAGATAGGAATACCACATCGAACCACTATAAATTCTTGTGTTCTCGATTATTATTTTGATTTTCATGTTAGTTTATTCTATTCCTCCGTTTTAATTTTACTTTCTTCATTTATTTCTCTACATAAATCTATTCTTGGGTGTTTATGATAAATTTGGTTGCCAACATTTTGGTGCTTCCACTAAGGCCCCCCTGATTCTCAGCTTGTTAGGATCCCCTTTGTTGCTACTGTATTGGACAAATACCCCAAAGGAGATCCATAATTATCTTCATAAAGCTGCGTATAGATTTACCAAAATCTAAGCAAGCAGATCGATAATGGTGATACATACTAGATCTACTTTTCAGAATGTGGATGGAAATGAAACTGCTAGCATTCAACAAGGAGACGTAAGCAACCAACCTGCAAATTTCAATGCTGATCCGATTGGAATTCAGAATCCTACTGATTCTATAACGAGAGTCGAATTTCATAATCTGACGAGAGAGTTGAAGGAAAGCCACGAATAGCTAAATGAGAAAATTTAGACTACTATTAGCCTGATGAACCATATTACTCAACAATAGCATGGAAGGGCAAAAGGGTTCCCACTCCTTACTTGGCATCGGAAAGTTCGAGATCATCGGATGAATACCATTGACATAAGCATCGCAGAACTAATGGATACCATGCATAAACTTTAGGGCGTCAACCAATAAGTCATCATGGTTTGCCAGGAGTGATTAGTGCTGAACCCTTCGCTAGAGAAGGAAATTTACCTGTGCACACTGGGATTCAAACTAAAGCTGCCGTGCTAATTTGGATGATGGAGTCCAAATTAATGCTGATCGGGTTCTTCCCCAGGATGATGGTGAAACTAATGTACGAGATGCTCATCGTGGAGATGGTGGTCCGAGAAGGCATGAAATGGCCTGCAGACATTGACCGGAACATACACGTGAGGTGGAACACGACCACCGCTTGGCGCCACCCATCCAAACGCTGGACTTATCGGCAATGGTCAGGTAGTTGGTTAGAGAGAACCAAGGCTTGTCCAGTGATGACTAGGGATTCTCGAGAAGCTATACCCCTTTCATGGATAATGTACTAGATGTAGAATACCCAAGGAGATTCAACATGCCGTCAATGCCTGCCTATGAGGGAAAAACCGATCCAGGTGGCATATTATGAGGTACGAATGGCTGATGGATTCTGCTTGAGCCAATGACGCGACCAAGTGTATAAGCTTTCCTATAACCTTCTCTAGAATAGCGACGATATGGTTCACAAGACTACCCCACCATCAATTTCAATTATATGAATTGGCAACCAAGTTTGTGGAGCAGTTTCGAATGCATGCGACTCATCCTAAAGAGATGATGTCCCTTTCCAGCGTGATTCATGATCTGAGGAAATCGTTGAACGATTATTTGGAAAGATTTCATACCACCACCATAGAGGTCAGAAACCTAAATGATCATGCAATACTTATAGCCATGACGAGAGGAGTTGATCCAGGACCCGAGTTTGGTGATTGGCTGGCTGGAAAACTGCCTACTATGTTGGAGCACTTCTATTCAAAGGCAGCACAGTTTCTAAGGAAGGAGGAAGCCAGGTCCTCTAGGAAAAATAACGTTGTAGGACTGAGTAGAGAAGTAGTACAAAGCAATATTGCAATAAAGCAGTCTGATGACAGTTCTGGGAAAATCCAGGTCAATGTTCAGAATAAGTTGAATCAACAAAAGGGAAATGGAGATAGGAATCAAAAGCGGAAGAGGGATTCTGGAAGACTAAATCCTAGGATTCCAAAGTATGACAATTGCACGCCGCTAAACACATGCCTGGACAATATTTATCTATCCACTTGCAGTACCATGCAATACATGAAGCCACATCCAAAAGAGTCGTTAGAGAGACAGAAGCAGATAGGGAAATATTATTGGTTTCATGAGTGTTACGGGCACAATACAAATGAACGTAGGCATCTCCAAGATATTATAGAAAAATTGATTTGGGAAAATAAATTGCAACAATTTTTGAAAACCCGATAGAATGGCAGAAATGGGACATATGACCCGAATCAAGGATAAGTTTCGTATAGGGTTGAGGAGCCCGCACGGACCAGTGGAAGACTGGTGATAAATACGATAGTTGGAGGACGGCACCCTGCGGACAAGAGTTGGCAAGAAATGGAGCGCTATGCTAGCTCGATAAGGCATGTAGACATTGAATGTTGTTCAAATACGGAGGATGGAATTCCGACGAAGCATCAACGCACGATGGCGGATGATATTATGTTTAGAAGCAATGATGCAGACAAGGTAGAGGCTCCAACAATTGAGATGATGGCCATTTCAGCTACGATTGGCCCTGCGTTGGTGAGAATGATTTTGATTGATTGTGGTAGTTCGGGGAATATAATTTTCAAGAAGGCTTATGATCAGATGAGAATGGAGGCCAAAGATTTAAAAACGTCTAAAGCTCGTATACATGGTGTTAATGGCATTGCAACTGAAGTTGTTGGTTATGTGGAATTTCCTGTTGAATTGTGAGAAAGTGAGTGTAGGAGAGTGCAGATCCTACCATTTTTTTTGGATGTTGACTCTCGGTATAATGTTTTTCTGCGCTGACCGGTCCTGGCTGAATTTCGAGTAGCTCTTGCCCCATAGTGTTTGACTTTAAAGTTTCCGATAGATAATGGTATAGGAGTTGTTCATGATTACTGGACGTGCCTATTATATGGCTGAGTTGAGGGAAGCTCGGCTCAAGGAGAAGGGAAAGGGTGTGGACAAAGCTGTCTGCATCCAAGCTACCGAAGATTGACAATTGACCTGAGCCTTGACTTGGGTGCTACAATCGGTTCTATTGAGATATAGATCCGAGGGATGACGAAGAGGAGCCCAAAAAGACTATGGCTGCACTGGCCGAGCTAACGATTATATCATGGTCAGCCACGATGACCCATCAGGAGTCTTGAAGATTGGGTCGCAGCTCGGCCCTTCAATGATGAAAGAAGTTGTTGGTTTTATTCGAGCAAATGTAGATGTATTCGCTTGGACTTATTCTAACACGTGTGGAATATCGCGCACAATTGTGAGCCATGCATTGAATATTGACCTGAAATATGTTCCAATGAAGCAAAAAAGTCGCGGCATGGATCCAGAGAGTTCTATCGCTCTCAAAGAGGAGGTGGATAAACTAAAAATTAATTGGTTTATCCACGACACCCTCTACCCTGAATGGGTATGAAACCCTGTGCTTGTGATGAAGGCAAATAGGAAATGCAGAACGTGCATTGATTGTTCAGATTTGAACAAGACATGTACTAAAGATAGTTTTTCCCTTTTGATGATTGACCAGTTAGTTGATTCAACTGCAGGACATGAGTTGCTATCTTTTATGGATGCGTACTTGGGATATAAACGATGCATATCCCGAATCAGGAATATCCCAGTTTTATTAGAGATGTTGGACTATACTATTATGTAGTAATGCCATTTGGATTAAAGAATGTTGGAGCAACCTATCAGTTCTTAGTTAACAGGATGTTCAAAGTTCAAATTTGGAAAACGATGGAAGTATATGTGGATGATATTCTCATGAAGTCACGACGATCAAGCGACCGCATTAGAAACATGACAAAAATGTTTGACATCCGTTGATATTATAAGGTGAAAATCAATCCTTTGAAACATTCATTTGGTGTTGCATTGGGAAAGTTCTTGGGCTTTATTGTCAATGCTCGTGGAAAAGAAGCTAATCCCGAAAGATTCAAGCTATTCGAGATATCCAAGCGCCAAGAACTATTAAACAAGTGCAAAGTCTGAATGTAAAGGTTGCTGCCTTAAGTTGATTTATCTCCAAAGCAACCGACAAATGTAATCCTTTCTTTGATTTGATTAGGAAGGGAAAAAGAAACTTCGAATGGACACGCGATTGTAAAGATGTATTTCAAGTTCTGGTGAATCATCTTGTCAAAGTCAGTATGTCATAAGGAGTTGTACGTTTATTTAGCTGTATCAGCACATGCTATAAATTGCCACCTTGATTTGTGAGGAGAATAGGATCTAGAGGTCGTTGTATTAAGTCAGCAAACAGCTAACAAGAGAAGAAAGGAACTATCCGAAGATAGAGAAATTGGCCTACTGCTTGCTAATTGCATCATGGAAACTTTGTTTGTACTTTCATGCACATCCATTCAATATTTACACCGACCAGCTGTTACGACGGGTCCTACAGCAACCTGAGACGCCTGGAAGGTTAGTTAAACTGAACATTGAGCTTATCCATTTCAACATTACATATCTCCCTCGAAGGGCTATCCAGGGCCAAGCATAGGTAGATTTCATAGCAAAGTTTACTGTGCAAGATGATCTTCTAGAAAGTAGTGAAATCCCTACCGTTCGATGGAAATTGTATACTAATGAAGCATCTAATGATCATTTTTATGGAGCTAGGATTGTGCATGTAACCCCTGAAAATCGGTCAGTTTATTATGCCTTGAAGATTGATTTCCCAATGATAAACAATGAGGCTGAGTATGCGATGTTGATTGATGGATTTAAACTCGCTAGAGAACTTAGAGTTAAATCTCTTGAAATCTTTTGCGATTCATAGTTGGTGGTGTGACAGGTTAGGTGAGACTATTAGGCTAAGGGACAATGGCTTTCCCCATACCTTACCCTAGTTCTGGAGTTGTTGATAGAGTTTGAATACTATGACGTTTCACATATTCCATGCGATCAAAACAAAGAGGCTGGTTTGTTAGCAAAGTTTGCTAGTACCGGCAATGAATAGCAAATGGGCTTTGTTACAATCAAGATATTAGACACCCCAAGTATAAACATGATAAAAATTGATCAAATACCGGAGGAAAAATCTGAAAGGGAATCGTGGATGACTCCATTTAAAGATTATTCTGCATGGAATCTTGCCTGAAAAAAGAAATGAAAAGCGATAAGTCCTCCGAAACGCTTCACGGTACATTATGCAAGAAGGAATCATGTACAAGAAAGGTCTTTCGGCCCCCCTACTCCGATGTATAGCTCATGATGAGATAAAACATATTCTAAAAGAAGTTCTTGAAGGAGAAAGAGCGATCACACTGGGGGCAAACTCTGGCAGAGATAATACGCTATTACGAGTATTATTAGCCAACCGTGAACCGTGATGCTGCCAATTATGTAAGATGATGCGATAAATGTTAGATATATGCAAAAGTTCCAAGAGCTCCGCAAACAGAAATCTCACAAATGGTTAGCCCATAGTCATTCACTATGTGGGGGTATAGATGTTATCGGTTCTTTATCGATCACTAAAGGTGTCACAAAGCATGCTATCATTGCAATTGATTACTTCACCAAATTGGCCTAAGCGGAACTTTTAGCCAGAATTATGACCAAGAAAGTAATAGAATTTATTGTCTGAAACATCATATGTCGCTTCGGTCTTCCGTGAACTATTATAACAGATAATAGGACTAAATTAGGTAGTGCTGAATTTAAAGACATTTGTCGAAGGTATCGCATTGAAAAGATGTTTATAGTGGTCAATCATTCTCAGGCAAATAGATAGGTTGAAGTTGTAACTAAAATTATTAAGTATATTCTGAAAAATCGTTTGGAGAAGGCAAGAGGCAAGTGGGTGGATGAACATCCTACGACACTTTAGGCCTACAAAACCATTCACAAGTCCGCAACTAGCCATACTTCATTCGCCCTTGCTTACGGTTCCGAAGTCGTTATTCCTGTTGAACTCGAAGTCCCTTCTCATTTGGTGACTTACTACAATCCAAAAAAAATATAAGGATCTTCTCTTGGAATCTTTGGACTTTGTAGATGAGAAGCGCGAAGAAGCCGATATGAGGGCAGGTGCACACTGATATCGAGTCGCCCAGTATTATAGCACTTAGAATGTAATCGAGAACCTTCGAAATCGCCGATCTCGTCCTAAAGTGGGTTTTTCCTACCCTATCACACATGAATCTGATTTGGGAGGGTCCGTATGTCATTGAATAAAGGCTTGGAGAAGGACCTTTCAAGATAGTGACTGTCGATGGCATTACCCTTCTAAGAGAATGGAATAATGAACATTTACGATGTAATTTCACTTAGATTATTTCCCTTACATTTCAGTTTTATTTGCTTTCAAAGTTCGCTTTAGCATTTGATTTTTTTGAATATGTAATAAGACAGTTTATGTTGTTCCTTTCCATTTAGGGAATAAAGCTTCAGGCTTCCTCTGTATTTATGTTTGTTATTGCATTGTATGCTAACTAAATAGCAAAACTGATTGATATCAATGTGTAAGAACAAGCTCCCAGAATTTGAAATCAATCAATGGCGCTAACTATTGTAGAGATCAAACAAGATGAGCTCGATTAATTTTCTCATTTAACAACTCCCGTTCATAAATCAAAGAATAGGATACGCAATAAGGAATGAATATGGCCAACAATATGGAGCTGGAAAATTCCTTCCTGGACTATGAAACTGAAACAAAATCAAAGCGACCGAGATACGATCGATCGCTCACTAAATCAAAACCCAAAATTTGGGGGGAAGGGGAAACTAATCAAATAAAAAGAGTACGACTTGATTGCTTTTCGAAATAACTCTATGTCCCCATAGTGCGGACTAAATTATAAGCATAAATCGGGTGGAGACTGAATGCCTACAAAACAACTCTCTAAGTCCCCAGAGTGCGGACTGGAGTACAAACATAAATCAGGCGGAGACCGACTACTCGAAAAATAACTCTACGTCCCTAGAGTGTGGACTGGAGTATAAATATGAATGAATAGACGAGTGGATTTTGCCCATTCTCTATTTTGCGAAGTAAGTCTAAGTCCCTAGAGTGTGGACTGAAGTATAAACATGAATTAATAGATGGATGAATTTCGACCGTTCTCTATTCCGCAAAGTAACTCTTAGTCCACAGAGTGTGGACTGGATTATAAACATGGATGAATTGATGAGTGGATTTTGACTTTTCTCTATTCCACAAAACAACTCTAGGTCTCTATAGTGTGGACTAGAGTATAAACCTAAATTGGGTACGATTCGACCACCCATTAACTAAAGCATATCCCCGGAGTGTGGATACGAGCATGAATGAATAGTTGAAGTTCGACGGTTCACTTTTCCACCAACTCCAGCCTAAAACTGATAGGAGGAGTATAAACTCGCAAGGGATGGAGATCAACCATCCTTCATCTGACCCGGCTAAACCAAAACTAAGGTCGGAAGTATAGTTACTCAAAAAACCATTGGAATTTTATAGCATAACACTAAGGCCCATATCTATTGTCTGATATGACTCAAGGCCACATCCTTAGGGAGGCCTTGGGATGGATGAATTATATTGACGTCCAATATAATGAGCAACAAATCACACGTGCATAAAATGAAAAATGTGATAGTTCGGACATTTGAACGAGTAAGTGCAAAAATCATACGTAAGAACAAAAGAATTCTTATTTACATTAAACTGATTGTACATCACACAAGTCTATCCAAAATGAGAGACAAAAATGGAGGGCCACACCTAAACAAATACAACCAGCAAAAAAGGGAAATGATCATCTGAATTATTTACATATCCAAAGAATATTTCTTAGACTTTCTATCTTCCTTTTGTTTCTTTGGAGTGGCTCCTTCTGAAATACCATTCGATCCCCTCTTTAACCCTTTGTTGCCTCGGCTTTTCTTTGAAGGAGTTACTTCAGTTGTATGAATCGAGGTGGTATCTTTTTTAGAAGTAGGAGGGATGAAGGAACTCTCAACACTAAAAGCAAGAGGAATGTCATCCCGAGAGTCGACCCGCCAGAAGGGATCATCTGAAGAGGGACAAAAATCGATTCGTTTGAGACTGAATCAACATGCTCAACCTTTATCTTCCTTTTTAATAGTTCTTCTTACTCAATTCGCTCTTTCATACTAAGCTCGACGGTGGGGTCGAATGAACCCATGATCATGACTTCCTCGTCAAAATGGGTTTCAGGGTATGGGTCGCTTCCCTCCTTGAATAATGCCTCCATGAATTTATTTTCAATAACAAAGGTATCTTCTTGAGTTCTTTGGGTGGTGGCCAAAGTCATAACTTTAACATATTCTATCACGGTTGTTTGCGACTCCAATTGAGGCTCTCGTGAAAGGAGAGAAGCAATGCTTGATGGATTCAAAGCTGAGAAAAATTAGGAAAGTGATAAGAAATATCATTTGATAACACCCCGACTTTGTGAAAGATGGGAAAATACAACTGAATACCTTCTCTGGTGTGACTTACAGTTTGAACCGAAGCATCCTTGGAACTACGCTTGGAATTGGAGATAATTATGGCTTGTCCATATCATACTCGAGAATACTTGAGGATCTTGTTGTGGAGTTAGACATGACTTGGGATGCCGAAGCCAATTCAGTTATAATATGAGGTTGCACTGACTCGGATCCCTCACCCACTTCATGTGAAGAAGCAACCACAGATTCTTTCTGGAGTGAAACCTGAATATCATGCAATATTTTGGGTTCGTCGCCCAATAGCATTTCATTTTCAAGTTTAGATACATTGACGTCCTCTGGGTTAAGAAGGTTTTTCTCTTCCGCAATGAGAAATTCCCAAGCATGATAGAGTTAGTAAGGATAGTCTTCACCAAGCCACGTCAAATTCCTATGCTTGAGAACATTGGCATTGTATAGAATGAGAAGCGGATAAAGTTCATTAATTATCTCTTCCCTGACCTTATCTTTAGTAGTTTCCATTTCACGTTGAATGAGCACGTCGATATTTTTGGCCTTTTCAATAGTCGTGTCTCTCTCTACTGTGATGCGAACCAGCTCATCACAAGAATCCAGAGCAATCTTCTTAGCATCATCTTTTTTTTAATTGCATACTCAATCTTGGCCTTAGATCGACTATTTCCTTCAAGGCCACAGACTCATTTATTCGAGCCGTATCTCGCTCAACCGATATCTCTTGGTTCCAATGATGCAATATTTGGATCATATAGAGGTGGATGGATTCATATCTACCATGGATTTCATAGTTTTAACTTTTCCTTCGGCTTTTGATAAGGAGGCTCTAGGCTTCAAGCTCATTTTTCAAAGTGTCGATGATTCTTTTGTTCCGAGCCTCTTCGCGTTTTAGCGTTTTGATCTCTGTCGCATGCTCGAAGGAAACTTTTGACATTTTTTCTACTGCCTTCATCCATTCTCGATATTGCATATGAATGTTAGTAACGTAGTCGATGGTCCTCTTCTGAATATAATCCTAAACCATCTTCAAGTTAGGAGGAAAATAGACCCTTTAAGGCATAAGTTCGAAAATCCTTCACGAAGTTGTGCCATGCGAGTAATTAGATCGATTGTAGGATCTTCAGTAGCAGCTTCGACTTTGGTGCTTTCTTTTCCGAGCTTATCGGCAACAACATATTCTCCATAGCGGTGGTGATCGCTTGGCTGTTGAGAATGAGATGGAACCAAGGGTTGTATAGGTATTGGAATGGTAGAAGGGTCACGAAAGGGATCGATGGGTAGGTCCCTAAGATCGATGGATAGGTCCTAGAGAGAATCGAACGTGTTCCTCTTCCTCACCATTGTTTCTTCATAGAAAAATATATATCTCAGTCAACTCTGAGCATTAGAGAGTACACTTCAAGTACAATGCAATGTTGAAGGATGCAAGTGTGTGTAAGTGTCCTACTGTAACCCGCCAACAGACCAGGTGTAGGACCTTTGCTCATTGGTGTAACTTCCCTTTCGGAAGTAGAAATCTCAAGGCCAATTCTAATAGGAGACTCCAACGATCTAATGCTCATATTGTAAAATAGAAAGCATCGAGACTAGATAGAGTTGGTAGACCAGACAAAGAGTCAAGTGGTAAACTCAAACGCTCTGACGGTTGGAGGAAGATTCATCTTGAACTGCCTTAGAGGCCATCGATGACTTGGCTTGGTAAGAGAGGAGACTTCTTGGAAGCTTATGTATGAAAACATTCTTTTTTCTCTAATTAGCAACTGGAGTTTGTGAGACTTGGGAGGATCTGACATCGACCCTAGGATCAGATTTTTCACCATTATGACCATGTACATCGCCGCTATATCCACCGGTGTCGGTATCAACAAATTCTTAGGTACTTATGACTAAGGGCACTACGGCGTTGGCTCGATTATCTCTTTGACTAATTACAACCCATGTCGTTTCCCTACCGTCTGTGCAATTTTAGTTAGCCCCATGTTGAGGTCTTCGTCTATCAAACAAAAAGCGATGGGACTTTCGTCCCGGAGCAAATATTCGATATTCCTGTCCTCGGGCGGAGCATTCTTTAGAATTGAGACCGACAATTCATATATTTCACCGCTTAGCATGGCAACGACACCTATAAATGAGTAACATCGTTAGGAAGCCAACCTGGATATAAATTTTTATGATATCATGAAAATGGTCGGTGACACTTACGTCTTTCCAACCATTGTCGAACGAAGCCGGGTGGGCAGCGAACAAAAAACCATTCACTCTTGAAGGCGATCAGAATCTAGCATCTCTTTGCTGACTCAATAAATGTAAATGAGAGACTCCCTATTCGCCACTTAAAATTAAAAAATAAATCGAATATCTTTGATGGTGGGTGGACGGTGCATGAACTCCATAAATACCGTATAAGTATAAGTAAGGAGGGCATAAACATTTGGATGGAGTTGTGCTGGAGCTATCATTAAAAAATGTAGGATCTCCTGAACGTATGAGTTGAAAGGAGGGATGCATCTCGCCCAACACGTAAACTTATTGCATGTTGTATACCCTTTAAGGGGTCTGTGAGCCCTATCATCTCACAACAGAACCAACACGTCGTCGAAGCGAATTTCATTCCTTATGCAAATTCTTTGGAGAGCATCTTCTTTAATTTTTGAAGCTACTGAATCAGAAGGATATTCAAGAATAACCGCGTTTTCTAGAGTATCAGGAACAGTATCGATAACCTTTGGCTGAAAGAAAAGGACGATTTCAGAAAGATCAAGTTGAGGACCCAGGCTTTTCGGTTGTTCTGAATCATGACTGGACAGCAGAATATTAGGCTCAGTTGATGAACTTGACGCTACATCAAAATTATTCCTTTGGGAAGATGATCCAGCCGCCATAGTCGCAGAGCGCCCGGAACATCTAGATCCTATTGTTACTAAACTTAGTGAAGAACATAATTAGAAAAAGTAACCTATACCCACATTGCATAATGAGTGTTAGTGCAGTGCGATAAAGTGCTATTCAATATGGTAATAAGTTGTGCAAAATTGAAGGCAAAAAAGACAATGAGACATAGAAGTTTAACCGGAGAGACCGTCAATCCTGACCGTCTCGACTATTTCTGCCTGTCATTGAGAAATGACACGGTTTGAGTTTCACGGATAATCATTAGCTAGCAAAAGTTTGGTCCTTATCTAAGTTACTGATGAGTTTCAAAATGATAGTTACATGCATTGGTTCGTGTCATGTTTCTAAATCAATTTGCTACCAAATATGCAGTTACGATCATATGTAGGCCATAAACAAGTCTTAATGTTTGTCCAAGTATGAAAGGCCAAAGATCATTGTTTAGTTCAAGTTTATCCATATAAATTCCATTTTATATAAAAAAGGAAAGGTTCATATGTAATTTAGGTCGATCGTATGAGTATAAGAATATAGGCCGATCGTTTCCCTAAGGCAATTCTAGTCGATCGTTCACCATGAGCTTTTCCCACCAATTGCTCCAATGGCTTCAGAGCATAGTCGATCGTTCATAGGTTGTCTCCAAACCCAATCGTTCCAGAGCTTCATCGATCATCCAAGGACGATCATGGAAGATCAATCATACAATTTCTTCATGATCAAAGCACCATCTCCATTAGCGAGCGACCGACTAAAATTGTTATTCATTCGTCCCTAGCTACTTCATCACTGTCGCATGCAATTGAAAAAGGAAAAAAGGTAGGAATTCACTCATCTCTAACTACTTTGTTCTCGAGATTGTGGAGTGAGTTTATAATTCATGCTACCTAAGTTTGGATCTAAAGAGGGAAGATTTGAAATTGTTTCGAGAGTTTGAGGCGGCTTTGCTATGGATTGTTGCTTGGATCTGCAGGAAAAAGTATGGAGATTTGACTCACTTTGGTTTCAGAGTGGAACGATGGAAGGATAACCAAAGCAAATGACCAAGTTTAGAGGCTTATATTAGAGGGGGAGTGGCCGACCGTTTTCAGTTTAAGAGATTTTAGCTGGTCATTTCCCTGATCAAACATTAACCTATCATTTCACTGACCAAGCCTATGCCAATCATTTCCTTCGTCTCATATTCAAGCCCCACGCCAATCAATCTACTTTCAAGCTTATGCCGATCGTTTTCATAATCATAATTAGTTTGGATTTTTTTTTAAAATGTAAGATTGTAGATATATGAAAATATATGGTTAATAAAGAATGAGGGAGGAAGAAGACAAGTTTGCAAAAAATGATGATCTGAGGGAACAGTTTATAGAAAGTTATCTCCATTAACTTGACAACGACTCATGAACGTGTGACCGTGATCGAGAGTTAGGTGCATTCACGTATACATACAAGTATATGTTTCAAAATTTAATTTCCTAAAATCAATAAAAAAACTAAATAGTCACCAAGAGCCAGCCAGAGAAAAACTAAAGCTAAGTTGTTGAAGCATGGTAATCGCTACGGTAAAAACAAGCTGATTGTTAATAAGTTGTGATCCCATGTTTATACTATTGGAATTCGAGCAATCGTCATAACGAACAAGGAAACTACGACCTCGTCATCGATTTGGCTAGGAACAGATGGTCAACGGCCTTAGGAGTTAATTATGTACAGTTCTATAGACAACGGTCAGGTGGATTTCAACCGGGACCCAATCAAGGTGCAGCTAGCATGAAGTAACTGGAATGGCCCTATGAACTTATATTTCAAATTTGGAGTCGGTTGGATCTCATATGCTCAAGTTATGGATGAATCCAGGATTTGTGTGGATCGACCAAAAACAATCCATAAAACAGTTCAAGTCATTGAAGAACGCTCAATATATCGAGTTCCACAAGACCAATTCATTTGAAACTTCCTGGACATCAACAAAATGAAGATTGAGGCTTATGAAAACGATCGCAAGTCTTGGAGCCACATTCAAAGTTTAGCCAATCGTTATTAGGCAATCATTTTGGCCATGTCCTAAAAACGATCGGTATTTCCCAATGCATAATCCAATTTCAACCAAGATTGATCCATATCTCTCAATTTGTATGTCAGAATGATTCCATATTTTAGAAGTAGTATCAAGGACGATGCTAGTTTGATCACTAATTAAAAGTATTTTAACACTTTGGTCAGCAATTATCACTTCGACTTGTTTTTAGGCTCGTCTTTCGAAAACTCGTTTTTAAGCGAATTAGATGTGTTTTTAGGCTCGTTTTTGATAACTCGTTTTCTGGCGAGTTCAATGTATTTTTAGACCCTTCTTATATAGTGGCTCACTTTCAAGCGGGATTGGCGTGCTTTCAGGCCCGTCTTTCGATAACTTATTTCAGGCTTATCTTTTTATTTTGACTTGCTTTAATGCTTGTCTTTTGATTCTGACTTGCTTTCATACTCGTTTTTGGTGTTGACTTATTTCATACCCGTCTTTTGGTTTAGACTCTCTTTATGCTTGCCTTACGGTTTTGACTTACTTTCATGCACCTTTTTGATTTGGATTTGTGAGATATTTTGACTCGCTATATTTGAGATTATTGCTTATAATAAGCATGATACATTTTTATGGCATAGTGAATTATTGTGGTTATGTCGTTTATTGCTTTTGGTGTTAGCATATTATAAGTTATGACTGTATTATAGAAATTTACTTATATTATACCTATGATCTTACATTTGTCAAATTAAACATAGTGTGACCTATTTATTATTTATTAATACTCTAGTCAGGTGGAAATATTTCAGGTATTAGGACTCATTGACTGTGATGTCGAGCTAGGGTACGGAGATAGATATTTATATATATAGATATAATATAGGTCGTTTAGAATCTAGGCCCTTATGTATGTTATATACCTTGTATGAGCTACTGACTTTTTATGTCATGTATGTTGTGAGACATGTTGTAGTTTATATCTATATTTGTACTATGTGAGTCTAGTGTTTCTGTTTTGTAGACTCACTTATGTATGTATCTTCTCATTTGTATTATGGATTCTATTATATTATGTGTTCTCTATGTATATTATATATTGTTCTATTCTTATTAGCCAAAGTGTATATTGCTTTGTGTTGATACTGTACACGTCCTATGTGATTCATGAGATAAAGTACAATGTATCAGTGTTGACAAAAGGAAATACTCATGGTTGGTCGCTCCTATCCGACCTTATTCTCCATATTAGAAGAAGATATTACTATGTAACATTGTTTGTTAGTATAGGTATAAAGGTAGGGCGTCACAAAAATCTTAAGAAATGCAAGAATATAGGTTATCCATGTTCAATCACATATAAATATAATATGTTGAACAGTCATAGTTCGTACTGTATGAAACTTGAATGAAATTAGTCCATTGGAAATAGGCAAATAAACCATTATGCAAAATTATGTATTTAACATGACTGATTATAATAGGGATTTCTTTAAAATGTTTGACCATTTTGGAAAGGAAAGTGGATGTTCAAGAGTGGAAGCAACTTAGGCATAATTTGGATGAAGAGAGTGAATGGCCACTGAAAGTGTAATGACTGTCGTTCATTCCACAGAAAGACGCATCATTATTAAGAAAGAAAGGGATAGAAAAGAGAAAAGATAGAAAAGAAAGAACTAAACAATACCAGAATCTCACAGTGGAACGAACAAAATATATTAATCACATAATTATTACATAATATACAACATCTATTAGAGTTACACAACTTATATCACAACACATTAAACAGTTATAAAACCTACCTTTTATACAACTCAAGATACAACACAGATCTCAACATAACGGAAACACTATATATCTACAAACGCTGAAGCCTCCTACTCTATATCTCCTTCGTAATTCGTCAGAGCTAACCTGAATCCCTTGGCTTCTCGTAAAAATTTGAGTACCCAAGAGTTTACGAAAATAGAAAATAAACCTCGGGTCAGACATGGGTCTGGTAAGTTGCTTAACTTTGAAAAACCTTTGAAAACAAAAGGTATCTCGTAAGACTTTCTGCACATAAACACGAAAAGGTTCTTACCTTACGATAACCAAAACATTTGATAGAAAATGCATTGATATTATAATAAGGTCTAGGGTTTTCAAGTAAAATACAGAAATAGCTGGAATGCTTAAATCTCACATTCTAACATAGTTGTGCACAATCAAAACGTACGACACTTATTGAAGATTGGATTCCATACAATTATAGGGCTACTGGGGTGCCGCCCTTCACAGTATGTGGCCTAGATCATCGTACCGAGGATCCACCCTAAATCCCCTGCAACACAAGGCCGGAACCGTCCCTTACTGGATAGTCCCGAACAAGACAACCCCGTAGTTGTTTGCAACCAACTGCCCACACCGCCGAATAAAAAGGGATCTCTGGACAGAGAAAATCTCGTCCTACTTGGGTGCTACCCACTTAGCTTTGCTGCACCTTCCCTGTTTTAGCCATTTCCCGTTGATGAGGCTTGAGGCTACGATTACCTTTTCAGAACACATAACTTAGAATGCTCATCGTCCTCCAATGATGATGTTCTAAAAGCATTCAATCCATATAAGTTCATTTCGGGTTCGAACGAAACTGAAGGCACTATCTCGTTACACTCATTTTGGAATCACCCTCAAAGTTAATGACAGTAACCCTTGCACTCTGAATCTTCATCTCGATCATCACTTGAGATTCATGACCCATCGTTTAATTTGGATCGATGTGGTTTTCGGATATCCAAATTTGGAAATCTGATCCCGGTCTCACCGAAATCCAAAACGCCGTCTTTTAAGGCCAAGTTGTTTAAGTTTAAAAAATTCAATTTATTATCTATATTCACATAGATAGATAATTCACGTTATCACAAATAGATAATCCATATCATCACAATTCAACCAAAGCATTTCATATCACAAGCAACTCATATCATATATCAGAGATATCACATAATCCAAGGCATCCAATATCATTCAATCATCCATAAGCAAGATTAATTAGTCACACCATCTCTAATTAATTTAATTAACCACTAATGAATTAAATTAATTACTTCAATTACTATTACGTCCTGCTTACTTAACATTGATTAATTACAAACCAATTAATTAATCATCCTTTAATTATCCATCTTAATTAATCATCCTTGATTAATTATTCTTTAATTACATTAATTAATTTGCCTTTAATTAATTACGCAAATTAATTATCCTTAACCATTTACAGAAATTAACCTTTAATTACTCCAATTAATTAATTAATTATAATTAATTACATTGACCCTTAATTAATTACATTAATTAACTATTCTATAATCACTTATATTGATTAATTATCTTTCAATTAATCACATTAATTAACCTTTAATTACCTTCATTACTTACATTAATTAATGATCCTCTAATTACTTTCATAACTTAATTACTCTTTTTAAATTAATTACATTTAACAAGTAATCTTTAATTAACCACATGCATTATTTAACCTTGATTAATCACATCCAGTAATTGACTACCCTTAATTAATTACATTACTTAATTAACTTCTAAATAAATTTTATTAATTAATTCTTTAATTAATTACACTAAGTAATTAATCCTTAATTACTTCCACTAAGTAATTATCCTTCTTATTAATTACACAAAGTAATTAAACCCAAATTACTTTCATTAATTAATTATCCTTCAATTAATTACATCTAGTAATTACTCATTAATTACTTCACTAAGTAATTACACTTTATAAATTATATTAAGTAATTATACTTAACCAATTTCATAAATGATTATCCTTAATTAATTAATCTA
This sequence comes from Allium cepa, assembly GCA_030765085.1. Taxonomy (NCBI): domain Eukaryota; kingdom Viridiplantae; phylum Streptophyta; class Magnoliopsida; order Asparagales; family Amaryllidaceae; genus Allium; species Allium cepa. Next base: position 1,051,680,100 of record CM060941.1, read on the forward strand.
ATTAATTATCTTAAATTAATAACATTAATTGATCATTTCATAATCCCTAGTTAATGATCTTTTACATTACATTTATTAACTATCCACTAATTACTTACTAAGTAATTATCCTTTGATTATCAACATTAATTAATTGACCTTTATTAATTCATTAGGTGATTAACCTTTAATTAATTACGCTAATTAATTATTCCTAATCAATCAAAAATCTTGATTATTTAAAAAATAATTTCTTTATCTTAACTGATCACTTATCCAAATCTTATTAAAGTAAATACTTGAAAAACAATTTATAAAAATCAAATGAGATCTTTTTGATTGATTTAAAATCTAATACACCTACCTTAATTATTCCTAAATTGAAACATTTATAATATTTGGAAAAACATAGGAATTTATTATAAAATAATCTAACATATAATTCTTTAAAAGCAAAACAAATTTAAACATTTCTGAGTCATTTGAAACTTTTAAAAATTGTTTTAAACTTGTTTAAAACATTTTACATGGAAAACAAATTTATTTTCAAATATACTTAAATCTTTAAACTTTCTTAAAACATTTTGTTTTTATAAAACTTTATTTTTCCAAAACCAGATTACAAAAATTTATTTTGAAACACCATCCATATTTTTTGAAAAAATGATTAAATGCTTATTCAAACTTCAACCCAAAATCTGGAAACTTGATTTCTTTGTTTAAAAACCTGAAACGCTTTTCTTTTTTAAAACTTTGAAACTTGTTGCTTAATCAAAGTTAACCAAGACAAACAAGATCACTTCCCCGTGAGAAACACGATGGAATCGCGTTACACCTTGCTTCGAGTCAACCATGCAATCGACTAGAGAAAAACTTGAGCTTCCCAACCTTCAACCCACCTGAGTCTGATGTGCATGTGTGCAAAGTGCACCACCCTCCGACAACCTCTAGTTATCTCCCCAACCATCGACAGACCAATAATGACTTGCCTACTCAATCGTCCACCCAGAACGACGATACCATCCTCGAATCAAAAATCAAACCCACTATCAAATTCCTGGAAACAATCATCAACGGAAAACCTTCCCTCTCCGTCGATCCCGACCCCGATTGTAACGGCCCTGAATTTTGAACAATTTAAATTGTGAATATTTAATTAATTTTAAGTATTTGAATGATAATTTAAATTGAATTCCCAATGCTATATAAAACATTTCTATGATTTGGCGATTAAACTTTAAAATTTAATCTATACAAAGCTGAATAAAAAATTTAAACTTGACTTTGGAGTTGAAATTGAATATTAAATTTGTATTATAAATTTAAACTAATGACTTAAAGGAAAAAAAAAACTTGGATATAAGGATTATTTCTTATGTAAATTAATAGTTGAATTAAAATTTGGATTTGAAACTATGAGGCTATTTGAATTTTTCAAGTTAATATGAAGAACATATTTGAATTTAAAATTTTGAGCTTGAAGTTTGTAAATTTATTTAAATTCCCTTCAAAATTTTTGTTTAAGGAATTAGGTGGGCTTTACAACTTTCTTAGCCCATGGTTTTGCTTAAGTGCTGTAATATTATCTAAGGCTATACTCGATCCCTTCTCTATTTCATTCGTAACCCTAAAATTCTAAGAAAACATAACAATGGCGGCCGTGTTCTCCTCGTTCGTTCCTCTTTGAAGTCTCAACTAGGGCTTCAGCTCTTCGTCTCTAAATTAGGGCTTGCGAACTATTTGGGGCTGCTCCAATTCGTGATAAGGTGAGTCTTTGGCTCACGATTAATTTTATTTCAAGTTCTTAAATTTGTTGACTTGAATGTTGGTTACATACTATGTTTTGGGGGTTATCTGTTATCATTGGCTCGGTTACTTGAATCTGAACTAATTGGGGCTATTTGCGGTCTCTTGCTCGATTACTTAAATTTTAATTTAACTGATGAGAATAGATGTTATAAATTTTATTTTTAAATTGATAATAACAGATGCTGTTAATTGTTTTGAACTGTTGAGAACAGAGGCTACCCAAATTATTGTTTTAAAATTGATAAGAACAGATTCTACCCAATTTTGTTTTTTTAGAAACTGTTAAGAACAGATGCTATTAGCTGTCCATCGTGTTAGCCTTGGAGCACCGCCGTTCGAATCACACAAGCGCTTTCGAAATCGCAGTGTGCAACACCATTGCTGCCGGCTGCATCGTCTTTTACCCCAGCTAGAAACAGTGAGTTTTCTCACGATTAATTTTGATTCAAGTATTTAGATCTGTTTGAATTGAATGCTTGGTTGCATGCTATGATTTGGGGGTTATTCATTATCATTTGCTCGGCTACTTTGAATTCTAAACTGATAGGAACAGATAACACACTGCATGTTGGTTGTTGGTTGTTATTCGCTATCATTTGCTCTGATATTTTGATTTTTTATACTGATAAGAACAGATGTTATTTGAAACTGGTTTTTTTCTACTGATAAGAAAAGATACTATGTGAAATTTGTTTTTAAACTAATAAGAACAGATGCTACCAAGTACTTGATTTAAATTGATAAGAACAGATGTTATATCAAAACTTTGCTTGCTTGTTGTTGCTGCATGTGATGATCTTGGATGGAATATATTTGCAAGTATATATGTGTAAATTTATGGATGCATGCCTGTATAGTGAAGATGCTCCTTTCTGTTTTGAATTAACAGTTTAGATTTCAAGTTTCAATTTAAAACTGCTATAAATAAAACTTATCTGTATATTTCAAGTTTCAATTTAAAAGTGTATGTTTTGTATGGCTGTTTTATGATGATATTCTGTGTATACAATGAAGTAAATATGTATCTGGGTTAGTTTAAATATACAGATTTGCAATATACTATATAGTTTTGCATGTATTAGTTTATGAGTATAGGTTACTGTTTTATGATTATGACAGTCTTTCTAAATTTCAGGTCCAAAATTTAGTAAAACTTGAGTGCTGTTGAATCAATCTTTAATAGTATATGAATCTTGAACAAAGTATGTTTTAAAAAATATATATATATATATATGGTTTAAAATTTTGTTAAGTTAAAAAGAAACTTTAGTTTACTGGAAAATAAGAAAATAACAGCTAGAAGAAAATAGGTGAGCAAACTCCCCTTGAACTTGCTTTTATGGTTTAAATGCTTTGGATTTACATTTGAAATGTTTGTTTAGTTGTTGAAATATGCTTGCATTTACTGTGCATGAGCTTATATCTCTGTTTCCAGATTTTAATGTTTACAAAGTGATTACTATATACTTATATAAGTATGTATGCTTTGGGTTGTATCAGTAATTGCTGATGTATCTGACTTAGGCATTTAAATTCCAACTTTTAGTAGTTTCATAACCTAACCATTTTTGAGAAATGGATTACAAACAAATGTGTTTGTTAAAGATAAACTGAAGCATAAGGAATTAAAATAAGGTGAATTGGAAACAGGAACTTCTCTGTAATCAAAATGTCTTGAAAACATGATTTTTAGATCAGGAGACATAATATTTAGTTGTAAATTTGGGAAGTAGTGCTGTGATAGGCTAAAAGATGGTTTTGGGGAAAATTTTAAGGATTTGAAACATTTGGGGTCTGAAGTTTTTATGAATAAATATGAAGAATCAGGAACATCATATAAATCATCAAATATGTGAGCAAATTTTTAAATTTTTAAACCCAGTTCCTATGCTCGCGAACCTGAGAATTGTTTTGTTGAGATGTATTGTTTTGGTTAGGTGCCTACTTTGCTTTAAAAGATTGACTGGGTTTGTCTCATTTACTTATTGCTATGATCCTGTAAACTAGATGGTTACATGGAAATGTGTTCACCCAAGTTGCTTATGTTTTTGCTGCCTTACACTTGTTTTCTCAAACTGTTTGGGTCACTGTGTTGAACCCAGTCTCATTGGTCTTGACTTGATTCATTGCTTTAAGTTCTCTGGCATACTTCCATGAAATTTCAACTTCCACACTACTGCAGCTGCTTGTTTGGGTACTGATCATGTTTTTTTTTTGGTGTACTTGTAATGTTGTCTGCACAACCATATATGGCATCATTAAGATTGTCATTAAGAGTTTTTAAATTTTGTTGCATTGGTGCATTTCTGTAGTTCCACTGCACTTTGTAATTTCTGTTCATTCTTATACATACATTCATGTATGCTTTGTTTGGTCTGGTCTGGTCTGCATACATGATTGTTGCAGTCCATTTTGCTGTTGGTCTTTGGTAGCATTAAGTATCACTGTACTTGTCCTGTCCGCTGTTTCATTTAGTTGCATTGTTCACCTGTATCATGTTTTTGCTCCTCTCTGTTTTAAAATTGCAGACTCAAACTAAATAGGAAAATTAGTATCTTCCCATTTAAATGAATTTAAGTTATAAATTTTAAAAGGAATATGCTTGTAACAATATAAAAAAAATTTATTGAAGCAAAAGATTAAGTAATCAAGCAAGATCCCAGATTTAGAAATAGAAACTGTCTTCCTGTTAACAATGTGAGTAACTTCTTTTCTCAAAATAAAATTTAAGTATAAGCTGTTGCTTGTTTTATGACTGAAATGAATATGCTTGTGTTTATATACCTGATAGTATGTTAAATAGTGTGTTTATGAGTAACACTTTCTGTTTAAAAAAAAACTTAATATTAAATTTTGCTTGATTGATGACTTGTGCATATCTGGTTGTATGTTGATATGTATGTTGAGAGTAACCATCATAAATTTAAAAATTTAAGTAGAATTATTTCGTTACCACTGCTGCTCCCTGTACTTGTTTCACTGTTAGACCCCTGTTGCATGCTGGCTGCTGCATGTTTGTTTGCTTCATGTTTTTGTTCAAGTTGGCACTAGTTTTGCTTTGAGCATTCCTTTGTGATCTTTGTGATTTGCACTTGCACGCTTGCTCTTGTTGGTGCACACATGTGTTAGCGAGGCAGTGCACATGGGTATGAGTACACGTGTGTACTGCAGCCATACACGTTCGACAGAATTTAAAAAAAAAATTGAAATTGTTAATGTAAAAATCTAAAATAGATTTTAAATTAGTTCATTTGTTTCATCATCTCTGTTACCATTTTATTCAGTTCATTGCAAATTTAATTACTTGAATTAAGATTAATCCTGACTCGAGTGTTTTTGTGTTTTGCAATAAACGCTCGGGTCAGACCGAGTATTTTTACAGCTTGAAGATTTTCAGGCAGCGAAGTTTGAGAGAGGGGGATTAAAGCACTTCATTAAAGTTTTCAGCAAAATTTTTCTTGTACTTAATAAAATAAATTGTTTCCGCTGTATAAATTCAAGTATAATTCATTGTATAACTCTGATATTTGTATACAAAAGAAAAGTTTATTTATAAAATATATTATTGTTTCTGTGATTCTGTGACTGATTCTGTTTAAATGTTATAAACTAAATAACAATCCGTCATTTTGAACGTTTCTAGTTGGTTTAATTACCGACTAGAGACGGTCAGAGCGGCGGGTCGTTACAAAGTGGTATCAGAGCTTTGGTTTACACAAAGCTTAGTTTATGGCGTTTAATATGAATAGTTACTAGAACCACTTCAAAGAAAGTGTTTTCAAATCTAAAGAAGTTTAAAATTGTTTTCTTTAAAATAAAAAGTATTTTGAAAATTAGAATTATTTTGAAGATTCCCCTCTCTAAATTTAGGTTTGCGACCGTTTCTCTTCGGTGAGGTCTCGTTAGACTTGAGTTTCGATCATTCGAAAACTCATTATCGAATTTTTGAGAGTTATGGAAAATGAAACATGAGTTAAGAGAATTAATGAATTGGTTTATATTGGCTTAAATCAAATATTTTGAATATCTTCAAAGTAGTAATTGGAAAATAAAATGATATGTCAATTTGATTATAATCAAATGGATTATTGAACTATAACTTGGAAATTTAATTTTGAATTCTTTTGAAAATTGATTTCAAATGTTGTGAAGAACGATTTAGTAAATAAATGGATTATAAGTATTTAACTTATAATATGGATTTTGGGTATATAACTAAGTTATATGAATTGAATTGAATCAAATTAGTAAAGGAGATTATAAAACAAAGTTTATAAATAGAAATGTAATTTCTAAAGATGTTTATAAAATCCGCAAATGACTTATTTTGATAATTGTAACTTATTAAAGGTGTTATATCTATGGTTTTGGACAATAAATGAGATATAAAAAGAGATATGAATCTAATGAAAATTTATAAGAGATTTAAATTGATGCAATGAAGAATTTGAATTTGAATGGGCATGGAAATAAGTTAAGTGGAAAACTTAATATTGGAAATTTGAAGTTGGTTTAAAACCAATATTTTGAAATGTATGCAGAATTCAAACTATGAATTAAGTTGAAGTTGAAAAACTTAAATGGGAATGTTTTTGGGAAGCAACACTATGAAATGAAGTAAATTCATTTTAAGTTGTTTTGAAATGTGTTTAAAAGAATGATTTCTTTTAAGAATGAAATATATATTTGATTTTGGTTTAAGTATATCAAATATTTTCAAAATGTTGAAAATAAATGGATTTGTAAATTACTTATTATTGAATAAGTATGGAAATATTTTCCAATATGAAATGAAAGGTTTGAAATTTTATCTTTTCAAGATAAAGTGAAAAGTAAATGTTTTGAGATTTTATCTTTTAAAGATAAATTGAAAAGTGAATATTTGAATTTGTTTCAAATGGTTAAGTGTGAAAATTTTTATATCTTGTAAAGATATTATTTTTGGGAAATTTGAACACTTAGTTCAACTTGGAGGAAAAAAAAAAAATAATAATAATTCAAAGTGATTGAATTTTGAGTTAAATTGAGTTTAACTTTGACACACAAAAACAATGTAAGTTGAACTTTGAATTTTAAATGGATGATTTGGATTGTATGTCTAACGTCGTGAATTGACGACATATCAATTGATCTCTATTAAATATATATCTGTTGGTGGCGGAGAATTTATTCTCTTAGCTTAACACCCTTCTCTGAGACGTACGAGCTCAGAGGTTATATATCGATAGACATCAATTATGTGTTGAGGATTGACGATGTAACGTGAAATCCAAATCGAGTGTGAAGTCGATAATAAATTGGATTATGAATGTGAATTTGGTTTGAGATAACCTTAAAAAATTTCCAAATCGACTTAGAGGAAAATTTTAAATGGATGATGAAATGAAAAAATTTGTGAAACCTCTATTTGTTATGGGTATGAAATGTTGTGGTTTTCATAACGTATATTTGTGAATACGATTAATTCGAAAACCAATTAGTTTGGAAAAGTAATTGCCGTGGAAAACTTATGTAAGTACATGAGTATGATATGTACAAAAATGTGAAATGAAATATTATATATGTATGTATGATATTATGTTTTCCAAATTGAGGATATGGAAAAGTACCTTCCATTTAAACTTTGTGAAGGTTGTTGGAACTCGAGATGAGTGTCCATTTGAAAATCGTAGCTACGTAGTATTTCCATTAGTTGGAATGTCCTTTTGGACTGGTATAGTGTGCTAGCGTAATTCGAGGGGCGAGATGCCTACGGTTACAAGTGATTCCACTGGGATAGTGGCGTAACCGCCGTGTATACCGCGATCTAGTTACACTCGGGTGGTAGCGTAATTTGAGGGGCGTGATGCCTACAGTTACAAGCGATTCCACTGGGATAGTGGCGTAACCGCTGTGTAAACTGCAATCAACAAACCAAAGCGTAATTCGAGGGGCGAGATGCCTACGGTCACGAGCGATTCTACTGGGATAGTAGCGTAACCGCCGTGTGAACCGCGATCTTTGGCAACAACCATGGCGAAATTCAAGGGATGAGATATCCACAGTTACAAGCGACTCTACTGGGATAGTAGCGGAACCGCCGAGTAAACTGTGATCCATGGGGGAATGTGCTTTCCATATCCATTTTTAAAAGAATTTTTAAAAAAGGTATTTTCACTAGGAATTGAAGCAAGTATATTTAGTACTTGGAGATTGTTAGACTTGCGCCTGGCCAGCGTATGCCTAATGTCTTTAAGAACGACAGTAGACTTGTTAAATTTCGAGTTAGCAAGTATTTTCAAACTTTAAATAGAAAATCAATTATCTGAAATTAAAGTGATATAAATTCCAACCTAATAAATTAAGGAAGAAGATTTTTGGAATGTTTTGAAAAGTCCACAGCTTTGGAAAAGTTATACTATGTAAATTTCTTAGAAGTTCAAATTTAAAATTTGGGTTTTGTAAGTTGGAAACTTTAGTAAAGATTTTTGTGTCTTGATTGTAGAAAATAAAAGACAAATGAGTTAATAAACAAAGCTAGTGAGATAAAACAAATAGAATGAATCCTGCATTCATTTATTTTTAATAAGTTTCAAACTTGATAAAAGTGTGTAAAATATAAATATTAGTGAAATTTCAACAATCATTTCTCCTTACTTGTAATTTCGGGACGAAATTCTTTTAAGGAGGGGAGATTGTAACGGCCCTGAATTTTGAACAATTTAAATTGTGAATATTTAATTAATTTTAAGTATTTGAATGATAATTTAAATTGAATTCCCAATGCTATATAAAACATTTCTATGATTTGGCGATTAAACTTTAAAATTTAATCTATACAAAGCTGAATAAAAAATTTAAACTTGACTTTGGAGTTGAAATTGAATATTAAATTTGTATTATAAATTTAAACTAATGACTTAAGAAAAAAAAAAAAAAAACTTGGATATAAGGATTATTTCTTATGTAAATTAATAGTTGAATTAAAATTTGGATTTGAAACTATGAGGCTATTTGAATTTTTCAAGTTAATATGAAGAACATATTTGAATTTAAATATTTGAGCTTGAAGTTTGTAAATTTATTTAAATTCCCTTCAAAATTTTTGTTTAAGGAATTAGGTGGGCTTTACAACTTTCTTAGCCCATGGTTTTGCTTAAGTGCTGTAATATTATCTAAGGCTATACTCGATCCCTTCTCTATTTCATTCGTAACCCTAAAATTCTAAGAAAACATAACAATGGCGGCCGTGTTCTCCTCGTTCGTTCCTCTTTGAAGTCTCAACTAGGGCTTCAGCTCTTCGTCTCTAAATTAGGGCTTGCGAACTATTTGGGGCTGCTCCAATTCGTGATAAGGTGAGTCTTTGGCTCACGATTAATTTTATTTCAAGTTCTTAAATTTGTTGACTTGAATGTTGGTTACATACTATGTTTTGGGGGTTATCTGTTATCATTGGCTCGGTTACTTGAATCTGAACTAATTGGGGCTATTTGCGGTCTCTTGCTCGATTACTTAAATTTTAATTTAACTGATGAGAATAGATGTTATAAATTTTATTTTTAAATTGATAATAACAGATGCTGTTAATTGTTTTGAACTGTTGAGAACAGAGGCTACCCAAATTATTGTTTTAAAATTGATAAGAACAGATTCTACCCAATTTTGTTTTTTTAGAAACTGTTAAGAACAGATGTTATTAGCTGTCCATCGTGTTAGCCTTGGAGCACCGCCGTTCGAATCACACAAGCGCTTTCGAAATCGCAGTGTGCAACACCATTGCTGCCGGCTGCATCGTCTTTTACCCCAGCTAGAAACAGTGAGTTTTCTCACGATTAATTTTGATTCAAGTATTTAGATCTGTTTGAATTGAATGCTTGGTTGCATGCTATGATTTGGGGGTTATTCATTATCATTTGCTCGGCTACTTTGAATTCTAAACTGATAGGAACAGATAACACACTGCATGTTGGTTGTTGGTTGTTGGTTGTTATTCGCTATCATTTGCTCTGATATTTTGATTTTTTATACTGATAAGAACAGATGTTATTTGAAACTGGTTTTTTTCTACTGATAAGAACAGATACTATGTGAAATTTGTTTTTAAACTAATAAGAACAGATGCTACCAAGTACTTGATTTAAATTGATAAGAACAGATGCTATATCAAAACTTTGCTTGCTTGTTGTTGCTGCATGTGATGATCTTGGATGGAATATATTTGCAAGTATATATGTGTAAATTTATGGATGCATGCCTGTATAGTGAAGATGCTCCTTTCTGTTTTGAATTAACAGTTTAGATTTCAAGTTTCAATTTAAAACTGCTATAAATAAAACTTATCTGTATATTTCAAGTTTCAATTTAAAAGTGTATGTTTTGTATGGCTGTTTTATGATGATATTCTGTGTATACAATGAAGTAAATATGTATCTGGGTTAGTTTAAATATACAGATTTGCAATATACTATATAGTTTTGCATGTATTAGTTTATGAGTATAGGTTACTGTTTTATGATTATGACAGTCTTTCTAAATTTCAGGTCCAAAATTTAGTAAAACTTGAGTGCTGTTGAATCAATCTTTAATAGTATATGAATCTTGAACAAAGTATGTTTTAAAAAAAAATATATGTATATGGTTTAAAATTTTGTTAAGTTAAAAAGAAACTTTAGTTTACTGGAAAATAAGAAAATAACAGCTAGAAGAAAATAGGTGAGCAAACTCCCCTTGAACTTGCTTTTATGGTTTAAATGCTTTGGATTTACATTTGAAATGTTTGTTTAGTTGTTGAAATATGCTTGCATTTACTGTGCATGAGCTTATATCTCTGTTTCCAGATTTTAATGTTTACAAAGTGATTACTATATACTTATATAAGTATGTATGCTTTGGGTTGTATCAGTAATTGCTGATGTATCTAACTTAGGCATTTAAATTCCAACTTTTAGTAGTTTCATAACCTAACCATTTTTGAGAAATGGATTACAAACAAATGTGTTTGTTAAAGATAAACTGAAGCATAAGGAATTAAAATAAGGTGAATTGGAAACAGGAACTTCTCTGTAATCAAAATGTCTTGAAAACATGATTTTTAGATCAGGAGACATAATATTTAGTTGTAAATTTGGGAAGTAGTGCTGTGATAGGCTAAAAGATGGTTTTGGGGAAAATTTTAAGGATTTGAAACATTTGGGGTCTGAAGTTTTTATGAATAAATATGAAGAATCAGGAACATCATATAAATCATCAAATATGTGAGCAAATTTTTAAATTTTTAAACCCAGTTCCTATGCTCGTGAACCTGAGAATTGTTTTGTTGAGGTGTATTGTTTTGGTTAGGTGCCTACTTTGCTTTAAAAGATTGACTGGGTTTGTCTCATTTACTTATTGCTATGATCCTGTAAACTAGATGGTTACATGGAAATGTGTTCACCCAAGTTGCTTATGTTTTTGCTGCCTTACACTTGTTTTCTCAAACTGTTTGGGTCACTGTGTTGAACCCAGTCTCATTGGTCTTGACTTGATTCATTGCTTTAAGTTCTCTGGCATACTTCCATGAAATTTCAACTTCCACACTACTGCAGCTGCTTGTTTGGGTACTGATCATGTTTTTTTTTTGGTGTACTTGTATTGTTGTCTGCACAACCATATATGGCATCATTAAGATTGTCATTAAGAGTTTTTAAATTTTGTTGCATTGGTGCATTTCTGTAGTTCCACTGCACTTTGTAATTTCTGTTCATTCTTATACATACATTCATGTATGCTTTGTTTGGTCTGGTCTGGTCTGCATACATGATTGTTGCAGTCCATTTTGCTGTTGGTCTTTGGTAGCCTTAAGTATCACTGTACTTGTCCTGTCCGCTGTTTCATTTAGTTGCATTGTTCACCTGTATCATGTTTTTGCTCCTCTCTGTTTTAAAATTGCAGACTCAAACTAAATAGGAAAATTAGTATCTTCCCATTTAAATGAATTTAAGTTATAAATTTTAAAAGGAATATGCTTGTAACAATATAAACAAAATTTATTGAAGCAAAAGATTAAGTAATCAAGCAAGATCCCAGATTTAGAAATAGAAACTGTCTTCCTGTTAACAATGTGAGTAACTTCTTTTCTCAAAATAAAATTTAAGTATAAGCTGTTGCTTGTTTTATGACTGAAATGAATATGCTTGTGTTTATATACCTGATAGTATGTTAAATAGTGTGTTTATGAGTAACACTTTCTGTTTAAAAAAAAACTTAATATTAAATTTTGCTTGATTGATGACTTGTGCATATCTGGTTGTATGTTGATATGTATGTTGAGAGTAACCATCATAAATTTAAAAATTTAAGTAGAATTATTTCGTTACCTCTGCTGCTCCCTGTACTTGTTTCACTGTTAGACCCCTGTTGCATGCTGGCTGCTGCATGTTTGTTTGCTTCATGTTTTTGTTCAAGTTGGCACTAGTTTTGCTTTGAGCATTCCTTTGTGATCTTTGTGATTTGCACTTGCACGCTTGCTCTTGTTGGTGCACACATGTGTTGGCGAGGCAGTGCACATGGGTATGAGTACACGTGTGTACTGCAGCCATACACGTTCGACAGAATTTAAAAAAAAATTGAAATTGTTAATGTAAAAATCTAAAATAGATTTTAAATTAGTTCATTTGTTTCATCATCTCTGTTACCATTTTATTCAGTTCATTGCAAATTTAATTACTTGAATTAAGATTAATCCTGACTCGAGTGTTTTTGTATTTTGCAATAAACGCTCGGGTCAGACCGAGTATTTTTACAGCTTGAAGATTTTCAGGCAGCGAAGTTTGAGAGAGGGGGATTAAAGCACTTCATTAAAGTTTTCAGCAAAATTTTTCTTGTACTTAATAAAATAAATTGTTTCCGCTGTATAAATTCAAGTATAATTCATTGTATAACTCTGATATTTGTATACAAAAGAAAAGTTTATTTATAAAATATATTATTGTTTCTGTGATTCTGTGACTGATTCTGTTTAAATGTTATAAACTAAATAACAATCCGTCATTTTGAACGTTTCTAGTTGGTTTAATTATCGACTAGAGACGGTCAGAGCGGCGGGTCGTTACACCGATGAACTTTGCGAACTTCACTAAAGTTGCCTCGACCTCCAGTCTTTGATTCCCCCCATGCGAATAGTCCCGATGCACCACCGTCGCCACATTCACCTCGTCAATGACGACGAATCAAACCTACCACTAAACCCTACCTTGCCTCCGACTAGCCGCCACGTTCACCAGAAAAATCTACATCCATTTTTCCTAGGTCCATCCACCTACCGGCTTCCTTCGACAACAATCTTGATGTCGTCCATCACGCCGATCACCGGGAATATGCAAAAAAAACCAAGTTCAATCGACTCTAATTATCTCAGTGATTAATTAACTAAAAATTATGATACTGGTCCCTAAATTCATTATTTGCCATGACAATTCATATTATACAATCTAAATTTGAAATTAAAATCACCAAATTTTGATCTATATTTAATTTCTTTACTGTAATTTCCTATTTTTGATTATTTACTAAATATAAAATTTTGAAACTATTTTTAAACACAAATTTACATCAATCCAATCATTTTCCTTTTTGAGATTATAGTCAAATAAAGGTTTGAGAGATAGGAGATGATTTTTGAACTTGTTTTCTAGTCTGTGAAAACAACATAAACCAGTTATATATGTATATACAGACATATACAAATAATCAGAGCAATTCCAAATATATACTCCAGATAAATAAATCATGCAAACCATAATATCACATAAATCATCACAAATATCTAGATTTAAATCTGTTTTTAAAAGAAAAGATTTTCTCATTGTTAAACAGAGGAAGCCTGAGATGATTAAAACTGGAAGCTGCTGTTCTTTTGAAATTTGAAAACTTGATTTTTGCTCTTGATTTGCTTATAGATTGGAGTATTGTCTTGAATTTGAATTTGAGCTTTAGGTTTGAATTTGAAGAATTTGATGTTGCTGATAAAATTTTCTTTTGATTTTAGTTGACTGGTTTGTGTCACAGGATTTTATTTTCTTGAGTTTGAAAATGGTTTACAGGCTATTGATTTTTTTTAAGTTTGCTTTGATTTAATCTCAGGTTTTAAGAAGTGTTACAGGTTTTGGTTTATAGTTTTCTTTGTTTTTGAGCTGAGAATAGGAAAAGAATGAAAAGAGAGGAGATATATGTGTTATAGATTAAATTTTGATTTATTAAAAATTAAAGAAAATAAAAATTAAAAGATGACACTTGTAAAATTTCCTAACATTTGTCAATTATATTTGTTAATTAACTTACACTTGTTACTAATGTGACTTGATTTATTAACACTTGTCATTATGTGTTTTTAATTATTTTTAAAATGGTTTATAATCTTTTACATTAAATTTCCTAATTAAATAAATACTTTTCTAAATTTATATAGATAAATTACTTTAAATAAAATATTATAAAACAAATTATATACAAATAAAATCTTATACATATATTTTTAAATCCAAAATATTTTAAAATTCTATCTTTAAAATTCGAATTTAAATCCAAATTCAAATTCAAATTTAATTTTAAAATCCATTTTAAAATCAACTCATATACACACACACATTTAAACAACACAAATTTAATTTGTAAATGATAATTCTATTTTAAAATCTATTTATATCTATATATAAAAATAACTCATTATTATTATTGTTTGAAAATAATAATTTTTCCATTTTTTTTAAAATAGCTTTGAAAAATTATTATATTGAATTTTAAAACAAATTTTCTAGTTATAATACACACACACACACACACACACACACACACACACACACACATATATATATTAAAATTAGACAACATATTTATATTAGCTTTGAAAAACTATTGTATTATTTTAAATCTAAAACAAGGCTTCTAAGCATAATATATATACATATATATATATATATATATTAAATTAGAAAAATATTTTTATTAAATTCAAACCGAAACTTTCCTGCTTAAAATATATATACCAATATACATACATTATAAATAGAAAACAATTTTATTAGGTTTTAAATGATAAAATTTACGAATTAAATATTTATAAAATAAGATTATTAAATAAATTTAAATGCTTATAAACAAAGATTATTAAATAAATATTGCCCAAAATTCCGTGACATCACATTCCTCACCCCTTAAAAGTATTTCGTCCCCGAAATTTAAAAACAAAGATAATTTAATAATCCAACAAAAGTTTTATTTCCAAAAAGCAAGGTATACATATTAACCAGTTACTAACAACCATAACAACCAATTTATTCAAACAAACAAATCTAACTATCCAGACAAAATTATGGATAAGACTTCCTAATACTATCTAGAGTTTCCCAGGTATAAACACTGGAATACTCGCTCTACTAAATCCAAACTGGTACACCACTAAGCTTCTGAGCTCCTACTCATCTAGATCTACAAAACTTAACATGATATCTAACCACAATTAAGTCCGACTCAATTACCAAATCCTCCTGAATTGCTGGTTCCACAACCGGTGATGGATCATACACGTACTCTCTTAAAGATACGTGAAATACATTGAATTCCAGTCTCCCAAACTGGCAATTCAACCCTGTAAGCCAAAACACATCCTTACAATAACACATAAAGATCCAATGTACTTCGGAGCTAGCTTCCCAGTCTTACCAAATCTTATAGCTCCTTTGATCGGAGAAAACTTATCCAAAATCAAATCTCCGACTTCGAAATCCAAATTCCTCCGTCTCTTATCCACAAACTCTTCTGATGAACCTGGGCTGCCTTCATCCTTCCTGATCATCTTAATCTTTGCTAATGCTTCTTGAAACAAATTGGACCAAAAACAACCCAACAAAATGATCCTCTCAAGATCTACTGAAATCAAGAACACAAACTCTACTCCACGATCATCAGTAGACTGAACTTACTTCTCCCATTCGGAAAAGAAAAACTGGTGCACTCGCCAATCTCGCCTTCAGATCCCCAAAAACTTCCTGTAGAAACCCTCTAATTCAAGAAAACTGCGAACTTCTTAGGAGTCTAGGTTTACTTCCATTTTAGAACAGCTGCTACCTCGCTTCTGCTACGCAACTCTGATCTGGAGTAGATGAGAATGTCGTCAATGAACATGAGCACAGACTTGACCGACACATCCTGAAAGATACGGTTCAACAGATCCATAAAGAGAAAACTTAGAAGTTCCATGAAATCCTAAGCTGCTTCACCAAATCCTTTCTCTAGGAGCCATCCCTCTACTTAGCTGAACCACCGATAGCTCCAGGATTCGTAGTTGATATGAAAACTCAATCTCCAGATGCTAAGGCAAACCTTGACTTCTATGAAGACATCCGAAAAATCTTTGACAACTTCTATAACTCTAACTTCTTCCTAAGACGCCTCAATCCCATGCAAAAGTTTACCCAAGAGAACACTCAAACTATCGCATGTCTCTTTTGTGATCCTATCAATATCAATTCCAAAGATACTATTCTCTCTTTACCAATCAGAACAGTTTATGCTTATCTAGCCAATCCATCGAAGAAATGGGTCCACTCTGCTGCTTCTGAACTCCACCTTTAGAACACTTCTTAGCCAGATGACCTTCTTGTCGACACATAAAACACTCCGAGCTACATCGCTGCCACTGATTCCAGAGACATTTTTATCCATAAGCTCCTCGATCCTCAAAGCCCAACCAAACCCACATAGAGCCTTGAGATGGGCAGACATCTTCTCAAGAAACTCGGGCCTCAAAACCAAACACAAACACCCTACTGAACTTATTCTCATCACTAATGCAGACAGACTTCTTTAAACTTTCGCCAAAAGAAACATCTTTGAAAATATCCATAGTCACGACGTCTCAAAATGTAGCTACTTCTTCTTGAAGTTGCCAAGATACCAACACTCGCTTCTGCTCATCTGACAGATCCAAACTCTTACTCATCCAAACTTGCACTTCAATGATGGACTCAGAACCTTTAAAAAGTTTCCTTCAGACATTGGTGAAATCCTTATACCACTACAAAGCTCATACGAGGCAATATTGGGTTTACAGCCTCGGCAGATACTCTTCCAGCCTCAACACTCAGACTTATTCCATTGGTAGTCGTGCTACACACACCACTACCT
This sequence comes from Allium cepa, assembly GCA_030765085.1. Taxonomy (NCBI): domain Eukaryota; kingdom Viridiplantae; phylum Streptophyta; class Magnoliopsida; order Asparagales; family Amaryllidaceae; genus Allium; species Allium cepa. Next base: position 1,051,697,029 of record CM060941.1, read on the forward strand.
TCCTACCTTAAGAACTCATATTGGAAAACCCGAACAGGTAACCCAACAACTAGGTAGAAATATATATATATATATATATATATATATATATATATATATATATAATACAAGTACGCTCTCTCAAGAAAGAAATCACTCCAAAGCCTAGGTATTCATTCAACCTAGCGCTCTAATACCACTGTAATGACCCGCCATTCATTCTATAGAAAGATGCATCATTATTAAGAAAGAAAGGGATAGTAAAGAGAAAAGATAAAAAAGAATTAACTAAACAATATCAGAATCTCACAGCGGAACGAATAAAATTTATTAATCACATAATTATTACACAATATACAACATCTATCAGAGTTACACAACTTATATCACAACACATTAGACAGTTATAAAACCTGCCTATTGTACGACTCAAGATACAACACAGATCTCAACATAGCGAAAACAATATACATCTACAAACGCTGAAGCCTCTTGCTCCATATCTCCTCCAGAATTCATCATAGCTAACCAGAATCCCTTGGCTACTCGTAAAAATTTGAGTACTCAAGAGTTTAAGAAAACAGAAAATAAACTCTGGGTCAAACATGGGTCTGGGGTGAATAAACGGTTTAAAGTTGCTTAACTTTGAAAAACCTTTGAAAACAAAAGGTATCTCGTAAGACTTTCTACAGATAAACATGGAAAGGTTTTTACCTTACGATAACCAAAACAATTGATAGGAAATCCAGCGATATTATAATAGGGTCTAGTGTTATCAAGTAAAATATAGAAATAGCTGGAATGCTTACATCTCACGTTCCAACATTGTTGGGCACAATCAAAACGTACCGCACTTATTGGAGATTGGATTCCATACAATGGCAGGTCTACTGGGGTACCGCCCGTCACAGTTGTGGCCTAGATCACCGTATCGAGGATCCACCCTAAATCCCCTATAACATAAGGTGGAACCATCCCTTACTGGATAGTCCCGAACAAGGCAACCCCACAGTCGTTTGCAACCAACTGCCCACACAACCGAATAAAAAGGGACCTCTAGACAGGGGAAATCTCGTCCTACTTAGGTGCTACCCACTTAGCCTTGCTGCACCTCCCCTGTTTTAGCCATTCCCGGTTGATGAGGCTTGAGGCTACGATTACCTTTTCAAAACATATAACTTATAATGTTCATCATCCTCCAATGACAATGTTTTAAAAGCATTCAATCCATAAAAGTTCATTCCGGGTTCGAACAAAACCGATGGCACTATCTCGTTACATTCATTTTGGAATCACCCTCAGAGTTAACGACAATAGCCCTTGCATTCTGAATCTTCATCTCAATCATCACTTGAGATTCATGACCTATCGTTTAATTTTGATCGATGTGGTTTATGATACCCAAACTTGGAAATCTGATCCCGGTCTCACCGAAATCCAAAACGACGTCATTTAAGGCCAATTTGTTTAAGTTTAAACAATTTAATTTATTATCTATTTTCACACAAATAGATAATTCACATTATCACAAATAGATAATCCATATCATCACAATTCAACCAAAGCATTTCATATCACAAGCAACACATATCATATATCAGAGATATCACATAATCCAAGGCATCCAATGTCATTTAATCATCCATAAGCAAGATTAATTAGTCACACCATCTCTAATTAATTTAATTAACCACTAATGATTTAAATTAATTACTTCATTTGCTATTAAGTTCTGCTTACTTAACATTTATTAATTACAAACCAATTAATTACTCATCCTTTAATTATCCATTTTAATTAACCATCCTTGATTAGTTATTCTTTAATTACATTAAGTAATTAGCCATAAATTAATTACAAAAATTAATTATCCTTAACCATTTACATTAATTAACCTTTAATTACTCCCATTAATCTAATTACATTGACCCTTAATTAATTATGTTAATTAACTATTCTATAATCACCTATATTGATTAATTATCTTTCAATTAATCACATTAATTAACCTTTAATTACCTTCATTAATTACATTAATTAATGATCCTCTAATTACTTTCATAAATTAATTACTCTTTTTAAATTAATTACATTTAACAAGTGATCTTTAGTTAATCACATTCATTAATTAACCTTGATTAATTACATCCAGTAATTAACTACCCATAATTAATTACATTACTTAACTTCTAAATAAATTTTATTAATTAATTCTTTAATTAATTACACTAAGTAATTAATCCCTAATTACTTCCACTATGTAATTATCCTTCTTATTAATTACACAAAGTAATTAAACCTAAATTACTTCCATTAATTAATTATCCTTCAATTGATTACATCCAGTAATTACCCATTAATTACTTCACCAAGTAATTACACTTTATAAATTACATTATGTATATACTTAACCAATTACATAAATGATTATCCTTAATTAATTAATCTAATTAATTATCTTAAATTAATCACATAAGTTAATCATTTCATAATCCCTAGTTAATGATCTTTTACATTACATTCATTAACTATCCACTAATTACTTACTAAGTAATTATCCTTTGATTATCAACATTAGTTAATTAACCTTTATTAATTCATCAGGTGATTAACCTTTAATTAATTGCTTTAATTAATTATTCCTAATTAATCAAAAATCTTGATTATTTAAAAAATAATTTCTTTATCTTAACTGATCACTTATCTAAATCTTATTAAATTAAATACTTAAAATCAATTTATAAAAACCAAATGATATCTTTTTGATTGATTTAAAATCTAATACACCTACCTTAAAAACCTAGGAACTTATTACAAAATAACCTAACATATAATTCTTTAAAACAAAACAAATTTAAACATTTCATTGTCATTTAAATCTTTTAAAACTTGTTTTAAATTTGTTTAAAACATTTTACTTGGAAAACAAATTTATTTTCAAATATACTTAAATCTTTAGACTTGCTTAAAACATTTTGTTTTTTTTAAACTTTATTTTTCCAAAACCAGGTTACAAAAAATTATTTTGAAACCCCATCCATATTCTTAAAAACCTGATTAAAGGCTTATTCAAACTTCAACCCAAAATCTAGAAACCCGATTTCTTTGTTTAAAAACCTGAAACACTTTTCTTTTTAAATTTTTTGAAACCTGTAGCTTAATCCAAGTTACCCGAGACAAACACGATCACTTCCCTATGCAAAACACGATGCACTAGCGTTACCCCTTGCTACGAGTCAACCATCCAATCGACTCGAGAAAAACTCGAGCTTCCCGAACCTTCAACCCACCTAAGTCTGATGTGCATGTGTGCACAATGCACCACCCTTCGACCACCTTCGGTCATCTCCCCGACCATCGACAGACCAATGCTGACTTGCCTACTCAATCGTCCACCCATAACGACGATACCATCCTCGAATCAAAAATCGAACCCACTATCAAATTCCTGGAAACAATCATCAACGGAAAACCTTCCCTCTCCGTCAATCCCGACCACGATGAACTTCGTCGACTTCACCAAAGTTGCCTCGACCTCCTGTCTTTGATTTCCCCCCACGCGAACAGTCCCGATGCACCACCGTCGCCACATTCACCTCGTCAATAACAACGAACCAAACCCATCACTAAATCCTACCTTGCCTCCGACTAGCCACCACATTCACCAGAAAAACCTACAGCCATTTTTCCTGGGTCCATCCACCTACTAGCTTCCTTCGACAACAATCTCGACACCGTCCATTACGCCGATCGCGGGGAATTTGCAAAAAACCCAAATTCAATCGACTATGATTATCTCAGTGATTACTTAACTAAAAATTATGATACTGGTCCCTAAATTCATCATTTTCCATGACAATTCATATTATACAATCTAAACTTGAAATTAAAATCATCAAATTTTGATGTATATTTGATTTCTTTACTGTAATTTCCTATTTCTGATTAATTACTAAATATAATTTTTGAAACTATTTTTAAACACAAATTTACATTAATACAATCATTTTCCTTTTTGAGATTATAGTCAGATAAACGTTTGAGAGGTAGGAAATGATTTTTGAACTTGTTTTCTAGCCTGTGAAAACAACAGAAACCAACTACACACACATACACACACACACACACACACACAGAGAGAGAGAGAGAGACATATACAAATAATTAGAGCAATTCCAAATATATACTCTATATAAATAAATCATGCAAACCATAATATCACATAAATCATCACAAATATCTAGATTTAAATCTGTTTTTAAAAGAAAAGGTTTACTCGCTGTTAAACAGAGGAAGCCTGAGATGATTAAAACTAGAAGCTGCTGCTCTTTTGAAATTCGAAAACTTGATTTTTGCTCTTGATTTGCTTACAGATTGGAGTAGTTGTTGTTGAATCACATATTTTGATTCATGACAAAGCAGTGAATTATACTATATGGATACACGACAAAAAGAAAAAGAAAGTATGCTGTTCAAACTACAAAGGAGACAAGGCTACAAAACTACGTATAATATGTTGATCTATAAAGTTTTTTAGTCATAGAAATGTTAAAATCTATCCTCAAGTAGTTGAGTTAGTTTAAAAAAAATTAAAATTTTATAAAATGAGAGAAGTGTGCTTTGACTGTCAGATCAGTCGACTGACCATATATGGCCAGTCGACTGAATCTGTACAGATGCACATGAACGCTCAGTTTTTAAATAATTTTGAACATTCAGTCAATTGATTGTTTTGGGTCAGTCGACTGAAGCTGTACAACAGCTATTTTTTCTGAATGGACACCTCCTTTTGCCAAGAGTCACGTCCTAATACGAAGAGGTATGGATGCTTCTGTTGATCGAAACTCTTCGTGAATGGTTGCAACTCTTTAACTATTACATAAGCACACAAAATCTATTTCACAAATCATGAATTTACTGAATACTTTTTGATTATATTTTCTATACTCTCTGCATTCTAAAAAGCAATCATAACTTACATATATTGCTTGAATCTCTGAATTAACTAATCTATTCTTTGATTCTAAGCAATATTTTCCTTTCTAAATCTTTATACACACATATATACTTGAGGAAAGATTATAGGAAGGTTGTACATCAAAGACATATCAGTGTTATCAAGAATACATAGTGTCAAAGCAATTCTACTGAAATTGTTGATGTCCAGTTCGGTTGTTCAGGCGGGTAAAAGTCCTCTTTCGGTTGTTAGAGGCGGAAAAATCTTGTTCGATTGTTCAGGTGTTGTATACCTATTCCTCCAGGTTAAGAGAGGGTTATTGTGAGAAATTCCAGAGGGAAGTCTGGGACTGGACGTAGAACGGGAAGTTCGAACCAGTATAAAAAATCCTGGTGTGCTCATTTTTATTTACTTTGCTATTATCATCTATTTCTGCATTTATATTTAATTATATTCCATATTACACGATCCTAAGTGAAGCTAGCCACAGTAGTCACTTTCATTTGGTATCAGAGCTAGGTCATCCTATAACCATAACACAGTTATTTGATAATTATTCACTAGTTAATATGGAAAATAGCAACAATACCACTAACACTGTCACTAACACTAGTTTTATTGAAGGTCAATCCACTGCACGACCTCCTTTCTTTAATGGTTTAAACTATAATTATTGGTCTACTCGTATGAGAATTTATATGCAATTTAATAGTTTTGAATCATGGAATATCACACAGAATGAATACACTCCTCCTACCGAAGAATATTCCACTTGGTCAAACACACAAAAATTAGATGCTACTACCAATGCTAAAGCTATGAACATGTTATTTTGTGCACTAGATAGAAATGAATTTAATCGTGTTAGCATGTGTCAAACTGCTTATGAAATATGGAGAACGCTTAAAATCACTCATGAAGGAACTAACAAAGTCAAGCAAAGCAAAATATCCATGCTCAAAAATCAGTTTCAAAACTTTAGAATGAAACAAGATGAATCCATCAATGATATGTATTCTAGATTTCAAGATATCTATCATTCACTATTAGGATTAGGAGAAATTTTTTCTGATTTTGATATAGTATCAAAAATCCTAAACTCTTTAACGGATGAATGGAAAAGAAAGGTCCTAGCTATTGAAGAAGCAAACGATCTTTCAATTATGAAACAAGAAGAGTTAATAGGAAATCTAATATCATATGAAGTGAATTTGCAGGCAAAGAAAGTTCAAGCACAAGACAAGAAGAATCTAGCATTTTAAGTAGAACAAGATGACTCTGACTCAGATGAAGAGGATATGGCATTTATTGCTAAGAATTTCAAAAGGTTTTTGAAATTCAAAACGAATAACAAGGGCAAGAGCTACAAAAATAATTCTGGCAACAATAATAGCAATAAACCCTCATCATCTGTCATGGAATGTTATGATTGTCATAAGAATAGTCATATGAAGAAAGATTGTCTAGAAAAACGGAAAAAAAATTCAAGAAGAACAAATTCAAGAAGAAAGCATTTTCTGTAACATGGGATGATTCAGATTCTTCATCGTCAGAAAGCGACAGTGACACAGAGCAAGCAAATGTATGCTTCATGGCTTCAAATAATGATGTAAGTGAACTAAGTTTTGAAGATTTAGTTGAGCTTCTGAACTAGTAGATTTTGTAAAACAGATTAAGAAATATAATTAGGAGTTACAAGGAAAACTAAATAGATCTGAATTGGAAATTAGTATGCTTAGAGATGAAAATAAAATTCTCGACGAAGAACTTGAAAAATCTCAAGAATCTAATTCTAATTTAGCTTCACAACTTTCTATGATAACTAAGGAATTAGAAATTCAGAAGAATAAAAATGATGATTTTTCAGTTGAAATTAATGATTTAAAATCTAATACTAAAGTATTAGAGTTAGAAAAATCTAATCTTAAAATTAAGCTAGAAGATATTAATAAAAATATTCTCAAATTTAATAAAGGACGAGAAAATCTTTCTAAAATAATATAAAATTCTCAGTCAACTTCAAATAAAATGGGATTAGGATATAAGAAAATTGTAAAACCAAAGAGATCTGAAAAGATTAAAAATAAGTTTAAAAACAAAATTAAACATGTAACGACCCGTAAATTTCGACAATTTAAGTTGATTAATTTAATTAAGATTTTGTAATTTAATTTAAAAAGAGATGAAATATAAAGGGTAAATAAAACTAAATATTAGTATAGGGAATGAATCCTAATAAAGGTAGTAGTGAGAGCGTACACTTTGAAATTTTTTTATATATGAAAGGTAAGCAGTAAAATTATCCAATGCAATATTCGATTTATTAAAAGTAACTGCATGCAAATCTAGACAGTAAAGTTAATCCAGCTGAATTTGTATGAATTGAATGAAATAGGTTTAATATGAATGGTATATTAGGTTATAAAATCAAATGAGAAAAGCAAGCGTAATTATTTGATTTATCTAATGAATTAAACATGTTGAATAGTAACTGAATGTTAATAAATGGAAAATTATACAATTTTGTTAGATGATTTGGTCATAATGTTTAATAATTGATTAAATAATAACGGAAGTATGTATGCAAGTTTGATAGAAACATGAATAGCATGAATATAATTAAATGAAACCATGCAATAATGTGGTAAATGATGACATTTATGAATGAAATAAGATTTGTAGGTAATTTGAATTTAATTCTAAAATGTGTAAACTGAATGTAATTTAATGTAATAAGGAGTGCAATAACAATTGATTGGGATTCAAATTCATCTTAAATAAAATTTCTATAGTAATTGAAATTTACTATTTTGCGATTTAGGTGAGAAATAAAGTTTTAATGGAATTACGGAATGTAATCTAATTCCATGTAAAGAGTCAATATGTATAATAGCAAGGTTTTAATTAAATAAATGGTTTTATGTAGATTTCAACTGATAATTTATGAAGTCTAATGTGAGATCATATTTGCAATTAATTTTCTTAAGTTGTGCAGTAAGGTAGGTTAATTTGTCAATAAAGATAGTTGATTCTATAAGATGAAATAAAGGTTAGTATTAATTATAATATGAAGATTGTTGATAACGTTATTTGGGGGTTGAGGGATAAGTTGAAATTTGATAATTAAGATATTTAGTCGTACAGTATATAAAGAAAGATATATTGATTCCATTTAATAAATTGGGGATTTAATATTATCAAAGAGAATTAAATATTGTCCTAATGTAATTTAGATAAACTGTGTAATTAAATGCTGGCTCCATTCAGAATATGACAATGGGTGTAATAATTTGGGTTGTAAGAAATAGTTATAAGTTACATGTTTAATTTGGTTGATGAAATTTAAATAGAAATAAATGTTAATACACTAAATAAAAGTTACATTTAATATGAGAAGTAATACCATGTTAGAAGTGGTCAAATTTAGGGTGTTAAGACTTATAATTGGAAATTAAGAGGCAGTTGAAATTTAGTGGACTTTAATGTGTATTAATATGAAATTTACGCTATGACTAAAGAGGTAAATGGAATAAATACAAACCAATGTGGATTGTATACATGGGATGACAATTTTAGTGAATAATAGGATTTAAACCTAAATAAATAAATTCCTTGAAATTTAAGTTGTAATCGCTGCATAAATTGGAATTGTACGTTAATTTTGAATTATTCTATAATAAATTTATGTAGGAAGTTGTTTAAGGGATTCTAAATTTACCAAGTAATCCAAACTGACAAAATTTGCAAATATTTAAAGTTGAGTTGTAAATCTGATTCAATTAACCTATTAATAATTTATTCATTTGGAATATAAATGGAAATGATAGGATTTATTGCAATTAAAGGTAATGTAATTTGTACGCTATTTTAAATTAAGTCAAAACGGGTGGATATTAGGAACCAAGACCTAAAAATAGGGTAGATACATTTTATTTCAATAAGACTTGTATGACTAGAGTGGAGGATTTTATTTTGGAGTCTATGTTATAATTTCAAAGTTTAGTAGATATTGAAATAAAGTAAACATTTGAATCTATGAATCTATCAACTCAAATTTTCATTTAAATTTGTTTAATCATTGTAATTTGTTTGAGAAAATAAAGAGGTATAATAAGTTTAGGTGTAAATGGAAGTATGTATGGGAAAATGAATTATTTGCAGGGAAATATTTGGTAAAAAGGGTGGGACTAAGGAAAGGTTATTGTTTGTTGGAAACATTAATTAATATGGGAATATAATTAGACAAGCATAACCCATGCAAGTGTATAATTAAGAAATGAAGCAATAATTAATAATTATTAACCAATCCAAAATTTGGTAACCCATTTAATTAGTGATTGGTATAGGCTATTTATTTAAGTAACAATGCAATACCAATTTATGTATTTGCGAAATGTTAATAAAATATTTATAGTATGGAATTCAAAACTATATATACATAGGAACGTGGATTTTATAGTATGTAAACTTAGTCGATTTACAATAGTTAAATCTATTGGGAATGAATAAGAATCTAAGATAATTATTACGGTAATTTGAAATTTAGTTAAAAATGGAAATTATTTATGAATTTGAAATTTAATGAAATTATATTGAAACTTAAATAAAGCGTCTAAATTTATATTTGTAAATACGTTTAAAATTCAATGTAAATGTTTGAGGAAGAAATTTATTTATTTACTAATCCGTAACGTATCCAATTAATATGAAATATTCTGGTGGGCCAACAACCGTTTTGCGCGTTTATAATTCGTGCCTACCTATTCGTTTTCACTTTGTCTATAAATAGGATGTGTAAACCCTAGCCTCCATCTATCTTCATTTCTCTGTGTGTTCTTTTCTTCAACTTCTTCTTTTCCAATGGCTGCAAAATTCTAGATCCAATTACAGTCCAAAATAAAAATAAAAATTCAAACTCCTCTAAAAATTCCAGAAAAATTGATATCTCATAGTTCTCGAAGAGAGGTATTCTTTATTTTAGTTTATTTGTTTTTCAATACAATTTCTTTAACGTTTAACTTGTGTAATTTTCACATACCGTGTCCGATTCACGCGAGATTATTTTTGTTAGGAACGTATTGAAATTTCAGATCTTTTGACGCTGATTTGGATGAATTTGGAGACTGCGAAATTTTGGGTTTAAATTTGATTTAAATCCAATTTAAATTCTTTAGGTGAGTGTTTTAACCCACTCACAACTTCTAAATTATTTTATGTTTGTTAAATTGATTTTTAGATATGAGTAGAAATTTATATATGATTTGTTTGGCATGTTTTATTCATCTTCTCAGTTAATTCGCATTTTTATTTATTTAACTGTTTATTATTTTAATTATTGCATATAAATTTACAGTTAGAATTTATTTTGCATATAAACTGCTAGTTAACAGTTATTAAATTTATTATTGAATATAAACTGTTATTTATTACCTGTATAATTTATATGCTCTATATCGATGGCTGTTTAAATTGGACGATGATTGCAAATAATGGTTGATGATTGATATTTGGATGAATGGATGCTATATTTGTATTGTATAAACTGCAAGTCATCATGCATTTTCATTTCATTCGGGATTGCGGTTTGAAATGATACACAACCGCATTTTCTTTATTTTAAATTGCGGATTGAAATGATAAACATCCGTATCACTTGACCATAGGATAGGAAATTTTATACAGGCACCGCGGTAAATATATAAAATTATTTTTGGAAATGGTTTACTATGGTTTTGTAAATCTATACATATATATATGGTTTATGGGTTTTGATTTGATCATTAATAAAAGCTATATATATATATAAAATTTCCGGTTTTAGGCTTTGTATAAAAATTGATTTGAAGTATAAACCGAAGTTTGATTTTAAGATCAAATATGATTAAGCATTTAATTAAAATTTAATTTCTGGTAGTTCTATTGACTTAAATGAGAATAAAATTGGAAGTTGAATATTAAGTTAAATCGGAATTTAAATAAAAGTTAAATTTTTAAAGGATATGATTTATAACTTGATTTTGTGTAAAGTGATTTAAATGAGTATCAGGTTGTTTTAAATGAATATATCAAGTTAAATAAATTGAAATTTTTTCCAGTTATGTGAAGTTAAAGGTTTACTTAAATTATATTGAATTCAATAAGTAAACATTTCAAGCCTAAATAATAAGTAATTGGATTTGATACATATGGGTTTGTCAAATAAGTTTGTTTTTGAAATGGTGAAATATTTAAAGCTTTTAACCATAAGAATTGAAATGGTATTTGGAAGTTTAAATTGATATTTAGAATTGATTTGTGAAATCTAAAGAAGCTATTTTGTTTTATAAAAGTAGTTAAATATTTAACCATTTAAGAGATGGAAATTTGTTTCAAAGCTAAGTTTTTTTCAAGGTAGTATAAGTTGGAAATATTATATTCCAGAGTTTTGATTTCTAAAAATTTTACTTTGGAAACCCTATGATTTTGGAAATAATATATATTGGAAAATAAAATGATATCGTATTGATTTGGGGTTTTAAGAATAAAAATGATATCGTTTTTATATGGGTTTTAAATGGATATTTTATTTTGGTTTTAAAAGTATAATTATTTTTAAATGACCGTGGTGTTATAATAACGATTGGTTGGCAAAGAGACCGGGATCGGATATGGACATACTCTCTGTCGATACCGAAAACCACTTTGACTAGCCGTGTACGCGGTGGAGATTCCAGAATGAAGTAGGTTGGTGGTGCCGTTTCCTGTAAGGTAAATACGTGGACCCGACTCCCGTGAGTTGGCATAAGGTGGCTAAAACAGGAGTGATTCTCGGGCCAATGAGGTCATACCTCTGATCGGACACTCCTCTTCGATACTATACTTTGACTTTGGATTGATTCAGTGGCCACTTTATTTTTTTTTGATTTTGCGGGAGTTTGTTCGAGGTGGGCGGTAGCTGCGCGCTGCGCGTTTCCATCAGCCCGGATAGCAATTGGTATATCTACCCTGGCATTGCCTAGTTGTTCCGTGTCACCTACCATACCGAGCCTTTACTACGAGTTTCTATTTGTGTCGTACCTATGGAGTATCCTCTGGTAGCCTCCCGATCAGGAGGTATTACGGTACCGTATAGACTATTGGCATTTTACGTGTTAAGGTGGAAAATGTAAAGCCTTAACGCTATTTAAAAGTAAGTTTATTTTACAATTAGGCACTATTATAATAGCGAAATATACTACATAGTAAATAGTTTAACGGATCCTTAGGAGATGTAAATCCCTAGCATCTCTTGAGTTACTGCACTCATATTTATTTCTAAAAATTTAACTCACATAAGATCTTTTAGTTCTGACTCGAGTGTTTTGTCTTTTCAATTCGCTCGGGTCAGTCTGAGCGTTTCAGGATTGAAGTTTTAGCTCTGGAGGACGAAGACGAAGATTCGTATTACTATTATTTATATTATTGTACCACATTCATATTGTTCCGCTGCATTGTTATATGGTATGTGTACTCTGATATGTACGGTATAAATAAAATCAAAAGTTTTGTAAACAGATTTATGAACTGTATATTTATTATTATATTTTATCCTTCCGCTGTGAGATTCTGTTTAGTTTTTCTTTCTCTGTATTCTTATTTATCCCATAACAATCCGCCCTTACGTATGGTTTGAATCGGCACGTGTGTCTGTCTAAATCGTGCGAAAAGGCGGATGTTACAAAACAAGATTTAAAGAAAATAGTTTCTAAAAATGTTAAAACTATTAAAATATGGATTCCTAAAACAAATAATAACTTGATTAGGAATAAACATATTAAAACATTTATGGAAATTTTTCATAAAAATAAAGATTATATCTTTAAAGGGAATTCTGAACCTTCTTTGGTTTGGTTTCCTAAGACCTAACTCTTAGGACCCTATAAGAAAACTGGGTACCATCTTAATCTTTAATTTTTGCAGGTACCACTTGAAAAGAGAGCGAAATGGATTCTAGACGGTGGTTGCTCGAAACACATGACTAGTGATAAAGACATGTTAACAAACATAGTCTACTCAAATGGAGGATCAGTCACTTTTGGAGATAATTCAAAAGGTTATGTCATCGGCAAAGGTGATGTAAGCAATAATGGTATCTCTAATTTGCATCTCATTACTGATTTTCTTTTAGTTAAAAACTTAAAACATAAATTATTAAGTATAAGTCAATTATGTGATAAAGGTTTTAATATAGCTTTTTCAGAAATTAAATGTAATATTTCTGATAAAAATCAAAATATAAATTTTGAAGGTATAAGAGATAAAAATATCTATATTTTAAATATGAATGTAATTCATAACAAAGATATGTGTTTAGTAGCTACAGAAAATGATTCTTGGCTATGGCACAAAAGATTTTGTCACATCAACATTAATACTATTAATAAATTAGCTAAAAATAAACTTGTTAAAGGACTGGCTGATATGAAATTTAAAATAGATCATATATGTGATGCATGTCAGTTAGTAAAATTAACAAAATCTTCTTTTAAATCTAAGAAAATCATATCTACAACACAACCACTTGAACTGTTACACATGGACCTTTTCGGACCATCTCAAGTTCAATCTATTAATCACAATAGATACGTGTTTGTTATTGTAGATGATTTTTCAAGATATACTTGGACTATTTTTATAAAACATAAAAGTGATACTTTTAAGAATTTTAAATTTTTTGTAAAAAGAATTCAAAATATAAAGAATTTTAAAGTTAAAAACATTAAAAGTGATCATGGAGGTGAATTTGAAAATGAAGCTTTCAAACATTTTTGTAACAAGAAAGGAATTAATCATAATTTTTCCTTTCCTAGAACACCACAACAAAATGGAGTTGTAGAAAGGAAAAATAGAACATTACAAGAATGTGCACGAACTTTATTAAATGGAAGCACTTTACCTAAGCATTTCTGGGCAGAAGCTGTTGCCACTGCTTGCTATGTTTTGATTCATGTTTCTATTCGACCATTAACAAAACATACTCCTTATGAACTTTTAAAAGGTAGAAAACCAAATATTTCATATTTTAAAGTTTTTGGTTCAAAATGTTTCATACTTAACACTAAAGATCAGCTTGGCAAATTTGATCCAAAATTCGATGAAGGTATATTCATAGGATATTCAGAAAGAAGCAAAGCTTATTCAGTATTTAATATTAGAACTAAAACAATCGAAGAAACTCTTCACGTTTCATTCGATGAAAATATCAAAATTTCTTCTAAATTTACAAATGTGGAAAATAATACAAATGTAAATATGAAAAATAATTCAGATGATGATGATATTATTCTTCAATATAATAATTCTGAAATTTCTTTAGAAAATGTAAATACTATTAATAACAATAATATAGTAAGATCTCCTCCAAGAATTCTAAGAAATCACTCTATTCAAAATATAATTAGAGAAGAAAATTCAAATGTGAGAATAAGACATCAATTAAATCAAATGGGCCGTATAGCTTTTCTCTCTAATATAGAACCTAAAAATATTAAAGAAGCCTCAACTGATGATTATTGGATTATAGCTATGCAAGAAGAGCTAAATCAATTTGAAAGAAACAAAGTTTGGGAATTAGTTCCTAGACCGAGTGATCAATCAGTCATCGGTACAAAATGGGTTTTCAAAAATAAAGCTGATGAACAAGGTAACATTACTAGAAATAAAGCTAGATTAGTAGCACAAGGTTATAATCAAGAAAAGGGAATAGACTATGAGGAAACGTTTGCTCCAGTTGCAAGACTAGTAGCTATACGTATTCTACTAGCTTTTGCATGTTTTTATAATTTTAAATTGTATCAAATGGATGTTAAAAGTGCTTTTTTAAATGGTTTTATAAAAGAAAATGTTTATGTTGAAAAACCTCCTCTGTTTACTCATGAAAAATTTCCAGATCACGTTTATAAACTTAAGAAAGCTTTATATGGTTTAAACCAAGCACCTTGTGCTTGGTATGATCAACTTAAAAGCTATTTATTGGAATCTGGTTTTGAGATTGGAAAGGTTGATCAAACATTATTTATCAAGAAAACTAAACAAGATATTTTAATTATTCAAATATATGTTGACGATATTATTTTTGGTTCAACAAATGAAAAATTATGTCAAGAATTTTCGAATATCATGACAAATGAATTTGAAATGTCACATATAGGAGAACTATCATATTTTCTCGGGTTACAAATCAAACAAATGCAAAATGGCATTTTTATTAATCAAGAAAAGTATTGTAATAATCTAATTAAACGATTCGGTATGGAAAACACGTCTGCCAAACCAACTCCTATGAGTACAACTATACATCTTGAAAAAGATGAAAATGGTAAGAGTGTTGACCAAAAACTATATCGTAGTATGATTGGATCACTACTTTACTTAACTGCTAGTCGAACTGATATTATGATGAGTGTTTGTTTATGTGCTCGATTTCAAGCAGATCCTAAAGAATCACATATGCGAGCAGTTTAGCGTATATTTTGTTATCTTAACAACACCAAAGATCTAGGATTATTTTATCCAAACGAATGTCCTTTTCAATTAGTATCATATAGTGATGCTGATTTTGTAGGAAGTCGAACGGATAAAAAGTACAAGTGGAACTTGTCATTTCATTAGACGATCCTTAGTATCTTGGTTTAGTAAGAAACAAAATTGCGTTTCACTATTGACATGTGAAGAAGAGTATATATCTGCAGCTTTAGGATGTGCTCAAGTGATCTACATGCAACAAACAATACGAGATTTTGATATAAAATTAAATAAATCTATAATATATTGTGATAACTCTAGTGCAATAAATTTATCTAAAAATCCAGTCAATCACTCACGAACTAAACATATTGACATTCGTCATCATTTTCTTCGTGATAATATTGAAAAGGATATAATAAACTTAGAATTTGTAAATTATGAAAATCAATTAGTTGACATTTTCACTAAACCTTTAAATGAAAACAGTTTTATAAAATTATGAAGAGAACTAGGTATAATTTCTTTAAAAGAATTATAATTTTTTTTCCTGGTCCTCGAACTCTGCCTCGGGTTTGATAAGTCTATGTATTTACCACCTGGCTATTTATTGCTTCACATCTATACCATATACATATGCTACTTTATATTTTTTAATTTTTTTAAAAGAGTAAATTTCAGCCACAAATTTTTTTTTGTTGATTCTCTTCCTTAATTATTTCAAACTGCACGTTCAACCACTATGTCTTAACTGCTTTTTACTCCTATATATTCCTCCACTCAGCTTTCATATTTCCATTTAAAAGAAAATTATTTTTCAAACCCATTTATTTTCTTTCTCTATATCATCTTCTACATTCAAAATGTCGTCATCACATAACTCATCAGATGGATAATCCTACTCTTCTATCAACTTTGAAACTCCATCATCTACTTCATCAAACTTACCAACACCTACTCCCACACATGAACCTGCAAGACCATCAAGTTATCAAACGGGTTATACACCTGAGAAAAAGAAAGCTAGACGGTTCCTGTTCTTTGGTTCTCCTCAAACCAAGCAAAAAACTGATGATCTTTATCATTACTAGAGTGAATCGATAACGCTTCAGCGAGAAATGTATTATGAACAGTAAATGAACTCTAGACGTCTAAGTTTTCTTGAACAAATTGGATGGAAGTTCTGCGGTTCATCAACCTACACCATTGTCAACTCAAAATCCATGGGATAGGTCGCCACAAGCTCCACCTGTCTCTCCAAACTCTTGGGAGCGTGGAAACCGTTGGTCACCTCTGCGACCATATGTTGAGAAGACTAAAGATGAACCAACAAAATCCAACTCTCCATCAAACTCGTCTTAAAAAATAATTATGTTTTTAATTTCTTTTTTATCCATATTTCATTTGCATTGTATTATTCTATAATAAATATTATTTATTTATGCTCAACAGTGACTGAAAATGCTGAAATACAAATTCAGTCGACTGGATATTTAGTCCAGTCGACTGAATCTATATGCTGTATATTTTTATACAGTATTCAGTCGACTGGTCGAATGCAATCAATCGACTGGATTACCAAACAGAGAGCAATTTCCTATTTTAGTCGACTAGACCAGTCACTGAATCTACTGCATAACTCTTGGGAAAATTGTTTACAAAACATTCGGTCGACTGAAGTAATTCGACCAGTCGACTGGCTGATCAAACAGAGAGCTTATTAGTTATTTTAGTCGGCTATACCAGTTGACTAAAACTGCTGCAGAGCTCTCGGGAAAGTGGTTCGGTCGACTGACGTTCAGTCGACTAAATTCACAGCTGGAACGTCCTTTTCAACTTTTTACCTACTATTTACCCCTAAAATCCTCACTTCTTCTTTTACTTTTTACTTTTATTTCAAAACTCCAGAATTCCAAAATCCTAGCTTCTACAATTTTCAAAACTTTCTTCAATTATCTTCATAAATTCAAATGACACCACGACAAACAAAGAGATCTAAGCATGCATCTTCTTCCTCCGAGCCAATTGATTCACAAATCGCTCAATGGCTATACGATGCAACTGCAGTTCAACGATGAAATAAGATGAAAGAAGCACGTTTCTTCGAAGGTTCTTTTATTGTCTTTGCTGATTTTACATCGTATAGAATTCAAGAATTAGCAAGAAGAAGCCATTTAGAATCTCTTTTAGACCATAATCAAAACAATATCAAGATAAATCATATCTCGGTGAAAGTCTTCTATGCGAACTTGAACTTAGGCCATCAAAACCCACGCAATCGTGACAATTGTGTTTGGAGTTTGGTATGTGGGCAACAAGTGTTTCTCTCTTTAAATAGAACCAGTCATATACTTCATACTCCAACAAGGGGTGTTGAATTACAAGAATTGAATACTGTTGTAGGTGAAATAGATGAATTAAGTCATCGTTTTCTAGAAGATGATATGATCGAGCTTAAGTCTATTGCATTACGACCTATTGCCAGAATAATGCATAGAGCTTTAATACATACAATTCTTCCCCGCACTGGCTCATACGAGTTTGTGTATCCAAACAACTATAAAGCATTATATGCTATTTAGGAAGAAATTGAAGTAATCTGGCTAAAAATCATTCTAGATGAATTTCTAACATTCAACCAAGGTCGTATGAATATTATTTACTTTGGTGAATATATTATGCGGTTGCTTATGAATCTTCAGGTTCCTATTCTAGAATCCGATACTTCTATTCCTAAAACCTTGAATAGCCACACCTTTAGTCTCATGAAACTACCACCAAGACCTCTCACTATTATGAGCTTTCAGGAATGGAAAAATCGCCCTCGCCAAGAAGCCTCTTCTCAACAACAACATCAATCACGAGATGACATCCGTATGGCAACACCATCCCAAAGTACTCGGGATTTAATTGATTTAATTGTCAGAAATCAAGTTATTTTGGATTCCCGTATTAAAAATATTGACAAGAAGATTGAGAAAAAGTTTGATAAAATCAAAAGCTTCTTCGGGATTCTATGGGATGCAATATCATGCTCCTCGTCCATCGCTACGGAGACATCTCAATGTGATACAGGCAAGCGCCCAGCCCGTCACTTCACTTGGTCTACATCGGAAGAACATACTAGTTCTGAGACAAGTGGCAATGGAGTGGCAGACATGTTGCAGGAAGCTCCTCCAGAGGAAAAGAACCGATGCATATTGAAGAGGAGGAGACAGAATCCGATTCTAAGTGAGATTATTATCTTTTCGTGGTAATAAGTTAGTTATTATGTTTCATACATTCTATAAGTTTGTATTCATAACATTTGAAATCTGTTGTTTCTGTGATTGCATCCGGTATTTTATTGTTTCCACTATGTTAATTATATATATCCATTATCTTTTCCTTTTTGTCGATGACAAAGGGGAAGAAATTTGGAAACTAACCACTCTATGCAGGGATTAAAAGTATCATCATATATTCAGGCGGAGATATATTATATATTTCTCAAAAATATAACAGGTGTTGTCATCAATCAAAAAGGGGAGAATGTTGAATCACATATTTTGATTCATGACAAAGCAGTAAATTATACTATATGGATACGCGACAAAAAGAAAAAGAAAGTATGCTATTCAAACTACAAAGGAGACAAGGCTACAAAACTACGTATAATATGTTGATCTATAAAGTTTTTTAGTCATAGAAATGTTAAAATCTATCCTCAAGTAGTTGAGTTAGTTTAAAAAAAATTAAAATTTTATAAAATGAGAGAAGTGTGCTTTGACTGTCAGATCAGTCGACTGACCATATATGGCCAGTCAACTGAATCTGTACAGATGCACATGAACGCTCAGTTTTTAAATAACTTTGAACATTCAGTCAACTGATCGTTTTGGGTCGGTCGACTGAAGCTGTACAACAACTACTTTTTCTGAATGGACACCTCCTTTTGCCAAGAGTCACTATCTAATACGAAGAGGTATGGATGCTTCTGTTGATCAGAACTCTTCGTGAATGGTTGCAACTCTTTAACTATTATATAAACACACAAAATATATTTCACAAATCACGAATTTACTGAATACTTTCTGATTATATTTTCTATACTCTCTGCATTCTAAAAAGCAATCACAAGTTACATATATTGCTTGAAGCTCTGAATTAACTAATCTATTCTTTGATTCTAAGCAATATTTTCCTTTCTAAATCTTTATACACACACATATACTTGAGGAAAGATTATAGGAAGGTTGTACATCAAAGACATATCAGTGTTATCAAGAACACATAGTGTCAAAGCAATTTTATTGAAACTGTAGAAGTCCTGTTTGGTTGTTCAGGGGGTTAAAAGTCCTCTTTCAGTTGTTAGGGACGGAAAAGTCCTGTTCGGTTGTTCAGGAGGGTAAAGTCCTCTTTCGGTTGTTAGAGGCGGAAAAATCCTGTTCGGTTGTTCAAGTGTTGTATACATATTCCTCCGGGTCAAGGGAGGGTTATTGTGAGAAATTCCAGAGGGAAGTCTGGGACTGGACGTAGAACAGGAAGTTCGAACCAGTATAAAAATTCCTGGTGTGCTCATTTTTATTTACTTTTCTATTATCATCTATTTCCGCATTTATATTTAATTATATTCCATATAACACGATCCTTAGTGATAGCTAGCCATAGTAGTCACTTTCAGTTGTCTTGAATTTGAATTTGAGCTTTAGGTTTGAATTTGAAAAACTTGATGTTGCTGATGAAATTTTCTTTTGATTTTAGTTGACTGGTTTGTGTGCGTTACAGAATTTTATTTTCTTGAGTTTGAAAAAGGTTTACAGGCTATTGATTTTTCTTGAGTTTGCTTTGATTTACTCCCAGGTTTGAAGAAGTGTTACAGGTTTTATTTTAGAGTTTTCTTTGTTTTTGAGCTGAGAATAGGAAAAGAATGAGAAAAGAGGAGATATATGTTTTATAGAGTAAATTTTGATTTATTAAAAATTAAAGAAAATAAAAATTAAAAGACGACACTTGTAAAATTTCCTAACATTTGTCAATTATATTTGTTAGTTAACTTACACTTGTTACTAATGTGACTTGATTTATTAACACTTGTCATTTTTTGTTTTTAATTATTTCTAAATTGGTTTATAAGCTTTTATATTAATTTTCCTAATTAAATAAATACTTTTCTAAATTTATATAATTAAATTACTTTAAAGAACATATTATAAAACAAATTATATACAAATAAAATCTTATACATATATTTTTAAATCCAAAATATTTTAAAATATATATCTTTTAAATTCAAATTTAAATACAAATTCAAATTCAATTTTAAAATCCAATTTAAAAATCAACTCATATATACACACACATTTAAACAACACAAATTTAATTTGTAAATGATAATTCTATTATAAATCTATTTATATCTATATATAAAAATAACTCATTGTTATTATTGTTTGAAAATAATAATTTTGCCCTTTTTTAAATAGCTTTGAAAAATAATTATATTGAATTTTAAAAAAAATTCCAATTACAATATATATATATATATATTAAAATTAGACAACATATTTATATTAGCTTTGAAAAACTATTGTATTATTTTAAATATAAAATAAGGCTTCTAATCATCATGTATATATATGGATTAAATTAGAAAATATTATTATTAAATTCAAACCAAAACTTTCCTATTTAAATATATACCAATATATATATATATATATATATATATATATATTATAAATAGAAAACAATTTTATTAGCTTTTAAAAGATAAAATTTACCAATTAAATATTTATAAAAGAAGATTATTAAATCAATTTAAATGCTTATTAACAAAGATTATTAAATAAATATTGCCCAAAATTCCAAGACATCACAGAAAGTCTAACCTATGATGGATCGATTATACAAATGACAAGTATATAACTAAATTAAACTTAGTGTAATAATTAGTAAAGAATGTAAATAAGAATAATCACACCAGGGTTTTTATATAGGTTCAGACCTCCCGTCCTACGTCCAGTCCCGAAGCTCCTTTTCGGAATTTCCTTTCACCAAATAACCCTCACTTCACCCGGAGGAACAGGTTTACAATAGCAGTGTTTCTTTGTCAACTATGTGTTCTTCTATTACACAGATTTTGACTATATAGTACAATTGAACCTCCTATATCTCTTGAATGATTGAATACAATATTGTTTGAGAGATTATAGAAGTGTATGATCTCAGATTTACAGATTGGATATCAAGTAGGTGATTAGAACAATAGATGATTAAGATAGAAAGTAAGTGAGTAAGTTGGTTGTTGATTCATCTTGATTCTTGTTTATATATAGTGAGTTGCTTCTAATAGTCATGTTAGCACCAGAATTGGTCACTAACACCCTTAAGAGAGATTGTATAGAGAGATTAATGGAGAAAGTAAAGTTAAACGGAGAATAGTATGCAAATGTAAATGCAGAAAGTATGAACACCAGATTTATAGTGGTTCGGCGTAATTGCCTATGTCCACTTTGAGGTTAATCTTTATTGCTTTTCTCGATAATCGATTACATATACAATCCGTATATCAAGTATTTGATTACAATTTCTAGGCCAAAAAAGATAAGTCTTGAATGAGTCTTGAATGCGGTAGAGTCTCATTGGTGTTCTCGAAAAAAGGACCCTTTCACTGTGCCCCTGCCTCTCTATTTATAGACGAAGATGGGTTGGACTTCCCTGGTAGGCCTGGTAGCTGAATTCCTTGGCCCAAAATGAATGAAATCTGTGTGTCAATTCGTAGATGCCAAACGGAAAAATGCCGAACAATATCTTCAAGCCGAATCGAAATGACATGCTGAATGGAGAGTGCAGTCCGAGCAGTAATCGAAGCCGGACGAGATTGGATGAATGTCGAACACCTCTGGATGCCGACCGATATCAAATGCCAAGCGGGGCATGAATGCCGAACACCACTGGATGCCGATCCATCTCGAATGCCAAATGGGGCATGAATGCCGAACACCACTGGATGCCGATCCATCTCGAATGCCGATCGAGGTTCATGCCGAACGGGGTTGAGTGCCGAACGTGGTCTGGATGCCGAGCAGTATGGAATGTCGAACGACTCTGAAGCCGAACGTCCATACATGTCGAACGTTCACTTAATGCCGAACGCTCTTGCATGCCGAACGTCCATAGATGCCGAGCGTCACTTAATGTCGAACGCTCTTGCATGTTGAGCGTCCCTGGATGCCGACCGAACTCGAATACCGAACGAACCATTTGTGCCGAACGACTCTGAAGCCGACCCAGTATGTTATGCCGAACGCTCGGGATGCCGAACGGTATGCGAATGCTGAGTTGCCTGGTCAAATCTCCAGGCAACACTTGCCCCCCAAAGTGCATCACGTGGTCGAACGTGGTGCGCTTTGAATCATGGGCTCTCCGTGCTTTGCTTCGAGCCTCGGCTCAGTTTTCTCAATATTATCTTCTCTCGAATGCCAGGTGAGACGATGCTCGCTAAACGACATGCAAATGCCGAACAGCATAGCCGATGCCGTACGAGGTCGTCTTGACCGGTTCTACCGGTCATTGTCCCTTCGACTTCCCCTCTTCTCCTATAAAGGTCGGCATTTTCCTTTTTCTTCTCTTTTCACTTTTTACCTTTGTTATTTTCCAAGAACTCGCAACTTACCTCCCTTGAATTTCGTTCACCATTCCGAACGCTCTTTCCTTCCTTGAATCCAATAAGCCCTTCCAACATCTTTCTCCCAAATTAAGTTCGAACAACTCCCAATCTTAAGCTCACAGACCTTCAAGCTCTTGCCGTTCTCTTTGGTAAGGACCTTTCGATCGCTCTCTCAAATTAGGAAGTGTAACATATTACTCGAACTCGTGAATCCTCCATAGAACGTAGAAAGTGGGGGATGTATGGATGAGGGAGATGAATTGAGGTTCGGAAGCATTCCAGGGCTGGAACTCAGTATGCATTTAGGCGATATCGAGGTGGATGGATTGGAGAAGAGAAAGGTGGAAGATGAATTACAGTGGCTCGGCATGATCTTTTAATGCCGAGTGATCCTATGGGAGCATAGGAATGGAGTTAAATATAAGGCCTATTGGCGTGGATTGATATGGACTTGGTTCGGTATGATCTCCCTATGCCAGACGACGTTGGAGTGGAAAATCTGAAAGGAAGTGGAGAATGGGTAGGATGACGATCGATATCTTGGCCCAACAGCGGTTAGGCCGAAAGGCATGAATGCCGATCGATACTTAGGCCGAACGATATTTCGGCCAAACGATACTTAGGCCGATCAATATTTTGGCCGAACGATACTTAGGCGGATCAATATTTTGGCCGAACGATACTTAGGCCGATCAATATTTAGGCCGAACGATATTTAGGCCGAACACCTATTATGCCTAATCATATGAGAAAAACAAGGACAAGGACCAAAGTGAACTAGCATATCGAACTAATGTGGACTGATAACTTCCTAGTTTCAGTAATCAAAAGCCTAAACTTAAATCGACAAAAACGGATAATTTCCATTAACATATATCGCCAATGTTTGAGCTCGAAATTGAAAACATCATGGGGCATGCTTTTGGAGACGGTCAGCGACGACGGTCTTCGAAGGCGACAATTCAAAGCTCAACTTTATACCATCAACTCTGTGACTTTCAATTTCTCAGCACTTATATTTGAATTATCACACTAGTTCACACACCACACGGAGGAATACTTGTGTTGTTAAGTCTAACGTCGATTGTTTTTCAAGTATAGTTCAAACAGGTGCTCTAATAGATTCAATCTCTATCAAAGATGTCTAGAAAATCTTGCTCCGCCACGATCTCAGATAGACCTGGGCTGTCTTCTAGACAAGGAGTCGCAGATATTTCAAACCCGTCGACTTCCCCTGCTCATAACTTAGCTCCCGACGCCCTGGAGGCATCAATTTTCTTGGACAACCTAGTCGATTCACAGGCTTCGAAGATTAGTGAAAGTGCACTCCGTCGGATATGCTCTGTCCACGGAATCCCCTTCGACGACGTGTTAGTTCCATTGGGGCACGATCGTCCATACTTGCCCCCAGTTGGATACACAACTTGTAATAAATTTATGTGCAGGGTCGGCAGCGTGCCACCTTTCAACTCATTCCTTCGGGACGCGCTGCAATACATCGACATTGCCCCGTCGCAACTACACCCGAACAGCCACACATTCATCTATGGTACCTACATCCTCTTCATGAATGTCCTCTCTAGGCCACTAACCCCGGGCGATATCATATATATATATATATATATATATATATATATTGCATCAAGAAACGGAGAGATAGTCCCTCTTTCATATTTCTCGAGCCGCACAACAAATGTCAAATTTTGACTGGGGCATGTAGCAAGTTCGCCCTGTACAAACAGGAATGGTTTTATGTTCGTTGCCCTCCTGGTTTCATGAGGAGATGGGTGTCAGGAAGTAATTCTTTTCTTTCGATCGATATTCATGCTTGGTCAAAGCCATGCCTTTTTAACTCTTTTTTCCATCTTTTCAGGTATCAATCCACCTCCTAATGGCCGTGGATATTCTGAAGCCGTCGAAGCTATTAGAGCCCTTCCTACCGAAGAACGGGACATACGAACTCTTATTTCGAATGAGTCACTTACAACATTTGGACTGTTGGAAGAAGGTCGTCGGATAAGCCTTCCTCAAGGAGTTACCATACCAAGGCCCGCCTTTGGCAAAGGGAAAAAACAAGCCTAGTCTTCAGTACATAATGCTCCTGGTGCACTGGAAGAAGGAGAAATCAAGGAAACCGAAACACCCGAAGCACAAGATGAGAACGTTGGTCCTACTCATGTCCCGATGGTTGAAGTACACGACATTGAAATGTCATCTTCCCCTTCAAAGAGAAAAAAAAACTGACGTACAAGATAAGGAAGGAAAAAATTGGCGCAACCTCTAAAGTTACTCTTATTCCAACAGAGAAAGAGGCTTCCTCACAACGTTTAGAAAGTTCTTTAAAGGGCCTCTCGAACCTCTCCATACCCGCCGATCTTCTTAATTATGATTTTGACGATCGGAAGGCACTTAAACTTAATTCGCACATCAGAGGCGATGCATGCATTCAAGCCCAAACTCAGGGAGAAAAAACACCCATTAGTAAAGAAACTGGTTCGTCGGGAAAACATTAGGACACACAAAAACACATGCACTTCATCTTGCACTTAAATTTCTATCGTCACACTACTCTTTTCTAATTTGTTGTTATTTAAATTCTATGTAGGTGACATGGGGCGTTCACATGGAATCAATCGTCTCTGCGGGTCGTCTATTTCCATCACTCTGGACGGGACTCAGGTTCCGGAAGACGTCGGGGCAGAGACGTGATGGCGATATGGATTATCATTCCCGGGACTCATCATCTCGGAAGAAAACATATTATCAGACCAAGTACCACCAACATCCCTCTTCTCACTCGGAGCAAAGCAAAGATAAGCACGGCCATAAGGGGTCGCAATCCGATGTTCCCCACGATCAACACTCTGATTCCTCTTCCACACGATAGTCCCGGGATCCTTACAGGAGAGGTGAACTTTCAAAGCCATCTCCTCCCGTTCCTGCAACAGTTCCAACGGTATCGGAGAGACTGACCAAGCTCAAAGTTAAATTTCCAAAAAACTGCTTTGATGGTTTGAAGTTCCTCTTGGTGATCCATCATATACCTGGAGATGTTAAGCAGAGCGCTATCGCCTGTACCAACGATGTCTATGTTCAACATGACGTGTTTGTTCATCTTGCTGAGAAAGTGTCGAAAGTCTCCATAGAGCGCCAGCATGAGATTGATCGCCTAAAGCTTGAGGCTATCCATGACAAAGACATTATCAAAGCTCAGGACGCATAGCTCGCGTCTTACGAATCTCAACTTGAGGCCGTCCAACAGAGCACCAAAGATACCGCCGAACCCGTAACCCGTTTCGAATCAACTCACGAAAAAGAAATCGACGAGGCGGTCCAACGTTGTGGGGCTTTAGCTTTGGAGAAAGTCTTGATGCAAAAAGAGAGGGATGCATTCTGCCTTCGATTCAAAGAACTTGAGGAGCGACTCCGAAAACAGCAAGAAGAGAAGATTGCTGCCTAGGAAGAGTCGCAACGGTATTGCGACGAGATCGTTGCAACGCGACTCCTAAAAGTGAAACTTGAGGGCGAGCTTTCTAAAATTGAGGCGCTGAAGAATGAAGCCCGCGAAGAAGGAAAAAAGATAGCATCTCCGGAAATCGACTCCCATCTTGAGGCGGCCAAGGAAGAAGGTAGGGAAGGGGTCAAAAGCATGTTCGATCCGCTTATTGCTGAATTCAATGCCCACGTTCTCATTCACCGGGACTTAACTTTTCTGATCGAGGGCTATCTCGAATCTTTAGCCGAAGAATGGGAGACCTTAATAGAAATCAAGAAGGCTGAACATGGTATCGAAAGGTTGATGAGGGGGCTTTGGTAAAAGAATTCCTTAAAGGAAACGAGCCTTCAGACCTGTCAGCGGGTAAAGCCCTTTATTGCAAAGGCTTCCCCTCAACGAAAGGGAAAGAAGTTATCGCCGGTCCATCCGGGATCGAACCTCCAGCTCGTGTGCCTACCCAGCTGGCCAGTCGGCCGATACTTGATTCCTTTGAGCAACACATCGGGTATGATCCAGAGGACCCTGGCCTTGGCATTTACGTTTTGTCCCCTATTCCAGAGGGTGAGACCCCTCTGACGGCTGAGAGCCAGCCGGAACCTCGTAGGCAACTCTTTTGCTTTAACATTCCAAGAGAGATCGTTTTTCACAAGAAGTTATCGCATTCTAATACTTGCTTTTCGTGATTTTGTGCAGGCTGCTCTGATCTTGAGAGCACTCCGAGGAGCGATATCGCCAAGGAGGTGAAGGAAAAAATGAGTGAAGCCACTCACGCGGGAGAGGCTTACAGTCCAGATGCTCAGGTGATCGGTGCACTTGATGAGGACAAATCTGAGAGTTCCTCTCCCATCGATGGGAGTTATGTAGTTGAAATTACAGGCATCTCTAAGCACACTTCTGAACTGAGCATGAAGGAGCAGATTGAGAAAGAGAAGGAAAATACGGTCAAGATCAAGGGCGAACCTCAAGCTATGGACCTGGACGATCCTTTGAATAAGCCGTTGAAGGTCATCCTCCCAGGCGGGTCCAAACCCATGGAAGTTCCTCGCACTTCTTTAGCTGTCACTCCCCCGTCAAAGAAAGCTATCAAGGGCAAATACACTGGGGAAGAGTCGTCTGGTAAAAAGTCGAAGAAATCGAAGAAGTGGTCTTCGCTCTCGTTCAACGAGAGTTAGTTTAGATTATGTAATTATTTTTTGTTTTTGTAGTTCATATAAATAAACTTATTTTTGATGAATAAAACATAGTTCTTTTGCCTCTCAGAGGACTATTGTTATTTGGTTTTTTTGTATAACCGTGGTCAAAACCCGAGCTACTGTGAGTTACGTGAACTTATCGATTCATCTTCAAACAAGTTGATAACGTTTTGGCATTGCACATTCTTTATTCCATGCTCCGGGTACTTAGAATATTTTCCAGTCCGTACGCCAAGGGCTCGATGACTTCAAGTCATTTATATCCAGTGTGCCCTCAGGGGACTTGGACATTTAAATCGGTTATACTCCGGTCCGCACTCCGGGGACTCAGAGTATTCCAGTCCGCACTCTGGGGACTTGGAGATTCTTTGTCATTTATACTCTGGTCCACACTCCGAGGACTCAGAGTACTCCAGTCCGCACTACGGGGACTTAGAGATTTTTATTCGTTTATACTCGAGTCCGCACTCTGGGGACTTAGAGTACTCCAGTCCGCACTTCGGGGATGATATTTTTAGTCGTTTATACTCGAGTCTGCACTCTGGGAACTTAGAGTACTCCAGTCTGCACTCTGGTGATTTGGAGATTTTGAGTCGTTTATACTCGAGTCCGCAGTCTGAGGACTTAGATACTCCAGTCCGCACTCTGGGGACTTGGAGATTTTTAGTCGTTTATACTCGCGTCCGCACTCTGGGGACTTAGAGTACTCCAGTTTGTACTTCGGGGATTTGGAAGTTTTTAGTCGTTTATACTCAAGTCCGCACTCTGGGGACTTAGAGTACTCCAGTTCGTACTCCAGGGACTTGGAGATTTTAGTCATTTATACTCGCGTTCGCACTTTGCGGACTTAAAGTACTCCAGTCTGCACTCCGAAGACTTGGAGATTTTTAGTCATTTATACTCGAGTCCGCACTCTTAGGACTTAGAGTACTCCAGTCCGCACTTCAAAGACTTAGAGATTTTGAGTCGTTTATACTCGAGTCCACGCTCTGGGGACTTACTGTACTCCAATCCGCACTCCGGGGACTTGGAGATTTTTAGTCGTTTATACTCGCGTCCGCACTCTGGGGACTTAGAGTACTCTAGTCTGCACTCCGGGAACTTGAAGGTTTTTAGTCGTTTTTACTCGAGTCCGCACTCTGGGGACTTGGAGATTTTTAGTCGTTTATACTCGCGTTCGCACTCTAGGGACTTAGAGTACTCCAGTCCGCACTCCGGGGACTTGGAGACTTTGAGTCGTTTATACTCAAGTCCAAACTCTGGGGACTTAGAGTACTCTAGTCCGCACTCCAAGGACTTGAAGGTTTTAAGTCGTTTATATGCGTTTGTAGGTTAGATAGAGTAATGCATCTCTTAGTCATTTGTTATAACGTTATCATACACAGAAACATCGACAATTCATAGGAAAAAGAAATGGCTTCAAGCCTTTATTAATGCAAATGAGCTAAATTGTCTTTTTACATGCCATAAAATAGGAATAAAAACTAGCTGGAAATAAATGCAACTAAAATATAATAAAAATGAACAAAGTGTAATAATGCCGCAAATGTTCACTATTCCATGCTCGGGGGAGTGTCGCACCATCAACGGTCGCTAGCTTGAAAGTTCCTTCTCCAAGCTTCCGTTCAATGACGTACGGGCCTTCCATGCGGGGCTCATGTGTGATGGAACTGGGAAAACTCGTTTCAAAATGAGATCACCCACGCCAAAGATTCTCGGTTGGACTTTTTCATTATAACATCGAGCGACTCGGTGCTTGTATGCGGCCGCTCTTAAATTAGCTTCTTCGCGCTTTTCATCGATGAAGTCCAATGATTCCAGCAATAGATCTTGATTTGACTCAGGGTCATAATAAGTTACCCGATGTGATGGAACTTCGAATTTCACAGATATGATAGCTTCCATGCCATATGCCAATGCGAATGGAGTGTGGCCAGTCGTGGACTTGTGAGTGGTTCTGTAAGCCCAAAGCGCTGTTGGTAGCTCATCCACCCACTTGCCTCTAGCCTTTTCCAAACGTTTTTTCAATATAGATTTGATTATCTTGTTTACGGCTTCCACTTGTCCTTTAGCTTTCGGGTGAGCAACTCTGCAAACTTCTTCTCATCACCATATTTTTGGCAAAATTCCTTAAACTCTTTGCTTTCAAACTGAGTTCCGTTGTCTGTGATGATGGTTCGTGGAAGGTCAAAACGGCATATAATATTTCGTACAATGAAATTAACGACCTTTTTGGTGGTGATAGTGGCCAAGGTTTCTGCTTCTGCCTACTTGGTAAAGTAATCGACCGCAACCATCGTGTAT
The DNA here is from genome assembly GCA_030765085.1 of Allium cepa. NCBI lineage: Eukaryota > Viridiplantae > Streptophyta > Magnoliopsida > Asparagales > Amaryllidaceae > Allium > Allium cepa. Next base: position 1,051,727,091 of record CM060941.1, read on the forward strand.
TTTGCACCACCTTTGGATAGAGATAAGGAACCGACTATGTTGATTCCCCACACTGCAAATGGCCAAGGACTAACCATTTGTGTGAGTTCCGTCGGTGGAGCTCTTGGGATTTTCTCATATTTCTGACATTTGTCACATGTTCTCACGTAGTCAGCGACATCCTGATTTACAGTTGGCCAATAGTATCCATAGCGGAGAATTTTCTTTGCTAACGTCTGCCTTCCGGTACATTCACCTTCATGCACTTCTTTCAGGACTCGTTTTATCTCATCGTGGGCAATGTACCGGAGTAAGGGGTCGAGAATCCCCTCCGATACGTTACCCCACCTTGCATCACATAACGCGAAGCCTTACGAATGACTTGTCGTCTTTCGCTTCTTCTCTCGGGCACGACCCCGTGTAATAAGTACTGCTTGAATAGGGTCATCCATGACTCCTTTTCGATTTCTGTTTCTAATATGAAATCTACCCCCATCATATTTATGCTTGGAGTATGTAAGGTTTCGACGGGAAACAATCCTATCTGTTGCGCATCACCAGTGCTTGAGAATTTTTCCAATGAATCGGCTGCTCTATTTTGCTTACGCGGGACATGTGAAATACCATAATACTCAAGATTCACTAGCAGCTCTTGAACTCGGATCAAATACGGGGCAAGTCACTGCCCCCTTGCTTGGTAGTCTCCGCGCACTTGATACACCACCAGTTGCAAGTCGCAAAAGATTTTAACCGATCTTATTCCCAGTTCTTTGATGAGCCTTAAGCCAGCAATCAAGGCTTCATACTCGACTTCATTATTCGTTGCTGTGAATTCGAGCTTCAAAGCGCAGCAAATTGATCGATTCTCAGGAGTTACAAGAACTATGCCAACCCCTGAACAACGGTCATTAGATGCCCCATCGGTGTACATCTTCCATCGAACGGGGGGTATGACATTGTGGTCGTTTGATTCGTCTAACATAGTAAATTCAGTAATGAAGTCATCTAGTGCCTGTCCTTGTATGGCCTTTCACGACAAATAGGTAATATCGAATTGACTGAACTCAATATTCCACTTTAACATCCTTCCGGAAGTTTCCAGTCGTTGGAGTACCTGCCGCAAGGGTTGATCAGTGTAAACACTGATTGAGTGTGCTTGAAAATATGTACGAAGTTTCCGTGATGCAATCACCAAGCAATTTGCTAGTTTCTCAATCTTTGGATAATTTCTTTCCGTCCCCGTCAAGCGTTTACTAACATAGTAAACTGGCTTTTGAACCCGGTCCTTCTCGCGAACCAAAGCTGTACTGATAGCATGCTGGGATACGGCCAAGTACACATACAACATTTCGTGGTCTGTCGGTTTTGACAATACCAGGGGACTTTCTAAGTGCCTTACCAGAGCTCGGAATGCTTCCTCATAGCCGGATGTCCACTCGAAATTTCTCTTTCCTCTCTTTATCACATCAAAGAAAGGAATGCACTTACCGTAGCTCTGGATATGAATCAGCACGGCCACCTTTTCGTTCAAGCTTTGTACTTGCTTTATGGTTCTGGGCACTCGTATATCTCGGATAGCTTGAATTTTCTCCGGGTTAGCTTCGATTCCCCGCACATTCACAATGAAACCCAAAAACTTTCCTGACGCTACGCCAAATAAACACTTCAGAGGATTGATCTTCATTCCGTAATGCTTGAGTATATCAAACATCTCCGCTATGTCTCAGATGTGGTCGTTTGACTGTCGTGCATGTCATCCACATAGACTTCAATCGTTCTACCAATCTGGTCCTTAAACATTCGATTCACCAGACGCTGATAAGTTGCTCCCACGTTTTTCAATCCAAAGGGCATCACTACATAGCAATATAGCCCCATATTTGTGACAAAATTGGTGTGCTCTTGGTCTGGAATGTGCATCGGGATCTGATTGTATGCTGAATACGCATCCATAAATGACAATAATTCGTGTCCGGTGGTAGAGTCGACGAGCTGGTCGATTCTAAGTAAAGGGAAACTATCTTTCGGGCATGCTTTATTCAGATCAGAGTAATCAACACAAGTTCTCCACTTTCCATTTTCTTTCTTCACTAGCACTGGGTTAGATACCCATTTTGGATAAAGGGCGTCGCGGACGAACCCATTGGCTTTGAGTTTGTCCACCTCCTCTTTGAGAGCCGCGAACCTCTCCGGGTCCATACCTCTCCTTTTCTGTTTTACGAGAACGTGTTTCGGGTCTATGTTCAATATATGACTCGCAATTGCAGGAGAAATCCTACACATATTAGAGTGTGTCCAAGCGAAAACGTCCAGATTTGCCCGGAGGAAATCAGTAAGATCCTCGGCCATTGAAGGGTCGAGTTGCGATCCAATCTTAAGAACTCGTAGTGGGTCATCCCGGATGACTGGGATGTCGATCGTCAGCTCGGCCGATGCTGCATTCATTTCCTTGGGTTTCCCTTCATCATCTCTCAGATCTATGTCTCTAAGGATCCGAGAATGCTGCCCGAGCCAGGGCTCGGGCACTACTTGTCAATCATAAGTCTTTAGGCTGCGGATGGAGCTGTCCACAACCTTTCCCTTCTCTCTCCGTTGAGCTTCTCTCAGTTCCGCCACATAACATGCGCGACCGGTCGCCTGAGCCATGTACAACACGACTCCTTTGTCCGTCAAAAATTTTAATGTCAAACACCATGGGGCCAGAGCGGCCCAAAATTCTACCAAGGCTGGACGACCCAAAAATACATTGTATGGAGAGTCAACATCCATTACTATGAACGGTAGGAATCGCACTCTCCTACGCTCACCTTCCCCCAGTTCAACTGGTAGCTCTATATACCCCATCGCGTCGGTTGCTGCACCGTTAAAGCCGTGGATACGGGTTTTGCATGGTTTCAAATATTTCGTTTCCATCTTCATTTGGTCATAATCATTTTTGAAGATGATGTTGACAGAGCTACCACAATCAATCAAGATTCTTTTCATGTAAGCTGGCCTAATAATTGCAGATATAACCATCAAGTCGATAGTAGGAGCGTCCACCTTGTCTGCGTCTCGACTTCTGAACATTATATCGTCAGTCATCATGCGTTGTTATTTTGCGAGGGTTCCATCTTCCACTTTCGAACAACACTCATAATCTGCATGCCTCAAGGAGGTAGCATATCATTCCATCTCCTATTAATTCTTGTCTGTAGGATGAGGTCCTCCGACAATAGTGTTTATGATCAACCTTCCTACAGTCCGGGCAGGTTCCTCTGGGTGACGTGGTGCCGGCCCGCGCCCAGGGTCCGACATTCCTTGCTTACCCTCTGGTGGGTTCTTAACAAACTCCTGCAGCTTTTTCTACCTGATCAACCTTTCTATGGTGTCATGGAGGTGTCTACACTTCTCAGTATTGTGTCCATGGGTCTCATGGAAGCGACAGTACTTCCCTATCCGTTTCTGTTCTTCAGTGGACTCCTTTGGGCGTGGATTTCTGTATTCAAAGGTGTTACAGGTAGATAGATAAATGTTTTCAAGAGAAGTATTCAACAGGGTGTATTCATTTTAGGTTGGAATTCTTGGCTTCCATTTCCCTGCTTCTTTTTTCTTTCCGAGATTTTCACCTTCAGATCGTTTGGACTGCCCAGGCTTGTTCTGGACGTTGACTTGAACTTTTCCCGAACTATCGCCGGATTGCTTCATGGCGATGTTACTTTTCACAGTCTCCTGAACATGCCCTGGTGCCTTGTCTTTCTTGTCCATCGAGCTTCTTCCCTCCGTATGAACTGATAAGCTTTGGAATATGTAGCTGGGGGCTTTCCTGCCAGCCAATCTCCATACTCTAAGTTTGGATCTCCGCCTCACATTACCGCCGTCAAAATTGCATGGTCGTTGGGATTGCTAACTTTAGTGGCGGCAACATGAAACCTCTGTAAGTATGCTTTCAAAGACTCTCTAGGAGCTTGGATTACGCTTGATAAGGACATCACATCCTTTGGACAAGTAGCATGTATCCTGAATTGTTCAACAAATTTCATCGCTAACTCGTCGAATCTGGATATAGATCGTGGAGGAAGCCGGGTAAACCACATAGTGGTGATTCCGGACAGAGTGATTCAGAAGCACCGACACTTAGTCGCGTCATTCGCCCTTGCCGAATCCATCATCCATTCGTATCCCATCACGTGTAGCCTAGGGTCAGTCTTTCCTTCATAGGCTGGGATAGTCGGCATATTGAATTTCTTGGGATACTCAGCCTATAGGATAATGTCTGTGAAGGGAGTATGACTCGTGGACACTCCCCAATCTTCATTGGTCAGTCCTTGGTTCTCTCTCATTAACTGCCTGACCATGGCTGATAAATTTGGAGTTTGTATGGAGGGTGGGAGGTTGGGTTCCATTCCATGGGATTGTGCGGGTTGATGTCCCGTCGGTTGACGATCGGTCAAACGTGCATCCTGAAAGCCAGCATGATTTAGGTCTTGATGAGCCGGGCGTTCGGTCTCTTCACGTGCCTGATCCTTGGCGGATCGATCAGTGGCAATTGCCTGTGCAGCTTTTGTCTTACGGCGTCTACGCTAAGAGGTTCGTCAGCTGAGGTCAAACTATCAGATGAAGAATAAGGAATAGGACTACTTCCAGCATTCTGATGCTGTTGCTGGGCAAGCTGAGTCATGAGATTAGTATTGGCTTGGATCTACTCAGCAAGTTGCCTTCTACTTTCCCTGAGTTCTCTTATCAAGTCGTTGAACTCTGTTCGGGAAACGACCTCTGCTTGGTTTTGGATGGAGGTTCATGCGCCTTGAATTGCTGGTTGGTTGCTTGGTCCTATCGGTTGTACACTAGCAGTTTCATTTACATCTGTGTTGTTAGAGGCCGATCTAGTTCGTGGTCTTCCTATGGTAGAGTTGTCGGTTGTAACTCTGAGTAGAATCAACAGATGTCTTGCGAATGATTTGGATCTCCTTTGGGGGATTTTTCAATCCAGTAGCTACAAAGTAGATCCTATCGTCCTGAGAATTCAATTCTTAGTGAAAGCACCAAAGTGTTAGCACTAGAATTGGTCACTAACACCCTTAAGAGAGATTGTGCAGAGAGATTAATGAAGAAAGTAAAGTTAAACAGAGAACAATATGCAAATGTAAATGCAGAAAGTATGAACACCAGATTTATAGTGGTTTGGCGTAATTGCCTACGTCCACATTAAAGTTAATCTTTATTGCTTTTCTTGATAATCGATTACAGATACAATCCGTTTATCAACTATTTGATTATAATTTCTAAGCCAAAAAAAATAAGTCTTGAATGAGTCTTGAATGCGGCAGAGTCTCCTCGGTGTTCTCGAAGAAAGGTCCCTTTCACTGTGCCCCTGCCTCTCTATTAATAGACGAAGACGGGTTGAACTTCCCTGGTGGGGCTGGTAGCTGAATTCCTTGGCCCAAAATGAATGAAGTCTGTGTGCCGATCCATAGATGCCGAACGGAAAAATGCCGAACGATATCTTCAAGCCGAATCGAAATGACGTGCTGAATGGAGAGTGCAGGCTGAGCAGTAATCAAAGCCGGACGAGATTGGATGAATGCCGAACACCTCTGGATGCCGACCGATATCGAATGCCGAGTATGGCATGAATGCGGAACACCACTGGATGCCGGTCCATCTTGAATGCCGAACGGGGCATGAACGCCGAACACCACTGGATGCCAATCCATCTCGAATGCTGATCCAGATTTATGCCGAACGGGGTTGAGTGCCGAACGTGGTCTGGATGCCAAGCAGTATGGAGTGCTGAACGACTCTGAAGCCGAACGTCCAAAGATAACGAACATCACTTAATGCCGAACGCTCTTACATGCCGAACGTCCAGAGATGCCGAACGTCACTAAATGCCGAACGTTCTTGCATGCCGAGCATCGCTGGATGCCGACCGAACTCGAATGCCAAACGACTCTGAAGCCAACCCAGTATGTTATGCCGAACGCTCGGGATGCCGAACGGTATGCGAATGCCAAGTGTCTAGTTGCCTGGTCAAATCTCCAGGTAACAAGTCACTTCTCTTCCCTTTCAGTCTAGAGTCATCACTGTTCACTGGTGAAGAGTTGCGGAGGAGAGATGGAGTTGTGTCTTTTAAGAGATGACAGTTGTTATTTAAATTTTTTGCTTCGAGCCCAGTTTTAGACGTCTGAACGTTGTTTTCAGACGTCTGGAACCTATTATTAATTTTAGTCTAGCATCTATGTTCAGATGTCTAAAGTTCCGCATTCAGACGTCTGAACCTGTCAAGTGAGGTTTTTCTGGGTTCATTCTTGAGTGTTTGTTCCTTTGATCTTCGTGCAACTTTGTAAATGAATTTTTAATGATTTAGCCATCATCTTGTCAAGGTAGTGGTTTGTCTTTCTTTGTATCTGTGTATGATATATATATGATTTCCATTGTGTAGTTGTCATCATCGAAATCGTAAACTCAGTGTTCTAACATTCTCCACCCTTTTGATGATGACAACTATATAATATACTTAGATAATAATTATAGACAGCTTCTCCCCCTAAATGTAATCTCCCCCTACAGGTGTGCATGTGTATTTTTCTCTCCCTTTGTCATTATCAAAAATAATTAAAAAACCATAACGCAAAGACAAGTATGATATGCAGACAGAATTACAATAGTAATAAAAATTATGATTACATCTTGAAGCGTGGCAAAATATAGTGTCTTATCAGTAATTTGAAAAAAAGTTAACTACAACAAAATATTAAGCATGTGAGGTCAAGGTAGATCATCACCAGGGGATGCCAATTTCCCTTTGTCCTTGTCGCCGGTCTTTGGCGATGTGTGAGGAGATGGAGAAGGTGTAGACCAGTCAGAAGAAAGTTGTCGAGTTTGTTGAAGTGCTTGATCAAGTTTGGAAACTACTGAAGCAATAGAGTCTTCAACTTTGGAAAGCCGGGTGGGCAATAAGTGATCAAGCCTTGCTATTTGTTTATCAAGGAGAATTTGATTTGTAAATAAGAGAACTTGGTTTTGTAAAGTTAAGCGAGCAATACTTTTATTAGCATTAGGCTGAGTTCGTGCTTCCAAAATCTCTATATCGGAGTGATATTCAAACGAGGAAGGAGGAGGTGGAGATGGTTGCCTTGGTAGTTATGTATTACTTTTTTGTTGTTGTTGTTCTTGTTGTTGTGTAGGAGGAGGAGGGCGATCTTGTGCATTTCTCCATTCTAGAATAATTATATAAGATGGTGGTTCCTCCAGCAAATGCATAAGGTTGAAAATTTTTGTTCCACTGTATTTGACAGTTAACTCTCAAAAGCAGAAATGTATGATGGGATGTTTAGTGCTTTGAGGATTCGCATAATATACGCCGGGTAAATGATAGTCTGGCGAGATCTATTTCAAAAACCTTTAAGTTCATCGAAAATGAACTGAGCCCAATTAATCGTAGTTCGACTAAAAAGAGCATATAAAGCTTTGTGCTCAAGATCAGTAATTTGTTCATGGCTACCTAATCGTGGGATAATAGTATTTATAAGCATTCAGGTAAGGAGCCTAGCATGTGGCCTAAGGAATTTGGAAGAAAATTGAGGCATTTGATTCTCCTATAATTGATGAGTTGTAATATCACGAGGTTTGAATCGCATATCCTCTATTTCAGATAATATGTGTCCCATATAAGAGCATTCTAAAATTCATCCAATTATAGTGGGGGTTAACTTGATTGTTGTCCCATAAACACTCGTCCATAACCACTGTTCATCATTCTGAGTAGTCTATATGGATGAACTGTCCAGATTAGCGTAAAAAAGGCATATAGCCAATTGATCGATGGAGACATCGTTGGCATTAAAAGAAACAAGGGTTTTTAAGTTACCCTGCTCACAGATGTCATCCATATCGTATGAAGGAAACTTGATTAGGTTATAGAAGGGTCCGAGATGCATCTTCTTAATCTTCAAGTCTTTAAACCGTCTTATAATTGATGGATTATGGAATAACCAATATTTGATTTAAGTGTTAGTTACCATCAAGGGTTGAGAAGAGGATCCTTCTCTATGCTTTCTTTTCTTAATTCCCATTTTTTTTGTTCGTGGTTGCATTAATTAGGTGAGAAATTCGAATAATAGATTTTGATAATGATAAATTTTGATTTCGAAATGATTAGAAATAAGAAAAGGGGATTGATCGATCAGACATAGGGTTTTAAAAAACTGTCGTTTCCAGTTCCAAACGTCTGAAATAGTGGATCAGACGTCTGAAAATGCTTAATGTAGAAGCAGAGAGTAGAATCAGACGTCTAGAAATAGCACTCAGACGTCTGGGAAGTGCTAATACTAGACAGAGAGTAACTTCAAACATCTGGAAAGGATTTCATACGTCTGGGAACATTTATTAGTAGTTTCAGATTCTTATTTCAAATGTCTATAATCTTTTTCAGATGCTTGAAAAACTCCAGATTAGTTTTTTTTATATTTTTGTGAAGAAATTTTATTGATTAGTAGTACATTCCTGACGATCCCATTAATTCGGTTCGTAGATGGAATGACCATAGTTGATTGGGGACCAAGAAGGAGCTTTGGGCGACGAAGTCGACGGTTCGTCTCTAGAAGTTTCAATAAAGCGTGGAGATTTTTTATGTAAACACTTCTTTGTTGGAGAATGACCACATATAGCATATAGAGCCTTTTCCAGGAAGTTCAAATTTTTGATTGTTCCTTCCTGTCTATAGTATATTTCCTTCTGAGCATCCATCATTGCGAATTGATAATGTGATATTTCATCAAGTTTTTCGTGGATTGTAGGTGGTTTTTCTTGTTTTGCTTTCTTTAGTAGAGGTGATGATCCCCCTCGACTTTTTGGTAAGTCAGGAAAGGGTGGAGAATGAGGAGGTGAAGGAGTACGAATAGAGGGGGTGGATACGTTTGAGGGTGACGATCCAGAATTATATAAAGTTATTTCTTGAGATGACATTTTGATTTTTATATTTGATATATATTTTTAAAGAGAAACTTCTGAAAGTTAGATTTATAGCAATCCAAATATAAAAATAGGTAGCATTTTTATGGTCCAAAATTATTGTCTAAAATTTTAAAGGTTTTTAATCAGCTAAAAATTTATGGATATAAGAAATTTTTCTTAGTTTAAAAGTTCATTAAGTGAACAAATGCCTAAGTCTCTTCGTACTTTTACAAAGTTTATTCATTTAACGGTTTTGTAAAGATATCGGCTATTTGATTTTCAGTGTTAAATATTCTAAGGTTATAGTTTCTTTTTCGACATTATCTCATAAGAAATGATGTCTTATATCTATATGTTTAGTTCAAGAATGATTTGCCGGATTTTTAGATAGACTGATTGCGCTAGTGTTATCACAAAAAATTAGGGATTTTTCAATTATTTTTCCAAAATATTTTAAGGTTTTTTGCATGTAAATTACTTGTGCACATGCTAATGCCGCTAAAATATATTCGGCTTTGTAGGCAGATAAAGAAACACAATTTTTTTTACTAAACCATGAGACGAGAGATTGTCCAATGAAATGACACGTTACACTGGTACTTTTTCTATCCATTTTGCATCCTCCAAAATCCGCATCAAAATACGATACAAGTTTAAAGGAAGATACATTCGGCTAGAATAGTCCATAGTTTTTCATGTGAGATAGATATCTCAAAATACGTTTAACGGCTTTGTGATGAGATTCTTTTGGTTTTGCTTGAAAATGTGCCCAAAGACAAACACTCATCATTATATCGGGTCGACTTGCGGTTAAATATAATAACGAACCAATCATACTCCTATATAATTTTTCTTCAAAATCTTTTCCGTTTTCATCTTTATCTAGATGAACCTTGTACTCATAGATGTAGGTTTACTAGATGTTTTTTCTTTATTTATATATTTGAAATTCATATGACAAAATCGTTTATGCCATAGCCATGGATCATTATGCTTAGCGATTAAGCATAAATCCGAATTTTGTTTTATATTCATATTCAAAATATAAATATTTTTATTTCGAAATCCTTCAAATAATAAATTTTTATTATTATCAAATATATTGCATCGATTTTTCTCGAAATTTATTTGAAAATCTTTATCATATAGTTTACTAATGCTTAGTAAATTATGTTTTAAATTTTCTACTAATAAAACATTAGAAATGATAGAAGAGTTAGAAATACTGATGCTTATGACTTCTCCAATTCCAATGACATATCCTTTTGAGTTGTCTCCAAAGGTTACGGTGCCTCCGCCGATATATTTTATATTTGAGAGCATTTTGGCATTCCCGGTCATATGTTTTGAACAGCCACTATCGAGTATCAATTTCTCCTTGCTTTTATTTTTGGGTACCTATAAAACAAAAATTATTCAATTGGTACCCACTTCTTTTATTAGGGTCATAAATTTTAGGAGGGGAGGGTAGCCATACCCAAGTGGATTTGCATCCTTTAAAAACATAATCATTGTTAAATACTACACTTGATAGAAAACTATCAATATATTTTTGTCTAATTAACTTATCATTAGACTTTGGTATCCAAATTTTTATATTTTTAGATTTTACATCTTTACTTAACTTTGGCGTTTTTTGAAACTTTGATATAAGGTACTTTGCTTTATAGTATTACCTCTTTTTTTTTATGAATTCTTTGTAAATCCTAATCCATTTCGATTACCAAAGGGTTTCAAAATTTTAATTAAATTATCAAGATCTTGTTTTCCTTTGTTAAACTTTGAAACATTGTTAGTAATTTTTTTGTTTATCCTTTAATTCACAAATTTCATTTTTTGAAATTTCTATACTACTTTTTAGTTCAATATTTTCCTTAATCAAATTATTGTTCTCAAGTTTTAATTTATCTATTTCACTAAGTGGTGTATCATACTCGATAGATTTTTTCATTTTTCTTTTTAAATCTCTAGTTCTTCTTCTAAAATAACTTTTTCATCCCTTAATAATTCAATTTATGATTCTAATCGATTTATTTTGGCTAGGCGTTCTTTATTTAATTTTTTTATTTGTCTTAATTTGTCATCAAGTTCAATACTTAACTCTAATAATTCATTATAGCTAAGTTCAGGACATGCCTCATCGGTGTTAACCATAAAATATACATTAGCTTGTTCTCCATCGCTATCACTATCACTATCACTCTCGGAAGATGATGATGAATCAGAATCGTCCCAAGTGACTTTAAAAGCTCTTTTCTTCTTAAAATTTTCAAATTTGTTCTTTTTCTCATTGTTGAGTTTAGGGCAATCCTTTTTCATATGCCCATATTGATCACATTCATAGCACTTGATTTGAGATAGATTTGTTGTGTTAGACTTCCCTTCTTTTTGGAATTTGGTCATCTTTCTAAATTTCTTGAATTTGTTGTAATTCATGGCAATGAAGGCTATCTCTTCTTCATCCAAATCCGAGTCATCATTCTTTGCTTGAAATTCTATTTTCTTCTTTTCAACATTTTGTTCTTTTCTAGCCTATAAGTTAGCTTCATAGGGCATTAAATTTCCTATCAACTCTTCAACTTTGAGAGTAGAGAGATCATTAGCTTCTTCAATAGCTAGTGCCTTCCTTTCCCAATCCAATGTTAAAGAGTTAAGTAATCGAGAAACTAAATCAAAATCAGTAAACTTAACTCCTACTGCCATAAGATCATGTTGGATAGTTTGAAATCTAGAATATATGTCAACAATAGTTTCATTTTGCTTCATTTTGAATGAAGAGAATTGGTTTTACAAAATTGAAATCTTAGTTTGTTTGACCTTTGTTGTACCTTCGTGTGTAACTTGTAAGGTATGCCAAATGTCAAATGCAGTTGTGCATAACATGGCACGTGAAAATTCATTTTTATCCAGAGAGCAAAATAAAACGTTCATAGCTTTAGCATTGTTTGATGCTAAGGTTTTGTGTGCATTGGTCCAAGTGCTCATAGCAGTGTCAGGTGCTTCATATTTATTTTGTGTAGCAGACCATATTTCTAGACCATTTGCTTCCATAAAATACGCATACGAGTGGACCAATATGCATAGTTTGAGCCATTAAGTAGTGGAGGACGTGCAGTAGGCTGACCTTCTTGAAAGATACATGCCATATTAGTGATTCAAAAACTTGTTACAGTAATTTTAATCAAATCTTGCTCTGATACCAAATAAAAGACTAAGTTATGATGGATCGATTATACAAATGACAAGTATATGACTAAATTAAACTATAGCGTAATAATTAGTAAAAATGTAAATAAGAATTATCACACCAGGGTTTTTATACTGGTTCGGACCTCCCGTCCTACGTCCAGTCCAAAAACTCCTCTTCGGAATTTCATTTCACCAAATAACCCTCATTTCACCCGAAGGAATAGGTTTACAATAGCAGTGTTTCTTTGTCAACTATGTGTTCTTCTGTTATAAGAATTTTGACTATATAGTACAATTGAACTTCCTATATCTCTTGAATGATTGAATACAATATTGTTTGAGAGATTATAGAAGTGTATGATCTCAGATTTACAGATTGGATAGCAAGTAGATGATTAGAACAAGAGATGATTAAGATAGAAAGTAAGTGAGTAAGTTGGTCTTTGATTCATCTTGATTTTTGTTTATATGGTTGTAGGGAGTTGCTTCTAGTAGTCACATCTCTTCCCTTTCAGTCTAGAGTCGTCACTGTTCACTTATGAAGAGTTGCGGAGGAGAGATGGAGTTGTGTCTTTTCGAAGATGACAGTTGTTATTTGAATTTTTTGCCCCGAGCCCAGTTTCAGATGTCTGGAACCTATTATTAATTTTAGTCCAGCATCTACGTTCAGACATTTGAAGTTCTGCATTCAGACGTCTAAACCTGTCAAGTGAGGTTTTTCTAGGTTCATTCTTGAGTGTTTGTTCCCTCGATCTTTGTGCAACTTTGTAGATGAATTTCTTTAATGCTTTAGTCATCGTCTTGTCAAGTAGTGGTTTTTCTTGCTTTGTATCTATGTATGATATATATATATATATACATGATTTCCATTGTATAGTTGTCATCGTCGAAATCGTAAACTCAGTGTTCTAACAATCACCTCTACTTAATAAGGAACGTCATAAATGAGAATTGTATAAAATACTAAAAGATATTTAATAAAGAATGAGAAATGTGATTTCTATTTCAGTTTTTTATAATATAGAATTTTTTCCTGTACATGTCATTCCTACAAATTTAAGATATTTGATTGGAAATTCTCAATTGTAAACTAGTTACAATAAATAGCCCATAATAAGTAGTTGTCTGAAGCTTTGCATTTCATATATATTATAGTAACAGTGGAAATAGTAGGAGTATCTTATATTGTACTTATCAATGGACGCATCGTGATAATAAGAATTATTTTCATAAATATACCAAATATGATTCATGAAATAATAATTTGTATTATCAAAAAGTGAACTTAGTTTTATTTTATCATGAATATTTTGAACATTCACTATGAAACAAACCTATTAGAATAATGGTATTCATTACATTAGCTACATAACAGTAAAGTACTAATAATTTATACAATTATTTTGGAATTAAAAATGAAGCAAGCATTAGTGGAGCGACAAAGATTTGGCGAACCTTCAAATTGGTACATAAAGATGTATCCAGTTAAAAGTCTAATAATACCAACGACGGTTCCACATACATCATTTAATTCACATGGGAATTATCATAGAATTAAACGTATATATTTGATATGCATGTAGTACGTTTATGATAAGTTCATTAAATATAAAAAGAAAGTAGAAAACTCAACGTACAAAAGAAATAGGAAAATTCATTTGATGAATAAATTATTATATAGGGAAACAGTTCCAAAAGTACCTAAAACAAATAAGATTGAATCTCAAAAGTCACGCCTCCCTATGACACATACTGAAGTGTCAATTAGGAGTAATCGGACTTTGTTAGACAAAATACGATCAGTTATGAGTGAAGTTGAATTAGTTTTGTCTATAAGGTTATGTACTTAAGAGTAAGTACATAAGGTTATAATTAATTTCATTCAAGGCATAGTTTACATGACCATACAAGATAAAAGTTTGTAAGAAACCCTCATATATCCTATATCAAGGAGTTGGTGGGTTATGTGAGTCGAGAGGCTTTACATAATACTTACTTGTAAGGGATCTTGTATGGACCACCCCAAAAGTGTTTGGAACTGATCAGTATCGATTGTTCAATTTATGTTATGAAGGTAACTATTGTAAAATAAAACAATTTCATACATATATTTAGGTAGTTCATAAATTTTTCATGAACAAATATTCTATTGCACCTAGAAACAATTGTTGTTTCAATAAATCTGAATGCAAAGGAACTTCTTTTTAAAATTTATTGGTAGTAAAATGGACTTCGATACGATCCACAGATAAAACTAATAACAGAGAATGGAATAAAATTAATCGAACTTAACAGACATGACACATTAGTATGTCTAATGATAAATCTCTCACAATAAAGAGAAATTATGAACTCATTAATGTCGAACGAGACCTTGGCATCCGATATGGAAAAAAACTGAGTGGGTGCATAGTTTGGGTTTTTGCTAATCCACGACAGGTATTATCAAATATCTGGAGTATAATTATCCGTATGTGGGTACCGGGAGTTGATGATATTTGGGATCACATGTTTAGACGTGGATAGGCTATGCTTACCTTAATGATATATTTTATACAGAGATATAGGCGCTCAGAAGGAGTTTCTGACCCTTTTGCATGAGACTGGATTTCGGCTTGACCGAAGGGATCTCCATGGAAAATCTATTATGCGAATGTACTTTAGTGGTTTTGATTGTACCCTAAATACGTTGCGGTGTGGCCAATGGTAACATTGCACCTATTTGATATGACTTATATTTTGCACCCTAGACGTTATCTGTCATATCACTATATTAAACTTAATGAATGATTGGTTTCTTTTGAGGAGAAACCATTACGTGAATTCATATGGCCTTAATAATTACTGTTACATATATTCATGTATCTCGAGTTCTCTCATAGCAGACTTATGTCTGATCCTTGTTTTTTTCCTAAAATTCCTCACATACTTTTTTGAGTAGGCTAAGTATAGAAGGTTTCACTATGGATGCTTTAGAGTTCAAGAGATGTGCTAGAGGCTTTCATTATCCATTTGTTTCCATTTTTGTTGTACCGTATTAGCTATGTATATATCAGCATTGTGAGGATAGACAGTTATAATTGCCTAGGCTTATGATAGTACTTAGGTTTTGTAACTCTGATATTCCTGTATTCAGAGTAACCCTTTGTACCGTTCTTTTGATATTATATATTATCGTTCCGCTATGGAAATTCTAATGTTGTGTTCATCCTTTCTTGTTCAATTCTTTTTTGCCCTAACTTTCTGTCTTTTTTGTACTTTGGTATACGACATACGGATACCATGGATGTATTTAGTGCAAAAATTCAAGGGTCGAAAAGTAGGGTCGTTACAATGTAAGATGGATTCCAGATGCATTAGCAATAGAAATTATCATAAATTTCATATTATCTACAACATAATATTTTGCTTATGTATTTGATACATGGAACAAATGTCAATCCAAAGTAAGATTATATTATTTGAGTAATCTTAAGTATTTATGAAATACTAGAGAATTGTTTATAGAAAGAATGAACTCCTTACAAAGGAGTGTGTAGACTCAAACTTTATTAGTGATATCAAGTATAGCATGTCAATCCTAATTTCATGTTCAGGCTTAAGTTAAGAACTTTAAGTTGGAATTGTTCCAGATAATAAGTAGTAGCTAATTCAACCAAAGGCTAGATGTAAGGAGTATAAATAAATGCACAAATTTATAACTAAGCTAAAAGTGATTCCAAATGTTGAGAATCCTATGACATTGTTATACGATAACAATGCCTTGACACAATTCCTAAAAGAACCTAGAGCTCACTAGAAGTCGAGAAACATACTCTGAATAATTCCACATGATAAATACAGTTTAACATCATTAGAGTGAGTTGGTTGAAAAAGTAGGTAATTAAAAAAATAGTATACACATTCACCAAGAGATTGGTCTGATAAGTTTTTGAGAAAACTGACCGGTGAAGTTAGAATAATATTCCATAATTCACCCCAAGTGCAAGTGGGAGATTGATAGAGTTAGGGGTATGCCCCAGAGGAAAGTATGTAATTTGTTACATATATCTAACTCTATGACCAATATTGTTCAAAATAAAAGGTGTTTTCTTTATATTATATACTTGTTATATAGTGATATAAGTAATTAGGTAATTAATTTATAGTATATAAATGAAAAATCCTTAAATGATATGTTATGTGATAGTGATTACAAAGTGTTGTAATCATGAGAATTTTATTACGTTGAAAATAACATATTGTTTTAAATATTCTTAGTCAAGATGTTTCAAGAAAAGACATTAATTCATCTATTGAGATTAGAGTATGTAACACATTCCAAATGTTGGAAAATGTATTTCTAGTGGCTTCTGGGGGCACTGAAGGGTTACAAATTGATAATTATTAGATAATTATGGAATAACTCACTCGAGAGTCCTCTTTGGTTAATATAACTAAGGTCAAATAGACAATCTCGAAGTGACAATGTTGTTTCCTTGACTTGAGAATGCTATAGAACTTCAATGCAAACACTGCACTTTAATTATAGCTAGGCATAACATCTATCGAAAGATTATAGACGGGTCCAAGTTGAAGCCTTGTAAGTAAACATTATTTAATAGAGAATTTTGTCCTTGGTTATATGGGTTAGTATCACAGTCAACTGTAGTTAGCTCAAAATCAAAGCCCTTTCCCAAAGTAGTACGTTTAATAATAATTATTATTATTGAACTAACTTTTTTGTGTTTGCACTACAAAGTTGAATGCAGATGATGTTGGAATTTTGTCCAAAACCAAATTGCAGTAGTCCTAATGTGATATAGTTTCGACAGAGAGAATTAGCGCAACTAATCGCTACTACTGGGTACCGCTTATTAGAAATAAAATTAGATTTTACCAAACAATGTGTAAGTGATAAATTCAGCCAAAATTTCACATCACTAGCAAAGGTGTTGTGCGAATGTTAATAGTTGAATTGTTCGACATTTATCGCTGGTTGAATTGCTGAATTTCTACCTTTGAATCAACAACCAAAATGATGAATTCTTCAAATGAACCACACGATTTAATTAATTTTTAATCATTGAAATATATTTAAATAACTTAATATTTATCAAATATTAATTATTAAATTATATTTAAATTGTTTGAATTCCATTAGCATTTAATAAAATGTGCATATAAAAGTTATAAGTCAGCGTATTGGTATACGATGTTGGTAGACTATTTAAATGGGATATAAGTAGAATAAATACTAAAAGGATTTTAAATAAGGGGACTTTCACTTTAAGGGCTTATTTGTGCAGGGTAATAAGCTTTAAGGACACTACGTCTGAAAAATTAGTTTTAAAGATTTTTTACAGAAAAAAAGATAAAAGAATTTATCATTTTCACTTATACAGAATTAAAGATAAAAGGATTTATCATTTTCCTATATAACTTAAAAAGGTAAATGAATTTATCATTATGCTGTGAATTGTCTTTAAAACTAATTATTCAGATGTGCTGTCCTTAAAACTTATTACCCTGCAAATAGAAGCCTTTCAACCTAATTTCCACTTTAAATAAATTAAGTAAATTAATATTTGTGAAATATTAAAAAATATTAATTATTAGAATTTTATTATTTAAATAACATTAGTATTTAATGAAGTGCATATGTAAAAGTTATAAACGAGTGTAGCGATATATGATATCGATGGAAATTTTAAATTAGATTTAAATGGAATTAATACTAATTCGGTTTTGGAATTTTTGGTTTAATGACCTGCCATTTCAAACCATTCAAATCGACAATAATTTACACATGTCAGACTTGAATTGCTTACAACAGATTGTTAATTTATATTCGGCAAATCTTAGCGTATACAGTAAATAAATCAATCAAAGAATCACATACATAGAGTAATACTATAATAAGCAGCGGAATAGATAAATAGTAGTTCATGACTGCAGGGCATCAGAGTCTGAAACAAATACAATAGAAAATACCAAGTACACGAGGTCACTAATACAAAAGCAACTGACAAGTCTGAACAAAAACAATTGGAAATAACTTAAATAACTAAAAAGCTGAGCAGATAAGATAGATCTTCAAGCAAAGCTTGAAGCTCCAAAGGTGAGTCTCAAATGTTGTGACACTCAATCTGACCCGAGCATAAAGCAAAACATAAAACACTCGAGCTAAGATTAACATTCTTATGCAAGTAAACCAACTCAAGTGAAATGTACAAATGAAATGCAACATAACTTAAAAGGATGTTTGAGATTCCACCCTTTAAGGATTCATTAAACTATCTATGTGCATAGTAAAATACACTACATAGATAATGTCTACAGTAAGTGAAATATTAAACTAGCGTTAAGGCATTACCCATATTCCTCTTAACGCATTTTATATAAATGTCGTAGTCTATACAGTACTGTAAACTCCACCAAACCGGTGGGCTATTAGGGAGCACTCCATAGGTACGGCATAAACCAAAATCGTAGTGGGCGCGATAAGACATATGACAAGGCACGCATGGCAATACCCAGGGTAAGGAACTACCATTTTGCAGATTCGGACTGGTGGCAACGCATAACGGTTACTACCGCCTACCTCGAGACACACTTCCATAATCAAAGTTGCACCCAATCAAATCACAAAAGTAATAGAACAGTATCGAAGAAGCATGCTCGATCAGAGGTGCGACCTCACTTGGCCCGGCGTAGCTAGTGTTTTAGTCATATCAAGTTGACCCACGGGTGTCAAGGCTGCATTCGTACCTCATACAGACGTTGGCCAAACCACCTTACTTTGTTCTAAATTCTCCACCATGTGCATAGTTGTTAAAGCAGTTTTTGGTATTGCAGAGAGTATGACAATATCCAATCCCAGTCTCTTTAATAACCAAACGCTTATTTCACACCGTGGTCATTTTCATTTCAATAGTTCATACTTCATATCAAAATATCATATTCATTTCAATATCATATAACTTTAGAAATCATATTCACTTTCAAAATCATATCACTTTCAAAATCACATTCACTTTCGAAATCATATTCACTTTCGATCATAACAGTTCCAACTTAAACAGTTTGAATATTGAAAGTAGTTTATATATTGGAGTAGTTTTACATTAAAAATAGTTTATATTTAAAAATAGTTTAGAGATTAAAATAGTTTATATATTAAGAATAGTTTATTGTATATTAAAAGAGTTTATATTGAAAAAGTTTCAAATTAAAATTGTTTCTTCCAATTTCACAAATCAATTCAAATCAACTTTAGTTCCAAAATTCAATTTAAATCAATCTCAATTCAACAATTTCAATTAAAAAGCTTAAAGGTTCAATTCAAATTCTCATTAAAACCATTGTAGTTTATATCGATTTCAAATCTAGGTTTGAGCTACAAATTTAAACCACTTCCAATTCAACAGGTTTCAAAGTTTAAATATTCAAACAATTTACAATAACCCAATTTGGTAAATTTCATTTATACTTCAAAATTCAACTTTAATTTTATTTATATTTATAGATATTCACTTAATCATTTTTAATAACATTTAAATAAAATTTCAAATTTCAAATTTAAATCAATATTAAATATTAAATTTCAATTTTATTTAAATTTGAATATATTTATTTAATCACCTTAAATCAAAAATATAATTATCAAGTTATAAAAATCATATCTTTAAATCTCAAAATTTATAATTTCAAATCAATTCCTATTTAAATAAAAATTTTAAACAAAATAAATTACAAATCAATTTTAATTTATCTTTCCAACCTTAATTTATTAAAGTTATTACAAAATCTATGTTCAAAATATTAATATAAATTTTTAATATTGTATGTATAATAATTAAATTAGATTTTGTTATATTACATTTTATAAAATGAAATTTTATTATTAAATTTATTTTATATTAAATCTTGTTTTATATATTTAAAAATAATAAAATTATAGGTAAAATCTTGAAATTTACATTTTTTAAACTTAACTTATAAATTTTAAATTTCCAAACATATAGTTTATAAATCTAAGTTTACACACACATTAAAACTAAAATCGTTGTATTATATTTTAAAAAAAATCAATATCTATTTAAACACATATATTTTCCTTTTCAAAAATTTGGAAATCATTTAAAAATAAACCAACGGTGTCCATATATAGTTTTCTAACCTATGGCCAAGTGATACGGATATTTATCATTTCAATCCGCAATAATTTAATTTTTACGGGTATATATCATTTCAAGCCGCAATCCTAAAATTTCAAAATCAATAAATCGCTTGGCTTTATCATTTCAACCAATAACGATTTTTCCTAATCTATAATATCGTTTAGGTATGTTTCATTTCAACTCATAGAATTTTCTAAACTAACAGGGAACCACCAGTGTGAGAACAATAGAATAATAATATAAAATAGCATAACATATCAATTGCAAGCATGGATCATAACTAACAATTTAAAATATTAAATATATACAATGTGTTATGGTGTCATATGTCAATTAACATACGTTAACAAATTCAAATGATAACATATTATACTAAACAATTAAATTTCTAACCAAATTCAAAATTTAACAACATATTTTAATCGTCATTTCTTGAGAATTAAATTTACTACAAATAAGAATGTTAATCATGAGTGATTGCTCACCTTTCGAGGCTTGAGAAAATAGTCGGCATAACAAGCAATGATTTTGAATCACAAACTCAACAATCGACCAATCCAAATGAAAATCCTAAAGCAAAGCAAGGTGGACAAGGAATCGATGAATCAAATATATATATATATATATATATATATATATATATATTTAATAGAAGAAAGTGCTAGGGTAGTGGCTGTGAGAAATGCGGATTACAGATCTTAAGGCTAAATTAACACTAGAGGGGGGTGAATAGTGTTTAAAGGAATCATTAATTCTTTTTGAGTTTATTTTAATTTGAACACAAATGTATGCAATATTCAGACTCAGATATGATCATAGAATCAAACAAGGATGTAGATATAAAGTAAAAGCAATAAAGGAAAGAACACACCGAATTTTATACTAGTTCGGAGTTACCCTACATCAAGTCCCGCAAAACAAGTATGGATTTCCTTTCAATCAATTTTTATAATTACACCCTCGATTTCAAGGCCATGAGGTACACCGATCCAGATTCACAATCCTCTGGGTAGAGATACTTGATTTTACGGGCAACAAGTTCACCCGATTGATTTTCCAGGCTACAATCACGCATTTTCTCGCTTGATTGATTTTACATGCTACAATCACATATTTTCTCACTCAATTAATTACAAAGAAGTCTATAACTCTGAGTAGCGCTAGGATCTTGTTGAGATAGTAATAGAGAATTAAACCAGAGATGATCTAGTTAGATTCAATGATGATTTCGGTAGAGTAATGGTAAAAATGTATATAAAGAAATGTGGAAGAAGAAGAGGAATGAAATCAGAGAATATATGAATATAAATTCGTTTAAAACAGCCCCTATTTATAGTAGAACAATAGCCATGTCCATTCGTGAAAGGATATGACGAATAGACACTTCCTTTGAAATTCAAAATTTTGAAATAAACTGTCACCTTATCGACAAGGGTTCCTTGTGGTTGTCGACAGGCCTAAGTTTATTTTTGGTAATTTGTTTCTTTGAACATAACTTCTATCTTGTATTAAAACTATTTTAAACTTTATAAATATACTTAACAATAGTTAAATACATAAATAAGTATAGAGAATAATATTTTGGTATATATAAAATTTTGCTATAATTTTATATTTAAATCTAAGTATAAATGTTTAAAGTTAAATATATTATATTTAAAAGATAGTTTAAAACCAAGGATAATTTGATATTGAAAATGAAGATTACTTTAAGGCTAAAAGTATTTTAAAACCAGGATAGATGTTTTTTATTTTTAAAATAAGATTTTGAAATCAGTTTGAAAATAAGATATAATTTTTGTTAAACATTTGAATAAAAGTTAGTGGATACAAAACAATGTTCTACTAGATTTTTCGTAGGTTCCATCATACTTAGGGTTCCATCCCTTTAACGAGCTCGAAGTGGATTCCATTCCATTAATAAAATGGATTTTAAGATGTCAGTGCTTTTCTAGGAGTTCTAACAAAATTCCTAACTAAATTACTTATATTGAAATCTTGAACTCTTGATAATCTTGATATTCATGAGTCTTGAATCTTGATATCTTTGATCTTGAGTTTATCAATTCTTGAATCTCTATACTGTACAGTCTTCATTCTTTGGTACCTATATATATCATGCATATATATATATATATATATATCTAAACAATAATGTTAGTATTTATATTTTATAATCTTATTCTATGGTTGTTGTCATCAAAACAAACTTCCTAACAATCTCCCCCTTTTTAATAATGACAACCTTTGTTTATAAAATATTACTTCTATCCTAATAACTCCCTCTAAAACTAATAACTCCCCTTTAATCTATGCCTAACTATCCTATTTTATACTTCTCCCCCTTTGTCATCAACAAAAACTAACTCCAAACTATATAACTCCCCCTTATTCTTGTACTAAAGTACCTGCATTAATAAAAATATACAATGGAGTATGTAATAGATAGATTAAGAGATAGTTATACTGATAGACATGATAACTAGTCAAAGATCATATAAATATCAGTGTATATTTATAAATATTATGTTTTTCACACCAATTATCAATCCACACCAAACCAAATCAAATCAAACAAAGCAGTCAAATAAAATCAAACATCACGAGGAACTTCCACCCATCTTTCTTCTCCAAATATAGGGTCTGCTTTAATGGCATACCAATTTCTATTTTCATTGGTGAGAGAGACTGGAGGATATGCTTCATTATCATTTTTGCGCAGAGAAGAAGTCGTCCATCGTATCATATCGAAATGCTTTTCTTGCTCCTTGATCATCTGCATTTGACTCAACTCTAAGTGTCGCTGATTAAGAAGAATGGAAGAAAGAATATTTTTGAAAGAATTAAGGGTTTCTTCAAGACTCTCGGTCAAACTATGAATTGAATCGCCCATATTTGAGTTTGTGAGAAGAAATATAGATAAAGTAGATAAGAAATGATTTTGAGTGATGAATTTTGGAAGAAATATGTATTTATAGGGGTATAAATTCATTTGAAATGAATAGATACAAGGTAGTTATTCAAATTTCAAATTTAAAGTGAAAAGTCATTTCTGACCAGTACTTGTCGACAGGGTCTATGGGGGGTTATCGACAGGGGTCAGTTAATTTTGATGACTCATTTTGATTTTGTGAATAATTGTGTGTGTATATATATATTTATATAATATACTAACATTTATTCTGGAGATAGGATAAGCTAAATAGCAGAAAAGTTATTCAATTTCATTTCATAGTAGAACGATACAATGATTAAACATTAAGAACTACACAATTATTCAAATCAAAATAAACTAAAACCAATACAACATGACATGAAAAGGTAGAACTAGTTAGAGGATGAAAAAGATGAAGATAATACAAGCTTCTTGCTGACTTTGGAGAAAAACTTGTTCATCTTGGATGACATTTTATCCAATTTCTTACTAACGGACAGTTGAAGAGTCTGTTGATTCTCAACAATGGTCTTTTGATTTTTGAGTAAGGTTTTGTTTGTTGGATTAGAGGGATAGTCAATACTTTCCAAGGATGTTTCACCTTCTTCTTCTTCTTCTATTTCCATTTCATCCCCTTCTTCTTCTTCCTCCTCCTCTTCCATCTCCTCATGAGCCAAACGCTCTTCCTTTTCGACAAGAGTCTCATATGGTTGAAAAACATATGGAATTTTCATAAGAGAAATGCTTGAGTGATTAAAAACTTTTCTTGAAACATATTCTTCTCCTTTGAAATCTACTCCAAAATAATTAAAATCCGAGTGAAATAGATTCCACGATACAAAGTGTTTTCACCCATTTCAAAAAAATTTGGACGAAGTTCATCCAAAATAACTTGCGCCCAATTAATATCATAATTTCCAAAAATAGCATAAAGTGCTTTGCAAACTTTTGAAGTTGGATCGTTAAAACTCCTCGATCTTGGGGTCAAAGTATGTTGTAAAAGAAGATTAACAATTCTAGCTTTTGGTCGAAAGTTTTGATTTATGAATTCAAAGTTATCATTTCCTTCGAAAATGTGATGAAATGTTTCACGATCATTTTCATCGATATTAAAACTAGAAAGATCCATTCCCGTGCTCTTGCAATCGAGAAATGTTCCCAAAATATCACAATTTAAGATGATTCTAGTGCCTTTGACACTACTCTAAATTTGATCATCATTTCCATTATAAAATCCACGGTTAAGATCTACATAGAAAATTTTAACAAGATTTGGATAACAAACAAAGTCATGTTGTGAAGCATCAACAAGACTAAGAACTTGGTTGTTTGCAAAAAGAGAATTGATTTCATAAGTAGAGAAATCTTGAAATAAAGCAAACTTTCCAGGATGGATTTTCCATAGGTAATATAGTTGATATATGCTTTTATAGCCTTCGGATTTTTGAAAAGTTGCTCTTTTATATTTTTAGAAAGTCTCATTGTGGAAGGGTTGCTTAAAGAAGCCATTAGAGTAGAGAGTAGAGAGCTTGATATTTTGAAATAAGAGTTTGAATTGGAAAATGAAAGTGAAAAGTTGTGATAAGAGGTAGTAAATAAACAGATTCTCAAGGGACAGGTTCTCTGGTCAAAAGGTGACTTTTCATAAACTTGAATGAAGTGAAAAGATGGAGGGAAATTCAGCATTTGAATTCAAATTTAAATTTCAAATTTATGTACCCTTGTCGACAACGTGGGAGGGCCCTTGTCGACAGGTGTCTCTAAATTGTCATTATTTATTTCTCTTAATTATTCTAATATATATACATACATATATATATATATTATTTTTAATGTCTATATATATTTGGAATATTTCTAGAATTATAGTATATTCCATAAAATATTATGATACTATTTAAAAATAAAAAAATAAAAAATAATAATAAAAATAAAATTTTGAAATTAAAACGACACACAATTCAAAATTAACCAATCAAACATGCAATCCTAAGCATGCAATTTCAAACAATGTATTGTAAACGTGTACCATTTTCTGAGTCCATTTCTCTAAATTCATCGGAGTCGTGAACTGCTGTGAAACACATATTTGAATTATCTGTCTTCTGATCATCATCGCTTGAGGACGAGTCTGAGTCATCTAGAGTAGCAGTAAATGCACATTTTAGTTTCTTTGCGGAATCATTATTTATAGGAAGATTTTGCCTATCTGGATGCGAACTGTCTCTTTTGATATGGCCCGGTTCGTCAAAGTTGAAACATTTGATATAATTTGGCACTACATTCTGATTACCAGAGTTCTTATAGTTGTTTCTCTTGAGATTATTCATCTTTCTGTATTTCAGGAATTTTCGAAAGTTCTTGTTCACAAAGGCTATCTCTTCATCATTATCGTTGTTTGACGGTCAACGCATTGAATGAAATTGATTTCTTTTCAGATTCTTTGCTTTCTCTTCTCCCAATCTTTTGGACTTCAAACGACATTTGATTTCCAATTAATTCTTCTATCTTTAAGGCACTGATGTCATTTGCCCCTTCGATCGCAAGTGTCTTTTGATCCCATTCTGGAATAAGAGAATTTAAGATTTTTCTGACTTGATCTTCTTTCGAAAATTCCTTTCCCAAGGATATTAGAGAATGCACAGTATTCTAAAATCTACTATACATATATGGAATAGACTCATTAGAATTCATTTTAAATAATTGAAACTGATTTGTGAGCATGAAAATTTTGGTCTATTTAACTTTGCTTATTCCTTCGTGAGTAACTTGCAAAATTTTCCAGATTTCATATGTAGACTTATAAAATTACACTCTATTAAATTCATTTCTATCAAGTGAACAAAACAGAATATTCATAGCTTTATAGTTGTTTTGTGCAACGTTCTTTTGCTCAGCGGTCCACTGTGCAAAATCAATTGTGGGTTCAAAATATTCAGTCTGTGTGATATTCCAAGTGTCTAGTCCTACAGATTGTAAATATATTTTCATCCTACATTCCCCATATGCATAGTTACTGCCATTAAAATGTTGTGGTCTGACAATAGACTGACCTTATACAAATGAACTAGTGACATGGATAATAGAACCAGTCTTGGTAGTTGTAATACACCGGTGTTGGTAGCCATTTTAAAATTTTTCAAAATTTAGACTATGAAACTTTGAAAACCTTGCTTTGAAACAAAATGTGAGAAATACGGATTACGGATCTCAAGGCTAGAATTAACACTAGAGGGGGAGGGTGAATAGTGTTTAAAGGAATTACTAATTCTTTTTGAGTTTATTTTAATTTGAACATAAATGTATGCAATATTCAGACATAGATATGATCACAGAATCAAACACAGATGCAGATATAAAGTAAAAGCAATAAAGGAAAGAACACATCGAATTTTATACTGGTTTGGAGTTACCCTACATCCAGTCCCGCAACACAAGTACGGATTTCCTTTCAAAATCAATTCTTATAATTACACCCTCGATTTCAAGGCCATGAGGTACACCGCTCCAGATTCACAATACTCTGGGTAAAGATACTTGATTTTACGGGCAACAAGATTTTCTAGGCTACAATCACACCTTTTCTCGCTTGATTGATTTTGCGGGCTACAATCACACTTTTTCTTACTCAATCAATTACAAAGAAGTCTATAACTCTGAATAGCACTAGGATCTTGTTGAGATAGTGATAGAGAATCAAACCAAGATGATCTAGTTAGATTCAATGATGATTTCGGTAGACTAATGGTAAAAACGTATATAAAGAAATGTGGAAGAAGAAGAGGATTGTAATCAGAGAATATATGAATATAAATTCGTTTAAAACAGCCCCTATTTATAGTAAAACAACAGCCACGTCCATTCGTGAAAGGATATGACGAATAGACGCTTCCTTTGAAATTCAAACTTTTGAAATAAACTGTCACCTTGTCGACGAGGGTTCCTTGGGGTTGTCGACAGGCCTAAGTTTATTTTTGTTAATTTGTTTTTCTTTGAAAATAACTTCTATCTTGTATTAAAACTATTTTAAACTTTATAAATATACTTAACTATAATTATAATACATAAATAAGTATAGAGAATAATATTTTGGTATATATAAAATTTTACTATAATTTTATATTTAAATATAAGTATAAATATTAAAAGTTAAGTATACTATAATTAAAAGATAGTTTAAAACCAAGGATAATTTGATATTGAAAATAAAGATTATTTTGAGGCTAAAAGTATTTTAAAAACAAGATAGATGTTTTTTATTTTTAAAAGAAGATTTTGAAATCATTTTGAAAACAAGATATAATTTTGTAAAACATTTGATTAAAAGTTAGTGGATATAAAACAACGTTCCACTAGATTTTTCATAGGTTCAATCCTATTTAGGGTTCCATCCCTTTAACGAGCTTGAAGTGAATTCCATTCCACAAATAAATATGGATTTTAAGATGTCAGTTCTTTTCTAGGAGTTTTAACAAAATTCCTAAGTAAATTACTTATATTGAAATTTTGAACTCTTGATAATCTTGATACTCATGAGTCTTGAATCTTGATATCTTCAATCTTGAGTTTATCAATTCTTGAATCTCTATACTGTACAATCTTCATTCTTTGGTACCTGTATATATACCCTGCAATATATATATATATATATCTAAACAATAATGTTAGTATTTATATTTTATAATCTTATTCTAAGGTTATTGTCATCAAAACTAACTTCCTAACAATGGCGGGTTCGGCCAGGGAGTAGTAAGGCGATAAGGTGTTTGGTGCTGCTATGGTGTCAGGTGCTCGCCAGTGGGAGTTCAGGTTGGCAGAGCCAAGGGGTTAGGTTGCGGAGATGCAAGCTGGTGGTGTGCAAGGCTAGGAGTGTCTGGAAGCAGGGCTCGTAGGCTGTTGAGTGTGGTATTGTGGTTGTGTGTGCACTGACCGGAGAAACAAGACCGTAGATAATAGAGGGTGGTGGGGTCTGGGTAATGAAGTGTCGGACGTGGCTAGAGCAAGGGGTTGGGTGCATGCAAAGCGAGGCTAAAGAGATGGTTGGTTCGGTGGAGAGAGGGACTGGGTACGCTATGCGTGAGGGAGTTAGATCGGAGCCTTGGAGAGATTGGAGTGAGATGGCGTTGCTGTCGGTTGGTGGGAGATGCGGCACAGCTGCAAACAAGGAAGATGTGGGGAAGGGAAGTGGCAGGACAGAAATAGTGCTGCACGGATTTGTTGAAGGCGGCCAGGTGGGGAAAACGGCGGTTAGGTGAGGTTGTGGAAGAGTTTTGCGGCCGCGGAGGGAAGTACTCGGTTGTTGTGGGAAGTTTGGGAGAAAGGCATGGTTTGGTGGCGACTAGTTTTGACATGGGAAGGAGATTATCTGCTGAGGGAATGGGTGCTTAGAGAGGTTGGAGCCGGACAGGGATGTGGTGGAAGGGAAGGCGGATGGTTGGGTTTGGTGCACCGCGGCTGACAACGGAGCAAGGGGGTCGAGGAAGTGGAGCGGCGTTGGCTGGGGAGGGTTGGGACGAAGTCAAAGTTGAATGAAGTGGGAAAAGGCGGTCACGAGCAATTGAGCAATGCTTCAGGATTCTCAGAATAATTATATATGCAACTAGTTTTATTTATGAAGAGGTCGAAAAGCAGAGAAGAAGAGAGGAATAACAGACGTAATATTATATTGAAATGGAACCCAGAGAAAATGGAATGAACCAGAAAAATTGAATATAGGGAATAGAGAAAGTCAAAACTAAATTTCAGGAAATACTAATTGCTAGTGTCCATTAGTTTCAACCGATGGACAATTGAATGGACACAGAATACTTTAGAGATCTGAAATGGGTATCGATACAGCTAACCATTTCGGAGATTTCGCCATGTCAAGGACACTGAAATGCATAAATAAATATACTATAGAGATCAGCATAATGAGATAAACAGAATGGTACATAAATATGATGATATGACCAAACCATCAAAACCCGATTTTTTGCGGCCAAATTTGGGGAAACAAAATACGACGTCTCACTCAGAAAATGGTTTACACTTTTATTTTGTAAATATATTTAGGTTTGAAAAGTTTTTATTTTGATCAATTTTACTGATTTTAAATTCTAAATTGATGTTTCACAACTAAACAAACTTACATATTTTTTGATAAAAATTTGACACTTGCTACGCTTCATTAGACGCATACCAAATATCATTTTCATTGAAAAATTTATTGTTTAATTTCATGAAAAATTTAGTTAATTTATTTAAATCGTTAAAATTTTCGGGTTGTTATACTCTCCTCACTCAAAACTTTTTGTCCCTAAAAAGGAACGAGATAAGGGAATAGAAGCAACATGAAGGGAAGAAAGATTCAAAATACATGGTACCAGATGCAATAATTAATTCAAAACCATATAAATTTCATTTTCGAGTGTTAGCTTTATACATCCCATTACTTATTAACATCCATTTATTATTATCATTCTAATTAACTCACTTTCAATTAATTTACATTTATATCCAATTTATTTGCATTCACCTTATTTACTTAAATAACATTCTCTTTTTATTATTCAATTTATTTCACTTAACATATCTTACAGCATAGATTAAGTGTAGAAACATTTATTATAACCACTCAATTTTTATCTATAAATTCCCTTAACAAAATTTCAATTTTGGACATCTTATTACTTACATTTATATTGTATATTATTCAATTACATGTTCTTATTATATTCCAACTTTTTTCAAGTAAGTTTTATTAATGTTTCTGAGTGTAATTGAGCAATATACAAATTCAACTTTTATTTACAACATTTCTATTAAGCGAAAATTTAGTTTGAACTTTTTTCACTTAAGCTTTCTCTTGTATAACCTTCAATTACAAAATCACATAAACATTTTAACTTTTTGAAAATTCAGGTAAGCTATATATGTTTTAGAATGCGACTGAGTATTATACAAATAAATTTTATCTTAGTTCAACTATTTCAATTTTTTCAATTTCATTTCTCATTTTAGACGCTCCAACTATTCAAAATTTTGCTTCATTCAATAATTTAAAACTATCATTTAACATAAAACTTAAGGGTTAAATTTCCTGTTTTATTTCAAACCAATTGAAATAAATGCATACATACATACACACACACACACACACACACACACATATATATATATATATATTGTACATCAAATCATACTCAAGAAATTCTAATCAAATTCATTTTTCAAAACAAAAGTGTAGCAAAGCTACTAGGTGGTCTCTCCACATTGACACTCGAAAATGAATGTCGATGATGATGCAGTCATCATCGAAATTATTTTCCAACGACATAAGAGGAAAGTACTGATTTACTTCTTTAAAAATTCTTTGGAAACAATTTGCATTCGAAAATAATTTCAAAAAATATATTTTCTCAAAATCTTGGAAATCAAATTATGAAAAAGCACTGTGAATTAAATTCGCAAATCTCTAATTTAAATTCATTTCATTTGCAAATCATATTTATAAACAATATTTATAATTTAATCTCCTTATAACATACAACGATAGTTAACGGTTTAGGAAAGTTGACAAAATAATAAATGATAGTCTAGTACTATCATTTCTAACAACCAATTCATTTAACTATCTAATTTTAGAAAATTACACTTTTATATATAAAATATAATCATACATAAAATTATTTCATTACCAAATTCGAAAACAATATAGTTTCAATTTGCTTTGTTCAAGTGTTTTGGAGTTCGAAACTATAGCGTTAGCTAGATGAATCGATCGAAACCCAAAATTCAAACTTAACAACTCAAACAACACAATATAAAATAGTTTTATATCAATTACAAATACGCTCTCTCATAGAATGATTCAAGAATGGATTTTAGAACAAGGATAGAGAATCAAATTTAGAGGGACCCTAATCAAGAGAATTCAAACCAAGAAGATAGACTCGAAAAGAAGATAAGATAATTAAATTTCAAAACAGGAAAGATGGATAGATTTACATTAATCACGACAACCTTAACCGGGTCAACCGAGATTCCATTTTAAGAAGCAATGTGCCTAAGGAATCAGACTTCATCCCTCCAGAAATAGCATTTAGAAAATTTGACTTTCAATTGATGACACCTAAGAGTTTCCAGTACATAACCCAAATGAGATTCTTGCTCCTTTTCAGATTTAGAAAAGATGAGGATATCATCAATGAAAACCAGAACAACTTGTTGAGAACATCGCGGAAAGCGCGATTCATAAGATCGACGAAGAAGGCAGGAGCACTAGTTAATCCAAAGGGCATGACTAACCATTCATAGAACCATTCTCCATTCGAAAAGCTGTCTTGGGAAAGCTCTCCTTGGTTACACGATGCTGGTGAAAAGCGGTAGCAAGTTCGAGCTACAAAAATAACATTTACGCAGAATTCAATTTACTACTTGGGAGTAAAGAAGTGACTTAACCTAAGATGTCAAGATATCCCTGACTATTGGGGTGGAGTCAAGACCACTGTGCTGAGCATCAAGCGAAAGGGTAAAACTGCCTGCAAAATCCCGAGGCAATCGATATTCAATGATGAGAGAATTACCCTGGCCGTCTACTAGAGAAACGGTTTGGGTTTTGAAAGCAAAAACAACATCATAACTCTTTACCCAATCGCCCCAAGTAAGATATCAAATGCATCAAAACCGAGGATATAGAAATCTTCGGTGAATCAACGCCTGTTGTAAAGGAATCTTGCCCCTTTACAAATCATACTAAGGTTAGGCGGGACCGCCGATGGGATTTGTCACACATAAGGATGAAGTTGCCAATTGAGGTTGCAAGATGTGCTCAAATTTATTACAGAGATCAACAGAAATAAAGCTATGGGACGCTCCAGTATCAAGAAGAACATGAACAGGAAAAAACAAGAATGGATTTTAGGACAAAGGTAAAGTTCCAAAATTCAAAAGAAATCCTAATCAAAGAGGATCCTAACGAAGAATTTCAAACTTAAACAAAGATGATTCTATGATTAATCCCACTCATTCTAGGGTATTACTACCTTATCTCTTATGAGTTTTTGCTCCATATGCTAAGTTTTGCCTAAACAAGAACGCTGATACTAACTGTAATGACCCACCATTTTGAACCATTCAAATCGATAATAATCCACACATATCAGACTTGAATTACTCAAAACAACATATTGTTCATTTATATTTGGAAAATTTTAGCTTATACAGTAAATAAATCAATCACAGACACAGAGTAATACAACAATAAGCACCAGAATAGATAAATAGTAGTTCATGAAGCTACTACAGATCATCATAGTCTGAAACAAATACAATAGAAAATACCAAGTACATAAAAGTCACTAATAAAAAAGCAACTGATAAGTCTGAACAAAAACAACTGGAAATAACTAAAGTAAATGAAAAGCCGAGTAGATAAGATAGATCTCCAAGTAAAGCTTCCAGCTCCAAAGGTGAGTCTAAAATGATGTGACACTCATTCTGACCCGAGCATAAAGCAAAACAGAAAACACTCAAGTTAGGATTAACATTCTTATGCAAGTAAATCAACTCAAGTGTAATGTCCAAATGAAATGCAGTATAACTTAAAGGATGTTTTGGATTCCACCCTTTAAGGATCCGTTAAACTATCCATATACATAGTAAATACGCTACAAAGATAATGTCTACGGTAAAGTAAAACATTAGAATAGAGTTAAGGCATTATCCATATCCCATTTAACACATTTTATATAAATGTCGTGGTCTGTACAGTACTATAAACTCCACCAAACCGGTGGGCTATCAGGGAGCACTCCATAAGTACGACACAAACCAAAATCGTAGTGGGTGCGAAAAGGCATATGATAAGACATGCAAGGCAATGCTCAGGGTAGGATACTACCGTTTTGCAAATCCGGACTGGTGGTAATGCATATCAGCTACTATAGCCCACCTCGAGACACACTCCCACAATGAAAATTGCACCCAATCAAATCACAAAAGTAATAGAATGGTATTGAAGAAGCATGCTCGATCGGAGGTGTGACCTCACTTAGCCCAGCGTGGCTTCCGTTTTAGTCATATAAAGCTGACCAGCGGGGCTCGGGGCTGCATTCATACCTCATACAGACGTTTGCCAAACCATCTTACTTCGTTCTGAATTTTCGACCATGTGCACAGTTGTAAAATTGGTTTTTGGTATTGGCAAAGAGTATGACAATATTTGATCACAATCCCTTTCAAAACCAAATGCTTATTTCACGCCATGGTCATTTCATTTCAACAGTTCATACTTCATATCAAAATATCATATTCATTTCAAAATCATATCACTTTAGAAATCATATTCACTTTTGAAATCATATCACTTAATAATTCATATCACTTTCGAAATCATATCACTTCCATAATCAAAGACGCACCCAATCAAATCACAAAAGTAATGAAATGGTATCGAAGAAGCATTATCGATCGGAGATGCGACCTCATTTGGCCCGTAGTGGCTCCTGTTTTAGTCATATAAGCTGATCCGTGGGGGTCAAGGTTGTGTTCATACCTTATACAGACGTTCGCCAAACCATCTTACTTCATTCTGGATTTTCCATAGCGTGCACAGTTGTTAATGTAATTTTCGGTATTGGCGGAGAGTATGACAATATCCGATCCCGGTCTCTTTAAAAACCAAACGCTTATTTCACACCATGGTCATTTTCATTTCAACAGTTCATACTTTAAATCAAAATTTCATATTCACTTTCGAAATCATATCACTTCCAAATTCATATCACTTTCGAAATCGTATTCACTTTCAAAATCATATCACTTTTGAAATCATATGCACTTAAATCATAACAGTTCCAACTTAAACGGTTTGAATATCGAAAGTAGTTTATATATTGAAATTGAAATAGTTTATATTTAAAAATAGGTTATAGATTAAAATAGTTTATACATTAAGAATAGTTTATATATATTAATAGAGTTTATATCGAAAATAGTTTCAAATTAGAATCGTTTCTTCCAATTTTACAAATCAATTCAAATCGACTTTAGTTCCAAAATTCAATTTAAATTAATCTTAGTTCAAAAATTTCAATTAAAAAAGTTAAATGATCAATTCAATTTCTCATTAAAACCATTTTAGTTTATATCAGTTTCACATTTAGGTTTGAACTACAAATTTAAACCACTTCCAATTCAATAGGTTTTAAAGTTTAAATATTCAAACAATTTACAATAACTCGATTTGATAATTTCATTTATACTTCAACATTCAACTTAAATTTTATTTAAATTTAAAAATATTCGCTTAATCATTTTTAGTAACATTTAAATAAAATTTCAAATTACAAATTTAAATCAATATTAAAAATTCAATTTCAATTTTACTTAAATTGAAAATATTCATTTAATCACCTTAGATAAAAAATCCTGTTATCAAGTTATAAAAATTATATCTTTAAATCTCAAAATTAATTAGTTCAAATCAATTCCTATTTAAATACCATTTTTCAACAAATTAAATTTAAAATCAATTTTAATTTATCTTTCCAACCTTAATTTAATTACAAAATCTTTTTTCAAAGTATTAATATAAATTTTAAATAAATATTTGAAACATATTACATATATATGCTAATTAAATTAAATTTTATTATATTAAATTTTATTAAATTAAATCTTATTATTAAATTTATTTTATATTAAATCTAATTTTATATATTTAAAAATAATAAAATTATAGGTAAAATCTTAAAATAACATTTTTAAAACTTTACTTATAAATTTAAAATTTCCAAATATCGAATTTAAAAATCTACATTTACACAAATATTAAAATAAAAATCCTTATATTATATTTTTTTTAAATCAATTTATATTAAAACACATATACTTTCCTTTTCAGAAATTTGGTAATCATTTAAAAATTTACCAACTGTGTCTGTATATAGTCTTCTAACATAGGTCAAATGATACGGATTTTTATCATTTCAATCCTCGATAATTTATTATTTACGGGTATATATCATTACAACCCGCAATCCTAAAATTTCAAAATCAATAAAATCATTTGCATTTATCATTTCAATCCATAATGATTTTCTCTAATCTATAATATCGTTCGTGTATGTATCATTTCAACCCATAAGGATTTCCTCAACTAACAGGGAACTTGCAGTGTGAGAACAATAGAATAATAATATAAAATAGTATAATATATCAATTACAAGCATGGATCATAAGTAACAATTTAAAATATAAAATATATACAACGTGTTATAGTGTCATATGTCAATTAACATAGGTTGACAAATGCAGGTAATAACATATTACTCAACAATTAATTTTCTTACCAAATTCAGAATTTAACAACATAATTCAATCTTATTTCATGAGAATTAAATTTACTAAATATAAGAATATTAATCGTGAGTGATTGCTCACCTTTCGACGCTTGAGAGAATAGTCAACTCAACAAGCTACGATTTTGAATCACGAACTCTCAATCGACCAATCCAAACGAAAGCAAGGTGGAGAAGGAATCGATGAATCATATATATATATATATATATTTCTTTTCTTTTTTTTACTAGAAGAGAAGAGTTAGGGTAGTGGCGGGTTCGGCCAGGGAGTAGCAAGGCGGCAAGGTGTTTGGTGCTGCTGTGGTGTTAGGTGCTCGAAAAGGGGAGTTCTGGTTGGCGGAGCCAAGTGGTCAGATTGCGGAGATGCAAGCTGGTGGTGTGTGAGGCTAGGAGTGTTTGGAAGCAGGGCTTGCAGATTGTTGAGTGCGGTATTGTGGCTGTGTGCGTTTCGACTGGAGAAGCAAGACCGTAGATAGAGGAGGATGGTGTGGTCTGGGTCATGCAGTGTTCGACGTGGCTAGAGCAAGGGGTTCGAGGAAATGGAGCGGCACTGGCAGTGGAGGGTTTGGACAAGGCCGAAGGTGAGTGAAGCGGGAAAAGGCGATCACGAGCAATCGAGCAATGCTTCAGGATTTTCAGAATAATTATATATGCAACTTTTTTATTTTTTATTTTTATGACGAGGTCGAAAAGCAAAGAAGAAGAGAGAAGGAGTGGCAAAAGCAATATTATATTGAAATGGAACCCAGAGAAAATAGAAGGACCAAAAATTCTAAATTGAATGTAAGGAATATTGAAAGTCAAAACTGAATTTCAAGAAAGAATAATTGCTAGTGTCCATTAGTTTCAGTCGATGGACAATCGAATGGACACAGAATACTCTAGCGGTTCGAAATGGATATTGATACGGCTAACCATTTCGCAGATTTCGCCATGTACTGGACTCCGAAATGCACGAATGAATATACTACGGAGATTAGTGCGATGAGTTAAATAGAATAGTAGATAGATATGAATGATATGACTAAACTATCAAAACTCGATTTTTCGCTGCCGAAAATGCTGCTAAAACGCCGAAAATAAGATAAACGGAGCTAGAACAGTCCAAATTTAGCGAAAAAAGTATGACTCTCACTTAGAAAATGGTTTAACGTTTTTATTATGTAAAAATATTCAAGTTTCAAAAATATTTTATTGTCATCAATTTAACTGATTTTAAATTTTAAATTTTAAATTAAAATTTTACAACTGAACAAACTTACATGTTTTCTGATGAAAATCTGACTCTTGCCATGCTTCAATATACGCATACCAAATATCAAATTTTCATTGCAAAATTTTATCGTTTAATTTCATGAAAAATTTAGTTAATTTATTTAAATCGTCAAAATTTTCAGGTTGTTGCATTTGGGGTTCAAACCCACGTTGCTTTGACCGACCATAATTGAGAGGGAGATGAGGAGTTTTGTTTTGAAATGAAAGATCAAATCATAATTACAGGAAGGTGAATCACTCTACTCTTTAATTATAATTTTTTTTGCTCCTTTTAAGAGATTTACTTCATACAATTTTCCTACTTCCTGACAATTCTGAAATTGAAAATTCGTGATGGCCTAGGCTTCCAAAGTTTTAAAATAAAATTCAAATAAAATTAAATCAAAAGGTAGTTATCTCTCGATTATTGCAAGATCTAGAGATTAAATCTAGGAATCATTTCATCATTTAAAGTTCTCTACTACATCTTAAGATAAACTTCTATTATACACACACACACACACACAAATTCACTATGCCTATATGATTTGAGTCTCCACCTTTTGTATTTCTTTCACCTGTATGAATTTTGGAATATGATTTAGATCTCTAATTTCGTCCCTGTAATTAGCTGTTTTCTCATCTTGTTAATATGTTTTAAAATCTTCTTGTCCTTCTTATCTATTGTTCATATGTTATTTGTGTTAATAATTTTAGATTCATTACTACTTCTAGTTATTTGTTCATATTATGTGTTTAATTTAGATTTAAATCTCATTATCACAAATTTATAAATGCCTAAGTCATCTAATTCATTTTTGTTTTAGAAATTACTGTTTGAATAAAAAAATATTTATTTGAAAACAATTTTATTAATTGATTAAGTTTATATTATAAAGTTGAGAATTGAATGCATATACTATAAGTTGGTTGGAAATAATTTTGGCTATTGTTTACATAAAAAATAAGCCAATTTAAAATTCATAAATTGGGTTTTCAAAAAAACTTTAAAACTTTTGTTATCTTTCTTAAATTAACAATTAGATCTAAGCTAGGTTAATTTTATTGTTTGAGGCTATGTCTTTTAAATTACAAACTAGTTGAATATATTTCTTACATGTTGTTTTGTTTTAAAACAATGATTTAATTATTGCATGTGTGTGTGTGTGTTTATATATATAAGAACAAACATACACATATATATGTCTGTATATACATGTCTGTATCTATGTATGTATGTCTGTATTTGTGTATGTATGTATTCTTAATTCAAGGTTTAAAAAATACACTTTTATGTAAGATATTGTAATTTTATTTTTAAACTCTCCTATTCAAAACCAACTTTAAATTTTCTACTTTAACTGTAATACATGATGTACAAATAAAGTCTATTCTAATGTAAACAACTTTGCATGCATATATATATATATATATATATATATATATATATAAAATCATATTTAAAAAAAAATATTTTGGAAAAAAAAGGCATCTATAAGGGGAATTGTGTCCGTTACGAATCCCAGAACCTAAATAACATTCACACTAACATGTACACTTTCTTTATGATGCACTTGCAGTTACACATATGTGTGCATTTGAGGCGTTTATTTAATATGCATACAACCAAGATAAAAATAAAACTTAAAATATTTTAACAAAGTAAAATGAAGATTTGTTCAAAAATTTTGTTTTGATTGAAAATCAATTTATGCTTCATGGGTTAACTAAGCTCAAAATAGAATTTTTTTTGAAAATTAGCTTCTGACTAACCCGATTCTAACAACATATACAATATCTAGTCCCGCTAATAAACCATCCTCCAACTAAGTTCAAAAACCACAAGCTAGTCCCTTCATCCTAAATTTGAAATGCCTCCAATTGACCTGTGTCATATATAATAATAAATAGGTCAGACTATGTTTAAACTTGGATTTCAATATATAATAACAACTGGCATGGTATAAATAAGTGTATCTTAAAGGGGAATATAAATGTAACATCCCCTGTTTTGAGGCCCGAAACTAAGCGATACAAATGTTGCAGTTATTTATAATATTAATTTTTAATGACAAAATGTGATTATGTTATTGTGTTTTAACATTAGGAGCACAATAATATGAAATAACTTTATACACAATTTCAAAGAAAACTTTCACACTTCATTTCAAAGGATAATATTCTATGTTTGTAACATAATCCCAACCGTTGCCCAACTTTAGGTAAAATATAATTATTACAACGTATGAAGATGCCTCCTTGATTGAACAGAGTTACTAAACAGACGGATACATCAATTGTTAATACATTCGTATAATAACTAACATAACACAGTGGATAATAATAATAGATAGATTCCTACATAACTAGCTTTGCCTCTTGCATGTCTCCGGAAGCTTTAATTGCCAAAACCTACTGAACATGCAAACCCTAATTCTCGACCTACTCAAATAGAATTTTGAGCACTTGAGTGTTTAAAGGGAAAACATATACTTCGAGTCAGACATAAAGACTATGTGAATAATAATATGTCATCTCAATTTATGGATATCTAGTGAAAGCATGCCGCTGAGTGAAGCGGGTTTTCCCCTTACTAGTACTGCTTTCAAAATGTATCTTTCATAAATAAACTCCTGCAACCACAATGGTTGAAATAGACAATATAACCAATAATATGCATGCATGCAACATGGGTAATCGTAACCAATATATCTAAATGAATGGACTATTTGTCCCAACATTGTAGCTTTCTCAGGGTAACTACAAACCTAATGCTGACTTGAGCCTACTAGATATATCAAATTCTCTAACATAATGTTAAAAGACAACTGAATACTCTATCTGAAACTTACTGTTCCTAGGTTCACTCTGATCCTAATGGTTTTACGGGCTCAATAATAACCTATCTCATCTTTGTGTATTCTTTTTTGCGCATAAACCTACTTCTAGCCTTACCCGTAACAAAGCTCCATGCACTAAAATTTTGGACTTATACTAGCTAGGGGCTAATGGAAGAAGTATAGGGCTCAATCCTACACCAGTCCCATTGGTTTCTAATCTTCAAGTCAATTCATCTTATCACAATTTATCTAAAGGTGATAAGAACACTAACCACTTTAGTAAAACTTTCGGCAAGATACCATTTTGTTTCCTATAAAACAAACATCTTTATAAATGATTTAACGCTTGAAATCATAATTTTAAGGAAAATATAGACCTTTAATTTATCCAAAATATTTTTGGCATGATATATGCTTTTATTAATCAGTATTGATGAAGTTTGAAAAAACTAGAGGTCGTCACCTCTCAAAGTTATAGACTATAAAGCCAAAGCCATAAAACTTTACATGTTGATAAAGCTAGGCATGATTATCTTCGACAAGGGTCATCGCACTCCTTCAAAGATGAAAATATGTTAAAGCTTTCAATCTATAAAACATAAGACCGTAGGGTCGATACATTCATATCGCACTTCATAGAGTGTCGACGTCATTTTGTATAAAAACGGTTTGCGCAGTTTAATGCCTTAAAGACAAGCCGCTACAATGAGGGATCTTGGCATCAGTGCCTTCAGTAAAATAGGAGGCATCATTAAAGCCAAAGTTGATATAAGTTGCATTGTTTCCTTCTTCGAGATTATATGGCTTTGAATAAAGGTGACATCGTTATTGTGGAAGTCGACATAGATAAAAGTGGCATAGTTGCTTATAGATTCATCGTCGAAATATAAACGCGGCTTCGGCTTCAATGCTTTTAAAGGGTTGGAAATGTTATAGATATGTGGCACCGTGTCCTTTTTTATATAAAATGAGGCATTTAAGGCAAGCGGCAATGCAAAAATGTCGAAGTCCATGACGTTGACCTTAATACTGGGCCTCCTTCTTCAACCATGGCCAATCCATTCATACCGACCGAGGTTGGTATCCTATTCGTTGCCCATGATTGTCTTCGAGTATTATAACTACGGCCGCATGAGGTGTGGCGCCAAGGACTTCGGCATGGTAACGTTGTAAATACTCTAAAAACAGCAAATTTCCTTTAAAAGTAATTTCTTTTCTACCAACTCAACTTAAAATCCCATTGGATAATAACTTTCTTTATTAAAATATTTTCTAAAATCTGTCATATGCCAAAATTTATATTTCCAAAACATTTCTAGAAACCAATTAAAATATATTAATATTTTAATTTGAATATTGAGCTTTTCTAGCCTAATAAATTTATATAAAATCAGGAGAATATCCTCAAAAATCATATAAAATCAGATTTAATATCTTCTTTAACATACAAAAATTTCAAGGCCAAAAACTTTATTTAAATATTTTTAATAATTAAAAACCAAAATAATCCATTTTCCAATCTCAGGAAATTCACCAAATATTCTCATTAAATTAAAAAATTATGAGATTAGAAACCCACTTCCAAAATAATGTATCCAACGTCATATTAAAATTTTGGGCCAAATGGGTATCATATGATAGATTTTCTAACTCAAACTTAACAAATGATTTCATAAAAATTCAATAAATTCATGAATAAATATATAATCATAAAAATGCTCACATATCGCATAATAAGCATTAAAACACTTTAGCTTTATACTTAAAACCAAAATAAAATCTTAAGATGCATCACTACTATTCACCTTGATTAGTCATAGAAGGTTGAGAATAGTATTTTGGTTTGATTCTCCTAAGCTTTGGTGTTTCTTCCTAGCTTATCTTCTCTTGAATACCATGTTAATGGCCTACCTTTAACCTATTTTAATTCATTGGTAACAAATGAAAGTGAGGGAGGAAGGGAAATGAGAAAGCATGTATTAGGAAAATGTGCCCTTTTTCTTTTTTAACCCTCCTAAAATATCCTCCTTCTTATTAATGTTATAATTAATCCTATTATTTCGTTAATTTAGGCTCGATCTATATTAATTATCAAATCTCAATCTTCTTATTATTTTACATTATTTTATTTGATTTATCTAATTAAATATCTTAGATAATGTTAACCAAAGTTAGGGTTGTTATAATATACACTTCAAGTGTAACAAAAAGAATCTCAAACCATGCCCATAATCCATCACCCATTTCAATTCAAAGTCAATCAACATATTAGGTAGTACAATATTTAAATGGACGAACAACTATGAAATAAACAATAATCATCAAAATCAATCATGGAACGCTCTCAACTATGCCCAAGATTCTCTCTCAGATAATCTT
This sequence comes from Allium cepa, assembly GCA_030765085.1. Classification (NCBI taxonomy): domain Eukaryota; kingdom Viridiplantae; phylum Streptophyta; class Magnoliopsida; order Asparagales; family Amaryllidaceae; genus Allium; species Allium cepa. Next base: position 1,051,769,110 of record CM060941.1, read on the forward strand.
AAAGTAGGCATACTTGGGGTCCATCATACTCAACACAAAAGACAAATAACAAATAAGCATCCATGGAAAACAAATGTCAAACATACATATGGAATGTTATAATTTGTGCAATGATTAGCTTCCAACTAACTACATAATTGATAAATTGGTATAGAGTGAAACTCCTCAATATGACATGCTCTTAGCAAAGTCATATATTATCTCACAAGTAATCATACAACTTATATATATGGGGTTAACTACCTCATGAACTCTCAACCATGAAAATAGCCATATCGGCTCTTGGTTGTATAACCAATGATATGACAAGGTGAATAAGTGCAGTCTATTTTATCTCATCAATAACTATATGGTGTTAGGAACTGAGATGTTGGTTTTGATGACAACAACCTTTTTAAAATATATACTAACACTATTGTCTAGATATATATATATATGCAGAAATTATGCAGGATATATATATATATATATATATATATATATATATATATGCAGGTATTGATTACTTAAGACTGATCAGTATAAAAACTCAAGATTCGGAATGGAGATATCAAGATTGAAGACTCTAAAGTACCAAGATCAAGATTTCAAGATAAATATTTAGTTTTTGTTAAAACTTAATAATAGCACAGAAATCTTCATTCCAAATTTCATTTGGGAAGGAACCCATTTCTATCTTCTTAGCGGCTTACAAACCAACGACAAGTAGCTTACACACCTACGACAACTGGCTCACAAACCCACGAACATCCTGGTTTTGTACAATTTCTCGAGTCCTAATGTGATAAGATATTCTACAGGAAGAAGCTTGCAAAACTACTTCAAAATGGTTTTTCAAAATTATTTTCAAAACTTCTTTTCAAGATGTTTTAGCCTTAAAATATTCTTCGTTTTTGTTTTTAAGTAAACTCTTGTTTTAAACTTCGTTTGTTTTTAAATTTATCTTCTGATTTTTAAATATTATTTATAATATATATATATATATATATATATATGAGATTTAAAATCAAATTTATATATACATTCTAAAAATATGTTTATCTACTCTTCTTTATTTTAATACATAGGAAAATTAGTTTATTTTACTCCATAATCAATTCATCTTGTTTTCCTTTCAATACCATTTTCAAAAAAAATTTACATTGTTTTATAACTAAGGGATGTCGACATCATGGGATACCCCATGTTGACATGATGGCCGTTAAATTCAAATGTTTCAATTTTCAAAAGAAGTGTCTACTCATTTAAATCTCTTCACGAATGGTTATGACCGATACTGGTTTATAAATAGCCTTCACAAACGAATTTTCTAACTAACTAATTTCTTATTTTCTTCACTGCTTCCTTTCCACAAATCCATTCTAAAAAATTCATATTTTTAAGATCATGCCGAAATTCTACCAAATTCTCAAGTGAATCAAATTAGAATCTCATTCTTGTTTGATTCTCTGCCCTCTCTCGAAGATCAAAGTGCTATACAGAGTTATAGGATCAATTTGTGATCAAAAGTTTATCGAGTCTCTTTATAAGGTGCGGTTGTGCCTGGAAATCAATTAGGTGATCTTTTGTCCCGTAAACCAAGAGAGTTTGCCCTAGGCTCGAAGACAGGAGGGTACCTCTAGGCCTTTAGAAATTGAGAATTGTAATCACGATATTGGTATAATAAAAATCTATACAAGGTGTATGCCTTAGTGCAGGACTAGACTTAGGGTAACTCCGAACCAGTATAAAATTCGGTGTGTTCTTTCCTTTTACTGTTTTTTATTTACTTTCTGCATCTGTATTTGATTCTGTGATTATTCTGTGATTAAGTTCTACGTTTGTTTATATCATAATTTTTAAATTAGTCCATATAAGTCTTAGAATCCATTAAACACTATTCATCCTCCCTTTAGTGTTAAATTAGCCTTAAGATCATTAATCCGCACTCCCTTTCATTTGGTATCAGAGCATTGGTTTTCATAGTTTTCATAATCTGAAACTTGAAATTTGTTTTAATGGCTACCAACACTGGTAATGTCAACTTTGACACTAGTTCTGTTAACACTAACACTAGTTCATTTGTAGAAGGTCGGTCTACTATTAGACCACCATTTTTTAATGGCAGAAATTATGCATATTGGGATTGCAGAATGAAAATTTATATACAATCAGTAAGATTAGGCACTTGGAATATCACACAAACTGAGTATGTTGAACCAACTACCAATTTTACCCAGTGGACTGCTGAGCAAAGGGTGTTGAACAAAATAACTCAAAGGCCATGAATATATTATTTTGTTCACTAGATAGGAATGAGTTTAATAGAGTGTCTGTTTGTATGTTTGCATTTGAAATCTGAAAAACTTTGCAAGTTACTCATGAAGGAACAAGCAAAGTTAAACAGACTAAAATTTCCATATTAACTAATCAATTTCAATTGTTCAAAATGCATGCAAATGAGTCCTTTTCCGACATGTATTGTCAATTTCAAGATATTGTTCATTCACTAGTTGCACTGGGAAAAAGCTTTACGGAAGAAGACCAAGTCAGAAAAGTTCTAAATTCACTCACTCCAGAATGAGATCAAAAGACACTTGCAATCGAAGAAGCAAGTGATATCAGTCTAATGAAAATAGAAGAATTGACTGGGAATCTGATATCTTATGAAGTTCAACTGCAAGCAAGAAGAGAAAAAAATGCTACAGAAAAGAAGTCATTAGCATTCAATGCAACAACTGAAGATTCGAAACCAGATAGTGATGAGGAGATTGCTTTCATGACAATAAACTTCCAAAAATTCCTTAAATATAGAAAAATGAATAATACAAAAGAAATGATCAAAGGAATTCCAGAAATAATACATAGAACGTCAACAATGATAGATGCTACAATCGCAATAAAGTCGGGTATCATAGGAAAGATTATCTGTATCCAGATAAATAGTTGTTCCATCCAAACAATGATTCGTCAAGGAAAAGTAAGAGCATACACAACAACTCTTGATGACTCAGATTCATCATCCAGCGACGATGAAAGAAGAAGGATAATTCAAATCTGTGTTTCACCGCTATTCATGAACCAGAATGACTTCAATGCTCTGAAAAGATGCCTCTTGACAAGAGAACATGTCTATAAAATCTCTATTTAATTCACTCTCCTTATCATCACTTTTCACTTTTATTTCCAATTTTAAATTTATCTTCATTATCTTCAACTCCTCTCAAACTTCTTCAATGGCCTCTTCAAGCACTCCTAACAACATTAGGCTTCCAAAAGCTATCAAAAACTTTCTTTTTAATGTCCCGGAAGCTATCAAAGCTTACATCAACTATGTAAACTTTGGTAAAATTCATATGGGGAAATTTGCTATTTTTGAAGATTTTCCTACTTATGAAATTGAAAATCTTTTTCAACAATGTTCTATTCTTAGTGTAGTAGATAACAAAAAAATGATTTTGTATGTTATCCAAATCTTGTTAAGATGTTTTATGTGAATTTGAATCGTGGGTTTTATGACGGGCAAGATGGAATAATTTGAAGTAGTGTTAAAGGAACATAAATAGTTTTGGATTGTGAAATTTTAGGAAATATTTTGGGATGTAAGTATACCAAAATGAATCTCTCAAAATTTCTAATAAATGAAAATAATTGAGAGACATTTCATTACATCTTTGAAGGGGATGACAATTTTGAATTCAAAAATCGTTATTTTCGTCCAAAAGCAAGAATTGTTAACCTTCTTATTCAACACATCCTTATACCAAGATTGGGAAACTACAACAACCCAACTTTGAAAGTTTGCAAAGATCTTTTTTCAAATTTTGGAAATTATGATATCAATTGGGCTCAAATTATTTTGGATGAGCTAAGGCCCAAGAATTTTACTATGGGTGAAAACACATTATATCATGGAGTTTATCTCACTCGGATTTTTAATTACTTTGAAGTTGATTTCGAAAGGGAAGAATTTATAACTAGAAAAGTGTTCAACCATGGAAACATTTCCCTTATGAAAATTTCATTAGTGTTTCAACCATATGAAACACTTACGGAAAAGAAAGAAAGGCTTGCTCATGAAGAAATACAGGAAATAGAGGAAGAGGAAGAAGAAGAGGAAGAGGAAGGAATGGAAATTGAAGAGGAGGAAGAGGAAGATCAAGAAACTTCCTTAGAGAGTATTGAATATCCTACTAATCCCGCTAATCCATCCAATAATACCATTCTCAATAATCAAAGAATTGTAATGGAAAATCAAAAGACGCTCAAAAGATCAATGAGTAAGAAAATGGATAAGATTTCCACTAAAATCAACAAGTTCTTCGGGAAGTTAGCAGAAAGCTTGGACTATCGTCTTCTTTGTCTTCATCTAATTAGTTTTAGTTCATGTTATCTTGTTTGCTTCAAGTTCTATCCATGTATTTTCCTTTATTTTAGTTAATATTATATTATTTTATGTAATGTTGACTAGAATCATTAATGAAATCTTTTATTTTCTATTATTCAATTTCACTTGTCTCTGTAATTGCTTGTTTTTATATCATACAAATTTTAGTTGCATAGATTTGTTCATAGTATTCAAAACAAAGTAAATTGTCACTTTAGGCAGAGGCATGTCGACATTCCCCATCCCCATGTCGACATGCAACGGGCAGAAAGTAGTTGCAGTTTCAAATTTTAATTTCATGTAACTAACTTGTGTCTATTCATTTTAAACGACTTTCTACCCCTATTTTTACATGTTTCTTCCAGAATAAATTATCAAACTTCATTTCTAATCACTCCCTTTTATATTTCTTCCTATTTTATGAATTATGGCTTCTCCGATTAAGAATGTAAGAGATAATCTTGAGGAAACTCTCACTTCCTTCAAGAATATAGTTACATTCATATTTCGTAATCAAGGCCACTTAGAATTGAGTCAAATGCAGATGATCAAGGAGCAAGAGAGACATTTCGACGCTCTTCATTGGATGATCTCAGCTCTTAACAAGGACGATCTCGAAGGAAATCCACCAGTACTCTCGACAAAGATAAAAAGAATGGGATGCCATCAAAGCAGACCCTATCTTTGAAGAAGATGGATGCGTGGAAGTACCAAGTTATGTCTAGTCATTCTATATGTTATTTGTTTGATTAGATTGGTGTATTTTAAACTTGATTGACGTAACGTATTTAAAACATTTGGTGTGGTTTGTATATATGATTAGAATGAATAATTACTGTAAATATGACTGATGATTGATTTACTTCTGGATTGCACTTATGATCACTCTCGTGATCACATTTCACATTTATGATCACATTTCATACTTATGATCACACTTAGCACTTATTACACCTATTTATGGATTACTCTATTGTATTATGGTTGATTGTTATCAAGTTCAGGGAATAATTAGTATGTAATAACCCAAAAATTTTATTAAATACTTTAATTCATTTTATTTAAAACTTTGGTGTTTAATTATCCAAAATATGAATTTTGAAAATTTTCCAATAAAGTTTGGATTTTTGTTTGTAATTTCCTTTCCAAATATAACAAAATAAATAATTTTTATATAAATATATTTATATTTTTCATATATATTCATCTCTATTTTATCTTTCTATATTTTCCTTTTTTGACATTCATTTTATTACTTGAATTGTTATGTGTTTATATCTCTTATTTATTGCTTGGAAAATTTCAATGGATATACGTTATATTGTCTTAAAGGCATATTTTTTAAAATTTTATTTATTTTGTTCATTGAATGTCTCTTTGTATATACCTTTTAATTAATGGAATGGAAACAAATCAAATTGACGTATGTTACTTTGCTAAATTTGGTGTACGTTACATTTGCTTTATTTCTTACCTCTTTATTTGCCTATCTATTTATTTCCTACCATAGTTGTTTATAACTTATGTTATTTTCTATTTGTGTGTATACATTTTAATTTATTTATTTGGATGTTCATTTGTATATTTTGTATTTAATGGTTGGGGTACAAATCAATTAGTTGTACGTTACGTTGTTTTATTTTGGCATAAGTTTGTTTGGTTTTATTTCTTGCCTTTATTTGCTTAAGTCTATTTATTTACTGCCTTAGCCATTTACTACCTATTCCTAAAACCTTAGCCGCCTCCTCTATTACTAATTCACGTACAAAAACATTTTTCCCATATCTCATTTTATTTCCTAAGAGAAAATATTATAGATCTAAATATCCATGGGTTCTTCTTCCTCTTCTTTCTCTTTTTCATTTTTTTTCTTTGTTTCCTTCATGAATAGGCTCGGCCTCTACCTCCTTGCCAACCCCATCACCACTTGCATAGGGTGGAGCAAGGTTACGTCATCTTATCTCAATTATTTTCATTGTTTAATTCATCTAATCTTTTGTATTAAATCTACTTATGTATGTTGTATTTGTTTGTGTACATAAGTTGAAATCTTGGCCTCCTATCACTCAAGTTGAATCGTGCTTTGTCGTGCCTTTTGGGATTTACAAAGTTTGATCTTTGTGTTTGAATTGTTGCTTCAGCTTTAAAAAGGTGAGTATCCACTCTAGACATTGCATGCTTAAATTATTGTGAAATGGTGACAAGTGAATCTGTATAAATTGATATGTTATTCATACATTCTTGTGATATGTTATACGATGTTAAATGATGTTTATATATTTTTTACATCATCTAATATGTTATTATATGATATTCTGATCATTTTTATTTACTGTATCATTACTGCAAGTTCGCTATCACTATGGATTGAAATGATACATACCCGAACGGACTTTAGAATAAGGAAAAATCATTATGAGCTGAAATGATAGGCTCAAATAATTTTTATTGTGATTTCTATTGCATTTATTTTACTTGAGATTGCGGGTTTGAAATGATAGAACCCGGATTTTTCTTTTAAATTACGGATTGAAATGATACATATTCATTTCACTTGACCTAGGTTAGAAAATATTATACAGGCCCATGTTTATATTTTTTAATAATATATTCCTAAAGATTCATTAAGTGTTTGAATATTTTATGAAAGTTTGAAGTATTTTGAAATTATGAATATATGAAATTTTAACTTAATTTGATTGAATGCTTTAAATGGTAAAGGTGTAATTAGTTTTCCTATAAGTTAAAATTTTATAAGTCTATTATTGGTTTAAGAAATTTAAAGATTTTATTTATGATAAATATCTTAATAGTTAAATTTTGATTTAATATGGAATCTTAAGTATAATCTAGTAACTTTAATAAAGGTTATTTCATGAAATGGATTTGGTTTGCATAATAAATGATGTATTTTGGATACAATGAAATATAGTTTAATTTTTAGGAGTTGCAATGTCGGCGGTGATGGAATAGGTTTCCCTGGTTGTCAAAAAAATACACAGTCAAATTGGACTTTTGTAATAAATATTTAACTTAGAATCATAGTTATTTGAAGTATAAATGAATAAATTTGTAAAAAAATTGATTATTATGTTAACTATGGTAAAATATTTTATTTGTGAAATGGATATGTTTTGAAAAATGAATACTTATGATTTATATGGTAAACATGTAATTTTAATTAATGTGAAATTGATTAAGACAATAAATGCTTTTTATTGTGATAATAAAATGTAAGTTGAAAATGTACATTTGACATGAAGTTGTAATTAATGTGATATTGATAAAGACAACAAATGCTCTTTATTGTGATAATAAAATGTAAGTTAAAAATGTACATTTGACATGTAATTTTAATTAATGTGATATTGATTAAGACAATAAATGCGCTTTATTGTGATAATAAAATGTAAGTTAAAAATACACATTTGACATGTAATTTTAGTTAATGTGATATTGATTAAGACAATAAATGCTCTTTATTGTGAAAATAAAACGTAAGTTAAAAATGTACATTTGACATGTAATTTTAATTAATGTGATATTGATTAAGACGATAAATGCTCTTTATTGTGATAATAAAATGTAAGTTAAAAATATACATCTGGCATGTAATTTTAGTTAATGTGATATTGATTAAGACAATAAATGTTCTATATTGTGAAAATAAAACGTAAGTTAAAAATGAACATTTGACATGTAATTTTAGTTAATGCAATATAGATTAAACCAATACATGTTCTTTACTGTACTAATGAAATGCAAGTTAATAATATACTTTTAACTTAACATAAGGAATTTCAACTTTAAATAGGAAATACAGTAATTGAGTTTATTTAACTTAAAAGCATGGGTTATTTAATATCCAAATGAATTAATTAGTGTAATAAAATAGAAATGATAAAATAACTATGATAAGAATTGTAAGTATATAAATATTTGGATTATATAAAATGGTAAAGTGGAAAGTTTATACTATTTTGAAATAAACGATATGGTTTTGAAGTGGATATGATAATTTGGTTTTGAAAGTACATACTATTTTAAAATAAATGACATGGTTTGAAATGGATATAATATTTTGGTTTTGGAAGTATATACTGCTTTGAAATAAATATCCATGGGTTATAATAACAATTGGTTGGCAAAGAGACCGAGATCGGATATGGGCATACTCTCTGTCGATATCGAAAACCACTTTGACAACCGTATACACGGTGGAGATTCCAGAATGAAGTTGGATGGTGGCGACGTTCTATTGAGGTATATACGTGGACCCGACTCCCGTGAGTTGGCATAATGTGGCTAAAACATGAGCGATTGATGGGCTAATGAGGTAGCACCTTTGATCGGACACACTTCTTCGTATGTCATTCTATTACTTTGTGATTGATTGGTGCACACCTTTGACTTTTAGGAGTATGGCTCGAGGTGGGCGGTAGCTGCGCGCTATGCGTTACCACCGGCCCGGAAGCGCAATTGGTATATCTACCCTGGCATTGCCTAGTTGTGCCGTGTCACCTACCCTAGCGCGCCTTGTACGTTTTCGATTTGTGTCGTACCTATGGTGTATCCTCTGGTAGCCTCCCGATCAGGAGGTATTACGGTACTGTATAGACTACTGGCACTATGTATGTGTTAAGGTGGAAAATGTAAAGCCTTAACGCTATTTTAAAGTAAGTTTATTTTACTATAAACATTATTATAATAGCGAAATATTACTACATAGTAAATAGTTTAACTGATCCTTAGAGGATAGGCGGTCCCAAGCATCCTTTAAGTTACTTGTACCTATATTACAGTTCACTTGAGTTGGTTCACATTGTAAAGTATGTATGTCCTGAATCGAGTGTTTTATGTTTTGCTTTACGCTCGAGTCAGACTGAGTGATACAGCATTTGAGACTCACCTTTGGAGCTGGAGCTTCGCTTGAAGATCCAGCTATCTATTTCAATTTTCAGTATTCAGTTGATTCAAGTTATCCAGTTGATTCCAGTAATGTTTTCTGATTTGTACTTAATTATCATCTTGTTACTCCTATTGTATCTTGTTTAACTCTGATGATTTATATAGTAGCTTCATGAACTACTATCTCTTTTCTTCCGCTGCATTTTATTACTCTGTGTATGTGATCTATGATTTATTTATTTACTGTATGTTCTGAGTTTTGCCAAATTTATTTCTATAATTCCGTATTTTGAGCAATTTAAGTCCGACATGTGCGGATGCGAATGGTTGAAAATACCGAATTGTTACATAGTAAGAAGATTTTGTTGATGACAAAATGGGAGAAGTTATAAAATAGTAGTTGACTTGGAGTAAAGGGGAGTTATGATTGGAGCAAGGGGGAGTCATGGAGTAAGGGGAGTTATGATAGGAGTTATGGTATGGTAAGTTTATTTTATAAATACAGGTTGTCATCATCAAAAAAGGGAAGATTGTTAGGAACTGAGATGTTGGTTTTGATGATAACAACCTTTTTAAAATATATGCTAACACCATTATCTAGATAGATATGTATATGCAGGAACTATGCAGGATATACATACATACATACATATATATATATATATATATACATACATATATATATATATAAGCAGGTATTGATTACGAAAACTGATAAGTATAAAGACTCAAGACTCAAGATTCAGAATGGAGATATCAAGATTAAAGAATCTAGAGTATCAAGATCAAGATTTCAAGATAAGTGTCTAGTTTTTGTTAAAACTTCATAATAGCATGGAAATCTTCATTCCAAATTTCATTTGGGATGGAACCCATTTCTATCTTCTTAGTGGCTTACAAACCCACGACAAGTAGCTTACACACTTACGACAAGTGGCTTACAAACCCACGAGCATCCTAGTTTTATAGAAATTCTCGCGTCCTGATGTGATGAGATATTCTGCAGGAAGAAGCTTGTAAAACTACTTCAAAATGGTTTTTCAAAATTATTTTCAAAACTTCTTTTCAAGATGTTTTAGTCTTAAAATATTATTTGTTTTTGTATTTAAATAAACTCTAGTTTTAAACTTTGTTTGTTTTTAAAATTATCTTCTGATTTTTAAATATTCTTTATAATATATATACTTGAGATTTAAAGTCAAATTTATATATACATTCTAAAAATATATTTTTCTACTCTTCTTTATTTTAAAACATAGGAAAATTTGTTTATTTTACTCCAGAATCATTTCATCTTGTTTTCCTTTCAATATCATTTTCAAAACAAATTTTACAATATTTTTAACTAAGGGATGTCGACTTCATGGGATACCCCATGTCGACATGGTGGCCGTTAAATTCAAAAGTTTCAATTTTCAAAAGAAGGGTCTATCCGTTTAAATCTCTTCACGAATGGTCATGACCATTATTGGTCTATAAATAGCCTTCACAAACGAATTTTTTAACTAACTAATTTCTTATTTTCTTCACTCCTTCCTCTCCACAAATCCATATTCTAAAAAAATTCATATTTTTAAGATCGTGTTGAAATTCTACCAAATTCTCAAGTGAATCAAATTAGAATCTCATTCTTGTTTGATTCTCTGCCCTCTCTCGAAGATCAAAGTGATATTCAAAGTTACAGGATCAATTTGTAATCAATAGTTTATCGAGTCTCTCTATAAGGTGTGGTTATGCTTGGAAATCAATTGGGTGAACTTGTATCCCCTGAATCAAAAGAGTGTGCCCCGGACTCAAAGACAGGAGGGTACCTCAAGGCCTTTAGAAGTGGAGGATTGTAATCTCGACACTAGTATAATAAAAATCTATATGAGGTGTTTGCCTCTTGCAGGACTGGATGTAGGGTAACTCCGAACTTGTATAAAATCCGGTGTGTTCTTTCTTTTTACTGCTTTTTATTTACTTTCTATGTCTGTGTTTGATTCTGCGATTGTTCTGTGATTAAGTTCTGCATTTGTTTATATCATAATTTTAAAATTAGTCCATATAAGTCTTAGAATCCACTAAACACTATTCACCCCACCTCTAGTGTTAAATTAGCCTTAAGATCCTTAATCCGCACTCCCTTTCAGATGGGAGATTGATAAGCTCTCAGCCTCTACTCTAAAGGTCTTCCTCATATGCTTTCAAAGCTATTATAGGTTACCTCGATGGCCATTGTGACACGATATTCATTTTGTACCAACATGTTGCATGACTACACAATGCAATGGTCACAACCCGATAAACCCCCCATATGGAAACAAATAGCTAGCTTAGTAATAGGGCTGCACTATTAGCTATGCTCTTATGGACGGTATGTAGAGGATGGTTTGGGTAGATTTCAGAAAAAATCCATTTTAAGATCATAGTGTACCTATGAAGTCTATTAGATTATACTAGATTCAATATATTTAATTTAAATAAAATCCAATTTTATTTAGTTTTCCTATTTATTTAATGGGTTTATTAAAAAAAATTCATATAGATTACGAGTTTATCATCTTATACCCATATATGTATGGCTTGCATATGCAATATAATAATGTATGCATAGTACTTATATACGTATATAAACGTTAAGGGTTGCATCTTACATATACATTTGTCATTCATTTGTGCATTGGCGGCCTTGAAATATTTATTAAAAAAGACACACACACACATATATTATTTGGAAAAATAATTTTACATTAAATGAAATCAATTTTAAAATATTTAATTAATTTTGACTATGTCAGTAAAATTAAGTTTCAAATTTAGTATCCAAAATAGCTAATTTTGATAGTAAATTATTTTGATTCAAATATAGATTTATGAAAATATTGAAAATATTTTTTAACTAATTAAAATAAATATTTATAATTTAAACAATATATTATCATTTGATATATTTTTTAAGCATACATATTATATAAAACATAATATAAACAAAGTATGTAGTTTTTAATAAATTAAATATTAATTATACTAAATAAATTATTTTATTTCAACCAAAGATATTTTTAATTATAGTCCAAAACTATATTGCAATTTAAGAAATTAAATGTGTACATTTATACGTGCGTGTGTGTATACATATATATTAATATAAAACTTATTAAAATAGTTAAATATGAATATATTTATAATATATAAAATTTATATGTATAAGTTTGAAAATAATTTTTTAAATTGAAATATAATTTATATATACATATATATATATATATATATAATTTTATAAAAATATTTTGAATATATTACTATATATATGTGCGTGTATAGTTATAAACAGTATATATATCCACGTATATTGTAACGATCCTAAATTTTGAACAATTTAAATTGAAAATATTTAATTAATTTTAAATATTTGAATGATGATTTAAAATTGAATTCCAATAAAACTATGAATTGGCGATTAAATTTTAGAATTTAATCTATTTAAAGTTGAATAGAAATTTGAATTTAACTTTGAAGTTTGAAATTGAATATTGGATTTGTATTGAAATTCAAACAAATGACTTAGAAGAAAATAAATTTGGATACAAGAATTATTTATTTAAATTGATAAATGGATGGTTAGTTAATAATATTTTTCTTTAGCTTAAATAAAAAGGGACAAAATTTTAATCAATAAAATAAAATAAATTAATACACTTAGTTAAAATTTTAACAACAAAAATAATACAAAACAATTGAACATAAAATGAAAGAAATAATATATAATTGTATAATAATAAATCAAAATAAAAGTATAATTTTATATATAATATAAAAAAATAAAATAAAATAAAATAATAAGTTATACATTACCTTACTTCGTTCAGCTGTAAACATGCCTTCAACTACGCCGTTTTTCACGCCTTCCTCCATACCCTAAATCACGTTCTCCTCTGCATAATACACGAATCCCCTTCCCCTATCATTTCATTTTCATACGAAAAAAAAGAAAAGAAAATAAAAAAAATGGCGTCTTCGTCTTCCTTCAACCATTAGGGCTTCAAGGCGTTCGTCGCCGCCTCTGATTGCTCAAAGATTTCTGCTTCAATTCGATTCGTCTCTTCGTTCGCCTTCACAAAATTGGGGGCTTCGACCTTGTTTCGATTGTGCTGTGCTCAGTACTCTTCGGCTGTTTCGATTTTGAAAGGTGAGTTTCTCCTCATGATTAATCTTCATGCAAGTTTTTAGATTTGTTTTGAAGTGAATGCTTGGTTGCATGCTAGGAATTGTGGGTTATGCATTATCAGTTGCTCGGATAAATTAATCTAAACTGTTGAACCAATAAGTACTTGATTGCATGCTTTGTTTTGGTGGTTTGTGGTTTTCAGTTGCTCGGTTAAAATTGAATTCTAGACTAATAAGAACAGATGACTCACTGCATGATTGTTGTTGGTTGTTCTTTTGCTATGAATTGCTCTGTTAATTTGTTATTTAAACTGATAAGAGCAGATGCTATTGTTTTAAGTTTAAACTGATAAGAGCAGATGCTATTTCATGTTCTGTTTTAAACTGTTAAGAACAAATGCTATTTGTTTTGTTTTAAAATTGATAAGAACAGATACTATAATTTTGATTTAAATTGATAAGAGCAGATGCTATTTGGTTTTGTTTTTAAAACTAACAAGAACAGTTGCTATTTGATGCTTGTTTTTTCAACTGATGAGGGTATATGCTTTTGATTTCACTTGCTGATAATTTGATTTTATTTTTAAACTGTTGGGAACAGATGCTAATTGATATTGTTTTCTTAAAACTGTTAAGAACAAATGCTATTTAAATTTTAATTGTAAACTAATAAGGACAGATGCTATTTCATATTTGTTTTAAACTGTTGAGAACAGATTCTACCCAATATTTGATATGTGTTTTAAATTGATAAGAACAGATGCTACTTAAATGTTGTTGAACTAAGTAGCATGCATTTTGTGGTCTGCCTTGTTGCTAAGTCATTTCTGTTGACATGTTGTTGCATTCCTCTCTTGTAAACCTGAGAGTTGAGTTTTTTTTTTAAAAAAAAAAATCTGGGAAAACTCAAATTTTTAAAAGCTATGTTTTAAATTAAAGTATAGTTGAATTAAATTCAAGTGAGTAAATCAATGATTTAAAAACAGTTTCTACTTTTAAAACCAAGCCATCTGGATTTTGCAGAAATTTAAGTTTAATTTGAAATGTTGTTCAAACAACAAAATCAAAACCAGTGATTAGTAAAATAAAAATGAATAATAACAACTACCCTATTCTTTCTTTTGGCAAGTAAACATGACTATTTATAGGTTGTTTGAAATTCCATATGTGCATGAGTTTGAATTTGCTTGATTTTATTCACTGTCTCATTGCAGTTATCTTGGTTCAAAACTGATAATTGCTATTGGCATTTTATTTTGCTTGTTACTGTGTTGCCCTATCACTAGTGTACTCACTCATTTGAGTTTGTATGCTGTTCACTTGATAGTAATCAAGTCTGAATTGCTATGGTTTCGTCTACGAACTACTTCAATTTTGCCTTGCTTTAACAGTGACTTCGGTCACTTTGATTCTGCAGATGCTATTTAAATTTTAATTAAACTAATAAGAACAGATGCTATTTGTTTTGTTTTAAAATTGATAAGAACAGACACTATTTGGAGTTTAATTTAAACTGTTAAGAACAGATGCTATGCCAAAAACTTTGCTTGTTTGGGTTGTTGCTGCATGAGATGGATGTGAATTTATTTATATTGTGATGGATACTGCACTTGCATATGGCACTGCAGTGAGTTAATGCTCCAGGTTTTGATGTTTGGGTTGCAGAGTTTTGCCTCGGGTAGGGTCTCGAGTTAATTGGGAAAAAACTCGAAGCAAGAGGAATTTTGACTCGAAGTCAAATAGGGTTGCTTGAGTTTGCTTTGTTTCAAATTGTAAATAACAGAGCTGTTCTTCAAAATTAAATTTGAAATTGAATGAAATTTGAATCTGAAGATGAATTCAAAATATTTGAATCCTGAGGTTGAAATAATTTGAATACAGAAATTCAATTTTGGGTTTAAATGAAAAATAAATTAAAGGAGTAGAAACAGGAAACTGTTTCTAGATTTTAAGATTTGATATAAATTACAAACTAGAAAGTTAACTTTGGATTTTAAACTAAATTTAATAATGAATTTAAATAAGTTTAAATTCTGTTCTTTTGAAATTATTTAAATTCTGGAAATTTTCAAAGTTTAAGTTTTTTTTTAATAAACCAGAAACTATTTTCTGTTTTAAATGTAAAGGAAAATTTAAAATTTGCAGGGTGGAGCTCTGCATTGTTGTCACTTGGTCTGTTTTCACTATGGTTTCATGTTTAGCTTTGCGGTTTGGTTTCACTTTGCATTTTATCGCGGTGACACTTGTTCTCTGTTCACTTGTATCATTGGTTATGTAGCAGTATTCATTGTTGATTGTTCCCACTCACTGCTGCATATTGTTCATCAGTTCATTTTTATCCGTTCCCTATGTTGTTTGCAACTGTGTTGCACTTGTATCACTGGAATTTGCATTTTTGTCTGCATATTGGTTTGTTTGTACTTTGGTTGTCACTGGAGTATTTGAGTTGGGCTTGCCTGTTTAGTTGAGTTGCAGGCTTTGACTTCTGATACCCTGACCATTTCATACTTGTATATTTGCAATGCTCGGCTTGAATTTATTCTCGGCCTTCATGTGCCCTTTGTGCATTGTGTTTTGTATCATTGGGCTGGTGCTGTTGTAGTGAGCTCTGTACTTCACCATACTGTTGAGTTTCCTTTGGGATTGAACTTGAGCATTTCTTTGCAGTGATTTGTCTTTCTTTGCACTTGCACACTTGCTCTTGTTGGCCACGCACACGTGTTGGCGAGGCAGTGCACATGTGTGCAAAGTATACGTGTGTACTGCAGCCACACGGGATTGACAGAGAATAAAAAATTTGAAGTTGTTAATATAAAAATCCATAATAGATTTAAATTGATTCATGTGATTCATCATCTCTGTTACCATTTTATTCAGTTCATTACAAATTTATTTACTTGAGTTAAGATTAATCCTGACTCGAGTGTTTTGTGTTTTGCAATTAACGCTCGGGTCAGACCGAGTATTTTTACAGCTTGAAGATTTTCAGGCCGCGAAGTTAGAGAGAGGGGATTTCGGCATTCACTAAAGTTTTAAAGAGATTTTTCTTGTATTTAATAAAAGATATATTCCGCTGTATAAAAATTTAATGCATTGTACAAACTCTGTATATAAAAGAAAAATTCATTTATGAATAATATTATGATTATTCTGTGATTCTGTGGCTGATTCTGTTTAAACTTTATAAACTGAACAACAATCCGTCATTTTGAACGTTTCGAGTTGGTTTAATTACCGACTAGAGGCGGTCAGAGCGGCGGGTCGTTACAAAAGTGGTATCAGAGCTTTGGTTTACTCAAAGCTCAGTTTATGATGTTTAATACGAATAGTTACTAGAACCACTATAAAGAAAGTGCTTTTCAAATTTAAAGAAGTATAAAATTGTTTTCTTTAAAATAAAAGGTATTTTGAAAGTTAGAATTATTTTGAAATTTCCCCTCTCTAAATTTAAGTGCGATAGTTTATATTCGGTGAGGTCTCATTAGATTTGAGTTTCGATCATTCGGAAACTCATTATCGAATTATTGAGATCTATGAAAAATAACATATGAGTTAAGTGAACTAGTGAATTAATGAATTGGTTTAAATTGGTTTAAATCGAATAACTTGAATATTTCAAGTAATAATTGTGAAATAAAATGATATTTCAATTTAGTTATAGCCAAGAGGATAATTAAACTATAACTTGAGAATTTGATTCTGAATTCTTTTGGAAATTGATTTCAAATGTGGTGAAGAATTATTTAGTAAATAAATGAATTATAAGTATTTAACTTATAATATGAACTTTTGGTATATAACTGAGTTATATAAATTGAATTGAATTAACAAAGAAGATTTATAAATCAAAGTTTTATAAATAGAAATGGAATTTGTGAAGATTGTTTATAAATTCGAAACCAATTGAATTTGATAAATGAAAAATAGAAGTTATTAAAGAAGATATATTCGTGATTTTGGACAGCAAATTATCCTTTAAGTTAAATATTGTTATAGTAAATGTTGGTTGGGAATTTTATCCACGATTTTGGACAGTGGATAATCCTTTAAATAAAAAGTGTAGAAACACTGAATTGAATAGAAAAGTATATTCACGATTTTGGACAGTGAATATATTATTGAATAAAACAGATATGTTTTAGAGAAGTGATATTATGAAATGAAATTTAATTGTTGATTTAACTGTATGAATCAAACTGAGTTTGATGTGAAGTTTATATTTCAAGCTTAAAACTATTGTCTAAAATAGTTAATGTGGAAATATGAATTTAATGGAACTAAATCGATGAATGATTTACTAAAGAACTAGTTGACTATTTTTTTTTGAAATAGAAAGTAAATGCAAAGTTCAAATAGAATTTAAATTTCAAATTTGAAGTTGTCAACATGATAATCCATTATAGGTTTAAATAGACTCAGTGATGAATTTGAATTTAAACGTGCGGAGAATTAAATTAAGTGAAAAACTTAATATTGAAAAGTTGAAATCGGTTTAAAACTGATATTGTGAAAGGTATGAGGAATTCAAACTATGAATTAAGTTGAAGTTGAAAAAGTTAATAGTTTTAAAGATGTTTTAAAATGCATTAACTATCGAATGCATAGATTTCAACATTCAATTGTTGAAATAGGCATTTCGAGAAATAAGGAAATGGTGGACTATAACACTGTTGTTATAGTAAATGGTTTCCGGAAGGAAATGTTGTTTATAGTATTGGGATTTATATATCTATCTTAAATCCGAATCCCTATACTAGTGATTTTGAGTTGTCGTAACGATGTTTTACGCAACATTCGTTTTAACTCAAATAAATGTGTTTAAAAGAATGATTTCCTTAAAGAAAGAAATATATACTTAATTTTGATTCAAGTATATTGAATATTTTTCAAAGTGTTGAAAATAAAAGATTTGTGAATTACTTATTATTGAATAAGTATGGAAATATTTTCCAATATGAAATGAAAGGTTTGAAATTTTATCTTTTAAAGATAAATTGAGAAATGAATATTTGAAATTAGTTTCAAATGGCTAAGTGTGAAAATTATATATCTTGTAAAGATATTATTTTGAGAAATGTGAACAATTAGTTCAACTTGGAAATTTTTGAAAGGATTGAATCTTGAGTTAAAATTGAGTTTAACTTTGACACCAAAAATAATATAAGTTCAGCTTTGAATTTTGGATAGTCGATTGGGATTGTATGTCTAACATTGTGAATTGATGACATAGCATTTGATCTCTATTAAATATATATCTGTGGTGGCGGAGAATTTATTCTTTTAGCTTAACACCCTTCTCTGAGACGTACGAGCTTAGAGGTTATATATCGATAGACATCAATTATGTGTTGAGAATTGACGATGTAACGTGAAATCCAAATCGAATGTGAAGTCGATAATGAATTGGATTGTGAATGTGAATTAGGTTTGAGATAACCTTAAATTTTCAAATCGATTTAGAGGAAAATTTTAAACGTGATGGAAAATTGGAATCCTCTATTTGTTGTGAATGTGAATTGAGTTTTCGTAACTTATATATGTGAATATAATCGAAAACCATCAGTTTAGAAAGTCATTATTATGAAAATCCTGTGTAGGGTTACATAGATATGATAAGTACGAAATGTGAAATGAAGTACTATATGTATATGACATATGTTTTCTAAAAACTGAGGATATGGAAATGTACCTTCCATTTATTATGTGTGAAAGTGATCGGAACTCGGTGGAGTGTCCATTGTAAATCGTAGCTACGTAGAATTCCATTAGTGGAATGTCCAATGGGACTGATTTGATATCCCCCACGATGGATCATCGTGTTTGGGATTATGTGATTGATGCTGGCGTAATTCGTGGGGTGTGATGCCTACAGTTACAAGCGATTCCACTGAGATAGTGGCGCAACCGCCGAGTAAACCGCGATCTGGAAACCGAAGCGTAATTCGAGGGGCGTGATGCCTAAGGCTACGAGCGATTCTACTGAGATAGTAGCGTAACCGCCGTGTGGACCGCGATCTAAGGTGATAACCATGGCGAAATTCAGGAGTGATGAGAAATCTGAGATTACAAGCGATTCTACTGAGATAGTAGCGAAACCGCCGGGTAAACTGTGATCCATGGGGGAACGGACTTTCCATATCCATTTTTAAAAGAATTTTTAAAAAGTATTTTCACTGGGAGTTGAAGCAAGTATGTTTAGTACTTGGAGATTTTTAGTCTTGCGCCTGGCCAGCGTATGCCTAAAGTCTGTGAGAACGACGATGGACTTGTTAAACTTTGAGTTATCAAGTATTTTTAAACTTTGAACAGAAAATCAATAATCTGAAATTAGAATTACATAATTCTAACTTAATGAATTAAGGAAGAAGATCTTTAAAATATCTTGAAAGTCCACAGCTTTGGATAAGATATATTATGCAAATATTTAGCATGAAAGATTTAAAGTTTAAAAATCTGAGTTTTGTAAGTCAAAAAAAATTGGTAAAAGACTTTTGTGTCTTGATTATTGAAATTGACGAACAAAACTATTGAAATGAAATAAATGGAATGAATTCTATATTTATTTGCGAATTTGAAACTTGGTAAAATTATGTAGGATATAAATATCGGTGAGATTTTAGCAATCGTTTTTCCTAACTTATAATTTCGGGACGAAATTCTTTTAAGTAGGGGAGATTGTAACGATCCTAAATTTTGAACAATTTAAATTGAAAATATTTAATTAATTTTAAATATTTGAATGATGATTTAAAATTGAATTCCAATAAAACTATGAATTGGCGATTAAATTTTAGAATTTAATCTATTTAAAGTTGAATAGAAATTTGAATTTAACTTTGAAGTTTGAAATTGAATATTGGATTTGTATTGAAATTCAAACAAATGACTTAGAAGAAAATAAATTTGGATACAAGAATTATTTATTTAAATTGATAAATGGATGGTTAGTTAATAATATTTTTCTTTAGCTTAAATAAAAAGGGACAAAATTTTAATCAATAAAATAAAATAAATTAATACACTTAGTTAAAATTTTAACAACAAAAATAATACAAAACAATTGAACATAAAATGAAAGAAATAATATATAATTGTATAATAATAAATCAAAATAAAAGTATAATTTTATATATAATATAAAAAAATAAAATAAAATAATAAGTTATACATTACCTTACTTCGTTCAGCTGTAAACATGCCTTCAACTACGCCGTTTTTCACGCCTTCCTCCATACCCTAAATCACGTTCTCCTCTGCATAATACACGAATCCCCTTCCCCTATCATTTCATTTTCATACGAAAAAAAAGAAAAGAAAAGAAAAAAAATGGCGTCTTCGTCTTCCTTCAACCATTAGGGCTTCAAGGCGTTCGTCGCCGCCTCTAATTGCTCAAAGATTTCTGCTTCAATTCGATTCGTCTCTTCGTTCGCCTTCACAAAATTGGGGGCTTCGACCTTGTTTCGATTGTGCTGTGCTCAGTACTCTTCGGCTGTTTCGATTTTGAAAGGTGAGTTTCTCCTCACGATTAATCTTCATGCAAGTTTTTAGATTTGTTTTGAAGTGAATGCTTGGTTGCATGCTAGGAATTGTGGGTTATGCATTATCAGTTGCTCGGATAAATTAATCTAAACTGTTGAACCAATAAGTACTTGATTGCATGCTTTGTTTTGGTGGTTTGTGGTTTTCAGTTGCTCGGTTAAAATTGAATTCTAGACTAATAAGAACAGATGACTCACTGCATGATTGTTGTTGGTTGTTCTTTTGCTATGAATTGCTCTGTTAATTTGTTATTTAAACTGATAAGAGCAGATGCTATTGTTTTAAGTTTAAACTGATAAGAGCAGATGCTATTTCATGTTCTTTTTTAAACTGTTAAGAACAAATGCTATTTGTTTTGTTTTAAAATTGATAAGAACAGATACTATAATTTTGATTTAAATTGATAAGAGCAGATGCTATTTGGTTTTGTTTTTAAAACTAACAAGAACAGTTGCTATTTGATGCTTGTTTTTTTAACTGATGAGGGTATATGCTTTTGATTTCACTTGCTGATAATTTGATTTTATTTTTAAACTGTTGGGAACAGATGCTAATTGATATTGTTTTCTTAAAACTATTAAGAACAAATGCTATTTAAATTTTAATTTTAAACTAATAAGGACAGATGCTATTTCATATTTGTTTTAAACTGTTGAGAACAGATTCTACCCAATATTTGATATGTGTTTTAAATTGATAAGAACAGATGCTACTTAAATGTTGTTGAACTAAGTAGCATGCATTTTGTGGTCTGCCTTGTTGCTAAGTCATTTCTGTTGACATGTTGTTGCATTCCTCTCTTGTAAACCTGAGAGTTGAGTTTTTTTTTTTAAAAAAAAAAAATCTGGGAAAACTCAAATTTTTAAAAGCTATGTTTTAAATTAAAGTATAGTTGAATTAAATTCAAGTGAGTAAATCAATGATTTAAAAACAGTTTCTACTTTTAAAACCAAGCCATCTGGATTTTGCAGAAATTTAAGTTTAATTTGAAATGTTGTTCAAACAACAAAATCAAAACCAGTGATTAGTAAAATAAAAATGAATAATAACAACTACCCTATTCTTTCTTTTGGCAAGTAAACATGACTATTTATAGGTTGTTTGAAATTCCATATGTGCATGAGTTTGAATTTGCTTGATTTTATTCACTGTCTCATTGTAGTTATCTTGGTTCAAAACTGATAATTGCTATTGGCATTTTATTTTGCTTGTTACTGTGTTGCCATATCACTAGTGTACTCACTCATTTGAGTTTGTATGCTGTTCACTTGATAGTAATCAAGTCTGAATTGCTATGGTTTCGTCTACGAACTACTTCAATTTTGCCTTGCTTTAACAGTGACTTCGGTCACTTTGATTCTGCAGATGCTATTTAAATTTTAATTAAACTAATAAGAACAGATGCTATTTGTTTTGTTTTAAAATTGATAAGAACAGACACTATTTGGAGTTTAATTTAAACTGTTAAGAACAGATGCTATGCCAAAAACTTTGCTTGTTTGGGTTGTTGCTGCATGAGATGGATGTGAATTTATTTATATTGTGATGGATACTGCACTTGCATATGGCACTGCAGTGAGTTAATGCTCCAGGTTTTGATGTTTGGGTTGCAGAGTTTTGCCTCGGGTAGGGTCTCGAGTTAATTGGGAAAAAACTCGAAGCAAGAGGAATTTTGACTCGAAGTCAAATAGGGTTGCTTGAGTTTGCTTTGTTTCAAATTGTAAATAACAGAGCTGTTCTTCAAAATTAAATTTGAAATTGAATGAAATTTGAATCTGAAGATGAATTCAAAATATTTGAATCCTGAGGTTGAAATAATTTGAATACAGAAATTCAATTTTGGGTTTAAATGAAAAATAAATAAAAGGAGAAGAAACAGGAAACTGTTTCCAGATTTTAAGATTTGATATAAATTACAAACTAGAAAGTTAACTTTGGATTTTAAACTAAATTTAATAATGAATTTAAATAAGTTTAAATTCTGTTCTTTTGAAATTATTTAAATTCTGGAAATTTTCAAAGTTTAAGTTTTTTTTTTAATAAACCAGAAACTATTTTCTGTTTTAAATGTAAAGGAAAATTTAAAATTTGCAGGGTGGAGCTCTGCATTGTTGTCACTTGGTCTGTTTTCACTATGGTTTCATGTTTAGCTTTGCGGTTTGGTTTCACTTTGCATTTTATCGCGGTGACACTTGTTCTCTGTTCACTTGTATCATTGGTTATGTAGCAGTATTCATTGTTGATTGTTCCCACTCACTGCTGCATATTGTTCATCAGTTCATTTTTATCCGTTCCCTATGTTGTTTGCAACTGTGTTGCACTTGTATCACTGGAATTTGCATTTTTGTCTGCATATTGGTTTGTTTGTACTTTGGTTGTCACTGGAGTATTTGAGTTGGGCTTGCCTGTTTAGTTGAGTTGCAGGCTTTGACTTCTGATACCCTGACCATTTCATACTTGTATATTTGCAATACTCGGCTTGAATTTATTCTCGGCCTTCATGTGCCTTTTGTGCATTGTGTTTTGTATCATTGGGCTGGTGCTGTTGTAGTGAGCTCTGTACTTCACCATACTGTTGAGTTTCCTTTGGGATTGAACTTGAGCATTTCTTTGCAGTGATTTGTCTTTCTTTGCACTTGCACACTTGCTCTTGTTGGCCACGCACACGTGTTGGCGAGGCAGTGCACATGTGTGCAAAGTATACGTGTGTACTGCAGCCACACGGGATTGACAGAGAATAAAAAATTTGAAGTTGTTAATATAAAAATCCATAATAGATTTAAATTGATTCATGTGATTCATCATCTCTGTTACCATTTTATTCAGTTCATTACAAATTTATTTACTTGAGTTAAGATTAATCCTGACTCGAGTGTTTTGTGTTTTGCAATTAACGCTCGGGTCAGACCGAGTATTTTTACAGCTTGAAGATTTTCAGGCCGCGAAGTTAGAGAGAGGGGATTTCGGCATTCACTAGAGTTTTAAAGAGATTTTTCTTGTATTTAATAAAAGATATATTCCGCTGTATAAAAATTTAATGCATTGTACAAACTCTGTATATAAAAGAAAAATTCATTTATGAATAATATTATGATTATTCTGTGATTCTGTGGCTGATTCTGTTTAAACTTTATAAACTGAACAACAATCCGTCATTTGAACGTTTCGAGTTGGTTTAATTACCGACCAGAGGCGGTCAGAGCGGCGGGTCGTTACATATATATATATATATATATATATATATATATATATATATATATATATATATATATGTATGTATGTATGTATGTATGTATGTATGTGTAGTTATAAACGGTAAATAACATATAATAAATCATATAAAATCAATTTTATAATAATATAAAATATATATGGCGAAAAATATGTTTTTTTAACTTTGTACAAATATTTAAATAGAAATTTGAGTAATATAAACATATCGATGTAAAACAGTGATAGGTAGAAGAAGATGGCTTTTCCACATACAAAATCATTATATTATATTATATATATAGACACACATACGCATACTTATATATATTTCACATGATGAATATGATATAAAATAAAAATGAGATTTAATATCTCGGTGATGTAGCCTTTGAACAAGCGTTGATTTATGGGGCATCTTAGATTAACCTTGAACTTGGACATTGCAATAGCCTGGAGTAGTACTACTTATATTTAATTTGATGTGTTATTGCTTTAAATATTTTTGGCCAAAGGGGGTAACAATGGAGTTCACGGCCATGAAGGGAGCAAGGCATTTAAACGTGAAAAAGTGAGGGGTTTGGTTGTTAAAATAGAGAAAGGGAAGGAGATAAATTCTCCCCCTTTTAGTAATTCTGCTTTTACTAATTATAGATCCTGAGCTTGAATTCTAAAATAAAAATATTCCCTTCTCTCCTCAAGTCATGGCTTGTCATATAATGGTCTATGTGGACCATCAAACACTCCAAACCCGTTTTGTAATTATCATTACGTAAATCGTATTCAAATACAAATATCATATATTGATACGTGTGTGTGTGTGTGTGTATAGCTTCTATATATGCATCCAATTAATTATTAAGGATACCCAGAAAATGTAGGATTGATTTCACCGTAGAGGGGGAGGTTGAATAGGGTGATACTATCAATTATAAAAATTTAATGCAGAAGTATAAAATAATTTCAACACAGATATAGTAGAATCATAGCAACACAGATAATAGCAGAATAAAAAATACAGAAATAGAACAACACAGTATTTACCAAGCTTCGACAAAACCTTGCCTACATGTTGCTCCCAAGGTTTCTACTAGAAATTAAGTAGTCAGACGCTTACACACGTAAACTCGCGACACCCGCAATCGACTAATTTAACTCTACGATCAAAACCCTACCACAACTCAGCCACTGAGTTGCGAATTCTCGAACTACACCATCGTAGTTCATCCCTAGTCACATGACTAGACTTTACAACTGTTTAAAAGAAAAATACAAATTTAAAAACAATTCAAAAATCAAAACCCTAATTTTAAAAATAAAGCCCAAATATAAAGGCCGGCCCAAAAACAAAATATAGTAAAAAATGTCCCCTTTATCTCTTTGTTTCTTCAGCCCGTTCCTTTTCTTTTTTTTGCGATTATGGTTCCTTCATTCCTCAATTAGGGATTTGTGATGAAGTCGTCGCTTTGTCGAATTTATTGTTGATGCTTCGATTTCTTTCTTTAATCACTTAGATTGTTCACTGCTGCTTCAATTTAGTCGAGTTCGATTGTTAAAAATGGTATGTGATTTTATTTTTCCAGTTTGCTTATGCTCGATTTGTTTTGAGTGTTAATGATTTATTGTTCGTCTGTTTTACTTGAACTCGAATAATTAATCTGCCAATGATGATCGGGTTTAAATAGGATTCTAAATCCTATAATTTCATTCGTTTACTTCTGATTTGAATTCGTCAGTGAATTTGTTCCGTCGTTCGATTTAGCTTGAATGTTGGCGATTCCTTTAGACTACTTCAATTTCGTATATTTTCTTGCTTGATTATCATGGCTTGTTTGGTCTTTGATTACATGTTACCATATTGATTCTGATTTGTTCAAACTTGCCTTGGTCACCATGGCTTTGATTTTAGCTTGTTCGATTTTTCTTGATCATCACGACTTTGATTTTTGGCTTGACATTGATTCCGTTCTTCATTGCCTGTTGACTTCGGTCACTTTGATTATGTGATTTTTGCTTGACATTAATTCCGTTCTTCATTCCCTGTTGACTTCGGTTACTTCGATTATGTGATGATATTTAAGACACCTCTGTCTTTGTTCGAAACTGCTACTTGACTTGATTCCAATCTTTGCTGCCTTCGATTATGATGTTTGAATTTTTTGGCTGCACTTTGGTTGATTGACCTATCCACTTTGTTTCACTATTGGTCTGCACTGCTTAATTGGATGTCTGGTCTTGGTCGTTTAATTTATGCATAGCATATATACGTGTACATACATTCTGCTACTGAAGTTTGGTTGATTGCACTGTCTACTTTGTTAAAAAGTGTTGAATGTTCTGTAGTATTTTTGACCCGATGCTTGATCACTTGTAGTTGTATATAAATGCATGTGTGTTTGCATTTACTTTACTTGAGTTTGCACTAGTTTGAGAGCCTGGACTATTTTTTTGGTTTGGCACTTGCATTTGAGTTGTATTGTGCTTGTGCCTGGTCAAGTTGAGTTTAAAACTTCTTTCTTATATCAGGTCTGTTTGCCTCTATGCCTTCATGTGTCTATTCATTTGAACTGAACTGTTTGTGGTCTCTATTGCAAGTCACCATGTGTACACATGCATATGCATGTATGTGTATATATGTTGTTGAGACTTTTTCATAAACTAGTTGTCTTTGATTTTGATTTAAAAGTACGCTCTGAATATTTGTCTTGAGTTATTTGTGTGCTTCATGGTAGATTTGGCTCTGCTTGGATATTGAAATTGATCATTTTACGTTGTACATGTTGCTAAGTCCGGTTCGGTGGTCTTGTTCCACTTGCTGTTCTCTGGGCTTTGCTGTTGAGGCTACTGCACCATGTAGTAGCTTTGCTTGCATATATGTATTCAATTTATCATTGACTTGTGTTCATGTAGATGCTGTTATGCTTCAGTTTTTGTTGTATGACATTTGAACCTTTGACTGTTGAGGCTACACCATTGACTACTGGGGCTTTGATTCGCTGTTGCATTGCTTCGAGTCAGGTTCCATTGGTCGTTGTTAGACTTCATATAGTCTAGTGGCTTCACTTTGGTATTTGTAGTTTTCATTTCTGTTTAGTTGCCACTGAAGTTCAAGTTCTCTGGTTCAAGTAATTTTGGAATTTGTGTGTTGTCCACTACCTTTTGTACTTGTTCATTTTCAATTTTGGACTGGTCGAGTTGTTTTTAGTTGTCTTGACCATTTTATAGAACTTTTACATTTTGATTACACCTTTGTTGAATCCAGCTTTTAGCTCGAGGTTGACATGGTGCTCATGTCATGACTTTATTTGCATTTGACTTGAGTTGAACCCGGCTTTTGATTGGGTTTGACCTTGTGCTCACCTGTCCCTATAGTTTTATCAAGTGTATATCGATGTGCATGGTTGTGGCATGTACAGTGATACTCTGTGCATGTCACAAGTTGTTCGTGTATGATGAATTCAAAATTAAATGATAACAAACAACCTAAATAATTAAGGCGGATAATATTTTCAAAATATCATTTTATTTTTCACTATAAAAATTATTTCTTTTTCAATTTTACTACGTCAGTGTGTATTTTGCAGATAACTCGGATGTTGGATTCAATCTAGAATAGAGTTGAAGATCGAATATGAGTGAAAGAGTGATATGTAGTGAGGTGCAAATGTAAATGGTTATGATGTAATCAAAATTGTACTGTAATTGAAATTGTGTGTGTGTGTGTGTATATAGTGGGAGCTCAAATTTGTACTATTCAAAATTGTAATAAATATTTGTTTGAATAAAATTTCTATTTAAATTTAAATTTTGTGTTATTTTTTTTATTTAGAAAATTTATTTAATTATGTAGAAATAAAATAGTACATTAACAAATACATTGAATATATATATATATGTTTATTATCATTAAACAAAAATCATATACTAGCATATTCAACAGAAAATACTAATAGCATGCAATACATCAAATAAGTAATAACTAATGTTTCATAAATATTAATTTAATTAATTTATAACAATTCATAAACCAATTAAATTGTATTATATTTCAAAGGATTCACCAATATGTTTATGCGGTTTATAATTTTGAGTTCAGCCAGCGATTATTTACACCAATTCTCTTTGTTAACTATCATATTAGGAAATGTAAAATTTAATTTTGGTTAAAATTACAATGTCATCTATACTTACTCAGTTAGTCCATAAAAAAGTTCTTGGTTCAATAATAATATTTATTATAAATCATACTACTCTAGCCAAAGATTTTGACGTTGAATTGGCTATAGTTGGTCGTGATACTAACATCATACATCCAAGGGGACAATTTCTCTGCTGAATAATATTTCAATTCCAAAGCTTCAACTCAGACCCCAACTATTATTGCTCGATGGTCTCCATGCCATGATTTAACTATAATCAAAGTGGAATATCCACATTGAAGGCTCAATAGCACTCTCATGTAACATTCTCATTCTTGTTTGGCCTAGTTGTTATTAACAAACATGACACTCTTGGATGAGCCATTTCATAGTTATCCAATATATATCAGCACATAATCCTTAGTTTCCTAAATAGCCATGAGTATGCACTTTCTAACTTTTGGAGAGCTCTTAATGAATGTATTGATATCCTCTCTTGAAACAACTTGACTAGGAAAATTTAAAAGAATATGTTACTTTATATTGTGTTAATTTTCTCATGATTACAACTTTTTATAACAATTGTTTCTTAACATACTACTTGAGGAATTTATAATTAATATACTTTAAATTAATTACTTAACTAATTATATCACAATATGACTAAGTATATAATAGAAATCAATTACCTTTATTACGAACAAGATTGTTTATAGAGTAAGGTATATGTAACAAATTATGTAATTGCCCCGAAGCATAAACCCTAACTCTCTCAATCTTCTAATTGCATTTGGGGTCTGTTATTCGGCTTTTAACCCAGCAGAATCCAAAGGAAGTCGGAATAGCTTCGTCAAGTCAAAACAGCTTAAGAGCCAACCAAAGAGACTAGAAGAACTAACCAAGAAGGATCAGAGAACAAAGAAAAGAAAACATACTAAGGTGATGGAGCACAAGTGAACCATAAGGATAACTTGTAGGTTGACTAATCCTCTTACATCAATGACCAATAGGTATTCTAGCAATAGTGGTTAAGTTATATCGAATTCCAAGTTAGTTAGATTGAGAAGTAAGCATTCGTCTAATTCAATCAGTAGTCCAATCCAACCAATGTATAGATCGTCATCAAAACAAGGTAATAAGCTATGAAATTACATGATGAAAATCACGATGAGATAACAAGCTCAACCCAGAAGGAAACTTCCACCCTAGGTACATGGATCGCTAGCGATCCATGCACTGGATCGCCAACGATCCAAATGGTTATGCCAGATTACCATGGAGTTTTAAGTAAAGGATGATGGAAAGCATTTCAAGTAGTTGAGTCATCAGCGACCCAAGGCTATGGATCGCTAGCAATCCATCATATTGGTTCGGCTCGCTATCAAACTTTCAAGGCACCTTTATATGGTCATTTGCAAGCACCTGAAAAGTTGGCCTAGCCCAATAGCTCTCTAACACGTTTAAATATAATCCTACCCGCAACATAAATGGGATCTTCTGGACTGGCTGCTGAAACTCTACAAAGATTATTTTTCACTCTTCTCCTCCCACACAATAATCTTATAGGGGTTCAGTGTGATTCTCCGGTGAACTCTTGTGACTTGATCTAACTTAAAAGATTCGATTGTATCATAATCAGATTCAACTTGTAATAGTAGTCAGTTAATATAAAATTATAAAGTGGACGTAGGCTTCATTAATAGTGACACCACTATAAAAATCTTCTTGTCTTTTTACTATTCCTGCACTTTTTATATTATTCTCTATATCATTGCTCTGTAAGAACAGGGCTGGTGCATTCACACCCAATCTAGGGTGTTGATCCACTTTTTGAGTCAACATTTTAGTGCTTTCATTGAGAACCCAACTCAAGCTTAGATTTAGCTATCTACTTTGGATCAGATAAGTCCAAAAGTTAGGTCCTTAATCTCTGATAGAAAGATCTGCCACTAAGAATCGATGGCTCCGGGAAGAAAGAGAATTTCTTCTGGAAGATCTATAGGCGCAGTAATAGCCGGAGAAGAGATCAACAAATCGAAGTAAATGACGCCAACATAGGAGATCAGGTGCCAGGATCTCCTAATCAATGCAAGGTTATTGCAAGGGATGAGTTAAATAAAATGGTTAACAAAATCAATCAGAAAATGAAAAGTAGTGAAAAAGCACTTATGGATAAGCTTAAAGCCCTCTTGACTTTACAGTCACATCCTGTTCCAAGGACCATGGCAGAACCCGTGGCTACCATAGAACAAGAAAATTCTTCTGTTTTCGATCTAAACAGAAGAAACGAGAAGCAGCTGCAAAAAAAAGAGATAGCTAGAACCGTGGGAACCAACATAGAAGGAAACATAACACCCCATTAACCGCTAGGCAACCAGCTATGAACGTGAACCTAGGAGCGAGGACCTCATAAGGGGATATAGCTATGAACCTCTCCGAATCAGAAGATGGAGAGCAATTTAACGACGACAAGTTGGAAGGAAATGCCAACGCGTTGGATAATGCCAGGAATGTCCAAACTACCCTATCATGCCAACTGCAAGCCAATGGAATCTCAACGGAGTGGCTCTTCTAAAGATAGGAGAACCTAGGCTTCAGCCCACTCACCAAGATCGTTTACAAAGCCAAACACTTAGTGTAGTGACTGACAGCCAACCTTCGGACTACGAACATCTAAGGCATATACTGCGATTATGGTCAAGTGACTGATGGATGAGAATAAGAACAGAAGAGATGATGAGTGGGGATACGCTCCAAATTGGACTCCTTTCACCGATAAGATCTTGAATGAGTGGTACCTAGAAAAGTTCACTATGCCAACCATTCCATCCTATGACGGAACCAAGGACCCGAAACCCCACCTGTACAAGAACAGCTGGTTCATGGACAGAGCGAATGCTTCGGATGCTATTCGATGTAGATGTTTCCCAATTTTTCTAGAGGGAATAGCTTCCTTTCGGTTCACTAGGCTCTGCCAAGGTCCATCTCCACTTTCGATCAACTAGTAGCAAGATTCCTTGACCAATTTAAAGTTCACACAGCATAGCCTAAAGATGTGATGTCCCTGTCCGGTCTATTACAGGTACGAAATGAATCTCCAAAGTCTTTCATGAACCGGTTCAATACCATAGTGATGGAAGTAAGAAATCCAAATGAGGATATGGTTTTTATGGCTTTGGTCTGCACCATCCATCCCAAAACCGAGTTCGAAGAATGGATCAAAATGACACAACCTACCACTAGGAAGGGCTTTAACGACAAGGCGACTCAGTACTTGAGATTGGAAGAGGCACAAGAGTTAGAAAGGAAGTCTACTAGTTTGCAACCGATGAACTTTGGGCAGAGTGGCCCAGCGATGAACCGGAACATAAATGCCTCCGGGACCACTAAAGGAAGTACAGGAAAGGACGTAAACCAAAAAATGAAAAATAAAAATTCCATCAAATGTAATGGTAACAATAAGCGACTTAAAGGCTTCAGGTCTGAAGATTACACCCCGCTCAATAATACTTCGGAAAATATGTACCTTGCTACACAAAGGATAGAGGAGTACAAAAAACCCACTAAAAAGTAAGCAACTGAACAATAAAGTGCTCCGGGAAGTTATGTCAATTTCATTAAATGCATGGTTACAACACCAACGAGTGCCACCACCTAAAGAACTTGATTGAAGAACTGATCCGAGAAAACAAGCTACATCAACACATGAGAAGATCATAAAATCTTGATCAACCCATAGTTCCCCAAGTCCTAAGGGTCAAAGGAACCAAGCTGGAACCACTGAAGAGGGATCTGAACGAACAGATAAGAGACTCATCATTGGAACAATATCTGGAGGACTTCATCCTGCATAGAGCAGTTAGGGAGAAATGGAGCGGTATGCCAGCTCATTGAAACACGCACTAAAGCATTTGCCTCGCGATCGAGGATGGGGCCCCAACCAAGCAGCAGAAAACTCTAAACGAAGATATAGTGTTCTGAAATCGGGATACTGAAGGGATTAAAGCTCCAACTCTTGATCCCATGGTAGTGACAATAGGGATCGGACCCGCCATGGCCCGACGATTATTGGTTGACAGCGGTAGTTTTGTGAATATTCTTTTCAAACGCAACTATGACTAGATGAAGATCAGCATGAAAGATGTATCTACCTGCCAAACCAAAAATTTAGGATTCACCGGCGAACCAAAACAACCTGTCGGGATGATTGACCTACCTGTAGAACTTAGGGAAGATGACCGAAAGAGTCAACCTCATCCAAACTTTCATGATTGAAGATGAAACTTCCACATACAACGCCTTCTTGGGATGGCCCACACTGGCTGATTTTAGAATTGCTTTAGAACAGTGGTGTCTTACCATGAAATTCCCAACGGCAAATGGGACTGGGGTGATCCAAGGAAATCAATGTGTCGTCAAGGAATGTTACATCACAAAACTACGTGAATCTAAAAGCAAGGAGAAAGGAAAGGATGTGGGTAGAACTCTCCATATTCTCGAACCAGCCAAATAGAAACTACAGAGCCGCCCCTAGCTCGGAGACCATAGCCGATTTGACAAGGCTTTGGACCCTAAAACGAAGACTTTAAGGGAGGATCGGGCAGCACCAACAGAGCTAACGATGTATGTTCTGGTCGACATGGAGGACCCGATGGGATCCTGAAAATTGGATCACACCTTAGAAACAAGATGCGATTAGAACTCACTAAATTTCTTCATTTCAACTTGGATGTGTTCGCTTGGACACATTCTTATATGTGTAGGGTATCATCGGAAATTGCATGCCACACACTCTAAATCCCAGGTTTACACCGGTAAAGTAGAAAAGACCCAGCCTGGGCCCTAAGCAATCCAAGGCATTGAGAGAAGATGTAGACAAGCTGATGGCCAATGATTTTATCCGTGATGTGACCTACCTCGAATGGGTATCTAACTCAGTTGGATCAGAAGCCCAACGGGAAATAGGGAACTTGTATCGATTACTCATACTTAAATAAAGCCTTCCTAAAAGATAATTTTCCACTGCCCAAAATAGACCACTGGTAGATGTGACGGTTGGACATGAATTGCTATCATTTATGAATGCGTACTTGGGGTACAACCAAATCATGATGCATGAACTGGACCAAGAAAATACCAGTTTATTACCACAAGACTGTATTGCAAAGAAGTAATGCCATTTGGCCCAAAAAATGCTAGGGCAACTTATTAGCGACCAGTAAATGACATGTTCAAATGTTAGATTGGAAAAACCATGGAGGTCTACGTGGACGACAGGTTGGTTAAGTCACGAATAGCTGCCAATCACCTAGATAATCTCACCTAAATGTTTGAAATACTCCGAAAGTATGGAATAAAACTCAACCCACTCAAATGTCACTTCGGTTTACCCTCCGAAAGTTCTTAGGATTCATAGTGAGTACCGGAGGCATTGAAGTGAATCCAGAGCAAATAAATTCCCTACGAGAAGTCCAAGCCCTAAAGAACAAGAAGGAGTTACAAAGCTTGAATGGGAAATTCACAGCGCTAAGCCAGTTCATCTCGAAAGCCATCGACAAATGTATATCGTTCTTTGATGCATTAAAGAAAGTAAAGAAGAACTTCGAATGGAACGAGGCTTGTCAAACCGTGTTTGAGGAGTTGTTGCGACATATGGTAACCCCGCCGATCCTATCTAGGTCAATAGATGGAGAGGAACTGTTTATCTACTTAGCAGTCTCACCTCACGCGTTGAGTGCTGCTCTTATGCGTGAAGAAGCTAGAATTCAGCAAGCCGTATACTACATTACCAAGCAGTTCCCTGGATCCGAGAAGGTTATTCAAAATTGAAAAAGCTAGCGTATTGCCTCTCGATCGCATCTAGAAAGTTATGACCATATTTCCAGGCGCACCCGATTAAAGTACTGACTGAACAATCTTTAAACAAGTATTGTGCCGACCCGAGACTTTTGGGCGACTCCTCAAATGGAATATTGAATTGAGCCAATATGATATCACTTACCATTAGAGAAGGGCAATTAATGGGTAAGTGTTGGCATATTTCATCGCCGAGTTTACCATATGGGAAAATGAAGAAGAAATACCATTGGAAGTGGAAAACACGATGGAAACTCATCGTTGATGGCACGTCTAATAACCTCTACATGGGGGCAGGGGTAATGCTTGAAACCCCAGAAGGACGAGCCATTTGCTACACCCTACACTTGGAATTCCCTGCGACAAATAATGATGTGGAATATGAGGCATTGATAGCGAACTGAAAGTCGTGAAGGAACTCAAAATAAAATCCGTTCACATCCACAGCGAATTCTAACCGGTCGTCTGTCCGGTGGAAGGCGAATACCAGGCTAGAGGGAAGAACCTTGCCCTATACATATATCTAAGTATAAGAGTAGCTAAATGACATCAAGCACTACACCATAATTCACATATCAAGTGAGCAAAACACAAAGGCTGATTACTTAGCTAAACTGGCCAGCTTCGGAAAAGCTCAATTGTTGGGACTTATCCCGGTTGAGACCCTGACCGCTCCGAGTATAAATGAAATGGATGTCAACTGGATTTATGAAACCACCATAGAATCGAAAATGTGGATGACGCAAATCAAAGACTACTTGCTTATAGGAACTCTTTCTACAGATAGGAACCAGAGGAAAAAGGTTCTCCGAAAGGAACCACGATTTATAATATAGGATGGAATACTCTACCAAAGGGGGTTTTCTACCCCTTGCTCAGATGTGTGACCAATGATGAAGCTTAACGGATCATGCAAGAAGTTCGCAAAGGCAACTATGGAGACCATACAGGGGCTAAACCCTTGCAAAGGAATCCTCTGATACAGATATTTCTAGCCAACGACAGTACGCAATGTAGTAGATTATGCCAGGCGATGCGACCGATGCCAAAGGTTCGGTAAGATCAAAAGAACCCCCTCAAAAGAGTTAACACAAATGATCAGCCCGTGTCCATTCGCAATTTAGGAAATTGACCCGATTGGAGAAGGAGGGGCAAAAAATGCTATTATTGTTGTTGATAGTTTTACCAAATAGATCGAAGAGGAACTGCTGGTTCACTAATACCATAAAGAAATCATTAATTTTGTTATTAAAAACATTATTTTCAGGTTTGGCATGCCATAAAAAATCATCACTGATAACGGGATCCAACTCGAAAGCACCGAATTCAAAGACTTTTGCAAACGCTTCCGAATGGAGAAAAGCTTTTCTACGATCACTTATCCGCAAGTAGATGGGCAAGTAGAAGCAATAATCAAGATCATCAAGTCCACTACCAAAATGCGGCCGACTAAAGCTAAAGCGAATAGGGTTGATGAACTTCCACTCGCATTATGGTCTTATAAAACAACATACAAAGCAACAACTGGGCATACCAATTCGCCTTGTTGTATGGTTCAGAAGCAATGATCCCCATCGAACTAGAAATCCCCTCCCATCGAAGGCAGAATTTCAATTAGAGACAAAACGAGCAGTTCCTACTCGAGTCGCTTGATATGGTTTAAGAGAGGAGGAAAGAAGCCGAATTGAGGACCGCTGCTCACCAAAAAGGGTCGCATAATACTTAACCTCTGGTGTTCACAACCAAACCTTCAAAGTGGGAGACCTCATCCTCAAACGAATCTATCCCGTACTTGGAGCCATCGAACCTAATTGGAAAGGGCCATATGTTATCAATCAAAAGCTATGAGATGGAACTTTCAAAATGACAACCGTTGACGGGATTCAGACTCCCTAAGCATGGAACAGCTAATCGTTGTGCTGTAACTTTATCCAAAGCTATATTATGTACTTCTTATTTTTCAGCAAGTAATCTATCTCGAGATATCGAGGGCATTGTAAATAGGCAGATCTTGCCCAACTTTTCTAACTAAAATTTCTTTGCTTTCTGAACCAATAAAAATGCATTCATAAAAGTAACTTGTTGAGTCGACGGGGTCAAATTGGCTCAAACCATTAATTCGGTACTTGAGATGGTGGAATCACGCTCAAGTACGCCCCACTAACCCGCCTAGTCGATGGAAGTAAATCGACTCAAACATGGATCAATGGAACTCGATCCCTGCCTTCTAAGAATCAATGTTGCCCTGATACACCGGGAAGGATCAAATCAAAGCCGAACATCCCATAATCCATGCACTACATTTTTGAGCCATGGAATCATGCTCTTATAGCATAAACTCCTTATGTTGCCCGAAGATTGGCAACATCGAGAAGTTCTGAACTGTTCTGAGTCAATGGGTCATATCGATCCCAAAAGCTATGCATTTCATAAGATGGACATACTCTTAAGTAACGGTATTTCCACGACGACAATAGGAAACTCGCCTATTGCGGGAATAAAAAGAATCAACACATTCTCGCTAATGGGAAAAATGAGTACGAATCCAACAATGTTAAACTACTACAAGTCAGCAGAAAACTCCAATTGTTGACCAACAATAAATCTGAAATCAAGCCGTACAAATCATAAGTTCTTGAAGATAGGAACCAAAAATTAGATCAGATTGCAAACATCCGAAAATCACTCGGATTAGTCATTCATTTGTCAAGTATTCGAAGTAAACAACCACGTGAGCTGGGGGAGCAAACCAATACTCAAGTAGAAATACTAGAAAAACACTTTATAGTTCTGTTACTCCAAACAAAGAATTTTGGCAATAATCACAGGACTAGATTAAATAAATTAGCAGTAAACGAAATCGACATACCTGTATAAAACATAGATAAATAGGCAGGTAAAGTTATAATCAAAATGTCAAAATTGCATTACTTATAACATTTTTTGTACAAAGTCAAAATGTGGGGGCTGTACCCACACAATATCGGCACCCAAAAAAATA
The DNA here is from genome assembly GCA_030765085.1 of Allium cepa. NCBI lineage: Eukaryota > Viridiplantae > Streptophyta > Magnoliopsida > Asparagales > Amaryllidaceae > Allium > Allium cepa. The sequence continues at coordinate 1,051,806,278 of CM060941.1, forward strand.
TAGACACTACCACAAAAGCAGTAAGTGTAGACTCTACACTTGAAAAAAACAAAACAAAATGTCCCAAAAACCAGCTCTACTACCATCTGGACCTATCAACGCCTCTTTTCGCCGCTCTTCTTCCTATTTTTATTGGAAATTTCTGCTTCCCTTCAGAATCTAGGCCATGGGTAGTGTAGCTCCCTGTGATATCAACTATCTCCTCAGTGTCGACACCTCCTCCTTGCTCTTTGACCTTCTCAGAATACTCCCCTTTCATCTTGCACTTTCGGGATTTACGAGGGCTCCTTGAAGATTTTATCGCTTTAACCCTTTCCTTCTTAACGGAAACTAGTTTCTATACAGATTTATGCAGCTGCTCGGTCTGGACCTCCTACTATCGAGCTTCGGCCGCCGTAAAGTTGCCCTCCAATGATACGGAAGGGATGTCTAGACCATGCAATGCAGCGATTTTTTCAGACTCCATCCTCGGCTGGGAACCAGACACAGACATAGCAATCGGAGCAGCTATGGAGACAAGCATTAAGACGGTTAAAATAATTATGGGCCCGAGCATCGAGGAAACCGGTGGATGAACATGTAAGAAAGGCGGACCTATAAGATCAAAAATGAAAGCATTATGTTCATCTTGTTCTTTGTAGTGTGAGTTGAAAATTCTCAAAAATGAGGAAAACAAGAGTGTTATCTTTATCAAAGGAATACCCAAGAATGTCGATCTCATATTCCTCGCCTTCTTCTTCTTTAGATGGATATACAATCTTCGGAGAATTTTCGGGCCCAGAACTCGCCAATTGACCGCGAGGCTATCTTGACGATTCGCCAGGTCCGAAAATAAGGGGCTCCGGTAATGTTTTGGCAGTTGAGATCATAGCGACATCGATAGCTTCTCGTTCCTTCTCAATTCATAGGATCTCTTTGCCCTCTATCAGTGCTTTCTTTGATTCCTCATTAAGGTAGCATCCTCCAACTCTTGCTCAGTATAGACGTCCTTGCTATTTGTGAATTAGGTCAGAATTTCCTCCCAAACCAAAGCGAGAGTGCGTGGAAACTTGGGGCCCAAATAGCCGAGACTCCCCTTATGCAATAGGGAGTTGACATAGAAATTTAATATGGTATCATCCATCTTCTCAATCTTCCTTTCGAAAGTGTCCTACAGCTTCAAATAATCTACCGTAACGGCGGCCTTCTCAACTTCAACACGAGTTTCTTCGATGCTAAGCTGCGCAACTCTTTCTTGGAGCAAGGAAATCATATGGGCTTGATCGAAAATGGTCTTATCATGGGAGATCATCATCTCCTCATATTTTGCAATTGTTTTGTTATACCCTTCAACAATCTTGTTGTGATTAGTAATAGACTTCTTTTGGGCTTTAATAATTGAGCTTCGACTCCACTTTCAACTTAACTTCGTCCACATAGACCTTCTTAATTTCATCTTGAAATATAATCTCTACTTTTGCATGGGCATCTTTCAACTCCTTAAGCAAGCCGGCGCTGTTCTTCCTCTCGCAGAGTGTCGTGTCCCTCTCTTGCATCAGTCGTATATTTCTGGCGTCATGCTCCGTTAACGCCCTCTTGAAATCATCTTTCTTCGATTAAAAGGAGAGGATCTCTTGATAATTATTGCGGTTCTTGTCGGCCAACTGCTTGCATAATTTTTCCAATCCCTCTGCTTGCTCTAAATCTCTCTGGATCGCTTAAAGGTGGAGCATGTAGGAACCTTTGTGGAATGTGTGAAGGTCATGGTCAAAATTAACTCCCATTCAAAGCCACTCGAGGATTGCAGCTTCAAATCTAGTGGGACCAGACAGAAGAATGTAAGTTCACTGCCAGTAAGGACGCGAGGAACCAGGAGCGAGCGCTACGTGGGTTGATGAAACTTGAGACGAAGTCGAAGCCAGAATGGAAGAAACTAGAATTACAAGACCGATATAAAATGGAGCCGAGGAAAAGGCTTGATGCTTAGAAGGATGAGAACCACAATCAACATAAGACTTCTTGGACAGTTCCTCTCAATCATCAAGGGTTTTTCCTTTATCGTAGCCACTTTTATATGTCCGATGTCGTTTCCTTTCATCTCGACGATGATCTTCGTTCTACAAATCTTTCCACCTTCTTCATTCGTCCTCGGCCTCACAGGGATGATGGCGGCTTATAGACCGGTTCGATCAACGTTGCAAATCAGTGAACTCGAGATCGCTACAAAGTCCATATCCTCTTATGGTACTTGACATGAAGAATAAATAAAGATCTTTAATAATGGAAAATAGGCTTGACCAATGCATGTGTAAGTGAATATGACCCTAATAAAGTGTCTAATTTGTCCTTGGGGGGCCTGAAATGACATCACAAACTGGATCGATAAGCCACTGCGGTAGAAATCCGGCTGACTTCGGGCATAATATGACCTGCGTGAGGAGACGTCACTTCGAATCTTAAATCTTCCCCTATAAGTTCGTCAATATCTACATAAACATTACTCAAATTGCCAAAGTCTACACTGGCATCTTTGATTTGGGAATCCTGACGTCGTTCGGCTATGTAGGGAGCATCTTTATTGCAGATCTCTCAAGGAGGTGAGTCTGAAAGAAAGGGACTCATTCTCAGACTCTTATCACATGACTTAGAGTCTCCATTACTAAAACCTGCATCGAAATCATCATCACTGGAGGAAAAATCATGATTACTACTCTTAACTTCACATTCCTCTTTTTCTGTTGCCATTGCATCCTTGCCCTCTCGTTGCTTGAACTCTTTTCCCCCTTCCTTTAGGATTGGGGGCTTTCTGGCCGGACAGCTGGCTTCGGTCGCGACATCCCTTCCCTTTTGAGTTTCTACAGTTGACTTGCCAGGCAAGCCTTCCTTTTCTTGAAATATACCCTCTTTAGCGCCATGTGATGAAGAAGTGGAGCGTGTTTGTATCTTGGAATGAGAAGGAGATGGGACTTTAATCGCTACGGTGGATCTCCAAAGACGTAAGAGAACATACCGGAGCATGTTTTTGTCCGTCAGCAAAAATTTAACAAGTCGCTCTCCAGCATCTACCACCTTTAGGGTATGGAAAATTTGGATGAGTGATAGGTCTTTATTCGGCCTCCAAATAACTGCAGGAATTATTTAACTTTTCAAAAATCCCGTAACGATATATCAAAATTTAATAAGTAAAGAAAAACTTACCATTCGTTGTCCAAAGGCGGTTAAACACTTCAGGACATCTAACGAAGAAGTACCGGGTCTTGAATTGAGAGAAATTGCTTTAAAGCTATAACACGATCTTGAAATTCCTCTATGCCTCAATGACGATAAGGGATGGGCACTCATCTCTCGTCTTAAACGAGTGAAAATATCTCAACTCGTCGAAAATCGAAGAACGGTTAAATGTCTGCATAAATAGAACGTGCAGGCAAGTCAAGATTGCATATCCATTTAGATGAATTTGAAACGAGGTAATTCCTAAGTTCGAAAGAGTTTCTCTAAAGAAGTCATTGAAGGGAGGTACTGCTCCATTTAAGCACATATACCGATGGTAAGCAATGTATCCCAGAGGCGGCATATGGGCAAACTCATTCTTCTTTGAAAGGTGCACATCGTCCTCTGGAATGCCGTGTTGCAAGCAAATGTTATGCAAAAACCTAACCGAAATTACGACGGAAGCTCTCTCTAGCGGATTAAGAAGAACTCTGAAATTTGGAGGAGTTTAGTCCATGGCCGAATGAACTAGGACTAGTTGATCGTATTCAGCTCTTGAAGTAAAAGAGGAAGGGTCGATGGACGATGATTCAACTTCTTAATATGTTGGACTTCCTCTACTGGATATATATCGAGAAGAAGGATATTTTATTCTATACAATAAAACTTGCGTCTAACGCGGTCAGGTAACTCTATCTTTAACTAAAAATTCCATTACAACACTAGAATTCCAAAGGAATATCGATTTATGTCAACAACTTGGATTTCAAGTATATATAGGGGCAAGTGCAGTGTGTTATCTGTGAGGGTGAGCTCGGTGTACTAAACACTACGAATGATCTATCCTGTGTAGATAGTTCACTCATAGTAAAGAATGAAAAGGGCTTTTCAAAATTATTTCTTCTACACTTAGCCGTTATCGATCAACAATCGATAATGGATCGTTGCCTGAAGCGACGCAGAAAGCACTTCCCAGTTCAGCTACACCAAGTGCAATAACGTGACTAATCCGAACTCTCCGGAAGGCGATAAAAACATAAGCTACTTGTGAGACGCTATCCTAAGCCATTATTCCACTTCAGAAGGACTAAAACAAATTCGTGATACTTCTTGTTGTATCATCAATGTAATTTCGTACAAGTCAACTTTGATTGTATGGATGAAGATAGCAAAACATGTCAGGCACTGGGGCAAGGCCCGAGTATCGTTCCGTGAAGAACTCAAGACTCGATTTACTATCTTCTTCCATAAAACCACAACCAACTCAGATTTTCCATGACCATCATCACCAATGTAAACCCACGTTAAATTGCAAAAAGTGCGTGAAAATCAACTTAACCAACCTATAATCAAGAATCAAAAGAAGGATGCAAATAAACTCGAATAATTGGCAACCTATGTAAAGGAGGATTGGTGGTGATCCAAGTTAGAAGGGACAACAGCGATTTAAAGTAGATGGACCAATGGTGACTCAAAAAAGCAAAGCAAAAAGGTCGCATGGCTAAGTCAAGGCGACAGCAAAGTCAGGCGTGGTCGGAGGTGATGAAACGACGGTGGTACAGCAAGGTAGGTTTTAGGTTTTTGATCGGGTTATAGAAAGGTAGCTCGGATCGTTGAATAAAACCGAGGTAGGAAGTAAGGGTCGACTTGAGTAAAATTAAATAGGAGAATGGATAGGAAAAAAACGCAATTGCTAGCGATCCAACAAATTGTGTTCTATCTCTCCCAAACTTTCCGAGCATGATCCATATGCTATTAGCAGGCATCCTAAAAGTTTTGGAGTCAAAATTTATTTGTTATAACAAGCAACGACAATTCACATTAACAAGCAGCTGAATAGCCAAAGTCAAATTCTCTTGGTCTTAACACGATTACTTAAACCTCGCCAAGCAGAAATTAGAAAGCAATTACTTCCAGAGCACGCCTTGTTTCTGATCAAGACATACTCTAGTGGGCAAATGTTTTTCAGTTTTTTAACCCAGTAGAATCCAAAGGAAGTTGGAACAGCTTCATTGAGTTAGAATAGCTCAAGAGCCAGCCAAAAAACTAGAAGAACTAAACAAGAAGGATCAGGAAAAAAGAAAATGAAAACATACTAAGGTGATGGATCGCTAGCTATCCATCTCCTATGGATCGCTAGCGATCCATAAGCATAGCTTGTAGGTTGACTAATCCTCTTGCATCATGGACCAATAGGTATTCTAGGAATGGTGGTTAAGTTTGATGGAATTCCAAGTTAGTTAGATCGAGAAGTAAGCATTTGTCTAATTCAATCAGCAATCCAGTGCAACTAGTATGTGGATCATCATCAAAACAACGCAAAAGCTATGAAATTACATAAAGAACATCACCACAAGACAACAAGCTCAACCCAGAAGGAAAAGTCCACCCTAAGAACATGGATCGCCAGCGATCCATGCACTATGGATCGCCAGCGATCCATATGGTCATGCCAGATTACCATGGAGTTTCAAGAAAAGGATGATGGAAATCGTCTCAAGTAGTTGAGTCATCAGCGACCTAAGGCTATGGATCACTAGCGGTCTATTATATTGGCACGGCTCGCTATGAAATTTTTAGGGCACCTTCATACAGTCATTTGCAAGCATCTGACAACTCGGCGTAGCCCAATAGCTCTCCAACCGCTATAAATAAAATCCTAACTGCAGCATAAATGGGATCTTCTAGACTGGTTGCTAAAAATCTATAAAGATTATTCTTCACTCATCTCCACCAGCATAATAGTCATGTAGGGGTTCACTATGATTCTCCAATGGACTCTTTTACTTATGACTTGATATAACTTAGAAGATTCAATCATATTGTAATCTGATTTAACTTGTAACTGCAGTCGGTTAATAAAAAGTTATAAAGTGGACATATGCTTAATTAACAGCTGAACCACTATAAATATCTTCTTTTTTTTACTATTCTTGCACTTTTTACATACATTTTCTATATTATTGCTATGTAAGAACAGGGCTAGTGCTTTCACACTAAATCCAGGGTGCTGATCCACTTTTTGGGTCAACTGGGTCTATTATGGAATCTCAATCTCGTCCCTTCGATCTATTTTCTCATAACTATTCAAGCTAATCCTGTAGTGAATGAATATTATAACGACCTGAATTTTAAATAATAACTAATTAAAGTTAATAATAGGAATTTAGTGATTAAAATAAACTTTGTGAATTTATTTGATAAATTGGTTTTGAAACTATTTAATAAAAGGATTTAAATTGTGAATATGTGATATTTAAAATTTAAATAACTTAAAATGTGAAAATAATATTTTATAAAAGTGATATAAATGAAATATAATATGGGCTTGTAAAAGGATCGATTATTTTAAATAGGAATTTATATTTATTTAAATTGAATGGAAATTAATTTTTGAAAGTAAGAGAAAATACATACATATACATACATACATACATACATACATACATAGGTGTATATATATTTGCCCAGCCCAAACTTATATAACCAATCCCAACCCTTTTTTCCAAAATCATCTCCTTATCCCGTATTATTCAACTAACATCCCTATGTCAGTCCATCCTATCCCTAAAGCCAATTAAACTAACTATTCATCACTTCGAAAATAAAATCAAATTATGTAAATTATGGGAAATTCCTAATTTTAAACATGAGGTTTTCATGGTTTGGCACATTTGGCACGAGTTGAGTTTAGTGAGGTGGAGAGTTGCGCATGTGTGTTTAAGGCGTAGGAGAAAGGGGTCAAGCGTAGTAACAAGTGAGTTTTTAGACTCACATACCTATGTTTAATATTATAAGTCATGAAGTTCTTATTTTATTGGATCGATGCTTAGTTTGTAAATATGGTTGTGCTGTGTGAATCAAGTTATACACGAATTGAGTGATATAAAAGAGGGAATTGTCAAAAGAGGAGATCGATCATGCATTTGGGCTTCTGGTCGGTCAACCCTTTTAGGCACTAGTCGACCGTATGCGGTCGACCGGTGAAGGTGACTGGTCGAACCATCTTCTTTCTTATTTTGGGCATGCCTATGAGTTCTTTGTGTGTTTTTTCAGTGTATGTGCATGCATTTGTGTATGTCTGTGTGTATTCTTGCATGTGTATGTATTTTAGTGTATGTGTATAGTTGTGTGCGTGCATGCATTTATGTATGTGTGTTTTAGTCTGTTTGTTGTGGGCGTGAGTGATTTTTGCATGTTGGTTTGTGTTGTGTATTGCCCATGCCTGTGTGAGTTGTGTAATAATATGTGCGTTGGGATATGATTTTTTGGTGTTTTGTGAGAAAGTATCTAGTGTGTTTATATATACTTAAATTAATACACACACTCTCTAAAATATATAAATTATTGAAAAACAAATTTTGTATATTCGGTTTTAACTATCGATTTAAAGCCTACAAATTATAGAAAATTATGATAATTTCCTCGATAGTATATTGTGTATTTTAAAGTGTGTTTTCCTAATGGTATAATTATTTGTGCACTATTAAAATGGTTATACATAATTTAGAATATTCTGATTGGTCATCTTCTCGATACCGATTTTAATGTTATGAGTGATTCATTGTAATGTTGATTTGATGAATGATTTTGATATGATACGGTAACGATATCCTTCTATATGATTTCATGATATTTCTATTATGTGTAATGAAGAATCTGAATAAACAGAGTTATAATACCTTTTGGGATGGGGCATTTAGTAATATTTCTTTAGTTATTCTTTGTACTCGTTATATGGAATATTGAGTAGACTGAGTGTAGTTTATAAGCAACGAACAATTATTTGAGTATGACACAATGGCATGGGATGCTAATATTATATATATTTGATTATTCGTTTTAAGAAGATGATACTAACATGATGGGAATAGAGTGGATTGTGTGAGGTGATACACGAAGTAATATATGGCTCTATGTCTATATTTGGCGAGTATGGCTATGTGCTTAGTGATGACCATTACTTCATGTCTATATTTATTGGTTTTATTTGCCATTATTCTGATGTACTCCTATTATGTTTTTTGAAGAGGACCGGATGGCTAGATCCACCCGAGCGGCCTGGCCGTAGGGTCGAACCCCAAGCATGTAACACCTTATATATATAAGTGCTCTTGCTTTTTACGTTGGCCCTATGTTACCTGGGCTAGGAATCTGTTACCCATATAGGCACGTGTAGTCCCTTTCTTGATCGAGGTAAACCGTCGACCAAATCCATCGATATTTGATTCTATTTCCAAGTTGGAATTTCAAGAGGTTGGAGTAGTCTGGGATTTTTTGTTGATCACTCTTGATCTTTTGACAATTCACACATCTTTTAACATTGATGGAGATTTCAGTCTTTATGCTTTTCCGCCAAAATGTATGTTTCACATCCTTGTGCATTTTGTTAACTCCTGGGTGGATATCCAGTTTAGATTGTTGGCATTCTGTCAATACTTCTTGTCTTAAGTTGTCAATCTTTGGAACACAAATTCTCCCTTTTAACTATAATATCCCATAGTTATCGATTTTAATGCTTGAACTCTTCCCTTGGCGTACTCTTTTAAAGATCCCCCTTAGTTGCTAATCTTCTTTCTACTTGGTGGTGATTCTTTCTAGAAGAATTGGGGTAATTATAAGATAAGCTATAACGATATTCTTTCTACTCAATGCATCTGCTACTACGTTAGCCTTTTCGGGTGCATATAAGATATCAATATCATAGGATGCGAGAAATTCTAACCAATGTTGTTATCTCATATTCAAGTCCTTTTGGATGAAAAGATAATTCAAAGATTCATGATATGTGAAAATCTCTAAATTTTTACCTATTTAAAGAAGGAATATTACTTACTAAGGTCAATTCAAAGTTTATTAAAATGAACTATGAGGCATTCTTACCCAGTAAACAGTGCCTCCACATTTTCAATGCAAACATAACGGCTAATAGCTTTAAGTCATGTGTTGCATAGTTCTTCTCATGAGTGTTTAGTTGTTGACTTTCATACGCGATTACTTTCCCATGTTGCATTAGAATAGCACCTACACCTTCTCCACAAGCACCAGTATAGATGGCTAAACCACCGCTTGACTGCAGCGTTGGTCAATCTTTTCTTCAATTCATTAAATGCTTCTTCACATTTCAACATCCACTCAAATTTAACATTCTTCTTTGTTAACTTTTTAAGATGGGAATTTTTTTTCGAAAAATCCTGGATGAACCTCCGGTAATATCATGCCAATCCTAAAAAATTACGGACGTCTTTTGGAGTTTGGAGTGTCTTCCAATCTTGGACAACTACAATTTTCTTTAGATCAACTAAAACTCCTTCTCCAGAAACTACATGCTCTAGGAATATTATTTATTTATCCCAAAAATGGCACTTCGAGAATTTGGCTTTAAGCACATTCCTTCTTAATATCTCCAATACAATCTCTAGATGACTCCCGTGTTCTTCTTTAGTCTTTGAATATATAAGAATATCATCAATAAAGACTAACACGAATTTATTAAGCATATCTATGAATACTCTATTCATGAGGTCTATAAAATAAGCGGGCATATTAGTTAGCCTAAAAGGCATCACTAACTACTCATAAAAAAATCTAGACCTCTGAATGCAGTTAAATGAACGCAGTCTTATGATATTCCAAGTTGATGGAATCCTAAGGCAAATCCATTTTTAAGAATAACCAAGCACCATGAAGTTGATCAAACAAGTCATCTATTCGAGGTAGAGGATGCTAGTTCTTAATTGTTTGCATATTCAGGTCTCGATAGTCTGCATAGAGCCTTAGGGAACCATCAGACTTGGCAACAAAGACTACCACCGCTCCCCAATTTAAGGGACTTGGTCTTATCAATCCTTTTTTCAATAACTCATTGGTTTGTTCCCTTAGTTCATCCGTCTCTCTTGGAGCCATTCTTCGCTTTTGGTGAGCAACATGCCTTGCATTAGGAATCAAATCAACACGAAACTCAATTTCCCGATGTGGGGACAAACTTTTTACCTCTTCAACGACATTTGGAAACTTCTTAACAATCAGTATGGTCTCCAAACTTTCTTGGGGTGAATCAAGGGCATACTAGAAACTATCCCTGACCTGGCTAGGCTCGTGAAAAAATTTTCTTAAAATTTTCCAAAGCTGGTCCATAAAGATACCGTTCTTTTAACGCAATCAAGGACAACTCTATTCTTGAATAACCAATCCATACCCGAGTAATACTCCAAATCTGATTAAATCGAGGAGAAACATGTCACGTGAAAAATAATGAGAAAGGTAGGTAAATTAGACCTTTGTTGCACCACCTATGGGATTTAACACACAGGTAGGGGTATCTACTATTTTTGTGGTAAGCTTCAATTTTTCCACCAATTATTTGGAAATAAAACTACTCAGGAAGAATATCAAAATATACTAACCATAATGCCTTCAACACTAATAGCACCCTCTTTTTTAATACTCATTTCCTACCACTTGAATATAATATGGAAATATCTTTAGGATTATAGATGAGATTATCTTATGGAATGGCATAAAATTCGAATATACTTATTTGGATAAGATTTTCAAATGTGCGCTCTCTCAGGCTAAATTCATTCTAGGGTATTGCTAACCCTATCTCTAATGAGTTGACCCCAACCTGGCTTAGGTATTCGCTTAACCATAAGCTCATATACCAGATGTGATGACCCTCCTCCTCGACCCTAGAAGATTGACACTTATACATCATCGGTATTCATGTGCTACAAATTCAAGTGCCGGAGAGGCAGATAATCATGCGGTAAAAGAAAATAAAGGTAGAAGATGGAACAAACAGAATCTCACATCGCAATGAAGCAACTTATAATTTTTACATATGGAAAATACATACAATCACTCCTAGTGATTTATCAGAGTTACGGGATGTATTAACCCAACCTTGATAATTATAATGGTCTATTCTTATAGTGCTAGTGGATACATAATATAGATCCAGTGGAATATTGATAACTTCTTCAAAAGACCCAAAAGTCTCCATGCTCCATTCCAAAATTTTCTAAGCTTTCCTAATTACTTGGCCATCCAGGAAAATTAAGGCACTTAGAGTTTAACGGAAAATAAAAACAAACTCCATGTCAATCATGAGACTGGTGTGAGAAACTGAAAATATGGATGTTTTGAAAACAAAAGGTATCTCATAACACCATGCCGTACATAAACATAGAATAGGTTTTTACCTTAAGATAACCAAAACATTTACAACGTAAAATCATTTGATATTATTTTTAATTACATTCTTTGAAAACATTGGCAAGTAAACTTATTAATCATAGCCGAAATTGTTATCATTATTAAATACCGAGTAAGTTAGGCTCTATAAACAAAACTCTTACAAGGCTTGTGTAGAGAATGAATTCCATACAATGGCAAGGTGAGGGACTACCTTCCGTCAAGTATACCTCTAGATGGATATACCTAGGGTCTAGATACTGAACGTCTATACCGGCCTACCCCTTCATTGGGTAGTACCGAATATGACATCACCTCGATCGTTACCGATCTTTAATAGGATCCGGAAGCATACACCACATACTCGACATATAGAGAGTAATGTAGGAAGGTGGCGACCATCTCCTAATGGGCGGGACCTACATAGCTCTGTCGCATCTATCTTGCATTAGCCATTTCCAGTTGATGAGGCCTGAGGTAACATTTTACCTTTCACATAGCATATTCCACTTTAAATGCCACACTGCCATTCCATGATCAAACAACTAATTTCTACCGATGTATAACTCTTAAGATCGCACATCTTAGAAAAGGGTGTTAAGCTAAGAGAAGTTGCCTTCTCCACCACCAAACAGATGATACGTTCATAGAGATCAATCAATGTACTTAGAAATGCAAAGTCAAACATTCATCCATACAAGTTGTCGAGGAACAGAATACACTTAAGGAACTTTCCTACCACATCCTATCAGGGATCACCCCTAGGAATAGTAGCGAGCAATCCTTGCATCGAAGATCTCAACTAAAGAGCTGCTATCACATAATATGATATGGGAAATTTCCCCGAAGGTTAGTGACAAGCAGCCCTACATTCCATCTCCTAAATCATTTCCATGTCTTCACTTCGAATATGTAAATTGGTTTGAAGTGGTTTTCTGGATAAGAATTACTCAGATCCGACCCTAGTTCCTTCGAACCAATCATCAATAAAAAGATGTTAAGTGAATAGGGAATTATTCTTTGATCGATTAATTTCTTTTTACAAAAAGACCTTATAGAGATATATTTCTTTTAAAACATTTCTTTTCGGTATATGTGGAATCATTAAACCTCCCTTTGAAAAATGATTTATTTAAATCTTAACAAAGATTTCTTAATTCCAAATCAATTTTTTTGATTAAGTTGAAGTCATGTTATCAAGGATGTTAATCCAAAACTAGTAAATATTAAATGAGGAGAATCTATAGAAATCATCTAATTTTACTCAATATCAATTTCCATATTCAACAAGTACTATGGGAGGAATAACAGAGAAATCACCTTTTAAATTCCATAAATAGTATGAGCTCCCTCTTCGGGCTTCAACACCGAGTATAAGAAGATTATCTCCATAAAATCCAATTTTTTTAAATTTGGAAAATTTAATCTTTTATACTTAACTCGCGATATTTCGACCTTACCTATCCCTTGCCCACGATAGGCAAGGTGAGCCATTTCTCCTGAATATCTCCTTAGTTTACGCACCTCACCTGGATCTCATGAATAGAAAAATCCAGTCTTCTCGTTGGCTTTTAGAGCCAAGATTAATTCACTTGATTTTTGACAGTTTTCTATAAATCGTTTATTTAAACATTTTTAAATAAATTAAAAAAAATCCAAATCATCATTCAAACACTTAATTGTTTATTTAAACACATTTACAAAATATTTAGAAAAGAATCGTTAAGTTTAAAATCATATTTCATAAGTTATAGAAGTGTCGCGAATGGTGTTTTTTAAGCTATATTGATCTAAATGACCTTTCTATCATTTAGAAATCATTTTTATTACTCAAATCATTTCTAAAATAATTTAAAAGATTTTTAGAATTTATTTCATATTTTTAAACAATTTTAAAATATCATTTTTAAAGAAATCCCTTAATGGATTCCGAAATGCAAAACCATGATTTTTCCAAAAACTTATTTTGTTCATATTTCAGAATCTACGTATCAAAATCTCTATTTTATTTCTTTGTTTGAAAATTATGTTACAATAGTTTGGAAAATTCTTATCTCAAAGAATTCTGTGTTATATTCCATCATATATACTCGTTTGATCTTTATGGTGCAAAATCACGAACTATCATTACGCGACACGTCTATGTTTGACTCCGTTTTAATGTTCATTTAAGCTTTTCCAAAACACTTTTAATTGTTTATTAAAACATTTATAACTCATACTAAATTAGTTTTAAAAAGTTTAAACATTTCTTATAAACCATTTCATTTGATAAAGGAAGGTGATTTCCTTTTTTGTTTATCGACGGGTATTAACATGACTTGCATATATATTCAACAGTCGTATTAAATAACCATCATTAACAATCATGTCCGAACATATACATCATATAATAGTGTATATATATATCTATAGCTTTGTAGTTTCTCATCTGGGGTTAAACGATTAACCTAAATATGGCTATAGCTTCGCTAACTCGAAATCTAAGCTCACGACCACTTAGATTATTGCTTTTGGATAGTTCGGCCTTGAAACTTTCCATGACTTGTGAGGTGGGAAAGGCTCAACCTTTGGCATTTATGGGGTGGCCGTGGAGTGTTAGGGTGGAAAGGAGGTGATTTAGCTTGGTTTTGAGATGTATGGATATGTTTTTCATATGTTTATAATACTTGCACTATTTCAGCATAATTTTTTATTATTATTTTTATATGAAGAGTAGCCATTAGAGAGGATCTTAGAAAGCATAAGAAGAAGGATGAAGAATTAGAAAAATGTGTTAGGAATTCATGAGAAGAAGGGTGATATATATAAGAAAAAAATGGAAAATATCTTCCATCACTGCACCACCTTCCCATCACTCATGTGCTCCACCTCCTCCCATAATTTAACACATTGGTCCTCTCCCCTCTATGTGCTCCATTACTTCACTCTCTTCCAAGCCATATGCATTGACTTTAAAGGAATTTTGGATGAAGTTTGTGGAAATATCTTAGATGTTTTCTTATATATGTTTATATATAAATGTATATATGTTATATGTGTGTGTGTATATATGTTCATGTGTACATGTGACATGTATTTGTATGTGCACAAGAGAATAGATAATGTTTCAACGACTTTGAACAACTTTCATTCGTCAAACCATTGAATATCGGAAAACCGATTCCCGGCCACATTTTTACTTATAAATTAATTTACATATAAATGTAAACAAAATTGAAAATAAATACCACCCCTTATTATTTAATTAAAATGAACACATTTTATTTATAAAATCATATAAATTAATATTAACAAATATTTACAAAAAATCACTATTATATCGATAAAGCAATGTGTATTCTCTTATATTTTCAAATTAAATAGATATCTTTATAAAACTGTTATAAATAATTTATTATCACTTTATAACTAATTAAAATGATGTAACATCCCGCCTTTTTGGACAGTCTAAATCGACGATAAACCACACACGTCGGACTCAAACCATGCAGAAGGGCGGATTGTTATTGGGGTGAATAAGAAAAGAGAAAGAAATAAAACAAAATAGAATCTCACAGCGGAATGACAAAATATAATAATCAAATAAACAGTTCATGAAGCTTTTTTACAAAACTTTTGATTATACTTATATAACACAGATCAAAGTTACTCGTACCAGAGAATAATAAATAATGCAGCGGAATACATGATGCAGTGAAATAAATATAGTAAATAATAGTAGCACAAATCTTCGTCTTCCTCCTCTAGAAATAAAGTCTTCAAATCCTGAAATACTCAGGCCGACCCGAGCGAATTGAAAAGGCAAAACACTCAAGACAGAACTAAAAGTTCTTATGTAAGTTAAATCAACAGAAATAAATATAAGTGGAACGGCGTCAGTGATGTTTATGGGATTTGATACGTCCTATCCAGTGTCTAACGTGAGTGCAATAACTCAAGAGATGCTCGGGATTCACTCCTCCCAAGGATCCGTTAAACTATCTACTATGTAGTACAATATGCTATTATAATATGTATATAGTAAAGTAACATATTAAAATAGCGTTAAGGCGTTACCCATATCTCCTATAACACATTTTATAATATCAATAGTCTATACAGTACCGTGGCTCCCCGTAAACTGGGGCCGCTAGAGGATATCCCATAGGTACGACATAAAACAAACTCGTAGAAGGCGCGTTAGGGTAGGTGACATGGCACAACTAGGCAATGCAAGGGTAGATATACCAATTACACTATCGGACCGTTGGTAACGCATAGCTGCAACTACCTCCCAGCTCGAAACACACTCCCGAGTAAAAATCAAAGGGTGGCCATAGAATAAATCAAAAGTCAGAATATGGTGTCGATGGAGTGTGCCTGATCAAAGGAATGATCTCATTGGCCCATCAATTGCTCCTGTTTTAGCCACCTTATGCCAGCTCATGCGAGCCGGGTCCACGTAAATATACCTTTAGGATCGTCGCCACCATCCTACTTCATTCTAGAAGCTCTACCGCGTACACAGTTTTCAAAGTGGTTTTCAGTATTGGCAGAGAGTATGACAATTTCGATCCCGGTATCTTTAACAACCAATCGCTTATTGCACACTAGATGGTTCTTTTATATTTTCAAAATTATTTCATAATTGATATCAAAATATCATATTCGATTCAAACCATATCATTTTCGAAAACATTACTAACTTTCGAAATCATATTCGCCTTTCAAACCATATCATGTTTGAAATCATAGTTTGATAATTAAATTTCCTTTCAAAGTCGAATTCACATTTTATATCGAAATATCGTACTCTCAAAATTATATCACTTTAAATCATACCATTTCCAAAATCATAATTTCTTCCAAAAAATCATATTTCTAAAGCAGGTTAAGTCATTGCTTCGAAATCACCATTTCAATTTATTATACATTCAAAATCCCAAATTAGGTTATAACATCTTTTAACCTTATTTTGTTTTAAAACCAAATTGAAATGAATATAATCTCTTCCATGTACTTAGTATGGAAATTCAGAAATTTGTTTAAATAGTTATAAATAGTTAAAATGCTCTAAAATAGTTTAATTATAGGTAAAAATATTTTAAATTGATTTAGGATAGTTACATAAATTAAATTTAGATTAAATATAAATTAAAATAGATTAAATAACTTTAAAATAGATTAATTATATCCCAAATAAATTATAATGGTTTAAAATAGATTAAAATAATTTATAAAGTTAATATTAGCTAAATAGTTTAATAAATTTGAAAAACTTAAAATATATTAAAATATGGGTTTGTAATTAATATCAAATTAAAGTATTCACTTTATGCCAACATATTTAGACCATTTCAAATTTCCAAATCGACAAACCAAGTTTCAATAAACTATCGAATTCCATATCGTTATATCCATGTTCAAAATACCAATACGGATTACTCCTGTCTCAAAAAGAATATTTCCAAGTTATTTTCAAACAAATTTAATAACTCAATTTCGATAGTCTCGAAAAGAATATTTCCAAGTTATTTTCAAACAAATTTAATAACTCAATTTCGATAGAATTTCATTTAAACATAAAAGTTTAACTTTAAACTTCCGATTTAACTCTTAATGAATTCCTTTTTAAACCAATTCACAATTCAACGCAAACTTGATTTTTCAATAATACTTCAATTTAAATAAATCAATTTTTATTCCAAAACATCAATTGATTAAATTTAAAAATTTAAGGATTTTAAAATCATTAATTTAACCAATTCGGTGTCTGTATATAATTCTCTACCCTAGGTTCAGGTGATACGATATTTATCATTTAAATCCGCAATTTAAACAATTTACGATTGTATATCATTTCAAATCGCAATCCCGAATTAATAATAATAAATCCATGACGAACTTGCAGATTATAATGATATAAAATAAAACATCCGTTCAACCAATATCAATAATCAACATCAATCACAATCATCATGAACAATCAATCAATATCGATATAGAACTAAAAATAATAACATTTATTTAAATGCCAGTTTATATTCAATAATAAATTAAAAACGATTTAACTTAAATAATTTCAAATTAATTGAGATGATGATTAAAAATATACCAAACAGTCATAGATAAATTCCTAATCACATCATAAATTTAATTAAACAGACATAAGAAATTTAAGAAGTTGTGAGTGGGTTAAAACACTCACCTTTAAATTTAAATTGAATTTAAATCCAACTTAAACTCAAAATTCAAACGATCCCGGAATTTGTCTAAACTAGCTCCAAGGTGTCTAGAATTTCAACACAATCCTAGCGGAGAAAACTGTGCATAAATCAGACCTCGTATGAGAAAATTACGCTAGTTAGAACGATTGAAAATTAAATTTAAATAAAGTAAAACAAAAGAAAAACTACCCCTCCAAGCAGCCATGTCACCACGTGGTTAGACCCTTTTCTCCAAACAACACACATGAACCAGTGTCGTTCGATGCCCTAACCGCCACAAACCCTAGCGCAGCCGCCATAACCCCACGCCGACGTTTGCCACCGCGGCTACCAAGACCTCACCGTCGAACCTCCCCAATGCCCGACCCCCCTTGCGACCACCATCATCCACGAAATTAACAGCCGTCGTCGATTTATGATGAACCTAATCGAATTTTCGCCAAGAATCCCACCGTTGATTCGACACAAAATCTACACTTATGAAGTCCTCTTGGCTCACTCTGCAATACCCACAAATCTATTCGACGATCGGACAAGTTTGATCGAGGCGCGATGAACGGTCAGTAGTTATTCATTAAATTCGAGACACATGGACATTCGAATCGAAAAGCGAATCGCACCAAAAGATTATGCTCTTCGAGAGCTTCAAATTGATATATAATTCGATAGGGTTTGGGAAGTTTTAATTTCTGGATCTGAATTTGGTTTGAAATTACCATTGAGAAGAGGAGGAGCTGATGAAATTGTACGTACAGATATGAGGAATAAGAAATGACCTAGGGTTTATAACGATGTATATATAGACAGAACCAAATAGAAACAAATAGGCTCGATCGAATTTGGGTTTTGAACGATAAATGACCCGAAAAGCCCGGTTCCACTCCGGAACGAGACTGGGTCAACCCATATATCAAAATAGATGTTTTCAAATATTTTAAAATCAATATAAATGGTTTCAAGTCCAAACTCCATCGTATGAAGAAGTTACGCTGAAATCAGCTTATTACAAATTGATTTCAATTAAATTCAATTAAATTGATTTCTAGGCGTTTCGAGCCCGTACGATCAAACGACAGGTTTGATCGTTACGAAACTTGAAATCCTATAATAATTCACCGTTACGAATCTGGTGAAACTGGTTTTGTCGAAATCCGAGTCAGTGTCCAAATGGCTATTTCCACGTTAATTAAATAAATTAATAATTAATCAATTAAATCACTTTTCAGTTTAAATTTTAATAATTTGCAACTTCCATCATTTTTTTGATTTCTTAATCATTTACAATAATTTAAAAAAAAATAGATGTCAATTTAAAGTTAATTAATCCATTAATTTCTGTGTTATTTCGATTTCATTAAATTCAGAAATTATAAATTAAAATTCAAAATCCATTTATTGAATTTTTAAACCTTGTATTCAAGTATTTTATTTCAATAAGGATATAACTAACATTGGTTTATATCTTAGTACTTAGTATTTCCCAATTTTATCTTAATAATTAAATATTTAACTTCATTCATTTGCAATTAATCCCATTATTTCCAATATTAGCTTAATTTATATTAACATAATATTTAATTACATTTATTGAAATTTCATTTTCAATTTAAATTAATTTTCAATTTAAATTAACAGGCTAAATAAATAGGTAATATACAATAATTTTTACCATTAACTTTTAATTACACCTATAAGTTATTATTAACAAACAAATGTTACAATGGCTTACATAATACTGATTTTATTCAATTACTATTCATTATGTACTAGTTCATAAATTTATACAACACTTTTCATTTATTTACTTGTATTCAATTTATGACCAAGAATAACATTTACATTATTTCAATCAAATTTGAATTTCATTAACTAGTTAGCAATTAACTTGAGTTAACATTGTTCATTTTATTCTAGTTATTGTTTCATAAATAAACCACAAATTTCTGTTTTTTTTCCAATATTAGATAACAAAAATTTAATAAAATTAACAACTTAATTATTGAAAATTTACAGGTCGTTACACTCTCACTCACTCATAACTTTTCGTCCCCAAAAAGGAAAAAGAAGGGAAAAGAAGAAATTAAATATTCAATATATCTTATTCAATATATTAAATATATAAATAATGAATTTACAAAATAAAATAAGTTAAATAAAATATATAGTATTTATAAACAATTAAATATTTTATTTTCAAATTAACAAAAATTTGGAAAACACTTTCATAAAATTTTCTAAGTCCAAAATTTATGAAAAATTTCGGCAAAGTCTCATTTGTACGAAGAGACTCGGGAGAAATTATAATATCAAATATAACAATATATAACATATATTTTCCAAAATAATATATGCCAACACCAGAAAAATAATATAATAGCGCTATAAAACCATAATCCGAAAACATACCTATTTGTCGAGCAATTAACGCTTATTTTATGAAACCAAAAGCAGTAACAATTGCTTCTGTAACCCGTATTTCACTTATATAATCCAAAAAGAGTTAATAATTATATAAAATGAAATACTTAAAGTTGTTTCAACCACTAACAAACAATCAATATAAACAATAATCACTTGCAACCATCCTACAATCATCATATACAATCAACACAAATCAATTTATTCATCCACATCAACCAAAACAAGTAGTTAGTTCAGGCTTAGACACTTTTAAATTGTATAGAATGGCAAATAAACGATTAAGTATACCATTTACTTAACAGTCTTAGATAAAACTGAATAGATTATTCATACATCCAAACAATTTTAAAGTATTCTTGCCCAAACAACCATAAACCAAAACAAACAACAGATTCCAACATTATTGGTGTTTGTTCATATTAATTCCTTTTCCCAAGATTTGTTGTTCATTTATTTTCTTCATTCATTCAGTGATTGCTTTCTTTAATTTTTACATTTATTTTCTTACAAAATTTTATTCCATTCATTCGTTCGGTGTTTATTTCATTTATTCTCATTTATCTTACAAAATTCAATTTCATTTATTCATATCATGTCATTTTTTTATTGCATTACGTTCATTCATTCATTACTTAATTTCATTTATTTACATTTATTTATTTATAGTATTCATGTTAATTAAATTACTTAGCATATCAATTCATTAACTTAAGCTTATAATTATTTATTTATAATACTTCCTTTCTATTATATTTAATTAGTAGCATTTCAATTATACTTAATTTTATAACTACTACAACATCAAATTCATATTTATTAAAGAATTTCATTGAATACTTTCATTACTTCAAGTTTTACATGTATAATATCCTATTACATTTTCTTATTAAATATTACAACTTTGTAAATCTTTTGGTAAGTTACACATATGTTTTTAAGAATGCCAAGAAACTTACACAAGCTTATCTTATCACATTTTAGTAAATAAATGTTCAATAATTACATCTTTTACTTTCATATCTTTTTGTTTATAGGTTACAAATTTCAAATTTCTTATATACTTCAGCTATAATTAGCATTTAATTTCTTATTTTCATTTAGGATTTCAATCATTAAATGGTTAAAATTTCATTCTATTACAATAATTGAAAATCTCTAATTTATAGAAATTTAAGAACTAAGTGCCGGGTTTCATTTCAAATCATTTAAAAATAATAGATAAATGTATAAACTTATAATTTGTATATCCAATTATATTTAAAATAATTTGAAATCTATATTTGTTTATCAAAACAAATCTGCAGTAAAACAACTACAGTGGCCTTCCCACTTTGAAACTTGAAAATGAATGTCGATAATGTATGCACTCATCACCGAAATTATTTCCCAGCGACAGAGAGGGGAGTATAGAACTTATTTCTTTCAAAAATTTCTTTAAAACAGTTCTTTCAAATCATGTTGAAATATTAATATCAGAAAATACTTCTAAATAATATTATTATTATATTCCAAAGTCATTCAACAGAGATTTTCAAAACCCCGAAACTTTATGTTCTAAATTTCCAGTTTCATTTATTTTATTTTTAAGTCTTATTCCCAACCGATATTTGTAAATTTCACTACCTAACAATCAATATATTATAACCAAATATATCATTTATAAATCAATATTTTATAGACAAAAATATACAATAGGCAAAATTATTTCATTCACCTATATTCAAAATAAATATTGTGTCGGTCTGTCCTATTAACTGTTTAGAAATCCCTACTAATGTCATAGCGTCCTATGCACTAACCGAAATTTATAAATAAAAAACGAAATAAATTAACACAATATCAAAACCTTTGTATAACACTAACAAATACGCTCTCTCATATATATATACACACACACTTAGTGACTCATCACAGGGTATTACTACCCTATTGATAAAGAGTCAGACCACACAAAGCTACGGTTTTCGCTAAACCGAAGCTTTGATACCAACTATAACATCCTGCCTTTTTGCACAGTTTAAATCGACGATAAACCACACACGTCAGACTCAAACCATGCAGAAGGGCGGATTGTTATTGGGGGTGAATAAGAAAAGAGAAAGAAATAAAAAAATAGAATCTCACAACGGAATGACAAAATATAATAATCAAATAAACAGTTCATGAAGCTGTTTTACAAAACTTTTGATTATACTTCTATAACACAGAACAGAGTTACTCGTACCAGGGAATAATAAATAATGCAGCGGAGCAATAAATATAATAAATAATAGTAGCACAAATCTTCGTCTTCGTCCTCCATAAATACAGTCTTCAAATCCTGAAATACTCAGGCTGACCCGAGCGAATTGAAAAACAAAACACTCGAGTCAGAACTAAAAGATCTTATATAAGTTAAATCAACGGAAATAAATATAAGTGGAATGGCGTCAGAGATGTTTACGGGATTTGACGTCTCCTATCCAGTGTCTAAAGTGAGTGCAGTAACTCAAGGGATGCTCGGGATTCACACCTCCTAAGGATTCGTCAAACTATCTACTACGTAGTACAATACGCTATTATAATATGTCTATAGTAAAGTAAACTATTAAAATAGCATTAAGGCGTTAACCATATCCCCCTTAACGCATTTTATAATGTCAATAGTGTAGGATCGATTTCACCCTAGAGGGGGGGTGAATAGGGTGATAGTATAAATTATAGAAATTAATTGCGGAAGCTTATAAAATAATTTCAACACAGATCACAGAACAATAGCAGCACAGATAATAGCAGAATAATAAATGCAGAAATAGAACGACACAGAATTTACCCAGCTTCGGGAAAACCCTGCCTACGTGTTGCCCCCAAGGTTTCTACTAGAAATTAGATACTCCCTCGCTTACACACGTAAACTCGCGACACCCTCTATCGACTAAATCTAACTCTACGCTCAAAACCCTGCCACAACTCAGCCACTGAGTTGCGAATTCTCAAGCTACGCCACGTAGCTTGTCCCCTAGTCACACGACTAGAAATAACAACGGTTTAAAGTTTAAAAACAAATTTAAACAGCAATTTAATAATAAAAACCCTAATTAAAAAATTAAAACCCCTTAAAATAAAGGCCGGCCCTCTCCCCTTTTTCTTTTATTATGTCGACCGTTCCTTTATTTTGTGCTCTTGATAATGGCGGCTTTTTCCTTTGCTTGCAAATTAAGGCTTTGTATCTCGAAGCGCCTGTTTTTAATTCGATCGAATCAGTGATGATTTGCGAATTTCCTTGATCGATTTGATTCCTCGTTGCTCACCGCGGCTGCTTCGTTGATTGAATTCCTTCCTTGCTTCGGTATGTAATTATATGCTTTTGTTTTTACTGATTTTATGCTTGCTTGAATTCGATACAAAAAATTGCCGATGATGATATCAATTTATAGGGTTCGATTCCCTGAATTCTCGTCATATATACTTTATTTGAATTTGTCAATAATTCACCTCGGCCACTTGATGATGCTTGAATGTTTGAGATTGATTTCGACTTGTTCAAAAACGTATATTTTTTGTTACTTGATGGTCACGGCGTTGATTTGATATCGTGGTCAATTTTACTTGTTCAACATATCCACGGCTTGTTCAACTCCTTGATTGCCACGGCTTCAGCTCCGATCATTTTACTGTTGACTTTATTCTCTGACTTCATTTTGACTTTGGCATTGACTAACTTGATTACGTGAATTTTTGGCTTGATCACCCTTGATGTTGAACTCGTTCTTCACTGATCATGTTTACTCCAGCCATTTGATTTTTTAAACTAAACTTCTGGATATTAATCGAAACTGCACACTTGCTTGCTTCGTTGTCATTGACTTGTTTAACCTCGGCTTTGATTCTGGCCTTGATAAAATTGATCTGCTATTTTTGTATCATACTCGACTTTGGTCATTTGTTTTGAAAACTGCAGCTTGATGCTTGCATCCCTCTTGTTGTTTACTGGAGTCAGTGGTTGATGCATTGTGGTGTCTAGTACTTGATTATACGATATTGTGATGATTTGCATTGTGCTTATGTCCACTGATGCTTCGAGTCTGCAATTGTTGTTTTGAATAACAGCTCGACCATATGCATATTACAACTTGTACATGCTTTGATTTTCATTTTACATCACTTGAACTTGCTTTTGTCTCGGCCTGAACCTTTGCATTACATACATATGTATATGCTCACTGTCTTTGTACCCGTGCATATATGTTTACTGTTCGAGTTCATTGTTCAGTTGATTCATTGATGCATTGCCTTTGTGGTCTTCACTTTTGTATAGTCTGCACATGTTACTTGTATCACTTGATGTCTTCATTTGGTTCGAGACAGTGATCATTTGTGGCATAGTTTGTATTCTCTATTTGAATTTGCATTGTGTCACTTGTATACTGCAGCTTGGTCTTGCCTTGGTTCTGGCCATTCCTTGTTGCCTTGTTGCAGTTTGATTGTGTTGTTTACCCGTGTACATGCTTCACTGTATCTTCATTCATGTTGGTTTAGTTTGTGCACTTGCTTGAGTTACTGCAGCTTGTAGTTTGGCTTTGATGTTGTACACTGTTTACTGTTAGTCGAGTTGAGTTGATCATGTTGCATTGTGAACTTTTGTGTTGGTTCCATTGTTGCATCTCTGACCTGTGCATTCCATTCTCGTGTGTTCATCCCTGTAGTATATGCTACTGTCTACTTGAGTTTGCTTTGATGCACTGTTGAATTTGTGTAGACTGTGCATTACACTTGAGTTGAATCCAATTTCACAACTCGGGTTTGACCTTGTGCTGAAGTTGAGATTTTATTTATGTTGCACCTGAGTTGAACCCGTCTTTTTATTTGGGTTTGACCTTGTGCTCACCTGTCCCTGTAGCATTATCAAGTGTATATCGGTGTGCACGGCCTTGTGGCATATACGGTGATACACTGTGTATGTCACAAGTTGTTCGTGTATGACGAATTCAAATATGAATGATGACAAACATCCCAAATAACTGAGGAAAATATTATTTTCAAAAACCATATTTTATTTTATATCGCAAAAATATTTTATTTTCAATTTTACTGCGTTAGTAAATATTTTTGCAGAT
Source organism: Allium cepa (assembly GCA_030765085.1). Classification (NCBI taxonomy): domain Eukaryota; kingdom Viridiplantae; phylum Streptophyta; class Magnoliopsida; order Asparagales; family Amaryllidaceae; genus Allium; species Allium cepa. The sequence continues at coordinate 1,051,831,389 of CM060941.1, forward strand.
TGCTCAGATGCTGGATTCAAACTGGAATGAAGTTGAAGATAAAATACGAATTGAGTGAATGAGTGATGTGTAGTGAGGTTAAATGTAAATATGAAATTGTGATGAATTTGTAATCAAAATTGTATATGTATAGTGAGAGCTTGAATTTGTACTATTCAAAATTGTAACAAATATTTGTTTGAATAAAATATTCGTTTGAATTCAAATTCAGTGTTATTTATATTATTCAACAAATATTTATTTAATTTGTGAAAATAAAATAGTATATTAACAAATACATTTAAATGAATGCATATATGTTTATTATCATCAAACAAAAATCATATAAGCGCATATTCAACAATCTCCCCCTTTTGATGATAACAAACATATATTTAAGATTTTGAATATGTTAAATGTATTTGATCATTGATATGCTCTTATTGCTCCCCCTATTTAAATGCTTCCTCTCTACACAAAGCTTCCCCTACAAATATGCATACAATTAAATAATATGCAAATGGAAAATTATTTGACCTTTGCTTGATTTTATTTGACAAAATCTTAACTTTTCTCTTCCCCTTTTGTTATCAGCAAAAGAATAATAGTGTTAGAGAAAATAGAGATAAGGTGATCGATATTAATTCAACATTAAAACTCAATTGAATATAAATATTAAATTTCAATAAAAATCAAACAAAAATCATAAATATTTTGTTAGGCGCATATTCCACTTTTAGAATGATGTGAATGATGTCCTCATATAAAACCATACAGTTGTGTCTATTTGTGGTATATTTATATCAGGAATTTGAATATCTACTAACCATGCATGACCGTTAGGACTTTTAAATGAGATTAGTAGTATTCCAATTTTATTTTATTTTTAAAAAAAATGAATTCAAGTATCTTCTAACCACGCATAACCGTGAGGACTTTTAAATGGGATTAGAATCAACTTGTTTATTTTAAAAAATCAACTTTTGATATGCGTTCCATACATGCATAACCGTGAGGACTTTTAAATGAGCATGGAAGCACATAACAAATTCCAAGTAATTCACCCATGCATAACCGTGAGGACTTTTAAATGAGAGTGAATACTTTGGTATTTATTTATAATTAATAATTTTTTATATTTTTTTTTAAAAGAATGTAAAAACGAAAAACGAACGATTCCTGTTTTAAAGTACCACATATTGACAAACTATATAGAATTTTGATGAGTGATGGTCGTTAGAAATATGATAGGTATAGAAATTGTCATGGAATTTTTACCAACAAAAAGTTTTATAACTCTTGTTTAAATTTCTAAAGAAATTTACTAATTATATCATCTCGAGTCATAATATATGATAAATATCAACACTCATCACTTTTTCAATCACTATTTATCTTTTCGATAATTATTAGGGAGTCAGATTAGTCAAAATAGTCATTTAAAATCAAATCCAAAAATAATTATGAAATTAATTTTTCAAAAATGACTAATCTGAAAATATGGTCAAGAATGATTTTCTCCAGGGGGTTTTAAAAGAAAAATTTTCTGCTATTTGAAAAATTATTTGAAATTAAGAATATGCAGATATTTTCTTTGAAAAACGATGCAGTTACTAAATGCCTCAACAAAAACCACGTTTCACTTAGTAATTTTTCTATCAACTAGATTATCAGTGTAATCTGCATCTGAATTTCTTTTTGACTCAAAATTATCATTAATTGAATTCGATTAACCAAACCATGAAGTGTGCACCCAAAAAAAATTTCAAACTCAATTTTAACAGCAATTTGAATGATATTCTCTTGAATTTGAAATGAAGCCGTGAAAATAATCAAAAACTGTGAATATAGAGTTAGCCGTATTATAACCAAGTATATTATCCAACGAAACACTATTTTTAATCCAAATTAATATATATATGAAGTAATTCAAAGAATCTAGAGATTTTTATAGTGTTTTTGGCATAAGAATATAATTGGCCAACTATTTTGAATAAGTCAGAATCATCATCTTTTCATCATTTCAATATTGGTTGATTTTAATTCAGAATATGGTGCAGATTATCACATTTAATATATTGTAACGACCCGTAAATTTTCGATAATTAAAGTAGCTAATTTAATAAGATTTCGTGATTTGGTGTTAGAAAAAAATTTGTAAGTCGTTTCGAATAATAATAACTAGAATGAAATGCAACAAATTTATCTAGTTAATTATTTATGAATTGAATGAAATCCCAAATCAATTGAAATAATATGTAGTCAAATGTAATTGATTCGAAGTAATATAGTAAACCGGCTGATAATGAATTTTATTTAAAATTCCAATATTGAAATCCGTCAAATATTAAACAATTAAATTGTTAAAATTTAATATTTGGAATTTATTGAATAAAGGGTTTAATATGATATAAAAGGATTTGTAAAATTTTATTTTATCATACTTAAGTTAGAATGATGTTGTAGAACTTTTAAAATCGAATTAAAAGTAAATTTGTGAAAATTGAATATTTAATATTTAATTATCGACTGGAAAATAGCCAATTTTTGAACAGTCTCAGAATTGGACAAAACTAGTTCCATTGGATCCGTAATAGTTAGTTATTATCGGATTTCAATTTTCGTAGCAATCGGAGTTGTCGTTTGACCGTGGCAGCTCGAAACGCGTTGAAATTGTTTTAATATTAATTTGGCGAGTTAAAATAGTCATTTTTTCAAACGGTCTCGGATTTCGATGAAACTAGTTTCATTGGATCCGTAATGTGATATTATTGTAAGTTTTCAAATTTCAAGTCAAACGGATTTACCGTTTGTCCGGGGCAAGCCAAAACGCATAGAAAATCGTTTAATCGGTTTAATTTAAAATTTGATCGTTTATTGTCGTAACTCGCGCATATGATCGAATTAGCCTCCGAAACCTATTCCATTGTGTCCGGAACGCGGGGTAAACCCTAGAAACGCCAGTCGGCACGCTTCGTTTGGAGTTCGGAAAATTTCGATGAATAGTAAATTGGGAAATTTTTTCTATAAAAGGACCTTCACCCTTTCACTTTGCAAACCCTAATTTACTTCAGCCCTAGCCGCCATTTTACTGAATCAATGGCCACGAAAATTCGAAACTTCTTCCTCATTTTCCTCTCAATCCATCAACAATTAGCAAAAACTCTCAACTACAAAGTTGTAGAGCATGATGAAAGCTTCAAATCCATACGGAGATGATCGAAAACGGAGCCACGGATCAACGGGAAATCACGTTCAAAGCTGCTGCGTTTTTTCACGTTTTTCGAAGGCCAGAAATAGTCGAAACTTCCTCCTCTATTATCTTCAAATCTACAAACAATTAGCAAAAGTCGTCAACTACAAAGTTGTAGAGGGCATCAAGATCTAGCTATCCAACGGTGGAGATCGGAAACGGAGACACGGATCGACGGGAAATCGCGTTCAAAGTCGCTGCGTTTTTCACGTTTTTCGAGGCCAAAGGGGCAGCCGAGTTGCATGCTATTCGCGGTGTAGGTAGAGTTCGCCGAGGGCTTCGCGATGGAGGTGGCCGATCGTCTTCAAGTCGTGTATTTTGGTCGTGAAAATTCGTTGAAGCTTGACGGTCATGGGTTTGTGCATTTTTTTTTCACGTACAGGCATTTGGAGAAGATGGAGTTTGGTGGGCTGGGCTTAGTTGCTTTGGGTATGAATTTATTTAAGTATAATATGAATTGTTTTATAAATTCAAATGTCGATAACTTAAAAATGTATAACTTCTACATACGAGGTCCGATTGGAACGAAACTTTTTGCGTTGCAATCGTTTTGTCGAGCACTACGCGATGCAGCTGGATTGGAATCGTTTGGAGCTAGAGAAAATTTTGGGTTAAATCGAACGTCGTTCGATTTGATTTAAAATCGTAAAAATCAAGGTGAGTGTTTTATAACGCTCACAACGTACTAAATATCTTTATGCTAGTTAAATTTGACATTATGAAGTGCTATGATTTTATTTGTCGTTGTTTGATAAATTTAATTGTCATATGGATTGTCATTTGAATTAGCCGTTGAAATTAAACTGACAGTTAAATTTGAATTGAAATTGAAATTGGATTGCGATTAAATTTCCTGACATTGGTAACTATGAAATTGCCATGAATTGTATTGTCTATTGGATGATTTATTTCGATGGATGCTATTGGTTGATATTTAAATGTTTGGATGTTTATTTGCTTATATATAACCTGTTATGCATACATATGATACTGTGATTTAATTTAAGCAATATATATTCATCCCTGACATTTAATTGAAATAAATAATTACTTGGCCATAGGATAGAAAATTATATACGGACACCGAATTGGCTAAATTAATAATTTTAAAAATCGTCGATTTGAAATTTGTTTAAATGTTTTGATTAAAAGTTATAAATAGAAATCAATTTATAGGAATCGAATTATCGAAAATTTGAGTTTGGAATGTTGAAATTAATTTTGGTTAAAGAAATTGTAAAAAAAATTAAGTGGAGACTTTGGAATTTAAAATCGGGATATGATTGAATTTCGAAATTGATTTGTTTAAAGATTTAACCTTAATTCGAGCTTTGAATATTACTAAGTAAAAGTGATATAAAAATGATATTTTGAAATCGAGCTTGGAATTGAACCATATTTGAAATTTGGATTTAAACTTGAATATTAATGGAAAATTTGTTAAGTGTTATAAATGGATATTTTGAAATCAAGCTCCAAATCGATAAAAATTGAAATTGAATAAGTTGAAGGTGAATGTAGAGTTGAATTGATTTGAAGTTAAAGTGAAGTTGTTTTGAATTGAAATCGAAATTGAATTGGTAGAATGGAAATTGAAATTGATTTGAATTGGGAAGTTATAATTGAAATGGTTTGGTTTTGAAGCTGTTTTATTTTGTTTTCCAAATTTCTCGGTTATATAAACCATTTGGAATACTTAAACTATTTTTAATCTATTTTAAATCTACTTAACCCGATTTAAATTATTTTAAACTAATTTATCTATTTGAAATCCATTTTAAGATTTTAAGTATTTTTAACTATTTTAATTATTTAAAAAATACTTTAAACTACTTAAAACTATTTTCTAAAATTCCAAACTGGTCAATAAGGTGAATGTTTATATTTAAAATCTTGAATCTAAATACGAATTGAGTTAAATGAAGTTGCAACCTAAATTTGAAATTCGAAATGATTTTGAAAACGAAATGGGATATTGATGCGAAAATGATTTTTGCAACGGAATCTTACATTTGAATAGATACGAAGATATTGAAATGGATTTGATTTTTGAAGCGAATATGATATTTTGATATCAATTATGAATCGATTTGAAATATAAAAAGCCAAAGGTGTAATAATACGTAGTTATTAAAGAGACCGGGATCGGATATGGACATACTCTCTGTCGATACCGAAAACCACTTTAATAACTATTATACGCGGAGTGATGATCCAGAATGAAGTGGATGGTTGGTGAACGCGTTGACTGAAGAAAGAGAACGATTATTGGATGACCCCTGACATGACTAAAACAGGAGCCGCGCCGGGCCATTGAGGTTCGCCACCTCTAGCGGACACACTTCTTCGATACCATTTCTATTACATTTGTGATTCGATTTGGGTGCACCCCTTGATTTGGGAGTGTTGTTTCGCGGTGTTGGGGTAGCTGCTGGCTATGCCCAACATCAGTCCGGATCACGCAACTACTAGTATCCTAGTTGGTATTGCCTCATGTACCTTGTCATACTGATTATCCTATTCGCGACCACTACGTTTTGATTTGTACCTTGAGTATATGGATTGCCCTCTGGTGACTTCCGGTTTTGGGGAAACTACGGTCTTGTATATGCTTTTGGGAATATAAAATGTGTTAAGGGGGATTATGGTAACGCCTTAACGCTATTTTGATACTTTATATTACTGATAGACATTATCTACTTAGCGTATATTACTACATAGTAGATAGTTTCACGGATCCTTGAGAGATGGAAAATCCCGTAACATCTCTTGAGTTATTGCACGCACGTTGACACTGGATATGAGATGTCAAACCCCGTAAACATCTATGACGCCGTTACACTCATATTTATTTACGATTGATTTAACTTTCATAAGGATATTTTAGTCCTGACTCGAGTGTTTTGTCTTTTCATTACGCTCGGGTCAGTCCTGAGTTTTCAGTTTAGGTTGAAGATCATTTCCTTGGAGGACGGAGACGAAGATTTGGTATATTATCTACTACTATTATATTCATTTCATTCCGCTGCATTGTTGTATGATATTTGTTGTGTATGTAACTCTGAAAAATGTTGTATAATAATAATCAAATGTATTCATTTCAAATGTATTCATTTAATTAACAGCTTCATGAACTGTTATTTTATTATTATACTTTAGCCTTCCGCTGTGAGATTCTGTGTTGTTTCATTTTCTTTATTTCCCTTCCTTTTCTTTTCTTAATTATCCCAATAACTATCTGCCCTTTTAATGGTTTGGAATCGACATGGGTATTTGATCGTCGGTTTAAACTGTCCAAAAAGGCGGGTTGTTACAGTTGGTATCAGAGCTTTGGTTTAGCGATAAACCTTGGCTCTAGTGGGGAATAACTCATTGAAATAGAGGTAAACTATATGAATGAGTTGAGTGTATATGAGAGAGCGTACTTGTTATTTGATATAAAATGGTTTTATATTGTGTTAATTTGTTCCGTTGAGTATTTATGAATTCTGGTCGATACTTGGGACGCCAAGGCGTCGATAGGAATTTCTAAACACTCGAATAGGACAAACCAACACAATATCGTTTTGGAATATATTTTATATAAAAGAATTATTTGAATATTTATTCATTTTGATTGAATTGATTGTTAGGAGATGATAATATTAGATTATTATCGTTATTGTTTGATTAGTCAATATTTACAATAATTGATTAAATAACAATGGATTTAGAAAAATGAAATCTTGTAAACACAATTGATAATGAATATAAATGAATTTTAACTTGGATTTGGGAATTTAAATTCCGGTGCTTGAAATTGACTTACAAGAATATGAAAAACATAATATGAGTATTATATGATAGTATAATTGAGTTGAAATTGTTTTCGAAGGATTTTTTTTTTTTTTTTTATGATAAGTGATATATTCCCTTCTCTTGACGCTAGAAAATGATTTCGGTGATGAGTGCACGCATCATCGGCGTTTATTTTCGAGAGTCCGAGTGGGGGAGGCCACTTAATAGCTTGTCTAAACTTTGTTTTGATTCAAAATTTATTTTATTTTGTACTCTCTATAGTATGATTGGTTATATAAATTATATAAGTATATATTATTCCAAAACTTGATTTGAAATGAAACCGGGATTGGAATTCTTAAGTCCTTTAATAATTAATGATTTTTTTTAAATGAGTGAAATGAATTTAGACTTGAATCATTAAGGAACTTCTGAATTGTGAAATGAGAAATGAACCTAAGAGCTAAGTGAAATATCAATTGAAGTAGAAATCCTTAGAATTAGGAAATTATGAACTTAAAATAAAAAGTGAAACTGTAAAACTCGCGTAGTATTAAAATTCATTCTATAGCATAGATATAACTTACCAAAATATTTAAGAAGTTCAAAAATGTTATATGAATTGTTAATTGGATAATATACAAGTATAGGTTTGAATAATGAAATATGCATTTAATTAATGGTTTGCAAATATAAATAAAATTGTTAGTAAATAATTGGAATTCAAATTAACATTTAAAGGTGATTCACAATTATGTTAATATAAAATGGAAATACTATATGTGAATGAAAATGTGAAATTAAATTATAGTGAAATTTAAGTAATGACTTAAGAATTAATTAATTGAAAATTCAACTTTAAATGGAAAGAAGTTGTATGTTGTTTAACTACATTCTATTTGCATAACTATAACTTACCAAATACTTAAAAGGTTTAAAATGCTAATAAGGATAAGAAGAGAAATAATATACCAGTGTGAGAATGAAAATAAAATGTGAAGATCTAATTGATAGTTGTAAATATAAAAGAAATTTAAGCTGTAAAATGAATGATACATGTATAAGTGAATGAATAAAATTTAAAATTAATGAAATATAAAATTGGTAAATGGAAACTAATTAAATTTGAATATAACTAAATGTCAATAAACTTGGAAGTGTATGAAATTAAAAAAAGTTGACTTGGAAATGTATAATTGATTTAGTGTAGATTTTGGATGGATGTTAATGTTTGATATGCATTGGTTGTTAGATGGATGATAATTGATTAAGTAGAATTCATTAGTGTTAATGGAATTGAATAAAGGGAATAAAATTTTAAAATAATAAAATTCAAGTTTGAAGCAAAGTGAAATTAAATATAATGGAATTCAATTTAAATTGAAGCAAATTGACTTTAATTTAAAATATGAATGAAACAAACTTGAATAAATCGAAAACAAATTGAATGTAAACCTATTGTGTGGATGAATAAGAAAATAAATAGCTTTGTGTTTATGATTGTTCTTTAGAAAATTTGATGTTTTGATGGTTTGTACTTTGAAATAATAAAAGCAAAATTTTGGAAGAAAAAAAAATCCAAAATGGTCCAATACATGCTGAAATGAAAACAACCATAACTTTTAAATGGCCGAACGGAATTCGACGATTTTGGACTTTCCGAAAATCTTAGAAACTATAGCACAACTTTTATTTAGAGTGTCTTGAGAAATTCCTTCTTCTACTAGGTTAAAAACTTGAATGTTACTCGCTGTCCTGTGTAAAAATAAGTAAAATCTGTAGTATACACCCTTAGTATTTTTGCCATATCTTTTGACTGGTTTATCGGATTTTGGTGATCTTATACTTTCTGAAAAGATAAGAACTTAAGCTAAAACTTTTGTTTTAAGTGTTTTGTGTTTTGATATTGTTTAGAAGGTCGAAAACGTGGGTGAACGTCGCTGACCTGCGCAATTCATTGCCCAGGCTGAGGCGTATCCTCTAAGTAAAACGGCCATAACTTTTGAATGGATGGTCCGAATTCGATGATTTTGGACATTCCGGAAAGCCTGAAATGAATAAAACAAATTTTGTTTAGATTATGATGTCAAATTTTATCGTTTAGATGACCTAAAACTAAGATTTGTTTGCTGTCCTGAAATTTAAAATCTCAGTTTTGAAGCTAAATATGTTATGTATATGTTGTGTAGGCTAAGTATATCTATCTATCTTTATATGCATGGTTCTAACTTAGTTGTTGAGCATTTTAGTAGGTGGCAAAGGGGTTGCGCTTCGTTGTGGAGCTCGCTTCTAAGCTAAACGCATAATGTAAGTAAAATGCTAATAAATGCTAAATAAAAGGTACGTTTACGGTTTTATATGATATTGGTGATATTTATATGTTGTTTCCCCACATATGGGATGCCTCATCATTGAGATGAGATGTATATTTGTGATATATATGATATTATATTTTTTCCGATCGAGCCGCGCAAATGAGACTCTGCCGAATTTTTCCGTAAATCCGGGTATTAGAAAATTTTTCAAGTTTAATTTTTTTTATATAACTTGTTTTGATAATTAACTTTTAAGTTTAGAAAGACGTTCGGAGTAAGTTAGTGGAAGCGTAGTTATGACTTTATAAATGGAATTTCATTGTTTTATAAGTTGGTAACTTTGAATAAAATATATCTAATGTTGAATTCTATACTTAGTTTCTTTTCCCTTCTTTTCCTTTTCGGGGACGAAAAGTTTTGAGTGGGGGAGAGTGTAACGACCCGTAAATTTTCGATAATTAAAGTAGCTAATTTAATAAGATTTCGTGATTTGGTGTTAGAAAAAAATTTGTAAGTCGTTTCGAATAATAATAACTAGAATGAAATGCAACAAATTTATCTAGTTAATTATTTATGAATTGAATGAAATCCCAAATCAATTGAAATAATATGTAGTCAAATGTAATTGATTCGAAGTAATATAGTAAACCGGCTGATAATGAATTTTATTTAAAATTCCAATATTGAAATCCGTCAAATATTAAACAATTAAATTGTTAAAATTTAATATTTGGAATTTATTGAATAAAGGGTTTAATATGATATAAAAGGATTTGTAAAATTTTATTTTATCATACTTAAGTTAGAATGATGTTGTAGAACTTTTAAAATCGAATTAAAAGTAAATTTGTGAAAATTGAATATTTAATATTTAATTATCGACTGGAAAATAGCCAATTTTTGAACAGTCTCAGAATTGGACAAAACTAGTTCCATTGGATCCGTAATAGTTAGTTATTATCGGATTTCAATTTTCGTAGCAATCGGAGTTGTCGTTTGACCGTGGCAGCTCGAAACGCGTTGAAATTGTTTTAATATTAATTTGGCGAGTTAAAATAGTCATTTTTTCAAACGGTCTCGGATTTCGATGAAACTAGTTTCATTGGATCCGTAATGTGATATTATTGTAAGTTTTCAAATTTCAAGTCAAACGGATTTACCGTTTGTCCGGGGCAAGCCAAAACGCATAGAAAATCGTTTAATCGGTTTAATTTAAAATTTGATCGTTTATTGTCGTAACTCGCGCATATGATCGAATTAGCCTCCGAAACCTATTCCATTGTGTCCGGAACGCGGGGTAAACCCTAGAAACGCCAGTCGGCACGCTTCGTTTGGAGTTCGGAAAATTTCGATGAATAGTAAATTGGGAAATTTTTTCTATAAAAGGACCTTCACCCTTTCACTTTGCAAACCCTAATTTACTTCAGCCCTAGCCGCCATTTTACTGAATCAATGGCCACGAAAATTCGAAACTTCTTCCTCATTTTCCTCTCAATCCATCAACAATTAGCAAAAACTCTCAACTACAAAGTTGTAGAGCATGATGAAAGCTTCAAATCCATACGGAGATGATCGAAAACGGAGCCACGGATCAACGGGAAATCACGTTCAAAGCTGCTGCGTTTTTTCACGTTTTTCGAAGGCCAGAAATAGTCGAAACTTCCTCCTCTATTATCTTCAAATCTACAAACAATTAGCAAAAGTCGTCAACTACAAAGTTGTAGAGGGCATCAAGATCTAGCTATCCAACGGTGGAGATCGGAAACGGAGACACGGATCGACGGGAAATCGCGTTCAAAGTCGCTGCGTTTTTCACGTTTTTCGAGGCCAAAGGGGCAGCCGAGTTGCATGCTATTCGCGGTGTAGGTAGAGTTCGCCGAGGGCTTCGCGATGGAGGTGGCCGATCGTCTTCAAGTCGTGTATTTTGGTCGTGAAAATTCGTTGAAGCTTGACGGTCATGGGTTTGTGCATTTTTTTTTCACGTACAGGCATTTGGAGAAGATGGAGTTTGGTGGGCTGGGCTTAGTTGCTTTGGGTATGAATTTATTTAAGTATAATATGAATTGTTTTATAAATTCAAATGTCGATAACTTAAAAATGTATAACTTCTACATACGAGGTCCGATTGGAACGAAACTTTTTGCGTTGCAATCGTTTTGTCGAGCACTACGCGATGCAGCTGGATTGGAATCGTTTGGAGCTAGAGAAAATTTTGGGTTAAATCGAACGTCGTTCGATTTGATTTAAAATCGTAAAAATCAAGGTGAGTGTTTTATAACGCTCACAACGTACTAAATATCTTTATGCTAGTTAAATTTGACATTATGAAGTGCTATGATTTTATTTGTCGTTGTTTGATAAATTTAATTGTCATATGGATTGTCATTTGAATTAGCCGTTGAAATTAAACTGACAGTTAAATTTGAATTGAAATTGAAATTGGATTGCGATTAAATTTCCTGACATTGGTAACTATGAAATTGCCATGAATTGTATTGTCTATTGGATGATTTATTTCGATGGATGCTATTGGTTGATATTTAAATGTTTGGATGTTTATTTGCTTATATATAACCTGTTATGCATACATATGATACTGTGATTTAATTTAAGCAATATATATTCATCCCTGACATTTAATTGAAATAAATAATTACTTGGCCATAGGATAGAAAATTATATACGGACACCGAATTGGCTAAATTAATAATTTTAAAAATCGTCGATTTGAAATTTGTTTAAATGTTTTGATTAAAAGTTATAAATAGAAATCAATTTATAGGAATCGAATTATCGAAAATTTGAGTTTGGAATGTTGAAATTAATTTTGGTTAAAGAAATTGTAAAAAAAATTAAGTGGAGACTTTGGAATTTAAAATCGGGATATGATTGAATTTCGAAATTGATTTGTTTAAAGATTTAACCTTAATTCGAGCTTTGAATATTACTAAGTAAAAGTGATATAAAAATGATATTTTGAAATCGAGCTTGGAATTGAACCATATTTGAAATTTGGATTTAAACTTGAATATTAATGGAAAATTTGTTAAGTGTTATAAATGGATATTTTGAAATCAAGCTCCAAATCGATAAAAATTGAAATTGAATAAGTTGAAGGTGAATGTAGAGTTGAATTGATTTGAAGTTAAAGTGAAGTTGTTTTGAATTGAAATCGAAATTGAATTGGTAGAATGGAAATTGAAATTGATTTGAATTGGGAAGTTATAATTGAAATGGTTTGGTTTTGAAGCTGTTTTATTTTGTTTTCCAAATTTCTCGGTTATATAAACCATTTGGAATACTTAAACTATTTTTAATCTATTTTAAATCTACTTAACCCGATTTAAATTATTTTAAACTAATTTATCTATTTGAAATCCATTTTAAGATTTTAAGTATTTTTAACTATTTTAATTATTTAAAAAATACTTTAAACTACTTAAAACTATTTTCTAAAATTCCAAACTGGTCAATAAGGTGAATGTTTATATTTAAAATCTTGAATCTAAATACGAATTGAGTTAAATGAAGTTGCAACCTAAATTTGAAATTCGAAATGATTTTGAAAACGAAATGGGATATTGATGCGAAAATGATTTTTGCAACGGAATCTTACATTTGAATAGATACGAAGATATTGAAATGGATTTGATTTTTGAAGCGAATATGATATTTTGATATCAATTATGAATCGATTTGAAATATAAAAAGCCAAAGGTGTAATAATACGTAGTTATTAAAGAGACCGGGATCGGATATGGACATACTCTCTGTCGATACCGAAAACCACTTTAATAACTATTATACGCGGAGTGATGATCCAGAATGAAGTGGATGGTTGGTGAACGCGTTGACTGAAGAAAGAGAACGATTATTGGATGACCCCTGACATGACTAAAACAGGAGCCGCGCCGGGCCATTGAGGTTCGCCACCTCTAGCGGACACACTTCTTCGATACCATTTCTATTACATTTGTGATTCGATTTGGGTGCACCCCTTGATTTGGGAGTGTTGTTTCGCGGTGTTGGGGTAGCTGCTGGCTATGCCCAACATCAGTCCGGATCACGCAACTACTAGTATCCTAGTTGGTATTGCCTCATGTACCTTGTCATACTGATTATCCTATTCGCGACCACTACGTTTTGATTTGTACCTTGAGTATATGGATTGCCCTCTGGTGACTTCCGGTTTTGGGGAAACTACGGTCTTGTATATGCTTTTGGGAATATAAAATGTGTTAAGGGGGATTATGGTAACGCCTTAACGCTATTTTGATACTTTATATTACTGATAGACATTATCTACTTAGCGTATATTACTACATAGTAGATAGTTTCACGGATCCTTGAGAGATGGAAAATCCCGTAACATCTCTTGAGTTATTGCACGCACGTTGACACTGGATATGAGATGTCAAACCCCGTAAACATCTATGACGCCGTTACACTCATATTTATTTACGATTGATTTAACTTTCATAAGGATATTTTAGTCCTGACTCGAGTGTTTTGTCTTTTCATTACGCTCGGGTCAGTCCTGAGTTTTCAGTTTAGGTTGAAGATCATTTCCTTGGAGGACGGAGACGAAGATTTGGTATATTATCTACTACTATTATATTCATTTCATTCCGCTGCATTGTTGTATGATATTTGTTGTGTATGTAACTCTGAAAAATGTTGTATAATAATAATCAAATGTATTCATTTCAAATGTATTCATTTAATTAACAGCTTCATGAACTGTTATTTTATTATTATACTTTAGCCTTCCGCTGTGAGATTCTGTGTTGTTTCATTTTCTTTATTTCCCTTCCTTTTCTTTTCTTAATTATCCCAATAACTATCTGCCCTTTTAATGGTTTGGAATCGACATGGGTATTTGATCGTCGGTTTAAACTGTCCAAAAAGGCGGGTTGTTACATATATAGTTCATATAAATATACCATTACCTGCTTTACCTTTACGATATTTTTCGTTGTTGTCCATTGTGTTTCTGTCACCTTTATACTAGGCTAAGGAACTTTGCTTTGTCGCCCGTTGTGTTTCTGGAACAGCCAAGAAAAAAAATCCAAAGAACACTATTGTTGTTCCTTAGCCTGCCACCATACCTACACGATGAAAGATTTATGTGACCTATTTGTTTTTATAGGTTCATGGTTGTTAGTGGCAGAAAATTTTGAAAAACAATTTTGTAAAGACCCAAAACTATTTATAATTGTTCCCTTCGGCACCCAAATTTGTTTAACTTTGAGAGATTTTATATTTGTGCCTTTTGGAACCCAAATCGGTATAGTTTTCACATGTTTGGGTCTATACCAACAATTATTGTGAATGTGTCCATATTTTCTACAAATTGTGCACATTGAATTTTCTTGATTAATCTTGTTTTCAACAATTTTAGATTTATTATATCCAAGTCCTTTTCTAACCGTGTTAACAGTTTGCTTTTCTAATATCATATTCAACGATTTTTCACTTTTGGAAAATTTATCTAAAGTAGTAGACAATTGTTGGACTTGTGATTTGAGTGATTCGTTTTCATTCAACAATTGTGTGCACCTTTTGATAGAATTTTCTCTTCTCGTATTTTCACTCTCTTTTAAAATCAGAATTTCATTTTCAAGCGATTTAATTTTAATTTCTGATTTTTTATTCTCATCTTCGAATGTTGGACACTTATCACACTTAGGGATCCTACTTTGATAGGTTTTAACTAATTGGTCAAGTTGTTCATTTAATTCTATCAAAGTATATTTTTGTGATTCAAGTTTAGCATATTTTTCCCTAAGTCGTTCAAAACAGCCGTTTACTTCGTGGAAATGAATAAGCAACTCAGAATGGGTAAGTTTTGATACCTCACTTGGCTCGTCGTCGTCACTGTCAGTTATATCACCTCGAAGACACAATTCTGCCTTTTCGCTTTCACTGCCAGTGCTTTGATCATGCTTGTCTATTTCATCCCAAGTGGCTGCAAAACTTTTCTTTTTCTGTTTCTTTCCATGGCTGAATTTAGTTTGTGGACAATCGGGCTTGATATGACCGGGTTTGTTGCACTTGTGACAGATGATCTTCTGTTCTTCCGAATAGTCTAGTGCTTTGGCTATTCTGCTTTTCGCTTTTTGAATTCGAGCCGAATTTCCATATTTGTAATTCCACGTTTTGAATTTCTTTATTAATAGCTCCAATTCTGCTGCTGCTTCATCATCGTCATCGTCATCTCTTTCAGTTGTTCCTTTGAGAGCTATTGATTTCTTTCGAATATCACTTCCTTCACGCTCTTCCTTGAATTTCATTTCCAGCTCATAAGTGGTGAGATTTCCGATGAGTTCTTCAACTTTCATTTGTTTTAAATCTTTTGATTCTTGAATGGCAGTTACCTTTGCTTCAAATTTTCGTGGAAGGACTCTGAGGATTTTTTGGACTATCTCCAACTCCGTGTATGATTTTCCAAGAGCTTTTGATTTATATACGATATTGGAAAGCCGTCCATGCATCTCTTTAACATTTTCTTCCTTCGCCATTGTGAAATTCTCGTATTCGCTGCTTAGCATGGCAAGGCGAGATTCTTTGACTTGGGATGTTCTTTCGTGAGTCACTTCTAGTATGTGCCATATTTGCTGCGCAGTTAGACAATGTGAGACACGATTAAATTCAAATTGATCCAATGAACAGATAATAGAATTCATAGCTTTAGCATTAGTATTTTGTAATTTATTTTCTAGTTCTATCCATTGTTCCTTTGGTTTCTCTATTTCCTGATTATCTATAGTTATAGTTGGTATTCTATAACCTGTCTCAACAATACTCCATGCATCAATGGTTTTCAAAAAAATTTCCATCCTATTTTTCCAATAAGCATATTCACCATTGAACATTGGTGGTCTAACTATAGATTGACCCTCAGCAAAAGCAGTAGTAAAAGAAGCCATTTTAAAAATTCAACTTTTTAAAATAAAAATTGGTTTTTGTAAAATCAAATTTTTAAAACAAAAACTGCTTTTGTTCCTAGCTCTGATAGCACTTGTAGGATCGATTTCACCCTAGAGGGGGGAGTGAATAGGGTGATAGTATAAATTATATAAATTAATTGCGGAAGCTTATAAAATAATTTCAACACAGATCACAGAACAATAGCAGCACAGATAATAGCAGAATAATAAATGCAGAAATAGAACGACACAGAATTTACCCAGCTTCGGCAAAACCCTGCCTACGTGCTGCCCGCAAGGTTTCTACTAGAAATTAGATAGTCCCTCGCTTACACACGTAAACTCGCGACACCCGCTATCGACTAAATCTAACTCTACGCTCAAAACCCTGCCACAACTCAGCCACTGAGTTGCGAATTCTCAAGCTACGCCACGTAGCTTGTCCCCTAGTCACACGACTAGAAATAACAACGGTTTAAAGTTTAAAAACAAATTTAAACAGCAATTTAATAATAAAAACCCTAATTAAAAAATTAAAACCCCTTAAAATAAAGGCCGGCCCTCTCCCCTTTTTCTTTTATTATGTCGACCGTTCCTTTATTTTGTGCTCTTGATAATGGCGGCTTTTTCCTTTGCTTGCAAATTAGGGCTTTGTATCTCGAAGCGCCTGTTTTTAATTCAATCGAATCAGTGATGATTTGCGGATTTCCTTGATCGATTTGATTCCCCGTTGCTCACCGCGACTGCTTCGTTGATCGAATTCCTTCCTTGCTTCGGTATGTAATTATATGCTTTTGTTTTTACTGATTTTATGCTTGCTTGAATTCGATACAAAAAATTGCCGATGATGATATCAATTTATAGGGTTCGATTCCCTGAATTCTCGTCGTATATACTTTATTTGAATTTGTCAATAATTCACCTCGGCCACTTGATGATGCTTAAATGTTTGAGATTGATTTCGACTTGTTCAAAAACGTATATTTTTTGTTACTTGATGGTCACGGCGTTGATTTGATATCGTGGTCAATTTTACTTGTTCAACATATCCACGGCTTGTTCAACTCCTTGATTGCCATGGCTTCAGCTCCGATCATTTTACTGTTGACTTTATTCTCTGACTTCATTTTGACTTTGGCATTGACTAACTTGATTACGTGAATTTTTGGCTTGATCACCCTTGATGTTGAACTCGGTCTTCACTGATCATGTTTACTCCAGCCATTTGATTTCTTAAACTAAACTTCTGGATATTAATCGAAACTGCACACTTGCTTGCTTCGTTGTCATTGACTTGTTTAACCTCAGCTTTGATTCTGGCCTTGATAAAATTGATTTGCTATTTTTGTATCATACTCGACTTTGGTCATTTGTTTTGAAAACTGCAGCTTGATGCTTGCATCCCTCTTGCTGTTTACTGGAGTCAGTGGTTGATGCATTGTGGTGTCTAGTACTTGATTATATGATATTGTGATGATTTGCATTGTGCTTATGTCCACTGATGCTTCGAGTCTGAAATTGTTGTTTTGAATAACTGCTCGACCATATGCATATTACAACTTGTACATGCTTTGATTTTCATTTTACATCACTTGAACTTGCTTTTGTCTCGACCTGAACCTTTGCATTACATACATATGTATATGCTCACTGTCTTTGTACCCGTGCATATATGTTTACTGTTCGAGTTCATTGTTCAGTTGATTCATTGATGCATTGCCTTTGTGGTCTTCACTTTTGTATAGTCTTCACATGTTACTTGTATCACTTGATGTCTTCATTTGGTTTGAGACAGTGATCATTTGTGGCATAGTTTGTATTCTCTATTTGAATTTGCATTGTGTCACTTGTATACTGCAGCTTGGTCTTGCCTTGGTTCTGGCCATTCCTTGTTGCCTTATTGCAGTTTGATTGTGTTGTTTACCCGTGTACATGCTTCACTATATCTTCATTTATGTTGGTTTAGTTTGTGCACTTGCTTGAGTTACTGCAGCTTGTAGTTTGGCTTTGATGTTGTACACTGTTTACTGTTAGTCGAGTTGAGTTGATCATGTTGCATTGTGAACTTTTGTGTTGGTTCCATTGTTGCATCTCTGACCTGTGCATTCCATTCTCGTGTGTTCATCCCTGTAGTATATGCTACTATCTACTTGAGTTTGCTTTGATGCACTGTTGAATTTGTGTAGACTGTGCATTACACTTGAGTTGAATCCAGTTTCACAACTCGGGTTTGACCTTGTGCTGAAGTCGAGATTTTATTTATGTTGCACCTGAGTTGAACCCGTCTTTTTATTTGGGTTTGACCTTGTGCTCACCTGTCCCTGTAGCATTATCAAGTGTATATCGGTGTGCACGGCCTTGTGGCATATACAGTGATACACTGTGTATGTCACAAGTTGTTCGTGTATGACGAATTCAAATATGAATGATGACGAACAACCCAAATAACTGAGGCAAATATTATATTCAAAAACCATATTTTATTTTATATCGCAAAAATATTTTATTTTCAATTTTACTGCGTTAGTAAATATTTTTGCAGATTGCTCAGATGCTGGATTCTAACTGGAATGAAGTTGAAGATAAAATACGAATTGAGTGAATGAGTGATGTGTAGTGAGGTTAAATGTAAATATGAAATTGTGATGAATTTGTAATCAAAATTGTATATGTATAGTGAGAGCTTGAATTTGTACTATTCAAAATTGTAATAAATATTTGTTTGAATAAAATATTCGTTTGAATTCAAATTCAGTGTTATTTATATTATTCAACAAATATTTATTTAATTTGTGAAAATAAAATAGTATATTAACAAATACATTTAAATGAATGTATATATGTTTATTATCATCAAACAAAAGTCATATAAGCGCGTATTCAACAAATAGCCTATACAGTACCGTGGCTCCCCGTAAACTGGGGCCGCTAGATGATACCCTATAGGTATGACATAAAAAAAATCATAGAAGGCGCGCTAGGGTAGGTGACATGGCACAACTAGGCAATGCCAAGGTAGATATACCAATTACACTTTCGGACTGTTGGTAACGCATAGCCGCAACTACCGCCCAAATCGATACACACTCCCGAGTAAAAATCGAAGGGTGGCCACCGAATAAATCAAAAGCCATAATATAGTGTCGATGGAGTGTGCTCGATCAAAGGAAGGACCTCATTGGTCCGTCAATTGCTCCTGTTTTATCCACCTTATGCCAATTCATGGGAGACGGGTCCACATAAATATACCTTTAGGATCATCACCGCCATCCTACTTCATTCTGCAAGCTCCACCGCGTACATAGTTGTCAAAGTGGTTTTTGGTATTGGCAGAGAGTATGACAATTCCAATCCCAGTTTCTTTAACAACCAATTGTTTATTACATACCGGATGGTTCTTTTACATTTCCAAAATCATTTCATAATTGATATCAAAATATCATATTCGATTCGAACCATATCACTTTAGAAAACATTACTTACTTTCGAAATCATATTCGCCTTTGAAATCATAGTACATTTGAAATCATAGTTTGATAATTATATTTCCTTTCAAAGTCGAATTCACAGTTTATATCGAAATATCGTACTCTCAAAATTATCACTTTAAATCATATCGTTTCCAAAATCATAATTTCTTCCAAAAAATCATTCCAAAATAGGTTAAGTCATTGCTTCAAAATAATCATTTCAATTTGTTATACATTCAAAATCCCAAATTAGGTTATAACATCTTTTAACCTTATTTTCTTTTAAAATAAATTGAAATGAATATAATCTCTTCCACGTACTTAGTTTGAAAATTCAGAAATTTGTTTAAATAGTTATAAATAGTTAAAATGCTCTAAAATAGTTTAATTATAGGTAAAACTAATTTAAATTGATTTAAGATAGTTACATAAATTAAATTTAGATTAAATATAATTTAAAATAGATTAAATAACTTTAAATAGATTAATTATATCTCAAATAAATTAAAATGGTTTAAAATAGATTAAAATAATTTATAAAGTTATTATTAGCTAAATAGTTTAATAAATTTAAAAATATTAATAATTATAAATATATTCTAAAACAGTTTATATTAAAATATGAGTTTGTAATTAACATCAAATTAGACTATTCACTTCATTCCAACATATTTGGACCATTTCAAATTCCCAAATCGACAAATCAATTTTCAATAAACTATCCAATTCCATATCGTCATATCCATGTTCAAAATATCAATAGGGATTACTCCAGTCTCAAAAAGAATATTTCCAAGTAATTTTCAAACAAATTTAATAACTCAATTTCTATAGAATTTCATTTATACGTAAAAGTTTAACATTAAACTTTCGATTTAACTCTTAAAGAATTCCATTTTAAACCAAGTCACAATTCAACGCAAACTTGATTTTTCAATAATACTTCAATTTATATAAATCTAGTTTTATTCTAAAACATCAATTGATTAAATTCAATAATTTAAGGATTTTAAAATCATTTAATTTAACCAATCCGGCGTCCGTATATAATTCTCTACCCTAGGGTCAGGTGATACGGATATTTATCATTTCAATCTGCAATTTAAACAAATTATGGTGGTGTATCATTTCAAACCGCAATCCCAAATTATTAATAATAAATCCATAACGAACTTGCAGATTATAATGATATAAAATAAAACAACCATTCAACCAATATCAACAATCAACATCAATCACAATCATCATCTAAAAGAATTAATCCATATCGATATAGAATTGAAAATAAATAACAGTTATTTAAATGGCAGTTTATATTCAATAATAAATTAAATAACGATTTAATTCAAATAATTTCAAATTAACTGAGACGTTGATTAAAAATATATCAAATAGTCATAAATAAATTCCTAATCACATCATAAATTTAATTTAACAGACATAAGAAATTTTAGAGGTTATGAGTGGATTAAAACACTCACCTTTAAATTTAGATTGAATTTAAATACAATTTAAATCCAAAATTCAAACATCTCAGAGTTTGTCCAAACTAGCACCAAGGTGTCCAGAATTTCAATATGATCCTAGCAGAGAAAACCGTGCGTAAATCGGACCTCATGTGAGAAAATTATGCTAGTTAGAACGACTGAAAATTAAATTTAAATAAAATAAAACAAAAGAAAAACTACCCCTCCAAGCAGCCATGTCACCACGTGGTTACACCCTTCTCTTCGAACAAAACGCACGAACCAGCATCGTTCCAAGCCCTAACCGCCGCAAACACTAGCACAGCCGCCATGCCTCCCGCACGACGACGCCGGCCACCGCGACTACCAAGACCTCGCTGCCGAACCTCCCTGTAACGCCCCGGAAATTTTCGAACTTTCGAAAATTCAACATCGACACTCACTTTATCGACTGTCGAGAAATCGAAGGCCAAAAACCGGAATGTTATGGGTTTTTAAAAAGAATTTAAGAAAAGAAAAGAGAAGAAGAGAGAAGATAGAAAATAGAGGGAAAAGATAGAGAAGAAAACAGAAAATAGGAAGAAGAGAAAATAGAAAAGAGAACAGAAAATTTTAAAATAGAAGAAAAAGAGAATAGAACGGAACAGAACAGCAGAACAACATCAGAATCTCACAATTCGCAGCGGAACAACATATAATAATAAATGAATAATCTTTAAACAAAGAACTATATCAGTTATTACATTACATCACATTACATTACATCATATCATCAGAGTGTACAACAACACACAACATCAAACAATGCAGCGGAAAAAGAAATACTATATAAGTAATATGCCATGCCATCCAGCTTGCCTCCAGCAACTCCAGAATATCCAGAATATCCTGATAAACCTAACTCTTGACTGCCCGTGTGGAAATTGGTGGGCACCCAGAGTTTAGGAAGGAAAACAATAAACTCCGAGTCAGTCATGTGACTGGTGTGAGAACTCAAAACAGTTTATTTATCTTTAAAATCAAAATAGAGGAATAATTTTAAATTCTATTCGCAATGCTTTTAAAAATGAGACTACCATAAGGCCTCCCGCACACACACACAATGCAAACGCAGAATCGGAGGAGATTTCTCCTTATGATAGTCAAAGATGCTTGATACGCATTTAAAAATAACATTTGATATTCTTACTAGTGCATAGTGTAGAGAAAAATCATTTCGAAAGTAGAGTATAAATCTTAGCCAACATACGACCATTATCGTATGCCTACTATAGCTAACTATGTTCAATAGCAGGTTACCGCCACATTCCATAGCAGGTTATACAACTAAAACCGTACAAGTCTCGTATTGTTTCTTTGGATTTCCAACGAATGATCAGGCCAAGGAACTTCCCATTGCCACATGAGAATGCCTCTGGATGGACATCCCCGAGAACCAAACCGGATCTCTACCAACACAAGGCCGGGTTACCCCTAACTGAGTAACAACTGACCGAATATGCCATCCCCCGGTCCTTTGGGACCTTTATCACCGAGCGCTCGCAATCAATTCACACAATCATAACAAAGTGTTTTCAACATGAGTAAGTATCTGGGCTCCATACCATGATACCACCCTTTTCCAGAAGGAAATGGACACATCCTAAAGGGTGCTACCCCTCATAACCTTGCTGCTTCTTTCCTGTTTTGACCATTCACGGGGTGTGAGGCTCGACGAATTCACGTCCACAAAAACATACTTTATACAAAAGCCATGCTTTGGGTCAACAAATGATCAACACAATGACCACAAGGATAGACGATCAAATAAACGATCCTATCACAAATAATCAACACAATGATCATTTCAGCATCACTCAGCATGTCACATTACCAAATTGGGAATATATCGCTGATAACATTCAACTATATAACCTCTGAGCTCGTACGTCTCAGAGAAGGGTGTTAAGCTAAAAGAATAAATTCTCCGCCACCAACAGAAATATATTTGAAAGAAATCGGCTTTACATCTCAACTTGTAACGTCAGACATACAATCCATACAAGTCTGTTCCGGGCTCGAACAAAACCGAAGGCACTTCTTACGAAGCCCTTGAAATCCGGGTATTCACAATCCCGATCGAATTTCCCATCACTTAGGAGATCTCTATACCAGGAGCTACCCAGTGCAGAAACAATCGATAGGTCATCCTATCGCTTTTGCAAATACTCGGTCTTCAACACCGATCTTCAATGCAATTTACAACGACGTATCACATATTCGGAATGGGTTATACGACCCGATGGTCCTTTCCCGGTTAACCCGAATAGTGAGCGCTTATTCAAAAATAAGTGTGGCATTCAAATTCAAACAAATCACATCAAATACCCATCCAAAGGGAAATATTGATAGTCGGCTATTGAACTATCAATGGATATGCACACATCACCAGTTTCCAAATAATTTTCCAAATTATTTATTTTCCAAAATATCTTCACTAGATATATAATTTTCAACACTTCAAAAATAAATCAATATTTATTTTTAAACCAATTTCACTTTCTTTTATAAATTCCTTAGTGAATTTACATTTCACAATATCTATTGATATACGTTTTCAATTATCCATTTTCAATTTATCTTCAAAAAGATGAATTCTAAATATCACTTCATATTGGAAAACAATTCCATACTTATTTAATAAGTAATTCACAAATTTTATTTATTTTCAACACTTGGAAAATATTCAATATACTTAAATCGAGATTAAGTATATATTTCATTCTTTAAGGAAATCATTCTCTTAAACATATTTATTTGGGCCAAAACGAATGTTGCGTAAAACATCGTTACGACGACTCAAAAATCACTAGTATAGGGATTCGAAATTAAAATAGATATATAAATCCCAATACTATACAAAACATTTCCTTTCGGAAATCATTTACTATAACAACAGTGTTATAGTCTACTATTTCCTTTTATTTCTCGAAAACGTCTATTTCAACAATCAATGTTGAAATCTATGGTTTCGAATCTCAACATATCTTAAAACATCGTTAGATCGTTTTAATTCTATTTGAAATATCACATTCAAACAATTTCTTTGACATCTTATTCACTATTCAAAAACGTGAATATACTACGTTAACACATTTCATCCTTTTATACATTTTATTTAAAAGAATTATTCACAGTTCAAAACGTGAATATAACTCCATCAAATAAGTTATGACAATTAACTTATCAGAATAAGTTGTTTGCGGATTTATAAAACAACGTTTATAAATTCCATTTCTATTTATTTATAAAAACTTCCTTTTTATAAATTCCTTTATTCACCTATTCCAGTTTATAACTAAATTATAAACTAAACGTTCATATTATAAGTTAATTACTTATAAAACGATTATTTTACAAAATCGTTCCTTTAGAGACTTTCCAATTTATAAATCTTATAACTTATAAGATCCATTTATCTAACCAATCTATTCTTCAAATAATTTCACCAAATTTATAAATCTTACTATTTATAAATTTTCTTTTATAACTTCACAGTTTATAATTCTATAAATTCCATTCATTTATGAATTTCATTTTCACTTCATTCAAACACTTATAAAAACTCGTTTTATAAGTCAATATTTCAATTTATAAATATCCGTTTATAAATCTCTTAATATAAATCAATTTATATGATTCTTTTAAACGTCTTTAATTTCCTTTATAGTTTCACCATTTTGATTTATAAAATAATCAAATTTTATAAATCCTACTTTTAAACTTTTATAATATATTCAAAAATCCAATTTAAACTATTTTATAAAATCATAAATCCCCTATTTCTCAAAAATCAACTTTTAACTATATTTCACAAAATCATAATTTTTATAACTTTAACTATTATAACGTTTATTTATCTAAAATGGATCAATTCCAAAAATTATTTTATAAAACGTATACTTTCTAAAATCACTTTTAAAAATCATTTTAAAATCCCAAAATCTAGGTCCAATGATGCTACACACCAAATAGTCAATCACGACAACAACGATATCATATATCGATATGATAATCAATCAAATATCAAAATATCTGAAATTAAATAAATACTGTTGAGGAATCCAGTTGGATCCCTCCAACCTGTTTCCTGCATCCACAAACATTAGCACAATACCAATTTCGCTCCAATACGAAATTATCGCGGTATATGTTCTTATTAAATATTATCCGCTTAATAACGGCGCAATAGGGTCTCATCCGCTAAACAAATAAATGCGGGAAATCAACAATTCCAATATATACATATGCCAATATATATATATTGCTATTATATATAATACCAATTTCACTGTTTATGAAATATTCGCGGTATATGTTTTTAATAAATAACATCCGCTTACTAACGGCGTATAATGTCTATTTTAACAAACAATAGATATCAATCATCATTCATACATGCATTCAAATATTTTAAATCTAACTATTTAAAAAAATAAAAATCGAAACTAATTCGATTGAGTGAGAAGTTCTCACCTTGATTTTAATTTCGTTTTAGCGATTTATTTCGAATAAAATTAAACGGACGTTTAATTTTACCCAAAATTCTCACTAACTCCAAACGACTCCAAACCAACTCCATCGCGTAGTGCTCGTCCATACGATTCCAACGCAACTGAGTTTGTATTTTTTCGACCTCGTATGAAAAAGTTATGAATTATTGAAGTTTGTACACGATTTTTATATAAACAAATCAACATAAATTTAAATTTTATAACCTAAACTAACACGGGCCGCTAGATCCAGCACCAAGCAATCACGGCCGTGCATTTTCTTTCTTCCCCTTGCGTTCTTGCTACAGACATAAGGCCGCAACTTGAACCCATTATCATGCTATTAGGTTTTGATTTTACGAGCAAAATACTCAACTATATGACGATCAGGGAGTTGCAAATCGAAGCCTTCAACATGCTCTAGGTTCGGCCTGACCCTGGTGGAGCTCGGCCATCCCTGTAGCATGCATCACGAGGGTGAACTGCAGATGGACGCGGCCTCCTATCCCTCAAAGTACAACTCCAAACTCGATCATAACCGTTGAATCTCTTCGTCTCGTTGCCCTCTACATCTTTCATGTTGAACGTTTCTTGTAAATGTAAACGGATTTGAAGTTATCAAGGGAAGAAGTGGAGTGATTTTTGGCCCTTCATCCTGATAGTGGCGGCTAGGGTTTTGCTTGTTTTATTTTTTATTTTTTTTAATTATGAAGAGGATGGTGGGCTATTTATAGAATTTCGTTCGACACTATTCATCCGGAAATTCCAAACTCCGATTTACGCGCCGAAACTGACGTACCTAGGGTTTATCCCGCGTTCCGGACACAATGGAACAGGTTTTGGAAGCTAATTCGGAAGTATGTGCGAGTTATGGCTATAAACGCTCAATTTGAATTAAACCGATTTAAGCGATTTTCTAGGCGTTTTAATTTGTACCGGACAAACGGTAAATCCAATTGACTTGAAATTTGAAACCTTACAATAATATCACATTACGGATCCGATGAAACTGGTTTCGTCGTAATCCGAGACTTTTTGAAAAATGGCTATTTTAGCTCGTCAAATTTAAATTAAAAATAATTCGATGCGTTTCGAGCTGCCACGATCAAACGATAACTCCGATTGACACGAAATTTGAAATCCGGTAATAACTAACTATTACGGATCCAATGGAACTGGTTTCGTCCAATTCTGAGACTGTTCAAAAATTGACTATTTTCACTAGTCGATTAAATTATTAAAATATTCAATTTTCACAAATTAACTTTTAATTCGATTCTAAAAGTTCTAAAATATCATTCTAACTCCCATATGATAAAATAAAATTTTACAAATCATTTACAATCATATTTAACCCAATTTTCAATTATTTCCATAATTTAACGTATTAAATTATCGATTAAATTATCCAATTAAATCCAATAATTCAAATAAAAATTTATTTGACTTATAAATTCACTTATTAATATTTAAAATTAATTAAATATTCATATTTTAATTATTAAAAATTCTGGGTCGTTACAATCTTCCCCCCTTAAAAGAATTTCGTCCTCGAAATTAACAAGTAAGAAAAGTTATAGAATTCTATTAATTTTCCCAAAATTCATAATTAAACTTCTTATAATACTTTACTAAGTTTTCAAATCATACTTAGTTATCTTTTCAAAAACAACTACTATTGTTTAACTTTCAATTCTAAATCAAAGTTAATAGTTTTCAAAATTTTCCCAATTTTCTCAAAAATTTTCTAACGCCTTAAATTTTCGGAAAAATTCGCCATAGTCTCCTTTGCGCGGCTCGATCCGAAAAAAAATGACAGTATATATATCACAAATATACATCTCATCAAGTAATGAGGCATCCCGAAGGGAAAAAAGTGTAAAAGTGCGATATGTAATCCGAGATATGTACCTTATATTTTATTAGCAAGCATATACGGCTAATATAGCGCGAAAGCGAGCTCCAAATGCGAAGCAAACGCGATCCGCACCTACTAATCACTCAACAAACAACATGAGAACATGCATATAGAGAATAGTATCAATATACATCATATAGCAACTGAAACAAAAGCAACAAATGCAAACATCAACCAACTATCATTCAACTAACATCCATAACCAATATATATTCATTCATATTCTCATTAATATTCAATGAATTGGTTCTTCAATTCAAATCACATTTGATTTATTTACATTGGATTTTATCAACATTCATTCTCAATTTTAATTAGTTTGCATTCACTAATTAAATCCAATTCACGTTCAATTCTATTCAAATTTATTTACTTCTAATTTGAATTCAATTACTTTAGCTTTAAATTTCATTAATCAATTTCATTAATACTTAATGAATTATATAAAATCAACTAACAACCATATAACAACCAATGTATATCAATTTCAACCATATAACAACAAAATCACTTTGCATATATTCATTCAATTTGGTTTTAACACCATCACTTTCAATTGGTTCAATTAAATTGATTTTTTTTCAACTATTCAACTTTCTAATAACATTAGATTTTAATGAATTAACACTTATATTCATTATTTCATATCAATTTTAATTCACATTCAATTGATTTACATTTAATCCATTAATTCAATTCAATTACAAAGTTGAACTTCTTTTATATAACTCAAGTTTACATTTATCATTAACCTTTATTAATTTACTTTGAGACCAATATCAACTTCATTCAACATCTCTTAAGTTATGTTCCATTTTACATACATCACTTGTCTTCACTTAACTTAAATTCCAACTTATAAATAAATTCAGCTTCCAAATTCTAAAGTAAACTTCCATTTTACTTTATATTCATTTTTACTTACAACTCATATTCATAAATATATTCATATAGTTTCACTTTTTATATATATAAGTTCATTCACAATTGTAAATCACATTAATTATAATTCAATTCTTATAATTCTTTTGCTTATACAATTCCTTTATTTAAATTATTCAAACAACCTAAAGAATCAATTTATATACTTTAATAATTCTGAAAAATTATTCCTTTTATATATAAAATATAATCAAGGTAAAATTATTTCATTCACCCAATTTAAAATCAATACTGTGTCGAATTGTTCTATTCAAGTGTTTAGAAACCCCTTCGGCATAGTCTTGCGGACCACGCTGACGAAAGTTCATATACCACTCAACAAACCAACCATCACAATATAAAACAATTTTATATTCACTAACAAATACGCTCTCATAGCTATTATTACACTCAAACTCATTCTAGAGTACTGCTGACTCTATCTCTAACGAGTAATACCCAACAGAACCATGGTTGTCGCTTAACCATAAGCTCTGATACCAGATGTAACGCCCCGGAAATTTTCGAACTTTCGAAAATTCAACATCGACACTCACTTTATCGACTGTCGAGAAATCGAAGGCCAAAAACCGGAATGTTATGGGTTTTTAAAAAGAATTTAAGAAAAGAAAAGAGAAGAAGAGAGAAGATAGAAAATAGAGGGAAAAGATAGAGAAGAAAACAGAAAATAGGAAGAAGAGAAAATAGAAAAGAGAACAGAAAATTTTAAAATAGAAGAAAAAGAGAATAGAACGGAACAGAACAGCAGAACAACATCAGAATCTCACAATTCGCAGCGGAACAACATATAATAATAAATGAATAATCTTTAAACAAAGAACTATATCAGTTATTACATTACATCACATTACATTACATCATATCATCAGAGTGTACAACAACACACAACATCAAACAATGCAGCGGAAAAAGAAATACTATATAAGTAATATGCCATGCCATCCAGCTTGCCTCCAGCAACTCCAGAATATCCAGAATATCCTGATAAACCTAACTCTTGACTGCCCGTGTGGAAATTGGTGGGCACCCAGAGTTTAGGAAGGAAAACAATAAACTCCGAGTCAGTCATGTGACTGGTGTGAGAACTCAAAACAGTTTATTTATCTTTAAAATCAAAATAGAGGAATATTTTTAAATTCTATTCGCAATGCTTTTAAAAATGAGACTACCATAAGGCCTCCCGCACACACACACAATGCAAACGCAGAATCGGAGGAGATTTCTCCTTATGATAGTCAAAGATGCTTGATACGCATTTAAAAATAACATTTGATATTCTTACTAGTGCATAGTGTAGAGAAAAATCATTTCGAAAGTAGAGTATAAATCTTAGCCAACATACGACCATTATCGTATGCCTACTATAGCTAACTATGTTCAATAGCAGGTTACCGCCACATTCCATAGCAGGTTATACAACTAAAACCGTACAAGTCTCGTATTGTTTCTTTGGATTTCCAACGAATGATCAGGCCAAGGAACTTCCCATTGCCACATGAGAATGCCTCTGGATGGACATCCCCGAGAACCAAACCGGATCTCTACCAACACAAGGCCGGGTTACCCCTAACTGAGTAACAACTGACCGAATATGCCATCCCCCGGTCCTTTGGGACCTTTATCACCGAGCGCTCGCAATCAATTCACACAATCATAACAAAGTGTTTTCAACATGAGTAAGTATCTGGGCTCCATACCATGATACCACCCTTTTCCAGAAGGAAATGGACACATCCTAAAGGGTGCTACCCCTCATAACCTTGCTGCTTCTTTCCTGTTTTGACCATTCACGGGGTGTGAGGCTCGACGAATTCACGTCCACAAAAACATACTTTATACAAAAGCCATGCTTTGGGTCAACAAATGATCAACACAATGACCACAAGGATAGACGATCAAATAAACGATCCTATCACAAATAATCAACACAATGATCATTTCAGCATCACTCAGCATGTCACATTACCAAATTGGGAATATATCGCTGATAACATTCAACTATATAACCTCTGAGCTCGTACGTCTCAGAGAAGGGTGTTAAGCTAAAAGAATAAATTCTCCGCCACCAACAGAAATATATTTGAAAGAAATCGGCTTTACATCTCAACTTGTAACGTCAGACATACAATCCATACAAGTCTGTTCCGGGCTCGAACAAAACCGAAGGCACTTCTTACGAAGCCCTTGAAATCCGGGTATTCACAATCCCGATCGAATTTCCCATCACTTAGGAGATCTCTATACCAGGAGCTACCCAGTGCAGAAACAATCGATAGGTCATCCTATCGCTTTTGCAAATACTCGGTCTTCAACACCGATCTTCAATGCAATTTACAACGACGTATCACATATTCGGAATGGGTTATACGACCCGATGGTCCTTTCCCGGTTAACCCGAATAGTGAGCGCTTATTCAAAAATAAGTGTGGCATTCAAATTCAAACAAATCACATCAAATACCCATCCAAAGGGAAATATTGATAGTCGGCTATTGAACTATCAATGGATATGCACACATCACCAGTTTCCAAATAATTTTCCAAATTATTTATTTTCCAAAATATCTTCACTAGATATATAATTTTCAACACTTCAAAAATAAATCAATATTTATTTTTAAACCAATTTCACTTTCTTTTATAAATTCCTTAGTGAATTTACATTTCACAATATCTATTGATATACGTTTTCAATTATCCATTTTCAATTTATCTTCAAAAAGATGAATTCTAAATATCACTTCATATTGGAAAACAATTCCATACCTTTTTAATAAGTAATTCACAAATTTTATTTATTTTCAACACTTGGAAAATATTCAATATACTTAAATCGAGATTAAGTATATATTTCATTCTTTAAGGAAATCATTCTCTTAAACATATTTATTTGGGCCAAAACGAATGTTGCGTAAAACATCGTTACGACGACTCAAAAATCACTAGTATAGGGATTCGAAATTAAAATAGATATATAAATCCCAATACTATACAAAACATTTCCTTTCGGAAATCATTTACTATAACAACAGTGTTATAGTCTACTATTTCCTTTTATTTCTCGAAAATGTCTATTTCAACAATCAATGTTGAAATCTATGGTTTCGAATCTCAACATATCTTAAAACATCGTTAGATCGTTTTAATTCTATTTGAAATATCACATTCAAACAATTTCTTTGACATCTTATTCACTATTCAAAAACGTGAATATACTACGTTAACACATTTCATCCTTTTATACATTTTATTTAAAAGAATTATTCACAGTTCAAAATGTGAATATAAATCCATCAAATAAGTTATGACAATTAACTTATCAGAATAAGTTGTTTGCGGATTTATAAAACAACGTTTATAAATTCCATTTCTATTTATTTATAAAAACTTCCTTTTTATAAATTCCTTTATTCACCTATTCCAGTTTATAACTAAATTATAAACTAAACGTTCATATTATAAGTTAATTACTTATAAAACGATTATTTTACAAAATCGTTCCTTTAGAGACTTTCCAATTTATAAATCTTATAACTTATAAGATCCATTTATCTAACCAATCTATTCTTCAAATAATTTCACCAAATTTATAAATCTTACTATTTATAAATTTTCTTTCATAACTTCACAGTTTATAATTCTATAAATTCCATTCATTTATGAATTTCATTTTCACTTCATTCAAACACTTATAAAAACTCGTTTTATAAGTCAATATTTCAATTTATAAATATCCGTTTATAAATCTCTTAATATAAATCAATTTATATTATTCTTTTAAACGTCTTTAATTTCCTTTATAGTTTCACCATTTTGATTTATAAAATAATCAAATTTTATAAATCCTATTTTTAAACTTTTATAATATATTCAAAAATCCAATTTAAACTATTTTATAAAATCATAAATCCCCTATTTCTCAAAAATCAACTTTTAACTATATTTCACAAAATCATAATTTTTATAACTTTAACTATTATAACGTTTATTTATCTAAAATGGATCAATTCCAAAAATTATTTTATAAAACGTATACTTTCTAAAATCACTTTTAAAAATCATTTTAAAATCCCAAAATCTGGGTCCAATGATGCTACACACCAAATAGTCAATCACGACAACAACGATATCATATATCGATATGATAATCAATCAAATATCAAAATATCTGAAATTAAATAAATACTGTTGAGGAATCCAGTTGGATCCCTCCAACCTGTTTCCTGCATCCACAAACATTAGCACAATACCAATTTCGCTCCAGTACGAAATTATCGCGGTATATGTTCTTATTAAATATTATCCGCTTAATAACGGCGCAATAGGGTCTCATCCGCTAAACAAATAAATGCGGGAAATCAACAATTCCAATATATACATATGCCAATATATATATATATTGCTATTATATATAATACCAATTTCACTGTTTATGAAATATTCGCGGTATATGTTTTTAATAAATAACATCCGCTTACTAACGGCGTATAATGTCTATTTTAACAAACAATAGATATCAATCATCATTCATACATGCATTCAAATATTTTAAATCTAACTATTTAAAAAAATAAAAATCGAAACTAATTCGATTGAGTGAGAAGTTCTCACCTTGATTTTAATTTCGTTTTAGCGATTTATTTCGAATAAAATTAAACGGACGTTTAATTTTACCCAAAATTCTCACTAACTCCAAACGACTCCAAACCAACTCCATCGCGTAGTGCTCGTCCATACGATTCCAACGCAACTGAGTTTGCATTTTTTCGACCTCGTATGAAAAAGTTATGAATTATTGAAGTTTGTACACGATTTTTATATAAACAAATCAACATAAATTTAAATTTTATAACCTAAACTAACACGGGCCGCTAGATCCAGCACCAAGCAATCACAGCCGTGCATTTTCTTTCTTCCCCTTGCGTTCTTGCTACAGACATAATGCCGCAACTTGAACCCATTATCATGCTATTAGGTTTTGATTTTACGAGCAAAATACTCAACTATATGACGATCAGGGAGTTGCAAATCGAAGCCTTCAACATGCTCTAGGTTCGGCCTGACCCTGGTGGAGCTCGGCCGTCCCTGTAGCACGCATCACGAGGGTGAACTGCAGATGGACGCGGCCTCCTATCCCTCAAAGTACAACTCCAAACTCGATCATAACCGTTGAATCTCTTCGTCTCGTTGCCCTCTACATCTTTCATGTTGAACGTTTCTTGTAAATGTAAACGAATTTGAAGTTATCAAGGGAAGAAGTGGAGTGATTTTCGGGCCTTCATCCTGATAGTGGCGGCTAGGGTTTTGCTTGTTTTTTTTTTTTTTTTTAATTATGAAGAGGATGGTGGGCTATTTATAGAATTTCGTTCGACACTATTCATCCGGAAATTCCGAACTCCGATTTACGCGCCGAAACTGACGTACCTATGGTTTATCCCGCGTTCCGGACACAATGGAACAGGTTTCGGAAGCTAATTCGGAAGTATGTGCGAGTTATGGCTATAAACGCTCAATTTGAATTAAACCGATTTAAGCGATTTTCTAGGCGTTTTAATTTGTACCGGACAAACGGTAAATCCAATTGACTTGAAATTTGAAACCTTACAATAATATCACATTACGGATCCGATGAAACTGGTTTCGTCGAAATCCGAGACTTTTTGAAAAATGGCTATTTTAGCTCGTCAAATTTAAATTAAAAATAATTCGATGCGTTTCGAGCTGCCACGATCAAACGATAACTCCGATTGACACGAAATTTGAAATCCGATAATAACTAACTATCACGGATCCATTGGAACTGGTTTCGTCCAATTCTGAGACTGTTCAAAAATTGACTATTTTCACTAGTCGATTAAATTATTAAAATATTCAATTTTCACAAATTAACTTTTAATTCGATTCTAAAAGTTCTAAAATATCAATCTAACTCCCATATGATAAAATAAAATTTTACAAATCATTTACAATCATATTTAACCCAATTTTCAATTATTTCCATAATTTAACGTATTAAATTATCGATTAAATTATCCAATTAAATCCAATAATTCAAATAAAAATTTATTTGACTTATAAATTCACTTATTAATATTTAAAATTAATTAAATATTCATATTTTAATTATTAAAAATTCTGGGTCGTTACACTCCCCCAAGGCCTCGACCCCTGCTTGCGACCACCATCAGCCACGAAATTAATAGGTGCCGCCGATTTATGATGAACCTAATCTAACTTTCGCCGAGAATCCCACCGTTGAATCGACACAAAATCTACACTGATGAGTCCTCTTGGTCCACTCTACAATACCCACAAATAAATTCGACGATCGGACATGTTTGATCGAGACGCGATGAATGGCCGGGAGTTATTCATTAAATTCTGGACACACAAAGACTCAAATCAGAAAACGAATTACACCAGAAGATTACACTCTTTGATAGCTTCAAATCAATATATAATTCTATAGGGTTTGGGGGGTTTTAACATTTGGATCTGAATTTGGTTTGAAATTGCCATCGAGCAGAGAAGGAGCTAACGGAATTGTATGTACAGATATGAGGAACAAGAAATGACCTAGGGTTTATAACTATATATATATATATATATATATATATATATATATATATATATATATAGACAGAACCAAATAGAAACAAATGGACTCGATCGAATTTGGGTTTTGAATGATAAATGAACCGAAAAGCCCGTTTCGACTCTGGTACAAGACTTGGTCAACCCATATATCGAAATAGATGTTTTCAAATATTTTAAAATCAATGGAACAGGTTTCAAGTCCAAATTCCATTGTATGAAGAAGTTACGTTAAAATCATATTATTTCAAATTGATTTCAATTAAATTGATTTCTAGGCGTTTCGAGGCCGTACGATCAAACGACAAGTTTGATCGTTACGAAACTTGAAATCCTATAATAATTTACCATTACGGATCCGATGAAACTAGTTTCGTCCAAATCCGAGTCAGTGGCCAAATGGCTATTTTCACGTTAATTAAATAAATTAAAAATTAATTGATTAAATCACTTTTCAGTTTAAGTTTTAATAATTTACAACTTCTATCATTTTTTTGATTTCTTAATCATTTACAATAATTTAAAAAAAAATTAGATGTCAATTTAAAGTTGATTAATCCATCAATTTCAGTGTTATTTCAATTTCATTAAATTCAGAAATTATAAATTAAAATTCCAAAATCCACTTATTAAACCTTGTTATTCAAGTCTTTTATTTCAATAAGGATATAACTAACACTGGTTTATATCTTAGTACATTAATATTTCCCAATTTCATCTTAATTTCTATTTACATAATAATTAAATATTTAACTTCATTCATTTGCAATTAATCCAATTATTTTCAAATATTAACTTAATTAATATTAACATAATATTTAATGTAACATCCCAATTTTATTAAATTTAAAACTAGTAATTGATATACATTTTGGCATTAAATTTGGAATCAAATTAAAATTAATTTGAAAATTTCAAAATAAATTAGATGAGTATTGATTTGTATATCTGAATAAGATTGTAATTTGCATTTAAATTTAAAATTTAAAATAATTAATATTTTAAAATTATTTGAATTTATAAATATATATGGGTAGATTTAGATTTGAATTTGAATTTAAAATTTTAAATAAATGTATTAGTAAAACAAATTGGATTTAAAATAATATATGTCATTTATTTAATGTGTAATTAGTTTTAAAACATTTTCTTTTAAATTGTATACATTTAAATAAAGTAGAATATATTTATAAAACGGAAAATGTAATTTAAAAATCAACATAAAATATAAAAGACAAGTGTTAAATTTATATAAACATTATTAACACGCAAATTTCAATTGTAGGAGAGATAGTGTGAAAATTAACAAGTGTTAAGATTTAAATCATGAAGATGAACAGGTGTCAAATTTCTTTTTATTTTCTTTTATTTTTAAAAATAATATAAATAAGCTATATAAAAATTTCATCTTCTCTCTCTCATTTCTTTTATCTTCACTCTTTACGAATTTGAGAAAAAAAGATCAAAACTTTAAAACCAGAAACAAAGTAGTTAACACAAATTCAAAAGAAATCAAAGCAAATAATCAAAACCAGAAAAATTAAACACCTTTTACAATTTGAAATCTGAAGCCTAGAAATAATCTCAAATTTCAACAACTAAGTAAATCAACATCAAAGCAAGGGTTTTGACTTCAAAAGTTAAGCAAATTCAAAGTTTTAACTCAACAATCAACTAATTCAAGTCAAACATCAGCAAGTTGTATAGCAATTTTCAGATTCAAGTTTCCAGTTTTTTCCAAAATTCAAAAGCAAGGCTCCAGGCATTCTGTTCTTCTTGATTAGGTGAGTAAATTCTTTTAAAACCTGGATTTTGACTTGTTGTTTGAAATAATCCCTGAAGAAATGTTGAAAACTATTTGCATGTATACAATTTTGTATATATATAGGTGAATATGATATGTGCATGTCTATAAACAAGAACATGAGTTCTGTTCTAGGTTACAAGATTCAAAAACCTGATCAAAATTTGATTACTCTTCCTCTGATCCTTATTAGACTTTAGGATCTAAACAAAATTTGTTTGTTTTAACATGTTTTAAGTTTTAAAAATAAATGTGAGAAAAAATCAATTAAAGTTTTTATGGAAATTGGAAAATACAGGCAAATTCAAAATATGCTAAATTTTCAAACATCATAATTTCTGGTTTCAGGTAAACCATCTGAAATGTTTTTGAAAATAATGATTTTTAAAAGTAAAATCAAGATTTTTAGTGAAGTATTGATCGAGGAAATTGTGGTTGAACGGATTTAGGACTTTTGACGATTTCTGGTCATCGACGAGGTGTAGGTTGTCGCGATCGTGGCTGAAGCTCGTTGGGAGGTCGGGGAGTTGGAGAAAAATGCTCAGTGAAATTCGTGATCAAGGTGGATGATGAACAAGATCGATTAAGGGTTTCATCTCATATTTAGTCATGGTCGGATTTCATGTTGCTGTCGTCTCGTCATCGCATTGGAGTATATCGCACCAGTGGCGATCGAAACAATTGAGGTAGGCGAAGCTTTAGATGGAGTTGCGTGGCCTCTGGTGGCCTGAGGAGACGAGGCGAATGGGTTCGGATGGATTTTGGGTTAAGCAGCTAGATTTCGAATTCCTCAACGTTTGGGATTTCTGGGTGGCCGGTGAGCTCGAGGTGATCATCGATGAGTTGTGGATGATGGCGAAGTCGACTGAAGCTTGTCGGAGCTCAGCTGAACGTGCACGAACTTTGGGGTGTGTTAGTAAGTAGGATTGAGGAAGAAAGGTTAGTGACTCGAAGTTGCCTTTGAGAAGTTTGGTTGCTGGCTCGAGTCTGGGTTCGGGTATTTTTGTGTGTGTACCGGGTTTTCTAAAACTTAAACAAAAAATCAAAGTTTGAAAAGAAAATATGGGTTGGTTTAGGGGAAAACTCGAAGTAAGCGGCATGTTAGCTCGGGTAACACTTGGGGAGGTCTTGGGTTTGATATATAAAATATGTTTTTGACTTTAAAACAAAATTCAAATTTTAAACATTTTTAATCCATTCTTTTAAATAATGGTTTTGATTTAAGTTTGGATTAATAAAGGTTTTAAGTAAGATATTTATAAAGTAATTAAGTTTAATTTATTTATTTTTGTTACATCATTTATAAATTAATTATTTTAAATAAATAATGTAATTAAAATGTAACGACCTAAAGTTTTCGAATCCGAAAATTCCAGGTTGTTAGAGAAAAGAAGAAAGAAAGAAGAACAGAAAACAACAACATCTCACATTCGCAGTGGATTAAATATAATAACAAATAATAGCATTTTTATAAAGAAAAGCTGTAATTGTTACTTTACAGACAATTCATTAGAGTTACAAACATTTACACATAAACTAGACAGCAACTTGTTCCAGACTACAATCTATACAATTCTAATACACAGCAGTAAACTCCATACGTTTCTGCCATCCAGCTCGCCTCTTGAGCTCCAGAACTTCCTCACTTAAAAATCTGTAATACTCGGTCTGACCCGAGCATTACATCAAAGTAATACCCGGGTCAGGCTAAAAACCAACGTGAGTAAACCCATCTATCATGAAATACCAATGCATAAAGACTATTTAAAATCCGAGGTAACTTGTACTTCACTACGAGTTCTTAACTTGCCACAGTCAACACTTATTTCACACAAAATCCTTTAAGTACCATTACATAATTTCAATGGTCCAGTTTACTTAAATTATTCCATTCCAGCCTATTGATTTCACAAATCAAATCTATAAAGAATTATTGTAGATTGCAAATCGAAGCGGTTTCGGGTATGTACTGATACCCGACCCCGGTCTCTTCGAATCCAAAATTATCTTAAAAACAAAGCTATTTAAGATTAAACAATTCCATTTATATCCAGTATTACATATTTACACAGCCATTTATCACAGATAGACAGCCATATTATCCCAGTTCAGTCCAAACATCACATAGCATCACAAATTACTTATCAGAGATATCAAATAATCCAAGGCATACAATATCTTTCAATCGTTCATAAGCAAGATAAGTTAGTCACACCATTTCTAATTAATTTAAATAAATTAAATTAATTACTTCAATCGCCTTTTTTTAAATCCTACTTACTTGATCATTAATTAATTGCAAGCAAATTAACTAATCATCCTTTAATTATTATCTAAATCTAATCATCCTTGATTAATTTTTCTTTAATTACATTAAGTAATTAACCCTTAATTAATTACAAAAATTAATTATCGTCAAACCAATCACATTAATTAACCTTTAGTTACCATCTTAATTAATTATTTATAATTAATTTATTTAACCCTCAATTAATTACATTAATTAATTAATCTATAATCACTTTCTTTGATTAATTATCCTTTAATTAATCTTAATCATTAATTAACTAACCTTTGATTAATTATCTTAATCAATCAATCCTTTAATTAATTACATTAAGTAATTAGTCCTTATTTACTTACATTTAGTAATTCCCCTTTAATTACTTATATTAAGTAATTATCATTTAACTAGTTAATCTCTAATTACTTAATTAATTTATCCTTAACTACAAATTAATTAATCTCTAATTAATTAACTCGTGATTAATTAAATTAATTATCTACACTTTTACCATTAATTAATCAATCTCTCTTCATTAATTTATTTAGTCTATAATTACCCAAAACCTTAATTAACTTCTTTAATCAAATAATTTAAACATTTATCATATAACAGTTTAAAATAAATTCATTTTAAATTTAAAAATTTGTTTATATTTAACTTAAAAAAACTGTTTAAATTTAACTTTGGGTCCGACCCGTGTAGAACTCGAGCTTTGACCCGAGAAACACAAGCCTTCCATTCCTCCTCTTTCTTTTTTTAAAAACTTAGTTTAATTTAAATTAAAACTAGAAACATGTTAAACTCTCACGATTCCCACTTGAGACCATACTCAAGACACCAGGCAACTGCTCCGAGACCTCACCCAAGCCTCAACCTTCTTCCCCAAAGCGAACACTACCCAGACACAAAATGCACCGTGCACGTGCATGCAAGCCCGACACCCCTCCGACCATCTTCACCAACACTCTTAGGTCGCCGACGACCCTCACTATCAAACACGACCACCCGATCATCATCACAAAGCCTAAATCAAAGTCGAAATACTCAGGTCAAAACTGGAACAAAACATATGCCTGAAACATCCTCGAACCGTCCGATGCCGACCACCGGATCTTCTGGAACTCCGACCACACATTACCGACCTTCCCCGCTAACATTTCACCAAGCCCGGTGAAGCTCGATCGTCCAGAAACACTGCAGCAACGACATTTCCCTACCTCGACTTTGAACCCACTTAAACCCTAGTTCGACCAGTCGCCGCCGCGGTGAGAAATAAATTCACCTGGCATTTTTGCCGAGATCTTTGATCGCCATACTTGCTTCGACAAAAGCCTCGATCACCCCGATACCTCCGACTAACAAAAAAAGCCCAAAAATCATTTTCCGTTCAATCAAAGATTTCTCACAATTTACTATATTTGAAATCATGATTTTCATTTTAAAAATCTTAATTCTTGAAGACAATTCAGATTATAATCCTAAATTTACCAATTTATCATATCGAAATTTCGATACATATATAGTTTTTACTGTAAGTCCTATTTCCCAGTAAAATCTATCATCAATTCCTGTTTAAAATATTTATAAAATTCAAATCTGGTTATTCCTAACAATTATGTTTGAACATCATGACCTATAACAGATCAGGGTGAGAGGAATTAATTTTTTTGAATTTTATTTGCATTCAGTAATTTAAGAACAGAGCACAATATTGAAAATACTTACATGCACATAGAGATATTCGCATACATCTATACACATAATCATGAAATCAAACATGCAAACCATTATCACCAATTCATACTCAGGTATATTGCATACATCAGGGTTCAAACAGATTTTAAAGCTTTTTAAAACAAATTTGTTTACTCATCTGTTAATGATGAGCAGAGCAGTTTGAAGCAGTTTAAACTTTGAAAACTTGAATTGCTATTGAACTCTGAAACTTGTTTAACTGGAACTTTGGTTTACTACTGATCTAAGTTGCTTGAAACTGATATGAATTTGAATAGCCTGCTTTTAAACTTGAATTGCCTACTGATCTGAGATGATCTTGTTTTTGCTTCAGCTTGAATTTGTTTTCAGATTTTGAATTTGAGAATAGATTTCTTGATATTTTTTTTACTGGATTGTTCTAGATTTTTGTTACCTAGTTTGTTTTTGAAAATGAAGGTAGGAAAAAATGAAGAGAATAGATATATGTTTATATTGGTTTAATTAGGCTTTATTAAAAATAAAGAAAATAAAAGAAAAAAATTGTAACGACCCGAAATTTTCACACTCGAAAATTCCAGATAGTTATGGAAAGAATAAGGAGATAGAAGAAGAAGAAGAACAGAAACACCAAACATCTCACATTCGCAGCGGATAAAATATAATAATAATAACAGTTTACAAGAGAATATTATAACTGTCAATTACATTCTAATACATTAGAGTTTCACATTATATACAGTCACTGGATATTTACAATTATCATATCTCAGATTAACAATAATATAAATACATCGGAAATACTCTATACGTTCCTGCCATCCAGCTCGCCTCCTGAGCTCCAGAACGTACCTACCTGAAAATCTGTAATACTCGGTCTGACCCGATCATTACACCAAAGTAACACCCGGGTCAGGCTGGAAACCAGCGTGAGTAAACCCATCCAACGTGGAATACATGCATACAACTTATATAAAACCCGGGTTAACTTATATCAATTTAACCAATCCATAATTTACTATAGACAAGACTTATTTCACATATAAATTTCTAAGTACCAAACTTAGATAAAATAATTCAATTCACTCAAATCATTTCATTTCAACTCATTGATTTTACAAATCAATTTATAAAGATTTCGGGTATTTCCCAATACCCGACCCCGGTCTCTTCGAAACTCATTTTATTCTAACCCAAGTTATTCAAATGAAATACACAACATTTCATATCAGAGATATCTACTCATTCAAAGCATTCAATACCATTCAATCATCCATAAGCAAATTTGATCACTTCCAAATTAATTCAATCGATTCTAATTGAATTCCAATCCTCAATCACATAGATTCCTTCATTTAACATTAATTAGTTTCAAATCAATTAATCAACCATTCCTTCATAATTCATCTTGATTAATTACCATGGATTAATTATTTTCAATTACGTTTAAGTAATTATCTTTATTTAATTTTATGATATTAATTATTCTTAACCAAATCAATGAATAATCTTTCATTACTTCACAAATTAATTAACCATAATCAATTACACTAATTCTTAATTACTTACATTAATTAGCTTCTCATGAGTCACTTATGATTAATTCATCTTAATTTATCAATCTTTAATTACATCGTTGATTATATAAATTAATGATTTCCAATTATGTTTTGATTTGTTCTAGTCTAAATTAATTACTTTGATTCAATCCCAATATTAATCATTCTCGATTAATCTCAATCTGTAATTAAATATTCTTTTATTTACTTCATTAATAAATTAATTACTCCATAATTAATTATCTTAATTAATCTCTTGATAAATTTCACAAAGTAATTATATTTTATTAATTACATTAAGTAATTATTTATCACACCATCAAATGATTATTCTGAATTACTTATACTTAGTTAATTAACTTACAACTTAATTTATTATTTATTCAAACCTTTAATTACTGAATTAAATAACCCAAATCATTAATTAATTGAATTAATTATCCATTTTTAATTACCCTACTAATTTAATGTATCACCAATCATTAAGCCTTTAGTAACTTTTAAAAACGGAAACATTTTTCTTATTTATTGTTTTAAGTTTAAAACAACTTAAAATTCCCAATACTTCGAGTTAAGCAACAATTAACTCGAGAACCATCCAATACCAAAATCACCAGATCATCAATTCACAGTGCATATCAAATAAATTCAATCATTCAACCAAATATTTAAATTTAACCATTTAAATTTAAATAGAAATCCAACAAAGTGAGATTTACTCACCTTTGCTGTTTGCAATCCCAATCCTGATCTCGACTTGTTTACTTCATTGGTTTGATCCTTGTATAAACATCATACAATTTATTAACATTCGAACAAATCGAATAATCATTTATCGTTTAATAAATTTATTTTAAACTAATAAATTATTTTTAAACCAACATTTCCTTTTAGAAACCCTTTTTGTAACTAAAATAAATTAAATAAGTTTATTGAT
Organism: Allium cepa; assembly: GCA_030765085.1. Classification (NCBI taxonomy): domain Eukaryota; kingdom Viridiplantae; phylum Streptophyta; class Magnoliopsida; order Asparagales; family Amaryllidaceae; genus Allium; species Allium cepa. The sequence goes on from CM060941.1 coordinate 1,051,874,863, forward strand.
CAGATTAATCACTATAACACCTTATTTAAACTAACTAATTATTTTATTTAAACTAAATTTCCTAAATAAATAAATTTTGAAGTTACAAAAATTATTAAATAAATAGATTTTCAAAATACCTTATTTTTAAACCACCATGCAGGTTTATATGCATATTTATAATTTCAAATAGCTTTATAACATCCCGATACTTCCATATTTGCCCAAAATAATCATATACAATTAATTTCTTGAAACTGTATATATCAACAAAATCTGGATAAGTCCACTTAATGTGAATTCCAACATATTTTTTCCAAAATCCTTACTGCTGAAACTCTCTACTTTACTGCATATGTATATCATATATGTTTAAAATTTGAAGTTTTAAAATTTACTGTAACTATTCATCTATCAGTTTCTTTTCTCCTTTTTTTTACATATAAACATACAAATTCGAATAAAAAAAAGAAGCATACCCAAAATCGAATACAGGAGTGGCCAACCTCCCCGTGCGACGTCGACCTCGTGAAGTCGAATGGACCCCCACCTCCTTACGGGCCTTGCGTGCTCAGTCGCGATTTCAACCGAAAATTTTCACGACCGCCCCTTTGCGCACGAGCAGCACGCGCGACCGTCCCCTTTGCGCAGTCGCCGCCTCGCTTGCGAAGCTCCACCAGTTGAATGCGTCGCGGCTATACTCGAGCTTTTTTCTCCCTTGCACGACTCGCGTCCGCCATTTCTATTATCTTCGAGGGCTTCGGCCATTTTTGTAGTTTATTTTTTTTAAATCGAAGGCGAACCGATCTGGAAATAACAGGGTCGGCTTCGGCCAATTTTTTATATTTTTCTTCGATTTCTGCTATTGAGAAAAGAAAGGGGAACGGAAGTGAGATAAATAATGGGGCGACGCTTCTCGAGCACGCGTTGAAATGAAAATATCTTTGACCGATTGACCATAAATTTATTATATTATAAAATTTCCAAACGTCTCGTTAAGCATAACGTGAAATTCCAAACTTTGAATCAGACATGCCGACAGGTTTTATAAGGTTTACCCGTATTCCGAACACAATGGAATGTGTTTCGGAAGCTAATTTGATCATAAGCGCGAGTTACGGAAGTAAACGATCAGTTCTAAATTAAATCGATTAAATAGTTTCTAAGCGTTTCGAGCTGCCAGAGTCAAACTACAATCCGATTGCTACGAAAATTAAAATCCGAAAATAACTAACTATTACGGATCCAATGGAACCGGTTTCGTCGAATTCTGAGACTGTGCCTCGGAAGGCTATTTTTAAATATCGATTTAAACGATATATTATTAAAATTGAACAAATCACCTTTAATTTAAATTCCAACCATTCTATTATCTTCAGTATCATCATTATGAATTTTATAAGCCTTCAAATTATTTAAACTGGCTTAGAAATTTCAGGTAACAATTTACCCAATTTTCAATTATTAAATTCAATATTTAAACTATATAATTCAATGATTTAATTATCAAGTAAATATTGATATTTTGAAATTCAAGTTAAAATTAACTTTTAAATATTTAAAATCAATTAAAAATTCCAATTTAAGTTGTTAGAAATTCCGGGTCGTCACATTCCTCCCCCTTAAAAGGATTTCGTCCCCGAAATTACTAGTTAGGTAGAATGGTCTAATACCCGTTTATTTATTTATTTTCCAAAACTCACAATCCAACATCCTACCAATTCTTTTATTAAAGACCCACTATCACCTTATCCAACTTCCCAAACCTTCTATAGCTTCAACCAATACCCTTTTTTTCTCAATCATCTAAACATCAGTTTAAAAGAAAATTTTGAATTATCAAAATTTTCTCAAAATTTTCTAACTCTCTAAATTTCCAAAAAAATTTGCCAACGTCTCCTTTGCGCGGCTAGCTCGGTATAACTACAAAAGGCCTCTACGGGCTCCTAAATTCCAAAAGAAAACAAAAGCCAAGTGGCTAGATCAAAAACCCAATCCAATTTCATACAGAAATTTAAATGCATACCTTTTTGTTGGGCAATTCACATTTATCTTTTGGAATCAAATCCAATTTTCTTTTCCCTTATTAATACCTGCATATCTTACTTGACAATAATATCCAATCGTAACCCTTCCAAATCATTGTATACACTTCCCTACATAAGTTTCATACCCACTTTTATTCAAAGTAGTTTCCCCACTTTCATACGAATTAAATTTACTTTAAATTTTCAATTTGAAATTGTTTTGTTGTTAACAAAAAAAATTTCAAAATTTTTATATCTCCCAAAATTTTGAAATTTTTTTGGCAGAGTCTCCTTTGTACGGAGGAGCTTTTGTAATTTGACAAGAGACATAAATATATATACATCGACCCACCCGGTCGGAAAAAGCAAAAACAGTTCATATTTCCTATTTTTATTGCGTAGGCGTACCTTATTTAGCATTTTTAAGCAAGCAGCTTATTCATTCTAGCAAATAGCGCAATCAAATCCAGCCAAATGGCCTTCAGGTACCTGTACTTACTCAATTTAAATATGTAAGTGCCATATGTAGAAAATCTATTAGTATTTCACTTATATTCAATAGCTAACCACATGTATATCATAAGCAACAAGCACCAAAACGCTTTCCATAAGCGATTATCCGATTTAAAGCTAATTCCAATTGCTTCTAACCAAATTTATATGCCATTTTATTCAATTTTAATGGTTTACAATCCAAGTGCTTACATTCAATTGATTTTTAATCCAAACAAGCTCATATTCACTTCAAACGATTCATAATCATTATTATTTAACTTCTCTCAACCCATATAATTTTAATTACCTTTGTTTTCAACAACGTCAACTAATTTTTATGAAAATTTTGGCGATATTTTCTTAATAAAGTATCCATTTCAGTTTATAACTACTTTAAATTATTTTTCAACTCATTTTATATTTAATTCCATTTCATTTCTTATTTATTTACCCACCATTCATTAGCTCGACACATTCCATTCTTGTATACTACTAGCCATTCCCAAATTAATTCAATCCAAGCTTTATTTAATGGGCTTTCACTCTTATTCGAAGCCAAGCTTCCACAAATTTTAAGCTTAAGTGAATTTACTTTAGTTTATTCCAACATCAAACTTAAGTTTTCTTCTATTTGATTCTCATTTAAGCAACTTCCATTAAATTCAGTTAGCCCATCCATTTTAAATTTTAATTTCAAATTCACCTTCTCAATTTATCAAAATAATATCCAAGCACATACTTAACTCATTTATACTTCAAATTAATATACCACCAAATTTTAAGTTCAGTCTGATAATCCAATTCCAATCACAACTTGATTTAGTTTTTATTCAATCAGATTTCATCAAATTTTTTTAACTCAATTCAGCCATTTTAAAATTTTAATTTACTTACTTAATTCATTTTCGAATTTATTTTATTAATACAAGGCCATTCTCAATTTATTTCTATTCACTTGGGTTTTGTTTTGCAACTCAAACCATTTCTATTATAATCACTTCTCTTATATCCAATTTACTTGCAAATTTCATTAATATTATTCACATCACCCTTAAATTTTATTTATAATTCAACCATCACATTTTTCAATCCAACTCTATTTTATTTTTATTTTACAACATCTCCTCTTATTTAATTCATTATCAAATCTAAGTCGAATTCTATTTAAAATTCGAATCCATTTTCAAACCCATTATCACTTACAATCCATTTATTTACCCAAGTTAAATTTTATTAATATACTCGATCAAATAATTATTTAGCCAATTTGCTTACTTTCAACTTCTAAATTAATGTTCGATTTTAATTACAAATTCACTTCATTAAAATTGCAGTTTGGATTTCCTTTTATTTCCCTAAAATTCCAACACCTTTATTTACAAATTTTAGAAATGATTTTAAATTCACATCATACTATTAAAATATCTCTTTATAAAAATACTTTTTACAACTCGATGTCTCAACCAGTCTATCCTTGTTCTCATAGAAATTCAGTCATACGTTGATCAGGCGTAGGATTGAAAATCTATAAGTACTTGGTAAACCCGTTTTCAACATCCAGTGAAAATACTTGGAAAAAAAATATAATTTTACTGAAATATAGAAAAAAAAATTGAAAATAGAGGAAATATCTTTGGTGAGAATGATCTGGAAATCATCACCCCCGTCCATGGTCGCAGTTACATTCCAGGGTTACGATGCCATCGCAGCAAAAGTCCATGTAACTACAGGATCTCCGCGGCCTCTCGATTACGCCATGGAACCCACAACAGATTACAGTTACATCCAGGGTTACGTTGCCATCACAGCAAAAGTCCATGTACTCGGCGGCCTCTGATTTTCGCTATCGAAATGAAACCTCTCCACTCCTATATAGGTCGTAGTCTGCCGATATAAAATCAAAAGCAGACTGTTGGCTCTCAGCGGCATACACGATTTTCGCTATCTTATACCATAGGTCGCAGTTACATCCTGGGTTATGTTGCCATCGCAGTAAAAGTCCACGTAACTGTTGGCTCTCAGCGGCACACACGACTTTCGCTATGGTATACTTTACTCATAATCCTCAGGAACTAGTTTTGTCCGGACTCCTCACAGGATCAACTTTAGAACCCCCCCTTGGGGCTCAAGGCAGCACCTCCCGGTGGCACTCCTGAGAAGTTCATTTCAAGGGAGCGCATTTTCCCCCAGAGCCATCATCAAAACACTTTATACTATACATATATAGTATCCTTTAAATCATACGCCTAGTATGATATCCTACAAAGCTCCCTTACACAAAATCGATTATCCCAAAATCGATAATTCTCAAACTGGGCTTTCCAAATTAAATATTGATTTTACCCAAAAATCAAAAGCCTTTCCAATCCAAAGGTTCCCAAAACCTTTTTCCAAATTCCTCATAAGATCCTTTATGTATATATTCATATATATAAAACTTTAAAAACTTTGGATCTTTTCAAACTTGTATAAAACTCCTTTTATACTTCACACACCTTCAAAAATCCTTTTCTTCCGGCAATTGATTTAACAAGGGGGTTTCATCTTACATATAACAAAGATATATAGCTTTGTTTATTCAAAATCAAATATTCCAATTTGATTACTCTTTTCAATATCAATTTCATTCAAATCCGTACGATGCACACATATCATCCGTACGCTATACCAATCTGATCGCTCACTCGATCACATAATTTCATTTCCGAACTAGTATCGTCCACCCGACTTCCTAGTGCGGTCACAAATCTGGTTTCCTGATTAGAAACCGTCATTCTCCTTGCATAACCATAACTATGATAGAGAATATCCAGAACCAATCAATAATCCATATCCAGGTTCGCCATCAAAAATCGAGTGAAAAATACCAACTCGGATCGATAAACTATCTCGAAATTCTGTGTTCAAATCTGGATCAAATCACTATGCGAATAGAATAGTATACGTACATCCCACGTATTTAAATTTCTTGCTTATTAACCAATTCAATTTCTTTTCCATGCACTTATTTACCTTTACATTAATCCCCATTTGGATTATCACTTCAATTCTTATCTCAGTTGGGTATTAAAATCAATAACAGTTTGAACTCCGACCAGTTTATATTTAGAAAATAGTTTGAAAACTTTTAAAAATAGATAAGTAGTTGAAAAGTAATTATTAGTTTGCAAAATAGCTATAAAATAGTTAACTAATCGTAAAATAGTTGGAAAATAGTAATTAGTTTGTGGAATTTTGAATAACTGCAAAATGGTTGTAAAATAGAAATTAGTTTGTGAAATAGTTGAAAAATAGTCATTAGTTTAGAAGACAGTTGAAAAATGATTAAATAGCTCCAAAAATAATTGTAAAACAACTACAAAATAATTTGGCTTTAAGAAGAAAAAAAGTTGTATAAATTAAATAGCCTAGAAAAATAAGTTTATATTAAAACAATTTATATTGAAAATAGTCAAGAGTCAAACTGTTCATTTCCCCACAATTCAATGTAAATTTACATTTCCATTTAAATTGATCCAATTTCAATTTGAATAACTCCAATTTCCATTGAAATTTATTTAACCCCAATTCAAGTTACCCAGGTTTCTTTCCAAATTAAATCAAATTCCATTTGATTATATCCTGTTCAACTTCAATTATAATTTCAAATTATTCCAATTAATTTGAATTATTATCAATTGAACCCATTTCAAATTCGAATCATTTCAATATAATCCAATTCAATTTCCCATTTAAAATTTTAAACTTATACATCTTCAATCACCAACCAATTAATTCCAACCAAAATCAATTTTGAACTAATTCAATTCAATCTTGAATTTAAACTATCTCGAACTATATAAATTCGAGTTAAAGTCTCAAAGGTTGGTTTAACTTTTTTAAACCAAATTAACTTTTATTTAAAGTTTTTAAACAATTTAATTTCTGAGTCCAATTCTCAAAATTCCATTTTAAATTATCTTTACTTATATATTTCAAGGTTCAACTAAGAATTCAACACAATTCTATTTTAAAATTTTAATTTATTGCTCGATTTTATCTTCCAGTTGAAGCCGGTTCTTAAACAAGTTTAATTTACAATTTAATTATTCAAATTTATTTTATTTATACAATACCATTCTCAATTTAAAGTTTTTTATTAACAATAGGATGAAATCATCCAATTTATTTTTAAACATCCGTCCATTTTCAATTTTTAAATCTCAAACCCATTTTGAGATCGCACAAACTACCAATTCAAATTAACCATTTAACTTTCCAAGTTAAATTCCAATTTCATCTTGAATTTTCAATTCAGTTTGCTTTTTCCTACACTTGTTTAACTTTTCCAAAGTTAAATTTCAATTTACTTAATCCAATCAACCTCACTTAATTTGAATTCCCGCTCCAACTTCAAAATTCTTTCCCTCTTATAAGTTCAAAACATATATCACTTTGGGTTCTTACACCACACTTCAGGGAAAAAAACAAAACTCGACCTCTTAGAGTTTATTTCAAATTATCTTTGATATCATGTATATCCATACATATATACATATTTATTTCTTGGCCCTCCCAGCCACGTTTTAAAATTTTAAACCACCCTTGGTTTTAAATTCAAATCAAATTTCCCACAATCCATTATTTTCAACAAGTCCCAGTTGTCCAAATAATACTTATTTATTATTTTTCATTACTTTGAAACAAAATTTTCAAATTCCGGGATCAGATTTAGAATTTCATTTTCAATCCATTAAATTTAATTTGGTTGTATTTCTATTTCTACTTAATTTAATTCCAATTCAAGACTTCAGTTTGGTCGTATTATATTACTTCTTAATTTTAATTTCAATAATTAACAACCAATCGCTTTAATATTTATTAGAAGAAAATATTGCTTTATATATCAAAATATATTTTATATAAAATCATTTAAAATCTTTATATAAGAAAATAACAAATATGCGCTCATATATATATACACTCAACTCATTCTAGAGTACTTTGGACTCTATTTAATGAGTAATTCCCACCAGAGCCAAGGTTCTCGCTTAACCTTTCTACTCCGATACCAAATGTAACGACCCAAAATTTTCACACTCGAAAATTCCATATAGTTATGAAAAGAAGAAAGAGATAGAAGAAGAAGAAGAAGAACAGAAACACCAAACATCTCACATTCACAGCGGATAAAATATAATAATAATAATAACAGTCTACAAGAGAATATTATAACTGTCAGTTACATTCTAATACATCAGAGTTTCACATTATATGCAGTCACCGAATATTTACAATTATCATATCTCAGATTAACAATAATATAAATACAGTGGAAATACTATATACGCTCCTGCCATCCAGCTCGCCTCCTGAGCTCCAGAACGTACCTACCTGAAAATCTGTAATACTCGGTCTGACCCGAGCATTACACCAAAGTAACACCCGGGTCAGGCTGGAAACCAGCATGAGTAAACCCATCCAACGTGGAATACATGCATACAACTTATATAAAACCCGGGTTAACTTATATCAATTTAACCAATCCACAATTTACTATAGACAAGACTTATTTCACATATAAATTTCTAAGTACCAAACTTAGATAAAATAATTCAATTCACTCAAATCATTTCATTTCAACTCATTGATTTCAAAAATCAATTTATAAAAATTCGAAGTGATTTCGGGTATTTCCCAATACCCGACCCTGGTCTCTTCGAAACTCATGTTATTCTAACCCAAGTTATTCAAATGAAATACATAACATCTCATATCAGAGATATCTACTCATTCAAAGCATTCAATACCATTCAATTATCCATAAGCAAATTTGATCACTTCCAAATTAATTCAATCGATTCTAATTGAATTTCAATCCTCAATCACTTAGATTCCTTCATTTAACATTAATTAGTTTCAAATCAATTAATCAACCATTCCTTCATAATTCATCTTGATTAATTACCATGGATTAATTATTTACAATTACATTCAAGTAATTATCTTTATTTAATTTTATGATATTAATTATTCTTAACCAAATCAATGAATAATCTTTAATTACTTCACAAATTAATTAACCATAATCAATTACACTAATTCTTAATTACTTACATTAATTAGTTTCTCATGAGTCACTTATAATTAATTCATCTTAATTTATCAATCTTTAATTACATCGTTGATTATATAAATTAATGATTTCCAATTATGTTTTGATTTGTTCTAATCTAAATTAATTACTGTAATTCAATCCTAATATTAATCATTCCCGATTAATCTCAATCTGTAATTAACTATTCTTTTATTTACTTTATTAATAAATTAATTACTCCATTAATAATTATCTTAATTAATCTCTTGATAAATTTCACAAAGTAATTATATTTTATTAATTACATTAAGTAATTATTTATCACACCATCAAAAGATTATTCTGAATTACTTATACTTAGTTAATTAACTTACAACTTAATTTATTATTTATTCAAACCTTTAATTACTGAATTAAATAACCCAAATCATTAATTAATTGAATTAATTAATTGTCCATTTTTAATTACCCTACTAATTTAATGTATCACCAATCATTAAGCCTTTAGAAACTTTTTAAAACGGAAGCATTTTTCTAATTAATTGTTTTAAGTTTAAAACAACTTAAAATTCCCAATACTTCGAGTTAAGCAACAATTAACTCGAGAACCATCAAATACCAAAATCACCAGATCATCAATTCATAGTGCATATCAAATAAATTCAATCATTCAATCAAATATTTAAATTTAACTATTTAAATTTAAATAGAAATCCAACAAAGTGAGATTTACTCACCTTTGCTATTTGCAATCCCAATCCAGATCTCGACTTGTTTACTTCATATGTTTGATCCTTATATAAACATTATACGGTTTATTAATATTGGAACAAATTGACAAAATATTTATCGTTGAATAAATTTATTTTAAACTAATAATTTATTTTTAAACCAACATTTCCTTTTAGAAACCCTTTTTGTAACTAAAATAAATTAAATAAGTTTATTGATCAGATTAATCACTATAACACCTTATTTAAAATAACTAATTATTTTATTTAAACTAAATTTCCTAAATAAATAAATTATGAAGTTACAAAAATTATTAAATAAATAGATTTTCAAAGTACCTTATTTTTAAACCACCATGCATGTTTATATGTATATTTATAATTTCAAATAGCTTTATAACATCCGGATACTTCCATATTTGCCCAAAATCATCATATACAATTAATTTCTTGAAACTGTATATATCAACAAAATCTGGATAAGTCCACTTAATGTGAATTCCAACATATTTTTCCAAAATCCTTACTGCTGAAATGTGACGCCCCACCTCTATACCCACGCTAGCCAAGAACACTACGGAGTAATGCTGTCGACTAGCACGGAGAATAAGGCTGTTGAGGAGCGACCATCTGTATAATTTCTTTGTGCGAGTACCGATATGCCGGATAAAAATATAACTTTTCATCTCAAGAGGAAATCCGACATACCGACAAACTCAAAGCTACTACAGAGTGGCTATAAAGGTCTTCGGAAACAAATATAGAAATAAACATAACACAAATAAGTCACATATAATTCATATCACAAATGCAGAAATAGATATAAATATAACACATGAAAGTGTACATCAGAGTAGTGGTGAAACAAGATCCACAATATCAAAAAGAATAGATACAAGTGCTAGACAAAAGAATAAGTATACATCATAGAGTCTGTATCTCAAATGCATACAACAAAACAAACTACTAATCTAAGTAGTTAGCCAAAAGTCAGAAGATGGTTCCAGATAGGAAGCCATGAGGAAGCACCTGTAATATCTCAGTCTGACCCGAGTATTATTTAAGAAGAAAATAATAAACGGATCAGTCTAGCTATAAATATCAGATGAAATGATATAGAATAAGAGATATGACTAAACGTATAATAATCACAATGCTAAGCTGTGATAAATAAATAATTGAAAAATCAACAAGAGATTAATCAATATCGCAAAGATCTTCTCAAAGATAAAAAGGAATGTCATACTCCTAATTTCATTCACCAAGCCACAATAAATGACATACATATCAATGCCACTCGTAAAAGTTGGTGAAACATAAATTCCAGAATTCAACACACGAAATCCAGAAATCACAATCAAAGGGAACAACGACATCGTACAGTGTGACATCCGATGAACCAAAACACAATCAAAGGGAACAACGACGTCGTACAGCGTGACATCCGATGAACCAAATAACAATCAAAGGGAACAACGACGTCGTATAGCATGACATCCGATGAACCAAAACACAATCAAAGGGAACAACGAAGTCGTACATCATGACATCCGATGAATCAAAACACAATCAAAGGGCACAACGACGTCGTACAGCGTGACATCCGATGAACAAAAACACAATCAAAGGGAACAACGACGTCGTACAGCGTGACATCCGATGAACCAAAACACAATCAAAGGGAACAACGACGTCGTACAGCGTGACATCCGATGAACCAAAACACAATCAAAGGGAACAACGACGTCGTACAGCGTGACATCCGATGAACCAAAACACAATCAAAGGGAACAACGACGTCATACATCCGATGAACCAAAACACAATCAAAGGGAACAACGACGTCGTACAGCGTGACATCCGATGAACCAAAACACAATCAAAGGGAACAACGACGTCGTACAGCGTGACATCCGATGAACCAAAACACAATCAAAGGGAACAACGACGTCGTACAGCGTGACATCCAATGAACCAAAACACAAAGACATTGCACAATGCTAGTCTAAAACATAAAATGATCGTCATGATCAAAGAGAAGTGTCAATTACAGTAAGCTAGTAAATATATGAGCTTAGCTTCATGTCCCATAACCACTAGCTTAACTAAAATATTTACGAACAAATTGTGGATCTCCACTAGAAAATTGTCACAAGAGATTCAATCGAACAAGTCCAAGAATTAACCGGCGAAGTAAACGCAAGCGTTTCATACCACTTGTTTTACTAAGCCGTTTAATTAGATTTCTCATACGAGTGAGGTAAAGGTTTGTATATACTAATAGATTGGAAAACGGTTTAAGAAAACGAGCTTTGTAATAAAATAGTGTTGAAATCATTTGAAGAAAGAGTTTTGATATTTAGTACTAGTATAGAAAACCTTTGTATTTTTAAGTGACAAATCCCAAAGAAGATTGTAGGAACAATCAATCACTAAAATTCACATACGAAGACGTGAATGAAAATCCAAAGAAATTGATACCGAATCCATCGAAATGGATATTCCAAGAATTCCCGAAGAAAATAAGTCATCAAAGTCGATAATAAATGATAACAACAAAAGGGAAACAACACGAATCGATTAAAGTAGGAAATTCAGACAACTACGCAAAATAGGCATAGTTGGCAAATAGCAGCAGGTCGGTCAACCGGACTCCCTGAGTCGGTTGATCGAACCAAAAACAGAAGTGCACGGGGTAGCAGGTCGGTCGACCGGACCCTGAGCTCGGTCGACCGAGCCCTGTAGCCTGCACTTCCAAACAGAGGCAGGAAGTGCCCGTTCTACAGGTCGGTCGGCCGGCCGGCCCAGGGGCTCGGTCGGCCGAACCTGTTGGTGGCACTCCCATGCCCTATTTCAAATGAGGTGCAAATCTCGATCAATTTGCAATCGCAAGAGCAACGGCGCTAAGGGTTTATGCCAATCGACTACCCGGCCCTATAAGCTCTTCGATGCATCACCAAAAACACATTTGAACATCAAAGCTATGATTTTTAAAGAATTGAACCCAAAATACCAAAAATTGGAATATTCACAAAAGCAATCCAAATCAAAATCAAATGAACATGAATAAGTATTAGGAATTCATACCTAACAATCGAAGATAAATATAGACTAAGATGTGAGATAAAAATCTCACCTTTGAACCCAAACAAATGAAGAAGAAGCTTGAAAGCAAAGGAAGATCAACCACACTTCAATCCCAACTCAAGAAGCTTGATTCTAAGCTTAAAAGAGAAATATTTCCCAAATTAGGTTTAGGAAATTTCTGAAATTGGAAAGAGAATGAGTTGGAGAAAAGAAGGAGATGCTTACCAATGGGTTCTCTTGAATTTGGAGCTAGGAATTGATTAGCAAAAGGAAACTAGGGCTTAGGAAATTCTATTTCCCATTCTCTTCCACCATTGTTGCTAAAGCTTGAGTGTTTAAGAAAAGAGGAGAAGTTATGAAGAGAAGGGGGTTGGGCTGAGCTAATAAGAGTGCAGTCCAAATCAAAGTCATAAGTGGGAAAAAGTAGCAAAAATCAACTATCTCCAAACATATCGAAGCTTATACTCAAAAAGGTCGCAAACGACATTTTAAACTCAATAGGAGTGGTCCCGAGTCCTAATTCGGCCGTATGCAAAAAGTAGCTTTTCGGACCAAAATTCGACGAACGATAAAATATTTAAATAATATTTAAATATATAATTGATAAATATGCGGGTTGTTACAGACTCCCCTCCTTAAAGAAATTGCGTCCTCGCAATACTTAAGAAGAAAATAAGAAGTAACAACCATAGAAGCATATCAACACAAAAGAAAATTGAAATAAGAAGTTCACCATAAAGAGCACGAAGGAGTAAATCCGAAAGTTTCGTTCGATGAATTCTCAAGATTTCTCAAGAGCAATCCTTAGGATTTGAGAACCATTGAACTTTTATCAAAAAGAATATCTTTATTCCGAAGGCGCTCAACCTCCGAAGTAATGATGCGAATGGAATGTTGCTCATAAGTCAAAACTGGTGAGACTTCAATTTCATCAATAACACCGGCTCGAGAATAAAAATAGGAAACCTAAAAGCATTTCCATAGATAAAAGACGCAGAAAACGTCAAGAATAGCAGAAAATTGAGCCAGTGCAATGGCGTAGTACAACAACGGTACACCCGAGAAATGAGGAACTCGAATAATTTGGTACAACGGCGTAGTACAAAAATGGTACGCTAGATGATCCAAAGCTCGAATAATTTCGGAACACCGACGTAATACAAAAACGGTACGTCCAATGATCCGAAATTCAAATAATTCGGAACACCGACGTAGTACAAAAACGGTACATCCAATGAACCGAACACCATAAAAGAACATCGGACGCTAGTCCAAAAAAAAGAAATGAGATAAAGCTCAACAAAACGATGTATATCAAAACGTCCGATGAATTTGATAAAAAGATAATTCCATTCAGACATCATTAAAGAATCAACCACTTGTTGCCTATGACAAAGCGCATTGGCAACACGATTTCCCTTTCGGGAATAAAAAGAATATCAAGATCATAAGATGTCAAGAACTCGAGTCAACATGAAGTTCCTTATGAGAAAATAAATATTCCAAAGATTTATGATCGAGGTGGAGAACAAATTTCTCATCCAAAAATGGTGATGCCAAATTCCAAAAGTGAATCAATAGCCGCGAGCACTAGATCATGAGTGGCATATCTAGTCTCGATAAGCTATAATGATTTAGGAGCACAAGTGATAGAACATTCTCCCTTGCAAGAGAACGGCATCCAAACCAATACGACTAGTATCGGTATAAATAGCAAAGTCTTGGTTTCCTTCGAAAAACACAAGAATAAGAGTATCGGAAAAGAATTCTTTCAAATAATCTTCTTTCCCAAAAACTAAAACTTTCAAAATTACAATTAACTTATGTAATCATCTTTTTAGAAAATTTTACTTATTTGAAGTGAATTTTACTGTGTTTGATTGTCTCATCAAAGCGTTTAGGAAATTCCTATCGATAACGTTGATCAAGCGCATCGACCAAAATTCTTAAAGCACTAAACGAGCAATACAATCACAAAATCATCTTCTATGTGATAAACATGTTTCTTAAAAACCTTTAAGAATATTCTTTGCTTGTTTAAGAGCAAAGTCAAATCGTACTTATAAATAAATCTTATGAAAAAGATTTACAAAATTTTAAATTTCTATTTTCATCCAAAATCAATAAATACAAGAATGGTCTCATCGAAATATTCATAGAATATTCGATTTATAAAATGGATGAAATAAGCTGGACAAACTGAATAACAAAATAAGTCATTCATAAGAATCGTAACGAGTGCGGGATGCGAACTCCCGCAGCTCGTAACCAAATGAAAATCGGTGGCAAGGTCGAACTAGAAAGACCTTAACAACACACAAAAGATTTCTTAGGTGATAATCCTAAGACAAACTCATAAATACCAGAAAAGTTTCACAAATTATTTAGATAAGAGAAATAACACTTTTCTCATCTTGAGGGCTTAAAGAATAAAATGATGCCATCAAGTTGGAATCATAATCATAAAGGAAAAATAGAAATATGCTTAACAGATTAAAAATGTCGAAGATGAATAGTCCACACGGGACAAAGTGTTATCCCAACTTTTGGCAAAATTGAGATACCCAAAATTTACTAAAAATCAATGATTAGTATTCTTGAATATCAACTATGCATTGCAGGATAACCATGGATATCGATGAATTTTGTCCGAGTTCAGATCAGGCCATAATTGATAAGACATGACAAGCAAAGCTGTAGAAGCCAGCGTTTCAAGTTTCAAGTCAATCCAAGTTCGTATGCTCAAGATATGATGGTTTCAATTTGAGGAAGATAGCCCCTTGTTCGGTTCGAACCCATAGGCCCATGGTTCGAATCGATGGCCAGAGGTTATGTTCGAACCCATTGCTTCGAAACCATCTACTCCGAACCCATCCGGTATCCTTGCTTCGAACCCATGAAGTTCGAACCCATCATCCTAGCAGTAGTTCGAACCTACGAGACATAGCCGTGCCTCAAATCCGTCAGCCACCATGTACTTCGAATCGATTGCATTCGAATCCATCAGCACGTTCGTATCCATGACTAGAGCACTGTTTCGTACACATCAATGGGTCGCGTCTTCATATCCATGAACTTCGTATCGATAACGCCAGTGCCTAGTTCGAATCGATGATCGTTCGAACCCATCATGGGGCTTCAGTTCGTATCCATCACATGTATCGATGCGAACTTACCATCGATGCGAAGGAAGCCCCCTCTCCTCGATTCGAACTAGGCAGATGCAGGTCAACACGAGACTTACGTAGTTGATTGATTCAAACTATGCAACGACCATTAATACAAACGAGACGAAGAACATGGGTGCGAAGCGTTCAACCCGGAGAGAAGACCGAATCGACTCGAAGGACCTACGCCACGTCACCACTGAACCACGTGCGTCCTTGGATTCGAACTCAGTGGTTCAAAGCAATCGATTCGAACAACACAACCAACCGAAAAACTCCAATTCGAATCGATCGTATCTCCTAAACCACTCATCCAAATGCATTGAAATTTTCACAGTAGCTTCCATACAAGATAAAGATTGTTCCTGCCAAGTTTCAGCTCGATTGGACCATTTCTTGATGGGTTCGAAGTCACTTCGTATCGATGTCAGATCGAGTCGAAACTTGGTGGGGTCGGTCGCGTGGGCCCACTCACGTGCCAGAAGAAGTCTCTCGAAGTTTGAGCGAGATCTGGACCTCCTACGCCTATAAATAGCACCCTGATGCCTTCAGAAAAGGGGATCTTTCGGAGCTTCTACCACTGAACGTCCAGACTCTGCCGGATTCAATTCTACTAGTAACCATCACTGTTGTAAACGATTTACTTCACTATAATCATTGTAATTGATTGTAATCAGGAAGGATAATCAATAAAAAGGAAAACCTTTGAAGTGGACGTAGGCCGGAGATAGCCGAACCACTATAAATCGTGTGTACTTGTTCATAATTTCTGTATTGCTGCGTGTTGCTTGCTTAGATCTATGATTTGTGTTTGAATATTACTGATTTATATTCCAACACTGGTGCTTTCACAATACTTGGGGTTTGTGGCCAATTTTGGCGCAAACACAAAGGATATGGCCTCATAATAATTAAGCCAATCCTTACAAAAGTCAATTCCGAAGCCTAAGTAAAAATCGGCTCGGAAAGAAAAATCACATAAAATAGTTTCGACATCAATAGAAAGCAAATTGAGTGTTGCGGATCAACCATCCGGATTCGCAACTCTCAAAGAAGTCATCAAGCCCAAAATATTTAAAGAAAAAGAATCAACAAGTTCTTTTTGATTTAAAATAGTGAGATGGAACCCATATCAAAAAGAACACGAACAAGATAATCACAAAGCAGATGTCATCAAGGATTGAATGAGAAATACCTTGACCACGAGAAGTGTTGCTAGGGACTTGCAGCTTTCCTTCTCTCTTGCTTTGACGCTTGGGACACGAAGATATATAATGATCCGCACTTTTGCAATAGCGGCAAGAAATAGGCCTTGGACACCTATTTATAAAGTGGTCCCTAGAGCCACAATTGTAGCATTCTCCGCGATTAGGTATTGGATTCTTTGCTACAAAAGTAGTTTGCTTCACTCTCTTATTGGGATTAAGGCTCTTGAACTTAATATGCCTCCTCTTGGAAGTCCCAACATCACAAACACTTCCTTTACCAACCTCTCCATGAAGAAGAGTAACATCCACAAGCTGATTGAAAGAAACTTCAAGTTTCAAAGGTAGAACCATTTCGGGGTTCTTACTCAAAGCACAAATAAACTCTTGATTCTTTACAAAATCCAAAAGTTGTTGAGAAGACATGAATGCGCCATCCAGAGAAGTGCTACTAGATTGACCAACGCTAGGACTGCTAGAACTAACCATTTCTCTTCCTTTAGAAAAGAAAGAAAGAGAAAAGTTATTCTAAAAATAAATATCAAGCAACCTCGATAGATAAAACAAGGAATCATAAATGAAAATAGGATAGGACGGTACGAAGACCCGAATAAAATCCTAAAGCACGACACCTAAGATGGACTTAGGACGACGATCCTTGTTATAATATTCCATATTGTTCCGAAGTTTGGCTCTGATACCAAGCTGTGACGCCCAACCTCTATACCCACGCTAGCCAAGAACACTACGGAGTAATGCTGTCGACTAGCACGGAGAATAAGGCTGTTGATGAGCGACCATCTGTATAATTGCTTTGTGCGAGTACCGATATGCCGGATAAAAATATGAATTTTCATCTCAAGAGGAAATCCGACATACCGACACAAACTCAAAGCTACTACACAGTGGCTATAAAGGTCTTCGGAAACAAATATAGAAATAAACATAACACAAATCAGTCACAGATAATTCATATCACAAAGGCGGAAATAGATATGAATACAACACATGAAAGTGTACATCAGAGTAGTGGTCAAACAAGATCCACAATATCAAAAAGAATAGATACAAGTGCTAGACAAAAGAATAAGTATACATCATAGAGTCTGTATCTCAAATGTATACAACAAAATAAACTACTAATCTAAGTAGTTAGCCAAAAGTCAGAAGATGGTTCCAGATAGGAAGCCATGAGGAAGCACCTGTAATATCTCAGTCTGACCCGAGTATTATTTAAGAAGAAAATAATAAATGGATCAGTCTAGCTATAAATATCAGATGAAATGATATAGAATAAGAGATATGACTAAACGTATAATAATCACAATGCCAAGCTGTGATAAATAAATAATTGAAAAATCAACAAGCGATTAATAAATATCGCAAAGATCTTCTCAAAGATAAAAAGAAATGTCATACTCCTAATTTCATTCACCAAGCCACAATAAATGACATACATATCAATGCCACTCGTAAAAGTTGGTGAAACATAAATTCCAGAATTCAACACACGAAATCCAGAAATCACAATCAAAGGGAACAACGACGTCGTACAACGTGACATCCGATGAACCAAAACACAATCAAAGGGAACAACGACGTCGTACAGCGTGACATCCGACGAACCAAATCACAATCAAAGAGAACAACCACGTCGTACAGCGTGACATCCGAAGAACCAAAACACAATCAAAGGGAACATCGACGTCGTACAGCGTGACATCCGATGAACCAAAACACAATCAAAGGGAACAACGACGTCGTACATCGTGACATCCGATGAACCAAAACACAATCAAAGGGAACAATGACGTCGTACATCGTGACATCCGATTAACCAAAACACAATCAAAGGGAACAACGACGTCGTACAGCGTGACATCCAATGAACTAAAACACAATCAAAGGGAACAACGACGTCGTACAGCGTGACATCCGATGAACCAAAACACAATCAAAGGGAACAACGACGTAGTACAGCGTGACATCCGATAAACCAAAACACAATCAAAGGGAACAACGACGTCGTACAGCGTGACATCCGATGAACCAAAACACAATCAAAGGGAACAACGACGTCGTACAGCGTGACATTAACCAAAACACAATCAAAGGGAACAAAAACGTCGTACGGCGTGACATCCGATGAACCAAAACATAAAGACATTGCACAATGCTAGTCTAAAACACAAAATGATCGTCGTGATCAAAGAGAAGTGTCAATTACAGTAAGCTAGTAAATATATGAGCTTAGCTTCATGTCCCATAACCACTAGCTTAACTTAAATATTTACGAACAAATTGTAGATCTCCGCTAGAAAATTGTCACAAGAGATTCAATCGAACAAGTCCAAGAATTAACCGGCGAAGTAAACGCAAGCGTTTTATACCACTTGTTTTACTAAGCCGTTTAATTAGATTTCTCATACGAGTGAGGTAAAGGTTTGTATATACTAATAGATTGGAAAACGGTTTAAGAAAACGAGCTTTGTAATAAAATAGTGTTGAAATCATTTGAAGAAAGAGTTTTGATATTTACTACTAGTATAGAAAACCTTTGTATTTTTAAGTGACAAATCACAAAGAAGATTGTAGGAACAATCAATCACTAAAATTCACATACGAAGACGTGAATGAAAATCCAAAGAAATCGATACCGAATCCATCGAAGTGGATATTCCAAGAATTCCTGAAGAAAATAAGTCATCAAAGTCGATAATAAATGATAGCAACAAAAGGGAAACAACACAAATCGATTAAAGTTGGAAATTCAGACAACTAGGCAAAATAGGCATAGTTGGCAAATAGCAGCAGGTCGGTCAACCGGACTCCCTGAGTCGGTTGACCGAACCAAAAACAGAAGTGCACCGGGTAGCAGGTCGGTCGACCGGACCCTGAGCTCGGTCGACCGAGCACTGTAGCCTGCACTTCCAAACAGAGGCAGGAAGTGCCCGTTCTACAGGTCGGTCGGTCGGCCCAGGGGCTCCGTCGGTCGAACCTGTTGCTGGCACTCCCATGCCCTATTTCAAATGAGGTGCAAATCTCGATCAATTTGCAATCGCACGAGCAACGGCGCTAAGGGTTTATGCCAATCGACTACCCGGCCCTATAAGCTCTTCGATGCATCACCAAAAACACATTTGAACATCAAAGCTATGATTTTTAAAGAATTGAACCCAAAACACCAAAAATTGGAATATTCACAAAAGCAATCCAAATCAAAATCAAATGCACATGAATAAGTGTTAGGAATTCATACCTAACAATCGAAGATAAATATAGACTAAGATGTGAGATAAAAATCTCACCTTTGAACCCAAACAAATGAAGAAGAAGCTTAAAAGCAAAGGAAGATCAACCACACTTCAATCCCAACTCAAGAAGCTTGATTCTAATCTTAAAAGAGAAATATTTCCCAAATTAGGTTTAGGAAATTTATGAAATTGGAAGGAGAATGAGTTGGAGAAGAAGAAGGAGATGCTTACCAATGGATTCTCTTGAATTTGGAGCTAGGAATTGATTAGCAAAAGGAAACTAGGGCTGGGGAAATTCTATTTCCCATTCTCTTCCACCATTGTTGCTAAAGCTTGAGTGTTTAAGCAAAGAGGAGAAGTTATGAAGAGAAGGGGGTTGGGCTGAGCTAATAAGGGTGCAGTCCAAACCAAAGTCATAAGCGGGAAAAAATAGCAAAAATCAACTATCTCCAAACATATCGAAGCTTATACTCAAAAAGGTCGCAAACGACATTTTAAACTCAATGGGAGTGGTCCCGAGTCCTAAATCGACCGTATGCAAAAAGTAGCTTTTCGGACCAAAATCCGACGAACGATAAAATATTCAAATAAAATATTTAAATATAAAATCGATAAATATGCGGGTTGTTACATGAAACTCTTTACTTTACTACATATGTATATCAATATATATTTAAAATTTGAAGTTTTAAAATTTACTGTAACTATTCATCTATCAGTTTCTTTTCTCCTTTTTTTTTATATATAAACATACAAATTCGAATAAAAAAAGTAGCATACCCAAAATCGAATACAGGAGTTGCCAACCTCCCCGTTCGACGTCGACCTCGCGAACTCGAACGGACCCCCACCTCCTTAAGAGCCTCGCGTGCTCAGTCGCGATTTCAACCGAAAATTTTCACGACCGCCCCTTTGCGCACGAGCAGCACGCGTAACCGTCCCCTTTGCGTAGTCGTCGCCTTGCTCGCGAAGCTCCACCAGTTGAATGCGTCGCGGCTATACTCAAGCACTTTTCTCCCTTGCATGACTCGCGTCCTCCATTTCTATTATCTTCGAGGGCTTCGGCCATTTTTGTAGTTTATTTTTTTTTAAATCGAAGGCGAACCGATCTGGAAATAACAGGGCCGGCTTCGGCCAATTTTTTTTATTTTTCTTCGATATCTGCTACTGAGAAAAGAAAGGGGAACGGAAGTGAGATAAATAATGGGGTGACGCTTCTCGAGCACGCATGAAATGAAAATATCTTTGACTGATTGACCATAAATTTATTATATTATAAAATTTCCAAACGTCTCGTTAAGCATAACGTGAAATTCCGAACTCTGAATCATACATGCCGACACGTGTTTATAAGGTTTTACCCGTATTCCGAACACAATGGAATGTGTTTCGGAAGCTAATTTGATCATAAGCGCGAGTTACGGAAGTAAACGATCAATTCTAAATTAAATCGATCAAATAGTTTCTAAGCGTTTCGAGCTGCCAGAGTCAAACTACAATCCGATTGCTACGAAAATTGAAATCCGAAAATAACCAACTATTACGGATCCAATGGAACCGGTTTCGTCGAATTCCGAGACTGTGCCTCGGAAGGCTATTTTTAAATATCGATTTAAACGATATATTATTAAAACTGAACAAATCACCTTTAATTTAAATTCCAACCATTCTATTATCTTCATTATCATCATTATGAATTTTATAAGCCTTCAAATTATTTAAACTGGCTTAGAAATTTCAGATTCAACAATTTACCCAATTTTCAATTATTAAATTCAATATTTAAACTATATAATTCAATGATTTAATTATCAAGTAAATATTGATATTTTGAAATTCAAGTTAAAATTAACTTTTAAATATTTAAAATCAATTAAAAATTCCAATTTAAGTTGTTAGAAATTGTGGGTCGTCACAAAAATAAAGTAATGACACTTGTCTTTTACAATAGTTAATCACCTTACACTTGTTTTTAAAAAGACAAATATGGTAACACATGTAATTATGCATGAATTTATTAATTTTTAAATGATTTAAAAAGCTTTCATAATTAAATTTCTAATTAATAATTACATATCTTAATTTATGTAATAAACTCCTTTAAAAGAAAATAATATAAAACAAATTATATTCTAAATAAAATCATGTATAATATATTTTTAAATCCAAAATGTATTTTAGATATATATCTTTTGAATTTCAAATTCTAATCCAAATTTAAATTCAAATTCAATTTAAAATCCAATTTAAAATCAACATAAATATATATATATATATATATATATATATATATTTAAACAAACACAAATTCAATTTGTAAATAATAATTCTATTTAAAACCTATGTATATATATATAAACAACACATTATTATTATTGTTTGAAAATAACAATTTTGCCAATTTTAAATAATTTATAAAGGAGATTCTCACATTTATTTGTTCAATCTATAAATCGGTATTTTCAATAGTTAAACCAGATAATTATCTAATTATCTGATGCCCAAAAATCCCGGTTATCACGTAAAAAGTTAATTATGATGAAATGTTGTTTTAAATTTTTAATTAACCTTAATCCCTTAAATTAATTTATGTGTTTAATGATGATTAATTGTGAGGTTTGTTAATTAAATATTTTAATAATAATTAAATGATTAATTAAGATAAATGATTTATAACTACTTGGTAATTTAAGAATAATTAATCAAAGGTTAATTAATTATTAATTAAAGGTTAATTAATTTATAATTAAGGATTAATTAATTAATTAATTAATGTAATTAATTAATGAATAATTAATTAACAAAAGTATTAAGGTTAATTAAATAATAATTAAGGTTAATTAATAAATAATTAAGATTGATTAATTAATGATTAAGGATTAATTAATTTATAATTAAAGATAATTAATCATTAATTAAAATAATTAATAAAAATGATTATGTGATTAATTATAATCACATGATTAATTCATCTTGCTTATAGATGTTGAATTATCGTTGAATGCCTTAAACTGATTGATACCTCTGATATGTGATTGCGATACTTTATGCTATAAATTGCTGTGAATTGAACTGTGATATCTATGATATGTTTCTGTGTGAATGTGAAAACCGTTGGCCTTTAAACGACATTTAAATTTCGATGCGACGGGGAGTCGGATTCCAGTTGGTTATCCGAAATCCACATCGAATCTTAATGGTGAATCTTTGTGATTGATATATCCATGTGTTTTTAAATTATGGCTCACTATTTGGTTTAGCCGGGAGAGGAATTTGTGTCATATAACCCATTTCGAATAGTGATACGACGAAATGGATAGCATTTGAAGATGGTGGTGAAGACCGGGTGTTTTCGAGAACGATAGGATAACGTGTCGAATGACTCTGCACTGAGTTGCTCCAGTATAGAGATCTCTATACATGATGGGGAGTCCGATCGAGATTGTGGATGCCCGGATTGCAAGGGCTTCTTCCTTTGTTGGACGAAGTGCCTTCGGTTCCGTTCGAACCCGGAACGGACTTGTATGGTTGTATGTTTGACATTACACTTTGAGATATAAAGCCGATTTCTATCAAATACATTTCTGTTTGGTGGCGAAGAATTTATTCTCTTAGCTTAAAACCCTTCTCTGAGACGTACGAGCTCAGAGGTTATGTAGTTGATGGTTATTAGTAATATACTCCCAATTTGGTAGTGTGGCATGCTGAGTGCTGATCATTTGTTGATCAAAGCATGGATTTTGTGAAAAGCATAGCTTTGTGGACGAGACTTCGTCAAACCTCACAACCTGGAGATGGTCGAAACAGGAAGAATGCAGCAAGATTACGGGGGTAGTGCCTTTTAGGGTATGTGCATTTCCTTCTGGATAAAAATTGATATCATGGCATGGAGCCCAGGTATTTAACTTACGTGGTTATTGGAATTTGTTGGTGTAGAGGCCTCGGTTAAAGGTCGGTTACCATCGGGGGATGGCATACTCATGTCAGTAGTTACATAGGTAACCCGGCCTTATGTTGGCAGAGATCCGGTTAGGTTCTCGGGACGTCCCTCTAGAGGCATACCCATCCGGTAAGGAAGTTACTTAGCCTGACCATTGCTGGAAATCCAATCATTCAATACGATCCCTTTACGATTTCAATATAATCTGCCATTCTTAAATGGTAGCTATAGTAGGCATAGTATAATGGTACCTATGCTGGCTAAGATTTATATTATACTTTCGAAATGTTTTCACACGATGCACTAATAATAATATCAAAAAGTGTTTTCTCGTATCAAGCATATTTGAGTATCATAAGGAGAAATCTCCTCCAAGTGTGCGATTGCATTGTGTGTGTGCCGGGAGGCCTTATAGGAGTTTCATTTTCACAAAAGCATGAACTAATTTCTTTTTAAATTGTTTTTGTTCAAACAACTGTTTTTGTTTACTCATACCAGCCCCATGACTGACCCGGAGTTTATTGTTCCCTTCCTAAACTCTGGGTGCCCATCATTTTCCACAAGGGCAGCCTAGAAGCAGGTCATTCATGTTTTGGAGCTAGCTTGGATTTAGAAGTCTTTGGTTTTGGAAGCTGTCGGATTTTGGAAGCTTTTGTTTTAGTGAAGCCTTTTTGATCTAAAAGTGTTTGGAGTTTTGGAAGACCGTATCGAAGTTGAAGTATGTTGGAAACTTTTTGAAGACCTATTGTTATTGTTCCGCTGTGATGTTATCATTTCGTTGTTATATTATGTATATGACACTCTGATGTTGATGTTGTTCAAATATTGTGATGAACATTGTATCAGTGTTGTATCTTTGTTGTTTATAAATGAAATCATCTTTTGCTTCCGCTATTTGTATTCATCTAATGTTGTTATAAGCTCCACCGAACTGGAGTTCAACGTTTGAATCTTCGGCAGTCGAATACAAGTGACGTATTTGATGTCGATTTTTAAACGCTGGATTTCAGGTCGTTACATTTAATTACATTTATTTTTAAATTAACCGGCTAAATAAATCGATAATATACAATAATTTTTACCATTAACTTTTAATTACACCTATAAGTTATTATTAACAAACAAATGTTACAATTGCTTACATAATACTAATTTTATTCAATCACTATTCATTATGTACTAGTTCATAAATTTATACAACACTTTTCATTTATTTAATTGTATTCAATTTATGACCAAGAATAACATTTAGATTATTTCAATCAAATTTGAATTTCATCAACTAGTTAATAATTAACTTGAGTTAACTTGTTCATTTTATTATAGTTATTGTTTCATAAATAAACCATAAATTTCTGTTTTTTTATATTAGATAACAATAATTTAATAAAATTAAAAATTAAATTATCGGAAATTTACAGGCCGTTACAAATGAATTATCATCATTTTAAAATATTTATTTAAATAATTGTAATAATTATTAAATCATTAAATCTCAACTTTAAATTCATAAATCTATATTTAAATATAAGAGCATATCTGATGATGTCATAAACAAATTTTAGTTTCCCAAAAATAAAATGATTAATTTTATTTCATATTCTTGTTCAATTATAAAAAATGTATGTATCCATCTTTATGCACGACGTTTTATGATTTTAGAGCTGTTTATCGATAAAACGGTTTCCAATCATTTATCTATATTTACCCAAGTGTATAATTTTATTATATATATATATATATGTATGTATGTATATATTTCTTCAGAATAATATTACCAATACTATTTGTTATTAAAACATCATCATTTATGTTTAAAAATATTGTTTTTGAATATTTTGAAATTTTATGAAGTGATGAATTTACGGGCCGTTACATCACTCCCCTCTATTATTAAATTAGCCTTAACATCCATTATTCCCCAACCCTTATTTGGTCTTAGAGCACATGTTTTCAAAAAATCGTTATCTTATTTTTCTTAAATTATAAATGTGTAGCAACATTGTTAGTACACTTATTAACACTTTTATAGAAGGACAATATACTAGTAGACCCTCAATTTTTAACGGTAGTAACTATACTTATTGGTCATATAGGATGAAGATTTATTTATAGCCAAATGGTTTAGATATTTGGAATATTACAAAGAATGAGTACACTAAACCCCATACCGACTTTTCATGATGGACCGCTGACCAAAAGACACAAGCACTAAATAACTCTAAAGCGATGAATATTTTGTTTTGCTCATTGTATAGAAATGAATTTAATCGACTCTTTATTTTTAAGTCTGCATATGATGCTTGGATAACACTACAAGTTACACATGAAGACACTAATAAAGTTAAACAGACTAAAGTTTCTATATTAACTAATTAGTTTCAATTATTTAAAATGAAGTAGAATGAGTTTATTTCTAGCATGTGTTGTAGGTTGCAAGACATAGTACATCCTTTAGTACCATTAGGTAAAAAAAATTCTGAAGAGGACCAAGTTAGAAAAGTCCCTCATTCACTCTCTTCGGAGGGGGATCAAAATAAATTAGAAATGTAAGAGGAAAATGACAATAGTACCTAAAAATTAAAAGAGTTAACAGGTAATTTAATCCTCTATGAAGCACAATTACAGGGGAGAAGAGAAAGTAAGGCAACAGAAAAGAAATCCATTACTTTCAACACAATAATTAACAATCATAATTCAGATGATAACAATAATAAGGAAAATGCCTTCATGACTAAGAATTTCAGAAAGTTCTTGTAGTATAGAAAGATGAACAACTTTCATAAACTGGAAAACAAAACTCCTATAAATGGAAATGCGATTAAATATTATAACAGCAATGAACCTAGTCGTCTGTAAAGGGACTGTCTGCATCAGAATAAATCAAGGATCTTGCCAATTATTGATTCATCCAGAAAAAGAAAAAAAGGCTTACACGATAATATTAGATGATTCACATACTACTTCAAGTGACTAAGAGATTGGCATGGGAAGAAGAATAAGAGATTCAATAAGAAGAGGAAGAAAGAAGAGGAGGAAATGGACACTTCGCTAGAAATCTTTAACAAGCCATCTAATTGTTCCTACAAAGAAATTCTCAAAAATCAAGAGAAGCTTCTCAAAAATCAAAATAAGCTTAACTGTACCTTTAGTAAAAATTTCACTTCTTTGTCAAACAAAGTGGAGAAATACTTTGGGGAAATCGTAAGGAAGCCTGGAGGAAATTCTTCTTGACCATCATCATCCTTTTATAGACTTGTTTATCTAGCTTTAAGTTCCATAATGATGTGCTTTTCTAGTTACATTTCATGTTATTTTCATGTACTTTTCCTTGTATTCATATATCTCTAATTTAATCAATGAAAAATCGTTTTTGCTGTTATATTGTTTTATTCGTCTTTGAAAATCATTAAAATAGAGTGGTATAAAGTAGAAACAAAAGCAACATCAAAAACTTAAAAAATTGCAATTTATGGCGCATATGTCGACATACATATCTAAATATGTCGATAAATTATAGCCATTAGGAAAAAAAATATTTAAAATATTGTAATTACCACCAAATCAAATATTTCAAATGACTTTTCACTCCTATTTAAGCATAATTCTTTTAGAAAACTTCACTTGTTAATTCATCTCTCCATCCGCTTTCATTCTTAATATTTTCCTTAATAAAAATGTCTTCTTCTCACCAAAAACATTGTGAAAACCTTGGAGGGACACATCAATATTTCAAAGATGTTCTCTCCTTCTTACTAAGAAATCAAAGGCATTTGGAACTAAGCCAAATGCAAACGATTAAAGAACTAGAGAAGCATTTTGATGCTCTCAGCTGGTTGATTTCCTTCCTCATCAAAGATGATCAAACCAACGACCTAGAATGGTCAAACACCAAGGACAATGAAGATTGGGATGTCATCGAAGAAAATCCTATCTTTGGATTTGAAAGTTGGGTTTAAGTTCCTAGAAATGTCTAAATTTTGGTTCGTTTTATTTTGTAAATATATGTTTTAGAAAAATATTTTGGTTTGATTAGTCGGTAATTTGGCTTGGATTAAGTTTGTGTATAATTTTTAATTTGGTTTGATTTTGGACTCATCGTGGGTTTTATTATTAGAGTTATTATTAGGTTTTGATTTCACTTGGTTTGTTTAGATATGTATGCTTAGTATGGTTTGTATAGTTTGATTTGGATAAATAATGGTTGTGTTATCTTATTTATCTAAAGTCTTCGTATATTTATCAACTTTTCTCAATATATATGTTAATATGTCATGATTATATCATAACCAGTGTTATTCATCATTTATATCATATATTAGTCATCATTTATTTGTGATAATTATATAATCTTTCATCTTAATATACATTACATTTAATATCCTTATATATGCTTTAGTTACTTTAGTCCACAATTATTGATTTTGACTCCGTAGTTCGCATGTATATCATTATGAGTCAGTTTTATTTTTTCACCCATTTTTGTTGATGACAAAGGGGAAGAAAAATATAAATTACATACATGCATATATTTAGGGAAAGTTATGGGGGAGTTATGTCATATTTTGTATACAAGAATATCTAATGGTTGTCATCATCAAAAAAGGGAGAGATTATTAATACCTAGGTTATTGATTTTGATGACAACAATCATATAAAATATAGATACTAATGTTTTGCCAAGTTCTATAGAATATAGTGCTAAATATTACACAGACACTGAATTGAAGATTGTACAGTATAAAGACTCAAGATAAAGATATGAAGACTCATAAGTTTAAAGACAAAGAAATGATGATCCCATAGTTATAATTTAGTGCTTAGAGTCATTAGAATATATTGTTAAAGTCCTTGATAGTAATCTCTGAACTTAATTTCCAATTTATATTCTTTAATATTTTAAATAACAATAAATTATTATAATTTCAAAAAATATTTTAAAATATTTTATAAATTTTTTTAAGAGTTCAGAACATTTAAAAACTATATTCAAATTATACAAAGTATATGATATTCAAAACAATTTAAAAGAAAAGTATTTTCAGACTAGGACATGTCGACACATGTTTTGTATATACCAACATGTAGGCCGTTAATCGCTTTTTAAATTTTGATGGAAGTGTCTTTTAGACATAATATTTCACGAATGAATACATCTGTTCATTTACTATATAAAGGGAAATACAAATGAATTTTTAACTAATCAATTACTTACTTTCTTCTTACTCCTTGCTCTCATAAAAATTCTATTGAAAAATTTACTCTACATACTTCAAAATCATATAGAATCATTTCATACTTCATTGTATTGATTCGGTACTACATTCTTACTGTTTTAGAAATATCTCCCTCTCATTTCAAAGATCAAAGTACTATCCAAGTGGCTATAGGATCCATTGTATCCAAAGTACAAGAAATTATTTTTGAAAAAACTATCAACTCTACTTGTGTTTGTTTGGGTGTGCTTGTAGCCCACTCAAACCAAGTGGGTGTGCATAGTAGTTCATTAAATCTAGAGGGTGATCTTTAGCCTGATAAAATCAAAAGAGTTTACGCCGGACTCGTGATATAATGGGGTGTGTCTCATAGCCTCGAAATTAAAATTGTAATCTAGTTTTCCTTCTGCTTGGTTTAAAGCTTGGCATTGGAAAAGAAATCTATACAAGAAATTGTACAGGACTTGATGTAAGAGAAATTCAAACCAATATAAAATCCCAAGTGTCATCTTTCTAACTTTTACTTTACTTTATTTCTTTATATTTATCTACGATTGCATCTGTGGTTGATTATTATTATAGTTCTGTGTTATCAACCTGTGATTTCATATTAATGTTGAAGGAAAATTAAAAAGGTTTACATAAGTTTGAAAATACTACTCACCCCTCTTTAGTTTTAAATTAGTCTTAAGATCCATTATTTCGCAAACCACAAAAGGTTGGCACCAGAGGTATGGTCTGGAGTATTGGGGCTTAGGCTAACTTTTAAATTAAGATCTGGAAATTTAAAATGATATTTTAAATTTGAAAGTTAAGTTTAAAATATAAAATGAATTTTTTAAAAAATTTATAAACTATTTTCAAAATTGTTTTGAAAATAAATTTAATATTTTAGAGAAATATAAACTATTTAATTAATTTGATCAAATAAATAATTAATTAAAATTTAATTCATATATATATATAATGATATATATACATGCATTTATCTTAAATTATTTAAGTAAAATATAAATAAATTTTTGAATTTATTAAAAATATTTAATTAAAAATGATTTACTTAAATGAATAATTTGTTTAATAAATAAATATATTAAATTTAAATTAATGTAAACATATATAGTGATATATGTATATAACTATAAATTTTATAGATATATATGTTATCCTATTGGCAAGGCCACGATACCGTAGATTGGGTTAAGAACGGTTGGTTACCAGCCTTGAGAATCGGCTATATACAAGACTATGGATGACGGTAGAGCAGATTCAGACCGGGTCCCGATGAAGGTGCAATTAATATGAAGTGGCAATGAAGGCCCCATGAGGCTACATTCCAAATTTCAAGTCGGTCGAAGTTCTTATGCTCGAGTTATGGATAAAAGAATATGGATCAGTATCGACGTATCAGTGGTAATTTGCTTTGAGTTTGATCTGGGAAAATTTGCTGCCTGCTTGGAGTAGGCGCATGGTTCATCTGGAGTCGTAAGAATTTGAAGTGTGGAATCATGCTTGGTGTTGGACACTTGATTGCTTGAAGTTGGCTTGGAGTCAGAACGATCGATGTTTGGAGAAAAACGATCGGCCCCGATTGTTTTTCATGCTTGAAGTCGGATTGATCGGTGCTTGGAGAAAAATGATCGGCTCCGATCATCTTTCGTGCTTGGAGTCAGAATCTCGTTTGCTTGGAATTTTTTTTGATTTTATCCTATTCTAAGCCTAGGCTAGAATCTTAAGCATCTGCTTTGAGTCAGAACGGTGATTACTTGGGTCTCGCTTCGAGTCAACCCTGAAGTGGGTTTTTCGAGGACTGTTTTGGTGATTTTCGACGATGATCGATTTATAACCCAAGATCCACCACTCCATTACTCTTGAAACTTTAGGAACATCAATATATTGAAGAAAGGTATCCCCAAAATCGATTGCACTTCAAAACTCACAAATATCAGGAAAAACATACTGATCATTCCATAACTCATACAATATCAGCATAACCGTAACAACCCGGATATTTTAACGGTTTTAATTAATTTAATTAACTGAATTTGTGTGAAATTTTAAATAATAAAATTTTGAAATAAAATTTTAATATTTGAAATGTGTCTAGTTAAACATAGCAACCGGTAAATTTTCGTCCGAAAATATGAAAGTTTATTTCTGTGCGTAAATTTATTTCAATTTAATCAGTTAAGAATTGTTGAAAATAAAATATTTTCAAAAACTAAATATTTTTATATAGAAAAATTCTAAATCATCTTCTGAGCAAGACGTCATTTTTCGTATTTCCAAATTCGGACTTCTTTAGCTCAGTCTATCTTATTTCTCTGCGTTTTTACTGCATTTTTCATTGGTAGAAAATTCGAATTTTTATAATTCAATCGTACCACTAATATCTGTATACCGTTTTGATCGTCTTATCGTGCTGATCTCCGCAGTATATTCGTTAATTTATTTTGGAGTCCGAGAGACGGTGAAATCTATAAGACGACTGTTATATCGGTTCTGAAATTTGACCTTTTGACTTCTCGCATTTTTTTATTTTATTTCACCATATTAAACTATCAGCCGCTTGCCTTAAATTTTTCACGAAAATCCATCTTGTGACTTTTGTGTTTCCAATCTGTTGAATTTTTCCTTTTCCCATGCGTTTCATTTGACTTTCCATTCATTTGTTACCACTTTGGTTCTTCATCTCCTCTCCCCTTCTTTTTCTCCTCACCTTCTTTTCTCCCTCTCTTCTGTTTTCGCCCATGCCTATATAAAAAAAATTACTACAAGCATCACGTTTCCTTTTCCACTGCTATCGCTCGCAACCGCCTCTCATCCCCTCTCTCACCCATGCCTAACACCCACGGCTACTTCACATCGACCCCACCGCTCATCTCCGCCACCTCGCCTTCCTCCCCACCATCCAACAGCAGTCGAGCAACACCCTCGCCATGAATTCGGCCGACCCAGATTCATTTCCCGGATGGCCGCATCAGCCTCGCGCCCTCTACCTTTTCGGCTCTCTGCATCCTCCTCCATGCTGGTCGCGCCTCTCGACCCGCGCCAGTCATAGTCACCATGTAGAAAATCCACCCAACTCGGTCATCCTGCTCTTCCCGCCTCCCCTTCCTCTAACCGCCCACTGTCCTGAAAAAAAAACACGACAATCTCCTCCGGCCGCGTGTTGCCTTCTGCCACCAATGCGCCGAACAACCTCCACGTCAGCACTTCCTTTCCACTTGTAGCGACATGGGTATATCTTTACTTTGTTTGATATATGTGGCCTTCTATGTTGATAAATGCTTATATGTATAGTTATTATTATAAGCTTAATGATATTTTTGAAAAGAAAACCTGTGTTTATATAAAGTATAAAGTGTTTATAATATATTTATGATACAGTATGGTATGAGTTATATAATATGCTGGATATATATGTAAATCTGTGGTTGCTCACTGTTTATAATCCACAGTAGTTGTATGTTTTATTCATATTGTATTTTATTATATGTCTCGCCTATAGTATATCTTTCTACCGATTGCTTTTATATATTTAAAATTATAGTGCTTTAAAAGTATGTTTATTTGGATATGGATATAAAACTTTTATTTGCATTTTATCTAAGTTATATGTGACCAGTTTGTAGTTGATATGTACACTTCAAATTGTGACGACCCGGGATTTTAGGCAATATCAATTTAATAATCTGTATTAATAATTAATTTGATTTGATAATTTTTCTTTATAATTTTAATTTAAATTGGCAAATTTAGTCTGGCAATATTGACAAGAATTATTTTTCAAAGCTAATAAAATTTTATTCTATTTATAATATATATATATGTATTTGATATATATTGTGAATGGAAAAATCTTTTGATTGAAATAAAAGATTAATTTTCAAATTGTAATATATATGTATGTATATGTTATAATTTGGAATTTGTTTTGAAATTTAATTTAACCTATTGATAATATATATATGTATATTGAAATTTAAAGCTTTGTTTTAAAATTTATATTTCTCAAAAGATAATTTAAGATTAATTCAATTGTTTTCAAAATATAAGATAATTGTTTATTTCATATATGATAGTTTAAAAGGGATTTAATCAATGTTTTATTTTTGTTCTCTTTAAAATGCTTAAGATTAAATGGTTATAAATGTGTGTATATAAAAATTTTAGATTTTTAAATACATGTATAAGAATTATTTGTGTTTTAATTAGTTTTAGAATATTTTCTTTTAAAAGTAAATTTATATTTACATATGTAAGTATTTATTAAATATGTAAGGTTATATTTACATTTAAATTAAATAAAAATTTATAAAAAATGCTTAAGTACAAATGTAACCATGTCAGTCACCTTAATAACACTTGTAAGCTAAAGGGATTTGCATTTGACAAATGTAAGTTTTTGAACAAGTGGCCTTCATTTTTGAAATTTAAACATATAAGAGAAATTTGTTTTTCCTTTTTCAATTTCCAATCGTTTTCTTCTCATTTCTTTTCTTTTCTTCCTTGTTTCAAATTAAATCAAAACCAGAAATTTATTTCCAAAATCTGAAATTAAATGTAAAACCAAATAAAACCTGAAATTATAATCAAAAGCAAAAGCAGATCTACAAAGTAAAAATTGCAATTCAAATAAAGTTCTTCATATCAACTTGAAACCTGCAAATTTAAAACCTGCAAATTCAAAGGGATCAAGATCAACATCAGTTCAACACTTTTAATCATCAAATTGAAGCATGCAGTGGGATTTCAACAGCATGAAAAATCAAAGTTTTTTCAAAATAAATGTTCAAGGCCTGGAATAATAAATTGAAAACTGGTCTGCAAATTATCGGGTGAGTAAATTATTTAAAAACAGTTTAAATTGATTAAGACTCTAATGCATGTGTGATGATTTATGAAGTAGTTTAGTTTCAATTGTTTGTGAAGAAGATTGCATGTTTGTATACAAAGAAGTGATGCATGTATGTGATTGCATATGTATGCTCTGTTAAATTACAGGCTATGATCATTCAAATTCATTCAAATCTCCCAAAACATTCATTATTTGTCTTTGATGATTTAATGAAAATTGTTTGTTAATGTTTAATGATAATTTTAAAATAAGTTCTATAATTTTTGATTTACAGATAGTTTTAAAAATGAAAAAAAATAGTAAATCTCTGATGCATGTTAAAAATAAATGAATTCAATTTATAGTTTAGATTGTATGAATGAATTCTTGTTGGAAATCACGAATTTTAACATTAATTTTAGAATTTTTAAGTTAATATTCGATTTGGAATTGTAAATTGAACGCTTTCGGCTATTTGATGAATGGTCGTCGATCAACTCAATAATTTGATTTGATATCTTGGGCGAAGCTTGCTTTTGGATCAAGGAGGAAGGGAAAAATGCAATTGATTTTTTTCCTATGGCCGATTGTTTAGATTAGAGTGAACTAGGGTTTTAGCTTGCTTTTCTTTCGATTGGGCTGTAGAGGCATTCATGGCTTGGTTAATGGACCGGAATGTGTCGCGAGGTGTTGTATTGTTCGGTGAAGTGTGGAGCATCATCAACTACGTCGGAGAAGTTCAATGGTGTTGGGATTGTCGGCGGTGATTGCGATTAGGGGTTCGAGCTAGAGGTCGAATTTTGATTTGGGTTAGAATTCTTGGATCTGGGTGCGTAATCGTGCTCGCGAGTGTTATTGGGACTGTCGACGATAGTCACGACGAACGTGGGTGGCCGGAAGTGATGGGGCACGTGCACGCGTATATGCCCTGTGCACTGGAATATTTGTGAATTGGGGAAGAAAGGATTGCTCGAAGTAGCTCACACGTCTTCTCGTGATCGACTCGAAGAGGGGAGGTAGCTGGGTTTCTCGGGGTAGCACTCGTGTTTTTGCCGTGCTTAACTCGAGTGATTGGGTCGTTGTGCTTTTTGTTAAGTACTGTATAGATATTAGGTTGCAATGAAACTGGAGTTTGATGAAATCAAGCATTAAACTATAAACAAGTTTTATAAAAGAAAAGATTCAAAGTTAAAAACTTGTTGTTTTAAAATAAACGTAAATCAAACTTTTAAAAATATTAATTGAATTTATTTTAAATTTAAATTGTCTAAGAGATTTGTTTTTGAAAGTAATTATCTTAATTTAATTTTGAATTCTAATTTAAAAAGAAGAAGTTTAATTTAAAGGAGTGTTTTCGAATTTTAAAACGTTAAATCAAAGTTTAAAGTAAATTTTAAATTAATGTTTTAATAACTAAGACTTCAAAATTATATAGGAAACGAAAAGTTTAAATTAGATAATAAAAATGTTATAAATTTCAAATTTATTTCCAAATGTTTTATTTTCAAAATAAGGTTATTATCATGATTTTGAAATCCAAATAGAATAATTTGTTTTAAGTTATTAAAAATTTGATTAATTTCAAATAATTTATTTATGAAGATAAATATGATTAATTTATCTTTGATATGAACTTCTTAATTAAATATGGTTTGTTAATAAGTAAAGGTTTAATTAGGATTTACGTTTTTCTTAATTAATTAAGGATTTTGAAATATAAGAAGTTAGTTAATTAATTATTTATTAATTTTAAATAATTAGTTAATTGTTTATTTAATTTTAAATAATCACTTAATTATGAATTAATTAAGTGTAATTACTTAATGAAGTAATTAATGGTTAATTATTGAATGTAATTAAGAATGGTAATTACTTATGGAAGTAATTAGTGGAAATTACTTATGGGAGTAATTAAAGTTGAAATGAATAATGGAAATCACTTGATGATATTAATTAAGAAATTGATTAATATAATTATTGAAGTTAATTAATTATGGAGTAATTAATTAATTAAAGAATTAAGGATTATTAATAATGGGATTAATTACTTGTTAAGTAATTAATTAAGAAAGTAATTAGAAGATAATTACTTGTGTAAGTAATTAACGGTTAATTACTTAGTTAATTTAGTTAATTAATTAATGTGATTAATTAATTAATGAATGTGATTAATTTTAAGATTAATTACTAAGGGTAATTAATTAATGAAGCAATTAATTAAGGTTATTAAATAATAATTACTTAATGAAGTAATTAAAGATTAATTAATTAGATTAATTAATCAAAGGTTAATATAATTAAGAAGTTAATTAATTAAGATGAGTAAATACAAGTTGTTAATTACTGTTTATGATTAATGAGATGATTAATTACAAGTTAATTATTTAATTTATTAAAGAAATTATTAATTAATACGGATCATTAGTTAATTAATTAACTAATCAAGGTTGATTAATAAAAGCGAATAATTTAAGTGTGATTAATTAAGTGTAATTAATTGAGATTTAATATAATTGATTATAATTGATTAATTAATGGAAGTAAATGAAGGATCATTAATTATTGTAATTAATGATTGCAATTAAAGGTTAATTACTGAATATGGTTAAAGGTTAATTACTTGAATGTAATTAAAGTATAATTAATCAAGGAAGATTAATTAAAGAAGATCTTTAAGAGATGATTAATTTATTTATTTGGAATAAATAAATAAAGAAGGATTTAGGTAATTCAATTAATTAAGAGTTAATCAATTCTACTTGTGGATGATTGATTAATATGGATTGATCGATATTGGGTGATTGATACTGGATGATTGATATTGGTTGATACTGGATGATTTGGATATCTATGATATATGTTATGCTGCATTGTGAGATGAATGTTTGATATGAATTATCTATTGTGATAATGCGATTCATCTATCTGTTTATATCATCCTGATATAAGTTTAATTGTTTAAACCCTTAAACAACTTGTACATTAAAATGGCGTTTGGTTTCGGTGAGACTGGGATCGGGTTTCCATATTTGGATAATCCGAAAACCACATCGATCCAAATTAAACGTTAGGTCGTGAATCCAAGTGGAGCTTAGTGAAGACTCGAGGTGTAAGGACTAATCGTCAGTATAACTCTGGGGGTGATTCCGTGATGAGTTTGACGAAAATAATACTTACAGATTCGAGATGGTGATTTAGAGTGCAAGGGCTATGGTCGTTGACTCTGAGGGTGATTCCAAAATTAGTGCAACAAGATAGTGCCTTCGGTTTTGTTCGAACCCAGAACGAACTTGTATGGATTGAATGCTTTCAGAACATCGTCAGGTGGACGATGAGCGTTCTAAGATAGATGTGTTCTATAAAGGTAATCGCAGCCTCAAGCCTCATCAACCCGGGAATGGCTAAAACAGGGGAGGTGCAGCAAGGCTAGGTGGGTAGCACCCATTTCAAGGTAAGGTCTTTCCTGTCTAGATGTCCCTTTATTTCGGCTTAGTGGGTGGTTGGTCGCGCCAACCATGGGGTGATCTTACTTGGGACTGTTCAGTTAGGAATGGTTCCGGCTTTGTGATGCAGGGGATTGGGCGTAATCCTCGGTACTGTGATCAAGGCCACGTACAGTGACGGGCGGTACCCCGGTAGCCCTGCCATTGATGGAAACCCATTTCTCCTACGAGACCCTACGGTTTTGTTTGTATTACCCACTTTTGTGGCTAGTAGATGGAATTTAATAGATGTAACAATTTCGGTTATTTCTTATTTACTTGAAAACCCTAGACACTATTATAATATCACTGGATTTCCTATCAAATGTTTTGGTTAACGTAAGGTATTTTTTTCCATGTTTATGTGTGGGAAGTCTTACGTGATACCTTTTCTCTTCAAAGGATTTTCTAAAGTTAAGCAATTTTAAACTGTTTACTCACACCAGACCCCTGTCTGACCCGAGTGTTTATTTTCTGTTTTATTAAACTCTTGGGTACTCATATTATGTATGAGTAGTCAAGTGATTCAGGTTTGCTTGGCGAATTCTGGAGGAGATATGGAGCAGGAGGCTTCCACGTGCAAATATATTGGCTCCGCTGTGTTTGTGATTGTATCTGTATCTTGTGTACTTGAGTTTTATAGTTAGACAGATGTTTATAACTGTCTAATATGTGTTGTATTGTTGTGTACTCTGATGTAATATGATACCATGTATATTTTATGTGATATATTATATTTCATTCGTTCCACTGTGAGTTCTCTGTTGTTGTTGTGTTTCTTCTTTCTCTTTTTTTTTCTTCTTCTATCCCTTTCTTTCTTAATTAGTGATGCGACTTTCTGGTGCCAGAAGTCAGGTCGCTACAGGTGGTACCAGAGCATTAGGTTGAGTGAATACCTAGGCTCTGGAGTGGTGTCTTTCTTGAGAAAGCGTACTTGTAATTTTTATATATAACTATATATATATATATATATATATATATATATATATATATACACCCGATCTGTCGGGTTATCTATTCGGATTTTCCAACATAAATTTTAGAGGTAGATGGAGCAGTGGTGTGTGTGTGTAACACGACTACTACTGATGGAAGAGGTCCATATGTTTGAGGTTGGAAGTATGTTTGTCAAGACTGTAGACCTAATACCATCTCGAGTGAGTTTAATCTGGAGTAAGGATTTCTTTGATATCCGAAGGAAATCTTTCTAAAGATTCGGAGTCCATCTTTGAAGTCTTTGGTTAGCTGTGGTAGCAGTGCAGTTCGAAGTGTTCGGTGTGCTGACGAGAAGGTCTTTTGGTTTTGCAGTATCATCGAGGTAGAGTTTGGAAGCAGCAGTGTGGTCGTTTCTCCGATAGTTCAGGAATCTTGGTGGTTTTTTTTCAACCGTCCTGGCAGTTGGTGAAGTTTTCTTGAAGGGTTAACCTTGTTTGGAAAGTATCAGCATAGGTTGAGCTGA
The DNA here is from genome assembly GCA_030765085.1 of Allium cepa. Classification (NCBI taxonomy): domain Eukaryota; kingdom Viridiplantae; phylum Streptophyta; class Magnoliopsida; order Asparagales; family Amaryllidaceae; genus Allium; species Allium cepa. The sequence goes on from CM060941.1 coordinate 1,051,913,821, forward strand.
TCAGGAGAACTGGCAGCCTAGGATTGTCTGTTGAATTATGCAGATATGAGATAAGGAGTTTGGAATTCGAAGTTGGAGACTTCATTGTTAGGATTTCTCTGGTTAAGAGAGCAGTGATTGGATGGCTAGTGCTGAGGCATTTGAGATTTCTTATCTGTGTTTTGATAGGATAAGTTCTTTTGTCTATAAGATTGAATTGCCAGTTTGGATAACTGGAATTCATTGTATTTCATGTATCTCCGAGGGAGTACGTGTATGATTCATCGTTGGTTGAAGAATCTGTAGTTCAGTTGGATTTGGAAGTTGTGCTAGACTTGAGTATAGTCTGATGTTCTGTTCAGATTGGTGGATCTAGTGATGAGAGGAGCTCTGGATTTTGGTAGCTTCTGTAGAGCGAGTCTCTTGGTGATTTATACTTGGGAAACTCTAGATAGTATTTGGGATTTATTCTGATTTGTGTCAGGATTATTGGTTAGGTCTGTTTGTTTGTTTGATTTCTATGGTTGGTAGTAACAGGGTGTTAGGTATGCTTTGCTGTTTGAAATTGAAATCTTTGCTGGGTTATTAAATTACCTTTGCTTTTAAATTCCGGGGACGAAATTCTTTTAAGGGGGGAGGAATGTGACGACCCAGAATTTTAAGCAATATCAATTTAATAATCTGTATTAATAATTAATTTGATTTGATAATTTTTCTTTATAATTTAATTTAAATTGGTAAATTTAATCTTTTAAAGGTTAATAAATTTTAATCTGGCAATATTGATAAGAATTGTTTTTCAAAGCTAATAATATTTTATTCTATTTATAATATATATATGCATTTGATATATATTGTGAATGGAAAAATCTTTTTTTTAAATAAAAGATAAATTTTCAAATTGTAATATATATGTATGCATATGTTATAATTTGGAATTTGTTTTGAAATTTAATTTAATCTATTGATAATTTATATATGTATATTGAAATTTAAAGCTTTGTTTTAAAATTTATATTTTTCAAAAGATAATTTCAGATTAACTCAATTGTTTTCAAAATATAAGATAATTGTTTATTTCATATATGATAGTTTAAAAGGGATTTAATCAATGTTTTATTTTTGTTCTCTTTAAAATGCTTAAAATAAAATGGTTATAAATGTATATATATAAAAGTTTTAGATTTTTAAATACATGTATAAGAATTATTTGTGTTTTAATTAGTTTTAGAATATTTTCTTTTAAAAGTAAATTTATATTTACATATGTAAGTATTTATTAAATATGTAAGTTTATATTTACATTTAAATTAAATAAAAATTTATAAAAATTGCTTAAGTACAAATGTAACCATGTTAGTCACCTGAATAACAGTTGTAAGCTAAAGGGATTTGCATTTGACAAATGTAAGTTTTTGAACAAGTGGCCTTAATTTTTGAAATTTAAACATATAAGAGAAATTTGTTTTTCCTTTTTCAATTTCCAATCTTTTTCTTCTCATTTCTTTTCTTTTCTTCCTTGTTTCAAATTAATTCAAAAACAGAAATTTATTTCCAAAATTTGAAATTAAATGTAAAACCAAATAAAACCTGAAATTAAAATCAAAAGCAAAAGCAGATCTACAACGTCAAAATTGCAATTTAAGTGAAGTTCTTCATATCAACTTCAAACCTGCAAATTTAAAACCTGCAAATTCAAAGGGATCAAGATCAAGATCAACATCAGTTCAACACTTTTAATCATTAAATTGAAGCATGCAGTGGGATTTCAACATCATGCAAAATTAAAGTTTTTTCAGAATAAATGTTCAAGGCCTGGAATAATAAATTGAAAACTGGTCTGCAAATTATCAGGTGAGTAAATTATTTAAAAACAGTTTAAATTGATTTAGACTCTAATGCATGTGTGATGATTTATGAAGTAGTTTAGTTTCAATTGTTTGTGAATAAGATTGAATGTTTGTATACAAAGAAGTGATGCATGTATGTGACTGCATATGTATGCTCTGTTAAATTACAGGCTATGATCATTCAAATTCATTCAAATCTCCCAAAACATTCATTATTTGTCTTTGATGATTTAACGAAAATTGTTTGTTAATGTTTAATAATAATTTTAAAAATAGTTTCTGTAATTTTTGATTTACAGATAGTTTCAAAAATGAAAAAAAAACAGTAAACCACTGATGCATGTTAAAAATAAACAAATTCAATTTATAGTTTAGATTGTATAAATGAATTCGTGTTGGAAAATCACTAATTTTAACATTAATTTTAGAATTTTTAAGTTAATATTCGATTTGGAATTGTAAGTTGAACGGTTTCGGCTATTTGATGAATGGACGTCGATCAACTCAATAATTTGATTTGACATCTTAGGCGAAGCTTGCTTTTGGATCAAGGAGGAAGGGAAAAATGCTATTGATATTTTTCCTATGGCCGATTGTTCAGATTAGAGTGAACTATGGTTTTAGCTTGCTTTTGTTTCGATTGGGCCGTAGAGGCATTCGTGGCTTGGTTAATGGACCGGAATGTGTCGCGAGTTGTTGTATTGTTCGGTGAAGTGTGGAGCATCATCAAGTACGTCGGCGAAGTTCAACGGCGTTGGGATTGTCGGCGATGATTGGGATTAGGGGTTCGAGATTTCTGCAGTATTCGAGCTAGAGGTCGAATTTTGATTTGGGTTAGAATTCTTGGATCCGGGTGCGTAATCGTGCTCGCGAGTGTTATTGTGACCGTCGACGATAGTCACGACGAACGTGGGTGGCCGAAAGTGATGGGGCACGTGCACGCGTATATGCCGTGTGCACTGGAATATTTATGAATTGGGGAAGAGAGGATTGCTCGTAGTAGCTCTCACATCTTCTCGTGATCGACTCGAAGAGGGGAGGTAGCTGGGTTTCTCGGGGTAGCACTCGTGTTTTTGCCATGCTTAACTCGAGTGATTGGGTCGTTGTGCTTTTTGTTAAGTACTGTATAGATATTAGGTTGCAATGAAACTGGAGTTTAATGAAATCAAGCATTAAACTATAAACAAGTTTTATAAAAGAAAACATTCAAAAGTTAAAAACTTGTTGTTTTAAAATAAATGTAAATCAAACTTTTAAAAATATTAATTGAATTTATTTTAAATTTAAATTGTCTAAGATATTTGTTTTTGAAAGTAATTATCTTAATTAAATTTTGAATTCTAATTTAAAAAGAAGAGTTTTAATTTAGAGGAGTGTTTTCAAATTTCAAAATGTTAAATCAAAGTTTAAAGTAAATTTTAAAGTAATGTTTTAATAACTAAGACTTCAAAATTATATGGGAAATGAAAAGTTTAAATTAGACAATAAAATTGTTATAAATTTCAAATTTATTTCCAAATGTTTTATTTTCAAAATAAGGTTATTATCATGATTTTGAAATCCAAATAGAATCATTTGTTTTAAGTTATTAAAAATTTGATTAATTTCAAATAATTTTCTATGAAGATAAATATGGTTAATTTATCTTTGATATGAACTTGAAAATACTTAATTAAATATGGTTTGTTAATAAGTAAAGGTTTAATTAGGATTTACGTTTTTCTTAATTAATTAAGGATTTTGAAATATAAGAAGTTAGTTAATTAATTATTTATTAATTTTAAATAATTAGTTAATTGTTTATTTAATTTTAAATAATCACTTAATTATGAATTAATTAAGTGTAATTACTTAATGAAGTAATTAATGGTTAATTATTGAATGTAACTAAGAATGGTAATTACTTATGGAAGTAATTAGTGGAGATTACTCATGGGAGTAATTAAAGTTGAAATGATTAATGGAATCACTTGATGATATTAATTAAGAAATTGATTAATATAATTGTTGAAGTTAATTAATTATGGAAATTAATTAATTAAACAATTAAGGATTATTAGTAATAGGATTAATTACTTGTTAAGTAATTAATTAAGAATGTAATTAGAAGATAATTACTTATGTAAATAATTAAGGGTTAATTACTTAGTTAATTTAGTTAATTAATGAATGTGATTAATTAATTAATGAATGTGATTAATTTTAAGATTAATTACTAAGGGTAATTAATTAAATGTAATTAATTAATGAAGTAATTAATTAAGGTTATTAAATAATAATTACTTAATGAAGTAATTAAAGATTAATTAATTAGATTAATTAATCAAAGGTTAATATAATTAAGAAGTTAATTAATTAAGATGACTAAGTACAAGTTGTTAATTACTTTTTATGATTAATGGGACGATTAATTACAAGTTAATTATTTAATTTATTAAAGAAATTATTAATTAATAAGGATCATTAGTTAATTAATTAACTAATCAAGGTTGATTAATAAAAGTGATTAATTTAAGTGTGATTAATTAATTGTAATTAATTGAGGTTTAATGTAATTAATTATAATTGATTAATTAATGGAAGTAAATGAAGAATCATTAATTATTGTAATTAATGATAGTAATTAAAGGTTAATTACTGAATATGGTTAAAGGTTAATTACTTAAATGTAATTAAAGTATAATTAATCAAATAAGATTAATTAAAGAAGATCATTAAGAGATGATTAATTTATTTATTTGGTATAAATAAATAACGAAGGATTTAGGTAATTCAATTGATTAAGAGTTAATCAATTCTGCTTTTGGATGATTGGTTAATAAGGATCAATCGATATTGGGCGATTGATATTGGTTGATACTGGATGATTTGGATATCTATGATATATGTTATGCTGCTTTGTGAGATGAATGTTTGATATGAATTATCTATTGTGATAATGTGATTCATCTATCTGTTTATGTCATCCTGAATATAAGTTCAATTGTTTAAACCCTTAAACAACTTGGACATCAAAATGGCGTTTGGTTTCGGTGAGACCGGGATCGGGTTTCCATATTTGGGTAATCTGAAAACCACATCGATCTAAATTAAAAGTTAGGTCGTGAATCCAAGTGGAGCTTAGTGAAGACTCGAGGTGTAAGGACTATTCGTCAGCATAACTGTCGGTGTGATTCCATGATGAGTTTGACGGATATAGTACTTACAGGTTCGAAATGATGATTTAGAGTGCAAGGGCTATGGTCGTTGACTCTAAGGGTTATTCCAAAATGAGCGCAACGAGATAGTGCCTTCGGTTTCGTTCGAACCCGGAACGAACTTGTATGGATTGAATGCTTTCAGAACATCCTCGGGTGAACGATGAGCATTCTAAGATAGATGTGTTCTACAAAGGTAATCGCAGCCTCAAGCCTCGTCAACCCGGGAATGGCTAAAACAGGGGAGGTGCCGCAAGGCTAGGTGGGTAGCATCCATTTCAGGGTGAGGTCATTCCTTTCTAGATGTCCCTTTATTTCGACTTAGTGGGTGGTTGGTCGTGCCAACCACAGGGTGATCTTACTCGGGACTGTTCAGTAAGGAATGGTTCCAGCTTTGTGATGCAGGGGATTGGGCGTAATCCTCGGTACTGTGATTTAGGCCACGTACAGTGACGGGCGGTACCCCGGTAGCCCTGCCATTGATGGAAACCCATTTTTCCTACGAGAATCTACGGTTTTGTTTGTATTACTCACTTTATGGCTAGTAGCTGGAATTTAATAGATGTAACAATTTCGGTTATTTCTTATTTACTTGAAAACCCTAGACAATATTATAATATCACTGGATTTCTTATCAAATGTTTTGGTTAGCGTAAGGTAAAAACTTTTCCATGTTTATATGTGGGAAGTATTACGTGATACATTTTCTTTTCAAAGGATTTTCTAAAGTTAAGCAATTTTTAACCATTTACTCACACCAGACCCCTGTCTGACCCGAGTGTTTATTTTCTGTTTTATTAAACTCTTGGGTACTCATATTATGTATGAGTAGTCGAGTGATTCAGGTTTGCTTGACGAATTCTGAAGGAGATATGGAGCAGGAAGCTTCCACGTGTAGATATATTGGTTCTGCTGTGTTTGTGATTGTATCTGTATCTTGTGTACTTGAGTTGTATAGTTAGACGGGTGTTTATAACTGTCTAATATGTGTTGTATAGTTGTTTACTCTGATGTAATACGATACTATGTATATTTTATGTGATATATTATATTTCATTCCTTCCGCTGTGAGTTCTTTGTTGTTGTTGTGTTTCTTCTTTCCTTTCTTTTCTTCTTCTATCCCTTTCTTTCTTAATTAGTGATGCGACTTTCTGGTGTTAGAAGTCGGGTCGCTACACGAATAGATTCATATATTTGGGTAGTAGGGAGGGTACGTTAGTAGTGTATATGTGTGCAGTTTAAGATGGCTGCTTAAATATGTTTAAAGGCATGTAGACTATATACCAGTTTTATATAAAATCTATTATTGTTGTACATATGAATTTATATATAGGTCCTATGTCATTTTGTTGGTCATGCATTGGTTATAAGCTTAGTTTATAGGGATCTGATATTATATGTTACAGTATATATTATTAAATAATATGTTTACAAGATAAGTTTGGGGTCATTATTTGTATTGATTTCATAAAGTATGTGGATCCATAATTTATTTGGTATATAATTAGTTTATATAAATTATAAAATATATTTGGCTATATATATTTTATCATAGTGTTGATAAATTGACGGTTAAGACGAATACATACATCTGTTTGCAAATAATGATTCAAAGCTTGAAACATATAATTATTTATAAGTGTATATTTAATTTGCATACTAGCTTTGTAGTTGTCAGATTTATAAGTTTACAGGCGTACATGCTATACAGTTATGAAGTCTATGCATTTAAGTTGGGTTATGTTTGTTTGTTTTGAATATAAAGTCCTTAAACTGTATATAGGTATGAAAAAAAAAATATAATAGATATAGAAATTTTAAAGTGTAACACATACGTATTCTGATCCTTATATTTTATAGTTGTGTGAAGAACTATTTAAGAACTGTTTAATTTTTGTAGTGACTTTTAAATACGATATATAAAGATTTTGGTTTTAATAAGGGTTTTAAATTTAATATTGATTTTATTTTAGTGACAATAGATGTGTGTGCGTATGTATAATTGTTCACTCCATCATCATGCTAAAATCTATCCTTGCTTGTCACAGCGAACTGACTTATCATGCCTGATCCGTATCAGTGTCTCTTACATCGTTTTTCCGTAGCTGTTTTCCATGCTCTCTAGCCTCGAAAGATGAGCAATCACTCACGATTATTGTTCTTTTAATTATTAAATTTGATTTCAATTGAAACGATAATTCAAATATGTTGTTGTTAGTTATTTACACTGTTATATATGTATTACCTGTATCAGTTCATCTGTGACATCTGACACCATTATCTGTTATTTATACGATGATAAACCAGTTTGATTGTAAATGATAGATTGTTTGATGTTGACATTGGACGTTAAATTGTTAATGTTGTAAGTGATAAATAATTTGAAATTGAAATTGACGTAGGATAGTTAGATTTGATATATGTGTTAAATTTGATTAGATGACATTTGCATAATATGACCCCTTTAAATGTTTAATTACTTGACATGTAGAAATATGGTGAACTACACCTTGAACCATTTAAATTTATGTTGTATAAATTGATATAGTACGAAATCGAATAATAAATGTCAAGTGTAGAACTGCTTTAAATAATAGTGTAATAATCTTTAATCTACATGAAATGATAGTGTAGATTCTAGAAATAATTATATTAATTTGCATAAACAACAAATGTAAATTTATACGATTATTTCGGGATTATTTAAGTTATTGGATTGTAATTTATGTTTGCTATTGCTTGTTTATTTACTTTGACGCCATCCCAGTTATCACACTGCAAGTTCCCTTTGCTATGCTTTGATTTGAATTGAAGTGGAATCGGGTTGAAATGATAAATACCCAAATAAACTTTACTTGGATAGAAAATTAAATAAAACCCGATTGGTCAATAATTTGATTTAAAAATAAAATAAGATTTTATTTGAATAAATAATAAGGTTTCGAAATGATGTTAGAATTTGAATTTTTATGAAATGAAAATGTTAATATTTAATAATCTGAATTGAAATATTAACATTGTGGTTGATGAACGAACGATATTTTAAAATTAATTATATAATAATTAAATTTGGAATTATTAAAAATTATGTTTTGGAATTAGTTAATAATTAAGTTTTGAAATTATTTGATAATTGAATAAGATTGAATTATTTATTAATTAAATTAAATTAAATTAAATTCTTTATTAAGTGAAATTGAACTCCTTGAATAAGTAAAATTAAGTTCTTTATTAATTGAGTTTTGAAATTTGTAACTAAGTAAGTAAATAAGTGAAATTGATTATCTTTAACAAGAAATAAAATGTGATTTATGTGTTAAAATAAATTTAAGACTTGTAATTTAAAGAATTTGATTTGACAAATCTAATTTAATCCCATTTGTAAGTTTTGATATAATGGAGTTGAACTTAAGTGATTGATTTAATGAATTAGAAATTTAATAGAATTTGTTTTGAATGATAGATTTAACTTAACGTATATTGAATGAAATCGATCAATGAATTTAAATTGATTTTAATGTTAAATTTAATTTATTTAAATGATTATGAAGAAGTCAATACTTGATTTGTTTTAAAAATAAAAATTGAAATTGAATTATAAGATTTTGAAATGGTAATTTGGAAGTTTGAAAAGTAAATTTTGGAAATTGATGTAGAAAGACAAATGGAATATTGGTTTACAAATTCTAATTTAAATTGAATTTGATTTGGTTTTGGAATATATTAAACGACCAATCGGTGTAATAATTACGAAAGTTATTAAAGAAACCGAAATCGGTTATGGACATACTCTCTGTCTAAACCGAAAACCACTTTAATAATTATACGCGGAGTGTGATCCAGAATGAAGTGGTTGGAATGATGTACACTGAAGAAAGAGAACGATAATGGATAGCCTTGACAATTGTGTCAAATTGGAAATGAATAAAACAGGAGCCGTGCCGGGCCAAATGGGGTTATCCACCTCGAGCGAGCACACTTCTTCGTAAACTACTCATTACTTGTTATTGATTGGTGCACCCTCAAAATTTTGGGAGTGTTGTTTCGCGGTGTTGCGATCATTGCGGCGATGCGTTCTCACCAGTCCGGATCAGGCAAACGGTAGTTTCACTACCTTGGGTATTGCCTCATGTGCCTTGTCATACTTGTATCCCTATATACACGGCCATTACGAATTTGTTTTGTAATATACCTATGGAGCACTCCCTGATATCCCACTAGTTTACGGTGGAGTTTACAGTGTTGCATATTCTATGATGCTTATATAAAATGTGTTAAGGGGGATAATGGTAACGCCTTAACACTATTTTGATACTTTATATTAATGATAGACATTATCTACTTAGAGTACTCTACTATATAGTAGATAGTTTAACGAATCCTTAGATGATGGTTATTCCAACGTCCTTTGAGTTACATGTATTTCAATTGTTATTTCACTTGAGTCGGATTCATTGATATAAGAATGTTAATCCTGACTCGAGTATTTTGTGTTTTGCTTTACGCTCGGGTCATACGAGAGTACCAGCTTTTGAGACTCACCTTTGGAATTGGAGCTTCGCTTGGAGATCCAGCTATCTATCCAGCTTTCAGATATTCAGTTGATTCCATTGATGTATTCTGATATTTTATTTGACTGTCGTATTCGAGACTTCTGTTGTAACATATTTAACTCTGTTATATATATAGTAGCTTCATGAACTACTATCTTTTATTTCCGCTGCATTTATTACTCTGTGTCTGTGTTCTGTGATTATTTATTTACTGTATATGTTCAGTTTTGCCAAATTTAAATTAACAATTCAGTATTTTGAATTATTCAAGTCCGACATGTGCGGTGCCAGTAGTCCAAAATAGTGGGTCGTTACAGTTGGTATCAGAGCTTTGGTAGCTCTAGGCAAAACTTAGCGTATATGGTAAAGGTTTTTACAGAATCACTTTCATTCGAGATTGAATATCTTCCTTTTGACTCGATTCCTTTGAATTTTTGGAACGTTCCCTCGGTTTTGAAATTCATTTTGACCCTCACTATTCATATTCTTCTGAATTCTGGAGCATACCATAACTCCACTTCAAATGATCTTTATAATGGATTGGCGGTCTCGCCAACCTTCATATGAATTGTAAAGGGATGAAACTCATTTACAGCAGCATCGATTCACCAGAGATTTATATATATCCTCGGTTTAGATGCAAATATCTCTTGTTATCCCGAATTCTATCTCTTGAGATCGAATGTAGATTTGTCTCAGAATTCTGCATCGATCTTATTTTTAAAGTCACGGTTGACCCGGTTAAGGTTGCCCGCGATTTATATAAACTTATCCATCGCCCTATTTTGTTATTTAATTATCTTATCTTTGTTTCAAACTTATCTTTGAATCAAAATTCTCTTTGATTTGAGTCCATCAAATTTGAATCTCTATTCTTGTTTGGAATCTATTCTTGTATCGTCGAGCGAGGGAGTTTATTTTAAGTTTATATATAATTTTTTTTATTTTATATTGTGTTGCTTGAGTTGTTGATGTTGATTTGGGTTTTCGATCGATTCGTCCAATCAATGCTATCGATAGGATTTCCAAAACACTTGAGCAGAGCAAACTGACATAATATTGTTTTCAAATTTGGTAAATAAAATAAATTTTGTGTGATTATATTGTATATAAGTAAATTTTCTAACTGTTACATGAATGGGTCAAAAAATGGTAATATTTGATTTTATTTATTGTTTTGTAAACCATTGACTATTGCAATATAAATAAATGAATTTATAAAACTTGGGTATAAATTGATTGAAAATTTGAAGTGAAATTTAAATTAGAATTTGAGAATTTAATTTTCGATCATTTCAAACTTTGATTTGAAAATTTTAAAGTGTATAGTATTTAAAATATTTTCCAATAGAAATCATTCAAAGAATTTTAAAAGTTTAAAATCGGTGCTCTTCTTTTTGTCGCTGGAAAATAATTTCGGTGATGGCGGCCGCATCGTCGACATTCATTTTCAAGTTTCAAAGTGGAGAGACCATTCAGTAGCTTTGCTACACTTTTGTTTGGAAAATGAATTTGATTTGAACTTCTTAAGAATGACTTGATTTATAATATATTATATATGTAAGTATATGATTATAGATTTGATTTGATATATATATAGCATATGTATATTTATCTATAAGATGATTTGAAATTAATCGGAAATTAATTCTTAAAATTTTGATTTAAAGATGATTTTCAACGAAGCCAAATTTTTTTTGACTAAATACTTAACTTGACATAAGTGAATTGTAAAATTTCATTTGGATAATATTCAATTGCATTATATATAACCTACCTAAATTTTCAAAAGTTAACTATGTAATTGAACATTATACGATATAAAATGATATCAAAGGAATTTTTAAATAAATTTGAGTAGTTATAATTAGTGTAAATATATTTAATATACGTGATAAGATATATTAAGTGGAATAAAATTTAATAATAATTTGGAATAAAGAAGAATAAAATTTGTTGAATAAAGTATAATAAATGACTATTCAAATTTATGATTTTAGAAATTCCTAATTGAAGATAACTGAATAATAAGGTAATGAATAAATCAATATGAAGTTAGGAATAGTTAGAGAAATTAACGTAAGAAGATCAAATGGATTAAATCAATTGTTGAATATTAATTAATTTAAAATTGAAATTTATATGTTTAAATTAATTGTTTTATTTTGTTTTTCAAATCTATTATCTTTCTGGTTGTTTCTATTCTCCTACCTCCTTCCTTTTCGGGACGAAAAGTTTTGAGTAGGGGAGAGTGTAACAACCCGGATATTTTAATGGTTTTAATTAATTTAATTAACTGAATTTGTGTGAAATTTTAAATAATAAAATTTTGAAATAAAAATTTAATATTTGAAATGCGTCTAGTTAAACAAAGCAGCTGGTAAATTTTTGTCCAAAAATATGAAAGTTTATTTTCGTGCGTAAATTTATTTCAATTTAATCAGTTAAGAATTGTTGAAAATAAAATGTTTTCGAAACCTAAATATTTTTATATAGAAAAATGCTAAATCAACTTCTGAGCAAGACGTCATTTTTCGTTTTTTCAAATTCGGACTTCTTTAGCTCCGTCGATCTTATTTTTCTGCGTTTTTGCTGCATTTTTCGTTGGTAGAAAATTCGAATTTTTATAATTCAATCATACCACTAATATCTGTATACTGTTTTGATCGTCTTGTTGTGCTGATCTCCGCAGTATATTCGTTTATTTATTTAGGAGTCCGAGAGATAGTGAAATCTGCAAGACGGCTGTCATATCGGTTTTGAAATTTGACCTTTTGACTTCTTGCATTTTTTTATTTTATTTCACCGTATTAAACTATCAACCGCTTGCCTTAAATTTTTCACAGAAATCCATCTTGTGACTTTTGTGTTTCCAATCTGTTGAATTTTTCTTTTTCCCATGCGTTTCATTTGACTTTCCATTCATCTGTTACCACTTTGGTTCTTCATCTCCTCTCCCCTTCTTTTCTCCTCACCTTCTTTTCTCCATCTCTTCTGTTTTCGCCCATGCCTATATAAAAAAATTACTACAAGCATCGCGTTTCCTTTTCCACTGCTATCGCTCGCAACCGCCTCTCATCCCCTCTCTCACCCATGCCGAGCACCCACGACTGCTTCACATCGACCCCACTGCTCATCTCCGCCACCTCGCCTTCCTCCCCACCATCCACCAACAATCGAGCAACACCCACGCCATGAATTCAGCCAACCCAGATTCATTTCTCGGGTAGCCGCATCAGCCTCGCGCCCTCCACCTTTTCGGCTCTCTGCCTCCTCTGCCATGCTGGTCACGCCTCTCGACCCGCGCCAGTCACAGTCACCGCATAGAAAATCCACCCAACTCGGCCATCCTGCTCTTCCCACCTCCATTTCCTCCAAACGCCCACTGTCCCCAAAAAAAACGCCAATCTCATCCAGCCGCGTGTTGCCTCCTGCCACCAATGCGTCGAACAACCTCCACGTCAGCACTTCCTTTCCACTTGCAGCGACATGGGTATATCTTTGCTTTGTTTGATTTATGTGGCCTTCTCTGTTGATAAATGCTTATATGTATAGTTATTATTATAAGCTTAATTATATTTTTGAAAAGAAAAACTGTGTTTATATAAAGTATAAAGTGTTTATAATATATTTATGATACAGTATGGTATGAAGTTATATAATATGTTGGATACATGTAAGTCTGTGGTTGCTCACTATTTATAATCCACAGTAGTTGTATGTTTTATTCATATTATATTTTATTATATGCCTCACCTATAGTATATCTTTCTACCGATCGCTTTTATATATTTATAATTATAGTGCTTTAAAAGTATGTTTATTTGGATATGGATATAAAACTTTTATTTGCATTTTATACAAGTTATATGTGACCAGTTTGTAGTTGATCTGTACACTTCGAATAGATTCATATATTTGGGTAGTAGGGACGGTACGTTAGTAGTGTATATGTGTGCAGTTTAAGATGACTGCTAAAATATGTTTAAAGGCATGTAGACTATATACCGGTTTTATATAAAATTTATTGCTGTTATACATATGAATTTATATATGGGTCCTATGTCATTTTGTTGGTCATGCATTGGTTATAAGATTAGTTTATAGGGATCTGATATTATGTGTTACAATATATATTATTAAATAATATGTTTACAAGATAAGTTTGGGGTCATTATTTGTATTGATTTTATAAAGTATGTGGATCCATAATTTATTCGGTATATAATTAGTTTATATAAATTATAAAATATATTTGGCTATATATATATTTTATCACAGTGTTGATAAATTGATGGTTAAGATGAATACATATATCTGTTTGCAAATAATGATTCAGAGCTTGAAACATATAATTATTTATAAGTGTATATTTAATTTGCATACTAGCTTTGTAGTTGTCAGATTTATAAGTTCACAGGCATACATGTTATACAGTTATGAAGTCTATGTATTTAAGTTGGGTTATGTTTTGTTTGTTTTAAATATAAAGTCCTTAAACTGTATAAAGGTATAAAAAAATATAATAGATATAGAAATTTTAAGGTGTAACGCATACGTATTCTGATCCTTATATTTTATAGTTGTGTGAAGAACTGTTTAATTTTGGTAGTGACTTTTAAATACAATATATAAAGATTTTGCTTTTAGTAAGGGTTTTAAATTTAATATTGATTTTATTTTAATGATAATAGATGTGTGTGTGTGTGTGTGTCTATATATATATATATATATATATATATATATATATATATATATATATATATTATTGTTCACTCCATCATTGTGCTGAAATCTATCCTTGCTTGTCACAGCGAACTGACTTATCGCGCCTGATCCGTGTCAGTGTCTGTTACATCATTTTTCCGTAGCTGTTTTCCATCCTCTCTAGCCTCGAGATGTGAGCAATCACTCACGATTAATGTTCTTTTAATTATTAAATTTGATTTCAATTGAAACGAGAATTGAAATATGTTGCTGTTAGTTATTTACACTGTTATATATGTATTACCTGTATCAGTTCACCTGTGACATCTGACACCATTATCTGTTATATATACGATGATAATCCAATTTGATTGATAAATGATTGATTGTTTGATGTTGAAATTGGACGTTAAATTGTTTATGTTGTAAGTGATAAACAATTTGAAATTGAAATTGACGTAGGATAGTTAGATTTGATATATGTGTTAAATTTGATTAGATGACATTTGCATAATATGACCCCTTTAAATGTTTAATTACTTGACATGTAGAAATATGGTGAATTACACCTTGAACCATTTAAATTTATGTTGTATAAATATATATAGTACAAAATCGAATAATAAATGTCAAGTGTAGAGCTTCTTAAAATAATAGTGTAATAATCTTTAATCTACATGAAATGATAGTGTAGATTCTAGAAATAATTATATTAATTTGCATAAACAACAAATGTAAATTAATACGATTATTTCGGGATTATTTAAATTATTGGATTGTTATTGATGTTTGCTATTGCTTGTTATTTACTTTGACACCATCCCAGTTATCACACTGCAAGTTCCCTTTGCTATGCTTTGATTTGAATTAAAATGGAATCGGGTTGAAATGATAAATACCCAAATAAACTTTGACTTGGATAGAAAATTAAATAAAACCCAATTGGTCAATAATTTGATTTAAAAATAAAATAAGATTTTATTTGAATAAATAATAAGGTTTTGAAATGAAGTTAGAATTTGAATTTTTATAAAAGGAAAATGTTAATATTTAATAATCTGAATTGAAATATTAACATTGTAGTTGATGAACGAACGATATTTTAAAATTAATTATATAATAATTAAATTTAGAATTATTAAAAATTAAGTTTTGGAATTAGTTAGTAATTAAGTTTTGGAATTAGTTAATAATTAAATAAGATTGAATTATTTATTAATTAAATTGAATTGAATTCTTTATTAAGTGAAGTTGAACTCCTTGAATAAGTGAATTTAAGTTCTTTATTAATTGAGTTTTGAAATTTGTAACTAAGCAAATAAGTGGAATTGATTTTCTTTAACAAGAAGTATAATGTGATTTATGTGTTGAAATAAATTTAAGACTTGTAATTTAAAGAATTTGATTTGACGAATCTAATTTAATCCCATTTGTAAGTTTTGATATAATGGAGTTGAACTTAGGTGATTGATTTAATGAATTAGAAATTTAATAGAAATTATTTTGAATGATAGATTTAACTTAACGTATATTCAATGAAATCGATCAATGAGTTTAAATTGATTTGAATGTTAAATTTAATTTATTTAAATGATTACAAACAAATCAATACTTGATTTGTTTTAAAAATAAAAATTGAAATTGAATTATAAGATTTTGAAATGGTAATTTGGAAGTTTGAAATGTAAATTTTGGAAATTGATGTAGAAAGACAAATGGAATGTTGGTTTACAAATTCTAATTTAAATTGAATTTGATTTGGTTTTGGAATATATTAAACGACTAATCGGTGTAATAATTACGAAAGTTATTAAACAAATCCGGAATCGGTTATGGACATACTCTCTGTCTAAACCGAAAACCACTTTAATAACTATACGCGGAGTGTGATCCAGAATGAAGTGGTTGGAATGATGTACGTGATGACTGAAGAAAGAGAACGATAATGGATAGCCTTGATACTTGTGTCAAATTGGAAATGACTAAAACAGGAGCCGTGCCGAGCCAAATGGGGTTAGCCACCTCGAGCGAACACACTTCTTCGTAAACTACTCATTACTTGTTATTGATTGGTGCACCCTCGAAATTTTGGGAGTGTTGTTTCGCGGTGTTGCGATCATTGCGGCGATGCATTCTCACCATTCTGGATCAAGCAAACAGTAGTTTCACTACCTTGGGTATTGCCTCATGTGCCTTGTCATACTTGTATCCCTATATACGCGGACACTGCGAATTTATTTTGTGTTATACCTATAGAGTACTCCCTGATATCCCACTAGTTTACGGTGGAGTTTACAGTGCTGCATAGTCTACGACGCTTATATACATGTGTTAAGGGGGATAATGGTAACGCCTTAACACCATTTTGATACTTTATATTACTAATAGACATTATCTACTTAGCGTACTCTACTATATAGTAGATAGTTTAACGGAACCTTAGAAGATGGTTATTCCAACGTCCTTTGAGTTACTTGTATTTCAATTGTTATTTCACTTGAGTTGGATTTATTGATATAATAATGTTAATCCTGACTCGAGTGTTTTGTGTTTTGCTTTACGCTCGGGTCAAACTGAGAGTACCAACTTTTGAGACTCACCTTTGGAGTTGGAGCTTCGCTTGGAGATCCAGCTATCTATCCAGTTTTCAGATATTCAGTTGATTCCATTGATGTATTCTGATATTGTATTAGACTATTGTATTTGAGACTTCTGTTGTAACATATTTAACTCTGTTATATATATAGTAGCTTCATGAACTACTATCTTTTGTTTCCGCTGCATTTGTTACTCTGTGTCTGTGTTCTGGTGATTATTTATTTACTGTATATGTTCAGTCTTGCCAAATTTAAATTAACAATTTGGTATTTTGAATTATTCAAGTCCGACATATGCGGATGCGAGTAGTCCAAAATAGCGGGTCGTTACAATAACGATCCATAGTTTCGTGGAAAATGTAATATCTCACAAATGGTACGTTGGAATTGCACGAAATTTAGAGATCAAGTAGCTAACATCATGGGAACCCACATGACATATCGCACTCAAAAGGTTAAAGCATGGAATGATCTCCTATGATCCAACTTCTAGTTAAAACAACAAAGATCGATCGATATCTCACAAACGGTAAGTTGGAATAGCGCGAAACTTTGGAAGCATGGACTAGAGGCATAAGGGACCCCAAAAAAAAGATCCCAGCCCCATTAGAGCTAGTATGGAAAGTTCGGCCTAAACTATTTTTTGGTGTTCGATCGGTCTTAAATTTTATGGATCATGTCAAATAGGCCTGGAGATTCTTTTGTTGAAAATTCAGCTCGATCCATACACGTCTTCACTTATAAATACAGTAGACTTGGCTCATTGCAAAGGGATTTTCTTTGGCTCTCCTACATCACTTCCTATCTCTTCCTTCATTAAGTTTATAAGGAAAAAAACTATTCTTGTAATCTTACAGTATAAATAGAAGATATTGGAGTGGACGTAGGCCGGTGTTTGCCGAACCACTATAATACTCGCGTGTTCATTTACTTTTCCACGTTCTATTCAAAGATCTGTGAATCTATATTTCTTTATTTGGATCTAAGTATTGGATATTGGAGCTTTCAAATACAACATGGTGTTTTGTGACCAAATTTTGCGCAAACACGAGGTCGGAGTAAGATACCCTATGGATTAAATTTTAATCAATGTAAACATAAACATATATAGTGATATATGTATGTAACTACAAATGTTGTAGCTATATATTTATCTCAAATTTATTTAAGATGAATAATATAAATTTTGACTAAAATTAAAAAAATTAGTTAAATAAAATAATTTATCTAATAAACAAGTTAATTAAAAGTCAATTTATTAATATATACACATATATCGATATGTAAACAAACTATAAATGTTACAATAGGCTATTTATCTTAAATAGTCTAAGATGAATAATATAAAATTTCTAAAATTTTAATAAAAATTAATAAAATCGGTTAATTAAATAAAACTAAAAAATAAATTAAATATTATTTAATTAGTAAAGATACACGTATATATTGCATAGGTTGACTAAATTATAATAGTTTGAAACAAACTAAGCTTGTATAACAACACATACACGCATAATGAAAATGGAACTGAAATAAATCCAAAATAGATTTTTGGATAAATATACACGTACGGTACATATACCATGATTTCGCACGTACTTGGCACTTGAATTGCCAGGTTATTTCATAAGAAATATATTATTTCTTAAGTCGATATCACTCAAAATATATTTAAGTTTATGAATCTCTAATAAAGAGTTGCAATTTACTATTTATATATTAATAGATTACTTGCATACTCTATAGTTAAGAAGACTCAAGCTATAGATGCTATGTGTAGTACTATCAATATATTGCTAGATATAGTCATTAGGTGCGACTAAATTGAACATAAAAGCAAGATACGTGCATGTATATGTTAAACAAACTCAAAGTATGTGCATTATACTTAGGCCATCATGAATTGGTTAGTGCCATTGAATAAGTACTTTTGATTGTTGAGCAATCTCAAGGTCGAGATTGAAATTAGGACAGAGACCACGGTTAGGAGTTGTATATGATACAACCGATAAAGGTTTTATGCATCACTTGCAAGATTATGATCCTTTGAGCAAATAAAAGGTCAAAATCCTAAGGAAAGTGAGTCCTAACATCCACTAGAGGGATCAAAAATTTTATACGTTTATCCAGGGTTTTGAGAAATATAAAAATCTAGTGGGAGCCTTATTAGAAAATTGAAATATCCAAATCTAACATTTCTAATATTATAAGTTCACATGCTATACAAATTAAAATTATCTACATTGATTAATGTGTACAACTAAATTGATAAATTTGTTTATCAATAAGAATATACTAATGAAGTTGATTAAGATTGAAAAGAAAATAAAGAATGCTAACTAATGATTTTTAGCATATTTTCATTTTATGATATATGCAAGCGCCATAATTATACAACTACTGAATGCAGTTGTTACTTGGTCGTTTAACCATTATTTTCCCGAAATATGCATTGCCTTCTATGAGTTTGAACTCTAAAGCGGTACAAAGATATGGATAGTTGATCATATTAGAGTGCATACAAAAGTTATATAATGAACGGTTGTGTTTGTAATGTAAGGAATCTCAATGAAATTGGTTCACTCGAAGTGAGGAAATAAGCATCAGTGCAAAATCATGTGTTCAATATTATTGAATACAATGAGCATTTTTATATATAAAGGATATATGATCCGAAGATCATACAGTCATACTATACATACATACGTATATACATATACATACATACATATAAAGGTATAGGAATCCCTAGCACCAAGCCCACAACATAGAAAACTGCCAATATGCCTGGCCAGATAGCAAATAGCACCAAATAAGCACAAAACAAACCGACCAGGTCCAACTACATCAAATAAAGACATGATGAATAATAATCCAACAATATCAAAGCAGCCACAAGGAATATAAGTAGGAAGACAAATCAAACTAAAGTCTAGAACATCGATGGAACCAGCCTATAAGCTCGAGGCAATAACCAGGAGTGCGTAATGAGTAGATATATTTATAATCTTAGTCCAGTGCAGCCAATATCTCTTTATTGTTGGCATCGAACTCACCATTGTTGTTGTAATAACCAGTGACTTAATGGGCCTGAATTTTAACTAAATCGAAACACAAGTTCATTATTGCATGGATCATTGGTTTTGTTAACCTATAATAAACACAAATATATACCAGAGCAATCAATAATAACTCAAAGAGAAATTGAAAAATATAATAGAACATATGTATTGACTAAGGCTTCTACCTCAAAATATCATTCCTTGGATATTTAATTGCCTTATCAGTGTCTAGCATGGAAGACTCACCATTTGCAGTTCTCGTATTGCACCAATAACTAGTCCTTCTAAACCTAACCTATGGGTTGTTGCAAGGAGGAGGGTCAGAACAACGTTCTGGCGATTAGGAAATTTCATTCTTTAACCATTCCATTAATTTATGCTGATTGATTTTTATTTATATGTAATGTCTATTATTTATGGCTAATCTATTAAATCCAGTGTGCATGTATGATATTTCTAACCTAACCTTCATTAAGGTATCATTATATATATATTTTTGTGTGTGTGTGTGTGTGTGTGCCTAAATTCATTTTCATCTAGACATTCCACTAACCAAAACCTCAACCACTTAATACTTCTTAAATAGGGGGAGGCATACCCATCGACAATTTACTACCTCAAGTAGCTGAAACAGGCCCTCCACAATGTCGGCGCTAGTCAATCGGTTTTAGCTGCAGAGACCGATGACCCTTATATATAGCTCTATACTATAATATATAATTTAATTATAGTACTACTAATGCAACTCAAAGACTCATCTAAGGGTTAATTTGCTCACCTCTAATAAATCAATTTTCATCTAACCATCTACTTGAGGTTTATGCATCTCCCATACAGATTTTATACAAATAGGACGTAAAATTCGTTAGGCCATAACCTAAGTTTTTACTAGCGCTCACTCGGGACCGCTGGTGGTCATAACCTATATGCCAGACCTACTATTAAATACTAGTATGAACTACTGACATAGCCCGCTGACTTTCCACAGCTGATATCCCATTTAGACTAACCTAAGTAAGTCAAGGGACATGCCTCTTTCAGTTACTTGCTACCTCTCGCTGAAATTGAAGTAAACACCATTTTCTTAAAAGTACTAAGCCATTTAATACTTCAAATCCAAGGCAAACCCTCGATATGTTTTCCCCTATCTATCGTAAAGCATATCCCTTCCCCACGAGTCCTATGGCTGGAGATGTTCCACATCACTAGTAAGTTTATACAACTTCTAGTAGCTTTTAGGTGAAGGGCAGACTTCTATTGTGTAACCCTATCGACCTCGCATCCTAACCCACTAAACCAAACCTATCATCCAAAGCCTAAGTGTTGGGCTAAGCCCACTAATTCACGCTGTTCTAAAGTATAATTGAAGCAATATAATTTTCTACTATGTAAATTATATCGCTGTCTACGTATATTTAATAGTATTAATACTTACTTGTTTGCTACTTAATTCCTAGTCTATATGCTTAGACTTTGGTTTCCTTGTAATGTCTAATATATGTTTATTACCCGTAATAATAGGCCACCAATGTCAAAATTAGACAATCGCTAGTGAATCCTCATTTAACTCCTTTAATCTGTTTACCAATTTTAAAATCCACCAATCAATCCTATTCAATTTCTCTATAAATGCCATATTAAATTCCCTAATCAGTCCCCATTCCTTTTTAACTCTTTATCAATTACAATTTTATTGTCCGTTAAATTTGTAACTAATGTCTATAAATCATAGTCCTTTAATTATTATGTTGTTAATAATTAATACATATATATTAGTAAATTATACTATTTTTATTCATTTTTATTTTTGAACGTTAAGCGTGGTTATACATGTGTATGCATGTGTGTATTTCCAAATATTAATTTATAAACTAGAATTTTTTTTCCACATTTTAATTTGTCAGTTTTATCCTCCTAAAAAGGTATACCATTATAATTTTCCATAAATTGACCAAAAGCGAGATCTTTGCTTCATGTGAAATTACAAGGAATTTTTTCTTTTCTTATTGAATGGACAAAGTAAACAGTGAAAGAGAATATCCATATCTTATAAATCTTTTTCCCTTTTTGTCCATCCCTTTTTAATTCAAATGACATGATATTATACATATTTTAAACAGGTAAATAGGCATAAGGAAGAAGTTGCAAAAAAAATTAGTCTAAGGGACAACCAGTTTGCTTTTTAGCCTAAAGGACACTTTTTAGTGTAAACTGAAAATGATAGTTACAACTATCATTCTGTGATTTACACTAAAAAGTGTCCTTCAGCCTAAAAAACAAACTTATTGTCCCTGAAACTAAATTTTTTTCTAACTTTTTCCTTTAGCCTAAAAACCCCTATTTTAAAATTGGATAATTTATGAAAATTACATGAAACTTGCTCCAAATAAATCAAAAAATAAAGTTCACATTTCAATTCAACTAGGGCAACCAATTTACACCGCAATTTTTAGGTCCGAAATAATTTACAATTTTACACTCATTCTACATATAATTATATGGGACTGATTTCAATTTTTTGGATCAGGTTGTATATACTATTCCTATTCCAATTACCTTTTACGTAGTACTGATTCGCTTCTTATCTTCTTATCTTTTATTTTCCTCCCTTCTCCAATTTTTGTATGTGTGTATAATATTTTAAATTTTTTGGAAGTAGTGAAGAAGAGAAAATGACAGAGCTTTGCTGCTTGGATTGGAAAATATAAGAAGTTAGGGATTAGGCCTTTATTTGTAGGAGCGCAAATTAATTATAGCCGTTAGATTAAAATAATTAAATCCAAATCGCTGGCCAAGGTCAAACCCTAACAGCCACTATACGACTGATCGACCGCTCCCATATAGGTGGTCGACTGGCCCAAGAAGGGTGTCGACCGGTGGGGTCTTGCATTTATTATAATTTATTTTCTTTTTCGTATTTAATTACTTTTGCTCTTGAAAATTCAAATGTTAGTACATTTTTTGTTTGAGCTTCGGTCGCAAATACAATTTTCTAACAAAATTATTACGAACAAAGTGGTGCAAGTTTCATGATTAAATTCAAATATTTGCTCAAATTCTATTTTTAGGGCCTTATTAATTATTTAATAATTATTGTTGATTTTACCGGATTTTACATTTTCCTTCCTTAAAAGGATTTCATTCCCAAAATATCCTAAGGGTTGAACCATGTAATGTAACAACCTAGTTTTTAGGGGTAATTAATAATAAATATTATTTGATTAAAAATGGACTTTTGGAATTTAATTAAACAATTTGAATTTATTTTAGAATATCAGAAATTTATAAGAAGATAATTAGTGATGATTTAGAAATATGATAAGGAATATTTTAATTAAACATAATTTAATAATTTATTTAAATAATTATTTTGTAATTTAAAAGTATGAATGAATTAGCTTGAAAGATCGATAAATTATAATTTTGTAAAATAAATAAAGTTGAAATTGAAAGGAAAACCTTTTAATGATGTAATTAAATTTATGTTCAACTTGAATGTTTTTATTTCATAAGGTAAATAAAAGAGAAAAGGAAGAAAAATAAAGGGAAATGAAGTAAAGCCCATGGCCCACCAATCTAAAACTTAACCTTGATTTCTTGAGATTTCCATTTCCAGTGACTTCATTCTCTAAGCCTTTCTTCCTCGTTTATACATATAACATCAACGACTACATTAACTTATTTTAGAGAAATTTTACAATACCCAAAGCCTACCTCTTCAATAAATCAAATTAATTTAGGTAAATTATCATAAATTCCTAAAGTTGAGCTCAAGCATCTACATACCGATATACATTTACATGCGCAAACGACTTAATTTCTTTGGAAGCAATAGGATGAGTAAGCTTGCATATAGGGGAAGGAAGAAGACGATAGCTATAAGCTACAGGTGAGTTTATCCTCACTAATCTATGTTAATACACTAGAATGTGTATGCTTATCATTAGGAACAACTTGCCTATACACATATGTATAATAAGTACATCGAATCAGAAATGATTTGAGCTTGAAAGGAGTTTGAAGGAAGCTCGACCTAGAGCATATATGCACAAGGCAAGCCCTGACCGGTCAACCGGTCATAGAAGACTGGTAGACCAGTTGGGTCGACTTGCGTACCTCCTTCTGGTGAGCAGGTGTGTGTGATTTAGTGATGCATTGTGTGTGCATTTGTGTAAGTGTGTTGCACAATTTTCTACCCATGTGATGTGTAAATGCTTGAGTGCAAGCTATGTGTGTATGTGAGCTCAAACCTGACTCTATATGTGTCTAAGTGTGTAAGCTACAATGTTGTGTAAATTAAATGTGTACGTGTAAGTAGCTGTTGCGTGTGTGTGTGTGTTTTGTTTGATTGTGCACCTATTGTGTTAGTTTTGTCTTTTGTATTCATTTGTTGAATTGTTTTTTCATTACATTCCCTTGTAAATTTGTTTATTTGATGCCTGCCTGGTTACAGTACTACGTGTAGGATCGATTCTACCTAAAGGGGGTGAATAGGGTGATACTAATAATAATAAAAATTAATGCGAAAATATATAATAATTGCAGCATAGATGATAGTAGAATAATAAAAGCAGATTTAGAACAACACAGATTTACCCAGCTTCGACAATAACCTGCCTACGTGCTGCCCCTAAGGTTTTTGCTAGAAATTAAGTAGTCAGATGCTTACACACGTAAACTTGCGACATCCGCTAGCGACTAACCTAACTCTATGCTCAAAACTACCACAACTCAACCACCAAGTTGCGAATTCTCGAACCATACCACCGTAGTTCGTTACCAAGTCACACGACTAGAAATTTACACAAGTTAAAAAAAATTACAAAAATAAAACTAACAAAAAAAACCCTATATAAGAATTTAAACTCAAATCAACAATATGGCTGCCCACTTATTTAATAAGAGATAGTCCCTCTTTCTTTCTTCTCGGTAAAATGGCTTCAGTCGTTCCTTTTTTGTTTCTCTTCAAAGAGGAATTAGGGTTTTGATGCTTTTGAAGCATCAATTCAAAAATTGATAGATTGAGTGATGAATTCACTTAGGCTTTGCTTCATCAATTGATCCTCGTTTCGATTAATATGCGACAGCTTCAAGTTGCGTCGAGCTTGAATGCTATGATTTGATACGTGATTTTCTTGTTTGATTTTGAATTTTCTCGACTTCCATTCGAGTTATAGATTTGTTCATGATTTAGTTAGCTCTGGTATTTGCTTAAACTCGAATGCACTTATATGCCGATGATGTAACCGGGTTACATAGGGATGAAAACCCTAAATATACATTCATATAATTTGCTTTGAATTCTTCATGAATTTATTCCTTGCGTCGCTTTATGCTTGGACAATGTTGATTTATTTTGACTGGTTTAATTGATTACACATTAATGATAAATTCACACTTGCTTGATTCTGTTACTCCTATTAATTCGGTACCTTGAAATTTGAGATAATTTCTGCGACTTCATTTATATTCGTGTTTATCACCTACTAGTTCCAAAAAAATTGTTTGCTTTGACTTACAATTTACTGAATTGTTCGAACCAATAATTTTCACCTTGATATTCTTTATTTGAATTTTATCCTATGTACATGTGATTCCATATCCATTGTTGTAGCATTTTTCACTTGTTACTGATCTGGTGCATTGTGTTGAGTCTTCACTATTGATGTTCATGCATTGTCATGGGGTCTGTGCCTTTTTGTACATTCTGCCTGGAGCAGTTCTTCATGTGTACTAAACTGTTAAGGCTACACTTGTGCACTTGCTATAGATGTTGTATGTTGATGTATTCAAGTTGATCTGTTTCTTTATTGTTGCCTTCCATTTTGATGTTTCTGTAGCTCGACCATCCATGCTTGTGTTCATGCATTCGAACTACTCTGGTATGGGTCATTTTGAAGTCTTTTTGCAGTGTTGCTTCAAGTCATTTCATGATTTGTTTGTGGTATCTTGAAGTTTTTCATTTTTTTGTTTCACTGGCTTGTTGAGACTGAGTGCTTGCATATGTGTCTTTGGAGTCTGGTTGGTACGGTTGTCTTGTTCATGTAGTCTGTATTGCAATCTGGTTCATTAACAATAATGATGATGTCTGGTTACATGTTGCACTTGAACATTTTTGTAGCCTGGTCTTCATATTGCTTCTGACCATGTTATGTTGAGTTGCTTCACATGCACATCATGTATGGTAGCATGTTGTATGTTGGTCTAGCTGTGTCGGGCGTACTTTGAGTATTTATATACCTGAATGCATTTGAAACTTGATCACTTGTTTAGTTTTGGTCTTTGGTTCATGTTTACTTGAGTGCACTTGACCATTTCATTGTTTAGTCAGGTTCCATATGTTGGAGTGTGGTCCTCATATGAACATGTCCTTGTGCATTTGTATTGAGTTGAATTTGGAGTCTGTTGCATTGATCTGGACATGTTTTTTTGGTGAGACTCGAGCTTTGTTGCATAAGTATACATTGTTCCACTAGTCATCTCCATGTATATACGTATACATATGTATGTATATGTGTGTTTGATTACACTTCAGTGTACAGTTTGGTTTACATGTCTTCATATGTGTTCGACCTTGTGTTCACAACTGCTTATATTTGGTTCTCTTGTATTCTCTGGCATCAATTCTATATGTTGCATCACTGTGCTTGTGGTGTTTTTGCCACTTGATCCAAGTCTTGACCCATTTGAAATTTGGTCTATGTTCACTACAGTTATGTATATTGAATTCATGTTGTCTCAAGTTTGAATGGCTTGTACAAGTCTAGGATGCCTTGTATTTTGGTCTAAAATTGTGATGGTTTGTTGGGTATGTTCTTTGTTTTCCTTGACCACCATATATACTTGAAGTCTTGTTGTTACCATTATGATCATTGTTGTGAGTTATAATGCCTTAGTTCCATTGACTTGTTCATTGTGATATAACTTACTGCTTGATTGTGTACATTTGAGTTTGTTCTGGTAATCATGTTAATGCCTGAACATTTTACCGTGTTGATTTAGAGACTTCATGTTGGTCTTGCTCATTGATCTGGTCATGTTCATGTGTAGTGATGTCTCTTGGCCGAAATTCGAGATGCAGAGATAGTGCACATGTGTACGTGCACACATGTGTATATGCAGGCTATAGTGTATTTGAAACTTTGTGACTTGTTCTCGTATCGCACTTAAGTTGAATCTAGCTTAGCCTTGGGTTTGACCCTGTGCTCACCTGTCCCTGCAATTTTATCAAGTGTATATCGATATGCACGGCCTTGTGGCATATACAATGATACACTGTGCATGTCACAAGTTGTTTGTGTATGAATGGATTCAAACGAAATAAATGACGAACAATCCAAATAACTGAGGCAAATAACATTTTCAAAAGCACACATTTTATTGCACACTGCAAAAATATTACTTTTTCAATTTGACTGCGTCACCATTTATTTTGTAGATAATTCAGATGCTGGATACAAACTGAAATATTGTTCAAGAACAAATACGAGTGAATGAGTGGATGTAGTGAGGTGAAAATGTATGTAAAAATTGTACAGTGAAAAATTGTGTTGTAATTTGAAATTGTCTTGTAATTGAAAATGTATAGTGAGAACTTAAATTTGTACTATTCGAATTTGTAATAAAATATTTGTTTGAATAAAATATTTGTTTGAATATGATTTCTGTGTTATTTATTCCATTCATCAAATATTTATTTAATTATGTGAAAAATAAAATAGTACAATAATAAATACATTTAAATGAATATATATATATATATATATGTTTATTATCATCAAACAAAAATCATATACTACCATATTCAACAATCTCCCCCTTTTGATGATAACAAAAATATACTAAGATTTTGAATTTATTAAATGTATTTGGTCATTGATGAGATTTATTTTCTCCCCTTATTTGAATGCTGCCTCTCTACGACAAAACTCCCCCTTCATATATGCATGAAAATCAATAAAAATATGCAAATGAAGCTAGATGGGAATATGCAAATAAAAAATAAAATATTTGAACTTTATTTGCCAAAATCTTAACTTTTCTCTCCCCCTTTTGTTATCAATAAAAGAGTAATAGTGTTAGAAAAATAGAGATAAAATGATAAACATTAATACAACATTAATACCCAATCGAGTATAAATCTTAAATTTCAATAAAAAATCAAACAAAAATCATAAATACTCTATTGGGCGCATATTCCACTTTAGAGCGATAGGGGTAATGTCGGCATATAAAACCATATAGTTATGTCTATTTGTGGTATATTTATATCAGGAATTTGAATACCTACTAAGCATGCATAACTGTTAGGACTTTTAAATGAGATTAGTAGTATTCTCAATTTTTATAAGAAAATTAATTTCAAGCATCTTCTACCATGCATAACCATGTAGAATCAACTTGTATATTTAATAATCAATTTTGACATGTGTTCCATACATGCATAACCATGAGGATTTTTAAATGAGCATGAAAGCACATAAACAAATATTCCAAGTAATTCACCCATGCATAACCATGAGGACTTTTAAATGAGAGTGAATACTTTGGATGTTTTTATTGCTAAAAAAATAAAATAAAAACGAATAATTTCCCTTTAAAATACCACATTTTGACATAATATATTGGATTTTAATGAGTGATGATCGTTAAAAATATGATAGAAATAGAGATGGTCATGGAATTTTTACCAACAAAAATTTATTATAAATATTGTTTAAATTTTAAAGAAATTTTCTAAATATATTATCTCAAGTCATAATATATGATTAATATCGACACTCATCACCTTTTTCAATCACTATTTATCTTTTCGATAATCAGTAGGGAGTTGGATTAGTTAATGTAGTCATTTAAGATCAAATCTAAAAATAAATATAAAATCAAATTTCTAAATGTCTAATCCACCATAACATGACAGATTACCATAACAATTTCGAAAAGTAATCATGGATCTGAAATCAAGCATAAACAAATGAGATGGTTAACAATTATTTACCTTAAATTGGATAAGAGATATTAAGATTTGAGTAGATTAGTTCTCCTAAGATTTTCCTTTTGAATTCTTTAGATTTTCCTCTTCTTTTCTTCTTGGTAACGGCCGACCTCCTTTAGGTTTAGTTGTGATTTATGAAAATGAAATAAGAATGAATGAGAAAGGAATAGTTTAGGGAATGAATAAAAAGAACTATTTAGATTATGCCCCTCTCATTAATCCCTTTCTATTCTATGTTTAAAATAACCTTATTAATTTATTAATTGAGGCCTGACCCAAATTATTAAACAAATACCATTCCTTATCACCAGGCACTGTTCTATTTAATTAAATTTCTTGAATAATGTTAAATAAAAATTAGCGTGTTACAAGCTCCCCCTTAAAGAATTTCATCCTCAAAATTAAGAAAAGGAATGCAAAAGGCATTACAATCGTGCAAAGATGCGTGGCAAATACATAAACAACAATACTAGCATATCCTGCTAGCAAAAGTTTATGTGTTAGATATAGGACATACCATCAAAACAACTCAGGTTAAGTATTTCTCGTCCCGCCTTTTATCTACCAAGTATAGTCTTTCTCATTGGCACTCCACTAGACTTTTACTAACTTGATTGCCTTATTTCTTAATTTTTATACATCTCTTGCTATAACATGAACTGGTTGTAATCAATAGTCATATTCGGTTCCGCTACTAAATCTTCCAATACAGTCGGCACAATTGTAGTCTTTGGATCATGCACACGCTTTCTAAGATGAGAAACATGGAAAATATTATGGACTCCTGCCAAATTATTTGGTAACTCCATCTGATAAGCGAGTTACCTGATCTTTTCTATGATAGGAAATAGACCAACGTATCTCGATGCCAATTTCTCTGACTTTTCAAACCATACCACACCCTTCATCGGTGATGCTTTGACAAAAACGTGGTCTTCAACTAAGAACTCTATATCCTTATGCCTTTTGTCTACACAACTTTGCTACCGCGACCGAACTTCCTTCTTCCTTGCTCGGATAAACTCAATCTTCTTTGTTGCTTTGTTCACCATATCTGGACAAAGAATTAATTTATCTTCAGCCTTTAGCCAACATGTTGGTGATTTGCACAGCCTTCCATAAAGAGCTTCAAAAGTAGCCATTCCTATACTAGTTTGATAACTATTATTACAGAAAAGCTCGACTAAGTGCAAATGATCTTCCTATGCCCTCCAAAGTCTAGTACACAAGCCCTTAACAAATTTTAAAGAACTTTGTTGACTCTTTCTGTTTTCCCAACCGTTTACGAATGCTAAGCAGTACTCATCTTCCGCTTTGTACCTAAAACTTCTTGCATACTATTCCAGAATTCACTAGTATATAAAGTATCTCTGCCACTAACTATACAACTAGGAATCCCACGCAGTCTTACGATATTCTTCATAAGCAACTTTGCTGGAGTAGGTATCGTCCTTATCGACTTAATGGGAAAAAATGTGCAGTCATTGTCAATCTAGTTACCATTATCCGAATACTTTTGTTTCTCTTATTCGACCTTGACAACCCATTAATGAGATCCATGGATATAAAATCTCATTTCCAAAGTAGTACTTCTAAAGGTTGAAGTAATCCACTTTGTTTTTTATGCTCTGTTTTTACTCGCAGGCAATTCATACATTGCTTTACCCATAATCCTACATCGCTTTTCATTCTTTCCAAGAAGAAACTTCTTTTTATATTCTGATACATTTTAATTCCTCCAGGATGAATAGTAAACTTCGATCGATGACAATCCCTAAGAACTTCCTTCCTTAGGTCACAAACATCAGAAACACACAACCATCCCTTCTTCCTCAACAATTCATTCCGGTCAAGACTAAAATCTTTTAAATTATCAATCTCAGTTCCCTCTTCATGTTATAATCCTTTTAGTTAGTAATGGATCATCTCTCTATTTAGAAGCAATCATTTTGATCATTACTGGTCGAACTTTCAAACAAGAAAACGTTACACTATGCTAATTAGAACTAGCCATTAATCTTAACTACACACCACAAGTAGTTAATGCCCTTAAAACATTGTATTTTGCTAGCATAGCCAACACCTCACTCTGATGTTTCCTACTAAGTGGATCCATAACTTTATTTCCTTTTCGATGTATACTCAACATCAAAATCATAAGCCACTAAAAACTCCAACCACATTTGCTATCTCACATTCAACCCTTCCTAAGAGAATAAGTACTTTAAAGACTTATAATCCATAAATAACTCGAATCGTTCTCCCAAAAGATAGTCCCCCCATACTTTCAAAGAAAAGATCACCGCTGCAAACTCTAAATCATCGGTTAGATATCTAACTTCATGGGGTCGAAGCAGTCAAGAAGCAAAGGCAATAACTTTATCTCTTTGCATTAACGCGGCTCGTAACCATGTCCCACAGGCATCCGCATACACCACTAAGTCTTGATTTCCACTTGGAACAACTAATACTGGCACATTAGTCAATAAATGTTTTAGTTTTAAGAATGCTTCTTTACATTTGTCGATCCAAATAAACTTCACGTCCTTTCTTGATAATAGCTATACAAGGGAAATCCTTGATGAATCTCTAATAATAGCTAGTGACCCTAGAAAACTTCTTATCTCGATCATAGTCTCGGATCTTTTCCAATTTAGCTTCAATCTTAAATGGATCTAGTGATAATCCTTTCTCTAAGGCTACATGATCAAGGAACTTTGCTTCTTCTTTCAAAAATGACATTTTGAAAACTTTGCTGATGATGCGTCAATGTTTCTAGCACTATTCTAAGATGAACTTCATGATCTCATTGTAACATCCCCTATCTTGAGGCTCGAAGCTAAGCACTACAAATGCTACAGTCATATATAGTATTAATTTCTGGTGACAAAATAGGGTAATGTTAATGGTGTCCACAATATCAGAAGCACATGAATATGAAACAAAATCATAGATTTCAAAAAACAACTTTATTGCTTACATTTTAAAACGTGTTTCATATCCAACTACATAATCTCAATCGTTCCTAGACTCAGATCGAATATAATTATTACAAAATACGCCAAGAGCGACATATGAAGTGCCCTATTAGATGACCAAAGTATTAAATAGACAAAGGTTGTCTTAATACATCATAGCAGAATAAAACAACATAACTCGTATATAGCTATCCACCAGCCTCTTTCTCGTCTCCTAAAGCTTTATTCGTCCACCTACTAAACCTGTAAGCCCAAACTTCAATCTACTCAAATTAATTTTGAGCACCCGAGAGTTTAAGGGGAAAACATAAACTTCGAGTCAGACATAAAGCCTGGTGTGAATAATACTATTACATTTTGGTTTACTGATATTAAGTGAGACCATGCTACTTAGGGGAACGGGTTTCCCCTCACTAATATCCCATATCTTTTTGCAAACAAAAATCCTGCAACAAAACTGGTTAATCAAACTGATCATATCAATAATAGTAATATCATATATGCTCAAAAACAGGTAATAAATGGACCATATGTCCAAAAAATGTTGTTTTGTTTGGCTAACTACTAACATTTGGCTGACTTGAGCCTAATAGACAAACTAAAAAAATTATCTAACACCTGTTAGACATTCTCCTGGACGGTCTATCCTTAACTTACTCTCCAAGAGTGACCTAATCCTAATGGTTTTTCGGACTCACTAATAACCTATCCTTCTTCTTTATACATATTCCGTTCTTTGTGTAACCATCATATATGTTTTACCTATGACTAATCCCTATACACAAGAATTTTGGACTTAAATTAGCTAGGGGATATAGCTAATGTATAGGGCGCGACTCCATACCAGTCCCATCTAGTATTCAAATATCTGAGTCATTTTATTTAGGGTTAACTAGCCTTCAAATTTTCCTTGAAAACCTTTTAAAATGATTTATCCCTTTAAATCATACTTAAAAAAGCAAAATACTATTTGCTTTACTCTAATCTCTTTGCCATGGTATACACTTTACTCAAAACATTATTTAAGAAAACATTTGAAACCTTTGTTTAAAACATTTAAACAATCTCTTTCGAAACCATTGAAAGTATCCATTTCGAAACCATTGGAAGTACCCTTTTCGAAACAAGTAAACCACTTTACTTTATAACCTTAGGTCGAAAGGCCAAAACATACTTTTTGAAACCGTTTACAATAATCCTTTCAAAAACATTTAAAACATCTCTTTCGAAAGCTTTATAAAAACTTAGACATCCTCTTTTAAATCACTTTAAATATGCCTTTTGAAAACATTATAAACCTTCCATTTAAACACTAAGGTAAACATTTCGAAAACATTGGGGAATCACCCCTTCAAAACATTTTATACACCTTTCGAAAACACTGGAGAACCTCCTCTTCGAAACCTTTACCGGTTACCTTTCAAAAGCATTATAGTATACTATTTAAAACAAACCTTTCGAAAGCATTTGGTTGAAGTTAAAACATTTGGAACATAGTTTGAAAACCTCTAAGACCATTCCTTTTGAAACCTTTAAAATCATTCTATTCGAAACCTTTGGTTTTATCTTTCAATAGAACAAAGGGTCTTAAAATAACTAAGTCGAAAGTAATTCTTTCAAAATAAATTTCCTAAGAAATGGATGGAGTCAAAACTAATCCCCTTGAAAGCATTGGAGAAGCGGCTCTAATTTTTAACAAAGGAACCCTTTCAAATGCACTGCTTCGAAAGGTAAAAAGGAGACAGGTCGGAGTTTCAACCCCTTCGAAAGCAATTTCTTAAAACGAAGGCGCAACCTCTTTTGAAACCTTTCTTTCTTTAAAACCATTGACTAAGTCGAAATCTATCTAGTTCTAAAGCATCCTTTTCGAAACAAGGCAGGTGCATTTCCTTTTAAAAGCAAAACAAGGTTTTGACCCCTTCGGAACCCATGTTTCGACTCTATACCTTTCGCATATGTCCAATCCACTACGTACCAAGTCTTTGATGCTATATGTATTGGTTTCGACTAAGGTTGGAGGTGGAAGTACCTAGTCGAAAGGTGCTGCCGAAAGTGACGAAATAGCAAAAACAAAGTAAAAAATGATTTTTAACTTTAAAAAGTGATTTCTTTTCAAATAACCTGCTTATTTGTTATTGTACAATTGGTTGCCTGTTTCTTTTCTAAAAAAATTTCTAAAAGTGCTGCCGAATTTCAGAGATTAATAATTAAAAACATTTGAAATTTCCCTTTCTCCTTTATAAACATATAAAAAATTTAAGTCACATATCTTAAATAATTATATATTCTTATTAAAACACTTAAGAAAATTCTCCAAAAATTCCCATAAATAACTTTTTGTATGTTTTCTAAGATATATAAACTTCTTACTCAAAGCTTGTATAAATAGCCATAATTAACTTTAAACCCAATTAATCATTTTCTTTACAAGAAAATTAATAATAAATCCACATTAATTCAGAAAATTATGAAATTTGAACTCTAAAATATTATTTTTGACCATATATTAAAATCCCAAGGCATTTGGATGTCATGTGATAGGTTTTTCAATCCAAAACATGTCATAAAATCAATATGAATAAGCATAATTCGTCAACAAGCATACATATCTAATTATCATTCAAAACATGGCAATAAAGTTTGCAAAATACACACGGATCTGATCTAGAACCAAAAATATAAAAAATATGAGATGTAAACTATTATTCACCTTTTGCTATGTTGTTAAGGAGTTGAGATTTGATATTGGATTGAATTTGATTAAGCTTCTTCTTATTTTTCCTTAATGGTGATCGGCCTCTCTATGTTTTGTTTTTGATTGTGAACATGGAAAATGAAGGTGTATGAGGATTTAGGATGTAAGAATATGACTTATTCCTATTTTGCTTGTATCCTCTTTCATTTTAAATCCTCTTAGTTCATTAGTTTAACTAGGCACAGCTACCATTTAAATTATATAATCACAATCCCTTAACCATTTACATTATTTCATTTAACTAAACTAATTAAATGTCCTAAATAATTTTAATCAAAATTAGGGTCGTTACACTCATTCATTCTCAGAATATATTAGAATGTCATTTATAAAAACTAACACGAATCTGTCTAAATGCTCTCAGAAGATTCGGTTCATCAAATCCACAATGTAAGTAGGTGCATTTGTTAGTCCGAAGGGCGTGACAAACCATTCATACGAACCATATCTTATTCGAAACTCCGTTAATGGAATGCTATCCTCCGCACTCTTAACTGAAGGAACCATGGGGTTACCTAGGCTCCATTCAACTGATCAAACAAATCGCCTATTCTCAGTAAAGGATATCGATTCTTTATCATCTTCTCATTTAACTTACAATAATTAATACATATTGTTAACAACCCATCCAGTTTCTTCATGAACACCATGGCCGCTCCCAAAGGTAGATTGCTTGGTCTGATAAAATTCTTCCCTTTTAAATCTACCAGTTGAACCTTTAACTCTTTCATCTCATTAGTTGTCATTCTGCTAGGCGGCCTACTTATGGATTCATCTCCAGATACAAGATCTATTTGAAACTCGATAGCTCGTTTCGATTGTAGTCCTGTAACCGCCTCAAAAACATCGGCATACTCTCTTACAATGAAAACCTAATTCACCTCATCTTCCTCTTCCTTTGCACCCAATAAAGCACGTACATCTAAACTCTAATTTTCTTCTAAGTATATAATTTGATCATGGATATTAAGGTGTCTTAAACGATATTTTTCTATCTTAGAAAAATATCCTAGCATCATATCTGTTTAACCAATCCATATGCAGAATAATCCCAAAATCAACATAATCAAATATCTACAGATCACAGGTAAATGCATGACCTAACATCTCAAATTCTAAATGGTCACATCTCATCCCAAAAGTTCCATAACCTCCTATTGGATTTGTAACCCTTAAAAAAGTAACAAGGTATGATGGTTCGAGGTTTTACTTATCTACTAAAACATTATGAGATAAAAGAATGTAATGCACCGGTATCAAATAATACTTTAACAGTTATGCCATGCATCAAAAGCGTACCATTCATCACCGGCTTTTCCTTTCTCTTCCACAGTCAGTCCAGAGGATGATGGTGCCAAAGAAAAAACTTTCCCTTTATTAGCCTTGGTAGGCTCTAGACATTCGTTCTTGTAATACCCTATCTCATTGCAGTTGTAACACTTCATATTTTTCTTTCGCGTTGCCTTCTTTCCATTGCCAGATCAACACTCATTAGCAAAGTGCCCTTTCTTATTACACTTATAGCAAACAATGTTGGCCTTCACTTTCATGGTAGCTCTGCCCTTTTGAGCTCCCTTCTTGTTAAAGAATTTTGTTTTCTTGCCTTGAAAACCGAGTCTCTATAGGCTTGTCCTTTCCAAATGTTAAAAGCATTTCGTTATTCCTTAACATCATCTCCACCACCACATCGCATAGATCTCTAAGATGTGGCATAGTTTCCCATGCGATATCTACCTTCAAGCCACCAATAAACTTCTCATTCCTTTTAACATGGTATCAATAGTAGCATATCCATATCTGGCCAACTCATTCAACTTAGTTGCATCCTCCAATACAGAAATCTCTCCCTACTCCAATTCAATAAACTTTCTGAGCCAAGTTGACATAGCTATTTTGGACAAAGAACTTTCTCCAAACTCCTTCTAAATTCGGCCCGACTCAAATTCTTCTCTGGTATTCCTTTAGTCGCACTGTTCCACCAATACAAAGCAATTCCTTGCAACTGTCTAGATGCCAAAATCTTCTTATGTTCATCGTTTAAGCCCAATCAATAAAAATCCTTTCATAGTGCAACAACCAATTCTCAACTTCAATAGCACTTTCCATTCCGAGAAAAGGGTTTCGTCCAAGGCAATTATAATCATGGCTCATTGTCGCATAATTGTTGCGAGCGGGTGCTTCGGGAATAACACCTCCTGCATTATCGATGTTTCCTCCAACCAAACTGACTACAATTCAAAATTGCATCATATTTACAAAGAATTAATACAAAATCCCATATCCACAAGTAGGGTTCTAGCACTCACATTAACATTTTCATTTGGATTAGCATTAGCCGGTCGACCCGGATTCCTTATAATACTGGGTCGGACATTTCCATTAGTTATGGTGCTTCCTCCATCTAGATTCACTCTTTCATTTCTTGTCTCCATACCTTTCTTTCTCGTAATTTGCATACGAGTTTTTGTAGGATACGGAAGAATGGTCTAAGAGAGAGGGGAGAATAGAGATAGAATACGTACTTATATATAGCAATAAAAAATACGTTACTACAACATTATCTAATACATCAATATTATTCTCTGATTTATTTGGATTATGTTTTCAGAATCTTTTAAGTTTTACATAAACTTCACTCTAATAACAAGTTGTGACATACCCCAATTTGTGGCAAAAAATAGCGCTATTGATGGTGCGGTCATCAATAGTTTTACTATTCGATGATAAACAGAGATCGGTTACTTGTATAAATAACATAAAGAGCACAAGAATATGAAAATTTTTAAAACACATTTTCATAAATTTAATTTTCACATTCAATTACAAAATCCCGTTAATTACACGTTTGGAGAAAATATAACAAGTGTAAATATATTTCAAGAGTGGCATATGAAGATGCCCGTTTGGATGATCAAAGTCTAACTACTCGGCAGTTATAATTTCTGTAATTACATCCTTTCAAAGAATGATTAAACTTTAAACAACATAGTGCAAATAGACTCCCAATATTAGATTGCCTCTTGCATGTCTTTGGAAGCTTATTCATCTTAACCTAAAAATCCTACTCCTGGCTTACTCAAGTGAGCACCCAAGAGTTTAAGACGAAAACAAAAACTTTGGGTCGGACAAAAAGTATGTTGCAAATAATGCTTATATTATCTCAAACCAAAATAGATATCTAGTGAGACCATACCGCTGAACAAAAACCCCTCATAAGTATCTTATCAAAATATGCTAATTATAAATCATGCATCTCCAACCACAATAGTTAGAACAACATAATATGATCATATGCATGCAGTATGGATAAGTATGACTAGTTTGTCAATAAAGGGTTATGCGTTACCAAATTTTACCTAACCCATAAAGTTGATTGTCTGTTTCAAATTAGAGTTTTCCTAAGGTCGCTATGAACCTATTAGTTTTCACAGACCAACTAATAACCTATCAGGCTAACTAGGGCCAAAACATAACCAGACATCCAAAAATCTCCAAATATGTTTAGGAGGCAAACAAATTAGACAACATGTTGAGCATATATGGATAGAGTTCTTTCTATGTGTACATATCTTTTAGTCTCACTACTGACAAAGCCCAATGCACTAGAATCGCAGATCTGATCTCCTTGGGGCTAAAGGGAGAAGAATAGATAGTGACCCTACACCAGTCCTACCTCAATACTTACTTGGTTTTAAATCCATGAGTAATATATTTTATGGTTTTAATCAATTCAAAGCATCCTAACACAACTGATCTATTTGATCTTCCTAATGCAATTCCACTCACTCAAGAGTTTAGACTGACTATACTCATTACCGGAATAGCCTAACTAGTAATTCTATTCCTAAACCCAAGGTGCAGTAATGGGCAATGCAGATGCAAGTATGACAATGATAAAATATGTAAATTTTAATGACCAAATGTTAACAAGAACATATAACATCATTCATCAAAATATTCTCAATCAATATTCACATCAATAATAAAATTATTTAGGTTCAAATAAAAATTTCCTTCTGAAAAATCCATATAACATTTGTTATCAAAATAAGGCTTTCAATCCTTGAAATACATAAGCGAATAGGCTATCACGCCTCTAAAATACATAAGCAATATAGGGTATCAGGCCTCTAAGGTATCCCGCCTCTAAAATGCATAAGCAATATGGGTATCACGCCTCTATAATGCATTAGAAATATGGGGTATCGCGCCTCTAAAATGCATTAGCACCATGGGTTATCACGCTTTTAAAATGCATTAACAATATGGGTATCACGCCTCTAGAATGCATTAGAAATATTTTAGAATGCATTAGCAATATGGGGTGTCGCGCCTCTAGAATGCATTGGCAACATGGGGTATCGCGATTCTAAAATGCATATGCAACATGGGGTATCGTGCCTCTAAAATGCATAAGCGATATGGAATTTCTGTAAATAATTTAAAAACTAATTTATTTCCTTTAAAGATAGTACTTTCTACTAATTCTTCCTGTTATCAAATTCTTATTGGATGACGAAACTTCTTTTCAAATTATTTTCAGAATTCGCCAGTAGATCACATTCAACTTCTCAAATAACTTTGCAAACCCATATAATTAATATATTTAATTAATATTATATAAAGGATTTTCTAGAATAATAAATTCGTAAAGGATCAAAAACTTTAGGGAAATTACCCAAAAATCACCAAAAATCCAAACTTCTTTCTTCTTTCATATACAAATATTTCAGGACAAAAATATTATTTTTATCATTTTAATAACTAAAACTCGAAATAAAACCCTTTTCTCTTAGAAAATTCATCAAATATTCATATGAACTTAGAAATTTATGAAATTAAAAATTCAACTCCAAAATAATGTTTTACATAAAATATTTAAATTTCAAGTCGATAGGAGGTTAAAAATTTTGTTTTTGCCTTTAGAAATCATTAAAATAATTTTATAAAATTCGAATAAATCATCATTCAATCAAATAATGATATATCGGCCACAACATGACATATTGTCCCAATAATTTTGAAAGCAATCGTAGATCTGAAATCATGCATAAAAAAAATGAGTTGGTTAACTATTATTCACCTTAGATTGGATAAGAGATATTGAAATTGGACGTAGATTAGTTCCCTTAAGATTTTCCTTTTGGAATCTTTAGATTTTCGTCTTCTTATCTTCTTGGTAATGGCTAGTCACCTTTATATTTAGTAGTGATTAATGAAAACGAAATAAGAATGAATGAGAGAGAAAGGGTTTAGGATATGAATAGAAGGAACTATTCCTATTATGCCCCACTCATCAATCCCTTTCTATTTTATGTTTGAAATAATCTTATTAATTTATTGGTTACGACCTGACCTAAATTAGTTATCAAATCTCGTTCTCCTTGTCATCACACACTATTCTATTAATTTATTTAATTAAACTTCCTGAATAACATTAAACAGAAATTAGGAGTGTTACAAATTACCTCTTAAAGAATTTCGTCATCGAAATTACGATAAGCAATACAAAAAGCATCACAATCATGCAAAGATGCATGATAAACACATAATAACAATACTAGCATATCCTACTAGCAAAAGTTTATAGGTCAGATATAGAACATACCATCAAAACAGTTGAGGATAAGTATTTCTAATCCTGCCTTCTGTCTTCCAAGTACGTCTTTTCTCATTGTCACTTCACTATACTTTTGCTAACCTGATTGTCTTATTTCCTAATTTCTTCTCATCTCATGCAACAATACGAACTAGTTGTCTAACAAAAATCATATCTGATTCTATTAAAAAATCTTTCGATATAGTCGGTGCAACAGTAGTATCTGGATCATGCATATGCTTTCAAAGATGAGAAACTTGGAAAATATTATGGACTCCTGCCAAAATATTTGATAATACTATTTGTTAAGCAAGTTTTTCGATCCTTTCTATGATAAGAAACATACAAACATATCTCGTGCTAATTTCTTTGACTTTCCAAACCGTACCTCACCCTTCATCGGTGATGCTTTAACAAAAACATAGTCTCCAACCTAGAACTCGGGATCCTTACGCCTCTTTTCTATGGAACATTTCTACCTCGACCCAGCCTCCTCGATCCTTGCTCGAATTAATGTAATCTTCTCTGTAATTTCTTTCACCATATCCAGACAAAGATTAATCTATCTTCGATCTCTAGCTAACATGTTGGTGATTTGCACAGCCTTCGTATAGAGCTTCGAAAGAAGCCACTCCTATACTAGTGTGATAACTTGTATTATAGGAAAACTCAAAAAAGTGCAAATGGTCTTCCCATGACCCTCCAAATCTAGTACACAAGCCCTTTAACAAATCTTCAAGAACTTTGTTAACTCTTTTTGATTGCCCATCCATTTACGAATGGTAAGTAGTACTCATCTTTATCTTAGTACCTAATATTTCTTGTAGACTCTTCTAGAATTCTCTAGTAAATAAAGTATCTCCGCCACTAACTATACTACTAGGAATCACATGCAGTCTTATAATGTTCTTCATAAACAAATTTGCTAGAGTTGGTGCAATCCTTATCGACTTAATGGGAAAAAAGTGTGTACTCTTGGTCTTTCTATCTAGCACGACCCAAATACTTTCATTTCCTTTATTCTAACCTGGCAATCCATCAATAAAATCCATGGATAAAGCATCCCATTACCAAAGTTGCACTTCTAAAGGTTGAAGGAATCCACATGGTTTATAATGCTCGGTTTTTACTCACTGGCAATTCATACATTGCATTACCCATAAGCCTATTCTCTTCTCGTTCCTTCCCAGAAGAATCTCTATTTCATATCCTGATACATTTTAGTCCCTCCAAGATGAATAGTAAAATATTATCGACGATATTCCCTAAGAAATTCCTTCCTTAGGTCACAAACATCTAGAACGCACAACCGTCCCTTGTTCCTCAACCATTCATTCTGGTCAAGATTAAAATCTTTTAAATTATCAATCTCAGCTCCCTCATTATGTCTTCTAATCCATTCAACTAGTAATGGACCATCTCTTTATTTAGAAGCAATTCTTTCAATCATTACTGGTTTAACTTCCATACAGGAAAACATTGCAGTACTTCGACTAAAACTAGTCGTTGACCTTAACCATACACCACAAGTAGTTAATTCCTCTAAATCTTTCCATTCTTCAAACATAGATAACAGCGCACTTCGGTGTTTCCTACTAAGTGGATCCGTAACTTTATTTCCTTTTTGGCTATACTCAATATCAAAATCATAAGCTATCAAAAACTCCAACCATCTTTGCTATCTCATATTCAACTCCGTTTGAGAGAA
Source organism: Allium cepa (assembly GCA_030765085.1). NCBI lineage: Eukaryota > Viridiplantae > Streptophyta > Magnoliopsida > Asparagales > Amaryllidaceae > Allium > Allium cepa. The sequence continues at coordinate 1,051,955,801 of CM060941.1, forward strand.
TAAATATTTTAAAGACTTATGATTCATAAATAACTCAAATCTTTCACCCAAAAGATGCTGCCTCCATCTTTCAAAGAAAAAAATTACTTCTACCAATCCAAAATAATCAGTCAAATATCTAACTTCATGAGGTTGAAGCCATCGAGAAGCGAAGGCAATCACTTCATCTCTTTGCATTAACATAGCTCCTAACCCTATCCCACATGTATCAGCATATACCACTAAGTCTTGATTTCCACTTGGAAGAACTAACATAGGCGCATCAGTCAGTAAATGTTTTAGCTTTAATAATGCTTCTTTACATTTATCGATCCAAACAAACTTTACATCCTTCATGGTTAGTTTAGTCATAGGTGCGGCTGTATGAAGGAAATCCTTGATGAATCTCCTATAATAGCCAGCTAATCCCAGATAACTTCTTACCTCGATCACAGTCTTGGGTCTTTTCCAATTATTATACCTTCAATCTTAGTTGGATCAGCTGATAAACCTTTCTCAAAGACTACATGACCTAGGGACTTTGCTTCTTTCTTCCAAAAATGATATTTTAAAAGCTCCGCTTTTACTTGATGCTGTGTCAACGTTTCTAGCACTATTCTAAGATGAATCTCATGATCTCGTTAATTCTCAAAATATATTAGAATGTCATCTATAAATACTAACACAAATATGGCCAAATGCTCTTGGAAGATTCAGTTCATCAAATTCACAAAATAAGTAAGCGCATTTATCAGTCTGAAGTGCATGACTAACCATGTAACGACCTAGAATTTTGAACAATTTAAATTGAAAATATTTAATTAATTTTAAATATTTGAATGATGGCTTGACTTGAATTTCAAATTATCAGAATGAATTTAGCGATTAAATTCTAGAGTTTAATCTATTGAAAGTTGAATAAAAATTTGAATCTTCAATTTTAAGCTGATTTAAAATATTTCAAAGGCTTGTAAAATTCATATTGATAATACTGAAGATAATAGAAGCTGCAGAATCGAATTTCAAAGTGATTTGTTCAGTTTTGAAATTATATCGTTTCAGTCGACATTTAAAAAAAGCCTCCCGAGACACAGTCCCGGAATTCGACGAAACCAGTTCCATTAGATCTGTAATATTGTATTATTACCGGATTTCAAATTTCATATTATTCGGAGTTGTTGTGTGAGCATACGACGTATAAACATGTTGAATTTAAATCGAATTCAATTTAAATTTAAAATTAAATTACGTCAACATCAGCACGTTATCTCCCTAAAATTACGCCTAAAATAACGACAATAATCGTGCAAAGCATGGCCGCGTTCCCCTATTTTAATTTCAAAACCAAATGGCCGAAAGCCAGAAAAAAAGAAGAAGAAAAAAATTTCCTCTCGTTCCAAAATTCGACTTGTTCGATCATTGGTGGCCGCGACATCAAATCGAAAGGGGGTTCGCCTTCAAGCGGCGATGGGGTTGATTCGCGAGCTCGATTTCGAGATAGTCGCAACTACGGCAAGTTCGTCGAGGGAAGCCAAGTCACGGTAGTCGAACAAAGCTCGAGGAGGGGCGGCAGCATCGGTGAGCACGAGGCAAAGAAGCGCAGTGTGGATTTGACGTTGTAGTTCTCGAACGTGGAGGAAGTCGAATTCAATCGTAGCGGTTGTCGGTCGCGATTTCGCTGGTAGCAGGCGAACGTGGGATTGCTGAAGTTAGCGTTTGCCTTGCGTGTGTGAAGTAAGGGGAAGGTATATTCATATGCTACCTTCTCAACATAATTTAATTTAACATTATTTTTATATGTATGTTAAACAATTTTTTTTTTAATGAAATGAATTACTGTTTTGATTTCAAAAAAAAATAAACAAAATATTTTCAGTAAAGTGGTGAATTAATTCTATTTTTAAATCAAAAAGAAAATACATATGTATATATATACATAGATATAGGTGAATCAGTAAATACAAAATATCCATATCTATATATATAAGATTTACTAAAAATATAGGGATTTTTAAATGTTGTAGAATTTATAAAAGCGAAAATTGTTAGTTAGTTAAATTTATTAAAAGGGAAATTTAATAATTAGTTAGATAAAATAAAATCTAATAAGTGGAATTGAAAATTTAATTATTAATTTAAATTGAATTTTTGGTTAATTAAATTTATTAAATAGAAATTTAATTGTTCGATTTTTTCGAATATTAATAAATGATACAATTGTTTATACAAGGTTAAAAATGAGGAAACAAGCCGAAAAGGAAATGGATTGCAAATAAAAAGCTAAGGTGAGAGCATCTCACTCAAAAGGGTTCATTTAAATTTAAATAGTTAGATTTAAAATTGTTGATTGTGTTGATTGTTTGTTTGGATAATATAGTATTATCTATTGTATAGAAATAGACTCTATACGCCGCCTATTAAGCGGAGGTTATTTATTACACACATATACCACGATATTCCACCTTGAAGTGGAATTGGTATTATATATGTACTTGGAGTTGATTTCCCGCATTATATAGTGGATGAGACCCTATTGCGCCGCCTATTAATCGGATAATAATTTATAAATCCCATATACCGCGACATCCCGTCTTGAAACGGGATTGGTATTGTGCTAACATCTGTGGATGCAGGGAAACAGGTTGGAGGGATCCAACTGGATTCCTCAAATAATTGAATTGGTTTCAATATTGTGTGTTGATTTCTTTTTATTATAATCCCTGTGTGATTATTTTTATGATTGAAATCGTTGAAGACTAAAATTTAGCCAAATAAAATTCTGGTATCATTAGATACCAGAAATAAATAAAATTTGATTTTTGAAATAAGTGGTAGATAAATTTGTAAAATGGTTTGAATTGCGATATTTGAATTATTATAAATGGTTTATATAAAAAGATTTATAAAATGGATATTTATAAATAAAAATACTGGAATTATAAAACGAGCTTTTATAAGCGTTAAAATGAATTATAAGTGAGTGAAATTTATAAAATTGTGAAGTTATAAAAGGAAATGATTTTTTAAAAATAAGAGAATTATAAATAATTTACTTATAAATTGGATTAGCTTTTAAATAAGATATAAATAGAATTTGTTAATTAAGGGATTTTATAAGTTGAAGTTTTTATAAAATATATAGATGTGAATTTATAAACGTTACTTTATAAACCCGAAATCAATTGAATTCGATAGATTAAACATAGAAGTTTATTAAAGGAGATGTATCAACGATTTTGGACAGGGGATAACCTTTAAAATAAAATGTGTATAAAATGTTGAATTTGGATTAACGAAGTATATTCATGATTTTGGATAGTGAATAATATGTTAAAGGAGTGTTCTAGGAAAATGATATTTTAAATATAATTAAAACGATTAGAGATGTTTTAAAATACATTAAATATCAAAACCATAGAGTTTAACATTCATTGTTGAAATAGACGTTTTCGAGAAAGAAGGAAATGGTGGACTATAACACTATTGTTATAGTAAATGATTTCCGAAAGGAAATGTTTTGTATAGTATTGGGATTTATATATTTATTTTAAGTTCGAATCCCTATACTAGTGATTTTGGGTCGTCGTAACGATGTTTTACGCAACATTCGTTTTGGCCCAAATAAATATGTTTAAGTGAATGTTTTCCTTAAAGAATGAAATATATACTTAGTTTCGATTTAAGTATATTAAATATTTTCCAAGTGTTGAAAATAAATGAATTTGTGAATTACTTATTATTAAATAAGTGTGGAAATGTTTTCCAATATAAAGTGAATGTTTTGAGATTTTATCTTTAAAAGATAAATTAAAAATAAATAATAGAAATCTATTTGAAAATCGTATATTCATAGATATTTTGGGATTGTAAATTCACTACGGAATTTACAAAAGAAAGGGGAATTTGTTTAAAAATAAACGTTGATTTATTTTTGAAGTGTGGGAATAAATTTACGGATTTGGAACGTAAATATAATTAAATCGTTAAGGATTTATTTATTGGTTTAAATGAACCATTCTGAAATGAAAGTTTTTCCACGTAAGGAAAATGATTTGAAATTTGTTTCAAATGTTGAAGTGTGGAAAATATATATATCTTGTAAAGATATTTTTGGAAAGTAAATAATTTTTAAAGAAAATTATTTGGAATCTGGTGATGTTGAGCATGCCTATTGATAGTTAAATAACCGACTATCAATATTTATCTTTAAATAGTATTTATTGTGATTTGGTTGAATTCGAATGCCATACTTATTTTTAAAATAAGCGCTCACTATTCGGATTAGCCGGGAAAGGACCTTGGGGTCGTATAACCCATTCTAATTATGTGATACGTCGTTATGGATTGCATTTGATGACTGGTGTTGAAGACCGGATATTTGTGAAAACGGAAGGATTACCGTCGAATGTTTCTGCATCGGCTGATCCTCGATATAGAAATTTATTACCCTTTGTGATGGGAAGTCCGGTCGTGATTAGTGAATATTCGGATTGCAAGGACTTCTTTGTAAGTGCCTTCGGTTCCGTTCGATCCCGGAACGGACTTGTATGGATGTGTGTCTGACGTTACGGTTTGAGATGTAAAGCTGGTTTCTATCAAATATTTTTCCGTTGGTGGCGGAGAATTTATTCTCTTAGCTTAACACCCTTAGAGGTTATGTAGTTGATGGTTACTAGTGATACAATCCCAAATTGGTAATGTGGCATACGAAGTGTTGTTGAGCATTTGATGATCAAAGCACGGCTTTTATATAAAGCGTGGCTTTGTGGACGAGACTTGGTCGGACCTCACACCCCGGAAATGGTCAAAACAGGAAGGATGCAGCAATGTTATTAGGGGGTAGCGCCCCTTTAGTGTATGTCATTCCTTCTGGATAGAGGTGGTATCATGGTATGGAGCCCATATACTTAACCTATGTTATTGTTGAAATTTATTGCTTTGTGGTTGTTGGAAATCGAGGATCCTCGGATATAGATCGGTTACGATCGGGGAATGACATATTCGTGTCAGTAGTTACCTAGTTTGAAAGGTAACCCGGCCTTGTATTGGCAGAGATCCGGTAAGGTTCTCGGGACGTCATTCCAGAGGCGTTTCCATGTGGCAATGGGAAGTTCCTTGGCCTGACCATTTGTTGGAAATCCAAAGAAACAATACGATCTTGTACGGTTTTAGTTGTAGAACCTATCATTCACTTATGGTGGTCACCACTTTTTGGATGGTAGCTATAGTAGGCATAAGTGCGGAATGCCTATGCTGGCTAAGATTTATATCTTTACTTTCAAAATGATTTTTTCTACACTATGCACTATTAATAATATCAAATGTTTCTTTTTAATGCATATCAAGCATCTTTGACTATCACAAGGAGAAACCTCCTCTGAATCTACATTTGTATTGTGTGTGTGTGCGGGAGGCCTTATGGTAGTCTCATTTTCTAAGAAACATTGCGAATCTATTTTAAAAATTATCCTGTTGTTTGTTTTTAAAAATAAACTATTTTAGTTCTCACACCAGTCACATGACTGACTCAGAGTTTATTGTTTTCCTTCCTAAACTCTGGGTGCCCACCAATTTCCACACGGGCAGTCTAGAGTTAGGTTATCAAGATATTCTGGAATTCAGGAGTTACTGGAGGCAAGCAGGATGACATGGCGTATTCACTAGTATATAGTATTTCTTTTCCGTTGTTTGTTGTTGTTTGTTGTTGTACACTCTGATGATGTAATGTAATGTAATAACTGATATAGTTCTTTGTTTAAAGATTATTCATTTATCTATTATATGTTGTTCCGCTGCGATTGTGAGATTCTGATATTGTTCTGTTATTTCTTTCTGTTCTGTTCTATCTTTTTCTCTCTTCTTCTATCTTTTTCTCTCTTCTTCTATCTTTTTCTTCTTCTTGAACCATAACGGTACGATTTTTCGGCATTCGATTGCTCGGCAGTTGATACAGTGGACGTATTGATGTCGGTTTTCAAGCGTCGAAAAGTCGCATCGTCACATTTGGTATCAGAGCATATGGTTAAGCGACAACCATGGCTCTATTGGGTGTTACTCATTAGAGATAGAGTCAGCAGTACTCTAGAATGAGTGTGAATGTAATAATAGATATGAGCGCGTATTTGTTAGTGAATATAAAATTATTTTATATTGTGTTGATTGATTTATTGAGTGGCATATGAACCTTCGTCAGCACGGTCTGCACAACTGTGCCGAAGGGGTTTCTAAACACTTGAATAGAACAATTCGATACAATATTGTTTTCAAAAGGGGATGAATGAAATAATTTCATCCAAATTATATTTTGAAAAAAAAAGAAATATTTTTTGAAATTATTATATAACTTGGATGTTTTGAATGATAACATTATAGTCAAATAAGATTATAAAATCTGAAATAGCTTATATAACCAAGGAAAGCATTAGATTTGAAATTTTTGAAATTAAAATTAAAAGTGAGGAGTTAAAAATGAAATTTAACTAAGATTAAAATGTGAAATTTAATTAATGACTAAAAAAATATTTAGTAAATTTTAAATGTGATTGAAATGGGAAGATAGGAATTAAAATGGATTGAAATTCATTTAAGCTATGTGAATGGAAGTAAGTTGAATTAAACTGAAGATAAAAAAATTCAGTTGTATTTAAATAAAGTTGAATTGGAGTTAAAAATGGAATGTGAGAATAGAACCCGAGTTATAAATAGAAATTCACCTGGACTTGTAAGTGAAGTAATATGAATTAAAATTGTTATGGAATTGGATTAAAACAAAGATAGTTTGAACTGGCAAATGAGTCCAGCTTGAGAATGAATGAATCAAATATGGTTTTGGATATAATCTTAAGAAATTGAGAATGGAACTAAAAAAAATTAAATGAAATTAAGTGTGAATTTGAAATAAGTAAATTAACTTAAGATTGATTAAATTTAATAGAAGGATGATTGCAAGAGAAATGAAATAGAAATCCAAACTAGAATTGAACTCAAGAAATATAATGTAGTGATTTTTGTAATAAAAAAAAATCAAATATTGAATTGAAAGAGGAAGTAAACCAATGTGGGATAAAATAGTAAAGTGAATATGTTAATAAGATTTAAATTGGTTAAATATAAATCGAAATTTTGAGTTAATAAATTGATTGTGAAATAAAATTTGAAATAATATTCAGTGTATATTGTTAATAAACTAAATTTGGGTGTTAGAAAAATAGCCTTGTTGTTATCATAAACTGATGGAAGTAGCAGGGATTGATTTTGAAATCAATTAAATTGGAAATGAATTGGTTGGACGTAAAAATAAATTTGAGTAAGCAAATGAGTTGTTAATCACTTAAGTTGAATGCAAATAGTATGTGAATCGGTTAAAAACAAACGGAACTAGTTTGGAAACTATATAAATTTGTTTATGGAAGTATTTATAATGCATTACTTATGTTATTGATTGTTGTAGTTGTATAAATGAATGAAACGTTATGAACTTCATAAATATGTTGCTTATGTGTTTAAATTGAGTAAGTTCAGGTACCAAAAGACTATATAGCGGGACTTTGGGCATGCAATTACTTGAATAATTAAGCCGCTTGCTTAAAAATGCTAAATAAGGTACACCTACGCAATAAAAATAGGAAATATGAACTGTTTTTGGTTTTTCCGACCGTGTGGGTCGATGTATATATATTTATATCTTTTGTCAAATTGCAAAAGCTCCTCCGTACAAAGGAGACTCTGCCAAAATTTTCCGAAAATTTTGGGAGTTAGAATTTTTTTTGAAAATGGTTGGAAAATTATTTTTTACTTGACGACAAACGATTTCAAATTGGAAATTTAAGTAAATTAGTGAATGAAACTAATTAAAACTAATAAGAATCAGTTGTAAATGAGAGTTACAATTGAAAGATAAAATTCAATATTCAGAATAGAAGATAACTTGATTTCAAATAGAACTGAAATTGTGAATTGAATTCAAATGAAATTGAAAGTTGAAAATTTTGTAATGGAATTGGCAAAATGGTTTGAATGTTGGAATTGTATATTATGGCTAGCAGGATATACAGGTGTATTAAAGGAAATGGAATTGGGATTTTGATTTCAAAGATAAAATTGAATTACTCGACAAAAAGGTACGTATTTCAATTTCAGTATGAAATTAGGTGATTTTCTTGTCCAGCCGCTTGGCTTTTCGTTTTCTTTTTGAATTTGAGGGCCTGTGGTGCCATTTTGTAGTCGTACCAAGCTAGCCGCGCAAAGGAGACGCTGGCGAAATTTTTCGAAAAGTTAGAGTGTTAGAAAAATTTTGAGAAAATTTGGAAGTTTAAAATTTGAATTTAAATTTAAATTTGAATTGTTAGGAAAACAATGTTGTTTGAAACTTATAATTGAAGTTGGAAAGTTAGTTGAAATGATAATAAATCTGTAATAAAAAGATTTAGGTTAGTAAGTTGATAAAACTATTTGGATTGTGAAAAATAGTAGACGAGTTAAGGACCATTTCTTCCTAACTTGTAATTTCGGGACGAAATTCTTTTAAGGGGGGAAGATTGTAACGACCTAGAATTTTGAACAATTTAAATTGAAAATATTTAATTAATTTTAAATATTTGAATGATGGCTTGACTTGAATTTCAAATTATCAGAATGAATTTAGCGATTAAATTATAGAATTTAATCTATTGAAAGTTGAATAAAAATTTGAATCTTCAATTTTAAGCTGATTTAAAATATTTCAAAGGCTTGTAAAATTCATATTGATAATACTGAAGATAATAGAAGCTTCAGAATCGAATTTCAAAGTGATTTGTTCAGTTTTGAAATTATATCGTTTCAATCGATATTTAAAAATAGCCTGACGAAACCAGTTCCATTGGATCCGTAATATTGTATTATTACCGGATTTCAAATTTCATATTATTCGGAGTTGTTGTGTGAGCGTACGACGTATAAACGCGTTGAATTTAAATCGAATTCAATTTAAATTTAAAATTAAATTATGTCAACATCTGCACGTTATCTCCCTAAAATTACGCCTAAAATCACGAAAATAATTGTGCAAAGCATGGCCGCGTTCCCCTATTTTAATTTCAAAATGAAATGGCCAAAACCCAAAAAAAATAAAAATTCCTCTCGTTCCAAATTTCGACTTGTTCGATCATTGGTGGTCGCGACATCAAATCGAAAGGGGGTTCGCCTTCAAGCGGCGATGGGGTTGATTCGCGAGCTCGATTTCGAGATGGTCGCAACTACGGCAAGTTCGTCGAGGGAAGCCAAGTCACGGTAGTCGAACAAAGCTCGAGGAGGGGCGGCAGCATCGGCGAGCACGAGGCGAAGAAGCGCAGTGTGGATTTGACGTTGTAGTTCTCGAACGTGGAGGAAGTCGAATTCAATCGAAGCGGTTGTCGGTCGCAATTTCGCTGGTAGCAGGCGAATGTGGGATTGGTGAAGTTAGCGTTTGCCTCGCGTGTGTGAAGTAAGGGGGCAGGTATATTCATATGCTACCTTCTCAACTTAATTTAATTTAACAATATTTTTATATGTATGTTAAACAGAAATTTTTTTTAGTGAAGTGAATTACTGTTTTGATTTCAGAAAAAAATAAACAAAATATTTTCAGTAAAGTGGTGAATTAATTCTGTTTTTAAATCAAAAAGAAAATACATATGTATATATATACATAGATATAGGTGAATAAGTAAATACAGAATATCCATATCTATATATATAAGATTTACTGAAAATATAGGGATTTTTAAATGTTGTAGAATTTATAAAAGTAAAAATTGTTAGTTAGTTAAATTTATTAAAAGGGAAATTTAATAATTAGTTAGATAAAATAAAATCTAATAAATGGATTTGAAAATTTAATTATTAATTTAAATTGAATTTTTGGTAAATTAAATTTATTAAATAGAAATTTAATTGTTCGATTTTTTCGAATGTTAATAAATGATACAATTGTTTATACAAGGTTAAATATCGAGGAAACAAGCCGAAAAGGAAATGGATTGTAAATAAAAAGCTAAGGTGAGAGCTTCTCATTCAAAAGGGTTCGTTTAAATTTTAAATAGTTAGATTTAAAATTGTTGATTGTGTTGATTGTTTGTTTGGATAATATAGTATTATCTATTGTATTGAAATAGACTCTATACGCCGCCTATTAAGCGGAGGTTATTTATTACACACATATACCGCGATATTCCACGTTGAGGTGGAATTGGTATTATATATGTACTTGGAGTTGATTTCCGGCATTATATAGCGGATGAGACCCAATTGCGCCGCCTATTAAGCGGATAATAATTTATAAATCCCATATACCGCGACATCCCGTCTTTAACAGGATTGGTATTGTGCTAACATCTGTGGATGCAGGGAAACAGGTTGGAGGGATCCAACTGGATTCCTCAAATAATTGAATTGGTTTCAATATTATGTGTTGATTTCTTTTTATTATAATCCCTGTGTGATTATTTTTATGATTGAAATCATTGAAGGCTAAAATTTAGCCGAATATAATTCTGGTATCATTAGATACCAGAAATAAATAAAATTTGATTTTTGAAATAAGTAGTAGATAAATTTGTAAAATGGTTTGAATTGCGATATTTGAATTATTATAAATGGTTTATATAAAAAGATTTATAAAATGGATATTTATAAATAAAAATAATGGAATTATAAAACGAGCTTTTATAAGCGTTAAAATGAATTATAAATGAATTCATAAGTGAGTGAAATTTATAAAATTGTGAAGTTATAAAAGGAAATGATTTATTAAAAATAAGAGAATTATAAATAATTTACTTATAAATTGGAGTAGCTTTTAAATAAGATATAAATAGAATTTGTTAATTAAGGGATTTTATAAGTTGAAGTTTTTATAAAATATATAGATGTGAATTTATAAACGTTACTTTATAAACCCGAAATCAATTGAATTCGATAGATTAAACATAGAAGTTTATTAAAGGAGATGTATCCACGATTTTGGACAGGGGATAACCTTTAAAATAAAAAGTGTATAAAATGTTGAATTTGGATTAACGAAGTATATTCACGATTTTGGATAGTGAATAATATGTTAAAGGAGTGTTCTGGGAAAATGATATTTTAAATAGAATTAAAACGATTAGAGATGTTTTAAAATATATTAAATATCAAAACCATAGAGTTCAACATTCATTGTTGAAATAGCCGTTTTCGAGAAAGAAGGAAATGGTGGACTATAACACTATTGTTATAGTAAATGATTTCCGAAAGGAAATGTTTTGTATAGTATTGGGATTTATATATTTATTTTAAGTTCGAATCCCTATACTAGTGATTTTGGGTCGTCGTAACGATGTTTTACGCAAAATTCATTTTGGCCCAAATAAATGTGTTTAAGTGAATGTTTTCCTTAAAGAATGAAATATATACTTAGTTTCGATTTAAGTATATTGAATATTTTCCAAGTGTTGAAAATAAATGGATTTGTGAATTACTTATTATTAAATAAGTATGGAAATGTTTTCCAATATAAAGTGAATGTTTTGAGATTTTATCTTTTAAAGATAAATAAAAAATTAATAATAGAAATCGATTTGAAAATCGTATATTCATATATATTTTGGGATTGTAAATTCACTATGGAATTTACAAAAGAAAGGGGAATTTTTTTAAAAATAAACGTTGATTTATTTTTGAAGTGTGGGAATAAATTTATGGATTTGGAACGTAAATATAAAGTAAATCGTTAAGGATTTATTAAATTGGTTTAAATGAACCATTTTGAAATGAAAGTTTTTCCGCGTAAGGAAAATGATTTGAAATTTGTTTCAAATGTTGAAGTGTGGAAAATATATATATCATGTAAAGATATTTTTGGAAAGTAAATAATTTTTAAAGAAAATTATTTGGAATCTGGTGATGTTGAGCATGCCTATTAATAGTTAAATAACCGACTATCAATATTTACCTTTAAATAGGTATTTGTTGTGATTTGGTTGAATTTGAATGCCACACTAATTTTTAAAATAAGCGCTCACTATTCGCGTTAGCCGGGAAAGGACCTTGGGGTCGTATAACCCATTCTGAATATGTGATACGTCGTTATGGATTGCATTTGATGACCGGTGTTGAAGACCGGATATTTGTGAAAACGGAAGGATTACCGTCGAATGTTTCTACATCGGCTGATCCCCGATATAGAAATTTATTACCCTTTGTGATGGGAAGTCCGGTCGTGATTAGTGAATATCCGGATTGTAAGGACTTCTTTGTAAGTGCCTTCGGTTCCGTTCGATCCCGGAACGGACTTGTATGGATGTGTGTCTGACGTTACGGTTTGAGATGTCAAGCTGGTTTCTATCAAATATATTTCCGTTGGTGGCGGAGAATTTATTCTCTTAGCTTAACACCCTTAGAGGTTATGTAGTTGATGGTTACTAGTGATACATTCCCAAATTGGTAATGTGGCATACGAAGTGCTATTGAGCATTTGATGATCAAAGCACGGCTTTTATATAAAGCGTGGCTTTGTGGACGAGACTTCGTCGGACCTCACACCCCGGAAATGGTCAAAACAAGAAGGATGCAGCAAGGTTATTAGGGGGTAGCGCCCCTTTAGTGTATGTCATTCCTTCTGGATAGAGGTGGTATCATGGTATGGAGCCCAGATACTTAACCTATGTTGCTGCTGTAAATTTATTGCTTTGTGGTTGTTAGAAATCGAGGATCCTCGGATATAGATCGGTTACGATCGGGGAATGACATATTCATGTCAGTAGTTACCTAGTTTGAAAGGTAACCCGGCCTTGTGTTGGCAGAGATCCGGTTAGGTTCTCCGGACGTCATTCCAGAGGCGTTTCCATGTGGCAATGGGAAGTTCCTTGGCCTGACCATTTGTTGGAAATCCAAAGAAACAATACGATCTTGTACGGTTTTAGTTGTAGAACCTATCATTCAGTTATGGTGGTCACCACTGTTTGGATGGTAGCTATAGTAGGCATAAGTGCAGAATGCCTATGCTGGTTAAGATTTATATCTTTACTTTCGAAATGATTTTTTCTACACTATGCACTATTAATAATATCAAATGTTTCTTTTTAATGCGTATCAAGCATCTTTGACTATCATAAGGAGAAATCTCCTCCGTTCTGCATTTGTATTGTGTGTGTGCGCGGGAGGCCTTATGTTAGTCTCATTTTCTAAAAAACATTGCGAATCTATTTTAAAAATTATCCTGTTGTTTGTCTTTAAAAATAAACTGTTTTAGTTCTCACACCAGTCACATGACTGACTCGGAGTTTATTGTTTTCCTTCCTAAACTCTGGGTGCCCACCAATTTCCACACGGGCAATCTAGAGTTAGGTTATCAAGATATTCTGGAATTCAGGAGTTGCTGGAGACAAGCTGGATGGAATGGCATATTTAGTAGTATATAGTATTTCTTTTCCGCTGTTTGTTGTTGTTTGTTGTTATACACTCTGATGATGTAATGTAATGTAATAACTGATATAGTTCTTAGTTTAAAGATTATTCATTTATCTATTATATATTGTTCCGCTGCGATTGTGAGATTCTGATATTGTTCTATTATTTCTTCCTGTTCTGTTCTATCTTTTTCTCTCTTCTTCTATCTTTTTATTCTTCTTTAACCATAATGGTACGGTTTTTCGGCATTTGATTGCTCGGCAGTTGATATAGTGGACGTATTGATGCCGGTTTTCGAGCGTCGAAAAGTCGCGTCGTCACAAACCATTCATACAAACCATATCTTTTTCGATACATCATTGATGGAATGTTGTCCTCCACCACTCTTAATTGATGGAACCTAATTGCTAAATCCAATTAGTAAAATAGCTTGGCTCCATTCAGCTAATCAAACAAATCATCTATTCTCAACAAAGGATATCGATTATTTATCATCTTCTCATTTAACTTACAATAATCAATACACATTATTAACCACCCGTCTGATTTCTTCATGAACACTGCAGCCACTCCCCAAGGAGAGCTTCCTGGCCTGATAAGAATCTTCCCTTCTAAGTCCACCGATAAAATTCTTCCCTTCTAAGTCCACCGGCTGCACTGTTAACTCTTTCATCGTGGTAATTATCATTCTGCTAAGTGGTCAACTTATGTGTTTATTTCCAGGTACTAGATTTATTCGAAACTCAAAAGCTCGTTTCGGTGGTAGTCCTCTAGTTGGTTTAAAAAAATCAGCATACTCTCTTATAATGGAAACCTGATTCAATTCATCTTCCTCTTCTGTTGCAACCAATAAAGCACATACATCTAAACTCGAGTTTTCTATTGAGTATATAATTCGATCACGACTATTAGGGTGTCGTAACAATATCCTCCTATCTTAGAAAAATATCCTCGCATCATATCTGCTTAACCAATCCATACCCAGAATATTCCTAAAACCCACAAAATGAAAAACCTACAAATTGCAGTTAAATCCATGACCTAACATCTCAAATTTTATATGGTGACATCTCACCCCAAGAGTTGCATAACCTCCTGTCGGATTCGCAACCCTTAAGAAGGTAATAAGGAATGATGGTTTAGGTTTAATTTATCAACTAAAACATTATGAGATAAAAGAATGTGATGCACCAATATCGAAAAATAATTTAACAAGTATGCCATGAATCAAAAGCCTACCTTCAATCATAGACTTTCCTTTCTCTTCCGCTGTCGGTCCAGAGGTTGATGGTTCCAAAGCAAAAACCTTCCCTTTATTAGCCTTGGTCGGTTCTGGACATTCATTCTTGTAATGTCAACACATTCTTCTTTCCCATAGCCTTCTTTCCATTGTCAGATCAACACTCATTAGCAACGTTCCCTTTCTTACCACACTTATAGCAAACAATGGTAGCCTTCACTTTCTTCCCAGCTCCGCCCTTTTGAGCTCCCTTCTTATTAAAGAACTTCCTTTTCTTGCCTTAAAAACTGAATCTCTATAGGCTTGTCCTTTCCAAATGCTGAAAGCATTTCTTCATTCCTTAACACCATTTCCACCACCACACCGCATAGATTTTTGAGATGAGGCATAGTTGCCCTTGCAATCTCTGCCTTCATGCCATTAATGAACTTCTAATTCCTTTTAACACAGTATCAACAGTAGCATATCCATATCTAGCCAACTCATCAAACTTAGTTTCATACTCTAGTACAAACATCTCTCCCTTCTCTAATTCAATAAACTTCTTGAGCAAAGTTGACTTTGCTATTTTGAACAAAAAGCTATCTTTAAAACTCCTTCTAAATTTGGCGCAAATCAAATTCTCCTTTGGTATTCTTATAGTACACTATTCCACCAAAATTTCAACTGTCTAGATGTTAACTTCCTTTTATGCTCATCATTTAGCCCAAATCAGTAAAGATTATTTCATAGTGCAACAACCAATTCTCAACTTCAATAGCACTTTCCATTCCAAGAAAAGAGTTTCCTCCAAGGCAATTATAATTGTGGCTTAGCGTGGCATAATTTTTGTGAGCAGGTACCTCGAGATTTGTACTTCTAATTATTAGCATTTCCTCTAAAAAAAATAGCTGCAACTCCAAATTGCATCATATTACAAAAAATTGATATATAATCCTCGTATCCATTGGTAGGGTTCCAACGCTCATTTGGATTAGCATTAGCTAGTTGACCTGAATTCCTTTTAGTACTGGATCGAACTTTTCCATTAGTTTTGGTGCTTCCTGCAACTAGATTCACTCTTCTATTTCCTACCTCCATATCTTGCTTTCTCATAATCTACATATGAGTCTTTGTAAGATACAAAAGAATGGTCTAGGATAGAGGGGAGAATAGATATAGAATACATACTTATATATAGCAATAATAAATACGTTACTATAGCATTAACCCTTATTTTAATCCTTTTCTCTGATTTATTTGGATTATGCTTCCAAAATCTTTTAAGTTTAACATAAACCTCGCTCTGGTACTAAGTTGTAACATCCTCCAATGTGTAGCCCAAACATAGCGCTATTGATAATAACATCAACATAGCGTTACTTTTTGGTGATAAACTGAGATCGGTAAACTATATACATAACATCAAGAGCACATGAATACGTAAATTTTCAAAACACATTTTCATTATTTAATTTTCGCATTCAATTATATAATTCCATAGATTACACGTCTGGAGAAAATATAACTAGTATAAATATATTCCGAGAGCGGCATATGGAGATGCCCTATTGGGTGATAAAAGTTTAACTACTCAAGAGTTATAATTTTTGTAATTACATCCTTTCAAACAAAGGCTAAACTTTAAAAAACATGATGCAAACAAATCCATAATATTATCTCGCCTCCTACACATCTCCAGAAGCTATTCGTCTTAACCTAAAAACCATACTCCCAGCCTACTCAAGTGAGCACCCGAGAGTTTAAGAGAAAAACAAAAACATGGGTTCAAACGAAAAGTCTAGTGTGAATAATACTTATACCATCTTGAACCCAAATAGTTATCTAGTGAGAACACGCCACTGAGCAGAATGGGTTTTCGCCTCACAAGTATCTTATCAAAATATGTCAATCATAAATCATGCACCTATAAGGAAAATGATTAGAACAACATAATACGATCATATACATGCAGTATGGGTAAGTATGACTGGTTTGTCAATAAAGGGTTATGCATTTCCAAAGTTTACCCAAGCCATAAAGTTGATTATTTGTCTCAAATCATAGTTTTATTAGGGTCACTATGAACCTATTAGTTTTCACAAGCCAAATAATAATATATTAGGTTGATTAGTGCCAAAACATTACCAGATATCCAAAAGTCTCCAAATATAATTAGGAAGCAAACAAATTATACAACACAGTGAGAATATAGGGCTACGAGTTCCTTTCTACGTATACACATATTTTAGTCTCACTACTGTCAAAGCCCTACGCATTGGAATCGTAGGCCTTTATCTACCGAGGGCTAACAGCTGAAGTCTAGGGCGCGAACCTATACCAGTCCTACCTAAAACTTTTCTGGTCTTAAATCCACGAGTCAAATCTTATTTGGTTTTTAATCGGTTCGAATCATTCTAACACAATTGATCTATCTTATCTTCTGGATGCAATCCAACTCACTCAGTAGTTTAGTCTGACTATACTCACTATTAAAACAAACTAACTAGTAATATTTTCCCAACTCCAAAGATGTGGAGACGGGTAATGTAGACGTGAGTATGATAATGATAAAAATATGCAAGTTTAACTGAACAAATGGTAATAAGAATATATAACATCATTCATCAAAATACGTTCAACCAATAGTCACATTTGTAAGAAAATTACTTAGGTTCAAGCGATAATTTCCTTTGGTAAAATCCATATGACATTTATTATCAAAACTAGGCTTTCGAGCTTTTGAATTACATAAGCGAATAGGATATCATGCCTCTAAAAATACGTAAGCAATATGGGGTATGTTGCCTCTAAAATGTATAAGCAATATGGGGTATCGTGTATCGCACCTCCTTTAAAATGCATTGGCAATATGGGGTATCATGCCTCTAAAATGCAGGGTATAATTCCTCTAAAATGCATGGGCAATATAGGGTATCACGCCTCTAAAATGCATTAGCAATATAGGGTATCGAGCCTCTAAAATGCATAAGTAATATGGGGTATCCCACCTCTAAAATGCATAAGCAATATAGGGTATCTCACCTCTAAAATGCATAAGCAATACAAGGTATCGTGCCTCTTAAATGCATAAGCAATATGGGTATCACACCTCTATAATGTATTAGCAGTATGGGATATCACGCCTCTAAAATGTGTTAGCTATATAGGGTATCTTGCCTCTAAAATGCATTAGCAGTACGGGGTATCGTGCCTCTAAAATGCATAGGCAATGTGGGGTATCGTGCCTCTAAAATGCATAGGCAATATGGGGTATCATGCCTCTACAATGCATAAGTGATATGGAATTTCTGAAAATAATTAGAAAGCTGATTTATTTCCTTTAGCATAATACTTTCTACCATTCTTGCCTCTTGTCAAATTTTTATTGGATGATGAAACTTCTTTTCATATTTTTTTAAGAATTTGCTAGTAATCACATCATACCTTCTCAAATAACTTTGCAAACCCATATAATTAATATATTTAATTAATATTAATTAAGATTTTCTAGAGTAGGAAATTTATAGAAAATCATAACTTTTGCGGAAAATTTCCCAAAAATACGAACTTCCTTCTTGTTTCATGTACAAAAATTTTAGGACTAAATATCAATTTAATAATTTTTAATAACTACAACCTGAATAAATACCCTTTTACCTTTAGGAAATTCATAGAATATTCATATGAAATGAAAAATTATAAAATTCAAATCATCTCTAAAATAATGTTTTACAAAAAATATTCAAATTTCAAGTCAATAGGAGATCAAAACGTAGGTTTTTTCTTTAAAACCCATTAGAATAATTTCATAAAATTCCAAGAAATCATCATTCAATGTAATAATCATATTATCAACGATAACATGATCCTTATTACAATAATTTTGAAAATAAATCATAGATTCGAAATCAAGCTTAAACAATAAGATGGTTAACTACTATTCACCTTAGATCGATAAGAGATATCTAGCTTTGATGTAGATTAGTTCTCCTAAGCTTTTCATTTTGAATTATTTAGATTTTCCTCTTCTTTTCTTCTTGGTATTTGTCGGCCTCGTTTAGGTTTAGTTTTCATTTATGAAAATGAAATGAGAACGAATGAGAGAGGAAGTGTTTAGGGAATGAATAAAAGGAACTATTCCCATTTTTCCCCTTCATCGATCTCTTTCCATTCTATGTTCAAAACAATCTTATTAATTATTAATTAAGGCCTGACCCAAATTAGTTAACAAATCTCATTCTCCTTATTACCGTACATTATTCTATTTGATTTATCTAATTAATTTTGTTGAATAATGTTAAAATAAAATTAGGGGTGTTACATGTAGGATATCCTATTCTCGACGAAGGAAATAGTGATGTGAGATGGTAACTGCCTAGAGGGGAAATCCTAAATGTAACAACCCGGGGTTTTGCTGTTAATTTGTAATCATCATTAAACGATTAATTAATTGTTAATTGCTGTTGAGTTTTTAATCCAGGGTGAAATACTTTAGTAATTTGATTAAGGAACTGTGTGGGCTTTAAAAATTATCTTGGCCCATTTTTCTTCTTGGTGCCATATTAATTCAAGCTATTACCCGTCCTCCTTTACTTTTTCATTTTGAAAACCCTAGCATAACAAACGAAAAAAAAATAGAAATGGCGGCTTCATCTCGTGCTCGTTCCGCCTTTCCAAATTAGGGTTTCGATCGACTCTACGCGACCTTCGAATCAAAGGTGAGTGAATCGACTCTCACTCACATCTAATTCAAAGTACTGCTTATATATATTTAAGTAATTTGATTTACTCACATCTAATTCAGCTTAGTAATATGCTTTGCGTTTGACTTGGTTTCGTTGTTGATAATTTCTCTGATTTCGTTGTTGATGATTTCTCTGATTTTATCAAATTCGTGTATTTTGGTGTTACTTGGTTAACTCGGTTTAAAATACTCGGCTTTGAATTCTGATGCTTTGACTTCGCTGTGACGATCTCTTCCTAATCACTTGACTTTGTTTATGCGATTCCATGATTTTGGTTATTTTTGTATCATACTTGACTTTGAGATAAAAGATGACTTCGTTTTCTTTGTCATTGTTCAAACTGCTACTTGATTTTTGTTCGAACTTGGCACTGGTTCACTTTGTAATTCCGGCTTGTCTTGTTTTCACTTGAACTTTGGTGAACTGTGCATATATAATAAGTTGTTGTATGATACTAGTCTGGGTTGTTGTACACTTGGTTACATTCTTGGTTGAACTGGTCAATTATTGGTCTCTGACCTGATGTGTAGTATGAGCTACTAGATTGCATTTCATGTGCTTACTTTGATCATGTTACATTTCTGCTTGAGTCTGGATTTACATATTATGTCACTGGCTCTGGCTATTTTTTGTACTACCTGGTCTGGATTAACATATTGCTGTGATTGAGCTTGACTCGTCTGCATTTGTTTGTGCATTTGTGGTTAGTATGTTTTGTATTTGGTATCTTCACTGTGTTGCATTCATGTTGGGTTAGTTGTGCACTTGCTTGAGTTTCATTGAGCTTTGGCATTTGTTTGTTCATTTGGTTTTGTTTACTAGTCCAGTTTCATTTGGACTTTGTTGTTTCACTAACTCACCTGAAGTTGAGTTGAGTTGTACTACGGCTTTTGGGTCGTGAGTATGATAGTTGCACTATCCAGTTTATAGTGCATACATTCACTGATGTTGTCCCTGCACTCTTACACATCATGTAGTTCATTTGTGTTGGGCATTGAGGTGGACTGAGCTGCATCTGCAGTGTGGTTTCATCGAGTTTGATCATTCATTACAACTGTCTTGACCATTTTAGACAGTTTGCATACCTGTTTCATGTAGTATTTGGGTTCATTAACCATTTATGCACATGCTTCTTTAGTTTTGTTGTATCTGGACTTAATTCATTTGTGATTCTACCATTGTTGCATTTTGGTTTGTGGCTTGTCTGGTTTAATGTGTCATGTACTGATGCACTTGAACCTGATTTGAGATTAATTGTATTCATCCCTTACCTGTTGCATTTGCAGTGTCTTGACATTCATGTCTACAATCCTTCATTTGATAGTTGCTTGTGAGTTGCATCTACATATTTTCATTTGTTCACTGCTATGTATTGGTTTGGTTTCAGGGTGGTCCACTATACCACTGTTGTCATCTTTTCTTGACATTTTGGAACTTGAACTGTTACATCCATGGGTGACTGCAGTTTCATTTTGTATGCAGTCCTGCCCTTGTTGGTTTGCATTGCATTGATGCAAATGGATTTGTTTTTCTAATTCCACTTGAGTTGAATCCGGTATTCGGGTTTGACCTTGTGTTCGTTTGTGAATTTTTATTGTGTACATATGTGCACATTGTCCATGTCTGTCTACTTTGACCATTGAGGCCGTGACATTGATATTTGAACCTTCATTGATTTTGGTTCGTTGAACTTTTGTGTACATCATCACTGTAGTGGCGAGGCAGTGCACGCAAGCGTGAACTGCAGCCACACGGTATCGATTTTATTGGTATTTCTTTCGCTTTTGATGCATTGATCTTTTGTGTAATGCATGTTGTAGTGGCGAGGCAGTACACGCGTGCGTGTACTGCAGCCCTATCGAGTTGGCATTTTAAATGGATATTTCAATGGTTTGAATGGTGTTTTGATTTGGTTTAATTTAAACATTTTGTTGTTGTCTAATTATCTATTTGATAATTAGCTTATGAGTTTCTAATTATTTATTTAATAATTAGATTTTGTTGTTAATTGCCGATTAGGCAATTCTGATGTTTTTCTAAATTATCTTCATTGAAATTCTTTTCATTTATCTTTGTTGATGATTTAATTATGCTGGTTTGTTGTTTAACACTGTTATGTGTTATGTTTATCGTTATCCGATTTCTTTATTTAAGAATCGGATAGGTAAATTTATTGGGACTGTCGTCTATTTGATTAATTAATTATTATTGCTTCTGCGCATTAATAACTGAGTTTGAATTAGACTGACCCGTGTATTGTTTTCTTTTGAATGTAATACTCGGGTCAGACCGAGTATTTACAGGTTGTTGATATCTTACTTTGGGTTGCTGCTAGAGCTGTGAAGTCTTTTCATACCTTTTGGAGTAGTCGTTGTCTTAGTATAGGATGTTGTGTATTCATGTATATTATTCACGATAATGTACTTGTATATGTAACTTCCAGAGTCGACAGATGTAGTTGTATCATATGTATTGTATCACACATATATCAACTGACTTCAGTTATATATATATATATATATATATGAGACTTTTGATTATCTGTGTTCCGCACTTAGCTTGTCTGTGTTATTATTATATATGTTGTCCTAAACTATTATGAACCATCATAGTTCGTTTTATACTGGAATTGGGTACGTCGATGGGAGTAAATAAATAAGAGATGAAAAATTAAAAATATATACCACTCCTATCGAGATAACCAATACAGGTGTAAGGCCTAACTACGGATGGCCGCTCCTATCCAGCCTTATTCTTCGTGATAACAGACAGTATTTTCTTTAATACTCTTTGTTATTGTGAGCATAGAGGTGGGGTGTCACACTAAATAAGGGCTTTGGCATAGCGGAGGAGATATCTACACTCAATGGTTATGTTAAAGAAAAATTAACTGACCAATATGATTGGCTTTCCAACGTACTCCCTCGAGAAATGGGAAGAATGAAAGGATATTTGAGGTATGAGCCCAGACGGGAATGGATAGGACATGTTCACGGGCAAGGTCAACTAAAGGGATCCACTGAGTAATGACAAGTGCTTTGCCTTCAATAATAATTGGATTGGATTTCAACATACGGGATCTTTCCTAAGTGCACGAAAAATTAAAAAGTAAATCGAGCTAGCACACCAGACATTGACCGATCCCCTTAAATGCCATAAACCAAGAACATGCTTTTTTACAACAGAGAATATGGAGCCCTATCTAAAAAGAAACTAACTAAATGGTCTTTCAAAAAGTCATTTTAGCATCAATAGTTTCCTTCGACGGTGGGAGAGGCTTATCAAAAAACCAACAACATATTGCATAAAGGAAATGGAGCCAACATTTTGGGGCCTTTTATTAAATATGGACAACCAACTACTTACTGGCTTAGATTTTTCAACAACATTCTTAAAATAGGACTAACTACAGGTAAAGAATCAAGGATAAGGATTACCTACGAGAGCAGTGAAAATGGTGATGCTTGCAGCCTAAAATTCAGGTCAACGTCTAGAATACCACCAACACATGCGTTGAAGCCATTATATCACGACCCGAACTCGATGTCCGACAAACGACATTTCGTATCGAGGGAGTTTGAAACACCCATTAGATGATAAATAACACAGCGGATATAAAAGATGATATCATTGATACAACATGAATACAATATCCAATACATCAATTTGATACAATGATAATCATCAACATCAAAGAATGAACAACACAGAAAACAGCGGAACACGATACAATATGAGATAAGTCTTCTTAGAATCCAATACTGCAACTTTGATCCAAAAGCTCCAAGACTTCAAGATTGAACCAAGATAAGCAAGGTCAGTCGTCCGCGGACTGAACTAGTTCCAAATAATCTACTAACCCTGACTATCTGGAAAAAAACCCAAACTCTAGACTGCCCGTGTGGAAATTTATGGGCACCCAGAGTTTAGAAAATGAACAATAAACTCCGAGTCAGTCATGGGACTGGTGTGAGAAAACGAAAACATTTGGTCTTTTATAAACAATCAAAAGGTTTAAATTTGAAATCCGTAATGCTTTTTGGAAAATGAAACTACCATAAGGCCTCCCGCCGCACACACCATGCAAACGCAGAATTGGAGGAGATTTCTCCTTATGATAGTCAAACATGCTTGATATGTAAAAACCATTTTGATATTATTATTATTAGTGCATAGTGGAAAACATTTCGAAAGTATAATATTAATCTTAGCCATCATAGACATTTCGAACTATGCCTACTATATCTACCATCTAAACAGTGGGCGCCACCATAAGTAGATGGCAGGTAATACAACTAAAACCGTACAAGGCTCGTATTGGATGAATGTATTTCCAACAAATGGTCAGGCCAAGGAACTTCCTACTGCCATATGGTTATGCCTATGGAGGGGCGCCCCGAGAACCATCCCTCAGTTCTCTACCAACACAAGGCCGGTGTACCCCCTGCCCGGAAGTATCACCTACAGATATGCCACCCCCGGTCCTTTGGGACCTTTATCCGAGAGCTCTCAACACCAACAACATCACACAGTAATAGATATACTACAATGCCCAGATGAGTAAGTATTTGGGCTCCATACCATGATACTACCACTTTCCAGAAGGAATGGTCACACCCTAGGGGAGCTACCCCTGAAACCTTGCCTCATCATTCCTGTTTCGACCATTACCGGTTTGTGAGGCTCAACGAGGTTTCGTCCACAAAGCTACGCTTTACAATAAAGCTATGCTTTGATCACAAATGATCAACCAATGATCATCAACACGGCATCACTTAGCATGTCACACTACCAAATTGGGAGTATAACGCTGATAATCTTCAACTACATAGCCTCTGAGCTCGTACGTCTCACAGAAGGGTGTTAAGCTAAGAGGATAAATTCTCCGCCACCAACAGATATGTATTTGAGAGAAATCTGCTTTATATCTCAAAGTGTAGTGTCAGACATACAACCATACAAGTCTGTTCCGGGTTCGAACAGAACCGAAGGCACTTCCGAAGAAGCCCTTGCAATCCGGTTATTCACAATCCCAATCGGACTTCCCATAACTTAGGAGATCTCTATATCGTAGCTACTGAGTGCAGAGACAATCGGTAGGTCATCCTATCATTCTCACAAATACCCGGTCTTCACCATCGGTCTTCAAATGTCATCCATAACGACGTATCATTATTCGGAATGGGTTATATGACACAAAGGTCCTCTCCCGGCTAAACCGAATAACGAGCGCAATATTTAAAAAAATATGGATATAGGATTTCAATTAAGTCACAACTTAATAGTTTAAAATTTTCTTTCAAATGGTTTAAACCAATTACCATTTCAAATCTTTTATTGTTTTCACAACGTTCACCCAGTTTCACAAAAATCCATTCACGGATTTTCAAACAATTTCCATTTCAATTGGATTAACTCGTTAAATCTTTAAATCAAGATTTAACTTATAGCTTTCAAAACTCGTTTCAAAATATTCATCCATAACTTGGAAAACCATTTCAACTTGAAATTCCTTTAATACAAATTGTAAATTCATTACTCATATGAAAACTTTTATCGTTTGAAACAAACTGTTTTCATTTCGGAAAATCCGATTTTATTTATACAACATAACATCTTTCAAATTCCCAAAACAACATTTTAAAATGGTTTGAACCGATATAAGCTTGTATACCCTTTTTATATCATAAATACTGGATATAGAATTCAATTCCAGATATTGAATTCAAATTTCAAATTAATTTATTCAAATCTCAACTAAGTAATTGAGAATAACTTTTATCTTTGAAATCCCTTTTCGAACGCTCTTTGTATTTAATTCAATTCCATTTCCAAAACTATTTGAATTTAAAATTTAAATTCAAACTGTTTTAAAAATTCAAATATCTGTGACTTAACTGATTTCCACGTGCAATCCATGTTTGTTTGTGTATGAGTGTGGTCCAGGGGTTTTACCCAAAAGTGCACAGTATTAATCATCACAGATATATCAATATCGATAAGCGGTATAATTCATAACGCTTATCTTCATTCACAGATCATAGATAAAATAAAATTATCAATCACAAAGATTCATCATTACAATTCGATGTGGGTTTCGGATAACCAACTGGAATCCGACTCCCTGTCGCATCGATATTTAAATGATGTTTTACGGGCAAAGGGGTTTTCACATATTTACAGTAATAAATCACAATTCACAGTACAGCATAAGGCAATTCACATCACATAGTATCATAACCGCAAACAGAAATGTTAATCCAGTGCACGACATCTGATGATAGTCAATCATCTTCAATTTAAGGTGAAGGTGATTAACAGAATTAACCATATAACTATTTTTGTTGATTTATTCAAATCAATGATTAACTATTCTTGATGATAAATTAATTAAATTCTAATTGATCATTCTTTAATCAATTATCTTGATTGACTACTTATAAATTGACTTTAATCATCACCTAATAAATAATCCTTAATTATAAATAAATTAGATATTTAATTGTTAATTGAACAAATCTTAAATTTCAAATTGATAAATCCCAAATCACTTAGTTAATTAAAAATTTAAATCATCTAATCATCTTAATTACCCTTTTTTTAAAAATTATTTATCTTAATTAACATTTTAAAACACTTTTTAAACTTTGAAAATTTAATTATTACTAACTTGAAACTTTAATTTTTGATTAAAGTTAAAACTTATCTTATATTTGCTACTTAATTAAAATATTAATTAAGATTTAAAACTTTGTTAATTATTTACTTGATTAATTCAAAAGTTTAATTGTAATGATCTTCTTAATCATCTTTACTTTACTCAAATTAATCAAATACTGATAACCAATTTACTTAAATAACCTTAATTAAGTATTAATATAAACAAATTTATTATTAAAAATCCTTGTTTTAATTAATGTTAAATAATATTTAACGTCAAGGATGTTTGTTTTTAAGATTCACTTTATCATCATACTTGTTAAAATTTTGAAAAACGATTGGGTTTAAAACTTTTTATATAACAGGTTCTCAAAAATAATAAACTTCATTTAAATAAATCAAGCCCTTAAGCCCAACCCAAACTACATACTCGACCCAACATAACTCAATAGAAATCGGCCCGAAGCCCACAAAAATACACTAAAACATCCACTCCTTTCTTCCCCAAAAATTTTTTTCCAGATCCCCTACCCAAATCACCACATCACCGAACGTCGACATCATGAATAAAAAAACGATTGCTCGCGAAACACAACGAGTCCAGCACCTACCCTTATCGCCTTGCACCATCGCGATGACCAACATCGCACAACAACATGCCCAGAGCAACATGCACTGATACGTGTGCACGTGTACGGCCCCAAAACCGGCCATTTCACTGCCGTGACAACTCCTCCCATCTCTACATCATCGCTCGAATCCAACATGATATTCGCCGAAGCAAACTTCACCGTTGATCAAAATTCGATCACCAGCTCGAAGATTTCAAACCGCGAACACCACACTCCATCACAAAACCATCCACTGCTTCCACAACTGATCGCAAACTCGAACGTGATCTATCACGATCGAATGCTCACTCATGCAGCTTCCCTCATGTCGAAACCCTAGAACTCTGGTCACACTATCATGCTGCAAATCGAACGCGATTTTACCTCAAAACTGCTCACCCTCAAACCTTAAAAACAACATACACGCACAACCAAAGGCCAAATCAGAATTTTCGCCTCGGTTAAACCTTTCCCCACGACCCATTGCTTCTTCCAGAACCGGTCGTAGCCCCTCTCGACAATGAGATCGTCAGGAAATATATTTTTAACCGAAAATCCATTATTCGAAATTTCTTACACTATATTCTATTAAAAATTTCAATTCAACTTCTAAAAATCTAAATTTTATGAGAGAAATCGAATTGCATGCTTGAATGTTTGTTTTAATCAAGTTTAATTTACACAAAAACTGGGTTACTTACTGTAAAAACAAGCCTAAGACCACTACATAATATAATTTGCTTTCAAACTATTTTTAACTGATACTACAAACATAAATAACCCTTTCCCTAGTTCACAGCATCATCACATTTAAACTAGAATAAAAGATACGAAATTTTGAAACAAAAATGACCATACATGTTCACTGTTTAGCAGAACCGTAACCATCCAGATTTTGAGATAAGGTTTCTCATTTATCATCACTGAACAAAAATAGGATAGGAGATTGAGTTTTCTTTTATAAAGAAAATTTGCTCACCTGAAAACAAGATGTGAATAGAAAGAAACTATTGTTTGAAACTGCAGATTGAATCTCCCCTTTGAATCCTGTCTTTGCTTTGAACTGGAATAATGTTAAGTTTGTAGATAATGATGATGTTTGTATTTTTTTTCTTTATCTAGTTTGCTTTTTTTTTTTACTGAATGAAATAGCATTGATGTGGATATGTATATATAAAAGAAGACTATTTGTACAGAGGAAGGTTTCAACTACTTTAGATTTTAAACTTGCTTACTTGAATCTATTTTCAGGTTTTAGTTTTTTTTTATCAGCTTGCTTGAGGAAGTATTCAAATTTCAAGTTTTAAGAAAAAACATTTTTACTAAGAAGAATTTTGTTTTTTTTAATTCATATTCATATAATTTAATTCCAAAGAAAAGAAAGATGTTGCCACTTGTTAAATTTATTACACTTGTTAATTGTATAGAGAAAAATCTTTGCACTTGTTTATGTTATAAACATTTTTTGCTTAAATCCTTTTCTAAAAATAAATTTAAAAATTGTGTTTTAAGCCTTGCATAATTTTAATTTATAAAGCATATTTATCTATTTTATTTTGTTATGTATTATTTATACTTATACAAATTAAAGTAAAATGGTTTGAAATTAAATTATATAGTACTTATAAATATTTATGAGTTAGCAAAATAAAATTTTTATTTTTAATACATTTATGTTTTAAACCCTTAACTTAGATTTATTTGGAGTGCATATTTAAAATCTTACTTTATTTAATATGAAACATGTTTTTTTTAAACCTTTAAAATTAAATCCAATTAATTTTACAAAAATACTTATTATTAAATTTCTAAATAAACTTGATTTTAAAATCCACTTTTAAATATATTTATTTTCAAGTATATAAAACAAAAGCATTTTAAATCTTTTATTACATAGATATTTTCTTTTTCACTTGCATTTGTTTTGTACACAGATTTTTATCTATCTTCTTATCTTGCTTATTCATATATTACACAACACACATAAATATATATGTGCTTCATATAAAAAAATTGTTATAATATGTATTTCATTTGTTATTATTTTATAGTTTGATTTTATACTTTTATTATTAACATAAATTCTTAAATTTTTATTTCTTTCTATAGTTAAATTTCCAAACATTACATTTATAACATATATCTTATTCTATACTCATATTCAATATTGGCAAGATAAGTAGTTTTTATTTATTTTTTAAACATTTTATAGATGCATAAAGAAAAATGGATTTAACACAATTTATACATATCATAAATAATCATACATATTATTTTTCCAAAATGGAATCTTTAAATCCAATTCATTTTGAATTTATTTTGAATTTCCAAATCAAAATGTTATTTAGAATCCAATTCAATTGAAAACTTTTATTTTGAGATTCAATTCCAAATTCAGAAGAAAATAAGTACATATACTTTATTAAATCTGAAAAATTCAAACAAATCCTTAACCCAAAAATTTAATTTAATTCCAAATTTAAACTCGTCTTTAAACTGGGATCTTTACAGATTCCCCCCTTAAGAAATTTCGTCCCCAAAATTTGCCAAGGAGATAATAAAGATAGATGAAAGATAGAGAAATATCTTTCCAAACCAAATCGAATATCAATTCTGCATTTGGCTTACCAATCAGAATATCAACAATAGATGTGAGAACAAACTCAATCAACTATGAAACAATTGGGTTATCTGATCTACGAAATATACAGGGGTATTGGTTAGTTCGAAGGAATAACTAACGATTTGTAGATTATATCGAAACCCAATGAAACAGACAGAAATAGATTCGATTACGATCTTCGATTCAAGATTTAACTCATTTACGATTTACGGAGAAAGAAAACTAAGGGTAGTTCTTGTATCGAACAAAATTCGAACAATTTAATCGTAAACAAGATAGTTGCCTTATAAAATTTCATTTCCTTAACTAACTTTTAAGGTTGAAAAAAAATACCTTTGATTTCACAGGCCCTCGCTGCTTGAACATGCTTCAGTGTTGGGCAATTCATGATCTTATGTCCCGGCATGTGGTAGTAACAACACTCCCTACATTCCTGTTCTGGCTTCATAAATGGCTCTCTCTGTCCTTGTTTCCTGGGGTTTTTACAATTGTTAAAGTAATGGCCTTTCTCCAAGCAAATGAAACAAGTAACGTCTTTTACCTTTTTCTTCCGTACATTCTTCTTTCCTTTATCTTTCCTCAATTTCTTTCCACCAAATTTCTTTTTTCTCCAATTCAGATTAGTTGTATTTCCATTCTCCTCCGGATCTTCTTACTTATCCAGAGTATCATCTCTATAACCAATATCAATTAATTCAGAAAAAGATTCCTTAATGTGAGTAGTCATCCTTTCCTGAAACTCCTGGTTCATTCCCTGAATAAATTTCATTCTTCTTTAACGGTGTATTCACCAATTCTGGACCAAATCGAGATAATATATTGAATTTGTTTAAGTATTCCTCAAATGATAAACTTCCTTGCTTCAAATCTATGAACTCCTGGTACATTCTAGAGATACCAGTAGATGGCATATATCGCTGCTCGAACACTTCTTTGAAATGACTCCAAGTAAATTCATATGCCGGCTCATCCAATGTAACCATTTCCCACCAAATTAAAGCCTCATCCTGAAGTTTCCAAGAAGCTATCAATCGCATCTGATCATCTTCTAATTTTAATCCCTTGAAAATCCTTTCACATGATCGAATCCAGTCTTGTGCTTCGATAACAGATTCATTGCCTGTGAATGGTTTTCCACCAAGTCTAGAAAAACTTTGATATACATCAGTCAAATTTGATTGAGATTGAATGAAAATATCTATCGTTGTAGGGCTTTGACTAGCTGAAGTGGTATTTCCCAGTCTCCTATCTCGTCCTCTTCTTCCACTCATTCTTACTATCTGTAAATAGTAAGAAGACCGATTTAGGCATTCGGACGAAATATCTTAGAGAATAACAACAGATAAAGGGAATAGACTGAGGAATTTGGATTTTTTTGTTCCACTGGTGGTACTCATTCTAGGGTATACTTCACCCTATATCTAATGAGCCATCTAATGTGTTACACTCTGTAGCTAAAGTTCTTACTCAACCTTTAGCTCTGATACCAATCTGCCACGACCCGAACTCGATGTACGACAAACGACATCAAATTCGTATCGCGGGAGCTTGCAACACCCATTAGATGATAAATAGCACAGCGGAAATAATAGATGATATCACTGATACAATATGAATACAATATCCAATACATCAATTTGATACAATGATAATCATCAACATCAGAGAATATACAACACAGAAAGCAGCGGAACACGATACAATATGAGATAAGTCTTCTTAGAATCCAATACTGCAACTATGATCCAAAAGCTCCAAGACTTCAAGCTCGATCCATCATCAAGATTGCACCAAGATAAGAAATGTCAGTCGTCCGCGGACTGAACTAGCTCAAAATAATCTACTAACCCTGACTACCTGAAATAAAACCAAACTCTAGACTGCCCGTGGGGAAATTTATGGGCACCCAGGGTTTTGAAAAGGAACAATAAACTCTGAGTCAGTCATGGGACTGGTGTGAGCAAACGAAAATATTTGGTCTTTTAAAAACAATCAAAATATTTAAATTTGAAATCCATAATGCTTTTTGAAAAATGAAACTACCATAAGGCCTCCCGCCACACACACCATGCAAACGCATAATTAGAGGAGATTTCTCCTTATTATAGTCAAACATGCTTGATACGTAAAAACCATTTTGATATTATTATTATTAGTGCATAGTGGAAAACATTTCGAAAGTATAATATTAATCTTAGCCAGCATAGACATTTCGAACTATGCCTACTATAGCTACCATCCAAACAGTGGGGTGCCACCATAAGTAGATGGCAGATAATACAACTAAAACCGTACAAGGCTCGTATTGGATAAATGGATTTCCAACAAATGGTCAGGCCAAGGAACTTCCTACTGCCACATGGGTACGCCTCTGGAGGGACACCCCAAGAACCATCCCTCAGTTCTCTGCCAACACAAGGCCGGTGTACCCACCGCCCGGAAGTATCACCTACATATATGCCACCCCTGGTCCTTTGGGACCTTTATCTAAGAGCTCTCAACACCAACAACATCACACAGTAATAGATATACTACAGTGCCCACATGGGTAAGTATATGGGCTCCATACCATGATACTACCCCTTTCTAGAAGGAATGGTCACACCCTAGGGGAGCTACCCCTGAAACCTTGTCGCATCATTCCTGTTTCGACCATTACCGGTTTGTGAGGCTCGACGAGGTTTCGTCCACAAAGCTACACTTTACACTAAAGCCATGCTTTGATCACAAATGATCAACCAATGATCATCAACACACAGCAGCACTTAGCATGTCACACTACCAAATTGGGAGTATAACGCTAATAATCTTCAACTACATAACCTCTGAGCTCGTACGTCTCGGCGAAGGGTGTTAAGCTAAGAGGATAAATTCTCCGCCACCAACAGATATGTATTTGAGAGAAATCTGCTTTATATCTCAAAGTGTAGTGTCAGACATACAACCATACAAGTCTGTTCCGGGTTCGAACAGAACCGAAGGCACTTCCGAAGAAACCCTTGCAATCCGGCTATTCACAATCCCAATCGGACTTCCCATCATAAATCTCTACACCGCAGCTACTCAGTGCAGAGACAATCGATAGGTCATCCTATCATTCTCGCAAATACCCGGTTTTCATCATCGGTCTTCAAATGCTATCCATAACGACGTATAATTATTCGGAATGGGTTATATGACACAAAGTTCCTCTCCTGGCTAAACCGAATAACGAGCACAATATTTAAAAAACATATGGATATGGGATTTCAATTAAGTCACAACTTAATAGTTCAAAACTTTCTTTCAAATGCTTTAAACCAATTACCATTTCAAATCTTTTATTGTTTTCACAACGTTCACCCAGTTTCACAAAGATCCATTCATGGATTTTCAAACAATTTCCATTTCAATTGGATTAACTCGTTAAATCTTTGAATCAAGATTTAACTTATAGCTTTCAAAACTCGTTTCAAAATATTCATCCATAACTTGGAAAACCATTTCAACTTGAAACTCCTTTAATACAAATTGTAAATTCATTACTCATATTAAAACTTTTATTGTTTGAAACAAACTGTTTCATTTCGGAAAATTCGATTTTATTTATATAAGATAACATCTTTTAAATTCCCAAAACAACATTTTAAAATGGTTTAAACCGATATAAGCTTGTATACCCTTTTTATATCATAAATACTGGATATAGAATTCAATTCCAGATATTGAATTCAAATTTCAAATTAATTTATTCAAATTTCAAATCTCAACTAAGTAATTGAGAATAACTTTTATCTTTGAAATCCCTTTTCGAATTCTCTTTGTATTTAATTCAATTCCATTTTTAAAACTATTTGAATTTAAAATTTAAATTCAAACTATTTTAAAAATTCAAATATATGTGACTTAACTGATTTCCACGTGCAATCCATGTTTGTTTGTGTATGAGTGTGGTCCAGGGGTTTACCCAATAGTGCACAGTATCAATCATCACAGATATATCAATATCGATAAGCGGTATAATTCATAACGCTTATCTTCATTCACAGATCATAGATAAAATAAAATTATCAATCACAAAGATTCATCATTACAATTCGATGTGGGTTTCGGATAACCAATTGGAATCCGACTCCCTGTCGCATCGATATTTAAATGCTGTTTTACGGGCAAAGGGGTTTTCACATATTTACAATAATAAATCACAATTCACAGTACAACATAAGGCAATTCACATCACATAGTATCATAATCGCAAATAGAAATGTTAATCCAGTGCACGACATCTGATGATAGTCAATCATCTTCAATTTAAGGTGAAGTGATTAATAGAATTAACCATATAACTATTTTTATTGATTTATTCAAATCAATGATTAACTATTCTTGTTGATAAATTAATTAAATTCTAACTGATTATTCTTTAATCAATTATCTTGATTGACTACTAATAAATTGACTTTAATCATCACCTAATAAACAATCCTAATTATAAGTAAATTAGATATTTAATTGTTAATTGAACAAATCTTAAATTTCAATTTGATAAATCCCAAATCACTTAGTTAATTAAAATTTTAAATCAATTAATCATCTTAATTACCTCCTTTTTTAATTTTTTAATAATTATTTATCTTGATTAACATTTTAAAAATATCTTTTTAAACTTTGAAAATTAAATTATTACTAACTTGAAACTTTAATTTTTCATTAAAGTTAAAACTAATCTTATATTAACTACTTAATTAAAATATTAATTAAAATTTAAAACTTTGTTAATTATTTATTTGATTAATTCAAAATTTTAGTTGTAATGATCTTCTTAATCATCTTTACTTTACTCAAATTAATCAAATACTGATAATCATTTTACTTAAATAACCTTAATTAAGTATTAATATAAACAAATTTATTATTAAAAATCCTTGTTTTAATTAATGTTAAATAATATTTAACGTCGAGGATGTTTGTTTTTAAGATTCACTTTATCATCATACTTGTTAAAATTTTGAAAAACGATTCGGTTTAAAACTTTTTATATAACAGGTTCTCAAAAATAATAAACTTCATTTAAATAAATCATGCCCTTAAGCCCAACCCAAGCTACATATTCGACCCAATATAACTCAATAGAAATCGGCCAGAAGCCCACAAAAATACACTAAAACATACACTCCTTTCTTCCCCAAAAATTTTGTTCCAGATCCCCTACCCAAATCACCACATCACCGAACGTCGACATCATGAATAAAAAAACACGATTGCTCGCGAAACACAACGAGTCCAGCACCTACCCCTATCGCCTTGCACCATCACGATGACCAACATCGCACAGCAACATGCCTGGAGCAACATACACCGATACATGTGCACGTATACGGCCCCTACTCCAGCCATTTCACTGCCGTGAAAACTCCTCCCATCTCCACATCATCGCTCGAATCCAACATGATATTCGCCGAAGCAAACTTCACGATTGATCAAAATTCGATCATCAGCTCGAAGATTTCAAACCGCGAACACCACACTCCATCACAAAACCACCCACTGCTTCCACAACTGACCGCAAACTCGAACGTCATCTATCACGATCGAATGCTCACTCATGCAGCTCCCCTCTTGTCGAAACCCTAGAACTCCGGTCACCCTATCATGCCGCAGATCGAACGCGATTTTACCCCAAAACTGCTCACTCTCAAACCCTAAAAACAGCACACACGCACAACCAAAGGCCAAATCGGAATCTTCGCCTCGGTTAAACCTTTCCCCACGGCCCATTTCTTCTTCCAGAACCGGCCGTAGCCCCTCTCGACGATGAGATCGTCAGGAAATATTTTTTTAACCGAAAATCCATTATTCGAAATTTCTTACACTATATTCTATTAAAAATTTCAATTCAACTTCTAAAAATCTAAATTATATAAGAGAAATCGAATTGCATGCTTGAATGTTTGTTTTAATCAAGTTTAATTTACACAAAAATAGGGTCACTTAGATTAAAAACAAGCCTATGACCACTACATAATATAATTTGCTTTCAAACTATTTTTAACTGATACTACAAACATAAATAACCCTTTCCCTAGTTCACAGCATCATCACATTTAAACTAGAATAAAAGATACGAAATTTTGAAACAAAAATGACCATACATGTTCACTGTTTAGCAGAGCCGTAACCATCCAGATTTTGAGATAAGGTTTCTCATTTATCATCACTGAACAAAAATAGGATAGGAGATTGAGTTTTCTTTTATAAAGAAAATTTGCTCACCTGAAAACAAGATGTGAATAGAAAGAAACTATTGTTTGAAACTGCAGATTGAATCTCCCCTTTGAATCCTGTCTTTGCTTTGAACTGGAATAATGTTAAGTTTGTAGATAATGATGATGTTTGTATTTTTTTTCTCTGGTTTGCTTAATTTTTTTTACTGAACAAAATAGCATTGATGCGGATATGTATATATAAAAAGAAGACTGTTTGTACAGAGGAAGGTTTCAACTGCTTTAGATTTTAAACTTGCTTACTTGAATCTATTTTCAGGTTTTAGTTTTTTTTGATCAGCTTGCTTGAGGAAGTATTCAAGTTTCAGGTTTTAAGAAAAAACATTTTTACTGAGAAAAATTTTGGTTTTTTTTAATTCATATTCATATAATTTAATTCCAAAGAAAAGAAAGATGTTGCCACTTGTTAAATTTATTACACTTATTAATTGCATAGAGAAAAATCTTTACACTTGTTCATGCTGTAAACATTTTATGCTTAAAACCTTTGCTAAAAATAAATTTACAAATTGTGTTTTAAGCCTTGCATAATTTTAATTTATAAAGCATGTTTATCTATTTTATTTTGTTATGTATTATTTATACTTACACAAATTAAAGTAAAATGGTTTGAAACTAAATTATATATTACTTTTAAATAGTTATAAGTTAGTAAATAAAATTTTTATTTTCAATACATTTATGTTTTAAACGCTTAACTTAGATTTATTTGGAGTGCATATTTAAATTCTTACTTTATTTAATATGAAACATGTTTTTTTAAACCTTTAAAACTAAATCCAATTAATTTTACAAAAATATTTATTATTAAATTTCCAAATAAACTTGATTTTAAAATACACTTTTAAATATATTTATTTTCAAGTATATAAGACAAAAGCATTTTAAATCTTTTATTACATAGATATTTTCTTTTTCACTTGCATTTGTTTTGTACACAGATTTTTATCTATCTTCTTATCTTGCTTATTCATATATTACACAACTCACATAAATATATATGTGCTTCATATAAAAAAATTGTTATAATATGTATTTCATATGTTATTATTTTATAGTTTGATTTTATACTTTTATTATTAACATAAATTCTTAAATTTTTATTTCTTTCTACAGTTAAATTTCCAAACATTGCATTTATAACATATATCTTGTTCTATACTCATATTCAATATTGGCAAGATAAGTAGTTTTTTTAAACATTTTATAGCTTCATAAAGAAAAATGGATTTAACACAATTTATACGTATCATAAATAATCATATATATTATTTTTCCAAAATGGAATCTTTAAATCTAATTCATTTTGAATTTATTTTGAATTTCCAAATCAAAATGTTATTTAGAATCCAATTCAATTGAAAACATTTATTTTGAGTTTCAATTCCAAATTCAAAAGAAAATAAGTACATATACCTTATTAAATTTGAAAATTTCAAACAAATCCATAATTTAACCCAAAAATTTAATTTAATTCCAAATTTAAACTCGTCTTTAAACTGGGATCATTACACATTAACAACCTGACCAGCATCAAAAAAATGTGCACCGGTAGCTCGAAACACACCAGAATATAAGTCGTGCTCTTTTTGCAGTGCTTTAGGTGAGGATTTAGGAAGAAATTTTGTCCTAGGAATTAAAAAGCTATCCACTGCATCATCTCCAACGTCCAAGGTGGGAGCGACTTTCGGGAAAGGCGAAGGAGGAAACTCATTAACATGTCTAGCCTCGTAGCGGACCTACCATCAAATTAATATGGCTAGAAAAGCACATCGTAGTGAAGGAGATGGGTCAAGATTAAAGAATGAAGTGAAGAAGTAGCGATCGTGAGAGGAAATCGGTAAGGAGAAAGACGTGATAGGGAAGAAAAGTGGAGACAGAAAGTTTGATTTGATGTCACTAATTTCTAATTAGAAAAGCTATCGACATTTCTCCATACATATATATATATATATATATATATTCAATATAATAAGCATTTTGTTACATAAAACAATAAAAGACCAAGGACTAAATAATAATCAAGGAATTCAATCACCGAAATGTCGGTTTTGATCAATTTACTAAAGTGCAAGTTGTTCAAAATTAGTAAAATATATCCAAATGCGCTTTTGTGAGAATTTGGTGCAGCCTTATGGTATACTTGCTTTTGAATCTTTTGACCATTTGAAAAGAAAGGGAATGTTCGATGGTGAATATAAGATAGACATAGTTGGAATGAAGAGAGTGTATAGGTACTCTTCCTCGGAAGGACATTAGAAAAAAGAGAATTGTATAAAATTTAATAAGGTATTTAATATAGAATGAGAAATGTGATTTCTATTCCAAATATGTAACATTATAGAAAATTGTTTTTCATAAAAGTTACTTATATGATTTTAAGATTTTTGATCAACAACTTTCGACCGTAAACATGTCATAGTACAAGAAATAAATTGGCCATAATAAGTGGTTGAACGAAGCTTTGTATTTCATATGCTATTATGTTAGTAGCAGAAATAGTGGGAGCATATTATATGACATTTATCAACGGATGCATTAAGAAACAAAAGATAGATCTTATTTATAAGCCAAAATTATTTATGAAATAAGAAATATTTTTAGTATTGACTGAATATATACACTCATACACACATACATAGTTTTATTTTATTTTTATGAATATAATGAATGTTCATTATAAAATAAATCTAGAATAATGATGTTTGTTGCATTAGCTACAAAATACAGAAGTATCTAAAACTTTAACAAATATTTTTAGAATTATAGAATAAGCCATAACTTGGAGGAATAATTGTTTAAATCATATAATTGTGAAGCACATGATACAAATTGTGATAGAGTTATAGTATGCCCTAAGGTAAATTATGTAATTTGTTACATATATCTAACTCGATAGCTAATATTTTTCAAAATAAAAGGTATTTTCATTCTATCATGTACATGTTATACTGTATTATAATTAATTAAGATTTAGGTATATTGAATCGAAAATCCTTATATGATATGTTATATAATAGTAATTACAATATGTTGTGATCATGAGAAATTTATCATGCTAAATGAAATAATATTCTAAGTATTCTTAGTCAAGATGCTTTGAGATAGGATATCAATATATCCATTGAGACTAGAGTATGTAGTGCTTTTTTAAGTGTTGGGCAGTGCATTACTCATGACTGCTGAAGGAACCAATGAGTTACATACTAATAGTATTTGGATAACTATGGAATGCCCCACTCGAGCTTTATCTGTTGGTTAACATAACTAAGGTCAAACAGAGATAGTAGAAGTAACAGTATTACATAGTCTTCTCAATTTGAGAAATATTGTTAAACTTCAATATGGACACTCCACTTTGACTATAGTTAAATCATGGCATGACATCCATTTAATGACATAGTTGGGTCTGAGTTAAAGTATTGGAAGTGGAACAGTATTCAATAGAGAATTCATCCCCTTATTTAAACGACGTTAGTGCTATGGTAATTGTTGTCAACTCCAAGTCAGAGTCTTTGGCTAGAGCTATTTGATTAATAGTAATTGTTATTTTTGAACGAAGGACATTTTGTTTGGATCATTCAAGTTGAATGTTGACGATATTGGAATTTTGACC
Organism: Allium cepa; assembly: GCA_030765085.1. Lineage (NCBI taxonomy): Eukaryota > Viridiplantae > Streptophyta > Magnoliopsida > Asparagales > Amaryllidaceae > Allium > Allium cepa. The sequence continues at coordinate 1,051,994,927 of CM060941.1, forward strand.
AAAACCAAATTCCATAAGTCTAATGTGAGGTAGTTTTAAGGAAGAGAATTAGTGTAGATTATCGTTACTATCGGCTACCACTTAAAATAGTAAAGTTTAATTTTACCAATAAACGTAAGGGATAAATTCAGCCAAGCCCTCACATCTATAAGTTACATAACTACATTGGTTGATTCTCTAAAATATTACATGATTTAATTGACTTATAATTATAATAAAATAATTAATATTTATGGCATGTTGATTTTTATTTTATTTAATGTATCAGATGCCACTAATATTTTCTAGGTGGTAATAGTAATTAGTTAGGTGCGTATATAAAAGTTATATACAAAAACACACAAAAAAATGATATTCGATATCGATGTGCATTTAAATTTGATTTAAATGTGATAATTTCTAATGGATTTGAAATGATTTAAGGCCAATGCAGCCTTATCTTAGGCCGGCTATAGAAAACCAAGGGATGGGGTTAAGATTAAAAAAGTTGGATCGAGGTTCGATAATAGAGATGGAGTAACCAAGAAGAGAATATCTCCTTTTCTATCTATATATAAAGCCAAACTACCCCTCATTGTCGAGGTCGCACTTTTTTCCCTCCCTCTCCTCTATGATAGCTTCCATTTTCAGCCCCGTTAGGCCAAAAATATTAGAACCAAACATAAAATAAAATTAAAAAGTGGATCTTCAAATAGTTTCAAAGCTAGAAGCTCGAATGTGGATGGAATCTAGAAAATTTTGCCAATCAAGGTGCAAATCTAAGGCAATAATTTTGAGGTAACATCCAATGATCTATGGTTGATATGCTATCATGTTAACATAGATAGTTAATGTATTTGAATGAATTTATATGCATAGTAGTTGTCATGTTTAATTATATTATTATGCATATGTATATATTAGTATAAATCTACAAATTTCATTATCTACCAGTTCTGTTTGTTTCAATTAATAAAAACTTATATTACAATTTCAAAATCAAGGTCAGATTCACATCCCAATGTTGTAGCCTTGGTCGTTGGGGCTGCCAGGTGCCCATCATCGATGGGAATTCAAAGCTACACTCCATCTTACCCATCACCTCCTCCATCATCGATCAATGCCAACCCTAGCTCACTACCTACAAAATCAACCATCCCTGCACTCGATCGAACCCCACTTTGAACATACCACAGTGAAACCCTCAACCACCCAAGTTCAACGAATCCAAAATCATACGGTTTCGTGAACTACAGCCCACGATTTAATTGATGGAAGAAGAAATAGAGTGGGGGCAGGAAAATTTAAAAATAAAGATAAAGATGTAAGTTAGATTTAGGTTTAAGATTTGATGTGCATTTATAGGCAAACAACAACAACAACAACAACAAGAATAATAATAATTTGTTCTTTTATATTTTACGTTGCATGTTTCGAGCCCATACGATCACACAACGTGCCCGATCATCATGAAATCGTCGGCGTACAAATATTCATTATTCTGAATCCAATGGCACTGGTTTCATCAAAATCTATGACAGTTCCCCGAAATGATAATTTCAACCATTAACTAAAATGAATTATTTTTAAAACAATTTTACTCACCTTAATTACAAATTAAAATTTACAAAACCATTTATTATTTAAACAGAATTTAAATATGCTTTCGAAATCATTTTTTTTCAAATTAAATCCAAAATTCAGTTATTTAAATAACTCTAATATTTAATTCTAAACCATTCAGAAATCTAGGTCTTTACATTCTTCCCCCTTTAAAGTATTTCACCCTCGAAATTTCGACACAAACAACAAAAGCAACAATCACCCATCAATACCAAACGGTATTGCAAACCAAGAAACAATCACCCAACAATACAATACCATATTTCAATCATTAGCAAACAAGCTCATAGTTTTCCCTAGTTCAGAAACCCATCATCACACAATGATGACAAACAATCTACTAAGCGTTACCTTACGCTTATCAACCTAGGGTATTACTCACTCTACCATCCATGCTACCTCAAACAATTTAAAGAGTCGTCACTAAACTCCCTACAAGCCAACATACAGAGTATATAATTATACCAAATCCCGTATGAAGTACATATACCATCCGTACACCATACTAAATTTGATCACTAGCTTGATCACACAAATTTCACTTTCAAACTAGCATAGATCAATTGACCTCTCTAGTGCCGATTCCTTTCTAGTTCCTTGATTAAAAACCTCTGTTCTCCTCACATAGTCATATACTTTGGTAGAGAGCTTCAGGATCATATCAAAAATCCATATCAAGTGTTCACTGTTGAGAATTGAGTGAAAAACCTACCTCAGACTGGTGTCAATCACCTCGAAATCATATGCTCGAACCCTAGATAAAGGAGTGATATACGAATAAAATAATCTACGTACAACTTATGTATTCTATTTAATTGGTTTTTTTAATTAAACCAATTTACTTTCCATTTTTAATTCACATTCAATTTCACTTAGCATTTCCTACTCAATACTAAAACCATATATGAACCATTTCATAAAATTTACTTCAAGTTATTTAAACATTATATAAATTAAGTTCATACTCATATAATACTCCACTATATCATCAGAGTATATACAAAAATATCCAACTCATTATACTTAACATTGATATTCAATTAATTTAAAAACTTGGTTAAAATACTATCTTTCCAAATTAAGCGTTATATTAAACTTAACTTTTATAAATACTTAACTTTGATTTCCTATACAAATTCTAAAGTTTCGACTGCCTATAATTATTGAAATTCCATTTCATTATAATAATTGAAAACTATCACCAAACACATCAATTATGATGCACATACCATCCAATCATGATGCATAAGCTATATGTGTCCATAATATAACATAACCATAAAATTGATAACTAAACACCCGATCTTATCTTAAATCATTTTGAAATATATATACTTATAACATTTGTATAACAAATGATACTTTTGGGATATAAATCAAAATCTGTTTTACTACAACAACTCTGTAGTATCCCCCACTCTGAGACCCGAAAATAAACGCCGATGATGTTACAGTCATCATTAAAATCATTTTCCAACGATAAAAGTGAGTTCAGTACATCCAAACCATGCCTTTCAGACATAACCAAAATCATTTCCAAAACGGTATCAGATACTTTGTAAATATTACTGAGTACCATCATGTCAATTTCATAAACCAATTCTCAAATATTTACTTCAAAAATAATAAGTGTTATTTTTTAAAATCTTAGAAAATCAATTTTTAAGACATTGGGATTTAGGTCTTCAAATTTTCAGTTTAACTCCTTTTTTCATACTTATAAACTATGTTTTATAAACCATATTTATATAATTCACTTTCTTATATAAACTCATTATGCAAATGTTTATTCCAATATATCTTCCTTCCATTAAGACGATAATAAATAGCTTTTATTTAATTTAAAATTTAACCCAACATTATTGCCAAACGTTTTATAATCAAACTGCAAAGCTTAATTCACAAGGTGTTCGTTTCAGTGCTCCCACAATTTACTATCTGCCCAACCCATGTAGTGAAAAGGTAAACTTGCTCATAAAAATGGTCAAGCACACAAATTAAACAACAAATGATAATATTAGAATATTATCATTTCCTAATAACAAACATCCCATTAATAACTGTATCATTTAATGAAATTTATTCTTTTATATATCAAATATAATCTAAGGAAAAATTATTTTATTTACTAATTTCGAAAACAATACTATGTCGGTTTGCCCAGTCCAAATGTTTAGAGACCTCTGTCAATAACGCTAGCAACACATATTGATCAAAATCCATAAGCCACTCTACAAACCAATCAACGCAATACAAAACATTTTTATAATAATAACAAATACGCACTCTCATACATATACACTCAACTCATAATAAGGTATTCCATTATCCTATCTCTTAATGAATTATACCCACAAAGCTAAAGTTCTCGCTTAACCTCTTCTCTGATACAAAATGTAATAACCCATCCTTTCGACCACTGAATTTCAGCGATAATACATCCACAGTATTCACATGCCGAACACCCAAGTGACAGAAAGGCAAATTGTCAGGGTAAATAAAAAGAAAAAAGAAATAGAACAAGAAAGAAAAAACAAAATACCAGAATCTCACATGCGGAATGATAAAATATAATATCTCAATTGGTCTTTACCAAAAAGAAACGTTTAAATACCTATATTAATCAGAAAAAACTAACCTATCATTACCCTAGATAGTTGTAGCATCCTATCCTGATAAATGCTGATAGATACAAACCAAGTAAAGTAGCAGAAATAAGGTATGGTAGGAAATCATCCAGCTTCTCTTTAAGAGCTCTAATGAGCCACAGCTAAATCTAAAAACATATTCAAGCTGACTCGAGCACTAAAACAATAACACCCGAATCAGTCAGGTAAACAAGCATAAGAAACTCAAATCACATTGATTTATTATATCTCAAAAACCCTTCAAAGTAAGGTTACTTGTAAGACCACGCCGCCAATAAACACGGGCGAGTTTTTACGTTGTGATAAGCAAATCATTTCTATTATAAAATCCAATGATAATATAATAATGTCTTAGGTGTGAAATCTAAATAATCACACAACTGCGATGCAAGTGAGTGTACGTCTCAACAATAATAGGTATACAATCACAACCACTAAGGCATGTTCGCTAATTGTGTAGGATTCCCATGGAAATGCCCTCAGTACCTCAAGAACGTTCACCCGCATAAGGATCATAGATATCCTTCTAAAGTGTCTTACGTCTCTGGTGAATGTATCATAGGAAAACATAACTGGTCTTGCAAAGACCCGATGCATCGCTTCCTCGTGCATATCCTAATAGTTATCTCTAGAAATGGAGTCACATGCACCTTATGGATTTGCCAACTCTACTGGCTATGTCTCCTATCTCTGGTTTTAGTTATACCGATGATGAGGCTACGTTTGGCATTCTAGCACACAAGTTACCAATCGAGCAGATGTTCAACACAGGCTCCAACTCAAACAGACCTCGAAATCACATATGGATTCTCATATCTCAACAGATCTTGGAATCACACATGGATTCCTCAAGGGATCCCAGAATCACAAATGGATTCACATACCTCAACAGGTCTCGAAATCACACATGATCCCCACATCCTAAATAGATCACAAACAAGTATATGTGTTCGAGCATCCCAAAAAGATCTTGAATCTCCACATAGATTCCAGCATCATAAGCCAATAATGAACCAATTACGAAGAACCATGAACCTCTCCCAAAGCATAGAACGTGTATATGGTTTTGGAGTGGTTACGGTTTCAAGTCATCTCATATAAGTACACACCTCCGCTTACCAGGTGCTCCAAAACCAATCAATCGATTTCTTAGTAATCTCAACTTTGGTTCTATGGGAAATAGACAGACAATACAAAAGATCGAAGATCGCCTCCTAACTTTTTGAGTGGACAGATTTCCTTATCATTTATTTAGGAGAGCAAAAAGAGTTTATACGTACAATATAGCATAACAAAGGATAACTGTACCATATAATTCTCGTGTTTCTTCTAGATATTTCCAGAGTGTGTTTGGTCAAATCAAATAACAATGAGAATGATCGCATATGGGAAACTAACTCCTGAATACTGTATAACACACAAAGCATGATCGAAACAAACAAGCACGATGAAGTCATATAAATGACTTCTAATCCCCTTCTTAATTAATCTTCCTTTATTTTTTAAAATCCTCTTTTATTACTAAAACTCATTTTACTCAATAAACTCTTTTATAAATGAAACTTCATTTTTTTAATTAAACTTGCCATTTAATTAAAATATCACTATTCATTTCAACACGTTTCGTTACTCTCAAAAGTATTCATATACTTATCCAAACCATTTAAGTATATTCACAAATCAATTTCAAAAGGATTAAGATAAATGTTGCTCAAACATTGTCACTACAAACCGTAAACTTTTCACTTTTGATTATCTTTAAAACATTCTCTTCAGAGATCGATTTACATTCATAAGTATAATCAAAATGCGTTAAAGGCGAATGTTATTAATGCGTTGCCACCATAAACCCAAGACCAATTTATACCTATTATTCTCTTTAAAATTTCATTATTAAAGATCTAAGTTTTTTCCAAAATCATTTAACAATATTTTAACACTTCAAAATATTAGCCAACGATTTTAAAAAACAAATGTTTCTAAAACACTACTAACAACAAACCCCCAAAACTCTTTACTTTTTCAATATCTTTAAAACTCCACTTTAATGATCCAATCACTTTTCAAAAGTATAATTAAATGGGTTAAAATAAATGTTGCCCAAACATCGTTACTATAAACCCAAAATCACTTTTATACTTGCCATTTACTTTAAAACATCGATTTAAAGCTTTATGTACTTCTTCACTTATCGAACAGGGCTACAAAACTTTCTAATCAATTTATAGATCAATCCATCATTACATAAGTGTCTTAATCTAAAACTCCTTTTTATTCTTTACAAATATCACACTTCCTTTTTAGAACTTCTAAAAGTATTAAAATATCTTTCAAAGGATATATATGTATGTGTCTGTGTGTGTATATGTGTATATATGTATGTGTGTATATATGTATATGTGTACTAATTTATTTATAAAACTAAGATATTTATTAAAATATTATTAACCATTTGTAAAATATAAAATCCTTTTATTTATTAAATCAATCATTAACAATCTGTAGTTTACATACTAAAAACATACTTTTCTACTACTTATACTATATTCTAATGCCTTTAATTTAAAACACCCCTTTAAAACCTGTTTTATAATTTAAATCCATCATTTTATAAATCCATAAATGATTTTCAGAAATATATTTAAACCTTGTTATTTTTCGATAATAGGCACGCTATCACTACTTATTAACAATAAAAGAAGCCCTAGGATGTCTTCCAAAGTTAAGTTCGAAATTGTAGATCACAACGATTTCAAAGTGCATCCATCGTGACCTTTTCACTTTCAATATTTACAACTTGCATTCCAATTTCTACAAATATCCAACCAATTCCTCTATGTCGAATACACCAAAACATGTATATCCAAATATATACATACATACATATATATATACACATACACACACACATATATATATATATATATATTTCCATAATATATCAAATTTAGATAATAAATGTCAAACATTAGGGATTCCAAAGCACATTTATAACAACTATGTCGTTTTAAACATTTATAACTCACCACTTTTCACAAAGCGATATTAAACATGTAAACAAGTAGTTTGGGCTACAATACATGTTATAGATGATCAAAAGAGATATTATACTCAATAATAATGTTTTCACTTGTTTTACAAAACAAAGTGGAGTCCAAAAGTAATAACTTGCATTTCTCGTTATGCGGTTTAGATTTTTATACAACAATAATTGTATACACAATAATAATCAATCAACTGGTGTGTAAAACTCAACCAAGTTTCGGTCAATGCTTACGCATTTTCAAATAGCACAAAATTGAATGCTATTCAATTTTGACTAAAATTTCCACAAGCTCCAAACTCGACAAAATCAACCCAAGTCATAGAGAATCCCGATACAAGCACAACGGGCAAAAACATCGCCTCGATTGGACCTCGTATGTAAAAGCTTCGAGCTATATAAGGATTTGGATTAAAACTTTAATTAAATTAATTAATTAATGCACTAATTATAACTTACCACTAACCCCTTCGCTCATCATCTCCCTCAAACCCAGCTGTATCACTATGCACCACATATCCATGTACATACAACCTAAGACTGCCCGCTTCCCTCTCCGATTCCTACACCAAAAATCAACGATATCGCATGTCGTCCTTGCTAACCATTCCCTCTCCACATGCTCGACACATCAACCCATAAATTGCCCAACCTGATTGCCTATTCCCATTTTCAACCTACTACCGCCATTCACTATCCAAAATCACTCAATGCCTCTGCCACTCGAAGCTCCTCTCGTTGCCACCATCGTTTATCTCTTCGTGCCATGTACTCAACCATGGCATCACCTCAAACCCCGACCAAACCCTTCATTTTTCAACCTGTATCCCACTAAAGGACAAACCAAGGCTGGACTTCACCTCCCAATGTTGGAGCCTTGGTCGTTGGTGTTGGCGGTGCCAATTGCTAAGGTGAGTACAATGCTACACTCCATCTCACACATCACCTCCTCTATTACCAATCAGTGCCAACCCTAAATCATTGCTTACAGAATCGGCCACCTCCAAACTCAATCGAACCCAGCTTCGAACATACCAAAGTGAAGCCCTAGACCACCCGAGTTCAACAAATCCAAAATCAAATGGTTTCATGAACTATAGCCCACGATTTAATTAATAGAAGAAGAAAAGAGTGGTAGCAAGAAAATTTAAAAAGGAAGAGAAAGAGGGAAGGTGGATTTAGGTTTAAGAGTTCATGTGTATTTATAGGGAAATAATAATAATATTATATTCTTTTATATTTTATGCTGCACATTTCAAGCCTGCACGATTACACAACGCGTCCGATCGTCACGAAACTCGTTGTCGTACAACAATACATCATGTCAGATCCAATAGCACTGGTTTGGTCAAAATATGAGACTATTCCCTAGAATGATAATTTCTTCCATTAAGTAAATTGAATTATTTTTAAAATAATTTTAATCACTTAAATTATAAATTAAACCTTATAATAACCATTATTATTTAAACAGAATTTAAATAAGATTTTTAAATCATTTTTTATTCAAATTAAATCCAAGATTTAATTATTTAAATAATTCCAATATTTAATTATAAACGGTTCATAAATCCAGTTTGTTACAGAAATAATTGTCTAGTGGGTGCCTTATTAGAAAAATGAAATGGTGACATTTAAAATTTCTAAAATTCATATGCTATGTAAATTTAACATAAATAAATTTGTACAACTAATATAACTGATAAAATGTTAATCAGTTAAATTATACAGTTGAACTGAATTAAAATAGAAATATAAAATATACTTGCCAAATTTTTACATGATGTTAATTCAAGCCCATTACAAATGCCTAATTATACATCTACTACATATGTTCATAACTAATGTATTTATTTTCCTTAGACTGCACATTGTCATCTATGAGTTTTGAACTCCATAAACAATACAAGTATAAAGATATTTGATCCATATTTAATCACATATAAAGGTTATATTGTGATAATTTGTAATATATGAAACCTCAATGAAATTAGTTCATTCAAAGTGAGCAAGTAAACCATAATGTTAGATCATGTATTTAATATGATTGACTATAGTTAGGATCTTTTTGGGTTAAATGTAACACTAGGCTAATAGCTACACGATGGTTTTAAGAATTTGATCATTGTTATCTGGGTTTTTAACCTAGTAGAATTGAAAGGAAGTTGGGACAGCTTCGTCGAGTCAGAACAGCTCAAGAGCCAGCCAACAAGACTAGAAGAACCAACCAAGAAGGATCAAGAAAAAGAAAGCAAAAACACGCTAAGGGGATCGCTAGCGATCCATCTCTTATGGATCGCTAGCGATCCATAATGTTTGCTAGTGGGTCCATCAATACTCTTACATCATGATCCAAGGTGCATTCTAGGAATGTTGGCTAAGTTTGATGGAATTCCATACTAGTTAGATCGAGAAGTGAGAATTCGTCTAATTCAATTAGCAGTTCGATACAACCAGTGTGCGGATCATCATCAAAACAAGGCAACAAGCTATGGAATTTACATGGAGAACACCAACATGAGGCAACAAATGTAATCCAAAATGCAAAGTCCAAAAATACTCTAAGTACATGGATCGCTAGCGATCCATGCATTATGGATTGCTGGTGATCCATATAATTATGCCAGATTGCCATGGATTTTAAAGAAGAGGATAAAAGAAAGCATCACAAGCAATTGGATTGTCAGCAATCCAAAAGCTATGGATCGCTAGCTATTCATGGCCTAGTGATTCATAGCCTATGGATCGCTAGTGATCCATCTAATTGATTTGGCTCGTTGTAAAACTTCCAAGGCACCTTCGTATGGTCGTTTGCAACCATCTGGCAAGTTTTCCTAGCCCAATAGCTTTCCAACCCCTGTAAATACAATCCTATTTGTAGCATAAATAGGGGCTTCTGGACTAGTTGCTGAAACTCTGTAGAAACTACTCTTCATGCTTCTTCTCCCATACAACGGGTCATCTACAGGGTTCACAGTGATTCTCCAGTGAACTCTAGCATTAGTGACTTGATCCCATTTACATAATTAAATTGCATTGAAATCAAATTCAACTAGTAATAGCAGTCGGTCAATAAGAAAAGTTATAAAGTGGACGTAGGCTTCGTTAACAGTCGAACCACAATAAAAATCTCTTATCTTTTTTACTTTATCTGTGAGTGATTACTTCTTGTCTCTATTTGATTTTCCTTTATAAGCAGGGCTAGTGCTTTCACACTCAATCCAGGGTGTTGATCTACTTTTTTGGTTGGCATTTTGGTGCTTTCAATGAGAATTCAACTTAAGCTTAGAACTAGCTATCTACTTTGGATCAGATAAGTCCAGAACTTAGGTCCTCAATCTTTGATAAAAAGATCTACTGCTACGAATCAGTGGTTTCGGGAAGAAAGAGAATTGCTTCTGGAAGATCTATAGAGGCGATAATAACCGGAGAAGAGATGAACCATCAATAGACCGAAGTAAATGATGCCAGTGCAGAAGATCATGTGCCAGGATCCTCTAATCAACACGAAGTTGTTAAAAGAGATGAATTAAATAAAATGGTTAATGAAATCAATCAGAAAATGGAAAGCGGCTGAAGAGCTCTTATGGATAAGATTAATGCCCTCTTGACCTTACAATCACATCTTGCTACAAGAACCATGGCAGAACCTGCAGCTGCCATAGAACAAGAAAATTCTACCATTTTCGGTCTAAACAGAAGAAACGGGAAGTAGCCGCAAAAAGGAGTGATAGTTGGAACCATGGAAACCAACATAGAAGGAAACACAAGTACTCCACCGACCGCAAGACAGCCAGCTATAAACTTCCTAGGAGCGAAGACCCCATAAGAGGATATAGCCATGAACCTCTCCGACTCGGAAAATGGAGAGCAATTTAGTAGCGGTAAGTTAGAAGAAAATACCAATGCATTCGATAACACTAAGAATGTCCAAACTGCCCCAATCAGGCTAACTACAAGCCAACATAATCCCAAGGGAATGGCTCTTCCAAAGATAGGAGAGCCTAGGCTTCAGCCCACCCACCAAGTCTGTTTACAACTCGATGTAGTGACTGATAGCCGACCCCTAGACTACCAGACATCCGAGGCATATATCGTGGATATAGTCAAGCGATTGATGGATGAGAATAAAAATAGAAGAGTTGATGAATGGGGATCCACTCCAAGTCGGACACCCTTCATTGATGAGATCTTCAATGAGCGGTACCTAGAAAAGTTCACTATGCCAACTATTCCATCCTTTGACGGAACGAAAGACCCAAAACCCATCTATAAAAGTACAGTTGGTACATGGGTGGAGTGAATGCTTTGGATGCTATTCAATGTAGATGTTTTCTAACTTTTATGGAAGGAATTGCCTCCATGTGGTTTGCTAGGCTTCCGCCAAGATCCATCTCCACTTTCGATCAACTAGCAGCAATATTCCTTGATCAATTCAGACTACACACAGCGCAGCCTAAATATGTAATGTCCTTGTCCGGTCTATTACACGGATGAAATGAATCTCTGATGTCCTTCATGAACCGGTTCAACACTGCAGTGATGGAAGTAAGCAATCCGAACGAGGATATGCTTTTTATGGCTTTGGTCCATGCCATCCACCCTGAAACTAAGTTCGAAAAATGGATTAAAATGAAACAGCCTACCATTAGAAAGGACATCAATCATAAAGCGAGTGAATACTTGAGATTGGAAGAGGCGTAGGAGTTAGAAAGAAAGTCTACTGGTTGCAACTGATAAACATTAGGCAGAGTGACATAGCGATGAACCAGAACATAAATGCCACTGGGACCTATGAAGGAAGTACATGAATAGGCAGAAAACATTAGAGGAAAAACCGAAATTCCAACAAACGTAATGGTAACAATAAGCGAGTAAAAGGCTTCAGGCTCGAAGATTACACCCCGCTCAATGATACTTCGAAAAACATCTACCTTGCAACATAGAGGATAGAGGACTACAAGAAACCCCCTTAAAAGGAAGCAACTGAACAACGGAAGTGCTCCGAGAAGTTTTGTTGCATCCACGAGATGCATGGCCACAGCATTAATGAGTTCCATCACCTAAAGAACTAGATTGAAGAGCTGATCTGAGTAAACAAGCTGTAACAATACGTGAGAAAATCATGAAATCCTGACCAACCAGTGGCTCCTCAATCTCGTAGGGATAAAAGAAACCAAGCTAGTACTAGTGAAGAGTGATCTAAACGAATGGACCAGAGACTCATCACTGGAACGATATCTTGAGGACCTCATTCTACACAGAGGAGTTGGGGAGAAATGGAGCTGTATGCAGCTCATTGAAACACCCTCCGAAGGTTCATGCCTCGCGATCAAAGACGGAGCCCCTGACAAGCAGTAGAAAACTCTGAACGATGATATATCATTCCGAAATCGGAATACTGAAGTGATTGAAGCGCCAATTCTCGATCCCATGGTAGTGATAGTAGGGATCGGACCCGCTATGGTTAGACGAGTTTTGGTTGACATCGGTAGTTCAGTGAATATTCTTTTCAAATGCACCTTTGATCAGATGAAGATCAACATGAAAGATGTATCTGCTTTCCAAATAAAAATTCAAGGATTCACCGGCGAACCTAAATAGCCCATCGGGACGATTGACTTTCTTATAGAACTTGGGGAAGGCGACTAAAGAGTCAACCTCGTCCAAACTTTCGTGATTGTAGACGAAGCTTCCGTATACATTCTTAGGACGAACCATGCTGGCAGATTTCAGAATTGTTTTGGCCCAATGATGCCTTACCTTGAAACTCCCAATGGTGAATGGAACTAGGGCGATCAAAGGAGATGAATATGCCGCCAGAGAATGTTACATCATAGAACTATGCGAATCTAAATGAAAGGAAAAAGGGAAGGATGTGGGTAAAACTCTCCACATTCACGAACCTACCAAATAGCTACTACAGAGCCGCCCCTGGCTTGGTGACCATAGCTAATTAGACAAGGCTTAGACCCTAGAAAGTAGAGTTCAGAGGAGGATTGTGCAGCACCGGCAGAATTGGTGGTGTCTACTTCAGTCAACATGGATGACCTGACACGAGTCTTGAAAATTGGATTGCACCTTGGAAACAAGATGCAATTAGAACTCACTAGATTTCTTCCTGCTAACTAAGATGTGTTCGCTTGGACACATTCTGATATGTGTGGGGTATCACCGGAAATTGCATACCACACACTCAATATTGATCCTAGGTTTATGCCAGTAAAGCATAACGGCACAGCCTGGGCCCGAGCATTTCAACGCATTGAGAAAAGAAGTAGACCTATCCATGATGCGACCTATCCAGAATGCATATCTAACCTGGTTTGGTCAAGAAGTCCAACAGGAGTTTGCGAACTTGCATCGACTACTCAGACTTAAACAAGGCATGCTCGAAAGATAGTTTTCTACTATCCAAAATTAACCAGCTTGTAAACGAGATAGTTGGACATGAACTACTATCATTTATCGACGCATACTCGGGATACGACTAGATCTTGATGCACGAACCTAACCAGGAGAGAACCAGTTTCATCACCAATTGAAGATTATACCACTATAGGGTACTGCCATTCGTTTTAAAGATCGCAGGGGAAGCCTACCGAAAATTAGTAAATGCCATGTTCAAGCGTCAGAACCGAAAAACCATGGACGTCTATGTAGATGACATGTTGGTGAAATCACGAACAGTATCCAATCACCTAGATAATCTTGCCGAAATGTTTGAAATACTTCGAAAATATAGAATGAAACTTAATCCACTCAAAAGTCGCTTCAAGGTAACCACCAGAAAGTTCTTGGGATTCATAGTGAGCGGAAGAGGCATTGAATCAAATCCATAGCAAATAACTACCCTACGAGAAGTCCAAGCCCCAAAAAACAAGATGGAATTACAAAGCATGAATGCGAATCTTGTAGCACTAAGTTGGTTCATCTCAAAAGCCACTGATAAATATATACCATTCGTTGATGCGTTAAAGAAAGGAAAGAAGAACTTTGAATGGGATGGGGCTTGTCAAACCGCGTTCATAGAGTTGCTACGACATATGGAAACCCCACCGATCCTATCAAAAACCAGTAGACGAAGAGGACTTGTTCATCTACTTAACATTCTCATCTCATGCGTTGAGTGATGCTCTTGTATGTGAAGAAGCTGGAATCCAGCAACTCGTACACTACATTAGCAAACGATTCACTGGAGCCGAGAAAAATTATCTTAAATTGGAAAAGATAGCATACTGCATCTTGATCGCGTCTAGGGAGTTACGACCGTATTTCCAGGCGCACCTGATCAAAGTACTGACCGATCAATCTGTAAAGCAAGTATTGTACCGACTCAAGACTTTCGGGCGACTCCGCAAATGGAATATCGAATTAAGCCAATATAAAATCAGTTACCATCCGAGTAAGGCAATCAATGGGAAAGCATTGGTAGATTTCATCGCCTAATTTACCATATGGGATGATGATGAAGAAATACCACTGGAAGTGGAAACACAATGGAAACTCTTCATCAATGGCCCGTCTAATAACCTCTACTCAAGGGTAGAGATAGTGCTTGAAATCCCAGAAGGATGAGCCATTTGCTACGCCCTACGCTTGGAATTCCCTATGACAAACAATGAAGCAGAATATGAAACATTGATAGCGGGACTGAAAGTCATAAAGGAACTCGGAATAAAGTCCGTTCACACCTACGGCGACTCTCAACTAGTCGTCTGCATGGTGAAAGGTGAATACTAGGCTCGAGGAGAACCTTACCCCATATCTATCTAAAGTGCGGAGTTGCTGAACGACATCGAACATTACACCATAACTCACATCTTAAGGGAGAAAAATGTGAAGGCTGACTACTAAGATAAACTGGCCAGCTCCGGAGAAGCTCTATCATTTGGAATAGTCCCGATTGAGACCCGACCACTCTAAGTATAAGCGAAATGGATATCAACTTGATTTTTGAAACCACTGTTAAACCAGAAACATGGATGATGCCAATCAAAGACTACATGATTACAGGAACTATTCCTATAGATAGGAACAAGCAAAAAAAGCTTCTCCATAAGGCACCATGATTTATAATAAAAAAATGGGACACTCTCCCTACGGGGGTCTCTACCCTCTTGCTCGAATGTGTGACCCACGATGATGCTCGATGCATCCTGAAGAATTTTACGAAGGTGACTATGGAGACCATACCGGTGGGAAAACCCTTGCAATAAAAATCTTTTGGTACGGATATTTCTAGCCAATGGCAAATCGCGATGCAGCAGACTATGCTACACGATGCGACCGATGCCAAAGATTTAGCAAGATCAAAAGAGCTCCCTCAATAGAACTAACACACTTGGTCAACCCATGGTCGCTCGCAATATGAGGAATTGATCTAATTGGCGTATTGCCAATAGCTAAAGGAGGGGCTAAATATGCTATAGTTGTCGTCGACTATTTCATAAAATGGGTTGAAGCGGAACCGGTGGCCACCATTACCATAAAGAAAGTCATTAATTTTGTTACTAAAAAAATTATTTACAGGTTTGGTATGCCAAAGAAAATCATCACTGATAACGAAACCTAATTCAAAAGCACGGAGTACAAAGACTTATGTAAACGCTTTTGAATCGAGAAGAGCTTTTCCGCGGTCGCTCGTCTGCAAGCAAACAGGAAAGTGGAAGAAATGAACAAGATCATCAAGTCCACCATCGAAAAGTGGCTAGCTAAGTCTAGGGGGAATTGTGCTGGCGAACTTCCACTCGCACTATGGGCTTACAGAACAACACACAAAGCAACAACCAGGCATACCCTGTTCGCCTTGGCGTATGGTTCTGAAGCAATGATCCCTATCGAACTAGAAGTCCCCACTCATCGAAAAAAAACTTCAATCATAGGCAAAATGACCACCTCTTACTCGATTCGCTTGATACAATTGGCACGATGAGGGAAGAAGCTAGGTTGTGGACCGCTGCTCACCAAAAAAGGTTGCACGGTACTTCAACTAATAACCGTTGATGGAATTCAAATTCCCCGAGCATGGAACGACGAATCCCTACGCCGTTAGTTTATTTGAAGCTTTCTTAGGTACTCCCTATTTTTTAGCAAATAAGCCATCTGGGATACCGGGGACGTTGTAAATCGAAAAAAATTCCTAACTTTTCGTAATAAAATTGCTTTGCTTTCTAAACCGATAAAATTGCATTCATAAAGTAACGTGTTGAGTAGACGGGGTTAAATCGACTCAAAATTATACAATCGCTGATTACGATAGCGGAATCATGCTCAAGTATGCTCCACTTACCTGTCGGGTCGACGAAAGCAAATCGACTCAAACCACTGGATCGGCAAAACCCAATCCTCGCCTTTTTAAGAACCGATGTTGCTCCGATAGCATTGGGAAGGCCCAAATCATAGCTGCGCATCCCATAAGCCATGCAATACTTTTTTGAGCTGTGGAATCACGCTATTGAAGAATAAAATCCTCACATTTCCCGACGTTTGGTAACATCGAAAAGTTCCAAACTATTTTGGTCGACGGATCATATCGATCCGAAAAGCTACGCATACTCTTAAGTACTCGTATTACCAGGAAACTCATCCATTGCAGGAATAAAATTCCCGCTATCGGGAGAAATGGTAATGAATCCAACAATATCAAACTACTACGAGTCAGTAGAAAATTCCAATTGTTGAATAACAATAAATTTAAAATGAAGCCATACAAATCATAAGTTCCTAAAGATAGGAACCACAAAATAGATCCAATCACAGACATCCGAAAATTACTTGGATCAACCGTCATTTGTCAAATATTCGAAGTAAACAGCCCTGTGAAATGGGGGCACACACCAATGCTCAAGTAAAATCCACAAAAACAAAAACACGTCATAGTTCTGTTAATCCAGACAAAGAATTTTGGTGGTAACCACGGGATTAGATAAAATAAAATAGCAGTAAATGAAAGTGACATAAGTGCATAAAACGCAAATACGTACACATGTAAAGTTACAATCAAAATGTCAACATTATATTACTTACAAGTTTTCGGTACAAAGTCAAAATGTGGGGGCCATACCCACACAATATCGACCAATAAAAAGAAAAAATACAGATGCTACAGCAATCAAAGCATCATCACTAGAGAATCTCCGTCACCAGAACCTTCGTTGAAATCATCATCACTAGAGAAGGAATCATGACTACTCCTACTCTCAACTTTACCCTTCTCTTTTTCTATTTCCACTGCAGCCTTACCCTCTCACTGCTTGAACTATTCTTCCCCTTCCTATGGAATTGGCAGCACTTTGACCGAACAGCCGACTTCAGTCGTGACATTCCTTCCCTCTTGAGTTTCTTCAATAGACTCGCCAGATATGCCTTCCTTTTCTTAAAAAACACCCTCTTCAGAGCCATGTGATAAAGAAGTGGAGTGTGTTTGAATTTTGGAACAAGAAGGAGGCAGGACTTCAACCACTATGGAGGATCTCCCAGGACGCAATAGCCTATATCAGAGCAAATTTTCGTTCGTTAGCAAAAATTTAACTAACCTCTTCCCGGCATCTACGGCCTTCAGGGTATGGAAAATTTGGTCGAGTGATAAGGTCTTTATTCGTCCATGGAATAATTGTAGGGAGTATTTGACCTGTTAAAATTCCCGTAGAGACGTATCGAAGCTCAATAAGTAAAGAAGAGAACTTACCGCCCATTTTCCAAAGGCGGTTATACCCTTCGGGGCATCTTACAAAGAAGTTTTAAGTCTTGAATCGGGATGGATTGCTTTGAAGTTGTAGCATGATCTTGCGATTCCTTTGGGGCACGATGACAGCAAGAAAAGGACACTCGTCTCTCCTCTGAAATAAGAGAAAATATCTCAACTCGTCAAAATTCGGGCATGATTAAATGTCCGCATAAACAAAACGTGTAGGCAAGTCAAGATTGCATATCTATTAGGGTGAATTTGGAACGGGACAATTTCCAAGTTTGAAAGAGTTTCTCTCAAGAATTCATTAAAGGGAGGCATTGAAGCATTTAAGCACATGTACCAGTGGTAAGCAGTATGTCCCGGAGGCGGCGTATGGGCAAAATCATTCTTTTTCGGAGGGTGCACATCATCCACCAGAAATGCCATGTTGCAAGCAAATGTTATGCGGAACAATAGCAGAAATTACGGAGGAAGCTCTCTTTGGTGGATTAAGAATTCTAAAATTCGGAGGAGTCCAGTTCACAACCGGGCCAATTGGGACTAATTGACCGTAGTCGGCTCACGAAGCAGAAGAGGAAGGTAACAGATGATGATTCAGCTTCTGAAAGTGATGTACTTCCTCCATTCCACTTATGTTGAGAAGATGGATACTTCATTCTATACAATAGAACTTGCATCCAGTGCGGTTAGGTAATTCTATCTTTAACTAAAAATTCCCCTACAACACTTGAATTTCGAAGGAATATCATATTACACTGGCATGTTGGATTTCAAGCATATATAGGGCAAGTGCGGTGTGTTATCTATGGGGGGTGAATTCGGTATCCTGAATACTATGAATGCTCTATCCCATGTAGATAGTTCGCTCACAGTAAAGAATGAAAAGGGATTTTCGTATAATTTTTTTAAATTATTTCTTCAACACTTGCCCGTTATCGATCAACGATCGATAACGGATCCGTTATCTAAAGCGACACGGAATACTCTTTCCACTTCAGGTACACCGACTGTGCAATAATGAGACCAATCTAAACTCTCTGGAAGGCGATAACAACATAAGCTGCTTGCAAGGCACTATCTTAACCCATTATTTCCCTTCGAAAGGATTAAAACCAATTCGCGATACGTCATGTTCTATTAGCAAAGTAACTTAGTACAAGTTAATTTTGATTTTGTGGACAAGGATAGAAAAATATAATAAGCATCGAGCAAGGCCTGAGTGTCGTTCCATGAAGAACTCAAGACTCGATTTATTGTCTTCTTCCACAAAATCATGATCAATTTGGATTTTCCACACGTCACCAAAACAACCCCATTGTCAAATTGCAAAAAGAACGCCAAAATCAACACTCCCACCTATAATCAGGAATAAAAAAGAAGATACGAATAGACTTGGAACGACTGACGGCCTATGGTGAGAAGGGTCAGCAGCGATTTAAGGGAAGTTCGGCAGCGATCCAAAAGTAGGTGGGGTCGGCGGTGATCTAGAAGATGAGCTTTCAAGAGCTAGGTTAGAAGTCAAAGCGACGACGAACTTCGAAATGGTCAATGGCGAGATGCCCCAGAGGGAGATGGTCGGCAACAGTGATAAAAATGGATGGACTTAGGGTTTGGTTAAGTTTGGGTCGAATTACAAGTAACTAGCTCAGAACGTATGAGGAAGGTGCAGGCATAAGATAGGTCGGATCGATTGAGTTAAATATGAGAGTGGGCTTCAAAAAATGCTAAGACCTTGGATCACTAGCAATCTGTGGGCTTTGGATCGTTAGCAATCCATTGAATTACATCCGATCTCCCTCATATTTACCAAGCATGACCTACGTATTAGTAGCAAGCATCCTAAAGGTTAAGGAATCAGAAATGATTTGTGATAACAGGCAACGACAATCCGTGTTATAACTCTACGAGCAGTTGAACAGCCAAGCCAAATTCGTGTAATGGCCTTAACACAATCACTTGAACCTCACCAAAGGGGAACTCAAAAGTAGTTACTTCTAGAGCACGCCTTATTTCCAAGAAAGCATATTCTAGGGTGAAAATGTAATCCGAGATTTCAACCCGGCAAAATTCAAAGGATTTCGGGATAGCTTCGTCGAGTTAGAACAGCTCAAGAGCCAACCAACAGGACTAAAAGAACCAAACAAGAAGGATCAAAGAAAAAGAAAGCAAAAACACGCTAAGGTTATGGATCGCTAACAATCCATTTCCTATGGATCGCTAGCAATCCGTGATGTTTGCTCGTAGGTCCATTAATCCTCTTGCATCATGATCCAATGAGCATTCTAGGAATGATGACCAAATTTGATGGTATTTCAAGCTAGTCAGATTGTAATGACCCGTCATTCATTCCACAGAATGACGCATCATTATTAAGAAAGAAAGGGATAGAGAATAAAGAAATAAACAACATCAGAATCTCAATAGCGGAATGAATAAATTATATTAATAACATAAGTATTACATAGTATACAACCATTATCAGATTTACATAGATTATACATCTCATACTAGACAGTTATAAACACCCGTCAGTTATTAGAACTCAATACAGAGATACCAACACAGTGAAAAACTAAAATATCTACAATGTTGAAGCCTCCTGCTCCATTGCTCCTCCACAATTCGTCAAGGCTAACCTGAATCCCTTGGCTACTCGTAAAAATTTGAGTACCCAAGAGTTTAAGAAAACAAAAGATAAACTCCAAGTCAGATATGGGTCTGGTGTGAGTAACATGTTAAAGTTGCTTAACTTTGAAAAGCCTTTGAAAACAAAAGGTATCACATAAGACTCCCCACACATAAACATAGGTATGTTTTTACCTTACGATAACCAAAACATTTGATAGGAAATCCAGTGATATTATAATAGGGACTAGGGTTTTCAAATAAATAAGAAATAGCCGAAATTGTTACATTTATTAAATTCCATCATACATAGGTTTACAACCAAATCCGAGGGCACTTATTGGAGATTGGATTCCATACAATGGTAGGGTTACTAGGGTACCGCTCGTCACAGTACGGGGCCTAGATCACCGTACCGAGGATTACTCCCAATCCCCTGCAACACAAGGCCGGAACCATCCCTTGCTAGATAGTCCCGAACAAGACAACCCCAGTAATTGTCGCGACCAACTGCCCACACAGCCGAATAAAAAGGGGCCTCTAGAAAGGGGAAAATCTCGTCCTACTTGGATGCATCCACTTAGCCTTGCTGCACCTCCCCTGTTTTAGCCATTCCCGGTTAATGAGGCTTGAGGCTACGATTACCTTTATAGAACACATCTATCTTAGAATGCTCATCGTCCACCTGATGATGTTTCGAAAGCATTCAATCCATACAAGTTCGTTCCAGTTTCGAACGAAACCGAAGGCATTATCTCGTTACACTCACTTTGGAATCACCTTCAGAGTTAACGACGATAACCCTTGCACTCTGAAACATCTCCACTTGAGATTCACGACCTATGTGGTTTTTGGATATCCAAATCTAAAAACTCGATCCCGGTCTCATCGAAATCCAAAACGTATCTTTTAGGTCCAAGTTGTTTTAAAGTTAAAACAATTCAATTCTGTTATCTATATTCACACAGATAGATAATTCACAATATCATAATAGATAATCCACATTATCATCACAATAGATAATTCACATTATCATCACAATTCAACCAAAACATCCATATCCCACAGCATCACTTATCTCATATCTGAGATCTCAAACCATTCAAGGCAATCAATATCATCCATCCATACATAAGCAAGGATTAATTAATCACACTATCTTTAATTAATTTAAAATGAATTAAATTAATTACTTGCATTTCTAATTAATTTAAATTAAATTAATTACTTTCATAATTATAAAACTTTATTACATAACCATTAATAATTAAAAATCAAATAATTAATTATCCTCTAATTATCCACCTTAATTAATCATCCCTGATTAATTATCCTTTAATTACATTCATGTAATTATCCTTTAATTAATTTCACAAATTAATTTTCCTTAACCACTTATAGTAATTAACCTTTAATTATTGTATTAATTAATTAACTATAATTAATTACATTAATCCTTAATTAATTACATTAATTAATTTCTCATAATCAAATATCATTTATTAATTAATCTTAGTTAATCAACCCTTAATTACATCATTAATTATATAAATTAATGATCCCTAATTACATTTTTAAATAATTATTCTATTTGAATTAATTACATTAAGTAAATAAATCTTTAATTAAACCACAATTATTAATCACTCTTGATTAATCTCGTCCAGTAATTAACCACCCTTACTTACTGCATTAAATAAATTAATTACTACTTAATTACTTATCTATAACTAATCCCATGATTAATTACACAAAGTAATTAAACTCAAAATACTTCCATTAATAAATCACTATTCAATTAATTACCTCCAGTAATTATTCATTAATTACTTCCCTAAGTAATTATACTTATCAAATCATCATGTGATTATTCTAAACTAATTAAACTTAATTAATTAACTTAAACTAATCAAATTTATTTAATTAATTACCTTGAGTAACTAATTCCTTTAATTACTTTCATTAAGTAATTATATTTAAAATAATTCCACAAATGATTATCCTTAATTAATTAATCTAATTAATTATTAAAATTAATCACATTAATTAATCATTACATAATCCTTAGTTAATTATCTTCATTAACTATTAACAATTCTTTAATTACTTCTCTTAAGTAATTAAACTTAAATTAATTATTATTAATTACAAATTAATTAATCTCTTATAACCATTTAATTAATTACTAATTATTTAATTAATTAAGCGCTTAACTGTGACTTAATTAATCTTATTTACTTGATTAATTAATTTCTAATCATGAATTAAAAACCAAATCTTATCTAAGTAATGATTCTTAATTACAAATTAATTATTTCTTAATTAATTAACTTAAACCTTAATTAATTAATTAATTAATTTAAACCTTTAATTACTAAATTAATTAATCCAAATCATTAATAAATTAAATTAATTAATTATCCATTTTAATTACCTTAATAATTTAATGAATCACAAATCATTAAATCTTAATTATTTTTAAGATAAACATTTTTATTATTAATGATTAAATTATCATTAACAAAGCATTTAAAAACAATTTACTTTTAAATTTACTTTTACATTTCATTTTAAATTTAAGATTTAAAATGAATACAAATTTAACCTTAATAAAGTTTAAAAACATTTTAAAAACCTTCTAAATCTCATGTTAAAGAAATACATACCTTATAAAAGAAATTTAAAAGAATTCAAACCAAACTTCTTTTTAAATTCAAACCATTTTAAAATACACTTAAACATTTTAAAGTTGTTAAACAATTTAAATTTCCTTAAAACTTTATTTCAAAACTAGAATCCTAATTTAGATTTCGAAATCATAAGTAAAACTGATTTAAAATTTAGTAGAAATCTTTGCTTTATATTTTAAAAATTCATTTTTAAAATTCAAAACATTTTAAAATATAATTTAATATTTAAGGTTGCCAAAACAATTTAAATTATAAAAACTTATTAATCTCCCAAGCAAGATACAATCAAATTTGATTTCTAGATTAAAACTTTGATTTAAAACTTTGTTTAAATCTTTACTTTCAAATTTTAAAATTATTTTAAAATTTGAAAAACAAGTTTATAAGAAAACCTATAGCCAAACATTTCACCCGAGTCACCCTCAAATGCGTCGAGTCTAACCTAACTAAACCTCGAGCAAAACATCAAATTACCCAAGTAGAACTCGAGTACACAATCCTGTTTCAACACAGGCTTCACCAGAAAACAAGTGAAGTGCACCGTGCACAGGCACGGTGACGCCGTCCAACTTCGATCATCAACGATGATCTCCTCAAGTCGCTAATGACCTTCGAACCTGATCACAATCCTCAGATCATCACAACCAACTCGAAATTGAATTCAAGCGTTTAATCCAAACCTGGAACCAAAAACTGGAAACACCACGTCAAACCTGAAAACACCTCGGTCTCGAATCTCCGACCGACCACCAGAGTGCCAATACTTCAGACTACACCATCGCCAACATCCAAGCTTCCATCTCCCTGAATCTTTTTGCACTCGATCAACTAGGGAAGTTGTGCCAATCCAAAAACCCAACCTAGTTAAAACTAAGGTTACAAACCAGAAACTATCACCACCGTCACCATAGCCTCTTGATCACCATCCAGCCATTTTTCCTAGATCCTCCGATCACTCCTTCATCAACAATGAAGATCCTGACCCCTACGATCAAGTAGATCACCAGAAACACCCAATTTCCATTTTCAGTTCAACCCAGAACCGCTCATTCATCCCATCACTAGATTTTTAGTTTTAAAAATCGAGTTTTAGTTTAGGTATTCGATTTATAATCCTGAGTTAATGAATTATAAAGTTTGAATTTTGACTTAGTAGATTTGCTCTGTTGTTTTTGTTTCCAGAGCTATTCAAATTGTATATTTAACTTACTTATAATTTTAAACATTTATCTATGCTAAATTAAACAACTTTTATTTGTAGACTAAGTCCTAACAACAATTTGTTCAAGGGAATATGAATTTAAATCAAAACAGAAAATTAGAAACTATAAACAGAGAGTATTCATATGGAAACAAAC
Organism: Allium cepa; assembly: GCA_030765085.1. Lineage (NCBI taxonomy): Eukaryota > Viridiplantae > Streptophyta > Magnoliopsida > Asparagales > Amaryllidaceae > Allium > Allium cepa. Next base: position 1,052,019,586 of record CM060941.1, read on the forward strand.
ATGCATAACCAAACATTAGTATATACAGAGCAGATTTCACTTATATATGCACACAATACATATTCATTTCAGAAAACTAGCATGCAACCAAATTATTCAAATGTTTAAGCTTTTTAAAAGAATGTTACTCACCTGATTTGGAAATGAAGAAAAGAGCTTCCATTTTATTTTTGAAAACTTGAATTCCTTTGAAAACTTTAAAACTTGTTTTGTTGAAATGCTTTTGCTTCTTTGTTCTTGATATATAAACTGCATGCATGCCTCCAGATTGAAAAGAAAATGCTCAAGCTTTGATTCCACTTTGAAAATTGTATCTTGGTTATAGACTTGCTTTTGAAAATTGGTTTACAGGTTTGCTTACTTTGATTTGAGAAATGAGTTACAGGGTTGATCTTTTGATTTGGAAAATGATTTACAGGTCTTGTTTTATGAGGAGTGATTTACTGATTTGGTTTGAGAAATGGTTTGAGTTTCAGATTTTTTTTACTCTAAGCTTTCAAAAGAGAATAGAAAAAAAGAATTAAAAATAAGAAAGGTATGTTTAATAGGTTGATCTTTGATTTATCAAAAATAAAAGAAAAAAATGAAAATTAATTGACACTTGTCATCTTGAATTAGTATTTTCTTAATACTAAACACTTGTTATTATGTGTCTTAAGGAATTAACACTTATCTTTGAATTATTTTCTTTTTATTTTAAATGTTGAATGAAAGCTTTTTAATTTAATTTATAAATTTACAAATACCTATCTAAATGTATATGAATTTCCTTTAAGATAAAAGCTTATATATATGTATATGTTTTAAAATCCAAAACATTTTAAATATCTATCCTTTTGAATTTCAAAACTTTAAATTCAAATTCAAATTAAATTCTAAAATCCAAATTAAAAATCAAGTTATATATATACATATATAACTACTTATTTAATTTAAAAATAACAATTCCATTGTCTTAAAAATCCATTTATATCTGTAAAAATAATAAATTATAATTATTATTTGGAAATAACACATTTATCTAATTTTAAATAATTTGTAAAAGAGATTATCTTAATATTAATAAATTACTTATCTTTCTTAAATGAAATAAAATCTCATATGTTAATTGTATTTTAAACTTCTATATAAAATTTCAAATCATATTTATTAAGAAAGATATAAAATAAATCTTTTATTTAAATTTAAACTTAAGTTAAAAATCTATTTAAAACTATCAAATATTTATCTCAAATATTTTTAAACCATATAGTTATTTATTAAATAGCTTGAAAAGTTTTATATTAAATAAATCAGAATTTCCAAATTACCAAAAATATTAGAATTAGAAAACAAGATTTATTTATTTATTAAATTTCAAATCAAAGCTTATCTATTTACATTATATACAAATGTATATACATTATAAATAGAAAACATTTTATTAGCTTTTAAAAGATAAAATTCTCCAATTAAATATTTATTAAAGGAAGATTATTAAATCAATTCAAATTTATTAGTACAGATTATCAAATCAATTTAATTTTTTTTATACAGATTATTAAATTGATATTGCCCAAAATTCTGAGTCATCACATTCGTTCCCCTTTAAAAGAATTTCGTCCCTGAAATTTAAAAGCAAAGGTAATTTAATAATCTATCTAAGATTTTAATTCAAATCACAAGCATATATTATCATCTATATGCTAACAACCATAGCAATCAATTCATCCAATCAAACAAATCTAACTACCCAGACAAAATACTGAATAGAATTTCCTAGAGTTTCCCAGCATAAATACCGGAATACACGCTCTACAGAACCCAAACAATCTATATTACTAAGCTACGGAGCTCCTACTCTAGATCTCCAAAACTAAACAGGAAATCAGACCACACTCAAGTCTGACTCAACAACCAAATCTTCCTGAACTGCTGGTTCCACAACCACAGATAGATCAAACTCGTACTCCCACAGAGATACATGAAATACATGAATCCTAGTCTTCCAAACTGGCAATTCAACTCTGAAAACCAAAGCACTTGTCCTCACAAGAATACAGAAAAATTTAATATTTCGGAGCTAGCTTCCCATTCTTGCCAAATCTTATAGCCCCTTTGATCGGAGAAAACTTATCCAAGTCAAATCTCCGACACTAGAATCCAAATTCCTCCGTCTCTTATCCTCAAAACTCTTCCGACGATCCTGGGCTGCCTATATCCTTCCTAATCAGCTTAACCTTCGCTGATACTTCTCGAAACAAACTAGATCAAGACAACTCAACAAAAAGATCTTCTCAAAATCAACCAAAATCAAGAACACAACTCTACTCCACAGATATCAGAAGACTGAACTTACTTCTCTTAATCCAGAAAAGACAAACAGATGCATTCTGATCTGGAGTAGATGAAAATGCTGATGACGAACACGAGCACAAACTGGTCAACCCATCCCAGAAATATGGTTCAACAGATCCAAAAGAGAAAACTCAGAAGTTCAACCAAAATCTGAGCTGCCCTGCCAAACTTCTCTAGAAACCATCCTCTACTAAGCTGAACCATTGGTACCACTCCTGGAATCCTTGTTGATAAGAAAACTCAATCTCCAATGTGGACAAACCTCTGACTTCCTTGAAGACATCCGAAAAGATCTCCAATAACCTAAGGGATCACTCAAACTATTGCAAGTCACTCTTGTGATCAACCCAACCTAATTCCAAAGAAAATTGTTCTCTCTTAACCAATCATAACAGCTTATGCTTATCTAGCCAATCCATCGAAGAAATGGATCCACTCTGTTGCTTCTAAACTCCACCTCTAGAAAACTGCTCATCCGGATAACCTCCTTGCCGGCACACAGAACACTCCGAGATGCACTGCTGCCCCAGATGCTAAAGACTTCCTAATCCAAAGCTCTTCGGACCACAAAGCCATATCATCCAATCCCACGCAGACCCTGGAGATGGGCAGACATCTCTACAAGAAACTCAGGCTTCAATCCAATCACAAACACCCTGCTGAACCCAGCCATAACACCGATGCAGACACACTTCCTTAAACTTACTCCAAAAGAAGCATCTTCGGAACATCCAAAGCTTTTCGAAGTTTCCAAGATACCATCACTAGCTTCTACTCAATCGACAGATCCAAACTCTACTCATCCAAACTTGCACCTCAAAGATGGACTCTGAACCTTAACAGACCTCCTTCAGAGATCTATGAAATCCTTACACTGCAACAAAACTTACTCGAGACGGCATTGGGTCTACAGTCTCGATAGATACTTCCAACCTCAATCACTCAAACTCCTTCCATTGGTACTTGTGCTACACACACCACTACCCCGTCTACCATTAGAAATCATATTAGAGAACCCGAATAGGTAACCCAACAAACAGGTAGAAATATATATATATATATATATATATATATTCAAAATTACAAATACGCTCTCTCAAAAAGAAATCACTCCAAAGCCTAGGTATTCACTCAACCTAGCGCTCTGATACCACTGTAATGACCCGCCGTTCATTCCAAAGAATGACGCATCATTATTAAGAAAGAAAGGGATAGAGAAGAGAAAAGATAGAGAACAAAGAAATAAACAACATCAGAATCTCAACAGCGGAACGAATAAATTATATTAATAACATAAGTATTACATAGTATACAACCATTATCAGAGTTACACAGATTATACATCTCATACTAGACGGTTATAAACACTTGTCTAGTTATTAGAACTCAATACAATACAGAGATACCAACATAGTGGAACACTAAAAATATCTACAATCTTGAAGCCTCCTGCTCCATTGTCACTCCACAATTCGTCAAGGCTAACCTGAATCCCTTGGCTACTCGTAAAAATGTGAGTACCCAAGAGTTTAAGAAAATAGAAGATAAACTCTGGGTCAGACATGGGTCTGGTGTGAGTAACAGGTTAAAGTTGCTTAACTTTGAAAAACCTTTGAAAACAAAAGGTATCACGTAAGAATCCCCACACATAAACTTGGGTAAGTTTTTTACCTTACGCTAACCAAAACATTTAATAGGAAATCCGGTGACATTATAATAGGGTCTAGAGTTTTCAAATAAATAAGAAATAGCCGAAATTGTTACATTTATTAAATTCCAGCATACATATGTTTACAATCAAATTCGAGGGCACTTGTTGGAGATTGGATTCCATACAATGGCAGGACTACTGGGGTACCGTCCGTCACAGTGTGGGGCCTAGATCACCGTACTGAGGATTACTCCTAATCCTCTGCAACACAAGGCCGGAACCATCCCTTATTGGATAGTCCCAACAAGACAACCCTAGTAGTTGTCGCGACCAACTGCCCATACAGCCGAATAAAAAGGGACCTCTAGACAGGGGAAAATCTCATCCTACTTAGGTGCTACCCACTTAGCCTTGCTGCACCTCCCCTGTTTTAGCCATTCCCAGTTGATGAGGCTTGTGGCTACGATTACCTTTATAGAACACATCTATCCATACAAGTTTGCTCCGGGTTCGAACGAAACCAAAGGCATTATCTCGTTACACTCATTTTGGAATCACCCTCAGAGTTAACGACGATAACCCTTGCACTCTGAAACATCTTCACTTGAGATTCACGACCTATCGTTAATTTGGATCGATGTGGTTTTCGGATATCCAAATCTGGAAACCAGATCATAGTCTCATCGAAATCCAAAACGTATCTTTTAGGTCCAAGTTGTTTCAAAGTTAAAACAATTCAATTCTATTATCTATATTCACACAGATTGATAATTCACAATATCACATTAGATAATCCACATTACCATCACAATTGATAATTCACATTATCATCACAATTCAACCAAAACATCCATATCACGTAGCATCACTTATCTCATATCTGAGATCTCAAATCATTCAAGGCAATCAGTATCATCCATTCATACATAAGCAAGGACTAATTAATCAAACTATCTTCAATTAATTTAAAATGAATTAAATTAATTACTTGCATTTCTAATTAATTTAAAATAAATTAAATTAAATACTTTCATCATTATAAAACTTGCTTACATAACCATTAATTAATTACAAATCAAATAATTAATTGTCCTCTAATTATCCACCTTAATTAATCATCCCTGATTAATTATCCTTTAATTACATTCATGTAATTATCCTTTAATTAATTTCACAAATTAATTTTCCTTAACCACTTACAGTAATTAACCTTTAATTACTCTATTAATTAATTAACTATAATTAATTACATTAATTCTTAATTAATTACGTTAATTAATTTCTCATAATCACTTATCATGGATTAATTAATCTTAATTAATCAACCCTTAATTACATCATTAATTATATAAATTAAAAATCTTAAATTACATTTTTAATTAATTAATCTATTTAAATTAATTACATTAAGTAAATAAAGCTTTAGTTAAACCACAATTATTAATCACCATTGATTAATCTCATCCAGTAATTAATTACCCTTAATTACTGCTTAATTAATTATCTTTAATTAATCCCTTGATTAATTACACAAAGTAATTAAACTCAAATTACTTCCATTAATAAATCACTATTCAATTAATTACCTCAAGTAATTATCCATTAATTACTTCCCTAAGTAATTATACTTATCAAAGCATCAAGTGATTATTCTAAATTAATTAAACTTAATTAACTAACTTAAACTAATCAAATTTATTTAATTAATTACCTTGAGTAATTAATTCCTTTAATTACTTTCATTAAGTAATTATATTTAAAACAATTCCACAAGTGATTATCCTTAAGTAATTAATCTAATTAATTATTAAAATTAATCACATTAATTAATCATTACATAATCCTTAGTTAATTATCTTCGCTAACTATTAACAATTCTTTAAATACTTATCTTAAGTAATTAAACTTAAATTAATTATTATTAATTAAAAATTAATTAATCTCTATTAACCATTTAATTAATCATTAATTATTTAATTGGTGCTTAAATGTAACTTAATTAATCTTACTTGATTAATTAATTTCTAATCATTAATTAAAAACCAAATCTTATCTAATTAATGATTCTTAATTACAAATTAATTATTCCTTAATTAATTAACTTAAACCTTAATTAATTAATTAATTTAAACCCTTAATTACTAAATTAATTAATCCAAAGCATTAATAAATTAAATTAATTAATTATCCATTTTAATTACCTTAATAATTTAATGAATCAAAAATCATTAAATCTTAATTATTTTTAAGATAAACATTTTTCTTATTAATGATTAATTATCATTAACAAAGCATTTAAAAACAATTTACTTTTAAATTTACTTTTAAATTTCATTTTAAATTTAAGATTTAAAATGAATACAAATTTAACCTTAACAAAGTTTAAAAACATTGTAAAAACCTTTTAAATCTCATGTCAAAGAAATACATACCTTATAAAAGAAATTTAAAAGAATTTAAACCAAATTTATCTTTAAATTCAAATCATTTTAAAATACACTTAAACATTTTAAAGTTGTTAAACAATTTAAATTTCCTTAAAACTTTATTTCAAAACTAGAATCCAAATTTAGATTTTGAAATCATACTTAAAACTGATTTAAAATTTAGTTTAAATCTTTTCTTGACATTTTAAAAATTCATTTTTAAAATTCAAGCCATTTTAAATTATACTTTAATATTTAAAGTTGTCAAAACAATTTAAATTTTAAAAACTTATTAATCTCCAAACCAAGATACAATCAAATTTGATTTCCGTATTAAAACTTTGATTTAAAACTTTGTTTAAATCTTTACTTTCAAATTTTAAAATTATTTTAAAATTTGAACAAACAGGTTTATAATATATACTGTAACCAAACATTTCACCCAAGTCACCCTCAAATGCTTCGAGTCTAACCTAACTAAACCTCGAGCAAAACATCAAATTACTCGAGTAAAACTCGAGTACACAATTCTGTTTCAACACAGGCTTAACCAAAAAAAGGAAGTGCACCATGCACATGCACGGTGACGCCGTCCAACTTCGCTCATCGACGATGATCTCCTCAACTCACCAATCACCTTCGAACCTGATCACAATCCTTAAATCATCACAACCAACTCAAAATTGAATTCGGGTGTTCAATCCAAACCCGGAACCAAAAACTGAAAACACCACCTCAAACCTGAAAAAGCCTCGTTCCCGAATCTCCGACCACCAAAGTGCCAATACTTCCGGCTACACCATCGCCAACATCCAAGCTTCCATCCCCCTGAATCTTATTGCACTCGATCAACTAGGGAAGTTGTGCCAATCCAAAAACCCAACCTAGTTAAAACTAGGGTTACAAACCAGAAACTATCACCGCCGTCACCACAGCCTCTTGATCACCATCCAGCTATTTTTTCCAGATCCTCCGATCACTCCTCCATCGACAGTGAAGATCCCGACCCCTACAATCAAGTAGATCGCCAGAAACACCCAATTTCCATTTTCAGTTCAACCTAGAACTGCTCATTCATCCCATCACTAAAAATCATTTTTAGTTTTAAAAGTCAAGTTTTAGTTCAGGTATTCGATTTATAATGCTGAATTAATAAATTATAAAGTTTGAATTTTGACTTGGTAGATTTTCTCTGTTGTTTTTATTTCCAGAGTTATTCAAATTGTATATTTAACTTACTTATAATTTTAAACATTTATCTATGCTAAATTAAACAACTTTTGTTTGTAGACTAAGTCCTAACAATAATTGGTTCAAGAGAATATGAATTTAAATCAAAACAGAAAAATGGAAACTATAAACAGAGAGTATTCATATGGAAAGAAACATGCATACCCAAGCATTAGTATATACTTTGCGGATTTCACTTATATATACACATAATACATATTCATTTCAGAAAACTAGCATGCAACCAAATTATTCAAATGTTTAAGCTTTTTAAAAGAATGTTACTCACCTGATTTGGAAATGAAGAACAGAGCTTCCATTTTTATTTTTGAAAACTTGAATGCCTTTGAAAACTTTAAAACTTGTTTTGTTGAAATGCTTTTGCTTCTTTATTCTTGATTTATAAACTGCATGCATGCCTCCAGATTGAAAAGAAAATGCTCAAGCTTTGATTCCATTTTTGAAAACTGTATCTTGGTTACAGACTTGCTTCTAAAAATTTGTTTATAGGTTTGCTTACTTTGATTTGAGAAATGAGTTACAGGGTTGATCTTTTGATTTGGAAAATGATTTACAGGTCTTATTTTATGAGGAGTGGTTTACTGATTTGGTTTGAGAAATTGGTTTGTGCTTCAGATTTTTTTTTTTACTCTTAGCTTTCAAAAGAGAATAAAAAAAGAATAGAAAAGAAGAAAGGCATGTTTAAATAGGCTGATCTTTGATTTATCAAAAATAAAAGGAAAAAATGAAAATTAATTGGCACTTGTCATCTTGAATTAGTATTTACTTAACACTTATTATTATGTGTCTGAAGGAATTAACACTTGCCTTTGAATTATTTTCTTTTTATTTTAAATGTTGAATGAAAGCTTTTTAACTTAATTTATAAATTTAGAAATACTTATCTAAATGCATATGAATTTCCTTTAAGATAAAGCTTATATATATATGTGTGTGTGTGCTTTAAAATCCAAATTTTTTTAAATATCTATCCTTTTGAATTTCAAAACTTTAAATTAAAATTCAAATTAAATTCTAAAATCCAAATTAAAAATCAAGTTATATATATATATAACTACTCATTCAATTTAAAAATAATAATTCCATTATCTTAAAAATTTATTTATATCTATAAAAATAATACATTATAATTATTATTTGGAAATAACATATTTAACTAATTTTAAATAATTTGTAAAAGAGATTATCTTAATATTAATAAATTACTTATCTTTCTTAAATGAAATAAAATCTCATATGTTAATTGTATTTTAAACTTCCATATAAAATTTCAAATCATATTTATTAAGCAATATATAAAATAAACCTTTTATTTAAATTTGAACTTAAGTTAAAAATCTATTTTAAACTATTAAACATTTATCTCAAATATTTTTAAACCATATAGTTATTTATTAAATAGCTTGAAAAGTTTTATATTAAATAAATTAGTATTTCCAAATTATCAAAAATATTAGAATTAGAAAACAAGATTTATTTATTTATTAAATTTCAAATCAAAGCTTATCTATTTACAATATATACAAATATATATACATTATAAATAGAAAACATTTTACTAGCTTTTAAAAGATAAAATTCTCCAATTAAATATTTATTAAAGGAAGATTATTAAATCAATTCAAAATTATTAATACAGATTATCAAATCAATTTAATTTTTTTTATATAGATTATTAAATTGATATTGCCTAAAATTCCGGGTCATCACACAAATCGAGAAGTGAGCATTCGTCTAATTCAACCAGCAATCCGATGCAACCAGTGTGTGGGTCATTATTAAAATAAGGCAACAAGCTACGAAATTACATGGAGAACACCAACACGAGACAACAAATGTAATCTAGAAGGCAAAGTCCAAAAATACTCTAAGTAAATGAATCTGTAATGACCTTAATTTTGTATTTAGGACATTTAATTAGATAAATTAAATGAAATAACGTAAATGGTTAAGGTATTGAGATTTGTATAATTATAGGGTAGTCGTGCCTTAACTAATCAATAATCCAAAAAGAATTAAATGAAGAAAGAAGGGGTAATAAGATGAGGGCATAATAGGAATAAACAAAATTAGTATACCCTAAACCCTTATTCCGATTTCATTTACAATATTCACAAACAAAAACTAAACCTAAAGCTTGGCCAGCCACCATTCAAAGAAAACAATGGGAAGATAAGCAAGAATTCAAGAAAAGAGATTGATCAAATCAATTCAAGAGAAAATCTCAAACTCCTTAAGAGCAAGCTAAGGTGAATAATATATTCCATCTCATTTTTATTGTTTTCGGTTTCTAGATGAGATTTGAATTTATTTTGCAAGGATAATGCCATGTTTTGATTGTTTAAATGGATATATATGCTTGTTGATAATTTGTGTTTTTTCATATAGATTTTATGATAAGTTATGATTTGAAAAAACCTATTAAATGACATCTAGAAGGCTTTTGTTTTTATATAAGGTCAAGACCGTTATTTTAGAGATAGATTTCAAGTTTTATAATTTTCTAAGTTGTTATGGGTTTATTATGTTTTCTAGTAAAGAAAATGATTGAATTAGTTTTAATTATTTTCAGCTATTACATGTTAGCTTTGAGTCAGAAATTTAAAAATGTTAGAAAACATATTAAAAGTGATTTATGGGAATTTTTGGAGAATTTCCTAAGTATTTTATTAAAAATTTAAAATTATTTAAGGTATGGGACTTAAATGTTTTATATGTTTAGAAAAGAAGAAGGGGCAATTTGTTAATTGTTTTAAAATTGTTAATTACTGAATTCGATAGCACTTTTAGAAAATGGTTTTGTAAAAGAATTGGCAACTAATTATATGTTGACAAATAAGGCAAGTTAGTTAGAAAGATATTACTTTAAAAGGTTAAAAATCGGTTTTATAAAGGATTACTACTTCGCCAGTTACAGTAGCTACCTTCGACCATATAATGCTACCTCCAACCAAGTCGAAACCAATACACATGGTATCAATGCCTTGATACGTAGTGGATTGGAGAAAGACGGAAGGTATAGAGTCGAAACATGCTTTCAAAGGGTTGAAAGTAGCTCTTATAAACTTGGAACTATTTTGATTACAAATGAGGTATTCGAAGGGGTGGGAGTTTGCTTTCGACATAACCAACTTGCTTTTATTTATATAAAAAAAGGGCTTTCATATAGGTTGCTGCCTTATATTTTAAATAGAAACATTCGATGGGGTCGAAACCCCTGTTGTCGCATTTAACCTTTCGAATCAACGCTTTCGTAAGTGTTCTCTTAAACTTTAAAGTGGCTTCTCCATGCTTTCGAAAGGGTTGGCATCAAAACCATCCACTTTATTTTACTTAGGAATAATGCTTTGAAAGCAATGCTTTTGCCCAAGTTTTTTAGGACCCTTAGATATATTGAAAGTTAAGCCCAAAGGTTTTGAAAGGAATGGTTTTAAATGGCTTCGAAGCTATGTTCAACAAACTTTTACTTTAACCCAATACTTTTGAAAGGTTTGTTTCAGGTAACGCACTTTAATACTTTCGAAAGGTATATAATGAAGGTTTCTAATGGGAGGTTCCCCAATGTTTTCAAAAGGTTTACTTTTTGTATTTGAATGGAAGGTTTCTAATGCTTTCGAAAGGCAAGTTTGAAGTGTTTTGAAAAGAGAATGTCTAAGGTTTTATAATGCTTTCGAAGGGACACTTTCAATGATTTCGAAAGGTTTATTTTTAAAGCTTTCGAAAGGTAAATTTTAGCCTTTGGGCGTAGTGTTTCAAGGTAAAGTGGTTAGCTTATTTTGAAAGGTGTCGTTTCAACGGATTCGAAAGGGACCGTTTAACGTTTTTAAACAAGGGTACGAAGGAGATATCTTGGATTTAAAACCTAAAGTTCTCTAAGCTAAAGAAGAGCTTTAATTTGTTTTAAAGGGATAGCTAATCCTTTTGATTTAGGTTTTCATCAACATTGTTTTGTGTAAGGCGTATATTATGGCAAAGATATTTGAGTAAAGCAAGAAGTATATTTTCCTTGTTTAAGTATGATTTAAAGGATTAAATCAATTTGAAAGAAATGTTTTCAAGGAAAATTTAATGGTGTAGTTAATCCTAAGTAAATGACTCAGATATTAGAATACCAGATAGGACTGGTACAAGGTTGCGCCTAATACTTTAGCTAATAGCGCCTAGCTAATATATATCGAAAATTCTAGTGTTTAGGGCTTTTTCACAGGTAAGACTAAAATGATGTTACAGATAGAAAGGAATATATAGAGAAAGATTGGTTACGAGTGATGTGACGACCCGGAATTTTCAAGCATTTAAAAATCGGAATATTTAATTGATTTCAATTATTTAAAGGTTAATTATCAACTTAAATTACGAATATCATAATTTGTTTGACAATTAAATTTTAGAATTAAATAATTTGAATTGAATAAAATATGAAATCTGAGATTTTAAGCCTGTTATAAATAAATTGAAGGCTTATGAAATTTATACTGATAATACTGAAGACAATAGAGATGTTAAAATTTAATTTAACAGTGGTTTGTTTAGTTTTAAAATTTATATCGTTTAAATTGAATTTAAAATAGCCTTCCGAGGCACAGTCTCGGAATTCGATGACAACAAATCCATTGAATCCGTAATATTACGTTATTATCGGATTTCAATTTTCGTAGTGTTTGGAGTTGTCGTATGATCGTACGGTAGATTAACGCGTTGTAGTTTATATCGAAAATTCAAATTTAATTAAATATATATTTATTTATACTAGTCAAGTCAGCCGAATTTCGATCACATCTCAACTTTTCGAATCACTGCAGTGAAGCGTCTTCAATACACTTTCCCTCGATAAAACACGCATATCTTTTCTCAAAAGATTCATAGCTAAAACAAGTTAATGGCAGAACGAATCCCTTTGCTCCTCCCTTCAGCTTATAGATCGCGATCCTTTTTCCCCTCTTAATTTAAACGAGATTCGTTCACCCTTTAAAAAAAAAGAAGAAGTATAAACTGATTTAATTTCTGGCCGAGCTCAATTACCTTCTTCCTGTCAAATTGTGCGGAAAAAAAAAGAGAGAATAATGGCGGATGTTATGAGAGTATCGAATTCGAATTCGATGTCGAGGCACCGACTTCAGAAGGGATCAGACGCGACTCGTATGGCCGCGACATTCGATTTAACCCAATTGAATCGAAAGGTCGGCCTCATGCTTATCAGAAGCAGAGAGAGGGAACGCGGTCATCGGAGCAACGCGAGCGAGGGAGCAGTGTTTATCGCGATGGGAGATTAGGGTTTTCGTCTCGAGAGGTGGGGTGTCGCACTGGGGCAACTGCGAGTAGAGGGGGTGGCGGCTAGTGGTGGAAGTGTGTGATGGCACTCGAGAGCAAGGCTTAGGGTTGCGTGCGAACGTGGGTTCCACGTTGAGATGCAGCCGATTGGAGTGATGGTAGGGGTCAGTAATCGTGATGGTCGCGATGGAGGGTCAGATTGTCGAGCTTGGGTCACGTGTGTTGTAGGAGCAGTGAAGGTATTCTGCTATTGTCATATTCAATTTCTGCGATTGTGTTGCTAATAAAAAAATATATTATTTAGTTGAAATTAAATTGTTAGCTAATTAATTAAAAAGGAAGTAAATTGTTTGATTACTTCAAGTATTAATAAATTGTATAAATATTTATACAAGGTTTATAACTATGAAGAAAACAAGCCGAGATTCAAATTGGGATTGCAAACGCAAAGGTGAGTTAATCTCAATCAGTTAAATTTAAATTTAAATGATTAAATTTTAAAAAAATTGTTTGAATGCTTGAACTGTTTGATGTGAGACAATATGATATAATTTGAAATTGGCATATTATGTGATGCTAACGTCTATGGATGCAGGGAAAACAGGTTGGAGGGATCCAACTGGATCCCTCAACATTTATTTAAATTTTTAATACCCTCTGTTGTGATTATTTTATATTCTGTGATGAATATTAGTGACAATTGAAATATTGGATGTTATGGTTTACCTGAATATGTGCCGGTGCACTAATTTATCAAAATATATAGAATTGGATTTTGGGAATAAAATGAAGAGAATTTGTAAGTGAAATAATTATAGAGAATTTAAATAAATTAGGAATGAATTGGATGGAATAATAATAGTTTAAATTCGAATAAATAATTCCGTATATGGAAGGGAACTTTTGGATAAACAGAAGGTTTATGAATTTTTAAACTTCAGTGTAATTAAAACATTTATTTAAAATTCAAGGTTTAAATTATTTAAGAAGAATAAAGAAGAAATTGGAAAACAAATCTGAAATTGGTATATTCCAGTTAAAAGATTTTAAATCAAACGAAACATAATAACAATAATAATAAGTCCATGATTAGTGAATTAGAAAATGAATTGGGTAATTAAAGGAACTTATTTCAAAATAAAATAAATTGGAAATCAATGAGGGAAAAATTGATTTAAGTGGTTGTAGTTGGGATTCTCTCTGAATAGCCAGGTACATGTCCTTAAAAGTAAATTTTTAAATATAAATTAAATGTTCTAAAGTTGTTTTCAAAGAGAGCAATTTAAAATTTATTATTTCTAATATTTAAAGTTTAAAGTAAGTATTTTCTTTTAATCTACGCAGTAAATATTTAAGAAGTAGCCGAGTATGTTGTTTTTAAAAGGGGAAAACCTAGTTTTATATTTTATAAAATAACCTTATTTTTAAATATGCATATAGCATATATTTTTAGCCAATTATTGAAGTAGTCTCAACTTGAATGTTTTAAAATAAATTCTAAAGTAGGTATTTATTTTAATCTATTATCGTAATAATTATTTAAAGAATGACTTGGAATTTTAAAGAAGAAAATCTAATGTATAGTTACAAGGTAATCATATTTTAGTTATTTCTAAGGTATTATTATAAATTAAGTATTAAAGTAAATTTTTCAAAATTAAATGTTAAATATATTTTAAAATAAAGTGTTTTTAAATTATTTTAAGAATATAAAGTTTTGTGCTTGGTGATTCCAATGGGAATGAAAATACTCGGAATTTATTCTGAGAAAAGGGAAGATAGTTTGAAAACTGTTTTCAAAAAGATTTGAAAGTGAGAATATATCTTGTAAAGATATTTCGAGATAAATAAATAATTTGAGAAAATTATTTATTGGTTGATGGTTGTTTGTGAATATTAATTGATAGTTAAATAACCGACTATCAATATTGGACAAAAATGCGTTGATCGTTTCGAAGAGACCGGGATCAAGATTAATTTCTCGAAAACCACTTCGATCCGGTTTGTACGTTTTCGTGAAAAACGATTTTGGATTCGAAGATGGAGCAGTGGAGTGCAAGGGCTAGTCGCTACTAATTCTGAGGATATTTCCAAAATGGATGTAGTAGGAATAGTGCCTTCGGTTCCGTTCGAACCCGGGACGGACTTGTATGGATGAATGCTTGCGAAACATCGTCAGGTGGACGATGGACATTGTAAGGGATATGTTCTTAAAAAGGTAACGCTTAGCCTCAAGCCTCATCAAATGGGAATGACTGAAAATCAGGGGATATGCAGCAAGGCTAGGTGGGTAGCACCCAAGCAGGGTGAGGTCATCCCTGTCTAGATGTCCCTTTTTATTTCGGCTTAGTGGGCGGTTGCTGATCCCAACCGCGGGGTGATCTCACTCGGGATTATCCAGTAAGGGGTAGTCCCGGCCTTGTGTTGCAGGGGAGCGGGCGTACTCCTCGGTACGGTGATCTAGGCCCCGTACTGTGACAGGTGGTACCCCAATGCATAGTCATTGGTTAGAAATCCATTCTCCCTACAAGCCTTGTACGAGTTTTGTTTGTATTACCCACTCTGTGGCTAGTAGCTGGAATTTAATGAATGTAACAATTTCGGCTATTTTATAAGTATTTGTATATAGACCCTATTATAATATCAGAGGATTTCTATAAAAATTGTTTTAGCTATCGTAAGGTAAAAACCCGACATGTTTATTTGTGGCGTGGTCTTACGAGATGCTTTTGTTTTCAAAGGATTTTTGGAACTTTAATAATAAATTGGGTGTGATTTTCTCACGCTAGTATTCCAGACTGACTCGAGTGTTATTTAACTGTAATTCTCGGGTCAGACCGAGTATTATAGGATACAGGTTTTGATGCTGTGGAGCTCAGGAGACGAGCAAGATGACGATACGTACTCACGTACTTGTTTATATACATATATTCCGCTGTGTTGAGTTGTTGTGTATGCATTTGTATGATATTGATATTGAGCTGTGATTGATGTACTCTGATGATGTAATATATAAACAGAGATATTTGATGTTTGAGTAAAGAGTATATATTATCTATTATATTTTATTCCGCTGTGATGGTTAGATTCTGTTGTTGTTTTCTATTTTATTCTTCTACCTCTTCTTCTTTAACCCAAATGGTTCGTATTTCTGTGCAACTTGAGTTGATTTATGTAGAATAGTGTGACTCAAGGGGTACGGATTTGCGGGCTGTTACAGTGGTATCAGAGCTTAGGTTGGTGATAACCGTGGCTCTGGTGGGAATTACTCATGAGTTTGAGCGTATTAATAGATATGAGCGCGTATTTGTTAGTGAATATAAATTATTTTAATATTGTGTTGATTGATTTATTGAGTGGCATATGAACCTTCTCGGCACAGTCTGGACAACTGTATCGAAGGGGTTTCTAAACACTTGAATAGAACAATTGACACAGTATTGTTTTAAATGTGGGTAAATGAAATAAATTTTACCCAAAAACATATTTTGATATAAAGAAAAGTTTTTGTAAACTATTTTAGCTAATATATGGTTGCTTGGATGTTAGAAATAACGATATTTAAATTATTATCCTTATTGTATGGGAATTTAACTAGAAATTGAAAACATAACCAAAGTTTAAGGAAATAAATTCATTATAAAATGAAATTTATAAATGTGAATTATTAATGTAATTTATGAATCGAAATATAATCAAATGAGGATTTGTATGAGAATAAGTTGTGCAAATGAATTATAGTTAAAATTTATTTAAGAAGGCTTTGGAAATTTAAAATCCCGGAGACTTGGGAAGTGTTTGTCGAAGTGTTTTAAAGATAAATAATAGCCTTATTATTTTGGAGGTATTTCTGAATGGAAATTTGTTTTAAATGGATTTTGAAAGTGATATAGCATTGAAATCACTTGGATTATTGGAAAATAATTCTGATGATGACGGCCGCATCATCAGTATTCATTTTCGAATTTCTGAGTGACAGATTGCTGCCAAAAACTGATTTGTTCAGAAAAGCTAGTTGTTTTTGAAAATCTCAAAGGAAATTTGTTGGGAATAAAACCAGGATTGGTTTAACTTTTGAGAAATGTGATTTGAGATGTTGGATATTTCAAAAAATTTGAAAACCAAAGCCGGGTGTTTAAAATTCCTGATGAGATAGTTGTAAGCTTATAAATCGAGATGATTTTTAAATCAGGAAAGAAATATAAGCTTGTATGTCGGAAATTTAAATTTAAAAGTGAGAAGTTAAAATGGAACTAACTTGGATTGGGAAATAAAAATTTAACTGGATTAAAATAAATTGAATAAGCTGAAAATAATATCCAGTTGTATTCGAACTAAGTTGAAATCGAATTGAGATTAAATAAATATGAGTTTAAAATAAAATTTGAATTGGAATAAAAATTCAATTGAGTTAATGAATGGAATTAAATTCTTACCTGAATAAATGAAAAATAAATTGGATAAGGGTTGAATTAAATAAATAAATAAATAAGAATAACGTGTGAAAGAATTATAATGCATGAAATAAAACATGCTCGGGTTATAAATAAACATAAGGCTTGAGTTAAAAATAAAAGAATAATATATTCAAGCCTATGAGGATTGGAATTGTATAAAAGTAATAATAATAAGTTATGACTTATAAAATTTGAAAGATGGGATAGGAAACCCAAAACATATATTTTTGATGAATTGGAAAATAAAATGAAAATCAAAACTTGAATTATAAAATCAATTGAACTAAGAAAAATCAAATGAAGTGATATTTTGAATTAAAAATCAAGTTTTGGATTATAAATTGGGGAAAGACTTTTTAGATAATAAATTAGGTAATAAAATATGTAATAAGAACCTAATGCAGTTAAGTAGAAGTTGAATTGTGAGATAATAATGAAGTTTGAAGATAAAACTCAAGATATAAATCAAATTCGATTTGAAATCATTAGTGAGTAAAATATAATTGAAAGTGGCCTTACAATTAATCAAATGAATTGAGAATGAAATTGAATTGTGAGTTCATAAAGGCGAATGGTAAATTGAAAATGGATAGTGAATTCAGAATTTGAGTTATCAATTGAGCGTTGACTTGAAGTGTTAACAAATTAAATATAATTGGAAAGGAATCGAGTAAAAATAAAATTGGATTGAAATAGTAATGGTATGAATTGCAAATAAAATCTAAATCAGTGAAGATAATTTGGCAAATGGCCATGTGATAAATTGGATAAATTGAATCTGGAAAGTTAAATTTTATAATAACTAATCAATGAAATTTTAAATTTTAAAATGAGATTTAATTGAAATAGAATTGAGTTGAGTAGAAAAGAAAATTTTACCTGTAAAATGAAAATGAGCTTAAGTATAAAATGAAGTAAATTGACTTAAGCTAAACAAATGGAAGAGTTGGATTAAATTCAGCTTAAACTAAGTTTAATGAAATTGGGTTGGATTTAAATCAAGTGTAAATAAATTTGAATCGAAATAAAATTTGGTGGGTTATAAATAATATTTAAGAAAATGAAAATTCAAAATGGATTGAGTGGATAAACTAATTACATTGAATAAATAAATGAATGGGATAAATAAGAATCAAATGGAAGTGAACTTAAGTTTGAAGTGAAATAAATTGAGTAAATTAACTTAAGTTGGGGATAATTAGAAGCTCGACTACGAGTAAAATTGGAAGGCCATTAAATTAAAGCTTGGTTTGAATTAATTCGGGAATGGGCAGTAATATGCAAGCTTGGAATGGGTCGAGCTAAATAAATGGTCGTGAATGAATTAAAATAAAAAGGGAATTTAATTGGTAATGGAGATGAACCTAAATTATTAATGGTTTTAAATGAACTAATTTGGTTAATAAAATGAAATGCAAGTGAATGGATTCAAATCTAAAATGCAATGAAAATGAGAATATATGAATTGTGAATAAATTTTAAAAAAGGGAATAGAATGAAGTATAAATTGAGTTGAAATCCATTTAAAATGGTTATAAAACAAAAATACTTATTTATTCACATAAATCTCGTTGAATTGCATAGAATAAATTGTCATTTGATGTAAATGGAAGTAATTAAAATTCTATGTGTTGATAGAAGTAAAATAAATTAATTTTGAAAGTAATTGGATTAAACATGAGTTCGGTTTGCTTAAAAATAAATTAAATGGAAGCGATTGAGTTTTAACCCATTCAAATTGAATGAAAATGGATTGTAAATTAATTGAAACAGTTGAATTAGTATGAAAATTGTATAAATTGCTTACGAAAAATGTTTGATATGCATTTCTTTTAGAATTCATATGTTTTAACCATTGCAACTAAGTGAAATGTAGTTAAACTGCATATATTTGGCACTTACATGTTTAAATTGAGTAAGTACAGGTACCTGGAAGCCGTGTGGCTGGATTTGGTTGTGCTATTTGCTAAAAATAATAAGCCGCTTGCTTAAAATGCTAAATAAGGTACGCCTACGCAATAAAAATAGGAAATATGAACTGTTTTTTATTTTTCCGACCGGGTGGGTTGATGTATATATATTTATCTCTTTTGTCAAATTGTAAAAGCTCCTCCGTACAAAGGAGACTCTGCCAAAATTTTCTGGAAATTTTGGGAGATAGAAAATTTTTGGAAATTTGTAAATTTTGTTTAACGACAAAACGGTTTCAAATTGAAAATTGTAATAAATTAGTAAAGGAAGCTAATTAAAATGACATAAATTAGTTATAAATGAAAGATAAAGTTGAATGTTCAAAGTTAAAAATAAATAAAATTTATATGTAACGTGGAAATCAATTTGAATAGAAATAGATATTAACTAAGGTGGTAAAGTGAAAACAAACAAAGAAACATATAAATGCTTATACTAACTTAAGAAGGGAATGGTGAATTCTTGATTGGAAATTGATACTACAAATATAATCTAAGTTAATATTTGAATGAATAAATACTGGCAGTTTGTAAGAAAGTTGATATGATATTCTGGAAATATTATGAGTGGATATTAGTGCTAAGCAGGATATGCAGGTATTATATAAAGGGAAAAGAGAATTGATTTTGATTTCAAAAGATAAATTTGAAATGCTCGACAAAAAGGTATGTATTTAGATTTGGTGTGAAATTTGCTTGGGATTTTGGATTGAGCCATTTGGCCTTTGTTTTCTTTTTGGATTTGGGAGGCCGTAGGGCCATTTTGTAGTTGTACCGAGCTAGCCGTGCAAAGGAGACGCTGGCAAAAAATTTCGAAAATTTAGGGAGTTAGAAAAATTTTGATAATTCAAAAATTTGGATTTAAATTAGATTTGAAGGGTTGAATAAGTAAAGTTATTGAAAACTATAGACGGTTTTGGGAAGTTGGTTGAAGTAATAGTGGGTCTTTGATAAAAGAATATGTTAGGGCAAGTTAATTAAAAATTTTGGTTTTGGGGGATAAGTAAACGGGTATTGGACCATTCTTCCTAACTAGTATTTTCGGGGACGAAATTCTTTTAAGGGGGGAGGAATGTGACGACCCGGAATTTTCAAGCATTTAAAAATCGAAATATTTAATTGATTTTAATTATTTAAAGGTTAATTATCAACTTAAATTACGAATATCATAATTTATTTGACAATTAAATTCTAGAATTAAATAATTTGAATTGAAAAAATATGAAATCTGAGATTTTAAGTCTGTTATAAATAAATTGAAGGCTTATGAAATTTATACTGATAATACTGAAGACAATAGAGATGTTAAAATTTAATTCAACATTGGTTTGTTTAGTTTTAAAATTTATATCGTTTAAATTGAATTTAAAATAGCCTTTCGAGGCACAGTCTCGGAATTCGACGAAAATAGTTCCATTGAATCCGTAATATTATGTTATTATCGGATTTCAATTTTCGTAGTGTTTGGAGTTGTCGTATGATCGTACGGTAGATTAACGCGTTGTAGTTTATATCAAAAATTCAAATTTAATTAAATATATATTTATTTATGCTAGTCAAGTCAGCCGAATTTCGATCACATCTCAACTTTTCGAATCACTGCAGTGAAGCGTCTTCAATACACTTTCCCTCGATAAAACACGCATATCTTTTCTCTAAAGATTCATAGCTAAAACAAGTTAATGGCAGAACGAATCCCTTTGCTCCTCCCTTCAGCTTATAGATCGCGATCCTTTTTCCCTTCTTAATTTAAACGAGATTTGTTCACCCTTTAAAAAAAAAAGTATAAACTGATTTAATTTCTGGCCGAGCTCAATTACCTTCTTCCTGTCAAATTGTGTGAAAAAAAAGAGAGAATAATGGCAGATGTTATGAGAGTATCGAATTCGAATTTGATGTCGAGGCACCGACTTCAGAAGGGATCAGAGCGACTCGTATGGTCGCGACATTCGATTTAACCCAATTGAATCGAAAGGTCGGCCTCATTCTTATCGGAAGCAGAGAGAGGGGGCGCGGTCATCGGAGCAACGCGAGCGAGGGAGCAGTGTTTATCGCGATGGGAGATTAGGGTTTTCGTCTCGAGAGGTGGGGTATCGCGCTGGGGCAACTGCGAGTAGAGGGGATGGCGGCTAGTGGTGGAAGTGTGTGATGGCACTCGAGAGCAAGGCTTAGGGTTACGTGCGAACGTAGGTTCCGCGTTGAGATGCAGCCGATTGGAGTGATGGTAGGGGTCAGTAATCGTGATGGTCGCGATGGAGGGTCAGATTGTCAAGCTTGGGTCACGTGTGTTGTAGGAGCAGTGAAGGTACTCTGCTATTGTCTTATTTAATTTCTGCGATTGTGTTGCTAATAAAAAATATATTATTTAGTTGAAATTAAATTGTTAACTAATTAATTAAAGGGAAGTAAATTGTTTGATTACTTCAAGTATTAATAAATTGTATAAATATTTATACAAGGTTTATAACTTTGAAGAAAACAAGCCGAGATTCAAATTGGGATTGCAAACGCAAAGGTGAGTTAATCTCACTCAGTTAAATTTAAATTTAAATTTAAATGATTAAATTTTAAAAAAATTGTTTGAATGCTTGAATTGTTTGATGTGAGATATTATGATATAATTTGAAATTGGCATATTATGTGATGCTAACGTCTATGGATGCAGGGAAAACAGGTTGGAGGGATCCAACTGGATCCCTCAACATTTATTTAAATTTTTAATACCCTCTGTTGTGATTATTTTATATTCTGTGATGAATATTAGTGACAATTGAAATATTGGATGTTATGGTTTACCTGAATATGTGCCGGTGCACTAATTTATCAAAATATATAGAATTGGATTTTGGGAATAAAATGAAGAGAATTTGTAAGTGAAATAATTATAGAGAATTTAAATAAATTAGGAATGAATTGGATGGAATAATAATAGTTTAAATTCGAATAAATAATTCTGTATATGGAAGGGAACTTTTGGATAAACAGAAGATTTATGAATTTTTAAACTTCAGTGTAATTAAAACATTTATTTAAAATTCAAGGTTTAAATTATTTAAGAAGAATAAAGAAGAAATTGGAAAAAAAATCTGAAATTGGTATATTCCAGTTGAAAGATTTTAAATCAAACGAAACATAATAACAATAATAATAAGTCCATGATTAGTGAATTAGAAAATGAATTGAGTAATTAAAGGAACTTATTTCAAAATAAAATAAATTGGAAATCAATGAGGGAAAAATTGATTTAAGTGGTTGTAGTTGGGATTCTCTCTGGATAGCCAGGTACATGTCCTTAAAAGTAAATTTTTAAATATAAATTAAATGTTTTAAAGTTGTTTTGAAAGAAAGCAAGTTAAAATTTATTATTTCTAATATTTAAAGTTTAAAGTAAGTATTTTCTTTTAATCTATTTTAGCAGTAAATATTTAAGAAGTAGCTGAGTATGTTGTTTTTAAAAGGGGAAAACCTAGTTTTATATTTTATAAAATAACCTTATTTTTAAATATGCATATAGCATATATTTTTAGCCAATTATTGAAGTAGTCTCAACTTGAATGTTTTAAAATAAATTCTAAAGTAGGTATTTATTTTAATCTATTATCGTAATAATTATTTAAAGAATGACTTGGAATTTTAAAGAAGAAAATCTAATGTATAGTTACAAGGTAATCATATTTTAGTTATTTCTAAGGTATTATTATAAATTAAGTATTAAAGTAAATTTTTATAAATTAAATGTTAAATATATTTTACAATAAAGTGTTTTTAAATTATTTTAAGAATATAAAGTTTTATGCTTGGTGATTCCAGTGGGAATGAAAATGCTCGGAATTTATTCTGGGAAAAGGGAAGATAGTTTGAAAACTGTTTTAAAAAAGATTTGAAAGTGAGAATATATCTTTTAAAGATATTTCGAGATAAATAAATAATTTGAGAAAATTATTTATTGGTTGATGGTTGTTTGTGAATATTCATTGACAGTTAAATAACCGACTATCAATATTGGACAAAAATGCGTTGATCGTTTCGAAGAGACCGGGATCGAGATTAATTTCTTGAAAACCACTTCGATCCGGTTTGTACGTTTTCGTGAAAAACGTTTTTGGATTCGAAGATGGAGCAGTGGAGTGCAAGGGCTAGTCGCTACTAATTCTGAGGATATTTCCAAAATGGATGTAGTAGGAATAGTGCCTTCGGTTCCGTTCGAACCCGGGACGGACTTGTATGGATGAATGCTTGCGAAACATCGTCAGGTGGACGATGGGCATTCTAAGGGATATGTTCTTAAAAAGGTAACACTTAGCCTCAAGCCTCATCAAATGGGAATGACTGAAAATCAGGGGATATGCAGAAAGGCTAGGTGGGTAGCACCCAAGCAGGGTGAGGTCATCCCTGTCTAGATGTCCCTTTTTATTTCGGCTTAGTGGGCGGTTGCTGATCCCAACCGCGGGGTGATCTCACTCAGGATTATCCAGTAAGGGGTAGTCCCGGCTTTGTATTGCAGGGGAGCGAGCGTACTCCTCGGTACGGTGATCTAGGCCCCGTACTGTGACAGGTGGTACCCCAGTGTCTGGTCATTGGTTGGAAATCCATTCTCCCTACAAGCCTTGTACGAGTTTTGTTTGTATTACCTACTCTGTGGCTAGTAGCTGGAATTTAATGAATGTAACAATTTCGGCTATTTTATAAGTATTTGTATATAGACCCTATTATAATATCAGAGGATTTCTATAAAAATTGTTTTAGCTATCGTAAGGTAAAAACCTGACATGTTTATTTGTGGCGTGGTCTTACGAGATGCTTTTGTTTTCAAAGGATTTTTTGAACTTTAATAATAAATTGGGTGTGATTTTCTCACGCTGATATTCCAGACTGACTCGAGTGTTATTTAACTGTAATGCTCGGGTCAGACCGAGTATTATAGGATATAGGTTTTGATGCTGTGGAGCTCAGGAGACGAGCAAGATGACGATACGTACTCGCGTACTTGTTTATATGCATATATTCCGCTGTGTTGAGTTGTTGTGTATCCATTTGTATGATATTGATGTTGAGCTGTGATTGATGTACTCTGATGATGTAATATATAAACAGAGATATTTGATGTTTGAGTAAAGAGTATATATTATCTATTATATTTTATTCGCTGCGATGGTTAGATTCTATTGTTGTTTTCTATTTTCTTCTTCTTCTACCTCTTCTTCTTTAACCCAAATGGTTCGTATTTCTGTGCAACTTGAGTTGATTTATGTAGAATAGTGTGACTCAAGGGGTACGGATTTGCGGGCTGTTACAAGTGAGCCTGCAAAATCATTAGGATTAGTTGACCCTGGGAGAAGTAAGTTAAGGATAGACCGTCTAGAAATGTGTCTAACGGAAGTTAGATTATTTATTTTGTTTGGTAGACCCGAGTCAGCCAATGGTTAGTAGTTAGCCAAACAAAACTATATTTGGTTTAGTTAGATAGTCCATTGATTACCTGGCTTATGTGCATATA
This sequence comes from Allium cepa, assembly GCA_030765085.1. Lineage (NCBI taxonomy): Eukaryota > Viridiplantae > Streptophyta > Magnoliopsida > Asparagales > Amaryllidaceae > Allium > Allium cepa. The sequence goes on from CM060941.1 coordinate 1,052,044,446, forward strand.
TGATATTGCTATTATTGCTTTAATCAATTTGGTTGCAGAATTTTGGTTTACAAAAGATATGTTTAAAAGGGATATTGGTTCAGGGAAATCCATACCACTAAGCCTCACGGTCTCACTTAATATCAGAAAACCGAGATGCAATAGTGTTATTCACATCAGGCTTTATGTCTGACTCGAAGTTTACGTTTTTCCACTTAAACTCTCGGGCGCTCCAAATTAATTTGACTATATTGAAAATTAAGGTTTTACAGGTTTAGTAGGTGGACGAATAAGCTTTTGAAGACGGATAGGAGGCAAAAGTTAGCTATTTAGGAAGTAATTAGTTTTATTTCCACTATGATGTATTAAGGCTGATATGTCTATTGAGTACTTTGATCATCCATGGGAGTATCTTCATATGTCGCTCTTGGTGTAAATTGTAATAATTATATTTGATCGAAACTTGGGAATTGTTTGGGATTGTGTAATGGAATATGAAACATGGATTGAAATGTTATCAGTAAAATTATTTTTTGAATCTATGATTTTGTTTCATATTTATGTGCTTTTGATATTATGGATACCATTAACATTACCATTTTTGTCACCAAAAGTTAATGCTATAGATGACTATAGAATATGTAATGCTTAACTTCGGGCCTCGGGAAGGGGATGTTACAACATGGTATCAGAGCATAGGTTTATGAAAAAAATCAAAATCGATTTCAAACTTAAAATGATTTTTAAAGACATAGTCCTAGCGAATTAGAGAAAAGATTGGGATATGGGATAAAGCTATAGTAACGTACTTGTATTTGCTATATATAAGTATACGCTTTATCTTTGTTCACCCTCATAGGATATTCTTCTATATCTTACAAAGACTCAAATGCAGATTTTACAGATGTAAGATATGGATGGTAGAATTGGAAGAGTTAACATTGGTGGGGGAAGCACCACAACTAATGGGAATACCAAACAAAACACTAGAAGGAATCCAGGTCAGGCACAAGCTGCTAATGTGGGTGCTGGAATGCCGCAAGTAGATATAGGGGCTATGTATCAATTCTTCGTTAACATGATGTAGGCTAGAGTTGCTGCGGGGTTATTGGAGGAAATGCTAAAAGAGGAAATTAGGGAGCTCCAGTGGTGGAGTAGATAATATGCTAGGCTAGGAGGAAAACTGTTTATCGGGATTAAGGACACAATTGAAGTGGAGAATTGGTTACTTCATTGCAAAAGGACTTTTGCTGAATTGGGGTTCATGATGAGCAAAAAAGAAGACTCGCTTCTAGGCAGTTATGAGGAGCAGCACAATACTGGTGAAATAGTGTTTCCATTGGAGTCAATAAAGAGACTATGACTTAGATGAGTTCAGATGAAGGTTTGAAGAAAGATTTATGTCGGGGAGTGCTAAGTTAACTCTACTTATGAAGTTTGCTGAGTTAGAGTAGGGAGATATGACAGTGTTTAAGTATGCAACCAAATTTGAGGAGCTATCAAGATACGAATACGTTACACTTGATACTGTTATTAAAAGGAATGAGAAGTTCATTCACGGATTGAAGTCTGGGCTTCATAAGGCCACATTATCGCTTATTAGAGATCCACGAAATGTAGTTGTTGAGATGACTTTGAGGCAGAAAGAGATGCTTGCTTTTATTGAGGGTAGCAAAGCAAGAGGAGCTTAAGGAGGGCACAATCAGAAGAGGAATTTTTTCCTTAAGAAGGGAGCTCAGAAGAGTGGAGCTGCCAAGAAGGAAAAGGTGGAAATATCTTTTATAAGTGTGATAAGAAGAGACACTATGCTCATGAGTGTCGGACAAGCAAAGGGAAGAAAGCTGCTGACAAGAAAGGAGTGAGCTGTTTCAACTGCGATCAAATTGGACATTATAAGAACCAGTGCAAGGAGCCAGCCAAGGATGAAATAGGCAAGATATTTTCATTGGAACCGCCTACCTCGGGACCAACTGTAGAGGAGAAGGGAAAAGCTTGTTAGAACCTCTATTGTTGGATTTTAATGACAACAACTATACCATTATGCCAAAGAACCTCTAAGCTAACTTGCAGTTACATGAGTATCGAAAAGAGAAAACAAATAAGTTCAACAGAATACACAGTTCAAAAGAGGACAAAGCATATATATGGAGATAAAAGAAGAGATATACACGATAGAGATAAGATGAAGGTGAAAAACAAAGTATTATTAGTCATAGAGTGTCATGTCTTGAGTTTATAGGTGTTAAAATCTTCTCAAAGTGGTATACACGTATATAATAACACATTCAAAAAAATTATAAAAGCAATGGAAGTTTATTTTTTAAAATAATAATAGTAATAATAATAATAATAATAATAATAATAATAATAATAATAATAATAATAATAATAATAATAATATATGAAGCAACACTCAAATTTGGATCATTGGTGAGATCATATTCTAAATAAAAATCAAGTTTTCAAAAATGCATGGAGCAAAACTCGAAACCTGATCACTAGTCTAGAAAGCAAGTGCTCTAACCAACTGAGCTAAGGCAATTTTTGTTCATCAATAGTATTCAGCAGGCTGAACTAGGTCATTCAGCCGACTGAATTCTGTGTGTGTGCATAATTTATTTTGAATATTCATTCGACTACCATGGCATATACAGCCGGCTGAATTGTGTCATTTTTGCACTGTTTTCTTGCTGCATCTATTTTTAATCCATTTAGCTGGTTGACCCATACTATTCAGTAGGCTGAATCTGCATAACGACTATATTTTGAACAGACACTTCATTTCCACTGAGAGAAACAACTCTTGATTCAAGAGTTGCTTCTGTATCCTTTCGTGGCTACTTTTCACGAGCGTTTGCAACTCTTAAACACTATATATAGCCATGAAATCAATTGTTTTAATCACTTAATTCTAGTTCTATTTCTCATTCTTACTATCTAAACAATCTTGCCATTTTGCATCCAATACTCTCATTCTAATAACTTGTTTTCAAGAAAAACTTCATTAGTGATTAAATAAACTTCCTATCTTTACGAATTACACTATATATCATAAAGGAGAAGATTATAGAAATGTTGTATGTTATTGACTTATCAGTGCTACTTAAGAGCATACTCAGTTAGAAGCAATTTTATTGTTTGTATTAGAAGTCATGTTCGGTTGCTCAGATGGTTAAAGTCATATTATGTTGCTTAGGCAGTAGAAATCATATTCGGTTGCTTAGGATATGTAATACTCGTTCCTTCAGGTCAAGTGAGGGTTGTAGTTGAATTCCAAAAGGAGTCCGGGACTGGACGTAGAACTGGATGTTCGAACCAGTAAAAAAAAATATCTAGTGTCATTTACTTTGTTATTTTATTGCTATATTTATATTCCGCATAAGTAAATAGTTTAGTTAGTACTCCATATTGCATGATCCTTAGTTATTTTCACTTGGTATCTGAGCCTGAAATTCAATCGATCGTCACAACATCATAAAATAATGGCCATAAAAAGATCCAATCGCAATATGATAAGAAAAATCCCTGTCACAGCCACCAGTAAGGACTACAAAATTGTACTTTCTGATATACAAATTTCAATAAAAGATAATAATGAATTAGTTAATATAACCAATGAGATCTTAAAGCTTAATTTTATTATTTTTAGAAAAGATGAAATCCGTCGAACTTGAAAATGAGAAATTGAAAAATGAGAAATGAGTTTAGAAAATCAACTTGGTGTTTTAAAAAAAAAATATAACTCTTAAAGATTTTTTAGATGAACAAAACATCTTATTTGAAAAAGAGAGAGAAAAGTTTTCAAAAGAAAATTTTGATTTGAAAACATAAAATGATTTATTAGAATCCACTTTAGATAATTCAAAATCTCAATTTTTCTTTTAAATAATGAGAACCTTACGTTAAAAAATGAAAATTCTAAATTAAATGAGAAGATTAATATTTTGAAAAGTAATAATATTTCTTTTGAAAATAACAATTGTGACTTTAAAACTAAATTTGAAAAATGTAAAAATGAATTTTTGAAATTTAATAAAGGTCAAAATGATTTAAACATGATTTTATCTAATTCTATACGTTTACAGGATAAAAATGGTTTGGGATATAATAAAACTGATCGTAGAAATGGCATTAGATACGCTTTCATGTATTCATGTATAGTCAAAATGTTAGTGCTAATACTAGATTTTGAGTAAAGTCTAAATTCAATTTTTATAGAAATTCAAGTATTGTTATGACCAATAATGTTTATAATATCTCTTGAAGTATAAAATCATTGAAGGGAAATATGGATAAAAATTATCTAAGTATTTGGGTTCCTGTTAATTGGAAAAATAGAGAAAAATACATTGATGATTATTTTGATACAGTAGTTAATAATGAAAATTTTATTTTCAATGGTTCCACCAAACCCACTTGGGCATGCTTATCTTCGACCTAACCCCTTGGACCCTAACGTAGTAAGTGGGTACCAAAAATGATTATTATTTATTGTAGGTACTTGGAGAAACAAAAGGAAGATGATGGAATCTGGAGTTTCAAAGTACGTTCCATACATTTAATAGAGTTACGTGCTTACAATGAAATATGGACTTCAACAAATACGGTAAAATCTAATTTATTTTCTTTATAATTAATATTGGATTTACAATGTTGTTTACAAGATATTTATAACATTTACTATATTCCCTCTTTCTTTTTGATAATGACAAAGATGGGGAAATTCATATGCATATTAATTGAGGGAGATATTATACTTAAGGGGAGATGTTATTTAGGGGTTGCTTTAAACATCTTAATTCTATATTATATAGAATGAATATTTTTACAATTGTATAGTTGTCATCATCAAAAAGGAGAGAATGTTAGAACCTCTATTGCTGGATTTTAATGACAACAACTACACAATTATGTCAAAGTACCTCTAAGCTGACTTGTAGATACATGAGTATCAAAAAGAGACAAACAAGTAAGATCAACATGAATACATAGTTCAAAAGAGGATAAAGTGTGTGTATATATATATATATATATATATATATATATATATATATGGAGATACAAAAAGAGATACACATGATAGAAACAAGACAAAGGTGACAAACAAAGTATTATTAGTGATAGAGTGTCATGTCTTGAGTTTACAAATGTTAAAATCTTCTCAAAGTGGTATACACATATATACACACACATTCGAAAAAAATTATATAACGAATGGAAGTTTATTTTTTAATAATAATAGTAGCAATAATAATAATATATGAAGCAAGACTCGAACCTGGGTCATTGGTGAAATCGTATTTTAAATAAAAATCAAGTTTTCAAAAATGCATGGAGCAAGACTTGAACCCCGGTCACTAGTCTAGAAAGTAAGTGCTTTAACCAACTGTGCTAAGGCAACTTTTGTTCATCAACAGTATTCAGCCGGCTGAGCTAGATCATTCAACCGACTGAATTCTATGCATGTGCACAGTTTATTTTGAATATTTGGTCGACTGCCATGGCATATTTAGCCAACTGAATTGGGTCATTTTTGCACTGTTTTCTTACGGCATCGATTTTTAATCCATGCAGTTGGCTAACCATGCTATTCAGTTGGCTGAATCTTCATAACGACTATATTAAGAATATACACCTCATTTCAGCGGATAGAAACAACCCTTGATTCAAGAATTGCTTTAATATCCTTCCATGGCTACTTTTCACGAGCGTTTGCAACACTTAAACACTATATATAGCCGTGAAATCAATTGTTTTAATCACTTAATTATGATTCTATTTCTCGTTCTTATTGTCTAAATAATCTTGCCATTTTGCATTCAGTACTCTCGTTCTAATCACTTGTTCATTCAAGCAAAACTTCATTACTGATTAAATAAACTTCCTATGTTCACGAATTACACTATATATCATAAAGGAGAAGGTTATAGGAAGGGTGTACGTTATTGAATTATCTGTTCTACTCAAGAGCATACTCAGTTAGAAGCAATTTTACTGTTTGTATTAGAATTCCTGTTCGATTGCTTAGGCGGTTGAAGTCCTATTATGTTGCTTAGGTGGTAGAAATCCTGTTCAATTGCTTAGGCGGTGTAATATATGTTCCTCTGGTTCAAGTGAGGGTTAATAGTTTAATTCTAGAAGGAGTCTAGGATTGGACGTAGAACGGAAAGTTCGAACCAGTATAGAAATCTCTGGTGTCATTTACTTTATTTTACTATTATGTTTATATCATGCATAAGTAAATAGTTTAGTTAGCATTCCATATGCACGATTCTTAGTCATTTTCAAAGCTGTGTTGGGAGGTATGCTTTTGATTCATGGTGTACAGTTAGAGTTCTATTTGATACTGGTGCATCGCATTCTTTTATATCTCATTGTTTGGTAGATAAGCTTAATCTAGAACCCTCATACCTAACTACTTCCTTAAGGGTCGTGAATCCAATAGGAGAATATGCAACACTTGGGATGAAGTGTGACCAGTTAGACTTTGAATTATTAGATCATACAGTTGTTTGTAGTTTGCATATGTTTGATTTCATAGGGTTTGGAATTATTTTAGTTATGGATTGGCTGAGTAAATACGATGCTAGAATATCTTGCCATGACAGGAAAATATCACTTAGACGCCCTGACTGTAGTGATCGGATTGTATACTCCATAGAAAACCCTAGTTTTGTGGTTAATTCTTTGTTGGATATTGTGGAGGTAGAAGACAAGTTGAATCGAGTTTTCGTCGTTAGAGAATTCGCAAATGTCTTTGAACCTGTAGTAGGATTGCAGTCGAAATGAGCTATAGAGTTTCTGATAGATTTAGTATCAAGAGCTGAACCAATGAGTAAACCACCCAGCCGAATGACACCTACCGAGATAAGGGAGCTAAAGGTGCAGTTGGTGGATTTGGAAACTAAGAATTTTATCAGATAAAGCAGTTTTCCTTGGGAGCAACCATGGTGTTTGCAAAGAAACCGAACAGCTCGTTAAGGTTATGTATTGATTATCGTAAGTTGAATGAGAAGACGATAAAGAATCGATATCTGTTACCTAGAATAATGATTTGTTTGACAAGTTGAGTGGAGCCAAAGTATTTTTCTAATTGGACTTAGCAATAGGGTTCCATCAACTTAGAATAGCAGAGGATAGTATTTCTTTGACGGTGTTTAGAACCAGATATGGGTCATACGTTAGTAATGCCGTTTGGACTAACTAATGCGTCGGCATTCTTTGTAGATTTGATGAGCAGAGTTTTCCAAGAGCACTTGGATAGGTTCGTACTAGTTTTTATAGATGATGTTTTGATATACTCTAAAGATGAAAGAGTGCATGAGGTCCATCCTAGAGTGGTGCTTGAGACGTTGAGGCAGCACCAACTAAAAGCAAAATTTTCGAAGTGTCAATTTTGGAGGAAGGAAGTGAAGTTTCTTGTTCATTTAGTCTTAGAGAAAGGGTTGTCTATAGATCCAGCTAAGAAAGAAACGGTGAATAATTGGAAGGGTCCCAAGAATGTGACTGAGATAAAGAGTTTTCTTGGATTAGTTGGGTTTTATCGGAGATTCATTAAGGATTTTTCGTGGATAGCGACACCGATGACCAAACTAACGTGGAATGATGTGAAGTTCATTTAGACCAATAAGTGTGAGGAAGCATTCCAGAGATTGAAATACTTATTGACTAATGCACCTATGTTAGTTGTTCCATAAGGGAAGTGGGATTTAATAGTGTATATGGATGCAAGTGGAATAGGGTAAAGTGATTGTCTATGCTTCTCGACAGCTTAGACCGCATGAGGTTAGATATCCAACTCATGATTTGGAATTAGCTGCTGTGATTTTTGCATTGAAGGTGTCTTTTGGGAAAGAGATTCGATTTGTATACGGATCATAAGTCACTAGGGTATTATTCTCTCAAAAGGAGTTGAATATGAGACAATAGAGGTAGTTAGAGTTTTTAGCCGCTTATGACTTTGGTATTGAGTACACAAAAGGAAAAGGCAACAAGGTTACAGATGCACTTAGCAAAAAAATCAGAATGTAGTATAGGAAATGATAGGTGAGTGGAAAGATTTAGAAACATTGACTACATGCGGAATACAGTGGAGATCTGAGCTTAGATCTAATAGAGAAACTGCTATGTTATCATGTTTAGAAGTTCGATCGGTGATGATCGAAAATATTACTTCTAAGCAGAAGGAGGATCCATTACTAGTTGAAGGAATCAGAAAGTTAAGGGATGGAACAGAGAGCGATGACTTGAAAGATTTCAGTCTTGAACAGAATGGATGGATAAGGAAGAAAGGAAGACTATGTATTCCAAATGTGGAAAACATTAGGAAGGAAGTTCTTGGAGAATGCCATCGTTCAAAGTTCACTATTTATTCAAGAGGAACTAAGATGTATCAGGATATGAAAGAAGTTTTTTCTGGGAAGGTATGAAGAGAGATGTAGGCTTATGGGTGAACAGTGTTTGAACTGTCAACAGGTAAAAGCCAAACATCAGAAACCAAATGTATTACTTTAGCCTTTGGATGTTCCAGTATGGAAATGAGATTCTATCTCAATGGATTTATAGACGTGTTTCCAAGGTCAAATAGAGGAAATGAAAGTGTATGAGTCATAGCGGATAGGCTGACCAAGAGTTCCCATTTCATTCTAATTAAGTCAACCAAGATGGCACCTATTTTAGCTAAGTTGTTTATGAAGAATATAGTTAGACTGCATGGAATTCCTAGTAGTAAAGCAAGTAATAAAGATTCCTTATTTACTAGTGAGTTCCAGAGTAGTCTACAGGACACTTTAGATACAAAGATCAAGATGAGTACCGCTAACCATCCACAGACATATGGGCAAGCAGAAAGAGTTAACAAAGTCTTAGAGGATTTGTTAAGGCCTTGTGTGCTAGATTTTGGGGGATCATAGAAAGATCATCAACATTTAGTCAAGCTTTCATATAACAACAGTTATCAGCCTAGTATAAGAATGGCACCGTTTGAAGCTTTGTATGGAAGGCCATGTAGATCTCCCATTTTTGTTTAGACACGAGGAATAGGTTAGTTGTTAGTCCATATTTGGTTAGAGAAGCTATAGAAAAGATTGAGTTCATTCGAGCCAGAATGAAGGAAGCTTAGTCTAGGCAGAAGAGCTATGCTGATAGAAGATGGAAAGACTTAGAGTTGTCTATTGGAGGTCGTGTTTTCGTCAAGATATCATTGATGAAAGGTGTAATTCGATTTGGAAAATCAGGCGCCGAGATTCGTTCGACCATTTCCTTTTATAGAAAGGATTGCAAAACTCGTGTATAGAGTGGAGTTACCAAGTAGTTTGTCAGGAGTCCACAATGTTTTTCATATTTCTCATCTAAGGAAGTGTATTCGAGATCCAAAGACTACTATAGCACCGATAGTGTTAGATGACTTAGTAGTGGAATCGAATTTGACTATAGTTAGAAAACTAGTGTGTATAGTCGCGAGGGATGAAAAGAAACTAAGGAATCAGATAGTCAGATTAGTTAAATTCCAATGGAGTAATGATAAGTGAGACTGTACTTGGGAAACTGAGAGCAGGGTTGGGGATACGTATCCTGACTTGTTTTATGGTATTTTTACCTTTATGATTGATTGTTATGAGTACCTTATCGAAATTTCGAGGATAAAATTCTTTAAGGAGGGGAGTTTTTAAAGACCCTAATTTTAACTAACATTATTTAGGATATTTAATTAGATGAATTAAATGAAATAATGTAAATGGTTAAGGGATTGAGATTTGTATGATTATAGGGTAGATAAGACTCAACTAATCAATAAGCCAAAAAGAATTAAAATGAAGAAAGAAGGGATAAGAAGATGAAGGCAAAATAGGAATAAATTAAGTTTTTATACCGTAAACCCTTATTCCAATTTCATTTACAATATTCATAAACAAAAATAAACCTAAAGCTTGGCTAGCCACCATTAAAAGAAAACAAGGGGAAGATAAGAAAGATTTCAAGAAGGAAGCTAAATCAAATCAATTTAAGAGAAAATCTCAAACTCCTCAACAACAAGTTAAGGTGAATAATAGATTGCATCTTATTTTTAATGTTTTCAATTTCTAGATGAGATCCGAAATTATTTTGCAAGAAAAAATGCCATATTTTGATTGTTTAATGGATATATATGTTTGTTGATGATTTATGTTGTTTCATATAAATTTTATGATAAGTTTTGATTTGAAAAACCTATTAATCGACATCCAAATGACTTGCTTTTCTGATATAAGGTCAGTAACATTATTTTAGAGATGGATTTCAAGTTTCAAAATTTTCTATGTTGTTGTGGATTTATTATGAATTTTATAGTGAAGAGAATGGTTAAATTGGGTTTAAATTATTCTCGGCTATTATACGTTAGCTTTGGGTCAGAAATTTAAATATGTTAGAAAACATGTTAAAAGTGATTTAAGGGATTTTTTGGAGAATTTTCCAAGTATTTATTAAAAATATAAAATTATTTAAGGTATGGGACTTAAATGTTTTATATGTTTAGAAAAGATGAAAGGGCAATTTGTTAAATTTTTTAAAATTGTCAATTGCTGAATTCGACAGCACTTTTAGAAAAATGTTTTGTAAAAGAATTGGCAACCAATTATATGTTGACAAATAAGACAAGTTAGTTGGAAAGATATTACTTTAAAAGTTAAAAATCAGTTTTTTTAAAGGATTGCTACTTCGCTACTTACATAACCCACCTTTCGACCCCATATTGTCGCCTCCAACCAAGTCGAAACCAATACACATGGTATCAATGCCTTGGTACGTAGTGGATTGGAGAAAGGTGGAAGATATAGAGTCGAAATATACTTTCGAAGGGTTAGAAGTAGCTCTTATAAACATGGAACTATTTTGATTACAAATGAGGCTTTCGAAGGGGTGGGAGTTTGCTTTCGACTTAACAACTTACTTCTATTTATATAAATAAAGGGCTTTCCTATGGGTTGTCGCCTTATATTTTAAAAAAACTTTCGATGGGGTCGAAACCCCTGCTGTCGCATTTAACCATTTAAATCAACGCTTTCGAAAGGGTTCTCTTAAACTTTGAAGCCGCTTCTTATGCTTTCGAAAAGGGTTGGTTTTGAAACCATCCACTTTCTTTTACTTAGGAATAATGCTTTCGAAAGCAATGCTTTTGCCCTAGTTCTTTAGATATATTGAAAGTTAAACTAGAAGGTTTCGAAAAAAATGTTTATAAATGGTTTCAAAGCTATGTTCTCATACTTTTACTTAAACCCAATACTTTCAAATATTTTTTTAAGTAAGGGACTTCAATAGTTTCAAAAGGCTTGCTTTTAGTAAGGTACTTTAATACTTTCTAAAGGTATCTAATGAAGATTTCCAAGGGGAGAATCCCTATGTTTTTTAAAGGTTTACTTTTAGTATTTGAATGGAAGGTTTTCAATGCCTTCAAAAGGCATGCTTGAAATGTTCTAAAAAGAGAATGTCTAAGGTTTTATAAAGTTTTCGAAGGGACACTTTCATTGATTTCAAAAAGTCCATTTTGAAGGTTTTGAAAGGTATATTCTGGAATTCCAGCCCAGTGTTTCAAGGTAAAGTAGTTAGCTTATTTTGATAGGGATACTTTCAATGGATTCGAAAGGGACTGTTTAAAGTTTTTGAATAAGGGTTTCAAATGAGATATCTTGGATTTAAAACCTAAAGTTTTCTAAGTTAAAGAAGAGCTTTAACTTATTTTAAAGGGATAGATAACCCAATTGATTTAGGTTTCCATGAACATTATTTGTGTAAAGCATACATCATGGAAAGGATATTTGAGTAAAGCAAAAGGTATGTTTTCCTTGTTTAAGTATGATTTAAAGGATTAAATCAATTTGAAAGAAATGTTTTCAAGGAAAATTTGATGGGGTAGTTAACCTTAAGTAAATGATTCAGATATTAGAATGCCAGATGAGACTGGTGTAGGGTCGCACCTTAGACTTTAGCCAGTAGCCCCTAGCTAATATACGTCCAAAATTCCAGTGCGTAGGGCTTTTACATGGATCACTAGCGATCCATGCACTATGATCGCCGGTGATCCATATAATTATGCCAAAATTGACATGGAGTTTAAAGAAGAGGATGAAGGAAAGCATCACAAGCAATTGGATCTTTAGCGACCTAAAAGCTATGGATCATTAGTGATCCATCAAATTGATTCGGCTCACTGTGAAGCTTTCAGGGTGTGACGCCCCACCTCTATGCCCAAGCTAGCCAAGAACACTACGGTGTAGTGCTGTCAACTAGCGCGGAGAATAAGGCTGTTGAGGAGCGGTCATCCGTAGTTAGGCCTTACACTAGTATTGGTTATCTCGTTAGGAGTGGTATATATATATATTCTTTCATTTTTCCTCTCTGATTTATTTACTTCCATCGACATACCCCAATTCCAGTATAAAACGAACTACGATGGTTCATACTAGTTTAGGAAAGTAGATATATAATAATAACACAGATAATATAAATGCGGAACACAGATAAAAACAGAAAGTCTCATATATATAATAACTAATGTCAGTTACAATACATTTGACATAGAACATATGATACAACTACAACAGTCGACTCTGGAAGTTATATATACAAGTACATTATCAACTAATATACATGAATACATATCAACCTATACTATGACACGACAACTCCAAAAGATATGAAAAGTCTTCATAGCTCAAACAGCTACCCAAAGCAAGATATCTACGACCTGAAATAACTCGGTCTGACCCGAGTATTAAATTCAAAAGAAAATAATACGCGGGTCAGTCTAATTCAAACTCAGTTATTAGTGCACAGAAGCAAAAATAATTAAATAATGAATAGACGACAGTCACAATAAATCTCGTCTATCCGATCCTTAAATAAAGAAATCGGATAACGATAAATATAACACGTAACAGTGTTAAACAACAAATCAGCAAATTAAACCAAATCAGAATACAATTCAGAATATTGAATTGAATAAACAAAACAGTTCAAAACATTGAAATATCAATTAAAATATTAATTCGAGTAGGGCTGCAGTACACGCACGTGTGCACTGCCTCGCCACTACAACATATGGAATATGCAAAAGATCAATAAATCAAAACAAGATAGAATATCATAAAATCCATACCGTGTGGCTGCAGTTCACGCTTGCGTGCACTGCCTTGCCACTACAGTGACGATGTACCCAAAAACTCAATACCGTGTGGCTGCAGTTCACGCTTGCGTGCACTGCCTTGCCACTACGGTGATGATGTACCCAAAAACTCGATGAACCAAAATCAATGAAGAATCAAATATCAATGCCATAGCCATTGAACAGCAGGCCAAAGTCAACATAGGTACAAGTTAAAAAGGAGCACATCCAATAATTTTTCTCATCAAAACAAAATCAACAAAATGCTACAGGTTGAAGCTCCAAGACCAGCAAAACTCGAACCCGAAGCAACAATGACAAAGAGCTCACAAATGCTCAAAAAAATAAGACAACGCAGTAGCGGCACAGCAATGTGTATCTGCTAATTTATTACTCAAACAAAGGATTGCAGTGAAAACTGCCAATAGCTCAAGTGTATCTGCATATTAATTATGCAAACACAGGTTGCAGTGAAAACTACAAAACGCTCAAGGCACAACATAAATATGAACAACGTTCATATAGACTGTGCAACAACCAAAATTACTAAAAACTGCAATTGTATGAAGGCAACAAAACCAACCAACCAGAGTCAATGCAAACACAACACTGAATCATAATGTAGGAGTCGCTATATATGATTAGTATAGTGACAGTGTTAAACCATGCGAATACCATGAAATCACATGAACAAGCTTATGTATCAAAATGCACAAGGGCAGTCATACCCAAAATAGAGGCAACAGCAAAAAGAAACAAACTCAATAATACTCAAAAACTAAGGCACTTTATACAATAGAGACACAGCCAAAAATATGATATGCCTCAAAGTTCAACGGTGCCAACAGATAAGGTTCGAGCATAAAGAAATGCAACAGTGCTTCTCATAAATGAAAGACCAGACGATAAGTAAGCGTGTACATAAGTGGTTATTGAAACCAAATACTACATGAAACAGATATGCAAACCAAATGCCATCAAGGTCAGAGACATAAGAATTCAAACCTGACCGACAGCACAGTGATGTATATGCAAGAAATTGCTGCAGTGAACAAGATCAGTTCAAGGCACATGGACAAGCACATGTGCAAATGCAGTCATGCATAAGGGCAGTAAATAGGATTAAGACCAACATCATCAACTACAGGATATAACACATCAAGGTCCTACATTAAACAAGTCAGTACTAAAAATTCAAATTCATGGTACTCAAGAAATCGCGACTTCGAACTCAATGCCGAAGACGACCAGAAAGTAAACCCAAGTCAGCGACGTAATGACCGAAGCCAATACACCAGAATCAATGCTCAACATCAACAAGTTTAAATACAAACCAGGCCAGAGTCAAGGTCAACATTTTTAAACATTAGAAGTTTCAAAGTAAACAATCAGTGAGTTTCACGAAAATGACCGAAGGCCAAATAAAAATCAACTCGAAGTCCGAAGAATTCAAAACAGCAATTTCCAACAAAAAATCAAAACCATGGAAATCAAAAACAAAAGATCACATGACTTTGAATTAGATGTGAGTAATAAAATTACTCACCTTTTCGACGAGTAGAAGCAGCCGAGCATCTCAGAGACGAGCGACCATTCGAGCAGAAATCGGCTTCGACACGAGCCATTGAAATCGGCCTCAACAAATCACTCGAAACCCTAATTTTTGATAAAGAGGAACATACGAAAGACGAGCCGCCATTTTCGTTCGTTTATTTTAGCTTTAGGGTTTTGAACGAATGAATGAGGAAATATGGGTATCGGCCTTTACTAATGATCACAGCACCAAACAAAAGAAATATGGGCTAAGTTTATATTAAAGCCCGATAAACCCTTTAATAACTTTTTTAAAAGAATTTCAATGAGTTATTAAAATTCCAACAGCAATAACTATTACCATTAATCGAAATGACGATGATTACCAATTGGTGAGAAATTCCTGGGTTGTTACAGACTCCCCTCCTTAAAGAAATTGCGTCCTCGCAATCATAAGGAATAAATAAACAAATGGTAACAACCATAAAAAACATCATCACAAGATGAAGAAATTTTAAATAGGAAGTTCATCGTAAAGAGCTTGAAAGAGTAAGCCTGAACGTGTTTGCTCGATGAATTCTCAGGATTCCTAAGTGCAATCCTTAGGATTTGAGAACCGTTGAACTACCGCAAGAAAAACATCTTTATTTCGAAGGTGCTACACCCCCGAAGCAATGATGTGAATATAAGGTTGCTCAAAAGTAAAATAGGCAAAACTTCCATTTCTTCAATAACACTGGGCTCAAGAATAAAAATCGAGCATTTCCGTAATTGGAAGACGTGGAAAACGTCATGAATAGCAGAAAATTGAGCCGGTACACCGGCGTAGTACAATATAAATACCAAAGAAATCTTTTAATTTCATAAAAGAAATTCACAAATTCTCTACAAAATTTAATTATAGATAATCAGAATACAGAAATCACAAAACAACAATATCTAATTATCGATACGATAATTAGGAGACAGCAAAATCTAATTATCAACAAAGATAATTAGAAAACAAAAATCACAAGTCGCAAAATGGCAAATATTTAATTATCACAAATGATAATCAAATCTCAATTCAACAAATATTTAATTATCAAAAACGATAATTAAATCTCAAATATCTAATTATCACAAGCGATAATCAGAAACAACAAATATCTGATTATCAAAAATGATAAATCAGAAATCACAAACATCCGATTATCAAAAACGATAATCAAATCTCAAATCAACAAATATTTAATTATCACAAACGATAATTAAATCTCAAATATCTAATTATCAAAAATGATAATAAGAAATAACAAATATCCGATTATCAAAAACGATAATCAGAATCTACAAATATCCGATTATCAGAAACGATAATCAGAAATCACAAATATTCGATTATCAAAAACGATAATCAGAAACCACAAATATCTGATTATCAATCAGAAATCACAAATATCCGATTATTAAAAACGATAATCAGAAACCAAAAATATCCGATTATCAAAAACGATAATCAAAAATCACAAATATTCAATTAACGAGTCCGAAATTAACCGAAATAGCAAACGCACATGTCCCATAACCACGAGTTTTACTAAATCGTTTAATTCACTTCATCGTTTTCTTGAAAGTGCATAATTGTGTATTTTAAAAATAACATTTCACATTCTTAAACGGACAAGTCCGGAATTAAGCGAATCAGTAAAAGAAAGGGGTCATAGTCCTCGATTTTTCTGAAACGTTTAAATCGCTTCCTCATTCTTTTGAAAGCGTAAACTGTAAAAAAAATTGAAAATAATTTTGATTTATATTTTGAAACAAATTTTTAAAACACGTGATTAAAACAGCAACATCAGTAGCAACTTCGACAAGGAAATTTCACTTCTCAAAATACCGTAAAAACGGACAACAAAATCAGCATTGCGGGATAACCGCTTGAAAATTCATTTTAAAATTGACGGTTACTGAAGTTAATACGTCAAAATCTCATCAAGATAATTGGCATCAAAATATAATACCAATGAATTTTCATTCATCAAAAATGTCACAAGAATCTTCTCAAAGATAGAAAGGTGTATCATACCCTAAACTTGTATTCATAACAAGCCAATGACACACGAATTCACCAATGCACAAAAATTGATAAAACTTATCAATAGAAATCACGAAAATTGGTGAAGCGCAAGTTCTAGAAATCATCGTAAGAAATCCAGAAAACACAAATTCTAGAAATCTACACAAGAAATCCAGAAAACACAAATTCTAGAAATCTACATAAGAAATCCAGAAAACATAAAGAGGGAAAGAGACCTATCACATGATGGTCTGAAGACCATGGGGAGCTACCCCATATGGGTGAGTCGGAATCACCCAGATGAGGTCTAGGCTAACCAAAAAGCAAAAAGGTATGTGTGAGTGGAATCACACAAATGGTGTCTAGCCTAACCTCGCAAACAAAAAGGTATGTGTGAGCGGAATCACACAAATGGTGTCTAGGCTAACCAAAAAGCAAAAAGGTATGTGTGAGTGGAATCACACAAATGGTGTCTAGCCTAACCTCGCAAACAAAAAGGTATGTGTGAGCGGAATCACACAAATGAGGTCTAGACTAACCAAAAATCAAAAAGGTATGCGTGAGTGGAATCACACAAATGGTGTCTAGTCTAACCTTGCAAACAAAAAGACATCGCACAATAGCTAGTCTAAATCATAAAAATGATCGTCATGATCAACGAGAAGTGTCAATTACACTAAGTTAGTGAATATAAAAGTTTAGCTTCATGTCCCATAACAACTAGCTTAACTTAAATATTTTACGAACAAGCTGTAGATCTTCACTAGAAAAATGTCACAAGTGGTTCAATCGAACAAGTCCAAAAATTAACCGACGAAGTAAACGCAAGCGTTTCATACCACTTGTTTTGCTAAGCCGTTTAATTAGATTTCTCATACGAGTGAAATAAAGGTTTGTATATACTAATAGATTGGAAAACGGTTTAGGAAAAGAGTTTGGTATTGAAAATAGAGTTGAAATCATTTTGATAAAAGAGTTTTGATATTTACTACTAGTATTGAAACCTTTATATTTTTAAAGTGACAAATCACAAAAGTGATTGTAGAAACAATCAATCACAAGAATTCACATACAAAGATGTGAATAGAATCCAAAGAAATCGATATTGAATCCTTCAAAAAGTATGTTCACAAAAATCCCAAACAAAATGTCATCAAATTTGCTAATAAATGATAGCAACAAATCGGGGAATTAACAAGAATCGATTAAAGTTGGAAACAAAATCAATTCACTAAAATTCACATTCGAAGACGTGAATAAAATCCAAAGAATTCGATTCCAAATCCATCAAAGTAGGAATACCCAAAAATTCCAAAAATAGAAGTTATCAAAGTCGACAAAGGTGATAAAAACTAATCGGAAAAGAAGAATCGATTAACAATTGGAAAAACAAAGCAAAACGAGCATAAATGCATAAATGACTTCAACAAAAGTAAAAATCAAGTCAATGTCGAAGTTAACAAGTAATGGCCACAGTCGAGTACAAAACGAATCAACATCATCATCAAAGAACTCAACGGCAAACAAAGTCAGAGTCTTGGAAATCAAGAAATTAACAACTTCACAAAAACAAAGTGACCGAAGTCGAATGGAAATCAAGCCGAGGAAAACACAAAATATCAAGTTCAAAATCGCTGAGATCCGAACTAGATATGAGTGAAAATCAAAATCACTCAATTTGCAACCGGTCGAGCTATTTTTCATCACAGTGTAACAGGTACACAATGACACCCATAGCATAGCACAAAAGTGTAACAAAGTCCAGAGGTCAAAATAGCTTTAATTAGCCAAATTCGAACAAAATCAACATCGGCTAAACCAATACAAAGCCGAAAACACAAGAACAAAATCCTCATCATCAAAAACCCAACTTGAGTTCGTAAAGCAAATGGAGGCAGAAGCCAAAATACTTTCACGAAATCAAAATCAAATGCACATGAATAAGCGTTAGGAATTCATACCTAACAATCAAAGAAAATCATAGGGAAAGATGAGAGATAAAACATCGACAATTAGTTGTAACACATGTTCCATCTAAGTTATGTTTTATATTTGTCCTAAACCCCAGGCTCTGATACCAAGCTGTGACGCCCACCTCTATGCCCACGCTAGCCAAGAACACTACGGTATAGTGCTGTCAACTAGCGCGGAGAATAAGGCTGTTGAGGAGCGGCCATCCGTAGTTAGGCCTTACACTAGTATTGGTTATCTCGTTAGGAGTGGTATATATATTCTTTCATTTTTCCTCTCTAATTTATTTACTCCCATCGACATACGCCAATTCCAGTATAAAACGAACTACGATGGTTCATACTAGTTTAGGACAGTAGATATATAATAATAACACAAATAATATAAATGCGGAACACAGATAAAAACAGAAAGTCTCATATATATAATAACCGATGTCAGTTACAATATATTTGACATAGAACATATGATACAACTACAACAGTCGACTCTGGAAGTTATATACAAGTACATTATCAACTAATATACATGAATACATATCAACCTATACTATGAAACGACAACTCCAAAAGATATGAAAAGTCTTCATAGCTCAAACAGCTACCCAAAGCAAGATATCTACGACCTGAAATAACTCGGTCTGACCCGAGTATTAAATTCAAAAGAAAATAATACGCGGGTCAGTCTAATTCAAACTCAGTTATTAGTGCACAGAAGCAATAATAATTAAATAATGAATAGACGACAGTCACAATAAATCTCATCTATCCGATCCTTAAATAAAGAAATCGGATAACAATAAATATAACACGTAACAGTGTTAAACAACAAATCAGCAAATTAAACCAAATCAGAATACAATTCAGAATATTGAATTGAATAAACAAAACAGTTCAAACCATTGAAATATCAATTAAAATATTAATTCGAGTAGGGCTGCAGTACACGCACGCGTGCACTGCCTCGCCACTACAGCATATGGAATATGCAAAAGATCAATAAATCAAAACAAGATAGAATATCATAAAATCCATACCATGTGGCTGCAGCTCACGCTTGCGTGCACTGCCTTGCCACTACAGTGATGATGTACCCAAAAACTCAATACCGTGTGGTTGCAGTTCACGCTTGCGTGCACTGCCTTGCCACTACAATGATGATGTACCCAAAAACTCGATGAACCAAAATCAATGAAGAATCAAATATCAATGCCATGGCCATTGAACAGCAGGCCAAAGTCAACACAGGTACAAGTTAAAAAGGATCACATCCAATAATTTTTCTCATCAAAACAAAATCAACAAAATGCTACAGGTTGAAGCTCCAAGACCAGCAAAACTCGAACCCGAAGCAACAATGACAATGAGCTCACAAATGCTCAAAAAAATAAGACAACGCAGCAGCGGCACAGCAATGTGTATCTGCTAATTTATTACTCTAACAAAGGATTGCAGTGAAAACTACCAATAGCTCAAGTGTATCTGCATATTAATTATGCAAACACAGGTTGCAGCAAAAACTACAAAACGCTCAAGGCACAACATAAATATGAACAACGTTCATATAGACTGTGCAACAACCAAAATTACTAAAAACTGCAATTGTATGAAGGCAACAAAACCAACCGACCAGAGCCAATGCAAATACAACACTGAATCATAATGTAGGAGTCACTGTATATGATTAGTATAGTGATAGTGTTAAACCATGCGGATACCATGAAATCACATGAACAAGCTTATGTATCAAAATGCACAAGGGCAGTCATACCCAAAACAGAGGCAACAGCAAAAAGAAACAAACTCAATAATACTCAAAAACCAAGGCACTTTACACAATAGAGACACAGCCAAAAATATGATATGCCTCAAAGTTCAACGGTGCCAACAGATAAGGTTCGAGCACAAAGAAATGCAACAGTGCTTCTCATAAATGAAAGACCAGACGATAAGTAAGCGTGTACATAAGTGGTTATTGAAACCAAATACTACATGAAACAGATATGCAAACCAAATGCCATCAAGGTCAGAGTCATAAGAATTCAAACACGACCGACAGCGCAGTGATGTATATGCAAGAAATTGCTGCAGTGAACAAGATCATTTCAAGGCACATGGACAAACACATGTGCAAATGTAGTCATGCATAAGGGCAGTAAATAGGATTAAGACCAGCATCATCAACTACAAGATATAACACATCAAGGTCCTACATTAAACAAGTCAGTACTAAAAATTCAAATTCATGGTACTCAAGAAATCGCGACTTCGAACTCAATGCCGAAGACGACCAGAAAGTAAACCCAAGTCAGCGACGTAATTGCCGAAGCCAATACACCAGAATCAATGCTCAACATCAACAAATTTAAATACAAACCTGGCCAGAGTCAAGGTCAACATTTTTAAACATCAGAAGTTTCAAAGTAAACAATCAGTGAGTTTCACAAAAATGACCGAAGGCCAAATAAAAATCAACTCGCAGTCCGGAGAATTCAAAACAGCAATTTCCAACAAAAAATCAAAACCATGGAAATCAAAAACAAAAGATCACATGACTTTGAATTAGATGTGAGTAATAAAATTACTCACCTTTTCGACGAGTAGAAGCAGCCGAGCATCTCAGAGACGAGCGACCATTCGAGCAGAAATCGGCTTCGACACGAGCCATTGAAATCGGCCTCAACAAATCACTCGAAACCCTAATTTTTGATAAAGAGGAACAGACGAAAGACGAGCCACCATTTTCGTTCGTTTATTTTAGCTTTAGGGTTTTGAACGAATGAATGAGGAAATATGGGTCTCGGCCTTTACTAATGATCACAGCACCAAACAAAAGAAATATGGGCCAAGTTTATATTAAAGCCCGATAAACCCTTTAATAACTTTTATAAAAGAATTTCAATGAGTTATTAAAATTCCAACAGCAATAACTATCACCATTAATCGAAATGACGATGATTACAAATTGGTGAGAAATTCCTGGGTTGTTACACAAGGCACCTTCGTATATTCATTTGCAACCATTTGACAAGTTGGCCTAGCCCAATAGCTTTCCAACCCTTATAAATACAATCCTACTTTCAATATAAATAGGGGCTTCTGGAAGGGCTGTTGAAACTTTGCAGAAACTACTCTTCATTCTCCTCCTCCCATACCATGGACATCTACCTAGTTCACTATGATTCTCTAGTGAACTCTAGCATTGATGGCTTGATCCTATTTTCATAATTCAATTGCATTGTACTCAGATTTAACTTGTAATAGTAGTCAGTCAATAAGAAAAGTTATAAAGTGGATGTAGTCTTCGTTAACAGCTGAACCACTATAAAAATCTCTTGTCTTTTTTACTTTATCTGTGAGTTCTTACTTGTTGTCTTTGTTCTATTTTCCTTGATAAATTGGGCTAGTGCTTTCACGCTCAATGCAGGGTGTTGATCCACTTTTGGGTTAACAATTGCTGAAAAGTAAGTTGATAGTTTATGTAAAGTGCAACTTATGTTGTATACTTAAATGTCAAAGATGACTAAATGCATTTTTGTAAAGATTTCGTTATGATCCTGTAGTAAGGGTTTCCTTTTGAATGGTTCAACTATAGAAAGAAAAGCAAATGTATGAGAGTGAATGTAACTTAAACACAAAATTAGGATGAAGAGAGTGAATGGTCCACTCCACTTCCTGAAAAGATATTAGGATTGAGAATTATATAAAATACTAAAAGATACTTAATATGGAATGAGAAATGTGAATTCTATTTCAATTGCATATTTATATAGAAAATTGTATTCTATAAAAGTTATTTCTTCAAGTTTAAGATATTTGATCTACAACTCTTGATTGTAAAATTGAAGTGAATGAAATAAAATCTCACAATAAATGGTCGAATGGAGCTTCATATTTCGTATCTATTATAGTAACGGCAGAACTAGTAGGAACATACCACGCAACACTTCTTAGCGGTTGCATCGAGTTATGGAAAACTATTTCTGTAAACATTCCAAATACTATTTATGAATTAATAACCATTTTCGGTTGTGATTGAAAATAGACATAGTTTTATGTCAGTAAAAATGTTATGAATCATCGTTAAAAAAATAAAACTATAATAGCGGGATTTTTTTATAACAAAAGCAATGCATTAGAAAATACAGAAGTATCTAATATTTTACAATTATTTTGGTGTTATGGTCTATGTCATAGTTTTTAGAAAAAAAATTTCAAGCATATGTACTAATGAATTGTATCTCAAAAAATTAAGGGTAAAAACACTCATTTAGTTAGAGCGATATAAGAGTTAGAAAACTCTTTCGATTTATGCTTATAGATTTATGCAATCATAAGTCTAATAATACAAAAATGGTCCAAATACTTTATTAAATTCTGGATGAATTATCATAGATATGAACATGTGTATTGATGCACGTATCTACGATAAGTTTATTGGATATAAAAGAAAGTAAATAATATAACAGCATAAGAAAATAAAATGATTTGATTTGATCGAATAGGCAAGTATATTGGAGAGAGTTTCAAAAGTACCTAAATGAATAAAGATTTAGTCTCAGAAATCACTCCTCCCTATGATACAAAATGATGTATCGATAAGGCGTAATCAGACTTTGTTGAATAAATTATGATTGATAATGAGTGAAGTTGAGCGAACTTCTTTCTGTAAGGTCGTGTACTTAAGAGTAGTACATAAGGTTAAAATTTATTTCAGCTAAAGCATAGTTTACAACATCATACATGATAAGAATATACAAGAAACCCCTATATATCCTAGTCAAGGAGTTAGTAGGTTGTGTTAGTTGAAAAACTGCATGTAATAAATGTTCGTGGGGGATCTTGTGTGAAGCATCCCAAAGAAGTTCGGGACCGTTCAATATTGATTGACTGTTTTATGTTTTGAATATAGCTATGTAAACTATAACGGAATCGGATGTGTGTGTGTGTGTGTAAAGGCAAGTTATAAAATGTTTATGAATACTTATTTTATTACATAGAGAAACTATTCTCGTTTTAAGAAAGACCAATTTCACGGCAAAGGAATTTCTTTTAGATACTATTGGCAGTAAATTGGATTTGGATATGGTCCAAAGATTAAAGTAATTTTGAGGGATGAAATGAATTTAACCAAACTTAATAAGCTTACAACACATTATAATTTCTAGTAAGCATTCTCCCACATCGAAGAGAACCTATGAGTTTCATCTCAATGTTGAAAAGAACTTCATAGGTTGATAATAGAACCATTATGAGTGTTGACTATGTCATATGGTATGATGCAAAAATCCTAAATATATTCCAAGTACAGTATCAAAATATAAATTTGATTATTGTACCCATATGGATATGATCCATCGATCGCTAACTTATTTCCAAGAAGACCAATGCAGTTGGAACATTGTAAGCACTATTGATAAGAATAACATCACAAATTTCAATTATTGAATTTAACGTAATAGATTTGTCATTCAATGTGCATAAGATAATTCAAATTTTACTCGCAAAATTATCGTTCGATATGACTTGAGTTTTGGTACGTATGTGTTGAAATAGAAAATTGTAAATAATAATTTTGAATAGACTATCGGCACATATTAATCAAAGTGTCTCAAAGTCAATGGGATAACTATATGAAACTAACGTTTGATAAGCATCAGAGTTGAAGAATTATTTTGATAGAAATATCAATTAGTTTGATTTTTGATCAAAATATAGAGGAAGCGTGTGTTTGTAAGAAAGAACTATATAAGTGCCTGAATATTTCTAAAAGGTAAACAATAAATTTATGATTATTGATGATGTGTCCAACTTAAAATCATTACAGTTTGGTTGTTTAATACTTGATGTTGGATTTGTAATTGTCATCTTTTATAATCAATGTAAAAGGATGTTGGGATGGTCTCAAATGGTATACATACACCTTATTAAAATGTTTTATATGGAGCATGTATGATGGATTCCTTATGCATTGGTAATAGGAATTATCATACATGTTGTATTGTATGCAATATCATATTTTGCTTATGTATTTGATGAATAAAGTAGGTATCAAATTTGAATCAAAATTGCTAATTGCTAGTCAAGAGCATTTTTTAGTATTTGCAAAATAGTAGAGAGTTGTTTGTAGAAATAAGGAATTCCTTATGAAGGAATGCTCGGACTCAAACTTCATAAATGATATTGAATATAATATATTGATATTAGATTCATGTTCAAATCTTAATTAAGAATCTTAAAATTAGAAGTCTTCCAAACAAAAAGATGTGTATGATTCAACCGAAAAGCCTAAGAAGCTCGCCTTGAATAGCACCGCAATTAAAGCAATGAATATACATATATAAATGCAAAAATTTATAACTAGGCCTGTATTGATTTCAAATATTGAGAATCCTAATATACTGCTATATGATAACAATGTCTTGATACAAATCACAAAAGATCCTTGAGTTCACTAGAAGTAAAGAAGTATACTCCAAAATTTCCACATGATAAAAGAAGTTTACTATTGTCGGAGAGAGTTGATTTAGGGTAGATAAATAAAAAAACAAAATAGCATATCACTCATCAAGGATCTGACCTAATTAGTTTATCAAAGGAGTTGGAATAAGATTCTATAACTGATTTCTAAGTGAAAGTGGAAGATTGATAGAGTTAGGGATATGCTCAAGGGGGAAATTATATAATTTATTACATATATCCAACTCAATGACCAAATTTGTTCAAAATAAAAAGGTATTTTCTTTCGGTTATATACTTGTTATATTGTGGTACAATTAATTAAGTAATTTATTTGAAGTATATTAAATAAAAAATCCTTAAACGATAGTTATATGATAGTAATTACAATGTGTTGTAATCATAAGACATTTAACACACTAAGATGACATATTATTTTAAATACTCATATTTAAGATGTTTCGTGATAGGATATTAATACATCAGTTGAAATTAGATTACATAATGCTCCCCACAAGTTAGGCAATGTATTATTCATGGCTGTTTGGAGTACCGAAGGGTTACATACTTATAGTTATTGAAGACTATAAAATAACCCACTCAAGAGTTTTATGTTAGTTAATATAATTAAGTTCAAAAAAAAATCTCAAAGCAATGATATTACATATTTCTTTTGACTTGTGAATACTATTGAACTTCAATGTTGACACTCCACTTTGATCATAGTTAAATCATGGCACGTCATCCATCGAATGATTATAGTTGGACATGAGTTGAAGCATTGGAAGTGAAACACTATTTAATAAAGAATCTGTCTCTTTAGTTATTGAGGTTAGTATTGTTGTCAACTGTAGTCAACCAAAGTCAATGTCTCTAGCAGAGTAGTTTGGTCAATAACAATTGTTATTATTGTACCAAGGACTTTGTTTCTGAATTAACAATTTTAATGTGGACGATATTGAAATTTTGACTCCTAAGTCCTAATGTGATATAGTTTTGACAAAGAGAACCAGTGTAAACAGTTGTTGAGGTGCCAATTTCAAAAGTGAAATTTAATTTTATCGAAAAATGTGTAAGCAATAAATTTGCCAAACGGTCACACCACTATCTAAGGTGGCGTGTGAACATTAGTATTCGAATTGTTCGACATTAATCTCTAACTGAGTTTACACCTACGAGTCACACAACCACATTACTAGATTAATACCACACGATTTAATTAATTTATAATGTTATTAATTAATTAAATTAATTAATGTTTATGAAATAATAACTATTTTTTAATTTGATGCATTGAGTGCCAATATTAATTTCTAGGTGCTAATAATAAATAATTAGGTGTGTATATAAAAGGTAAATGTATGAATCGATATTTGATATCGACATGAATTTAAGTTTGATTTAACTATGATTAACTGCTAAGGGGTTTGGAATGATTTAAGGCTTATAAAGATTCAAAAAGTTGGATCAAGATTTGGAAATAAAGGTGGAGTAAACCAAGGAGAGAATATATCCTTTGCTTTTTTTGTAAAAGGCTACACGACCCCTCATTCTTGACGTGAAACTTTTTGATTTATTTCTCCTCTATGATAGCTACTATTTCTATCCCACTTGGGCCAAAAATGTCATATCCAAACATCAAATAAACGTCAAAAGTGGTTCTTCAAGCAGTTGCAAAGCTATGAGCATGGATCAGGATTAAATCTAGGAAAGTCTACCAATCGCGATGCAAATCTAATGCAATATTTTTGAGCTAACATCCTATAATCTATGATTTATAAGTTATCTTGTTAATATATTTAATTATGATATATTTGAACAAATTTATATGCATAACCATTGTTATGTTTAATGGTATAGTGATGTATATTTTATATAAATAAATCTAGAAATTTCACTATCCAAATATCCTATTTGTTTCAATTAATAAAAAAAATATTATAATAACACAATTTTATATATCATTTTTAATAATTTTTTAAACATCTAAGACTATTTCATGTTGATTTTTACACTGTCTTAACAACAAACATAAATAAACAAATTAGTGTGTGTATTTACATGTCCAAAATTATTCTATTAAATATCATAAAATAATGTTATAGGAAAAATGAAAAATGAAATATAATTTTATTTTTTTAAAGTATAAAGTTTACATATATGTATATATATTAATGTTTAATGTAATATATATTAACTAATATTATAAATATATATATATTGTAAAATTGTACTTTATTGTTTGTAGAATTTAAGGAATATATATATATATGTAATTTATTTTGGAAATAAGGCATTTTATTTAAATATATACTTTTTACTTATGTTATGTATTATTATATATATATACACTTATTTTTGGAAATTAGGTGATATCTATGAGATTGTTGTTTAATTTTATATATGATATATGTGATTTTAGTTTAATTCTATAGATCTAGAATTGTTTTATACTTTTTCACTAATTAAACAAATTAGATATTTTAAAAATGAATTTTTAATGTCAAAATTATTGATCTATTCAAATAACTTATATTATTTTTATTTATAAAATTTATACATTTATATATAATTTAAACCTATAGCCCCAGTTCTATATTTAAACCTTTTACAAATTAAATAAATCCGATATTCCGAAAATGAAGTTAGAATTTCAAAATTGTTGAATTATTCAAAATAAATTATTTAAACATTAAAAAATACATAAAATTTAATAATTATACTTATATATTTGCTTATAATTTAAAATTATTTTTGACAACAATGTGCATATAAAAGGCCAATGTGTCTATTGCGATGTAAATCCCGACACTTATATATGAGCACGTTAAACCATGTACACATTTATATGTTGCACGTACACTTACACGTATGCGTGTATTACATACACATATACACTTTATATATTACATATATATACAAAATAAAACCATTGTATGAATTAATTAAATAAAAAGAAGAATTTATTCAAAATTATTTAGAGTCGATCTAAAATAGATTTAGACTTCATAGGCCAATAAAATCAAGATTTTTTTTTTTGAAATTCACCCATTTATCCCACTACAGCTAGCCAAGTTCCAACAAAATGTACCTCAAAGCACCTTATAACGATCCGGCATTTCGAACACTTCATATTTAAATATCTAAATTATTTAAATATTTGAATCTTTGGTTAAATGTTATTAAAATGATTTAACGAGCTTTTTAACCCCCTTTTAAATCATACATTATAATGGTAAACTTATTTTGAAAAATGTATGAAAATAAATATTTTGAAAAAATATCAAAAATGTGACCGAAAATCGTTTTGTCGATAAACATCTTTCTAACCGTTAGAAGTTGTTAAGATTTTTTTTCACACTTGTCTTCTTAGAAATTAATGGAAATGAAATAATTTTTTTCCGTTTATGGAAATAAACTTGTTGGGTAATGTCATAGACGATATCGTTAAAGATATTTAGAAATTGACCTTTTATGGTAATACTTAACTTTTAAGTAAAAGAAGAGTGGTGTAAAGTTAACATGTGAAAAGGAAGCTTCTTTGTGACCTTTCATGGAAGGTAAGAGGTGGTTATGATCTTTTGTAAAACCCTATATAAGGAGAGGCATATCATAAATAATAAATCACTATTTTACTTAAGCGTGAGATGTAGCATGAGAATTAAAAATAGTGGAAGTGCTTAAACACTAATTCAATAATTATTCTCTAACCTTTTCAATTCTTGGTCAAATCATCTTCAATCCCTTTTAAACTTTGGCTTTAGGCTTAAAACAACATGCGAAGCATGATTAGCAAGTAAGAAGTGGGAGAAGGTGAGAGGAAGACGAAGATCTAGGTGGGGCCATGAGCATGGATGGATGAGATGAGGTGTTGCTTTGGTTTGGAAGTGCTAAAGATTGGATCTTTGAGCATGTGGTGATAGAAGGAGGTGGTTCTTTGATTCTTTTGGCATTGTACTTGGGTTTGGCATGGTTCTATATGAGTTATCTCACTATCTTGTTTGATCTTGTGTGTGTATATATATATGTCGGGAATTACCCCTAGAATTAGTAGCGAGAAGTCCTAGCATATCGTAAATTTTCATAAAGAAGCACTACTGCCACCACAAATATATGATATGGTAAATTTCACCTCGAGGGACTGGTGACAGGTATCCCCGCATCATGAAGATCTCCGTCTTCAAAACCATCATCAATAACCTGCACTTCAAACGCATACATTAGTCCGAAGTGGTTCTCGGATAAATCCGACCCCGGTCTCTCCGAACCAACAACGATAAAGATGTTTCTTAAACTCATACGGAAACAAAGTCTCATAGACTTATCATGTTTTCAACTCTCAACTTGCTATCCTTCAGCCAAGAATGAAGCCCGATAGATTGAGTACAATAGACACTCTACACTGCTCGAGTCAACATTATTAATCCAAATGATAATCAAGCCTGCTCAATCGGCTTCGTGCTAAGCGCATGACTAATCAGTTCCTACATCAAATCAAGGAACAAAAATGCCTAAATTTGATAGTCGGTTATTTAACTATCTAAGCAACAAAAAATATCTAGCGCATAGGCAGTCACTAGGCCCATTTAATTAACCTTTTATTAATTAAATCAATTTTCAAACATTTACTTCGAATTATCTTTAAAAAATATATATCTTGAAAACCATCTCAAATCTTCGATATTGGAAAACATTTCTACATACTTATATCAACGGTATAAGCATATTTGATAACACTACCATTTTATGACACACTAAATATATTTCTATTACGGTACAACTCTAGAGTTCGTACGTCTCTGGATAGGTAGTAAGTATAGGAAGCAATGCTCCTACACCACCAAGCCTTTAGTACGATCATAAGAACCAATTTGCCTATTTCACAATGGAAGGTCAAAACACAATTTACAGGGTCAAAATGAATGTTGCGTAAAACATCGTTATGACAACCCCAAAAACACTAGTATAGAGATTTGATTAATGATATATATACGTATATGTATGTATGTATGTATTTATATGAAAATCCCATACACTATATAAACATTTCCTTTTGAAAAATAATTTAGTATAACAACAGTCTTATGGTCCATACCTTCCATACTTCTCCGAAAACGTCTATTAGAACAATAAATATTGATATTTATGTTTTCGATACACACCACATTTTAAATCATTTTTAAAAACCATTAAATTCCATTTGGAATTATTACTTTCCAAAACATTACTTTTTAAATCCATTAACTTCATCGAAAATTTTTCTTTTTGAACATTCCTTTAAAAGATTATTTAACCCTTAAAAATTTAAATATATTTCCATTATATAAAAATCCATGTTCAAATCTCAACATAAACCATTTTCATATTTACAATCTATAAATTTCCTTTCTATTTTATAAAACTTCTCTTTATTTATAAAATTCTATTTGTAAATCACTCTTTTATAAAAACGCATTTTGCTATCAAAATCCATTTATAAATCCATTTCATTATATATCTGATTTATTTATAAAATCTATTATAAATCCATTTACAAAGTAAATTTAAAATCCATTTACAAAATATTCGCAAATCCTGATTATAAATCTATTTCATTATTTATAAAATATCATTTTTATATATCCTTTATAAAAACTATTTGAAAATCTCTATTTAAGAATATTTAACAAACCATATTTTTATAACACCAAAAATCATAATTTTTATTTTTTAAAATAAATTCTTTCCTTTAAAAATTTAAAAATTATTAAACTATATAAACTCCCAAAATAACTTTGAAAATCATTTCAATTCAAAATCACTATTTCATAGTATTTCATAATACTAAAAATATGGCCTGGTGCTACTATAACACGAAATATGCAAAACAAATCCATGTTATCAAATATGGCATCCAATATATAATACATCAAAATATATAAAAAGTAAAATAAATAGTGTGAGGAATCATGTTGGATCCCTCCAACCCGTCCCCTTGCATCAAATACAACATACAATCAAATAATATAAAAATCAACCGCTTCGAGGTGGGATTTTATACAAAGGGTCATCCCTCTTATACGGGAACGTAATAGGCTCTCATCCGCTCCATTAAGCGAGAATATATCCAAACCAACTAATAAATATAGTATATCATCCAAAAAAGCAAGAAACAGCCTAAATAAAATTATTCTCACTTATATAAAATTATAAGTAGACTAGAGGTGTGAATTTACTCACAAAAATTCCAGAAGTCAGCAAAGCACTCTACTTTGAATTAAAATTGAACGGTCGTTCAATTTTATCCAAAATTCCAACTTGCTCCGAATCCATCCTATCCAACTCCAAAGCATAATACTCGTTGGTATGAATGCAATGCAACTTGTGATTCTTGATTTGGACGTACGGAAAATTTATGGGTTTATGATCATACGAGATGATTAAATTTAAAATTAACTTAAATTATTTAACTTTTAAATAGTTAACCTTTCTTCCCTCCCCTTCACACGTTTTCATACTAGGCTAGGCATTTGTTTTCTCTATTTCCAATCGATCGATCATCGCGAACCAGCTACCGTCGGCCTGCCACCGCTGCGCCACGCCATTCCATTGCCGTCGCCGCCTTACCGTGCCACCATGCTCATGTGCATGCAAGAAAACGTGAAACCAAAAAACCCAAACTTCTGTTGCGAACACAGGCTATTGCCGGTGCCTTACTCCATTTCGACTCGATCCAACCGTTGATCGCCTAGAGCTCATTGAGCTCTACAATTTGTTAGTTGAAGTCGTTTCCTAATTCCGCCATAGAGGCTCCGTTGATTATCAATCATTTTTTTAATGGAAGGTAGATTTAGTTTTAAGTGTTAGGATTTGCAAATGAAACGAATGGATGTCCTTTTATAGAAAATTTACAAAGCACTAGTCATGCTTAAATTTTTCGAACTTCAAACGAAGCATGCCGCTTGGCGTTTCATATGTTATACCCCTATTCCAAACATAATGAAATATATATCGAAAACCAATTCTATCATATACAGAATTAACTTTTCAAAATCAGTTATATTAATTAAAATTCCTTTATTTAATTTTTATGCGTTTCAAACTCGCATGACCAAACTATATGTTCGATTGCCATGAAATTCGAGGGCATATAATAATTTACTATTACGGATCTAATGAAACTTGTTTCGTCGAAATCCTAGATAGTGCCCCAAAAAGCTATTTTTACACGTAAATTAAAATGAGTAATTTTCAAAATCAGTTTAATCACTTTTAAATCCAATTTAAAAGTTTAGTATCCTTCTTCTTATTCAAATAGAATTTAAATCGACTTCCAAAATCATTTTCATTCACTTTAAATTCAAGATTCAATTATTTTAAACAATTTCCAAATACTAAATTTAACAATTTAATTATCAAATAAATCACTATATTTGAAATATAAGTTATTTAACTTATAAAATAAACTTTTCAATATTTAAAACTAATTAACTATTCTGAATTCAAACGACCGAAATTCTAGATCGTTGCACTTGATTTTTGTTTTCTTAAATTCATCGCATGCTCTTTCGAGTAATTTGAGAAAGGCGTGTCTTTGTTATTGTTCAATGGAGTTCGAGTAGGTGAGTTGGTTGTTTCATCTACCATAGTATTCTTATTTCCAATGCATTCGCACGTATGAGCATTTATGAGGACAAATGGTTATAACTATCCAGGCTGATGATGGTACTTAGGTTTTGTAACTTTGAAATTTCTATATCAAAGAAGCTTTTTGTACTGTTCCTTTGATATTATATATTATCGCTCCTCTTATAAGATTATGGTGACGTGTTCACTTCTTTCTTGTTCTATTGTTTTTGCTTTATTTTCACCCTAACTTTTCATCCTTCCAATACTTGGATGCTCGACAGAAGAATACCGTGAATCTATTAGTGTCTACATCTAAGGGTCAAGAGTGCAGGTCGTTACACACCTATTCAGTGGGAGCGATAAAAAAGTTATTGAACTCTTCATATTAATACATATATCTGTATGTAATCTTAGGTCAAATATCACCAAAACGAATCCACTTTGTTAATTTCACCAATGAACTATCACAAACATGAGTACATGTATTTGATACATAATTAATATATATTTGATAAGTTATAAAATTTAAAATAAAAATAGAAAACATAACATGCAAAGAAAATAAAATAATTCAATTTGATTGAATAAGGGAATAAATTGGAAAGAGTTCTAAAAGTACTATAAATGAATGAAATTCAATCTCATAGTCACTCGTACTTGTGATATGTAATGATGTATCAATAAGGAGTAATTGGACTTTGTTGAACAAGGTATGATTGATGAAGAGTGAGTTCGAATTAAATTCTTTTATATAAGGATATGTACTAAAGAGTAAGTGAATATGCTAAATTTAATTTCATCTAAAGCACTGTTTACAAAATTATATAAGATATGAATTAACGTGAAACCCCTATATGTCCTAGGTGAAAAAGTTGACGAGTTGTGTGAGTCGAGAGGCTTCATGTAAAATTCGACTGTGAGGGATCCTGCGTGAACCACCCTAAAGGTGTTTGAGATTGACCGACAATGGTTGACTAATTTATGTTATGAACACAAATTTCGTAAAATCTAAATTGAATTAGTTTTATTTTAATTATTGGATACAATCTAAACGCTCTTACATGGAAACTAATTACATAAGATGAAAAGAAATTAACTAAGCCTAAAATAGAGACAACTCATTGGAATGTTCAATGTAAATTCTCGCATATTAAAGAAAAAATATGATTTTATATCAATGTCAAAAAAAATTATTGTTGGTTGTAACAATTTCAATAGTTGCTAATACCCCTTAAAGAGTATAGACTCTTATGTATGGCACGATACTTAAATCCGAAATAGATTCTAAGTACATTATCAAAATATGATTTTGGTGGTTGTGCCCAACGGGATGTGATCTATTGGCCACGGCAGTATCTTTGAAAAGAAGACCAATGTGGTTGGAGTATAGTAAGCAACATTAATGAGAATAACCTTGTAAATTTCAATCGTTGAAATTAGCGTAACAGATTCGTCGGTCAACTTACTTGAGTGAATTCAGATTCTACTTGCAAGATCATTGCCCTATATAACATTGAATTTCGGTACATCTTGTGAAATAAAAAGTCTGATACGGATTCAGATTAAAATGTTTGCATATGAGAATCAAAATGCCAAGACATTAGTGGAGGCAATAACTAAATTCGTATGTGTTGGATAAGATCCAAGAACGGATATGGTAGTACCTATTAGCAAGCATCGAATTTAAGCAAATATTTAGACAAAGAAATCAAATAGTTTGCATTTTAATCAAAATGCAGAGGAATCAAGTGTCTATAAGAAAGAATATTAAGAGATACTAAAATATTTCTAAAGTGTAAGTGAGAATGCTGGGATTGTACTAAACGATACATACAAATGTCATATTAAAATGTTTACTATAGAATATATATGACATGGATTCCTTATGCATCGGTAATAGGAATTATCATATGTGCCATACTGCCTATTATCACAATCCACTAATGTAATTGGTACATTGAGGGAGTTTCAAATCTAAACTAAAATAGCTAAATGGTAGTTATGATCGTTCTCTGATGTTTATGAAATACGGGAGAATTGTTTATAGAAAAATGAACTCCCAATGAAAGAGAATTCTGACTCAAGCTTCATAAATGATATTGAATATAGTATGTCAATCCTATATTCATATTCAACCTTAATTAAGGAGCTTTGAGTTGGAAATATTCCAAATGAGCTATGGTGGCTGATTCAACCGAAAGGCTAAGAGCATTACCTTGAATAGTGTTGCAATGAAAGTAGTACAGAAATTATTGCATAAATTTATAATTGAGCCAGGGGTGATTCTAAATGTTGAGAACCTCATGACATTGTTATGCGAAAATAGTGCCACGATACAGACAATAAAAGAAATTGGGCTCACATACTCTGAATGTTCCACATAATAAAGGCAGTTTATCAATAATGGAGAGATGTTGGCTAGCAAAGTAAATAGTAATACAATATAGCAGATTTGTTCGCTAAGGATTATTGTTGTCACTTCTGAATTAATTAAAAAAATGAGGTTAACATTCCATAATTGACCCCATGTGCAAGTGAGAGATTGAAAGAATTTGCGGTATGCCATAGGGCAATTATGTAGTTTGTTATACATATCTAATTTTGTAGTCAATCTTGTCCATAAGAACGGTGTTTAATTTCACTTATATACTTTGTTATATTGTGATATAATTAATTAAATTAATAATTTATAATATAAAATAAGAAAATCCATAGATAAAATGTTATCAGCTGTAGTTGCAGATAGCTGCAATCGCGGGTAGTTAATCACAAAATAAAATGACATTTTGTTTTAAATATTCCTAGTCAAGATATTTCAAGAAAGGATATCAATTCATCCGTTGAAATCAGAGTCTGTAATGCTCTCCAAATTTTGGATAATGTATTAGTCATGACTGTTGGGGGGCATCAATGGGTTACATACCTATAGTAATTGGATAACTATGGAATAACTTGTCAAATAATTCTTATTGGTTAAAACAATTAGGTCAAATAGGAATCTCAGGTGACATGCTATGTAGTTCTCTCAACCTAAGAATACCATAGAACTTCAATGTGAATACTTCACTTGATTACGGTTAAATCTTAGTATGGTGATCCATCGACCGACTAAAGTTGGGTATGATTGAAGCATTAGAAGTGAAGCACTATTCAATAGAGAATTCATCTCTTCACTTGTATGAGGTTAGTATCATGGTCAACTTAGTCAATTCAAAATCAAAATACCTGAAAAGAGTAGTACAGTTAATAATAAAGGTTATTACTGAACTAAAAGCTTTTCTTTATAGACTAATTGAGTTAAATAAGGATGATACTAGAATTTCAACCAAAACCAAATTCCATAATCCTAAAGTGATTTCGAGGAACAGAATGTGTGTGAATTTTCATTAGTGAAAGATACCGCTAAAGAAAGTGTGATATTGGATTTTATTAAAAGATCTGCAAGCGATGAATTCAGTCAAACACTAGCTATGGTGATGTATGAATGTTAATATCTTAATTGCTTAAAATTAATCGCTAATTGAATTTACAATTATGAACTCGCAACCGTATTTGTGAATTTATTGAAAAAACACATGATTTAATTAGTATATAAAATGTTTTAAATTAATTAATGTTTGATAAATATTAATTACTATTTTTCTTTGATACTTTTGGAGTTATTTGTAATTATTTAAATGCATATGTAAAAGTTATATTTGCATCCATCGACATACGATATCATTATATTTTTAAATGGGAGATAATTACTTAAATTTTTATTTTGGTAATTTTATATCATATAATGGAAGCATAGGTTGGACATAAATATAGGGTGTTGGGTAATTTGATTGAAGGTTACGGAGGGATTATTTAGGGAAGTTTTAATTAAGAGAACCAGAAAGGTTTCATTCTTTCAATCAAAACAATTCCATTAATTTTATTTTCTTCATTCATTTCTCTCTCCTCTTTTCACCAATCTATGACCAGAAATTTCTTCATTCCAAAAAATCAACTCTAAATCAATTCAAAATGTTAACAAAATAAAGAGCTACGTGGTTCATCCCTCCCCTGCAATGATTGGGTGTTTTTAAGAAATTGGAGGAGGATGTAGATCAATGTGTGACTTACTGGGTAGATCTGTAAAGTAAAACTTATATTTCGTATTTATAATTTGTTGTATGACTTTAATACGATAATATATATGTATACAGTTGTAACATATATATATATGTGTGTGTATATATTCCTCGCCATGATTTATAATAGACATTAAATCTAAGCAATTAGATGGATGATTTATGTTTAAAGCTGAAAAATGTTTATGTGTGTAATCTTACTATTTCATCTATAATTATGATCCAACCATATGTAATAGTATCCTAGGGTAATATACAACTACAATGAGTCAAATTTTATTGATTTGAATCATTTTGAAACATGAAATACATTGACATCTTGTTAGAAATCTATTACTTAAATAGAAAAACAGAAACCAAACTATTTATATGGCGACACGTGTCCAATTTCTAAAATACATTTTTCTCAACGGTATAACAAACTGTTTACGCTAATGTTATTTCAATTTCATCCCATCAAATTTACCCGTCTTTACACCTATTTCCCCTTTTCCTAATTTCATAACTGCTGTTCTTTACAATCCTGTCGTTGCCTATGTCTGTTTGCGTACGGCTATTTATACCTCGCCGATATCTACGTTCATGGTTTCCAAATGTTGGTTCAACCACAAATTAAGAGAATAGGGTTTCTAAGTTTAGTAATTTGATAAAGTTTTAACTCAAATTCGAGATTCTGCACAAATTTTAGGGCTTACTAGGTAGGAAGTGTGGTGTATTATAATTTCATGAAATGTTAATGCCCTTTATGTATTGCATTTCTTTTGGTTAACTTAAAATTTGTCCCTGAATCGGAAGGCATAGTTGTTAGGGGTTTTTTTTGTGGATAAACTGATGATCTGTTGTGCCGATAAATTTCAATCTCCAACAAACTGTTTACGCTAATGTTATTTCAATTTCGTCCCATCAAATTTACCCGTTTTTACACCTATTTCCCCATTTCCTAATTTCATAACTGCTGTTCTTTACAATCCTTTTGTTGCCTATGTCTGTTTGCGTACGGCTATTTATACCTCGCCGATATCTACGTTCATGGTTTCCAAACATTGGTTCAACCACAAATTAAGAGAATAGGGTTTCTAAGGTTAGTAATTTGATAAAGTTTTAACTGAAATTCGAGATTCTGCACAAATTTTAGGGCTTACTAGGTAGGAAGTGTGGTGTATTATAATTTCATGAAATGTTACTGCCCTATTATGTATTGCATTTCTTTTGGTTAACTTAAAATTTGTCCTTGAATCGGAAGGCATAGTTCTTAGGGGTTTTTTTTGTGGATAAACTGATGATCTGTTGTGCCGATAAATTTCAATCTCCAACTAACTTGCTTCACATCTCATGTTTTGCCAAACTTTTATTATCCACGAATTTATTTAGTTCTTTTTTTTGGAAACTGGCTAATTCATGAGGTCTGGCATTTCTATTTTAACCCTTAATTTTTAAAATATATTCATTCTCTTCGACGGTTGCAATGTTATGAGTTTTTCTTTTATCATAAATCTCATATAGTTGCACAAATATTACTTTTCCATATTCATATATCATCGTACAGTTTAAGCCTTTTGCATCAGATTAGAAATACATTTAGTACACATGAATGATCAACCGGTATCACAGTTGGTAGGCATAATTTTTTAATATTTTTCCAAACATTTTTTCAAGCCTAATTGACCAACGATTCACCAAAATCCATGCTTTCTTCATCCATTCACATATGAAGAGGTGGGAATATAGTAAGTTTGAGTTTCTCAGCGGTCAGTATTAATTCATTGTTATGCATACTTCCCCACTGTTCTTTTACGCAATTGACTTTGCATATAAATAGGCATTGAACATAATTTTATCTACTTCCTACATTTCTTTTTAATACTCTACCTGCTTTTATCTACTTGCATAATTTAATCTGCCCACATATAGATATGGCAACATCTACAATAATAGAATGCAAGACCCCGATAAGGTTTTGACATTAAAGCTGAATACAATTTTCATAAACTGGTGGTCCATTGTGATTTAAGTCAAATTAGTTCCAAACTTTCAGCTTCCATACCCCGCATGATGTTAGGTTTTCCGGTGTTATAGCTTGCTGATTACAGTTTTCATAAACTGGTCGTCCGTTGTGATTTAACTCAAATTAGTCCCAAACTTTTTAGCTTCCATACCCCACATGATATTAGGTTTTCTGGGTTTATAGCTTGTTGATTACATTCTTCATAAAATGGTAGTCCGTTATCATTTTACTCAAATTTGTGCCAAACTTTTTAGCTTCCCTATCCCTCAAGACATTGTTAAGACTTGGTTAAGGATTTTATATACCGACTTTAACTATGAAATATTTCTGAATTTTGTATATTGATGTCTTCTACAGTTATAACATGCTTTTGTATTTTACATGTTGGTTTTAACCTCAAAACCCTTTTTATGCCCCATATCGATTTGTACCAAAATAGATTTATATTTTTATTACAATAATTCATATCCAGTCATCACAGTACTTTCATCGATTTATAAAAAGATGTGCTCTAAGATTCACCTTCAATGTGAAATTTAATGTCCTTTTTAACCAATTGAAATTAGAGTAAAATGATTTTTCCATTTTACGTATTCCATTCCTTGAAAAATATTTTATGATATCATTCATGCTGTCTTGCTATTTGCTTTTCCACCTACCTGTCCTATTTTATTGCGATGTGACTAAATTTGCACATAGCAAATGAAGAACAATTTTCAATAGGCCGTGTGGTCATTCATGTGGCGCCCTCTATAAGTTAAAACTAGATTTCATACAGTTTGTTGTATGAGTTGTAAAGCTTGGTGTGCAAGTTTTCCGGCTTGAAATGAATTTTGTATGTAATTAGGTTCTTTTTACTTCATAAGCTATAACATAAAGTGTATCCTTCCACCCTATTATGTGCTGAAAAAATGGTTTTCCACTTATGTCTACAGATCTTTATTATACCTTTAAATTTGATCAGCATTATCGATAATATAGTTTGTAATATTATAACGTACCGACTGTGCTTTGCCATGCGGATGGATGGCTAATTTTTAGTTTCGTTTCTTTTGACTATAAGAAGAATAGATACCAAATTCTTAATGTTTTTGGTTGGATTTTATGCAGGAAGTGTAAGGTAGTTACAAAAAAAATGGAGGTACAGACTGCTGCGGTAAAAGTGCATCGGTTATTGATGAACCACAAACTAGGTAACCATATTATGATTAGCTCGGACCACATATACTGAATTCCATCTTTTCAACCGAGAACATTTTCCTAACCTGTTCGACTGATACTGCTATGCTCTATTGAAATACCTGAAGATACTAAGACAGGTTTATTACTACCAAGTAGGCCGTCTGCACAACTTTCATATCCATTATAATTTTCGGCCATGCTACTACATGTTACTTTTTAATTTTTTTTATTCCCACCACAACAAAATTAAAATTAAACAGACTTCTTGGAAGCCAAGTAACTTTTTTTGGACTATTATATATGTGCACAACAGTACTATTTACCGTGTTGATGAGCCATATGGGCTTACGAGTGAGCGAATAAAAAGGTAGAAATAATTACCAACGATAACTTACATATGAACTATAACTCTGACTGTTTTCTTGACTAATTGGACCCCTGATAAAAAAATTGTACCTAATACAATACTGACTTTTTACTATTTTAAAAAAACCGTTATTTTCAACACTGTATTTTACGCATTGATTTATAATTCTGTACAACGAAAATTAAAAAGGCTTTGTATTTTAGCATATTAATCTATCATGTGATAGTTTAAGTTTATGCTTTTTGAATTTTAAAGGCTTGCGCTTTCTCAACTACCATCTCCATTTACATTCATATTTACAAGAATGTTTTGTTGCTTAACTTATATTTTATTTTTGCAATTTTTTTCTTGATAAAGCTGTATTTCATAGCTAATTTAACTTTGCTTTTTTCTATGAAGCAAATATCTACATGCTTTACATTTTTTTTCCTTTCCAACCTATATTTCCCAAACTTTTTCTTTCATGTCAAATTGAAAATTTTCACTACGCATAATGCTTCACATGGTAAAACACGGTCTTAGTTGTAATTTTTGAATTTGTTCTGCAAAAAGGTTTTAATTTACCCCCTTTTTCTTGCAAAATATATTCAAAAATATTAATTTTTACATAAATATACACTTACCAATGATAAGTTCTAATATCATGTACACATCTAAAATTGTGAAATTTAAAAAATGTGGTATTTTGTATTCTATCTTCAACACACCTTATCTTTGAAGCAACTTTAAGCTTTTCGAGGAACAACTAAAAAACTTTGGATTTGTTTTTTCTGCAAGTAGCGCATTGAAAATGAAAAATTGATGACAACTTTGTTTCAACCTCTAGAAGTGTGTAGATCTTTCTATTATCCTTAAACCGACACCGAGTTTCTCATATTTAAAGTCAATGTATTATCGTACAATTAGCCCTCCAATTATTACCACAATTGTATTTGCTTTTTCGTATTTAGATAGTTTAAATTTTAGTACATACTTTTTTAAGTTAAATTTAGAAAATTTCATGTTTTGAATAAAATTTCGTAATTTTTTACTGAAATTGTTTTTAATTTTTCTAACCACTTGGAATTCTTCTCCACATATTAACCTTAAACCATGATTTATATTTGCAACAAAGAAAGTGAATTTTTTTTTAGTTTTTTCCAAAAGGTGCATCGCTATGTAGAATGTGTCCGTATTGAAGCCAATTTAAGACAACACATCAGTAATGGGTTAACCAATCCACACACAAAGTGATTATATGATTTATCTCCTGTACATCTTCAATATGTTCACGAATACAACGTTGTCAAATAAAGAGTACTGTATATGGTGGCTAATTTTCATTATTACCACTGCATAAATATACAAACTTTCATGCAAGAAAATACGTAATTTAGGACAATGGTAAGAATTACGGTTCTTCCATGATTCACTAAGTTTCTACCATTGCCAGGTTCAAACTGCTGCTAAACGTCCAATGAAAAACTGCGAAAATAGTCGTTCTCGACTTCGGCAAGAACGTTGAAAATTTGCTTGATAAAACTGTGGATGATCGCACACTTATAAGCGAGCAGCTTCGCCCTTATTTTTACTTCAATAAAAACACGACTGCAAATTACTGACGGCAATCTGAACACCATGAATGACACCGATAGACTGCTCAATCAACACCTCTAACCTAACTAACAAACGTTTTACACATCTTTCGAAGGAAATGGGAAGAAGTGAAGTAACAGATATATTCAACAAGCTCTCGGGACAACGCTACACATTGTACGTGAAGCCTAACTATTACGACTTCAAAAATGGTGGAAAAAGCTTGGCTGCACAAACAAAATTATACCTGTTGGTGTAAATCATTCAGCCAACTCAAAAGGGAAAAATATCCTCATACAAGTACTGCGTCACTTTTTACACAATAAGCTAAAACTATATCCCTTTCACTGTAAGTTTGGTGAATCTACGCTGCCAACGCTCTAACTGTTTTTTCCTTTCAGCATCTCCCAACCTCACAGTCCTATGAGCATGAGCCTACAACTAAAAGTGAGAATCCACCAGCCTTACAAAAAAGAAAAAAAATTAAATTGGTGTACTGTGTCACACAAAACACAAGATACCGTACTTCTACCGTGCCAAAATGCTGTATCTACTGGACATTAT
Organism: Allium cepa; assembly: GCA_030765085.1. NCBI lineage: Eukaryota > Viridiplantae > Streptophyta > Magnoliopsida > Asparagales > Amaryllidaceae > Allium > Allium cepa. The sequence goes on from CM060941.1 coordinate 1,052,087,006, forward strand.
ATGTTTTTTTTTCATTTCCATGAGTGCTACATTTTTTTTTCTACCATACACTATCTGGCGACTCTATGACTTAAATATTATATTTCTTAATCTATAAGCTGTTAATTTTTTTGGCTTTAAATTTTTCTATGCTTTGCATGGTAATTCTGCAAGTCACCTAGATTGGGACTTTTAACTATCCATAACTAGGCAATGACATACTTTGCATATCTTTCGTGCATGGTGGTATTTGTTTTCCTACATATATTGTTCAACATGTAGGTTACCAAACTAACAAGAATAACAGAGAATACAAGACTATAGCATACTATGCATATCTTTGGTTCCAACTCCCAGCTATTTATTTTAGACATTATTTAATATTATATGCATCACCCTATTCTATATTTTTCTTCCATAGGTGGATGATTTCATGCTTGAAGGTGCGGAAAATCTAACAACGAAAGGTGTCCAAATCAGGTGGTCATCAAACAGGGTAACCAGCTCAATTCATTGTTATATAACTGATCAGTTGAACTATACCGAACAATCATCTGATCGTAAATGAGGCACCAAGTTCCAATGCATCCGTTTGGTTTAATACCATAACAAGCTTCAGCTTCAGCTTCGACCAATAGGTTGGTTCACCTAAATAGTGCAAGAACATCTGATCATATGGTATGTTTCACTACATGTTCTTTCTTTTTCACCGCTATCCTCAATTCCCTCCAAAATTATACTCTTACTTAAATTAACCCTATGGAAATAGCTCTAGGACGTCGAACATGAAAATATGATTATATCAAACAAGTTAGCACACTAAGGCAGTCATCCTTTCAACGTGAAACTTTGGACATCCAAAAAGAAGGTAAAAACGATACCACATCTTTCAACATTTGCCAAATAGATTGGCGTTACGATCAACAACTCATTCACAGTTGTTATAATCGATACTGCAACTTTTGCAAGTTTGTTTAAAACATACTTATTCTCGGACACATATGTAATTTCTTCAAATTGATAAAATGGTCTGTCTTGCGTTTATTTTCCTCTTTTTTTCCTTTCGTCAAGCTCTAAGTTCATCTTAAGCTCCTTCAAATGACTAGACTTTGCTGCTATTGCAATGTCCGAATTTGGATAGCCATAATACATGATATGTGCACGTGCGGGACCAATTGCAAATATGAATTATACTCGAATGGCCATCTTGAACACTTTCAAGTGACTTTGAATTTAGTTGTCTTCTAGATTGACTTAATTGTCAACTCTTTCCCTTCCAATCCGCAAGAAAATACCAAAAACTACTCGACAGCATAAATTTTATATGCACTACAGTCAAACAATACCTTTTGAATTTCGAAATACTAGGCCGTCGATTAAAACAAAATCAAGTTCTAACAAAATCAAAAATACCTCAATACCGTGCGGATAACCTATAATCTTAGGTTCATAGGCCGCCATTTTATAGAATAGATGAGTAAGGTAGTAAATTTGTTTTTACTTAACAAATCTACTTTTACATGTGTGTATATATCTGTGTATTACTAAATTTGTCAAAAAAAATTAGTGTGTACTATAAATAATTGTCTTAATATTTTATAGATTTTGGATGCTATCACCTCCTGCACTTCTACTACTATCAAAATATCACAGGATTTTGCTAATTATATATCAACGCATTTAGGACTTAGTTTTTAGTTTCATTCGATTATTTAAATTAATTGGTTACCATAAAAATATACATAGCATCATAGACGCCGATCATTGCTCTTCCTTCAGAAGATTACCAATAATATGCTAATTTACACTTGCATGACATGAGTAAAACTTTTACCAAAACATTTCACTCTGTGTGATTCCCAGCTAGGCTTTCATAACCAAAATACATATTCACGAGAATTTTTTTCCCTAATTCCTATAAAAGTTGATGCATGGCGATGTTTTTAAACCATACCGTTATTCTTCCTATTTTATTCTACCAATTAACTCATTATAAACCAATTAACTCGTTATAAAATAACATAATTTTCCTTTACAACAGATGGATAGGACAAGAGTAAAAGATGGAGGTCAAAAGTTGATGTCGTCCACTATTTGGCGGTTAATGACAATGTTGACGTTTTTTCTAAATTTCAATTGAAGAATTCTACAATTGTACAAGCTTTTATACTTTTCTTGGGTGCTTATGCATCTATTGTACCTGCTAATGTTGTTTAACAGAACTGTGTAAAATGAAAATGTCCTGGTCTGCAGCTGTAACTTGACATGCTTTTTCAATCTATCAGTTTAAATGTACAAATACGAAAAGGCTGCATTCAAAACTGCAGTTATGAAAGACAATGAGCTGGCCCATATTTGCGGCACTTTACTGTGTATTGCCACCACACTTCACAGCTTCATCTATAGCAAAACAAAAATTGCCCCACTTCCTCATTCAACAATACAACTGCATGCCTGCATATTTCATTCGCCTACCATACATCATCTACAGACAACCATCTTCATATAAAACATCAACAATGCATCACTGACCTCATAAGAATTGACACTTTAAATGGTCAAGGTCAACCAATTGAATCAGCGATATATTATCCCACATTGTACTCATAAAAATTGACACTTTAAATGATCAAGGTAAAACATGCAAAACATAAAAGTGATGCGTGTTGGCATAAGCATACTGTCCATATTGTATATGTTACGTTTCTCTATGAACTAATAGCATACTTCAAAGTGTTTTGTACGATTATGTAGACTGAGGTAATTAGCATGAACGCATGGTTTTCTATTTTCAGTAAATTCCCTACATGGCACGACCTATGAAATATTGCAAACTTAAAGTCATTTCTAGAAACAATGTTAAGTTTTTCATAAAGAAAAATAAAAGACAACCAACCGATTAACCAAAAGCTAGAAAACTAAATGATATTACCCCACTAAAACATTAAATACAAAAAGTAGTGTTTGTTGTTATGGTTTAAAACGGAATTATCAACCAAATGAATGTTTTAATTATGTTAATAATTTTATGGTAACATGAATTATTAACATATTTTAATTATTAACATATGTTTGTAACATGAATGTTACTCCTCTATTTTAATTTATCAACCAAATGAATAATCGCTGTGCGAATAATCAAATAAATGCATTTCAGTCCATGGTAACAATTCTAACATAATTAGGTCGTACTATCAACTTATATTCTGGTAAGTTTTCAATTCTTCTTCTCTCTTTTTCAGTTGACATTTTGCATTCTAAAAGTAAGGTGCAACTTTTTGAAGATACTAAAACAAGAGCGGTGAAACATTTGAAAACCCACAGTTTTATATTTTTAACTGTACTTTTGAAAATAACATGTACTATTTGTACGACTTTAAATTGTAGTATAACTCTACACTAGAATAGTATATTATTTAACTCTGTTTGTCTGTGATCATTAAACAGTAAAAGCTACCAATATTTACTTTTAATTAACACAAGAAGTAACCTGCTGTGCTTCAACAAAATTTCACATAACAACACGTAATAACCTAAAACATTGTACTATAATAACAACCAAAATTGAATACGCGATAGAGTATAATACTATATATAATTGATATATATTGTAGCATAGTTGGACAATTAATGATGTAAAATGATGCTTAAATTACCCAAACTAAAACCTTTTGAAGGCACACGTGGGAAGTCCAAAAATTTGTTCACTCAACCATTCAATACCAACCACTCTTCAAATACAATCCATTTAGTTATTTAGTAATATGTGCTGAAAAAAAGATAACTTGCTACCATATGACCTTAGGTGACAACCTCCAAAGCAATGTTTTCAAACAATTCCCGTGTGCGTAGCACGGGTCACTCACTAGTTTATATATATATGTTCTGACTTTAAAATCCATTTCGATTGTTTTCTTAAATTGTATTAATACAATTTTGAGTGATAAAATTAAATATTATATATTTGTATATCTATATAATATCTAGTATATCTTTACATATAAAATCACTTAGAAATATGTGAATCTTATGTTTATATTAAAACAATTTTATCAATATGTATGTGTATGTGTACACTTTAAATAATTGAAAATATTTCGGCTTCATATATATATACATATGTATGTGTGTATTTATGTATATATGTATATATGTATGTATGTATGTATATGTATGTACGTACGTTTGATTTTCGTATCGGTACTTAATTCATTAAGGTTATTTAATGTAAACTAGATTTGAATTCCGAATAAAGCTTGCCAAACCAAATTTAGATTTCTAACTTCATATTTGGATTTTTAAATTCTATCAGTCAATCTATGCTAAAATTTTCTAAACAATCTTTGTTATTAATATTTAGATTTCATAATATTTTACAGTCAAACACTTTACATTAGTCGGATTAAATTGAGGCAGTTGATATATACATATAAATAATGAATATATTTTGTTAATTCACCCATTTCACCAACTACTAACCAAGCCAGTTCCATCAAAAATAAGACAATATATATTTTTAGTCAATATTGAAAAACAATTATTATTTCATAAATAATACTTGATATATATATATATATATATATATATATATGAAGACAATCTTTCAAACTTAATGCATCCATTAACAAGTGTTATATGTTATGCTCCTACAATTTTCGTTATTATTATATATTAGCGTATGAAACATGAAGCTCCATTTAATCACTTATTACATGAATTTATTTTGCACAATATAACTAGCTTACAATCAAGAGTATTAGATCAAATATATGAAACTCAAAGAAATAACTTTCATGGAAAATAACTTTATCTACGAAAATACATTTTGAATAGGAATCACTTTCCATACTAAGTATCTACTAGTATTTATAGTATTCTCAAACCTGAAGTCTTTTCATGAAGTAGAGGTGATGATTTAATGTCTTTATCCTAACTGAGCCTAAGTTACATCCACTCTCGTACATTTACTTTCCTTTCCAAATGTCCAAACGATTTAAAGGAAATCCTTACTATAAGACCACACTAAACTCTTTACAAAGTTTATTTAACCATCCTTAAAATTTAAGGATATCAAATAAATATATATTTTTATGTAGACTAGCCAAATCGACACTTCAGTAATCAAATTCCTATGACCATCTTATAGCTTTCATTCTAATGCTACATTTAACACAACACAATCCTTCCTACAGTCAATTATATTAAATACATATCTAGCAAGATGGTTTACTTGCTCATTTCAAACAAACTAATTTCATCGACGTTTCATATATTACAAATTGCGACTATTCACTATATAACATTTATATGATTGAGTTATGGATCAAATATCCAGATTCTTGTACTGCTTATGAGTTCAAAACTGATAGAAGTCAATACACAATCTCGAAAAAATAAAAATTTAAGTGATCGAGGCATGAATGTTTTAGTAGTCGTACAATTTGGCTCTTGCATGGGCCTTGATGTGGTAACATGGAAAAAATTTGTTGATAAGTATATTTTATATTTCTATGTCAATCTTAATTTAGTTCATTTGTATATTTTAATTGATAACATTTTGTTAGTTGTATTAGTTGCACAAATTTATCAAATTAGATTATCTTTACTTGTACAACATATATTCTTGGAATATTAGAAAGGTTAAATGTGTTCATTTCTTTTCTTTAATAAGGCTCCCATTAGATTTTTATATTCCTTAAAATCCTATGAGAAATATAGAAATCTTTGTATTCGACTAGCTAATATTAAGACTCACTTGTCTTGGGATTCTGACGTTGAATTTTCTCAATAATCATAGACCCGAAAGCGATGAATAACTCTTTATTGGTTGTATCACATGTAACTCCAATCCTTGGTCTTTTCCCTAATCTCGACCTTGGCTTCGAGTTTTCTCAACAAATCAGAAGAGATTATTCATTCTTACCTACCACTTCATGACAGCCTACGTATAATACATTTACCATGAGTTTGCTTAACCAATATGCCACGACCGGTATTTTAATGGTTGTATATTTAAATATTGAATTGTTAATTAATTGACAGTCCCAAAAATAGGATTTTTTGCACACGATCGAATTAAGATTCAAGACCACTTCCATTGAGTCTGTATTAATGTTGAGAATTAAAATAAGTACATGGATCGTTGTATTTGGAGATCAGATGATCCGATGGCCGAAACGGTCTCGAAAAGTGCAAAATTATCATCCCAAAGCGCTATCTCAGATAGCGATGAAATTTTTATCAACGGGACCGGAAAAATGAAGTGATGCACGCAGATGAGTTTCGTTGCGATCAGACGCATCGTGTGATAGGGAGAGATCGAAATGTACAATATTTTATTTGAGAATTCTAATAAATAATAATATAATATTATCACTAAACTCTCTTCCATTCATCACGTTCACTATTCCATTCCTAGAGTTAAAGCATGGCCGCCTCTTCCTTCTTCTCATTCAAAAAATAATATCCATTAACCCATTCAACTTAAAATCACAAGACCAGTTCCACTGAGTTCGTATCAAAGAGATCTTGTGATGACCATCATAGAATTTTGATCGATCATGATTGGTCGAGATCCTCCATGGGGAAACTAGAGTTAGATCTAGATGGATGTAGAGGCGATAAGAGGAGAAATACATGGCGCATACGAGTTTCTCTTGGTGATGGACACCTACCGACATTGACGATTGGAACTCTAGTCATCCTTAATAGAATTCGACATTATGAAATCACACTTGACACCTATAGGTCATGATCTAAAGGAGTGAGTCAAGTTGCTTAACTTTTTCCATCGCGATGAGCTCGCGTAGTGGAGCGCATTGTGAAAACGACGCATCGTTGTCTGTAGCTCGTGATATCAAGGAGAGAAGGTGTTAATGGATACGGATTTCATGTATAGGTTGTGCTTTGGATTTGGTAACTAGGGAAGAGAGAAAGTAAAGGTAATTAACTTAATTAATTATTTAGCTAAGTAATTTAACGATTATCAAATCCGATATCTTATATATGTCATATCTTTTGCATACGAGATCCGTTTTGGATGTTGTTTCTTATGTTGTGCTCATGATTGAGAGTTGTACGATTTGGCGATGCTTTGGTTAGATTTTATTGAGGTGCATGATATTTCTCTCACCTAATATGATTGTTAGTATAGTATTAAAATGATGTTTTGAAAAGTTTTCTAACTTTAAAATGAAATATCTAAAATAGTTAAACCTGTATCTTATTCTATAAAAAAGAATTAAAAGTGCTTTAAAATGTTTTAAATTTCATATTTTTTCTGTTGACGCACTATTTTGATGTATTGATAGACTTAGGATATTGCTTATATTTATCCCCTATTGGTTACTTTTGATGTACAATATTATGTTATTATAGATAAATGTAGCCCATATAGACATTTTTATGCTTGTTGAAAGAATGTTCGCTTGTTTGGTAGTTGGTTGAAAATGCCGTTCGAAGGTGATATAGGATTAGAATATATCTCGTAGGATAGGATTTCATGCATAGATCATGTAGCTGGCTGATCTAAAGATGAAGCATAGTGGACTTGGAGACGTGCATCAGACTTTAGGGAAGACCCATACGTTTTCATTTGGTTTGTCCTTAATAATTTTAGGTCAAGTATACGACCAAAGTAGTCATCATTGACTATTATGGAGTGGTCGATATCCACTACTATTAATGGTGGTCGATTTGGCCAGTTTGACATGGATGATGGAGAGACTTCGAAGAGCATGACATGATGGTTCATTCAATATTTGATTTCAACGCTGTCGCTCTTCGACGAGCGGTTTGTCGCTGAAGCAAGAATGCGACGCTTCTTCCTGATGACTTCATGATTCAACGAAGATGATTCCATGATAGAGAGTGACAGCTTCGATGATGGATGGCTATACTTTGGAATATAGAGCAGGCAACGACGTGGCGGATATATGGAACTTTTGGAGGAAGTTTATGGGATGCACGATGACACTCTATGACTTATGATGGTCGTCTAGAGTAGTTCCTAATCGTGACGACTTTAGACGAGAGTTGTAAGGACAACTTTGTAATGAGTACTGTTATGTTTGTGCAAAGGGATTGTTGATTTTCGTAGGTTTCGATGTGTACTCGTAAAGCAAGGGTATGTGTGGATGCTTGCTTGGGGTGGTGATGGCCCTTAGATCGCACATTGTTTAGATATATTGTACCCTGCACTATGGTGATGTTAATCCAGATCCCGCATACTAAGTGGCATGGATTCGAGTACTGAGAGATCGGGATGTTGAGTAGTCCTTGACTGGGTGATGAGGTCATATGAGTATCATGTATCTAACATACTGACTGAGCGAATGTGAGGATGGATGATGGTGCCATGTTTGCTTTGATTGCGTTTATCACTTTAGGGATGTCACATGATTTAGATATTTCCGATGCCGATATCTAGACACCCTTTGTACTTTGATGTATAGTACACTTATGATGACTATCATAGAGTAGCATATATCCTGTGTTATGGCTAGTTGTGTGGATGTAGGAACAGGTCATGTACGATTCTCCATACCCTCTATTTCATATACTATACTGACTTTTATAGTGTTTTGAGATTATTTATCACTCACGCTAGACTGTTATCTGACTCGAGGTTTTATGTTTTGCTTCTTATTATCTTGGGTACTCTTAAATAAGTAGACTAGATAATAGGTGTAAATAACACTTGGAGCTGTACAGATGAACTAGAAGGAGGCGATGCTTTCTCATATTTATATTTTGAGTTTAGTATTGTTTATTCCACGGTGTGACACCTTGGAGCCTTAATAGCGTTGACTTGCTATTATTAGAGATAGTTTATCAGTTGAGTTTATTTATCGGTTGTATAAACTCTATTATTGTTTTGTATAACCGCATGAGCTTGTCTACTCTGATTATTTGATTTATATAGTTATTACTGCCTCGCCTATTTTATATCTATGATGACTATTATATATTATCCAATGCATTGTGAGATAAACGGCAGGTTTTATGATTGTGTGATGTAATATGTCCTTCTCCTTACTTCTATTCTCCTCTCTTCTTTTTTATTCCTCATCTTTATTTCTTCATCTTTCCCTTGGCAGTCGTCCTACATTGGCCAAATGCTTCAACAGCGCTCTATTCGGTTATATGAGCATCAGTGCTGTAGGGCACTCGTTATAAAATACATGCATATATCTTACCTCGTCTAGTCAATATATTGATTGTACTACAAATAACATCTATAGCTTGAGTTTACTCAACAACCAAAGAGTATGCAAATAATCTATTAATACATAAATTGGAGAGGACAACTTTATAAATTAGATATCCGTAATCTTTAATATATATGTTTATTATAATGATATCGATTTAGGAAATAATTGTAATTATCCAGAATTTTATCGCTTTAGTTTGTGAATATTTAATTTATTTTAAACGTTCGATTTACTTGTTTTAATAAATAAAATAACCCTTTTAAATTATAATTAATAATTGATAATTCATTTTTTACACAAATAAATAGTTCGACGGGAAACTCAAAATATGACCAAAACCCGCTTTTCGGATTTTTAGCTTTCTATCGAACGAAAAATTGTAAAATGGGGTAGTGCCATTTTTATGATTTAGAAAAATAATACTTATATTTTCAAAGATAGAACATTTCATTTCGGAATAGGGAAGGGTAAGTATAATATAAAAAAATGAACGGTAAAAAGATAAATAAATATTCAAATTTTAAAATATAAGAAGACATTTTGATTCCTTAATTGTTTAAGTGAATAAAAGTACCTAAACACGCCTTATTACCCAAAGTGTTTTCTTGTGCTATCTACTTTGATGGTTAATGAAAAGATGATGGAATAGAAAAGCATATTTTCACTTATTTCCTTTACTTTATTCATCCTTTTAATCTTCCTATATATGTATATATATACCTCATCCTCTTTCCATACTTAGCTATTTATTTTTCAAGTTCATATTTTTAACCTTTTCACTTAAGAATAGTTAAAGAAAATGAAAGACCATGCTTTTGGATTTAAAAAGGCAAAGTTAATTGGGTTTTTCAAAAATTGGATAAGGTGAGGATCTCAAATTTTCTTATTTAATTCTTTGGATCTTTATATATGGAAATGTACTTGTAGTTGTTTGATTTAATCCTAAATCTTTTGTAGGTAAACATTAATTTTTAAAAATCAATTTTTGAGCAAGAAGGAAGAAGACATGTTCACTATTATTTATTGTAAACAACAAATCATACTCTGTTCATTGTTTAATATAAGTGAAAAACCATCTTCCTTGATTTCAAAAATCATTATCACTCAACCTGTTTCGATTTGCTAAATCCATTAACTAGTGAAGGGTTTCATTCGAAGTATAGTTTTTTAAATATGGTTTCATGGTTTCTCATTGAATTGGTTGAGTGAAAACTAAAAATAACAGTAAGAGGTAATAAGTTGTCGGTCACGAATCGATGAATGGCCATTGCCATTGTTTTCATATCGAAAAATCATGACTTTAGAAGTTGGTTGTATGATTTTTAGTGTGGGGGTTTGGTTGAGATGGATAGGTGACGTATTTAGGAGTTTTTGCCAAATTTCGACAACCTTAGGAGATATAGGTTGGAGCAGTAGAGGCTAGAGCTCTTTGGTGTAGAGGAGGGATGGTGGAAGATGCAAGGTTATCGATGGTCTAAAGAGGGCTAGCGAGCTCATTCTAGGGTTTAAAGTCTTAGTTTTTAGGTGCGTGTTCTTCTCGTGATAAGAAGTGGTAGGGGCCATCGATCATGGAATGGGCATGTCAAGAAGTTGCGGCGGTGTGTCAAGGTTGTGTGGACTAAAGCGTCGGGGTGCAGTCGTTGAGGGGTGGTGGTAGAAGCTCGTTGATCGAGCTTAGTTCAAAACCCGAAATAAGTTTTACTCTCGGCTGTTGTTTCAGGTTTCAATCTAAAGGAAGTTGGATGGAGGTGAGGTGGTGAAGGGAACATGCAGGCCGGAGCGGTCGTGGCGGGGGTGTCATCATGGTGGTTGGTTGGTAGAGGTGCTCGTGCACATGCACGGATGCACACGTGCATGTTTGGGAAAAGATGTTCCAGTTTTTGTTTGAAGGGAAAACTTGTGCTTTTGGTGTTTGGTTTTTTGATATAGAAGAACGATACATCAGTTATTTAGGTGTGGGTTTATGGGCTTGGGTCCAAAATCTAGGAACATAATTAATTGAATTTTTAGGTTTTAATCATTTAACTTAAATAAATGTTTGCTCATCCATCCATAGTCTATTTAACCTGAGGACTTCGACATTGAATTCGTATCATCATTTAGAACACTTTTGAACAGTCATTTGATAGTTTTGTAAAAGTTTAAATTACTGTTAAACTTAAGTAATAAATAATTATGTTGATGGATAATTATATTCCATCACTAACATTTTTGATAGCAGAATAAAACATATTTCTACTATATTTAATTGGATATATTTATTTTGGATATCTATTTAATAGAATAAATCTTCGTTCTACTATTTGATTAAATTGGACATTTAATTGTATGGAAGCTAACTTAGACAAATGACGTGTTGTCTCTCGTCGTCAATTGTGAATTTTATTATCATACTTGTTGCTTATGAAACTATCAATGTAGTGATCTAAAATGGTTGGATTGAAAATATTGGTAACTTATATAAGTAGCAGTGTGATCGCTAAGCCTCTTTTCAAATTTTAGGAAAAGGATATGAATTTTAGATTATTTTGGGATTTTATATTTATTTAAAAGTAAAGTACTTCTAAAATAAAATGGTATTTAAGTGATTAATTATTTTATTTAAGATGTTTAGAGTATTCAATTATTTTAATAAAAATGTTTAAAGTTATTGTATTTAATATTAATATATCTTATTTTATTTTATTATATTATTAGTGTTGTTGAGTTAATCAATTGGTTTAGATCTGTTTTAAAGGTTAACTAATTTATAATAATAGTTTTAAAGTGAATATTTATTTTATTAATAAGGCCTTTAAAAGGATAATTAATTGTTTCTATTTATAATAATTTAAATTAATTAGTTATTCATTTGTGATGTCTAAATGAAATAAAACAATTTAAATAAAAATGGTTATAAATAATAAATTATTTATAAAAAGGATTTTACTTTCTGAGTAATATTTGGTAAAGGAGATTTATAAATGATATTTTATTTAAGTGATTTGTATAAAGGATTTTTATAAAGGATTTTTATAAAGGATTTCAGTTAAAGGATAAAGGATTTGGGTTTAAAGTAAGCAACGTTTTAAATGGATTTTGTTTTGTTGAGCATATAATACGATTTGGAATTGAAAATCTCTTTTGACTGGTTTATAAATATACTAATACCTTATATTTTATAAGTATTGAAAAATATAGTGTTTTGTGAATATACTTATACTATCGAGCTAAGCATATGGAAATTATTTCCAAGTATTTACAAAGTGTTTAAGTTATGAAATATTAATTAAAAAGGCTGAGCGGTTACCGATGTGCTTAATCAAATTAGTTTCCTATCAAATTAAATATTTGATTTGTTTGTTGCTTTATTTGATAGTTAAATAATCGACTAACAAATCTTGGCCTAAATAATCTTTCCTACTTCTTATGGTATGAAAACTCTCCATACCTAACACCGAAGGATACAACTCTAGAAATATCTAGGAGAAACATATAAGTTACAGGGCACGGTTATCTTCGATGATGTTCTACTGTGCATGTATATTTTGTTCTATTCTCGTAGGATAAATGATAGGTACATCTTCCCATATAAACGGTTAAGGGGTGATCCCCCTCCTATATATTATCTGTATATTTCTAAAGAACAAGAGTTGAGTTTACCAACAAATCGTCGATTGGTTTTGGAGCGTCCGATAAGTAGGGGTGTGTACTTATATGAGACGACTGGAAACTGTAACCACTCCAAAACCATATATGGGTTTTGCTTTGGAGTAGTTCCATGATCTATTGAGATGTGGGAATCCATATGTGATTTCGAGACCTGTTGAGGTGTAACGTTACACTTTTTTGAACAGTTTAAGTTGATAATCAACCACATACATGTCCAACCCGAAATGAACGGAAAGGAGAATAGATAGGGGAAAGAAAGAAGAAAGAAAAAGAGAAGAGAAGAAGAGATAACGAAAAATAAACAACACAAAATCTCACAAATCGCAGTGGAACAACATATAAGATAAAACAAATCTTTACTTAAATAAAAATGTATTATACATACATCAATCAGAATATACTAAACTATTTTAGCTCGGACCGTTATAATAACCTGTTCTTAAAATTGCTAATAAATACAACCAACAGACAACACAGCGGAATGCAAAGAAATACGTAGATACGTCTTGGGCCTCCATCTCCTGAGCTCCAATGCATCCAAAGATATCTGTAAATATGCTCGGTCTAACCCGAGCATTATAATAAAATAACATCAGTGTTAGTATGGTAAACCGGCGTTAGAAAAACACATCCAGTTGGATTTTTTTTCTTTTGAAGATATAAAACCTTTTAAAATAAAGGTATCTCTATGACCACGCCGCACATAAACACCGACGGGTTTTTACCTTATGATAACCAAAACATTTTCTATAGAAAATTTAGTGATATTATAATAATGTCTAGGTTTTTCAAGTAAATAGTTAACATAGCAGAAATTGTTACATTAATTAAATTCCAACATGATAGGTATACAACTAAGACCAACGACACTTATTCGAAAATGGATTCCATATAATGACTGGGCTACTGGGATACCGCCCATCACAATGCATCTTTAGATGAAATAACACCGAGGTCGAATCTATCAACCCCTGCCAACACAGAACCGGCCTATCCCTTATTGGGTAGTACGAATATGATCACCTTGGTTAATGGACTCCGAAGCATACAAATGAGAGACAATATCGACTCTAGATAGGTATCCTAATGGGAGTGACCCAACTAGCCTTGTTGCATCTCTTCTGTTTTAGTCATTCCCGAATGATGAGGCTTGAGGCTACGTTTTACCTTTTATATAGCACTTCCCACTTAGAATGTTAAAATGGCCTTCTAAGCAGCAGTGCAATGCCAACCTTCATCCATATAAGTTGTCCAGGATATGAACAAATCGAAGGCACTACTTTTACTACATCCATTTTGGATCACCATCAGGATTAGTAGCAAGCATCCCTTGCACCTCAAAGAGCTCCGTCTTCAATTCCATCATCTTCAAGATGTCTTCATTTCAAAACTCTTGAGTTGGATCGAAGTGGTTTTTGAGTACCATATCTAATCCCGATCTCTCTGAAATAACATTCGATAGTTTTCAATAAACTCAACATCGGTTCTTTAGGAAATAAACGGTCAAAGATATGAGCGGAGATCGCCTCCTAACCGTTAGTGGATGGATTTCATTATCATTTGTTCTAGGAGAACGAAGCGAGATTTAAACGCATGGTACATCATCATCAGAGGTAATTGTGCCATATAACTCACGTGTTACTCCTATATATTTAAAGTTACGTTTTGGATCCAAATTCGATAGTTAGTTATTTAACTATTGAATAATAAGCATTCAAATTAGGGATTTGATTATATAGGGAAAATCAATGTTGGTTAAGCACATAAGCAACCACTTACCTCTTTAGTTAATCTTTTTATTAATTAAAATTAAATTTTAATTTACTTGTATAAAAATATGTTTTTAAAGATATACCTATAAATCCTTATATTTTCAATACTTGGAATATATCTATATACTTATCTTAACGGTATATGTATATTCACAAAACTGAGAAACATTTTCCCTTTTTATTTAATTCTAAAATCATTTATAAACTCCTTTTTAAATCTCAAAATTATTTATAAACTATTTATAAATTATTTCTCAAGTCCTTTATAAACCCTTATAAATCCATGCATCTATTTATAAAACTCTTTTTATAAATTTATAAACCAGTTATAAAATTTCTTTATAAATATCTAAAACCATTTACAGAACTCTATTTATACATTGTAAACAATTTCTCTTTAAGTCTCCAAAACATTTTATAAAACTCCTCTTATGAAACCCAATTTTTTTTATAGAACTTTATTTATAAATCTAGTAAACATTTATAAATAAATAATAATCATTATTCAAAACACTATTAATAATAATTATTATTAATAAAAAATATAGATAAATAATGTTAACCCACCTTTTGGCAAGGCCGTGGACATGCGGATTTAATTAAATCGATTGCTCGTTTGTCGAGGCTGGAATACAATGGGTTTGAGTTAACTGGATGGATAGACGATCGGTCCTTGGTGGTTCGGTGTATATGGCTCGACCTAGGTGGTTCAGCAGGTGCCGCTCGGCTAAGGATGGAAGGTCATGCATGGCTTGGCCTAGGTGGGTCGGCCAAGATGGATGGTCGGGCCTGGTTCGGCTTTGGAGTGGATCGGCACTGGTGGTTCGGCCTCGAAGAGATCGGCCTTAGCGGACTGGTTATATGGGATTGGCATTGGTGGTTCGGCCTCGATGGGATCGGCCTTGGTGGACTGGTTATATGGGATCGGCGTTGGTGGTTCGGCCTCGATGGGATCAGCCTTGGTGGACTGGTTATATGGGATCGGCATTGGTGGTTTAGCCTCGATAGGATCGGCCTTGGTGGATTGGTTATATGGGATCGGCATTGGTGGTTCGACCTCGATGGGATCGGCCTTGGTGGACTGGTTATATGGGATCGACATTAGTGGTTCGGCCTCAATAGGATTGGCCTTGGTGGATTGGTTATATGGGATCGACATTTATTGTTTCGGCCTAGATGGGATCGGTCTTGGTGGTTCGTCATGTTCTTGTTCGGTTGTACTGAAGTGGATCAGTGGATGTAGCTCGGCTTGCCTGGTTCGGTCGTAGTGTTGAGTCTGGTTTGGCTATGGCCTTGATGGGTTCGAACTACTCAGGAAGCCTAGTAACTCGGGTTTTTCCTATAAGTATAGCAGGCGTGGATTCAGAAAAGGGATCTTCCTTCTGCTTCCCTTCTTCTTCCCTATTAAGGCTACTCTGTCATTGTTGCTTTAAAAACTCTGGATTATAACTGTAACTGATTCAGATATCAATAGAAAGAAAATTTCTAGAGTGGATGTAGGCCGGAGTTAGCCGAACCACTATAAACCTTGTGTTCTTTCCTGCTTTCTTTTTAATTTTTATTGTTCTTCATATTTATACTCTCTATATATATTTTATCTGCTATTTATAACTGTAATTTGGTGTTTTCATTTAGATTTGAGTATTAGTGACCAATTTTGATGTTAACAAATAATAATTATTAACTTCAAACATCTTAAAAATAATAATTGAAAATTTCAAAACATCATTAATTCAAAAATAACTGATTTCAATATTATTATAATAAATGATGACTAACTTTCAATACTTTATTAATAAATAATTTCAATCATATTAATGTTTCAAATAAATAGCTTTTCAAAATATTAAAATATAGATAAATAACTTTAAAAAATATTAGTATAAATAAATAATCTTTAAAACAATAGTAAATATAAATAAATATATTTTAAAGCATTCTAAATGACTTAGAAAAGATAAATAATAAGATTGGAGTAAAAATATAAATTTAATCCTTTAAACAAAATATTTCCGAGACCCAATTCCAGATTTAATATCATTTCCTGTCTCAAAATACAATTCCACATCAAATGGCAATTTATACTATTTTTTAAAATACTAATTTGAGGCCAATAACTACCAAACGCTTAACCAATATCGATATTGATTTTCTATCACTATAGGTTTTTAGTTTTGAATATATAATAATGTCATAATCAATAGAGCCAACAATTGGGTTTAATATCCAATAATTCATATGACATGAATATTATTGAAAACATTTCAACAACGACGAGGAATCACGTTGTATCCCTCCAACCCGTCCCCTGCATCACAACTCATATATATCAGCGTGCGCACATGCACGCACACGCATGCACACATGCACGCACACGCATGCACACATACATATATAATTCAACAGTGGTGAGAAATCATGTTGAATCCCTCCAACCTGTTCTCATGCATCATAAACAATATATAATTATATAATATGGTCATCCGCTACTAGACAGGTATATATAAAAGGTTATTCGCTTCAGGGACGGGAATAAAACCAAACCAACTGATAAACAGTAAATCATCCAAATATCCAATCAACAAATTTTTGTAAGCTATATAACATACTGGTTAATTAAAAAGGTGAGCTTACCTCATTGGAATTACAGTTATTGCTGAAGCATTCTGGTTACATCTGAATTCGAACAACGTTCAAATTCAGCATAAAATTCCAATAGCATTAATCATCACCAATCCAACTCCACAATGTAGTACTCAACAATAAGAATCAAACGTGACTGATCGCGTTCAATTTGGATCTAATGCAAAAGTTATTATTAGACAGGATTTCAATTTAAATGGTATAATATTATTACTAATTACAATTATTTAAACTTAATTGCTCAACTCAAATAATCCCTTTGAAAATGCTAATTACCAAATGAACGTATGCATAACACCTATGGCCGATCTCTTCTACCTCCAATCTCTCCCTCGTCCTTGCACTAAATCACCAGAGACCAACACCGTTGTGCTCCTCGTCCAACGAGCTTCAAGGCGGCCACCACCACATCTCGCCCGCATTCACCATCCAAAACCCGACCTTCCTCGTTCCTACAGTTCGTACGAAAGTCGGACAGCCCATCAAAAGGCCGGACCTCCCAACAACTCAACCCCAAGTGCCAATTCTACTCACGAACCTAAATATAAACTCCAAAAGACAAATCGATGCCTCTAATCCATAAAATAGCGAACCCTAGCCATTTTAACACTCACAATATCAGCTGAGAACCCTCAACTAACAGCCGCACCTTCTCATACCTATCTCAAATCGAAACCTAGGCCAAACCAAGATTTTTAAGTTTTGTTTCACGATTTTTCATTTAGTATACGATGAGGTTTTGATTTTTAAAGTTTATCAAAACTTACTTTCTCTATTACATGTCGATTTATAAAGAGAGATGAGGCATGGCCAGGACGTGATGGAAGTATGGGAGGAGTATAGGCTGTTGTATTGGCATGGGCGAATAGTAAAGTACATATTATTTAGTTTTATAAAATCCTACATTTCACGTCCGAAAAATCTCAAACTCCCATCTAGGTATGCCAACTGGCATTCGATACTATATACTTTTATTCTGAACATAGTGGAACTAGTATCTGGAGCAAATTCCATCATATATAGAAGTTAGCTTTTTTAAACCTAGATATATTATATTAATCTCTGTAATTAGTTCCTAAGCATTTCGAGCTCGCACGACCAAACGATTTGTCTGATCGCCATAAAATTCGTTAATATATAATAATACACTATTACGGATCCAAAGGCACTGGTTTCGTCGAATCCGAGATAGTGTCTCAAAAGGCTATTAACATGTTAATTAAAAAGAATCATAATTGAAAAAAAAATTATTCACTTTTTAATTCAAATTTAAATGTTTATTATCCATTCTTATTTATTCTGAATTTAAATTTAAATAAGATTTCGAAACTATTTTTATTCTTATAAAATCCAAAATTAAATTATTCACTAATTCCAATATTCAATTCACTATTCGAATAAATCATTATAAGGAAATTTAAGGTGTTTGGCTTATAAAAATAATATTTCAATATTTAAAATTAATTAAATATTTCAAAATCAAATGATTGAAGTTCTAGGTCGTTACATGAGGTATGGAAATCCATGTGTGACTTCGAGATCAGTTGAGATGTGGGAATCCATATGTGATTCCAAGATCTGTTGAGATATGAGAATCCATGTGGAGCTTCGAGATCCTTTCAAGTGGCGATGCATAAGCTGGAATGTTGGATGTAGCCTCACTAGCGGAACTGACTAAAACTTGAGATAGGATGCATAGACGAGGGTTTAGGTAACCCATGAGTGTGCAGTCGACTCTATCCTAGAGTTACCTACGATTGTTATGTACGCGAGAGCGATGCACTCGGCTTGACCGATAAGGGCCATCTATGTATTTCCTATGATAATCATTAGAGATATTTATTGCTTCGGAAGGATATCCTTGATCCTTGTGCAGAAGGACCGTTCCCAAAGGCTCCGACGGCACTTCAATGGAATCCTACACAATTAGTGAATGCGCCTTAATGATTTTGATTGTATATACTGTTGTTGTGATGTACACTCAAAACTATCAAAGCTACTTAATTATTGTATTTTTCAACCTTAGACATTATTATAATATCACTGGATTTTCTATAGAAAATGTTTTGCTTATCGTAAAGCAATACCCCTCCATGTTTATGTGCTGCATGTTCTTACGAGATATCTTTGATTTTAAAGGTTTTATAAGCTAAAATAAAACTCATGTGATTTGAATTCTCATGTTGGTTTTATCAGACTGATTCAGGTGTTATTTTTCTTAAACGCTCGGGTCAGACCCAAGTAGTTTTCCAGAGATAGCTTTGAATGCTTTGGAGCTTAAGAAGTCGAGTTGGAGGGCCAAGACGTATTCCCATATTTTTATTTCCACTATGTTTTTCTTGTGTGTGTTCATCAAAAATTATAAGAACATGCTGTTATAACTGTCCAGATTAAGGATAGGTTAAACTCTAATGTTATTGTATATTAAAGGATTTTTTTTGTAAAGATGAAATTGGAGTATTATATATTATTCAGCACGTTGTGGGATTTAGTTTTGTTGTCTCCTTTTTCTTTTCCCCAAATAATTTCTTTTTCCGGCAATTGAATATTCGGCACATGAATACTGTGGATGTATTAATGTTGATTTTTGAGAATCGAAAGTGCGGATTGTTGCATTTAACGTCAGAGCTGAATGTTAATCGAGAAGCTTAACCCTACTTTACCGTATTGGATAAGCGATACCCTAGAATGAGTCTGAGCGTATCACATACAAAAACACGTTCTGTTAGAGTTTTAAAACGTTTTATATTGTATTAATTTGACGGTTGACTGGTTTACAACCGTATGGAAAGGGTTTCCAAACTCTTGAAGAAAGTAAATCGACATAGTATTTAACATCTTTTTTTTTTTCCTCCAAAGAACGATGAAAACCCGAAAGAACTTGTTCAGAAACTCTGAAACTCTCTCGTCCTTTTTTTATTTTCATCAATCGTCAATCCATATAATTTCACAAAATTATCTTCTGGTTCGTGCAATTCAACGCGTTGATTCCTCCCCAAACCCTAGCACCTGAAATGCAGTTGAAAAATTCATCCTCTACCTTGCACAATTCAACTCTTATGAGGTAATATAAAAAACCAATTTTATTTTCTGTTGCCATTTTGAACTTGATTGTTTCGTCTATTTATTTGCTAAAGATTTATTTATTTGTTGTGTAATTTTGCAAGTTTTTATTTGTGGAATTCAGATGACCAAGTCCGTTACTTTGTTTTTGGATTGTGATTAATATTTAGGCTGCGTTTGTTTTGAGGAAAAAATGGCTTAATGCTTAACTGAATAAGTGATAAGAGCTGAATAAGTGATAAGAGCTGAATAAGTGATAAGAGCTGGTTAAGTTGTTTGTTTTCAAAAAACTGTTTTCATTCAGCTTTTTTATTCACTTAATTGAATAAGTAGAATTTTAATGCTTATTATAAGTGCTGATCACTTATTGCACTACATTTTCCGCTTATATCCATATGTAACATAACATATAATTATTTTATGAAGTTTTTTTTTCTAATTATTTCAAACATGTAGAAAAGTTCACATATAAATTAATTTTGTTTCCAGTTCTATCCCCTTCTACGGCGAGGTAATTTTTTCTCCTTTCGTTTTGATTTTAAGAGATGAAGCCTTAAAGCAATGGTTAGGTCACCCACATGGTGATATGGACATCAAGGTTCGATTTCGAAAACAGCATCTTCACAGTGTGAGGAAAGTGTTGCGTACATTATTAACCTTCCCAGAGCCCGTTACCGTGCGGAAACCTCGTGCACTGGATTCCACCTTTTTTGATTTGAATGTAATTATAATGTAGTTTTCAGTCAATAGAAATACACTAAAAACCAGTAATAAAAAAATTGATGACAACCTAGCAATATTTACATATAATTTGAAGTTAAAATATGATAGTTTATAAATTGTTTAATAAGAATGAAAATGGAAAAAATATATTGAAACATCTAATGTAGATGTGAAAAAAATTATAAATAAATAATTTCGACATGCTGAACAACATCGAGATTTACCTGTAGATAAATGAAAACTTAAACTAAAATCTGTAACACATTAATGGAAACTCAACATTTTAAATAATAATGAAAAGTTGGACAAAATCGTCTGATATTTTTATAATAATTTATTCTAATACGTTGAACACACACATATATAACTTTATTATAATAAAATATTTTCTTCTCGAGCAAACATATATAAAATATATCTACGTTATCAACTTTTCTATTTTCAACATGTTTTGTAGATTTGGTAGTACTTATACATAAGAGCATATGTTTGTTAGTTGGTTTTTGTTCGTGTACAAAATATAAGATATAATATAAGATGATTTAGTATGTTCTGTATGACATTTACATTGAAGGATAATTAATTTAAATTTTGAGGGATATAATTGTCAAAGTAGTAAGTTATGTTCACAAATTTTTTTTCTAAACAAACAATATTCTAAGTATTCAGCCATCAGCATTAAACAATCAGTATTCAGCATTCAGTGTTCAACATTCAGCATTCAGCATTTTAAACAAACGATACCTTAGTCTTAGCAGGGAGTAATTTCAAGGAAATTATTACAAGAAAGAACTTACTGTATGATTATTTACGTTATTATAATGAAAATATGTACAAAACATGGTTTAATTTCATATTATGTATTTCACATTCAATCCTAGATAGTTTGTTGCATTAATTTCAGTTAATGAATCATCAAATTTGTTTGTACAACCTTCGATATGTAGATGGATTTATTACCTTTAGATGGCAGATACATTCAGTTTGGAAGGGACTACGTCCATTCTTAAGTGAATAAGGTTTAATCCGATATGGGGTTATAGTTGAGGTACTATTGTTATTCTGTAGGTTTGATACAATTCACTGGTCTGGTTAAAAAACATCAGCATATACCGACCTTTAGGGGTGTTAGTTTGTCAGCACTATATTCTGCATTAATTTAAATTAATTGTTAACCAACTAGCATTCAATGTTATTCAATCATTTTTTTCTTAAATGTATGCAGTTTTGACATTCTAGTTTATGAACAACTTTATACTTGGAACATGTTCATCTTTGTTCATTGGTATTGCAAACATGTTTTACTTGGTGTATGGATAAGCGGATAATTTCCACTACGTTTGTGAGTGACCGATGTCATATTTTGGTTACTTGCCATAACACTAAAGGTCTATTCGTAATGACTTCAAACTTCAAATGTAAATTTAAAAATTATATTTTAGTATGATTATATGATATGGTAAATGAAAATCAATATATGATATATCAAAATTGCTTCTTAGATAGAGAAGAATACACGAATTTTAGACATATACTTGCTTGGTACATAATTGAAATAAACTATAAAAACAATTCTAAATTACTTTTAGGAATGGAAAGCTAGGTCAGATTATTGCACAATCAAATGCAAATTGCAAGTTTGAAGTTTAGTTTTTGTATATTCTTCTTTGATAGGTTGTCAGGTTATCATGGCTGATAACAATGGTTCAACTCAGTTGTGCAAATTACAACAGACAGATGAAGTAGCCCAATACATTAGCATATTTTTTTTATACACCAGTATCACCTATGGTTAGGACCCTAATATATTTGTTTCTTGTATAAGCAAATATATTTTCTCAGTTATGCAAATTATAACAAACAAATATATTAGTTCTTGTATAAACAAATATATCGGGCTGTATAAACAGACATACAGAGTACCCATGCTTAGTAATAATTGTTCATTAGCAATAATTTCAGAAACAATTGTTCTCATCCTTAGTTAAGGAAATATGCAGCAGATTTTTCTTCTTCTTTTCAAATAAACTTGTGAAAGTATTGGAGGAAACATCACCAATTTAGTCTGATTATATATTGCTTACTGCTTATTATCATTCAGTATTGCGACAAAATGATGTACATACAGATGATTCGGGATTTTTTTTTTCTTCATGAGAAGTATAAAGAAGCATCACTTGTATTTAGACTTTGTTAGCATATGGACCAAACTGTGATAATTGCATGGTTCTAACGAGAGTCTAAAATTGGGAGAACTAAAGACATAAGTGCTAAAACAATGATCACAAAAATCAGCAGTCTAATTGCTACCATAACCGTTAAAACAACCATTACTATGGTGGTCAAAAGTTCTAAAAACCTGAAAATAAATGGTAGTTATAGTTAATACACCAATATTATTTAAAGGTTCTGATTTCTAAAGAATGTAAAACTTCCAGAAGTCCCTCCATCTCTATAATCTGCATAATGAACTCTTTAGGTTCTGAATTATGCAGTAGTGTAAATGTACAGACTAATCAACCTGAAGAAAATTACTTCGATTTCTTTTTTTTCTTCTTTTTTTATTTATTGATCGGTTTGATGTTTACATATTAGATTATTGTGCAATCACAAGTGATTGAGAAACTACTGACTGCAGACTAAATTTTTAGACTTTTTGCAGATTGCATGTATAAATTTTATCTGATCGAACATCTATTCTTATTCAATCCTGAATCCACCGAACATGTACAATATGCCAAATCATGAAAAAAAATTATGTATTATATCAATATACGGATCAATAACTAATATAATTGAATTAAACACTTTGTTCATCATTTGCAAAGGTATATTTTCTCTACACATGTTTAATTTTTTTCTATGAAACTATTTGGGCGTAATGTGCAATGTTTGGTAGAACCGAATGAAATTGGCAATTTGGCATGAGTAGTAGCATGCAAGTTTTATACGTTGTTAATGATCCAAGTACTTTTAAGTTGATGTTTATTTTGTGCGGGTTTCCTAAATAAGCATATGGTCTTTTGTAGCTGTATAATTAAGAAGTAATAGTAACGGGGTTATAGCTGCACTATAAGATTTGCATCATAAGTATGTTTCTCGTTTTTAACAATTTTTCTGATATTATTGATATGATCGACATATTGTTGCACTATAAGATTTGCAGCTGCTGTAGTTGCACTATATGTTGCCACTCTCACTTTTTCAACCCTTTCCTTAAAAGTATATAAATCATGAGACTATGCATAATAAAAATTTCTTCCTATGTATCTATTGCATAAATCATACTTTGTAAGTTTGTTTAAGTTGCTTAGTTAAGGAGATTAAATTGGCAGTAGTACCCATGCTTTGATTAACACTATTTTGTTGAAATGACTGTTACTTATGTTAACTGCATATAATAAATAGTCAATATAATACATTCATGGTAATTGTTACTAATGAATCTGTATCAGCTCTTAATTTTCCCGAAAGTGAAAAAGGAAGGCATGCATTTTTTATTTGGATTAAATATTCCACATTTTGTAATAGTGTTAACTTATTAAGTGAACTAAAAGATGTTTACATCTGCATGTTCCAGATTATCCCAAAGAACCAAATTGTGTTTATCCATACAACACTAATTATATTTAACTAATGGTAGATTGTAAACATATAGGTTAAACTGTAGGAATAAAGTAAAAAACATATCGATAGATGGTCACATACCGTTTAAATATGGATGCAATGTTATCTTGATTTCTTCCTCTTTCATCCCATGATTGTGTTGCATTCTTGAAACCTAGGGTAAGAGTGGTACATGGAGTTCCTTTACACTGTCACTCCACTTTAACTTATGGGTGAACTCATAATATCTTACAGTGATGGCAGAGGGTTGCTGGATTAGCTGAATGTTGCCATCATGAAAGGCACGTTGTTGGTTTTCCTCAATTTGGCATGCATTTTTACTGTATACACCATATTATTTTATAGTGAATGTTAGTCATTGTGTTCAAATCTGTTGGTATATACACATATATATGTGTTGTATACATATTGTTTTTTAAATCTGCAAATTTCAGACTGAGAACACATATTTTCAATGGACTACTTGTGCATTGAAACTTGAAATATTATTGTTGCTGTTGGCATTAACATTGAAAGATTTGCAGAATCAGATTGCTCGCATACAGCTTTATTGCAATGGGTGTACTCTGAGGAAAATATTTATCGCCCGATGGCGACCCAATGATGGATGTTTGAATCTTTTTCAAGGTTGAAGATACAAATGCTTTCTTTATGCATGCCACAAATATGACTTTACAGTCTGAAAATAATCACAATTATTGTCTAATGTAGCTTTCACACCTAAGCATTTTATCTCAAACTCATTTAAACCCATCCTGGAAAATTAAAATGGTTTTAACAGAAAATGAACAATTTTGACGCAAAACAAAAAAGGTACTGCAATTTATTTTATCAAATATCAACTGAACTTAATTTTGAAAAATATTTTGAGTGTTTTGTGAATGGATCAAAAGTTTACAAGGGAGAAAATAATGAAAGATTAAGGTTAGGATTATTTTAAAAGGAAATGTTGTATGTTAAGTAATTTATATATACTTATTTGTTTGATTTATTGATGCATAGTAATCAAAAGTCTTTATTGCCATCATTTTTTTCCCTGATCCATTGGGATATTAGATCATTTGGGCTTTCTCTGGGCTGGGCATAAATACATTTCATGTATAGAATTCAGCATAATCATTTGATAATTACATGATTCATAAATAATAAATTGTACTAATAGCCCTCCGACTAATCCACCGTCAGATAGTTGCACTAATTCATTTGACATTGTTCTCAAATTCGATTTTCTATTATTTTCAGGTTTAAGAGGGAAAATGGGAACATAGATGCAGTGATTATATTGGCTTACTAACCATTGAATACAATGGCCAATTCATAAAATGTAAATGTAGTGAAGATGGTGTTATATTCACCTTTGGTGACTCCAACTCCGACATAGGTGGACTTAGTGCTGGGCTTGGCTACCTCATTCCGTTGCCCAGTGGACATGCCTTCTTTGGTCGTGCTACCGACAGGCTTTCTGATGGAAGACTCGTTATTGATTTCCTGTGTTAGTATTTCTCCATTTTTTAATTAATGCTTTTCTACATTTTCACATATTTCTTACTCAATTTTGGTTGGACATTGCTTTATATTTTATTTTTAGAATAAGAGGACACCTTTCACCCCTGTGCTCAGAGTACGTGCAACTAGAGGGTAATTCAGCTAGGAAACTGATCTTATTTTTGGAGGAGAACGAGAAAAAAAGAACTTTGGCAAAGGTGATAACAGTTTTTAACCAGAAAATAACAATGAAGGATATATATACATACGCTACACGTTTAGAGCTAACTGTTATATTCACTGTCTTTGGTATTTAGATGATGCGGTTTTCGTGAAGCGGTCAGATCAATTTGTCCCTAAGTGCTTGTATGTCCATATGCATATTTAATATCGTCCATGCAATCGTTTCTGAAAATTATTAATTTTTCTGATGAACTCTCTTGACAGTTGCGTGTTGCACTATGAAAGAGAGTTGCGCAGAAGAATTCAACAGAACAAAAGCTCTAATGATTTGCCTTTCGAGTTCAAGGCCCTGGAACTTGCCCTCGAGTTTCTTCTACCTCTCTTGATGCTCAGGTAATTAGTTATAGTGATTTACTGCTGTTGTTGCTGAAATTTGATCTTAGGTATTTTATTGGTATTTCAGTATTTTGACCATACAAGCTGTTGAACATGTTTGACAACTACTTTTTACTAGTCAAAAAGCTTTATTATGTACATTATTTGCAACTTGGATGTTCCTGAACTACTTATCGAATAGAACCCAGTTTCTTGGAAGTTAGAAGTTAGAACACTATTTAATGCATGACTTTTTATATAATTTGTTACATGATTATTGCTTCTAATCATACTAAACAAACACCATTATCTTACTTGAAAATCAAATTATATTAAAACATCTTTACTTAATTACTACCATCCTGCTATGACTTCAGTATGTTTTGTAATCTTGCACTCTCATCTTTAGTGATAGTTCTGCATTATAATTAAACCACTCTACCATTTTCTAAGCATTTGTTTATTGACTCAATTGCTTGCAATAATTATTTAGCTGCAACAGTCTGTAAGAGAATATAGCATGTATATGGTTATGTATCCATGAATAAAGCAACTAGTGTACTTATCATTACTTTGTCCATGAATAAAGGGTAGAGATCCCTAGTGAAGAAGGAAGAGGTCGTCGAGTTAGCTGTTGATGCATAAAAGTGCATGTACGCAAGGAATGAATATCAACAATTTTATGTGAACGTTACTATGAACGTTATTATGCATGTAAGGAAAGAATAGTTCTCATACTTTGTATTGAATTGTTTGTATATAGTATTTTATTAAGTGATCAATTTGTTTTTCGTTTGTTTTAATGTGATAATTGTACGAGTGATTGTTGGTTTCATGTTGAAATATATTAATTATTACTATATAATATATAAGTAAATAAAATGAACTGGAAAAATTGTAGCTATCCAAGCGAGGGAAAATTGTACAAAAAATCAACATTTTTTTGTAGCGTTTATTAAAGGCTACTCAAATATGTATGGTGGCAAACAAAAAAAACGCTATATAATATTTTGCAGTAGCGTCAATAATACTTTTTAGCTGTATAAGGCTACGATAAAAAAAATTAGTTGCGTTTGCAGAACGCTGCAATATGTTTTTCGGTAGCCTTTATGAAAACACAATAAAAAGTCATGGATTAGTTGCATGTTTTTTTGCGGCATTCTCTAAAATTCTACCGTAAGTTATGTTGGCTTTTTTATGCGTCAATAAAAATATTTTCTGGTGCAGCGATTGTTTTGAAATTGGATAAATGAAATATTTTTACCTAGATTTTACATGGAATGAAAATTTTCAAAATAATCATAATTATTTTTCGGTTGTTGTTGATTAGGAGATAGTGGTATTTATTTATCACTTTGATTGGTTGTTTGTTTATGCTTAGGTAGCTGATGGGTATTTTTTGTTTAATTAGATTAGAATGTGAACACCTAGTGAATTCAATTTCACAATTTGACCACAAGGTGTTCGATAGTGAGGAAAGATTAACTAGTTTACTTGGTTAAAGAATTTCTACAATTAAGAAAGTTTGAACATTTTTGAATAGATATTGGAAAATGATTTTATAGAGAATGATTATAAAAAAAAGGATTTTTTTGTTAACTAGTTCGAGTGGCTTCAAAATAACTAAAAATGGAAAAGAGATGCGTTCGGATGGTAAGCACTTCTCTTAAGTATTACCCTTTTTTTGTCAGGGAATGTATGACACTATTTGGTAATACCAGTTCCTTATTATCATTTTATGGTTACTCGGGCTATATGTATGACACCTTGTTACCAAAGTGTTTTCTTGTGCTATCTACTTGGATGGTTAATCATATGATGATGGAATAAAAAAACATTTTTCACTTATTTCCTTTATTTTATTGATCTTTTTAATCTTTCTATACATGTATACATACTCATCCTCTTTTCTTAGCTATTTATTTTTCAAGTTCATATTTTTAACCTTTTCAAAAAAAAAAACAGTTAAACGAAAGGAAAGATCATACTTTTGGATTTAAAAGGGCGAAGCTAATTGGGGTTTTTCAAAATTTGGATAAGCTAAGGATCTCAAATTTTCTTGTCTAATTGTTTGGATTTTTATATATGGAAATGTACTTGTGGTTTGTTTGGTTTAATCCCAAATCTTTTGTCGGTAAACATTAAGTTTTAAAAATCAAATTTTTAGCTAGAAGGGAGAAGGCATGTTCCCTGTCGTTTACTGTAAACAACAAATCATACTCTGTTCATTTTTAACATAAGTGAAAAACCATCTACCTTTATTTCAAAAATCATTATCTCCTACTCCGTTTCGATTTTGTTAAATCCGTCAGCTAGTGAAGTGTTTATTTCAAATTCTAGTTTTATTTAAAATGGTTTTATGGTTTCTCATCGAGTAGGTTAAGCGAAAACTAAAATAACAGTAAAGGTCACAAGTTGTCGAGTTTTTTTGATCACGAATCAATGAATGGCCATTGTGGTTGTATCGCAAAATCGTGATTTTAGAAGTTATCTGTATGATTTTTAGTGTGGGGATTTGGTCTAGATGGATAGATGATTTATTTAGGGGGTTTTACCAAATTCCGACAACCTAGGAGATATGGGTCGAGCGGTCGAGGCTGGTGCTACTTGGTGATGTGTCAGAGGGATGGTGGAAGGCGCAAGGTGATCGATGGTTGGAGGAAGGGCAGCAAGCTCATTCTAAGGTTTAAAGTCTTGGTTTTTGGGTGCATGTCCTTCTCGTCATAAATAGTGGTGGGGGCCATCGATCATGAAGTGGGCATGTCAAGGAGGTGCGCGCGGTGTGTCGAGGTAGTGTGGGCCAAAGCATGGGGGTGCAGGTCGTTGAGGGGTGGCGGTGGAAGCTCGTTGATTGAGCTTGGTTCAAAGCCCGAAACAAGTTTTACTCTCGCCTGTGGTGTCAGTTTTCAATCTAAAGGAAGTTGACAACGGTGAGGTGATGGAGGGGACATGCAGACCAGGGCGATCCTGTCAAGGGTGTTGGTGTGGTGGTTGGGTGGCCGAGGTGCTCGTGCACATGCACAGATGCATTGAGTGCTAGTTTGTGAAAAGATGTTCCATTTTTTGTTTAAAGGGAAGACTTGATTTGATTTTGGTGTTTGGTTTTTTATGTAGGAGAACGAGTATGTTGGTTGTTTAGGTGTGGATTTGTGGGCTTGGGCCTTATGTTTAGAAACATAATTAATTTAGGTTTTAAGTTTTAAATTATTGAACTAAAATAAATGTTTAGTCATCCTCTATATCCGTTTAACCTGATGACTTCGAGCTGAATTCATATCATCGTTTAGAACACTTTTGAACAGTCGTTTGATAGTTTTGTAAAAGTTTAAATTACCGTTAAATCTGCAGTCACAGTAAATAATTACGTCGATGGGTAAATTATATTTTATCTCTAACATTTCTAATAGTAGAATAAAACACCATGCTGCCATATTTAAGTTGAATAGATTTATTTTGGACATCTATTTAGCAGAATAAATCTATATTCTGCTATTTTCTTAAATTCGACATTTAATTGTATGCAAATTGATTTGGATGGATGATGTGTTACCTGTCGTTTGTCAATTGTGAATCTCTTTGCTTACGAAATTTTCAGTGTAATGATATGAAATCGTTAGTTTGAAAATAATGTTAACTTGTCGTCGCTGAGCCTCTTTTTAAACCTTGGAAAAGGAAATGAATTTTGGATTTTTTTGGGATTTTAATTTTATTTAAAATAAAGTAATTTCTAAAAGTTTAAGCGATTAATTATTTTATTTAAGATGTTTAAAGTATTCAATTATTTTTATAAAAATGTTTAAAGTTATTTAATTTTATTATTAATGATATCTTATTTTATTTAATTATATTATTAATGTTGTTTAAGTTCGTTAATTGGCTTAGATTTATTTTAAAGGTTTATTTATTTATTTTATTAATATTGTTTAATGGTTAATATTTATTTACTAGTAAGTCTTTAAAAGGGTAATTAATTTTTTTCTTATTTATGGTAATTTAAAATTACTTAATTATTTATTTATGATGTTTAAAGGAAATAAATCGATTTAAATAAAAATGGTTATAAATAAAAATGGTTTATAGAAAGGATTTTACTTTTGAGTTGTATAAAGGATTTCATTTAAAGGTTAAGTGATTTGTATAAAGGATTTCATTTAAAGGATAATGGATTTGGGTATAGCAAACAACATTTTAAATGGCTTTTGTTTTGTTGGCCATTTAATATGATATAGAATCAGATATCTCTTTTGATTGGTTTGTAAATATACTTATACCATTGAAAAATATAGTGTTTTGTGAATATACTTATATTGTTGAGATACGCATATGGAAATGATTTCCAAGTATTTACAAAGTGTTTTAAGTAATGAAATTATAATTAAATAGGCTGAATGATTACTGATGTGCTTAATCAAGTTAGTTTCCTATCAAATTAAATCTATGATTTGTTTGTTCTTTTATTTGATAGCTAAATAACCAATAATCAAATCTTGGCCAAAATAATTCATCTTAATTTTGGTGGTATGGAAGCTCTCCATACTTAACCCCGAATGATATAACTTTGGAAATAACTAGGAGAAAGACATCAGTTACATGGCACAGTAATCTTTGATGATGTTGTACCATAGGATATTTTAGCAATTAATTCATATTTTATCTTGCTAATTAGTATCTAGGGTAAAAGAGGACATTTATTTTATTACTTCTATTTTCTGCCTATGAAAAAGAACGTACATAATAATACGCTAGTAAGAAAAATGATTAAGTGTTTATATCCATTTGCTTAAGCTATAGATTTGGGCTCCTTTTGGTCCATTAATCAAAATAAGATTCACTTATTTGTTTAGCTTTCAAACTCAACATAATATATTATAATTTCAATAAAAATCTTCTCTTATTTGTTTTAAAACATGTATTCTCCAAAACCATTTTATCAACCATAATTAATTCTGTTTCTTTAAAAATTTATTAACTAGTAACTTCACAAACTAAATACTCAAGTGTTTTAAACCAAAGCCCAACATCCACATAAAAGAATTACTTAAGCATTTAATAAAATGAACGCTATTGAAAAAAATCTATACATTCCAATTTCCTTTTAATTCAAAAATAAAAGATTCAATCAATTAAATATTCTTATCAAACTCTAATTTCAATTATCTTTTAAATAAAACTTTAAAATTCTAATTTCTCCAATATACTATAAAATTTAGAATTCACCATAATTAAATAAAATCTTAACCAACGTTTTCAAGTGATTTTTAACATTTTAAAAAATATTAATATTTCTCAATTTCATAATGTTTTAGAATGTACCATTCTAAAACAATTTAACTTCATAAAAGACTACAAATTCCAAAGTAATGATTTAAATTCTTCAATTTAAATCATTATTTATTTTATTTAATTGACTTCAAAAATGAGGGTTGTTACATTTTGTACTTTTATTTTCCTTTTAAATATTCGTTTTATGTTGTTGTATTTTAAATTTTAGAGAAGGAACATACTCCTAACTCTCTTCTAAGTTGAATAAAAGATGTCTGAGTTAATGATTTTGTTAAATATCAGCTATTTGGTTTTCATTATTTATAAATTCGAGTAAAATTACTTCTTTATTTACGTTATATCTCAGAAATGATGTCTTATATCTATATATTTGGTTCTAGCATGATGCGTTAGCTTTTTAGTTAGATTTATTACACTAATGTTATCATAGTATATTGGTGATTTAGAAAAATTCAAACCAAAATCTTTTCAAGTTTTTTGCATATAGATTATCTACGAACATGTTAATGCAACTAAAATATATTCTACTTCTGCCGTGGACAGAGATATAGAATTCTGCTTTTTGCTAAAGCGGGAAACAAGAGAATGTCCTAAAATGTGACAAGTTCCACTTGTACTTTTTTGGTCCGATTTGCATCCAGCATAATCAACATCACTATATGAAATTAAATAGAAAGAGTCTTCTTTTGGATAAAAGACCATAGACTAGTGTGTTGTTTACACATCTTAGTATTCTTTTTACTAATTTTAGGCAAGTTTCTTTAGGTTGAGATTGATATCTTGCACATAGACAGACACTATGCATTATTTTCGGTCTACTAGCAGTTATGTAGAGTAATGATCCTATCATACCTCTATATGATTTTTGATCTATATCTTATGAGTTTTCTTCTTTATTTAATTTCTCATTTGTTGCCATGGAAGTTGGCTTTCCACTAGTATTTGACATACGAGATTTCTTAACTAAATTTTTAGCATATTTTTCTTGACTTATAAATATTTCCATATTTAATTGTTTTATTTGCAATCCTAAGAAGAATGTTAGTTATCGCATATAACTCATTTCAAATTCCTTAGTTATTATTTCTGAAAATTCTTTATCAAAACTAGAATTATTGATTTCAAAATTCTCATCAAATGAACAAGTAACATTTCTTCAATGATGTTAATTAGTTCCAGTGTTAAAAACTCTGTAATATTTACTTATATTAGAATAATCAATAAAAATTCCTTTACCTGATTTAGCATCAAATTTATCTAAATTATTATTTTTGTTTAATATAAAAGTTTATTACCAAAAACTCTAAAATAAGATAGTTTAGGTTTTTATTATAAAATAACTCATACGGAGTTTTCTTATTTAAAGGGCATATTAAAATTCTATTTAAAATATAATATGTCGAAGCAATTGCTTCAACCCAAATTTTTTTAGGTAATTCACTATAATTTAACATTGTTCTAGCACATTCTTGTATAGTTCTATTTTTACGTTCTACTATTTCATTTTGTTGTGGTGTTCTTGGATCTACTATTTCATTTTGTTGTGGTGTTCTTGGAAATGAGAAGTTATGTATAGTTCCTTTCTTATTAAAAAATATTCAAAATTATCTGAATTCTCCTTCATGATCGTTCCTAATCGTTTTAATTTTAGTTGACATTTGATTTTGAATTCTTTTAGTAAAAATTTTAAACATTTCAAAAGCTTCACTTTTAGGTTTTAGGAAAATTGTCCATATAAATTTAGAAAATTCATTTACAATTACAAAGATATATCTATTATGATTTATTGATTGTATTTGCGATGGTTCGAAAAGATGTAGGTGAAGAAGTTCAAGAGGATGAGAAGTAAAAGTCATATCTTTAGATTTAAAATAGCTTTTACGAAGTTTTCCTAACTGACGGGCATAACGTAAATTATTGACACTAAAACTCATTTTAGGAAGACCACTAACAAGTCCATATTTAGTAACTATAGAAAAGTGTTTAAAATTCAAATGATCAAATCTTTTGTGCCAATCTAATGGTCATTAGATTCAGTCAAAAGACAGTATTATCGTTGGACACTTACCTAAAAGTATAAATGTTACGTTTCCTAATACCATCAAAGATAATGTTTGACTCATATCTTTGATGTCACAATTATCTTTTTCAAACTTGATTTTAAAACACTTATCACACAATTGACTAGCATTAAGCAAGTTATGTTTTAGATTCCTAACTAGCAAAACATTAGAAATAGTAGGAGTTCTAGAGTTACTGACATTGCCGCCGCTAATCACATATTCTTTTGAGTTGTCTCCGAAGTTAACTGATTCTCCATCTTTATGGACAATATCCTTCAAGATCTCTGGATTTCTAGTCATATGTCTTAAATATCCACTATCTAATATCCACTTGTCCTTCTTGATTTGTTATGTTTAATTTTTCAACTGTCTATTCATCATTAGCCATATAACAAGCCTTTTTTGCAATTAGTTTCTAATAACATATTGCTTTCACAAAATCATATTTCTACAGTAGTATAAAAAAATACCACTAGCGATTTAAATTTTTCAAAAATCAAACTACAAATTTTTGAAAACCCGACGCTTTAATACCAAATGTGGGTTGTGGAACTATGAATCTTAAGGCTAATTAAACACTAAAGGAAGATGAATAGTTTTTTCTAACTTTTGTAAATATTTTAATATTCTTTTAAATTTAGTATTGAATCACAAAATTTCAACACAGAATTGTATCAACAATTAATCACAAATGCCATCACAGATAAAAGTAAAGCAATAAAGTAAAGTAGGGAGTTAGAGAGATGACACCAAGGATTTTATACTGGTTCAAATTTCTTCTACATCCAGTCATGTACAATTTCTTGTACAGATTTCTTTCCAAATGTTAATCATTAAACAAGTAGAAAGCAAACCCAATTTCAATCTTGATTTTGAGGCTAAGAGACACACCCTCCTGATTTTTTGAGCTCATGGTACACCCACTTGATTTAAACAGGCCACAAGTATACCCACTTGGATTTTCGAGCTACCCAGCACACCCAATTGATTTGAATGGCGTACAATCACACCTAAGCAAATACAAATAGAGTTGATGGTTTTTCCAAAGATAATTTCTTGTACTTTGAATACAATGAATCATATAGCCTCTTGGATGACACTTTGATCTTCGGTTTGAGAGAGAGAGAAAGATGATTTAAAAACAATGAGAAAGTAATATTGAATCAGTAGGAAGAAGTTAGAATTAATTTTATTTAATTTTGAAAAGAAAAGAGTATAATTTCAATGGTATTTTCAAGAGAGTAAGAAGAGGGAAAAAAAAAGATAATAACTGCTAAAAATTCATTTGAAACCTCCTATTTATAATGTATAAAGAGATATGTCTATTTGCAAAGAGTTGCGATGAATAGACACTTCAATTTAAAATTAGAAAAATTGATTTGCTGAATGTATGTCGATATACCATCTGGGTATATGTCGACATATGCTTGTGAAATTTGAAAACTCTTTGCTTTTTAAAACATTTTGAAAATAATATACTTTGTAAAATAATTTAAACATAGTTTACAAACATTTTAAACTTTGAAAATATTTTATAAAATATTTTTAAATGTATTTGAAAATATGTTTTGTTTGAAAATATAAAAGATAAGAAAATAAGAGATAGAGATAAAAGGTTGCTGTCAGGGACTTTAACAAAATTCTATGATTCTATACAATATATTATAGTCTTGATATCTTTATATCTTGCTCTTTGTACTAATGAGTCTTCATGTCCATTTATTGAGTCTTTATACCGTACAATCTTTGATTCAACATTTGTATAATATCCTACACTATACCTATATAATATGGCGAACAATGGTATCTATATTTTATGTGAAGGTTGCTATCATCAAAACCAATAACTGATGTATTAATAGTCATGGGCAACAATTACCCAAACATGGTTGCATACAATATAAGAAGTGGAAATTAGCCATAAGGGTCTCTTTAGCAAGTCCAATTAATTTCTACGACACACAAATGAAATAATTACTTTTAAGGACAAAATACAAAATAATTATTTTCTAAGGCCTAAAAACTTATGAAATTATGTCCTTGAATGTAATTGGACTGCTGACTTTGTCCTTAAAAATAATTATTTTGCTGACTTTGGCCTTGAAATTAATTTCCATGGACGTGTGTCTTAGAAACTTGTTGGATTGCAAAGTTTGTCCTTATAGTGAAATGCCTCATATAAGAATATCCACCGTATATATATAAAAAAGGATAAAATTTGAAACGAAAATGGTTTGCCAATTATAGAATCAGCCACCCAAATCTACGTACCAAGGATAAACACAAATAAGCAAAGTTAAGGAAGCTGAGATTCCAAATAAGAATTTTTTTTAATATCTAACGATTTTCAACTTTGTATACTACTAGCAAATGTTTATAATTAATAAGAGTCAATAAAGATCAATTCACTTCAACACGTAAAGGAGCATGTTTTCTAGATACAACTTCGATGTAGAACAACAACAAAATTGAGGATGAAAAATTAAATCAAAGATGATCATCGTTAATAAATCAGATTATTCAGCACTTATCCCAACATCATGTAATGTAATCATGCTGAAAAAAGAAAAATCCATAATTTCCTCCCAAATATTCAAGAAACGGCATTTTCAGAGGGGATTAAAGTTAAAATATTATTCACCTGAAGTGAAACCAAAATTTAAGAGCCCTTTTATCATTGATTTAGTTGACGTTGATATTCAACCAATGATTCCAAAAGATGAATGGCATAAATAAGCACACTATTGTTAGTTTGACTAGAGATTAAAAGGGAATGCTGATTTGCTGTCGAAAGGGGTAGGGTTTTCTAAAGCAAATAAAATGAACGAAGATTAACTATTAGGAGAACATATGGCTTTGAAGCATGGACAGGAAGTTAAAAAAACGCAGATACGAGCGAGGTTCCTTTATTTAAAACTAAAAGATGAACAGCAATGCCACAACAGCATTCTCATGTTCCTATCTTTAAGTGATAAGTTGAGAAGTATACAAGAGGTAGCGGTGCCCAAAATAAGAATTCATTACAATAGTGCAAAAATACCTTTGGCATTCGGATGCCTAAAATTACCATATCCTGATCCAAAAACAAGGCATTACATAAACGATGTCACTTCATTAAATATCTCCAAACTTCAATTTTTAGCAAACCTTAAATCAGACTGTAAT
Organism: Allium cepa; assembly: GCA_030765085.1. Taxonomy (NCBI): domain Eukaryota; kingdom Viridiplantae; phylum Streptophyta; class Magnoliopsida; order Asparagales; family Amaryllidaceae; genus Allium; species Allium cepa. The sequence goes on from CM060941.1 coordinate 1,052,124,230, forward strand.
GGCGAAACGGGTACAAATCTCATTCAAATTTGCTTGCTCCTCCACGTTACTCTTGATTCTTTTCACTATATTCCTCTTGGATCTATACTAGTTTCAATGGAAAGGGATGGAAGTTCTCTATCGATCAGATCTGTGAAGTTCAATAACTGTGTTAACCTCCTTCATGAATGTTGAGTTCGTCGGTAAGATGCCGATGTCCACAAGAATGAGTTTATATTTGACTCCGAATAGTATGATTTTCGACTGGAATTTTTTTTGTTATGCTCCTACCACAATCGTCACATGGTAGTAGTTATGGTGATATCTCGAATGCCGTTCTGCATGTTTCTCTCTGTATTTGAATCTGCTTAAGTCTCCATGATTGCTAACAGTTCACCGTTGTTTGGGTTTGTAAGGTTTGTAAGTAATTTCTCATTTGCCCTTTCCCAAATAGCTTTCAAATAAGCACAATTGGAAAGTAAATGCTTACATGATTCATCTTCGATGTTACATAAGTTGTAGACTGTATTTTCTATGTTAGCCAATTGTAGCGTTCAATCTATGGTAGAGAGTTTGTTCTGCATAGAAAAGTAGGTAGTAAGCGACATTTGGGTGGAACGGCACTGGCTTCATACCTCGCTGCACCACGGCAACCGCTTCCCTTTATTTCTTGTTAGAGAATTTGCCATTATTAGCGGTCACTCCCATTTGCCGGTATTGTTTTCTGTATGTATTTTGATCTGCGTAATAGTATTACAAATATTCCTTGGCAATCTTGCATTTGAAAGTTCCCATTCACCCTGATTTATTATGCTGCTAACTACACTATTTCGAGAGTTAAACAGTGCCATATAAGACCATCCGATTAAATTAGACAAAGGTTTGACCTTAATCCAAGGTTCAAATCACAAGCTAGTATTTCTATCATTTACAATTTTCCTATGTATACATTTGCTGCTTAGTTCTCTAGAACATAGCATTAATTTCCATGTGTATAATGCGTTATTGTCTAGTCTTGCTATCCAAAAATTTCTCTTCATGTAATATCTATTATGAATCCACTTAGCTCACTGAGCTCTGCTTCAAGTAATTACACAATACTTTATTTCTGTATGTTTGCTAAAGTTCGTCTAAGTTTATCAGCACTATAAGCCACTTTCATTTTTTGGTTTACATACTATTTCTGGTCTTATCTGATGATGTTTTCCATGCTGAAAAAGTTAGAATATTGCTGTTCAATTTTGTGTAGTATGGTTTTTAGGATTTGATACATTTGCATCTAGAACTGGATGATTGTGTAGATTTTAGTCTTTATAAGCTCCAATCTACCATTGGTATTTAAGGGTCTGCTGCTCACGAGTCAAGTCTACTATTAATCGTATCTAGTAATGCCCTAAAATCTGAAGCTTTAGTTTATTAGTTGATAGTGGTATTCCTAGATATTTAACATGTAGACTTCCACTTTGGAATCCAAGTACACGATTTATCTAGTTTTTAACTGCTACCCCTTTCCCAAAAACATCTGTTTCGGAGGTGTTAATAGTTAGACCAGCATGCCGATCAAGGTAATTTAATACTTTTTAAATAGAATTTGAGCATTCAACTGTTGCTTTTGAGAATAGAAGTAGGTCATCAGCATAGATCAAGTGAGTAAGCATTGGATCTATGCTGTATGATCGGCTTAGCTTTCCTTAGAGGTATTCACTTTCCATTTTTATGGAAAGATTTTCCATTGCTATAGCAAACAAGTATGGAAAAGAGGGTCGCCTTGTCGATGGCTCGATTACTCTTTATGTATCCCTGAGGAGTCTCATTAATGATGATGGAGAATGTAGGTGTAGAGATACACCATCAAATGAGGGAAGTGAATGGTGAGGAAGCCTATTTTTCCATGACTTCTACAATGAAATTTCTGTTTTTTTTTTTGTTTTTTTTTTTTTGTTTTCGTTCGCCTTTTGAAGATCCACTTTTACATACATGTTTCTGTTTGACCTCTTGTTAAAGCTCCTTGTCATTTCATAAGCCAGTAATGAGCTTTCTGAAATATTTCTACCTAGGACAGCATTTTGATTACATGAGATAAGATCATTCATAGGCCATTTATCTTGTTCTCAATTAGATTTGTTAATATTTTGTAGAGTATGTTGCAACAAGATATAGGCCTGCAGTAGCTAATATTGTTAACATTTTGTGATTTGGGAACTAAAGTGAAGAAAGTATGGTTTATTTTTTTTGTGAATTTCCTCTTTTCAAGTGCATAACTCATGGCAATAAGCAGCTCCTCAATTTTCTCCCGGTGATGCTTAAAAACTTTTTCGTTAAGACCATTTGGACCTGGCTACTATTATCGTCTATATGAAATGTAGCACTTCTCAACTCTTCCAAACCAAATTATAGAAGTAATTTCCTTCTTGCATTCATAGGTAATATTTTTCTAGTGATTATGTTTAGGTTGGTGTGCATATTCCCATTTGTGTCGGTCGGTGGAGTATCATATTGCATCTTCCTTAATTTTTTAGTGATCATTAATCGCCTACCATCACTATCTATGAAGCTTTGCAATTGTGTTTTGTTTCTTCTTGCTGTCATTTTTGAATGGAAAAACTTTATAGACCGATCTCCTTGAGTTAGCCAACATATTTTTACTTTTTGTTGGTTTTTTAAGGCTTCAACAGTAAGTAAATTCTGCAATCTAATTAAAACTGTCTTATAAATCTATATAATCTCTTCACTATTTGAATTTTCAACCTACTGCAAGTTCATCGGGTTACTACTCTCTCTGAGTGCTTCACATGGCTTTCAAATACTTCATTTATTGCTATTCCATCCCTTTAGAGATGACTTAATTTGTTTGAGCTTCTATATGAAGATGTAAATTAGATTTCCTTGTATTTTAGTAGCGATGTACCTCTCTATGAGGGATGATGCTCATTTTGCAATAGCCATGCATTATTATATCTAAAGTGTTTGTTTTTACATCGATTTATTGCATTAGAGAGTCTTACTAGCAATGGTGAATGGTCGTTGGATAATTGAATTAATACCGATACATTTAGGTAGAGAAACTGTGTTAACGATTCAAGATTGCCAAAAACTCTATCAATTTAGCTGCGTATGCTAAAATTGGCACCACCTCTTCATATAAAAAATAAACAGGTAGAATTTACTTTTTAAGTACTGTTGCATGAATAAAAGCTCGAATGTCTATATCCATACTTATTGAATTGTTTATATTCAATATCTCATTGTTGTGAAGGATGCCATTGAAATCTCTGGCAAGCATCGATGGCAACTTAAAACTCACTTCATTAAAAGCTAAGGTAGTGTTTGGTTTGTTGTTTTTAGTTTTGGGTTTTCGTCCATACAAAAATGCACATAACGTATGTATATTGCCAAAGACGACCAATTTAGAAAATGAAGTTAACATACAAAATAGAAAATATTTTTTATTTATTTTCCGTGTTTTGAGAAATAACACAAATACGTGAAACAATCCATTTTTTCATTGCTTCTCTATCCTCTTCGTCCTTCCATTCGTCTTTCTTCCTTCTTTTCCGTTGTTCCTCCATTCTTCTCATATTTAGCATACATATTGAAAATCAAAAACACAAAATTTATTTTTAAACCAAACACTATCTAAATATTCCTATACTTGCTCTCTTTCACTTGCCAAATGTTTAGCATATAGATTGAAAGTGTACTATCGAACTCGTTATTATGCATAACCTTCCCTTCACCACTGATTGAGTAAGATATTTTTGTCACACTTTCATTTGACAGCTTATGCTCAACTAAACCATAACATCAATATGAAGGGAAACGATATGTTGTTTAACTTTTTTTTTTTCCTTGTGAGTGAGTTGAGACCCCTTACATTCCACATTAGAAGAGACATTAATTTGATTTATTATGCATTATTATAGGTTGAAAGTGTACTATCGAACTCATTATTATGCATGACTTTCCATTCACCACTAATTGAGTAAGATATTTTTGTTACACTTTCATTTGACAGCTTATGCTCAACTAAACCCATGATATCAATATGAAGGGAAACAATATGTTGTTTAACATTTTTTCCCTTGTGAGGGAGTTGAGACCCCTCAAATTCCACGTTAGAAGGGACGTTAATTTGATTTATTGCTCTTAGTGTAACACCCCTTCAAAATTAATAAGAAATAACAAAATTTATAAATTAAGCAAATAAGATGAGATTGAAAACGAAAATTTTGTAAAAGCCAAAATTTGACCACCAAAGTTATATCGCTGCTTTCATAGCAATTTTTCGATCAATTTCCATATGTGATATGTTGAAAACGGAGCCCAAATGGAGAAGTTATGGACGTTTGAAGTTTCGAACTTAAATTAATTTAAATGGAATTCAAATTCAGATAAATAATTATTTGTTAGATTCAAAATTCAAAAACTAACAGCACTTAAGACTTATGGGTGAATAAAACATTAAAATTAACTGATAATTAAGGAATTAAATTAATTAACAACGACATAATATAAATGGTCCCGAAATAACTAAACTGATCGACCGGTGGGATAAGACCGGTAGATCGGTCATTATTTGCTGGCTGCTAGGGTTTTAACTGTTGAAAACATGATTTGTGTTTTTGATGTTAACAACCATATGACAATGTTACTAATGTGTTATTGAATAATTTCAGGTTAAAAAGGCATACGATGGAGGATAAAGTTTGTACAAACAACATTGAAGAAAAGTGGTGCAAGTGGGTGGACTCGAACAGAGGTGGGAAAGTAATGAACTGAAAATACAGCAGAAGTGAGGCTCGAACCCAGGCATACTAAGGAGAGACACACATGCCCCTTGCATTGCACCGCGTGGGCCTTTGAAGTAAAGGTGGTTACAACTTGAAATGAACGTTCCTAATAAATAGTTAAATGGTGGCAAAAATAGACACTTTAGAATTCGAAACCAGGCGGCATGGGAAGGAACACATGCCTCAACCACTCTACTACATGTCACTTTAGTTCAAAGCATGTTATGCTTTAAATGACCATTATAAATGAATGGATAAAGTGTCTTTTCAAGTTTCTTCCTTAAATATTGCGAAGTTTCAATGGTTGCGTCTCTTTCACGTTGAATTGCTGAAGGATTACTCCCTTCAATGGATTTTATCACTCCTATATAAGCCTCCTACCACCCTAAAAGCAAACACACAATTCTATGCTCTTAAATCATTGTCATATTACTTCCAAAAACTATAAATTTCATATTCATTTCAAAAGCAAATTTGGATCAGCGCTCTCACTCCACAACATTCAATTTGGATTCGGATTCTCTTTCTAACCTTTACACACTCACTCTGCTTCATTTTAGGTTATAGAAGTTGTACTCCAATGTGACTACTTAGTGTATTGAAGACATAATATTTGGTCCAGTTATTTTTTTGAAAAAAAAAAGATTGAAGTCCTATTGCGGAGTACTTAAGTAGTAAGTGTTGAAGTCCTATTCGGTTGTTCAAGCGAAGTCTGTAAACCCCTTCCTCCGGATGAAGTGGGTGTGTAAACAGCGAAATTCCTAAGAGGTGCCTAGGGACTTACGTAGGACGGGAGGTCTGAACCAGTATAAATCGACTGTGTGATCTACTATTATATTTCTGCTGTATTTATATTTTTTCTTATATATTGGCCATTCTCAATCATGTACATAACGACTAACATTCACCTTTTTAACCTTGTGGATTATATTATTTTAAACTGACTTCAATCCGAAAGTTCCAGTGAAATCCAACTACTATAAATAAGAGCGTAGTCCTCTCACTTTTATTCATGAATTATTTTGGAAACATATCGAAGCTCTGTCGGTCTCTCTTCTTCAAAATTTAGAGAAAACTTTATAGTGTTTCAGACAAGGAATTTCAATAATTTTAGTGTTTATTATTCTATTTCTAACCATTTTCTCCTCCAACCTCTAAATTTCTGAATCTAATTCATGTGCAATTCCTTTGTTGCATATTTTTAAAAAGAGAAATCTGAAAAAGATAGCTGTAGGCATGTCAAATCCAAAAAGAAGCAAGCTAAGACCTGTTGTGAGTGAAAATCTTAGCCTTTTAATTAAGTAATTATATAATATAACTTGGATTTGATGTATGGCTTTGGGGATTTTGTATACGAAAACATCACGCTAAAACCTCAAAATCCCCATTAAGCAAAATGTCAATTCTTAAGTTAGAATCTTAATTATGCTGGATTAAAATAATGGAATTTTGTAGATATTGCAATTTTCGTGTTTTTCCTTCTATTCCACTTCTTATCTTTTTCTTTGGATCTGATTAAGGGTTTGAAAAAAAAAGATTTGAAAATAGTGTGTCAGGTATGAATTCATTATTCATTGTTTGCACTGCTTATTTCTGCAATTTGAAGAGAAATCCGTTTTTCTTAACTTTCATGCAAAAGAAGTTGAATGGAGCATAAAAGTAATTAAGTTGCAAGTTTCTTTTACTATTGATTCCATAATTTTAGTATAGGATAAGTATGGTATCGAATCTATGTTATACAAGTCTTTAGATTTGATTATGGATATTGGATATTCGGTGTAATTGTTGATATGGAATTGGACTTGTATAAAATTGAAGTTTTTACATTTAAAATGTTAATTTAGGACGACATAATTTTTCGCATGCTTAGAAGTAATTTAGGTGTGAACACATGCACGCATACACTCATATTAGCGTAAATAAGGTATAATTATAATGTATTAATTGCGTAGTTAATAGGGTTTTAGTATTGAATCCCCCTTAGGAAAGAAATTAGTAATTACGGTGAAATAAGGATTTTTTTCCTTATAAGGCCTATATAATAAATGCGGTGAGATGTGTAAAATATATTAAGAGTTTGTTGTAAATTATGACTAAGTTATAGGAAGGCAACGTCAGCCAAAAGTAAACAGGATTTTTTCGGCTAAACTGGCTAACAATAGTATGACTTTAAAGCTGATGTGAGATATCATTTATAATAAGTAACCATGGATGATGTGAGGTTAGTCAGAAATTTATAGAGTAAATCTTTCCAGTTAATTTGGCTACCAGTACCTACGAATGGTCGGATTAATGTGAGATGGCACTATAGAGTACGGATCATAATACGAAGGGCATGCTTTGGGATTAAAGGTATTAAATGGTTGTTCGAGGGTCTGTCACTTCTCTATGAAGGAAGTTGTAAATGGTCGGGTTTGCGGTTAGGCACGATAAAGGATATCTCGATAAAGGTCCTTACAATATAAATTATTAAGTAGTCGAAAAAAGTCTGTGCAATGTTAGCTAGATAATATCAAAGATGAGTCTGTCTTGTGATAGGTATTAAATGACGGCAACCTGCCTTAAATGACGTATTAAATGGTCAGAGTCTGCGTATTTTCCATTAAAAAGTGTTAAGTGGCTTTGGTACTATCCATTGCATTGATAAGCCGTTACTGGTGATAGTTATGGGCTATTGGTATAAGAAAGGCTTAGGATTATAAGTGGAATGGTTTGCAAAGTAGTTAAAAATGCACAGGACATTCTTATTTAAATTATACTATCCAAGTACTATTATAGGAAGTCTCGGGATTTCATTCATCAAATATTGTTATTTTGAATCCCTCCTCATTACAACATCAGTTAGGGAAAAAGATGGTGGTTCGGATGGTGATGGCAATAAGGAAAGCTTGTGGTAGTAGTTTATTTATCTACCTATGTTTTTTCCTGTATATTCTGATGTACCCATGAAAAGCATGATGTTGTAACTTTGAAATATTGTAATCTATATATGTTGGTGGTATAATGCTTTGTTTTTATGACATTGGAATTTTTAATAAATGGATACTGTTTTGATATTATATTTTAACCTTCCACTGTGAGTTTCTGAATATGTAGATAAATAGCTCTATATATTGTTCTTTATACCAATCAACAGGCAACTTTGAAATATGCCTAAGTTTCGTTTGGGATATTCTAGATCAAGATTTAGACATGTTTTCGGGCAGGTTATTACATTTGATATCAAAGCTTAGGTTACCTGATCAACGGAGACAAGTATACGTATGAGTGGCGTACGCGTTATTCTTGAAAGTATTTTTCAAAAAGCCCTATTATTCATATACACACACACACACACACACACACACACACTACTTTGAACATACAAAATACACTTGACAAATCTTTAGTTCAACATATAATACATCTTTAGAAATTATAACTAAAAACTTACACTATAAATAGTTGATTATGGCTGAAATCCATCTTTTTATAAGACTAGGAACCTCGCTAGAGGAATGCCCGCCATTTGAGCGATGCTCGAATGGTTTAAACAATACCTCAGGCATGCAGGACAAGTTCATATTCCTTTGCAAGCTGCATAGATGACACCCATTACTTCGCTTGTCGAAGCAGTACCCCGTCCCATTGACTTTTCCAGAAATGAGTAAGGATTTTCTAAAAATGGGAGAAAGAGTATATTTGGGAATGAAAAGTTCTGAGGAGACGAAGGCGTGGATAAATGACTACGAAAGGATATTTCGGGAGCTGGGTTAGGAAGATCAGTTAAAGCCGAGGATGGCAACTTGGCACCTTAAAGGAGAGGTGTAACATCCACCATTTAGAGGCCCGAAACTAAATGCTGCAGATACTGCAGCCATCCACAGTATTAATCTCTGGTGCAAAATGTGGATATGTTAATCATATCAACAATCAGAAGCAGTAGAGTATGAAATATTTTAAACATAATTTCATAAACAAACTTACACATTTCATTTCAAAGATAATATTCTATATTTGTTACATAATCCCTGTTAGTCCTTGAGATGATAGTTTTGATGAAAACAAGCTTAGGAATTGTTATAAAATATAAATACTAACATTATAGTTTAGATATATATATGTATATGCAGGATTTAACCATGCAGGTACCAAGAATGAAGGCTGTACAGTATAGAGATACAAGACTGATGAATTTAAAGATCGAAGATATCAAGATTGAAGACTCATGAGTATCAAGATATCAAGAGTTCAAGATTTCAAAGTACAAGATAATTATTGAGTCTAGAATTATGTTAAAACTTCTTGAAAGCACTTACATTTTTATTCGAAATTTATTCGTGGAATAGAATCCACTCCGAGCCTGTTAAAGGGATGGAAACCTAGTGGGATGGAACCCACGACAATCTAGTGGAACATATAATGTTCCTATTTTGATATCCACTAATTTTATAAAAATACTTTTCAAAAAATATTTCTCTTGTTTTAAAAAATGTTTTTCAAAACCTTCTTTTCAAAAAGACATCTCTCCTGTTTGAAATACTTTAGCCTCAAAATTATCTTTATCATTTTTAACATTTTTGATTTCAAAATTGTCCTTGATTTTAAACTATCTCTTGTTTTAATATTTAGCTTTTAAATATTTATATACTCAGATTTTAAATCATTTTATAGATTAAGATTATATAATAAAAATTACGTTCTAAACTCTTTTATATGTTTAAACTATATTTAAGTATATTTATAAAAGTTTAGAAATTGTTTTGAAAAGTTATAGAAACCAATTTTAATAAGAAAATCAAAATCACCATTTTTGCCTAGAGCATGTCGATATACTCCTAACCCCCCATGTCGACATGGTGTCCGTTAATTTTCAAATTTCAAATTTTCAAAAAAAGTGCCTATTCGTCGAATCCTTTTATGAATAGATATGACTGTTAATCTTTATAAATACCAGTAAGTTCTACACGAATTTTTACCAGATTTTCATTTATTTTCTCTCCTCTTCATCTTCCACATTTATTCTAAAGAATCCCAAACTATACTCTGCAGAAACACCAAGTGAATCAAATTTGATTATCTCTTGTTTGATTCTCCGCCCCTCTCTTCATAAGATCTTAGTGCTATTCAGAGTTATACGATTATTTGTAAATCAAACTATTGTGTAAAAGGTGCGGTTGAGCCTTGAAATCAATTGGGTGTGATTGTTGCCTCGGAAATCAATTAGATGATCTTGTGGGCTGATAAATCAAGAGAATTTGCCCCGGACTCGAATACAGGAAGGTGTACCTCGTGGCCTTGAAATCGAGGGTGTAATCTGGAAGATTATTTTGAAAAGAAATCCGTACAATTGTGCGAGACTGGACGTAGCGTAACTTCGAACCAGTATAAAATCCTAGTGTGTTCTTTCCTTTACTGCTTTTATTTATTATTTGCATCTGTGTCTGATTCTGTTATTATATCTGTGTCTGTGTATTGCATTTGTTGGTAATTAAATTACTTAAGTTTCAAAAAGATGGAGTAAATCCACAAAACACTATTCACCCCTCCTCTAGTGTTATTCTAGCTTTAAGATCCGTAATCCGCATTTCTAACATTTGGTATCAGAGCAAGGTTTCATAATCTGAATTTTGTAATTTTTTAAAATGGCACATTTTTTTGATAAAATTATTAACACTATTTTTATATGAATATGTCACAGAATCATCATGATATTTTATGTTTAAAACTATATTTAGTTATTTCGAAAAGTCGCTTGATTCTTCAAAAAGTTATGTTGTTTTGCAGGAGAAGAGTTATGTCTAATGACTGTTGGTTAAAAGATACCATATAATCATTCATCGATCAAGAAGAACAAATGGATATATAATGAAAATCAACAATGAAATGGGTACCAGATCAGTACAAAGCTTTTGGTTCTCATCTATAACTTGACTTGATACTATACTTCTCTCCATCTGCTTTGCAATGCCACTGGTTTCTTGCGAATCCGTCAAGAAATGACCAAGTTATGGTCAAATGAAGTTTTGGTGAACAAAGAGAAAAAGATAGCAAAACTGTCAATGGAATTCTTCAAATTGCATCCAGAGATTTGAGTATTTTATCCCAACTCATTTTCTAGAATGTAGTCCTTGTTCCCACGGTCGTTTTTGATTGGTGGATCATCAAATTCCGATCAAAGTTGAGTGAGATATGACGGTCTGAAGTTGGCTATCCAAAACTGAAATGCTTTACTATTATTTCATCTTATCGTTGCATTTATGAACATATATTTATGCATTAGTTAGGTATTGAAATTTATCTCTTTTACAAGTTTTGATATTTTGGTCCATATATCGACACACCATAGTATAAATATCGATATACCAGTTTAATTTTTTTTAAAAAGCTTTTTAAAATGTGTTTTCTTTCAAATAAAATCTTACTACTAATTTATTACAACTATACTAAGTAGAAAAGCATACCTTCATTCGTGATTTCAACTTTTCTAGCATTGTTTTTACTTCTCATACTATATTTCTTTTAAAATACTAATTTTATATCATTAAGAAATTAATAAAATGAATTTAGAATGTTAGAATAAAGCTCTATTTATAGATTTCTTCAATTAATAAGATTGCACCACATCACATGACACTTGTCATATAAGTAGATAGTGACACACATGCAAAATGATACGTTTCATTACACTTGTTCTTTAATAAAAACATTTTTACATGCACAATGATAAGTATCTTTACACATTTATTATTATTATTATTATTTTAATGTTTTTTTAAGTACTTTAGTTATATTAACTACTTTAAAAAATTGGGTCAAAAATCAATTATTTACATGTCAAAATCTAGTCGTAAAATTAGTGCAAAATCATGTTAAAAACAGGTCTAGAACTTTGGATAGCATTTTTGAAATGTTGTCTTTACTTCTATTATGCTGCAAATACGTTTTTATAGCATTTCTGTGCTTTGACACGCTGTAGTGTTTCAGAAACTTTACACAGCATTGGTAAATGCTGCAGTTTCTGTTTTATGATTTGATTATATTTTACTGCAAAAACTTTTTATAGCATTTTTCTTTATGAAACTTTAAACTATGTAAAAATGATATTTAAATTAAGTATTTTTCTCTATTCTTTTTAGAGCTAGTTTCTAACTTATGTTTGAATATTTTAAAATTAATTTCATGTTTAATTTTTTAAATAATTTAATTTTTTTAATATAAGAGGCCTTAATATAACACATGGTTATTTTAGTTTTTCAATCTTTGTTATTTTTAATATTTCATATGATATTTTTATAAAAGATGTTTAAACATGTTTCTAAATATTTTAATCAATAATAATTTAATATAAAGGTTTTAATTAGTAAGTTAAATATTTTATAAACATGAAAGTTTGGATTCTTAAAAAAATCAACCAAGTTAAAAAAATTATTTTAAATAAATTAAATACTTAGGGTATTAATTTTTATAAAACCATATTTGATCATATATACGGTTTAAATCCATATTTCTTAGCAATTTGATTTTGATATTGAGTTTGATTACTACCTTTCATGAGTATGTTATGGTTTTAATATCATTTATTACCTTTAAAGTCTTGTCTTACTACTTTTTCAGTCTCATTCATTAGTTTACTTAACATAAGTCTAGTAATTAGTGTGTATTACCTTTATTTGGTTGAAGTGATTTGATATATGTAGACATACACACACACACAAATATATATATGCTTGTTAATTAGATATTACTTATCACTCATGTTTATCTTATAACCTGGATGTCTCTTACCGTAGTATATATATCATCACATCATTCTGCATATTATTATTATTATTATTATTACTACTACTACTACTACTACTACTACTACTACTACTACTACTACTACTACTACTACTACTACTTCGTTATCATTTTGTTTCATATTACATATCATTATGAATCCTATTTCATATCACATTTCATTGCATATTACATCATAAATTACAATGTATGAAATATCATAATCATTTGCAACACAAGTCGCATTTTATTTTGCATATTATCTCATGCTACATTGCATATGTCATACATTTCATACTGCATTACAAACTACATATTGCATACATGTATACGTAACGAGTGTATTTTATTTAGAAGGAGTTTGTAGTATTATCTTATAGTATAGGATTATTAGTTTTTGATTTTTTTTGGTATGTTTTGATTGACTTGATTGACTTGATTGACTTGTTTGACTTGATTGATTTGTTTGACTTGTTTTATATGGTTGGATTTGATGTGCGTGTTGATTGGACTGTTTGAAATATACTTATACATATTTATGTATTAAATAATTATAATATAATTATGTTAATGTCTTTTACATTCCATTTACTATACTTTGTTCTAGTATTAGTTTATGGGGGAGTTTTTTTATTTTTATGGCTTTAGGATGGTTTGTTGATGACAAAGGGGGGATTATAAAATAGGATAGTAAGTCATAGATTAAGGGGGGGTTATTAGTTTTAGGAGGAGTTATAGTGAAGGTGAAGTATGTTTTATAAACATAGGTTGTCATCATCAAAAAGGGGGAGATTGTTAGTCCTTGAGATGATGGTTTTGATGGAAACAACCTTAGAAATTGTTATAAAATATAAATACTAACATTATAGTTTAGATATATATGTATATGCAGGATTTAGCTATGCAGGTACCAAGAATGAATACTGTACAATATAGAGATACAAGACTGATGAACTTAAAGATCGAAGATATCAAGATTGAAGACTCATGAGTATCAAGATATCAAGAGTTCAAGATTTCAAAGTGCAAGATATGTAAGCCATGTATCTGGGAAGAACTTAAAAGAAGGGCTTCGATATTATTGCAACAAGAGCTTACGCCCCAGTATACTTATTGAGTTTAGAATTATGTTAAAACTTCTTGAAAGCATTTACATCTTTATTCGAAATTTATTCGTAAAATGGAATCAACTTCGAGCCTATTAAAGGGATGGAACCCTAGTGGGATGGAACCCACGACAATATCTAGTGGAACATATAGTGGTCCTATTTTGATATCCACTAATTTTATAAAAATGCTTTACATAAAATGCGTCTCTTGTTTTAAAAAAATGTTTTTTAAAACCTTCTTTTCAAAAAAACTACTACAAGAAATTTGATTTTTAGTGGTGCTCAAAAAATGCTACAAAAAGTTTTGGTGGCGTTTTGATAAACGCCGCTAGAAAACATGCGACTAAAAATCCATGATTTTTTGTTGCATTTATTTTAACGCTGCTATAAATGAATTTTTGGCAGCGTTTTTTAAACGTTACTAAAGATCTTTTTACAGCGTTTAAGAAACGCAACCGAAAAGGTGTCGTTTACTATCTTATTTTGTTGTTGCACTTATTATTATTTTTTGCAGCGTTTTTTGAATGCCACGGAGATTATCTGAGTTACTATAATTGCTGATTCTGTAGCGTTTTTTAAAAGCTGCAAAAGAATATTTTTGGTGACGTTTTTTCTCTGCCACCGTATGTTTCTATTTTATTGCCTGCTGTTCCACGACTATATCTGATTTCGCCTCCAATTCAAGTACTTAAAAACTTATACAATAACGTAATATATAAACATATACACATTCAAAAATAACACATTCAATGAACCACAATAACACAAACAAAAGCAATTACATAATCACCACTATATCATAACATTAGTGTCAAGACAAAAGGTTAACCATACGTTTACACAACCAAACTACCATAAACAGTTTCATAATAGTACATGCAGCTAAAGTAGTGCTGCTACCATACATACTAGTTTCATAATAGTTTCATAACAGTTTTAATCAACCTAACTACATACATGTGCTGCTACCATACCGGAAACCATTGTTGCTGCTTGAATTCTTCACAAACGTTTATCTACATGTAAACAATAATAATCATGTTACTAAATATTTGTGAGGTGAAGGTATCAAATATCAAAAATGGACAAATATAGAATTCCTTAGACTATAATACTTCAAACAAATACTTCAGATAACCTAAGACAAATCACCAGTATCTACTCACTTAAATCTTAGCATGTTGCAAACTAGATAGCAACTTATTTAGCAATAAATCCAATTTAGCAATACCGATATCTTATTGAGCTTCAAACAAAAATGCAAACATAAAACTGTATTCAGTGGTACTATATACTAAAACTCTACTATAATAAGAGCATAAATTGCACTTAAAGCAGCATACATCTTCAGTATTGCTGATAACATTATGCAGAATATCAAATACAGAGCAAACAACAGCATAAGCAAAATGTAATTTTAATGCATAGTGTGAAACTAAAAGGAAGATGGTAATTATTTTACCAAACTTACCAAGTTGTGTCACAAACTGCCAGCCATCAACCAGCTGCTTCTTCAGAGTCGAAGGGAACTATGGAAGTGTGAACTTATCTACTGCTTTAATCTATTCTGATTGAAAACATAAATGAACTTTGCAAGGAACCATCCTTCACATTAGTTGTAAAAAGAAGAAACATGTTTCATAGAAAAAAAGATGGTAGATAAATTATTACTAGTATGAAACCATATATTATATTCAATATTTCAAATTCTCGATTAAAATCAAAGTGAACTACAGTTCTATTTTCCAGCAAAGTAACTCCCTGGGTAGCAATACTTCAAATACATTCTTCCAACACAATTCCTGCTTTCACGATATCAGGGAGAACCAAAAATACACGACTGCACCCAAATATAGTATTATTTTAGCTTGATGTAGATTTATAAATAAACTAAAAAGTTTTAAAATATCATTACATGAATTGGTGTCCTCCTTACACGACCAATGCTAGGATAGAAAAAAGAAAAACAGGAATTCATTGCGGTGAAATACATGTTAGATATGGCAGTATACGGTAATATGGTTCACCATTTAGGTTTGACGATGGAAGGATCAACAAGTACATGGGCATATTTTCACAATTCTCATCATGTTAAATGCATAAGAATGTAAACTAATGAGTATTGGTCCATCTCCATACCGCCTACCTTCAAAAATGATTGATAAATGTAATAAGTAACTGCACTTCATTGTAGTGGCTGTAGACTTTTTACCCACATGAGTTCTATCAATATACTTTATTGTAGTAAAAGAATGTCCATTGAACTACCTGATATAGTTAGTAAAAATTACTTTAAGTTCCTACCTTTTAAATATAGTTGCTAACAATATTAAAGGCAGGCCATCATATTTTGTCTGACTGAGGTCAATATATTAGAAGAAAACTCACTTAGGTTACGTTTTCTCGGTCAGACTAAAAACAGAAAACAAAGAATGATAAGAAATCTATCTGCATTTTAACGCACTTCAACTAAATGAGTACGAAATGATTATGTGGTATATGTGTTCATTCAACTAGTACCATTTATCACGAACATGGTTAGTTTTTATGGAAGGGGTCATGGACTCAATTCATAAACAATGTACTCACATACACATACATAAATGATTACAGCCACACAAAACATCACCATCGCTGACAGAAGCAAACTAAGCTATAAAATTTAACTAGAAATCAGTAAGTTATTCAGTTCTATGTATGGTGCGTGATACATTAGTTGATGTTGTGCTTGAACATGGTATATATTAAGATGAAACAGAAGAAAAGAAAAATTACGGCAGCTATCTATAATAGAGTTGAAGATACTGATTGATGCATGTTATGGGCAACTGTCTTTTTTTCTTCTTATGAACATAAAAAAATGTAAATTGAACTCAAACTGGAAGGTACACAGAAAATACCTTGATTCCTGGTCTCAAATGGTTGTGCCACCTCTCCCTGCATTGCTTACCGACTCTTCCATGCAACATTTGAGCTATATACGACCACTTTTATGTTCCATGTTGTTCAACCAATTCAATCAGTAAACTGCAAATTGGAAGGTTATATTAGCTACTAACTTAACACATCATGTTAGTTCATGGCCTGTATCTTAGAAAAAAGAAAGAAATAGAACAATCTATGAGACTATAACATTAATTAAATTCTATCAGCTCGAGAAGGGAACATGGATATTCAATTATTACCGGTCCTCCTCAGGCAACCATTTCCCTTTCACCACATTGATTTTGTTCGTCGGTTTGAGCTTGATATCCACGTTACCACACTGATCATTACATCTGTCAGTCTGAACAGATGCAAGATTTAAATCGTTGCTAAGAAGAAATGATTTATGAGTCTCGATTCCATGCAAATGATTAGCAGAAAAATGAGGATTCAAATGTATATGCTCCACTGCAACTTGATTGTTGCTATTGTACATTGACATTCCCACATTCAGATGAAATTCATCAACGCTACTTACATTGATATCCTTGTCAGACAATAAGCTCGATTTGTTGCTATGAGGTTGCATAAAGTTGACATCGAAAAAAGAAGCATTTGATTCATAAAATAAATGGTGGGAACTGATATTGTTTGAATCAACAAAAGGATAGATTGGATAAGAACTATTTTCAATTTTAGTATTAGAAGAATTGAAGTCCATGAAGAAATTGGATGGATCAAAGGATATGAAAAGAGTGATAGAATGTAACTAAATATAATTAGGGTAATAAACAAACTCTGTATCCCGACATAGAACCTTTGATTGAGTTTAATCTAATGGTCAGCTAATTATGTTCTTGTGACGATTAAGCTTCTTCTCCTCTTATACAGTTTGCCAAAAAGATCAGTCAACAAGTTGTTATTTTCATTGCAACCGACTTTGGAATTTTATAACTCAAGGAAAATACAAGTGGCATGCACTTTGTTAGTTTTCTATCAAACTTTTGTGGTGCATTCGAAAAATATATTGTTAAGAGCACATGGAACGTGATATTTCAATGACAACGCAGAATTTTAGTAAGCTGATCGTCCAAATGCCAGGGTATCATGAAAAACACATCGGTCTTGTCCTTTTTGAGGGCATGCCTTCCTCGCGTCACTAATTTATTTCCAATTAAAATTAGAGAACAAAAGTTGTAAAGGAAAATAAATGAACTTCACTCTAAGTAAAGAAGTTCTTACCAAATATGATTGCAACGTTAATACAGTAAGCAATCAAAGAAAATAGGTAAATGTTCGCTCTCAAAGGTGAGATTGCGTTATCAGGTTTGTAAGTTGAAGCAGTAATGCAGTTCAAAGTTCAGACATTCATATCGATATATTTGAGAATCCCAAACAAGAGTGATTTATTCAACACGATATTAAATAGCTTCGGTTAAAGTTCCATTTGGAGAATTCAAGCCAACAGTATTACAAGACTGTACAGCCAAAATGTAAGTTCAAAAACAATTTGTCGCAGCGACTTGTAATGGACCTTTTTAGTCATTCAATCACAAGTTAAAAGAAACTACCCACAGCTTTTCATTTTGCTAAAACACGTTTCAAGGTCAAAAGTAAAAGGGAGATGACGAACATACACCTACAGAAGTAAATTAAAAACCAAAATTATCTCAAAATCTAAAGTATAAACCTTATTAATGTTACCATCATTATAGAGGTGATTTACACTACAACAAAAATACACTTTGACTTAACAATAAAGGAAGTCCTAAAACATGATTAAGTGGCACAAACTATCTGCCTACTTAACTAGAATCAGATTCTAAGACTAATATAAAAAATTGCCCAAAAAAATGAATCAAAAGGGAAGAACAGGAATCACTCTGCCGTTAAATCTACAAATTTAGTAAAATGGTGTATAGTAACTATCAATTAATGTAAAACTAAATTACCTGGCATGATCCAGATTTGGCATAGAGAGATTCTAATTTCACGAACAAAGGGCCACGCGCGCAATGGTCGAGAGCGGCAATGGCGGTGAGCAGCAACGACGGCGAGAAGCAACAGAGGCGAGCGAGAGTGGTTTAGTTTCCTGGATGGAAATGTGGAGGGTAGCGAGATGAGGTTAGGGTTTAGGTTTAGGAATAGAAAATTTTGTGGCCAGTTTACTTTACTTGAATATAAAATGAGCGGTCAATGAAACGGAAGGAGGGAAATCGAAATTTTTTAAAGCAAAAAAATGAAATAGGGAGACAATTGCCAAAAACAGTTGTTATAAATATATATCTACAACTGACACAAACTAAGCAGTTGTTACCGACCGTATATTACAACTGCTGCATAAATAAAGTAGTTAAAAGTTTATTTGTTACAAATGCTAAGATAAATAGTTGTTACATAATACCTATTGCAACTGTCCGTTTATGTTGGTTGTAAAGGAAAGGTTGTAATATGGTTGTTTTGTTTTAGTGGAGGAACCTCTAAAAATATCGTGCTCTACGCATTCTTCAATCATGCTACATATATAGTTTTATGTTAATTATGAAGAGAATACATTAATAAATACATACATCCATGCATATATAGTTTGAAATTTTAGACACTATTTATTTTAAGAAAACAAGTTAAAAGGAATATTTGAATTGCACAGCTCCATAAGAACCAACCAGTTATTTGCACTAGAGCCAAACCTAGGTGAAAAAGGGTAAATAAGTGGACTTCCATCCAAACAAACTGTAAGATCATCAAAATAAGTAAATTTTAGATTACGTAAAGTAACATTGACTAACTTTGATGATGCTTATATATCCAAATATATATGTGCTCCTATTGCTGAAGCATTGGATGGAAATGTCATAGGTACAATTGGTCCTCCATTTATTATTCCCAAGTTTAGTAGCAACATAATGGTATTGACTATTAATAGCATTGGACGAATTTCACTATTATGAAAAAAAATGATTTGATGGATGGAATTAAGAAGATATTTTATTTTTCTTGAACTAATGTTTATTGACCTCAACATATTTATAGGTAGCAAAATGAATTAAATTTTTAGTGCATTGTACAACAATAAATGTAGTAAAAACGGTAATAAATATTTTGCAGGAAGCAAGTATACAAGTTGCGTATCTTGAATAAATAATACAAGTATATACTAACAAAACTCCAAAATAAAGGATTTTAAAAAATTAAAATAACCTGAATCATAACAGCAAATTTAGGCCGCGCGTATTCATTAAAAAAACTTGGGCCTCTGCAGGGTAATCCAGATTACCCATTATGTTATGCAACCGACGAGGTCTTGTGTACAAGTATAGATATGATAATAAGCAACTTGTACCAGGTGCAATATTATGTTATGGATCATGTAATCTAATAATGAATAACTTGAAGCCAATTTGAGTTTTTAAGCTAATCTGATAAAAGCCATCTGTGGATTCATCTTCCCAGTAGCCACATCAAGAAAATCATTATCTTTAAACAAAAAGTTTACATCTGGCTTCCCTTCATATGGCCCTAAACACCAACCAAACCAAACTTAGTTATCAGCTATTTACGTATATAAACCTCTTTCTTTGGGAACACTTCCAATTTCCATAATAACTTGTGAAAAAGTGTAATATTTTTTTTACCCAGAGCAAGTATAAACATATGAAAGTTTAAATAGGGTTAGGGTTTTGAAATTATCGACCTTGGGAGAAATATTGAGCTAATAGATGAGGCCAACTTTCTCGGGTAGTTTTTTGCCTTCTTCAATACTGAGATAGAGTTTCATTCGGTCAAGAAGAGCTAGAGATTTTAGTCGAGGAAACGCTGAATGTTGGATTGCTTTGTCCGTTCAAAAGAACCAATTTTTTCTTCTACCGTATCATTGCCATAGGCGAGACAAACACTAGGATGTGCAGATTTAGCAAGAAATCAATATGAGATCTTTCTATTCCACATTTGAATCTCCTCTATTCCATTCCTTCCCCTGCCATCTCAATTTATTATTTAATCCCACAGTTACAAGAAATAATAATAATACTATTGATAACAAAATCAAAACTTACCATAACAGTATTCTTAGGTGATGAACTGTAGATCTGAAGTAAGGCAAGCCTAGATTAAGATCGGGCATATTGAGAGGAGAAGATGAAGACGAGGTATTGGGAATGAAGGAGAGTTTGTTCTTAATAGAAGATGGGAAGGACATAGACGAAGCGAGGGAATTTTTGGATCTAGCCAGGAAGGAGAATGATGGCGACGATCAGTGGACGTAGATAAGATGAAAGCTGAGATGAAGAAAGCAGCCGCAAGGTGGAAACAGGGAGGAGGTAGAAGAGGGAAGTGGAGCAGGAGGTAACTAGGGTTATGTTTGAAGAATTGAGAAGAGGGAAATGGAAAATACACAGTGTAGAAATGAAAAAAAGCGTGGTAATTTAAATAAAATTAAGGGTTTGGTAAGCCTTATATTCATTTTCGGTTGCGTTTGTTTTGGCCGAAAAAAGGATGAGAAATATTTATAGTTGCATTTGGTAAGAAACGCTACCATATGGTGCATCTAATGCTTATTTTTCTTGTAGTGAACATCTCTCATGTTTGAAATACTTTAGCCTCAAAATTACCTTTATCATTTTTAACATTTTTGATTTCGAAATTGTCCTTGATTTTAAACTATCTCTTGTTTTAACATTTAGGTTTTAAATATTTATATACTCAGATTTTAAATCATTTTATAAATTAAGATTATATATTAAAAATTACTTTCTAAACTCTTTTATATGTTTAAACTATATTTAAGTATATTTATAAAAGTTTAGAAATTGTTTTGAAAATTTCTAGAAACCAATTTTAATAAGAAAATCAAAATCACCATTTTTGCCTAGAGCATGTCGATATACTCCTATCCCCCATGTCGACATGGTGCCCGTTAATTTTCAATTGGGTGTGATTGTTGCCTCGGAAATCAATTAGGTAATCTTCTAGCCTGGTAAATCAAGAGAGTTTGCCATGGACTCGACTACAGGAGGGTGTATCTTGTGGCCTTGAAATCGAGGGTGTAATCTGCGAGACTATTTTAAAAAGAAATCCATACAATTGTGCGAGACTGGATGTAGGGTAACTCTGAACCAGTATAAAATCCCGATGTGATCTTTCCTTTACTGCTTTTATTTATTATTTGCATCTGTATCCGATTCTGTGATTATATCTATTTCTGTGTATTGCATTTGTTGGTGATTAAATTACTTAAGTTTCAAAAAGATTGAGTAAATCCACAAAACACTATTCACCCCCTCTAGTGTTATTCTAGCCTTAAGATCCGTAATCCGCATTTCTAACAATCCCAAAACGATACGCAGGTTCAGGTAAAAATATAATTATTATAAAATACTCCAAGAGCGACATATGAAGATGCTCACTTGTTGATAAGAGTTATTAAATAGATAGATACATCCACTGTCAATACATTCTACAACAACTAACATATCACAACAGATAATAGTAATAGATAGACTCCTACATACCTAACTTTGCCTTCTACATGTCTTTGGAAGACATATTCGCCAAAACCTACTTAACCTTAAAAGCCCTTACCCTCGACCTACTCAAATCAAATTTTGAGCACTCGAGAGTTTAAAGGGAAAACATAAATTTTGAGTCAGACAAAAAGCCTGGTATAAATAATAATATTCCATCTCGGTTTGTAGATATCTAGTGAGACCATGCCGCTGAATGAGATGAGTTTTCCTCTCACTAATATCCTTCAAAAATATTTCTTTTGAAAATCAAAGTCGTGCAACCAAATTGGTTATAATAACAATATGAACTATAACATGCATGCGTGCTACATGGGTAATCATAACTATCCATCAAATCCATAGACTATCCATCCCAATGTTTAGTTTTCATAGGGTAACTACCAACCTACATAGCTAATTTTGGCCTACCAGATATATTAAATTTTCTAACTGACTGTTAGAAGAAAACTAGACGTCTGTCCAAATACACTTGTCCTAGTATTCACCCGACTATCAGTCAATCACATTGTTTTGCTAGGCTTACTATGAACCTTAGGATTTTGCAGGCCAACTTATAACCAGTCTTATCTTTATGTATTCCTTTTTATGCATACACTTACTTTTAGTCCTACCCTTGAAAAAGCTCTACGCATTGAAATTTTAGGCTTATATCAGCTAGGGGCTAATAGCTGAAGCTTTGGGCGCTACCCTACACCAGTCTCATCAAGTTTTATAATCTCTGAGTCACATTTGTACTATCACGATCTATCCAAAAGTAATAAGAACAATAATTTCTTTAGTAAAATCCTGGGCTAAATACCTATTTCTATTTCCCTGAAAACACTTTCTTTATAATTGATTTAATTCTTGAAATCATATCTTTAAAACAAGGAAAATTATAGCCCTTTACTTTATCCTAAAATATTTATACCATGATGTATGCTTAAATAAAACAATGTTGATGAATTTCGAAGCCAATTGGAAGTAATCTTACTTTGAAACCATAGTCTATAAAGCCAAGACAATATAAAACCTTTATATTGATAAAACATAGTAAGGATATAGCCGACGAGAGTCTTCGCCCCTCAAAATATGTTAAAGACTTTTATTTACAAAACATAAGGCTATATGGCCGATAGCATGAACGTCGCACTTTATAGAGTGTCGATGTCAATAGGTATAAAACTTGGGTTACATGGTATAATGCCTTAAAAGAATAGGGTCGACATCAATAAATCTCGGCAACACTGCCCTAAGGAAAATAAGTGGCTTCATTAGAGCCGAAGTCAAGGTAAGCGACACCATAGCCGTCTTCGAAAACCAAGGACATTGAATAAAGCTGGCATCGTTATCATCGATGTTGATATGAATAAAAGCAACATAGCTGCATATAGTGTTGAAGTCAATTTGTATAAAAAACCATACGGCATCATTATTGCCGATATAAATATTTCGTAAGCAATGGGGTTGGTAACGCTATGGGTATGCAGCCCCATACCCTTACATGTATAAAAATGCAGCACTATAGCAATGCATGCAGCAAGATCGACATCGGGGATGAGGATGCCGACTTCGAACCTCTTCAACTGCAGCTGATTCACTTCATACCAACACCATTTGATATCATGTGCATCGCTATCGGTTGTACACAAAGTCGTAGCAGCGATGAAAATGAACGGCGATGTCATCGTTGCCGGCATAGAATTTTCATAATTAATAATAAAACCGATTATTTTCTAATAAAAGTAAGTTCTTTTCCCATCAACCCCTATTGTTTGTCAAAATCTTTTAATAATTATTTTATTAAAAACCTTTTCTGGAAAACTGCCATATGGCAGATTTTTTACTCCTAAAAAACTTTGCAAACCAAACCTTTTATATTAAGATTTTAATATAATACTTAAGCTTTTCTAGCTTAATTAATCCATAATAAATCATAACACTTAGGAAAAGTCACCAAAAATAATAATAAACCAAATTTAGTATTTTCTTTATCATATAAAAATTTCGGCACCAAAAACATAATTTAATTATTTTTAATAATCAAAACCCCAAATAAATTATTTTTCAACCTTAGGAAATTCATCAAAATTCTTATCAATTTGGAAAATTATGAAATAAAAACCTACTTCTAAAATAATGTTTCTAACGTCATATTAAAATTTCAAGTCATTTGGATGTCATATGATAGGTTTCCAACCCAAATTTACCAAATAATTTCATAAATAAATTCAATAAATTCACCAATAAACATATAATCTTCAAAACCTTCAAAATATGGCATAATAACATCAAAAGATTCGAATTCATACTCAAAACTAAAAATAGCCATGAGATGCGTAACTATTTTCACATTGAATGGTTAAAGAACGTTGATATTTGAATTTGATTTGATTCCCTTAAGCTTTCTACTTGTTTTTCTAGCTTTTCGTTCTCTTGAGTCCTCTAGCAATAGCCGGATTAAGCTTCAATTTCATTTGTATAAGTGTAAAATGAATGAGTGAAAAAGGAGGTGGGGTTTGTATTAGGAATGGTAACCCTTTTTCTATTTTATCCTTCTCATGAATTCCTCCTTCAGATTAATGTTCTAATTAATTCCATTATTTCATTAATTAAGGCTCAACCCATACTAATTATCAAATCTAAATCTTCTTACCATTTTACATTATTTTATTTTATTTTATTTATCTATATAAATATCCTAAATAAGTTAATCAAATTTAGGATTGTTATAAAAGGCCTAGGAGTTATGGAGTATTGTGGCTGAGGAGAACGTTGATAGGATTGCCAATTGGGATAAGTTCGTGAACTTATTTGAGATGAGGTATATGTCAGAGCAGAGGTGAGTTTTCAATTGTAAATATTTATACAGCTTTGGTAGGGAGACTCCACTTTGAAGGAGTACATTAGTAAATTTACAGAGTTGGCTTAAGTTGGAATGAGTTTGATTGATACACCTATGAAAAAGGCCATGAAGTTTGTATAGGACCTAAACTCCTTGCTTAGAGAATTATTATTGACCCAAGTGCCCTCTAGTGCTACATATGATACATTAGTTGAGATGGATTTGCTGCAAACATCAAAGGGAACCTTTTAAGCGAATAAGAATGCAAAAGGAAAGTTCAAGAAGGAGGATAAATTGTGCAAGAGATGCCATAAGAAGGGTCATATGGATAAAGATTATAAGATGAATCTGTTAAAGGAAAATTTTAAGGGAAAGTGCTACCACTTCCATGAAAAGAGACATTTTAAGAATCGGTGCCTAAAGCTTGTGAATAAAAGGAAGAGCGGATAAGCCTATGCCATTGAGGGTGTCCCAGTCATGAGTAAAGCACCCCCTAAGACCAAGAGAAGGCTGCAATGAAAGGTACAACTCTTATCTTTGGGAATATAATTTGTACCATATTCGAGTCGGGGGAACTACGTTCATTTATAGCAAGGAATATAGTTAAATCTTATGTCTTCAAACCTAATTTGCCACCAGCCCAATAGTGGTCTCAAATCTTATCGAAGGATCGACACATCTCTCTTTAATTTGCAAAGACCTACTTGTGGACATATAGAATGTTGATTTCAAATGTAATGCATACGTTCTTAATTTTGGGAATGGACATAACTTGGAAATGGATTGGTTGTCTCACTACGGGGCTATCTTAGACTACGACAGGAGGGTTGTATGGTTAAAAAGTAGAAAAGGACGAGATATAGACGTTCGATGTACACCCTAAAATTTTTTCGAGCTAGGCTATTTATATCAATCAACTTATCACAGGATGAGCTCTTATCTGTACCCGAAGTTTGGGAAATTTATGATGTCTTTGAAGAAGTCTCAGATCTCCCTCCCCAAAGGGCAAATGAATTTAGAATTGATTTAGAGAAAGACGCTGATCAGTTGCTCTACCATTAAGACACATGACCTCTAAAAAAGGCGAGAACTAGACAAGAATATCTTGAATCTGTTGCAAAAAGGATTCATCCGATGGAGCACATCGAAATGGGGAGCCTCTTTTGTTTTCGCTACCTAGGCAGATGGCTCATTGAGACTATGCGTTGACAATAGGGAACTTAACAAGTTGACGAAGAAGAATAAATTTCCCTTACCTAGGATAGACAATTTGTTTAATCATCTTGCGGGAGCTAAAATATTCTCCCAATTTGACTTGGTAACTGGATTTCATCAGTTGAAAACCATAGAGGATAGCAATCCGAAGACTGCATTTCACACACCAAATGGGCTCTATGAATGAGAGGTGATGCCTTTTGAATTGATGAATGCCACTGCATACTTTGTAAATTTGATAAGTAGAGTGTTTATGGGACAATTAAATAAATTCATCATAGTGTTATTGATGACATCTTAGTATTCTCCAAGAGTGAAGAAGGGCATGAGAATCATTCAAAAAGGAATACTAGGGACCTTGAAAAGGCACCAGCTTAAAGCCAAATTCTCAAAGTGTCACTTTTGGAAAAATGAGGTAAGATTTCTTAGGCACATCATTTCCGTGCATGGATTAGCAGTGGACCCTGCAAAGATGGAAGCTATGCAAGGGTGGAAGATTCCAGGGAATGTCATAGAGGTTAGGAGTTTTCTAAGGTTAGCAGAATACATAGGAAATTCCTAAAGGACTTAACAAAGATAGTGGTTTCTTTAACCCGCTTAACTAAAAGGAATCAAGTTTTTGCTTGGAAGGAAAGATGCATGGTAGTGTTTTAAGAAGCCGAAGGGACTTTTGACAAGCGCATCCGTACTTACCATTCTGGATGAAAAAAAACCTTTTACGGTTTACACAGCTGCATATGGCATAAGATTTGGAGCGGTACTTATGTAAGAAGATAGAGTGATATTGTGCAATAAAAGCCCCGCAAAAGCCGCAAAAAAATCCCTACTATAGAGCATAGCGTTCTTCAACCGCTTGGCGCTATTGAACAGTGCTTTAATCCTTATTATTTTTTGTTGCATCCGCTTAATCAAGGCTTTTAGCATCCGCTTTACCAACGTTAATATAAAAAAGGCGATTTGACTAGTTCTCTTTTAAACCACATCAATAAAATTAGGGTAAATACCTAATTTTAAGGCATAAGTGCTCAATGTAGGATAGAAATCTATTGTAGTCATCAAATTTGGACTCATAAATCATGATATTCTTCGGTTTTATTATATTAAATTAAAAATATTTATGTTTCCTGCACAAATGATGTGAGAATGAGAATATATTAACTTTAAAATTTAGTTTTATATCTAAGGAAGCTTTTTACACCTTTGCTATTTTCCGTTATATCCTCGCTTTATCCCGCCTATATATTTACACTTCCACTACTATTGAACCGCTAAGTGTTTTAACTGCTCAGGGGTGGCAGCTTATTCCTTAAATTTGAAGCTAATTATTTAGCTCTTCGAGGAAGTGACGAGTTGACCCAATAATGGACCTTGCACCGACTCTCAGTACATCTATAGTAATGACGTTCGACATTTTTATCTACTATTGTCATAATGTCAATATGAGCCTCAAAACCACGGTTGTAAGAAAAAAATTGAGTTTCACCTCGTCAATAAGAGTTAATTCTCGTTCTTGAACCATCGCTAGACTTACTTGATTTTTAGAAAGGCTGATTCCTTTGGTGATTCCGCTATGCAGTCAACTGCATGTTGAGGTAGAGTGTCATCAATCCACTTATGAAATCCACATATGTTGAATCAATATATTAGATAATGACGTCCAACATCAAGGCCATATTTCACAACAACCACTGGAGATTCATAAGCACGAAAATAATAGATTATTGGTAAATCCCCCGTTATAACCCTTTCTTGCTGTTATTGCTGACGTGATTGTCCTAGCGGGTCAAAGAGGATTTCGTTGACATTGTATGATAAATTAAATTTGTTTTTACTAATATAAACTTGGTAAGTGATTTTGAAATGAATAGCAATACTAGTTCTATTTATGGGGTTTTGTAAGCAAGAACAAGTACACAACATCATACATCATTCCAACAATGACCATATAATAGAATCAATAATGGTCATATAAACAACATCACTGTACATCATGCCAATAATGACCATATAATAGAATCAATAATGATCATATAAACAATATCGCTGTACATCGTGCTAACAACAACCATATAATAGAATCAATAATAGAACAATGTCCATATAATATACTACAACAACAAAATGCAAATACAGTAGCAATAAAGAATGTCGAATCGTAACATGGCATGCGAATACTACAACAAAATCACAATAATTATACATGATCGGGTAAACGTAACACTCATCCCAAATGTATCGCAACCTCCTCCTCGTCGTCGTCAAAGTCGTCGTCATCCTCCTACACATCATCAAAATGAGCAGGACTACCATCACCCACCTAGACTGCAGCCAGTTGAGCCTATAGATTATTAAACCGTGCTTGCATAAGTTGAGCCTACCGACTAAGCATTTGAGTATAAGCAAGTGTCATATGATGAAGCGCGATAATATATCATTTATGCTCATCTATCCTACTTGCAAGCTATAACTATAAATAATATATGAGTATACGCCCATTTAACTAATATTGTTCAATCAATTGCTAATTCATTTATTACTTTGAAAGGCGAGTATAATCTAGCTGTAGGGATACCGATAATATCCTGATCTAGAGGATAAACTATTAGCTGCATGATAACAGTACTGCTAATATCATATGCTCTGAAATAGGCATCTAAACCAAAATCCATAGGCTGTTGAGCATATCGGGATGGTTGGGATCAAAACAAACTGGAGGCCTGAACTCTACTAAAGGCTAGATGGGGACTTACATAATCGAAGATCACTCCACGAGAGTAGCAAGGTAACATGAAGTGTTGTGGAGCAACTCTGGCCCAATAGACATCGAAATCACCATCGGCTAAGAAGAACGTTGAAGTGACTACCCATCTAGCCTGTCCTAGGCTCAATATATAATGCGATCCAATAGCCTGATAAGCAATAGCAAGAGAATGATCATCAAACATCCGGTCAGTCTATGTAAGGACGATCCAATATCCAGCCTATGGTGCCCATAGAATGTTAACCCTACACCTCAAGTCAATCTGAGATCGAGCCTCCAACCAATCATTCCGGGCCCCTATAATCACATGGGAAACATACTGTAGACATTCACATCATCTCATAAATGGAAAATATGTCTCTACCACTTCGCTAGCTGTAAAACCAATGTGGGGATGCATGTTTGTCATGTGCGTGTAGTACCGACATGGAAAATATACCAAAAACCAAACATCTGTCTCACTTCCATCGAGGAGTACAAACATCCAAGTACAGACATCCTCCAGTCTATAATATGGAGCTGATGTAAATCAGTTACCATTGCAAGATCCCTAATATAATGGTTCCTTTGTGGTTTGAAAATAATGTTGAACCAAATAAATATAGAAGAAACGCCCTAAAGACAGCATCACTGATAACATCAGTTCCCATATGTGATGTAATGTACTCCTGCAAGTATGTCAAGGAAACATCACCCGAAAAACACGACCATCCTCAAAATAGGATAGATATAAGGTGAATAACTAAGGAGTCTCGTATGTATCATCAAAAGGAAAAGAGATCATATCTGAGCCTTATATCTCTAAGCCGGTCAACATATAAAAATCGATGGGTACTGCTATGATCAGAATAGGGCGAATGTGAGGAAATGATCAAATGAGTGGGAAGGTCGAATCTGTAGGAAAAAGGCAAAAGGACTGGCCTGTAGTCTACCTAATAGAGCCTGATGGGGGTATATCGTAGTAGTGTACTATACACTTGGATCAACTACCCCGACAATTAACATACTAGATTTATATAACAAACAACAGTTTATGATTAATTTACGATTAATAGACTTTAATTTATTAGCAGTTATTTTATGATTATAATTATATCTCGACCATATCCAAAGCAGTTACATGCAATGCGTGTATCCCTTCGGTAGCTCATGCAAGATCTGTAAGTCATAAATCGTCGTCTCGGGACTAAGGACTATATGAAGTGAACCGACTTTCTTCTCTGTCTGTTTTTGAACTTACGTCTTGCGATTTATTGACGCAAACAACATTTCAATGTTTTTTGAATTAAAAAGAAAACTAAAAGTAGAAATAATGGAATGAATTGCAGTTGTACGCTGTAGAATACAATAGCCTATGATTTTTGTTTGATGATAATAAACATATATATATATTCGTTTTGATATATTTGTTATTGTAATATTTTATTTTTTTTCCACATAATTAAATAAATGTTTGTTGAATAAAATAAATAACTCGAATTCTTATTTAAGAAAATATTTTATTCAAACAAATATTTTGTTACAAATTCAAATAGTATAAATTTGAGCCCTCGTTGCATTTACACATTTTCAATTACAGTAAACTTCAATTATATACAATTCACCTCACTACATAATCCACTCATCACTCGTATTTAATCTTCAACTCTGCTCCAGCCTGAATCCAGAATCTGAACTATCTGCAAAATAAACACTAACACGGTAAAATTGAAAAAGAAATATCTTGCAATGCACAATGAAGTGTGTGTTTAAAAATATATTTGCCTCGATTATTTGGGTTTTTCGTCACTATTTTAATTCATCTTACACGAACAACTTGTGACGTGCATAGTATATCACTATACATGACATATGGTCGTGCACACCGATATACACTTGCTTGTTAAAATTGCAGGAACAGGGTGAGCACAAGATCAAACCCAATCCTAGACTGGATTCAACTCAAGTACACATATATATGTACAACATGACAGCAAGTATGCACATAGCACCGTGGCAGTTTAACTCGAAGATCCACATGAAAACAATGCAACAAGACTTTATAAGCAACTGGACATGGAACTCGAAACAACCAGCAAACAGTGAATGGAATACAAGGAAATGAATATGGAATTCGACATCATGCAATATGAACCACTTAAATACAACCAGACTTAAATGAACGCACACCAAACAAAACACAAAGTGCACCAGACATGTATAATTGGAACCAGTTCAAAACATGCTCGGGTCCAACAAACCAGACTCCAATGCAACTCAACAAGCTGGTGGAACAAGACCAAACTGCAAACCAAAACAACATGAAACAAGACATGCTCAGACTTCAGAGAATACAAAATCATGAATGCAAAGCTTCAGACAGTTCAAATGGGTCAACATGAATGCAAAACATGAAACAAAGGAGTACAATGCAACCAGACTTCAAGACCATAAAATGTACACATGAAGATCAAAGCAACATACAACATGACAACATGAATGCAAATGGGCTAACATGCTTCAGACATGTGTATATGCAACCAAACAACAACATACAACTAGACTCTAGTGGAACCACACCAGACAGACTCAAATGGAACCAGACCAAGTTTATCAACGCAGATCAATGACCTAAACATGAAAATATACAAAATGTCCAAGCAGATGCAGACAACGGATCAAATGCAACAAGATTTCAAATGGCACAAGGACTACATGTATAAATACAAGTTCAGGCATTCAGGCAATGATAAGTACACTGAAGTGCACCAAACACTGCAATACACTCACATATACACATGTATACATATATGCATATATATATGTATACACATATATCAGTTCATAGAATCACACACACATATGAATGCAAGCACTCAGGTGGACACAGCAACTAGCACAAAATCACAATGCAATATGTTTAGATTTCTAGTACAAGACAATGCAGCCGTAGGTCATACATTTGAACAAGTCAAGAGAATTCAATCAGAAGTCAGCAGAAACATTTTCAGGAAGGAGTAGAAAAAATCGCAAAGGGTAACATGATGAACAAATCAGGCTTCAGGAAGTCAACATTAACCAAAATCAGTACATATATATATATCTCAAATTCAAAAGCAAGCTATAAGCGAATGATGAACAGGTCATAGGAGCAAAGAAAGGAACCGGCTCAACTACATTTAAGCAAATTCGAATTCATCAGAAATATATGGAGTAACACGTATACAATTAACAAGTCAGAATTCATCACAATCATTCAATCGAAAATCGAATGGCCGAGCAAAGTAACTGAAAAATTCAAACAAAAATATACGATTGAGATTATCGGGTTTTGATCCTTATAAACACCAATTTCATCATCGGCAAAAATCATTGAGTTCGAGTTCAAGCAAATCAACAGAGTAAATCAAGTAAATCACATACCGATATTCGAACTCGACATTGAAGCGACCGTGAGCAATCAAAGCCAGGGAGTCGATTGACGAAGCAAATCAAAGCAGTATCTTCACTTCAATCGATCAATTTTAAGCGGTGGCTTCAATCAAATTAAAACCTTAATTTTTTGAAGAACAACAAAAGGAACGGCCGGAGAAGTTACTCGAACGAAAAAATAAAGGGAAGACAATCTTCACTTTAATTATCTGTTTGGCCGTGTCTTTTTATATTTATTGGGCTTAAGTTTAAATAGGGTTTTGTTGTTAGTTTTATTATTTTATAATTTCCTTTCTAAATGTATGTAAATTTCTAGTTGTGTAACTAGGTACAAACTACGGAGCGTAGTTTGAGAATTCGCAACTCAGTGACTGAGTTGTGACAAAGTTTTGAGCTTAGAGTTATGTTAATCAAGTTAGCGGGTATTGTAAGTTTACATGTGTTTGTAAGCGTTTGATTACTTAATTTCTAGTGGAAATCTTGGGGGCAACACGTAGGCAGGTTTTTGTCAAATGTGGTTAAATCTATGTGTGATCTCTACTGCATTACTTTCTGTTTTTATTTTTATTTCCGCATTAATTTTTAGTAGACCCTATTCACCCTCCCTTCCTCTTGAGTGAAAACGATCCTACGCACGCAAGTTGTATAGGCGTCCAACATCGAACGCCTATTTAATAGGTTTTTGACGCTTAAATGTCTATTGAATATGTGTTCTATTATAGGGCCAACCCCTGAATATTCAAGGATTGAATATTCAACACTGAAATGGTTGGAGATGCTCTAAGCATTTACGGATGATGGGCTATTAAAAACTAAATATGGCAAGAGTACAAAGATAGCCATATAAGAAGGTTTAATGTTGTAAAGCATAACAGATAACACAATACTATAAATTATTATTCCATCTTACATAATTATCAAATAAATTAACATAATCATGGTAAATTAGTAACTACTTAGAAGAGTAACATGAAGTCAAAATTAAATTTCTATTAAAAATGATTTTATTTTTTCCAATCAAAAACAGCAAGAGCATCACACCAATTACTTTAAGCAAAAAAGTAGCATAATAGCACTTTATTTTAAATGGAATAAATAACAAGTTTCGATGGAATCAGAAGTAAATGATTTTGTGCCTCATGTTAAAACGTTGCTTTGAAATCACTCGCTCAATGTGTGGAGCATGATTTGGATTAATTCTAGTGAAGATTTATATAATACACTCTTTTAAATTTCAAATACATAACCGCCTTCTTTCATGCAAAAACATGCTATAAAAAAACTCATATTTTCAATTTCATGATATTTGCGCAGAACTTTACAGTTTGATGGTTACGCATTACAAATATTTATAGAGAATTTTGAAAATGCTTGCAATTTTTCAAAATAATAATAATTATTTTGATCATAAAAGCATGTGATTGTTATTCATATTTTATTTTCAATAAAAAATGAATTTATTTCTATCGAAATTTAAAGTAAGGGGATAATTTAAAACATGTTTTTGAAAATAGATTTTTACATTTCAATTCTGAAAATATGGGACGGAATCAAATTTCACTTAATTTTATACAATATGAAAGAAGTACTTAGTTATTGTTATCTCATTCCCCACATTTTCAGGGACAAGCTATTTTGATAGTCATAAAGCATATTTTTTTATTTAACATGGGGAACAGTTACCAAATTAAAGTTCTCACTCTATCGATTCTCCCTTAGTAAGTAACATTTTCAATAAAAAAATAACCTTCCTTGGTAAGGTGTGCGTTTCAAAATAAATTTCATAAAAGTTGAAAGTTCAAATACTGATATTCTTTACGGAAAGAAAGCAGAATTAAAGATTTGTTCCATCCGGTTAGTTATACGCTTTGAGAGCATTCGAATGATGGGTAGAGGCAATTTTTTCAAAAAGAAGGAAAAATATATAATATACTTTACACATTAGAAATGGTAACCAGATTTAAATAGTGTTTTAGTCACTTAAAACCATGGTTCGAAGTTCCGACCGGCATGCCGGAATTCCGACCATCTTGTCCCAGTTCCGACGATGACCGAACCGAAATTCATCTAAAGTTCTGATTCCGGATCTGAAAGCAAAAGATAAAAACCTAATCGAAGTTGTAAGACAGATGATTTACTGATTCAGAAGACTTTAATGGAACAAAAGAAAGGATGGATTTGATTTAGAAATAGGAATAATTTTTCAGTGAAAAAGAATATAAGAAGAAAAAAACACTATTACCTGGGCATGGAAATTAAGAACTGAAGATCAAGAAATTTAAGGACCCAAAGTTTTTTTTTTAGCCTTTGTATTCAAGTAAGAAGAAGAAGGCGTAAAACGAGCTCAGGGAAGATGACTTGGAGGATTAAGGGAAAATGATGAGTTGGAGGGTTGGGGAAAAGTAGCAGCTCCAAGGGCTTATGGCCAGTATGTTGAAGATGTGTTGGTCTCATTATTTATCTTTTTGCTAGTTGCTTAATATGAACATACAAAAGAATTGTGTTTTTCAAAAGAAATAATTTGTGTTTTTCAAAAGAAATTCTTTGATTTAAAGATAAAAATTTAATCTACTTGGACATTAACATTAATAAGTTATTTCTTTAGCAATGCTTAATTACTTTGGTTTGGGCATTTTCTTTAGCTCTTGCTATTTTATTGTTTTGCAAATATGGTATAAAATAAAGGGGATTTTAGGCTCAACGAAGAAGTTGTAGAAAAATTTAGTTTTAAGGACAAGAAGTTTGCATTTTAGGCCGAAGGACACTTTTAGTGTAAATCACAGAATGTTAGTTATAACTATCATTTTCTATTTACACTAAAAAGTGTCATTCAGACTAAAAAACAAACTTGTTGCCTCTCAGACTAAATTTTTTTGCAACTTCTTCCCTATGCCTATTTTCCTGTAAAATAAAATACATTGAATTAATGATTTGTTTTGTTCATTCTAAATGTAAATTTGTAACATTTATTTATCTATTTATATAAAAACATTGTTTGAATAGTGATGAAATCCAGAACCAGAATTAAAATGGAATCTCCTAAATTTCTAAAACGGAACCAAAATTTGAAAAACTTCTAATGACCGAAACAGAACCGAAAACCGGAATTTGAAACCTTGATTATTTCACTTAGGTGGAAATCCAATGTCACCTTAATCATGGTTGTCTTATGAATTGTGATTGTTTGTACATCTTACATTAAATGTAATAATCGGAGTAGCCATAGTTGGTTATCTTTTTTTATGCTTTTGTCTTTGCTTCTGTAGTTTTGGAGGAGCTAATACTTCTTCATGCATAGCTCTTCGCTTCCGTTGATTATATTAATTCACATCTTTAGAATGTGCCATCAAGGTTCATTTTTCATAAACTTATACGAATCGATTAGTGGACACTGACCTTTTTTTTAATAAATTTATATGATACTCAGATAAATAGTTTTTGATATTAAATTTTTATATTGTATATTTTGTAACTTCTATGTCACTTAATAATCTAGTGTAATTGGCTATCAGTATTGCATATTTATTGGGGTATTTATAACAAAATATACCGGAATTCACAAACCGGATTTAAAACGGAATTTTCGAAAATCCCAAAACGGGACCGAAATTTTGAATTTTTCAGATGACCGGAACGGAAACGGAAACCGGTACTTCGAACCTTACTTAAAACCCATAAATAACTGATACTAACAGCATATACACATGAACAATATAAAATGAACTGTGGGCGAACAAAACTCAACTTTATATACGCAACTAGGTACCAGGAAATTCATGTATATAAAATGTTTAGCAAATAAAAAGGCCTAAAATCTTCAAGGTGGAGGAAGGAGTTTATCAACAACATTTCGTCCATCTTCAACTATAATCGCGGTACTCATGCCCTTATAATGGTGATGCTCAAAGTGACAATGTAGATACCAAACACCTATCAATCAACAGAAAATGAATATACTATATATGAATATAATGAATAAAGATAATAATATTTATAGAACCATTTTGGAACTACCAAACCTGGATTATCGGCTATGAAGCGAATTGCTGCCCATCCACCTTTAGGTACTACTACAGTTGATTGTTTTGGTGGATCAATTAGATTATATCTAAATGGATCTTTGCTAGGATTGAAATTTCCATAACCCCATCCAACTACATAAAAGCTATGTCCGTGAAGATGCATTGGATGGCTTTCTTTTGACATTATATTTGTAGCTTGGAACACAATCTCTACGTGTGTACCAAATTTTAGAACTTTTACTTTTGTACCAAATTCAACTGGCCAGTCTTCATGCATTGTGCTTTTTCCAGTGTAGTTAAACTTTCTTGGAGGTTCGTTTGGAAAATCTTTTTCGTAAACATTCGGAATTTTACTATGATAAGCTTTTAGAATGTTTATTTCAGGTTCAATGAAGCTCAAATTGTTCATGCTAGCCATGTGCATCATGCCCATAGAAAGAGTGATGAACATTCTTTCGTCCACATGATTCAAATTGGCACGCTCGTAGCTGGATACTTTAAAGCTTCTAAGTTGAGATGTAAAATTATTAGCAGAATGGGTGTCATTCGAAGAAGGAAGCCTAGGGAACAGTCTACCCATCATTGATGATGTTGAACCATGCATGTACTGGAAAGTTGCAGTGGTCGCATTGGTCATGGACATATGACCCATGTGGCCCATATCACCATCATGACCCATGTCGTCCATTGAGCCCATTCCACCATCTAATGGGCTTGCAGCGATAGCGTACGCGCATGGCATTTGGTTTGCATGGACCAAAACATCCATGGTCTGACCAGGAGAAATCATGATGTATTTAGTAGCTACAGGCTTTGTATAACTACCATCAACTGCCACAAGTGTCATTTGATGATCAGCGATGGCAAAATACAACTGTTGTTCCATCATAGCACTGATAATGCGCAAGAGATATGTCATTCCTTGCTTAACTAAAATCCTTGTGGTGTCTGTTGTAAAATAAAAATAAAACTATCAGCTCAGTTTTTCTTTCATTTTGTGCCTATGCATTAAAAAGTAAATTAGTTCAGATTAAGGAAGTACCTGACTTAGAGCATGGGTACAAATCACCCGGCTGGCCATTAATTGTTAAGGCATCGGAGAGCATTGGTGGCTCACCTTTTTTGCTTGCCTCTTTGTACACATCAACTACATCCATTTTCCACCACTCTCCTGCACCAGCATTGCACAGAAGGTTACTAAAAAATTATATATAATGGGTACAAAATGCATGAAAATTAATAAGATACCTAATATTATGGGTACTTCTTTACGAGGTTTTGGAAAAGGATAAGTAGAGCCATGTTTTGGATATACAATTATGGCTCCATGAACAGTTGCTCGAAGTGCATGGCCATGTGCATGCCACCAATATGTTCCTTCTTCACTTGTGAATTTTATCTTATATGTGAAGTTTTGACCATGCAGAATTGGGGACTGAGTGATGTGTGATGCACCATCGAACCACGGATTTCTTAGTTGCCTTACTCCATGCCTGCACACAAATTAGACATGGAGTTATTTCCTTGATAATAGTCAAAGTTGTTGATTCACTATACATATACTATTGTGGTATAGGCGGCGATAACTGGTAAATAAACAAGTATACATTGACGATCTTATGACTGGATGCGGAGGAGTTTGATGTGACCAAATAATGCACCATGATAAGAGCAGTTCTATGTAGAGAAATGCAATGGAAAAGATGCGTAATGAGCAGAAGGAACAACTGACCTCTCAAAATTGTGCGCTAATGGTTACTAGGATCCTCTTATGCTTCATTAGCTATGATGTTCTTAATTAACCTATTGAGTAACGATGCTCGATATAAAAAATTTGAAATTTTGTCTGGTTTCAATCCAGAAAGAATGTATTTCTATTTTGAATTGTAAACTCGTATTCAATGCAGAAAGAAGTTTGTTTATAACTATGAACATCCACCTACTGTATCGAATCAAATATTGATGTATTTTCAGAACGAAATGTTCAACTTTCTTAGCAATGTGCTCAGTTATACAAATAACATTCTTAAACCAAACTTTTCAAGAGTTACCTACAAATATATAGAAGGCATTTTAACAGTGACGAAAATTCAAGAAGATCAGTTGAAATACTGATGAAATTTGCATCGCAATTAAATTATTAGAAAAGTAAACCAATTACCAATGTATTGTAATGTTATGATCAGCTTGATTATAGACATTTACAACTATTGTGTCTCCTTTATGTGCATGGAGGGTAGGCCCTGGAAATTGATCATTCACAGTAATGATATGTTTTCTTTCACAAAGTTTACTGCAACTACTTGATTTCACCTACAACAACAAAAACTTTTGAAATCAGTGATATAAATAAACAGATATATGTTAACTGAAAGGTAACTGGCTGAACAAATTCGAATTGCATATTTTGTCAAGTGGGCTCTGAACAGGGTCGGAAACAAATACAACCTATGATGATCAGTTAACCATCACCGATTTTGAAATTTATTAATGATCAACCAATCAAATATAATTTGCTTGTATTTTGACCATCCAAGAAGTTAAATTCTCTTCTGAACAAGATACCATATAACTCCAAATAACAAGTATATACTACATAGTTTAAACTTGTGTATGCTAGGTGTTTGTTACGATGTCTATAACAGCATTTTTATCATATCAAGCAAGAAATGGTAAAATATTGTGCTTGATTTCACAAAATTAACAAATTTGGTTCCCAATCAACGCCAATAACTAAATATTGCGGCTTACCCAAAAATCATGATAATGCGTTTTGGTAACATAATTCTCAACGATAGCTTTGGAGCAAAGGAAGAAGTTTATAGATAGCAGCAACCCGAAAATTAATCTTTGGGTTTTCTCCATTCAACCCGATCTCTCTCCTTCTGTGCAAATAATTAAGCAAAGATTTTTTTTTATTTTTTTTGCTGGAAATGAAAATATCACAGTGCCTTTTACTACGATTTTGAAGAACACAAAACGATACATCATATTGGATGTCATTTTGAAAATATCATATGTAATATTGACTAGATCTTTATTTTAAATTTGAATTTTTAATAAATATCTAATTTGAATTGGTAAACAATTTTAATTTTAAAACCAGATCAGTGATCCAAATTCAAAGTTTACTAAATATCTTATACTTTGACTTTGTTTAATTTATAAAATAAATATACAAATCAAATATGCATATATTTATCTCGAAATTAATTTTAATGATAATTAAATGATATATGTATTATTGTAGGCATTTTATACAACTAAATATTATAAAATTTATTTGTATATTTTTCAGCCAAAAGTTTTTTTTATAATAAAATTCTGAAAACATTTTATATTTATATATTTTATGATTAAATGTGCATTTGTATCTAAATGAAAGCTAGTTTTGTTGTGTTAATAAAGTATTTAAAATTAGTTGTAGGTATAATACGGCTGAAATTAAAATACAACGGTTGACCATCTCCAAATTTGAAATTTATTAGAGATCAACCGATCAAATATAATTCGTGTGTGTTTTGACCATCCAGGAAGTTAAATTCCCTTTTGAAAAAGGAACCAAGCAACTAACTCCAAATAACATTACAGGATTTTTTAAATGGTTTCAATTCATGTACACTAGGTGTTTGTTGCCATGTCTATCACAGCATTTTTATCATATCAAGCAAGAAATAGTAAAATGTTGTGTTTGATTTCACAAAATTAACAAATTTAGTTCGCAAATAAGTAAATATTGTGGCTTACCCAAAAATCATAATCATGAGTTTTGATAACATAATTCTCATCGGTAGCTTTGGAGCAAAGGAAGAAGCCTACAGATAGAAGCAAGCCGAAAATTAATCTTTGGGTTTTCTCCATTTAACCCAATTCAAATAATTAAGCAATGGAAAAAAATGCTGGAAACGCAAATATCAGAGTGCATTTTGCAGTTTTTACTATGATTTTGAAGAACAAATAGGATCATCATACATCATATCCGATTCAATTTATATCAAATACCGAGGCCTCTTGAATGTAATACAGAGACGCAAAGGGAAAGTAAAGGCACTGTCAAACAAAGAACAAAAACAAAGAAAGTGGAGAATAAAGTAAAATAATTATTTGGGATCATCCCTATTAGCTTTATTTAAGTGGCAATGCTTTTTAATTTTGGACTTTCTCGCTAAAAGTTAATTTGTCAATTTTAAAATAGTTTTTGCACTCATTTTGAATGCTATCAGTGTTAAATTTGGCAGTAAAATCATTGGTTGTGGGAACATCATGTAATACACTTTCGAGATTGAGCATTTCTTCAAAGTTCAAACACTGCAGGTGTAGTTTAAAGTGGCATGCAATGCAGATAGAATAGACTTGGCCATAAAGTATGATACCAAAATGGTATTTCGACTCTGGTTACGCTGCACAAAATAATATAGTTATTCTATTTGAGACTGATTGAAATAATGTTTAAACAGTGTTCCAAACAGTGTTTCTCTCGGGCTTTACTGAAATTTAAAGTCTCTTATTGCGAGGTACGTTTGGACAATATATCTTTACATACCAATACTCAACGGAGTTTGTGAAGTGCATATTGGTTATATATACATAGATAAAACCTTATTCCAACAATCTGACTAACAAAATGGTCTAATTTTGAAAAAAAGGAAAAGATATCAAAAATCAAATGTGCATGCTAGACTTGTGGAAAACCAAGACACATAGCTGGAATCTTATTTGCTTGAGTCTATTGATTTGTGGCATGAAAGGTTAGGACAAGTAAATTATCGTTCAATAAAACGAATGGTGAATTCAGGACTAATACCAAAATGCAATGCTAAATCTATTAATTTTCATAAATGTGAAGTATGTACTAAATCCATATTTGCAAAATTACGTATGAAATCCGTAGAAAAGTCAAACGAAGTGCTAGGCTTGTTAGACACTTATCTTTGTTATTTTAAGGGAACACCAACTCATGGAGAGAAGAATTATTATTACGAGTGTAATGGCACGCGCTTCGCGCGTGAATTGTTTTTCTTATAAATTGTGTATGTTTAAACCAGTCAAAAAAATAATTTTTTATTTTCAAGTGATATTTTGTAAAGAAGTATTTTGAATCTGTAAATAAGGTTTAATTTTAGATCCTATTTCTAGAAGCATTTTGAATTTTAAAGCATATTTAGTTATTAGATCCTACTTTTATGTCATTTGAATTTGTAAAAGAAATTTAGTATTAGATCTTATTTTTAAGTAATTAAGATTGGATAATATATAAAGGGGCATTTTTGGTAGTTCAGGTTGATACCAAAAAAGTGTGACACCAAAACTATTACAACTATTATTAAAGAAAGATATCTCATTTATAGAAGGTTGCAATAAATATTGTTATGTATACTTGATAATAACAAATATGAAGCCTTGGACATGTTTAAAGCATATAAGGCAGAAGTAGAGAATCAACTTGGCAAAAATATTAACGTAATAAGATCTGGCAGAGGTGAAGAATATGAATCATATGCATTTTTAGAATTCTGCACCTCACATGCAATTATTCATTGCTCCTTCTGCTCCACAATAAAATGGAGTTGTAGACCTAAAAGCAGAACGATCAAGCATATGATTAATTCTATGCTTAATGGCTCTGGAGTTCCACATATTTTTTGGTGTGACACCCTCTTTGCTACTACTACCATCTTAATTCAAATCCTCCATAAAATCGCTGACAAACTCCTTACGAATTATTGAAAGGTAAAATTCCTTCATATAAAAGGATGGAAATGTAGGGTTGTGTGGCAAAGATTAGAGTTCCTCTACCTAAAAGAACGAAA
Organism: Allium cepa; assembly: GCA_030765085.1. Classification (NCBI taxonomy): domain Eukaryota; kingdom Viridiplantae; phylum Streptophyta; class Magnoliopsida; order Asparagales; family Amaryllidaceae; genus Allium; species Allium cepa. The sequence continues at coordinate 1,052,166,362 of CM060941.1, forward strand.
CTTGGACCAAAATCCATAGATTGTGTATTCATTGGATATGCATACAATAGTGAAGCATACAGATTTCTTATTGTGGAAATTTGGCTGAAGGGCTTCTATTTGAAGTGTAATAAGTTTTAAGGACAATACTTTTGAATAATTAGTTTTAAGGACAATTTACAACATAATGATAAATTCATTTATCTCTTTAAGTTATATAGGAAAATGATAAATCCTTTTATCATTATTTCTGTATAACTGAAAATGATAAAAAAAATTATCTTTTTATTGTAAAATGTCCTTAAAACTAATTTTTCAAAAGTAATGTCCTTAAAACTTATTGTCCTACATAAATAAGCCCTTGAAGTGAAAATCCCCTTTCTTATTTTTAGGTCTGAAATTTAAGACATTCATGTAACACAATATAATAGAAAGTAATGATGTCGAAATCTTTGTACATATTTTCCATGCAATGGAGAAAGAAACAACATCATTAACAAAAGAATACACGATGTCAGCAATATGGATAGTACATCTTCATCAAGAATTCAAGAAGTAGAAGAACCCAAAACCAATGAGAAAGTAAGAGAATAAGAATTAAGAAAGATTTTGGACTTGACTTTTTGACTTTTACCACTAAAGAAGAACCTCAAACCTTTAAGGCTACTACGGAATCCTTTGAAGCGCCATACTTGAAGAAGGCCATTCAAAGTGAAACGGAATCCGTTATGCAAAATAATACATGGGAATTGGTTGATTTACGACTAGATAATAAACCAATCGGACATAAATCAATTTGAAGAAGAAATTAAGGTCTAACAGTACCATAGAAAAATACAAGGCTCGATTGGTAGCTACAGGATATCATCAAAAAGGATTTGATTATTTTTGTACTTATTCACTAGTAACAAGATTTACGTCCATAAGAATTTTGATTGCAATAGCAGCAATTTATAATTTGGAAACACTCCAAATGGACATGATTTTTAAATGGTGAACTAAATGAAGAAATCTATATTGATCAATTGGAAAGTTTTATTGTGAAAGGACCATAAAATAAGTTTTACAAATTAGTTAAGTCTTTGTATGGACTTAAGAAAGTACCTAAACAGTGGCATGAGAAGGTCGATTATACTATGTTGTCACATGGATTCAAAATTTATGGATTGACAAATGTGTGTATGTTTAACAATTTTGGCACGGACTTGTCATTGTTTGTCTCTATGAAGATGACATGCTTATAATGGAAACAAATAAAGATGTGATCGATTACATAAAACAAATGCTAAAATCCTCTTTTGATATGAAAGATATGAGATTAACATATATAATATTTGCAGTTCGCACATAAAGAGACTCTGATGGATATGTTATCACATAATCTCATTATATAGAGAAAGTATTAAGGAAATTTGGACACTATAATTGCAAACCTACAGTAACACCATTTGATCCAAATCTTCATCTTTTGAAAATTAAGGGTAAGAGCGTGTCACAGTTAAAGAATATATATCGATTTTAGGGAGTTTGATGTACATTAGGAATCATACAAGACTTGATTTGACATATTACATTTGCAGATTAAGCATGTATTCAAGTGATCCTAGTAAAGAATACCAGAATGCTTTAGTCAGAGTATTAAGATACTTAAAGCATACAATCAATTATGGATTATACTACACAAGATATCCTTCTATTTTAGAGGGATATTGTGATGCTAATTGGATATCTGGTGATGCAGTCCACAACTGGATATGTATTCACACTTGGTGGAGAAGTAGCATCTTAGAAGTCATCAAAACAGACTGTGATCGCATGCTCTACGATGGAAGCATAATTCGTAGTCTTAGATAAAATGCCTTGAAGCGTAATGGCTTTAAAATTTTCTCGAAGATATCCCATTATGAACTAAGCCTATGACCGCTATTTGTATTCATTGTGATAGCATGACAACAATCACAAGAGCTAAGAACAAAATTTACAACCATAGGTCTAGGCATATATGAAGAAGACATGAAACTATCAAAGACTTGCTCAAGAATGGGGTAATATCAATTGAGTATGTGAAGCCAAAGGAGAATATAACTGACCATTTGACTAAAGGGTTGTGTAAGGAGCAAGTAATATTTACATCGATGAGAATGAGCTTAAAGCTAATACATTAAGAAAAAAACCTAGCGGAAACCTAACCTAGCAAATTGGAGATCCCATGATCCAGGCTTAATAGGCAAACTAGTTAGAGAAGGTTCAAGTAAAACATACAAAATTACTCATTCTATGATCGTTAAAGTGAGTTTCCTGCAAAACGATGAGGTGAATTGATATTCTTAATAACACTTATATCTTACTATAAGAGGAATATAATAGGATATTCTTAATTAGTATTTCATATACAAAAGTGATGTGGGGTTGCATCTATGACGGTTACATAGCTACACACACTAAAGCTCTCATGAAAACAAGATCTGTTCAGGATCAGCATGAACACAACAAAATGAACTGAATGTGTTAGAATTGTTATATGTGAAATTTGTTGTTTAGATGTACTACAAAATCCAATTAGTTCAAGATTTAAGTTCACTATTTGTAAGGCACATCGATAAGTGATAACTATAGAAGATTCAAGTCCAAAAGACACATCTCCATATGCATATTAATTCTTTCTCCAGATGCATATTAATTCTTAATGTCTCATGATTTCAAAATTATTATTTTTCTATTCAAAGGTGGGGTATCGTTAGAGTTTGAATATAAAATGTGGGGCATTGTTGGGTTTTAATCAAACTAAAGTTCGATTTTACTCAAATTTAAAGCCCCACACTGCAAGATATCATGAAGTATATCTCCTTGTACACTAATACTCAATCTACTAAGCAAATTGGCATGAGTATTGGAGAAGGAAGTTTGTGTAGGGAACATGGGTTTTATACATAATATCTTTAATGGTCAAAAGATGGGCCACGGGCCTTGGACCTCTTAGGGTCTCGTGATCAGATAGGCATAGGCCTTGAGATTGGTCCTCTGGCCAAAATGCCTTTTGTATTTTTGTAGTTTATTTCGTGAATGGAAGTGCCTATTCATTGAAATAGACAAGGTCATTTCAAACAGATGCATTTGTGCAAACTCTATAAATATGACATCGTTTTGCCAATCCAATCACGAAATCTCTTATGCGAACTTCTTATTCTACAACCAGAACTCTTCTTCCTCACGCACAAACCATGAGAGTGAATTTGTTGACGTTCGAATTAAGTTTGGGAACATCTGCAATGCCTTAGACTGAGAGTTGTATTCCGCAGGATAAACAACGGTACTAACAGATACTACAACAGAGTGTTGGAATGAAAATCTGTCTTAGGATATTACTTACGCAAGCCTCTCTCAACATTTGGGTTAGATTGTATATATTTTATTCCATTGTTTACTTATCTAATCGATGTTTTGTTATCACCAAGTTATTACTCTACAAACACTCTCCAACTACACTGCTTATTCCATTGCTGATTGATTCATATAACCTTATCTCTAACAATCTAAGACCAAATTCTTTCCTTTTCTATTTATAAAAATGGATCAATCTGTTGTTAAGCAAAACTCAACTGCTAAAAAACCAGGAAAGTTCAAAGGATTCGACTGCAAACTATGACAACGGAAAATGTTGTTTTACCTCACTACTTTGAAATTGACTCATGTTCTCAATTATGAAAAGCTCATATCAAACAAATTTCAAGTCAGTCGAGAAACTCAAAAAGGAATTGATGGCTGAACGCATAGCGAATTTCTTTGTAGAAATTATATCCATAACGGATTAGATGATACTCTTATGACATTTACATAACTTGCAAAACTACAAAAGAGTTGTGGTAGTTCTTGGAAAAGAATTATTTATCGCAAGCGACAAGTGTTGGAAAATTCATTGTTGGTAGACTTATGAACTATAGAATAGTAGATAGTAGGTGCCTGTTCTCAACCAACTTGAGCAACTACATATTATCGTCCATGAGTTACATTCTAAAGGCATGAGCCTTGATGAAAAGTTCCAAGTAGGTATTATTATCGAGAAGCTTCCACCATCTGGGAAGAATTTCAAACACGAGTTGAAACATTTGACTAAAGACCCGTCGATGGAGAATTTGGTGTACTAAAGCTTCAATTCAGGGATGGAAACAGAACAAATGAAAATAATGATGTCTCAGCCTACAAAGCTATAGAAAACATTGTGGAAGGAGACTCTTCCAAGAAAATACCCAATTCCTAAAAGAAAAGGGGAAACGGACCAACAAAAGAGAGTAACCTTGCACCAAACGTATAGGAATTCAAGACTAAAGGCGCTTGCTAGATCTGTGGAAAACCAGGTCATAAGGTATGTTGCCATAAGAAGACCAACACTACTATTGTAAATCAAGGCAACAAAAACCAAGCAAATGTGGCTGTTGATCTTGATTTTGCTGTTGTTGTTTCCAAGATTAATAAGGTTAGCGATGCCAAAGATTGATGGACTGATACTACTGCTACTAGGCATATATGTTTCGATGGGACAATGTTTAAACCTACTGTTAACAAATAAATTCATTAACACCCAAAAGCATGTAAAAGATGGATTAATCAAAGAGAAGCCTCTTCGAGGCTAGTCAAGGTCATCGAAGTGAAGTATTGAATGTTACTGAAGTCATAACGTAAAGTAAAGCATGGTTCCAAGTCCATAGCCACTCTTTGTATCGAAGACATTATCATTTCAAGGATTATGAATAGTTAGATTTAACATGATATAGGTAAGGTATTATCCAAGTCAATATATTCGACAATGTCCAAGTCCTAGTTCAAGCTTAATCAAGTTTGTAAACAACAAGTCTAAATCATATCGATAGGCTATGCAATGATTTGATATTTGATTCCTTATGTTACACAAGGTTCAAGCATTACAATCGGCAAAATCCAAAAATTAATTTAGGCTTTACAAATTTGAAAACATTTAAGAAATGAGGAGAGTGCCCCCTAAAACGGCATCCTTAGATCCATATTTATAGAGGTGGAGCGGTAGGGTCTTCGACGTGGTTAAGCTTCGATGATGGGGTTGATAAAGTCTTTGCCTTGATTTCTTTAGAGATATGTGGCAATAAATTCGGCAGTGGCGATAACATCCATGGCTGCAATGATAGCTTTACTAAGCATGATGTCGTCGTCCTCCAAGTGATATGAAGATCGAAGTGCAATGTTGAACAACGACGAAGAGTGGCGTTGCTTCGCATCCTTTTGGTGTTATCATGGAGTAGTGTTGTGGTCTTCATGCATATTGATAGTGTCCAACATCAATATCGCTTCGCATAGTATGCGATGTTTTCCAAACGCTAGTAAACATGTCGACGAAGCACCATATTGAACGTTACCTAAGAGCTGCAAAGTGCAGTACTTCGTGATGACTGGTAGAGAGTTTGTGATTAATAAGTAGTGGTGCTTAGTGTCAATGAGATACGCTAAGGTCACTTCGACACTCATTGTTGACCTTTGGAGTGTTTGTACTTGACCTCTTCGTGCCACTCGTCATGAAAGGTGATGTCCTCTATATGTCTCTTTTCGTATATCTTCGAAGTCAGTGAGAGATGGTGCTGGTGTATTGTTGATCTCATATTTTCGACGATAATGATGACGTATAAGGAGATCGAAGAGAAACTTTTGGTATTAGCTCTATTACTTTAGGGTGGTTGTAGGTCTCTTCGACATTCATTAATGGCTGGTGATGTTGGTTGTCTTTGGTGTCTCTTCGGTTACATTTGACACTGTCTTTTTCCCTTATCAAAGTGCTGCAACATTGACGACTTGCAGAGTGATGATAAGATGAGTGAATGAGGAGTGGCCCTGAGGAGATGTAGGACTGATTAGCATCGAAGTGATGAGCTATGGTTTCGATACGAAGTGGTGCTATAATCCTGCCGAATTGGCCTATCTTCATGTCTGCGGCATTGACGGTCTTTGTTGAAAAGCCACTTCTTGCAGTGAGGTTCAATCCTATCTCTTTAGAGCCTTGAAGCCAACATCGTATCTTCATGTGAAATTATATGTATAATATCCCCCTATATAAAAGAAGCTTTTACTTTTTAGGGTAAAACCATGATTTTTTTTGCTTAGCTTTCCAAATCTATTCACGCTGATGGTGTTCTTCTTTCTCCTGCGATTTAAACTCAAATAAAGGAGGCTTTCAAGTTATCAAATTTACTTTAAAACTTTTAATTATATACATCCGGATTAATACTAATGCATGATTTAATATCACCATATTTGGCCTTATGGTGTGACTTATACGGTGTTTGATATTTACCCATTTATGTGATATTGTTTTTCTGGAGTAACATCATATAATTACCATCAAAGTTTCTAGTTCATGCTTATGGACCTATTTTTCTTATTATGGATTTAACATTTATTTATGCTCTTTTTAGCCAACGCAAATGTTTAGCTTCTCTTACGAACTTTATATTAACTATTCAACACTCATTGACTTGTTGTAAAGGTTATCTTGGACTTTAAACATTTTATTATTTAGTTATCATGTAAATTATCTATATTCTCTTAAGAATGAGAATTCAAATTCGGAATAATATCACCTCGTAGGTAAATAGAGGGATAGGCAAGAATTTCCTTGAGAAGGCCAATACCGATTTCAATGTCTTTCCTCTCGAACTAATTCTTCTTGGATTGTCATAGATCAGCTTTTAATATTGAGTGCTTTGAATGTACTATACGGTTTGCTTTCCAAAGCTTTGCTTTGGTGTAAGATGAAATGTAATAGTTTGCTCATCTCTTCATTGTAATTATATCCTTGAACTTGAGACTTACTTTAATTATGGATTAACTATTTAAGATATTAATAATTCAATTGATGAAAAATTAAAGGAGATATTCAGCACTAATTCAGAAGAAAAAGTTAGGAAACCATTTGATAATAAACAGGAGGCTAGCAATTTAGTAAGTCATATGATGATAAGAAAGCCGAGATTCCATCTTTTGACAATAAGAGATCCATTATTTCCTCTAACAATAAGAAGGTCAAAAAACTATCCAATAACAAGAAATCTAGAATTCCATCTAATAATAAGAAGTTCGAAAACCATCTGGTAACTGATGAAAGAAGACAAGAAATCCATATCTGGTGATAATAATAGAAGACCAGAAATGCATATCCGGTAATAGTAATAGAAGTCTGGAAATTTCTATTTGGTAGTAATAGAGGGCTAGAAATTCAGTCTAGTAACAACATGAAAGCTCGAATTACACAAGAAAATCAAAAGTTCAATAGGAAATTAAAAAATCATCAGTAAAACCAATAAGAAAACCATGAACCCAAATAATAATAAGAAAATTAGAAAATCAGCAATTCAATCAAAAGTCTCAATCAGAAGCTTGTTGGAGTTTCATCTGATAATAAGAGTGGTCTAGAAATTCATAAGGAAACCAGAAATCCAATGGAAAACCAAGAAAACCAATTATAGTTAACAAGAAAACTAGGAATCCATTTGTCAGAAAAATCAGAAATTTAATAAAAAATTCATCTCTGTTTTACAATAAACAACTCATAATCCATTCGGAGGCAAAATAGAATCAGAAAACCATCCAAGTTTCAATAATTTGAAACCGAATCTAAAAAACAATCTACAGATCCAAGAAATATTGAAGTGTACAAAAACAGATAATTTTATCTGAAGAAAGTGATCGAATCAACCAAGAAGGTATCATCTCCAATTAGAGGGAAAATTATATAGAGCTCACTAATCAAGAAGATTAGGCTATTGCTGAGGAAGTTCATCATCTTATGGAAGAAAACAAATCAAAAGAAAATATACAGAGCAGTTTAGAGGAGTGATAAAAGAATATAACAGTCTTTGAGTCTGAAACCCCTTCAGTTTCAAACCCTTGTTTAATTACAAACATTAATTATACAACAATTAATAAAGTCCCTTAGCGATGTAACAATCAGGATCTCAATTAGATCGTAGAGAAGGCCCCTCTACCGGAGCATGCTGCAATAGTTGAGGACATTGACTCAGCTATGCCTCACACTGCTAGTCAATTTGACATTTCACTGATCAAAGTTCCAGAAGTAGTGAATGTTGGAACTGAATCAAAAATGGTGGATGCTGCTGATCAATTTGATATATCAGAGCTGCACATCCCAAATGTCAAGGCAATTGGTAAGAATAAGGGTAATAGAGAGAAAAAACTTTTAAATAGAAGTATATTTCAATTGATCCATATTGGAATGAAATGACTACTAGGCTTAAAGCTAAAAGTGTTAAAAACAAAAGAAGAGGTAAGCGCACTACAGCGTCCGGTACTATCTAAATTTTCTTTTATATTTACTATATCTAATTAATGTCCATTATTGCTTGGAATGTTAGAGGAATGAATTCCCCCGCAAAACAAACTGATATTCTATATATGTTAAGTGTTTATAAGCTTTCTATTATAGCCCTTATTGAAAACAAATTGAATGATGATAATTTTGAAAAGTTTTGTTTAAAACCGTCTAGCAATTGGATATCTATTAATAATATGATTGTGGCTGTAGAGGCAGAAGTATAATTATTTGGGATTCTGATGTTTGGGCTAATTTGAATGTTAATAATGATAAACAATATATAGACTGTCAATTTAAAAATATTGGGGTTTCTCTTTGCAAATCACTAGTGTTTATGGCAGTAATCTTGAAAGTTAAAAAAATGGTATGTGGTGTAAATTAAAAGCCTTGAACTTAATTTATAATTTTCCTTGGCTTATTATGGGTGATTTTAATACTTATTTGCATGCTTCTGAAAAATATGGAGGCAATTAAATTCCTCAAAGCAAATTAGATAGGTTAATTAAATTTTTATTAGAGACTGGTCTACTATAACCAAATATAAGTGGCAATAAATTTACTTAGAAATCTGGTTTGAAAAAAAATATTCATTGTAAAATGGATAGGATTTTAATTTAAAAAAATTTCAAACATTTTTCCTAATTTTATGTTCTACACTTGAACAATATACAAGTGACCACTTTACTTATCAATCTATTTCAAAATGTAGACTTTGGTAACAAAATTACTCCTTTTAGATTCAAAAATGGTTGGGTTTTAGAAGAAGATTATAAAGCTCTGAAGCAAGGCTGCTTTAATTTTTCGTGTAATGGTACTAAGCAGTATCAGTTTAGCATGTTTTTGAAAAATGCTAAAAATAAATTGAAAATTTTGAATAAAACTAATTTTTTGAATACAAACAAGTTGGTTCTTCAGAGAAAGGAAGGGAAATTGTTACAAGATCTTGCTAATAAAAATCCAGAGGATGTAAGTATTGATAAAAAAAAATTACTAATCTGAAAAACCTTTCCACGGAGCTTTATATAAATACAGTCAATGCTAAACAAACACTAAGGTAAATTGTCTTACTCTAGGTAATGGCTGTACCAAATTTTTTCATGCTAAAATGAACAGCAGAAAACATATAAATAACATAGGCAATGTTATAGACAATGCAGGTAATCTTTCTAATGCATATGATAAAGTGGCTAAAAATGTAGTTGATTTTTATGACAAGTTATATTTTTCCGAGGCAAATGAAGAAAAAAATTCCTTAAATTATTTGTAAAAATATTCCGAATGAAAATGCATCTAAAATTTTACTTGGTCCGGTCACTTTTGAAGAGATTAAACATATTATTTTTAATGCTGGCGATAATACAAGTCCTGGACCTGATGGGTTTAATGCAAAATTCTATAAAAATCACTGGAAAAGTATTAAGGGTCAGGTCTTTGAAGTAATTAATGAATTTGTGGATAAAGGTAAGATTCTTAGAAGCATTGGTTATGCTTTTATTATTTTAATTCCTAAAAATAAAAACCTCACTTGTATTGATGATTATAGACCCATTTCTTGCTGCAACTTTATTTACAAAATTATTGCTACTTTGTCAAGTAATAGAATAAAAGTATTTTTGCCTTTTCTTATTTTAGAAAATCAAAGTGCTTTTGTGCCAGGTAGATTTATTTATGAGAATTCCCTTTTAGCATATGAAATGGTTAGAAAATTTAATAATAAAATTTGAGATATTGTTTTTATTAAGGTAGACTTGCAAAAATCTTATGACAAAGTTAATAAATATTTCATTTATCATATCATGAGATGTATAAGTTTTTCTAGCAGTTTTGTGATTTGAATTTTGAATGTATTAATACCCCTACTTTTCTATACTTATTCAAGGTAAACCAGAAGGTTTCATCAAAAGTAATAGGGGTATTAGACAAGATGATACATTATTACCTTATTTATTTACTATGGTCATGAAATATTTTTCAATCTTAATGGAAATTGAAGCTATCAAGGACAATATTACCTTAATTAATAAAGTTTGGCCTTGTATTAACCAACTTATTTATGTAGATGATCTTATGGTTTTTCTTAAGGCAAACGGAGTTAATGCAAAAACTATTAAAAAAAAATTGAAAATCTGTAGAATTATGCAGGGTTACAACTTAATGTATGTAAAGTAAATCATACTTTAGGTTACATAGTAGACATAAAAAAGAACTTTTGATGCTCTACATATTGTAGAAGGGAGTCTTCATATTAAATATTTGGATCTGTCTTTATCTGTTAATCAGATAAAAGACTCTGACTGCTCTATGCTTCTAGAAAAAATTCAAGAGATAACGAAAACTTGGTCATGCAAACTACTTTCTATTGCAAGTAGAATGGAACTCATAAAAACTGTTGTATATGCTATCATTTTGTATTGGTTAAAAACATACCATATTACAGCTGCATCCATTAGAAAAATAGAAAGTAGATGTGCTGATTTTTTATGGTAGGGGTAAATATCATAAAATTAACTGGGATAAAGTTTGTAGGCTTAAAAAAGAAGGGGGTTTTGGCATTAGCATGAATGATCTCAGTTTAACTTATCGTTTAAATTTTTTTGGAGATTTATTAATGCAGATTCACTATGGGCCGGGTGGATAAGTCTAAATACCTTAAAAATGATAATTTATGGAATATATTGCCAAAGGGAAATCAATCTTTATGCCTGGAAGCAAATTTTAACATGCAGAAATATTGACAAATCTTTATTAGAAAGTAAATTTAAGCTAGGTGAAGAGACTAGCTTGTGGTTTGACCCCTAGCTTAAAAATGAATCTTTCATAAAAAAAGGTGGATGGATAACTCAGTCATTTGTGGTGGTTCTAATGCAACAGTATCAATGATCATTAGGGGCAATCAATGGAAACCACAATTACATCCAATTACTAATTCACATAAACATGATATTTGCAAAATTCCTCTTGATCTTACTGAAGATAGTAGTTACTGAAAATGGAAAGCTAGCAACAAAGAGAAGTTCTCTTTTAAAGCTACTTGGGAAGTTATCAGAAATAAATTGCCCAATTTTTAATGATATCAATGCATATAAAATAAAGTGAACAGTCCCAATATAACTTTTTGTACATATTTTGCTATAAATAACATACTGCTAACTTGATATAAAATAAATAAATGGGGTAATCTAACAAATTCACTTTGTTCCTTATGCAATTTAGTAGATAAAAGTGCTAATCATCTATTTTTTGAATGCACCTATTCTTATTTTATTTGGAGTCGCATTTAAACTATACTGGGTATTCCGAATAATGGACATATGGATCTCAAGCATGCAATTCAACATATCAACAACAAATTTAAGTCTAAATCTACTGACAGAGACTATGCTCATATTTTTATTACTACTGCTGTCTTTCATATATGGAAAGAAAGAAATCTTAGAACTCATAATAAAGCTAGAATGAATAAAGAGCAGAAATGGTTATTTATCGAGACCGACAGTAGAATGATCCTCCAAAAATAAAATAAAAAGCTAAAGATCAAACCAAGTTTGATTTTTTAGTTGAAGAGTGGAGCATAGAAGCTGGCAGCAAGCACTTAAAGCACTTTTTATCTCATTCGAAAAACTTCCAGACTAATCAGCGAACTACTTATTTCAGCATGGGCAATCGAGACGTGATTGCTGGCTGTGATGTTATTCTTGGGAAGGAATTAACAGATCTGAGTCGCGATGACATCAGATCTGTTAATCCTTCTTTGATCTCCTCGTACCAGAAGAACTATAACTTCAACAAAGACACTAAAGGGATGAGAGGAGGGTTTAATGACTGCTTATCATACTATCGTAATGGGAGAGAGGGAAAGCTAGCGGAGTTAAAGATGGAGACATAGATTTGTAGAATTTGATTATCCTCCGCCATCATGGAGGAGTTTGATTTGTGGTGTTTTGGTTTGAGTTATGTCGGCGTAACCTAATTAGAGTTATTTGTATTATAGGCTGTTCGGGTTGGAGAGTCTATATCCGACCGAAACCGTTTATGTTTTTGGGCCCAACCCGTTTATCTCTATTCAAAAAAAAAAACCGCTTCCCATACAAAATGTTCTTTTCTTATAAAATTTTCTTTTGTAACATGTGATAAAGTACATTTTTCGAGCTTTGCCTTTATCCTAAAACCACACTAGATAGACTCTGTTTAAGAATGATCTATTACAATTCACGAAAGATTAATTATATTAATATGTGGAGATATGTTCAATTTTGGTATAATGTATTTTACCTCAAAAACAACCTTACAACTGATGTCAAAAATTGTAAATTAAATTAATGTATCAACATTTTCCCAATAATTTTGAGTAATCATTGTTGTACATAATTAGGATGAAAAATGTGACATCTCAGAGGCATTAAATAACCCTCCAGTAATGTAGATAACTTGAATAAATCGTGCATATCTCACTTGTATCCTACTCACATCTACCAAATCATGTACAAATAAATGTAGCAAGCAACATTAAAAATAATAAAAAAATAATGCATGACAGTAACAGCAATTAACAAGGAGGCATATCCTTAGGCCGAGGCAACATACGAGATTCTTGATCAATACCATTTCTCACTATGAACACAGTGCTCATTCCCCATGTCAGATGCCTTTCAAAGTGACAATGCATGAACCAAACTCCTACAAACATGTATTCACATAAAAATCAGCCCAGAGAAAATAATAATATCAATATATTAGTGAGAGCCATACAATATATATGTACCTGGATTTGTTGCTTTGAATCTAATAGCAGTCCATCCACTCTTAGGAACTCCGACCGTGTTCCTCTTCTGCGGATCGATAAGATTATACTTCTCAGGATCCTTCGCCTCATCAAAATTTCCAAAACCTTTCCCAACAACATAAAACCGATACCCATGCAAATGTAAAGGATGATACTCACTCCCTAACAAATTAGTCCCTTGCAGCACTATTTCCACATTAGTCCCATAATCCAAAACTTTCACCTCCGTCCCCACTCTCGGTTCTAACATTGTTGGTGGCAAGCTATCACCTGTAAAATTGAAGGGCACCAGGGGCCTATTTGGAAAATTCACTCCAAACACGCCACTGATGTTCTTATAGTAAGCTTCCAAAACATCAACACTAGAAGGAGCTACAAAGCTTATGTTGTTAAGACTTGCAGTCAGTCTACTATGTCGTGGCCCTACACATGTTTCATTATTTGGACATACATGTAGGTTCATTGCAACACTGATAACTATGCGTTCTTCTACTTCAGTTGGTACATTGACTGGATGATCTTCGCTTGCTAAGGATCGAAGTCCCGAGGTGAACTTCTCTATGGTGTTTGTATCATTTAGATATGGAAGTGATGGTGATAGTGGAGACTTATCTGATTTAGTTTTCGAGTACTGTAATAAAGCAGTGGCAGATATGTTAGGGAAGCTGTCTTGTACTACACTGCTGTATGCACTTACAGCAATGTAGTAAGTGTTGATGAAAGGTTCTGGCTTGGTTTCGAGTAGAACATCAATGGTTTGACCAGGGTTTATTATGATGTTGGTTGTGATGAAGGGTTTTGTGTAGCTTGCATCGATTGCTACTACTGTAACATGGTGGCCTCCTACTGCAAAGAAGAGAGAGCTGTGCAGGGCTGCGTTTATTATTCTTAGAAGGTAGGTTCTGCCTGGTTCTACGCTTATAGTATGTCTATCTGCACAGAGAAAAATTGGAAATGTGAGTTTATATACAGTGTATCTGCACAAGTACTATAAGGTATGTTTATAACCATTTTTGGAGCAAGGGTAGAGATCTCCTGGTTGGCCATTGATAGTGTGGCTATCGGCGACAATGCCTAGACCACCTGTTTGGATAATATTTTCGAGAAGAACTTTTGTATCCTTCTTCCACCATTCACCTAGAATTTGTCAGCGTAGGATATTAACATTAATCATGTGTACTTCCAAAGCAGTTACTGATATTAAGATTTGGATCCCACTCAGTCTACTTGAAAACACATGAACCTTTTGACTAAACTCAACTGGTACATTTTAGCATGTGCTAAAGTGCATCAACTGATATGATCATTATTGATCTAGTGACCTACATTTTTGAGTGATTTTTGCTTAAGTACTTTTCCACAGAAGTAAATAATTCCATCCTTTGATAATATATCATCTTGGTTTTTATTACATTCAAATAGGACAGCAATCTAATTCTAGTCTGGTGCAAAATCAGGACAGGTTCATTTCTAATGTTTCAAGACATTTGATGAAAGATCTGATGATTCAGTATTGGTGTTGTAGGAATGATTAATGTTTGATTTAATGCCTAATTGCTTTAAGTCATTCCATCTTTGACCTATAGAGCAGAAAAATGAAGGAAACAATGTTTTTGCAATAGAACAAAGGATATAAATCCATCAAATGTTTATTAAGTTGTGTAGAGGTCTGCCCCCTTTCTCGCATAAAAGATAAAACATTATACAAATACAACTAAGGAGGAAAGGAGGAAATTATTACCAAGAATAATAGGAAATTCTTTATGGGGTTCAGAGAAAGGAAAACGAGAGCCAATTTGAGGATGTATAGTAATAGCTCCGTGAATGGTAGCTCTATCCCAAGCACTATGGGCATGCCACCAAAGTGTTCCTTCTTCATCGGAGAATATTATCTTATATGTGAACATTGATCCTGATTTTATCGGGCATTGTGTTATGTAGGCAGGTCCATCGTGCCATGGATTTCTAGGTTGATTAACTCCATGCCTAATAAAATTTGGTATAAAATATATTCTTGTGTTAATTCTACAGATACATATAAATTCATGTAGAGATAAATTAATGGTGAACTATACGTAGAACACTTACCAATGTATGGTAACATTATCATGTCCATGGTTGTACACTTGTACTATTGCCGTGTCGCCTTTGCGAACATTAATTGTTGGTCCTGGAAATTTTCCATTCACTGTTAAGATCTTCTTTGTGTGGCAAAGTCGGGTGTAAGTAGCTTCTTTAATCTACAATTAAGAGTCAGTTTTAGTTATACTTTACGTAATATAAGATAAAATATGATAGGAAATATTCAGAAAAAGGTAACATACCATAAAGGTATAATGACGAGTCTCAGATTGAACTGTACTCACAAGGAGTGCAATGAAAACAATAACACCAACAATTTGCATGACTACGTGAACCTTCAAATGTGTAATGATATGTACTTCCTAGTCCTGGACATGAGTTTATATAAGAAGTGAAGCTGAAGATATTAAATTACTGGAAGAATGGCCTTTAGTGATGAAAATTAAATGATTATATCCGTTTTATTGTGTTGGGGATTTGTATTATTGGCGGCCAGATATTTATTCTTTGGCAGTTGCAGGACAGACAAGTGATTAAAGCTAATAATTAATAGGCCTGGTTCAGGTTTTAATCAAATAGCGAATAGGGACCAGTTCAATGTTAGGTTGTCAATTTAGCATTAAGTGTGTAGGAGCGGGATGCAAAAAAGATTAAGAAAAGTCTCAGGCTAACAAAAATAATAAATGTTGAATGGTATACAAATAACATTTTACATGGAAATACTGTTTGCTACAACTTTCCTAAAGAAGAAAACTTATGATTGTCACATAGTTCTGATTCTCATTGGCATTTGACAAATGGTAATATAAAAGCATTCACAGCGTTTGTCATCTTCTATTGTTCGAAGAATTGGATTTATTTAGAAATAAGGTAGCATTTGGTGCAAACTCATCAGATTTAGCATGTCAGGAGCTTTCAGCCTGCATGGGTTTTCTTGATGCAGATTAATTGTGCTAAGTTTAAGAACTAGCCAACAATAAAAGACTAGTTCTTTGGTTGCAGAAGTAAGTGGCAAAAGGAAGAGACAGCTGAGCTGGAAATGGTCCTGCAGAAACCAGGCAACTTAAAGTAACAATTTATGTACGCTAGAACCTGCCAATAAATCAAATTTCAGTTCACGCAAAGCAATTTTTTTCAAGAGGTAAATTGGATTTTACTGCTGTGAAAAGGTTACATTGCAATGCAATACAAAGAACAAACTATGTGTAATGATAGTAAAATAGAAGAATTTGAGAATTTCTCATTCATCTTTAACACTTTTCAAGCTTGTTCATGCTTGTCTCATGGTAATTAAAGTTCTCTTATTATCTCTACGTCGCTAAACACTTCTTCATATCTCTAACAGTATTACAATCATTTTCTATTTTCTAAAAGCATAGCTCTGTAATTTGTAACCTTTTTAGAGCAATATAAAGATCAAAGCCCCGTGTTTCTGTTATTTTACTGCATTTACTACACTCCTATTTGATTTATTGTAGCAACTACTTCTCTAAGATACACTCAGCAATTAAATATCTTCACAAACCAACGTAATTTCGAGGTTGACGAATAAAATAATCAACATTTTGATGTGGCGGGTCAGGAGCAGTGGTGGGGGAGCAACAGCGGTAGTGAGAGGTGGTTTGTTAAAGAGAGGCCGCAGCCTGGAAATAAATCGCAATTTGATGTCCTTGGGGCTGAATTTTGTTTTCATTGTCCTAACGACTAAAAATAGACAAAGTTTATCCTTCAACCAATTCTCCTATTATGTATAAAATTCACATCCACATTTATTACAACATAAGATGTTCTGTAATGAAAATAATGAAGTTATCATTATTAATTAATTTAACATGTTAAATATTATTACATGTAATTTTATTAATCAAAACAACTTGCAAATATATTCCATTACATACGAAGTTAAATATAGGACTTTTCATTATTTGCTCTCACAATCCATCTCAAACACTATACTGAGTTCCCTTTATTTAAGACTCATTTTCCCTCTTTAATTATTTATGTCTTCAAATATTATCCTTTCAATTAATGGTTCCCCCTCAACTTAGCTTATTCTTATCAGCTTTTTTGAATGTATTCATTAAGCTTGGGCTTCATTCATTATTCATCAATTTCCTAATTCCTTAGTCCATCTCCCTAATTAAACAACACCCCATGTCCAAAATTAATTTCAGTAATCATTTCAAATATCATCGTTTTTTTTTTTCTTTTCAATATGTTTAATCTTTCTCTATTTTACGAGAAAAGTTAATGTATACTATTTTCAATGTCATTAGATAATGGATCTTCCAACATCAGTTAAGTTTATCGTTTTTTTTATTTTGCTATATCTTCATAGAATTTGATCTTTGCTAATTGATTTGGCTTTTGTTTTTTCCAGTTGCAACTTTTATGCTGTTAGGTATGATGTCATAAATATCATATGAAGTTGTCTGAATTCAAGAACAAAAAAAATGATGCAAGCGAATAATTTGAGGGCTTCGATATTTTCTCATAGATTTCATTTGATATATCAATGAACAATTTCACTTTTTGTCTATAATACCTTTTTGATTAAACTTATATCTTAATTTGTACATGATTATAGATTACAACTGATAAATGAATTGCAAAGCTATGTGCAGGGAAAGGTAATTTTATTCCATGATCATCTATTATACAAAATCTATTACACAGACACAAAAGAGAATATTGACCATTTGTATACTATGTTCATAATTCATCTCATCTGAAGTATCAATAATTTAAGGGATTATTAAAATTTACACGTTTATACTATAATTTTCATATATCTCAAATATTAATTATAGCATTAAGCGCTATAATACACCATTAATTTCACATAACCACCTTTTATTTATGTATTCCATGTTACATACATACATACATACATACATACATACATACATACATACATATATATATATACATACATACATACATATATACATATATATATCTTTTCAATATCTGCTCTCACATTCCATCTCAAACTCTACACTGAATTCTTCTCTGTTTAAGGCCCATTTTTCTTTTTTATCCTCTTAATTATTTAACCTTTGTCTTCATATATCAACTGATGTATTAATGGTGTCCCCTCAACTTATCATTTTCTTATCAGCTTTCTTTAATATATTCATTCATAAAGCTGGGCCTTCATTCATAATTCATTAACTTTCCAAATACATAATTAAATAACAACCCACGTCCAAAATTAATTTCAACAATCATTTCAATTATCATTGCATTTTATTTGTTTCCTTAATTCGATATCTTTAATCTTTCTCAATTTTACGAGAAAAGTTAATGTATATTATTTCCAATGTAATAAGATAATGGATCTTCAAAAATTAGTTAAATTCATCTTAATTGTTTTATTTTGCTTTATCTTCGTAGGATTTGATCTTTGCTAGTTGTTTTAGTTTTGGTTTTTCCAGTTGCAACTTTTTTGCTGTTAGGTATGATGTCATAAATATCATATTGAAGAGAACAAAAAATGATGCAAGCGAATAATTTGAGGGCTTCAATATCATTTTCTCTGAGATTGTATTTGATATATCGGTGAATAATTTCACTTTTGTCTACTTACTATTTTGATTACAATTATATCTTAATTTGTATAGGACTATAGGATACAATTGATTAATGAATTGCATGGCTCTTTGTTGATGAAAGATAATTTCATTCCATGATCATCTGTTATATATAAAATCTATTCTACTATATATGTATATGTATATGTATATGTATATGTATATGTATATGTATATGTATATGTATATCTGTATAAGAGAATATTGAACCATTATATACTTTTTTCACAATTCATCTCATCATGTATATTGAAACCTCAATGATTTGATGGAATATTAAAATTTACATGCTTATACTTTCATTTTCGTATATCTTAAATATTAAAGATAGCATTAATGGTTGTGATACACCATTGATTTCACGTAACCTCCTTTTCTTTATGTATTTCATTCCTATTGTTCTCCATTAAAAAAATAATTAACGCATGGTTTTTGGCTTACTATCAACTAATTTTGTTTAATTTCTTATTTAAAATTGAATTTTTGTTTGTATATTAAAAAGAATCTTTGACCCTCTATATACTCTTTTCGCAATTCATCTCATCATGTATACTAAATTCTCAGTGATTTGAGGGATTATTAACATTTATAATTTCATTTTCATACATATTATAAATATTAATCGTATTAGTAATGGCTATTATGTCGAATCACCTTTCTAGTCCTTGGGAACAACACTTGATACACACTCGGTATTCTTGTGTCGTTGCGCAAGCATCTAAAAGATAAGTTGTCTTGGGGTAAAATGAAGAACAGAACAAGATTAAACAGATAAAACTCACATCGAAATGGTTACATATAATACAAAAAGGTTACTCCTTATAACGAGTTATTAGAGTTTACATCTAACAAATTTGCAGCTATATATTTCAACTTTTCATTTTTACATATAAAACACAGTAACATAACTATATAGTGGAAATAAATAACTAGATAACTAAGGAGCCGCCGGCTCGATCACCATCTTCAAATAGCTCTAAGAAAACCTGCTATTCTAGGACTACCCAAATATAATTGAGTACCTGGGAGTTTAGGAAAAATGAACAACTCGGATCAGACCAAATGTCTGGTATGAGTAAAACTCTTAAACAATAGGAAGTGTATTCAAACAATAACATGCAAGACTATGTCGCTAACGCGGAATAGATTTTCTCCAACATAAATAACCACCAAACATAACAAAAATGAAAATAAACAATAGGGAACAAATCCAAACACAGAGAATAGGCATAATTAGTATAACATTCATATTTATAAGAATGAAAATAGTCTGAATAAAAATCCAAATTGGACAGAATTGATATAAAAAGACAACAGTCCAAACACGACAGAATGGACTAAATAAGATAACTATCCAAACTCAATATAATGGACAAAACCAATAATTAAACTCTTCGAAGAGTGATTGACTCTTCCCGTTGTAATTAAAGAAAACAGATTCAAATGTTCGAACTAAATAAAAAAAGGAAATTTTTTTCAACAACGACTAGGAGGGTGCGCCCCTTTACCAAAAGTATACCTCTAGAAATATACTTGAGAATTTTGATGGCTCTCGGAAACCTCCATGACGGTCCCCAATAACTGTTACCGAGAATCCGAGTACTTCACATCCCAATGCCCAACACTGAGTCCAATCTAGAGTGGATGTAATAATACCCTAATAGGAGCAACCCCATATAGCTTAGCCCTCACTCCCTCTTTTTTTAGTCATTTCCGACAAAGAATATCAAAGTTCAATGGAGCAACACATCATCTTAGAATGACGATAATAAAGAAGCTGTAGTAACCGATAGTTGAAAAACCAACTATCGAGAATATAAAACGATTGTATATGGAAATTAAGTCTTATATACTTATCACCACTCATCGAATTCCAACTTATACTATTTCTTGGTTAACAATAATATCGGACAAGTCAAGATAGTGTTATCTCAAAGTCATATCTCATGATTAATCTTATCTTTCGAGATAGTGATAAGTCTACTTCCTTGACGTTTACTGCTAAGTATGCGAATAAGTCATTCCCAAATAAGTGATTCACTTTACAAAAATTAATTCATTTCCATAAATGAATTAAATTTTTTCTTTTAAATACCATAAATCGTGCTTGGCCTCACATTACAAGTATTAGCTTTAAAACACTTTGTTAAAAGAGTTTACTAACTTCAAAACGTCAATTTAAAATGGTTTTAATAACTTAAAATATCCTTTTAACTTTTAACTTCATCACATAATTTTATTTTTGAACTTCAAATGTATTTAAATAATAAAAAGGGTAAACCAATTTTAAACCTTATTAATTCAATTAATTAGTAAAATATAATTGATTAAATTAATAAATAAATAATTAACTATCATTATTTAAATGATTTACAAAGTCTAAACATCTTTGTTACTTTGATAAATTCACTTTGAAACCTCATAAATTAAGTTGATTAATTAACTCCAATAACATTTAATTAGAAGGGTAAATCACCTTTAAAACATCATTGATCCAATTAATTAATAAATTCAAATTAAATTAATTAAGTTAATTCTCACTATTCAAAAATGATTTATTAGTTATAAGCATCAATATACGAAATATTAATTAGAGTTAAAAGAAGTTGATAAATTTAAAAATCATTTACTAAAATGATTTATTAATTTAAAAGCAACATTAGCAAATTGTTTAATTAACTTTAATCCATCATTATTAAATGATTAATTATCTTTAAACAACATTAATTAAAATGATTAATTAGATTTAAACATCATTAAGTAAAATGATTAATTAATTTAAACAATCATTAACCAAGTAATTAGTTAATTTGAAACACATCATTAACTTATATTAAACCTCAATCCTTATTAATTAAATTAAATAATCAATATTAAAATGGTTAATTATTTTTGAAAACATCATTAATTAAAATCTTTCTTAATTTGTAAAACAATTTCAAGCACGAAATCGTGACAAAACGATTTCGATAAAAGATGATTTTCTAAAAGCGCCGATATAGTGACTATCACTATACGAGAAGTTCGACAAACAAACTTATGACATTAGTAATACAACCAAACATAACATAGCCATGGTTTTAGCACAACACACGGTAAATACTGATGATACAACATGTAATAAGTATTTACGAATAATAATATTAACTTTAACTACCAACTTTTCATATAGGTAACCACATGCTTATTTACTTTCAAATGCGACAATTTTTTCAAAGCATGAAACAAATAAAGAACCAAGCCAACACTTCGCATATACAACAAGCATTCATAGGCTATTAACATTAACATTAACATAGTATAAACTTGGTTTAAGAAGGCGTAGTCTTACTCACCGAATGCTATCCAAACTCTCGGTAACTTGGGGTATGACTTAGCACTTCCATTCCTAAGAAAAATATGGAGTCTCGGGCTTTTAATACACTAGGTAGGCTCAGCCTTGAAAGAAGAAGGAAGTGAAACTTTTTTGGTAAGGTGGAGTGATTTTGGATAATCATCGAACTCTAAAAAATGAACTCGAAAATAGATCATTTCCAATGAGTTTTTGGACTAGTCTCACTTGGATTTTGTAAAAGTTGTAAAGAGGAAAGTTTTAGAAAATAATTTTCTTTACAATTTCAAAAGAAGAACCACTCAATTACAATTATATTGGAAGAAGATTCGGTCAAAAGAAGAAGGACCATTTTCGGACTTGAAATTCTGGATCCAAAAACACTCTGTAAAAATTGATATTTTGACATAGCCATTCACGAAATTTGAAGAAGTGACCAAGATAAAAGTTGTAGCCACTGGAATTTGGCATGATTTGGAAAAAAACTTCATTTGGAACAATTGTGAGAGAGATTTGATCGGTGGAAGAAGAGGAAAATTTAGGGAGATAAAAGGTTATTTATAAGCAAGTGAAAATGTAAATTACCTAAACACCCATCATCATTTACCCTCCATGTTGTTTTGCCACCTCATACCCCCTACCACACATGCTATTTCAGCCTCCATCTTGTCACCCACCCCTCCTCATGTCAAAGAAAACATGTTTAAACATTTTTTGTACTCGAGTCACCGAAGTGTCAAATCATGTCTTTTAAGGCATCTTTTAGTATATACATGTATGTACTTAAGTATATATACCTATGTACATACCAATATACACCAACTAATTTGCATTGTTAACCATTTAAATGTTGTTTCAAATATAAATAAGGCTCACAACATTTCAAACAACTTCTATACAATGAAACGCCGAAAATTCGAGAAACGAATTTCGGTCACATTTTCATTTTTCATCGAACTAAATATTTTTGTAAACTAAATTTGGAAACTATTTTATCTACAATATTGATTATTTAAAAGAGTTTTTATTTTAATTATAAACTATTATTTTAATATTTAAAATTAATCGAATATTTAAAAATTAATGTGTGAAATTCGGCATCTTTACACTCTTCCCCTCTTAAAAGAATTTCGTCCCCGAAATTTACCACAATTCTATCATAGAAAAAAACTATCCTGAAAATCTAACACATTAATTATACATAATTTATCCAGCTAAAACTAGTATGATATAAATCTATATACAACCAAATTCAGAGAATACCCTAAAATAAAATACTGCACATCCAATCATGTCAAAAGGAAAATTTAAAACTAAATGCATGGGCTCTTATATTCAAAAATTTATTTTCAAATTTCTTTGAAAAGAAACGTATTAAAACCAAAAAAATTAACTAGGAGGAGGTCCTCCTAGCAAAACATGTAAAAACTCCAGAATCAAAACAACGTGGAGCATCCAGTGATATTCCAGTTCCTCCAAATACAACAACTAGAGTGAAAAATTATTATCTCTTTCCATTTTTTTCTCTTCCAAAATCACGTTTTCAAAAACACCAAGATTTAAGTCCCAATAAAAAATAATTCAAAAACCTTGGCTTATTTTTTTTTGACATTATAAACTATGGTATATAAGACCACACAATCGATCAATCAAATTCAATTATGTCAAATCAATCATATTCCATAAAGGAATACACTAACACTATCATTCATTCAAATTCCATAAGGAAAAATTCTAACACTCAACATTATTCAAAATGGCAAAAGATTAACAACAAAGTCCTAACTTAGGTTCAAAACATTCTTGAAGCCCAAGTTATAGATAATTATCTAAGCGTACCATTATTTGCTCATTAGCCTCTGGTTATTGCATAGAAGATTATCCAATCTTACTCAGACAAAATTGAAAGTTATACACTAAAATTATTGGTTTCTTAACTACACCAATCTTTCTAAATCACATATATTTGCATTTAATATTTTATCCAGTACCAAAATTGTTTATGAATTATTTCATAAATTTTCATCTAAGTTTAAAAATATTTGATAAATTCATTTCTTTATAAACACCAAATAATAACTTATTCCACTTTATTTACTTTTATAATACCTTTCTAAATCTTAAGAGTGTATACAAAACACAAAATTTATTGTGATTTTCACTATTTAGGTGAAAATCAAATCAAAATTTGGGTCTTTTAAAACTGAGTCGACCTCTCAACCTCTTTAACATAGACTGTTAAGATGGACAATTTTTATGGGCTAACTCAAAATAACAAATAGTTTACACTGCTTTCATGTTTTAAACAAAAGCAATGATTTTAATAAAACAAAGTCAATTAAAACCTTCCTACCTTTTTACATTAAGGTGTTATAATGAATCATGTCTATGGACTAACCCAATAACACCAATTAGTTTACACTACTTAGATATTTAAATAATATCTATCATTTTGATAAAACAACGTTATCAAAACTTTCATACCTAATCTAACCTATTTACACCAGTGTTAAATTATCTCGTATATTATTTAATGGTAAATTTATTTATCAAAAAAATCTCTTATGAAAAATACTTTTAATTTTGGAAATCAATTCCCTTTTAGGGAACTTAAAGATTAAATACCCAGTTATAAATTTCAAAACTCATATTTGAAAGCATACTATTTTTTTATGAAATAACTTCAAACAATTTGTTTATTAAAACTCACTTTTAGTTCGTTTGGATTTGAATTCATTTTAATTGCATAATGATAAAGAGAATAATTTACTAAGTACTCCACAATGTTTGCTTAAGAAACATCTGATCGTCATTTAGAAGATTATTCATATTATCACAAAACTAACCAAAATAATCTTCTTTTGAATTATTCAAAGAAAAAACATTCTACTTAAATTTGTTTTTCAAAATATTTATACTTTTGAAATATTTTTAAATAATGACGCTATTACTTTTCACAAAATCTTTTGAAATCATTTTAAACAATTTCGGGATTTTAATTTTTCAAAAACTCTTTCAATGTTATTTGAAAAGGCAAATTTAGAATGCTAAGTGTGTTAAAACAAGTGTCAAAACAAATATCGTTTTAAACATTGTTTGCTAAAATCCTAAAACAATCTACACTTGGCTTTATTTATAAACAATTCCTTTTAAAAGATTTTCTCATTTGTAAATATCATTTATAAATTTAAACAATAGTAATCATCCCCGAGGATGATTTATAATATTCTTTTTAAAACTTAGGACTATATAAATTTTCCAAAGAAAATAAATCAAAGTTGAATTATTTTATTAAATTTAAATTAATATTACTTATCCTAAAAGATAATAAATCACATTTATAATATCTTTTATAAGTCTAAAACAGTATTAACCATCCCAAAAGATAATTAATCAAATTTACAATTTTCTTTAATAACAGATCAATTATCTTTAATAAAATAGTTAATTATTTCCGAAACACTTTCATCAAATCAATTAATTTATCTTAAATTCACTTATTAAATCACTTAACCAACTTAAAATATTATTTATCAAACGATTCATTAAATTCAAATAATCACTAATTAAAATGAATAATTACTTTTGAATATTATAAATTAAAATGGTTATTAATTTTCAAATATCATTAATTAAAATAATTACTTAAATTAAAGTATCATAATTTAAAATGATTAAATAAATCCAAATCTCATTAATCAAAAAGATTAATTAATTTTAAATATCATTAGTTAAAATGATTAATTAATTTAAAATATCATTAATCAAAATGATTAATGAATTTCAAACATCTACTTTTGTAAAAATACAAGCTCAAGTTTAAACACACATACAAGGGTTTAGGGGATGAAACTCAATAAATGACGATATAGCGAAAATTGTTATAATGACAATTTAATAGTTTAAATGGATTATCAAGATTAATTTCTATTATACATCCATTTTCCAAATGGAAAGTCAACTAAACAATCAATCAAATATATCTAATTATCATCAAAGAAATCAAAAATAGTTTATAGCATCACATATATGATATAACAAATTTGGATGTGAGTTAAACTTACATATAAATGATTCTCCTTTATTGTAATCTAATTTTCTCAAATATTCATCCTCTAAATTATTATTATTATTATTATTAGTCTTTTGCTACCATCTAGATTATATTAAACAATTTTGTATTACAAGTTTACTTTTAGGTTAACGTTACTAAAAGTTAACTTTTAACTTGACCCTTTCGTCGAACGCCTTATAATCAAACCGTGAAACTCAATTCACAAGGAGTTGATTCCAAGAATCCCTAATTCCTATTTACTTGACCTATATCTTACTAAGGAAAGTTCCTTATGAGCTATTCAATAATAGTTCATGCTCAAACTGGACGAGCATAACTAATCAAATCCAAAATGATAACCATAAAATATTATCATTTCTTAATCAACTCAATTATACAATTATATTAGTTTTGAAAATCAATCTTATATATATATGGAATATATTATTAGGTAAAATTATTGCATTTACCAATTTAAAACTATACTATATTGGTAGATCTGTTCAAATGTTTAGGAATCCCTACCAATAACGCTAATTGGATGCATCGACCAAAATTCATATACCACTCAATCGATCAAACAGTACAATATTTTTTTTTGTAACACTTGTAACGACCCTGGATTTTGGCAATATTATTTTAATAAGTATTTAATCTTATTTAAATAAAATACAAGCCTATCATTTTAAAAAACAAATAAGACTTTGGAAATTTTCCAGTTATTTATTTAAATATATATATATGTATTGTGAAGGAAGCTTTGATTTGAAAATTCAAAAGAAAATCTTTCAAAAATATTTAAAATAAATTTATCTTATTCACATTGAATTAAATTAAAATGTTCTACGTTATTAACATTTGATATAATATATATATATATATATATATATATATGAATGTAATATAGATAATAATGCTTGAAATAAAATCAATCTTATTTATATTTAATATAAGTATAAAATAACATATATGTTATAATTAAGTATTGGTGGTTTAAGCTTAAAATAGAAATAAAATAAGGATTTATTATTAAAAAATAGAAATAAATATATAAGTTAAATTATATGGTTACATGAAAACATAAAGTAAAACTCATCAGATAATTCTAGAAATATATAACCTATGGAATACATGTATAAGCAATGCAAGAAGACAAAATATTTACATACAAAATATCTATGTACATATAAAAAAAAATAGGGCTGTAGCTTATAGGGAAACATGGCATTTAATACTATCATCTTAGCACCAAAATAAAGTCATTACAAATGTGTGAAAATCATTTCAATTTTCAGGAAAAAAATCTTTGACCAAAATATTAGAAAACAGAGAAAAGATTGTACCAAAAGCTCCTACCCTGTAAAACTTTTCTCTATATATGCAATACTTCTGTTCTAGTTCGTTCATAACTTAGCAAGCCAGAAAAGAAAAGAAAAGTAAACATCACTATATTTACAAACTCAAATTCATTCAACAACAAAACAGGAAGGTTTAAGGGAAGATCAAAACTGCAGCTTTTAAAAACAGAATTTCTCTCTGTTCAAACATATTTCAGGTGAGTAAACATACTATTTTAAAATTTTAAATTTGTGTATTTGATTCATGGGTAACTTGTGCTTTGTTGTATATTTTTAAGTAAGAAATCCTGCACATATATGATTGTACTATGAATTCTTGTATGGTCTGTTCTTCCTTGTCCTTAGTTACAGAGTTGAATATGTAATCAAAGTCCAAGATATTATCATCCAACCTTTGTTAGGTTTAAGGTAACAAACAAAACAAGTTTGTTTAAGCTTAAATCATGGCCTAGAATTTGTTTGAAGCTTGATAGTGAAATATTGACTCTGTACATTCAATTTTACAATGAAAAAGAAATCATATGATTAATTCGAATTTTTTAAATTATTGATTCGATTATATAACTTGAATCAACATTCAAAGATAGGATTTTTAAAATTAATATGGTGAATTTTAGTTGAGTGCACAGAGTGCAATTCTTAGTCGAACCAAAAATGCTTTTTTACCAATTTCCATCGATCGAACAAATTTTGGAGGTTGAATTTATGCTTGAAGCTAGTTCGGCAATCGATGAAGATAAGAAAATTGCTAAATAATTTTTATATTGCAAACAATGAGGGAACAAGGCGAATTTGGGGTTTATGCTCGAGTTTTGTCGTGGTCTGGAAACGAGGTGATTTCGTCACCTCTTATGCATTGAGTTGCACGAGCTTCAAGGTAATGGTAGTATGGAGACTCGGTGAGGTAAGGCCGAAGTTGTTTCGCCTCAGGTGGACGGCGTGGATGGTGCGAAGCGAATTGCTGGGTGGAGTCAAGTTCCAGAATTTTGAACGAAAGCCCAAACTTCGATCTAGAATTTTTGGAGTCGAATTGATCTTTGTTTTAGATTTTAGTGTTTGTTCATGACTTTCTGGAGATAACGAAGTTCGTTGGAGCGCCGGCGAAGTGCCGTGCACGTGCACGGCAATGAATTGGTGTCTGGAAGATTTTGGTTCGTGGTGACTCGAAGGAGTGCTCGAGTAGGAGATGGCTTGGCTCGGGTTACTCATGTTCACGTGGAATTGAACAGCAGTTTATAACTTAACTAAAAAAAAGAAGTATGAGAAGAAGAAAGAGGGAGGGCTCGGGAAATAGGAGGAGAAACACGAGTTGTAACTCGAGTAAAAACTGGGTTTTCTCGGGTTCGGTTTCTCGTGCTTAGCATAATTAAATTTGAAGTTAATTATCTTAAACAATATTAAGTATTAATGATTTAGTTAGTGTTTGATAAATTTTAAGTTAAGAATTTATTACAAGTTTAATTATTTAAGAGAATACTTAAGAATGTTTTTAAATCTTAATTAATACTTTAATTTAGTAGTAAATTTAAGATAAGTATTAAACTTAATTAACATCAAAGTTCGAGCTAGTAATAGTTTAATTTCAAAGTTATTAGGGAAGATTTTTAAATGTTAAGCAGGAAGATAATTAAGATAAATAATAATTATTAATTAATTGTTTGAAAGGGTAATTAAGAATGATTAATTAATAATTACAATTAACGAAATAATTAGGGATTTATTAATTTGTAATTATAGATTGGTTAATTAATAATTAAGTGTCTAATTAATCTATAATTAAGAATTGTTAATTAGATAATTAAAGTTAATAAATAAATAAATAGTAGCTAACTAATTAAGTAATTAATTAAGGATTAATGATTAATTAATTAATAATCAAGGAGTAATGAATTAAGTAGTTAAGGTTTAATAAATTGATTAAGAAGTGATTATTTAATTAAATAGTTTGGAACATAATAATTAATTAACTGATGACTAATTAATTAAGTAGAATTAAGTGATAAATTCTTAAGTAATAAATTTTATTTAAGTTAATTAAATTAATTATACCATGAATGAATAATTCCTGTTTGAATGTTTTATAAGTAGAATATCTGAATTTGTGATATCTATTTGGTGATATTCTGTAATACTCCGTGATATGCCTTGATATATCTGTGATGACTGTGTAAGATTTATCTGTGATAAATGCTATGTGAATGCAAAGTGTTGAATTAAATTGTTTAAATTATTAAGCAACTTGAACTTTAAAATGGCGTTTAGATTTTGATGAGACCGGGATCGGGTGTCAATTGATTGTCCGAAAACCACATCGATCTAAATTAAACGATAGGTCGTGACATCTCAAGTGAAGATCGAGATGGTGTTTCAGAGTGCAAGGGTTATCGTCGTTAACTCTGAGAGTGATTCCAAAATGAGTATAAGGAGATAATGCCTTCGGTTTCGTTCGAACCTGGAACGAACTTGTATGGATTGAATGCTTTTAGAACATCGTCAGGTGGACGATGAGCATTCCAAGAAATGTGTTCTCTAAATGTAATAGCAGCCTCAAGCCTCATCAACCGGGAATGGCTAAAACAGGGGATATGCAGCAAGGTTAGGTGGACAGCACCCAAACAGAACGAGATATACCCCTGTCTAGATGTCCCTTTATTTCGTCTATGTGGGCAGTAGTTGGCCACAACTGTGGAGTTATCTTGTTCGAAACTGTTTAATAAGGAATGGTTCCGGCCTTGTGTTGTAGGGGGTCTGGAGTGATCCTCGGTACGGTGATCTAGGCCCCGTACTGTGACGGGTGGTACCCAGTAGCCCTGCCATTGATGAAAACTCATTTTTCCTACGAGACCCTACGATTTTGATTTGTATTACCCACTTTTGTGGCTAGTAGCTGAAATTTAATCATGTAACAATTTCGGCTATTTTCTATTTACTTGGAAACCCTAGACACTATTATAATATCATTGGATTTCCTATAAAATGATTTGGTTAGCATAAGGTAAAAACTTAGCCGTGTTTATGTGTGGGGAGTCTTACGTGATACCTTTATTTCAAATGGTTTCGAAGTTAAACAACTTTAACCCTTTTACTCATACCAAACCCATGTCTGACCCGAAGTTTATTTCTATTTTTCATAAACTCTTGGGTACTCAAATTTTTATGAGTAGCCAAGTGATAGGTTTTGGATTGTTGAGTTCTGGAGGAGCTTGGAGCAGAAGTCCAGACATACATATCTATCTAGTTCCGCTGTGTTAGTTGATGTATGTTGTATTTTAGGATCTATGTAATGGTAGATATATATATATATATATATATATATATATATATATATATATATGACTATCTTGTTGTATGATGTTATGTAACTCTGATATGTGTAAAACTATGTAATAATTATGTGATGTATTATATTTTGTTCCATTTCCGCTGTGAGATTCTGATGTTGTTATTATTTCTTTCTATCCTTTCTATTTCTATCTCTTTCTTTTCTTATTGATGATACATCTTTCTGTGGTTAGAAAGGTGGGTCGTCACAGTTGGTATCAGAGCTAGGTTGAGATAATACCTAGCTCTGGAATAGTATCTATCTTGAGAGTGCGTATTTGCATTTTTTATAACTATATACCTATCTAAATTTGTTGAGTTACCTGTTCAGGTGGCCAACATGAGTTCTGGAAGGAGAGGCAGAGGTAGGGACAGTACCTCGACTGATAATGGATGAAGTCAAATTGCTAGTGAGGTTGTGGATCCAGTACTGCCTCAGGTTAGTTTTGCTGTTTATGCAAAGACTTCACCAACCTTGGAGGAAAACCATTTAAAGGGTCAGAGACTATAATTGAAGTCCTAGCTTGGCTACGCTCTTGTGAGCGCATCTTTAAGAATATGAAATTGTCTGATGAGCAGAAAAGGGAAATGGCTTCATGGCAATTACAGGAAGGCGCTGCAGCCTGGTGGGATGCAGCAATAGAAAATATTTCTGAGGACGACATTTCTTGGGAAAGATTTAAAGAGTTATTTGAGAAGAAGTTCATGCCAACAGCAGGGAAAACTCGTCTGTATCAGGATTTTTTGAATTTGAAGCAGGGTAGCATGTCTAGTTCTGAGTATAAGACCAAATTCAATGAACTTTCTTGCTATGGACCAGGGCTTATTGATACTCCCCTCAAAGAACGAAATGTTTGTGCAAGGCTTAAGGCCAGAATTTCATAAAAAGATGACGGCGCATTTGAAAGGATCTTTTGTTGAGTTAATTGATATGGCTCTGAGATATGAGAATTTGATGAATAAGATATCAGTGGCACTAGTAGTAGCATCGGGAGGGAATTTTGCTAATCCAAATAAGAGGAAGTTCAATCCCAATTGGAGGAAGCAGAACAAGAAGAAGACTGGAAGTAACAACGGACCTCGCAGATGCTATATATGCCAACATGAAGGTCACTTGGCAAATAAGTGTCTCAGGAAAGGATTTCAGCAGCAGCAATCGCATTATAGTGGACCGGGTTCGGTTTTGGTTCAGAAATCTCTATGCTTCAATTGTCACCAACCAAGTCATATGATCAAGGATTGCCCGCTACTTCATAAAGCTCAGCAGAATAAGGTATTTGCTTTGGAAGGTGCAACATCTACTTCATCTAAAGGCAAGGGAGTATTGGAAGGTACATTACTTTTAAGTGGCAAGTATATTAAAGTTTTATTTAATTCGAGGGCTTCTTTGAGTTTTATATCTCCGGAATCTGTAGCGAAGTTCTTTCTTACCCCTAGTATTGTAGACTGTCCCATCTTTGTATCTAATCCTATAGGAGCGGTAACCAAATTAGATATGATCTGCAAGGTTTTAAAGATTTCCTATCTATCCCATAGTTTTTCTTGTGACCCTTATGTGTTGAATTTTAAGGGGTTTGATCTTATATTGGGGATGGATTGGCTTGATAAGTATAAAGTTGTCTTGAATTGTGATGAGAGAACAGTTTCATTGGAAACCGATCTGGGTAGAATTGCCAGAGTAATGTGTGATAATTCTGGAATTCACTTGAGTAGTCTTTTACATGGAATTGAGACTTCTTAGGAGAAGGTTGAAGATATCGATGTGGTCTAATATTTCCCTGATGTATTCGAGGAAGTCAAGTGTTTGCCTCCGCATCGAGAGATAGAGTTTCGCATTGATTCGGTTCCAAGAGCAGTACCAGTGATTCAACCTAGTAGGAGGATGGCTCCTAGGGAAAGGGAGGAGTTAGTTAAGCAAACTCAGGATCTTTTGGAGAAGGGGTTGATTAGGCCCCTTGTTGGGGCTTTGCTGCGGTGTTTGTCACCAAATCGGATGGATCGCTAAGATTCTGTGTAGATTATAGAGAATTGAACAAAGTGACCATTCGAAATAAATATCCTCTTTCTCGTATTGATGATCTATTTGACCAGCTGCATGGAGCTTCTGTCTTTTCTCAACTGGATTTAGCTTCAGGTTTCCATCAGTTAAGGGTAGCCGAGGACAGTATTCCCTTGACTGCATTTAGGGGACCAAATTGTTTCTATGAGTGGTTGGTTATGCCTTTCGAGTTAACCAACGCTCCTGCCTACTTTGTTGACCTGATGAACCGAGTCTTTCAAGATGTACTGAATAAGTTTGTTCTAGTATTCATCGATGATATCCCGGTCTACTCTAAGTGTGAAGAAGAGCACAAGCAATATTTGAGAATTTTGTTAGAGACATTGAGGAGGCATGTTTTGAAGGCGAAGTTCTCTAAGTTCCATTTTCGAAAATCGAAAGTCAAATTTTTGGGGCTCATTATTTCTTGAGAAGGTATCTTTGTAGATCCAGCAAAGGTTGAGACTATTCTGGAGTGGAAGCAACCATAAACACCGACTGAAGTTCGTAGTTTTCTGGGATTGGCTGGTTACTACAGGAAATTCATCAAGGATTATTCCAAGATTTCTTCACATCTGACCAAGTTGACAAGGAAGGGAGCTAAATTCAAGTGGACACACCAGTGTGAAGAATGTGAGAAATGCGGATTACGGATCCTAAGGCTAGGATTAACACTAGAGGGGTGGTGAATAGTGTTTATAAAGAATTACTAAATCTTTTTGAGTTTATGTAAATCTAAACACAGATGCAACATACAGACACATATATGATCACAGAAACAAACACAGATGCAGAAATAAAATAAAAAGCAGTAAAGGAAAGAACACACCGGATTTTATACTGGTTCGAAGTTACCCTACATCCAGTCCCGCAACATAAGTACGGATTTCCTTTCAAAAGCAATCTTTACAATTACACCCTCGATTTCAAGGCTATGAGGTACACCCTCTAGAATCACAATCCTCTGGGTAGAGATACTTGATTTTCCGGGCTACAAGTTCACCCACTTGATTTTACGGGCAACAAGTTCACCCAATTGATTTTCCAAGGTTACAATCACACCTTATCACACTTGATTGATTTTCAAGGCTACAATCACACCTTATCACGCTTGATTGATTTTCAAGGCTACAACTCTGAATAGCACTGAGGATCTTGTTGAGATAGTGATAGGGATCAAACTACGAACGATCGAGATCAATTCAACGTAGATTTCGGCAGAGTAATGATAAGAATTTTTATCAAGAAAAATGGAAGAAGAAGAAGAGTGAAAAACCAGAAAATCTGATGTAAAATTCGTTGAAACTGACCCATATTTATAGTAGAATAACAGTCATGTCCATTCGTGAAGAGTTATGACGAATAGACACTTCTTTTGAAATTGAAATTTTGAACTCAACTGACACCATGTTGACATGGTCACCATGAGTATGTCGACATCCCAAAGCATTTTTTGATGATTTGATTTTCTTTGAAAATAACCTTTATCTTATTTTAAAACTATTTTAAACTTTATAAATATACTTAACTATAGTTAAAATTCATAATTAAATATAGAGAATAATATATATATAATTTAACTATAATTTTGTATTTAATCTAAGTATAAATATTTTAAAAGTTAAATATATTATATTAAAAGATAGTTTAAAATCAGGAGTAATTTTACTTTGAAAATAAAGATGATTTTGAAGCTAAAATTATTTAAAATCAGGATAGATGTTTTTGATGCTTTTAAAAGGAAGGTTTCGAAATCATTTTGAAAACAAGATATAATATTGAAAAATCATTTTGAATAAAAGGTTAGCGGATACAAAACAATGTTCCACTAGATTTTTCGTAGGTTCCATCCTACTTAAGGTTCCATCCCTTTAACAGGCTCAAAGTGGATTCCATTCCACGAATAAATTGGATTTTAAGATGCCAGTGCTTTTCTAGGAGTTTTAACAAAATTTTCTAATTAAAGAATAAGTTACTTGAATTCTTGAACTCTTGATAATCTTGATACTCATGAGTCTTCAATCTTGATATCATGAATCTCTATACTGTATAGTCTTCATTCTTGGTACCTGCATGGTTAAATCCTGCATATACATATATATCTAAATTATAATGTTAGTATTGATATTTTATAATCTATTCTAAGGTTGTTGTCATCAAAACCATCATCTCACGGACTAACAAAGAAGCTTTCCAAGAGTTGAAGACAAGGCTAACCAGTGCACCTATGCTAGCTATTCTGGATGGGAAGAGAAAATTTGAGGTTTATACAGATGCATGTATAGTTGGACTGGGAGCAGTGTTGATGCAGAATGGTAGAGTTATTGCGTATGCGAGTCGGCAATTGAAGCCTCATGAGAGGAACTACGCTACGCATGATTTGAAATTGTTAGCCATTGTTTTTTCTTTGAAGATCTAGAGGCACTATCTATTGGGAGAGAAGTTCGAGTTATTCACGGATCACAAACCGTTGAAATATCTTTTCTCTCAGAAAGATCTTAATCTAAGGCAGCAACGATGGGTCGATTTTCTGGCATCCTATGATTTGGATATCCTGTATACCCCGGGAAAGGCGAATGTTGTAGCTGATGCTCTTAGCAGGAATGCAGTTCTGTCTCTTTTGGAAGTGGTTCCATCTCTTCTGGAAAGGATAGCGAGTAAGCAAGAATCAGATAATAGATTAAGAGGAATCATCGGGAGAGTTAAGAAGGGTCAGTGTTCCAGTTTCAAGATTGATGACCAAGAGACACTGAGCATCAACGGGAGGATCTGTGTTTCGAAGTTCAAGGAATTGAAGCAGGAGGTCTTATTTGAGAGTTATCGCTCCAGATTAAATATCCACCCGGGAATCTCAAAGATGTATAAGAAATATGAGAAGGGTTTTCTGGTGGCCGGACATGAAGAAAGATATTGCTAGATTCGTAAATAGATGTTCTATCTACCAATAAGTTAAAGGAAATCAACAGAAGTCGGCAGGTTTGTCGCAGCCTTTGGAAGTTTCAAAATGGAAGTGGGAGATGATTTCGATGGATTTCATCGACGGTTTGCCAAGAACCAAGAAAGAAAACGAAGGAATATGGGTGATTATGGATCGTTTAACTAAAGGTGTCCATTTTATACTGGTTAAGGCAACTCGTACTGTAACTTCTCTAGCAGAGATTTTCTTGAGAAGGATAGTCAGATTGCATGGTGTTCCAGTTAGTATAGTAAGTGATCGAGATCCTATCTTCACCAGTAAATTCTGGGAGGCTCTGCAATCAGCTAGCGGAGCAAGTTTGAGATTGTGTATTGGATTTTGGTAGATCTTGGGAGGACCATCTTCATCTAGTGGAATTCTCTTATGATAATAGTTATAAGGTGAGTATCAAGATGGCTCCTTATGAAGCTTTATATGGAAAATCGTGTAGATCTCCATCCTGTTGGATAGAGTCGAAAGATCGTCTTGTGCTTGGACCAGATTTGATTCGTGAAGCTTCTGCGAAAGTTGAGCTTATTAAGAAGAGAATGAAAGCTGCTCAGGACCGTCAGAAGAAGTATGCAGATAAAAGACGAAGACAATTGATATTTGAGATCGGAGATTTAGTTTTTGTCAAAGTTTCCCCGATCAAAGAAGCTATTAGATTCTTAAAGACGGGAAAACTTGCCTCGAGATATATTAGACCATTCCGAGTATTGGAAAGGATTGGTGCTGTTGCTTATATAATTGAATTGCCAGAACGGATGTTTGGGATTCATAATTTATTTCATGTATCCCATCTAAGGAAATTTGTCCATGACCCATCACTGGTTGTAGAACCAGTAATCTAGGAAGATTTGGAGGTCGAGCCAAACTTGATTATGGTCAGGAACCCTGTTCAGATCGTTGATCAAGATGAGAGGCAACTCAGGAATAAATTAGTGAAGCTCTTCAAAGTGTAGTGGAGCGAGTATCCCAGAGATTGTACTTGGGAAACTCTGGATAGTTTTAGGAAAGCCTATCCAGATTTGTATCCAGATAGCTAGTAATGTTTGTTAGGATAGACTGTTTGGTTGATTGTTAATGTATGGATGATATGTATGTTTGGTTTGTTGATATATAAGCTTTTGAATTATCTTTTGTTTTAAATTTCGAGGATGAAATTCTTTTAAAGGGGGAGGAATGTAACGACCTGGGATTTTGGCAATATTATTTTAATAATTATTTAATCTAATTTAAATAAAATACAAGCCTATCATTTTAAAAAACAAATAAGACTTTGGACATTTTCCAGTTATATATATATATATGTATGTATTGTGAAGGAAGCTTTGATTTGAAAATTCAAAAGAAAATCTTTCAAAAATATTTAAAATAAATTTATCTTATTCACATTGAATTAAATTAAAATGTTCTACGTTATTAACATTTGATATAATATATATATATATATATATATATATATATGAATGTAATATAGATAATAATGCTTGAAATAAAATCAATCTTATCAATATTTAATATAAGTATAAAATAACATATATGTTATAATTAAGCACCATAGTGGTTTAAGCTTAAAATAGAAATAAAATAAAATAAGGATTTATTGTAAAAAATAGAAATAAATATATAATTTAAATTATATGGTTACATGAAAACATAAAGTAAGAGACATCAGATAATTTTAGAAATATATAACATATGGAATACATGTATAAGCAATGCAAGAAGATAAAATATTTACATACAAAATATCTATGTACATATAAAAATATATAAAAAATAGGGCTGTAAGCTTATAGGGAAACATGGCGTTCAATACTATCATCTCAGCACCAAAATAAAGTCATTTCAAATGTGTGAAAAACATTTCAATTTTCAGGAAGAAAAAAATCTTTGACCAAAATATTTGAAAACAGAGAAAAGCTTGTACAAGAAGCTCCTACCCTGTAAAACTTTTCTTTATATATGCAATACTTTTGTTCTAGTTCGTTCATAACTTAGCAAGCCAGGAAAGAAAAAAAAGGTAAACATCACTATATTTACAAACTCAAATTCATTCAACAACAAAACAGGAAGGTTTAAGGGAAGATCAAAACTGCAGCTTTTAAAAACAGAATTGCTCTCTGTTCAAACATATTTCAGGTGAGTAAACATATTATTTTAAAAATAATAATTTGTGTATTTGATTCATGGATAACTTGTGCTTTGCTGTATATTTTTAAGTAATAAATCCTGCACATATGATTGTACTGTGAATTCTTGTATGGTCTGTTCTTCCTTGTCCTTAGTTACAGAGTTGAATATGTAATCAAAATCCAAAATATTATCATCCAACCTTTGTTAGGCTTAAGGTATCAAACAAAACAAGTTTGTTTAAGCTTAAATCATGGCCTAGAATTTTATTGAAGCTTGATAGTGAAATATTGACTCTGTACATTCAATTTTACAGTGAAAAAGAAATCATATGATTAATTCGAATATTTTAAATTATCGATTCGATTATATAACTTGAATCAACATTCAAAGATAGGATTTTTAAAACTAATATGGTGATTTTACAGTTCTTTTCTTATTGATGATACGACTTTCTGTGGTTAGAAAGGAGGGTCATCACAACACTAACAAATACGCACTCAATATATACTTATATTCTCAGACTTATTCCTAGGATATTGCTAATCCTATCATTAGAGAATTTACCCCACAAGTGCTTAGAGGTTCGCTAAACCTATACTTTGATACCTTTTGTGACGACCCACATTTCTGATCCTTGAGAATAACACTTAATACATCTCGGTATTCGTGTGTCGTTGCCCAAGCTATATGATTCATATGTCGTTACTTAATACGACCTCACATCGGAATAGTTACATATAATATAAAATGATATAGTACAAAAGGTTCTTCTTATAAAAGTTATCAGAGTTATAAAAGAAGTGTTATGTAGCAACCCGCATATTCATCGATTTTATATTTAAATATTTTATCGTTAATCAGATATTGGTCCGAAAAGCTACGTTTTGCAGACGGTCAAATTAGGACTCGAGACCACTTCCATTGAGTTCGAAATGCCGTTTACAACTTTTTTAAGTATAAACATTGATAGGTTTGGAGTTAGTGGAATTTCACTAACTTTTTCCGCTTTGGACTTTGGGTTAGTTTAGCCTATTCAGCCCAAGTTCCAACCCCCTTCTCCTCACTCTTCATAAATTCCTAACTAACTTGAAATTTGCATTAATGGTGAAGAGAATGGGAAATTAAAACTCCA
This sequence comes from Allium cepa, assembly GCA_030765085.1. Classification (NCBI taxonomy): domain Eukaryota; kingdom Viridiplantae; phylum Streptophyta; class Magnoliopsida; order Asparagales; family Amaryllidaceae; genus Allium; species Allium cepa. Next base: position 1,052,205,481 of record CM060941.1, read on the forward strand.
AGCACAAATTTAATTGCTAATCCAACATTCAACTCCAAATTCAAGTAGAAGATATTGGATTCAAGCTTTGGATTGCTTCTCCATTGGCTTCAAGCTTCATCTTCATCCATTTTAGTGAAAAGGTGAGATTTTTATCTCACACTCTTGCTTATAACTATCTTGGACTGTTGGGAATGGTTCCCTATCACTTTAACATGCACATTTGCATTTGGTTTGGATTGGATTGGCGAAAAACTCCACTTTTTAGTGTTTTTGGTGAATTTCCAGCCTTAGGTCGTTCTGGACCCTTAGGTCGCTCGGGTTCGTGGCTTGCGCGCGTGGAAAAGTCGCCTGGACGTTAGGTCGTAGGTCGCTCGCGAGTTAAGCCTTAAGCCGAAGGTCGTTCGCGAGTTAAGCCTTAGGTCGTTTGGCCTTTATAACGTTAGGTCGCTCGCGTGTTAAAACTTTAGGTCGCGCTGGCCTTAAGTCGTAGGTCGTCTCCGACCTAATATTGCCTCTGCTATTTCACTAGGTCGCGTGGGCCTTAGGTCGTAGGTCGTGAGTCTCCTAGGTCGTAGGTCGCTCATTCCTACTTCTGTCCCTAAGTCGCGTAACCCTATCACCTCTAGGTTGTTAGGCATTTATGTCGTTAGGTCGTTACACCTACAACCAGTTAAGTCGCGAATACCTTTAGGTCGTGAACCCCATTAGGTCGCAAACCACTTTAGGTTGTCTGTCCCTTAAGCCGTTAGGTCGTTCGACCTGTGATGCCTTAGGTCGTTTGACCCGTGTTACGTTAGGTCGTGTAACCCCTTTAGTCGCTTGACCTTGTTTCCTGTTAGGTCGCATGACCTTGTTTTTCTTAGGTCGTGAACCTTGTTAGGTCGCTCATCCTTAGCTCGCGTACCTTCTTAGGTCGCGCACCCCTTTAGGTCGTTAGACCTCATTTTCGTTTTAGATCGTAGGCCGCTTATCTTCACTAGTTCGTACCGTTTTGGACGGGGCGCTGCCTCCTGGACCCCCGCGACCTGATTGGGCAGGTCGAACCCCGTAGCAGGGGCGTTGCCCCCGCACCCCCACCTCGGGGGGTTGCCACCCCCTCCCCCCCCTCCGTAGGGGATCTTATCTGAAAAACATTCAACAAAACTTGTTGAGCTGATTTCCTTGGATTTTTATCACATCTTCGAATGTGATCTTTGTGATTGATTGTTTCTACAATCGCTTCTGTGATTTGTCACTTTAAAATATAAAGATTTCAATACTAGTAGTAAATATCAAAACTCTTTCAACAAAATGATTTCAACTCTATTTTTAATAACAAAGCTCTTTTCTTAACCTGTTTTCCAATCTATTAGCATACACAAACCTTTACCTCACTCGGATGAGAAATCTAATTAAACGGCTTAGTAAAACAAGTGGTATGAAACGCTTGCGTTTGCTTCGTCGGTTAATTCTTTGACTTGTTCGATTGAACCTCTAGTGACAATTTTATTAGTGAAGATTTACAGTATGTTCGTAAATATTTAAGTTAAGCTAGTGGTTATGGGACATGAAACTAAACTTTTATATTTACTAACTTAGTGTAATTGACACTTCTCGTTGATTATGATGATCATTTTATGATTTAGACTAGCAATTGTGCGATGTCTCTTTGTTTGCAAGGTTATACTAGACCTCATTGGTGTGATTCCGACACACACGTATCTCTTTGTCCACAAGTTTAGTCTAGACACCATTTGTGTGATTCCACTCACACATACCTTCTTGTTGCGAGGTTAGGCTAGACACCATTTGTGTGATTCCACTCACACATACCTTTATGCTTTTTGGTTAGCCTACACCTCATCTGGGTGATTCCGACTCACCCATATGGGGTAGCTCCCCATGGTTTTCGGACCGTCATGTGATAGGCCTCTTTCCCTTTTTCTGTGATTTCTGGATTTCTTGTGTTGATTTCTGGAATTTATGTCATTGACTTGTTATGAGTACAAGTTTAGAGTATGATGCCCTCTTTGGATCTTTGAGAAGATTCTTGTGATATCGATTTATCTCATATTGATTGATCTTCTGTTGATCATCATTTGCATACTTATAGTAGTATGTCAGTATGGATATTTTATGTTTATGCCATATCTTTTATTTTATACCATGCCATCTGATATTTATAGCTAGACTGATCCATTTATTATTTTCTTAAATAATACTCGGGTCAGACCGAGATGTTACAGGTGCTTCTGCTTGACTTCTTCCCGGGATTTGCTACTCTGAATTTTGGCTAACTATTTAGATTAGCAGTTTTTTATTGTATACACTTGAGACATAGACTCATAGTTGTATTCTTTTGTATAGCACGTGTTGCTATTCTTTTGTATTATTGTGGATCTTTTTGACCACTACTCTGGTGTACACTTTCATGTGCTAGTTATATATTCATATCTTCTTCCGCCTCTGTGATATGGATGTCTGTGACTGATTTGTGTTATGATTATTTCTATGTTTGTTTCCGAAGATTATTTATAGCCACCGTGTGATAAGCAATCATATGGATGGTCGCTCCTCAACAGCCTTATTCTCCGTGCTAGTTGACAGCACTACACCGTAGTGTTCTTGGCTAGCGTGAGTATAGAGGTGGGGCGTCACAGCTTGGTATCAGAGCCAAACTTCGGAACAATGTAGAATAACTTAACAAGGATCATCGTCCTAAGTCTATCTTAGGAGTTATACCATAGGATTAATTCGAGTCTTCATACCGATTCATCCTATTTCCTTTATGATTCTTTGTTTTATCTATCAAGATTGTTTGATATTCATTGGTGAATAACCTTCTTCCTTCTCTTCTTTCTTTCTTAAAGGAAGAGAATGTCTAGACCAGGCCGTCCCAGAACTGGATCATCTAGTGCTGCTCCCCAGGATGAAGTTTTTATGACTGCTCAACAGCTTCTTGATTTAGTAACAAATGCTCAAGCAGCTGGAGCTAACCCGGAACCTACTCACCCAAAGTCGGGATTTGCACGCTTGTGCAGCGATTACACCAACTTGGGTGGGAAGCCCTTCAAAGGTTCGGAAACTATCATCGAGGTCCAGGCTTGGTTAAAATCATGCGATCGAATCTTTTCTCGCATGAACCTTATCTATCTCCACCGCGTTCAGGTGGCTTCCAGCATGCTCCAGGAGAGAGCATTGGACTGGTACGAACTCCTTATTTCAGAAATTAATGAAGCGGATCTCACCTGGGAGCAATTTCAAGGACGCTTCGAGTTAAAGTTTGTACCAGAAGCTGGGAAAGTAACCTTGGCTTGACGTTTTATAGACCTTGCTCAAGGTCAATCCTCTGTGACTGATTACGTCGCAGCCTTCGAGTCGCTTTCCAAATATGGGGTTGAATACATCAACACCCCATATTTCCAAATTTCAAGGACTTGGCTACCGGTTTCCATCAACTTCGTATCGCAGAGGATAGCATTCCTTTGACATCATTCCATACTCGATATGGATCTTATGAATGGCTTGTTATGCCATTTGGGTTAACAAATGCTCCGGCTTATTTCGTTGACCTCATGAATCGAGTTTTCAAAGATTTCCTCGATCGGTTTGTTCTCATTTTCATTGATGATATTCTTGTGTATTCTAAAACCGAGGAGGAACATGAAAAACATCTTCGGGTTGTATTGGAAACTCTTAGGAGTAATCAGTTAAAGGCAAATTTTTCTAAATGCCACTTTTGGCAACCTCGTGTGAAGTTTCTCGGTCATATTATTTCCGAATCCGGAATTTCCGTGAATCCTTCAAAGATTGAAGCGATTCAAGATTGGAAAAGACCTGAGAGTGTGACTTAAATTCGTAGCTTTCTCGGATTTGGCGGGTTATTACCGTCGTTTTATTAAAGACTTTTCTAAGATTGCTGTGCCTCTTACTGGCTTGACTAAGAAGGGAGTTAAATACATTTGGTCGGACAAATGTGAAGCCTCTTTTCAGAAATTGAAAGAACTCCTTTCTGATGCTCCTATTCTTGTTATTCCCGAAGGGAATCAAGATTTTGTTGTTTATACTGACGCTAGTCACGTTGGTTTGGGTGTCGTTCTTATGCAAAAAGAATGTGTTATTGCTTATGCTTCTAGGCAATTAAAACTGGCCGAGACTAGATATGCCACACATGATTTAGAACTCACGGCTATTATTTTCGCCCTTCGAATTTGGCGTCATTATCTATTGGGAGAGAAATTTATCCTTTACACGGATCATAAGTCTTTGAAATATTTATTTTCTCAAAAGAAACTTAATTTACGTCAACAGCGTTGGCTCGAGTTCCTTGCACCTTATGATCTTGATATTCTTTATACCCCTGGTAAGGGTAATCGTGTCGCCGATACTCTTAGACGTAAACAACAAGCAGTTGTTTCTATGATGATATCCGAATGGAACGATCTCGAGATTTTATCCACTTGTGAGATTCGAGAGCACGTATCCGATTTATGCTCATCACTTGTTTTATGTAGCCTTGAGGCTCATCCTTCTTTTAGACCGCATTCTTGAAGCTCAAGGGCTAGATCCTGAATTGGCACTTCTTGGCCAAAATGTTAAGGATAAAATTGATATTGAAGGTTTGAAAAACTTTGATATTGATTCTCGTGGCGGCATTCGAAAATTTGGTAGACTTATCGTACCAAATATTAGTGATCTTCGTAAAGATATTTTAGAAGATTCCCATCGTTCTAAATTCACCATTCATCCCGGTAGTAGTAAAATGTACGCTGACATGAAGCGACTTTATTATTGGGAGGGAATGAAATCAGATATTTCTAACTTTGTTAAGTGTTGCATGACGTGCCAACTTGTCAAGGCCGAACATCAAAGGCCTGGTGGGTTATTGCAACCTTTAGAAATTCCAATTTGGAAGTGGGATCAAATTTCCATGGACTTTATAGATGGCCTTCCCCGTTCTCGTTCGGGTCATGATAGCTTATGGGTGATTGTTGATAGACTTACTAAATCCGCCCATTTTATTCCCGTTCGGTCTAACCGAACCGTTCCTCTTTTGGCCAAACTTTTATCAAAGAAATTGTTAAATTGCATGGAGTTCCTACTTCTATTGTTAGCGATTGTAATCCATTGTTTACTGGTGGATTTTGGAAGAGTCTTCAAAAAGCTTTGGGAACGAAGCTTAATTTTAGCACCGCTTATCACTCCCAGTCCGATGGACAAACCGAGCGTGTGAATCAAACTCTTGAAGATCTTCTTCAAGCTTGTGTGCTTGATTTTGGTGGAAGTTGGGAAGATCATATTTCACTTGTTGAATTTTCCTATAATAATAGCTTCCAATCTAGTATTGGTATGGCACCTTTCGAGGCACTCTACGGAAGGCCATGCCGATCTCCTTCTTGTTGGCTTGAGGCCGGTGAGAAGCTGGTTTTAGGTCCAGACTTTATTCATGATTCCACAGAAAAGATTGAACTTATTCGACATAGGATGAAAGAAGCCCAGAGTAGACAAAAATCCTATGCCGATAATCGAAGAAGAAAATTAGAATTTTCTATTGGAGATCTTGTTTTTATTCGTGTTTCACCTATGAAAGGTGTTGTACGTTTCAGTCGTTTGGGAAAGTTAGCGCCTCGATATATTGGGCCATTTCCCATCACCGAACGTATTGGTTCCATGGCTTATCGCCTTGCATTACCGGCTCAGTTTTCTGCCATGCATGACGTGTTTCACGTTTCTCAATTACGGAAATGCCTTCGGGATTCCGATTCTATCCTTGAGCCTATTGTTGTGGAAGAAATTGAAGTTTCGCCGAATTTAACTTATGAGCAGCATCCTATTCGAATTATTGCTTCGGAGGTTAAACGCCTTCGAAACAAAGATGTTCCGCTTGTGAAGGTTCAATGGTCCTCAAATCCTAAGGATTGCTCTTGGGAATCCAGAGAATTCATCAAGCGTACACATCCGGACTTGCTTACTCCTGCTCTTTGAGGTGAACTTCTTATTTCAAATTTCTTTTGTGTTAATATGCTTTTATGGTTGTTACTTTTTATTTCCATCTTATATATATATTGCGAGGACGCAATTTCTTTAAGGAGGGGAGTCTGTAACAACCCGCATATTTATCGATTTTATATTTAAATATTTTATCGTTAATCGGATATTGGTCCGAAAAGCTACTTTTTGCAAACGGTCAAATTAGGACTCGAGACCACTTCCATTGAGTTCGAAATGCCGTTTACAACTTTTTTAAGTATAAACATTGATAGTTTTGGAGTTAGTGGAATTTCACTAACTTTTTCCGCTTTGGACTTTGGGTTAGTTTAGCCTATTAAGCCCAAGTTCCAACCCCCTTCTCCTCACTATTCATAAATTTCTAACTAACTTGAAATTTGCATTAATGGTGAAGAGAATGGGAAATTAAAACTCCAAGCTCAAATTTAATTGCTAATCCAATATTCAACTCCAAATTCAAGTAGAAGATATTGGATTCAAGCTTTGGATTGCTTCTCCATTGGCTTCAAGCTTTATCTTCATCCATTTTAGTGAAAATGTGAGATTTTTATCTCACACTCTTGCTTATAACTATCTTGGACTGTTGGGAATGGTTTCCTATCACTTTAACATGCGCATTTGCATTTGGTTTGGATTGGATTGGCCAAAAACTCCACTTTTTAGTGTTTTTGGTGAATTTCCAGCCTTAGGTCGTTCTGGACCCTTAGGTCGCTCGGGTTCGTGGCTTGCGCGCGTGGAAAAGTCGCCTGGACGTTAGGTCGTAGGTCGCTCGCGAGTTAAGCCTTAAGCCGAAGGTCGTTCACGAGTTAAGCCTTAGGTCGTTTGGCCTTTATAACGTTAGGTCGCTCGCATGTTAAAACTTTAGGTCGCGCTGGCCTTAAGTCGTAGGTCGTCTCCGACCTAATATTGCCTCTGCTATTTCACTAGGTCGCGCGGGCCTTAGGTCGTAGGTCGTAGGTCGTAGGTCGTGAGTCTCCTAGGTCGTAGGTCGCTCGGTCCTACTTCTGTCCCTAAGTCGCGTAACCCTATCACCTCTAGGTCGTTAGGCCTTTATGTCGTTAGGTCGTTACACCTACAACCCGTTAAGTCGCGAATACCTTTAGGTCGTGAACCCCATTAGGTCGCAAACCTCTTTAGGTCGTCTGTCCCTTAAGCCGTTAGGTCGTTCGACCTGTGATGCCTTAGGTCGATTGACCTGTGTTACGTTAGGTCGCGTAACCCCTTAGGTCGCTTGACCTTGTTTCCTGTTAGGTCGCATGACCTTGTTTTTCTTAGGTCGTGAATCTTGTTAGGTCGCTCATCCTTAGCTCGCGTACCTTCTTAGGTCGCGCACCCCTTTAGGTCGTTAAACCTCATTTTCGTTTTAGATCGTAGGCCGCTTGTCTTCACTAGGTCGTACCGTTTTGGACGGGGCGCTGCCCCGCACCCCGCCGGGGGCGCTGCCTCCTGGACCCCCACGACCTGACCGGGCAGGTCGAACCCCGTAGCAGAGGCGTTCCCCCCGCACCCCCACCTTGGGGGGTTTCCACCCCCCTCGAACCCCCCCCCCCCCCTCCGTAGGGGATCTTATCTGAAAAACATTCAACAGAACTTGTTGAGCTGATTTCCATGGATTTTTATCACATCTTCGAATGTGATCTTTGTGATTGATTGTTTCTACAATCGGTTCTGTGATTTGTCACTTTAAAATATAAAGGTTTCAATACTAGTAGTAAATACCAAAACTCCTTCAACAAAATATTTCAGCTCTATTTTTAATAACAAAGCTCTTTTCTTAACCCGTTTTTCAATTATTAGTATATACAAACCTTTACCTCACTCGGATGAGAAATCTAATTAAACGGCTTAGTAAAACAAGTGGTATGAAACGCTTGCGTTTGCTTCGTCGGTTAATTCTTGGACTTGTTCGATTGAACCTCTAGTGACAATTTTATTAGTGAAGATTTACAGTATTTTCGTAAATATTTAAGTTAAGCTAGTGGTTATGGGACATGAAACTAAACTTTTATATTTACTAACTTAGTGTAATTGACACTTCTCGTTGATCATGATGATCATTTTATGATTTAGACTAGCAATTGTGCGATGTCTCTTTGTTTGCAAAGTTAGACTAGACCTCATTGGTGTGATTCCGACTCACACATATCTCTTTGTCCGCAAGGTTAGTCTAGACACCATTTGTGTGATTCCACTCACACATATCTTCTTGTTGCGAGGTTAGGCTAGACACCATTTGTGTGATTCCACTCACACATACCTTTATGCTTTTTGGTTAGCCTAGACCTCATCTGGGTGATTCCGACTCACCCATATGGGGTAGCTCCCATGGTCTTCGGACCGTCATGTGATAGGCCTCTTTCCCTTTTTCTGTGATTTCTGGATTTCTTGTGTTGATTTCTGGAATTTATGTCATTGGCTTGTTATGAGTACAAGTTTAGGGTATGATGCCCTCTTTGGATCTTTGAGAAGATTCTTGTGATATCGATTTATCTCTTATTGATTGATCTTCTATTGATCATCATTTGCATACTTATAGTAGTATGTCAGTATGGATATTTTATGTTTATGCCATATCTTTTATTTTATACCATGTCATCTGATATTTATAGCTAGACTGATCCGTTTATTGTTTTCTTTAATAATACTCGGGTCAGACCGAGATGTTACAGGTGTTTCTGCTTGACTTCTTCCTGAGATTTGCTACTCTGACTTTTGGCTAACTATTTAGATTAGCAGTTTTTTTGTTGTATACACTTGAGACATAGACTCATAGTTGTATTCTTTTGTATAGCACGTGTTGCTATTCTTTTGTATTATTGTGGATCTTTTTGACCACTACTCTGATATACACTTTCATGTGCTAGTTATATATTCATATCTTCTTCCGCCTTTGTGATATGGATGTCTGTGAATGATTTGTGTTATGCTTATTTCTATGTTTTTTTCCAAAGATTATTTATAGCCACCATGTGATAAGCAATCATATGGATGGTCGCTTCTCAACAGCCTTATTCTCCGTGTTAGTTGACAGCACTACACCGTAGTGTTCTTGGCTAGCGTGGGTGTAGAGGTGGGGCGTCACATGTTACATCTAACAAATTTACAGCAATACATTCTTACTTTTCGTTTTTAGATATAAAACACATATACATAACTATATAACGAAAATAAATAACTAGATAACTAAGGAGCCGCCTGCTCGATCATCGTCTTCAAAGAGCTCCAAAGAAAACATGTTATTTTTGGACTACCCAAATATAATTGAGTACCTGAGAGTTTAGCAAATAAAAAAAAACTCGGGTCAAACATTTAACCAGTATGAGTAAAACTTTGAAATAAAAGGAAGTGTATTTAAATAAAAACATGCGAGACCGAGCTGCTTACGCGGAACATGTTTTTTGCCACATAAACAACCACCAATTGTAAAAAAAATGGAAATGAACAATATCGAACAAATCCAAACAAAAATGATGGGCTTGATTAATATAACATTCAGACCTGAAAGAATGGAAATAGTCTAAATAAAAATCCAAACTGGCCAGAATGGATAAAACAAATAGTCCAAAATCAATAGAATGGATTAAACAAGACAACTATCCAAACTCGATAGAATGGACAAAATCAATAATTGAACACTGCGAATAGTGGTTGACTCTTCCCGTTGTAATTAGGAGTGGGCATTTAACCGATTTGACCGACTTAATCGATTTAACCGATATCAACCGAGCCGACTTATCCAATAAATACGGTTAACCAATGTTATTGGTTAGCCGATCGACCATAATCGATCATTTTCGGTTCGGTTAACGGTTAACAAAATTTGTCGATCGGTTAACCGTTAATCGATAAAAAAATTAATTTTTTTTTTTATATAGCACAGCCCAATAGTCGGCCCATTTGTAATGTTACAACCCTTACCCAAAACAATCCCGTGCCTGCTGTATGCCCTAATTAATCACTTTCTCTCAAGCAACAACTATCCATTCAGATAAAATCAAAAGGAAAAAACCATGAGAAAATGGAAAACCCTACATCTGCTCGTCTTCATCTGCTAATTGTCCGCAGTCCAAACATCTACTACTATTCCAATTGCCAACATCGCAATGTGCCATGCTTGTATCGGCCTCCAACCGAGCTGTTGCAGAAAACAATGGAAGGAAGAGAAAGGATGTAAGTATAGTTGCCTTGATTCAATTTTTAATTAATTTTTAATCAATCGATTGTTGAGATGTAATAAAGGTATTTGTTCTAGGGACAGTGTATTTTCTCTAATCAATATCAATTCTAATTAATCGATTCTTAATTAATTCTATGGGTTGTGTATTTGTTCATATGTGAATTATCTTGAACAAATACTGAATGATGATATATAGAATTTGTGTTGCTTGTGATGGCATTTGCAATAACGGTTTTATAGTATTGTAAATTATAAAATTAATAATTACAAACCCACCCCTAATTAGGCTAGTTTCATGTACTGAATGTGAATGAAATCAACTATGGTGTGACTATGATCTATAGGTGTACATTTTATCAACTATATTGTACATTCTTATCATGGTTAAATGTTTAAAATCTACTATGGTATGAAATCAACTATTGCATGACTATGATCCATAGATGCACATGTTATCATTGCATACTCTATTGCTTTCTGTCTTTAGATGCCCTTAATAAATAGCACCTATCGTTTTTAAAATATATATTTAACATATATACCTTGAGCTTGTATACACTTTTCATAAATTTAAGTCCATGCTCTACCTTTTATTCCTTAAGAAGAAGAAAAGGAAGACTAGATAGCATGCAACGTGGAGAGGAGGCAGTTTAATAATTGGAGCCTATCTATTTTTCTTTGCATAATATTGCAAGTTGCCTATTGTTATATTTCTTGCTGTTGCTTTTATATGCACCTGCCATTTGCTAGCAAACATAGTGGCATATTGCCCACTAGTTAATTCTTTTTTTTCACTGCTGGAATGGAACTATGTATAAAGCAATGTCGATTATGGCGTGAGTTTTTCCTTTGTTTGTGCTTAAAAATATTGAATGTGTGAGAGACTACAATCTACAAACTACACTAACAATAATTCATATCTGTTACTAATATATTGACATAGATAGTGATAGCAGCATGATTGTATTCCTGGAGTATTATTCCATATATGCAGCAGTAGTTGATGAAGTAATAGAAAGACTACTAGAGAATATAGTAAAAATATCACTGACTAATTCAAATATTTTAGTAACTAATTCCATATATGCAACAACTTGATTGTATTTCACTTACACATTGAGCTTATCATTTACTACTTTGAGTTTATTCATTTTAGATCAGTAAATATACTTTGCATTTATTGCTTTGAGATTATCATCACATAAATATAATAGTTAACGATTGTCTATGATAGTGAGCTTCTACCAACGAGTTGACTACTGCAGCTTCCTATGATAGCGAGCTTGGAGTTTTCATGCTGGTACTTCATGAACCTAGCCAATTTTCAGGTTGTTGTATCTGTCTTCAAAGTTCAAACTATTTGTGTATTGTAATTACTGACTATTGAGGGCTATGTGTTGACTTACCGTATGAATTGAGAACTGTATTAGTTACGAAAAATTGTTTACTGCTTTGAGATGTTATATATTGAAGTATATTGAGCAATATGTGTATTACTGTTAACTGTGTTTCTGTTGAAGTATTACATGCTGTGTTGTGAGTGTGAAATGTATTGGCTGATAACATATGTACATAATAGTTAATGCCTCGTGTAATATGCAATATGTGAACTGTATGTGAATTAAACTGCAATATTTGTTGCTAAGGATGACGTATGTATCAGTGTTATTGGTTTGGTTAATTTTTAAGTGAAGAAAGTAGTTAACTGTCAGGTTAACCGCAATTAACTGGTATGTGGTTAACCAGTTAAGTTTGAGCTGCTTGATATACGCAGTTAACTGTGGTTAAATTTAGGCAATTCGGTCGGTACAAACCATCTAAATTTATTTTTGGGTTCAATTAACCGGACCGTTAACTTTGGTCGGTTAAAGCGATTAATTAACTGATCTGTTCGGTTAACCGACCGTGCCACTCGTAGTTGTAATTAAAAAAAACATATTCAAAGGTTCGAATCAAATAAGAAAAGGAAACTTTTCCAACAATGATTAGGAAAGTGCGTCCCTTTTATCGAAAGTATACCTGTAGAAATATACTTAAGAACTCCGATAGCTCTCGAAAACCTCCAAGTCAGACTTCGCCAACTGTTATCGAGAATCCGAGTACCCGATGCGCACACCAAATCCAATCTATAGTGGATGTGATAATACCCTAATGAGAGCAACCTCACATAGCTTGACCCCCAGTCGCTCTTTTGTTTATTCATTTCTGAAGGATATCAAAGCTCAATGGAGCAACACATCGTTTAGAGTGACGATATTAAAGAAGCTGAAGTAACCGATAGCTAAGAAACCAACTATCGAATATACAAAATGATCGTATATGAAAAATAAGTCTTGTGTAACTATCACTATTTATCGAATTCCATCTTGTACTATTTCTTGGTTAACAATAATACTAGACAAGTCAATGTAGTGTTACCTCAAAGTCATGTCTCACGATTATTTTAACTTTCGAAATAGTGACAAGTCTACTTCTTTGATATTTAGTGCTAAGTATATAAATAGATCGCTCCTATATAAGTGAATTTCTTTGCGGAAATTAATTCATTTTCATAAACGAATCAAACTTTTTCTTTTTAAAATCGAATTCATGCTTGGCCTCACAATACAAGTATTAGCTTTAAAATACTTTGTTAAAAGAGTTTACTATCTTCAAAACATCAATTTAAAAAGGTTATAGTAACTTAAAACATCTTTCTTACATTGATTAATTAACTTTAAACTTCATCATACAATTTGATTTTTGAACTTCAAATGTATTCAAATAATAAAAAGGGTAAACCACTTTTAAACCTTATTAATTCAATTAATTAGTAAAATATAATTAATTAATTAATTAATTAATTAATTAATTGCCAATATTTAAAATAAGTAACAAAGTCTAATCATCCTTGTTACTTTGATAAATTCACTTTGATACCTCAGAAATTACGTTGATTAATTAACTCCAACAACATTTAATTAAAAAGGGTAAATCACCTTTAAAACATCATTAGTTCAATTAAATGATAAATTTAAATATAATTAATTAAATTAAATTAATATTAATTAGTTCTCATTATTCAAAAATTATTTATTAATTATAAGCATCAATAGATGAAAGATTAATTAGAGTTAAAACAAGTTGACAAATTTTAAAAACCATTTATTAAAAAATGTATTAATTTAAAAGCATCATTAGAAAATTGATTATTAAATTTAATCCATCGTTATTAAATAATTATCCATAAACATCATTAATTAAAATGATTAATTAAATTTAAACATCATTAAATAAAATGATTAATTAATTTAAACAATCATTAACCGAGTAACTAGTTAAATTTAAAATACACCATGAACTTAGTAATTAGTTGACCTTAATCCTGATTAATGAAGTAATTAATTAAATTAAATAGTCAATATTAAAATTGTTAATTACTTTTGAAAACATCATTAATCAAAATCTCGCTTAACTTGTAAAACAATTCCATGCACGAAGATGAGACCAAATGGTTTCGATAAAAGGTGATTTTCCGAAAGTGTCGATATAGCGACTATCGCTATATGGGCAATCCGGCAAACAAACTTATGACATTAGCCATACAAGAAGACATCGCATAGCCATGATTTAAGCATAGCACAAGTTAAATAATGATGATACAAAGTATTTGCCAATAATTATATTAAATTTAACTAGAAACTTTTCATATAGCTAACCACATGCTTACTAACTTTCAAATGCGACAACTTTTCTAAGCATGAAACAAACAAACAAACAAACTATCACTTTACATATACAACAAGAATTCATAGGCAATTAACATGAACATAGTATAAACTTGGTTTAAGAAGGCGTAGTTATACTCACCGAAAGCTATCCAAACTCTCGCTAACTTAAGGTATAACCAAGCGCGTCCATTCCAATGAAAAAGATGGAGTCTTGGATCCTTAATGCACTAGGTAGGCTTGACCACGATAGAGGAAGGAATTGAAACTTGTTTTGTTAAGGTTGAGTGAATTTGGATAATCATCGAACTCTTAAAAATGAACCCACAAATAGGTCATTTTCCAATTGGTTTTTGTCCAGTTTCTCTCAAATTTTGTAAAAGTGAATAGAAGGAAAGTTTTATAAAATTATTTTCTATACAATTTCAAAAAAGGAATCACTCAATTACAATTAATTTCTATTTGAAGAGATATGGTCAAAAGAAGAAGGATCGTTTTTGATCTTGAAATTCTGGCTTTGTAAACAATTATATTTTGACATAGCTATGCTCGAAATTTAAAGAAGTGATCAAGATAAAAGTTATAGCCACTTGAACTTGACATGATTTGAAGAAATGAAAATTTTCATCTGGCCAAAATATGAAAGAGATATGATCGGTGGAAGAATACGAAAATTCAGATAGATGAAAGACTATTTATAAGCAAGTGAAATTGTAAATTACCTAAACACTCATTGTTCTTTACGTCTACATTGTTTTTCCACATCACACCCTCCGCCACACATGCTATTTTAGCTCCATCTTTTCCCCCCTCATCATATAAAAGAAAACATGTTTAAACATTTTTGTACTCAAGGCGCCAAAGTGTCAAATCATGTCTCTTAAGGCATCTTTTAGTGTATACATGTATATACTTAAGAATATATATCTATGTATACACCAGTATACCTAACTAATTTACATTTAACCATTTAAACATTGTTTCAAATATAAACAACGCTCATAATTCAAACAACTTTTATACGATGAAATGTCGAAAATTCGAAAAATGAATTTCGGTCACATTTTCTGTTTTTCATCAAATTAAATATTTTTGTAAACTAAATTTGAAAACTAATTTATCTTCAATATTTATTATTTAAAAGAGTTTTATTTTAGTTATAAAACCTATTATTTGCATATATAAAATCAACTAAATATTCGAAAATTACATTGGTGAAATTCCGGGTCATTACAGCTATAGTATACCATTAGTTTTGCTTATTCTCTTCCATTTGTTTATTTCATTTTGATGAGTTTTCCATTTTCAAAAATATAATATTTATTTTTTCCTCATTGTAACCTAATTTTTTTATTTAATCTGATAAGCTTTTTTGTTTATTATATCCTAGTGTTGTAGTATGAAACAAAGTTCATGGAATCTAAAGAGTAAAAGGACTGATTTTCATGTTGTTTTTAAATTTTGTGTTAACATATCTCTATTTTTTATTACAAGATATTATACTATAATATTAAAAAAATTCAAATAACTTTGTTTATTTCTTTATTGGGGATTGACTTTATTATTTAAATGTAGCTTATTGCAAGGTTTAGGCTAAATTCATGTAATTGATAATCCAAAGAATTAGAGGATTAATTTTCAAGTGATTTCAATTTATTGTAACTTATATTATTTATGACAAATATGAATATACATATGCGTAAATGATTAGTATATGGATTTCAACAAAGTATATTTCAAAACTAGAGGTTCAAATGAAAACTTAGTGATTAAGCTCAACTAATTCAAATTGAACATTTTGACCATGATTTTCTATCTATAATATCTGTTTTGTTTGTCTATTTAAGAAGTTCAATGTGCATGCAATATTTAACTCTCATCTTCTTTAATCTCATCTCAAATGCTTAATTCATATAATTTGTTGCATAAATTTTACATTGAAGTCTAAATTTTTTTTAATGTTTGCATTAACAATGCCCTCATTTGTAAAATATGTCATAACACAATAGTGACATATACGCTTTTACTGCCTCCCTCCATTAAAAATTAATCCTACATAATTTCTCTTAACTGTTCACTTTTTGTAACTTGAAACATAATTGTGATAATTAATTACATAATTCATTCATAATGAAATGCATTTTTAGTTTAAAACTACAAAAAATTCAGCATTTTCTTATCATAAATTTTGTTATTCCTACATTAAGTAAGGATTCATGCTGACTTTCACAAATCAAACAAATCAGTTTATTAGAAACATGTCAAAAGTTTTCTTCCCTTGTCATTTCCTCCAACTTTAATATATTCTATGTATACTCTATTACCTAAGAAGTTTAACATTTGATCATCCATATTCTTTTTTCTCCTAATTTCGAGAATAAATCCGTATTTCCGTGCTATTAAATTTTTAGGAAAAACTTTCCCTTTTACTATTCTTATTTCCATTTAACATTCTTTTCATTCATTACTTCTTTATGATCTAACTATAATTTCTTAGTCTTCTCCAAGTTTTCTTAATTTCCTTTGTTACTTCCCATTTTCAATTCCTTTTTCATTCCATTTCATTTTCAAAATTTTATCACTTCTTTCTCCGTTTCATATATATAAGAATTTAAAAGAAAAATATTCTATTTTCAGTCCAAATCAAATTAAAGATTCTTTCAAATAATATTTACTTAATCTTTTTAATTTTCTAATATGAATTTTTTTGAGTGAACTCATTAATAATTTTTTACTTTCACATTCAACATTTTATTTATGATAGTATTTATGTTTTCAATGATCGAGTTACTACTCATTACTTTTAGCGTTTAGGTTTCTATGTATATCTCTATTGTTAAACTTATATAAGGAAATCAAGTTGGGTGTAGTGAAATATAATCAAATTAAAAGGTTTCATAATTTATTTTAAGAAATTTTTTGTTTATTCCTTTATATATGTTTAACATGGTCCTATTCGACTTGAATGTATTTTATGTTAAATCTTATATATCCGTCTTGGTCAACGTAGAATCTAATATTTTTTCTGATGGTGTTCAATGTTCATAAGTAACACGGTTTTTTCATCCGAGTACATAGTTTCCACTAAATTCACAAGGATCTTATGATACAATGCTGTAATTACATGTTATTTACAAAGTTTGTTCAATGTTATGGTGTTTGGATTTTTTTAAATTTGGAGATATTTAGAGATTATTGATTTGACATGTAGTTACGTAAATGCTTATAAGTAAACTAACCTCAAATATGGGATCATACCAAATAATATTAAAAGAAATTAACTCTTATCAATTCCAACTTATTTGAATTCATACCAATGAAATTAGTCACAACTGATTCTCTTTAGATGAAATTCAATTTAGTGAGAGAATCAGTTATATGTTAATCCTCTATAATTTTAGTCAATTGAGAATTAATCTGTACTCACTTAGTTACTTTTAATTAATTCATTTTATCACTAACATTTCCAAACAAATGTAAGTTCTACCATATGAGTGAACATGAATTTTTCTACAACATTAGCGAATGCTTTTTTACTATACGAACCACCACATAGAAGTAGTAAAACTGGAACTTAAAACCTGTTCCTAACAAGTATTTTTATATTAACAAATTTAGTAGAAGAATAAAATAAATGAATAAAGAAATATTCGTTGGTAATATTATATTAATAGTTCAATTTGTTAATTGTCTTTTCTTATGATATTTGATCTTATTGCTATTTTCTATAATGAAATGTCATCCAAAATTTATTTTATTTTCATCCAGAATGATTCCGTGTGATGATATACTATTTTGCATTGAATTATGTTAATTATTGTACTATTTGCATGAATATTTAAAGTAACGGAGAATGATTATTCAGTTGTTCCAAAATTTAACCATATAATATTTATACTCTACATATTTCTCATGTCATATTATGCTACATGTATTAAGAAATAAGATTCGTGAAAGGTGCTTCAATATTTTTCTAATGTTGTTAGAGTTGGATAATGTCAAAAACTGGGTTTTTCCTTGAAATGTTACTCATCGAACCAAAAAATTTAACACTATTTCAAGCGTTGTTTCTCTATGTTAGAGTTGAAACACTATTATTAATAAAACTGTGTACATGTGTGTATGTATTCAGATATATATATTTCTATGTTAAATACAAGATAAACTTATATTGAATATATGTTGCTTACATTTGAAAAATAATAGTGATGCATAATTACATGTTGCTTACTAAGTTAAGAATAATTACTAGTTGATGATATTGTTTGTTATATGAAACCGCCGTGCAGTAAAAAAGCAATTATATTATGTACTTGGAGATTACTTAAATAGATTTATCAGCAAGTATTTGTCAATAGTGTTCAGGAAAAATATACTCCATGTAAAAATTAAAATTCATATACATGATCTTTCATGTTTGTAATTTTAAAAATATATTTAAATAGATTATATGGTGAACACCATGTGCGTAACACGGGTCTGCACTAGTATTGAATATAATTTAATGGAAGAAATAATATTGTCTTATTATATACTAAGTACATTTATTGAACTTTCCACATTTTACCGACAAATGGTCCAACTGTTAGGTCGATCATGAGTTTGCATTAGTAGAAAATTTAATGTCTACCTATTTAACATTGCCGACGTCCAGCCAACGCCATTCATTTGGACGTCGGTAAGTTATAGGCAATGCTTTACCTATGCAAACTTACCAATGCCATGTCGATGCCAAATATATGGCGTTGGCATTATAGCGTCTCCCCCATCTTTAACCCCTTAATTGTCGTTCTTTTTTTCCTATTTCCACCCAAATTAATTTTGAAAAAACCTCCAACCACCACCTTGGGCATGCTACCTCCAACTCCCACTCCCACCCAACCCACAAAACTCCAGCCATGCATAACTCCAGCCTCCCCCCAACCAACAAGCCCCCAACCTTCTCCCCCTCCCCTACCCTATGCAAGTTTCTAGCCTCGCTTTGAAGCCCCATTTGTCGACGAAGCCTGCTCCTCTAACCGATGTCGAGTTCGAACATAGCCACCTCCTTTTTGATAAATGCTGCTATAAAGCCTCTCCTCCTCTTAGTCAACATTCCAGGCTCTATCTGTATGATTTATTGTTTTGACTCAATTTCTATGCAATGCTATGATAAATGAAAAGGAATTTTAGAAGAGAGTGTGGAATTGAAATACATTATAGAAGAGATAATAAATGCAAAGTCTTGTTAGGAATAGTTTGGCCAGTTTTGCTATGTTAATTAAGGAAATGTACATATCATGAAAATGCAGAATTTGACAATAAAAACTCTAGATGGTAAAAAATCTAAATTAATGTAAATTGTTGTGCTGGTTTTCAGTCAAAAAAATGTGCTCCAAGTGCGATCAAATTCAAACGAAAAACATGGATTGCGATTGTAAGAATTTAGAGAAGATATAAAACTGAATTTTATTGATATATTGATAGTGTTACAATCGGTTGTATCTGTACACTATATATACAGTTCTAAAGCAACATAATAAAGTGAATATGGGTTCCAGCCCAAAGCCCGCTATTTGTTGTATCTTTATATGAAAACCCTAATGATATTCTGCGGCTCTCAACTATCTTATACTTCTGATATCTTCCCTCAATACGAGCGCCGATTTTGCGATTCCTTGCGATTCTCTAATTTTTCTGAGAGATCTAATATCTTCCCTCAATATGAGTGGCGCTATTTATGTTATGCGACAAAGCTTCGGTGGAGCTTTTCAGATCTGGTTGCAGAACTTTATTTCGCTGCTTGAAATTTGTCAGATTGGGGTTTCCTAAAAGATCGACCTCAAAGTAGAGTTGATCTTTGGTGCTTGAGGTGAAAACTTGAAGAAGCTAAGCAGCGGCTGATCTGATCCTAAAGTTGAAGCCAGATTTCAGGTTTAGGGTTTTGATAAAGTTAATTGCTGAAAGTTACAATTTTGTCCAAGCTTTCTCAATTTGAAGAGCCTCGAACATGAGATTAATTATAGATCTAAGCTTTCAATTGATGATTAGTACAATCTTCAACATTGAGTTCCTATTTCAGACGAAGAAAGCTCTTGGTAGAGAGGGCTTTGGTGAGTATATCTGCTCTTTGGTAAGTACTCGGTAAGTGATTTACTTCTATAATTCCTTGTAGTACTTTCTCTCTGACAAAATGCAAATCCAGTTCCATCTGTTTGCTTCTGGCATGTAAAACTGGGTTAGCAGTAAGAGAGACCGTGCTTAAGTTGTCGCACCATAATGTAGCTTTGTTTGTGATGTTGATTTGAAGTTCACTTAGTAGAGATTTAATCCATAACAGTTCTGCTGTAGCATTAGCCACACTCCTATAACCTACCTCTGTACTAGATCAAGATGTGGTAGTTTGTTCTTTGAACACCATGATATGGGATTTTTCCAATATAAATGCAATAGCCAGATGTTGATCTTCGATCATCTGGATCAGTGGCCCAATCATCATCTGCAAAACCAAATAAATTTATATTAGAACAATTTTTAAATATTAATCCATGGTTCACTGTACCCTTTAAGTATCTGAGAATCCTTTTCACTGCATTCCAGTGTTCATCTAAAGGATTTTGCATGAATTGGCTAACTTTATTACACTATAAGTGATCTCTGGCCTTATGATTGTTACATATTGAAGTGCTCCAACAATACTTCTGTAGTATTTTGCATCAGTAAATGGTTCTCCTCTGTGTTTGGATAACTGTAAGTTGGATATCATTGGTGTAGGTAGACTGTTTGCATGATCCATCTTTGTTTTGAGTACTATCTCAGATATGTATTTCTTCTGGCTTAGCTGTATAACTGAATTGGATAGTCTTTTGACTTCTATCCCTAGAAAGTAGTGCAAGTCACCGAGATCCTTAATTGAGAACTCATTATTTAGTTGTTGAGTAAGATTGTTGATTTCGGTCTCATTGTTCCCTGTAACAATGAAATCATCAACATATATCAGTACATACGTAATAATATTTTTAGAAAATTTAGTAAAAAGAGAATTATCAGATTTAGTATGATTGAACCCAAGTTTGATCAGTGTTGATTTTAACTTCTCAAACCACAATCTTGGTGCCTGTTTGAGTCCATATATAGCTTTATTTAGCCTGCAGACCAAATTGTTTCCATTTTTTCTGTAACCCTCAGGTTGCTCCATGTACACTTCTTCTTGAAGTGTTCCATTTAGAAATGCATTATTGACATCAAGCTGCTTAATTTTCCAACCTTTTGATAGGGCCACTGTAAGAATTACTCTGATGGTAGTTGGTTTGACAACTGGTGAAAATGTTTCATTGAAGTCAAAACCTTATTGTTGTGAGTAGCCTTTTGCAACAAGTCTGGCTTTATATCTTGCAGTAGACCCATCTGCATTTCTTTTTAGTCTATAAGTCCATTTACATCTAATAACATTTTTATTATTTGGTACAGTAACAAGACTCCATGTCTTATTTTTCATAAGTGCTGCATATTCTTCACCCATAGCTTCTTTCCACTTTTCACCGTGTATTGCTTGTTGATATGTACATGGCTCATCAGTGTCCAGGTTGACAATATACAGCTTTGGTTTAAAGATTCCACTTTTTGCTCTAGTGATCATGTGATGACCAGTTGTTGCAGGAGTAGAGGACTGATTCTGATTTGATACTTCCTCAGATTCAGATTGTGAACTAGATGTCTGAATTTGATCACTTCTATGTTCTTCACTAGATTGATAACTGACATCAGGATGTGTTGCATGACAATTACTTGTAAACTGGCCGTTTGAGTCATGACCTGACCCAACATTGGGTACAGTGTGTTGTGATTCAGTTTTGCCAATTTGATCCTTTTCATACACTTCATGTGGCAAGGGAGGTATTGAGAATCTTGAGTTATAAATTTTCTGAGTTGTCTTTATTTCTTTTTCACTGAATGGGAATGTCCCTTCATTAAAGACTACATGTCTTGAGATGAAGACTCTACCCATACTATCAAGACATTTGTATCCTTTGATGTTGTTAGCATATCCCAGAAATGTACAGGGAGAGGACCTAAAATCCAGCTTGTGATTGTTGTACTGTCTTAAGCATGGGAAACATAGAAATCAAAAGACTTTGAGGCTTTTGTAGTCAGGTTGCTCATTAAGTAACACTTCAGCTGGGATCTTCCCTTGCAGAACCTTAGTTTGTAACTTGTTGATTAGAAATACTGTTGTGCCGAAAGCATCTGGCCAGAACTTTAAGGGTAAGGATGCTTGAGCTAGCATGGTAAGTCCTGTTTCAACCACATGTCTGTGTTTTCTTTCAATCAATCCATTTTGTTCTGAAGTGTAGGGACAAGTAGTTCTATGTAATCTTCCTTTTCTTTGAAAAAATTCTCTGAGTGTTTTAAATTTAGCACCACCATCAGTTTGTATAATCTTGACTCCATTTCCAATTTGCTTTTCTGCCTGTGCAATGAACTGTAAGACTGCATAATATGCTTCAGATTTTGTTTTCAGAAAATATATCCATACATATCTTGTATATGCATATATAAATGGTATATAATGTTGAATATGCGCTTATATGATTTTTGTTTGATGATAACAAACATATATTTAAGATTTTAAATATATTAAATGTATTTGATCATTCATATGCTCTAATTGCTCCCCCTATTTAAATGATTCCTCTCTACACAAAGATCTCTCTACATATATGTATACAAATAAAAACATGCAAATGAACCTAGATGCTATTTGACATTTGCTTGATTTTATTTGACAAAATCTTAACTTTTCTCTCCCCCTTTTGTTATCAGCAAAAGAATGTTAGTGTTAGAGAAAATAGAGATAAAGTGATCGATATTAATTCAACATTAAAACTCAATTGAATATAAATATTAAGTTTCAAAAAAAAATCAAACAAAAATCATAACTACCCTCGTTAGGCACATATTCCACTTTTAGAAGTAATGGAAATGATGTCATCATATAAAACCATATAGTTGTACTGTTTGTGGTACATTTATATCAGGAATTTGAATATCTACTAATCATGCATAACCGTTAGGACTTTTAAATGAGATTAGTAGTATTCCAATTTAATTTTAAAAATGAATTCAAGTATCTTCTAATCACGCATAACCTTGAGGACTTTTAAATGGGATTAGAATCAACTTGTTTATCTAATAAATCAATTTTGATATGCGTTCCATACATGCATAACCGTGAGGACTTTTAAATGAGCATGGAAGCACATAACAAATTCCAAGTAATTCACCCATGCATAACCGTGAGGACTTTTAAATGAGAGTGAATACTTTGGACTTTATTTTGTTTTATAAAATGAAAAACGAATGATTCCTGTTTAAAGTACCACATATCGACAAACTATATTGAATTTTTGATGAGCGATGGTTGATAGAAATATGATAGACATAGAACTGGTTATGGAATCTTTACCCAACAAAAAGTTTTATAACTCTTGTTTGAATTTCTAAAGAAATTTACTAGTTATACCGTCTCGAGTCATAATATATGACCAATATTAGCACTCATCACTCTTTTAATCATTATTCATTTTTTGATAATCATAGGGAGTCAGATTAGTCAAAATAGCCATTTAAAATCAAATTCAAACATGATTATGAAACCAATTTTTCAAAATGACTAATCTGAAAATACGGTCAAAAATGATTTTCTCGAGGGGGTTTTATAAGAAAATTTTCTGCTATTTGAAAATTATTTGAAATTAAAAATATGTAGATATTTTCTTTGAAAAACGATGTAGTAACTAAATATTTCAAAAATCACGTTCAACTAGTAATTTTTCTATCAACTAGATTACCAGTATAATTTGCATCTGAATTTCTTTTTCACTCAAAATTATCATTAATTGAATTTGATTGACCAAACCATGAAGTATGCAACAAAATATCTCAAAATCAAATTTAACAGCTTTTAAAATGACATTCTCTTGAATTTGAAATGAAGCCGAGTAAATAATCAAAAAACCATGAATATAGAGTTAGCCAAATTATAACCAAATGTATTAATATCCAACAAAACACTATTTTTGATCCAACCTAATATAATCAAAAAATTTAGAGAATTTTATAGTGTTTTTGGCATAAATATAATCGGCCAACTATGTTGAACAAGTCAGAATCAAAATCATCATCTCTTCACCATCTCAATATTGGCTGATTTTAATTCAACTTATGGTGCGAATCATCACATTTAATATATCGTTCAAATAAATATACCATTACCTATTTTACCTTTACGATATTTTTCGTTGTTTATCCATTGTGATTCTGTCACCTTTATAATAGGCTAAGGAACTTTTCTTTGTCGCCCGTTGTGTTTCTGGAACAGCCAAAAATCCAGAAAACACTGCTGTTGTTCCTTAGTCTGCCACCACGCCTACACGGGAAAAGATTTATGTGACCTATTTGTTTTTATAGGTCCATGGTTGTTAGTGGCAGAAGATTTAGAAAAATAATTTTGTGGAGACCCAAAACTGTTTATATATGTTCCTTTTGGTACCCAAATTTGTTTAACTTTGAGAGATTTTATATTTGTGCCTTTTGGAACCAAAATTGGTATGGTTTTCACATGTTTGGGTCTATACCAACAATTATTGTGATCGTGTCCATATTTTCTACAAATTGTGCATATGGAATTTTCTTGATTAATATCGCTTTCAACATTTTCAGATTGATTATATCCAAGTCCTTGTCTAGCTGTATTAACAGTTTGCTTCCCTAATAGCAGATTCAACGATTTCTCACTTTTTGAAAATTTATCTAAAGTTATTGACAATTGTTGGACTTGTATTTTGAGAGATTCATTTTCGTTCAATAATTGTGTGCACTTTTTGATAGAATTTTCTCTCCTAGTATTTTCGTTCTCTTTCAAAATCAGAATTTCATTTTCAAGTGATTTTATATTAATTTCTGATTTTTTAATTTCTTCTTCGAATGTTGGACACTTATCATACTTAGGGATCCTACTTTGATAGGTTTTAACTAATTGGTCAAGTTGTTTATTTAATCTATCAAAGTATCTTTTTGTGATTCAAGTTTGGCATACTTCTCCCTAAGTCGTTCAAAACAACCATTCACTTCGTGGAAATATATAAGTAATTCCGAATGAGAAAGTTTTGATACCTCATTTGGCTCGTCATCATCACTGTCAGTTATTTCACCATGAAGACACAAGTCTGCTTTTTCATTCTCACTGTTTGAACTTTCATTATCTTCATCACTTGTATTTCATGTGGCAGCAAAACTTCTCCTTTCGAGTTTGAGGACAATTGGGCTTTATGTGTCCGGGTTGGTTGCACTTATGACAGATGATCTTTGGTTCTTCTGGATTGTCCAATATTTTATTTATTCTGCTTTTCAATTTTTGATTTAGAGCTGAATTTCCGTATTTGTAATTCCACCTTTTGTTCGATATTGATTGCTTGGTTTATTGGTGCATGTTGCTGTTGTGTTGCCATATTGATGCCTGTTCGGTCTTGTTCCTTCACTTTACTTGAGAAGTTAGCATTGAAACTGTATGATTCATTTCGTATGTTGTACTGTGAAGCATCTTGATCATTATATATTGATACTTGTGCATTTGCATTCATGCTTTCATATGCATTGAGCTCTTATCCTTAGCTGTTCATCTGTGCACATTGTAGCCTTGGTCAAAAACTGGTCACTAACCCATGTATATTTGATGTTGTCATTATGTGTTGGTGGTCGACACACTTCAAATAGTTTTCATGTAGCTTGTTCTCTGATTTATTTGGTATGTTGTTTCGAACCATGTTCGTTGTGGCACTGAACTCGGTTTTGCTTCATGATGTACTTTAGTCCGATGCCCGTGTCACTTGTGCATTGCTGCTCTACATCTTGTAGTTTGCTTTGGTGCAATGTTTTGGTTTTTTCTGTTTGCATGCTTGAAGTCATTTGATCTTGATTGCTTGTTTGAGTCTGGTATCTTGATTCACTTGTTTGCTCATGAACATATGATGGCATTGTTCATCATTGTGTATTGACTGAGTCTTGTGGATGCTGTCTTGATTTGTTACTGCTGTGTCTTTGATGTTGTACACTGTCATGTACACTTGTGTTCGTTGAGTCACTGTGCTTCTTTTGTTGGTTGCTGTGTCATTATCTTCTTTGTACACTTGGCTTGTAGTTGATGGTAGTTGCTGTGTCATTGTCATTGTGTTGGTTGATGCAACAATATTGCCATATTGATCCTTCTGTTTTCTTTGGCTTCATTTGATTATGTGATGTTGCATCACTTGATGTTGCCCTGTTCCCTGACCTTTGTTGCCTCTGTTTATTTGTCTGCACATGTTTCATTTGCACTTTGATGCATTCTGAAGTTGGTCTTGTTCACTGTGTCACTTAGGTGCATTTGTTTTGGACTTGCAGTTTGAATTGCATTGAGTTGAGTCAAATTTGCAGTGATGGCTTGACCTTTGCACTTTGTTTGTTATTTAGTGCCTTCTTGAATTTGTGTAGACTGTGCATTACACTTGAGTTGAATCCAGTTTTACAACTCGGGTTTGACCTTGTGTTGAAGTCGAGATTTTATTTATGTTGCACCTGAGTTGAACCCGTCCTTTTATTTTGGGTTTGACCTTGTGCTCACCTGTCCCTGTAACATTATCAAGTGTATATCGGTGTGCACGGTCTTATGGCATATACAGTGATACACTGTGTATGTCACAAGTTTTTCGTGTATAATGGATTCAAAAATAAATCATGACGAAAAACCCAAATAACTGAGGCAAATATTATAAAAGAAAGAAAAGGGGGCCGGTGTTTTCTTTGCTTAGTATAAGGGGTTTTAATTTTTTTTAATTAGGGTTTTTAATTGTCTTTTGTTTTAAATTTGTTTTTAATTTTAAAACTCTTTTCAAACCGTTGTATTTACTAGTCGTGTGACTAAGGGACATACTACGTGGCATAGCTTGAGAATTCGCAACTCAGTGGTTGAGTTGTGGCAGAGTTTTGAGCGTAGAGTTAGGTTAGTCAGTAGCGGGTGTCGCGAGTTTACGTGTGTAAGCGTGTGACTATCTAATTTCTAGTAGAAACCTTGGGGGCAGCACGTAGGCAGGGTTTTGCCAAAGC
Organism: Allium cepa; assembly: GCA_030765085.1. Classification (NCBI taxonomy): domain Eukaryota; kingdom Viridiplantae; phylum Streptophyta; class Magnoliopsida; order Asparagales; family Amaryllidaceae; genus Allium; species Allium cepa. The sequence continues at coordinate 1,052,232,457 of CM060941.1, forward strand.
TGGGTAAATTCTGTGTCGTTCTATCTCTGCATTTTATTATTCTGTTATTTTTCTATGATGCTATTAATCTGTGATCTGTGTTGAAATAATTTTATAAGCTTCCGCAATTAATTTTTATAATTAATACCATCACCTTATTCATTCACCCCCCCTCTAGGGTGAAATCGATCCTACAAGTGGTATCAGAGCTAGGAATAGAAGTCAATTTTTCTTTTAAAAATTCATTTTTCAAAAATCAGTTTTTGTTTAAAAGTTTGAATTTTTAAAATGGCTTCTTTTAATAATGCTTTTTCCGAGGGTCAGTCTATAGTTAGACCACCAATGTTCAATGGTGAATATGCTTATTGGAAAAATAGAATGAAAATTTCTCTGAAAACCATTGACGTTTGGAACATTGTTGAGACAGAATATAGAGCACCAACTATAATTGTAGATAATCAGGAAATAGATAAACCGATGGATCAATGGACAGAACTAGAAAATAAATTACAAAATGCTAATGCTAGAACTATGAATTCTATTATCTGTTCATTGGATCAATTTGAATTTAATCGTGTCTCACATTGTCTAACTGCACAGGAAATATAGCTCACACTAGAAGTGACTCATGAAGGAACATCTCAAGTCAAAGAATCTCACCTGGCCATGCTAAGCAGCGAATACGAGAATTTCACAATGGCAAAAGAAGAAAATGTCAAAGAGAAGCATGGACGACTTTCCAATATCGTATACAAATCAAAAGCCCTTGGAAAACCATATACAGAGTTGGAGATAGTCCGAAAAATCCTCAGAGTCCTTCCACGAAGTTTTGAAGCCAAAGTGACTGCCATTCAAGAATCAAAAGATTTGAAACAAATGAAAGTCGAAGAACTCATCGGAAATCTCACCGCTTATGAGATAGAAATGAAATTCAAGGAAGAACGTGAAGGAGGTGATACTCGAAAGAAATCAATAGCTCTTAAAGGAACAACAGAAAGTGATAGTGATGATAATGATGATGGAGCAGCAGAATTGGAGCTGATAATACAGAAGTCAAGAAGGGGATTCGTGTATGTATACTGTTAAATCAAAAACGTATCTTTGAAAAAGTCACAAAGTATAAGAGGAAAGTTTTTGCCGTATCAACCAAGAATAAATTGAACGATTCAAAATCAAAGTCGTGCGCATCAAGGCAAAAATATATCAAGAAAGCAAAAATTTGGAAAGTATCGAATTGATACGAACAAACTCAAGTGTCTCGGTATTCATATAAATACCAGCACCCAATTATCATCATAGGCATGAGCAAACAATCGAACTCAAGCAATCAATCATGAAAGTGAAAGAAACAAATAACATACCAGAAGAAAAGACAAATTCGATCATCTCGAAGCAACCAAGCCGACTTCATCAAAACCCTAACTTCACAGAACAATTAAGAGAAGCAGCCGAGCGCGACTCCAAGCAGCTGATCAATAGAGCATCAATATCAATCAACAAGAGCAACGAAATAAATTGGCATCCGAAAACCCTAATTTTGATCAAAGGAAGAAAGCCCTAATTGTGATCGAAGAAGCCACCACTATCTCAAAGGAAACGAGCCGCAAATATTATAAAAGAAAGAAAAGGGGGCCGGTGTTTTCTTTGCTTAGTATAAGGGGTTTTAATTTTTTTTTAATTAGGGTTTTTAATTGTCTTTTGTTTTAAATTTGTTTTTAATTTTAAAACTCTTTTCAAACCGTTGTATTTGCTAGTCGTGTGAGTAGGGGACAAGGTACGTGGCGTAGCTTGAGAATTCGCAACTCAGTGGCTGAGTTGTGGCAGGGTTTTGAGCGTAGAGTTAGGTTAGTCAGTAGCGGGTGTCGCGAGTTTACGTGTGTAAGCGTGTGACTATCTAATTTCTAGTAGAAACCTTGGGGGAAGCACGTAGGCAGGGTTTTGCCGAAGCTGAGTAAATTCTGTGTCGTTCTATCTCTGCATTTTATTATTCTGCTATTTTTCTGTGCTGCTATTAATCTGTGTTGAAATAATTTTATAAGCTTCCGCAATTAATTTTTATAATTAATACCATCACCCTATTCACACCCCCTCTAGGGTGAAATCGATCCTACATATAATACTTGAAACCATAATCTGTATCAATGGGTGCAGACCCCATAAATCTGTAGCTACAAGCTCTAATGGTTTATTATAATTGGTTTTAGAATTTTTAAATGGTAGTTTATGATTTTTTCCTAGCTGATAGTATGTACAGATATATGGAGTTAACGCATTATAAAAAGAAATTTTATTACTATGAAGTATTTACTTTACAATGTGTACACTTGGATGACCAAGCCTGTAGTGCCATAAGTCAAGCATACTCATACTTCTTTTACTTTGAGATATTTCACAAGCATTACAACACAGATTTTGTTTTCCACTACTTCTTGAATCAGCTAGAGTAAACTTGTACAAGCCCTTCACTGTTTTACCCTGCAAGAGAATTCTATTTGTTAGAATGTCTTTAATGAGACAATAATTTGGATAGAATTCGAAATATACATTGTTATTACTGGCAAATTGAGACACACTGAGTAAAATTTTCTTTATTTGTGGAACTTTAAAAGATGATTAAGATATAATATCTTTTCACCTTTTATGTAACCATTACCAGTGTGAGTAATTTTAGTTGCCTCGCCATTGCCCATGTGTATACACTGTTTGCCTTTGTACTCTTTGTTCCCCAAGCTTAGATTGCTCAGGTTGTTTTTTATATGATTTGTAGCTCCAGAATCTGGATACCAAGTATCATCCTGAATATCTTCCACTATAGCTAATTCATATTGTTGTTTTGCATCTGGTTGAATGTTAGCCATGTTAGCACTTGGTTTCTGACTGTTTTGTTCCCCAGGTGTGTAGTGAATATCAAATCTGAAGTAGCATTTGTTTGTAGTGTGGCCAACTTTTTCACAAATTTGGCGTCTTGGTCTTCCATTGTTGTTATTATTATACCTTCCACCTCTTCATCTGTCTATGTAGAATTGATTGCCTCTCTGATTGTTATTTGATTTATTTCTTGATTGAGTCTTTTCTTGATTTTTTTCCCTTTGTTTGAGATGTAATTGACTGAGAGGTCGAAACAATTGGCTTCCTCTGCTCTAATCTACCTTCATCAGCAAGAAAAGTGGAGTGAACAAATGACAATGATGGTGTGATATCTCTAGATGATATCACTGCCACAATGGATTCATACTCATCATCTAATCCACCTACGATATGCAAGATATGTTCAGTATCACTGACAGTATATCCAGCAGCACCAAATAAGTCACACAATGTTTTGATTTTGGAAAGATAATCTCTCATGACTAAACCATTCTTTTTCGAATTTTGTAATTGTCTCTTATAATGCATTACTCTTGCTGCTGATTGAGAACTGAATACCTGTTCCACAGTATGCCATATTTCATGTGCATTCTTGCATCCTATGAGCTGTGGTAATAAATTTGCACTTATTGTTGATAAAATCCAAGAAGAAAGTAAACTATCTTGTCTTTGATGAATGGTGGGTTCTCTGTTCAATGTTGAATCTCCTTCATTGTTGGTGATGAATTGCTGTGGTACTTCTTTGGTGCCAAGAATATAATCTTCTAATCCATAACCTCTTACTGCTGTTTGGATTTGAAATTTCCATAATAAATAATTTGTCTCATCCAGTTGAGTCTGAATTAACTGTGGTTGTGGGCTAATTATGATTTTTGATATGTTTTCAGTGGTAATAGATGGTGCAGCAGAAGTTGATCTCGGATTTGCAGAAGTTGAGGAGTTGTTATCTAAATCTCCTTCGGCCATGATTGAAAAACAATAAAGATTCAATGCAGGATGTACACAGAAGAGAAAAGATGATCAAGAAACTGAGTTGTGAATTGAGAATAGCAAAGAAAAGTAACGAGCGAACAATTGCTTTTCAGGTGACTTTGTATAGATTACTTTCCAGTGAATCTGAGAGCAGCCAGTTATCAAGACTACTGGCAAGGCTCGATGATGATTCTTGTTTCAGTTCTTGATTTTTTTGATGATGATTTCTTTTTAAACAAAACTGAAAGCAGCCGTTGAGTTGGATGATGATAATTTCCTGACAACTCTTCTTGGCAAGGCTTGATGATGACTTTGTGATTCTTGATGAAGTTTAAGAACTGAAACAACCAGCAGTTTCAGATGAAGAGATTGATACTCCGATGAACTGTTGTAAATCCAAATGATGAGATAGTCTCTGATGGATTCAAAACAGAAAATATTACTCTGTTGTTACATAGTTTTTTACTGCTCTGATACAATGTAAGAATTTAGAGAAGATGTAAAACTGAATTTTATTGATATATTGATAGTGTTACAATCGGTTGTATCTGTACACTATATATACAGTTCTAAAGCAACATAATAAGGTGAATATGGGTTCCAGCCCAAAGCCCGTTATCTGTTGTATCTTTATATGAAAATCCTAATGATATTCTGCGGCTCTCAACTATCTTATACTTCTGATAGCGATAATTAATCCTGAAATGACAATTGGAAATCAAAATAAGATAACCGATATAACAGCCCGCATATTTTACGATTATATTTTTTTTAAATATAGCATCGTTAGTCGTATTAAATTCCGAAATGCTACCTTTTGTAAACAGATAAATTAGGACTCGGGTCCACTTCCATTGAGTCCAAAACGGCGTTTGTGACCTTTTTGAGTATAAACAATGCTATGCTTTGAATCATATCAAACACTATGTGCATGCGAGCCACAATGTTACGTTGTGTGTTCAGCGATTAAGTGATTATACTTCAACCCACAGTCTTTAGTTGGTGGGCTTAGTTCGTGGACGGTCAGGTCCCATTCATGATGAGTTTATGCTCCTTCTATCGAGTTTAGGTCAAGGTTGGAAAACTAATAACTGAATCACACTCATTTATTTTATTTATCTTGTCATGAGGAAAATGAATGGAGTTAGATGGTTTGAGTTTAGAATAAGGACTATTTGAGTTTACAAGAGAAGCATGCACAATGAACATGTGCATGTTATCAATATTCATAGATATAGAATGAATTATTAAGACTTGAGCAGCAGATGAAAACAAAGATTTCACTTTATTTGATTGACTTGAATTAACGATCTTAGGGCAATAAGAGATAGCAGAATTCAATGTAGAATGAGAAGAGGCATCAGGAATTGATTAAAGGTTGTCAAGATTAGCATTTTCATAAGAGGAATGAGAGTAAGGTTTATGAATATTGTTAGAAGTTGTGATCTTGTGCTCAAATGTTGGAGAACCATCAGGAGGATCGAAAATGACACCAGTAACAGTGTATTCACTTTCTTTCGAATCCCCTAAAACAGCAAAAGGATTAGGGGAATTAATAATAAGACTAAGATTAGAAGGAATATTGGCTTCAGCATTAATCTATTCAGTGGTTGCACTTTCAAATTCTATGGGAAATTGAGCATCTTTATCAGTACAATAGTCTATTGGTGCTTTAGATTGTATTTGTTGAACAGTAGCTTTAACACAACTTCCCACTTTAGATTTCTTTTTCCAAATTTGCATGTTAGCTTTTACTTTGGAATGACTCACAGGTGTAATAGGAAAATGATGTAAAATTTAAGAAGGAGGATCAGATTGGACTGAGGTTTGGAGATCATCTCTTTGAAGCACAGGTTGTTTAACTAAAGGCTTAGAGCGGTCTTCATTTGCGTGCATATCACGGTCTACTGTTGAATGGCTAAAAGTGTGACAGCGCATACAAATAAGTGGCTTCCATCCATATTCTATGAGTTTTAGATTATAAGAAATAAGTGGCTTCCATACATATTCTATGAGTTTTAGACTATAAGACGGGAAACAGGAGTCCTAAACGTAGTTTTAGTCTTTGACCAATATTACTGTTAGTACAATTATCACTATTAGTATTATTATTATCATCACTTCTCTTTATATATATACATATATATTTTTATTTTTATTTCCATTACACTTAGTTATTATTACGGTTAATTTACTTAATTGACTTTACTATATTATTGTTATTGTTATTAATATGACTTTTAAATCGACCTTATCATTACTTTTGGATTTCATCTTTGATCGACCTCAACTTGTCCGCGAATAATGGCTTAGTTATTGTTGTTGTTGGACATTATTTGTGTTTGATATTATGTGTTGGATATGTTGGATATTTGGTATTTGTATTTGATGTTATGTGTTGGATATGTTGGATACTTGGTATTTGTGATTGTTGGTATTTGTTTATATGTCGATATTTAGTAAATGTTGGTAGTTGTTATATGTTAATATTTTGTATATGCCACTATTTGTGTGATGAAATATTGTTTATGTATGAATTTGTGCTTGAGGAGTGAACAACAGCAAAAATGCTTCAGCCATGGTGTTCGCATGGCGTCAGTATGATGTCAGTAAATCCAATTTAGGCATTTTATAACAACATTGGTAAAACATCGTTACAGTAATACAGGGTAAATGATGTAGGTAAACCATGATAGGAAAGATGTCAATATGAAGTCGATAAAAAAAATTTGAAGTTCTTTTACAGAAGACTTATATGGCATCGACGCGACATATATAAAGATTATTTTTATAGTATGTATAAGAAACATTAACATTGTGTGTATCCATATCCATTTATTTTTCCATATTTACTTCAATGATGTTAAATATATGACCACTTTTTATTTTGCAACTGTCATTCGAAAACAATTAATCACAACATTGTTACAATTAAATCAAGAGGTCAATTGATAACAAACTGCAAAACTGTATATGGCTTGAATTTCAATATATTATAATGTCTTCATCTTTTTTATTTATTTATTTTTTATTTTATGTTTGGCAATTTCATTGGCAATTTCTAAATAAATGAACCTCTCAAGTAATATGCTGATTTCTCCTTAGCTTTTTGATCATTAAAAGAATAACAGTATTCTTTGTTTCATTTTGAACGCCTCAAGCGCCCACACTACGTCCTAGGAGCATTCCCAAACTGTTTAGGTCTTCATATATTAATTCAAACCATATTAACCACAACTCAGCCCCAACCAACAAAAAAAAACACCGTATCAATAATCAAAACTCTCACTTTAATCGGCCTTTATAAAGTCGGTTAAAGTAGGTCACACGGTTGCAATTCCTGTTCACACGGTTGCAATCCACATGGTGGGAATATTAAATTCCCGCCATAGCCGGCTTTATAAAGCCGACTAACTTTAGTTGGCTTTATAAAAACTGACTGACTTGAACAACTTCAATATGGACAAACGACCTTATGTTGAAGGTCGTAATTTCCAACCTTAACACAGTTGGGAATGCTCTAACTAGAACATTATAGCATGATGAATTGATTGTGTCATTCCTAAGAAAGATTTTATACCTAGAACATTATAGCCATGTTGTTTGAAAACGTCTCCTTGCCCAGTTTTCAGTTTGAACCTTAAAAGATGTAACATATGCTCGAAGTATATGTTTAAAGTATATGTTTGATAAATGCATGCTTTTCTAGAGTTCACAAAAAAGTTTGACATGCAGGTGCACACATGATTGTGTATGTGTTTTTATAAACGTGTGTCTATATATACACGCGCGCGCATATATAGATAGACACACATGTGCATGTATATATGTATGTACCAGTGAATTACTAAAATGCATACATATAATTCCTACCAGTGACGTAACTAGCCTTCGGCGAGGGTAGGCAGCTGCCCTATCAAAAAAAATCATTCTTTTAAGAAACTGCTGAGCTTTCAGGAGCAACTCAAAGTTCTATTTGGTTTAACAAAGCAAGTATTACATATTTTTCAATACTGCAAGTCATATGTTAAAAATCTACAATTCTGAAGGTATTAGCCCAAATTGAATACTAAAAATGGGATTTTTTGACTTGGATTTAGACTTGGAGTAATTTTGAATATGAACGAAATGGACCGTTAATCAGATACGGAAGAAGTACTTAATTTATACTTTGATTGTATCGCATGTATGTTACTATAAACGAATATTAGAGTTTATAGGTTATCTGATTAATTATTTAAAAATTAAAGCTAACACCATTTAAAAAGACAATGGACCTAATCTACAAAAATATAGGTTTTTAAACCGAATATCCAATTAAAGTCAATAAAAACTATTAGAAATTCACTTCGACTATTTCATCTTCTTCGCATTGTTTTCTGCTCCATCCGCTCTATTTGCTTGATTCTATAATAAATGTTTATTTTCAGGCAAGTTTGCCTATGTGATTTAGTTTAGAAAAGGAAATATCATGTGTTTCCAAGTTTGCTACACACCATATTTGAGTTTTGCAGAGCTTCGAGAGTGAAGCTGAAATATAACAGTATTTAGAGTTTCTTGTTAATGTAATTGTATTGGTTTATTTGATGTATTGGGTTGCACCCATTTTGTTTCGGGTATTTACTCTATTACTAAGCGGGACTTGGGCATTGTAATGTTTTACCTTTTCAAAAAAAGTTTGTTGCACACGTACACATCTTTATTAATAGTTGGTTTGGAAACGCAATTTTTTAGTCCGACCGCGAAGTTCCGAAATTGCCCTTTATATGTATTCCTTTAGTAAAAATGTCTTTGTAGAGATATTATTAAATTTTAACATCACTTAAAAATAGGATCTGACAATTAAGCTTTATTTACAAATTCAAATTTCTTCTACAAATATTTACACGTCTTAATATCACTTAAAAATAGGATCTAACAAATAAACTACTTTACAAACCCTTTTTTATTAATTAATAATCTTTATTAATAGTTGGTTTGGAAGCGCAATTTTTTAGTCCGACCGCGAAGTTCCGAAATTGCCCTTTATATGTATTCCTTTAGTAAAAATGTCTTTGTAGAGATATTATTAAATTTTAACATCACTTAAAAATAGGATCTGACAATTAAGCTTTATTTACAAATTCAGATTTCTTCTACGAATATTTACACGTCTTAATATCACTTAAAAATAGGATCTAACAAATAAACTACTTTACAAACCCTTTTTTATTAATTAATAATATATTTATTAATAGTTGGCTTGAAAGTGCAATCTTTTGTCCGACCGCGAAGTTCCAAAAATGCCCTTTATATGTATTCCTTTAGTAAAAATGTCTTTGTACATATGTTATTAAATTTTAACATCGCTTGAAAATAGAATCTGACAATTAAACTTTGTTTACAAATTCAAATTTCCAATACAAATATTTACACGTCTTAATATCACTTAAAAATAGGATCTAACAAATAAACTACTTTACAAATTCTTTTTTTATTAATTAATAATATAAATAAAAATTTAAACTGATAAAAAATTAGATACCGCAACTTAAAAATAGAAATTCAAATTAATTACATTTGATTCAGCACAAAAATATGACTAAATATTTGTGAAAATCATTTTCTTTTGAACGTATTAAACAAATACAACGTGTAGAAAAACAATTCAAATGCCTTTATCACGCGGGAATCGCGTGCCATAACGCTCGTATATTGATCATACATCTAACTTCGTCCACCGCAAGCAAAATTGCTGGTTTGTCGTTGGTTCCTACTAATAAACAAAAGTACACGAGAATATTCTAGAATAAATAAACTAAATACTAACAAAGCATTAAAGTTTGTATTGGGAGAACAGCAAATTATTGTTAAGGACAAAAATTTTCATCATTTTAGTCTCAAGGACAGACCTTCAGTATTTTAGCCTAAAGAACAAATTTCTTTAGGTATCAGTTTTTATAACAGGTAAATAGGCACAAGAAAGAAGTTGCAAAAAAATTTAGTCTAAGCGACAACAAGTTTGCTTTTTAGCCTGAAAGATACTTTTTAGTATAAACTGAAAATGATAGTTACAACTATCATTCTGTGATTTACACTAAAAAGTGTCATTCGGTCTAAAAAATAAACTTCTTGTTCCTGAAACTAATTTTTTTTTTAACTTTTTCCTTTAGCCTGAAAACCCCTTTTAATTATCGATAGCATTTTTTAAGTATCAGTTTGTAGTTATTGGTAGCATTTTTTAGTTATCAGTTTTTAGTTCGGTAGCAGTTTTGGAAGAATGTTTGTCCTTATGAATACTTTTAAAAGAATGTTTGCTCTTTTGAATATTTTTTAGAAAAATGTTTATCTTTTTGTTAAAATACTGAGATAGTGTCCTTGGAGCTAAAAATATAAGTTATAATTATTAGTTGAGGTAATTTATTTTTATTAAATCAAATTTCAGATACTGACCACGCAGAAAAGTTTTCGGTCAAAGCACTACCAATTTCCTTTTACGATTTGACCTAACGTACTTTTTTGTTCTTTACAAACAAGTAGCACATTACAAACAAGGAGCAATTCATAATTGTTTTCTTTAACAAAACGTCTTTTCATTTCATTTTCAGTGGGTCCAAGATGGTCCGATTAAAAGATGATACAAACATGTTAAACAAGCACTTAATCGTATAAAAATACCCAGTGTCATCATCGGAGGTTTAACAGTAAAGCAATCGATAATAAGCAACAGCATCAGCGGCATCAACAATTTTCCAATCTTCTATTTATAACGTTAAAACCATATTAACTGTATACAAAAATATAAATATTAATTATGTATTTAATATGGTTAAATTAACTAATTAATGCAAGAATTAGAGTTTCCATAAAGTAGAAATAACAAGCACTACAACACAATCATGGCAGAGTGAAAAAATAATCATAAAAGATGCTTATTTGTCTGTTACTCCATATTTCAGTTCTAAAACAACGAGCATTCATCGCTTGTAAAAAGTTAGTGCCATTTGAATGCTTTCTCACGCTTCTTTAGTGGGTCCGTGTTGCATGGTCTGCATGAAATAAGCTTTTTTTTTTTTTCATTTTGTTAGAAAAACAAACCGAGTTATTTTCCCTTAGATCACGGATTAACAAGATTTTCACGGTTATGTAGTGATTCAGTGGAAGTTGAGGCTTGATTAGCTTCCAGGCTTTAATGGCTCACGTCGGTAGTTTTTATGGTTAAACCGTTGGTCCGGTTCAGTTATCAAAACATAGGTAAATGCTATGGGTAAATACTATGAAAGTATCTATCAGGATGTAAAAAAGATAAGATGATCGGTGGTTTAATCAGAGGATTTCATCTGTAGGTTCTTCTGGTAATGGAACAAAAGAAGAGGTTGAGCTTCATTTACCCGTTCAAGTATATTTCAGCATTTCTTTAGATTAAACTAGATATTAACTATCAGTTTTATAATTTTTTGTGTAGGAAGAAGCTAAAGAACCTGGGGTAACCGGCACGCCTGGAGGTCAAACAAATCCGTACAAAGGAGCTGACACCAGCGCAAAAAACCCTCAAACAGATGTGGAGAAAGGAGCCGCCTCCACCTCGAAAACAACTCAACCAGATGTGGAGAAAGGAGCCGCCTCCACCTCGAAAACAACTCAACCAGATGAGGAAAAAGCAGCCACACCACCACCTCAAACAGCTCAGGATATCGAAGCCGCCTCCACCTCAAAATGATCGTCGAATTTGAATTTTATTTGACATATCAAGTGTATCTGGGGCGTGTGTATTGCATGTATTTGTTATCCTTATATAGTAGGCGATGTTGTGCATCATACTGGCGTTTCATGTATTTGGCGTATATTGAATGCATCTGTTATCCTTATATTGTACGTATGTGAAGGATGTTTGTGTTCTATACTCTCTCTAATGCACTATTGATGGCTTGTTCAGTTTCTAAAATGGACTAAATTATCCACAATGCAAAAAGACATGGCTTGTTTAGTGGATCGTAGCTAGTTCAAGTTGGCTTCAATGGTTGATTGATCGAAGCAAAAGCGGTTAAGCTTCGCCGTTTTATTTACCCATGTCTTCTTTCAGAGTTTTAAGTTTTAACAACTACTTTTATATTTTACACCATATATTACCATCTCTTTCTAATTCACCGCACCAAATCTCTTCTAAACGCATTTACTTCCAATGAAAATTTTCTTCTACCTCATAATCACGTCATCCGATAAAAATACAACAATTAGCAAAAACAAAACCATTAAACCAACATCTCTCATCAAACTCAAACAATAAACCTATCATATCTCCCATCAGTTATTGAGACGTTTGTTCTCACAACCAACGTTAATTATGTACATAAACAGTAATGGAAAGGTTAATATATAAGTTAGATATAATTTATTTAACTCAAAATTTTATGCTATGTTATAAAATAAAATCTATTTTTAGTCTTGAAATTACTCTACGTGAAAATTTCTACATTTTTTTACGTAACCCTTCTCAAATATTTCTTGCTACTTACCTTTAAGTTCATATATTTAAACTAGTTATGTAATTATAATTTTAACATATTTAAAAAAACGGTTACATGATATTTGTTTATCCATTTAATAAATCATTGAAATATGTCGGTTTCAACATGGGTATCACATTCATATTAATAAAAGTGATAAATTATATTTTTACTCAAATAAAAAGATATATGACCTACATAACATATATAAATGAGACATAAACGGTTATAACAACTTTATTTTGTTGTTTCTTGATTTTTTTTAAATTTATCGTACACCGCATAACAAAGTTTTAATTCTAATGTTAAAATTATGAATAACAAAAGAGAATGCAGTGCTAAACTGTAAATGAGAAAGTTTAATTTTATTTCTGAGAACGCGAGAATCTACATTAAAGATGGTTGGGGATTTGGACTTTTCTGCTTGCCCATACCCGATTATAATTATAATGAGTATATTTGTGAGCTGTGAGCATTCATTCATTATCTCTATTACTCCCATTAATTACATCTAGGGTTTCTTCATTCCTCTTTTGCTGTCATCTTCTACTTTTAGATCTGTCTATAATCTTGAAATTTTTTTGGCTAAAAGAGGCTTGGTTAGAATGTCTTCTCTTTGATACACAGCTAGAACATGGTTACTTCAAGCTTTCCTTGATAATCTGTTCACGAACGAAATAGAGATCATTTTCAATATGTTTCATTCATAAGTGGAGAACCGAATTAGCCGACAAAGGGACAGTACAGAGATTGTCACATAAAATAATTGGCTTTCTGGTTGAATTAATCCCTATTTCATGAAGTAGAGATCTGATTCACATTATTTCAATGGTAATGCTGGCGACACATCTGTATTATGCTTCAGTACTCGATCGCGAGATGGTTGACTACTTCTTTGAGCATCTAGATATGAGATTGTTGCCTAGGTAAATGCAATATCTAGATGTAGATCTTCCATCATTGAGGTATATAACCCAATCGATATCGGGGTAAACTATATGTTTAACTCTTTGCATGATTTCACTGATAATCGATGATTTAGTGTACCTCTGAGATAGTGTAGAGTGCGTTTTACGGATTTCCAATGTTTATCTAAGGATTTTTGTATAAATTGGCAAACCTTGTTGGCACTGAAACATATCTCTAGTCTTATAATTGTTGCATGGTGTAAAGCACTCACTATGCTTCTGTACTGTTTGTCATTAGTTATGAGTTCTCTTTTGTCTTTGGAAAAATGTAGATTACCGATCATAGGAGTAGATAATGGCTTGGTTAGATTCATATTTTCTCTAATGAGAATTTCTGATATGTATTTCTTTCGACTCAAAATTAACGCTAATTTAGTTTTCCTTGTGACTTCTATTCCCTACAAATAACTTAAGTCACCAAGGAATTTGATCAAAAATGCTTGATTTAGATGCTGAATGGTATTGCTAATTTCTTCGTTGTTGCTTCCTATAATTATTATATCATCTTCATACGCAAGTATGTATGTTATCTTGCCTCCACTTAATTTTGTATATAGAGAGTTATCCGACATAGATGGCTTGTAACCCGGTTTGATCAAAGTTAATTAAGCTTTTCATACCATATTCTTGGTGCTTATTTAAGCCCATAGATAAGCTTGTGTAGTTTGCATACAAGATCAGTATTTCTATTTTGAATATACTCTTTTTGGCTATTCCATGTATACCTCATCTTGTAGTTCTCCATTTAGGAATGCATTGTCTACATCTAATTTTCTGATTTTCCAATGATTGTGCAATGCAATGATTAATATGATTCTTATAGTAGTTGGTTTCTCCACTAGAGAAAATGTTTTATTGAAGTCGACCCCATTATGTTATGTGTATCCTTTGGCAACTAGTCTTGCTCTGTAATTAGATATGGTCCCAGCTTGGTGCCTTTTTAATTTGTGGGTCCATTTACATCCAATAATCTTTTTATAGCTTGGTGAGGTTACTAAGCTCGATGTTTTATTCTTTATTGGTGCATTATATTCTTCATCATAGAAAATTTCCAATTTTGTACTTGACTACTTCCTCATGTATAATTGGCTCTTCGTGATTTACTTGTGCTATGTATAGCTTTGGTTTAAAGATTCCACTTTTGGCCCTTGTGATCATGTGATGTTCTGTTCTATTCTTGTAGGAATTTGCTCTAGACTATTAATAGAATTATTAAATAGCTGAGCATCTGATGAACGAGATTCATCATGTTCTAAGTTTCTTTCATAACGGGGACTACCTTGAATGGATGGCTGAAGTGATCAAAGGATTCAGTTGTACTATAAACTAATATGCTACTAGCTACTATGTGTTATGGTCTTGAATTTTTTTAGGCTCCTTCATCCTTCTACTAAGTGTTCCAATCCGAGAGTATAGGTACGGGTGGAATGGTCGTTTTAGCATTGTATATCTTTTGCTTAGTTTAAATTCCTTCACCTGTAATGGTAAAAACTTTTTCATTAAACACAACATATCTGGATATAAAATTTCTACCATTTCTACAAAGGCATTTGTAGCCTTGTTTGTATAGCCCAAAAAAGTAAAAGCAGAAGACCCGAGACTCAGTTTACGAGTGTTGTATGATCTTGGACAAGGAAAGCATAGGCACCTAAAGGTTCTTAGGCGTAGGTAATCTGGTTTCATATTAAATAGCACTTCAATTGGGTCTTATGCTTTAGAACTTTGGTTGGTAATCTATTAATCAAATATGCTGATGTAGCAAATGCATTAGGCCAGAACTTCATAGGTAGAGTGCCTTGAGCCAATAGAGTTATGTAGGATCGTTTTTACCTTAGAGGGGCGGGGGAGGGGGGGGGAGGGGGGGAGGGGGGGAGGGGGCGAATAGGGTCTACTAAAATTAATGTGGAAATCAAAACAAAAAACAGAAAGCAATGCAAAAAAGATTACACATAGTTTTGTCTAGCTTCGGCAAAAACTGCCTACGTGCTGCCCCCAAGATTTCTACTAGAAATTAAGTAATCAGATGCTTACAAAAACACGTAAACTCGTGATATTCGCTAACTCAATTAACCTAACTCTATGCTCAAAACCTTACCACAACTCAGCCACTCAGCTGCGAATTCTTAAACTACAAAACTGTAGGTCGTTAAACTACTTAATCTAGAGTTTGATTAAAATAAAAAAACAAATACAAACAAAAGAACTATAAAATAAATAAAACCCTAATATAAACTATACGGCCCATTCAAAAATAAACGAGTTTTCACTTTTTTTTATTTTTCTTCCTGCTGCCGCCTTATTCCTTTGCGATTTGGAATTAGGGTTTTGATTCTCAAGCGATTCCCCAAATCAATTCATCTGCCTTTAATCTAGTTTTTGATAAATTCGAGTTGCTACGAATTTCTGGGCTTGAGCTTTCGAATCCCCTCTGTTGGTTGAGTAGATCGATTCTGATGAATTGAATTTTTGCTTCTTCGATAACCGTTCTTCGATTTCTGCAGAGGGTCTTAGTTCGACGTTTGTATGTTTGTCTTCTCTTGAATGTTTTGGTGATTATTCTGAACTCTTGATTTCTTTCGGTGATTATTTTCGAGCTTGTATGATTTTCTGATGATGAATTAGGAATTTATAGGGATCAAAACCCTATAATTTCGTTTCGTATATCCGATTTGAATTTGTCGATTGTTTCTTGGCCATTTGATTCTTAATTGAACGAATGTGATGATTTGTGACTTGTTCATTGGTTGATATATTCGAATTTGCTTAAATATGTTTGAATTTGTTCCGTTCTTTGCTCCTACGACTTGTTAATCATTTGGTTATAGTTTGGCATTTGAATTTGAGATAATCTTGACTTCTTGAAGTTTGACTTGTTCATCATACTTTGTTCCATTTTCTGAAATATGTTCTTTTACGACCTCTGATTGAATTTTCTTGACTTGTTCAAACTACTACTGATAATTTTCGATATTTTTTGAATAATTCAATGGTGTTTTTCATTTTCCCATTACATTTTGAAACAACTCCTTGCTGATCCGTGATGTGATATATTTCCTTGGCACGTCCCATGGCCGCTTCACTGTTTTTTCTATATTATGGTTTGGTCTGGGTTCTGTCATTTCATTGCTCTGGTCTTGGAGTCTTGTATGTTAGCCTTGATGCCTTGTACTAGTAATCAAAACATGATGTATCCATGTATATACATACATATATATATTTATGTATACATGTGTGTGATTACTATGGCTACTTGCATATCCATGTACATGTCACGACCCGATTTTTCGACGTTCGAAAAATCGATATCAATACATCCACTGTATTAAATGCCGAACAATCGAATGCCAAAAAAAAATAGACCGTAAGGGAATAAAGAAGGGGTAGAAGAAGAGAAAAAAAATAACATCAGAATCTCACAATCGCAGTGGAATAACATATAATAGATAATAACAGATTTTTGTACAAAGAAAATGTAACCGTATTATATGTTACATCATCAGAGTACATCACAATCAAGACGGTTATAATAACTTGTGCTCACAAAAACTGACTATGCAGCAATACACAGTAGATAATACATCAAATACGTATGATACGTCTCACCATTCAGCTCATCTCCTTAGCTCCACAGCATCATATCCTGTATTGTATAATACTCGGCCTAACCCGATCATTATAGTAAAATAACACCCGAGTTAGTTTGGAAAACCAGTGTGAGAAAACATACTCAATTGAATTATTAAAGTTTCAAAATCTTTTGAAATAAAAGGTATCTCGTAAGACCACGCCACTACTAAACATGTCGGGTTTTACCTTCCGATAACCAAAACATTTCTTATAAAATCCTTTGATATTATAATAGTGTCTAAGTACAAATACTTATTCAAATAGCCGAAATTGTTATATTTATTAAATTCCAGCAATTACTAGGCTCTACAATCAAAACCGTAAAGGCACGTAGGGAGAATGTATTTCCAACTAATGACAAGGCACTGGGGTACCACCTGTCATGGTACCTGGTCTAGATCAGCATATGGAGGATCCCTCCCGATCTTCTACAACACAAGACCGGACTACCCCTTACTGGATAGCCCGGATAAGATCACCCCGCCTTGGGATCAGCAACCGTCCACACAACGGAATAAAAAGGGACCTCTAGACAGAGATGACCTTACCCTAATTAGGTGCTACCCACTTAGCCTTGCTGCATATCCCTTGATTTTCAGTCATTCCCGGTTGATGAGGTTCGAGGCTAAGCGTTACCTTTTCAGAACACATTCACTTAGAATGCTCACCCTTCTCTTGACGAGTTCTGATAGCATTCATCCGTACAAGTCCGTTCTCGGTCCGAACGGAACCGAAGGCACTACTCCTACTACATCCATTTTGGAATCGCCCTCAAGATTAGTAGCGATTTGCTCTTGCACTTCACTGCTCCATCATCGATTCCAAGCTCTTGTCTTCATCACTAAAACGTACTTGTTGGATCGAAGTGGTTTTCGGATCACAAATCTGATCCCGGTCTCTTCGAAACAACATTCGCTATTTTCGGTAAACTCAACCCCGGTTCTTTCGGAAATACACAGACAAAAATAAGATTGGAGATCAAACCCTAACCTTTAGTGGACGGATTTTCTTATAAACGTCCTAGAAGAAGGATCGAGTTTATATGTACAGTATAGCACCTTGTATGGTAACTGTACAATATAATTCCCGTACTCCTCCTAGATATTTCCAAAGTCATATTTTGGGTCCAGATTTGATAGTCGGTTATTTAACTATCAAATAAACACTCAATTCGACCAATCATTTTATTTCCACTAAAAAACTCCAAGTCTTATTAAAAATTAGATTTTAATAATTTAAATCACTTTCCCAAAAATATATACTTAAAACATTTAAAATAAAACTACTTAAATTACTTTACTCATAATAATAGTTACGAAATTATATAATCATTTTCCAAGTAAAACTTTAGCCACAAACTATTTTTAAAATAAAATTATGGTATAAAGTATAAATATTAATAATTATCATTTAATCATAACACTAATTTGACCTTTTAGAATAATTACTACTATAATTAACTTAATAAATATTTACTTAAAAAAATATATTTTTTTTTGCAAGGCCAGCCGATTTTATAGTGGACCGTCCACTTTTATTACGAAAGTAATAAAATTTGAAGTACAGGAGTAAGGTAAAAGCACCTTAGCTACTAAGAAAATGAAAAAATACAGCACTGGAGTGTGATCGACATATCACAACTACGAAAGGAATATCATAAAACATCTACTCCTCCGAAGAGGAAGAATCACCATCATCCATTATGACATGAGAAGATTCCAAAGGGAAAGTCCCCAGCAGACGAGCAAAAAGGCGGAATAGGGATGCAAGGCAGAATAGGAAACTGGAGCATCAGAAGCGTAGATAAACGACCGATCCCAGGATGTATCAGCCAGCATGATAGAATTCAAACTTGCAAAACGAACGTCCGTATCAAGAACTAAAGAATCACCAGAAGGTCTGTAATAAAGGCACCTAAGGTCCAGATGATCATTGGAAACAAATCTGAAGAAAGAATCACATATAGGGTTAAATCTCATATCAGATATGAAATCAACCCAATACCGTTCAGCATCATCCAAAACAATAGAAGGCCGTGACGGACCATGATCAGGGGAAACAACAGGTGAACCACCAGCAAAGGGGAAGAGGGGAGGAAGGGATAGTGATAGAAGCTTGAGGAGGATTCGGGACAGACAAAGGCACTGGAGGAGGAGCGACAATAGAAGAGGCACAGGGAGCAACTTTGGGAACCCATTTCCTGAGCGGGGGGCAAGGCAGTGGATCTTAGAAGCAGCAACAGAGACAACGGTTTACGTGCAAGCAATATCCACGTGTCCAAATGAGTGACAGACGGAACAAATATCTGAAACCCAACCATAACGAACACGCACCTCCACTACATGCCCAACATCAAGCTGGACAGGAATAGATGAAGGGAGAAGCTTGTCAGGGGAAATATCAATCAGAGCCTTAGCATACACCAATTTTTCACGCGCAACAGTATTTGAATCAAAACATCTCAGTTTTCCAATGTTACAAGCTAACCAGTTCAAACCAAGCAGAGGTTGTAGAGCAGATGGGATTTGCGAAAAGTATACCCAAACGGGGATAGAGAGGACCTGCTCACGAGCACTAGCCATAGTAGGGGACCAGGGAGTAATAATAAAGGGTTGCCCATCGAAGAAAGAAGGCTCAGCCCCAAGCATACGATGGCGTTCCTCGGAGGAGGAAAACTTAAGGAAATATATGGAGTCAACCAGCTTAATACGAGGGTCACCACAGAGCTTCCAGTCCCTACGAAAAACAGAAGACGCATCATGCAGACAGTGATTAGGATCAAAGAAGAAACCAACTAAATAATCTGACCAAAATTCCATACCGGCGTGCATCACAATAGGAGGAGGGACCATCACCCCATTCTACTCGACAATTTCAAAATCAATTGGCTTATAGTCCCCCGCATTACGGGGTAGAGAGGTAAAAATAGAAGACCAGGTTTTGGATCCAGCAAGCGAAGGGACAGCAGGAATATGACCAGAAGATACACGGTCCACACGATCATGGGACATACAACCTGAAGCTAAACTTCCAGTACAAACATAACTTGGATTACTGAGAAGGAAAATACACTTATCACAAGAATTTTCATAAACACCATTAGCGCAACAATCAACGCAAGCTAAATCAGAAGCAACATTTCGCAACACCCGTCCATCCTGACCAACCCTCGCACCATTGTCAACAATGACAAGGAGAGCATCACATGAACCTTTCATATTAACTTCAGAGCTAGACTCGCCCAATACACAATTCGACAGTACAGGAAAATTCGGATCCTCGCGGCACTCAAGAGAAAGAGGCAACATACCATGAGCATACTTGGGCGAAGCACCATCATTAACAATTTGTGACGCAGCAGCAGGCACTGAGTTCGAGACCACTAGGGAAGAACAAGGTTTAGCGGTACCAGCTAGGGAAGAATGATTAGAAACGGGCAATGGAGGAAAATCGGCGACAGAGAGATGAAGTGGCAAAGGGCGTTGAATCGAAGGCGGCATAACACGGAAAAGCCGGCCAGATCTGGTGGACGAGTAGGATGGGGAAGAAGCGGAGGGGAGCGGGAGAAGGGAGGGGGACCAGGCATACAAAGGGGGAGCAGCGGGGAGGAAGAGGGGCGAACAGAAGAAACAACGGGAAGATAATCAGGTCAAAACCAAGGAGGACGAGCAAGACGCCATGATTCTAATTCTAATTCTAAATCTGTGTCTGCCACATTGAAAATAATAATTAAAATAATCAGGTCAAAAAATAATATTAAAATGATTAAATAATAATTTCTCTAAAACATACTTTTAAAACAACTTTAAAACTTCCAACTTATACATAAAAATCTCCTTTTAAACTATACTTGACTTTTCAGGGAAATACACTTCCAATTTCAATATAGCCCATCTAATCCTTTATAAATCCTGCTCGATTTATCCCAGTTTAATTTACGTCTCAATTCCGTAAATTTCTTTCAACATTTTAAAAATAAAACCACTTTTTATTTTTAAAACACATTTTCCATCTCTTTATAAATTCCCACCATGAATTTATACTTTCAAATTTATCCATTGATAAATATTTCACTTTATTTATAAATCCAGTTTATAAATTTCTATTCCTCGTTATCCTTTAAATCACAGTTTCCAAAACACTTAATTGATTTCAAACCGATTTTCTGAGTTAAATTCCCTTTAAAAAATTTCTCTTAATTTATCCAAAAATCAATTCCAAAATCCATTAACACTAAATTCACCCTTTATTATGATTTAAAATCCTTATTTAAATCTAAAACATCAATTTCATTCTTTATTCCAAAAATTCTCTTTTCATTTCCTGTAAGAACCCAATTCATTTTATTTCTATATTTAAAATACCAAAATATATTCATCCAAACCATAGCATCGAATAACTTAAATTTCCAATACAATATATCATAGGATATCAAATGAGCATATCACAAATATGAAAATAATTTCAATAATTTGAGGAATCCACATGGATCACTCTAACCTGTTTCCCTGCATCCATAGATGTTAGCATAATATAAAAATACCAATCCCACTTCGAGAGGGATATTACGGTATAAAGGGTCATCGACCATTATGCGAGGCACATAGCGTCTCATCCACCATATAATGCAGGAATATCAATCACACCAATATATATATATATATATATATATATATATATATATATATATATATAGTATCACATCCAGACAATTCATACAATCAACCAATAATTTAAATTTTAACCATTTAAATTAATGGTAATCCAAATGAGTGAGATTAATTCTCCTTTGATTTTATGCGACCCAAACCAAATCAGCTTGTTTTCTTTACGATTCTGAACCTTGTACAGACATTATACGGTTTATTACTATTTGAATTGATCAAACAAATAAATCACCATTTACTTATTTAATTTTAACTTATAATTTGATTTAAATTTTTAAACTAATAATTTTCTTTAATAAATTATTTTTAGTAACTAAATAATTAAATAAGTTAATTAAAATAGTTTAATCACCAAATCCATTATTTTTAAAATAAACTAGTAGATTAAAAATATTTATATATGTTTATTTATTTTATTTTCTTCTTTGAAACTACTTATACCAAAATGACCTATATACATTTTAAAAATCCAATCTTTATAAACTCTACAACATTTTTAAAATCCTTATATTTTCCAAAATCTTACATATTTACCTATTTCTGTTTTACCTATATATATATATATATATATATATATATATATAAGATTAAATTTAAAAACAAAACTGCTTAATATCTCACTATAAATTTAAAATTTAGTTTTATCTATATATTTCTTTCTGCTTCCTGTAATCTGTGTATATATATACACTCGTATAAAATTTGAATAAACTCACAATACCTTATCAAAACGTCCCAGGAAAACATAGCAGATGCACGCCTAGCATGCAAACGAAACACCCTACTCGACTTCGTTCTTCGCCGCACCACCCAGACTCGCGAGCCCAAACTCACCGACAAACCCTTGCATTGCCACTTCCAACAACTCGTACGCACCTCACACGTACATGCAACTACCAACCACGATCCCTACTTGAACGCGAGACACCAGCATCGAGCAGCCTTCACAGCACATTGCATATGCCTTACGACCCACTGCTTCATGCTATCGAACACCCACTTACCTTGCATTCAACTTCCATCGTGATATGATCGCGAGCTCCACTTCCAGGTGGTGGTGCTGGAAAGCTTATTCAACGCATCCCAAAACAACCACAAGACCCACCTCGCCCGACGAAGCCGAACGCGACATCTCCTCTCAATCGATCTGCACTTAGTTCGGTCACCATACACTCTCGAGCATCGATTTCACCGAAGTTTGAAGGGAAAAAAGTTTTCGGCATTTGATTTGATTTCGATTTTAATTCTCTTCGTTTTTCCATGTTTTTCCTCTTCCAATTTGAATTGGGAAAAAAAAGTGAAGCTCATACGCATTAATACTTGTCTTATCTCACTCCACCGCGTGCTTTTGCTCTTTTTTTTAGAGAAGATGCGTGTTCTTAGGAAGGACACGTGTTAGATGTTGTCTCCAGTGAATTGAAGGGAAAACATATAGTTCCGATGTGTGGAAAATTTGACCAGTCAACCCAAACATATATATTATATTTAAATTTAAATCGACTTCAATTCGAGGCTTAAATTTTTTACATCCTATCGAGGCATGCTGTCAGACGTTTATAATGTCATACCCCTATTCCAAACGCACTGGAAAAGGTTTCGAGTCCAAAATCGATCGTATGGAGAAGATAGCTTTTTAGACTAAATTATTATGTTGAATTTTCGATATAGATTTCAGCGCGTTTATACATCGTACGGCCACACGACAACTCCAAATGCTACAAAAATTTAAATCCGATAATAACACACTATTGCGGATCCAATGGAAATAGTTTCGTCGAATTCCGAGACTGTGCCTCGGAAGGCTATTTTTAAATATAAATTTAAACGATATATTTTAAAAACCGAACAAACCACTTAAAATTTCAATTTTAAAAGTTATATTACCCTCAGTATTATCACTGTAAATTTTACAAGCCTTTAAATTATTTTTAACAGGCTCAAAACTAAGGATTCAACGTTTTACCCATCTTCCAATTATTAAATTCAATAAATTTAATTATCCAATAATTGGTTATATTTGAAATTCAAGTTAAAAATTAACTTTTAAATATTTAAAATCGATTGAATATTCCAATTTCAAATGTCCAAAATTCCGGGTCGTCACATTCCTCTCCCTTAAAAGAATTTCGTCCCCGAAATTACTAGTTAAGAGGAATGTTCCGCAACCCGTTAATTTTTCTTCCCAAAATCAAATAGTTTCAAACAGCTTTCCAAAACTATCTTCTTATTAAAGACACGTTAACCCTCTTTCTAACTTTCCTAACACATCCATAGGTTTCAAACAATATTACTTACTAAACCATTCAAACTATAATTTAAATTCAAATTTCAAATTATCAAAAATTTCTCAAAATTTTTCTAACACCCTAAATTTTTGAAAATTTTCGTCAGCATCTCCTTTGCGCGACTAGATTGGTACGACTACAAAATACCTCTACGGGGCCCCAAAATTTCAAAAAGAAAGCAAAAGCTAAGTGGTTAGACCAAAAAACCATCAAATTTCATATGACAATTAAATACATACCTTTTTGTCGGGCCATACAATTTTATTTTCTGAAATCAAAATCATCAATTTTCTTTTTGCTTTTAAATACCTGTATACTACTTAACAATAATATCCAATCATAGCATTCAAAATCATTTTATTCGTTACTTTACAAAATTTTCAATATTTGCTTTACTTAAGCCGTACGATGTACATATACCATTCGTACGCAATATCGAACCCGATCGCTCACTCAATCACACAAACTTCACTTTCGAACTAGTATCGTCCACCGGACTTTCTAGTGCGGACTCAGATCTGGTTCTTTGATCAGAAACCATCATTCTCCTTGCATAGCCATATAGTATGATAGATAATTTCCAGAATCCATCAATAATCCATATCTAGGGTTCGCCGTCGAAAATCAAGTGAAAAATCCCAACTCGGATCGGTATAACTACCTCGAAATTCTATGCTCGAATCTGGATCAAATCGCTATGCGAATAAAATAATTTACGTATATCACACGTATTTATCTCAATTGATTATTAACTGTATCAATTTTTTTTTTATTCACATTTATTCTGATTTCTATACACTTATCCACACTTACCCGTTCACAGCTTTACTTAACTTTCATTCAAATACTAACTTCGAATATATTTCTCAATTCCAAATTTACTTAAAAATTCCACCATCCATTTCTTAAGTTCACTATAAATATTTTATACAACCTCTTATATTTGTTACCTCTTTATCACTTTGGCTTATTTCTATTTTTATTCAAATTGGATCTTCCATTTCATATGTATTCAACTTACCTTTCATTTTTAAATATTGAATTCTATTTATCTCACCTCAAACCATATTTAATTAATCACTTCTTTAATTAGTTCCACTTCGAATTAATTCTACAACTTCACTTTATTTTACGCAATTTAAATTAAATATCATCCCAATATTCGATTTCAATTCATATGCTTACCCACTTAAATCAATTAGTTTACTTATAAATTTTATTTTCAGTCCTTTGTTTTGCTTAGTCCAACTTGACTAATTTTCCATTTCACTTAATTTAACACAATTCAAACTTAATTCTAATATTCAGTTTCAATTCCATTTACTTACAAATGTAAATTCATTTGTTCATTCACAAATTTATTTCCAATTTAATAAATTTTATTTCCATGGCTATTTGATTTAACCAACTTAGACTCTTTCCTTAAATTCTTTTTTATTTAACTTAATTTAGTTATACTTCATTTCAATTTTAGATTTTTAAACCTTTATAAGTCTTCTAACTTATTCACGTTCCATTCACAATCTCTTTAATTTTAAAACCGAACTCAGTTTTCCAAACACTCTAATTTTAAAATATTTAGGCAGCAATTCCTCCCTTGGAAACTCGAAAATGAACATCGATGATGATGCAGTCATCACCGAAATTATTTTCCAGTGATCGAAAAGAGTTTAGTGCTTTTACTTCCTTTAAAAAACATTTAAATATTTTTAATTCCAAATCTCACCAGATTTCAAATTCAATTCAAAATATTTCCAAAACAATATCACTTTTCCCAAAGCCTTTTGAAAATATTTTCAACCCAAAGGAAATTAATTTTTCTAAAATTTTCAAATTTCAAATCTTCTCAATCTATATCCAAATATTATCTTGGAATTTTATCTCATTCCAAATTATAAATCATATTTATAATCCACATTTCAAATTTCATTCTGTTGATGAATTTGTTTCCTTAACCTTTGGTTATTACCTTAATTTCTTATTCAATTCTCATACAATAATAATAATAATAATTTAATATTATCACTTTCTAACAACCAAGCAACCATATATACTTACAATGATTTATAAAAATTATTCCTTTTATATATAAAAATAATTTTGGGCAAAATTATTTCTTTTACCCTATTTAACACTACTATGTTGAATTGTCCGATTCAAGTGTTTAGAGATCCCCATCAATAACGTTAATTACTTGTATTGACCAGAATCCATAAACCGCTCAACAAACAAATCAACACAGTATAAAACAATTTTTATATTCACTAACAAATACGTGCTCATATACATTAATGCACTCAAACTCATTCTAGAGTACTACTGACTCTATTTCTTAATCCCCACCAGAGCCAAGGTTCTCACTTAACCTTCAGCTTTGATACCAAATATCATGACCCGATTTTTCGACATTCGAAAAATCGACATCAATACGTCCACTTATTAAATGCCGAACAATCGATTGCCGAAAAAAAAACAGACCGTAAGGGAAAGAAGAAGGAGGTAGAAGAAGAGAAAACAAAACAACATCAGAATCTCGCAATCGCAGCGGAATAACATATAATAGATAACAACAGACTTTTATATAAAGAAACTGTAACTGTATTATATATTACATCATCAAAGTACATCACAATCAATAGCAAAATACTGGACAGTTATATTAACTTATCCTCACAAAAACTGATTATGTAGCAAACCATACACAACAGATAATACATCAAATACGTGTGATATGTCTCGCCATTCAGCTCGTCTCCTTAGCTCCACAGCATCATATCTTGCATTCTATAATGCTCGGTCTGAATCGAGCATTATAGTAAAATAACACCCGAGTCAGTCTGGAAAACCAACGTGAGAAAACACACTCGATTGAATTATTAAAGTTTCAAAACCCTTTGAAATCAAAGGTATCTCGTAAGACCACGCCACAAATAAACATGTCGGGTTTTTACCTTATGATAACCAAAACATTTCTTATAAAATCCTCTGATATTATAATAGTCTCTAAGTACAAATACTTATTCAAATATCCAAAAATTTTGCATTCATTAAATTCTAGCAATTACTAGGCTCTACAATCAAAACCGTAAAGGCACGCAGGGAGAATGGATTTCCAACTAATGACTAGGCACTGTGGTACCATCTGTCACGGTACCTGGTCTAGATCAACATACCGAGGATCCCTTCCGATCCTCTACAACACAATCCCGCAATACCCCTTACTGGATAGCCCGAATAAGATCACCCCACGGTTGGGATCAGCAACCGTCCATACAGCCGAATAAAAAGGGACCTCTAGACAGGGATGACCTTACCCTAATTAGGTGCTACCCACTTAGCCTTGCTGCATATCCCCTGATTTTCAGTCATTCTCGGTTGATGAGGTTTGAGGCTAAGCGTTACCTTTTTAGAACACATTCACTTAGAATGCTCATCGTCCTCCTGACGATGTTCTGATAGCATTCATCCGTACAATTCCGTTCCCGGTTCGAACGAAACCGAAGGCACTACTCCTACTACATCCATTTTGAAATCACCCTCAGGATTAGTAGCGATTAGCCCTTGCACTTCACTGCTCCATCTTCGACTCCAAGCTCTTGTCTTCATCACGAAAACATACTTGTTGGATCGAAGTGGTTTTCGAATCACAAATCCGATCCCGGTCACTTTGAAACAACGTTCGCTATTTTCAGTAAACTCAACTCCAGTTCTTTCGAAAATACAAAGACGAAAATAAGATCGAAGATCACCTCCTAACCGTTAGTGGACGGATTTCTTTACAAACGTCCTAGAAGAACGATCGAGTTTATACGTACATTATAGCACCTCGTACGGTAATTGTACCATATAATTCCCGTACTCGTCCTAGATATTTCCAAAGTCATATTTTAAGTCCATTTGATAGTCGGTTATTTAACTATCACATAAACAATCAATTCAACCAATTATTTTATTTCCACTGAAAAACTCCAAGTCTTATTAAATTTAGATTTTGATAATTTAAATAACTTTCCCAAAAATATATACTTAAAACATTTAAAATAAAACTACTTAAATCACTTTACTCAAAATAATAGTTACGAAATTCTATAATCATTTTCTAAGTAAAACTTAGCTAAAATCTATTTTTAAAATAAAATTATGGTATAAATTATAAATATTTAATAATTATCTTTTAATAATAACACTAATTTAACCTTTTAAAATAATTACTACTATAATTAACTTAATAAATATTTACTTAAAAAATAATATTAAAATGATTAAATAATAATTTCTCTAAAACATACTTTTAAAACAACTTTAAAACTTCCAACTTATACATAAAAATCTCCTTTTAAATCAAACGTGGATTTTCCAGGAAATACACTTCCCATTTCAATATAGCCCATTTAATCCTTTATAAATCCTACTCGATTTATCCCAATTTAATTTATGTCTCAATTCCGTAAATTTCTTTCAACACTTAAAAAATAAAACCACTTTTTATTTTTAAAACACATTTCCCATCTCCTTATAAATTCCCACCATGAATTTATACTTTCAAATTTATCCACAGATAAATATTTCACTTTATTTATAAATCCAGTTTATAAATTTCCGTCCTCATTATCCTTTAAATCACAATTTCCAAAACACTTAATCGATTTCAAACCGATTTCCTGAGTTAAATTCCCTTTAAAATTTATCTCTTGATTTATCCAAAAATCAATTCCAAAATCCATTAACACCAAATTCACCCTTTATTATGATTTAAATCCTTATTTAAATCTAAAACATCAATTTTATTCTTTATTCCAAAAATTCTCTTTTCATTTCCTTTAAGAACCCAATTCATTTTATTTCTATATTTAAAATACCAAAATATATTCATCCAAACCATAGCATCGAATAACTTAAATTTCCAATATAATCTATCATAGGATATCAAATGAACATATCACAGATATGAAAATAATTTCAATAATTTGAGGAATCCAGTTGAATCCCTCCAACCTATTTCCCTGCATCCACAGATTTTAGCACAATATAAAAATACCAATCCCACTTCGAGGGGGATATCGCGGTATAAAGGGTCATCTGCTATTATGCGGGGTGCACAGGGTCTCATCCGCTATATAATGCGAGAATATCAATCACACCAATATACACACACGCACACTATAATATAATATCACATCCACACAATTCAACAATAATTTAAATTTTAACTATTTGAATTAACAGTAATCCAAATGAGTGAGATTAACTCACCTTTGATTTTATGCGACCCAAACCGAACCAGCTTTTTTCTTCACGATTCTGAACCCCTGTACAAACATTATACGGTTTATTACTATTTGAATCAATCAAACAAATAAATCACCATTTACTTATTAATCTTAACTTATAATTTGATTAAAATTTTAAACTAATAATTTTCTTTAATAAATTATTTTTAGTAACCAAATAATTAAATAAGTTAATTAAAACAGTTTAATCATCAAATCCATTATTTTTAAAATAAACTAGTAGATTAAAAATATTTATATATGTGTATTTATTTTATTTTCTTCTTTGAAACTACTTATACCAAAATGACCTATATACATTTTAAAAATCCAATCTTTATAAACTCTACAACATTTTTATAATCCTTATATTTCCCAAAACCTTACATATTTACCTATTTATGTTTTACCTTTATATATATATATACACATATATGAGATTAAATTTAAAAACAAAACTACATAATATCTCACTGTAAATTTAAAATCTAGTTCTATATATATTTCTTTCTGCTTCCCGTAATCTATGTGTGTGTATATATACACTCATATAAAATTTAAATAAATTGAAAATACCTTATCAAAACGTTCCAGGAAAACACAACAGATACACGCCCAGCATGCAAACGAACCACTCTGCTCGACTTTGTTCTTCCCCGTACCACCCAGACTCACGAGCCCAAACTCACCGGCAAACCCTTGCACTGCCACTTGCAACAACTCGTATGCATCTCACACGTATATGCAACCACCAACCACGATCCCTACTTGAACGCGAGACACCAGCATCGAGCAGCCTTCACCAGCATGTCGCACACGCCTCACGACCCACTGCTTCATGCGGTCGAGCACCCACTTGCCTTGCATTCGACTTCCATCGCGATACGATCACGAGCTCCACTTCTCGGTGGTTGTGCTGGAAAGCTTATCAACGCATCCCAAAACAACCGCAAGACCCACCTCGCCCAACGAAGCCGAACGTGACATCCCCTCTTGATCGATATGCACTCCCGACGAAGCCGAACATCACCATACACTCTCGAGTATCGATTTCACCGAAGTTTGAAGGGAATTTTTTTTTGGCATTTGATTTGATTTCGATTTTAATTCTCTTCGTTTATCCTTTTTTTCTCTTACGCTTAGAATTGGGGAAAAATAAGTGAAGGTTCGTACGTGTTAATACTTGTCTTATCTCAGTCCACTGCGTGCTTTTGCTCTTTTTTTAGAGAAGACGTGTGTACTCAGGGAGGACACGTGTTAGATGTGGTCTTCAGTTAACTGATGGGAAAACATAGAGTTCTGATGTGTGGAAATTTTGACCCGTCAACCCAAACATATATATTAAATTTAAGTTTAAATCGACTTCAATTCGAGGCTTAAATTTTTTACATCCTATTGAGGCGTGCCGCCAGGCGTTTACAATGTTATACCCCTATTCCGAATGCACTGGAAAAGGTTTCGAGTCCAAACTCGATCGTATGGAGAAGATAGCCTTTTGGGCTAAAATATTATATTGAATTTTCGATATAGATTTCAGCGCGTTTGTATATCATACGGCCACACAATAACTCCAAATGCTACAAAAATTTAAATATGATAATAATACACTATTAAGGATCCAATGGAACTGGTTTCGTCGAATTCCAAAACTATGCCTGGAAGGCTGTTTTTAATATCAATTTAAATGATATATTTTAAAAACTGAAAAAATCACTTATAGTTTCAATTTCAAAACTTCTATTACCCTCAGTATTATCACTATAGAATTTTCAAGTCTTCAAATTATTTTTAACAGGCTCAAAATAAGGAATCAATATTTTACCCATCTTCCAATTATTAAATTCAATAAATTTAACTATCCAACAATTGGTTATGTTTGAAATTCAAGTTAAAAATTAGCTTTTAAATATTAAAATCGATTAAATATTCCAATTTCAAATGTCCAAAATTCTGGGTCGTCACAATACATATGAGCATGTTTACTTGTTTTGTTGTCCCTATATATATGTATACATGTGCGTACAAACATGTATATATGTATGTTGGTCTATTCTTGCATGTTGTTGCTTTGCATTCACGTTAACTTATTGAACCTGAGCATGTCTGGAGTTTTCATTTGAAATCTGGTTGTATTGATGCTCCTATATCGCGTTTGCTTCATTCATATGTTAATTTGCATATACAACTTGTTTATTTTTATATAAATGTTTGTGCTCTTGTATCCCTGACCATATCCATTGCCGTTGGTGTTTATACCTTTGTACTTTAACTTGTTTCCTTTAATTTGTTGTATGTAATTCTTTTGCACTTGCCTAATCACCTTGCTCTTTGTTTTCCATAGTCTTATCTGATGGATCCTTGTATGCACATATGCGCTGTTCTGGTTGCAGTCCTTGTGTTCACCACTGCTTATGCCCATGTGTGCTTGCACATGTATTGGTGCATGTATACTTTATGCACTTTGAAGTCTGGTCCCATTTGAAACTGTACTTCATATACATGTTGAAACTGGACATATTGTTATTCTTTGTTATTATAATCTTGTTCCATTTGAAGTTTGGTCTAGTTTTATGTTGATTAGCTTTGCATTTTGGTAGATGATTTGGGTGGACTGACCTTGAATATTTTTGGTTTGTATGTGCATTGCACCTGAGTTGAATCCAGCCTTGGCTTGGGCTTGACCGTGTGCCCACTTGTCCCTGTAATTTTAACAAGTGTAATCGATGTGAACGACCTTGTGGCATGTACAATGATACACTATGCATGTCACAAGTTGTTTGCGTATTTTTTATTCTAGTTTGAAATCGAAAAAAATGATGACGAACAACCCAAATAGCCGAGGCAAACAATATTTTCAGACACACACATCATTGTGCACTGCAAAATAATTCTTTTTTAATTTTATTACGTCAATGTTTATTTTGCAGATAGTTCAGATGCTGGATACAGGCTAGAACAGAGTTGAAGATCAAATACGAGTAATAAGTGAATTATGTAGTAAGGTGAAACATGTATGTAAAATTGTAAAGTGAAAATTGTGTTGTAATTGAAACTTGTATTTAGAATTATGTAAATATAGTGAGAGCTTAAATTTATACTATTTGAATTGGTAATAAAATATTTGTTTGAATAAAATATTTTTTAAAATAAGAATTTCGAGTTATTTATTTTTTATTCAACAAATATTTATTTAATTATGTGAAAAAATAAAGTAGTACAATACGAATATAAATATTTGTTTAATATCATCAAACAAAAATCATACACTAGTATATTCTACAATCTCCCCCTTTTGATGATAACAAACATATATTACGATTTTGACTTTATTAAATGTATTTGGTCTTGATGAATTCTATTTGCTCCCCTATTTGAATACTCCCCCTACAACAAAGCTCCCCTTTCACATATGCATAAAAAATATGCAAATAAAAAACAATAAAAAACAAATGCAATGAATCTGGAAGAGAATATGTGAATAAAAAATATGACTTATTTGCTAAAATCTTAACTTCTGTCCCCCTTTTGTTATAAGCAAAAGAGTAACAGTGTTAGATAAGAGTGATAAAGTGATAGACATTAATACAACATTAATGCTTAATTGAGTATAAATATTAAATTTCAAAAAAAAAAATCAAACAAAAATCATTAATACTTCGTTTGGCGCATATTCCATTTTAGAGTGATAGGGGTGATATCGGCATAGTAAACCGTATAATCATGTCTATTTGTGGTATATATATGATAGGAATCTTTCCAAATACTTACTAATCGTGCATAGCCGTTGGGACTTTTAAATTAGATTAGTTTTATTTCCTATTTTTATTTGAAAATGAATTCCAAGCATCTTCTAACCACGCATAACCATGAGGATTTTAAATGAGCATTGGAGCACATAATCAGAGATTTCAAGTAGTTCACCCATGCTTAACCTTGAGGACTTTTAAATGAGAGTGAGTACTTTTGGATGATTTTATTGAAAATTAAAAAAAAATGAATAATTTCCTGTTTAAATATCACATATTGACATACTATATTGGACTTTGATGAGTGACTTTCGTAGAAATATAATAGGAATAGAGATGGTCATGAAATTTTTCCCAACCAGAGTTATTACAAATTTTATTTAAATTTTTAAAGAAATTTTCTAAATATACTCTCTCAAGACATTATGTATGATCAAGATCATCACTCATCACTTTTTCAGTCACTATTTATCTTTTTGATAATCAATAGGGAGTCAAATTAGTTAACATAGGTATTTAAGATTAAATCCAAAAAAAAATTAAAATCACATTTCTAAAATGCCTAAATTGAGACAAAGTTGACAAAAACAATTCTTTTAAAGGGGTTTTGTAAAAATGTCTAACAATTAAGAATCTGTTGGAATGAAGTTTATGCAGAAATTTTCTTTGGAAATGTGATCTCTAATGAAATGATGTCTAACATTAATATACTTGGTGCGAGAATAATGTACATGATTATTAATGAGATCAATTGCACTTTTGCTATCATACATAAGTGAGCTCGTTTAAAATTTAGAGCATAGTCTTGCAAGGTTTGTATCATCCATAAGATTTGAGTAGAACAAATGCTTAGAGCAATATACTTTGCTTCGGTGGTAGATAATGCAATATAATTTTGTTTTGGACTTGACCATGCAACGAATATCCCAACATAAAACACGTTCCATTAGTAATTTTTCTATCAACTAGACTACCAACATAGTCTACATCTGAATACCCTTTTAACTCAAAGTTATCATTAGTTGGATACCATAGACCAAACCGTGAGGTGTACAACAAGATACCTTATAATCATTTTTACATCTTTTAAATGAGATTATTTTGGATTTGATTGAAACCATACACATAAACAAATAGAGAACATATTGTCTTGTCTAGAAGGAGTAAGACAAAGAAGCGATCCAATTATACCTCGATATTTCTTTTGATCAACTACCTTACCTTTTTCAACCTTGTCAAGTTTAATTGTTGTGCTCATAGGAGTTTTCGTAGGTTTAGCATCTTTTAATGCAAATTGTTGATAAGCTCTCTGATATATTTTATTTGAGAGATGAACGTACCCTTTTCGCTTTGCTTGATTTGAAATCCTAAAAAGAATTTTGATTCCCTACAAACCTCATTTCAATCCTTTCCTGCATGACTTTTTCAAATTTTCCATAAAATTATTAGTGGCACCATAAATAATGTCATCAACATATATTTGAACAATCAGTAGATGATCATTTTCATGCAATAGAAATAATATGGTGTCTACACAGCTCTTTTTGAACCCATTTTCAAGGAGATAAGTGCCAAGACATTCATATCAAGCCCTAAGGGCTTGTTTTATTTCAGGCTTGTTTTATTTCAGGCTTGTTTTATTTCATATAGTGATTTCTTAAGTTTATATACATGGTTAGGGTATTCTTGACTTTCAAAACCTTCATGTTGTTCAACAAATACATCCTCTTTCAAAATTCCATTAAGAAAAGCACTTTTAATATCCATTTGTCTTAGTTTAAATCCTTTATATAAAAAGCAAAAGCTAACAAGATTATAATAGATTCTAGTCTCGCTACTGGTGCAAAAGTTTCATCGAAATCAATTCCTTCAATTTGGTTATAACCTTTAGCAACTAACCTAGCTTTGTTCCTAACCACATTTCCAGATTCATCAAATTTATTTTTAAAATCCATTTGGTTCATACAACTGGATAATCATTAGGCCTAGATGCTAGAGTCCAAACATCATTTCGTTTAAATTGATTTAGCTCTTCTTGTATAGCCATAAACCAACTGTCATCATTGAGAGCTGTATCTATATCTTTGGGTTCAATTTCTGAAATATATCCACTGATTGACATAAATCACATAAATTTCTAAAGGAGGAATGAGTTTGAATACCTACAGTAGGATTACCTTTTACCAATTCTGGAGGATGATCTACTTTGAATTTCAATCTCTCTGGTTCCATATTTCTTTGGACTTCTTCTGCGGTTGCAGTTTCTTTTGGATTTTCACTTTCATCCTTTTCATTCTCCTCTTCGAAATTTCTTTTGATTGTTTCCTTGCTTTGATCATCAATGGCTTTGTCAAATTTCACATTGATTGACTCCATGATTGTTTTCATCCTTTGGTTGTATACTCTATTAGCTTTGTTTCTGAAAGGGTATCCCATGAACATACCTTCGTCATCTTTTGGTTCAAAAGTTCCCATTTGATCACCTTTACCGATAATTTTACATATCATTGTTGCCCATGGTGACTCTTCCACCTTTGTACTTTTCTAGGCTAAAGAATGTTGATTTAGTGCCCATCATGTGCTTGGAATAGCCATAATCTAGATACCACTCTTGTTGTTCCTTAGTCAGGCAACACACCTACACGAGAATAGAGTTTAGTGACCTAATTGTTTTCATAGGTCCATGATTATTAGTAACAAAGAATTTTGAAAAACAAGTTTTCATAGAACCAAGACAGTCTATGTTTGTTCCTTTTGGCACCCTGATTTGTTTGATTTTAGGAATTTTACATTTGTGCCTTTAGAAACCCAAATTGGTATGGTTTTCGCGTGTTTCGGTTTATACCAGCTATTGTTTTGATTGTGTCCAATTTTTTCACAAATCGTGCACTTGAAGTTGACATGATTAGTTTCACTTCTACCTTTTTCAGATCTGTATACCTAAGTCCATGTCTAATAGTATTAACAATTTGTTTTCCTAATAGAATATTTAGTGATTTTTCTCTTTTGGAGAATTTTTCTAAAGTTGTAGACAATTGTTGAACTTGTGATTTGAGAGATTCATTTTAATTCAATAACAAAGTGCACTTTTTAATAGAATTTTCTCTCCTAGTATTTTCACTTTCTTTCAAAATCAGAATTTTATTTCTAGTAATTTAATTTTAGTTTTTGATTTTTCTATTTCCTCTTCTAATGATGGACACTTATTACACTTAGGGCTCTTATGTCTATAGTTTTGAACCATTTTATCAAGCTGCATATTTAGTTCTATCAAACTATCATTTTGTGATTCAATTTTAGCGTACTTCTCCCTAAGTCTTTCAAAATAGCCATTTACTTCATGAAAACATATAAGTAATTGAGAGTGAGTAAGTTTTGATACCTCGCTTGGCTCGTCATCACTGTTGTCAGTTGTTTCTCCTACAAAACATAGATTTGTTCTTTCACTTTCACTTCCAGTGCTTTCATCATCATCTTCATCACTTTCATCCCAAGTTGCTGCAGAACTTCTCCTTTTTGATTTCTTTCCTTTACTTAATCGATTTTGAGGACAATTTGGCTTGATATAACCAAGTTTATTGCACTTGTGACAAATGACCTTCTGCTTTTTTGATTTGTCTAGAACTTTGATGATTCTGCTCTTTAGCTGTTGATTTAGGGCTGGATTTCCATATTCGTGGTTCCACCTTTTGAATCTCTTTATTATCAGTGCCATTTCAGCTGCTCCTTCATCATCACCATCATCTTCACTTTTCGTCGTTTCTTGGAGAGCCATTGATTTCTTTCGCATATCTTTTCCTTTATGTTCTTCCTTGAATTTGACTTCTAGCTCATAAGTGATGAGGTTTCCGATGAGTTCTTCAACTTTAACCTGTTTTAGATCCTTTGGTTTATGGATGGTAGTCACATTTGCTTCAAAATTTTATGGAAGAATTCTGAGGATCTTTCGAACTATTTCCAGTTCTGTGTATAGTCATCCTAGGGATTTTGATTTGTATACAAGATTAGAAATTCGTCCATACATTTCTTTGACACTTTCATCCTTTTCTCATACTCGCTACTAAGCATGGCAAGGTGAGATTCTTTAACCTGGGAGGTTCCTTCATGACAAGCATGTGCCAGATTTTCTACGTAGTTAGACGATGTGAGACACGGTTAAATTCAATTTGATCTAATGAGAAAAAAATAGAATCCATAGCTTTAGCATTAGCAGTTTGTAGTTTATTCTCAAGATCTGCCCATTGATCCATAGGTTTTTCAACTTCTTGATTACCTACTATTACTGTTGGTGTGCTATATTCCATTTCAACAATATACCATGCATCTATGGTTTTCAAAAAAAAAAAAATTCACTATAATTTTCCAATATGCATATTCACCATTGAACATGAATGGTCTAGCTATGGATTGACCTTCAGCGAAAGCTTTATTAAAAAAAGCTATTAGAAAAATCAATTTTTTTAACAGAAAATGGTTTTTGTTCCTAGCCCTAGTACCACTTGTAGCATCGTTTTTACCCTAGAGGGGGGTGAATAGGGTCAACTAAAAATTAATGCGGAAATAAGAACAAAAACCAAAAAGCAATGCAGAAAAGATCACACGCAGCTTTACCCAGCTTTGGAAAAAACTACCTACGTGCTGCTCCTAAGGTTTCTACTAGAAATTAGGTGATCAGTCGCTTACAAAAAAACGTAAACTCACGATACCTTCTAACTCGATTAACCTAACTCTAAACTCAAAACCTTGCTACAACTCAGTCACTGAGTGGCGAATTCTTGAACTACAAAACCGTAGTTTGTAAACTAGTTAATCTAGAGTTCGTTAAAATATAAAAAATATAAACAAAAGAACTATAAAATAAATAAAACCCTAATACACACTATACAACCCATTTAAAAATAAACGAGTTTTCACCTTTTTAATTTTTCTTCCTGGTGCCGCCATATTCCTTTGCGATCTAGAATTAGGGTTTTGATTCTCAAGTGATTCCTTAAATCAGTTCGTCTGCCTTTAATCGAGTTCCCGATATATTCAAGTTGCTACGAATTTCTAGGCTTTAGCTTTCAAATCCCCTCTGTTGGTTGAGTAGATCGATTCCGATGAATTGAATTTGTGTTCTTCGATCAGTGTTCTTCGATTGCCCCAGAGGTTCTGAGTTCGACTTTGGTATGTTTTTCTTCTCTTGAATGTTTTGGTGATTATTTTGAACTCTTGATTGCTTTTGGTGATTATTTTTGAACTCGTATGATTTTCCGATGACGAATTGGGCATTTATAAGGATCAAAACCCTATAATTTCATTTCGTATATTCGATTTGAATTGTTCAATTGCTTTGCTTAGCCATTCGATTCTTTATTGAACGATTGTGATGATTTATGACTTGTTTGTTAGTTGATATGTTCAGATTTACTTAAATATGTTTGAATCTGTTCCATTCTTTGCTCCTATGACTTGATTAACGTTTGCTTACAGTTTGGCATTTGAATTTGAGATAATTTTGACTTCTTGAATTTTGACTTGTTCATCATGCTCTGTTCCATTTTTTGAAATATGTTTCTTTACGACCTATGATTGAATTTCCAAGACTTGTTCAAACTGATACTTATAATTTTTGATTTTTTTTGGAAAATTCATTGGTGTTTTTCGTTTTCCCTTTACTTTTTGAAACAACTCCTTGTTGATTCATGACGTGATATATTTCCTTGGAACTCCCATGGCTGCTTTAATGTTTCTATATTATGATTTATTCTGGGTTATGTCATTTCATTGCTCTGGTCTTGGAGTCTTGGATGTTAGCCTTGATGCCTTGTACTAGTAATCTAAACATGATGTCTTTATGTGTATACATGCATATATACATACATACATACATACATACATACATACATATATGTATGTGTATATATGTGTGATTGCTATGGCTGCTTGCATATCCATATACATATGAGCATGTTTACTTGTTTGGTTGTCACTATATATATGTACATTAGTTAACATACATGTATATATGTATGTCGGTCTGTTCTTTCCTGTTGTTGCTTTGCATTTATGTCAACTTATTGAACCTGAGCATGTCTGGAATTTTCATTTGAAGTATAGTTGTGTTGATGCTCCTATATTATGTTTTCTTTATTCTTGTGTTAACTTGCATATACAACTTGTTCATATTTATATACATGTTTGTGCTCTTGTATACCTGACCTTATGCCTTGCCATTGGTGTTTATACCCTTGTACTTGAGCCTGCTTCATTAGTTTGTTGTGTGAACTTCTTTTGCACTTGCCTAATCGCCTTGCTTTTTGTTTTCCATAGCCTTATCTGATGGATCCTTGTATGCACATATGCACTGTTCTGGTCTGGTTGCAGCCCTTATGTTCACCACTACTTATGCCCATGTGTGCTTGCATATGTATTAGTGCAAGTATACTTTATGCACTTTGAAATCTGGTTGCATTTGAAACTGTACTTCATATACATGTTGAAACTGGATATATTATTACTCTTGGTTGTTGTAGTCTTGTTCCATTTGAAGTCTGGTCTGGTTTTATGTTGATTTTCTTTGCATTTTGGTCTATGGTTTTCCTGAACTGACCTTGGTTAGTATATGCATTGCACCTGAGTTGAATCCAATCTTGGCATGGGTTTGACCTTCTGCTCACCTGTCTCTGTAATTTTAACTAGTGTATATCGATGCGCACGACCTTGTGGCATGTACAGTGATACACTGTGCATGTCCCAAGCAAGGTTTTAAATCTCGGATATCGGTCATATCTCATCTCGAATAATTCAGAGAGCTTATCTCGCATCGAGTGAGATCTCGAACGAGATGAGTGCATCTCGGTCGTCCATCTCGGATTTACATCTCGGTTTCTAAAATTCATTTCGGAGTTATCTCGGAGTATATGTCATGTCGAAAATTAGTTTTCATACACCTAAATTTATAATACTAGTCACCACCTTAAGGAAAACACTATGCACTTACCTTGAATATATCACACGCTTATCATTAGTAATTTAGTATGGAAAATATCACTTGTGTCATGTAAAATAAACAAATAACTAGATATCATGATTGCTGTTCAATATAATATCATATGAGATAAAGAACATAAGAAACAAACCATAACATATGCACCTTTACTTTGTTTGATCATCCACTTAACATTCCTACATAATATAATGTCTCATTTCTACCTTTTATGATTTATAGTGCTGCAAGGGAAATATTAATTTTATAACTTCAAATACAAAATTCTACAAGTAGAATTAAGATATTCTATGTCTGATTATAGTATTTAACTATTAGCAAACAAAATCTCATCAAGCAACTAATAACACATATATATTTCAAACAAACGTAGAAAATAGCATACATAGTACAAATTTTTTTCAAATATTTAGTAATATTATAAGAAAAGAAAAACAATGATGTACGAATGAACATGTAATCATCAAATGAAATTAATAGATGAAAGAGAATTCCTTTATTGCTTAAAAATAAGCCTTGAGGAAAAAAGTTATAGCAGCAAAGACTAAATGAAATCAAATTGGGAATCCATTTGAAACATAAAGTTAAATAAGTGAAGCCCAAAGTTTATAGCCGCAAAAAATAGGGTTAGGAAAAAAACTCAAGAAAGTGTTGAAAAAATAAAAATGAAATTGTATGTAAATTAATCTGGATCAGAAACCTAAATGAAAATCATAAAGTGAAATACTTACCATAATCGATGTAGATTTTATCATCATCTTACACTCGTCGCTGCCGTAAAATAAGAGACAAAGATTAAATGAGATTTATATAAGAAACAAGGGTTAAGAAAAGTACAATTAAGAAGGCTTAAATTAAGGTAAAGGATGAGCTAGCCTAATACGGAAAAAGAGTTGATTTTATCCAAAATTCAACAATTCGGCCGATATCTCGCTGTTAAATCTCGTCCGAGATACCGGACAAGATACTGAAATCTCGTCCGAGATTTGGATCAGACGAGATTCAAACGAAATTGCCTGTTTCGAATCGCCCAGGCTTGAAAACGAGATCTCGACTGAGATCTCGGCCGAGATGAGCGAGATTTGAAACCTTGGTCCCAAGTTGTTCGCATATTTTTTATTCTAGTTTGAAATAGAAAAAAATGATGATAAACAACCCAAATAACTGAGAAAAATCATATTTTCAAACACACACTTCAGTGTGCACTGCAAAATATTTCTTTTTCATCTTAACTCCGTCAATGTTTATTTTGCAAATTGTTCAGATGCTGGATACAGACAGGAATAGAGTTGAAGATCAAATACGAGTGATGAGTGAATTATGTGGTGAGGTGAAACATTTATGTAAAATTGTAAAATGAAAATTGTGTTGTAATTGAAACTTGTATTTAGAATTGTGTAAATATAGTGGAGCTTAAATTTCTATTTGAATTTGTAATAAAATATTTGTTTAAATAAAATATTTTTTAAAATAAGAATTCCGAGTTATTTATTTTATTCAACAAATATTTATTTAATTATGTGGAAAACTAAAATAGTACAATAACAAATACATTTAAACGAATATATATATGTTTATTATCATCAAACAAAAATCATACACTAGTATATTCTACAAGTTAGTCCTGTCTCAACTATATGCTATGTTTTCTCTCTACTAGACTATTTTATCAAAAGTGTGAGTGCAAATGGTTCTATGGATGATTGCTTTTTTGGAAGTATTCTCTCAATGACTTAAATTCTACATCTCCATCAGTTTGTATAACTTTTACTTCACTATTGATATGTTTCTCTACTTGAGCAATAAACTGAAATACTGCATTGTATGAATTTGCTTTGAGAAAATATATCTAGGTGAATCCTGAATAGACATCTACAAATGACATATAATATTTTAATTCACAATCAGAGTTCACTAGTGCTGGTCCTTAGGGATCTATTGCTACAAGCTCAAGAGGTTTGTTATAAATAATAGAAGAGTCTACAACTGGTATTTTATGACTTTTTTCTAACTATCAAGAAGTGCATATATAAGGAGGAGATACATTTTAAAAGGATAAATTATTTCTTTTCAATACTTGCTTCACAACCTTAACATTAGGGTGTAACGGTCTAGAATTTCGGAACTTTTTATTTGAATATCTGAATTATTTAAATGTTTGAATCTTTAATTAATGTTATTAAAATGATTTAACAAGGTTTTTAACCCCTTTTTAAATCATAAATAACGATGGTAATTTTTTTTGGAAAAATGATTACGAAAATAAATACTTTGAAAAAATATCAATAACGTGACCAAAAATCATTTAATCAATAAACAACTTTTTAACCGCCAAAAAGTTATTCGGATTTGTTTACACATACTTATTTTCTTACAAATTAAAGAAAATGAAATAAAAATATTTGCCTTTTATGAAAATAAACTTTATGGATGATGTCATGCATGAGCTAAGGGAAGTTATTTAGAAAATGACCTTTTATGATATTACTTTAACTTTTAAACAAAATAAGAAAGGTGTAAAGTTAACATGTATAAAGGAGGCTCCTTTTCAACCTTTCATAAAAGGTAAGAGATGATTCGACCTTTAGTAAAGAGGCATACCCATAGAATATAATCACACAATTCCTAAACTTGAGATGAAGTAGGAGAGTTGAAAATGAAGGAAGTGCTTAAACACTAATCCACTTATTACTCTCTAAATTTTTCAAAAGCTACCCAAGTCTTCTCAAACCTCTTTTAAACTTTGGCTTTAGGCCTAAGGCATTATGGGATTCATGATTAGCAAGTAATAAGTTGGAGAAGGTGAGAGGAAGAAGGGGAACGATGGAGGGTCGTTAGCATGGGAAGAGGAGGAAGAAGGTGGTGGCTTTGTGTTGGATGTGCTAAAGGTTGGACCTTTAGGTTTGTATTGATGGAAAGAGGTGGTTATTTGGTTCTTGTCCCATTGCTCTTGGGTTGGGAATGGTTCTAAGTGAGTTTCTCACTATCTTATAAGTATATATTGTGTGTATGTGTGTCTATATATTGTGTTTAAATTATAAAGTTAAAGTGGCATTAACTAAGTAAAGTTATAAACTTTGGACCCCTCTTGCTTTTGAAAGCAAATGATAACTTTATATTGTATAACGTCACTACTGTTACCCTTTTAAACATGTGGTTGGCCTTCACTTGATGTTTTAAATGGTTTTTTAACTTGTGTGTTAAAATTGAAGTATGCTGAAGTGAGAATAGTTGTTATAAGCTCACTTTTGAATCCGTTGTTTTTAGGAATTTTTATAATTAAATGGAAAGATATTCTTAGGCATTTCTTTCCACGGTTCTTAGTTACCATAAGGGTGGTACTTACTGTATAAATTTCAAGCCTTAAATTATTTGTTTAAGTTGTTAAAACTAGTCATAAATATTGTGCTTTTGAATGTTGTTTTATGTGAAGACCCGTCTCCTCGACTCAAGAAAATCGACACTAATACATCCATGATATTCACATGCCGTAAATCCAAGTGTCAAAGAAGCTATTTTAAGGGGTAAAGTGAAGTAAAAGATAGAAACACAATTCTCAAATTACGTTAAAATAGAAAGATAGTACATACAACAACTCTCACTTGGGTACATAAGAGTTTTGTATGAACTAACCCATCTAGGTACAGTTATTACTATTTACTCCCATACATGCTGGTATTAACTAACTTAGACACAGCGTAAAAATAAAAATAAGTAGATAAATTTCAGATTCTCCAGCTCCCTGCTCCAAAATCTCTTCCAGCATGCTTTCCCTAAAATACTTCAACAGAATCTTGACAACTTGGCATTGCTATATCTACCCTGTTCTGGTCATTTCCGAGTGTGAGGCCTGAGGTAACGATTACCTCCCGTATAGCACATCATCTTTCTTCGAATGCCACACTGTCATTCCATGTCACATAACTGATTTCTACAAATGTATACCTAGTGAGCTCGTATGTCTCAGAAAAGAGTGTTAAGCTTAGAGAAGTTGCCTTCTTTGCCACCAAGAAGATGATACGTTCATAAAGATCACTTATGTTACTAGAAATGTAACGTCAGACATTCATCCCTACAAGCTGTCCAGGAATAGGACAAACCAAAGGCACTCTCTTACCACATCCTGTCGGGAGTATCCCTAGGATTAGTAGCGATTAACACTTAAATCAAAGATCTTAAATGGAGAACTAATGTTACATAATATGACATGGGAAATTTACCTGAGGACAGTGACAAGTAGCCCTACATTCCATCTTCCAACTTTACCCTCATATCTTCACTTCGAATATGTAAATAGGTTCGATGTGTTCTTCGAATAGGAATCATCCAGATCAGACCCCGGTTCCTTCGAAACATTCATCAATAAAAAAGATGTTCTTGTGAATAGGGAATTATTCTTTAATCGACTTAGTTTTTTATCAGAATCTATTTTGGAGATATATATTACTTAAAACATTCTTTTCGGTATATACGGAATCATTAAACCTCTCTTATCAAATTCTTTGATTTCTTAAAAACCTTTTTTACTTAACTCGTTTTTGAAATTTCGACCTTTTCTATTCCTCGCCCAAGGAAGAGGCCAGGTGAGTCAGGGCACAGGTTGGTACTCAACATCTCCTTAGTTTAAGCACCTCACATCAGATCCCATGAATAGAAAAATCCAGTCTACTCGTCGGCTTTTAGAGCCAAGACTAAACCAATTTGTTTGTAATAGTTTTTCTTTAAATCATTTGTTTAAAATTTTTAAATAAGATATAAAAATCTCACATTATTATTAAAACAAAATATTTGAAAAAGAATTATTAAGTTTAAAGCTATATTTCAAATGTTATAGAAAAGTGCTATGGAAAAGTGTTGTTGAAAGTGCTCTTTTAAGCTACATTGATCAAAACTACTTTTCTTTCATTTGGAAATTCATTTTTTATAACTCAAATCATTTTTAAAACATTTTAAA
Source organism: Allium cepa (assembly GCA_030765085.1). NCBI lineage: Eukaryota > Viridiplantae > Streptophyta > Magnoliopsida > Asparagales > Amaryllidaceae > Allium > Allium cepa. The sequence continues at coordinate 1,052,277,267 of CM060941.1, forward strand.
ATATTTATAAGATTTAATCCACATTTCTAAACCTTTTCTTCCAAAAACTCTTTTATTCATATTTCAAAATCTACTTATCAAAATCTCGATTTTCTTTCTTCATTGGAAAACTATAGATATAATTGTTCGAAAAATTCTTATTTCAAAGAACTTTGAGCTATATTTCATCTTTTACACTCGTTTGACTTTATGGCGCGAAATCGCGAAATGCCAGTACGCGACGCGTCTATTTTCGACTGAATTTTCAATTCTTATTCAAACTTCACAAAAACCCTTAAATATGTTTATAAAACATTTCAAATCAATTTTAAACCATTTTAGAGGGATTTAACCTTCCATATGCCCAATTCATTAATAAAGGAAAAAGTGATTTTCTTGGTGCTTATCGACATGTATTTCCATGACTTGCATATATATATATATATATATATATATATATATTCAATATTCATATGAAACAAAAACAAACTTGATGATAAAAGTATATTAAACATCATTTGCAAACAACATACCATCATCCAATTTATAATATAATAGTTTATAAGTTCTCACCTTGAGTTTTCAACAATTAATTAAAAACTCGCTATAGCTCCGCTATTCGGTTTTCAAAGCTTACTATTCTTTAGGATTTTTCTCCTGGATGTCTCAACCAAAGCTTGAGTTGGCTTAAGGGGTTCACAATAAAGGGTGGAGCAAGGAAGTGGCTCGGCCTATGATGAAGTAGGTGGATATTGTGAAGAACAAGGAGACAATGTGGAGTTTCGGACTTGTTTAGAGTTTAAGTATATATAACTATTATTATAATTTAAATTATTTTTGAAATAAATTTTGCCATTATTTCTCTTAGGGTAGAAGCCATTAAAGAGGAAGACAAAGCTTAGAAATATGAAGAAAAATATGAATGAAAATGAAGAGAAGAGGGTAGGGTTTTTATAGGAAAAAAAAGAGTAAAAATATCTATGCACACAACATCTTTTGCATCACCATCACATGGCTCCCCCTCCATGTGTCCATCACTTCTGTTATCTCACGTACGCATATGTTGACTTATGTATACTTAAGGAGTAAGAAAGTTTAAAATATCTTATATATTTTATACTTAATTACATTTGTATATATATGTTCGTGTGCATGTTCTCATGTGTGCACATGTACATGTGTATGTGTATATTACATATTCCTACAACGTTGCACAACTTTCATAAACTGTATCGTTACAAATCCCGATTTTAATTTTCGGTCATATTTTCTATTTTAAATTAATGTTCATATATTTGTAAACAAATGTTGAAAATAAATTTTCTTATCATCCTTAAGTAATTAAAATGATCATATTTTATTTATAAAATTGTATAAATTAATATAAATAATTATTTACAAAATTATTGTTATATCGATAAAATTAAATAATCAATAATTTAAAGTTATATATTTATGGGTCGTTACTGACTCCCGCCTTAAAAAAATTTCGTCCTCGAAATTAAGACAAGAAGGAAATACCTCAAAAGGAAATATATTCGATATGATGAATATAAAAAAATAAGAATAAGTGACCGCGGCACAGGCGATGCGTACACAACAACAATATAATTTATACAATTCATTCTTCCATCCTGAATTCGTGATTTGCTTTTTTTATCCTATCCTCCGTTCCCAAGTTCTAGCATCTCCACCCCATTGAAATTTGACTAACCTTACTACCTTCCACCTTAATCGTTTCTCATCACGATCAACGATTCGAATAGGTCGTCTAATAACTGCCAAATTCGGTTCACCTCTAAGTCTTCCTGAGCATGTTTCTATGATTTTCTCTGGGTCATGCACAAGTTTCCTTATATGAGATACATGAAAAACATTGTGCACTCCTACCAACCTTTCTGATAATTGCACTCGATAAGCTAGTGGGACGATCCATTCAAGAATGGGAAAAGGTCCAATTTATCTAGGTGCTAACTTCCCAGCCCTTTCAAATCTCACCACATCTCTCATCGGAGAGACTTTAAAAAAGACTGAATCTCCAACTGAGAATTCCAGATTTCTATATCTTTGGTCTGCATAACTTTTCTGTCTGCTCTAGGCTTCCTTTAGCTTCTTTCTAATCATATTGACCTTCTTTGAAGCTTCTCGTATCATATTTGGACCAAGTACTAACCAATCTTTGGTTTTGATCCAAAATGATGGTGATCTGCACTGACGACCATATAGAGCTTCATATGGTGTCATGCCGATACTAGCTTGATAGCTGTTGTTGTAAGAGAACTCTACTAAATGAAAATGATTTTCCCAAGAGCTTCTAAAGTCTAGAATACATGCTATGAGAAGATCATCCAAAATGCGGTTGACTCTCTCCATATGTCCATCAGATTGGGGGTGATAGGTAGTGCTTTTATTCAACATTGTTCCCAAAGCAGTTCATAATGCTTCCCAAAACTAACTAGTAAAGACTGGATTCAATCGCTTAATATACTTCTTGGAACTCCATGTAACCGATAATCTCCTTCGTATATATCTCGGTAAGTCTTGTAGATGTCCTTGTTGGCTTTATTTGGATGAGGTGTGCATTTTTAGTTAATTCATTTATGATTACCCAAATTCCTTTATTTCCCTTCCTCGTTTGAGGTAAGCCATCAATGAAATCGATTGATATTTGATCCCACTTCCAAGTTGGAATCTTTAGTAGTTGAAGTAACCCTATAATTTTCTGATGGTCGCTTTTGACTTATTGACAATTGCGCATCTGCGAACATAAATGGATATGCATCTCTTGATGCTTTTCCACCAAAAGGTGCACTTCATATCTTTGTACATTTTGTTAATTCCCGGGTGAATGTTAAGTTTGGGTTTGTGACATTCAGCTAACTCCTCTTGCCCAATATTTTCTACATCTGGAACACAAATTCACCCATTCAACCATAATACTCCATGGCTATCAAATTCAAAGCATGAATTATGCCCTTTGTATTTATCTTTAAAAAATTTCTTTAGGAATTGATCTTCTTTTTTCCAACTAGAAATTCTTTCCAAAAGAGTTGGAATTACTACCAAATAAGAAATAATAGCATATTTCCTACTCAATGCATCTGCTATTACGTTGGCTTTCTCGGATCTATATAAAATATCTTGATCATAAGATGCGAGAAATTCCAACCAACCTTGCTACCTCATGTTTAAATCTTTCTGAGTGAAAATATACTTTAAAGATTTATGATCCGTAAAGAGCTCAAACTTTTTACCTAATTAAAAGAGGGAATTTTATTTACTAAGGCCAGTTCAAAGTTTTAATTGAAACAAACTATGAAAACTTCTTACCCAACAAATAGCGCCTCCATATTTTTAATGCGAACACCATGGCTAATAATTCTAAGTCTTGCATTGCATTATTTTTCTCATGAGTCTTTAGTAGTCTACATGCATAATCAATCACCTTCCCTTCCTGCATTAGAACTGCACCAACTCCTTCTCTACAAGCATCTATATAAACGGTTAATCCGCTATTTCCATTTATAATTACTAGAACATAAGCGACTGTTAACCTATTTTTGAGTTCTTGGAATGCTGCTTCACATTTAGGAGTCTAAATAAATTTAGTGTCCTTCATGGTCAGCTTAGTTAGGTGGTAGGCAATCTTTGAGAAGTCTTGAATGAATCTTCCATATTACCCAGCCATACCTAAGAAGCTGCGAAATTTTTCGAGAGTTTGTGGTTGCTTCAAATTTAGAACAGTAACAACCTTTACAGGATCTGCTGAAATCCCGTCCTTTGACACTATATGTCCAAGGAATCTTACCCCCTTTCCCAGAAATGGCATTTTGAGAATTTTTCTTTAAGCACGTTATTTCTCAATATCTCCTACACAATTTGTAGACGCATTTTGTGTTCTTCTATCTTAGAATAGATAAGAATATCATCGATAAAGACTAACACAAATTTATCGAGTACATCTTTAAATACTATGTTCATAAGGTTTACAAAATAAGCGGTCGCACTGTTTAGCCCTAAAGGCATAACCAAGCATTCGAAGAAAGTGTTTGGACCTTTAAATGATGTTAGATGGATGCTTCCGCAATTCTTAGTTGATGGAATCCTATAGCTAGATTCATTTTGACAACACCCAAGCACCATGTAACTGATCAAACAAGTCATCTATTCTAGGTAGAGAATACTTGTTCTTAATCATTTATTTATTCAGATCTCGGTAATCTACGCATAATCTTAGAGATCCATCCGACTTGGCAACAAAAACTACATGCAGGTCCCTAACTTGAACTACTAGGTCTTATCAACCCTTTCTTTAATAGCTTCCTAGGTTTGGTTATTTAACTCCACCCTCTTTTTTAGAGCCATCATTTTGTCATGTTGTTTAATTAGCCTTGCGTCAGAAATCAAGTCAATAAGAAATTCGATTTCTTGATGTGGGGGTAAACTCTTTACTTCTTCAAAGACATCTGGGAATTCTTTAACAACCGGAATTATTTCTTTTCCTTTCTGGAATGAATCTAATGCATATAAGATACTTCCCTCCTTGGACTAGGATCTTCACAAGATATTTCTATAAACTTCCCTAACTTTGTTTTTACTAAAACCGCTCTTTTTACACAATCTAGAATAGCTTCGTGCTTAGTCAACCAATCCATACCAAGAAAAATTTCGAACCCAATAAAATCTAAGACAAATAAATCAAAAGGGAACTGATGGGAAGAGTGGTAAATTTGGACTTTTTCACAATTCATACAAGGATTTGTCATGCAAATAGGGGTATCAACTAACTTAGGGTCAAGTATTAATTCTTCTACGGTTTTTTAGCAACAAAACTATGAGAAGCTCCTATATCAGATAATACTCAAATATTACCTTCCAAAGCTCCCTTGCCCTTCACATCCTAAGAGGTTGAAGGCTCATCCTTTATTACTTAGACTGTGACTTGCTCTCCTTTTCTCATGATCGGACAATCCTTGACTATGTGCCCCGGTTGATGACAATTATAGAAGTTTTATGGTGGCCTATAAACCTTAGGGTTCTTGAAATTAGTTGATAGGTGGCCTTTTTGTTGGAACTTGTAACATGTACCATCCTTGAAATAGTTACATTGGGATCCTCCTCCAGATTTTCCTTGACCTAGCTTTTTCCCATTTTGATTAAACTTCTCTTCTTCTAATTGTTGGTGTTGTTGTTGTTAGTCTGAGATACCACCGGCTTCGTCTTGTCCAATGTTTCGTAACAAAATCCCATATCCAACAAATCTATAAATGACCCCTTAACATGGGCAGTCATCCTACTTTGGTACTTCTTGTTCATCTTGAAATTTATTTTCTCGTTTTTCTTTCAAGGCGTGTCAATTAGACCAGGCTCAAAATAAGATAATCCATTGAACTAATTTGCGTACTCATCAACAGTCATTTCATCCTACTTCAGATCCATAAAGCTTCTGTAAAGACGAGATTTCCTAGATGCTGGCATGTACTACTCCTCCATAACCTCCTTAAACCTTTCCCAAGAGAAATTTTCTTTCGAATCATTTAGGGTAATGGACACCTACCAAGCGAGAGCCCCTTCTTGTAATTGCCACGAGGCCAAAAACCTCTTTTGCTCATTGCTAATATCCAATGCCTTAAAGATTATTTCACATGATTTGATCCAAGCCCGTAGTTAAATTATAGCTTCTGTACCCTTGAATGGTTTTCCCTCTAAGCTGGTAAAATTCTTGCACGGGGTGGAAAAATAACCTGGGGTTCTATAAGAGCTATTTCTTCTACAGCAGCGATTGGAGCTCGACCGTTGGTTATTGTTGTGCTGCTATTTCCCTATCTTCGTCCTATACGAGTACTCATGTCTTACTGCCTGAATTTAGTAAGATAACTTCATAATATAAAGACGAAATTATCTTAGGGAACATGTATATAGCATATATTTTTTTATTCAGAATGGATTCTAAATGCACATTTTCAAAGATTAAACTCATTCTAGGGTATTACTAACCTTATCTCCAATGAGGTATACTGCGCCAAAGCCAAGGTTCTTGCTTAACTATCAGCGCTGATACCAAATGTGAAGACCCACCTTCTTAACTCTTGAAAATCGACACTAATACATCCACGGTATTCACGTGCTGTAAATCCAAGTGCAAGGGAGGTAGATTTTCAGAGGTAAAGTGAAGTAAAAGATAGAAACACAAATTCTCACATTATGTTAAGATAGTAGACAGTACATACAACCACCCTTACAGGGGTATATGAGAGTTTTGGTATGAACTAACGTTGCCAGGAAGAGTTATAACTGCCTTCTCCTACACTTTTTGGTATTAACTAACTTAGATATAGTGGAAAATTAAAATAAGTAGATAGATGTCGGATTCTCTATCTCCCTGCTCCAAAATCTCTTCCAGCATGCTTTCCTCGAAAGACTCCAATAGGATCCTGCCACATCCCCCTATTTGGAGGCCCAAAACTAACCACTACGGAAGATGCAGTCATCCATAGCTATTAATCTTCGGCAACCAAATACGACAGCGTTAGATACATTGATACACATATCACAAGAATATGGAAAAAATTAATAACTCAAAAACATATTTCCAATTCAAATCAAAACATTTGATGTTCGTAACATAATCCCAAAATGTTAACCACGTTTAGAAAAATATAATTACTAGACATACACCAAGAGCGACATATAAAGATGCCCCCTTGGTTGATCAGAGTATACAGTAAGGCTAATAAATCTGCCTTTACATCCAAATACACGACGGAAAAGAAAACTCTAAATAACTATCTGTCTTCTGCACGCCTCCAGAAGCTTTATTCATCTAAGAAAACCTGAAAACCCTAAACCTTAAACTACTCAAAATCAATTGAGTGCCCAAGAGTTTAAGGGGAAAACAAAAATTTTGAGTCAGACATAAAGCCTGGTATGAATAATAGTCTATCATCTCAAATTAAATAGATATCTAGCGAGATCACGCCGCTTACTGGAATGGGTTCTCCCCTAACAAGTATCCTAAAACCTTTACAAAACCATACATCGTGCCCTTGCATCCACAATGTTTAAAAACATAGTATTTCAAAACATTATGATGATATGCAAAACAAGCAAATCAAATCTAGATTATCCATCCCCATTTATTCCAATTCTCTTTCTTAATTGTATTTTCTAGGATTACTATTAACCTCATTGTTTTCATGGGCTAACTAATAATCGGTTAAACATTTAAGGATACCCTGTCCAATTACATAGTTTTCATGGGCTTACTATGACCTGTATTTGACATTTTCATTTACACATAGTTTGCATGGACTAACTATGAACCTTCATATCTAACATTTCCATTTACACATAGTTTTCATAGGCGAACTATGTACCTGTCTATCTGACATCCTCTTTTATACATAGCTTTCATCGGCTAACCACTAAACCTATCGGTCCCTGCCAATATCATATAGTTTTCAAGGGCTTACTGGAAACGTATTGCCCCCTACCAATATCCGTCCTTTATATTTTAACATCCTATATTCTGGTCTTCCCGACCTCCTGGATGCAACTTTAATCATTCAGCAGTTTATTCAATTTAAATTCACTACTGGGCTAATCAAACAGGTTCTTCTATCCTTTTTTCCAAAGTATAATTATGGGTCCACTATAAAGTGAATATATTCATATTAGAAGAAGCAATATAACAACATAGCAATACCACTCCCGTGGGTTTAAATTACCAAAGACAGATTCTTCTTAAATCATTATAAACACTTTTAATATTGCCATGGTTTTTCCTTTAAAAACAGAGTTTCGATCGTAAAACCTTTTGATACCTTCAAAACCTAGCTTTCGACTTCATAGGGTAACCTTTTTCGGAAGCTCTTAAAAACATTAGGCTCCTGTCTTATAATAGTTTAAATTATATATTTCAAAAATATAAAACTTTGTCAAAAGAAAACAGTTTTACAACACATACGAAAGTATCTCCTTCGAAGGCAAAGAAAAATAAGCAAACATATTCAAAAGCAAAGAAACGGCGCCTTTTGAAAATATAAAACTATGATTTAGCCATAACTTTTTATGGGCATATAATTAAGGTTTCTAACCTATCCCTTTATGTTAAAATGATGGTTTCTCTTTCCGTAGAGTGGCCACAATCGAAAATGAGCTTACAGTTAGAAAGTTATGCCTATTTGAAGTTTACAAACAAAGTTGGAGAAAACTGCTACAAAAGGGCTTCCACAAAGTTTTCAAATGCTACCGAAAGGTAGCTTCCGATAAGGTCGAAGGTTAACTTCCGGCAAAGTCGGAAGGTTCAACAAAATGATGCAGAAAGGTGCAGAAAGCTGCAGAAGGTTCTATGACGAAATGTTGCTTTCGCCAAGGTTGGAAGGTTCATAAAAATGCTGCAAAATGGTGCAGAAATGCTGCGGAAGGTTCTAGGACGAAGGGTTTTAAGGTGGAAAGTTCAGTGGCAGAGTCGTAAATAACTTGAAAACTGCCACACTTAACCTTTGTCGAATTCCTGTTGGTAAATAACTTACTTTTTCGAATTATTATTTTAGAAATTATTTTCGAAATGATTAATCATATTAATATTTTAATATATTTATTATGCCTTTTTAGCTTAGAAAATTCATAATAAATCGAAATCACATAGGAAAAATCTCAAAACCAAAAATCTAAAATAACATTTTTCGCATAATATAAAAATTTCAGTGTAGAATTCATTATTTTATTATTGTTAATATTTAAAACCCGAAATAAAAGCCCTTTTCACCTTAGGAAATTCATAAAATATTCCTATTATTTTCGAAAATTATGAAATTAAAAACACATCTCCAAAATTTTGTTGTACACAACCTATCCAAAAATCAAGCCAAATGGAGGTCGTTTACTAAGGTTTTTACTTTAATATCCATCATTTTACTTCCATAAAAATCCTAATAAATCACCATAAATCATTATTCTATCTAAACAATGATTATTAGATCCAAACATGATCAGCATAGCAAAATACAATTGGTTGCTATCTATAACCTTACCCAAAAAAGAAAATTGAAATAATTTACACTATTATTCACCTTGCTTGGGATAAGGAGATTAGAGATTGTTTGAGATTGATTTTTCTCCAGCTTGAATCCTAAACTTTTAGTTGATTTTCTCTTCTCTTCTAATGGCCAGCCTTGGTTCTCACGATTGCAATTGTTTTTGTTTGAGAATAACGAATGTGGATGACTAAGAAGGATATATAACGGTGGGAAATATGGGCCCCTATTTATCCTAATGCCCTTGTGTTTAATTTTCTAAGCATTTATTTAGGTTCATTAGATAAGCACGACCACCTAGTTTATTAATCAACATCAATCATCTTATCTAGATTATTCTATTTAATTTATTCCAATTATATCTTTTGAATAACGTCAATAAAATTGTTACAGCTCCCCCCATAAAGAATTTCGTCCTCAAAATTCAGTAAGGACTAACTAACAATCATAGTAATCATCTGTAACATCTCCCGATAACCGTACTATATGGACATACCATGAAAGCAGATCAGGATAAGCCTCTCAAACCTTGTCTTTTGTCTTCCAAGTATAGTCCTTCTCTTTGTCGCTCCACTAAACTTTCACCAATTTAACTATCTTGGTCCTCAATCTTTTCTCATCTCTCGCTACAACCCGAATTGGTTGTCTAATAAAAGTCAAATCAAGCTCTACGCCAAGTCCTCCATCTTTGTCTGAAGAATAGTAGCCTCTGGATCATGCATATACTTGCGAAGATAAGACACATGGAATACATAATTGACACCTGCCATACTTCTCGGCAACTTTAAACAAGTTTTCCAATCATTTCTAAAATCTAGAACGGTCCAACATATCTTGAAGCCAACTTTCTCGACTTTCCAAACCGTACCACACCCTTCATCCATGATATTTTAATGGGAATGCTATCTTATACTGAGAACTTTAGGTCTTTACGCCTCTTATCTTCATAACTCTTTTGCCTAGATCGAGCTTCCTTCATCCGTCCTCGGATTAACTCAATCTTTTCTGATGCCTCTCTAACCAAATCCGAACCTAAGACTAATCTATCTCCAGTCTCTAATCAACATGCTGGTGATTTACATTGTCTTTCATACAAAGCTTCAAAAGCGTTCCTATACTAGTATGACAGTTATTATTATAGGAAACTCAATCAACGGTAGGTGGTCCTCCTAAGATCCACCAAATTCCAATATACAAGCTCTTAGCAAGTCCTCAAGTACCTTGTTGACTCCCTTTTTCTGCTCATCCGTCTGCGGGTGATAAGATGTACTCATCTTGAGCTTAGTACCAAATGCATCTTGTAGACTCCTCCAAAATTCACTAGTGAATAATGCATCTCTGTCGCTGACTATGCTACTAAGAATTCCGTGAAGTCTGACTATGTTCTTCATGAACAGTTTAGCCAAAATAGGTGTTGTTCTGGTCGACTTTACTGGAATGAAATGAGCACTCTTGGTCAACTTGTCTACAATAACTCACATACTTTAATTTCCTCTCCTTAAACTTGGCAACCCATCTATAAAATCCATGGATATTGAATTCCATTTCCAAGCTGGTGTAAGTAGAGGCTAAAGTAACCCACTTGGCTTCTGATGTTCGACTTTCACTTGTTGACAGTTTACGCATTGCCTAACATACAAGCCAACATCCCCCTTCATGCCTTCCCAATAGAAGCTCCTATTCATATCCTGATACATCTTGGTCCCTCTAAGATGAGTCGTAAACTTGGATCGATGACATTCCTCAAGAACTTCTTTTCTCATGTTATCCACATCTAGAACGCATAACCATCCCTTCTTTCTCAACCATCCTCTCTCGTCAAGACAAAAATCTTTCAAATCATCAACCTCGATTCTAACCTCAATTCTTCTGATCCTCTCGGCTAATAATGGATCCTCATTTTTTTAGAAGCAACTCTCTCAATCAATACTGGCCAAACTTCTAAACAGGACAACATGTCAGTACTCTGACTAAAGCTAGCAACCGATCTTAACTATACACCACAACTGGTCAAAGCTTCAAGATCTTTCCACTCCACCAACATAGCAAACACCTTATTCTGATGTCTTCTGGTGAGAGCATCTGGCACTTTATTGCCTTTCCCTGGGGTATATTCTATATCGAAATCATAAGCAGCCAAAAACTCCAGCCACCTCTGCTGTCGCATATTAAACTTCTTTTGAGAAAATAGGTATATCAAAGACTTATGATTGGTATACAATTCAAATCTCTCCCCCAAGAGATAATTCCTTCAAATATTCAAGGCAATAATTACCGCTACCAACTCCAAGTCATGAGTAGGATATTTTATTTCATGCTGTTTAAGCTGCCTAGATGCGTAAAAAATAATTTTGCCCTTCTGCATCAATACTGCTCCCAATCTAGTCCCACATGCATGTGTAAACTATCATCCCTTGGTTACCATTTGGAACTACTAATACTGGAGCATTGGTCAACAAATGCTTCAACTTAAGAATGCTCCCTCACATTTGTCGGACCAAACAAACTTCACTTTCTTCCTGGTAAGCTTAGTCAAAGGCGCTACTATCCGTGAAAAATCCTTGATGAATCTTCGGTAATAGCCAGTAAGTCCAAGAGAACTTCTGATCTCGGTCACTGTTTTGGGTCTCTTCCAATTGTTCACAACTTCAATCTTATCTGGATCTATTGACAATCCCTTTTCTGAAACCACATGACTAAGCAACTTAACCTCTCTCTTCCAAAATGACACTTAAAAACTTCACTTTTATATGATTCTGCATCAGCATCTCCAACACCATTCTAAGATGAATCTCATGCTCTCTTTCATCTTTTGGGTATACTAAAACGTCATCTATGAATACCAATATGAACCTATCTAAGTGCTCTCGGAAAACCCGGTTCATTAAATCAACGAAGAAAGCAGGTGCATTGGTCAATCCAAGTGGCGTCACTAACCATTCATATGATCCATATCTGGTTCGAAACGCCATCAATGGGATACTGTCATCTACCACTCTTAGTTGATGGAAACCTATTGCTAACTCCAATTGAGAAAACACTTCAGCTCCACTCAACTGATCAAATAAACCATCAATTCTCGGCAAAGGATACTTATTCTTGATCATCCTCTCATTTAACTTATGGTGGTCGATACACATCCTTAACAACCCATCTGGTTTCTTAATAAACACCGCGACCGCTCTCCAAGGCGAGCTGCTTGGTCTAATAAAATTACTTCCCTCAAGATCCACTAGCTGCTCCTTCAATTCCTTCATCTCCGTTGGCGAAATTATGCTAGGTGGTCTACTAACAGGTTCATCTCCCGGTACAACGTCTATCAGAAACTCTATAGCTCTTTTCGATGGTAATTCAGTGATCGACTCAAATACATCCGCAAATTCTCTTGCTACACAAACCTGACTAAGGTCATCTCCCACCTCCACGACACTTAACAAAGCACAAACACTCTTGCTGGAATTCTCTACTAAGAAAATGATTAGGTTATGACTATCTGGGTGCCTCAACGATAATTCCCGATCTTGGTAAAATATCCTAGCCTCATACTTACCCAACCAATCCATACCCAAAATGATTCTGGAATCTACGAAATCAAAAACATACAAACTGCATGCAAACTTATGACCTAACAAATCAGGTTCTAATTTGTCACGTCTCATCCCAAGAGTTGCATGCCTTCCTATTGGATTTGCAACCCTTGAGGAAGTAACAAGGTCTGTGGGTTCTATATATAACCTATCAACCAAATACTGTGATATAAATGAGTATGATATACCAATATCAAAAAGTACTCTAGCTGGTATACTCTGAATTAAAAGCATACCTTCCATCATAGTTTTCCCTTTCTCTACGGTAGTGGGTCTAGAAGAAGATGGTGATCCAATAGCAAACACATTCCCTCTATTTGTCTGGACTGGCTCTGGACACTAGTTCTCATAATGCCCGACTTGGTCATAGTTGAATCATTTCACATTCTTCTTCTCTGAAGGCTTCTTTCCTTTACCAGATCTGCACTCGCTGGCATAATGGCCCTTCTTATCACACTTATAACACACTAAATCAGCCTTCGCTTTCTTGGCAGTATCCCCTTTCTTGGCTTCTTTCCTCTTGTAGAATTTCCTTCTCTTTCCCTGTAGGCCTTGGAACTCAACTTGTTCTCCTTATGGGACATAGAAGGCATCTCCTCATGGAAAATAACCATCTCTACCACTACATGACAAGGCTCTCTAATGTGAGTCATAGCCATTCTGCCAAGCTCAGGCCTCAATCCTCTAATAAATCTTTCATTCATTTTGATGTCGGTGTCATCCAATGCATAACCATATTGAGACAGCTTGTCGAACATAGCAGCATACTCGATCACTGACAACTCTTCTAGTACAAGAATCATGAGCTTCCACATCAATGCCGACTTGGCAACCTCGAACAAGAACCTCTGCTCAAACCATCTTCTAAAATCATTCCATGTCAACTCTTCCTTCGAAACTCCGACTGTCATGCTTTTCCACCAGTGAAGCGCTAACCGTTGCAACTGTCTAGAGGCTAGCCTTCTCATCTATCCATCGTCTAAGCCTAAATCTATAAATATCCTTTCACAGTTCAAAATCCAAGTCTCAACTTCAACAACATCCTTTGTTCCATAAAAAGGCTTTCCTCCCAAACTGGTATAATCCCTGCTCAGCTTGGCATTGTTATTGCCAACTGGGGCCATGGGATTTGCTCCTCCAATATTCATAGCATTACCTTTAGCTACCCCTTCAACTGCTCCAGCTTGCATCAAGTTGACGAAGAACTGAGACATCATCCCCATATCTACTGGTGGGGTTCTACCACCTACATTGGCCTCTACACTTGGAATAGCATTAACATATCGACCTTGGTTTCTCATAGTATCAGGTCAAGCATTACCATTTGTTGTGGTGCTTCCTCCACCTAGATTCACTCTTTCGTTTCCTGTGACAACCTGGATTTTTAACGTCTGTTAATTGGGAAATTAACTGGTTTAGATAGTTGAAACGTTAATTTTATTAGTCAAACAAATAAATTTTTGATAGTGGAACAAATATAAATTGATTTGAAAAACATAACAAATGTTGAATCCTAAATCTCTGGAAATGTTAAATCTTATAGTAAATAAATAGATAAAATATTTCAGCATTTAAATTCAAGAATAAGGTATCCATAATTATATAAATAGATATATACAAGCTATATAGTATATAAGTATATAAATGTGCATGTATGTATTTATGCCCATATGAAATAAAATATAAGAGAATATTATATAATATATATATATATACATACATATATATATATATATATATATATATATATATATGGAATTAAGGATATACATGCTTATAATGTTCAATAAATATAAAAATATATATATATGTATATATACACACCCTTATCTTCATACTTCTAATATAATTATTAATTAATTAAATATTTTGCAAAACTTAATTTAATAATCTTCAAATATATTTATTTAAAATTACAAAACTTATCATTTTAAACAAATAAAATATGCTATCTAATTACTATTTTTCATATACATACATACGTGTGTGTGTGTGTATATATATATATTTGAAAAGAAACTATGATTTGGATTCAATGCAAATTTCCCTAAAAAGTAATTAAATTTAAATTGTACATTTTTAAAATATTTGAGATAAATATATACATAATTAGAAATTAAATGTTAATAACCTAAGTTTAAAATTAAAATAGGAATAAATAAAAAGAAAATCTAAGAGTAAAAATATAAAACATAAAAAGGAAATATAAAATATTTGTAGAAGACATTTGTAAGATAGGGGATGACAATATAATACAAGTGTCAAGATTAACTTATTTTCTTCATTTAAAAAAAAGAATGATAATAAAAGTAAAAATAAAATGAGAAACCAAGTGTTGTATACATATCTCACTCCTTTCTTTCTTCCATCTTTCAGATCTAAAACCAAAAACAAAAAATAAAAAGAAAAAAAACTAAACAACTTCACCAAGTTTCAACTGAGCAAAGCAAAGACTCAATTCAGGTTCGACTCAACTTAATCAAGTAGATCAAGCTTGCAGTGTTCAAATCAACTTCCAGCTTCAAAACTCTAGTTCCTCTATTTTACTGTGAGTAACCTCTTTCAAGATCAAATTCTTTTACCAATCTATGATTATGTGAAGATGAATTAGAGCACTAGTTTTTGGATAGGTTGTTGCATAGAAATAAATACAATTATGCCTGTGTATGAATGTATGAATGTATGATTGTATGAATGCCTGAACATATTTTTTTTACTGTCCTTTTTCTTCTTTTACCAATAGGTTCAAACTTTTCTAAAATTAGATTCTCTTCATCTAAACATTTCTGGGTTATGGTAATTTAAGAAAAGATGTTGGTATTTGAATATTCTTTTTTTTTTAAATAATTGCATGAACAAAATATCAAGCAATGTCCCTGAAAAAGAAGATTTACAGTGAATGGTAGGATGTTTACAGAAAATCAATTAGTTTAATTTACGTTTTCACCTACATAAATGAATTCGACTTGGAAAAATATTTCTTTGGTAGCATTGCTTTGATTTTAAGTGGTATGGTTGATGGGTTAGGGAGAGATGAATGGAAATGGGTTTTTCACCGAATTCCGGCAAACCGATGGATGGTGGGGGTCGATTTTTGGTCAGGAGGTGGCTGAAGAGGTGGCGAGCTTAGAAAAAATGGGTTCGAATTTTTTTAGTGGTTGGGTTGGCTGGTCGAGGTGGATTTAGGGTTTGTTTTTGGCTCCGGTTAGACGCAAGTGGCGACGGCATGGCGGTAGTAGAGGGCTGTGCACCCGAGGGAAAATGGGGAGAAGGTCGCAAGGGTCCTAGTGGCAAAGTTTGGAGGGGGTCGGAGCTCGAAGGTGGCCAGACGAGGTAAGTAATGAGGGAGGCGACTTCGTACCTAGGTCAAGTTCGAGCAAGATTTTCAAATGTTGGGAGTCTACTGCAATTTCAGGTGGCCAGAAGGATGTGATGGTTGTGGATGGTCAGTGGGGATGGCCGACGACAGATGGTGGTAACCGAAGGGAGCATGCATGTGCATGGTGCATAGTGTGTGCATGTTCGTATAGCTCGAATAAGAAGGAATTGAGGGAACTGGAAAGAGGGAGAAGGGTTGAGTGGGCCGGGTTTGGGCCCAAGGGAAATTGAATAAAGGAAATTAGAGAGAAGAATAAAGGAAAAGAAGGGAAATAAAAATAAAAGAGAAAGGAAAGAAAATAGGATAGGAAATATAGGTAGGGAAAAATAGAGTAAAAAAATATAAAAGAATAAAAGTAAAAATATAGTAAAAAAATAAACAAACTTTTTTAAAAGAAAATTTTCTAACCAAATCTTTATAAAGGTTAAATGTTTTTTACTTAAAGTTCCTGATATGGATAAAGAAGTTTAAAACATTAATTTACTTAAATATTATTTAGTTAAAGGTCATATAAATAAATTATTTTAACTTAAATTAATTAAGCTGAGAAATTATATTATTTAAATTAATTCTTAAGTTTATTTAAATAAAGTTTAAAAAATGTAATTAAGTGAATGGTTAAGGAAAATAAAATGTTTTAAACTTTTAATTAATCAAGGTCTTAAGTGATTTTATAAGTTAATAATTAATTCCAAATAGTTAATTAAAATAAAATAAATGGCTTGTAACTAGTTAATGTTAATTAAGCAAGATTACAACTAATTTATTTTATTTTTAAAATTAATAAATTGGATAATTGTGGTCTAGTTAGTCTTGCTTATGAATGATTAAATTGAATTGAATGCTTTGGATTGTTTAATATCTCTAGTATGTTAAATTGTGATATTATGTGGTATGAAATAACCTGAAATGAACATTTTATTATAAAATGTGAGATGCTTTATTTGAACAGATATTGTGATGGAATTTTTATGTGAATGTTGACATTTGAAATTTAATTGTTTGGCTTAAAAGGTGACATTTAGGTTCAAAGAGATCAGGGTCGGATACCAGCGATATCCGTAACCACTTCGATTAATAATCCATAATTCTTTTTAGATTTATTATAGAATCAAATAGGCTGGAATGGAATAAATTAAGAAAACTTGGACATTTAAACTGGTACTTAGATATTATTTTGTGGAATAAATGTTCGGCTATAGCAAGCTAAAACTCGCAGTGATGAACGAGTTACCTAGGTTTTAAAAGAAGCTTTACAACTTAAGTATTTCATATTAAATGGGTTTACTCACGCTGGTTTCCAGCCTGACTCGGGTGTTACTTTATTGTAATGCTCGGGTCAGACCGAGTATTACAGATTTTCTGGTTAGGACGTTCTGAAGCTCAGGAGACGAGCTGGATGGCAGAGACATATTGATTAGATTCCGCTGTATATCTTAGAGGCTATATTGATAGTATTCAGGGACAAGTTATTATAACTGTCCATATTATTTTTTGATGATTGTACTATGATATATTGTATGCATATTGACAGTTACAGCTTTCTTTGTGTAAATGCTACTATTTGTATATTATATTTTGTTACGCTGCGATTGTGAGATTCTGTGCTTTTGTTTTTTGTTCCTTCTTCTACCTCTTTTTCTTCTTAACCCTAACAATATGGGATTTTTGGCACTCGATTGTTTGACACTCTATACAGTGAACGTATTAGTGTCAATTTTCGAGGTCGAAAATTCCAGGGCGTTAATTTCCTGCTTCCATACCTTTCTTTCTCGTAATCTACATACGAGCTTTAGTAAGATAAAGAAGAACGGTCTAAGAGAGAGGAGAATACGTACACATACACATACATACATACATAAATACATACATACATACATACATACATACATACATACATACATATATATATATATATAGCAAATACAGGTACATTACTATAATGTTAATCCAAACCACAATCTTATTCCTTAATTCATTAGGATTATGTTTGAAAAAGTTTGGTTTATTTTATGTTTTAACATAAACATAGGCTCTGATACCAACTTGTAACATCCCCCTATAAGGAGGCCCAAAACTAACTGTTATGGATGCTGCAGTCATCCATAGTTATTAAGCTTCGGTGACTAAATACGATGCTAGATGCATTGATACATAGATCATAAGAATATGGAAAAATTGAAAAATTCAAAAACTTATTTCCACATTCAAATCAAAACATTTCATGTTCATTACATAATCCCAAAATGTTAATGACCTTCAGCAAAATATAATTATTACAAATACGCCACGAGTGACATATGAAGATGCCCCCTTGGTTGATCAGAGTATGTAGCAAGGCTAATAAATCTGCCTTTACGTCCAAATATATAACGGAAAAGAAAACTCTCATAATAAATTGAAATCACTTGGAAAAAATCTCAAAAATTAACCAAAAATATGACAAAATATTTTCTTCATCATATAAAAATTTCGAGGCGGATTATTATGTTTAATAACTAAAACAAAAAACAAAAGCCTTTTCACCTTAGGAAATTCATAAAATATTTCTATTAACTCCAAAAACTGTGAAATTTAAAAACCATCTCCAAAATTATATTTTACACAATATATCCAAAAATCAAGCCATTTAGAGGTCGTTTACTAAGGTTTTTAGTTTAAAACCCATCATTTTAATTCCATAAAAATCCCAATAAATCACCATAAATCATTATTCTATCTAAGCATTGATTATTAGATCCAAACATGATCAGCATAGCAAAATACAATTTGTTACTATCAATAGTCGAACCAAAACAAGAAAATTGAGATGATTTACACTATTATTCACCTTTCTTGAGATAAGGAGATTAGAGATTGTTTGAGATTGATTTTTTTCTAGCTTGAATCCTAAGCTTTTAGTTGATTTTCTCTTCTCTTCTAATGGTTGGCCTTGCTTCTCACGATTACAATTGTTTTTGTTTGAGAATGATGAACGTGTATGACTAAGAAGGATAGTATAAGGGTAGGAAATATGTGCGGCTATTTACCCTAATGCTCTTGTGTTTAATTTCCTAATCATTTATATTCATTCGATAAGCACGACCACCTAGTTTATTAATCAACCTCAATCCCTATATCTACATTATTCTATTTAGTTTATTCTAATTAGATCTTCTGAATAATGTCAACAAAATTAGGGGTGTTACAGATCCTGGTTACTTGGCTACTTGGAATAATAGAGCACCTAGATTTAAAGGGAAAACAAAATAAACTCCAGGTCAGTCATGGGAGTGGTATGATAACTCAATAGACGATGTTTGAAAACAAAAGGTATTTAATAAGACCACGCTTCACATAAAGAATGGGTTTTTCCCTCATGATAAATAAATCTTTATTACATAAAATAAGGGATATTATTTTTAATGACATTTTTTGAAAACATTTGCAAGTGAACTTATTTATCTTAGTCGAAATTGTTACATTATTAAATTCCAGCATACTAATCACAAACGCGGGTTCCACAAACAAAATGGCAGACACTTATAGGATAATGGATTTCCACAAAAATGACCAGGCAAAGGGACTACCATCCGGCAGTACATCTCTAGAGAAATATACCAAGGTCCATAGGAGATCTGCACCTCTACCAACATAAGACCGGTATGCCTTTCTCACTAGATAGTACCAAATATGTCATCACCCATGTCGTTATCGACCTATCCGAGACGTCTCTTAGCACACACCACAATAATTTAAAGCCGAATGTTATAGTGGGTAGAATTTATCTAGAAGGGGATGATCATAACCTAATGGTTGCGAACCACGTAGCCTTCCTGCATCTACATTATTTTGGCCATTTTCAGGTATGAGGCCTAAGGTAATGCTTACTTTTCATATAGCACATCATCTTTCTTTGAATGTCACACTGCCATTCCATGGTTACACAATTGTTTTCTACAAACGTATAACTCTTAAGCTCGTATGTCTCAGGAAAGGGTGTTAATCCAAGAGAAGCTGCCTTCTATGCCACCAAGCAGATGATACATTCATAGTGATCAGTTATGTAACTGGAAATGCAACGTCAGACATTCATCCATACAAGTTGTCTAGGAACGAGACAAACCGAAGCACTTTCCTACCATATCCTGTCAGGAGTACCACTAGGATTAGTAGCAATTAGTCCTTGCATCGAAGATCTTAAATGGAGAACTACTTCCACATAATATGATATGGGAAATTTCCCCCAAGGATCGGTGACAAGTAGCCCTACACTCCAACTTCCAACATTATCCTCATGTCTTCACTTCGAATACGTAAATAGGTTTGAAGTGGTTTTCGGACGGGATTCATCCAGATGCGACCTCGATTCTTTTGAAACAATCATCGATTAAAAGAAGTTCTTGTGAATAGGGAATCATTCTTTAATTGAGTTAGTTCTTTTCATCATAATCTCTTTTGGAGGCATATATTTCTTAAACATTATTTCCGGTATATACGAAATCATTAAACATCTCTTATCAAAATCTTTGATTTCTTGAAAACCCTTTTTATATTTAACTCGTTTCCGATGTTTCGACCTTATCTATCCCTTGCCCAGAGAAAAGGCTAGGTGAGACAGGGCATTAGTTGCTCTTGAACATCTCCTTAGTTTAAGCATCTCACATCCGGATCTCACGAATAGAAACATCTAGTATACTCATCGGCTTTTAGAGCCAAGATTAAATTAGTTTGTTTGTAATAGCTTTTCTTTAAGTCATTTATTTAAACTCTTTTAAATAAGATATAAAAATCCCAAATTGTTATTAAAAACACTTAATTATCCATTTGACAACATTTATAAAAGATTTGGAAAATAATTATTGAGTATAGAGCTATATTTCAAAGGTTATAGAAAAGTTCTGTGGAAAAGTGCCGTTGAAAGTGCTCTTTTAAGCTTGATCAAAATGACTTTTTCTATCATTTGGAAATTCATTTTTTATAATTCAAATCACCTTTTAAAACATTTTAAAATATTTATAAGACTTATTCCATATTTTTAAACAATTTTAAAATACCATTTTCAAAGGAATGCTGTTTTGGATTCCGAATTGCAAAACAGTGATTTTTCCAAAACCTTGTTTTACTCATATTTCAAATTCTACTTATCGAAATCTCGATTTTGTTTCTTTGTTGGAAAAATATGGATATATAGGTCGGACTCTTCTCTTGAATAATTCTGAGTTATATTCCATCTATTACACTCATTTGACTTTTATGGCGTAGAATCGCGAAATGTCGTTGCGTAACGCGCCTATTTTTTACTAAATTTTCGATTCTTATTCAAACTTTGCCAAAACACTTACATATGTTTATAAAACATTTCAGGCTCATTTTTAAATCTTTTTTTAGAGAGATTCAACCTATCATATACCAAATTCATTAATAAAGAGGAAAGCGATTTTCTTTGTGCTTATTGATGTGTATTTCCGTGACTTGAATATATATTCAATATTCATATGAGACAACCAAACTTGATGACCAAAGATTATTAAACTCATTGCAAACATCATCATCATCCAAAATATAATATAATAGTTTAGGAGTTCTCATTTTGAGTTTTCAATGATTAATTCGCTATAGCTCAACATTCGATTTTAAAAGCTCACTATTCTTCCGGCTTCAGCTCCTAGATGCCTTAACCAAAGCTTGGGGTGGCTTGAGGGGAGCACATCCTAGGTTTTAGTAAGAAAAGAGCTCAGCCTATGATGAAATAGGGTGGAGAATGTGAAGAACAAGGAGAAATAGTAGAGTTTCAGGATTGTTTTGTGGTGTTTAAGTATATACAAATATATAATATAATTTAATTCGTTTTGAAATGTATTTTGCTATTATTTCTCTAAGGGTAGAAGCTATTGAAGAGAAAGATAAGGCTTAGAAATATGAAGAAGAAGATGAATGAGGATGAAGAAAAGAGGTTAGGGTATTTATAGGAAAAAAGAGTAAAAATACCTATGCACACATCATCTTTTGCACCACCATCACATGGCTCCATCTCCATCACTTCTTCCCCTAGGCATGGCAAAAGCTCCCCCTCCATGTGCCCATCACTTCCACCATCTCATGTATGCATATGTTGACTTATGTATGCTTAAGGAGTAAGAAAGCTTAAACTATCTTATATATTTTATATTATATTTTTATACTTAATTATATTTGTATATATTTGGTTATGTGCATGTTCTCATGTATGCGCATGTGCATGTGTATGTTATATATTCCTACGATGTTGCATGACTTCCACAAGTTTTATGATTAAAATTCCCGATTCTAATTTCAACATATTTTCTCTTTTAAATTAACATGCATATATTTGTAGGAAAACTTTGAAAATAAATTTTCTTACCATCCTTAACTAATTAAAATTATCATATTTTATATATAAAATCATATAAATTAATATAAATAATTATTTACAAAATTATTGTTATATCGATAAAGCTAAACGATCATTTATTTAAAGTGATATATTTATAGATCGTTACATTTTAACAAGGACTTTTAACAGTATTTACAAATGCTAGGTAAGCCACTTATTGTTTTAAGTGTTTAAAATTCAATATTTTGGCTAGTTTTTCATGCTTTGAATGGTGTCTAAATTCTTTTCTTTATAAAATCTTTTTATGGAATATTTATAAATGTATTTGAGTATGAAAAAAGAATAGAAGTTTAAATATAGTTTTAATGATTATTTACAAATTTTGAAATTAATCAAACTTCTTAATTAGTTAGTCTCAAGTAATATTTTATATAGATATTTAAAACCTATTTACAGGCACTTATAAAGTATAATATATAAGCTTTGACAATGGTACTTAACTTTGCCTAACGCTAAAAGCCAACAAAGTAGGCTTAACTATTTCTGAGAGTTAATGATTAATGTCGAGAAGGAATAGAGTAATAGAGCTCTAACCTATCTTGCTTCCCTCTTGAACGAGGAATAGTTGAGTGGAGAATGCAGGAAATGAGTTAATCATGTTGTCGTTACTAGTTTATGGAAATCATTAATACTATACCTAATACTAAATGTTGAAGAGTATGCTTATTTATTTGTTACATTCAAGAGTGAAGTATTTAGGCAAGGTTTTGATGCAACAGATGCTCTAACTTACCTGGCTTCACTTTTAAGTGAGGAATAATATAAATTGAAATGTCTAAAATGAATTAAGTGTACGAACATTGATTTGTATAAGTAATTGTTTGACTAGACAATTGCTTAATCGACTATCAAACTTAACTTGTTATCAAACTTAGATCTTTAAAAAATATATTTAAAGGTAATACAACTAAGTGAAATAGTTTTGGGTTTGTTGTGACAATATATTAATAACATTTGTCTTTAACCCTGTTTTATTATAGTTATACATGTAAATAGATCTTTAAAAGAATGTTTTAAAAATAAGCATAAGAGAAATGGTTTTGGGTTTGTAGCGAAAATGTTTAAGTAACATTAACATTAATCTTTAACCTTTTGACTGGATATGTGAAAGTACTTAGATCCTTAAAATGAATTTTTTTTTGAAGTAACGAATCTTTTTGAAAAAGATAGACAAAAGCAAAGATTTAAAGTAAGAAATCTTGTTAATGATTTGTAAATATACTTATATCATTCGAGATAAGTTTATAAATACTTTTTGGAAGTATAGGAAAAGCAAAGGTTTATTAGTAAGAAATCCTGTTAATGATTTGTGAATAAGATATACTTATACCATTTGAGATTAGCATATGAATACTTTTTGAAGTATTGAAAAATGTAAAAATAAGTAGTAGAAATTGATAAACGATATTTTATTAGATAAAAGAAGTTTTACTAATAAAGAGCTTTTAATAATACAAGATTAATTAAACAAAAAAGGGATTAGAAGTCGCTTATGTAACTTAATTATGCTTTGTATGACTTGATTGTGCTTTGTATGTTTACTCGTTTATGGAAAACATTTAATCGTATACCTAGCTTACTAAAAGCCGATGAAGTAGGCTTATCTACCTGTTAGAATTAAGACCGATGTTTGTGTAGGGATATAAGCAATATAGATCTAATCTACCGGGTTCACTCTTGATCGAGGGATAATATGAGATGAAAATATCGAAAATATGATAAGTTTATGAGACTCGGCTTCCATATGCGATGGCTCTTTTTATCATTGATGACCAAATTCGTCGATTCTCTCTTGGACAGACCAGGATCAGTAAGTGTTTTACTTACCAAAAACCACTCCAAGGCTGAGATGTGTGTTCTATCTCTTAGAAGTGGATATGTTCAAGATGCGGGAATCCATATGTGGTTTCAAGATATGTTCAAAACGCGGGAATCCAATTTGGGATTCATGTTCTATTCAAGTGATGAAGACAAGTGTGAAAGATGCCAAACGTAACCTGGACATCAGAAATGACAAAAACGGTGTGGAGGCATTGCTTAAGGTTTGGTTAACCCATGAAAAGATATTATCACACCACATCTAGAGTACGCTTGTCGATGTTACGCGCTGGAGGTGATGATATTTGGGATCACGTGTTAGGGCATGGACCAACTATATTTTCCTTAATGGTATATTCTACCTAGAGATATATGTGCTTGTAGGTAGTTTTCGACCCTTGTGTCGAAGATTGGATCCGGCTCCACCAAAAAAATCTTCATGGAAAATCCAATATGCGACAATTCCTTATCGGATTTGATTATACTTCTAATATGATATTCGATGTAACCAATGTAGCCATTCCACCTATGTCATAATATTTATATTCTATACCCTAGACATTATCTATTATATCACTTATGTAGTAATTAGATGGTGGTTCTTTTAAGCGGATAATTGTTATGTCGTTCCATGTGATCTTAAAAGTATTGTTATATGGTTGCTACATTAGATGGTGGTACTTTTGAGGGGATAATTGTTATATCTAACACTAGGTTTCCGTTTTTCTTAAATTTCTTCGTGCTTCTTCGAGTAGTCTGAGAAAGACAGATTTTCGTTGAAGTTCATTGAAGCTTGAGAAGAAGAGCTGGATGTTTCATCTACTATAATATTCCTACTTACGTTGCATTACTATATTGTACATATCAACGTCCATAAGGACAAGCTATCTAGGCTGACGATGGTACTTATATTTTGTTACTCCAAAAGTTCTGTATCAGAGTAACCATTTTAATTGTTTCTTTGATATTAAATATTATCGTTCTGCTGTAAGATTTTTATATTATGTTCATTCTTTCTTGTTTATTTCTTTTTGTTTATATTTTACCCTGAAAATTCTTCTTTTCGGCACTCGGATGCTCGACACAAGAATACTGTGGATGTATTGGTGTCGACATTCGGGGGTCAAAAAGGCGAATCATCACATAGGCTGTCACAGTTTACAATGCCATGAGTCAAAGCCATTTTTACTACTGTTTATGCTAGATTCACAATTATTAAGCCATATTCTTCTATCAATCGAATTTCCTAAGTTTGCAAAGCTGAATTTGTATAAGCCCTTGTGCAATCTACCTTATAATAACATATCTTGATTCAGTAAGTCTTTAACTAAGCAAATTTTAGAGTTAAACTCAAAGGACAAATTGTTATCATTAGCAAATTGTTAAACACTTGTGAGGTTCTTTTTTATTTTTGGTACTTCTAATAAATTATTAAGATAAAGTTGTTGTAACGACCCAGAATTTCTGTCATTTGAAATTCGTATATTTAATTTATTTTAAATATTCACAAGTAAATTTTAAAAGCTGAATAAATTTTGTTTTGAATATAAGAATTTAGTTGGATAATTAAATCGATAATTTAATATTTGAAATTACAGAAACAATTGAAAACTGGGTTTAAAGTGATTAAATTTGATTTGTAAAGTTGTATTAAATCATATTGGAGTTGGAATGATGTTGTAGAACTTTTAAAAAATTTAATTAAAAGTTAAATTATGAAAATCGAATATTTTAATATTTAATTGACGAGTAGAGATAGCTATTTTTCAAACTGTCTCGGATTTCAACAAAACTGGTTTCATCGGATCCATAATATTATATTATTGCATGGTTTCAAATTTCGTGTCAATCGGACTTACGGTTTGTCCGGGGCAAGTTAAAACGCGTAGAAATCGGTTTGAGTGACTTTTAAATTTAAATAATTCCATTCGAAAAGATTTCTTTCAAATTTGATCGAATTGGCTCCCAATATATATTCCATTGCATTTGAAATAGGGGTAAAACATTATAAACGCCAGGCGGCACGCTTCGTTTGGAGTTCGGAAAAATTCCAGATGAATAGTGCACGTTAATTTTCTATAAAAGGCCACCAACATTCACAATTTACACTCAAAACCCTAGCTAGGTTACAGCCGCCACTCTCAACAGTATTAATGGTCGAAAATGGCTGAGCTTCTTCCTTCAATCTCTCATTATCCATCAACAATTAGCTAATGCTTTCAACTACAAACTTGAAGAGGATTACGAGGCCTTCAAATCCATACGGCTACGATCGTGTACGTCGCAACGATGAAGGAGATAAAGGGTCGCGTTCGCATACGGCTCTTGCACGTTTTTCAGCGTAGGGGTGAGGCCGAGTTGTACGTGGTTGAGGCCAAAGATGGAGTGGATGTTGGGCTTCGATATGGAGGTAGCCGATCGTCTTCAAATGACACGAAGGTGGCTTGATAAATGGATGTATATCGGCGGCTATGGGTTAGTTGTGTTCGAACTAACCGAGGAAAGGAGAAGCATTATCAATGGCCGAGATTCTAGGTCTAGGATCGAATGGCCCAGATTTGCAGAAGGTTTAAAATAAAAAGAAAATATAATTTTTTTATATTATAAATTCGTACGAACTTTAAAAATGCATAACTTCTTCATACGATGTCCGTTTTAGACGAAACAAATTGCGTTGGCTTTGTATTGATGAATGCTACGCGATGGAGCTAGATTAGGGTTGATTGGAGCTAGTAAAATTTTTGGGTAAAATTAAATGCGCGTTTAATTTTATTCGAAATAAAACACTGCAACTGTTATTTGAAGCAAGGTGGAAACTTCTCACTCAATCGAAATTATTTCGATTTAAATTTTAAATAGTTAGATTTAAAATTGCTTAATTATGTGGTTGAATGATAAATTATTATCTATTGTTTTGAAATAGACCCTATACGCCGTATATTAAGCGGATGTTATTTATTAAAAACATATACCGTGATATTCCAACTAGAAGTGGAATTGGTATTATATATGTACTTAGAGTTGATTTTCCCGCATTATATAGCGGATAAGACCCTATTGCGCCGCATAATAGCGGATAATATTTTATATGAACCCGTGTACCGCAATATCCCGTATTGGATTGGAATTGGTATTGTGCTAACATCTGTGGATGCAGGGAAGCAGGTTAGAGGGATCCAACTGGATTCCTCTCTCGTATTGATTTATTTACAGATATTTGCGATATATTCTTTTATCATATTGATATATGATGTTTAGATGTCGTGATTGTTATATTTTATGCTGTTGCAGCATTTGGCCTATTTTTGGAGTTTTAAAAAATGTTAAAGTTACGATTTCGAATTTAAAAGGATTTTCAAGTGATTTTTGAAAGTGTACATTTTATCAAATTTTGAAATTAATTCATTTTAAATAAATAAACGTTAAAATTTTTATGTTATAATAATTATGATTTTTGTGAAATATAACCGAAATGTGATTTTTTAAATAAGTTGTTGATTAATTTGTAAAATGGTTTAAAATTGGGATTTTTGAATTATTATTTACGGTTTATATAAAAGATTTATAAAATTTATATATATAAATAAAAAAATATTGGAATTATAAAACGAGTTTTTATAAGTGTTAAAATGTAGTATAAATGGATTTCATAAGTGAATGAAATTTATGAACTTATAAATTGGACTTTGGCATTTAAATGAGATATGCGTAGGATTTGTTAATTAAGGAATTTTATAAGTCGAAGTTTATATAAAATTTATATAGATGGGAATTTATAAACGTTGTTTATAAATCCGAAAATGACTTATTTTGATAAGTTAATTATTATAGCTTATTAAAGGAGATATATCCACAATTTTGGACAGTGGATAGTCCTTTAGATAAAATGTGTAGAAAATGTTGAATTTGGTTAACGGAGTATATTCATGATTTTTCAGTGAATAATATATTAAAAAAAATGTTTTGGCGAAGATAGAATTAAAACGATTTAAAGATGTTTTAAAATGTATTAAGTATCGAAACCATATATTTCGACATTCACTGTTGAAATAGACGTTTTCGAGAAATAAAAGAAAATAGTGGACTATAACACTGTTGTTATAGTAAAATGTTTTTGAAAGGGAATATTTTATATACCATTGGGATTTATATATCTATCTTAATTTTGAATCCCTATACTAGTGATTTTGGGTTGTCGTAACGATGTCTTACGCAACATTCGTTTTGACCCAAATAAATGTGTTTAAGAGAATGTTTTTCTTAAAGAATGAAATATATACTTAATTGTGATTTAAGTATATTGAATATTTTCCAAATGTTGAAAATAAATAGATTTTGACAATCTCTTATTATTTAATAAGTATGGAAATGTTTTTCCAATATGAAGTGAAATGTTTTGAGATTACATCTTTTAAGGATAAATTGAAAAGTGATTTGAAATTTATTTCAAACGTTGAAGTATGGAAAAATATATATCTTGTAAAGATATTTTTTTGAAAATAAATAATTTGGGAAATTATTTGGAATCTGGTGTTGTTGTGCATATCTATTAATAGTTAAATAACCGACTATCAATATTTACCTTTAAATAGGTATTGGTTGTGATTTGATTGAATTTGAATTCTACACTTATTTTAAAATAAGCTCTCATTATTCGGTTTAGCCGGAAGAGGACCTTTGGGTCATAAATCCCATTCCGAATATTGATACGTCGTTTATGGGTAGCATTAAAGACCGGTGGTGAAGACCGGGTATTTGCGAGAACGATAGCATGACCTATCGATTGTCTCTGCACTGAGTTGCTCCGGTATAGAGATTTCCTTTGTGGTGGGAAGTCCGATTGGAATTGTGAATAATCGGATTGCAAGGACTTCTTTGGAAGTGCCTTCGGTTCTGTTCGAACCCAGAACAGACTTGTATAGATGGTAATGTCTGACATTACATTTTGAGATATAAAACAGATTTCTTTCAAATACATTTCTGTTGGTGGCGGAGAATATATTCTCTTAGCTTAACACCCTTCTCTGAGACGTACGAGCTCAGAGGTTATGTAGATGAAGGTTATCAGCGATATATTCCCAATTTGGTAATGTGGCATGCTGAGTGCTGTTGATCATTTGTTGATCAAAGCGTGGCTTTTGTGAAAAGCGTAGCTTTGTGGACGAGACTTCGTGAACCTCACAAGCCGGTAATGGTCGAAACAGGAAAGATGCAGCAAGGTTTCAAGGGTAGCTTCCCTAGGGTATGGCCATTCCTTCTGGAAAAGGGTAGTATCATGGGATGGAGCCCAGATACTTACTCATGTGGACACTGTATTTTATTACTTTGTGATGTTGTTGGTTTAGAGAGCTCTCGTATAAAGGTCCCAAAGGACCGGGGGTGGCATATCTCAGGTTTTGTTTATTCCTCGGGAAGGGGGTAGTCGGCCTTGTGTTGGCAGAGATCCGGTTAGGAGTCTCGGGGTGTCCTTCTAGAGGCGTACCCATGTGGCAATGGGAAGTTCCTTAGCCTGACCATTTGTTGGAAATCCAAAGAAACAATACGAACCATTTACGATTTAAATTGTATAACCTGTCTCCTCAGGAGGTAGCTATAGCAGGCATAATATAATGGCACCTATGCTGGTTAAGATTTATATTCTACTTTCGAAATGGTTTTCCACATTTTGCACTTCTAATAATAATATCAAAGAAAATTCTCTACGTAGTAAGCATCTTTGACTATCATAAGGAGAAATCTCCTCCAAGTTCTGCGTTCGCATTGTGTGTGTGGCGGGAGGACTTATGGTAGTTACATTTTCTAAAAGCATTGCGAATCCATTTAAAAATATTTCTTTGTTTATTTTTAAGATAAACTATTTTAAGTTCTCACACCAGCCTCATGACTGACCTGGAGTTTATTGTTTCCTTCCTAAACTCTGGATGCCCACCAATTTGAACACGGACAGTCTAGAGTCAGGTTATCAGGTCATTCTGGAATTCAGGAATTGCTGTAGAGATCTGTAGGCAAGCTGGATGGCTTGGCGTATCAACTAGTATATAGTATTTCTTTTCCACTGTTTGTTGTTGTAAACTCTAATAATGTAATGTAATGTGATGTAATGTAATAACTGATATAATTCTTTGTTTTAAAGATATTCATTTATCTATTATATGTTGTTCCGCTGCGATTGTGAGATTCTGATATTGTTTCTATTGATTTTTCTTTCTTTCTTCTTCTATCTTTTTCTTCTTCTTAAACCCTAAGGGTTCGGTTTTCCGGCATTCGATTGCTCGACAGTTGATACAGTGGACGTATTAATGTCGACTTTCGTGAGTCGAAGAATCGGTTCCCTACAAAGTGGTATCAGAGCATATGGTTAAGCGACAACCTTGGCTCTATTGGGAATTACTCATTAGAGATAGAGTCAGTAGTACTCTAGAATGAGTGTGAGTGTAATAATAGATATGAGCGCGTATTTGTTAGTGAATATGAAATTGTTTTATATTGTGTTGACTTATCGGTTGATTGTTTTTAGATTCTGGTCGATGTAGTCTAGCTAACTGTCATAGATAGGGGTTTCTAAACTCTTAAACAAAATAAACCGACATAGTATCATTTTAAATTGGGTAAATGAAATAATTTTACCTTAATTATATTTTATATATAAAGGAATAATTTTTCAAAATTATTAATGTGTATATAAATTAATTGTTTGGTCGTTGAAAATGTAAGAATATATATAAGTTAATTAAAGGATGTTTGGATAATCTAAATAAAAACAATTGTAAAAGAATAAATTGTATAAGCAAATGAATTATAAAGTATGGAGTTATAATTAGTGTGATCTACAATTGTGAAACAATCTTATATATGAAAAGTGAAACTATATGAATATATTTATAAATATGATTTGTAAATAAAAATGAATTTGAACTATGAAATGAAAATGTTGAATCCTGTTTATTTTGGAAATTATTTTCCAAAATTAAAAGTTAAATAGAATTTACTTTAGAATTGGAATTTGAATTGGATTTATAAGGGAAATTTAAGTTAAGTTAAATAAATGATGTTTCAAATGGAATATGACTTAAGTGATGTTGAATGAAGTTGATTTTGGTATCGAAGTAAATTAATAAAATGAAGTCATTAAAGAATATGAACTTGATTTATGTAATGAAATTAAACTTTTGTGGTTAAATGTATTAGCAATTGAATTAATGAATGAATTAAATGTAAATCAATTGAATGTAAATAAATCGATATGAAATAATGGATGTAAATGTTAATTCATAAAAGCCAATTAAATGTGTTGAACCAAATTGAATGTAAAGTAAAGAAAATTGAATGAATTTGGTTGTATTGGATATGTATTGATTTTTAGATTGTTGTTAGTTGATTGTATAGAAATCCATATGACGTTGAATTAATGAAATTGAAAGCTAAAGTAATTGAAATCAAATTGTAAGTTAAGTGAATCTTAAATAGAATTGAATTTGATATGGAAGTGAACCAACTTGAATATGAATTAGTGAATATAAACTAATTAAATATGAATAAATGAATGTTAGTAAAAACATCCAATGTTAATGAATTGAATGTGATTTAAAATGGAAAACCGATTCATTGAATATTAATGAGAAGTGCAAGTGTTTTAGTTTGGTTATGGATGTTAATTGGATGATAGTTGGTTGATGGTTGAATTTATTGCTTTTGATTGCATTTGCTATATTGGCACATATTGTTGTTGCTTCAGATATATGTTGTATATTGATATTACTTTCATATATGTATGTTTCTCATTATTGTTGAGTGTTTAGTAGGTGCAGGTTGCGCTTGCTTCACTTTTGGAGCTCGCTTTCATGCTATATTAGCCGTATATGCTTGCTAATAATATATAAGGTACATATCTTGGATTACATATCGTACTTTTACACTTTTTTCCCTGCCGGATGCCTCATTACTTGATGAGATGTATATTTGTGATATATATATTGCCCTTTTTTTCGGATCGAGCCACGCAAAGGAGACCATGGCGAATTTTTCTGAAAATTTAAGGCGTTAGAATATTTTTGAGAAAATTGAATTTTTTTGAAAAGATAACTAAGTATGATTTGAAAACTTAGTAAAGTTATTGTAAGAAGTTTAACTATTGAATTTTGGAAAAGTTAAACACTTAAGTGAATTTGAAATCTAATTTGAATGGATGTTTGAAAAATTAATGGATTTCAAGACTTTTTCTTACCTGGTAATTTCGAGGACGAAATTCTTTTAAGGGGGGAAGTTTGTAACGACCCAGAATTTCTGTCATTTGAAATTCATATATTTAATTTATTTTAAATATTCACAAGTTAATTTAAAAAGCTGAATAAATTTTATTTTGAATATAAGAATTTAATTGGATAATTAAATCGATAATTTAATATTTGAATTACAGAAACAATTGAAAATTGGGTTTAAAGTGATTAAATTTGATTTGTAAAGTTGTATTTAATCATATTGGAGTTATAATGATGTTATAGAACTTTTAAAATTTAATTCAAAGTTAAATTGTGAAAATCGAATATTTTAATATTTAGTTGATGAGTAAAGTAGCCATTTTTAAAACAGTCTTGGATTTCAACGAAACTAGTTTCATCAGATCCGTAATGTTATATTATTGTATGGTTTCAAATTTCATGTCAATCGGACTAACGGTTTGTCCGGGGCAAGTTAAAACGCGTAGAAATCGGTTTGAGTGAATTTTAAATTTAAATAATTCGATTCGAAAAGATTTCTTTCAAATTTGATCGAATTGCCTCCCGATATATATTCCATTGCATTCGGAATAGGGGTAAAACATCATAAATTCCAGGCGGCACGCTTCGTTTAGAGTTTGGAAAAATTCCGGATGAATAGTGCGCGTTAATTTTCTATAAAAGGCCACCAACATTCACAATTTACACTCAAAACCCTAGCTAGGTTACAGCCGCCACTCTCAATAGTATTAATGGCCAAAAATGGCTGAGCTCCCTCAATCTCTCATAATCCATCAACAATTAGCAAATGCTTTCAACTACAAACTTGAAGAGGATTACGAGGCCTTCAAATCCATACGGCTACGATCGTGTACGTCGCAATGATGAAGGAGATAAAGGGCCGCGTTCGCATACGGCTCATGCGCATTTTTCAGCGTAGGGGAGATGTCGAGTTGTATGTGTTTGAGGCCAAAGATGGAGTAGATGTTGAGCTTCGATATGGAGGTAGCCGATCATCTTCAAATGACACTAAGGTGGCTCGATAAATGGATGTACATCGGCGGCTATGGATTAATTGCGTTCGAACTAACCTGGGGAAGGAGAAGCATCATCACACGGCCGAGATTCTAGGTCTAGGATCGAACGGCCCAGATTTGCAGAAGGTTTAAAATAAAAAGAAAATATAAATTGTTTTATATTATAAATTCGTACAAACTTTAAAAATGCATAACTTTTTCATACGAGCTCCGTTTTGGACGAAACAAATTGCATTAGCTTCATATTGACGAATACTATGCGATGGAGTTGGATTGGGGTTGATTGGAGCTAGTGAAATTTTTGGGTAAAATTAAACGCGCGTTTAGTTTTATTCGAAATAAAATACTGCAACTGTTATTTGAAGCAAGGTGAGAACTTCTCACTCAATCGAAATTGTTTCAATTTAAATTTTAAATAGTTAGATTTAAAATTGCTAGATTGTGTGGTTGAATGATAAATTATTATCTATTATTTTGAAATAAACCCTATACGCCGTATATTAAGCGGATGTTATTTATTAAAAACATATACCGCGATATTCCAACTTGAAGTGGAATTGGTATTATATATGTACTTGGAGTTGATTTTCCCGCATTATATAGCGGATGAGACCCTATTGCGCCGCATAATAGCGGATAATATTTTATATGAACTCATGTACCGCGATATCCCGTATTGGAATGGGATTGGTATTGTGCTAACATCTGTGGATGCAGGGAAACATGTTGGAGGGATCCAACTGGATTCCTCGCCTGTATTGATTTATTTACAGATATTTGCGATATATTCTGTTATCATATTGATATATGATGTTTGGATGCCGTGATTGTTATATTTTGTGCTATTACAGCATTTGGCCTATTTTTGGAGTTTTAAAAAATGTTAAAGTAGCGATTTCGAATTTAAAAGGATTTTCAAGTGATTTTTGAAAGTATACATTTTATTAAATTTTGGAATTAATTCATTTCAAATAAATAAACGTTAAAATTTTTATGTTATAATAATTATGATTTTTGTGAAATATAACCGAAATGTGATTTTAGAAATAAGTAGTTGATTAGTTTGTAAAATGGTTTAAAATTGGGATTTTTAAATTATTATAAACGGTTTATATAAAAGATTTATAAAAGTTATATTTATAAATAAAAAAAATATTGGAATTACAAAACGAGTTTTTATAAGTGTTAAAATGAAGTATAAATGGATTTTATAAGTGAATGAAATTTATGAACTTATAAATTGGACTTTGGCATTTAAATGAGATATGCGTAGGATTTGTTAATTAAGGAATTTTATAAGTCGAAGTTTTTTAAAAATTTATATAGATGTGAATTTATAAACGTTGTTTTATAAATCCGAAAATGACTTATTTTAATAAGTTAATTATTATAGCTTATTAAAGGAGATATATCCACGATTTAGGACAGTGGATAATCCTTTAGATAAAATGTGTAGAAAATGTTGAATTTGGTTAACGAAGTATATTCACGATATTTCAGTGAATAATATATTAAAAAAATATTTTGGGGAAGTGATGTCTTTAAAATAGAATTAAAACGATTTAAAGATGTTTTAAAATGTATTAAGTATCGAAATCATAGATTTCAACATTCATTGTTGAAATAGACGTTTTCGAGAAATAAAAGGAAACAGTGGACTATAACACAGTTGTTATAGTAAAATGATTTTCGAAAGGAAATGTTTTATATAGTATTGATATATATATATATCTTAATTTCGAATCCCTATACTAGGGATTTTGGGTTGTCGTAACGATATCTTACGCAACATTCGTTTTGACCCAAATAAATGTGTTTAAGAGAATGTTTTCCTTAAAAAATGAAATATATACTTAATTGTGATTTAAGTATATTGAATATTTTCCAAATGTTGAAAATAAATAAATTTTGAGAATCTCTTATTATTTAGTAAGTATGGAAATGTTTTTCCAATATGAAGTGAAATGTTTTGAGATTATATCTTTTAAAGATAAATTGAAAAGTGATTTGAAATTTGTTTTTAAATGGTTGAAGTGTGGAAAAATATATATCTTGTAAAGATATATTTTTGAAAATAAATAATTTGGAAAATTATTTGGAATGTGGTGATGTTGTGCATATTTATTGATAGTTAAATAACCGACTATCAATATTTACCTTTAAATAGGTATTGGTTGTGATTTGCTTGAATTTGAATGCTACACTTATTTTAAAATAAACGCTCGTTATTCGGCTTAGCCGGGAGAGGACCTTTGGGTCAAAAATCCCATTCCGAATATTGATACGTCGTTTATGGATAGCATTGAAGATCGGTGGTCAAGACCGGGTATTTGCGAGAACGATAGGATGACCTATCGATTGTCTCTACACTGAGTTGCTCCGGCATAGCGATTTCCTTTGTGATGGAAAGTCCGATCGGGATTGTGAATACCCGGATTGCAAGGACTTCTTTAGAAATGCCTTTGGTTCTGTTCGAACCCAGAACATACTTGTATGGATAGTAATGTTTGACATTACATTTTGAGATATAAAACAGATTTCTTTCAAATACATTTCTGTTGGTGGCGTAGAATTTATTCTCTTAGCTTAACACCCTTCTTTGAGACGTACGAGCTCAGAGGTTATGTAGTTGAAGATTATCAACGATATATTCCCAATTTGGTAATGTGGCATGCTGAGTGCTGCTGATCATTTGTTGATTAAAGCGTGACTTTTGTGAAAAGCGTAGCTTTGTGGACGATACTTCATTGAACCTCACAAGCCGGTAATGGTCGAAACAGGAAAGATGCAACAAGGTTTCAAGGGTAGCTTCCCTAGGGTATGGTCATTCCTTCTGGAAAATGGTAGTATCATGGTATGGAGCCCAGATACTTACTCATGTGGACACTGTATTTTATTACTTTGTGATGTTGTTGGTTTAGAGAGCTCTCGTACAAAGGTCCCAAAGGACCGGGGGTGGCATATCTGAGGTTTTGTTTATTCCCCGGGAAGGGGGGTAGTCGGCCTTGTGTTGGCAGAGATCCGGTTAGGAGTCTCGGGGCGTCCTTCCAGACGCGTACCCATGTGACAATGGGAAGTTCCTTGGCCTGACCATTTGTTGGAAATCCAAAGAAACGATACAAACCCTTTATGATTTAAATTGTATAACCCGCCTCCTCGGGTGGTGGCTATAGCAGGCATAATATAATGGTATCTATGCTGGTTAAGATTTATATTCTACTTTCGAAATGGTTTTTCACATTTTGCACTTATAATAATAATATCAAAGAAAATTCTCTGCGTAATAAGCATCTTTGACTATCAGAAGGAGAAATCTCCTTCAAGTTTTGCGTTTGCATTGTGTGTGTGGCGGGAGGTCTTATGGTAGTTACATTTTCTAAAAGCATTGCGAATCCATTTAAAAATATTTCTTTGTTTATTTTTATGATAATCTGTTTTAAGTTCTCACACCAGCCCCATGTCTGACCTGAAGTTTATTGTTTCCTTCATAAACTCTAAGTTCCCGCCAATTTTAACACGGGCAGTCTAGAGTCAGGTTATCAGGTCATTCTGGAATTCAGGAATTGCTGTAGAGATCTGGAGGCAAGCTGGATGGCTTGGCGTAGCAACTAGTATATAGTATTTCTTTTCCGCTGTTTGTTATTGTAAACTCTGATAATATAATGTAATGTGATGTAATGTAATAACTGATATAATTCTTTGTTTTAAAGATATTCATTTATCTATTATATGTTGTTCCGCTGCGATTGTGAGATTTTGATATTGTTTCTGTTGCTTTTTCTTTCTTTCTTCTTCTCTCTTTTTCTTCTTCTTAAACCCTAAGGGTTCGATTTTCCGGCATTCGATTGCTCGGCAGTTGATACAGTGGACGTATCAATGTCGACTTTCGTGAATCGAAGAATCGGTTCCTTACAGTTGTCTTTTACCTTTGATGCTACAATTTCCAACATGTGAGATACCTACGACTTCAACATTGCTCATATGTATAGTTTGTATGCCTTTGCAGTCCTTGTTATCAAGATAAAGATTCTGAAGGTTGCTTGTGATGTGATTAGTGGCTCCTGTGTCTAGGTAATACTCTTCACTCTGAATGTTTTTAGGTCTGGTAAGGTTTTATGGGTTCATTTGTTGCATTCTTGAGATTTCAATCTGGTTTCCTGATTGTTGATTCATTTCAACAACATTTACACTTGGATTATAGTTTCTTTACATAATTTTATTCTGCCGATTCATAGTAAACTCTGCATTGTATCTAAAGAAAAATTTCCTTGGAATGTGACCAAATTTTTCATGAATTTGACACTTAACTCTATTGTTATTATTCCATCTTGAATTTCTTCCTCTACATCTTTGAGACTGATTTCTCCTCTAACTGTATGTTTTTTTCTATTTTTTTGATCATTCTTATTGTTTGAACTTCTTTCTTGATTCTTTGCTCTAGAGTTAGCAGCATAGTTCATCAAATAATCCGTATTGATTGATTTTCTTTTCTCCACCTTTCCTTCATGAGCAAGGAGTGTGGAGTGAACATATTGCATATTTGGTAGGGTTTCTTTTGAGGAGATAACAACAGCAAATTCATATTTTGCATCAAGGCCATTCATAAATAGTCAAGTTTTGTTCTGTTTTTGATACTCTACATCCAGCAGTGTCTAGCAAATCGCAATATGTCTTGATTTTGGTTAGATACTATCCCATTGACATGTTTTCCTCTTTAAGTTTTGCAATTGTCTTTTGTAGTGTATAATTCTTGCAGCAGACTAAGAATTGAAAATTTGTTCCACAGTGATCCATAATCCATGTGATGGCTTACACCCAACAACTTGAAATAATAGATTCACACGGATTGATGACAAGAGCCAAGAAGATAGTTATATATCTTGTCTTTGGTACTATGTGTATTCTTTATTACTTGTTAGCCTTCCTTCGTTATCTGCAGTTATATTTGCTGGAATTGCAGCAGTTCCATTGATGAACTCTTTAAGACCATAACCTCTTGTGGTAGTTTTAACTTGATACATCCAAAGTAGGAAATTATTCTCAGCAAGTTGAATGGTGACTAATTGGCTTTTAGGTTTTATGATTGAAAATTCAGTTACTTCATTGGGAGAGGTAGTTCATCTTCTTCAGTATGAAATGAGGTGGGAGACATATCAACACCTCTTTCTACCATGTTGATATTTCAGAGTAATAAGATAGACAGTGTTTCTTCGCAAGGCACACAGTTCTCCAGTATGCAGCCAAGACAAAATCAAATGATGAAAGACCTCAAGAAGCCTTCTTTGATGATCAGTTGTATACAGCGAGAGCCCAGGAATGATAAGATGTCTCTGACTTGTAGCTCTTAGCAAGGCATGCAGTTTGTGGTCAAGATTCTTAATGGTTATTGAATATGAGAAAGGTTTCTCAGATGATGATGCACTGCACTGATGAGAACCACCGTGCAACCACTCTTCAGGTGATAACGTCAGTTTTGACGAGGAGTTGGTAGGGCACCTTGCCATTAGGCTTAGGTTCTGATACCATAAAGGAGAATGTAGTCCTAAATTGTAAATGAGAAAGTTTAATTTTAATTCTGAGAATGATAGAATGTACATTACATTACTTGTTAGTTGTTACAGCTTATATAGACTTGTGTGTGCATAATGGTCACAAGAATAAAGATGCTTGGGCCTTTCGGCTTCTCTGCTTGCCCATACCCGATTATAAATATACTGAGTATATTTGTGAGCTATGAGAATTCGTTTATTGTCTCCGTTAAATAATATACTTTAAAGTACACCTTATGGAATGCATTTATTATACACTATTTACTACTAATGACAATGCTAAATATGTTATGCATTTTTTTGCGACTGTCAATGAGCAAAAATTAAATACCACATTACTACAATTGAATTGGGTCGTCAGTTGACAACAAACCACAAAAACAATATGTGCATGAATTTTAATACATTATATTGTCTTCATTTTTTAACATATTTTTATTGCCAACTTCATTTTAATACATTATACTTTCTCCCTGCTCTTTTATCACTAAAAAATATATTATTTGCTGGTAATTTTAATGCCATTTTGAACACCTCAAGTGTGTGCTTGCTGCATCTTAACGAGAGCATCATAGCTATATGGTCTTAATTTTGCTATACCCAATGGTTTTATAGTCTTAGGTACTTTATATATATATATATATATATATATATATATATATATATATATATATATATATATATATATATAAACACGTATATGAGAAAGGTCTAGAAACAAATAAACTAAATGCTAACAAAGCATTCAAATATTTTGCATTTTAAAAACAGGAAAGCATTGTGAAGGACAAATTTTCCAGCATTTTAGCCTCAAGGACACACCTTCAGTACTTTTGCCTGAATTACAAATTTCTTTAGGTGTCAATTTTTAGTTATTGATAGCAGTTTTTAGGTATCAGTTTGTAATTATCGGTAGCAGTTTTTAGGTATCAGTTTTTAGTTCGGTAGCAGTTTTGGAAGAATGTTTGTCCTTATGAATAATTTTAGAAAAATATTTGTCCTTATGATTAATTTAGGAGAATGTTTGTCCTTGTGGTTAAAATATTGAGGTTGTGTGGCTAAAAATATACAAATTTTTGTCCTTTAAATTAATTCTCCCTTTAAAAATGGGTACATTATAGATATTTGTTGGTGTAATTTATTATTATTTTAACCAAATATTTCGTTACAAGTTTATATATAAATATTCATTATCACTTTTAATAATAAATAATGTCATTATTTATTATATTAATATCACTTCTGAAAACGAAACTACTAACTATTATAATATGTCTTTTCAAAGTCCAAATAAATTTAATATATTAAAATAGATTATTGAGAATTTAATTGGATATTTTATCGAATTTAATTAAATAAATTGAATTTTTGGGTTTATTTAATAATAAAAGTAGAATATTGGTTTAAAATCCAAACTTGAAATTTGAATTAGGTTTAAAAATCCAAAAGTTGTGCAAAAATATATTTTGGAAAAATAAATAATATTTGCAAATTTGAAATAATTTGAAGGAATAAATAAATATATTACAAGTAAATTTAAGACTTAAAGACGATATATTTAATACTGAAAAATTATTTTCGGAAGAAATAAAGTTATGGAAATTTTACCGTAGTTTGAGTAATTTTTACAGGTAGTTAAATATGGTGAAATAATTCGATTTGAATGGTAATGAAATAGATAAAAAAGAAAATGGAAATTTCTTTTATTTTGGGCCTAAATGGATTAAACCCAATCCCATAACCATTATCCTTATCCAATTGTCCATTCTATCCTCATCTTCATAACTGACCACTCTAAACCATACCCGATTCCCATTCTCTTCTGTCCTATTTTTGAAATGTAAATGAAATCGGAAGGAAACGAAAGGTGGCACAGCCAGAGCAAGGAAGGAGCATTCGTATGTGATTGTGCTATCAAGAGGCATGTGGCAGGA
Source organism: Allium cepa (assembly GCA_030765085.1). Classification (NCBI taxonomy): domain Eukaryota; kingdom Viridiplantae; phylum Streptophyta; class Magnoliopsida; order Asparagales; family Amaryllidaceae; genus Allium; species Allium cepa. Next base: position 1,052,318,201 of record CM060941.1, read on the forward strand.
GGATGGTGACGTAGCCAAGGGATGTCATGGCTGACATGCGTGACATAGGAGATGATGCAATGAATTTGATGGCGACATTTTGGGTTGAGCATGTGGCTAGGCTTATGCGATAGTTGGTGGTGGAGGTTCTTGGCTACGCATGATTTAATTTGCAAGTATAGCCTCGTATTAAGTTGTAGCAATTTACATTGGGTTAAATCTTTTATTTTGGTTGCAATCTAAAATTTAATTAATATCGATGGTTGATGGCTTGATAGCCTGACATGCTTGAATTACTATCGGTAAACATTTTGATCATTTGTCCATACATTATGTTACAGTAGCGTAATAAATCTATGTTATTCGATCCTCATACTGCTTACACTAAACCCAAGAACTTTGATCTAAATATAAGATGATTTGGAAGCCTATAACTAAAAGTATAGTCGGTAATTATCAGTTACTTAATTGAATTAAAAGTGGTTGATTCTCACAAGTTTATATGATTTTATAAATATGATAATTTTGATTATAACTTGCTATTATAAATAAATAATTACATCTTTATGATTAATAGAGTTGTAAAGAAAATTATATGAAGTATTGGATAGATTTATTGAAATATTAAATTGATTTTGGATTTTTTTTGTCTTAAATATTTGGTATAATAAGATAAATCTTAAAAATATGTTCTAAAGAAATCTTATCTAAAAAGTTCTTTAAATAAGTCTTTAGAATTGTGTAAAATAAGTCTTTAGAATTGTGTAGAGATAAAGACAAGTTCAGTTATCTGGAGAAAATTGTAGAAACTAATTATAACCCTTAGATTAAAGTTGTGTTGGCAAAATCCTATCCATTGTTTAGGTGATACTACTAGTATAAGTAAAATGAAGTCTTTGTATTCGTAATCAAGCAAGAAAGTTTGTTATCAAGCAAGAAATTAGAAAAGTTTTCAATAATAAAAAGTATCTTTCATATATTCTCTCCATCTTTCTCCTAAAAATATCAAACGAAGTGGAATCGAAGCAAGATCAAAATCATGGGATTTTTATTAGTTTCATCGTTTGTTCTCACAAAAGAAAATTTTGAACAATGAATTAGTAACAGAAAGAAAGATGAGTTAATCTCCAAAGGATCATGAAAAATCCTTGAAAGTGGTTATGAATGTCAGAATGATTTGGAGAAGGTATCTCAAAATTGACAAGAAAGCATTTGCGAAATTACGATGAAATGATCATTGTGCTCGTGTTGTGATGAGTGAGAACATCAATAAAGTAGCGTCGGATTATATTCTTGAAGAAAATTCAGCAAAAGATTTGTGGAATTTGTTGAAATAAGTATATGGAAAGAATGTTGTAAAAATAATAGAAGAAGATAATCTGATTGAAAAGAAAGGGAAAGAGAAGAATAGTGAAAAAAGAAAGGTATAGAAATATTGCTGAAATTTATGGATTTAGAGGAAGAAAAATTGAAAGAAGATGGAAATCTGATTGACAAGTAAGCAAAGATGACGCCAATGATGAAAGTACAAAAGCAAAGTAAATGATAATGGAGAAGATGTAAATCAATGAGATGAAATTCCAAAGCTTAGAAGAGATTTGAAATACGAGCAAAATATGAAGAAATGGAAACAAAGACCGTTAAAGAAATAAAAATAGAAATAGTCAAAGAGAAAACCAATGAGACTACTGATGAATTTCACGATGTTGAGTTCAAAGAGGTAAAAAAAATTATATATTTACGCATTGAACGATTTTATTTTCAGTCGGTAATTTTGAAAAGTCTATGAAAGTATTATTTGGGAAATATACAGAGAAATTGTATAGATCGAGATTGCAAAGTATATCTATGGAAGAATGCAAAAATAATATATGGCTCATTTAAAATTTATGAAATCAGAACAAGCTATTAGGAAAATTCTATTATGATGATGAAGGAAGAAATAAAAGGAGTAGAACAAAGATTCGTGAAATTACATCAAAGATGTCGACATTATGAAGAAGGAAAACACAATAAAGAAAGTCTGGATAATATCTCTATTATACCGAAACATGTAAAATATAAAGATTCGACTGGAGATATGGATGCCTGAAAGAGCACAAGTGATTGCATGTTTTACATGGGAGACATAGCCTTCACGTAGGTGTCGAAGAATTAGTCGACTGTCACTCATTTTACATGCGAAGCGGAGTACCTAACTGCATGTATTTATCATGCAATTTGATTAGAAACCTGTTAAAGGAGTTAAAAAATGCAGTTGAAAATATGTATTTTTAAACAAGAATAAAAAGGTTTTTAAAGCTCATTTATAACACATTATTATTCAAAATCTATATCAAATTTGTACAAAAATAGGCTCTGAATAACCAGTCCTTATGGATGGTAACTGGCTTTTCTAGTCTGTTTTTCTATCTATAGACATTTTTTGTTGATAGAAAAATGATATGTAGATAAACGCTTCTATCTAAATAAAAAAATGACTTGTCGACAAATGAGCACCAAACCCATTTTTGGTTCAAGATTTGAACCAAATGGTTGTATCTTGTCGATAAAAGATACAATTATTTAGGCCAATGGTCGTGTCCTTTCTGGCTTACATATAGGCATGCAGTTTAGCAATTTGTTGCTTCAGACGTTCCAAAAAGAAAAAAAATTCCACTGCTTCTTCTGTAACAACCTGCACTGTAGTTGGCCTAGATTTTGGCTAAACTTAAAACCCAAGTCCACTAAAATATGGATCGTTAGTTTGGTATCCTGCAAAAGAAAAATTATATTAGAGCAATAACAGTAATAACTCACAGCGGAATAATAATAAATCAGAATAATTATTAATGGAGAATTGACACTTTAAATGTCAAGTGCCTCAGCCAAACAAACTGCTCCATACAATACTTGCGCCCGTCCACCTAAAATCCTGTGGGTGGTAATGTGGAGGAGTTCAGGACAACGTTTTGGTGACTGGTAACTATACATCTTATGCACAACACTATCTTATGCCAATTGTTCACTATTACATGTTATGTTTGATTAAATTATTAGTCCTTTCGACTCTATCTCTGCATACGAACAGTTTTCATCTACATCTCATATATGCACACACACACACACACACACACACACACACACACATATATATATATATATATATATATATTCACACACACACACACGCACGCATACTTACATCCTATGGCCCCTTAAAGGACCTAGATACTATCCCCACAAGCATCTCTCGCTCAGCACCTCGTTTGGATCCATCGCCTCACTGTATCGGAAGATCGTATAACTCGAGGAAATCCTATAATGCGTACCGACGACCTTTCCTCCATTAGGCCTTATTCACTTTGAGGATTCTAGATTCGCTTCCATGCAACACCATATCCATGTTTTGAAGGAATCTCTATATAGGTTACTTAGCCTTGCGCTATAAAATAAACTAACAAGCAGCTGTGATTGTGCATAACCAACTAAATTGACCTTGGTAGATGACATCATTCAGTTAGGTGTAACTCTATCCTTCCGTTGACCGCAAAGGGCTGATGATCGACTCACGACCATTGCAATCCTACCCCTAGTTTGGTATCACACACGTTGCATAGCATCTGACCCCACCCACGGTTTGTTTAGATTACCTAATGCAATCAAAGCAATACCCCATCTAACAAATTTGAAGCAGATTACTCTGACTGTGTTAATCCAACCTCAATATCTTCCAAAGGATATTGCAAACTATAGGGATTCATCCCACGCTAATGAACATATGACTGTTTACGGAGCTTCTGTTTCAAACACAGTTCCGAGGGTATCCCTTCCTATATACGTAAGCATATACTCTCGACGGGTCCTATGGTTAGATGTGGTTTTGCATTCCAATCTATTCGAATGACTTATGTCATTTACTTTATATAGTTTTATATTAAATTATAACTAATCATGCCCGTCATAAATGCATATCCGATATTTAATATTCATGTATATTCATTTGACTTACTTTTCTTCATTATCTCGACATCTTTTATACCTAACCCTTTGTCTTCATCTTATTATGCGTTTAATTTTTTTCATTAAATTCATTTACAGCTTCTTATTTCAGTTGCAAATATCATTGCCGCTATAGTTATTAATTTAAATTTAAATTTCTACTCCATTTTCATTTTCTGTTCCTTTTTATTCTTGCTAATAACTTTACATTCTGTTTCATTATTTCCTATCTTATTAGTACCTTTATTTCATTCTTATCTTAATGTTCAATTCTTGGGATTTACTACATCTTAATATATTGGAACCATACTTCTACTCAACATATGTTAACACCATAAATTTCTATATCTTACCAAAAGAGTAGATATTTGTGCGGTGTTTGTAATTACAAGAAATTGTTTTCTTAATCTCTCTTGAAATAGATAGTATAAAACGTGAGAATTTTCTCTTGTTTTGGACATCGCTTTCTTTTTATTTTCATATGTGCATTACTTTTTACTCCCAGTGTCATATTTTTATTTGTTTTAAACTTGATAACATGTAAAAATCTACTTGCAACGTTTTCATTTCCAATAGATTAAACATAACAAAGACCCTAAAAGATCTTAGTAAATTCTTATTTCAATTTTTATTCATATCGCCAAACCAAAAAAAAATCCTAATCGTTACGCATTATTTAAGATTTTATTCAGTCCACATCCGAAAAGTAAAAAATCCTAATCATTATGCATTATTAAATTAATATCAGATGTAAAAATACCAATTCTGGTTCTTACACAATTCTAACAAATTTCATACAAAATTGCAACCTATTCTATGCAGAACTTAATTTATCCATATAACTCATGAACAAGATTAAATTCGACAGTTCATGTAACAGAGATTATCTTCCAATTTAAATTAAGTAATCAAGCATATAGGAATAGCTTTGCAATAATATAGTCTAATATTATATAAAAACATATAATATTCTTACTTAACTCTTACTGGTGGTTCCATATCTCTAGATCTAATTCCAATCAGAACCCTGTTATTTGTATTCTCCACTTTTGAATCCTTACTAAGATCCACAAATAACATTTATACTGATCTATTAGAATTTGGATTAGAGAAAAGATATTTATATTTAGTTTTATTAATTAAAATCAGATCTACAACTTACCTTCAATGTAGTGACTTGGTTTGAACCTACTTTCTATTCTATATCATCTCAAATTCCTTCTCCAAGTGTACATGTGGAATCTAAATCTATTTCTATGTATTTAGAAGTTTTGGAGGAGGAAAGAAAATGTAAGAGCTTCCGCACTCATAAGAAAATTATGTGTTAGAAATGAAGCCCTAGGTCCTAAATTATAGGGGTTCAAACTAGTGCGAACTATCGAATTGAGCTCTACTAAATCTGGGCCATATGGCCAAAATTCATCGTCGTTCACAAAATAGCTCCCAGTTGGCTGTTTTACCACATGGTCGACCGTCCATGGTCGACCTGGGCATGGTCAAGGTTGTGAGGACCCAAAATTTCAACATTTGAAATTAAAATATTTAATTGATTTTAAATATTGGAAGTTGTTTTTAAACTTGAATTTCAATTTTAACTGTAAATTTGGCAATTTAGTTATTAAGATCGGGTAAAAATTTGAATCTTTAATTTTAAGCTGATTAAAAATATTCAAAGGCTTGTAAAATTTATATTTACAATACCGAAAATAATAGAAGCTTCAGAATTGAATTTGAGACTGTTTTGTTCAGTATTGAAATTTATATCGTTTAAATCGATATCTAAAAATATCCTTCCGAGGCACAGTCTCGAAATTCGATGAAACCAGTTCCATTGGATCCGTAATATTGTATTATAATCGGATTTCAATTTTCGTAACATTTGAAGTTATTGTGTGACTATACGGTTGATAAACCCACTGAAATTAAATCACAAATTTAATATAAAAAGTTGGGTTCGAAAAGCCATCTTCTCCATACGATCGAATCTGGACCCAAAATCTTTTCCATCGCGTTCGGAATAGAGGTATAACCCTACAAACGCCTGGCGACACACCTCGATTGGAGGTCAAAATTTTGTGTTGCGGATAACGAGACGATTCACATTTGAATTTAATTTGAATTTAAATTTGAATATAATGATATAATTAAATTTTTGCCCAGACATTGACACGTTGAGAAAATTTGAAACGTGTCTACTTTTCTCTGGTGGATGTTTACACGCGTTCATCTTCACTGAAAAATAAAATAAAAAAATCTCGTTTAAAATAAGAAAAAAAATGAACGATAATTTTTTTCTTTCTTCTTCCGTTCAAAAAGAAAATCAAGTGGCTGCCCTCTTTCAATTTGTTTTGAAATCAAATTTGCAGAAAAATAATAATGGCCATTTGTTCAATTGCCGAGCGAAGCTCGATCGATTCGTGCCTCCAAATCGAACGAAGAGGTGCCGACGTTCTCGATTCAAACCCAAGCTCGAGGGTTCAGGCGAGGCATCGCATCGTTTACGGCAAGCTAGGTCATCGAGGCGATTCGCAAGGCTTAGGCAAGGTGCGCAGTGAACTCGAGGCTAGCGGCAGCTCGTGCGCAAGCTTGAAACAACAGGAAGGCAACGCGATTTTTTGAATTTGCGTGGCGATGTTAGGGCACGACATTGGCATGTGTTCCCGATCGAGATGGCTCGTTCAAGGAGCGGCGCTGGCATGCGCGAGTTATCTGGGAATTCGTGGACATCGAGGCTGAAATCGCGAGGTGGATTGGTTGTTGTCGTTCTCGAGCATGTTGAAGGTCTGAATTCGTTTCCAGTAAGGTATTTGTCTCCCTTCTTTCAATTTAAACTTGGTTTTAAAACTTAGATTGAAATTTTTTATGTTTTAAACAGAAAAATCTGTACAGATAAGTGTTAAATTTACTTATTTAGTTATTTTAATTACTTAGATAATTTATTTAAAGGAAATCAGTTCCAATTTTAAATTATTAGTTTAAAATAAAATCATTGGTAATTAAACTTATAAATGGGAACTTTATGTTTTATTTGAATATTAATAAAATTGTATAATTGTTTATACAAGGTCTAATACAATGAAGAAAACAATCTGGAATGAATGCAAAGCAAAGGTGAGATCTTCTCACTCAAGAAAATAGTCTTGTCTAATTTTAAATAGTTAAATTTAAAACTGTTGACTGTGTGCTTGAATGATAAATTTTTATTAGTTGTATTGAATTAGACCCTATGCGCTGCATAATAGCGAATGATATTATATTAAACCCATATACCATGATATTCCACCTCGAAGTGGAATTGGTATTATATATGTATTTGGAATGGTTGATTTCCCGCATTATATAGCGGATGAGACCCTATGCGCCGCACAATAGCGGATGATATTTTATAAATCTCATATACCGCGATATTCCACCTCGAAGTAAAATTGGTATTTAATTGTTGTGCTAATGTTTGTGGATGCAGGGAAACAAGTTGGAGGGATCCAACTGGATTCCTTAAATATTTGAATTTGTTTCAATATTGTGCATTGATTATTTATAATCTGTGTGTGATTATTTGTGATTGAAACCATTGAAGGCTATAATTTAGCCGAATATATTTTTGGCATCGTAGGATACTAGAAAGAAATATATATAAAAAAAATCAGATTTTGAAATTTGGGTAGAAAATTTATAATAAATTCATTCAAAAGAATTGGGTGAATTTAAAAGAAGAAATTTAAATAGATAAAGTTTTATTTTGAAAACTTATTAAATAAATTCCAATATATGAGAAAAGTAATGGATTTCGAGTAATATTATTTAATAGTTGAAGAATTTATTTTAAATACGGATTTTTTAAATATTTGAAAGAGATAAAAGAATTTATTTCAAAAAGGAAATAAATTTAGAAATTAAATTTGGGATTTAATTTGGAGTTGAAATAAATTTTAGGAATCGATTTGGGATTTAATTTAGAGTTAAAATAAATTTTAGGAATCGATTTGGAAATTTGATTTGGTGTTTTGGAAATAAATGAAATCGATTTGAAATCGATTTGGTGTTTTAAATTAAATTTGGGAAAATCGATCTGGAAAATTTGATTTGATATTGGAAAATAAAATTAGAAATCAATTTAAAATTTGATTTGGTGCTTGAAAGTGAATATTTGGAAAATGATTTAAAAATCATATATCAGTGGATATTTGAAAATTTAAAATTCACCATGGGAATTTTAAAGGAAAGGTAATTTTGTTTTAAGAAATAAATGTTGGTTTATTTTTAAAAGTGTTGAAAGAAATTTAAAGATTTGGAATGGAAATTAAAATAAATCGAGAAGGTTTATTATTTATTTTCAATGGCCATTTTTAAATGGAAAGGGAATTCTTCCCTTAAGCCGAATATCTTTTTAACGTAGCTTTTGAAGTATAAATTAAAAGTTCTAAAAATCGATTTGAAAAAAATATTGTTGGAGAAATTATTTTGGGAATTGTTTTAAATCTTTAAAGTAAAGATTTATTTAATTAAGTATAGAAGGGATTATTTAAAGATTAAATTGATATTTGAATTAGAAAATAGTTATTTAAATATTTATACTCTATCTACTAATTTTATTTTAAAATTAGTTTGGACTTGAAGTCCTTTATTTATGATAATTAGTATAATATTTTCATAACTTAGTAAAGGTAGTTTTATTTTAAATGTCTCCTAGAATATTTCGGATAACCGATTTGAATTATTTTAAAATATTTGAATTTGGCAAATTTTCAGTGGAATCAAATAAATATTTGGAAATTTATTCCATGTGAGAAAGGTGATTTGAAAGTTGTTTTCAAAGGATTGAAGTGTGAAAAGTGATTTGATTTTTTTTCTCAAAAGATTGAAAGGTGAAAAGTGATTTGAAATTTGTTTTCAAATAGTTGAGTGTTAAAATTTTACCTTGCGAAGATATTTTGAAAATAAATAATTTGGGAAAAATTATTTAAACCTTGGTGATTGTTGTGAATTATTATTTGATAGTGATTATTGTAAATATAGATTGATAGTTAAATAACCGACTATTAATATTGGCCTTTTTAGTGGCATTTTAATTTCGATGCGACCGGGGGTCGGATTCCAAATGGATATTCGAAAACCACATCGAACCTTTGTGATTGTGATGGATCTTTTATTTAAAAGATCAAAGTGGAAATTTGTTGTGATTTGTTTGAAATCTGATTGAACACTTAATTTTTGAAAATAAGCGCTCATTATTCAGATTAGCCAGGAGAGGACTTTGTGTCATAAAACCCATTTCGAATAATGATACGACGAAATGTGATTGCGTTTGAAGACGGTGTTGAAGACCGGGTATTTTCGAAAGTGAAAGAATTACCTGTCGAATGTCTCTGCAATGGGTTGCTCCGGTATAGAGATTTTATCACCCTTTGTGATGGGGATTCCAGACGTGATTAGTGAATATCCGGATTTGCAAGGGATTCTTTGAAGAGCCTTCGGTTCCGTTCGATCCCAGAATGGACTTGTATGGATGTGTGTCTGACATTACACTTTGAGATGTAAAGCTGGTTTCTATCAAATACATTTCTATTGGTGGCAGAGAATCTATTCTCTTAGCTTAACACCCTTCTTTGAGACGTACGAGCTCAGAGGTTATGTAGTTGATGGTTACTAGTGATATATTCCAACGTGACATACGAAGTGCCGCTGATCATTTGTTGATCAAAGCATGACTTTGTGAAAAGTATAGCTTTGTGGACGAGACTTCGTTGGACCTCACACCCCGGAAATAGTCGAAATAGGAAGGATGCGGCAAGGTTATTTGGGGGTAGCTCCCTCTAAGGGTATGTCATTTCTTTCTAAATAAAGGGTAGTATCATGGAATGGAGACCAGATATTTTACCTATGTTGATGCTGCAAATTTATTATACTTTGTGGTTGTTGCTTTGTGGTTGAGGATCCTTGGATAAAGGTCGCAAACGACCGGGGGATAGCATACTCGTGTAATAGTTACCTAGTTACAGAGGTAATCCGGCCTTGTGTTGGTAGAGAGCTGGTTAAGTTCTCGGGACATCCCTCTAGAGGCGTACCCATGTGGCATAGGAAGTTACTTAGTCTGACCATTTGTTGGAAATCCAATCATCAATAAGCGCTTTGTACGGTTTTAGTTGTAGAACCTGCCATTTAACATGGTAGTTATAGTAGGCATACTATAATGGTACGTATGTTGGCTAAGATTAATATTATACTTTCCAAAGGTTTTATGCACTATGCATTAATGATAATGTCAAAAAGAATTTTGCGTATCAAGCATGTTTGATTGTCATAAGGAGAAATCTCCCCCAAGTGTGCGTTTGCATTGTGTGTGTGGCGGAAGGTCTTATGGTAGTTTCATTTTCCAAATGCATAGAGGATTTCTTTCTTTGTGAAAATAACTGTTTTTAATATCTCACACCAGTCCCATGACTGACCTTGCTTAATATAACGTGATAGGGGGTTCTCGCTTTGCGTTTGGTGACGAACGGGAGACTCATGCCCCTACATGTCCCCAGGGAGAGGTTGGCTAACCGGTTAGGTTTTGTGTCGAAAGGCTGGCCATAAAAGCAAGGGCAGGGTATCATTGTACGCCACGGCGTGGCTGGGATGGTTGAAAAGCCTACCAGTCAGAGTGGCCGCTGTCGATGGTTGAAAAGCCTAGACCGTTACAATGTGGTGTCAGAGCATTTGGTTAAGCGACAACCTTGGCTCTGTTGGGTGTTACTCATTAGAGATAGAGTCAGTAGTACTCTAGAATGAGTTTGAGTGTAATAATAGATATGAGCGCATATTTGTTAGTGAATATAAAATTGTTTATATTGCGTTGATTGGTTTGTTGAGTGGTATATGGATTCTGGTCAATACGAGTAATTAACGTTTATTGATAGGGATCTCTAAACACTTGTACAGAACAAATTCGACACTGTATTGTTCTAAAATAGGGTAAATGAAATAATTTTTCCCAAATTATTTTCTTATATGAAAGAAATAATTTTTCAGTAATATATGGTTGCTTGGTTGTAAGGAAATGATAGTATTAAATTATTATCATTGATTATTAAATCATAAATTGAAATCATAATCGAAAGCTGAAAAATAAATTCACATACAAATGGGATTTGAAAATGTAAATTGTAAATGAGATTTATAATTTGAAATAGAATTCCAGAGAAGTGTTTTGAAAGAATTTTAAATTTGAAAAATTTGGAAATTAAATCCCTTTTGAGTTTGGAAATGATTTTCAAGGGTTTTGAAAAATAGTTTTGGAGGGATAAAAAGCTCTAAACTCTTTTCGATCGCTGGAAAATAACTTCGGTGATGACTACATCATCGATGTTCATTTTCGAGTTTCCAAGAGAGGAATTGGTGCCGAATTATTTTAAATGGAAGTTGTTTGCAAACTGGGTTTGGTTTTGGGAATTCAAAAGATAATTTGAATTGATTCCAAAGATGATTTTGAAAGGTTGAAAGGACTCTGGAATCTTATTGAAAATAGTTATGGAATAATAAATAAGTTTGAAAACTTAGAAAATTCAGATTTAAATTGAAATTAACTTGAGTTAATTTGAATAAAGGTAAATTCGAGAAGTGTTATAGGCTAAATGATTGGTATAAAATTTATTAAGGTGGAGAATAAATTTGTGAATGAATAAATGAATTTACAATTGCAAGTAAATAAAAGTGAAATTGGATGTTGAGATTCGTTTGGAAGTTGTGAGTGAATCTAATTGAAGGAATGAAAAAAAAATCAAGTTGGACAAAATAAACAAAGCATTGGAAATGAATTTAGTAAGTGGAACTAATTGAAGGAGTGACCAAATGAATAAGGTTTGAAAAGAATTGAATTCGATATTTATAAATGAAAGGTAAATTGAATTCATATGGAATTTGAAATCCAGTTTAAATATAAGTAGATATTAACCAAAGTGTGTTAATATAAAATAAATATAATGTGTATATAGAATATTTGCATTGAACTTAAGAAATAAATGGTGAAATTCTTGAGTAAAATTGGAATTGAGGGAATATTCTAAGTTAATAAGTGAATGAAGTTAAACTAGAAATTATGAAATGGTAATTGTAAATAAAGAATCAAAATAAATGTGAATAATAGAAAAGAAAAATTGATATATCTAATAATCAATTGGAATTAATACGAAGGATGTCATATATTATTGTATTCGCATAGTGATTTGATCCAGAATTCGAGCACAGAATTTTGAGATAGTTATATCGATCCAAGTTAGGATTTTTCACTCGATTTTTGATGACGAACCTGGATATGGATTTTTTGGTTGATTTTGAAAATTCTCTATCATAGTTTAGAACTATGCAAGGAGAATGACGGTTTCTGATCATAAAACCAGATCTAGGTCCGCACTAGGAAGTCGGGTGGACGATACTAGTTCGGAAGTAAAATTGTGTGATCAAGTGAGCGATCGAATTTGGTATTGAGTACGAATGATATGTGTGCATCGTACGGGCCTAAATGAATATTGAAATTTTGGTAAAAAAATGTATGAAATGATTCCGAATGTCGTAATTTGACATTATTTCTAAATAGATACACAGGTGTGTTAAAGGAAAATGGAATTGGGATTTTGGATTTCAAAGATAAATTTAATTTGCCCGACAAAAAGGTATGTAGTTAGATTTTTATATGAAATTTGATGATTTTCTTGTCCGGCCACTTGGCTTTTCGTTTTCTTTTTAAATCTGGGGGCCCATGGTGCCATTTTGTAGTCATACCACGCTAGCCGCGCAAAGGAGACACTGGCGAAATTTTTCGAAAATTTAGGGAGTTAGAAAAATTTTGAGAAAATTTTGAAAATTTAAAATTTGAATTTAAATTTAAATTTGAATTGTTAAGAAAACAATATTGTTTGGAGTTTATGGTTGAGGTTAGAAAGTTAGTTGAAGTGAATAGATCTTTATTAAAAAGATTTGTTTTGGTAAATTGATAAAACTGTTTGGTTTTGCGAAAATAATGTATGGGTTAAGGATCTTTCTTCTTAACTAGTAATTTCGGGACGAAATTCTTTTAAGGGGGAAGGATGTGACGACCTAAAATTTTTAACATTTGAAATTAAAATATTTAGTTAAATTTTATATATTGAAAGTTGTTTTTAAACTTGAATTTCAATTTTAAATATAAATTTGGCAATTTAGTTATTGAATTTAATTTACTGAGATCGGTTAAAAATTTGAATCTTCAATTTTAAGCTAATTAAAAATATTTCAAAGGCTTGTAAAATTTATATTTACAATGCTGAAGAAAATAGAAGCTTCAGAATTGAAATTTTATATCGTTTAAATCGATATCTAAAAATATCATTCTAAGGCACAGTCTCGATGTGATATCCCGGAAATTTTGGCAATTTCAATTTAATAATCTGTATTTAAAATTAAATTGATTTGATAAATTCTGTCAATAAAAATTACTTGATTTGATAATCCAATCAAATAAATGTTTAATTGCTAGATTTTATCTTTTAAAAGCTAATAATTACTTTCTATTTATAATATATATATATATATATATATATGTATATATATATATATGTATATATATTGTAGATAGATAAGTTCTGATTTTAGATTAATGAACAAATAAAATCTTGTTTTTAATTCTAATAATCATTTTGATAATTTGGAATTTATTATTTTATTTAATAAATAACTATTTGGTTTTAAGATTCTTAACGATGTATTTTAAGCATAAATTAAATTTTAATAAGATAAACAAAAGTTTATTTTATTTCTTTCTGATATAGCTTAATAATTATAATTTGGAATTACATATAAAAAATTAAAATACAATTCATATATTGAACATTAATTCTTTTAATTAAGACAAATAAGATATGTAATTTATAATTTCTTTTATAAATTATTTATATCAATAAATATGTTACTTTCAAATAACATAGTAATAAATGTATAAATGTAGATATGTTTAAAAAGACAATATTATTATTTTAAAATTAAAACATGTTAATATAAATTAGTTTTTTTAAATGTATGAATAACATTTGGAATTGAATTTAATTTTGAAATTCAAATGAATAAACATATTTAAATTTTATAAATGAGCTTTCATTTTTATATAAATTGTTTATTTCATTAAAAAGAAATACATATACATTTATTTATGAAATTACTTTATATGTATTTAATAAATAAAGAGGATTTCAATTACCTTTAAAATAAATAAAAACAAATAATATTAATTTCAAGACACATGTTACTAAGGGGTGGAATGACAAGTGTAATTGAATTAAATAGCTAGTGTAACAAGTGTCTTTTATTTTTATTTTTTTTCTTTTAAATTTTTAAAAAATCATTTACACTCATAAAACATGTTTTCTTCAAGCTCTTTCTTTTTCTATTCTTCATTTTTTTCAAAGATAAATCTCAGCTGAAAAACAAATCAATAACAAAATTCTCAAAACCCAAATTAATATCTTAAATCCATTTCAAATTCCTCTTCAATTCAATCTGAAATTCCTTTCTAAAAGCAAATCATCTGTAATTATTTTCAAAAGCAAAAATGAAGGCCTGCATTTCCTTCTCCTTCAACCTGTTCAAGCCATCACAGTTTTCAACTGCAAAATCTGTTCAAACATGCAAGGCATGTAGCCATATTTCAAAACCAACTTGCAGTCCTCTGTAAAATCAAAATAAGTAGCCTCTGCATTTCTTTGAATCTGGGCATATAAAGGTGAAATCTGAACCAAGTTTTATTCAAAAATTAAAGCATTCAAATTTAAGAGGTTCAAAAGCATCTAGGTCAAGTCTACAGGCAAGTTTTAACAACAAGCTCTCAAGTTAAATCAAAACAAAAAGCTTTTCAGGAAAAAAATTTGTGATTTGCTTCCAAAAAAGTTTTCAAACATCAGGTGAGTAACTTCTTTTTCTTAAAATAAACTTAAGTATAATCTGATTTATGACTGAAATGAATGTGCTTGTGTTTATATACCTGATAGCATGTTGATTTGTGTGTTTGTGAGTAACACTTTCTGTTTTAAACTTAAGTATTTAGTTTTTGCTTAGTTGATGACTTGTGTATGTTTTATCTAGTTGTATGTTGATTTGTATGTTGAGAGTATCCTCATTAATTTTAAAACTTAAGTAGTTATGAAGTGCATGCTTGTTCCTGTAATAAAGACTGTATTAAGTATAGGAGTAAGATTTCTGTTTTATGATATTTACAGTATTCTTCTAAGTTCCGGGTCCAAAGTTTTAAAAGAAAACTTAAGTGTTGTTTTAAATTAATCTTTAATAATACAAGAGATTTGGTCAATGTATGTTTAATATATCATAAATGATAAGTTTAAGATTTTGTTCAAGATGAAATGAAAAAAATAAAATAAAATATACCTGTAGTTTTACTAGAAACAAAGGAATAACAAAGTAAATTAAAATATGACAAAATCCAATTTGATTGTTAGTTTCAGGTGCTTGAATCAAAAGCTAAAATAAAAAATTTAAAACCAAATTTGCAATTTTTAGTGATGGATTTATGTACATTGCTGTTCTTTCTGGAAAAGGGGGGAAGTGCTAAACCTAGTTACTGGGCATGGGAATTTTTGATCGGCATGAAGACTACAGTGGTTCGAGCGCATCTATTTTTCGGAAGGTGGTAGCTTGGGTATTGGTGAAGGGTTGGAGGGAGTTTATAGGCCGCCGATGACCGGAGGAGTGAGGACGAGGTGTTTTCAGGTTTTGGGGATGGGGGTGTGCCTGTGCTGCCAGGTGTTGAATTGGGGGAACTCAAATTTGTTGTCATGGTGATTATGGGGTTATGATGATCGATGATGGATCTAAGGGCAATGGTCTTCGTGCTCAAGGCAGAGGGGATGGCCGGTGGTGGCCAGGACCACCGTGCATATGCACGATGCAGCGTTTTGTTCAGGCGATGTTTTGTTTTTAGGGGATGGGGTACTCGAGTTTCACTCGGGAAACTTGATTATTTGCTCGAAGTTGTTTGGTATGCGACTCGAAGTAAAATAAGGGGAAGCTCGGGTTTTTATTTTATGTGATTACAGGTTTTTGAAACCTGTAAATTTCAATTTTAAAAGTTTGTTTTAATATCTGAATGCAGGGTTTTAAAACAGAATTTAAATTAAAATTTAAAGTATGAATTTCAAATGACATTTGAATCCAGGTTTGTAATTTTAATTTAACTTTTTAAATTAAAATATTTAAGCAACATTTAAAAGGGTTTAAATAATTAAATTTAAAGTTAAAGCTTTAAATTAAAATAGAAGATTTAAACATAAATTCAAATCTGGAAACAAGATTCAAATTTGAATCAAGTTTTGAAAAGAAAATAGGTTTTAAATATTTTAAAAAGTTTAAACAACTTTTGATGTTGAATCATATTTTAAATATGATTTGAATTTTAAATAAATATGGGTTTAAATCCCTTTTATAAAATGAGAGATTATTTAACATAAGTTTTAAAAAGGTTTTAAATTTGTTTTTTTAAAAAACTTTGTTAAAGTTAAGTTTGGTTTCCATTTTAAATTTAAAATCTAAAATAAAAATTGGAAACAAATTTTAGATTAAGTTGTTTAATTATTACTTTGATAATGATAATGAAATCATTAAAAAGGAATGTTTATATTTTAAAATAAACCAAAGATTTAATGATTTGGTTTAATTAATTAATAAGTTAATTAGATGATTAATCAATTTATTTATTTAATTAAATTAAGTAAGGATTTTGAATTAATTAATTAAGATTGAAGTTAATTAATTAAGATTAATTTATTTGGGAATAAGATAATTAATTAATTTAGATAAGATTTTAATTAATTGAAAATTAATTAATCAAGAGGTTAAGATTAATTAAGTTAAGAACTTAATTAAATAATTAGAGATTAATTAAATGATCACTAAGATTAATAAATTTGTGATTAATAAATGATTAATTTAAGTTAATTACTTTAGCAAGGTAATTAAAGAAATTGATGATAAGTTAATGAAGGTCATTAACTTGAGATTATTTATTAATTAATTTAAGTAATTAATTTTGATAATTAATTAGATTAATTTAATTTAAATAATCATTATGGTATTTGGTTAAGTATAATTACTTTGTGAAGTAATTAAAGTCATTAATTACTCATTTTAATTAATTAATTAATTTGATTAGGTTAAATTAATTAATTAAGTTTAATAAATTTATAATCATTGATGGGCTAATAAGGTTAATAATTGCTTAGGGAAGTAATTAAGATAAGTAATTATAGAATGTAATTTATTTAAAGTATGAAGAATTGAGGTTAATTTTTTATGAAATTATTGTGGAGGATAATTTATTTGTGAAAGAAATTAATTACTTGGTATAATTAATTTAAGCAATTATTGATTAAGTTCTTTGGAAAATAATTAAGTAATGTAATTAATTAAGGATAATTAATTACTAATAAAATGATATAATTAATTATTAAATATAATTAATTTAGGGGTAATCAATGTACTCAATGCAGTAATTAAGAATAATTAATTACTGAGGTAAATTAATCAAGGTGATTAATAATTAAGGTTAATTACTTAATAAAGTAATTAATTTAAATATAATTAAGAATCATTAATTAATACAATTAATGATGTGATTAAGGATTAATTAATTGAGATTAATTAATTAATGAAAAGTGATTAGAGTAATTAATTAATTAATTAAGGATTAATGTGATTAATTATAAATGATTAATTAATAAAAGTAATTAGAGGTTAATTACTGTATTTGATTAAGGAAAATTAATTTGAAATTAATTACTTGAATGTAATTAAAGGAT
Organism: Allium cepa; assembly: GCA_030765085.1. Classification (NCBI taxonomy): domain Eukaryota; kingdom Viridiplantae; phylum Streptophyta; class Magnoliopsida; order Asparagales; family Amaryllidaceae; genus Allium; species Allium cepa. The sequence continues at coordinate 1,052,335,978 of CM060941.1, forward strand.
GATTAATCAAGGATGATTAATTGGTAGTTAATTAATAAAGTTGATTGGTTTGAAATCAATGGTTGTATAAGCAGGATTATAGATTGGGGTAATTAATTTAATTTACTTTAAATTAATTAGAGATACTGTAATTAATTTAATTCATTTTAAATTAATTATATATGGTGTGATTATTAATCCTTGTTTATATAAGGATAATATAGATTTCCTTGGATGGTTTGAATCTCAGATATGAGATTAGTATTGATGTGTGATATGGATGCATTGGTTGCACTGTGATAATGAATTGGATTATCTTCTGATAATGATAATATGGATTATCTGTGGTGATGATTATCTATTGTGATAATGTGAATTATCTATCTGTGTGTATATAGATAGTTTAATTGAATTGTTTTAAAACTTAAAACAACTTGGACCTAAAAGACATGCTTTGGATTTCGATGAGACCGGGATCGGGTTTCCATATTTGGATATCCGAAAACCACACCGATTCAAAATTAACGATGGGTCGTGAATCTCAAGTGAAGATGGAGATTCAGAGTGCAAGGGTTATCGTCGTTAACTCTGAGGGTGATCCCAAAATGAGTGTAACGAGATAATGCCTTCGGTTTCGTTCGAACCCGGAACGAACTTGTATGGATTGAATGCTTTCAGAACATCGTCAGGTGGACGATGAACATTCTAAGAGATGTGTTCTCTAAAGGTAATCGTAGCCTCAAGCCTCATCAACCGGGAATGGCTAAAACATTGGAGGTGCAGCAAGGCTTCGTGTGTAGCTCCTACTGGAGAGCGAGATTTACCCCTGTCTAGAAGTCCCTTTTATTCGGCTGTGTGGGCGGTTGGTTCGCGACAACTTCCGGGGTTGTCTTGTTCGGGACTATCCAGTAAGGGATGGTTTCGGTCTTGTGTTGCAGGGGAGCGGGCATACTCCTCGGTATGGTGATCTAGGACACGTACTGTGACGGGCAGTACCCCTATAGTCCTGCCATTGTATGGAATCCAAAATCCAATAAGTGCCAACGGTTTTGATTGTATTACCCACTTTTGTGGCTAGTAGCTGGAATTTAATAATGTAACAATTTCGGCTATTTCATATTTACTTGAAAACCCTGGACACTATTATAATATCATCGGATTTCCTATCAAATGTTTTGGTCAGCGTAAGGTAAAAACTTTTCCATGTTTATGTGTGGGAAGTCTTACGTGATACCTTTCTTTTCAAAAGGTTTTTCAAAAGTTAAGCAACTTTAACCTGTTACTCACACCAGACCCATGTCTGACCCAGAGTTATTTCTGTTTTTCTTTAACTCTTGCGTACTCAAATTTTTATGAGTAGCCAAGGGATTCAGGTTAGCTTTGGCAAATTATTGAGGAGCAAATGGAGCAGCTGGCTTCTGCGTTATAGTTATCTAGTACCCGCTGTGTTGGTATCTCTGATTCGTTTTGTCTGAGTTGTTTTGTACTGTGTTGTAATAACTAGACAGGTGTAACTCTGATAGTTTTTGTATATCTATGTAATACTTTTGATTATTAATATAATTTATTCGTTCCGCTGTTGAGATTCTGTTGTTGTTTCTTCTTTCTTCTTTTTCTTTCTCTTTCTATCCCTTTCCTTCTTAATTCATGATACGTCTTTCTGGTTAGTGGAAGACGGGTCGTGACAGTTGGTATCAGAGCATTAGGTTGAGTGAATACCTAGGCTCTGGAGTGGTGTCTATCTTGAGAGAGCGTATTTGTAATTATATATATATATATATATATATATATATATATATATTCTACCTATCTGTTAGGTTACCTATTCAGGTTTTTCTAATATAGGTTATAAAGGTAGATAAGGTAGTGGTGTGTGTAACACGACTACTACCATTGGTTGGAGTTTGAATATTGAGGTTGAAAGTGTATCTGTCGAGACTGTAGATCTAATACCATCTCGAGTAAGTTGTGCAGTGGTGTAGAGATTTCATCGATCTTTGAAGTCAACCTGTAAAGGTCCAGAGTTCATCTTTGAAGATGGATGAGTTGAGTTTGGATCTGTCGGTTTGGCAGATGTGTGTGATGATATTTTGATGCCTTAGGAAGTAGTAGCTGCGTGATGAGATGCAGTGACTATGGATTGTGTCTGAAGATGTTTCTTTGGAACAAGTTTTAGGGGATATTTCTGCTTCGGTGTTGTGGCTGAGTTCAGCAGGATGTGGTGGTTGGCTTTGAGGTCCGAGTATCTCGAAGAGCTTTGGATTAAGAAGTCTTTGACTTTGGTGTCAGCAGTTCAGCCCCGAGTGTTCTGTGTGCCAGTAGGAAGTCTTCTGGTTAGCAGTTTCTGAAGATGGAGTTCATAAGCAGCAGAGTGGACCCGTTTCTTTGGTGGATTGGCTAGTTAAGTGTAAGATGTTCTGTTTGGGAAAGAGAGAACAATTTCTTTGGGAATTGGTCTGTGTTGATCACAAAAGTGACTTGCGATTGTTAGAGTGTTCTCTTGTGTTATCTGAGATTTTTCTGGATGTCTTCTGAGAAGTCAGAGGTTTGTTTGTATCGGGAGATTGAGTTTTCTTATCGTCTGGATTCCAGGAGTGAAGATAGTGGTTCAGCTAGTAGAAGGATGGTTTCTCGAGATAGGGTCTGGTGAAGCAGCTCAGGATTGGTGGAACTTCTGAGTTTTCTTTTATGGATCTGTTGAATCATATTCTGGGATGTGTTGTCCAGGTTTGTGCTCATGATCATCATTAGCATTTTTCTTCTTTTCCAGATCAGAGTTGTGCAGCGGAAGTAGTTTGGAAGTGTTTCTATAGAAGAAGTGAGTTTGTTCTTCTAAGGTTTGAAGAGTAGAGTTGTGTACTTGGTTTTGGATTGATCTTAAGGAGATCGTTGTGTTGGATTGTTTTTGGTCCAGCTTGTTTCTAGAGGCATCAGCGAAGGTTGAGCCGATCAGTTTGGATGTAGACAACCCAGAATCGTTAGAAGATTTTTGTGGATTAGAGACGAAGGAATTTGGATTCTGGAGTCGGAGATTTGTTTTGGCTCTCTTCTGTGTTTTGGTTGGTTTGGTGTTGGGTTTTCAAGAGTTGAATTACCAGTTTGGATAATTGGATTTAATGAGATTCACGTATCTCTGGGGGAATACGTGTATGAGTTATTTTTGGTTATGGAACCAACTGTTCAGGAAGGTTTGGTTGTTGAATCAGACTCGTCTGTAGTCTGATGTCTTGTCTAGTTTTATAGATCTAGATGAGAAAAAGCTCTGTAGCTTCGTAGTTTTGATTGTTTGAATTTTGTAGGGCGAGTATCCCGGTACATATATATATATATACATACATACATACATACATACATACATACATACATACATACATACATACATACATACATACATACATATACTTGGGGAAACTCGTGGGAATTTTATCTGGATAATTAAATTTGTTTGATTAGATAAATCGGTTGCTTTGGTTGTTAGCATATGGTTGATATATGCTTATGTTTAAATTAAATCTTTAATGGGATTATTAAATTACCTTTGCTTTTAAATTTCGGAAACGAAATTCTTTTAAGGGGGGAGGAATGTGATATCCCGGAAATTTTGGCAATATCAATTTAATAATCTGTATTTAAAATTAAATTGATTTGATAAATTCTATCAATAAAATTTACTTGATTTAATAATCCAATTAAATAAATGTTTAATTTGTAGATTTTATCTTTTAAAAGCTAATAATTGCTTTCTATTTATAATATATATATGTATATATATTGTTGATAGATAAGTTTTGATTTTAGATTAATGAACAAATAAAATCTTGTTTTTAATTCTAATATTCATTTTGATAATTTGGAAATTATTATTTTATTTAATAAATAACTATTTGGTTTTAAGATTCTTAAAGAAATTGTTTTAAATTGTATAAATGTATTTTAAGCATAAATTAAATTTTAATAAGATAAACAAAAGTTTATTTTATTTCTTTTTGAATATAGCTTAATAATTATAATTTGAAATTACATATAAAAAATTAAAATACAATTTATATATTGAACATTAATGCTTTTAATTAAGACAAATAAGATATGTAATTTATAATTTCTTTTATAAATTATTTATATCAATAAATATGTTACTTTCAAATAGCATAGTAATAAATGTATAAATATAGATATGTTTAAAATGACAATATTATTATTTTAAATTAAAATATGTTAATATAAATTAGTTTTTTTTAAATGTATGAATAGCATTTGGAATTGAATTTAATTTTGAAATTCAAATGAATAAACATATTTAAATTTTATAAACGAGCTTTCATTTTTATATAAATTGTTTATTTCATTAAAAAGAAATACATATACATTTATTTATGAAATTAGTTTATATGTATTTAATAAATAAAGAGGATTTCAATTACCTTTAAAATAAATAAAAACAAATAATATTAATTTCTAGACACATGTTATTAAACTAAGGGGTGGAATGACAAGTGTAATTGAATTAAATAGCTAGTGTAACAAGTGTCTTTTATTTTTATTTTTTTTCTTTTAAATTTTTGAAAAACCATTTACACTCATAAAACATGTTTTCTTCAAGCTCTTTCCTTTTCTATTCTTCATTTTTTTGAAAGATAAATCTTAGCTGAAAACAAATCAATAACAAAATTCTCAAAACCTAAATTAATATCTTAAATCCATTTCAAATTCATCTTCAATTCAATCTGAAATTCCTTTCTAAAAGCAAATCATCTGTAATTATTTTCAAAAGCAAAAATGAAGGCCTGCATTTCTTTCTCCTTCAACCTGTTCAAGCCATCACAGTTTTCAACTGCAAAATCTGTTCAAACATGCAAGGCCTGTAGCCATATTTCAAAACCAACTTGCAGTCCTCTGTAAAATCAAAATAAGTAGCCTCTGCATTTCTTTGAATCTGGGCATATAAAGGTGAAATCTGAAGCAAGTTTTATTCAAAAATTAAAGCATTCAAATTTAAGAGGTTCAAAAGCATCTGGGTCAAGTCTGCATGCAAGTTTTAACAACAAGCTCTCAAGTTAAATCAAAACAAAAAGCTTTTCAGGAAAAAAATTTATGCTCTGCTTCCAAAACAGTTTTCAAACATTAGGTGAGTAACTTCTTTTTCTTAAAATAAACTTAAGTATAATCTGATTTATGACTGAAATGAATATGCTTGTGTTTATATACCTAATAGCATGTTGATTTGTGTGTTTGTGAGTAACACTTTCTGTTTTAAACTTAAGTATTTAGTTTTTGCTTGGTTGATGACTTGTGTATGTTTTATCTGGTTGTATGTTGATTTGTATGTTGAGAGCAACCTCATTAATTTTAAAACTTAAGTAGTTATGAAGTGCATGTTTGTTCCTGTAATAAAGACTGTATTGAGTATAGGAGTAAGATTTCTGTTTTATGATATTTACAGTATTCTTCTAAGTTCCGGGTCCAAAGTTTTAAAAGAAAACTTAAGTGTTTTTTTAAATTAATCTTTAATAATATAAGAGATTTGGTCAATGTATGTTTAATATATCATAAATGATAAGTTTAAGATTTTGTTCAAGATGAAATGAAAAAATAAAAATAAAATATACGTGTAGTTTTACTAGAAACAAAGTAATAACAAAGTAAATTAAAATCTGACAAAATCCAACTTGATTGTTAGTTTCAGGTGCTTGAATCAAAAGCTAAAACTAAAATGTAATTTTTAAAACCAAAATTGCAATTTTTAGTGATGGATTTATGTACATTGATGTTCTTTCTGGAAAAGGGGGTGTGCTAAACCTAGTTACTGGGCATGGGAATTTTTGATCGACATGAATGCTACAGTGGTTCGAGCGCAATTATTTTTGGGAAGGTGGTAGCTTGGGTATTGGTGAAGGGTTGGACGGAGTTTATAGGCCGCCAGTGACCGGAGGAGTGAGGACGAGGTGTTTTCAGGTTTTGGGGATGGGGTGTGCCTGTGCTGCCAGGTTTTGAATTGGGGGAACTCAAATTTGTTGTCATGGTGATTATGGGGTTATGATGATCGATGATGGATCTGAGGGCAATGGTCGTCGTGCTCAAGGCAGAGGGGATGGCCGGTGGTGGCCAGGACCACCGTGCATATGCACGGTGCAGCGTTTTGTTCAGGCGATGTTTTGTTTTTAGGGGATGGGGTACTCGAGTTTCACTCAGGAAACTTGATTATTTGCTCGAAGTTGTTTGGTATGCGACTCGAAGTAAAACAAGGGGAAGCTCGGGTTATTATTTTCTGTGATTACATTTTTTTGAAACCTGTAAATTTCAATTTTAAAAATTTGTTTTAAAATCTGAATGTAGGGTTTTAAAACAGAATTTAAATTAAAATTTAAAGTATGAATTTCAAATGATATTTGAATCCAGGTTTAAAATTTTAATTTAAACTTTTTAAATTAACATATTTAAGCAACATTTAAAAGGGTTTAAATAATTAAATTTAAAGTTAAAGCTTTAAATTAAAATAGAAGATTTAAACATAAATTCAAATCTGGAAACAAGATTCAAATTTGAATCAGGTTTTGAAAACAAAAGAAGTTTTAAATATTTTAAAAAGTTTAAACAACTTTGGATGTTGAAATCATATTTTAAATATGATTTTAATTTTAAATAAATATGGGTTTAAATCCCTTTTATAAAATGACAGATTATTTAACATAAGTTTTAAAAAGGTTTTAAATTTGTTTTTTAAAAAAAACTTTGTTAAATTTAAGTTTGGTTTTCATTTTAAATTTTAAATTTTAAATAAAAATTGGAAACAAATTTTAGAGAAAGTTGTTTAAATATTACTTTGATAATGATAATGAAATCATTAAAAAGGAATGTTTATATTTTAAAATAAATCAAAGATTTAATAATTTGGTTTAATTAATTAATAAGGTAATTAGATGATTAATTAATTAATTAATTAATTTAATTACATAAGGATTTTGAATTAATTAATTAAGATTGAAGTTAATTAATTAAGATTAATTTATTTAGGTATAAGATAATTAGTTAATTTAGATATGATTTTAATTAATTGAAAATTAATTAATCAAGTGGTCAAGATTAATTAAGTTAAAAACTTAATTAAATAATTAGAGATTAATTAAATGATCATTAAGATTAATAAATTTGTGAGTAATAAATGATTAATTTAAGTTAATTACTTTAGTAAGGTAATTAAAGAAATTGATGATAAGTTAATGAAGGTCATTAACTTGAGATTATTTATTAATTAATTTAAGTAATTAATTTTGATAATTAATTAGATTAATTTAATTTAAATAATTATTAAGGTATTTGGTTAAGTATAATTACTTTATGAAGTAATAAGTTATTAATTACTCAATGTAATTAATTAATTAATTTGATTAGGTTAAATTAATTAATTAAGTTTAATTAATTTATAATAATCATTGATGGGTTAATAAGATTAATAATTACTTAGGGAAGTAATTAAGATAAGTAATTACAGAATGTAATTTATTTAAAGTATGAAGAATTGAGGTTAATTGTTTGTGAAATTATTATGGAGGATAATTTCTTTGTGAAAGAAATTAATAATTAATTACTTGTTATAATTAATTTAAGCAATTATTTATTAATTTCTTTGGAAAATAATTAAGTAATGTAATTAATTAAGGATAATTAATTACTAATAAAATGATATAATTAATTATTAAATATAATTAATTTAGGGGTAATCAATTTCTCAATGTAGTAATTAAGAATAATTAATTACTGAGGTAAATTAATCAAGGTGATTAATAATTAAGGTTAATTACTTAATAAAGTAATTAATTTAAATATAATTAAGAATCATTAATTAATACAATTAATGATGTGATTAAGGATTAATTAATTGAGATTAATTAATTAATGAAAAGTGATTAGAATAATTAATTAATTAATTAAGGATTAATGTGATTAATTATAAATGATTAATTAATAAAAGTAATTAGAGGTTAATTACTGTATTTGATTAAGGAAAATTAATTTGAAATTAGTTACTTGAATGTAATTAAAGGATGATTAATCAAGGGTGATTAATCAAGGATGATTAATTAGTAGTTAATTAATTAAGTTGATTGGTTTGAAATCAATGGTCGTATAAGCAGGATTATAGATTGGGGTAATTAATTTAATTTACTTTAAATTAATTAGAGATAATGTAATTAATTTAATTCATTTTAAATTAATTATATATTGTGTGATTATTAATCCTTGTTTATATAAGGATAATATAGATTTCCTTGGATGGTTTGAATCTCAGATATGGGATTAGTATTGATGTGTGATATGGATGCATTGGTTGCATTGTGATAATGAATTGGATTATCTTCTGATAATGATAATATGGATTATCTGTGGTGATGATTATCTATTGTGATAATGTGAATTATCTATCTGTGTGTATATAGATAGTTTAATTGAATTGTTTTAAAACTTAAAACAACTTGGACCTAAAAGACATGCTTTGGATTTCGATGAGATCGGATTTCCATATTTGGATATCCGAAAACCACATCGATTAAAAATTAACGATAGGTCGTGAATCTCAAGTGAAGATGGAGATTCAGAGTACAAGGGTTATCGTCGTTAACTCTGAGGGTGATTCCAAAATGAGTGTAACGAGATAATGCCTTCGGTTTCGTTCGAACCTGGAACGAACTTGTATGGATTGAATGCTTTCAGAACATCGTCAGGTGGACGATGAGCATTCTAAGAGATGTGTTTTCTAAAGGTAACCGTAGCCTCAAGCCTCATCAACCGGGAATGGCTAAAACAGGGGAGGTGCAGCAAGGCTTCGTGTGTAGCTCCCACTGGAGAGCGAGATTTACTCGTGTCTAGAAGTCCCTTTTATTCGGCTGTGTGGGCGGTTGGTTCGCGACAATTGCCGGGGTTGTCTTGTTCGGGACTGTCCAGTAAGGGATGGTTCCGGTCTTGTGTTGCAGGGGAGCGGGCATGCTCCTCGGTACGGTGATCTAGGCCATGTACTGTGACGGGCGGTACCCCAGTAGCCCTGCCATTGTATGAAATCTAAAATCCAATAAGTGCCAACGGTTTTGATTGTATTATCCACTTTTGTGGCTAGTAGCTGGAATTTAATAATGTAACAATTTCGGCTATTTCATATTTACCTGAAAACCCTAGACACTATTATAATATGATCGGATTTCCTATCAAATGTTTTGGTTAGCATAAGGTAAAAACTTTTCCATGTTTATGTGTGGGAAGTCTTACGTGATACCTTTCTTTTCAAAAGGTTTTTCAAAAGTTAAGCAACTTTAACCTGGCACTCACACCAGACCCATGTCTGACCTGGAGTTATTTCTGTTTTTCTTTAACTCTTGGGTACTCAAATTTTTATGAGTAGCCAAGGGATTCAGGTTAGCTTTGACGAATTATGGAGGAGCAAATGGAGCAGGTGGCTTCTGCGTTATAGTTATCTAGTATCCGCTGTGTTGGTATCTCTGAGTCGTTTTGTTTGAGTTGATTCGCAAGGCTTAGGCAAGGTGCACAGTGAACTCGAGGCTAGCGGCAGCTCGTGCGCAAGCTTGAAACAAGGGGAAGGAAATGCGATTTTTTGAATTTGGGTGGCGATGTTGGGACACGACACTAGCATGTGTTCACGATTGAGATGGCTCACTCGAGGAGCGGCGCTGGCATGCGCGAGTTATCTTGAAGTTTGTGGACATCGAGGCTGAAATCGTGAGGTGGATTGGTTGTTGCCGTTCTCGAGTGTGTTGAGGGTTTGAATTCGTTTCCAGTAAGGCATTTGCCTCTCTTCTTTCGATTTAAACTTGGTTTTAAAACTTAGATTGAAATTTTATTAAGTTTTAAACAGAAAAATCTATGCAGATAAGTGTTAAACTTACTTATTTAGTTATTTGAATTGCTAAGATAATTTATTTAAAGGAAATCAGTACAAATTTTAAATTATTAGTTTAAAATAAAATCATTGGTAATTAAATTTATATATGGGAACTTAATGGTTCAATTTACTTGAATATTAATACAATTGTATAATTGTTTATACAAGGTATAATACAATGAAGAAAACAATCTTAAATGAAAATAGATTGCATGCAAAGCAAAGGTGAGATCTTCTCACTCAGAACAAATAGTCTTATTTAATTTTAAATAGTTAAATTTAAAATTGTTGACCGTGTGCTTGTATGATAAATTTTTATTAGTTGTATTGAATTAGACCCTATGCGTCGCATAATAGCGGATGATATTATATTAAACCCATATACCGTGATATTCCACCTCGAAGTGGAATTGGTATTATATATGTATTTGGAGTGATTGATTTCCCACACTATATAGCGGATAAGGCCCTATGCGCCGCATATTAGCGGTTGATATTTTATAAATCCCATATACTGCGATATTCCACCTCGAAGTAGAATTGGTATTTAATTGTTGTGCTAATGTCTGTGGATGCATGGAAACAGGTTGGAGGGATCCAACTGGATTCCTCAAATATTTGAATTTGTTTCAATATTGTGCGTTGATTATTTATAACCTGTGTGTGATTATTTGTGATTGAAACCGTTGAAAGGTGTTAGAGAACCACATGTTATAACAAAACCAATTGGTGATGTAAAGGGTGGTCTCTTAGTATTTATGCATGATTTATATTGTAAATTGTCTGATGTGGGACTAATCTCAACACGCCCCCACACGTGTGGCGTATTATCAGCAAAGCAGTGGACATTCATTGAGGGTGACGTGCGACACAATTAAACCCTCTCTGATTCCATGTTAGAGAACCTCATATTATCACAAAACCAATTGGTGATGTGAAGGGAGGTCTCTTAGTATTTATGCATGATTTATATTGTAAATTGTCCGATGTGGGACTAATCTCAACAAAAGCTATAATTTAGGCGAATATATTTTTGGTACCGTAGGATACCAGAAAGAAAGAAAAAAATTGGATTTTGAAATTTGGGTAGAAAATTTATAATAATTTCATTCAAAAGAATTGGGTGAATTTAAAAGAAGAAATTTAAATAGATAAAGTTTTATTTTGAAAACTTATTAAATAAATTCCAAAATATGAGAAAAGTTTTACAAATGGATTTCGAGTAATATTATTTAATAGTTGAAGAATTTATTTAAAATACAGATTTTTTAAATATTTGAAAGAGATAAAAGAATTTATTTCAAAAAGGAAATAAATTTAGAAATTAAATTACAAATTTAATTTGGAGTTGAAATACATTTTAGAAATCGATTTGGGATTTAATTTAGAGTTAAAATAAATATTAGGAATCGATTTGGAAATTTGATTTGATGTTTTGGAAATAAATTGGGAAATCATTTTGAAATTGGTTTGGCGTTTTAAATTAAATTTGGGAAAATCGATTTGGAAAATTTGATTTGGTATTGGAAAATAAAATTAGAAATCAATTTAAATTTTGATTTGGTGTTTGAAAGTCAATATTTGGAAAATGATTTAAAAATCATATATTAGTGGATATTTTGGAAATTTAAAATTCACAATGCGAATTTTGTAAAGGAAAGGTACATTTTATTTAAAAAAATAAATGTTGGTTTATTTTTAAAAGTGTTGAAAGAAATTTACAGATTTGGAATGTAAATTAAAATAAATCGAGAGGTTTATTATTTGTTTTGAATGAACCATTTTGAAATGGAAAGGGAATTTTCCCTGAAAAGCCAAATATATTTTTAATGTAGCTTTTGAAGTATAAATTAAAAGTTCTAGAAATTGATTTGAAAAAATATTGTTGGAGAAATTATTTTGGGAATTGTTTTAAATCTTTAAAGTAATGATTTATTTAAGTAAGTGTAGAAGGGATTATTTTAAAGATTAAATTGATATTTGAATTAGAAAATAGTTATTTAAATATTTATACTCTTTCTACTAATTTTATTTTTAAATTAGTTTGGACTTGAAGTCCTTTATTTGTGATAATTAGTATAATATTTTCATAAATAATATTTAAGTAAGGGTAGTTTTATTTAAATGTCTCCTAGAATATTTCGGATAACTGATTTGAATTATTTTAAAATATTTGAACTCGGCAAATTTTCAGTGGAATCAAATAAATATTTGGAAATTTATTCCATGCGAGGAAGGTGATTTGAAAGTTGTTTTCAAAGGATTGAAGTGTGAAAAGTGATTCGAAATTTGTTTTCAAAAGATTGAAGGGTGAAAAGTGATTTGAAATTTGTTTTCAAATAGTTGAAGTGTTAAAATTTCATCTTACGAAGATATTTTGAAAATAAATAATTTGAGAAAAATTATTTAAACCTTGGTGATTGTTGTGAATTATTGTTTGATAGTGATTATTGCAAATATAGATTGATAGTTAAATAATCGAATATCAATATTGGCCTTTCAAATGACATTTGAATTTCGATGCGACCGGGGGTCAGATTCCAAATGGATATTCGAAAACAACATCGAACCTTTGTGATTGTGATGGATCTTTTATTTAAAAGATCAAAGTGGAAATTTGTTGTGATTTGTTTAAATTTTGATTGAACACTTATTTTTTTAAAATTAGCTCTCATTATTCGAATTAGCCGGGAGAGGACTTTGTGTCATAAAACCCATTCCGAACAATGATACGACGAAATGGGATTGAATTTGAAGACGATGTTGAAGACCGGGTATTTTCAAAAGGGAAAGGATTACCTATCGAATGTCTCTGCACTGTGCTGCTCCGGTATAGAGATTTTATCACTCTTTGTGATGGGATTCCGGATGTGATTAGTGAATATCTGGGTTTGCAAGGGATTCTTCGAAGTGCATTCGGTTCCGTTCGATCCTGTAATGGACTTGTATGGACGTGTGTCTGACGTTACACTTTGAGATGTAAAGCTGGTTTCTATCAAACACATTTCTGTTGGTGGCGGAGAATTTATTCTCTTAGCTTAACACCTTTCTCTAAGACGTACGAGCTCAGAGGTTATGTAGTTGATGGTTACTAGTGATATATTCCCAGATTGGTAACGTGGCGTACAAAGTGCCGCTGATCATTTATTGATCAAAGAATGACTTTGTGAAAAGTGTAGCTTTGTGGACGAGACTTCGCCCGACCTCACACCCCGGAAATGGTCGAAATAGGAAGGATGCGGCAAGGTTATTTGGGGGTAGCGCCTCGTGAGGGTATGTCATTTCCTTTTGAAAAAGGGTAGTATCATGGTATGGATCCCAGATATTTTACCTTTGTTGATGCTGCAAATTTATTATACTTTGTGGTTGTTGCTTTATGGTTGAGGATCCTCGGATGAAGGTTGCAAACGATCGTGGGATGGCGTACTCATGTAGTAGTTACCTAGTTACAGAGGTAACCCGGCCTTGTGTTGGCAGAGAGCTGGTTAAGTTCTCAGGATGTCCCTCCAGAGGCGTATCGATGTGGCATAGGAAGTTCCTTAGCATGACCATTTGTTGGAAATCCAATCATCAATAAGCGCTTTGTATGGTTTTTGTTGTAGAACCTGCCATTTTACGTGATAGCTATAGTAGGCATACTATAATGGTACGTATGCTGGCTAAGATTAATATTATACTTTCGAAAGGTTTTCTGCACTATGCACTAATGATAATATTAAAAAGAATTCTGCATATCAAGCATGTTTGACTATCACGAGGAGAAATCTTCCCCAAGTGTGCGTTTGCATTGTGTGTGTGGCGTGAGGCCTCATGCTAGTTTCATTTTCCAAAATGCATAGCGGATTTCTTTCTTTGTGAAAACAACTGTTCTTAGATCTCACACCAGTCCCATAACTGACCTGGAGTTTATTGTTCCCTTTCTAAACTCTGGGTGCCCATAATTTTCCACACGGGCAGCCTAGAGTCAGGTTATCATTATTCTGGAGCGTAGTCGAAAAAGAGTTGCTGTAGAGATCTGAAGGCAAGTTGGATGGAGAGACGTATCATTATACTATGTATTATCCGTTGCGTTGTTTAAGTCCAGTTTTAATATGGATAAGATGTTGTAAATGCCTTGTGTTGAATGGTGTCATTGTAAACTCTAGTGTTGTATTGTAATAACAGATATGATTCCTTGTTTTAAAGATTATTCATTTATCTATTATATTTATCCCCTTACGTAATGTGAGATTCTGTTATTGTTTCTATTCCTTCTTCTATCTTCTTCTTCTTTAAATCCTAACTGTTTGGTTTTTTGGCATTCGACTGTGCGACATTTGATACAATGGACGTATTGATGTCGACTTTCGGACGTCGAAAAAAGTTGGGTCGTTACAAAGGTCGACCTATATAGGTCATTCTTGTGCATTTTTATACATCGGTTGATTTATTTGATTCACTTCACTTCAATTCATTAATTAATTATTGCTAACTCTTACCTTAATTTCAGTTCCTATATGTTAAGTTTGACCTGTTTAATTAACTTTAATTAATTACCAATTATTTCCTTAATTACGTATATATTATTTCCAACTCTAAAAATTCAAACGTTAATAACTTTTTGCTTAAACTCTAATTGGAAAAGTTCATATATGAAAGTTGATCAGAAAATCGCCATGAATACAATAGTATAAGTTTCATAGCCAAATTTTGATTTGCAAAAATTATGTTTTTCTCTGTTCATTATTAATTAATTAATTTTATTTAAATTAAGTATTTTAAAAATCATAGGGTGTTACATTCTCCCCCTTAAAAGAATTTCATCCCCAAAATTTGTCAAGGGTTAAATCATGTAATCTAATGTACGTCCATTCTATGCTAACAATCAATTAGTGTACAACCAATTTTTGCAACAATCCGTGTACATGTGCACAGTGTATCACAATACATATGATATGCATGAACAATAATTTCTAATTGACGCCTTTTATATGAATAATTTCTTTTAAACCAATTTCAAAATATATTGCTAACACCCAAAATATACTGGTAGTTCTACATTAATGCATTTTTTTTGAAAAATCAAAAATGGCTTTTCATCCAATTTTTCCACAAATCTGTAAATAGAAGCATAGCTCAACCAATATTTCACCCAATTCCAACGACCCCAATTCCTAGCACACTATTGCTAACGTCCAAATTTAGAAAAATTCATTTTTCTAAACGTATTTTCTTGTGCTTGGAAAGGGTCCAAATGGAAAATTCCATATTTCCATCATTTTCATATGTGCCGCGTTTCCACTGTAACTTGGGATCTACCTTTTTGCCCCAATCCTTTTTCAACTTTCCCAACTACTGTTTGCACACGTAACTTTAATTTAAAGTTCGAAACATTTCTATTTTCGAAAATCATCTTTTTATTTGTTTATTCACTTATCAAAAAGGTACGCCAGAAAACATTCCATAGACTAAACAATTTCCTTGTCGCTCACCATACTAATTTTACTATGACTACTGCTGCACAGTAAAACTATACAAACCCACTTGCCATCTATCCCCTGTTGTAAGTATGCAGTATTTCAAAATCTTAAAGTTTTAGAATTCTTAGCTTTTAAAATATTTTCCATAATATTTTTTTCAATCTTGCGCTATTTATAATAAAAATCTTCCACAGATAAATTTTCGACAAAAAATTTCTTTTTCAAAATATGCATATTTAAACTTTATAAATAATTTTCGCATGTCTGATAATGCGGTTTAGCCAATAAACCATTGTTCATATTGGAGCTCACTTAATTGCGCGGTAAATTTCTAAGTTCTTAAAAACTCTTCCTTCTTATTAATATTGACCAACACGTAAATCAAATTTCAATATTCGAGGAACATGAACATTTACTCGTGGCTCGTCTTACCATATTCTTGTCCTCCATCTACTGAAATTTATTTTCCAAATTTTTTTATTCTTTCTGGGACCTACATTTTCAATTTTACTTTTATTTAGTAGTTAGTAAAACAATTTTTCTTAATTTATTACTTAACTTCCAATCCGAACTATTTTCTTTTCACTCGCACTAGTTAAGTGTATTTCTGAAATTTCCTTATTTTTATTATTTTCTCAAATCATAGCGATCCACATAGAAAAACGTAAAAAGTAACATTTTCATAAATGTATGCAGTTTCATAACTATAGTTAATGCTTATAACCCATAAAAAAGAAAAGAAAAACTATTAATAGAAGGAAACACAACACTACTAACTACTACACTACTAATTAGAATTGACCTTCCTAATAGTTCATCCTTCTGCAATCCTCATATCCTATCATTTCCTTTATTACTTCTGATGAATATGGTCTATTCATCCTTTCCATTACCCTATCCAAATATAGAATAATTATGCATCTCCTCATTGTAGTGGATAAGAAAGACAGTCTATGCAATCTTCATTAACTTAATGGGAACTAGGCTTGGAGAATAACCTTTCCAATTCCTTTCTTGCTCCCCTAACTCGAGTCTACCAATATCCTTCATGTGTGTTTGCCATCTCATTACCCTTTGTTACTATCCTCTTTTAATCCATTCCTTTTGATAGTACTCTCGATCCTTGGTATTTCCCACATCAATAATCCTTTATACAAACATAT
Source organism: Allium cepa (assembly GCA_030765085.1). NCBI lineage: Eukaryota > Viridiplantae > Streptophyta > Magnoliopsida > Asparagales > Amaryllidaceae > Allium > Allium cepa. The sequence continues at coordinate 1,052,352,468 of CM060941.1, forward strand.
CCAAGAACTTGCATAAGTTTACTTCAATACCCTCTTTATAGCTTGCACTCATATCAGCATAACATTCCTGGGATCTTTCTAATGTCCCTCACACTCTACGGGGACTCCTTGTTATTCTTCAAGAGTAATCATTACTATCTTCTTCACATCCTTATATTTTTTGCCATCTTACAAAGGTAGTCTTCGCATTTTTTTCAAAAATTAAATGCTTCAAATTTTTTGAAATAATTAATCCCAAAATTTGTGTCTTTCAAGGTGCAACTTGAAAACCTTGTATTAAATTCATGAATTACTTGTTCTTTTAACTCTTTTTAATACTTATAGTTTAAGATATTTGAATTTAACTTATTCATTAAACCTAAAAGAAAATGTTAGCGGTTCTAAATTTAAAATAATCAAAATTTTCTTTTAAATACAATTTTAACTATTACTTCTTAAAAATTTAGGATTTTTAGTTCAAACTATTTATTAAGTTCTCCTTTCATAAACTTATTCACTACACCAAACCATTCGTTTAACGCGCACGCACACACTCTTTACAGCGTTTCTAAAACATCTTTCATAACTTTTATATTATAAAAACTGGAGTAGGTATGATCAACTATCATTTCTTTACATCTCATACTATCTCTACGTACTACCCTTGGCGGAGTCTCTAATATCATAGAAGGAGACTTTTAAAAGATACTTGAAATAAATGCACGTAACAATGGAAAATGACTGTTTTCCTTTGTTTACTCTTAATTTCTTAATTTTTTCTCTAATTACTAATATTAATCTATAAAAATACCTAATGTTGTTTCTATATCTCACAATGCTATTACTATTCAACTCTCTGTTATTCTAAACTGCACTAATTCTAGTGATTTTCTATTAATTTACCAACTCCTTACTAAAACCATTATAGTATAGTCGCCTACAACGTAGTTTTAGGGTTCTAAATCTTCTTTTATACAGTGCTCACCGCATTCCAAACTTGTACCACTTACAAATGTGTTTATTTCCAAAGAAATAATTTCCCATAAAATTTCCTCAATTTGTAATCTAAAATTTTGACAAACTTTTTATTTCTACTAGAGTTTTTGTTTTTCGGACCTTCCTTTCTTTACAAAGAAACGAATGAGCTATATTCAATCTATAACTTTTTAAACATACTACTTTTATAAAACCATTTTATGGAAACTTCTCAATTGAACTGAATACACACACACACACACATATTTTTTACAGAACTTTAATTACATATATATTTTCCCGAATTTGATAAGTACTTACATTTTCAATCATTTTCATTAACGTTCTTTTTAAGTATACAATTTATACTTTCTCTCAATTTTTAAAAATTACTTATTATCGAGTTGGACTCAAAGTGGATTCCTAATTGCTTACTTAAGAACATCTTCCGCTAAGTTTACTAACTTGTTCTTTCCAAATCTAAAAATCCGAGTATCAATTAGGAGTGACCTTTTCTAAACCTTCTTCAGGAACTTCCTTATCTTCCATTACCTATAACATATGGACACTTATTTTCCCTTTATCTGAACCTATTGTACATCATCAATTGGCAATCATATGGGCATCTAGAATTATTAGGCTATCAAGGCCCGACTAGGAAGTCATGTACCATCTAGCTTCATGAATCTTCCATATGCAACTATTATATAGTTGGTATTTTTAGGATTATAGCATACTATATTTATGTCTATAGACAAATAAAAATACGTTCACTCAACATTTTCTAATATTTTTTTAAGATCGACTAACCTAGCTCTGATACTAAATGTAACAACCCACACTTTAGTGGACCTAGATTTTTGCTAAATCGAAATCCCGATTCAGCTAAAGTACAAATCGTTAGTTTGGTATCTTGCAAAAGAGAGATAATATCATAACACTGATAGTAATAACTCATAGTGGAATAAGTAAATATAATTAATCACAATAATTGCCGACCAAGAATTGACACATCAAATGTCAAGTGCCTTAGCCAAACAAATTGCTCCAGACCAATACCAGTGCCTACACATCTAACATACTATGGATGGTAATGAGAAGGGGGTTAGAACAACGTTCCAGTGGCTAGTAAATTATACATCTTATACATAACACTAACTATGCCAACTATTCAATATTGCATGTTATGTTTGATTATAATATTAGTCATTTCGACTCTACCTCTTTGAACCAACTATTCCTATATACATCCTGCAGATTTATATCTATATATACGTCTTTGTGTATATATACACCTTATTGTCCTCTAATGGACCCAGATACTATCCCCACTAGTACCTCCCTCTTAGCATCTTGTCGGGACCCATCGCCTTGCCGCATCACGATCATCGTATGACTTGAGGAAATCCTATAGTGCGCACTGATGACCTTTTGTGACGCCCCACCTCGAGACCCACAACAACAAAGAGTATTGATGGGTAATACCATCTGTTAATGCGGAGAATAGGGCTGGTTAGGAGCGATCATCCATAGTATTGTCTTAAATATCTATTGAATACGTCGATTTGTGCTCAATATTTTTCTTTAATATCTTAAGCGGATCAACATATCCAATAAATGCTTAATACAAAACTACATGTGGCTATAGGATCTATCAGAATTAAATACAACTCAAATGCATAACACACCACAAAACAACAAACAGATATATATATATACATATATACTGATACATCGCAATACAATAAAAATAATACATCATAAGTGGTATGATGACCACAATATACACACGAGTCAAAATAATATGCATATCAGAATAGCGACAAAAAGACTACAACAAAAAGGGTTAGCAGATAAGTCCATGCGGAAGCAGAATATGCTAAGTCCATAAGGATACCTAACCCGAAAATGACGATTTGACCCGAGTATAAAATACACGGTCCAATCTAGCTAAACTTATCGGTTTATAAGGATAAGCAGTAATAGATGCAAAAGGTAAAGGTAATGTTCTTCTTAAACAAGAAGGAACAATATGGAGTTTAAGCATGAGCATAAGTATGGTATGGTTACTTTAAGCGATGGGATGGTATCACTTACATCATCATATAATCTCAAAAGAGATAAGACAATCCATAAAATGTTAAAGATAGCAAGCCTCATATCATTGGCATATCACAAATCATTAATAATGGTTTAAGGAAAATATAACTCCTAAAAGGGGAAACCCCAAACCCACCATATCGGCAAACTCAAAGAAATCTCAAAGAAATTACCATCTCAAAAATACGCCACAAGGCAATCAAATATAAATCTCCAACATAGGAAAATATAATCCCAAATAAATGCCAAAAGGAAAATCTCATATAACGCCAGTGTAGGCAACTCAAGTCTCAAAAGTAGAACTCCCAAGGGTTCAAATTCCCGAAAGGTGATCGCCACAAATATATCGAATGGTTCAAAGGACCTATTTCGAAAAGGGGCAATACACTAGGGAAAATAGTTAAATAAATCATCTCAAAAGTATTTGCACATGCATGTGGTCGAAGCCTTACCAAATACTGTAATCTCAAATAGGCATATCATCCCATCGGTAAACTCGACCCGAAGGTCAAAACGATCAACCCGACAAGTTGAAAGTTAACCGATAAGATAAACGCACGTGTTCGTGTTTTACCAAACTGTTTAATTCCCTTCTCATTCCCTTGAATGGTGCAAAAACATGTATTATATAAATAAAATAATTTACTTAAGAAAATAAGCTTTTAAAACCAATTTCCAAAATCGTATTTGGAATTAAACATTGAAAATTCCCTTATTATAGAGAATATATAGAATGTATAGCTCAAAAATAATTTAAAAGTATTATATAATAATTACTAAAATGCCGATTTATTTTAATTATTTCAAAATCGTTTGGAGAAAACCGTGCTCGAAAACAACAAACAACAAAGAAGCTACCTCAAAATCGATAGCTCGAATTCAGCTCGAATTCAATTAAATTCAACTCAAAATCAATTCAAATTTGAATTTCAAATTCTTCAAATTTGGCTAGCTTATTGATAGGCATAGCAGCTTTCAGTACATCACAAAAACGACATCAAAATCAAGTGAAGAGGAGAGAAAAACAATAAAATCAAGCATCAGGATTACACGGCACAAGAGAAAAGGAGCTACACGCAAAGGTGCCTCAAAGGTCGACATGCAGGTCGACCTCATGGTCGAACTCACTCCCCTCTAGGTCGACCGTATGGTCGACCTAGAGATCTTGTGGTCAACCCCTAGGTCAACATGTCGACCTAGGGTACGAACTTTGCCCGGTAAAATTTTCCAGCCTCGACCTGATTTTCAAGCACCAGTTTGTCATATCAAATGAAGATGAAATGCTACGAAATTTGACATGCATGTAATACAACATCTAAGCTGCCAAATGAAAGTAATCCAGCATCATTTTTTTGCGGGAATCTCAAGTTACAGTCATTTAAAGAGATAACATAAAACTATTTTTCACAGATAAGTATAGTATAAACAGAAAACGATTACAGTAACTCATTTTTCATAGAATCAAGAACATTGCCACTTTGATTTGCTAGAGATTATGAGTTAACAAACTGACCTTGCTGTTAAAGATGACCAAACCTCGAATTTATGTTAAAAGAGGCAAACTTCGAGGAGATTCTAACTTCAAATAACCTGTATAGACTTAAAACAATACATGCAAGAAGGAGATAATAGCAAATTAGAAAAACCTACTTCTAAAAATAGGAATTTAATGAAATTGTAAAGTTTTGGAGTGAGATTACCTTTTAATTATACTATAGTTTGATAAAATTATCATCTTGTTGAATTAATTTGAATTATGAGCTTGAAATTTGCAAAAAGGTAGAGATGGGTTTCATTTCTATTCTCAGGTTAGAAGAAGGAGCTGATAAAAAATGAATGTACAGTTAAAGTATTTTTCTCCTTTTCTCACTACTAGTTTAGGCTAAATGGGCTTTAGACCTAAATGGGAAGAAAAATAAAATGGCCCAAATTAAATACTCTCTTATTAATCAAATATTCTTAAAGTTCTCCAACCCATTATCTTCAAGATTTAAAATTCTCAATTTTCAACACTTGAAAATTTCTAAAGCTTCTTAGTTAGATTTATAAATTTATATTCATTACCCTTCATTAGAGTAAATAAAGTTTAAGTTGTTTATTCTCTAATTCTTCCATAGATATTCTCTAGTTCGCAACATACACACACACACACACACACATATATATATACATATATATACACACGCACATATATAGATATATACATATATATACATATATATACACACACATATACATATACATATATATATATACATATATATATATATACATACATACATACATGCATATATATATACACACACATACACACACACATATACATACATACATATACATATACATATACATATACATATACATATACATATACGTATACATATACATACATATATATATATATATATATATATATATATATTTACGAGAAAAGAAGAAAAAATGGCGACTGCAACTAATGGCGATGGAAACCCTAATGGCAAAAAATCAATAACTGAAGATGAGAACGATAAAGGTTGGCAAAAGGTTATTTATAAAAACAAGGGTAAGCGTCCAATTGGGGAGAATATGCATAGGGGAGAGGAAAATCACCAAGCTTTTCTATGGGTCCTAGATCCAAAAAAGTTGAATTCAAAGAAGGGAAGAGAACCTGGGCGGATGCTATTGCAGGTAACACGTGTATAGAAGGTGGGGTTAACAATTTCGTACCACTTGAAGATGTAGAGGGTTCCTTTGTGGATTTGGATGAAGAGATTTTTACTGCAGCCAAAAGTATGTGGGGATCATCTATTTATAAATATGTTGCAGGAATAAGACCTTACTATGTACATCTCAATGCTCACATTAAAAGAGAATGGAAACCAACAGGTAAATGGGATGTCTTCCCCAGGGAAAATGGTTTTTATTTAATTAAATTCGGTAACGAATTGGATGGCAAAAAAGTGATAGAAGGTGGTCCATGATTCATTGATAGTAAACTTATTTTTATCAAGAAATGGGAACCTAATCTAAGAATAGAGAGAGATATGCTAGAAACTCACCCTATTTGGGTCAAACTTATGAATCTCGATCTATCCTTATGGAATGCTCATGGCATCAGTAAAATTGCAAGCCTCATAGGCACACCCTTGGCGATGGATGATTATACTGGACATGTTAAAACATTGAAATATGCTAGAGTTCTAGTAGAAATCAAAGCTAGTGATACAATCAAAAATCAAGTCCGTGCTAAAGACAGAAGTGGAAATATTTACATCCAGGATGTTGAATATGATCATATTCCCCCTGTTTGTACTAAATGCAAGTGTTTTGGGCACCCTACAGAGTAGTGTGAAACTGTTATAGGTCCTATAAAATAGGTATGGAGATAAAAACATACATTAGAGACTACTCAAACCGGGCCTATACAAAATATACAACAAAAAGAGGCATAAAATGAGTCTGCTGAAGTAAGCCTTATACACACAGAACAATCTACCAAAGTAGTTAGCTGCCAAACACTTGAGGAAACACCTGATGCTCCGGAAGAGGTAGTAAAGGAAAATTCTCCATCACTGGATAACACTGGTGAAAATACAACCGTCCATAACTCAACTGGGAATTCATCAGGGGAAATGCCTGTCACAACAGATGAAATACATGAAATAAATAAAGTTGAACTGGACAAGATGGATTCATACATAGATATTGAGGAAAGCATCCCTAATAAGTTTATTGATAGGCATAGCAGCATTCAGTACATCACAAAAACGACATCAAAATCAAGTGAAGAGGAGAGCAAAACAATAAAATCAAGCATCAGGATTACACAGCATAAGAGAAAAGGAGCAACAGGCAAAGGTGCCATAGAGGTCGACATGCAGGTCGACCTCATGGTCGAACTCACTCCCCTCTAGGTCGACTGTATGGTTGACCTAGAGAGCTTGTGGTCAACCCCTTGTCAACATGCCGACCTAGGGTACGTACTTTGCCCGGTAAAATTTTCCAGCCTCGACCTGATTTTCAAGCACCAGTATGTCATATCAAATGAAGATGAAATGCTACGAAATTTGACATGCATGTAATAAAACATCTAAGCTGCCAAATGAAAGTAATCCAGCAGCATTTCTTTGCCGGAATCTCAAGTTACAGTCATTTAAAGAGATAACATAAAACTATTTTTCACAGAGAAGTATAGTATAAACAGAAAACGATTACAGTAACTCATTTTTCATAGAATCAAGCAAATTTCCACTTTGATTTGCTAGAGATTATGAGTTAACAAACTGACCTTGCTGTTAAAGATGACCAAACCTCGAATTTATGTTAAAAGAGGCAAACTTCGAGGAGATTCTAACTTCAAATAATCTGTATAGACTTAAAACAATACATGCAAGAAGGAGATAATAGTAAATTATAAAAACCTACTTCTAAAAATAGGAATTTAATGAAAATGTAAAGTTTTGGAGTGAGATTACCTTTTAATTATACTATTGTTTGATAAAATTATCATCTTGTTGAATTAATTTGAAGGATGAGCTTGAAATTTGCAAAAAAGGTAGAGATGGGTTTCATTTCTATTCTCAGGTTAGAAGAAGGAGCTGAGAAAAAATGAATGTACAGTTAAAGTATTTTTCTCCTTTTTTCACTACTAGTTTAGGCTAAATGGGCTTTAGATCTAAATGGGAAGAAAAATAAAATGGCCGAAATTAAATACTCTTTTATTAATCAAATATTCTTAAAGTTCTCCAACCCATTATCTTCAAGATTTAAAATTCTCAATTTTCAACACTTGAAAATTTCTAAAGCTTCTTACTTAGATTTTTAAATTTATATTCATTACCCTTCATTAGAGTAAATAAAGTTTAAGTTGTTTATTCTCTAATTCTTCCATAGATATTCTTTAGTTCGCAACATATACACACACACACACACACATATATATACATATATACACACACGCACATATATAGATATATATATATACATATATACACACACACATATATACATATATATACATATATACATGCATATATATATATACACACACATACACACACACATATATACATACATACATTCAAACATACATACATACATATACATATACATATATATATATATATATATATATATTTACGAGAAAAAAAGAAAAAATGGCGACTGCAACTAATGGCGATGGAAACCCTAATGGCAAAAAATCAATAACTGAAGATGAGAACGATAAAGGTTGGCAAAAGGTTATTTATAAAAACAAGGGTAAGCGTCCAATTGGGGAGAATATGCAGAGGGGAGAGGAAAATCACCAAGCTTTTCTGTGGGTCCTAGATCCAAAAAAGTTGAATTCAAAGAAGGGAAGAGAACCTGGGCGGATGCTATTGCAGGTAACACGTGTATAGAAGGTGGGGTTAACAATTTCGTACCACTTGAAGATGTAGAGGGTTCCTTTGTGGATTTGGATGAAGAAATTTTTACTGCAGCCAAAAGTATGTGGGGATCATCTATTTATAAATATGTTGCAGGAATAAGACCTTACTATGTACATCTCAATGCTCACATTAAAAGAGAATGGAAACCAACAGGTAAATGGGATGTCTTCCCAAGGGAAAATGATTTTTATTTAATTAAATTCAGTAACGAATTGGATGGCAAAAAAGTGCTAGAATGTGGTTCATGATTCATTGATAGTAAACTTATTTTTATCAAGAAATGGGAACCTAATCTAAGAATAGAGAGAGATATGCTAGAAACTCACCCTATTTGGGTCAAACTTTTGAATCTCAATCTATCCTTATGGAATGCTCGTGGCATCAGTAAAATTGCAAGCCTCATAGGCACACCCTTGGCGATGGATGATTATACTGGACATGTTAAAACATTGAAATATGCTAGAGTTCTAGTAGAAATCAAAGCTAGTGATACAATCAAAAATCAAGTCCGTGCTAAAGACAGAAGTGGAAATATTTACATCCAGGATGTTGAATATGATCATATTCCCCCTGTTTATACTAAATGCAAGTGTTTTGGGCACTCTACAGAGCAGTGTGAAACTGTTATAGGTCCCATAAAATAGGTATGGAGATAAAAACATACATTAGAGACTACTCAAACCGGGCCTATACAAAATATACAACAAAAAGAGGCATAAAATGAGTCTACTGAAGTAAGCCTTATACACACAGAACAATCAACCAAAGTAGTTAGTTGCCAAACACTTGAGGAAACACCTGATGCTCTGGAAGAGGTAGTAAAGGAAAATTCTCCATCACTGGATAACACTGGTGAAAATACAACTGTCCATAACTCAACTGGGAATTCATCAGGGGAAATGCCTGTCACAACAGATGAAACACATGAAATAAATAAAGTTGAACTGGACAAGATGGATTCATACATATATATTGAGGAAAACAGCCCTAATAAGTTTACAAATAACAACATGGATTACAAAAAGCAATTTCTTAATCTAGAGGCTAAAAGTAAGACGAAATCAAATCGTGAGGTCTCTCCTATGAAGCCGAGGAGTAGATCCTCAAACTCTAAATGTCAATAATAAGCTGGAACGTAAGGGGTCTAAATAATGATATCAGACGTTTATACCTCTTAAATTTGAGGAGAACCTATTCTCCTTCTATTATACGTATTTTAAAAAATAAATTCAGTAATGAAAATTTAACCTTTTTTACTGATTCTTCGGGGGATGATTGGAACTTCATACATAATAATGATGTGGGAGGAAAATGACGCATTCTTTTATTATGGAATAAGTCATCCTAGACTATCAGCCTACAGAGGAAAGATGACCAACAAATAACTGCGGATGCTACAAACACAGGAGGTCTGAAAATGACTCTGACTTGTGTATATGCTGGCAACTTCGCCTCACAAAGAACTCAATTATGGCAAACTATTAAAGACATAAGCAAAGTAACTAATAACCCTTGGATAGTGCTAGGGGATTTCAACTCAGTGCTCGAAGCTGAAGAGAAAAAAAGGAGGACTTACCATGAAAGTTTCCCAGCTAGAGGAATTCAATAATTGTATTATAGGGGCAGGATTGCTTGAACCTGTCCACAGTGGCCTGAAATATACATGGAGAAGTGGTGGGAATAAAAAGATATCATGCATATTAGACAGAGTGCTTATAAATGTGAAACATTGCTTTGTTCTCTAACATTAGAATCAACAATCTCCCTACATCTACTAGTGACCATAGTCCTATACTTGTTGAATTAGTAGATAAAGGAATGGTTGGCAAAGGCAAACCATTTAGATATAGTAACCACTGGCATGAAATAGAGGGCTACAAAGAAGCAGTTAATTTCAGCAATTTGCCAAAGGTAGAGGGCTCCCAATGTTATAAATTAATACAAATTACCAAAAAAATAAAAAAAAGACATAAAAGACTGGAACAGAGGTAGGCCCAAAGAGGGGGATCATATTGCAATGTTGCAAGGAAAATGTGAAGAATTCCTAACTATGATTGACAATGGTGCTGATGATGACAATACATGGAGAAACTATTATCAAAGCCAAAATGATTTAAAAGAAGCCCTCAGACTGAAAGCTACTGGACTCAGACAAAAATAAAAGGAGAAATGGATTACTAAAGGAGACGAATGCACTAAATTTTTCTATGCTAAAATGGCAATTCTCAGTAATAAAATAATATCATTCAGAATATCAATCAGGATGGAAACTTTACTATCAACGCAGTAGACTTTGAGGAGCAAGCAATTAAATACTATAATGAAATGTTTAATGGTGAAGTTTGTGATAACTTACCAAGCATTCATTGCAGGAGGTTGATAAATACCAAAGGAAGAAGGATGTTGTCCAGACAAATTACTGAAACTGAAATCCTGAATGCTCTGAATGCCATCCATATTGACTCCAGTCGTGGACCCGAAGGACTCAGCTCCAAGTTCTATACTCTCCACTGGAGTGACCTGAAATATCACACTATATCAGCAATGCAAGAAATATTTCAAACTGGAAAGTTTGTCAAAGAAATAATTCATACCTTCATCTGTCTAATTCCTAAAAAAGTTAATCCTTCAAAAATTGAGGATTACAGGCCTATTGCATGTTGCAATGTGATATACAAAATTCTAAGCAAGATTCTTTGCAACAGAATGAAGATGATATTACCTGATCTCATTTCTTAATGCCAAAGTGCCTTCAATAAAGGTAGAAGCATTTCTAAAAATTCGCTCATGGCACATGAGCTGGTTAGGAACCTCAATAAACTAGGTTCAGATAAATTTTGTCTAAAGGTTGATCTCCACAAAGCATACGATAAAATTAATAGACAATTTATTATTCATATGCTCATTGCTATGGGATTCCCTTCAAAATTTGTGAGCATTATAAAAGAATGTATAACTACACCTACCTTCTCTATTTTGATTAATGGTATACGAAAAGGTTTCATAGGGTCCAATAGAGGCATTCGGCAGGCTGACCCTCTATCCCCTTACTTGTTTGCAATCGCCGTGGAATATTTTTCGCTACAAATGGAGCTGGCTACTCACCACAAGCTTATTCATACTATTTTTAACTTCCATCCTACTATGATTCACTTACTCTATGCAGATGACTTGCTCATCACTATAAAATCCAGCAATGAATCAACATCAGCAATTAAAGACATTTTCTCTAAATTAGAAAAATAAACTGGGCTAAAACTAAATGAACAAAAAACCAAATGCTACTTTAACAAAACTTGCAATAGGAGAGCAGAGGTGTTGGATATCTTGAACGTAAAGGAGGGCAACCTCCCAGTCAAACACTAAGGGGTTCCATTATCTTCTAATAAAATCACAGATAAAGAATGTGCAGTCCTCACCTCCTCCATATGGGATAGACTGTAGATTTGGAGCTCCAAACTGTTGTCTCTTGCAGGCCGCATAGAATTGGTGCACACTGTTATTCATTCAAAGTTAACTTCTGGTTGCAAACTTTTCAATTGCCCGATCCAAAAAATTGAAAGAGTTTGTGCGGATTTCATTTGGAAGGGTGGTCTACACAAAATCAAATATGATAAATTATGCAGGCCAAAAGATGAAGGAGGTGTAGGACTTAGAAGATTAAAAGATATGAGAACAGTGCACACCCTTAAACAAGCTTGGAGAATTATCAATGGAAAAGGTCTTTGGGGGAAATGGATGAGCAAAAGATACATTAAAGGAAACTTTTGGAAAATGGACATAGATAATAACGCTTCAGCAAATTGGAAAGCAATAATGAAAGTCAGACACATCTTAGCTTCAGTTTGTACTCGTGAAATAGCAAATAGAAGAGAAACTGACCTATGGAGAGATCCTTGGATGCAAGGAGAATCTCTGATTGACATTTTGGGATTACAGACTTTCTCTGACTTTGGATGCCCGAACAAAAGAGTTCAAGAGGTGATAAATAATAATATGTGGAATTTCTCCTCACTGCCAATAACCCAAAATAGAAAAGAAGATATATAATATATGCCAATATATAATGGCAGAGAAAAAGACTTATAGGTATGGAAGCCTACAGGCAATGAATTCACTTCCAAATCTACTTGGAACGAAATCAGCGAAAAAGAAAATAAAATTGCATGGAGTAAAATCATTTGGGACCATGTCAACAATCCGAAAATGGCATTCGCTGCCTACAAAGCGATAATGAGAAGATTAGCAACAAAAGATAAATTATCGAAATAGGGCTTAATAAATGAAACGGTCTTTGTATTATGTAATCAAGAGATCGAAACTCAGAAACACCTATTCTTCGAATGCTCTTTATCTAATTCGGTATGAAATATGTGCAACAACTTACTAAATCTAACACCGTACTCAACTAAACTAGAAGAACAGATCAATTACCTTACTTTATGGGATAATGGCGTAGACATCAAACCCAAATTGCACAAATTCGTCGTTACTGTAGCTGTATGGAACATTTGGAAGGAGAGGAATCGAAGAGTGTTCCAAAGCAAATAAAGAAATCATATAGAAGTCAGCAAGATTGCTATAGGAGACATGCGATTAACGCTGAAAAGAATCGAGAGAAAACAACTTACCCGGTGGGAACAAGGCGCAATTCATACTGTAGTAGCGGATTGGACTCCTCTATTGTCAGGAAACCAAGATACGAATCGCCAGAACTGGCCGCCATGATTTGCGAGCTGAAGGTTGAAAGAAGAAGTATGCGTTGTCTAATTTGGAAAGACTTCAGTTGTACTAAGTTATATTCACTTATCCATATGTTGTACTGGTCCTGTTTGGACCATTATTTTGGGCCGAAAATGCCTTAATAAAAGTTTACCTGTTTTAAAAAAAAAATATTCCTCAAATTTTCTAAGTATTAGAAATTCCTTGAAAAATCGACGGAGTCTCCTTTGTACGGAGCACCGTAAACAATATTACAAAAATGATTTATACAATATACGTCAACTACTAGGTTGGAAATACAATGTATATCATCATTTAATGCTTGAAAATTAATCCAAAAACATACCTTCCTTTTTAGCATTTTGAAGCGAGTTTGCACAAACTTATATATATTCTTTTTGCTCAAATATATTCCAATCCGCTTTTCACCTGTACTTAACTTAAGTAGATGATATTAGTTCATGTTCATAAATAAGAAGTGTTATGCTTAACTATTGAGAGAAATAGATCAATTTCATTTCAGACCTGCTGTAAAGAAGACATGATTTGACCCAGCAAACAACCAAGTCTGAATTTTTTTAAATGAAAGTTGTTTTACTTATTCTATGAATTCCAGCAATATAAAGTTCATAAAAATCGGATTTATGGTTTGAAAGTTATGTTAAATTTACTCTCATCTTAATCTTAGAGAATTTTGTAATAGAGTAGAACTACCTATCCATTTTCAAACCCATTTTAGACTCAGTAAAAAGAAAAATATTTTAAAGTGGTAAAAAGAAATTTTATAGCTTGCTGAAAGTTCTTTCATTTGCAAAAATATTGAACTCGTTTGGAGTTAAAAATCTCAAGTTATCGCTGTTTTAGTACAACACTTTTTCAAACAAAACTTCAGATTTTAAGCCAATTTAAAATTTGAATTTTACCCAAACCATTTTAAGCTCAAACTATATTTTTAAATAAGCTTTTTGCTAAATCATTTATTAAATGATTTTCTTTTTCCCTGGAAAGCTAAGACATACAAAATTATGATCAACTTATGTAATCATAAAAAAACAATTCATTAAGTAGGAATATTTTCATTACTTTCCAAAATCTAGCATTAAAAGCAATTAACTATAAAAACCCATTTTAGAAGAGTTTTATCAAGAGATGATTATTGATTATCCACCAAAATAAATTTTTGTGATATATAAAGTTTAAAATTATTCTTACAATTCAAAATGATTATACTAATAGAATTGTTCATTTATCAAACAATCAAAATTCACATTTCCACTTGTCAAAAATTAAATTCCCATCTAATTATCAATATAAAAATAATTAAAGTTGATAATTAATTCAAATTTGTTTTCAAAATAATTTTTTGCAATTTCAAACCCATAAGTTTTAATACCATTTAAGTTTAAAACAAAAACTAGCTCAAAAATTTATACAAAATGTTCGAAACTAACACTTCTTTATTTTCTCTTAAGATAGAGTTTTATATATGTCCTCTACCATTACTCAAATAGCTAAGTGTCAAAACAATTTTTCTATTGTCATCATTAATAACTTGTACCAAAATATTCAACTAATATTTTAATTTTTCAAACCAAAGTATTCTTTTTCCTTAAATACATCATTTTATTAATCGAAACATCAAACGATATTTTATTCTAATTAAGACATCCCCTTAATTAGAACATTCACTTTTACTTCTCCAAATTACCATATTCAATTTCTCAAATTTCAAATAATATAAGGGTATTTCCTTGCCACTAATTTATAGTGAATGACTCCATAGATTGGTTGCCGAGTTGATCAAATGATCAAAACTGTCTCGCCATTCATCCAACTCTCACTATAGTTCAATGGTTTCATTAAACATTTAAAATAAAGCTAATACTCCACCATATTAAAACTCAATTTACCATGTTTGACTGTCTCATCACAGCGTTTAGGAAATTCCTATCGATAACGTTGGCCAAACACATCGATTAAAATTCTTAGAGCACTAGACGGATAACCCAACACAAAATTTCATTTTCTTTAAAAAAATAAATACCTCATATATATATAATACTCAAAATATTCTTTTTTTCCCAAAAACAAAATCTAATTTCTCTTAGAAACATATCTTCAATTTTTGAAAAATTTGAAAACATAATTTATTACTTATTCTCAAAATCAAGAACACAAATAGAGCTCATCGAGATATTCCCAGAATACTCGATCCTCAAGATTGATGGAATAAACTAAAGCGTTCATTATTTCGAACGGTATAATGTACCACTCACAAGACTCATGACGAGTGCGAAATGCGGTAAGAGTAACGCTATCCTCTATGACTCGTAGCTCATGAAAACTCGATGTGAGGTCAAGCTAAGGAATGACCCTAACACCATCTCAATAAATTACAAAGAGATTGATAAGATATAAGACTAAGGACAAGATATGTTCTCAAATGAGAAGAAGAACACAAATAACACATCATTACTTCGGATGACGTAACATCACAGAGTATACCATCAATCGAGTACCCTAAGAGGATATCTCAAAAAGATAACAAAATGACAATATTGGTTAAATTCAGTGAACAACATCATTCCTTTTGAACATCCTCGTGGAAGGATGTCCGAAACGATAAGAATCAGAAAAGAGGTTAATATAATACTCGATTGCCCGATTGGGTGTTACACCCGAATGGACTCATAGAAATCAATCGAGTCACAATGACTGAAATTCAAGATATATTATCAACTTCTCGATACTCAAGAGTGAATACAGAGATTTTGGAATCATCATTACATACCAAAGAATAAGAACAACAAATCGACTAAATTAGGATACAAAAATATAGTATCCTATGAATCGCAGTTTGCGGCTTGATATTACGCAAGCCACTCCATCTCAAATCATTCCAAGCTCTAGATAGAAAATGGCATGCTAATTCGCATGAAAAGATATGATATAAGCAACAATCCCAAATCCTCATACATCATATCAAATATTTTGGATCTACTCAATACGATTCGCAATCCTCACAAAAGAACAAGACAAGGACATCCAAAAGCATCAAAAACTCCTCCGATACTGATGGGTGTCATGTACCCGTATTGAAGAGGACTCAAATAAAACAATTACGATTAGGATTTCTCCTAAGATAAGATGTCATCAATTCTATTTTGGAATACTACGAAATAAAATTAGTCCTAGGCATATCCCAAACTTCAATCTCAAAGGAAACGATAATTAAGGAATTTGTAACACTTGTATTATACTTGGATATATCGTAATAAATGCTTCTGTTCTCTGTTTATCCTATTTTGTTCCGAACTCAGCTCTAATACCAAGCTATGATGCCCTACCTCAAGATCCACAATAACAACGAGTACTACTGGATGATACCGTCTGCTAATGCAGAGAATAGGATTGGTTAGCAGCGACCATCTATAGTCTTGTCTTAAATATCTATTGAATACGTCGATTAGCAGTCTATATTTTTTTTCTTTGATATCTCAAGTGGATCGACATATCCAATAAATACTTAATACAAAACTACAGGTGGCTATAGGATCTATCAGAACAAAATACAACAACTCGAATGCATAACACACCACGGGACAACAAACAGACACACACACACACACATATATATACCGATACATCCCAATACAATACAAATAATACATCATAAGAGGTATGACGACCGCAATGTACACACGAATCAAAATAATATACATATCTGAGTAGTGACAAAAAGACTACAACAAAAAGGGCTAGCAGATAAGTCCATGCGGAAGTAGAATAAGCTAAGTCTATAAAGGTACCTAACCTGAAACACCTCGGTCTTCCCAATTATAAAATACACAGGTCAGTCTAGCTAAACATATCAGTTTATAAGGATAAGCAGCAATAGATGCATAAGGATAAGGGTAGTGTTCTTCTTAAACAAGAAGGAACAATATTGAGTTTAAGCATGAGTACAATTATGGTATGGTTACTTTAAGTGATGGGATGATATCACTTACACCAACATATAATCTCAAAATAGATAAGTCAATCCATAAAATGCTAAAGATAGCAAGCCTCATATCATCAGCATATCACAAATCATTAATAGTGGTTTAGGGAAAACATAACCCCTAAAAAGGGGAAACCCTAAACCCACTATATCGGCAAAATCAAAGAAATCTCAAAGAAATCACCATCTCAAAAATATGCCATAAGGCAATCAAATATAACTCTCCAACATAGGATAATATAATACCAAATAAACACCAAAAGGAAAATCTCATATAACGCAAGTGTAGGCAACTCAAGTCTTAAAAGTAGAACACCAAATAGTTCAAATTCCCGAAATGTAATTGCTACAAATATATCAAATGATTCAAAGGACCTAATCCAAAAAGGGCGATACACTAGGGAAAATAGTCAAAGAAATTATCTCAAAAGTATTTGTATGTGCATGTGGCCAAAGCCTTGCCAAGTACTGTTATCTCAAATAGGTACCTCATCCGAAGGAAAAACGTCACAATGACAAATATGACACAATGGCAAATACGCCGCAATGGCAAATACGCCGCAACGGAAAATACGCCGTAATGGCAAAGGTCTCGAAGATAAATACGCCGCAATGGCGAACATCGCAATGGCAATGACCCGAAGGTCCAGTACTGGCGCACCGCAATGGCAAATGTGTCACAAATTCTCAGATAGGAACCTAAACAGTGTTAACGTGTGTCGCATACCACACGTTCGCACTAGATGGTTTACCAACCGCTGGTAAATTTCACACTCAAGGCAGTAAAAAGTTTACCTCATCTCATCAGTAAACTTGACCTGAAGGTCAAAACGATCAAAAAGACAAGTTGAGAATTAACCGATAATATAAACGCATGTGTCCCATACCACATGTTTTACCAAATCGTTTAATTTTCCTTGTCATTCGCTCGAATGGTGCAAAAATGTGTATTATATAAATAAAATAATTTACTTGAGAAAATAAGCTTTTAAAAACAATTTCTGAAATCGTATTTGGAATCAAACGTTGAAAATTCCCTTATTATAGAGAATATATAGACTGTATAGCTCAAAAATAATTTAAAAATATTATATGATTATTTTTTTAAATGCCAATTTATTTTAAAAATTATTTCAAAATCGTTTGAAGAAAACCGTGCTCGAAAACAACGAATAACAAAGAAGATACCTCAAAATCGATAACTCGAATTCAATTCAAATTCAACTCAAAATCAATTCAAATTTGAATTTAAAATTCTCCAAATTTAGCTAGCCTATTGATAGGCATCATAGCTCTCTATACATCACAAAAACGACATCAAAATCAAGTGAAGAGGAGAGCAAAACAATAAAATCAAGCACCATGATTACATAGCACAAGAGAAAAGGAGCTACAGGAAATAAGTGCCTTAGAGGTTGACATGCAGGCCGACCTCCTTCCCCTCTAGTCGACCCCTAGGTCGACATACATGTCGACCTAGGGTACATACTTTGCCCAGTAAATTTTTCCAGCCTCGACCTGATTTTCAGGCACTAGTTTGTCATATCAAATGAAGATTAAATGCTACGAAATTTGACATGCATGTAATACAACATCTAAGCTAACAAATGAAAGAAATATGGCAACATTTTATTGTCAGAATCTCAAGTTACAGTCATTCAAAGAGACAACTTAAAGCTCTTTTCATAGAGAAGTAAAGTATAAACAGAAAACGGTTACGGTAACTCGTTTTTCACAGAATCAAGCAAATTTTCTCTTAGATTTGCTAGAGATTGTGAGTTAACAAACTCACCTTGCTGTTAGAGATGATCAAACATCGAATTTGTGTTGAATGAGGCAAGCTTCGAGGGGATCCTAACTTCAAATAACCCACACAGACTTAAAACAATACATGCAAGAAGGAGATAACCGTAAATTAGAAATACCTACTTCTAAAAATAGGAATTTGAGGAAATTGTAAAGTTTTGGAGTGAGATTGCCTTTCAATTATACTCTAACTTGATAAAATTCTCAGTTGTTGAACTAATTTGAAGGAAGAGCTTGAAATGTGTAAAAAGGTAGAGATGGGTTTCATTTCTACTCTTAGGTTAGAAGAAGAAGATGAGAAAAAAATAAACGTACAAGTAAAATATTTTTCTGCTTTCCTCACTACTGGTTTAGGCTAAATGGGCTTTAGACCCAAATTAGAAGTGGCCTAAATTAATTACTTAACAAATACTCAAATGCATTTCTATATGCACTGTTTTACAAAAGAAAAACCATTTTATTTTTAGTTTACACACATGGAAAATGTATAAACTTACACATTAATAAAATAAGACATTTTATAATATATAAAAAGATAAATTTTATTTTTAAAAAATTATTTTTATTAAAAACCTTAATTTACAAAAATTCACTATTTACTAAATAAATGAATAAGACTTTGATTTTAGCTTCTAAAATTCAACAAAAATACCTTTCTCACTTAGAAAAATACTCTAAACCATTTCCAATCGTAATTTATGGCCAAAACATGCTTTAAACCAAATCCCATCTTTTTACTTAACTAAACGCACTTTAAAAATCAAATACTTCATTTAAAAACTATTAAAAGAAGTAATTGGCAATAATTAATAAAATTATTGCATTTTCTCTAAATAAAGATCATTTTCCATCATTACTAACCCAAATAAATGAAATAAAGTTTCAAACTTTATTTTTCACATTTTATTTTCAAAATTCATTATTTATTCAAAATAAACAAATAAAATTTCGAATTTTATTTTAATTTGCAATATTAAATTATAACTACCATTATAATTTTATATTAACAGGTAATCTCAAAAACCAGGGTTGTTACACCTTTCCTCTATATTCTCTTTGGGGATTTTCCACTTAGCCTACTTCCTATCGTGGATAGGGCTCCACGCACCACCCCGTCCATGTTTTGTAGTAATCTCTATATGGGTTAACAAGCCTCGCTCTATCAAACAAAATAACAAGCAAATCTAACAGTGCATAACCTAACTGAGTCGACCCTAGCAAGCGACCTCATCCAGTTAGATGTAACCCTGTCCTTCCATTAACCAGAAGGGACCGATGATGAACTCGCGACCTATGCAACCCTACCCCTTGTTTGGTACCATATGTGTTGCATAGAATCCGACCCCATCCACCACTTGTTTAGATTACCTAGTCCAATTAAGGCAATACCGCTTTAACAAATCTAAAGCAGGCTACTCTGACATGCATATGCAGCCTCAACATCGGCCTGATGTTCATTGTACACTATTGGGATTCAACCCAAGGTAATTAACATATGACTGTTTATGGAGCTTCTATTTCAAGCATAGTCCCGAGAGTATTCTTTCCTATATACGCAAGCCTATACTCTCCACAAGTCTTATGGTTGGATGTGTTTTTGCATTCCAATCTATTCGAATGACTTATGTCATTTACTTTATATAATTTATATATTAAATTATAATTAGTCGCACTGTCATTATCGCATATCTGAGGCTGCATATATACATATTTAATATTCGTGTATATTCATTCGGCTTTTGCCTCAACTTATTTTATATCCGAACCTAGGTCTTCATTTTATTATGCGTGTAAATTTTCTTCATCGAATACATTTACCGCTTCTTATTTCAGTTATCGATATCGTTGCTACTATCGTCATTAATATCAACTTAAATTTCTATTCCATTTCATATTCTATTCCTTTTTATTGTTGCCAATAACTTTACATTATCTGTTTCATTACTTCCCATCGTATTGGTACTTTTAGTTTATTCTCATCGTAACAACTCTTGGAATTTACTACATTTTAATATATTGGAACCAAACTTCTACTCAATATATGTTAACACGGTAAATTTTCATATCTTATCAAAAGAAGAGTTACTTGTGTTGTGTTTGTAATTACAAGGAATTGCTTTTCTAATTTCTCTTGAAATAATTAGTACAAAACATAGGAATTTTCCCTTGTTTTGTACATCTTTTTCTTTTTATTTTCATATGTGCATTCCTTGTTATTCTAGACGTTGCATTTTCATTTGTTTTAAACTTGATAATATGCAGAAATCTACTTGCAACATCTTTAGTTCCAATATATTAAATATCATAAAAAGGCCAAAAGTTCTCAATAGATTCTTATTTCTATTTTTATTCCTATAGCCAAATAAAAATAAATTCCTAATCATTACACATTATTTAAGATTTTACTTAGTCCATATCCATTGAATAAAAATAAGTTTCCTAATCATTATGCATTATTAAATTAATATCCCACGTAAAAATACAAATTCTAATCGTTACGCAATTCTAACCAATTTCATATAAAATTGCAACTTATTCATAACAAAAGTACATAATTTATCCATATAACTTCATAAACAAGATTAAATTCAACGGTTCATCTGTCGGAGATTAAATTGCAATTTAAATTAAGTTATCAGACATATAGGAATAGCTCTGCAACGATATAGTCTAATATTATATAAAAACATATAATATTCACATCCATCTTTCCAGATCTAAACTTTGTTATCTGTATTCTCCACCTTTGACTCTGCATTCCGATCCATAAATAACATTTTTATAAATCTACTAGAAAATGGATTAGAGAAAAGAGATTTAAATTTTATTTTGTTAATTAGATCAGATTTATAATTTGCCTTCGATGTAGTAACTTGGTTTGAACCTACTTTTTGTTCTCTGTCATTTCCTATTCGTTCTCCAAGTGTATTTTGCAATCTAAATCAGTTTCTATGTATTTGGAAATTTTGGGGGAGAAAACAATATGGCATAGCTTCCACGCTCATAAGAAAATCATGAGTTGGAAGTGAATCCCTAGATCCTAATTTAAAGAGGATTAAACCGGTGTTAGCTGTCGGATCAAGCCCTATTGAATCTGGGTCATACCGCCATAATTCTTTGTCGCTCACAAAAGTGTTCGGATCGACTGTTTCACCCTCGTGGTCAACCATCCATGGTCGACTTGGGCAGAGTCAAGGTCGACCTACATAGGTTATTTGTGCATTTTTAAGCATCGATTGATTTATTTGATTTGTTTCCATTTATTAATCAATTAACATTTACTCTTACCTTAATTTCAATTCTTAAATGTTAAGTAATAGTTAAGTTTAATGGTGTTTAATTGACGTTAATTAATTATCAGTTATTTATTTATTTATTTCAGGCTCTAAAAATTCAAACGTTAATAATTTTTTTGTTTGAACTCTTATCGAAAAAGTTTATATATGAAAGTTGATTGGAAAATTGCAATGAATCATAAGTTTCATAGCCAAATTCTGATATTTGTAAAAATTTCATTTTCACCTTTCATTATTTATTAGTTAATTTTATTTAAATTAATTTTCAAAAAAATCATGGGGTGTTACATCTTCTCCACTCTTCCTATCTATCAGTACATACCTCCAAATTAATACAGAAAGTGAGTCTAATTCACGATAGACTTAGGGGTTTGCTTTAGGGCCAATTTTGTAATTTTTTGTAAGTCATTAATTCTGTAATAAAATTCATCCGAAACAAATGGTGTCTATCTTCCTCTTATATTCTTGTTATATTGTGTTATATTAATTAATTATATAATTTAAGTATATTAGATTAAAAATTCTTAAATGATATGTTATGTAAAGGTTATTACAACGTGTTGTAAACATAAGAAATTTATCATAATAAAATAACATATTATTTTAAATAATCCTAGTTAAGATGTTTCAGGATATGATATTGATACGTCAATTAAGACTGGATTACATAACGCTCTCCATATATTAGGCAGTGTGTTACTCATGGTTGCTAAAGACACTAAAAGATTACGTACTAATTGATATTCGATAACTATGAAATGACCCACTAAAAAGTTTTTTGTTGGTTGATATAACCAAGGCCAAATAAGGAATCTCGAAATGAAGATGTTACACAGTTCTCTCCAATTGAGAATACTATTTAACTTTAATGTGGACATTCCACCTTGATATAGTTCAATCATGATAAGACATCCATCGAATGACCATAATTGGGTCTGCGTTGAAGCATTGAAAGTGAAGCGCTATTCAATAGAGAATTCATCTTCTTAGTTATATAAGGTAAGTGTCACGGTCAATGTTATTAAACTTAAAGTCAAAGCATTTGACCATATCAATATGGTTAATAATAATAGTTATTATTGAACGAAGTATTTTGTGTTTGGATTAATCAAGTTCAATGTGGAAGATACTGGAATTTTGACCAAAATCAAATTCCATAAGTCCTATAGCGATTTAGGTTTAATAAAGAAAATTGGTGTAAATAATCTTACTACTGAGTATTGCTTATAGTAGTAAAATAACACTTTTCCAAAAAGATGTTTATGCGATAAATTTAGCCAAAATATCCACCACTAGCTAAGGTGGTATGTGAACATTAGTAGTTCAATATCAATTGCTCACTGAATCTACAACTTTGAATCGTATAACCACTGTTGGAACCAAGCCAATCAAAACTGGGTGAAATAAATAGATTTGAAATTTTTTCCTATTTGGATCTATCGAACCTATGAAATCTAAAGAGATTTTAGGGCCAATCTAAAATGTGTTTTAAATAAAATTCTTTATTTTATTTAATTAGTTTGAATTTTTATATAGATTTAATTGTATGAGTGTATCAAATACACTTACGTGTGAATAGTTACACGTTAAAGTTAATTTTGAGAAGGAAACCTTTTGTTCCCTTATGTAAAACCTATGTAACTAATTAAGGGAAGAAATAACTTTAATTGGAAGAGAAACCTTCCATTTCTCTCTCTGATTAGATTAATGATTCATTAATTGCCATTGATGATCAATTTAAACATTTGTATATTACAAGTGCTGCATATAAGAAATGTGCATAATTAATAATTCCCTCTATATATGCCATGTTATCTATAAATATATTTTTTTACGAAAAACAACATTTATTATATATACAAACGCGCACAAAGATATATACACACACACACACACACATACATACATATATTCTTTTTTAACGTAAAGTTGGTTTTGGTTGTTTTACATGTTTAGAAGTAAAGCAAACAATTTAAAGCTAGTTTAAATTAACAGATAGTTAGAAATGAAAATTATAAGTTTCATGTGAGTTTATTTTGTGAAACATGAACTAAGAACATATACAAGCATGCATATTCATACATATATACTTACATACACACATACACACAAAGAGAGAGAGACATACACACACACACAAATATATATACACACACACATACTGTTAACACCACTCTGAACGACGACTCGAGTACTCGAAAGAAAAATGACCTAACGATCTAAAGCCTCCAACGAGTAAACGTGGTAACAGTTAGCGACCTAACGACCTAACGAATTAAGGAGCCAAGCGACCTAAAGGGTTAACACAGAAGCGACCTAATGAGATAAAGAGCGAGCGAGCTAACGAGGATGAAGTTCTATAGCGAGCTAACATGTGACGACCTAAGCGACCTAGCAATCAATACAAGATAGCAGTATATCGCAACAAAGGAGCTCAATGACCTAGAGACCTAGTAACTAAATGACCTACGCGACCTAGCGAGTTAATGACCTAGCGAGTTAACGACCTAGCGAGCCACAAGCTTCATATCGTTATGTCGCTTGGTTATAGGTCGAACCAGCACTAGTTCTCTGCTACTCCTACGACCAGCCTAGGTCGCTCCACTAGGTACCTCGACATGATTAAGTCACCAATCATTCTCCTCTAGGTCGCCCACGACCTACAACCTACCAGCCTGTTCAAGTGATCAAGTGCAACCATGATGAGCTGTAGCTCGTGTCCCCTAGGTCACTCACGACCTAGGACCTGCATCCAGATTTTCCCTATAAATACCCCACCTGCTCCAACTGAAGGGGGACTTTTGGATCATTTATGGAATGCCAATACTTTGCGGTTTTCTTGACTCCTTCAACACTTCAAACACCGAAGACGCTTCAACGAACTTTGAGAAAGATCTGACTCATTCGACATGAATTCAAAGACCTTTTCTACATTGAAGTTCTAGCTACTCGTCTTAATTGTGTTGTAATTGAAGAATCATTGAATAAGTTGTAATCAAATCGGCAATAAAAGAGATTAAATGGACGTAGGCTTGACTTTAAGCCGAACCACTATAGAAATGGTTGTCTCTTTACTATTTCTCTGCTATTTTCTGCTTATTTTCAGTTCTCGTACTAACGGATGGTACTTTCACTATACTATAACTTACACCGGGGTGTTAGCATACATTTTTAGCGTTAACAATTTTGGTGCTTTCACTGAGAATTGAACTCAGGGCGCTCTCATCATTGCTTCGCAAAGATTTGTTGAAAGACTTTCTCAAAGAACCAGAAGTCTATCTGAGATTATGGCTCCTGGAAGGAAAGGTGGATCTGCTAGATCTAGAAGTGCTTATGAGAATATCGCCACTTCTCCCGCGTCAGATCAAATAGCTCCTAGTGTTGGAATTACGAGGGCCTAATTGGACGCTGCAGTGTCTGGGTTGTATCAATAGATGGAAGCCCAGAACACTTTAATGTTGGACATGATAAATGCTTTACTTGGAGTAAACTGACAACCAGGAAATAATGAAGAAACCTTTGTAGAAGATGCTCATGATTCGCAAGAGAAAAGTGTTCCTCAAAGGGCAGCTGGCACCGCCGAAGGGTCACCTCCCCAGGCCGGAGGTTCACGGCCGCAGCCAACTCTTCACGAACGTTTGTCCAAGCAAACTTCCGAAAATGTAGCTGACGTCTGTCCCGCGGGGCCTCTAAACGATGGGGAATACCTCTCGGGAATGATTCGACAAATTATGAAAGAAAACATGCAAAGAAAAGAAGACGAGAATGAATGGGAGTTTGCTCCAAGCAAGACTCCTTTCACTGAAAGGATCCTGAAGGCCGAATTTCCAAAAAAGTTTGTTCCTCCCAGTATTCCAGCTTATCGGGGAACAAGCGATCCTAGCCAATTCTTATACAAGTATGACTGGCATATGACTGGTGCTAGAGCATCGGATGAGATCAAGTGCAGATATTTTCCGGTGTATTTGGAAGGAGTGGCTCTGCTTTGGTTCACGAAACTACCAGTTCGTTCTGTGGATCAATTCTCTAACCTCACTCGAAAATTCAAAGATCAATTCAGGTTATATACTTCAAAGTCCAAGAATATAATGTTACTATCCAGCCTCGAACAAGGCCCTGGAGAGCCTCTTAATTCTTTCTTAAACCGCTTCAATGTAGCCTTGGCTGAAGTTGACAACGCGGAGCCTCAGATGATTCTCACTTACTTGATGCGAGCTATAGACAAATCTAGTGAACTCGGGAAATGGCTAAAGATGAAAGAGCCAAATTCGCTTGAGAAATTCTACAAGAAGGCCGACGAGTTTATGCGCTTAGAGAGCCTTCTTGTGCCGGTAAAAGTAGTCGTGAACGAAGTTGAAAATAACAACGTTGCTTCTAACAAAAAGGAATCTGGTGGTTAGAAGAGGAAAAATGACGATGGAAGAAGCAAAAAGATGCGAAGAAAACTCGCTACTTTGAACCTTCATATTTTACTCCTTTAACCGATACTCCAGAAAATATCTTTTTCACAACCAATGATGTTCTTGAATACCCTAAACCACATAAGTTGAGGCTTGGGAAAAATGTTACACATAATGGAAGATTCTGTCGATTCCACAATCAACCCGGCCATGACACTAATGAATGTCGCCATCTAAAGAGTTTAATTGAGGAGCTATTAAGCCAGAATAAACTTCAACAATCTGTGAAGAGAAACATAAACGACCCAACCTCATCTACTCAGGGGAAACAAGTTCCTGCTTATCAATCTGGCTCAGGTGAGAGAGCCGCAGCGCAGGAGTCCGAGAGGCCTATCATTTATGTTATCGCAGGGGGTCCTCACCCAGCGGGCAGAAGTTGGGGTGAGATGGAAAGATACGCCCACGCTTTGAGATATGCCCCGGATTGTTCTATGTCAAGTCAAGAAAGAGTTTCAAACTAAAGGAGAAAATCTGCCTGCCTATATGTCAAAGGTCTGGGAGCGCCATATATCCCGGGAAGAGAACATAAAGGCGGATTCTCTGCACAATATTGAAGCTCTGGAAAAGTTCAATTATTGGGATTGGTCCCTGTAGAAGTCTTGTCAGATCCAAGTACTGATGAGATCCAATTCCGAGAGCCTGAAACAGCGAGCACTTGCGTCCATAGTTTACTTAAAAGCAATGCTTAAATTTGTAAAATGATTATGGATGTATCATTTTTGTATTGATTCACACTGATTTTACTATAAATCTTGTGTTCTTTACTAATGTAAAATGCCTATCTCATTTCGATGTGCATGTATCTTGAATATATTGCGAAAATGTCGATTTAATAATGCAGGCTATCAAAGCAAAGCTTACCTATTCAACACCTCACAAGGCCAGGCAATTCCTACAAATCACTCAACAAGCAAATGTCAAGCCACAAAAATTCCACATTCAATTCCTACATCAAAATTGCTTCTCACAAATAATTGGTGATTCCACCGGAGGGGCACCTACCCAAAGTGAAGGTTCCAGGCCCTTGCTAACTGATTGCGATCGTCTGTGCAAACGGGCATCCGGTCAAGTAGCTTGCGTCTGCCCCTTGGATTCACTTAACAATGAAATGCACTTCTCTGGAAAAAAGAAAACAACTTGCAAAGGAAAAGAACATGTGCTTGGACACGATAACGAGGAATCGCTGAAAGGCAGATGGTGGAAAGACATGGGCAAGCAGACAAAGAACAACCAAAATGGAATCTTGTGCCTCAACCAAAAGGTTGGTGGAACCACCAAAGGGGCACCTACCCAAAGTGAAGGTTCCAGGCCCTTGCTAGTTAATTGCGATCGTTTGTGCATACAAACATCCAGTTAGGTAGCTTGCGTCTGCTCCGTGGATCCACTTAACTGTGAGGTGCAACCTACCAGGCGAACAACAAAGCCCTCTTCGGAGGCAAAAGCACTCTATGGAGGCCATCTTCTCCTCACAAGAGGGAAGAGCCAAAAGCCCTCTTCGGAGGCCCTCTCCTCACAAGGGGGAAGAGCCAAAAGCCCACTTCGGAGGCCCTCTTCTCCTCACAAGGGGGAAGAGCCAAAACCCTCTTCAGAGGCAAAAGCCCTCTTCGGAGGCCTACTTCACAGAGTTGAAGTGCCGAAAGCCCTCCTCGGAGGCAAAAGCCCTCTTCGGAGGCACACTTCACCCAGTTAGAATGTAAAAGCCCTCTTCGGAGGCACGCTTCCCCGCGTACAGGGAAAAAACAAAAAGCCCTCTCCAGAGGCATAAATAAAAGCCATCTTCGGAGGCACGCTTCCCCGCGTACATGGAAAAAAAAGCCCTCTCCAGTGGCACAAACAAAAAGTCCTCTCTAGAGGCACGAACAAAAAACCCTCTTCGGAGGCATAAGCAAATCAAATCCCTCTTCGGAGGCCCACTTCACCGCGTAGGGGAATCCACTTCTCAAAAATAAGAGTGACCATCTTCGAAAGTGAAGTGTAAAAACTTTTTCAACAAAAAAGAAAGAAAACTTCTCCAATACAAAGCACACTCTACTAGAGTAGAATAATATTTCCACAAAATAAAAGAAGTATTCTCCAAAGTAAGAGTACAAATCTTCTCAAAGTGGAAAAATTATTCTCCAAAGTAAGAGTACAAATCTTCTCAAAGTGGAAGAACTATTCTCCAAAATAAGAGTACAAATCTTCTTAAAGTGGAAGAATTGTTCTCCAAAGTAAGAGTACAAGTTTTCTCAAAATAAATTGTAATAAGCCATGTATAGGGGCAATACAATATAGCTACATTAATAAAAGCAATGCTCAAGCAACATACCACAAGCTTATTGCAATATCACACAAAGAAAATGCAGAAACTTGTGCGAAAATAAGGAATAAATGCATTCACAAATACAGTCAAAAGATTGTACAAGCAAAAAGAATCATTTTATTCCATACTATAAATTTTTTATACATGTGCAGGTTTCAAAAAGCGGGGGCCGGTATCCGCATAATCTCCGGTCAATACAAGCCTTTATATACAAGCAAAAAGCAAAACAAGAAGGGTAAAGCAAGACTTGTTATTTCTTCTTCCCGCCACCTTTAGAGCCCTCGCCTGGCCTAATGGCTAGCTTTTGAAGCCGGCCTGAACGAGTTGGGGGAGAAGGAGAAAGAGGTACAACTGGGTCTACTTCCGCTTTCTCTTCACTAGCAGAAGTGCTCTTCTTTTTCTTCTTCGAAGTTGTGCGATTCCCCTTCTTCCTTGAAGAAGACTCGCTACCTGGAGTGATAAGGTCAGACAACTTTGTGTCGTCAGCATAAAAATTTTCCGGGGTCCTTTCACCTTCTTCAATTTCCTCAGCCTTCTGCTCTTGTGAAGCGGCCGGGTCATCCAAGCCTTGAAGAGCTTCTATTTGTTCTTCTTGCGACCCCGGTTGAGAAGCATAAGGAGTGATCTGAAGAGATGGAGGTAGAACAACTGGAAGAGGAGAAGTCTGTGCAGCATTTGGCGTTTTCACTACAGGAGAAGAGAAGTTAAAATCAGTATTCCTCGTAAAAAAAGGAGATAGTGGCGCATCAAGGCTTAAGTAATAATCAAAAAGTTCATCAAGCTCATGTGAAGCGAACAAGTAGTCCACTCGAGCTAGATCATTGTTGAAGTTACCTGGAGACGTGGGCTCTATCACGTCGATTATGAAATCTTGGGCTTCAATGTTTTCCTGGGACTCGGTGTGGGCGGTTGTAATTCCGGTCTCGGCTTTGGCTGGAGGCAGAGAATGAGAGCTAGAGCCAGTAATATCGACGTCAACCGAAGCCGAAGGACGAGTCGGGTCAGTCAAAAGTGCCTTCCCTGAGTGCTCTCCTTCCGCCGCTTCGGCTCGTGCTTTGGCGAGTTGTTCTTTCCCTTTGACAAGGGCGGCTTGACCTTCATCGTCCAAAAAATGAGCCTCAAGACCCTCCTCAGCATAACCGGCACCTTTAAGCATTTCAACCGCTGCTTCCCACACTTCCGCCAAGGTAATTTCATACTTTGGCCCAAAAAATCAGAGATTGCCATGCCCCAAGACGCTGTGAATGTAAAACTCAAATAAAGTAGAACTGACGTTGGCCTTCGTCTCTTCATGAGATTGTTCAGCTGCTGCTTTTCCAGCAATAGCCTCGTCGCGCTCTTTTTCAACTTTAGAAAGCTGAGCTTTTAACATTTCAATCTCCAAGTCTTAGGAGCTAGTCTTTTGCCATAGTTGAACAACATCACTGCGCTATCCTTCCATAATTCTCTGTTGTGCCTCCAGTCTAGCCTCAGCATCTCGTTGACTAGCATGGGCATCTCTTACATGCTTTTGAAGCACCTCTTCCTTTTGAGTAAAAGAAGTGGAAGAGGTAGCAAGTTCAACTTTAAGTTGCTCGACTTCAGCTTCGAGTTTCTCATTATATGCAGTGATGTTCTTCATTTCCGTGTCGTGCTGGTCGAGAACTTTTTTCCATTCAGGTTTGTCACTCTCCATGGTTAGCATAGCTTTGAGATTTAAACGGTTCACTCATTGAAGCTCATCGACTAGCTTTTGCCACCCGGACATTCTTTCAATGTCAAGCCTAACAGCATCAAGATTTCTTAACATAGCCTGTTTATCAATAGGGACCAAGTCAAAGTCAAAGCGTACTCCTTTTAAACACCAGTTTGGAAACCGGCTTTGGAGTGCAGGCGGGGCATTCTCAACTTGATATGCAGGCCTATCATGATTGTCTGAATCTCAGTTCTTTTGAGTGCAGGGGAACTAGAAGGGATGTCCAGAGAAATAGAAGTAGCAGGCACTTTGGAAATTTCAGATGAATATTTTTCGCTAGGCTTGGCCCGCTTGCTGGACCCTCCAGCTTCAAAACTCTTTCCCTTATCATCGTGTGACTTTCTTTTATGGGAGTCATCGTCCCTTTGGTGGGAGTCATGACGGTCATCTCTTCTTCCATATCGCTCCTCATAAGCCTGCCTCTCACGGGCTTTTCTGGCAGCTCTTTCCTCATCGGTTTCTCTGGGGCAGGAAAATAACGTCTGGGGTCGTAGGAATCGTGCCTCCCATAGCGTTGAAAGTCGTTGTAGTACGAACCACTTCGTCCCATTGGAGAACCTGAAAGTGAAAAAGAGACAACTTTAGAAATCTTCGAAACAAAGAAGCTAAGTACACATAATTGCCAAAATCCTAAGTGTGTGTGATGTGCGGACTACACACGTCGAGCTACAAACCACTCTTCAGCTTGGGAGTAATGTCGACTTTTGCAACAGGCATCAACTCTTGGGTTGACAAAGTTGGTCGCAAGGTGGATGTCACTTCGACTGCTGGAGAAACAAGTTTAGAAGCAGTGGTATCATCTTTGAAGAGCTCATGTGAAGTCACCGCTAGGTCGCTTAGCCCTCCGAAAATGTCATCACCATCATGCCCAGCGGAACTCTTTTTCTCAGTTCCCTCATCAGCAGCCTTCCCGGAATGTTGTGGAAGTTCTTCTTCTTCGATAACCGGGGGAAGTGTAAACTTGCCAGATGACCCTGCACCGTCAACAGGAGTAGAATATTTCACCAGTGAGGCCTCTGCAATAAGTTCCTTCGGTGCAAGTTCCTTTGCGAAAACTGAGGCATCTGACGTCTCTTCTTGAGAACCGAGGGCATCACAAAGCTGAGTGAATCTAGAAGAGTGCAAAAGTCCGAATTGATACAAAAATTCGTCCTTCAGCAAGAACTTAATGCTTCTCTCCTCAACTGCCACGACATTTAGTCTTTCAAAATTTGACTTATGGCTGGAATCTTTAGAAGGAGGAGGAAGTGTTGTAGAAGTAAAGAATGAAGTTAGCGCTTGACAACCTGGATTTTGAAAAGCTCAGAAGAGGAAAGAATGGGGATAAGCAATCTTACTTCCTACTCTCCAGATGCCATAGAATCCCGGAGGGCAACGAACAAAGAAAAATTGATTCAGAAACCCGTGGCCGCTTTCAGGAAGATCGGTAATCAGTTTACGATTTCTTGCACTCCTCACAAGTGTAATAGAAGGATGATCTTTGTTCTTCGCAAATGTGCACAAATAGCAAATCTCTTCAAAGCTCGGAAGACGGTCGAGCGTCCTCCTGAACAGTACACACAAGCCCATCAAGATGGCTTAGCCATCATGGTGTAACTGGAAAGAAGAGATAGTTAATCGAAGAAGGAGCATTTGAAGAAAATCATTGAAGGGGGGAATAGCTCCGTTCAGGTACATTTGATGGTTAACTACAATAAAGCCAAGAGGTGGCCTGTCAGCAGTATCATTTGCACCAGGAAGCAGGGCGTCTGCTTCAGCAATACCAAACTGAATGCATAATTGGCTGAAAACTCGTTGATTCAGAGTGGTTGAAGTTCCTTCCGAGGGATTATCCAAGAGGTTAGCTATTGGAAAGACCTCTTCAGCTTGCCGTACTATCTCTTCTTGTTGAGAAGTCATTCTACACAAGGAACTGGATATTCAAATATGAAGGTGCATGTTTCTTAAAAGCGTGTGAAGTGTTGTGCAGAACTACTGAAATAATAAGTAAATAAAATAAAATTTGAAATGGTACTGATTGATGCATGTCAATTCAGGAAAGTTCAAGACTTGTTATTAAATCAAAGTTAAGTGTAGTATCAATGCAGAT
Source organism: Allium cepa (assembly GCA_030765085.1). Taxonomy (NCBI): domain Eukaryota; kingdom Viridiplantae; phylum Streptophyta; class Magnoliopsida; order Asparagales; family Amaryllidaceae; genus Allium; species Allium cepa. The sequence goes on from CM060941.1 coordinate 1,052,385,346, forward strand.
GACATCCAGCAATAAGCAGCTATAACTGTATGAATTTTGCGTTGATGCTTCATTTAGTCAGTTAATTTACAACACTTTATCTTTAATTAGATTCATACTATTTTACTTAATTAAAATGTTGTTTCTTTGATCTAATCCATCACTCGATGTGGGCAGTCGATGATGAGTATATTCGCCACATTTTTCTGCAAATGTTGTGTTCAACAGGTTGTTAGTTTAAAAGTTAATTCAATCTATGGAAAAATGCAACATGTTCAAGCAGTTTATCCGGGCAGTTCAAGTTGAAGATTCAATTAAGTGTTGTCAAATTTTACAAGTGATCAAGTCCAAACTGCTTAGCATAAGTAGAGCCTCCTTAAGTCGCTCTGTTCATGTCAAGGGGTTCATAAATCATGCTCCTATGAGTTAAGGCTACACTATAGAATAAGGCATAAGGCATTGAGTCAAGACAAGGCAAGAATGTTTCAGTGTTAGCTCGTTCGGGTGTGTCCGCGACCTAAAGCTTATGTCGCAAAAGGTTAAGTCGCAAGTTCGAAAGTCATTCAGCTTCCCTTAGGTCGCAGGCACTTAGGTCGTTCGATTCATTAGGTCGTTCGAATCATTGGGTCGCTCAACTCACTAGATTGCTGTTGAAGTAGCTCGGAAGTACCAAACTTTCACCCATCAAAAAACCCTAAAGCCTATTCTCTATTCACACTTTGCCACGCGTCCACCGCCCTTGCATCATCAGAAGCATCACGGCTTAACCTAAAACCCTCTAACCCGTTAACCACAAATCCCTTCGTCTCCTCCAATCGTTTAAGGCCTCATCTTCTTCTCTGAATCTCCAGGAAACATCATCAAACTCGAACACACACCACGCAACTCTGAGAAATCATAGGCCGATCCGTTTTTAAAGCAATTACAAACAGTTCAATGGTGATCGGAGGGCGAATCAGGAGGAAATCTTACGGCGAGGTAATAAAAACCGTGTGAAAGTGATTACGAGGAAATTGATGGCAGATACAATGAAGAGGTAATCGATTTACCTAGGATTGTTGTTAGGAATAATGATCAAAGCAACAAGGGGTTTCGCTTTGAGGATTCTTGAGCTCAAGAATGGAAATGGCGGCAGAGTACAAGCAGTGAAATGCGGAGGAAGAAACGAGCTAATGGATTATATAGGGGAAGAAAAGAAGGCGTATCGGCACACGAGTTAGCGAGATTGTTAAGTCGCCCACAACCTAGAGTAGTTAGATCGAAGCACATGACCTATAACATAGGCGTATACTTCGAGGGGCAAGTGTTAACACCACTCTGAACGGCGACTCAAGTACTCGAAAGAAAAATGACCTAACGATCTAAAGCCTCCAGCGAGTTAACGTGGTAACAGTTAGCGACCTAACGAATTAAGGAGCCAAGCGACCTAACGGGTTAACACACAAGCGACCTAATGAGATAAAGTGCGAGCGAGCTAACGAGGATGAAGTTCTACAGCGAGCTAACAGTGACGATCTAAGCGACCTAGCAATCAATACAAGACAACAGTATATCGCAATAGAGGAGCTCAGCGACCTAGCGACCTAGTAACTAAATGACCTATGCGACCTAGCGAGTTAACAACCTAGCGAGTTAACGACCTAGCGAGTTAACGACCTAGCGAGCCACAAGCTTCATATCATTATGTCGCTTGGTTATAGGTCGAACCAGCACTAGATTGCTGCTACTCCTACGACCAGCCTAGGTCACTCCACTAGGTACCTCAACATGATTAAGTCGCCAATCATTCTCCCCTAGGTCGCCCACGACCTACAACCTACCAGCCTGTTCAAGTGATCAAGTGCAACCATAATGAGCCGTAGCTTGTGTCCCCTAGGTCGCTCACGACCTAGGACCTGCATCCAGATTTTCCCTATAAATACCCCGCCCGCTCCAACTGAAGGGGGACTTTTGGATCATTTCTGGAACGCCAATACATTGCTATTTTCTCGACTCCTTCAACACTTCAAACACCGAAGATGCTTCAACGAACTTTGAGAAATATCTGACTCATTCAACATGAATTCAAAGACCTTTTCTACATTAAAGTTCTAGCTACTCGTCTTAATTGTGTTGTAGTTGAAGAATCATTGAATAAGTTGTAATCAAATCGGCAATAAAAGAGATTAAGTGGACGTAGGCTTGACTTTAAGCCGAACCACTATAAAAACTGTTGTCTGTTTACTATTTCTCTGCTATTTTCTGCTTATTTTCAATTCCCATACTAACGGGTGGTGCTTTCACTATACTACAACTTACACCGGGGTGTTAGCGTACATTTTTAGCGTTAACACATACAATAATTGAATCACCGTTTTAAATTTATAAAAAAGTGTAACATATATATTAGTTAAGAGTATATAAACATTCAGTCAAAATAACAATCTTAGATCTAATTGTTCACTTAAAATAAAAGTTTAAAGATTTAACCAAAAAATCCATATGTAAATCTTAAAATGAATTAACTTTTATTCTTATGTAAATAATGGCCAAAGTTGTTTCAAAGTTACTTATAACATGTGTATCCGATTCCCAAACTAGTAGTATAAAATTTAAATCAATTAATTAAAAAAAATTCAATACAAAATATTGTTCAAACAATAATTTCTAAAACAGAAAAGAATCAGACAACCAAGCACATATAAATTCATGGAAATAGGATTCAAAATATAAACTAAACATACAATATGAACAAAAGAACAAAAGGGGTGATGGATCGAATAATATTTACTTAAATAAACATATACTATTAGGGAATGAAAAACATGTGCAGATCTGAGTTGAATCAATACAAACGTGCTTTTAATCGAGATAAGGGGTTTCAGTTCACATGTTTAAAATAATCAATTAGACACATAATGAATCATTCAAATCCAAACATATGAATGATAAAACATATAATAAATAAACTAGAGAATCGCCTTAGGAGGTTGCCTATAAATCACACCTGAACGATGAATAAGGTGCTTTTAAATCCATAAATTGTCTTTGTATTTGTAAAGCTCAAGTAGCAAAACAACCTTTTTTTTGTTCGACTTCTATTTTTGGAAGTTTTTAACTTAGAGGACATTAAAATTTCGGCCATTCCTTTATGTCACAGAGAGAGATTGGCCTTCTTACTAAATGAATGAATGTTTGTTTTAAGAAAGTAATAAAGAAGAGAATCAATGTTTGAGATTTTTTCCTCTTCCTTTTATTGATTTCTTGCTCTTTCAAATCCAACTTGAAACCTCCCAATTCTTTCTTTGGCTAGGCATTGCAAGGTGCAAATGGGCCTAAAAAACTTACAAACGAATCTTGAATTCTTTCCATTTAAATCTAATCTAAATGATATCGTATATCGATATTATATGCATAACTTTTTATTTATATACATTTCATCAATTACCAATGGTATTCAAAATTCAGTAATAAATATTTCATAAATGTTAATTAATTTACAGCAATTATAGATTAATTAAATCTTATGGTTTATTCGAAGTATTCATCATTACGGTTGTGCGACTCAAAGATGTAAATACAATCAGTGATTATTATCGAACAATTCAAATATTAACATTCACACGTTACCTTATCTAGTGGTGTGAAATTTTGGTTGAATTTCTCACTTACACATTATTTTGGTAAAATCCAATTTTTCCTAGCATAAGCGGTACCTGGTAGTGATGATTATTTGTACAAATTCTCTTCGTCAAAACTATATCACATTAGAACTTATGGAATTTTTCCTTGGTCAAAATTCCAACATAACAAAATTCAACTTTGTAAGTGAAGTGAAAACACAAAATCTTGTTCAGCAATAATAGTTATTATTGATCGTACTGCTATAGAGCTAGAGACTTTGACTTTAAGTTGACTCAGGTTGACCCTATGATCTAGTAACCCCACATAACTAAAGAGATGAATTCTTTCTTGAATAGTGTATCACTTCAGTGCTTCCACTCGACCCAACTATAGTTGTTCGATTGACGTCATGTTCATGATTTAACTACAATCAAAGCAAAGTTTTCATGTTAAAGATCGACAATATTCTCAAGTTGAAGGAACCGTGTAAAATTATCGCATTGATATTTGTTATTTGACCTTAGTCATATTAACCAAAAGAAAAATATCGAGTGAGTGTACGCATAGTTATCCAATAACTATCATTACAAAACCTCTTGGTGCCCCAATCAGCCATGACCATACATTGTCCAATGTTTGGAGAGCGTTACGTACTCTAGTCTCAAAGGATGAGTTGATATTCAACCTCGATACACCTTGACTAGGAATATTTAAAATGGTATACTTATTTTATTGTGATAAATGACTCATGATTACATAGCATTGTAACTACTGTCACACAACGTACCATTTATGGATTGTCTATATTACATATATTAGCACTAAGTCAACCCGTAATGGAAGAAATGAGTGAATTTCAAAAATATTTACCATTTTGGATCTTTATTGGGCATATATAGTATAATTTATTTGGAGCATTTCTAAATTATTTTTAAATAAAATCATTATTTTATTTAAAGTCATAATATACTTCAATATTATGTAATTAATGTCATATTATATGCATACATGCATCATATACATATATGTGTGTGTGCATGTGTCACGTTGCAATCCATGCAAGGTTTAACATACCCATGTGTAAGTGTTTGGATTTAGACTACAACAGACATGCTAGCTCATCTAGTATACAAATATATCGTGCAAATGTATGCTCATAAGCAAATATCTAGATGATATTTTAGTACTTGAATATTTCAGGATACATATAATTTAAGATCTATTTTAAATTTAGTTTTAATTTTATCTCTATATGAATATTTAATTATATATGTAATTATTATTCTTACCGAGAGTTCATCGGGTGTGAAAATGATTATATAAATTTTAAATTATATTTTAAGATATATTTATTTATCTTACAGATTTCTTTATGTAATTTGAACTAAATAATGTTTAAATAATTTATATATATATAGGTATATTAAAAATATATTTTTTATGCCAAAAAATAATTTAGGTGTAAAACTATCTATATGTTATTTTAAACATATTTTGAATAGTATATTGTTTAGTATTTAAATTATAAATTTATGTTAATCAAATAATGAATATTAAATTAATTTAAATAGAAAAAAAAAATCTTAAGTCATGAGTTTCAAGGCATGTATATGCAAAAGAACTAAAAATATATAAGCATATATACAAACAACCATTTCAAATGTGACATCATAATAGAATTTTCACTGGCTAACAATGCAAAATATGGTACATAAATCATTTAAATATTAGTATATAATTATAGATCTAATAATTACCTTTCATCATTGCTAAAGGTCTACACCTTGAAGGGTTGAAATAAACTCTCGATTCAGATTCCAATTCCGAAGGTGCTATCTCCCGAATTGTGTACCATTTACTACTGAATTGTGTTTATTTTAGTTTGATTTGAGCTTGAAAATGGAGAAGATGGAAGGATGAATATCGTCCATAGTTAGCGCTAATGGAGGCTTCAAAAGTTAGTAGAAAAATGAGGGTTATGATCTATTTATAGAGGGAGACCAGAGAGATACATTAGGATCCAGATCCACTTTTCTCTTTTACCCACTCTCTTCCCTTATCCTATTAAAACGCGAACCCATTCTACATCTCCAAGCTATCCCTTACCTGGTCTATTTATGGAAAAACACACAAGCTCCCATATAGGCTTAAAAACCATTTAAAGCCATTCAATATTTATCATATTTAAATACTATTTAAATGCATATCGATATCGTATATCGATTAATATATTTATAGCTATTATAAACATATTTATTAATATTGTTTAACAATTCTAAATATAATTTTATAACTAATATTTCAAAATATTAATTAATTTATAAGTATTATAAATTAACTATATCATGGGGTCAAAGGAGTATTCAGCGATTTGGTTGTGAGATTCTTTAGGTGTAAATTTGATCAGCGATCAATATTGAACTACTCAAATATTAACGTTCACACATCACTGCTAGTGGCGTGACATTTTGGCAAAATTTATAACTTACTTTGTTTTTCTATATCTAATTTTACTTTATTAAGCATTAACTGATTATGACTATTATTTACATAAATTCTCTTTGTCAAGACTATACCACTTTAGACTTATGGAATTTGGTTATGGTCAAAATACCAATATCATCCACATTCAACTCTGTAGTCCAAACACAAAATCCTTAATTCAATATAACAATTATTATTAACCAAACTCTTGCCAGACATTGACATTAAGTTGACTTCAGTTAACCATGATACTTACCACATATAACTGATGTAACGATCTCGAATTTCAATTTATTTTAAATTGGTAATTAAATTTATTTTTGATTTAAAATTGTGAAATTAGTTGGTGATAAATTTAAAAAAAAAGAATAAGTAATATATTTATTCACAACATATATAAGCTAGAAGCAGCATAACCAAATAACAAAGCAACAAAACAAATAAACTAGATGTGTACAAAATGTATATACGAGGTCAAGACAAACACAAACAAATAAATAATATACAAGTTGTAAACTAACACACATAGGCAAGCAACTTAGTATTCAAGTTCGAATAGCATGGCTAACAAAACCAAAGTGTGCAGGCTGAAAGTTTTAAAGGGGAATTAAAATATACTAATAGTGTACAAACAATATTTAATAAATATGAATGTGTAAATCTAGGCAAACATTTAATGCTAGCCATATCATCTCTCAGCCGAAGTTAACAAAGTAAAAGAAGAAAATATATACATTCAAGTACAAACAAGATATCTTTAAGTATGGTATAGGTATAGATTTGTACAAAGGCATTAAATACTAGCACAATATATTTTCTGTCAGCCGAACCAAGAAGTAAAATAAATAAATAAAGAAAGAAAACACCTTCAGCCTACAAACCTATTTTAATACCCTGTACAAACATGATGATATGGGCCTGCAAACTTCACATATACACCAACCTCCTTCATCAGATTGTTCACTTACAAAAAAAAAAAAGAGTAAAACTGAAATGAGCAACAACTTGAACAAAACCAAAGCAAATCTGGAATGATAACATCTCAAACTAAAGCAAACTTCAGTTTACAAATATCAAAACAAATCAATACAAACTCAACATCAAGTAGAAGGCTTGCATCAGCAAATTCAAAGCCTCTATTAACACAAAGAAGGCTCTGTTCTTCCTTTCTGTTGAAAACCAAGGTGAGTAACTTTTTTTTTTAAAGAATGAAGTTGTTATAAATGAATAGGTTGTATCTACCTCTATATGAATGCTTTGTGGAAATGATAGCATCTGTGAATATCAACTAGAAGTTTAACTTGTGTATATGATTTAAGTGTTATGTCTACATCTGTTCTTCCTCTCTGTTTACTTTACAGGGTCCAAACCAACAAAGAGAAAAAAATCCATTTCCTTGTTTCTAATCAATATCAAGTTTTGTTTTCAAAACAAAATAGTTGTGTTTTAGTATGAGTTAAAATATAAAAATGGTTTCGTGAAATAATAAATGCATATAAAGTAGAAAAATCAAATGTTACAGTAAAAACTTTAATCTCTGGAAATTTCGAATTTCACGAAATATTGATTCAAGTATATAACTTGAATCCTTACAGAAAATGATGATTTTTAACATGAATTTGAGGATTTTTAGTGGGATGTTGTAAGAGCAAATTGATGATGTTCGAATTAGGCCTTTTGATCGAATTCAGGCGACGTGTTGATCTGGAGGGGCCGAGCATTCTTCTGGTGATGGAGGTGCCATCGAAGGGTCGGGGAAAAATGGGGTCAGGTGGTCCGGTTGGTCGTGGTGGTGTGGGAATATGTTTTGTAAACCTAATTTTTACCCACGTGAGAAATTTGTGCACCGCTGTCTCGTGGAAGCACCGAGTGCCTCGGGGTTCTGGGGGATGGAAGGGATCGAGTTGACGCGTCGAAGGCCGGAGTTGTAGGCTGGCCAGTGGTCGGGGGTCGGAGAACATGGCGTTGCCAGGTTTTGGGGGGTTTTTGTTTTCGCGTGTTCCAGGTTTCGACCTGATGCTCATTGTTCGATTCGAAGGGAGGATGGAGGTTCTGATGGTCGAATATTTGCACGTGGGAGATCGTCGACTTGTTCGACGTAGTGGCGGTGCCGGAAGATCGCCAGCGGCGAAGTGCACGTGCACGAGCACTGTGTGTTCTGGGTATTTGGTTGCCTGGGAGGAACTAGAGTTTTTCTCGCGTCGCACTCGAGTGGATCGGGTCATTTACTCGAAGCAGGGTCAGGGGAAAACTCGGGTCAAATTCACGTTCCATGCTTCAAACCTGAAGACTGTTTTGTCTGGAAACTTTAAAACCAGATTTAATTTTTAAACCAAAGTTTAAAAAAATTGAGTTCAAATGAAAATGTAAAACATAAATTCAAGTTGAATTAAGATTTAGTGTGGACATAAATAAAGCTTTAAATTCAATTCGTTTTAATAATTTAAAATATAAAAAAAACAATTGAATGTATGAGAAAAATTTGAATTTAAAATCGATTAAAATTATAAAGTTAAATTGTAGTTATTTCAAATTCTTTTAATTTGAAATGGAATTTAAAAGTGAATTTGAAACAAAATGTTTTCAAAAGTGTTTGAGAAATGATAATTGAATCAATTATAAAAAAAATTATGATTTTATCTCAAAGATAATTAAGATTTAATGATTTCTATAGTTTCATTAAAATTTTAAGTTAAATTAATTAATGATTTGGATTTAATTAATTAAGAAGTAAATTAAGAAATGTTATTAGTTAATAAGGATAAATTAACTATGAATTATTAAGTAACAAAGTTAATGGGATAAATTTTGATAACAAATTAGATTTAATAAATTAAATCAATTGTAAATTGTTAATTACTTAATGAATGAAATTAAGGGGTTAATTACTAATTGTAATTAAATTTGGATATTTTGATTAAATTAATGATAAAGATAAATACGTAATTAATGATTTGTTATTATGAGATGATTGCTCAATGATAAGAAATTAAAGAGTAAATTTCTTGAAACAATTAATTAAGAAGTTAATTAATTATATAATTGGTTCAAAGGTCAATGTAATTAATATAATTGATTAAGAATAATTTAATTAATAAAAGAGTTTGATAAATTTATTTATATCAAATGATTTGAAATTAATAAATCAGGAATTGGATGATTAATTCATAAGTAATTGAATTAAATTGGAAATAAATTGAATTAATTAGGATTTAATAATAAATTAATCCTGCTTATAAATGATTATGAAATGCTTGACCTTAACTATGAATGATCGTATTATATGTGATGCCTTGAATTGATTATCCTATCTGATTTGTGATATTTTGTTCTGTAGATTGAGCTGTGTATATTTATTTGCATCTGTATATTATCTGTGAATCTGTGAATGGACGATAAGCGTTATAATTTATATCGCTTATCAATTACATTTCTGTGTTTTGATCTATGATGATTGAATGATGTTGCACTATTGTGTTAAACCCCTGGACCACACTTATACACACACAAATATGGATTTTACGAGGAAATCGATTAAGTCATAGATTTTTGAAAATAGTTTTGAATTTGAATTTTTAAATTCAAATAGTTTGAAATGGAATCGGGTTAAATGTGAAAAGCTTTTGAAATGAAATTTCAAAGATGAAATTTATTTTTGAATAACTTGATAAAGTTTGAAATTTAAATAATTTGATTTAAATTTAAATTCAAAATGTGAAACTGAATTCTATAATTTGAAACTAGGGGTTAAAGATGTTATACCAGTTATATATGGGTTAAATCATTTTAAAATGTAGTAATTTGGAAATATGAACATAAATTGAGAACTTTAACTCGTGTAAATTAATTGGATTTTTCTGAAACGAAAACTGTTTGTTTTCACATAATAAAGGCTTTCACATAAGAAATGAACGTCCAATTTGTGTTAAAAAGAATTTCACGTTGAAAATGAAAATGACTTCCAAGTTTTGGAAATGATTTGAAACTATAAGTTAAATCTTTGATTTAAAGATTTAATGGGTTAATCCTGTAGAAATGAAATTGTTTTGGAAATCTATGAATTGATCTTTGTGAAATGAATCTTTTTGTTTAAAGATTTGAAATGGTAAATTGTTTAACCATTTGAAAGAAAGTTTTGAATTATTAAGTTGTGACTTAAATTGAAATCCCATATTCATATGTTTGAAATGTTGCGCTCACTATTCGGTTTAGCCGGGAGAGGACCTTATGTCATATATCCCATTCCGAATATGTGATTCGTCATTATGAATAGCAATTGAAGACTGATGGTGAAGACCGGATATTTTCGAAAACGAAAGGGCTTCTTGTCGATTGTCTCTGCACTGGTTGATCCCCGGTATAGAGATCTCCATATGTGATGGGAAATCCGGACGTGGTTAGGAATTATCCGGATTGCAAGGACTTCTTTGGAAGTGCCTTCGGTTCTGTTCGAACCCGGAACAGACTTGTATGGATTGTGTGTCTGACATTACAAATTGAGAGATAAAGCAGATTTCTTTCAAATACATTTCTGTTGGTGGCGGAGAATTTATTCTTTTAGCTTAACACCCTTCTCTGAGACGTACGAGCTCAGAGGTTATGTAGTTGAAGGTTATCAGCGATATATTCCCAATTTGGTAATGTGACATGCTGAGTGTTGCTGTGAAATGATCATTGTTTGATCATTTGTGATAGGATCATTTGTTTGATCATTTATCTTTGTGATCATTACTTTGATCATTTGTTGACCCAAAGCATGGCTTTGTACCAAAGCGTGGCTTTGTGGACGTGACTTCGTCGAACCTCACACCCCGGAATGGTCAAAACAGGAAAGATGCAGCAAGGTTATTAGGGGGTAGCGCCCCTTTAGGGTATGTTCATTTCCTTCTGGAAATGGGTGGTATCATGGTATGGAGCCCAGATACTTACTCATGTGGAAAACACTCTATTTATTATGGTGTGATGTTGGTTATCGAGCGCTCGGTTAAAGGTCCTAAAGGACCGGGGGATGGCATACTCGTGTCAGTAGTTACCCAGTTAGGGGTAACCCGGCCTTGTGTTGGCAGAGATCCGGGTAGGTTCTCGGGGACGTCCTTCCAGAGGCATTCTCATGTGGCAATGGGAAGTTCCTTGGCCTGACCATTTGTTGGAAATCCAAAGAAACAATACGATCCTTGTACGGTTTTAGTTGTATTACCTGCTATGGAATGTGGCGGTAACCTGCTATTGAACATAGTAGCTATAGTAGGCATACGATAATGGTCGTATGTTGGCTAAGATTAATATTCTACTTTCGAAATGCTTTTCTGCACCGCGCACTTATAATAATAATATCAAAGAAATTTTCTGCGTATTAAGCATGTTTGACTATCATAAGAAGAAATCTCCTCCAAGTCTGCGTTTGCATTGTGTGTGTGGTGGGAGGTCTTATGGTAGTTTCATTTTCAAAAAGCATTGCGAATTTATTTTAAAATTCTCTTATTGATTGTTTTAAAAGATAAACTGTTTTGTTACTCACACCAGTCCCATGACTGATCCGGAGTTTATTGTTCCTTTCCTAAACTCTGGGTGCTCACTATTTCCCACACGAGCAGTCTGTAGTTGGGTTTTTCAGATGGTTAGATATAGTAGATTATCTGGAGATAGTTCAGTCTTTGGATATGGACTGCACTTGCTTATCTATGGGAGTTCGAGCTATTGCTGGATTGGAGCTTTGGAGATGGAGATTATCCGCTGCTGTTGTTATCTATTTTGCTTTCCACTGCTATTTTGTTGTATCATATCTCTGATGTATATTGATATCTATTGTATCATCTGTTGTACCAGATATTGTATCAATGCTGTATATCAATGTATTATTCTTTTTATTCCACTGTGTTGTTTACTTAATGTTGTTATAAAGCTCCGGCGAATCGGATTTGAACGGTTGAATCTACGGCATTCGAATACGATTTAAAGTATGGATGTCGATTTTCGAGCGGGCAAAATCCGTGACGTTACATTTGGTATCAGAGCTAAGGTTGAACTTTAGCTCAGGAGTATAACACATTAAGTAGCTCATTAGAGATAGGGTGAAGTAAACCCTAGAATGAGTAATCCCTAAGATATCCGTTTGAATGCCTCAGTAAATTCTCTTACTATCCACTGATAGTGAGTATGAGTGCGAGAAGAGAACGAGATAGGGGACAGGGAAGTATCACTATAAATGGCCAATTTCCTGCAACAGTGGAAACAATCTTTTCTCTACCAATCTCTTTTTTTCGGCATCTCTTTCCAATTCTTTGATAGTTCCTGGTAGATCCAGGAAGGAAATTCGATATATTAATATGGGACATAAACTCCAATTTGGCCAAAATTGTTTGTTTGGATGAATTGGTTGCTTTGGTTGATAGATATACTTTAGTTTTAAACTGAAAAAAAATATTGAAATTGTTCCTCTATCTTTCATCTATCTTCGTTATTTCTCTCTGGCGAATTTCGAGGACGAAATTCTTTTTAAGGGGGGAAGTCTGTAACGATCTCGAATTTCAATTTATTTTAAATTGGTAATTAAATTTATTTTTGATTTAAAATTGTGAAATTAGTTGGTGATAAGTTTTAAAAAAAAGAATAAGTAATATATTTATTCATAACATATATAAGCTAGAAGCAGCATAACCAAATAACAAAGCAACAAAACAAATAAACTAGATGTGTACAAAATGTATATACGAGGTCAAGACAAACACAAACAAATAAATAATATACAAGTTGTAAACTAACACACATAGGCAAGCAACTTAGTATTCAAGTTCGAATAGCATGGCTAACAAAACCAAAGTGTGCAGGCTGAAAGATTTAAAGGGGAATTAAAATATACTAATAGTGTACAAACAATATTTGATAAATATGAATGTGTAAATCTAGGCAAACATTTAATGCTAGCCATATCATCTCTCAGCCGAAGTTAACAAAGTAAAAGAAGAAAATATATACATTCAAGTACAAACAAGATATCTTTAAGTATGGTATAGGTATAGATTTGTACAAAGGCATTAAATACTAGCACAATATATTTTCTGTCAGCCGAACCAAGAAGTAAAATAAATAAATAAAGAAGAAAACATCTTCAGCCTACAAACCTATTTTAATACCCTGTACAAACATGATGATATGGGCCTGCAAACTTCACATATACACCAACCTCCTTCATCAGATTGTTTAATTACAAAAAAAAAAAGAGAGTAAAACTGAAATGAGCAACAACTTGAACAAAACCAAAGCAAACCTGGAATTATAACATCTCAAACTAAAGCAAACTTCAGTTTACAAATATCAAAACAAATCAATACAAACTCAACATCAAGTAGAAGGCTTGCATCAGCAAATTCAAAGCCTCTATTAACACAAAGAAGGCTCTGTTCTTCCTTTCTGTTGAAAACCAAGGTGAGTAACTTTTTTTTTTTAAAGAATGAAATTGTTATAAATGAATAGGTTGTATCTACCTCTATATGAATGCTTTGTGGAAATGATAGCATCTGTGAATATCAACTAGAAGTTTAACTTGTGTATATGATTTAAGTGTTATGTCTACATCTGTTCTTCCTCTCTGTTTACTTTACAGGGTCCAAACCAACAAAGAGAAAAAAATCCATTTCCTTGTTTCTAATCAATATCAGGTTTTTTTTTCAAAACAAAATAGTTGTGTTTTAGTATGAATTAAAATATAAAAGTGGTTTCGTGAAATAATAAATGCATATAAAGTAGAAAAATCAAATGTTACAGTAAAAATTTTAATCTCTGGTTCGAATTTCACGAAATATTGATTCAAGTATATAACTTGAATCCTTACTGAAAATGATGATTTTTAACATGAATTTGAGGATTTTTAGTGGGATGTTGTAAGAACAAATTGATGATGTTCGAATTAGGCCTTTTGATCGAATTCAGGCAACGTGTTGATCTGGAGGGGCCGAGCTTTCTTCTGGTGATGGAGGTGCCATCGGAGGGTCGGGGAAAAATGGGGTCAGGTGGTCCGGTTGGTCGTGGTGGCGGCGGTGTGGGAATATGTTTTGTAAACCTAATTTTTACCCACGTGAGAAATTTGTGCACCGCTGTCTCGTGGAAGCACCGAGTGCCTCGGGGTTCTGGGGGATGGAAGGGATCAAGTTGACGCGTCGAAGGCCGGAGTTGTAGGCTGGCCAGTGGTCGGGGGTCGGAGAACATGGCGTTGCCAGGTTTTGGGGGGTTTTTGTTTTCGCGTGTTCCAGGTTTCGACCTGATGCTCATTGTTCGATTCGAAGGGAGGATGGAGGTTCTGATGGTCGGATATTTGCACGTGGGAGATCGTCGACTTGTTCGACGTAGTGGCAGTGCCGGAAGATCGCCAGCGGTGAATTGCACGTGCACGAGCGCTGTGTGTTCTGGGTATTTGGTTGCCTGGGAGGAACTAGAGTTTTTCTCGCGTCGCACTCGAGTGGATCGGGTCATTTACTCGAAGCAGGGTCAGGGGAAAACTCGGGTCAAATTCACGTTCCATGCTTCAAACCTGAAGACTGTTTTGTCTGGAAACTTTAAAACCAGATTTAATTTTTAAACCAAAGTTTAAAAAAATTGAGTTCAAATGAAAATGTAAAACATAAATTCAAGTTGAATTAAGATTTAGTGTGGACATAAATAAAGCTTTAAATTCAATTCGTTTTAATAATTTAAAATATAAAAAAAACAATTGAATGTATGAGAAAAATTTGAATTTAAAATCGATTAAAATTATAAAGTTAAATTGTAGTTATTTCAAATTCTTTTAATTTGAAATGGAATTTAAAAGTGAATTTGAAACAAAATGTTTTCAAAAGTGTTTGAGAAATGATAATTGAATCAATTATAAAAAAAATTATGATTTTATCTCAAAGATAATTAAGATTTAATGATTTCTATAGTTTCATTAAAATTTTAAGTTAAATTAATTAATGATTTGGATTTAATTAATTAAGAAGTAAATTAAGAAATGTTATTAGTTAATAAGGATAAATTAACTATGAATTATTAAGTAACAAAGTTAATGGGATAAATTTTGATAACAAATTAGATTTAATAAATTAAATCAATTGTAAATTGTTAATTACTTAATGAATGAAATTAAGGGGTTAATTACTAATTGTAATTAAATTTGGATATTTTGATTAAATTAATGATAAAGATAAATACGTAATTAATGATTTGTTATTATGAGATGATTGCTCAATGATAAGAAATTAAAGAGTAAATTTCTTGAAACAATTAATTAAGAAGTTAATTAATTATATAATTGGTTCAAAGGTCAATGTAATTAATATAATTGATTAAGAATAATTTAATTAATAAAAGAGTTTGATAAATTTATTTATATCAAATGATTTGAAATTAATAAATCAGGAATTGGATGATTAATTCATAAGTAATTGAATTAAATTGGAAATAAATTGAATTAATTAGGATTTAATAATAAATTAATCCTGCTTATAAATGATTATGAAATGCTTGACCTTAACTATGAATGATCGTATTATATGTGATGCCTTGAATTGATTATCCTATCTGATTTGTGATATTTTGTTCTGTAGATTGAGCTGTGTATATTTATTTGCATCTGTATATTATCTGTGAATCTGTGAATGGACGATAAGCGTTATAATTTATATCGCTTATCAATTACATTTCTGTGTTTTGATCTATGATGATTGAATGATGTTGCACTATTGTGTTAAACCCCTGGACCACACTTATACACACACAAATATGGATTTTACGAGGAAATCGATTAAGTCATAGATTTTTGAAAATAGTTTTGAATTTGAATTTTTAAATTCAAATAGTTTGAAATGGAATCGGGTTAAATGTGAAAAGCTTTTGAAATGAAATTTCAAAGATGAAATTTATTTTTGAATAACTTGATAAAGTTTGAAATTTAAATAATTTGATTTAAATTTAAATTCAAAATGTGAAACTGAATTCTATAATTTGAAACTAGGGGTTAAAGATGTTATACCAGTTATATATGGGTTAAATCATTTTAAAATGTAGTAATTTGGAAATATGAACATAAATTGAGAACTTTAACTCGTGTAAATTAATTGGATTTTTCTGAAACGAAAACTGTTTGTTTTCACATAATAAAGGCTTTCACATAAGAAATGAACGTCCAATTTGTGTTAAAAAGAATTTCACGTTGAAAATGAAAATGACTTCCAAGTTTTGGAAACGATTTGAAACTATAAGTTAAATCTTTGATTTAAAGATTTAATGGGTTAATCCTGTAGAAATGAAATTGTTTTGGAAATCTATGAATTGATCTTTGTGAAATGAATCTTTTTGTTTAAAGATTTGAAATGGTAAATTGTTTAACCATTTGAAAGAAAGTTTTGAATTATTAAGTTGTGACTTAAATTGAAATCCCATATCCATATGTTTGAAATGTTGCGCTCACTATTCGGTTTAGCCGGGAGAGGACCTTGTGTCATATATCCCATTCCGAATATGTGATTCGTCATTATGAATAGCAATTGAAGACTGATGGTGAAGACCGGATATTTTCGAAAACGAAAGGGCTTCTTGTCGATTGTCTCTGCACTGGTTGATCCCCGGTATAGAGATCTCCATATGTGATGGGAAATCCGGACGTGGTTAGGAATTATCCGGATTGCAAGGACTTCTTTGGAAGTGCCTTCGGTTCTGTTCGAACCCGGAACAGACTTGTATGGATTGTGTGTCTGACATTACAAATTGAGAGATAAAGCAGATTTCTTTCAAATACATTTCTGTTGGTGGCGGAGAATTTATTCTTTTAGCTTAACACCCTTCTCTGAGACGTACGAGCTCAGAGGTTATGTAGTTGAAGGTTATCAGCGATATATTCCCAATTTGGTAATGTGACATGCTGAGTGTTGCTGTGAAATGATCATTGTTTGATCATTTGTGATAGGATCATTTGTTTGATCATTTATCTTTGTGATCATTACTTTGATCATTTGTTGACCCAAAGCATGGCTTTGTACCAAAGCGTGGCTTTGTGGACGTGACTTCGTCGAACCTCACACCCCGGAATGGTCAAAACAGGAAAGATGCAGCAAGGTTATTAGGGGGTAGCGCCCCTTTAGGGTATGTTCATTTCCTTCTGGAAATGGGTGGTATCATGGTATGGAGCCCAGATACTTACTCATGTGGAAAACACTCTATTTATTATGGTGTGATGTTGGTTATCGAGCGCTCGGTTAAAGGTCCTAAAGGACCGGGGGATGGCATACTCGTGTCAGTAGTTACCCAGTTAGGGGTAACCCGGCCTTGTGTTGGCAGAGATCCGGGTAGGTTCTCGGGGACGTCCTTCCAGAGGCATTCTCATGTGGCAATGGGAAGTTCCTTGGCCTGACCATTTGTTGGAAATCCAAAGAAACAATACGATCCTTGTACGGTTTTAGTTGTATTACCTGCTATGGAATGTGGCGGTAACCTGCTATTGAACATAGTAGCTATAGTAGGCATACGATAATGGTCGTATGTTGGCTAAGATTAATATTCTACTTTCGAAATGCTTTTCTGCACCGCGCACTTATAATAATAATATCAAAGAAATTTTCTGCGTATTAAGCATGTTTGACTATCATAAGAAGAAATCTCCTCCAAGTCTGCGTTTGCATTGTGTGTGTGGTGGGAGGTCTTATGGTAGTTTCATTTTCAAAAAGCATTGCGAATTTATTTTAAAATTCTCTTATTGATTGTTTTAAAAGATAAACTGTTTTGTTACTCACACCAGTCCCATGACTGATCCGGAGTTTATTGTTCCTTTCCTAAACTCTGGGTGCTCACTATTTCCCACACGAGCAGTCTGTAGTTGGGTTTTTCAGATGGTTAGATATAGTAGATTATCTGGAGATAGTTCAGTCTTTGGATATGGACTGCACTTGCTTATCTATGGGAGTTCGAGCTATTGCTGGATTGGAGCTTTGGAGATGGAGATTATCCGCTGCTGTTGTTATCTATTTTGCTTTCCACTGCTATTTTGTTGTATCATATCTCTGATGTATATTGATATCTATTGTATCATCTGTTGTACCAGATATTGTATCAATGCTGTATATCAATGTATTATTCTTTTTATTCCACTGTGTTGTTTACTTAATGTTGTTATAAAGCTCCGGCGAATCGGATTTGAACGGTTGAATCTACGGCATTCGAATACGATTTAAAGTATGGATGTCGATTTTCGAATACATCCTGACTAGGAATATTTAAAATATCATATTTTCATTGTGATAAATTACTCACGGTTACAAACTTTTTAACTACTATCACAAAACATACCATTTTTGGATTTTCTATTAGACATACTTGTAGTTAAATTAATTCATTATATAGCAAACTATAACAAGTATGTAACAGAAAGAAAACGACTTTTATTTCAAACAACATTGGTTATAGAATTAGATATATATAACAAATTACATCATTGCTTCTACGACATACCCTAACTCTATCAATCTCCTACCTATACTTAGGGTCAATATAGAGTCTAATTCTAACTTCTCCAATCAGTTTCCTCAAAATTAATTGGTCAGTCTTTTAGCGAACGAGTATGCTATTATGTTTCAATTATCTACTCTGTCAATTAACCATTTTCGACGCTGATTACCTTTATCATATGGAAAAATTCAGAGCATGTCTCTTGACTTTCAGTGAGCTATAATTTCTGTTATAAACTATATCATGACATTGTTGTCATATAACTGTGACGCCCCACCTCTATACCCACGCTAGCCAAGGACACTATAGGGCAATGCCGTCAACTAATACGGAGAATAAGGCTGCTTAGGAGCGACCATCTATAGCCTTGCTCTAACTATCTATTGAATACATCGACAATAGACATACCAAGCAGGTCGACATACCCAATGAATACTTAAAACAAAACCATAGGTGGTTGGAGGATCTATCATAACAGAATATAGCAGCTCAAATGTAATATACATCACAGAACAGTAGATCATCATATACACATATATTGATACATAACAGAGTATACAAAATAATACATGTCAAGTGGTATAGCAAACCACAATATACAGACGATTCCAGAATAATACATATATCAAAGTTACAACCAAAAAGGACTACACAAAAAGCTTTAACAAAATGGAACAAGCTGAATAGTACATGCGGAAGCAAAATAGGCTAAGTCCAAAAGCACCTAACCTGAAACATCTCGGTCTGACCTGAGTATAAAATACACGGGTCAGTCTAGCTAAACAAATCAGTTAGATAAACTGAACAACAATAACCTGCACGGTCTCAAAGTATAACAAATATCTCTAAAAGTGATAACACAATCATCTAACAAAAAGATGAATCATGTCATAACAAGCCTCATATCATCGACAACTTAGATAAATAAAGGATAGGAATATCCCAAAACAAGCCATAAAGGCTAATAACAAATACCAATGAAGGTAACACAAGTTCCACAAGGCAATCGCTACATATCGTGCGGCTCAAAAAGACCAACACCGAAGGGCGATACCAAGGGAATATACATATCAATGAAGCATCATAAAATTTGCACGTGCTCAGTACTGTATAAACAAGGATCCATGAGCCCGAAGACTCCAAACCTAAATATCACTCGAGCGGCTCATAAAGACCTAACTCCAAAAGCGATACAATAGGGCAACAAACCCGAAGGCACAAACCCGAAGGCAACATACCCGAAGGCAACAAACCTGAAGGTGCAAACCCGAAGGCAACACACCCGAAGGCAACAAACCGTAGTGGTGAAGGTCCGGAGGCCCAGTACTGGACACCACTAATTGGCGGAATGTGTCATAACTCTCAAAAAGGAATCCGAAAAGTGGTAACGTGAGTCCCATAACTACTCGTTTGCACTAAACAGTTTACTATCCGTTAGTTGATTTCACACTCAAAGCAGTACAAAGATTACCTCATCTCATTGGTAAACCAGACACAAAGGTCAAAACAATCAATCGAATAGGTCGGGGATTAATCGAAAAGATAAACGTATGGATTCATGGTCCCTGTTCTACCTAACCATTTAATCTCCTTTCCACTCCGCTCGAAGTGCGAAATCGTGTGTGTTTAAATAGAATTTATAAATTGGAGAAAGGAGCTTTTAATGTAATTTAGATGGATTATTTATGAAAACCCATGAATGAAGTTAAAAATAATTTATCAAAGCCAAAGATGCAATGACAACCACTAAGAACCAACTTGAATCGATAAAATTTGGAAAACCAATCAAAATGAGCAAAAATAGGCAAAACAGCAAAATAGGAGTAGGTCGGTCGACCGGCTACAGGGCTCGGTCGGCGGGCCAGAAGCAGAAAAAATGTTCGGGATAGCAGGTCGGTTGATCGGCTACAGGGCTCGGTCGGCCGAACTGCAAGTTTCTGCAGTTCCTGCCCTTTCTCATCGAAGTGCAAACACTTCCCAAAACGCAACCGGTCGAGCAATGGATCTAAGGAGCCTTAGCCAATAGATACCCCAGCTCCATTAGCTCTCCGATTCACCACCAAAAACATGTTCAAACATCAAAGTTAGGATCTTTAAAGAATTGAACACAAAACACTAACTATTTGGATATTCACCAATTCAATCCAAACCAAAAGCAAGTGCATATGAACAAGTGTTAGGAATTCATACCCAACAATCAAAGATAGATATAAGCATATATGAGAGATAAAAATCTCACCTTACATCAATAATGTCAAGAGAAGTAGATGTGAGTTCAAAACCCACCTTTTATCTCAAAACAAAGAAGAAGAAGCATAAACACAAGAAGGAGATTAACTACTCTTCACTTCAACTCTACAAGCTTCAATCAAATAATAAGACACATATTTCTCAAATTAGGTTTAGGAAACTTTTCTGAAATTGAAGAAGAAAGATTTGGAGAAGATGAAGAAGAGGCTCACCAATAGCTTCTCTTTGATTTTGGAACAAGAATTCAAGTTGCGAGAAGAAACTAGGGCTTGGAATTTCTAATTCTCATTCTCTTTTCCCATTTTCAGTTTTAGCTTAAGTTTTTATGAAATGAAATAAGTGAGTGAAGAGAGGGACTGAGTTTGGGTTAATTAGATAGTTAGTGGGCTAAACCCAACCCAAAACCTAACTAGAAAAGGTTGCAAAATTCAACTTACTCCAAACATATCAAAGCTTATACTCAAAAAGATTGCAAACGCCATTTTGGACTCAATGGAGGTGGTTTCAAGTTACAATTCGACAATTTGCAAAAAGTAACATTTCGGACCTAAAATCCGACTAACGACACTATATTTAAATAAAACATTTAAATATAAAATTGTTAAATATGCGGGTTGTTACAGATCTCCCCTCCTTACAAAATTGCATCCCCGCAATTCCTAGAGACGATATTTGTAACAACTACATACATACAACATTCAAAAGAAAAGGAAATAAGCTTGAGACGAAAAATATTCTCACCATTCCCAAGCAAAGATAGAAAACCTAGATAAGATCGCTCGATATACTCTCTGGTTTCCCAAGTACAGTCATTGGGGTTAGCGGACCATTGAACTTTAACGAGCGGCACGTCCTTGTTTCGAAGGTGTCGCACCTCCGTGTCAAGTACGCGAACAGGTTGCTGTACAATAGATAAGTACAGTGAGACCTCAAGCTCTTGCAAATCAGGAGAAGCAATAACAGAATCCGACTCCCGAAGACACTTCCGAAGTTGAGAGACGTGAAACACGTCATGAATGCCAAATAAATGAGCTGGAAGTGAAACTCTATAAGCCACAGGGCCAATACGTTCAGTAATAGAAAATGGTCCTATAAAGCGAGGAGCCAATTTCCCAGTCGTATTAAACGCATAACCCCCTTCAAAGGAGAAACAGGAATAAAGATAAGATCACCAATCGAGAACTCGAGAGGCTTCCTACGGCTATCCGGATAGGATTTCTGGCGGCTCTGTGCCTCTTTCATTCTCAACCGAATAATATCAATCTTCTAGGAAGAATCGTGAACAAAATCTGGACCAAGAATAAGCTTTTCCCCAGATTCCAACCAACAAGAAGGCGATTGACATGGTCTTCCGTATAAAGCTTCGAAAGGAGCCATACCGATACTAGATTGAAAAATATTATTGTAGGAGAACTCTACAAGAGGTAGATGATCCTCCCAATTACCACCGAAATCAAAAATACAAACACGGAGAAGATCTTCCAAGATACGATTCACCCATTCAGTCTGTCCGTCAGACTGCGGATGATAAGCTGTACTAAAATTAAGCTTTGTTCTCAAAGCTTGCTGAAGACTCTTCCAAAAATGACTCGCGAATAAGGGATCACGATCACTCACAATAGAACTAGGAACACCGTGAAGTCTCACGATTTCCTTGACATACAACTTAACCAAATGCGAAGCAGTCCTATTAGACTTAATAGGGATAAAATGAGCAGATTTAGTGAGGCGATCAACAATAACCCAGATACTAGAATGGCCTGATCTCGAACAAGGTAGGCCGTCAATGAAATCCATAGAAATCTGATCTCATTTCCACAATAGAATCTCAAGAGGCTGAAGAAGACCAGAAGGACGTTGATGTTCAGCCTTAATACGCTGACAGGTTATGCAATTACTCACATAACTCGCCACATCGTGCTTCATGCCTTCCCAATAATAAAGACGACGCATATCGGCATACATCTTACTACTACCAGGATGAATGGTAGACTTAGAACGGTGACAGTCATCAAGAATGTCATGCCTAAGAGCAAAATCAGAAGGCACAAAAAGACGGTTCTTCCTGCGAAGACACTCATGAGAATCAATGCTGAAATCCCGCAATGCCTCATCACAGATCCAGAATCACAAAGCTGAATAAGATGCAACAAATCAGGATCACGCCGCTGAGCATCGGCAATACGATCCAACAAAATGGGTCGAGCTCCCAAACTAAATAATAGAATGGGAGAATCAGAAGATGAACCTCGATCACGAATTTCACAAAAAGATAGAGTCTCAAGAATATTCCATTCGGCAAGCATCATAGAAACTACACCCGAATGTTTGCGACTAAGCGCATCAGCAACACGATTGCCCTTTCCAGGGGTATACTGGATGTCAACATCATAGGAAGCAAGAAACTCGAGCCAACGCGGTTGTCTCATATTGGGTTCCTTCTGAGTGAACAAATACTTCAAGGATTTATGATCGGTATAAAGAATGAAGCGCTCGCCCAATAAATAATGTCGCCAAATCATCAAGGCAAAGACAATGGCGGCTAACTTAAGATCATGAGTGGCATAACGAACTTTATTCGGACGCAGTTGCCTAGAAGCATAAGCAACTACCCGATCCTTCTGCAAAAGAACAGCACCGAGACCACTACCACAAGCATCGGTGTAGACAACAAGATCATGATTCCCCTCGGGAACCACAAGAATAGGAGCATTAGTGAGAAGTTCCTTTAATGTCTGAAAGGAAGCTTCACACTTGTCGGACCAAATAAAACGAATGCCTTTCCGAGTAAGGCTGGTGAGAGGAAGCACAGTACGGGAAAAATCCTTAATAAACGGACGGTAATAACCCGCCAATCAAAGAAAACTACGAATCTCATGAACATTCTCAGGCCTCTTCCAATTCTGGATGGCTTCGATCTTTGAGGGATCGATAGAAATGCCATCGGAAGATACAACATGGCCTAAGAACTTAACCCTATTCTCCCAAAAATGGCACTTGGAGAATTTGGCTCTAAGCTGATGATGACGGAGACTATTCAAGACAATTCTCAAGTGATTAGCATGCTCAGCATCAGACTTAGAATAAATAAGGATATCATCAATGAAGACAAGGACGAACTTATCGAGATATTCCCGGAATACTCGATTCATGAGATCAACAAAGAAAGCAGGAGCGTTCGTTAACCCGAACGGCATAACGAGCCACTCAAAAGAACCATAAGAAGTGTGGAAAGTGGTAAGAGGTATGCTATCCTCCGTGACTCGTAACTGATGAAAACCCGTGGCAAGGTCAAGCTGAGAAAAGACCTTTGCACTACTCAATAGATCGAACATATCATCGATCCTAGGCAATGGATACCTATTCCTGATGGTCAACTCATTAAGCTTGCGATAGTCAATGCAAAGCCTAAGAGTTCCATCGGACTTCTTCACGAAGATGACCGTGGATCCCCACGGAGAAAAACTGGACTGAATCAACTGCTTGGACTCAAGCTCTAAAAGCTGCTTCTTGAGTTCCTCATTTTCCTTTGTAGACATCCTCGTGGGAGGACGACTAACTGGCTGCGCGCCTGGAATGAGATCGATGTGGAACTCAATTGCCCGCTTGGGTGGCAAACCTGAAACAGGTTCAAAAACATCAGAAAAGTCACAAGCAATAGGAATACGAGATATGTCAACATCATCTCGCGAGTCTAGAGAACATAAAGCCATTTCGGAATTATCCACATCTCGAAGAACAAGAGGTAACTGAGTAGACGAATCCGGATGTCGAAGATACAAAATTCTCTCCGAATAAATAATCCTGGCATCATATCTCACTAGCCAGTCCATTCCCAAAATCATATCAAATTCCAAACAAGAAATAACGTGCAGATTCGCACGAAAAGGAAAGCCACATAAAACAATCTCAACATCATCACAAAGCATACTAAGGGTCGCGGATCCCCCAATAGGATTCGCAATCCTTAAAGAAGTAATCAAACAAGAAACATCCAAGGATAAATCATCAACGATCCTCTTCGATACGAAAGAATGTGAAGCACCCGTATCGAAAAGAACTCGTATACTATGATCATGAAATAAAATAGAACCTTCCAAAATGGATGGAGATATACCTTTGGGTTGAGAAGGACCTTCAGAAGCCTTAGCAGCATAAAGCCTGCTAGACTTGGCACCAGCCGGAACAGTAGAGCAAGAGGAAACATGATGACCTTCCTTCTTGCAATAACGGAAAAAAAGAGGCTTGGAACATGCTCGAATAATATGGTCAGGAGAACCCCAATTTAAACACTTCCGAACGAAAGGTGTTCTAGAAGACTGAGGCTGAGAGCTAGAACCACCAGTCTTTTTCTTCTTAGAAGGAAAAGACCTCTTCTGAAATGGAAACTGCTTCTTGTTGGGGTTCTTAGAAACTTCAACATCAACATCACTATCACACTTCTTCTCGACGGTCTCGAGATGAAGCGCAGAATCAACCAACTCCTCAAAAGAAAGCTTAAGCTGGAGCAACAAAGACTTCTTAAGATATTTCTTAAGACCGGAAACAAACTTCAGATTCTTCTTATAAGAAGTGCCAATGAATTCAAGACCATACTTAGATAAAGCCTCGAAGGATGCAACATACTCAGAAACAGAAGATTTCCCTTGCTTCAACTTAAGGATTTGAAGCGACAGGTCAATAAAACTTTTTCAGATTCAGGAACGAACTTGAGTTCAAATTGCTTCCGAAACTGAGTCCATGAAAGGGTAGACTCATCAATTTCGGCTACAAGAAGCTCATACCGATCAAGAGCACGCTCTTGTAATAAGCTAGAAGTTACAAGAACTCTATCATGGTCAGAAAGATCCATGCGAGAGAAGATACGCTCGCACGTGCGAAACCAACTTGGACTTCAAGAAAAGACTCGGAGCCTTTAAACGGCTTTCCCCCAAGATGAGGAAAGTCACTGCACAGACGTGCAATGGCAGACTTGCGAGGTGGAGAAACTCGAGGAGGAACTGGAGGCTGAGTGCTCCTAAACAACTCCAAAAACTGATCGGCAGACATATAAACGCCATCCGGATGTGAGCCACTGGATTGCCCAGCATCTGAACGTCGTCCCCTGCCTCTTCCAGCCATACGCTGAAAGTAAGATTAGAACAAGATTATTCACAAGGTAGATGATTCAATATGGAATACTACGGAATTTAAATGCATCCATAGGCGTATTCCCACATTCTATCTAATCTTGATGGTAGAAGGAATAAGAGACACGATGGTTCAAAGATTTGCATCACTTATATACTTTGATGTACCGAGATATGTGCATCTATTCTGTGTTTACCATATTTTGTTCTGAACCCAGCTCTGATACCACGCTGTGACGCCCCACCTCTATACTCACGCTAGCCAAGGACACTACAGGGTAATGCCGTCAACTAACACGGAGAATAAGGCTGGTTAGGAGTGACCATCTATAGCCTTGCTCTAACTATCTAGTGAATACATCGACAATAGACATACTAAGCAGGTCGACATACCCAATGAATACTTAGAACAAAACCATAGGTGGTTGGAGGATCTATCAGAACAGAATATAACAACTCAAATGTAATATACATCACAGAACAGTAGATCATCATATACACATATATTGATACATAACAGAGTATACAAAATAATACATGTCAAGTGGTATAGCAAACCACAATAT
The DNA here is from genome assembly GCA_030765085.1 of Allium cepa. Lineage (NCBI taxonomy): Eukaryota > Viridiplantae > Streptophyta > Magnoliopsida > Asparagales > Amaryllidaceae > Allium > Allium cepa. The sequence goes on from CM060941.1 coordinate 1,052,411,831, forward strand.
ACAGACGATTCCAGAATAATACATATATTAGAGTTACAACCAAAAAGGACCACATAAAAAGCTTTAACAAAAAGGAACAAGCTGAATAGTCCATGCGAAAGCAAAATAGGATAAGTCCAAAAGCACCTAACCTAAAACATCTCGGTCTGACCCGAGTATAAAATACACGGGTCAGTCTAGCTAAACAAATCAATTAGATAAACTGAACAACAATAACCTGCACGGTCTCAAAGTATAACAAATATCTCTAAAAGAGATAAAACAATCATCTAACAAAAAGATGAATCATATCATAACAAGCCTCATATCATCGGCAACTCAGAGAAACAAGGGATAGGAATATCCCAAAACAAGCCACAAAGGCAAATAACAAATACCAATGAAGGTAATACAAGTTCCACAAGGCAATCGCTACATATCATGCGGCTCAAAAAGACCAACACCGAAGGACGATACCAAGGGAATATACATATCAATGAAGCATCATAAAATTTGCATGTGCTCAGTACTGTATAAACAAGGATCCATGAGCCTGAAGACTCCAAACCCAAATATCACTCGAGCGGCTCATAAAGACCTAACTCCAAAAGCGATATAATAGGGCAACAAACCAGAAGGCACAAACCCGAAGGCACAAACCCGAAGGCAACATACCCGAAGGCAACGTACCCGAAGGCAACACACCCGAAGGCAACAAACCGTAGTGGTGAAGGTCCGGAGGCCCAGTACTCGACACCACTAACTGACGGAATGTGTCATAACTCTCAAAAAGGAATCCGAAAAGTGGTAACGTGAGTCCCATAACCACTCGTTCGCACCAAACAGTTTACTATCCGTTAGTTAATTTCACACTCAAAGCAGTACAAAGCTTACCTCATCTCATTGGTAAACCAGACACAAAGGTCAAAACAATCAATCGAATAGATCGGGGATTAATCGAAAAGATAAACGCATGGATTCATGGTCCGTGTTTTACCTAACCATTTAATCTCCTTTCCACTCCGCTCGAAGTGCGAAATCGTGTGTGTTTAAATAGAACTTATAAATTGGAGAAACGAGCTTTTAATGTAATTTAGAGGGATTATTTATGAAAACCTGTGAATGAAGTTAAAAATAAGTTATCAAAGCCAAAGATGCAATGACAACCACTAAGAACCAACTTGAATCGATAGAATTTGGAAAACCAATCAAAATGAGCAAAAATAGGCAAAACAGCAAAGTAGGAGCAGGTCGGTCGACCGGCTACATGGCTCGGTCGGCTGGCCAGAAGTAGAAAAAAATGTTCGGGATAGCAGGTTGGTCGACTGGCTACAGGGCTCGGTCGGCCGAACTGCAAGTTTCTGCAGTTCCTGCCCTTTCTCATCGAAGTGCAAACACTTCCCAAAACGCAACCGGTCGAGCAATGGATCTAAGGAGCCTTAGCCAATAGATACCCCAGCTCCATTAGCTCTCCGATTCGCCACCAAAAACACGTTCAAATATCAAAGTTAGGACCTCTAAAGAATTGAACCCAAAACACTAACTATTTGGATATTCACCAATTCAATCCAAACCAAAAGCAAGTGCATATGAACAAGTGTTAGGAATTCATACCCAACAATCAAAGATAGATATAAGCATATATGAGAGACAAAAATCTCACCTTACATCAATAATGTCAAGAGAAGTAGATGTGAGTTCAAAACTCACCTTTTATCTCAAAACAAAGAAGAAGAAGCACAAACACAAGAAGGAGATTAACTACTCTTCACTTCAACTCTACAAGCTTCAATCAAAGAATAAAACACATATTTCCCAAATTAGGTTTAGGAAACTTTTCTGAAATTGAAGAAGAAAGAGTTGGAGAAGATGAAGAAGAGGCTTACCAATAGCTTCTCTTTGATTTTGGAACAAGAATTCAAGTTGCGAGAAGAAACTAGGGCTTGGAATTTCTAATTCCCATTCTCTTCCCCCATTTTCAGTTTTAGCTTAAGTTTTTATGAAATGAAATAAGCGAGTGAAGGGACTGAGTTAGGGTTAATTAGATAGTTAGTGGACTGAACCCAACCCAAAACCCAACTAGAAAAAGTTGCAAAATTCAACTTACTCCAAACATATCAAAGCTTATACTCAAAAAGATCGCAAACGCCATTTTGGACTCAATGGAGGTGGTTTCGAGTTCCAATTCGGCAATTTGCAAAAAGTAACATTTTGGACCTAAAATCCGACTAACGACACTATATTTAAATAAAACATTTAAATATAAAATCGTTAAATATGCGGGTTATTACAGAACAATGTTATGGATTCTCAACAATGGAATCACACTCGGCTCGATTATAAATTTATTCATTTATATTTATATACATTGCTTTTATCGCCATGCTATTCGAGGCGATATACTTACCCTTTTTCATTGATCAACTACAATCTGTCATTTAAAACATTTCCTACTTAATGATTTTAACTTGAATTTATTATTGACATATTATGCTCAATATCACTTATGAAAGTTTGAGCCTGAAAACTTTTTCATAAGGAGTTTGTTGTTTCTGTAAACAATCTTCTAGTATTTCATAAATATACAAGAACAACTCAAACAACCATTTAGTGATACCAATTTGGATGGGATATTTTCTTCATGTTTAAAATACATAAACAAATCAAGCTATGCTAGACAACATAACATGTATGATAATTCATATTGCTAATGCATAAGGAAACAATCTTACATTTTCCATATCAAACATTTTAATACAGTCTCCTTGCATATCGTTGGGGGCATTCCCAATATCTTTAATACATATAATAAAAAACATCATTTACATATCCAACGTCAGGTATTAAAATAAATAAAGTAGATTTTAACACAAGTACACTGTTAACAAACAATAGTGTGTTGTTTACTTATGGTTTAGAAATATTTATATACCTTTTAACTTTCTTTCTTATGAGCATACACTTCCTTAATATTTTGATTGAAAATCAAACTATCGATATCTATCAAAACATTTCTTCAATTTTAATATTTTTTAAACGACATTTTCATATCAAGTCTTGGATCATGTCCAAAAACTCAAACTTTCCTATTGACCTTAAGGCACTTTGGTTATTATGTGTACATAGTTTACTCAAAATTATTATTTCGAATATTCCATTTCAACACATACGTATCAATGTATAAAGTCATTTCATGCGACAATTCTTAGTAAAATCCAAACCAACATGAGCACGTCAAATGGTGATTGAAATTCATTGTATTATTATTATCAATGTGCTTAAAATATTCCAACTGCATTTGTCTTTCTCTTAAAGAACATTTGCTAATAATGGATCAAATCTATTAATAAATTTCATTGTTAACCCCAAAGTATGCTAGGAAGATATGACTTGGTTAATAGATGGTTGGATCAACCTCGTATCAATTTGCAAAAAGTAGGCATGTTCAAGAAAGAGTTCATATGCATGTCGAAGTCATGACTGTATGAAAGTCTAATACAAATCATAAGTCGAGAATCTTTCAAGAATCTTTATTCAATATGCTATGCAACATTATGCAATGTAAATTGTATAAGTCCTTATTTGCATAACTCATCGAATTAAAATAGGTATTAGAAATCCACAATTCAATTTAGGGTTTACAAAATTAGAAATGCAAGAAAGAGATAAGATTCAATCGCCCTTTTTACAATGTGATGGGGTCCGTATTTATAGGGGTTGGAGCTGGAATTATGGCTAGCATGTGGCACTTCGAGATGCATGACATTCGGAATCACTAACAATGTTGATGGCATGTGGCATCCCTTTGTTCATTGATTATTTTCGACAACCTTTAGTAGCCTGTTGATAGGCGGCGTCTTGTTTTCATTAGTAATCTTCGATATTATCTCCGAGTCCTGATTATCTTCGACATCCATGTCACATCGATGACTTGCGACATCCCTTGAGACATAACTCCTTATCCATAAGGTTGCATTTCGGCATCCTTTGAAAGCTGAAGATCTACGATATCACCTGGTATTCGATATCTGTAACAATCCTGTTTTTCGAAACTGTAATATTATATAAATTTAATTAAAACAAAAATGTTCTAATTCAATTTGGTAAATATTATTTTGAAATTTATTTTTTACTTAATTGAAGTTAATTTAATAATAAATTTTGTTTTAACAGGTTGAATTAATTAATAAAATTCTTTTCAGAAAATATATTAAATTGGATAAGTGTTATTGTTAAATTCAAAATATTTTAAAGTGTAAATAATTGTATATAATTGAAATAGATGACAAAGACATTTATCTAGTATTTAATAAAATCAATAAATCAATAAACATGAATAAAATTATTTTATGCCCATGCAAGGATTAATTAAATGAAAATAAACAAGTATTGAATCAAAAGGAGATGTCTAGCTATCTAAGTATAATTTGCAAAATGAAGTGTAGATCGATTTAAACTAGACTAAATTATATTTACAAACAAATAAATGACGGAGATTAATGTTTTAGTTTTAATGTAAAAGGAAATTAATTACTAAATTGGACTAAAATTAAATTCAAAACAAAAATAAAAAAGAAGCCATAACCTAAGTAGAAATGTAATAATTCAACTCTTTATCCCCATCTTAACCAGCCTAGGAAAACAAAAAAAAGCTTACACCTACTCTAAGAAAATCTGACCATGCCCAAATTCCTAATTCGACATGGAGAAGACAAAAAACACGTGAGGAAATCGATCGAATGATAGAGGCGATTGACAACCGAGGATTGGAGCAAGCGATGGCGTCGACTGGTGAAGGAGGTTCAATGAGGCAGCTGGAGCGAGGTTATGAATGACGCGTGTGATCTTGGGCAAGGGGCTGGAGCATGCACGCGTGATTCAAGGCTGATGGGAGGGCTCACAACTAAAGGTGCATGCGTGCTAGGTGATGGGAGGCGTACAACTCAGATATGGAGATACTATATCACACGAACTCCAAGGATAAAGGCAGCTAGGGTTTGGAGTCTATATGGATGTAAATGGAATTTTGATCTGCAAAAGGTTAAAGTGAGTTAATATATTTAACTCACACATCTACATTTAAAAGTAACTAATTCTTTGACATGCTTGATTGAATTTGGATTGAGATAATAATTGGTAAAGAATGATTGAAATGCTTGAATTTCTTGCCATCATTTTAATTTGTTTTATGAGTGAATTGTGTGTTGAATCACTAAATTCGATTTGTTAATTGATTGTGAAATAACATGTATGTCGAGAACCATTAAAACTATTTGATTGTGTAGCAAGATTATATAACATTTGTGTGATTGGAATTCACCAAAAAGGTATCTCGGATCATTAAAATGGTTCTCTACTTGATGAATGATGTTAAAAGGCTATTTTAAATATTTTAAAACCTCAATTGCGAATCCATCTATTTCTATATTTTGGTTCAAATTTTCTTTTGGAAAGTTTACTAAACCATATTAAATTCTTAACTCATTTTTTTATTAAAGTTCTATTTCAAGAGTTTTATTTCCAAAAACTTCAAAAATCAACATTTCAATTATATTGGAAATCTAAAAATATTTAGAAAAGAAATAAAATGTATTGCTCTTTTATAAAAGAAATTATCATATTTCATTCGATTTTGATTACATAAGTTATTTAAAAATATTTGGAAGAGTTATTAGGTTTTTTTTTAAAATAAAGTGCTTATAAGGTTCTAAAGTTGATAAATATTTCATGGAAAAAATATATTATACATATTTTAAAATGAAGTTAGTTATCAATTATGCAGCATATTGGTTTGATTCTAAACTTTTATAAAGAAACTCTATCTTTAAGTAAAAATCTCTTAACTCATTCTTGTTAAATATAAGTGAATAAGATTTGATTTTATTTCCATTTGATTTCATGCTTTTCTGTGAAACAAAGCATTTTGATAAACAATCAAACCATCAGATTTGTATAAGACATTTCACACAATTCTTTCGATCATTATTATAATTTATTAAATAGAGTTTGAGCGGAATTTAGTAACTTTTAGTAAATACTAGAGATTCACTTTCTGGTATGGGATAGTTTGTTAGATTCTAGTGATTACTAAAGTGAAAGTGATCTACATTCAGAGTTGTATTATCCTAGGATGTTCGAATTTCAAGCCGATGGATCCCCAAGAGATGATGACTTATTTTCATCCACTTGTGTAACGATCCAGAATTTTCGACCCTCGAAAATTCGACACTAATACGCTCAATGTATACAATGCCGAGCAATCGAGTGCCGTAAATACCGGATCAGTAGGACTTAAGAAGAAAAGGATAGGAGAAATAGAAACAACAACACAGAATCTCACAATCGCAGCGGAACAAAAATATAATATACAATAATAGATTTTTTATACAAGAAAACTGTAACTGTTAATGTACATACAAATTATCAGAGTAAAACCATCAACATAGAAATCTGGACAATTATAATAACTTGTCCTCAAAAGTGCTGAATATATAGCCAACAATACACAGCGGAATATAATCAAGTACGTGTAATACGTCTCTATCTTCCAGCTTGTCTCCCAAGCTCCATAGCATCCTAACCTGAATCAGTAATACTCGGTCTGACCCGAGCATTATAATAAAATAACACCCGAGTCGGGCAGGAAAACCAGCGTGAGACACCACACTCAATTTGAATTATTACTATTTTAAAATCCATTGAAAAAAAGGGTATCTTGTAAGACCACGTCACACATAAACATGACGATTTTTTTACCTTACGATAACCAAAACGATATATATCAAATCCATCTGATATTATAATAGTGTCTATAGGTAGTAAATTAGAAAATAGCTAAAATGCTTGAATCAACGTTTCAATATAGTTTGGCGCAATCAGAATCGTACATGCTCGTAGTGGATATTGCATCGAAGTTGTTTTCGGATAATGCTGATATTCGATCCCGGTCTCATCGAATCAAAAACGATAAATTTTTAAAAGGCCAAGTCATGTAAATAACAATTTCATAGTCAGACTGGAAATTTTCACATATGGAAATTCATTCCATATGCTTACTTTATCATGACCTATCCATCGAAATTAATTCGCTTATAATCATCACATTTTTTGAAAATCGAAATAGTGATCACTATAAGTCAATTTACTTTCAATAAAACGGGTCAACGTTTATTCTATCTAATTTAATTAGTTTGGCTAATTAATTGCATAAATAAAAGATAATTGAAATCCATATCTAATAACAATATCAGTAAAAGCATATATCATTAACTTATATCAACACTTTATGATTGATGTAAATCAATTTACAATTTAGAATTGAACTAGTTTAACTTAACTGAAGCGAGTTATTTTTAAATCAAAATTATTTGTTAACCAATGAAATTTAATAATTTAATTTTAGTTAATTAAAATTAAGCAATTCGTTTAATACTTTATTAATTAACATATAATTAATAATTAAGATATCACTCATTTATTTACTTAAATCATTTAAAAACATTAAATTTTACATTGCAACCAACTCGGAAATGTTAGTTCAGATGGAAATACTTGGCGGTAAGAACACAAAGTAAAAATCTGCATGTCAATTGGGTTTGAAACGAATAAGAGAATAAGGTTTAAGTTTCATAGATTATTAAGCAAATTGATTAATTTGATTCCTTTTCAACATAACCCAGCCTATTCCCAAACACACGACCCATACGAACTGGACCCAAACTAACTGCCCAACTTCTTTTCTTCCTCTTTCTGTTTCTTTCCTCCCCTCTTCTATGCACATTCCTGAAACGTGCACGAAGACATGCACGTATATGTGTACCTCCATGAAAACTCTAGTCATCCATCCTTGCCGCCGACCCTCTTTGCACGCCACCTTCAACCTCCGCGACTCTTCCACCCACCTGGAATTCTGGCCAAAAGTTTCGCTCAAAATTTCGAGCTCCAACCAAAATACCGGAACGACTATGCCTACCTAAAATCTATTGCCACATTCCCACAGTTGATTATCCACCTCCAGCCTTTGTCCAGAGACTCGCCACCATCTCTTCTTCTTTTTCCCCCGGCGCGCATGTCTATCTTCCTCCGTCCTCTTCGGCATTGCCATAAAACCGAGACCCAAATCAAACCCCACCTAAACCCTATATCGACCTCGACTCGCCTTTCCACGCACCTAAAAACTCATGCACCATTTTTCCTAGATGCTCCATCCTCCAACACTCCTTCACGCTCGAAGCCATGGCACGAAATTGATCAGATCACCAGAATTTTCAATTTGTCCAATTCCGTTCATCTCCACTTTGCTACCTCCACACACCCTTAAAAATTATCACACCTATCTTAAAAATTGTGTTCCCCAATAATGTTTTCAACTATATAACCCATTCGTTAAATTATGATGTTTGAATTTTCGACCTTGTTGAAACACTTACTGTGAAATGTTGTTTCCTTTCTCTGTAAAACGTTGTTTCCTTCCTCTCTGCTCCATGGAACTCAATGAACTAACAAAAAAGGGTTCTTCATTCAAAATACACTACTTTGTTTTTGGAAGAATTTCTTAAAACTAAATGGTTGTTGAGATCTTGATTTTTGAAGTAAATGAACTTACTGTTTTATAAAAAAAAAACACAGAGAAGATTGTCACAGGGTTTTGGTTGTAGGATGTAACTGAACCTGTTGTGTACATTCATGCATTTACATATTAACAAAAAAACCACCGAACATTTTTCATAGATCACAGATTCATCCAAATCTCAGTTATGTATTTAAATATAATAATAACCAGTAACATGAATAAGTTTGTTTTACACACTTGAAACCAAATAGATGATCACTGCTGTTTTGTTTAACCTTCTTCCTTCAAGCTTTCAATCACTTAGCTTATTTTTGTTTTAATGGAAGAGACTCTTTTTTTATAAGTATGAAGAAGTATGAGCAAACACGGCCATGTATTTATAAGAGAGGGAAAGTGTACAATGCAATATAGGGTGGCTGAGATCTATACTAGGGTGGCTGATATTGTATGTGCATGTTCTCATCTTCCATAATTTTTTTCTTTTCAATGTGGACCGATTGGATTTTAGGGGATGATTTTATTTCTTGTGAGTGATTTGGTTTATTACGTGCTTGATTGTGAAGTTTTTTAGGCTTGAATTGATGTTTGCCATGATGATTCTTCATATGTATACACACACATATAGATATATACACTTACACACACATGTTCATATATATATATATATATATATATATATATATATATATATATATATATTTCGTATGCACTACTTTTATAAACATATACCCATATATACATAGTCATACATTTGAGATTTACCATTATGAAGTTTATACATTCATGTATATATATTTACTTACATATACAATATTTTATAAACATATATACGCATATAAACTTATATATATTTTTGCCATCAAAATGGAGCTTATATATTTTTGTATATAGATACATAGATATTTTATCACGAGTTTGAAATGGTGAAGTTTACATACATACGTACATACATATATATAAATTAATTTCCCTTATTCATAAATTTATGTTTCAAAATTTTATATAGTTTAATCAATTTATAAATTCAGATATTTCAATTATTAGAAAATTTATCTATTCGGCTTATAAAAATTAATACCTCAGCATTTAAAATTAGTTAATCATTTTTTTATATCGAATTTTGCTATTTAAAATTTTATCTAAATTCAGAACAATAAATTATATTAATAAATCATTAAAAAAAAATTAACCATTTAATTCAAAAATTATATTAAATTTAATAATTTAAAATAGTCTTTAATTACGGTTCGTTACAATCTCCCCTACTCAAAATTTTCATTCTCGAAAAGGAACGAAGTAAGAAATTTAACATACGATATATTTTACTCAAAATAATCAACTTATAAAACATATGAATCATTAATACAACTATGTGCAACTCATAAATGTAATGCAACTAATAGGGATGATGTCAAACTACATGCAACCAAACAACATAGCAATCCTAAGCAAGAAAAAATTATAGCTAGCAACCATAACATACAATCATTTTTATTGGAATCTGTACGATATATAGACCATTTGTACGTATAACAATTTCGATTCCTTACTCGAATACGCAATTTTATTTTTCAAACTACTATTGGTAACCCGACTACTCTATTACGGACTCTAATCCGATTTCTTGATTATAAACTTCCATCCTCCATACATAGTAATAAACTATGATAGAGAACTTCAGATTCATATCAAAAATACATATCAGTGTTCATCGTCGAGAACCAAGCGAACAATCCTAAATCGGACAGGTATGAATTACCTTAAAATCGTGTATTCAAATCTGAATCAAAACTGTAAATGCAATTAGAATAGTCTATATACAACTTATGTATTTATTCCATCGATTTCTTAATTACACTAATAAATAATTCAAGTGGTTTTTATATTCAATTCTTAAATGTTTGAAAAATTCTTTATTAAAAATTCTTTTATAACAAAATACTTTTATATCGAAAATACTTTTATATTGAAACTACTTTTGATAACTCGATGTTTCAACAAGTTTATCCTCATTCTTACAGAATCTAGTAATACGTTGATCAGAAGGAAGACTACAAATCCTTAAGTACTTAATAGACCTGTAACAACCCTGAATTTTATGATTTATTTTGACTATTTTATTTGAAAACTTTATTTTATTTATTAAAATGGATAAATTATGTTATTTTAAAATATAATTTTTATTGTGTGTGAATTATTATTTCAAATCTGAATAAATAGGATATTTCCAGAAAAGTGGATTTTTGGTCAATCTGGTCAAACTTCGACTTTTAAACTTAAAATCTAAATATTTGAATTTTATCTTTTATTATGAAAATAGATTAAATTTTAATACTACAGCTTTTCGTTTCGTTGACCGATTTATATTGTGAAAGTCATGCTTTTTACAATATTGTATGTAAATTGATTTATTTAATAAAATTGTCTATTTTAAATTATATAAATAATATTTTATTTGTTCTATCATGTTCTAATATGTGTTATATGACATGTTAGATATATATTTTATTTTTAAAAGCATTTTTAAAGTGATGTTATAATTTTTCCAAAGTTTATTGCATTTGTTTCCTATTTTTAAAAGGCTATTTCTATTTTTCTGCTATTTTCTTCATTTAAGTTATATTTAATTAAAATTTATTTATTTATTTTTGTGAATGCATTTTTATTTTATGTTATTATCTTTATTTATAAATATTTTCCAAATCCATATAAATTTTTCAAAGTTTATTTTGTTTATTTTCAATTTTTCTAGACCAGTCTTCATATTTTGTGCTATTTTATTATTTTCACCATATATAATTAATAATTACTTAATTATATTTTATATTTTGTCATATTTTTGAAATTTAAACTGAAATTATTATTATTATTTTCAGATATTTAAACTTATATAAATAAATTAAAAGTAATTTGAAAAGGTTATGACTTTTGATTTTCCTATGGCTCTTTACCTTCCACCATATTACATTTAACCTAACTTTTCATTCATATTGGCAGTAACTATCCACTATCTTCAGCCGCCTACTCTATTTCCCATTCATGTACTTTCTTTTCTTATTCCTGAACAAAAAAAAATCGGCCATTGCTTTTGAGAAAAGTTTGGGTAAATTTCTTTCTTCTCTTTTGTTTTACTTTTATTCTTCTTTGATTTGAGTTTTGCACTTCTTCTTCTTCATCATCGTAGGTTCGGCCATCCTCCTCTCCATGCCCTGCCGCCTTTACCACCATCTGAGAACACCACCATCATCACCTCCTTTCTGGGCAAACCCCAAGCCGTGCCTCAAAGTGGATGATCCAGCACCTAAATTCCAACAAAACTCCATACACTTTCCTTGGCCGAGCTTTACCATGTATCCACCACCTTCCACACCCTATGGCCGCCACCAACACCACCTCCAGCACCACTTGGACTCTTGGCCACATCATCATCTTGGACCCCACAGTGAAGGCCGTGACCCTAGTGGCCTTGGCCGAGCCAAACTTTGGCTTGAAACCATGTGTATGTTGATTGTTGTTGTTGTTAGGCCGAGCCTTTGCAACCCAAACTTGACCGAAAAACATTGCCTTAGCCTTGCATTTCACCCATGGCCGAGCCTAATGGAAGTTGGAAGCTAGTGCAAAACAATTCTGCTTTGATTTGTGCAGTCAACTCTATCTTAGTTTATCGTATTTGAATTTGAAAGCTTATGTATATTATATTGTTTTGTGTGACTTGTATTCAAGGGAATTGATACTTTTACCCGAATGGACTTTAGAACAGAGGAAAATCGTTATGGGCTGAAATGATAGGCCTGAACGATTTTTCAAATTATTTCATTTACTTGGAATTGCGGGTTTGAAATGATAAAACCGGGGTTTTCTTTGTAAATTACGGGTTGAAATGATATATTACCCGTATCACTTTACCTAGGCTAGAAAATGAAATACAGACCCGTGTTGAAACATGTTTTTATAAAAATTTTAAAATATTTTAGAAATGTAAATATTATAATATTTTGTTTTAAATTTGATAAAAAAAATGATTTTGTTAAAGTATTATTGATTTTCTGAAAATTTATAAGTTAAATAAATTATGGAGGTTAGAAAATTTGAAATGTAAGTTGTTTGGGAAATTTTAATTTGGTGATAATTGGAATTAAAATTAAATACGAATCATGATAAATTTATGATAATTTGGATAAAAATGAATTTAAAAATGATTTTATAATATATTAATGATTTTTGAATAAGGTTAAAATATGAAATGAATGAATATTTGAGTTGAAATTTTGAAATATAACTAAAACTGAAATTTTTTGAATTCGGCTTAAATGTGAATTTTAAGTTATGTAAATAAAAATGAAATTAAGTTATATTCGAAATTTAAACTTAAGTTTAAGTAAAAATTTAATTTAATGAATTTAAATTTAGTGTTGGAATTTAATAAGTGAATTATTATTAAATATTAGTTTTTGAATGGAAATTTAACTTTATAAAATCATGAATTTAAGGAAATAAAATGATAATTCTAAAAGTGAAAATATGTGATTTGATAAGTTCAAAATGATTTAAATAAAAATATAATTGTTTGTGAAATTAGATTGAATATTTGAAGTTAATTAACTGCATCTTTTGAAATGCTATTATTTCTAATGTAAATGATTTTACAGCAATTGTAAATGTTGTAGTTGATAATAATGAACTAAATGGCTAAATTTAATTAAAGGCTATTATAGCATTTTTGTAAGTGCTATAATTGTTGAATTTAACTAAATTTCTTTCAAACTAATGTAACCTATTACAGCATTCTTAATTGTTGTCTTTTGTTAAATTGAACTGTTTTGAATGTAACTTTCTGTAGCATTTTCTAAATGCTGCGAAAGTTGAATTTCATTGTTTTTAATAAATTTAAGTGAATAAATGAGTTTTGAAAGATTAAAATTTCGGAAATTTAATAATTTAATTATTAAATATAATAGCTTCATTTTATGATCTAAAATGAAGTAATTTGTTTTGAAATATAAACTATTTCAAAATATTAACCATGGGATGTATTTAATTTATAGTTTAACAGATCCTTAAAGGATGGACGATCCCAAGCATCCTTTAAGTTATTGTACATTAGTACTACAGTTCACTTGAGTTGGTTTACATTATATAAGTATATATGTCCTGACTCAAGTGTTTTGTGTTTTACTTTACGCTCGGGTCAGCCTGAGTATTTACAGCTTAGCTTTAGATTTCTTTTCTGAAGCTAGGAATCATTGGAGATTCTGCTTGTCTAGTTATCTATTTCTTTTCAGTTTTAGTTGTTCTATTTCATCTCTGGTATTTATAAACTGCTGTATATTTGAGATTTCTATTGTATATGTTTTTCAGACTGATATATGTAATATGTTTTGAGAGTTTATTATAGTAGCTTCATGAACTACTATGGTATTTTAATTTCCGCTGCGAGTTATTCTGATATTTATGTGTCTATGATTTTGTGGTTTGTATTTCATTTGCTTCAAATTTATTTACAATGCGGTATTTTGACCAATTCAAGTCCGGCATGTGTGGATGCGAATGGCTGAAAATATCGGGTTGTTACATGACCTGTTTCAACACCCATTGAAAATACATGGAAAACTTTAAAACATATATGGAAAGTGCAATCCAATCACCGAAATCGAACGAATGGGATCATACTAGAACGTAGTCCCTAAGGTCGCTCTCTCACTAAGTCGAGAGGATAGAGCGACGCGTCCTCGAGTGACTTTAGGCAGTCACTACTCCACATCTTATGCCATGACATCCAAAACAACCGTAGATCATAGATACACGATGGTTTCGACTGGATCCCCAAGGTAACATCCGTACTTGTGAGCAATCACTGCTCTACGAATTATGTTATGCAAAACAATCGCCTGGATCATAGTCTACTTAATAGTAACACTGGTGGTTACGTCGCTATCACCCATAGACTAAAGGCGATCATTTGCCCCCTCGAATTACGCCACGTGGACCGTAGATACACAGTGATTTCACCTGGTTTCCCCAGGAAACATCCGTACCTCAGGGCAACCGCTCTAGCCAGGCGGATTACGCCGAAAACGACCATAGAATGGAGTTAAACAATGGTTTCGTCTAGGTCCCCTAGATAACATACGTGACCGTAAGCCTTCACAGCCCTGCGAATTTCGCTATGCAGCCGAGTCGAAGGAAACTCATGAGTATTATGTCTGGACAACCTACATCGATTAGGACCTATTTCTGGATCCACCCAAGTCCATTTGGGATCAATAGAATGAATCCATAATTTGGCCACAAAGCGAATAATCAAGCAGAAGGTACTTTCCATATCTACAATTTCAAAATGTATATCATACTTTTCATAGTACCTTTTCAAATCATCACTTAAAAATCATACTTATATAAATTCCGTTATATATAAGATCATCACTTTCAAGATCGATTACCTTTCAAATCAATAGTTTTCGAATTAACTTCATACTTATACAATTAATTTTATATAAGTTCGAAAACTTCCAAATCAATTTTTCGTTCTTTCTTTTATTATACAATCATAGGTCCTCGAAATCAGTCACTTTTAATATCGGTTCAGCTTCAAATTCATATATGGTCTAAACAATAATATTCCTCAAATCGGATATCATTCAAATTCAAAGTTTCATATTCAAATCAATAGTTTCAAAATTTTATTTCAAATTCATATTTCGTAGTCATATCTGTATAAAATAACTTCCTTTCTAAAATCACTTTGTAAGTAACTAAATTTTAAAACAACTATTTCTTTTCAAAATCAAATGCTTTACAAAAAATCCATTATATATAAATGACCTTATAAATTTTTATTTATCTATTTTATTATTATTATAAATTGTTTTTTACAAACATTTCTCAGACGATTTCATTATAAAACTTTTCAAAACTAGATTTCATATTTGTACATAACTAAAATTGTCCTTCAAAATCATTTTGCAAATAAATAAGGTTTATAATTATTTATGAAGTCCAAAGCATTTCTTAAAATTCAGCTTCATTTAAAGCAGTCCAAAACCAATTTCCTGTTTGTACAATACAAAATAATCTTGTTTATTTTACTTATCCATATATTTAACATTTTAAAACTTATCCAACTTCTATTTACCTTTATTTTAACATTTTCAGAACTAATGTTTATATACTTTCCAAATTACTTTTATACCTTTTGAAAATGCTTAGTTTAAAAATTAATTCTCAATTTGGAAATGTTCGACTATTTACAATAGTTGGAAAAATCAAATTCCAATTCAAATTGGAAATCGGCAATCAATCGTCTCAACAAGATGCATAATCAATCCCAATGCATAAGGTACAAGCGTTCATAATATCATTCAATCCGAAAACTTGAGAATTGAACATCGAGTTCATTTCAACTAGATATATACATATATTTTTCGAATATCAAATCATACTTCAGGGATTTAAACCAAATCAATTTCATTAAACAATCGAGTAGCAAAGCTACTTAAAGTGGCCTCCCCTACTTTGAAACTCGAAAATGAATGTCGATGATGCTGTGGTCATCACCAAAATTTATTTTCCAGCGATAGAAGTGAGTTTTGGACTTTATTTCATCTAAATCTTTTGAAAATCCCTTTTTGAAATTACTTTGAAATCATTTATAACAGTTCTATTCGGAAAATAATTTCAAATTATACTATTATATTTTTAGAATGTTAAACAAATTTCAAAAACTCCCGAAATCCAAACTCACAAATCTTCAATTTGAATAACTATTTTGTCCATTAATTAACCATGTCAAGATAAACCATATTTCATATATCACTTTCACATGGTATCCATTACTCTTTAAAATGATACAAGGGGGAAGTTCAAGTATATATTTACTTGAAAATCCATGTTAAACATGCAGTTTCTCAATTGATTAAATATTTTCCAAAAAAACCCTAAATTTTCCAACCATAGTCAAATGCTCAAATCAACAGTCAATAATCGATGCTCATAAACTGGCTGAGCATGACTCATCAATCAAAAGTGATAATATGCACATGCAAATTAATCGAACAATCAATCAATAAAGAGATAACATTCAATCATCATCAACAAATACGATTGATTTTATAAGTTTATAGAATTCATTCTTTTATATTCTATATATAATCTAAGTAAAAGTCATTTCATTTATTAGTATTAAAATATTTTTATATCACTAACAGTTACGCTCTCTCTTATACTTATATACACTCAGACTCATTCTAGGGTACTACTGACCCTATCTCTAATGAGTAATCCCCGCTAAAGCCAAGTTTCTCGCTTAACCTCACTCTGATACCACAGGTAACAATCTAGAAAATTCGATACTAGTATGCTTACTATATAGAATGCCAAGCAATCAAGTGCCAAAAATACCAGATCATTAGGAGATAAGAAGAAAAAGATGGGAGAAATAGAAACAACAACACATAATCTCACAATCATAGCAGAACAAAATATAATATTCAATAACAGATTTTTGTTATATAAGAAAACTATAACTGTTAATATACATATAAATTATCAAAGTACAACTATCAACATAGAAATCTAAACGGTTATAATAACTTGTCCTCAAAAGTACTGAATATACAGCCTACAATACACAGTGGAATATAATCAAGTAAGTGTAATATGTCTCAGTCTTCCAGCTCATCTCCTGAGCTCCATAACATCCTAACCTGAATCAGTAATACTCGATCTGACCCGATCATTATAATAAAATAACATATGAGTCAAACTGGAAAAACAGCATGAGAAAACACATTCAATTTGAATTATTACTATTTTTAAAATCCGTTGAAAACAAAGGTATCTCGTAAGACCACGTCACATATAAACACGATGGGGTTTTACCTTACGATAACCAAAACATTTTATATCAAAGCCATATGATATTACAATAGTGTCTACAGGTAGAAACTAGCTGAAACGCTTGCATCTCACGTTTCAACATAGTTTATTACAATCAAAACCGTACAAGCTCATAGTGGATATTGGATCGAAGTGGTTTCCGAATAATGCTGATATTCGATATTGATCTCATCGGATTAAAAACGATAAATTTTTAAAAGGCTAAGTCGTGTAAAAAAAAATTTCATAGTCAGGGTATCAATATTCACATATGGAAATTAATTCCATATGTTTAATTTATCATGACCTATCCATTGAAATTAATTCACTTATAATCATGACATTATTTGAAATTCAGAATAAAGATCGGTACAAGTCAATTTACTTTCAATAAAATGGGTCAAAGTTTAATTCTATCTAATTTAATTTGTTTGGCTACTTAATGGCATATCTAATAACAATATCAGTCAAAGCATAGATCATTAACTTACATCAACACTTTATAATTGATGTAAATCAATCTATAATTTAGAATTGAACTAGTTTTAGCTTAATTGAGGCAAGTTATTTTTTAAATCCAAATTATTTGTTAACCAATGAAATTTAATAATTTAATTTTAGTTAATTAAAATTAAATAATTCATTTAATACTTTATTAATTAACATATAACTGATAGTTAAGACATTACTTATTTATTTACTTAAAGCGTTTAAAAACATTAAATTTTACATTGCAGCCAACTCGGCAATGTTAATTCAGATGGAAATACTCGACGGTAAGAACACAATGCAAAAATCTTCATGTCAATTGGGTTTGAAACGAATAAGAGAATAAGGTTTAAGTTTTATAGATTATTAAGCAAATTGATTAATTTAATTCCTTTTTCAACATAACCCAGCCCATTCCCAAACACACGGCCCATACGAACTGGAACCAAACTAACCGCCCAACTTCTTTTCTTCCTCTTCCTTTTTCTTTCCTCCCCTCTTCTATGCATATACCTGAAACATGCACGATGACATGCACGTATATGTGCACCTCCACCCAAACTCTGGTCATCCATCCTTGCCGCTGACCCTCTACGCATGCCACCTTTAACCTCCGCGACTCATCCAACCACCTGGAACTCCGGCCAAAACCCTCGCTCAAAATTTCGAGCTCCAACCGAAATATTTGAACGATTATGCCTATCTAAAACCGCTTTCCACATTCCCACAGTTGATCAACCACCTCCAGCCTTTGCCCATAGACTCGCCGCCATCTTTCTTTCTTTTTCCCCCTGGCGTGCATGTCTATCTTCCTCCATCCTCTTCGGCATTGCCGTAAAACCGTGACCCAAATCAAACCCTACCTAAACCCTATATCGACCTCGAATCGCCTATCCACACACCTAAAAAATCACGCACCATTTTTCCTAAATGCTCCATCCTCCAACGCTCCTCCATGCCCGAAGCCATGGCACAAAATCGATCAGATCACAAGAATTTTGAAATTTTCCCAATTCTGTTCTTCTCTACTTTGCTACCTCCACCCATCCTTAAAAATTACCAAACCTATCTTAAAAATCGTGTTCTCCAATAATATTTTCAATTATATAACTCATTCGTTAAATTAGGATGTTTGAATTTTCGACCATGTTAAACCACTTACTATCAAACATTGTTTCCTTTCTCTCTGCTCCATGAAACTCAATGAACTAAATTAAAAAGGGTTCTTCATCCAAAACACACAACTTCGTTTTTGAAAGAATGTCTTAAAACTAAATGGTTATCGAGATCTTGATTTTTGATGTAATTGAACTTACTATTTTACAAAAAAAAACAACACAAAGAAGATTGTTACAGGGTTCTGGTTGTAGGATGTAACCGAACCTGGTTGTGTACATTCATGAATATACATATTAAGAAAACAACCACCTAAAATTTTTCATAGATCATAGATTCATCCAAATCTCAGTTATGTGTATAAATATAATAATAACCAGTAACATGAATAAGTTTGTTTTACTCACTTGAAACCAAATAGATGATCACTGCTGTTGTGTTTAACCTTCTTCCTTCAAGCTTTCAATCACTTAGCATATTTTTGTTTTAATGGCAAAGACTCATTTTTTTTATATAATTATGAACAAGTATGAGAATGCTCGGCCATGTATTTATAAGAGAGGGAAAGTTATAGTGCAATATAGTGTGGTTGAGATTCATACTAGGTGGTTGATATTGTATGTGCATGTACAGGTTCTCATCTTGCATAATTTTTTTCTTCTCAATGTGGGCTGATTGGATTTTATTGGATGATTTTATTTCTTGTGAGTGATTTGATTATTATGTGCGTGATTGTGAAGTTTTGTGGGCTTGAATTGATGATTCTTCATATATATATACACACAGATATATAGATATATACACTTACACACACATATTCTCACCATTTATACATTTATATATACATTTAAATACACACTTGTTCATATATATATATATATATATATATATATCTGTGTGTGTATGAATATAAATAGATACTTATACCTCCATATGCGCTATTTTTATAAATATATACCCATATATACAAAGTCATAAGATTGAGATTTACCATTATGAAGTTTATACATTCATGTGTATATATTTATTCACATGTACAATATTTTTATAAACATATATACACATATAAACTTATATATATTTTTGCCATCAAAATGGAGCTTATATATTTTGTATATAGATATATAGTTATTTTATCACGAGTTTGAAATGGTGAAGTTAATATATATATATATATATATATATATATATACACATATATATTAATTTCCCTTTTTTGGAAATTTACATTTCAAAATTCTATATAGTTTAGTCAATTTATAGATTTAGATATTTCAATTATTAGAAAATTTATCTGTTCGGCTTATAAAATTTATTATCTCAGTATTTAAAATTAGTTAATCATTTTTTTCATATCGAATTTTGTTATTTGACATTTTATCTAAGTTCATACCAATAAATTACATTAATAAATCATTAATTTTTTAACCATTTCAATTTAAAAATTATATTAAATTTAATAATTTAAAATATTTTTTAATTACAGCTCGTTACAATTTAGGAGTCGTTACCATTTTTTATTTAGGTAGGCAGGCCTATTTCTTTTATTTAGGTTTATTATGGTATGAGACTGCTACCCTTTTGTTCTTTAGATAGGTGTTATATGCAGACCTATCAGTTTATTGCATAGTTGGACGATGTTTACCTATTTATTGTCATTAGTTAAATTCGCATAGTTTTGTCATAAACAGGGCTACATATTAGGAGTTGAGGTTTATACCTCGTAGTCTATTTCTTTTCGTTGGACTATTGCACTATGTGGCGAGGTTTGTTTATTTTAGTTAGGCCACGTGTCGCACTGTATCATATGGATAGTTGACTACCATTACTATTTCATTTGTGATGATTATTTTTTCATAGAGATTTTGGGATAGATATTTAGTATCTTTTTGGCTCTGGAAAACTTTGAATTATTATCACCTTATTTTTTATGACAGTCCATTAGAGACTTGATATGAATCTATGAAATGGTGGTTTTGGATTGATATGCCTTTTTATGTTTATTTGGATTTAGGAATATTTGGAGATGACTTATTTTAATAGTTAAGTCGTAGATGAACTTATGAAATAGTTATTTTAATGGATATGCCTTATTATGATTATTTGTTCTGGCTATTTTATTATGACATAATTATTGTAAGTCATATGTTCATGATATCACTATCTCACCTTTCTATTAGATATACTCTGATCTATTTATTCCTATAATACTTGGGTCAGGCCAAGACTCAACAGTTATAGGGACTCGTTGACTTTTAGATTTTGTGCTAGCATTAGAGTAGACTATTTTGACCGTTTTAGTTTACTTCATTATTGTGTATATTGAAAAGTAGGATGATATATCATGTATATTATTTAGTAGTTATTTTGTACTTGTTATAGTATTTGGGATATGATGTATATATTTGTGTGGGTTTAGTACTGATATTTTATAGACTCATATTCTGTTATGTATATGATGTACATTATTCCGCTGTGATCTATAACTCTAATTCTGATTTACTTATATTATATACTGTTATGAATATTTTAAATTGATGTATTTATTACTTTGTATTAATACCATGCACGTCATAGCTTTTCCTTTCAGGTCCTCAAAAAGGTAATAAAAAAGTGTCGGTGCTAGTATAAAGATATAATACATATGATTGCCCTTATCCAGTCGTAATCTCCATATTATTAGACAACATTGCTTGTAATGTTCTTTGATAGTGTTGGTATAGTGGTATGGTCATTACAATATCCTTGTCAAATTGATGGCATTGACAAGCTTCTTTGCACCGTTGGTATGCAGCGACTTCCTTCATTTACATTGATGGAAGGCGACATTCCTCGTAACCCCCAACATCTGATATCCCAAATGCATTATTGAGATTCAACATCAGTTGTTGTGTTGATAGCATATGACATCCTTGGGTACATAGCAGAATTCCAATATCTTTTTTTACATTGCTATCATTCGAGATCCTCTCATAAATTGTCTCATGAAGCTCGAAGTTCTTCCATTTGTTAATATTCGGCATCAACGTTTATATTAAGAACATGCGACATCCTGCCTTATAGACAATCTATGACATCAACACTCATATAACCCTCTTGCTTTGTTGATAACCATACCTATGCCGCTTATGTTGATGGTATTCGACATCATTGCTTTTAAATTGTTTGCGTTCGATAATCATTGTAGTTCGACATCCTGAGGGACCCGATATCCTTGCGTAACATCCTTTCTTGCATTCTTTCTTGCCTCTTCTTCGACATCCTGGTCTTTGACATGATTTTCTTACTTTTGGCATCGTGGTTTGTAGTTAGGTTTTCCCCACTAGTGTAGAAAAAATATTGACATTTCAAGTTAATTTCTTGATATTGGTGCTTGCCGCCTATTGATATTCCTCTCAAATCTGGGTCGTCTATTTGCATTTAGATCAAAGGCTTTTATTCTCTATAAATACTCATCTTTCTTCTCCATTCTTATTTAACGTGCAATGTCAAACTCAAAGCAAATTTTTCAGTTTCCCAAATTCAAAATCCTCCAATCCTTTGGCACCGAAGCTTTAAATCGATGTACGATTTTCATTTTCACCAATCGAATCGACAAACTAGACAAAGAAATTTTTAATTTGAATTACAGTTAGGATTTTATTTGAGAACTTTCATTTTCTAATTCATATTAGGGTTTAAAAACTAAGTTTTGGTTATTAATTTTTGAATTATAAGTTAAACCATAGATTTGTTATGCTTATAGGTGAATTTAACCATCGAATTATTACATCATTTGGGGCTTAATTGATTAATTAAAGATTTTTGGTATCAATTTAAAAACCAAAGGCCTTCTGATTTAGTTAAAAGTGGGGAATTAATTAAGGACTCGACCCATTCCAGAATTCACTAATTTGTTTTATTTCGAAGCTATTGCCCAAAGAATCTAATATTTAACATTATGTTTGACATCATTATTTTGTCAACTAGTTCAAAGCCTGGAAACTATTAGAATACGATATCCTTATAATGTCTGCAACCAACTGGAATGCAGTAAGTATTCAGGAATTCAACATGTATATTAAAGGGTTGTCATATAGATTCGATAGCTCTATAATAAGCTTTGACAACTACTTAAAATTTTGATTATTCAATATCTTGTTTAAATCTTATACGACATCACTAGTTTGCTATGTACTTATTATACAACAGACTTATAAATTACTTGTATATTCAATATCTTTACGAGTTTAACAATTAGTTAGAGTATTACTAAACAGTTAGACATTATTTACTAATTTTGACCATTTCCCAATTCAATATTAGGTCGTTGTTTTGACATCTCATTATGGTTTTCATAAGAGGCTATTAATGAGACATCCCATGAATTCGATATCAAATTAAAGATTCGACATTCCATTTAAGACGCTATTAACATGATATTTGAATTAGACCTTTTAGTAGTTGCGAACTTACCATTTTACCATGGATTTAACAGTTGCTTACATACCCTTAATTGCATATAAACTTCCCAAGTATTTTATCAATTCGACATGAGCCATTTATGGGTTGTTGACTTGTTGCAAGTGTAATAGCTATTTATGAATTTCAACACTTTATTGTTAGGACTTGGGTAATTTTTAATTAATTAAGAACACCTTTTATTTAGGCATTTAATTGTCTATTTTTCATATACAAGCGTTCTAAAATGTGTAGTACTTCCCTGACATTATGAAATATCATCTAGTAGGCAAATGGAAGCAAGAAACCAAGTAAGTTCTCTAAACCATCTCCTTCTGCAAAGAAAGGGGACTTCCAGCTTAATCAAACTTACATTATTACTGAGGAGGAAGTAGACACGATTCTTCAGCAATTTGGGATTACAAACACAAGGGCCATGCCTGCTTGTCCCTTTGACAGGATAGAAAAACCTTTAGAGAGGTTCTTTTCCTTTACTCCTAACCATATCTGGCGTTCGGGCTATTTTCCTTTTTTAGATGTCCCCTTGGAATTCCTTAAGTATTTGAACATTGCTCTAATCTAGCTGACCCCCAATTCATACACTTATCTTAGTTGCCTAGAAGTCCTTGTGAGGAAAGCTAAACTCTCTTCCTGGAGTGCTTGGACTCTTTATATCTTGGAAAATCCCATGAGGACTAGTGAAAAACTGGATAGTCCATTGTACGGTCTCCGTCCTTTTCCAAAAATCTTAATCACTTATCCTAATCACAAGATGAAGAAGTGGGAAACTAGATTTTCTACGTTAAATGCTACTCCCCTAGGATCAAGGGAACCTTCTCCATAATCAATAAGCTTCTATTTTCCATAATTTATGTTATATCTTTCATCATCTTATGATAAATGCTTTCTTTTAGGTACTACTACCAAACAAACTAACCCTTCCGTTGATGATACCATTAAGTCGCCGACTCGGCCATCTAAGAGTATGGGTGATAGGCCTACACACATAACGGAGCTGAATCACCTTAATTATTCTCTAATTCTGGACTACCACAAGAAATTGGAGAACCCTCGATGATGAAGGGGAACGCTTAAGGAAAACGATCATTGATCATTGGTAACCAAAAGGCTTCCTCTGTATCCTCTCATGTCGTAGTTGAACTTCCTACCAAGTCTTCATTACAACTTAAATGGAATTTCTTATATTGTTATCTCATAAAACTTCTCTTTTTGATTTAGACTCATTTGCACTCATTGTTAGTTCCAAGGAAAAGGAGGCTAAAGATCATGCTCTTGTCTTAACTAAGTCGACTAAACCTGCTCTTGTTAAGGAATCTATTACTAAGGCAGTGGATGAACTAAAAAGGAAAGCAAGCATTAATGCTCGATTTGATATTTTAGTTTGTCCCTGAATAAAATGCCTAAGCCCGAGGGCTATCAAACTTTTGTTATTGTTGTCGGGGAATCACTTGTAGATACTGATCGGGCAGCTCAAAATCCTGATGTAATAAATTTAGACTCTCTTGGACATAAAGCTCAAATGCGAATAGAGGAGACTCATGCTCCTAATTCCTTCTTTAACATTCCCCTTCCTACTTCCCCATTTGGCTTTCATCGTTTGTTCAACGAGCTTGGTATGACTCCTATCCCTAAAGAACCTTTCCCTTCGAAAGCTCTAGGTCAGATTTCCACAACAAGTTTTGACGATCTCCTTTGTTTGGCTTTTAAATCTTCAACTTTGGATTCTCTTATGCCATTGCAGTCTTCAACCTTCTCGAAGGACCATCTCTACATCATTGTTCAACAGCTCTCACTAGTATGATTTCTCTTCAACTTGATTAATATAGACTTTTAACTCTATATATGAAAAGAGCGAAAGGGAGGTGCATCGATTGAATGAAGAACTTGAAAGGTAACTGAAGAGCATAACAAATTATTTGATAAATATAGAAGCCTTTCTATTTATGCCAAACGGTTAAGGAATTTTAATGTGTATCTCTATTGAAGAAGTCTCGCCTTTATTGAAAGAGGGTCATAAGAGAAAATGAAGAGCTAACTACTCTCTTCTGGATGCTTATTGAGGACATGGATGCTCTAGTATAATTTATCGACAAAGTTTATTCTAGAAGAATTTTTGTTGATATTTCATTCTTAGGAGAGAAGAGTGGTGGTTTGATTATATGTCTCCATAATAGATATTTGAATAAGCATGGGTCTGATCCTCATCCCAGAGCATGTTGGAATCTTCCCAGGGCATGTTGGAATATTCTTCCTTCTGAGAAAGTTAAATTTTAACAAGGAGAGGTTTATTTTTTAATTTTACAAAGGATCAATATTGTATGAATCCAAGTGATCATGTTTTTAATATGTAATTTAAACTTTTTTTTGAATTTCAGTACTTCCATTTCTCATTTCTTCGTAACTTGGTTTATTTCTCCTAAATCTCATAGATTAGGGAACTATTTGATAGCCCAATTTCTATGGAACTATTAAATAAATTTATTAAATTAAAGGGTGACTTTAAAGCGAAATCGTTAGTCCTTAAAACATCTCGATTAACTAAATATATTATCCTTATAGATCACCAAGAAGTTTATACATAGTTTCCACACTTTCGCTTTGATTTCTTGGTTAATGAAAAGGGTAAATTGCTTAGCGAGATACAAACTAATCATCCTAAATTGTTAGTGGTGAAATCGGTCCTTCGGCCAAAAAATGGGACTATCATTAATTCACTCCAGTTAGTACCTCTCAAGGGTTTAATATTCCTTTTGATTCTACCCTCTCTTATTCCGCTGGATCTCTAAAGAAGACTCGAGCTATGGTTTCTAAACTCTAAGAGATAAATGTATAAAACTTATGTTGGTTATGTAGTTTGAATCTATTCGTGCTTGTAATTTTTTTGTTAATAAAGAAATCATTTTTTGTATTGATTTCTTTTATTCATTTTTATTAAGGAAAAACAATCAATGCTTACACTTAGCAGCCAAATAAGCTTTCCTAATTGGATAGTAATAATGCCAAAATTAAAGGTTCGTCATTGGAGAGAAACGTTCTTTCTAGGACGCTTCAACTTTGTTGTTCTTGATAACCCAGATGCACAGAAATGGCACAAAATGTATTATCGATTGAATTCTATATTAAGTGGTGCGAAGGAGATGATTTCCAACTTAGAGGAAAGAATTAAAGAAAAGACAGAGAAATCTCATAGCTGAAAAGGAACGTAAGTGTGGTTGATCAATGTGAAATTTTATTCCAAAAAGTTGATGTTGACATAGAAATCGCTCATCTCCATCAAAGGATCATGGATCTTGAAGTAGATTTACTAATAAGCCAAGTATTCTGCTAATCCTTGGAACTTATTGCAAGAGAAGGCAAATCCAACCTTCCCACCGCTACTCCGCTAGTTGGCAAAGTGAAGTTTTCTGCTCTATTAAACCCACCTTCAAGCCAAGATAATAACAAATAACTCAATAGAACCAAAGGGTTAGATATGATGCATTATGTTTTGGAACAAACAATAGATGATAAAGTTTCTTCATATCTTAATAATGAACATGGACATGCGTAGAGACTTGAGCATGAAAAATATGTCTTTGAATAGGAGATTAAGAATTTAAAGAGTGAGACTCAGACTTTTAAGGGATCCAGTAAGGTGCTCTGCCATGCATTGGAAATTCAAGTTATTTTGATTGATGATGCAGATAAATTTCACAAGAAAGAACTTAAGAAACTTTCAGACACAGTAGTTCGTCACATCATTAAATCTTCTTTGGTCGTTGCAACTTTGAGAGGAGAAATGCAAAAACTCAATACTTAATGAAAAACAACTTATGAACTTTTAGATGGATTCCTCTTTTGGTTATCTGTGAGTCTTGTATATAATATATAAAATAGTCAAATTTACCTAAATGATTATTACTTTGAATCAACCTTTTATTATTTTTTAATTAATTGAATTGCCTTGGGCCATATAACTCGGTTTCCCGAGCTTTAATTTTAATGCAATACGATATATAGCCTTTGATTGAATATTGATTGAAAAACCCTACTTGAAATCTATTTTGATCAAGAGATTAATATTTTAGTTAATAATTTTTTTTGGAAGAAACCTTCCTTTACTTAACAGGAAATTGATAATTCGTCTGATAACAAAGATTCTAGTTATTAAAAAATTCAAACTCCATTCTGGGAGAACTTAATTTAGCAATTTGGGGAATGAAGCTTTCAATAATTTCATCCTTTGGCTTTATCACTTGGAGCTTTGGAGTTTGATGCTTGAAGCTTTAGTCTCAATTGAGTATATATCGGGAAGTCCATCTGATAATCATTTGTATTGAAGACCAGAAATCCTTTGGAAATAATAAGATCATTCAGATAGAAAATCAAAAATCCGCTCAGCAATTATTTGGATAGGAGGCCAGAAATTGATCTAGAAGTAACATTGAAATAGAGGACTAGGAAACCATTTGGCGATTATCTAGAAAATTTTCTTTATATAATATTCAGAATTCCATCTGGTAAGAGGATTTGAAATTTGACTACTAACATATATTCTCGTTATTTAGAAATCAAGAATTGAAAGTGTAACGAACGAGATTTTCTGCCCTCGAAAATCAACACTAATACGTCCACTGTATTACATGTCGAGAAATCGAATGCTAGGAACCCGATTGTTAGGGAAAAAGAAAGAAGGAAGAAGATAGGAAGAAAACTAAACAACATAGTCTCACAGTGAAAAGAATAATCTATAATATACCACAAATCTTTACACACAAGTAAAACTGTAATATGTATATATACAACATCAATCAGTGTATACTAACCTATTTCAGCCTGTCCAGTTATGACAGTCTATCCTCACAATTGCTGATAAACACAACAATGAATATAGCGGAAAACGACAATCTACGTAAATACATCTCTGGGTCCCCAACTCGTCTCTTGAAGCTCCAAGCATCCAAACTAATATATAATATGATTGGTCTGACCCGAGCATTATAATAAATAACAACCGAGTCAGTTTGGAAAATTAGTGTGAGAAAACACATCCAACTGGATTTAAAGTTATAAGAAATATTTTGAAAATCAAGAGTATCTTGTAAGACCACGTGTGATGCCCCACCTCTATACTAACACTAGCGAAGGACACTACAGGATAATGCCGTCGATTAGCATAAAGAATAAGGCTGTTGAGAAGCGACCATCCGTGAAATTGCTTTGTGCGAGTACCGATATGCCAAATAGAAGGTCACACATTTCATTTAAATAGGAAATACGACATGTCAAGTACAAACTCAAAGCTACTACACAGTGGCTATGTGGTCTTCAGAAACAAATATAAAATAAGCATAACATAAATCAGTCACAGATATTCATATCTCTAAGGCGGAAACAGATATGAATGCAATGCATAAAAGTGTACATCGATGTAGTGGTCATGTAAGATCCACTACATCACAAAACAATAGGTACAAGTGCCAGACAAAAGAATATGTATACATCAAGGAGTCTCTATCTCGAATGTATACAACAAAAAGTACTAAGCTAAGTAGTTAGCCAAAAGTCAGATGACGGACCCTGATAAGAAGTCAAGCAGAAGCGGCTGAAATACCTCGGTCTGACCCGAGTATTATTTAAGAAGAAAATAATAAACAGATCAGTCTAGCTATAAATATCATATAAAATGATATAGGATAAGGGATATGATAAAAACGTATGATAACAAAAACGCCATACTGTGACATGTATACATTAAATAACAACAAAAATCATACAATATCTCAAAAATCTCAAACACCAAAAAGAATGTCATATTCTTTATTTTATTCATCAAACCATAAATATTGAAAAACATTATCAATGGAAATCATAAAAATTGGTGAAACGCAAATTCTAGAAACCATCAACTAGAAATCCAGAAATCACAAAAAGGGGAAGGTCTATCACAAACGGAAGCATGAAAAATCACCAACACGTGTATCACAAACGAGACGCTATCCCATAAACTGAACATCGAAGCACCTAAAAAGATAGGCCCCATGTACAGTCGAACATCGACGCACCTAGAAAAATATGCCACATGCATAAAGGAACATCGACGCACCTAAAAAGATACGCCCCATGCATAAACGAACATCGATGCACCTAATAAGATACGCCTCATGCATAAACGAACATCGACGCACCTAAAAAGATACGCCCAATGCCTAGTCAAACATCGATGCACCTAAAAAGATATGCCCCATACACTGACTTCTCGAGCCGATTGCTCCACGAACGGTCCAAAGACCATGGTTCGCTAGCCCATAAAAATGAGACGAAGCTCCACAAAATCGGGGTATAGTCCCCTATGTTGACAAAGTGACATCGCATATCGCTAGTCTAAACCATAAAATGATCACCATCGATCAATAAGAAGTGTAAATTACACTAAGCTAGTAAATAAATGAGTATAGCTTCATGTCCCACTTGAAAATTTTCACGAGATTTCAATCGAACAAGTCCAAAAATTAACCGATGAAGTAAACGCAAGCATTTCATACCAATTGTTTTGCTAAGTCGTTTAATTAGATTTCTCATATGAATGAGGTAAAGATTTGCATACACTAATAGATTGGAAAACATTTTAAAAATGAGCTTTGTATTTAAAAATAACGTTGAAATCATTTTTGTGAAAGAATATGAATAGTTACTACTAGTAAAAACCTTTGTATTATAAAGTGACAAATCACAGAAAGGATTGTAAAAATAATCAATCACCAAAAATTCACATACGATGACGTAAATCAAAACCATAGAAACCGATATCATATCCATCAAATGGATATTTTCAAAAATTCGGAAAACGAAGTCATCAAAGTCAATAATAAATGATAGCAACTAATCCAATCAACAAAAATCGATTAAAATTGGAAATCCACTCAAAAACTACCAAAATAGGCAAATTAAACAGTTCCAGACGTCTGAAATTACCAACCAGACGTCTGTACCTAGGTTTTGGAAAAATATATGCTTTTTTCCCTTTCTCTTTTTAATTCTAGAACTATTTCAGACGTCTGGATTTTTTCAACCAGACGTCTGGATTTGGTTTCAGACGTCTGGATTTTAGCTCTGCCCTTTGTTTATTTACTTCCAGAATCCTTTCACACGTCTGGATTATTCAACTAGAAGTCTGGATTTCTTTTCAGACGTCTGGATTTTGTTTCAGATGTCTAAATTTTTCTGCTAGACAAAAAAAAACAGCCTAGCCCAAAAAGGGTAAATCCAAACCGAAATGCGATCGAACGAGCGATGGATGCTAGGGATTTATGCCAATCAACAACCCAGCACTATAGGCTCTTCGATACACCATAAATAACATGTTCAAACATCCAAGATAGGATCTTTAAAGATTTTGATTTCAAAACACCACAATTGGAAAATTCACCAAAACAATTCAAATCAAAAGCAAATGAACATGAATAGATGTTAGGAATTTATATCTAACAACAATTAATGTTATAGATGTAGATGTGAGTTCAAAAACTCACCTTTAAACCTAAAAACAATGAATGAGGAGCTTTAAGACAAGGCAAGACTAATTCCTCTTCAATGCACCTCTAGAATCTTCAATCTATTATCAAAGGTGAAGTTTTTCCTAAGTTAGGGTTTATGAATTTTTGAAAATTAAAGAGAGAATGTGATAGAGAAGATGAAGAGGATGCTTTCCTAAGCTTCTCTTTGATTTTAGAGCAAGAACTTGATTTCCTAAGAGAATTAGGGCTTAGGACTTTGTAATTTCGTTTCTTTACCTCCATTTTTCTCTTTAGCTTGAGTGTTAGTAAATTAGGAGTAAAATGAATGAAGAGTAGAGGAGTTAGGGAATTATCTTGGGTTAATGGGCTGAAACCCAAACCCAAAGCCCAATAGAAAAATAGTAAAATTCAACTCAACTCCAAACATATCGACGTTTATACTCAAAAAGGTTGCAAACACCATTTTGAACTCAATGGAAGTGGTCTCGAGTCCTAATTCGATAGTTTACAAAAAGTAGCATTTTGGACTTCAAGCCGACTAACGATGTTATATTTAAATATACAATCATAAAATATGCGGGTTGTTACACCACGCCACACATAAACATGGATGGGTTTTTACCTTACGATAACCAAACATTTTCTATAGAAAATCCATTTATATTATAATAATGTCTAGTGGCCATATGAATATTGCTAAAATGCTTGGATCTCATGTTTCAGCATATTTTGGCACAACTAAGTCTGTACGGTGCTTATTGGAGAATGAATTCCATACAATGACTGGGGTACCGCCCATCACGGTGCATCTCTAGATAAAATAACACTGAGG
The DNA here is from genome assembly GCA_030765085.1 of Allium cepa. Classification (NCBI taxonomy): domain Eukaryota; kingdom Viridiplantae; phylum Streptophyta; class Magnoliopsida; order Asparagales; family Amaryllidaceae; genus Allium; species Allium cepa. The sequence continues at coordinate 1,052,443,650 of CM060941.1, forward strand.
ACCTTGCCTGGATCCCCTTCCAACATAGAGCCGACCTACCCTTTACTGAATAGTACTGAATATGATCACCCCTTTGTTAATGGGCCTTAAAGCATGCGAATGAGAGATGATAGCGACTCTAAATATGGATGATCATACCATACTTGAGAGCTATCCACTTAGACCTACTACGTCTCCCTATTTTAATCATTCCATGTTGATGAGGATTGAGACTACAATTACCTTTCAAGAACATTTGCACATAGAATGCTCACTGACCTCCAATGACAATGTGCCGATAGCATTCATTCATACAAGTCATTTCTGTGTCTGAACGAAACCGAAGGCACTATTTCTACTGCATCTATTTTGGAATCACTCTCATAATTAATAGCGATTAGCCCTTGCACTTTACATTTCCATCTTCGATTCCATGCTCTTCATGATATCTTCACTTTGAAATTCATTCGTTGGATCGAAGTGGTTTTTGGATAACATATCCGGGTCTCTTTGGAACAATGTTCAATAATTTTCGGTAAACTCAACCCTGGTTCTTTAGAAAATGAATGGTCAAAGATTAGATCGAAGATCACCCCATAACCGTTGGTTGATGGATTTCATTATCATTGCCTTAGGAGATCAAAACGAGATTTATACGCACAGTACAACATCATCGGAGATGACTGTGCCATATAACTCACATGTTTCTCCTAGATTTTTTCAAAATTATGTTGGGTCCATTTTTGATAGTCGGTTATTTAACTATCGAATAACAAACATTCAATTAAGAATTTATTTCATAGGGAAAACCAACATTGGTTCAGTATATAAGCGGTCACTAGCCTCCTTCAATAAGTCTTTTTCCATACAATTACTTTGTAAATTACTTGATATAAACACCTTGATAAAGATATACTCACAAATCCATATATTTCAATACTTGGAAATACCATATACTTATCCCAACGGTATAAGTATATCCACAGAATTTAGAAAGATTTTCATTTTATTCGATTCTCAAATCATTATAATTTCTCTTACAACTTTCCAAAATCATTTATAAACCCTTTTATAAATCTTCGAAAAACCATTTCTAATCCCTTTACAAAAATTCAATCATTTATAAACTTCTTGTACATTTCAAAAGTAATTTATAACCCTTTATGAACCCATAAACCATTTATAAAACTTCTCTCATAAATCTATAAATCCGTTTCTAAAATTCGTTTATAAATATCTAATCATTTATAAACTCTTTCACCTTGCAAATAACCCTTCCTTAGATCTTCAAACAAATTTATAAATTCCTTCATAAAATCCAAGCCTTTCAACTCTATTCAGGGTCTCGAAAACATTTATATACAATTAAAACTCTTTTACTTCAAAACATCATTATATAATAATGGTTCTTAATAATAAAACATTATAAATGAATAGAATTTATTAACTTTAAAATATCTTAAAATAATAATTAATAATTTCAAAATATTGTTTAAGAAACATTAATAATTAATCTTTACCATTTTTGATAAATAATAATAATAATTGATTTTCAAAGCTTATTAATAATCCTTATTATTAATTCCAAACCATAATTATTTTTTAAATAATTAACCCTTCACATTTTAATAAATTCTTCTAAACTATATTACTATAAATAAATAACTTTAAAACAATACCAATATTTTTTTTTTTGGGAACTAGGGAAACCTGTTCAATCACTACCGACCAGCGATTCCTGAACAGTAAACCTAGGGAATAGCCGGAAGGCCCTCCACAACCAACTATTCCGGGCAGCCAGACCTTTCGGTTGGCTTGGGGCAGGAGGCGCGAAAATGAACCGGATACCTCCCAAGTGAAAAGTCGTTTCTCCTCCCACGCAAGGTGGGACTCGAACCCCAAACCTCCCACTTGGGAGCCGCATCATCCCACCACCGCACCAAGCCCGCGGACTAAACTTTGGGGCCAAGGAGACTATGTCGCCCTGGCCTTCAGTTAAGCCGGTTTTAAAGTGGCCGTGCACTATGTCTCATTATTGTGGCCGCTGGGAATCGATCCAGTGCCACTACAACACAATGTAGCAACATCCACTATGTCGAAACCACTGGACCACTAGAACTTGACGATATATAATTAAAATAACTTTAAGGTAATATTACTATAATGGATTAACTTTAACAGCATATTATAATTAAATAACCTTGAAATAAAATAACTATAATTAAATAAATAATCCCTAGAAAACAATATTTTCGAAACCCAATTTCGAATTTAAAAATTATTTATCGTCCCAAAACTAATTCCGACTTAAATGGAAATTTGTAGTATTTTTAAAGTGGTAATTTATGGTTTCAAACAATCATTTAATAATTTTTACTAATAATATATCATACGAGTTGACCAAAATGGTAATTTAACTCACCGAAATTTTCTGTTGTGGCCGAGGCGTTCTGGTTTGGAACTAAAATCTAATGACGCTAGATTTTATTTCAAATTTCAACAGTCTTCAAATTCGCCTAAATCAGTTGCATCTCGAAGCTTTCATCATTACGAGCGCAATGCAAAAATTCACGTCTCAATTGGATCTCACATGTGAAAGTTATTAAATAATTAAGTTATCGATATTTAAAATAATAATATAATAAATAATTTTATAATTAAACCCTTAATTACAAATCTTACCTCTTGTTTCCTATATCGTACGCGCAACAACCCGGGTCGCTGTTGGAAATGCGGATTACGGACCTTAAGGCTGGATTAACACTAAAGGGAAGTGAATAGTGTTTAATGGGTTTTATGGAATTTTTGAATTCTTTTTGAAATTAAACATGAACAGATGCAATTCACAAACACAGAAACAATCACAAAACTAGACACAGATGCAAATGGTAAATAAAAAGCAGTAAAGGAAAGAACACGCTGGAATTTTATACTAGTTCGGAGTTACCTTACATCCAGTCCTACACAATTTCTTACGTGGATTTCTTTTCAAATATAATTTCGATATTACAACCTCGATTTCAAGGCCACGAGATACACCATCCTGTCTCCGAGTCCAAGAAAAAATTCTCTTGATTTAACCAGGCTATAAGATCGCCTAATTGATTTACGAGCTACAATCATAACCAACTTATTTACAACCCACAATCACACCGTTTTCATTATCACTTTGATAGATAAAGAGACTCGATACACTGTTTTGATTACAAATGGTCCTATAACTCTGAATAGCACTGAGATCTTTAAGAGAGAGTAACAGAGAATCAAACTAGAGATGACCGAGTTTGACTCACATAGGACTCTGGTAGAGTTTTTTTTAAATATAAGAGAATACTTGAGTGGAGAAGGAGTGAAGAAATGAATAAAAACTAACTTAAAATTCATTGAAAACAACTGGTATTTATAGACATGTCCATTTGTTTAAGGTTATGATGAAAAGACACTTAATTCGAAATTTTGAATTTTAAATTCTACGACTACCATGTCGACATGGGGGATGGGATATGTCGACATGCCTGTGATAATTTTGAAAATTGATTTGCTTTAAAATGTTTTATTCTAAAACTTTTCAAAACAATTTCTGAACTTTGTAAACCATTTTGAATATAGTTTAAACTTATAAAAGAGTTTTAGAAAATAGTCTAAAAATATATATATAATTTATAAAATATTAAAAACTAAGTGTAGATATATTTTTGAGATTTAAAGCTAAAATATTAAATCCAGGAGATAGTTTTAAAACAAGAGATGATTTTGAAATTTAAAAATAGTTTTTGAATAAGGCTAAAATATTTAAACCAAGAGGATATCTTTTAAAAGATAGTTTTTGGAAAATACTCAAAATAAATTAGTTTGAAAATTTCGTGAATTCCATTCCATTAGAGAAGGTCGTGGGTTCCATCCAACTAAAGGGGTCGTGGGTTCCATCCCACTATTAAAGCAAAAAGGTGGATTCCATTCTATAATTAAAATCTGAATAAAGATTTTAGTGCTATTATGAGGTTTTAACATAAATCTGGACTCTATTACTTATCTTGATATCTTGAACTATTGATAATCTTTATACTCATTAGTCTTCAGTCTTGTTTTTTCAATCTTGAATTCGTCAATCTTGAATCTCTACACTGTACAGTCTTCATTCTCAGTACCTGCATACATATCTTGCATAGACATATATATCTAGACAAGAATATTAGTATTTATATTTTACAGCAAGTCCTATGGTTGTTCTCATCAAAACCATCATCTTAGGAACTAACAATCTCCTCCTTTTTGATGATGACAACCTTTGTTTATAAAATATACTCCATAAAATTTCGATTTTACTCTGACTCCCCCATATTCCAACAACTCCCCATTAATCTAAGCCTAACTAATAGCCTAACTATCCTATTTTATAATTCTTCCCCTTTGTCATCAACAAAAACGAAGCCTAATCTATATAAATCCCCCTTAAACTGTGAAACTAAATGCTGATAATGAAGTATAATAAGGGAAACATAAATATAATTTTATTATATATGTTGTTATATTACACACATGCGCGCGTGAACACACACACACACATATATATGAAACACATACATAAATATATACAAATACACAATATATAAAAACATTAACATAAAAACAATCTAATGAGAGACCTTGACAATTGGTGAGTTGTGAATCGAACAATTAGGGTAATGGAAACAAAAGTTTCCACTTTGTTCGACCAAGTTCCCATCATTTTCAAAACAGACGTCTCCAACACAAATAACTTTATCGTCCTTGTCCATTTGCGCTTCATCCTTTTCTTCTTCTTCGTCACCCTCTAATGGATTATGAATACGTATGTTAGAGGAATCATCTTCAATCACTATAGGATCTGCACGATTATCCATTAGAAATTTATGCAAATTTCTAAGGATATTGCCTTGTTTCTCCTATTCGTTTGCCATCTTAATTTGTATGACTTGTAATTAAGTCAACATTTGTAGAAAATCCTTCAAAGTTTCCTCGATCTTCATCGCTCGGGCCAATATAGTTCGTTGAACTCGACCAGCATTAAGAGAAGGGAAGGAAAAGTTTACATTTTAGTTTGATTTAGAAGAGGAGGCCATTATATTATATTTCAAGAAGAAGAGAGAAGAAAGAAGAATTCGAAATATTGTGGTTATATAACAACCAAACTGATTTTAGAGGGAAAATCAAAATTTAAATTTTACCATTGTATGTCGACATGGGAGGTAGGTATATGTCGGCATCCTTATGAAAATTTTGACAATTTTGTTATTCTATATTTATTTAAATATATATGTTACTATATCTATATTTTATATCTCAGTTATAGAGTAGACACCTAGTTCTCTTCTAAATTTAGTAAAGGTTGATTGATTCAAGGGTTTGGTCAGAATATCAGCTATTTGATTTTCAGTGTTGATAAATTCAAGAGAAATAATCTCTTTACTTATATTACCTTTGAGAAAATGATGTCTGATATCAATATTTTCGGTTCTGGCATGATGAGTACGATTTTTGGATAAATTTATTACATTTGTATTGTCACAATAAATTGGTGATTTAGAAATATTCAATTCAAAATCCTTTAGGGTCTGTTGCATGTAAATAACTTGAGAATAAGCCAAAGCAGCAGAGATATATTCTGCTTCAGTTGCTGATAGTGAGACAATATTTTGCTTTTTACTAAAACAGGAAACCAAAGAATGTCCTAAAAGGTGAAAAGTTCCACTTGGATTTTTTCGGTCTGATTTACAACCAGCATAGTCAGCATCACAATATGAGATTAAATCAAATGAATCATTTTTGGGGTAAAATAGGCCATAGCCTAAAGTGTGTTTAACACATCTTAGGATACGTTAAACAGCTTTTCAATGGGTCTCTTTAGGTTGAGATTGGTGTCTTACACAGAGACAGACACTATGCATGATATTATGCCTACTCACAGTTATATAGAGTAGTAATCCAATCATTTCCATGTATAGTTTTCGATCGACATATTTTGACATGTCTTCTTTATTCAAGGCTTCATTGGTTGTCATAAGAGTGGGTTTTCCACTCGTAGTGGTCATACCAAACTTACGAACTAAATCCCTAGCATACTTTTCTTGACTAATGAAAATACCACTATCTAATTATTTTATTTGCAGTCCTAAAAAGAAAGTAAGTTCATCCATATGACTCATGTCAATCTCTTTTTTATTATTTCAAAAAACTCTTTGTTCATTTTACTATTTGTTGATCCAAAAATTACATTATCTACATAAATTTGTACTAATTGGATATCATTTTTGTTTCTTTAAATAAAAAGAGTATTATCTACTTTACCAATTCAAAATTTGATTGTAATAGGTAAGATCTTAGTCTATCATACCAGGCTCTAGGAGCTTGTTTCAGACCATATAAAGCTTTCTTTAATTTGTAGACATGATTTGGAAAATTTTCATCTTCAAAAAGTGGGGCTATTCAGCCTAAACATCTTCTTTAACGAAATCATTTAAAAATGCACTTTTGACATCCATTTGAAATAATTTGAAATTGTTATGGTTTGTGAAAGCAAGTAGAATTCTAATGGCTTCTAATCTTGCTACGGATGCAAAGGTTTTATCATAATCTATTCCTTCTTCTTGACAATAACCTTGCGTTACCGAGCTTTATTTCTAATGACCTCACCTTGTTCATTCATTTTATTTTTATAAACTTATTTAGTACCTATTATAGTTTTGTACTCAGGTCTAGGAACAAGTTCCCATACATCATTTCTAGTGAATTGATCAGTTCTTCTCGCATAGCAAGAATCCACGAAGCGTTAGCCGATGCTTCCTTTAGATTTTAGGGTTCAATAGTCGATATAAAAGAACATTACTCATTTTGTTTAGTTGATTTCTAGTTCTAACAATAGATTTAATATATTCTAGTATATTTTCTACAGGATGATCTTTTAAAAGCCTGATCCTTTTATTAGGATGAACAATTTCACAATTTGTTTCATTTGATTTATTACTTGAAGTAACAAAATCATCTTCATCATTTATTTGAAAGAAATGTTTGAAATTTTCATCAAAAGATACAAGCATTGTTTCTTCAATGGTGTTAGTTTTTAAATTGAAAACTCTATATGCTTTACTTCTATTAGAATATCCGATAAAGATTCCTTTGTCGGATTTAGGATCAAATTTATCTAAATTGTCCTTTGTGTTTAGTATAAAACATTTACTTCCAAAAACTTTAAAATAAGATACCTTTGGTTTCTTATTGAAAAGAAGTTCATATAGTGTTTTATTGATTAGAGGTATAATTAAAATCCTATTCAAAATGTAATAAGCTGTAGCCCAAAAATTTCTTGGTAATTTACTATCTGAAAGCATAGTTCTTGCACATTCTTGAATTATCCTATTTTTACGCTCCACCACTCTTTTGTTGAGGAGATCTTGGAAAAGAAAAATTATGAGTTATTCCTTTCTTATTACAGAAATTCTCAAAATTTTCTTTTTCAAATTCTCCATCGTAATCAGTTTTGATTTTTAAAGAAAGTTGATTTTGAATTCTTTTGCAAAAATAAATCAAAAGCATCACTTTTATGTTTCAGAAAAATTGTCCATGTAAATCTAGAATAATCAACTATAATTACAAAAACATATTTACCGTGATTTACTAACTGAATTTGAGATGGGCCAAACAAATCTAAATGATGTAACTCAAGAGGTTCTAAAGTTGAAATCGTATCTTTTAATTTGAATGAATTCTTCCTAAGTTTTCATGATTGACAAGCATCACATATACTATCTACTTTAAAATCCATTTTTGGGAGATCTCTTACTAAATCAAGTTTTAGAAGTCTAGTTAAGAGTTTGAAATTCAAATGCACAAATCTTTTATGCCAAATCCAAGGGTTACTTGTATTAGCCAAAAGAAACAGGTTATCATTTGAGATTTTCATACTAAGAATATAAATATTTTTCTCCCTAATTCCTTTAAAGATAATATTTGATCTATTATCTTCGATATGACACTTATCCTTTTCAAATTTAATTTTGTATCCCTTATCATAGTTAACTTATGCTAAGTAAATTGTGTTTTAGATTCCTAACTAATAGAACATCAGAAATAGTAGGAGCTTTAGAGTTACCGACATTGCCGATGCCAATCACATATCTTTTTGAGTTATCTCCAAAGTTGAACATTGCTCCATCTTCATAAATTATGTCATTCAGTATCTCTGGATTTCCAGTCATGTGTCTTGAACATCCCCTATCAAGTATTCATTTGTTTTTCTTGATTTGCACCATTTGTCCATTGAGTTTTGATTCTTCAAAAGCCATATAACACATATGTTGCTGCACAACACCAATTCCGTAGATAACTTGATTTTCTATAATAACAATATGCAGACTTATAAGACAATGATGATTTCGACGATTTGAATTAGTGTTAACAGAATCTTCAAAAATTGCCATTTTAAACTTTTTGAAAATTTAGATTATGATAACTTTGAAAACCAATGCTCCGATACCAAATGTTGGAAATGCGGATTACAGACCTTAAGGCTGGATTAACATTAGAGGGAGGTGAATAGCGTTTAATGGATTTTATGGAAATTTTGAATTATTTTTGAAATTAAACATGAGCAGATGCAATTCACAAACACGGAGACAATCACAAAACCAGACACAAATGCAAATAGTAAATAAAAAGTAGTAAAGGAAAGAGAACACCGTAATTTTATACTGGTTCGGAGTTACCCTACATCCAGTCCCACATAATTTATTTTGCAGATTTCTTTTCAAATATTACATCGATATTACAACCTCGTTTCAAGGCCACCAGGTACACCCTCCTGTCTCCGAGTCCGGGAAAAACTCTCTTGATTCAAATAGGCTACACGATGACCAAATTAATTTATGGGATATAATCATAACCAATTGATTTATAGGCCATAATCACATCGTTTCCAATATCACTTTAATAGATAAAGAGACTCGATACACTTCTTTGATTAGAAATGATCCTATAACTTTGAATAGCACTAAGATCTTTGAGAGGGAGTGACAGAGAATCAAACTAGAGATGATCGAGTTTGATTCACTTAGGATTTCAATAGAGTTTTGTTAAAATATAAGAGAATACTTAAGTGGAGAAGAAGGATAGAAGAAATGAATAAAAACTAACTTAAAATTCGTTGAAAACAACTGGTATTTATAGAAGAACAACAGTCATGCCCATTCATGAAAGGTTATGACAAATAGACACTACAGTTGAAAATTTGAATTTTAAATTCTATGGCTACCATATCGACATAGGGGAATGGTGTATGTCGACATGCCTATGATAATTTTGAAAATTAATTTTTCTTTAAAATGATTTCTATTCTAAAACTTGTCAAAACAATTTCTAAACTTTGTATACCATTTTGAATATAGTTTAAACTTATAAAAGAGTTTTAGAAAATAATCTGTATATATATATATATATAATCTATAAATATTAAAAACTAAGTATAGATATATTTTTGAGATTTAAAGCTAAATTAAATCCATGAGATAGTTTAAAAACAAGAGATGATTTTGAAATTTAAAAATAGTTTTTGAATTAAGGCTAAAATATTTAAACCAAGAGAGATATCTATTAAAAGATAGTTTTTGGAAAATAGAGAAAACAAATTATTTTGAAAATTTCATGGATTTCACTCCACTAGATAAGGTCGTGGGTTCCATCCTACTAAAGAGGTCATGGGTTCCATCCCACTATTAAAGCGAGAAGGTGGATTCCATTCCACAACTAAAATTTGAATAAAGATTTTAGCGCTATTATGAATTTTTAACATAAATCTAGACTCTATTAATTATCTCGATATCTTGAACCCTTGAACTCTTGATAATCTTGATACTCATGAGTCTTCGGTCATAATTTCTTCAATCTTGAATTCATCGGTCTTGAATGTATATACAGCACAGTCTTCATTCTCAGTACCTACATATATGTCCTACATATACGTATATATATATATATATCTAGATAAGGATATTAGTATTTATATATTATAACAAATACTAAGGTTGTTGTCATCAAAATCATCAACTCAGAAACTAACAGTCGTCAATTTTTCAAACGCGATAGTGCCCAATTCTTCACGCCACGCTACTACCTGACCAACTGGAGGTTGTCGTTGCCATTTGCCTCGCCATTCGCCCGCGTCCCTGCGCCACCACCATGAACCCCCGCGTGCATGAGCCCAAAATCGAACTAGGAAACTCATAAGATGCATCTCCGTTTATTCCCAATCTTCATCGCTACAGGCCACCATTGGCCATAAGATTTTGGCCGAAGGTGGACCCAGCTCCCTTTACCTTTTCTCTTCAGATACCACCGCCTCTAGCGCCTCCAACGCTAGGAAAACTCAAGAAAACCACCACGACGTTCATCTATGAACTGGTGCTACCTTCTATGATGTGAGGTGATGTAACTGTTGAATGAGTCGAGCTCGATGTCTCGAACAACTTCCTAGTTGATGATGATGGCTGAAAATGCCTTGGGCGATGCTGATGTGGCTGTGGTCGTTGGATTTGGTGGACGATGGTTTAAAAAAAAAAATTCTCAGTTGAAGGCGTGCTTAAATAGGAGAAGAAAGGCCAGGGTTGATATATGGGGTGTGGGATGATATGAATGAACATATGTATGGTTAAATCTAAACCAAAATATCTATATTATTTAAATTCAAAATATCTAGCTATATAATTTCATACCCTAACTGAGACGTGCCGCCTGGCATTTTGTACGTTATACCTCTATTCCAAACGCAAAGGAATTAGTTTTGGGCCCTAATTTGATCATATGCAGAAGATAGATTTTTGAACCTAATTATTATATTAAATTTTCAATATTAAATTCTTTGCATTTCGATCTCGCATGACCAACCGATTTGTCTAGTCGCCATGAAATTTGACAGTGTATTATAATTCATTATTACGGATCTAATGAAACTGGTTTCATCAAAATTCGAGACAGTGCCCTGGAAGGCTATTTTGATATGTTAATTAAAACGAGCTATTTGCAAAATCAGTTAAATCGCTTTTAAATCCCATTTAAAAGTTTTATTATCTTCATTCCTATTAAATAGAACTTATATAAGCTTTGAAATTATTTTTATCCATCTTAAAACCCAAGATTCAATTATTTAAACAATTTCAAATATTAAATTCAACAATTAAATTGTCCAATAAATCATTATATTTGAAATTCAAGTTATTTAACCTATAAATTAAATTTTAAATATTTAAAAATTGATTAAATATTCCAAAATTCAAATGACTAAAATTCTGGGTTGTTACTTTCTTCCCCCTTAAAAGAATTTCGTCCTCGAAATTGCCAAGGTAGGAAAAGTGCCAAAACCCCATTACTTTTATTTAAAGAACAACTAGTTGAAATAAACTACCAAACTCTTTCAAGCCTTTAACTTCCCAAAATAAATTATTGAAACGTTGTTATTACTTTTACTTAGTTTTCGAATTCATTCATAGATTCCAGTGAATATTATCCACTCGATCAATTTGGATTATAACTCAAAATTAAATTTTTAGTTATCAAGAATTTATTCAAAATTTCTAACTCTTTAAACTTTCAAAAATTTCGCCAGCGTCTTATTTTCGTGGCTAGATCAAAACAACTACAAATCGCCACTATGGCCCAAACCAATAGATGGAACAAAAGCCAGGTGGCTCAACCATAAAACCATCAAATCAAACATTGATTTAAACATGTACCTTTTTGTTGGGCAACCCAATTTTCTTATGAAATCAAATGCATTAAATTAGCTCTTGCTTTTATATACCTGCATCTTATTTATTATTCTACAACTTCAATTTCCATAATTTTCTTTATTAAAACCGTCGATGTACATATATCATTCGTATGCAATTTCAAATCAAATCGCTCAATCGATTACACAATTTCACTTCCGGACTAGTATCGTTCACACAACTACTCTACTGCGGACTCAGATCCGGTTCCTTGATTTGAAACCGTCATTCTCCTTGCATAGACATATACTATGATAGAGAATTTTAGAATGAGTCAAAAATCCATATCTAGTGTTTTCCATCGAGAATCAAGTGAAAAATCCCAACTCGGATCGATGTAAATTATCTCGAAATTTTGTACTCAAATCCGAATCAAACCATTATGCGAGTAAAAATAATATACATACAACTTACATATTCACTTAATTTGATTTCTTAGCTATTCCAAATTAACTTAATCTCATTCATTCATTCTCATTGACTTTATTTACTTTCAATTTATTCACATTGCTTTATTCACGTCCATTTATTTCTTAGTATATTCTTTAATACTATTATCACTTAAACATCATTCCGTAGAATTTATTTACTTAAGTTCATTTTAAAACATTTTGTACCATTTTCCTTATGTTTGTTGTTACTCCACAACTTAAGTCTATATCTATTTAAAATCAATTCAAATTTCATTTGACTTAATTCATTTTTTTTCAATATTAAATTTTATTGATGAACATCCCAAAACCATATTCAACAAAGTAAAACATTGTTTTAACTTACTAATTTTTTGAAATTTATAAGTTAAAAACTTATTTTTCTCGCACTTTCAATAAACACTAGATCGAGAATGTCAAAAGTCTAAACATCCTATTCTTATTTCAAATCAATTTAAAACCATATATACATATGATTCCCTTGTTATATCAAATCATTCTTTTGGATTTTAAAATCAAAACTAATTTTACCAAAACAAACTCCAATGGTAGCAATTACTCTCTTGGAAACCCGAAAATGAATGTCAATGAGGCCGCAGTCATCATCAAAATTATTTTCGAGTGACCGAAGTGAGTTTAGTGCTTTCTTTCTTTTTAAAATCCCTTTTAAAATATTTCTATTCAAAATATTTTCCAAATAATATTATTATTTTCCCAAAACTTCGGAAAAACAATTGCCAAAACCAATTGAAATTAAGTTCCCAAATTCCCAGCTTCTAGATCCTTTTTACTTAAAAATCATATTTGTAATATACTTCTAAATTTTCATTTCCTTTCAATTTATAAATCAGATTTATAAACTACATATATATATATATATGTATATGTATATAAAATCTCACTTTGGTTATATAAAATCATTTCTTAACCGTTAATCTTACTTACATTAAAATATCAACCATTATTCGATCACAAACAACAAACAACAAATGATAATGATATAACATTATCATTTCCTAACAACCAAGCACACCATATATAACATAATAATTTTCTAAAAATTATTTCTTTTTATATAAAATATAATTCAGGCAAAATTATTTCATTTACCCAATTTCAAAACAATACCATGCTGAACTGCTCTACCCAAGTGTTTTGAGATCCCTATCAATAATGTTAATTACTCCTATTGAACAGAATTCATAAGCCACTTGATAGATCAACCAACGAAATATAAAACTTTTATACATCGCTAACAAATACACCTTCATATACATATATATGTATACACACACACACTAACAAAAAAATCATTCTAGGGTGCTACTAACCCTATCTCTAATGAGTACGTCACCAAAGCAAAGGTTCTCGCTTAACCTTTAGCTCTGATACCAAATGTAACGAACCAGATTTTTGGTCCTCGAAAATCGAAACTAATACGTCCATTGTATCACATGCCAAAGAAATTGAATACCGAAAAACTGAATTGTTAGGGAAAAAGAAAGAAGGAAGAAGATAGGAAGAAAACTAAACAACACAAAAACTCACAGCGGAACGAATAATCTATAACTTACTACAAACCTCTACACAAAAACGAAAGTGTAGTATGTATGTATATAGACATCAATCATAGTATACTAACCTATTTCAACCTGGGTAGTTATAATAGTTTGTCCCCACAATTTGTCATAAACACAACAATGAATACAGCGAGAAAATAACCATCTACGTGAATACATCTCTGGGCCCCCAACATGTCTCTTGAAGCTCCAAGCATCCAAACTAAGTTATAATATGCTTGGTCTGACCCAAGCATTATAATAATAACACCCGAGTTAGCCTGAAAAACTGGTGTGAGAATACACACCGAACTGGATTTAATGTTATAAGAAAATCTTTGAAAATCAATAGCATCCCATTAGACCACGCCGCACATAAACACGGATGGGTTTTTACCTTATGATAACCAAAACATTTTCTATAGATCCATTTATATTACAATAATGTCTAGAGGTCAAAGTAAAATATGAATATAGTTGAAATGCTTGCATCTCACGTTTCAACATCGTTAAGCATAACTAAGTCCATATGCGCTTATTGGAGAATGGATTCCATAAATGACTTGGAAACTAGGGTACCACCCGTCATGGTGAATCTTTAGATGAAATAATACCGAGAACCTCGCCTGGATCCTCTGCCAACACAGTACTGGCATACCCCTTGCTGGATAGTATAGAATATGATCACCCCTCCGTTAATGGGCCACGAAGCATACAAATAAGTGATAATAGCGACTTTACATAGGGTTGATCATACTCAACTTGGGAGCTACCTACTTAGCCCTCCTGCATCTCCTCTATTTTAGTCATTCCCGATTGATGAGACTTGAGATTACGATTACCTTTCAAGAACATTTAAACATAGAATGCTCATTGACCTCCAATGATAATATGGCGATAGAATTCATCCATACAAGTATGTTCTATGTCTCAACAAAACCGAAGGCACTATTCCTACTACATCCATTTTGGAATCACCTTCAAGATTAATAGCGATTAGCCTTTGCACTTTACATATCTATCTTCGATTCCATGCTCTATGCGATGTCTTTACTTCGAAATGCATTCGTTGGATCAAAGTGGTTTTCGCATAACATATCTAATCCAGGTCTCTTTGGAACAACATTCGACAATTTGCAGCAAATTCAACTTCAGTTCCTTAGGAAATAAACAGTCAAAGATAAGATTGGAGATCACCTCCTAACCGTGAGTGGATGGATTTCCTTATCATTGTCCTAGGAGAACGGAACGAGATTTATACGCATAGCACAACATCATCGGAGATGAGTGTGCCATATAACTCACGTGTTTCTGTTAGATATTTCCAAAGTTATGCTAGGTCCATTTTCGATAGTCGATTAGTGAACTATCGAATACTAAACATTCAATCAAGAAATTTATTTCATAAGGAAAACCAACATTGGTTTAGTATATAAGTAGTCACTAACCTCCTTCAATAAGTCTTTATCCATACAATCACTTTGTAAATTACTCGTATATAAACACCTTTACAAAGATATACTTTCAAATCCTTATATTTCAGTACTTAGAAATACCCATATACTTATCCCAATGGCATAAGTATATCCACAAAATTTAGAAAGATTTTCTTTTTATTCGATTCTCGGATCATTTATAATTTCCCTTACATTTTCTAAAATCGTTTATAAACCCTTTTATAAATCTTTGAAAATCCATTTATAATCCCTTTAAAAAAATTCAATCACTTATAAACTTCTTGTACATTTCAAAAATCATTTATAACCCTTTATGAACCTATAAACCATTTATAAAACTTCTTTTATAAATTTATAAACCCATTTATAAAATTTATTTATAAATATCTTACCATTTACAAACTCTTTAAACTTGCAGATGACCCTTCCTTAATTCTTCAAACCAATTTAAAAAACTCCTTCATAAAACCTAATCCTTTCGACTCTATTCATGGGTCTTAAGAATATTTACAAATAACTAAAAATATTTTACTTCAAAGCATCGTTCTTATATAATAATGATTACTAACAACAAAACATTATAAATGAATGGAATTTATTAACTTTAAAAAATCTTAAATTAATAATTAATAATTTCAAAATGTTGTTTAAGAAACACTAATAGTTAATCTTTACCAGTTTTGACATATAATTTGATTTTCAAAGCCATGTTAACAATCCTCATTATTAATTTTAAACCATAATTATTTTTGGGAAAATTAACCCTCACACTTTAATAAATTCTTTTAAACCATATTTTTTATCCCATCCTTTGGTCAAGGTTGGAATATCAACATATTAGCTAGGAAAGGATGGATGTTAGGATTAGCAAACGATTGGAAACAAGGTTGTGATCGATGTCGTCAAAATTTGGCCGAGCTCTTATCAAGACGGGATCGATTGGGAATGATGAACAGGGCTAGGAGAGGCTACCTTTTAATTTTTAGGTCGATCGGAGTTTATATGCTCGAGATATGGATGAGTTAAACATGTGAAAAGTGGTTCATATCGATAAATTTCGTATCGATCTGCAAGCAACATTTTGAGTCGATACTGTTCGTATTGATCGGCAGTGGTTCGAATCGATGACGTTCGTATCAATTAGGTTGGAGACAGGTGGTGCACTTTAAATCCATGCTTTCGTATCGATCACGGGTAAGCTTGGTTCGTATCCATCCACTCTACAGCCCCCCTCGTATCCATGCGGTTCGTGCTTGATCGAATCGATAGCGTCCGAGAACCCTTGTTACTTATTCGTACCCATCATGAAAATGATCAAGGAAAATGAATGCTTTCTGTATCCATCTAGATATTGTCCTTGTTCATATCCATTGATCCTCCCAAAACATGTCGCTTTGTATCGATCGTACTTCAACGATCGATATGAAAGACGCCACCAATTATCGATACGAATATGGGCTGGGACAGATGGATACGAACAGAGCACTTCCATTGGGTGCAAAGGAAGGAATAAAGGCTCATTCAACGCGGTGGAGAATATGGATCTACCCTAGTTTATCATGACGCGTCAATGAGCGAGCATGTGCCTTTGAATGACACGAAGGGGATGGATACGTAACTATGGACATGAACTCAGCAGCCTTCGAAAAACACGAGATTGCGTCGATCATATCTCACAATCCACAAGTCCAAATGCTATGAAATTTTCACAGGAGCTTACGTACGAACAAAAGAATGTTCCCACCAAGTTTCGACTCGATTGGACAAATTCTTGATCGATACGAAGTTGGTTCGTAACGATCACGGATCGAGTCGAAACTTCACGGGGTCGATCGCGTGCACCCACTCACATGCCAGAAGAAGTCTTCCGAAGTTTGAGCGAGATATTAGCCTCCTACACGTATAAATAGAGCCCCAGAGGCTATAGAAAAAGGGACTTTTTGCTATCTGACATCCAGACTCCGCCGGAAACACTTTTGCACTATTAATCTACTGTTGTACTCGAATTTCTTCATCATAATCGCTGTAATCAACAGTAACCAGCAAGGAAAGTCAATTAAAGGTTAACATTCGGAGTGGACGTAGGCCGGAGATAGCCGAACCACTATAAATCTTGTGTTTATGTTCATTATTTTCCAATTATTTCATCTGGACCTGAGTTTGTGTTTGGATATTGTTGATTTGTATTCGTATAATGGTGCTTTCACGATCTTCCGGGTTTGTGACCAATTTTGGTGCAAACACTTTGGTGCTTTCACTGAGAACAACTAGCACCCGCTATACAAGATTTGAAGGTTTAAGGGTCCAGATCTAGAAAGCTATGACAAGGCAGTCGAGTAGAAGATGGAGAACATAGAGAAGTCAACATGAAGAAAGCTAAGAGGCTTCATCAGGGGCCAATCAGACTTCAGCTTTCATCACTCGAGACAAAATGGAGATGATGATGGGAGCGATGCACGAAGAATTTATGAAAAGGCAGAACGAAATGATGCAGAACCTCCTCAGACAGTTTGGACAAACAGGAGCAGCTGGAGCTTCAGGAGTTCAGATCCACGGGGTTGGAGCGGAAGGGCCAAATAGGCAATCAAATGGAACAGCTCAACAAGGTGCAATCCCTAATCATCATACACCTGCTGATCCGGATGGACAAAGGCTCGGGGGCACACCACCTGGTAACGATGGGCCAATTCATGGAGAAACTCCAGTTGACACCACACAACAAGATGCTGGCAGGAATGTAGGAATGCGGGATGAAGAGTATGTACCAAAATTCCCTCAGAGACTTAGGGGGCAACCCTTGACGGACAATGCTGGATTGGCTGAGATTATCATGCGAACTATGTGCGGTGGTTTAACCAATAGAGATCTGGAAGGAGTAAACAGGAGTCCGTTTACTCGTGAAATCAGGATAGCCGGAACCCACCAGAGTTCAAGATACCCAACGTGGAGGTACATAATGGCAAGGCTGATCTAACTGATAAATTGATGAGATACACAAGACACATGGAAGTGCGGGGGACATCGGAGGAAGTCATGGCCCGATGCTTCCCTCTGTACTTAACGGATATAGCTGCTATGTGGTTTAGACAGCTGGAAGAGGGATCTATCAGGACATGGACAGAATTGGTGGACAGGTTTCTAAAGCAGTTTCGGGTCCATATTAAAAGAACGAAGAACATGATGATGCTAACGTCAATAAAGCAAAGGATAGATGAATCGCTGAGAGCCTTCTTAACTCGGTTTAATGCGACGGTTGCTTTGGTGGATCGGCTACATCCATCGATGGTTTTATTGGCAGTAGTTTCAGGAGTCAGAGAGGATTCAGACTTCAAGGTATCATTAATACGAGACCCACCACTGGATCTTGGGGAATTCTTTCACGAAGCTGAGGGATTCCATCGACAAGAAGATGCATGTGCAGATTTAAAGTTAAAAGAGGAAACGCGATGAGGATAGAGGACCATCCAGTGGATGCTCGGATAAAGATAAAGGTAAAGGAAAAAGGAAGCTTGATGATGATTCAAATAAAACTAGGAAGTGGTGGAGAGAGCCAAAATTCTCCACCTACACAGGATTGAATGAGACGTTGGGACGGATATATATGGAGACCCGAAATCGCCTTCCATACCGAAGGCGGCTAGGAGAGAACCCTTGGAACATGAAAGGGCATCGGGAAGGCACTGTCTTTTTCACGATTTGGATGGACATGATACCAACAGTTGCAGGCATCTAAAGGACATAATCGAGGAGCATGTAAGTAATGGGCAGTTATGACAATACATTGGGACTCGAAATGCAGCAGTGGAGCAGGAGCAACCACCGTCTACCTCGAATAATGATGGAGCAAGGCCGAGGAATGATGGTCGATTGGTTATCAATTGACTAGGATAATATGAAATAAGTAGCAAACTATGAGCAAAACGGCCAAGTCATTTACTCATGTACAGGGACAGAGATGGCCCTTAGGCATGCTACGAATGATGATAAACCGCGATGCTATGTTTGTGAAATCTGTTTTCTGTTTTTGGATTGAACTCTCATTTTTATGGTTTGGTTTTGGAGTTTGGTTTGAACTCTTGATTCTGTTTTTTTCTCTAGTTTGGACTTCTGTTTGGATGGTTACTCTCATGTTTGGATATTGGTTTTGATTTGTGGATTTTTGGTTTTCTGATTTGATTTGGATTTTGGATTAGATTTTCATGGGATTTTTATCTGGCTTTCTGATAAACAGTCATCGGGTATGGGTTGTACCTGGCAAAGGGCGAGTCTCTTTGCCCGAATGTGGTGAATTGGCTTACTCAGGTCGCCAAGTATAGACTATGCTCGGCAAGGGTCTGCAGAGACCAGGATTCGGCCTAGGAATTAGGCCATATATTATCGGTTACTATTTCAGGTCGTCGGGTATGGACTATACTCGGCAAGGGTCCGGAGCGACCAGGATTGGGCTTAGGACATAAGCCATGGCATTACTCAACGTCCAAGGACACTAGACCACGGTCGTCAAGTGTGGATTGCACTTGGTAATAACCCAGAGAGGTTATGGATTTGTATATAGACCCGGAGAGGTCTTGGATTCGGTTATTGGTAATTGGATATGGATGGATTAGGACTTGGTTATCAAGTATGGATGGAAATGGAATTGGTTAAGGCTTTGGTTATTGGATTTGGATTCAGACATCGACTTGGAGCAGTTATGAATGATGCGCTCTTATAATATGGCTATGGACTTTGGATATCGGATTCGGAACTATTCAAAACACACCTTCTTATCGCAAGGCATGTTTTGGAGGTAAAATGTTATCCTACCCTTTGGTCAAGGTTGGAATATCAACATATTGGCTGGAAAAGGATGGATGTCAGGATTAGTAATCGATTGGAAACAAGGTTGTGATCGATGTCGTCAAAATTTGGCTGAGCTCCAATCAAGACAGGATCGGTTGGGAATGATGAACAAGGCTAGGAGAGGATACCTTTCAATTTTCAAGTCGATCGGAGTTCGTATGCTCGAGGTATGGATGGGTTAAAACACATAAAAAGTGGTTCGTATCGATACATTTCGTATCGATCTGTAGGCAACATTTCGAATCGATACAGTTCGTATCGATCGACAGTGGTTCGAATCAATGACATTCGTATCGATCACAAGTAAGCTTGATTCGTATCCATCCACTCTACAGTCCCCCTTCGTATCCATGCGATTCGTGGTTGATCGAATTGATTGCATCCGAGAGCTGTTGTTCCTTATTCGTACCCATTACGAAAACAATCAAGGAAAATGAACGCTATTTGTATCATCTACATATGGTCCTTGTTCATATCCATTGATCCCCCCAAAACATGTCACTTCGTATCGATCGTACTTAAACGATCGATACAAAAGACGCCACCAATTATCGATACGAATATGGGCTGGGACAGATGGATACGAATAAGGGATTGCCATTGGGTGCAAAGGAAAGAATAATGGCTCAGTCAACGCGGCGGAGACTATGGATCTACCCTGGCTTATCGTGACGCGTCAACGAGCGAGCACGTCCCTTTGAACGACTCGAAGGGGATGGATACGAAACTATAGACATGAACTCGGTAGCTGTAACGAACAGGGATTTTTCGCACTCGGAAATCGACATCCATACTTCATATCGTATTCGAATGCCATAGATTCGGCCGTTCAAATCCGATTCGCCGGAGCTTATAACAACATTAAGTAAACAACACAGCGGAATAAAAGAATAATACATTGATATACAGCTTTGATACAATATCTGATACAACAGATGATCCAATAGATATCAATATACATCAGAGATATGATACAATAAAATAGCAGCGGAAAAGAAAACGATAACACCAGCAGCGGAACAAATAACTCTAAGATAGTCTTCAAGGAAGAACTCCAACAGCAGCTCGAACTCCCAATAACGATGCACAAAGATAAGCAAGTGCAGTCCGTATCTAGAGACTGAACTAGCTCCCGATAATCCATTGAACCTAATTATCTAAAAAACCCAACTCTAGACTGCTCGTGTGGAAATTAGTGAGCACCCAGAGTTTAGGAAGGAAACAATAAACTCCGGATCAGTCGTGGGACTGGTGTGAGTAACAAAAACAGTTTGTCTTTTAAAACAATCAACAAAAGATTTTAAAATCAATTCGCAATGCTTTTGAAAATGAAACTACCATAAGGCCTCCCGGCATACACACAATGAAACGCAGACTTGGGGGAGATTTCTCCTTATGATAGTCAAAGATGCTTACTATGTAAAATCAAATCATTTGATTATTATTAGTGCATAGTGTAGAAAACATTTCGAAAATAGAATATAAATCTTAGCCAGCATAGGTACCATTATATTATGCCTACTATAGCTACCATATTAGATGGCAGGTTCTACAACTAATACCGTACAAGGTTCGTATTGTTTCTTTGGATTTCCAACAAATGGTCAGGCCAAGGAACTTTCCATTGCCACATGGAAACGCCTCTGGAAGGACGTCCCGAGAACCTAACCGGATCTCTGCCAACACAAAGCCGGGTTACCCTTCAAACTGGGTAACTACTGACACGAGTATGCCATCCCCCGGTCGTAACCAACCTTTATCCGGGGCCCCAACAACAATCACAAAGTAAGATATATGTGTATTTGCGATATCCACATAAGTTAAGTATCTGGGCTCCATACCATGATACCACTTCTATCCAGAAGGAGATGTACATACCCTAAGTGGCGCTACCCCCAATAACCTTGCTGCATCTTTCCTGTTTTGACCATTCCGGGGTGTGAGGTCCGACGAAGTCTCGTCCATAAAGCTACGCTTTTCACAAAGCCATGCTTCGATCAACAAATGATTAGCAACACTCAGCATGCCACATTACCAAATTGGGAATATATCGCTGATAAACTTCAACTACATAACCTCTAAGGGTGTTAAGCTAAGAGAATAAATTCTCCGCCACCAACGGAAATATATTTGAAAGAAATCTGCTTTATATCTCAATTTGTAATGTTAGACACACAATCCATACAAGTCTATTTTGGGTTCGAACAAAACCGAAGGCACTTCCAAAGAAGTCCTTGCAATCCGGGTATTCACAATCTCGATCGGACTTCCCATCACTTAGGGAGTCTCTACACCGGCGCGACTCGGTGCAGAGACAATCGATAGGTCATCCTATCGCTCTCGCAAATACCCGGTCTTCACCACCGGTCTCCAAATGCTATCCATAACATCGAACCACATATTCGGAATGGGTAATACGACACAAAGGTCCTTTCCCGGCTAAACTGAATAGTGAGCGCAATATTTAAAACTTATGGATATGGGATTTCAATTAAGTCACAACTGAATAATTCAAAATTTTCTTTCAAATGATTTAAACCAATTATCATTTCCAATCTTTTAAACAAAAAGATTAATTTTACAAAATTCACCCAGTTTCTCAAAGGTTCATTCATAAGTTTCAAAATAATTCCATCTCAATTGGATTAATTCATTTAAATCTTTAAATTAGAGATTTTTCTCATAGTTTTCAAATCGTTCCCAAATATTCATTTTAAAAATCGTTTCCAAATATTCATTTTCAAAACTCGTTTCCAAATATTCATTTTCAAAACTCGTTTCCGGATATTCATCTATAACTTGGAAAACTATTTCAGTTTAAACTTGAAATCCCTTTAATATAATTTGAAACGAAAGCTTTTTATCATATAGAACAAAAGTTTTATTTTTTTAAAAAAAACCGATTTCATTTATACAAGTTACAATCTTTAGGTTAATTCAAATTCCCAAAAGAACAATACTTTAAAAATGGTTTGACTTATATATAATTAGTATAATATCGTTAATCCCTAGTTCAATTCATAGAATTCAATTTCAAGTATTGAATTCAAATTTAAATTAAAATATTTAAATTCCAAAACTTAATCAAGTTATTCAAAATAAATTTCATTTTTGAAATCCCATTTCAAAAGCTTTTCATTTTAATCCGATTCCATTTCAAACCATTTGAATTTAAAATATTCAAATTTAAAACTATTTCAAACATCTGTGACTTAACCGATTTCCTCGTGAAATCCATAATTGTGTGTATGGTGTGGTCCAGGGGTTGTACACGATAGTGCAACATCATTCAATCATCACAGATCAAAACACAGAAATATAGTTGATAAGCGATATAAACTATAACGCTTATCGTACAGATCACAAATATATATATCAATGTAAATAAATGGATAAATTATATATAGCACAATCCACAGAACAAAATATCACAGATCACATAGGATAATCAATTCAAGGTATCTCATATAATGCAACCATTCATAAGTAAGGTCAAGCAAATAATCATTTGTAAGTAGGATTAATTAATCGTTTAACCCTAATCAGTTCCATTTGTTTCCAAATAAATTAATCACTTATGAATTAATTATCAAATTCCGATTAATTAATTACAAATCATTTGATATAAATTTATTTGATCAAACACTTTAACGAATTAAATTATTCTTAATTAATCATATTTATTTATTAACCTTTAAACTAATTACAAAATTAATTAACTTTAATTGATCAAAATATCAAGCATTAATTTCAATAAGTGATTAATCCTTAAAATCATTTCTAAATCAATCATTAAGTCTTAATTACTTAATTACTTAACTATTTTATTTCACACTATTTAACTAATTACTTCCTTGTTCAATTTATTTAACTTTAATTACTTAATTAACTATTCCCGTCAAGTAATTATCTCTTAATTACTTATTTTAATTAATCAGCCTTTAATTAAATTAAAGCAAATTAACCTTTAAGTAATCACATTAAGTAATGATTCTTTATGAAATAAAAAAAATCATTATATATCTTAATTATCTTTTATAACTTTTATTATTTAAACCTCTATAGTAAATCACCATTTACAAATAAAACAACTTAAGTTCCTTAAGTTAATTTTAAAATTTGAAAGCATTTCATTTTTACTTTTAAAAACATACTATTTCAGTTTGACAGAAAACGACCCGATACTTCCCCCTGTTATTCTCACAACCTCTCTCTTCTTCTTCCTTTTTCATTCCTTTTTCTTTTTTTTCCTTTTTTCCCTCTCTGAAGTTAAGTTAAACTTTAAACTAAGTAAAAATTTCACGCATCAGGCAACTCGATCGAATTCGCGTCCTACCCAAGTCACAACCCCATTCGCTTCAGAATTCCATCGAGTTGAAGCAACCCACGAGGTTGCTGCACACCCACGCCACCGTGCACGTGCACGGTGGTTCGCCGCGACTCCGGTGATCGCCACGATCATCTTTGAGTTGTACAACTCATGAACACACGAAATCAACCATCCATTTGAAATTATCGGCCCGAAATCAAAATGTAGCCATTCTTTCGAAAAAACTGCAGCCGACCCATCCAACTGAAATGCCTCGTCCTCCTTGCACAGTTCACCAGAAAATTCATGCCTCCGGTCCTACCACGTCAACCCGATGTTCTTCCATTCCTCCCAATATCATAAAGCTCGATCGACTCGTGGTGACCAAATCATCACGTTACAGAGCACTGTAAAAACTCAGGGTTAAACCCTAAGTTAAACTCGTCTCCAAAATTTACGCAATGAAAAAAAAATTCGACAATTTTCCCATTGCTAGTAACTGTAAATCTTGCTTTATACCAAATCTCAGTATTTAAGGTTGATTCGATCATCAGAAAACGAACGAAATACATATTTTGTTTAAAACTGAATTGCACTTGAATTACTTAACTAAAAATTATCATTTTAATTTTAAAAATCATATCTTTATATGTTAATTCAAGTTATATAATCAAATCACTAATTTAAAACACTTGATTTCTTCATAAAAATTTGTTTGTACTGTAAAGTTTTGATTTTCTAGGCAATATTCAAAATTATTTTAGCTTAAATTAGTTTTTAAACTCTAAACTAAGATGTAACAAACAACTTTTTTTTTAATGCCAATTCTAAACATCAAGTAGTTTAGGTGAAATTGATTCTTGAATCTGACTCCTATGTTTAAACTTTAGACAGAGCACCTGTATGCCAAAGCCTGCAACACTACTTCTAAATTTTTTTTAAACATACATATAGGTGTCAAACAAATATATATACATGATTATTCACAAATAAGTATTCAACAGATTCATTCATTAACTTTTAAAAGTTACTCACAGTTTAAAGAAGAAGAACAGAGTGGCTACTTGAAATACTTTAAAACTGGCTTGACTTTGAAACTGGAAATTGCTTTGATCTTCCACCCAATCTTTCTTGCTTTTGTTTTATTGAATGATGCTTCAGTTTGTAAAAAAAATGCTTGCTATAAATTTTTTCCAGTTGCTAAGTTGTAATGAACGAATGAAAATGAGGAAGATGATATATAGAAAAAGAAGTTTACAAGTTTTTGGCAAAATATTGAAACAGGATATTAGTTGTACTTCTTACATTATTTATATATATTGTTAACCAGAGATTTTGTTTTTATCATGTTGGAGGCTGAAAGGATGTAAATATGTTGGGTATTTGTTTTTTACTTGTTGATTATGCAGTTTGGTGGCTGCAAATCATTTCTTTGCTTTGTTTATGTTCATATTTTTTTTTGTTCCTTTGTTTAGTTTGTGCCATACTTGAATGTGTGCTTATCCTTTCTTTTGCAAGCTATTGAATATATTTACATTTTTCTTGTTTACTTGTTTCATATTACAAGTGTGCATACTTATATATTCACAAAGTTTATTTTAAACATTTTTTTTGAAAGACTTCATTTCTGAATCATAGTTTCTTTCAAAACACACGTATATATTATTTATAAATAAATTTGAAACGACAATTTCTATTTAAAATAAGAATTCATTTGTAAAGACATTTTATTAATATTGTTTTAAAAATAACTCAATATTTAATTAAAATAATTTATAAAAGAAACTATCTCTTTCTTAATAAATAACATATTTTATTTGGATTTGGATAATACTCTAATAAATTTATCATTTAATTTCACAATTTTAAATCAAAAATAAATTTTAATTATCAAATTAAAACTGATTAAAATTCGGGATCGTTACAGACTTCCCCCCTTAAAAGGAATTTCGTCCTCGAAATTCGCCAGAGAGAGATAACGATGATAGATGAAAGATAGAGAAATATCCTTTCAGATCAAACTGGATATCAATTCTGCATTTGGCTCACCAAATCAGAATATCAACAATAGATACAAGAAATTATAACAGAATTTTAAATTTGGTTTTAAACGAAATCGTTTCATCGATTCAATTCAAATTTATCCTTCATATTCTATTAATCAAGTTAACTCAATTCAAAATCTCCAAATTTATTAAAAATTTCAATTCCAAATTTCCATTTTATATTCATTAAGGTTTAAATCAAAAACTGATAAGAAACTGATGAAATACGAAGTAAAGATTTTCTACAACGATTCGCATGGCATCACCGCATCAGAACTTCTTTCTGGAGCTGTCACGAAGCAATCAAAAGAATTTGAAAAGATGAATTAAAGGAAATTGACAGAGAAAGATTCTTTCCATTGTTGTTACAGAGTGTCGACCATTTATAGTCGTATCCCCCTGTCCCCTATCTTGTCCTCTTCTTGCACTCATACTCACTATTAGCGGATAGTAAGAGAATCTACCGAGGCATTCGAACGGATATCTTAGGGATATACTCATTTTAGGGATACTTCACCCTATCTCTAATGAGCTACTTAATTTGTTATACTCCTGAGCTAAAGTTTAACCTTAGCTCTGATACCAAATGTGACGTTACAGATTTTTCACGCTCGAAAATCGACATCCATACTTCATATCGTATTCGAATGCCATAGATTCGACCGTTCAAATCCGATTCGCCGGAGCTTATAACAACATTAAGTAAACAACACAGCGGAATAAAAGAATAATACATTGATATACAGCTTTGATACAATATCTGATACAACAGATGATCTAATAGATATCAATATACATCAGAGATATGATACAATAAAATAGCAGCGGAAAAGAAAACGATAACACCAGCAGCGGAACAAATAACTCTAAGATAGTCTTCAAGGAAGAACTCCAACAACAGCTCGAACTCCCAATAACGATGCACAAAGATAAGCAAAAGCAGTCCGTATCTAGAGACTGAACTAGCTCCCGATAATCCATTGAACCTAATTATCTGAAAATCCCAACTCTAGACTGCTCGTGTGGAAATTAGTGAGCACCCAGAGTTTAGGAAGGAAACAATAAACTCCGGATCAGTCGTGAAACTGGTGTGAGTAACAAAGACAGTTTTTCTTTTAAAACAATCAACAAAAGATTTTAAAATCGATTTGCAATGCTTTTGGAATGAAACTACCATAAGGCCTCTCGCACACACACAATGCAAACGTAGACTTCGGGGAGATTTCTCCTTATGATAGTCAAAGATGCTTACTACGTAAAATCAAATCATTTGATTATTATTATTAGCGCATAGTGTAGAAAACATTTCGAAAGTAGAATATAAATCTTAGCCAGCATATGTAACGACACGAGATTTTGTCCGTTCGAAAATCGACATCCATACTTTACATCGTACTCGAATGCCGTAGATCCGACTGTTCAAATCCGAGTCGCTGGAGCTTATAACACCATTAAGTAAACAGCACAGCGGAAGAAAAAGAATAATACATTGATATACAACATTGATGCAATATCTGATACAACAG
The DNA here is from genome assembly GCA_030765085.1 of Allium cepa. NCBI lineage: Eukaryota > Viridiplantae > Streptophyta > Magnoliopsida > Asparagales > Amaryllidaceae > Allium > Allium cepa. Next base: position 1,052,471,593 of record CM060941.1, read on the forward strand.
ATGATACAATGAATATCAATATACATCAGAGATATGATACAAGAAAATAGCAGCGGAAAGAAAATAGATAACACCAACAGCGGAACAAATAACTCAAAATAGTCTTCAAGAAAGAACTCCAAAACTGCAGCTCCATCTCCAAGAACCAATCCAGAAATAGCTCGAACTCCCAATAACAATGCACTAAGCTAAACAAGGTCAGTCATATCCAAAAACTGAACTAGCTCCAGATAATCCACCAAACCTAACTATCTGAAAAATCCAACTCTAGACTGCTCGTGTGGAAAATAGTGAGCACCCAGAGTTTAGGAAAGGAACAATAAACTCCGGATCAGTCATGGGACTGGTGTGAGTAACAAAAACAGTTTATCCTTTAAAATAAAACAAGATTTATAAAAGAAAATCCAATATGCTTTTTAGAAAATGAAACTACCATAAGACCTCCCGCCACACACACAATGCAAACGCAGAATTGGAGGAGATTTCTTCTTATGATAGTCAAACATGCTTGATACGTAGAAAGTTCTTTGATATTATTATTATAAGTGCAAAGTGCAGAAAACATTTCGAAAGTAGAATATTAATCTTAGCCAGCATACGACCATTATCGTATGCCTACTATAGCTACCATGTTCAATAGCAGGTTACCACCACATTCCATGGCAGGTAATACAACTAAAACCGTACAAGATGCGTATTGTTTTGATTGGATTTCCAACAAATGGTCAGGCTAAGGAACTTCCTACTACCACATGGGATCGCCTTTGGCGGGACGTCCCGAGAACCTAACCGGATCTCTGCCAACACAAGGTCGGGTTACCTCTATAACTAGGTAACTACTACTCGAGCATGCCACTCCCCGATCCTTTGGGACCTTTATCCGAGGCGCCTCTAAGCAACAACCACACAGTAAATGAGATTGGAGCAACCACATAGGTTAAATATCAGGGCTCCATACCTAATACCACCCTTTACCAGAAGGGAATAACACACCCTAAAGGGCGCGACCCTCATAACCTTGCCGCATCTTTCCTGTTTTGACCATTTTCGGGGTGTGAGGTTCTGATGCAGTCTCGTCCACAAAGCTACGCTTTATACAAAAGCCATGCTTTGATCAAAATGATCAACAAATGATCATCAACACACAGCAGCACTCAGCATGCCACACTACCAAATTGGGAGTATATTGCTGATAACCTTCAACTACATAACCTCTGAGCTCGTATGTCTCAGAGAAGGGTGTTAAGCTAAGAGAATAAATTCTCCGCCACCAACATAAATGTATTTGAAAGAAATCTGCTTTATATCTCAAAGTGTAGTGTCAGACATGTAACCATACAAGTCTGTTCCGGGTTTGAACAGAACCGAAGGCACTTCCAAAGAAGCCCTTGCAATCCGCGTATTTACAATCCCGATCGGACTTCCCATCACTTAGGAAATCTCTATACCGTAGCTACTCGGTGCAGAGACAATCGATAGGTTATCCTATCGTTCTCACAAATACCCGGTCTTCACCACCGGTCTTCAATGCTATCCATAACGTCGAATCACATATTCGGAATGGGTTATATGACACAAAGGTCCTCTCCCGGCTAAACCGAATAGTGAGCGCAACATTTAAAACATATGGATATGGGAGTTCAATTAAGTCACAACTTAATAATTCAAAACTTTCATTCAAATGGTTTAAACAAATTACCATTTTCAAATTTTTTAAACAAAAGATTTATTTCAAAAACCTTCAATAGTTTAAATAATTTCCACACTTTAATCTTTTAAACAAAAGATTAAATTCACAAAGTTCACCCCATTTACAAAGATCCATTTATGGATTTCAAACGATTTCCATTTCAATTGGATTAACTCGTTTAAAATCTTTAAATTAAAGATTTAACTTATAACTTCCAAACCGTTTCCATAACTTGGAAAATCATTTCCATTTTTTTTTACTTGAAATCCCTTTAACACAAATTGGACGTTCATTACTTAAGTGAAAACTTTTATCATTTGAAAACAAATAGTTTTCGTTCCAGAAATATCCAATTATATTTACACGAGTTAAAGCCTTTGAATCTAAATTCAAATTTCCAAATCAATATCTTTAAAATAGTTTAACCTATAAATACTGGTATAACAACTTTAGTCCCTAATTTCCAGATCATAGAATTCAATTTCAAATATTGAATTTAAATTAAATTATTTAAATTTCCCAAATCATAATCAAGTTATTCAAAATAAATTTCATCTTTGAAATTCCATTTTAAAAGCTTTTCACTTTAATTTCATTTCCAAAACATTTGAATTTAAATATTCAAATTTAAAACTATTCAAAAATCTGTGACTTAATCAATTTCCCAGTGAATCCATATTTGTGTATGTATAAGTGTGGTCCAGGGGTTTGACGCAATAGTGCAACAACATTCAATCATCATAGATCAAATACAACAATATATCCGATAAGCGATATAGACTATAACGCTTATCTTCATTCACAGATAATAGATATATATATATACACACACACATATCATAGGTAATGAATTACATCATGGATAATTAATTTCATTACAGATCACAACTTAAGTCAGGATATATCACAAAGCATCACATATCAGGAATGTCAAACAATTCAACCATTCAGTAAAATTCAAACATCCATAAATGGATCAGTTTAATTATCTGATTAATTTAGATCAGATTAATTTCTATACATTTGCTTGTCGTGGTAAATTAATAATCAATTAACTTCCAGCATTTAATAAATTATCCTTTAATTAATCATTAAGTAACCCTTAATTAATAATTAATCCTTAATTATTCAATAAAGTGTTAATAGTAACTTAATGGATCCTTAATTACAATTAATTAATTCCTAACCATTTACTAATCCATGATTCTTAATTACCATTAATTATTCATTTATTCATTTAACTTAAACCTTAATAAGTAAATTTACACTTATGACTTCAATTTTAATTGCTACAATCATTAATTATCCATTTTAATTTAACTTAATAATTAACGAATTATAAATCATTAAACTTATATTGACTTAAGTTAAAACTCATGCTTACCGATGATTAAATTACCATTCACAAATGTGTTTGGAAACATTGATTTTACAAATTTACTTTTAAATTTCAATTTAAATCCAAAGATTTTAAATGAATATCAATTTTTCCTTAATAAAGCTTAAACTGATTTTCACAACCTTTAGATCTACATGTCACAGTAATATTTATTATAAAAGAAATTTAAAGAGTTAAATCGAATCCCTTTTTATTTCACATATTTTTTTTTTTAACATTTAAACTTATTTAAACATTTGAGTTTACAAACTTTGTCTCATTTTAAAGTCTAGGGTCCATAATTGAGTTTAAATCTAGGTTTCAAACATTTGATTTAACTTTGTTTTAAATCCTCTGTGTACCAATTTTAAATTCCATTTTAATTCAAATTCCTTTTTATATACACTTAATTATTTAACACTTTAAATCAATAAAACAATTTGGAAATAAAACTTATTTATTCCCCACTAAGTTTCCAACTATCCTAAATTAATATTTAAACTTTTGTTTTACTTACTTACTTCAAACCTGGCACTCTTCTCCTACAAATTTCATAACTACTACTACTACCCGAGCCAATAGTACTCTCTCTCAAACAATACAGGCATATCGCACTCAATCACTTCGAGGCGTACGCGAAACAAAACGAGATAGAACCCGAGTCTGAACTTCTTTCTCTGTAACGACCCAGAATTTTTGATAACTTGAATTTGAATATTTAATTTATTTTTAATATTAATAAGTGGAATTTTTAAGTCGAATAATTTATTTCTTGAATATTGGATTTAATTGGTCATTTAAATCGATTAATTAATAGTGAAATTCCAAAAATAATTAAATATTAGGTTAAATATGATTGAAAATGATTTGGAAAATTTTATTTTATCATATTAAAGTTATAGAAATGTTTTAGAACTTGTAAAACTGAATTTGGAGTTAATTTGTAAAAATTGAATATTTTAATATTTAATTATCGACTGAAAAATAGCCAATTTTTGAACAGTCTCGGAATTGAACGAAACGAGTTCCATTGGATCCGTAATAGTTAGTTATTATCGGATTTCAAATTTCGTAGCAAACGGAGTTGTCGTTTGACCGTGGCAGCTCGAAACGCATCAATATCGTTTTTATTTTTAATTCGGCGAGTAAAAATAGCCATTTTTCAAACGGTCTCGGATTTCGACGAAACCAGTTTCATCGGATCCGTAATGTGATATTATTGCAAGATTTCAAATTTCAAGTCAATCGGATTTATCGTTTGTCCGGTACAAGCCAAAACGCCTAGAAATCGTTTAAATCGGTTTAAGTTTAAATTGAGCGTTTATAGTCGTATCTCACACATACTTCCGAATTAGCTTACGAAACCTGTTCCATTGTGTCCGGAACGCGGAAAAACTTTAGAATCGCCTGTCGGAACGTCAAAATTGGAGTTCGTTTGCATAAGTGTCAATTTGGGGATTTTATTATTAAAAAAATAATTGTATGTGGTTATAAATGCAAATTTTCACCAAAACCCTTCTTCCTCTTTTGCTCTAGCCGGCCCTAATCTTTAATGGCCGAAAATACTCCTCCTTCCTCCCTCAAAATCTCCCAATCCACGCAAAATTAGACGAAGTCGTCAACTACAAAATCGAAGGGGATAATGAGTACTGCAATCTCAACGGTCGAGATCGTTTAAAACGAAGTGGATCAACGGGAAAGGGGCTGCAAAGGGCATGAGGTCGGCCTCGAACTACGTGAGATTGTGATGGCCGAGCTTGGCCATGTTTGGGCCGAGTGTAGCCCTTGTCGTGGGCCCCGAAGTGGCACTTCCTGATCGCCTTCAAGTGGCTCGTGGTGGTCGAAGATTCAAACCCTAGTTGGAGCTTCTATGGGTTCTATACGTGCGTTTTGTTCCTGGAGATGGTTATAGCCGTGCGCAAGAAGGAAGGGGGGGAAGCTTGATGTGCGGCTGTGATCTGGGGAAGGGTTTGTAATAGAGATTTGTAAATAATTTACTATATTAACGATTGTACAACGTTTAAAATGCGATATCTTTGTCATATGATGTCAGATTCGGACGAGATTTTTTGCGTTGGCTTCGTATCGTCGTGCTCTTCGCAATGCAGCTGGTTTGGAGTCGATTGGAGCTCGTTTGAATTTTGGGTAAAATTAAACGTTCGTTTAATTTTATTCGAAACGAACGCGAAAACGGAAACAAAATCAAGGTGAGAACTCCTCACTCAATCGAAAGGTTTTGTTTAAAATTTTGAATAGTTAATATTGATTGTTGATGGTTGATTGATTGTGCTAGTAGATATAGTAGGATATATACTATATATAGCGATATATATATATTGGCATATGTATATATCGGATTTGATTCCCCGCCTCGTATAGCGGATGAGACCCTATTGCGCCGCCTATTAAGCGGATATTTATAAAATCCCATATACCACGATATTCCACCTTGAAGTGGAATTGGTATTGTGCTAACGTCTGTGGATGCAGGGTAACAGGTTGGAGGGATCCAACTGGATTCCTCACATATTTATTTGTTTATAAATATTATGTTGATTGTTGATAATCATATTGATATATGACACTTATTCCCGTGATTGACCATCTAATGTTGTTGCATCATCGGATTCAAATTTTTAAAAAAATTAAAATAACGTTTTTGAATTTAAAAGGGGTTTTAAATCGATTTTTCAAAGAATATGGTTTATTAAAAATTTTGAATTGATTAAATTTTAAAATAAATAGATGGATAAAATTTTATGTTTTAAAAATTTATATTTTTATGAAATATAACTTAAAAGAAATTTTTAACAATAATAGGTTTTTATAAAATAGTTAAATTTGGTTTTTGGGAAGTTATTATTATTAATGGTTTATATAAAGGATTTTATAAATGGATGTTTTTAAATAAAAATTATTGAAGTTATAGGATAAATTTATAAAGTGTTAAGTTGATGTATAACATGAATTTCACTAGGATTTATAGATTAATAAATGTGAAATTTATAAAACGAACGGTTATTGGAAAAATTTAAGTTTATAAGTTATTAACTTATAGAAATGGATTTGGGCATTAAAAAGGGGAATTTTATAGAAATTGTTAATAAATGAAGATTTCATTAGTTGAAATTATTATAAGCCATAAAGAAATCTTGTAAGTGATAAGATTTTAAATTGGTGAAGTTCAAAAGAACGATTTGGGTAAATAGATAATATTATAAGTATTTAACTTATAATATTGATTTTAGTATATAATCGAGTTATGTAAATCGAATTGGACTAATAAAAGGAGATTTCTAAAACGAAGTTTCATAAATAGAAATGGGATGTATGGACATTGTTATAAATCCGAAAAATCAATTTAATTTGATAAATTGAATATGGAATTTGTTAAAGGGGTTGTATTCACTATTTTTGAACGGTGAATGTATTATTTTATTAAATGAACGTGTTTTTGGAAAAGAACGTTCTAAATGGAATTTAAAACTAATTAAAGACGTTTTAAGATATGTTAAGTATCGAAATCATAGATTTCAACATTGATTGTTGAAATAGACGATTTCGAGAAATAGAAGGGAATATTTTGAATAGTAGTGGATTTATGTATCCATTTTTTTATTTCAAATCCATATACTAGTGTTTTTGGGTTGTCGTAACGATGTTTTACGCAACATTCGTTTTTAACCCAAATAAATGTGAATAAAGGAATGTTTTCTTAAAGAGAATGGAATAAATACTTAACTGTGATTTAAGTATATGGAATATTTTCAAATCGTTGAAAATAAATAAATTTGTGAATTACTTATTTTTAAAATAAGCATGGGAATGGTTTTCTAATATGAAATGGAACGGTTTTTGTGAATTCACCTTTAAGGTAATTGAAAGCAAATAACTTGAAATCGATTTGGGAATCGTATGCTAGTAGATGCTTGGAATTTAAATCCACCTTGGAATTTATATATATATGAAGGGAAATTTGTTTAAAAATAAATATTGATTTATTTTGAAGTATGAAAATGAATTTACGGATTTGGGACGTAAATTTAAATTAAATCGGTAAAGATTTATTTGATGATTTGAAATTTGTTTTCAAAGGGTATAAAGGATGAAAAGTAATTTGAAATTAGTTTTCAAATGGTTAAGGTGATTTGAAAATAGTTTTCAAATGGTTAAGGTGATTTGAAAATAGTTTTCAAATGGTTAAGGTGATTTGAAAATAGTTTTCAAATGGTTAAGGTGATTTGAAAATAGTTTTCAAATGGTTAAGGTGATTTGAAATTAGTTTTCAAATGGTTAAGGTGATTTGAAAATAGTTTTCAAATGGTTAAGGTGATTTGAAAATAGTTTTCAAATGGTTAAGGTGATTTGAAAATAGTTTTCAAATGGTTAAGGTGATTTGAAATTAGTTTTCAAATGGTTAAGGTGATTTGAAATTAGTTTTCAAATGGTTAAGGTGATTTGAAATTGGTTTGCAAATGGTTAATGTAATTTGAAATTTGTTTTCAAATGGTTGAGGTGTTTAATTTGAAATGGGTTTTCAAATGGTTAAGTGTGGAAATTATATCGTGAAGGTGTTTTGGTAAAGCAAATAAATTGGGCAATTATTTGGAAATTGTGTATATATATCTTGTAAAGATATTTTGGGACTTAATAATTTTGGAAAAATTATTTGGAATCTGATGATGTGGCGCATCTTTATTGATAGTTAAATAACCGACTATCAATATTTACCCTTGGATGGTATTGATTGTGTTTGTTTGGAATTGAATGCACACTTATTTTTAAAAATAAGCGCTCGCTATTCGGTTTAGCCGGGAGAGGACCTTTGTGTCATATATCCCATTCCGAATATGCGATACGTCGTTTGGATTGCATTTGAAGACCGGTGTTGAAGACCGGGTATTTGTGAAAACGATAGGATGACCTATCGATTGTCTCCGCATTGTTAGCTACGATATGGAGATTTCCTTTGTGATGGGAAATTTTATCGGGATTGTGAATACCCGGATTGCAAGGGCTTCCTTGGAAGTGCCTTCGGTTCTGTTCGAACCCGGAACAGACTTGTATGGTTACATGTCTGACATTACATTTTGAGAGATAGAGCAGATTTCTTTCAAATACATTTCTGTTGGTGGCGGAGAATTTATTCTCTTAGCTTAACACCCTTCTCTGAGACGTACGAGCTCAGAGGTTATGTAGTTGAAGGTTATCAGCGATATTTCCCAATCTGGTAATGTGGCATGCTGAGTGCTGCTGTGTGATGATCATTGGTTGATCGTTTGGATATGATCATTTGTTTGATCATTTATCTTTGTGATTATTGCTTTGGTCATCTGTGGACCCAAAGCATGGCTTTGTTGCACAAAGCGTAGCTTTGTGGACGAGACTTCGTCAGGACCTCACTCCCCGGAAATGGTCGAAACAGGAATATGCGGCAAGGTTATGAGGGTCGCGCCCTTTAGGGTATGTCATTTCCTTCTGGAAAAGGGTGGTATCATGGTATGGAGCCCAGATATTTACTCATGTGGAAACACTATATCTATTTCTGTGTGGTGTTGTTGGTATCGAGCGCTCGGATAAAGGTCCCAAAGGACCGGGGGATGGCATATTCGTGTAGTAGTTACCTAGTTACAGAGGTAACCCGGCCTTGTGTTGGCAGAGATCTAACCGTAACGTTAGTTCTAGGGACGTCCCGCCAGAGGCGATCCCATGTGGCAGTAGGAAGTTCCTTAGCCTGACCATTTGTTGGAAATCCATTCATCCAATACGTGCCTTGTACGGTTTTAGTTGTAGAACCTGCCATTTAACATGGCAGCTATAGTAGGCATAGTATCATGGTACCTATGCTGGCTAGGATTTATATTATACTTTCGAAATATTTTCCACTATGCACTAGTAATAATATCAAAGAATTTTTCTCGTAGTAAGCATGTTTGACTATCATAAGGAGAAATCTCCCCCATGTGTGCGTTTGCATTGTGTGTGTGCCGGGAGGCCTTATGGTAGTTTCATTTTCCAAAAAGCATTGCGGATTTCAAAATTTAAACTTTCTTGTTGCGTGTTTAAAGATAAACTGTTTTGAGTTCTCACACCAGTCCCATGACTGACCTGGAGTTTATTGTTCCTTTCCTAAACTCTGGGTGCCCACTATTTTCCACACGGGCAGTCTAGAGTTAGGTTATCAGGTTATTCTGGATTCGGGAGTTGCTGTGCAGATGTTGGAGGCGAGCTTGAATAGCGTAGTCTATTATCTATTGTATATAGTATTCTTTCCGCTGTTCTATTGTTGTACACTCTGATGATATGATGTATTGTGATGTATGTATAAAATGTATAGTTCTTTTGTTTTAATGATATTCATTTATCTATTATATGTTGTTCCGCTGCGATTGTGAGATTCTGATATTGTTTCTCGTTCTGTTACTTGTTTTCTGTTTTCTCCTCTCTTTCTTTTCTTTCTTCTTCTACCTCTTTCTTCTTCTAAAACCCTAACGGTTCGATTTTTCGGCAACGAAAAATCGCGATCGTTACATTTGGCATCAGAGCATATGGTTAAGCGACAACCTGCTCTGTTGGGTGTTACTCATTAGAGATAGAGTCAGCAGTACTCTAGAATGAGTGTGAGTGTAATAATAGATATGAGTGCGTATTTGTTAGTGAATATAAAATTGTTTTATATTGTGATGATTGGTTTGTTGAGTGGTATATGAACCTTCGTCGGCGCAGCCTCGAAAACTGAATCGAAGGGGTTCCTAAACACTTGAATAGAACAATTCGACACAATATTGTTTTAAAATGGGTAAATGAAATAATTTTACCTCGATTATATTTTATATATAAAAAGAAAATAATTTTTCAAGAATTATTGAAGTGTGTATATAATTGATTGCTTGGTTGTTGTAAATGATATATATATAAAATAATTAAAAGTTGTTTGAATAAGCTAATAAAAGCAACTATTGTAAAAGAATAATGGTATAAACCAATGAATCATAAGATGAAATAATAATTAATGATGCTTTACAATTGTAAGATAATCATGTATGTATATAAGAAGTAAAATTATATAAGTAAAAGGGTTATAAAAGTGATTTATGAATAGAAAGAAAAATTTTTGAAAGAATAATTAGCATTGATTTCACTATTGTCACTGGGAAATAATAAGGGTGATGACTGCAGCATCATCAGTATCATTTTCGAGTTTCTATGTGATGGATTTGCTACAAAAATGAATTAAAAATTGAAGTTTTGTTGTAATAAACCAATTTGAAATTAAAATTCAATTTGAAATTGATAAATATAAGTGAAAAAGGTTTTGAACTTATAATATAAGTTAGAAGTTGAATAATAAGTTTTATAACTTATTAAATGGGAAAATGTAAGTGAAACCAGTTGTTGAAGTGGTTAAACAATTAAGTTAAGTAAAATGAAATATGAATTTGAATATTGATATGAATTTGACTTAAGTAAAAGTTAAATAGGATTTACTTTGGAATTTAAAATCCGAATTGAATTGATAAGTAAAACTTAAGTTTAATTAACAAATGATGTTTAAATGGAATAACTTAAGTGAAGTTGAATAAAAAATTGATCTTTGTATCAAAGTTAAATAATCAAGTGAATTAAATGATGTAAATAAAGTTGAAATGGAATATAACTTAAGGAATATTGAAAGAATTGATGTTAATATCAAAATAAATGAATAAAGTGAGTAAATGAAATTGTTAAAGATGTGAACTTAAGTTATATAAATGAAATTCAATTTTATTTGTAAAAAGAACTAGCAATTGAGTTAAAGTATGAATTGAATGTTAATCAATAGAATATGAATAAGTTGATATGAAATGATGCATGCAAGTGTAAATTCATTTGAAAATAGTTTAATAATAGAATGAAAATCAATTGAATGTTAAACCAATTGGAATTAAAACAGTTGAACCAAATTGAATGTAAGTAAAATAAATAAATTTGGTTGTATTGGATGTACATTGGTCGTTATTGCTTGTTGGTTGGTTGTATGTAAATTCATTAAGTGTTAATGAAATTGAATTAGTAAAATTTGAAAGCTATGTAATTGAATTCAAATGAAAATTGAAATGCAAAGTTGAATGAAAATGAATATGCAACTTCAATAGTAAACTAAAAGTGGTATAAGAAGCATGTATTGGGAATTTTATAATTGAATTGGCAAATTGGTTTGAATATTATAATTGGAAATTATGCTAGCAGGATATACAGGTTATAAAGGAATTGGAATTTTGATTTTGAAGTTAAAAAAATTGAATGGCTCGACAAAAAGGTACGTATTTTAGTTTTTATATGAGATTTGACGATTTCCTTCTCCAGCCACTTGGCTTTCTCTTTTCTTTTTGACTCTGAGGGGCCGTAGAGCCGTTTTGTAGTCGTACCGATCTAGCCGCGCAAAGGAGACTCTGGCGAAATTTTTTGAAAATTTCGGGTGTTAGAAAAATTTTGAGAAATTTTGAAAGTTGAAAATTTGAATTGAAATTTAAATTTGAATTGTTAAGCAAACAATGTTGTTTGAAACCTATAATTGAAGTTGGAAAGCTAATTGAAATGATAGTGGATCTTTAATAAAAAGGATTGTTTTGAAAAGTTAATAAAACTATTAGTTTTGGAAAAATAATAAACGGATTATGAATTATTCTCCTTAACTTGCAATTTCGAGGACGAAATTCTTTTAAGGGGGGAAGATTGTAACGACCCAGAATTTTTGATAACTTGAATTTGAATATTTAATTTATTTTTAATATTAATAAGTGGAATTTTTAAGTCGAATAATTTATTTCTTGAATATTGGATTTAATTGGTCATTTAAATCGATTAATTAATAGTGAAATTCCAAAAATAATTAAATATTGGGTTAAATATGATTGAAAATGATTTGGAAAATTTTATTTTATCATATTAAAGTTATAGAAATGTTTTAGAACTTGTAAAACTGAATTTGGAGTTAATTTGTAAAAATTGAATATTTTAATATTTAATTATCGACTGAAAAATAGCCAATTTTTGAACAGTCTCGGAATTGAACGAAACGAGTTCCATTGGATCCGTAATAGTTAGTTATTATCGGATTTCAAATTTCGTAGCAAACGGAGTTGTCGTTTGACCGTGGCAGCTCGAAACGCATCAATATCGTTTTTATTTTTAATTCGGCGAGTAAAAATAGCCATTTTTCAAACGGTCTCGGATTTCGACGAAACCAGTTTCATCGGATCCGTAATGTGATATTATTGCAAGATTTCAAATTTCAAGTCAATCGGATTTATCGTTTGTCCGGTACAAGCCAAAACGCCTAGAAATCGTTTAAATCGGTTTAAGTTTAAATTGAGCGTTTATAGTCGTATCTCACACATACTTCCGAATTAGCTTACGAAACCTGTTCCATTGTGTCCGGAACGCGGAAAAACTTTAGAATCGCCTGTCGGAACGTCAAAATTGGAGTTCGTTTGCATAAGTGTCAATTTGGGGATTTTATTATTAAAAAAATAATTGTATGTGGTTATAAATGCAAATTTTCACCAAAACCCTTCTTCCTCTTTTGCTCTAGCCGGCCCTAATCTTTAATGGCCGAAAATACTCCTCCTTCCTCCCTCAAAATCTCCCAATCCACGCAAAATTAGACGAAGTCGTCAACTACAAAATCGAAGGGGATAATGAGTACTGCAATCTCAACGGTCGAGATCGTTTAAAACGAAGTGGATCAACGGGAAAGGGGCTGCAAAGGGCATGAGGTCGGCCTCGAACTACGTGAGATTGTGATGGCCGAGCTTGGCCATGTTTGGGCCGAGTGTAGCCCTTGTCGTGGGCCCCGAAGTGGCACTTCCTGATCGCCTTCAAGTGGCTCGTGGTGGTCGAAGATTCAAACCCTAGTTGGAGCTTCTATGGGTTCTATACGTGCGTTTTGTTCCTGGAGATGGTTATAGCCGTGCGCAAGAAGGAAGGGGGGAAGCTTGATGTGCGGCTGTGATCTGGGGAAGGGTTTGTAATAGAGATTTGTAAATAATTTACTATATTAACGATTGTACAACGTTTAAAATGCGATATCTTTGTCATATGATGTCAGATTCGGACGAGATTTTTTGCGTTGGCTTCGTATCGTCGTGCTCTTCGCAATGCAGCTGGTTTGGAGTCGATTGGAGCTCGTTTGAATTTTGGGTAAAATTAAACGTTCGTTTAATTTTATTCGAAACGAACGCGAAAACGGAAACAAAATCAAGGTGAGAACTCCTCACTCAATCGAAAGGTTTTGTTTAAAATTTTGAATAGTTAATATTGATTGTTGATGGTTGATTGATTGTGCTAGTAGATATAGTAGGATATATACTATATATAGCGATATATATATATTGGCATATGTATATATCGGATTTGATTCCCCGCCTCGTATAGCGGATGAGACCCTATTGCGCCGCCTATTAAGCGGATATTTATAAAATCCCATATACCACGATATTCCACCTTGAAGTGGAATTGGTATTGTGCTAACGTCTGTGGATGCAGGGTAACAGGTTGGAGGGATCCAACTGGATTCCTCACATATTTATTTGTTTATAAATATTATGTTGATTGTTGATAATCATATTGATATATGACACTTATTCCCGTGATTGACCATCTAATGTTGTTGCATCATCGGATTCAAATTTTTAAAAAAATTAAAATAACGTTTTTGAATTTAAAAGGGGTTTTAAATCGATTTTTCAAAGAATATGGTTTATTAAAAATTTTGAATTGATTAAATTTTAAAATAAATAGATGGATAAAATTTTATGTTTTAAAAATTTATATTTTTATGAAATATAACTTAAAAGAAATTTTTAACAATAATAGGTTTTTATAAAATAGTTAAATTTGGTTTTTGGGAAGTTATTATTATTAATGGTTTATATAAAGGATTTTATAAATGGATGTTTTTAAATAAAAATTATTGAAGTTATAGGATAAATTTATAAAGTGTTAAGTTGATGTATAACATGAATTTCACTAGGATTTATAGATTAATAAATGTGAAATTTATAAAACGAACGGTTATTGGAAAAATTTAAGTTTATAAGTTATTAACTTATAGAAATGGATTTGGGCATTAAAAAGGGGAATTTTATAGAAATTGTTAATAAATGAAGATTTCATTAGTTGAAATTATTATAAGCCATAAAGAAATCTTGTAAGTGATAAGATTTTAAATTGGTGAAGTTCAAAAGAACGATTTGGGTAAATAGATAATATTATAAGTATTTAACTTATAATATTGATTTTAGTATATAATCGAGTTATGTAAATCGAATTGGACTAATAAAAGGAGATTTCTAAAACGAAGTTTCATAAATAGAAATGGGATGTATGGACATTGTTATAAATCCGAAAAATCAATTTAATTTGATAAATTGAATATGGAATTTGTTAAAGGGGTTGTATTCACTATTTTTGAACGGTGAATGTATTATTTTATTAAATGAACGTGTTTTTGGAAAAGAACGTTCTAAATGGAATTTAAAACTAATTAAAGACGTTTTAAGATATGTTAAGTATCGAAATCATAGATTTCAACATTGATTGTTGAAATAGACGATTTCGAGAAATAGAAGGGAATATTTTGAATAGTAGTGGATTTATGTATCCATTTTTTTATTTCAAATCCATATACTAGTGTTTTTGGGTTGTCGTAACGATGTTTTACGCAACATTCGTTTTTAACCCAAATAAATGTGAATAAAGGAATGTTTTCTTAAAGAGAATGGAATAAATACTTAACTGTGATTTAAGTATATGGAATATTTTCAAATCGTTGAAAATAAATAAATTTGTGAATTACTTATTTTTAAAATAAGCATGGGAATGGTTTTCTAATATGAAATGGAACGGTTTTTGTGAATTCACCTTTAAGGTAATTGAAAGCAAATAACTTGAAATCGATTTGGGAATCGTATGCTAGTAGATGCTTGGAATTTAAATCCACCTTGGAATTTATATATATATGAAGGGAAATTTGTTTAAAAATAAATATTGATTTATTTTGAAGTATGAAAATGAATTTACGGATTTGGGACGTAAATTTAAATTAAATCGGTAAAGATTTATTTGATGATTTGAAATTTGTTTTCAAAGGGTATAAAGGATGAAAAGTAATTTGAAATTAGTTTTCAAATGGTTAAGGTGATTTGAAAATAGTTTTCAAATGGTTAAGGTGATTTGAAAATAGTTTTCAAATGGTTAAGGTGATTTGAAAATAGTTTTCAAATGGTTAAGGTGATTTGAAAATAGTTTTCAAATGGTTAAGGTGATTTGAAATTAGTTTTCAAATGGTTAAGGTGATTTGAAAATAGTTTTCAAATGGTT
The DNA here is from genome assembly GCA_030765085.1 of Allium cepa. Classification (NCBI taxonomy): domain Eukaryota; kingdom Viridiplantae; phylum Streptophyta; class Magnoliopsida; order Asparagales; family Amaryllidaceae; genus Allium; species Allium cepa. The sequence goes on from CM060941.1 coordinate 1,052,487,024, forward strand.
AAGGTGATTTGAAAATAGTTTTCAAATGGTTAAGGTGATTTGAAATTAGTTTTCAAATGGTTAAGGTGATTTGAAATTAGTTTTCAAATGGTTAAGGTTATTTGAAATTGGTTTGCAAATGGTTAATGTAATTTGAAATTTGTTTTCAAATGGTTGAGGTGTTTAATTTGAAATGGGTTTTCAAATGGTTAAGTGTGGAAATTATATCGTGAAGGTGTTTTGGTAAAGCAAATAAATTGGGCAATTATTTGGAAATTGTGTATATATATCTTGTAAATATATTTTGGGACTTAATAATTTTGGAAAAATTATTTGGAATCTGATGATGTGGCGCATCTTTATTGATAGTTAAATAACCGACTATCAATATTTACCCTTGGATGGTATTGATTGTGTTTGTTTGGAATTGAATGCACACTTATTTTTAAAAATAAGCGCTCGCTATTCGGTTTAGCCGGGAGAGGACCTTTGTGTCATATATCCCATTCCGAATATGCGATACGTCGTTTGGATTGCATTTGAAGACCGGTGTTGAAGACCGGGTATTTGTGAAAACGATAGGATGACCTATCGATTGTCTCCGCATTGTTAGCTACGATATGGAGATTTCCTTTGTGATGGGAAATTTTATCGGGATTGTGAATACCCGGATTGCAAGGGCTTCCTTGGAAGTGCCTTCGGTTCTGTTCGAACCCGGAACAGACTTGTATGGTTACATGTCTGACATTACATTTTGAGAGATAGAGCAGATTTCTTTCAAATACATTTCTGTTGGTGGCGGAGAATTTATTCTCTTAGCTTAACACCCTTCTCTGAGACGTACGAGCTCAGAGGTTATGTAGTTGAAGGTTATCAGCGATATTTCCCAATCTGGTAATGTGGCATGCTGAGTGCTGCTGTGTGATGATCATTGGTTGATCGTTTGGATATGATCATTTGTTTGATCATTTATCTTTGTGATTATTGCTTTGGTCATCTGTGGACCCAAAGCATGGCTTTGTTGCACAAAGCGTAGCTTTGTGGACGAGACTTCGTCAGGACCTCACTCCCCGGAAATGGTCGAAACAGGAATATGCGGCAAGGTTATGAGGGTCGCGCCCTTTAGGGTATGTCATTTCCTTCTGGAAAAGGGTGGTATCATGGTATGGAGCCCAGATATTTACTCATGTGGAAACACTATATCTATTTCTGTGTGGTGTTGTTGGTATCGAGCGCTCGGATAAAGGTCCCAAAGGACCGGGGGATGGCATATTCGTGTAGTAGTTACCTAGTTACAGAGGTAACCCGACCTTGTGTTGGCAGAGATCTAACCGTAACGTTAGTTCTAGGGACGTCCCGCCAGAGGCGATCCCATGTGGCAGTAGGAAGTTCCTTAGCCTGACCATTTGTTGGAAATCCATTCATCCAATACGTGCCTTGTACGGTTTTAGTTGTAGAACCTGCCATTTAACATGGCAGCTATAGTAGGCATAGTATCATGGTACCTATGCTGGCTAGGATTTATATTATACTTTCGAAATATTTTCCACTATGCACTAGTAATAATATCAAAGAATTTTTCTCGTAGTAAGCATGTTTGACTATCATAAGGAGAAATCTCCCCCATGTGTGCGTTTGCATTGTGTGTGTGCCGGGAGGCCTTATGGTAGTTTCATTTTCCAAAAAGCATTGCGGATTTCAAAATTTAAACTTTCTTGTTGCGTGTTTAAAGATAAACTGTTTTGAGTTCTCACACCAGTCCCATGACTGACCTGGAGTTTATTGTTCCTTTCCTAAACTCTGGGTGCCCACTATTTTCCACACGGGCAGTCTAGAGTTAGGTTATCAGGTTATTCTGGATTCGGGAGTTGCTGTGCAGATGTTGGAGGCGAGCTTGAATAGCGTAGTCTATTATCTATTGTATATAGTATTCTTTCCGCTGTTCTATTGTTGTACACTCTGATGATATGATGTATTGTGATGTATGTATAAAATGTATAGTTCTTTTGTTTTAATGATATTCATTTATCTATTATATGTTGTTCCGCTGCGATTGTGAGATTCTGATATTGTTTCTCGTTCTGTTACTTGTTTTCTGTTTTCTCCTCTCTTTCTTTTCTTTCTTCTTCTACCTCTTTCTTCTTCTAAAACCCTAACGGTTCGATTTTTCGGCAACGAAAAATCGCGATCGTTACATTCTCCCCAGCATATCATCACCTAAACACAGCCGCGTGCACGTGTACGTGCACCCTTACTCCAGCCATCGCTGGTCGTCACCGAGACCACCCACACGACGACGAACACGCTCTCGTCCCTTACCAACACTCAGACCATCCAAGTCAACCAAAATACAAAATTGAGCAAATCAGCTTCAACTGGAAACCTGGGAACAACAAAAACATCACCCCCTTCGAAACCTGTCAACGCCAACTGCTCGACGCTCCGACCACCGTTCGCCACCAAACTCTGGCCGTCTACTCCCTAATACTCGCTTCACCAATCCTCCAAACCTCGTAGCACTCGACGCATCATGGAAAGAGAACGAAGAACAAATGCGACCCCTTATTAAACTAGGGTTAAAAACTTTAAACGTATGCCGCCTCCTCCACGATGAACTGGACCACCACCCACTATTTTTCCCAGACTCGTCGTACTTCCCTCCACCTTCACACGAAACTCCGGCCACCGAAAGCCCTCCTACCGCCGGCAATCGATGAAAATACCCAAAATAGTTCTACCCAAACTGCTACTTAAATGCTTGACTAAAGATAATAATTCTTGTTTCAAAAATCAAGTTTTATTGTTAGCTTTTGATTCATATACCTGAATCCATGATTTATGAAAACCAAATTTGAACTTATTTAAACTGTCCACTGTAGTTTTATACTTTTCAAAACCAATACAAACTGTTTTTTTCTTTAAACAAATTTTTAGACTCAACTTTATGTTATAACGAACATTTTATGTTCATAACTTAAGTCTAATCAAAGCTTGGATTAATAGCAGATAAATTTTAATGTGTACTTAAGCCTGGAACTAAGGTCAGAGAGATATACAGAGGTGCTTATCACTATATTCAAACATATACAGAGTTATACTAAATAAAGGTATACCCAAAACAGAATAAATTCCAGAAAGAAGCATGTAACAGAACAAATACACTTAACTATTTTTAGATTTTGATGTTACTCACAGATAAGTATTCAACAGTTTTACTTTTAAGTTTAAAATAAAGGTTACTCACAGATAATTTGAGAAGAAATGAAACAGAGCTCTTCCAATATGTTGAACATGCTTGAAATCTTTAAGCTGGAACCACTCTGGTTTGAATCTTGAAGTAGATTGTTGTTTACATTGAGTTGTTTGAGTTTTAAAGATATGGTTTACTCAGATATTTTTAGCTCAGATGCACGAAAAAATGAAGAAGCATGATGTATATGAATTGAATTAACAGACTACAGGGTGATAAATAATTTGTACAAGTGATTATTGTGTTTTGTACAAATATTAATCAGAGATATTTTCTAAGTTTGGAGGCTGAAGTGATTTTATATTACTTTTCTTTTGCACAAGCTTTAGAGTGTTGACACATGTCTACTTAGGTGTCTTAAGATGTTTCTACACATGGACACCTAATAGGCTTATGTGTCACTATTTTATTTAATCTTGTTTTGTATGCTTGCATTAATTGTATTGCACCATATATTTATAATTTTCTCCATGTTGTTTCGGATGTACATGATATGAAGATAGTTGATGTCTTCCTTCATAAGCTTTCACTTATTTTTATTTTTCACTTTATTTATTTATTTATTTTATTTTTTTGTTGGCTGAAAGCAATTTTGAATAGATGGCATTTAATGCCAAGGTACATATGTCTTCATTCTTATATTTTTTATTTACTATTTGTCTTCTTAAGCAAGCTTCCTTCTTTTGTAAGCTTCATAGATATATTTACATTTTTTTTTTCATTCAAAAATTAATTTAATTATCACTTTAAAATTAATTAAAATTCGGGATCGTTACATCATAGGTACCATTATATTAGCCTACTATATCTACCATATTAGATGGCAGGTTCTACAACTAATACCGTACAAGGCTCGTATTGTTTCTTTGGATTTCCAACAAATGGTCAGGCCAAGGAACTTCCCATTGCCACATGGAAACGCCTCTGGAAGGACGTCCCGAGAACCTAACCGAATCTCTGCCAAAACAAGGCTGGGTTACCCTTCAAACTGGGTAACTACTGACACGAGTATGCCATCCCTCGGTCGTAACCAACCTTTATCCGGGGCCCCAACAACAATCACAAAGTAAGATATATGTGTATTTGCGATATCCACATAAGTTAAGTACCTGAGCTCCATACCATGATATCACTTCTATCCAGAAGGAGATGTACATACCCTGAGGGACGCTACCCCCAATAACCTTGCTGCATCTTTCCTGTTTTGACCATTCCGGGGTGTGAGGTCCGACGAAGTCTCGTCCACAAAGCCACGCTTTTCACAAAGCTATGCTTCGATCAACAAATGATCAGCAACACTCAGCATGCCACATTACCAAATTGGGAATATATCGCTGATAACCTTCAACTACATAACCTCTAAGGGTGTTAAGCTAAGAGAATAAATTCTCCGCCACCAACGGAAACATATTTGAAAGAAATCTGCTTTATATCTCAATTTGTAATGTCAGACACACAATCCATACAAGTCTGTTTTGGGTTCGAACAGAACCGAAGGCACTTCCAAAGAAGTCCTTGCAATCCGGGTATTCACAATCCCGATCGGACTTCCCATCACTTAGGGAGTCTCTATACCGACGCGACTCGGTGCAGAGACAATCGATAGGTCATCCTATCGCTCTCGCAAATACCCGGTCTTCACCACCGGTCTCCAAATGCTATCCATAACGTCGAATCACATATTCGGAATGGGTTATATGACACAAAGGTCCTTTCCTGGCTAAACCGAATAGTGAGCGCAATATTTAAAACATATGGATATGGGATTTCAATTAAGTCATAACTGAATAATTCAAAATTTTCTATCAAATGATTTAAACCAATTATCATTTCCAATTTTTAAACAAAAAGATTAATTTTACAAAATTCACCCAGTTTCTCCAAGGTTCATTCATAAGTTTCAAAACAATTCCATCTCAATTGGATTAATTCATTTAAATCTTTAAATTAGAGATTTGTCTCATAGTTTTCAAATCGTTCCCAAATATTCATTTTCAAAACTCGTTTCCAAATATTCATTTTTCAAAACTCGTTTTCGGATATTCATCTATAACTTGGAAAACTATTTCAGTTTACACTTGAAATCCCTTTAATAAAATTTAAAATGAAAGCTTTTTACCATCTAGAACAATAGTTTTATTTTTTTGAAAAAAAAAACCCGATTTCATTTATACAAGTTACAATCTTTAGGTTAATTCAAATTCCCAAAAGAACAATACTTTAAAAATGGTTTGACTTATATATAACTAGTATAATATCGTTAATCCCTAGTTTCAAATCATAGAATTCAATTTCAAGTATTGAATTCAAATTTAAATTTAAATATTTAAATTCCAAAACTTAATCAAGTTATTCAAAATAAATTTCATCTTTGAAATCCCATTTCAAAAGCTTTTCATTTTAATCCGATTCCATTTCAAACCATTTGAATTTAAAATATTCAAATTTAAAACTATTTCAAACATCTATGACTTAACCGATTTCCTCGTGAAATCCATAATTGTGTGTGTATGGTGTGGTCCAGGGGTTTTACACGATAGTGCAACATCATTCAATCATCACAGATCAAAACACAGAAATATAGTTGATAAGCAATATAAACTATAACGCTTATCGTACAGATCACAAATATATATATCAATGTAAATAAATGGATAAATTATATATAGCACAATCTACAGAACAAAATATCACAGATCAGATAGGATAATCAATTCAAGGTATCTCATACAATGCAACCATTCATAAGTAAGGTCAAGCAAATAATCATTTGTAAGTAGGATTAATTAATCGTTTAACCCTAATCAGTTCCATTTATTTCAAAATAAATTAATCACTTATGAATTAATTATCAAATTCCGATTAATTAATTACAAATCATTTGATATAAATTTATTCGATCAAACACTTTAACTAATTAAATTATTCTTAATTAATCATATTTATTTATTAACCTTTAAACTAATTACAAAATTAATTAACTTTAATTGATCAAAATATCAAGCATTAATTTCAATAAGTGATTAATCCTTAAAATCATTTCTAAATCAATCATTAAGTCTTAATTACTTAATTACTTAGTTATTTTATTTCATGCTATTTAACTAATTACTTCCTTGTTCAATTTATTTAACTTTAATTACTTAATAAACTATTCCCGTCAAGTAATTATCTCTTAATTATTTATTTTAATTAATCAACCTTTAATTAAATTAAAGCAAATTAACCATTAAGTAATCACATTAATAATGATTCTTTACAAAATTAAAAAAAATCATTATATATCTTAATTATCTTTTAAAACTTTTATTATTTAAACCTTTATAGTAAATCACCATTTACAAATAAAACAACTTAAGTTCCTTAAGTTAATTTAAAATTTGAAAGCATTTCATTTTTACTTTTAAAAACATACTATTTCAGTTTGACAGAAAACGACCCGATACTTCCCTATGTTATTCTCACAACCTCTCTCTTCTTCTTCCTTTTTCATTCCTTTTTCTTTTTTTTTCTTTTTTTCCTCTCTGAAGCTAAGTTATACTTTAAACTAAGTAAAAATTTCACGCATCAGGCAACTCGATCGAATTCGCGTCCTACCCAAGTCACAACCCCATACGCTCCAGAATTCCATCGAGTTGAAGCAACCCACGAGGTCGCTGCACACCCACGCCACCGTGCACGTGCACGGCGGTTCGCCGCGACTACGATGATCGCCACGATCATCGTCGAGTCGTACAACTCATGAACACGCGAAATCAACCATCCATTTGAAATTATCGGCCCGAAATCAAAATGTAGCCATTCGTTCGAAAAAACTGTAGCCGACCCATCCAACTAAAACGCCTTGTCCTCCTTGCACAGTTCACCAGAAAATTCGTGCCTCCGGTCCTACCACGTCAACCCGATGTTCTTCCATTCCTCCCAATATCATAAAGCTCGATCGACTCGTGGTGACCAAATCATCACGTTACAGAGCACTGCAAATATTCAGGGTTAAACCCTAAGTTAAACTCGTCTCCAAAATTTACGCAATGAAAAAAAAATTCGACAATTTTCCCATTGCCAGTAACTGTAAATCTTGCTTTATACCAAATCTCAGTATTTAAGGTTGATTCGATCATCAGAAAACGATCGAAATACATATTTTGTTTAAAACTGAATTGCACTTGAATTACATAACTAAAAATTATCTTATTAATTTTAAAAATCATATCTTTATATGTTAATTCTAGTTATATAATCAAATCACTAATTTAAAACACTTGATTTCTTCATAAAAATTTGTTTGTACTGTAAAGTTTTGATTTTCCAGGCAATATTCAAAATTATTTTAGCTTAAATAAGTTTTTAACTCTAAACTAAGATGTAACAAACAACTTTTGTTTTAATGCCAATTCTAAACATCAAGTAGTTTAGGTGAAATTGATTCTTGAATCTGACTCCTATGTTTAAACTTTAGACAGAGCACCTGTATACCAAAGCCTGTAACACTATTTCTATTTTTTTTAAACATACATATAGATGTCAAACAAATATATATACATGATTATTCACAAATAAGTATTCAACAGATTCATTCATTAACTTTTAAAAGTTACTCACAGTTTAAAGAAGAAGAACAGAGTGGCTACTTGAAATACTTTAAAACTGGCTTGACTTTGAAACTGGAAATTGCTTTGATCTTCCACCCAATCTTTCTTGCTTTTGTTTTATTGAATGATGCTTCGGTTTGTAAAAAAAATGCTTGCTATAAAAAATTTCCAGTTGCTAAGTTGTGATGAACGAATTGAAAATGAGGAAGATGATATATATAAAAAGAAGTTTACAAGTTTTTGGCAAAATATTGAAATAGGATATTAGTTGTACTTCTTACATTATTTATATATATTGTTAACCAGAGATTTTTTTTTATCATGTTGGAGGCTAAAAGGATGTAAATATGTTGGGTATTTGTTTTTTACTTGTTGATTATGCAGTTTGGTGGCTGCAAATCATTTCTTTGCTTTGTTTATGTTCATATATTTTATGTTCCTTTGTTTAGTTTGTACCATACTTGAATGTGTGCTTATCCTTTCTTTTGCAAGCTATTGAATATATTACATTTTTCTTGTTTACTTGTTTTATATTACAAGTCTGCATACTTATATATTCACAAAGTTTATTTTAAACATTTTTTTTTGAAAGACTTCATTTCCGAATCATAGTTTCTTTCAAAACACACGTATCTATTATTTATAAATAAATTTGAAACGACAATTTCTATTTAAAATAAGAATTCATTTGTAAAGACATTTTATTATTAATATTGTTTTAAAAATAACTCAATATTAAATTAAAATAATTTATAAAAGAAACTATCTCTTTCTTAATAAATAACATATTTTATTTGGATTTGGATAATACTCAAATCAATCTAACATTTAATTTCACAATTTTAAATCAAAAATAAATTTTAATTATCAATTTAAAACTGATTAAAATTCGGGATCGTTACAGTAGCCTTCGAAAAACACGAGATTGCGTCGATCACATCTCACAACCACAAGCCCAAATGCTATGAAATTTTCACAGGAGCTTACGTACGAGCTAAAGAATGTCCCACCAAGTTTTGACTCGATTGGAAAAATTCTTGATCGATACGTAATTAGTTCGTATCGATCACGGATCAAGTCGAAACTTCACGGGATCGATCGCGTGGGTCCACTCACGTGGCAGAAGAAGTCTTCCGAAGTTTGAGTGAGTTATCAGCCTCCTACACCTATAAATAGTGCCCTGGAGCCTACTGAAAAAGGGACTTTTGGCTATCTGAAGTCTAGACTCCGACAGAAACACATTTGCACTATTAATCTACCGTTGTACTCGAATTTCTTCATTATAATCGCTGTAATCAACTGTAACCAGCAAGGAAAGTCAATAAAAGGTTAACATTCGGAGTAGACGTAAGCTGGAGATAGCCGAACCACTATAAAGCTTGTGTTTCTGTTCATTATTTTCCAATTATTTCATCTGGATCTGAGATTTGTGTTTGGGTATTGTTGATTTGTATTCGTATATTGGTGCTTTCAAGATCTTCAGGGTTTGTGACCAATTTTGGCACAAACAATATTACTATAAATAAATAAATTTAAAATAATACCAGTATTATTTAAATTACTTTAAGGTAATATTACTATAATTAATTAACTTTAAAACCATATAATAATTGAATAGCCTTAAAATAATATTACTATTATCCAATAAACAATCCTTAGACCACTATATTTCCTAAACCCAATTAGGATTTAAAATTCGTTTCTCATTTCAAAAACCAATTTCGACTTAAATGGCAATTTATAATATTTTTAAAATATTAATTTGAGGCTAATAGCCACCGAACACTTAACCAATATCAATATTGATTTTCTTCCACTACTAATTTTTAGTTTTCAACATACAACAATGTTATAACCATAATGTCCACAATCAAGTTCATTTTAAAATAACCCATGTAAAGAAATATTATTGAAAACAATTCAACAATAGTGGGGAATTCTGTTGGATCCCTCCTACCTATTTCCTCCTGCATCACAGCACATACATATTAGCACATATATATGTAAATAAAATCAACAGTTATGGGGAATCTTGTTGGATCCATCCGACCTGTTTTCTCTGTATCTCAAAAGTTATATAATTGTAAATATAAATTAACTGCTTCGAGGCAGGATTCATATGCAAAGGGTCATACGCTCTTACATGGGAATGTAATAGGGGCTTATCCGCTCCAATAGGCGGGAATATATCTAACAATTCATCCAAACAATCATTCATCAATTTTTACCAACTATATATATCATACTAGTTAACCAAAAAGGTGAGTTTAACTCACCGAAATTTTCTGTAGTCGCCGAGGCATTCCGGTTTAGAACTAAAATCAAACGATGTCCGGTTTAGAACTAAAATCGAACAATGTCCGATTTTAGCCCAAATTTCAACTGTCTCCAAATTTTTCCAAACTAGTTGCATCTTGAAGCTTTCATCGCTATGAGCGCAACGCAAAAATTCGCATCTCAACTGGATCTTGCATGTTAAAATTATTAAATTATTCAATTATCGATATTGAAAATAATAATATAATAAACTAATTTTATAATTAAACCTTAATTACAAATCTTACCTCTTTTTCCCAATATCGTACATGCAACAACCTAGGCTGCCAATTTTCAATTACGATCATGCCCTATTCTTCATGCCATGTCACCGCCTGACTCATCGGAAGTCGTTGCTGCCATCTGCCTCGCCGTTCGCCCACCTCCCTACACCACCACCATGAACCACCGCGTGCACCAGCCTGAATTCGAATCATGAAATCCATAAAATGCATCTTCATTCATTCCCAATCTCCACCGCCACAGGCCACTATTGGCCACGAGACTTAAGCAAAAGGTGGACTCTACTCCCCTCTACCTTTTCTCTTCAGACACCACCACTTCTAGCGCCACCAACGTTGAGAAAACTCAAGAAATATGCCGTGATGTTCATTTACAAACTAGCACTATCTCGCTACGAACTAAGATGATCCAACCATTGAATGAGCCAAGCTTAATGTCCCGGACAACTTACTAGTAGACGACGAACGCTGAAAATGCCTTGGGTGGCGCTGATGTGGCAGTGGCCATTGGATTTGGCGGATGATGATTTGAAAAATAGAGAAAATCTCTCAGCTAAAGATGGGCTTAAATAGCGAAAGAAAGGATTGGGCTAATGTACCGGAGGTGTGGGCTGATGTGAATGAACTTATGCATGGTCAAATATAAACCAAAATATCTATATTATTTAAATTCAAAATATCTAGCTATATAATTTTGGGCACCAATCGGGACGTGCCATTTGGCATTCTTTATGTTATACCCCTATTTCAAATGCAATAGAACTAGCTTTGAGCCGTAATTCGATCGTATGCAGAAGATAACCTATTGAATCCAGTTATAATATTAAATGTTCAATATTAAATTCTACCATTTCGATCTTGCATGACTAAATAATACATCTAATAGCCATGAAATTGATACGTATTATAATTCATTATTACAGATCCAATGAAATTGGTTTCGTCAAAATCCGAGACATTGCCATTTAAGGCTATTTTTGCATGTTAATTAAAACGAGTTATTTTCAAAATCAGTTAAATCACTTTTACATCCAATTTAAAAGTTTTATTATCTTTATTCCTATTAAATAGAATTTAAATAAGCCTTCAAAATATTTTTATCCAGCTTAAAATCCAAGACCTAATTATTTAAACAATTTCAATTATTAAATTCAACAATTAAATTATTCAATAAATCATTATATTTGGAATTCAAGTTATTTTAACTTATAAATTAACTTTTCAATATTTAAAAATTAATTAAATATTTCAAATTCAAATGGCTAAAATTCTGAGTCGTTAAAGAAAGTTAATATGATATTTTGAAGAATGATGTCCCAGGATCAAGTAATAAGTCATAGTTTCTCATATGACGTTTGTTGAAAATAAAATTCTTAATTCTTCATGATAGATAGCTTTCGTTCCTTCTTTTACCTTGGTGCAAAACTAAACAAGTTTGAATATTCGTCCTCTAGAAGATTCTTTTGGGATTTGACTAATCTTCTTCTAGAAGATTGCCTTAATCCTTCTATAGGATAGAGTTTGATTTTCTTTTACATTCGATTGATCTTCCATTAGAAGACTGGTTCTTAGTATCCTTGCGGTATTGATTTAGGCTTTGATTGATTCCTTTTGTTACCATTTTAAGTAATGATCTAAACTTTGATTTAACCCCTTATCACCATCCTAGGTGTTGATTTAAGTTTTGACCGGTGTGTTTGGTTAGCTACCTTGAGTAGAACCAAAATCTTAACCATCCTCCCTCTAGGAGGCACTTCGATCAGGCCTTATAGGCAGAACCAAAGGTTTTTTCAATGCTTTGGGGAGGTTATCTTAGGCAGGACCAAAATCTTACTCCGTCCTCCCTCTAAGAGGTGCTTCAGATAGGCCTTATAAGCAGGATTGAAGGATGGTCGGTGCTCTGGTCATGCCATCTTTGGTAGGACCAAAGGCTTACTTCATCCTCCCTCTTGGAGGCGCTCCGGCCAAGCCACATACATAGGACCGAAGGCTTGTAGTGCTTTGGCCAGGTATTGTAGGCGGGACCAAAGACTTACTCTGACCTCCCTCTAGGAGGTGCTTTGACGAGGCCATCTTGGCAAGATCAAAGGCTTTTTCCTTTGTTTTTTAATTCCTTCTTTGGAAAATTTTGCTTTATTGAATTCTTGATCCTTGTACATACAGTAGTTAAATATCTTAACAACTCTTGAAGCTTTCTTTTAGCAAAGAAATTCTTATTCCCTTTAAGTTTCGACATTGATTGATACAATGCCATTTGGTCTGTGATATTAGTAATAGGCTTTTCCAAGATTCCATTCATTTGTTAGTTGTCTCTTCTTACGTGGTCAATAGTTTAACCTCTTCTAGTGCTTTCTGTTCTCCTGGTGAAAGAATGGTTTTTAGAAGACTAAGAATTTCTAGGTCCTAGTGCTTTTTGTTCTGATTAACTATCTTGCGGCAATAGATTGGCATATCATTTTTAAACTTTCTCCTTTGAATTTTGACTGAGGTGGGAGGATGATCAGGGTAGTACTTTCCAATTCTGGGCAAATTTATCGAAATCCCTTATCATTTCCATTTAAAAATAGTTCCTTTGGATTGAAACTATATGGCCCTCATCATTTTTAAGAAATAGCTATCTTTCTTTGGTCTCTCTTTTCCTAAGGCAAAGATTGAGGTAAGTCTTATGTGGAATGGATTTATACTCCATTTGTCCAGTTCTTAAAGAGCTACTTGCTTCTTTTCTTCCACAATTTGCAAGGTCAATAATCTTAACACTTGTTCTTCTTCAAAGTGAGAGTCATGAGCTACATTATAAACTGGTTTGGCCAAACAGGGCTTATAAGATCCTTGTTTGGAAATAGTCACTGTATTGTTCAAGGAAGGGTATGTAGGATTTGGAAAGTTCCTTTTCAAAATATGCAGGTTTGGATAAACCCTCTATACCTACATATGCAGGACAAGGATGGTTCTTTGTAGACATATGCAGAAAATTGAAGGTTCAAGCCTTCTTATAGCACCAAAATGAAAATTTTCTTTGTCAATCCCAAAGTACGCTAGGAAGATACACCTAGTTAATAGACGGTTGGATCAACCTTGTATCAATTTGCAAAATGTAGGCATGTTTAAGCAAACATTCATATGCTTGTCGAAGTCACAAGTGCATGAAAGTCCAATACAAGTCATAAGTTAAGAATCTTTATTCGATATGTTATGAAATGTTAATTGTACAAGTCCTTATTTGCATGTGTCATAAAATTACAATAAACATTAGAAATCCCCAATTCGATTTTGGATTTACAAAATTAGAAATGTAAGAAATAGATAAGAATCAATCGCCGCTTTTATAATGCTATAGGGTCCATAGTTATAGGGGTTGGAGCTGGCGGTATGGCTTCCACATGGCATGTAACAACCCTGGTTTTGAAGATTACCTGCATATATTAAATTATAACTTCAGTAATCTCAAGAAACAAGGTTGTTACATGGCACTTCGAGGTCCTGACATCCAGAATCACTCATCATGTTAATGGCATGTGGCATCCTCTTGTTCATTGATGATTATCGGCAACCTTTAGTAGGCTGTTGACATGCGACATTTTGTTTCATTAGCAATCTACATTATTTTCTCCTAGTCCTGATTATCCTCGACATCTGTATTCAATTGATTACTTGTGAAACCCTTGAGACATAATACGCTATTCATAAGGTTACATTTCAACATGCTTTAAAGGTAACAGATTGAAATATCACCTGATATTCGATATCCCTTATCCAATTAATGGCATGCGACAAGCTTCTATGTGTCGTTGGTATGTGGCAACGTCCTTCATTTTTATTGATAGAAGGCGACATTCCTCATAACCCCTGACATTTGATATTCCAAATGCATTATTGAGATTTGACATCATTTGTTGTGTTGATAACGTATGACATCCTTAGGTATATAGCAGAATTTCGATATCTTTCTTTACATTACTATCATTCGACATCCCCTCACATATCGTCTCTTAAAGGTTGAAGTTCTTCAATTTGTTGATATTTAACATCAACTTTTATATTAATGAAGTGTTGCATCCTGCCATATAGACAATCTATGACATCAGCCCACATATAACTCTCTTGCTTTGTTGATAATATATGATATCTATGCTGCTTATGTTGATGGTATACGACATCATAGTTTTTCTATTGTTTATGTTCGATTATCTTTGCAATTCGACATCCTTAGGGACTTGATATCCTTGAGTGGCATCCTTATTGCATTATTTCTTGCCTCTTCTATGACATCCTGGTCTTTGATATGCTTTTCATACTTTGGCATCATGGTTGGTAGTAACAGTATCCTTCGGATATAACCGTCAAAATCATATTTTGATAATGTACTTAGAATCTATTTTAGATTCGTGCATCGTACCATTTCATAAAGTGAGCACTCTTAATGTTTTAATTAAACAAAAGAAAATTATTTATTCTTGATATTAAAAAGAAATTCGCAGTTTCTCTTTAATGTACAAGAATACTCATTAGACGTTCTAATATTTTTGTGTTCATTTAGGTTCGGCGATTTCATTATATCCCTTGTAATCAGTTTTATCATTAGATCGTATCTAAATTCATTTTATACTAATAGTTGCTTAAAGAAATTCCTTTGCTATGAAGTTGGTATTTCTTGAAACAACAGCAGTTTAGCATTTTATGAATTGTCTTATATAAAACTGATTTTGCATTAGTTCACATATATTTATGTCCACAACATATATTAGTCATCTAATAATTGTCATTCCCAAAATTTTCTTTAGATGATTCATAAAAGATCACTTACGTATAATTATTGCATGCAGCCTTTCAACTCACACAACCTGCCGACTTCTTGGCCTAAGATATGTAATGTATAAACCTTTATCACGTATGGTGCTGTAAAGTATTTTTTGGATTAATTAGTTTTAGCCTTGTGTACTACTCGTAAGTACATACCTTAGAGAAAGAGTTTGACTCAACTCACTCATCATTAATCATGCTTTCTCCAACCGAGTACGGTTACAACTTATCAATACATCATTATGTATTATAGGGAGGAGTGACCTTTGAGACTAAATCATTATCCATATTGGGTACATATAGAACTCTTTCTAATATACTCATCCAGTCGATCAAATCGAATCATTTTTGTCACATGTTATTTAATTTACTTCCATTATATATTCTATAAGCTTATCATAGACTTATGCATGTTTATCAAATACACATGTCTATGTTTGTAATAGCTCATTGGTAAATATGACGAAGTATACGAAACCTTTTGGTAGTAATAGGCTTACAATTTCATACATACATACATACAAACATACATACATACATACATACATACATACATACATACATACATACATACATATCAATCTGAAGAGTTCATTAACTCTTACGATGCTCCGACTAAATGGGTGCACAGTCCTTAGTTATTTAAGACATAATTAACTAGTATCATATGATTCATAGTCATCATCATATAATAAAAATTATTTATCAAAACTTCGGCTTAGTTTATAATTCCAACATAATTCTAAGTAATTTTAGATGCTTCAGTATTTTCCATTGCATCACTTTTGTTGTAAAAACAATACCACATTATAGTTGTATTTTATAACAAACATTCACAATATTCACATTGAAATATAACTATGTCTATTTTTCATTTGACACCAAAACTTAGTCATTATTTCATAAATAATATTCGATATGTTTTAAAAAAACAATTTTTGTAATTTGATGTAATTAGTAAGGACTATATTGCATGCTCCCACTATTTTTGCCATTACTATAATTGCGTAGTGAATTTAAAGGTCTAACATTCACTTAATATAGATTATTTATCTCATATACTACAACTAGTTTACAACGGAGAGTTCTTTGATCAAATATCTTGAACTCAAAGAAACAAATCTCATAGAAAATAATTTTCTATATGATAATACATTTCGAAATAGAAATTGTACTCCTCATTCCAATGTTAAGTATCGATTATTATTATTAAAATTCTCATTTTTGATGTTTCTTTACGAAGCAGAAGTGACTATTCATTCTCTTCATCCCAACAACTTAAATCACATCTACTCTTGTACACTCATTTTTCTTTCTAAATAGTTAAACCATTCAAAAGAGTACCCTTACTACAACATCACCACGAACTTTTTAAAAAAGCCCATTCAATCATCCTTAACATTTAAGGACATCAAACATGGTGGACATTGCGAAAACTAATCAAGCTGACATTTCAGTGATCAAGTTCTTAGATTTATCTGGCAGTTTTGGTCTAGTGTTACATTTAATATAATATGAATTTTATTGTAATCAATCAAATTGAATCTCATAGTACAGTTCATTTGCTTATTTCAGATAAACTAATTTTATCGAAATATTATACCGAGGGCTGGGATTATTCATCATATAACATTTATATGTGATTTATATGGATCAAATATCCATAGTCTTGTGTTGCTTTTGAGTTTAATACATGTAGAATGCAATACACGGTTTTGACTGAACAAACACGTAAGTGACCAAATTACGAACGTGTTTAGTAGTTGTACAATCAAGCGCTTGCATGGGTGTTGAAACATTAACAGCAATAAGCATTTATTTGTAAATATATATTATATTTCAATTGTTCTATCTTTAACTCAGTCTAATTGTATATCTTAATTGATAAACATTTTACCAATCATATTAAATACACAAATGTGTCAATGTAGATCATTAAAACATTATATAGCTTATGTTCTTACCATATTAGAAAAGTTAAATGTTATCATTTCATTTTTCTAATAAGGCTCCCACTAGTCTTTTTTGTTTTAATTACCTAACTCAAAATGTAAAGTTTTTGGACTTCACTAGTGGAAGTTAGGACTCATCCAGCTTGGAATTCTGACCTTGAGTTTGCTCAAAAGTTATGGTTCCATGGACGATGAATAATTCCTTATCAGTTGTATCATATACAACTCCTAACTCTTGGTACCTTGTCCTAGCTTGAGTTTGCGCAATAAATTGAAATGAAATTATTCACTTGTACATACATATCGCAATGGTCAAATTATAGTATATGTACCTTGAGTTTGCTCAACAAATACATATAGTTATCTTACGTCATCTATTCAATATATTAATAATAATACACATAACATCCCTAGCTTGAGTTTGCTCAATAATTATGGAGTATGCAAGTAATTTATTAATATATGTATGATAGAGGACAATATTATATTGGAGATTAATAGTCTTCAATATATTACACTGAGTGATATCGACATATAGACTAATGTATTTCTTATCAAATACCCTTGTAATTTAAGTGTTGGACACATCATAAATCACGGTATACATACATATATGTACGTATTCATTCCTTAAGTCTATTTAAGTTTTCTTTAATGCTCCATCTTTAGTTCATACATTCATAATATATAAGTATTTTTATATATAAGTATTATTATTATATAAATTTTATATTTTATATTACCTATACAATAGTCTTATATATAATATTATATTAATCAAATCTTATTTAATTAATTTTAATCAATTAACATTTTAATTAATTTTATATTAACTTAGTCTAACATTTATATTAAATATTTATTATATACTATAACCTTTATAATATAATTCATATATCATATATAAGTGTATATTATTTTGTTAATTAACCCTTTAATTAATTTATTTACTTAACTAATTTTAATTAAATTTATATTAATTTCAAAATTCATTTATATACATACATGTATACTTATGTTAATTTAACATTTTAAAACAACATAACATATGTCATAATAAATAATATACGTATATATTTATTAATTAATTAACTTATTTAATTAATATATTTTATTACCCTTATTAATATATTTTATAAATTTTGTAATTAATTCACATTAATTTTCAAACATCTTAAAAAATTGTTATATCATAACATTTATAATATGTATACATATTTTATTTTAAATTTAACTTTTAAATTTAAAATCTTATAATTTCAAATTTCAATTATTTTTTTTGAAAATTATACCAAGACCAAATTCAAATTAGGCCTTTTCTATTAGCGAAAAAATTTGGGCTCACATATCTACTTGGACATGGCGGTAGGGAAAAGTACTTGATTATCTAAACCTAATTCTTCGACACTACCTTTCTATGCACCGAACTATCTGGGCTGTGAGCTTAATTATTTAACCAAATATGGCCAATTTAGAAGGCATAGGCTATTAGGCTATGATACCATTGTTGAAACTGGACCAGTCTACAATGAAAGAAATGGATGAATTTCAATATTTTTTACCATTTTGGATCATTATTGGGTCTTAGCAGTCTAATTTATTTAGAACATCTCTACTCATTATTTTATTTAAATTTATAATATAGTTTTATATTATGTAATTAGTGTTATGTTATATGTATATATGCATCATTTACACACATGTGTGTAAGTGCGCGCATACGTCACATATCAATCCATGTAAGGTTTAACATGCCTATGCATAAATGTTAGGATTTACACTGGAACAGACATGTTAGCACATCTAGAATACAAATATATCATCCAAATGTATGCTTATATGCTTTAATTTATGTATACAAAATATTACAAAAATATATTTATGTGTATATAAATTTATATTTTATTTTAAATAATTACATATATATATATATCTTTGTGTATGTATGGAATTTAAAAAATAATTATATACATAATATTGTACATAAAAACATATAAAATATATTACAATCTTTTAATTATTTCTTTTGTTGTAAAACCAAAAATAGAACAAAATTTATATATACGTATATACATACATATATACATATATATATTCTTATAAATAGTTTAATAATAAATAAACATATATATGTATAAATATATATAAATGAAATATGTTTGTGTGTGCATATTCTCACCTAATAATAATCATGGTAAATTAATTTTTTTAAATCAATTTTATTTGAAATTTTCGATTAGAAATAAATTATATATATGTGTGTGTGTGTGTGTTTTCGAAATTATAATTTGGTGATGATATTTTAGTATTTGAATATTTCAATACACATATATGGTAAGTTAAGATTTATTTTAAATTTAATTTTAGTTTCATCATTCATATTAATATTTAATCAATATATATAAAAAAATATCAAGAGTTCATCAGGTATGAAAATGATTTTACAAAAATTTAAATTATATTTTATGATATATTCATTTTATAGATTTACTTAAGTGATTTGAATTAAATAATATTTAAATAATATATATACACTTATATATTAAAAATATATTATTTTATGCCAAAAAAGATTTTAGGTGTAAAACTATCTATATGTAATTTTAAAACATATTTTGTATAGTATAATGTTTAGTGTTTAAATTATTAATTTTATGTTCATAAAATAGTGAATACTAAATTAATTTAAATAATAAAAATTAAATTCTTTAATATATAAGCTGTTAATTTCAAGGCATATATATGTAAAAAAATATAAATATATAAGCATATAAACCAAAAACTATTTGAAATGTGACGATATATCGATATACTAGAATCATCACCGAACTAAAATCAATATATGGTATATAAATTATCCAAATATTAGTATATAATTATAGATTGGATAATTACCTTTCAGAAATACCAAAGGACTATACTTTAAACGGTTGAAATTAACTCCTGCCTCAGATTCCAATTCTGAAGGCGCTATCTTTCGAATTATAGACCAACGACTGTCAAATAGTGTTTATTTTAATTTTATTTGAGCTTGAAAATGAGAGAGATGGTAAGATGAATTTTTGCTAGAGGTAGAGCTAATAGATGCTTCGAAAGTCAGTAGAATAATGGGGGTTATAATCTATTTATAGAGGACAGCCTAGAGAGATAAGTTAGGATCCAAATCCACTTTTCTCTCTTTCCATTCTCTTCCTTTATCTCATCAAAACCTAGCCCGTTCTACCTCTCCAAGTTGCCCCTTACTTGGTATATACATGGTCAAATACACAAGCCTCCATATAGGTTTCAAAACCATTTAATGCCTGTGCAATATTTATTAGATTTAAATCTTTTTTAAATGCGTATCGATATCGTATATTGGTTAATATATTTATAACTATTATAACTATTATAAAAATATTTGTTAATTTTGGTTAACAAATCAAAATAAAATTTTACAACTAATATTTCATAAATACTAATTATCTTATAACTATTATAATCATGTGGTCAAAGGAGCATTCAACTGTTTGGTTATGCGAATCTTTAGGTTTAATTTGGTCAACGATTAATATCGAACTATTCAAATATTAACGTTCATATATCACTTAGCAGTTGGTGTGGTATTTTGGAAAAATTTATGGCTTACTTGGTTTGGATAAAATACAATTCTACTTTGTTAAGTTTTACCCAATCGTGACTATTATTTACACCGATTATCTTCATCAAAATTATACCACTTTGGACTTATGGAATTTGGCTATGGTCAAAATTCCAATATCATCCACATTCAAATCTAAAGTCCAAGCACAAATTCGTTGGTTCAATAATAACAATTATTATTAATCAAAATGCTCTAGCTAGAGACTTTGAGTTGACTTGAGTTGAGCGTGATACAAACCTTATTAGACGAGGAGATGAATTCTCTATGAAATAGTGTTTCATTTGCAATGCTTCCACTCGATCCAACTATAGACTTTCGATGAATGTCGTGCCATGATTTAACTGTAATCAAGGTGGTGTTTTCACATTAAAGCACTATAGTATTCTCATGTCAAGGTAATTGTGTAATATTGCCACGTCGATATTTTTGTTTGACCTTAGTTATATTGACCAATAGAAAATTATCCAATCGTTCCATAGTTATGTACATAACCCCTTAGTTCCCCTAGCTGTCATGAGTAATCCATTGCCCAACATTTGGGTAGTTTTACGTACTCTAGTCTAACCAGATGTATCGATATCTAGTCGCGATACATCTTGACTTGGAATATTTAAAATCGTATATATTTTTTCATGATGATAAATTACTCAAAGTTACAATACTTTGTATTCATTGTTAAAAAACTAACCGTTTATAAATTTTCTATTATATATACTTTTAATTAAATAAATTAATGTATAATTTTATACCAAGTATATAACAGAAGGAAAATGCCTTTATTTCGAATAAGATTAGTTATCGTGATAGATACATGTAATAAATTACACAATTACTGCTAAGGCATGTCCCAAAATCTATTAAAATAACTTTAAATTAAATCAATAATTAATACAATACATTATATCAAGTACATAATAGAAAGAAAACACCTTTTATTTTGAACAAGATTGATTATCAAGTTAGATATATGTAGCAAATTACATAATTTCTCCAACGGCATACCCCTAACCCTATTGACCGTAGCAATAAATACTCTGAATAAACCTCATGATTTAATGAATGAAAAATCATTGTAAATTAATTAATAATTTTTAATTTAATATTTATTTAACTGTTTGAAACCATTGATACTTAACGGAATGCGTATATAAAAGTTATATATGCGCGTATCGATATATGATATTTATAGAATATTTAATTAGATTTTGATAGAACAAATTGATATGGGGAGTTTTTAAGGCCATTTAGCCTCTTTTATGGTTGACTAAGATTGATTAAAGGTTTTCAAATTTGATATGAAAAGGCAAATTAAAGGAAGCCAAAAGGTCTCTAGCTTTTAATACTCTTTTATTACCTTCTTAAATACAATTCATTTATCGGGTTTTTACTCTCCTTTTCAACATACCTTGTCCAAAATTCCATAGGTTCCATCCATAAAATTCCCAAAACAAATTCAAATAAAATTTGTGGTATTCAAATTGGTGTTTACCTCAGAAGCTTGCAAAATCTAGATGTTGATTTTATCAAATCTAGGAGTTCTATCTTCATTAAAGGGAATACTTTTGGCATCATCTTAAGGTGATTTTCTAATTTTGTTTGATTATTTAATTCAGGATGTTAATACAACTTGGATCCCCATATACTATAATTTTTTATCTCAAATTCGTTTTGTATGTACGGTTTAGATCCAATACTATGCAATGAATTAATATATATGCTTGGGTTGTGCGATTGGATTTTGTCATTGGGTTGAATATTAAAGTATAAAATTAAAAAAATTGAAAATGAATTTTAATCAATTGATGCAATTTCATAACTTACATATGAACGTACATACGTTAGCTACTTTTGTTGATTACTTCAAATCACTTTGAAAATTGAATACATGTTTGTATGTTTTTTGGTTTTGTATGTAAATTCATCTGGTTACTGTTTACATATTTTTAACTTATTCAATTCAAAATTTCATAAGTGAATTTTTCGCAAAATATCATAAACTTAGCTTGAATCCTTGATAAGTTAAGGCTTGTTTTCCCTTTGCTAACTTTAAGTTTCTAAACATATAAAAACTACGAATTTCTCAAATGTATATTGTTTTAAATATAAAACATTGTGTAACAATCCAAAATTTTAGTCATTTGATTTTTGATATTTAATTAATTTTAAATATTTAAATAATTGGATTTTGGTATTTAATAACTTATATTCATATATAGGCAATTACTTGAATATTTATACTTGCTAATTAAATATTAACTAAATGGATTGAATAATTTTATTTAAATCCTTTTAATTAATAATAATATTGGGTGAATTGAATTTCTTTGACTTTGGATTTAACGAATTTGGAAGAAATTTTTTATTTTCGTTTGACGTATTTTACGGCAAATGATTTTTGTGGAATTTCACTAAATAAGATATTTTGTGTATTTCACTATTAATTTGTGATCGTGCCACCTTTTGGTGCACGATCATATTTTTATTTCAGTCGTTCACGGTTCGTACTCGAATGAAATATTATGTAGCAAGATACGTAAGTATTTCATTTAAAAACCATTATAAAATCATATCAAAATTCAAATTTAATTACGATTTGATGGCGTGAACATTTTGGGTAGTTCGAGTGACCCATTTGTTAGGGGAAAAGAAAACATAATTGTAGCATTTCTATTATAATATTTTGTTTTTTTATAAAATCAAGTAAATCCAACGCAAAGCCATTTTTCTTCATTTCCCTCTCCTTTCATTTTCAATTCTCTTTATCCAACTGCTCAAGTATATCGAAGCCACTAGAGGCAATTTCAAGATTGGGTCTCAACTGTAAGGTTTTCATAGGGGTGAATGGAGTAAGGTGGTTGGTTGGATTATGGCATGATCGCCTGAGTCGAGCATAAAAGGGGATCGACGACGTGGAAGTCTTTATGGGTTTTTCGGCTTTGTGGGTGATCTAGAGGTAGGGGACCCTAAAAGAGAAGTGTCGAGGAAGGTGTGGGCATTCAACTTAAGGTAGAACAACAATTGATGGACTTCTGAGGTGGAGGCAAAAGCCAAATGAATGACGATGTTTCTAAAAGCTTATTCTAGATCTATCGACGAACATCGATGGCGAGCTTTGAGGCGTAGGTCGGGGTTGACTAGAGGAGTTGTCAGGTGGAGAGTGGCAACTGCTGGAGTGGTATGGCTAGACCTATCAAAATATTACCCAACCCATTTACCTTACTTATAAACGGTTTGGGTTAACCCATTTATGAATTTAATTAAATGGGTTACGGGTTGGGTTGATCCATTTTTAAAATGGTTATAAATGAGTAACTCATTTATCCATTTATTAAAAACTTAAAATTAAAATAAATAAATTTTAGTGTCACTCATATTACTTAATTGTTCAACACATGTTATTAAGATGTCTTAAGATATCAACACATGTTTCTTAAGTATTTTTAAATAAATTTTTATTTAATTCAAATGTTAATATAAGATTACATACTTAAGTTACTTAATTAATAAATACTTATATATGTATACATAATTTTAAATTTTTTTAACTTACACCATAGTTCTCTATGGTGACTAACAGTTGTACTTAGAAAATAACTGACTATATCCCCACATTGAACTCTGCCTAGGCATAAGCCATGATTTTTTTGTTCAGATTATGGTAACTTCTCCATTCTTACTCGGAATCAGGCGAGACTTCGACCGATGGATTCCCACCTAAATTACGGACAATATATAACACTTAGATATTTCATCTTGTAAACACACAATGTTGTTCTCCATGGCGACTGGCAATTGTACTTAGAAAATAACAAGCTACTACATCCCATATTTGAACATCGACTAGGCAATAGCCACTATTTTTTTTAAACTGTGATAACTTCTTCATACTAACTCAGAATCAGGTGAGACTCTGACCAATGAACTCCCACCTAAATTATGGACAATATGGAACACTTGGATATTTCATCTTGTAGACACACATTGTAGCTGTAATGGCCTAGAATTTTCGACCTTCGAAAATTGACATCAATACGTTCACTGTATAGCATGCAGAGCAATATAGTGCTAGAAATACCAAACCATTAGGGGTAAAGAAGAAAAAGGTAGAAGAAGAAACAGAAATCAACAACACAAAATCTCACAAACGTAGCGGAACAAAATATAATATATATATATATATATATATATATATATATATATATATATATATAATAACAGATTTTAATACAAAAGAATCTGTAACAATTTTATTCTTACAATCATTAGAGTACAACATTCAATACATCGATCTGGACAGTTATAATAATTTATCCTCACATAGAAGAACTATAAACCAAGTGCGGAGATATACATCAAAAATCCTCCAGCTCGTCACTTGAGATCAATAGCATTCTAATCTGAATCTATAATACTCGGTATGACCCGAGCATTATAATAATATAACACCCGAGTTAGTCTGGAAAACCAGCATGAGAAAGCACACTCAATTTGAATTATTACCATTATCAAAATCCTTTGAAAAACAAAGGTATCTCGTAAGACCATGCCACACATAAACATGACGTGTTTTTACCTTACGATAACCAAAACATTTTATATCAAAACCATCTGATATTATAATAGTGTCAAAGTACAAGTATTTATTCAAATAGCCAAAATTGTTACACTATTAAATTCCAGCATACCAGGCTCTACAACCAAAACCATAAAAGCACGTATTGGAGAATGGATTTCCATACAGTGACCAGGCACTGGGGTACCACCTATCACAGTACACATCTAGAAAAATGTACCGAGGACCTCGTCTGGATCCCATACAACACAAGACCGGCCTTGCCTCTAACCGAGTAGAACCAAATATGTTACCACCTGGGGTGTTCCCACCCTTATCGAGCTCTCTTTCCATGCACCACATTTATAATATCCAAGGGTATCTATAAAGGTGATAAACATACCCTAATTGGATGCGACCCACTTAGGCTTGCTGCATCTCCCATGATTTTAAGTCATTCCGGTTGATGAGGCTTGAGGCTTCGGTTACCTTTTAAGGAATTTATACTTGAATGTTCATTGTCCTCCAATGACAATGTGTTGAAAACATTCATCCATACAAGTCCATTCTGGGTCTAAACGAAATCAAAGACGCTATTCCTATAACATCCATTTTGGAATCATCCTCAGGATTAGTAGCGATTAGCTCTTGCACTTCGATGCTCCATCTTCTATTTCACGCTCTTGTCTTCAGTTCGAAAAATGTATTCATTGGATCGAAGTGGTTTTCGGATAACTTATCCGATCTCGGTCTCTTCGAAACAAAGTTCGGTATTTTCGGCAAACACAACCCCGGTTATTTAGGAAATAAACAAAAAATAATAATATTGAAGATCATCTCCTAACCATTAGTGGAGGATTTCCTTATCATTGTCCTAGAAGAACGAAATGAGTTTATACGTACAGTATGACACCTTTCGACGGTAACTGTACTATATAATCCCTATGTTTCTCATAGATATTTCCAAAGTTATGTTTTGGGTCTAGATTTGATAGTCGGCTATTTAACTATCAAACAAATAATTGTTCAACCAAAGATTTTCATCCCCTACCAAAATCACTAAGTCTTATTTAATTTAAATTTAATAAATTAAATCTCTTTATCAAAAAGGTATATACTTGTCTTATCGAAATAACTATAATCACAAACCATTCCCTTCAAAAATATTTTGAAAAACTTTTTAAAATAATTATGGAAAGCACCTCATGGTATCAGCCATGGATTCGCAGCTCAATGATTACCTCTCTATCTCAGAGAAGTTCAAACTTAACAGTAGGCAATCTCTACCTCCTGATTTCTCCATGAAAGTAAACCATTACTTTTCGAAAACTTTATTTAATAATAAAATATAATTTTAAATTTTTTTAATAATTACATAACTTTGAAACAATAATTAATACTGATTTATTAATAAAATTCTAATCGACTTAGAACACTTGTTTATAAAAGTTATAATTCATTTTGACAATTTGAAAA
Source organism: Allium cepa (assembly GCA_030765085.1). Classification (NCBI taxonomy): domain Eukaryota; kingdom Viridiplantae; phylum Streptophyta; class Magnoliopsida; order Asparagales; family Amaryllidaceae; genus Allium; species Allium cepa. The sequence continues at coordinate 1,052,513,826 of CM060941.1, forward strand.
TATCTAAATAACTAACTTTCTAAAATATTCTCATGCTTAAATATTTTTACATTACCTAGTTTAAAAATTTTAAATCCTCTTTTTTAAACAAACTCAACTTCTCGCTAAAAAAAATTTCAATTCCAAAATAACCAATCTGATATTTATAAATCCTCTCGATTTATCACAAATCGATTTACGTCCTTGATTTCATAAATCCCTTTTTAAGTTTCCAAAAAAATCTATTATTTCTTTTTAAACTGATTTACCCATCTTATTATAAATTCTTACCATGAATTTATGTCTTTAACTTATCAAATGAAAATCATTTCACTTTTATTTATAAACATTGTTTATAAGTCCCATAGTCTCATTTCCAGTTTACAACAGTTTCACACACTTAAATTCCATTTACAAATAAATTTCTTAAATTGAATTCCATTATAAATTAACTTCTTAAATAACCCAACTATGCTCCAAAAACTAACTAAATCTCGATTCTCCTTCCATTTCGCAACTTAAAAATCTTATTTAAGATCTAGTATAACCAATTTTATACTTATTTCCAAATTCCCTTTTATTCTCCAAACTTGTTGAAAATCTTGATTTTTAAAACCTTTTTTATTTAAACAAGTATCACCCAAGAATTATTATTTAAAACCCTTTAAATACATTATTCCAAAATCTTTATTTACAATATTCCGAAATAGTTATATACAAATTCAAAACCATTTATTATATCCAGTCAATTTCCTTTAACTAATCCAAAACTCTATAAAATATTTCATTTCTTGTAACGACCCACAATTTTGGATAATTAAATTTGTTAATTTAATAAAGTTTTGCGATTTAATGTTAGAAGAAATAAAAATTTATGAATTAATGATAAGGATATAACTGGAATGAAATGTAATAGTATTAATTTATGGTAATTGTTAATTGCTTTAAATGTAATTCCAATTAATTAAAATGAAGAAAAAAGTTATAATGGGTTATAGACTGTAAATCAATTGTTATAATGTGTGTATTAATTGATAAATTGGATTAAAGGAGTAATTGATAATTTAAATGTTGTATTAATTAATGAAATAGTATGTAATTAATTGTAACTGGTAAAAATAAGGTTGTGGTGGTAGTTATGACATTTGTTTGTAGATAACAAACTTACAATTTTTATTAAAATTAAGTAAAGGTAATGATTGTCATTTGTTACCAATTTGTTAATTATTGAATTCAATTTGAAGTCAAATGCAATCAAATGTAATTATATATTACGTTAATGTAAATTAAGATGAAATTGAAGAATATTAATGTAATGAGATATAAACCAATATTAACTATATCCGATTGATAGTAATTGGTTGAATAAAAGATTGAATTCAAGTTTGATCAATTTATTGGAATTTAAATTTTAATAATTGGATTTCTTGCAATTAAATGAAATGAAATATTACGTTATAGAAAAATTAAGATGATAACTGTAAAATATTAGTGTAATAAGATATAAACAAATGTTAATTATAGCCATGAAATGACAATTGATTGAATAACAAAATAAAAAGGCAAATAAATGGATTTATTGGAATTTAAAGTAATAACCACCGTATTTATTCCAATTGAAATTAAACACTGCAATAAGGAAAATAATTAACATTGAACTGACATGTAAATTTGTTTTAAACTATTGTAAATATCCAAGTAATCAAAATCGATAAAAGAAATTGTTAGTTATAAATTTTGGAATTAAAGAGTGATTTAACCAATTTAATAAAAATTATTTAATTAATGTGCAAATAGCCATTTTGGCTACTATCTTGGATATTGGCAAAATCAGTTTCTTTGGACCTATAACGTTGAATTATTGTAGTATTTCAAGTTTTGTAGCGATCAGACTTGTCGTTTAATCATGCGGACTCGAAACGCCTAGAAATTAATTTAATCGAAATTAATTTGAAATAAGCCGATTTTAAAGCTAACTTCTTCATGCAATGGAATTAGGACTTAAAACCTGTTCCACTAAGTTTAAAAATAACAAAAACATCTATTTTGATATATGGGATGTCCTACTATCGTTTTGAATGCAGAACGAGCTTTTTGGATCGTTATTGTCAATTCAAATCAATTCGGGTGCTATTCTATCTTATCGGGCCTTGTCCATATAAGTACACTTTGTCTCTCAAACCCTAGAAGTCATTTTCTTATTCCAGTACGTACAACTTCATTTGTCTATTCCTCCTTCTCAAATGGCATAAACCCAAATTTTATAGATTCAATTTCAAATCAAAATCAAATCGAAAAATTAAAACTCCTCAAACAATATCATATTATATATCGATTTGAAGCTCTTGACGAGCGTATCCTACTACAATGATTCAATTCTTGAATTGGGTCATCATTTGTTCTCAAATCAATGAATTAATCTTGGTCATTCATCGTGCATTGATCAACTGCGACTGATCGTTGATTAGATGATGCTGGGTTGTGGAGATTCACATAGCGAGTTCATCCATGCAAGTTGGAGAGTGATCGGATGGTTGTATCGAAGGGAATAATTCGATTAGGGCAAGGGTTCTTATGGGGGCTGTGGCGTTTTTGGGATGATCGGCGATGGGTATGCTTGTAGGTGTTTGCGTAGGTGTGGGGGGCCGAAGGCGACGTCTAGGTGGCGACAATTGGAGTCGATCGGAGGCGCGTGCGATCGTGCATGGGCAGCAGCCAGTTGCATTCAAACATGTTATGTTGTAGGTTAGGATTTTCTGTTCGTATAGGGGATAATACAGGGTGATGAAGTGGCTGCTTCTGAGTGGATGTTGTAGGTGATGTTTTATCCATTTTATTTACTTTAGATTTTAATCGTTTAACTTTCTAATATACATAATTTTTACATACGAGGTCCGATTTATGCGCGATTTTCTCCGCTGCAATCCTACTGAAATTCCAAAATTTTTTATGCTGGTTTGGATGAATTTTGAGACTGTTCAAATTAGGGCTTATTTTGGATTTCAAATCTGTTTGTAATTAGTGGTAAGTGTTTTGACTCACTCTCAAGTACTAGGTTATCTTATGTTAGTTAAATTAAATTTATGACGTGATTTGAAAATCATTAATTGATGTATGGTCCGTTTAAATTGCCATTCTAGTTAAATTTGACTTTTATTGCATTTAATCATCATTTAATTTAATATTGCATTTAATTGTCAATTTAATACATGTTAATGATAATCAGTTATTTATTGATGCTTATCGGTTGATTTGGATGATGATTGTGATGGATATTTGATTGTTGATATTGGATGACTGGATATTGTATTTTTATATCGTTATAACACTGTAAGTTCCCTATGGGTTGAAATGATACATACCTGAACGATCTATAGATTAGGAAAAAATCGTTATGGGTTGAAATGACAGATTCGAGCGATTTTATGGATTTAAATAATTCGGGATTGTGGTTTGAAATGATATATGATTGTAAAATTTTAAACTGCGTATTGAAATGATAAACATCCATATCACTTGATCATAGGGTAGAAAATTATATATGGACAATGGATCTGTTAAATTAAATAATTTTTAATTCTTTAAATTTTGAATTCAGTTAACTGGTATTTTGAAAAAGAAATTGGTTTATATAAAATGAATTATTTTCGATAATCCAAGCGTTAATTCTGAAATTGGAATTGATTTACTAAATTGATAAAGAATTTAAATTGGAATTTCAAAGTTGAAATGTCAAATATAAATGAATTTTCAGGAATTGAGTTACTGGAAATGTTTGGATATAACTTTGAAATCTACTTTTAAACTAATTTAAATTATTTTAATTGATTTAACTATCTTAATCGATTTAAACTATTTTAATTTAGTTTAATTTATTTAAATTTATTATGATATATTTAATCCAATTTAATCTAATTTACCTATTTTAAACTAATTAAATTTACTTAATCTATTTTAAATCTATTTAATATGATTTAAATTTATTAATCTATTTAAAATCTATATAAGATAATTTAAAATCTATAAAATCTATTTTAAATATATTTAAATCATTTAAAAATCTAATTAAATAAAATTTAAATCTATTTAGTTTATTTCAAAACTATTAAAACTATTTATAACTATCTAAACTATTTCCAAAAATATCAGAATGTGTAAAGTTGAAGTAATTATATTTAAAATCCCTGATGATGATACAACCTAAGTTGGAATTTGGAATTGTTACCTTTTTGTGAAATGACATATTTGAGTAAATATGATGATTTTGGAACGAGGATTTAATTAACCTATCTTATCGATAAATTCAAAAGTGAATATGATTTTGAAAGTGAATATGATTGTGAAAGGGAATATAGTTTTGAAAGTGAATATGATTTCAAAAGAGGTATGGTTCGAAATCGAATATGATATTTTGATATTAATTATGAATTGACTTTTGAAATGTAAAAGAACCATCCGTGTGTAATAAGCATTTGGTTGTTAAAGAAACTGGGATTGGATATTGTCATACTCTCTGCCAATATCGAAAACCACTATAACAAATGTGTGCGTGGTGGAGATTCTAGAAATGAAGTAGGATGGTTTGGCGAATGATTCTGTATGAGGTATTTACATGACCTTAACTACTGTAAGTCGGCTTAGATGTGACTAAAACAGGAGCCAGGCCGGGCTAAGTGAGGTCGCACCTCCGATCGGACATTTCTTCGATACCATATTATGACTTTGTGATGATTTGGTGGCCACCACTTGATTTTTATTTGGGAGTGTGTTCCGAGGTGGGTGGAAGTAGCCACTATGCGTTACCACCAGTGTGGATCCGCAATTGGTATATCTACCCTAACATTGCCTCGAGTGTCGTGTACACATGTCCTATCTGGCCTTCTACGAGTTTATTTTGTGTCGTACATATGGAGTGCTCCCTGATAGCTCACCCACGGGTGGAGTTTACAGTATCTGTATAGACTACGACATTAAATAAAATGCGTTAAAGGGAATATGGGTAATGCCTTAACGCTATTTTAATACTTTACCTTACTGTAGACACTATTATAATAGCGTATTTTACTACATAGTAGTTAGTTTAACGGATCCTTAGAAGATGGGAATCTCGAATATCTCTTAAGTTATTGCTATGATGTTAGACACTGGATATGAGATGTCAAACCTCATAAACATCTTTGACACCGTTACACTCATATTTATTTACTGTTGATTTAACTTACATAAGATCTTTTAGTTCTAACTCGAGTATTTTGTCTTTTCAATTCGCTCGGGTCAGTCTGAGCTTTTCGGTTTAGCGAATACTGCTTTCTGGAGGATGAAGATGAAGATTTTGTATAATTATTATGTATTATATTATTCCACTACATCATGCTATTCCACTGCATTTATTTATTATTTATTCTTGTTGTATGTAACTCTGATCTGTGTTATGAAAGTTTAATCAATGTTATTTATAAACAGATTCATGAACTGTTTTTTTGATTATTATATTTTGTCATTCCGCTGCAAGATTCTGTATTAGTTTTCTTTCTTTTCTGCTTTTTTTATTCATCCCATAACAATTTGCCTCTTTGAATGGTTTGAGTCTGACGTGTGTGGTTTATCGTCGATTTAAACTGTCCAAAAAGGCTGGTCGTTATAGTTGGTATCAAAGCTTTGGTTTTGCGATAACCTTAGCTTCATGGGTTAGACTCGTATGTAATATGGTAGTAATACCCTAGAATGAGTCACTGAATGTATATATATGAGAGAGCGTATTTATTAGTGTTATAAAAAGTTTTTGTATTGTGTTAATTTGTTCTGTTGAGTATTTACAAATTATGGTCGGTACATGGGACGGTGTGGCACCGTTAGGGATTTCTAAACACTTAAATAGGCAGATCGACATAATATTCTTTTGAAATATAGGTAAACGAAATAATTTTTCCTATTATATATTTTGTATATAAGATAATAGATTTTATAAATGATATAGTTGGATGTAATATGTTGTTTGTTAGGTAGAGAAATTTTATAAATATTGATTGAAGATAAGATTTACAAATAAAATGAATATAAATTAGAATTTTAAGAACTGAAGTTCCGGGATTTCTGAAAATTTCTTTTAAGAGATTTTGGAGTATAATATTAGTATTATTTAGAAGTATTTTATGATATAAATATTTCAAGATGATTTGAAAGAAATGTTTTAAAAGAATTTTTTTTAAAGGAAATAAGTTATGCACTCTTCTCTCTCTATCACTGGAAAATAATTTGGGTGATGAATGCACGCATCATCGACGTTCATTTTCGAGTTTCAAAGTGAGAAGATTGTTGTAGTAATTTTACTTCACATTTGTTTTGATAAACAAATCTTAATTTTAATTTGTAAATATGATTTGATATATGTATATATCAGTTACGAGTATACAATGATATATTATTGTAAATGATTGAAATAGAACCCGATTGTTTAGTTCTTAAGTTTCTGTAAATTAGAAATTGAAATTATTATAATAAATGGAATCTTGACTATATTAATAATTGGAAACTTCTAAAATGAAAATAAGAAATTGAAAATTTGTAAAATGATAAAAAATGAAAATAAGAAATGGTAACCATTGAACATTTTGTTAACTAAGTATATAAGAGAAACTTGGGTAATATTCAACTGCATTCTAAAAGACATATATATGTATATATATAAAACTTACCAAAATATTGTAAGTTGTAATGTTAATAAGAATATGTATGGGAACATTTACAAGTAAAACATAAATAATGAAAATGTTCAATGTAATTATGTTTTAAAGGGAAAATAAGATGTATAAGCATATTGCAAACCTAAGTAAATAATTTGAATGCTACTAATTAAAGTCATAAAAAGGTGAACACTACAAGTAAACAATTATAAACTTAATTTAATGTTGAAGCCATTTATAATTAAAATGAGTACTATATTAATTGAATGATTATAACTTCAAAAAATATTGAAATGATTTAGAAATGGATTTAATATTCAACAATACTATATATGGAAGAATGAATGTGAAAAAGAAATAATCCATTATTGGTGAATTAAATTGTAAAGAAACTTACCTAATAATGGATAATCCAATAATTTAAATAGAAATAACTTACATAAGTAATGAATGTAGAGTGATAAAATGAAAGAAAAATGGCATTGTAGGAATAAATGAGAACTGGATTTTTGTAAGTAAGAATGAAGGTAAATTAATGAAAATAAGTATTATATGAATAGAAAGGAACAGTCAATAATGTGAAGCAAATTTGAATAACATTGAAATTTTTGTTTGTTTGGCTTATGGATTGGTTGGAAAAGGGTACTTCTATTTTGTATAGAGATGCATAAATAATCTATAAAGTTTTATCTACGACTGTTGAGTGTATAGTTTACTTCATAGTTTATTTATCATTTTATATGATTAGAAGTTCTGAACCTGAGCAAACCATTTGTTTTGGTTGCTATGGATGGATGGATGATTGATTCCTTGGTTGAAATGATGTTTGTACTGTTTGTTTGCAAATGATTATTGTTATGCAGCGATGTTTTATTTGATATTTATTGAAACAACTTAAATATTCCACTTTTATATAATTATTAGCCTCTTTAGATTATATAAGTGATATATAGGTTTATGGAAGCAATTGCTACTGCTTTTGGTTTCATAAATAAGCGTTGTTTGCCCAACAAATAGATATGCTTTTAGATTACGGTTTCATAGCGATATTATATTGTTTTTCCCATGGTTTGGGATATTTTTATTTTGAAATATATGATATATGTTGTTATTATTGATATTATTATTTCTCTCGGAACTCTACGTACAAAGGAGATTGTGCCGAAATTTTCCGTGAATTTTGGACTTAGAAAATTTTATGAAATGTATTTCAAACTTTTATTAAATTGAATATAAAATGATTTAATTGCTTATAAATGTATATATTTTATTTAAAATATTTAATTATGTAAATTAATTGTTATAAATTTAATATTTTAAATAAGAAATATTAATTCCTCAATTGCTTTTTTCCCTTTTCGAGGAAGAATAGTTTTGAGTGGGGGAGAGTGTAACGACCCGCAATTTTCGACAATTAAAAATTGTTAATTTAACAAGGTTTTGTGATTTAATGTTAGAAGAAATAAAAATTTATGATTTAATAATAAGAATGTAACTAGAATGAAATGTAATAGTATTAATTTATGGTAATTGATAACTGCTTTAAATGTAATTCCAATTAATTAAAATGAAAAAAGTTATAATTGGTTATAGATTGTAAATCAATTGTTATAATGTGTTCATTAATTGATAAATTGGATTAAAGGAGTAATTGATGTTGTAAATGCTATACTAAATTAATGAAATAGTATATAATTAATTGTCATTGATAAAAATAGGGTTGGTGGAGTAATTATGACATTTGTGTGTAGATAACAAACTTACAATTGTTATTAAAATTAAGTAAAGGTAATGATTGTCATTTGTTACCAATTTATTAGTTATTGAATTCAATTTGAAATTAATTGCAACTAAATGTAATTAAATATTACGTTAATGTAAATTAAGAAGACATTGGAGAATATTAATGTGATGAGATAGAAACCAATGTTAACTATATCTGATTGATAATGATTGGTTGAATAAAAGATTGAAATCAAGTTTAATCAATTTATTGGAATTTAAATTTTAACAATTGGATTTCTTGCAGTTAAATGAAATGAAATATTACGTCAAAGAAAAATTAAGATGATAACTGTAAAATATTAGTGTAATAAGATATAAACAAATGTTAATTATAGCCATGAGCTGACAATTGATTGAATAACATGATGAAAAGGCAAATAAGTAGATTTATTGGAATTTAAAGTAATAACCACCGTATTTATTTCAATTGAAATTAAACACTGTAATTAGGAAAATAATTAACGTTGAATTGACATGTAAATTTGTTTTAAACTATTGTAAATATCCATGTAATTAAAATGGATAAAAAAATTGTTAGTTATAAATATTGAAATTAAAGAGTGATTTAATCAATTTGATAAAAATTTAATTAATTAATGTAAAAATAGCCATTTTGGCCACTATCTCGGATTTTGACGAAACTAGTTTTATCGGATCTGTAATGGTGAATAATTGTAGGATTACAAGTTTCGTAGCGATCGGACTGTCGTTTGATCATACGGACTTGAAACGCCTAGAAATCAATTTAATTGAAATTAATTTGAAATAAGCTGATTTTAAAGCTAACTTCTTCATACGATGGAATTAGGACTTGAAACCAACTCCATTGAGTTTAAAAATATCAAAACCATTTATTTTGATATATGGGATGTCCTACTTTCGTTTCGAAGGCAGAATGGACTTTTTGGATCGTTATTGTCAATTCAAATCAACTCGGGTGCTATTCTTTCTTATCGGGCCTTTTCCATATAAATACACTTTGTTTCTCAAACCCTAGCAGTCATTTTCTCATTCCTGTATGTACAACTCCATTTGTCTGTTCCTCCTTTTGAAATGGCAGAAACTCAAATTTTCTAGATTCAATTTTAAATCAAAATCAAATTGAAAAATTAAAACTCCTTAAACAGTATCATATTATATATCGATTCGAAGCTCTTAATGAGCGCATCTTACTGCAATCATTCGTTTCTCAAATCGGATCATCGTTTTTTCTCAAATCAATGAATTAATCTTGGTCGTTCATCACGCGTTGATCAACTTCGACCTATCGTTGTTTGGAAGATGTTGGGTTGTGGAGATTCACGTAGCGAGTTCATACATGCAAGTTAGAGGGAGATCGGATGGTGTGACCGATGGGAATAATTCTATTAGGGCATGGGTTCTTGTGGCGGCTGTGGTGTTTTAGGGATGATCGGCGATGGGGTATGCTCGCAGATGGTTGCGTAGGTATGGGGAAGGCCGGAGGTGACTTCTGGGTGGTGATCGAAGTCGATCGGAGGCACGTGCGATCGTTCGTGGACGGCAGCCGGTTGTGTTCGAACACGTTGTGCTGCAGGTTAGGGTTTTCTGTTTGTGTAGGGGATGATACAAGGTGATGATATGGCCACTTCTGAGTGGATGTTGCAGGTTAGGATGTTGTAGGTGATGTTCGAATATACATAACTTTTACATACAAGGTCCGATTTACGCGCTGTTTTCTCTGCTGCAGTTGTATCGAAATTCCGCACATTTTGAAACTGGTTGGACGAATTTTAAGACTGTTCAAATTTGGTGCTTATTTTGGATATTAAATCGGTTTGAAATCAGAGATGAGTGTTTCAACCCACTCACAACTGCTGGATTATCTTATGTTAGTTAAATTAAATTTATGATGTGATTTGAAATTCATTGATTGACTTTTGGTAGGTTTAAATTATCGTTCTAGTTAAATTTTACTTTTGTTGCATTTAGTCATCATTTAATTTAATATTGAATTTAGTTGTCAATTTAATACCTATTAATGATAATCAGTTATCTATTGATGTTTATTTGGTTGATTTGGATGATGATTTGATGGATGTTTGATTGTTGACATTGGATGACCGGATGTTGTATTTTTATATCGTTATAACACTGTAAGTTCCATATGGTTGAAATGATACATACCCGAACGATCTATTGATTAGGGAAAAATCGTTATGAGTCAGAATGATAGACTCGAGCGATTTTATGAATTTTTATTTAATTCGAGATTGCGGTTTGAAATGATTGTAACCGCAAAATTATAATTCTGGATTGAAATGATAAACATCCGTATTAATTGACTGTAGGGTAGAAAATTATATATGGACACCGGATCGGTTAAATTAAATGATTTTTAATTCTTTAAATTTTGAATTTAGTTACCTGGCATTTTGAAATAGAAATTGATTTATATAAACTGAATTATTTTTTATAATCCAAGCATTGATGCTGAAATTGGAATTGTTTTAATGAATTGTTCAAAGGATTTAAATTGGAATTTCAAAGTTGAAGTGTCAAATATAAACGAATTTACCAAAATTGATTTATTGAAAATGTTTGGATGTAACTTTGAAATCTACATTTAACTAATTTAAAGTATTTTAATTATTTTAACTACCTTAATCAATTTAAACTATCCTAATTTATTTTAATCTATTATAACCTATTTAATCTAATTTACCTATTTTAAACTAATCAAATTTTATTTAATCTATTTTAAATCTATTTAATATGATTTAAATCTATTTAGTCTATTTTAAATTTATTTAATCCATTTGTAATATATTTAAGATAATTTAAAATTTATTTAATCTATTTTAAATCTATTTAAATCATTTTAAAAATCTAATTAAATTAAATTAAATCTATTTAAAATATTTTCAAAACTATTAAAAATATTTATAACTATCTAAACTATTTTCTAACATTTTCAACCGTGTAAAGTTGAAGTAATTATATTTAAAATCCTTGACGATGATACAACCTAAGTTGGAATTTGGAATTGATACCTTTTTGTGAAATGATATATTTGAGTAAATATGATGATTTTGGAACGAGGATTTAATTAACCTATCTTATCAATAAATTCAAAAGCGAATATGATTTTGAAAGTGAATATGATTTTGAAAGCGAATATAGTTTTGAAAGTTAATATGATTTCAAAAGAGATATGGTTTGAAATCGAATATGATATTTTGATATTAATTATGAATTGACTTTTGAAATGTAAAAGAACTATCCAGTGTGTAATAAGCGTTTGGTTGTTAGAGAGACTGGGATCGGTATTGTTATACTCTTTGCCAATATCGAAAACCATTTTTAACAATTATGTATATAGTGGAGATTCCGGAAATGAAGTAGGATGATTTGGTGAACAATTCTGTATGAGGTATTTACGTGACCCTGACTCCCGTAAGTCAACTTAGATGTGACTAAAACAGGAGACACGCCGGGCCAAGTGGGGTTGCACCTCCGATCGGACACATTTCTTCGATACCATATTATGACTTTGTGATGATTTGGTGGCCACCACTTGATTTTTATTTGGGAGTGTGTTCCCAGGTGGGCGGTAGTAGCTGTTATGCGTTACCGCCAGTCCAGATCCGCAATTGGTATATCTACCTTGGCATTCCCTCGAGTACCGTGTTCACATGCCCTATCGCGCCTTCTACGAGTTTGTTTTGTGTCGTATCCATGGAGTACTCTCTGATAGCCCATCTGCAGGTGGAGTTTACAGTATTTGTATAGACTATGGCATTATATAAAATGTGTTAAGGGGGATATGGGTAACGCCTTAACGCTGTTTTAACACTTTACCTTACCGTAGACACAATTATAATAGCATATTGTACTACATAGTAGATAGTTTAACGGATCCTTAGAAGATGGAAATCTCGAACATCTCTTAAGTTATTGCACTCATATTAGACACTGGATATGAGATGTCAAACCCCCTAAACATCTCTTACACCATTACGCTCATATTTATTTGCTATTGATTTAACTTACATAAGATCTTTTTGTCCTGACTCGAGTGTTTTGTCTTTTCAATTCGCTCGGGTCAGTCTGAGCTTTTCATTTTAGCGCAGACTGCTTTCCGGAGGATGAAGACGAAGATTTTGTACATATTATGTATTATATTATTCCACTGCATTATGTTAATTCACTGCATTTATTTATTATTTATTCTTCTTGTATGTAAGTCTGATATGTATTATAAAAGTTTAATCAATGTTATTTATAAACAGCTTCATGAACTGTTTATTTGATTATTATATTTTGTCATTCCGCCACGAGATTCTGTATTTGTTTTCTTTCTTTCTCTACTTTTTCTTATTTACCTCATAACAATCTGCCCCTTTGAATGGTTTGAGTCTGACGTGTGTGGTTATCGTCGATTTAAACCGTCCAAAAAGGCTGGTCATTACATTTTCGAATCACACTATAATATATCTCAGATTATCACACTATTAGCATAGCATCAAACAAATTCAAATCACACTATAATCTATCTCAGATTATCCAAACATACCATATATCACTATATATGAAATTAAATTCAACATTTTTGAAGAATCTAGTTGGATCCCTCCAACCTAATTTCCCTACAACCACAGTGTTAATAAAACATAAAAATACAAATCCTGCTTCGAGGCTGGATATCGCGGTAATATAGGGTCATCTGCTATTATGCGGGGTGCATAGTGTCTCATCCGCTCTAATAAGCATGAATAATCAATCTAACTACTAATATATATACTATTATATATATAAGATTCAAAAAATAATAATTTATAAATTTAACCAAGCATCTAATAATTTATTTTAACTATTTAAAATAAATTATAGTAATCCAAATGAGTGGGAATTTCTCACCTTAATTTTTTCGAAATTGTTAATTGTTCCAATCCAAATTTTATTCCATTGTAGTATTACTGCCGCGAGTTCAACCTGACTTGATACGCTGATTTTTGACCTCGTATAGATTTAACATGGATTAACAAACTTATTATCACCGAGATAAATAGCTTAATTAAACGATAAGTAAATAATTAATAGTATAATTAACTTTATAAATTTATTTAACAAAGGCAGTAATACCTTCTCTCTGATTTCACGAACTAGAACGTACGCGAAAACCTACCCACGCCGACCATCACCAATTTAGCGCCCAGCCTCAATTCAGTATCCCGGAACTGCTGCTTGACATCTCTAGGTCTCAAAAATCGCCTAAGCCCTCGCGCCCTCCTTCCCCATGCGCCACGATTCCAATCATCATCGCGTCCCTCAAATCGAACCACAATCGTAACCCTTGGTCGCCTCGATTTCAATCGCTTGCGCGCCCAGTTCCCTCTCTTCCGCCTTTTGTTACAGGCGTATTCGACTCGGCAGTGATGGATGCGCGTGAATGAAGCGATTTCGATTTGAGGCGAACATTTTTTTGAATATGAAGTGATTTCGATTTTCATCTTTTTCTGAGAGAAGAGGAAAGCAGGCATCGTTTATAAAGGAGACCGGGCTTTTCGATTTACTTTTTTCACTTTTATGGATTTGATCTTAAAAAGGGATATGAAAACGTGATTTAAACGTGAAGAGGGCTTGAGTACGATGTTGGTTAGCTTAGAATCGACTTTGATTTGATCGTTTATATTTTTATTTAATTCTAAATATCTCACATTACCTAACACGAAATTTTAAACCCCTATGGAGGCATGCCACTAGGCGTTCCTAATGTTATACTGCTATTCTGAACCAAATGGAACATGCTCCGGAGCCGAATTCGATTGTATATGGAAGATAGCTTTTTAAATCGACCAATTAAATTAAATTCAATTGAATTATTTCCTGGCGTTATCAGATCGCACGACCAAATGATAAATCCAAATGCTATGAAATTTAAAATCCAATAACAATACACTATTACGGTTCTAATGGAACTAGTTTTGTCAAATTTCGAGACTGTGCCCAGATCGCTATTTTTAAACATCGATTAAATCGACGATTTCTAAAATTAACGAAATTGCTTGAAATTCCAGTTTTAAAAACTAACTAACTCAATTCTAATTTAAATAGAATTAACATCAATATTTGAAATCGTTTCTCTTTCATATTCAACTCCAATTCAATTGTTTAAATGATTTTTAATTATTAACTCAACAATTAAATTTATTAATTAAATCGCTACACTTGGAACTTAAGTTTTATTACACTATTTTTGATCGATAAACTTCATATCAAAATCCCATTCATATTTCAGAATTCAACATTTAAAATTAATTAAATGTTCAAAATCAATGACCAAAAATTGAGGTCGTTATAGTAGTTTTCCATGGCGAATAATGGTTATACTTAGAAAAGAACAGGCTACTACATCTAATTTTGTGAACGCATACTGTAGTTCTCCATGGCGACTAACGGTTGCACTTAGCAAATAACAGACTGCATCCCCATATTTGAATTTTGATGAAAATTAAAATAAAATTCTAAAATTCTAAAATTTTACATTTTGATTTTTATCGAAATTCAAAACGTAAAAATTGGAATTAGAATTATTTTATGTCTATTTCTTTTTTATTAATCGAATCAAATTTAAATCTTTAAATGGGTTAGATGGGTAACCCGCTTATTAAATGGGTTGGGTCACAAATGGGTTAGGCCACTAATGAGTCAAAAAGAATGGATCGTAAATGGGCTGGGTCAAACTCGATCCAACCCATTTTGACCCAACCCAACCCGTTGACAGGTCTAGGTGTGGCGGCGTTGTTGTGTCGTTGAAGTTCGACATCGAGTAGTTGATTGGCGCATCCTGGGTTGTTATTGTTTAAGATTAGGTTAAGTTAATAGGAAGTTAAAGATGTAATTAATATTAATTATATTAGTTAATTACTAAATCTTATTATACTCGTAATTATTTCATACGGGATCAGATTCGAGCGCGACAAGTTGCATTATACTCGTATCGCCATTAACTACGTTCTGGAGTTAGATTGAAGGAGTTGGGGCTTGTAGAATTTCAAGCTAAAACGAACGCTGTTCGATTTTAGTTCAAACTGGAATGCTTCAGCCATAACTGGAATTTCTATGAGTTTACTTTCCTTTAAATTAGCTATATAATGTGTGACGATATAAATTTATTACTAAATGCTTGGTCGATAGTTTAGATATTGTTTGATTGATTGTTTGGTTGAAAATCCAATTTTGGAAAGCGAATGACATGTGAACATAATTGCTGTTAACCTATATGATTATATTTTTTTATCCATAACTATTGTTTTGCAGGTAATATTTGTAGAGAGCCCTATGTGGTTTCTCAGCGACAATTGTTATTTATTTTCTTATGCTTCTTATATTGATGCTTAGTTGTAATTAATCATGCTATCCTATTAAAATTGTTTAAGTGTCATTATGGTAATTCCCGTTATATCGTCAATTATTGAATATCACCCCTAAACTTATATAAGAGTTGTCTTGAGCGTATATTTTCACAAATTAGATGTTTAAAATTCAATAGTCATTTTAATTAATGATATTTTAATTTAATTAATCATTTTAATTAATGGTTATTTTAATTTAACAAATTGATTAAATTGATGATGTTTACAATTAATAAATTATTTTTAGTTAATGATAGCTAAATTTAATTAATAATTTTAAGTTATGATCTTTTAAGTTAATAAATCATTTTAACTAAAGTGTTTAAATTTAAATAATCATTTTGATTAATGCATTTAAATGAATTAATCATTTTAATTAATGACACTTGAGTTTAATGAATCATTTAAATTAATGACGCTTAAAAGTAATTAATCTTTTTAAATCAATGATATTTGAGTTTATAAATTAAATTAATCAACGATATTTAAAAATAATCAACCCTGTTAAATATTGATATCCGAGTTTAATTAATTATTTTAGTTAATGCTATTTTTCATTTAGTTATTTAATTTAGTTAATGATGTTTGAATCTAATTTATCATATTAATTAATGATAGTTGAATTTAGTTAATATTTTTAATTAATAGTATATTAAAAGTTAATTAATTGATTTGACAAAAGAGTTTAAAGTAAATAAATTTTTAATAAGGTTTAAAAGTTAATTTCCTTATTAAAGGTGTCTTTGATTATATTAACTGTTTGATAAAGATATGTGATTGGTTTAGTTAAAAGAGAGTATAAATTTTATAAATTTTTTTAGGGATAATTAATATTGTTTCTAAAATTTAAAAATATTATTAATGTGATTAATTATCTTTCGGGATAATTAATATTAGGTTAAATTTATAAAAAGGATATTAAATTTGATTTATTTTCTTTAAGATAAATTAACATTTGTTTTAATTTATAAAAGTAATTTAAATTTGATTTAATATCTTTTAGGATGATAAGCATTGTTTTAAAATTTATAAATAATACTTTATAAATAGAAAGATCTTTTAGAAAGAATTGTTTCAAATAAAGATAAGTATAAATTGTTTTGGGTTTATAATAAACAATGTTTTGACATTTGTTTTGACCTTGGTTTTAATTCAAATCTTTGAATTGTTTCCTTAATTGCAAGGAGAACAGCCTTATGCTCTTCTCTATGTTCAATTATTTCAGACTATTCTTTCATGTTTGGAATTTGTTATTATTTATGCACATTCATTAAGTATGGGATTTGTTCTTACTAGTACCCGCCCTTTTATTTGGGTTGTTTCTATTGTTTATTTCCGTTCTTCTTGATTGGATCGTCTGATTTGTTTCACATTTCTTCATTTATGGATGATATTACTGTGAGGTAAAAACTAGTTCCACGTTAGCGGCATGGTCTCACGGAACTTTTATATATTCATCGTTTTACTTAAGTTTCTTAAGCTGGTTTTTCCAGACTGACCTGGATGTTATTTTATGATAAAGCTCTGGCCAGACCAAGTCTTTCCAAGGTTAGCTTTGGTGATATGAAGTAACTGGAGAAAAGCTGGATGTTCACATATCGTAGTGTTTTATTTTCCTCGTAAGGCTAGAATTTTATATCTATCCAACTGATAAGGTTTGCTTTTAACTCTAATGTACTATGTATTTTGGAGTGCTAGTTTTATTGTCTATGTTATATTATATATTGTCGATTTCACCATGAGATTTTGGTTTCCCTATGTTCTTTTTTTATTTTACCCTAACAGTCAGCCTTTCTGGGGATTGGATGTTCATCATTTGAATACCATGTGTGTATTTGGTATCGACTATGATGGTTGAAAAGGCGGATCTTTACACAATGTTCACAATTATTTATACAAGTATGCATTATGTATCTTATTACAATTTCAAGTTTATAAAAGGAATTTCTATTTAAAACCATGAATTAAAATTTTATACAAATCATGAATTAAAAATTTATACAAGTAGATTTAAAATTATTAATTTTAGAATCCAATACATATAAATAGTCAAAGTAACATTAATATATGTGTGTATCTATATGCATGTGCTTCTATGTTTGCGTGTAATTGTTATTATATGTATATATATATATATACTTACAGTTATTAACTTTATAGTTTAATAAACCATGGATAACAAAGTCATATATAAACGGACAAATGAGTCCATTGTAATGTAAATTTTAGCACCTATACGTGGTCACATTGGCGACATACACGTTATATTTGTAGCACGTGCACTATACACATATAAGTATATTTAATACACTTATAAATTAAAACTTATACATAAGAAACCATTTTAATAAAATAAAATAAAATAAAAATTTATTTAAAATATTTTTAGATTGTATCTAAATCCATTTAGACTTCATAGGCCCAATAAAAGACCATAAAATGGACTTTTTTACAAATCACCTATTTAACCCATTGCATTCCGACTCGGTTTCTTCAATGGTATAAGAGCCCAATAATCTATATAGTCCAAACTAGTAATGTTAGGACTAAATGTTTAAATTATACCCATATAGTAGTGTGTCTTGAAGGTAGCGTCTATGGTTCGATATAGGTAATCAAGTCCTCTTCTCTACCTGGCTATTGGCATAGCTCAAATGACGAAGTAAGCCAAAATGCTATCCCCAATATAAAGACCAATATAAAGACCCAAATTGATTGGGCCTTGGGTTAACTTTCAAAATCTAATTGAAAATTTAAATGGTATTTTGAATTTAAAATTTAAATTTAAAATATCAAATTGTTGAGTTTCTCAATATTATTGTAATTGATATAATTTAATTTCAAATTTCGTATCTTAAATTATTTAGTTAATTGGATTAATTAAGTAAGTAATTAACTGAATGTCAATTAATTAAATCAAACATATGTACAATGATATAAGTATATTATCTTAAAATATTTAAGGTAAATAATAATTAAATTTTAAATCAATAAAATTTATATTAATTAATTTTTCTAATTAATTAAACGTTGATTAATAAAATAAAATGTGCACATAAAATGTTATATGTATATACATAAAATTAAAAGTGTTATAATTAATATTCATTTTAAATTGTTTAAAATGAAATTTTAAAATAATTTAACTAAATTTGTTCAATAATTTAATAAATTAATTAAATTGGATTCAATTAATAATGTATGTAAGAGTACATATAATAAATTATAAATGGTTATAAATAAACTAAACTTGTACAATGTGAATGTATAATAAAGTTGATGGTAAGAAACAAAAATCCATGTTAGTTTATGAAATAAATACATATGCATAGTATGTATATAATGATTTCTGATATGCCCAACATTTGTATCATGACGATATTTCATAGGAAATATTTTTTTCCTAAATTAGGATCACTCTTGTGTGTGTATAAAACATTATGAGTCCTTAATATATAAGTTGTTGTCTACCATTTATATATTAATAGATTACTTACATGCTCTTTAGTTGTTGATTTTCCTCAAGGTAGATATGTTATGTATAGTAATATTAATATATTGACTAGACAAGGTAAGTTACATGCGTGTATTTGTTGATATTCCTTAAGGTGCGTACATTTTACTTAGGCCCTAGTTAAATGGTAGATACGAGTGAATAATCCCTTTTGATTGTTGATATTATTAAGGTTGAAAAGATATTTAGACAAAGACCATGTGTTAGAGGTTGTGTATGATACAACCGATATGGTGTTATTCATCGTACATTGGTATATGATTTATTGACATTCATCAAGGTCAGAATTCCAAGGCATGTGAGTTCTAATGCCCACTGGTGCAATAGAAAGAATATTTTATTTTCTCTTAGGGTTTTTTGTAACACCCATATATTTAAATAACATTATTCAGGAGATTTAATTAGATAAATTAAATAGAAAAACATAAAGATTAGAGAGATAGGGAGATTGAGATTGGAAAATTTTTAAATAGAGGTCGTGCTTAACTAAATAAAAATTAAAAGAATGGGTTTATGTGAATTGTTTTCTAAGTTAACTAATAAGAGAATAAGGTAAATGGAATTATGCAGAATAATCATATCCCTTAACCCCTAAACCTTATTCCCATTTTCATTTCACAAGTTCAAAATTCTAAAATTTAAACTAAGGAGCAAGCAGGGTATTACCTAGGGGAAAAGAAGAGGAAATTCAATTAAAACTAAGGAATCAAGCGATGAGAATTAAGCAATATCAAATCTCAAGTTTCTTATCCAAATCAATGTGAATAATAATCAAAACCTTCTCATTTTCATTTTTAATGAGCATTTGATTTTGAGTTTAAAGTTTAAATCCTACATTATGATTTTAATATTGATATGGTTGGATTACATGATATGTGTGATTCAAACAAGTTTGTCTTATAAATGTTTATTTCGATTTTAACGCTAACATTATTTGTATTAGGTTTCGAATATCATGAGGATTAAATATTTATGTAAAATGTTATTTTGGAGATAGGTTTAAATTTTTGTAATTATCCAAACCTTGGATAATTTATTATGAATTTTCAAAGGAGGGTATGAATAATTGGGTTTATAAAGTTATTTTGGCTATTAGATAAAGAATTTGGGTCCGAAATTAATATATATTGGATAACATATTAAAAGTGAATTTCTATGATTTTTGGGGATTTTTCCTAAGTAATTTACAATGTAGATAAAATTATATAAGATGGACGACTTAAGTGTCTTAATTTTTTTGTTGAAGGGAAGTGTTATTACGTTAACTATTTAGTTAATTCCTGAATAAGTTCGATAGTTTTTTAGAAAAGATTTTGTTAAAGTTATGGCAAACAATCATATTTTTCCAAACAGGCAAGTTAGTTGAAAAGTATTGCTTAAAAGGCAATAAAAATAGATTTGCATAAGTTATTGTTTTGCCACTTCCAGTAGCTACCTCCCGACCCTATACTTCCACGGTAACCACGTCGAATCCAATACACATGGTATGAAGGCTTTGGACGTAGTGGATTGGAGAAAGGTGGCAGGCATGGAGTCGAAACCAAGCCTTTGAAGGGGTCGAAGCATTTGTTTTGCTTCCTAAAGAAACTCCGCTTACCTTACTTTCAAAAGAATGCTTTCCAAAAGGGTTCAACATAGTTTTTGAATGATTTGCTTGTTTTTAAATCAATGCTTTCGAAAGCACTATATTAGCCACTTATACTAAAGGTTTCGAAGGCAATGGCTTCGAAAGGGGTTTCGACACTATCCACCTTATGGTTATATTTAAGGACTAATGCTTTCAAAAGGATGGTTCTGAAACCATCTATTTTTTCCCCAAACTCTTTTATTTGAAGATCAATGGTTTCAAAAGGAGTACTTTCTCTTATATTCACTTAGACATAAAAAATGTGTTTAAGATTAAACACAATGCTTTCGAAAGGGGTACTTCAAATGATTTAGAAGTCATGCTTCTATAAATTAGCAAGTGATGCTTTGGTTTCGAAAGAGATATTTTAAAGTGTTTCAAAAGGCATATTTTAGTTTTTTGAAAAGAAGATTTGAATGCTTTCTAAAGAAGTATTCCAATGGTTTCGAAAGTAAAGATATATGGTTTCAAAAGCATCAGTTTTCAAAACAAAGTACCCAATCTCATTTTTCAAAGAAAAAACCCATAGCACTATAAAAGAGCTTTAAAATGCTTTAAAATATGGAGTTTTTGAGAAAGCTTGCCTTGATTAAAATAATGGGTTAAATGGACTAACCAAATTTCAAAGGGAAATGATTTTAAGGGTATTAATCAAAATGTTGGTACTATTTTGTATATCTTTTATAAATATAGTCACTATGTAATACACCTATAACTGTATTTTAGGGAGTAAGTGTGAAATAACTAAGTAGATTGATCCAATAGTGAATATAAATTAAGTTAACTCCTGAATGAATAGAGTTGCATTTAGGAGGTCAGGTAGACCAAAATATAGGATGCCCAAAGACTAATTAAGAGGTTGTCATTTTAGACAGGTTTATAATTAACTTATGAAAACTTCGTTTAGTAAGAGTTATCGGCAGGGGCTAACAGGTTTGTAGTAAACGCCATGAAAACTATATCGGATTAACTTATTGACAGAAGTCAACAGGTGCATAGTCAACCCATGGAAACCATGACATAAGGGTGAGTTATTGGAGACACCAATATGTTCAGGGAGAACCCATCAAATCAATTGAAGTTATTGGCATGGTCTAGTAGGTTCTTAGTGATCCCATGAAAACTATAAAACCTGGCAAATAGTTCATTAGTTTGAAAAAGTTTCTTAGTGATCCCATGAAAAGTATGAAGTATGACAGGTAGTCCATGAACTATAAACATGTTATTAGCCAACCTATGAAAACTAATAGGTTAATAGTAACTCTAGAAACTATAACTAAAACAGATAGTCAAATATATAAGGATAAGAAATCCAGGATATTTTGTTTGTCTGCCTGTCATCATAATATTGTAAATTGCTATATTTTTAACCATTGTGGATATAGAAGCACGGTATATGGTTATTATAAATTTTTGGGTAAGTACAAGCGAGGGGGAAACTCGTTCCGCTAAGCGGCGTAGTCTCACTAGGTATCTAAATGGTTCGAGATGGTAGGTTATTATTCATACCAGGTTTTATGTCTGAATTAGATTTTATATTTTCCCCTTAAACTCTTGGGTGTTCAATTGATTTTGAGTAGTCTGAGAGTTGAGGACCTTCAGTTTCTACTTAGACGAATAAGCTTCTGAAGACATGTAGAAGGCAAGCTAGTTATTAGGAGTTCTTTTCTTTTATTCTGATGGGTTCTGATATAAAGGTAAAGTTGTTTAATTGCCAATATATATATATATATATATGTATGTATGTATGTATGTATGTATGTATGTATGTATGTATGTATGTATGTATGTATGTATGTATGTATGTATGAATGTATGTATGTATGTATGTATGTATGTATGTATATATTTTGATCATCCAAGGGGGCATCTTCATAGGTCGCACTTGGCGTATGTTGTAATAATTATATTTTCTCTACACGTGGTTCTTGAATTTGCGATTAGTAATGAATTTGAAATATGATTGAAATGGAATGAGAAGTTTGATTAAAAAGTTTTAAAAAAATTCATATCCATGTGTTTCTGTTATATCAAAATATCTAACATTACTACATTTTGTCACTGAGGATTAATAACTATGGATGACTGCAGCATCCGTAGCCATTAGTTTTGGGCCTCCAAGTGGAGAATGTTACAATTTGGTATCAAAGCACCGGTTTATGAAAACTTAAGAAAAATTAAACCTAAAAGAAATAGTAAAACATAATCTAACGAATTGGAAAATAAAATAGGGGTTGGGTAAAAGCTATAGTAACGTACTAGTATTTGATACACACACACACACACACACATATACATACACACACACACACATATATATATATGCACATATATAAGTACGCATTCCTCTCTCTTAAAATGTTCTTCTATATCTTACTAATGCCCATTTGCAGATTTACATGAAAGGAATATACGGAAGTAGGAAACGGAAGAGGAAATCTCGGTGGAGGAAACACCACAACAAATGGAAATGTCCGACCTAATGCTAGGGGAATCGGGGTTGACAGGCAAATCCAAATCAAAATGCAAATGCCAACGTAGGTGTTGGAAATCTCTTAGTAGATATGGGGATAATGTATCAGTTATTAATCAATCTGATGCAAGCTGGAGTAGCTGCATGAGTGGCTGGGAATGTTGGAGGAGCTAATCCCGTGGCTCCAATTGGAAACAACTATGCTAAGTTGAACAGAGATTATATCAGTCTTGGTGGGAAGCTGTTTTTGAGAATAGTGGATGCTATAGAAGTTGAGAATTGGCTTTTGCGTTGCGAGAGAATATTCGCTGACTTGGAATTTAATGATGAGCAGAAGAGGAGACTGGCCTCTAGACAGTTGTAGGGAACTATGCTTTATTGGTGGAACAGCGTCACTATTGAAATTCTAGAGGAAGAATTGACTTAGGCAGAAATCAATAGGAGATTTGAGGAAAGGATTTTGCTTGAAGTTGCTAAGTCTACATTGTTGAGAAAGTTCATAGACTTAGTGCAAGGCGAGAAGTTGATATTTGAATATGCTGCCAAATTTGACGAGTCATCCAGATATGGGTAGCTATTATTGACACCGTCGTCAAGAGAAATAAGAAGTTTAATTGGGAACTGAGACCTGAGATTGTTAGTGTGATCATGCCACATCTTCATGATCCTCCTAATGTAGTTGTGGAAATGGTAATCCGACATGATGATATGCTTGCCACTTATGGAAAGGAGAAGTAGGTTGAAACGTAGAGTTCTCTTGGCAAGATGAGGAAGTTATTTAAGAAGTAGAGAACCTAGAAGGGAGAAGCTTCCAAGAAGGCAAAGGACAATTAGGTTTTCTTTAGGTGCGATAAGAAGGTTCATTATGCTCATGAATGCCAAATTGGAAAAGGGAAGAAGGCCATAGACAAGAAGGGTGTGAAGTGCTTTAACTGCAACTAGGTGGGGTATTATAAGAATCAATGTCCAGAACAAGTCAGGACGGACAAGGGAAAAGTCTTTGCTGTTGGATCATCGTCTGCTAGGCCAAATGTTGCTGAGAAATGAAAGACTATAATTGAAGGTACGCTTTTGATTCGAAGTATACTGGTTAGGGTACTATATGATACGGGTGCATCACATTCATTTATATCTCCGTGTTTGGTTAATAGGTTATGTTTAGAACCCACGTGCCTTGTTACTTCCTTAAGGGTTGGGAATCCGATAGGAGCTTATGCAACTCTGGGAATAAGATGTGACCAGATAGAACTTTATTTTTTAGGTCATAAGTTTACCTATTGTTTGTATGATTTCGATTTCATAGATTTTAGAATCATTTTGGGAATGGATTGGTTAGGTAGATAAGAGGCTAGGATATTTTGCCAAAATAGGAAAATATCACTAAGACACCCTGATAGTCATAACCGAATTATATTATCATTGGAGGATTTTGACCGGAGTGCTTGTACTCTGTTAAGTGCTATGGAAGTAGAAGAAGGGTTAAGTCAGGTTCGTGTGGCAAGAGAATTTGTCGATGTTTTTTAGCCGATTACAGGATTACCACCGAAATGAGCTACCAGATGGATCTTGTACCAGGAGAAAAACCTACAAGTAGACCACCTAGTAGGATGACACCGATCGAGATGGAGGGATTGAAGGTGTAGCTAGTGGATCTAGAACGAGAATATTTATTAGACCAAGCAGTTCGCCTTGGGGTGCAGCCGCGGTGTTCCTAAAGAAACCGATTGGGTCATTGAGAATGTGTATCAACTATCGTTACTTAAACGAGAGGATGATCAAAAATAAGTATCCTTTATGGGAATCAACTATTTATTTGATCAGTTGGGTGGAGCTGGAGTATTTCCCCAATTGGATTTGGCAACAGATTTCCATCAGTTAAGAGTGGTAGAGGTAAGTATTCCATTAACAGCCTTTCGGATTAGGTATGGTTCATACGAGTGGTTAGTAATGCCACTTGGGTTACCAAATGCACCAACTTTCTTCGTAGACTTTGTGAACCGAGTTTTCCGAGAGTACTTGTGTAACATCCCCTATCTAGAGGCCGAAAGCTAAGCGCTACAGATGCTGTAAATATTTATTGTATTAATTTCCAACGACTAAATACGGCTATGTTAATGGTACGGACAATATCCGAAGCACTTGAATTTGAAAAAAAACAAAGATTTCAAAACAGAATTTTCCATTACATTTCAAAACATATTTTCCATATTCATATTTCATAATCCTAAAATGTTTCCCAAGCAATGATAAAATGCAATTATTACAAAATACGCCAAGAGCGATATATGACGATGCCTCCTTGGATGATTAGAGTAATATTGTCATAACAGATATAATACACATAGTGGAATAAAACAACTAAAACATGAACTGCAACTCCTAAATAGTTATCCGTTAGCCTCCTGCTCGCCTCCAGTAGCTTTATTCGTCATCCTACTAAGAACCTGAAAGAAGCTTAACCCTCAGCCTACTCAAATCAATTTTGAGCACCCGAGAGTTTAAAGGGAAAACATAAACTTCGAGTCAAACATAAAGCCTGGTGTGAAAAATACTCTTCATCTCTGTTATTATATACTAAGGGAGACTACTCTGCTTAGCGGAACGGGTTTACCCTCACTAACATTCCTTTAAAACATATCTTTTGGCTAGTCTTTTTCTGCAACCAAAACAGGTTAAAATACTATAAAGCATCATTATCTAAACATACATATATATTAGGTAATAAATGAACTATATGTTCATGCACTTTGGTTTTGTTTGGCCAACTATTAACCATTGGCTGACTTGTGCCTTCCAAACAATATATCAAAATTTATCTAACATCAATTAGACCCTCCTCTTCTTCTGGACGTTATGTCCTTAACTGTCTGTTAAATACTTCTCTTCTAGAAGGTCTATTCTTAACTTATCATCTTTCAGGGTCACCTAATCCTAATGGTTTTGCGAGCTCACCAATAACCAATCTATATACAAACATATATTCCTTTCTGTGTGTATCCATAATTTTAGTCTTACCTATTACAAAGCCCTACAAACTGGAATTTTAAACAAAATTAGCGGGGGCTAATAGCTAATGTATAGGGCGTGACGCTATACCAGTCTCATCTGGTATTGTAATATCTGAGTCATTTTACTTAGGGATATCTTCCTAAAAATTTCTTTGAAAACCTTTTCAAAATGATTTAAAATCATTTAAATCAAACTCAACAAGGAAAAAATATAATCCCTATATATTACTAAAAATCACCTTGCCGTGTTATATATACTTTACTCAAATCTTAGTTGACGAAAACATTTAATCTTTGAAAGTCCCCCTTTCAAATTTATTGAAAGTACCACTTTCTAAACCAAGAAAAACCCTTATTTATCTAGGCCGAAAGGCCAAAACCTTCCTTTCGAAACCATTCTCAAAAACCCTTTCGAAACCATTGGAAATCCTTCCTTTTGAATGCTTTAAAACCTTATACATCTTCCTCTTAAAACCTTTAAACATTGCCTTTCGAAATCCTGGGAAAACCTTTCCTTTTAACCCTTTTAAAACAATCAGAAAAACAATACCTTTCGACTCCTTCGAAACCGTAGGGGGGCCATCCCATCGAAACCTTTCTTTAAAACCTTTCGAAAGCATCAATACTAACTTTCGAAAGCATTTGGGTTCAACTTAAAACATGTGGAAACCTTTCGAAACCCATTGAAATGTTTTGGCCAAAACCATTTGGATTATGCCTTCAAGTAGAGCAAAAGCATCATCAACCTATTAAAGTCGAAAGCACTTCTTTTTAAAATCATTTAAATCATGTCTTTCGAAACCATATGGGTGAAACTTCAACTGAGCAAAAGGGTCCTTGAAACCATTTAAGTCGAAAGCATACCTTTCGAAAACATTCCTATGTAAAGAAGTGATGGTGTCAAAACCATCCCTTCGAAAGCATTGGAGATGCGGGCAAATTTTAGAAAACAACTAACCCCATCGAAACCCTCTGGGTCGAAAGGTAAAAAGGCGCCAGCTAAAGGCTTTGACTTAGTCGGAATTAACCATTTAAAACAAAGGTGCAACCCAACCGAAACCATTTCCTTTTAAACCATTTCACCTAGTCGAAAGCTAACCAAGTCGAAAGCATCTTAGTTAAAAGCAAACAGGCGTATTTTCATTTGAAACAAAGTAAAGCCTTAAACCCTTTGAAACCCATGGTTTCAGCTCACTACCTTTTGCCTATATCCAGTTCACTGCGCACTAGTACCCTAATCCATGCGCATTGGTTTCGACTGTGTAGGAGGCGAAGGAAGAAAGAAGGAACTTGGTGCTGAAAGCATCGAAACAGTGAAAAATCTATTTGGTTGTCCATTTAAACTATTTCTTTTGTACCTAACCTGCATTGTTTGTCTAAATATTATTGGTTGCCATTTTACTTTTTCAAAAGTGCTGCCAATTTCCAGAAATGATAAATTTGAATTATTTGCGAAGAGCCCCTTCTCTTTTTAAAATACATGAAACATCTAAGTCCCATGACTTAAATAATTTTATATACCCATCAAAACACTTAGGAAAAATCTAGAAAAATTCCAAAAAATCTTTTAGTATGATTTCCAGCATATAAAAGTTTTAGACCCAAACCTTTTATTGTTTACACATAATAATTAATAACCCAAAATAACATTTCTTTACTAGAAAATTCATATTAAATCTACATAAATTCCAAAAAGTCTGAACATTGAAACTCTTCTACAAAATATTTCTGATTTACATAAAAATTCACAAGGAATTTAGATATCATTGAGTAGGGTTTTCATGTTAAAACATATCATAAAATCAATATGAACATGTATAAATCATCAACAAGTATATATGATCATTCCATATTCAAAAACATTGCAAAATATTTCGAAATCATCTTAAATTGGAAAAAACAACCTTGGCTTTTAAGACTATGGATATGAGATGTGAATAAATTTAGTGTTGATTAAGCTTCCACTTTTATCTTTCTCTTTCCCTTGTTAATGGTAGCCGACCTTGTCTTTTAAAATTTTGAGAGTAAAATGAACGTGCATAATTTACACTACTAACGGATAAAGATATAGGAATGGCCTCTTTTCTATTTTACTCTTCCTCCTATTTCATTTTAACTCTTCTTTAGTTCATTAGTTATACGACACAGCTACCCTTAATTAAATCACATCTCAATCTCTTAATTAACATATTATTTTATTTTATTCATCTAGTTAAATATCCTAAATAATGTTATCAAAATATGAGGTGTTAGATAATCCCCTCCTTAAAGAATATCGTCATCAAAATTACAATAAGGTACACAACAAATCAACCAAGAAGGTAAAACAAACCATCAAACCAATCAGGATAAACATCTCTAATCCTGCTCTCAACCTCCTAAGTACAGTCCATGTCATTGTCATTTCACTGACCTTGACTAATCTGACCGTCTAGGTTCTAAGCCTACTACAATAAAAAGAACCTTTACTAGCGTTTTTATCAACGCTGTAAATCAATAAGTTGTAATAAGTCAATGACATATCTAAAAAAATCAGATCTTTTATAGCGTATCCAGAATGCTTTAAAATGTCTTATTAATGGCGTTCTTAAAATAATAAAAGACCCTTTATTATAATGACATTTATTATAATGACATGTCTGTGTACAACAATCATAAACGCTATTATTAATTGTAATAGCTTTTCATAAATGCTATTATAGGCTTTCATAGTGTTCTAAAAATGATATCAAATCCTTTAACAGTGTTTTAAAAACCCTATTAAATCCTTTAACAGCGTTTTAAAAATATTTCTTGCAGTACGTACATATCCATTATCATACGATAATTGACAAATTTACATAAACACAATGTATCATTTTACACAATTATATAGATCACATCAAACGAATAATAACTAACCACTCAACATTCACATAGATAATGCATAACATGACGTAATATTTAACGAACATTACATTAAAAGTGTAAATAATACAAGTGATAAAAGATCGTATTACACATGACAATTAAATATGCAAACCATAAAAATTGTTACTTCAAAAGAACTTCAAATCGCTAACATACCGCAGCATGTTGCCATTTGCATGCACCATAGATAGGTAATTGCCTTTGAAAAAGAAGGTCAACAATTAGCAGTTACAAGTATACACACATACATATATATGTGTGTGTGAAACTTAATTATATAAATTTAATTATTTTATATACAACTTAATTAGTGTATGTGAAACTTGATTAACTTAGTTAATTTTTATAAAATTAAATTGATTTTTATAAACTTTAGTAAATTTTATAAAATTTAATTAATTTATATAATCATATGGAAATAATATAAATATTATATGGAATTTTCTAAAATGGGTGTAAATTTTGTTTAAAATACTTTATTCAACAATTGCATGTATATTGTTATAAACTTCTTAATTTTTATAAAACTTAATTAAATTTTATAAACTTATTTAATTTTAAAAAAATAGTTGGCTTATTTAGTTATTATAAAACTTATTAACTTAGTTACTTATTTTAAACTTAGTTAATTTCTTGTTGTTGTTATATTATTATTACCTTATTATTATTATTATTATTCATTATTACTATATTATATTATTATTATTCTAAATTTAGTTAATTTTTATAAACTTAATTAATTTTTATAAAACTTAGTTAACTTAGTTAATTTTTATAAAAATTAGATAATTTTATAAAATTTAGTAAATTTTTATAACAATTTAACAAAGATTTCAAAATAGAGAACATGATTTTTATAAAACTTAATTAAATTTTATAAACTTATTTAATTTTGAGAAAACAGTTAGCTTGGTAAATTATTATAAAACTTAATTAACTTAGTCACTTATTTTAAGCTTAGTTAATTTATTATTATTATATTATTATTTATTGCTACTCCTATTATTATTATATAATATATTATTATTATTTTAAATTTAGTTAATTTCGATAAACTTAATTAATTTTTATAAAACCTTGTCAACTTAGTTAAATTTTATAAAACTCAATTAACTTAGTTAATTTTTTTATAACTTAGCTAATTTTTGTTTCCTTTAATTAATTTTTATAAAACTCGCTTAATTAAATTAGTTGAATATTTATAAGACTTAGTTTATAAATTAGTTAAATAATTTTAGTTAATTTTTATATAACTTAGTTAAACTTTACAGGAAATAGTTAATTTTTATAAACTTTTAGTTAATCTTGTTAAATTTACATAAAACTTGATAACACAGTTAACTTTTATAAAAATTTGTTAACTTTCATAAATTAAGCAAACTTTTTTAATTTTAATTATATTTTATATAACTTATTTATCTTAGTTAAATTTTTTCACTTAGTTAATTTTTATAATTTTTTTAAATTTTATTAATATTTAGATATTAATTTAATTTTATAAAACTTAGTTAATTTTTAGAAGATTATTTAATTTTTATAAAACTTGGTTAACTTTGTTAATTCTTATAAACTTTGTTGATTTTTATAAACTTATTGGATTTCATGAATTTTCGACAGCACCTCCTTTGTGCGGTTAGTACTTTTTCGCAAGCACCAATTCAGCATACATTTACACGATCAAAACAACATCAGATTTTGATCATATATAACAAAATATACTTCATAATAGCCTATAGTTCAAATGCATAAAAACATACCTTTTATTAGCTAGCACTCTTCCATATAGCAAAGGAATGTTTTGTTTACCTATATAGCAAAGTAAAGGGAATAACTATGGTGCAAATCTATAAAAGAGTTATGTGATTATGCAATAGGTGTGAATGCCAATATTATTTATCAAGTAATATTTGCACACTTAGAAATAGAGCGCAAGTTGTTCTATAAGATGAGCGAAAAATGGGCTTGATGATAATTTATGCCTTCTAGTCAGTAATCGCTATTACCTATCATTCTCAATGTTCCTATACATATACCAAACATTCTCAAGAAATCATTTTTCCTATCTTAACCCTTATCCTCCCAACATGCATCCATTACATTTCAGGATATTAATTGCCTTAATAACCTTTGATCTTAAATGAATAGTTGGAAATATGATAATAACAGAAAATTGGATAAATTTTGTCATATAATACCTACATTTCTCCGAATATATGGTATACTAAAAGTTTTAAACAACTCACCTCGTTGTGTAGAATTAAACCACTCAAACCATGTGCCAAGACGGTTGTAAGTTCTATTAAGAAATGTTTTAATCTCCTCATTTTCTTCCAATGAAAACTTATTTTCTTTTGAGCTGCTAATCAAATCTTATAGCTCAAGTTTCAAAATCAAATCAACTTTTATGCCATGCAATACAAAAAGAATAGTTATAAAATGTTCACTACAGAAATAGCTCCCAGAAGAAAGATTACTTAACAGGGTAATGTATAAGTAGTAGCATAATCACCATGTTCTAACTTATAGTTTAAATCAGAAATTAAGTATCCAAATTCCCTAAGTAACTTAATTCAATTTAAACTGTATTGATTTTGGATGAAAATGAAATTAATAGAATAAGACAAAAGGAGGTGGGCGAAAGTAACTTCACCTCGCAATAGAAGAAATAAAGTTGGTGGGTTTCCATTTGATGGATGTTGAAGAACAAATTCCTCAGCCATTTTACTGAACACAAAATACATACTTTTAGGATACATGCATTTCATTTGTTACAGAGAGTATGTTGACCCTTTTCTATAAACGAGAATTTCATCTGAGAGCTTCGGCACATAGTATTTGTTCCCGAGGAATCCATCCATCCATATTAATCAAATCTAGACAATAACCAATTATATCCATGCTGATCTTGATATTCTAACGCCTGGATATTCGCTTCATAATTATTCAAGAAGTAAATTTATGAAATTAAAAGGATTAAAAAGATCCTAGACAAAAAATACATTGTTAGCATATGGAACTTTGTAGTTTAACAAACTTACACTTAAATCCCCTCATCATTTCTCAGTTATTCATTTACGTGTACTTATGCATGGGTGCATATGTGTAAACAAAGGCAATAGGCAACTAGCCAGATAATAAGTTGATGGAAGCCTTCATCCCATAAACCAACTCAAAGAATCTAAGATATCACATCAGATATGACTGAAGCAAATCAAGAATGATGGTTGTAGAAGAGCAAATTGCAAACCCACTCTACCGGCAAGATGTATGCAAGCTTTCCTTCATTACTGGAAAAAACAGTTTTCCGAACTTGATCATTAAACCAAGTGCAGACAATGTACAAATCCAACATTATGTGAATAATATTTATAGTAGGCTTGTTTTTGCTAAAAATCTTAATCCAACAAAAAAAATCAAATTAGTTTCAAAGCTTTAGGTAAGGATATTTTTGACTGACCATAAAATAACCAATGCCACCAACCATATTTGCAATAGCGGCCCTTCTAACAATCATTGCTTCTGAATCCACCAACACTAAGAAAAATTATGACAAAAAATACAATAAATCCAATCCATTTAAAATTCAAATTGGTCCTAAAATCATTATGTATAACCCATGACATATAAAAGAACATACAACCCCCGCCCCCTATCAAACCAAAAAAAAAAATCAAACTACTGGAGGAAAAATACATTATTTTTAGAGGTTGCATATGTTATTGCTTCAAAGCAAAAAATCAATCACATTTGCTAGCTGATTACGACTCAGAAGACTAAGTTTGTGACATTATACAATAGGTATCGTCTACTTAGCTATTTTCCTTTTAGCAATTGTTTCAAAGAGCATCATGTAGTGATGAAAGTTAGGGTAGTAGGGACAACATAAGGGAAAATAGAAGAAAACATAATTGTGCTCCAGACTCTGGAGAGCACATGAAGCAAAGTAATAGAGGAGCATTTTTATGAATTGTAAGTATATCAAATGGCATTGAATTATCAACAAAGCCACAATATTGTCTACCTTGTCCTTCATAGAAAAACAATGCATGTATTTCTCCTTGAAATCTTCTTCTTTCCTTTTCAATTGTCTAGTCAATGCATCCCCTAGGAAGAATTTAAAACATTTCGGATAAATAGGCTATATACTGAATGTGAATTATGTATATAAAAGACACTTTACAACAAACCAGAAATAGGAGTGAAGATTTCCGCTTTACATTGTTATCATAATTTACAGTTAAACAACTACAAACTAAGTAGACAATGACATGTTTGTATTGCTCATTAGCTCACAACAATTTGTTAAAGCAATGCTCGGTTTGAGGGTGTATTTGGTTAGGCATATTTAGGTCACAAGTTTCACTAACGAAGCTTAATGTTGAGTCACAGCTTCTATGAAGATTTTGATTGCTGACAACAATATTAAAGCGATCGACAAATCAAGACGTACATATGGTATTCTAGATTATAGGTTGATTATTTGATGTTATAATAGTAATAAAATTGTCAAAATCTATCCTCAAATAATCATGCACAAAATATAATATATATATATACACATTTATATAGGTTGTGCACTTTATTGTGCAACTTAACAGAGACCGGTCGACCGGTCCAAAAATGAACGGTCGACCGTTCCTGTTGAATGTGCACAATAAACGTGCACACATGCACATAACGACTATATTTTTAAAAACCTGTCTACCGGTTAGTTTTTGACCTGTCGACCGTTTTTAAACAGAGAGCAACTTCTTCCAAAAGACACATCTTTCTTCAATGGTTGCGTCTCTTCTTCTTCATCAATGATCATAACTTTTGACTGCAACTTTTCACCAAAGGTTATAACTATTTTCTCTCTATAAATACACATCAATATCATTGATTAAGATAATAAGTTTTATTAAGATTATATATGCTCTCTATCTATTCTTTGAATTCACTTGCATTCAAAAAGCTCTAAACTACTTTCATTCCTTATTGAATCATTGACACTATCTCATATATTTTGATTCAATAAGCAATATAAATTCCATAATCTTCACAAACATCATTCACAATTTGAGGATAAGATTATAGGAAGAGTGTACTACAAGTGACAAATCCGTGTTTACAAGAGCACAAGTTGTCAACAACAATTGTAATTGTTTTTTGTTGAAGTCCTCAGTATTGTAAGAGGCAAGTGTTGAAGTCCTCAGTATTGTAAGAGGCAAGTGTTGAAGCCCTCAGTGTTGTAGAGGCGTGAAATCCCGTTCGGCTGTTCGGGTAATTGTAAACCTGTTCCTCCGGGTGAAGCGAGGTTGTAATTAGTGAAAATCCAGATAGTAGTCTGGGACTGGACGTAGGACGGTGCTCCGAACCAGTATAAAAATCTCTGGTGTGATTTTTCTATTTTTTATTTACAATGCTATTATCATCTATTTCTGCATTTGTATTGTAATCCATATTAAACGATCCGTGTATACTATATTAGCACATATAATTGTATACACACCGCACTTTCATTTGGTATCAGAGCACGGTCATCATATAACCGTAACACAGTTATTTGATATATTCTTGTAATATGGCAAATAACGCAAGTACTAGCACTCAAAACACCACTTACACAGAAGGGCAATCGACACAAAGACCTCCATTTTTCAATGGTCTTAACTATAGTTATTGGGCAACACGTATGTCATTCTTTATGCAATCAAGTAGCTATGATGCTTGGAATGCTACTCAAAGAGAAATAGTGAATCCAACAACTGATTATTCAGAATGGACTGTGGCTGAGAAAACGGCAGCAGCCGTAAATGCAAGAGCAATAAATATGTTGTTCTGTGCATTAGACCAAAATGAATATAACCGTGTTAGTATCTGCACTACTGCATATCAAATTTGGCAAACGCTAAAAATCACTCATGAAGGTACTAACAAGGTTAAACAAGCCAAAATAGCCATGCTGAAAAGTCAATTTCAAAATTTCAAAATGAAACCAAATGAGACAATCAATGAAATGTATTCACGGTTTCAAACTATTCACCATGCACTTATTGGGTTAGGACAAAAGTATTCTGATTTTGATGTTGTTTCAACAGTCCTACATTCTCTGACTAATGAATGGGAAGGAAAAGTATTAGCAATTGAAGAAGCTAATGATCTTTCCGTCATGAAGCCAGATGAATTGATAGGAAATTTAATGTCCTATGAAGCAAATTTGCAGGCTAGAAAAGAACAGAAAGAAGAAAAGAAAAATGTAGCATTTCATGTTGAGAAAGATGAAAATGAATCAGATTCTGAAGATGAAGATTTGGCGTTCATTGCTAAAGGTTTCAAAAAATTCCTAAAACATCGAAAAGCCAGTCGCTACAATAAAAGAAAACCTGGATCAAATAAACCATCTTCATCTGCTATAGAATGTTTCAACTGCCATAAAAAGGGACACATGCAGAAGGATTGTCCAGAACAAAAGAAAAAGTCAGAAAATGACAAATTCAAATATAAGAAGGACAAATCAAAGAAACGAGCCTTCTCAGTAACATGGGATGATTCAGAGTCATCTTCATCAGAAAGTGAAAGTGATTCGGAGAATGAACAAGCTAATGTTTGTTTTATGGCAACAGAAGATGAGGTACAAATTCCTACATTTGATGAATTACTTGATATTAATGCTGAATTGATAGTCAAATATAAAAACATAAAACGTCAATTAAAAGTAGTCAAAGCAGATTTAAGCAGAGCAGAGTTTGAACGAGATATGTTAAAAGATGAGAAGAAAATATTAGAAGAAGAACTTGAAAATATTCAAGAATCATCATCTAATGTTGACTCTCAAATATCTCTTTTGAGTCAAGAAATAGAAGCTCAAAAAGAGAAAAATAATGCTCTCACTACTGAAAATCATGAACTTAAAGCAAAAGTCAAAATTCTAGACCTAGAAAAAGCTAGTTTACAAACAAAGTTTGATGACATTACTCAAAATGTTTCTAACTTTAACAAAGGTCGAGAAAATTTGACTAAAATCATTGAAAGTTCACAATCTATTTCAGATAAACAAGGTTTGGGATATAACAAACATAAAACTAAGAAACATCTTAGAAATAAAAGGAAGAAGAAAGTACAAAAAACTGAAGCTAAGAAAAATCTTAGTTTATTATATTTCAAACCAAAACCAATAGTGAAATTTCAAAAGAAAGATGTCAAGACTATCAAAATATGGGTTCCTAAAACAAATAACAATTTGATTAGGAACAAATACATTCAGCAATTCATGAATACTGTGCATCTTAATAATAATTATATATATAAAGGGGATACCGGACCCAAATGGGTTTGGACTCCTAAGACCTAACTCTTAGGACCCTATGAAAAGTGGGTACCATGAACTTAATTCTATGTTTGCAGGTCCCACTGAAGAAAAGAGGAAAGTGGATATTGGACAGTGGTTGCTCAAAGCATATGACGGGAGACAAGAGCTTACTAACAAATATTAAATACTCAGATGGTGGCTCAGTCACTTTTGGAGACAATTCAAAAGGTTATATCATCGGCAAAGGCGATGTGAGCAATTGTGGAAATCACATATTCAGGGGGAGATCCTATACTTGAGTTTTTATATTGTCATCAATCAAAAAGGGGGAGAATGTTGAGTCACAGCTTCTATGAAGATTTTGATTGCTGACAACAATATTAAAGCGATCGACAAATCAAGACGTACATATGGTATTCTAGATTATAGGTTGATTATTTGATGTTATAATAGTAATAAAATTGTCAAAATCTATCCTCAAATAATCATGCACAAAATATAATATATATATATACACATTTATATAGGTTGTGCACTTTATTGTGCAACTTAACAGAGACCGGTCGACCGGTCCAAAAATGAACGGTCGACCGTTCCTGTTGAATGTGCACAATAAACGTGCACACATGCACATAACGACTATATTTTTAAAAACCTGTCTACCGGTTAGTTTTTGACCTGTCGACCGTTTTTAAACAGAGAGCAACTTCTTCCAAAAGACACATCTTTCTTCAATGGTTGCGTCTCTTCTTCTTCATCAATGATCATAACTTTTGACTGCAACTTTTCACCAAAGGTTATAACTATTTTCTCTCTATAAATACACATCAATATCATTGATTAAGATAATAAGTTTTATTAAGATTATATATGCTCTCTATCTATTCTTTGAATTCACTTGCATTCAAAAAGCTCTAAACTACTTTCATTCCTTATTGAATCATTGACACTATCTCATATATTTTGATTCAATAAGCAATATAAATTCCATAATCTTCACAAACATCATTCACAATTTGAGGATAAGATTATAGGAAGAGTGTACTACAAGTGACAAATCCGTGTTTACAAGAGCACAAGTTGTCAACAACAATTGTAATTGTTTTTTGTTGAAGTCCTCAGTATTGTAAGAGGCAAGTGTTGAAGTCCTCAGTATTGTAAGAGGCAAGTGTTGAAGCCCTCAGTGTTGTAGAGGCGTGAAATCCCGTTCGGCTGTTCGGGTAATTGTAAACCTGTTCCTCCGGGTGAAGCGAGGTTGTAATTAGTGAAAATCCAGATAGTAGTCTGGGACTGGACGTAGGACGGTGCTCCGAACCAGTATAAAAATCTCTGGTGTGATTTTTCTATTTTTTATTTACAATGCTATTATCATCTATTTCTGCATTTGTATTGTAATCCATATTAAACGATCCGTGTATACTATATTAGCACATATAATTGTATACACACCGCACTTTCACTTTATGTTGGAAGTCATTGACATGAGCCCATATTGGACCCTGTTACCAATGTAAAAAACTAGATTTGCTTCCATGACCCTTTCGTATGTAGATGAATGATGTAACTGAGGTTTAGGGCTGCATCAAAACCTTAAAAATATCATCACTTTCCCGATCCTCTCAATAATAGGAAAAGGTCCAACTAATCTCGATGCCAACTTTCCTGATCTTCCAAATCTGATCACACCCTTCATTGGCAACACCATAATATATACCTGATCTCCAACAGAAAACCTAAGTCTTTCCATCTCTTATCTGCATAATTCTTCTGCTAGATTGAGCCTCCTTCATTCTAGCCCGAATGACCTCAATCTTCTCTGCAACTTCACTAACCAAATCTGGACCAAGAACCAACCAATCCTCGGTCTCCAACCAACAAACAGGAGATTTGCATGGCCTTCCTTACAAAGCTTCAAATGATGCCATCCCAATACTAATCTGATAATTGTTGTTAGACGAAAACTCGACTAGCTGCAGATGGTCTTCCCATGATCCCCCGAAATCTAGAACACATGCTCTTAACAAATCCTCCAAGATCTTGTTAACTATTTCTGTTTTCCCATCTATCTGCGGATGGTAAGAGGTACTCGAGCTTGGTTCATAAAACTTCTGGAAGACTCTTCTAGAACACGCTAGTGAACAAGGAACCTCTATCACTGACTATGCTACTTGGAATTCCTTGTAGTCTAACCACATTCCTCACAAACAACTTCGCCAAAACAGGTGCCGTCCTGGTTGATATAACTTGAATAAAATGGGCACTCTTGGTCAATCTGTCAACTATGACCCATATACTTTCATTTCCTTTGTTCGACCTTGGCAACCCGTCAATAAAGTCCACAGAGATAGAATCCCACTTTTATACTAGAATATCTAACGGCTGAAACAATCCACTTGGTTTATGGTGTTCGGCCTTTTCCTGCCGGCAACTCAATCATTGCTTCACACATAAGCCAATATCTCGTTTCATGCATTCCCAGAAGAAACTCCTCCTCATATCCCGATACATCTTAGTTCCTCCGGGATGAATAGAGAACTTCGAACGATGGCATTCCTCTAAAACTTCCTTTCTTATGTTTCCTATACTTAGAATACATAATCTTCCTTTATTTCTCAACCACCCATTCTGGTCAAGACTAAAAAATTTCAAGTCATTGCTCCCGGTTCCTTCTCTTAAATTCCTAATCTGTTCTGCTAACACCGGATCATCTTCCTACTTAGAAGCAAACCTTTCGATCATCACTTGTCGAACTTCCAAACAACATAATACAATGGTTTCTTCACTAGAAACTGCCTCAGATCTCCACCGCACTCTATTATCTGTCAATGCTTCAAATCCTTCCACTCAACAATCATCACTAACACTGCATTCTAATATCTCCTTCTAAGTTCATCTACAACCTTGTTGCCTTTTCTCGGTGTGTACTCAATCCCAAAATCATAAGCAGCTATAAACTCGAACCATCTCTACTGCCTTATTTTCAACTCCTTCTAAGAG
Source organism: Allium cepa (assembly GCA_030765085.1). Taxonomy (NCBI): domain Eukaryota; kingdom Viridiplantae; phylum Streptophyta; class Magnoliopsida; order Asparagales; family Amaryllidaceae; genus Allium; species Allium cepa. Next base: position 1,052,553,469 of record CM060941.1, read on the forward strand.
AACAAATACTTCAGCGACTTATGATCTGTATATAAGTCAAACCTTTCTCCTAAAAGGTAATATCTCTGCACCTTCAATGCAAAAATCACTACAGCCAATTCCAAATCATGCGTTTATCTGATCTCATGCGGTCTAAGCTGTCTAGAAGCATATGCAATCACTTTACCTCTCTACATCAGCACAGCTCCTAATCATGTTCCACATGCGTCGGTATAAACCACCACATCCCGATTCCCTTCTGGTACACAGGTGCATGGGTCAATAAGTGTTTCAAACTCTGGAATGCTTTCTCATACTTATCGGTCCATACAAAATTCACATCCTTCCTAATTAGCTTGGTCATTGGTGCTGCTATCTGCGAAAAATCCTAAATAAACCTCCAAAAATAACCAACCAACCGAAGGAAACTCTTTATCTCCATCATTGTCTCAGCTCTCTTCCTATTGTTCACTGCTTCAATCTTAGTCGGATCCACTGATAACTTCCTCTCTGAGACTACATGACAAAGAAACTTCGCTTTCATTTTCAAAAATGTCACTTCGAGAACTTCGCCTTCAACCGATATTGCCTCGGCATCTCAAGCACCACTCCATGATGAACTTCATGCTCTCTCTCTCTTATCCGTAGAGTAAATCAACATATTATCTATGAAAACTAATACGAACCTATCCAAGTGCTCTCGAAAAACCCAGTTCATTAAATCCACAAAGAAAGTTGGCTCATTACTTAGTCCAAACGGCATAATTAACCATTCATATTATCCATAGCTGGTCCTAAACGCCGTCAAAGGTATACTATCCTCTACTACCCTGCGCTGATGGAAACCTATTGCCAAATCCAACTGAGAGAATAGCTTGGCTCCACTCAACTGGTCGAACAAATCTTCAATCCTAGGTAATGGATATCAATTCTTTATTGCCCTCTCATTCAACATTGATAATCGATACATAGCCTCAATGATCCATCCAGCTTCTTAGCAAACACTGCTGCTGCATCCCAAGGGGAACTACTTAGCCTGTTGAAACTCTTACCTTCTAAATCCACTTACTGCACCTTCAACTCCCTCATCTCCATAGTGGTCATCCTGATCAGTGGTCTACTCGCTGGTTCTGCTCTCGGAACCAAATCTATTCGAAACTGAATGGCTCGTCTCAACGGCAATCCTACTACAGGCTCAAAAACATCTGCAAATTCTATAACCACGAAAACTCAACTAAACTCATCATCTGATTCCGTAACACTCAAAAAAGCATACATCTCACCGCTAGAACCTTCTATGGCATAAACAATCATGTCGCTGCAATCAAGGTTTCTAAGAGATATCTTCCTATCCTGGCATAATATCCTAGCATCATACTCACTTAAACAATCCATCCGAAGAATAATTCTGAACCCAATGAAATCAAACACATGTAAACTACAAAAAAAACTATGACCTAACATTTCAAACTCTAACTGATCACATCTCAAGCCTAGAGTTGTATACTCTCCTATTGGATTCGCAACCCGTAAGGAAGTAAATAAATATATGGGTTCTAGGTTAAGCTTATCTATCAAACATCTAGATATAAAAGAATGCGATGCACCAATATCAAATAGACGCTAACAGACATACCATGAATTTGAAGTGTACTTCCCAAAACTTCCCTTCCTTTCTCCTGAGCTGTCGGCTTAGAAGCAGCAGGCCTAATGCATACCCCTTTCCCTCTCCAACATTAGCGGGCATCTTGCACTGGTTCTTATAATGGCCGATCGAATCGCATTTGAAGCACCTGACATTCTTATTCCCGGTCACTTCCTTAACCCTGTTAGGACGACACTCATTGACAAAATGCCTTTTCTTATCGCACTTAAAAATGACAATCTCAGACTTCCCCTTCTTAGCTGCTTTTCCCTTTTGGGCACCCTTCTTGTGGAAAAACTTCCTATTCTAGCCTTGCCCAACCTTCTTGTGGAAAAACTTCCTATTCTGGCCTTGCCCAACCTGGCCCTCTTTCACTTTATTCTTCTCTTGTCAAGCAAGCATATCCTCATGCCTCAAAGCCATCTCCACAACCACATCATAGGGATCACCAATATGCGGCAAAGTAGCCTTAGTCAACTCAGGCTTCAATCCCCTGATAAATTTCTTATTCCTCTTCATTATTGTATCAACGGTAGCATAACCATATCGAGCTAATTCCTCAAACCTACTAGCATATTCCAGAACAGTCATCTCTCCCTGTTCTAGCCCAACAAACTTCCTAATCAAAATAGACTGCGCCATCACCGACATGAACCTCTCCTAAAACCTCCCATTGAACTCTGCCCATTTCATGGTCCCCTCATCCACTGCCACAGTCACACTATTCCACCAAAATAAAGCAGCTCCCTAAAGTTGTCTAGATGCCAACCTCTTCTTCTGCTTATCATTGAGCCTCAAGTCCGTAAAAATCCTTTCGTGGTGCAACAACCAGTTTCCCACCTCAATAGCATCCTCGATTCCAATAAATGGCTTCCCCCAAGCTTAGTGTAATCTCCACTCAACTTAGCATAGTCATGGACAACTGGAACTTCCGAAACTCCTCTTGCCACTACTCCAGTTACAACATCTGCCTGCACCATGTTCACGAACAATTGATACAGCTTCTATTCCAACCTGCGGGACTCCAACACCCATATTTTCTGCTTGTGCCTGACCTTGATCTCTCCTTACATTAGGCCTGACATTCCCATTGGTGCCTATCCCTTCTGGGTTAACTCTTTCTCTTATACCTTCCATATTAGTATTCAAATCTCATTAGATACAGTAGACTAACCTAAAAAAGATAGGAGACTAGAGACAAAGCATATACTTATATATAGCAAATACAAGTAAGTTAGTACAGAGTTATCCCATATCCCAAATCTTACTCTAATTACTTAGGATTTTGTTTACAAAAACCATTTTTTAGTCAAAGTTTTTCATAAACCTATGCTCTGTTATCAACTTGTAACATCTCCTATTTAGAGGCCCAAAGCTAAGCGCTACAAATATTGTAGTCATCAATAGTATTAACTTTCGACGACTAAATACAACTATATTAATGGTATCTATAATATCAGTAGCACTTGAATATAAAACAAAACATAGATTACAAAACAGAATTTTCCATTACATTTCAAAATATATTTTCCATATTCATATTACATAATCCCAAAGTGTTTACTAGGCAAAGATAAAATAAACTTATTACAAGATACACCAAGAGTGACATATGAAGATGCCCCCTTAAGTGATCAGAGTAGTATTTTCATAACAGACATAATACACACAGCAGAATAAAACAAATAAAACAAGAACTGCAACTCCTAAATAGCTATCTGCTAGCCTCTTGCTAGCTTCCAGTAGCTTTATACGTCATCCTACTAAGAACCTGAAAGTGCGTTAACCCTCAACCTACTCAAATCAATTTTGAGAACCCGAGAGTTTAAGGAAAAAATATAAACTTTGAGTCAGACGTAAAGCTTGGTGTGAATAATACTGTTCATCACTGTTATTATATATTAAGCGAGTCCACACCGCTTAGCAAAATGGGTTTCCCCTCACTAACATTCCTTTAAAACACATATTTTTTAATAACCTTTTCCTGCAACCAAAACTGATTAAAATAATGTAAACCATCATTATGTAAACATACATATATACTAGGAAATAAATAAACAATCTTTTCGTGCACTTTAGGTTTATTTGGTAAATATTAACCATTGGTTGGCTAGGGCCTTCCAGACAACATATCAAAATTTATCTAACATCTATTAGACATTGTAACAACCCGCATATTTAACGATTTTATATTTAAATGTTTGATTTAAATATAGCGTCGTTATTCGGATTTTGGGGTCCGAAATGTTACTTTCTGCAAATGGCCGAATTGGAACTCGAAACCACCTCCATTGGTTCCAAAATGGCGTTTGCGATCTTTTTGAGTATAATCTTTGATATGTTTGGAGTTTGTGAAATTTTGGCTACTTTTTCTATTGGGTTTGGGATTGGGTTCAGCCCACTAGCCCACTTAACCCCCTAGCTCAACCCTTCTCTTCATTTCATCTTCATTTCATTTCTTTCTCAAACTAAAAACTGAAATGGGGGAAAGGAAAGAGAAATAGAAATTAGCAAGCCCTAGTTTCTCCTTTGTAGCTTGATTCTTGCTCCAAAAATCAAAGAGAATCCATTGGTAAGTTCATCTCCATCTTATCCATCTCTTCTCCTCTTCAATTTCTGTAATTTTCCTAACCCTAACTTAGGAAATACTTTCTTTGATTCTAGATTGAAGCTTGTAGTGTTGAAGTGGAGTGTAGTTGGTTGATTCCTTGCAATTGTGCTTCTTCATCTTCTTTGTTTTGTGTAAAAAAGGTGAGTTTTGAACTCACATCTACTTCTCTTGATTTCATTGATGTTAGGTATGAATTCCTAACACCTTGTTCATATGCACTTGCATTTGGTTTGGGTTGAATTGAGGAATAATCCAATTTTTAGTGTTTTGGGTTAAAATCTTTGAAATCCTAACTTTAATGTTTTAATCATGTTTTGGTGATGCATCGAGGAACATATAGGGCCGGGTTGTCGATTGGCATAAGCCCTTAGAGCCAATGTTCGTCCGATTGCATTTTGGGAGAGTTTGCTCTTCATTTGAATAAGGTTGGAAAACAGCCCAGGCATGATTCAGTCGACTGAAAACTCTGTTCAGTCGACTGAACCTGAAAGCCGAGAGTTTCCAGGCATGATTCAGTCGACTGAAAAACTCTGCACAGTCGACTGAACCTGGAAACAGAAAGTTTCCTGAACCCAGAAAATTTCCAGGTACAGGGTCAGTCGACTGAACCTGCTGTTTCAGCCCACTTTGCCTTTTGGGATTGAATTTTCAATTTGAATTGATTCATGATGATCCTATGTATGATTATCAATTGTTTTGACTTTGATGGTTCCTTTTAATTTTAATCCACGGGTTTTTATGAAATAATCTCTCGAATCGCATTTAAAAGTTCGTTTCTCTAATTTATAAATTCTATATAAAACACACACACTTTCGCACTTCGAACGAAGTGGGAGGGTGATTAAATGGTTGGGCAAAACACGGACCATGAATCTGTGCGTTTATCCTTCCGATTAATCCTTGACCTATTCGATTGATTGTTTTGACCTTCGGGTTTGGTTTATCGATGATATGAGGTAAACTTTGTACTGCTTTGAGTGTGAAAGGGACTGACGGATAATAAACCGTTTAGTGCGAACGAGTGGTTATGGGACATACGTTAACACTTTTCGGATTCCTTTTCGAGAGTTGTGACACATTCCGCCAGTTAGTGGTGTCCAGTACTGGGTCTTCGACCTTCACCACTACGGTTTGTTGCCTCTGGGATAGTGTCTTCGGACTTCTCCCTAGGTTTGTTGCCTTCGGGTATGTTGCCTTCGGGTGTGTGCCTTCGGGTTTGTTGCCCTATATAGTTTCGCTCTGATGTTGGCCTTATGTGCCGCATGGGTGATACTTGGGTTTGGAGTCTTCGGGCTCATGGATCCTTGTTTGTACAGTACCGAGCTCGAGCAAAATTTTATGATGTTTCATTGATATGAATATTCCCTTGATATCGCCCTTCGGTGTTGGTCTTTGTGAGCCGCATGGAGTATAGCGATTACCTTGTGGAACTTGTATACCTTATGGGTATTTGTTATTTGCCTTTTGGCTTGTTTTGGGATATTTGTATCCTTTGTTTCTATATATTGCCGATGATATGAGGCTTGCTCTATATGATTCATCTCTTGTTGATGATTGTGTTATCTCCTCTAGAGATATTTGTTATACTGTATGACCTTGCAGGTTTATTATTGTTCAGTTAATCTAACTGATTTGTTATCTAGACTGATCCGTGTATTTTATACTCGGGTCAGACCGAGATGTTTCAGGTTAGGTGCTTTTGGGACTTAGCCTATTTTGCTTCCGCATGGACTATTCGCTAGCTTCTTTTTGTTATAGCGTCTTTTGTATTCCTTATCTGTTGTAACTCTGATTTATACTCTTTCGTTTCGTCTGTATATTGTGGTCTCCTGTACCACTTGACATGTATTATTTTGTATACTCTGTGGTGTATCTGTGTATGTGTAGATTATGATCGACTGTTCTGTGATGTATATTACATTTGAGTTGTTATATTTTCTTCTGATAGATCCTATAGCCATTGTAGTTTTGCTTTAAATATTTATTGAATAGGTCGAATTTTAATGTGTTCTACTTTTCGACATATTTAGTGAATAGTTAAGGTAAGATTGCACATGGTCGCTTCCATTATACTCTATTGTCCGCGTTAGCCGACGGTATTATCTATGTAATACTCTTTGTTAACGAGGCTCTCGGAATGGGGCGTCACAGCATGGTATCGGAGCTAAGTTCAGAACAAAATGCGACAAACACAGAATAGATGCACATATTATGGTACATCAAAGTGTACAAGTGATACAGATCCTTGAATCATCGTGTCTCTTTATTCCATCAAGGTTAGATAGATATTGGAAATACGTCTAGGAATGCATTTATTCCGTAGTATCCCATATTGTAACATCTACCTTGTGAATAATCTTGTTCTTATCTTACTTTCAGCTTATGTCTGGAAGAGGCAGGGGTCGACGTTCGGATGTTGGGCAATCTAGTGGCTCGCATCCGGATGGCGTATATATGTCTGCCGATTAATTTTTGGAATTATTTAGGAGCACTCAGCCTCCCGTTCCTCCTCGAGTGTCTCCACCTCGCAAGTCTGCTTTTGCACGTCAGTGCAGTGATTTTGCTCATCTTGGAGGAAAGCCGTTTAAGGGCTCCGAGTCTGTTCTTGAAGTCCAAGCTTGGCTTCGCACGTGCGAGCGTATTTTCTCTCGCATGGATCTTTCTGACCATAATAGAGTTCTTGTAACTTCTAGCTTATTACAAGAGCGTGCTCTTGACTGGTATGAGCTTCTTGTAGCTGAAATTGATGAGTCTACTCTTTCTTGGACTCAGTTTCGGGGACGATTTGAACTCAAGTTCGTTCCTGAATCTGAAAAAGTTTTATTGACCCGTCGCTTCCTTGAGTTGAAGCAAGGGAAATCTTCTGTTTCTGAGTATGTCGCATCGTTCGAGGCTTTATCTCAGTATGGTCTTGAATTCATCAGCACTTCTTATAAGAAGAATTTGAAGTTTGTTTCTGGCCTTAAGAAATATCTTAAGAAGTCCTTGTTGCTCCAGCTTAAACTTTCTTTTGAGGAATTGGTTGATTCAGCGCTTCATCTCGAGACCGTCGAGAAGGAGTGTGATAGTGATGTTGATGTTGAGGTTTCCAGAAACCCCAACAAGAAGCCGTTTCCAATTCAGAAGAAGCCTTTTCCTTCTAAGAAGAAGAAGACCGGTGGTCCTAGCTCTCAGCCTCAATCTTCCGGAACACCTTTCGTTCGAAAGTGTTTTAATTGTGGTTCTCCGGATCATATTATTCGAGCTTGTCCAAAACCTCTCTTCTGCCGTAATTGCAAGAAGGAAGGTCATCATGTTTCTGCTTGTCCTACTGCTCCTGCTAATGCAAAATCTGGCAAGCTCAATGTGGCTAATGCTTCTGGAGGTCCTTCTCAATCCAAAGGTATGACTCCATCTATTTTGGAGGGTTCAATTCTATTTCATGATCATAGTATACGAGTTCTTTTCGATACGGGTGCTTCACATTCTTTCGTATCGAAGAAGCTTGTAGATGATTTATCTTTGGATGTTTGTTGTATGGTTACTTCTTTAAGGATTGCGAATCCTATTGGGGGATCCGCGACCCTTAGTTTGCTTTGTGATGATATTGAGATTGTTTTATGTGGCTTTTCTTTCCGTGCGAATCTGCACGTTGTTTCTCATTTGGGTTTTGATATGATTTTTGGTATGGACTGGCTAGTGAGGTACGATGCCAGGATTATTTGTTCCGAGAGAATTTTATATCTTTATCATCCTGATTCACCTTCTCAGTTATCTCTTGTTCTTCGGGATGTGGATAATTCCGAGATGGCTTTGTATTCTCTTGATTCGCGAGATGGTGATGATGTATCTCGTATTCCTATTGCTTGTGACTTTTCTGATGTTTTTGAACCTGTTTCGGGTTTGCCACCCAAACGGGCAATTGAGTTCCGCATTGATCTCATTTCAGGCACGCAGCCAGTTAGTCGTCCTCCCACGAGGATGTCTACAAAGGAAAATGAGGAACTCAAGAAGCAGCTTTTAGAGCTCGAGTCCAAGCAGTTGATTCAGTCTAGTTTTTCTCCGTGGGGATCCGCGGTCGTTTTTGTGAAGAAGTCTGATGGAACTCTTAGGATTTGCATTGACTATCGCAAGCTTAACGAGTTGACCATTAGAAATAGGTATCCATTGCCTAGGATCGATGATATGTTCGATCTATTGAATGGTGCCAAGGTCTTTTCTCAGCTTGACCTTGCCACAGGTTTTCATCAGTTACGAGTCGCGGAGGATAGCATACCTCTTACCGCTTTCCGCACTCGTTATGGTTCCTTTGAGTGGCTCGTTATGCCGTTCGGTTTGACGAACGCTCCTGCTTTCTTTGTTTACCTCATGAATCGGGTATTCCGGGAATATCTCGATAAGTTTGTTCTCGTCTTCATTGATGATATCCTTATTTATTCTAAGTCTGAAGCTGAGCATGCTAATCACTTGAGAATTGTCTTGAGTACTCTCCGTCGTCATCAGCTTAAAGCCAAATTCTCCAAGTGCTGCTTTTGGGAGAATAAGGTTAAGTTCTTAGGCCATGTTGTATCTTCCGATGGCATTTCTGTCGATCCCTTAAAGATCGAAGCCATCCAGAATTGGAAGAGGCCTGAGAATGTGCATGAAATTCGTAGTTTCCTTGGATTGGCGGGTTATTACCGACGGTTCATTAAGAACTTTTCCCGTGTTGTGCTTCCTCTCACTTGCCTTACTCGGAAAGTCATTCGTTTTATTTGGTCTGACAAGTGTGAAGCTTCCTTTCAGACATTGAAAGAACTTCTCACTAATGCTCCTATTCTTGTGGTTCCCGAAGGGAATCATGATCTTGTTGTCTACACCGATGCGTGTGGTAGTGGTCTCGGTGCTGTGCTTATGCAGAGAGATCGGGTAGTTGCTTATGCTTCTAGGCAACTGCGTCCGAATGAAGTTCGCTATGCCACTCATGATCTTGAGTTAGCCGCCATTGTCTTTGCCTTGAAGATTTGGCAACATTATTTATTGGGCGAGCGCTTCATTCTCTATACCGATCATAAATCTTTGAAGTATTTGTTTACTCAGAAGGAACTCAATATGAGACAACAACGTTGGCTCGAGTTTCTTGCTTCCTATGACTTTGATATCCAGTTTACCCCTGGTAAGGGTAATCGTGTTGCAGATGCGCTTAGTCGTAAACATTCGGCTGTTAGTTCTATGATGCTTGCCGAATGGAATATTCTTGAGACTCTATCTTTTTGTGAAATTCGTGACCAAGGTTCATCTTCTGGTTCTCCTATTCTATTATTTAGTTTGGGAGCTCGACCTATTTTATTGGATCGTATTGCCGATGCTCAGCGGCGTGATCCTGATTTGTTGCATTTTATTCAACTTTGTGAGTCTGGATCTTGTGATGAGGCATTGCAAGATTTTAGCATTGATTCTCATGGGTGTCTTCGTAAGAAGAACCGTCTTTTTGTGCCTTTTGCACTTAGGCATGACATTCTTGATGATTGCCATCGTTCTAAGTATACCATTCATCCCGGTAGTAGTAAGATGTATGCCGATATGCGTCGTCTTTATTATTGGGAAGGCATGAAGCGCGATGTGGCGAGTTATGTGAGCAACTGCATGACATGTCAACGCGCGAAGGCCGAACATCAGCTTCCTTCTGGACTTCTTCAACCTCTTGAGATTCCATTGTGGAAATGGGATCAAGTTTCTATGGATTTTATTGACGGCCTACCTCGTTCGAGATCAGGTCATTCTAGTATTTGGGTTATTGTTGATCGCCTCACCAAGTCTGCTCATTTTGTCCCTATTAAGTCTAAAAGGACAGCTTCGCATTTTGCAAAGTTTTATGTCAAGGAAATCGTGAGACTTCACGGTGTTCCTAGTTCTATTGTGAGTGATCGTGATCCTTTATTCACGAGTCATTTTTGGAAGAGTCTTCAACAAGCTTTAGGAACAAAGCTTAATTTTTCTACAGCTTATCATCCGCAGTCTGACGGACAGACTGAACGGGTGAATCGTATTTTGAAAGATCTTCTCCGTATTTGTATTTTTAATTTCGGTGGTAGTTGGGAGGATCACCTACCTCTTGTAGAGTTCTCCTACAACAATAGTTTTCAGTCTAGTATCGGTATGGCTCCTTTCGAAGCCTTATACGGAAGGCCATGTCGATCACCTTCTTGTTGGTTGGAATCTGGGGAGAAGCTTATTCTTGGCCCGGACTTTGTTCGTCATTCTTCTGAAAAGATTGATCTTATTCGATTAAGGATGAAAGAGGCACAGAGTCGCCAGAAGTCCTACGCGGACAACCGTAGGAAGCCTCTCGAATTCTCGATCGGCGATCTTGTTTTTATTCGTGTTTCTCCTTTGAAAGGGGTTATGCGTTTCAGTGCGACTGGAAAATTGGCTCCTCGTTATATAGGACCGTTTTCTATTACTGAACGTATTGGCCCTGTGGCTTATAGAGTTTCACTTCCAGCTCATTTATCTGGCATTCATGACGTGTTTCACGTCTCGCAACTTCGGAAGTGTCTTCGAGAATCGGATTCTGTAATTGATTCTCCTGATTTGCAAGAGCTTGAGATCTCATCGGACTTATCTTTTGTACAGCAACCTATTCGCGTTCTTGACACGGAGGTGCGACACCTTTGGAACAAGGACGTGCCGCTCGTTAAAGTTCAATGGTCCGCTAATCCCAGTGACCGTACTTGGGAAACCAGAGAGTATATCGAGCGATCTTATCCAGGTTTTCTATCCTTGCTTCGTAATGGTAAGTCTATTTCTGTGTCTAAAGTTTATTCTTTCTTTTGTATGTAGTTGTTACAAATATCGTCTCTAGGAATTGCGGGGACGCAATTTTGTAAGGAGGGGAGATCTGTAACAACCCGCATATTTAACGATTTTATATTTAAATGTTTTATTTAAATATAGCGTCGTTATTCGGATTTTGGGGTCCGAAATGTTACTTTCTGCAAATGGCCGAATTGGAACTCGAAACCACCTCTATTGGTTCCAAAATGGCGTTTGCGATCTTTTTGAGTATAATCTTTGATATGTTTGGAGTTTGTGAAATTTTGGCTACTTTTTCTATTGGGTTTGGGATTGGGTTGAGCCCACTAGCCCACTTAACCCCCTAGCTCAACCCTTCTCTTCATTTCATCTTTATTTCATTTCTTTCTCAAACTAAAAACTAAAATGGGGGAAAGGAAAGAGAAATAGAGATTAGCAAGCCCTAGTTTCTCCTTTGTAGCTTGATTCTTGCTCCAAAAATCAAAGAGAATCCATTGGTAAGTTCATCTCCATCTTATCCATCTCTTCTCCTCTTCAATTTCTGTAATTTTCCTAACCCTAACTTAGGAAATACTTTCTTTGATTCTAGATTGAAGCTTGTAGTGTTGAAGTGGAGTGTAGTTGGTTGATTCCTTGCAATTGTGCTTCTTCATCTTCTTTGTTTTGTGTAAAAAAGGTGAGTTTTGAACTCACATCTACTTCTCTTGATTTCATTGATGTTAGGTATGAATTCCTAACACCTTGTTCATATGCACTTGCATTTGGTTTGGGTTGAATTGAGGAATAATCCAATTTTTAGTGTTTTGGGTTAAAATCTTTGAAATCCTAACTTTAATGTTTTAATCATGTTTTGGTGATGCATCGAGGAACATATAGGGCCGGGTTGTCGATTGGCATAAGCCCTTAGAGCCAATGTTCGTCCGATTGCATTTTGGGAGAGTTTGCTCTTCATTTGAATAAGGCTGGAAAACAGCCCAGGCATGATTCAGTCGACTGAAAACTCTGTTCAGTCGACTGAACCTGAAAGCCGAGAGTTTCCAAGCATGATTCAGTCGACTGAAAAACTCTGCACAGTCGACTGAACCTGGAAACAGAAAGTTTCCTGAACCCAGAAAATTTCCAGGTACAGGGTCAGTCGACTGAAAAACTCTGTTCAGTCGACTGAACCTGCTGTTTCAGCCCACTTTGCCTTTTGGGATTGAATTTTCAATTTGAATTGATTCATGATGATCCTATGTATGATTATCAATTGTTTTGACTTTGATGGTTCCTTTTAATTTTAATCCACGGGTTTTTATGAAATAATCTCTCGAATCGCATTTAAAAGTTCGTTTCTCTAATTTATAAATTCTATATAAAACACACACACTTTCGCACTTCGAACGAAGTGGGAGGGTGATTAAATGGTTGGGCAAAACACGGACCATGAATCTGTGCGTTTATCCTTCCGATTAATCCTTGACCTATTCGATTGATTGTTTTGACCTTCGGGTTTGGTTTATCGATGATATGAGGTAAACTTTGTACTGCTTTGAGTGTGAAAGGGACTGACGGATAATAAACCGTTTAGTGCGAACGAGTGGTTATGGGACATACGTTAACACTTTTCGGATTCCTTTTCGAGAGTTGTGACACATTCCGCCAGTTAGTGGTGTCCAGTACTGGGTCTTCGACCTTCACCACTACGGTTTGTTGCCTCTGGGATAGTGTCTTCGGACTGTCTCCCTAGGTTTGTTGCCTTCGGGTATGTTGCCTTCGGGTGTGTGCCTTCGGGTTTGTTGCCCTATATAGTTTTGCTCTGATGTTGGCCTTATGTGCCGCATGGGTGATACTTGGGTTTGGAGTCTTCGGGCTCATGGATCCTTGTTTGTACAGTACTGAGCTCGAGCAAAATTTTATGATGTTTCATTGATATGAATATTCCCTTGATATCGCCCTTCGGTGTTGGTCTTTGTGAGCCGCATGGAGTATAGCGATTACCTTGTGGAACTTGTATACCTTATGGGTATTTGTTATTTGCCTTTTGGCTTGTTTTGGGATATTTGTATCCTTTGTTTCTATATGTTGCCGATGATATGAGGCTTGCTCTATATGATTCATCTCTTGTTGATGATTGTGTTATCTCCTCTAGAGATATTTGTTATACTGTATGACCTTGCAGGTTTATTATTGTTCAGTTAATCTAACTGATTTGTTATCTAGACTGATCCGTGTATTTTATACTCGGGTCAGACCGAGATGTTTCAGGTTAGGTGCTTTTGGGACTTAGCCTATTTTGCTTCCGCATGGACTATTCGCTAGCTTCTTTTTGTTATAGCGTCTTTTGTAGTCCTTATCTGTTGTAACTCTGATTTATACTCTTTCGTTTCGTCTGTATATTGTGGTCTCCTGTACCACTTGACATGTATTATTTTGTATACTCTGTGGTGTATCTGTGTATGTGTAGATTATGATCGACTGTTCTGTGATGTATATTACATTTGAGTTGTTATATTTTCTTCTGATAGATCCTATAGCCGTTGTAGTTTTGCTTTAAATATTTATTGAATAGGTCGAATTTTAATGTGTTCTACTTTTCGACATATTTAGTGAATAGTTAAGGTAAGATTGCACATGGTCGCTTCCATTATACTCTATTGTCCGCGTTAGCCGACAGTATTATCTATGTAATACTCTTTGTTAACGAGGCTCTCGGAGTGGGGCGTCACAGACATCCTCTTCTTCAAGACGTTTTGTCCTTAAGTATCTGTTAAATACTTCTCTTCTGGACAGTCTATCCTTAACTTATCATCTTTCAGGATCACCTGATCCTAATGGTTTTGTTTTACCTGTGCCAAAACCCTACACACTGGAATCTTGGATAAAATTAGCTAAGGCTAACAACAAATGTATAGGGCGTGACCCTATACTTATACCAGTCCGATTTGGTATTCTAATATATGAGTCATTTTACTTTGGGACATCTTCCTAAAATTTTCCTTGAAAACCTTTTTAAAATGATTTAATTTTTTTTAAATCAAACTTAAAAAGGAAAATATATAATCCCTATGCTTTACTCAAAATCACCTCTCTATGTTATATATACTTTTACTCAAATCTTAGTTGATGAAAACATTTAATCTTTAAAAGTCCCCTTTTTGAATCTATTGAAAGTACCCTTTTCTAAACCAAGAAAAACCCTTTCTTTTATCTAGGCCGAAAGGGCAATGCCTTTCTTTCAAAACCATTCTCATTGAAACCATTGGAAATCCTTCCTGAAAGCTTTAAACCTTAGACATCTTCGTAGTAAAACCTTTAAACTTTGTCTTTCGAAACACTTGGAAAACCTTTCCTTTTAACCCATTCGAAACAATCAGAAAAACAATACATTTCAACTCCTTCAAAACCATTAGGTAACCACCCCTTCGAAATCTTTCTTTAAAAGCTTTAGAAAGAATCAATACAAAACTTTTTGAAAGCATTTGGCTTCAATTTAAAGTATGTGAAAACCTTTCAAAATCCCTGAAATGTTTCGATCAAAATCATTTGGATTATGCCTTAAAGTAGAGAAAAAGGATCATCAACCTATAAAAGTCGAAAACACTTATTTTCTAATCATTTAAATCGTCTCTTTTGAAACCATTTTGGTCATACTTCAATTGAGCAAAATGGTTCTTAAAACCATTTAAGTCGAAAGCCTACCTTTCGAAAACATTCCTAAGTCAAGAAGTACGGCGTCAAAACCATCCCTTCAAAAGCATTAGAGGTGCGGGCAATTTTAGAAAATAAGTTACCCCTTCAAAACTATTTAGGTCGAAAGGTAAAAAGGTGGCAGCTAAAGGCTTTGACTTAGTCGAGCAATCATTTAAAACAAAGGTGCAACCCAATCGAACCATTTCCTTTTAAACCATTTTGCCTAGTCGAAAGCTTACCAAGTCGAAAGCATCTTAGTCGAAAGTAAACAGATGCATTTTCATTTAAAATAAAGTAAAGCCTCAACCCCTTCAAAATCCATGGTTTTGACTCACTGCCTTTCGCCTATATCCAATTCACTACGTACCAGTTTGCTGATACCATGCGCGTTGGCATCGACTATGTAGGAGGCGAAGGTAGAAAGGCGAAATCTCGTGCCGAAAGCATCGAAATAGTGAAAAATCTATTTTGTTATCCTTTTAAAATTTTCTTTTGTACCTGACCTTCCTTATTTGTCTAAATCCGATTGGTTTCCATTTTACTTTTTCAAAAGTGATGCCAATTTCTAGAAATAACAAATTTGAATTATTTGCAAAGAGCCCCTTCTCCTTTTAAAATATATAAAACATTTAAATCTCATACCTTAAATAATTTTGTATACCCAACAAAACATTTAGGAAAAATCAAGAAAAATACCATAAAATCTCTTTTAATATGTTTTCTAACATATCAAATTTTCAGACCCAAACCTTTTATTATTTATCCGTAGATAATTAATAACCCTAAATAACATTTTCTTTACTAGAAAATTCATATTAAATCCATATAAATTCCAAAAATTCTGAAAATCAAAACCCTCTCCAAAAAATTATTACCGATTTACATAAAACTTCGCAAGCCATTTAGATGTCATTTAATAGGGGTTTCATCTTAAAACATATCATAAAATCAATATGAACATGTAAAAAACATCAACAAGTATATATAATCATTCCATCATTCAAAAACATGGGAAAACGTTGCAAAATATTAAAATTGAAAACAAAACAAGTTAGAGATGTAAACATTATTCACTTGGCTTTTGAGATCAAGGATATGAGATTTGAATAAATTTGGTGTTGATTGAGCTTCCCCTTTTATCTTTCTTTGTCTTTCGCTTATTAATGGCGACCCACCTTGTCTTTTAAAATTTTGAGAATGAAATGAACGTGTATAATTACATGGCTAAGGGATAAAGATATAGGAATGGTCTCTTTCCCATTTTACCCCTTCTCCTATTTCATTTTAACTCTTCTTTAGTTCATTAGTTATATGGCATGTCTACCCTTAATTAAATCAAATATCAATCTCTTAATCAATAATTATTTTATTTTATTTTATTTATCTTATTAAATATCTTAAATAATCTTATCTAATATTGGGGTGTTACAACTTGGATAGGTTCGTATTGGTATTTATAGATGACATTTTAATATACTCTAAAGATGAAAGGGAGCATGAAGATCATCTTAGAGTAGTGCTTGAGATGTTGAGATAGCACACATGCTTTGACAGAAGGGTTTGTCAATCAATCTAGATAAGATTAAAGTTGTTAATAACTGGAAGAGACCGGAATTTTTCTTAGGCTTACTGGCTACTACCGGAGATTCATTAAGGATTTCTCGCGGATAGCAATGCCTTCGACTAAGTTAACTAGAAAGGATGTGATATTTATTTGGTCTGACAATTATGAGGAAGCATTACTTAAGTTAAAGAACTTGTTGACCAATGCGCCTATGTTAGTGGTTCCAAATGGAAATCAAGGGTTGGTGGTGTATATCGATGTATGTGGAACTAGATTAGGAGCTGTGTTGATGCAGAAGGGTAAAGTTATTACCTATGGTTCATGACAACTTAGACCGCATGATATGAGATATTCTACTTATGATTTGAAGTTGGCTGCAGTGATCTTCACACTGAAGATATGGAGACATTATCTCTTAGGGGAGAGAATTGAGCTGAACATAGATCATAAGTTCAGAATATATTTATTCTCTCAAAAGGAGTTGAATATGGAACAACGGAGGTGGATGGAATTTCTAGCAGCTTATGATTTTGGTATAGAGTATACGCCAGGGAAAAGGAATAAAGTAGCATATGCTCTTAGCAGAAAACGTCAAAATGAGGTGTTAGATATGTTGGCTGAATGGAAAGATTTAGAGGCTTTGACTACTAGTCAGAGCACCGCCATATTATCCTATTTGAAAGTTCGACCAATATGGATCGAAATGATTGCTTCTAAGTAGAAAGAGGATCCTTTATTAGCCGAGAAGATTACGAGGCCTAAGGTTGCTTCGAAAATCGATGATTTAAAGGATTTTAGTCTTGACCAGAGGGGATGGTTGAGAAAGTAGGGACGATTGTGTGTCACAAATGTTGAGGACTTAAGGAAATAATTTCTTAGGGAATATCATCGATCCAAATTACTGATTCATTTTAGAGGAATCAAGATGTATCAAGATATGAAGAGGAGCTTCTATTGGGAAGGTTGAAGAGAGATGTTGGCTTGTGGGTTAGGCAGTGTGTGAACTATCAACAAGTGAAGGTTGAACATTAGAAGCCGAGTAGATTAATTCAACCTTTGGAGATTCTAGTTTGGAAATGGGATTCAATATCCATGGTTTTTATAGATGAGTTGCCAAGGTCGAATGATGAAAATGAGAGCATATGAGTCGTAGTGGACAAATTGACCAAAAGTGCCCATTTCACCCAATCAAGTCAACCAGGACGACACCTGTTTTATCTAGGTTATTCATGAAGAACATAGTTATACCGCATGGAATTCCTAGTAGTATAGTCAGTGACAGAGATGCTTTGTTTACTAGTGAAATTTGGTAGGGTCAACAAGATATATTAGGTACCAAACTCAAGATGAGTACTACGTACCACCCTTAAACGGATGGGCAGACAGAAAGAGTCAAAAAGGTACTCGAGGATTTATTGAGGGCTTGTGTGCTAGACTTTTGGTGGATCTTGAGAAGATCACCTACACTTAATTGATAATAGATATAAGACTAGTATAGGAATGACGCCTTTTGAAGCTTTATATGGAAGGCCATGCAAATCACCGGCATGTTGGTTGGAAACTGGGGACAGATTAGTCTTGGGTCCAGATCTGGTTAGAGAGATGACAGAGAAGATTGAGCGGATCCGAGAAATGATGAAGGAAGCTCAGTCTATACATAAGAGTTATGTAGATAAACGATGTAAAGATCTAGAATTCTCGGTTGGAGATAGTGTTTTCATTAAGGTATCACGCATGAAGGGTGTGGTATGAATCGAAAAGTCGGGGAAACTGGCACCAAGATATGTTAGAGTATTCCCAATTACAGAGAGGATCGGAAACCTCACATACAGAGTGGAGTTGCCGAGTAGAATGGTAGGTGCCCATAACATGTTTCATATATCTCATCTTCACAATTATGTGAATGATCCAGAGACTATTATTCCTCCAATAGAGTTGGAAGATTTGATAATAGAATCGAATTTGACTTTTATTAGACAACCCATTCATGTTGTAGCGAGAGATGACAAGAGGTTAAGGAACAAGACAGTCAGGTTGGTGAAAGTTCAGTGGAGCGATTACAAGAAGGACTATACTTAGGAGACAGAAGACATAAATAGATTTGCTTATCTTGATCTGCAGTGAGGGTATGTTTATATATAGACTGTTGATAGTTAGGTAGGTTGGTATGGTAGTTAGGAGATGTTACAGATGATTTCTATGCTAAGTATTTAGTCCTTTCTGAATTTTGGAGGATGAAATTCTTTAAGGAGGGGAACCTGTAACACCCTTAATTTTAAATAACAATATTCAGAAGATTTAATTAAATAAATTAAATAGAACAACGTAAAGATTAGAGAGATAAGGAGAATGCAATTCGAAAATTTAAAATAGAGGTCATGCTTAACTAAATAAAAATTGAAAGAATGAGTTTATTTAAATGGTTTTCTACGTTAACTAATAAGAGAATAAGGCAAAGGGCATTATGGGGAATAACCATATCCCTTAACCCCTAAACCCTTATTCCCATTTTCATTTCACAAGTTCAAAATCCTAAAATATAAACTAAGAAGCAGGCTGGCCATTACCTAGGGGAAAAGAAGAGAAAATTTAATTAAAAGGTAAGGATTCAAGCAAGGAGATTTAAGCAATATCGAATCTCAAGTTTAAATCCTATATAATGATTTTAATGATGATATGCTTGGATTACATGATATGTTTGATTCAAACAAGTATGTTTGATAAAAGTTTATTTCGATTTTAAGGCTAAAATTATTTAAGTGTGTTTCGAGTGCCATGAGGATTAAATATGTTATGTAAAATATTATTTTGAAGATCGGTTTAAATTTTTGTAATTATCTAAGCCATGGATTATTTATTATGAATTTTCAGAGGAAGATATGAATAATTGGGTTTTAAAATTTATTTCGACTATTAGATAAAGTATTTGGGTCCAAAATTAATATATGTTGGATAACATATTAAAAGAAAAATTCTACGATTTTTAAGGATTTTTCCCAAGTAATTTATTATGTAAATTTCATAAGATGGAGGACTTAAACATCTTATTTTTTGTCAAAGGAAAGTGCTATTTTGTTAGTTATTTTTAATTAATTCATGAATAAATTCGCCAATCTTTTAGAAAATATTCTGTTATAATTATGGAAGGCAATCATATTTTTATAAGTAGGCAAGCTAGTTGAAAAGTATTACTTAAAAATGCAATAAAAACAGCTCTGCAAAAGTTTATTGTTTTGCTACTTCTAGTAGCTATCTTCCGACCATATACTTCTGCCTCAACCAAGGCGAAACCAATACACAAGTTATGAAGGCATTGGTACGTAGTGGATTGGAGAAAGGCGGTAGCTATGGATTCGAAACCAAGCCTTCGAAGGGGTCAAAGCCTTCTTTTTGCTTTCTATAGAAATGCCGCCTTCCTTGCTTTTAAAAGAATGCTTTCGAAAGGGTTTAACATAGCTTGCGAAGAGGTTGCTACCTTTTATCTTAAAGGGTAGCTTTTGAATGAGTTGCCTTGTTTATAAATCAATGCTTTCGAAAGAGCTCTAGTAGCCATTTATACTAAAGGTTTCGAAGGCCATGGCTTCAAAAGTGGTTTCTACGCTATCCTTCTTATGGTTTTACTTAAAGACTAATGCTTTCGAAAGGATGGTTTTGAAACCATCTTTTTTCCCCTAAACTCTTTTATTTAAAGATTAATGGTTTTAAAAGTGGTACTTTCGCTTATATTCACTTAGACCCAAAAGATATGTTTAAGATTAAATCCAATGGTTTCGAAATGAATACTTTCAAACGGTTTCGAAGCTATGCTTCTATAAATTAGCAAGTGATGCTTTAGTACTTTCGAAAGGTATGATTTGATGGTTTCGAAGGAGATGTTTTGAAGTGTTTGGAAAGACATATGCTTAGTGATTTGAAAAGAAGATTTGAATACTTTCGAAAGAGGTATTCCAGTGGTTTTGAAAGTAAAGGTCTATGGTTTTGAAAGCCTTATTTCAAAACAAAGAACCCATTCTCATTTTTAAAAGAAAAAACCCATGGTACTATAAAAGAACTTTAAAATGCTTTTATATTTGGAGTTTTTGAAGAAGCTTGCCTTGATAAAAATAATGGGTTAAATGGACAAAGCAAATTTCAGGGGGAAATGATTTCAAAGGTATTAAGTCAAAGATGTTGGTATTATTTTTGTATATGCTTCTTTTATAAATAATCATTACGTAATGAAACCATAACTGTATTTTAGGGAGTAAGGGAAGAATAACAAACTAGGTTGACCCGGTAGCGAATATAAATTAACTCATAAATGAATAAAGTTTCATCTAGGAGGTCAGGTAGACCAAAATATAGGATGCCCAAAGACTAATTAAGAGGTTGTCAGTTTAGATGGATTCATATTAAACCTATGGAAACAATGTTTAGTAAGAGTTATTGGCAGAGGCCAACAGGTTTGTAGTGAACCCATGAAAACTATATCCGGATTAAGTTATTGATAGAAGTCAATAGGTTCATAGTCAACCCATGAAAACTATTATATAAGGGGGAGTCAATAGAGATACCAATATGTTCAGGGAGACCCCATGAAATACATATATGGAGTTATTAGCAGGTGCCAATAGATTCTTAGTGATCCCATGAAAAATATGAAATAGGACAAGAAGTCCATAAACTATAAACTGGTTATTAGTCAACCCATGAAAACTAATAGGTTAATAGTAACCCTAGAAGCTATAACTAAGATAGATAGTCAAATATATGGGGATGAAAATTCTGAAATATTTTGCTTGTTTGCATATCATCATGATATTTTAAATTGCTATTGTTACGACCCGTCTTCCATCTACTAGAAAGACGCATCATGATTTAAGAAAGAAAGGGATAGAAGGAGAAAAGATAGAGAAGAAAGAAGAAACAATATCAGAATCACAACAGCGGAACGAATAAATTATTTTAATAACCTAAGTATTACAAAGTATACAACCATTATCAGAGTTGCACAGATTATACATTACATACTAGACAGTTATAAACACCTGTCTAGTTATTACAACTCAGAGAAAACACAGAGATACCAAACACAACGGAACACTAAACATATCTACAACGCTGAAGCCTCCTGCTCCATTGCTCCTCCATAATTCGTCAAAGCTCACCTGAATCCCTTGGCTACTCGTAAAAATTTAAGTACCTAAAAGTTTAAGAAAAACAGAAATAAACTCCGAGTCAGACATGGGTCTGGTGTGAGTAACAGGTTAAGGTTGCTTAACTTTTAAAAACCTTTGGAAAGAAAGGTATCACGTAAGACTTCCCACACATAAACGTGGAAAAGTTTTTACCTTACGCTAACCAAAACATTTGATAGAAAATCCGGTGATATTATAATAGGTCTAGGGTTTTCAAGTAAATATGAAATAGCCGAAATTGTTACGTTTATTAAATTCCAGCCACTAGCCACAAAAGTGTGTAATACAATCAAAATCGTTGGCACTTATTGGATTTTGGATTCCATACAATGGTAGGGCTACTTGGGTACCGTCCGTCATAGTACGTGATCTATATCACCATACCGAGGAGCCACCCTAACTCCCCTACAACACAAGGCTGGGACCATCCCTTACTGGAAAGTCGCGAACAAGACCACCCCGTGGTTGGCGCGACCAACCACACACTAAGCTGAAATAGAAAGGGACCTCTAGACAGGGGTAAATATCATCCTACTTGGGCATGACCCACTTAAATTTGCTGCACCTCCCCTGTTTTAGCCATTCCCGGTTGATGAGGCTTGAGGTTACGATTACCTTTATAGAACACATCTATGTTAGAATTCTCATCGTCCTCCTGACGATGTTCTGAAAGCATTCAATCCATACAAGTTCGTTCTGGGTTCGAACGAAACCGAAGGCATTACCTCGTTACACTCATTTTGGAATCACTCTCAGAGTTAACGACGATAACCCTTGTACTCTAAATCTTCATCTTGAATCTGAAAGTACTACCCCATTGAACTCATATTGGAATCACCCTCATAGTTTTAACGACGAATAGTCCTTACACCTCGAGTCTTCACTCTTCACTTGAGATTCACGACCTATCGTTAATTTGGATCGATGTGGTTTTCGGATATCCAAATCTGGAAACCCGATCCCGGTCTCATCGAAATCCAAAACATATCTTTTAAGGCCAAGTTGTTTTAAAGTTTAAAACAATTCAATACAATTATCTATATACATGCAGATAGATAATTCACAAATCACAATAGATAATCAACATTATCATCACAACAAATAATCCCTATTATCTTTATCAAAAGATAATCCATATTATCATCTCAATGCAACCAATGCATCCACATCACACAACATTACTTATCTCATTAAAGAAATTTCAACCATTCAAGGCAACCAGTATCATCCATTCATATATAAGCAATGATCTATAATCACACCATCTACAATTAATTTAAAATGAATTAAACTAATTACTTCTATCTCTAATTAATTTAAAGTGAATTAAATTAATTACTTACATCAATATAAATCTTTCTTACATATTCATTAAAGGGGAATTAATTTAAAGGACAAAGATTTGTATATTTTTTGCCTCAAGGACACGACCTCAATATTTTTACCACAAGGACAAACATTCTTCTAAAAATTATTCATAAGGACAAACATTTTTCAAAATTATTCATATGACAACAAAACTGCTACCGAGCTAAAAAATGATACCTAAAAACTACTACCGATAACTAAAAACTGATACATACAGAAAGTTGTCCTTCAGAATAAAATATTGAAGGTCTTTCCTTGAGGCTAAAAAGCTGTGAAATTTTGTCCTTGACAATAATTTCCTGTAGTCATTAATTAATTACAAATTAGTAAATTAATTATCCTCTAATTATCCACCTTGATTAATTAGCCTTTAATTACATTCAAGTAATTATCCTTTAATTAATTTCACAAGTTAATTACTCTTAACCAAAACAGTAATTAACCTTTAATTACTTCATTTGTTAATTAACTATAATTAATTACATTAATTAATTACCTTTAATCACTTATTATTGATTAATTAGTCTTAATTAATCAATCATCATTAATAATATTAATCAATGATCCTCAATTAAATTTAAATTAATTACTTATTTAAATTTATTACATTAAGTAATTAATCTCTATTAAACCATAATTATTAATCATCTTTGATTAATCACATTTAATAATTAACTACCTCAATTACTTCATCAAATTAATTACTCCTTAATTAATTTCTTTAATTAATCTCTTGATTAATTATAAAGTAATTTAATCCAAATTACTTCCAAAATTAAACCATCTTCCACTAATTACATCCACTAATTATCATTAGTTACTTCACTAAGTAATTATACTCCATTAATTACATTAAGTAATTATTTACCAAAGCATCCAATATTTAAATTAATTAAACTTAATTAATTAATCTAAACTAATTACATTCAACTCAATTAATTACATTAAGCAATTAATTCCTTAATCACTTCCATTAAGTAATTAAACTTAACAATTTCACAAAAATGATTATCATAAATCAATTAGTCTAATTTATTATTAAAAATTAATCACATTAGTTAATTGTTAAATAATCCTTAGTTAATGACCTTCATTAACTATTAAAAAAATCTTTAATTACTTTTCTTAAATAATTAACTTCCATCAATCAATATTAATTACAATTTAATTAACTTGAATAATCAATTAATTAACCTTTAATTATTAAATTAATTAAGTTTTAGCTGTAACTTGATTAATTCTAAATTACTTGATTAATTACTTACTAATCATTAATTGAAATCTAATCTTATTTAATTAACAATTCTTGAATTACAAGTTAATTATTCCTTAATCAATTAACTTAAACCTTAATTAACAATTCAAAACCCTTAATTACCTTAATTAATTATCCATTCCATTAATTAATTAAATAAATAAATTATCCATTTAATTACCTTAATAATTAAATGAAATTACAAATCAATAAATTCTAAATTTACTTTAAGATCAAACTTTGTTCTTATTAAGGATCAAGTTATCATTTACAAAGTATTTTAAATCTATTTTCTTTAAATTTACTTTCAAATATCATTTTAAATTTAAAAAATTAAAATGAAAACAAATTGATTTAAACATAGTTTGAAACACATTGTTAAAACCTTTTCATTTCACAAGTTAAAGAACTACTTATTTAATAAAGAAGTTTAAAAGGATTTAAAACCAAATTCATATTTAAATTCAAATCAATTTGAATTACACTTTAAACATTTCAAAATTGTTTAAATCATTTTAAATTTAAAACTTCCCTTCATTTTAAAATTGGAATACTGTGACGACCCGACTTCCTATCTCCAGGAAATCGTATCATCTTGAAGAAATAAAGGGATAGAAGAAGAAAAGAAAGAGAAAGAAGAACAAAAACAACATCAGAGAACTCACAGCGGAACGAATAAAATATAATATATCTCATAAAATATTACATAGTACCTATTTACATCAAAGTACATAACTTAAACAACAGATAACAGACAGTTATAAACTTCTGTCCAACTATACAACTCAAGTACAACAAAAACAGATACAACAAACACAGCAGAATTAATATATATCTACACATCGAAGCCTCCTGCTCCATATCTCCTCCGGAATTCGTCAAGCTAACCTGATCCACTTGACTACTCATACATAATATGAGTACCCAAGAGTTTAATAAAACAGAAAATAAACACTCGGGTCAGACAGGGGTCTGGTGTTAGTAAACGGGTTAAAATTGCTTAACTTTAGAAAACCTTTGAAAAGAAAAGGTATCACGTAAGACTTCCCACACATAAACATGGAAAAATTTTTACCTTACGCTAACCAAAACATTTGATAGGAAATCCAATGATATTATAATAGTGTCTAGGGTTTTCAAGTAAATAAGAAATAGCCGAAATTGTTACATGATTAAATTCCAGCTACTAGCCACAAAAGTGGGTAATACAATCAAAACCGTAGGGTCTCGTAGGAAGAATGGGTTTCCATCAATGGCAGGGCTACTGGGGTACCGCCCGTCACAGTACGTGGCCTAGATCAACGTACCGAGGAGTACTCCCACTCCCCTGCAACACAAGGCCGGAACCATCCCTTACTGGACAGTCCCGAACAAGACAACCCCACAGTTGGCCGCGACCCAACTGCCCACACAGCCGAATAAAAAAGGACTTCTAGACAGGGGGAAATCTTGCTCTCCAGTGGGAGCTACCCACGAAGCCTTGCTGCACCTCCCCTGTTTTAGCCATTCCCGGTTGATGAGGCTTGAGGTTACGATTACCTTTATAGAACACATCTATCTTAGAATGCTCATCGTCCACCTGACGATGTTCTAAAAGCATTCAATCCATACAAGTTCGTTCTGGGTTCGAACGAAACCGAATACACTATCTCGTTGCACTCATTATTGGAATCACCCTCAGAGTCAACGACCATAGCCCTTGCACTCTGATTCGCCATCTTGAATCTATAAGGACTATTCCGTCAAACTCATTACGGAATCACCCACAGAGTTATACTGACGTATAGCCCTTACACCTCGAGTCTTCACTTGCTCCACTTGATTAACGACCTAACGTTTAAATGGAATCGATGTGGTTTTCGGATTCCAAATATGGAAACCCGATCCCGGTCTCATCGAAACCAAACGCCATTTTAATGTCCAAGTTGTACTTAAGGGTTTAAACAGTTTAAACACATATACAGAATGATATAAACATATAGATGAATCATATTATCACAAGAGATAATTCAAAACAACATTCATCTTCAAAGCAGCATATCACATAACTCATAGATATCCAAATCATCCAGTATCAACCAATCACCCAATATCATTCAACATCCAATATCAACCAATCATCCAATATCAATTATGCACCCATAACAGAATTGATTAACTCTGATCAATTAGATTACTTAAATCCTTCTTCATTTACTTATTCCAAATAATAAATTAATCATCTCTAATGATTTTCTTTAATTAATCTTTCTTTGATTAATTATCTTAATTACATTCAAGTAATTGTCCTTAACCATATTCAGTAATAAACCTTTAATTACTATCATTAATTACACTAATTAATGATCCTTCATTAATTAATTAACTATAATTAATTACATTAATTCTTAATTAATTACCATTAATTAATCATACTCAAATTCATTACTTATATTAATTAACCTTGATTAATATCATTAATCACATTAATTAATGATCCTTATTAATTAATAATACTTTAAATAATTAACTTATAATTAATTAATTCATTAATCATAATTAGTAATTAACAATTTGTAATTACTTATCTTAATTAATTAATTTCTTAATTAATTATTTTAATCCTTGATTAATTAATTCAATTAATTAATCCTTAATTACTTCATTAAGTAATTATTAAACAATTAGATTAAATAATAAATTCTTAATTAATTACTTTGTTAATTAATTACAATTTAATTAATTACATTTAGTAATTAATCTTAAGTTAAACTCATTTATTAATTACTTAATCACATTAATTAATTAACTTAAATAATTAAGTAATTAACTCTAAATCACTTACATAAGTAATTATCTCTAATTACTTTCATTAATAAATCTTAATTACTTCCTTAATTAATCACTAAACTAACAATTATCTTCATCATTAAATAATTCTTAATTCTTTAATTAATTAATCACTTCATAATTAATTAACTTCAACAATTATATTAATCAATTCTTTAATTGATAACAACAAGTAATTACCCATAATCACTTCAACTAAATTACTCCCATGGGTATTTCCCATTAATTACTTCCATAAGTAATTAACTTTCTTGATTACATTCAACAATTCATCATTAATTTCTTTATTAAGTAATTATACTTAATTAATCCATAATTAAGTGATTATTTAAAATTTAATAAATAATTAACTAATTATTTAAAATTAATTAAATAATTAATTAACTTCTTATAATTTCAAAATCCTTAATTAATTAAGAGAACATTAATCTTAATTAAACTTTTCTTATTAACAATCAAATTTTATATTCAAATCAAAGATAAATTAACCTTATTTATCTTGTAATGAATTAAATCAAATTTTAACATCTTAAACCAGTTATCCTATTTGGTTTTCAAAATCATAATGATAATCTTATTTAAAAATAGGAAATTTAGAAACAAAATTTAAAATTTTCAATACTTTAAAACATTCAAATTAATCTTATTTATTTCAAATATAAATTTGAAATCTTAAGATTGAATCATTACTTCACATTTTAAACTTAACTTTTGATTTAATATTTAAATTCAAAATACCCTTTTTAAATTGAAATCCAAAATGTAATTAAATTACTTTCAATATGAAATCCCTTTAAATAAATTTAAATTGAAATAAATTATATAATTTCAACTTATACTTTTAAAATTTGATTATCATTAAATTTTTAAACAACAAGTTTAGAGTTTTCATTTTATTTCCTTTAGAAAACTATTATCAGACAACACCCAAGGAAAACCCGAAGCAAACCACCCATCAACCCGAGTTAACCCCAAAGCAAACCCAACCCCAACTCCTTCGAGTCACGCGCGAGAACAACCCGAGACTTTCCCCGAGTAGAACCTTCTTCCTCAACTCACTAACTTCACCTGATCAATGCCGTGTACACAACACCCATTTGCACGTCTCCCCTCGCCTCCGGCCAGCTACGGTCTTCGCGACCCCCTACCACCATCACTCGCAACCCCTACATCTCGACCGAACACCCAGATTCAACAAAAATCCCTCTAATCGAAATTCGACCAATCTCACGAACAACTGCAGAAGTTCTGACCCTAAAAGTCATCGCCGCCGGTCATAGCCACCACCGAAAACTCCAACAACCACCTCACAACATCGCCGCAACCGCCACGCTACTATTTCCAAGCCGCGATCAACTCCGGTCACAAATCCCAATCTCAATTCCCTCAACAGCTAGGCCAAAACAAAGAATAGACTAAACCCTATTTCGATCGATTATGATCAAATTACTTATTGGAAAAATTCGAAGATATTATCCCCAACATCCACATTCGAGAAACAAGCCTCGACCCTAAATTCATCTTCAATCGTTGATTGAATCTTCGGCCATCATCCAAAACCTCCAAAGTATTCAAACACAAGATTCACACCAAATTCTCAAATAAAAATTATGATATAAACTTTAAAAATCATAAATTTTGATTCTTAACATATGCACGTAATCCAAATCAGAAAACAGGGAAGTTGATTTGATTTTTTTTCTTCATGCATTAGTAGTTTACAGTAAATTCATTTTTTTTATTCATATGTAATTTAGAAATTACAGAAACTACTCTTAAAGTTTCTACTTATCATTTACATGCAAAGTTTCATTTGAACGTTATAATCAAACAATGGAGTAGTGGAAGATTTAAATTTCTGAAGAATTGAACAGCCTGTCTAAAAGAAACAGGAATCATGGTGTTTTCATTTTTTGCATAAATACATAGAGTTATAAACATATCTACAGATTCAATAATAACTGAATGATTTTCAGGCCATATAAATCAAACCTTCAGATCATCATATGCATGTAATAAATCCCAATTCAACTGTTTTTTTAAAATTGTTTACTCACCTTATAGATGATATGCAGAGCACAGCAGAAAACAGAACATAGTAGAATGAATTTCCAGGCCTGAATTACTGCAGATCACTTTTGTTTTGCTGTTAAAATCAAAGGCCTTTGCATGCTTTACAATTTGATGCTGTTGATTTCCCTTGCATGTTGAAAATTGCAGTTTAATTTTGAATTGTAGGTTGAACATTATTTGTAATGCAGGTTGAAGCTTCCCAGGTTGCAGAAAGTTTTACAGATTTTATTTTCAGATTTGAATTCAAGCCTCAGGTTTGAAGTTTGTTGATATGAAGAATTTTTCTTTTTAATTTCAAATTTTAAGAAAGATTTCTGTTTGGAGAATAAATTTTTGATTGCCATAAAAAGAGGAAAACAATTTTCTCATAAGTTAGGTTTATTAAAAATTAAAGAGAGTAAAATTTTTGAAATAAAGCCACTTGTCACATAACCCTCTAAATTGATTAACATGTGTTTTAGAGATCCTTTACCATGTTACAAATGTCTTTAAGTGTTTTTGAACTTTTATTTAACTTAAATGTAAATATAAACTTACATTTTATTTTACTTTATAAATGAGTACTTACATATGTATATATATAAGTTTACTTTTAAAAGAAAATGTTTCAAAACTAATATAAATAATTTCTTTGTATTTTAAAAATATAAAACAATTATACATATACATTTATAACCATTTTAAAATTTAAACATTTTAAAAGAGAACAAAATAAAACTTGTTTAAATTCTTCTTAAACTATCATATTTTAAAAACAAACAATTATCTTACATTTTGAAAGCAAATGAATAAATCTTTGAATTAACTTTTGAAAATATAAATTAAACAAAGCTTTAAATTACTATTCAAAATTATCAATAGATTGAATTAAATTTCAAACTACTCAAATTATAACATATACATACATATATATTACAATTTAAAACTTCAATTCTTTAATTTAAAACAAAAGCTCTTCTATTCACAATATATATCAAATGTATATATTATAAACGGAATAAAATCTGATTAGCTTTGAAAAATAAATCTTATCAAATTTAAATTGTCAGAAAGATATTGATTACTATTAACAGATTAAATATTTATTAACCTTTAAAAGATCAAATTCACAAATTTTGAATTAAAATTATAAAGAAAATTACCAAACCAATTAAATTATTAACACAGATTATTAAATTCTTATTGCCCAAAATTCCGGGTCGTTACAATCCTCTCCCCTTAAAAGAATTTCGTCCCCGAAATTTAAAAGCAAAGGTAATTTAATAATCCAGTACAGATTTTAATTTCAATCAGCAAAGCATTCTTAACAACCAGTTACTAACATCCATGGCAATCAATCAAACAAACAAACCTAATTAATTATCCTGACACAAATCAGAATAAATCCTACTAACACTAACGCGAGTTTCCCAAGATAAATCACCGGGAGACTCGCTCAACAAAAGCCAACAAACTAACTACACCACCAAAATCCAGAGCTCCACTCATCTCTAGATCCAAAATCTGAACAGAACATCAGACTACTCTCAAATCCAGCTCAACATCCAACTCCAACCGAACTACAGATTCAACAACCAATGATGAATCATACACGTACTCCCTCAGAGACACGTGTTACAAAATGAATTCCAGCTATCCAAACTGGTAATTCCATCTTATCCTAACAAAACACAGATATGAAATCTCAAATGCCTTAGTACTAACCAACCAATCTTATCCAAATATCTGTTCTCTTAATCAGAGAATTCTAACAACCCTGAAGTCTCCAACTTCAAATACCAAACTCCTTATCTCATAATTGTATAACTCAACAGACAATCCAAGGCTGCCAAACTTCTTCCGATCAGCTCAACCTATGCTGATACTTCCAGAAACAACTAGACTAAGCAAATAGCTTCTGGATCCTAATCAACAGAAAAGTCTTCCAAAATCCGTCGAAATCCAAAACTCAAGCTCTACTACTCAAGCAATATCAAACAGAACTTACTTCCTTCCTTGCACAGCAGCTACCTTGCTTCCGCTGCACAACTTTGATTCTAAAATAGATGATAAATGCTGTTGATGAACACGAATACAAACTTTTCCACTAAATTCGGAAACCTTGTTCATCAAATCCATAAAAATCTGAGTGACACACCAGACTTGGTCACACATCCTCAAAACAGAATCCTATTCCAGAAGCTAGATCAGTCCAATTCCAATTCCTAAAATAATTCTACCCAACTCTACTACTAGGCTAACTACCAAAATCTCTTCTGGAACCAAAACAAATATGGAACTCAACTCCAGATGCAGATAACCTTCTGAGTACCTCAGTAGCTCCTACCCCCACATGAGAATCCTCAGTCTCAAACAAAAGATAGCCTAAGAAAATTCCCAAACTAATCGCAAGTCACTTTTGCGATCCTACCTAGTTCGGATTCCAAATAAAACTGTCCCCTCTTCACCCATTTAGAACAGCTTAAAGCTTTTCCAAACAAGGTTAACCTTTCAAGAAAACATCACCACCTTCAGCCCGAACTGCAGAAAGAGAACCATAAAGATTTCTGAACCATCGGAGAAACAAGCCACACAGCTGCTTCCAAACTCTACCTCGATGATACTGCGAAGCCAAAAGACTTTCTCGACAGCACACCGAATACTTCGAGTTGAAACTGCTACCACAGCTAACCAAAGACTCTAATCCAAAGGCTTCTCCAAAACCAAAACCATCAACAAACCACGCAACTGACTTCCAAGATGGCAGACAACTTCCCAAGAAACTCGGACTCCAAACCAAGTATCCACAACTCGCTTACCTTAAGGAATGACAATGAGACCTTGCCGAAGCAAAACAACTCATAGACCTTAGTCTCATATCCCAAAACAGCCAAACTCCTTACTAAAGATCCAAATAACTCCTACACAGACGGATCTTCTCTGCGGTAGGTAAAGACTGCTTCTCAACTACTTCTAAAACTGCTTCAAGAGAAAACACCTTCGGGAAAATATCCAAGGATACTGCATCTCATCACGCAGTTACCGAGATATCATTACTTACTTCTGCACTTCCAACAAATCCAAACACTAGAAAAATTCGCTTACCCGAGCGAAATCCAACTTACACTTCAAAGACAAACTCCGAATCTTTAAAAGATTTCCTTCGGATATCAGAGAAATCCTTACTCCAAACTACAAATCTTACTCGAGACGGTACCAGGTCTACAGTCTCGACAAATATACTTCCAACCTCAAACATATGGAACCTCTTTCATTAGTGGTATTTGTGTTACACACACACACCACTACTCCATCTATCTACCTCTAAAACTTATGTTGGAAAATCCGAACAGATAACCCAACCTATTAGGTAGATATATATATAGTTATATATAAAAATTACAATTACGCTCTCTCAAGAAACACACCATTACAGAGCCTAGGTATTCACTCAACCTAAAGCTCCTTAAAGAAAGACACACTTCAGAGCCTAATGCTCTGATACCAAATGTGACGACCCGACTTCCTATCTCCAGGAAATCGTATCATCTTGAAGAATGAAAGGGATAGAAGAAGAAAAGAAAGAGAAAGAAGAACACAAACAACATCAGAGAACTCACAGCGGAACGAATAAAATATAATATATCTCATAAAATATTACATAGTACCTATTTACATAAGAGTACACAACTTAAACAACAGATAATAGACAGTTATAAACTTCTTTCGAACTATACAACTCAAGTACAACAGAAACAGATACAACAAACACAGCGGAATTAATATATATCTACACGTCGAAGCCTCCTGCTCCATATCTCCTCCGGAATTCGTCAAGCTAACCTGATCCACTTGACTACTCATACATAATATGAGTACCCAAGAGTTTAATAAAACAGAAAATAAACACTCGGGTCAGACATGGGTCTGGTGTGAGTAAACGGGTTAAAATTTCTTAACTTTAGAAAACCATTGAAAAGAAAAGGTATCACGTAAGACTTCCCACACATAAACATGGAAAAGTTTTTACCTTACGCTAACCAAAACATTTGATAGGAAATCCAGTGATATTATAATAGTGTCTAGGGTTTTCAAGTAAATAAGAAATAGCCGAAATTGTTACATGATTAAATTCTAGCTACTAGCCACAAAAGTGGGTAATACAATCAAAACCGTAGGGTCTCGTAGGAAGAATGGGTTTCCATCAATGGCAGGGCTACTGGGGTACCGCCCGTCACAGTACGTGGCCTAGATCAACGTACCGAGGAGTACTCCCACTCCCCTGCAACACAAAGCCGGAACCATCCCTTACTGGACAGTCCTGAACAAGACAACCCCGCAGTTGGCCGCGACCCAACTGCCCACACAGCCGAATAAAAAGGGACTTCTAGACAGGGGAAAATCTTGCTCTCCAGTGGAAGCTACCCACGAAGCCTTGCCGCACCTCCTCGGTTTTAGCCATTCCCGGTTGATGAGGCTTGAGGTTACGATTATTTTTATAGAACGCATCAATCTTAGAATGCTCATCATCCACCTGACGATGTTCTGAAAGCATTCAATCCATACAAGTTCGTTCTGGGTTCGAACGAAACCGAAGGCACTATCTCGTTGCACTCATTATTGGAATCACCCTCAGAGTCAACGACCATAGCCCTTGCACTCTGATTCACCATCTCGAATCTATAAGCACTATTCCGTCAAACTCATTACGGAATCACCCACAGAGTTATACTGACATATAGCCCTTACACCTCGAGTCTTCACTTGCTCCACTTGATTAACGACCTAACGTTTAATTGGAATCGATGTGGTTTTCGAATTCCAAATATGGAAACCCGATCCCGGTCTCATCGAAACCAAACGCCATTTTAATGTCCAAGTTGTACTTAAGGGTTTAAACAGTTTAAACACATATACATAATGATATAAACATATAGATGAATCATATTATCACAAGAGATAATTCAAAACAACATTCATCTTCAAAGCAGCATATCACATAACTCATAGATATCCAAACCATCCAGTATCAACCAATCACCCAATATCATTCAACATCCAATATCAACCAATCATCCAATATCAATTATTCACCCATAACAGAATTGATTAACTCTGATCAATTGGATTACTTAAATCCTTCTTCATTTACTTATTCCAAATAATAAATTAATCATCTCTAATGA
Organism: Allium cepa; assembly: GCA_030765085.1. NCBI lineage: Eukaryota > Viridiplantae > Streptophyta > Magnoliopsida > Asparagales > Amaryllidaceae > Allium > Allium cepa. The sequence continues at coordinate 1,052,587,581 of CM060941.1, forward strand.
TTTTCTTTAATTAATCTTTCTTTGATTAATTATCTTAATTACATTCAAGTAATTGTCCTTAACCATATTCAGTAATTAACCTTTAATTACTATCATTAATTATACTAATTAATGATCCTTCATTAATTAATTAACTATAATTAATTACGTTAATTCTTAATTAATTACCATTAATTAATCATACTTAAATTCATTACTTATATTAATCAACCTTGATTAATATCATTAATCACATTAATTAATGATCCTAATTAATTAATAATACTTTAAATAATTAACTTATAATTAATTAATTCATTAATCATAATTAGTAATTAACAATTTGTAATTACTTATCTTAATTAATTAATTTCTTAATTAATTATTTTAATCCTTGATTAATTAATTCAATTAATTAATCCTTAATTACTTCATTAAGTAATTATTAAACAATTAGATTAAATAATAAATTCTTAATTAATTACTTTATTAATTAATTACAATTTAATTAATTACATTTAGTAATTAATCTTAAGTTAAACTCATTTATTAATTACTTAATCACATTAATTAATTAACTAAAATAATTAAGTAATTAACTCTAAATCACTTACATAAGTAATTATCTCTAATTACTTTCATTAATAAATCTTATTTACTTCCTTAATTAATCACTAAACTAACAGTTATCTTCATCATTAAATAATTCTTAATTCTTTAATTAATTAATCACTTCATAATTAATTAACTTCAACAATTATATTAATCAATTCTTTAATTGATAACAACAAGTGATTACCCATAATCACTTCAACTTAATTACTCCCATGGGTATTTCCCATTAATTACTTCCATAAGTAATTAACTTTCTTAATTACATTCAACAATTCATCATTAATTTCTTTATTAAGTAATTACACTTAATTAATCCATAATTAAGTGATTATTTAAAATTTAATAAATAATTAACTAATTATTTAAAATTATTTAAATAATTAATTAACTTCTTATAATTTCAAAATCCTTAATTAATTAAGAGAACATTAATCTTAATTAAATTTTTCTTATTAACAATCAAATTTAATATTCAAATCAAAGATAAATTAACCTTATTTATCTTGTAATGAATTAAATCAAATTTTAACATCTTAAACCAGTTATCCTATTTGGTTTTCAAAATCATAATGATAATCTTATTTAAAAATAGGAAATTTAGAAACAAATTTCAAAATTTTCAATACTTTAAAACATTTAAATTAATCTTATTTATTTCAAATATAAATTGAAATCTTAAGATTGAATCATTACTTCACATTTTAAACTTAACTTTTGATTTAATATTTAAATTCAAAATACCCTTTTTAAATTGAAATCCAAAATGTAATTAAATTACTTTCAATATGAAATCCCTTTAAATAAATTTAAATTGAAATAAATTATATAATTTCAACTTATACTTTATAAATTTGATTATCATTAAATTTTTAAACAACAAGTTTAGAGTTTTCATTTTATTTCCTCTAAAAAACTATTATCAAACAACACCCAAGGAAAACCCGAAGCAAACCACCCATCAACCCGAGTTAACCCCGAAGCAAACCCAACCCCAACTCCTTCGAGTCACGCGCGAGCACAACTCGAGACTTTCCCCGAGTAGAACCTTCTTCCTCAACTCACTAACTTCACCTGATCAATGTCGTGTACACAACACCCATGTGCACGTCTCCCCTCGCCTCCGGCTACCTACAGTCGTCGCGACCCCCTACCACCATCACTCGCAACCCCTACATCTCGACCGAACACCCAGATTCAACAAAACTCCCTGGAATCGAAATTCGACCAATCTCACGAACAACTGCAGAAGTTCTGACCCCAAAACTCATCGCCGTCGGTCATAGCCACCACCGAAAACTCCAACAACCACCTCACAGCATCGCCGCAACCGCCACGCTACTATTTCCGAGCCGCGATCAACTCCGGTCATAAATCCCAATCTCAATTCCCTCAACAGCTAGGCCGAAACAAAGAACAGACTAAACCCTATTTCGATCAATTATGATCAAATTACTTATTGGAAAAATTCGAAGATATTTTCCCCAACATCCACAATCCAGAAACAAGCCTCGACCTTAAATTCATCTTCAATCGTTGATTGAATCTTCGGCCATCATCAAAAACCTCCAAAATATTCAAACACAAAATTCACACCAAATTCTCAAATAAAAATTATGATATAAACTTTAAAAATCATAAATTTTGATTCTTAACATATGCACGTAATCCAAATCAGAAAACAGGGAAGTTGATTTGATTTTTTTTCTTCATGCATTAGTAGTTTACAGTAAATTCATTTTTTTATTCATATGTAATTTAGAAATTACAGAAACTACTCTTAAAGTTTCTACTAATCATTTACATGCAAAGTTTCATTTGAACGTTATAATCAAACAATGGAGTAGTGGAAGATTTAAATTTCTGAAAAATTGAACAGCCTGTCTAAATGAAACAGGAAGCATGGTGTTTTCATTTTTGCATAAATACACAGAGTTATAAACATATCTACAGATTCACTAATAACTGAATGATTTTCAGGCCATATAAATCAAACTTTCAGATCATCATATGCATGTAATAAATCCCAATTCAACTGTTTTTTTAAAATTGTTTACTCACCTTATAGATGATATGCAGAGCACAGCAGAAAACAGAACATAGTAGAATGAATTTCCAGGCCTGAATTACTGCAGATCACTTTTGTTTTGCTGTTAAAATCAAAGTCCTTTGCATGCTTTACAATTTGATGCTGTTGATTTCCCTTGCATGTTGAAAATTGCAGTTTAATTTTGAATTGTAGGTTGAACATTATTTGTAATGCAGGTTGAAGCTTCCCAGGTTGCAGAAAGTTTTACAGATTTTATTTTCAGATTTGAATTCAAGCCTCAGGTTTAAAGTTTGTTGATATGAAGAATTTTGCTTTTTAATTTCAGATTTTAAGAAAGATTTCTGTTTGGAGAATAAATTTTTGATTGCCATAAAAAGAGGAAAACAATTTTCTCATAAGTTAGGTTTATTAAAAATTAAAGAGAGTAAAATTTTTGAAATAAAGCCACTTGTCACATAACCCTCTAAATTGATTAACATGTGTTTTAGAGATCCTTTACCATGTTACAAATGTCTTTAAGTGTTTTTGAACTTTTATTTAACTTAAATGTAAATATAAACTTACATTTTATTTTACTTTATAAATGAGTACTTACATATGTATATATATAAGTTTACTTTTAAAAGACAATGTTTCAAAACTAATATAAATAATTTATTTGTATTTTAAAAATCTAAAACAATTATACATATACATTTATAACCATTCTAAAATTTAAACATTTTAAAAGAGAACAAAATAAAAAAATTTTAAATTCTTTTTAAACTATCATATTTTAAAAACAAACAATTATCTTACATTTTGAAAGCAAATGAATAGATCTTTGAATTAACTTTTGAAAATATAAATTAAACAAAGCTTTAAATTACTATTCAAAATTATCAATAGATTGAATTAAATTTCAAACAACTCAAACTATAACATATACATACATATATATTACAATTTAAACTTCAATTCTTTAATTTAAAACAAAAGCTCTTCTATTCACAATATATATCAAATGTATATATTATAAACGGAATAAAATCCGATTAGCTTTGAAAAATAAATCTTATCAAATTTAAATTGTCAGAAAGATATTGATTACTATTAACAGATTAAATATTTATTAACCTTTAAAAGATCAAATTCACATATTTTGAATTAAAATTATAGAGAAAATTACCAAACCAATTAAATTATTAACACAGATTATTAAATTCTTATTGTCCAAAATTCCGGGTCGTTACAAATACATATTTAGATTTAAATCCAGATTAATCTTTAGATTTTAAATCACTACTTACATTTCTAAACTTTATTTTTAAATTTCAAACTACTTAAACACTTAAAGGTTGTTTAGGGTTTTAAACACTACCCAGATAAAATTTAGGGTTTTAAACTTCAAAGTTCAATCATACTCAACCCCGAGCTACGATCACTATCCAACCATTTTTCCCACCATCACCGATCACTCTTCCACCTCCAGGAAGAACCCCTACCTCCACACCCATGTGGATCACCAGAAAGTCCTAATTTTCCCTTTTAAGTTCATTCCAGAACTGCTCCTTCAACCTTAGTCTAAAAATTTGGATTTTAGTTTTAAAAATCTTTATTTTGAATGAGATTCTAGATTCTAAGCCTAGAACATCAAATTATTATGTTTGAAAATTTGACAATGCTTACACATTTATGTTCTTATGGTTTTCAGAGAATTTCCCAAACTTATTTTTACTTAAATAAAATTTTAAACTTTAATTCTTGAATAAACATACCATCTTTGTTTATAACTCGAAGCCTAAAAGTTACTGGATTGAGGGATAAAGGATTATGTTTGAATTCTTACCCTTTGAAGCTAAGAACAGTCATTCCCAAATACAACAGCAGTACCCAAATTGACACATTCATATTTCTGGGTAGAAATTTCAACAATACAAGTAATCATACCACAACATACATTCTAGATTTTAGCATGCAACTAGAATTAATTTAAGATATAAAAAGGTGATGTTACTCACCTGAAAGAATTGAAAAATAGGGCCTTCATTTGAAAATATTTTGCCTCAGGAAACTTTGAATTGCTTTGATGAAGACTTGAGTTACTGAAGCTTTAAAACTGATTTTTAAAATAAGATCTATATGCATGTAGCTGCTTTGATTCCCAGATTTTAAATGATGCAGGCTTTAGATTTTAAGATGGTGACAGATTTGCTTTGAAATTGTACGGGGTATAGATTTAAAGGGAATTTGTTGGAAAATGTTACAGGGGAAAATGATTTTGGAGATGATGACAAGTTATTGTTTCTGGAAATTTGAAAGTGGTATGCAGGCTTGATATTAGAAGTGGATTACAGGTTTTAAATGTTTCAGGTTTTTTTAAAAAAAGAAGATATAATTTCAAATTTTGCTCTTGTTTCTGGTTTTATGAAGGTTGTTCTGAGATTTGATTTTTGAGCAGGGTTTCAGCTTAAGTTTTTCTTAGTTTTAGATTTAGAAAAATAGAAAAAGAAAGGGAAGGGAAGGAGATTCATAAACAATAAGGCTGAAATTATTTAAAAATCAAAACAAAAGAAAACTAAATTACAATTGCCACTTGTCTTCAAATTTTAACATTTGTCAAATAGATATGTTAATTAGTTAACACATGTCTTTAAGGTAAATTAGTTATAATTTAAATGTTAATTAGTATTTTGTTAATATGTTAAATGTAGTATATGCCTAATTAATTAGTTATATGTAACTAAAGTTTTAATATAAGAATATACTTAAGTAATTACTATATAAGGATATATATATATGTATAGATAAATTTAAAAGGAATAAAACAACTATTTATATAAATAAAAATTATACAAATATTATAAATTCCAAGACAATTTTAAAATATTTATACTTTAAATCTCAAAGCTTTAAATTCAAACCAAATTCTAAAATTCAATTTTGAAATCAAGTTATATATATACATATATAACTACACAATTCAATTTTGAAAAACAAACTATTTTTATAAAAATCTGTTTGTTAAAAACAATACATTATTATATTTTGAAAATAAAAAATTTGATAACTTTAAATAATTTATAAAAGAAATTGTTTCCTTTTAATAAATTACTTATTTTACCAAACTATATTTTAAAAAGAAATCAAAATAAACCTTATTGTTAGTTTATTTAAATTTAAACTCAAAATCAATCTAAACAAATTAAACTTTTATCTTAATAATTTAAAACCATATATTATTTATTCCATATTTTTTAAAAGTTTAACTTTAAATAAAATCATAATTCCCAATTTTACCGAAGATATATATTTAGAAAACAGGATTTATTTATTTATTAAATTTAAAACAAGGCTTATCTATTTACAATATATACATATTCTATATACATTATAAATGGAAAACAATTTATTAGCTTTTAAAAGATAAAATCTATCAATTAAATCTTTATTTTAATTGGATTATTAAATTAATTCCAATCTTATTAACAAAGATTATCAAATCAATTTAATTTTTAATTCAGATTATTAAATTGATATTGCTTAAAATTTCGGGTCATCACAGCTATGCATTTAACCACTGTGGATGCAGGAGCATAATATATGGTTACTATAAATTTTTGGGTAAGATACTAATGAGGGGGAAACACATTCCACTAAGTTGCACGATCTCACTGGATATTTAAATGGTTCGAGATGGTAGGTTATTACTCATACCAAGCTTTATGTCCGACTCGAAGTTTAAATTTTCCCTTTAAACTCTCGGGTGCTCTATTGATTTTGAGTAGTTTGAGAGTTGAGGATTTTCAGGTTCTCCGTAGACGAGTAAGCTTGTGGAGACTTGTAAGAGTAAAGCTAGCTATTAGGAGTTCTTTTCTTTTATTCTGATATGTTATTACGTAAAGGCAAAGTTTTTTGATTGCTTATACACACACACATTGATCGTCCAAAGGGGCATCTTTGTATGTCGTTTTTGGCGTATGTTGTAATAATTATGTTTTCTCTCCACATGGTTCTCGAATTTGGGATTATGCAATGAATTTTAAATATGATTGAAATAGAATGAGAAATATGATTAAATAGTTTTAAAAAAAATTCATATCAATGTATTTCTATTACATCAAAATATCTAATATTACCGCATTTAGTTGCCGAGGATTAATAACTGTGGATGACTACAACATCCGTAGCTGTTAGTTTTAGGCCTCTAAGTGGGGATGTTACATTTCAAAAAACATAAAAGTCTAACATGAGCTTATTAGATGAACGAAATGTAAAATTTAATCTATCTAATATTATAAGAACATATTCTATGCTTAAATTGTCCTAATTTACTTTAAATTTATAGCAAAATGACTCACCTAAGACTATTTTCTAAAAACAATAAACTCACCGAACCAAACTACATTAGCTAGCTAAGATCAATTAAGATAGCACTAACATACAAACATTTATGGTCATCTCTAAATGAATCCTTAAGAGACAAACTCGCTAAAGACGCTGACCCCGAGGCAGTAAAAGCTTATAACACTTGGGTGACTGGTTGTGAGAAAGAACAAATTTTTGTATTTTCCACTTTATGTAAATGTTGCAAAGGAGGTTTGAAAATGTTAGAACCACAATTACATTTTTATGATCACAACTATACAATTAATGCTACTAATTTTTTGTATGAGTTATTTCGGACACTTTAGCAAAACGTGATAAACAATGGCGACATAACATACAAATATGGAGATAATATTACTCCAAATCTTGGAGATGATACTTAGAAGATCAAATTAGTGTTAAAAAAGAAAGAAAAAAGTCTTATCTACACTTAAAAACAAGTTTTGGATACAAAACTATGAAGAAGTATTGTTTGTGTCGATTTTAGAGTTGTATACCTATAATATTTGTTAAACCTTAAAAGATCTCTAAATGTCCTGAAATTTGACCACAACCTTCACCTTACATCCATGAAGGACCATAAAGCTTCTCATAATTTTCTAAAGCATCGAAGATAAAAATACAAAGGCTTTATGTCTCAAGTTTACTTTGCCTGAAAACCGACAGCCGGTAGACCGGTTACAGGCATTGGTACACCGGTTTACGTGTTTTCCAAGCATAGAAAACTGAGACCCAAATCATTTATTTCCATTTCTTTTTTTAGTCATGACATATCACTTACAAACATCCAAAACTCTGTGTTAATTGTTCTCGGAAGCATCCTTAAACGATTCCCCTTCATCCCTATATAAACCTAAGGCTTTGCAATCTCCAAATCACCTAATTGCTCTTTCGATTCTCTATTCTCCGTGCCTACTTTCAAAACCCTATCAATCAATATCTAATCAAATAAATCCTATCATTTACTAAAATTTAATTCTAAGACATGTACTTCATCGTAATCGATCGTTTAAAGTGGTGTAAAGATTAGTAAAGCGTCACTGGAAATACTAGTATACAACGATACATCATTGCTGATGTTTGGTTTCTTAAAAGAGACGAAAGCTTATTAATGTTGTTTATCAAGCGGTGTTGAAGTCCCGTTCGTGTAGATCGTCTAGCAAAAGTCTTAAAACCTGTCCACCGGGTCAAGAGAGCGGTTGATAGTGAAATTCTTGAAGATAATATGGAATTAGACATAGGATGGGAAGTCCGAACTAGGATGAATTCTCAATGCACGATATTACTTTATTTGCTGCATTTTATATTATTTTTGCTAGTTGGTTGTGTTGGTCATGCTAGAGATCCTATTGTGCAATATATAAGTTAGGCTGTTATATCATAGACCTCTAACTTTCAGAAAATATGTTTGTACACAAATTTTTGGAAACCTCAAAGCTCTAATTAGAGGTAAATATCATTCCACAAGGTATGTTATTACTTAAAAGTTGTTTAATACAAAGGAGAGTAAAGGAAATTGTTTTGAAGATATCATCTTAACAATGGAAGCCTATATTAACAAACATTCTAAGCTATGTGTTAAGTTAACCAATGAATTGCAAGTGGATTTGGTCATATACTCGCTGACTCCATAGTTTAATCCATTCGTATTGAATAACAATATGAACCAGTTGAACGTAAACTTCACAGTGCCGGTCAATACGTTGAGGATACCTTATGGTTCATTCAAGGATCGGAACATGGTGTTTGCTGTAGAAGAAAAGCATTGTCTTCGAAAGGTTTGAAGAAACAAAAGAGGGGTTCTAGAAAGGGTAAGAAGGATACTTGTACTAATAAAGATGAATGTCACCATTGTCATAAGAAAGAGCATCGAAAGCATAATTGTCCAGACTATTTGAAGATAGTTAAAGAAAGGAAGGGAACTATTTCTTTCTTTCCTCAAGGTATGTTTATGATTTAAAACTTTTTTGAAATCAATAAAATTTCTTGGATTTTAGACAATGGATTTGTAACTTGTTTTTATAATTCTTTGCGGGGGTTTAAGAGCCGAAGACATATGGTGGAGGGTGAAATGAGGCTTCATGTTGCTAATTGATATATTGTAGATGCAACTGCGGGTGGAGACTCTTACATGAATTTGCCTAGTGGATTTGATTTAGTTTTAAACAATTGCTATTATGTAGAGAACTTTATTTTCGGAATTATATTTATTTCTTGATTGTCTGGGATAGGTTATGGTTTTCAGTTTAAAAAGGATACATTGAATATTGTGTTTGATGGAAATAGTATTTGTAATGGAGCTTAGACAATGGCATTTATGTACTTATTAATCATATCTGTGTTGTGAGAATATTTCTATTAATGTTAATATAGTTATATATGGCACTATAGGCTAGGTCATATATGTAACAAAAGACTATACAAACTAGAAACCAAAGGTTTTTCTTATCGTCACTTAATTATGAATCATTTGACACCTATGAGTTATGTCCCAAAGGAAAAATGATTAAGCACCCCATTAGTGGGAGCAATAAGAGAGTTAATGAACTTTTGGGGCTCATACATTCTGATGCATATGGCACAATTCTTGTAGTGATAAAGGATAATTCAATTTACTTTGTAAATTTTACTAATGATTTTTCAATACTAGGATATGTATCTCAAGCATAAATCTGACGTCCATGAGAAATTAAAAGAGTATAAGAACTAGGTAGAAAATCAAATGGACCATAACGTCAAAATACTTTGATATGGTTCATTCCATGAGGACTAAAGTTGAGTTACCTCTTTCCTACTGGAGATATGTGCCGCGGTGCATATATAAAATTTGGCACTTGCTAAATCTATGTCTAGGATCCTATATAAGATATGGCATGGAAAAAAATCTCACCAAAAGCATTTGAAGGTGTAGGTTTGTCTATCCATCATTATGAATGTTGGCCCCAACAAACTTGAGGAAAGATCAACTTTGTGTAAACTTATAGGATATCCCAAGAATTCCATATGATATATTTTCTATACAAGGAAAAAGGTTTATTGTCTCTCAACAACCTATCTTTTTAGAAAATGAATTTATATCAAAAGATATTAACTACAAAATTGTAGACTTGTAAGAAATCCAAGAAGTTAATGTAGGGGCTGAACCAACAGAAGATCAAATCCATCATTACATGATAACATGCAAATTACTTGATCTAGTAGGGAATCTAGCACACCAGAGGGATACTATGATTTTCTTGTGAATGGAAAGAATGAGGACTAAATCTTAGAAGATGACACTCCTCACTCATTCCAGCAGGCACTACGGAGTAAATACTCCACACTGTAGTTTGACGCTACGATATCTGAGATGAATTCTATGTATGACAACATTGTACAGACTTTGGCTGACCTACCCAAAGCGAAAAAACATAGATTATGGTAGATTATTAAGAAAAAACTTAATGCAAATGGATAGGTAGAGACGTATAAGGCATGACTAGTTGCAAAAGTGTTTTGTCAAATTCAAGGTGTTGATTATGAGGAAACGTTTTCACCCGAAGCCATGATTAAGTCTATTCACAAAATGCTTTCTGTCGAGCGCATTCTATAGCTACGCAATATGGAAAATGGATAAAACCACATTTTTAAATGGTGATTTAGCAAAGACTGTTTACGTGTCACGGGCCAAGGGATTCGAGGTCAGTGGGAGTGAGGCAAGGTTAGTAAATTGTTAAGATCGATTTATGATGTTAAAAAGCTCCAAGAGGTTTGAATAAGTATTTTGATAAAGTAATTAAATTGTTTGGTTTTTATCAGAATAAAAAAGCAGCATGCACATATTGGAAAGAACAAGGTAGTGATATAGTCTTCTTAGTCCTATATGTTGATGATTTACTATCGTTTAGTGATGACATTATGCTGTTTCAATCGTTGAAAGAATGGTTATCCCAAATCGTTTACATTAGAGATTCTGAAGAAGAAGCCTATCAGTATGAAGATCTACAAAAATATATCTAAGAGATTGTTGGGATTGTCTTAATTATTGTAGATAGTTACCATACTGAAAATGTTCAATATGGAGAATTCCAAGCGTGGAAATATTCCGATGCAATTTGGAATCGGCCTTTCTAAGAAGAATGAACCTCGTACCAATGAGGATAAGAAGCGTATGAAAAGATACTATATGCATCTAAAATTGGTTCCATAATGTAAGTTATGCTATGTACCATTCCAGGTGTGGCTTATGCATTGCGATGTGTAAGCCGATGCAAGTCCAATCTTAGCAAGAAGCATTGAATTACTATAAAATGTATACTTCAGTATTTATGAAATATTAAGGGTTTATTCCTTTTATATGGGAATAAAGACCTTGTTATGGAATGTTGTGCTAATTTCCAGCTTTTGTAATGATATCAAGTGATAGAAATCTACATCTGGTTGTGTTTTTACATTAAATGGTGGGGTTATTAGTTGGAAATGTTCCAACCAAGGAACAATAGCCGGTTCAATGGTAGAGGTCGAATACTTTACCCGTAATGAAATTGTAAAAGGAGTAGTGTGGATTCATAAATATATGGTTGAGCTACGAGTGTTTTCGAACATTGAGAATCTAATGAAATTTTTTCATGACAAATGCTGCGATTCATATCACAAAAGAACCAAGAGCTCACAAGAAATCAATGAACATTCCTCGTTACTTCTTAGAGAGTTCATTGCTAATATAGAAGTTCTAATTGAAAAGTACATACCAATATTAACATAGCAAATCCATTTGTGAAAGGATTGGCTTATTCAGTTCTTGACAAACTGATCAAAGGATTGAGATTTTGTTATTTTGTTGTAATTATTAACTTTATAATCAAATTTTTTTCAAAATAAAAGGAGTTTTCTTTCTATTATATACTTTTCATATCGAGTTATGTTAACTAATTATTAATTATAAGTATACTATACAAAAATTTCTTAAATGATATGTTATATGATTGAATTAGAAAGATCATGAGAAATTTACCACATTGAACATAATATATTATTTTAAATGTTTCTAGTCAAGATGTTTCAAGATAGGATAATGATATATCTATTGAGGCTAAAGTAGTACCACTCCATAAATGTTAGTCAATGTATTAATCATGGCTACCGTAGGACACCAAGAGGGTACGTACTAATAGTTATTGGATAACTATAGAATGACCCACTCAAAAGTTTTCTATTGATTATATAACTAAGTTCAAATAGATAATCTCGAAGTGACAGGATTTCGGAGTTCCTTGACTTAAGAATAGTGTTGAACTTCACGGTGGATACTCCATTTTGATTGTAATTAAATTGTGGTATGACATTCATAGAATGAGCATAATTAGGTTTAAGTTGAAGCATTGGGAGTAAAATACTATTCGATAAATAATTCGTCTCCTCGGTGATATGAAGTTAATGTCACAGCCAACTGTAGAAAACTCAAAGCCATAGTTTATGGCTAGAGCGGTATGGTTAATAATAATTATTATGATTGAATCAAGGATTACGTGTTTGGACTAAACAAGTATAAAGTGGACGATATTGAATTTTGGACCAAAATCCAAATTCCATAAACCTAACGTGATATATTTTTGATGAAGAAAATTGGTATAAATAATAATTACAATTAGATACTGCTTAAAATATTAAAATTGGATTTTACCAAAAAAATGAGTAATTAATAAATTGGGCTATATTGTCACACCATTAGCTAAGGCAACATGTTGAATTGTTTGATATTAATCGCTGAATAAATTTGCACGTTTGAGTCGCATAACCGTAATGAAAACTACTCTAAAATACCACAAGATTTAATTAATTTATAGCTGTTATAAATTAATTAATATGTAAGAAATATTAATTATTAAACTTTATTTTCTGTTTGAGTTCCATTAGTATTTACTAAAGTGGATATATAAAAGTTATATATGTACATATTGATAAACAATATAGATAAATATTTAAGTTTGATTTAAATTATATAACTACTAAATAGGTTCAGAAATTATTTAAAGGCCCATAAAGGCTTTATGATAGCCAGCCATTGGAGATAAGAGGAGGGTGTCCATGTGTTCAAACATTAACTTGAAATCACAAATAAAGACTGAGTAAAGAAAGGAGAAAAGAACTCTACTTTTTCATCTACCTATATTCCTACTTAAACACCTTATTCTCATTTAATTTTGAACCCTCACACCCGAAACTAGATGCAAGCATCAATAATAATAGCCATTCATTTCCAAACAATATTCAAAACAAAACCAATTAAAGAAAAGATGGTATTCATCTCCAGATTATTTCACTTTTCGAAGTTGGTTCGATTAGATCGAGGAGTTGTTTCATTCATTCAGGGTGCAAATCAAAGACACCTTGTTTTGGTAATCTTTCAATCTCAATGTTAAATATTATTATATATGTTGATTAGTATGTTCATGCCGATTAAATCCCAATAATTATGACATATTTATATATATATACCTTTTGTTGTCCAATTTAACGTGTATATACTAAATTGTTTTAAATAAAAATATATTCAACATCATCTGTATATTAACATGATTTGACACACACACACACACACACATATATATATATATATAGTATTTTCAAACTTCAAGACCAAATTCAAATAATATATATATTATATATATTATAATTGTTTAAAATTATATTATAAACTTATATACTTTTGACCTACACAAAAATAATTTTATTATAATATATTTTCATGGAATTGTTATTTAATATATTTTGAAATTATTTGGGATGTATTAATATATATACACATTTATTTTAGAAAAACAAATCCATGTGGATTTGATTTTTTTAATTTTTATAGTCTAATATATATATATATATATATATATATATATATATGACACCAAATTTATAAATGGGTTTAATTATATAAAATTGATTACTAGTATGTTTGTGTATGCATATATGATCGAATATAATATATATATATAGTGTATACATACCAAAATTTTATCAATGGGTATTTAAGTAAGGTTACAGATCCGAGTTTGAATTTCCTAAGTAAAAATTAGATTTTAAAAAATCATTTTAACCTCAAAACATATTGAATTAGTCAAAAAATGATTTTGAGACATATTTGAAATTTTATTATTTGTTATAATTTCAAAATTGTTTTATAATATATATAAAAGCACTAAATTAAAACCATGGAAAACATAGGCATATATAAAGGGACAATGGGTCCATCGTGGTGTAAATACCAATACCTATAAACGCACACATCAAATATGTACATTATCTATATATTGCATGTGCACTATATATATATAAGTGTATTTTATGTACTTATAACATATAACTAATATAAATTAAGTAAAACCTTTTATAAACAAATTAAATAAATATATTATATAAAATATTTTAGAATAGATTCAAAGTCAATTAAACATCATAGGTTGAATAAAGATCCAAAATGGTAAAAAAATTGAAATTCACCCATTTAATCCATTATGACCCGACCCAGTTACTTCAATATCAACCCAAAATTTTCCAAATCTTGGCTTGGGAATTTTGGCACATTCCTAAATGGAGGTAATCCTATGTCAAAGCTTTAGAAGCCTATAATGAACCTTGAGTCAATTTAAGTTTGAGCTGAATTTTCGAGAGTCGTCACTTTTTCATCACAAGTCCAAATTCGATGTGGTTTGGACCATTAAGCTAGAGTTCCAAGAGGTATATATCTAAATAATTTTGTGACATTTTAAGGACTTTAGGTTTTGAACAGATGGAATGATGAACAATTTTCTGAAAGATGAAATGAACCCTTTTAGAGCAAAAGTGAGAATGGATAAGTTAGCGTGGGTAAATTGAAACTACAATAGGATAATATGAGCTAAAGTTAACTAAGATATGTCCTTAGGTAAGAGTGCCAATGAGTTTATACCATGCGAGAGTTCTAACATAACATTAATGACAAAAGGGTTGTAGTTACAAGGGGAGATAAATACTGTGACAGCCATGTTTCCTACAATCATAGTTCTGTATAGAGAAAAATAATTTTAATTGGATAGAGTTGAAGATTCAAGAGAAATAATGCAATCCAAGATTAACTAAAGCAGGCCTGCCACATGACCATTCATATAGGGATGGATATGGGTTCTTATATACATATATACACCGGGTTTATATATTAATTTTGGCAGACAAGTCATTCACGCCAGACTGTTGTGTTGTCCAAAGTTATTTACATTGTTACTTTCCTATAACTCTGGGATACTTCTATAGATAGAATGAGAGAAAGGTTATGTTTTGCATAATAGCCGATGGAGATAGGAAGGTGGCTTACAAATTAGCTATTCCAGTGGAGCTCTATTACATATGTAATATGATGTGTAATGTTTCGCATAGTCAACACCAATTTATATTACTAAGGATATTTTATTATATATTGAGAGATATTGACTTTTTTTATTTTCTATATGGTCGTTTAGGAGATTTTATACTCTTATAGCTTAAAGTTTATTTATGAGTACTTTGTTTTAATCACATTATTGTCTTGCCTATTTTATATCTGTGTCCTAATATAGTTTAGTTATGGGTTGTAGGACTGTCCATGGACCAAGAGCTTGGCAGTATAGTGTAACGACTTGGAATTTTATCACTTTAATTTGTTAGTATTTGATTTATTTTAAATATTCATTTATGGGTTTTAATAATAAATGATCCTATTTAAAAAATTGAACTAATGATGGGAAATTCATTTTTAAATTCTATACATATAAAAAAGTAGTTCGATGAAAAGAAAAAAATATGATCGAAGCCCCTTTTTGGATTTTCAATTTTTTATCAAAAGACAAGTTGTTAGGAAGTTGTTAAGCATTTTGGTATAAAGTAAACAACATTTTAAATGTTCGAAACTTTTTAATTTGAAAAGATCGAAAAATAAATAATGATGATGATGATGATTTATAAAGTATAATAATTTATATTTGAAATGGAAGTGATGGATGGGAAATCTAAATATGCCTTGAGTGCAAAAATGAATTAAGTACATAAACCACCCTAGTAACCACCATCTTCCTATGGGTGACTTATTGAAATGATGCGAGAGTTGAATTTTTTTAATTAAGGGGTAGTTTTGGTAGTTAGCATTTTCTTTTTTACTTTATTTATTCCATCTTACGCACATATACACACACATCTATCCATCTTATTTTTCCTATTCCATCTCTATTATGCTATGCCTCATTTTCTTTTTGTATTTTGAACTTACTTTTCTTTACCGACTTCACTATTTTGTCCTCCCTTTGCTTTTCCAGCAAACAAAATTTGGAAGCCATATTTAAAATTTCAAAATCAAATCCACCACTTAATTAAAAATAATGAAATAAAAATTTATCGAGTTTGTCATTGCAAGTTCTTCCTTTTAGTATGGGTTTTGAAGAGTTCCTTTGTGTTTGGAAAGCTCGACCTACGCATGGTTGTACATGATGAGCTAGGTTTTTTTTCTTCTTAAGGTTATGGTTGGAGATGGAGGATTTGGAGGTCGGTGTGGGCTTAGTGAAGTTGAGAGACGCTCGGAGTGTCGTTTTTGTGAAGTTCAATTGCATATTGCAAAGTGTGACATTAGCCATGTCGCGTTGAACCTCCCAGGTCGCAATCATCAATGGTGCATCGATCTTGGCATGGATGGGTGCACCGGTTCGAGGTCGGCCGGCGAAGTGTGCGAATGCTCTTGGATCAACGATTGGCTGACGAGGTTGCATGTGCACATGCACGTCATGCATGATGATGAGGTCATAGGCTTTTCAAAAGTGAAGATGGAGGGAGGAGATGATGTTGTTACATTTAGGTCAGTTGTTTGCTTTATGGGCTCGATCTTTGCTTTAGTGGGTGAGAAAGTTTGAATATTTATATGTTTTAAAATTTGTTAAGTAAATGTGTTAAGTTATAAATGTGATATTTTTCTCGTTTGAAATCTGATTGTCATGCGGATTTTTACATTGGACTCGTATTGATGAGTACAACATGGTATGTAATTTGTTGGTAGATTTGGGATGTTTAAAAATTATGATATAATAACACAAATAGAATTTAATTATGTTATTTTGAATAATAATATCGTTAAATTTATCATACCTTATATATGATATCTATTTGGCCAAATAAAACACCATTAGGTTAAATTGAATTGAATAGACTATTGTCGACACCCGTTGGCATGATAAATTCTCGTTCTATAGTTGCTAGGTAAAAAGTTGTTTGATGAGACTAATTAATATGTGGATTAATTAATGTGGATTAAATGATGAATTAACTATTGATTGTTAATTGCTAAGTACCAGAAACTTGGTAGCCTGCTCATATTGAATACGACATTAACATATGAACCCCTTTGAGATATGAGAACAAATAGTAGCATGACTAAGTACTCTGTAGTTTCTAAGCCTCAAAATCGGAAACGATGCTTAAAGTTTACTAATTTCTTAATTGGAATTGTTTACTAGTTAATTATATTTTATTTCATAATGGTTTAGAGTTAATTATATTTTATTTAAAATTGTTTAAAAGTTAATTATTATTTTGTTAATGATATTTTAATGTTAATTATATATAATCAAGGTTGTTTTTTAAAGTTTGTTATATTATTTTAATTAATATGGTTTAAGTTAATTAATTATTTAATTAATGTTATTAAGGTAGGTTAATTAATTAATAATGATGTTTTTGTTAACTAATTATTTAACTAATGGTGTTTATAGATAATTAATTATTATAATTAATGATGTCTAAAGTTAAACAATGATTTAATTAATTGGATTTAAGTCGATAAAGTGATTTGTTTGAAAGTGTGTATAACTAATATTTATAAACAAGGAAAAGAAGTTTTGATAGTTATTTGATTATAAAACAAGCTTTAAATGTTATGGTCCATATAGTGTTAGTCGCCATTGATGCATTTTTGAAACTTTATGATTTATGTATAGTATAAAGGCGATCTTCCTTAGATATTTGGAACTTCTTTCAATTATTATTTAGAAAAGTCATAAAATCAGTTTAAGGAGGGTTTGAATAATTAATATATGTTAATAATTATTTAGTAATTGTTTTTAAGAACTGTTTCGAACAGCATGAAGGAGATTTATAGATAAATATAAGATTTATTAAAGGAGTTATAAAAATATATTTATAAATGTCAGTTACGGAAGGAAGTTTTATAAATATTAAAGAAACTTATAAATGGGAGAATTACAAAGGAAAGGAGTTTGTAAATATTAAGGAGATTTATGAAAAGGGTTTCATTTAAAGGACAAAGGATTTGGATTTATAGCAAGCAACGTTTAAAATGGCCTTTGTTTTGTTGACCATTTAATACGATTTTGAAAAAGGAAATCTTTCGTAACCGGTTTGTAAATAACTTATATCGTTGGGATAAGTATGTAAACCTTCTCTAACTATTGGATGGAATTTAAGAGGTTTGTGAAAAATAACTTTTCAAATGATATTTTGAATGAAAGATTTGAAAGTGTTTTGATTAATGAAATGTTAATTAAAGATATTTTGAATGAAAGATTTGAAATTGTTTTAATTAATGAAATGTTAATTAAAGAGGATAGGTTTTACTACTGAGCCTAATTGAGTTAGTTTCCTATCAAATTAATCCCTGGTTGTTGTTTTTTATTTGATAGTTAAATAACCGACTATCAAATCTTAGTCTAAGTGATCCTTCTTAATTTTGAGGGTATAGAAACTCTCTTTCCATACTTAACACTGAAGGATATAACTTTAGAAATATCTAGGAGAAACACGTGAGTTGTATGGCATAGTCATCTTCGATGATGTTGTATTATGCGTATAAATCTTACTCTGTTCTCTTAGGACAAATGATTGGGAGAACCATCCACATACACGGTTAGGGGGTGGTCCCCACTACTATGTATTGTCTGGATACTTTTAAAAGAAGTAGAGTTGAGTTTACTAGAAAATCATCGATCGGTTTTGGAGTGCCCGGTAAGTTGGGGAGTGTACTTATTTGAGATAAATCGAAACCATAACCACTCCAAAACAATATACATGTTCTTTGCTTTGGAGGAATTTCCTGATCTATTGAGATGTAGAGATCCATATGTGATTTCGAGACCCATTGAGGTATGGGAATCCATGTATTATTCTGTGATCTATTGAGACAAGGAATTCACGTATGATTCCAAGACTTGTTAAGGTATGAGAATCCATATGGGTTCTGAGATCTATTCAAGTGGCAACTCATATGCTAGAATGCCGAATGCAGCCTCATCAGTGATAATTATTAAAACTAGAGATAGAAGGCATAACTAATAGTTTGGAAAACCCATATAATGCACGCGACTTCTTCTTAGAGAAACTTACATGGACTTGCATGTGGGAGCGATGCAGTCGGTCTTTGTGAGACCAACTACGTTTTTTCCTATGTACATCACTAAGGATGTATGATTATTTAGATGGATATCTCTAACCCTTATGCAAGAGGACCATCTCTAGAGTTTTCGAGGGACCCTCCGTAGAATCCTACAGAATTAGCGAATGTGCTTTAGCGGTTTTTGATTGTATACCTATTATTGTTGTGATGTACACTCACAGGCGTCACAACTGCTTGATTATTATATTTTCAACCCTAGATATTATTATAATACCATTGGATTTTTAATAGAAATGTTTTGGTTATCATAAGATAAAAACCCATCTATGTTTATGTGCGGCGTGGTCTTATAAAATATCTTTATTTCAAAAGGTTTTATAACATTAAGTAATCCATTTGATTGTGTTGCTTATGCTGGTTTTACCAGACTGACCCAGGCATTGTTTTCCTATAATTCTCGGGTCAATCCAAGCATATTTTCCAAATTTAGCTCAACTTTGGAGCTTTCAAGAGACAAGTTGGATCCTCCGAGACGTATTTACGTAATTCTTTATTTCCTTTGCATTGTGATTATTCTTGTTGAATTTATCGGCAATTGTGAGGACATATTATTATAACTGTCCAAGGCCGATGATAGGATAATTGTACTATGATTAATGTATGTATATTAAAGTTTGGTTTTTTGTTTGTAAAGATCATTGGTATATTATATGTTACTCATCACGTTTTGTCAGATTATGTTCTGAATTTTCTTTTTTTCACCCCAATGATCTATCATTCGACAGTTGGATGTTTAGCGCATGAATACTGTGGATGTATTAATGTCGACTTCTGGTGGTAGAAAAGCGAGTTGTTGCATATAAAGGATCCATATATAGGCACTGAACATGGATAGAGCTTCAACTGATATTAGAGCTTAGGTTTAATGAGTACCAGAGCTTTGGGTAAAGGACTTCTGGTGTTAAAACTATATAAATCAGCACTATACACGCACAATAATTGATGGTCTTTTCCGAAAGCAAGTGCCTAATCATTTTTACTATATATAGAAAAATTGAACAAGAGAGGTACTTGAGCTAATGCGTAAGAAATGTGGCAACAAATAAGGAGGAAAGTGAGATGAGGGTAATAGGAGGTTAACATGTGATCTATGTTCGTCCAATATATCTTGGACTTGATCCAAAATGATATAATTGTACAATTAACTCTTATTTAAGAATCACAATCGAAATGAAAATATGTCTATCTAGTTTCAGTTTCTATTATGTGTGCATATGTTTATAAATGAATGTCGATGACAACATTTTATTTTATATATAGTAAGAAATCACTAAAAGTGAATATTTAACCAATTACTATTACACTATGTTCTTATTAATGGGTAATAAACATATGTATATAAATACTTACCTTAAATGTTCATATTCAAGGTGGCTGAAGAAATCGACATCGATTCACCCACGAGGCTAGTATTATTGGGTCCAAGCGGTCTAAATAAAGAGCAAAATGGTTAAATTACACAACAATTCGTTATTCGAATCTAAATAGGCCTATATAATCCATTATCTTGCATTAGATTCAATCTTATTATTAACTGAAATCATATTTTATTTAAAGTTGTTTGTATTTGTTAATTAGTTACATTAATTAATTTGAGTAAATATTTATTTAAATGTATCATGTATACATACAATGATACAACAGTATAACAAATGAAGTGTAAACATATATATACATATTTAGATATTAGGACACACACACGTACACACACAGATATGTGTGTGTGTGTGTGTGCGCGCGCGCGCGTGTGTTTGTTGTACTTACATACGCATATGACAATTGATATGAATACCAGGAATATAAATGTCTATGTATATGTATGTGTGTTTAATTTTACTATAATATAACTTTCAAAGAAAAATTATACTATAATATGTGTATATTGTTTGTATAAAAATATATATGGTACTATATATATAGTTTAGATGCGCACGCACACATATATCTAATATCTATAATGCCACTTATGCGCGCGCACACGCGCACGCGCGCACACATACATATATATGGAGAGAAAAAACACACACACACACACACAAATATATATATATATATATATATATATATATATATATATATATATATAATAGTTAGATATCTATAAAACTAGAGAATAATTAGCGTATAAATAAAGATAGAAATAAATATAAATTAGATTTAAATCTAATTATATCTATACAAAAGGTGGTACTTTAGGTGATTCCAACTTCTTCTTATACAAACACTAGTTCGTAATATTTTCAATATCTATACAAAAGAATTTATACTTGTTCATAATCCAAGTACCTAAGCATTAATTTTAACAATCTAAAACACGTACATGTAAACAAGGTTATTATAATGCATTACCACTTCTAATATATTGCTCCGATAGCATGATAAATTTTTAAAACATTTTATATGTGTGTGTGTGTGTGTATGTACATAGTAGTTTAAATTTCATATACATATATTTGACCAAACAATATTGAATATATTGGTTTGAAAGCAAAATTAACTTAATCAAAAGATTGAACTTAACATTGATTTATAATTTTGGATAACATAAAGATAAATGTACTTAAATATATATAGTTCACTTAACCGAAAACCTTATCCATAACTGTAAGTAAACTAAATTATGAAAACATATATAGATTTTATTATAGCAAATTAATTATACATTAACAAATTTTAGGTCATTTGAATGGTTGCAATATAAAAAAATTAAGCTACACACAAATTGATTTTATGGTTATACGATGAAATATAAAAGATTTTAGATTAATTTTGATAAGCGAAAAATTCAATACACATATATGTGAATTTGGCTTGGGTTGAACATCGTGAATGAAAAAAATAAAAGGAAATAAACCTAAAAGAGTCTTTTCTTTTGCAACATTCCTTGGATCAACAGACAAACATTTTTAGAATTTTATTTATTTGAATTGATTTTGGATGAAAAGACGAAAAAAATTAAGCCATAAGGGAAAAGGATATGAGGCGACGATGGGAAAAAGGAGCAAAAATTGAACATAAAAGAAATGAAATCAGTGGTTCTATTGTAATAAATAGAAAGAAACATTTTCAATTCTCCATATGAAAACCTCCTCTCTTTGATTCTCATTCATGCCATTTCATCCCCTATCAAGTATAGCTGGCCGCTCTTTCCCTTAATTGGAGGAAAGTTTCCAAAAGTCCAATAGTTTATCTACATAATTTCTTTCGAACATGGTGTTGACTTTGTCAAGGAAAATATGATCTTTTCTTTGTAGTGGTAATTTTTTCCAATGGTGCAATTATCCAGCATTATATATATATATATATATATATATATATATATATGTTAACGAAAAAATTTAAACGCTAACACCCTGGTGTATAAGATGTGATTGTGAAAGCACCACCCGTTTGTACGGGAAACAGAAATAAGCAGAAAGTATGTAGAAAAACGGTAAGAGACACAGTATTTATAGTGGTTCGGCTTATAATCCAGCCTACGTCCACTTTAATCTTTTTATCACTAGTTTGATTACAATTCTTTACAAGATCTTTCAATTACAACACACTTCAAGTGATAGGGTATGTGAAACAAGTAGCTCAAGCTTTGATGTTGACAATCATCTTCAAATCCATGGTGAATGTGGATGATTCCTTCATGGAGTTCCTTTAGAAGTTTGTTGGATCTAAAAAGCTTTGAAGTCGTCTGGAATTCGGCAGAGTAACGGCGCTTGAAGAGAATGAGCCCAAAGGTCCCCTTCATGTTGAAGGTAGGGTGGTATTTATAGGCAAAGATTAGGCTCGGTCTTAACTCCTCACCGACCCAGTTAAGTCGCAGCCGGCTTATAGGAGCTCTGATATGGTCAAGCTGTGTTGATCCTTCTTCGCTGAATTTGCACAAGTCCAAAGTCGTTACCGGGTCAAGCTAGGTCGCGACCGACTTATCTTATCCCTTCGCCGATCTAACGAGTCAAGCCCTACGACTTAATGGAAACAAGCTAGGTCGCTACCGAGTTAGTATGTCACATGCTAAACTGCCCCGCTACTCCATCCTTTACACCCTTAGATCGGTTACGACTTACTATAAGTCGGTAAAGTCCTCGAGTTGCTAGATCGGAGCATACACTAGGTCGGCTTCCATACTAGGTCGGAACTTTCCTTAGGTCGGCATAGCCTCGTTAGACCGGCATCCCTTCAAGCCTTAGGTCGGAATTTCTTCATGCCTTAGGTCGGTATTTCTTCATGCCTTAGGTCGGTATCTATGGGAAAGCATTGGATCGGCGCGTTTCTTAACTAATTAGGTCGGCACCGAACTAAGTCGGCCACCTTGTTAATTGGTTAGGTCGGCAAAGTCTTTGGGTTGTTAGGTCGGCAACTCTTCTGAGTCGGCATCTCTTGAGTCGGCGCCATCTCCACGTACTAGACCTGCTGAGTCGTAACCGAGATAGGGTTAACATTTGCCCCTCGAAGTATACGCCTTAGGCTTAAGTCGTGTGCTTCGAAACATCTCTTATCTCGGCCCTTCACTGAGTCGGCACGTTATTAGATCGGGCACGGTCCAAATGTTAAGCCGGCGAATTGCCGCTTCAGTTCCTTTCACTACGAGGTATAAATCATATCCCCTTCTTCTTTCTCATTACCTGCTCTCTTAACTCCGCCATTAAAATTCTCTTGAGTTCTTTAAGGCGATTCCATCCTACCTGATCACCAGCAATTCCTACTATTCAGAGCGTAAGTGAATCCGTCCCCTTCTCGATCATAGATTGCTATTGGTTCATGAATTCTGTCACTTGAATACGAATTGTCTCTTCGCGCAACGTTCCATCACGAATCTCACTATACCTGTAGTCGATGAAGTTTAGGTTACTCGATTTTGGCTTCAGATGATCGTTGAGATGATGAAGAAGGTTTTATCACTCAGGTTCAATGATCTCTGAAGGCAGAGCAACGGACTTATGCGATTTGGAGCTGTTTTATTGGATGATCCGATAGCTTGAATGAAAGGCTGCTGTTGAAGAAATGGCTATTGGGTTATCGGGTTTAATGCTATGGGATGTTGGCTCGAAGGCGAGTTAGTGGGTTTAGGTGGCTTAGCCTTCGACCGATCTAGCTCTTACACGACCTTAAATCGTGGTTGAGATAATGCTTGAAAGAATCTCGCCGACCTAAACATTAAAGCTTAGATCGTGACCGAGTTAAGACTTGGAGGAATTCCTGCCTTTCGACTTGGAGCTTGCCTTCTTATCTCCCCCGTGCGAACTAGAGGAAATGAGTCGCCAAGCTGAACCACCTAGATTTTGACCCGTTACCGACTCAGTCTTATCTCGCATGAGAATTTTTGAATCGTAGCCGAGCTAACACTTGGGCTCTGGACGTATTGACACTTAGAAACATAGGCCTTCTTCAAGTATTTTAACCCGGACTACCGAACTAAATTGAATAAACCTTGAACCGGGATTAAGATTTGAAATGCCCCAACTTTAAATTTGTTTGAATGTCATTGTGTCACTTCACATATCATTCTCACTTTTGAGTTGTAAACCTGTTGATAATAACATACAAACAAAGAAAACCAAGGCGCACATACTGCCATTGACTGCCCATATCAAATGACAGATTAGTTAAGACAAGATAAGAGATATGAACATATTGCATGAAATGTTGTAAATTAATTGACTAAAGTAGAATATTAATGCAAAGTATCAACAATTTGAACTGATTTGTTTGCATCAACATTGTATTTGCATATTCAAACTCAAAACAAAGATTCCTGGTTTTTATAACTAACAAATGTTTGCTAGGTTTTATTCCAGTTACCTTTGCTTATTGTTTGATTGATACTTGTACAACACTTCACACACTTTAGGAAACGTGCACCTTCATGTTTGAATATCCAATTGCTTGTGTAGAATGACTTCCCATCAAGGAGAAGAAGCAGCAAGTCAAGAAGAAGAAACTTTCCCGATAGCTGTTCCTATAGAGAATCCTTCGGAAAGAACTTCGACTATTCTATCTTCGAGAACATTTATTCAGTTGCGTACTCAATTCGGCTTTGCTGAAGATGATGTCATATTTCCTGGACCGAATGATACTGCTGACAGACCTCCCTATGGTTTTGTCGCGGTTAATCGTCAAATGTGCTTAAGTGGGGCGATCCCACCTTTCAATGACTTTCTTCGAATTCTTCTTCTTCGGATGTCAATTTCTCCGTTCCAACTTCATCCTAATGGTTACGCTATCTTGATGGGGTTGGGTGTTTTGTTCAGAAGAAATCTTGACCGACTGCCGAGCTTCGAAGAAATTCGCTACTTATGCTCGTTTGCAAAGAGCAAAGACCATCCTTCTCTTATCATTGTGAGAAGTGCAAGAAACCGCAAGCTCATTCTTGATCTTACTGAAAGTGTCCATGGATTTTTAAACCAATTTTTCTTTGCCCGCAGTCCCCCAGAGTTTTATGCTTCTTGGAGAGTAGGAAGTAAGATCATTTATTTCCGTCTTTCCACTTTCTTTCTTAACTCTTTTCGGGGTCCAAATTGCTAATCTCATTCTTTGCTTTTTTCAGCACTTCCCCTTCCCTCTAGAGATCCGATACATAGGCAGACTTTTGATAGACTGAGCGCTGTAGCCGCAGAAGAGAGAAGTATCAAGTTTCTACTAAGCGACGAATTTCTACATCAATACGAACTTCTCCACCCTTCTCGCTATACTCAGCTTTGTGAAGCTCCGACTGAAGTTCCCGATTCCCCGACTGAAGCATCGGATGCCCCCGTTACTATCGAACAACCCTCATCAAAAGAGTCTAACATCGAAGCTTCATTGGTGAAATGTTCCACCCCTACCGACATTATGGGGTCATCTAGTAAGACGGCACTTGCCCCGATTGAGGAAGAAGAAGAACCTTCACAGCCTCTCGGGGGATTAGCTGATGTAGGAACTGAGAAAACAAGTCTCACCGAGCATGATGGTGACGATGTTTATGATGGGTTGAGCGACATAATAGTGACCTCACAGGAGCTTTTTAGAGATGACGTGTCTAAAACTATCTCTCCTATAGTTGAGGCGACGTCCCTTCTTCGACTAACACCAACACAAACACCAACTCCTCATACCCAAGCTATCATCACCTCTACACTAATGAGTGGTTTGTAGCTTAATGCGCGTAGCTTGCACATCACACAACACTTAGGATTTTTTGGCATTTGTTCACATTTAACTTCTTTTCTCCGGAAGTTTCTAAGACTTGCTATTTTTGCCTTTTCAGATTCCTCTATGGGGCGCAGCGGCAGCGGTTCTTATTACAAAGACTTTCGACGCTATGGAGGGCGTGGCAGCTATGATTACAAGCAATACTATACCGATCCCAGAGAGACCAATGAGCAGAGAGCTGCGCGAAAAGCTGAAGAGAGGAGAAGGTATGAAGAACGTCATGAGGGAGCGGGCACGCGACATGAATCTTTCCCAAGGGATGATGATTCCCATAAACGTAAAACGCACGATGATAGGGGGAAGAGCCATATTGAGGATTCGAGAAAGCGGACCAAACTTGGCGAGGAGCACGTGCCCGTGACATCTGAGAGACCTGGTGCCTCAGTTTCTATTGACATCCCTTCCAAATCTCCTGCTCTTGAAGGAAGTGCCATCCAAACACTTCTCAACAGGCCTTCATACCATGTTGAAAGGGGCCCCCCGACTTTGCAGAGCCGATTCCCGAACTGGTGTTTGAGGGGGGTACGCTTCGACCTTGATTTGGTCCCCATCGACAAAGAAGCTATGTACAGAAATCTCGATGCTGTCAAGCTTGATATCGATAGAATGTCTGGATGGCAAAAGCTGGTTGATGAACTTCAAAGAGTTAATCGGGCTAACATCGAAGCAATGCTGACCATGGAAAATGACAAATCAGAATGGCAGAAGATTCTTGATCAACACAACACTGAGATGAAGGAGATAGCCGAATACAATGAAAAACTCGAAGCTGAAGTAAAGCAGCTCAAAGATGATCTTGCCTCTTCTACTAATACTTACACCCAAAGAGAAGAGGTATTGCAAAAACAAGTGCGAGATGCGCACGCCAGCCAGAGGGACGCTGAAGCTAAAGCTGAGAGGTTGGAACAAGCTGTAGAGAACCACCGCACTGATGTCACCCAGCTGCAGAATAAACTGAGCGCCCGGGACATGGAGATTGAAGCGCTAAAAGCCCAACTTGCTCAGACCGAAAAAGATCGAGATGAGGCCATGGCTGGCAAAATTGCAGCCGAAGAAACTGCTCAGACCATGGAAAACGATATCAATTCGACTTTATTCGATTTTTATTTACATTGTGTCTTGGGACGCGGCAGCCTCTCTTTTCTTGGTCCTAAGTATGAAATCACCCTGGCCGAGGTGTGGGAAGCTGCTCTTAACATGTTTAAAGACGCCGGGTATGGCGATGAAGATTTTGAGGCGCGTTACCTGGATGAGGGAGCTCGCGCTGCTCTTGCGAAGGGGCGAGAACAACTTGCCAGGATGAGAACTGGAATGGCGGAAGAGGAATGTTCTGGAAAGGAATTAACGCTTATTTCCTCTGTCCATCCTCCAGTTTCTCCTGTGGTTGACATCACGGGTTCTAGCTCCTCTACTCCGCCTGCAACTAAGACAGTAACTGAAACTACAAGTGCACAAGGCGGGGATGAAGGTGGTGAAAGCAACGAAGCACAGCGATATGAAATCAGCCTCAGAGATCCAACTACCCCAGGTAAACTTGACACCGGACCAGCTCAAGTGGTGAACTGCTCGTTCGCTCCTTGTGAACTTGACGATCTTCTTGATTATTTTTCAAATGTCAATGAATTCCCGACTTTTGATGAGCCGTCATCCCCTCTCTTTTCGAAAGATACTGATATTTTAAGTTTTTTCTCCTTTGTAGAGAAAGCACCGAGTCAAACTCAAGCTTCTTCTCCCCCGGTGATCCTTCCTCCATCTCTTCAAGTGGCGCCTCCTTCTGCTTCGCAACCTGGGTCACAAGAAGAACAAATAGAAGCTCTCCATGGCCTGGATGATCCCATTGCTTCGCAAGAGCAAAAAGATGAGGGACTTGAGGGAGGTGACATATCTCCGGAGCGGACTCCTTCTGACGATATAACTTTATCTAAACTTGTCACTCCAGGAAGTGAGTCTTCCTCAAAGAGGAGAAGGAAGCAAGGAGCATCAAGGAGGAGAGGGAAGATAATCACTGCCACTGAAGAGGAGCCAGAAGTTGGGCCAGCTGCGCCTACCTCTCCTTCCTCCCTTATACCCACTGGCCGACCTGAAAAGCTGGTCATTCGGTCGGGTAAAGGGTCCAAAGGCAGTAAAAAGAAGTGAAGACTTTAGCTTTTTGTCTTTTGTATGAACTGGCCGAGAGTTGTGCGGGTATCGGCCTCCGCTTTTATTTTGAGAACCTGTATCTGCATTATAGTTGAATAAAATGATTCTTCGTTTGTACAAACTTCTGTTTGAATTTGAGAATGCATTTACTATTTATTTTTGCACAAGTTTGTTTATATAGTGTTGCAGCGGGCTTGTGGTATGTTGCTTGAGTATTACTCTGCTGATGCATCTATACTACTATACCATGTTGCCCCCATACCTTAAGCTTGCTGCAATATTTTATACTTCGAGGGGACTTGCACTCTTATTTGCTAAAGAATAATTATTTTATTCTTTAAAGAAAATTTTATAGAGTACAACTCCCTTCGTATAAGTTTTTACGCTTGGTCGTTCGAAGAAATCACTTTTTTCTTTTGCTTATGTGCATATCTCATCAAGTGAATTCCTCTATGTGGTAAAGCGGACCTCTGAAGGGTACTTTAACTTCTTTTCTTTTTACGATCATTTCCCATAGTAGGCAAATTACTTTTCCTTTGAAAGTTAAAGTACGCTTTTGATGAGGATTTTTTTTTTTATAGAAAGTTGTACCTCTGAGGAGGGATTTTTTCACGTTTCAACACTTGGAAGTTTTATTTCAATCTCGGTGAAACGTGTACCTCCAAAGAGTTATGCTTTAGAAATCCTTTTCACGTTTCAACACTTGGAAGTTTTATTTCAATCTCGGTGAAACGTGGGTTTCCAAAGAGGTCTTTCTTCTTAATTGTGTTCCCGGGAGGGGGTTGTACCTCTGAGGAGGGATTTCTCACGTTCCAACACTTGGAAGTTTTATTTCAATCTTGGTGAAACGTGTACCCCCAAAGAGTTGTGCCTTTGAAGAAAGCCTTTTCACGTTTCAACACTTGGAAGTTTTATTTCAATCTCGGTGAAACGTGTGCTTTCAAGAAGGTCTTTGTTTTTACATTTCAACTTTGGTGAAGTGAAATTCCGAAGAGCGGCTGCTACACTTCAACTCCTGGCGAAATGGGCCTCCGAAGAGGGCTTTTATTTTGTTTACATTTCAACTCTGGTGAAGTGAAATCCCGAAGAGCAGTTATAACACTTCAACTCCTGGTGAAATGGGCCTCCGAAGAGGGCTTTTATTTTGTTTACATTTCAACTCTGGTGAAGTGAAATCCCGAAGAGCGGTTATAACACTTCAACTCCTGGTGAAATGTGCCTCAGAGAGGGTTTTCATCGCCTGGAAGTTACTCTCTCATGGTTGGAGGGTCATGACTCCTCCAATCTTTTTTGTTGAGTAGAGAACTTTCTTTTTTGTGGCATATGACCCATTAGAGGTCTTTTATTATCCGAAGAGTTGCGCCTCCGAAGAGGACTTGTGGCGCTGATGGTAGCTTTGGTTGTTCCTCTGTTCACTTGCTTATGCCTTTTCAGCGATCCTTCTTTTTTTTTTTTTTTTTTTTTTCTTTCTTTTCAAGTTTTCATCCCCCTTTTTCTCACAAGTGGCTTGTTTAATCCAAGGAAGTGTACTTCATTGCCAGGCAAGTTCGTGAGAACGGGCACTAGCTTCCTAATTGGATGTTTGTTTGTTTAAACAATCTCAATTTATCAGCAAGGGCTCGTTCCTATCGAAATCATTAGCCGTTCAATTGAAGCATTTCCTATCTAGGATTTGAATTCGGGGTCTTTGTGACTTGAAATTTGTTTGTTGAATGATGGTGAGAATCGCTCGGTCTTATTATGCGCAAGTTTTATCTCCACTGTCTGCAAAAATTTAAATCGATATTTCAGCAATACATTTTGTGTATTTTTATATCGAAAACAAAGCAAACATATAATGATAATAAGGAACACAAGATTTATAGTGGTTCGGCCATGAAATTGGGCCTACATCCACTTTATATTCTTTCATTATTTACTTGCATCAGTTTCACAATTGCTTTCAATTACAGGAATCATACATTCATAATTCTTTTTACAATGTTTCAACAAAATTTTCAAGTAAAGTATGGACGCAAGTGATTGCTGTTCCATGCCCTTGGAATTTGATCTCCATCAACTGTGGTGAGCTTGAATGTGCCGTCAAGAAGTTTCTGACCTATCACATACGGTCCTTCCCAATTTGGCCCAAACACACCTGTCGCTGTCATAATTCTTTTTAGGACTAGATCTCCAATTTCAAAGCTGCGTTGACGAACTTTGGAATTGAAATGTCTGGCTATCCTTTGCTGATGAGCTGCAACTCTGAGGTTAGCTTCATCTCTTTTTTCATCAAGGAGATCCAGCGCTTCAAGTTGCAGCTTTTCATTTTCTGCTTGATTGAAATGGATTCTTCTGTGTGAAGGGACCTCTGTTTCAACCGGGATCATTGCTTCCGATCCGTATGCTAACGAAAAAGGAGTATGCCCAGTTGCAGTTTTGTGAGTAGTTCTGTATGCCCATAGTGCAAGCGGTAGTTTATCGACCCAACCACCTTTTGCTCTTTCGAGTTGCTTTTTGATGGTTGATTTGATGATCTTGTTCACTGCTTCCACTTGCCCGTTTGCCTGCGGATGAGCTACTGCCGAAAAGCTTTTCTGGATTTTGAATCGCTTGCAAAAATCCTGGAATTCCTCGCTTTCAAACTGAGTACCATTGTCTGTGATTATTTTCTGAGGCACACCGTATCTGCAAATGATATTCTTAGTCACAAAATTTATCATCTTTTTGGAGGTGATAGTTGCCAATGGTTCAGCTTCAGCCCATTTAGTGAAATAATCTACAGCAACAATGGCATATTTGATTCCAGATTTGGCGGTTGGTAAAGGTCCGATCAAATCTATTCCCCAAATCGCAAACGGCCACGGACTGGTCATTTGTGTGAGCTCAGTAGAAGGTGCTCTAGGAATTTTGGCAAATCTTTGACATCTGTCACATTTTCGAGAGTAATCTGCAGCATCTCGATTAATTTCTGGCCAAAAATATCCATATCGGAGAATTTTCTTTGCTAAAGTTTGACCACCTGAATGATCCCCACATTCTCCTCCATGTACCTCTGATAGGATTATTTTGGCTTCTTCTTTGGATACACATCGAAGCAATGGCATTGAGAATCCTCGTCTGTATAATTGACCATCCTGGATTATATATCGAGAAGCTTTTCTCAGTAGCTTTTGTCGTTCTTTAGAGTTTTCTGGTAAAGAGCCATTGAGTAGATACTTTGTTATTGGAGTCATCCATGATTCTTGCTCTTGCGACATACTCATAACCCAATCGATATCCATTTCATCAATGCTCGGATTTGACAAAACTTCCACTGGAACTAACCCTAAGGATTGGGCTTCGCCAGAACTTGAGTATTTTGCGAGAGAATCTGCTTTCATGTTTTCTTCTCGAGGAATATGACTTATCGTGTAATGGTCGAATTCACATAAAAGTTCCCAAGCCTTTGACACATAAGCGGGCAGATTTCCTCCTTTCGTTTGAAACTCCTTCTTGACTTGACATACTATAAGCTGCGAATCACTGAAGATCTGTAACGCTCGAATGTTTAGTTCTTTAGCAATTTTCAAACCAGCGATCAGAGCTTCATATTCTGCTTCATTGTTTGTTGAAGGAAATTCTAATCTTAGCGCATAGCATAATGACCGGCCTTCAGGAGTTTCAAGAACAATTCCAGCACCTGAACAGTAATCATTTCTTGCGCCATCTACAAATAACTTCCATTGGGTTGGGGAGTTCTCGATTGTTTCTTCCTCGCTGTTACCCTTGTCTGTAAATTCTGCAATAAAATCTGCCAAAGCTTGTCCGTTGATCGCTTTTCTAGGATGATAAGTGATGTCATATTGGCTCAATTCAATATTCCACTTTAAAAGGCGGCCCGAAGTCTCAGGGCGAAACAAGACTTGCTTTAAAGGTTGATCAGTGAGGACTTTGATAGGATGAGCCTGGAAATATTGCCTCAACTTTCTTGAGGCAATCAATAGACAATAGGCGAGTTTTTCCAACTTGGAGTAATTCATTTCTGCCCCAGTGAGTCTTTTGCTGATATAGTAAACTGGATGTTGAATCCTTTTGTCTTCCCGTACCAGCGCTGCACTTAAAGCATGAGATGAAACTGCCAAGTATATAAGAAGATCCTCGCCATCGCCGGGCCTGGAAAGTATTGGAGGCGTTTCCATATGTTGAATCAATTCTTCAAAAGCTTTCTGGCATTCGGGAGTCCAGTCAAAGTTTTTCTTTCCTTTCTTTAGAGCGTCGAAGAATGGAATGCATTTATCAGTAGCTTTGGATATGAACCGACTTAAGGCGGCAATTTTTCCATTGAGACTTTGCAATTCCCTCTTTGTTTTAGGAGCTTTGACTTCTTTTAGAGCAGTGATTTGAGCTGGACTAGCTTCAATGCCCCTAGCGCTCACGATGAAACCCAAGAACTTCCCAGATTCTACCCCGAAAGAACATTTTAAAGGGTTAAGCTTCATTCCGTATCTTCGGAGAATTGCGAACATTTCTGCTAAGTGTTCGATGTGATCCACTGCTTTCTTAGATTTTACTAGCATGTCATCAACGTAAACTTCCATAGTCTTTCCCAACTGCGGTTTGAACATAGCATTTACCAGTCTTTGGTATGTTGCCCCCGCATTCTTCAACCCAAAGGGCATAACTCTGTAACAGTAAAGACCGACATCGGTGATAAAGCTTGTGTCCTCCTGATCTGGCTCATGCATCATGATCTGATTATATCCGGAGTAGGCATCCATAAAAGACAACAATTCATGACCCGCTGTTCCATCTACCAGTTGATCGATCCTGGGTAATGGGAAGCAGTCTTTGGGACAGGCCTTGTTTAGATCTGAAAAGTCGATGCACACTCTCCATTTACCATTGGCTTTCTTAACTAGCACTGGATTTGAAACCCAATTTGGATAGGTAGATTCTCTGATGAAATTATTCTCCATGAGCCGGTCAACTTCCTCTTTCAATGCTGTCGACCTTTCTAGACCTTGGATTCTTCTTTTCTGCTTTACTGGCGTGAACTTTGGGTCAATATTCAGAGCATGTACCGCAACTTCTGGGGATATTCCGCACATATCGGCATGGGTCCAAGCGAAAACATCCAGGTTTGCTTTCAAAAAAGATATCAAGGCATTCTGAACTGACACATTAAGTTGTGAACCCACATTCAGCACCTTGTTTGGGTCCTTCAGATCAACGAGCACCGGTATCGTTGTTTCTGCTGGTACCACCCTACTCTCCCCCGCACTGGCCTTTCTAGGATCCATCACTTTTCGTGCCCCGCTATGCTCGCCAGTGCAGGGTCCGCCCTGTAGTTGCTATAGGGTTGGTGTTTTGATGCGGATTGGGGTTGCCGCATCTTTCCCCATTTCTCTCTTCCTTGTTTCTCGCAGCTCTGTCATATAACATTCTCGCCCAGCGTTCTGGTCTCCTTTAATAACTCCTACCCCATTGTCTGTAGGGAATTTAATAGTAAGACACCATGGGGCAAGGACAGCTTTGAATGCAGCAAGAATAGGTCGACCAAAGAAAGCATTATAAGCAGAAAATTCATCTACTATCACAAAAGTCTGCTTGCGAACTACTTTTCTTTCTCCTTCTCCGAGTTCCACAAGCAAGTCAATGGTTCCTTCTGGTTGCTTTGGCTCCCCAGTGAAGCCAACAATCTTCTGAGATGAGGCTTGCACATCCGCCATCGGGATTCTCATCTGGTCAAACGTTTTCTTGAAGAGGATGTTGCAAGATGCGCCGCAATCAATAAGAACTCTTCTGACAATAGCCGGTCCAATACCGGCCGAGATGACTAACGGGTCCAAAGTAGGGGCCTCAATGCCCGTGGAATCTCTAGCCCTGAACACAATATCATCATTAAAAGTCCTTTGTTGTTTCAGGGGTGTAGAGTCCTCTAAAACAAAGACATTCTCTTCAGTTGGCATATGTTTCAGAGCTCGAGTGTACCTCTCCATTTCACCCCAGCTTCTGCCTGCTGGGTGGGGTCCTCCTGTGATGACATTAATAACTGGCCTTCCAGATTCATGTCCTGCGGCCTTCTCATTTGTCCTGGGCTGATGAGCAAGAGCTTGTTGCCCCTGACTTGACGAAGCAGGATCATTACCACTCTTCTTCACAAATTGCTGCAGCTTATTTTCTCTTAGCAATTCTTCGATTATATTTTTCAATTGACGGCAGTCGTCTGTGTCATGACCAGGCTGATTATGGAAGCGACAGAACTTCCCACTTTGCACAGCTTTTCTTCCGGTTCTGAGAACAGGAGGTTTGGGATACTCAAAAGAATCTTTTGTAGCCAGGTAGATGCGCTCTGGTGTCTCTAACAAAGGAGTATATTCTGATGGCTTGAAGGATCGAGGCTTCTTTGAATTGTGTTGTTTCCTTCCATCATTATTTTCTCTTTTCTGTCCCACAGATCCATTCTTACGTGGCGCAGCAGTGTTGTCTTCAGCTTTCTCTACTGTTGCCTTTGCCGGGACAGGACGGCTTTCCAAACGCATGAATTCATCCGCCTTTTTGTAGAACTTTTCCAGAGAATTTGGCTCCTTCATGTTCAGCCACTTTCCGAATTCACTTGACTTATCAATAGCTCTCATCAAATAGGTCAAGACCATGCGGGGTTCTGCATTATCCACCTCAGCTAACGCTATATTAAAGCGATTTAAAAAAGACTTGATAGTTTCCCCCGGATTCTGTTCCAAACCGGACAACGACATGATGTCTTTTGCCTTTGAAGCATACAGCCTAAATTGCTCTTTAAATTTCCTGGTTAGGTCTGAAAACTGATCGATGGACCGGACAGGCAGTTTTGTGAACCAAAGCAGAGCTACCCCTTCCAAATACACAGGAAAATAGCGGCATTTTATCTCGTCAGAAGCTCTGGCACCTGTCATGTGCCAATCATATTTGTACAGGAACTCATTTGGATCACTTGTCCCTTTGTAAGCTGGAATGGTCGGAGGGACGAACTTCCTTGGGAATTCAGCTTTTAGGATCTTTTCAGTAAACGGAGTCTTGCTCGGAGCGAAACCCCACTCTTTCTCATCTTCGACCCTTTGCATACTTTCTTTCATAATCTGTCGAACCATACCAGAAAGATATTCTTCGTCATTCCTATTTCTGGATCCTCCAGCCTCAGGCAATGTCTGTTCAAAGGGGCTAGCAGCCCTTTCGGGAATGTTTCTAGTTTCAGCATCATGGACATTACCGACAAAGTTCCTTTCATTATTCGCAGGTTGACGGTTTGCCCCGAGCAGATCGTTTAACCTATTCAGAATCAGAGCATTCTGAGCATTCTGAGCTTCCAATTGCGCGTTCTGGGCATTTATTTGCTGATTCAACCCAAAGATAGCAGCGTCCAATTCCGCTTTTGAAACTCCAACAGCTGGAGTGGCTTGATTTGGTGTTGGGGAAGCGGAGGTTCCCTCTTGAATGTTTGCAGATCTCACAGATTTACTTTTCCTTCCAGGAGCCATGATTTCGGATAGACTTCTGGTTCTTAAAGAAACTCTATCTACAAATCTTTCTGAAACAATGATGATAGATGTCCTGAGTTCAGCTCTCAATGAAAGCACCAAAATGTTAACGAAAAAATTTAAACGCTAACACCCTGGTGTATAAGATGTGATTGTGAAAGCACCACCCGTTTGTACGGGAAACAGAAATAAGCAGAAAGTATGTAGAAAAACGGTAAGAGACACAGTATTTATAGTGGTTCGGCTTATAATCCAGCCTACGTCCACTTTAATCTTTTTATCACTAGTTTGATTACAATTCTTTACAAGATCTTTCAATTACAACACACTTCAAGTGATAGGGTATGTGAAACAAGTAGCTCAAGCTTTGATGTTGACAATCATCTTCAAATCCATGGTGAATGTGGATGATTCCTTCATGGAGTTCCTTTAGAAGTTTGTTGGATCTAAAAAGCTTTGAAGTCGTCTGGAATTCGGCAGAGTAACGGCGCTTGAAGAGAATGAGCCCAAAGGTCCCCTTCATGTTGAAGGTAGGGTGGTATTTATAGGCAAAGATTAGGCTCGGTCTTAACTCCTCACCGACCCAGTTAAGTCGCAGCCGGCTTATAGGAGCTCTGATATGGTCAAGCTGTGTTGATCCTTCTTCGCTGAATTTGCACAAGTCCAAAGTCGTTACCGGGTCAAGCTAGGTCGCGACCGACTTATCTTATCCCTTCGCCGATCTAACGAGTCAAGCCCTACGACTTAATGGAAACAAGCTAGGTCGCTACCGAGTTAGTATGTCACATGCTAAACTGCCCCGCTACTCCATCCTTTACACCCTTAGATCGGTTACGACTTACTATAAGTCGGTAAAGTCCTCGAGTTGCTAGATCGGAGCATACACTAGGTCGGCTTCCATACTAGGTCGGAACTTTCCTTAGGTCGGCATAGCCTCGTTAGACCGGCATCCCTTCAAGCCTTAGGTCGGAATTTCTTCATGCCTTAGGTCGGTATTTCTTCATGCCTTAGGTCGGTATCTATGGGAAAGCATTGGATCGGCGCGTTTCTTAACTAATTAGGTCGGCACCGAACTAAGTCGGCCACCTTGTTAATTGGTTAGGTCGGCAAAGTCTTTGGGTTGTTAGGTCGGCAACTCTTCTGAGTCGGCATCTCTTGAGTCGGCGCCATCTCCACGTACTAGACCTGCTGAGTCGTAACCGAGATAGGGTTAACAATATATATAACTTTTAACGTGTGATTATATTATATATGTGTGTGTGTGTATTATATAAATACATACATAATCTATATAGCGATGAAAAACAACTAGTCAAGGACCTTTAGCTCTAGTGATTAGAGATTTGACGCTTTAAACAAAAGTTATAGATGTCATTTATTAGAGAGTACTGAGACATCATAATGAGTGCTCTGCTTGAATAAAATATCGCTCTTGTTATCAAAAAGGTAATAAAAATGACAATTTTTCTTTTAAGCCGTGGCTCTAATATTAAATTAAATTAAAAGGGTTGAAAGTATATGTGTGCATATGTTTCTGTGTGACTATATATATATGTGTGTGTATGCGCGCGCGTGTGTTTGTGTATTATAACAAACTTTACATAGATGGCATAATTTTAACTATACACGTTAGATACGATGTGATAATAAATCTCAATGATCACATAGGTATCCTATGGTATTTATTTCATATATTATTTACACTTATTAGCATATTTAGTTTTATTTTTTTTAGTTTAGAGAACTACTTAGTTATTCACCGAACCAATTGTTTAATGTGAATAATAGTCTCTTAGTATATGTATTAGTTACAATTCTCGCTCCAATATCATTATTAGCATTTTCAGTTTAGAGAACTAATTTAGTTATTCATAAAACCTATTGGTCAATGTGAATAGAAGTCCTTTTATATTCAACATTGGATCTTGTTTATATATTTCACAATGCGGGAAATTTAAATTTCAAATGCCCCATTCACATGTGGCCTATAGCACGTTTTGACCAACTATGTGATCAGGTATTATGGGTGGGGCAGTACATAAATGACTGTTAACCGCATGCGTATTAGCTACCGTCCTCTCTCTAATATCACTGTTAGCATTTTCAGTTCAGAGAAGAACTTTAATTATTCATAAAATCAGTTTGTCAATGTGAGTCCTAGTCCTTTTATTTTTATGTAGGATCTTGTTTATATATTTCCTAATGTGGAGCATTTTAATTTTCATCAAGATTACTATATACTTTTGTTCATATTTCATATGTCACTGTTCACTTTAGATATGTAAACATCTAATTATAAATAAAATATAAAATTTCCAAACTTAAACTAAAAGCAACTGAATTTAAAGCTAAAATTAAATTAAACTAAATTTAATAAACAAAATATATTAGTCAAAAGTAAAGTAGAATTAATTTTAAATACAAACCTCTCTTTTATTAAATTTGCATTAAATATGGTTTCACGTAAATAAATAATTATTGATACAAACTAAAATTCTTGTGCGAAATGTGACGACCCGGAAATTGTCAACATTCGAAATGGAATATTTAATTGATTTTAAATATTTGAAAGTTATTTTAACTTAAATTACAAATATAAATATGAATTTGGCAATTAAATTATTGAATTTAATTTACTAATGATGGGTAAAAAAAATTGAATCTTCAATTTTAAGCTTGTTAAAAATAATTTGATGGCTTAGAAAATTCATATTGATAATACTGAAGATAATGGAAGCTTTAGAATTGAATATGGAACTGCTTTGTTCAGTTTTGAAATTATATGATTTAAATTGATATATAAAAATAGTCTTCCGAGGTACAATCTCGGATCTCGACGAAACCAGTTCCATAGGATCCGTAATAGTTAGTTATTATCGGGTTTAAATTTTCATAGCAATCGGAGTTGTCATTTAACCCTGGCAGCTCAAAACGCATAGAAACTATTTTAATCGATTTAATTTAAAATTAATCGTTTACTTCCGTAACTTGCGCACACGATCGAATTTGGACTCGAAACCTTTTCCAATGCATTCGGAATAGGGATATAACACTATAAACGCCTAGCGGCATGCCTGGATAGGAATTCGAAATTTTAAGCTACGTTGATCGAGACCATTTGAATTTGAATTTAAATTTAAACTATATATTTATCCTGTCAACTCCAGCTGAATTTTTTGTCACGTCAAAACTTTTTACCTTTCATTTCAGTCACTGTAGAAAACTGGTTGAAGCACGTAAACATGTTTTCCTGTCTCCCCATTTCCTTTACAAATCTCACGGAACATCATTTCAAGGCAGAGCAAAGAAAAAAAGTTGAATTCTTAAAATCTCGTTTCCCCTCTGTTCGAATCCCTCTCTAGTTCGAGTTCCTCTCCTTCAAATCCAAATCAAATCGGCGAGCTCGATAATCCAAATCGAGGGAACAAAATGAAATCGAATTCGATTTCTATCAATCTCTGCTCGCTAATTTTTCTATAGGGGTCGCGATGAGATCGTGCGACGATTTGGGAGTGAAGTTTGATTCGCGAGGCTTGTCGTTCGTGCTGGGATGTTCGTGGTGGGTATTTGGCGATTTTCGAGGCTTGGGTTGCGAGATGGGTTCGCTCAACAGTCCGCCATTTCGACCTATTCGCGACGAAGTCGCACTATTCTGGCATCTTCGAGGCAGCATTAGCGACCAAGACAGGAGGAGGCGCCGCGACTTCGGCAACTCGGTCTGGGATAAGATTTCGGTGTCGTGCTTCCTCGTGCTCAGGTAGTGTTTTGAGGAAGGAGGACCTTTCTGGTGATTTTTTTTACCCTAGTTATTTTATTAATCTAAATTTAATTTTGAAGGAAAATTAAATTAAAATTAACAGTAAGGTATTGGGTATATTACTCAAGTAATCAGGATTTATTGCAGGTTAGGAAATTTACTAACAGTAAGATAAGCTTTTACTTAGGAAAACAGGGTAAATAATAATAATAATGGTACATATATGAACCAGTTAACTTTTAGGGCGGTTCGTATATTTATAACCTGTCATAAAATTTATAAATTGGAAAAAAGGGGGAAATATAAATTGGGTTAGTCTAATTATCATTTAAAATTAGTTAAAATTAAATTAACAAATGGTAATTTATATTTCGATCAGTTCAAATATTAATAAAATGCAAAATGTTTGTACAAGGTTTAAATTGTGAAGAATTGAGAAGGAACAAGCCGGAATTGGAAATGGATTGCAAAATTATGGATCAAAGGTGAGATCTTCTCACTCAATTAAAATCTCCAGTTAGTTTTAAATAGTTAAATTTAAATTGATTGACTGTGTGCTTGGATGATTGATTTATAATAATTATTCACTGGATGATATTATATATATAGTAGTATATAGTATATATTGGGTGATTGATTTCCCGCATTATATAGCGGATGAGACCCTATTGCGCCGTATAGTAGCGGATGATATTTTATAAATCCCATATACCGCGATATTCCACCTCGAAGTGGAATCGGTATTTAATTGTTGTGCTAACATCTGTGGGTGCAGGGAAAATAGGTTAGAGGGATCCAATTGGATTCCTCAAATAATTGAAATTGTTTCAATATTGTATGTTGATTTTTTATAATCTGTGTGTGACTATTTGTGATTGAAATTGTTGAAGGCTATAATTTAGCCGAATATATTTTGGATATCGTAGGATACCAGGAATAAATAAAATTTGATTTTTGGAATTTAGTAGAAAATTTATAGTAAATTAATTTTAGAAAATTAAATAAATTCAAAAGAAGGAATTTGTTTCAAAAGATAGTAAATTTAGTGTTGAAATAAATTTAGAAATCAATTTTGGAAATTTATTTGGTATTTGAAAATAAATTGGAAATCAATTTAGAACTTAATTCGGTGCTGAAAATGAATATTTAGAAATCGATTTGAAATTCGTATATCGATGGATATTTAGAAGTTTAAATTCACAATGGGAATTTATAGAGGAAAGAAAATTTTGTTTAAAAATAAACATTTGGTTATTTTTAAAATTGTGAAAGGAATGTACGTATTTGGAACGTAAATTTAAAGTAAATCCAGAAGGATTTATAAATTGATTTGAATGAACCATTTTAGAATGGAAGGTGTACTTTCCCTGGAAAGCCGAGTATGTTTTTCAATATAGTCTATAAATATGAAATTGAAGTTGTAAAGATGGTTTTAAGGAAAGATTTTCTTGGAAAAATTATTTACTTGGGTCATTTTGAAAATCTTTAAAGTAAATATTTATGTTAATTTATCATAGGAGTAATTGTTTAAAAATTAAATGGGTATTTGTTTTAGAAAATGGATATTTAAATAGTTATATCCTATCAACTAATTTCATTTTAAAATTAGTTTGGCCTTAAATTTTTATACGAGATTTCTATATAGTATTTTCATAATTAATATTTAAGTAAGTCTTTTAAAATAGTTTTATTTTAAATATTTCTAAGTATATATGTTTGGATAAGTAATTTAAATCATTTTAAAGTATTTTAACTCGGCAGACCTTCAGTGGAAACAAATTATATCGGGAATCTTATTCCGCGAGTGAAAAAAAAGATTTGAAATTTGTTTTCAAAGGATTGAAAGGTGAAAGTGATTTGAAATTTGTTTTCAAATGGTTGAAGTGTTAAAAATTGTATCTTGCAAAGATATTTAAAAAAAAATTGGGGAAAAATTATTTGAAATCCAGTGATTGTTGTGAATGTTGATTGATAGTTAAATAACCGACTATCAATATTTGCCCTTTGAAGAACATTTGAATTTCGATGCGACCGGGGGTCGGATTCCAAGTGGATATCCGAAAACCACATCAAGCCTTTGTGATTTTTGATAGATCTTTTATTTAAAAGGTCAAAGTGGAAAATTGTTGTGATTTGTTTCGAAATCTGAATGAACACTTATTTTTAAAAATAAGCGCTTGTTATTCGAATTAATCGGGAGAGGATCTTGTGTCATAAAACCCATTACGAATAATGATACGATGAAATGGGATTGTATTTGAAGACGGTGTGGAAGACCGGGTATTTTCGAAAGCAAAAGGATTACATGTTGAATGTCTCTGCATCGGGTTGCTCCGGTATAGAGATTTTATCACCTTTGTGATGGGGATTCCGGACGTGATTTGTGAATATCCAGATTTGCAAGTTCTTCTTTGAAGTGCCTTCGGTTCCGTTCGATCTCGTAGCGTACTTGTATGAACGTGTGTCTGACGTTACACATTGAGATGTAAAGCTGGTTTCTATCAAGTACATTTCCGTTGGTGGCGGAGAATTTATTCTCTTAGCTTGAAACCCTTCTCTGAGACGTACGAGCTCAGAGGTTATGTAATTGATAGTGGCTAGTGATACATTCCCAATTTGGTGCGTGGCATACGAAGTGCTGCTGATCATTTGTTGATCCAAGCATGACTTTGTGAAAAGGGTAGCTTTGTGGACGAGACCTCATCGGACCTCACACCCCAGAAAAGGTCGAAACAGGAAAGATGCGGCAAGGTTATGAAGGTCGCGCCCTTTAGGGTATGTCATTTCCTTCTGGAAAACGGTGGTGTCAGGTATGGAGCCCTGATATTTAATCTTTGTGGTTACTGCAAATACTTTTCTTTGTGGTTGTTGGCGTAGAGGATCCTCGGATAAAGGTCCCAAAGGACCGGGGGATGGCATACTCGTGTAGCAGTTACCTAGTTATAGTGGTAACCCGGCCTTATATTGGCAGAGAGCTGGTTAAGTTCTCCGGGTGTCCCTCCAGAGGCGTACCCATGTGGCAGTAGGAAGTTCCTTAGCCTGATCATTTGTTGGAAATCCAAAGAAACAATACGCATCATGTACAGTTTTAGTTGTAGAACCTGCCATTTAAAATGATAGCTATAGCTGCCATAATATAATGGTAACTATGCTGGCTAAGTTAATACTATACTTTCGAAATGGTTTTCTACACTATGCACTAATAATAATATCAAAAAGATTTTGCGTATTAACCATGTTTGACTATCATAAGGAGAAATCTCCCCCAAGCGTACGATTGCATTGTGTGTGTGCCGGAAGGCCTTATGGTAGTTTCCTTTTCCAAAAGCATAGCGATTTTATTTTATTTTCTTTGTGAAAATAACTGTTTTAAGATCTCACACCAGTCCCATGACTGACATGGAGTTTATTCTTCCCTTTCTAAACTCTGGGTGCCCAAAATTTCTCATACGGGCAGCCTAGAGTCAGGTTATCATTATCCGGGAGCAAAGTCAAGAAGTTGCTATGGAAATCAGGAGTTGGAGCTGGATGGCGAGGCGTATCACTTATATATGTAATATTTCTTTCCGCTGTTTGTTGTTGTACACTCTGAAAATATAATGTGATGTGATGTAATAACCGACATAGTGATTCTGTTTAAAGATATTTATTTATCTATTATATTTGTTCTGCTGCGATATGTGAGATTCTATTATTGTTTCTGCTTCTTCTTCTACCTCTTCTTCTTTAAACCCTAACGGTTCGGTTTTCCGGCATTCGACTGTTCGGCACTTGATACAGTGGACGTAGTGATGTCGACTTTCGGGCGTCAAAAAGTTGGGTCGTTACAGAGTGGTATAAGGGTAATTGGTTAAGCGACAACCTTGGCTCTGTTGGGTGTTACTCATTAGAGATAGAGTCAGTAGTACTCTAGAATGAGTGTGAGTGTAATAATAGATATAGCGCGTATTTGTTAGTGAATATAAAACTGTTTTATATTGTGATGATTGGTTTGTTGAGTGATATATAGATTCTGGTCGATACGAGTAATTAACCTTATTGATAGGGATCTCTAAACACTTGTACAGAACAAATTCGACACGATAACGTTTTTAAAATAGGTAAATGAAATAATTTTACCCAAACTATTGTTGTATATAAAAGAAATAAATTTTCTGTGAATTATTATAATATATGATTGCTTGGTTGCTAGAAGGGGATAATATTAAATTATTATCATCGTTGTATGAGGAAATGAAATCAAAACCAAAAGTTAAGAAAATAAAAATCCAAATGGGATTTGTAAATGTAAAATTGTAAATGAGATTTATAATTTGAAATAGAATTCCAAAGAAATATTTGGAAATGTTCTTGAAAATATTTGAAATTCGGGAAATTTGGAAATTAAAATTCCTTTTGTGTTTGAAAATAGTTTTCAAGGGTTTGGAAAAATGTTTTGAAGGGATAAAAGCACTAAACTCTTTTTGGTCGCTGGAAAATAATTTCGGTGATGACTGTAGCATCATTGATGTTCATTTTCGAGTTTCCAAAAGAGGAATTGCTACCGAATTGTTTTAAATTAAAGTTGTTTGGAAAATTTGGGTTTGGTTTTAGAAATTCAAAAGATAATTTGAATTGATTTCAAAAAATGATTTTTGAAATGTTGAAAAGACTCTGGAATCTTATTTTAAATATTTATGGGATTAGTAAATGAGTTGATAACTTATACAATTTGACATTGCTAGAATGAATTTAACCTAAAGGATGGAGTTAAATTAAAATAAGTATAAGTGAATCAATTAAATGAAGTGAATCTAAAGAAAAGTCTAAGGAGACTAAGTATAATGATTTCTTAAATAAAATTTATTAAGTTAAAAATAAATTTGGGGTTAAGACAAATGAATTGGAATTGAGTTTGAATTATGGAATTAAATTTCCAAATGTATAAATAAAT
Organism: Allium cepa; assembly: GCA_030765085.1. Taxonomy (NCBI): domain Eukaryota; kingdom Viridiplantae; phylum Streptophyta; class Magnoliopsida; order Asparagales; family Amaryllidaceae; genus Allium; species Allium cepa. Next base: position 1,052,632,518 of record CM060941.1, read on the forward strand.
TTACAATTGCAAGTACATGAAAGTGAATTGAATGTTGAAATTCATTTCGAATTTGTAAGCAAATAGAACTGGAATTGGAATTGAATTTGGCTTGTATTAAACAAAGTGAAATATTGAAACAATATTAATAAAACTAATTAAAGGAATGACGAAATTGAATATGATTTGAAATGAATCGAAATTCAATAATTGTAAACGAAAGTAAATGTATTAACAGAAGTGAATAAAATTGAATTTCTAATCAATTGGAATAATATGGGTTTGATTAAAATTAAAAATAAATTGAATGTAAGCAAGTGGGTTGTAAACCCTTCAAATTGAATGAAAATGGTATATAAATTAATTGAAAACAGTTGAATTAGTATTAAAACTATATAAATTGCTTACGGAAAGTGTTTAATGTGCATTGCTTTTAGAATTCATGTGTTTAACTATTGCAAATAAGTGGAATGTTGTTAAACTTCATATATATGACACTGACATGTTTTAGTTGAGTAAGTACAGGTTCAGGGAAGTTGTTGGGCTGGATTTGATTGCGCAAAATGCCAATTAAATAAGCCGCTTGCTTAAAAATGCTAAATAAGGTACGCCTACGCAATAAAAATAGGAAATATGAACTGTTTTTGTTTTTCCAACCAGGTGGGTCGATGTATATATATTTATATCTTTTGTCAAATTGCAAAAGCTCCTCCGTACAAAGGAGACTCTGCCAAAAAAATTCGAATATTTTGGGAGTTAGAAAATTTTTGAAAATTTTTTTGTTAGCGATAAACGATTTAAAATTGGAAATTAAAGTAAATTAGTGAATGAAACTAAACTAAAATAATAATATGAATCGGTTATAATTCGATGATAAAATTCAATATTCGGAGTTGAAAATAAATTGAATTCATATGGAAATGGGAAAACTAATTGAGTAGAAGAAGATATGAAAACTTATGTAAGTAAATGTATAAAATGATTTTAAAGGCTATGAATGGATATTATTGTTAAGTAGGATATACATGTATTATAAAGAGAAAGGAAAATTGGTCTTGATTTCTGAAGATAAATTTGAATTGTCCGAACAAAAAGGTATGTGTTTAAATTCCTGTATGAAATTTGATTGGGTTTTTGATCAAGCCACTTGGCATTTTGTTTTCTTTATGAATCTGAGGGCCTATGGTGCCATTCTGTAGTCGTGCCGAGCTAGCCGTGCAAAGGAGACGCTGGCGAAATTTTTGGAAAATTTAGGGAGTTAGAAAAATTTTGAGAAAATTTTGGAAATTTAAATTTGAATTGTTAAGAAAACAATGTTGCTTGGAATCTATGGAAGATTTTAGAAAGATAATTGAAGTGATAATGAATCTTTAGTAAAAAGATTTGCTTTGACAAATTTTTGAAAACTATTTGTGTCGGGAAAGTACTAAATGGGTTAAGGATCATTCTTCTTAACTAGTAAATTCGGGACAAAATTCTTCTAAAGGGGGAAGGATGTGACGACTCGGAAATTTTCAACATTCGAAATGGAATATTTAATTGATTTTAAATATTTGAAAGTCATTTTAACTTGAATTTCAAATATAAATATGAATTTGGCAATTAAATTATTGAATTTAATTTATTAATGATGGGTAAAAAAATTGAACCTTCAATTTTAAGCTTGTTAAAAATAATTTGATGGCTTAGAAAATTCATATTGATAATACTGAAGATAATGGAAGCTTCCGAATTGAATTTGGAACTGCTTTGTTCATTTTTGAAATTATATGATTTAAATTGATATTTAAAAATAGTCTTTCGAGGCACAGTCACGGATTTCGACGAAACCAGTCCCTTAGGATCCGTAATAGTTAGTTATTATCAGGTTTTAATTTTCGTAGCAATCGAAGTTGTCATTTAACCCTGGCAGCTCAAAACGCATAGAAACTATTTTAATCGATTTAATTTAAAATTGACCGTTTACTTCCGTAACTTGCGCACACGATCGAATTTGGACTCGAAACCTTTTCCAATGCGTTCAAAATAGGGATATAACACTATAAACGCCTAGCGGCACGCCTGGATAGGAATTCGAAATTTTAAGCTGCGTTAATCGAGACCATTTGAATTTAAATTTAAACTATATATTTATCCTGTCAACTCCAGCTGAAATTTTTGTCACGTCAAAACTTTTTACCTTTCATTTCAGTCACTGTAGCAAACTGGTTGAAGCACATAAACATGTTTCCCTGTCTTCACATTTCCTTTACAAATCTCACGGAACATCATTTCAAGGCAGAGCAAGGGAAAAAAATTGAATTCTTTAAATCTCGTTTCCCCTCTGTTCAAATCCCTCTCTAGTTCGAGTTCCTCTCCTTCAAATCCAAATCAAATCGGTGAGCTCGATAATCCGAATCGAGGGAACAAAATGAAATCGAATTCGATTTCCATCGATCTCTGCTCGCTAATTTTTCTATGGGGGTCGCGATGAGATCGCGTGGCGATTTGGGAGTGAAGTTTGATTCGCGAGGCTTGTCGTTTGTGCTGGGATGTTCATGGTGGGTATTTGGCGATTTGCGAGGCTTGGGTTGCGAGATGGGTTCGCTCGACAGTCCGCCATTTCGACCTATTCGCGACGAAGTCGCACTATTATGGCATCTTCGAGGCAGCATTAGCGACCAAGACAGGAGGAGGCGCCGCGACTTCGACAACTCGGTCTGGGATAATATTTCGGTGTCGTGCTTCCTCGTTCTCAGATAGTGTTTTGAAGAAGGAGGACCTTTCTGGTGATTTTTTTTTACCTTAGTTATTTTATGAATCTAAATTTAATTCTGAAGGAAAATTAGATTAAAATTAACAGTAAGGTAATGGGTATATTATTCAAGTAATCAGGATTTATTGCAGGTTAGGAAATTTATTAATAGTAAGATAAGTTTTTACTTAGGAAAACAGGGTAAATAGTAATGATAATGGTACATATATGAACCAGTTAACTTTTAGGGTGGTTCATATATTTATAACCTATCATAAAATTTATAAATTGGAAAAAAAAGGGGAAATATAAATTAGGTTAGTCTAATTATCATTTAAAATTAGTTAAAATTAAATTAACAAATGGTAATTTATATTTCGATTAGTTCAAATGTTAATAAAATGCAAAATGTTTATACAAGGTTTAAATTGTAAAGAATTATGAAGGAACAAGCCGGAATTGGAAATGGATTGCAAAATTATGGATCAAAGGTGAGATCTTCTCACTAAATAAAATCTCCAGTTAGTTTTAAATAGTTAAATTTAAATTGATTGACTATGTGCTTGGATGATTGATTTATAATAATTATTCACTGGATGATATTATATATATGTATATATACAGTAGTATATAGTGTTATCCCACCTTTTGGTCAAGGCTGGAATATCAACAAATTGGCAAGGAAGAATGGATATCAGGATTGGAAATTGATTGGAAACAAGGCTGCAATCGATGTCATTAAAATTTGGACGAGCTTCGATCAGGACGGAATCGATTGGAGATGATGATCAAAGAAAGAAGAAGCTATATTTCAAATTTCAGGTTAATCTAAGTTCATATGAAGGAGATATGATCGATACAAGGTGAAAAGAATACGTTGTTCGTATCCATCGGTGAGTTGAGGTGATGGTTTGTTTGAATCCATCATATTCGCATCCATCAGGAAATCATGACATTGGCTTGTTCGAATCGATCAGTTTCGTATCCATCGGAATGACACTACCTCAATCCATTCGAATCCATCCGGCATTGGACTCCTCGCATCGATGCAGGAGAGATAGTGTCGCATCGATGTAACTCGTATCCATCATGGTCGAAACACTTCGTATCGATCAGGGGTGGACCCAGTTCGAATCGATCACAAAGGCTCAGTTTGTATCCATGTGGTTCGTGGTTATTCGAATCGATATCGTGCAAGTCCTTGTGCATATCCATCATACTCGAGCGAAGTCACTTCGTGTCGATGGCAGCTGCAGCAATCGATACGCTGTGCCCCAATAACAATCGATGCAAACAAGGGCTACGGCGAATCGATAACCGATTCGAATAAGGGCTGAAACAAATGGATGCGATTGAACGGTTGATACGAGCGAAGCTTCGGCGTTAGATGCGAATAACTCGGTCAAAATCGGCACACAAAGTGGATAGATCCTGGGATTTTGCAACACGTCACCGCATGCTCACGTGTCCTGATCGATTCCAAGGTATCGATGCGAATCAACAGATTCGAACCATACGGCCTGCCAAAAAATCATAACTCGTATCGGTCATATCTCCTAAACCACGGATCCAAATGCTATGAAATTTTCACGGCAGCTTGCGCACATGCTGAAGAATGTGCCTGCCAAGTTTCAGCTCGATTGGATCATTTTCTGATCGATACGAAATTGATTCGCATCGATCACAGATCAAGTCAAAACTTGGTGGGGCCGGTCGTGGGCCCACTCACATGCCAGAAGAAGTCTCCCGAAGTTTAAGCGCGATATTAGCCTCCTACGCCTATAAATAGCCCCCTGAAGCCTACAGAATAAGGATCTTTTGGCTATTGAACGTCCAGACTCTGTCGGATTCAATTCTACACCTTTCCATCGATGTTGTACTCAAATTACATCATTGTAATCATAGTAATCATCTGTAATTAGCAAGGATAATCAATAAAAGATAAAACTTTGAAGTGGACGTAGACCGGAGATAGCCGAACCACTATAAATCTCTTGTTTCTGTTTGCTTTTTCTGGATTGCTGTTTGTTGCTTGCTTAAATCTGAGATTTGTGTTTGAATATTGCTGATCTGTGTTCATACACTGGTGATTTCACGATATTTGAGGTTCTTGACCAATTTTGGCGCAAACATTTTGGTGCTTTCACTGAGAAGGACTAGCACCCGCTACATCGGATTGAAGTTCAGATTTGAAAAGCTTGAAGGATCTAGATTTAGAGAGAATGACTCGACAACCCAGTAGAAGACAGAGGGCTGAGAGAATCCAATACGAAGGAAGTCAAGAAGCATCCTCCAGAGCTGGAGAAGGACAAGCTTCGATTTACATCACCAGAGATGAAATGGAAGCTATGGCCAATTCATTGCAAGAGAGATTGTTGAAGAGTAAATAGGACATGATGCAGACTTTCTTTGAACAGATGAGAGCTGCAGGAACACAAAACCTTAGACCGACTATAGTGACTGCGAATGTAGAACCAGGAACTAGGGTCGCGAAACCCAATGGAGGACAGAATACAAAACTAGAGGGAAATCCACAAAGGCTTGGGGGCAGGCCCGTAGGATCTGACACTGGAAGGCTTATGGATGGAGCTCAACAGGCTAGAGCTAGCGCTAACATTAGTGAACCGCATGAGGAGTATGTACCGGAATTCCCTCGGGGACATGGAGGGCAACCTTTGACAGATAATGCTGGATTAGCTGAGATTATTAGGAGAACTATGCGTGGAGGTCTGACCAATAGAGATTTGGAAGGAGCGAGCGTTTACACGGGAAATCAGGATGGCTCGAAATCCGCCTGATTTCAAGCTACCTAGTGTGGAAGTATACAATGGCTGATCCGACAGATCATCTGATGAGATACACTAGACACATGGAAGTGCTGGGTGCATCAGAGGAAGTTATGGCCCGATGTTTCCCTCTATACTTAACAGATATAGCCGCGATGTGGTTTAGGCAGTTGGAAGAAGGGTCTATAAGAACATGGACGGAGTAGGTGGATAGGTTTCTGAGGCAATTTCGGGTTCATATTAAGAGGCCTAAGAACGTGATGACGCTTACGTTGGTAAAGCAAAGGACGGATGAATCACTTAGAGCATTTCTAGCTCGATTCAATACGGCGGTTGCTTCGGTGGATCAGCCGGATCCATCAATGGTTTTAACGGCAGCAGTATCGGGAGTTAGAGAGGATTCGGATTTCAAAGTGTCTCTGATACGGGATCCACCACTAGATCTCGGAGAATTCTTTCATGAAGATGAGAGATTCCTTCGACAAGAGGATGCATGTACGGACTTAAAGTTAAAGGAGGTGAATGCGACTGAGGGTGGAGGACCATCCAGCAGAGGTTCGGATAAAGATAAAGGAAAAAGGAAGTTGGATGATGATTCTGGAAAAACTAGGAAGCGATGGAAGGATCCGAAGTTTTCCACATACACAAGATTAAACGAGACGCTGGAGCGGATATACATGGAAACCCGGGATTGCCTTCCCTACCGAAGGCCAGCTAGGAGAGAACCCTCTGAATGGGAGAGGGCATCAGGAAGGCACTGCCTCTTCCATGATTTGGATGGGCACGATACCAACACCTGCATGCACTTGAAGGATGTAATCGAGGAGCATGTAAGGAATGGACAGTTGCGACAATATGTCGGAACTCAGAATGCAGCGGTGGAGCAGGAGCAACCACCGCCTAGCTCGCGAGCAATGATGGTGTAAGGCGCAGGAATGATAGTCGATTGGTTATCAATTGACCGGGATAATATGAAATAAGTAGCAAGCTACTGGCAAACGACCAAGCCATTTACTCATGTACGGGGATGGAGATAGCCCCTAGGCATGCTCTGAATGATGATAAACCTCGATGCTATGGTTTGTGAAATCTGTCCTTTGTTTTTGGATTGGACACGCGCTTTTTTGGTTTGATTTTGGAGTTTGGTTTGAACTCCTGGTTTTGTTTGCTTTCTGGTTTGTATTTTCATTTGGATGATTGTTTTCTGTTTTGGATGTTGGTTTGGATTTCTGATTTTCTGATTTGATTTGGATTTCGGATTGGATTTTGATTGGATTTTTATCTGGTTTTTGGTAAATGGTCGTCAGGTATGGATTATATCTGGCAAAGGGTAAGTCTCTTCGTCCACATGTGGCGAATTGGCTTATTCAGGTCTTTGAGTATGGACTATGCTCAACAAGGGTCCGGTGTGACCAGGATTCGGCCTAGGACTTAGGCCCTATACTATTGATTATTGTTTCAGGTCGCTGAGTATGGTCTATGCCCGGCAAGGGTCTAGAGCGACTAGAATTCGGCTTAGGACTTAAGCCATGGCATTGTACAACGTCTAGGGACACTGGACCATGGTCGTCAAGTGTGGAATGCGCTTGGCAAGAACCCAGAGAGGTTAGCTCAACGTCTAGGGACACTGGACCATGGTCGTCAAGTGTGGATTGCGCTTGGTAAGAACCCAGAGAGGTTAGCCCAACATCCAGGGACACTGGACCATGGTCGTCAGATGTGGATTGCGCTTGGCAAGAGCCCAGAGAGGCTATGGTTTGGATATCGACCCGGAGAGGTCCTGGATTCGGTTATTGGCTATTGGATAAGGATGGATTAGGACTCGGGTGTCGAGTTCAAGTGGATATAGAATTGGATAAGGCTTTGGTTATTGGATTTGGAATTGGGAATCGACTCGGAGCGGTCAAGGATGATGTACTCTGATGATATGGCTATGGACTTCGGATATCGGATTCAGAACTATTCAAAACACGCCTTATTATCACAAGGCATGTTTTGGGGGGCAAATGTTATCCCATCTTTTGGTCAAGGCTGGAATATCAACAAATTGGCAAGGAAGAATGGATATCAAGATTGGAGACCGATTGGAAACAAGGCTGCAATCGATGTCGTTAAAATTTGGCCGAGCTCCGATCAGGACGGAATCGATTGGAGATGATGATCAAAGCAAGAAGAAGTTATATTTCAAATTTCAAGTTAATCAGAGTTCGTATGAAGGAGATATGATCGATACAAGGTAAAAAGAATATGCTGTTCGTATCCATCGGTGAGTTAAGGTGATGATTTGTTCGAATCCATCATATTCGCATCCATCGGGAAATCATGACATTGGTTTGTTCGAATCGATCGGTTTCGTATCCAGCGGAATGACACCGCCTCAATCCATTGGAATCCATCCGGCATTGGACTCCTCGCATCGATCCAGGAGCGATAGTGTCGCATCGATGTAGCTCGTATCCATCGCGGTCGAAACACTTCGTATCGATCAGGGGTGGACCCAGTTCGAATCGATCACAAAGGCTCATTTCGTATCCATGTGGTTCGTGGTTATTCAAATCGATATCGTACAAGTCCTTGTTCGTATCCATCATACTCAAGCGAAGTCACTTCGTGTCGATGGCAGCTACAACAATCGATACGCAGTAGCCCAATATCAATCGATGTGAACAAGGGCTACGGCGAATCGGTAACCGATTCGAATAAGGGCTGAAACAAATGGATGCGATTGAACGATTGATACGAGCGAAGCTTCGGCGTCATATGCGAATAACTCGGTCAAACTCGGCATACAAAGTGGATAGAACCTGGGATTTGGAACACGTCACCGCATGCTCACGTGTCCTGATCGATTCCAAGGTATCGATGCGAATCAATCGATTCGAACCACACGGCCTGCCAAAAAATCATAACTCGTATCGATCGTATCTCCTAAACCGCGGATCCAAATGCTACGAAATTTTCACAGCAGCTTGCGTACATGCTGAAGAATGTGCCTGCCATGTTTCAGCTCGATTGGATCATTTTCTAATCGATATGAAATTGATTTGCATCGATCACAGATCAAGTCGAAACTTGGTGGGACTGGTCGCGTGGGCCCACTCACGTGCTAGAAGAAGTCTCCCCAAGTTTGAGCGTGATATCAGTCTCCTACGCCTATAAATAGCCCCTGAAGCCTATAGAATAAGGATCTCTTGGCTATTGTACGTCGAGACTCTGTCGGATTCAATTCTACATCTTACCATCATTGTTGTACTCAAATTACTTCATTGTAATCACCATAATCATCTGTAACCAGCAAGGATAATCAATAAAAGATAAAACTTTGAAGTGGACGTAGGCCGGAGATAGCCGAACCACTATAAATCTCTTGTTTCTGTTTGCTTTTTCTGGATTGCTGTTTATTGCTTGCTTAGATCTGAGATTTGTGTTTGAATATTGCTGATCTGTGTTCATACACTGGTGCTTTCACGATATTTGGGGTTTGTGGCCAATTTTGGCACAAACATATAGTATACATTGGGTGATTGATTTCCCACATTATATAGCGGATGAGACCCTATTGCGCCGCATAATAGCGGATGATATTTTATAGATCTCATATACCGTGATATTCCACCTCGAAGTGGAATTGGTATTTAATTGTTGTGCTAGCATCTGTGGATGCAGGGAAAATAGGTTGGAGGGATCCATCTGGATTCCTTAAATAATTGAATTTGTTTCAATATTGTATGTTGATTTTTTATAATCTTTGCGTGACTATTTGTGATTGAAACTGTTGAAGACTATAATTTAGCGGAATATATTTTCGATATCGTAGGATACCATGAATAAAAAAAATTGATTTTTGGAATTTAGTAGAAAATTTATAGTAAATTAGTTTTAGAAAATTAAATAAATTCAAAAGAAGGAATTTGTTTCAAAAGATAATAAATTTAGTGTTGAAAAAAATTTAGAAATCAATTTTGGAAATTGATTTGGTATTTGAAAATAAATTGGAAATCAATTTAGAACTTAATTCGGTGTTGAAAATGAATATTTAGAAATCGATTTGAAATCGTATATCAATGGATATTTAGAAGTTTAAATTCATAATGGGAATTTATAGAGGAAAGGAAAATTTGTTTTAAAAATAAACATTCGGTTATTTTTAAAAGTGTGAAAGGACTGTACGGATTTGGAAGTAAATTTAAAGTAAATCCAGAAGGATTTATAAATTGATTTGAATGAACCATTTTAGAATGGAAGGTGTACTTTCCCTCGAAAGCCGAGTATGTTTTTCATTGTAGTCTATAAATATGAAATTGAAGTTGTAAAGATGGTTTTAAGGAAAGATTATCTTGGAAAAATTATTTACTTAGGTTATTTTAAAAATCTTTAAAGTAAAGATTTATTTTAATTTATTATAGGAGTAATTGTTTAAAATTAAATGGATATTTGTTTTAGAAAATGGATATTTAAATAGTAATATCCTATCTACTAATTTTATTTTAAAATTAGTTTGGCATTGAATTTTTATACGAGATTTCTATATAGTATTTTCATAATTAATATTTAAGTAAGTGTTTTAAAATAATTTTATTTTAAATATTTCCAAGTATATATGTTTGGATAAGTAATTTAAATCATTTTAAAGTATTTTAACTCGGCAGACCTTCAGTGGAAATAAATAATATCGAGAATCTAATTCCGCGAGTGAAAAAAAAGATTTAAAATTTGTTTTCAAAGGATTGAAAGGTGAAAAGTGATTTGAAATTTGTTTTCAAATGGTTGAAGTGTTAAAAATTGTATCTTGCAAAGATATTTAAAAAATAATAATTAGGGAAAAATTATTTGAAATCTAGTGATTGTTGTGAATGTTGATTGATAGTTAAATAACCGACTATCAATACTTGCCTTTTAAAGGACATTTGAATTTCGATGCGACCGGGGGTCGGATTCCAAGTGGATATCCGAAAACCACATCGAACCTTTGTGATTTATGATAGATCTTTTATTTAAAAGATCGAAGTGGAAAATTGTTTTGATTTGTTTTGTAATCTGAATGAACGCTTATTTTTAAAAACAAGCGCTTGTTATTCGGATTAACCGCGAGAGGACCTTGTGTTATAAAACCAATTCCGAATAATGATACGACGAAATGGGATTGTATTTGAAGACGGTGTGGAAGACCTGTTATTTTCGAAAGCGAAAGGATTACATGTCGAATGTCTCTGCACCGGGTTGCTCCGGTATAGAGATTTTATCACCTTTGTAATGGGGATTCCGGACGTGATTTGTGAATATTCGGATTTGCAAGGGCTTCTTTGAAGTGCCTTCAATTCCGTTCGATCCTGGAACGGACTTTTATGAATGTGTGTCTGTCGTTACACTTTGAGATGTAAAGCTGGTTTCTATCAAATACATTTCTGTTGGTGGCGGAGAATTTATTCTCTTAACTTAACACCCTTCTCTGAGACGTACAAGCTCAGTGGTTATGTAGTTGATAGTGACTAGTGATACATTCCCAATTTGGTAACATGACATACAAAGTATTGCTGATCATTTGTTGATCAAAGCATGACTTTGTGAAAAATGTAGCTTTGTGGACGAGACCTCATCGGACCTCACACCTCGAAAATGTTCGAAACAGGAAAGATGCGGCAAGGTTATGAGGGTCGCGCCCTTTAGGGTTTGTCATTTCCTTCTGGAAAAGGGTGGTGTCAGGTATGGACCCCTGATATTTAACCTTTGTGGTTACTGCAAATACTTTTCTTTGTGGTTGTTGGTGTAGAGGATCCTCGGATAAAGGTCCCAAAGGACCGGGGGATGGCATACTCATGTAGTAGTTACCTAGTTGCAGAGGTAACCCAGCCTTGTGTTGGCAGAGAGCTGGTTAAGTTCTCGGGGCGTCCCTCTAGAGGCGTACCCATGTGGCAGTAAGAAGTTCCTTAGCCTGACCATTTGTTGGAAATCCAAAGAAACAATACGCGCCATGTACGGTTTTAATTGTAGAACCTGCTATTTAAAATGGTAGCTGTAGATGGCATAATATAATGGTATCTATGCTGGCTAAGATTAATATTATACTTTTGAAATGGTTTTCTACACTATGCACTAATAATAATATCAAAAAGATTTTGCGTATTAAGCATGTTTGACTATCATAAGGAGAAATCTCTCCAAGCGTGCGATTGCATTGTGTGTGTGCCGGAAGGCCTTATGGTAGTTTTATTTTCCAAATGCATAGCGAATTTCTTTTATTTTCTTTGTGAAAATAACTGTTTTAAGATCTCACGCCAGTCTCATGACTGACCTGGAGTTTACTGTTCCCTTTTTAAACTCTGGGTGCCCAAAATTTCCCACACGTGCAGCCTAGAGTCAGGTTATCATTATTCGGGAGCAAAGTCAAGAAGTTGTTGTGGAAATCTGGAGTTGGAGCTGGATGGCGAGGCGTATCACTTATATATGTAATATTTCTTTCTGTTGTTTGTTATTGTACACTCTGAAAATATAATGTGACGTGATGTAATAACCGACATAGTGATTCTGTTTAAAGATATTTATTTATCAATTATATTTGTTCTGCTGCGATATGTGAGATTCTATTATTGTTTCTGCTTCTTCTTCTACCTCTTCTTCTTTTAACCCTAACGGTTCAGTTTTTCGGCATTCGACTATTCGGCATTCAATACAGTGGACATATTGATGTCGACTTTCGGGCGTCGAAAAGTTGGGTCGTTACACGAAATTAACGAATTTTTCTATTTTATTTTTTTCTCATTTTCCTCCGCTGCCAATGCACGTGATCAAAACTTATAAGTAGGAAAATGAATTTTAGACTCTTTCTAAAGTAATGATGATTAAATTTCAGCGAATGTCTCATAGTCTACACCATGCTTCTTTGTATACATGACAAACATGGATTAACGACTATGAAAATTCATAATAAACAATTCTCTAGTGAGGAATAAATGTTTTGAATGGCTTTTTCCACATTATGTCAAGTAAATGTATCTTAACATCTACTTCACTTTACAAACCCTAAACTGGTTGGAATGTCTATTTTGTATACGCAATTAGTCTTAGCATATCACATAGAATATTAGGAGAAAGTTAATCAAGATAATAGTTAATTAAATATTTGTTATAGTGTTATTTGATGTATCACTCATGACTTATAATATTATTATATAGGAAAATTTTATTATTGTTTATGATGAAATTAGGTTTGACCTCCGTTGTGGCCCTTTTTTTGAAAATGCCATTGGAGGTACAAATAAATTCATTTTCTTGCTAAGGTTAAAGAAGACAAACAAATGATGTCTGTAAATTGAAAAACTTCTTTAAAATAGATTATTTGCAATATAGATAGCAAATATATACAATGTAGAATGTTGGCATTTATGATGTAAATGCAAATTTCAGTTTTACAAAAATAAATATGTGCATTGCAAGCTGCACGTTTTTGTTGAAAATGCATATACGGTTTTTTCATAAACTTGTTTATGAATAAGGCATAAATTAATTTTGAACCCTAAAAAGGGATTTTGAAGAAAGGTTCACTTTGAAAACATTGGTGGAGACTGTATAACAATCATCACGTTTATATTTTCAAAAGTACATCTTCAGTCGTGAAATGAACACAAAAACTTCGATAACACATAGATAAAATCTTGGCTTTTTGGATTAAATTATTACTTCATGATTGCAAAACAGAACTGATACATATATTTCAACCTAATTTCAAATAAATTTATTATTTTGAGTGGAGGTGGCCGTATTATCCCAGGTAAAGTAGCTCCTCTTTTTGTAACCATAAATCATCTTTCCTATAAAGAAAATAATAAAATAGATAATTAACTTGTAATGACCTGTCTTTTCGAACCATTCAAATTGACCATCATCCACACTTGTCAGACTTGAATTGCTCAAAACAACAGATTGTTAATTTATATTTGGCAAAACTTAGCATATAAAGTAAATAAATCAATCATAGAATCACAAGCACAAAGTAATAGAAAAATAAGCAGCGGAAATAGATAAATAGAAGTTCATGAAGCTACTGCAACATCAAAGTCTAGAACAAGATACAACACAAATCTCAAATACAAAGTAGTCCCAAATACATAGGCAAATGACAAGTCCGAACAAAACGACTAGAAATAACTGAAAAGCTAAGTAGATAAAGATAGATCTCCAAGCGAAGCACCATGCTACAAAGGTGAGTGTCAAATGCTATGATACTCGGTCTAACCCGAGCATAAAGAAAAACACAAAACACTCGAGTTAGGATTAACCTTCTTATACCAATAAATCAACTCAAGTGAAATGTCCAAGCGAAATGCAATATAACTTAATGGATATTTAGGATTCCATTCTTTAAGGATCCTTTAAACTATCTACATACATAATACAATACGCTACATATATAGTGTCTACACATATATGTCGTAGTTTATACAGTACCTTAATTCCCCCGTAAACTGGAGGGCTATCAGAGGGCACTCCATAGTGTACGACACAAACCAAACTCGTAGTGGGCACGGTAAGGCATGTGACAAGGCACGCGAGGCAACGCCCAGGGTAGGATGCTACCGTTTTGTGGATCCGGACTGGTGGTAACACATAGCAGCTACTACGCCCACCTCGAAACACACTACCAAATCAAAGGTGCACCCAATCAAATCACAAAGTAATAGATATGGTATTAAAGAAGTATGCTTGATCGGAGGTGCGACCTCACTTGGCCCGGCATGGCTCGTGTTTAAGTCACATCAAGCTGACTCGAGGGAGTCAGGGCTGCGTTCATACCTCTTACAAACGTTTGCTAAATCATACCCTCTGCTAATACTTTGTTCTGGATTCTACACCACATATACCGTTGTTAAAGTGGTTTTCGGTATTGGCAAAGAGCATGACAATATCCGATCCCGGTCTCTTTAACAACCAAATGCTTATTTCACACCATGGTCGTTTTCATTTCAAACAGTTCATACTTTATAACAAAATACGATATTTATTTCAAAATCATATCACTTTCGAAATCCTATTCACTTTCGAAATCATATCACAAAAAAGGTTAAACAATCGTATCAAAATATTCGCATTTAAATCCATTAAATCTAAAGCATAACAGTTCCAACTTAAACAGTTTGAGTATTGGAAGTAGTTTATATATTGGAATAGTTATATATTAAAGTAGTTTATATTTAAAAATAGGTTCTATATTAAGTTAGTTTATATATTAAAATAGTTTATATATTAAAAATAGTTTATATATTAAAAGAGTTTATATATTAAAAGAGTTTATATCGAAAATAATTTCAATCTATAATTGTTTATTCCAATTTCACAAATCAATTCAAATCAACATTAGTTTCCAAAATTCAATTTAAATCAATCTCAGTTCAACAATTTTAATTAAAAGGTTAAAGGTTCAATTCAAATTCTCGTTAAAATTATTTTTAATTCATATCGATCTCAAATCAAGTTTTGAACCACAAATTTAAACCATTTCCCATTTCAATAGATTTCAAAGTTTAAATATTCAAACAATTTCCAATAACTTAATTTGATAAATTTAATTTATATTTCAAAATTCAAATTTTATTTTATTTAAATCTGAACATATTCACTTAATCATTTTTAATAACATTTAAATAAAATCTAAAATTACAAATTTAAATCAAAATTAAATATTCAAGTTTACTTTTACTTTGAATTTGAAAATATTCGTTTAATCGCCTTTTATCAAATTCAAGTTATCAAGTTATAAAATCATATCTTTAAAATCTCATAGTCAATAAGTTCAAATCAATTTCTATTTAAATTGAATTCTAAAGCAAATTAAATTTCAAATCAGTTTCAATTTATCTTTCCAACCTTAATTTATTAAAGTTATTAAAAAATCTATTTTTAAAATATTAATACAATTTTAAATAAATAATTTAAACACAGTATATCTCTTTATCAAATTAACTTTTATTAAATCAAATTTTAATATATTAAATCTTATTTATTAAAGATAAATTTTAAATCTTATTTTTATATATTTAAAAACAATAAAGTTATAAGTAAAATTTTATAATTTACAATTTGAAACTTAACTTATAATCTGAAAATTTCCAAAACCATATAATTTTAATAAATCTAAATTTTACAAATATATTAAATTAAAATATCTATATATTATTTTTAAAAATCAATATTTATTTAAACACATTTATTTTCTTTTCAAAATTTTAGAAATTATTTAAAAATAGCCTAACGGTGTCTGTATATAGTTTTCTATCCCATGGTCAATGATAAAGATATTTATCATTTCAATTCACAATATTTTAATATTTTACTGGTATATATCATTTCAACCTGCAATCCCAAATTCAAAATAAATTAAATCACTTGGGTTTATCATTTCATTTTCCCTAACCTAAAATATCGTTCGGGTATGTATCATTTTAACCCATGGTGATTTTCCTAGCTATCAGGGAATTGCAGTGTGAGAGCAATCGAATAATAGCATAAAATGACATAGTATACCAAAGGCAAATATGATTATAATTAACAATTTAAATAGAATATATATACTAATAGGTTATTGGTGTCAATATTGTCAATTTACATAGGTGAACAAATCCAAATAATAACATATCATATTTAACAATTAAATTTCTAACCCATTCAAAATTTAACAACATATTTCAATCGTCATTTTATGTGAATTAAATTTACAAAATATAAAAATGTTAATCATGAGTGATCGCTCACGTGGCTATGGAAACAACGATGGGAAAATGGTGAAGCGGACATGGACATGGACAAGTGGCCATGGACTCGCACGTATCCAAACAGCTACTCAGAAGCTACTATGACACGAATCTGGATAGCGGCACAAAAATCAAAGCTAGCTTGAACTTTGATGTAAACAATATATATATTAGACATATGTATACTTTGTTTTTTTAAATGTAGAAAGGAGGTGGTTCTGCTGCGAAGAGAGTGACAAGGCTGCTCAGTGTTGGAGTTGCTGTAGCGAATAGAAGATGGGTCAGTAGCTAATGAGTGCTGTTGGGTTCGAGGTGGTCGAACGGCTGTTGGTTTCCGATGGGAAAAAGCCAGGTGGTTGCGGAGTGTTGGAGGGCGAGGCTTGGTCATGAATGGAGTTCCGGCTAGAGGGATGGAGTGGAAGACTGAGTGCGGACATGGGTTGAGATGGGTTAGGAGAGGTGTTTGGTGAGGGAGACGATGCTATGGTGCTCTAGCATTCGGTAGTGTAGCGGTTTGGGTCGTGGCGGAGAGGGAGATGCGAAGGGTGTTTGTGTGCAGATGGGCATTCACGTTCGTATGCTAGAGGGATGGTGGGTTCGGCCACTAGTGGAACAGCGTGATGACTGGGTTTGTGCCAAGTTCGGATGGTAAGGGGAGATGGGGGAAAATGGCATTGGTAGGTCAGTGGTGTGGAACGGTTGCAAGGAGTGGATGTCGGAGAGGTTTGATAGGCGGAGGTGGTTGTGAGTTATTGGAGGAGCGAGCAAGGCATTGGAGTGGCTTGCGGTCAGATCGGGTGTGATGCGGCTGTCGCGTGGAGGGCTTGGGTTGTTCGGCGCAAGCTGCGATGTGGTGTTCGAGTGGATGCAGGCCGGTGGCATTGATGGTGGAGATCCGGTCGTGGCCAGATTCCAAGGAGAGGAATGCGGTTGGAAGGTTATTGTTGACGTTTGGTGATGGTGGCTTCACAAGCGAAGCATAGTAATCTCGGCCATGAATAAAGCAAGCAGGTTTCTTGAAAAAAAGGATGTGTACAGGTTAGGTTTCAATGCAATGCAAACTTATATTTCTTTTTTATGATTATAAGGCAAGCACAGCACGAAAAGAAAAAGGGGAAGAGAGAATGAAATTGAGGAAGGAAAAATGAACCAGTGAATGGAAATGAAAAACAATATATTGAATGGTAGGAATGATAATAGTCAAATATTTAATTCAGGGAATAATTAAAAGCAAATGGCTGTTTAGTTTATGCGGTGGATAATGGAAAGACACCAGGAAACCAAAAGATTCAAAACGGGTACAGATACGATAAATCGTTTCGCCTTGTACCGGATGCCGAATTACAGGAATAAACATACTGCTGAGATCAGCACGAGGAGATGAACGGAATGGTACATAGATATCAGAGATACGATAATCCTATCAAAATTCGATATTTGCTGCTGAAAATGCTTCTAAAAAGTCGAAAATAATATAAACGGAGTTATAGCAGTCCAAAACTGACGAAACGAAATATGACATCTCACTTAGAAAATGATTTACATTTTATTAAATAAAAATATTCAGATTTCAAAAATATTTTATTTCCATCAAATTTACTGATTTTAATTTTTAAAATTGAAAATTTCACAACTAAAAAAACTTATATATTTTTCGATGAAAATCTGACACTTGCTATGTTAAATAGACGCATATAGAATATCAAATTTTCATTTCTAAAATCTTATTGTTTAATTTCAAGAAAAATTTAGTCAATTACGTTATTTAAATCGCTAAAAATTCTCGGGTTGCTACACTCTTCCTCACTCAAAACTTTTCATCCCCGAAAAGAAATGAGACAGGGGAATAGAAGCAATAGAAAAAAATAGATTCATAATACATAGTACTAGATACAACAATTAATTCAAAACCATATAAATTTCATTTTTAATAATTTATATCCATTCATTATTATCATTCTATTAGCTCACTTTTAATTAATTTACAATCATATCCAATTTATTTGCATTCACCATATTTACTTCTTAATTGATTAACATTTACTTTTTTATTCATCTTGTTAATCATTCAATCGATTTATACTCAATTTATTAGTTTTTAACTGATTTATATTCAACTAATTTGGTTTCAATCCATTTTTATTAAATCAATCAACATTCATTAGTTCGCATTTAATTGATTCTGATTAAATGTATTTGCATTGCATTGATTTTTTAATTATTTATATTTGTTTCATCCACATTTAAATTGGTTTACATTCAATTGATTTACTTTCAAATTAGTAACATTCATTACAGTTTTTTCTTTCAAACAACTTTTTTATATTTAACTCATTTATTTAATCCATTTGACCCCACTTAAGTTAATTCTAGTTCATAATTCAAGTCCAACTATTCTTTGTAATTTACTTTTGTATCACAGCCGGTTTACAAAGATATGAATTTATTTATTACCTGTTTAGTTTCTTAAGTTCATATTTATTTACTGGAATAACATTCACTTTTTATTATTCAATTTATTTCACTTAACGTAACTTGCCACATAGATTAAGTGTATAAACATTCATTATACCCACTCAATTTTTATTTATAAATTCTCTTAACAAAATTTTACTTTTGGACATCTTATTACTTACATTTTATATTGTATACCATTCAATTACATATTCACGTTACATTCAAATCCATTTTCTGGTAAATTTTATAAATTTTTCAGAATGTGATTGAGCATTACACAAATTTACCTTTTATTTACAACATTTCTATTAAGCAAAATTTAGGAACATTTTTATAACTTAAGTTTTCTCTTGTATGACCTTCAAATACATATCCATATTAAATCTTTAACTTTTTGAATATTTAAGGTAAGTTATATATGTTTTAGAATGCAATTGAGTATTATACAACTTAATCTTATCCTAGTTCAACCGTTCTAAGTTTTTTTCAATTTCATTTCTCATTTTAGACACTCAAATTATTCAAAATTTTTGCTTCATTTCAATTTTTGAAAAACATTAAACTTGGGAGTTAAATTTCCTATTTCACTTCAGACCATTTTGATATATATATATGTATATGTATATATGTATGTATGTATGTATATATATATATGTATGTATGTATGTATGTATTATACATCAAATCATACTTAAAAAATTCAAATCAAATCCATTTTCCAAAACAAAGTGTAACAAAGTTACTAAGTGGTCTCCCCAATTTGATCCCGAAAATGAATGTCGGTGATGGTGCAGGCATCACCGAAATTATTTTCCAGGAACAAAAAAGAAGAGTGCTAACTTATTTCATTTAAATTTCTTTGGAAACAATTTCCATTCGCAAATACTTTCAAATAATATATTTTCAAAACTTTGAAAACCAAACTTTTGAAAAGCACCGAAAAATATATTCTCAAATCCTTACTTTAAATTAATTTCATTTGCAAATCAGATTTATAAACCATGTTTTAAAAGTTCATCTCCTTCTAACATATAACAATAGTTAATAGTTTAGGAATATTGACAAAACAATAAATAATAATCTAGTATTATCACTTCTAACAACTAATTCATTTAGCTATCTAATTTCAAAAATTATAATTTTATATATAAGTATAATCATACATAAAATTATTTCATTTACCAATTTCGAAAACAATATTGTATCAGTTTGCTCTGTTCAAATGTTTTGGAATTCGTATCGATAGCGCTAGCTACACAAATCAATCGATACCAAAAAATTCAAACTTAACAACTCAAACAACACAATATAAAACATTTTTATATCAATTACAAATACACTCTCTCATAGGATGGTTCAAGAAAGGATTTTAGAACTAGGATAGAGATTCAAATTTAGATGAACCCTAATCAAAGAGAATTTTAACTAAGAAGATAGGCTCAGAAGGAAGATAAGATAATTAAATTACAAAAGAGGAAAGATGGATAGACTTATATTAATCGCTGCAACCTTAACCGGGTCAACCGAGACTCCATTTTAGAAATAATACACCCAAGGAATCGGACTTCATCCCTCAAGAAATGGTGTTTAGAAAATTTGGCTTTCAACTGATGACAAGTAAGGGTTTGGAGAACATAGTTCAAATGAGCCTCATGTTCCTTCTCTGACTTAGAAAAGACGAGAATATCATTAACAAAAACCTGGAAAAACTTGTTGAGAACATCGTGGAAAACACAATTCATGAGATCAACGAAGAAGATAAGAGCATTGGTTAATCCAATGGGCATGACTAACCATTAATAGAAGCCATTCTTTATTCAGAAAGTTGTCTTGGGAATGCTCTCCTCGGTTACATGAAGCTGATGAAAACCGGCAGCAAAATCGAGCTCCATGTATATGATCGACACGAATTTCAATTTCTTGCTTGAAAGGAAGAGAAGTGGCTTTGCCAAAACATCAAACTTCCGTGAGTCAACGCCTATTGTAAAGGAGTTTCACCCCTTTACAAATCATATTAAGGTTGGCAGGACCATCGATGGGATTTGTCACACATAAGGATGAAGTTGCCAATTGAGTTACATGATCAACAGAAATAAAGCTATGGGATGCTTCAGAATCAAAAAACACGAAAAGGAAAGAAAATGATGGTTTTAGAACAAAGGTAAAGTTCCAAAATTCAAAAGAAATCCTAATCTGAGAGGATCCTAACAAAAAGTTTCAAGCTCGAACGAATATGATTCTATAATTAAGTTTACTCATTCTAGGGTATTACTATCCTATCTCTAATGAGTTTACTCAATATGCTAAGTTTTCGTAAACCAGATCTCTAATACCAACTATAACAACATGCCTTTTCGAACCATTCAAATCGACAATCATCTACACATATCAGACTTGAATTGCTCAAGACAATAGATTGTAATTTATATTTGGCACCTAAAAGTTTATTCTTAACTTTGTTAAACTATTTATAACTATCTAAAGTATTTTTCTAAATTCCAAACTAAGTAAAGTAGATGGGTTTATATTCAAATCCTAGACTTTAAATTGAATATGGTTAAATGACATTATAACCTAAGTTGGGATTTAAACAACATATTTGGTTTAATATGAAAAGTTTGAAATGAGGATTTAACCTATTTGGAAATATGATTTTGAAAGAAATTATGATTTCGGAAAAGGTATGATTTCAAATGTGATAAGAATTTAAAAGTGAATGTGATTACGAAAGCATTATGGTTTTGAGAATATGAGTCTTGATATAAATAAAATTGACTTTTGAAATGTAAAAGAACCATCCGGTGTGAAATAACGTTTGGTTGTCAAAAAGATCGGGATAGGATATTGTCATACCCTCTACCAATACCAAAAACCACTTTAACAACCATGCACGTGGTGCAGATTCCAGAAATGAAGTAAGATGGTTTAGCGAATGATTCTATATGAGGTATTTACGTGACCCTCTCTCCGGTGAGTCAGCGTAATGCGGCTAAAATCAGGAGCCACGCCAGGCCATGTGAGGTCATTCCTCCGACCGGGCACACTTCTTCGATACTATTTTCTGACATTGTGATTTGATTTGGTGGACCACCCTTGATTTTTGATATAGGAATGTGATTCTAGGTGGACGGTAGTAGCTGCTATGCGTTATCACCAGTCCATATACGCAAATGGTATATCTACCCTAGCATTTCCTCGAGTGCTAGGGCGCATGCCCTATCGCACCTTCTAAGAGTTAGTTTTGTACCATACCTATGGGGTGCCTCTGGGTAAACCTCTAGTTTACGGGGGAGCTTATGATCCAATATAGACTATGAGAATATATAAAACGTGTTAAGAGGGATATAGGTAACACCTTAACACTATTTTAATACTTTTACTTTACTTTAGACATATTATAATAACGTATTCTGCTACATAGTAGATAGTCTAACGGATCCTTAGGAGATGTGAATCTCGAACATCTCTTATGTTACTGCACTCAGGTTAGGCACTGGATAGGAGATGTCAAACCCCATAAACATCTCTGAAGCCGTTCTACTCATAGTTATTTACCGTTAATTTTACTTACGTAAGATCTTTTAGTTCTGACTCAAGTGTTTTGTCTTTTCAATTCGTTTGGATCAACTTGAGCATTTCAGGGTTGAAGACCTTATTTCTGAGGATGAAGATGAAGATTTGTATTATTATTATTTATTTATTTATTCCGCTGCATCATGTTGTTCCGCTGCATTTATTTAGTTATTCCTGTTTATGTAACTATGATGTTTGTGTTGTAAAGACTAATCAAATGTATTTATAAAATAGCTTCATGAACTGTTATTTGATTATTATATTTTTGTCATTCCGCTGCGAGATTCTGTATTTGTTTTATTTCTTTCTCTTTGTCTTATTCACCCCATAACAATTTTTCCTTTTGAATGGTTTGAGTCCGACGCGTGTGTTTGCTTAAAACATCTAGAAAGTCAGGTTGTTACAGAAAACCCACTCAATTTTATGACTAACAAAATCACCTTGAATTCAATAGAACTACCAGGATAGCAAATAGCCAAGGCTTTACAAAATGATTTCAAATGACGATACGAAAGCAAATCATTCTCATGGATTTTATTTCAAAACCAACCTTTGTTCTGTAAAAGAAAAATAGTAATTTAACACTATATTGTACTCGATCTGAAATAAATGAACAATTTCCTTCATTTTCATAAGAGCGAACAAAATTAACAACCAAATTATTAACTTAACTACTAGAAACTGGTGGATGGTTAACAGCTATAATAACTGCTCCACACGAATGATTAGGTTGCATAGTTTTAATAAAAACCCGATAGGTTAAACTTACGAAAAGCATGAATCTGAAAATTGCAACTTTCCTGTGAACAAACAGCTGTAACTCACTCCCGATCATTTTTAACAATATTTACTTTATATCCGTTCTTAATACAATATATCATAAGATACAATCGGAACTTCTCAATGCCACCAACAAATCTTTGACCAACACCAACAAATACTAGGTTACTAGAATCATTTTTAACAACCATTTCAAAGTAGAACTACAATCCACATAAGAATAAACCATTGAAGAATTGGATGAGCCACATTCAGCCAAAGAACCAAAAAAGGAGAATATATCAACTGAAATACTTTTACACTGCTTCAGTATAACCGAAACAAGTAGAAAATCATCACGACTATAAGCAACAAGCAACAATATACTATGCAAATCAGAATTAGCTTTAATAACTCTTTTTTGTCCTATCTTTCATAAACCAATTCAATAGAACCAGGTCTTAATTCAAGCCAATGTTCACAAATATCATTTCTTAATCACAATACACAATCACTCAAACCAAGATGCATATTATAAATATCATTACTAATGGGAAAATAGCAAGAATAATAATAGGATCAGGCCTGAAAAAAACAAAAAAACTAGCAAAATAAATATTTGTCAAATAAGTATTGTTATGAAAAATATTTTCAAGGCAATATTTTCTATAAGAATAATTGCCTGCATAACACTTCAATGATAGATCTTGTTAATTTCATGTCATTCAATACTAACAACAAAAGCATGATAACCAACTACGATGATAATAAAAACAAACAAAGTAAATTCAACATAAGCAAATATATGTCATACAAATAATTGCCTGCATAAAAATTCAATTACATTTCCTATAGTTCTCATATCATAAATACCAACAACAACTTGAGCAGTAAAACTTATAACATAATAATAACAAATTACAACTATAAGAAAAATAACCAAATATAATTCAACATGATGTTATAACAAATATTAAACAAACAAAAATAACCATGACCTAAAAAGAACTAACATTAAACTTATATTATTAGCGCAAAACAGAAGAAGATGTCCAAATCTAATGAAATTCAGTAAAAAAAATTCCAGACAACGATTGCTCAATATATAGAAGAACTGAAGATGCCGACAATAGCTCGAGACGTATGCGTAATAGCTGAAAGCACGAAAATTCGAACAAGAATAGATATAGAAATTGGAATGAAAATTATAACATGCAACATAAATGTGAGTAGCGGGGGCGTTAATTTTAGATGAAAAGGGGTAAAATTGAGAACAACGGATTTGAAAAATGAAAATAAAGGCATAACATATAGTTTGGAATTGGTAGGGATATGATTTATAAAATAATAGAAAATAATGATGTGTCAAAAGTTTCCACTTTGTATATATTCTAATATGTACATTGGTACATAGCATTTTAGTATACATTGGGCCTTTTTTATTTTCTTTGAGTCCAACCGTACTTGAATCCAGTGAATATCATTCAGTGTAGTGATTGTTGCATTTCCAAGCAGTACATATTCTAGCAGTATTGTATGTATGGGTCATGCTCTATTGGATATATGTTTCATTTTCTATCGTGAAAATTAATGGTTAGATGAGATATGTAATATTTTAAAGTCAATCCTCACTACAAATATCTTTCATTTATATATTAATGCATTCTAATCGATGTCAACTTTTATTATGGTTATCAAATCATATTTTGATATGTAGAAATTTGATGCTGGTATTTATGGTAGATATAAAAGTGAATAAGTTAAGGTAATATGCAAATAAATTCGAAAGCTATTTGGTGTCTCTTTGTAAATTAATTATATATATCTTACTTTCTAATTGAATTAGTTAAAGTACGATGTCCCAAAAGTGACCTCTCTAATTTTGACCATTTATGAAATTATTTGATATGTGCGTGCATTTTTCATGGAAATATAAGTCGACCCAAAGAAGTTAATATTAGATCGAATTAGTTACACATATATGACGATAAATATGTGACAATTATAAGGTTTTACAAATAGATAATTAATCGGCCTAAAGGAAGATTATTATTTGATTTGGATTCATTGTTAGTGTTTGATCATTACAACAAGAGTACCACTCATAGTTTACATTTACTGTCCAAAGATAATATCAATGTTGTGCTAGGTATCTTAAGAAGTGACTTACAAATTGTTTGAATCTACTACATATGATTTATAATATAAGCATATTTGATCGATTCTTATGTTAAATTTACAGCTAAATTGACTACGATATCTGCCAATCCTAACAACATTCCTATTTTGACTGGAACGAACTTCATTGATTGGAAAGAGAATATATTTCTTGTTCGTAGCTGCATGGATCTTGACCTTGCATTTAGAACGAAACTCTTTTATAAATCTCCAAAACAATTTATAGAACTCTCTATATTAACTTCTAAAACCACTGATGAAACTCTTTTTTTAAATTTCTAAAACCATTTACAAAGCTCTTTCATAAATCCATAAAGCTATTAATAAAACTTCTTTTATAAATCTATAACTTATTTATAAAACTTTATTCTTTTATAAAAGCCTTTTACCAAAATTAGTTTATAAAAATATTTTTAAAAATCCCTTTATAAAATACTTTACAAAGCGTGTATAAAAATCCTTTATAAATCCAAAACTCCATTTCCATTTATAAACCCTTTGTTAAATAAAATTCCTTTATAAATCAATTTATTATTTATAAATATAATTTATTTATTTAATTAATTAATTTTAAATATCATAAATATATAATTACTATTTACTTCAAAACATTATTATATCATAATAATTTTTAACAACAAAATAGTATAATAAATAATTATTATTAACTTCAAAACATTATAAATAAAATATTTAATAATTTAGAACATTATTAAGTAAATAATAATAACCAATCCTCAAACATTAATATAATAACTAATTATTGACTTCCAAAACATTATTAATAAATAATTATTATTGATTCCAAAACATTATTGATAAATAATTATTGTTATCATCGAACAATATTAATAATTTAAATAAATAATTTTTAAAAATATTAAAGTATTGATAAATAACCTTTAAAAAAATATTAAATATAAATAGACAACTTTAAACACTTTTAAACAACAATTAAACAATTTTAAACATCAATAAATAGTAATTAAACAACTTTATAATTGTTACCTGGAAATTTGACCAGGCAACTAGGCACCCGGCATTTGCATATCGTTCATGTGACGACCCGAAAAATTCGAACATTTAAATTGGAATATTTAATTGATTTTTAATATTTGAAAGTTAATTTGACTTTAATTTCAAAATTAACTACGAATTTGGCAATTTAATCGTTGAATTTAATTTATTGAAGTTGGATAAAAATTTGAATCTTCAGTTTTATCAGTATAAAAAAAGTATTTTTAAAGGCTTAGAGAATTTATATTGATAATATTGAAGATAATGGAAGCTTCAGAATTTTATTTGAAAATGTTTTGTTTAGTTTTGAATTTATATTATTTAAATCGATATTTAAAAATAGCCTTCCGAGGCACAGTCTCGGATTTTTACGAAAATAGTTCTATTGGATCCGTAATATTGTATTATTAATGGATTTCAATTTTCGTAATGTTTGGAGTTGTCGTTTGGCCGTACGATACGCAAATGCGCTAAATTTAAATCGAAAGTTCGATATTTTAACTGGTCCAAAAAAAAGCTATCTTCTCCATACGATCGAATTAGGACTCGAAACCTTTTCCATTGTGTTCGGAATACGGGTAAAACATTATAAACGCCTAGCGGCACACCTCGATAGGAGGTCAAGTTTTTAAGTTGCATTTATCAGAACAGTTCGAATTTGAATTTAAATTGAATATTTATATTAGTCAACCGCAGTTGAAATTATCTCACATCAACCCTTTTTCCTTTCCATTCAAAACACTATAGCTTGTTAACTCGAGCAAGCTAACGTCTTTTCTTGTCTCCTCCGTTTTCCATTTTTATCACGTAAAGCAGATGGAATCAAAATCATTCATAGGCCGCGGTTCTCTGTAGGAAAAAAAATCGATATCATAAATCAAAGAAATCAAATCTTGTTCCCATGAAATCGAGCCAGCCTCGTTTCTCTTTGAAGCATCACGCGTGTTCATGGCTCGACAGCAACGACGAGAAGACGAGTTTTAGGCGAAGGCGTGTCGTGTGAAGAAGTGACGAAGGCGGTACGCCTCAGCGAAGGGGCTGCGCTCGGCGATGGCATGGGGCCGAAGATAGTGACGTCAATCATTTCAAGTGGCGAATGGGGGCATGAATTTCGAGTGGAAGGAGCTGAGTTCGAATTGGAGGCGGGCCGGTGTCACGCACTTGCGTGGGAAGTCGCGTGGGTGCTAAGGCAGGGGTCGCGACTTCACTAGTTGATCGATGCTCGAAGGGCACGGCTGCAGGTGAAAATGGGGCAGCGATTGGGTGATGGCATCTCGAGGTCGATCTATTTAGGGTTCGAGGCAGAGGGTCGCAAAGCATCTGGCGATGGTTTCGAAGATGATAGTGTTGTGGTCATGGCGGCCTCGAAGAAAATTGGGCAGGTGATCAAGTACGGCTAGGGTTTCGTGCACGCGACTGCATGGTAAAGCTCGAGCCTGGGTTTGCTTGGTTAGCAGTGAGGTATATTTGTTTTTTTCCTTTTGGGTTTTATTTTAATTTAAATGTATATATATACTTATAAAGATAAACAGAAAAATAATGTGTTACAGTGAGGTATATAGGTTATGCTAAGAAGACATTTTTATTCCTAATAGAATTTAATGAATATATATAAATTACATAAATTATTTATAAATTTTGAAGTCTTTTGGAAGTTTAATTTAGAAAAATTATAACAGCAAATAGGATTACTGTTATTTACTTACAGTCAAGATTTAAATAATTCAGTTTTTATATATATGAGATTTTGGGAAATAAAGTTTTTTTTTAATAATGAAAGTTTATTTTCGAAAATCTATAAATTATTATTAAAAGGAGATTGGTTAAATTAAATTAATTAATTGAACTAAATTTACCAAATGAGAATTTAATTGTTCGATTTATTCGAATATTAATAAATGATATAATTATTTATACAAGGTCTAATACTGTGAGGACAAAATCGGGATTGGAAACGGATTGCAAATAAAAAGGTGGGATCTTCTCACTCAATCAATATTGTTCTGATGTAAATTTTGAATAGTTAGATTTAAAATTGATTGACTGTGTGCTTGGATGATTGATTTATAATAATTATTCATTGGATGATATTATATACATAGTAGTATATAGTATATATTGGATGATTGATTTCCCGCATTATATAGCGGATGAGCCCTATGCGCCACATAATAGTGGATGATATTTTATAAATCCCATATACCGCTATAGAAGTGGAATGGGTATTTAATTGTTGTGCTAACGTCTGTGGATGCAGGGAAACAGGTTGGAGGGATCCAACTGGATTCCTCAATTATTTGAATTTGTTTCAACATTGTGTGTTGATCATTTATAATCTGTGTTTGACTATTTGTAATTGAAACTGTTGAAGGCTATAATTTAGCCAAATATATTTTTGGTATCATAGGATACCAGAAATAAATAAAAATTTGATTTTTGAAATTTAGTAGAAAATTTATAGTAAATTAATTTTACAAAATTGAATAAATTTAAAAGAAGGAATTTGTTTCAAAAGATAATAAATTTGGTGTTTGAAATAAATTTGAGAATCAATTTGAAATTTGATTTGGTGTTTTGAAAATAAATTAGAAAACCAATTTGATATTGATTTGGTGAAAATAATAAATACTTCGGAAATCGATCTAAAATTAACTTGGTGTTTAAAAATAATTTTGGAAAACCAATTTTGAAAATCGATTTGGTGTTTTGAAGTAAATGTTTGGAAAAATTGATTTTGGAAATTGATTTGGTATTTGAAAATAAATTAGAAAAATAAATTTGATATCGATTTGGTAAAAATAATAATTAGTTGGGAATCGATTTGAAAATCGTATGTCTGATTATTCAAAAATTTAAATCCACAAATGAGAATTTTATAAAGGAAAGGAAAATTTGTTTTAAAAATAAATATTGTTTTATTTTTAAAAGTTGGAAAGGAATTTACGAATTTGGAACGTAAATTTAAAATAAATCCAGAAAGATTTATAAATTGATTTGAATGAACCATTTTAGAATGGAAGGTCAAGTATGTTTTCAATATAGTCTATAAATATGAAAATTGAAGTTGTGAAGATGGTTTTAAGGAAAGATTATTTTCGAGAAATTATTTACTTAGGTTATCTTGAAAATCTTTAAAGTTAAGATTTATTTTAATTTATTATAGAAGTGATTATTTAAAGTTTTAATGGATATTGTTTTAGAAAATGGATACTTAAATAGTTATATCCTATCTACTAATTTTATTAAAGAAATTAGTTTGGACATGAAATTTTATATGAGCGATTTATATAATATTTTCATAGTAATATTTAAATAAATGTTTTAAAATAGTTTTATCTAAATGTTTCCAAGTATATATTTTGAATAAGTGATTTAAAGTATTTTCAAGTATTTGAACTCGGCAGACTTTCAATGGAAATAAATAATATCAAGAATCTTATTCCGCGAGTGAAAAGTGATTTGAAATTTGTTTTCAAATGGTTGAAATGTTAAAAATATATACCTTGCGAAGATATTTCGAGAATAATAATTGGGAAAATTATTTAAATCTTGGCGATTGTTGTGAATATTTATCGATAGTTAAATAACCGACTATCAATATTGGCCTTTAAATGGCATTAGAATTTCAATGCGACCGGCAGTCGAATTCCAAATGGATATTCGAAACCCACATCGAACCTTTGTGATTGTGACGGATCTTTTATTTAAAAGATCTATGTAGAAATTCGTTGTGATTTGATTGAAATCTGATTGAACACTTATTTTTAAAAATAAGCGCTCATCATTCGGATTAGCCGGGAGAGGACCTTATGCCGTAAAACCCATTCCGAATAATGATATGACGAAATGTGGTTGCATTTGAAGACGGTGTTGAGGACCGGGTATTCTCGAAAATGAAAGGATCACCTGTCGAATGTCTCTGCACCGAGTTGCTCCAGTATAGAGATTTTATCACCCTTTGTGATGGGGATTCCGTACGTGATTAGTGAATATCCGAATTTGCAACGGTTTCTTTGAAGTGCCTTCGATTCCGTTCGATCTCAGGATGGACTTGTATGGATGTGTGTCTGACGTTACACTTTGAGATGTAAAGCTGGTTTCTATCAAATACATTTCTATTGGTGGCGGAGAATTTATTCTCTTAGCTTAACACCCTTCTCTGAGACGTACGAGCTCAGAGGTTATGTAGTTGATGGTTACTAGTGATATACTCCCAAATCGGTAACGTGGCATACGAAGTGTTGCTGATCATTTTTTGATCAAAGCATGGCTTTTTGAAAAGCGTAGCTTTGTGTACGAGACCTCATCGAGCCTCATAAACCGGTAATGGTCGAAACAGGAAAGATGCGGCAAGGTTTCAGGGGTAGCTCCCCTAGGGTATGTCCATTCCTTCGGGAAAAGGGTGATGTCAGGTATGGAGCCCTGATATTTAACCTATGTGGTTACTGCAATACTTTTCTTTGTGGTTGTTGGTGTAGACGATCCTCGAATAAAGGTCGCAAACGACTGGGGGTAGCATATCTTAGGTTTTACTTCTCGGGAAGGGGGTAATCGACCTTGTGTTGGCAGAGATCCGGGTAGGTTCTCGGGACGTCCCTCCAGAGGCATACCCATGTGGCAGTAGGAAGTTCCTTATCCTAACCATTTGTTGGAAATCCAAACTCCAATACGCGCCTTGTAAGGTTTTAGTTGTATAACCTGCCATTTACTTATGGTGGTCACCACATTTTAGATGGTAGCTATAGTAGGCATAGTTTCGAATGTCTATGCTGGCTAAGATTAATATTATACTTTCGAAATATTTTCTGCACTATGCACTAATAATAATATCGGAAGGATTTTGTGTATTAAGCATGTTTGACTATCATAAGGAGAAATCTCCTCCAATTCTGCGTTTGCATTGTGTGTGTAGTGGGAGGCCCTATGGTAGTTTCAGTTTCCAAAAACATAGCGGATTTCTTTTCATTTTCTTTGTGAAAATAACTGTTTTTTAAGATCTCACACCAGTCCCACGACTGACCTGGAGTTTATTGTTCCCTTTCTAAACTCTGGGTGCCCACAATTTTTCCACACGGGCAGCCTAGAGCCAGGTTATCGTTATTCTAGAGCGAAGTCGAAAAAAAAGATGTTGTGGAGATCAGGAGCAAGCTGGATGGCGAAGCGTATCACTTGTATATGTTATATTCTTTTCCGCTGTTTGTTGTTGTAACACTCTGATAATGTGATGTGATGTAATGTAATAGCTGATATAGTGCTTTTGTTTTAAAGATATTCATTTATCTATTATATGTTGTCCCGCTGCGAATTGTGAGATTCTGTTATTGTTTCCGTTTCTTCTTCTACCTCTTTCTACTTTAAACCCGAAGACTCGTGCATTTGTCCCACTTTGGGCTGAATTATTGTGGGATTTTGCCAGCTCAAAAGGGGTACGGATTTACGGGCCTTCACAGTTCGGCATCCCGAGCGTTCGGCACAACATACTTGGTCGGCTTCCAGGTTCGTTCGGCACGAATGGTTCGTTTGACATTCAAGTTTGATCGGCTTCCAGGGACGTTTGGCATTCGGCATTGAGAGCCATTCGATATTGCATATCGTTCGGCATTAAGTGTCGTTTGGCATCTATGGACGTTCGGCATGGCAGATTCGTTCGACATTCCATACTGCTCGGCATCCAGACCTTTTTCGGCACTCAACCCCGTTCGGCATAAATCTCGATCGACATTCAAGATCGTTCGGCATCCAGAGGTGTTCGGCATTCATGCCTTGTTCGAAATTCAAGATCAGTCGGCATCCAAAGGTGTTCGGCATTCATGCCTTGTTTGGCATTCGAGATCGGTCGGCATGCAAAGGTGTTCGGCATTCATCCAATCTCGACCGGCTTCGATTATTGTTCGGCCTGCACTCTCCACTCAGCACATCACTTCGTTTGGCATGAAGATATCGTTCGGAATTTTGCCGTTCGGCATCTATGGATTGGCACAGAGAACTCACTCTTCATGGGCCAAGATATTTAGTTACCAGGCCCATTAGGGAAGTCCAACCCATCTTTGTCTATAAATAGGGAGGCAGGGGCACAGTGAATGGGACCTTTTTTTCGAGAACACCCAGGAGACTCTACTGCATTCAAGCCTCATTCAAGACTTATCTTTTTTGCTTAGAAATTTTATTTAAGTAATTGATATACGGATTTTATCTGTAATTGATTATTAAGAAAAGCAATAAAGATCTACCTCAAAGTGGACGTAGGCAATCACGCCGAACCACTATAAATCTGGTGTTCATTTTTTCTGCATTTAAATTTACGTACTATTCTCTGTTTAACTTTACTTTCTTCATTAATCTCTCTACACAATCTCTCTTAAGGGTGTTAGTGACCAATTCTGGTGCTAACATTTTGGTGCTTTCACTGAGAATCGAATTCTTAGGACGATAGGATCTACTTTGTAGCTACTGGATTGACAAATCCCCCGAAGGAGATCCAAATCATTCGCAAGACGTCTGTTGATTCTACTCAGAGTTACAATCGACAACTCTACCATGGGAAGACCACGAACTAGATCGGCCTCTCACAACACAGATGTCAATAAAACTGCTAGTGTACAACAGATAGGACCTAACAATCAACAAGAAATTCAAGGCGCAGGAACCTCCACCCAGAACCAAGCAGAGGTCGTTTCTCGAACAGAGTTCAATGACTTGATCAGAGAACTCAGGGAAAGTAGAAGGCAACTTGCTGAACAGATCCAAGCCAATACTAATCCCATGGCTCAGCTTGCCTAGCGGCAGCATTAGAATGCTGGGAGTAGTCCTGCTCCTTATTCTTCATCTAATAGCTCGACCTCAGCTAACGAACTCCTATGCGTAGACGCCGCAAGATAGAAACTGCACGGACAGGTGCCACTGATCGATCCGCCATGGATCAGGCACGTGAAGAGACCGGATGCCCGACTCATCAAGACCCAAATCAAGTTGGCCTTCCGGACGCACGTTTGGCTGACTTTCAGCAGGCGGGACATCAACCCGCACTGTCCCGTGGAGCAGAACCCAATCTTCCACCCTCCATACAAACTCCAGATTTATCAGCCATGGTCAGGCAGTTGATGAGAGAGAACCAAGGCCGGACCAACGAAGATTGGGGAGTGTCCAGGATTCATACTCCCTTCACAGATATTATCCTACAGGCTGAGTACCCCAAGAAATTCAATATGCCGACTATCTCAGCATACGAATGAAAGACTGACCCTAGGCAACACGGGATGAGGTACGAATGGATAATGGATTGGGCAAGGGCAAATGACGCGACTAAGTGTAGGTGCTTCCCAATCACTCTGTCCGGAATCGCCACTATGCCAGGCATCCTCTGCGATCTATATCTAGCTTCGATGAGCTAGCGATGAAATTTGTTGAACAATTCAGGATACATGCTACTCGTCCTGAGGATGTGGTGCCCTTATCAAGCATAATCCAGGCTCCTGGGGAGTCCTTGAAAGCATATTTACAGATGTTTCATGTTGCAGCCACTAAAGTTAACAATCCTAATGAACACGCAATTTTGATGGCGGTAATGCGAGGCGTAGATCCAGACTCGGAGTTTGGAGATTGGCTGGCGGGAAAGCCCTCTGCTACATTGGAACGATTCTATTCCAAAGCTCATCAGTTCATACAGGTGGAAAAAGCTCGATGGACAAGACGAGACAAGGAACCAAGGCCTGTTCAAGAGACTGTGAAAAATAACATCGCCGTGAAGTAGTCCGGCGATAATTCAGGAAAAAGTTCAAGTCAACGTCCAGAACAAGCCTGGACAGTCTAAAGGATCCAAAGGTGGAAATCCCGGGAAGAAAAAAGAAGCAGGGAAATGGAAGCCAAGGATTCTGACCTACAACGAATACACTCCCCTGAATACTTCTCTTGAAAACATTTATCTATCTACCTGTAACACCTTTGAATACAGAAGCCGCACCCAAAGGAGTCCACTAAAGAACAGAAACAGACAGGGAAGTACTGTCGCTTCCATGAGACCCATGGGCACAATACCGAGAAGTGTAGACACCTTCATGACTCCATAGAAAGGTTGATCAGGCAGAAAAAGCTGTAAGAGTGTTAAAAACCAACCAGAGGGTAGGCAAGGAACGTCGGACCCCGGGCGTGGGCCGGCTCCACGTCACCCAGAGGAACCTGCTCGGACTGTAGGTAGGTTGATCATAAACACTATAGTCGGAGGACCTCATCCTGCAGACAAGAATTGGCAGGAGATGGAACGATATGCTACCTCCTTGAGGCATGCGGATTATGAATGTTGTTCGAATGTGGAAGATGGAACCCCCGTAAAACAACAACGCGTGATGACTGACGATATAGTGTTTAGGAGTCGTGACGCGGACAAGGTGGAGGCTCCAACTATCGACCCGATGGTTTTATCTGCAACGGTCGGGACAGCTTACGTAAAAAGAATTTTGATTGACTGTGGAAGTTCTGTTAACATCATCTTCAAGCAGGCTTATGACCAAATGAAGATGGAGACAAAAGATTTAAAACCATGCAAATCCCGTATCCACGCCTTTAACGGTGCTACAACCGATGCAATGGGGTATATAGAGCTACCAGTTGAACTGGGGGAAGGTGAGGTAGGAGAGTGCGAGTCCTAAGTAATGGATGTTGACACTCCATACAACGTATTTTTAGGTCGTCCAGCCCTGGCAGAGTTTAGGGCCGCTTTGGCCCCATAGTGTTTGACATTAAAATTTCCGTTAGACAAAGGAGTCGGTGTAGTACATGGCGATCAGGCGACCGGTCGTGCATGTTATGTGGCGGATCTGAGAGAAGCTCAGTGAAGAGAAAAGGGAAAGGTTGCGGACAGCTCCGTCTGCATCCTAAAAACTGATGATTGACAATTAGTGCCCGAGCCCTGGCTCGGGCGACATTCTCGGATCCTTAGAGACATAGATCCGAGAGATGATAATAGGGAATCCAGGGAAATGAATGCAGTACCGGCTGAGCTGACGATCGATATTCCAGTCATCCGAGATGATCCATCACGAGTTCTTAAGATTGGATCACAACTCGACCCTTCAGTGGCCGAGGATCTTACTGATTTCCTCCTGACGAATCTGGACGTTTTTCCTTGGACACACTTTGATATGTGCGGTATTTCACCCACCATCGCAAGCCATATGTTGAACATAGACCCAAAATACGTTCCTGTAAAGCAGAAAAGGAGAGCATGGACCTGGAGAGGTCGGCTGCTCTCAAAGAGGAGGTGGACAAACTCAAAACCAATGGGTTCATCCGCGACGCCCTCTACCCTAAATGGGTATCTAACCCTGTGCTGGTAAGAAAAGAAAATGGGAAGTGGAGAACTTTTTTTGATTAATCCGATCTGAATAAAGCATGCCCGAAGGATAGTTTCCCTTTACCTAGAATCGACCAGCTCGTCGACTCTACTGCCGGACACGAATTATTGTCATTTGTGGACGCATATTCGGGATACAATCAAATCCTGATGCACATTCCACACCAAGAACACACTAGTTTTGTCACAGACGTGGGGCTATATTGCTATGTGGTAATGCCTTTTGGATTGAAAAACGCGGGAGCAACTTATCAACGTCTGGTGAATCGAATGTTTAAAGAACAAATCGGTAAGACGATGGAAGTCTATGTGGATGACATGCTCTTGAAGTCACAGCAGTCAAACGATCACATCCGAGACTTAGCAGAAATGTTTGATATACTTAGGCATTACGGTATGAAGATCGACCCCTTAAAGTGCTCTTTTGGCGTTGCATCAGGAAAGTTCTTGGGTTTCGTTGTGAATGCATGTGGAATTGAAGCTAACCCGGAAAAAGATTCAGGCTATTCGGGACATACAAGTGCCCAGAATTATAAAGCAAGTACAAAGTTTGAACGGGAAGGTGGTCGCGCTGAGTTGATTCATATCCAGAGCCACGGATGAGTACATTCCTTTTTTTGATGTGATAAAGAAGGGAAAAAGGAATTTCGAGTGGACATCCGACTGCGAGGAAGCATTCCGAGCTCTGATAAGGCATTTGGAGAGCCCTCCGGTGCTATCGAAACCAATAGACCATGAAATGTTGTATGTGTACTTGGCAGTATCCCAGCATGCTATCAGCATGGTTTTGGTTCGTGAAGAGGACCGAGTTCAAAAGCCAGTTTACTATGTTAGTAAACGTCTGACTGGGCAGAAAGAAACTATCCCAAGATCAAGAAATTAGCCTATTGCTTGGTGATTGCATCGAGTAAGCTTCGCCCATATTTTCAGGCATACCGAATCAGTGTTTACACCGATCAACCCTTGCGACAGGTACTCCAACGACCGAAAACTTATGGAAGAATGTTGAAATGAAATATCAAGTTGAGTCAGTTTGATATTACTTACCTGCCACGAAAGGCCATACAGGGACAGAGCTAGCGGATTTCATCGCTGAATTCACCATGACAGACGAATCAAACGGCCGCAATGTCATACCTCCCATTCGATGGAAGATGTACACCGATGGGGCATCTAACGACCGTTGTTCGGGGGTTAGCATAGTTCTTGTAACTCTTGAGAACCGATTGGTTTGCTACACTTTGAAGCTTGAATTCACAGCAACGAATAACGAAGCCGAGTATGAAGCATTGATTGCCGGCTTAAGACTCATCAAAGAACTGGGATTAAGATCGGTTGAAATCTTTTGCGACTCGCAACTGGTGGTGTACCAAGTGCGGGGAGACTACCGAGAAAGGAGGCAAAGACTTGCCCCATATTTGGTCCGAGTTCAGGAGCTGCTAACGAATCTCGAGTATTATGATATTTCATATGTCCCACGTGAGCAAAACAAAGCAGGCGACTCATTGGCAAAATTCGTAAGCACTGGTGATGCGCAGCAGATAGGATTGTTTCCCGTTGAAACCCTACATGTTCTGAGCATAAATATGATGGAAGTAGATTTCATGTTGGAAACAGAAATCGAAATGGAGTCATGGATGACTCCATTCAAGTAGTACTTGTTACATAGGGTCGTGCCCGAAAGAAGGAGCGAAAGACGACAGGTCATTCGCAAGGCTTCGCGTTATGTGGTGAAAGATAGGGTAATGTATCGAAGGGGATTCTTGACCCCCTTACTCCGGTGCATTGCCCATGATGAGATAAAACGAGTCCCGAAGGAAGTCCATGAAGGTGAATGTGGCGACCATACCGGAGGGCAGACGTTGGCAAAGAACATCCTCCGCTATGGATACTATTGGCCAACCGTAAATTGGGATGCCGCAGACTACGTGAGAAGATGTGAAAAATGTCAGAAATATGCAAAAATCCCAAGAGCTCCGCCGACAGAACTCACACAAATGGTTAGTCCCTGGCCATTTGCAATATGGGGGATCGACATAGTCGGTTCCTTACCCCTATCCAAAGGTGGTGCAAAATACGTGATAGTTGCGGTCGATTATTTTACTAAGTGGGCAGAAGCAGAGCATTTGGCCACTATCACCACCAAAATGGTCATTAATTTCGTTGTACGAAATATTATATGTCGTTTTGGCCTTCCACGAACCATCGTTACAGACAATGGAATTCAGTTTGAAAGCAAAGAGTTCGAGGAATTTTTCCAAAAATATTGTATTGAGAAAAAGTTTGCAGCAGTTGCTCACCCGAAAGCTAATGGACAATTGGAAGCCGTGAACAAGATAATCAAATCCATATTGAAAAAACGTTTGGAAAAGGCTAAAGGCAAGTGGGTGGATGAGCTTCCAACAGCGCTTTGGGCTTACAGAACTACCCACAAGTCCGCGACTGGCCACAATCCATTCGCACTGGCATATGGCATGGAAGCTGTCATACCCGTGGAACTTGAAGTTCCATCACATGGGGTAACTTATTATAACCCTGAGTCAAATCAAGATCTCTTGATAGAATCATTGGACTTCATTGATGAAAAGCGTGAAGAAGCTAATTTAAGAGCGGCCGCGTAAAGGCGCCGAGTCGCTCGATATTATAATGAAAAAGTCCGACTGAGAATCTTTGGCGTGGGTGATCTCGTTTTGAAACGAATTTTCCCAGTTCCATCACATATGAGCCCCGCATGCGAAGGTCCATACGTCATTGAACGAAAGCTTGGAGAAGGAACTTTCAAGCTAGCGACCGTTGATGGTGTGACACGCCCCCGAGCATGGAATAGTGAACATTTGCGGCATTATTACACTTAGTTCATTTCTTTCATATTTTAGTTGCATTTATTTCCAGCAAGTTTTTATTCCTAGTTTATGGCATGAAAAAAGACGATTTAGCTTATTTGCATTAATAAAGGCTTGAAGCCATTTTCTCTATGAATTGTCGATGTTTTTATGTATGATAACGTTGTGACAAATAACAAAAGAATATATTATCTGCCTGACGTACGAACGTGCTCGAGCACTCAAAATCTACAAGTCCCCAGAGTGCAGTCTGGAGTACTCTGAGTCACCGGAGAGCGGACCAGAGTATAAACGACTCAAAAGCTCCAAGTCCCCGGAGTGCGGACCAAAGTATAAACGACTCAAAATCTCCAAGTCCCCTGAGTGCGGACCGGAGTACTCTAAGTCCCCGGAGTGCGGATTCGAATATAAACGACTCAAAATCTCCAAGTCCCCAGAGTGCGTACTGGAGTGCTCTAAATCCCCGGAGTGCGGACCAGAGTATAAACAACTCAAAATCTCCACGTCCCTGGAGTGCGGACTGGAGTACTCTAAGTCCCCGGAGTGCGAACCAGAGTATAAACGACTCAAAATCTTCAAGTCCCTGAAGTGCGGACTGGAGTACTCTAATTCCCCGGAGTGCGGACCAGAGTATAAATGACTCAAATCTCCAAGTCCCCGAAATGGGACTGGAGTACTCTAAGTCCCTGGAGTGCGGACCAGAGAATAAACGACTCAAATCTCCAAGTCCCCTGAGTGCGGACTGGAGTACTCTAAGTCCTCGGAGTGCGGATTCGAGTATAAACGACTCAAATCTCCAAGTCCTCTGAGTGCGGACCGAAGTACTCTAAGTCCCCTGAGTGCAGATTCGAGTATAAACGACTCAAATCTCCAAGTCCCCTGAGTGCGGACCGGAGTACTCTAAGTCCCCGGAGTGCGGATTCGAGTATAAGCGATTCAAATCTCCAAGTCCCCTGAGTAAAAACTAAGACACAAATGTTTTGAATTTATCAAACCCCCGAAATACGGACTAAAAAATATTCTAAGTGCTTGAAGCACGGAATGAAAAATGAACAACTCCCAAAGAATTTCCGAGCTATATGAAGATGAACCAAGAGGTTTATGTTATTCACAATAGCTTGGATTTCAATCACAATCACGCAAAAAATTGAACGATAAGAGTCTTTTGAAAGACAAAAAAACTAAACTTTATTCAAAAATGAGTTTCTACTACAACTCCTCCAAAATTTGGAGTCAACAGTCTATTTACAAGGACTACGAAAATAGATAAAAGTAATTACATAACCTAAACTAACTCTCGTTGAACGAGAATAATGATTACTTCTTGGATTTCTTCGACTTCTTTCCCTCCTTTGCCTTCTCAGACGACTCCTCTCCTCTGCGTTTACCCTTGGTAATCCTCTTTGATGGGAAGGTAGCGACCGAAGAAGTATGGGGAACTTCCATTGGCTTGGACCCGCTAAGAAGGATAATTTTCAATGGCTTGTTCAGGGGATTATTTAAGTCCACAACTTGAGGCTCGACTTTAATCTTGACTGTCTCTTCCTTCTCCCACTCAAGCTGCTCCTTCATGCTCAGTTTGGATGTGTGTTCAGAAGTTCCTGTAATATCGACTTCATAATTCCCATCGATAGGAGTGGAAGTCTCGGACTTGTCCTCATCAAGCGCTCTGATCACCTGAGCATCTGGACCAGGAGCCTCCCCTGCGTGAGTAGCCTCACTTGTCTTTTCCTCCACCTCCTTGGCGACATCGCTCCTCGGAGTGGGCTCAGGATCATAACGGCCTACACAAAATCATGAAAAACAAGCATTAGAATACAATAGCCCTTCATGAAGAACGACGACTTTTGGAATCTTAAAGTGAAGAGTTATCTACCAGGTTCTGGCAAACTCTCAGCCATCCGAGGGGACTCACCCTCTGGAATGGGAGATAGAATGTGGACGCCAAGGCCAGGGTCCTCCGGGTTGTAACCTATATGCTGCTCAAATGGATCGAGTATCGGCCGAACGGCCGACTGAGTAGGCACATGAGCTGGAGACATAGCCTCGGATGGACCGGTAATAGCATCTTTCCCTTTTGATGAGGGGAAGCCTTTGCAATAAAGGGCTCTCGCCGTAGACAGGTCTGAAGGCTCGTTCCCCTTAAGATATTCCTTTATTAGAGCGTCCTTGTCAACCTCGTCGGTGTTAAGTTCAACCTTCCTGATTTCTATTAAGGTCTCCCATGCCTCGGCTAAAGATTCGAGATAGCCCTCGTCCAGAAAAGTTAAATCTCAGTGCATGAGAACGTGGGCATTGAATTCCGCAATAAGCGGGTCGAACATGCTTTTGACGTCTTTCCTACCTTCTTCCTTAGCCGCCTTAAGACGGGAGTCGATCTCCGCAGATGCCAACTTTTCGCCCTCTTCACGGGATTCATTCTTTAGCGCCTCAACTTTGGAAAGCTCATCCTCAAGTTTCGCCTTTAGGAGTTGCGTAGCAACGATCTCGTTACAATACCGTTGTGACTCTTCTTGGGCGGCAGTCTTCACTTCTTGCTCTTTGTGGAGTCGCTCCTCTAGCTCTTTGACTCGGAGGCTGAACACATCCCTCTCTTTTTGCACCGAATCTTTCTTTAAAGCTAAGGCCCCACAGCGTTGGACGGCCTCGTCGATTTCTTTTTTGTGGGTTGATTCCAAACGAGTTACGGCTTCGGCGGTATCTTTGGCGCTCTGATGGGCGGCCTCAAGCTAAGATTTGTAAGACGCGAGCTCTTCGTCCTGAGCTTTGATAATGTCTTTGTCATGGATAGCCTCAAGCTTCACGCGATCAATATCATGTTAGCGCTCTACGGAGACTTCTGACACTTTTTCAGCAAGATGAACAAACATGTCATGTTGAACATAGACGTCGTTGGTACAGGTGATAGCGCTCTGCTTGACATGTCCCGGAATAGGATGAATCGCCGGGAGAAATTGCAGGCCATCAAAGCAGATTTTCAGGAATTTAGCCTTGAGCTCTTTCAATCTCTTCAATATTGTTGGATCTGCTGCGGGAACAGGAGAAGATGGCTTTGAAAGTTCAGTCCTCTTATGAGTATCCCGGAACTGTCGTATGGTGGAAGAATCGGAGTGTTGATCGCGAGGGATATCTGATTGCGACCTCTTATGGTCGTGCTTATCATTGCTTTGCCCCGAGCGAGAAGGGAGGTTATGATGGTATTTGGGCTGATAATACGATTTCTTCCGAGAAGATGAATCTCGGGAATGATCATCCCTATCGCCGTCGTCATCCCTATCTTGGCGTCTTCCGAAACCTAAGTCCCATCCTGGTTGATGGAAAATCGATGAACCGTTAAGGTAGTCAAGTCCGTGTGTGCGCCCCATGATACCTGCGTAGAGTTTAAGTAACGACGAATTAGTAAAAAGTAAGGTAATGACAGAAAGTTCAAGTGCAAAGTGGAATGCGTGTGTTTGTGTATGTCCTAGTGTTTCCCCCCGACGGACCAGTTTCTTTACTAATAGAAGTGTGTCCTCCCTCGCTTTGGGCTTGAGCGTTGGCATCGCCTCTCGCGGGCGAGTGGAGATTAAGGGCCTCGGGGTCGTCGAAACCATAGTTGAGTAGGTCGTCAGTTATCGTAAGGTTCGACAGACCTTTTAGATAACTTTCCAGGTGCTGCGGGAAAGCTTCCTTCTCCGTTGGAATAAGGGTAACCTTAGAAGTTCCGCCCACTTTCTCCTTCCTCGGCTTATACGTTAGTTTCTTCTTCCTCTTCGAAGGGGAAGACGACGTTTCAATGTCGTGGACTTCAACTATTGGATCCTGAGGTGAACTAATAGTTTTGCCTTGTACTTCGGGCGTTTCGGTTTCCTTAATCTCCCCCTCTTCTAGTGTGTCAGAGGCGTTACGTGTCGAAGACTCGGCCTGCTTTTTCCCTTTACCAGCGGTAGGCCTGGGTATGGTAACGCCCTGGGGAGGCTTATCTAGCGATCTTCCGCCTACAGCTCGAACCTTTAAAGCGACTCATTTGTAATGAGAGTTTTGATGTCCCGTTCTTCGGCGGGAATGGCTCGAATAGCCTCGACGGCTTCAGAATATCCGGGAACCTCAGGACGTAGGTTAATGCCTGAAAAGATGGAAAAGGGTTGGAAAAGGTACAACTTCGACCAAACATGAATGTCAGTCTAGGAAAAAGACTTGCTCCTTCCACCCATCTCCTCGCAAAGCCGGGAGAACAGCGCACATAAAACCATCCCTGTTTATACAGGGCGAACTTGGTCCATGCCCCAGTTAAGATTTGACATTTGTTATGCGAATCGAGAAACATAAAAGATGGGCTATCCCTCCGCTTCTTGATGCAATATTTGTATCTGATATCGCCCGGAGTTGGAAACCGGGAAATGATACTCATGAAGAGGATACAGGTGTCGTAGATGAACGCGTGGCTGTTTGGGTGTAGTTGTGACAGGGCAATGTCGATATACTGCAGC
This sequence comes from Allium cepa, assembly GCA_030765085.1. Lineage (NCBI taxonomy): Eukaryota > Viridiplantae > Streptophyta > Magnoliopsida > Asparagales > Amaryllidaceae > Allium > Allium cepa. The sequence goes on from CM060941.1 coordinate 1,052,675,407, forward strand.
ACGTCTCGAAGAAACGAGTTAAACAGTGACACACTACCAACCCAGCACATGAATTTATTACAAGCTATGTATCCGACTGGAGGCAAGTGTGGACGACCGTGCCCCGACGGAACTAGCACGTCGTCAAAAGGGATTTCGTGGACAGAGCATATCCGACGGAGTGTACTTTCATTAATCTTCGAAGCCTGTGAATCGACTGGGTTGTCCAAGAAAATTGCTGCCTCCAGAGCGTCGAGAGACAAGTTATGAGAAAAGGAAGTTGACAGATTTGAAGTATCTGCGACTTCTTGTCGAGAGGATGGCCCAGGTCTGTCTGAGATTGTAGCAGAGCTAGATTTCCTAGACATCACTAACAAAGATTGAATCTAATAGAGTACCTGTTTGAATTATACTTGAAAAGTAATCGACGTTAGACATAACAAAATAATTATTCCCCCTATGTGGTGTGTGAACTAGTGCGATCATTCAAGTAGATGATGGTATAAAGTTGAGCTTTGAACTATCGTCTTCGAAGACCGTCATGCTGACCATCTCCGAAAGCCAGCCTTGCAATGTTTTCAATTTTGGACTCGGATATTGGAAAAAGATTTTATCTGTTTTTATCGATTTAAGCTCAGGCTTGTAATTATTGAAACTAGGAAGTTATTAGTCCAGATTAGTTCGATATGCTAGTATGCTTAGGTCCTTGTCCTTGTTTTCGTCATTTGATTAGGCAAGGTGAATAGATGAATTCGACGAGGGTTATGTTCAAGTTGGAACGATTTCGGCTGTTGCTATCAACTCATCAAGGGTCAAGGCCGAGCGACACTTGAAACGCACGGCCTAAATGACGTTCGGCCTAAATGCCGTTTGTCTTAAATATTGTTCGGCCTGAATATCGATCGGCCATTATTTTGTTCGGCCATTATTCTTTTCGGCCATTATTCTGTTCGGCCATTATGCTGTTCGGCCTAAATTCATGTAACGATCGGCATAAGTATCAATCTTCCAATCCTTCTTATTCGCCGTTCGGCACGCGGAAAATCATGCCGAACCTTGCTTATGCTGAGCCGCTTCGCTCAGCATTCTGCCCTTAACATCATTTTTCCTCTTTTCCTTCATCTCTCCCGACCGGCATGGCTGATCGGCAAGTCATACCGAACCGTGTCGATCGGCATCCTGCCCACTCCCTACTTCCTTTCTGTTCTTCCACTCCAACCTCGTTCGGCATGAGGGGGATCATGCCGAACCATTCCCATGCCGATCCACACCAATAGGCCTTATCTCCAATTCCATTCCCATGCTCCCTTATGATCACTCAGCATTAAAAGATCATGCCGAGCCATAACAATGCATCTTCCACTTTCCTCTTCTTCATTCCACCCACCTTGAAATCACCTAAAAGCATACTAACTTCCAGCCCTAGGACGCGTCCGAACCGCAATTCGTCTCCCTCATCCACACGCCTCCTACTTTATACAATCTACGAAGGATTTACTCGTTCGAGTTATGTTTTATACTTCCTAATTTGAGAAAGCGATCGAAAGGTTCTTACCGAAGTGAACGTTAGGAGCATGGAGGTCTATGAGCTTAAGATTGGAAGTTGTTCGAATTTAACTTGGGAAGGAATTGTAGGAAGGGCGTGATGGATTCGAAGTAGGAAGGGAAGATCGAAGAGGTGGATAAAACTTAAGGAAGGTAAGTTACGTGTTCTTGGAAAATAGCGGAGGTGAAAAAGTAAAAAGAGAAGATGGAGTGGAGTGTAGGGTTTTATAGGGGAAGAAAGGAAGTCGAAGAAACGATGACCGGTAGAACCAGTCAAAGCGCTTCATTCGTTCAGCAACGGCTATACTATTCGACATCCAGAGCGCTTGGCTTCGACCATGCTTTTCGGCATTTGTATGTCGTTCGGCATGCATTGCCTCACCCGGTATTCACAAGAAGACACCATCGAGAAGAATAAGCCAAGGTTCAAAGCGAAGCACGGAGGACTCGCAATTCAAAGCGCATCATGTTCGATCACGTGATGCACTTTAGGGGGCAAGTGTTACCTGGTGATTTGACCAGGCAACTAGGCACTCGGCATTTGCATACCGTTCGGCATCCCGAGCGTTCGACACAACATACTTGGTTTGCTTCCAGGTTCACTCGGCACAAATGGTTCATTCGGCATTCAAGTTCAATCGGCTTCCAGGGAAGTTCGGCATTCGGCATTGAGAGCCATTCGGTATTGCATATCGTTCGGCATTAAGTGTCATTCGACATCTATGGACGTTCGGCATGGCAGAGTCGTTCGGTATTCCATACTGCTCAGCATCCAGACCTCGTTCGGCACTCAACACCGTTTGGCATAAATCTCGATCGACATGCGAGATCGGTCGGCATCCAGAGGTGTTCGGCATTCATGCCTTGTTCGACATTCGAGATCGGTCGGCATCCAGAGGTGTTCGGCGTTCATGCCTTGTTCGGCATTCGAGATCGATCGGCATCCAGAGGTGTTCGGCATTCATCCAATCTCGACCATCTTCGATTATTGCTCGGCATGCACTCTCTACTCAGCACATCACTTTGTTCAGCATGAAGATATCGTTCGGCATTTCGCCGTTCGACACCTATGGATCGACACACAGAACTCACTCTTCATGGGCCGAGATATTTAGTTACGAGGCCCACCAAGGAAGTCCAACCCATCTTCCTCTACAAATAGGGAGGCAGGGACACAGTGAAAGGGACCTTTTTTTTCGAGAACACCGAGGAGACTCTGCTGCATTCAAGTCTCATTCAAGACTTATCTTTTTTGCTTAGCAATTGTATTTAAGTAATTGATATACGGATTGTATCTGTAATCGATTATCAAGAAAAGCAATAAAGATCTACCTCAAAGTGGACGTAGGCAATCACGCCGAACCACTATAAATCTGGTGTTCATTTTTTCTGCATTTAAATTTACGTACTATTCTATGTTTAACTTTACTTTCTTCATTAATCTCTCAACACAATCTCTCTTAAGGGTGTTAGTGACCAATTCTGGTGCTAACAATAATATTATAAAATAATTATTAAACAACTTTAAACATTATTAAATAAAAATAAATCAACTATAAACCATTTCTAAATATATTAGAAACGACAAATAAAAAGGTTGTAGTGAACAGAGAAGTTTCAAAATCCATTTTAAACAAGATGTTCTAGAAAACCCGAAAGTCGGATTTAAAAATCTTTCTTTGAATCAAATCATTTTTAAGCCTAACAATACTTAATAGTATTTCAAATGCTAAATTGGGGAAAATAGCCACCAAACACTTAACCAACATTGTTATTGGATTTTATCACTACATGGTTAAGTTTAAACATATAACTACAAGGTTAAGTTTGACCACTTTCAAAAGCGACAGTTCATCAAAACCAAACAATTAACCAATTAAAACGTCCAAGCATACAACCAATAATTTCAACCAAACACAAACAATAAAATTAATCTACTATATAACATACTGATTTATCTAAAGAGATGAGTTTAACTCACCGAAATTTCAGTTATTGCCGAAGCATTCCGATTCTGTCTTAAATCGAACAACGTTTGATTTTTAGCGCAACATTCTAATAGCTCGAAAATCCACCGATCCAATTTCATTACAGAGATCTCATTACTACGAAAGTAACGCGATATACCACATTCAATTTCGGCCTAGTATGAACATGTTATGGATTTTATAAGATGTACTAATTAAATAATATATTAACTTCTTAATTACATCATTAATAAACCTTAATCACATTCTTTGCCCTAACTCGCTTCACTCAAAACAACCAAATCTGATATCACACAGCCACCATCTTCATTTGCTTACCGCCGCCTCAGGCATTCATAAGCCACCGCACGCCCATAGAAGGTCGCTCAACCTCCAACGATTCATCACCACCAACCTCGGTCCTCACCGTCGCCTGAAGCTCGAGAAAAAGCCAATTATGTCATTGTCATTCAAAACGAAATCTCCATTGCCTCGCTCCACCTCGACCCAGCCCGACCAGTCATTCTCCTCTTCTTCCTACGACGAACATTTTTCTAGTTGAAGTCAAGGCCCAATTTGGCCTCTAGTGGTCACAGTGGTTGTGAGCCATTTGACAAAGGGGAAGTATAACTACGGCTAGGGTTCTCAACTAGGGTTTGGAGAAAAAAGGGTACATGTCTAGTGTATAGGCAAATATCCAGCACCATTCATGCTTTTAATCATAGAATTCCAATTGATGCATGCTCACTGGCTTCTTAGCTAATACCCTTATTCTGAGTTCAATGGAACTATTTTTGGAACCTAATTCTACCATATACAGAAGTTAGATTTTACAATCAAATTATAATATTTTCAATTCTCTAAAATTAATCGCTAATCGTTTTAAGCCTGCATGACTGCACAATACGTTCGATCATCATGATACTCGTTGGTTTACAATAATTTATTATTCTGGACCTAATGACACTAGTTTTGTCAAAATCCGAGATAGTAACCCAAAATGATAATTTCACACATTAATTAAAAGGAATTATTATCAAAAGAATTTCAATCATTTAAATTATAATTTAAAGTTTACAAATCATTTATTATTTAAAATGAATTTAAAAAAGTTTTCGAAATCAATTTAATCAAATTAAATTCAAGATTTCATTTTTAGATAATTCCTATAGTTAAATCACTATACCAATATTAAGATCATAATTCACATATTCAAATAAATCCCTATATTTGGATTTTAATTTATTTGACTTATAAAACCGATATTTCAATATTTAAAACTAATTAACTATTTCAAAATCAAATGACTAAAATTTCGGGTCGTTACATGTCCAATTTTGGGAAAAGGCTTAGCAAATCTTAATGATACTTAAACAAGCTATCATTCTATTTCATAACGACATTCAAGTCACAATATAGATATTTACATAAACACGGACATGTAAATAAAATCCATACTACCAATAAAAGCTAGGTATTAAGTCAATATAATTCAACTTGCATATAAATAGATGTCCAATTCAACATAATAGCAAAATGATGATTTATTTTGCTAAATAGATGTCCAAGATAATCTACTTATCTTAAATATAGTAGAATGGTGTTTTATTCTACTAACAAGATGTCACGGATTAATTAACAATTTGTTTACACTACAACAAATGGGTCAAATGTTTTAATGAGTGTGCCCTATAGACTAATACGAAATTAATGTCGGAAATCGCATGTCAAATGGATTCTGAACGAAGGAGTTATGCAATTTTCAAAGTTTAAGCTTTAAAATCCTTTTTTTACATACATACATACATACATACATATACATATATATATATATATATATATAAACACACTCTAACGCACGTATGGCCCAAGGCCCAACCACTCTCTTACCCGACCCAAAACCCGCCACTACAGTAGCTTCTCTCTCCATCTCCAGTATTCAAACACGACCTAAATAACTCGACCCAATCCCATCCATTCCCTCACTATCATTGCCATGATTGACACCAGCCTCCGCTACCTTTCCAGTACCACTGCCACCCCCAACGCCACCTCTATGCCAAGCGTAACCCCGTGCGATCGCCCTAAACACCGCCAATAAGATGAAACCAGAATCCCTAAAAATCATAGCTCCAAAACCGTAATTCCGCCGCCGCCGCCGCCCCACCGGACCATGCCAAAATGCACCTACACCTCGGCCTCGACCCAATGCTCCTTTTAGCGCTGACTATTCCCCCCTTTGGTCTCCGGTTCGTTAGTAGGTGATTTTTAATCGAAAAATGCTAAAAAAAACTCCACCATGACAGCATTACACCTCTAAAAATCTTGAAACTTACTCTAAACACCATGTTTCGTAGAGGCGAACATGATTGCAAAGGTCGTTCGTCAATTCGTGATCGATGAAAAACCAACATTTATTGACTTCTTACTGTATTATTCAAATTTCTCATAATATACTCAACTAAAAATTCAACAACTATTTTTAGAACAATCTATGGTTCAAAACAAACAACTCTGTAGTTGATGTCATGTTCAAAATCAAGACAGTTATCGATTTTTGAAAGCAAGAAGTGGTTGTGTTTTTAAATAGGTGGAGAACAAATGTATGTTACAATAAGCAAGTTTTCTTCACTTAGATCCAAATCTAACTAAAAAAATTTCTTTTTAACATAAATTCTTAACAAGGTTTCAAATCAAACAAATTTCAAAACAAATATACACATGATTCATATTTAACATAACATTCATAGATTTAGTAACTCACATTATTTTTCATGCCTCTGAGATGTTAGTCCAAATATTTTAACCTTTTAAAGTTTGATTCTTGAATGAATGAAGTTTTTGAACTAAAAAGATAAGATTTTAAAATTTTAAAATTTTAAAAGAAGAAGAGAAGGAGACGGAAGATTTAGAAAATGAAGTTTAAAGTGGAATTTGGAAATGAAAAATGTGTATACGTATATTAGAAGATTTAAAAGAATAAATTAAAAAAATGTTCTTTTCAACTCATAAATCATTTCAAAACCTCCAAAGCACTAAACAATTTAAAACATAATGGATAATGGGGTCTATTTGTGTACTTAATCAACTTCTATTAGGTATATGGGTGCTTCCATGTACTATGTTTATTTCTACACTTAAAGTTTCATATCATATCAAACCCATCATTTATGTCCATTTTAAATTTAAATAATATTTTACATTTTTAAATAATTAATATATATTATTATTCCAAAGTTAAACTGTTTAACATTCTAAAATTTGTTTAGAGCTAAATCAAAGATATTACAGCTTAAAACAACTTGTGACATTAGATAAAAGCTAAAAATCCGAAAATTGCGTTTCATTCACATTTCTAGTTTTCTGTCGAAATATTTATTTATGTAAACGAAATTTAAAAATAAACTTTCTATTATCAATTATTAATTAAGAGAGGGTTATTAAATTAATAAAACCATTAACCGAATATTTATATTAAATTAAATATTCCCAGATTAAAATGATAAAATTCCGGGTCGTTACATTCTCCTCTCCTTAAAAGAATTTCGACCTCGAAATTCACCACAAGAATACCCAATATTATCCATAAGCCTACATGATGTTCATCGATCATCCGTATGCCAAATCTGATTCGATCTCTACTTGAATATATAACTTCACTTCCGAACTAGTATCGTCGCCCGATTCTCAAGTGCGGACTTCGATCAGGCTCCTTGCTAAGGAACCTCAGTTCTCCTTGAATGGCCATATACTATGATAGATAACTTTGGTTCCATACCAAGAACCCTCAATAAGTGTTCATCGTCGAGAATCGAGTGATAGATCCTAATTTAGAACGGTGTGAAACACCTCAAATTCATGTACTCGAATCTTAGATCAAAACTATGTGAAAAGAGAAATGATCTATATTTAATTTACGTACTTATTTTTATTGGTTCTCGCTATTACCAACTCGTTTTATGTTAAAATTATTTATGAAAACATTTCATAAAAATAAGACTATCTGATTTATTCATTTCTTAAGGAAACTTAAGAATTAAGTGCTTGGTTCTTATTTTAAAACCTTTTTGACTAATATATATATACATATACATATATACATATACATATACATATATATATATATATATATATATATATATATATATATTCTTATACTTTCAGTATATCGAATCATATACTAGAAATTATAATTAGAGATTTTTTTTATCAAAACACTATAAACGAACTACTATGGCAGCGTTCGCCACTTAGAAACTCAAAAATAAATTCCATTTATGTTGCAGTCATTATTAGAATTATTTTCCAACGACCGAAGTGAGTTTAGTGCTTTATATTTCTTTAAAAATATTTGTAATCATAAATACTGTCAAATAATACCATTATTATTTTCTCAAAACTTTGACAACCATTTTTCAAAGCACCATGATTGAAAATTCTCTATTTAACTCCATTTTCATTTATAACCTATATTTATAAACCATACTTATAAAATTTCATTTCACAAATGTATATTCTTGTTTTATATAATAAATAACTCTTATTCCAATTAAATTTTTAACCAACATTAACACTGAACACGTTATATTCAAATCGTGAAAGTGAATTTGTAAGGTGTTCATATCAAAATTTTAAATTAAATTAACAAATAAATGCTCATGAATAGCTGAGTGGTTTATAAATGGTGATAAATAAATATCAAAATTTCCTAACAAATAATCACAACAAAAATAAATATAATTATCGTTTGAAAATTATTCTTTTGGACATAAAATATAATCCTAGGCAAAATTATTTCATTTACCCAATTTCAAAACATTATTGTGTTGATTTTCCTATTTTAAGTGTTTGGAAACCTCTATCGACACCGTGGCGTCCCACATCTCGACCAGAATTCATAAAACACTCAACTGATAAATCAACACGGTATAAAATCTTCATAGTACTAAAAATACGTGCACTTGTATATAATACACTCAAACTCATCCTAGAGTCTTACTTACCCTATCTCAAATGAATCAACCCCATAAAACCTAGGTATTCACTCAACCTAAGTTCTAATACCACGTGCAACAACCACCCTTTTCAACCTTTGAAATTTGACACTAACACATCCAAGGTATTCACATGTCGAGTATTCGAGTGCTAGAAAGACAGTTCATTGGGTGAAAGAAAGAACAGTATCTCACAACGCAATGGATAATTCATAATATAAAGGATTGTATACACAAGAAAAAGTTTAAAGCACATAATCAGGGCAAACTATTCTGTAATCTCCTTGGACGGTTATAATAGCATGTCCTTACAAATGCTAAAAAATACAACAAAACACATAGTAGAAATAAAAGAAATATATGAGAGATACACCTTAGGCATCCAACTCCTCTCATGTGCTCCAAAGCATCCAAAGTTAATTGGGGAACATGTGCGGTCTAACCTTAATATTATAAGAAAAAACGCCCGGATCAATCTGATAAAACCAATGTAAGAAACACAATCATATGGATTATAAATGTTATAAAAACTTTTGAAAATAATGGTATCTTATAAGACTACGTTGCATATAAACATGGACGATTTTTTTACCTTACGATAACCAAAACGTTTCTGTAGAAATCCAATGATATTATATTAATGTCTAGGGTTTAAATAAACATTGAATATAGCTGAAATGCTTGCATCTCACATTTCAACAGAGTTGGGTACAACTAAGCCGTAAAGGCACGATGTACCGAGGGCCTTGCCTAGACCCCCACCAATACAGATCATGCTTCCCCTTACTGGATAGTACCGAATATGTCATCATGTCGGTTGCTTTGCAACCTTGTCTTGAGAGCTCTCATGCGCAGCCAAATCCACAAATATGAATACATTTTGAAAGGTGATGACATACCCAAATGGGTGCGACCCATTTAGCCATGTTGCATTTCCTCTGATTTTAGTCATTCCCAGTTGATGAAGTGTGAGGCTATGTTTTACCTTTTGTATAGCAATACCACTAGGAATGCTAATACTGCTCTTAAGGCAACAATGCAGTGTTAGCATTCATTTATACAATTTGTCTAGGATATGGACAAACCAAAGGCATTACTTCTATTACATCCCCGGGATTACTAGTAAGTAACCCTTGCACTCCAAAGAGCTCTGTCTTTGATTCCATCATCTTCGAGATGTCTTCAATACGACGCTTGAGTTAGCTCGAAATGGTTTTCGGATAATTCATGCTTATCTGATCCCGATCTCTTCGAACCAACATTCAAAAGTTTCTAACAAAATCAACTCCAGTTCTTTTGGAAATAAACAAATAGAGCATAAGAGTAGGGATCACCACCTAACCGTTTAAGCGGACGGATCTCCTTATGATTTATCCTTGAAGAAAATAACTAGTTTATACGTACAACGGTATCACCTAAGATAACTTTCCTTTATAATCCTCGTGTTTCCTCTAGATATCTCTAAAGTTAAAAACTGGCTAATATTTGATAACCGGTTATTTAGCTATCAAACAAACAACAATCAATCATGGTTTCAATTTCCTATAGAAACCAGTAGGCCTCATTTAATTAATCTTCCATTAATTAAAATTCTTTAATTATTTACCAAAATATTTATATACTTATATCACCAGTATAAGTATATTGACCAACCATTTAAAAAAGATTTCTTCTTTTAAATTCATTTTAAATGGACTAAAACACAAGTCTTTGAAAACATAATTATTATGAATCTCAAACAACTGATCCTTCGATGTTAAGCAGGGATTCCCTACCACCAAAATTAAGAAAAATTACTTATTTATTTGATTCATAACTTGATTAATATGATTGATCCAATCAAAGCTTTATAAATCCAATCTTTGTTTCCATAATCCAAGATCTCTTTCGAAAATATAGCTTTTTTGCTTAGTTCTTTTTGGTAAGTAAAACCTCTTATATAAAACAATATTATTATTTGAAACATATTCTTTAATTAACTGAAACTCCGTTTTTAAATTAACTGATTAATTTTAAATACAATAAATAAATGATTAATTAAGTTTAGACGTCATTATTGAAAATTAATCAACTTAAATGCCATTTAATAAAGTAATTAATAAATCTAAACCTTATTATTAAAATAATTGATTAACTTAAAATACCTTTATCTAAATTAATTACCTTCGAAACTTCATTAATTATAAATTTATTAACTTAAAACAGATCATTAATTAAAAGATAATTAGCTAAATCATTATTAACTAAAGTAACAATTAATTTCAAAACATAATTAATTAAATTAATAATTATCTTCAAAACATTTCTAATTAAATAATAATTAACTTCAAAACATTTTTAATTAAAATAATAATTATTTGTAAATATTATTAATTTAAATTAACTTTAAGCCTTTATTTCTTTAAATCAACTCCAATATCATTAATTTAAATCAACTTTAAACAGTATTATTGAAATTAACAACTAAACATGATTAATTATTTTAATAATTCACCTAAAATTGTTATAAACTTAAATTGATTGCGATTCCATAACTTTTCCAATTTTGGGAAGAGGATTAACCAATCTCAATGGTACTTAAACAAGCTGCCATTCTATTTCGTAACGACATTCATGCTACAATTCAAATATTTACATAAACACAGATATGTAAATAAATCCATACTATCAATAAATAGGTAACATGTCAATATAATTCAATTTGCATATAAATAAACGTCCAAATTAACATAATAGCAGAACGGTAATTTATTATGCGAAATAAATGTCCAAAATAATCTACTTAATTCAAATATAGCAGAACGGTGTTTTATTCTGCTAACAAGACGTCAGGGATTAATTATAATTACTAAACAACGTAATTAAATACAACCATTGTTAATTAACAACTTGTTTAAGTGTCAAATGTTTTATTGAGTGTGTTCTAAAAGTATATACAAACTCAACACCGAAAACTGTGTGTCAAACGGATTCGGAACGAAGGAGTTACACAATTTTCAAAGCTTAAGCTTGAAAACTTTTTTTAAACACACACACCCACATCCACTAACACACGCATGGCCCAAAGCCCAAACACTACCCGACCCAAAACCCGCCACTACAGTAGCTTCTCCCTCTATCTCCAGTATTCAAACGCAACCAAAATAACACGACCCGGTCTCGTCCATTCCATCACCGCCGCGCTATGACACCAGCCTCCGCTGCCCTGCCATCACCACTGCCACCACAAGCGCCAGCTACATGCCAAGCACGACCCCATGTGATCGCCCCAAACGCCGCCAACAAGACAAAACCCGAACCCCCAAAACCCATAGCTCCAAAACCCTAATTTCATAGCCATCGCCACCACGGACCACAAGACCACGCCAAAACGTACCCGCACATCGGCCTCGGCCCAACGCTCCCCCTAGCATCAACGACTACTCCTCCCGGCCTCTGGTTCGGTGGTAAATATTTTTTACCGAAAATACTAAAAACTCCGCCAGTACACCACCACACCTCTAAAAACTTTTGCGACTTGCTCTAAAAATCATGTTTCACAGAGGCGAACATGATTGCAAAGGTCGTTTATCGATTCGCGATCGATGAGAAACCGACATATATTCACTTCTTACTATATTATTCAAACTTCTCAAAATTTACTCAACTAAAAATTTGACAACTATTTTTAGAACAATTTATGGATCAATACTAACAACTTTGGTCTTGACGTCATGTTCAAAATTAACATGCTTTGAGAGTTATTGATCTTTTGAAAGCAAGAGTGGTTATGTATTTATTTTAAACAATCGAGAATAAACGTATGTTACAGTGAGCAAGTTTTTTCCACTTAGATGCAAATCCAACTAAAAATTTGTTTTTAACATAGATTCCTAACAAGGTTTTGAATCAAACAAATTTCAAAACAAATATACATCGCATTCTTTTCCATGCCGTTGAAATATTAATCCAAATATTTTTAAGCTTTAAAAGTTTGATTCTTGAATGAATGAAGTTTTTGAACAAAAAAGATGAGATTTTTAAAATTTAAAAATTCATAAAGAAGAGGAGATGGAGAATGACGATTTAGAAAGTTTAAAGTGGAATATAGAAACGAAAGATGTGTATATGTATGTAAAAAGATTTAAAAAGAATAAAGTAATAAAAAAATATTTTTTTCAACTCATAAATCATTTTGAAACCTCCAAAGTACTAAACATTTCAAACATAATGGATTTCCATTTCTATTGGATATAAGGGTGCTTCCCTGTAATAAATTTATTTCTACATTTAAGGTTTTGTATCATATCACATCCATCTTTTATATCCATTTGGATGTATATAAAAAGATTGTAAAGAATAAACTAATAAAAAAAAATATTCTTTTCGACTCATAAATCATTTTAAAACCTCCAAAGTACTAAACATTTTAAAACATAATGGATAATAGGATATATTTTTTCACTTAATCCATTTCTATTGGATATAAGGGTGCTTCACTATACTAAATTTATTTCTACACTTTAGGTTTTGTATCATATCACATCCATCTTTCATATCCATTTGAAATCTTAATTACATTTTACATTTTTAAATACTTAATATTATAATATTATTCCAAATTAAAAGTGTTTAACATTTTTAAAGTTGTTTAGAGCCAAATGAAAGATATTACAACTTAAAATAACTTGACGTTTGATTAAAAAAACTAAAAATCCGAAAAATTCATTTCGGTCACATTTCTAGTTTTCCGTCAAACTATTTATTGATGTAAACAAAATTAAAAATAAATTTTCTATTATAGGTTATAAATTAAAAGAGGGTTATGAAATTATTAAAACCATTAACTAAGTATTTAATTTAACCAAAATATTCCTATATTAATACGACAAATTTTCGGGTCATTATAGAGATCATTGAGTATTCTGATTCCAACTTTGCTGGATGCACGGATAACAGAAAATCCACTTCAGGGTTCAAATTTCTACTAAGTGGAGGGGCTATATCAAGAAAGAGTGTTAATCGATCACTCGTAACTTCTTCTACTATGAAAGCAGAGTTTTGCTTGTAATGAGACATCCAACCATGGAAAATGGCTGAGGAATTTTGTTGATGGACTGTGCATTACTGAGTTGAAAGACCATTAAAGTGGTATTGTGATAATAAATCAACGGCATTATATTTTATTAACAACAAAATCTCCAGTAAGTCAAATTACATTGATCAAGTTTCCAGTTGTGAAGAAAAGAGTGTGAAATGGGTTGATATCCATAAAGTATATTGGGACAAAATCCATGTTAACAGATCTGCTTACAAAAGGATTACTATCCAAGATCTATTATGAGCACGTTGCTAAAATGTATATATCTTTGATCTGAAGATATTTTGGTTCGGGAGGAGTTTGTACTAAGTTTTTCTTTTATGATATCGCTATATTTTGCTTATAGACATGCTTCAGTTTTTCTGATCAGAAGTAAGCAATAAAGTGGTTTTTTTTGCCCACTCCATTTATCAAAATAGACATTCAAAGATCAAATTTTATGTAATTTCCATACTACATAAAGTTGAATTATCTATGTCATTTGACTGCATTAATATATATGACCATTGATGAGTTTAGTTACAATAATAGTAACGAAGACCGCTTTGATCATATATTAATATAATCAATGGATGAGATTGTTTTGTATATGTCTTATTGTTAAAATAGCTACTTGAGAGCTCATAGAGTTAAGTGTATTTTATAAAGTGACATATGTGACTTAATGAAGATTTTTGGAATAATTCAACATGACGGAGCCATATACGTTAATATTTAAATATCGGGTTATCTTTTGACTAAGTCAAATAAATACTTTAAGGTTTAGAGGGTATAATCATCAGGTAAGAATATAATGTGTAGATAACGGAGTGATATTTTACCTGTTAAATGGCCAAATTGAAGAAAATACACTATTACAAATATGAGATTATGGCAAATTACAGAAATCCTAGCATATTTTATCTACCTCTTGTATAGATATGTTTACGGATCTAAGCTTCGTATCAATTTGGAAGATCAAACAAAATTTATTTTCCCTCGTTAAGCAAACCGACCATGTGTAACTTCAGCTAATCAATTTAATTTCATATGGTTTCTTCTGGATTCAATCATTCGGACTAAAGTATAATGATATCGAACGAAGTTCACTTTTGAAAACACCCTTGGAGACTGTATAACAATCACCATTCTTATATTTTCAAAAGCATGTCTTCAGTCACAGCATGAAAATGAAAACTTCGATAACACATTGATAAAAGCCTACATTTTGGATCAAATTATTACATCATGATTCCAAAACAGAACTGATACATATATATCAAATTAAATTTCAACTAAAGCTATTAGTTTGAGGTGGAAACGGCCTTGTTATTCCCGGTAGAGTAGCTGCTCTTTCCACTATTGTAAATCCTACTTCCTGCAAAGAAGGTTATAAAACTGAAAGTTAACTATTAGCAGTATCTAATTTATATTTTAAGAAAATGCTAAAATATATATACTCACTTGAACAACTAAATGGAGCTGAACCTTCTCCGTTGTTTCGTTACCAGAAGAATCTACACATACAAAAGTTCTGATGAAATCTCTGATCATAATTTTTTGGATCGTGATATATACTAAACAGTATTTGATGGTATATTATGGAGAAATTTGTACAAGTTAGAGATATAACTTCAACATGGAACTTCGTAGCACTTGGCTGGCTATGACAAATTCTAAAAGATAGACGAAGCAACCTTTCACCTTTTCAATTAAGCCAGCATTGATAAATTAGTAACTACGCTGGTTCCTGATATATTCAATAAAAAATTTTATTGCAATGCAGCCTCTAAGTTCCATGTACATTGTTTATATAGATGATCGGAAAAATGCCGATCTTGCTGATGCTGGTAATTATTACTAATTACTTTACAATTAAACCTCCGATAATATAAATTTAACGTCTGCACCAATATTTTCATAATCGGAACGTAAATCAAACCGTGAAGGCTCATAGTTCGAGATTTTAAGGATTCGACCGGTCGAACAGCCAAGAACCGTACATACTCTTTATTGAAATTAATACATTTAGATGCAACGTATCAATCTTAATTATACAATAACCAACATCTTCAATAAAAACATACGATATTAATTCATAATCCACACATTAATTCTAATAAGAAAAATTAAATAAAAATTGTTACACTAGCCGCACTAATAACGAGTATAAAACAAGCGAAGATTTGAAAACATATTTTGACACGAGAAAATTGCGCATATGGATGGGTTTAACTGGATTCAAATTAAGGGTTAAACCGCCAATTCAAAGGTGTAACCATGATGTTTGCATGAAAGATGTTTGATTGAGTTTCCGTTCTTTGACCCCATGACTCGCGGTTATTCACGGTTCAACCGTGGCCGGATCGGATTATGGAAACTATGGTCTGCACTGTCATGGTGACTTTTTGCACTTGTTTAACTTGTTTACATTATCAATAAATCAGAGCATCTTGTATGTGTGTGTGTGTGTGTGTGTGTGTGTATATATATTAGTACAAAAGAAATGTGCAACAGATATTTGGTACAAAAGAAAAGCTTTTGTTTAGAAAAGCATAATGCAACAGATATTTGGTACAAAAGAATAAAAAGCAATTTTTGTACGTACAATTGTTAGGCGTGACTACTACAATGCATGTGCTCAGCATGTAGCCGCACACCCAATATGTCCTCTGACTGGTGAGGACGCGTTCGATATAACGACAGAGATTAATCACGTTTCCACGAAGGGTCTATTAAATGCGAGGATGCGTCCAAGTTTCAAGGAAAGTTCTTAATTTTTTACTTATATTTGAATTGGTTTCTCCAATCTCTTCTTCTTCTGCATTTGCTCGTTTGTAAAAGAAGGTAAATCCAGAAAAGAATTTGTACTAAACTCCCTAAACTTTGAGCGATGCTGTTTGCACTGTAATTTCAACTAGAAGTATCCGATTTCAATTGCAGTTCAGTAGTACGCCTTTCAGTATATTCCTTGGCTGACTGCTATTTGATACCTAAAATGAACCAAAAAAAGGTTTAGTTGATGATGCAAAACATGTTCGTTTTGTAAGCAACTGAAGAACAGACACTAACTTGTTACCTACCGAAATTTGGGTACTTTTCACTGAAAAATATACTGTCAATAATATCACTTTAAACTTTAGTTTAAAATTATACCAAAACATTATTTTTGTATCAGTAACCAATAGTTTTTTCGTTTCTCCTTTTTTATTGTTAGTAACTAGTAATATAGTAACAGAACGTCGAAAATAATTAGTAAATTTGTTTTATTTAAAGCGACATTAATATAACCAGCACGAATTGAAATACACCTATTGGACGTACAAGTCCAAACAAAAATGTACATTAACTTCTATTTATCGCTAATTAGTATTAAAAAATGTGCATAAAAACTAGAATTAAAATGATAATGGATGCACTAGTTTAGAAATTTATAAGATAGTTTGGTTTAGAAATTAAACACGGAAGGGAGAGAGAGACGCAGAGTATTAAGTTACTTACGTTTGAAGAGTAAACAAAATGTGAGTAAGAAAGAACAACTAAAATGCCATTTGTGCTAGTTTTATCTTATGTTAGAAAAAGGGTAAATTTATTAATTTAAAAACTTCAATTACGGATATTCCGATTGCATATATCTATATGTTAGGCATGTCGATTGGATGCATGCATGAAGAACTAGAAGCAAATTTGAATAGCATACATATGTTGTATTTGAAGTAAATGTACGACAATTTGTTAGAGTATATACAAGTAGGTTAGAGTGTCCGAAGAAATTGGAAGCATAATTATTTATTGTGAAATAATAGTTACGTGCATAAGTAAAAGTCTCTTTGCTTACATATATTTTAGTCGTACTTCGATAACTTAGATCATTATAGTTATTTCCACGATGAGAAAAATTAAATTTACTGTGTATATTTTAATGGATTACATTTTGGTCATTGATTTATTATTGAAATCGGAGAATCGGGAAGAAGGACAAACTTTTAAAAAAATTGCTAAAGAACATCAAGTTTTATTTTAGGGTGAACGACAAATGATAGTTATAATTAGCATTATATTCAATTTTTGCACTATAAGGAATGCTAGACACAACTATCATTACATTCAGTTTACATTGTACAAAATGCCAGTAGTAATTAGAACTTTCCCTCAGTCAAAAAAAAAATTTGTTGTCCTTCAACCTAATTTTTTTCAAGTCAATCATTGTGCCTATTTTCCTATATTGCTCGTTATATATAGTAGGACGTAACCCGTGCATTGCATATGTAGTATTGTAAAGTATAGTATTTAAACTTTTAATGTCAAAATTGAAACTTTAATATGCATGTGATAAATTCAATAAATAAGTGAATTATAAATTAAAAATGTTATTCTAATTTATGTATAGTTTATGTCATGTGGTTTATATATCTTTATATTAGAGTAAAAAAATAATTTTATCATACTTGTTAGTATGGATATGGTATTCATGTTAAAACTGACATACTTTTGTGATTTTAGGTGGATTAACGCATACTATTCAACTAAATTTTCAAATATATAAAATTTGAAAATACGTGTTTATTTTTAATATATTGACTTAAAGGTGAATGATATGAAGGAACTAAGAAGGATTTTATAAGAAATTGTGGAGATCTTAATGCAGAGTTTTTTTTTTGGAAACCAGGTAAACTGTTCAATCACTATCGACATACGATTCCTGAATAGTAAACCTAGAGAATAGACAGTTGGTCCACCACAACCACTATTTCAAGTAAGTTGGACCTTTCGGTTGGCGTGGTGCAGAGGGTGGAAAATGAACCTCAAACCTCTCATATAAAAAGGCATATCTCCTCCCACACCTTCCAGACGGGACTTGAACCTTGAACCTCTCATCTGGGGGAGGCGTATCACCCAACCACCCGACCACTACTCGCACACAAATGCAGAGTTATTTAAAGTTAAAAACAAAGTTTAATAATGCACTACGTGATAAATTTGTAAGATAAATGATTATAATTGGTTTAGAAATCAACTTTATCATTATAATTATTTTGTACATAGTTTAATGTATGCGATCAATATATCTTTATAGTTGAATGAAAAAAATGACTTTATTGTTTTTGTTAATACACACACATACACACACGTATGTATATGCATATAATTGATTTTTATATATATATATATATATATATATATATATATATATATATATATGATATATATTTTAGGATTCATTACAAGAAAAAACTAACTATTTATTGAGATTATTTAAATAGTTTAAATTTGAGATTCCGTATATTATACATGATATGTGATTGAACAAGATATGTGATTCATGTATCTTTATATGAATATGATATGTGATTAAATTTAAATTTGAATGGGAAATTAAATTTGTTAATGTATATTATACATGATATGTGATTCGTGTATCTTTATATTTGAATGGGAAAAAAATCTAGGTTTAGCAATTTTGTTGATATGAATACGATATGCATAACATAACTATCATATTTTATGATTATTCACTTCAAGACACGCGGTGTTTAGCGACAACAAATAGTCATTAACAGACGTCGCTAACCATCGCCAACCGACGGTAAAAGCCACGCATTTTTAATCGTCGATCAAAGAAGAAGCGATGACCTTGTGGATTACTTTCCGACGGTTAGCGACAGAAAAGTCATTGTGAACCGTCTATAATTGATGTACATATGTCATGATTCTGTGCATCACGCATGAACGATTAGGTTGTTACAAGCCATCGCTAGCCCATCGGTAATTTGTCATCAATAGGTCGTTGTTAGCCGTTGGTAAGTGGAAATTCTATTTTATAAAACAGCTGTTATTCAACTATCAAAACCATACATATATGTTCATATGTCTATGCATCTCATATACAACATATATATATACACAATTTCACAAGTACAAACATCGCATACATCACATAATATCAAACATATCAAACAAAACAAAGTTTATATTATAAAAGTCCATATCATCAACAATCCATCAACAACACAATCATACCTACAAATCCTCATTTCCGTCAAACAATACAATCATCAAACATCGATAAAAACTCAACTTTAAGCATTAAACATTCGCAAACAACATAGCCATCAAACAAGTATCAAAACCAACAACACATATCAAACAAATACAACCCAAATCAATCAATATCCATCAAAAAACACAACCATACCTACAAATCATCGTTTCCCGACCCCAAGGAAGGAAATGTCTAGTACTCTACCATGCATGCCGTAATCTGCTCATTTAACAACAACAGTCAATCATTCACTCTTCCGTCAATCATTTAACTCTACTATCTGAGCCCTCGGTTGTGCTATCTCCTCCTCGACCTATGATTTCCTATAATCGGCATAAGAAATCCTCCCTTTTAAATTAGTTAATAGCTAATTATAATCTATATGTAATAATAAATAAAATTTATAAATTAGTTAATGAAGTAGTCAAACCCAATAAACATTACCTTCTGACCGTATCGTCTATTTCACATCGGCCTGCCTGTCTAACATCAAAAATCTTGTCCTCCTCTCAACAATCAACTCCACTCAACCGGTCGCCTCCAGCACTCGAGCTCATTCCATTTTAAAACTTTTTTGCGTTTAGGAATAGAATTTTGCCATAATAAATATTCAATTTACAATTTATGTAATGTGAAATGGGAGAAAAAATTAAAGCATATTTTTTATTATAGCATGAGATTTAAGGTCTGTTTGAATAAACAAAACTGAGCCGTCTTAATTGGTTTGCTCGACGACATGCGTGCTTGTGAAGACCTCCAAATATGGAGGGTCATGACCCCTCTCCTTCATTTGAAATTATATATGATTAAACAATGTTTAAATAGGATTAAACAAAGTTATAAGTATTTTGTAATCGCAATTTACAAAATTTATCATTTTCTTTTAATATTGTTGGAAGGATTTAGATCCACCGTGGTGTGTAGTACGATTTTTATTCATGTTTCCCAAGTTCCGCACAGATACTTCCTGTAAATTTAATATAAAAGTCATATTTACCGTCTGTAACTACTTAAATATATTATTAACTAAATTAATGTAATTACTCGACACAAATAATAACCTAGCATTAAACTAACTTGACACAAACGCACTATAACCATATCTGCTTTCCAATACTTCAATGTTTGCATTTACTACAAGGACAACAAATAACTCATATACATCATGGTAGAAATATTCCTTCACCAAACCTTTCATACTAGTCCGCTCTTCGTACATCCAGGTATAGTCGACAAAATAATTGAACATTTTTCCTATTTAATAAATATATGTCAAAAATTTCGACAACACTTCACTATGATGAAGTGTACGCATAACGTTGCATTCAAGAGGTGTGTTATTGCTGTATTTCTAAAGTAAATTAGCCTTTTGGAACAAATGGTTTTAATTTGTTGTTTTATTTGTTAAAATAATATTTAATCATTATTTTCAAATAAACATTATATCAATTTCTTAATTTTTGCAAATCGATTTTAGTAGAATATTTGTTTCAAAATAAATTTGTTATTTAAAACTACTTTCAAAAATACATGCACACAAATTACTATTTTAGTAACTACAAATTAAATTTTAAACTATATTTCATAATTTATTAAATTAAATTTCAAATTTAAAACCGTATTTTATAATTCATTTAGCTATTTAATTTTTTTTAACTATTTTATAAACTAAAATTTCAAATTTGCAAAAAGCGTGCTAATTAATTAATTACTAAAAATATTTAGTTAGTACTTATTTTTAATTACCACTAACACTTATAATTAACACACACTAATTAATTAATATAAAATTATGTTTATACGTAAGCTTTATATTTAACATATTCACTATTCAGCCATGCATATTAGCCTTAGAATTATTCTCAACTATAATAAACAAGCGCGTACACTAACCAACATACAAATTAATCGATAATTATATACTATTTTTTGAATTTTAAATCAAGTCAAAATTATAATTACAAATTAAACAATTATGTCACTAATTAATATCACCAAATCAAGCAATACACAATATATTATCACCAACTAGTACGCAATAATCATAAATTTTAAAACCATAATCACACAATTAGCCCTAAATCAGAAACTTGGGTTAAAAAATTTCCAAAATTTAGAGAAAAACGGAGAGACCGGAGATTCCGACAAGTAATGGCGGCCTACGGCGACGTTGGCGATTTGTGGCGGCTTTCAAGGGCTAGCGGTGACTTCCGAGGGGTAGTGGAGACTCGAACTTTATTTTTTTTGCGTTTGTGGGAGGGTTTGGGAAATGGAGAAATGAAGAAAGTCGCACGTTCTGGTTGCTCTATACTCGACATGCCGTCGGCTAGAGACGGCAAGTCAATTTTCTATTTTTTTCTTATTCATTTTGGCTAAGAATAGTTTGGAGAGGTCACTCCTTTTAGTCGCATGTCACTTCACTCCCCTCCTCCCGTCAAAAGATTATAAAAACTTGGAAGAAAAGTTCGTATTTCACACCTAATCTTCGTCATTCCACAACCTCGTCTCGTATTCTCATTATTAAATAAAAACCAGCGTAGAAGACAATCCCAATCGGAGTGAATGCAACATGAGTCGCTCTTATGTTAAGCCCTAAATTTTTGAAAAATGTTTAAAAATACTAATTTAATTCCAATAAAATAAAATAAATTTTTTTGCATAGCCATTTAACCTAAGGACGGCTTGTGATCGGTTAAATTAGTATTTTCGATGATGCGTTATTGTATATTCAAATATTTATAGTTATCGAAAATCTAACTTGCACGACCAATCTATGCGACTTTTAATCTGTCTATTAAGCAATTTTGATAAAGTTGATTGTGTGTAACATTTCTTCAAATTAAAATATATTTTTATACCATTGGGTTATAAGTTATAAATTTTTAACTATGTTTAGTATGATAAAATTATATAAAATAAAATAATTCGTCAAAAAAATAAATTCATTGGATTTTATGTCGATATAAAATATTTTGGACCTATTTCCAAAAAGTTATTAAAAAATAAACAACTGCAGGTCTTGGATCCTGAATTTTAAAATAATAATCGTTCATCGACGTTCGGAATAAAACGCTTCGTTTGAGTCAGACGACCGTCAAATCGGATCAAATCCGAATTTGATACTTGGGAATGTGTTAATTTAATCAATATGGTAGGATTCGAAAAAGATACGATCAGGAAAAAAAACTAAACATGTCATTTTGCCGAGAGTTGTATAACACTTACAACGTGCATTCATATTAATCCAATCCTATCAAACAAACATCTTCAATCACGGCATGAATACCAATATTTCAATAATACATTGATAAAAGCCTGGCTTTTGGATTAAATTATTACGTCATGATTCCTAAACAGAACTGATACAAATCTCAAATCTCAAATAAAGCTATTAGTTTGAGGTGGAGGTGGTCGTTGTTATCCCTAGTAGAGTAGCTCCTCTTTCCATTATTGTAAATCCTCTTTCCTGCAAAAAAGGTTATAAAACTAATAGTTAAATATCAACAGTATCTATTTTATATTTCAAGAAAATGCTTAAATATATGTACTCACTTGAACAAGTAAATGAAGTTGAACCTTCTCTGCTGTTTCATTACCGAAAGAATCTGCACATACAAAAGTTATGATGAAATCACTAATCATATTTCTTTGGAATCGCGATATATACTTCACAGTATTTGATAGTATATTATAGAGAAATTTGTACAAGTTAGAGATATACCTTCGACATGGGACTTCGTAATACTGTTGCTGGCTGTGAAAAATTCTAAAAGATAAAAGAAGCAACTTTTCACCTTTTCAATTAAGCCAGCCATTGATAAATTAGTAACTACGCTAGTTCATGTTATGAAAATAGTAGCGCTTTGCGGAAACTTTTATCAACGGATCTTTGTCACCCAAATCATAAAAAGATAACTTGAATTGAAAATAAGATGGAATTGAAATTAAAACGCAATAACACAAAATTCTCCATCCAATCACCCACTTTATTGACTCACCAAAATTTTGTTTACAATTAATAGAACAAAGCTAAAGTAAACAAAATACCGTTGAATCAATGACCAAATTGAGAAAGGGAGAAAATATCTATATGGTTAAAATTGTTGGAGAAAAAGAACAAAGATGAAGAAGAGAAAATTAGCTAATAGATTTTCCACCACACTTTTACCCTCTCCTCTAGTCTCTATTTATATAATCAATTACTTAATGCCCAAGTTAACATTAGATGGCAAAAAATAATTTGATTAGTCAAGTAGAGAGAGAAATAAACATACTCAAATATGCCTATTAATTAGAGGAAACAATCTCTTTCTTTCTTTTACATATTTATTTCCCTATATTTGTGATTTTGTATCACCAAAATTTAACACCTCACCTTGATGCAAAATCACATACCTCCAACGTATCAAGCATACCATATCTAGATCTATCACAAATCCCCATATCTCAACAATATTAAATTACAAACCTCAACTACCATCTGCAAGTGATGCATTTTCCACATGAGGCGCACCACACAAATTCGGTCTCAAAAACGTATGTAATACCCCAAAGATCTCCGTCTTGTCTTTATGGATTTTGCAATCCGACACCCGTTTATCACTCGATCTGAGCTCAATGCCTGATCACTATTGATCCCTCAAGCGTCATCAATATGAAGACCCCTGTCTAAAATATGATCCTCAATGTTTGAATCATAAGCAGTGACCACATTCACCTCTCCACCTTCCCGTGGACTAGGTTCTTCAACCGTCACTCGCTTTCCATTGTCGACTACAGAACCAACCAAGCTATAAATGTTTCATTCTTCCAATACTCCTTTCATCCTTTCACGACCATCTTTCTTCACTCTCAAAACTCCACCTTGAGTCTCATAAGTGCAACCATGACGATCCAACCGATCGAGAGAAATAAGATTATGCGAACAAGTGGGTACATGTCTCACTTCAGAGACTTCTCTAACCACACCATCATGCATACAAAATCGGATAGATCCAATACCACAAATCAGTAGCACTTCTCCATTGGTTGTTCTAATCATGCTGACACTCTTCTCATAAGAAGAAAAACAGTTCACTTCTCTACAAATGTGATAACCGGCTCCAGAATCCATCTTCCAAGACTTATTTTCACTAAAGAGGATATCACAAGAAGCATAACTATTGGTACCTTCAGCAAAACCTGCATGTGTATCACTACTAGTATCACCATGCGCAGCCTTTTTCTGATCTCTTTTATAAGCATAACACTTGTTGCGTATGTGACCTTTTTATTACAATAATGAAAAGTGATAACATTTGTACGATTAGCGTCCTTCTTCTTCCAAATTATATCTTTCTTCAAGTCCCTTGCCACCACAGCCTCGTTTTGAATTGATTTCATACCTGACCCTTTTCTTCTAAGCTCCTCGTTCAAAAGACTGCTTCGAACTGTTTCCAGAGAAATAGTTCCATTAGCATTGGAATTACTCAATGAAACAACCAAAGTTTTCTAACTTTATGAAAGCAAACTCATTAATAAAAGTGCATGTAACTCAGAATCAAAATTGACATTCACACTTTCTAATTGATTTATTATATCTTGAAATGCATTCAAACGTTCTGCCACAGACTTCTCTTCATCTAATCTCAGTTGTATCAACTTTCGAAGCAGAAAAGCCTTACTAGTAGCACTCTTTGACTCATACCAAGATACCAACTTGTCCCACAAAGCCTTCGTGGATTCACAACCAGCCACATGATGGAAAATTGAATCATCAAGATACTGGCGAATCAAAGCAATCGCCTTCTTATCCATCTTCTTTCATTTTCCCTCATCTACATCAGAGAGCTTCTTTCTATCTCCATCAAACGGATCATGAAGATCATGGAGGTACATAACATCCTCCATCTTAGGCTTCCAAATACCCCAATTTTTCCCATCCAAGATAGCCATCTTTGAAAACGAAATCATATCAGACATCAAAAATTTTCAAACCAAAATTACTCTAAGCTTTGCGATGATCCGTGCTCTCATACCAAACTGTTATGAAAATAGTAGTGCTTTGCGGAAGTTTTTATCAATGGTTCTTTGGCACTCAAATCACAAAGAGATAACTTGGATTGAAAACCAGATGGAATTGAAATCAAAACACAATAACATAAAATATTCCATCCAACCACCCACTTTATTGATTCACCAAAATTTTGTTTACAACTAATAGAACAAAGCTAAAGTAAACAAAATCCAATTGAATCAATAACCAAATTGAGAAAGGGAGAAAATATCTATATGGCTAAAATTGTTGGAGAAAAATAAAAAAGATGAAGAAGTGAAAATTAGCAAATAGATTTTCCACCACACTTTTACCCTCTCTTCTAGTCTCTATTTGTATAATCAATTACTTAATGCCCAAGTTAACAGTAGATGGCAAAAAATAATTTGATTAGCCAATTAGAGAGAGAAATAAACATACTCAAATATGCCTATAATTAGATGAAACAAAATCTTCTCTTTCTTTCTTTTGCATATTTATTTCTCTTTATTTGTGATTTTGTATCACCAAAATTTAACAGTTCCTGATATATTCTACAATTTCTTTTATTGCAATGCAGCCTCTAAGTTCCTTGTATATATATATATATATATATATATATATATATATATATATAAAGAAGATAGGAAAAATGATGATGCTGCTGATGTTGATAATTATCATTGATTACTTTACTATTAAACCTCGATAATATAAAATTTGATGTCTACACTGTCACGGTGACTTTTATAAGATTTATTACTTGTTTAATTTTTATATTATCAATAAATCAGAACATCTTGATTGAATATACATACATAGATATATATATATACATACATACATACATATATATATATATATATATATATATATCTCTGTGTAGTTAATGCCCCGCTATAACCCCGCTACAACCCCGCTATATCTCATAGCGGATTTCTACCGCTACGATTTTTCCATATAGCCCCAGAATATAGCATTTCCGCTTTAATCCTCACTATTTCCGCTATATCCCGTTATTTCCGCTATATTCTGCTATTCCCGCTATATCTTTTTTAATAAAATAAATTGAAAAATTGCATTTATACATTATAAAATTATGAAACTAATTTATTTGATTTAATTTTTAATATATTTTCAGAAACGAAAATACTCTGGTATTCTACCAAATTCAATTATGTTATATAACAGTTTTTCGTTTATTTAAAGTATATTCGCACAAGTTTTTATTTAAAATTATTTATGTATTATTTATAATTCAATTGAATGATAAATTTTCATTTAATTACCATTTATATATTTGTAAAAACATTAAGTATGAGTTTAATATGCTTTTTAAGAGCCATCCGCTATATCCCGCTACATCCTCGCTGTATCCCCACTATGACTTTTTGCACCTCCACCGCTATGAATCTACCGAGCGCATTAACTGCAAAGATACACACACACACATATACATTACTTTTAGAAAAGAGGGGATAAGATTTTGTTTAAAAAAGCATAATGCAATAGACATTTGGTACGAAAGCACAAAAAGCAATTTTAGTACGTACAATTGTTAGGCGTGACTACTACAATGCATGTGCTTACCATGCAGCCGCACACACAATATGTCCTCTTACTGGTGCGGACGCGTTCGATATAACGACGGAGATTAATCACGTTTCCACGAAGGATCCACTAAATGCAGAGGATGCGTCAAAGTTTCAAGGAAAGTTGTTAATTTTTACTTATATTTGAATTGGTTTCTCCAATCTCCTCTTCTTCTGCATTTCCTCGTTTGTATAAGAAGGTAAATCCAAAAAAGAATTAGTACCAAACCTCTAAACTTTGAGTGAGGTTGTTCGCACTGTAATTTTAGAAGTATCTGATTTCAATTGACATTAAATTGCCGTTGCACGCCTTTCATTATATTCCTTGGATGACTGCTATTTGACACCTAAAATGAACCTAAAAAAAGTGTATTCGATGATGCGAAACATGTTTGTTTTGTATTATGGTCGATAGCAACTGATGAACGAACACTAATTTGTTACCTACCAAACTTTGGGAACTTTTGTGAAAAATATACTGTCAATAATATCACTTTAAACTTTAGTTAATGATACCAAAACATAATTTTTGTATTAGCAACCTATAGTGTTTTCCTCTCATTTTTGTATTGTTAGTAACACTACTAGAAGAACAGCAAAAGGCGAGGACCATTTTCAATGGCCGTCGATGGCTCATCGCATAATTAGCATTAGCTGCCGCCAATGGCTGGCAATTTCCATGGTATAATTGAAATTAAAATAACATAGCTGTCGATATCCACTGGAAGCCGTTGATAATATTGCCGTCGGCGTCCGTCGGAAGCCATCAAAAAATCGCAAATACCTGAACCCAGGTCGACAGTTTCATTCATTCTCCTTCTTTCCCAAATCTTGCCTCCACTCCTCCAAACCCTCTCCAAGCACATCCTTCACGCCGTCGACAGCCTTCCACGCTTCCAGCACCTCGGATTCTTCAATTTCTAGCTAGCTCCATCGTCTATTGCTTGATAAGAAGGTTAAATTTCTAAACCCTGTATTTAAGTTTGATTTGTTAAATCAGGTTTATTTTGTTGTTATAGTTGTATGATACCCCATTCAATGCCAATTAGGTTGTTATTACAATTGTTAATTATTGAAATGTTGAGAAATTTTTTTGTTTAGTGTATATGTGCGTTAATTCGTGTATATGCGTTGATCTATTACTGCACAGGCACATTAGGGCTACTTTGGATTAAGTAGAGTCGATGCTCAAAATTTGATGTATTCGTTTTTTTCAAAATGGCGAAAACGACAATTTACTGTATACATATTTTAGAATGTAAATAAATTATTGTAAATTTTTTTGTATAATACGCTTTATTTTTTTGTAAATCCTTTACAGAGTTTTTGGCCCCGTCTGACAAATATCGTATATGAACGTTGTATGGATATTCATTTTTATCACAGAACAGACATTTATATTCTTCCGATATAATATTTTTCGAATTTGTCTCCGTATTGGACATGTTCAAACACAGTAGTAATTATAGTTTGTAAATCATTTTATTTTAAACAGTTCACAAAATTTCGATAACACTACTTTATGTTCTCTATGTACACACATAAGTGTACGATACAGGGTACAAAGGGTAAGTGCTGCCAAAATTTTGTTCAAACGTTTAAAATAAAATGATTTGCAAAATATAATTACTATTGATTTTGTAATGCGAAGTAGGATGACCAGCCATCAAAGTGTAAAACAATAACTTAAAAATTGTAGATTATATTCATACAATAATTTGTGTAAATTAGTTTGAAAATAAAATTAAATAGAATAATATTATATATTTGCGAACATTTAAATATATGATTTATTTGAAAAATAAAATGTCAACACGCAAATGATTAATGCGCTTTTATGTTTTAAAGTAGGAAAAATGGTCAACTATTTTATTGATCGGAGCTGGATGTACCAATAAAGAAGAAAAACATGAGGCTCCATAAGTGAATATTTTCAAAATGGTGTACACGTCTTTATTGAATTTGCTTTACGTAATAATGGAAACGACGAATAAATTCATTGTCCATGTATTAGGTGTAAGCTGTTGAAGCATTTGATAACGGATATGGTAAAAGTTCATTTGCGCCAATATGGTTTTATATGATGTGGGATCGTCATGGAGAACTGTAACAACCTTATACTTTGTGATCTATTTTAATGGTTTATTTTGATTATTTTATTAGAATTTCTGAATTTTAAACTTTATTTTAATTAGTAATATGAATAAAACAAATTATTTTAAATATAAACTTTGATTTTTGCATGAATTATAATTTCAAACCTGAATAAATTGAATATTTTCAGAAAAGTTGATTTTTTTGGTCAATCTGTTCAAACTTTGACTTTTATTTTAAAATTTAAATATTTGAATTCTTGAATTTTATCATTTATTATGAAAATAGATTTAATTTTAAGAATACCGCTTTTCGTTTCGTTGAAATCCGATTTATATTGTAAAAGTTATGTTTTTTACAATATTGTGTGTAATTTAATTTATTTAACAATATTGTTTATTTTAAATTGTATAAATAATATTTTTATTTTCATATCTTATTATAATTTGTGTATATGTGTGTAATATATCACATTATGTATATATATTTTATTCTTAAACATTTTATTAGTGTAGTTGTAATTTTTCCAACTTAAGTGTATTTTGTTTGCAATTTTTAAAACTAGTCTCAAAATATTAAGCTATTTTCTATATTTATTTTCCTATATTCCTAAAACAAATTTATTTATTTTTCTTTTTCGCTTTATTTCAGTTTGTTTATGTTATTTACTGAGTTCTATTTGATTTTTTTTGTATAAATATAAAAGTGGAAATTTCAAGAGACTAAAAGCTTTAAAACTAATGCCTTTTCAATTACTTGACTCTTCACATCTTTGGTCGTTCTTTGCATAAATTCTTGCCGTGAGGTTTTTCCTCATTTTTTTACGTGAAAACATCTTATTCCTATCAGCTATTCACGGCAAGAATTTCTGAGAAATTTTTTTGGTAATGGCTTTCTCTTTTCCTTCCACTTTTTCCTTTGAATTTTTGCCTTGTTTTTACCTTGATTTCACATATGTTTCTCGGCCTAACCCCTCCACCACCTACACCACCGACCACCACCACTTCTTTCCCACTTAACCCATGGCCAAATCATTCCCCTCCTCTGACCTGAGAGTGCCATGGCCTCCCCTTGAACAAAAATTCACATAAACAATGAAAAAACCCCAGAAACCATGCTAGCCGAGCCCATAATGCAACACCACCTTCATTGCTTGCCACGGCCACCCCCTAGCCGCCGCCACCAGCACTAGTACACCACCTAAACACCGGCCTAACCCCTGACCAGACCTGCACTTGCCTTGGACGAGCACAATTGAGCCAAAAAATTGAACTAAACCACCCCTTTAGCCTTGCCTTTTGACGTTCCTACCTTGTAACTCCTAAGACCTTCCACATTCCTTTGCTAGCCATGTATTTTCCAGTCCAAACCTGATCCATTACCAATTGTAATCATGTCATGCCTGAGCCTAGACCATGTGTGGCCAAGCATATGTGAGATAGGATCAAGCAAAAATGGATAGAAAGCTTGGTGATGCTCTTTGTCAACTCTATTTCCTTTGTTTTCAATATAATTTTGGTATTGTGTGTGTGTGTGTGTATATATATATATATATATATATATGGTTTTGTTTTATTGTTATATACAAGATATACATCTTGGATCTTCCCACTTGAATCGTAGTCGTGTTTTCGTGCCTTTTGGATCTCTGTTGTGTGTTTGGTTGTTATCTCCAGCTTGTAGAGGTGAGTAATTCTCACCAGAAAAATTTATACTTAGATGACTAGTAAACTGATCACAATTGAATTTGTAAAACATATCACCATGCTATATTTGTTATGTTACGATCATATATATTCACCCATGCTTATTTACCTGTTATACCATCTATTACTGTTATATAATGTTATTCTGTTTATTCATATCAGTTTATCACACTGCAAGTTTTCTTTAGATTAGAATCGCTATGGGTTGAAATGATACATACCTGAATGGACTTTAGAATAGGAAAAAATCGTTATAGGCTGAAATGATAGGCCTGAACGATTTTTATTTATTTCATTTTTACTTGGGATGCGGGTTTGAAATGATAGAACCCGGATTTTCCTTGTAAATTACGAATTGAAATGATATATTATCCGTATCACTTTACCTAGGCTAGAAAATGATATACATACCCGTGATTAAAATATATTTTTCTAAAAATTGTAAAATATTTTAGAAATGTAAATATTATAATATTTTGATTTAAACTTAGTTAAAAATGATTTTATAAAGCATTACTAATTTTCTAAAAATTTATAAGTGAAATAAATTAATGGTAAAGTTAGAAATTTGAAATATGAGTTATTTTGGCAATTATGATTTGGTTATAAATGGAATTTAAATTAAGTAGGAAATATGATAAATAGATTTAAATTTGAACTAAAATGAATTTAAATGATTTTTATAAAGTATTAATGATTTTGAATAAATTAAAAGGTGAAATAAATGAATATTTAAGTTGAATTTTGAAATATAACTTAAATTGGAAATGTGTGAATTTTTTTCAAAAGTGAATTTTAAGTTAAGTAAATAAGATGAAAAATAAGTTATGTTTGAAAATTTAAACTTAAGTGTTAATTTAAAACTTTAATTATAAGAATTGAAATTGAACGTGTGAATTTAATATGTGAATTATTATTAAATATTGATTTTGAATGAAAATTTAACTTTATAAAATCATAAATATAAGGGTATTTAAATGATTGTTTTAAAAGTGAAAATATAAGATTTTATAAGTTTAAAATGGTTTAAATAAAAATTTGATTATTTTTGAAATTATATTGAATATTTAGAATTCAATTAACAGCATTTTTGAAATGTTATTATTTCTAATGTAAAGGATGTTACAGCATTTGTAAATGCTATAGTTAATAGAAATGAACTAAATGACTAAATTGAATTAAGAGCTATTATAGCACTTTGTAAGTGCTGTAGTTGCTGAAATTAACTAAGGTTTTATTTGAACTAGTAACCCTATTACAGCATTTTTTTAAATGCTGTCTTTTGTTAAATTGAATTATTTCAAAAGTAACTTTCCGTAGCATTTTCTAAATGCTACGAAAGTTGAATTTTCATTGTTTTAATAAATTTAAGTGAATAAATAAATTTTGAAAGATTTAAATTTTGGAAATTTAATAATTTGATTATTAAATATAATAACTTCATTTTAATGATATAAGATGAAGTAATTTGTTTTGAAATATAAACTATTTTGAGATGTGTGTTGAAATGGTATTTTAAATAAAAATGAATGTTGTTTTGAAAAGATATGTTATTTTGATATTTTGAAATGGATTTTTGAATGATATTGAATTTTGAAATGATATTTGATTTCGAAGTATAAATTACTATTTTGAAATTTTAACCATGGGACATATTTAATTTATGGTTTAACTAATCCTTAGAGGATGGGCGATCCCAAACATCCTTTAAGTTATAGTGCATTACTACTACAGTTCACTTGAGTTGGTTTACAATATATAAGTATATATGTCCTGACTCGAGTGTTTTGTATTTTACTTTATGCTCGGGTCAGCCTGAGTATTTACAACTTAGCTTTCGATTTCTTTTCTGGAGTTAGGAATAGCTGGAGATTCTGCTTGTCTAGTTATCTGTTCCCTTTCAATTTCAGTTGGTCTATATTAGCTCTGATATTTATAAACTTCTGTATTTGAGATTTCTATTGTATATGTTTTCAGACTGATATTGTGTATTATGTTTTGAGAGCATGTTATAGTAGCTTCATGAACTACTATGGTATTTTAATTTCCGCTGCGATTTATTCTGATATTTCTGTGTCTGTGATTCTATGATTGTATTTCATTTGCTCCAAATTTTATTACAATGCAGTATTTTGAGCAATTCAAGTCCGGCATGTGTGGATGCGAATGGCTGAATATATCGGGTTGTTACAGTTGGTATCAGAGCTTTGGTTTTCAGGCAAATCATAGCCTGCGGAGCAAAAACTCATTAGAGATAGGGTAGAAATACCCTAGAATGAGTGAAATCAATCTCAGAATCCTTTCTTTGTGAGATAATGTTTTTTTGAGGTATAAAATGATTTCAAAATGATTTTTAAAGGAGTTTCAAAGATTATTTTAGTATAAAAATCTTTTTATTTTGAAATCATTATCTTCTAAACTTCATTCCTTCGGTATCCACCTTGTTAGTAATTTCTTTGGTTAGGATTCACTAGGATTTGGAAATTCTATCTTGTTGATCCCGACTCTTTTCTTGATAGGAAGTTATTATAGTTATGGCAAGATCGGAAGAGCAGAAAGCAGCTCGTCGAGCTCGAAGAGCACTAACCCGTAAGGAACGGGAGGAAGCAATGGAGAAATGGAAAAGGCTATGGAGGGAAAGGGTAGGACCTGGTCCTTATGACCATGTCATTTGTAATCGGTGTCAGGAGAAGGGGCACTATGCAGCCATGTGTAGGAAGGGAGATAAAGGTAAGAAGAGTGAGGGCAAGCGCTTTCGATCCGAGATTTTCTGTTTTAAATGCCGAGAGTGGGGCCACTTTCCGAGTCGTTGCCTGATGGTGAAGAAAGTGAAGCCCGCACTTCCTACATCAAATAGCCTATCTACCATTTGCTACCATTGTAGGAGGGCTGGGCATATAGCCAGAGATTGTCCTGTGAGACAGCACAGAAAGAAAGCTGCGTACCCACTGTTCGAGAAGGAAGATGGTGTTTGCGTAAAAAATGGCCGCAAACACCCAAAGTCGTATGAGTTGGTTGATTTTATGTTGTTTTTAGTGATTTGGGTGATTTATGCAAATATATAAAAAGCAGGGACTAAACTGTAAAAGACACACGGATTTATAGTGGTTCGGCCAGAACGTGCCTACATCCACTTTATATGTTATTCTCCTTTTTTCTTCAGATTACAAGTACAAAGCTTTGATTACAAGTATCTAAAGTTGTTTGAGAGTTCCTTCCAGGCTTGAGCTCTCAAACTTGTCCGCCATTGTTGTACCCCTGCCCCTCTATTTATAGAGTGAGGCTGGGGGCAGAGGTCTTGGATGCTTATAGCTGCTGGTGGGCCTGGGCTGATGCAATCTGGACTGGCAGTTGTCTGGTTCGGTGAGGTCTTGGTTCGGTTGTTCATGGAAGTGGAGTTGGATCGGTAAGGCTTTGGTCCGGTGGTAGGAGTATGGTTGTTCGGTGGTAGGAGTGTGGATGTGGGTTCTGGTCCGGTGGTAGCATGGTTGAGGTTGGTTCGGTGATGGCTTGAGAAGGATTGGTCCGGTGGTTGCTTGGACCGGTGATGGTGGATGGAGTATGGTCCGGCAGGGTGTAGGCTCGGCATCACGCGGTTCGGTGTTGCATGGAGATGGAAGTTTGGTCCGGTAGGGCCTTGGTCCGGTGTTGTGTAGTAGGTGGAGTGCCGAATGAACTATGCCGAATGAGATATGTGACTGTGCCGAATGAGATACTTGATGTACACCGAATGAACTTTTAAACCTTTGATTCCGAATGGACTTTCATCCTTAGTGAAATCCCTGACTTATGTACGCTTGCTTGCTTCTTCTTGGTTTGGTCGTGGTGGAAATGCACACAACATTGATATTCCAGTTTTGACCAAAAAATGGGATAACACTTTGCCCCCCAAAATATGCCTTGCGGTAGGAAGGCGTGTTTTGTAATGTCATGAGCTGGATGTTCGTATCCTGTTGACAACCTGTAAAGAGCTTGATATTTTATATGGCCCCAAATGACGATCGTTCGGGATCGAGCTATTTGGGATGAAGCGCGGCCGTTCATGGTCAAGCGCCTAACTTCAAATGAGGACCGTTCGCGATCGAGTCATTTGAGGTGAAGTGCGACCGTTCGCGGTCAAGCGCATAAATCCATGCGTCGATCGTTCGGGATCGAGTCATCTGCGGTGAAATGTGACCGTTCAAGGTCAAGCGCTTAACTTCAAATGATGACCGTTCGGGATCGAGTCATTCGAGGTAAAGTGCGACAGTGCGCGGTCGAGCCTGTAAGTCCACGCGTCGATCGTTCGAGACCGAGCCATTTGTGATGAAATGTGACCGTTCAAGGTCAAGCGCCTAACTCCAAATGACGACCGTTCGTGATCAAGTCATTCGAGGTAAGGTGCGACAGTGTGCGGTCAAGTGGCGGTCCTCAAATGACGACCGTTCGCGATTAAGCCATTTGAGGTAAGGTGTAACAGTCAGCGATCAGGTGGCGGACCTCAAATGACGACCGTTCGCGATCGAGCCATTTGAGGTAAGGTGAGTTGTGCCGTTCGAGGCGAGTTGTGCCGTTCGAGGCGAGTTGTGCCGTTCGAGGCGAGTTGTGCCGTTCGAGGCGAGTTATGATCGTTCGCGATCGGAGGCCGTTCGAGGCGAGTTGTGACTGTTCGAAGTCGGGTGCCGTTCGAGGCGAATTGTGATTGTTCGAAGTCGGGTGCCGTTCGTGGCGAATTGTGAGTGTGCCCGGGGGGGACTTAATATTATCAGTGTTGGGGTCATTGTTTGGGGGAATTTTTCGAATCAAAGACTTCGGCAGTTCGTTGCCATGCAATAGGTGCTCGTGGACCGTTCGCGATCCAACGGGCATACAAGTAAATAATTTTTTCATAGAATTGTAAATGTTAAAGCAATAGTACCTTACAGCAGAAATGTCCAAACAGGAAGAATTCAAATGTTCAAATCGAAACAAAAGCAAAGCAAGGATGTCAAAGTGTAAGTTCCCACCCCGAAGCAGTCATTGATCATTCAGAGCATGCCTGGAGATCGTTCGCGATCTCGTACATGTGTAAATGATTTAATTGCTTTAGTGGAAGCTTACGACTTGTTCATCGTTATCTTAATCAAGCAATCAATGGATAATCAAATGGTGCCCTGATCCAGGGTCACCTCTAGCTGATGTAGAGGGTGGTCGCTCTGGCTCCACTGCTGGAGTTCGCCTCCTTACATACTGAAGGAGCATGCCGTTCCTGATAAGCCCTTCCACCTCGTCCTTCAAATGCCTACAATCATTAGTGTTATGACCATTCAATTCATGAAATACACAAAACTTATCTGATTTTCTTTCGTCAGAGGTTGGATCCCTTCGCATTGGTCTACGATACGGAACCTGCCCCTTGGTATCCTGATAAATCCGTTCCAAATTCTCATTCAGCTCTGAATAGGTGGTGAATCGTGGCTCTCTTCGTAGCCACTTCGCCCTGTCATCATTATCCTCAGCCTTTCTTTTTCCTTTGCTAGTCTCCGCACCCTTTCCAGGTAGGTTTCCGTTCTTGATTGTGTAAACGTCATCTTCTTCCTCTCTTTCTGCACTAGCATCTTCCAAACGCAGAAACTTTTCAGCCTCATGATAGAACTCTCCCAGATTCATAGGCGGGTCCTTGGTTAATGAATTCTTGAACTCTGTATTACCAGCTATTCCAGATACAGCCGCCATCATGACCATAGATGGATCTAGTCGATCCACTGATGCTGCCGCCGCATTAAATCGCGTTAGAAAGCTCCTCAAAGTCTCTCCAGTTTTCTGTTTCAAGGTTGCCAAAGTCATCACATTCTTGGGTCGCGCAATATGAACCCTGAATTGCCTCATGAATCTCTCAGTTAAATCTGCCCATGTTCCTATGGAGCCGCTCTCCAGTTGCCTAAACCATAACGCTGCAATGTCCGTCAAATACAGTGGAAAGCACCGGGCCATAACCTCCTCTGATGCCCCCAGCACTTCCATATGTCTCATATACTTCGTTAGATGGACCGTGGGGTCCGTTTTCCCGTTGTACATGTCCAATGATGGTAGCTTGAATTCTGGTGGGTTCCTAGCCATCCTAATCGCAGAAGAAAAAGGACTCCTGTTTACATCTTCCAAGTCTCTGTTTACTAAACCGCCTCTCATAGCTCTTCTAACCATCTCTGCTAATCTGTCATTGTCTCCAAGCTGTAGTTCTCGTTCACTGCCTTCGACCTGCCCCCCAAGTCCGCGGGAGTTTCCATGTGTATGCCTCCCTGGCTGAACGTTCATTCCTCTATTGCTACCAGGTGGCTCGGATGCCCCCATCTCACTTCCCGGGGTCGGATCAACATGCTCTACGTGAGTGCCCCCTAGCTCTGGTGCTGCGCCAGATGGTCCTGCTCCATTCTGAACTCCAGTTGCTCCTTGGATTTGTGCTCCAATTTGCCCAATTTGTTGAAGTAAGTTCTGGATCATCTCTTCTTGTCTTCTCATCATGGCCTCCATCTCCTCCCTAGTGATGAAGGCCGACGCTTGATTTCCTCCTGAGGAAGCCTCTTGACTTCCTGGGTTTTCACTTCTCTCTGGCCTTTGCCTTCTACTTGTTTGTCTCGTCATAACTCTCAGATCTGAATTCTTAGATTTTCAAATTCAACTTCTATCCGATGTAGCGGGAGCTGGTTCTTCTCAGTGAAAGCACCAAAATGTTTGCGTAAAAAATGGCCGCAAACACCCAAAGTCGTATGAGTTGGTTGATTTTATGTTGTTTTTAGTGATTTGGGTGATTTATGCAAATATATAAAAAGCAGGGACTAAACTGTAAAAGACACACGGATTTATAGTGGTTCGGCCAGAACGTGCCTACATCCACTTTATATGTTATTCTCCTTTTTTCTTCAGATTACAAGTACAAAGCTTTGATTACAAGTATCTAAAGTTGTTTGAGAGTTCCTTCCAGGCTTGAGCTCTCAAACTTGTCCGCCATTGTTGTACCCCTGCCCCTCTATTTATAGAGTGAGGCTGGGGGCAGAGGTCTTGGATGCTTATAGCTGCTGGTGGGCCTGGGCTGATGCAATCTGGACTGGCAGTTGTCTGGTTCGGTGAGGTCTTGGTTCGGTTGTTCATGGAAGTGGAGTTGGATCGGTAAGGCTTTGGTCCGGTGGTAGGAGTATGGTTGTTCGGTGGTAGGAGTGTGGATGTGGGTTCTGGTCCGGTGGTAGCATGGTTGAGGTTGGTTCGGTGATGGCTTGAGAAGGATTGGTCCGGTGGTTGCTTGGACCGGTGATGGTGGATGGAGTATGGTCCGGCAGGGTGTAGGCTCGGCATCACGCGGTTCGGTGTTGCATGGAGATGGAAGTTTGGTCCGGTAGGGCCTTGGTCCGGTGTTGTGTAGTAGGTGGAGTGCCGAATGAACTATGCCGAATGAGATATGTGACTGTGCCGAATGAGATACTTGATGTACACCGAATGAACTTTTAAACCTTTGATTCCGAATGGACTTTCATCCTTAGTGAAATCCCTGACTTATGTACGCTTGCTTGCTTCTTCTTGGTTTGGTCGTGGTGGAAATGCACACAACATTGATATTCCAGTTTTGACCAAAAAATGGGATAACAGATGGGAGTGTGGTGAATTTATGCCTAAAGTGTGGGAGTTGGGGGTATATTGAGGGGGAGTGTTCTGGAACTGTTGAAGTACCACCCGGTAGAATTAATACCGATGCTTTGTTCATGTAGGGTGGTATTATTTAGATCTGTTTGTTTTCAGCAGTTGTTAGGTTGCATTCGGTGAACTATTGTATCTTTGCTTAGCTAAAGTTCTCAAACTAGATATTTATGTTCCTGTTTTCTCATGATATGAAATTTGAATCTCTGTTGTTTGAAATCTATCCTTGAATCATTCTTTGGAAATTTGTGTTTGGTTGTATTTTGGAATTGTGCATGCATCGAAATTATTATTTTGATAAGGATGACCCATTTTATATATGAAAGCGAAATGTTTTTGATCTGTATTATATATTTTCTTTCTTTGAAAATTTGAAGCTTTGAAAGGATTTGAAATTTTGAAATTTTTATAAGAATTTGAATTATAAAAAAAAGACTTATAATTGAAGGGTTTTGAATCTGAATTTCGAGGAATCGAACTCCGGTGTTTGAAATCGGTTTTAAGATTTTGGAAAATATATTATAATAATATGATTTAAAGATATTTTCTGAATAAGAAATGTTTCAAATGTATTCGAATGAATTCCAATGATTTCGAAGAGATTTCAAAGAAGTTTCAAGAAAATAAATGTCCAGAACCCACTTATGTCGGTGATGAATGCATGCATCATTGACATTGATTTTCGAGTTTCTGAGTGCGGGAGAGGCCACTCTAGTAGCTTTGCTATGCGAGTGATTTTTTGAAACCAATTTTGATTTCAGATTTTGAAGTATGGTTTGATATTTTAAAGATATATGTATGTATATATATTTGAAATTATTTAATGTAAGCCGGTGTTCAGTCCTCGAGTTTCACTCAACAAACAGTTTCAAACTTATATAAATCATATTACTTTCTACTTTAGTCATACCAAACTAAACTTGTATCCTTTATCAAATACCCTATACCTTTCAAAATTACTTAGCTTAGAAAAGTTAACCTTGATTTGGAAGTGCTCGAACCTTCAAAATAGTCCAAGAAATAATATTTTTAATCCAAGAGTTGGAAATCACCAACAAATCAGTAAATCAATTCCAATAGATAAGGTTATACCAAAACAATCTGATAAAGTATATATAGAATAATAATCTTTCCAATGGTAAATTGGATTTTTCATATAGAAATAAATAGTTTGAAGTTTTTTTTTTAAAAAGATGGTTTTAAACTTTGTAACCATTTTAGATATTTTGATGATTGAAATGGTTTGGAAATGATTTAATCTTTATTTTGATAAAGAATGTGAATTTGAAACGATAATTGATTTTGATATATGAATATTTGAAATTTATATTGGTATGAAAGGATATTTGGTTTACTTGTAATTTGAGTTTATTTAAAAATGATGGATTTATGAAATGAATATTTCAAAACTAAGTAATAATGAAGTAAAATTTGAGATATATGAAATTATAAAGTTTAGTTTTGGAATATGGTATATTTAAGCTTTGATATATATTAAAAATTGAATAGTTTGTTTTGTGGATCAAATCTTTATTTGAAATTTGATAATATTTGAAATGATTTTGTTGGAAAACTAAATTGAATTGAAACTGGTGGTTTGAATTGAATTAAAATTTGAAATTTTAGATTTGGGTTTAATTGAATAAATTTGTGAAATGTAAAGGATTAAAGGAATGTTTTATGATTTCAAATGTATGATTTCGAAATGTTATGATTTTCAAAGTGTAATGATTTCAAGTATTTTAGTTTCAAAAGATCTATAACATTGAAAGTACAATGATTTTTGAAGTGAATATATGTTTGAAATGGAAGTGAATTTGTTTGACCTAATTTTTTTATTGATTTGGAAATTTGGATTATTTTCTAAATCTATTGTTTTAAGAAACTTTGAAACTGAATATATGTAATTTGGAAGAAATGATTTGGCGAAATCATGTATGGTTTTGAAACTGAAACGTTATTGAAACGAATTAAAATTGAGAACCTTGATTTAATAAATACTTGATTTGGGGGTCATCGAACTTATAGAAAATGTATTTGTATAAGTATGAAGTTTATTTGAAACTATTGATTTGAAAAGGTACTCAATTTGTAAATTGAAATCTTATATAATCGAAGTCTATATAAGTGTGATTTGATATACTACTGATTTTGGAAAGCATTCGATTTGAAATGGAATCGTATATATAATGGACTTTATATAAGTATGATATTTGAAAGTGATTTTGAAAGGTACTATATGATACATTTTCGAAGTAAAGATATTGAAAGTGCCTTCTGCTTGATATCCGCTTTGTGGCCACACTGTGAATTCATTCTATCGATATTATTCTCTCTGATTTGGATTTTCCGGATATGATACTCGAGTGTCCATCGATTTCCATGGTGATCTCCATGGTCTTATGTTTGCGACTGCATAGCGCAATTCGCCTGGCTAAGATGTCCTGGGGGTACGGATGTTTCCTAGGTGATCCAGGCATAACCGTTGTGTATCCTACGATCTATGTAGGTTGTAGTAGTAGAGAAATCCGCTGGCTGAGATAGCTTAAGGGTACAGATGTTTCCTGGGGATCCAAGGGTAATTATTGTGTATCTGCGGTCTACTAGTCATCATGGCGTAACTCGCAGGCTGAGATAGCTTACAGGTACGGATGTTTCTTGGGGGATCCAGGCATAACCTTTGTGTATTTGCGATCCATGGTTAGAAAAATGTTTGGTTTGGTTGATTTGTTTGGATTGTACTTTCCATATCTGTTGTTTTAAAAGGGTTTTTCAGCATTTTCACTGGATGTTGAAACAAGTCTACTAAGTATCTAGAGAATTCTAGCTTTGCACCCGATCAACGCATAGCCAGAGTCTACAGGAACGAAAGTAAACTTGTAAGACATCGAGTTATAAAAGTATTTTGATAAGGTATATCATATAAAGGATATTTTGATCATTTATTTTACTTGTCTAAATAATTTAAAAACGTTTTAAATATTGTTTACTTCGAACTATCAAATTTGAATCAAATGACTATTTATCATATTATAAAATGTTGTAAATATAAAATTTAAATTGAAATGTATATGGTTTTAAAATAATGGTCCATCCTTGTCTTTGAACCTATTCTCCCTTCTAGCTATTTCTACCTTCTTCTTCTTTGGGGGTCCTTTCTGTATTATGGAAAGAGTTGGTTCTTTGACTTATCGTTTGGATTTGCCTGAGAAACTTTCTGGAGTGCATGATGTATTCCACGTCTCACATTTTTATGGTATCTTCTTGACCCATCTTTTTTTGTTCAGCCTTCTGCTCTTGATAGTTTGGATATTTATCCTAATTTGACTGTCGAGAGAAAGCCACTTCATATTGTCGACAGAGGTACGAAGTAGCTAAGAAGGAAATTTGTTAGTCTGATCAAAGTACTGCGAAGTATTGATGATTGGGATTGTACCTGGGAAACGGAGGAGAGCATTCGTGCTTCCAATCCGGAATTGTTTTCCAGGTACTATTTGTTTTGTCTATCTTGCTTTTCCTTATTTTCCTTACTCATTCCCTTTCGGGGACGAAAAGATTTGAGTGCGGGAGAGTGTAACAACCCTGTATTTTGTGATTTATTTTAATGGTTTATTTTGATTATTTTATTAGAATTCCTGATTTTAAAACTTTATTTTAATTATTAATATGAATAAATTTTGTTATTTTAAATATAAACTTTGATTTTTGTGTGAATTATAATTTCAAACCGGAATAAATTGAATATTTCCAGAAAAGTGGATTTTTTTTGTCAATCTGATCAAACTTTGACTTTTAAATTTAAATTTAAATATTTGAATTCTTGAATTTTATCTTTTATTATGAAAATAGATTTAATTTTAAGAATACTGCTTTTCTTTTCGTTGAAATCTAATTTATATTGTAGAAGTTATGTTTTTTACAATATTGTGTGCAATTTGATTTATTTAACAATATTGTTTATTTTAAATTGTATAAATAATATTTTTATTTGTCATATCTTATTCTAATTTGTGTATATGTGTGTAATATATCTTGTTATGTATATATATTTTATTCTTAAACATTTTATTAGTGTAGTTATAATTTTTCCAAGTTAAGTGTATTTTGTTTGTAATTTTTAAAACTAGTCTCAAAATATTAAGCTATTTTCTTTATTTATTTTCCTATATTCCTAAAACTAATTTATTCATTTTTCTTTTTCACTTTATTTCAGTTTTTTTTATGTTATTTACTGAGTTATATTTGATTTTTTTGGTATAAATATAAAAGTGGAAATTTCAAGAGACTAAAAGCTTTAAAACCAATGCCTTTTCAATTACTTAACTCTTCACATCTTTGGCCGTTCTTTGCATAATTCTTGCTGTGAATTTTTTCTCATTTTTTTACGTGAAAACATATCATTCCTATCAGCTATTCACGGCAAGCATTTCAGAGAAAAAATTTTGGTAACGGCTTTCTCTTTTCCTTTCACTTTTTCTACTTTTTCCTTTGAATTTTTGCCTTGTTTTTGCCTTGACTTCACATATGTTTCTCGGCCTAACCCCTTCACCACCTACTCCACCGACCACCACCACCACCACTTCTTTCCCACTTAACCCACGGCCAAATCATTCACCTCCTCTGACCTGAGAGTGCCATGGCCTCCCCTTGAACAAAAATTCACATAAACAATGAAAAACCCCTAGAAACCATGCTAGCCGACCCATAATACAACACCACCTTCATTCCTTGCCACGGCCACCCCCTAGCCACCACCACCAGCACTAGTACACCACCTAAACACTGACCTAACCCCTGACCAGACCTGCACTTGCCTTGGCCGAGCCCAATTGTGCTTGTAGCCGAGCCAAAAAGTTGAACCAAACCACCCCTTTTGCCTTGCCTTTTGACATTCCTACCTTGTAACTCCCAAGACCATCCACATTCCTTTGCTAGCCATGTAGTTTCCCGTCCAAAACTGACCTATTCCTACTTGGAATCATGTCATGGCTGAGCCTAGACCATGTGTGGCCAAGCATATGTGAGATAGGGTCAAGCAAAAATGGATAGAAAGCTTGGTGATGCTCTTTGTCAACCCTATTTCCTTTGTTTTCAATATAATTTTGGTATTGTATTTATATTTATATATATGGTTTTTTTATTGTTATATACAAGATATACATCTTGGATCTTCCCACTTGAATCGTAGTCGTGTTTTCGTGCCTTTTGGATCTCTGTTGTGTGTTTGGTTGTTATCTCCAGCTTGTAGAGGTGAGTAATTCTCACCAAACAAATTTATACTTATATGACTAGTAAACTGATCACAATTGAATCTGTAATACATATTACCATGCTATATTTGTTATGTTAGGATCATATGATGTTCACCCATACTTATTTACCTGTTATACCATTTATTACTATTATATAATGTTATTCTGTTTATTTATATCAGTTTATAACACTGCAAGTTCCCTTTAGATTAGAATCACTATGAGTTGAAATGATACATAACCGAACAGACTTTAGAATAGTGAAAAATCGTTATGGGCTGAAATGATAGGCCTA
Organism: Allium cepa; assembly: GCA_030765085.1. NCBI lineage: Eukaryota > Viridiplantae > Streptophyta > Magnoliopsida > Asparagales > Amaryllidaceae > Allium > Allium cepa. Next base: position 1,052,719,593 of record CM060941.1, read on the forward strand.
AACGATTTTTATTTATTTCATTTTTACTTGAGATTGTGGGTTTGGAATGATAGAAACCGAGTTTTTTTTGTAAATTACGGATTGAAATGATATATTATCCGTATCACTTTACTTAGGCTAGAAAATGATATACAAACCGATGGTTAAAATATATTTTTATAAATTTTTTAAAATATTTTAGAAATGTAAATATTATAATATTTTGATTTAAACTTAATTAAAAATGTTTTTATAAAGCATTATTGATTTTCTAAAAATTTATAAGTGAAATAAATTAATGATAAAGTTAGAAATTTGAAATATAAGTTATTTTGGCAATTATGATTTGGTTATAATGGAATTTAAATTAAGTAGAAAATATGATAAATAGATTTAAATTTGAATTAAAATGAATTTAAATGATTTTTATAAAGTATTAATGATTTTGAATAAATTAAAAGGTGAAATAAATGAATATTTAAGTTGGATTTTGAAATATAACTAAAATTGGAAATGTGTGAATTTTGTTTAAAAGTCAATTTTTAGTTATGTAAATAAGATGAAAAATAAGTTATATTTGAAAATTTAAACTTAAGTGTTAAGTTAAAACTTTAATTATAAGAATTGAAATTGAATGTGTGAATTTAATATGTGAAATATTATTAAATATTGATTTTGAATGAAAATTTAACTTTATAAAATCATAAATATAAGGGTATTTAAATGATTGTTTTAAAAGTGAAAATATAAGATTTTATAAGTTTAAAATGGTTTAAATAAAAAATTATTTATTTGTGAAATTATATTGAATATTTGGAATTTAATTAACAGCATTTTTGAAATGTTATTATTTCTAATGTAAAGGATGTTACAACATTTGTAAATGTTGTAGTTGATAGAAATGAACTAAATGGATAAATTGAATTAAGGGCTATTATAGCACTTTGTAAGTGCTGTAGTTTCTGAAATTAACTAAGGTTTTATTTGAACTAAAGTAACCCTATTACAGCATTTTTTTTAATGCTGTCTTTTGTTAAATTGAATTGTTTTAAAAGTAACTTTCCGTAGCATTTTCTAAATGCTGCGAAAGTTGAATTTTCATTGTTTTAATAAATTTAAGTGAATAAATAAACTTTGAAAGATTTAAATTTTGGAAATTTAATAATTTAATTATTAAATATAATAACTTCATTTTAATGATTTAAAATGAAGTTATTTGTTTTGAAATATAAACTATTTTGAAATGTGTGTTGAAATGGTATTTTAAATAAAAATGAATGTGGTTTTGAAAAGATATGTTATTTTGATATTTTGAAATGGATTTTTGAATGATATTGAATTTTGAAATGATATTTGATTTCGAAGTATAAATTACTATTTTGAAATTTTAACCACGGGTCGTATTTAATTTATGGTTTAACTGATCCTTAGAGGATGAGCGATCCCAAGCATCCTTTAAGTTATAGTGCATTACTACTACAGTTCATTTGAGTTGATTTACATTATATAAGTATATATGTCCTGACTCGAGTGTTTTGTGTTTTACTTTACGCTCGGGTCAGCCTGAGTATTTACAGCTTAGCTTTGGATTTCTTTTTCTGGAGCTAGGAATCGCTGGAGATTCTGCTTGTCTAGTTATCTATTCCCTTTCAATTTCAGTTGTTCTATTTCAGCTCTGGTATTTATAAACTTTTATGTATTTGAGATTTCTATTGTATATGTTTTCAGACTGAAATTATGTATTATGTTTTGAGAGTTTGTTATAGTAGCTTCATGAAGTACTATGGTATTTTAATTTCCGCTGTGAGTTATTCTGATATTTCTGTGTCTGTGATTCTGTGATTGTATTTCATTTGCTCCAAATTTTATTACATTGCGGTATTTTGAGCAATTCAAGTCCGGCATGTGTGGATGCAAATGGTTGAAAATATCGGGTTGTTACAGGAACTTATTACACCTAATCCCGTACATTCGGAGGACGAGATGGATAATGAACTTGTTTCGATGAATCTCATATAATATATGGTTGAAGATGCAGCACGTTCAATGTTTCATCCCGTTGAAGTTGATGGTCAAAGAAGGGCCAGTATTGGAGTAAAAAAATTTATGATTTATTGGATGCTGCCAAAAAAACCCTCTAGGATAGTTGTACAAGCGATACTCAAATAACAGTAATCGCTGAATACATTGCGATGAAATCAAAATACAACTTCAAAGAAGCCGGGTTTACAGCAATAGTACAAGTTGCAAAATGGCATATGCCACCCAATAATTTAATGTGTGAAAATCATTCTGAAGTGAAAAAGCTTATGTCCGCTTTTAGTTTGCCGTATCAAAAAATGATACATGTTTAAATGATTACTTGTTGTTTTGGAAAGAAGTCATCAGTCTTAGGAATTGTAAAATATGTAATCAAGAAAGATATAAACCTAGAAAAAAAGGGAACTGAAGTTCCGTACAAGCGTATGCATTATCTACCCATCAATCCTAGGCTTCAAAATTTATATGCATCTTATGCAACCACGCATCATATGAGATGACACTGTGTGAGAACACAGGAAGAAGGTACGTTAACACACCCAGCTGATGGAGAAGCATGGAAGCATTTTTGATAAGACATACCCACCCTTCGCAGCGGAGAGTTGTAATGTTAGACTTGGTTTATGTACGGATGGATCTTCACCGTTATCTCAATTTGGTTCAAAATATTCATCTGGGTCTATAATGTTACACCTTACAATTTACCTCCTTAGATATGTATGAAAACTCCGTATATATTTTTCACTATTGTCATCCCTGGCCCTCATGATCCGACACAAGCAATCGACATATATTTACAACCGTTGATCGAAGAGATGAAAATACTGTGGTATGAAGGTGTTGAAACATATGACATTTCAAAAAATTAAAATTCATATGTTCGTTTATCTATTGTGGACTATAAGAAATTTTCTATGTATGTAATGTTATCGGGTTAGAGTACGGCTGGTCGTCTAGCTTGCTCTTATTGCATGGAAGAAACACAAGCATTTAATTTACCGCATGGGAGGAAAATTTTGTGGTTTGACTGTCATCAGCATTTTCTTCAAATTTATTCTCCTTTAGAAAAGATAAAAAAACTTTACAAGTAATAGAGTTGAGACATTTAATTTACAAGTAATAGAGTTGAGACATTTAATTTACAAGTAATAGAGTTGACTACCAACGATTTGGTCAAGCGAAGATATATATGAGCTTGTAAAGAATTATCCAAAGATACATGAAACCGGCGAATAAATTTAAATACAAGGTAAATCAATGATTCATAATTGGTGCAAACAAAATATATTCTACGAATTGCCTTAATGGAAAAATCTCATAATTCGTCAGAATATCGATATGATGCACAACGAGAAAAACATGTTCGACAATGTATTTAACACAGTTTTGAAAGTTAAAGGAAAGACTAAAGACGATTTGAGACCAAGACATGATATTGAAGCAATATGTAATCATCCTGAGCTTCATATGAAGCCAAATGACAGAAAAAATCCAAAACATGCTACGAGCTAGATAGTAACTAAGTTAAAGTACTATTAAAGTGGGTGGAAGCATTAAGATTTCCTAATGGGATATCCTCTAATCTTCATAGATGTGTCGACTATACTAATGGTAAAGTGAGTGGGATGAAAAGTCATGATTGTCATGTAACGATGGAACATTGATTACCTGTTGCATTCAAATAATTGTTGCCCACAAAAATTTGGACGGTTTTAACATAACTTAGTTTGTTTTATAAGGAGGTTTGTTCAACTACCTTAAAAGTTTATCGTCTATGTAAACTTGAGGAAGAAATTCCTATACTGCTCTGCAAAATGAAGAAAATATTTCCTCATGCTTTCTCTAATGTAATGGAGCATTTACCTATTCATCATCCGTTTAAAGCATGTCTTCAAGGTCATGTGCAATTTGGATGGATGTATCTGTTTGAAGGTATTAATGTTGAGTTGTTAAGTTTTAGTTTAACCACATGTAATAAAATTTAATTATAATTATTCTTAACAAGTACTTGAATCATTTAAAGAAAAAATTGAGACAAAAAGAATGAGTTGAAGGCACGATATGCAAATCATATGTCAAAGAAGAAGCTTCGTTCTTTTTCTCTCATTATTTCAGTGACCATGTGAACTTATCTTTTGAAAGTGCTTCGCGAAATGATGTGGGCATTGAACAAGATTCTTTTGAATCAATGCTATCTATTTTTAGACAGCATGGACGCCCTATTGGAAGAAGTATGGTTAGACGACAGAGATTACCATGTCGCCCACACATATGTTCTTATTAACCGTGCAGAAGTTGTGCCATTTGTTAGGTACTAATGAATAACACATCTAAAGTTATTTACTTGAATTATAAACGTGTGTATTAATTATAATGCAATATATTATCTGTATATGCAGTATTTATGAATCACAACATCCAAGTGGGGATGTCAGCAAAAAATTTGCTGCTTAGTTTTCGAACCATGCATATGATCCGGTAAACTGTGCGGTCAATGAAGGGTTGAAACATCTTGCGATGGGACCAAAAAAAAAATCGAGACATATCTAATATTCTTTGTCAATGGATACAAATTCAACACCAAAGAATACGGAGCTGAAAAATTAACTAACAATATCGGTGTAGTGATGATCCAAATGATCACATAAATGATTTTTACGGTGTGTTAACTCGGGTTTTGCAATTAACATATTTCACCAAGCTTGTAGAAGAAGTTTATTTGTTTAGATGCTAATGGTTCAGTAATGTTTCAGGTTTTGGAATCAATGTGCACCAAAAATATAATATTATTGAAATAAAACATACATTGCATTATCATAAGTACGATCTATTTGTACTAACTAAACAGGTCCTACAAGTTAATTATGCTCCTTATCCATCTCTACAAAGTGATAAAGCAGATTGGTCGGTGAAACGAAGGCAAGATTTATATTTGACGGAAAGAATGTTCCAGACGAATAGGCGTACCAAGCGGATATCGAGGAAAATAGCGAATTTGCAATAAAAAATGATCAAATCGAGTTAGGACTTCTAAACGATGAATACATGTATTAGTAGAAGCATTTGAGACCACAAAGGAAAATAATATAGAGCACGAGATAGATTTTGAATCAGAAAATGACACGGACTAATTTAATAGTATACACATTGAAAAGGTAATTTATGGCAGTATTGATGTTACATTTTTTATGTTACATGCGATTATTGCTGGTAAAACTTGATATGTTTACTCACAATTGAATGATATATTCTTCCATAATAAAATGATATGTATGTCATAGGTATTTCAGATGTCATTTTTTAGACGTCGGAGTTCTTTACAGACTGGTTCCTCTCTCGGTCTCAAAGAGGGACATGTCGTAGTGGGCTGGTGGCAATGATAGCAGACCTTCATAGAAGCGCCACATCCGGTAATTAGATTGCTGCCGAAAGCCGACGGCTCGTAGGTATTAAAATTACTTCAGCATTGTAAATATTTTGTATGATATATTAGTCATGATTTGTATGTATCATATTTATTGCTGGGGTTTTGAGCTTGAGCCATCTAACATTGTGCTCAACATATCCAAGCAGGCATAAATGGGTCGCATGTCTGCATATTGGCCGAAGTGAAGCAGTATCCCGGACCAAGTATGGAAGAGTATACGGTAGGACTTCCTGGCAATTGTAAAATTATACACCATTATATATAATCACTTTATAATTTGTTGACTAAGTATAAATGTATAACTTATATTTTTTTAACATATATATAGAGTGCAGTGGACTTGTAGGAGGAGGACGTGTCCCTTTTCCAATGCCACTAGAACTCAAAAGTGGCAAAGAATTATAGGGATACGATGTCTAGCATAAGAAAAACTGAGAAGAAGCCACAGTGGATGGGTGCCAGCGTCTGGGATGCTTGGGTCGCTTGGTGAGGTAGCGATGAGTTCAATGTAAGAGCAATAAGATATCATCTTAATTTATTCAGCGCATAATACATAATTTATACATGTAAAATATAATCTTAATTTTCAATTTGTAGATGGAGTCGGACAAGAACTCTTCGAATAGGTAGAAAAATCCTATCACACTACGGTGGCTCAAAATCATTCCAGCATCATCGTGAGGATTTAGTAAATTAATTAATTAGAATAACGAACGGTTATTATAATTTTAATGTAAATTTGTATAAATAACAATAATATACACCAATTATTACAGAAAAGAGCAAGGGGGGTTCGGTCACATATACGGACGTGTTTGAGCATATGCATATCGTTAGGTAGAGAGACGACGATGAAACAGTGTCGTATACCTGACATGAGAATGATAGAGCGTATGCTGCACATATAATTATATTTTAAGTTATAAGTTAATAATAATGATCATTTTAATTAACTAATTATAATATATTATAATAATGTCATGTAATATTTATTTTTATTTAATTTTGCATGGTAGAAAAATTTATGCAGGCATGTGCGTAGATACTTGAGCATTACGGACGGAAGCAGTTGATCACTGACAAGGAGAACGCGATCTTTGACTCTGTTATGGACCCGACCCAAAGAAACAGGTGCTACGGCTATGGCAACCAATCGGTAATTTATAAAAATTAACTACGTTGTAAAAATTGCTTAATTTTTGTAAAAGTTACGTAATAACTTAAACATATTTCTACTTGTTCTGTAGGATCGAGCGACACAACGGGCTTACCAAAAGGTTCAGGACAACATGGAGATTAATGAGCTTAGATAGTAGATTGCGCTACTGTAGGAGCCGGACCGCCTCCAAGTAGTGCAAATGGAGCAGCTCAACCAGCGTTTGGCCGTACGTGGAGCGTCATGGTGCATTTCCTTCGTCCGGTGGTTCCAGAGCCGATGATGAGTCTTGAGGTATTATTTGCAGTTTTTTATTATGGACATGTGGTGTTGGATGTGGTTTTGTGTATATTAACATTGAGTGATGGTGAGGTTAATTTAAGCATATGTGGTGTTTGTGGTGTTTACATTGATTTGGTGACTGATTTGTGGATTTGATATGTGGAGTTTGACATTGGATGTAAATATTGAAGTTGGATTGGTGAAAGTGATGATGGAAGGTTTGTTTTGTAAATATTGGAGTTTGCTTTTGGATGTTAATATGTTTGCATGTGATATTATGATGTTCGAGTTTTATTTTATATTGATGTTGATAATGATATTGATATCAATTTATATATGACGCTTATTTATTGATTTCGCAGAGTTATATATTGATTTCGCAGAGTTATATATTGATTTTGTATGGAAGCGCAGCAGGAAAAAGAAAAAAAATCATTCGGATTATCGACGACCATCGACGGCCACCAACGGCCCATAGGTCAAGAAATCCAACGGAAAGCGACGACTTTCGGCTGCTTACTGGCCACATATTCCGACGACCGGCGACGGATTCCAACGGCTAGCGTCGGCTCCCGACAGCTTAGTGGAAAAATAACTTCATCGGAGCCGTCGGAATTTTCATTGGAACTGCCGCCGGATGTCGTCGCTATTATGTCGTCGTAGCCGTCGGAAACGGACGCAAGTCGAGGTCTATTTTCCGACGGCATTTTTGACGGCTAGCAACTGCCGCTAGCTATCAGAATTTGTCCTGCTCTTATAGTGTAACTAGTTATATAGTATTTAGTAACTTAAAGAATGTCGAAAATAATTAGTAATTTGTTTTATTTAAAGTGATATTAATATAACCAGCACGAAATACACGTCTATTGGACAAGTCCAAACAAAGATGTACGTTAACTTCTAGTTATCGCTAATTAGTATTAAAATATGTGCATAAAAACTAGAATTAAAATGATAATGGATGCATTAGTTTAGAAATTTATAAGTTAGTTTGGTTTGGAAATTAAAATGGAAGGGAGAGAAAGACATAGAGTATTAAGTTATTAATCTTTGAAGAGTAACAAAATGTGAGCAAGAAAGAATTATTAGAATGCCATTTGTGCTAGGTTTATCTTATTATCGAAAAAGGGTAAATTTATTAATTGAAAAACTTTAATTATAGGTATTCCTATTGTATATGCCTATATGTTCGCATGTCCGCTGGACATATGCATAGAGAAGTAGAAGCAAATTTTAATAGCATACATATTGTTGTATTTGAAATGATTATACAGTAATTTGTTAGAGTGTATACAAGTAAGTTAGAGTGTCCGAAGAAATTTGGAAGCAAAATTATTTATTGTGAAATAATGGTTACATCCATAATTAAAAGCCTCTTTGCTTACGTATATTTTAGCCGTACTTCGATAACTTAGATCAATATAGTTATTTCCACGATAAGAAAAATTAAATTTACTATGTGTATTTTAATGGATTTCATTTTTGTCATTGATTGATTGTTGAAATCGGGGAATTAAGGAGAAGGACAAACTTTAAAAAAATTGGCTAAAGAATATCAAGTTTTAATTTTTGATTGAATGACAAATGATAGTTATAGTTAGCATTATATTCAATTTTTACACTATAAGGAATGCTATTCATAACTAGCACTACATTCAGTTTACATTATACAAAATACCTATAATAATTAACATTGTCCTCAGCCCAAAAAAAACTGGTTGTCTTTCAGCCTAAATTTTTCCGAAGTCAATCATTGTGAGTATTTTCCTGTATTCCTCATTGTATATACTACAATATAACACCTGCGTTGCACATGTAGTATTGTAAAATATAGTATTTAAATTTTAATGTTCAAATTGAAACTTTATTATGCCTACGATAAATTAAATAAATAAATAAATTATAAATTAAAATTGTTATTATAATTTATCGGAACGTATGGCATGCCCGACGTGTGAAAAGGAAAATGTTCATTAACTTATTTTTAGTGCTGAGAAATACATGATTTAATTTCTTTTTTTCCATTGGATAATTATAACAACACGTAAAAATAGAAACTATATATTTTATATTTTGATGCGTTAAAGAACTGAAGAAACTCAAAACTATTTAGTTGGGATATGAAAATAATTATCATATGCATTAAAATCTGGTAGGCTTCATTTTGAAAAAAATAGTATTCTTAGCATTTAGAGAATAACCAAAGTGGCATCATGTTCAACTATTTCACATCCTTGGTTTAGTAGAATATTTGATGATCTATTTTAGCAATTCAAAAGCTTCAAGTACAAATAGACACTAATCCTTCCGTTTGATAACATTACAATTTGAAAACTATATATATCATCTGCAACATCTTATATAAGTCAATAAGTAAAATTGAATAAGCATTCTACAGACAAAATGAATAAATGTGTATACATATATTAAGAATATTATATAACAAAACAACCAATGAAGTACTCAACCTGTAGCCTTATTGGCATTAGCTATAAGTATAATCAACAATTCTGAAGCAAATTCAGATTCTTTTCTTCTTCTTAACAGCTCTAAAGTGAAAGCATCGTCTAGCATTATTTTTGAGATAGAAGCCATTTTCAATGGTTCCAAAGACTGAAAAAAATAAAAGCAAATCACATTAGTATGTTAAGAATTGAAAGTAACATATCGCTGTATTCCAATTTCTTGATCACAACTTTCCAAAGTCAAAAACTCATGTATAAAATTTGAATTATATGTAAAATCAAAATGTTGTTGTTGGGCTAGAACTATATTAAGTACAATATGTGAAATACAAAGAAGCTAAACAAAATGAAGTGGGATAATGTGCATGTCTAAATGCAAAAATATACATTAACTTAACTAAATATAGAAACCTCTAACTATAACACTATTAGACCCAAAGAACTGTCAAATAATTACATGCCTATTTTGACTTATGCAATAAGATCGATCTTCAGCCAAGTTTTAAATCCATATTATGAATAATATTATATCGTTTAAAAAAATAGAATTTAGGAGTTATATAATTTATTCTTACCTTATACGCCAAAGAAGTGATTATAAATTTAGGTTTAGTCATGGATTATAGTACTTCTAAAGCTTGTCCATAATCTATGGTTTTTCCGATAAAATAAATTGAAAAATCAAACTTGAACATGCATTTAATGAAATAGATTATCAAATAAAAGCGAAAAATAGTATTTTTTTTTTACTTTGGAAGAGGTTTGTGAATTAGTAGTAAGAGGTTTGTGAATCAGTGGGAGAGAGAATTGTAGGCAGTAATTAATTACTAAGGTTATCTTGAACAATGATGGGTGTATAAAGAAAATATCATTTATTATTGAAATTATGCACTTTTTTAATTTCAAGAGCTTCATATTTTAATATAAAAACTTCATTTAGAAGATTCTCATTATAATGTAGATTAATCTATATAAGTTGAAAACCTGTGATGATGCAATGTACACAAAGTGAAATTCTAAGTTAATATAGGCAATTTACCCTCTTACAAAAATTTCAAATCTAACAAAGACCATCTTATTAACTACACTGACATATAAACTAATGAAGACCATCCCATTAACTACATATGCTATTGTTTTGTACGTGTAAAAAATGCAGTATAGAGGTTATACATGCAACTAATAGCATTTCCATATTCCATTTCAATATAATACTGATTCCATTACACTACACTATAGTATTTAATTCAGCAAAAGAGATAAAGTACTATATTAATCAGATAACACTCATAGTAAAAATTATTTAACTTAATACATAACTAAATAATATCTGATTATTTTCTTTCTTTTTTTCATTTAACAACAAAAATTTTGTCTCCAAAACAAAATAGTAGGTAAAATCAATTTTCTAGCTAGGCATAAAATAACCTTCCACATTTTTCAACCCTAGCACGCCTTTATGGAGGGTACCAATTTTTCCTTCTTACATTGCATAGACCATATCCTAAAATCATGGAAAAATATTTAATACATTTAACAACATCCCCACATGTTGTGAAGTGATGGATTTAAAATAGCTCTGCATATCACGGTCTCCTAAGCCTGTTATTCTGTCAATAAAATTTATGTTGTGGCAATTAAATCTTGATGGGCCTGTATACAAAGCAAATTGCAGAATTTACCAAGAATTAATAAGTTGAGGGACATAAAAATTTAGTTTATTCACCTCTTTAGGAAGAAATTGTTGCCCATAAAGTCATATTAATTAATATAGTACGGATGTTCGGCAACCTTTAAAATAATTACCATGGATTTACTTAAAGATGAAGATCAACTAATTAGCTTCCTTTCACAATGTATTTTTGTGAATGACTACATAAAAAGTACAAAGATATTAAAGTATATGTTAATAAATTTGCAGCAAATCAAGCTAAGAACTAACTACCACATCCTTTAAATGATCCGAATCACATCAGTTAGCGGCTATTCTAAAATTTGGGAAAGCCTATTATCTTCATCGGGATACCTTTTGATTTGAGTGATTGCAGAGATTGTGCGTTTTTTTTGGATGCTGATGATTTACATAAGATTTTGATCTTCTAGTGTGGAAGAAGGTTCCTTGAATATTCAAAGAGAGTGGCATGATGAGGGGGGAAATATCTCAATGTTGGATAAGAACATAAGAGTCATGAATGACAAAAATACCATTATAAAATAACAAACAGTTGAGAGGGTAATTTAATCATGTCAAAAGCTTCATTTGGTTGTATTTTCATCACGCTATAAAAATATAACCATACATACCCATTTTCCAAGTTGAGAGGGGAAAAGGAAAAACAAAACGTACGCATTTTCTTTGTTTACATTTTGTTCTATGTAGGAACACCTTTGGTGGCCATGATTCAACTGATGCAGTGTTATCAAGATGATGTGTGAGTTGAAGTATGCATGTACTAAATTACTATGGTCCGTGTGATCATTGTTAGCAATCTAGAGTCGATCGTTGGTGGATTTAGATGTTATACTCCTTTTCATCTGGAACTAAAATATCTTAATTCGGTTGAACCCAATTCATTTAAGCTTGAATCTTGTAGTGAAAGAAAGATGAGTAGAAAGTGTTTCTATTAGTTACTTTTGACAATTTGAATCCTAGCCCTAAAATACTATTTTGGAGCCCTAATTGAGATCTAGGTCTTACTACGAATAAAAGAAGATGAAACTAAAAAGAGCTTTTGCGGCGAGGATAACAGTGTGGGCCGATGTTGTATAACGTGAGAAATTATGGAAACGTGGCAATGAGAAATGACAAATTTGTGCTCATGTTAGTTGGTTTTCCTTCATTTGTATAATGGACACTTCAGTAAATTCAAAAGCTTCATTTGGAGATATTATTATTATATATAGACGTATAGTTTATGTTGTGTAGTTTATATATCTTTATATTAGAGAAAAAATGATTTTATCATTCTTCTTAGTATGGATATGGTATTCATGTTAAAACTGACATACTTCTGTGATTTTTGATGGATTAATACGTATTATTCAATTGAATTACTTATATGTTAAATTTGAAACTGCGTGTTTATTTTTAATATACTGACTTAAAGGTGAATAATATGAAAGAACTAAGAGGGATTTTGTAAGAAATTGTGGAGATCTTAGTGCGGAGTTATTTGAAGTTACAAATAAAGTTTTGTAATGCACTTTGTGTTAAATTTGTAAGATAAATGATTATAATTAATTTAAAAAACTTTATCATTATTATTTTGTACATAAATTAAAGTATGCGATCAATATATCTTTATAGTTGAATGAAAAAAATGATTTTATTGTTTTTGTTAATACACACGCGCATATGTATATACATATAATTGATATATATATATATATATATATAAGTGATATATATTTTAGGATTCATTACAAGAAAAAACTAACTATTTACTGAGATTATTTAAATAGTTTGAATTTGAGATTTCTTAAGTAATTTAAATAGATGGATTTAAACATGAAATATTAAGAAACAATTAAAGGGATTTAAAATAATCGTAGAAATATTAAAATGTGGGTATTTGAAGTTAAAAACAGAATTTTACAATGTAATGATGATAAATTTATTGAGATAAATGAATGGTAGATTAAATTTGTTAATGTTTATTACACATAATATGTGATTTGTATATCTTTGTATTTGAGTGGGAAAAAAAATCAAAGTTTAGCACTTTTGTTGATATGAATATAATATACATATCAAAAATTTCATATTTTATGATTTACTCACTTCAAGACATACAGTGTTTAGCGACGGCAAATAGCTATGATAGCCGTCGCTAGCCATCGCCAACCGAACGATAAAAGTCATTGCTTTTTTAATCGTCCATCAAAGAAGAAGCGATGACCTTGTCGATTACTTTTCGACGCTAGCGACAAAATAGCCGTTGCCAACCATCTATAATCGATGTACATATGTCATGATTCTGTGCATCACGATCGAACCACTGGGTTGTTACTAGCCATCGCTAGCCGTCGGTAACTTGTAATCGATAGGTCGTCGTTAGCTGTCGATAACATGGAAATTCTGTTTTACAAAATAACTGCTATTTCAACCATCAAAATCATACATATATGTTCATGTCTTTGCACCTCATATATACCCAATTTCATTAATACAAACATCGCATACATCGCATAATATCATAAATATCAAACAAAACAAAGTTTATATCATAAAAATCCATATCATCAACAATCCATTAACAACACAGCCATACCTACAAATCTCCATTTCCATCAAACAACACGATCATCAAACATCGACAAAAACCCAACTTTAAACTTCAAACATTCGCAAACAACACAACCATCAAACAAGTATCAAATTCATCAACACATATCAAACAAATACAACCCAAATCAATCAATATCCATCAAAAAACACAACCATGCCTACTCATCATCATTTTCCGACCCTTGGGAAGGAAATATCTCATGCTCTACCATGCATGCCGCAATCTTCTCATTTAGCAGCATAGTCAATCATTCACTCTTTCGCCAATCCTGTAACTCTACTATCTGAGCCTCCAGTTGCGCTATCTCCTCATTGGCCCGTATTTCTTATAATCGGCCTGAGAAATCCTTGCTTGTAAATTAGTTAATAGCTAGTTATAATCCATATGTATTAATAAGTAAAATTTATAAATTAGTTAATTAGGTAGTCAAACTCAATAACATTACCTCCTGATTACCGTAATCGTATCGTCTATTTCACGTCGGCATGCTGGTCACAATATCAAAAATCATGTCCTCCTCCGCTCAGCCGGTCGCCTCCGACACTTGAGCTCGCTCCATTTCAATTTTTTCCTGCGTTTAGAAATAGAATTTTGCCACAATAAATATTCAATTTACAATTTATGTAATGTGAAATAAGAGAAAAAATTAAAGCATGTTTATAATTATAACTTGAGATTTAAGGTTTGTCCGAGTAAACGTAACTGACCATCTTCATTGGTCTGCTCGATGACATGCGTGCACGTGAAGACATCCAAATATGTAGGGCCACGACCCCTCTTCTTCATCTGAAATTATATATGATTAAACAATGTATACATACGATCAAACAACGTTAATAGTGTTCAATAATCGCAATTTACAAAGTTTATCGTTTCCTTCCAAAATTTTTGGAAGGATTTTGATCCGCCGTGGTGTGCAGTACGATTTTTATTCTTATTTCCCGAGCTTCGCGCATATACTTTCTGTAAATTTAATGTAAAAGTTATATTTTATCGTCTGTAACTACTTAAATACATGACTAAATAAATTAAGTACTTATTCGACATAAATAATAACCTAGCATAAAACCAACTTGACAGAAATGTACTATAACCATATCCACTTTCCGATACTTCAAATGTTTACATTTACGACAAGGAGAACAAATAATAAATTCATATACATCATTGTATAAATGTTCCTTCGCCAAACCTTTCATACTAGTCCGCTCTTCGTACATCCACGTATAGTCGACAAAATAATTGAACATTTTACTTAGTTTAAAAATATATATCATAAATTTCGACAGCGCTTCACTATGATGAAGTGCACGCATAATGTTGCATTCAAGGGGTGTGTTATTGTTTTATTTTCTAAAACAAATTAAAGCCTTCTGGAATAAATGGCTTCAATTTGTTGTTGTATTTGTTAAAATAATATTTAACCATTATTTTCAAATAAACATTGTATTTATTTCTTAATTTTGCCAAATCGATTTTAATAGAACATTTGCTTCAAAAGAAATTTATTATTTAAATCTACTTCCAAAAATACATACACACAAACTACAATTTTACTAAGTACAAATTAAATTTTAAATCATATTTCATAATTCATTAAACTAAAATTTAAATTTTAAACCGTATTTTATAATTCATTTAGCTATTTAAATTTTTTATTTAACTATTTTATAAACTAAAATTTCAAGTTTGCAAAAAGGCGTGCTAATTAATTAATTGTTAAAAATATTTAGTCAATACTTATTTTTTAATTACCACTAACATTTATAATTAACAGACACTAATTAATTAATATAAAATTATGTTTAACCGTAAGCTTTACATTTAACATATTCACTAGTCAACCATACATATTAGCCTTATAATTATTCTAAACTATAATAAACAAGCGCGTACACTAACCAACATACAAATTAATCAATAATTATATACTAAATTTTGGATTTTAAATTAATCCAAATTTATAAGTACAAATTAAACAATTACATCACTAATTAATACCAGGAAATCAAGCAATACACTATATATTGTCACCGACTAATACGTAAAAATCATCAGTTTTAAAACCATAATCTCACCAATTAGCCCTAAATCAGACATTGGGGTTAAAATTTATCAAAATTTAGAGAAAAATGGAGAGACCGGATATTCCAGAGCAAGTAACTAGTGGCGGCCTACGGCAACGTTGACGAGTTGCGGAAGCTTTCGAGGGGTAGCGGCGGCTTTCGACGGATAGCGATGATTCAGGCGATGTTTATATTTTGCGTTCGTGGAAGGGTTTGGGAAATGGAGAAATGAAGAAAGTCGCTCGTTTTGGTTGCTGTATACTCGACATGCCGTCGACTAGCGATGGCAAGTCGATTTTCTACTTTTTCTTATTCATTTTACATTTTGAATAACGTTTAAAAATACTAATTTAATTTCCATAAAATAATTAAATATTTTAGCATAGCCATCAACATAAGCACCGCTTTTGATTGGTTAAATTAATATTTTCAATAATCTATCGTCGTATAATTCAAATATTTATTGTTACCGAAAATCTAACTCGCACGACCGACCTATGCGACTTTTAGTCGGTCCATTAAACAATTTCAATAAAGTTGATTGTGCGTAACATTTCTACAAATTAAAATGTTTCTTTAAACCATTGGGTTATTAGTTATAAATTTTTAATTAACTGTATTTAATATGATAAAATCATATAAAATAAAATATTCGGTGGAAAAATAAATTCATTGGATCTTATGTCGATCTAAAAACTTTGGATCTATTTCTAAAAGATGCTTAAAAAATAAACTAGGTCATCGATTTTGAATTTTAAATTTATGATCGTTCGTCGACATTCAGACTAAAACCCTTCGTCCGAAGACCAGACGACCTTCAAACGAGATTAAATCCGAACTATTGATACTTGGGAATGCGTTAATTCAATCAATATGGTAGGATTCATAAAAAACTGATCGAAACAGAACATTTAGCCGTGAGTTGTATACCACTTACAACATACATTTGTATTAATCCAATCCTAACAAAAGTACATCTTCAATCATAGCATGAGCAGAAATATTTCGGTAATACATAGGTAAAAGCCTAGCTTTTGGATCAAATTATTACATCATGATTCCAAAGAACCGATACATATATGTCAATCAAATTTCATATAAAGCCATTAGTTTGAGGTGGAGGCGGCCCCCTTACCCCCGGTAGAGTAGCTCCTCTTTCCATTACTGTAAAATTTGTAAATCCACTTTCCTAAAAAGAAAATTATAAACCTGATAGTTAGTTATCTGCAACGTCTACATTATAATTAAAGGAAATGCTGAAATACACTCACTTGAACAAGTAAATGAAGCTGAACCTTCTCTTTTGTTTCATTACCTGAAGAATCTACACATGAGAAAATCTCCGATTAAACCACCGACCATATCTTTGTAGATGTGACATATACTTCACAATATTCGATAGTAAGATCAACTATGTTATTAGAGAAGAAAATCAATGTAATATACCTTCAACATGGGACTTTGCAATATTCTCACTGCCTGCGACGAATTCTAAGAGATAGAAGAAGCAACCTTTCACCTTTTCAATTAAGCCAGCCATTGATTAATTTGTGACACTAGTTCCTGAAATATTCTATAGTTTCTTTTATTACAATGCAACCTCTAAGTTCCATGTGCATTATATATATAGATAGGAATAATGATGCTGCTGCTGATGCTCGTAATTAATTATTGATTAATTTACTATTAAATCTCCGAAAATATCAATAGTATAGTGCAATAGATATTTGGTACAAAAGAATAAAAAGTACTGTAGTGCATACAATTGTTTGGCGTTCCCCAATTAGGTGTAGACTACTACAATGCATGTGCTCATCATGCAGCCGCACACCCAATACGTCCTCTGACCGGTGAGGACGCGTTCAAAATAACGATGGAGTTAAATGAAGTTTCCGTGAAAGGATCCACTAAATGCAGAGGATGCATTCAAGTATCAAGGAATGTTGTTACTTTTTACTCATATTTGAATTAGTTCCTCCAATCTCTTCTTCTCTACCTTTCCTTGTTTGCAAAAGAAGGTAAATTCAATGAAGAACGGACGCTAACTTGTTGCCCTGCCAAAATTTGGAGACTTTTCAATGAAAAATATGATGTCAATAGTATCACTTTAAACTTTTGTTTTACATGATATCAAAATATAATTTTTGTATTTGTAACTAATAGTTTTTTCCCTTCTCATTTTTGTACTGTTAGTAACTAATAATATAGTATATTGTAATTTACAGAATGTCAAAAATAATTAACGATTTGTTTTATTTAAAGTGATATTAATATAACCAGTACGAAATGCAAGTCTATTGGAGTGTCTCAAGTGGGTTAACTTATATTTATTGCTACTTAGTACAAGTAAACATGCATAAAAACTAGAATTGAATCAATCTTCGATGCATTAGTTTAGAAATTTATAAAATAGTTTGGTTTAGAAATTAAACTAGGAACAGAGTGGGAGACATAGAGTATTATTAATGTTTGAAGAGTGAACAAAACGTGGGTAAGAAAGAATGACTAAAATACCATTTGTGCTAGTTGTATCTTATTTCCGAAAAAGGGTAAATTTATTAATTTAAAAACTTCAAAGAATTACTAAAATACCATCACAATCGTGATACGTAAACATGCCATTAAAGTATGTAAAGGATCGTGTGATTATAATGATAGATTTATGTATCATGCTTTTAACGATAGATTAATGCATCACAATTTCAATGGTGCATGGAAGTCTACACTTCAATATCAAGCATATTGATGAATATATCATATATATCATTATTAGATGCTTACTGTTTAATAATTTGAATTAGCAAATAGGGTTTGTATGTCATTCAAGAACAGGCTTTTAAATAAACAAACTGGAATAAATTTAGCATAAGGATACAAATGGAAATTCTGATTAAATGGATCCTTAATCAATTAGCTATTATATTATATTGTATACAGAAGAGAACATAAGTTCAAGCGGATGTGAGGAAATTAGATAGAAGAAGAGTGGCAAGCTACACTCTTTTTTAGACAGTGTGATTGTATTTGTCATGGAAAAGTGGATCCATCGGTCATTAGTTATATGCTATGAATGACTATCTATCACTTTTCACCTGATAGATGACAACTACAAGCACATTTTTCAATAGTCTACTTAGCATTTCTCTAAGGTGGTAAACAAAACGAAGGTTTATGACTTCTGCTATTGGAATGTACATTACAATGTGAGAAAGACGATCAAAGATTAGAATAATTTTTGAAATTTATAAGACTCATAGCCTCAAAATTAAACTATTAAAATTTGATGTTTCTTGAAACTTTCAAAATTATAAAATATAAATTTAATTGATTATATATTGAAAATCAAAAAAATATTTTTGTTCTTTATAGGTGAAATTTTGCTTCTTTCTGACCATAACAAGAAAAGCTAACGTCATAGTGAATGTTATAGGTGCTCGTGTATCTGGTTTTAGGTTTATTTAACAATAATAATAACAATAATAATAATAATAGAGATCATAATCATTGAAGCATGCAAGAGCACAGTAGAGTAGCGAGTATAAAATGTGGAAAAGATGCAATAAAGCCGCCAACTAGCATTGATACAAACACATGCGACATACATTCCTACACATTCAAAGAGTACCATAATTGTCTGTTTCAATCATCAGTCTGCATTTCCCATTTTTTCGGTAAAAAAATTAATATAAAGATTAGCAGAATCTGAAAGGTTACACTTTATTACTAAAAGTTCTGTCAACAAACAGAAGGTGAGTCACCGGCCACAATAGTCCAACGTCTGACAAATAAGTCGGGCCATATGATGGGGAAAAGTTAGAAGGCATGTGTTAAATGTTTCAATAATTAATCGTTTGTGGGGGTGGAAATGTTGTGATGAATTCTAACTCAAGATCACTCAAATCAAAACCTCAATAGCACGACGGAAGACGAGATAGTGTAAGAAGAGTAAAACAACCAATCAATATCTCAATTTCAATCATTTCAATTCAAGACCAATCACAATCACCATACAAAAGATATAATACAAGAGCAATAACAAAAAATAAATCACATACCGATTTACAGTGGTTCCACTAATGTTGTGTTAGTGTACATCCATTTTAAGAGCGCTTTTATTGATATTGATGAGAAGAGTACAAAGATTAATTACAATGATCAAAATTCTAATAGAATTGGTTTGTGGAGAAGAGAATTGAATAAAATTGGGTTTTGATAAACCCTAATTAGTGGAGCTTAAAACCATTGTGATCGCTTTCTGTTGCCTACAAAACTTGATCCAGAAATTACCTTATATGAGAATAGGAAACCTAGGAAAAATAACAAATTTGCCCCTTCAAATATCACAAATCTTCACGTCAAGTCCAGACCAAAAAACTGATAGAAGTTGCCATTGACGTCTGCCAAAAAGTGATAGACGTCTGTCCAAAGTCTTGAAAAATTTTTTGCTTAGACATCATACATCTGTCCAAAGTGACAGATGTCTGTCCTTGCTCCTAGAAAAAAATCTGCTGCAGACTCAGACGTCTGATCATATCCTCAGACGTTTGACCAAAGTCTCTGAACAGATTTGCTGAAGCCTCATACGACTATCTATAATGACAGACGTCTATCACTGTTGCTCCAGCACCATTCCACCTTATTCGTCATTACTTGCACCTCCGAACTCCGATTTGCGAACCGTTTTCTCTGTCACCAAGCTACTTCCAACCCCTTCAATTCTCTGTATAGTATCGCTAAAATTTAATACCCCACCTCGACACTGTATCCATCTCATACTCCAATGGTACCGTACCATCAACAACAATCGATAGCTTCAACTATCACTTATTCTACCTTCAACCAAATGTGAATGCTTTCCAAATAAGCTTCAAGCAAAGCCACCGTCCATTGCACTCCATCAACAAGCTCAGGCAAAGCCTCCACCCGCTAATGAAGTATTGAAAACATCCAAATCATAAACCATCTCATTAAAGACTAAAATGCTGAGGAGTTTAAACTAGCACTTGCCAAAAGATGGAACCACAATCTCTTGCTGATACTCTTTCTCATCCATCACTAAGCTTCTCCCTCAACTGTGCCACCGTATGGCACCTAGTACTTCTCCACGAAAATCAAGTTCGAGCAATGCTCGAACTTCCAAACCGGCAATGCCTTTGTGAACATATCCATCGCGTTATCCTTTGTGTGCACTTTTCAAAAATATACTTTCTTATCCTCATCCATTGCTACAAGAAATGACTCTCTCACTTCAATATGTTTAGTCCGTGAGCTAAATGCCAAATTTTCCGCCAAGCGAATAGCACTGTGACTATCACATCGAACATCTATGCTATCATGCTCAAATCCCAGGTCACACAATAATTGCTTCAATAAAAGTGCCTATTCAGAAGTTGATTTTCTTCGATCCTTATCACCGGCGTAGTCTGAATCACAATAACTAACCAACTTGCAATCCATTATATCACTACCGCCAAAAACAAGACCATGAGATGATGTGCCTCTAAGATATCTTAATATAAGCTTCACACCTTCCCAATACGATTTTCCCGAATTAGCCATATATTGACTAACCATCCCGACGGCATTTGCAATATCAGGCCTTGTACACACCATAACATACATTATACTTCCAACCACACTAGCATATGACACATTCGCCATATAAGCCTGGTCTTTCTCCTAGGTAGACCATCACTCGAAAGCTTCATATGCAAAGGTAAAGGTATATTTGATGCCTTTGCATTTTCCATGCTAAACCAGCAAAGCATTTTTCTCTATACACTGTTATTGAGTTAGTTTTAACTCAAAAAGATTTCGATCCCTTTCTATTTCCATGTCCAATATCCTCCTTGCTTCTCCAAGATCCTTCATTTTGAACTCGATTTCAAACTCGGTCTTAACTTGTTGATTTCATTCTTATCCTTAGGAGCAATGAGCATGTCGTCCGCATACAAGAGTAAATACACCCAACAATCCTTTTTAAGCTTCTTGAAATATACACAAGCATCTTTGACGCTTCAATGAAAACCATTTTCAAGCATAAAATGATCAAATCTCTTGTACCAATGTCTAGGTGATTGCTTCAAACCATAAAGTAATTTCTTTAACTTGCAAACCAAATTTGACTTACCATCCACTACAAACTCTTACGGTTTCTCCATGTAATTGTCTTCATCCAAGTCACCATGCAAGTAGGCAGTTTTCACGTCAAGTTGCTCCAACTATAAGTCATGAATAACAACTATAGCAAGTAATATCCAGATAGAAGCATGGTGCACATCCGGTGCAAATATCTCATCATACTCCTTCCCCTTCGTTTGTGCAAACTCCTTAGCCACTAGCTTAGCTTTGTATTTTCCATCGTTCTTCACCTTGTATATCCATTTGCACCCAATAGCACGGTTTCCTTTAGGAAGTGGAACCAAATACCAAATTTGATTCTTCAACAATGATTGCATCTCTTCCTCCATGGCACAAATCCACTTTGATCTGTCACTCCACTCCATGACATCATCAAGGTCCACTGACTCATTTTGGTCTACATGAAGAACATAGTCCAAATTATCACAAAAGTTAAGATAGTTCTAATCACCATATCTTTCGGGTGCCTTATAGTATGATGACCAACCCGACCAGCAATACCATCACCCAAACTCCCTTCGGCTCCACCTTGAATCGAATCTTCCCTAGAATCATGCACATCACCAACACTACTAGAGGAATCCTGTGAACTATGTGATGTTACATCAACCGTACCTCCTCGAAAGCATCTATAACCACTCTACTCTCTCTACTCTTTAGACAAATGTGAGAATCACTTCCTTCTCCTTTGATTCACCAAGAACCAAATCTAGAACATCTGATAAACTATCATTCTCCTTGAACATCGCCGACACATCAAAATTAACATGACGAGAATTCACTATCTTCTTTGTTTTCAAATTCCAAATTCGATAACCTTTTACTCCATCTGCATAATCAAGCAAAAACCCCATAAAAGCTCTAGGTTCAAGTTTATCATTTTTCGGATCATGCACATAAACTGGACTACCAAACAAACGAAGATAACTCAAGTCAATGCCCTTTCCCTTCCACACTTCCTCCGAAATTTTGATACCAATAGCCGAGCATGGAATTCAATTAATAATATGCATTGCGGTTGACAAAGCTTCGGCTTAAAATCCCTTAGCTAAAGCCGATGTCAATCTCAAGCATCAATCTTTCTCTAGCAGAGTATAGTTCATCAAATCCACAATACCATTCAACTACGGATCTTCCTGTGTAGTAAAATGCCTTCGAATACCATGATGCTTGCAAAACTCCAAGAATTCTCCGGAACCATACTCTTTGCCATTGTCGAACCTTAAAACTTTTAAAGACTTTCCACTCTTATTCTCAACAAGTGCTTTCCAAGCTTTGAAATTTACAAATGCCTCCGACTTGGTCCTCATTACATACATCCATATTTTCGAAGAAAAATCACCTACGAAAGAAATATAATAATGAGCTCAACCCTAAGAAGCTACCAGTGTCGGTCCCCAAACGTCCATGTGAACATACTCAAGAAACCTTCTCGAATCAGATTTTCCCTCACCGAAAGAATCTTTAGTTTGCTTCCTCATGACACATTCCTCGTAAAACTGTAGTTTGTTGAAACTCTCACCATCGATCATCTCCCTCTTATGAAGAATGTCCAAACTCATCTATGAGACATGACCTAATCTCAAATGCCAAACCTAGTCGCATCCAAGCCACAAGAACTATCAGCTCCTACACAAGTTTCACCTTCTATTGTCACTCCTTGAAGCAAATAAATACCATGAATTCTAGCACGCTTCATCACCACAAGCGCACCCTCAAGACCCACAAGCTATCACTCTTAATAGTAATCTTACAACCTAAAGAATCAAACTGCCTCCAAAGAGATAAGAGACTTTCGAAGTACCGGAACATAGCATACATTAGTGACAGTACGAATAACTTCATCAAACATACGAATTTTCATGGAACCAATGCCTTTCGACTTACAAATAGCACCATTTTCCATAACAATTGAATTTTCTTCTTTGTCGATATAAGAAGAAAAAAATTCATACTTGGCGTCATATAATAAGACGCCCCCGAATTGATCATCCATTAGCTACCTAAAACATCCAATGCTACCGCCTACAACGCGTCTACGTCTCTCTCACCAACTCCACTCTCTACTTCTACTGATGAAGATACTACTTCCTTCTTTGCCTTCTCCTTGTCCAGACACTCATTTTTTCAATGACCAGGCTTCTTACAAATATAGCACTTGTCTTTTCTTTCCTTCGACTTTCCTCTCCAACCGAGGTTCCTTGATTTAGAACGCACCCGGTTCTCCTTCTTCGTATACCACTCCTTCTCTATAGATAAACCATGACCACTACTAGCATCACTACTTCTATCACCTAACTCCTTTATTTTATCTCGCAACTTCTCGTTAAGAAGACCTGTTTTGACATCATCAAGAGTCAATGTATCCCGGCTATAGGTCAAACTATTTGAAAAACCTGTATAGTGGTTCGGCAACGAACAAAACAATATCATCGCCTTTTGCTCTTTCTCAATCTTCAAATATACTGCCTTCATCTTCATTATCAAATCATCAAAAGTATTCAAATGCACCTTTAGCGAAGTACCTTCCATCATTTTATAGGTGGAGAACGTTCACAATAAGATCAAGCGATTAGTTAGTGACTTCTCCATAGACAACTCCTCAAACTTGTCCAAAATACCTTTAGCGGTAGTATCATCACTAATTTCAGAGATAACATTCTCACCCATAGAAAGTTGAAGTGTAGTGAATGCTCGCTCTTCCACTTCCTTTCCATCAACATCCGAGATGTCTACCGTCAACAAATGTGTATTAAACATTACCCAATGCACCCGATCCCTCCTTAGAATTTCTTTCATCTTCCATTGCCATTTTTTAAAATCATTATCATCATTCCACTTGTCTATTACCAATTGTGATCTCGAAGCTGCGTACGAGCCACGTACATGAGGCGCTACTACACTTGGATTACCTATTGAGGAACTGCTTGAGGTATTATCTGATTCCCGCATTTCTACAACCACCTACAAACACTAATGCTCTGATATCAAATGTTATGACGGATTATAACTTGAGACCACTTGAATCAAAACACCAAAAGCACAGTGGAAGATGATATCGTGGTAAGAAGTGTAAAAACAACCAATCAATATCTTAATTCGAATTTCAGTCCAATCCAAGACCAATCACAATCACCATACAACCAATATAATACAAGAGCAATAACAAAATATAAATCACACATTGACTTATAGTGGTTCCACTACGTTATGTTAGTGTACATCCACTTTAAGAGAGATCTTTTATTCATATTGATGAGAAGAGTACAGAGATTGATTACAATGATCAAAATTCTAATATAACTGATTTGTGGAGAAGAGAATTGAATAAAATTAGGTTTTGATAAACCTTAATTAGTGGAGGCTAAAATCCTTGCAGTCGCTTTCTGTTGCATATAAATCTAGATCCATAAAATAGCTTATATAGGAGAATAAAAAACCTAGGCAAAGTTTCAAAATTTTCCCTTTAAATATATCAAATCTTCACGTCAAGCCTAGGCCAAAAATCTAGCAGAAGTCGTCATATACATCTGTCACAATGTGACAGACATTGTCCAAAGTCTCGAGAAAATTTTTCCTGAGACATCAAATGTCTATCCAGAGTGATAGCGCCTGTCCTTACTCTCTGAAAAAATCTGCTGCAGACTTAGACGTATGATCATATCCTCAGAAGTCTATCTAAAATCTCTGGAACAGATTTGCTAAAGCCTCGGATGTCTGTCTATAATGACAGACGTCTGTCACTGTTGCTCCAGTAGCACTCTATCTTATTCACCGTAACTTCCACCTCCGAGCTCCGATTTGCAAACCATTTTCTCCATCACCAGGCTACTTCTAACTCCTTCAATTCTCTATATAATGTCGCTAAAATTTAACAAGAAATAAACTAGATGGAAATATAATGAAGTAAACCATTAAATTTTGATGATACTAAATCACAAATAGAAGGAAACAAATATACAAAAAGGAAAGTCACCATGTGTGTTTATTATGAAAATGCATAAATTATTGGATTACATCTCCATTAGATGGCAAGGAAATAAATGCATGCTCACGTTATGCAATAATATATATGCAAAAGGATATGCATATTATTTCTTTCTCGTTAATCGTATTGTTTTGGGATTATTTTCTTCCGTCTTTGCTAATTAAAGGAATAAGTGAATTATTTTCAATGTTTGCATAATTTGTTACCATTGTAATTTGCCTCCATTATCTTCTTACCAGATTTTGGTAATATAATCGACAGCTTTCATGAATTTGCACTAGCTATATATTGAGGGTAGATTTCATTGTAAACTCATCCTGGCATTCAGCTAGCGATTCCATGTAGAGTGTCTCCTCTTGTTAACCATAAATTAGGTCTTTGGAATGTAAACTCTTACCTTTTAATCTCTTGTAACTCTTTCATGCATAATAAAATTTCTCTCCTTTGGATTGGACGTATACTATCTTGATGATGGTGGAACTAGTATAAATATTGTGCATCTTCTATTCTTCTTTATAATTATGTACTATTTATTTAGAGTAATAGAATAATTGTTGTTAGATTGAATGATGTTCAAATTGGAAAACCTAGATCTTGTTTATTGTTTTTCTGCATTTATACAATTTTTTGCACAATAGATTGCTATCGGAGCAAGGTGATTTGTTTAAATTAGTGCATCAATGGCTTCTAGAAAGAACGGCAGATCCGGTGCTAATTATGCTATTAATCATTTGGATGGAAAAGGAGATATTTTGCAATAAGGAAGATAAAGATGGAGGAGATTATATTGAGAGAGAAGAGCGTTCCCGTCCTGGAATTTTGGTGATAAAGAGTTTAGTGTGATGAAGGGACATCTGGATTTGGGAACCTATACCTACTTCACGGATCAACACTAATGTGCGAGTCTTATATTGATTTCTATGGGAAATTTAAGAGATTGCAAAAGGAGATTTTGTTTTCTTTTGGTACACCATATTTATAGTCCACTTTGTTCTACGAGTATTGAAAATGGTACAGTTCAGTTGATGCGGTTGATTTTGGTGATGGATTTGGCACTGTTGAGGATTGTCCACTTGTGACGCCGTCTTAGAGAATTTAGTTCATAGAGCTGATTTTTGACGGATTCGGTGCCGTCGAGGTAAAAAGTCGATTTTGTGATGCCCTCTTAAAGGAGTTGTGCAAATCATTTGTGGACTTTTGGGACATAGTGAAATTTCTAGCAAGCTTTAGATTTGTTGATTTACATATTGGTGCGTTCGAGTGTGCCTCGAACTTGGTTTGTTTTTTTCCTCAACGACTTGTGGTGCCACATAATGGAATGTGGAAGGAGAGAGATATGTCTTGCATACAGAGATTTGAATTAGCCATTTTATGTCCACTGGATTTTGTTTTTAAACTCTGTATTTGGATTGGTGATTGAGTGAATATTTTGGCCTTTGTGGCATTGAGATTATTTTAGTATCTACTTTCTTTTAATTTTGGATATTTGCAACATTTTGTTGACGGGCGAGGACTTTGTCAGAGCTCGTTAGCAAGGTGTGATAGGAGATGGCCTTATTGGAACCCATTAGGTAAGTATTCATTTTTGGTTCTGTCTCGTTAAGAGATTTTAGTTGAAGGCGGAGTTCATTTTTTAAAAAGTTTTATGTTGAAAAGGGAGTTTGAGTCAAGGTGGGGTACTAGAGTTATGTGATTTTGCATCAAGGTAGAGTGTTAAATTTTGGTGACATAAAATCACAAATAGAAGGAAACAAATATGCAAAAATGAAGGTAATCACGTGTGTTTATTATGGAAATGCATAAATTATTGGACTGCATTTTTGTTAGATGGAAAAGAAATAAAAGATGCTCACGTTATGAAATAATATATATATATATATATGCAAAAGGATATGGATATTATTTCTTTCTCGGTAATTGCATTGCTTTGGGATTATTTTATTCCATCTTTGCTAATTAAAGAGATGAGTGAATTACTTGCTATGTTTGCATCATTTATTTGTAATTTGCCTCCATTATCTTCTTACTATATTTTGATAATATAATCGACGGATCTCATAAATTTGCATTGGCTATATATTGAGGGTAGACTTCATTGTAAATTCATCATGACATTCAGCCAGTGATCCCTAATATAGTATCTCTTCTTGTTAACCCTAAATTAGGGCTTTGGTATGTAAATTCTTACCCTGTAATCTCTTGTAACTCTCTCATGTGTAATAAAATTTCTCTCATTTGGACTTGACGTGCAGTATCTTGATGATAGTGGAACCAGTATAAATATTATGTGTCTTCTATTCTTCTTTATAGTTATTTGCTATTTATTTGGATTAATAGAATAATTATCGCTAGATTGAGTGATGTTCAAATTGGCAGATCGAGATCTTGTTTATTATTTTTCCACATTTGTGCAATTTTTGCACAATAGATTATTAGAGGAGCAAGGCGGTTTGTTTAAATTTGTGAATCAATGGTTTCTAAAAAGAACGATAGATCCAATGCTAATTATGCTATTATTCAATCGGATGGAAATGGATATTTTTGCAATATGAAAGATAAAGATGAAGGAGATTATGTTGAGAGAGAGGAGCGTTCCGTTCCTGGAATTTTGGTGACAAAGAGTTTAGTGTGCTGAAGGGACATCTGGATTTGGGAACTTATATCTACTTCACAGATCAACGTTGATATGTGAGTCTTATAATGATTTCCATGGAAAATTTGAGAGATTACAAAAGGATATTTCATTTTCATTTAGTACACCATATTTGTAGTCCGCTTTGTACTTCGAGTATTGAAGATGGTGATCATAATACTGAAAAGTTTTATGTAGTTGATTTTGGTGATGGATTTGGCGTCATTAAGGCTTGTCAACTTGTGATGCTGTCTTAGAAAGTTCAGTTCATAAAGCTGATTTTTAGCGGATTTGGTGCTATTGAGGTAAAACATTGATTTTATGATGTCGTCTTAAAGGAGTTATGCCAATCATTTGTGGACTTTAGAGACATAGAGAAATTGCTAGCTAGCTTTAGATTTGTTGACTTGCATATTGGTGTGTTCGAGTGTGCCTTGAATTTGGTTTGTTTTTTTCCTCAACGACTTGTGGTGCAACATGATGGAATGTGGAAGAAGAGAGATTTGTCTTACATAGAGAGATTTGGATTAACCTTTTTATGTCCATTGGCTTTTGCTTTTCAACTCTATATTTGAATTGATGATTGAGAGAATTTTCTGACCTTGGTGGCATTGAGATTGTTTTGGTATCTACCTTCTTTTAATTTTGGATATTTGCAACATTTTGTCGATGGGTGGGGAAATTATCTAAGCTCGTTAGCAAGGTGTGATGTGGGATGGCCTTGTCGGAACCCATTGGGTAAGTATTCATTTTTGGTTCTATCTCGTTAAGAGATTTTGGTTGAAGGTGGAGTTCATTTTGGAAAAAAAAATATGTTGAAAAGAGAGTTCGAATCAAGGTGGGGTATTGGAGATATGTGGTTTTGCATTAAGGTGGAGTGTTTGATTTTGGTGATACAAAATCACAAATAGAAGGAAACAAATATGCAAAAAGGAAAGTAATTGTATGTGTTTATTATGGAAATGCATAAATTATTGGATTGCATTTCCATTAGATGGCAAGGAAATAAATGCATGCTCATGTTATGGAATAATATATATGCAAAAGGATATGCATATTATTTCTTTCTTGGTAATCTCATTGCTTTGGGATTATTTTCTTCCATCTTTGTTAATTAAAGAAATGAATGAGTTACTTGCTATGTTTGCATCATTTATTAGCATTGTAATTTGCCTCCTTTATCTTCTCACCATATTTTGGTAATATAATCGATGGCTCTCATGAATTTGCATTAGGTCTATATTGCGGGTAGACTTCATTGTAAACTCATTATGACATTTAGCCAGCATTACAAGAACACAGGGATATTCCGATGGCAAATAGCCGTCGGAATAACGTACATGGTTTTTTTCAACTTTCGATGGCAGCGATGACAATCTTTCAACGTCTTTTCGACAACTTCCAATGGAAAATAGCGACGGTCTTCGACGATCAACAAGGTACACATGGATCCACTCAAAACCAATAATCCGTCTGTAGCCGTCGAAAGATCGTGACCCGTAAGCCGTCAGAAATCTAGGTTTATTTTTTACTATTTCAGCGCCCTTTCAACTTCCACCATATATATATATATATATATATATATATATATATATGTATGTATGTATGTATGTATGTATGTATGTAAGAAATGTAGATTACGAATCTTAAGGTTAAGATTAACACTAGAGGGGGGGTGAATAGTGTTAATAAAGAATTGCTAAATCTTTTTAATTTATGTTAATTTAGACACAAAAGTATGCAATATACAGACACAGATATGATCACAGAAACAATCACAGATGCAGAAATAAAATAAAAGCAGTAAAGGAAAGAACACACCGGATTTTATACTGGTTCGGAGTTACCCTACATCCAATCCCGCAACACAAGTATGGATTTCCTTTCAAAAGCAATTGTACAATTACACAGTCGGTTTCAAGGCTACGAGGTACACCCTCCAGAATTTTGATCCTCTGGGTAGAGATACTTGATTTCTCGGCCACAAGTTTACCCAATTGTTTTACCAAGGCTGCAATCACACCTTTTCCCTTTTGATTGATTTCCAATGCTACAATCACACCTTTTCTCGCTTAATAGATTACAAAGAAGTCTATAACTCTGAATAGCGCTGAGAATCTTGTAGAGATAGTGATAGAGAATCAAACTAGAAGTATTCGAGTATGATTCAGTGTTGATTTCGATAGAGTAATGATAAGAATATGTATTAAGAAATGAGGAAGAAGAAGAGGAGTGAAAACCAGAAAATTATGATTAAAAATTCGTTGAAACTTACCCCTATTTATAGAAGAATAACAGCCATGACCATTCATGAAGAGTTATGGCGAATGGACACTTCTTTTGAAACTTGAATTTTTGAATCAAACTGTCACCATGTCGACATGGTCATGCTAGGCATGTCGACATCCCAAAGGATTTTTGATGTTTTTGATTTTCTTTGAAAATAACCTTTATCTTAAATAAAAACTATTTTAAACTTTATAAATATACTTGACTATAGTCAAAATTCATAAGTAAATATAAAAAATAATATATATAGATTTTAACTATAATTTTATATTTAAATCTAAGTAAAAATATTTAAAAGTTAAATATATTATTCAAAAAGATAGTTTAAATCAGGAGTAATTTGACTTTGAAAATAAAGATGTTTTTTATGCTAAAATTATTTAAAATTAAGACTGTGGGTTTTGAATCTTTTAAAAGGAAAGTTTTGAAAACAGGATATAATTTTGAAAAATCATTTTGGATAAAAGTTAGCGGATACAAAACAATGTTCCACTAGATTTTTCGTAGGTTCCATCCTACTTAGGGTTTCATCTGTTTAACGGGCTCGAAGTGGATTCCATTTCACGAATAAATTGGATTTTCAGATGCCAGTGCATTTCTATGAGTTTTAACAAAAATTCATAATAATAATAAAAAATACTTATCCTTGAAATCTTGATAGTCTCGATACTTATGAGTCTTCTATCTTGATATTTTATCTTGATATCTTGAATCTCTATACTGTACAGTCTTCATTCTTAGTACGTGCATGGTTAAATCCTGCATATACATATATATATATATATATATATCTATCTAAACTTATAATGTTAGTATTTATATTTTATAATCTATTATAAGGTTGTTGTCATCAAAACCATCATCTCACGGACTAACTATATATATATATATATATATATATATATATATATATATATATATCAATGTACTTCTCAACTCTATTCCACTTAGATAACTCAGATACACACACACACACACACATACATACACACACACACACACACACATACATATATATATAAAAACCAACATCACATATTATACCAACAACAGTATTAACTATAATCTTCAATACATATAAAATCATAAACTCCAATATATACAAAGTCGAGATCATAAACTCTAATATATACAAAATCAACCATCCAACATCCTCAAATGTCCAACAAAACACTGGCCAATCAACGTCAAACATCAAACAACTCCATAAAATGTACCAAATCAACACAACACATCCAATCTCTCATCAAAGTGATCACACATACCAAAAAAATCACCCTCGCCAACTTCAAGTCAACATATACAACATCCAAGATTAAACACGAAAAAGCGTACCTATCAAGAATCATCCTCGCCTCCGGAAGCACCAGACGACGTAGGAAATGAACCATGTTGCTTCACGTACTCCACCAAGCACTGATTCAAATGCTCCATCTGTTTAGCGAAAAGACGGTTGTGCTCTTATAGCAGCTCAACCATGGTCTCAGCCCTTTTATCTCGGCTTTGTCCTGCTCTTTTTGGTATGCTTGTTGAGATGCTCTAGCCTGCGAATAGAAAAACTATTATAGAACTTCTCGACGGCTTTTATAACAATTGTGTAACTTTTATAAGATAGTTTACCTTTATAAACTATCGCTTGGTTTCCATAATCTAAATGCCGATTTCGCTGTGTCGGATCCATAATAGAGTCAAAAATAGCGTCTTCCTCCTCGTGGGTAAACTCGTCGCGGTACGATCCTTTAGCATCTTTGCTCATGCCTTTTGAAACTTTTCCTACAATGCCAAAAATTACAATTGAAATTAACACAACGTTATTTTAATTCTTCAAAGCTAATTAGTTAAACTAAGCAATATTAATAACTTAAAATTCAAAATGTGCATACATATGCAGCCTTATCCTCATCTTCTCACGCAGGTTGCCAGCTTCGTCCGTTTGCTTTATGGCATAGGTATAGCAAATACTTCCATGTATGAGACCAAACATCGACACGGTCTTTCCTACAATAAATAATGTATATATATTACTGTTTATATTAACTGTTTATTAATAACATATAACTTAAACTATATAAATGTAATAACTGTTTATAATCGCAATTAATAAATTTACCAAATCCTCACGATGATGCTGGAATGACTTGGAACCACCACGATGTGTTGCTGAGTTCTTATTTCTATTCATAAAGTTCCTTTCTTACTCAGCCTACATATTTAAATAATTGAACAATATATCTAATAGCTGTAAAACAAAGTAATGAGATATATATGATAGATTAATTACCTTGAACTCGTCTTTATTCCACTAGGAAACCCAAGCATCCCATATAATGGCACCCATCCAGTTCGATTTCCTCCCATCTCTCCTAAGGCCCGACATCATGTTCCGATAATTCTTCGCTATCGTAGAATTCCAATGGCACTGCACCAGGGAAATGTCTACTTCCTACAGATCTACGGACCCTTGCATATTGAGAAAATTAATTATAAGTTGTACATTTTTAAGTCGTTAACAAATTGTAAAACTGTAATTTAAAAATATGTAAATTTAAACTCACCAAAAAGTCCTGCCAGATGGTCTTTCTGATCGGGTCAGGGATCTTACTTCATCAGGGCCAATAACCGATCATCATACTCATATGTGCCTACTTAGAAATACTAAGAACCACTCCCGATGGCTCTAGCTCAAATCCTCTGTGTTAAATTTGAAACATAGCTTTAAACTATAGTATATATCATACACAAAATATTTCTAATGCTATACTACTAATTTTAATACTTACAACCCATTGGTTTGGGCTGTAAATACACTACTGGTTATGCTACTGGCTCTGAAGGGCCACTGTCATCACCTCTATTCCCTCTTTAAGAAGAAGAGGGGGAACTAATGTGGGAAGAGCTACGCCTTTGGAAAAAAGACATAATACATGTCATGTACATAATAATTTATTATGTCAGAACATATAATTCATAATAATTATAAGAAAAGATATCATAATTGATAAGAAAAATGTAACATGAATAATCGCATAAATTACCTTATATTAAATTGTATATTAGCAATCAGTCCTCGTAGTTTTCTGCTTCAGACTCAGTTTCGTACTTTATTTCGTTTTCCTCTTTAGTTTCAAATGCTTTTACTAATACATTTGATGCATTATTTAGAGGTCCAAAATCAGTGTGATTTTCCGTTACAGTTATTTCAACATTTTCCTCGATATCTGCATGATCGGCTTGTTGGTCTGGAATATTCTTTCCATCAAACGTAAATCTTGCCTTTGGTTCTAAAACTGCCAACCAGTCTGCTTTATCTCGTTTTAGAGATGGATAAGGGAGATGATAAACTTGTAAGGCTTGTTTGGTTAGTAAAAAAGGATTGTACTTTTGACAATGCGAGATATATTTATTTCTATAAGACTATAATTTGGATGCATGATAACTCCAGAACTGGAACATTCCCGAACCAGTTGCATCTCAACAAAAAAAATTCCTTTGTAGGTCTAGTGAAATATATCAATTGCAAAACTTGGGTTAATGCACCATAAAAATCATTTATATGATCATTTGGATCATCACTACCTTTAACAAATACACTAATATTGTTAGGTAATTTTTCAGCACCATATTCTTTGGTGTTGTATTTATATCCGTTAACGAACAATATTGGATATGTCTTTACTTTTATTTTTGGTCCCATCGCTATATGTTTTAATCTTCATCGACCACAAAACTATAGGATCATAAATGTAGTTTGAAAACCATGTAGCGTAATGTTTGCTTATATCACCGTTGGATGTTGTGATTCATAAACATTGTAAACATAGGTAATATATTGCATTATAATTAATGTACACGTATAGTATTAAATTAAATAAATATATCCAGACTTGTAATTTGATATTACCTAATAAATGATGCAACTTTAGCACAACTAAGAAGAATATATGTGTGTACTATATGGTAATCTCTGTCTTCTAACCATACTTTCACACATTTTCCAAAAGGTCGACCATGTTATCTAAAAATAGATAACATTGCTTCAGAAGAACATTCTTGTTTAACGGCTTCATCATTACACAAAATACTTTCAAATGATAGGTTCACATAATCACTAAAATAATAAGAAATAAAGAACGAAGCTTATTCTTCGATACATGCTTTGCAAATTGAACCTTCAACTCGAGCTTTTTGTCTCATTTTTTCTTTAAATGATTTATGTGCCTAATGGAAAATATTTCAATTCAAAAATAACTTATATATATGTAATTAAAATAATATTTACCATACTCAATATTGATACCTTATCTCTCGAATGGATACATCCATTCATATTGCACAGGACCTCGAAAACGTGCTGCATATGGAAGATAAACAAGTAATGCTCCATTACATTAAAGAAACCTGGAGGAAATATTTTCTCTAATTTGCAGAGCCGTACCGGCAAACCATATGTTCTATGAGATTTGTCGCACTAATTTCATCACTAACCTCCTCCTCTGACTGTTTTTGATTAAGTGCTACAATTTCTCTATGACAATCCCACACTAAATAATTCGACATGAAACTGCATTGGCGCAAATGAACTCTAACCATATCCGGTATCAAATGCTTCAATAGTTTGCACCTACTACATGGATAACGAATTTCTTCGTCGTTTCCATTATTACCTGAAGCGAATTCAATAAACACATGTACCTCATTACAAATATGTTCAGTTTTTAAGCCTCTCATTTTCCTTCATTGTTCATATATAAAGCTCCGATCAGTAAAATAATTGACCATTTTTCATACTTTAAAACCTATGGTAGAAATTAAAATTATTATTAATTATTTATTTTTATGGATTGGCATTTTATTTTTTAATTAAAAACATTTATTTATAATGCTACTGAATTTACTAATTTGCGCCTTTTTGCGTCTTCTTGCACCTTTTTACATCTTCTTGCATCTTTTTGTGCATTGAAATTGCTTTTGCGCCTTTTTGCGCTTTCTTGCACCTTGAATTGGTTTTGCATCTTGAAATGAATATAATATTAATTTTTAGCTTCTATATTATTTTTTGCTTTGATAGTCGATCATCCTACTTCCCATTACAAACATAGTAGTAATTATATTTCATAAATCAATTCATTTTAAACGATTTCATAAAATTTCAATAGCATTTTCACCATGTTCCCTGTGTCGTACGTAAATGCATGTACACAAGGAACAAAAAGGAAGTGCTGTCAAAATTTTGTGAACTGTTTAAAATAAAATGATTTATGAAATGTAATTACTTTATATTGTTTGTAACTTGTCTAATACAGGGACAAATATGATAAATATTGTATCAGATGAATATGCATGTCCGTTTTGTAATAAAAACGAACATCCATATAACGATCATATACAATACTTTTCAGACAGGACCAAAAACTTTCTAAGGAATATTAATTTTATATAACATATATTTGCTAATTCATTTATGCGCGTAATGTTCTAATAATTATATAATATATATTTTTCCATTTTACATAAAATCTTTTATGTTTTCAATTAAAATTAATTATTTATGATATTATATTTCAAAAAATAAACTTCATAATACTCTCATTTATTTATTTTATCGGATCCACATCCAAGTAAAATAGATTTGTTATATAAACTATCAGCGGATAATCTTCAATAATAATAATTAAATTAAAATTTTAGCACATTAATCAAAAATAAATCATAACACCAATTAACACATAAACTAATCAACATAAGTTGATCATATATATTTTAATTCTCAGATTTACACACTTATAACCGTAATTAGCATACAATTGGGCTAAAATTAGGGTATTTATCAGATCTACACATTTACAACCATAATTAGCATACAATTTCAATCAACGTACATTTGCAAACAATCAAGGGGCTAATATTATCAAATATACAACTACAAATAACACTAATTTAACATATTAGGGTAAATTAAAAATAGAGAAAAATACCTTTTTTCGAAATATAAGCGTCAGAGGTCGAGGAGAAGTCGGAGGTGCTTCTGGTGGTGGCGGATGTTGACCGGCATTTGGTGGTGATGCTGGGCGAATTGGGGAAGAGAAGGGGTTTTGTATTTAAGAAGAAGGAGGAGGAAAGTGAAGTTTCGAGCTGCTGTAATCTCAGTATACTCGTGAAATTTTGACGGATATCGACGACCGTCGACGGCTCTAGTTCTGTCAGTTACCAACGACTATTGACGATAACAAAATTTTAATTACAGAAAAGCCACGGAGACGATGAGCCGTCAAAAGACGTCGGAAAATCCCGTCGGCGGCCTTTGAAAGGTTGTTGTCACTGTATATTGTTTCTCTTGTAGTGCAACGATCCCCAAGTAAAGTGTCTCTTCTTGTTAACCCTAAAATATGGCTTTGGTATGTAAACTCTTACCTTGCAATCTCTTGTAACTCTCTCATGTGTAATAAAATCTGTCTCTGTTGGACTGGATGCACACTAACTTAATGATAGTGGAACCAGTATAAATATTTTACGTCTTCTATTCTTCTTTGTAGTTATTTACTATTTATTTGGAGTAATAGAATAATTATTGCTAGATTGAGTGATGCTCAAATTTGCAAATCTAGATCTTGTTATTGATTTTCTGCATTAATGCAATTTTTTGCACAACATAAACACCATAGAATTGATCAAATGTGTTTTCTGTAAATTGTTAAAAGAGATGTATGCTTGTTTGGATATGGAAGAGATGCATATTCGATAACTAAATTAGTACGTCACGAAAGCACATATAGCATGTGCTAGCTACTGACAGCTAACAGTTAGGTAATATTTAAAACAACGTATGCAAAATTAATGTTATTTGATCAGGTGGACTCCGTTTAAAGTCGAAAGATCATTTCGTAGATGTTACACTTCTCTTACATGATTTAGGTTTGATGAAAGTTCCTTCTCTTAAAGTTAGGTTGATCCTTGCTTGTTGTCTTGGCCGGCCCCCAGCTTGGACGATTGAGGCAATGTTCTACAGCCCAACTTAGTGTAAGGGCCTTATTTTTTATTTTAAAAATAATAAAATCTGTATTAGACGGTTTAGTTGGCTTGTGTGACAGAGTATTCATCATATGCTGTCAATATGCATGATCCATATTTAAGTCTTGCTCACGGTCCAATTCCACGTTGGTCCAACACTTACCTCACACCACACCAAGAAAACCGTCACCCTCAAATATCTTAGAAAAGAGATTTATTAATGTTTAGGATACTGATTATGATTCTAATGCTAATTTCTAGATGGTAAGATCTTTCATCGTCGGGTATGTTTAGAACTTTATCTAATTAAGATAACAAATCAAAGACAGAAACACTAGAATGCAAGAAATAAGTATAGAAAATGTAAGTGAGATACATAATATTTAGGTATGTTCACTTTATATTTTTTTATTACAATTTTCAAACTTATAATTTCTATAATTCTTGTTATATTTATTTGGATCAGTTACAACAATTGCAAATAGTAAATTCATTAGGTTTACAAGCTTTAGCTTCTCTAGATCTTTAATAGGATCAACCCAATCTCTAATGGTTGTCCTATATTGTGGATATAACTATCCGCAAATTTTTTACGTTTAATATTAGTTAATTATCAACAGCTGTTTAAATCAAATTAACGATAAATACAATTTCGAACAAAGTTGTCATTTTGTTAATTTTGATATTTCCAATAGATTCGCTCAAAATGTCTAACGAATCTTGATATGTGATATGATATGTTTTGAACATGTTGGCCAAAATGGGTATTTTTAGATCTACAATTTCTTTAGGCCCAAAATACCTAAATATTTGCTATAAATACGAGTTTACCCTAACCCTAACCGCCACTAAATCAGTTTCTCCTCTAAACATGACATTCTACTTAATTACATTTTAACTACGGACAGTTTTCTCTAATAAAAAATTGTTTCAAATTTAAAAATATTCAAACCGCATCAAATTGTATGTCGAATCGTTCATATCTATTAGACTAAGAGGCGTCAATAATTTATTTTCTAATACAACTAAGGCCGTAAATCTCCTTATATTAAGTTTAATAGTGGTTTCAATTTCTAGATGGTAGGATCTTTGATCGTCAGATGTGTTTAGATCTTAATCTAATTAAGATAACAGATCAAAGACAGAAACATTAGAATGCTAGAAATAAGTATAGAAAAAGTAAGTGGTATACATAATTTTTATGGTGGTTCAGCAATCTCTGTCCTATGTTCACTTTATATTTTTTTATTAAGATTCTCTAACTTATAATTTCTATAATTCCTGTCATATTTACTTAGATCAATTACAACAATTTTGAATAGTAAATCCACTAGGTTGATAGGCTTTAGCTTCTCTAGATCTTTAAAAGTATTGATCCAATCTCTAATGGTTGTTCTTGATAATGGATGTAACGACCCGCAATTTTGATACATTTAATATTAATTGATTATCAACAATCGTTTAAATTAAATTAATGACAAAAATACAATTTTGAGCAGAGTTATCTTTTTGATAATTTTGGTATTTCTAATGGATTTATTCAAAATGTCCAACGAATTTTGATATATGATATGTTAGGGTATGAACATGTTGACCAAATGGGTATTTTTAGACCCAAAATTACTTTAGCGCAAAATACCAAAAAAATTTCTATAAATACGAGTTGATCCTAACCCTAACCACCACCAAATCAATTTCTCCTCTAAACATGACATTCTACTTAATCACATTTTAATTACGAACAGTTTTCTCTAATCAACAATTGTTTCAAAATTCAAAATATTCAAACCACGTCGGATTGTATGTCAAATCGTTCATATCGATGAGACTAAGAGGCAGTAATAATTTATTTTCTAATACAACTAAGGCCATAAATCTCATCATATTAAGTTTAATGATGGTTTCAATTGCTTGAAATTTGGCCAAAAGCTATGCGGTGGTGGATTTGATGCAACAATGATTGTGACTGAAGGTGGATGAACTGGCTCTGATGGAGGGCAGTGGTGGCTTTCTGGTGGTGGAGGCACTATTGTCTATAGTGGCCACCAGTAGTGGTGGCTGACGGTCAAATGGCTTGAAAATGAAAATGGGTTACAGACTGGCAAGCTCTGGAAAAAATGGAGCAAGGAAGGTTTCATTAATGGGTCTTTTACCTACAGTCGAATTTTGGATATGAGATGGTCAAATTTTATGAACACTTCATACAAAATTAAATTATTAGGAGGGGTACATCTTATTAATAATATATATATATATATATATATTAACTGCTTTTACCCTTAATGAAAACATCATAATCATAAACATTTTCATTTAATCTCTCCCTCTCCTACCTTTTCAAAAAGGAAATAATAATTAAAACAAATAATTCAACTCCATCTTCAAAAGAAAATCTAAAAATTGTTGAGAAGGTGATGGAAACGTATATTTTGAACCTAATTTATCATGTACTAGGGTAAAAAGTAGGGTTTAAAATCATATTTAAACATTTGTCGGCCATAATTAGCTTATAATGTTTTCTACAACAATATCTACATGGTGAATGCTTTTTTAAATAAGAACTTAACCTCATTTTTTAACCTCATCCCTTTGATATTTGCAATTCTATCTAAAGATGAGTCAAATTCTCCATCATTTGATTAAAGATTTTGGATTAAATTTTAATGATGACTAAAGGAAAATTTAATATAAATAAAAAAAGGTTAAGTAGATCAATCTATAAGAGGATGCTAGTTTGATTTGTACCCCTAGTAATAAAAATTATCTTTTAAAAAAATGATCTCCTCATATCCAAAACTGGAGTGTCAATAACACTACCATTAATAAATTTTTATTTTGATCTTATTCTTTTATTTTCTTTTAATTAAAGATTTCCTAATTATGTTCTAATCACCATATCTTTTATGTATGAACTTATAATTGCACCAAACAAGCGACATTGAATTCATATCAAAATTCTAGGCATTTTGGCATATACTTTGCGGAATTTTGGAGCTGTTTGTAAAAGAACCTTGGCGAGGTACAATGATCGTATGTATTTATTTTTTAAAATATTAAATAAATATTCATCAAATATAAACACTTCCGATGAGATATATTATACCCTGTTGGTGATCGTTTAATTGTTGTGATGGTTTTGATATGTTATATGTTTTGATTTGGTTGTTTATCTATTTAATTGTTGCATTGCTGGATGAAAATATCCTGTAGTAATTATTTAGGGATTTGGGAAAATAAATATATAATTGAGAAAAGATATAAATATTTACTTATGTAGTAAATAAGATTATTTATGAAATTTGGGGTGATATTTTTAAACAATCATAATTAATTATTGCATTGAAATTAATTTGTAAATTGCAATAAGGCTATTATATATGAATTTATGGAGAAATCTGTATAATAATATAAAATCTATTTAAATTGAATTTGAATAAATTATTATTTATAAAGTAAATGGAATTTAGTGAATACTAATATGACTTTGGTCAGTAGTGATTATGTTAAGTACGAATAATAATACGACTGCTTTTACGGGGTTATGGAAAAATGATGTTATTATTATTATTTAAAGTACTAATAGTAAGAGATATTTTGATAATAATAATAAAGAGATATTTTTGAGATAAATAACAATAAAGTGATTTTCAAATTTAATGTAGCATATATTTTTTGGCATTACATAGTAATGAAGTTGTTGAAAATTTTAATAAGATGACTTAAGTAAATATTATTTTTTTGACAAAAGTAATAATAATTTTGTTTTGAAAGTAATTGGACGTAAATTACTGTTTTTGATTGAATATTAATGTCTTGAGATAATTAAAGTAATATTTTAATAATGAAGGATTTTTATACTATTGTATTCTTTTTGAGAAATATTATTGTTTTGAGATAGTATAAATAAATATTATTTTTATAATAAACAAAATAAGGCAATTTTATACTTAAGTATAAATAGTAGGTGTATGTACATCATTTTGGATTATTTTGACATACGTGTTAACTATTGGTCGGGATAATCATATATGTTTATGTGTCGATATGGGATCACATTAGGCCGAGTTATGTGCGTCACCATTATTTGTGTAGTTTATTACGGTTTTAAGTCTGTTGATGTTTGTATCACTAAGACAAAGTGATTAGTAAACATTTGTTGGATTTGTGCTTCCATATATGTTATCAATGTTGTGTTAACAATGATAGGTGATTAGTATACGAATATCATTTGTCTTTGTTGATTTATTTGATATTTGAGATTGAAATTGAGCATTATTAAATTAATGTGAAGCTTACTCATTTTGATGGTTGTGTGTTGCAATTATTATTGTCACTCCATATTTTTAATGATATTATGATAACATAGTCGAATAGTTTTCTGCTAATATTGGTTCTTGATTGCTAATGATATGCATTATTATGTGCTAACAAGTATATGATGCAGGAGAAGAGTAACAAATAGAATTACACAATAGCCACCAAATCTCTTGAGTTGGGCAGGGGTGCGTAAAGTTAGGTGTGGCCAAAACTAATTGAAACATTTTTCCTTTCTCTTTTCTATTTTTACTATTATGCATATGTATGTAGTATATGTCTATATATATCCCATATTTACAAGTAAACATAATAGGAATGAATGAATCGATGACTCTTGCTTTCAGGATGTACATTTTCATACATTATTATTGAATACTTATTCTTCTGTTTTATATTAAAGAACCCAAGATTGTAATATGGATGTGGACAAGTACAAGT
This sequence comes from Allium cepa, assembly GCA_030765085.1. Lineage (NCBI taxonomy): Eukaryota > Viridiplantae > Streptophyta > Magnoliopsida > Asparagales > Amaryllidaceae > Allium > Allium cepa. Next base: position 1,052,762,110 of record CM060941.1, read on the forward strand.
TGTGTTAGTTTTGCGATTGGTACTTGTATTTGACATATATGACTATGAAGTAGTATATAGTTGTTTAATTCCATCGTGGGATATATTTAAATGAAATTAAATAATTGTTTTAGTTTATCCACCAAATGATATGATGTTATTAACATTCGAGTTTAATGCGCAAGCATAGACAACGTTTGGCACTAATTTTAGACTTTAAGAATAGTGAGGTATTTCATTTGGTGTTATAGCTTATGTTTAGAAACTATTTGTCCCATAGATAAGGTTAACCTATTTAGAGTAGATTAATATATGCATTAGGTTGGGTTAAAGTTCGGATGTGAAGCATACTTGTTGATTGTTGTATGCTTTATGTATGTGTGTATGCATATATGGATGCATGTGTGACCACCATTTCCCCACTCTAATGTGATGTTTATTTATGATGATCTGTGTGTGAGAAATGGATAAAGTAGTAGTAGGGTATGATGAGTGCTTATAGGAGGAAATGGGTGACAATTGTAATAAGATTAACATTCACATAATGTTAACGGTGCTAGTAGAACTTAAAATTTAATAAATGAATGCATAGTTTAAACTTTGTAAAAGTGTTTACTAAATGTATTTTTAGTAGATATCAATATAAAATAAATTAGCGTGTAACACATGCATTGATCATGATAAAGAGTTCGCCACAGCTAGAATAATGGTGCTTCTCGATTGTAAAAAATTAAGATCTTCTTAGGTTTGTAAAATATATTTTTTCATTTACTCTCAACTATGTTATATATCATAGATATATTTATCTTAACTGTAGAAATCGTTAAATAGTCGGGTTGAGCAATAAAATCCAAGTGTTTAACCCAGTAAAGGATTTGAGGCCTGGTTTCAAAAATATGTAAGCATAATTATTGAATAAATTTAATTTGAAATAGTACTTATTACATACAGTAATGTGTATTAATATAATTTAGTGGATTGTTTATAATGGAATCAACAATATTTGTTATAAAACTTTTATATTTGGTCCAACGAAGAAATATAGAAAATATCCAATCATGTACATAATTGGTTTTAAATTTTAAACAATAGAGTTTGGAGCCATTAAAACAACTTACAACGGTGGGGTATGTGTTAAAAACAATGAAAAAGGTGATCATCTACAAGATTAATATGGAGCTATAGGAAATGATTGAACATATTTATTCAATAATAGTGGAGCTTCAAACTTTTTTGTTCAAATGTAAGTGGCTGGTACTATTCCTGATGTGGGATTACATTACGCACATAAGGATTATCCCCTTGTTAAGGTAAATCATAAAAGACGATATAAAGGCAACAATGCATTTGTGTCAGCGATGTACACAAGTTAATTATGCCCTTGTTGAGGTAAACCATGCAAACAAGCTTATTATGCACCTTTGACAAACCCATGTATTATGAGAAATAAGACAAACTCGTGGGTTATCGTTCAGACAAAACCGAGATGTCATTCAAAGGGAATTTGATTATAATCGATGATCAACCACTACAACAAATTTGATTTTTAGTAGCGCTCAAAAAACGCTACAAAAAGTTATGGTGGCGTTTTGATAAACGCCGCTAAAAAACATGCAACTGAAAATCCATGATTTTTTGTTGCATTTATTTTAACGCCACTATAAATGAATTTTTGGCAACATTTTTTAAACGTTACTAAAGATCTTTTTTACAGCGTTTAAGAAACGCCACCGAAAAGGTGCCATTTACTATCTAATTTTTTTGTTGCACTTATTATTATTTTTTGCAGGTTTGAACGCCACGAAGATTATCTGAGTGACTATAATTGCTGATTCTATAGCGCTTTTTAAACGCTACAAAAAATATTTTTGGTGGCGTTTTTTCTCCGCCGCCGTATGTTTCGATTTTATTGCCTGCTGTTCCACGATTACATCTGATTTCGCCTTCAATTCAAGTACTTCAAAACTTATACAATAACGTAATATATAAACACATACACATTCAAAAATAACACATTCAATGAACCACAATAACACAAACAAAAGCAATTACATATTCATCACTATATCATAACATTATTGTCAAGACAAAAGGTTAACCATACGTTTACATAACCAAACTATCATAAATAGTTTCATGATAGTACATGCAGCTAAAGTAGTGTTGCTACCATACATACTAATTTCATAATAATTTCATAACAGTTTTAATCAACCTAACTACATACATGTGCTGCTACCATACCAAAAACCAGTGCTGCTGCTTGAATTCTTCACAAACGTTTATCTACCTGTAAACAATAATAATCATGTTACTAAATATTTGTGAGGTGAAGGTATCAAAAATCAAAAATGGACAAATATAGAAGTCCTTAGACTATAATACTACAAACAAATATGCCTCTGCGTATTAACCACTGATGTGAGCACATTGTAATCGTCCAACAACTTTTACATCATATTTGTGAAGTCAGTGCACTAGACTTTCCATACGACAACCATCCTCTTCAACCATGCACTCCATTCAAAACACCAATTCAATCATTTTCTAGCTCTACACCAATATTTATTGAGTAATATAACTAATTTTTATAGTCTATTATCTAGGAATATTATCGGGGTATTAGAATCAAAGTTTGAAAACATTTATGATGAACAAGTTATACCTTTCAGTTTGTTTTCAGAATGACTAGTGATTGTGGTATCAGCTTTGCTTGGGGACATTTTACTAAAGGTGAGTGATACTGTATCATCCATTGAGATTGCTTAGTTTGCTATAATAATACCTGTTATTTTACAGGAATAAAAAATTATGATTACATGGAGAAACCAATGAAAATGAAAATACAAAATGGTTTCTTGGGACCAATTTATTCCCATCTGCTGTAGTGATATCTCTCCATGGAGTTAACGCATCAACCCTCTGTGGCATTTTAAGTGAACAAAGACTTGTGGGTAACATTTTTTAGGAAGCTAAGGAACAGTTATCAACCTACTTCTATATGCACTACAATCATATTTCAAATAATTCAGCAATTACCAAATATGGCACAAATATCTTCCCTCCATCTGTAGACTCTTAACCATGCTTTCTGCCTTCGAGCTATCTGATGATCCCTGATGAAATTCAAGTTTGACACAGGAGTGGTCAACACTAGTAGGTAAAAAGAAAAACTTTTTTCAACTTGTTTTCTTCTTTTTCTAACAAAGTTTAAGCGATAACAAGCATATAAATCAAGAGAAAAAAATGTTAGGTACCTGTTCCTGAGCGATAGTATGAAGAGTTCTGTTGACATCCCTAGCCATTCGTTTAGCATCCCCACATACATAAATGCATCCATCATTTGAAATTATATCCCTCGGCTCTGAAGCCTGTTTGTTGTTTGGTATGTTCGAACAAAAAAATTTCTGAAATGTGTCAAAATATAATTCAGTAACATACCTTTTGAGCCATCTTATGCTCCACATTCAGACAGTTTATATTATTGGATCGTTTTCTAGCTACAAAGATGATATACAGAGAATATTATAAAGCTCAATTTGAAAATATGCACATGTATACTCAACTATCAATTAGATAGCTATATACCTGGTTCAACATATTCAGCTGTTTTAGAAGTACTTTCCTTTGAATGTTTTGTGACCAGTTGCTTGAAGACAATCATTCGGGTTTTTGAGTGAATATTGTAGTAGAACCTGGAATGAAAACCCTAATAAATTAATCATTGTTTAGGAATGTAGAATTAATCGAACTTTGTCTTATTCAAACATTACATTCATCAATTTTGACGGCTCTATACATCCAGTCCATGCATGCATTTGCTGCCCTGTTATGGGATCGATGATAAGAACAGTAGGGAACGAGGACACAAGATAGTATGTGCAAACCTTCTTGCTCTCATACTCGTGGTTATATATCTGCAAATGAATGAGAACATGGATTGAATAAGACATTAAGCAAGCATTTGTGAGTACAATTATATGTAACACAAAAAACAACATAGGCCATTTTTAAACAATGTCATCAAATATTTTTCTTTTAACAAGCGCATCAAAACCAGTGATGTAATATATTATATATTTATGTTTTTGATATGAACATCGATCCAGAAGATTAGATATGGAATGTGGAAATACGATAATTGAGGATGAACATATAACTGAAGATAAGTTATCACATCTACAAAAATTAACGGATTTTTGTTAAAAATATTACATTAAAAACGAATCACGTCAAGAACCACTGCTAAGTAACAAGCGGTATTATAATATTTACTATGTTTCCAACGTCATGTATTCAAAACGTTAAACAATCATCACTTCTTCATACTTCCACCACAACCATGTTCTCAAACTCCATCGTCCTATACAACAAAACTGCAAACAGACCAACTACTGTCATCAAAATCCACTTCTGGTGCCTCAACACTATTTGCAAACAAATTGCAGTGCACAGTGATCTCCACTGACATCACCCCAGCCAATCTCCATAACCATCAAATTGTCATCAACACTGCCTATAACAACCAAACACAGTTCACCCTCTAACAAACAATTCACCACTCTACTACCTGCCTTGTCACAAACCTCACACAAACATTGTCCAGTCCACCACTTCTTCATCCAAGCCTGCCACTTCATACATACTCCACCGACATCTATCCAAAATTCACTACCTAAAAAAAATCCTCTACCTTCAAAAAATCACTGTCACAGTTCCGGACCCCATCATCTTACCATCCTCCAAACACCGCCAATACTCACTGCACACTCAACCACTTTCTCCATTAACTTTTTCCAAGCCTTCATCATCCTATCACTTACAACCATATCATCAAGTTACTGCCACCCATCATCACTGTCATCACTACTTCATTTATCAATTCCATAGCAATTCCCCGATTTCATTTATCATCTCTGTCCTAGCTACTTACTGCAACACTCGCCCCATAAAATCAACATTCATATACCATAAACCATACTTCAGATATCTACAAGCAATCACAACTTACCTCTGCATATCAACTGCAAGCATTTCTTCACAGCAGCACATTCAACTAACCACTGCACTGCCTCAAATCATTCACAACCATAACAATTTATGAAACCACCTCTCTTCAAGCCCAACCATTTTCCTATAGTTCATACATTAGTCTGCATCTCACAACATTCTTCTAACCACCTCTTCCGATCATCACAACTGCACTGCCCATTCCTTGAATCAACAACCACCTCACTGCTACTGATCAATCCACCCCACAATCAACTTCAAAAACTCCATCCAACAACATAATCTCCACTGCCTATTGCAATTCACCATTTTGAGAAAAGGTTTGTCTTTTTTAAAAAAGAAAAGAAAAAAAATAGAAACATACAGGGCTCTAATGCTTGAAAAATGTTTCACTAGTTCATCAATTCTGGGATTGGAACTGTTTAGTAAATAACTAGATAATTTGACATTAAATAAAATAATGAAGACATAAATAGCTAAAATAAACCAGAATACTTTAGTTATAACACTGCGCAAAAACAATTTCCATGTAAACCAATTAGTGACATGTTTGACACAGTTGTGACATGTTATCAAATTAAGTTACCTTGACGATCCCATATGTGACATGTTTGACACAGTTGTGCTCCTCTAACCGTCTTCTCTTCAGCCATCTTATTTGCTTCAGGATACACATAAACAAATGCCCAATTTCTCCCTCTTATTGCTTTGTTTTTTTCATTTAATGCCTTTTCATATTTGCAGTCACCAGGAAATAGCCGATTACTCCATAATACAAGCGGAAGAGAATCCCCTGCAACAATAAACTTCTTAGTTTTATTTCTTATCAAATAAATAAATGATAATACAAATACACAGAAACCTATTAGATATAAATAATGAATGGATTCAGATCGAAGGAGACTGCTTGAGCCTTTGCCTGCTTTCATGCTTTGTAAAATCAGAAAAGCCTATTTTGTTGTTACCAAATCGTTGCCATGCCACCAAACTTCCCGAACACCGACTTTTGCTCATGGGTTCATGGATGCATTACGATTCGTCATGCCTAATTTTTATTTACGCAGGGGCTTTCATTACTAACATAGTAAGTGCGATTTGGTGCCCTAACTTATTTTGCGGCCTAAAGCAGTTGCTTTTTTTGCTTTGGCAAAGGCCGGCCTGTAAAGATGGGAGGTGGAAAGCGGTGGTTAGGATGAAGGCAGAAGAAGATTTTACAAGAGGTGATTTTGGTGGACGAAGATGAGGAATTTTAGGGATGAAGTTGAGGGTTTTGAGGGTTTGGAAATAAGATTTTTTTTCCATCGTACTTTTTGAAAGGCGGATGGGAAAAATGTTGGTGTTAAAATAAGCTATAAGCGGCCACGGAAAAATTTAGCCAAATTTTCATGAATTGTTGGCGGGAACCCATTTGCAGCGTTCAATTGTTTATTGTTATATTAAAAAAGGTCCAACGGTTGCATATGGTTTTAAACGCTACCAATTAATGCAACTAAAAGAAAATTTACTTGCAGTGAACCGTACCAAAATGATCTAGATGCCAAAAAAATACTCCAAATAATAGAAAATACCAACGATGTAGGACTACTTGACAATGAAGTGTCGATGGAATTGAATTAGATGAAGATGACAAGGTTGACGAAGATAATGTAATAGTGGATAATGATGTTAATGATGATAGAGTTCGGGGTATTCCCTAGAGACAATTCTATAATTTGTATAAATTATTAACTCTTTAATCAATTCTTGTTCGTAACCAATGGTATTTTCTTTTCGTTATTTATCTGTTATAACATGTTATAAATAATAAATGTTCAATCGAAGTATATTTAATACAAATCCATAAATGATGTGTTTGTGACAGTAATTACAAATAGTTGTAATCATGAGTATTGAATCACAACATATAATAAACACCATTTTAAATATTCATAGTCAAGATGTATTGAGATTGGATATCGACGCATCCACTGAGACTAGAGTAAATAACGCTATACAAATGTTAGGCAGTATATTACTTATGTCCACTTGGGGTATAAGGGGTTACATGCTGATAGTAATTAGATACCCATGGAATGACTCATACGATAATGTTCAGTTGGTTAATACAACTAAGATCAAATACAAAATATCAATGTGACTAGTTCTCTTAACTTGAAGATATTGTTGATCTTCAATATAAAAGCTCTACTTTTATTATAGTTAAATTATGGCATGGTTTCCATCAAAAAGCTACAGTTGGGTTGAGTGGAAGCATTGGAAGTAAACACTATACGAAAGAGGATTTGAGGTTAGTATCACGATCAACTAAAGTTAACTCAAAGTCAAAATATATAGACAAAGTAGTTCGGTTAATGAAAATTGTTATTATTGAACCAAGGACTTTGTATTTGGACTATAAGATTGAATATGGTTGATGTTGGAATTTTGGTCATTACCAAATTCCTTAAGTCCGCAGTGATACAGTTTTGATGAAGAAAATTGACGTATATAATTATCACTGTCAGGTAACGCTCAATAAAGTAAAATTGGACTTTATCGATACCAAGTGATAAATTTACCATATATCACCCACCTGCTATGTGAAGTGTGAATGTTAATATTAGAGTTGTTCGATATTATTTGCCGACTAAATTTACACCTAAGAGTCACGTAACTGAAACGTTGAATACTCCTTTTACCACCCAATTTAATTAATTAATATTTATTATAGATTAATTAAATTAATTAATATTTATGAAATATTAAATATAAAATTTATTTGATGTGTTGAACTATATTAAACAATGTGTTTATAGTAGTTATAAATATGCTGATCGATATAGGATATCATACGCATTTGAACCGAATTTAAATGCAACAAATATAGTTTAGGCTTGAAGTATATTTAAGGCCTGTATGGGGCTTTCTATGTTCGATCATGAAAGGAGAATGGCGAGGCCAACCAATTGATGGCATAAAGGGATGAGTTTGAATGTTCAAAAAGAAGAGAACCGGTAAGAGAAAATTAATGATCTTGATCCCACTTTTGCCCTCCAGTCTTTCCTTTATGTAAGCGTCTTAACCCTCACTTTAGACTTGATATTTTGGTGCCTCCATCTCTTACTTTGCTGGCCGAACATACCCCCTCGCCCTCCTCAAATTTTGAAGTAATATAAGTACAAATTAAATCAAATAATCATAGGTGGTAATTACAGATAATTAGCAACTTCAGAATTGGAATTCGATTCAAGGAGTTCTTTTCTACATTTCAACGTGCTAACTTTGGGATTTGGTGGAAGGTACTTTTTAGTTTACTATTATATATAAATACTTATATGATTCTTGTTCCATATATTGCTATGTTATAAATATCATGAATCGTTATATCGATCGATTGTCACATATTGATGGTTGTGTATATAAGTGTGTGTATTTATATATTTCAAAAAAATTTTGCACAGCAGCTTGCACATGCTCTCGTCCTAGAATAAAAAAATCGAAATTTAAAAGCAATACTATTACATGATTTAAATACTAAATGCAATATAAAAGCTTTAATATAACATAGTATATGTTTTAAATTTTTAAAAACTTTAATTATATTGGAAAGGCTTTTGGCAAATAGAAAAGATTATTTTTTTTCGAATATATATAAACTTTATATATATAAATACTATTATTTAATTTAAAAATTAATTATATAAATAAAATGTGTGTGTATGTGTATTTATAAGTAATAAAGTTCTATATAAAATCTTAGATAACATATTTTAGTTAACTAATCTTTTAGAAATAATTTTTACTTATTTTATTATTAAATTTTACACGGTTTTATAACTTATTACATTTGTTCTTACCACGTACGGCAATAAAGGAAAGCGCAATAGAGCGGAAGGAAAGCTGACTTAAAGCTAAAGCATTTAAACTGGCCTAATCCTTGCAATGAAATGATTGCTACAAGAGACCAATATTGCACGTATGAAGGAATAAGGGCTTGCCGCCATAGTAACATCCTACAATACAAAATGAACAAAGGCGTAGGAAATAGTACCAAACATAATAAGATAGCGCCGCACGGAGCGAAAGGCATTCCAGAGGGGCTGTATATAGGACTGTTCAGAACAGGCTATATGGTAGAACTTAATTCGCAAGCAAACAAGTGTGAAGTGCTTTCTCCTTTATTAGCAAGCAAAGCCTACTCGCATAAAGGGTGAGTCAAACCACGAATAACCTCAGGAAAATCCCAAGCATATACCAACAAAGGTATTGGCAGGCCGAGGCAGCCTGACTGCCAGACGATGTTCACCACATATGCAACCGCATCATAGTAGTGAATCAAGGTAGCCCTCTATCATTCCTCTCAAGGCATTAGCCATTCTAGGAGAAAGAGGGGACCAACCAATACAAACCTAAGCTTCCCGCCCAATTTCTCAAACATCCTCTGGGCAAGGGCAAGTTTGAATTTGAAATTTTCCACCATAAATTCAGATGTTCCAGTCCTATCTTTGAGATTCCCGCCTCCGTTTACACTTCTCGCCAAAGATAAGTAAGTAATCCAGTCGCATCAAATAGGTATTTTGGATAAACTATTGCTGGCAGGACCCAACGGTTGAGGAACAACAACGAAGAAGAAATTTTAGTAATCCACATGCTTTTCTTGGCTATTAATAGAAAGGGCATTGTAGCATAAAGGGTGACTTTCTTTGGACTCTGACTTTTTTTATTCTTTTTAGAAAACTTAAAGATTTAATGGTACCTTCTGCCATGAAATTCTATACTCAATGTATAAAAAAAGGAAAAGATAGGAACTTTCCCTGTGGATGTAGGATTTCCTGAAATCTGAACCACGTAAATCCCATATCCTTTATTTTTCATGTTCTTTATTTCTAATTAAATATAGTATAACATTTTCTTTTAGTTTTTAGTGGATTAAATAATAGGTTAGATCTGACGTTTTAACATACAGTTAAAGTGCAACTACATGATTGTGTAAGCGCTCGGTGGCATAATCACCACTTCACGGTGAAATAAAGATTACTCAATTTTTCTGATTCCAAATCAATGAAGTAAATTGTAAATGAATTGCTTTATGAAACTTTGAGGAGTTGAAGGAAGAAAACATTCTCTAACATTTTTTCACACTAGAAGGAGGGCGAACCTTCGAAATTTTATTCGCCTTCCACATCCGATAAAATAGTATACCCCGAATCATGAATCCTACCGATTCATCTGTTCTCCTGATTCAAGAATCTGCACACCCATAGTGAAAACTATCACCTTGTCTCTCATACTCTCAAAAACCCAGGATGAGGCATGAGTTTCAACCGATTCCCCTGCACATACCTTCCTAGGTGCATTTCAATACTTCTCAAATCAAATAAACTAAGTCATAGAAGGATTAGAGAAAACAGTGACCTGGCATGTTACTCATGGGCCATCATCATCTCCTCACTTCACAACTCACCGCCATCTTCCTATAGTTGCACTGAACAATCAGCATTTGAACAATTATGACACTCCCATTAATAGGAAAGGTGATGTTCGATTAAACATTGACACTAAATTGAAAAGCAAAATCTTGTTTGTCCCTTGGATTAAAACCAAATAGGCCAATATAAACCGCTTGTCGGAAAAAATGACATGATCCATGGGAAATCATGAGGAAATTATATCTGTCAGTAACTCATCTGAGCTTGATCCAAGGAATATGAGATACAATAACCAAGGACTTAGGTAGAATTGCAAGCAAAAATCTATAAACAGAGTATTGGAGAAAGAACAGAGGAAGTCATTTGTACTCCTTTCGATGAGACCATTATCGAGGCTTCTTGAAAATTTTAAAGCACATATAATTGATAAATTTGACAGTACTACAAATCCGAGAATCACCTTGGTGCTTTTGAATACTTTACGGACATGCTAAAGGTTAGGAGGATGGCCCAGTGTAAACCGTTTCCTCTATATTTATCTGGTGTAACCCCAAGATAGTTTTGAAGGTATAGATCGGGAGAGGTCAGGTCTTGGAAACTTTCATCCGTTGATTTCCTAAGACAATTCAATTTGATAAAGGAAGCCTCCCTTGACATTCACACCATGTGCCATATGTAGCAGGGGAGAATGAAAGTCTGCACAGTTTTATCAGATGCTTAAAGAAGGAAGTCCTTCAAATTGGTGCAACCAGCGAAGAAGCACTACTTATGGTGGCACATGCTGGAATTGGATCCAAAATGTTATATTATTGTAAGATTTAAAATTTCGTGCCAATCGGATTTACGGTTTGTCCGGGGCAAGCCAAAACGTATAGAAATTAGTTTAACCGATTTAATTTAAATTTGATCGTTTATTTCCGTAACTCACACATATGATCGAATTGGCTCTCGATACCTATGCCATTGTGTCCGGAACGTAGGTTAAACCCTAGATACGCCAGGCGGCATGCTTCGTTTGGAGTTCGAAAATTTAGAGATGAATAGTGTTTCGTAGAATTTTCTATATAAGGACGTTATACGTTCTATTTGCAAACCTAATCTACCCTAGGGTTTCACAGCCGGCCCTAACAATTTTAATGGCCGAAATACATCTTCATTCTTCCCTCAATTGCATCAAATCCGTCGACAATTATGGAAAACCCCCAACTGTAAAGTCGTAGAGCACGATGATTACTTCGATTTCAACAGTGATGATCTGATATAGCGAAGAGGATTGTTAGCAAATCGTGTCCAAAGGCGCACCGTTCGTGCTCGAAAATCGAGGCATAGGCACCACCGAGCATGACCGGTCTCTGGCCGAAGGAAGGTGTGGGTTGGGGCTGAATGGCGCTAACTGATCGTCGTGTAGCTCGGTGATGGTGGTGTAAAATTCGTGGATGTCACGGCGGTTCTATGGGTTTCTCCGATCGGGTTTGAGCGAAGAAGGAGAAGTAAGTCAGTGCGGCCCAGATTTGCTCCAGATTAAACGTGCGACCGTGATTGAGCAGAGGTTTAAAAATAAAATAAAAGTTGTAAATTTATATAATTTAAATTCGTAAACCTTTAAAATGTTACAACTTTTTCATACGAGGTCCGTTTTGGACGAAACGACTTGCGTTGGATTCGTATGGACGAATACTACGCGAAGGAGATGGATTGGGATTGATTGGAGCTAGTGTGAATTTTGAGTAAAATTAAACGCTCGTTTAATTTTATTCGGAATAAACCGCTGAAACCGCTATTGGAAGCAAGGTGAGAACTTCTCACTCAATCAAATCTATTTCGATTTAAATTTTAAATAGTTAAATTTAAAAAGTGCTTGATTGTGTGATTGAATGATAAATTGCTATCTGTTGTATTGGAATAGACCCTATACGCCGCATATTAAGCGGATGTTATTATATTAAACACGTATACCGCGATATTCCACCTTGAAGTGGAATTGGTATTATATATGTACTTAGAGTTGATTTCTCGCATTATATAGCGGATGAAACCCTATTGCACCGCATAATAGCAGATAATATTTTATATAAACCCATGTACCGCGATATCCCGTCTTGAAACAGGATTGGTATTGTGCTAACATCTGTGGATGCAGGGAAACATATTGGAGGGATCCAACTGGATTTCTCAAATAATTGGATTTATTTCAATATTGTGTGTTGATTATTTATAATCTTTGTGTGATTATCTTTGTGATTGAAATCCTTAAAGGCTAAAATTTAGCCGAATATAATTTTGGTATCGTTGGGTACCGGAAATAAATAAAAATTTTGATTTTTGAAAATACAGGTTGAAAGTTATAATAAACTTTATTTTTGAGGATTGGATAAATTTAAAAGAAGGAATTCTAAAATAGTAAAGTTTTATTTTTAATCTTATTGAATAAAATTTCAAATTACGGGAAAAAATTTAATAAATGGATTTCAGGCAATATTATTTAAAGGTTAAAGAATTTATTGAAACTACGGATTTTAAAGAGTTTCAAAAATAAAAAAATTGGTTTTCTTTAAAAGGAATATATTTTTAAAAGGAAATAAAATTTGAAACCCATTTGGGAATTGATTTTTGACGATTGAATTTAAAGTATTTTGAAAATCCATTTGGAAATTTATTGGGTGTTTTGAAAAGAATTTGGAATCAAGTTGAAAATTGATTTGGGGTTTAGGAGAAATTGATTTCAATTTAAGATTTGAATGAAATTCACTTGGTGTTTAATTTCTTGGGAAATCAATATGGAATTTGATTTGGTTGTTTTTGAAATCAATTGAAAAAAATTGAATTGTTGTTAAAAGTGAATATTTGAAATTGATTTGAAAATCGTATATCAATAGATATTTTGGAAATGTGAATTCACATGGAATTTATAAAGGAAAGGGAAATTTATTTTTAAAAAAATGAACATTGATTCATTTTTGAAGCGTGGAAATAAATTTACGGATTTGGAACGTAAATTTAAAGTAAATCGATAAGGATTTATTTAATTGGTTTAAATGAACCATTTTGAAATGAAAGTGTATTCTCCCTAGAAAGCCGAATAAAATTTCTAAATAGCTTTGAAAGATATATATATATATATATATATATATATATATATATATATATATATATAATTTTAGAATTGGTTTTGAAAAGGATATTTTGGAGAAATTAACTTTTTAAATCATTTTAAATCCTTTAAGTAAAGATTTTTTAAGTTGATATAGAAATGATTATTTCTAAGATTTCATCAATAATTGTTTCAGAAAATAGTTATTTAAATAGTTATACTATATCTACTAATTTTATTTTGAAAATTTGTTTGGACTTAAGTTATATGTAATATTGATATAATGTTTTTATAACTAATATTTTAAGTAAAGTGTTTAAACAAAAATAGTTTTATTTCAAAGTATTTTCCCGATATATTTGGCATAAGTGTTATAAATTATTTTAAAGTATTTGAACTCGGCAGATTTCCAGTGAAAATGAATAAATACTGGGAAGTGTTTCCGTGTAAGGAAAATGATTTGAAATTTGTTTCCAAAAGTTGTAAAGGTGAAAAGTGATTTAAAATCTGTTTTCAAATGGTTGAAGTGTGGAAAAATATATCTTGTAATTTTCAGAAAATAAATAATTTGGGAAATTATTTGGAATCTGGTGATGTTGTGCATATCCATTGATAGTTAAATAACCGATTATAAATATTTACCTTTAAATAGGTATTTGTTGTGATTTGCTTGAATTAGAATGCTACACTTATTTTAAAATAAGTGCTCGTTATTCGGTTTAGCCAGGAGAGGACCTTTGGTTCATAAATCCCACTCCGAATAGTGATACATCGTAATGGATAGCATTTGAAGACCGATGTTGAACACCGGATATTTTCGAAAATGGAAGGATTACCGTCGAATGTCTCTGCATCGGCTGATCTCCGATATAGAGATTTTATCACCCTTTGTGATGGGAATTCCGGACGTGATTAGTGAATATCCGGATTTCAAGGGCTTCTTTGGAAGTGCCTTCGGTTCTGTTCGATCCCAGAACGGACTTGTATGGATGTGTGTCTGACGTTACAATTTGAGATGTAAAGCTGGTTTCTATCAAATACATTTCTGTTGGTGGCAGAGAATTTATTCTCTTAGCTTAACACCCTTCTCTGAGATGTACGAGCTCAGAGGTTATGTAGTTGATGGTTACTAGTGATACATTTCCAATATGGTAATGTGGCATACGAAGTGCTGCTGATCATTTGTTGATCAAAGCATTGCTTTTGTATGAAGCGTAGCTTTGTGGATGAGACTTCGTCGGACCTCACACTGGTCAAAACAGGAAAGATGCAGTAAGGTTATAGAGAGTAGCGCCCCTTAGGGTATGTGCATTTCCTTCTGGATAGAAGTGGTATCATGGTATGGAGCCCAGATACTTAACTTATGTGGATATCGCAGATATATATGACTTTGTGATTGTTGCTGGTTGAGGATCCTCGGATAAAGGTTGTTTACAACCGGGGGATGGCATACTCGTGTCAGTAGTTACCTACTTTTGCAGAGGTAACCCGGCCTTGTGTTGGCAGAGATCCGGTTAGGTTCTCGTGGCGTCCTTCCAGAGCCGTACCCATGTGGCAATGGGAAGTTCCTTGGCCTGACCATTTGTTGGAAATCCAAAGAAACAATACGAGCCTTGTACGGTTTTAGTTGTAGAACCTGCCATTTAATATGGTAGCTATAATAGGCATACTATAATGGTACCTATGCTGGCTAAGATTTATACTATACTTTCGAAATGTTTTCCTACACTTTGCACTTATAGTAATAATATCAAAGAAATTTGCGTATCAAGCATGTTTAACTATCATAAGGAGAAATCTCCTCCAATTCTGCGTTTGCATTGTGTGTGTGGCGGGAGGCCTTATGGTTGTTACATTTTCTAAAAGCATTGCGGATCTATTTTTAAAATATTTCTTTGTTTTTTTAAAGATATAACTGGTTTAAGTTCTCACACCAGTCCCATGACTGACCTGGAGTTTATTGTTCCCTTTATAAACTCTGGGTGCCTACCAATTTCCACACGGGCAGTCTAGAGTCAGGTTATCAGGACATTCTGGAATTCAGGAGATGCTGAGGAGCAGGAGGCGAGCTGGATGGCGGACGTATCACTTGTATATGATATTATCTTTTCCGCTGTGTATTCAGCTGTGAGGACAGGTTTATATGACTGTCCATTATTGTTTGTTGTTGTAAACTCTGATAATGTAATGTAATGTGATGTAATGTAATAACTAATATAGTTCCTTGTTTTAAAGATTATTCATTTATCTATTATATATTATTCCGCTGCGAATTGTGAGATTTTGATATTGTTTCTGTTCTTCTTCTTTGTTTCTTCTTCTGTCTCTTCTTCTTTAACCCTAACAATTCGGTTTTTTCAGAGCTTCGATTGCTCGGCAGTTGATACAGTGGATGTATTAATGTCGATTTTCGGAAGTCGAAAATTCCATTTGTTACAAGTTGGTATCAGAGCATTTGGTTAAGCGACAACCTTGGCTCTGTTGGGAATTACTCATTAGAGATAGAGTCCGTTGTACTCTAGAATGATTTTGAGTGTCATAATAGATACGAGCGCGTATTTGTTAGTGAATATGAAATTGTTTTGTATTGTGTTGACTTATCGGTTGATTGTTTATAGATTCTGGTCGGTGCAGTCTGACTAACTGTATCGATAGGGGTTTCTAAACTCTTAAACGAGATAAACCGACATAGTATCATTTTAAATTGGGTAAATGAAATAATTTTACCTTGATTATATTTTACATATAAAGGAAATAATTTTTCAGAAATTATTGAAGTATATACAAATTGATTGTTTGGTTGTTGAAAATGTAACAATATATATAAGTTAATTAAAAGAATAATTGTATAAGCAAATGAGTTATTAAGTATGGAATTATAATTAATGTGATTTACAATTGTGAAATAATCTTATACATAAGAAGTGGAACTATATGAATATATTTATAAATATGAGTTGTAAAAAAAATGGATTTGAACTATGAATTGAAAATGTCGAATCCTGTTTATTTTGGAAATTATTTTCCAAAATTAAAAGTTAAATAATGAAATTATATAAGCAAAAGATTTATAAATGTGATTATGAATAAAATGAAAATTTTGAAAGAATATTAAGCATTGAATTCACTACTGTCACTAGGAAATAATACGGGTGATGACTGCAGCATCATCAGTATCATTTTCAAGTTTCTATGTGATGGATTTGCTACCATAGTAAGTTGAAAATTGAAGTTTGGTTGTGATAAACAAATTTGAAATTCAAAATCCAAGTTGTAATTGTTGAATATAAGTGAAACGAGTTTTGAACTTATAATATGAAATAATAAAGATTTTAGCTTTGGTAAAGTTAAAGAATTTGGGTTAGCATAGTAAATATATGATGTGAAATTTAACTAAACAAAGGTTAAATAAATTGATTTGGATTAGATAAGCTATTGTAGTGGAAAGTTAAGTTAAGTTAAACAAATGATGTTTGAAATGGAATATAACTTAAGTGATGTTGAATGAAGTTGGTTTGGTATCGAAGTAAATTAATAAAGTGAAGTGATGAATATGAACTTGAGTTATGTAATGAAATTCAACTTTTGTGGTTAAATGAATTAGCAGTTGAATTGAACTAATGAATTGAATGTTAATCAATCTAATGTAAATGAATTGATATGGAATGATGGATGTAAGTGTTAATTCATTAGAAGCTAATGAAGTTGAAAAATTGAATGGAAGTCAATTTAATATCAACCAATTGAATTAAAAGTGTTAAACCAAATTGAATGTAAATTTTGGTTATGTTGGTTATGATTTGGTTGTTATATGATTGTTAATTGATTGTATATAATTCATTAAGTGTTAATGAAATTGAATTGATAGATGGAAAGCTATGTAATTGAATTTGAATTGAAAGTGAACTAATGTGAATTGGTTGTAAGCAATTAAAATTTGTATCG
Organism: Allium cepa; assembly: GCA_030765085.1. Lineage (NCBI taxonomy): Eukaryota > Viridiplantae > Streptophyta > Magnoliopsida > Asparagales > Amaryllidaceae > Allium > Allium cepa. Next base: position 1,052,779,543 of record CM060941.1, read on the forward strand.
AAACCTTACAAAATGCTTATGGGAATTATTTTGATTGCATTTCTTATGAAAACTATGTGTTTTCTATTGAAAATTAGTGAAATGTAAATGAATTTCCTATATATGTCACTTACATGTTTAAATTGAGTAAGTACAGGTACCGGGGCTATAGTTAGCTGGATTTGGTCACGCTAAAATGCTAATAAACAAACGCCTACGCAATAAAAATAGGAAATATGAACTGTTTTCCGACCGTGTGGGTCGATGTATATATATTTATATCTATTGTGATTTTGCAAAAGCTCCTCCGTACAAAGGATACTCTGCCAAAATTTTCCGTAAATTTTGGGAGTTCGAAAAATTTTGAAAATTTTTGGAAAATTTTTGTTAACGAAAAGTCAATTTCTAAATTGAAATGAAAATGTAAGATTTGAAAACTTAGTAAAGTTGTTGTAAGAAGTTTAACTATGGATTTTGGAAAAGTTAAAATGTTTAAATGAATTTAAAATTTAATTTGAACAAATGGTTTTGAAAAGTTAATGGATTTTGTAACTTTTCTTACTTGGTAATTTCGAAGACGAAATTCTTTTAAGGGGGAAGTTTGTAATGACCCAGAATTTCTGTCATTTGAAATTCATATATTTAATTGATTTTTAATATTAACAAGTAAAATTTGTAAGTCGAATAAATTTTATTTCGAAAATCTAGATTTAATTGGATAATTAAATTGATAATTTAATATTTAAAATTACATGAATAATTGGAAATTGGGTTTAATGTGATTAAAATTGATTTATAAAGTTTAATTAAATCATATTGGAGTTAGAATGATGTTATAGAACTTTTAAAATTGAATTAAAAGTTAATTTGTGGAAATTGAATATTTTAATATTTAATTGACGAGTAAAAATAGTCATTTTTCAAACAGTCTTGGATTTTGATGAAACTAGTTTCATTGGATCCGAAATGTTATATTATTGTAAGATTTCAAATTTCGTGTCAATCAGATTTACGATTTGTCCGGGGCAAACCAAAACGCATAGAAATTAGTTTAACCGATTTAATTTAAATTTGATCGTTTATTTCCGTAACTCGCACATATGATCGAATTGGCTCTTGATACCTATTGCATTGTGTCCGAAACGCGGGTTAAACCCTAGAAATGCCAGGCGGCAGGCTTCGTTTGGAGCTCGGAAATTTAGAGATGAATAGTGTTTCGTAGAATTTTCTATATAAGGACGTTATACTTTCTATTTGCAAACGTAATCTACCCTAGGGTTTCACAGCCGTCCCTAACAATTTTAATGGCCGAAATACATCTTCATTCTTCCCTCACTTGCATCAAATCCATCGACAATTATGGAAAACCCCCAACTGTAAAGTCGTAAAGCATGATGATCGATTTCAACGGTGATGATCTGATATAGCGAAGAGGATCGTTGGCAAATCGCGTCCAAAGGCGCACCGTTCGTGCTTGAAAATCGAGGCGTAGGCACCACCGAGCGTGACCGGTCTCTGGCGGAAGGAAGGTGTGGGTTGGGGCGTCCGAATGGCGCCAAATGATCGTCGTGTAGCTCGGTGATGGTGGTGTAAAATTCGTGGATGTCGCGGCGGTTCGATGGGTTTCTCCGATCGGGTTTGAGCAAAGAAGGAGAAGTAAGTAAGTGCGGCCCAGATTTTCTCCAGATTAAACGTGCGACTGTGATTGAGCAGAGGTTTAAAATAAAATAAAAGTTGTAAATTTATATAATTTAAATTCGTAAATCTTTAAAATGTAATAACTTTTTCACACAAGGTCCGTTTTGGACGAAACGACTTGCATTGGATTCGTATGGACGAATACTACGCGATGGAGCTGGATTGGGATCGATTGGAGCTAGTGTGAATTTTGGATAAAATTAAACGCTCGTTTAATTTTATTCGGAATAAACCGCTATTGGAAGCAAGGCGAGAACTTCTCACTCAATCGAATCTGTTTCGATTTAAATTTTAAATAGTTAAATTTAAAAATTGCTTGATTGTGTGAATGAATGATAAATTGCTATCTGTTGTATTGAAATTGACCCTATACGCCACATTTTAAGCGGAGGTTATTATATTAAACACATATACCCGATATTCCACCTTGAAGTGGAATTGGTATTATATATGTACTTAGAGTTGATTTTCCGCATTATATAGCAGACGAGTCCCTATTGCGCCGCATAATAGCGGATAATATTTTATATAAACCTATATACCGTGATATCCCGTCTTGAAACGGGATTCGTATTGTGCTAACATCTATGGATGGAGGGAAACGGTTGGAGAGATCCAACTGGATTCCTCAAATAATTGGATTTGTTTCAATGTTGTGTGTTGATTATTTATAATCTCTGTACGATTATCTTTGTGTTTGAAATCGTTGAAGGCTAAAATTTAGCCGAATATAATTTTGGTACCTTTGGATACCAAAAATAAATAAAAAAATTTGATTTTTGAAAATACAGGTTGAAAGTTATATTAAACTTTATTTTTGAGGACTGGATAAATTTAAAAGAAGGAATTCTAAAATAATAAAGTTTTATTTTTAATCTTATTGAATAAAATTTCAAAATATGGGAAAAACTTTAATAAATGGATTTCGGGTAATTTTATTTAAAGGTTGAAGAATTTGTTCAAAATGGATTTTAAAGAGTTTGAAAAATAAAATAATTGGTTTTCTTTAATAGGAATTTATTTTTAAAAGGAAATAAAATTTGAAACCCATTTGGGAATTGGTTTTTGGCGATTGAATTTAAGTATTTTGAAAATCCATTTAGAAATTTATTACGTGTTTTGAAAAGAATTTGGAATCAATTTGAAAATTGATTTGGGGTTTAGTAGAAATTGATTTCAATTTAAGATTTGAATGAAATTCACTTGTTGTTTAATTTCTTGGGAAATCAATATGGAATTTGATTTGGTTGTTTTTGAAATCAATTGAAAAAATTAAATTGTTGTTGAAAGTGAATATTTGAAATCGATTTGAAAATCATATATCAATAGATATTTTGAAAATGTGAATTCACATGGAATTTATAAAGGAAAGGGAAATTTGTTTAAAAAAAATTAAAATTGATTTATTTTTAAAGCGTGGAAATAAATTTACGGATTTGGAACGTAAATTTAAGTAAATCGGTAAGGATTTATTTAATTGTTTTAAATGAACCGTTTTGAAACGAAAGTGTATTCCCCCTGGAAAGCCGACTAAAATTTCGTATAGCTTTGAAAGATATATATATATATATATATATATATATATATATATACACACACATATAATTCTAGAATTGGTTTTGAAAAGGATATTTTGGAGAAATTGACTTTTTAAATCATTTTAAATCCTTTAAGTAAATATTTGTTAAGTTGATATAGAAATGATTATTTCTAAGATTTAATCAATAATTGTTTTAGAAAATAGTTATTTAAATAGTTGTACTCTATCTACAAATTTTATTTTGAAAATTTGTTTGGACTTAAGTTATATGTAATATTGGTATAATATTTTATAACTAATATTTTAAGTAATGTGTTTAAAGAAAAATAGTTTTACTTCAAAGTGTTTTCCCGATATATTTTGGATAAGTGTTATAAATTATTTTAAAGTATTTGAACTCGGCGGATTTCCAGTGAAAATGAATAAATATTGGGAAGTGTTTCCGCGTAAGGAAAATGATTTGAAATTTGTTTCCAAAAGTTGTAAAGGTGAAAAGTGATTTGAAATCTATTTTCAAATGGTTGAAGTGTGGAAAAATATATCTTGTAAAGATATTTTTAGAAAATAAATAATTTGGGAAATTATTTGGAATCTGGTGATGTTGTGCATGTCTATTGATAGTTAAATAACCGACTATAAACATTTACCTTTAAAGGGGTATTTGTTGTGATTTGCTTGAATCTGAATGCTACACTCATTTTAAAATAAGCGCTCATTATTCGGTTTAGCCGGAAGAGGACCTTTGGGTCATAAATCTCATTCCGAATAGTGATACGTCGTAATGGATAGCATTTGAAGACCGGATATTTTCGGAAACTGAAGGATTACCGTCGAATGTCTCTGCATCGGCTGATCTCCGATATAGAGATTTTATCACCCTTTGTGATGGGAATTCCAGACGTGATTAGTGAATATCCGGATTTCATGGGCTTCTTTGGAAGTGCCTTCGGTTCCGTTCGATCTCGGAACAGACTTGTATGGATGTGTGTCCGACGTTACAATTTGAGATGTAAAGCTGGTTTCTATCAAATACATTTCTATTGGTAGTGGAGAATTTATTCTCTTAGCTTAACACCCTTCCCTGAGACGTACGAGCTCAGAGGTTATGTAGTTGATGGTTACTAGTGATACATTTCCAATTTGGTAATGTGGCATACGAAGTGTTGCCGATCATTTGTTGATCAAAGCATATCTTTTGTATAAAGCGTAGCTTTGTGGACGAGACTTCGTCGGACCTCACACCCCGAAATGGTCAAAACCGGAAAGATGCAGCAAGGCTATAGGGAGTAGCGCCCCTTAGGGTATTTGCATTTCCTTCTGGATAGAAGTGGTATCATGGTATGGAGCCCGGATACTTAACTTATGTGGATATCACAGATATATATATGACTTTGTGATTGTTGTTGGTTGAGGATCCTCGGATAAAGGTTGTTTACAACCGGGGGATGGCATACTCGTGTCAGTAGTTACCTACTTTTGTAGAGGTAACCCGGCCTTGTGTTGGCAGAGATCCGGTTGGGTTCTCGGGGCGTCCTTCCAGAGGCGTACCCATGTGGCAATGGGAAGTTCCTTGGCCTGACAATTTGTTGGAAATCCAAAGAAACGATACGAGCTTTGTACGGTTTTAGTTGTAGAACCTGCCATTTAATATGGTAGCTATAGTAGGCATACTATAATGGTACCTATGCTAGCTAAGATTTATATTATACTTTCGAAATATTTTCCTATACTTTGCACTTATAGTAATAATATCAAAGAAATTTGCGTATCAAGCATGTTTGACTATCATAAAGAGAAATCTCCTCCAATTCTGCGTTTGCATTGTTTGTGTGTGGCGGGAGGCCTTATGGTAGTTACATTTTCTAAAAGCATTGCAGATCTATTTTTAAAATATTTCTTTGTTTGTTTTAAAGATATAACTGTTTTAAGTTCTCACATCAGTCCCATGACTGACCTGGAGTTTATTGTTCCCTTTCTAAACTCTGGGTGCCTACCAATTTCCACACGGGCAGTCTAGAGTCAGGTTATCAGGACATTCTGGAATTCAGGATATGCTGAGGAGCAGGAGGCGAGCTGGATGGCGGACGTATCACTTGTATATGATATTATCTTTTCCGCTGTGTATTCAGCTGTGAGGACAGGTTTATATGACTGTCCATTATTGTTTGTTGTTGTAAACTCTGATAATGTAATGTAATGTGATGTAATGTAATAACTAATATGGTTCCCTGTTTTAAAGATTATTCATTTATCTATTATATGTTATTCCGCTGCGAATTGTGAGATTTTGATATTGTTTCTGTTCTTCTTCTTTCTTTCTTCTTCTACCTCTTCTTCTTTAACCCTAACAATTCGGTTTTTTTGGGGCTTCGATTACTCGGCATTAGATACAGTGGACGTATTAATGTCGATTTTCGAAAGTCGAAAATCCCGTTTGTTACAAAAAGTCTTCGTTGATCCAGGTAGTTCAGTGAACGTCTTCTTCAAATCTACCTATTATCAAATGAGATTACCATCTGAAATACTAAAACCTAGCCCTAAACTGATCTTTGGTTTCAACAAAACCGCCACCATTCCAGTAGGTTCAACACACCTGCTTGTCATGGCTAGAAGTGCCCATTAATTAAGTCACTCTATGCAAGTTAGTCATTGATCAACCCTCGCCTACAATGCTTTCTTGGAAAGACCTGCTCTGGTTTATCTAGGAGCAATCGTCTCTCAAAAGGATTTACTTATGAAATTTAGTAACCCAACTGGGATAGGATCTGTAAGAGGAGAACATTTTTTAGCTAGAGAATATAACATGTAACTCTTAACTTTAGCAATAAAATTGTTTTAAACTATTTCGCCGTTTCTTTTGATGTTTGTAATAGTAAAACCAAAGCTAAATCGGAGCACAAAACTACGATGGTATTAGACAACCATGCTGACACTACGGCGAACAGCCTTGCACCTCCTAAACCTAGGAGAAAAGAGAAGAGAACGTAGATGCACATGATTAGCACTGATGAATATAACTATGTGTATGCATATTATTTCTTCAATGAAGCCTAGAAATAGCTGCCCTTTATGAGTTCGTCACCAGATGAAGAACCAAAAAGTGAAATAGATTTAAGGTTAGGGGTAACAAAAAATGAATTGAAACCAGTAGATGCTACCGAAGATATCTAGATAGATCTAGAGGATCCCAAAAGGTACTCAAGATAGGGAGGAACCTTAATGCAGAGGCCCAGGACGATTTGATAGACTTCCTAAAATGCTCCATGAATGTATTCTCCTAGACCCATTCAGACATGATATGAAAAGATCCGATCATTACCTGCTATGCACTAAACATCGACCAAGATGTGCACCTAGTCAGATAGAAGTGCAGAACCCTAGACCAAGATAGATTCAATGCTCTACATGAAGAGGTTAAGAAATTTAAGGAAAATGAATTTATTAGGAAAGTGTACCACCTAAGTGGAATGCCAATCTAGTACTGGTGTAAAAACCCAATGGAAAAAGGAGGGCTTGCATAGATTTCACTGATCTCAACAAGGCCTACGTCAAGGACAGTTTCCCATTGTCGTGAATCGACCATCTAGTAGATGCAACCACCAGGCATGAACTACTCTCATTCAAGGATGCATATTCAGGATATGATCAAATAGAAATGAGTGAGCCAGATCGGGAACATACTAGATTTGTGACAGATAAAGGGTTATACTGCTATAAAGTCATGCAGTTCTAACTCAACAATGCAGAGGCAACTTATTGGAGGTTGGTCAATATGATGTTTGCAGAGAAGATTGGAAATTTTTTGGAGGTATACGTAGATGATATGTTAGTTAAGTCTAAAGCAGCATCAGATTATGTCAAAAACTTATGGCAGAGCTTCTCATCCTAAGGCAATATCATATGAAGCTAAACCCTTTGAAGTGTACCTTTGCTATCAAATCAGGCAAGTTTATAGGACACATAGTGAGTGCATATGGTATCGAGGCTAATCTTGAAAAATCGACTCCATAAGAGGACGGAGATCCCAAAGAAGCCAAAAGATCTAATGAGCCTGAATGGTAGGGTTGCAGCTCTAAGCAAATTCTTATCCAAAGCTACAAACAAATGTATTCCGTTTTTCGATCAATTAAAGAAGGGGTGAAACTTCGTGTGGACTGAGGAGGTGAGGCAGCATTCCAAAACTTAAAGGGCCATCTAGTCAGCACTCCAATATTATCAAAACTAGTAACAGGTGAAAACTTATACATTTATTTAGTTATAACTAATTAGGCCATTAGTGCTGTTGCGGTAAGAGACGATGAAGGGACGCAAAGGGCCATCTATTTCATGGGCAAGCGCCTATTATGAATGGAGCTAAACTATTCAATTGTTGAAAAGCAGGCGTATAATTGCTCCTTATATCATGAAAGTTACAGCCTTATTTCCAAGCACATCCTATCAATGTTCTCATAGGCAAATCACTTAGACAATTACTACAGAAGATAGAGACATCGGGTCGCTTATTAAAGTGGGTAATGGAGCTTAGTCGGTATGACATTATGTACTACCCTAGAAAGGTAATCAAAGCTCAAGCACTCATAGATTTTATTGCGAAATACACCTTACCAACCAAGCCCCATTTATAAGAGGAAACAAACGCCCCACAGTTTTGGCATCTCTTTATTGATGGAGCCTAGAATGAGAAAAGGGCTAGAATTATATATGTTTGGATCACGCCGGACATGGAAAAGCTGCATGGAGCAATTCAGCTCGGTTTTAAAGCAACAAACAATATGGAAGAATATGAGGCTCTCCTCATAGACCAATAAATGGCCCAGTTATTGAAGGTAACGCAAGTTAATGTTCACAGTGATTCTTAGTTAATTGTGAACCAAGTGCAGGGCAATTACCAAGCAAAGGGACCGAGCTTAGCCAAATATGTGGAACTCTCTAAGATATTTCTTGAGCAAATTGAATAATTTGAGATAAAATAAATCCCTCGTGAATATGATGACACTTTAGAAAAATTAGCTAGTACAAAATCAACCAATCAAATGAAGGTTGTACCGATTAGGAACTAGGCAGAGCCAAGTATAATGGAATCAAATCAAATATTGGTTCTAACCCGTGCCCAATGGGCCCAACCCAAGGAACATCAAACCAAGAGGTGTAAAGATCCAAGAATAAATGGTTGTAGAATCTACATTCCACTAAGCAAAGGATGATAAATGGATAGCTCCCAACAAGCAATACCTTCTAAATGGAGTTCTGTCTTGAAATAAATAGAAATGAGGCCCTAAAAATAAGATACCAGGCCCTACATTATTCCTTCTTTGATGGCACATTATACAAGAGAGGGTATGATGCCCCTTATTTTAGGAGCATTTCCCAGGAAGAGAGGGTGCGGGTCATAAAGGAAGTGCATAAGGGATAATGTGGCAATCACTTTAGGGAAACAAATTGGTAGAAAAGGTGCTACGACTTGGATATTATTGGCTTACAGCGCTTCAAGATGCAAAGGAATTTGTACGAAACTGTGACAGATGTCAGCGGTTTGCCAGCATCCTTAAGCAACCATCCCATAAGCTCATCCCTCTTTCAAGTCCATGGTCATTCAATATATAGGGAATAGACCTGATAAGACCACTTTTGATGTCGAAACAAGGAGCTAAATATGCTATAGTAGCCATAGATTACTTCACCAAATGGGTAGAGCAAAGCCCCTAACTACAATTACTACAAAGAAGATAGTCACTTTCATAGTAAGAAATATAATTACCAGATATGGAATACCATTTATTTCTTATATTGGCACTTAATTTGAGAGCAAAGAATTCGTCAAGTTTTGCGAGAAAAATTAGTATAGTAGAAAGCTTTTCATTGGTTGCTCATCTATAGGAAAATGGATAGGTTAAAGCCACCAACAAAACCATCAAAATATTACTAAAGAAAAGGCTGCAAAAAGCTAAAGGAAAGTGGGCAAACGAACTCTCTTTTGCATTATGGACCTACTTAACTTCCACCAAAACCCGTACGGGTCACACTGCTTTTTTTACAACCTACGAATATAAGGCCATGCTACCGCCCGAAGTTGAAATCCCATCACATAGAAGAATATCATGTACCGTAGTAAAAAAAGAAATTGAAGGAAGTTTCACTGGATCTCATCCAAGAGAGGAGAGATGAGGTAGCCATAGTAGCAGCTACATATCGATAGAAGATGATAAAGAGTTATAGTGGAAGGCTTAAAGAAAGAAGCTGCTACAAAGGAGATTTAATACTGCAAAGAATAATGGCCAATACAAGGGACCTTGTGGATGGAGCATTTGACAAAACTGGGAAGGACCATTACTAATAGCAGAAGTTTTAGCAAATGGAGTTTACCAATTATCTAGACCCGATGGAAACCTAGTTCCAAGAGCCTGGAACTCAAAATACCTCAGACCTTACTTTGTCTGTCTTACATTGGTTAGGTGATGTACTATAATATTATAAAGTAACAATTCTACATCTAGATATAGGGATATTATATATCTCGAACTAGTATAAAAATCTCTATATCGTCCATGGAAAAATCAGCGCACATTCACAGGTCACTGCCGGTAGTCACTGATCTAGCAAAGCACCGAATCAATAGGCGAAAATGGCAATCTCAACACTGAGAACGATGATACTGGCCCTACACACTTGAACTTGCAGCAGTGCAATTCTGGCTCTTCAACCATGAGATGGATAGGATGAAAAAGTACCCTAATTTAGGACAAATGTTCCTATGATAGAAATCGTATGGAGATTGGTCATAGGGATATTAGATTGTTTGTATCAGTATAAAAGATATGTATGTTAGATAATTCGACATACCATATTAGATGTATGGATATTAGAAGGCCAAAACCAGTACAAAAATCCATGTGCATGCGATAATGGGTTGTTTACACATGAGCTGACTTCTTAGTTAAATAAATTTCCACTCTTCATAGCTCACCGCCGTCATTCCAAAGGTACAATTCCACCTATGGACAACAATGACAATCTCAGAAATGAGAATGGTGATGCTAAAGAGAATCACTACAAGAATTTTGATTTTTTAGTAGCGCTCAAAAACGCTACTAAAACTTTTAGCAGCGTTTTGATGAACGCTGTTATAAAGCCCGCGACTAAAAATACCTGATTTTTAGTTGCACTATTTTAACGCTACCATAAATCATTTTACTACAGCGTTTATGAAACGCTACTAAATTCTTTTTTTGAAGCGTGTATAAAACGCCACCAAAAGGTTTTTTGACGCTACCAATAGAATTTCCAACTGTACCCTACTTTACGGTTGCGTTTACTCAACGCCACCATATGTACTTTCGTAGCGTTTTTGAAATGCTACTAAAAGTTGATGATCATTTTGCACTATTTTTTCATGCTATTATTTCCTGTTGATGGTCTATTTTGTTTCTACTATATCAATCAACAATCGCTCACATAATCATCATATTCGAACAATTAAAAAAACATATTAATCATATAATCAAATAGGATATCCATAACCATTCTAATACAATAGTTTTTTGATAAAATAACCAAACTCAATTACAATAACCATTTGTATACAAATTTACACACCAAGTATTAATAAAATGTTATACCAAACTGGTGCTAACAAAACGCTCGATTACCCATAATTCTTTGTTGCATGCACAAGTGAAATAGATAGTAGTGATTAGAAAATAAAATAAAGGACCTTTGAGCCTCAACCGGGCATGCATCATCTCATGAGCAAGTATTGACCCTGTCAATAACCTATATAAAATGGAGGAAAAAAATTAGTTAGCTTTTCGAAAACTTTGCAACATATGATCTGAGTAATTAGTCTAAATGTTTTTAGACTGTCATACAGATCATAATGTGAATACAATGATAAGCCTGCTATATACGCTACTAACATGCGAGATTCAGGCCAAGAGAAAGACTTTGGGTGCCAAATGAAAAAACATATAACTAACCAATATAGTGTAAATCCTTGCAAGTTCACAAAACGAGATTAAGATGCTAGCTTAATTTCTTATACTAAATACTAAATTCATTTTTGAATTAGTATTAGTTATGATTATCTTGGAAGCCCGTACATAATAAGAATAGCTGTTACATTACAACGTCTAGTAAGTCTGTAGGGTTCTGTTACCATATCCATTGCTTTGTTACCTGCCCCAATCCGAGGCCTTTTAAAAGTCTGTGAAAAAAAGCATTTAACTGGAGATATTAACACAATAGCATAATAAAAGGTATAAAATTCACATTTATAAGCATATTGTGATAATCCTTACAGTGCTAATACTCTGCTCTTCATAAAGGCAAAGACCTCTGGTCTCAGGAAGGTGATGATACCCCTACAAAAAAGTGAGAGTTCGAAAGACTAATAGATAAATGAACGAAATGTGTAAAGTAAACAAAGCCACCTCCTAGTTATATTTATAATTTAAAAAAACAAAAACAAGTGCGTCTAGTCAAAACTTAAGCACAATTTAAACCTGCTTTGGTACTATAAAGTTCATGTGAACAACAATTTGGTAGCAATAAATTTTCTTTTAGGTTACATATCAATAAGCTAACCTACTCCTGTTAACTGCTCTTTCAAGTGTTCATATCAATTATATTCCAAGAAATGCCTCACGCTTATATCATAAGCTAACAAAAATAAGAAGACATTTAAAAACAAAGTGCAACCAAACTTCAAATTTACTTTTCAGGGATGTTGATTATTGTCGTTTGTTGACAACTTGACATCATCAACAGAAGAAAACAAAAAACTGAATATAATTGAAACTCATGTTAAATTTATTAGTTGATATTACTATCTTGTTAACAAATATGAGCAAAATTATCATACCTTGGTAGCAAGAAGCTGAACACCAGCATACTTAATATCCCAGCTAAACTCGGAAATAGCCCATCCAGCACCACCTGAACTATATGCATTTTCATTCATATAATCCAAAAAAGTTTCATTTTTTGTTGCTTTATACATCCACAATGCTGCCCAGAGCAACTCATCTCCATAGCCACTTGTTGAAGGGTAGTAGACCTTTACATTTTCTACACTTCTATCATATTTCCCTCTGTATTTGTCTCCAAATTCAAATAACTATAATAACACAGATAACCAGTTGATTTCAGTGATGTACGTAATATAGAATCATGTTTTAAATGTAGCAAAGTATACCTGTATTGCATGATGCAGTAATAAACTTGAGTACCGTGGATTATATTTCTTGAACACGATTGACGCAGAAGCTAAAGCAGCTGCAGTTTCAGCAGCAACTTCTGAGCCTGGACTATCTTTATCTATCTTGAATGATCTTCTTGGCGTTGTCATGTATTCTAGTCTTTGCCAACAGTAATGATCGCTCGTTCCATCCCCAACCTCAAAATCAAATAAATGAAAACATTATTTGTGTTTTAATTAGTTGCATATAATTTTTTACATTTACCCATGTCTGAATGTTTACAAAACGTGAAGTGTTGCTGCACATTTTTACTAGTTGTACTAATGATGAAAAGAAATGCAAATTTTACAGCTGTTTGAGGAAATTATCATTATGTAAAGTCATGTTATTCATGTTGCTTATGCAGAAAATGAGTATATGTTGCTTCAGAGGGCAACTTATGATTAGTTAAAAATGTAATAGACATGGATCATGCTAATTGTGTTTCTTCTAAAGCAAATGTGTATTTAATTTAAGTTGAAGGCACAACTGAATCTAACCACTATACCAATCGTTCTCTTTCAGCTTATATACTCTAACAGCTGAATCTTACAGCTGAATCTACTCCTCTGCCCGCGAATCATTCTCTTTCGGCTTATATACTTCTTTTTAGTGAATAATTAGAAACTAGAAAGGATGCTTTAATCTATCGAGTAACATATGTGAAGAAAACAACGGTTCATTTTCTCAATCCACTTATTTCTACTAATTGTTCTGCACGAATCTATCTGATTTGACTACAAGTGTTGAATGGTTTTATTGATTATCAATCGGTAAGAGTTAACTTCATTTACCAATTTGATAAATATGGTATTTGATTCTCATTTTCTCATAGGACTAATTCAATAGATAATGATGTTGTGATACAAGTATTATGCCCAGCTTTTGTACTTTAGACATAAATTTTTAATATTGTTTGTAGTTGTAAGAAATGCCTATGCGACAATAAATAGAAAAGAAGAGTAGATAAAGCTAATGGCTACAGCTTTATTGTTTGCTCAAGTTCAGCAATGTATAGGAAAGTAAAAAAGTAGGTAATTTGGTTAACGATATTTCTAATAATTAAATATCAAGTGAGTTTTATAATCTTTGTAGGATTAATATCAAAATGAGTGACCATGATTTGCCCCTAACTAACCGAAAATTGAGATTAATCCAACAACTAATCAAATATTCATCTAAATTTGAAGATGTATAACAGTTTTAGAATCAACATATAATTCTTTTATCTATTCAACATTTTTATCATAGGCTAACTATAAACAGGTGATTGATTATGTACAGATACCAAAATCATATATAAACATCTATCAACCTATATTTTTTTAAACTTCAGAGCCACTAGCGGGGTTGATGGAGATTAAAAGACCGTTGCCTCTCACCTATATGGAGTGCTCTACAAACTCTGTTTTCGAACTAAGTTTTCGAACTTGGTTTTTAAACTGCATTTGCAGTGGCAACTTTCTAGTTTATTCACTCAACTACTATGGCTTCCAATGTGAACTTTAAAAAATCTGGTTTATATTATATACACATAGTAAATGCTAATAAGCATAACAAATATACATGTGTGTTTACACACACACACACATTGTGTGTTTGTATTTATTGTATATGAACATTGTCAAGGATTCTAAAACCTATATGAGTGAAAATATGTAGTTTTAAAATCTAACTTTGTATTTAGCCTTAAAGAGATGCTAAATCCATGACCACTTAATCCATATTGTACGTGTGTGTATCTTGAGCACTAAATCCACATTGATTGGATACTTTAATGTTGTTTGCTATCTTAAGTTGAATCGATTAAAACCGACCGATCGCATCCATATCCAACCAATTTTTCCAGATTTTAATAAATAAAAAGTGATAGTGTTGTCTTAATAGCAAAATAAATTAATTGATAACGCAGACATCTGCATAGTAACTATGGGAATGCATTCTTAGAAGACTAACAGTAAGAGTATGTTCATTACCTAAAGCATGGTTAACAACAATAGTGCTAAGTACATTGTGTTCTAGACTGCTTATTACCCACTCTTATTTTCTAAAACCCAAAAACCCATTAGAATGAACAATTTGTCAAGCACAAGGTGAAAAATTGACAAGCTTGGATTGACAACTTCAAATGGTTGATGAATACATGGCTTGAAACTCCTGAGAAAACTGAGTGAAGTACTTACTTTACTTTAGTTGGAGCAACATTTGGAAGTTTTCATTTATTAAGTTCCATTTTCCGTAATATGAAGTGATGAACAACACTTTTGAAAAAGCATATGCAATGTACTGTCTACAATCCGCAAAATGCAAAGAAGGAAAGCTTACCTTGAAACCCTTTTCCAATAGTAGTCCCGGCCACATCAACTAAATCGCCTTCACCGAACAACTTCCCAACCTCCAACCTCTATCCCGCCTCGAACCCATCCACGTCCACCAGCCTAAACTCCTGCAAATGACGGAGCGGCACCACTCCCGATTTATTCAAATGCCCCATCTCGAGCTTCGTTGGCTTCCTTTCCCGTACACGCCTGTACCCTACCTGAACCGCATTGTACCCGTCGGTGCTCGTTGTTTTCACCTGATTCACGATGTTCCCCTAGCAGAAGCCAATGACCGTGACGGGGACGACGGTGCCATCGAGGTCGAAGTAGGTCATCATGCCCAGTTTGGTCCCCATTACGCCGATTCCGACCTCCATGCTGGATTTGATTTGGAATTTGTAGGGTTTCGGGGGGGCTTTGGGGATGTGGAGAGGGATAGCAATTTGAAGGAGGATGAAAGTGAAAGCGAGGAGGAGAAGGATGGCAGCATTGCCTCCATTGTTCGCTACAAGAAGAAAAGGTTTGTTTGCTTTTGTTGAAGCAATTTGGAATTAGGTTAAAACTTTCTAAGTGAGAGAGCGCAAACATACTAGTTACGTTTATTGTATTTACGCGGAAACATTTTGATATGCGCAGGATAGGGAAATCTTTTTGCCGCATTTATAATACAGTCTCAAATGTAATTGGTTGCATTTAGGGAAAATGCCACCATTTGATGCAACCAAAGGCTGATTTTCTTGTAGTGAATGCGGCTCAAGTACACATATGGCATTGCATCCCTAAATAATGGGGTAGATCATACCATGCCTACAGCTAAGGACATTGCATCCCCAAATAGGGGATTTGTTGAAACGGTGTGGCCATGAATATAGTCATGCACATTACGCCCTTAAAAGAGGGGGAAAATCGAAACGAATATATGGCTAAGGACATTTCACCCTCGAAAAAGAATAGGGCGTATCAAACTCACAGCCCACCACTGTCACTCAATAGTGGTATTGGAAACACTACATACAAATGATTATGGCAATCTCTGAAATGAGAACGGTGGTACCAGAGCAAATGCGAAATAAAGATCGAATTGAAAAAGGCTCGCATCTTAAACAATTAGAAAGAATGAGAAATCAAGCAATAGTTTCTAAATTCGCAAATCGAGTACTGAAGGCAACAAGCCTACAATGATTTATGATCGCAGTACATTTAGGGTGCAAGTGTTACACCTGCTTTACCACAAACCACAGTAAATGAAAGCGAGATAGAGCGGAAGGGGAACCGACTTAAAACCATAACATATAAACCGACCCAAACCCTACAATCAAAGGATCATGACAAAAGACCAATATTGCACATGTCAAGGGATAGGAGCATGCCACCATAGCCATATCCTACAACACAAAATAAACAAAGGCGTAAGAAATAGTACCAAACACACAAAGACAACGCCTTATGGAGTGAAGGACATTCTAAAAGGGCTGTATACAAGGTCGTTCGGAAAATACTTTATCGTAGAACCGAATTCGCTTGCAAACAGTAGGTGTGAAGTACTTCTCCTTCATCAAAGGAAAGAGAATTCTCACACTGAAGGCTATTCAAACTGTGGATAGCCTCATGAATATGCTAAGCGTATGCCAACAAAGGTATCGGTAGGGCAAGGCATCTTGACCACCAAATAACATTCACCACATATGCAACCACGTCATAGTAGAGAATCAAGGTGGTCCCATATCATTCCTCTAAAGATGTTAACCATTCTAAGAGAAATAGGAGACCAACCAGTATAGACCTATGCTTCTTGCCCAATTCCTAAGACATCCCAAGTGTATGGTCTAGTTCGAATTTGAACTCTCCCACCATGGATGTTCCTACTCTAAATATAGGATTCCTGCCTCAATTCAAATTTATCGCCAAAGACACGTCAGTAATCAAGTCATGTCAAATAGGAATTTCAAACAAATGACAGCAGATAAGATCCAATAGTTAAGGAACAACAATGTAGCGGAAACTTTAGTAATACACGTGTTTTTCTTGGCTATAAATAAAAAGGGCACTATAGCATAAAGGGGCACCTTCTTTGAACTTTGACATTGTTTACTATTTTTAGAAAACTTTAAGATTCAATGGTAGCTTCTGCCATGAAATTTTGTACTTAATCTATAAAAAACGATGGAAGATAAACTTTCCCCGTGAACGTAGGATTCTTCAAATAGAACCACGTTTTACTGTTCATGTTCTTTATTTTTAATTAGCTGAAGTGCAACATTTTCTTTCAATTTCTAGTAAATTAAATAATATGTTAGGTCTGACACTTTGAAATATAGGTATAGTATAGTTACGAGATTGTGTAAGCGCTCAATGGCATAATCAGCACTACTCATTGAAATTTAAGATTATTTAATTTTGCTAATTGCAAATCAACGAAGTAATTTGCGAACAAATTACATTTTGCAACTTTAAGGAGTTGAAAGATGAAAAAGTTCTCCAACATAACTAAAAAATGTTTAAACAATAAAAGTATATAAAACAAAAAAATTGAAAAACATAACTTGGGCCATGAGCTTTGTAGTAAATATTTACTAATATATATAGTTTTGTTATTTATTATATAATATATATATATTTATTTAATTAAACAATTAATTTAATGTTTATATATATTTCATATATATAAATTAATTAGTTAATCAAAATAAATTTTCATTTCAGTTTCATGTTGTAATATGTATGTGTGTGTAGACATGTCAAAATTTGACCCAACCATTAACCCAACCCATTTACCTACTTATAAATGGGTTGGGTCAACCCATTTATGAATATTATAAAATGGGTTATGCGTTGGCTTGACCCATTTTTTAAAAGGTTTATAAATGGGAACCCATTTTTTAACATTAAATTTTAATATGAATTTGAAAAATAAGAATTTTGAACATATAATATAATTTTTCATGGAGACTGACAGTTGTACTTAAAAAAACATGCTACCATATTCCCATATTTGAATTCCACCTAGTGTAGAAGCCGCTATTTTTTTCTTCAGAATGCAATAACTTCTTCATTCTAACTCTAAATCAGGCAAGACTTCGACCGATCAACTTCAACCTGAATTACGGACAGTATGGAACACTCAGATACGTCATAGTGTGAACACACACTGTAGTTCTCCAAGGAGACTGACAGTTGAACTTATAATAAGCTACCTCATCCCCATAATTGAATTTTGGTGAAAATTATAATTAAAATTTTAAATTTTTATCGGATCTCAAAACATAAAAATTTGAATTAGAATTAGAATTATTTTATACTTATTTGTTTTTTATTAGTCAAATTAAATTTAAATCCTTAAATAGGTTAAATGGGTAACCCGCTTATTAAGTGGGTTGGGCTATAAATGGGTTGGGTCGTAAATGGATAAAAGAGAATGAGTCATAAATGGGTTGGGTCAAACTCGACCCAACCCATTTTGACCCAACCCAACCAGTTTGATAAGCCTATGTGAGTGTGTGTATTCTCAAAATTGGTTTTTAAAATAATATTACCACACACATATATATATTATAAGTATTTTAAATAAATTATTTACAATTACTATATTATAGTAAATATTTATATTATATTTTATATAAAATTGTTTTTGAAATAATTTGATGCGCATATATATATATATATATATATATATATATATATATATATATATATATATAGACACACATACACGCATATACATAGACGATCCATTTATATACCCGAGGGTGGACATATCTGTTGTGATGTAAATCTCAACATCTATACACAGACATGTCAAACCTTTTACACACTGTCTTGTTGCACATGCATGTGCGCACATATGTGCATATGATACACATATATAAAATATAATACAAATTATACATCAAATAAATTTTTTTTATAAATTTTAATGAAATATTGATTTTATTTAAAAGAAATATAGAAAAGTTTTAAATGAATTTTAACTCAATAGGCCCACTAGATATCCAAATGGGTAAAATATTTTGAAATTTACCCACTTACTCCAATGCAGATTAGCCTGATTTCAACAACGCTATCAGAGCCCAGTAGCTAATATGGTCTAGGTTAGTCATGTTAGGGCTAACTAATTAAGCTCATAACCCAGATAGTGGGCTGTTTAGGAAGGTATCGTCGGATTGAGTTTAGGTAATCAAGTACTCTATCCTACCTTGCTACCGGCTTGGCTGAATGGATATATGAGTCCAAAGGTTGTCCCTAATAGAAAAGACCCAATTTGATTTAGGCCTTGGCTAATTTTCATAATTTTTTTGAAAATTGAATTTTTTTTTAAAAATAAGACATATATATTGTAAAAGTTATAATATAATGAAAATTTTCGAAATGTTCGAAAATAAATATAAGTGAATTTCAAAATAAACTTTACTAATAAGATTAACAAAAGAAACATTTTTTTGCAAATATGTGTGTGTGTGTGTGTGTATGCATGTACAATATATAGTTATATATATTATATTTTCTTGAAATGTTTCAAACAATATAAGTATACATGTATGCTTATAAAATAATTTTTAAAATTAATAAAAGTTTAATTAAAATTGATTAATTAAATAAAATTAATTAATAAAATACATACATACATATTTACAGACCTATACATACACATATGTGCAGTATATGTATAAATGTATTACTATAAAGGTTAGAAAACATAAGTATTCAATATAATATGTTGAAATTGAACAATATACATTTGATTAAGTGTTAATTAATTAAAGCTAACTAAATATGTTTAAATTAACATAATGTTATACAAAAAATTGTTATATAAGCTAATTAGAATACAAAATTTATATAATATCAAAATTATATAATATGAATGTATAAATTGAAGGTAGAACATTAATGAAACCCTAAACCGATTTAAGATAAATACATACGTAAATGTACATAAACCGTGATCCCCGATGTGTCCGACACTTGAATCATAAGGATATTTCATGAGGAATGCATTATTTAATAAGTCAATATCACTTAATATAATATATCAAAGATTATAGATCTTTAATATAATATTATGGTCTACCATATATTTGGGTGTGCATATATTAATAAATTACCTGTATATTCCTTAATTGTTGAGCAAACTCAAGCTATGGATGTTATGTGTAGGATTATTAATATATTAAATAGAGAAGGTAAGATAGCTATACATATTTGTTGAGCAAACTTAAGGTACATATACTATACTTAGGTCGTCATAATACGATAGGAAAGAATGAAGAATTTTGTTTGATTTATTGAGCAAACTCAAGGACGAAGTGAAATTAGGACAAGATACCACGAGTTAGGAATTGTATATGATACAACTGACAGGGAGTTATCCATCATCTGTGGAGCTATGACTTATTGAGCAAACTCAATGCCAGAATTCTAAGATAGACGGGTCCTAACACCTACTAGTGAAGTCGAAAGACTTCTATGTTTCAACTTAAAGTTTGGCGAAACATAAAAGACTAGTTGGAGCTTATTAGTAAAATGAAACATAGTTACTAATATTATAAGAACACCAATTATGATATTGTGCTAATAATTTACCAATTAAAACTGATAGAGAACATCAAGTCCAAGACTGTTTTGTGAAAATGACAAATTAATTCAATCAAACAACTATGTTGGCTGGTTAAAAGCTATCCTGATAGCATTGACATATGAGCATCTTTGGTCATCTATTACTTGTATTCCTATGGCGAGACTCATTGAAACGTTGATCTTAAACTGCATGTTGCTTATAATAAGTGGGCTGTTGACCTCAAAATCGTCAAGGTTTTCGT
This sequence comes from Allium cepa, assembly GCA_030765085.1. Taxonomy (NCBI): domain Eukaryota; kingdom Viridiplantae; phylum Streptophyta; class Magnoliopsida; order Asparagales; family Amaryllidaceae; genus Allium; species Allium cepa. Next base: position 1,052,800,130 of record CM060941.1, read on the forward strand.
GTTTTCACCATTAGACAATCTATTGCAAAAGCAGCATGCCACCATGTCGTCCATCGTATATTCGATAGTCTGAAGGCAAGTTTGGAGAACAACGTAATTTTGCAAGGTACGACATTACTTAGAAATTGTTCAATACCAAAACACAAAAGGGACAAAAGGTGAATGATAATGTCCTAATGATGAAGGCTATATTAATAGGTTTTCACAATTGGATGCGATGATAAGCAATGAGTTACCATAGACTTCATATTTAGTTCACTTACCTCTCAATATGAATCATTCATACTGAATTATAATATAAACTAACTGAATGTGAATCTATTGAAGCTCCTCAATATGTTGAGGTTGACCAAGTGACAATCGAAAGATATATGAGCCGTCCTTTCTATTAAGGGTGGAGCATCATCTCCGAAGAGTTCGAAGAAGCAAAAAAGAGAAGGTAAGAAAAATAAGAAAAGTAAGAAGACCAACGACAAGGTTGAATGTCACAACTACATAAGAAACGTCATTAGAAAAGGAACTGTCCTGAATACCTAAAGATCCTTAAAGGAACAAAGCAGAACAGTTCTGTAGCCCCATCAAGTACATTTATGATTCAAAATTATTTTGCAATTATTAAAATGTCTTGGGTTTTAGTTACTGGATTAAGAATTTAAATATGTAATTCGTTAAAGGGGATTAGCAAACTGGCGCTGCGTAGCAAAATATGAGATGAGGAATAGGTTACTTATGGATAATCATATTTGCAGCGGTGGTATAAAAGATTATCATTTATTTTTTCCTAGTGGAGTAGTACTGATATTAAATAATTGCTATTTTGTAAAAGACCATATTTATGCAACTGCGTTTATTTCTAGATTGTTCGAGACTGGATATATTACATTGTGGAAATAATGTTGTGAACATTAGTTTGAATATAAATAAAGTCTGTGATGGTGTTCTTAGAAATGGAATTTATGTGGCCAATATAAATTATGTATACTTTGTGAGTAGTTCTTCTAACAATATAAATAGTAGTTATCTTTAGATTGTAGACTAGGTCATATTAGTGAGAAACGACTGCACAAAATTGAAAACCGAAGATTTTCTCCTATTACTTGATTATGAATCATTTGACATGTATGAGTCATGTCCAAAAGGTAAATTGGTTAGATTTGATGCAGTTTTGAATTTCAGTGTTAAACCCTAGTTTTGATGCAATTTTGAATAAAATTGGTTAGATTTGATGTAGTTTTGAATTTCAGTGTTAAACCCTAGTTTTGATGGGTTATAAAAGTTGGGTCATTTCGATCTTAAGGTTGGATAGAGTGCTATGATAATTAGGAAATGGGTAGTTGGTGTTTAGAAGAGTTCGAGGCCGGAGTGGGTGGACCTCAGGTGGTCGGAGCGACGTATATTCGCCGTTGACAGGTTTTGACAGAAAACCTGATTTTCTGTTCCAGGTTTTGAATTGGGGGTTGAATTTGTTTTCGTGAGTGGTAGCTTGTTTTGGATGTTCGTGATGTGTTGTAGGATGGGATTCTGATGTGTAGCGATCATCCATGGCGACCAATAATGGCCGGAGTCACCATGCATATGCACGGCGATGAGTTACTGGTGATGTTTGGTTTAGCAGAGAAGTGTCTCGGGTAAATCATTGTTTGACTCGAAGTTGTTGAGCAATAGTCTTGGGGGAAAATGGGTTTTAACTCGAAGTATATTTGGGTGTTCTCGGGTATTCTTAGTTTACAGGTTTTAACAGTAAACCTGTACTGTGTATTTGAAAATTTTAAAACAGAAGTTTTTTTTATGTAAAGGAAGTTTTAAACCTAGTTTTAAATCTAAGTTTGAAAAATTAAAATTCAAGTTAGTTTTAAATCTCAGTTTTTAATAAATAATCATATAAAGTTTTTTTAACTTAAACTTGTTAATCTACTTTATAAATATGAGTAGTTTCTAATTTTAAATCTGAAGTTTTTAAAAATATGAGCAAGATTTAAAGTTGAATTTAAATATGGGAATCAAATATGAATTTCAGTCTTAAAATTTAAAGAAGATTTAAATTTGAAAGATTTAGACAATGTAAATTGAAATTTATTGAAATTTTGAAATGAATTTAGTAATTTCATTTCTAAGACAACCACTTGTTTGTCTTGAAATTTTTAAAAGGATTTTAAATTGTTTAAACTTTGATTAAGTTTAAATTTATTCATTTTAAATTTTGTATTGAAATGAAATTTAAAAGTAAGTTCAAAAGTACTTTGTTTAAAATAAATTTGTTTTTAAAACATAATTTAGAAATGGTTTTATCTTAAATTTAAGTTAGGGATTAATGTTTTAGAATTGAATTTAATTGATAAGGTAATTAAGATTAATTAATTGATTTAATTAATTAATTGAATTTGGAATAATTAAAATTGATTAATGATTAATCAATTTATATTTAAGATCATAAATTAGATTTTTAAATAAATGATTAATGAATTGTTAATTATGTAATTAAGTTTTAAATTAAGGTTAATTAATTTAAATAATTAGACTTTAATTAATGCATAATTAAAGATAATTTAATTTGTAATTAATCTAAATTTATTACTTAATAAAAATAATTAGAGAATGGTTAATGAAGGTCATTAACCAGGATTATTTAATAAATAATTAATGTGGTTAATTTGCTATAATTAATTAGATTAATTAATTTAATAATAATCATTTGTGAATGGTTTGAGTTTAATTACTTAATGAAGTAATAAATAAATAAATTACTTAAGGTAATTGACTAAGTTAAATGTGATTGTTTATTTTAATTAATTAAGTTTAATTAATTTTAAACACTTGGATTTTAAAGATAATTACTGTATGTAATTAATGATTTGGAAATTACTTAGTTAAGTAATTGATTAATAATTATAAGTTGTAACTAAGAGGAGATGTTTAAGAATGAAGTAATTTGAATTAAATTACTTAGAAATTAATCAAGGGATTAACTAAGAAATTAATTAAGGGATAATTAATTTTGGTTTAATAAAGTAATTAAGTTAGTTAGTTACTAAATGTAATTAATCTGTGATGATTAATAATTATAAGTTAATTACTTAAGGTAATTAATTTAGGAAGATAATTAATTAAGTATAATTAAAGGTCATTAATTATTATAATTAATGATGTAATTTAAGTTGATTAATTAAAATTAATTAATCAATAATAAGAGATTAAAGGTAATTAATTAATATAATAAATTAAGGATTAAGGTAATTAATTATGATTAATTAATTAATTGAAGTAATTAAATGTTAATTACTGTTTGGTTGAGAATAATTAATTTGTGAAATTAATTAAGTATAATTGCATGAGTGTAATTAAGTGTGATTAATTAAGGTGATAAATAATGAAGGATTAATTAATTGATTGTAATCAATTAAATGGTTGAGTAAGGAAGATTTATATTGGTGAAGTAATTAATTTAATTTATTTTAAATTAACTAAAGATGAAGTAATTAATTTAATTCACTTTAAATTAATTAGTGATGGAGATAGTTAATTTAATTCATTTTAAATTAATTATATTATGATGAGTAAATCTTTGCTTATGTATGAATGGATGACATTGATTGTCTTGGATGCTTTGTGATCTCAGTTATGAGATAAGAAATGTTGTGTGGTATGAATGCTTGGTTGTATTGTGATGATAACACAGATTATCTATTGTGATGGTAATATATGGATTATCTATTTTGATATTGATAATGTGGATTACCTGTTATTTGATAATGTTGATTATCAATTGTGATTTGTTAGTTATCTATCTGTGTGTGTATAGATACTGTATTGAATGGTTTTAAACCTTAAAACAACTTGGACCTAAAAGACACGCTTTGGATTTCGATGAGACCGGGATCAGCTTTCCATATTTGGATATCCGAAAACCACATCGATCCAAATTAAACGTTAGGTCGTGAATCAAAGTGGAGCTTTGTGAAGACTCGAGGTGTAAGGACTATACGTCAGTATAACTCTGTGGGTGATTCCGTAATGAGTTTGACAGGATAGTACTTATAGGTTCGAGATGGTGATGCAGAGTGCAAGGGTTATCATCGTTAACTTTGAGGGTGATCCCAAAACGAGTGTAACGAGATAATGCCTTCGGTTTCGTTCGAACCCGAAATGAACTTGTATGGATTGAATGCTATCAGAACATCGTCAGGTGGACGATGAGCATTCTAAGTGATATGTCCTATAAAGGTAATCGTAACCTCAAGCCTCGTCAACTGGGAATGGATAAAACAGGGGAGGTGTAGCAAGGCTTCGTGGGTAGCCCTCACTGGAGAGCGAGATTTACCCCTGTCTAGAAGACCCTTTATATTTGGGTGTGTGGGTGGTTGCTAGCTACAACCACGGGGTTGTCTTGTTCAGAACTGTTCAGTAAGGAATGGGTCCGGCCTTGTGTTGCAGGAGAGTTAGGGTGGCTCCTTGGTACGTTGATATAGGCCACGTACTGTGACGTGCAGTACCCCAGTAGCCCTGCCATTGTATGGAATCCAAAATCCAATAAGTACCAACGGTTTTGATTGTATTACCCACTTTTGTGGCTAGTAGCTGGAATTTAATAAATGTAACGATTTCAGCTATTTCTTATTTATTTGGAAACCCTAGACCTATTATAATATCATCGGATTTCCTATCAAATGTTTTGGTTAGCGTAAGGTAAATTTGTTTCCATGTTTATGTGTGGGAACTCTTACATGATACCTTTCTTTTCAAAAGATTTTAAAAGTTAAGCAACCTTAACCTGTTACTCACACCAGACCCATGTCTGACCCGGAGTTTATTCTGTTTTTCTTAAACTCTTGGGTACTCAAATTTTTACGAGTAGCCAAGGGATTCAGGTTAGCTTTGACGAATTGTGGAGGAGCAATGGAGCAGGAGGCTTCTGCATGTAGATATATATATATAGTTTTCCGCTGTGTAGTTTTCTCCGAGTTGTTTCTTGTACTGTATTGAGTTGTATAACTAGACAGGTGTTTATAACTGTCTAGTATGTGATGTATTTCTGTATAACTCTGATAGTTGTTGTAAACTATGTAATGTTTATGTTATTAATATAATTTATTCGTTCCGCTGTTTAGATTCTGATGTTGTTTCTTTCTTCTCTTCTTTCTATTCTCTTTTCTATCCCTTTCTTTCTTAAATATGATGCGATTTTTTTTGGGTAAGAAAGTCCGGTCGTCACATTTGGTATCAGAGCATTAGGTTGAGTGAATACCTAGGCTCTGTAGTAGTGTCTATCTTGAGAGAGCGTATTTGTAATTTTTGTATATAACTATATATAAATATATTTATTTCTACCTATCTTTTGGGTTACCTGTTCAGGTTTTCCAATATAAGTTATAAGGGTAGATGGAGTAGTAGTGTGTGTAATACAACTATCATTTGTTGGAGTTTGAATGTTTGAGGTTGGAAGTGTATTTGTCGAGACTGTAGACCTAATACCGTCTCGAGTGAGTTCTGTAGTGATGAAGGATTTCATCAATCTCTGAAAGAAACATGTTAAGGTTCGGAGTCTATTTTTGGAGTTGGATGAGGAGTGTTTGGATCTATCGGTTGAGCAGAAGTGAGTAATGTATTTTGATACCTCAGGGAATAGTAGCTGCGTGATGAGATGCAGTGACTATGTATGTTCCCGAAGATGTTTTCTTTGGAACAAGTTAAGGAGGTGAGTCTGCTTCAGTGCTGTGGCTGTGTTCAGCTGGTGTTTCTGTTTGCTTTGAGGGTTGAGTTTCTCAAAGAGCTTTGGATTAGGAGTCTTTGGCATCTGTGGCAGCAGTGCAGCTTGGAGTGTTCTCAGGGTTGGCAAGAGATGTTATGGCTTAGCATTTTTTCTGAAGTGGAGTTCAGAAGCAGTTGAGTGGACCCATTTCTTCGATGGTTTGGCTAGTTAAGTGTAAGTTGTTCTGTTTGGTAAAGGGAGAACAGTTTTCCTTGGATCTGGTATAGGTGGATCACAGAAGTGACTTGTGATTGTTTGAGTGTTTTCTTGGGTTATCTGAGTTTTTCTGGATGTTTTAAGAGAAGCCAGAATTTTGTTCGCATCTGGAAGTTGAGTTTCCTTATCGACTGGAATTCCCGGAGTGGTACCAGTGGTTCAGCTTAGTTGAGAATGGTTCCAAGAGATTGAGTAGGTATAGCAGCTCAGAGTTTTGGAGGAACTTATGAATTTTTCTTATGGATCTATTGAACCATATCTTTGGGGCGTGTTGTTGAGTTGTGCTCGTGTTCTTCTTCAGCATTCTTTTCTACTTCGGATCAGAGTTGAGCAGCGGAAGCAGTTTGGGAAGTGTATCTGCTTTTCTTTTCTGGACAGAAGAGGTTGTTCTCTTCTGATGTATGAAGAGTAGGGTTGATCTTGAGGAGATCATGTTGTCGAGTTGATTGGTCTAGTTGTTTCTAGAAGCATCAGCAAGGGATGAGCCGATCAGTAAGGTTGCAGACAGCTCAGGATCGTCTGAAGAGTTTTGTGGATTTGAGACGAAGGAATTTGGATTCTGAAGTCGAAGATTTGATTTTGGATAAGTTTTCTCCGATCGAAAAGGAGCTATAAGATTGGGTAAGCCTGAGAAGCTAGCTCTGAAGTGTTTTGGATCTTTTCTGTATTCTTAGAAGAATAAGTGATTGATCTACAGGATTTAATTACCAGTTTGGATAGCTGGGATTCGATGAGTTTCACGTATCTCTGAGGGAGTACGTGTATGATCTATCTCTAATTGTGGAACCAGCAGTTCTACAGTTTTGGTTGTTGAGTCAGACTCGTATGTAGTCTGATATCTTGTCTAGTGTTATAGATATAGATGAATAGAAGCTTTGTAGCTTCATAGTAGTGATAGTTTGGATTCTCTAGAGCGAGTATCCCAGTATATATATATATATATATATATATATATATATATATATATATATATATATATATATATATATACTTGGGGAAACTCGATGAAATTTTATCCAGAATTTGTCTGGATAATTAGATTTGTTTGATTGGTTGAATTTGTTGTTTTGATTGTTAGCATATGTTTGATATATTCTTGTGTTTTAAAATAAATCTTTGATAAGATTATTAAATTATCTTTGTTTTAAATTTCGGGGACGAAATTCTTTTAAGGGGAAAGGATTGTAATATCCCGAAATTTTTAACAATATCAATTTAATAATATGTATTAAAAATGAAATTGATATTGATATTTTTGTTATTAATAATTCAGATTGATCAATAATCTTCTTCAATAATTATTTAATGGGTTATTTTATCTTTTAAAAATAATAAATTGATTTCTATTTACAATACAAATATATGGTTTATATTTTAAATAGATTAGCATTGTTATAATTTTAATAAGTAAAGCATATTTTCTAGTTTTAATATTTGTAGTAATTTGGAAAATTTGTTTTTATTTAATATAACCTTTTCAAAGTTATTGAATAAATGATTTTGGTTTAAACTTAACAAGTGAATCATGTTTTTGAAATTCTAATATATACATTTTAATTTGGAAATTTTAATACAAATTAGTATTGAGTTTTTAAAACTATTTAATAAATAAATATATGATTTTAAATTTGATAAGAAAAATATTAAATGTTTAATTTAAATTGGCTTAAGTTTTAATTTTAGAATGAATTAATAAAAAGTTTTTTGGATTAATAAAATAGATAATTTATTAATAAAAATACAAATTCTTTTAAAATGATTTTAATTTAATAATAAGTTATTCATAAAAACAATATAAATAGTGTATTGTCTTTATAAATAGATCTTGAATAAAATTTGCAATTGTTATTTCAAATTGAGTTTATATACATAACTTGATTTGAAAGTAATTGATTTTGAATTTAATTTGAATTTAAAATTCCAAAGTATAAATCTTAATTGTTTTAATTTCTATATGTATAAGTTTATTTATAACCATGGTTTGTTTTTATTTCTTTTGTAAATTTATATACATATTCAAATATAAACTAACAAATTAAAATTAGGCTTAATACACACATTAGTTTGTAAATCAAGTACTAATTATTTTAAAGAGACAAGTGTTGCATTTTTAGGGATTAATTTAACAAGTATTAAAAATTTAACATAACAAATTGACAAGTGTTGAATAAATTTTTACAAGTGTAAATTTTAGTTTTAATTTTTCTTTTATTTGATTAAATCTGAAATTCATTTATATAAGCTTGCAATTCTTTCATACTTTGTTTTTTTCATTTCCTTAATCAAAAAGAAAAGATCAAAACTCATCTTCAAAATTCTAAAATCAGTAACACCTCTTCAAAATTCTGCATATTCAAATCTGCATGTTCAAATCTAAATAAGAAAACCCCAAAAACCATGCTCAAATCTGCATTCACAAATTCCTCTTTATCAAAAAGCCTGCATTCTATTTTTTAAGCTTGGAGATGAACCAATCTGTCTGCACTTTATCTCTGCACAACCTCAATTTGAAGCTGGTTCAAATGCATCTGCATGCAAGTGATTATAGGTAGGAAACATGAGCATTCAAATTTCAACAGGGCTTGCAACTAAATTTTTAAAACAAAGATCATGCCTTCATTTTTTCTGCAAATTTCAAAAAGAGGGAATCAGGCTCTGCATCTTTTAAAATAAAAAAGGTGAGTAACTTCCTTTTAAAATGCTTAAGTATATTTCTATATGGTTACTTGATTTATGCCTGAAGATAATCATGTGTTTGTGTTTATTTATTTTTGAAATTGGTGTACATGAGAAATATGATATCTGCATATTGTTAAAGACCTGTAGACACCTCTGTTTAATTTCCTAGTTCAAGTTTGATTTTTTATATTTCCTTATCTCTTGATCTAGGCTTTGATAAGATCTAAGTTACAAATGAAATATGATTGTTATATCATAAATGTTAGTTTAAAGATTTTGGTTAATTAAAATAACTTAGTATTGTTTTGGAAAAAAATAAAACATAGTGAAATCTTAAATTAAGTCAAATGTAAGTTGTCATGATTTATAGATTCAGCATTATAAATCAAATATCTAAACTGGAACTTGATTTTTAAACCAAGTATTAGGATTTTTAGGTGTAAGATTAAGTTGCAGTTTGTTCTTGAACTAAAAAATGGATTTCAATCAAATGCTGGTGATCTATGACCTGTGAAAGTTTGGGGTTTTTCTGGTTAGTAGATAAGTGTTAAGTGATTCTTAGAAAAATCAGAAATGTGATTAAAATTGGTTAGATTTGATGCAGTTTTGAATTTCAGTGTTAAACCCTAGTTTTGATGGGTTATAAAAGTTGGGTCATTTCGATCTTAAGGTTGGATCGAGTGCTATGATAATTGGGAAATGGGTAGTTGGTGTTTAGAAGAGTTCGAGGCCGGAGTGGGTGGACCTCAGGTGGTCGGAGCGACGTATATTCGCCGTTGACAGGTTTTGACAGAAAACCTGATTTTCTGTTCCAGGTTTTGAATTGGGGGTTGAATATGTTTTCGTGAGTGGTAGCTTGTTTTGGATGTTCGTGATGTGTTGTAGGATGGGATTCTGATGTGTAGTGATCATCCATGGCGACCAATGATGGCCGGAGTCACCGTGCATATGCACGGCGATGAGTTACTGGTGATGTTTGGTTTAGCAGAGAAGTGTCTCGGGTAAATCATTGTTTGACTCGAAGTTGTTGAGCAATAGTCTTGGGGGAAAATGGGTTTTACCTCGAAGTATATTTGGGTGTTCTCGGGTATTCTTAGTTTACAGGTTTTAACAGTAAACCTGTACTGTGTATTTGAAAATTTTAAAACAGAAGTTTTTTTTTTTATGTAAAGGAAGTTTTAAACCTAGTTTTAAATATAAGTTTGAAAAATTAAAATTCAAGTTAGTTTTAAATCTCAGTTTTTAATAAATAATCATATAAAGTTTTTTTAACTTAAACTTGTTAATCTACTTTATAAATATGAGTAGTTTCTAATTTTAAATCTGAAGTTTTTAAAAATATGAGCAAGATTTATAGTTGAATTTAAATATGGGAATCAAATATGAATTTCAGTCTTAAAATTTAAAGAAGATTTAAATTTGAAAGATTTAAACAATGTAAATTGAAATTTATTGAAATTTTGAAATGAATTTAGTAATTTCATTTCTAAGACAAACACTTGTTTGTCTTGAAATTTTTAAAAGGGTTTTAAATTGTTTAAACTTTGATTAAGTTTAAATTTATTCATTTTAAATTTTGTATTGAAATGAAATTTAAAAGTAAGTTCAAAAGTACTTTGTTTAAAATAAATTTGTTTTTAAAACATAATTTAGAAATGGTTTTATCTTAAATTTAAGTTAGGGATTAATGTTTTAGAATTGAATTTAATTGATAAGGTAATTAAGATTAATTAATTAATTTAATTAATTAATTGAATTTGGAACAATTAAAATTGATTAATGATTAATCAATTTATATTTAAGATCATAAATTATATTTTTAAATAAATGATTAGTGAATTGTTAATTATGTAATTAAGTTTTAAATTAAGGTTAATCAATTTAAATAATTAGACTTTAATTAATGCATAATTAAAGATAATTTAATTTGTAATTAATCTAAATTTATTACTTAATAAAAATAATTAGAGATTGGTTAATGAAGGTCATTAACCAGGATTATTTAATAATTAATTAATGTGGTTAATTTGCTATAATTAATTAGATTAATTAATTTAATAATAATCATTTGTGAACGGTTTGAGTTAAATTACTTAATGAAGTAATAAATAAATAAATTACATAAGGTAATTAAGTTAAATGTGATTGTTTATTTTAATTAATTAAGTTTAATTAATTTTAAACACTTGGATTTTAAAGATAATTACTGTATGTAATTAATGATTTGGAAATTACCTAGTTAAGTAATTGATTAATAATTACAAGTTGTAATTAAGAGGAGATGTTTAAGAATGAAGTAATCTGAATTAAATTACTTAGAAATTAATCAAGGGATTGATTAAGAAATTAATTAAGGGATAATTAATTTTGGTTTAATAAGGTAATTAAGTTAGTTAATTACTAAATGTAATTAATCTGTGATGATTAATAATTATAAGTTAATTGCTTAAGGTAATTAATTTAGGAAGATAATTAATTAAGTATAATTAAAGGTTATTAACTATTATAATTAATGATGTAATTAAATTTAATTAATTAAAATTAATTAATCAATGATAAGAGATTAAAGGTAATTAATTAATATAATTAATTAAGGATTAAGGTAATTAATTATGATTAATTAATTAATTGAAGTAATTAAATGTTAATTACTGTTTGGTTGAGAATAATTAATTTGTGAAATTAATTAAGTATAATTACATGAATGTAATTAAGGATAATTAATCAAGAGTGATTAATTTAGGTGATAAATAATGAAGGATTAATTAGTTGATCGTAATCAATTAAATGGTTGAGTAAGCAAGATTTATATTTGTGAAGTAATTAATTTAAATTAATTAAAGATGAAGTAATTAATTTAATTCACTTTAAATTAATTAGTGATGGAGATAGTTAATTTAATTCATTTAAGTTAATTATATTGTGATGAGTAAATCTTTGCTTATGTATGAATGGATGACATTGATTGTCTTGGATGCTTTGTGATCTCAATAATGAGATAAGAAATGTTGTGTGGTATGAATGCTTGGTTGCATTGTGATGATAACATAGATTACCTATTGTGATGGTAATATATGGATTATCTATTTTGATATTGATAATGTGGATTACCTATTTTTTGATAATGTTGATTATCAACTGTGATTTGTGAGTTATCTATCTGTGTGTATATAGATACTGTATTGAATGGTTTTAAACCTTAAAACAACTTGGACCTAAAAGACATGCTTTGGATTTCGATGAGACTGGGATCGAGTTTCCATATTTGGATATCCGAAAACCACATCGATCCAAATTAAACGTTTGGTCGTGAATCAAAGTGGAGCTTTGTGAAGACTCGAGGTGTAAGGACTATACGTCAGTATAACTCTATGGGTGATTCCGTAATGAGTTTGACGGGATAGTACTTATATGTTCGAAATGGTGATTCAAGTGCAAGGGTTATCGCTGTTAACTCTGAGGGTGATCCCAAAACGAGTGTAACGAGATAATGCCTTCGGTTTCGTTCGAACCAGGAACGAACTTGTATGGATTGAATTCTTTCAAAACATCGTCAGGTGGACGATGAGCATTCTAAGTGATATGTCCTATGAAAGTAATCGTAACCTCAAGTCTCATCAACCGGGAATGGCTAAAACATGGGAGGTGCAGTAAGGCTTCGTGGGTAGCCCCCACTGGAGAGCGAGATTTACCCCTGTCTAGAAGTCCCTTTATATTCGGCTGTGTGGGTGGTTGCTAGCTACAACCACGGGGTTGTCTTGTTCGGAACTGTTCAGTAAGGAATGGGTCTGGCCTTGTGTTGTAGGGGAGTTAGGGTGGCTCCTCGGTGCGTTGATCTAGGCCACGTACTATGACGGGCGATACCCCAGTAGCCCTGCCATTGTATGGAATCCAAAATCCAATAAGTACCAACGGTTTTGATTGTATCACCCACTTTTGTGGCTAGTAGCTGGAATTTAATAAATGTAACAATTTTGGTTATTTCTTATTTATTTGAATACCCTAGACCTATTATAATATCATTGGATTTCCTATCAAATGTTTTGGTTAGCGTAAGGTAAAAAAAAATTCCATGTTTATGTATGGGAAGTCTTACGTGATACCTTTCTTTTCAAAAGATTTTAAAAGTTAAGCAACCTTAACCTGTTACTCACACCAGACCCATGTCTGACCCCGGAGTTTATTCTGTTTTTCTTAAACTCTTGGGTACTCAAATTTTTACGAGTAGCCAAGGGATTCAGGTTAGCTTTGACGAATTGTGGAGGAGCAATGGAGCAGGAGGCTTCTGCTTATATATATATATATATATATATATATATATATATATATATATAGTTCTCCGCTGTGTAGTTTTCTCCGAGTTGTTTCTTGTACTGTATTGAGTTGTATAACTAGACAGGTGTTTATAACTGTCTAGTATGTGATGTATTTTTGTGTAACTCTGATAGTTGTTGTAAACTATGTAATGTTATGTTATTAATACGAGTATATATGCACGTCCAGGTGGACCTGCATTTAACCATTGAGCCATAATTTTATAGCATGGCTATTAAAATATAGTGATAATAAAATCAGCACAATGATTGTTTTCCACATCAACACTTTCAAATATAGCTAAAATATATTTGAATTGCCTCATCAATTGGTTCGATGTACATGAACAGTAAGATCCGTGCGATAGCAAATAAACAAAAATGTTCAATGTACCCTTTTGATTTAAACCAATTATTTTGTCAAACTGTTTTGTACATGAATTTTGTGAAAGCGTAATAATAATGCTTCTCAACTCTAATGTTTATTTAAAGTTTTGCTTTTTCTGCAATAGAAACATCATGTGAAAGAATATAGCAACATTTTTTGTATACACAATTTCTAGCCATTTCCAACATCCAACCATTATGTTCTATAAACTACTTTGCGTTCTCCTTAGAAAAATGTCAGCTACAATGAAATGCTTTACAACCTAGAACTAAAACCAAATTCGTTACTACTAATTTTGATCAAATTAGTCAGAAAATTCTGATTAGAAATATGCCAAGTAGATCAATAAACTTGATTGTAACCTACAACAACTAATCTCAAATTAGTTGCTAAACAGGTTTACTAATAATAAAAAAATATCAAATTGTACTTGTTCTACCTTAATCAGATTATTTACTGTTGAATATATTTTTCAAATTATTTATTACTGAATACATTTGTTAATTCAGATTATTTGTGGAAATTTGATCAAGGCGCTTAAGAAAAAATTGATTAAATTTTATTTTTGCAACAAAAAGGAGCATTCCAGCTTAAAGATGAGCTTTAGCCTCTGAAAAATAAATAACTACGCTTGAACTATTGCTGAAGACACTGTTGACAACACCATATATGGCTGAAACAATAAGACAATAATAACATACATGTCATGTCATGCCAAACTTTTATATTCCACATAAATTATGATAATTTGTATGCTCAATGTTTTATTCATTTTTTGGAAAATATTATTAAAGAGGTAAAAATGATTATCTAGCAAAAAGCATTAGCATCTTAGCTTCCATAAGTGGAAACATTTACTTATGTGAATGGATACTGACATCCAAATTAAGGCACCAATTCCATAAAACATGGTAAAGTATTGGTTACGACGGTGGTTTTGAACTTATCATGTATTTATAAGAACTTACTTAGACTGTATAAATAGTGTAAAAGCTTTATAAAGAAGGTATAACCCATCAACATGAAAAACTTACATGCCCAAGGGAAAACTATTTTGGTCTATGACCGTACATCCCCAAGTAACTAAGATGTGGCAACATTGCAGGTTGAAACTAAGGAGCATTTCAACAAAGTTATTCAATTTCATAACCTCTTTAACAATGGATGTTGTGTGTGCGTGTGTGTTTTAATGTGAATATAACCCCTTTGGACTCCTTATATTTTTCTTAAAGCTTAACAAAATTCTTGCTGCCAACCCATATGTCAATATGATGCAGTTCATGACAGCGATAAGATGTGGACAACATTTATGAATCATACATGCCTCAAATATACTGTTCATAGTGTACGAAGCTACCATTACTATGATAGTAAGGAGATCTATGTGTGGCCTGAAAACATGAAACATGAATGATTATCGTCATCAAGGAGGATGAGCAATTGATGTAGAAGCACTCACTGAGATTCTTGGATGTGAACAAATATTCATCATTACATAAAACAGACTAACATTATTTGCTGTAAATGAAATAAACTCAATTTGCACGATAGGAAAAAATAGAAAAAAACCACTAACGCTATAAAAAACAGCAAAAAACATGTCTAGCTCAGAAACCCTGTTATTCAAATGAAAATCGATCAACTCGGAGAAGAAAAATAATAAAAGTAGTTTGATTCCAACTGTACGATATAAGAAACGTATGTAATCACAGTAAAATAGCTCACTAGTCAGCATTTTGTATTCCGGATCTGTAACAAATCCAAGATTATACACAATCACTGTAACTAAATTAAACTTGATGTCGAATGTGTTGTTCTTTCCATTATTATGTAGTGTCTGTAGCTTTAGTAGGTCCAACCTTTTCTTGGTGTGGATTTTGATGTTTGCCCTTGAAGTTGAACCATGTTGCTTTGTGTATGCACCTGTGAATTGGAAAAATATCAGCTCATAATCTATTTAGTATGTCAACTGATGCCTTAAAAGTTTGGAACATATGTCCGTACCAATTACCAGTTTTACACACCAGTGATAGTTTTAAACCCTCATGTCAATGTAATAGTTGGAACAGTAAATTATTTAGTTAATTAAATTAACTTATCATACCAGCTTAGTTCTAAGTAGATTGGAAAATGCGAGTAAGGAAACCAACAGGAAGTCTTGTAAGCATAAAAACTCAAAAAGGATGAGAACGTTAAATTTACACAGAAAAATAATATATGCTGATGAGTGAACATATAAACAGCGGAGAAACAATGAATTGTAGGTGAAGTTGAAAAAAAAATAGTGCATATATTGGAAGCTATTTGTTGATATTCCAAAAATTCAACAATATCTATGTTAAAATTTAAGTCAATTTTTGGCAGAATAATTGTATGTCTAAAATATGCACTTTAGGTCGAACATAGGTAAATAAAAGATGAACAGGGTAGAATAATTTCAGCAAAAAATCCATAACAGCATATCAAGAATATTCGTGGGAATAGTCAATTTAGATGGTGATTAACTTGGTAATATTAGATACGGTAATAGACCAATAAGCGATTTGAATCATTTCGCACGTACAAAATTGTAATCATTGTGTTTAATTAAATTACCGCACATTTCATATTAGTAATAAACTAATTGAAATATTTCAAATTAGTGGATCGGTAAAAAGTAGTACTGTCATATAAATCAGCAGTCAAGAACAAAGTACCATTCAAACATATTTCATTCATATGGAAACTCGGCTTTTCATCTTTAAAAAAACATTTGAAATCGTGCTAGTGCAAATTCTTTAAAAATAACATTAGTGCGATTTCAAATCACGTGAGTATAAAAATCGAACATAGTGACAACGTGATTTTTTACATTTTTAGCATATATCGAAAGAGTATGTTTTTGTGATTACTTCAAAAAAGTGAGCTGGATTGAAAAGAAAATCCTATAAACAAATTTAATGGTAAAGAAAAATCTCAATCATGTAATGCAATGGTCGATCAGTATGTGTTATAAGATCTCTGTATACTTCCTTAATATGCTTACGGACAATGTCCACTTCAATTGGGACAATAAACCTTGTTGAAAAAAACACAAATATGAATCAGTTCCCACACTTTTTGTCCGAATCAAGTGAATATAACTCAAAAAGGACCAAGCATACATTTAATCTCTCTTTCCTGGCACACTTACTTTCTTCTACATTGACATGGTCAATAATATGAACACCTAGGGCCTTCAACGAAATATCATCTAAGTATATATGAAATCCTTAGTAGAACCACTTGATATGTTGAATGAAAATAGAGTAACCTTCAAGACTATATGTAGAAAAAAAATGTAGAGTAGTGATCAACCTTAGTCTTCAGATTTGATATACTTTGCTCACCCAATCATTCATACACTCCCGAGTGTCAAGTTACTGGACTCTCTATTTATACCTATAACCAATATATGAAAAAGATCATGATTTTTTTATAGCACTTCTCTCTATGTAGTAAAATGAATATTTTCAATTTTCATCCATACATAATAAAAGTTGGTTTAGAAAGATTTGCTAGATGTCAGTTTTTATTCAGGTATATTTCCTAATTATTACAATTATCATAAAGCATCTGCAAATAAGTTTGTTTATAGTAAACTGACTCAAATTAAAGTTATTATCATATCAACATCTAAACTTAATTATGCATACTACAGTTGATTTTTTGATTATTTTAGAGATGCACAATTATATTAAAATATGAAACTTATGTACAATTATTAAATAAATTGATATTATGTATGTAACTTTTTTATAAATATAACGGAAGTTATTAAAAAAATTATGGAAAATCAGACTCATATAACACAAATGGTTACTCCCAAATTACATATCTTAAGTTTACGACGGAAGCAATGCACCTGTATGCAGAACTATATTGTCAAATCAATGGATTTTCTAATTTTATTCTTCATAAATATATCTAAACATCAAAGCAACTGGTTGGGGAGTGCAATCCTTAGACTTCTTTTTGGTATCAAGATAATAGGGTCTTTTTACGCACAGTTGCACATTGCATTAGAAATTTAAGACCGTATAGATGCAAAACCCTTATGTATGCATGCCCTTGTAGGCCTGCATTTACTTGTTTGGGTATGTGTATGCTATTGTTTTTAATGAGCGCATTCTTTTCTTCGTTACAATCTATTTGATAATACTGTATTCACCCATTATTGATTTAAATGTTCATTACTTTTCTTAGCTCAATATTTCAATGTCCCAATCGGCTTTTCACTCACTTTCTTGGTTTTTTTCTTTGGATCAAATATCTTGCTAAATCTCCGTCATTCGCCTCTTCCACAAAGAACATGGAGAGCTAGACTTAGACAATTGATATATTTATTACTTAATTGCTTGCTTCTATATTTGTTCAGTGAATGCATTTAAAAGTAGATGTATCCACTGTTCACCCAAATTTAACATTATTCGATGCATAACTTAGAATTTTCATAATGATTCAAGTACTGATTTGTAGACATGTAGAGTAGAAGATTTGTAGATCATTAAAAACAAAATTATTCTTTTATGCTAACTAATATTCTATGTTGAAAACAAAGATAGAATAAATTTGATTTCCTATCACTAATATCAATAAGATGCATTAACTCACAATCTTATCACCTATCGACAATATGGCAATATATATCATTTTCTGACCTGATGTATATTTGTTATAAATTATAAACATATGATAAAGTCTTTAGCACTGTTTGTTTACCTCATTAGGCAGTTGTCCTATCTTCTTCTTTGCCTTCAGGGACTCCACCAGTCTACACTTAAACATTAATGGTTAACACCTATAAATATGTTCGGCATATATTAGTGACATTTACTAAAATTATAGTGATTTTGGATAGGTTGTCACCATACACTTAAACTATTAGAGCTATAAAAAAGTCTCCGCATTCTTGAATAAATTACCATAATGTTACAAACATAGAAAAGTATATTTCATACATACATATATATACATATATACATATACATACATACATATACATAACGTTACAAACATAGAAAAGTAAATTGTCATCTTTCATCCATATATATACATACATACATACATACATACATATACATATACATACACACACACACACACACACACACACATATATATATATATATACATATACATACATATATATACACTATTAATAATAATAACTTACAACTGCAGTAACCAAAATAGGACCAATCATCTTTGCAGCCCATTACAAAATGCTATATATGCTATTAATAATAACAACTTACAACCTGAATAACCAAAACAGTACCGATCATCTTTGCAGCTCACCACAAAATACTAATCTTGGAACAATAAGAAAAAACATCTTTAGTACACATGAAAAACGAAAGTCAAAAAGGCAAAATAAAGGCAAGTACCAACCCATGAAGATTGATCTTTAGTCTCTGATTCTTTCCCAGTTTCATAGATTGTGGATACCTTTCACATTTGACATCATCAGTAGGTGCATCTTTGCTCCACATAAAAACCGAAAGTCAAAAAGCAAAATAAAAGTAAGTACCAACTTATGAAGATTGATCTTGAATCTCTGATTATTTCTAAGTGTGCATAGATTGTGAATAGCTTTCATATTTAACTTCATCAATAGGTGCATAGAGTTCAAGTATTGTCATTTCTTTAGCAGGACATGCAACACTCCTATGTTTTGTTTATAGTCCCCACTTTTAGGTGCATAGAGTTCAAGTACTGTCCCCACTTCTAGGTGCATAGAGTTCAAGTACTGTCATTTCTTTAGCAATGAATTATCTCTAGCTCTATTAGAAAGTAGTCACATATTTCATAACCAACTTAGGCTATGTAGAAATTCAACACAATATATATTTATCATTAATTCTTCTATGGTAATATGCATAGATTTCAAGTAATGGCATGCGCTTTGCGCGTGAATTATTTTTCTTATAAATCGTATATATTTAAATTTGAAATAAAAAATAATTTTTTATTTCAAATGATACTAAGATTTGTATGTTTGTAGAGAAGTATTTTGAATTTCAAAGAAAGTTTAATTTTATATCCTAATTTTGGAAGCGTTTTGAATTTGTAAAGTATGATTAATTATTAGATCCTACTTTTAGGGGTGTTTGAATTTTTATTTCTATTATTAATTACTAAAGAATGAATTTAATTTTATATTGATTTAAATTTTTATATTTGTTATTAATTGGTAAAAAATGACTTTGAAAAAAGTTTATTCGTAAGATCCTATTTCTAGGTGATAATAAGACAAGTACATTTTGAATTGTTAAAAAAATTAACCGTTGGATCCTACTTTTATGCAATAGTAATATTTAATAATATTTGAAGAGGGACATTTTTGGTAGTTCGCGTTGATACCACAAAAATGTGACACCAAAGGTATTACAACTATTATTAAAGATAAATCATGCAAAAACAAGTGTTAGAGAATGAATAAATGGTTGATATAGATTTAGATGAAGAACCGTGAGTATTTTCTCAAAGTTATTTTTGTACTCTTTGAGTGGAGTTCTAAGGCAATCCAACATGGGTGGGCAGTTTTTCTTTCAAGCATTTTCATTAAGTAAATGAATATTAGGGTAGCATTTTGATTAAATTCTTTTTAGCAACATGGCTTATTAATAGCAGATGCAGCGGTTATGTGAAAGCCTATGAGGAACTGAGAAAAGTCTTTAAAACCAAATTTGTTTTGTACTTTCATAGAAAACAATCAAAAGCTTGTTAAAAGTCTATCAAAGTTCATATCTATAATTTGGTTGGCTATTTTTTTGCAACGATATCACAAATTTGATATTTAAAGACATATCCTAATAGGTTGAGTTAATAACAAACAATATATATGTACATTATTCAATCTCCACTACACAACGAAATTGTTAGTTAGACTTGATTTAACACTTATATCAAAATCAAGAATAAATATGTATATTGAAAGCATGGATACTTAAAAAAATAGAATACTGTATGAAAATTTGTTCGGTGTGAGGATGCACCATTGAGAAAGAAAAATGCAGATCGTATTTATAAATCGGGTCATGGGTTTAGAAATCAGGTCATGGTTGAATTTCAATATTGAAGCAACAACTGCCCAATCGATTAGCACTTGGTGATTAGGATTACGGTCAGGTTTAGTTTACAATTTAAATAATAATTTTCATTCGCCGCCTAATCTTTCATGCACACATATTGAATAATAAGAGGGTTGAACATATGATAAATACTATTCAAAAGGTAAACAAATCATTCTTTATTGCAATTGCCACCAGAAATCCATTGAATGCAACACTTAAATTCAAATCAAGAATCAATGGGTAAATTGAAATAAAAGATAGTAATACTACCTGAAATCTCATCAGGTCGAAATTCCTCTGCAGAGAAAAAGAATTGTTGTCACAATAAATGTCGACTTCCTCAAATTTGGAGCCGTGATGCTGTGAATCTGGTTTGCTCGACGTTGTCGGTGATTTTTTAAATTGTGGTTATGCTTGGTTGTTTAAGATCTGGAGTTTATACCGCTTCTGATAGGATAGGAAGTGGTTAGTCAGTATCACGGTTGAAGTTCGGCAACGGAGGAGTTGTGGATGTGAGATTTCAACTTGAGCTCGGCGGTGAAGTAGTTGTGGATGTGAGATTTCGGCTCGAGCTCGGCGGTGGAGGAGTTGTGGATGTGAGATTTCGTCTCGAGCTCGGAAATCGAGGAGTTATGGATGATGAGAGGATTCGATGCAGAATGAATGCATGGGGGAGATAGGGAAGAAAGGATGGAAGAGGTTGGATCTGAGAATGATTTAGGGTTGGGTGGGAAGCACCGATGAGGGATTTTCAGCCAGGGGTATTTTTGGCATTTCATAAAGACACGGTTGAAGATAGTTTATGGAAGTTTCATTATTAGTAGTAAAGATAATTTATTCTTTCCGCTGTTTAGATTCTGATGTTGTTTCTTTCTTCTCTTCTTTCTATTCACTTTTCTATCCCTTTCTTTCTTAAAAATGATGCGATTTTTTGTGGTAAGAAAGTCGGGCCATCACACATAAATATTAAATAGACATAACATTTTATATATTAAGATCATGAGAATCTAATAGGGAAGTTCAAATAAAATTAGAAATGTGGAAGAAGTTTTAAATAGTGAAACAAACAAGCATAAGAATAGATAATGGAAAAATAGTAAAAAGATAACTGAAATAAAATGCTAATTGTACTGATTATGTGAGTGAGATAAGCCCATATAATTCTCGTAGTATTCCCAATAAGATTATGGATCCTGCTTGTATGTGCTCGGCCATTGTGTCTGGTCATTGTATTCCTCATCTTCTTGAATTAAGAGGCCTTGAAGTGCCATGTACAATTGTCGATTGAAATGCGGAGTTTCAGACACCTACATGTCATCACTATCTTCTTCTTCTTCCTTATGTTATTCTTGCGTACAAGTCTTCTCTCTGTCACCTCTAGTATGAGACGTACTTTCGAGCAAAGCTTGAGAGCGATAAATTGGTGTTTGAGCTCGAGGTGGTGGTGTAGGTGAAGGCGAGGATGGTGAGCGAGAAGATGATCGACCATGTAATTTGCGATAACCTTCTCTGAAGTATAGACTACTTTGTCCAAAGTCTTTTCCATTTTTATCATCCTTGTCAAGAAAAAACATTCCAATCCAGTCATCTTTTTGTCTATGTCTTGATTGTTAGCTGTGATTATCTTTTGGTTTTTAAGTGCCAAATCACGAAGAGATTTGCTTTGCGTTGGTTCAACGCGAGCTTCTTGTATTTCAGAATCTAAATAATATTTGGTAGCATGACTAGAGGAAGTTGGTAGTTTTAAAGGATGAGGCAAGTAAGTTCTCTAAGAAGCATTCATGAGCTCTTGTTGATGCCGTTGTTTCGTCTATTGGTCGAAGGAGATGATAGGAGGTGGGGTTTTGGGAAGTTGCATCAAGGATAGATTTCTTGTACCACTATTTTTGATCGGATTTCTTCGTATAATGATAAGTATGAAGGAACTCTAAGATCTTGCAAGATACGCATTATATACGGAGCATATACAATTTATCGACAATGCTGAGTCCAAAACCTTTAACTTGGCCATGAACAGATTTTCCCAATTTACTGGAGATGACCAAATATTGCATATAAAGCTCGATGGTCATTGGGATAAATTTTCTTAGGCTACCTAGATGTTGAATGATTGTGTTGATTATCATTCTATTTAGTAGTCTAGCACGTTGGTGTAGGTAAATGGATTTTCTTTGGGGAATCCTATCTTCCAATATTTGATGGGTAACTTCATCTCTGGGTAAAAGACTATGATCGGGTATATCCGTTAAGTCGATTCCCTCATAAGAACATCCTAGTATATGGCCAACCGTATATACATTAATTTTGATTTCTTTTCCATAAACACTTGACTGCAACCATTCATCCTCATTTTTCGAATTCCAAATTTCCACACTAAATATATTGGAGTAGAAAAGGTAAATAGCTAGAGGATCGATAATTACCATGTTTTCATCATAGCTAATTAGGTTGTAGCAACCGACATCAATAGTTAATCCTAGAATTTCGTATTTTATTACATTTCCAAGGTGATAGAAGGGTCCAGAATGGATTTTCTTCTTAGAAAGCACCTCAAATCAATTGATGGCAGTGGGATTGTTGTAAAGCCATTGGTTTATATGAGGTTGTGTAACTGGGGTTTGAGAGGAGGAGGAAGATTGTCCTTGTTTTTGCTTTTCAGAAATGGTCGTTTTCTTGGGAGCCATTGATTGATGAATTTGAATGCTACGGAGGCTAGGATTTTAGAAATAGGGAATTGAAATGGAGGTAAAAGTGAAGAATATGGTAATTTCATTTATATATGGCTGCTAAAATTGTATGGCCTGAGCAGCGACGGACGCATGTGGGGAAGTCACAGACGTTTGTGGTTTTGGCAAAAATAAACAGAAGGATTTGATAGATGTCTGTGACGGTTCCATAAACTTCTGTGGTTAAAGGAAAAAATTTCTCGTAACTTTTGACAGATGTCTGTGATATTTTCACAGACGTCTGTGATATGTATTTTCTAAAATATTGAAAAGAATTTAAATAGCAATGAAAGTTGATTGAAATTTTATTATAATAAAACAATATACATACCAAAAATTAAGAAATAAACTTAAACTTATATGACACATAACATAGATTTAGTTTTTGTCGGAGAATTTAGAATTGTTGATTCATTGTATATCACATGAATTTGGTTCAAATTTTGTGTCGTCAACTAATGGCATCAGCGGAGACCAACTCGGACGGGCTAGAGTGTCAATCCAAGCTTGGTTTGATGGTCCCAGTTTGCATAGATTTCTCGAAATAAATGTTATATGCTTTCGTAGGAGTTTCTTGTGATCGAGGAGATTTTTGATGTATGCAATTTTTTGTTGGTGGATGACCACAAATTGCTAGAATACATTATTGAATAAAATTTAGATAAGATCCTTGACGTCGTTGTTCATAATACATTTCACGTTGAACTCCCATCAGGTGAGACACGTTGATTGTAGATCAACTGAACGTTTGGCTTTTTTGCATTGGGATAAAAGTCAGTGTGATATGTTGATGATGCAACAATGTCTAGAGAGGCTGAACGAATCGATGTAGGAGTGGATTTAGTTGGTGAAACATAATTGCTATCTGATGAGGGAGATTTATAGTGGATAGTTGAATAGGTGAAATCGTGATCAGAAGACATTTTTGAGTATTATTTGTTTTAATAACTAGAGCAATCGCAACAAAGTTTCAAGATGGAATATGAGCTGATTTATAATATAACTTTTTCACTATTTTTAAGAAGTTGGTTGAGGAAAAGGAGTTTAACCATATAAATTTTCAGAGAGAGGCTTGGTTTATAAGCATGTTATTAGTTTAATTTTATGCGGTTATTATTAATCTAAGTCTATATGAGCTATTTCTATAAATTTAAGTGTACAAAAAATATTTCTAGAAATTTAGTTAATTGATTCATTGTACGAACAAATTCCTAGATCTTGTCTTAACTTAATAAAAATTAGTTCACTTAACGGATTAGTAAAAATATCAGCTATTTGATTTTCGGAGTTTATAAACTCTAGTGATATAATTCCTTTTTCCACACTATCTCTTAGAAAATGATGACGAATATCAATATATTTTGTTCGAAAATGGTTAACATGATTTTTTGATAAATTTATGGCACCAGTATTATCACAATGTATAGGAGATTTTGTTATATAGAAGAGTATGTTGCATATAGATTACTTATGCACATGCTAAAGCTGCTGAAATGTATTTGGCTTCACATGTCGAGAGCGAAACATAGTTTTGCTTTTTACTAAACCACGTGCTAACGACCGGCTAATAAAATGACATGCCCCACTTGTGCTTTTTCTATCCATCTTACAACCGCCGAAATCAGCATTATTATATGACACAAGTTCGAATGAGCTTCCTTTTGGATAAATGAGTCTGTAACCTCTAGTGTTTGTTAAATATCTTAAAATTTATTTTACCGCTCGATGGTGTGATTCTTTTGGCTGTGCTTGAAAAAGAGCACATAAACATACACTCATCATAACATTTGGTCTACTAGCTGTTAAGTATAACAGAGATCCTATCATATTTTGATATAATTTTGGTCGAAATCTTTTTCATTTTCATCTTTATCTAAATGTAGAGCAGTACTCATTAGCGTTGATTTGCTTGATATATTTTCCATTCCAATAGGTTTTGATAAATATTGATAGTATTTTTCTTAATTTATAAAAAATCCATTTTCTAATTGTCTTATTTTTAATCCTAAGAAATAATTTAATTCTCCCATATGTGACATTTCAAATCAACTTTTGCTATTTTAGAAAATTTAGTGCATAATTTTTCATTAGTGGATCCAAATATAATGTCGTCAATATATATTTGTACGGCAAAAATATTATTATTTTCTTGTTTTATGAACAAAGTGGAATCAATTTTACCAATTTGAAAACCAGAATTTGTAAGTGAGTTTTTAATCTTTCATACCAAGCACGAGGTTCTTGTTTTAATACATATAAGGCCTTTTTAAGTTCAAATACACGATTGGGATATTTTTCGTGAACAAATAAAGGAGGTTGTTCAACATACATTTTTTCTTTTATAAATCCGTTTAAAAATGCACTTTTTATATCCATTTGAAAAAGTGTAAAATTATGATGACATGCAAAAGCCAGTAATGTTCGTATTGCTTCGAGACGTGCTACAGGAGAAAATATTTCGTCATATCAGTTCCTTATTCTTGATTATCTCCTTGAGCTACTAATTGTGCTTTCTTCTACACAATATTTCCATTTTCATCTACTTTATTTTTAAAAACCTATTTTTTCCAGTTATAGATTGATAGACCGGTCTTGGTACAAGTTCCCAAACATTATTTCTTTCAAATTGATTAAGTTCTTCTTGCATTGAAATAATCCAAAAATCATCTTTTGATGTTTCTTTATAATTTTTCGGTCCAAATTTGATATAAATGCAACATGACTAATTTGATTTAACTGTTTTCTGATTGATACTCTTGTGTTTAAATCTCCAATAATATTATTGATAGGCTGGTCTCTTAATATTCAAGGTGATGATGTTATCATATTATAATTGTTGTTATTGACATTATTATTATTATTATCTTCATTTATAGGTATCCCATTTTTATTTATTAATTTTTCATCATCTTCATATTTATTTTCGTTAAAATTTTCGTCAAATGAGACGTGAAGATTTTCTTCTATAATATTTGTTCATTTATTAAAGACTCTATATGCTTTACTTCGATCTGAATTGCCATAAAAATTCCGTTATCCACTTTAGGATCAAATTTTCCTAGATTATCTTTAGTGTTTAATATGAAGCATTTTGATCCAAAAACACGAAAATATGATACTTTCGGTTTTTTGTAAAAAACTTATTTCGTAGCATGTGTTTTATTCATTAGTCTAAGTGTTACATGATTTAATACATAACAAGCAGTGGAAATGGCTTCAGCCCAAAATTTCTTTGGTAAGTTAATACTATTTAGTATAGTTCGTGCATATTCTCGTAAGGTTTGATTTTTCTTTCTACAACGTCATTTTGTTGTATGTTCAAGGAAACAAAAAATTATGATAATTTCTCTTTTTGTTACAAAACTTGATGAATGGTTCATTTTCAAATTCACCTCTGTAATCACTTCGTATATTTTTAATTTTTAAATTCATTAAATTATTTATTCATTTAGCAAAAAATTAAAATTTTCTAAAGTTTCACTTTTATTTTTTAAAAATAATGTATAAATATATGTTGAAAAATCATCAATAATTACAAAAAGGTATTTATTATGATTTATTGAATGTACTTGAGTTTTTCGAATAAATCTAGATTGAGTAATTCGAGAGGTTGTTTTATGGAAATTTCCTTTTTAGATTTAAAAGAGTTTTTCTTAAATTTTCCCAATTGATAAGCATCACATAAGTTTTTAAATTTGTAGTTGATTTTAGGTAATCCTCTTACTAATTCATTTTTAGCTTGTTTGTTGATATTCTTAAAATTTATGTGACAGAAACATTTGTGCCATAACCAAGGATCGTCATGATTAGTGGCCAAGCATAAATTTGTATTGTTTTTTACTTTCATGTTTTGAGACATATATTTTTCGATTTCTAAATCCTTCAAAAATTATATTTTTATTTTGATAAAAATATTACATTCATTTTTCTCAAAATCAATTTTAAACCCTTTTATCACATAATTGACTTATACATATAAGTTATGTTTTAAATTTTCTACTGATAAGACATTAGTGATTAAAGGAGAACTAGAAATACCAATAGTGATGACTTCTCCAATTCCATGACAAATCCCTTTGAGTTATCTCCAAATGTTACGGTGCTACCATCGATATAAGTTATATTTGATAACACATTTGCATTTCTAGTCATGTGATTAGAATAACCACTATTGATTATCCATTTCTCTTTATTTTTTATTTTGATGTTGGGTACCTGCAAAATAAGAAAATTTTAATTGGCACCCACCTTCTTTGATTAGGGTCCTACGTGCTTAGTGGATGTAGGTAACCATATCCATGTAGATTCGGTTCCCTTAGAAATGTAATTTTTGTTACATACAACTTTTTGTAAATATTCATCAATATATTTTTGTTTAATTAGTTTATTGTTTGTTTTTGGAATCCATATATTGACCATATTTGTATACGAATTCTTAACCTTAGTTTTTTAACTTTGGCTTTTTAAATTTTGTGCACAATGTGTTATATTGCTTTGGCCATTGTTTGTTTTTTAAACCAAATCCATTTCGATTTCCAGATGGTTTAGATATCGTAATAAAATTTTCCAAATTTTGTTTTCCTTTGTAGAATTTTTTCACATTATTTGTTATTTTTTCTAATTTACTTTTAAGATCACAAATTCGAAATTTCTAGAATATAAATTTGCTTGTATTTCTAGTTTTTCTTTCTCCAAATTAACTTTTTCTAACTTATAATTTTCTAAATCATTTAATAACTTGTCATTTTGAGATAATAGTGTTGTTGTCCTTCTGAATAATTTCTAGTTCTTCTTCGAAGATAATTTTTCCATCTTTTAATAATCAAAATTTTAAGTCTGATCTAGTTAACTTTCCTACATTTTCCTTATTTAATTTTTCTCTCCATATTTATCATCTAATTCAATCCATTAATTAATCAGAAGTAAGTTCAGGATGTACCTCATCAGTGATAGCTATAAAACACACATTTGCTTGTTCTGTGCCGCTTTCACTATCACTATCTGAAGAAGAAGACGAATCTTAATTATCCTATGTTACTTGAAAAGCTCCTTTCTTTTTCTTGAAATTCTCGAATTTGCTTTTCTTTTTATCGTTATTGAGCCGTGGACAGTCCTTCTTCTTGTGGTCAAATTTCTCACATTCATAGCATTTAATCAATGTTTGATTTGAAGGGATTGGTTTGCCGCCATTTTGAAATTTCGCCATCTTCTTGAACTTCATAAATTTATTGTAGTTTTTGGCAATAATGACAATCTCCTCCTCGTGTAAGTCTAAACCTTTGTTACTTGCTTGAATTGCAATGTTTTTCTTTTCATGATTTTGATCCTTTCAAGCCTGAAAGTTAGCGTCGTATGACATCAAATTTCTTTGTAGCCCTTCGACTTTAAGTTGAGAAAGATCATTAGCTTCTTAATGGCTAAAACTTTTCATTTCTAGTCATTTGTTAAAGAGTTTAAATTCACGTGACTAAATCGAAATCTGTGAATTTAACTCCAAGTGCAATGAAATCATGTTGAATTGTTTGAAATCTTGCATATATATCAATAATTGATTCACTTGTTTTTATTTTGAAAGATGAGAATTGGTTTTGTAAAATCAAAATTTTTGTTTGCTTGACTTTATTTGTACCTTCAAGTGTGACTTGAAAAGAGCGCCATATATCATATGCAATATTGTAGAGCATGACACGTGCAAACTCATTTTTGTCAAGTGAGCAAAATAATACATTTATAGCTTTGGCATTGTTAGATGCCTCTGCTTTTATGCATCAGTCCATATGCCAATATCAGCGTCAGGTGCTTCATATTTGTTTTGAGTTTCTTGCCATATTTCTAACTCATTTGCTTCCATAAAAATTCGGATGTGTATAGACCAACAAACATAAATAGATCCAGTAAATAGTGGAGGAAGAGCAGTTGATTAACCTTCTTGAAATGTACTTGCCATTTTAATGATTTCAATTACGTGTAACTGTACATTGAAATGAGATTGCTCTGATACCAATTGATAGTCTATAGGATCTTCATAAATAATGCAACTTATATATGTGTGTGCGTGTGTGTTCTAACTACGATAAGCAGAGTATAATAACTGAATGTAATATAAATATTAGAAACGATCGCACCAGATATTTTATACTTGTTTGGACCTCTCATCCTAATTCAATCTCGAAGCTCTGCTTTGGTATTTCCTTTAACCAACTAACCCTCGCTTCGTCAAAAGGAATAGGCTAATACAAAAGTATATCTCTGACAATCTTATGTTTCAAATAACACAGTTTTTGAATAATAGTACAAATCTTCCTATGATCTCCTTTGAGTATGTGAATGTGAATGCTTTGAGTTGTAGGCATTAACCAAAATTATATTTTGGTTATAATAGATTGAGAGTATGTGAGCAATGTCTACACAAGAAGGTGTTAAGAAAACGAGAGAGAAAAGACTCAATTAATAAAAGTTAGTTAAACTCTACATGTCAATCAAAGTAGTTTTTATAGATCCAAAAGGGTGCAGATGAAGAGTTGTTACAATTTGAGAAGATATATTCATTTTAATGGCTGCAACCTTTCGATGAAGGGTGATTTCTTTTCATCTCAAACAGAAGTGTCTTTTCAAAATTTATAGTATTTCATATGACAAACATCTATGGTAAAACCTTAGACGTCCGTGACTTTAAAAAATATTTACCCGAGAATTGTTGCAGTCGTCTATCGTTTTATCTCAGATGTTTATGAGTAGTACAATAAGTTTTCCAACTTAATTTCAATACATATGAAATAGTGTGTGATTGTGTATGCATATATACTAAAGGAGACCTTAACAATATTTTATCTAAGACTCTTTTACAGTAGAATAACCTTACTAACTGTACTATGCTCGATAGATCTTCGTTTCTCTTTGAGTCTCAATGTCTTCGAGCATGTGCCTTCGTGTAGCATATACCTATAATCTTGATAAAGCGTATGTGTGTGTGTGTATGATTGTATAGTTATTGTCACTGAAACATAAACAGGAGGTTCTCACATTTACATGACTTTCATGTTGATTGGCTGTTTTTCTGCTCATTATGTATACAAATTGATTTTTATTTTCAGGAAATCTTACTTGTTTCTTCGTATATTCTAACTTTCCGTTATTAAAATCAAACAGTTATCGATTTTTGTGTCATTTAAGTTCTAGGGCTAAGATATCTTCTCTCAAAGGTTATACGAATTTCATTCCCTTTCTTTTTTTTACTTACTCGAAAATTTTGACCTTCTCTTTTTTGGTGATTTTCTTCTCCTTCACAACACTTTGTAGCTCCTAGCTCATGACTTATCAAGACGTGTTAGTAATTTCTTTGTTTTATTCTCGTATTTTCTATGTCCCTTTGTTATTTTTAGTTGTATAATCAAACGTATCTACAAATTCATGGTGTTTAGGGAAATGCTTTTGTGTATCATCCATTTAGACTGAGGCATGGGTGATTTTGCTTTCTCTTCTTTTTACCTCTTTTTTCAATTTGACTGATGGGCAACGAGGGAGATAGATTGATTCATTATTATTATTAATTCTCTAATCCTTCATCATTATTATGATTATTTCTCTAACGTTACATAATTACTCTCTCTTAATCATGGATTAATCTTTTTACTACATCTACCTATCATTTTTTATTTTCTTCCCATTTCTCTTATTAGTTATTCATGGCTACTGATGGCCTTTTGTCTGTTTCAGGCCAACGTTCGGCCTCATTTTTACATTAACATCGGGAATTTGTGAAGAAGACCAAGCATAAGGGATCCTTGTTCATTTTGGATTGTGTGGTTACGCAAATAGGATTCCCACCCTATCAGATCACATTCACATAGCCTAAGAGGGTTTTATTTCGATAATTGCATCGCCTCCTTAAGGGTTGATAAAAGATTTCGACTTATCATCCATCCAATTATCCCCCATTTCTTATTATCTGATCACGACCACTATCATTTTGGATGCAAAGCATATAACTACTCCCACTTACCAAGAGTAGTTATTTTTTTATTCAATTCGTGAGAATTTGACATCAGGATGTAAATTATTTTAGTATGTCAGGGCTAAAACCCATTTTATCGATCTCTCCTCATAAAACTCTAAGATGGCTGACCAATTTTTATATATCTTAAATTGTGACAACTACATTCCCTCTTTAGAACTCCTGGTATATATATTATTTCCTACTATTTAACTTAAATTCTAACTTCTCTTACATATAGTGCCGACATTCAACCATCTTCCTCCTTTTACTCTCCTTTTCAAGCTACATGTCCTAGCAACTTCACTACGGTGAAGCGGGATTCGTTCCAATTGCTTAGACCTAGGATTCGTAGCCTTGACAAGGAAACCCATTAGCATTCTAATATCTTTACAGAGGCCTTACTACGTAGACATGGTTTTTGAAGTTGAAATATAACTTCTTTTACCCAATAATTATTTACGAGCATGTTGTTTTGGCTTCTGTTAATATGCTATAATAATTTTATAACTGCCTATCTCTGTTCACATTATAGAATATAAGGATTTTTATATTAATTTGCCCAATACTTCCATCTTTCTTAACAGTGTTTCATTATTCTGTGAAGGACCCTTTTAATGTACTATTGATTTAATTTCCTAGGTGAAATATCAGACTTGGTATACGCTTTCAAACAACCGTCCGTAATAGATAAGAAAAGAAAATACATCTCAACTGATGGTAGCAAGAAAGGTGAGCTACCCTCGGAAGGCTCAAAGCTCATGCCTCCTTCTCCTTGCTAGCCCACTCTTGCTTTAAACGTACGTCCCCTCACAGTGGTCTCAGCTTTCCATCGTGTGTTGAATCTCCTCGAAGGGAGTGCCATTTCTTACTTAGCGAATAGATGGGGCGGCTAGTGATTAACAATATCTCGACCTTCAACTCCACTCCGTTTACCCCATTGACCCTACTTGCTCCAAATGCCCCTTCTACGGATGTCTTCCAAAAACTTCATAAAGCATGTTCTATGTGATGATCTAAACTCCCATTCTTATTTTATTATTACAATTTTTTTGTGGTTTGTTTTGATCATTTATTTGCTTATGTAGGGGTATGCTTTGAATGTGGAGCTAACATGAAGAATCAAGATTAAAGGGCAGACTTTGGCAAATTCTTAAGCTAAAGCTAAAAACTACATGAGAGAACTTGATGGGCTCAAAAAGAAATATACCGATCCACACTCTAACACATAGAAAGCTGAAGATGCTTCGAAAAAATTTGAGGAGGCCCTGGCTAACACTAAGAAGGCATTAAATAAAGTAGAAAGGAGGAGAAATGGTTAAAAAAGAAACCATCCCAGTCATAAAAGATGTTGAGTGCATAGCCTACGACATTCTTTATAAAATATATGCTCAAGTCAAGAGGCAGCTTTTGCTGAGTGTTTGGATGACCTTGGAAGTTGAGGTGGGTTTTGAGTATTTGACAAATTAAAAGGTCGCTCAAATGTGTGGGAGTACCATCATCGGTTGTAGGTTTAGGAACAAAGTGGATCCATCTCTTCATTTGTTGCTAACGATGTTGTGGATGATTCAGATGCTGATGGTGCTTCTTAGGGTGCACTTGAAATTAACATTGACTAGAATTCTAAAGCTTTTCAATCGAACAAAGTAAATGTTCGGACCCCTGCTTTACCATTCCCTAGTTGTTTTTTAGGACACCTTCTTTATTTTGATAAAGCTTGTAGAAACATCTTTGGCATAGTTGGGCATTTTTTCTTAAGTTGTTATGGTATTTTTGTGTGTGTGTATGATTTTATAGTTATTGTCATTGAAACATAAACTGGAAGTTCTAACATTTACACGAGTCTCATGTTGTTTGGCTGTTTTTTCCGCTCATTATGCATACAAATTGATTTTTATTTTTAGAAAATCTTACATGTTTCTTCGCATATTTCAACTTTCCATTATTAAAATCAAACAGCTATCATTTTTGTGTCATTTAAGTTCTAGGGCTAAGATATCTTCTCTCAAGGGTTGTGCGAATTTCATTCTCTTTCTTCTCTTTCTTTTTAATTATTCAAAAAATTTGACCTTCTCTTTTTTGGCGATTTTCTTCTCCTTCATGACACTTTGTAGTGCCTAGCTCATGACTTGTTAGTAAATTTTTTTGTTTTTATTCTCGTATTATCTTTGTCCCTTTGTTATTTTTAGTTGTATAATCAAACGTATCTACAAATTCATGGTGTTTAGGAAAATGCTTTTGTGTATCATCCATTTGGAGTGAGACATGGGTGATTTTGCTCTCTCTTAATTTTACCTCTTTTATCGATTTGATTGATGGGTAATGAGGGAGATTGATTGATTCATTATCACTATTATTTCTCTAATCCTTTATCATTATTATGATTATTTCTCTAATGTTACATAATTACTCTCTCTCAATCATGGATTAACCTTTTTACTACATATTTCTATCATTTTTCACCTTCTTCCCATTTCTCTTATTAGTTATTCATGGCTACTGATGGCCTTTTGTCTGCTTCAGGTCAACATTTGGCTTCTTTTATTGAATTATCGGGGATTTATGAAAAAGACCAAGCATAAGGGATCCTTGATCATTTTGGATTGCATGGTTACATAAATAGGGTTCCTACCCTATCAGATTGCATTCACATATCCCAAGAGGGTTTTATTTCGATAACCGCAGAGCACATACGTAATGGGCTCTTCCTTCGTCTTCATCGCCTCCTTAAGGTTTGATAA
Organism: Allium cepa; assembly: GCA_030765085.1. NCBI lineage: Eukaryota > Viridiplantae > Streptophyta > Magnoliopsida > Asparagales > Amaryllidaceae > Allium > Allium cepa. The sequence goes on from CM060941.1 coordinate 1,052,834,029, forward strand.
AAGATTTCCGACTTATCATCCGTCCAATTATTCCCCATTTCTTATTACCCGACCACAGCCACTATCATTTTAGATGCTAAGCATTAACTGCTCCCACTTCCCAAGAGTAGTTATTTTTTTATTCAATTCATGAGAATTTGACATCAGGATGTAAATTATTTTATTGTGTTCAGGGCTAAAATCCATATATGAGAATTTTGAAAGAATTATTAATTGTAGAGATGATGAAAGAAGAAAATGAATTTTATTGAAAATGATCTCAGCAGTAATTTCTGTAATTACAATACGTGATTACGATGCTTATTTATATACAAATTCTATGAAACAAGAAATAACACTACAGTCTGGTGATGGGCTTTTGGGCCCATGAACCCATATTAACAACGAATGGTTTTGATTAGTTGTTGAAGCAGTGATGGCTGAGATGCATTAGATGACGATATATATCCGATGGAAAGAAGATCGTTTCTCAATACTTCCCCGCAAACCCTTCAATAGCTAGGGTTTGAGAAATTTTCTTTCACGTTCCTCTCTTCAGTGTGATTCTAGAGAAAAAGAAAAGTGTATTATTTAAAATTGCCAGTAGATCTGAATCTTCCTTTAGATGGATTAGACTTAAGTTCGTGACTTGAAGCTAATCTCTCAAGTTGATCTTCTCAACTGCTATCTTGACTTAAAGTTGCCGATTTTAGTTGTAATACTCAACTTTCAAGTCGATCTTCTCATCAATATGTTCGATTGAGAGCTGCAGTCGATCTTCTCGTCAATCTGTTTGATTGAGGGATGCGGGCAGAATAGTACTGATGCCTGGTAGTGTCCTCTGTGGAGATTCTTTCGTCTGTAGACTTTCTGCTGCCTTGTAAGTTATTCACTTTATGTTTCTCTCTAAATCGAGTGAAGTTTATCTTGGATAGTGGTTTGGTCAATATGTCTGTGACCTAAGTAGAAGGTATGTGGTTTATTTCCAACTCTACCTTTGCTACTTGTTCCCGCACGAAATATAGATCTAATTCAATATGTTTTGTTCTTGAGTGTCGTATTAGATTGGCAGTAAGATGAACTGTGCTAAGATTGTCACACCATATAACTGGTTTACTACTAAGCTTAATCTGTAATTCACTAAGTAGGGACTGAATCCACATTACTTCTGCTGTTGTATTGGCTACGCTTCTATATTCGGCCTCTGTACTAGATCTGGATACAGTAATCTGTTTTTTTAAGCACCATGATATCGGGTTATTGCCTAAAAATATGCAATAACCTATTGTAGATCTCCTGTCATCAGGATCAGATGCCCAATCAACGTCTGCATATCCAGTACTATTGATGTATTTGCTTGTTTCCGGCTTAGATCAAAGTCGATTGTTCTTTTGAGATATCTTAAAATCCTCTTTACTATTTCCGATGTTCATCTGTTAGTTGTTGCATGAATTGACTGACTTTGTTGACACTGTAGGCAATTTCAAGTCTTATAATAGTTGCATACTGTAGTGCTCCAACAATGCTTCTGTATTGTTTGTCATTGGTTATTGCTTCACCTTTGTATTTGGAGACATGTAAATTGCTGACCATAGGAGTGGAAATAGATTTTGCTTGATTCATTTTTGCTCTGTTTAAGATCTCAGTGATGTACTTTCTCTGACTTAGCTGAATAGAAGAATTTGAATATCTTTTGACCTCAACTCCAAGAAAGTAGTATAAGTCACCCAGGTCTTTAACAGAGAATTTCTTATTTAAGTAGTTTATCAGACTGTCAATCTCCTCTTCATTACTGCCTATAAAGAAAAAATCATCAACATATATAAGTACATAGATAATTATGTTACTACTAAATTTAGTGAACATAGAGTTGTCAGATTTTGTAGCATTGTAGCCCGGTCCAGTGGGAGTCTCTTTAAGCTTTTCAAACCACACCCTTAGGGCCTGTTTCAGAGCATAAATAGCTTTGTTTAATCTACAAACTAGATTTTCTTTTCCACTCTGTATGAATCCATGCGGGTGCTCCATATACACCTCTTCCTGTAAAACACCATTCAGAAAGGCATTATTCACATCAATTTGTTTGATGTTCCAATTTCTATACAAGGCAATAGTAATAATAGATCTTATAGTAATGGGTTTCACAGCAGGTGAGAATGTTTCATTGAAGTCAAAACCACTCTGTTGTGAATATCCTTTAGCTACTAGCCTCTCCTTATACTTAGAAATTGTATCATCAGCATTTTTCTTTAGTTTAAAAGTCCATTTACACCCCCACAATATTTTTGTTTTTCGGTAAAGGAACAAGATCCCATGTCTTGTTCCTCATGAGAGCATTGTATTCATCTGGCATGGCTGATTTCCAATTTTTATTCTCCATTGCTTGTTAATGAGTGCTTGGCTCTTCAGTGTCTAAAGTTGCAGTGTAAGTCTTTGGCTTGAATATCCCACTTTTTGACCTTGTTATCATATTATGACCTGTTCTGGTATCTTGTGCATGTTGACTGTTATCTTCTTGTTGTTGATGATCATTGTAAGTCTGTGTTCCTTATGAGGTTTTTTATGGTGTAGAATGTAAACTTACTCTTTGTTGAGATACATGTGTAGGTGTGTTTGATGACTCAACTTGCTCATGACCTAGTCCATAGTTGGACATAGTGTGTTGTAAGTCAGATTCACTTGTGTGAGAACTGCCATCAACTTCTGCTGATGCTTTGGGAACATATATCATTACCTTAGGTAAGGCAGGTATGGGAGGCAGAGAATCTTTCGGATTATATACTTTATTTGACATTTTAATTTCTGATTCCTTGAAAGGAAAAACTTTTTCATTGAACACTACATGCCTTGAAATAAAAATCTTGCATTACTGTCTAAACACTTATATCCCTTTTGGTTAGTAGTATAACCCAAAAATGTATAAGGGGATGACCTGAAATTTAACTTATGAGTATTGTATGGCCTGAGATAAGAAAAACATAGACAACCAAAAATTCTCAAATTTTGATAGTTTGGTTTGATGTTAAACAGAATTTCTATTGGACTTTTAAATTTCAAAATCTTTGATGGCAGTCTATTAATTAGAAAGACAGTTGTAGCAAAAGCATCTGGCCAAAATTTTAATGGCATGGATGCCTGTGCAAGTAAAGTGAGGCCAGTCTCAACAATTTGTCTGTATCTGCTTTCAATAAGCCCATTTTGCTCAGAAGTGTAAGGGCATGTTATTCTATGAACAATTCCTCTCTTCTGAAAATATTGCTTTAGAGGCATGTACTCTGTTCCACCATCAGATTGTATTACTTTAACTTGGCAATTGGTTTGTCTTTCTGCCTGAGATATGAACTGCAGTACAGCATTATAAGTTTCATCCTTTGACCTTAAAAATATATTCAAACATATCTAGAATAAGCATCAACAAAGGATATATAGTATTTATAGCCATAATCATTATGTAGTGGCGCAGGCCCCCATAAGTCAGTAGCAACTAGTTCAAGTGGTTTGTTGTGAAATATTTAAGAGTTTAAGAATGGTATTTTATGACCTTTTCCCATTTGATGGTATGTGCATATATGGCATTGTAATATCTTTTAAAGAAATGTTGTTACTATTTAAAATACGGTTTACAATTATAGTATTTGGATGCCCCAATTTACAGTGCCATATATCAAGGATCTTATAATTTTCTTCCTTTTGATTTCAGAATTATTACACCAAATTGTTTTAGACTCTGATTTTCTTGGATTAGTCACACTGAACTTGTATAGACCTTTATATTCTTTATCCTGCAAGAGAATATCTCTAGTTATGTAACGGAAGCGATTTTTCGTTGCCGAAAAACCGAACCATTAGGGTCTTAGAAAGAATTTAAGAAAAGAAAAGGGAAGAAAAGAAGAGAAGAAGATAGAGGGAAAAGAAGATAGAAAATTTTAAAATAGAAAGAAAGGAAAAAGAAAATAGAGAATTTTAAAATAGAACGGAAAAGAACAACTACAGAACAATATCAGAATCAGAATCTCACAATTCGCAGCGGAACAACATATAATAATGAATGAATAATCTTTAAACAAAGAACTATATCAGTTATTACATTTCATTACATCTTATCATCGCATCAGAGTGTACAACAACATACAACAACAACAATGCAGTGCAGCGGAAAAAGAAATACTATATAAACTAGTAATACGCCATGCCATCCATCTTGCCTCCAGCAACTCCAGAATATCCAGAATATCCTGATAAACTTAACTCTTGACTGCCCGTGTGGAAATTGGTGGGCACCCAGAGTTTAGGAAGGAAAACAATAAACTCCGAGTCAGTCATGTGACTGGTGTGAGAACTCAAAACAGTTTATTTATCTTTAAAATCAAAAAGAGGAATATTTTTAATCAATTCGCAATGCTTTTAAAAATGAGACTACCATAAGGCCTCCCGCACACACACACAATGCAAACGCAGAATCGGAGGAGATTTCTCCTTATGATAGTCAAAGATGCTTGATACGCATTTAAAATAACATTTGATATTATTATTAGTGTATAGTGTAGAAAAAAATTCATTTCGAAAGTAGAATATAAATCTTAGCCAGCATAGACATTTCGAACTATGCCTACTATAGCTACCATCCAAACAGTGGTGACCACCATAAGTGAATAGCAGGTTCTACAACTAATACCGTACAAGTTTCGTATTGGGAATTGGATTTCCAACAAATGGTCAGGCCAAGGAACTTCCCATTGCCACTGAGAATGCCTCTGGAAAGACACCCCCGAGAACCAAACCGGAACTCTGCCAACACAAGGCCGGGTTACCCCTTAACTGGGTAACTACTGACACGAGCACGCCATTCCCCGGTCCTTTAGGACCTTTTCAACCGAGCGCTCGATATCCAACATCACACCATAATAAATAGAGTGTTTTCAACATGAGTAAGTATCTGGGCTCCATACCATGATACCACCCCTTTCCAGAAGGAAATGCACATACCCTAAGGGGAGCTACAGCAACCCCTAATAACCTTGCTGCATCTTTCCTGTTTTGACCATTTCCGGGATGTGAGGCTCGACGAAGTCACGTCCACAAAAACACACTTTGTACAAAAAGCCGTGCTTTGGGTCAACAAATGATCAACACAATGATCACTAAGATAGACGATCAAATAAATGATCCTATCACAAATAATCACCACAATGATCATTTCAGCATCACTCAGCGTGTCACATTACCAAAATGGGAATATATCGCTGATAACTTCAACTATATAACCTTTGAGCTCGTACGTCTCAAAGAAGGGTGTTAAGCAAAGAATAAATTCTCCGCCACCAACAGAAATATATTTGAAAGAAATCGGCTTTATATCTCAACTTGTAATGTCAGGCATACAATCCATACAAGTCTGTTCCGGGCTCGAACAGAACCGAAGGCACTTACAAAGAAGTCCTTGCAATCCGAATAATTTCTAATCACGTTCGGATTTCCCATCACTTATGGAGATCTCTATACCGGGGATCAGCCAGTGCAGAGACAATCAACAAGAAACCCTCTCGTTTTCGAAAATATCCGGTCTTCAACGCCGGTCTTCGAATGCAATTCATAACGACGTATCACATATTCGGAATGGGTTATACGACCCCATGGTCCTTTCCCGGTTAACCCGAATAGTGAGCGCTTATTTTAAAAAAATAAGTGTGGCATTCAATTTCAAACAATTCACAACAAATACCTATTTAAAGGTAAATATTGATAGTCGGTTATTGAACTATCAATAGATATGCCAACATCACCAGAATCCAAATAATTTTCCAAATTATTTAATTCCAAAAATATCTTTAGAAGATATAACTTTCCATATTTCAAAAAATAAATCAATATTTATTTTTAAACCTATTTTCCCAATTCCTTTTATAAATTCCATATTGAATTTATATTTCCAAAATATTTATGAATATACGATTTCAAATATTCATTTTCAATTTATCTTCAAAAAGATAAATTCTCTAAACTTTCCATTTCTCATTTGAAAAACAATTTCCATACTTATTTATTTTATAAGTAATCCACAAATTTTATTTATTTTTAACCTTGGAAAATATTCCATATACTCTAATCGAAATTAAGTATATATTTCATTCTTTAAGGAAATCATTCACTTAATCATATTTATTTGGGCCAAAACGAATGTTGCGTAAAACATCGTTACAACAACCCAAAATCACTAGTATAGGGATTCGAAATTAAAATAGATATATAAATCCCAATACTATACAAAACATTTCCTTTCGGAAATCAACTATTATAACAACAGTGTTATAATCTATTATTTCCTTCTATTTCTCGAAAACATCTATTTCAACAATAAATGTTGAAATCTATGGTTTCAAATCTCAACATATTTTAAAACATCATTAGATCGTTTTAATTTTATTTAAAACATCACATTCTAAATAATTTCTTTAACATATTATTCACTATTCAAAAACGTGAATATACTATGTTAATAAATTTCATCACTTCTATTCATTTTAGTTTAAGGAATTATTCACTGTCTAAACATGAATATAACCCTATAAATAAATTGCAACAATTTACTTATCAAAATAAGTAGTTTGCGAATTTATAAAACAATGTTTATAAATTCTATTTCTATTTCTTTTATAACAACTTCCTTTTATAAATTTCCTTTATTAACTTATCTCAATTCATATCACAATGATATATTAAAAATTTCATATTATAAGTTAAATACTTATAATTTATTTGTTTATAAAATCATTCCTTTAAACTTCACAAATTTTATAAATCTTATAACTTATAAGATTCATCTATTTATCCAAAATCTTATTCTTTTAAATAACTTCACAAATTTTATAAACCTACTGTTTATAAAATTCTAATTATAACTTCACTGTTCATAATTCTATAAATTCATTCATTTGTGAAATTCATTCACAATTCATCCTAACTCTTATAAAAACTTCGTTTTATAATTCCAATATTTTAATTTACAAATATCCATTTGTAAATCCTTTAATATAAATCAATTTATACTGTTTATAAAATTCTATTTATAACTTCATCGTTATAATTCTATAATTCCATTTCTATTTATGAAATTCATTTACAATTTATTCTAACACTTATAAAAGCTTGTTTTATAATTCTTATATTTTTAATTTATAAATATCAATTTATAAATCTTTTTAATATAAAACAATTTATATTATTCTTTTGAAACATCTTCACAGTTCTTTAAAATTTCATCACTTTAATTCATTTTATAATAGATTCAAAAATCCCAGTCTAAACTATTTTATAAAATCATTAATCCCATATTCTCAAAAATCAACTTTTAACTACATTTCTCAAAAATCATAATTTTTATAACATAAAAATTATAACGTTTATTTATTTACAATAAATCAATTCCAAAAAAATATTATATAAACGTATATTTTCAAAATCACTTTAGAAATTAAAATCGTTGTTTTTAAATTTCAAAAATTGGATCCGATGATGCAACACATCAATTAGTCAATCACGACTTTTCCAATATCATATATCGATATGATAAACAATCAAACATCACAATATTTAAAATTAATAAATATTTGTGAGGAATCCAGTTGGATCCCTCCAACCTGTTTTCCTGCATCCACAGACATTAGCACAATACCATTCCGTTTCAAGACGGAATATCGCGGTATATGGGATTTTATAAATATATATATATCCGCTTACTAACGGCGCAATAGGGTCTCATCCGCTAAAAAGAAATGCGGGAAATCAATCAACTGCAATATATACATATGCCAATATATATATATTGCTATATATATAATATAATACCAATTCCACTTCGAGGTGGAATATCGCGGTATATGTGTGTAATAAATAACCTCCGCTTACTAACGGCGTATAGGGTCTATTCACATCCAATATATATATAACAATCATCGTTCAATCATTCAATCAACACAGTCAAGCAAATTTTAAATCTATCTATTTAAAATTTAAATAGACAATAGAAATTTCTTTTGAGTGAGAAGTTCTCACCTTTGCTTTTATTAGCAATCCAATTTCCCTCTCGACTCGATTTTCTTGATTTATACCTAGTATAAATATTTACACAATTTATTAATATTCGAAATAAATCGAATAAATTAAATTTTCATTTGACAAATTTTAATTCATCAGTTTTCTCCTTTAATAGTTTAAATAAATTGATAGTTTCGTTTAAACCAGTTTTCTTCTTTAAATAAATTTATTTTAAACTAATTTTCGTTCTTGATTGTTTAATTAATTGATAGTTTTATTTAAATCAGTTTCTTGTTTAATAAATTTATTTTAACTAAAAAATAAATTTCCTTTTATAAATTAAATCAACTAACAAACTTTGGTTTTAACTATTAAATTTGTTATAAATAAATTTTCCTTTTAAATAATTCTATTCAACTACAATTTAATTTTAAAACTAAATTTTCTTCTTAAATAGATTTAATTAACTTATCCTTAAATTGAATTTATCCAACTAATTATTTCAATCTCAAATTAATGATTTTTATTTTAAACTAAAAATTAAAGATTCAAACTGATTTCCTTTTTATACATACTCTTCACATTCTAAAAATAATATTCCTGCCTTTAAAATTTTAACTTCAACAATTCATCAAATCCCCTTGAATATTTATTTTTATTTGAAATCTTCCTTTTATAAATTTAAATAACTATATTTTTTTTCTTTAACCAAATCTATTTTAACTAATTGTTTAATTCCCTTTCTTCTTATCAAAAATTATATTTTGACAAATAATTCTTCAATTTATTAATACTCGAATATAAAACCAAGTAATTACATTTTATTTTCTTAATCTTAACAGTAAATTGGTTTTAAACCAATTTTTCTTCTTTAAATAAATTTATCAACTAAAAATTTATTTTTTTTACTTTAAATTAATATCCTTTTAAATAAATTTGTTTTAACTAAAAATTATATTTTAAACTAATGCTTTTAAATTTCAAACAATTCTCTTTTTAACAAATTTATTAAATTAAAGGTAAAATTTATAACTGAATTCCTAAAATCATATATAAACATTTACTGTAAATATATTTTTTCTTTATTGTTATTATTTTTTTTTCCTATATTTATATATATATATATTAACTAAAATTTAAAACAAAATTAAATTAAAATACCTTACTGCAGTTTATCCCCAACTCTCGCGCACCATCGACATCCCCTGCTCGACCCCCAATCACGCACGCCGCACTCGCCATCTCCAGTTGTTGCCACTTGCTCCTCCACGCGCGCCATCACACTCATGCCCTAAGCGATGCTTCACGTCGCCGCCTCGCCGTCGACCTACGCCTACGCGCGTATGCCATCAGCCCCGCGACTTCCCTCCATCGTGCGCACACGCGGCCGCGACCACTACCCCCAAATCTCGAGCGAGCACGAACGCGAATTTCCTCCCCCAAACGATCGCCGTTCATCGAACCGCGCCTTCTCCACGCGAGCCCCAAACGCCCCCACGTCGCCTCGACTGTCACGATGCCTGAACTCCAACCTCGCGGCGCCAAGGCGAGCGCCTCCCCTTCTCACGCGCCGCCGTGCTCTTGCGCCATTGATTTCTCTTTTTTTTTTTTTTTTTTTTTTGAGTAGAATTGATTTTGAAGTAAAGAAGGACTCGTGAAGGAATTTGAAAGAGGGAGATCGAGATTAGGGCTTCGGCCATTTTTTCTTTGTTTCGTTTGATTTTTTTTTTCCTGATGATTTGAAGAAGACTTCGGCCATGCTTATGAAAGAAAGGGTGCGTGAGTTATGGCGTGATGAAAGGCGTGTTTGTAGGCGTGATATTATGGAGATAGCATGCTGTGTTTGTTTTAAATTAAAAATTAAATTTAATTCGTTTTTAAAATTTTCAACGCGTTTATGTGTCGTGTGCTCACATACCAACTCCGAAAAATACGAAATTCGAAATCCGGCAATAATTCAATATTACGGACCCAATGGAACTGGTTTCGTCGAATTCCGAGACTGTGCCTCGGACGGCTATTTTAAATATCGATTCGAACGATTTAATTTCAAAACTGAACAATTCACTTTCAATTTCAATTCTGAAGCTTCGATTATCTTCAATATTATCAATATGAATTTTTACAAGCCTTTGAAATATTTTTAATCGGCTTAAATTTGAAGATTCAAATTTTTATTCAATTCTCAATAGATTAAATTCTATAATTTAATTGTCAAATTTATTCTGAAAATTTGAAATTCAATTCAAACCATCATTCAAATATTTAAAATTAATAGAATATTCTCAAATTAAATTATTAAAAATTCAGGGTCGTTACAATCTTTCCCCCTTAAAAGAATTTCGTCCCGAAATTACAGGTTAAGAAGAATACCCTTATCCCGTCTATTATTTTTCACAATTCAAATAGTTTTATCAACTTACTAGCCTAAATCTTTTTACTAGAGATTTATTATCATTTCAACTAGCTTTCCAACTTCAATTATAAGTTTCAAACAACATTGTTTACTTCAAAATTCAAATTTCAACTTTCAAAATTTCTCAAAAATTTTCTAACACCCTAAATTTTCGAAAAATTTCGCCAGCGTTTCCTTTGCGCGGCTCGATCGGTACGACTACAAAATGGCACCACGGCCCCTCAGAATCAAAAAGAAAAGAAAAAAACCAAGTGGCTAGAGGAGAAAGTCATCAAATCTCATACTAAAATTGAAATACGTACCTTTTTGTAGAGCAATTCAATTTTATCTTTGAAATCAAAATCTCAATTCCTTTCTAATCCTGTATAACCTGTATAATCTGCTAGTAGTAGCATCCAAATCCAACATTCAAACCATTTTGCCAATTCTATTGCAAAATTTTCAACATATGCTTCTTATACGTTTTTACTTCACTATTGAAGTTATATATTCAATTTCATTCAATTTCACGTTTCAATTCAATTCACAACTAATTTCACTCGAACTCAATTTTCAATTCTAAATATTGAATTCTATCGATTAACTTTCATTTAGTAATTCATATTACTATTTTAAATTAGTTTCATCCACTAATTCATTTCAAATTTCCATTTCCATATTCAATTCATCTCGAATTTACTTAGTTGCTCAATTAAATTTTTATTCACATTCCATATTCATATTCATTCCATTTGAAATGAATAAATTATCATGTTAATTTTCTTGAATTCAATCTATTTTATTTTATTTAATTCCATATACTAATGATAATAATTCAATATTATCACTTCTTAACAATCATGCAACCATATACTATAATAATTCATAAAAAATTCTTTTCTATACAAAAATAGTTTTGGGCAAATTATTTTATAATATAAATCAATTTTATATTCACTAACAAATACGCGCTCATATCTAATATTACACTCAAACTCATTCTAGAGTACTGCTGACTCTATCTCTAACGAGTAATACCCTACAGAACCATGGTTGTCGCTTAACCAACAGCTCTGATACCAAATGTAACGGAAGCGATTTTTCGTTGCCGAAAAACCGAACCATTAGGGTCTTAGAAAGAATTTAAGAAAAGAAAAGGGAAGAAAAGAAGAGAAGAAGATAGAGGGAAAAGAAGATAGAAAATTTTAAAATAGAAAGAAAGGAGAAAGAAAATAGAGAATTTTAAAATAGAACGGAAAAGAACAACTACAGAACAATATCAGAATCAGAATCTCACAATTCGCAGCGGAACAACATATAATAATGAATGAATAATCTTTAAACAAAGAACTATATCAGTTATTACATTACATTACATTTCATTACATCTTATCATCACATCAGAGTGTACAACAACATACAACAACAACAATGCAGTGCAGCGGAAAAAGAAATACTATATAAACTAGTAATACGCCATGCCATCCATCTTGCCTCCAGCAACTCCAGAATATCCAGAATATCCTGATAAACCTAACTCTTGACTGCCCGTGTGGAAATTGGTGGGCACCCAGAGTTTAGGAAGGAAAACAATAAACTCCGAGTCAGTCATGTGACTGGTGTGAGAACTCAAAACAGTTTATTTATCTTTAAAATCAAAAAGAGGAATATTTTTAATCAATTCGCAATGCTTTTAAAAATGAGACTACCATAAGGCCTCCCGCACACACACACAATGCAAACGCAGAATCGGAGGAGATTTCTCCTTATGATAGTCAAAGATGCTTGATACGCATTTAAAATAACATTTGATATTATTATTAGTGTATAGTGTAGAAAAAAATTCATTTCGAAAGTAGAATATAAATCTTAGCCAGCATAGACATTTCGAACTATGCCTACTATAGCTACCATCCAAACAGTGGTGACCACCATAAGTGAATAGCAGGTTCTACAACTAATACCGTACAAGTTTCGTATTGGGAATTGGATTTCCAACAAATGGTCAGGCCAAGGAACTTCCCATTGCCACTGAGAATGCCTCTGGAAAGACACCCCCGAGAACCAAACCGGAACTCTGCCAACACAAGGCCGGGTTACCCCTTAACTGGGTAACTACTGACACGAGCACGCCATTCCCCGGTCCTTTAGGACCTTTTCAACCGAGCGCTCGATATCCAACATCACACCATAATAAATAGAGTGTTTTCAACATGAGTAAGTATCTGGGCTCCATACCATGATACCACCCCTTTCCAGAAGGAAATGCACATACCCTAAGGGGAGCTACAGCAACCCCTAATAACCTTGCTGCATCTTTCCTGTTTTGACCATTTCCGGGATGTGAGGCTCGACGAAGTCACGTCCACAAAAACACACTTTGTACAAAAAGCCGTGCTTTGGGTCAACAAATGATCAACACAATGATCACTAAGATAGACGATCAAATAAATGATCCTATCACAAATAATCACCACAATGATCATTTCAGCATCACTCAGCGTGTCACATTACCAAAATGGGAATATATCGCTGATAACTTCAACTATATAACCTTTGAGCTCGTACGTCTCAAAGAAGGGTGTTAAGCAAAGAATAAATTCTCCGCCACCAACAGAAATATATTTGAAAGAAATCGGCTTTATATCTCAACTTGTAATGTCAGGCATACAATCCATACAAGTCTGTTCCGGGCTCGAACAGAACCGAAGGCACTTACAAAGAAGTCCTTGCAATCCGAATAATTTCTAATCACGTTCGGATTTCCCATCACTTATGGAGATCTCTATACCGGGGATCAGCCAGTGCAGAGACAATCAACAAGAAACCCTCTCGTTTTCGAAAATATCCGGTCTTCAACGCCGGTCTTCGAATGCAATTCATAACGACGTATCACATATTCGGAATGGGTTATACGACCCCATGGTCCTTTCCCGGTTAACCCGAATAGTGAGCGCTTATTTTAAAAAAATAAGTGTGGCATTCAATTTCAAACAATTCACAACAAATACCTATTTAAAGGTAAATATTGATAGTCGGTTATTGAACTATCAATAGATATGCCAACATCACCAGAATCCAAATAATTTTCCAAATTATTTAATTCCAAAAATATCTTTAGAAGATATAACTTTCCATATTTCAAAAAATAAATCAATATTTATTTTTAAACCTATTTTCCCAATTCCTTTTATAAATTCCATATTGAATTTATATTTCCAAAATATTTATGAATATACGATTTCAAATATTCATTTTCAATTTATCTTCAAAAAGATAAATTCTCTAAACTTTCCATTTCTCATTTGAAAAACAATTTCCATACTTATTTATTTTATAAGTAATCCACAAATTTTATTTATTTTTAACCTTGGAAAATATTCCATATACTCTAATCGAAATTAAGTATATATTTCATTCTTTAAGGAAATCATTCACTTAATCATATTTATTTGGGCCAAAACGAATGTTGCGTAAAACATCGTTACAACAACCCAAAATCACTAGTATAGGGATTCAAAATTAAAATAGATATATAAATCCCAATACTATACAAAACATTTCCTTTCGGAAATCAACTATTATAACAACAGTGTTATAATCTATTATTTCCTTCTATTTCTCGAAAACATCTATTTCAACAATAAATGTTGAAATCTATGGTTTCAAATCTCAACATATTTTAAAACATCATTAGATCGTTTTAATTTTATTTAAAACATCACATTCTAAATAATTTCTTTAACATATTATTCACTATTCAAAAACGTGAATATACTATGTTAATAAATTTCATCACTTCTATTCATTTTAGTTTAAGGAATTATTCACTGTCTAAACATGAATATAACCCTATAAATAAATTGCAACAATTTACTTATCAAAATAAGTAGTTTGCGAATTTATAAAACAATGTTTATAAATTCTATTTCTATTTCTTTTATAACAACTTCCTTTTATAAATTTCCTTTATTAACTTATCTCAATTCATATCACAATGATATATTAAAAATTTCATATTATAAGTTAAATACTTATAATTTATTTGTTTATAAAATCATTCCTTTAAACTTCACAAATTTTATAAATCTTATAACTTATAAGATTCATCTATTTATCCAAAATCTTATTCTTTTAAATAACTTCACAAATTTTATAAACCTACTGTTTATAAAATTCTAATTATAACTTCACTGTTCATAATTCTATAAATTCATTCATTTGTGAAATTCATTCACAATTCATCCTAACTCTTATAAAAACTTCGTTTTATAATTCCAATATTTTAATTTACAAATATCCATTTGTAAATCCTTTAATATAAATCAATTTATACTGTTTATAAAATTCTATTTATAACTTCATCGTTATAATTCTATAATTCCATTTCTATTTATGAAATTCATTTACAATTTATTCTAACACTTATAAAAGCTTGTTTTATAATTCTTATATTTTTAATTTATAAATATCAATTTATAAATCTTTTTAATATAAAACAATTTATATTATTCTTTTGAAACATCTTCACAGTTCTTTAAAATTTCATCACTTTAATTCATTTTATAATAGATTCAAAAATCCCAGTCTAAACTATTTTATAAAATCATTAATCCCATATTCTCAAAAATCAACTTTTAACTACATTTCTCAAAAATCATAATTTTTATAACATAAAAATTATAACGTTTATTTATTTACAATAAATCAATTCCAAAAAAATATTATATAAACGTATATTTTCAAAATCACTTTAGAAATTAAAATCGTTGTTTTTAAATTTCAAAAATTGGATCCGATGATGCAACACATCAATTAGTCAATCACGACTTTTCCAATATCATATATCGATATGATAAACAATCAAACATCACAATATTTAAAATTAATAAATATTTGTGAGGAATCCAGTTGGATCCCTCCAACCTGTTTTCCTGCATCCACAGACATTAGCACAATACCATTCCGTTTCAAGACGGAATATCGCGGTATATGGGATTTTATAAATATATATATATCCGCTTACTAACGGCGCAATAGGGTCTCATCCGCTAAAAAGAAATGCGGGAAATCAATCAACTGCAATATATACATATGCCAATATATATATATTGCTATATATATAATATAATACCAATTCCACTTCGAGGTGGAATATCGCGGTATATGTGTGTAATAAATAACCTCCGCTTACTAACGGCGTATAGGGTCTATTCACATCCAATATATATATAACAATCATCGTTCAATCATTCAATCAACACAGTCAAGCAAATTTTAAATCTATCTATTTAAAATTTAAATAGACAATAGAAATTTCTTTTGAGTGAGAAGTTCTCACCTTTGCTTTTATTAGCAATCCAATTTCCCTCTCGACTCGATTTTCTTGATTTATACCTAGTATAAATATTTACACAATTTATTAATATTCGAAATAAATCGAATAAATTAAATTTTCATTTGACAAATTTTAATTCATCAGTTTTCTCCTTTAATAGTTTAAATAAATTGATAGTTTCGTTTAAACCAGTTTTCTTCTTTAAATAAATTTATTTTAAACTAATTTTCGTTCTTGATTGTTTAATTAATTGATAGTTTTATTTAAATCAGTTTCTTGTTTAATAAATTTATTTTAACTAAAAAATAAATTTCCTTTTATAAATTAAATCAACTAACAAACTTTGGTTTTAACTATTAAATTTGTTATAAATAAATTTTCCTTTTAAATAATTCTATTCAACTACAATTTAATTTTAAAACTAAATTTTCTTCTTAAATAGATTTAATTAACTTATCCTTAAATTGAATTTATCCAACTAATTATTTCAATCTCAAATTAATGATTTTTATTTTAAACTAAAAATTAAAGATTCAAACTGATTTCCTTTTTATACATACTCTTCACATTCTAAAAATAATATTCCTGCCTTTAAAATTTTAACTTCAACAATTCATCAAATCCCCTTGAATATTTATTTTTATTTGAAATCTTCCTTTTATAAATTTAAATAACTATATTTTTTTTCTTTAACCAAATCTATTTTAACTAATTGTTTAATTCCCTTTCTTCTTATCAAAAATTATATTTTGACAAATAATTCTTCAATTTATTAATACTCGAATATAAAACCAAGTAATTACATTTTATTTTCTTAATCTTAACAGTAAATTGGTTTTAAACCAATTTTTCTTCTTTAAATAAATTTATCAACTAAAAATTTATTTTTTTTACTTTAAATTAATATCCTTTTAAATAAATTTGTTTTAACTAAAAATTATATTTTAAACTAATGCTTTTAAATTTCAAACAATTCTCTTTTTAACAAATTTATTAAATTAAAGGTAAAATTTATAACTGAATTCCTAAAATCATATATAAACATTTACTGTAAATATATTTTTTCTTTATTGTTATTATTTTTTTTTCCTATATTTATATATATATATATATTAACTAAAATTTAAAACAAAATTAAATTAAAATACCTTACTGCAGTTTATCCCCAACTCTCGCGCACCATCGACATCCCCTGCTCGACCCCCAATCACGCACGCCGCACTCGCCATCTCCAGTTGTTGCCACTTGCTCCTCCACGCGCGCCATCACACTCATGCCCTAAGCGATGCTTCACGTCGCCGCCTCGCCGTCGACCTACGCCTACGCGCGTATGCCATCAGCCCCGCGACTTCCCTCCATCGTGCGCACACGCGGCCGCGACCACTACCCACAAATCTCGAGCGAGCACGAACGCGAATTTCCTCCCCCAAACGATCGCCGTTCATCGAGCCGCGCCTTCTCCACGCGAGCCCCAAACGCCCCCACGTCGCCTCGACTGTCACGATGCCTGAACTCCAACCTCGCGGCGCCAAGGCGAGCGCCTCCCCTTCTCACGCGCCGCCGTGCTCTTGCGCCATTGATTTCTCTTTTTTTTTTTTTTTTTTTTTGAGTAGAATTGATTTTGAAGTAAAGAAGGACTCGTGAAGGAATTTGAAAGAGGGAGATCGAGATTAGGGCTTCGGCCATTTTTTCTTTGTTTCGTTTGATTTTTTTTTCCTGATGATTTGAAGAAGACTTCGGCCATGCTTATGAAAGAAAGGGTGCATGAGTTATGGCGTGATGAAAGGCGTGTTTGTAGGCGTGATATTAGGGAGATAGCATGCTGTGTTTGTTTTAAATTAAAAATTAAATTTAATTCGTTTTTAAAATTTTCAACGCGTTTATGTGTCGTGTGCTCACATACCAACTCCGAAAAATACGAAATTCGAAATCCGACAATAATTCAATATTACGGACCCAATGGAACAGGTTTCGTCGAATTCCGAGACTGTGCCTCGGACGGCTATTTTAAATATCGATTCGAACGATTTAATTTCAAAACTGAACAATTCACTTTCAATTTCAATTCTGAAGCTTCGATTATCTTCAATATTATCAATATGAATTTTTACAAGCCTTTGAAATATTTTTAATCGGCTTAAATTTGAAGATTCAAATTTTTATTCAATTCTCAATAGATTAAATTCTATAATTTAATTGTCAAATTTATTCTGAAAATTTGAAATTCAATTCAAACCATCATTCAAATATTTAAAATTAATAGAATATTCTCAAATTAAATTATTAAAAATTCAGGGTCGTTACAAGTTAGGATATCCTTAACTAAGCAGTGATGTGGATAAAATTCAAAGTAAACTTTGTTGTCTTTTGCAAACTATGACACACTCAGCAGATTTTTTCTAATTAGTGGCACCCTAAGTAAATTACTTAAATATAGTTGCCTTTTTCCCATGATGTATGAACTGCCAGTGTGTGTGATTGCAATTGATTTTCCATTACCCATGTGTACAAAATTCATACCTTTGTATTCCTTGTTCCCAAAATTTAGATTGGTCAAATAGATGGTGATGTGATTTGTGGCTGCTGAATCTGGATATCATTCCTCATCTTGAATATGCTCTGGTTTTGCAATCTTGCTGGTGTCTGTTTTCAGATAGGTTATTTGAATCATGTTGAACTTGTGCCATATTTCCACTGAAATTTTGATTTCTTTGATTGTTGTTGCTTTGTCCTGGAACATAATTCAAATTTAGCTTGAAATAGCATTTTGCTGCAGTGTGATCCATTTTTTCACAGATCTAACACCTATACCTGCTATTGCCATTCCATCTGCCTCTTCCTCTGGATCTGTTTGAATATCCACCCCTTTGCATTGTCTGTTATAATTTATTGCTAGTTTGTCCTTTTCCTTTGTGGTTAGCAACATAATTCATAGAGAAATCTAATTCATGAACCTTTTTGTTAACAATTCTTGCTTCATGTGCAAGCAACACAGAATGAACATCATCTATTGATAGCAGTATTTTTTGAGATGATATAACCGCCACCACTGCTTCATATTCATCATTTAATCCATTTAGCATTGCCATTATTTTCTTAGAATCAGAGATCTTGTGACCTGCAACTTCCAGCAAGTCATAAGTTGTCTTGATCTTTGATAAGTATTCTCTCATGTTGAGATTGTCTTTCTTGAAGTTGTGCAACTGCCTTTTATAGAACATCACTTTATCAGCAGATTGACTATCAAAGACCTTATCAATAGTAGTCTAGATTTCATTAGCAGTTTTACACCCAATTACATGTGATAGGAGACTCACATTTGTGGATGATAACAGCCAAGAGCATATAAGTCTATCTTGTCTATGATATCTCACACACTCCTCATTATTAATAACCTTGTTTTCTTTGTCAGTGATGCAAATTGGTGGAATTTGTATGGTTCCAAGAATGTAGCTCTCCAGCCCATATCCCTGAATTGCTATTTCGACTTGAAGTTTCCATAGAAGATAATTATCTTCATTCAGATGTACTGTTATCAATTGGCTCTGTGGACTTATCACAATCTTGATGAGATTTTCTACGATGTCAGAGAGTAGAGATGTATTTGGCTTAGATGACGTGGCTAAATTGTCTTCTTCAACCATGATGAATTTGATTTAACAATGACAGTGGATGGCAAATCAGAAAGAATGAATGAAACAGTCTTGATCAAGAATCAGGTTTCAAGAATCTAGAGATTAATGCAGAACTGGTACGTTGCAACCGCAGAAAAGTTTATATGATGAACTTTCTGATGGGTTTTCTTTCTGGCTGGCAATTTTCTGCTTGTTGTGGTGTTTTTTTCTTCTGGTTTCTTGATCTGAGTTTCTGAGATTTTGATTGCTTTCATTCAAGACTCAGTATTGAATCTTGATGCAGCCAGAGTTGCAAGCTGGCGAGGCACAGGATTCAAGTGCTGGATCAATATCTTAAATGATGAGATTTGAATCTCTGATAAGAGATAAAACTCATATGATGATGATCTATCTGATGATTTTTATTACTCCTTCCTTCTTTTTTTGCTGCTAAGCAGTTTCTTCAGTTGGCTCCAATACCAAATGAGAATTTTGAAAGAATTATTAATTGTAAATATGATGAAAGAAGAAAATGAATTTTATTGAAAATGATCTCAGCAATAATTTATGTAATTACAATATATGATTACAATGCTTATTTATATACAAATTCTCTGAAACAAGAAATAACACTGCAGTCTAGTGATGGGCTTTTGGGCCCATGAACCTATATTAACAACGAATGGTTCTGATTAGTTGTTGAAGCAGTGATGGCTGAGATGCATTAGATGAGGATATATATATCTGATGGTAAGAAGATCGTTTCTCAATACCATTTTCTCGATCTCTCCTCATAAAACTCTAATTTGGATGACCAATTTTTGTATATCTTAAATTGTGACAACTACATTCCGTCTTTAGAACTCCTGGCGCATATCTTATTTCCTACTATTTAACGTAATTTCTAGCTTCCCTTATATATAGAGCTGACTTCAACCATCTTCCTCCTTTTATTCTCCTTTTCAAGCGAAATGTCCTAGCGACTTCACTACGATGGAGCGGGATTTGTTCCAAGTGCTTATATCTAGGATTCTTAGCCTTAACGGGGAAACCTGTTAGTGCTCTAATATCTTTACACGGGCCTTAACATGGTTTTTTGAACTCGAAATAACACTTCTCTTACCCAATAATCATTTACAAGCATGTTGCTTTCGCTTCTATTGTTATGTTATAACAATTTTATAATTGCCTAGCTCTGTTCACATCATAGCATATTAGGATTTATATACTAATTTGCCCAATACTTCTTTCTTAACAGTGTTTCATTATTCTGTGAAGGACCCTCTTAATGTATTATTGATTTAATTTCATAGGTGAAATGTCAGACTTGGTATACTGATGCAGTGCACCATGATAAGCGATCTAGCGAGTTAATTCGTATGTCCCCTGCCTTAAGTCGTCTGCCATGAGTCGCCTACCTTATACGATAACGACTCAAGAAATCAAGCCGCATTTCTAAAAATCGTTAACTTATGCCGCATTTCTATAAGTTGTCCAGTTATGCCGCATTGTTCTCTTATGTCGCATGGTGTTGTGCTGTCTTTAAGTCATTCCTGAAGCCGTGCTAAGTCGCTTAAGTAATTCCTGAACCTGTGTTATGTCGCTTAAGTCGTTCCTGAAGCAGTGCTATCTTCTTAAGTCGTATGTGTTAGGTCGTAAGTCGTGTTGTTAAGTCGTGTGATGTTGTAACTCGTATGATGTTAAGTCGTATGTGTTAGGTCGTGAGTCGTGTTGTTAAGTCGTATGATGTTATAACGCGTATGATGCTAAGTCGTATATGTTAGGTCGTGAGTCGCATGTGTTGAGTCGCATGTGTGTGTTGTAATTTCCTATAAATAGGGTTATGTTGTCATTTATAAAAGGGGGTTGATTTTGAAAATAAATTTGTGTGTGTGCTTTCGCCACCATTGTTGGAAGTTGAGTGTGATCTCCTTCTTCTTTCCATCTTCGGGTTATTCGTGAGCGAATCAACGAATTTGAAGCCAATTCTCGGTATCACTTATGAGTGATCAACGATCGAATTGTAGATCTTTCAACACGGCATCTTGCGAGATCAACGGGTTGGAGATAGCTAGATTCCGGCAACATCACGATCAGTGGAATTGAGCATTTATCGTTCTATCGGTTTATTGACATGAAATCATCATTTCGTGAGGAAGATCCTCGATAGGTTGTGACAGTTTGGTATCTAAGCTGTTCGAGCCTAGGCAAAGCGGCGTCAATTGGTATCAAAGCCAAATCAGAGACGGAAACGAGATTGTTTAATGATCATGCCTCCGAGACGTGCTAATCGCTATCATAATGTTGAAGATTTATACAGAAGACAAGAAGCTGAGCAGATGGAGCAGCGTATCAATGAAAAGTTCAATGAGGGTTTTGAAAAATTGGAGAAATTGATGAAGAACATGAATCAAAATCAAAGGAGAACGTCACCATTTTCGAACCAGGGTGGAAACAGGGTTTCACCATCGGTTTCGAAAGAAAGGAGGATGTCACCCTAGTCTTATCGAGATAGGAGAGAATCATCAGTTTCAATGATGCGAGACCACCATGGGCACCGAAATGAAGAGGGAAGAACTCAACGTAGATTCGAAAATGAACCATATCGTGATGCTGAAAGATAGGGCATGCATGGTCGTAGGGACGTAGATGGTCAAGATCGATATCGAAATACATCTGATTTTGAGGAAGATGGTGATGGAGGTAGTATTCATCATCAAAATCGAGGCCAAGTGCGAAATCAATATCTGGTTCAGAAAATGATCGTAAATGGGAGTCAGGTATGAGGATGGAAATTCCAAAATTCAAAGGTGGTATGCAATCATAAGAATTTATTGATTGGTTATCGAATGTTGAAGAAATTTTGAAATTCAAGGAGGTGCCTGAGAATCGCAGAGTCCAATTAGTTGCTACAAAACTAAGGGGAAGAGCTATGGCTTGGTGGCAACAAACTAAACTAACTCGGGAGAGAATGGGAAAATCAAAAGTTGTCACTTGGGAGAAGATGAGAAAGATGATGAAAGCGACTTTCTTACCGTACAATTATCAATCTCTTATGTATCAACGTTTGCAGAATTTGAGACAAGGGACGAAGACAGTGAATGACTATGCAGATGAATTCTATCAATTGATTGTAAAGAATGATATTATGGATACCAAGGAACAGCTAACGGCTAGATATGTTGGAGGGTTACGAATGCAACTTCAATACATGGTTAATATTTTTAATCCAATGTCTGTTGCTGAAGCACATTAGAAAGCTCTAGCTTGGGAGAAACAAGGGAGACAAGGAATTGGTATGTTTGCGGGTTCTAACAACCAAAATAAGGGTGCTAGTAGCAGTGCTAATGTTTCCAAGGCAGTCAATAAACCAATTGTCAATGAAGCCGCTAAAGCAACGGTCAATAACAGTATCAAGTGTTATAATTGTCAGGAGTTTTTCCATAAAAGTAATGAATGTACAAATCCAAAGAAGAGAGCATTAGTTGCAGAGGAATGTGAGTATGAGGATGTGGAAGCTGAAATTGATTATTCTCAACCATCGAAGTTCGATGAAGATGAAGAAGTTGTGTCAGGAGACGAAGGGTGTAACTTGATGATAAGGAGGTCTTGTTTAGTGCCAAAGCATGAGAATGATTCTAGTTGGCTGAGAAGCAATATCTTTCAGTCTACATGTACTATCTTGAGAAAGGTTTGTCGATTTGTTATTGATGCAGGAAGCTGCGATAATATTATTTCTGAAGAAGCCGTCAAGAAGTTAGGGTTGAAGACTGAAAAACACCCTAGACCTTATAAACTGGCATGGCTAAAGAAAGGTGGAGAAGTGACAGTGGGAAGACGAGCATTTGTTACATTTTCTATTGGGAAGAAGTACAAAGATGACATATGGTGTGATGTTATCGATATAGATGTGTGTCATCTACTATTGGGAAGACCATGGCAATATGATAGAGCTCTACAACATAATGGTCACACCAGCAGCTACAGTTTCATGTTTGAAGGTACCCAAGTTACCTTAGTTCCTAAGAAGCGTGAACAAAGTGAAAGCAAGTCAGAGAAGAAAGTGGAATCAACTAGTCTATTATCTACGAGAGAATTTGTTGAAGAAGTGAAAGATAATGCTGAATTGTTTATGTTGATTGGGTATGAAACAAGTGAAGATCTTGAAATTCCTGCGGAGGTTAGACCGGTGTTAAATGAATTTGAAGATGTCTTTCCTGCGGAATTACCCAAGGAATTACCGCCACTGAGGGATATACAACATCAAATTGATCTAGTGCCAGGTGTTGTTTTACCGCATAGGCCGCATTATCGTATGAGTCCAAAAGAGCATGAAGAGTTGAGCAGACAGGTTGAGGAGTTGCTTAAGCAAGGGCGTGTTCGAGAGAGTCTCAGTCCTTGTGCTGTACCAGCTCTGTTGGTACCGAAGAAAGATGGTTCATGGAGAATGTGTACAGATAGCAGGGCACTCAACAAAATAACTGTCAGATACAGATTTCCTATACCAAGACTTGATGATCTATTGGATCAACTCAGTGGGTCTGTAATCTTTTCTAAGATCGACCTTAAGAGTGGTTATCATCAGATTCGCGTAAGACCAGGTGATGAATGAAAGACAGCATTCAAGATTCGGGAAGGATTATATGAATGGCTGGTCATGCCATTTGGTCTATCTAATGCACCAAACACATTTATGAGGGTGATGAATCAAATTTTCAGACCTTACATCGGAAAGTTTGTTGTAGTCTACTTTGGTGATATCTTGATATATAGTGCTAGCATAGAGGAGAACATTCCACACTTGCGAAAGGTGTTAACTATTCTTCGTCAAGAACAGTTCTATGCAGCGACGAAGAAATACGTGTTCATGATGCCAAGTGTTTTATTTCTGAGTTATGTCGTGTCTAAGGAAGGGATACAAGTGGACCAGAGTAAAGTAGCCGCGATCAGAAATTGGCCACAACCCAAAACTATAACAGAAATCAGAAGTTTCCATGGGTTAACTTCATTTGATCGAAGATTTATACCGCACTTTAGTAGTGTAATGGCCCCTATTACTGACTGTATGAAAGGAAAGCAGTTTTCATGGACGAAAGAGGCAGGATCTACTTTTGAACAAATCAAGGAACTTTTAACCTCAGCACCGATTCTAGTGTTGCCAGATTTTCAGTTACTATTTGAGTTACATACAGATGCGTGGAGGAGTGTTGAGTCAGAAGGGACGTCTAATTGCTTATTTCAGTGAAAAACTTTCTGGAGCAAAAATGAGTTACAGTACTTATGATGTGGAGTTTTATGCTATTGCGCAGGCCGTGAAGCATTGGAGACATTACTTGTTCCACAAAGAATTTTTTTGTATACAGATCATGAAGCATTGAAACATTTACAAGGGCATAATAAAATTGTAGCTAGGCACGCATCGTGGATAGCTTATTTGCAGCAATTTACATTCGGCATAAAGCACAAGTCTGGAGTAACTAATCACGTCGTCGATGCATTGAGTCGGAGGAATAATTTACTAACAACCATGCGAATAGAGGTGATGGGTTTTGACTTACTTCTAGATCTTCTTACTTCAGATTCATATTTTTTCGAAATCCTAGACAAAGTCAAGCAGGGAAACATGGCTGGATATATGCTGGTTGAAGGTTTTCTATTCAAAGGAAATCAGTTGTGTATTCCAGATTGCAGTCTACGAATGAAAATCATCAAAGAATTACATGAAGAAGAACGCGTGGGCCGCGACCGTACTATGCAGTTGATCTCAAAGTTTTATTTTTGGCCGTCAATGAGGAAGGAGGTTGAAAAGTTTGTTCAGAAGTGCCATATTTGTCAAGTTTCAATGGGGACCGCAACAAATGCAGGTTTATATACACCGTTGCCTATATCTACTAAACCATGGGTGGATGTTAGTATGGACTTTGTATTGGGCTTGCCGACGACGCAACGTGGCAATGATTCTATCTACGTGGTGGTTGATCGGTTTTCAAAAATGGTACATTTTATCGCATGTAAGAAGACTGCAGATGTAGTTAATGTCGCACGTTATACTTCAGAGAGATCTATCGTCTTCATGGGTTGCCTGAATCTATTGTATCTGATAGAGACACTCGTTTTCTGAGTCATTTTTGGATGAGTTTATGGAGAATGATCGGGACAAAGCTGAAATTTAGCCGTGCTTATCATCCACAGACGGATGGACAGACAAAAGTTGTGAATAGATCCCTAGGTAATCTATTGAGATGCCTCGTGAATGACATTTTAAAGAGTTGGGATTCCAAGATGTGTCAAGTTGAGTTTGCATACAACCATGCAGTTAATCGTAGCACTGGGTTTAGTCCATTCCGGATCGTTTACTCAACAATCCCTAAGGGGCCATTAGATTTATCTATAGTACCACAGCAGAAAGGAGTGATCAAACGAGCTAGTGATTTTGTGAATGAATTGCAAGAGTGCCACAAGGTTGTGCAGAAACAATTACTTAAGGCGAAAGAGAAATATAAGCAAATCGCAGATATTAAACGACGAAATGTTGAGTTCCAAGAAGGAGATTTTGTATATGCAGTATTGACTAAGGATCAATTTCCTGTTGGTACCTACAACAAACTAGCTGCTAGAAAGATTGGCCCTTTAGAAATTGTAAAAAAATTAATGAGAAGGCTTATCAGTTAAAATTGCTGGATCATACCCATACTGCTGACGTTTTCCACGTCAAAAACTTGATTCCATATCATGAGAGTAAGTATGTCGAAGAAGAGGAAAGAGTAAATTCGGGGTCGAATTCTTTTCAACCAGGGGAGGATGATGCAGCGCATCATGATAAGCGATCTAGCGAGTTAAGTCATATGTCGCATACCTTAAGTCGCCTGCCATGAGTCGCCTACCTTATAAGATAACGACTCAAGAAATCAAGCACATTTCTATAAATCGTTCACTTATGCCGCATTTCTATAAGTCGTCCAGTTATGCCGCATTATTCTCTTATGTCGCATGGTGTTGTGCAGTCTTTAAGTCGTTCCTGAAGCTGTGCTAAGTCGCTTAAGTCGTTCCTGAAGCTGTGTTATGTCGCTTAAGTCGTTCCTGAAGCAGTGCTATCTTCTTAAGTTGTATGTGTTAGGTTGTAAGTCGTGTTGTTAAGTCGTGTTATGTTGTAACTCGTATGATGTTAAGTCGTATGTGTTAGGTCGTGAATCGTGTTGTTAAGTCGTATGATGTTGTAACGCGTATGATGCTAAGTCGCATATGTTAGGTCGTGAGTCGCATGTGTTGAGTCGCATGTATGTGTTCTAATTTCCTATAATTGGGGTGTGTTGTCATTTGTAAACGGGGGTTGATTTTGAAAATAAATTTGTGTGTGTGCTTTGGCCACCATTGTTGGAAGTTGAGTGTGATCTCCTTCTTCTTTCCATCTTCGGGTTATTCGTGAGCGAATCAACGAATTTGAAGCCAATTCTCGGTATCACTTACAAGTGATCAACGATCGAATTGTAGATCTTTCAACATGGCATCTTGCGAGATCAATAGGTTAGAGATAGCTAGATTTCGGCATCATCACGATCAACGGAATTGAGCATTTATCGTTCTATCGGTTTATTGACACGAAATCATCATTTTGTGAGGAAGATCCTGGATAGGTTGTGACAGTTTGGTATCTAAACTGTTCTAGTCTAGGCAAAGCGGCGTCATATACGCTATCAAACAACCGTCTGTAATAGATAAGAAAAGAAAATACATCTCAACTGATGGTAGCAAGAAAGGTGAGCTACCCTCGGAAGGCTCAAAGCTCATGCCGCCTTCTCCATTCTAGGCCACTCTTGCTTTGAATGTACGTCCCCTCACAGTGGTCTCGGCTTCCCATTATGTCTTGCATCTCCCCAAGGCAGTGCCATTTCTTCCTTAACGAATAGATGGGGCAGCTAGTGATTAACGATATCTCGACCTTCAACTCCACTCCGTTTACCCCGTTGACCCCACTTGCTCCAGATCCCCCTTCTATGGATGTCTTACAGAAACTTCATAAAGCATGTTCTATGTGATGATCGAAACTCCCATTCTTGTTTTGTTATTACAATTTTTTTGTGGTTTGTATTGATCGTTTATTTTCTTATGTAGGGGCATTCTTTGACAATATATGGAGCTAACATGACGAATCAAGATTAAAGAGCAGACTTTGGCAAGTTCTCAGGCTAAAGCTAAAAACTACAAGAGTGAACTTGATAAGCTCAAAAAGAAATACACCGATCCACACTCTCACATGTTGAAAGCTGAAGATGCTTCGACAAAATTTGAGGAGGCCATGGCTAACACTAAGAGGCATTAAATAAAGTAGAAAGGAGGGAGAAATGGTTAAAAAAGAAACCATCCCAGTCATAAAAGATGTTGAGTGCATCGCCTATGACGTTCTTTATAAAATATATGCTCAAGTCTAAAGGCATCTTTTGGTGAGTGTTTGGATGATCTTGGAAGCTGAGGTGTGTTTTGTGTAACGTCCCGTAATTTTTGATAATTAAGATGTTAATTTAATAAGGAATTGTGAATAAATATTCGAATATATTAAATTTTGTAATTCATTTAATGAAATGTATACTTGGTAATAAATTTAATACAAGAAAACGAACGTAAATATTAATTAATGAATTGATAATAATAAATAGTAATTGAATAAAATCAATGCTCTGTAAGTAATTATAATATTGTTGGAAATGATAACTTATAAAAGTATGATTAAGAGTTGGTGGAAACAATTATTATGAGTTACTGATATATTTTTAATCCATTAAATTGAGTTGGAATCAATTGCAATAGCTCTAAATAAAATATTATGTTAATGTTAATTAAGGTAATATTTGGAATTAATGTTAATGTTATTCATAATAGGACAATTTTTTGAGTTAAAAGAATGGAAATATCAATTTATTTGGATTTGAACTATAATAATTGGATTAATTGCAATTAAATGAAATTAAATATATAAATATTACATTAATTGAAATCAAGATGGAATTTAAGAATATTAGTGTAATAGATCGTGAATCCAATGTTAATTCGATCCATTTGACAACAATGAATTGAATAATAGAATGAAAAGTAAATTAAATGGAATTATTGGAAATTGAATTTATAATTTCTGAATTTAATGAAATTGAGGTTAACACTGAAATTGATAAATTAATCAACTCTAAATTGACATCTAAATTTATTTAAATTAGTGTAAATGGTTAAGAAATTTAAAAACGATAAAAATTGTCAATTATAGAATCGAAATTTAAATTTTGATTTAATTAATTATTAATTTATTTAATTAATGTAAAAATAGCTATTTTGGCCACTGACTCGGATTTCGACGAAACTAGTTTTATCGTATCTGTGACAGTGAATTAATAAAGGATTTGAAGTTTCGTAGTGGTTGGACTTGTCATTTGATCGTACAGACTCGAAACGCCTAGAAATCAATGAATTGAAATCAATTTGAAATAACTCGATTTTAGCATAACTCCTTCATGCGATGGAATTTGAACTTGAAACCTGTTCCATTGATTTTAAAATATTTTTAGACATCTATTTTGATATGTGGGTTGACCCAATTTCGTTCCGGAGTCAGAACGGGCTTTCCGGGCCATTTATCGTTCAACTTTCAACCCAAATCAATCCGGTCCATTCTAATTTCAGCTTCGCATATATGTATACACACACACACACCTCGTTATAAACCCTAACCAATTTCTTATATTCATTTTTCCATACGTACAATTTTAATTGGTCATCTTCCTCATTTCAATGGCAGACAAAAACCTAATTCTCAATTCAATTTCGAATCAAAAATTCCACTTCAAAAATTCAAACTCCTCAACCTACATCAAATTATATATCGTCGGAAAGCTCTCGACGAGTGCATGGTTTTGCAATGATTTGTTTTTCATTCTGGTTTACTGTTTAGTTAGAAATCGAGGAAGAATTCCGGCCGTCCATAGGTCGTCGCCTCATTTAACGGTGGATTCGAGCCGTGGAGTCGATCGAAAGGCATGGACATGAAGTAGGTGTCGGGGCAGGTCCATCCATGCGGTCCTTGATGGTCGCAGGTGCTCCAGATCGCCAGATCTGGCCGAAGTATTGTGGCGGCGACGTACGGCCGTGGGGGTGTCGTGCGACGCCAGGAGACACGGCTCGGGGAGGGGGTCACGGTGGAGGTGCTTGATGAGGAGGAAGGCGAGCGTGTAAGCAACGAAACCCGATCAAAGTCGATGTAGATAGCGGCCAAGTTCGGTAGCGTTCTGATCGAGTTCGTGTTAGGGTTTCGTTGTGAAGAAATAGGTCACGTGGCCTCTATTTTTTTTTATTTAATCTAATTTAAAAAAATTAATTCAACTCGTTCTAATGTCAATAACCTTCACATACGAGGTCCATTCCACGTGCGGTTTTCTCTGTTAGGATCGTTGGAATTCCGGACATTTTGATGCTACTTTGGACGAATTTGGAGAGTTTAACGGATCCTTAAGAGGTGTAAATCCCGAACATCTTTTAAGTCACTACACTCACGTTAGACACTGGATAGGAGATGTCAAATTCCGTAAACATCTCTGATACCGTTCCACTTATATTTTACGGTTGATTTAATTACATAAGATCTTTTAGTTCTGACTCAATTGTTTTGCCTTTTCAATTCGCTCGGGTCAGCCTGAGCATTTCAGGATTTGAAGACCTTATTTCTGGAGGACGAAGACGAAGACTGTATTGCTACTATTATTTATATTATTCCACTACATTCATACTATTCCGCTGCATTGTTACTTATTATTCTCTGGTATGTGTACTCTGATTCTATGCTGTATAAGTATAATCAAATGTTTTTGTAAACCAGCTTCATGAACTGTTATTTGATTATTATATTTTGTCATTCCGCTGTAAGTTCTGTTCGTTTTTTCTTTCTCTGTTTTTTCTTATTCACCCCAATAACAATCCGCTCTTCTGTATGGTTTGAGTCTGACGTATGTGGTTTATCTCGATTTAGAGCATACAAAAAGGAGGGATATTGCATTTTGAGTATTTGGCAAACTAAAAGGTCGCTCAAATGTGTGGAAGTACCGTCATCGGTTGTAGGTTTAGGAACGAAGTGGGTCCATCTCTTCAATTGTTGCTCATGATGTTGCGGATGATCCAGATACCGATAGTGCTTCTTAGGGTGCACTTGGAATTAACGTTGACTAGGATTCTAAAGCTTTTCAATCTACCAAAGTAATGTTCGAACCCCTGCTTTACCATTCCCTAGTTGTCTTTTTAGGCCTCCTTCTTTGTTTTGATAAAGCTTGTAAAAACATCTCTGGTATAGTTGGGAATTTTTTTCTTAAGTTGTTGTGGTATTTTTGTTAAAGAACTCTTGGTTTGAAATAAACTTTTAACATCTGTTCACTTGACTTAAATTTTATTGCTAATGGGGTGCTTTGACCTTATTTTTTATACATGATTTTGTTCTTAAATTAATTTTTCTTCCCTATTCAGGTAGGAATGGTTAAAGTTGATAAATCACTTTTAGAAAAGTCATTTAAGGAGGGTAAATGAACTCAATATTTGATGGGATATATTAAAAACATGGAGAGGCATGTTATGGAAAGATTAGCGTAGTGGTCAACCTTAATTCGAAGAAGGGAGGATGAGCTTGAAAAATCTATTATTAGACCGAAAAATGAGCGCAAGACTTGTTGTTCAAAATTAACAGGATGATTCGCGAAAGGGATGCACTTTGTAATTTTGTACTGCGCAAATAGGGTCCTTTATCGAAGGACGCACCTCTTCTTACAGAGCGTCCTCATTTATTTTGGTTTAAGAATAGAATTAACCCCAAATTAGCTAAACATTTTTTGATCTATGTATTTGTTAAATAATGTTTTATGGTTCAAGTTCTATTATGTTTGTTATATATTATTTGTGGTTGGGGTTGGTTCACTTATTTCTTCTTTCAGGCCATCATTTTCACTCCCCCAACTAGCGTATCCCTAGTTGCATTCCCAGGCCACGATGGAAAGATAGGGGCTACACTTAACGGGCTATAATGCCTACTAGTGTACGATCCAAGTTAGGTTATGCATCACTACGTTGTTTGCAAATTTTTTGTTTGAAGGCAAGGCAAGTTAACCATATTAGAGAGGTCTTTCAAAACGTGCATGGGGTGGTCCATGGAGGTGAACATGCAGCCGTCATGGTTGAATCCATCGTATTTATAGTTCATAGAGCTCAATTTACAACCGAAAAGCAGACAAGAATATCCTCGAAAATGCAATATAGAGTACGGTTAATTTATTGAAAATCCGTTATTAGGCACTATGGGAGTTACTAGATACGCACGGCGATGAGAGCATGATACAGCGAGGATGATGGGTTCTTACAGGTGTTAAGTTAAGGGATACTGACACTATAATAGGTAGATGGGATGTATCGTATGCGTATGTAAAGTTGATATGACTAATTGAAATTTTCAAGACGTAACAAGAGATAGAAGACAATTCGCATAAACAATTGTTACGTTCAAAGCGTATAATTTACTGGTCACCAAAACATTGCTCTAACCTCTCCTTATTACACCCCATGGGATATATTAAAAGGACATGTACTGGTATAGGCAGAAACAACAATAGGACAGGTTTCATATCCATGCTCGATGTTGATAAGGACACTAAACTATTAAAGTCTCAATCGTGGTCAGTAATTATGTGATTTATTATATTTTATTATTCCACCATAACTTATATAATTAGTGCTCCAATATGCATTCTTTTGTTAATTTGCAGGATACCGAGCTAACGATCTGTATCTTGATGGACTTGGTTTTTTGATTTAGCAAATATTCAAGACCAAAGTGAGGGTCGTTACAGATATCGATGCATTCATTGAGACTAGAGTATGTAATGTTGTTCAAATGTTGGACAGTGCATTATTCATGACTGTATGAGGCACAAAGGGTCATGCGATGATAGTTTTTGGATAATTATTGAATAACTCACTCAATAGTTTCCGAATGGTTAATATAACTAAGGCCAAATAGAAAATATCGATGTAACTAGTTTTCACACTTCTCTTGAATGGAGAATACTGTTGATCTTCAGTATGAATGCTCAACTTTTAAATCATGGCACAACATCCATTGTATTACTATAGTTTGGTCGAGTGGAATATTGAAAGTGAAACATTAAAAGTGAAACATTATTCAAGAGAGAATCAGTCTTCTCGGTTACATGAAGTTAGTATCATGGTAAACTGAAGTCAACTCAATGCCTCTAACTAGAGTGATATGGTTAATAATAATTGTTATAATTAAACTAATGACTTTTTGTTTGGACTATATAATTGAATATGAATGATATTTGAATTTTAACCATTATCAATTTCCATAAGTTCAAAATGATATTGTTTTGACGAAGAGAATTGGAGTAAATAATTATCACTACGAGTAATGCTTAATAAAGTAAAACTAGATTTTACCGATACTAAGTAAGCAATGAACTTGGCCGTAATGTCACACCATCCCCTACGTAATGTATGAATGTCAATATTCAAATTGTTCGATAGTAACTGCTGATCAAATTTACACCAAAGATTCACATAACCGAAACATTAAATGCTCATTTTACCACTCGATTTAATTAATCTGTAATTGTTTTAAATTAACTAAATTAATTAATTTTTCTGAAATATTAATTATAGAATTTTATTTGATGTGTTGAACAATATTAAACATTTATAATAGCTATAAATATACCGAATGATATACGATATCGACACGCATTTAAATTGAATTTAAATGCAACAAATATTGGTTATGCTTCAACTAGACTTGAGGCCTATATGGGGTTGCTATTTTTGGCCATGATAGGAACATGGTGAGGCCAGCCATTTGATGGCATAAGGGGAGGAGTTTGAATGTTTAAAAATAAGAGAACGGGTAAGAGAAAATTAAGAATCTTGATCCTACTTTTGCTCCCTAATGTCTCTTTTATATAAGCATCTTTACTCTCTCTTTAGATTTGATTTTTGGTTCCTCCATCTTCTACTTCGCTGGACGAACACACCTCCTTCCCCTCCTCAAATTTTTAAGCAATTTAAATACAAATTAAATCAAATGATTGTTGGGGTTAAAGATAATTCGGAAGCTAGCAACTTCAGAGTTAGAATTGGATCCAAGTAGCTTACTTTTTCATTTCGATGTACGAACTTTGGGTTTTGGTAAAAGGTACTCTTCCAGTTACTATTATATATAGATATAAATATTTATATAATCATTGTTTCATATATTTCTTTGTTAGAAATATCATGAACTAGTATATCAACGAATTCACATGTAGACGGTTGTGTATATAAATGTGTGTGTATTTAAAAATAAAATAATTTTATGCACATATGCTTGCACGTCCTCTTGGCCTGGAAAAAATAAAAATTGATTATTTTTCGAAATTTAGAAACAAAAATAATAAGTAATTTTAAATACAAAATCTTATTTAAAAGATTAATAAAATATAATATAGGTTTTAAATTTTTACAAAATTTAGTTATGTTGTAAAGGCTTTCGGTAAAGAATTTTTTTATATTTTTCGAATATATACATTATATATATATATATATTATTATTTTCTATAAAATTTGATTATATAATAAAGTGTGTGTGTATATATAAATAACTAAATTCTGTATAAGTTTTGATACAACATATTTTATTTGGCTAGTTTCTCAGGAATAATTTTAATTTATTTTATTATTAATTTTTACACAATTTTATTATTGATAAATGTGTAAATAATAAAACTATATAAAACCAAAATAAGTTAAATAAACCCTGGCTGTAAGTTTTTATGGTAAATACTTATTAACACATACTTTTATGATTTATTGTATATATATAATTACTAATTATATGTTTGTATATTTTTATATTTTGTATATATAAATTAATTAAAAAAATTAATGAAATAAGTTTTCTGTTCAGGTTTCATTTTGTAGTATATATTCATACACATATTGCCAAAATTAATTTTTAAAATAAGTTATATATATTATAAATATTTCTAATAAATAATTTACAATTGCTATTTTAAAATATGGGTGTACATATTATTATATTTTACATAGCATTATTTTCATAAAATTTTGATGCATACACACGCACACACATTTAGACAATCCATTAGAATATACGAGGGGCTAACATATCCACTGTGGTGTAAATTTCAACATCGATACTGGGACATGTCAAACCATCTACACATTATCCTATTGCACGTAAACGCACACATATAATATATAATACACATATAAAAAATATAATACAGTCCGAGGCTTTGGTGCAGTGGTAAAACGCCAGGCTGTTGACGACAAGGTCGGCAGTTCGATCCCTGCCTCTGGCATATTAAACTGTGCGCCACGATGATTCTTGCAGACTTGTGTGCTGCCTACTTTGTAAATATAAGTACCCAGTTTCAAAAAAAAAAAATATAATACAAATTATATATAAAATAAAACTGTATTTATAAATTTAAATAAAATATTGGCTTTATTTAAAAGCTTAGAAATTTTATAAATGAATTTGTACTACATAGGCCCATTACAGCTCCAAATAGGTAAAAAAAAATTAAAATTTATCCAATTACTCGGCTATGGGCTGGCCCTATTCCAACAGATGATGGTATCAAAGCTAATTAATAGGAGTATGATGATGATCATGTAAATAATGATACTGATAATGATGTTGATAATCGGTAATATATGTGTAATTGATTGCCAGACTACATTAATATATGCATGTTATTTCTATTTTCTCTTTTCTCAATAATATATAGTTCATTGTATTTCATGCGCTAATTATTTACCTTCATACATAGTTCTTATGTTCATGTTATATCCATTATTACTATTATTATATTATTATATTATTGTTATTATTACTATTATTATTGTGTGTATGTATCTCTGTATATGTATTGTTGTAACTGATATGTCTAGTCGCTATTATAGACACATCCATGGTGGATCCCAACCAGTCTTGGTTGATCTTTTTCAAATGAGCATGACGTCTCATTTTATTTAGATCGATGGTCTTGTTCTGCCTGTTGATGTTATTGGTCAACTCACTCGTGCGTCTGAGATGGACACTTCCTCTGTCGCATGAGTTGGTATTTCACTCAAAGCTAGAGGACTAGGATAAGAAATTAATTATTTAAATAAAAAACAACCATACGTACATACACTTGATGAATCTACACCCAAATACATATACAACCACGCACACACACTTAAAAATACGTATATAGTGATACATGCACACACTCATATAGACACATCCATACACATGCACACACATATACCACACTCACACATGCACATCTACTAATACAAATTATGCTTATGCTTGATGGAATTCTGCAGCAATGCCGCATTTAATGCCATTAGTGAAGGCATGCTTGCACTTATCACTGACTTCTGGCTAACATTCAATGAAATCCTTGATGACATGAAGAGAGCCATGTTTGATGATTATAATAATATTATTACACAATAATATATACAAATATATGTGTGTGTATACATATATATATACATATATATATACATACATATACATATATGTATATATGTTTATAAATGTATGTATGTCTTATAAATATGTTTGTCGTTTATTCATAATATATTCAACTGCATTTGAAGAGAAAATTTGCTTGTAAAGGGGACGTTCCTGAAAAATGTAAGAAATATTTTGACATCCAAAGCATGCCACAAATATCGTGAATGGACCAATGGTATGCGTAGGAATGCCAAAAGCATCTAGCTTTTGCGGAAAAAATATACGAGAATTTTTGGGAATTTAATAATTATAAGACTTTGAATCCAAATAAGAAAGAATTCTAAAAGATGGAATGGAACTTGGAAGTTTCACTGAGGTGGCTTCATATCATCCACGGATTATCGTAACGATCTGGTATATAGTTACTTGTTCAATCTATTTAACATTTAAACAAGTTAAAATATTCATATGGTGTAATTTACTTAATTTAATTTTTTAGTATGAAGAGCAGCATAGCGAGCCTACCTTTTGATAAGTTTAATGTAGGATTTACAAGATTGAGTCGACGGTGGGGTCAATGCCAACAAGGTCCACGACAACGGTTGTATAGAGCTGCTTCGATGTAGTTTGCAATATGTTATGCATAAAACTTTGTCTAATTCACGCGCTCGCGCGTAAACACACATATGTATAACTTCGAATGAAAACGTAAAATGAAAAACAGACGAAATACTAAGCTAGGATCAAAAAGCTTCAAAGTAAAGGTATGGCAACAACAAATGAAGTATCAGACCATGTATTCAATGCACCCGGCCCTGCTATTGCCAAAATGGCGGATTGTGCCTAACTATGGCAATATTCCAAATGTAAAATGCTTAAAATTTTAATACGATTTCATACTAGTATTTGACATATTATAAAGGCTTATATGATAGAATATATTCGTCGATTATAAGACTTAGGTTAAAATGAAACGATACTAATATAACCGCCCCAATTTTTACAAGAACACAACCGACATCCACTTCTCACCAGGGACGGATCTATTTAGCATGTGGGATGGGCGGCTGCCCACCAAAAAAAAAGCGTAAGAAAAGAAAAGAAATAAAGAGGGACGCATCTTCTGTTCTCCTCCCATACCTCAGGCTTTTCTAGATTCGACGATCGCTCGCAGCCGCTCCTCCTTCTGGCCTTCTCTAGCGGCAGCCAGCAGACTCCGGCTCAGCAGACTCCGGCTCTAGTTTCAGCCTTCAGTCCTCCTTCTCCAATCACTAGGAAAACCTAGTAAGTTCCCGATTTTAAATTCGAATTCCATTAACCATAGTCTGCATTGTGAATTGTAAATGATGATCCCAATTTTAGATTCAAAATTCTAAAGTCGAATTTTAGATGTAAATATAAACCCTAGTACTGCAGTAGGCTGGTAGCAATGAAGTTGCAACTTGCAAATAAGTACTAATGAAGGTACTGGCAGTAGCATTGTATTTGTAGCAATGAAGTGCTTGACCGATAAACTGGTAGTAAATTGTAGCACGGTAGGCTATTTTGTTGATACTAGCAGCAAGTATTTGTAGCACAGTAGGCTATTTGGTTGACATTGGCAGTTAATTGTGCGACCATCTACCGACAGTAAATTTTAGTGAATCAAATAATGAAGATACTGGCAGTAAATTTTGGTGAATGAATTTTACTTTTTGATGCATCAAATTGAAGTTGAAACGATTGTAGATGAATTTGATTTTCGTGAAGTTCGTAGAGCACGACTTAAGTAAGATATTTAGTAATTTGTATTTTTTTTTGTTTAAGGATTTTTATTAAAATTATCTATGTTAATGGAATCAGTCGAACTTAATTATTTTGATTATCATGAATGCGATGGAATTAATTATATTAAAACAGTTTAGTTTTTTTATTATTTAATTTTCTTATATTATTCGTCCACCGCAAAATAAATTCCTGGTTACGTCCCTGCTTCTCGCCTGGTTTGAACGGTACAAAAGTAGGGCACATGCGTTGAATTTTGGCTCACAATTTGATTTCCATGCAATGAAATTTGTTAAAAGCATATATTACGTACATATTGCAATAAAGCAAAAAATCCCTATAACTAAGTAGTGACCAATTGCTAATGGTATTTGCTAACAAGCGTTTTGTTGCAAAGACATCAAAATGACATTGACATCGGTAATTAGGCTTCAGTACGGCGTTTGCGAGATGGTGTTGATAAAGTGCCCACCGAACAATGTGGATAAGACGTCAAATTTATTTTTTGTTGTCTATTTAATGATGTCGTAGGTCAATATATGATTTATGGGTAAGGTTCAACTTTGATTTTTTTAAGCAGTGATGTAACAAATGCCTCGAACTCTGTGTCTAGCTTTAAACGTTACTTGAAGTTACTTGACTGGGCGTACAAAATGTCATTATCTTCATTGGACGGGAAAGCTAATATTATACTCCAACATGTCGTTGAATGCAGCTGTTGGAGATGTGAAAGTGGACAAATCTAATAATGGTGGAATTTCGGTTATTAGAACGATTCCATTCCGGTTCCGTTCATAACCGAAACGGAATCCGGTCAAAAATTTGATTGCGGCCTAAATTTCGAATTTTCTTTTCAAATATTGAAATTTCTTTTCTAAAAAGTTAAAAAAAAATACATCAAACAAATGGTAATTAAAAAAAGAAAATAAATTAATTAGGACAATAAACAAATGGAGAAAAACTACGTAGTTTCGTAAAAAAAAGAAAAAAATCTTACCGCTAAATCATATCCAATTGATACGGTACTTTGTACGTAATAATCGGTCACAAACACTATGACCCAACTCACGCATAAACCAAGAAATAATTTTTAGACTATTTAGAAAGTTTAAGTCCTAATGGAGTTATTAATTTAGCTACTTGCCTTTCATACCGGTGCAGCTAAAGCGCTCGGCAGACTCAATGCGGCGGAGGTGCAAAAAGTCATAGCGGGGATACAACGGGGATACAGCGGGATATAGCGGATGACTCTAAAATAGCATATAAAACTTGTATTTAATGTTTTTACAAATATATAAATGGTAATCAAGTGAAAAATTAACATTCAATTGAATTATAATTAATACATAAATATTTTTAAATAAAAAATGTGCAAATATACTGTAAGTAAACGTAAAACTTGTGACGACCGCCCATGACTCCTGCACTAAACAAGGAAAAAGTGCGCTGTAAAGTGTGCCAGGCCGCCATGTAAGATCATCAAGGTATGGTAAACACAGAATAGTCTATCGTATTACTCACAGCGCATGGATAAAATACAATAGAAAAGTATACATAGTGAAGCTCCATAG
This sequence comes from Allium cepa, assembly GCA_030765085.1. Classification (NCBI taxonomy): domain Eukaryota; kingdom Viridiplantae; phylum Streptophyta; class Magnoliopsida; order Asparagales; family Amaryllidaceae; genus Allium; species Allium cepa. The sequence goes on from CM060941.1 coordinate 1,052,873,267, forward strand.
AACAGAATCTCATCATATAAACTCATAATAGTTTAGTACAACGATATGAAAGGTCAATACAGCAAGCCTCACTACATATCACTCAGAGTAGATACAAACAGCGGAACATCCAGTACATATAGTAAGAAAACAATATGCAAAAGCCTCCAACTCGTCTTCGTCATCAACAGCGTTGGTCGCTAAGAACAGCACCTGTCACCTGCTACCAAGTCTGCCCATCCCAAAACGGATGAACGGCTCAAGGTAATAAGAGCTGAACATAAAATCTTGAGTCAGACAAAAGTCCTAGTGAGCAGTAAATCAACTATCAAACATACCAAAAGAGCATAAAGGGTAAAAAGGAATAGGAACCCAACCATCCCACTCCACCTCTTTCTACAGTGATAGCCCCCAGACACACTAAGCATAAACAAACATAGCAAAGCAGACAATTAAATTAAAGCAATTATCACTCGAGTTAAGGTCGATGTTTTCCAAGTACAAACCCCCAATGCCTAAACTAAGATCAGATAAGCACCCACAAAACATCGCTCTTGAGACCGAGTGACGATACAACCAAAGCATCCAAACATCCATGACTCTGGCTATCACTGTTATCATTGCCTCGATATCACCGTTAATTGAATGACCGGCTCATTCTTTCATCCGTCCGTCAAGGGCTAATGGTAACCCTGGTTCTAGACATAACTCTGCACGTCATCATGACCCGTGCCTAGGACTATCGAATCGCCCAGAGTACTAGACCATCAACTATTCGTCTTGGGACTATCGAATCTGCCCAGCGTACTCTTGCTTTAAGCATGCTAGAACCTTCAACAACGGTGAAATTTCAGCCTTCTAGTCATCCTCCTCGACGACTATTCTCATACTAGCTCAAGCGCCTCTCGAGCCAACCATTATCCACAAACTCGAACCATATCACCGAGTTATCAACATGCTTGGGATGATCCCGTCTGGATTAAACCAAGGCTATCTCACATCATGCTTTACTTCATCGCATCATAGCAAAGTCTCATCTCAACATCATGCTTTGCCTCATCGCATCATAGCAAAGTCCCATCTCAACATCATCATCAAATCTATCCATATGAGCTTTATCATCCGCTTCATATGCCAGGGCAGCTTTCCTTATTCAAGAGCCTTTCCACTTAGCTTTTGAATCATCTGCGACCAACTTGTCCAAATCAAATCATCAATCAACTAACTTCCATCAATCAATCATTAATCCAAGTAATCAATCATTCAAACAAGATCTAAATAAACAGTTATAACAATAATGGCAATTTCATAAATAAAGAGTCCAAATCTAACAAGCATGAATTCTAAGTAATATCGTGATGAATGAACTAGCATAGGTTAACATGTAGTAAGATGGATATCAAAATTATTATGAACGATGGATCTACATGCAGACTTAAGAAAAATGCATGAAATCACTATCTTTAACACACAAACAAGCCACCGATCCAATATACTCCTTTGGGTCCATGTGAGAGATAACCACCACTCACCGAATCACCTAAACACTTCAAAAGCAACTAACTTCAGATCTGGATAGCGAAGGATCTAGCTTGATCCGACAAGATTTCCCCTCAAACGATGAAATCTCTCTTCGATGGATGGAGATCTTCAACTTTGGCTCTTGGATCTTCGATTAGATCTTCAATCTTGGATGGAAGGAAGCACTAGATTAGAGTAGAGAAAAGAAGTGAAGAAGTGTTGTAGTCGAGCCCTCAAAATAGCAGCACTTCGTCGCTTCAAAATCTGGATTCCAAAAAGTGAGATAAGGCCGTATATTTATCACTACAAGAAAAAGACAGAATACCGACAGCCAAGACCGACGGCTTCCGACGGCTATTTTCCGACAGCTTTCGACGGGCCGTCGGCGGCCGTCGGAAGCCGTCGGAAATTTGCGATTATACCTGCCAGCCGAGACCTTTCTTCCTCCTCCATTCCATACGAAAATAAATCAAAAAAACCCTCAAATTCAACCCCCAAGCTTCCAATCCCTAATTTCTAGCTTCCGGATCTTCCAAGGCTCTCTAATCAAGCTCAATTACTCTTAATCTCAGGTATAATCTCTTATTTTTGTGAAAAATTCAGTTTTTACCCTAATTCTATATTTGCATAAATTGATAAATTAGGGCGAATTAATGATTGCAATTGTTTCCACTAGCGTAATAACGGTTTATAGCATCACATGGTATACTGATTTCATCTTTTATCGTGAAATTGTGATAAACACGTATAATTTGTGCTTGTTCATGTATATGTAAATTGTTGTGTATGCCTTGATTCGACGATTGTACACGTTATTTGGAATAAGATAAAATGATTGAATGAACTAGGAGTATTATATTGTGCACGTATTTACTTATGACACAAAAAAAATGCATTACTCTAAATTATAATTGTGTGTATTGAAAAATGACAAAAATGTTAAACCAGCCCTAAGTTGATGCGTAATACGTTGAATAAATGTGTGAAATTAATATACAAATGTGAACAGTGAGTAAAACTGTATTTTTTCGTAAAATGCGCGCATGTAACTGACAAATGTCCCTTAGAGAGTTTTTGGGCCCGTCTGACGAGTGTTGTACATGATCGTTGTATAAATAGTCGTTTTTTTCGAAAAACGACCATTTATATTCATTTGGTACAATGTTTTCGGATTTGTCCCAGTATTGGACAAGTTATGAACACAGTAAGAATTTACATTTTGTATACTACTTCATCTCAAACGGTTCATAAAATTTCGGCCTAACTTTTCTTTTTTGTTTCCTGCGTACACGCATTTGTGTACAATGCAGGGAACAAAAGGGAAATGCTGCCGAAATTTTATTGAATCGTTTGAGACGAAGTAATATACGAAATGTAAATGCTTACTGTGTTTGTAATGGGAAGTAGGATGTATGACCAATGAAAAAAATTATATATATTTTTAATTGTTACGTACGTTAAAAAATAAAATGTGCCCTATTTGAAAATATTTTTAAATTTGTGAAGTTGTTCTTTAAATTCAAAAAATTATACAACCATGAAAATAATCTTTTTTGAATTTGTATTCTTTAAAATAAATATTAATTTTTGAACTTTTCATTTTGCAAATAGGAAAAATGATTGATTATTTTATTGATCGAAGGAGATGGATGTACCAAAGAAAAGGACTGAGGGGCTCAATAAAAGAAGATTTTGTTAATGGTATAAACGTGTTTGTTGAATTCGCTTTAAGTAATAACGGAAACGATCCAGAAATTCGTTGTCCGTGTAGTAGGTGTAGACATTTGAAGTATTTGTTACCAGATATTGTGAAAGTTCATTTGCTCCAACACGGTTTCGTACCAGAATATTATGTTTGGGATCGGCATGGAGAAGTTGTAGCAAATACTTCTGTAGAGTCTGAAAGTGTCGTTAACGAAATAGTTTCAACGACCCGTATAGAAAATATGGTCGAAGATGCAGCACGATCAATGTTTTCTATGGTTCAAGTTGACGACGATGATGGAAATGTTGAAGAACCAAATATTGAAGCTAAAAAAATTTACGATTTACTAGATGCAGCTAAGAAACCTATTTGGGATGGTTGTAAAAGCGGCACTCAGCTGTCAGTAATCGCAGAATACATTGCGATGAAGTCAAAATACAACATCACTGAAGCTGGGTTTACGGCTGTTGTACAAGCTGCAAAAAGACATATGCCGCCCGATAATCTAATGTGTGAAAATCACTACGAAGTTAAAAAACTTATGTCGGCTTTTGGTTTACCGTATCAGAAAATAGATACATGCTTAAAAGGATGCATGTTGTTTTGGAAAGAAGACGCAAACCTTAGAAATTGTAAAGTTTGTAATCAGGAGAGATACAAACCAAGAAAAAAGAAGGGGAAGGAAGTTCCGTACAAGCGTATGCGCTACTTACCCATAACTCCAAGACTTCAAAGATTATATGCATCTTCTGTAACTGCGTCTAATATGAGATGGCATAGCGTGAGAACAGAGGAAGAGGGTACGTTGACACATCCGGCCGATGGAGAAGCATGGAAGCATTTCGATAAAACGTATCCAAATTTTGCAGCGGAGAGTCGAAATGTTAGATTAGGATTATGTATGGACGGTTTTTCTCCATTTTCTCAATTTGGTTCTAAATATTCATCATGGCCCATTATCGTCACACCGTATAATTTACCTCCATGGATGTGCATGAAAACGCAATATATGTTTCTTACTGTTGTCGTTCCTGGCCCCCACGATCCGACACAAGGAATCGATGTATATTTACAACCGTTGATTGAGGAGTTAAAAATACTGTGGAATGAAGGAGTAGAAACATACGATGTGTACAAGAAGAAAAATTTTCGTATGTTTGCTTCTTTGTTGTGGACTATAAGTGATTTTCCTGCCTATGCAATGCTTTCGGGATGGAGTACTGCCGGTTGTCTGGCATGTCCATATTGCATGGATGAAACACGAGCGTTTTCTTTACCTCATGGTAAGAAAATTTCATGGTTTGACTGTCATCGATATTTTCTCCATGTAAATCATCCCTTCAGAGGAGACAAGAAAAACTTTTTAGCTAATAGAGTAGAAACCAGACAACCACCGACAATATGGTCAAGCGAAGACATATATGAACTTGTTAAGGACTATCCAAAGATATATGAAATTGGCGAGCAAATAGAAATTGAAGGCAAATCAGTTGTTCATAACTGGTGCAAACAAACTATTTTTTGGGAGTTGCCGTATTGGAAACATCTTCTGCTTCGCCATAACATAGATGTGATGCACAATGAGAAAAATGTATTTGATAATGTTTTTAACACAATTTTGAATGTGAAAGGGAAGACGAAGGATGATTTGAAATCAAGACGTGATATAGAAGAATTATGCAAACGTCCTGAGCTTCATATGAAACCAAATGACAATAAAAAACCCAAAGCTTGTTACGAATTAGATAATAATCAAGTTAAAGCTGTGTTAAAATGGGTGGAAGGGTTAAGATTTTCTGATGGGATATCATCAAATCTTCGTAGATGTGTTGACTTTAAAAATGGTAGATTAAGCGGAATGAAAAGTCACGACTATCACATAATGTTCAAAGAACTACTGCCGTTAAAAGTTTGTAAAGTAGTAACGGAGCTTAGTATGTTTTACAAAGAGCTTTGTTCGACTACTTTAAAAGTGCAACGTTTACGTAAACTTGAAGTGGACATTCCTATATTGCTTTGCAAATTAGAGAAAATATTTCCGCCTGGTTTTTTTAATGTGATGGAACATTTACCTGTTCATCTCCCATCTGAAGCACGACTTCGAGGTCCTGTCCAATACGGATGGATGTATCCATTTGAGAGGTATATGTAATATATATGTTATAACGTAATTTAATTGCATTTGAAAGATGAAGTTAATACAAATTAATGTTGCGTAGAAATTTGAATCACCTGAAGAAAAAAGTGAGGCAAAAAGCACGGGTTGAAGGTTCGATATGTAAATCTTACATCGAAGAAGAAGCTTCGTTCTTTTTCTCTCACTATTCCATGTGAATATTTCATTTGAAAGTGTTCCTCGTAATGACGAAGGCGACGAACAAGAGTCCACTCAAGCAATGTTATCTATTTTTAGACAACATGGCCGGCCTTCTGGAAAATGTGTAGAAATATGGCTAGACGATAGAGATCTTCATGTAGCACACACTTATATTCTTCTAAATTGTGCCGAGGTTGCGCCGTTTGTTAGGTAATCTGAAATAATAATTTGTGTTTTATTCTTTTCTTATATGCATGCGCGTGTATAACCTAATGTAACAATTTGTTTATATATACAGTGTTTATGAACGTGAACATCCGAACGGAGATCTCAGTAAAGAATTTTCCGGTTGGTTTTCAAATTACGTTTATGAGCCGAAAAATTGTGTTGTTGACGAAGGGTTGAAACATCTTGCGATGGGACCAAAAGAGTGGTCAAGACATATCCAATATATTTCGTCAACGGATATAAATTTAACAACAAAGAATACGGTGCAGAAAAATTAACAAATAATACTGGTGTATTTGTTAAAGGTAGTGACGATCCAGAAAATCATTTAAATGATTTTTATGGCGTTCTGACACAAATTTTGCAACTGACATATTTCGCACGACCCGCGGAGGAGGTGTTTCTATTTAGATGCAATTGGTTTAGCAATGTTCCAGGTTCTGGAATTAATGTGCACAAGGATTATAATCTTATCGAAATAAAGCATACATCGCACTATCACAAGTATGATCCTTTTGTACTAGCCAAACAAGCATTGCAAGTTTATTACGCTCCTTATCCGTATCTAAAAAGAGATAAAGCAGATTGGTCTGCAGTTTTTAAAACAAAGGCCAGATTCACATTCGATGGGAAGAATATTCCCGACGAACAAGCTTATCAGGCAGATCTTGAGCAAAATAACGAAATAATTATTACAGACGATCATACAGATTTTGGTCCCTTGATCGATGAATCAAATGTTTTGGTAAAAGCGTTTGACAGTGCAGAGGAAAATATCGTCGAAAACGAGACCGAATCTGAATCAGAAGATGATGATGACTGATACAAATCTGAATCTGTTTTTTTGCAATTGATGTAACTGTGTTAAATTCTTGATGTATTATGAAATTGATGTAACTATGAAACCAAATCCGTTTACTATTGTTCGCATGTTGTATTCTTGATATATTATTAAATTGATGTAACTATGAAACCAAATCCGTTTACTATTGCATGTTGAATTCTTGATGTATTATGAATCAGGTATAACACACTTCCATTTCTATTTCCATTTCAGTCATTAATTAAGCTGTAATTTGTACCGTTGATGTCATTTTCATATGAAATATATTTCACTATCATGTTTTTATACTCTTATATAATGATGTGTATATGTCACAGGTTTATCAGTATGTCGTATAGAGGTAGGAGCTCTTCCCGATCGTCTGGAGGCGATGGCAGTGGCCCATCGCAAGAGCCACAGCGTGCTGTTGTATCTTTGGTCCCTAGAGCAGAAGGGTAATTAAAATTAAATTTTATTCAGCATCTTATTTTTTCTATGATATACGTACGTACTTATCTATATCGTACTTAAAAACAGGGGGTTCGACCTACTTCCCTCCAAGGTTGTGCTGGACGTCTCTAGAGCAGCATATCGCAGCAGGATGAGTGCGTGCTGGCCGAAGTGGGACTCCATCCCTGCTCACATCGTAGAGTGCATATGGCAGGATATTCTAGTATGTATAATTTTTTTGTTTTCCATTTTTAATTCGTTTTTGTCGTTTTTCTATTGTTAATCGTTTAAAGTGTAATCTTTTTTTCACACAGGCTGAGATAGACATCCAGACAGACGACATGATGCTGGCACGAGCATACTGGATGAGGAAGATGCGCAAGAACTACAGGGATACGATATCCGAGATTAAGAAATCCGGTAAGAAACAAAAGTGGATGGGAGAGAGCGTGTATCAAGCTTGGTTGAGCTACTGGGAGACGGACGAGGCGAAGGCAAGTATATTATTTTTTTTGAATTATTAATTTGACGTGATTGAAAAATGATGTATCAAATTTTGAATGTACAGGCAGAGTCGGATAGAAACTCTGCAAATAGAAATAAGAATCCCGTCACTCATCGCGGAGGATCGAAGTCGTTTCAGCAGTATCGGCAGGAGTTGGTAAATTTACTGAATAATAAATGTAAATAGTTTATGCTATATGATTCTAAATGTATAATAATTGTATGTAACAATCAAATTCAGGAAGCCGAGGCACAGGGTCCTGTCAGCTATATGGACGTGTTTACCCGTACGCATGCTGTCGAGCATGTTAATCCAGACGGGACTGTTTTGTACACATGGCAGGACGATAAATCCAGCAAAAGCCATGTAAGCATATTTCATTTTATTCACTATTAGTAATTGTTAAATTATGATGAAATAAGATATGATATTATTAATTTGTTAATGCAGGAGATGTTTATGGAGCAGCGGCAGAAACTTCTTACTGATACAGGTCGAGAACAGCTGACGACCGATGTGGAGGACGTTATTTTTGAGTCCGTTATGACTCCAGCTGAGCATGGTCGACGTTACGGCTTTGGCAATTTAGCGGTAAATAATTTACTTTTTATTAAAATACTTAAAATATGATATTTTTACCTTTTCAAGACAATAAACTTGGATTTAATTTATTTTTCAATTATTGCAGTCCAGCTGTCATAGTAGGGGACAGCGGAGCAGACCACAGAGCGATTTAGCAAGTATAGAAGAATTGCGGAGTAGAGTGTCCCAATTGGAGGAGCAGAACCGCCAACAGGCCTTGCAGACCGCACAGTTGTTAGAGTACATGCAGCAGTTTGGTGGCCGCTTCCATTCCTCGGCTGGCTCTGGATCTGGAGAAGATTGACTCATTGCTTGCTTGTTCGTCGTTCAGGTATGTTTTTTGTTTGTGTAGAATGATTTGATAGACGATGCGGATAAATATTGATTTGTATAATTATGTATGATACACTTGGTTTTCTAGTTTTATGAGGACATGTGCATAAGAATATTGATGAATTTGTGTATTAACAATATGGTGGAACAATTATTGTTAATGTTGGGATGGTTATGTATGTTTTTTATCTTATTTTGATTGTATTTTCATTTATTTGTGCGTCTGTTAAGTATGTTGTAGTTTAGGTTTGGATCTTTGATTGGATTATTGTATATTGGGTTGTGAATTATTGATATCAGAGTATTTGGAAGAGAAATGTGGTTGGAAGGCAATGGTTGCAGCGAATACCAAAAAAAAATTTGCAGATTTCCGACGGCTTATCGGCCAAAATTTCCGACGGCTTCCGGCGCTTTCAGTCGGGCTGTAACTCAGTATTTCCGACGGATTCCGACGGGCGCCGGAATTCGTCGGAATCCGTCGGAACCCGTCGGACTCCGTCGGAATAATAGACGGCGGTAGCCGTCGGAAGCCGCCGGAAGTACTGTTCTCCGACACCGTCTTTTCCGACGGCTGCCGTCAGTTTCTGGCCGTCGGAAATGCTGTTTCTCCTTGTAGTGTATAGGCCGAATCCTTAAGTCGTTCGCCCCTATGAGTCGTTCATGACTCATCAAGGCCCACAACTTACGACTCATCAATCCCCACGGCCTACCGACTCAACCCTCTACGCGACCTAACTCAGACACGACCTAATGACTCAAGCCCATACGACTTACGACCTAACACACTGCCGCATTTCTTCCTAAGTCCTAAGTGTTTGGACGACTCAACGACTTACGACTCAACAACACACACGGCTTAGCAACCCAGCGACCTAACACCCTAGCCTTATCTCGTCCACGACCTAACTACAAACACAGGGTCTTACGACCTAAACTTCAACGACCTAAGCCATCTTCCTTAAGCCGTCCAACCAACCTATCTCCCTCTTAGGTCGTTAACCCGCTAGTTTCCCTTAAGTCGCTAAACATTAAGCCGCTTACAAATCCTAAGCCGTTAACTCCTAAGTCGTTAGTTCCCTTAGGTCGCTACAACTCCTAAGTCGTCTAATCTCTTAAGTCGTTAACTCCTTAAGTCGGTCACCTTCCTTAAGTCGCTCCATCCTCTAAGTCGCTCCACCGACTCATGCTACAACTCGACCCAACCCTGGACGACTCGTCTCTGGACGACTTAAGCTCCAAACAACTTAAATTCTAAACGACTTAACAACACTAACGACCTAATAACAACAATTCTACGATCCTTCGATCCGTAAAAATACGGGTCGTTACAAAACTGTTATATAACATAAATGAATTTAGTAGAATATTATAGTATTTTCATTTCTGAAAATATATTAAAATTTCAATTAGATAAATTAATTTCATAATTTTCATAATGTATAAATTTCATTTTCTAAATTCATTTATTTTAAAAAAGATATAGCGGAAATAGCGGAATATAGCGGAAATAACGGGATACAGTGGGGCTTAAAGCGGAAAGGCTATATTTGAGGCTATATGAAAATATCGAGCGGCAGAAATTCGCTATGAAATATAGCAGGCTTAAAGCGGGGTAATAGTGGGGCATTAACTACACAGTTTCATATATAGCTCCTCGTTTCTTGGAGAATATCAATAGATTCTCTTTTTTCCACTTGTTTGATTACACATTTTTTATTTGCATACTTGTTGTTTCTCCTTCTGCATTCTATAAGAAAATACTCCATTGCTCCTCTGTCCAATTTTGCATTCAACAACCCCAAACTATTAAATTTTGTTCTCATATTCAAATTAAAATTAGTTTTTTTTAAATAGAAATACGTGTAACATTAATTTCCTTTTTCTCAAAATACAATCTATCACAAATTTGCAAATACCGAAAATATAGACCTCTAACAATTGCTTTCCAATGGTTTGTTTCATTACTTATTATCATTATAAAATAATTAAAATGGATTATTTATAATTTTTAAATAATCAATTGAATTTTTAACATTAATTAAATATTTCTATTAAAAATGATAAATTACGGATCTCAGTACATTTTGAAAATGACAAATTTCACTACTTTTTGTGATGAAGTTAGGTTTGACCTCTATAATCGCACTTTCTTTCAAAATGACGTTGGAGGCACAGACGAGTTCTTTTTCTCGCTAAGGTTAGAAAAGACAAACAAATGATGTTTGTAAACTGAAAATCATTTTTAAAATAAATATTTGATATATAGACGGCAAATATACAAATATATACATATATAGGTTGTAGCTACAAAAAATGCAGTTACAATTGCAAATATTTATCGCCTACTGCAACCATGTTCAAACTAAACATTACGTTTTTGTTGAAAACTTTTATACCGTTTTTTCGTAAACCTGTTTGTGCAGTGAATTTTATAAAAAATTATAAAGAGATTTTTGAAGAAAGACCCACTTTCGAAGACAAGCACCATTGTCAAAGTGTTAAATGGTTCGACTTTGGTGCAAGATGTCACAGCATAAGCCTGGGTTTTTGGATCAAAATATTACATCACGATTCCAAAACAGAACTGATACATATATGTCAATTAAAATTCAAATAAAGCTATTAGTTTGAGGTGGAGGCGGCCCTGTTATCCCTGGTAGCGTAGCTCCTCTTTCCGTTACTGAAAATCCTCCTTCCTGCAATGAAAATAATAAAACTGACAGTTAACTCTCTGCAGTACCTAGTTTATATTTTAAGAAAACGCTTAAATACACTCACTTGAACAAGTAAATGAAGCTGAACCTTCTCTGTTGTTTCGTTACCAGAAGAATCTACAGACACAAAAGCTTAAAGCTCTGGTTAAACTACTGATCATATCTCTTTTATAGATCGTGATATATACTTCACAATGTTTGATAGCATATATTATGGAGAACTTTAGTTTACATAGAGAAGAAAATTTAGTGCAATATACCTTCAGCATGGGACTTTATACTATTGTCGCTGCCCGTGACAAATTCAAGGAGATAGAAGAAGCAACCTTTCACCTTTTCAATTAAGCTAGCCATTGACAAATTAGTAACACTAGTTCCTGAGATATTCTATAGTTTCTTTTATTGCAATGCAGCCTCTAAGTTCCATGTACATTATATATATAGATAGGAATAATGATGATGCTGGTGATGCCAGTAATTAATTATTGATTAACTTACTATTAAACCCCCGACAATATAAATATGGTATCTGGGCTGTGTCATAGAGACCATTTGTACCAATTATTACTTTTTTTAATATGTTTATATTATCAATGAATCAGAGCATCTTGATCGAATATGTATCACTTTTGGAAAAGAAGGGAAAAAACCTTTTTGTTTAAAAAGGTATAATGCAACAAATACTTGGTACGAAAGAATAAAAAGTACAGTAATACATATAATTGTTAGGCGTGGCTCAATTAGGTGTAGACTACTACAGTGCATGTGCTCATCATGCAGCCGCACACCCAGTACGTCCTCTGACCGATGAGGACGCGTTCAAAATAACGACGTGAAGGATCCACTAAATGCAGAGGATGCATTCAAGTTTCGAGAAATGTTGTTAATTTTTACTCATATTTGAATTAGTTTCTTCAGTCTCTTCTTCTTCTGCCTTTCCTTCTTTGCAAAGAAGGTAAATCCAAGAAAGAAAGAACGCTAACTTGTTACCTACGAATTTGGAGACTTTTCAATGAAAAATATGGTGTCAATAGTATCACTTTAAGCTTTTGTTTAATGATACCAAAATATAATTTTTGTACTAGTAACAAATAGTTTTTTCCCTTCTCATTTATGTACTGTTACTAACTAGTAACCTAGTATTTAGTAATTTACATAACTAATGTCCAAAATAACTAGTAATTTGTTTTACGCACAAGGACAAACTTAGAAAAAAAATTAGGCCAAAGTACAACAAAACTTCATTTCTTTCAGCCTAATTGTTTTTTAAAGTTTGTCATTTTCTCTAATTTTCACTTTATTTTATTTAAAGTGACATTAATATAACCAATACCACTACTAGAAAAAGCTGAAATACCGACAGCAACTGGCGACGGCTTTAGACGGACCATCGGCGGTCGTCGGAAGCCGTCGGAAATTCGTAATATACAGAACTCACCCGAGACCTTTCTTCTCCATTTCAACAAACGAACAAAAGGAGTTTAAATTCCTAAAACCCAATTTTTGCTTCCAAATCCCAAATTCAAGCTTCTGAATCTTGGACGGCTGCTTAATCACTCTCTATTGCTTCCAATCTCAGTTATTTTCTCTTATTTTTGCAAAAAGTACAAATTTTACCATAAATCTAGATTTGCCTAAGTTGATAGAGTAGGGTCAATGAGTAATTCTAGTTGTTTCTTATAGCCTAATGATGGTTTATAGTGTCTCACGTAATACCTATTTCATTTGTTAGCTTAAAATTGTGAAGAGTATATATAATTTGTGAATTTGTGTATATGTGTAAACCATTGTATATGTGTTATTTCTAGAAGTGTCTTGTGTTAATTGAAATATTTTCTCTCTATGCTTAAACTAAAAGTCATAGAACTTGAAAACAAGTTACTTATCGAAAAACAAAGATACATTCAACTTCAGTCGGAGTTAGAATCATACATGTCCATTGCTTCTAAACTTCTTGACTTGTATACAAATGAATGCATTAGTCTCAAAGAGACATTGACTGCATTGGAAAATGACAATAATATGTTCAGGGAAAAGGAGCTAAAAAGTCAAGAACCGTAAAGAAAGCGGAATATTGAAGTAAATTCGATAAAATACGTAAAATAATGTGGTAAATCAATAATTTTTTGAAGAATATAAAATTAGTAAATTCTCAAACATTTACAAACAATAATACACTATATAATAAATAAGAAGACAAACTATAAAACTTCCATTTTGGAATAAAATACTTTTTTATTACGTTCCTTAGAGAGTTTTTGACCCCGTCTGATAAGTAACGTATGTGATCGTTATATAGATGTTCTTTTTGTCATAAAATAGACATTTATATTCATTAGGTACAATACTTGCTGGATTTGTCTCTGCATTGGACAAGTTATAAATACAGTAAACAATTACATTTCGTACATTATTTCATTTTAAACGGTTTACAAAATTTCGCCATTGCTTTTCTTTTTTGTTTCATGTGTACACGCATTTGTGTACAATGTAGCAAACAAAGGGAAAACTAAGGAGAAGTGCTGCCGAAATTTTATTGAATCGTTTAAAATGAAATAATTTACGAAATGTAAGTGTACTGTGTTTGTAATGGGAAGTAGGATGACTGACCAGCGAAAAAGAAAACCATAAACCAACATTTCAATATTGCATTCCTAAATTGGGTAAAATTGACGCGTATAAGATTTTGTACCAATACATTGAAAAATAAAAATGTCAATTCGTAAAATGGCCAATATTTATTTTTGAATTTGTGACATATTTTTTTAAATAGGAAAAATGACCGATTATTTTGTTGATCGGAGAAGATGGATGAAGGGGACTGAGAAGATCAATAAAGGAAGATTTTTATAATGGTATAAACATATTTGTTGAATTCGTTTTAAGTAATAACGGAAAGAATGTAGAAATTCGTTTTCCATGTAGTAGGTGTAAACATTTAAAGTATTTGTTACTAGATATTGTGAAAGTTCGTTTGTGCAAAAACGGTTTCGTTCCTGGTCTCAACAATTCGACACAAGAAATCAATAGTTATTTATAACCGTTGATTGAGGAGTTAATAACATTGTGGAATGAAGAAGTAGAAACATATGACGTTTCAAAGAAAAAAATTTCATACGTTTGCTTCTTTGTTGTGGGCTATAAGTGATTTTCCTATCTATGCAATGCTTCAAAGATGGAGTACATCCGGTTGTCTAGTTTGTCCTTATCGCATGAAAGAAAACATGAGCATTTTCTTTACTAAATTGGAAGAAAATTTCACGGTTTGACTACCTACGACGTTTTCTCCATGTCAATCATCCCTTCAAAGGTGATAGAAATTTTTTTAGCTAATGGAGTAGAAACCAGACAACCACCAACGACATGGTCAAGCGAAGACATACATGAACTTGTAAGGGACTATCCAAAGATATATGAAACTGGAGTACAAACAAAAATTGTAGGTAAATCGACTATTCATAATTAGTGCAAAGTGATAGAAAAGCGGATTACGGATCTTATGGCTAAGATAAACACTAGAGGAGGGGTGAATAGTGTTTTAAGAAATTACTAAATCTTTTAGAGTTTTTGTTAATTTAAACACAAACATATGCAATACTCAAACACAAATATGATCAGAGAAACAAACACAGATGCAGAAATAAAGTAAAAGCGGTAAAGGAAAGAACACACCGGATTTTAGACTAGTTTGTTTACCCTACATCCAGTCTCACACACAAGTACGAATTTCCTTTCAAAAGCAATCTTTTACAATTACACCCTCGATTTCAAGGCTACGAGGTACACCCTCCAGATTCACAATCATATGGGTAGAGATACTTGATTTCACAGGCAACAGGTTCACCTAATTGATTTCCAGAGCTACAATCACACCTTTTTTTTACTTGATTGGTTTCCAAGGCTACAATCACGCCTTTTCTCACAGAAATGATTACAAAGAAGCCTATAACTCTGAATAGCACTGAGGATCTTGTTGAGATAGTGATAGAGAATCAAACCAGAAATGATCTAGTTAGATTCAATGTTGATTTCGGCAGAGTAATGGTAGGAATATGTATAAAGAAATGTGGAAGAAGAAGAGAAGTGAAAACCAAAAAATATGATTAGAAATTCGTTGAAAACAACCCCTATTTATAGAAGAACAACAGCCATGTCCATTCGTGAAGGGATATGACGAATAGACACTTCTTTTGAAATTCAAATTTTTGAAATCAACTGACACTATGTCGACATGGGTAACTTGGATATGTCGACATCCCAAAGGAAATTTTGGTGCTTTGTTTTTCTATGAAAATAACTTTTATCTTATATTAAAACTATTTTAAACTTTTATAAATATACTTAACTATAGTTAAAATACATAAATAAATATAGATCTTTTGCTTCATCATAATATTGATGTGATGCACAATGGGAAAAATGTATTTGATAATGTTTTTAACACAATTTTGAATGTAAAAGGGAAGATTAAGGACAATTTGAAATCAAGACGCGATATACAAGAATTATACAAACGTCCCGAGCTTCATATGGAACCAAACGGTAATAAAAAATCCAAAGCGTGTTATGGGTTAGATAATAATCAAGTTGGTGTTGTGTTAAAATAAGTGGAAGGATTAAGATTTCCTGATGGGATTTCATCAAATCTTCGTAGATGTATTAACTTTAAAAATGGTAGATTGAGTGGAATGAAAAGCCACGACTATCACATAATGATGGTAAATTTATTACCGGTTGTATTTGAAGAACTAATGCCCTTAAAAGTTTGGAAGGTAATAACGGAATTTAGGCTGTTTTACAAAGAGCTTTGTTCGACTATGTTCAAAGTGCAATGTTTACTTAAACTTGAAGAACATATTCCTATATTTCTTTGCAAACTGGAGAAAATATTTCCACTAGTTTTTTTTAATGTAATGGAATATTTACCTGTTCATCTTCCATCTGAAGCACGACTTCGAGGTCCTGTGCAATATGGATGGATGTATCCATTCGAGAGGTATGATTAATATGTTACCTATTAATTTAATTGCATTCATAAGTTAAAGTTATTGTAAATTAATTTTTCATAGATATCTGTATCATCTGAAGAAAAAAATGAGGCCAAAAACAAGTGTTGAAGGTTCAATCTGTAAATCATACATTGAAGAAGAAGTTTCGTTCTTTTTTCTCACTATTTGAGTGACCATGTGAACATATCATTTGAAAGTTCTCCACATAACAATGAAGGCAATGAACAAGAGTTCTCTCAAACAATGTTATCTATTTTTAGACAACATGGCTGACCTTTGGGAAAATTTGTAGATGTATGTTAGACGATATAGATCTTCATGTAGCACACACTTATATTCTTCTTAATTGTGTTAAGGTTGCACCATATGTTAGGTAATATGAAATAATAATTCTTGATTTATTCATGTCAATAATGCATACGCGTGTAGAATTTAGTGCACTATTTTATTCATATATGCAATATTTATGAAAGAAAATATCCATGCGGAGATCTTAGCAAAGAATTTTCTGATTGGTTTTCAAAGCATGTTTATAAACCGTGAAATTGTGTGGTCGATGAAGGATTGAAACATCTTGCATTCGAACCAAAAAAAAATGTCAAGGCATATCCAATAAATTTTATCAATGTATATAAATTTAATATCAAAGAATACAGTGCTAAAAAATTAACTAATAATACTAGTATATTTGTTAAAGGTAGTGGTGATTCAGAAAATCACATAAATAATTTTTATGGCATTTTAATCCAAATTTTGTAAACGACATATTTTTCACGATCCACGGAGGATGTTTTTCTATTTAGATGTAATTGGTTCGGCAATGTTTCAGGTTCTGGAATTAATGCGCACAAAGATTATAATCTTACTGAAATAAAGCACACATCACATTATCACAAGTATGATCCTTTTGTACTAGCCAAACAAGTATTACAAGTTTATTACGCTCCTTATCCGTCTCTAAAATGAGATAAAGAAGATTGGACGGCACTTTTTAAAACAAAGGCAAGATTTACGTTTGATGGAAAGGATATTCCAAATGAATAAGCTTATCAAGCAGATCTTGAGCAAAGTAACGAAATAATAATAACATATGATCATACTGATTTTAGACCTCTAAATGATGAATCAAACGTTTTAGTAGAAGCATTTGAGAGTAGAGAGGAAAATAACGTAGAATATGAGACCGAATCTGAATCAGAAGACGATGAGGATTGATATAAATATTATGTCGAATTCTGATGTATTATGAAATTTATGTAATTGATGACATATATTTTGAAAGTTATGTAATTTATGTTGTTTATGAAACCGAATCTGCTTATCGTCTTTTATGTTATTACATTTCTATCATTTTTTAGCAATTTATGTTAAAAATGCCATATATTCTGCTTATATTGAAATACGAGACCCAATCTGAATCAGGTATATTTTGCTCTTTATGTACTTTATGTCATTTATGTCATTATTATACAATATATTTCATTATTACGCTATTCTCTTATAAAATGATGTGTCAGTGACAGGTATCATATCTTCCAGAAGGATGAGCTCATCCCATTCATCCGGAGGCGAAGGCAGCGGCCCATCTCAGCCGCCACAACGTCCTGCTATGTATCTAGTGCTTAGAGCGGAGGGATAAGTATTACAAAAAATTCAGCATCATAAATATTTTATGTACGGTATAATAATCTATATCATATTTACACAAGGGGTTCGACCTACAGTTTGACCTACAGCCGTCGGTTGTAGTTCTATCAGTTTCGAGAGATTTATATAAGAGTATGATGATGACTTGTTGGTCCAAGTGGGATAAAATCCCTTTCCAAATCATGGAGTGTATATGGCAGGATTTTACTGCAAGTATAATCTTTGTTTTCCATTCTTAATTTTTTTGTTGCTTGTTTATTATTCACCTTATATTGTTTAATTATTTGTTGCTTATTTATCATGAAATGCAGGCCGAAGTCGACGTCCAAGCAGACGACATGCAGCTGGTATGACACTACTAGATGTAGAAGATGAGAAAGAATTACCGGGATTTTATGTCGGTTGTGAAGCATAAATGAGAAGCCGTACTGAATGGAAGCGAGCGTGTGGAAAGGGTGGCTGGCGCAATAGGATAGTGATGAAGTGAAGGTAAGTGTGCTAATCTTTTATTGATTATTTGACAGACATATAAATATAATATTTGATAAGTAAATAATGTATTATTTATTTAAATGTACAAGGAGAGTCGTAGAGTAACTATGCAAATAGGAATAAAAATCCTATCACCATCGAGTAGGGTCCAAGTCGTTTCAACAATATCGCCAGGAGTTGGTAAATTTATTTAATGTGAACTGTAAATAGTTATTGTACTGTATAATTTTGAATATACAATAATAATACATAATAATCAATTTCATAAAGCTAAGGCGCAAGGTCATGTATCGTACATCGATGTGTTTACCCGTACTCATACCATTGAGCATGTGAATCCAGATTGGTCCGTTTCATATACATGGCAAGACGATAAATCACAGAAGAGCCATGTAAGCATATTTTAGTTTATATACTATTAGTGATTATTTTAATTATTAAAGTATAATGAATTAAGATATCATGCTATTAATTTCAAATGTATTTTTATTTGTTCATGCGGGCATGGTTTATGAAACAAAGGCAAAAACTCCTAGAGGAAACTAGTTGTAACATCTTGTACCAAACTAATGGTATCCAAAATATCAAAAGCACTTGAATATGAACAAAATCACAGATTTTAAAAACAACATTTTACCTATTACATTTCAAAAAATAATTCATATCCAAGTTACATAACCCCTTAACGTTTCCCAGGCAATGATCAAATATATCAATTACAAAATATGTCAATACCGATATGTGACGATGCCCCCTTTGTTGACCAGAGTCAATATAGTCATGTTCGACTTAATACACACAGCAGAAATAAACAGAATAAACTGCAACTCCTAATTAGCTATCTGATAGCCACATGCTCGTTACCAGAAGCTTTATTCACCAAACTTACAAAAACCTGAAAAGCTCAACCCTCAGTCAACTCAAATCAATTTTGAGCACCCGAGAATTTAAGGGAAAACAAAAACTTCGTCTCATACAAAAATCTTGGGTGAATAATAGTATACATCTTGGTTATTTCATGTTAAATGAGACCATGCCACTTAGCGGAACGGGTTTTCCCTTAATAACACCATTTTTTAAACTATATCTCTTGCAAATCTTTTCTTGCAACCAATCCTGTTTAAAATCTGTAAAGCATTATTATGTGAACATATATCAGGTAATAAATGAACTATCCGTTCAAACATAGTAGTACTGTTAGGCTAACTATTAACCTTTGGCAGACTTGGGCCTCCTAGATAATATATCAAAATTTATCCAGCATCGGTTAGACACTCCTCTTCTAGATGGTCTGTCCTTAACTATCTGTTGAATACTTCTCTTCTGGACGATCTGTCCCTAACTTAACATCTCCCAGGATCACCTAATCCTAATGGTTTTGGGGCTCACCAATAACCTATATGTATACAAACATATATTCCTTTTTGTTTGTAATCATAATTTTAGTCTTACTTGTGGCAATGCCCCACACACTGGAATTTTAGACTAAATTAGCTATGGCTAATAGCTAATATATAGGGTGAGAACATATACCAGTCTCATCTGGTATTCTAATATCTGAGTCATTTTATTTAGGGATCCCTTCCCATAATTTTTCTTGAAAACCATTTCAAAATGATTTAAAACCTTTAAATCCATTTTAACAAGGAAAATCTATGTATATTCTATGCTTTACTCAAAATCACCTTGCCATGTTATATTTTTTTTTACTCAAATCTTAGTTAATGAAAACATTTAAACGTTGAAAGTGCCCTTTCAAATTCATTGAAAGTATCTCTTTTTAAACTAAGTAAACGCCTTTCTTTCATCTAAGCCGAAAAAAATCTTCCTTTCGAAACCATTAATATAAACCTTTTGAAACCCATGAAAAACCTTTCTATTGAAAGCTATAAAAAAATTAGACATTTTTCTTTAAAACCATTTAACATTGCCTTTCGAGGCCATTGGAAAAACCTTTCCTTTAAACCTTTCAAAACAGGTGGGAAACCTTCCCTCTTAGACCTTTCGAAACAATTGGGGAGCCACCTCTTTAGAAACCTTTCTTTCAAAACCTTTTGGAAATGTTGGGGAATGACCCCTTCGAACCAATCATTTAAAACCATTCGAAAGCATTAAGCCTTAAACCTTTCGAAAGCATTTGGGTTCAAGTAAAACATGAGGAAACTCCTTTCGAAACCATTCCTAGCCTTTCTTTTGAAACCTTTGGATTAATCTTTAAAAATCTTTAAGGGTCACAAAACAACAAGGCCGAAAAGCAACTCTTTCGAAAGCTATTTCCTTAATAAGAAGAAGATGGTGTCGAAAGCAACCTTCTGAAAGCATTGGAGAAGTTGTCCAGTTTAAAAAGCAAAACAAAACAAAGCAACCCTTCGAAACCAATCTGGGTAGAAAGGTAGAAAGCGACGGCAAAAAGGTTTCGACATAGTCGAAACTAATTATTTAAAAAAAAGCACAACCCAATCAAAACCATTTCTTTAAATCCATTTAACTTAGTCGAGAGCTAACCAAGTCGAAAGTTATTCAGTCGATAGCAAGTAGGTGCACTTTCATTTAATAACATAGTAGTGATTTAACCCCTTCAGAACCACTAGTTCGACCCTATACCTTCCACCTATATCCAATTCACTATGTACCAGCTAACTGATACCATGTGCATTGGTTTCGATAGTGTCGGAGGCTAAGGTAAGGAGGTGGAACTTAGTGCCGAAAGCATCAAAACAGTGAAAAACATGTTTTTTGTCCCTTTAAACTATTTCGTTGTACCTAACCTACCTTATTCGTCAAATTGTGATTGGTTGAAAGTTTCTCTTTTCTAAAATACCGGCGACCTTCCAAAAATAACTAATTGAATTATTTTACAAAATACTCCTTCTCTTTTTTATAAATATATAAAATATTTAAGTCTCATACCTTAAACAATTTTATATATCCATTAAAACACTTAGGAAAATTCTACAAAAATTCTAGAAAATTAGTTTTAATATGTTTTCTAACATACATTAATTTCAGACCAAAAATAATAATTATTTAACCATAAATAATTTTTAACCCAAAATATCATTTTCTTCACTAGAAAATTCATATAAAATCCACATAAATTTAGAAAATTATGAAAATTGAAACCCATCTCTAAAATATTATTTCTGCTCTATATAGAAATTCACAAGGCATTTGGATGTCATTTAATAGGGTTTTCACCTTAAAACATATCATAAAATCAATATGAATAAGCATAATTCATCAACAAGCATATATAATCATTCCATTATTCAAAAACACAGAAAATCAATGCAAAATATTTCAGATTTCTTCTTAAAACCGAAAACAAAACAAATATGAGATGTAAACATTATTCACCTTAACTTTAGAGATTGAGATGTGAATGAATTTGATTTGATTAAGCTTCTTCCTTAGCACTTCTTAATCTTTTTCCCCTTGCTCTTGCTAATAGTGGCCGATCTTAAGTTTGAAATTTTTTGACGAATGAGAAATGAACGTGTATGGAGATACACAGCCAAGTTTTAAGGATATAGGAATGGCCTCTTTCCTATTTCACCCCTCCCCTATTTCATGTTAACTCTTCTTTTTAATTCATTGTTTAAATGGCACGGCTACCCCTTAAGTAAATCAAATCTCAATCCCCTAATCAATACATTATTTTATTTTATTTAGCTATTTAAATATCCTAAATGATGTTACCAAAAATATGGGGTGTTACAAACTCCCCTCCTTAAAGTATTTCATCCCTGAAATTACGATAAGGTACACAAAAAATCAATCAAAGAGGTAAAACATAGTATCAAACAAGTCAGGATAAGTATCCCTAATCTTGCTTCCAGTCTCCCAAGTACAGTCTCTCTCATCGCCACTCTACAGGATTTTCACTAATCTGACTGTCTTGGTTCTGAACCTATACTCATCTCTCGCAACAATGTGAATTGGCTTTCTCACTGTAGTTAAGTCTGGTTCTACCATTAAGTCATCTAGCACGGTTGGTGCAATAGTAGTCTCCAGGTCTCTAGCATACTTTCTGAGATGAGAAACATGGAAAATATTGTGGACTCCTGCCAAATTGATCTATAACTCAACTCTATATACGAGTTTCTCTCTCTTCTCAACAATACAAAAAGGTCCAACGAATCTCGGTGCCAACTTTCCTATCTTTCGAATCCGATCACACCCTTCATCGGTGATACCATAACGAAAACCAGATCTCCGATTGAGAACTCTAAATATTTTCTTCTTTTATCTGCATAGCTCTTCTGCCTAGACTGAGCTTCCTTTATTCTAGCTCGAATGATTTTAATCTTTTCTGCAGCTTCTCTAACCAAATATGGACCAAGAATGTAACGACCCGTAAATTTTAGTTGTTCTATTTATTTAATCGATTGATTTATTTGAAATTTTAAATAATAATATTTTGAAAAAAAAATTAATATTTGGAATACGTCTATTTGAACATAGAAAAAGGTAAATTTTCGTCAGATAATATGAAAGTTTATTTTATTGTGTAATTTTATTTCAATTCAAATCGATTAAAATTTGATGATAATAAAATGTTTTTCAAACCAGAATATTTTTCTATACAAAATTTATATATCATCTTCTAAGTGAGACGTCATCTTTCATTTTTCCAAAGTTTGACTGTTATTGCTCCGTTTATCTTATTTCTAGCAAATTAGCAGCATTTTCGATACCGATTATCGACTTTTGATAGGATGATCGTACCACTGATATTTGTGTACCGTTTTGATCGTCTCGTCATGCTGATCTCTACGATGTATTCACTTCTGTGTTTTGGAGTTCAGGACACAATGAAATCTGTAAACCAATCAGTCGTATCAGTTTCGCGTTTAAGTCATTTAGCCTTTCCTTTGTCCTTTCGTATGGAAAACAGTTGAATTTAGTAGCAGCTAGCTATTAATCTTCCTATCAACAGTCACTAGCCTTTCTATGTTCCCTAAATTTCTGGCCTTTACTATTCTCTATACAGAATATATATATTTTTTCTTTGAATTTCGATGCGGTCGCTATCATTTGGAAAAAAATTACACATAAAATATCTATTAGTTTGAAGATTTCATGCTTCAGTTCCTCTTCCCTTCATTGTCAAACTGTTCATTTCCTTCCGCATCCACTTCCCCTCTGATCCGCCATGCCCACCTCGTCATCAACCACTGCCCGTCTCTACAATCTCCCTCCTTCCTTGGCTTGCCGAGCATACCAGGGCAGCATACCCAAAGCCAATCATCGATCTACCAAGGCTCCAAGCTAGACTTGTGCCACCTCACCCTCTCCACTCTCCTCACAACCGCCACAGCCGAAGCCGCATAGAGCAAGTGGCCACCCCAGTTCAAACTACCAAGTTCGGCCTCATTCTCTTCGCATTCTCCCTCCTCCTCTTGCTGATCATCAACCCAGCATATATTCTGCATTGTATAGGTATTATATTCATATATATTATATATTATGATGGGTTATATTATATGTATAGTGTGCTGCGTGCGTGATTGTCTGTAGAGATTATTCACACACACACACACACACACACACACACATATATATATATTAGTTTTATATCATGTTGGTTATTATATCTGCTAGTATATGTATGCGTATATATATTTGTATATATACATTAGTTTATATATAAGTTTATATTTATGTAATCTTTTATTACCAAGTATACGCGTAAATATAAAGATTTATATGCAAGTATTCATAAGTTACAGCATTTTATATATAAGTTGACAGTGGTTGTATATATATATTATTTTATAGAAAGCGGTTTATATGTATGTTACTGTACGAAACTTGTTAAAATATATACGTTTTATTTCTATAAGTCTATATATATACATGTCTATTAAATTTTGACTTTAATTTAGCTATGAAGAATTATATTTGATCGGCTTGCATATATAAGTTATACATATAGATATAAATTTTGCCTGAAGCTTATATAGTTGATGCAATTTTTTTACAAATGTATATTTTTATATATAGCATATTTATATTATGTTGTAGTTTTTCAATCTGATTATATATATAGGGTTACGTATAGGATCGACTTGTCGTATATGTAAAGGTTTGTACAAGTTTTAAAAATTAAGCTTGTCTATATATAAAGCTGTTTATTATTTACATATATAATGTATATGAATGTTGTAATATATACATTAGCCGTGATTACTGTCATCATGCCTAGCAGCAATACTATTGTTAAAGTTTATATATGTGAAGGATGTTTTGTATGTTTCAAAACCATTGTTTTATTTGGAAGTACAAATATGTTAGAGTATATAAATTATACATATAGTTTGTACAGGTTATAATGTTTTGTAGCTTTGCTTATGAAAATGCAATGTATTATATGTATGACTATGTTTACATTTTGAAATTTGATTTATATATATAGTTTATGTTGCATTTTGGAGTGTGTACATACATCTATAATATGTTTTGTTAATTATGGGTCTTAATTGACTTAAAATATAATGAGTTCAGTTATATACATATATATATAATTTTATTTTAATACGTGCCTTAAATTAAAATATTGGAAATATATATATATAATATAATTAATAATATATATATTCTCTACTCATATCAAACTGATTGATTTTTTTTCCTCATCAATTCTTATCTATCAGCTTTGTCCGTCAAATCCGTTTTCAGCTTACTTCGCTTTGAGATTTGTGTTTGGATTGTTCGATTGTCTAAATCGTGATCCAATTCATAACTTGTTGTGTATCAAACTCATCTAGCCTCGAAAGGTGAGCAATCACTCAAGATTAACGTTCTTATATTTATTAAATTTTATTTCAATTGAAACGACAATTGAAATATGCTGCTGTTAGTTATTTACATTGTTATATATATGTCATTATCTATATTTGTTCACCTGTGACATCTGACACCATCATCTGTTATTTATATTGATGATATATGCCTATTATTTATTATCCTATCTGTTATCACTCTGCAAGTTCCCGGTTAGTATAGAATTCACTATGGATTGATATGATACATACCCGAACGATCTATAGAATAGAACAAAATCGTTATATGTTGAAATGATAAACCCAAGCGATTTTCATTTTGATTTGAATTTGGGATTGCGGGTTGAAATGATATATACCCGTATATATTCAAATTGCAGATTGAAATGATAAATATCTGTATCACTTGACCATAGGATAGAAAATTATATACAGACATTGTTGGTCAATATATATATATATATATATATATATATTGAAATGATTTCCAAGGTTTTGAAATTGAATTTATTTAAGAACTGTACTCAAATAAGGTTGATTTGAAATTTATAAATTTGGGATTTTAAAGATATGATTTTATAACTCGATTATCGATTAAAAGTGATTTAAGTGAATATTTCAAATTTACATAAATTGAAATGCTACATTTAGTTTATTTAAATTTGAAATTTGAAGTTTTATTTAAATGTTATTTGAATGATTAAGTAAATATTTCAAAATAAATAATAGTAAAGTGAACTTGATATAGATATGGAATTATCAAATTTGGTTTTGAAATGTTGAATATTTAAAGCTTTGAAATATATTAAAATTTAAATGGTTTATTTATGGTTAAAAATATGTATTTGAAATCATTATAATTTGAAATGGTTTATTGAGAAATCGAAATAAATTGAGATTGATGATTTGAGATTGGATTAAATTTGAATTTTGGAATTCGATTCGATTTGAATTTATTTGTGGAATTTGAGGAAGCTATTTTATTATACAAAGTATTTTTAAATTATATTTAAAACTATTTGTATATTTTACTTTATAAATTATTTTCATATAAACTATTTTAAATATAAATTATTTTAATATAAACTATTTTAACTTATAACTATTTTATATAAACTATTTTACTTTATAAACTATTTTATTATATGTACTGTTATTAATATCTAAACGTTCAAAGGGAAGTGTTATGATTTCAAAGTGTTATGATTTCAAAGTGTTACAATTTCCAAAGTGTTATAATTTCAAGTGTTTTGGTTTCGAAAGTTTTATGACTTTGAAGTGCTATGATTTTGGAAATGGATATATTTGAAATGGAAATGATATCATATTTGGTTTTGAAATGGAAATGATATCATATTGATATGGTTTTGAAATGGCAATGATTTTTTGGTTTTGAAGTATAAACTAATTTGAAATGACCGCGGTGTTATAATAACGTTTGGCTGGTAAAGATATCGGGATCGGAAGTTGTCATACTCTCTGCCAACTTCAGAAATCACTTTAACAACCATGCACGTGGTAGAGATTCCAGAATGAAGTTGGATGGTGGCAACGTCCTATTGAGATATATACATGGACCCGACTCCCGTGAGTTGGCATAAGGTGGCTAAAACAGGAGCAATCGACGGGACAAGTGAGGTAGCTCCTCCGATCGGACACACTCCTTCGATACTATATTCTTACTTTGTGATTGATTTGGTGGTCACTTTTGATTTTTTTGATTTGGGAGTGTGGCTCGAGGTTGGCAGTAGTGGCTGCTATGCATTACCATCAGCCCGGAAGTGCAATTGGTATATCTACCCTAACATTGCCTAGTTGTGCCGTGTCACCTACCCTAGCGTGCCTTATACGAGTTTGTTTTATAACAGACCTATAGAGTTCCCTCTGATGACGACCATTACGTGGGAGATTACGGTACTATATAGACTATGGGAATATATAAAATGTGTTAAAAGGGATATGAGTAACGCCTTAATGCTATTTTTAATAGTTTACTTTACTATAGACATTTTTATAATAGCTTATATTACATATAGTAGATAGTTTAGCGGATCCTTAGAGGATGGTTATCCCAACCATCCTTTAAGTTATTTGTATTTCAATTGTTATTTCACTTGAATTGGATTTATTGATATAAGAATCTTAATCCTGACTCGAGTGTTTGTGTTTTGCTTTACGCTCGGGTCAGACTGAGTGATTCAGCTTTTGAGACTCATCTTTGGAGTTGGAGCTTCGTTTGGAGATCCATCTACGTCTTTTCAGCTTGTAGTTATTCAGTTGATTCCAGTGATGTATTCTGATCTTGTATTTGACTATTGTATTCGAAACTTCTATTGTATCTTGTTTAACTCTGTTATATATATATATAGTAGCTGCATGAACTACCATTCATTTATTTCCGCTGCATTATTGTTATATTACTCTGTGTCTGTGATTATGTGATTATTTATTTACTGTATATGCCGAGTTTTGCCAAATATAAATTAACAATCTAGTATTTTGAGCAATTCAAATCCGACATGTATGGATGCGTATGGTTGAAAATATCAGGATGTTATAGTTGGTATTAGAGCCAGGTTTTAGGCAAAACTCAGTATATAGAGTAAATTTAATTGCAGAATCATTTACGTTCATGCTTGAATTTCTTCCTCTTTGACTCGGTTCCATCCTTGTCTTCCCCTATCCAAATTCTTCTTGATTCTGGAGTATCCTATAGCTCCACTGAATGGTTACAACGGGATGAAACTCCTTTGTAATAAGCATTGATTCACCGACGATTTCTATATCCTCGGTTTACGATGCTATCTATCTCTTGCTATACCCGAATTCTATCTCTAGCAATCAAATATCGATTCTCCTTAGAACTCTGCCTCAGTCTTATCCTTGAAGTCACGGTTGACCCGGTTAAGGTTTCCCACGATTTATATAAGTCTATCCACCCCTCTCCTTTGTACGAATCATCTTATCTTCATTTCGAACCAATCTTCTGGTTAGAATTTTCTTTGATTAGTATTTGAACCCTATCTTTGTTTTTAAATCCATCCTTGAATTATCGAGTGAGAGAGTGTATTTGTATTAATATTAAAATGTTTAAATATTGTGTTGTTTGAGTTGTTATGTTGATTTGGATTTTCGATCGATTCGTCTGATCAACGCTATCGATAGGATTTCCAAAAACTTGAACAGAACAAACTGACGCAATATTATTTTCGAATTTAGTAAATGAAACATATTCTAGTATGATTTTATTATATATATAAGTAAATTTTCTGAAGTTGAATATTTAACTGAAATTGGTTGTTGAAAATGATAATATTTGATTTTCATATATTATTCTGTTAACCATTGACAATTGCCATATTATAAATGAAAATATAAACATGGTTTATAAGTTGATTTGAAATTTAAAATTTTTATTAAGAATTTGAGAATTAAATTTTTGGTGGTTCCAA
This sequence comes from Allium cepa, assembly GCA_030765085.1. Classification (NCBI taxonomy): domain Eukaryota; kingdom Viridiplantae; phylum Streptophyta; class Magnoliopsida; order Asparagales; family Amaryllidaceae; genus Allium; species Allium cepa. The sequence goes on from CM060941.1 coordinate 1,052,901,809, forward strand.
ACTTTAGTTTTAAAGTTTTAAAGGGTATATAATTTAAAAGTGTTTTCGAATAGAAATTGTTTCTAAAGAATTTTAAATGTTTAAAATTAGTGCTCTCATCTTTTTTCGCTGGAAAATAATTTCGGTATGGCGGTCGCATGATCGACATTCATTTTCGAGATTCAGAGTGGAGAGACCATTTTGTGGCTTTGCTAGACTTTGTTTTAAAAAATGGAATTGATTTGAATTTCTTAAAGATGAATTGATTTATAATGTATATAGGTATATATTTATAAATTTGAATTGATATATAGTGTGTATATATATCTATGTATGTATCTCTAAATGGTTTGAAATTAATCGGAAATTTAATTCTTAAATTCTTGATTTAAGGATGGTTTCAATTATAAATAAAGCTAAAATTTTGAATAAATATTTGAACTTTAAATAATTGAATTGGGGAAAATTTTACTTGTATAATGCCCAATTACATTCTAATATAACTTACCTTAATCATTCAGAAGTTGAATAGGTAATTGAATAATACACAATGTAAAATGGTGTTGAAAGGATATATAAATAAACTAAGTGTTTAAACATTTATTATAAAATTGTTAAACTTAATTTATGATTATATAAATGGTAATTGGGATAAATTAAATAATAAGGTAGTAAATAAATAATTAATTAAGATTGATTTTGATTGAAATTAATTTAAGTAAATCGAATGGTTTTAATAAATAAGAGAAATAAAGTAAATTTTTGTTGAAGGAACTATTAAATTGAAATTAAATCAACTAAATGAAAATACCTTGAATTTAAAATCAAATATTGAGTATCAATTAATTTAAATTGAAATTTATACGGGCTAAATTAATTGTTTTTTTTTTCAAATCTATTTTCTTTCTGGTTGTTTCTATTCACCTACCTCGTTCCTTTTCGAGAATGAAAAGTTTTGAGTGGGGGAGAGCGTAAAAACCAATAAATTTTACTTGTTCTATTTATTTAATTGATTGAATTTTTATGAAATTTTAGATAATAATATTTTGAAATAAAAATTTAATATTTGGAATACGTCTATTTGAACATAGCAAAAGGTAAATTTTCATCAAATAGTATGAAAGTTTATTTTATTGTGTAATTTTATTTCAATTCAAATCGGTTAAATTTGATGATAATAAAATGATTTCTAAGCCTGAATATTTTTCTACAGAAAATTTGTAAATCATCTTCTAAGTGAGATGTCATCTTTCATTTTTCCAAAGTTTAACTGTTATTGCTCCGTTTATCTTATTTCTAGCAAATTACCAGCATTTTCGGTACTGATTATCGACTTTTGATAGGATGATCGTACTACTGATATTTGTATACCGTTTTGATCGCTTGTCATGCTGATCTCTGCCGTGTATTCACATCTGTTTTTTGGAGTTTAGGACACGATGAAATCTGTAAACCAATCAGTCGTATCGGTTCCGCGTTTAAGTCGTTTAGCCTTTCCTTTGTCCTTTCGTATGGCAAACAGTTGAAATTAGTAGTAGTTATCTATTGATCTTCCTATCAACAGTCACTAGCCTTTCTATATTCCCCAACTTTCGGGCCTTTACTATTCTCTATGCAGAATATTTTTTTTTTCTTTGAATTCCGGCTCGGTCACTATCATTTGAAAAAAGAATTACACAAAAAATATCTATTCGTTTGAAGATTTTATGCTTCAGTTCCTCTTTCCTTCGTTATCAAACTGTTCATTTCCTTTCGCATCCACTTCCCCCTCCGATCTGCCATGCTGACCTCGTCATTAACCACTACCCGCCTCTGCAATCACCCTCCTTCCTTGACTTGCCGAGCATACCAGGGCAGCACACCCAAAGCCAGTTATTGAGATTCCAAGGCTTTGAGCCAGACTTGTGCCACCTCACCCTCTCCACCCTCCTCACAACTGCCACAGCCGAAGCTGCACAGAGAAAGTGGCCATCCCAGTTCAAACCACCAAGTTCGTCCTCATTCTCTTCGCACTCTCCGTCCTCTCTTGCCGATCATCAACCCAGCCTCTATTTTGTGTTGTATATGTGTTATATTCATATATATTATATATTATGGTGGGTTGTATTATATATATAGTGTGTTGCATGCGTGATTGTCTATAGAGATATATTCACACACACACACACACACATATTAGTTTTATATCATGTTGGTTATTATATCTGCTAGTATATGTATGTGTGTATATATTCGTATATATACATTAGTATATAAAACAAACAAAAAATCCTTTATATATATAAACTTTAACAATTGTAGTGCTGCTAGTCATGATGACAGCAAACACGGCTAATGTATATATTTCAACATTCATATACATTATATATATATATATATAAATTATAAACAGCTTTATACATAGAAAACATAATTTATAAACTTGTACAAACCTTTACATATATGACAAGCCGATCCTATACATAACCCTACACACACACACATATAGAAAATCAGATTGAAAAACTACAACATAATATAAATATGCTATGTATAAAAGTATACATTTGTAAAACAATTGCATTAACTATATATGCATCAGGAAAAATTTATATCTATATGTATAACTTATATAACTTATAAATGCATACTGATCAAATATAATTCTTCGTAGCTAAATTAAAGTCAAAATTTAATAGACATTTGTATATATATATATATAGACTTATAGAAATAAAACATATGTATTTTAACAAGTTTCATACAGTCACATACATATAAACCGCTTTCTGTAAAATAATATATATACAACCACTGTCAACTTATATATAAAATGTTGTTACTTATGAATACCTGTATATAAAACTTTATATTTATGCGTATACTTGATAAACAAAAGATTACATAAACATAAACTTATAAAAGCATTGTTTTATTTGTAAGTACAAATATGTTAGAGTTTATAAATTATATATATAGTTTGTACAAGTTATAATGTTTTGTAGCTTTGCTTATGCAAATGAAATGTATTATATGTATGATTATGTTTACATTTTGAATTTTTTTTATATATATATAATGTTTATGTTGCATTTTGGAGTGTGTACATACATCTATAATATGTTTTGTTAATTATGGGTCTTAATTGGCTTAAAATATAATGAGTTCAATTATATATATATATATATATTAATATTAATATTTGCCTTAAACTAAAATATTGGATATATATATATATATATAATAATATATATATTCTCTGTTTATATCAAACTGATTGAATTTTTTTCCTCATCTATTCTTATCTATAAGCTTTGTCCGTCAAATCCGCTTTCAGCTTGCTTCGCTTTGAGATTTGTGTTTGGATTGTTCGATTGTCTAGATCGTGATCCAATTCATAATTTATTGTGTATCAAACTCCTCTAGCCTCGAAATGTGAGCAATCACTGATGATTATCGTTCTTATATTTATTAAATTTGATTTCAATTGAAATGGCAATTGAAATATGCCACTGTTAGTTATTTACATTGATATATATATGTCATTATCTGTATTTGTTCACCTGTGACATCTAACACCATTATATGTTATTCGTATTGATGATACATGCCTGTTATTTATTATCATATCTGTTATCACTCTGCAAGTTCCCTGTTATTATGGAATTCAACATGGGTTGAAATGATACATACCCGAATGATCTGTAGAATAGGAGAAAATCATTATGGCTTGAATGATAAACGCAAATGATTTTCATTTGGAATTGAATTTGGGATTACGGGTTGAAATGATATATATACCCGTATATATTTAAGTTGCGGATTGAAATGATAAATATCTATATCACTTGACCATAGGATAGAAAATTATATACAGACACCTTTGGTCAATATATATATATATATATATATATATATATATATATATATATATATTGGAATGATTTCCATGGTTTTGAAATTGAATTTATTTAAAAATTGTACTCAAATAAGTTTGATTTGAAATTTATTAAATTTGGGATTTTAAAGATATGATTTTATAACTTGATTTTCGATTAAAAGTGATTTAAGTGAATATTTCAAATTTACATAAATTGAAATGGTACATTTAGTTTATTTAAATTTGAAATTTGAATGCATAAGTAAATATTTCAAAATAAATAATAGTAAAGTGAACTTGATATAGATAAGGAATTACCAAATCTGGTTTTGAAATGTTGAATATTTAAAGCTTTGAAATATATTGAAATTGAAATGGTTTATTTGTGGTTAAAAATCTATATTTGAAATCATTATGATTTGAAATGGTTTATTGAGAAACCGAAATAAATTGAGATTGATGATTTGAGATTGGATTAAATTTGAATTTTGGAATTCGAGTTGATTTGAATTGATTTGTGGAATTTGAGGAAGCTATTTTATTATACAAAGTATTTTTAAATTATATTTAAAACTATTTGTATATTTTACTTTATTAATTATTTTGGTATAAACTATTTTTAATATAAATTATTTCAATATAAACTATTTTAGCTTATGACTATTTTGTATAAACTATTTTACTTTATAAACTATTTTATTATATATGCAATTATTAATATCTAAACTGTTTAAAGGCAAGTGTTATGATTTCAAAGTGTTATGATTCTCAAAGTATTATAATTTCAAGTGTTTTGGTTTCGAAAGCGTTATAACTTCGAAGTGCTACAATTTTGAAGATGGACAAATTTGAAATGGAAATGATATCCTATTTGGTTTTGAAATGGAAATGATATCGTATTGATATGGTTTTGAAATGGAAATGACTTTTTGGTTTTGAAGTACAAACTAATTTGAAATGACCGCGGTGCTATAATAACGTTTGGTTGTTAAACATACCGGGATCGGAAGTTGTCATACTCTCTGCCAACTCCGAAAACCACTTTAACAACCGTGTATGCGGTGGAAATTTCAGAATGAAGTATGATGGTGGAAACGTCCTATTGAGGTATATACGTGGACCCAAATCCCGTGAGTTGGCATAAGTTGGCTAAAACAGGAGCAATCGAAGGGCCAAGCGAGGTAGCTCCTCCAATCGGGCACACTCCTTCGATACTATATTCTGATTTTTTGATTGATTTAGTGGCCACTTTTGATTTTTTGATTTGGACGTGTGGCTCGAGGTGGGCGGTTGTGGCTGCTATGCATTACCACCAGGCCGGAAGTGTAATTGGTATATCTAACCTGGCATTGTCTAGTTGTGCCGTGTCACCTACCCTAGCGCGCCTTATACGAGTTTGTTTTGTACCATACCTATGGAGTGCCCTCTGACGATGCCCAGTACGGGAGAGATTACGGTACCGTATAGACTATGGAAATATATAAAATGTGTTACGGGGGATATGGGTAACGCCTTAATGCTATTTTAATAGTTTACTTTACTATAGATATTATTATAATAGTGTATATTACTACATAGTAGACAGTTTAGCGGATCCTTAGAGGATGGTTATCTCAAACATCTTTTAAGTTATTTGTATTTCAATTGTTATTTCACTTAAGTTGGATTTATTAATATAAGAATCTTAATCTTTACTCGAGTGTTTATGTTTTTCTTTACGCTCGGGTCAGACTGAATGATTCAGATTTTGAGACTCACCTTTGGAGTTGGAGCTTCGTTTGGAGATCCATCTACATCTTTTCAGCTTTCAGTTATTCAGTTGATTCCAGTGATGTATTCTGATCTTGTATTTGACTATTGTATTCGAAACTTCTATTGTATCTTGTTTAACTCTGTTATATATATATATATAGTAGCTTCATGAACTAAGATTCATTTATTTCTGCTGCATTATTGTTATATCACTCTGTGTCTGTGATTATGTGATTATTTATTTACCGTATATGCCGAGTTTTGTCAAATATAAATTAACAATCTGGTATTTTGATCAATTCAAATCCGACATGTGTGGATGTGAATGGTTGAAAATATCAGGATGTTACAAAGAACCAACCTATCCCCAGTCTCCAACCAACAAACGGGAGATTTGCATGGTCTTCCACACAAAGCTTCAAACGATGTCAACCCAATACTAGTCTGATAACTGTTGTTATACGAAAACCCGACTAAATGCAAATGGTCTTCCCACGGTCCCCCGACCTCTAGTATACAAGCTCTCAACAAATTCTCCAAAATTTTGTTAATTCTTTCCGTTTTCACATCTGTCTGCGCATGATAAATAGTACTCATCTTAAGCTTGGTCCCCAAAATTTCCTATAGACTCCTGCAGAACTCACTGGTGAATAAGGAATCTCTACCACTAGTTATACTACTAGAAATTCTGTGAAGTATAACCACATTCTTTATAAACAGCTTCACTAAAACAGGTGTCATTCTGGTTGATTTAATTGGAATGAAATTGGCACTCCTGGTCAGTCTGTCTACTATGACCCATATACTTTAATTTCCTCTGTTCGACCTTGGCAACCCGTCAATAAAATCCATAGAAATAGAATTCCACATCCATACCGGAATATCTAATGGCTGAAGCAACCCACTCAGTTTCTGATGTTCAGCTTTTACCTGTTTACAGTTCAAACACTGCTACACTCATAAGCCCACATCTTGCCTCATACTTTCCCAAAAGAAACTTCTCTTCATATCCTGATACATCTAAGTCCTTCTGGATGAATAGTGAATTTCAAACGTTGGCATTCCTCCAGAACTTCTTTCCTTATATTTCCTACACTTGAAACACATAACCTGCCTTTCTTTATCAACCACACATTCTGGTCAAGACTTAAAATCTTTAAGACATTGCTCTCGGTTCCATCTCTTAACTTCCTAATCCGTTCAGCTAACAACGGATCCTTCTCCTATTTAGATGCAATCCTTTCGATCATCACTGGTCGAAGTTCCAAACAAGATAATATAACAGTCTCTCCACTAGACTCAGCCTCGGATCTCCACCGAACTCTACAAGTTGTCATGGTTTCCAAGCTTTCCTTTCTGCTACCATAGCCAATGCTGCATTCTGATGCTTTTTGCTAAGTGCGCCTGCAACTTTGTTGCCTTTCCCCGGTGTGTAATCAATCCCAAAATCATAAGCGGCAATAAACTCTAACCACCTCGGCTGTCTCATGTTCAGCTCCTTCTGAGAGAACAAGTACTTCAGTAACTTATGATCCGTATATAACTCAAACCTCCCGCCCAAAAAGTAATGTCTCCACACATTCAATGCAAAAATCACTGCAGCCAATTTCAAATCATGCGTTGGATATTTAACCTCATGCGATTTAAGCTATCAAGAAGTATATCAGCACCACTCCTAATTCTGTTCCACATTCATCAGTATAAACCACCAAATCCTGATTCCCTTTCGAAACAACCAACATCGGTACATGAGTCTATAAGTGTTTCAAACTCTGGAATGCTTCTTAACATTTATTGGTCCACATAAACTTTACATCATTTCTCATTAGCTTGTTCATTGGTGCAGCTATCCACGAAAAATCCTCAATGAACCTCTGATAATAACCAGATAATCCAAGGAAACTTTTTATCTCAGTCACTATCTCGTGTCTCTTCCAATTATTCACCGTTTCAATCTTAGTCCGATCTACTGCCAATCCTTCTTCTGAGACTACACAACCCAGAAACTTTAGTTCCTTCTTTCAGAAATGACATTCCAAAATCTTCGCCTTCAGCTAATGCTACCTCAGCGTCTCAAGCACCACTCTAAGATGAACTTCATGCTCTCATTCATCCTTAGAGTATATCAAGATATCATCTATAAAATCCAATACGAACTTTTCTAAGTGCTCTCGAAAAACTCGGTTCATCAAATCCACAAAGAAAGTCGGCGCATTAGTCAGTCCAAATGACATAACTAACCATTCGTACAAGCCGTATCTGGTCCTAAATGTCATCAAAGGTGTAGTATCCTCTACTACTCTGAGCCGATGGAAACCTGTCGCTAAATCCTACTGGAAAAATATCTTGGCTCCACTCAACTGGTCAAACAAATTGTCAATCCTCGGCAATGGATATCGGTTCTTTATCGTCTTCTCATTCAACTTACGATAATCGATACATAGTCTTAACGATCCATCCGGCTTCTTAGCAAACACTACAGCTGCTCCCTAAGGTGAACTACTCAGCCCGATAGAACTCTTGCCTTACAAATCCGCTAACTGCACTTTCAACTCCCTCATTTTTGTAGGGATCATCTTTCTTGGCGGCCTACTCACTAGTTTTGCTCTCGGAACCAAATCTATCCGAAACTCAATGGCTTGTTTTGATGGCAATCCTACTACAAGCTCAAAAATATCTGTGAATTCTCTAACCACGAAAACTCGATTCAGATCATCTTCCAACTCTATAATACCCAACAAAGCATTCACTTTACCGCTAGAACCTTATACGGTATAAACAATCATGTTTCTACTATCACGATGCCTAAGTGATATTTTCCTGTCCTCGAAAAATATCTTAACATCGTACTCACTTAACCAATCCATATCAATAATAATTTTGAACCCTACAAAATCAAACACATGCAAACTGAAAACAAAAGTATGACCTAACAAGTCAAACTCTAACCGGTCACATCTCAACCCTAGAGTTGCATACCCTCCTATTTGATTCGCAACCCGTAAGGAAGTAATTAAATATGTGGGTTCTAGGTTAAACTTATCTATGAAACATCTAGATATAAAAGAATGCGATGCACCAATATTAAATAGAACTCTAACAGACATACCATGAATCTGAAGCGTACCTCCTAAAACTGCTTTCCTTTCTCTTGTGCTGTCGGCTTCGAAACAGCAGGCTCCAATGCATACATCTTGCCCTTCCAATCCATGCGGGCTCCTTGCATTGATTCTTATAGTGGCCTGTCTGATCATAGTTGAAACACCCGATGTTCTTCTTCTCGATCACTTTTTTAGTCTTCCCAGTATGAAACTCATTAATAAAATGCCCATTCTTATCGCACTTGAAACAAACCACCTCAGACTTTCCCTTCTTGGCTGCTCCACCCATCTGAGCACCCTTCTTATGAAAGAACTTCCACTTTTGGCCTTGCCCAACCTGGACCTCCTTCACCTTTCTCTTATCATGACACATAAGCATCTCCTTGTGCCTCAAAGCCATCTCTATAACCACATCATAAGGATCTCTAATATGCGGTAAGGTAGCCCTGGAAACTAAGGCTTCAATCCCGTGATAAACTTCTCATTCCTCTTCATCACTATATCAACAGTAGCACAACTATATCTAGCCAACTCTTCAAACCTACTAGCATATTCCATAATAGTCATCTCTCTCTGTTCTAGCTCAGCAAACTTCCTGATCAAAACAGACTGTGCAATCACAGACATGAACCTCTCTTGGAACCACCTCTTAAACTCTGCCCATGTCATAGTCCCCTCATCCACTACTACAGTCACACTATTCTACCAAAACATAGTAGCTCCCTGGGGTTGTCTTGATGCCAATCTCCTCTTCTGCTCATCATTGAGCCTCAAGTCTGCAAATATCATTTCGCAGCGCAATAACCAGTTTTCCACCTCAATAGCATCCTCGATTCCAATAAATGGCGTCCCACCAAGCTTATGATAATCTCCACTCAACTTAGCATAGTCGTTAACCAGAACTTTCTAAACTCCTCCTTCCATTACTCCAGCAGCAACTCCCTCTTGCATCATATTCATGAAAAACCAATACATGGCTTACATTTCAACTTGCGGGACTCCAGCACCCACATTCTCTGCTTATGCCTGACATTGGGTCCTCCTCGCATTAGGTTTGGCATTCCTATTAATGACCTCCCCTCCTGGGTTAACTCTTCCTCTACTACCATCCATATTTGTATTCAAACCTCAAAAGATATAGAAAATATCCTAACAATGATATGAGACTAGAGATAATGCGTATACTTATATATAGTAAACACAAGTACGTTACTATAGCATCATCCCATACCCATATCTTACTTTAATTCCTTAGGATAATGTTTTAAAAACCATTTTTAGTTTAAAGTTTTTGATAAACCTATGCTCCGATACCAAGCTGTAACACCCCGTATTTGGAGGTCAAAAGCTAAGCTCAACAGATGCTGCAGTCATCTATAGTATTAACTTCTGGTGACAAAATACGGTAATGCTAATGGTATCCATAATATCAGAAGCACTTAAATGTGAATAAAATCACAGATTTCAAAAACAACATTTTACTGATTACATTTCAAAACAATAATTCATATCCAAGTTACATAATCCCTTAACTTTTCCAGGCAATAATCAAATATATCAATTACAGAATACACCAAGAGCGACATACGACGACGCCCCTTTTGTTGACCAAAGTCAATATAGTAATATTTGAATTAATATACATAGCGGATATAAACATAACAAACTACAACTCCTAATTAGCAATCCGACAGTCACCTGCTCGTCACTGGAAGCTTTATTCGCCAAACTTACAAAAACCTGAAAACCTCAACCCTCAACCTGCTCAAATCAATTTTGAGCACCAGGGAGTCTAAGGGGAAACAAAAATTTCGAGTCAGACATAAAGCCTGGTGTAAATAATACTATACATCTCCGTTATTTCATGTTAAGTGAGACCACGCCGCTTAGCGCAACGGGTTCGCCTCGCTGACACCCTTTTTTAAACTATATCTTTTGCAAATCTTTTCCTCAAACCAAAACTGGTTAAAATCTGTAAAGCATTATTATGTGAACATAAATATTAGGTAACAAATGAAATATCTATTCAAACATTATAGTTTTGTTTAGCTAACTATTAATCTTTGGCTGACTCCGGCCTCTCAAACAATATATCCAAATTTATCTAACATCTATTAGACACTCTTCTTTTAGACGGTCTGTCCTTAACTATCTGTTGAATACTTCTCTTCTAAATGATCTGTCCCTAAATTAACATCTTCCAAGTTCACCTGATCCTAATGGTTTTGCGGGCTCACCAATAACCTATCTATATACAAACATATATTCCTTTCTGTATGTAATCATAATTATAGTCTTACCTATGACAAAGCCCTACACACTGGAATTTTGGACTAAATTAGCTGGTGCTAATAGCTAATGTATATGGCACGATCCTATACCAGTCCCATCTGGTGTTCTAATATATGAGTCATTTTATTTAGGGATCCCTTCTCACAATTTTCCTTGAAAACCTTTTCAAAATGATTTAAAACTTTTAAATCAAACTCAGCGAGGAAAATCTATATATATTCTATGATTTACTCAAAATCACATTGTCATGTAATACACACACACACACACACACACATTTTACTCAAATCCTAGTTGATGAAAACATTTAAACATTTGAAAGTACCACTTTCGAATCCATTGAAAGTATCCCTTTCCAAAACAAGTAAACCCCTTTCTTTCATCTTGGTCGAAAGGCCAAAATCTTCCTTTCGAAACCATCAACATAAACCTTTCGAAACCACTGAAAAACCTTTCTTTCGAAAGCTAAAAAAATCTTAGACATCCTTCTTTAAAACCATTTAACATTGCCTTTCGAAGCCATTAGAAACACCTTTCCTTTAAACATTTTGAAATAGTTGGGAAACCTTCCCTCTTAGACCTTTCGAAACTATAGGGGACCCACCCCTTTAGAAACCTTTCTTTCAAAACCTTTCGAAAATGCTAGGGAACAACCCTTTCGAAACAATCATTTCAAACCTTTCAAAAGCATTAAGCCATAAACCTTTCGAAAGCATTTGGGTTCAAGTAAAACATGTGGAAACACCTTTCGAAATCTTTGGGTTAGTCTTTAAAAATCATTAAGGGTCACAAAACAGCAGCGTCGAAAGCAACTCTTTGGAAAGATATTTCCTAAATAAGAGGAAGATGGTGTCGAAACTGACCTTCCGAAAGCATTGGAGAAGTGGTCAAGTTTAAAATGCAAAATAAAAAAAGCAACCTTTTCGAAACCAATCTGGGTCGAAAGGTAGAAAGCGGCAGCAAAAAGGTTTTGACGTAGTCCAAAGCAATTATTTAAAACAAAAGTGCAACCCAATTGATACCATTTCTTTAAATCCATTTGACTTAGTTGAAAGCTAACCAAGTTGAAGTTTATCTAGTCGTAATCAAGCAGACGCACTTTCTTTTAAAAGTAAAGTAGTGCTTCAACCCCTTCGAAACCCCTGGTTTCAGCCCTATACCTTCTGCATGTATCCAATTCACTAGGTACCAGTTAATTGATACCATATGCATTGGTTTCGATAGTGTCGGAAGTGAAGGTAAGGGGAGGAACCTGATGCCAAAAGCATCACAACAGTGAAAAACATGTTTATTTGTCCCTTTAAACCATTTCTTTGTACCCAACCTGCCTTGTCTGTCAAATTTTGATTGGTTGCAAGTTTCTCTTTTTTAAAAGTACTGCGGGATTACTAGAAATAACAAATTTTACAAAATACCTCTTCTCCGTTTTATAAATATATAAAACATTTAAGTCCCATATATTAAATAATTTTATATATCTGTTAAAACACTTAGGAAAATTTTATAAAAATTCCAAAAAATTATTTTTAATATGTTTTCTAGCATATATTAATCTCAGGCCCAAACCATTAATTATTTAGTCATAAATAAGTTTTAATCCAAAATAACATTTTCTTCACAAGAAAATTCATATAAAATCCACATAAATTCAGCAAATTATAAATATTGAAACCCATTTCTAAAATATTATTTAAGGTCTATATAGAAATCCGCAAGGCATTTGGATGACATTTAATAGGATTTTCACCTTAAAATATATCATGAAATCAATATGAATAAGCATAATTCATCAACAAGTATATATAATTATTTCATAATTCACAAACATGGAAAATCAATGGAAAATATTTCGGATTTCATCTTAGAATCGAAAATAAAACAAATATGAGATGTAAACATTATTCACCTTAGCTTTAGAGATTAAAGATATCGAGATGTGAACGAATTTGATTTGATAAATCTTCTTCCTTAGCTTGTCTTAATCTTTTTCCCCTTGCTCTTATTAATGGTGGTTGGCCTTAAGTTTGAAATTTTTTGACACATGAGAAATGAATGTGTATGGAGATAGACGGTCAAGGTTTAACGATATAGGAATGGCCTCTTCTCTATTTTACATCTTTCGTATTTCATATTAAATCTTCTTTTTAATTCATTGTTTAAATGGCACGCCTACCCTTTAATTAAATCAAATTTCAATCTCACAATCAACACATTATTTTATTTAATTTAGCTAATTAAATATGCCAAATAAAGTTATCAAAAATATGGGTGTTACACTGGTCGAGAGCAGCTAACTACGGACGAGGAGGATGTCATTTTTGAGTCAGTAATGGATCCACCTTCATGGAACTGGCATTACAGTTTTGGAAATCAAGTGGTAATGAATAATAAATTTAAATATAATAATTTAGTAATCTTTCAGTTCTAAACATGAAACGACCCGCAAATCCATACCCCTTGAGTTAATACTACCCTACAACAATCAACTCAAGTTGCATAGTAATACGAACCATTTTGGTTAAAGAAGAAGAGGTAGAAGAAGAAAATAGAAAACAACATCAGAATCTAACCATCGCAGCGGAATAAAATATAGTAGATATTAACATATCTTTACACCAAAACAAATATATCTGTTTATATATTACATCATCAGAGTACATCAATCACAATTTAACATCAATAGCATACAATGGATACACAACAACTCAACACAGCGGAATATATATACATATAAAACAAGTACGTGAATATGCATCGTCATCCAACTCGACTCCTGAGCTCCACAGCATCATGTCCTGTATCCTATAATACTCGGTCTGACCCGAGTATTACAGTTAAATAACACCCGAGTCAGTCTGGAATACCAGCGTGAGAAAATCACACCCAATTGATTATTAAAGTTTCAAAAATCCTTTGAAAACAAAAGCATCTCGTAAGACCACCCCACAAATAAACATGTCGGGTTTTTACCTTACGATAGCTAAAACAATTTTTATAGAAATCCTCTGATATTATAATAGGGTCTACATACAAATACTTACAAAATAGCCGAAATTGTTACATGATTAAATTCCAGCTACTAGCCACAGAGTGGGTAATACAAACAAAACTCGTACAAGGCACGTAGGGAGAATGGATTTCCAACTAATGACTAGGCACTGGGGTTCCACCTGTCACAGTACGGGGCCTAGATCACCGTACCGAGGAGTACGCACGCTCCCCTGCAACACAAGGCCGGAACCATCCTTTACTAGACGGTCCCGAGTGAGATCACACCGCGGTTGGGATCAGCAACCGCCCACTAAGCCGAAATAAAAAGGGACATTTAGACTGGAATGACCTCACCCTGCTTGGGTGCTACCCACCTAGCCTTGCTGCATAACCCCTGATTTTCAGTCATTCCCATTTGATGAGGCTTGAGGCTAAGCGTTACCTTTTTAGAATATATCACTTAGAATGCCCATCGTCCACCTGACGATGTTTCGCAAGCATTCATCCATACAAGTCCGTCCCGGGTTCGAACGGAACCGAAGGCACTATTCCTACTACATCCATTTTGGAAATATCCTCAGGATTAGTAGCGACTAGCCCTTGCACTTCACTGCTCCATCTTCGACTCTGAACACGTTTCACGAAACGTACAAACCAGATCGAAGTGGTTTTCGAGAAATAAATCTCGATCCCGATCTCTTCGAAACGATCAACGTATTTGTCCAATATTGATAGTCGGTGATTTAACTATCAATTTATATTCACAAACATCCATCAAACAATAAATAAATTTCCCAAATTATTTATTTATCTCAAAATATCTTCACAAGATATATTTCTATTTTCAATCCTTTGAAATCAGTTCCAAAACCATCTTTCCTTTCAGAATAAACTTTCCCAATTATTTTCTATCTCCTCTGAAATTACCAAGCACAAAACTAGATTTTAAAATAATTTAAAACACTTTACTTTGAAATATACTTTAAAACATTTATTTTAAAACTACTTCAATGATTTGTTAAAAATACATACTATATGAATATTTGAAAATAAGGTTACTAAATAAAATATAAAACTAGATTTATACTTTTTTAAAAACATAGTATTTAGGCATTCTTTGAATAATTACTACTATAATAGATAAAGAGAAAATACTTACTTAAGAACTTAAATATTAGAAATAAGAAATTTTCCAACACTTGCTTTTAAACAACTTTTAATCTTTTAACTTATATTTAAGAATTTACTTTGAAAACGTACTTAGTTATCCAGGGAGAATTCCAACTTCAATCACTTAAATCAATTTCCCAAATTGATTTCCAATTTATTTCCTTTTAATTCGGAATCTATTAATTTCAGATTTCATTTCTTGATTATAATTTAAAAATACTTTAACTAAAAATTCCAATTTTTAGATTTCTCAATTACTTCTTTATTCTTTAAAATAAATTTAAACTTTGAATTTTAAAATAATTCTTTATTTCTTTAATTGATATAACTTAAGTTTACAATTAATCAATTTCATTTTATTAAAAATTACATTTCTCTTCATACTCGAAGTTATTATTATTTGCATATTACTTCTATTTCTTTTCAATTCATTCTTAATTTATTCAAACTTTCTATAATTATTTCACTTACAAATTTACTTCCTTTCAATTTCCTTCAACAATCCAATTCATATATTTTGGCAATTCATTATACCCGAATATCCAATCAAACCATACATTCAATATTCCAATATAGCTCATCATAGGATATCAAATAATCAAAATAGAGAATATTGAATAATTTAAATAAATGTGAGGGGTCCAGTTGGATCCCTCCAACCTGTTTTCCCTGCATTTACAAATGTTAGCATAATATAATATGCCAATTTCAAAATATCATACTATACCACATCAATCAATTCAGCCATTCAAACAGTTATTTAAATTTAATCATTTAAATTTTAAATTTAACTGAGTGAGATTAACTCACCCATGCTTGGCTGTTCTCAATCCATTCCAAACTGGTTTGTTCCCTTGATTCTTCTTTAGACCTTGTATAACCATTTACGATTTATTATCACTTTGAAATAACTTGAAACACATTTTTTTTTACAGATGATTAAATTCCAACCTTAAACTTAATTTAAGCGAAGTAGTAAAATTTAAACTAATTTTCCTTTATAAAATTTAATTCAATTTAATAATTTGTACTTGAACTAATTCCTAAAATAAATTTGAACAAATTTAATTTATTAATAACTTAGTTTAAATAAGTTTAGCTTAGTATTTAAGAAACCGTTTACAGATAAATTTCCCTCTCTCTGTAATCCCCCATATTTTTTTTCTGATTTTATATATATTCAAATCTAAGCATGTAAATGTATATGTTAATCAAGTTTAAAAATAACGAAAAAGAAATCGAACCTCAAAGCGATACACCACTTCGGTCATGTCTGACTTCGCGGCAACCCCCTCCTAATCGCAACCGACCTCAACAGCGAAACCTTAGTTTCGACATGGCGAACCCCTCCTGCAGACGCGGCCTATCGAATCTACATCGGCCTCTCCTCCTTCACTATCACGCGGCGGCCATCCCAATTTCGAACGAGTGCTGGAACGCGATCGCAACCCCCCTTCTACAACGCGAAATCAATCGCGGCCTCGATTCAACCCTCACGTGTGCGAGCGCTCCTCCCTCTCGCCATTTCTTTGATTCGATTATGAAATCCCTTTTTTTAGTTTTTTTTCTCTCGGCTCGAAAGATTCTGCCATTTTCATTTTTTTTTTTTAAAAATCGCCGAGTGTCTTTAGGGTTGCGAAAGGAAGAAAAAAAAACAAAAAAAGTTTGGCCCCTACCGTGTTGCCTTTTTTTTTTTTTTAAACGCGACTTCCCCCACAAGCTTCTTCTTTTATTAATTATTTTTTATTATATTTTTTTTCGAGCATTTTGAACTGAGAGTATAATGGTCACATGTTCAAAAAGAAACATGATAAGGAATGGTGTGTTCGAGAAGACAAAGGAAGCGTGTTGTAGACAGCTTGCTACAGTGTTCGCTTATTTTTAAATTCAAATTCGAATCGATTATTATCAATTAAATTTTCAGCGCACTTATATATCGTACACTCACACACTAACTCCAAAAACTACGAAAATTGAAACTCGATAATAATTCAATATCACGGACCCAAAGGAACTGGTTACGTCGAATTCTGAGACTGTGCCTCGAAGGCTATTTCTAAATTCAATTTAAACGATAAAATTTTCAAAACCGAACAAATCATTGTTAAATACAATTTTACAACTTCTATTACTCTCAGTATTATCTATATAAATTTTATAGGCCTTCAAATTATATTTTAACAGGCTTAGAACCTCAAATTCACCATTTAGCACAACTTCCAATTATTTAATTCAATAATTTAATTATCAAAAATATGTGATTTTTGAATTCAAGTTAAAAATTACTCTATTGAATATTTAAAATCAATTAAATATTTCGATTTTAAATGCTTGAAAATTCCGGGTCGTCACATTCCTCCCTCCTTAAAAGAATTTCGTCCCCGAAATTACTAACTAGGAAGAATGGCCCAAAACCCGTTACTTTTCCAAAACCAAACAGTTTCTAACAATTCAACAACTTACCAACTATCTTTTATAAAAGATCCATTATCATTCTTATTAACTTTCAAACCTTTCCCTAGTTCCAAACCATACCATTTGTTTAACCATTCAAGTTTCAATTTAAAAACAAATTTTGAATTATCAAAAATTTTCAATATTTTCTAACTCCCTAAATTCCCGAAAAATTTCGCCAGCGTCTCCCTTGCGCGGCTGACTCGTTACAACTACCAAAATGGCTCTACGGCCTCCCAAATCCAAAAAGAAAACAAAAAGCCAAGTGGCTCAATCCAAATCCCAATCAAATTTCACACCAAACTTAAATACATACCTTTTTTGTCGAGCATTTCAATTTATCATCTGAAATCAAAATCAATTTTCCCTTCTCTTTATAATACCTGCATATCCTGTTTAGCACCAATATCCAATCACAATATTCCCAAAACAGTTTATCGGCTTTCTCACAAAATACCAATATCTATTCATTCCAATATTGACTTAAATCATATTAGTAGTATCAATTTCATTTAAGAATTCACCATTCTCTCTTAAGTTTAATATAAGCATTATATATGTTTCTTATACTTATTTTCACCTTACTACTTTAGTTTATATCTATTTCTATTCAACGTGATTCTTTCATTTCCATACGAATTCAATTTATTTTCAACTCTAAACTTTAAATTTTATTTTTAATTTATAACTAATTTATGTCATTATTTTAATTAGTTTCATTCACTAACTTATTTCAATTTCTAGTTTGAAATTGTTTTGTCGTTAATAAATTTTTAGAAAAATTTCAAAATTTTTCTAACTCCCAAAATTTCTGAAATTTTTTGGCAGAGTCTCCTTTGTACGGAGGAGCTTTTGCAATTTGACAAAAGAGATAAATATATATACATCGACCCACACAGTCGGAAAAATCAAAAACAGTTCATATTTCCTATTTTTATTGCGTAGGCGTACCTTATTTAGCGTTTTAAGCAAACAGCTTATTTATTTAGCAGTTAATGGAACCCAAATCCAGCCACACGGCTTCCAAAAACCTGTACTTACTTCAATTTAAATATGTAAGTGACAAATATATAAAGTTTATAGCATTCACTTAATTTCAGTAGTTAAACACATGTATAATATAAACAATATACACTAAACACTTCCAAAAGCAAATTAACAAGGTTCCGATACAAATTTAGTTGTTTACAACTAAATCTCCCATCAATTTCATTCCATTTAAATGGTTTACACTTCATTTCTTACATTCTATTCATTTTAATCCAAACGAACACATATTTATCTCAGTTGATTCAAAAATCAATTTTCATTGCTTTTATTAACTCATAGATTTTTATACAATCTCATTTGCGTCAACGACAACTATTTTTATGCAAATTCAATGATGTTCACTTAATAGAATATCCATTCTATTTTATAACTACTTAAAATTGATACCAATTCAATTTATACTTTATTCTGTTTCATTTCCAATGTTCCAACATAATTCTTAATTGTTGACAACCAATTCATATATCGTTCCACTAAATCCGAATGGTTAACAACTCAAAAACTTACATTTAATTTATTATTAAGCAATCTGAACTCATATTTAATTCAATTTCTCTCAAAGTCAATTTATTTTATTCCTAGCAATTCATAGCATCTTAATTGCTTCCATTTACATCCAATAACAATTTATTCTATGCAATTTGACGAGATCTATGTGAATAAACAAGTATTTATGTTTTATAACCAATTTAAATCAATTTCAACTCAATTTATACTTAATTCTATTCCAATTTTTAAATTTATTCACAATCCATATATTCTTATTTTTATTGCATTTCAGATTTGAATCCATTTACTTGCATTCATTCCACATTCGTTTATTCTAAACTATTTTATTTAGCTCGAAAATAGTCCAAGCTATCCCATTCAATAATTATTTCTCGACTTACTTAAACCACATTTCATTTGATACTTATTTATTCCATCCATTTATTTATTCAATATAATTAGTTTATCCACATTCACTTAAACCATTCTAATAAACTCGAAACATTCTATTTTCCTTATTGTCTCAAGTTATTTCAATCCCTTAATAATGTAAATGGTTTACAATTATTTATTTAAGCATTTGCATTCCATTAAATATTATCGGCAACACACCGAATTTTATTTCAATTAAAATTTATTTTTACTTGATTTAAATCCAATCCACTATTATTAAACTTAATTTTAAGTTGAATGCAATTCAACTCATTTCCATTTTTTTTAGCTTAAGTTTATTCACTCCAATTTTATACTTAAGCCCATTTTATTTTCAAGTAAATCCCTTTTTTTTCTATTCTTAAGCTCATTTCATTTTCCAAATAAATTTCTCTTTTCAATTTAATTTGATTCTATCTCAATCCAATCTCATTTCAAACTACAAATTTATTTGATTAGTTATTATAAAAATTAACTTTCCAGATTTAACTCATTCAATTTATTACAATGCCATTTCCAAGTTATCTTCACTTATGGATTTTATTTGCACATTCAAATCATTGCTATTTTAATCCATTTACATTTTTATCCGATATACTTCAATTATATTTAATTTGTTAATACTTCAAGTCTAATTTTAATTAATAACTCAAGTTCTGATTCTATTATTCACCTTTAATTTACCATCCAATTTATTAACTCACAATTCAGCTTCATTCTCAATTACCTTCACTTCATCAACAATTTGAATCAATTTTAATTTATAACTTGAGTTTATTTCCAACTTCATCATAAACTCATAATTCAATTTCATTAACTAATTTATAACCTAATTAGTTCTTCCCTTATTTATAATCCAACACTTGAATTCCAATTCCAAATATCACTTCATTTAATTTACTTAAGTTCAATATACTTTATAATTCAAGTTTGGATTTTCTTATCATTTTCCAATTCATCAAAACATTGATTTTGGGCATTGTATTCCATTTTCAATTTAATAAGTCACAACTTATTGTTTTATACAATTCCATTCATCATAAGCTTGAATATATTCATCTTTTATTTTTAACTCAAGCCTTCTATTTATCTATAGCCCAAACATATTTTATTTCCATGGATTTTTAATTCTTTTATAAGTTATTCTGATTTATTTATTTCAACCCAATCCTTATCCAACTTATTTTCCATTTATTCAGGTAAGAATCTAATTTCAGTCAATAATTCAATTGAATTCTTATTCCAATTCAATTTTATTTTAACTCAGTTTTATTTAACTCGGTTTGATTTAACTTAATTCGAATACAGCTGGATATTATTTTCAGCTTATTCAATTAATTTCAATCAAGTTAAAAAATTTATTCCCCAATCCAAGTTAGTTTCATTTTAGCCTTTTAAATTTAAATTCCATTATTCAAAGCTTATATTTCCTTCATGATTTAAAATCATCTCAGTGTATAAGCTTACAACTATCTCATTAGGATTTTTAAACACCCGGTTTTTGGTTTCATATCATTTAAAATCTCCTACATCACAAATCACATTTCTCAAAGGCCAAACCAATCCTGGTTTTATTCCCAACAAATTTCCTTTGAAATTTCAAAAATAAACAGGTTTTCCTGAACAAATCACTTTGGTAGCAATTCATCACTTAAAAATTCGAAAATGAACATCGATGATGCTGCAGTCATCACCGAAGTTATTTTCCAGTGATTGAAGTGAATTCAATGCTATCGCCCTTCCAAAATCCATTTTTTAAACAAATTTCCTTTCAGAAATAACCCAAAAACAACTATAATACTATTTATTTTCAAAATACTTTCAAAATCTCCGAGTTTAAAGTTTCAAATTCTATTTTAATTCAAATTTTAACTATAATGCATTTGTATAGTTTATGCTTATACAAATTCTCATTCGATTACATTTATAGTTCATATTTATAAATTTCATTTTATAATTAAATTATTCCCTAAATTTTAGTTATATTTCAATTTCTAGTTAAATTTTTACCCACGATGATAATAATTTAATATTATTCTTCCTAACATTCAAGCAACCATATATTAGCTAAAATAGCTTACAAAAACTACTGTTTATATCAAAATATATTTTGGGTAAAACTATTTCATTTACCCACATTTAAAACAATACCGTGTCAATTGTTCTATTCAAGTGTTTAGAAACCCCTTCAATACAGTTGCGCAGACTGTGTTGACGAAGGTTCATATGCCACTCAATAAATCAATTAACACAATATTAAAACAATTTATATTCACTAACAAATACGCTCTCATATCTATAAATACGCTCAAACTCATTCTAGAGTACTATAGACTCTATTAATAATGAGTAATCCCCACCAGAGCCAAGGTTATCACCAACCTAAGCTCTGATACCAAGTGAAACGACCAGCAAATCCATACCCCTTGAGTTAATACTACCCTACAACAATCAACTCAAGTTGCACAGAAATACGAACCATTTTGGTTAAAGAAGAAGAGGTAGAAGAAGAAAATAGAAAACAACATCAGAATCTAACCATCGTAGTGGAATAAAATATAATAGATATTAACATATCTTTACACCAAAACAAATATATCTGTTTATATATTACATCATCAAAGTACATCAATCACAATTTAACATCAAAAGCATACAATGGATACACAACAACTCAACACAGCGGAATATATATACATATAAAACAAGTACGTGAATATGCATCGTCGTCCAACTCGACTCCTGAGCTCCACAGCATCATGTCCTGTATCCTATAATACTCGGTCTGACCCGAGTATTACAGTTAAATAACACCCGAGTCAGTCTGGAATACCAGCGTGAGAAAATCACACCCAATTGATTATTAAAGTTTCAAAAATCCTTTGAAAACAAAAGCATCTCGTAAGACCACGCCACAAATAAACATGTCGGGTTTTAACCTTACGATAGCTAAAACAATTTTATAGAAATCCTCTGATATTATAATAGGGTCTACATACAAATACTTATAAAATAGCCGAAATTGTTACATGATTAAATTCCAGCTACTAGCCACAGATAGGTAATACAAACAAAACTCGCACAAGGCACGTAGGGAGAATGGATTTCCAACTAATGACTATGCACTGGGGTACCACCTGTCACAGTACGGGGCCTAGATCACCGTACTGAGGAGTACGCCCGCTCTCCTGCAACATAAGGCCGGAACCATCCCTTACTGGACGGTCCCGAGTGAGATCACACCGCGGTTGGGATCAGCAACCGCCCACCAAGCCGAAATAAAAAGGGACATCTAGACTGGAATGACCTCACCCTGCTTGGGTGCTACCCACCTAGCCTTGCTGCATAACCCCTGATTTTCAGTCATTCCCATTTGATGAGGCTTGAGGCTAAGCGTTACCTTTTTAGAATATATCACTTAGAATGCCCATCGTCCACCTAACGATGTTTCGCAAGCATTCATCCATACAAGTCCGTCCCGGGTTCGAACGGAACCGAAGGCACTATTCCTACTACATCCATTTTGGAAATATCCTCAGGATTAGTAGCGACTAGCCCTTGCACTTCACCGCTCCATCTTCGACTCCGAACACGTTTCACGAAACGTACAAACCGGATCGAAGTGGTTTTCGAGAAATAAATCTCGATCCCTGTCTCTTCGAAACGATCAACGTATTTGTCCAACATTGATAGTCGGTGATTTAACTATCAATTTATATTCACAAACATCCATCAAAAATAAATAAATTTCCCAAATTATTTATTTATCTCAAAATATCTTCACAAGATATATTACTATTTTCAATCCTTTGAAATCAGTTCCAAAACCATCTTTCCTTTCAGAATAAACTTTCCCAATTATTTTCTATCTCCTCTGAAATCACCAAGCACAAAACTAGATTTTAAAATAATTTAAAACACTTTACTTTGAAATATACCTTAAAACATTTATTTTAAAACTACTTCAATGATTTGTTAAAAATACATACTATATGAATATTTGAAAATAAGGTTACTAAATAAAATATAAAACTAGATTTATAGTTTTAAAAAAACATAGTATCAAGGCATTCTTTGAATAATTACTACTATAATAGATAAAGAGAAAATACTTACTTAAGAACTTAAATATTAGAAATAAGAAATTTTCCAACACTTGCTTTTAAACAACTTTTAATCTTTTAACTTATATTTAAAAATTTACTTTGAAAACGTACTTGGTTATCCAGGGAGAATTCCAACTTCAATCACTTAAATCAATTTCCAAAATTGATTTCCAATTTATTTCCTTTTAATTCGGAATCTATTAATTTCAGATTTCATTTCTTGATTATAATTTAAAAATACTTTAACTAAAATTCTAATTTTTAGATTTCTCAATTACTTCTTTATTCTTTAAAATAAATTTAGACTTTGAATTTTAAAATAATTCTTTATTTCTTTAATTGATATAACTTAAGTTTACAATTCATCAATTTCATTTTATTAAAAATTACATTTCTCTTCATACTCGAAGTTATTATTATTTGCATATTACTTCTATTTCTTTTCAATTCATTCTTAATTTATTCAAACTTTCTATAATTATTTCGCTTACAAATTTACTTCCTTTTAATTTCCTTCAACAATCCAATTCATATATTTTGGTAATTCATTATACCCGAATATCCAATCAAACCATACATTCAATATTCCAGTATAACTCATCATAGGATATCAAATAATCAAAACAGAGAATATTGAATAATTTAAATAAATGTGAGGGGTCCAGTTGGATCCCTCCAACTTGTTTTCCCTGCATTCACAAATGTTAGCATAATATAATATGCCAATTTCAAAGTATCATACTATACCACATCAATCAATTCAGCCATTCAAACAGTTATTTAAATTTAATCATTTAAATTTTAAATTTAACTGAGTGAGATTAACTCACCCATGCTTGGCTGTTCTCAATCCATTCCAAACTGGTTTGTTCCCTTGATTCTTCTTTAGACCTTGTATAACCATTTACGATTTATTATCACTTTGAAATAACTTGAAACACATTTTTTTTTACAAATGATTAAATTCCAACCTTAAACTTAATTTAAGCGAAGTAGTAAAATTTAAACTAATTTTCCTTTATAAAATTTAATTCAATTTAATAATTTGTACTTGAACTAATTCCTAAAATAAATTTGAACAAATTTAATTTATTAATAACTTAGTTTAAATTAAGTTTAGCTTAGTATTTAAGAAACCGTTTACAAATAAATCTCCCTCTCTCTGTAATCCCCCATATTTTTTTCTGATTTTATATATATTCAAATCCAAGCATGTAAATGTATATGTTAATCAAGTTTAAAATAACGAAAAAGAAATCGAACCTCAACGTGATACACCACTTCGGTCATGTCTGACTTCGCGGCAACCCCCTCCTAATCGCGACCGACCTCAACAGCAAAACCCTAGTTTCAACACGGCGAACCCCTCCTGCAGACGCGACCTATCGAACCTACATCGGCCTCTCCTCCTTCACTATCACGCGGCGGCCATCCCAATTTCGAACGAGTGCTGGAACGCGATCGCAACCCCCCTTCTACAACGCGAAATCAATCGCGGCCTCGATTCAACCCTTGCGTGTGCGAGCGCTCCTCCCTCTCGCCATTTCTTTGATTCGATTATGAAATCCCTTTTTTTAGTTTTTTTTCTCTCGGCTCGAAAGATTCTGCCATTTTCATTTATTTTTTTTTAAAATCACCGAGTGCCTTTAGGGTTGCGATAGGAAGAAAAAAAAACAAAAAAAGTTCGGCCCCTACCGTGTTGCGTTTGTATTTTTTTTATAAATGCGGCTTCCCCCACAAGCTTCTTCTTTTATTAATTATTTTTTATTATATTTTTTTCGAGCATTTTGAACTGAGAGTATAATGGTCACGTGTTCAAAAAGAAACATGATAAGGAATGGTGTGTTCGAGAAGATAAAGGAAGCGTGTTGTAGACGCCTTGCTACAGTGTTCGCTTATTTTTAAATTCAAATTCGAATCGATTATTATCAATTAAATTTTCAGCGCACTTATATATCGTACACTCACACACTAACTCCAAAAACTACGAAAATTGAAACTCGATAATAATTCAATATCACGGACCCAAAGGAACTGGTTACATCGAATTCTGAGACTGTGCCTCGAAGGCTATTTCTAAATTCAATTTAAACGATAAAATTTTCAAAACCGAACAAATCATTGTTAAATACAATTTTACAACTTCTATTACTCTCAGTATTATCTATATAAATTTTATAGGCCTTCAAATTATATTTTAACAGGCTTACAACCTCAAATTCACCATTTAGCACAACTTCCAATTATTTAATTCAATAATTTAATTATCAAAAATATGTGATTTTTGAATTCAAGTTAAAAATTACTCTATTGAATATTTAAAATCAATTAAATATTTCGATTTTAAATGCTTGAAAATTCCGGGTCGTCACAAAACAACTTCACATCACTTTAGTTTCAATAATAAGTTTATAGATATAACAATTAACATATTATGTTATAGCTTCGATAGTAAGATTATACTAGCTGAACTTTTACTAAATTAAACAAGTATTACAAGGTAGACAAGGGAGAGCCAGCTAAACCAGAGCTCATCTCGATCTAGTAGAGATCAAAGAATTGAAAGCTAGGACGACACACTTGGAGGAGCAGAACCATCGATAGACCATTGAGATAACATAACTGCTGGACCAGCGTATTGCTGAGTACGTGCATCAATATGGTGGACGGTTTCCATCTTCAGCTAGTTCTGGAGGTTCTGGAGGTGATTGATAGGATGATAGGTATGTTTTTTGTTTTGCGTCATTATTTAGTATGTTTTGATGATACATTGAGTTAGTGGAGCTAGATACTTTGAGATGTTATGTATATTATTTAATGGTACATTTGGTGATGGAAATTTTGACATTTGTGAGTTGACGGTGGGGAGTTGGTGTTCGACGGTGCATATTTTGTAAAATGACATGTATGTACATTATGTTAACGAAGAGTTGGTTGGTTTTATTTTATGCGAGTTATGCTTGGTTTAATTTTCTTTACGTGATTTGAGTATATTTGTATGATTTGATATTATATTGAATATCTGAATTGGATATAAGCTTGTGTGTGACTATATTATGTTTTTAGATTGTGTATATTAGGCTAGAACATAGCAAAATACTGGCAAAAAGCTTTAGAAATTCCGACTCTTCCAACGGTTGGCGATGACCTTCAGGTCAAAAATTTTCGATGGCTTCCGATAGCTAGTGGCAGTTATTTTGCTACCGCTTGAATGGCCATTGTCTTCGATGGCCATCAAGAGCCATAAGGCTATCTGTTGGTAGCCGTCGGAAGATTACGATGGACATTGTTGGAGGCCGTCGGAAAGACTGTGCGGCAACGGTAGAGCTTGTGATGGTTTTTTACGTCGGTTTCTAACGACTTCCGATGGTGTACTTTTTCTTGTAGTGTATAGAAAGCTATCCTATTGGAAATGTCCAGACAAATACGTGTGTCAACTTCTATTATTTCTAATTAGTACAAATAAATGTGCATAAAAACTAGAATTAAAATGACCATGGATGCATTTGTTTAGAAATTTGGTTTAGAAATTAAACATGGAATGGAGAGAGAAAGACACGGAGTATTAAGTTATTGATGTTTGAAGAGTAAACAAAACATGAGTAAGATAGGATTACTTAAATGCCATTTGTGATAGTTTTATCTTATTTCCAAAAGTGGTAAATTTATTAATTTATAAATTTCAAATGAAGGTATTCCTATTGTATATATACCTATATGTTAGGCATGTCCGTTGGACGCATGCATGGAGAACTAGAAGCAAATTTGAATAGCATAGATATTGTTGTATTTGAAGCAATTATATGGTAATTTGTTAGAGTATATACAAGTAAGTTAGAGTATCCAAACAAAATTGAAAGAAAAATTATTTATGGTGAAATAATGCTATATCCAAAAATAGAAGTCTCTTCGCTTACATATATTTTTAGTCGTACTTCGGTAACTTAGATTATTATAGTTATTTCCGCGATGAGAAAAATTAAATTTACTATGTGTATTTTAATGGATTATTTTGTTCATTGATTGATTATTGAAATCGGAGGAATTAGGAAGAACGACAAACTTAAAAGAAAATTGACTAAAATACATCAAATTTTATTTTTAGACTGAATGACAAATGACATTTATAATTTGCATTATACTCAATTTTTACACTATAAGAATTGCTAGTCATAACTGGGACTACTTTCAGTTTACATTATACAAAATTCTAGTTATATTTTGCACTGTCCTCCAGCCTAAAAAAACTTGGTGTGTTTTTGACAATTTTTTTAAAAGTTAGCACTTGTGCATATTTTTCTATATTTCTCATTATATATATATATATATATAAACAATGATATTTTGTATGCAATAATTTGTCACAAGACACTAGGATGAATAGAATTTTGTTCACGCTTTTTTGAAGTGCGAACAAAATAGTTTCCTTCTATTAGAGGAATTTGGTGGGTCACGTATGTGACCCTCTTGAATTCTTCCAATAGAAGCCGAGTGTTTTGTTCACCCTTTATCGCACTCCACTATGATCCTACTCGCGTGTAAACCAAGAAAGAATTTACACTATTTAGAAAATTTAAGTCTTAACTGAGTAATTAATCTAGTTACTTGTCTTTTCTACATAGATCCTCGTTTCAAGGAGAATATCAATAAATTCTCCCTTTTCCACTTTTCTGATTAGATTTTTTATTTGTATACTTGTTTCTCCTTCTCCTTCTATAAGAAAATACTCCATTGCTCCTCTATCCAATTTTGCGTTCAGTAACTCCAAGCTATTATATTTTATTTTCATATTCAAATTAAAATTAGTTTTTTAATATAGGAATACGTATAACATTAATTTCCTTTTTCTCAAACTACAATCTGTCATAAATTTGCATATAAAAAAATATAAGCCTCTGAGACCATTCCCAACCGGAGGGGGTGGGAGGGGTCGATTCAAGTCGGCCGACCCTGAACCCACCCTCGAAGATTGGGAAAAAGCACAATTTATGCTTTCTCTTAGCCAACTAAAATTTAGCCTGCTAAGGAAACGGCCGTGGATTGCAATCCACAACGCTCACTTAGCCAGCTAAAATTTAGCCGGTTAAGTGAGAAATGGAAACCAGCTATATAATAGCCGGTTACCCATTTCACTCCACCACAACTAAACATCTGCCATTTTTCTACCTTCTTCTACCTCTCAGCAACCCTCCGTCGTTATTTTTTCCACCAAGCAAGTGTTTAAAACATGAGAAGAGCGTCCCAGAGACTCCGACGTAACGGCTGTCACAACAGAGGAAATGTTTCACCGGTAGTGGAAAACACCCCTACAGAAGACCACTCAGCCGTAACGTCGACGGTCACCGAAGGTCGACGAAGCATGGTTGTTTGGAAAAGACATACGGACAGAAATACAGAAAATGTGGTTTTGGACCCCCCACATCGACCAAAATTTGGGACCGGACAAAGATTTGATCAATTTCCGCATACTCTCAAACGACAAAGTACACGTTAGCACGTGTGTTGATAATTTTGTAAGTCATTTACGTTAAATTTATTTTATGAGCTAAAATTATATAATAAAAAATGAATATGCAACCTATTTTACATTAGGCTCGTCATGAGCGCACCCGTGGATCTTGGGTTAGCGTAATACGCCTTTATAGACTGATCTGATCTTATGATGCCGACGGCATTATTCATGCTTTCCTACGAGATATAGGATTTGGAGATTTTTTGAGTACTTATTTACATAATTATATTTTATTTATTTAATTATGTTTAGGCCTTTCAATAATCGTAAATTGCTTAATAAGTATCGATAATCTATTAAATTCAGATGTTCAGTTATGCGGTGCTTTAGCCGCCTGTTAGTGGAAGACCACTCACACCTTCCACCTTAGTTTTGGATAGATGGGTTTTACCCCATTAGACTTTATTAAGCTTACTGGTTTAGGAATTGGAAGGAGGATAGCTTATTGTTTGATGCGGAGTACCAGCACTTTCACCGTTTATTCAATGTACCGCCACATCTTGATTTACATGACGGATCATCATCCGGACCGCAGATTAGATGCTCTTACATCAGAAAAGCGATCATTGAATTGATACATGGTTCTAGTTTAGAGAACAATTTGGAGATTTCTAGACTTTTTATTCTATACATGATGAGAAACTTATTCTTCACAACTCATCGAACACCTTGCTGGCCGGATATGTTGCAGCGGTAGTAGAGTTGTCGTTTGATAGTCCAGTCGCATATGATTGGGGGATGCTGAATCATCTTTTTTGATTGCTCACATGAAATAACAACTCACGGAACTATGACTATGACAACATCCGGACTTAATGACTCAAAATATGGTTCGTATAGTTATATATTTTAACAAGAGTCATCAAATATGTATATGGGGTCTAGTTTAGTGCTTTGTTAAATTCTTTCCTCAAGAATCATCATTCACATTCAAATAAACTTGCATGCATATTTTAATCAAAATCAAGTATTCAAAAAATGCATAGAGCGGGCCTCAAACCTGGGTCACTTTTTTAGAAGACAAGTGCTCCAACCAAATGAGCTATGGTAATTTTTGTTTGTCAATAGAATTAGTCGACCGAACAAGGTCATTCAGTCAACTGAATATCTGTAGGCAGCCTATTGAACTTATGCACATATGTATGCACATTTATATTTTCAAATTCAGTCGACTGAAGTTCATAGATCAGTCAACTGACCTGGTTCCAACTGCAATTTTCTGAATAGACACTTCTTTTCATGAATAGCTTTCTTCTTCACAGAAGGTTATGACCATTGTTGTTCGTTAAAGTCTTTTCACCAGAAGTTATAGCTTTTTATCTACTATATATATGCATGAATTTCAAGATCAAATCACTTCACATACTTACTTATACTTGAATCATATTTTTTGAATTAACTACTCTCTTGAATTCATACATACATTGCTTACAATCATAATTCTATATTTCTGAAAGCAATTTGAAACTTCCTAATCTTCATATACACACAACTACACACATCACACTTGAGGAAAAGATTATAGAAAAAGTGTACCACAAGTGACAAATCCATGTTATTAGAACATACAAGGTCAAGACAATCTACTTTGTAATCAAAGTCCCGTTCGGTTGCTCAAGCGGTCAATTCTTGTTCTGTTGCTCAGGCAATCAAGTCCTGTTCGGTTGCTCAGGCGGTCAATTCCTGTTCTGTTGCTCAGGCGGTCAAGTCCTGTTCAGTTGCTCTGGCGCTGTAATGAAAGTGCATATGCCGTATAGCTAATACTTAGAATCGTGTAATATGGAATGTATTATAATCTAAATGTGGAAACAGGTAATAATAGTAAAGTAAATAAGAATAAGCACACCAGGAGTTTTTATACTGGTTCGAATTTCCCATTCTACGTCCAGTCCCAGATTTTCCTCTAGAATTTCACTCAGTAACCCCTCACTTAACGCGAAGGAATAGGTATGCAACACCTGAGCAGCTAAACAGGATTTTTCCGCCTCAACAACCGAAGAGGACTTTTTCGCATGATACAAACTAACAGGACTTCTACAACTTCAATAAAGTGGTTGACGCTTCGTGTTCTTGATAACACCGATTTTTCTTTGATAGTACACCCTTCCTATAATCAAATCCCCAAGAATATATTGCGTGTGTGAAGATTAGAAAGGAATATATTGCTTTGAATCAAAGTGTATAGTAATTAACTCTAAGATTCAAGCAACATTCTTTGATTAGAAAGCTTTTAGAATATAGAAATATAGTCAAGAAATATAGATCAGAGAATAGAATAGATTGAAGTAGATTGGATGATTAAAATCACGGATATATATATATATATAAGGTTGCACTGTTCACGAAGAGTTTCAATCAAAATTTGCATCCGTAACTCTTTGAATTGGATCATTACTCTTCGCAAAGAGAAGCAACCCTTCAAGAAATATGGCAGTTATGTATGGTCAGTCGATTGGTAAAAATATATCTAGTTGGTTGAATATTCAAAGTGTTGTGCACGTGTGCATGTCTGTGCAAAGATCACAAATTCAGTCGACTGGTGAATTCAGTCCAGCTGACCGAACTGTGCTTTTCTGCATAGTGAGCACTTGAGCACACTATTTTGTATATCTATATATTTAAAACTTTTGTATAGTGTGTGTAAACTACTTGAGGAGTGAAAGATTTATTGCACTAGTATTATCACAATATATTATTGAATTATTTAAATGTATATCGAAATCTTTTAGTGTTTGTTGCATATAGACGACTTGAGCACAAGCTAAAGCGGCAGATATATATTCTGCTTCACACGTCGATAAGGAAACACAGTTTTGTTTCTTGCTAAACCAAGAGACTAAGGAACGTCCAGCAAAGTGACACGTCCCACTCGTACTCTTTCTATCTGTCCAACTTCCTCCAAAATCAGCATAACTATATGATACTAATTCGAAAGGACATTCTTTTGGATAAAATAGTCTGAAATCTTTGATTTTGCTTAAGCAACAAATAATGCGTTTTACTGATCGCATATGTGATTCTTTAGGATCTGTTTAAAATCGAGCACATAAACAAACACTCATCATTATATCAGGTCTACTAGCAGTTAAGTATAGTAATGACCCAATCATACTACGATATAGTTTTTGGTCGACATTTTTGCCTTCTTCATCTCTATCAAGATGTATTGTCGTACTCATCGTAATTGGTTTGGCTGTAATGTTTTCCATATTAAATTGTTTAATTAGATTATTAAAATATTTTTCTTGATTAATGAAAATTCCATTTTCTAATTGTTTTGTTTGTAATCCAAAAAAATATGATAATTCTCGCATATGTGACATTTCAAATTCATTAGTCATTATAGTTGAAAATTTCTGACATAATTTTTGATTAGTTGATCCAAAAATAATATCATCTACATATATTTGAGTAATTAAAATATCATTTTTAGTCTTTTTAATAAATAATGTTTGATCAACCTTTCCAACAAAACCAGAGTCTATTAAATATTTCTTAAGACGATCGTACTAAGCATGTGGTGCTTGTTTTAAACCATATAAAGCTTTATTGAGTCTATAGACATGATTTGGAAATTTTTCTTGAATAAAAGGACGTTGTTGTTCAGCGTAAACATTTTCTTTAATATATCCATTTAATAAAGTACTTTTTACGTCCATTTTAAATAATTTAAAGTTGTGAAAACACGCGAAGGTTAATAAAATGTGTATGGCTTCTAATCTAGCGACCAGAGCGAAGGTTTATTCATAATCAATACCTTCTTCTTGATTATATCCTTGCGCTACTAGTCTAGCTTTATTTTTAGTTATATTACGTAATTCATCGACTTTATTTTTAAATTCCCATTTAGTACCAATGACTGATTGATCACTTGGTTTAGGAACAAGTTCCCAAACTTCATTTCTTTTGAATTAATTTAGTTCTTCTTCCATAGCAAGAATCCAATAGTCATCTGTTGAGGCTTCTTTTATATTTTTATGTTCTATAGTAGACAGAAATGCTATAAGACCTATTTGATTTAATTGGTGTCTAGTTCTAAAATTTGAATTTACTTCTCCAATTATATTTTAAAGATGGTGATCCCGTAAAATTATAGGTGGATATCTTATATTTTCTTCATTATGAATAATGTTTTCATCTTCTCTAATATTGTTATTATTATAATTAACTTTTTAAATAATATCATCATCATCTAAGTGATTTTTGATATTATTTACATTTTCATTAATAACTTTATTTTTATTTATAAAGTGTTCATCAAAAGAAACATGAAGAGTTTCTTCAATAATTTTAGTTCGTTTCTTAAAAATTCGATAAGCTTTACTTCGTTCTGAATAACCTATAAATATTCCTCCATCGGATTTTGGATCGAATTTACTGAGTTGATCTTTAGTGTTTAAAATAAAAAAAAGTTGAACCAAAAACCTTAAAATATGAAATATTTGGATTTCTTCCATTTATTAGTTCATATGGAGTATTTTTAGTTAGTGGTCGTATAAAAACACGATTCAAAACATAACAAGCAGTTGCTACAACTTCTGCCCAAAAATGTTTTGGTAAAGTGGTTCTATTTAATAAAGTTCTTGCATATTCCTGTAATATTCTATTTTTCCTTTCTACAACTCCATTTTTTGTGTTATTCTAGGAAAAGAAAAATTGTGATTAATTCCTTTCTTTTGACAAAAATGTTCAAAAGCTTCATTTTCGAATTCTCCTCCATGATCACTTCTATATTTTTAATTTTAAAATCTTTAATATTTTCAATTCTTTTGACAAATATTTTAAAGTTTTCAAAAGTATCACTTTTATTTTTCATGATCATAGTTCATATATATCTAGAAAAATCATCTACAATAACAAACACATATCTATTATGATTGTTCGATTGAATCTGAGTAGTTCCAAAAAGATCCATATGTAATAGTTCAAGTGGTTATTCTATAGATATTACTTTCTTAGATTTAAAAGAAGATTTTGTATATTATCCTTATTGACATGCATCACAGATGTTGTCAATTTTGAATTTTATATCGAGTAAACCATTTAGTAATTATTTTTTTGGCTAATTTATTCAAAGTTTTAATATTTATATGACAACATCGTTTATGCCGTAGCCAAAAATCGTTTTCTTTTGCTACCAAGCACATATTAGAGATATTATTTATATTTATATTTAAAATATAAATATTTCTATCTCGTATACCTTCAAAGATTAACTCTTGATTTTTATTAGTAAGATTGCATTTATTTTCTGAAAACGATATATTAAAACCTTTATCGCATAATTGATTTATAATTAGTAAATTATGTTTTAAATTTTTAACTAATAAAACATCAGTAATAAGAGGTAAATTAGAGGTACTGTTGCTGCTGACATTGCCTTTGATGATGACAAAGCCTTTGGAGTCATCTCCAAATATGACTGATCCTCTATTCGAATAGATAATGTTGGTTAGCATATCTTTATTGCCAGTCCTGTGTTTAGAGCAGCCGTTGTCCAATATCCATTTTCCTCTCTTTCTAAGTGGTACCTGCAAAAAATAAAGAATAATATTGGTACCCACTTCCTCCGTTAGGGTCCTAAGGGTTAAACCTTAGAAAGCCAAACCCAATAGGGTTCGGAGTTCCCTTTAAAAATATAATTATCATTATAATGAACATTTTCCATGAATGATTTAATATATTTATTCCTAATCAAATTATTATTTGTTTTAGGAATCCATATTTTTATAGTTTTAATTTCCTTAGAAATTGTTGATTTAATATCCTTTCTAAACCTATTTTTAATATTATTCAAACCTTTTCCAAATTCCAGTTTAAATAATTTTTTATATCCTAGTCCTGATTTATTCGAGGCAGATTGAGAATTTTCTAAAATTTTAGAAAGATTCTCTCTTCCTTTATTAGAATAAGAAATATTTTTATAAATATTTTCTAATTTTTTAGAGACTAAAATTTTCTAATTCTAAAACTTTATAGCTAGATTTTAAATCTTTAATATCTATTGATAAATCATCATTCTTATTTTTCTAAATTTCTAATTCTTGAGTAATCATAGATATTTAGGAAGTTAAATTAGAATTAGATTCTTGAGTGTTCTCCAGTTCCTCTTCTAGAATTTTCTTCTCATCCTTTAGCATACTCACTTCTAATTTCGATCTACTCATCTTTGCTATTAATTCCTTATTCTTCTTTTTAATCTGTTTTACTAAATCTATTAATTCTGAATTAGTTTCTGCTAAATCATCAAAACTTAAATCACTTACATTGTCTTTGGTGGCCATGAAACATACATTAACTTGTTCATCTTCACTGTCGCTGTCATTATCATTATCTGATGAGTCTGATTCGTTCCAAGTGACTGAAATAGCTTTCTTTCTGAATTTGTCCTTCTCGAATTTGTACTTTTTACGTTCCGGACAATCTCTCTCCATATAGCCCTTCGTACGACATTCATAGCATTCCATGTTTGAAGATGATTGTTTATTGTTATCAGTATTGTTGTTGGAGTTACTTTTGTTACTCCTAAACTTGTTATTCTTTTTGAATTTAAAAAACTTTTTGAATTTTTTTGCAATAAGTGTTATATCCTCTTCATCTGTATCTGAATCATCTTTTTCTCTTGAAATGCTAGATTCTTCCTATCTTGTGCTTGAACTTTCTTTGCCTCCAAATTCACTTCATATGACATTAGGTTTCCTATTAACTCTTCTGGTTTCATAGTGGAAAGATCGTTTGCTTCTTCAATAGCTAAGACCTTTCTTTCCCACTCATCCGTTAAAGAATTTAGGATTTTTGATACTATATCAAAATCAAAAAAAAATTCTCCTAGTCTTAATAATGAATGATAAATATCTTGGAATCTCGAATGCATATCATTAATGGACTCAATTTCTTTCATTCTAAAATTCTGAAATTGATTCTTAAGCGTAGATATACTGCTTTGTTTAATCTTGTTAGTTCATGAGTTATTTTCAGTGTT
This sequence comes from Allium cepa, assembly GCA_030765085.1. Lineage (NCBI taxonomy): Eukaryota > Viridiplantae > Streptophyta > Magnoliopsida > Asparagales > Amaryllidaceae > Allium > Allium cepa. Next base: position 1,052,937,978 of record CM060941.1, read on the forward strand.
CGCCATAATTCATATGCAGGATTGCACACACTAACACGATTAAACTCATTCTTGTCCAAGGTGCAAAACAACATATTCGTAGCTTTAGCATTTGCACTAACATCTAATTTTTGTGTGTTTGACCATGTATAATATTTAGTTGTGGGTATATGATATTCATATTGTGTGATATTCCATGAATCAAAACCATTTGCTTGCATATAAATTCTCATACGTGTAGCCCAATAAGTGTAATTCATGCCATTGAATAGTGGTGGTCGTGCAGTGGATTGGCCTTCTATAAACTTTTGTTGGTGTTATTTTCCATATTACTAGAATATATGAAATAACTGTGTAACGGTTATTAGATGACCGTGCTTTGATACCAATTAAAAACGCATATGCCTTATAGCTAATACTTAGGATCGTGTAATATCGAATGGATTATAATCTAAATGCGGAAATAGGTAATAATAGTAAAGTAAATAAGAATAAGCACACCAGGAGTTTTTATACTAGTTCCAACTTCCTGTTCTACGTCCAGTCCCAGATTTCACTCTGTAATTTCACTCAATAACCCCTCACTTTACCCAGAGGAATTGGTATACAACACCTGAACAGCCGAACAGGATTTTCCGCCTCAGCAGCCGAAGAGGACTTTTCCGCCTGATACAAACTAATAGGACTTCTACAACTTCGATAAAGTTGTTGACGCTTTGTGTTCTTGATAACACTGATTTATCTTTGATAGTACACCCTTCCTATAATCGAATCCTTAAGTATATATTATGTGTATGAAGATTAGAAAGGAAGATATTGCTTTGAATCGAAGTATATAATAATTAACTCTGAGATTCAAGCAATATATCTTTGATTAGAAAGCTTTTAGAGTGCAGAAATATAGTCAAGAAATATAGATTAGAGAATAGAACAGATTGAAGTAGATTGGATAATTAAAATCATTGATTTAGATCTATATATAGGATATAAGGTCGCTACTATTCACGAAGAGTTTCAATTAAGAGTTGCAACCATAACTCTTCGAATTGAATTGTTACTCTTCGCAAAGAGGAGCAACCCTTCAGGAAATATAGCAATTGCATACGGTCAGTCGACTGGTAAAAAATATCTAGTTGACCGAATATTCAAAGTGGTGTGTACATGTGCATGTCTATGCAAAGAACACAGATTTAGTCGACTGATGTATTCAGTCCAGTCGACTGAATTGTGCTTTTTTGCATAGTGAGCACTTGTGCATACTATTTTGTGTGTGTTTTTATATATATATATATATATATATATATTTAAAACTTTTGTATAGTGTGTAAACTACATGAGGAGTGATTTTAACAATTATAAACTATAACTACGACTCAAACAATAAAGATTTTTATAGCATACTTGGGTTTGAAGTCTAGTTTCCTTTGTAATTCACCATGTGTGTATAGTTTTCTCTTTTTTGTCACTTTGATTGTCTAATCTCATCGTTGATCGTTGAAGCTTATCATGAATCAAAACTCATGATTCAACGTGTAATACATGTTCATTCAGGTTAAGAGAGGGTTGATAATTTAATTCCAGAAGGAGTCTGGGGCTGGTCGTAGAATGAGAGTTTGAACCAGTATAAAAATCCCTGGTGTCATTTACTTTACTTTTTACTTTTTATGCACATATTCCACATCAGCAGATAACTTAGTTTATATCGCACTGCCATTACATTTACATTGTTTACAACTATTGGCCATTTCGATCCTATAGCATAGCAGTCACTTTCAGGGGACTCCGATACTAGCTTATTTGGATTTTTCTTTGGATCATCAGTGCGTCGTTAGGGGTAGATCCACATCCATTATGGGTTTTTGGGAGCTCTTACAGTACTGGTACTATGAGTACTTATGCTTTAGCTCTATTTCAGACAAGATCCGACCTCCTGACCACCATTAGCTTTAATCAACATCAAACACTTTAATCAATATGACCAGTGGGTCCTTCATCTTTATCTTTGTTTCAGATAATACCCGACCTCCTTACCATTGTCAGCTTCAATCATCATCAACCAACTGTAATCAATATGACCAGTGAGTCCTTCTACTTTAGCTCTATTTCAAACATGACCCGACCTCCTGACCGCCATCAGCTTTAATCAATATGACCAACAGGTCCTTCGTCTTTATCTCTGTTTCAGACAAGACCCGACCTCGTGACCACCGTCAGCTTTAATTAACATCAAACACTTTAATCAATATGACCAATGGGTCATTAGTCTTTATCTCTATTTCAAACAAGACCCAACCCCCTTACCACTGTTAGCTTTAATCAACATCAACCAACTTTACTGCATAGTATGTTGTAGTTGATGTGACCCAACACAAAACTTTAATCCATATGACAGGATCCTGCGCCATTTCATTATCCTTTAAACATCAATAGCTTATAAATAAAGCAAGGATGTCGAATAACGTACTAATTCAAAATTCCAAACTAATAACCACCATTCTTCTACCTATATTAAATGAGTTCTCTAAAAAGTTTGTGGTGCTTCTCATCCTCATCTTCGCCATAGTCATCTTCTTCCAAAGATTTAATTAACATTGTATTACGCAACAAAGAATGTTTGCTACCGAAGATTCCCTATGTCGTGGACATTTTAATGAACATTATTTTATAGCACCCCATGTATGTGAACATGGATTTTAGATGAAGATTCCCTATGTCGAAGAATATCTTTAATCGGGTTCTCGATAAACTAACCGAAAAAAAGTTTTTTTCACCCCATAGAAGAAATGGAGTTAACGAGCTTGGAATTTCTCCATTGCAAAAGGTTGCGGCTGCTCTTCCCATGATATCATATGGAAATTCTTGTGATTTGCAAAATGAAAAAGTACGGATTGGAGACTCATCGACAATTTATGTATGAAAGAATTTTGCAAAACCGTTGTTTGTATGTTTGGTGAAGAATATTTTCGATTCCCAACACCTCAAGACATTGATAGATTGTTGGCAATAGGATCTCGATGAGGATTTCTAGGTATGTTAGGTATCTTACATTGTATGCATTGAAGATGGAAAAGCGGTCCAGTTGCATTGGAGGGCCAATATACAGGACATTGCAAAAAGACAACTCTAATCTTGGAAGTTGTTGCTTCATTCGATTTATATATGTAACGTCCCGCCTTTTCGCACACTTTAAATCGATACACATGCCAATTCAAACCATACGCAAGGGCGGATTGTTATGGGGTAAATAAGAAAAACAGAGAAGAAATAAAACAAAATAGAATCTCACAGTGGAAGGATAAAATATAATAATAAAATATACAGTTTATGAAACTGTTTACAAAACATTTGATTCTTCTTTATACAATTAATATCAGAGTTCACATACCAAAATATCAATGCAGCGGAATTAAATAGTGTAGTGGAATAATATAGTAGATAGTAATACTACAAATCTTCGTCTTCGTCCTCCAAAGCTAAATCTTCAAATCCTAAAACACTCGGACTGAACCGAGCGAATTTGAAAAGACAAAAACACTCGAGTCATAACTAAAAGATCTTATGTGAGTTAAATTAACAGAAATAAATATGAGTACAGTAACTCAAGAGATGCTCGGGATTTACATCTACTAAGGATCCGTTAAACTATTTACTATGTAGTATATTGCGCTATTATAATAGTGTCCAAATGTAAAATAAACTTACTTTTTAATAGCGTTAAGGGGTTACCCATATAGCCCTTAACACAAATAATGCCAATAGTCTATACAGTACCGTAATACCTCCTGATCGGGAAGCTACCAGAGGATACTCCATAGGTACGACACAAATAGAAACTCGTAGAAGGCGCGTTAGGGTAGGTGACACGGTACAACTAGGCAATGCCAGGGTAGATATACCAATTACGCTTCCGGGTCGGTGGTAATGCGTAGCGCGCAGCTACCGCCCACCTCGAGCCACACCCCCAAATAAAAATCAAAAACGGCCACCGAATCAATCCAAAGTCAAAGTATAATATCGAAGGGATGTGTCCGATCAAAGGTTCTACCTTATTAACCCGTCAATCGCTCCTGTTTTAGCCACCTTATGCCAACTCACGGGAGTTGGGTCCACGTATTTACCTTACAGGAAACGCCGCCACCAACCTACTTCATTCTGGAATCTCCACCGCGTACACGGTTGTTAAAGTGGTTTTCGGAGTTGGCAGAGAGTATGACAACTTCCGATCCCGGTCTCTTCAACAACCAAACGTTATTATAACACCGCGGTCCTTTAAAAATAATTTATACTTTAAAACCAGAATAAAATTTTCCATTTCAAAACCCATAAATACGATATCATTCCTTTTAGAACCCAAATAAAAATGATATCTTTTTATTTCATATATATTTATTTTCCAAAATCATGCCACTTTTAAAATTTATAATACCTCGAAACCAAATAATTAAATTTTAACTTTCAACATAATACTTCGAAATCCATAGTTTTAAAAGCATAACTTTCAAACTTAAATGGTTTGGATATTCAACAATATATAAAATAAAATAGTTGAATTTAAAATTTCTTTAAAAATGAATAAATTCCACTCCTTCACAATTTTTATTCACTTTAATTCCAGTCTAAACCCATAACTTTTAGATTCACTTTCAGTTTAAATAAAACCCTTCGATTTTAATATTTTCTAACTTTGAGTATTTAATGAATTTCCAAACTAAGGTTGTGAATTTAAATCAACAATTTATTTTCCTATTATTTCGTTTGAAAGGTTTACATGATAAATCCATAACCATTTAAAATAACTAAATTCATTACACTAAAAATTTCCTTCCATTTATTTATACTAAAATTATTTATTAAATCTCGTCATAAATATCATACCTTTAAAAATTCTAATTTTAACAAGTTAACATCAACTTATGGAGTTAAATTTGTTTGCGTCAAAATTGGCCACAAACACCCAAAAGTCGTGAAAGCACCCGTTCGCAGTCACAAGTCACAAATTACAAATTTGTAGATAACAAAAATGATGGACATTCAACAGAAACAGCAAAAAATAAGTAAACGACACAGGATTTATAGTGGTTCGGCGATCTTTCCTACGTCCACTTTGAAGTTTTCTATCTTTATTGATATTCTCTTGATGATTACAGTGATTACAGCAAGTTACAATGGACTATAGCTCTGAAACTCGAATGCAACAACGATGATAAGGTGTAGAATTGAATCCGGTAGAGTCTTGGTGCTTCAGAATTCCAATCCCCTTTTCTGAATGACCTGGGGCTCTATTTATAGCTGTAGGAGGTTGATATTTCTCCTAAAAATCCGGAGAGACCACTTCTGGCACGTGAGGGGGCCCACGCGCCCGGTCTCAGGAAATTTGGGCCCACTTTGGCATCGATTTGAACTCCATTCAAATCGATCATAAAGTCATCCAATCGAGGTGAAATTTGGTGTGGACATTCTTCAACATGTATGAAAGCTTCTGTGAAAATTTCGTAGCATTTGGAATTGTAGATCCCGAGTTATGATCGATTCAAGTTGGAGTTTTTCGCCCCAGGGACCCGTTCGAATCGATATGGTTCGAATCCATAGGGTCGAATCCATGCTTCTGCACGTGAAAGTGATGACGTGGTGTGTATGCTTCGGGTCAATCCTCCTTTTTCTCCGAGTTTTCTGGGTCATACCCTTGGTTTTAGCCACGTTTATTTGATGGGTTCGAAGAGTTGGATTCGAAGGCACGCTTCCTTCGAATCGATGGAACCGGTACTCGTTCGAATCGATCAAAGCATTTGATCGATTCGAGGTTGCCTCAATTGGAGGATTCGAAGACGAGTTTTGGAATGGAGCCGGGGCTTCTTCACTTGCATGGATTCGAGGAAACTTTCCCCCGATGGGTTCGAGCTAGGGCATACAAGAATGGATTCGAACCAAGGCATGGTTGATGGAGTCGAACTGCTTGCTTGCTCGATGGATTCGAAACAATTCCACTTCTCACGGATTCGAAGCAATATATACCTGATGGATTCGAACTAAGGCATACGAGGGTGGATTCGAACTAGGTAGACGCGAGGATAATTCCTTTCCGACCGGTGCGAACGCAATGGACACGAAGTAGCATGGAGTCGAACTAGATGGAGTCGAGCTGAGACATGAGGATGGGTACGAACTTCATGGATTCGAAGTATTCCAAAGTGATGGATTCGAAGTAGGTGGAGTCGAATCAATGGATTCGAACCGCACAAGGGCTATTTCTCTCATACTGAATCCATCATATCTTGAGCATACGAACTCGGATTGACTTGAAACTTGAAACATTGGCTCTCGTGGATTTGCTAGCCATGTCCTATCAATTGTAGCCTGATCCGGGCTCGGACAAAATTCATCGATATCCATAGTGAAGTGGAATGCGACCAATCTCTGAGGCGAATTGTCTCTCGTTTTCGACCAATCCCTTGGTATCATGGCTTTGCCAAAAAGCGGGATAACAAAATTTTCAAATAAGCTCAATTTATATTAAATTACAAATTTATCCTTCAATCTTTATTGATTTAAAACATTTAACTTTATATATATACACAAGATCTTAAACCTGTACTTAAACGTATTATCAAATGCCATTTTTCAACTTATTCATTTTTATTTAACCGATTTGTGCATAGCTTAAATTCAACAATTTAACTATGTATGTAAATATAAAATATATTTATATCATATCCAAATTTAATATTTATTTAACCGTATCATATCCAAACCATAAATTAATTTCAAAAATAATTTTTTATATATACCGCGGTACCTGTATATGATTTTCTATCCTATGGTCAGGTGATACGGATATTTATCATTTCAATCCGCAATTTAAAAATGAAAATGCGGTTGTATATCATTTCAAACCGCAATCCCGAATGGAATGAAAATGCATGATAACTTGCAGTTTATTTAAGATAGAACACATCATCTATTCACCCAATATCAATCACCAACCAATTTATTTCCATCATCATTAATTTATTTCAATCATCGTCAATTTAAACAAACATCAATATATAGCATATGCAATATAACAGGAAATAAATGACAGTTATTAACTAGCAGTTTATATGCAAAATAAATTTAATAACTGTTTAACTAGCATTTTTATGCAAGTAAATAAATTTTTACAGTCAAATTTATATGCAATTATAAAATTAATTAACAGTCAAATTTAATAAATGCGGTTTAACAGAGATAGTGAATAAAACATGCCAAATAATCACAAATAAATTCCTACTCATATCTAAAATCAATTTAACAAACATAGGAAATTTTAGAAATTGTGAGTGGGTCAAAACACCCACCTTTTGAATTTAAATCGAATTTTAAATCCAATTTAAACTCAAAATTTGGACAGTCTCCAAATTCATCCAAACCAGCGTCAACAGATCCGGAATTTTATTACGATCCTAGCAAAAAAAATCTAGCGTGAAACGGAGCTCGTACGACGAAGTTATTCGATTTAAACGATTTAAAAACTAAAATAAAAATTAAAACAAAACAAACAAACCTACATCCTTCAAATGGACACGTCACCAACAACTTGCGCACGTAGAAAAACAGAGGAACCCTATCTCGTTCAAACGCGACACAGCACCTGGCTGCCGCCTACAGACAATTTTCCACGCCGCCTCCATGGGTTCTTTGAGATGATCGATGCTCCCCTCGACTCCTCCAGGTCCACCACCCCCACGCCCACGAAGACATCACATCTGACGTCGAATTGGCGACGAGAATTTCGCAGCTGCCATTAGAGTTTCGAACCCTATCCAATTTTCTCGAGCGATCCAACCATCGAATTGCCCAATCACCTGCGCCGATGACCTCCCCACGAGACTCTCCTCGTATCCATGCCTTCGATTTGTTGATCAGAAGAAGTCGATCAACACGACAATGAATGGCCGAAAATAATTCCCTGAAATCTGGACAAACCGTGCATCAATTTGAAAAACGAATTCCACTAGGAGATTACGCTCATCGAGAGCATTAACATACAATTTTCTGGAATTTTTCTTAGGCGATTGAATTTTCAGCTTTTGATTTGATTTTTGAAATTTGAACATGGATCTAGGGTTTCTAGCCATTGGAAGAAGAGAAGAAACTGATGAAATGAACGCACAAACAAATGAGATTAGATGGGCTAGGGTTTATAACTGGGTATATATAGGTAGGTTAGAGATTTGAATAGATGGATCGGATAAACAAACGTGCTAACGCTAACGTGGCCCAAAAAGCCCGTTCTGACCCCGGAACGAAATTGGGTAAACCCATATATCAAAATAGGTGTTTTAAAATATTCTGAACGCGATGGAAAAGGTTTCACGTTCAAATTCGATCGTATGAAGAAGTTATGCTGAAAACAATATTTTCAAATTGATTTCAAATTGATTTTAATTAAATCGATTTCAAGGCGTTTCGCGTTCGTACGATCAAATGACAAGTCCGATCGCTACGAAAATTGAAACCCTACAATAATTCACTGTTACGGATCCGATGAAACTAGTTTCGTCGAAATCCGAGTCCATGACCAAAATGGCTATTTTTATATTAATTAAATGAATTTAAAATAAATAAATTAAACAAATTTTATATTTAGATTCTAGAATTTGACCCATTTTATCACTCGTAAACTTTCTTAATCATTTACAAAATTTCAAACAAGTTTAGATGTCAAATTAAAGAAGGTAAATTTATAAATTTCAATATAAATCCTTAATTTCATTAAATTCACAAATTATAATTTAACTTTCTAAATATTTATATTCAATCAAAGAAATCAATGGTTATTCCATTTATATATTTCAAATAGATGGATTTAATATTAGATTCAAAATTTATTATCCTAACATTCTTTACACTTAAATCCCTATAAATGTAATATTTAGATTTTAAATTTTCATTTATTTCGATTAAACCTATTATCATATATTACTTTAAATATACTGACAAGCTTACTTTTGCACCCTTTCATTTACCCAACTGCCATTTTATAAATAATCTTACCAATAGATTCATACTCTATTACATAAATGCATACCCTTTTATCTAAATTAAAATCTTCATAACTTCAAACATTTAATTCCAATTACTCCTTTCATTAAATTTTTGGATTCAAATCAATTTATAAAGCTTTACCTCCATTTTTTATATACACTAACCATCATTTAATGAAGAATTTATTTACGTTATTCCCCATTTATTACCTTAATTTATTTATCGTAACATTTAATTTATAATTATTGAAATGATTTCCGATTTAATTGAAGGAACTAAGTATATAACTCAAACTCTTAATCCTACATTTATAAGTATATCCTTATCCGTTATATCTATTAATTAAATAAATTCCATTTTTAAGTCCTTTAAATTTATTACTAAATATCCATTTACTTTCCCATCAAATTTGAATTCCATCAAATTTATATAACCAATCAGATTTCCATTCACACTTTAATATAAACCTAAAATTTTCAATTCATTATCTTGTATTGATTTTATACAATTACCATTAACTTTACATTCCATTACTATTCGGTATATATTCATTCATCAATCAATTCGATATTTATTCTTCTTCCCTTCTATTTGATAAATAACATAGTATACATTTACATACATTCATTTCTTTCCATTCATTTATGGGTATTGCATTGAAATTTAATTTATTAACTAATACCAACGTTATTATCATTAATTACAATTGGATTTCCAATTTTATTCAATAGCCTGAACAAATAACATATATATTAATCAAATCCTTACATTTGTTTTTCTCATGTTCCATTAAAAATCAAATCATAACATTTAAATGATTTTATTGAATTGGAATCTCATTCAAGTCATAAATTATTAACTTGTACTAATATGATTCCTTAATTTATTCCAATTACCGTTTACAATCTTTTATTGCATTAAATCAAATTAATACTTTCATAAATTTCTCATATAAATTTTATATCCAGGTAAGAATCTTTTTCCTACTTAATTCATTTGGATTTTATTTAAATTTCTATAAATAGGTTTTAAGTCACCATTCACATAATTTATTTTAGCCTTCATTTTACATTTATATCCAAATGCGACAATTTCCACTATTACAAATTAATTGCAATATATAATCTAATTTGTAAATTTTAAATTATCCTTGATATATCTAATTTTCAACATTCTCTTTCATAAAAATGAATAATATTTCTATTTCTTTCTAAATTTAAAATAAAATCCTATTAATTTAATTCATTTTAAACATCGAATTTACAGGGGTCGTTACACTCTCCCCCACTCAAAACTTTTCGTCCCCGAAAAAGAAAAGAAGGGAAAAGAAGAATTAAATAACAATACATCTTATTCAAAATATTTAACTTATAAATAATAATTTACTAAATTTATTACCTTAAATAAGCCGTAATCCAAAACGTACCTTTTTGTTGGGAAATTTATGCTTAATTTATGGAACCAAAAGCAGTAGCAAATGCTTCCATAACCTGCATTACACTTATAAAATCTAAAAGGGTTACAATTTATATAAAGTAAAATATTTAAGTGGTTTCCACCACTAATACAAAATAATACAACAACCATCAATTTTGACAGCAGCATACACAACAAATTCAAAGCAACCATTCAACCAAACAAATGAATAGTCGTTCGGGTTCAAAACTTTTAAATCGTACGGAATGAAGAATAAACCATCAAGTGAATCATTTACTCAACAGTCTAAGATAAACTAAATAGATTATTCATTCACTCCAAATCCAATTTTCAAAGTATTTTACCTTAACAACCATAACCAAACAACAATCAACTTAACCTTTTATTAATTACATACCTTTGTTGTTTGATTTTCTTTTTATTTATACGGTGATTTATCTTTAAATCTACATTTGTTCATTAAATGTTTGCTTTTTTTTTTTACTTACAAATATTCAATCCATTAACTCAGGTCATGCCAGTTCCTTTTTATTTCGTTATAACTATTTATTCATTTATTATTGCATGTCCTCATTTTTTATTACAGTATTCATTTCCCTGCAAATTTTATTTTCACTTTAATTACTTAAGTTTAAAATCATCTATTATAATTAACTTTAATTATATTTACTTGGTAAAATTTCAATTATAACTTATGTTTGTAACCTTAAATTCTCATTTAATAGAAAATTCATTGGATACTTCATTACCTTCTTGTACTTGTACAATTTCCATTACTTTTCTTATTAAACATTTCAACGTTTTGCATTTGGTAAGTTATATATGTTAAAGAAAAAATGCAGATGAACTTATACAAGTTTTCTCAATTCTTTTTAATTCATTCATGGTTCAATAAACCTTGACCCTTTGTCTTATAAGTTACAAAATTTCAATTTTATCTTTAATTCCTTTTATTTATAGTAACATTTTAATTATGCTTAAATTTAATCAATTCTTATAAATAAAGAATTTCATCAATTCATTTACTAAGGTTTACAATCCTTTATTTTCATTACTTATCTCCCTATTATACTAAATTTTTACTTAAAGTAAAGGTTCCAACTTTTAATTACTAACCTTTCATCTCACTACAATGATTGAACAATTAATTGCTGGAAATTTAAGAATTAAATACCGGGTTAAATTTCAAATTATTTTAAAATAATAGATAAATATATTCTTATAACTTATATACCTCTAATTATATATAAAAAATTCAAAATTTATAGATTTTTTTCTCAAAATAAATCTGCAGTATAACTACTATAGTGGCCTTTCCCCTTCGAAACTCGAAAATGAAAGTCGATGATGCGGCCGCCATCACCGAAATTATTTTCCAGCGACAGAGAGGAAAGTACAAAACTTTTTTCTTCAAAGTCTTCTTTAAAACAATTTTTCCGAATTATATTAAATATTTATATCAGAAAATACTTATGACCCCATTATTATATTCCAAAATTTATTTGAAAGAAATTTCAAAACCCCGGATCTTGAGTTCTAAATTTCCAAATTTCATTTATTTTGAATTTTCAATCTTATTTCTATTATTATTTACACTTTATTACCTAACAACCAATCTATTACAGCCAAATATAGATATCATTAAAAAAAATTATTTATATATAGAAACTATAATAGGCAAAATTATTTCATTCACCTAGATAAAACAAATATTATGTCGGTCTGTCCTATTAAGTGTTTAGAAATCCCTATTGATGTCATAGCGTCCCATGCATCAATCAGAATTTATAAATACAAAACGGAACAGATTAACACGATATAAAAACCTTTTTATAACACTAACAAGTACGCTCTCTCATATATATACACTCAGCGACTCCCATAGGGTATTACTACCATATTAGTAAAGAGTCAAACCCCACAAAGCTAAGGTTTATAGCTAAACCAAAGCTCTGATACCAGATGTAACGTCCCGCCTTTTCGCACACTTTAAATCGACACACATGCCAATTCAAACCATATGCAAGGGCGGATTGTTATGGGGTAAATAAGAAAAACAGAGAAGAAATAAAACAAAATAGAATCTCAGAGCGGAAGGATAAAATATAATAATAAAATATACAGTTTATGAAACTGTTTACAAAACATTTGATTCTTCTTTATACAATTAATATCAGAGTTCACATACCAAAATATCAATGCAGCGGAACTAAATAGTGTAGTGGAATAATATAGTAGATAGTAATACTACAAATCTTCGTCTTCGTCCTCCAAAGCTAAATCTTCAAATCCTAAAACACTCGGACTGACCCGAGCGAAGTTGAAAAGACAAAAACACTCGAGTCAGAACTAAAAGATCTTATGTGAGTTAAATTAACAGAAATAAATATGAGTACAGTAACTCAAGACATGCTCGGGAATTACATCTCCTAAGGATCCGTTAAACTATTTACTATATATTATATTGCGCTATTATAATAGTGTCTAATTGTAAAATAAACTTACTTTTTAATAGCGTTAAGGGGTTACCCATATAGCCCTTAACACAAATAATGCCAATAGTCTATACAGTACCGTAATACCTCCTGATCGAGAAACTACCAGAGGATACTCCATAGGTACGACACAAATAGAAACTCGTAGAAGGCACGCTAGGGTAGGTGGCACGGCATAACTAGGAAATGCCAGGATAGATATACCAATTACGCTTCCGGGTCGGTGGTAACGCGTAGCGCGCAGCTACCGCCCACCTCGAGCCACACCCCCAAATAAAAATCAAAAGTGGCCACCGAATCAATCCAAAGTCAAAGTATAATATCGAAGGGATGTATCCGATCGAAGGTGCTACCTTATTAACCCGTCAATCGCTCATGTTTTAGCCACCTTATGCCAACTCACGGGAGTTGGGTCCACGTATTTACCTTACAAGAAACGCCGCCACCAACCTACTTCATTCTGGAATCTCCACCGCGTACACGGTTGTTAAAGTGGTTTTCGGAGTTGGCAGAGAGTATGACAATTTCCGATCCCGGTCTCTTCAACAACCAAATGTTATTATAACACTGCGGTCCTTTAAAAATAATTTATACTTTAAAACCAGAATAAAATTTTCCATTTCAAAACCTATAAATACGATATCATTCCTTTTAAAACCCAGATAAAAATGATATCTTTTTATTTCATATATATTTCTTTTCCAAAATCATGCCACTTTTAAAATTTATAATACCTCGAAACCAAATAATTAAATTTTAACTTTCAACATAATACTTTAAAATCCATAGTTTTAAAACCATAACTTTCAAACTTAAATGGTTTGGATATTCAACAATATATAAAATAAAATAGTTGAATTTAAAATTTCTTTAAAAATGAATAAATTCCACTCCTTCACAATTTTTATTCACTTTAATTCCAGTCTAAACCCATAACTTTTAGATTCACTTTCAGTTTAAATAAAACCCTTCGATTTTAATATTTTCTAACTTTGAGTATTTAATGAATTTCCAAACTAAGGTTGTGAATTTAAATCAACAATTTATTTTCCTATTATTTCGTTTGAAAGGTTTACATGATAAATCCATAACCATTTAAAATAACTAAATTTATTACACTAAAAATTTCCTTCCATTTATTTATACTAAAATTATTTATTAAATCCCGTCATAAATATCATACCTTTAAAAACTCTATTTTTAACAAGTTAACATCAACTTATGGAGTTAAATTATCAAATAAGCTCAATTTATATTAAATTTCAAATTTATCCTTCAATCTTTATTGATTTAAAACATTTAACTTTATATATATATATATATATATATACAAGATCTTAAACCTGTACTTAAACGTATTATCAAATGCCATTTTTCAACTTATTCATTTTTATTTAACCGATTTATGCATAGCTTAAATTCAACAATTTAACTATGTATGTAAATATAAAATATATTTATATCATATCCAAATTTAATATTTATTTAACCGTATCATATTCAAACCATAAAATAATTTCAAAAATAATTTTTTATATATACCGCGGTCCCTGTATATGATTTTCTATCATATGGTCAAATGATATAGATATTTATCATTTCAATCCATAATTTAAAAATAAAAATGCGGTTGTATATCATTTCAAACCGCAATCCCGAATGGAATGAAAATGCATGATAACTTGCAGTTTATATAAGATAGAACACATCATCCATTCATCCAATATCAATCACCAACCAATTTATCTCAATCATCATTAATTTATTTCAATCATCGTCAATTTAAACAAACATCAATATATAGCATATGCAATATAACAGGAAATAAATGACAGTTATTAACTAGCAGTTTATATTCAAAATAAATTTAATAACTGTTTAACTAGCAGTTTTATGCAAGTAAATAAATTTTTATTGTCAAATTTATATGCAATTATAAAATTAAATAACAATCAAATTTAATAAATGCGATTTAACAGAGATAATGAATAAAACATGCCAAACAATCACAAATAAATTTCTACTCATATCAAAAATCAATTTAACAAATATAGAAAATTTTAGAAATTGTGAGTGGGTCAAAACACTCACCTTTTGAATTTAAATTGAATTTTAAATCCAATTTAAACTTAAAATTTGGACAGTCTCCAAATTCGTCCAAACCAACGTCAACAGATCTGGAGTTTTATTACGATCCTAGCAAAAAAAATCTCGCGTGAAACGGAGCTCGTACGACGAAGTTGTTTGATTTAAACGATTTAAAAACTAAAATAAAAATTAAAACAAAACAGACAAACCTACATCCTTCAAATGGACACGTCACCAACAACTTACGCACACGAAAAAACAGAGGAACCCTATCTCGTTCAAACACGACACAACACCTGGCCGCCGCCTACAGACAATTTTCCACGCCGCCTCCATGGGTTCTTTGATATGATCGATGCTCCCCTCGACTCCTCCAGGTCCACCGCCCCCACGCCCACGAAGACATCAGCTCTGACGTCGATTGGCGACGAGAATTTCGCAGCCGCCATTAGTATTTCGAACCCTATCGAATTTTCTCGAGCGATCCAACCATCGAATTGCCCAATCACCTGCGCCGATGACCTCCCCACGAGACTCTCCCCGTATCCATGCCTTCGATTTGTTGATCAGAAGAAGTCGATCAACACGACAACGAATGGCCGAAAATAATTCCCTGAAATCTGGACAAACCGTGCATCGATTTGAAAAACGAATTCCACTAGGAGATTACGCTCATCGAGAGCATTAACATATAATTATCTGGAATTTTTCTGAGGCGATTGAATTTTCAGCTTTTGATTTGATTTTTGAAATTTGAATATGGATCTAGAGTTTCTAGCCATTGGAAGAAGAGAAGGAACTGATGAAATGAACGCACAAACAAATGAGAATATATTGGCTAGGGTTTATAACTGGGTTTATATAGGTAGGTTAGAGATTTGAATAGATGGATCGGATAAACAAACGTGCTAACGCTAACGTGGCCCAAAAAGCCCGTTCTGACCCAGGAACGAAATTGGGTAAGCTCATATATCAAAATAGGTGTTTTAAAATATTCTAAACGCGATGGAAAAAGTTTCACGTTCAAATTCGATCGTATGAAGAAGTTATGCTGAAAACAATATTTCCAAATTGATTTCAAATTGATTTTAATTAAATCGATTTCAAGGCGTTTCGCGTTCGTACGATCAAACGACAAGTCCGATCGCTACGAAAATTGAAAACCTACAATAATTTACTGTTACGGATCCGATGAAACTAGTTTCGTCGAAATCCGAGTCCGTGACCAAAATGGCTATTTTTATATTAATTAAGTGAATTTAAAATAAATAAATTAAACAAATTTTATATTTAGATTCTAGAATTTGACCCATTTTATCACTCTTAAACTTTCTTAATCATTTACAAAATTTCAAACAAGTTTATATGTCAAATTAAAGAAAGCAAATTTATAAATTTCAATATAAATCCTTAATTTCATTAAATTCACAAATTATAATTTAACTTTCTAAATACTTATATTCAATCAAAGAAATCAATGGTTATTCCATTTATATATTTCAAATAGATGGATTTAATATTAGATTCAAAATTTATTATCCTAACATTCTTCGATTACACTTAAATCCCTATAAATGTAATATTTAGATTTTAAATTTTCATTTATTTCGATTAAACCTATTATCATATATTACTTTAAATAAACCGACAAGCTTACTTTTGCACCCTTTCATTTACCCAACTGCCATTTTATAAATAATCTTAACAATAGATTCATACTCTATTACATAAATGCATACCCTTTTATCTAAATTAAAATCTTCGTAACTTCAAACATTTAATCCATTTAATTCCAATTACTCCTTTCATTAAATTTTTGGATTCAAATCAATTTATAAAGCTTTACCTCCATTCTTTATATACACTAACCATCATTTAATGAAGAATTTATTTACGTTATTCCCCATTTATTACCTTAATTTATTTATCGTAACATTTAATTTATAATTATTGAAATGATTTCCGATTTAATTGAAGGAACTAAGTATATAACTCAAACTCTTAATCCTACATTTATAAGTATATCCTTATCCGTTATATCTATTAATTAAATAAATTCCATTTTTAAGTCCTTTACATTTATTACTAAATATCGATTTACCTTTCCCATCAAATTTGAATTCCATCAAATTTATATAACAAATCAGATTTCCATTCACACTTTAATATAAACCTAAAATTTTCAATTCATTATCTTGTATTGATTTTATACAATTACCATTAACTTTACATTCCATTACTATTCAATATATATTCATTCATCAATCAATTCGATATTTATTCTTTTTCCCTTCTATTTGATAAATAACCTAGTATACATTTACATACATTCATTTCTTTCCATTCATTTATGGGTATTGCATTGAAATTTAATTTATTAACTAATACCAACGTTATTATCTTTAATTACAATTAGATTCCCAATTTTATTCAATACCTTGAACAAATAACATATATATTAATCAAATCCTTACATTTGTTTTTCTCATGTTCCATTAAAAATCAAATCATAACATTTAAATGATTTTTATTGAATTGGAATTTCATTCAAGTCATAAATTATTAACTTGTACTAATATGATTCCTTAATTTATTCCAATTACCGTTTATAATCTTTTATTGCATTAAATTAAATTAATACTTTCATAAATTTCTCATATAAATTTTATATCCAGGTAAGAATCTTTTTCCTACTTAATTCATTTGGATTTTATTTAAATTTCTATAAATAGGTTTTAAGTCACCATTCACATAATTTATTTTAGCCTTCATTTTACATTTATATCCAAATGCGACAATTTCCACTATTACAAATTAATTGCAATATATAATCTAATTTGTAAATTTTAAATTATCCTTGATACATCTAATTTTCAACATTCTCTTTCATAAAAATGAATAATATTTCTATTTCTTTCTAAATTTAAAATAAAATCCTATTAATTTAATTCATTTTAAACATCGAATTTACACGGGTCGTTACAATATACATGGCAAGCTTTTTTGGAGCATCAGGTTCACTGAATGATATTAACATTTTACGATAATCATATATATTTAATGACTTATGTAATGACATATCACCTCCATGCAATTACAAAATTAGAGACAAAGATCATTTCATGGGTTATTATCTGGTAGATGGAATCTACCCAAAATGGAAAACACTTGTTCAAGCTTACAAAAGGTCGAAGAATGCAAAATAAGCCAGGTTTACCAAACAACAAGTGAGTTTGAGGAAAGATGTGGAACACGCATTAGGAGTGCTTAAAGGTAGATTTCATATATTAAGAAAAGAGGTATACTACCGCGATCCGATGGTATTATCTGATATCATATACTGCTGCATAATTTTACATAATATGATTGTCGAAGAAGGACATGGTGGATATGAGCTTCAATTAAGAAACTATTCGGACATTGCTGTAGCATTTCAAAAAAAGACTTATAAGGACCCAAATACATTTGCTGAATACTTGCAAAGAATACAAGACATTCAATATCCGCAAGCTCATCTTGATCTAAGTGAAGCACTAGTGGAAAACTACTAGGAACATATAGGAAACCATTAGTGGAAGTGATGTTGGATGGTGCTTATCAATTATAATAAGTGGTTATTGGCGTTTTGCACTAATATATGTGTTTGAATTTGTTATATCTACTATACTAAGTTATTGTTGATGTATTAAAACTATTAAAAGACAGCAATAGCAATGACAACAAAATTGACCACAATAGCATAACCATTAACTCCAACTAATACATCGACAATCGCATTAACAATAATACTAACAATAACATTACAACCAACACTTACGACATCAAAAGATCGATGGAATGTTAAGATACATTATAGGAATCTAGTTTCATACATCCCCCCATAACGTCTATGGTACTCCTCAAGTTGCTTCTCCATATACATCCTCTGAAGTGGATTGAGTTCATTTAAGTTGCAAGTTAAAAGAGCCATATTATTAGCTCTTTGCTATCGAGCTAATTCTTGTTTCCTCAACTCTAGCTTAACATTTCTTAACCTTTGTTTTTCATCGTGTCGCCGTTGTTTATCCATTTCCCTTTCAATTCTCTTTGTTTCTTTTGTTGCATCTTCAGCAGCTGTCATTCGCTCACCAATATGTTCATAATGTGCGCTGTAATTGGAGGTGGTTTTTTTCTTACCCTTGAACCTTTCTGGGGGCCTACCACCTGAACTAGTTGTGAAGGGAATGTCTTCATCTGCATCAGAACTAGCAGAGCTGGAATCATCGCTCATCTTTCGAGGAAGAAAGCGCATTAATGAATGTTCTTGCCGCGTTGGACTCTATTTTTCCTCTTTTGCAAGTGTGTTATAGAAATGGTGCAAGTTGAGTGGTTGATTATTATGTTCGAACATATACACTGCATGTAACGACCTAGAATTTTGGTCGTTAGAATTTGAATATTTCATTTTAAATGTTGAATGTGAATTATAATTTGATATTGAATAAGAAGATTTTGGTTAAATTAATATAATTATTTAAATTATCGAATCAATTGAAATTGAATAATAATAATTTAATATTTGAAAATTGGGATAATTTGTGAATTTGGATGTAAATAGATACGAAATTGGTTTCTAAAATTTATTTTAAGTTTATTTGGAATTAAATAATGATGTTGGACTTTTGTATGGAATCAAAAGTCGATAAGCAAAATTTGGGGTTTGTATTAATTTAATGATGGAATTAATTAATATAATAATGCCAATAATCAGATTTTGATTTAAATTGAATCAGTATGATTTCTTATGTGATTATAAATTCTATATGATTTATAATTAAGTTAGTAAAGTTTTAAAAATGGAATTTTAAGTGATTTCGACGATTTCGGAAATCGCTCGATTTAATCGACGAGTTAAAATAGCCTTCCGGGGCACAGTTTCGGAATTCGACGAAACTAGTTCCATTGGATCTGTAATAGTTAATTCTTATCGGATATCAATTTTCGTAGCAATCGGAGTTGTCATTTGACCCTGAAATCTCAAAACGCATCGAAACTATTTTAGTCGATTTAATTTAAAATTGATCGTTTATTTCCGCAACTCGCGCATATGATCGAATTAGCCTGCGAAACACGTTCCATTGTGTTCGGAATACGAGTAAAACCTTATAATCGTATGTCGGCATGCATTGTTTGGAGATCGTTTGAGAAAGTTGCTTAAAGGTGAATTTAATAATAAAATAATTAGATTACGTGTATATATATACATAACAGCCGAACCCTACCTTAATTTTCTTCAGCCGCCACTCAACAAACCAATGGCCGAAAAGCAACCTTGTTTCGCCCTCGATTTCTCCTAATCCACCGACATCTAGCAAAAATCACCAACTAGAGAATCGTAGAGCGTGGAGAGACATACGCATCCAACCATAGGGTTTTGTCATCGTCGTCAATTGGGCCAGTTAGAAGGCCGCATTCGTACTCGTTTCTTGCACGAAATTCGAGTAAATGGGAGCACCGAGTTTGGCCACGTTGCAGCAGAAGGTGGGGCTGGCCATGCCGTTTCATGTGGGGATGTTGGATGGAGCTCCTTTGCCTTGGTGGAGGAGCGGCAGTTCGCAAATGAATGGCGGCGTTGGGTTTTTGTTTACGAGGAGGGCCTGTGTTCGCATGAAAGGAGAAGAAGCTATCTGTAGTTGGGCTTTGATTCTGTAGTTAATCGATGGTTTTGATTGGATCTGGTATAAAAAAATAAAAAAATAAAAAGAAATTTGTTTTAAATTTGTAATTGAAACTTATAAAATTCATAACTGTTGCATACATTATCAGAATTCGACGAAACTGGCGACGCCGGAATCGCAGCGACGAGTACTACGCAGTGGAACTATTTTGGGATCATTCAAAGCTCGTAATTTTTTTAGATTAAATCGAAGGCGCTCGATTTAATTTAAAATTGGAACGGCTTAGTGTTTAAATTCAAGGTGAGTTAATCTCACTCACATCTGGAATTTCAGCAGTTTTAAATAGTTAATATTTAAATGATTGGTTGATTAGTTGAATATGATAATTATTATCAGATTGGATCGATATTTATTTGTGTGCTAACGTCTATGGATGTAGGGAAACGGGTTGGAGGGATCCAACTGGATTCCTCACAATATAGAAATTATTTTCATAATTGATGATGTATTTCATTTATATATTGTGATAGATAAAGTTGGAAATTCAGCTGTGCTCTATTATGATTGAATAAGTATAATCTGGTATTTTAAAATATAAATGAAAATTGAACAAATTGGGATTAAAGGGGAATTAAAAAGGGATTTTTGAGCAATGAGTTTAAGGAAATTAAATTCAAGAATTAGTTTGGAAATTCGAAGTGTTTTTGAAACAGAGATTTAAAAGGAAAGGAGAAATAGAATTTTATAAACTGGGCTTATAAATGAACTGGAATATTTATTGGGGATAAGTATTGAAGATATAGATTTCCAAAGGGAATTTCTATGAGAAATGCAAATTGTTTTAAAAATAATAGCGAGATTATATTTAAAGGATGTTTTCCTGGAAACTAAGCATGTCACAAAGAAAGGTTTTCGAAGTATAAACTAGAAAGTTTTAAAGGTGTTTTTAGAATATTTAGAAAAATTATTGTCTTTAATTATTTTTAAGTGAAAAGTAAATATTCAATTAAGTAATTTTGGTATTTAATTATTTTAAGGGTATATTAGTATTACGAAGTCTAAAGGAAATTTTATTATAAGTATTTGATATAATAACTTTATATTAAAAGGAAATTTTGATTTAAGTTACCCAAGAAAATTTCTATAGAATTTCAAAATTATATTTTGAATAAAGAATTTAGTGACTTAATTTAAATAATTTAAGTATAAACTTTGAAAGTGATTTCCAGGCAATGGAAAATGTGTTTAGAAATAAAAGGGAGTTTTATTTTTAAATTGTTGGAAGAAATTTACGGGTTTGAGTCGTAAATTGAATTGAGATAAATCAAGTAGGATTTATAAAATGGTTTGTTGGTTTATTCTGAAATGGAAGTGTATTGACTGAAAGCCAAGTATATTTTTCAAAGGTAGTATACGTTTAAATTTTGAAAACTGTTTTAAAAAGAATGTTTTAGAGGAATTTATTACCTTTAATTGTTTTAGAATTTTAAAGTAAGTCTATCCAAAATAATTTTAGTAGTAATTCCTTTAAAGGTTAAGTTGACATTACGTTTTTTAAAAGAAATTTTCTAATATTTGTACTTCGTATAAAACTTTTATTTTAAAACAGTTTTGTGGCTGGAATTTTATTTGGAAATTTATTATGAAATTTCATAACTGTTATTTTGAGTAAAGTGATTTAGAGTAGTTTATTTAAAATGTTTTAAGCGTATATTTTTGAGAAAAATGATTTAAATTGTTTTAAATCTAAAGTATTTAGACTTGGTTATTTTCAGTAGAAATAGAGAATGTTTGGGAAATTTATTCCGAAAAAGAAAGATGGTTAGAAAACTGTTTTCAAGGGGTTGAAAATGGAAATATATCTTGCAAGGATATTTTTGAGGAAAATAAATAACGAGGAAAATTATTTATTATGTGATGGATGTTTGTGAATGTTAATTGATAGTGAAATCACCGATTGTCAATATTGGCCAATGTGTTGATCGTTTCGAAAAGACCGGGATCGGGATTAATTTCTCGAAAACCACTTCGATCGGTTTGTTCGTTTTCATGTGGAAAACAAGAGTTCTGAGTCAAAGATGGAGCAGTGAAGTGCAAGGGCTAGTCGCTACTAATCCTGAGGATGTTTTCAAAATGGATGCAGTAGGGATAATGCCTTCGGTTCCGTTCGAACCCGTGACGGACTTGTATGCACGAATGCTTTCAAAACATCGTCAGGTGGGCGATGAGCATTCTAAGTGAAACGTTCTAAAAAGGTAACTCTTAGCCTCAAGCCTCATCAACCGAGAATGGCTGAAAATCAAGGGATATGCAGCAAGGCTATGTGGGTAGCACCCATTAGGGTGAGGTCATCCCTGTACAGATGTCCATTTTTATTCGGCTTGATGGTGCAGTTGCTGATCCCAACCGTGGGGTGATCTTACTTGGGATTATCCAGTAAGGGGTAGTCTCGGTCTTGTGTTGCAGGGGATTGGGAGTAATCCTCGGTACGGTGATCTAGGCCACGTACTGTAACAGGTGGTACCCCGGTGCCTAGTCATTAGTTGGAAATCCATTCTCCCTACGCGACTTGTACGGTTTTTGTTTGTACTACCCGCGATTGTGGCTAGTAGTTGGAATTTAATGAATGTAACAATTTCGGCTATTTAATAAGTATTTGTATATAGACACTATTATAATATCAGAGGATTTTGATAAAAATGTTTTAGCTATCGTAAGGTAAAAACCCGACATGTTTATTTGTGGCATGGTCTTACGAGATGCTTTTGTTTTCAAAAGGATTTTTGAAACTTTAATAATCAATTTGGGTGTATTTCTCTCACGCTGGTATTCCAGACTGACTCGGGTGTTATTTCATTATAATGCTCGTGTCAGACCAAGTATTATAGATTACAGGAAAGGATGCTATAGAGTTCAGGAGAGGAGCTGGATTCCGAGACGTATTACCGTATTTGTTTATATCCGCTGCTGTGATTGTTGGAAATTGTGAGGCTGGTAATTGTTGTTGTTTGTGACACTCTGATGATATATTGTATAAAACAAACATAGTTTTCATTTTATGTAAAGATCTAATATTATGTATTATATTTTGTTCCGCTGCGATTGTGAGATTCTGTTATTGTTTAGTTCCTTCTTCTTCTATCTTCTTTCTTTCCCTCAACAATCTGTCTTTTCCGGCACTCGAGCGTCGGCATATTATTCTATGGTGTATTTTGTGTCGATTTTCGAGGGTTGAGAAGGACGGGTCGTCACACTTGGTATCAGAGCTTAGGTTAGCGATAACCTAGGCTTTGGTGGGGAAATTGCTCATTAGAAATAGAGTCAGAAGTACTCTAGAATGAGTTGAGTGTAATAATAGCTATGAGAGCGTACTTGTTAGTGAATATAAAAATTGTTTTTATACTGTGTTGACTTATCGGTTGAGTCTTTATGAATTCTAGTCGGTACGGGAAGTACAACTGTATCGATAAGGGTTTCTAAACTCTTAAATAAGATAAACCGACATGGTATTGTTTTTAAAATTGGGTAAATGAAATAATTTTACCCAAAAATTATATTTTGATATAAAAGAATTAATTTTCTAAATTATTATATATATATATATATGGATGTTTGGTTGTGGATATCTTAATTATATAAGAATCTAAAATTTGATCTAAAATTTGAAATGGTTATAACCAAATAAAATTCTATAAGTATAAATTATACAAAAGAAGAATAACTAAATTTGAATTAAACCAAAATATAAATCCCGGAAATTTTGAAAAGGATTTTAAAGGAATTTAAACAAAAGGTTTAGGAATTTAAAATCCTAAGAATGTTTGAAATGTTTTCCAAAATGTTTGAAGGCAATAATGGTGTATTATTTGGGAAATATTTTTGAATGGAAATTGTTTGAAAGGAATTTGTGGAGGTAAGGAAGCACTGAACTTACTTCAGTCGTTGGAAAATAATCCTGATGATAATGACCACATCATCAGAATTCGTTTTAGAGTTTATAAAGTGATGGATTTCTACCGTGGTGAATGGTTATGATATTTGTTTGGACTCATTGGGTATACAAGTGGTTTTAGAGATTTCAAAAGGGAAATTTGTTTTGGTAAAACCAAGTGTTTGGGAATCCGAAGATTTGATTTGATATACCAAGTGGGTATGTGTTGATTGTTATTTCAAAAATGGTTTTGGAATAAAACCGAGTAATTGAATTCTGGGAATTCTATTTAAATAATGTGAAAAGTTAAGATGAATCAGCTATTGAACTTATAAAGTGAAGTTGATGTTAATAAGAAGAAAATGAAAATTTTAATCCCGAAATTAAAATTTAACTTGAGTAAATGATAGTGAATAAAATATATTTGAATTTAACTCAGGATAAGTTTAATAAAATTGAAATTGAGATCGAATTAAAGTTGATAAAGTTGAAATGTAAAATGACTTTGTAATTGTGAGTTATAATTGCATAATGAATTTGTACCCATAAGCTACTAAGTGTTATACATATAATCTGAAATAGTGGATTATAAATGTGTAATGAAAATTTATATTCTTAAGCTATTAAATGTTATATACATAATCTAGAATTGTGATTGTAAGATGTAAATGGATTAAAATGAGCAATATAAGCTTTAAAAAAATAAGTTGGTGAACTTATGAATAGAAAATGGAATTACTGACATAAATAGGTAATGGTTGAACGGTATGGTAAAGCCAAAATTTAAATCCTAAATGGATGTAAAATGTGATAAGGCAAAGTAATATATATATATATATATATATATAAGATGCATGGACTTAGGTTAGTAAATAAAATTTTGAACTTATATATTAGAGTGTAAAAATTTAAATTGAATGGAGAAATAAAATTGGATCGAATTGGATTTGACTTAAATTAAAAGGGATTGAATTGAATTTAGATTGAGTTGAAATCAAAATTTAATTGTGATATAAATTTTATTGAATGGAATTAAATTCTTAATTGAAATTGTAAAGGAAATGGTATGAATTGAAGTTGGCTAAATAAAATCTAGTTGAACTTGAATTAAATAGGTAAAAGATTAAATTGAAGGAAATTTATTTAAGTTGAATTGATATTGAATGAATAAAATTTCACCCAACTAAATTCGAGAGAATAGTTTGAAGATGAAACTAACGTAAGCTTAATTAAATGGAATTCGACATGTATTGCAAATAAATTAATTGTGATGTGAATATTGTCGAATGAAATGAAGTTGGGTTAAAATAGACATGGTCCGAACTGCAAATAAATTCAGTTTGAATATAAGATAATTGAAAATGGACATGTTATAAATTAAGTAAATTCAGAAATTTATTGAGAAGGTGAATAAATTAAAATGAATTGAGCAAGTAAATAGATTGAACTAAAATTTGTAATAGATTGGAATTTGATTTAATGAGAATCAAATTTAAATGAAAATAAAATGAATGTAAGAAGAAATGGAGTTATTTTGGAGTTGAATAGCTTAAGAAATTGTGTAAGGGTCGTTGTCGAGTTTTAAGAGATGGTTTTGAATAAACCTATATGGATAATGAATTGGAAGTGTGAGAATAGGAATTTAATTTGATAATGGAATAAAATAAGGATGTTTGGTTTGTAAATAATTCTGAATGGAATAATATTAATATAAATTTATGTTGGAATTGATTTTAAATGGTATAAGCTTAAGAAATGGTTATTTGTTTGAATAACATTAAAATTTGCATTGAAATTGGTCGTTTTGTTGTAAACGGAATTGAATTGATTTAAAGAAGCAAATTAAGCTGGTTTTTTTTGAATTGATTGGATTAAGTGAAATCTAATTAAGTGGTTTTGCATATAAATGAAAATGGATCATCAAAGAAATGCAAATACATCGAATTGAAAATAAAATTTTGGTTGTGAATCAATTTGGAATTGAATTGAAGTAAATTGATGCAAGTAATGCACATGTTAATCATATTGATGTGAATATGGATGGAGAATAGTAAACTTGAATGTAAATCATTCAAGTGAAATAAAATGAAGTTGGATTTGTTAGGAAATTAAAATAGTGATTGAAATCTTGGGATTTGCTTATAATATATGGTTAACAGGTTGAATTATGAAATTTGTTTGTTTGAACTATGTAATTGAGGTGTTTGGCTAAGATAAATGTATGGAAGGTTGATAAAAATCTTATATTATTGAAAACTGATATGTATGTTTGAGTAAGTACAGGTACGGAAGGCAATCGATAGAGTTGGAGCGCACAAATGCATAATATATTAGCCGCTTGCTTTTAAAATGCTAATAAAAGGTACACCTACGCAATAAAATTGGGAAAATGATATATATATATATATTGTGATATATTTGGTTTTCCAACCGTGTGGGTCGATATATACATACATACATACATACATATATATATATATATATATTTATTGTGATATTGCAAAAGCTCCTCCGTATATAGGAGACTCTGCCAAAAAATTTGGGAGTTAGAATTTTTTTGGGAGTTTTGAAATTTTGGTTAACTTGGAAAGTTGATTTCTGAAATGATGTTGGAAACACAAGCTTTCGAGTTAGAAATAAAACCAAATGGTTATGGAATTGAGCAAAAAGGTTTTGAGAAGTGAATGTAAGTTTTACTTGAATGAATTTTGGGGTAAGTAAATGAATTTAGTAGCATTTTTCATACCTTAGCAAATTTCGAGGACAAAATTTTTATAAGGGGGAAGGAATGTAACGACCCAGAATTTTTGTCGTTAGAATTTGAATATTTAATTCATTTTAAATGTTGAATGCGAATTTATAATTTGATATCGAATAAGAAGATTTTGGTTAAATTAATATAATTAGTTCAAATATCGAATATGGTAATTCAATTGAAATTGAATAATAATAATTTAATATTTGGAAATTGGGAAAACTTGTGAATTTGGAGGTAAATAGATACGAAATTGGTTTCTAAAATTTATTTTAAGTTTATTTGGATTTAAATAATGATGTTGGACTTTTGGATGGAATCAAAAGTCGATAAGCAAAATTTGGGATTTGGATTAATTTAATAATATAATAAGCAAATAATAAGATTTTGATTAAATTGAATCAGAATGATTTCTTATGGGATTACAGATTCTATATGATTTATAATTAAGTTAGTAAAGTTTTAAAAATGAAATTTTAAGTGATTTCGACGATTTCGGAAATCGCTCGATTTAATCTGTTAAAATAGCCTTCCGGGGCACAGTCTCGGAATTTGACAAAACCAGTTCCATTGGATCCATAATAGTTAGTTATTTTCGAATTTCTATTTTCATAGCAATCGAAGTTGTCATTTGATCATAGCAGCTCAAAACGCATCGAAACTATTTTAATCGATTTAATTTAAAATTGATCGTTTATTTCCATAACTCGCGCATATGATCGAATTAGCCTCCGAAACACGTTCCATGGTATTCGAATTGTGGGTAAAACCTTAAAATCGCCTGTCGGCACGCGTTGTTTGGAGATCGTTTGAGAAAGTTGTTTAAAGGTGAATTTAATAATAAAATAATTAGATTACATGTATATATATATATATATATACACATAACAGTCGTACCCTAGCTTAATTTTCTTCAGCCGCCACTCAAACAAACCAATGGCCGAAAAGCAACCTCGTTTCACCCTCGATTTCTCCTAATCCACTGATATCTAGCAAAAATCACCAACTAGAGAATCGTAGGGCGTGGAGAGACCTACGCATCCAACGATAGGGTTTTTTCATCGTCGTCAATTGGGCCTGTTAGAAGGCCACGTTCGTACTCATTTCTTGCATGAAATTCGAGTAAATGGGAGCACTGAGTTTGGCCACGTTGCAGCAGAAGGTGGGGCTGGCCATGCCGTTTCATGTGGGGGTGTTGGATGGAGCTCCTTCGCCTTGGTGGAGGAGCGGCAGTTCGCAAATGAATGGCGGCGTTGGGTTTTTGTTTGCGAGGAGGGCCTGCGTTCGCATGGAAGGAGAAGAAGCTATCTGTAGTTGGGCTTTGATTCTGTAGTTAATCAACGGTTTTGATTGGATCTGGTATAAAAAAATAAAAAAAATTTGTTTTAAATTTGCAATTGAAACTTATAAAATTCATAACTGTTGCATACATTATCAGAATTCGATGAAAATGGCGACGCCGGAATCGCAGCAACGAGTACTACGCAGTGGAGCAATTTTGGGGTCATTCGGAGCTCGTAAATTTTTTAGATTAAATCAAAGGCGCTCGATTTAATTTAAAATTGGAACGGCTTAGCGTTTAAATTCAAGGTGAGTTAATCCCACTCACATCTGGAATTTCAGCTATTTTAAATAGTTAATATTTAAATGATTGGTTGATTAGTTGAATGTGATTATTGTTATCAGATTGAATTGATATTTATTCATGTGCTAACATCTGTGGATGCAGGAAAACGGGTTGGAGGGATCCAACTGGATTCCTTACAATATAGAAATTATTTTCATAATTGATGATGTATTTCATTTATGTATTGTGATAGATAAAGTTGGAAATTCAGCTACGCTCTGTTATGATTGAATAAGTATAATCCGGTATTTTAAAATATAAATGAAAATAGAATAAATTGGGATTAAAGGGGAATTAAAAAGGAATTTTTGAGCAATGAATTTAAGGAAATTAAATTCAAGAATTAGTTTGGAAATTGGAAGTGTTTTTGAAACAGGGATTTAAAAGGAAATGAGAAATAGAAATTTATAAACTGGGCTTATAAATGAACTGAAATATTTATTGGGGATAAGTATTGAAGAGATAGATTTCCAGAGGGAATTTCTATGAGAAATGCGAATTGTTTTAAAAATAATAGCGAGATTATTTTTAAAGGATGGAAAGTGTATTTTTCCTGGAAACTAAGCATGTCTCAAAGAAAGGTTTTCGAAGTATAAACTAGAAAGTTTTAAAGTTGTTTTTAGAATATTTTAGAAAAATTATTCTCTTTAATCATTTTTAAGCGAAAAGTAAATATTTAATTAAGTAATTTTGGTATTTAATTATTTTAAGGGTAAATTAGTATTACGTTTTCTAAAGGAAATTTTATTACGAGTATTTGATATAATGACTTTATATTAAAAGGAAATTTTGATTTAAGTTACCAAAGAAAATTTCTATAGATTTTCAAAAGTATATTTTGAATAAAGAATTTAGTAACTTAATTTAAATAATTTAAGTATATACTTTGAAAGTGATTTCCAAGCAATGGAAAATGTGTTTAGAAATAAAAGGGTGTTTTATTTTTAAAGTGTTGGAAGAAATTTACGGCTTTGAGTCGTAAATTGAATTGAGATAAATCAAGTAGGATTTATAAAATGGTTTGTTGGTTTATTCTAAAATGGAAGTGTATTGACTGAAAGCCAAGTTAATTTTTCAGAGGTAGTATAAGTTTAAATTTTGAAAATTGTTTTAAAAAAACGTTTTAGAGGAATTTATTACCTTTAATTGTTTTAGAATTTTAAAGTAAATCTATCCAAAATAATTTTAGTAGTAATTCCTTTAAAGTTTAAGTTGACATTATGTTTTTTAAAAGAAATTTTCTAATATTTATACTTCATATAAAACTTTTATTTTAAAATAGTTTTGTGGCTGGAATTTTACTTGGAAATTTATTATGAAATTTCATAACTGTTATTTTAAGTAAAGTGATTTAAAGTAGTTTATTTAAAATGTTTTAAGCATATATTTTTGAGAAAAATGATTTAAATTGTTTTAAATCTAAAGTATTTAGACTTGGTTATTTTCAGTAGAAATAGAAAATGTTTGGGAAATTTATTCTGAAAAAGAAAGACGGTTAGAAAACTGTTTTCAAGGGGTTGAAAATGGAAATATATCTTGCAAGGATATTTTTGAGGAAAATAAATAATGTAGGAAATTATTTATTGTGTGATGGATGTCTGTGAATGTTAATTGATAGTTAAATCACCGACTATCAATATTGGCCAATGCATTGATCGTTTCGAAGAGACCGGGATCGGGATTAATTTCTCGAAAACCACATCGATCTGGTTTGTATGATTTCGTGTGGAAAACAAGAGTTCGGAGTCGAAGATAGAGCAATGAAGTGCAAAGGCTAGTCGCTACTAATCCTGAGGATGTTTCCAAAATGGATGTAGTAGGAATAGTGCCTTCAGTTCCGTTCGAACCCGGGACGGACTTGTATGAATGAATGCTTTCAGAACATCGTCAGGTCGGCGAAGAGCATTCTAAGTGAAATGTTCTAAAAAGGCAACGCTTAGCCTCAAGCCTCATCAACCGAGAATGACTGAAAATCAAGGGATATGCAGTAAGGCTATGTGGGTAGCACCCATTAGGGTAAGGTCATCCCTGTCTAGATATCCCTTTTTATTCGGCTTAGTGGTGCTGTTGTTGATCCCAATCGTGTGGTGATCTTACTCGGATTATCCAGTAAGGGGTAGTCCCGGTCTTGTGTTGCAGGGGATTGGGAGTAATCCTCGGTACGGTGATCTAAACCACGTACTGTGACAGGTGGTAACCCGGTGCCTAGTCATTAGTTGGAAATCCATTTTCCCTACGCGTCTTGTACAGCTTTGTTTGTATTACCCACGATTGTGACTAGTAGCTGGAATTTAACGAATGTAACAATTTCGGCTATTTAATAAGTATTTGTATATAGACACTATTATAGTGTCAGAGGATTTTGATAAAAATGTTTTAGCTATCGTAAGGTAAAAACCCGACATGTTTATTTGTGGCGTGGTCTTATGAGATGCTTTTGTTTTCAAAAGGATTTTTGAAACTTTAATAATCAATTTGGGTGTATTTCTCTCACGCTGGTATTCCGGACTAACTCGGATGTTATTTCATTATTATGTTTGGGTCAGACCGAGTATTATAGATTACAGGGAAGGATGTTGTATAGCTCAGGAGAGAAGCTGGATTCCGAGACGTATTACCGTATTTGTTTATATCCACTGCTGTGATTGTTGGAAATTGTTAGGCTGGTAATTGTTGTTGTTTGTGACACTCTGATGATATATTGTATAAAACAGACATATTATATTTTGTTCCGCTGCGATTTTGAGATTCTGTTATTGTTTAGTTCCTTCTTCTTCTATCTTCTTTCTTTCCCTCAACAATGTGTCTTTTCCGGCACTCGAGCGTCGGCATATTATTCTGTGGTGTATTTTGTGTCGATTTTCAAGGGATGAGAAGGACGGGTCGTCACACTGCATTTGCTTGATTGAGCTGTAGATGGTGATGTACTATAAGAAGAATAAACATAAAACTTGCTAATTTGAAGTCCAAAGTTATAATCATTACCAGCTCCATGTCGTTTTCCCCGCTTTGTTGTCTTGAATGCAGACCGACCATTATTTCTTTCCAACATTGACAGACTACGTTTATTCTTTTCCAAGACTGCTTCAATGAATATACCGTTCTTGGAGGACTATTTGGACTTCGAAAGTTGAACAAATTGCATACAGAAGTCCAAAAAGAAATTTCACTTTGGCTCGTACCTTTTTTATTGTCTCTAGAACATTCAACCCAGCAGAATGCTAATTCAGCTTGCTCGTCCGACGACCATTTAACCATTTTTGCGCCTTTTGTTCTACATTTGCATATTCGGTAATGTTGGTTCTCGTTAGTTGATTTTCTCAAGTTTGAGAAGAAGACATATTAGAATTCCTATAAACGTCTTCTTCTTCAGCTATTTCATTGTCATCGAAGTCGGTTTGTTGATTTTCAAATATGTTGTCTCCAAATTGATTATTTTGATTTCTCGATATATTTTATGAACGATAAGGCAACATTGACTGTTGTTGGCTATTGGAAGATGCGTAGTTTTGATCATAGTTAAAGTTTTGTTGAAACGAACTATGAATAATTCGCATTTTGAGAATTTTGGTACTTGTTCGAATCTTGTTGAGAATAATAGTATTTTGATTTTGTTGTGGCTGATGGGAATTTGGCGCTTGTTGAGAATGAAATTGATTCAGATCATGTTGAGAATTATACATATGCTGATTGAATTAAGTCGGATTCTAATTATCTTACTTTAGTTGAGACAAAAATTTAGGAGATGAAGATTTCTGAGATTTTCCTTTTGAATTTTCGACATTATTGATCTTGTTTGAAGAAATTGTGTCGAGGAGAGAAATTGTAATCGAAAGGGTGTAAATAAAACTTTGAAATTTGGAAGTTATATAGAGGAGGATGGAGAGGGATAGACAACGGTCGAATGGGAAAACGGTGTGACTTTTAACACTTAGCCGGTTAAATGCCAACGGCTATTTTTCGTTGGCACTTAGCCGGCTTTATAATAACCGGCTAAGTGCCAACGACTATAAAATATTCGTTGGCTTAGCCGGCGAATTTGCTGGCTAAGAACCGACTCTTTGGGTTGCCATAGCCACCTTCCGGGTTGCCATAGCCACCTAGAAGGCATCAACTGACCCACCGTGATACGGCTGAGAATGCTCTAACAGCCGCTTTTCAATGATTTGTTTCATTACTTAAGTTTTCATGGTACAGTAATGTGTCATTGAAATCATGATTTTTTTAAGTATTATTATAATAATGATGCTCTACTATTGTCGTCTCTAGACACAAAAAGTACTATTGGAAATTAACAGGATTTGATGTAATACTGCTAGAATTATTACCATTGAAATTGTGGTAAGTTAATACCATCAAAATCGTGATACATAATCAATGCCATTAAAGTATGCAAAGAATCATGATTATAATGATATTTAAGTGTATAATGATTTTAATGATAGATTTATATATCATGATTTTAACGATAGATTAATGCATCACAATTTCAATGATACATGGAAGTCCAAATTTCAAAACCAAGCAAATTGATGAATATATCGTATATGCCATTGTTAGAAACTTACTGCATAGTAATTTGAATTAGTAAATAGTATTTGTATGTCATTCAAATAAAGTTTTTAAATAAGCAAACAAGAGTAGAATTAGTATAAGGATATAAATGGAATTTGCGATTAAATGGATCCTTAATCAATTAGATAGAAGAAGAATGGTAAGCACACTTTATTTTAGACGGTGTATGATTGTATTTGTCTCTTGATTGATAGAGAGTGTGAATCAATCAATCATTAATTATATGCTATCAATGACCGTCTATTACTTTTCACATGTTAGATGGCAACGACAAGCACATTTATCAAGAATGTACTTAGCATTTCTCTAAGGTAGTTAACAAAACGAAGGTTTATGACTTCTGCTATTGGAATTTACATTACAACGTAAGAAAGACGATCAAAGATTAGAATATTTGTGAAATTTATAAGATTCACAGTTTAAAAAATTAAACTATTAAAATTTGATGATTTTTGAAACTTTGAAAATTATAAAATATAAATTTAATTGATGATATATTGAAAATCAAGAAGATATTTTTGTTCTTTTATAGGTGAAATTTTGCTTCTTTTTGACCATAACAAGAAAAGCTCACGTCATAGGGAATGTTATAGGTGCTCATGTATCTGGTTTGAGGTTTATTTAATAATAATAATAATAATAATAGTAATAATAATAATAATAATAGAGATCATAATAATTGAAGCATGCAAGAGTACTGTGGTGTAGAGAGTATAAAATGTGGAAAAGATGCAATAAAGCCGCCAACTAGCATTGATACAAACACATGCGACATACATTCCTACACATTCAAAGAGTACCATAATTGTCTGTTTCAATCATCAGTCTCCATTTACAATTTTTTTGTTAAAAAAATGAAAATAAAGATTAGCAGAATCTGAAAGGTTACACTTTATCACTAAAAGTTGTGTCAACAAACAGAAAATGAGTCACCGGCCGCAATAGTCCAACGTCTGACAAATAAGTCGACGATATGATGGCCGGGAAAAGTTAGAAGGCATGTGTTACATGTTTCAATAATTAATTGTTCGTGGGGTAGAAAGAAACCAGATGGAAATCTAATGAAGTAAACAACATAAAATTGATCGATTGTGTTTTCTGTAAATTGTAAACTGAGCTATGTGCTTGTTTCGACACGGAAGAGATGCCCATCCAATATCTAAATTAGGACGTCACGGAAGCACGTATAGCAGGTTCCAGCCAGTGCCGGTCTAACCTTTTTTGGGCCCTGGACATTTTTTTATTTGGACCACTATAAAATAACATGAAATAATATGCAGTTTGTAACAGCAAATTAGGCTTTCCATGGAAAAAAATATATATTTTTGCACAAGTAGCACACAATATTTCAACTACAAAGAAACGATGGTACATTAATTTTACTAGCATATTACATGCTTTCCATTCCTAGGGTGCGTTTTCTTTTAAACGAAATGGGTAAACGAAAAGGGGTGAGAAAGGGATAAGTTGACGAAAAGAAAATGCGTTCTTTTTACGAAAGTAGCAACGCGAAAGAGGCAAAATTATTATTTATATTATTATTTTATTTATGTTAATTATTTTTAAATAAAATAGATATATACCAAATACATGATACATAATATCGAATACATAGTTCATAATTTAAAATGCAGAATGCAAAATTCAAAGCAGAATCTACAAATACAAACTACTGTGGGTGGTGGATAGGTGGATGAAAAGTTTGGTGGATATGTAGGTGAAAAGTTTGGTGGAAAGTTCGGTGGAAATGCAGGTGGAATTGCAGCTGGAAAGGCAGGTAGTGGCATAGACATCATATAATGTTGGTATCTGATTGTATAATTGTATTTGTCGACCTCGTACCGCAATCATTCTCGGGCTTCGGCGTCTTAAAAATACGTGAGCGTATCTCTATTGTCCTTAATTTAGAATAGTGAAATTGCTTTGGAAAGTTGAACATCTTCAAATTTTTTCACACGATCAATTGTAGCCTTCAAACCCAAACATGGGGTAGTGCACTGTGGACTTGAATTAGCATAAGGGGAGCTACTAATATTAATGGATGGATTAGATGTTGGGCGAATTCTCACCCATGAGATCACGAGGCCAAGGAGCATCAATTTCGTCCAGAATCACCATTTACATACGGTATCCATGTCCATCCGGTACCTATGCCTAGCCGAACCAAAGCCTCTCCACTCCATCACCGAACCATGCTCCACCGGACCTCCTTACCGGTCCAACTCCACTTCCCTACACCACCGAACCTGGTACCACTCCCCCCATTACCGAACCTGGTACCACTCCCCCCATTACCGAATGAACCCACTACCGAACCAGCCACCTTCCATCCACTGCCGGTCCAAAGCCTATCCACACAACACGGATCCGGTCCCATGACCGAACCAACCTACCACCGGACCAACCTCGCCTCCATCACCGGACCAATCCCCTGCCGAACCAACCCACGTCCACTCACCACCGGACCAACGTCCCACCGAACCAAGCTTCGGCCGATCCATCCTCCTCTATACAATACCGAACCAACCATTACCGGTCCAAACTCCACCTAACAATTACCGAACCAACCCCC
The DNA here is from genome assembly GCA_030765085.1 of Allium cepa. NCBI lineage: Eukaryota > Viridiplantae > Streptophyta > Magnoliopsida > Asparagales > Amaryllidaceae > Allium > Allium cepa. The sequence continues at coordinate 1,052,974,118 of CM060941.1, forward strand.
TATGCCAGACCAGGTTGCTTCCGTCCAGGCCCACCAGCAGCTATATACATCCAAGACCCCTGCTCCTAACCTCACTCTATAAATAGAGGGGCAGGGGTACAACAATGGCAGACAAGTTTGAGAGCTCAAGCAAGGAATGAACTTTCAAACAACTTTCTTATACTTGTACTTAAAGCTTTGCACTTGTAATCCGAAAGAAAAGAGAGAATAACATATAAAGTGGACGTAGGCACGTTCTGGCCGAACCACTATAAATCTGCGTGTTTTTTACATTTTAGTCCTTGCCTTTTACATATTTGCATAAGTAACCTAAAACCTTGAAAAATAACATATAATCAACTAAATAATACGGATTGGAGGTGTTTGTCCATTTTTTGTGCAAACATTTTTGGTGCTTTCACTGAGAATTTGAAACTCGAAGCTTCAGCTTCCCTCGTTCAACCTTCTTTCCCAATAGCACCCTTCATTGCCTAGGAAACATGACTTCCAGGCCGAGAAAAGACACCAACAAGGGAAAGAACGTTGCAACCAGCAGCGCTCCAGATCCAGTGGATCCAGATCAAGAGAACCATCCCACTACGACAACAGATCAGGCAAATCCAACAGCCCCTGCCGCGGAACAACCGGCAGCAATCACTAGGGCAGATCTAGACAGAGTTGTGACTGAAATAACTAACCGCTTCGCATCCCAACAAGAAGCTTTGGTGAACCAACTCATGTCACGCTTGAGGGATGCCGAAGAATCCAACCGCAACACTGAATCATGGGGTGAGTCTCAATCTGGAGGATCTCAGAGACAGCAAAGGTCTTCCCTCTTCGAAGAAGCTATCAACAGGAACAACAGTGATAGGGGCCGCGACCGGACTCAGCCCGAACTCCAACTCGAGGAAGCGCTTGGAACCGAACCCAATGGAGGAGGCACCAGGCGAGGGTCGGATGTAGCTGAGCCAGTCATGCCACCTAATCATAGAAACCCCGCTGAACGGAGCCGAGCTAGAACCCAGCCCGAATTTGGCCCCATGGAAATGCTCGAAACAAAAACCCACAGGGGAAGATCAAGGCAGGGGGCAACTGTAGCTGGTCCTAGCATGCATCCGAGTAGCCAAAGACAGCCACTGGATAATGTCAGAAGTGATAGGCTATACCATCCCTACAGGTCATCCGGACTAGATCGATCCCGCAGGGAAGAACCAAGCTCATTCTTGTCCGCTCCAAATTCTGATGAAAGAATGGCACGATTATTCAGGGAATGCGTCCGACGGGAGCAAAGAGAGCGAGGGATAGGCGCTAGGGTAACCAGCCCTTTCACCCGCGACATCGAAACCGCCATCACCCCTCGAGAGTGGAAAATGCCGACGATGGAACCGTACAAGGGAACTTCCGACCCCGTTGTACACTTGCAGAGATACACACAGCATATGCTCATGAGCGGGGCAACAGAACGAGTATTATGCAAATGCTTTCCACTATTTTTAGCAGATCTAGCTACCTCCTGGTTCTGCCATCTACCCCAAGGATCCATCAGTTCATGCGAAATGTTGAAGGAAAAGTTCATTAGCCAGTTCCGCATTCACGTGGAACAACCCAAGGATGCTTATTCTCTATCCAATGTCAAACAGAAATCCGGAGAGACACTGCAACAATATCTAACCCGGTTCAACGTCGCAGCAGCCGCAGTCCAAGATGCCGATGAGAAACTCACCCTAATGGCCCTCTGTAGTGGTGTGCACTCAGATACCAAGTTTGCTAGAAGACTAACTAAAGAAAAACCAGCTACCTTGCTCGATTTCTTTCATGAAGCTGGGAAGTACATGAGACTCGAAGAGGCTGCCACTGAAAGGCAGACAGGACCACAGGCTAGAACGGCCCATGGAAACTCCCATGCCGCAGCGAAAGACATTCGGAGAAACGACTCCAGAGACAATGCAGGGGGCAAGAAGGGAGAAAAGCGCTTGTACCGACCAGGACCGAGATTTGACGCTTACACTTCCTTGAATGAAACAGTCGAGAACATCTTCCTGGCCACCCGGGACGAACTCACATACAAGCGCCCCCCGTACAAGAAAGAGTCAGATCGCGCAATCCAGTCCGGAAAATTCTACCGTTTCCACGAGTCTCATGGGCACGATACCAATGAATGCCGCCATCTCCGAGACCTAATTGAAGAACACATTAGGAGAAAGAAATTAGAACGCTATGTGAAGGGACAGGACAGGACCCCAACTCCTACCAAGGAAAACCCAGGGCACCTCCACCCAGAGACAGGCGGAGGAAATCGCAACACTAGCGGTTCCAGCCAAGAGAAGATAGTGGTCCATACAATATCAGGAGGGCCACACATCGCTGACAAGAGCTGGGCAGAAATGGAAAGATATGGAAACTCACTCAGAAGCGAGGGAGACTGCGTCAATTCTGTTATGGAAGAACGCCACCCTAAGCGGAAGGAAAGTAATGATATCACATTCAGCGGGCACGACCTAGAAGGAAGGCAATACCCTCATATGGATCCTATGGTCATCTCTGCCTGGTTCGGTCCAGCCAAAGTTTTCCGAATCTTAATAGACACTGGAAGTTCAGTAAATATCCTATTCAAGCATGTTTTCGACAAAATTAAGCTGTCAATGAAGGATGTATCCCCCTGTAACAAACCACTACACGGTTTCACTGGAGAAGCAAAGATGCCCCTTGGACAATTGGATCTCTTTGTTGAATTGGGAAGTCATCCCCGCTCCGCCGTTCGGAAACAAACATTCATGCTAATAGACAACCACTCGGCCTACAATGCCTTTTTAGGAAGACCATCCTTGTCCGACTTCCAAATTGTCCTTGCCCCATGGTGCCTGAAGATGAAGTTCCCAACGGATAATGGAGTGGGAGAAGTAGAAGGAGATCAAGACGCTGCTCGGGACTGCAATGTAACCGAACTTCGCAATAACCGCAAGAAAGATAAAGGGAAGAATGCATAGACTACTCTCTGCATGGAAAGCTTGGAAGCATAGCAACTAAAGAAAGCCCCTCCTCTTCGATATACAAGTGATCCCTTCAACGAACTAGATCCCAGGGACAGAGAGGAGGAGGCCACCGCCGAGCCTGCAGAGGCTATGGAATTCGTATCTGTAGACAAACACGACCCAAGTAAACTGCTGAGAGTCGGATCTCAGCTAAAAAGAGAATTAAAGAATCAACTCATTGATTTTCTTCGCCACAACATGGTTGTATTTGCATGGACGCACGCTGATATGACCGGAATCTCCCCGGACATAGCATGCCACGCACTAAACATCGATCCTACCAAGGTACCGGTAAAGCAAAAGAAGAGAAGTATGAGGGCAGAACGATCAGCAGCCCTCGAGGAAGAAGTAAAGAACTTACTTGCCAATGACTTCATACGTGAAGCCATCTACCCGGAGTGGATCGCCAACCCGGTACTGGTAAAGAAAGCTAATGGAAAGTGGCGAACATGCATCGATTTCTCCAACTTAAATGACGCCTTCCCGAAAGACTGCTTCCCACTCCCCCGAATCGACCAACTCGTGGACAGCACTGCTGGACACGAACTCTTATCCTTTATGGACGCATACTCAGGATATAACCAGATCCCTATGCACGCCCCCGATCAAGACCACACTAGCTTCATCACTGACCGAGGATTGTACTGCTACAAGGTAATGCCGTTTGGACTTAAAAACGCCGGAGCTACTTATCAGCGCCTCGTCAACAAGATGTTTGCAGAACTAATAGGACGAACTATGGAAGTTTATGTGGATGACATGCTGGTAAAATCAAGAAAAGCCAACGATCATGTAAGCCACCTGGACGAGATGTTTCAAGTACTCCGCCAATATGGAATGAAGCTGAACCCTCTAAAGTGCTCCTTCGGAGTGTCATCAGGAAAGTTCTTGGGATTCATCGTCCATGCCAGAGGAATCGAAGCGAACCCCGAACAAGTCCGAACCTTGCAAGATATCAAAATACCATCCACTCGGAAAGAAATGCAAAGCCTAAACGGGAAGGTGGCCGCCCTAAGCCGATTCATCTCTAAAGCAACAGACAAATGCATCCCTTTCTTTGAAGCACTGAAGAGAGACAAAGTAAAATTCGAGTGGACCGACGAATGTTCAGCAGCTTTCCTTAACCTAATCAAGCACCTCCAACGGCCACCAGTACTCTCAACGCCAAATGAAGGCGAAGAACTATACCTATATCTTGCTGTGTCATCCCATGCCCTAAGCGCCGCTTTGGTAAGAGAAGAAAACCGCACACAACGGCCAGTGTACTTCATAAGCAAGAGGTTCACGGGAGCAGAAACCCGGTATCCCAAACTCGAGAAACTAGCATACTGTTTACTAATCACATCAAGGAAGCTGCGACACTATTTCCAATCTCATCCCGTCAGAGTCCTAACCGACCAGCCATTGAGGCAAGTGCTCCATCGTCCCGACACCTCTGGGCGACTGCTCAAGTGGTGCATCGAGCTAAGCCAATATGATATCACTTACCATCCTCACACCGCTATCAAGGGACAAGCCATAGCTGATTTCATTGCCGAATTCACTACTGGCGAAGGTAAGGACCAATCTGAAATAGCAGAAGATATCAAATGGAATCTCTTCGTAGATGGAGCGTCGAACGAACAAGGCTCGGGGGCAGGTGTTGTGATAATCACCCCCAAGGGAAAGAAGCTATGCTACGCCCTAAGATTGGAATTCGCTACCACCAACAATGACGCAGAATACGAAGCAGTGATAGCCGGATTAGAACTTGCATTGGAAATCGGAGTCAGTTCTTTATGTCTCCATAGTGATTCTCAACTTATTGTGAATCAAATACTGGGAGAGTTCCAGACTCGAGGAGAACGACTCACATCATACCTAAAGAGGACCAAGCTGCTACTTAACCAACTGGATCACTATTTGATCAGACACATTCCTCGAGAGGAAAATCGAGAGGCCGACGAGCTGGCAAAACAAGCTAGCATGGGAAATGACACCGCTTCTTGAGCGATAACTGTCTCAAGGCTGCTAACCCCGAGTTTCGAGCAAGTACACCTGATAGCTGCAACCGAAAAAGAAACATGGATGACCCCTACCCGAGAATACTTAAAAAACGGCGCCCTACCAGACGGGCGAAATGAAGTTAAGAAAATTCTAAGGAAAGCTTCCCGCTACACGATGCAAGAAGGCATCCTCTATCGGCGTGGCTTCTCTAACCCCTTATTAAAGTGCGTTGCTGGAAGAGAAGCCAGGGAAATTCTATCCAACATCCATCAGGGAAGTTGTGGAGACCACACCGGAGGGCAGACTCTGGCAAAAAAGATACTCCGATATGGATATTTCTGGCCCACCTTGAACAAAGATGCCTTAGACTTCGTCAAAAAATGTGACAGATGTCAGAAATTTCCCAAAATCCCTCGACTACCAACCAATGAGATTACTCAGATGACCAACCTTTGGCCCTTCGCAATATGGGGGATTGACTTAATCGGCGAACTGCCAACGGGCCGAGGCGGAGCCAAATATACTATAGTGGCAGTCGACTACTTCACCAAATGGGTGGAGGCGGAACCTCTAAATAAAATATCTTCGGCAAAAGTTATCAACTTCTTAATAAAAAATATTCTGTGTAGGTACGGAACACCACTCAAAATCGTATCAGACAATGGACTTCAGTTTGACAGCGAGGAATTCACCAACTGGTGCCAAGAGCACGGGATTCGCAAAGGCTTCTCATCCGTGGCTTATCCCCAGGCAAACGGCCAAATAGAAGCTGTCAACAAAATTCTCAAAACCTTAATCGAGAAGAAACTTGAAAAGTCGAAAGGCGCTTGGGTGGACGAACTTCCTACGGCACTTTGGGCCTATCGCACGTCTTACAGAACTTCAACAGGGCATACTCCCTTCTCTTTGGCATACGGATCGGAGGCTATGCTCCCAGTTGAAACTATAGTGCCCTCTCACCGTAGGATCCACTACAACCCGGAAGAAAATATAGAACTCCTCCACATGTCTTTGGATCTAATTGAGGAGAGAAGAAATGATGCAGCACTCAAAGCAGCAACTCACAGACAAAAAGTGGCAGCACTATACAACTCCAAAGTCAAACACCGTAGCTTACAAGAAGGAGACCTTGTCCTCAAGAGAATCTTTTCGTGCCCCGGGGCACTCGACCCCATCTGGGACGGACCATATGTAATTCATAAAGATCTCCACAACGGAGCTTATATTTTGTCAACAGTGGACGGAGAGGTGTTCCAGAGGGCATGGAACATCCGACACCTCCATCGATACTTTTCTTAACTTGTACTGCCCATATGAAGTGAATTAACAAAGAGAATCAGTGGACGTAGGCATTTTCATGCCGAACCACTTTAAAAAATTTGGCTCTTGTTAACTTGTTCCTTTATATCTTGGCTACTTGTTAAGCTTTATCCTTTGCTGTTGAACAAAATCCTTTGCAGATGACATTTCACTCCAGAACTTCACAACATAACTCCACCTGGACAAAATCTAACAGGTACGCTGCGCTCCTATGCCCTCGCCAATGAGACACTTTGCTCCGGTATCCCTCTACCGCGAGTTAACTCATTGTTTTCCTCGGCCCTTAAAGCCGACTGTAATAAGCCGAGTATAAGTCATCATAAAAAAGGCCGACTATAGCCGATGGCAGCTCATTACAGCGATTCGGCTCGCCGACGACTGTGAACTGATCATAAGCCCCAACATAAGGTGTGGCCAGCCAGGGGCAGTTCACAGTTGACGATCGGCCCCCACGCTAGCCGGCCACAGTAAATCGAATAATACCAACGATTACGGGCCATAATGGCCCGGGTAGTTACTGTGCGCGATCGGCTCCGATGTGTCTTAAGTGCGGCTGTGGTAAAAAAGAAAACTCCCCGCAGTAGGCGTAAGATGGGTGACAAATGTCTCCAAGACCCACAGCTAGGGAAAGTGACTACAAAACCCGTTTGCCACGAACTTAAGCACATCGACGGCCTTCCGTGACTGGAAGTTTTACTTTTCATATATTCATTTAAAACTTTTCTCCTATTCTCCGTAACGGTGCTTGAAAGTACAGGACATGAAATAGGGAACGTTCGCTAATGGGAACAGAAACTCACAATCGGATAACGAGACACTCAACAGCATTCCGTGCTTAGTCTTACAGGGCGCACGAAGTTGCCGTCCACAGCCGAAACATGAAGGGCGGTACCTTCTACTTTTATACATTAATGCACAGCTGTAGTTCATATTCACACATCACATTCACGTTGCAAAATGGGAAAATCATACTTTAAGCAAAAAACTTGGCATCAGGCACAGTCAAGTCACTAGTAATATGCATAGTTACATCACTTACACAGCACAACAAAATAGCGATAAAATTCCAACATAAAGGAATTACCTTATGTTATGAAATTACATAAAGTCATTCATCACAAACAATATTATTACAGTTACATCAATGTTTTGGACTAACATGAACAGCAATAAAAAGAAATCAAAAGGTAACCAGTTGTATTAGTGCTAACCACTACACCTCAGAACCATCTCTCCGAATCTACTTGGTTGCTGGATCGGAACTCCCAGCGTGTTGACCAGAGGTCCCACCTATCCAATTCAGAAGAAGAATCCATCAGATCAACAGCGAATGATCAAGTTGTGAAAAGCTAAAAAGGGAAAACTCACCGACGCCCGCTTCTTGGTCCTCATCCCCCAACTGCACACCGGCTTCCTCCGCAGCAAGCAGCCACATCCCCTCCTTCACCGCTACCTTCTCCTCCTTTGAGAACTGGGCGGTTACCACATCCATCCTGAATGCCGCTCCACATTCCTTATCCGCATCGGCCTTGGCCTCCTCCAAATCCCGGAAATATATCCTAGCCATGATCCGGGGATAGTCATCCATCCAGGATAGATTACCCTGCTTCCAGGTACGGAAGTACATATCCTGCAACATCTCATCCATCATCCCCTCATTCTCCTCAAACTTCCTCACCCGGGCCTCGGAGGACAACAACTTAGCAACGGCAACATCCCTCTCCGATCGATATCTCAAGCGGTCAGCCTGTAGAGACCTCCTCATTTCCTCCATCTCTTCCTTTAGCTTGGCCTGAGCAAGCTCTGCGGCCTCAAGCCTCCCAGACAACTCTTCAATCCGCTCAAGATCCGCATTCCGAACCTCGTCCACCGTCGCAATGGCCATATCAATCCGCCCCTTGCAAGCAGCCTCCATTTTTCGCAATTCTGCCCTGCTGGCCTTTTCCAGACTCTCCCTCAACTGCTTGGAGGCTGCCTCGTGCTGAGAAATCTGGATAGCCTGATCGGCAAGCTGCTTGTCCTGATCAGCAACCTGTAGCCGCAGCCGGATGTTAGCACTCCCGATTTCCTCCCCAGCCCTAGCCAGTCGAGCATGATGCTCCATCAACTTCTTGACCTCCTCCGCGACCCGGTCAATGTTGGCCTTGGCTTCATCCCCCATGGCAGCTATCCGAGTAGTGAGCAGGTCCAAATCTAGGGACTTAGCCTCATCAAGAATCCGAACCATGGGATTGCGGGGGAGAAGATGCTCGCCCGTGGCCTCGTCAAATAAAATATCCTAAAGGCTTGGGTCCAAATCCGGGTGGCCGGCAAAGGGATTGCGAGGCACGTTGGGACGTTTTATGCGGATCACAGTAGGGTTCTCGGAAGGAGGCGGAGGGGGGACAAACTCCGTGGTCTTCTCCGTAGTATCTCGGGGAGGCTGAATAGGAGACTGAGGACCAGGTGGTGAATCAAATAAGGAACGCCTCCTCTTCCTCTGCTGGATATCTTCTTCAATGACTCCAAGAAGAGGGCGATATTTAACTACATCCCCGGAACGGCCAGTTGGCGGCTTAGTAGCAGCTCTCATCAATTGGAATTGTTCAAGGCGGTGTCGAACGTCTGAAGTTTTGGCCACCTCGCCTGCCCCTGTAATAAAGAACAAGTGTTACAAGCATACAATGGTCCATAATTCGAGAAATATGTTAAGTTGAAAAAGAATGAGAAAACACATCTATTATACAAACCCTGCGGAGGAGTAGGATCCTGCAATAAATCCTGGATTTCATCCCAGGACTTGGAGCGAGCCATAAAATATTCCTAATTCCCTATCATAAATGGAGTCTGCAGAAGTCAAAAGTTCACCTTGAATCGCTGGAGCCGCCTCAGCTGAAGAACTCTTAGGGAATGGATCGGCACCAACCCCAACCTTGTCACCCTCCTTTGCCTTCTTCATTGAGGCTGATCCTTCCTCCAACCCTTCAAAAGCTTGGCGGAAGGCATCATCCGTCCACTCCTGGATCTCCCCTGCCTGCTCAGAAGACAAAGGGCCGGCACCACTACCACACTGTCCTTCACCTTCTCCATCTCCTCCGCTCTCCTCTTCGTCTCTTTCCTCCTCTCCACCTTCCTCCTCCGGAATGTCTGGGCATGTACTAGGAGAGGGTCCATCAGACTTCTTAAGCTTCTTTCCCCCAACGGCTGGAGGCACCGAGAAAGGTCTCTTCTTGCTACTCTTCGCAGTGGCCCCATCCTTGGCTTTAGCAGCCCTCTCCTCGGCTGTATCTCTCTGTTTAACCACAGATTGACGTGGCTGAATCAAGTTATACTCCAGGAGAGTGGCATTCCTGATCAAGTAAGAAGCCGACCGATCCCGTGCCGGAATGGCTCTTATTTCCGCAGCCGTCTGAACCAAGGAATCATTCTCCACAACCGCAAAACCACCTGTCGCTAGCAAGAAATGAAAGCATATAAGAAGAAGCATTATGATCGGGACAAGGAAAATATAGATAGAGTTCAACATATAGCCGGAAGTGAAAAGGCGGAAAGAAACAGAGTCATCCCTAATAAAAAACCATTCCTTCTTGAACATACTGAGCTTCGAGTACAGATCCAGAACATGCTTGAAGGGCACGGCCGCTTCCAAACTGATATATGGAGACCCCTTCTTGTAGCCTCTCAAGTTGTACAGATACCGGATCTCCCGGTTGGAAGGGGGACGCCCATATCTCCTCTGAAAGATGACGAAAAGACTCACCAGAATGGCGTAGGAGTTAGGCTGAAGCTGGAATGGAGCCACCTTCAGATATGTGACAAAGCTAACTATCCAGGCATTGAGAGGCGGGATAGCACCACACATACAATGATATCTGCTGTAAGCAAAGTAGCCTTCGGGGGGGTCGTACGGCATCACTCCGTTCCCCGGCAACCGCATAAGCGCTCTATCTATCTCGAAGGAACGAGCTATAGCGTCAAGTTGCTCCTCCTTTAAGGAGCTAGGAAAGCAATCGGGAGGGGAGACCAGAAGTTCCTGGGGACCATACCCATCCACTAGCGACCTTGGAGCAGGTCCATGTCGCGCCGGTCCTGCTTGGGCTGGGGGCACGGAAGAAGACTCCCCCCTATCCTTGGACTTCCTACTGTCCAATCGAGTTTCCGCTTTGCGAGACATTTATCTGCGGCACAAGAAAAACAGGATATTAAAACGAGGAATATGGGAATATAAACGAATAGTTGTCAAGTCCATTCGGCACAAGCTCATTCGGTAGTATATCATGTAGCATTCGGCATTAAAAACCTTTCACGTTCATTCGGCAAAGGGATATATACCTGGCTCGGCACGAGATTGATTCGGCAAGGGTTTGATTCGGCTAGGGTTTGATTCGGCTAGGGTTTGATTCGGCTGTCTCTGATTCGGTAAGGAATAACGAAAGGGTGTACCCCCTATTTATAGACGTACACAGGACAACCGAACCAGACGGTTCGGCACTGAAAACCGAATATAGCTACACCAACTGGAAGAAAAACAAAGCACAACACCTGCAAGCACGTGCCCCACTTTGGGGGGCAAATGTTGGGCGAATTCTCACCCATGAGATCACGAGGCCAAGGAGCATCAATTTCGTCCAGAATCACCATTTACATACGGTATCCATGTCCATCCGGTACCTATGCCTAGCCGAACCAAAGCCTCTCCACTCCATCACCGAACCATGCTCCACCGGACCTCCTCACCGGTCCAACTCCACTTCCCTACACCACCGAACCTGGTACCACTCCCCCCATTACCGAACCTGGTACCACTCCCCCCATTACCGAATGAACTTACTACCGAACCAGCCACCTTCCATCCACTGCCGGTCCAAAGCCTATCCACACAACACGGATCCGGTCCCATGACCGAACCAACCTACCATCGGACCAACCTCGCCTCCATCACCGGACCAATCCCCTGCCAAACCAACCCACGTCCACTCACCACCGGACCAACATCCCACCGAACCAAGCTTCGGCCGAACCATCCTCCTCTATACAATACCAAACCAACCATCACTGGTCCAAACTCCACCTAACAATTACCGAACCAACCCCCTATGCCAGACCAGGTTACTTCCGCCCAGGCCCACCAGCAGCTATATACATCCAAGATCCCTGCCCCTAACCTCACTCTATAAATAGAGGGGCAGGGGTACAACAATGGCAGACAAGTTTGAGAGCTCAAGCAAGGAAGGAACTTTCAAACAACTTTCTTATACTTGTACTTAAAGCTTTGCACTTGTAATCCGAAAGAAAAGAGAGAATAACATATAAAGTGGACGTAGGCACGTTCTGGCCGAACCACTATAAATCTGCGTGTCTTTTACATTTTAGTCCTTGCTTTTTACATATTTGCATAAGTAACCTAAAACCTTGAAAAATAACATATAATCAACTAAATAATACGGATTGGAGGTGTTTGTCCATTTTTTGTGCAAACATTAGAGGATTGACTATCTGTGTCAGAATGATATTTTTTGTTTTTGTGTTTTTCATACATCATATCAACAAGTTCATCCATTTTTTCCTCGTTCTCCGTCCATCTTCTTCTACTTGATCGAGACTTGGAAGAAGAACATACGCCACGTGTTTGTGTATGTTGTTGAAACGATTGTTGCGTGTTGAGACCTTTGATAGTGTGTGATGTCTACTTGAGGAGGAGAATGGGGTGACTGTTGCGTATTGAGACCTTCGGTAGTGGCAGGGGTGAAATATTAGCACCAGTTGCAATACTATTACCAAAAATTTGTTCAAGTTCATTCAAATTCTCTATCGGCTGTCTCCTATACTTCAAAACTAAGTTGTCATACTCCTAAAATTAAAGAAACATAAGTTGGTTACGGTAAATTAGAAAACAAAAAAAATAAAAAGTATTACCCTCGTGCGATTGATCAACCAATGTTCGCTTCCAGTAATCATTTCTCGAACATTATCTCATCTTGCACTCGTTTATTTCTCAAATTGCGCCAAATCGTCCATTTCTTCTTCAGCGAGTCGTAATTTGGCGTAATTTGTTCGACATTGAATGGTGCTTCGTTCGGAACACCCACTAAAGCCTCGTTCAGTTCTGTCATTATCTTCTTATGGATTAACCGGCAGTTTGATAAGCTTCGGCGGCTATTCATAAAAATGCAGAATTTGCGTGAGCGGACCAAACTCTTGGGCTACGGTGGGAATTTCTCGGTACATTTTGTTCGGCTATTTCTGAGACAAAATACGTATATAAAAAAAAATCAACAACAAAGAAAAGAAACTAAATGAAATAAACAAAAACATAAATAAAATTACCGAAATACAGTGCTGCTACGACGAAAGCTCGGATTAGTGAAATTTTAGATTGAGAATTGAAAGTTAGTAAGGAGAGTGATAGAGGATGGAGGATTATATAAGAGATGGGGAAATATAACCGTTGTAGTGGAGCCGTTCACGTTCGATTCGATTCGGACACGTCCGACGCCTTTGACGCGAACGGCTCCCCTTCAACGGCTAAGTTGAACTGGGCAAATTTGTGGAGTTCACCTCCAACGCGTCGGACGCCGACGCCAACTTCGTCTGTCCAATTCGTTATAAGAACGGTACCTTAGTTATTCTTTCTCAGTGCATAGAGTGCACATCTAACATACAACGGGTAAAGGTGTAACTGGAAATAATTATTGAAAAAAGCACCATACATAAAAACGTCGAACTAATACTTTCTGCTTGATATGTACTTTCCATATTTCTACTACTAAGAATGAAAATTCGTATAATTAATTTACTCGGTGTCTTTTTGAAATTCTAAAAATGTCCTTACTTTTTGTTTACATATTTGCGCTCAAACAAAACATCAACGTATACAAGAACACAAACACCCCGTGTGCGAAGCACGGGTCCATACTAGTTGCTAATAACTAGATTTGCACCATATACAGTTTAACTACAGTTGCTCCCAGTCATCTCCAAAATAGAACTTATGTCATGGAATTAATTACATTTTACCTACCATGAAATCCAACAGCTAGAACGGTCGTTTTTAATGAACTAAATCTGATATAAATAAGCTTGGAATATTTTACCTACGTTTTCATTTTAAAGTTATTTTTTGATTGGAACTGAAACGTAACAACTAACTAAAACCGATGACCATTCTTGTTAAATTAGTTAAAACCTGAAATAACAAGCGAAAATCAATGTTGAATTCAAATAGAAACGGGGGACAATGGAAATATCTTATATACCGTTTCTTGCTTTATCTAAGGAGTCTTATACATGTAATGACTCGGGTAGAAAATCAATTGTTCACAGCCCAACCTAGGGGAAGCACCCAATTTTTTGTTTTAATTATAAAGTTTATAGCATCAAGTTTAAGTTTTAAGGTTTAATTCGGTTGTGTGATAGAGTATTCATTTTATGTTGTTAGTGTGCATAATCCATATTTAAGTCTTACCCAGGACTCAATTTCAGGTTGCTTACCCCACGCCACACCGAGGAAACTGGCACCCTCAAATCCCATTCATACCTACAGACATGTTCCAAATTTATTTATTTACTGTCTACATCATGGATAACCAAGCATCTTAGAACGGATTTATTAAAGTTTAGGTTCCTGAATGTGATTCTAATGCTAATTTTTAGAATGTAAGATCTCTAGTCGTCGGATATGTTAAAGTCTTAATCTAATTAAGGTCACAAATTAAAGACAAAAAAACTAGATTGCAAAAAATAAGTAAAGAAAAAGTAGGTGACAGACAGAATTTTTATAATGGTTATCATTTTATAACTTTTATTACTATTCTCTAATTTATGATTGCTATAATTGTTGTTAGATCCATTTGGATTAGTTACAACAATTGCGAATAGTGAATTCACTGGGTTGCTTCTCCAGATCTTTAAAAGGATCGATCTAATCTTTATTGGCTTTTCTGGATAGTGGATTTAACGATCCATAATTTTGATACATTTAATATTAATTGATTATCAGCAATCGTTTAAATCAAATTAACGATAAAATACAATTTTTAATTAGCAGAGTTATCTTTTCGATAATTTTGGTGTTTCCAATGGGTTTATTCAAAATGTCCAACAAATTTTCATATATGATATGCTAGGGTATGAACATGTTGACCGAAATGGGAATTTTTAGACCCAAAATTTCTATAGACCCAAAATACCTAAATATTTGCTATAAATACGAGTTTACCCTAACCTTAGCCACCACCGAATTAGTTTCTCCCCAAAAATGAAATTCTACTTAATCACATTTTAACTACGAAAAGTTTTCTCTAATAATTTTTTTTTCAAAATTCAAAATATTCAAACCACATCAATTTGTATGTCAAATCGTTCATATCGATGAGACGAAGAGGTGGTAATTATTTATTTTCTAATACGACTAAGGCAGTAAATCTCCTCATATTAGGTTTTATAGTGTTTCAATTGCTTGAAGTATGGACGGGGTTGGTCGAAATTTGGCTTAAAGCTAGGCAGGGTGGGTTAGACACAACAACGACTGTGATCGAAGATGGACGAACTAGGTTCCGGTGGATGGCGGTAGTGGCTTTTTGGTGGTGAAGGCACTATTATTTGTAGTGACCCCCAGCAGTGGTGGCTGATGGCCAAATGGCTTGAAAATGAAAATGGGTTACGTGAGTGGCAAGCAAGGAAAACGTGGAGCAGTGAAGGTATCATTAATGGGTATTGTTACATACAGTAGAAGTTTGAATATGAGAGGATCAAATTTTATGTGCAC
This sequence comes from Allium cepa, assembly GCA_030765085.1. NCBI lineage: Eukaryota > Viridiplantae > Streptophyta > Magnoliopsida > Asparagales > Amaryllidaceae > Allium > Allium cepa. The sequence goes on from CM060941.1 coordinate 1,052,989,181, forward strand.
CCTATACAAAATTAAAATATTACGAGGGGTACACATCTTATTAATAAAATATATATTTTAACCACTTTTATCCTTAGTGAAAACATCATAATCATAAACATTTTCATTTACTCTCTCCTTTCCCTACCTTTTCAAAAAGAAAATATCAATGAGAACAAATAATTCAACTCGATCTTCAAAAGCAGATCCAAAAATTGTTGAGAAGGTGATGGAAAGGTATTTTTTGAACCTAGTTTATCATGTTGTTTTTTTTAATACGGTAAAAATTAGGGTTTAAAATCATATTAAAATATTTGTCGACCATAATTAGCTTATATTGTTTTCTTCAACAAAATCTAAATGGTGAATGCTTTCTTAAATATGAATTTAACCTCATCTTTTAACCTTGTCCTTTAACTTCGTCTCTTTGATATTTGCAATTCTATCTTAGGACGAGTTGAATTCTCCATCATTTGATTAATTATTTTGGATTAAATGTTAATAATGTTTAAAGGAAAATTTAATATAAATAAAAGAAAGGTATTTTATTTGATCAGGTGGACTGCGTTTAAAGTCTCAATCCGTTACGTAAATATTACCCTTCATCCTACATGATTAAGTTTGATAAGAGTTCCGTCTCTTAAAGTTAAGATGATCCTTATTTGTTGTCATGGCCAGCCCCCAGCTTGGGAGATTTGGGCAACTATCTACAGTCCAACTTAGTGTAAGGATTAGGAAAGGACGTAAACCGTACCGCTATACGAAAAACGACCGCATCGAAGCGAAAAAACGGTATGGAAACTCGCATCGAATCTTCTAACAAATACAAATACCCTCAAACCGGACCGATCCACATTGATACGACTTGATTGCGGTTTGTAAGATTGAACCGACCACACTAAATCCGACCGAACCGAATATTTACACTAATAATCTTATGATAAAAATATAAACAACTCCTATCTCATTTTATATTCTAATGGTGTATATTCTATTTCTAGCTTATATTAATAATAATTGTTGTTTTATAGAAAGAAGTTATATTTTTAGTATAATATTTTTCATCTTTATTTTGGGATAAACGCTAATTATAAGCTTATTCTAGCTATTTTACTTAATGATTATGCATTGATTAACGTTGAAATTGGTTAATCCACTAAAAAAGTCTCATTTGTAGCTAAATGTCAAATTAAAATATTCATGTACAATTAAGAACTAGTCTTCATTTTAGTACAACATTGTGTGTTTTAAACTTTAAGTATAAAAGTTTCACACAGTTACCTTCGTAAATTGATTATTAGTGTAAGTAATTCTCTTATTTCATATTTAATATATGTTCAAACCGGACCGGATCAAAACATGACCATATTACATAAAACCGAAATAAAACCGAACGATTTAAAAGATTAGTATAAAGGTTTATATTTTTGATTAGCCGTTTGATGCGGTATGGAAACGACTTAGGCTTCAAGCCACACCAAACCGACCCACATCCACCCTTAGTAAGCGCCTTACTTTTTACTTTAATAATAAGGCTTACGGCAGCGAGTTTATCTTTAAAGGTTTCATTAGTGTAACGATCCCGAATTTTAATTTATTTTAAATTGATGATAAGATTTATTTTTGATTTAAAATTGTGAAATTAAATGATAAATTGGTTTGAGTTTATCCAAATCCAAATAAATTATGTTTTTTTTAATTAAGAAAGATATAGTTTCTTTTATAAATTATTTTAATTTAGTATTGAGTTATTTTTAAAACAATATTAATATAGAAATATTGAGTTCAATCTTATGAAATGTATTTTAGAAGTTGTATAAATATAACAAAAATTTTGAAATAAATATTTAAGTTAAAATAAAAGCAAATATACAAAGTAAAATAAAACATAAACAAAATGTACAAACAAAATACATCAACATATAAACTATTGAAAATAAATATACCCTAGTATCTATTTACAAACAACTAAGATAAGTATGTAAGTTAAATATTTAAGTAAGAAATACATTCACATATAAACATAAACAAAGCAAAGAAAATATCATCAGCCACCAACAGAAAGATTTGCAGCCACCAAACAACTGCATAGTCAACAAGTAGGTATGTATGTGTAGTAGTATGCAAGACAAAGCATTTAATGTAAGATCATCTCAGCCATGACTTGTGGTACAAAATAAACATCACCTTGTATAAACAAATAACACTCTGTACAAAGTATGTCACCCTGAACAAAGAAATAAAATAATATCTTGTACAACCATATCATCCTGCAAACTTCTTTTTTTTATATATGTATCAATCTTTATCTCAGTTCGACCATGAAACTGAGTAGCACTTGAAGGAAATTTTTTTTATAACATTTCAAAGTCAAACAAAACTTCAGTTTAAACTACAATTAAGATCAATCAACCAGAGAATCAAGAGCAAGGGTTTTCAGCTTGTAATTTCAAAACTGTTTCAATATGAAGCTCTGTTCTTCTTCTTTTGGGAAAACAAGGTGAGTAAACACCTTATTCTAAACTTAAGCAGAATTAGATCGGTGCTCGTGACTCATGGATGATATGGTGTTTTGTGTGTGATTTCTAGGTAAGTAGCTTTGTGTATAGTATGAGTTGGATCTGTGTGTACTGAGCATTGATGACCTTCTCTGTTTAGTTACAGGGCTGGAAAAAAAAACCAAAACTAAATATATATTCATCTAGCCACTGCTGGACTTAGAGTCTAGAACAAAATAAGCTTGTATAATCATCATTAAAGTTTTACAAACAGGTTTAAATATTTTCAGATTGAAAAGTACTGTAAACTAAGTAAATACAGCAACATTTTAAAAGAAGTGATAAAATCAACTGCGACAATTTGTATATTTAGGAACATACAATGAATACTTAAACTTAAACTTGAATTTTAAGACAACAATCATGATTTCTGGTTGGGGATTAATATGGAATTTTGGGTTAACCAGAAACTGGATTTTGAGGAAATTCTGGTGGTCGACGCCACTGGGGAGGTCGCGACTTCGTCTGGAGGGGGTCGGGTGTAGGAAGGATCGGGGAAAATTATTTGGAAGGTGGTTAAACCCCTGAGGCGATTGGGGTTGATCGATTTTTATGGTAACCCTAAATTGGGTTGTGATCGAGATTTTGATGACCGTGTCATCTCAGGTGCATCGAGTGGCTCCGGTCTGCATGCATTGGTGACGTGAGGGTCTGGCGAGGTAGGTGATGAGTTTTCATGATCTCCGGTGGACGACGACGTGGATTAGAAGGAGTTTCAGACGAGGGTGTTGTGTTGAGTAGCTCGAATTTTTTGATTTTTGATTTTGGATCGGGTTTGAAAACAGGGTGTTTGGAATGGTGAGAGGAGATCACCAGCGACTTGATGACGACGATCGCGGGCGCCAGAGCATCGTTGCTCCATGGTGCACGTGCACGTAGGTTCTCTGGTTTGTGTTGTTAATTTGGGGAAGAAGGTAAGAAACCGGAGGGAAGCGCGTGCGATTGATTGTTTTACTCGAAGCAATATACTGTTGGGCTCGAGTTGTTTAAATTCAAGTGCCAGGTTTTAAGATTTGAAAGAAAACATGGTTCCAGATTTCCAAAATTTTAGATAACCAGATTTTTTTTAAAAAACAACATGATAAAGTTTTAAGGCGTGTAAATTTCTCAAAGAAATGTTAACCAGGTTTTCCAAAAATAAGCTTATTTAAAACAAGCTTTAAACAAATTCTAAAGATTTAATTTTAAGGTTTAATGTTTTAAAAAATTGTTTTGGTTTAAATAGTGATATTTGTAATTATCATAATTCAAATGAAGGGATGCGTTTGAGTAATGGTTAATTAATTTATAATCAAAAATGATTAATATAAGAAATTTTCTCAAAAAGGTGATTAAAGAAATTTAATAGTTAATAAAATCAATTAACTAAGATTATTTGAACAATTAATTAAGGTGATAAATTTCAACAAAAATTTAGATTGATTAAATTAATAATAATAATTAATTGTGGGACTATTAAGTATAATTACTTAATGACAGTAATTTTTGAATAAATTATTCAATGTAATTTATTGAGTTAATCGAATCAGTTCAAATTAAATTCTTAGTTAATTAATTCAGAATAATCACTTGATAATTTTGAAAATATAATTACTTAGTGAAGTAATAAATAGATAATTACTGAATGTAATTAATTAAAAGATGATTTGCAATTTTAGTTAATTATTTGTTAAATTAAAAGAATAATTAATTATGGCAATAAATTAAAATAATTTAATAATTAGAAATTAATTGGTTAATTAATTATGTAATTGGTTTAAAAGAATTGATTTGAATTGATATGATTAATCAAGAATAATTTAATTAATTTAAGAAAATTATTTGATAATTGGATAGATGAATTTAGTTAGTGAAATTAATGGAGATAATTAATTATGGGATAATTAATTTATTTAATGAGTAATTAAGGAATTGATTAATTGATGTAATTAATTAAGGTGATTGATTAACTAATTTATATAAAATGATTTGTAATTAATTAATCAAGGTTGGATACTTTATCTATAAGTAATTAAATTAAATTAATTAGGATTAAACAATTAATTAGCCCTACTCATAAATGAGAATTGAATACTTGGCCCTACTTATGAATGATTGTATTATATGAGATGCCTTGAATTGATTGTCCTAACTGATCTGTGATATTTTGTTCTATGGATTGAGCTGTGTATAATTTATTCATTTATTGATGATACATCTGTATATTATCTGTGAATGAGCGATAAGCGTTTTAATTATATCGCTTATCAATTATGTTGTTGTATTTGAATCCGTGATGAGTGAATGATGTTGCACTATTGTGTTAAACCCTGGACCACACTTATACACACGCTAATATGGATTTCACGAGGAAATCGATTAAGTCACAGATTTTGAAATAATTTATAAAATTGAATATTTGAATTCAAATGTTTTGGAAATGGATTGAGATAAAAGTGAAAAGCTTTTAAAATGGAATTTCAAGTTAAAATTTATTTAAATTAAGTTTTGAAATTTAAATAGCTTGATTTTGATTTGAATTCAAAATTAGGAATTGAATTCTATGATTTGAAATTAGGGATTAAAGATGTTAAGTTAGTTTGAAACCGTATTTAAAGCATTGTTTTAGGAATTCGAATTAAGTCAAAGATTGTAACTTGTATAAATGAAATAGAGTTTTTCCTAAATAAAGCTATTGTTTCTAAATCATAAAAAGCTTTGGTTTCAAATCTTATTGAAAGGGATTTCAAGTTTAAACTAAAATAGTTTTCCAAGTTATAGATAAATATTCGGAAACGAATTTTAAAAATAAATATTTGGGAATAATTTGAAAACTATGAGACAAATCTTTGATTTAAAGATTTAATGAATTAATTCTTTTGAAACGGAATTGTTTTGAAATTCGGGAATGAATATTTGTGAAAGTAGGTGAAATAAATCTTATTTTTAAAAGATTTGAAATGGTAATGGTTTAAACCATTTGAAAGTAAGTTTTGAATTATTAAGTTGTGACTTAATTGAAATCCCATATCCATATGTTTTAATTATTGCGCTCATTATTCGATTTAGCCGGGAAAGGACCTTTGTGTCATATAACCCATTCTGAATATGTGATTCGTCGTTATGGATAGCATTTGAAGACCGATGGTGAAGACCAGGTATTTGCGAGAATGATAGGATGACCTATCGATTGTCTCTGCACTGAGTCGCGCCGGTATAGAGACTCCCTAAGTGATGGGAAATCCGATCGGGATTGTGAATGCCCGGATTGCAAGGACTTCTTCGGAAGTGCCTTCGGTTCTGTTCGAACCCAGAACAGACTTGTATGGATTGTTATGTCTGACATTACAATTTGAGATATAAAGCTGATTTCTTTCAAATATATTTCTGTTGGTGGTGGAGAATTTATTCTCTTAGCTTAACACCCTTCTCTGAGACGTACGAGCTCAGAGGTTATGTAGTTGATGGTTATCAGCGATATGTTCCCAATTTGGTAATGTGACATGCTGAGTGTTGCTGTGAAATGATCATTATTTGATCATTTGGGATATGATCATTTGTTTGATCATTTATCTTTGTGATCATTACTCTGATCATTTGTTGACCCAAAGCATAGCTTTGTACCAAAGCGTGGCTTTGTGGACGAGACTTCGTCGAACCTCACACTCCGGAATGGTCGAAACAGGAATGATGCAGCAAGGTTATTGGGGGTAGCGCCCCTTAGGGTATGTGCATTTTCTTCTGGATAGAGGTGGTATCATGGTATGGAGCCCAGATATTTAACTTATGTGGTTACGGCGAATTTATTACTTTGTGGTTGTTGGTTATCGGGATCCCGAGAAAAGGTCGTTTACGATCGGGGGATGGCATACTCGTGTCAGTAGTTACCCAGTTAGGGGTAACCCGGCCTTGTGTTGGCAGAGATCCGGTTAGGTTCTCGGGGACGTCCTTCCAGAGGCGTTCTCATGTGGCAATGGGAAGTTCCTTGGCCTGACCATTTGTTGGAAATCCAATTCCCAATACGAAACCCTGTACAGTATTAGTTGTAGAACCTGCCATTTACTTATGGTGGCGCCCCACTGTTTAGATGGTAGCTATAGTAGGCATACGATAGTGGTCGTATGTTGGCTAAGATTTATATTCTACTTTCGAAATGTTTTTTCTGCACTTTGCACTTATAGTAATAATAGCAAGGAAATTGCGTATCAAGCATGTTTGACTATCATAAGAAGAAATCTCCTCTAATTCTGCGTTTGCATTGTGTGTGTGGCGGGAGGTCTTATGGTAGTCTCATTTCTAAAAAGCATTGCGAATTGATTTTTAAATATTTCATTGTTTGTTTTTAAAGATAAACTGTTTTTGTTGCTCACACCAGTCCCATGATTGATCCGGAGTTTATTGTTTCTTTCCTAAACTCTGGGTGCTCAAAATTTTCTACACGAACAGTCTAGAGTTGGGTTTTTTTCAGATAGCTAGGTTTAGTAGATTATCTGGAGCTAGTTCAGTCTTTGGATATGGACTACACTTGCTTATCTTTGTGCATCGTTATTGGGAGTTCGTGCTGCTGCTGGAGTTTTCTTTTGAAGACTATCTTAGAGTTATATTGTTCCGCTGCCGATGTTATCATTTTCTTTTCCGCTGCTATTTTATTGTATCATATCTCTGATGTATATTGATATCTATTGTATCATCTGTTGTATCAAAGCTGTATATCAATGTATTATTCTTTTATTCCGCTGTGTTATTTACTTAATTCTGTTATAAGCTCCGGCGAATCGGATTTGAACGGTCGAATCTATGGCATTCGAATACGATATGAAGTATGGATGTCAATTTTCGAGCGGGCAAAATCCGTCTCATCACATTTGGTATCAGAGCTAAGGTTGAACTTTAGCTCAGGAGTATAACACATTAAGTAGCTCATTAGAGATAGGGTGAAGTATCGCTAGAATGAGTAATCCCTAAGATATCCGTTTGAATGCCTCAGTAAATTTTCTTACTATCCTCTGATTGTAAGTATGAGTGCAAGAAGAGAACGAGATAGGGGACAGGGAAGTACGATGATAAATGGTCAATATCCTGCAACAGTGGAAATAATTTTCTCTGTCAATCTCCTTTGATTCGTTTCCAAATTCTTTTGATTACTTCGTGACAGTTATCAGAAGAAGTTTCGGTGTGATGGTGGCTTTACGAATCGTTGTAGGAAATCTTTACTTTGTATCTTCATCGGTTTCTTATCAGTTTTTGATTTAAACCTTAATGAATATGAATTTGAATTTAGAGATTGAAAATTTTAAATAAATTGAGTTAAATTGGTTAATAGAATATGAAGGCTAAATTGAATTGTATCAATAAAACGTTTTGGTTAAAACCAAAATCGTTTTATTGATTGTAATTTCTCGTGAATATCAAAGTCGGAAGAGGGACAAATTGGTATGTATTCTGAGATATTCCGACTTGAGTTTGGAATTCATATCTTAAGTTTGAGGAATTATAGGAGATCGAATCTGTCTATCTCTGTGTTGTTTTCGTGCCTGCGAATTTCGAGGACGAAATTCTTTTAAGGGGGGAAATCTATAACGATCCCGAATTTTAATTTATTTTAAATTGATGATTAGATTTATTTTTGATTTAAAATTGTGAAATTAAATGATAAATTGGTTTGAGTTTATCCAAATCCAAATAAATTATGTTTTTTTTATTAAGAAAGATATAGTTTCTTTTATAAATTATTTTAATTTAGTATTGAGTTATTTTCAAAACAATATTAATATAGAAATATTGAGTTCAATCTTATGAAATGTATTTTAGAAGTTGTATAAATATAACAAAAATTTTGAAATAAATATTTAAGTTAAAATAAAAGAAAATATACAAAGTAAAATAAAAAACAAACAAAATACATCAAAATATAAACTATTGAAAATAAATATACCCAAGTATCTATTTGCAAACAACTAAGATAAGTATGTAAGTTAAATATTTAAGTAAGAAATACATTCACATATAAACATAAACAAAGCAAAGAAAATACCATCAGCCACCAACAGAAAGATTTGCAGCCACCAAACAACTGCATAGTCAACAAGTAGGTATGTATGTGTAGTAGTATGCAAGACAAAGCATTTAAAGTAAGATCATCTCAGCCATGACTTGTGGTATGAAATAAACATCACCTGGTATAAACAAATAACACTCTGTACAAAGTATGTCACCCTGAACAAAGAAATAAAATAATATCTTGTACAACCATATCATCCTGCAAACTTCTTTTTTTTATATATGTATCAATCTTTATCTCAGTTCGACCATGAAACTGAGTAGCACTTGAAGGAAAAATTTTTTTATATCATTTCAAACTCAAACAAAACTTCAGTTTAAACTACAGTTAAGATCAATCAACCAGAGAATCAAGAGGAAGGGTTTTCAGCTTGTATTTTCAAAACTGTTTCAATATGAAGCTCTGTTCTTCTTCTTTTGGGAAAACAAGGTGAGTAAACACCTTATTCTAAACTTAAGCATAATTAGATCGGTGCTCGTGACTCATGGATGATATGGTGTTTTGTGTGTGATTTCTAGCTAAGTAGCTTTGTGTAGAGTATGAGTTGGATCTGTGTGTACTGAGCATTGATGACCTCCTCTGTTTAGTTACAGGGTTGGAAAAAAAAATCAAAACTAAATATATATTCATCTATCCACTGCTGGACTTAGAGTCTAGAACAAAATAAGCTTATATAGTCATCATTAAAGTTTTACAAACAGGTTTAAATATTTTCAGATTGAAAAGTACAGTAAACTAAGTAAATACAACAACATTTTAAAAGAAGTGATAAAATCAACTGCGACAATTTGTATATTTAGGAACATACAATGAATACTTAAACTTAAACTTGAATTTTAAGACAACAATCATGATTTCTGGTTGGGGATTAATATGGAATTTTGGGTTAACCAGAAACTGGATTTTGAGGAAATTCTGGTGGTCGACGCCACTTGGGAGGTCGCGACTTCGTCTGGAGGGGGTCGGGTGTAGGAAGGATCGGGGAAAATTATTTGGAAGGTGGTTAAACCCCTGAGGCGATTGGGATTGATCGATCTTTATGGTAACCCTAAATTGGGTTGTGATCGAGATTTTGATGACCGTGTCATCTCAGGTGCATCGAGTGGCTCCGGTCTGCGTGCATTGGTGGCGTGAGGGTCTGGCGAGGTAGGTGATGAGTTTTCATGACCTCCGGTGGACGACGACGTGGATTAGATGGAGTTTCAGACGAGGGTGTTGTATTGAGTAGCTCGAATTTTTTTATTTTTGATTTTGGATCGGGTTTGAAAACTGGGTTTTTGGAATGGTGAGAGGAAATCACCAGCGACTTGATGACGACGATCGCGGGCGCCAGAGCTTCGTTGCTCCATGGTGCACGTGCACGTGCACGTGCACGTGGGTTCTCTGGTTTGTGTTGTTAATTTTGGGAAGAAGGTAAGAACCTGGAGGGAAGCGCGTGAGATTGATTGTTTTACTCGAAGCAATATACTGTTGGGCTCGAGTTGTTTCAATTCAAGTGCCAGGTTTTAAGATTTGAAAGAAAACATGGTTCCAGATTTCCAAAATTTTAGATAACCAGATTTTTAAAAAAAACAACATGATAAAGTTTTAAGGCGTGTAAATTTCCCAAAGAAATGTTAACCAGGTTTTCCAAAAATAAGCTTATTTAAAACAAGCTTTAAACAAATTCTAAAGATTTAATTTTAAGGTTTAATGTTTTAAAAAATTGTTTTGGTTTAAATAGTGAGATTAGTAATTATCATAATTCAAATGAAGGGATGCGTTTGAGTAATGGTTAATTAATTTATAATCAAAAATGATTAATATAAGAAATTTTCTCAAAAAGGTGATTAAAGAAATTTAATAGTTAATAAAATCAATTAACTAAGATTATTTGAACAATTAATTAAGGTGATAAATTTTAACAAAAATTTAGATTGATTAAATTAATAATAATAATTAATTGTGGTACTATTAAGTATAATTACTTAATGACAGTAATTTTTGAATAAATTATTCAATGTAATTTATTGAGTTAATCGAATCAGTTCAAATTAAATTCTTAGTTAATTAATTCAGAATAATCACTTGATAATTTTGAAAATATAATTACTTAGTGAAGTAATAAATAGATAATTACTGAATGTAATTAATTAAAAGATGATTTGCAATTTTAGTTAATTATTTGTTAAATTAAAAGAATAATTAATTATGGCAATAAATAAAAATAATTTAATAATTAGAAATTAATTGGTTAATTAATTATGTAATTGGTTTAAAAGAATTGATTTGAATTGATATGATTAATCAAGAATAATTTAATTAATTTAAGAAAATTATTTGATAATTGGATAGGTGAATTTAGTTAGTGAAATTAATGGAGATAATTAATTATGGGATAATTAATTTATTTAATGAGTAATTAAGGAATTGATTAATTGATGTAATTAATTAAGCTGATTGATTAATTAATTTATATAAAATGATTTGTAATTAATTAATCAAGGTTGGATACTTTATCTATAAGTAATTAAATTAAATTAATTAGGATTAAACAATTAATTAGCCCACTCATAAATGACAATTGAATACTTGGCCCTACTTATGAATGATTGTATTATATGAGATGCCTTGAATTGATTGTCCTATTTGATCTGTGATATTTTGTTCTATGGATTGAGCTGTGTATAATTTATTCATTTATTGATGATAAATCTGTATATTATCTGTGAATGAGCGATAAGCGTTATAATTATATCGCTTATCAACTATGTTGTTGTATTTGAATCTGTGATGAGTGAATGATGTTGCACTATTGTGTTAAACCCTGGACCACACTTATACACACGCTAATATGGATTTCACGAGGAAATCGATTAAGTCACAGATTTTGAAATGATTTATAAAATTGAATATTTGAATTCAAATGTTTTGGAAATGGATTGAGATAAAAGTGAAAAGCTTTTAAAATGGAATTTCAAGTTAAAATTTATTTAAATTAAGTTTTGAAATTTAAATAATTTGATTTTGATTTGAATTCAAAATTAGGAATTGAATTCTATGATTTGAAATTAGGGATTAAAGATGTTAAGTTAGTTTGAAACCGTATTTAAAGCATTGTTTTGGGAATTCGAATTAAGTCAAAGATTTAAACTTGTATAAATGAAATAGAGTTTTTCCTAAATAAAGCTATTGTTTCTAAATCATAAAAAGCTTTGGTTTCAAATCTTATTGAAAGGGATTTCAAGTTTAAACTAAAATAGTTTTCCAAGTTATAGATAAATATTCGAAAACGAATTTTAAAAATATATATTTGGGAATAATTTGAAAACTATGAGACAAATCTTTGATTTAAAGATTTAATGAATTAATTCTTTTGAAACGGAATTGTTTTGAAATCCGGGAATGAATATTTGTGAAAGTAGGTGAAATAAATCTTATTTTTAAAAGATTTGAAATGGTAATGGTTTAAACCATTTGAAAGTAAGTTTTGAATTATTAAGTTGTGACTTAATTGAAATCCCATATCCATATGTTTTAATTATTGCGCTCATTATTCGATTTAGCCGGGAAAGGACCTTTGTGTCATATAACCCATTCTGAATATGTGATTCGTCGTTATGGATAGCATTTGAAGACCGGTGGTGAAGACCGGGTATTTGAGAGAATGATAGGATGACCTATCGATTGTCTCTACACTGAGTCGCGCCGGTATAGAGACTCCCTAAGTGATGGGAAATCCGATCGGGATTGTGAATGCCCGGATTGCAAGGACTTCTTCGGAAATGCCTTCGGTTCTGTTCGAACCCAGAACAGACTTGTATGGATTGTTATGTCTGACATTACAATTTGAGATATAAAGCTGATTTCTTTCAAATATATTTCTGTTGGTGGCGGAGAATTTATTCTCTTAGCTTAACACCTTTTTCTGAGACGTACGAGCTCAGAGGTTATGTAGTTGATGGTTATCAGCGATATGTTTCCAATTTGGTAATGTGACATGCTGAGTGTTGCTGTGAAATGATCATTATTTGATCATTTGGGATATGATCATTTGTTTGATCATTTATCTTTGTGATCATTACTCTGATCATTTGTTGACCCAAAGCATAGCTTTGTACCAAAGCGTGGCTTTGTGGACGAGACTTCGTCGAACCTCACACTCCGGAATGGTCGAAACAGGAATGATGCAGCAAGGTTATTGGGGGTAGCGCCCCTTAGGGTATGTGCATTTTCTTCTGGATAGAGGTGGTATCATGGTATGGAGCCCAGATATTTAACCTATGTGGTTACGGCGAATTTATTACTTTGTGGTTGTTGGTTATCGGGATCCCGAGAAAAGGTCGTTTACGATCGGGGGATGGCATACTCGTGTCAGTAGTTACCCAGTTAGGGGTAACCCGACCTTATGTTGGCAGAGATCCGGTTAGGTTCTCGGGGACGTCCTTCCAGAGGCGTTCTCATGTGGCAATGGGAAGTTCCTTGGCCTGACCATTTGTTGGAAATCCAATTCCCAATACGAAACCCTGTACAGTATTAGTTGTAGAACCTTCCATTTACTTATGGTGGCGCCCCACTGTTTAGATGGTAGCTATAGTAGGCATACGATAGTGGTCGTATGTTGGCTAAGATTTGTATTCTACTCTCGAAATGTTTTTTCTGCACTTTGCACTTATAGTAATAATAGCAAGGAAATTGCGTATCAAGCATGTTTGACTATCATAAGAAGAAATCTCCTCCAATTCTGCGTTTGCATTGTGTGTGTGGCGGGAGGTCTTATGGTAGTCTCATTTCTAAAAAGCATTGCGAATTGATTTTTAAATATTTCGTTGTTTGTTTTTAAAGATAAACTGTTTTTGTTGCTCACACCAGTCCCATGACTGATCCGGAGTTTATTATTTCTTTCGTAAACTCTGGGATCTCAAAATTTTCTACACGAACAGTCTAGAGTTGGTTTTTTTTCAGATAGCTAGGTTTAGTAGATTATCTGGAGCTTGTTCAGTCTTTGGATATGGACTACACTTGCTTATCTTTGTGCATCGTTATTGGGAGTTCGTGCTGCTGCTGGAGTTTTCTTTTGAAGACTATCTTAGAGTTATGTTGTTCCGCTGCTGATGTTTTCATTTTCTTTTCCGCTGCTATTTTATTGTATCATATCTCTGATGTATATTGATATCTATTGTATCATCTGTTGTATCAAAGCTGTATATCAATGTATTATTCTTTTATTCCGCCGTGTTATTTACTTAATTCTGTTATAAGCTCCGACGAATCGGATTTGAACGGTCGAATCTATGGCATTCGAATACGATATGAAGTATGGATGTCAATTTTCGAGCGGGCAAAATCCGTCTCATCACATTTGGTATCAGAGCTAAGGTTGAACTTTAGCTCAGGAGTATAACACATTAGGTAGCTCATTAGAGATAGGGTGAAGTATCCCTAGAACGAGTAATCCCTAAGATATCCGTTTGAATGCCTCAGTAAATTCTCTTACTATCCTCTGATTGTAAGTATGAGTGCAAGAAGAGAACGAGATAGGGGACAGAGAAGTACGATGATAAATGGTCAATACCCTGCAACAGTGGAAATAATTTTCTCTGTCAATCTCCTTTGATTCATTTCCAAATTCTTTTGATTACTTCGTGACAGTTACCAGAAGAAGTTTCGGTGTGATGGTGGCTCTACGAATCGTTGTAGGAAATCTTTACTTTGTATCTTCATCGGTTTCTTATCAGTTTTTGATTTAAACCTTAATGAATATGAATTTGAATTTAGAGATTGAAAATTTTAAATAAATTGAGTTAAATTGGTTAATAGAATATGAAGGCTAAATTGAATTGTATCAATAAAACGATTTTGGTTAAAACCAAAATTGAAATTCTATTGTAATTTCTCGTGAATACCAAAGTCCGAAGAGGGACAAATTGGTATGTATTCTGAGATATTCCGACTTGAGTTTGGAATTCACATCTTAAGTTTGAGGAATTATAGGAGATCGAATCTGTCTATCTCTGTGTTGTTTTCGTGCCTGCGAATTTCGAGGACGAAATTCTTTTAAGGGGGAAATCTGTAACGATCCCGAATTTTAATTTATTTTAAATTAATGATTAGATTTATTTTTGATTTAAAATTGTGAAATTAAATGATAAATTTGTTTGAGTTTATCCAAATCCAAATAAATTATGTTTTTTTATTAAGAAAGATATAGTTTCTTTTATAAATTATTTTAATTTAGTATTGTGTTATTTTTAAAACAATATTAATATAGAAATATTGAGTTCAATCTTATGAAATATATTTTAGAAGTTGTATAAATATAACAAAATTTTTGAAATAAATATTTAAGTTAAAATAAAAGCAAATATGCAAAGTAAAATAAAATAAAAAATAAACAAAATGTACAAACAAAATACATCAAAATATAAACTATTGAAAATAAATATACCCAAGTATCTATTTACAAACAACTAAGATAAGTATGTAAGTTAAATATTTAAGTAAGAAATACATTCACATATAAACATAAACAAAGCAAAGAAAATATCATCAGCCACCAACAGAAAGATTTGCAGCCACCAAACAACTGCATAGTCAACAAGTAGGTATGTATGTGTAGTAGTATGCAAGACAAAGCATTTAATGTAAGATCATCTCAGCCAAGACTTGTGGTACAAAATAAACATCACATTGTATAAACAAATAACACTCTGTACAAAGTATGTCACCCTGAACAAAGAAATAAAATAATATCTTGTACAACCATATCATCCTGCAAACTTCTTTTTTTTATATATGTATCAATCTTTATCTCAGTTCGACCATGAAACTGAGTAGCACTTGAAGGAAAAAAATTTTTATATCATTTCAAACTCAAACAAAACTTCAGTTTAAACTACAATTAAGATCAATCAACCAGAGAATCAAGAGGAAGGGTTTTCAGCTTGTATTTTCAAAACTGTTTCAATATGAAGCTCTGTTCTTCTTCTTTTGGGAAAACAAGGTGAGTAAACACCTTATTCTAAACTTAAGCATAATTAGATCGGTGCTCGTGACTCATGGATGATATGGTGTTTTGTGTGTGATTTCTAGGTAAGTAGCTTTGTGTAGAGTATGAGTTGGATCTGTGTGTACTGAGCATTCATGACCTTCTCTGTTTAGTTACAGGGTTGAAAAAAAAAATCAAAACTAAATATATATTCATCTATCCACTGCTGGACTTAGAGTCTAGAACAAAATAAGCTTGTATAATCATCATTAAAGTTTTACAAACAGGTTTAAATATTTTCAGATTGAAGAGTACTGTAAACTAAGTAAATACAACAACATTTTAAAAGAAGTGATAAAATCAACTGCGACAATTTGTATATTTAGGAACATACAATGAATACTTAAACTTAAACTTGAATTTTAAGACAACAATCATGATTTCTGGTTGGGGATTAATATGGAATATTGGGTTAACCAGAAACTGGATTTTGAGGAAATTCTGGTGGTCGACGCCACTGGGGAGGTCGCGACTTCGTCTGGAGGGGGTCGGGTGTAGGAAGGATCGGGGAAAATTATTTGGAAGGTGGTTAAACCCCTGAGGCGATTGGGGTTGATCGATTTTTATGGTAACCCTAAATTGGGTTGTGTTCGAGATTTTGATGACCATGTCATCTCAGGAGCATCGAGTGGCTCCGGTCTGCGTGCATTGGTGGCGAGAGGGTCTGGCGAGGTAGGTGATGAGTTTTCATAACCTCCGGTGGACGACGACGTGGATTAGAAGGAGTTTCAGACGAGGGTGTTGTGTTGAGTAGCTCGAGTTTTTTGATTTTTGATTTTGGATCGGGTTTGAAAACTGGGTGTTTGGAATGGTGAGAGGAGATCACCAGCGACTTGATGACGACGATCGCGGGCGCCAGAGCTTCGTTGCTCCATGGTGCACGTGCACGTGGGTTCTCTGGTTTGTGTTGTTAATTTGGGGAAGAAGGTAGGAACCCGGAGGGAAGCGCGTGAGATTGATTGTTTTACTCGAAGCAATATATTGTTGGGCTCGAGTTGTTTAAATTCAAGTGCCAGGTTTTAAGATTTGAAAGAAAACATGGTTCCAGATTTCCAAAATTTTAGATAACCAAATTTAAAAAAAAAAACAACATGATAAAGTTTTAAGGCGTGTAAATTTCTCAAAGAAATGTTAACCAGGTTTTCCAAAAATAAGCTTATTTAAAACAAGCTTTAAACAAATTCTAAAGATTTAATTTTAAGGTTTAATGTTTTAAAAAATTGTTTTGGTTTAAATAGTGATATTAGTAATTATCATAATTCAAATGGAGGGATGCGTTTGAGTAATGGTTAATTAATTTATAATCAAAAATGATTAATATAAGAAATTTTCTCAAAAAGGTGATTAAAAAAATTTAATAGTTAATAAAATCAATTAACTAAGATTATTTGAAAATTAATTAAGGTGATAAATTTTAACAATAATTTAGATTGATTAAATTAATAATAATAATTAATTGTGGGACTATTAAGTATAATTACTTAATGACAGTAATTTTTGAATAAATTATTCAATGTAATTTATTAAGTTAATCGAATAAGTTCAAATTAAATTCTTAGTTAATTAATTCAGAATAATCACTTGAAAATTTTGAAAATATAATTACTTAGTGAAGTAATAAATAGATAATTACTGAATGTAATTAATTAAAAGTTGATTTGCAATTTTAGTTAATTATTTGTTAAATTAAAAGAATAATTAATGATGGCAATAAATTAATATAATTTAATAATTAGAAATTAATTGGTTAATTAATTATGTAATTGGTTTAAAAGAATTGATTTGAATTGATATGATTAATCAAGAATAATTTAATTAATTTAAGAAAATTATTTGATAATTGGATAGGTGAATTTACTTAGTGAAATTAATGGAGATAATTAATTATGGGATAATTAATTTATTTAATGAGTAATTAAGGAATTGATTAATTGATGTAATTAATTAAGGTGATTGATTAATTAATTTATATAAAATGATTTGTAATTAATTAATCAAGGTTGGATACTTTATCTATAAGTAATTAAATTAAATTAATTAGGATTAAACAATTAATTAGCCCTACTCATAAATGACTATTGAATACTTGGCCTTACTTATGAATGATTGTATTATATGAGATGCCTTGAATTGATTGTCCTATCTGATCTGTGATATTTTGTTCTATGGATTGAGCTGTGTATAATTTATTCATTTATTGACGATACATCTGTATATTATCTGTGTATGAGCGATAAGCGTTATAATTATATCGCTTATCAACTATGTTGTTGTATTCGAATCTGTGATGAGTGAATGATGTTGCACTATTGTGTTAAACCTTGGACCACACTTATACACACGCTAATATGGATTTCACGAGGAAATCGATTAAGTCACAGATTTTGGAATGATTTACAAAATTGAATATTTGAATTCAAATGTTTTGGAAATGGATTGAGATAAAAGTGAAAAGCTTTTATAATAAGAATCTATGGCATTCGAATACGATATGAAGTATGGATGTCAATTTTCGAGCGGGCAAAATCCGTCTCGTTACAATTAGCCTGTGTGGTGGAGTATTCATCTTATGTTGTTAGTGTGCATGATCCGTATTAAAGTCTTGCTCAAGGTCCAATTCCAGGTTGGTCCGACGCTTACCCCACACCACATCGAGAAAAGTGCCACCTTCAAATATCTCAGAAAAGAGATTTATTAAAGCTTAGGATCCTGAGAGTGATTCTAATGCTAATTTCTAAATGGTACGATCTCTGATCGTCAGATTTGTTAAGATCTTAATCTAATTAAGATAACAAATCAAATACAGAAATACTAGAATGCAAGCAATAAGTATAGAAAAAGTAATTGACACGTAGAATTTTTATGGTGGTTCAGCAATATCTTTCCTATATTCATTTTTTTATGATTCTCTAATTTACAATTTCTATAATTCTTGTTATATCTATTTGGATCTGCTATAAAAATTGCAAATAGTAAGTTCACTAGGTTGATAGGCTTTAGCTTCTCTAGATCTTTAAAAGGATCGACCGTGGTTATTCTAGATGGTGGATGTAATTATCCGCAAATTTGATACATTTAACATTAGTTAATTATCAACAACCATAAATCAAATTAGCGATAAAATACAATTTTGAGCAGAGTTGTCTTTTTGTTAATTTTGATATTTCCAATTGGTTCGTTCAAAATGTCCAACGAATCTTGATATGTGATATGTTAGGCCTATTAAATACTGGTAGGCTTCATTTTGCAAAAAATAGTATTCTTAGCATTTAGAGAATAACTAAAGTGGCATCATGTTCAACTATTTCACATCCTTGGTTTAGTAGAATATTTGATGGTATACTTTAGCAATTCAAAAGTTTCTAGTATAAATAGACACTAATCCTTCCCTTTGATAACATTACAATTTGAAAACTATATATATCATCCGCAACATCTTATATAAGTAATA
The DNA here is from genome assembly GCA_030765085.1 of Allium cepa. Lineage (NCBI taxonomy): Eukaryota > Viridiplantae > Streptophyta > Magnoliopsida > Asparagales > Amaryllidaceae > Allium > Allium cepa. The sequence goes on from CM060941.1 coordinate 1,053,008,236, forward strand.
AGTAAAATTGAATAAGCATTCTGCAAACAAAAAGAATAAATGTGTGTACACGTATTAAGAATATTATAAAACAAAACAACCAATAAAGTACTCAACCTATAGCCTTATTGGCATTAGATATAAGTACAATCAACAATTCTGAAGCAAATTCAGGCTCTTCTCTTCTTCTTTACAGCTTCTAAAGTGAAAGCATCGTCTATCATTACTTTTGTGACAGAAGCCATTTTCAATGGTTCCAAAGACTAAAAAAAATAAAAGCAAATCACATTAGTATGCTAAGAATTGAAATTAACATATCAGTGTATTCTGTTAGAGAACCACATATTATCACAAAACCAATTGGCACTGTGAAGGGAGGTCTCTTAGTATTTATGTATGATTTATATTCTAAATTGTCCGATGTGGGACTAGTCCCAACACGCCCCCGCACCTGTGGCGTATCATCAGCCAAACACGTGGACATTCATTGAGGGTGGCGTGTGACACAATTAAACACGCTCTGATACCATGTTAGAGAACCAAAAATTTTATGAAACCAATTGGTAATGTGAAGGGAGGTCTATTAGTATTTATACATGATTTACATTGTAAATTGTCCGATGTTGGACTAGTCTCAACAATTCTAGTTTCTTGATCATAACTTGCCAAAGTCAAAAACGCATGTATAAAGTTTGAAGTATATGTAAAATCAGAATGTTGTTGTTGGGTCTAGAACTATGTTAACTACAACATGTGAAATACAAAGAAACTAAACAAATAAAATGGGATAACGTGCATGTCTAAATGCAAAAATATACGTCAACTTAACCAAATATAGAAACCGCTACTATAACACCATTAGACCTAGAGAACTGTCAAATAATTACATGCCTATTTTGGCTTATACAATGAGACCGATCTTCAGCTAGGTTTTAAATCCATATTATGAATAATACTATGTCGTTTAAAAGTAGAATTTAGGAGTTATATAATTTATTCTTACCTTATACGCCAATGAAGTGATTATAAATTTAGATTTAGTCATGGATTATAGTACTTCTAAAGCTTGTCCATAATCCATGGTTTCCTATAAAATAAATTGAAACTCAAACCAAAACATGCATTTGATGAAATAGATGATTAAATGAAGACGAAAAATAGTTTTTTTTAGTTCTGTAAGAGGTTTGTGAATTAGTAGTATGAGGTTTGTGAATCAGTAGGAGAGAGAATTGTAAGCAACAATTAATTACTGAGGTTATCTTGCACATTGATGGGTATGTAAAGAAAATATCTTTTATTGCTGAAATTATGCACTTTAGTAATTTCAAGAGCTTCGTGTTTTAATATAAAAACTTCATTTAGAAGATTCTCACTATAATGTAGATTAATCCATATAATTTGAAAACCTGAGATGATGCTATGAATACAAAGTGAAATTCTAAATTAATATAGGCAGTTTACCTTCTTAAAAAGTTTCGAAACTGATGAAGACCATCTTATTAACTACAGACTTATACTAATGAAGACAATCCCGTTAACTACGTATGCTATTGTTTTGTATGTGTAAAAAAATGCAGTATAGAGGTTATACATGCGACTAATAGCATTGCTACACAAAAACAGGCAAATCCTAACGTTTATAAGTGTTACAAATAATTCCAGTAACGCTTTTTAAGCGTTACTAATGGACTGTGAGGAATGGAGCGGTCAAATTTGTAACACTTATAAGTGTTACGAACATACATATTACTAACATTATAAGTGTTGGTACCTAAATATACCATAACGCTTATAAGCGTTGGTACAGAAATACACGGTAACAATTATAAGTGTTAGTACACAAATATGCGGTAACGCTTATGAGTGTTGGAAAATGATTATTTAGTAACATATATATATGTGTTGTTACACATAAATTGCTTTTCTTATCATTTAGGTTTGTAACGTAGATAAGCGTTGTTATCCAAAATATTGGTAACACTTATATGCGTTACTAATTGAAATTATGATTTTACACTATTTTATGCACAATTAGTATTAAATTCTTGAAAAAAATTAATATAATATCTCATAAATGATGATGTCCATATCACATATATAATTCATCATATTAATTCAATATGAAGTATAAAATGCTTCCATGTCTCAAATGCAACAATATCATATTTAGATAATACTATAATATGAGCTACAAACTTTCCAGTTTCAAGATAGCACAATATCATATCCAAATTACGAAAAAGCAATTTCACATCCAATTTTAAATGTCCAATATAAAGGTTATGTTGTAACCTCGGTACCATAGTTAGGAAAGATGAAGCAAATGATTTAAGAGACTCATTGATTTGGCTCGACACTTGATTCACTACTGGACTTGCAACTTGATTTTCCACTTGGTAGATTCAGATTCTACAAATGAGGAACACTTTACAACATCAATTTTTCTTAAAGATGAGCAGCAAATCTGTATACAAAATGTAGCAAATGAAATATAAGAAATTGGCAATGGTAATGTAAATATTCTGAATTTCTCCACTTTGAATTATAAGCTATCATGACTCTGTAATCAAAGAACAATTTGCATCAATGAATTTGTATGCTATTTTGCCAAGATGTGTATAAACGATGATGGCGTGTACATGAAATAATAAATCAAAGTTTATTGATAAAGCACTAAAGCATACTATTGGTTTTGACTTGCATTATAATAAATCAAATTCAAGTTTTACTTCAATGGACTTAAGAAAAATATAAATCAATACTACTAAAACACGTTTTTCCACTCGAATACTATTGTTTGGTTTACCTTAAAAAAACTCTCCAATCATTGATTTAATTAACATTGCCTGTAGAAAAAAAAGAGCAATTGATACTAGATCATGACTGTAATAGGTGTTGACACTGTTGACATCAATCTAGAACTAGGGAATGTGATATTAATTTGACATCCCTCTTTTCTAGTATTTTCAAAAATGATTACGAAATCAAACACATTTCAACATAGAAATCAATAGAGGAAATGATGAAAAAAAAATATTAACTTGCAAACTTCAACTTCGGAAACATAAAATAAACACACTTATTTAAAAAGAAAGTACTTAATCTTAAATCGTTCACTTCAAAAACAACAATGTTGAGCTTGGTTCCCAAAGTCTAAGATGATGTTAGAAGACATGAGATTAGAAACTTATCATGCAAGAATTATGGCACAATATACTACTAAGGTTTCACACATAGAACCGACCTTTACTCTTTAATGACAACATAGTCATCTGATACGTATTTCACGCAGATGGCTACCCAATGTCAAAAAAGAGATAACTAAATATTCTATTATGCAATACTACGATAAAACCCAACACCATAATATTATGTCATATGAGCATAAAAAACCAGCACAAAGACATACCATAAAGTAAAAGTAGATTTTGTTAAAATAGTGAATTGGATTACACTTAAAAATGTGACATGCCTCTATGATGTATCAAACTATTTTATATCTAGGCCAATGCCTTCATAGAAAGTAATTCTCTAACGGTCATCTAGAAAAATAGTCGCATATACCTGCAAGAATTTGCGCAACTCTAACTTCATAAGTGAAAAATATAATAATATGAAGAATATAACATTTTTCAATAGCCATAAAACTTGCTGAAAGGCAGAAAAAGCAGAAAATAACATTTTTCAATAGCCATAAAACTTACTGAAAGGCAGAAAAAGCAAGATCAGAACATTGCTTTCCAGTTTCCATATTGGCACCATGTCTGTTCTCATGTCTGTATGTAGACAGTTAAATTAATTTTGAAAAAAAACTTTATATGCAGACAGCTAAAGAATAATAATAACCAAGCACTAATGTTATGATGAAAGAATTTATTTAAGATAAACAAGGAAAATATAAGAATGCAGTGTCATTAAACAAAAAAATGGTGTTAGCCATATCAACATAATAATTTTGATTTCAAAAGTTAAATAGATAAACTGAAAACAGATTTATGTGAAACACATCTTTTCGACCAATAAGCCAAAGTAAAAGAAAAAATATTCATAAAATCAATAATAAAATCATCATGCAAATAGATCATTGAGAGAATCCATGGATAAAACCAATTTTGTTGCTAATTAATATGGAATGTAAACATGAAAAACAAAAGTAATTAATTTAGTAATATAAAAAAAACAATAGATTTAGTAATAAACAACAGATAATCATGATAAATGATATGACCATGAAACTGACAATATCAAAAGCAACAGTTCCTCAAATTTACCAATCGTTTACTTTATATATTTGAGCGTAGCCAGTTCTAATTTTTGCGTAATTTTTTACTACCACTCATCTTATAAAGGATAATAACCTTTACCTAGTCAATATAAGCACACTTATCCACATTTATGATTTATGAACTAACATACAAATAATGTTTATTTACTATTATGTAAATTAATAATCAAAGATAAATAAAAACCTTTTTCCAATTACTATTTTCATTTCAAATTTAAGAATCCTAGTTAAATCAATCAAATATGATATGAAGTTGGATGTGTACCTATCTAATAGTCTTTGATGATCGGATTTTGCTTCACTGATGGTAGGTATTTAATCGTTAATTGCTTGAACATGCTAAGAATAGAACAAAAAGAACATAATCAGTTTATATGAAGCGCATAATAATTGATAGAGCTGTACAGATAAGAAAAATTGACGATCTAGAATGAGAAAAAAACATTAATAAAGTATTTATTTAATAGCAAAAATTTGGAGACTTAACTCAAATCCACAACATCAACAAAAGAGGAACGTCATCGTCCTAAAGATCTAGACTTTGCATCTTCAGCAAACTGCAGTTCCTCAATCAACACCGTTCAGCAGTAGTACAAACTCAGCTATCATCCCTTGAACACTCACCTCCTAGCACCGCTCCAACCGTTGACAGTCATCTCCCTACTGCCAACATCGATATTCGTCTCAATAACCACCCTTACCATGGTCGTGACATCCCAACATCGCCTGGCCTAATCTCGACCATAAACCTACCTCACCTCGCCACTCCACCTTGCATGAATCCCAAGTTACACCGCCTATCCACCGTCACCTAACATCATCGATTCCTTCATGAACCCTAGTCTTAAGCCTCTCAATATTAGATGGCTCAACTGGGGACGACGTGCCAAAGGGGAACCCTAGTCTTAAGCCGCTCGATGTTAGATGGCCAAAGTTTTGATTTGTCGACGTTGGTGATGGAATCAGAATGGGAAAGTGTTAGAAAATAGTGATGGAATGCGGAAGGGGAACCCTAATCTAATTAAAAATTATGTGGCCGATAGTGGTTATGGAAGGGGAAAACGTTAGAAAATGCTACATATACAAGATTACAGAAAGGTTTAATTTTTAGTGAGTTATTTACAAATTTACCAACTGTTCTGACACTTTTTTGTGTTGTAAAATATAACTGATGTGTTGGAAAGTTTATAGAAAACATTATTTACATTTCCCAACACTTTTCCAGGTATCCTTACACTTTTTTTTATCAGTAGGCTGTAACATTTATAAGTGTTAGAAATTAACATATATAAAATGTTGCAAAATCAATATTTTGGTGTAGTGCAATATAACACTAATTCCATTACACTACACTATATTATTTAATTCAGCAAGAGAGATAGAGTACTATATTAATCAGGCAACACTCATAGTAAAAAATGATTTAATTTAATACTTAACTAAATAATATCTAATTATTTTCTTTCTGTATTTCATTTAACAACAAAAATTTTGTCTCCAAAAAAATAGTAGGTAAAATCAACTTTCCAGCTGGGCATAAAATAACATACCACATTTGTCAACTCTAGCATGCCTTTACGGAGGGTACCAATTTTTCCTTCTTACATTGCATAGACCATATCCTAAAATCATGGAAAAATATATAATACATTCAACAACAACCCCACATGCTGTGAAGTGATGGATTTAAAATAGCTCTGCATATCACGGTTTCCTAAGCCTGCTATTCTGTCAATAAAATTTATGCTCTAACAATTTAAACTTAATGGACATGTATACAAAGTTAATTTGAGAATTTACCAAGAAATAATAAGTTGAGGGACATAAAAATTTAGTTTATTCACCTTTTTAGGAAGACATTTTTGCCCATAAAGTGATATTAATTAATATAGAATGGATGTTCGGCAACCTTTAAAATAATTACCACGGATTTACTTAAAGATGAAGATCAACTAAGTAGCTTCCCTTCACAATGTATTTTTGTGAAGGACTACATAAAAAGTACAAAGATATTCAAGTATATGTTGACAAATTTGCAGTAGATCAAGCTAAGAACTAACTACCACATCCTTTAAATGATCTGAATCACATCATTTTAACGGCTATTCCAAAATTTGGGAAAGCCCATTATCTTCATCGGGATACCTTTGGATTTGAGTGATTGCAGAGATTGTGTGTTTTTTCGGGTTGCTGATTATTTACATAAGATTTTGATCTTCTAGTGTGGAAGAAGGTTCCTTTAATATCAAAAGAGTGTTGCATGATGGGGGGGGAATATCTCAATGTTGGATAAGAACGTGAGAATCATGATTGACAAAAATACCATTATAATATAACAAACAATTGAGAGGGCAATTTAATCATGTCAAAAGCTACATTTGGTTGTATTCTCATCACAACATAAAAATATAACCGTACATACCCATTTTCAAAGTTGAGAAGGGAAAAAAGAATAACAAAACATACCCATTTTCTTTGTTTAGATTTTGTTCTCTATAGGAACACTTATGGTAGCCATGATTTAATCGATGCAGTGTTATGAAGATGATGTGTGAGTTGAAGTGTGCATGTACCAAATAACTATGGTCAGTGGCATCATTGTTAGTAATCAAGAGTTGATCGCTGGTGGATTTAGATGTTATTCTCCTTTTCATCTGAAACTAAAATATCTTAGTTCAGTTGAACCCAATTCATTTAAGCTTGAATCTTGTAGTGAAAGAAAGAAGAGTAGAAAAGCTAGTGTTTCTATTAGTTACTTTTGAAAATTTGAATCCTAGCCCTAACATACTATTTTGGGTCCCTGATTGTGATCTGGGTCTTACTACGAATAAAAGAAGATGAAAATAAAAAACAGCTTTTGCGGCAAGGATGACAGCGTGGGACAATGCTGTATAATGTGAGAAATTATGAAAAAGTGGCAATGAGAAATGACAAATTTGTACTCAGCTAGTTAGTTTTCCTTCATTTGTGACATTTCAGTAAATTCAAACGCTTCGTTTGGAGGTATTACTATTATATATAGATGTATAGTTTATGTTATGTTGTTTATATATCTTTATTTTATAGTAAAAAAATGAGTTTATCATTTTTCTTAGTATGGATATGGTATTCGTGTTAAAACTGACATACTTCTGTGATTTTAGATGGATTAATACATATTATTCAATTGAATTATTTAAATATTTTAAATTTGAAATAACGTGTTTATTTTTAATATATTGACTTAAAGTGAATAATATGAAAGAACTAAGAAGGATTTTGTAAGAGATCGTAGAGATCTTAATGCAGAGTTATTTGAAGTTACAAATAAAGTTTTCCAATGCACTACGTGTTAAATTTGTAAGATAAATGATTATAATTGATTTACAAAACTTTATCATTATTATTTGGTACATAAATTAATGTATGCGATCAATATATCTTTATAGTTGAATGAAAAAAATGATTTTATTGTTTTTGTTAATACACACACACGCGTATATATATGTATATCTATATATACATACATATTAGTGAGATATATTTTAGGATTCATTATAAGAAAAAACTAACTATTACTGAGATTAATTAAATAGTTTAAATTTGAGATTTCTTAAATAATTTAAATAGATGGATATAAACATGAAATATTATGAAACAATTAACGGGATTTTAAATAATCCTAAAAATATTAAAATGTGGGTATTTGAAGTTAAAAACAGAATTTTACAATGTAATGATGATAAATTTATTGAGATAAATGAATGGTAGATTAAATTTGATAATGTTTATTATACATGATATGTGATTCGTATATCTTTGTATTTGAATGGGGAAAAAAAATCAAAATTTGGCACTTTTGTTGATATGAATATAATATACATATCAAAATTGTCATATTTTATGATTTATTCACTTCAAGACATATAGTGTTTAGCGACGACAAATAGCTATCGATAGCCGTCGCTAGCCATCGCCAACCGACGATAAAAGTCATCGCTTTTTTAATCGTCGATCAAAGAGGAAGGGATGACCTTGTTGATTACTTTCCAATGGCTAGCGACAAAAAAGCCGTTGCCAACCGTCTATAACCGATGGACATGTGTCATGATCCTGTGCATCACGAATGAACCATTGGGTTGTTACTAGCCATCGCTAGCCGTCGGTAACTTGTAATCAATAGGTCGTCATTAGTCGTCGGTAACATGAAAATTCTGTTTTATGAAACAGCTGCTATTTCAACCATCAAAATCATACATATACGTTCATGTCTATGCATCTCATATATACCCAATTTCATTAGTACAAACATCGCATACATTGCATAATACCGTACATATCAAACAAGACAAAGTTTATATCATTAAAATCCATATCATCAAAAATCCACCAACAACACAGCCGCACCTACAAATCTTCATTTCCATCAAACAACACAATCATCAAACATCGACAAAAACCCAACTTTAAGCATCAAACATTCGCAAACAACACAACCATCAAACAAATATCAAATCCATCAACACATATAAAAAAATACAATCAAAATCAATTAATCCATCAAAAAACACAATCATACCTACTAATCATCATTTCTCGACCCTTGGGAAGGAAAGTCTCGTGCTCTACCATGCATGCCGCTATCTTCTCGTTTAGCAGCATGATCAATCATTCACTCTTTCGCCAATCATGTAACTCTACTCTCTGAGCCCTCGGTTGTGCTATCTCCTCCTCGGCCCGTGATTTCTTATAATCGGCCTGAGAAATCCTCGCTTGTAAATTGGTTAATAGCTAGTTATAATTCATATGTAATAATAAATAAAATTTATAAATTAGTTAATTAGGTAGTCAAACTCAATAACATTACCTCCTGATTACCGTAACTGTATCTTCTATTTCACGTCGGGTTGTCGGTCACAACATCAAAAATCATGTCCTCCTCTGTTCAGCCGGTCGCCTCCAGTACTCGAGCTCGCTCCATTTCAAATCTTTCCTGCGTTTAGGAATAGAATTTTGCCACAATAAATATTCAATTTATAATTTATGTAATGTGAAATAAGAAAAAAATATTAAAGCATGTTTATTATTGTAACTTGAAATTTAAGGTCTGTCCGAGAAAACGTAACTGAACCATCTTTATTGGTCTGCTCGACGACATGCGTGCAAGTGAAGACCTCCAAATATGTAGGGTCACGACCCTCTTCTACATCTGAAATTATATATGATTAAAATTATATATGATTAAAAAATGTATATATACGATTAAACAATGTTAATAGTATTTAATAATCGCAATTTAAAAAGTTTATCATTTCCTTCCAATATTGTTGGAAGGATTTTGATCCGCCGTGCTGTGTAGTACGATTTTTATTCTTGTTTCTCGAGTTCTGCGCAGATACTTCCTGTCAATTTAAGATAAAAGTTATATTTACCATCTGTAACTACTTAAATATATGATTAACTAAATTAATGTAATTATTCGACATAAGTAATAACCTAGCATAAACCCAACTCTGCACAAATGTACTATAACCATATCCGCTTTCCAATGCTTCAAATGTTTGCATTTACGACAAGGAGAACAAATAATAAATTCGTATACATCATTGTATAAATATTCCTTCACCAAACCTTTCATACTAGTCCACTCTTTGTACATCCACGTATAGTCGACAAAACAATTGAACATTTTCCTAGTTTAAAAATATATGTCAGAAATTTCGACAGCACTTCACTATGATAAAGTGCACGCATAACGTTGCATTCAAGGGGCGTGTTATAGTCTTATTTTCTAAAACAAATTAAAGCCTTCTGGAACAAATGGCTTTAATTTGTTGTTGTATTTGTTAAAATAATATTTAAATGTTATTTTCAAATAAACATTGTATTTATTTCTTAATTTTTGCAAATCGATTTTAGTAGGACACTTGCTTCAGAAGAAATTTATTATTTAAAACTACTTCCAAAAATACACACGTAAACTACTATTTTACTAACTACAAATTAAATTTTAAACCATATTTCATAATTCATTAAACTAAATTTTAAATTTAAAACTGTATTTTATAATTCATTTAGCTATTTAAATTTTTTATTTGACAATTTTATAAATTAAATTACAAGTTTGCAAAAAGGCGTGCTAATTAATTAATTATTAAAAATATTTGGTCAACACTTATTTTTTAATTACCACTAACACTTATAATTAACACACACTAATTAATTAATATAAAATTATTTTTAACCGTAAGCTTTGCATCTAACATATTCACAAGTCAACCATACATATTAGCCTTATCATTATTCTAAACTATAATAAACAAGCGCGTACACTAATCAACATACAAATTAATCAATAGTCATATACTAACTTTTGGATTTTAAATTAACCCAAATTTATAATTACAAATTAAACAATTACATCACTAATTAATATCACAAATCAAGCAATACACTACATATTATCACCAACTAATACGTAATAATCATTGGTTTTAAAACCATAATCACACTGTTTAACCCTAAATCAGAAATTGGGGTTAAAAATTTACCAAAATTTAGATAAAAATGTAGAGACCAGAGATTCCAGAGCAAGTAGTGGCGGCCTACGACGACGTTGACGAGTTGTAGAAGCTTTCGAGGGGTAGGGGGCCTTCGACAGTTAGCGGCGACTCAGGCAACATATATTTTTTGCGTTCATGGAAGGTTTTGGGAAATGGAGAGATGATGAAAGTTGCTCGTTCTGGTTGCTGTATACTCGACCTGAGGTCGGCTAGCGACGGCAAGTCGATTTTTTATTTTTTTCTTATTCATTTTACATTTTAGAAAATGTTTAAAAATACTAATTTAATTTCTAAAAAATAAAAAAATATTTTAGCATAGCCATCAACCTAAGGACGGATTTTGATTGGTTAAATTAGTATTTTTGATACTCTATTGTCGTATAATTCAAATATTTATCATTACTGAAAATCTAACTTGCACGACCAATCTGTGCGACTTTTAGTCGGTCTATTAAGCTATTTCAATAAAGTTGGTCGCGTGTAACATTTCTACAATTTAATTTTTTTTTTTAAACTATTGGGTTATTAGTTATAAATTTTTAACTATATTTAATATCGTTAGTCCTTGAGATGATGGTTTTGATGACAACAACCTTAGAATAGATTATAAAATATAAATACTAACAGTATAAGTTTAGATATATATATGTATATGCAGGATTTAACCATGCAGGTACCAAAAATGAAGACTGTATAGTATAAAGATTCAAGATATCAAGATTGAAGACTCATGAGTATCAAGATTATTAAGAGTTCAAGTAATTTATCTTTTAATTGGAAATTTTGTAAAACTCCTAGAAAAGCACCGGCATCTTAAAATCCAATTTATTCGTGGAATGGAATCCACTTTGAGCCTATTAAAGGGATGGAACCCTAAGTAGGATGGAACCTACGAAAAATCTAGTGGAACATTGTTTTGTATCCGCTAATTTTTATTCAAAATGATTTCTACAAAATTATTTCTTGTTTTCAAAATGTTTTCAAAACCTTTCTTTTAAAAGCATCAAAAACATCTATCCTGATTTCAAATATTTTAGCCTCAAAATAATCTTTAATTTCAAAATAAAATTATCCATGGCTTTAACTATCTTTAATAATAATACTTAAATATTTATACTTAGATTTAAATATAAAATTATAGTAAAATTTTGTATATATTATTCTATATATTTACTTATGTAACAACCCTAGATTTTTTAATATAAATTTAAATTTGACTTTATTTCATTTTGAAATTATTTTAAATTTTTTTTATTTTTGAGATTTCATTTCTATATATTTTTAAAGCGATAATAAAAAAATTCCAAAAATTATAGCATTTATTTCCTATTTTTAAAGGCTAGTTTCTATTTTTCTGCTATTTTCTTCATTTAAATTATATTTAATTAAAATTTATTTATTTATTTTGTGTGAATGCATTTTTATTTTATTTTCTTATCTTTATTTATAAATATTTTTCAAGTCCATAAAATTTTTCCAAAGTTTATTCTATTTATTTTCAAATTTCCTAGACTAGTTTTCATTTTCTGTGTTATTTTATTATTTTAATCGTATATAATTAATATTTATTTATTTATATTTTTTCGATTTGTTACATTTTCAAATTTTAACTGAATTTAAAAGTATTTTCATTTATTTAAATTTATAAAAAGAAATTGGAGAAATTTGAAAAGGTTTGTGGCTTTTTATTTCCTATGACCTTTTATATTCTCACATTTTCACATTTCAACATTTCTTTTCATTCAATTGGCCATATCTCTTCATTCCTTCAGCCGCCTACCTCATTTCTCATTCACGTAAACAATTTTTATCATCTCATTTCTGAAAAAATTCGGCTATAGCTTGTGGAATGAAATTGGTAAACTTTATTTCTTTTTTTCATTGCTTATGCTTGAATTCATTGATTTTTTGCACTTGCTCTTCTTCCTTTTAGGTTCGGCCTTGCCTCCTCCACCAGCCTTGCAGCCTCCACCACCACTGGAACTCATCACCACCACCTCCTCCTCACTGGCTACCCTAAGCCGAGCCACCATAGTTTGATAATCCACCACAAATTGCTCAAAACTCCAACTACATGACTTAGCTGAGCACATCTCCACTTCCACCACTTCATCACCCTCTTAGCCGCCACCTACACCACCACCACCTCTAGCTGACCTAAAACACATCTTCCATGTCACCACTTGACCATACCAGAGATGGCTGTGCCCTTTGTGGCCTTGGCCGAGCCTTGCTTTGCTTGAAAAATCATGTGATGTTGTTTCATGCTCACCACCTTTGCACCGTCAACAAACCATGTTTGGCCGACCCATATCCACCCACAACTAGATCCAAACCCTTGCCTTAGACATGTATTCCACCTTTGGCCGAGCCTAAATAATGTTGGAAGCAAGTGCAAAGCAATTCAGCTTTGAGTTATGCAGTTAATTCTAGCATAATTTAATCGTTTTTGAATTGAAAGCTTATAATTGTTGTATTGTTTTGTTTGATTTGTTTTCAAGGAAATTGATCTTTGGATCTCTCACTTGAATCTTTGTCATGCTATCGTTCTTGTGTGGATCTCCGTTGTGTATTCGTTGTTGTCATCTCTAGCTAAACTAGTGAGTTATTCTCATCAGACAATTTGTACCTATATAACTAGTAAATTGACCACTTGTGAATCTGTAAAACGCATAACCATATTATATCTGCTATACTATGATTATATGATGTTCACCCATGCTTAAACACCTGTTATATTATATGTTACTGTTATATTATGCTATTCTGTTATTTATGTCAGTTATCACACTGCAAGTTCCCTTTAGGTTAGAATCACTATGGGTTGAAATGATACATACCCGAACGCACTGTAGAATAAGGGAAAATCGTTAAGGGCTGAAATGATAGGCCTGAGCGATTTTCGAATTATTTCATTTACTTGGGACTGCGGGTTTGAAATGATAAAACTCGAGTTTTCTTTGTAAATTACGGGTTGAAATGATATATTACCCATATCACTTTACCTAGCGTAGAAAATTTTATACAGACCCGTAGTTAAAATATGTTTTTCTAAAAAATTTAAAATATTTTAAAAATGTAAATATTATAATATTTAGATTTAAACTTAATTAAAAATGATTTTTGTAAAATATTATTGATTTTCTGGAAATTTATAATTGAAATAAATTATGGAAAAGTTAGAAAATTTAAATATAAATTATTTTGGAAACTTAAATTTGGTGATAATTGGTAAACATGAAAATATGATAAATTTATGATAATTTGGATTAAAATGAATTTAAAGTGATTTTATAATATATTGATGATTTTCGAATAAAGTTAAAATTTGAAATGAATGAATATTTAAGTTGAAATTTGGAAATATAACTTAAATTGGAATTTATGAATTTTGGTTTAAAAGTGAATTTTAAGCTAAGTAAATAAAAATGAAATTAAGTTATATTTGAAAATTAAACTTAAGTGTTAAGTTAAAATTTAATTTAATGAATTTAAAATTGAATGTTGAAATTTAATAAGTGAATTATTATTAAATGTTGATTTTTGAATGGAAATTTAACTTTATAAAATCATGAATTTAAGGAAACTTAAATGATGGTTATAAATGTGAAAATGTATGATTTTATAAGTTTAAAATGATATAAATAAAATTTAATTGTTTGTGAAATTACATTGAATATTTGAAGTTAATTAACTGCATTTTTGAAATGCTATTATTTCCAATGTAAATGATAATACAACATTTGTAAATGCTGTAGTTGATATAAATGAACCAAATGGCTTAATTTAATTAAAGGCTATTATAGAATTTTTTAAGTGCTATAATTGTAACTAAGTTTTCTTTGAAACTAATGTAATCCTATTGCAGCATTTTAAATGTTGTCTTTTGTTAAATTGAACTGTTTTGAATATGACTTTTCGTAGCATTTTCTAAATGCTACGAAAGGTGAATTTTCACTGTTTTGATAAAATTAGGTGAATGAATGAACTTTGAAAAGTTTAAAATTTTGGAAATTTAATAATTTAATTATTAAATGTAATAACTTCATTTTAATGATTTAAATGAAGTAATTCGATTTGAAAAATAAACTATTTTACAATGTAATTTGAAATGGTATTTTAAATTGAATAAAATGAATATGGTTTTGATAAGTTCGATATTTTGAAGTGGATTTGAAAGGATATTGAATTGTTAATGATATTTGACTTTTGAAATAAATACCATTTTTAAATTATAACTACGGGTTATAATAACGATTGGCTGTTAAAGAGACCGGGATCGGATATGGACATACTCTCTGTCGATACCGAAAACCACTTTAACAACTGTGTATGCGGTGGAGATTTCAGAATGAAGTAGGATGGTGATGACGTTCCTAAGGTACTTTACGTGGACCTAACTCCCGTGAGTTAGCTTAAGGTGGCTAAAACATGAGCGATCTCGAGCCAAAGGAGGTAGCATCTCTGGTTGGACACACTTCTTCGATACCATTCTATTATTGTTGTGATCGATTGGGTGCACCCCTTGATTTTGGAGTGTTGTTCGGGGTGGGCGTACCAGCCCGTGTGCATAATTGGTATATCTACCCTGGCATTGCCTTGTGTGCCGTGTCACCTACCATACCGAGCTTTTACTACGAGTTTGTTTTTCTCCCGTACCCTATGGAGTATTTAGGGTAGTCTCCCGATATGGAGATATTCTGATACTGGATGGACTACTGGGACTATTATGTGTGAAAGGCGATATGGGTAGCCCAGAACGCTATTTAAAAGTATGTTTATTTTGCTGTAGACATTATTATAATAGCGCGATATTACTATGCAGTAAATAGTTTGACGGATCCTTAGAGAATGGGTGGTTAAAGGCATCATTTAAGTTACTTGTTCTTTATTACAGTTCACTTGAGTTGGTTTACATTATATAAGTATATATTGTCCTAACTCGAGTGTTTTGTGTTTTGCTTTACGCTCGGGTCAGCCTGAGTATTCATAGCTTTGGATTCTCTTTCTAGAGGTGGTCTTTGCTAGAGTTTCTGCTTAGCTACATATATATCTATTTCTGTTTCAGCTGTTCTAGTTTATCTCATGTATTAGTGAACTTTATGTATTTCGGATTTCTATTATGTTGTTTTCAGACTATATTATGTATTTGGTTTGAGAATCTGTTATAGTAGCTTCATGAACTACTATGTTATCTTTATATTCCGCTGCGAGTTATTCTGATTATTATGTGTCTGTGATTCTGTGTATTTGATTTCATTTGCTCCAAATTTATTTACAATCTGTTATTTCACATCATTCAAGTCCGACAGGTGTGGATTATTGTCGATTTGAATGGTACGAAATGGCGGGTCGTGACAGTTGGTATTAGAGCTTTGGTTTTGGCAAACCATCGCCTCTGCAAAGCAAAAACTCATTAGAGATAGGTATTTCTACCCTAGAATGAGTGAAAGCAATCTCAGAATCATATCTTTATGAGAGACGTATTTACAAAGTATAAAATGATTTTTCAAAATGTTTTCAAAAGATTTTCAAAGATTATTTTGATATAAAATATTTTCTTTTTTTAAAGGATTTTTCAAATGTTTTCTAACTTCCTTTCTTTCGTATCTACTTTGTTAGATTTTTTTTTCTTTAGGATATTCATCCAAATGTATTCTCTTATCTTACCTTAATTTATCTTTGGATTTTCTCTATCTTGTCCTAAATTCATTCTTGATATCTTTTTAGGATGAATCGAGGAAATGCCAGAGGTAGGGTTCATGGTATTGCCCCAGCTCCTCAACCTGTTGCTCCTGTTCGGTTCACTGTTCTTTGTAAGGAATTCTCTAAACTTGGTGGTACCCTATTCACCAGTTCAGAGAGTATCATTGAGGCTCAACAGTGATTATGGAGTCTTGAGAGGATATTTACCGGTCTTGATATTACTGATGCCCAGAAGCGTTAGTTAGCAGCTTGGCAGTTGCATGATTCTGCTTTAGATTGGTGGGAGTCCGTTACGGCTAACACCATCGAAGCTGATATTACTTGGGAGCAGTTTAGATATCCTTTGTATTATCTTGAATTTTATTCCTGTTTTCCTTTTCTTTGAATCTATCTTAAGCTTGTTTCTGTATTTCTTTTCCATGGAGGCTTTTATGGCAAAATGTAGACCAGAAGCCGGGAAATCTCAGGTTTATCATGAGTTTATGGATCTTAAGCAGGGTAGCATGTCTTTTGCTGCGTATAAGAGGAAGTTCAATGAAGTTTCCAAGTTCGGTCCTAGCCTTATTGATAATTCTCTCAAGAAGAATGAGAAATTCATTACTGGTGCTCGTCCAGAGTATTATAGTCGCCTCATTTCTCACGTTCATGGCTCTTTCACCCAGCTTATGGATATGGCTATTCTCTATGAGAACCCCACATCCAAAAGTTCTGCTGTTTTTGGTGCTCAGTCCTCATCTGCTAATTCCAAGAATCTTAAGCCTAATTTCCAGCAGTAGAAGAAGAATTGGCAGAAGCGTTCTGGTTTGGGATCTTCATCATCGGCTCATGCTCAGAGACAACCAGTTGATCTCTCCTCTATCACTTGCTTTAGGTGTGATCAGAAGGGGCACTATGCCAATAGCTATCCTACTTTATCTGGAGCTGCTATTCCTCCACCTGCTCAGTTGGCTAGGCGTGATCTTTGTCATATCTGTCTCCAACCTGGTCATTTTAAGGAGGACTTCTCTACCCAGCAGAGGGGTACTCCTTCTGGTATATTTGATGTCACTTTTGCTTAATCTCCTGTTCCTCCACCTGCTCATGCTCCTAGTGATGACCAAGGTACTTTCCAGGGTTCATTTATTTTATTCCGTCATCATGTTCGTGTGTTGTTTGATACTGGTGCTTCACACAGTTTTATTTCTGTTGCTTTGTGTGATAAGTTTGAGCATCTCCTATCTCCTGAGTATGCTTCTGTTCCATTATGTGTTCCAAATCCTATTGGGGGTCCTGCTAACCTTAATCGTATTTGTCGAGAAGTGAAACTTCTCCATTTTGATCATCGCTTTTGTGGTGATTTTTATGTTTTGGGCTTCGATGCTTTTGATCTACTGCTTGGTCAGGATTTGTTGGTGCATCATGATGCTCATGTCTCTTGTAAAGCCCGGACTGTTTGTCTTGTTGATGATAAAGGGAATTCCTTAATTATTCAGTGTCGCTTGCCTCAGGATTTTGCTGGCAACTTTATTTATTCTCTAGATTCTTCTCCCAGTGATCTTGATTCAACTCCTGTGGTTAGATTATATCCTGATGTATTTGGTGAAGTCGCTTCTTTTCCTTCGAAGCGAGAAATTGATTTTCGGATTGATCTTATTCCTGGTGCTCGACCTGTTGTTCTTTCTTCTAGAAGAATGGCACCCCGCGAGAAGGTTGAGTTAGGAAAGCAAATTGAGGATTTGTCTTCTAAAGGTCTGATTAGGCCTAGTTTTTCTGAATGGGGAGCTGTGGTGGTTTTTGTCACCAAGTTTGATGGTTCACTTCGGATGTGTGTTGATTATAAGGAGTTGAATAAGCTCACTATGAAAACAGATATCCAATGCCTCGTATCAATGACATTTTTGATCAGCTTTATGATGCCACAGTTTTCTCTCGACTAGATCTTGCCACTGGTTTTTATTAGCTCAGGGTTGCCGAGGATACCATTCCCAAGACTGCTTTCCGCACTAAGAATGGTTTTTATGAATGGTTAATCATGCCTTTCGGTTTGACTAATGCTCCTGCGTTCTTTGTTGATTTGTTGAATCGTGTTTTTCATGATGTGCTTAATAAATTTGTGCTAGTCTTTGTTGATGATATCCTTATCTTCTCTAAGACCTAGGAAGAGCATGAGTCACATTTGAAATATGTTCTTGAGACTCTCAGAAATCATCAGTTGATGGCTAAATTTTCTAACTGCCATTTATGGAAGGATGAAGTCCGTTATCTCGGGCACATTGTTTCTAGTAATGGAGTTTCAGTTGATCCAGCCAAGATCGCTGCGATCAATGTAAGTCTTTCTTTCTTTCTCTTTTTCGTTATCATTTTAATAATTCTATCTGTCTATTGTCCTTATTTTTCCCTATTATGTTTCAGGATTGGGAAACTCCAAAGACTCCATCGGATATTAGTAGTTTTCTGGGCCTTGCCGGTTATTACCGGAGATTCATTGAGAATTTTTCTTGGATTGCTGCACCTCTCATAGCTTTAACTCGGAAGAATGCTAAGTCTGTCTGGAGTGATCAGTGTAAGTCTGCATTCAATAAGTTGAAGAGCAAGCTAACTTCTGCACCAGTTCTTACTGTTCCAAACGGAAGTAAGAGATTTACAGCATATACTGATGCTAGTCGTGAAGGTTTGGGTGCTGTTCTCATGCAGGATGGTAGGGTCATTTCCTATGCCAGCCGTCGGTTGAAAACCCACGGGGCAAATTATGCTGCTCATGATTTAGAGTTGCTTGCTATTGTCTTTGCTTTGAAGCTTTGGAGACATCATCTTCTTGGAACCAAGTTTGAGCTTTTCACCGATCATCAGTCTCTGAGATATATCTTTTCCCAGAAGGATTTGAATCAGATGCAAGTTCGTTGGCTTGAGTTTCTGGCTTCCTACGACCTCGATATTAGCTATACTCCCGGTAAAGCTAACGTTGTGGCCGATGCTTTGAGTCGGAAGAAGGCTTTGTTGTGTCAACTTGTTGTTTCTTCTTCTCCTCTTCTGGATCGTACTATGGCTAAGCAGGATGAGGATGAGATGCTTAGATTGATGAAGGAGGGTGTTCGTAGCAGGGTTGGTAGTAGTGGTGGTAGTAGTGGAACTCAGATTGATGATCAAGGGATTTTGAGGATTAATGGCAGGATTTGTGTCCCAAATGTTGATGGTTTGAGGCAGAAGTTGCTTCAGAAGAATCACTAATCCAGGCTTTCTATCCATCCTGGTGTGTCGAAGATGTATCAGGATATGAAGAAGCTTTATTGGTGGAAGGGGATGAAGAGGGATATCTCCATCTTTATTAGTCGGTGTGTGACTTGTCAGCAAGTCAAAGCCGATCACCAGAAGATCCCTGGTTTGTTGCAGCCCCTTGAGATTCCCAATTGGAAGTAGGAACATGTTTCCATGGATTTCATCGATGGTTTACCGAGGACTTGGAGGGGTAATGAGAATATCTAGGTTATTATTGATAGACTGACCAAGTCCGATCATTTTATTTCGGTCAAGTCTACTCGTTCTGCTTCTATCTTATCTAAGATCTACATGAGAGAGATTGTTCATCTCCATGGTGTTCCTCTCAGTATTGTTTGTGATCGTGACCTTATCTTCACCAGTCAGTTCTGGCAAGCTTTTCAGGAATCTCTGGGTACTCGTTTGAATCTGAGCACTACTTACCATCGACAGACCGACGGTCAAACGGAAAGAGTGATTCAGATTTTCGAGTATCTTCTTCGTGCTTGTGTGCTTGATTATTTAGGATCTTGGGAAGATTATCTCCATCTTGCCGAATTTACCTACAATAATAGCAATCAGGTATAATCTTACCTTCTGTTTTTCAGTCTATTCTTAATCCTTTTATCTATCTCCTTCCATCTTTGCATTCAGGCTAGTCTCAAAATGTCTCCATTTGTTGCTCTATACAGACGACCTTGTAGATCCTCATCTTGCTGGATTTAATCCGGTAATCATCTGGTTCTTGGTCCTGATGTGATTTTGAAAGCTTCTGAGAAAGTTGAGGAGATGAAGAAGAGGTTGAGAGCCCCTCAGGATAGGCAGAAGAAGTATGCTGATAGGCCTAGGCGGAGTTTGAAATTTTCTGTTAATGATCAGGTGTTCCTTAAGTTTTCTCCCTTGAGGAATGTCATTCGCTTTGGTCGTAGAGGGAAGCTTTCTCCTAGGTTCATTGGTCCTTTCCGCATTGTGGAAAGAGTTGGTTCTTTGGCTTATCGTCTGGATTTGCCCGAGAAGCTTTCTGGAGTGCATGATGTATTCCATGTTTCGCATCTCCGCCGTCATCTTCATGATCCATCTCTTATTGTTCAACCTTATGTTCTTGATAGTTTGGATATTGAGCCTAATCTGACTGTTGAGAGGAAGCCACTTCGTATTGTCGACAGAGATACGAAGGAGCTCAGAAGGAAATCTGTTAATCCGGTCAAAATACAGTGGAGTACTGACGATCGAAATTGTACCTGGGAAACGGAGGAGAGCATTCGTGCTTCGAATCCGGAATTATTCATTTCACGTACTATTTTGTTTTCGATGACGAAAAGATTTGAGTGAGGGAGAGTGTAACAACCCTAGATTTTTGAATATAAATTTAAATTTGACTTTATTTTATTTTGAAATTATTTTAAATTTGTTTTATTTGTGAGATTTCATTTCTAAATATTTTTAAAGTGATAATATAATTTTTCCAAAAATTATTGCATTTATTTCCTATTTTTAAAGGCTGGTTTCTATTTTTCTGCTATTTTCTTCATTTAAATTGTATTTAATTAACATTTTTTTTATTTTTTTGAAGGCATTTTTATCTTATGTTCTTATCTTTATTTATAAATATTTTCCAAGTCCATAAAATTTTCCAAAGTTTATTCTATTCATTTTCAAATTTTCTAGACTAGTTTTAATTTTCTGTGCTATTTTCTTATTTTAATCATCTATAATTAATATTTATTTATTTATATTTTTTTATTTGTTATATTTTCGAATTTTAACTGAATTTATATGTATTTTCAGTTATTTAAATTTATAAAAAGAAATTGGAGAAATCTGAAATGGTTTGTGGCTTTTTATTTCCTATGACCTTTTATATTCTCACCTTTTCACATTTCAACATTTATTTTCATTCAATTGGCCATATCTCTTCATTCCTTCAGCCGCCTACCTTATTTCTCATTCACGTAAACAATTTTTCACATCTCATTTCTGAAAAAATTCGGCCATATCTTGTGGAAAGAAATTGGTAAACTTTATTTCTTTTTTCATTGTCTATGCTTGAATTCATTGATTTTTTGCACTTGCTCTTCTTCCTTTGAGGTTCGGTCTTACCTCCTCCACCAGCCTTGCTGCCTCCACCACCACTGGAACTCATCACCGCCACCTCCTTCTCACTGTCTACCCCAAGCCGAGTCAACATAGTTTGATAATCCACCACAAATTGCTCAAAACTCCAACTACATGACTTAGCCGAGCACATCTCCACTTCCACCACTTCATCACCCCCTTAGCCGCCACCTACTCCACCACCACCACCTCCAGCCGACCTAAAACACCTCTTCCATGTCACCTCTTGACCATACCAGAGATGTCGTACCCTTTGTGGTCTTGGCCGAGCCTTGCTTTGCTTGAAAAATCATGTGATGTTGTTTCATGCTCACTACCTTTGCACCATCAACAAACCATGTTCGGCCGACCCATATCCACCCACAACCAGATCCAAACCCTTGCCTTAGACATGTATTCCACCTGTGGCCAGGCCTAAAGAATGTTGGAAGCAAGTGCAAAGCAATTCAGCTTTGATTTATGCAGTTAATTCTAGCATAATTTAATCGTTTTTGAATTGAAAGCATATAATTGTTGTATTTTTTTGTTTGATTTGTTTTCATGGAAATTGACCTTTGGCTCTCTCACTTGAATCTTTGTCGTGCTATCGTGCTTGTGTGGATCTCAGTTGTGTATTCGTTGTTGTCATCTCCAGCTAAACCAGTGAGTTATTCTCTTCAGACAATTTGTACCAATATAACTAGTAAATTGACCACTAGTGAATCTGTAAAATGCATAACCATATTATATCTGCTATGCTATGATTATATGATGTTCATCTATGATTAAACACCTGTTATATCATATGCTATTGTTATATTATGCTGTTATGTTATTTATATCAGTTTATCACACTGCAAGTTCCCTTTAGATTAGAATCACTATGGGTTGAAATGATACATACCCGAACGAACTTTAGAATAAGGGAAAATCATTATGGGCTGAAATGATAGGCCTGACCGATTCTCAAATTATTTCATTTACTGGGGACCGCGGGCTTGAAATGATAAAACCCGGGTTTTCTTTATAAATTACGGGTTGAAATGATATATTACTCGTATCACTTTACCTAGCGTAGAAAATTTTATATAGACCCGTAGTTAAAATATGTTTTTCTAAAAATTTTAAAATATTTTAGAAATGTAAATATTATAATATTTTGATTTACACTTAGTTAAAAATGATTTTTGTAAAGTATTATTGATTTTCTGGAAATTTATAAGTGAAATAAATTATGGAAAAGTTAGAAAATTTGAATATAAGTTATTTTGGAAACTTAAATTTGGTGATAATTGGAATTTAAATTAAATATGAAAATATGACAACTTTATGATAATTTGGATTAAAATGAATTTAAAGTGATTTTATAATATATTAATGATTTTTGAATAAAGTTAAAATGTGAAATGAATGAATATTTAAGTTGAAATTTGGGAATATAACTTAAATTGGAATTTATGAATTTTGGTTTAAAAGTGAATTTTAAGCTACGTAAATAAAAATGAAATTAAGTTATATTTGAAAATTAAACTTAAGTGTTAAGTTAAAATTTAATTTAATGAATTTAAAATTGAATGTTGAAATTTAATAAGTGAATTATTATTAAATATTGATTTTTGAATGGAAAATTAACTTTATAAAATCATGAATTTAAGGAAATTTAAATGATAGTTATAATTATGGAAATGTATGACTTTTTAAGTTTAAAATGATATAAATAAAATTTAATTTTTCGTGAAATTATATTGAATATTTGAAGTTAATTAACTGCATTTTTGAAATGCTATTATTTCTAATGTAAATGATAATACAGCATTTGTAAATGCTGTAATTGATATAAATGAACCAAATGGCTTAATTTAATTAAAGGCTATTATAGCATTTTTGTAAGTGCTATAATTGTAACTAAGTTTTCTTTAAAACTAATGTAACCCTATTAGAGCATTTTAAATACTGTCTTTTGTTAAATTAAACTGTTTTGAATATGACTTTCCGTAGCATTTTCTAAATGCTACGAAAGGTGAATTTTCGCTGTTTTGATAAAATTAAGCGAATGAATGAACTTTGAAAAGTTTAAAATTTTGAAAATTTTGGAAATTTAATAATCTAATTATTAAATGTATTACCTTCATTTTAATGATTTAAATGAAGTAACTCGATTTGGAAAATCAACTATTTTACAATGTAACTTGAAATGGTATTTTAAATTGAACAAAACGAGTATGGTTTTGAAATGAAATGATAAGGTTGATATTTTGAAATGGATTTGAAAGGATATTGAAGTGTTAAATGATATTTGACTTTTGAAATAAATACCATTTTTAAATTATAACTACGGGTTATAATAACGATTGGTTGTTAAAGAGACCAGGATCGGATATGGACATACTCTCTGTCGATACCGAAAACCACTTTAACAACTGTGTACGCGGTGGAGATTTCAGAATGAAGTAGGATGGTGACGACGTTCCTATGGTACTTTACGTGGACCTAATTCCTGTGAGTTAGCTTAAGGTGGCTAAAACAAGAGCGATCTCGGGCCAAAGGAGGTAGCTCCTCTGGCTGGACACACTTCTTCGATACCATTCTATTACTGTTGTGATCGATTGGGTGCACCCCTTGATTTTGGAGTGTTATTCGGGGTGGGCGTATGTGGCTGTTGTGTTACCACCAGCCCGTGTGCGTAATTGGTATATCTACCCTGGCATTGCCTTGTGTGCCGCGTCACCTACCATACCAAGCCTTTACTACGAGTTTGTTTTTCTCCCGTAGCCTATGGAGTATCTAGGATAGTCTCCCGATCTGGAGATATGCTGATACTGGATGGACTACTGAGACTATTATGTGTGAAGGGTGATATAGGTAGCCGGAACGCTATTTAAAAGTATATATATTTTACTATAGACATTATTATAATAGCGCAATATTACAATATAGTAAATAGTTTGACGGATCCTTAGAGGATGGGCAGTCCCAGGCATCCTTTAAGTTACTTGTTCTTTATTACAGTTTACTTGAGTTGGTTTACATTATATAAGTATATATTGTCCTAACTCGAGTGTTTTGTGTTTTGCTTTACGCTTGGGTCAGCCTGAGTATTCACAGCTTTGGATTCTCTTTCTGGAGCTGGTCTTTGCTGGAGTTTCTGCTTATCTACATATATATCTATTTCTGTTTCAGTTGTTCTAGTTTATCTCATGTATTAGTGAACTTCTATGTATTTGGGATTTATATTATGTTGTTTTCAGACTGTATTATGTATTTGGTTTGAGACTCTGTTATAGTAGCTTCATGAACTACTATGTTATTTTTATCTGCCGCTGCGAGTTATTCTGATTGTTCTGTATATGCGATTCTGTGTATTTGATTTCATTTGCTTCAAATTTATTTACAATCTGTTATTTCGCATCATTCAAGTCCGATATGTGTGGATTATTGTCGATTTGAATGGTACGAAATGGCGGGTCGTTACAACTTATGTATTTTAACTATAGACAAGTATATTTATAAAGTTTAAAATAGTTTTAATATAAGGT
This sequence comes from Allium cepa, assembly GCA_030765085.1. NCBI lineage: Eukaryota > Viridiplantae > Streptophyta > Magnoliopsida > Asparagales > Amaryllidaceae > Allium > Allium cepa. The sequence continues at coordinate 1,053,033,612 of CM060941.1, forward strand.
AGAAGTTATTTTCAAAGAAAAATGAATAACCGAAAATTACTTTGGGACGTCGACATGCCCAACCTACCCATGTCGACATAGTGTCAGTTGGTTACAAAATTTAAATTTCAAAAGAAGTGTCTATTCGTCATATCTCTTCACAAATAGACATGGCTGTTGTTCTTCTATAAATAGGGGATGGTTTCAACGAATTTCAAAATTGATTTTCTGGTTTTTCACTCCTCTTCTTCTTTCACATTTCTATATACATATTCTTCCCATTACTCTGCTGAAATCAACATTCACTGCACCAGAAAAGACTTTTGGTAGCGTTTTAGAGAACGCTGCTATACGACATGCAACTAAAAGTCTAAAACTTTTTGTTGCGTTGTAGTAAACGCTACCAAAAGTCACTTTTATATGCAACTATAGGTATTTTCTGTAGGATTTAATAAACGCTACCAAAAGTCACTTTTAAATGCAGCTATAGGTTTTTTCTGTAGGGTTAAAAAAACGCTACCATAAGTCTTCATTTTTTGGTTGCATTTTTTGTTTATATGCTTTTTTTGATTTTCAGTAGCGTTTTTAAAATGCAACTGTATAATTTTTATATTAGTTTACATTTGTTTCTGTAGCATTCCTGAAACGCTACTAAAAGTTAATGGGTGTTTGGTAGCATATTTTAAATGCTACTATTTACGGTTGATGGTTTATACCATTTCCAGCAATCGCTTATATACTATTCATATTAAAACGAACGATCAATCGTATAATTTTCATATATTCAAACAAACAATTAAATCACATAATTAGCATATACAAACAATCAATCATATGATCATCATATTCAAATAATTGCAAAAACATGCTAATCTCACAATCAAATATAATATCCATAATCAATTCGATAGTAGTTTTTCAACAAAATAAGTCACATACTACAAGCATTCACAGACTTGTTTCCACAAATGGTACTAACAAAATACAACAACATATATAACAATTAAATTCATGTTCGTTGCTTGATTACCAATAGTTCTTTGTTGTCGACAGTCTTCGCTTCGAAATAGCTAATTACCTGCAAACGAGTTTAACAATCATCAATATATATATATGTGTGTGTGTATATATATATATATGTATGTATATATATGTATATATATGTATGTGTATGTGTATATATATATATATGTATGTATATATGAAAAACACTACACCCCGCAACTGCCACAAACCACCCACCAATCCACCCTTCAACAACTCTGTCAAATTCAGCAAACAACCACGCATATTCAACCACAAACTTGCCATCCATATCCACCCTCCATGGCATCAGAAGCTAACCTAACCTCATCAACTTCATTTGCAACATTCATTGTGCATCCCTGTGCACTTCAGTATAAACTCCTGCAACCCACTGTTTCTAATTTCACTTCACAGCTACCCCATCTTCAAAAGTTCTCCTCCCCAAAACATCAATACGAAACCAGCACCGTCGAACCGAGCTACCTTGCAACATCATCAACAGCCTGAACCATCCATCAACCTCCTCCATAACCACTGTCTCTCTGCAACACCAAACACTCACCAAAAATCACTCTCAACACAACCAGCCTCTGCCATATACCCAAACTTCTCCTCGGCCTTGAAATTACTCACACCAACCTTCTAACCCTACAACCACAAACAAAGTCCAAACCTATCTGCCTTCATCACACAATTCACCCCCAACAACCTCTACATCACCTTAAACCTGCTTCTCCAACCGGAAACCACTCCGGCCTCCATTAACAACTAACTACCCCAACTGTTTATCCTCGTTCAATCCACCCTGCATCAACCACTCTTTCATTTTCATTTCAAACCATCGACTTCAGCCTATATAATCCACAACTACTCCATAACAGCCTACAAAACACCAAGCTTCACAACAAACCAACCTTCCCCTATTCTTTCAATAGCAATTCCCCCTTACCATCCAAAACTTCTTCTATTCGTCATCCACCAGACTCTACCAAACTCCAACAAACCTCTCCCACTCCTCCCCTCATATCACAACTCCTTCCGCTGCCTCGACCATGTTCAACACAGCACACCTTTCATTCCATTCCTTTCACTACCAAACACTACAATCACCTTCACAGCCAACATTCACAAAAAAAAACCTGTTGCCCTTAAACTCATTGCCTCTACCACACCCAGCTACAACCTTTGCTTCAGTACAACCCTGCACTCCCCTCTGCCTTGTGCTGCTACTCCTTTTACTTATGAAAATGATTTCTAAATTTTCATGATTTTGTGTGACCTTTTTTTTTTCCTGCAAACTCAATCTCCTCCCTTAAGACTACCCTTTACTTTGTTAAACTAGTTATAACGTACAAATTCACATTTCCAGTTACCACTTCAATCCCACTGTTAATCATTTCAACCACGCTACATCCTCTGGACACAACATGTCTGGCCAGCCTATCCACCCTCCATTGAAAAATAGTTCGTAACCAATTCCAACATCTCCACCAAAACGATCTACCATCAACCAACCACGACCAACCTGCTATAATTCTACTGCCTGCAGTTTCACCAAATCGAAACTTGCTTGCAACAGAGCAACTTCCACTGTCTAGACATCAAAAACATCTCCATTCAACATTACAACAAAAAACATCTCAAGCCAACCACATAATTACTGCATAGAAAATCAATTTCCAACCACTTCCACTACCAACGCACCTCCTACAACTCACTATCACAACATCAATACTACTTCCACCTTAACATTTCCATACTGTTGTACAAACTTCACCACTGTGCTTACTGTCAACATCACAGCACACCATTTCAAACTGTTGCATTCACTTCTCCATCCACCAATACTCTATTGCAACTACTACCAAACTACTGTGCCATATCACTCTTGCTCCTCACATCACAAAATCCTCCTGACCACCTTACTGCCTTCAGAAAATTCAAACTGACAAGAAAACTGCACACCCACCACAACATATCATACCACCCTTCAACATTCCAACCACAAACTTCAACTCCCACCATTTCTTCTTTCAACTTGACTGCACAATACTTCATCCACTTCAAATCACTGCAACGTCCATTTCTGTCAAGCAAAGCACATCCACAAACATCAGAAATTTGCCACACTGATACCACTTCAGTCACCACTAGTCCCTCATCTCACTAACAATCAACCACTGCCTACCCCCTTCTCCACTTACAACTGCAATCACTTCACAACAACCACAAGCAGTGACCAACTTCAAGCAACAGCTATACTTCAAGCAACAGCTTCAAACAACCCACAACAACCATACAATTTCAAGCAGTGACTAATATTCATCATATAAACTGTCCATAGAATCCCCTCTACACATACATCTAGGTTGTATGCACATGTGCCCTAAAACCGATTAAACAACCTTGTCGCCTGATTGAATATTTTATAATTAAAAGATAAGTGACAAAAGTAGTTTGCACAGAGAATTGGATATGATTCAGAATGAACCGTAATTTGTGTGAAGTCAATTCAGAAAGGAGTTTATTGGACATGTTTCTGATTATGAATTATAAAACAATTATAAAACAGAAACGAAAAAATTCCTTTCTCTTTACTCTGGTTAATGAAATTTTGACCGGGTTTGTTACCCTCCAGAATTACAGTTAGTTTAACTGTGAGCCATTGGATGTATACAAGTAAAGGCTGTCTTATTACAATTAGTTAGAAGTTAAGAAATTGAGATTGAGGTGTTTTGTTTTGGCTCTTTACAACTGTGTGATTAAAAAACAAAAATGGAAAGACAGAATTAAAAATCAACGTAAAAAGAAACGGACCCTTGTTACATGCATTTCTAAAACATTTAAGATCTACTTGTCTCATAAAACCATGTTTAAAAAGAAAAGCATCAAAGTATTCCGTGGGCAATTTTACTTGGCTTAAGAGCAAGTCAAGTCAATAAAGCAGCATACCAATATGTTCTATTGGTCGCAAGTTTGAGTTCAAGTTTTGGCCTCTTGAGATCTTTATTGTTTCAAGTATATAGTAGCCCTCAAGATGATTTCTTCCAAACCCTTGCATATTGTACAGGTTCAACCCTACATGCACCGTGCTTATTATGCGGAAATTATGGGTTTTCATTTACAGTAATCAATTTTCAGATTGTAATTGACCATTAAATTTTGCTAAATTACATACGAATGCCTCCTCATTATTGCAAATGAAATACTAAAAGTTACCTGGTCGCTTGGAATTCTTGTGTTTAGTCTTACAAGAGACCCAGCTGCAACCATGCCATGCTTTTCCACAACAACACCATCAAGCAGAGTTGTACCCATTCCAACAAATGCTTCATCCTCAATAGTGCACCCATGTATTACTGCACTATGACCTGTGGTATATCATAAGCTTCATCAAAATATTATAGCATAAGATTGGTATCAAAATTCTTCCTACTATATAGTTATAATTCATCAACACTACAATAGTCACAAATGTTAGAAAGTAAAATTTCTTGAGACAGTGTTCCTCCAATGATTCCCAGTCTATAACTGGAAACAAATATCAAATTGTTTCAAAAACAGTAGCAAGGCACTAAAATAATTTAAGTATTGGCAATTAGCTTAGAAGTATAGAGAGTAGAGAATTTTACATGATTGTTGACAGAAATCGTAAATAAGTTCAAGAAACTGTAGTTCTGCAGTAGACAAATCATACCACTATATTTGTAATATTTTAACTGAACGGTAAGCAGAAGCACTTTTCAATTTAAAACTGTAGTATGTGAATGGGTAAGGATCTATACAATGGAGATTTTGTTGAATTTGGGATGAGCTGAGGTAATGGGGTCTAGGTAGATATGGTTGAATGGTGGGAAGTACAAAAGCACTTTTCAATTTAATTGCACACTATCAAATATGCATTTAAAAAAATTCATACTGAGGTTTTCTCATTGATTAAATTCAAGATCACATTACAGTGGAGCTTATAGAAAAGTAGTTCAAAATAATTATACAATGTAAATGATTATTATGAATGAATATTGAATACCTATCGATAGAATTGCCAGTGGTGATTTGACATTCTGGCGAACAATAGACTCTTTCTTTTTCCCGAGCATCTGAATTACAAAAAGTAAAAGATAGGGCTTTATTGTGCTGAACTCCTTAGCTTTATGAAGGTAGCTTGATGATATACAATACATGTAATCAGCAATGTGAATGGGTTAAAATAACTTACATTGCTCAATGCATGTCAAACTAAAGTGTGGAAACCAAGAAAGGTTTTTGAATGGACTTATCGAATGGTTTGCTTTACATAAATCATCCATATAATGCATGACATTACTTTCAGCTGTCTTCATCACCTCAGAGTTTTCTTTATTTGCACTATTATTGTGAACTGTAAGTTTTGAATAGGTTGCGCTTTCCGATCCTGCAATTTTCAAGATAGCGTGGTATATCAGTAATGTGAATATTAAATTACTAAGAAAAATGATCATTTATGATTAGTTAATATTTTTTTAACAAAAGGCCCGATATACTAAGGTTAAACGGGGATAAAATCTATGAAGTTGCATGATCATAACATTGGATTAGGTATTTAGTTATTTGAATAAGTTAGTTATTTAAGTACAGTGACTATACCTACCCTCCTAATTTAGAATGTGAGGTTAAACTCATATCAGCATTTTCCTGGTAGCAATAGCTTCTAAAGACTAATGGGTATAACTTTGCTAAAACCACTTAAAAGTTTTTTTAATTTATAACTTAAAGTAGCTCTCAACAAATAGAAAAAATAAAGTAAATAACCCTTTTTATTTATTTATCTTAGATGGAAGCTCTACCATAAAGAGTCTCAACAGGAGCAGTTTTTTCATAAATAATTAAAAAACAATGTTAAGCTGCAATTTTTTATTAGTATTAAGTCAGCACTCAAGTATTTTGATAATTTAAGTTGAAACTTTGGTTAAATTTTGTCGTTGAGTACTCAAGTGTATCGATAATTTTAGTTGAAACTTTGTTAAATTTGTCGTTGAAGGTGCAAAACAACACACGTAACGGTTTATTCATATCACAAACAATCATTCAAGAAACAAATACCAGTATCATCAGCTGCATCCATTGAATCACTATATGGTATATGATATACTTAATCAAGTGTTATTTGGAAGAGTAGTGATACAAACAACAAAAAGAACGATACAGAGAAAGTACAACCTTATATTCATATTTGGAAAAACAATATTTCTGGGTGAAAAACCAATAGAAATGGTTTTTAAACCAATATTATTTTAGAGTGAATCCTTGTAAAACAAAACTGTAAGTTTTGAATATTATGTTATCATCCTTTGAAACATTTAACTTTTAGTGGACAACAAAAACTTCCCTAAAACTGCTGTAGCAACAAAAATTTTATGGCATAACCAAAATTTGTAGGTGTCTGTAACTGATAGATAAGAAAATCTTAATACTTTGGTTACATAAAATAGTTACTTTAAACAGTATTTACGCTAGGTTCTCTTTATGCAATTCATCACTACTCAACAAGGATTTTAGATGCATCATTCTCTTCAGAGTCAAGTATCCAGTTGTACAATAAGTGGATATGCCCACGTCAAAGATGTGGGTAAAATTTAAGAAGAGTCCCCATTAAAATCAAGTAAATCAATGTTCAATGAATGCAAGACAAAGAAACAATCCATTCCCAACTACAGCAGACAGCTCTGTGTTGGTTCATAAAACAGTTATAATGTACTCTAAAAATCTCCAATTCATGCATCATTTGTGGAATTGCAAACTACACTCGGCCAACTTTTTGAGTAGCACATAATAAGTGACTGAATACAATACGGAAAATATGGTCAAGTGACTGAATCCAACAGCTAGGAAATCATATGATTCTTTATTCCAATGCATTCTCTCCTATAATTATACATAGAATCAATAGTTGTGTGCTGAATAAAACTAATGTAAACCAGGGTATTGTACTTGAAAAACTGTAAATTGAGTACTTTAAAGAACAATAATTAAATTAATAAATAAATGGCACTATAATTTTTTTACCATTCCCTCTAATAAACCCATTCATGTTAAGTGGGTTTCTATAACTCGAATATTATTTAATATAAACTCATACATAGTCCAATATATATGGAACTGACCCAAACATATGTGGGTAAGACTAAGTACTTGGTCCAATCCGATACAACTTGATCTTGGTGTAGCCCTAGGACTCCTTGAGTCTTTCATCAACATGTCACAAAAAACTTGGGTTATCTGTACCAAAGTCGAGTATTTCATGTTTCAATTATATCTATGTTACTCATTTTTTAATTTTAGTTATGAATTAACTAGGAACATGATGTCATAAATTAACTAGGCACTGTCATCATACACAAAACACCTGACACTTCCCACACAGCAAGGCTTGACACATGCATGGTATACGCTGCTGAGTAAACAGAAGCACTACGCACTGCTAAATGATACAGCAGTACAACACTGATGTTTGCACAGCAGTGCTAGGCACTGCTGTGTAAAAAAGCGGTACCATGTCCAATTGCAAAGGCCCAGGCCTCCACTAGTATTTGCCCCAATCACTAACTAACGTATTCACTTGAAATTTAAAATCTGAAGAGGATGGCCATTGATGTAAAGATGACTTCTGAACCCAAAAGTGCTTTGGGTTTCCCTGCATTTGGTGGTTTCTTCTCTGCTCAATATGGTTCATTTATTTTGGGTTCATGTTTGATGAATGTTTATGTGTGTATATATATATATATATTGTTCATGTGAACTTTGTGTAAATTAATTATGTATTTTGTAGAGTCAAATATTACATCTAATTTTGATTCAGTGTACCTCGATATTTTCTTAATTGTGCAAAATGTGGCAATTAATGTTTCCATTCAAATCATATATGTACAACTTTTCATCAACTTAATTAAAAGGGAGATGACTGGAGATCGTGAATTTTTTTATAAAACTTAGTTAATTATTCATCATCGTCATCATTTATAAAACTATGTTAAATTTACAAAACTATGCTAAAAATCAAAATGTGGCAATTAATGTTTCCATTCAAATCATATATGTACAAGTTACCATCATCATTTATAAAACTATATTATTGTTAAGTGGTGATTGACTGTGAAATCCTTACTCTTGAAATTTCACTCATTAATTACACTAAAAAATTGTTTTTCCAATTGTTATTATTGCAAGCACTCATAACTAAGATCGATTTGACCACAATTATTAGTATTGCTCTAGAAAATTAGTGATCATTACAGCAAGCACTCATCAAATTCACTTCATATGAAATTAAAACAACATGATATAATTACCAAAATTGATTGCCATACTCACGGTAAAAGTACAAAGAGGTTATACTCACCATCATCGCTGTTAAAATTTGCTATTGACATTCAAACTCCACATCAGCTACCCACGGTTGTGCAGCCTTCTCCTTACATCACATACTTCCGTTTCTGCCCTAATTGGTCGCACACTTCTTTAAGATTTGTGTTTCTTTCTTTCATAATCACGTGCCTCCTTCAGATTTGCATATCTCCTTACATAATCGTTGCACCGTTGTCTCTCCCTTCTTTTATCTGCGTTTCTTTTTTTTTAATTTGTGACTATGATTTTAATGTAGGCTTGGTTAGGGATTTAGGGGAAAAAAAGTTTAAGTGTTACGAGGGAGAAAGAAAAAAGAGCGGTCGAAATAAAATTTTACCAAAATTTCATGAAATGGCTGGCGGGATAGTTGGTTGCGTTTATTTATTTGTTTTTATTTGTAGTAAATAACTAGTAGTTGCATTTAGCATTAAATGCTACTAATTAATGCAAGCAATAACAATTTTTCTAGTAGTGATTAAATCTAACTAGATTATCTCTGGTTTGATTCTCTATCACTATCTCAACAAGATCCTCAGTGCTATTCAGAGTTGTTGGCTTTTTGTAATCAACATAGCGAGAAAAGGTGTGATTGTGGCCTTGAAAATCAATCAAGCGAGATAAGGTGTGATGGTAGCCTTGGAAATCAACTGGGTGAACTTGTTGCGCGGAAAATCAATTATCTCTACCCAGAGGATTGTGAATCTGGAGGTTGTACCTCGTTGCCTTGAAATCGAGGGTGTAATTGTAACTGTAAAGATTTTTTTGAAAGGAAATCCATAATTGTGTGTGGGACTGGATGTAGGGTAACTCCGAACCAGTATAAAATCCGGTATGTTCTTTCCTTTACTGGTTTTACTTTATATTTGCATCCGTGTTTGATTCTGTGATATATCTGTGGCGCCCCACCTCTATGCTCACAATAACAAAGAGTATTACAGGAAATACTGTTTGTTATCACGAAGAATAAGGCTGAATAGGAGCAGCCATCCGTAGTTAGGCCTTACACTAGTATTGGTTATTTCGATAGGAGTGGTATATATACTTTTTTTTCATCTCTTATTTATTTACTCCCATCGACATACCCAATTCCACTATAAAACGAACTACAATGGTTCATAATAGTTTAGGACGATATATATAATAATAACACAGATAATATAAACGCGGAACACAGATTAAACAGAAAGTCTCATATATATAATAACTGATGTCATTTACAATACATTTGATACAATACATATGATACAACTACAACTGTCGACTCTGGAAGTTACATATACAAGTACATTATCGTGAATAATATACATGAATATACAACATCCTATTCTATGACAACATCTACTCCAAATGATATAAAGAAACTTCATAGCTCTAGCAGCAACTCAAAGCAAGATATCTACAACCTGTAATAATTCGGTCTGACCCGAGTATTACATTCAAAATAAAATAATACACGGGTCAGTCTAATTCAAACTCAGTTATTAATGCACAGAAGCGGTAATAATTAATTAACAATTAGTTGACAGTCAAAATAAATTCACCTATCCGATCCTTTAACAAGAAAATCGGATAACGGTGAATATAACACGTATAGTGTTAAACAACAATTCAGCAAACTCAAATTGTCAACGAAAATAGGTGAAAGCATTATTAATGAAGATAATTTAGAAAAAATCATCAGAATTGCCTAATCAGCAATTAACATCAAAATCTAATTATTAATAAATAACTAGAAACTCATAATCTAATTATCAATTAGATAATTAGATAACAACAAAATGATCAAATGAAACTAAATCAATTTAAACAATTGAAATATCACTTAAAAACATCAATTCTAATTGGCTGCAGTACACGCTAATGTGCACTACCTCGCCAATACGGCATATGAAATACGCAAAGTATCAATGTATCAAAAGCAAAAGAAATATCAATTAAAATCAATAATGTGTGGCTGCAGTACACGCACGCGTGTACTGCCTCGCCACCACAGTACAAAATGTCATCATAACTTTAACCATTGACGGCAAATCAATACTACAGAGGTCAAGTCAGTGCTATCGTAACTCAACGCAACTGCCAAGAAATGAACCAGATAAAGTCTAGATATAAAGCAACAGCAAACTCAAAACAACTCAAAAATCCTCAAATTCAACAAGACAGTAATCATCAGTGCACAAAGGCAATGACACGTACGTATACATGAACCAGCAGAAGCAATTGAAGTGCAACAGTGGAACAACAAGGCACAAAGGCTACAAGTATGACTTGAACAAAGCAAGGCTACAGAGCTCGAGCTTATGCAAAGTCAACATCACAGCAAAAATTCAAGAAGGCACCAAACCACAAACAAAATGCAAAAGTGTGCAAGTAAAGACAAAAGTGAAACTTGGACTGAAGAAATGCAAATTAACTCCATCAAGTACAAAACATATGAACTACAAATGCACAAACATGTGTAGACTCAACTGGATCAATGCACCAATAAAACAACCACCGAGCTAAATGTAACTCAAGTGAAGATAGTGGTAACCACAGACGGGTCAGACCATCTACAAAGACATTAGTGAACCCAGACAAAAGTCAAGTAGTGCAGACAAGATTATCATGCTACAACTACAAGTAATATATGCACACCCAAAAACATGTGTGGGAATACACATGTATGGTAAGACACAAGGATCGGTGATGTAACAGGAAAAATGCAGAGACCAGAGAAATGCAGATTAAGATCAGTAGTGTACAACAAAATGAAACAGTGGACAGAACTGCCTCAGCAAGCAAGACAGTAAAACATAGCTCAATGCAACACAGAGGCAACAAAGGTTTGAGAACAGATACAAATGGTAAATTTGAACATGACAGCAAATAAACAGCAACCTCAGCATGTATGTCCAAAATGTTAAACAATATGAAGTGCACAACATTGCAATAACATACTACCTAAATGTATGTATACACACCAGCAATGAAGAGCAATGGATGCAGACTAACCAAACTGATACGTGATACCAGTAACATGAAAATGAGAACAGGCATACATGATGACTACAAGATTGCAATTCTAGCCAATCCACCAATTTATACATACACACATACATATGTGTGTGTGTATATATATATATATATATATATATGCACAAATAACCAAAGTAAACAGAGATGATATCGTAAAGAACTAGTGCAATGCAAGACCAAGTCTTAACCCAAAAACGGTGACAGGCCAAAGCAATACAAATCATTGTTCTAAAAATTTCAAGTGGCCAAATAAAGAAATTGGCGATTTCAAATAAATGATCAGACGAAGTCGTATATATTATACGAACAAAAATAAAGGGTTTTGAACCCTATAAAAACAGAAACCTCATCGGCAAGCAGTTCCAAATTACAAACTCAAAGCCAAAGTCACAAATAATATGCAGTTCAAAATCACAATCGAAGCCATTCAAATCAAGACCAAAATCAAGGTTATCACTGTCCTCAAGTACAAGTGCAACATCGAAGTTTCAACTGTAGCAAGAACTGACACAAGTACTCAAATGCAACAATACACAGTTCGAAGGAACCAAACTCTAGTGTGATTACAAGGTTAAAGTACAACTATACACACACACAAGTTCAGTTGTTATACACACACAAAAAAAATGCATGAGATATATGCAAAATCTGTTAGGAGTGGAGTCAAGGTTTCAGAAATTAATAAGGATGCACGGTGCAACATAAAATTCAACAAGCTTTCAATTGCATGCTTAAAAGTCTACAATTGAATAACTCAATGTCAAGCCGTAATCATAGAAATTAGACCAAAGCCAAATCAAAAAAATCAACACCATATTATTCAATAGAAATAAAAAAACAACAGAGAAATCATCAACATCATGACAAAGTCGAACAAACTAAGGATGAAATAGATGTGAGTGATAATTCGCTCTCCTTTGCTATTGGAGCAACCGAGAGAGACGATCGAAAATTAGAGCAAGATAATCGAGTTCAATCAAGCACTTAAAATCGCCATCTCACATAGAGTCGCGGCGGCCATGAGGTCGATCGAACCCTAACTTCCTTTATTTCGCTCTCGTTCGTCTGTTTTGGGTTTGCAATTCGAAAAAGAAGAAGGGAGGAACGGACGAAAACGAGAGCCGCCATTTATTTCGCTCGTTTGTTTCGGTGTATGGTTTTCGAATGAGAGAAATGAATGAAAGGGGAACGGGTTATCAACCCTTAATAATAATCACGACCCAAATAAAGCATGGCCAAGATTAAATTTTTCAAAGACCACCAACACTTAATCAATTTCTAAACGAATTTGCAACTGATTAAAACACTTAACGGCATTTAGCAACAAATTTAATCGTCATTTGACGATAATTAATTGTTATAAAACCTCGGGTTGTTACAATATCTATGTCTGAATATTGCATACAATTCTGTTTAAATTAACAAAAACTCAAAAAGATTTAAAAATTCTCTAAAACACTATTCGCCCCCCTTCTAGTGTTTATCCTAGCCTTAAGATCCTTAATCCACATTTCTCACATTTGGTATCAGAGCAAGGTTTTCAAATTTTCATAATTTGATTTTTGAATTCTTTTTTAAAATGGCTATGTTTGTTAATACTAGTTTAGAAATATTCAGATCATCATTGTCTCATGAGTCTGCATATAATCAATGTTCAAATTCAAGCTGTCTACCAAAATTGTTTGATGTGCAGGAAACATGCTTTATAGGAATTGAGGAATCAATCCACAATGGACAAATTGTGCAGATCAAAAAGAACAAATGGATACTCGATAGTAGATGTTTTGGACACATGACTGGCAATCCAGAAATGTTGAATGATATAATATACAAAGACGAAGGACTGGTTAACTTTGGAGATAATTCAAATGGATATTTGATTGGCATCGGCAAAGTCGGTAACTCTAAAACTCCTATTATTACTAATGTTTTGCTAGTTAAGAATCTGAAACATAATCTCCTAAGTATAAGTCAACTCTTAAAGGATATAAAATTAAATTTGAAAAAGATAAGTGTCATATTGAATATAATAATTCAACCATAATATTTAAGGGAATCAGGAAAAAGAATATTTATATTTTTATTATGAAAGTTTCAAATGATAACTTGTGTCTTTTGGCAGATACAAGTGACCCTTTGGCATAAGAGATTTGAGCATTTGAATTTCAAACTCTTATCTAGACTGTCAAAATATGATCTAGTAAGAGGTCTCCTTAAAATGAATTTTAAAGTAGATAGTTTAGGTGATGCATGTCAATTAGGAAAACATAGAAAAAGTTCTTTTAAATTATACGATTTGATTTCAACTTCAAAACCTCTAGAATTACTTCCTTGATTTATTTGGTCCATCTCATATTCTGTTAATAAATCATAGTAGATATGTTTTTGTAATTGTAGATGATTATTCTAGATTTACATGGACAATATTTTTGAAATATAAAAGTGATACTTTTGAATGTTTTAAGAACTTTACAAAAAGGATTGAAAATCAACTTTCTCTAAAAATTATAACCATTCGTAGTGATCACGGTGGTGAATTTGAAAATGAAAAGTTTGAGGAATTCTGCAATAAAAAGGGAATAACTCACAATTTTTCATTTCCAAGAACTCCACAACCAAACGGAGTAGTAGAACGTAAAAATAGGACGATTCAAGAGTGTGCGAGAACCATGCTTTCAGATAGTAAATTACCAAAGTATTTTTGGACAGAAGCAGTTGCTACTGCCTGTTATATTTTAAATATAATTTTAATTAGACCTGTAACTGATAAGACATCTTATGAACTTCTTCATAGAAAGAAACCTAAAGTATCTTATTTTATAATTTTTGGAAGTAAAAGTTTTATTTTAAATACCAAAGATAACTTAGATAAATTTGATCCTAAATCTGACAAAGGTAGCTTTATCGGATATTCTAACAAAAAGTAAAGCGTACAGAGTATATAATTTAAGAATTAACAACATCGAAGAAACAATGCATGTTTCGTTCGATGAAAATCTCAAAAAATTTGAGGATACAAATGATGAAGAGGACTTAATCACTCAAAATCAAGAGCCTACTGAAATTTACAATGAAATTAATCATCCTAATAAAAGGACTAAACTTTTAAAAGATCATCCTATTGAAAATATACAAGGAGATATGCAATCTGTTGTTAAAACTAGAAATCAACTAAGTCAAATGAGTAATGTAGCTTTTATATCAACTATTGAACCCAAGAATCCAAAAGAAGCATCAACTGATGATTCATGGATTTTGGCTATGCAAGAAGAATTAAATCAATTCACTAGATATAATGTTTGGGAACTTGTTCCTAGACCTGAGAATAAAACTATAATTGGAACCAAATGGGTTTATAAAAATAAAATGAATGAACAAGGAGAGGTAGTTAGAAATATAGCCCTATTAGTCGCTCAAGGTTTTTGTCAAGAAGAAGGAATAGATTTTGATGAAACCTTTGTTCCCGTAGCCAGATTAGAAGCCATTAGGATTCTACATGCTTTCGCATATCATAATAATTTCAAAATATTTCAAATGGATGCTAAAAGTGCCTTTTTAAATGGATTTGTAAAAGAGGAAGTATATGTTGAACAAGCACCACTTTTTGAAAATGAAAAATTACCAAATCTTGTTTATACACTTAAGAAAGCTTTCTATGGTCTAAAACAAGCTCCTAGAGCTTGCTATGATAGACTAAGATCTTACTTAATACAATCAAATTTCGAAATTGGTAAAGTAGATAATACTCTTTTTATTAAAAGAAATAAAAATGATATTCAACTAGTACAAGTTTACATAGATGATATCATTTTTGGATCAACTAACTTTGAAATGAATAAAGAATTTTCTGAAATAATGACAAAAGAGTTTGAGATGAGTCATATGGGTGAATTAAACTTCTTTTTAGGATTACAAATAAAACAATTAAATAATGGTATCTTTATTAGTCAAGAAAAATATGCTTAAGACCTAATTAATAAATTTGGTTTGACTACTGCGAGTGGAAGATCCACTCCCATGGCAACCAACGAGTACCTTAGTAAAGAAGATCTCTCGAAAGATGTAGATCAAAAGTTATATAGAGGAATGATTGGATCACTACTCTGCATTACTGCTAGTAGAACTGATATCATGCATAGTGTTTGTCTCTATGAAAAATATCAATCCCAACCTAAAGAGGCCCACTTAAAGGCCATAAAACGTATCATAAGATATGTTAAATACACTTCTGATTATGGCTTATTTTACCCTAAAAATGATTCTTTTGACTTAATATCTTACTATGATGCTGATTAAGCTGGTTGTAAATCAGACCGAAAAAGTAGAAGTGGAACTTGTCACTTTTTGGGGCATTCTCTGATTTCCTGGTTTGGTAAAAAGCAAAACACAGTTTCTTTATCAACAACTAAAGCAGAATATATTTCTGCTGCTTTGGCTTGTTCTCAAGTAATATATATGCAACAAACTATAAAAGATTATGGTTTAAATTTTTCAAAAGTACCAATTTATTGTGATAATACTAGTGCGATAAATTTATCCAAAAATACTATTCAACATGCTCAAACTAATCATATTGATATAAGACATCATTTTCTCACAGATAATATAAATAAGGAAGTAATTACTCTAGATTATATTAATTCCGAGAATCAAATTGCTGATATATTAACAAAACCATTAAATGAATTTATATTTACTAAATTAAGAAGAGAATTAGGTATTTGCTCAATAACTGAAATATAAAATATAAATAACAAAGTATAATTAAAAATTAAATCAAAATAAATCAATTAATAAAAAATTTAAAGGACCATGTCGACATACTCATCAACCCATGTTGACATATAACGTTTTTTATTTTTAAATTTTTTCCCACCAAAATTCAAAATAATTGGTTATATATTCTTCTCATTTTCGAAATTTTATTCATTCTTTCTGTTATTTCTCTATTCTATCCTCTGAAATCAAATAATCAATGGCCTCCACTTCCAAATCAAACAAAAATTCTACCTTTTCGTTTTCTTCTCCCACTTTTGGTCCATTTCAACGTACTACTCTCGCTCGTGTGACGAAAATGGAGGATTCTATGAAGGATGCACTTCAATTAATGACTGAAATCCAAGTAATGCAACTTCGAATGGCCAAGGAACAAGAGAGGCAATCATGCAACTTCAGCTAGGAATTTGCAAAAATTTCTAATGGACAATCATGCAAACCCAATCAAGATTAACGAAGACTCTTCAGGAGATCAAATACAAGAGGCCAGTGAAGAAGAAGAAGAAGAAGAAGTCGACATGGAAGAAATGCATGTGGAAGATGACGACATAGTCGTTTGCATTGGAGAAGTGTGCTTTGACAAAGATGGAAATCTTGTCGGACAACGTGGAAATTTCTGTTTCCACTATCCAAACTGTTCGATTCATAGATCTCCCATTTTCAAAGACACTCATTAGTTTCTTTTCTCTTTTTCCTTTTGGTGTATGTTCTTTCTTATGTTTCCCACGAAAATGTAAATACAACAATATAATTAATGAATAATTTGTGTTCTTATACGCGTTATTATATGGATACTTAGTTAAGATAGTTAGTAGTGTAGGACTAAGTTCTAGTTTTAGATCTAAGTGTTGATTATTTATGATAACACTATCATTATGATCACATGTCATAGAGTATTAGATTTAAGAGGAGTGATATAGTTTTTTTTTTATATTTGGACATAGTTTTAGTTGATGACAAAGGGGGAGAAATATAAAATAGGGTGGTTAGGCATAGATTAAGGGGGAGTTATTAGGATAGATGTAATATTTTATAAACAAAGGTTGTCATCATCAAAAGGGGGTGATTGTTAGTCCTTGAGATGATGGTTTTGATGACACAACCTTAGAATAGATTATAAAATATAAATACTAACAGTATAAGTTTAGATATATATGTATATGCAGGATTTAACCATGTAGGTACCAAGAATGAAGATTGTACAGTATAGAGATTCAAGATATCAAGATTGAAGACTCATGATTATCAAGATTATCAAGAGTTCAAGTAATTTATCTTTTAATTAGAAATTTTGTTAAAACTCCTAGAAAAGCACTGGCATCTTAAAATCCAATTTATTCGTGGAATGGAATCCACTTCGAGCTAGTTAAAGGATGGAACCCTAAGTAGGGTGGAACCTATGAAAAATGTAGTCGAACATTGTTTTCTATCCGCTAATTTTTATTCAAAATGATTTTTACAAAATTATGTCTTGTTTTCAAAATGTTTTCAAAACCTTTCTTTTAAAAGCATCAAAAACATCTATCCTGATTTCAAATACTTTTAGCCTCAAAATAATCTTTAATTTCAAAATCAAATTATCCATCGTTTTAACTATCTTTATTAATAATATTTAAATATTTATACTTAAATTTAAATATAAAATTATAGTAAAATTTTGTATGTATTATTCTGTATATTTACCTATGTATTTTAACTATAGACAAGTATATTTATAAAGTTTAAAATAGTTTTAATATAAGATAGAAGTTATTTTCAAAGAAAAATGAATAACCGAAAATTCCTTTAGGATGTCGACATGCCCAACCTATCCATGTCGACATAGTGTCAGTTGGTTAAAAAAATTAAATTTCAAAAGAAGTGTCTATTAGTCATATCTCTTCATGAATGGACATGGTTGTTGTTCTTCTATAAATAGGGAATGTCTTCAACGAATTTTAAAATATATTTTGTGGTTTTCACTCCTCCTCTTCTTCCACATTTCTCTTTACATATTCTTACCATTACTCTGCCAAAATCAACATTGAATCTAACTAGATTATCTCTGGTTTGATTCTCTATCACTATCTTAACAAGATCCTCAGTGCTATTCAGAGTTATAGGCTTTTTATAATCAACTTAGCAAGAAAAGGTGTGATTGTGGCCTTGGAAATCAATCAAGCGAGATAAGGTGTGATTGTAGCCTTGGAAATCAATTGGGTGAACTTGTTGCCCTGGAAATCAAGTATCTCAACCCAGAGGATTGTGAATCTGGAGGGTGTACCTCGTTGCCTTGAAATCGAGGGTGTAATTGTAAAGATTGTTTTTGATAGAAAATTTGTACTTGTGTGCGGGACTGGATGTAGGGTAACTCTGAACCAGTATAAAATCTGGTTTGTTCTTTCCTTTACTACTTTTACTTTATATTTGCATCTGTGTTTGATTCTGTGATCATATATGTGTCTGAATATTGCATACATTTGAGTTTAAATTAACAAAAATTCAAAAAGATTTAACAATTCTCTAAAACACTATTCACCCCACTCTAGTGTTTATCCTAGCCTTAAGATCCTTAATCCGCATTTCTCACAAATATGATAAAATTATATAAAATAAAATAGTCAGCAAAAAAATAAATTCATTGGATCTTATGTCGATCTAAAATACGTTGGACCTATTTCCAAAAGGTGCTTAAAAAATAAACAACCATAGGTCGTCGATTCTAAATTTTGAATTTATAATTGTTCATCGACATTCAGACTAAAATCCTTCATCCGAAGGCTAGACGACCTTCGAATGAGATTAAATCCAAATTATTGATACATGGGAATGTGTTAATTCAATCAGTATGGTAAGATTCATAAAAAATGATCGAAACAGGTTGTTTTGCCGAGAGTTGTATACCACTTACAACACACATTTCTATTAATCCAATCGTAGCAAAAGTACATCTTCAATCATGGCATGAACACAAATATTTCGATAATTAAAACATTGGTAAAAGCCTGGCTTTTGGATCAAATTATAACATTATGATTCCAAAGAAATGATACATATATGTCAATCAAACTTCAGATAAAGCTATTAATTTGAGGTGGAGGCGGCCCCCTTACCCCCAATAGAGTAGCTTCTCTTTCCATTACTGTAAAAATTTGTAAATCCACTTTCCTAGAATGAAAATTATAAACCTGATAGTTAGTTATCTGCAATATCTACATTGTATTTAAAGCAAATGCCGAATACACTCACTTGAGCAAGTACATGAGGCTGAACCTTCTCTTTTGTTTCATTACCAGAAGAATCTACACATGAGAAAAGATCCGGTTAACCATATCTTTGTAGATGTGACATATACTTCACAATGTTCGATAGTAAGATCAACTAACTTATTAGAGAAGAAAATCAATGTAATATACCTTCAACATGGGACTTTGTAATATTCTCACTGCCTGTGACAAATTCTAAGAGATAGAAGAAGCAATCTTTCACCTTTTCAATTAAGCTAGCCATTGATAAATTTGTGACACTAGTTCCTGAAATATTCTATAGTTTCTTTTATTGCAATGTAACCTCTAAGTTCCATGTGCATTATATATAGATAGGAATAATGATGATGCTGCTGATGCTGGTAATTAATTATTGATTAATTTACTATTCAACCTCCGAAAATATAAATAGTATAATGCAATAGATATTTGGTACAAAAGAATAAAAAGTACTATAGTGCATACAATTGTTTGGCGTGCCTCAGTGAGGTGTAGACTAGTACAATGCATGTGTTCATCATGCAACCACACACCCAATATGTCCTCTGATCGGTGAGGATGCGTTCGAAATAACGATGGAGATTAATCACATTTCTATGACGGATCCACGAATGAAGAGGATGCATCCAAGTTTCAAGGAATTTTGTTAATTTTACTCATATTTAAATTAGTTTCTCCAATCTCTTCTTCTTCCAACTTTCCTTGTTTGCAAAAGAAGGTAAATTCAATAAATAAAGGACACTAACTTGTTACCTACCGAAATTTGGAGACTTTTCAATGAAAAATATGATGTCAATAGCATCACTTTAAACTTTTGTTTAACATGATATCAAAATATAATTTTTGTATTAGTAAATAATAGTTTTTTCCCTTCTTATTTTTGTATTGTTAGTAACTGTTAAGAAAAGTAATGTGAGCGAGAGATAATAAAGTGGTGAAGCTTATATGGAACCGCATTATATTCAAGAATGATCACAGCCATCCATTCAGATCAAACGGCTCAAATAATCAGCATCATTATAAAAGAGATAACGGACTGGGCCTTCAGGGAACTCAGCGCATTTGCATAAAACTCTGTATATATATGTGTACAATGTATCTGTTACAATTTTTAGTATCGAATATCATTCATCTTTCTTCTGTACAAATTACGATTAGTATTTAATTGAATAAAATTTCTCTTTTCAGTTCAAATATTAGAACTCTATTTTCATATCAGAGCTAATTCAAATTTTTTGCTTAACAGCAATTGAGATAGAAACTGAAAATCATCAGAATCCAGAATTCATCATCTGATTTTCAAAACTCATCAGATTGAATATCATCATTTGAGTTTTTTGAATTCACCTGAAGATATACCAAGAAGACAAGTGTCGTGCCAAAGACTGGGTAATTTTGGCTACAACAAGTTTCTTAACTTTAAGCAAATTATTTAAGAAAATTTCAAAATCAAGAAAATCAAACCCAGAAAGCAAGAAAAGGACATAAAGTCATAAAGAGAGTAAGTGCCTCGCCAAGAAATCATCAGATCGGTGTCATCATCTGATTTCTTGGCTACATCAAACCTGTCTTCTTGCCTCAATGTTCATCATCTTCTGAATTTTCCTTTGTTTTGAAAGATTTCATCATGGTCAGTGAAGGATCCGAAACATCAAGGAGTGGAGGAAACAGTCAGCAACCAAATGCTATAGAGAATATAATCAAGACAATCAATCTTCATAGTCGGCTAATCACTGTTCACTTAGATAAAGATAATTATCTTCTTTGGAAACTCTAGATTGGTACAACAATCAAAGGTTATGGACTGGATGATTTCATTCTTAGGACACACTTATCCCCACCAGAGTACATCCCTAATCAAGAAAATATCCAAGTCATAAATCCAGAATATATCAAATATCAAAGACAGGACAGTTTGATATGTTCTTGGTTATTATCTTCAATCAGTACTAATCTGTTGCCTCAATTAGTGGAATGCAAAACATCAAATGAAATCTGGACAATTATACAGCAGATATTATTCTCAATCTGCAGCTAAAATCATACATTATAAAGGACAATTACAGAATATCAAGAAGGAAAATCTACCAATGAGAGAGTATCTCTCAAAAGTCAAAACAATATGTGATTTGTTGGAGGCAGCAGGTCATAAGGTGTCAGAGACAGAGCAAATATTAACAGTTCTCAGTGGTCTTAATGAAGAATATGAAGTTATAGTGGTGTAATATCTTCTAAAGAAATTTTACCATCTATGCAATATGTTAATTCAACCTTATTGGCACATGAAGGGAGAATTGACCATAGAAAACCGCAAGAATCAGATCTATCCATCAACTATGCAGTCAATACCAAGAATAAAAGTCAAACTAATAATAACAGAGGTGTACAATTCTTCCAGAGAGGGGGTCAATCCAACAGGTCTAGAGGTAGAGGAAGATGGAATAACAATTCAAGACCAAGATGTCAAATCTGTGAAAAGCTTAGTCATACAGCTATGAGATGTTATTTCAAATTTAATACAAATTTCACACCAAATCAAATAGCCAATACACAGAAAGGTAGTAATTCTAGTGCAAATATGGCACAGATTCAACAAGACCCAGGCGATTCAACAGAAATTTCAAGAATGTGTCATGTGAATGAATCAGCCAGACCTGAACATATCAATGATGAAAGCTGGTACCCAGACTCAGGTGCAACCAATCATATCACTAACAATTTGGATAATATAAACTTGGGCAATAAAGAGTACAAAGGTATTAGTTCTATACATATGGGAAATGGTTGAGTCCATAAAGATCTCACACACTGGTATTGCTTGCATCAAAGGTAAAAGAAAACTTTGCCTCAATAACTTATTAAGAGTGCCACAAATTAAAAAGAATCTCATGAGTGTGCCACAATTTGCAAGTGATAATAATGTTTACTTTGATTTTATCCCACATATTGTTTAGTTAGAGACATTCTAACTAGAGAAATTCTTTTGCAGGGTGAAGCAGTCAGAGGTCTGTGCAGATTTAATTCTGTAGATTCAAGAGATTTAGAAAAATTCTGTAATTTTTCCGAAATAGTTCAATCCAATAATAGGTTGAGCAAATTTGATGTATGGCATTACAAGTTAGGACATCCAAATGTCAATGTTGTAAAGAAAATCTTGGCAGAAAATAAAATTTCTGTTGAAAATATTAGCTTACCATATATTTGTACATATTGCCAAATGAGTAAAAGTCATAAACTTCCTTTTTCTGACTCATTGACTAAATATAAAAAAAACACTAGAACTAATAGCTACTGATCTCTGAGGGCCAGCACCTATTAATTTTGATTATGGCTATAGTTATTATATCTCTTTTATAGATGCTTATTCCAGATATACATGGATATATTTCCTAAGATCAAAATATGAAGCTCATAATGTTGTAATAAATTTTATCACACAAATAGAAAAGCAAGTCAATCGTCAAGTTAAAGTTGTTCAGACTGATGGAGGTGGAGAATTTAAATCTCTCAGCAGTTATTTTAGCAAGAAAGGAATAGTTCATAGAATGACTTGTCCTTACACTTCTGAGAAAAATGGTTTAATAGAAAGAAAGAATAGGCATATCGTTGAACCTGGATTAACTCTCCTGGCTTAGGCATCTTTGCCACTAAAATTTTGGCCAGACTCCTTCAATATTGCAATGTATCTAATTAATAGATTACCAGCTAGAGTATCGAAGGGTAAAGCACCAATTGAAGTGCTATTTAATACAAAGCCAGAATATCAAAATTTAAAGGCATTTAAATGTCTATGCTTTCCTTATACTTGACCATATAACTCTCATAAACTAAATTTTAGGTCCACACCTTGTACCTTCTTAAGGTATGCCACAAAACCAAAGGGATATAAGTGTCTTGACAGTAATGGGAAAATATACATTAGCAGACATGTTGTATTTAACGAATGTGTGTTTCCTTATTCTGATGCAAGAATAAAGACAACCAAGAAAGTTTATAATCCAAGAGTTTTACTACCTCCAATACCTTTATACTCAAGTGACCGGAGCCATGAAGGAACTGAAGCAAATTCAGAAAACTGTAATCCACAACACACTTTGTTCACTGAAACAGGTCAGGCAGAGTTCTCTGAAACCACTGATCAATCTCCCAACACTGCATCAAATCAAATACAAAATATTGATCAACAACAAGAATCATATAATATTGCAGAAAGTGGTACTGAATCATCTCACAGTGAACCACATATCAGAGGTGCATATCTTATGATTACCAGGGCAAAGAGTGGAATATTCAAGCCTAAAGCATACACTGTCACTACTATGTCTACAGCATCAGAAGAACCAGCTACATTTAATCAAGCCATTAAAGATAGAATCTGGAAAGCTTCTATGGATAGTGAATATAGTGCACTCATGAGAAACAAGACATGGAGTCTTGTTCCACCACCAGAAGATAAAAACATAGTGGGTTGCAAATGGACATATAAACTTAAAAGGAATCCAGTTGGATCCATTTCAAAATACAAGGCCAGACTGGTAGCAAAAGGCTACACTCAACAATAGGGGTTTGACTTTAGTGAAACATTTTCTTTAGTGGTAAAGCCAACGACTATTAGGATCATACTTACACTGGCTCTACACAAAAACTGAAGAATAAGACAACTTGATGTCAATAATGCCTTTTTAAATGGTGATCTGAGTGAAGAGATTTACATGGAGCAACCTCTAGGATATGAGCAAGATAAAAACTATGTCTGTAGGTTAAACAATGCCATATATGGCCTAAATTAGGCACCCAGAGTATGGTCTGATAAGTTGAAAATCACATTGTCCAAATTGAATTTTCAGCCTACCAGATCAGATAATTCTCTATTTGTTAAGAGAAGTACAGATATCACTGTTTACATTCTAATTTATGTTGATGATTTAATTGTTACAGGTAATGATGAAGCAGAAGTTAGCAACATTATCCAATATTTGGACAAATAATTTTCAATTAAAGACCTTGGGGATCTGAATTATTTCCTGGGTATTGAAGTGACAAGATCAGACTCAGAAATTTTTTGAGTCAAAGGAAATATATTACAGATCTTCTAGTCAAAGCAAAGATGAATGAAGCTAACCATCTGCCTACACCTATGATCACCAATCAAATTTCTTCAAAAATAGAGGAGAATCTATATTAAATGATAAACAGTAAGAAGCATTATTGGTGCACTACAATATAAAACCATAACAAGACCAAATATTTCTTTTAGTATTAATAAAGTGGATCAATTTATGCAGAATCCCCTTGATGAGCACTGGAAGGCAGTCTAGAGAATTCTGAGATATCTCAAAGGGACAACAAATTATGGCTTAACAGTAAAAGCATGCAACACTCTTAACATGACAAGTTATGCAGATGTAGACTGGGCAAGTGATCCAGATGATAGAAGGTCAACAACAGGTTTCTGTATATACATGAGAGACAATCTAATATCGTGGTGTTCAAAGAAACAACCTACAGTGTCCAGATCCAGTACAAAGGCCGAATATAGAAGCATTGCTGCTGCAACTGCAGAGATCATGTAGATAAATTCCTTACTGGGTGAACAAAAAGTTGACGCTAATGTCAAACCGATCATATGGTGCGACAATCTAAGTGTTGTGTCACTAACTGCAAATCATATACTTCATGCTGGAACCAAGCACATAGAAATAGACTTATACTTCGTGCGTGAGCAAGTATTAAAGGAAAAGTTGCAAATAAACCATGTACCTTCAGCTTACTAGCGTGTAGATATCTTAACTAAAGCTTTGTCAACTAAATTTTTTACCAGACTGAGGTCATATCTAAAGATTCAAGAAAAAGGCAATCACTTGTATTCCAGCTAACATGTCTCCAGTCTTTTGTCAATCTCGTTGCTGCTACCATGTATTAAAGGCATCATCTTTATTCCTTGTTCCCATCATTCTACTATCACAGTGTTCAAGTCTACCATAAAACTCGCTCAAATCTTCACTTTCAAGGAAATAATGAAGACCAGAAGTTTATGTGACCAAATCAACTTCAGATCTTAAATTAACCTCAGATCTGACATTAAGATCTGAAGTCGACACTTGCTGAAGAGCCAATACTTGCAAAAGCCATATTCACTTCACAAGTGTTTCTACTCTAGTAAGATTTCTAAGATTTTAAGATTTTGTCGCTGATTTTGGAAGATTTGAAGACATTATTTGGTCGCTCTAACCCTAGATCGGTTTGAGGGGGTGTTAAGAGAAGTAATGTGAGCGAGAGATAATAAAGTGGCGAAGCTTTTATGGAACCGCATTATATTCAAGAATGATCACAACCATCCATTCAAATCGAACGGCTTAAACAATCAGCATCATTATAAAAGAGATAATGGATTGGGCCTTCAGGGAACTCAACCCATTAGCATATAACTCTGTACATATATGTGTACAATGTATCTGATATAATTTTTAGTATCAAATATCATTCATATTTCTTTTGTACAAATTACGATAGGCATTCAATTGAATAAATTTCTCTTTTCAGTTCAAATATCAGAATTCTATTTGTAACTAATAATATAGTATTTAGTAATTTATAGAATGTCAAAAATAATTAATATTTTGTTTCATTTAAAGTGATGTTAATATAACCGGTACGAAATGCAAGTCTATTGGAATGTCCGAAAAAAAACGTGTGTTAACTTGTATTTGTTCCTACTTAGTATAAGTAAACACGCATAAAAAATAGAATTAAATCTATCGTCGATGCCTTAGTTTAGAAATTTATAAGATAGTTTGGTTTAGAAATTAAACATGGAAGGTAGACGGGGACATAGAGTATCAAGTTATTAATGTTTGAAGAGTGAACAAAACGTGGGCAAGAAAGAATGACTAAAATACCATTTCCTAGTTTTATCTTATTTTCAAAAAAGGGTATATTTATTAATTTGAAAACTTCAACAAAGAAAAGCTCATGTCATAGTGAATGTTATAGGTGATCATATATCTGGTTTGAGGTTTATTTAATGATGATAATAATAATAATAATAATAATAATAATAATAATAATAATAGAGATCGTAATCATTGAAGCATGCAAGAGTACAGTAGAGTAGAGAGGATAAAATGTGGAAAAGATGCAGTTAAGCCGCCAACTAGCATTGGTACAAAGACACGCGGCATACATTCCTACACATTCAAAAGAGTTCTATAATTGTCTGTTTCAGTCATCAGTCTACATTTACAATTTCTTTGTTAAAAAAATTAATATAAAGATTAGCAGAATCTGAAAGGTTACACTATATCACTAAAAGTTCTATCACCAAACAGAAGGTGAGTCATCGGCTACAATAGTCCAACGTCTGACAAATAAGTCGGGCGATATGATAGGGAAAAGTTAGAACACATGTGTTACATGTTTCAATAATTAATCGTTTGTGGGGTAGAAATGTTGTGACGGATTCTAACTCAACACCACTCAAATTAAAACCCTAAAAGCACAAACGAGATAGGGTAAGAAGGGTAAAAACAACCGATCAATATTTCAATTCCAATTTCAATCCAATCCAAGATCAATCACAGTCACCATACAAACAATATAATATAAGAGCAATAACGAAAAATAAATCACACATCGATTTACAGTGGTTTCACAAATGTTGTGTTAGTGTAAATCCAATTTAAGAGAAATCTTTTATTAATATTGATGAAAAGAGTACAAAGATTGATTACAATGATCAAAATTATAATAGAATTGATTTGTGAAGAAGAGAATTGAAGAAAATTTTGTTTTGATAAACCTTAATTAGTGGAGCTTAAAACCCTTGTAGTCCTTTCTGTTGCCTACAAATCTAGACCTAGAAAATAGCTTATATAGGAGAATAGGAAACCTAGGAAAAATTCCAAAATTTCCCCTTCAAATATCACAAATCTTCATGTCAAGCCTAGACCAAAAAACTGACAGAAGTCGCCATAGACATCTGCCATAAAGTGATAGACGTATGTCCAAAGTCTTGGAAATTTTTTTCCAGAGACATCTATCCAAAGTGACAGACATCTGTCCTTGTCTTCAGGAAAAATCTGCTGCAGACTCAGACGTTTAACCATATCCTCAGGCGTTTGTCCAAAGTCTTTGGAACAGATTTGCTGAAGCCTCAGACGTCCATCCATAATGACAGATGTCTATCACTGTTGCTCCAGCACCACTCCACCTTATTCGCCATAACTTGAACCTTCGAACTCCGATTTGCGAATCGTTTTCTCCGTCACCAAGCTAGTTACAACCCCTTCAATTCTCTATATAGTGTCACTAAAACTTAACATTCCACCTCGACACTATGTCCATCTCCAACTCCAACTCCAATGGTACCGTACCATTAACAACAATCGACAGCTCCAACTATCACTTCTTTTACCTTCAACCAAACATGATGCTTTTCCAATGAGCTCCGGTAAAGGCACCGCCCATTGGGAAAAGCCCTGGCCCGCTAATGAAGTGTTGAAAACATCTAAAATCATAAACCGTCTCACTAAAGACTATAATGCTATGGAGTTTAAACTAGCACTCACCAAGAAGATAGAACCACAATCTCCCGTTGATACTCTTCCTCATCCATAACCAAGCTTCGCCCTCAATTGTGCCACCCCGTGGCACCTAGTACTTCTCTAAGAAAATCATGTTCGAGCAATGCTCGAACTTCCTAACCGAAAAAGCCTTAGTGAACATATCCATCGCGTTATCCTTTGTGTGCACTTTCCTAAAATATACTTGCTTATCCTCATCCATGGCTACTAGAAATGACTCTCTCACTTCAATATTCTTAGTGCGTGAGCTAAATGCCAAATTCCCTGCCAATTGAATAGCATCCTGGCTATCACATCGAACATCTATGTTATCATGCTCGAATCCCAAATCACACAATAATCGCTTCAAATAAAGTGCCTCCTTTGTCGTCTCCACCGCGACTGTCAACTCTATCACCGTAGTGGATAAAGCAACTACGGTCTGCAACCTCAATCTTCAACTTACGATTACACCCCCAAGTGTGAAAATATATCCGAAAGTTGATTTTCATCGATCCTTATCACCGTCGTAGTCTGAATAACAATAACTAACCAACTTGCAATACATTATATCACTACAGCCAAAAACAAGACCATGCGATGATGTGCCTCTAAGGTATCTCAATATAAGCTTTACAGTTTTCCAATACGATTTCCCCAGATTAGCCATATACTGATTGACCATCTTGACGGCATTTGCAATATCAGGCCTTGTACACACCATAGCATACATTATACTTCCAACTACACTAGCATATGTCATCTTCGCCATATAAGCCTTGTCTTTTTCCAAGATGGGTGATCCCTCACTCGAAAGCTTCATATGCAAAGGTAAAGGTGTATTTGACGCCTTTGTATTTTCCATGCTAAATCGGCAAAGCACTTTCTCTATGCACTATTTTTGAGTTAGTTTCAACTCAAAACGCTTTCAATCCCTTTCTATTTCTATGCCCAATATCCTCCTTGCTTCTCCAAGATCCTTCATTTTGAACTTCGATTTCAAATTCAGTCTTAACTTGTCGATTTCATTCTTATCTTTAGAAGCAATGAGAATGTCGTCCACATACAAGAGTAAATAGACCCAACAATCCTTTTTTAAGCTTCTTGAAATATACACAAGCATCTTTAATGCTTCTATCAAAACCATTTTCAAGCATAAAATGATCAAATCTCTTGTACCATTGTCTAGGTAATTGCTTCAAACCATATAGTGATTTCTTTAACTTGCAAACCAAATTTAACTTACCATCTACTACATACCCTTGTGGTTACTCCATGTAAATGTTTTCATCCAAGTCACCATGCAAGTAGGAAGTTTTCACATCAAGTTGCTCCAACTCCAAGTCATGAATAACAATTATAGGAAGTAATATCTGGATAGAAGTATGGCACATAACCGGTGCGAATATCTGATCATACTCCTTCCCCTTCATTTATGCAAACTCCTTAGCCACTAGCCTAGCTTTGTATCTTCCATCGTTCTTCACCTTTTATATCCATTTGCACCCAATAGCACGGTTTCCTTTAAAAAGTGAAATGAAATTTCAAATTTGATTCTTCAACAATGATTGCATCTCTTCCTCCATGGCACAAATCCACTTCGAGCTATCACTTCAGTCCATGACGTCATCAAGGTCCATCGGCTCATCTTGGACTACATGAAGAGCATAATCCAAATTATCACAAAGTTAAGATAGTTCCCATCACCATATCTTTCGGGTGACCTTAAAGTATGACGACCAACCCGACCTGCAATACCGTCACCCAAACTCCCTTCGGCTCCACCTTGAACCGAATCTTCTCTAGAATCATGCACATCACCAACACTACTAAAGGAATCCTGTGGACTATGTGATGTTACATCAACCGCTACCTCCTCGCAAGCATCTCTAACCACTCTAGTCTCTCTACTCTGTGGACAAAATGTGGGAATCACTTCCTTCTCCTTTGATTCTCCAAGAACCAAATCTGAAACACCCGATAAGCTCTCATTCTCCTTGAACATCGTCGACACATCAAAAGTAACATGACGAGAATTCACTACCTTCTTTATTTCCGAATTCCAAATCCGATAATCTTTCACTCCATCCGTATAACCAAGCAAAATCCCCTTGAAAGCTCTAGGTTCAAGCTTATCATTTTTCGGATCATGCACATAAACCGGACTACCAAACACACGAATATAACTTAAATCAATGCTCTTTCCCTTCCACACTTCCTCCGAAATTTTGTTACCGATAGCCGACCATCGAATTCGATTAATAATATGCACTGCGGTTGACAAAGATTTGGCCTAAAATCCCTTAGCTAAACCCAATGTCAATCTCAAGCATCGAGCTTTCTCTAGTAGAGCACGGTTCATCCTCTTCGCAACACCATTTGACTGCGGATCTCTCACTGTAGTAAAATGCCTTCGAATACCATGATGCTTGCAAAACTCCAAGCATTCTTCGAAACCATACTCTCCACCATTGTCGGACCTTAGAACATTCGAAGACTTGACACTCTCATTCTCAATAATTGATTTCTATGCTTTGAACTTTACAAATGCCTCCGACTTGGTATTCATTACATACACCCATATTTTGTAAGAAAAGTCATCTATAAAAGAAATATAATAGCGAGCTCCACCCAAAGAAGCTATAGGTGCCGGTCTCCAAACATCCATGTGAACATACTCAAGAACCCTTCTCGAATCAGGTTTTCCCGCACCAAATGAAACTTTAGTTTTCTTCCCCGTGACACATTCCTTGCAAAACTGTAGTTTGTTGAAACTCTCACCATCGATCATTTCCCTCTTCCAAAGAATATCCAAACTCCTCTATGAGACATGACCTAATCTCAAATGCCACAACCAGTCGCATCCAAGCTACGAGAACTATCAACTGCTATACAAGTTTCACCTTTTATTGTCACTCCTTGAAGGAAATAAATACCCTGAATTCTAACACCCTTCATCACCATAAGCTCACCCTTCAAGACCCGCAAGCTATCATTCTCAATAGTGATCTTACAACCTAAAGAATCCAACTGCCCCAAAGAGATAAGAGACTTTCGAAGTCCCGGAACATAGCATACATTAGTGAGAGTACGAACCACTCCGTCAAACTTATGAATTTGCATGGAACCAATGCCTTTCGACTTATAAATAGCACCATTTTCCATAACAATTGAATTTCCTTCTTTGTCGATATAAGAAGAAGAAAAAATTCATATTTGGAGTCATATAATAAGACGCACCTGAATCGAGCACCCATTGGCTACCTGAAACATCCGATGCTACCGTCGACAACACATCTACATCTCCCTCACCTACTCCACTCTCTATTGCTACTGATAAAGATACTACTTCCTTTTTTGCCTTCTTCTTGTCCGGACATTCATTCTTCCAATGACCGGTCTTCTTATAAATATAGCACATATATTTTCTTTCATTCGACTTTCCTCTCCAATCGGGGTTCCTTGATTTAGAACGCCGTCGGTTCTCCTTCTTCGTATACCACTCCTTCTCCACTACTAAACCGTGACCACTACTAGCACCACCACTTCTATCGCCTAACTCCTTTATTTTATCTTGCAACTTCTTTCTACGAAGATCTGTATTGATATCATCAAGATTCAATATATCCCGGCTATAGATTAAATTATTTGAGAAACCTGTATAGCGGTCCGACAATTAATACAACAATATCATCGCCTTTTGTTCCTCCTCGATCTTTAAATATACCGCCTTCATCTTCATTAGCAAATCATCAAAAGTATTCAAGTGCGCCTTTAGCGAAGTATCTTCCTTCATTTTATAGGTGAAGAACGTTCGCAATAAGATCAAGCGATTAGTTAGTGACTTCTTCATATACAACTCCTCCAACTTGTCTAAAATACCCTTAGCGGTAGTATCACCACTAATTTCAAAAATAACATTCTCTTCCATCGAAAGTTGAAGTTTAGTGAATACTCACTCTTCCATTTCCTCTCCCTCAACATCCGAGATGTCTGCGGTCAACAAATGTGTATCAAACACTACCCAATGCACCTGATTCCTCCTTAGAACTGCTTTAATCTTCCATTGCCATTTTACAAAATCATTATCGTCATTCCACTTTTTTATTACCAATCGTGATCCTGAAGCTGAATACGAGCCACGTACATAAGGCGTACTCCACTTGGATTACCCATTGAGGAACTACTTGAGGTATTATCTGATTTCGACATTACTACAACCACCTACCAACACTAATGCTCTGATATCAAATGTTATGATGGATTCTAACTCGAGAGCACTCAAATCAAAAACCCAAAAGCAAAGTGGAAGACGAGATCATGGTAAGAAGTGTGAAAACAACAGATCAAAATCTCAATTCCAATTTCAATCCAATCTGAGACCAATCAAAATCACCATACAAGCAATATAATATAAGAGCAATAACGAAATATAAATCACACGCCGATTTATAGTGGTTCCAATGACATTGTGTTAGTGTACATCCACTTTAAGAGAGAGCTTTTATTAATATTGATGAAAAGAGTACAGAGATTGATTACAATGATCAAAATTCTAATAGAATTGATTTGTGGAGAAGAGAATTGAATAAAATTAGGTTTTGATAAACCCTAATTAGTAGAGGCTAAAACTCTTGCACTCGCTTCCTCTTGCCTACAAATCTGGATCTAGTAAATAGCTTTTATAGGAGAATAGGAAACCTAGGCAAAGTTCCAAAATTGTCCCTTTAAATATCAAAAATCTTCACGTCAAGCCTAAACCAAAAATCTAGTAGAAGTTGTTATAGAAGTCTGTCACAATGTGATAGACGTCTGTCCAAAGTCTTGGGAAAATTTTTCCTGAGACATCAGACGTCTGTCCAGAGTGACAGACGTCTTTCTTTACACTCTGGAAAAATCTGTTACAGACTCAGACGTATGACCATATCCTTAGAAGTCTATTCAAAGCCTCTATAACAGATTTTCTGAAGCCTCAGATGTCTGTCTATAATGATAGACGTCTGTCACTGTTGCTCCAGCACCACTCTATCTTATTCTTCATAACTTCCACCTTCGAGCACTGATTTGCGAACCATTTTCTCCATCACCACGCTACTTCCAACCCTTCAATTCTTTATATTATATCGCTAAAATTTAACAAGAAAGAAACTAGACAGAAATCTAATGAAGTAAACCGTTAAATTTTGGTGATAAAAATTCAAATAGAAGGAAACATATATGTAAAAAGGAAAGTAATCACGTGTATTTATTATGGAAATGCATAAATTATTGGATTGCATCTCTATTAGATGGAAAGGAAATAAATGCATGCTTACGTTATGAAATAATATATATGCAAAAGGAAATGCATATTATTTCTTTCTTGGTAATCACATTGCTTTGGGATTATTTTCGTCCATCTTTGCTAATTAAAGGAATGAGTGAATTACTTGCTATGTTTGCATCATTTGTTACCATTGTAATTTGCCTCCATTATCTTCTTACCATATTTTGATAATATAATCGACAGCTCTCATGAATTTGCACTAGCTATATATTAAGGGTAGACTTCATTGTAAACTCATTTTGGCATTCAGCCAGCGATCCACATGTAGAGTGTTTCTTCTTGTTAACCATAAATTAGGGATTTGGTATGTAAACGCTTACCATGTAATCTCTTGTAACTCTCTTATGTGTAATTAAATTTCTCTCATTTTCACTGGACGTACACTATCTTGATGATAGTGGAACCGGTATAAATATTATGCATCTCCTATTCTTCTTTATAGTTATTTACTATTTATTTGGAGTAATAGAATAATTGTTGTTAGATGGAGTGATGTTCAAATTGGCAAATATAGACCTTGTTTATTGTTTTCCGCATTTGTGCAATTTTTTGCACAATAGATTGCTATCGGAGCAAGGTGGTTTGTTTAAAGTTGTGCATCAATGGCATTCAGGAAGAACGATAGATCCGGTGTTAATTATGCTATTACTTATTTGGATGGAAAAGGAGATTTTTTGCAATATGGAAGATAAAGATGGAGGAGATTATGTTGAGAGAGAAGAGCGTTCTAGTCTTAGAATTTTAGTGATAAGGAGTTTAGTGTGTTGAAGGAACATCTGGATTTGGGAACCTATATATACTTCATGGCTCAATGTTGATGTGTAAGTCTTATATTGATTTCCATGGGAAATTTGAGAGATTGCAAAAGGAGATTTCATTTTATTTTGGTACACCATATTTGTAGTCCACTTGGTTCTTCCAGTATTGAAAATGGTGCTCATAATAGTGAAGAGTTCAGTTGATGTAGTTGATTTTGGTGATGGATTTGGTGCCGTTGAGGCTTGTTAACTTGTGATGTCGTCTTAGAGAGTTCCGTTCATAGAGCTGAGTTTTGACGGATTTGTGCCATTGAGGTAAAACATCGATTTTGTGATGCATCTTAAAGGAGTTATGCAAATCATTTGTGGACTTTGGGGACATGGTGAAATTGCTAGCTAGCTTTAGATTTGTTGATATGTATATTGGTGCATTCAAATGTGCCTTGAACTTGGTTCCTTTTTTTCCTCAGGGACTTGTAGTGCCACATGATGGAATGTAGAAGGAGAGAGATATGTCTTGCATATAGAGATTTGGATTAGCCTTTTTATGTCCATTGGCTTTCGTTTTTCGACTCTATATTTGGATTGGTGATTGAGAGAATATTTTGACCTTGGTGTCATTGAGATTATTTTGGCATCTACTTTCTGTTAATTTTGGATATTTGCAATATTTTATTGATGGGCGAGGACATTGTTTGAGCTCGTTAGCAACATGTGATGGGGGATGGCCTTACCGAAACCCATTGGGTAAGTATTCATTTTTTGGGTTTTGTCTCGTTAAGAGATTTTGGTTGAAGGTGCAGTTCATTTTTTAAAGAGTTTTATGTTGAAAAGAGAGTTTGAATCAAGGTGGGGTATTGGAGATATGTGATTTTACATCAAGGTAGAGTGTTAAATTTTGGTGATACAAAATCACAAATAGAAGGAAACAAATATGCAAAAAGGCAAGTAATCACGTGTGTTTATTAAGGAAATGCATAAATTGTTGGATTGCTTTTCCATTATATGGCAAGGAAATAAATGCACGCTCACGTCATGGAATAATATATATGCAAAAGGATATGGATATTATTTCTTTCTCGGTAATCGCATTGCTTTGAGATTATTTTCTTCCATCTTTGCTAATTAAAGGAATGAGTGAATTACTTGCTATATTTGCATCATTTGATACCATTTTAATTTTCCTCCATTATCTTATTACCATATTTTGGTAATATAATCGAAGAATCTCATGAATTTTCATTGTCTACATATTGAGGGTAGACTTCATTGTAAACTCATCTTGGCATTCAGTCAGCGATCCCTAAATAGAGTATCTATTTTTGTTATCCCTAAATTAAGGCTTTGGTATGTGAATTCTTACCTTTTAATCTTTTGTAACTCTCTCATGTGTAATAAAATTTCTCTCCTTTGGACTGGACGTGCACTATCTTGATGATAGTGGAACCAGTATAAATATTGTGTGTCTCCTATTCTTCTTTATAGTTATTTACTATTTATTTTGAGTAATAGAATAGCTATCGCCAGACTGAGTGATGTTCAAATTGGCAAATCTAGATCTTGTTTATTATTTTTCAGCATTTGTGTAATTTTTGCGCAATAGATTGTTATCGAGGCAAGGCGGTTTGTTTAAATTTTTGCATCAATGGCATCTAAAAAATGGTAAATCTGGTGCTAATTATGATATTACTCATTTGGATGGTAACGACCCAGAATTTCTGTCAATTAAAATTATATATTTAATTAATTTTAAATATTAATAAGTCAGATTTATAAGTCGAATAATTTATTTTTCGAATATCTGGATTTAATTGGGTAATTTAATTGATAATTTAATTGATAATTTAATAATTGAAATTCTAGAAATAATTGAATATTTGATTTAATGTGATTAAAAATGATTTGAAAAGTTATATTAAATCATATTGAAGTTAGAACAATGTTAATGAACTTTTAAAATTGAATTAAAAGTTGATTTGTGAAAATTGAATATTTTAATATTTAATCGACTAGTGAAAATAGCCATTTTTCAAACAGCCTCAGATTCCGACGAAACCAGTTTCATCGGATTCATAATGTTATATTATTGTAAGGTTTCAAATTTCGTGTCAATTGGATTTACCATTTGTCCGGGGCAAGCCAAAACGCATAGAAATTGGTTTAATCGATTTAATTTAAATTTAATCGTTTATTGTCATAACTCGCATAGATGATCGAATTGGCCTTCGAAACCTATTCCATTGTGTCCGGAACGTGGGTCAAACCCTAGAAACGCCGGTCACTGCGCGAGATTTGGAGTTCGAAAAATTGAAGATGAATAGTGTTCGTCGGTTTTTTATAAAAGGACCCTTATTCTCATTTTTTTGCAAAACCCTAGAAAGAAACCCTGGCCGCCACTTTCAGCATGAATGGCCGAAATTGTTCCACTCTTCCTTCGTTAATTTCTTCAAATCCGTGCAATGATTCAACAAGCTTCCAACTACATAAATGAAGGTCACAACGAGGCTTCGATTCCATACGGGTGTGATCGAAAATAGTCGCTTAAATCGATGGGAATTTGTCTTTGAAGGGGTGCGCTTGGGCACGGTTTTTGAGAAGCCTAGGGGGGCCGAGTGTAGCCGGTCTTCGGCCATTGGTGGAGTTGGTGGCGTGCTTCGTCGTGGTGCTCTCTAATCAACTTCTCGTCGACGATGGTGGCCGCGATATCTAACCCTAGGTTGCGGCATGTCGGGTTCACGGTCGCGTGAACGACCTGGAGAAGAAGAAGCAAAGTAACGCACGTGTGGCCCAGATCCATTTTCGAAAATCAACGGCCGTGATTGCAAGGTTTTTTAAGAAAAAGGAATTGTATATTAGATTATATAAAAATTTGTATAAACTTCTAAAAATCATAACTTATTCATACGAGGTTGAAAACTGACGAAACAAATTGCGTTGCAATCGTTTTGTCGAGCACTACGCATTGGAGCTTGTTTGGAGTCGTTTGGAGCTAGTGAAAATTTTGGGTAAAATTAAACGCACGTTTAATTTTATTCGAAATAAAACGCTAAAACTGTTATCGGAAACTCAAGGTGAGAACTTCTCACTCAATCGAATTAGTTTCGATTTAAATTTTACATAGTTAAATTTAAAACTGCTTGATTGTGTGATTGGACGATAATTATTATCTGTTGTATTGAAATAGACCCTATATGCCGTATATTAAGTGGAGGTTATTTATTAAAAACATATACCGCGATAATTCCAACTTGTATGGAATTGGTATTATATATGTATTTGGAGTTGATTTCCCGCATTATATAGCGGATGAGACCCTACTACGCCGCATAATAGCGGATAGTATTTTATAAATCCCATATACCGCGATATTTCGTCTTGAAGCGAAATTGGTATTATGCTAACATCTTTGGATGCAGAGAAACAGGTTGGAGGGATCCAACTGGATTCCTCAAACATTTGAATTAGATTCTATGTTGTGTGTTGATTTATTTATAATCTGCGTGATTCTCTTTGTGATTGAAATCGTTAAAGGCTAAATTTTAGCCGAATATATTTTTGGTATCGTTAGATGCCGAAATTATATGAAATTGGATTTTTGAAAATTTAAGTTGAGGATTCATAATAAATTTTAATTTTTAAATTGATTCATTTTAAATAAATAAACGTTAAAAATTTTGTGTTATAAAAATTATGATTTTGTGAAATATAACCGAAATGTGATTTTTAGTTGATTAATTTATAAAATGGTTTAAATTGGGATTTTTGAATTATTATAAATGATTTATATAAAAGATTTATAAAATTGATATTTATAAACTAAAATATCGGAATTATAAAACGGGTTTTTATAAGTATTAAAATGGAATATAAATGGATTTCATAAGTGGATGAAATCTATAGATTTAGAAATTGTGAAGTTATAAAATGAATAGATTTTGTAAAATACAATATTTTAAGTAATTAACTTATAAATTGGATTTTGGCTCATAAATGAGATATGGATAGTAATTTGTTAATAAAGTGATTTTATAAGTTGAAGTAGTTATAAAGTGTAAATGGAAATTGTAAACGTTGTTATATAAATCCAAAATCGACTTATTTTAATAATTTTAATTATTATAGCTTATTAAAGGAGATATATCCACGATTTCGGGACAGTGGATAATCCTTTAAATAAATATGTAGAAATTGAATTTGGTTAACGAAGTATATTCACGATTTTGGACGGTGAATAATATATTAAAGAAATACTTTAGGAAAGTGATATGTTAAATAGAATTAAAACGGTTTAAAAATGTGTTAAGTATCGAAACCATAGATTTCAACATTTATTGTTGAAATAGACGTTTTTGAGAAATAGAAGGAAATGGTGGACTATAACACTGTTGTTATAGTAAATGATTTCCGAAAGGAAATATTTTGTATAGTATGTGATTTATATATCTATTTTAAGTTCAAATCCCTATACTAATGATTTTGGGTAGTCGTAACGATGTTTTACGCAACATTCGTTTTGACTCAAATAAATGTGTTTAAGAGAATGTTTTCCTTAAAGAATAAATTATATACTTAATTGTGATTTAAGTATGTTGAATATTTTCCAAGTGTTGAAAATAAATAGGTTTGTGAATTACTTATTATTAAATAAGTATGGAAATGTTTTTCCAATATGAAGTGAATGTTCTGAGATTTTATCTTTTAAAGATGAATTGAAAATGAATATTAGAAAGCGATTTAAAAATTGTATATTCATAGATATTTTGGAAATGTAAATTCACTATGGAATTTATAAAAGAAAGGGAAATTTGTTTAAAAATAAATATTGATTTATTTTGAAGTGTGGAAATAAATTTACGGATTTGGAACGTAAGTTTAAAATGAATCGGTAAGGATTTATTTGATTGATTTAAATGAATCATTTTAAATGGAAAATGGATAAATATTTGAAAGTGTTTCCGTTTAAGGAAATTGATTTGAAATTTGTTTTCAAAGATTGAAAGGTGGAAAATGATTTGAAAATTTGTTTTCAAATGGTTGAAGGGTGGAAATTATATATTGTAAAGATATTTTTGAAAATAAATAATTTGGGAAATTATTTGAAATCAGGTTATGTTGTGAATATTGATTGATAGTTAAATAATTGACTATCAATATTGACTCTTGAATGGCTATTTGTTGAGAATTGGTTGAAATTGAATGCTACACTTATTTTTAAATTATTGCGCTCATTATTGGGATTACCCATTCGAAATAGTGATACGACGTAATGGATAGCATTGAAGGCGGGTGGTGAAGACCGGGTATTTGTGAAAACGATAGGATGACCTATCGATTGTCTCTGCACCGTTAGCTACGGTATGGAGATTTCCTTTGTGATGGGAAATTCGATCGAGGTTGTTAATACCCAGATTGCAAGGGCTTCTTTTGAAGTGCCTTTATTCTGTTCGAAGCCGGAACAGACTTGGATGGTTACGTGTGTGACATTACATTTTGAGATATAAAGCAGATTTCTTTCAAATACATCTCTATTGGTGGCGTAGGATTTATTCTCTTAGCTTAACACCATTCTCTGAGACGTACGAGCTCAAAGGTTTTGTCGTTGAAGGTTATCAACAATATTTTCCCAATTTGGTAATGTGGCATGCTGAGTGTTGTTGTGTGATGATTATTTATTGATCATTTATTGATCAAAGCATGGATTTGTGGACGATACTTCGTCAGACTTCACACCCCGGAAATGGTTGAAACAGGAATATGCGGCAAGGTTATGAGGGTCACGCCCTTTAGGGTATGTCATTTCCTTCTGGAAAAGGGTGGTGTCAGGTATGGAGCCCTGATGCTTAACCTATGTGGTTGCTCCAATCTCATTTTTCTGTATGGTTGTTGCTTGGTGATCGAGGGCCCTCGGCTAAAGGTCCCAAAGGACCGGGGGGTGGCATATTCGTGTAGTAGTTACCTAGATACAAAGGTAACCCGACCTTGTGTTGGCAGAGAGCTGGTTAAGTTCTCGGGACGTCCCGCCAGAGGCGATTCCATGTGGCAGTAGGAAGTTCCTTAGCCTGACCATTTGTTGAAAATCCGAAGAAACAATACCTGCCTCCTCAGGAGGTAGATATAGCAGGCATAATATAATGGTACCTATGCTGGCTAAGATTTATATTCTATTTTCGAAATGTTTTCATCACTATGCACTAATAATAATATCAAAATTGATTTGTTTTGCGTAGTAAGCATCTTTGACTATCATAAGGAGAAATCTCCTCCAATTCTGCGTTTGCATTGTGTGTGTGCGGGGAGGCCTTAAGGTAGTTTCATTTTCCAAAAGCATTGCAGATATTTTCCACTTCCCTTGTTGTTGTTGTTTTAAAAGATAAATAACTGTATTGAGTTCTCACACCAGTCCCATGACTGACCTGGAGTTTATTGTTCTCTTCCTAAACTCTGGGTGCCCATAATTTTCCACACGGGCAGTCTAGAGTCAGGTTATTATGTCATTTTGGATTCAGGAGTGATTTGGAGCTCAAGTGGCAAGTTGAATAGCGAGACGTATTACTTGTATATGATATTATCTTTCCTCTGTAAATTCACTTGTAAGGACATGTTTGTACAGCTGTCAATTGTCCTGTTGTGTTGTATATTGTTGTTGTGTACCTTGATGATAATGTAATGTAATAACTGAGATAGTTCTTTGTTTTTAAGACTATTCATTTATCTATTATATGTTGTTCCGCTGCGATATGTGAGATTCTGATATTGTTTCTATTCTGTTTTCTTACTTCTTCTATCTTTTTCGTCTACCTCTTCTTTTAACCCTCATGGTTCGGTTTTCTGGCATTCGATTGCTCGGCATTTGATACAGTGGACGTATTGATGTCGATTTTCGGAAGTCGGAGAATCAGGTCATGACAATGTGGTATCAGGGCATTTGGTTAAGCGACAACCTTAGCTCTGTTGGGTATTACTCATTAGAGATAATGTAATAATAGATATGAGCGTGTATTTGTTAGTGAATATAAAATTGTTTTATATTGTACTGATTGGTTTGTTGAGTGGTATATGGATTCTGGTCGGTATAGTCTGTACAACTCTATCGATAGGGATCTCTAAACACTTGTTCAAAACAATTCGACACAATATTGTTTTAAAATAGGGTAAATGAAATAATTTTACCCAAAACTATTTTCGTAGATAAAGGAAATAATCTTTGTAAATTATTATAGTATATGGTTGCTTGATTATTAGGAAGTGATAATATTATTATCATTTGAGTAGAAATTTGAAATCGTAACTCCAAAAATTAAGAAATAAATTCACACACAAATGGAATTTATGAATATGAATTGTAAATGTGACTTGTAATTTGAAGTAAAAAAAATTCCAGAAAAGTGTTTGGAAATGTTTAGAAAAAAATTTGAAAATGATTTTCAAAGGTTTTGGGAGAAAATGTTTTGAAGGGATAAAAGCTCTAAACTCTTTCAGGTCACTGGAAAATAATTCCGATGATGATCGCGACATCATCGGTGTTCATTTTCGAGTTTCCAAAAGAGGAATTGCTGCCATATTGTTTTAAATTAAAGTTGTTTGGAAAATTTGGATTTGGTTTTGGAAATTCAAAAGATAATTTGAATTGATTTCAAAATTGGTTTTGAAAGGTTGAAAAGACTCTGGAATCCTATTTTAAATATTTATCGAATGGGTAAATGAGTTGGTAACTTATACAACTTGAATTTTGATAGGATAAATTTAACCTAAAGGATGGAGTTAAATGAAAGTAAATATAAGTGAATCAATTAAATAAAGTAAATTTAAAGAAAGGCCTGAGAGGCCAAGTGAAATGATCTTATATATATATAAGAAATGATTACTTAAAGGAATTTTATTAAGTTAAAAATAAATTTGGGTTAGTAACAAATGAATTGGAAGTGAGTTTGAATTATGAAAATAAAACCGAGGATGGATAAATAAATTTACAATTGCAAGTAAATGAAATTGAAATTGAATGTTGAATGAAGTTGGTTTTGGTACCAAAGTAAAATGAGTAAAGTGATAAATATAAACTTGAGTATATAAATGAAATTCAACTTGAAATGTTAAATGAATTAGAAATTGGATTAACGAATGGATTAAATGTTAATCAATCAAATGTAGATAAATTGAAATGAAATAATGGATGTAAATGTTAATTCATTAAAGCTAATTAAATGTGTTAAACCAAATTGAAGGTAAACAAAGTGAACATGAATGTTGAATGTAAAGTGAACAAATTCGGTTGTGTTGAATATACATTGGTTGTTATTTGATTATAAATTGGTTGTATATAAATTCATTGAGTGTTGATGAAATTGAGTTAGTGAAATTGAGAGCTAAAATAATTGAATTTGTAAATAAAACTAATTTAAAATAGTGATATGAATCAATTGTGAATGAAAGATAATTGATAAATTCAACATTCAAAAGGTAAATTGAATCCAAACAGAATTCAAAATGTAAATTGAATTCGAATGAAATTGATAATGCAATCTAGAATGAAAATGGATATATAACTTCAATAGTAAAGTAAAAATGGTATAATAAGTATATATTGAAAGTTTAGTAAAGGAATGTGCAAAATAAATTTGAAAGTTGTAATTGGATATTATGCTTAGCAGGATATACAGGAGTATTAAAGGAAATGGAATTGGGATTTTGATTTTGAAGATAAAATATTGAATTGCTCTACAAAAAGGTATGTATTTGAATTTCAGTATGAAATTTGATGATCTTCTTGTCTAGCCGCTTGGCTTTTCGTTTTCTTTTCGAAATTGGGGGCCCGTTGTGGCATTTTATAGTCGTACCGAGCTAGCCGCGCAAAGGAGGTTATGGCGAATTTTTTTTTTGAAAATTTAAGGCGTTAGAAAATTTTCGAAAAATTTTGGAAAAAAATTTGTGAAAACTAAGTTTAGATTTGAAGTAAAAGGTAAAACGATAATTGATTTTGAAAAGATAACTATATATGGATTTGAAAATATTAGTGAAGTTTTGTAAGAAGTTTAACTATTGAATTTTTGGAAAAGTTAAACACTTAGAGATTTGTAAATCAAATTTGAACGGTTTGTTTTGAAAAGTCAATGGATTCTGGAACTTTTTCTTACTTGGCAATTTCGAGGACGAAATTTTTTAAGGGGGAAGTTTGTAACGATCCAGAATTTCTGTCAATTAAAAATTATATATTTAATTAATTTTAAATATTAATAAGTCAAATTTATAAGTCGAATAATTTATTTTTCGAATATCTGGATTTAATTGGGTAATTTAATTGATAATTTAATAATTGAAATTCCAGAAATAATTGAATATTTGATTTAATGTGATTAAAAATGATTTAAAAAGTTATATTAAATCATATTGAAGTTAGAACAATGTTTGAGAACTTTTAAAATTGAATTAAAAGTTGATTTGTGAAAATTGAATATTAATATTTAATCGACTAGTGAAAATAGCCATTTTTCAAACAGACTCGGATTTCGACGAAACTAGTTTCATCGGATCCGTAATGTTATATTATTGTAAGGTTTCAAATTTTGTGTCAATCGGATTTACCGTTTGTCCGGGGCAAGCAAAAACGCATAGAAATTGGTTTGATCGATTTAATTTAAATTTGATTGTTTATTGCCGTAACTCGCACAGATGATCGAATTGGCCTTCGAAACCTATTCCATTTTTGTCCGGAACGTGGGTTAAACCTTAGAAACACCGGTCACCGCGCGAGATTTGGAGTTCGAAAAATTGAAGATGAATAGTGTTCATCGGTTTTCTATAAAATGACTCTTATTCTCATTTTTTTTGCAAAACCCTAGAAAGAAACCCCGGCTGCCACTTTCAGCATGAATGGCCGAAATTGTTCCACTCTTCCTTCGTTAATTTCTTCAAATCCGTGCAATGATTCAACAAGCTTCCAACTACATAAATGAAGGTCACAACGAGAGCTTTGATTCCATACGGGTGTGATCGAAAATAGTCGCTTAAATCGATGGGAATTTGTCTTTGAAGGGGTGCGCTTGGGCACGGTTTTCGAGAAGGCTGAGGGGGCCGAGTGTAGCCGGTCTTCGGCCATAGGTGGAGTTGGTGGCGTGCTTCGTCGTGGTGCTCTCTGATCAACTTCTCGTCGACGATGGTGGCCGCGATATCTAACCCTAGGTGGCGGCATGTTGGGTTCACGGTCGCGTGAACGACCTGGAGAAGAAGAAGCAAAGTAACGCATGTGCGGCCTAGATCCATTTTCAAAAATCAACGGCCGTGATTTCAAGGTTTTTAAAAATAAAAAGGAATTGTATATTAAATTATATAAAAATTTGTATAAAATTCTAAAAATCATAACTTGTTCATACGAGGTTGAAAACTGACGAAACAAATTGCGTTGTAATCGTTTGGTCGAGCACTACGCAATGGAGCTGGTTTGGAGTCGTTTGGAGCTAGTGAAAATTTCGGGTGAAATTAAACGCACGTTTAATTTTATTCGAAATAAAACGCTACAACTGTTATCGAAAACTGAAGGTGAGAACTTCTCACTCAATCGAATTAGTTTCGATTTAAATTGTACATTGTTAAATTTAAAATTGCTTGATTGTGTGATAGGATGATAATTATTATCTGTTATATTGAAATAGACCCTATACGCCGCATATTAAGCGAAGGTTATTTATTAAAAACATATACCGCGATAATTCCAACTTGTATGGAATTGGTATTATATATGTATTTGGAGTTGATTTCCCGCATTATATAGCGGATGAGACCCTACTGTGCCGCATAGTAGCGGATAGTATTTTATAAATCTCATATACCATGATATTTCGTCTTGAAGCGAAATTGGTATTGTGCTAACATCTTTGGATGCAGGGAAACAGGTTGGAGGGATCCAATTGGA
Source organism: Allium cepa (assembly GCA_030765085.1). Lineage (NCBI taxonomy): Eukaryota > Viridiplantae > Streptophyta > Magnoliopsida > Asparagales > Amaryllidaceae > Allium > Allium cepa. The sequence goes on from CM060941.1 coordinate 1,053,078,590, forward strand.
TTCCTCAAATATTTGAATTGGTTTCAATGTTGTGTGTTGATCTATTTATAATCTGCATGATTTTCTTCGTGGTTGAAATCGTTAAAGGCTAAATTTTAGCCGAATATATTTTTGGTATCGTTAGATGCCGAAATTAAATGAAATTGGATTTTTGAAAATTTAAGTTGAGGATTCATAATAAAATTTAATTTTGAAATTGATTCATTTTAAATAAATAAACGTTAAAAATTTTGTGTTATAAAAATTATGATTTTGTGAAATATAACCGAAATGTGAATTTTAGTTGATTAATTTATAAAATGGTTTAGATTGGGATTTTTGAATTATTATAAATGATTTGTATAAAAGATTTATAAAATTGATATTTGTAAACAAAATATTGGAATTATAAAACAGGTTTTTATAAGTATTAAAATGGAATATAAATGGATTTCATAAGTGGATGAAATCTATAGATTTATAAATTGTGAAGTTATAAAATGAATATATTTTGAAAAATAAAATATTTATAAGTAATTAACTTATAAATTGGATTTTGGCACGTAAATGAGATATGGATAGTAATTTGTTAATAAAGTGATTTTATAAGTTGAAGTAGCAATAAAGTGCAAATGGAAATTATAAACATTGTTTTATAAATCCGAAATCGACTTATTTTAATAAGTTTAATTATTATAGCTTATTAAAGGAGATATATCCATGATTTTGGGACAGTGGATAATCCTTTAAATAAAATATGTAGAAATTGAATTTGGTTAACGAAGTATATTCACGATTTTGGACGATGAATAATATATTAAAGAAATATTTTGGGAAAGTGATATGTTAAATAGAATTAAAACGATTTAAAAATGTGTTAAGTATCGAAACCATAGATTTTAACATTTATTGTTGAAATAGACGTTTTTGAGAAATAGAAGGAAATGGTGGACTATAACACTGTTGTGAATTACTTATTATTAAATAAGTATGGAAATGTTTTTCCAATATGAAGTGAATGTTCTGAGATTTTATCTTTTAAAGATGAATTGAAAATGAATATTAGAAATCGATTTAAAAATCGTATATTCATAGATATTTTGAAATGTAAATTCACTATGGAATTTATAAAAGAAAGGGAAATTTGTTTAAAAATAAATATTGATTTATTTTGAAGTGTGGAAATAAATTTACGGATTTGGAACGTAAGTTTAAAATGAATCGGTAAGGATTTATTTGATTGATTTAAATGAATCATTTTAAATGGAAAATGGATAAATATTTGAAAGTGTTTCTGTTTAAGGAAATTGATTTGAAATTTGTTTTCAAAGATTGAAAGGTGGAAAATGATTTGAAAATTTGTTTTCAAATGGTTGAAGGGTGGAAATTATATATTGTAAAGATATTTTTGAAAATAAATAATTTGGGAAATTATTTGAAATCAGGTTATGTTGTGAATATTGATTGATAGTTAAATAACTGACTATCAATATTGACTCTTGAATGGCTATTTGTTGAGAATTGGTTGAAATTGAATGCTACACTTATTTTTAAATTATTGCGCTCGTTATTCGGATTACCCATTCCGAATAGTGATACGACTTAATGGATAGCATTGAAGACCGGTGGTGAAGACCGGGTATTTGTGAAAACGATAGGATGACCTATCGATTGTCTTTGCACCTTTAGCTACGGTATGGAGATTTCCTTTGTGATGGGAAATTCGATCGGGATTGTGAATACCCGGATTGCAAGGGCTTCTTTTGAAGTGCCTTCGGTTCTGTTCGAACCCGGAATAGACTTGTATGGTTACGTGTCTGACATTATATTTTGAGATATAAAGCAGATTTCTTTCAGATACATCTCTGTTGGTGGCGGTGGATTTATTCTCTTAGCTTAACACCCTTCTTTTAGACGTACGAGCTCAAAGGTTTTGTCGTTGAAGGTTATCAGCAATATATTCCCAATTTGGTAATGTGGCATGCTGAGTGTTGCTGTGTGATGATTATTTATTGATCATTTGTTGATCAAAGCGTGGGTTTATGGACGAGACTTCGTCAGATTTCACACCCCGGAAATGGTCGAAACAGGAATATGCGGCAAGGTTATGAGGGTCGCGCCCTTTAGGGTATGTCATTTCCTTCTGGAAAAGGGTGGTGTCAAATATGAAGCCCTGATGCTTAACCTATATGGTTGCTCCAATCTCATTTTTCTGTGTGGTTGTTGCTTGGTGATCGAGGGCCTTCGGATAAAGGTCCCAAAGGACCGGGGGGTGCCATATTCGTGTAGTAGTCACCTAGTTACGAAGGTAACCCGACCTTGTGTTAGTAGAGAGCTGGTTAAGTTCTCGGGACGTCCCGCCAGAGGCGATCCCATGTGGCAGTAGGAAGTTTCTTAGCCTGACCATTTGTTGGAAATCCAAAGAAACAATACGAACCATTTGCGATTGCAATTGTATAACCTGCCTCCTCAGAAGGTAGCTATAGCAGGCATAATATAATGGTACCTATGCTGGCTAAGATTTATATTCTATTTTCAAAATGTTTTCATCACTATGCACTAATAATAATATCAAAAATGATTTGTTTTGCGTAGTAAGCATCTTTGACCATCATAAGGTGAAATCTCGTCTAATTCTGCGTTTGCATTGTGTGTGTGCGGGGAGGCCTTATGGTAGTTTCATTTTCCAGAAGCATTGCGGATATTTTCCACTTCCCTTGTTGTTGTTGTTGTTGTTTTAAAAGATAAATAAGTGTTTTGAGTTCTCACACCAGTCCCATGACTGATCTGGAGTTTATTGTTCTCTTCCTAAACTCTGGGTGCCCATAATTTTCCACACGGGCAGTCTAGAATCAGGTTATCAGGTCATTATGGATTCAGGAGTGCTTTGGAGCTCAAGTGGCGAGCTGAATGGCGAGACGTATTACTTGTATATGATATTATCTTTCCTTTGTAAATTCACTTGTAAGGACATGTTTGTATAGCTGTCGATTGTCCTGTTGTGTTGTATATTGTTGTTGTGTACCCTGATGATAATGTAATGTAATAACTAAGATAGTTCTTTGTTTTTAAGATTATTCGTTTATCTATTATATGTTGTTCCGCTGCGATATGTGAGATTCTGATATTGTTTCTGTTCTGTTTACCTACTTCTTCTATCTTTTCCTTCTACCTCTTATTTTTAACCCTCATGATTCGGTTTTCCGGCATTCGATTGCTCGGCATTTGATACAGTGGACGTATTGATGTCGATTTTCGAAAGTCGAAGAATCGGGTCATGACATGGATGGAAAAGGAGATATTTTGCTATATGGAAGATAAAGATGAAGGAGATTATATCGAGAGAGAAGAGCATTCCAGTCCAGGAATTTTAGTGATAAGGAGTTTAGCGTGTTAAAGGGACATCTGGATTTGGAAACCTATATCTACTTCACGGCTCAACGCTGATATGTGAGTCTTATATTGATTTCCATGGGAAATTAGAGAGATTGCAAAAGGATATTTCATTTTCTTTTGGTACACCATATTTATATTCAACTTTGTTATTCGAATATTGAAGATGGTGCTCATAATACTGAAGAGTTCAGTTGATGTAATTGATTCTGGTGATGGATTTGGCGCCAATGAGGCTTGTCAACTTGTGATGCCATCTTAGAAAGTTCAGTTCATAAAGCTGATTTTTGACGGATTTGGTGCTGTTGAGGTACAACGTTGATTTGTGATATTGTCTTAAAGGAGTCATGCAAATCATTTGTGGACTTTGGAGACATAGAGAAATTGCTAGCTTGCTTTAGATTTGTTAACTTGCATATTGGTTCATTCAAGTGTGCCTCGAACTTGGTTCATTTTTTCCCTCATCGAATTGTGGTGCCACATGATGGAATGTGGAAGGATTGAGATTTATCTTACACAAAGAGATTTGGATTAACCTTTTTATGTCCATTGGCTTTTGTTTTTCGAATCTGTATTTGGATTGATGATTGAGAAAATTTTCTGGCCTTGGTGGCATTGAGATTATTTTAGTATCTACCTTCTTTTAATTCTGGATATTTGCAACATTTTGTTAACGGGCGGGGACATTGTCTGAGCTCGTTAGCAAGGTGTGATGCGGGGTGGCCTTGCCGAAACCCATTAAGTATTCATTTTTGGTTCTATCTTGTTAAGAGATTTTGCTTGACAGTTGTTTAAAAAGTTTTACGTTGAAAAGAGAGTTCGAATCAAGGTGGGGTATTAGAGATATGTGATTTTGCATCAAGGTGGAGTGTTAAATTTCGATGATACAAAATCACAAATAGAAGGAAACAAATATGCAAAAAGGAAAGTAATCACGTGTGTTTATTATGGAAATGCATAAATTATTGGATTGCATTTCCATTTGATGGCAAAGAAATAAATGCATGCTCACGTTATGGAATAATATATTTGCAAAAGGATATGCATATTGTTTCTTTCTTGGTAATCGCATTGCTTTGGGATTATTTTCTTCCATCTTTGTTAATTAAAGGAATGAATGAATTACTTGCTATGCTTGCATCATTTGTTACCATTGTAATTTGCCTCCATTATCTTCTTACCATATTTTGGTAATATAATCGATAGCTCTCATGAATTTGCACGGGTTATATATTGTCGGTAGACTTCATTATAAACTCATCCTAGCATTCAGCCAGCACTACAAGAACATAGAGATATTCTGATGGCAAGTAGCCTTCGACGACCATCGGAAGCCGAAGGTATAGCCGTCAGAATAGCGTACACAGTTTTTGTCAACTTTCGACGGCGGCGACGATAATCTTTCGACGTCTTTTCGGCGGCTTCTAATGGAAAACAGTGACGATCTTCGACGATCAACAAGGTACATGTGGATCCACTCGCAACCAATAATCCATCGGTAACCGTCGATAGCCATTGAAAGATCATGACCCGTAAGACGTCGGTGGCCGTTGGATATCTAGGTTTATTTTTTATTATTTATGTGCCCATTCAACTTCCACAAATCTACATGTATATCAATATACTTCTCAACTTCATTCCACATAGATAATTCAAATATATATATATATATATATATATATATAACACAACCAACATCACATATTATACCAACAATAGTATTAACCATAATCTTCAATATATACAAAAACATAAACTCCGATATATACAAAGTCAAGATCATAAACTCCAATATATACAAAATCAACCATCCAACATCCTCAAGCATCCAACAAAACACTGGCCAATCAATGTTAAACATTAAACAACTCCACAAAATGTACCAAATCAATACAACACATCCAATCTCTCATCAAAGTGTATCAAACATACCAAAACAAATCATCCTTACCAAATCCAAGTCAACATATACAACATCCAAGCTTAAACACAGAAAAGCATACCTATCAAGAGTCGTCCTCGCCTCCGGAAGCACTAGACAACGAAGAAAATGAACCATGTTGCTGCATGTATTCCACCAAGCGCTGATCCAACTGCTCCATCTGTATAACGCGAAGACGGTCCTGCTCTTGTAGCTGCTCGACCATTGCTCTCAGCTTTTTTATCATGGCTTTTCCTGCTCTTTTTGGTATGCTTGTTGAGATGCCCTAGCCTGCGAATAGAAAAACTGTTATAGAACTTTTCGATGACTTTATAACAATCGTGTAACTTTTATAAGATAGTTTATCTTTATAAACTACCACTTGGTTTCCATGACCCAAATGTCGATTTCGCTGCGTCAGATCCATGATGGAGTCAAAATAGCGTCTTCCTCCTCATGGGTGAACTCGTCGTGATCCGATCCCTTTAGCATCTTTGCTTGTTCCTCTTGAAACTTTTCCTACAATGCCAAAAAAATTACAGTCGAAATTAACACAACATTATTTTAATTCTTCAAAGATAATTACTTAAACTAATCAATATTAATAACTTAAAATTCAAAATATGCAAACATATGCAGCCGTCGCCTTATCCTCATCTTCCCATGCATATGTAAGGTTGTCAGCTTCATCTATTTGCTTTAAGGCATGGGTATGAGCAAATATTTTCATGTATGAGACCAAACGTCGACGCGCTCTTTCCTACAATAAATAATGTATGTATATTACTATTTATATTAACTGTTTATTAATAATATATAACTTAAACTATATAAATGTAATAACTGTTTGTAATCGCAATTAATAAATTTACCAAATCCTCGCGATGATGCTGGAATGACATGGAACCACCATGATGTGTTGCTGCGTTCTTATTTCTATTCCCAGAGTTCCTTTCTGACTCCGCCTACAAATTTAATTAATTGAACAATATATTTAATAGCTGTAAAACAAAGTAATGAGATATATATGATAGATTAATTACCTTGAACTCGTCGTTGTTCCATAAGGCAACCCAAGCATCCTATACACTGGCACCCATCCAGTTCGGTTTCCTCCCAGCTCTCTTAAGGCCCGACATCATGTCTCGATAATTCTTCGCTCATTATGATAGGAAAATGGAGGAACTAGATCAGTATCTGAAACACAAAGGATTTTCACCTCTCATTATGATAGGAAAATGGTCACCTACCGGTTACTCCTGACATCTAAAGAAGGAGGCAGAGAGGCTAATCAAAAAAGGATATTTGAGAAGCATCTAGAGAGAGAATGGGTAGACGGGACTGGCCATCCGATTCCAGATCTGAATGAATATCAAGATGACAACCCTTCAAACATGTTAGCTTCGATTCATGAATGGTGCATCTCGCTAGTGCAAGAAATAAGGCAAAAGAATGATACGTGGGGGAAGCTAAAGACCAAGGGGCAGTCTTCCATGTCAAATAGAAGCCTACAGTAGAGATAACCTCCATAGCAGCTGATTCTGCAGGGATCGTATTCCTACATAAAGACCCACTTATCATTATTGTGCTGATCTTGAACTATACCATGAAAAAAGTCTTCTTTGATCCAGGTATTTCAGTGAATGTCATCTTCAAATCTACCTATGATCAAATGAGATTACCATCTGAAATCCTAAAACCTAGCCCTGAACTGAACTGATCTTCGGTTTCAACAACACCACCACCATTCCAGTAGGTTCAGTACACCTGCTTGTCACGGCTAGAAATGCCCATTAATTAAGTCATTCTATCCAAGTTTCTTAATCATTGATCAAACCCCGCCCTATAATTCTTTCTTGGGAAGACCTGCTCTGGTTGATCTAGGAGCAATCGTCTCTCAAAAGGATTTTCTTATGAAATTTAGTAACCCAACTGGGATAGGACCTATAAGAGGAGAACATTTTTTAGCTAGAGAATTATAACATGTAACTATTAACTCTAGCAATAAAATTGTTTTAAACTATTCCGCTATTTCTTTTGATGTTTGTAATAGTAAAACCAAAGCTAAATCGGGCCACAAAACTATGGTGGTATTAGACAACCATGCTGATACAACGGCGAACAGCCCTACACTTCCCAAACCTTAGAGAAAAGAGAAGAGAACGTATATGCACATGATTGGCACTGATGAACATAACTAAGCGTATGCATAGTATTTCTTCGAGGGAGCCTAGAAACAGCTGCCCTTTATGAGTTCGCCACTAGATGAAGAACCATAAAGTGAAATAGATTTGAGGTTAGGGAAAACAAGGAAAGAATTGAAACCAGAAGATGATACCGAAGATATCCAGATAGATCTAGAGGATCCTGCAAAGGTACTCAAGATACGGAGGAACCTTAACGCAGAGGCCTGGGACGATTTGATAGACTTCCTAAAATTCTCCACGGATGTATTCTCCTGAACCCATTCAGACATAGTATGAATAAATCCGATAGTTACCTGCTATGCACTAAACATCAAACTAGATGTGCACCTAGTCAGTTAGAAGTGCAGGACCCTAGACCAAGAAAATTCAACGCTTCACATGAAGAGGTTGAGAAATTGAAGGAAAATGAATTCATTAGGAAAGTATACTACCTAAGTGGAATGCCAAACTAGTACTGGTGTGAAAACCCAATGGAAATGAAGGGCTTGCATAGATTTCACTGATCTCAAGAATGCCTATGTCAAGGACAGTTTCCCATTGCCACGAATCGACCAACTAGTAGATGCAACCAGCAGGCACGAACAACTCTCATTCATGGATGCCTATTCAGGATATAATCAAATAAAAATGTGTAAACCAGATCAGGAACATACTAGCTTCGTAACAGATAAAGGGTTATACTGCTATAAAGTCAAGCCTTTCTAACTCAATAATGCTGGGGTAACTTATTAGAGATTGGTCAATATGATGTTTGTTGAGCAGATTGGAAAAAATATGGAGGTATACTTAGACGATATGTTAGTTAAGTCCAAAGAAGCATCGGAATATATCAAAAACTTATAGCAGAGCTTCTCGTCCTAAGGCAATATCATATGAAGCAAAACCCTCTGAAGTGCACCTTTGATATCAAATCAGGCATGTTTCTAGGACATATAGTGAGTGCATAAGGTATCGAGGCTAATCTTGAGAAAATCGGCTCCATAAGAGGATGGAGATCCCAAAGAAGCCAAAAGATCTAATGAGCCTAAATGGCAGGGTAGCTGCTCTAAGCAGATTCTTATCCAATGCTTCAAACAAATGTATTCTGTTCTTCGATCAAGTAAAGAAGGGGCCAAACTTCATGTTAACTGAGGAGTGTGAGGCAGCATTCCAAAACTTAAAGGACCATCTAGTCAGCACTCCAATATTATCAAAACTTGTAACGGGTGAAAACTTATACATTTATTTAGTTATAACTAATCTAGCCATTAGTGCTGTTGTGGTACAAGAGGATGAAAGGACGCAAATGCCCATCAATTTCACGGGCAAGTGCTATCATGAATGGAGCTAAACTGTTCAATTGTTGAAAAACTGGCGTATAATTGCTCCTTATATCATGAAAGTTACGGCCTTATTTCCAAGCACACCCCATCAAATTTCTCATAGGCAAACCACTTAGACAATTACTATAGAAGATAGAGACATCGGGTCGCTTATTAAAGTGGGCAATGGAGCTTAGTCGGTATGACATTACATACCGCCCGAGAAAGGTAATCAAAGCTCAAGCACTCATAGATTTTATTGCAAAATACACCTTACCAACCGAGCCTCATTTATAAGAGGAAACAAGCGCCCCACAGTTTTGGCATATGTTTATTGATGGAGCCTCGAATGAGCAAAGGGCTAGAATTATATTGTTTTGATCATGCCAGACATGAAAAAGCTACATGAAGCAATTCAGCTTGGTTTTAAAGCAACAAATAATATGGAAGAATATGAGGCTCTCCTCATAGGCCAATGAATGGCCCAGGTATTAAAGGTAATGCAAGTTAATGTTCACAGTGATTCTTAGTTAATTGTGAACCAAGTGCAGGGCAATTACCAAGCAAAGGGACCGACCTTAGCCAAATATGAGGAAAAATCTAAGAGATTGCTTGAGCAATTTGAGATAAAACAAATCCCTTGTGAATATGATGACTTTTAGAAAAATTGGCTAGTACAAAATCAACTAATCAAATGAAGGTTGTACCGATTAGGAACTAGGCAGAGCCAAGTATAATGGAATCAAATCAAATATTGGTTCTAACCCGTGCCCAATGGGCCTCCATCCAAGGCACATAAAACCAAGAGGTGTAAAGAGCTAAGAACAACCTATAATAGAATCTTCATTCCAATAAGCAAAGGATGATAAATGGATAACTTGCAAAAAACAATACCTTCTAATTGGAGTTCTATCTTGAAATAAAAAGAATGAGGCACTAAAAATAAGATACCAGGCCCCATACTATTCCTTCTTTGATGGCACATTATACAAGAGAGGGAATTATACCCCTTATTTTAGGAGCGTTTCCAAGGAAGAGAGGGTGTGGGTCATAAAGGGAGTGCATGCGAGATAATGTGGCAATCATTTCGGGGGAAACAAATTGGTAGAAAAGATGCCACGACTTGGATATTATTGGCTTAAAGCACTTCAGGATGCAAAGGAATTTGTACGAAACTACGACAGATGTCAACGGTTTGCTAGCATCATTAAACAACCATCCCATGATCTCATCCCTCTTTTAAGTCCATAGTCGTTTGATATATAGGGAGTAGACCTAATAGGACCACTTTTGATGTCGAAATAAGGAGCTAAATATGCCATAGTAGCCATAGATTACTTCACCAGATGGGTAGAGCAGAGCCCCTAACCACAATTACTACAAAGAAGACCGTCGCTTTCATAGTAAGAAATGTAATTACCAAATACGGAATACCATTTATTTCTTATATTGGCACTTAATTTGAGAGCAAAGAATTCATCGAGCTTTGCGATAAAAATGTTATAGCAGAAAGCTTCTCATTGGTTGCTCATCCGTAGGCAAATGGACAGGTTGAAGCCGCCAACAAAACCATCAAAATATTACTAAAGAAAAGGCTGCAAAAAGCTAAAGGAAAGTGGGGAAACGAACTCTCTTTAGTATTTTGGACCTATTGAACTTCAACCAAAACCCATACGGGTCACGCTGTTTTTTCTATAAACTACGAATATAAGGCCACGCTACCGGTCGAAGTTGAAATCCCATCACATAGAAGAATATCATATATGGTTGGAAAAAAAGAAATGGAAGGAAGTTTCCCTGGATCTCATCCAGGTGAGGAGAGATGAGGTAGCCATAGTAGCAGCTACATATCGATAGAAGATGGAAAAGTGTTATAGTGGAAGGCTTAAAGAAAGAAGCAGCTACAAAGGAGATTTAAAACTGCGAAGAATAATGGCCAATACCAGGGACCTATAGATGGAGCATTTGACAAAACTAGGGAGGACCATTGTAATAGCAGTTGTTTTAGAAAACGGAGTTCACCAATTATCTAGACCCGATGGCAACCTAGTTCCAAGAATCTGGAACTCAGAACACCTCAGACCTTACTTTGTCTGACTTACATTGGTTAAGGATATACTTTAATATTATAAAGTAACAATACTACAACTAGATATAGGGATATTGTATAGCCCGAACCAATATAAAAATCTCTATATTGTCCATGAAAAAATCAGTGCACATTCACAGGTCACCTCCAGTAGTCACTGACCTAGCGAAGCACTGAATCTATAGGCGAAAATAGCAATCTCAACACTGAGAACGATGATGCTAGCCCTACACACTTGAACTGGCAGCATCGCAATTCCGGCTCTTTAGCCATGAGCTGGATAGAATGAAAGGTACCCCGATCTAGTACGAATATTTCTATGAGAGAAATCGTAAGGAGACTGGTCGTAGGGATATTTGTATCAGTATGAAAGATATGTATGTTAGATAATTCGACATACCATATTGGATATGTGGATATTAGAAGGCCAAAACTAGTACAAAAAACCATGTGCATACTATAATGGGTTGTTTACACATGACCTGACTTCTCAGCTAAATTCTTTTCCACTCTTTATAGCTCACCGCTGTCATTCCAAAGGTACAATTCCACCTATGAACAATAATGAAATCTCAGAAATGAGAATGTTAATGCTAGAGAGAATGCAGTCAAGCACACATATGGCATTGCATACCTAAACAAAGGGATAGATCATATCATGCCTACAGCTAAGGACATTGCATTCCAAACAGGGGATTTGTCGAAACAGTGTGGCCAAGCATATGGTCATGGACATTGCGCCCTTAAAAGAGGGGGCATATCGAAATGAATGTACGGATAAGGACGTTTCACCCTCGAAAAAGGATAGGTCATATCAAACTCACAGCCTACCACTGTCACTCAGTAGTGGTATTGGCAACACCACATGCAAATGACTAGGAAATCTCAGAAATGAGAACGGTGGTACCAAAGCAAATGTAAAATAAAGGTCAAAATGCAAAAGGCTCGCATCTTAAACAATCAGAAAGAATGAGAAATCAAGCAATGGTGACCAGATGTGCATATCGAGTGTTGAAGGCAACAAGCCTACCACGATTTATGATCGCAGTACATTCGGGGTGCAAGTGTTACACTCGTTCTTACCATGAACTATAATAAATGAAAGCGAGATAGAGCGGAAGGGGAACCAACTTAAAACCATAACATCTAAACCGACCCAAGCCTTACAATTAAAGGATCATGAAAAAAGACCAATATTGTGCATGTCAAGGGATAGGAGCATGCCGCCATAGCCATATCCTACAACATAGAATAAACAAAGGCATAAGAAATAGTACCAAACACACAAAGACAGTGCCTTATGGAGTGAAGGACACTCTAAAAGGGCTATATACATGGTCTTTTGGAAAATGTTATATCGTAGAATCGAATTCGCATGCAAACAATAAGTGTGAAGTACTTCTCCTTCATAAGAGGAAAGAGCATACTCACACTGAAGGCTAATCAAACCATGGATAGCCTCAGGAATATGCTAAGAGTATGCCAACAAAGGTATCAGTAGGGAAAGGCATCCTGACCACTAAATAACATTCACCACATATGCAACCACATCATAGTGAAGAATCAAGGCGGTCCCATATCATTCCTCTAAAGAAGTTAACCATTCCGAGAGAAAGAGGAGACCAACCAGTACAAACCTAAGCTTCCTGCCCAATTCCTCAGACATCCTATGTGTATGGTCAAGTTCGAATTTAGAATCTCCCACCATGGATGATCCTACTCTAAATTTAGGATTCCCGCCTTCATTCAACCTTCTCTCCAAAAAAACATCAGTAATTTAGTCAAATCAAATAGGAATTTCAGATAAACGACAGCTAATAAGATCCAACGGTTAAGGAACAACGATGAAGAAGAAACTTTAGTAATATGCATGCTTTTCTTGGCTATAAATAAAAAGGGCACTATAGAATAAAGGGGCACCTTCTTTGAGCTTTGACATTGTTTACTATTTTTAGAAAACTTTAAGATTCAATGTTAGCATCTGCCATGAAATTCTATAATTAATCTATAAAAAAATGAAGATAAACTTTCCCTGTGGACATAGGATTCTTGAAATCGAACCACGTTTTACTGTTCATGTTCTTTATTTTTAATTAGCTAAAGTGCAACATTTTCTTTCAGTTTCTAGTGAATTAAATAATATGTTCGGTATGACACTTTAACATACAGTTAAAGTACAGTTACGAGATTGTGTAAGTGCTCAATGACATAATCACCACTTCACGTCGAAATTTAAGATTACTTAATTTTGCTAATTCCAAATCAACGAAGTAATTTGTAAACAAATTACTTTGTGAACAAATTACTTTGTGCAACTTTTAGGAGTTGAAAGACGAAAAAATTCTCCAACATAACTAAAAAAATGTATAAATAATAAAAGTATATAAAGGCAAAAAAATTGAAAAAAATATATCTTAGGCCATGTGCTTTATAGTAAATATTTACTAATATATATTTTTGTTATTTATTATATAATATATATATTTATATATATTTAATTAAATAACCAATTTAATTTTTATATATATTTCATATATATAAATAAATTAGAAAAATTAATCAAAATAAATTTCCATTTCAGTTTACATGTTGTAATATATATGTGTGTGTGTATAATTCTCAAAATTAGTTTTTAAAATAATATTATCACATACACATATGTATTATATAAATATTTTAAATAAATTATTTACAGTTACTATTTAGTAAATATTTATATTATATTTTATAATAATTTGATGCGCACACACACACATATATATAGACAATCCATTTATATACTCGAGGGTGAACATGTCCGTTGTGATGTAAATCACAACATCTATATACATGCATGTCAAACCTTTTACACACTCTCCTGTTGCACATGCATGTCCGCACATATGTGTGTACGATACACATATATAAAATATAATACAAACCATACATAAAATAAAACTTTTTTTATAAATTTTTATAAAATATTGATTTTATTTAAAAGAAATATAAAAGTTCTAAATGAATTTTGACTAATAGGCCCACTAAATATCCAAATAGGTAAAATATTTGGAAATTTACCCACTTACTCCAATGCGGATTGGTCCGATTCCAATAACGCTATCGGAGCCCAATAGCTAAAGTGGTCTAGATTAGTCATGTTAGGGCTAACTAATTAAGCTCATAACCCAGATAGTAGGCTATTTAGGAAGGTATCGTCAGATTGATTTTAGGTAATAAAGTACTCTATCGTACACTACTACCTGCTTGGCCTGAACGGATATGTGAGCCCAAACGTTGTCTCTAATATAAAAGACCCAATTTGAATTAGGCCTTGGGCTAATTTTCATAATTGTTTTGAAAATTGGAAAAAAAATTAATATTTACAATAAGACATATATATTATAAAAGTTATAATATAATGAAAATTTCCAAAATGTTCGGAAATAAATATAAGTTAGTTTTGAAATAAATTTTGCTAATAAGATTAATAAAAGAAACAATTTTTTCAAATATATATATATATGCATGTACAGAATATAGTGATATATGTTATGTTTTCTTGAAATGTTTCAGACAATATAAGTATACATGTATGCTTATAGAATAATTTTTGAAATTAATAAAAGTTTAATTAAAATTGTTTAATTAAATAAAATTAATTAGTAAAATATAGACATATGTACCGACATACACATACACATATATGTGGTATATATATAAATGTATTACTATAAAGGTTAGATTACATAAGTATTCAATATAATATGTTGAAATTGAATAATATGCATTTGATAAAGTGTTAATTAATTAAAGCTAACTAAATATGATTAAATTAATATAATTTTATACATAAAGTTATTACATAAGCTAATTATAATAATAAAAAATTATATAATAATCAAACTTATATAATATGAATGTATAAATTGAAGGTAGAACATTAAAGAAACCCTAAATAGATTTAAGATAAATACATATATAAATGTACATAAACCGTGACCCCGATGTGTCCGAAACTTGAATCATAAGGGTATTTCAAAAGGAATACATTATTAAATAAGTCGATATCACTTAATATAATATATTAAAGATTATAAATCTTTAATATAATGTTATGGTCTACCATATATTTGTGTGTGTATATATTAATAAATTACTTGCATATTCCTTAGTTATTGAGCAAACTCAAGCTATGGATGTTATGTGTAGGATTATTAATATATTGAACAGAGTAGGTAAGATAGCTATACATATTTGTTGAGCAAACTTAAGGTACATATACCATACCTAGGCCGTCATAATATGATAAGTAAGAGTGAAGAATTTTGTTTGATTTATTTAGCAAACTCAAGGACAAAGTGAAATTAGAACAAGATACCATAGGCTAGGAATTGTATGCGATACAACTAATAAGGAGTTATCCATCATCTGTGGAGTTATACTTATTGAGCAAACTCAATGCCAGAATTTTAAGATAGACCTGTCCTAACGCCTACGGTGAAGTCGAAAGACTTCTATGTTTCAACTTAAGGTTTGGCGAAACATAAAAGATTGGTTGGAGCTTATTAGTAAAATGAAAGATAAAGTATAGCCTTATTAATATTATAAGAACACCCATTGTGATATTGTCCTAATAATCTACCAATTAAAGCTGATAGAAAACATCAAGTCCAAGAATTTTTGTGAAAATGACAAATTAATTGGATCAAACATCTATGTCGGCTGGCTAAGAGCTCTCATGATAGCATTGATATATGAGCATCTTTGGTTATCTATTACTTGTATTCCTATAGCGAGACTCATTGAAACATTGATCCTAAACTGCATGTTGCTTATAATAACTGGGCTGCTGACCTCAAAATCTCCTAGGTTTTCGTGTTGTCTCCATTAGACAATCTATTGCAAAAGCAGCATGCCACCATGTCTGTCCATCATATATTCGATAGTCTGAAGGCAAGTTTGGAGAGCAACATAATTTTTCAAGGTACGACACTACTTAATAATTGTTCAATACCAAAACGCAAAAGGGACAGAAGGTGAATGATTATGTCCTAATGATGAAGGCTATATCAATAGGTTTTCGCAATTGGATGTGATGATAAGCAATGAGTTACCATAGACTTGATACTTGGTTCACTTACCTCTCAATATGAATCGTTCATACCGAATTATAATATAAACTAATTGAATGTGAATCTATTGGAGCTCCTCAATACGTTGAGGTCGACGAGTGAAAATCGAAAGATCAAGGAGCTATACAATCTATTAAGAGTAGGGCATCATCTCCAAAGAGTTCGAAGAAGCGAAAAAGAGAAGGTAAGAAGAATAAGAAAAGTAAGAAGACCGATGACAAGGTAGAATGTCACTACATAAGAAACGTCATTAGAAAAGGAAATGTCCTGAATACCTAAAGATCCTTAAAGAAATAATGCAGAATAGTTATGTAGCCCCATCAAGCACATTTATGATTCAAAATTATTTTGCAATTAATAAAATTTCTTAGGCTTTAGATACTGGATCAAGAATTTATATATATAATTTGTTAAAGGTACTTAGGAACCGGCACAACGTAGCAAAATGTGAGATAAGGAATAGGTTACTAATGGATAATCATAGATGCAGCGGTGGTATATAAGATTATCATTTATTTTTGCCTAGTGGAGTAGTACCGATATTAAATAATTTCTATTTTGTAAAGGACCATATTTATGCAATTGCGTTTATTTCTAGATTATTTAAGACTGGATATATTTCATTGTGCAATAATGTTATGTACATTAGTTTGAATAGAAGTAAAGTTTGTGATGGTGTTCTTAAAAATGTAATTTATGTAGGCAATATAAGTTATGTGTGCTCTATGAGTAGTTCTTCTAACAACATGAATGGTAGTTATCTTCAACATTGTAGGCTAGGTCATATTAGTGAGAAACGACTGCACGAATTGAAAACCAAAGATTTTCTCCTGTTACTTGATTATGAATCATTTGACACGTATGAGTCATGTCCTAAAGGTAAATGACCAAGCACCCATTCAGTGTGAGGAATAAGAGAGTTGATGAACTCTTAGGCTTAGTACATAGTGATGTATGTGGACCGATGGTTGTAATCACCAAGGATGATAGTTTTTACTTTGTTACCATCACTAATGGTTTCTTACGGCTAGGTTATGTGTATCATATAAAGAGCAAATTCGATGCCTGAGTAATTTATTGTGTATAAGAATGTAGTTGAAAATCAGACGAAGCAAAAGATAATTTTTTTCGATCTGATCGAAGAGATGAGTTTTTTGGGCAAAATCTCTTACAGTACTTAAAAGATAATGGGATTATCTTTTAGGTTACTCTACCTTATACTCTAGAACATAGCAGTGTGTCGGAGCGAAGGAACCGAACTCTATTAGATATGGTTTATTCAATGATGAGTAAGGCTGAGTTACCTCTATTCTATTGGAGATATGCATTGGAAAACACAACTCATATGTTGAACTTGTTGCCAACAAAATTTATGCCTAAGACGCCATACGAGATGTGGTGTGGTAAGAAATCCCAAATCAAGTATTTGAAGGTATGGGGTTGTCTGACATATGTTAAGAACATTGGTTCGAATGAACTAGAGGTAAGATCAGTACTATATAAATTTGTAAGATATCCTAAAAACTCAGTAGGAATATGTTCTACAATACAAGGCACAAAATTTTATTATTTCTTGGCATGCTATTTTTGGAAAAGGAATCCTTGTCAAAGAAAATGAATAGCGAGGCTGTAGATTTAGATGAAATCTAAGAAGTTAATACTAAGGCCAAACCAGCGGGAGAACCTAGTTCACCCGTATACTCTTTCATTTCTCCAAAAAGCACTGTAGAGTAAAGACCCTGCATCTATCTTGGAGCGATGAAATTCGAGATAGACTCCATGTACAAAAACAAAGTATGGAATTTGTTGAACGTACCCGAAAGGATAAAAACCATCGGCTGAAATGGATTTGTAAGAAAAAGTTAATGTATATAAAGAAGCAAAGACTTATAAAGCTTGGCTAGTTGCAAAATAATTTCATCAAATTCAAGGTGTTGATTATGACGAAACCTTTTTGCCTTTAGCCATGATTAAGTCCTTTTGGATTATGTTGGCCATTGGTGCATTCTATGACTACAAAATATATCAAATGAATGTAAAGACTGCATTCCTAAATGGTGATTTGGAAGAGACCATGTATATGTCATAGCTCGAGGGTTTTATAGTTAGTGGGGGTGAGGGCCAGGTTTGTAGGTTGTTGAATTCCATTTATAAATTCAAACAAGATTCAAGGAGTTGGAACAATTGTTTTGATAAGGTAATCAAACAGTTTGGTTTTCGTCAAAACACAGAGGAAGCATGCATACACAGCAAAGAATAGGGCAACACTATCATATCTGTAGTGCCATATGTTGAAGTTCTCCTATTGATTGGCAATGACACTTCACTATTGCAGTCAGTGAAAGCTTTGCTTTCCAAGAACTTCTCCATGAAGGATTTGGGAGAAGCAGCCTATATACTAGCTATGAAGATTTATAGAGATAGATCTATGTGGTTGTTAGGACTCTCCTAATCCCTATACATAAATACAATAGTAAAGAGGTTCGGTATGGAAAATTCCCAGCATGAAAATGTTCCAATGCAATCTGGAACCATCCTTTCTAAGAAGGATGCATAATAATGAGGAGAAGGATCCTATGGAGAGGAATCCCTATGCTTTAAACATATGATCTATAGTGCATGCTGTGCTATTTACTAGACCTAATATGGCATACACATTAGAATACGTAACCCGATGCCATTATAATCCTTGGTAAATGCGTTGGATGGTTGTAAAATGTATACTGAAGTATTTAAGACATACTCGGGACACATTCCTAATATATAGGAATGGAGACCTTCTTACGAAGGAGTTTACTAACTAGCTTTCACAGTGATGTTGACGATAGTGTATCGGTGGCTAGCTACGTTTTAACACTCAACGGTGGGGCCGTAAGTTGCAAAAGTTCCAAGCAATAAACTGTAGCTAATTCGATGATGGAGACTGAATACATCGCCCTCAACGAAGCAGCTAAAGAGGTAGTCTAGATGCATAAGTTTTTTAAGTGAGATCGAAGTGACTCCTGATATCGAGAAACCTATAGCATTATTTTGTGACAGCAATATGGCGATATAGACCGAAAAAGAGCCTATAGCATAAAACATGTCATGACATATTCTTTGTAAGTTCCACCCTGTCAGAGAATTCGTTGGGAAGAAAGAGTTCATGATACAGAGGGTAAATATAAATAACATCATAGCAGATCCATTCACTAATGGTCTATCTCGGTCAAATATCGAGAAGTTGATCGAAGTGATGCGACGGAGATTCCTAGTTATCCCCAAGGGCAGGTGGAAGACTGATATAGTTAGGGATAAGCCCTAATGGCAATTCTATTATATATTATAAGTTATTAACTCTATAATCAATCCCATTTGTAATAAAAGGTTTTTTCCATCTGTTATATATTTGCTATAATGTGTTATAAATAATTAAATGTTCAATTAAAATATATCTAATAGAAAACCCAGAAATTGCATGTCTGTGATAGTAATAATAAATAGTTGCAATCATGAGTTGTTAGTGAGAGATTTCGTCTCGCATCACGAAAACTATTACGGAATAATTATTGAGCAAATTACTTCCGTAATTGAGAATCGAAAAATTTAAATGATATTAATGCCTTAAGGTTGTAATTGTGCCTCTTTTTGCTTACACAATTATGAAGTTCCATTTCAACTCTGTGTTAAATTGTTAATTCCAACCTTAATTCCATTTTAGTTAAGGGAAATAACATCTACTCGAAATAGAAAGTAAATACAATAAAAGTAAGGGACACAGGAATTTCTGTTGTTTGGATTTTAGAAAATCCTACGCCTATTGGTCAAATCTTTGCTTATTTCTTCTTCCTCGTACAAAGTTTTTAACGGTAGAAAAGAGTACAAGAATATTTTCCCTATTTTTCAAATAATTCATCAAATATCCCTTTCACAGCTATAGTACTTTACTAAATATAGTTCTGCAAAGTCACATGGATTGCTAACTTCCTCTTCCGGCTTTCTCTTTTCTACTGTCTGATTTGTCTATTTGTCAATCATCCCTCCCCTAGTTGATTTGTGCCTATATTGCTGACTGGGATTAGGCGGGAAGATTTTTTTGAGGTAGGACTTTTGAATATTGAATTCTTGGGTGGGAGATTTGAAGTTTAAAAGTGTTCAAGGAAAGTTTCGGTGCTTGGTCTAAGAGATGGGCTTCTTTTTGTTCTACACTCCTTAACGAATGTTACTCGAGGTGTCCCGATATAAAGTTAAGTTGACTTGTTCTTTTGAGGTAGGCAGGGTTGTTTTATTTGTATGAGATGGAGCTTTTTATGTAGGATTACGGTGTACCCCTATAAAATTGAGTCACAACATTTAAATAATTAAAGATTGCCTTTTGGGATTATAGTGCCATGTTTGGATGGAGCTTTTGAAGCTACTCTTCAAAAATTAGGATGTCCTCGGGAAACATACAAGTTGTACTTCTGGATTGAGGTATAGTATTTTAGAGAGCACACTAACTGCCTTACTAAAACTGTGGAACAATCTTTAGGAAATATATGAGGTGTAATTCTGGATTGAGGGCAGCATTTTACAGAGTATACTAGCCACCTTTCTGCAATTGCGATGCAGTATTTTAGAATATATATTAGTCTCCTTTAATGAAGTTGTGGTATGGTCTTTAAGAAATATATAAGCTGCTTTTCTTTTTGGTTCGACCCCTTGGTTGTGCCTTCTATTATTACGATCTCCTTTGAGCTGTGCAGCTTCTTTTTTATTTTTTTAGAGAGAACGGGTGTGTAGCGTGAAGCTACACAGCCGATTACCATAATTATCTAAATAAGTAAGAGTCGACCAACAGGCCTGGTCGATGGCCAATCAAAGAGCATTAGCACAGATCATAACGTTGCATTTAGTAGGTTGATTACAAAATGTATTACAACAGCATCAGTATCTAAAACATAACTTCGTCACCAAGCCAAAGATACGTTTCTACTTCTATTTTCTAACTACCTTCATGAGTTGCTGAGGAAGCACTGCCAACAGACTCATCAGAAGCGCCTCGAGGTGCAGGTAGACGATATCTGAATGGAGCAGAAGAAGACGCCCCTGTCCAATAAGCAAAAATATGAGAAATTTTATTACATAAACCTCTAGCAGAAGTGGATGGATTGTCGAAGATGATGGCGTTCCTTTCCGTCCAAATAACCCAGCTGAAGATGGCCAATAGCGAATCCAGAAAATGGGTGTAAAATGGGTGTAACACGTACCTCCAAGTATGCATTAATGCTTATTAGTGCAGACATGGAATGTTTGTACCTATTTTTCTCCAATGTTTAATCGTTCACTTTACATTTACTGTTGCTTTTGCTGAAAGTCTACAGGATCTTTACAAATAATGTAACTTATATAAATGTGTGTGTATTACTAACTATAAGCAGAGTGTAATAATTGAATGTAAGATAAATATTAGAAAGGATCACACCTAATATTTTATACTGGTTCAGACCTCCCTTCCTACGTCCAGTCACGAGCCCCCCTTGGGTATTTTCTTTAACCAACCGACCCTCACATTGCTCGAAGGAATAGGCTAATAAAAAAAATATCTTTGAAAATCTTATGTTTCAAATAACATAGTTTTTGACTGGTAGTACAAAATCTTCCTATGATCTCTTTGGAGTATGTGAATATGAATACTTTGAGTTGTAGGAAGTGGTTTAATCAAAATTACATTTAGTTGTAATTGATCGAGAGTATGTGAGCAATGTTTATGCAAGAAGGTGTTAAGAAATTAAGAGAGAAAATAATCAATTAATTCAAGTTAGTTAATCTCTACATCTCAATCAAAGAAGTATTTATAGATTCAAAGGGTACAGATAAAGAGTTGTTACTATTTGATAAGATCTATTCATTTTAATGGTTGTAACCTCTCGACGAGGTGATTTCTTTTTGTCTCAAACAGAAGTGTATTTTTAAATTTGCAGTTTTTCATATGACAAATGTGTGGTAAATCTCAGACGTCCATGACTTCAGAAAATATTTACCCGAGAATTTTCACAGACATTTATGGTTTTATCTTAGACATCTATGAGTAGTAAATCAGTTTTCCAACTTAATTTTTATGCGTATGAAAGAGTATGTGGTCGTGCATGCATATATACTCAAGGAGACCTTAATCATATTTTATCTAAGACTCCTTTGCAGTAGAATAACCTTACTAACTATAGTATGTTCGACAGATCTTCGTTTCTCTTTGAATCTCAATATCTTCGAGCATGGTGTCTTCTTGCAGTATATACCTATAATTTTGATAAAGTGTGTGTGTGTGTATATGATTGTATTGTTGTTATCACTGAAACATAAACTGGTAATTCTAACAATCTCCCCTTTTTTGGTTATGACGACTATACAATCAAAAATGGATCTCCCTATGTATATGCATAAATTCCTCCCCTTTGTAATTCTCAAAATGGAAGGAAATGATATAAGATACATAAACATTAAATAGACATAACATTTATATATTAAGATCATGAGAAACTAATAGGGAAGTTCAAATAAAATTAGAAACAAATGTGGCAGAAGTTTTAAACAGTGAAACTAACAAGCATAAGAATAGATAATGGAAAATAGTAAAAAGATAACTGAAATAAAATGCTAATTGTACTGATTATGTGAGTAAGATAAGCCCCTATAATTCTCGTAGTATTCCCAATAAGATGATGGATCTTGGTCGTATGTGCCCAACCATTGTGTCTGGTCATTGTACTCCTCATCTTGTTGGATTGAGAGGCCTTGAAATGCCATGTACAATTGTCGATGGAAATGCGAAGTATCAGACACCTACATGTCGTCACTATCTTCTTCTTCTTCCTTAGGTTATTCTTGCATAGGAGTCTTCTCTTTGTCACCTCTATCATGAGACGTACCTTCGGGCGAAGCTTGAGAGCGATAAATTGGTGTTTGAGCCAGAGGTGGTGGTGTAGGTGAAGGCGAGGAAGATGAGCGAGAAGATGATTGACCACGTACTTCGCGCATAACCTTCTCTAAAGTGGAGACTACTTTGTCCAAAGTCTTTTCCATTTTTGTCATCCTTGTCGAGAAAAAACATTCCAATACAGTCATCTTTTTGTTTAAGTCTCGATTTTTAGCTGTGGTTATCTTTTGGTTTTTAAGTGCCAAAGCACGAAGAGAGTTGTTTTGCGTTGGTTCAATGCGAGCCTCTTGTATTTCAGAATCCGAATAATATTTGGTAGCACGACTAGAGGAAGTTGGTTGTTGTAATGGATGAGGTGAGTAAGTTCTTTGAGAAGCACTAGTGAGAGGAGGACCATGATGCTCTTGTTGATGCCGTTGTATGGTCTATTGGTCGAAGGAGATAATAGGAGGTGGGTTTTTGGGAAGTTGAATCATGGATAGTTATCTTAGACCATTATTTTTGATGGAATTTCTTCGTATTGTGATAAGTATGAAGGAACTACAAGATCTTGGAAGATACGCATTATATACGGAGCATATAGAATTGATCAACGAGGCTGAGTCCAAAAACCTTTAATTTGGCCATGAGCAAATTTTCCCTATTTACCAAGGGACGATCAAATATTGCATATAAAGCTCGATGGTCATTGGGATAAATTTGCTCGGGCTACCTAGATGTTGAATGATTGCATTGATTATCATTATATTTAGTAGTTTAGCACGTTGGCGTAGGTAAATGGATTTCCATTGGAGCATCCTATCTTCCCATATTTGATGGGTAACTACTTCATCTCTAGGTAAAAGACTATGATCCGGTATATCCGTTAAGTCGATTTCCTCATAAGAACATCCTAGTATATGGCCAACCGTATATGCGTCAATTTTGATTTCTTTTCCATAAACATTTGACCACAACCCTCCATCCTCATTTTTCGAATTCCAAATTTCCGCACTACATATATTGGAGTAGAAAAGGTAGATAGCTAGAGGATCAATAATTACCATGTTTTCATCATAGCTAATTAGGTTGCGGTAACCGGCATTAATAGATAAACCCTAGAATATCGTATTCTATTACATTTCCAAGGTGATAGAAGGGACCAGAATGGATTTTCTTCTTGGAAAGCACCTCAAATCGATTGATGATAGTGGGATTGTTGCAAAGCCATTGGTTTATATGAGATTGTGTAACTGGGGTTTGAGAGGAGGAGGAAGATTGTCCTAGTTTTTGCTTTTTAAAATGGTCATCTTCTTAGGAGCCACTGATTGATGAATTTGAATGTTATGGAGGCTAGGGTTTCAGAAATAGGGAATTGAAATGGAGCTAAAAGTGAAGAATAGGGTAATTTCATTTATATATGGCTGCTAAAATTGTATGGTCGAAGCATCGACAGACGCATATGGGGGAGTCATAGACGTCTGTGGTTCCAGTAAAAATAAACAGAAGGATTTGACAGATGTCTGTGATGGTTCCACAAATGTATGTGCTTGTAGAACAAATAAAAAGAGAGTTTTGACAGGCGTCTGTGAATTCCCACAGACATCCATGGTTAAAGGAAAAAATTTCTCGTAACTTTTGATAGATGTCTGTGGTATGTATTTTCTAAAATATTGAAAAGAATTTAAATAGTAATTAAAATTATTGAAATTTTATTATAATAAAACAATATACACGCCAAAAATTAACAAATAAACATAACTTATATGACGCTTAACATAAGTTTAGTTTTTGCTGAAGAATTTAGAATTGTTCATTTATTGTATATCCCATGAATTTGATTCAAATTTTGTATCGTCATTTATCGGCTTCAGTGGAGACCAACTCGGACAGGCTGGAGTGTCAATCCAAGCTTGATTTGATGGTCCCGGTTTGCATAGATTTCTCGAAGTAATGTTATACGCTTTCATAGGAGTATCTTGTAATCGAGAAGATTTTTGATGTATGCATTTTTTGTTGGTGAATGACAACAAATTGCTAGAATACATTTTTGAAGAAAATTTAGATGAGAACCTTGACGTCATTGTTCGTAATACATTTCACGTTTAACTCCCATCAGGTGAGAGATGTTGATTGTAGATTAATTGAACGTTTGGCTTTGTTTCATTAGGATAAAAGCTAGTGTGGTATGTAGGTGATGCAACAATGTTTAAAGAGGCTGAACGAATCGATGTAGGAGTGGATTTAGTTGGTGAAACATAATTGCTATCCGACGAGGGAGATTTATAGTCGATAGTTGAATATGTAGAGTCGTGATCAGAAGACATTTTTGAGTATTATTTGTTTTAATAATTAAAGCAATCACAACAAAGTTTTAACTAGGAATATGAGCTGATTTATAATATAACCTTTTTACCGTTTTTAGGAAGTTGGTCGAGGAAAAGGAGTTTAACCATATAAATTTTCAGAGAGAGGT
The DNA here is from genome assembly GCA_030765085.1 of Allium cepa. NCBI lineage: Eukaryota > Viridiplantae > Streptophyta > Magnoliopsida > Asparagales > Amaryllidaceae > Allium > Allium cepa. The sequence goes on from CM060941.1 coordinate 1,053,103,941, forward strand.
TTGGTTTATTTGGATGTTATTAGTTTAATTTTTATGCGGTTTTTATTAATCTAAGTCTATATGAGCTATTTCTACAAATTTAAGTGTACAAAAATTATTTCTAGAAATTTAGTTAATCATTTCGTTGTACGAACAAATTCCTAGATCTTGTCTTAACTTAATATAAGTTAGGTCACTTAACGGATTAGTAAAAAATCAGCAACTTGATTTTTGGAATTTACAAACTCTAGTGATATAATTCCTATTTCCACATTATCTCATAAAAAATGATGACGAATGCCAATATATTTTGTTCGAGAATGGTTAATTGGATTTTTTGATAAATTTATGGCACCAGTATTATCACAATATATAGGAGATTTTGTTATAATTTTACCGAAATATAGAAGAGTATGTTGCATATAGATTACTTATGCACGTGCTAAAGCCACTGAAATGTATTTGGCTTCACATGTTGAGAGCGAAACATAGTTTTTCTTTTTACTAAACCATGATACTAAAGACTAACTAATAAAATGACATGTCCCACTTGTGCTTTTTCTATCCATTCTACAGCCACCGAAATCAGCATTGTTATATGACACAAGTTCGAATGAGCTTCCTTTTGGATAAATAAGTATGTAATCTCTAGTGTTTGTTAAATGTCTTAAAATTCGTTTTACCGCTCGATGGTGTAATTCATTTGGCATGCTTGAAAAAGAGCACATAAACATACACTCATCATAATATTTGGTCTACTAGGTGTTAAGTATAACATAGATCCTATCATATTTTGATGTAATTTTGTTCGAAATCTTTTTCATTTTCATCTTTATCCAAATGTAGAGTAGTACTCATTGGGGTTTGTTTTGCTTGATACATTTTCCATTCCAAAACATTTTAATAAATCTTGATAGTATTTTTCTTAATTTATATAAATTCCATTTTCTAATTGTCTTATTTGTAATCCTAAGAAATAGTTTAATTCTCTCATATGTGACATTTCTAATCATCTTTCATTATTTTATAAAATTCAATGCATAACTTTTCATCAGTGAATCCAAATATAATGTCATCAATATATATTTGTACGGCTAAAATATTATTATTTTCTTGTTTTATGAATAAAGTGGATCCAATTTCACCAATTGGAAAACCAGAACTTTATAAGTGAATTTTTAATCTTTCATACCAAGCACGAGGTGCTTGTTTTAGTCCATATAAGGCCTTTTTAAGTTTAAATACATGATTGGGATATTTTTTCGTGAACAAATGAAGGAGGTTGTTCAACATACATTTTTTCTTTTATAAATCCATTTTAAAATGCACCTTTTGTGTCCATTTGAAAAAGTTTAAAATTACGATGACATGCAAAAGCCAGTAATGTTCGTATTGCCTCAAGATGCGCTATAGGAGCAAATGTTTCATCATATCGATTCCTTCTTCTTGATTATATCCTTAAGCTTCTAATTGTGCTTTCTTTCGTACAATATTTCCGTTTTCATCTACTTTATTTTTACAAACCTATTTCGTCCCAATTATAGATTGGTTGTCTGGTCTTGGTACAGGTTCCCAAACATTATTTCTTTCAAATTGATCAAGTTCTTCTTGCATTGCAATAATCCAAAAATCATCTTTTGATGCTTTTTTATAATTTTTCGGTCCAAAATTTCATATAAATGCAACACGACTTATTTGAATTGACTGTTTTCTGAATGATACTCTTATATTTAAATCTCCAATAATATTATTAACAGGATGGTCTCTTAATATTCTAGGTGATGATGTTATCATATTATCATTGTTGTTATTGATATTATTATTATTATCTTCATTTATAGGTATCTTATTTTTATTTATTAATTTTTCATCATCATCATATTTATTTTCGTTAAAATTTTCGTCAAATGAGACATGAAGATTTTCTTCTATAATATTTGTTCATTTATTAAAGACTCCATATACTTTGCTTCGATCTGAATTGCCACAAAAATTCCTTCATTCGCTTTAGGATCAAATTTTCCTAAACTATCTTTAGTGTTTAATGTGAAGCATTTTGACCCAAAAACATGAAAATATGATACTTTCGGCTTTTTGTAAAAAAGTATTTCGTAGCATGTGTTTTATTCATTGGTCTAAGTGTTACATGATTTAATACATAACAAGCAGTGGAAATGGCTTCAGCCAAAATTTCTTTTGTAAGTTACTACTATTTAGTATAATTCGTGCATATCCTTGTAAGGTTCGATTTTTCCTTCCTACAACGCTGTATTGTTGTGGTGTTCGAGGACACAAAAAATTATGATTAATTCTCTTTTTGTTATAAAAGTTGGTGAATAGTTCATTTTCAAATTCACCTCCGTGATCACTTCATATAATTTTAATTTTTAAATTCACTAAAAAAAATGATTCGTTTAGAAAAAAGTTTGAATATTTCGAAAGTGTCGCTTTTATGTTTTAAAAGTAATATCTAAGTATGTCTTGAAAAATCATCAATAATTGCAGAAACGTATTTATTATGATTTATTAAATATACTTGACTTGTCCGAATAAATCTAGATTGAGTAATTCAAGATGTTGTTTTATGGAAATTTCCTTTTTTGATTTAAAGGAGTTTTTCTTAAATTTTCCCAATTGATAAGCATCGCATAAGTTTTAACTTCGTAGTTGATTTTAGATAATCCTCTTACTAATTCATTTTTAGCTTGTTTGTTGATATTCTTAAAATTTATATGACAGAAACGTTTATGCCATAACCAAGGATCATCATGATTCGTGGCTAAGCATAAATTTGTATTGTTTTTTACATTCATGTTTTAAGACATATATTTTTCGACTTATAAATCCTTCAAAAATCAAATTTTTATTTTGATAAAAAATCTTACATTTATTTTTCTCAAAATCAATTTTAAATCCTTTATCACATAATTGACTTATACTTAATAAGTTATGTTTTAAGTTTTCTACTAATAAAAAATTAGTAATTAAAGGAGGACTAGAAATACAAATAGTGATGACTTCTCCAATGCCGATGACAAATCCCTTTGAGTTATCTCTAAATGTTATGGTAACACCATGATATATGTTATATTTGATAACACAATTGCATTTTTAGTCATGTGCTTAGAACAACCACTATCGAGTATACATTTCTCTTTATTTTTTATTTCGATTTTGGGTACCTGCAAAATAAGAAAATTTTAATTGGTGCCCACCTTCTTTGATTAGGGTCCTACATGCTAGTGGATGTAGGTAACCATATCTATGTGGATGTGGTTCCCTTAGAAATGTAATTTTTGTTATATACAACTTTTTTGTAAATATTCATCAATATATTTTTGTCTAATTAGTTTATTGTTTGTTTTTGGAATCCATATCTTGACCATATTTGTATATGAATTCTCAACCTTAGTTTTTTAACTTTGGCTTTTTAAATTTTGTGTATAATGTGTTATATTGTTTTGGCATTTGTTTATTTTTAAAACCAAATCCATTTCGATTTCCAGATGGCTTAGATATCGTAATCAGATTTTTTAAATTTTGTTTTCCTTTGTTGAATTTTGTCACATTATTTGTTATTTTTTCTAATTTACTTTTAATACCACAAATTCGAAGTTTCTAGAATATAAATTTGCTTGTAATTCTAATTTTTCTTTTTCCAAATTAACGTTTTCTAACTTATAATTTTCTAAATCATCTAATAACTTGTCATTTTGAGATAATAGTGTTGCATACTCCTTCTGAACAATTTCTAATTCTTCTTCGAAGATAATTTTCCCATCTTTTAATAATCTGATTTTCAATTCTGGTCTAGTTAACTTTCCTACATTTTCCATATTTATTTTTTCTCTATATTTATCATCTAACTCAATCCATTAGTTAATCATAAGTAATTTCAAGATGTACCTCTTCAGTGATAGCCATAAAACACAAATTTGCTTGTTTTGAACCGCTTTCACTATCACTATCTGAAGAAGAAGATGAATCCTAATTATCCTATGTTACTTGAAAAGCCCTTTTCTTTTTCTAGAAATTCTCGAATTTGCTTTTCTTTTTATCGTTACTGAGTTGTGGACAGTCCTTCTTCATGTGGTTAAATTTCTCACATTCATAGCATTTGATCAATGTTTGATTTGAAGTGATTGGTTTACCGCCATTTTGAAATTTGATCATCTTCTTGAACTTGATAAATTTATTATAGTTTTTGGCAATAATGACAATCTCATCTCCGTGTAAGTCTGAACCTTCGTTACTTGCTTGGAATGCAATGTTTTTCTTTTCATGATTTTGATCCTTTCAAGCCTGCAAGTTAGCATCGTATGATATCAAATTTCCTATTAGACCTTCGACTTTAAGTTGAGAAAGATCATTAGCTTCTTCAGTGGCTAAAACTTTTCTTTTTCAATCATTTATTAAAGAGGTTAAATTCGCGTGACTAAATCGAAATCTGTGAATTTAACTCCAAGTGCCATGAAATCATGTTGAATTGTTTGAAATCTTGCATACATATCAATATTTGATTCACTTGTTTTGAAAGATGAGAATTAGTTTTGTAAAATCAAAATTTTGGTTTGCTTGACTTTATTTGTACCTTCATGTGTGACTTTAAAAGTGCGTCATATATCATATGCAGTATTGTAGAGCTTGACACATGAAAACTCATTTTTGTCAAGCGTGCAAAATAATACATTCAAGCTTTAGCATTGTTAGATTCCTCTGCTTTTTGTGCATCAGTCCATGTGCCAATATTAGTGTCAGGTGCTTCATATTTGTTTTGAGTTGTTAGGCATATTTCTAACTCATTTGCTTCCATAAAAATTCGCACGCGTGTTGACCTATAAGCATAATTAGAAATAGTAAATAGTGGAGGAAGAGCAGTTGATTGAGCTTTTTGAAATGTACTTGCCATTTTAATGATTTCAATTATGTGTTACTTTATATTGAAATGACCTTGCTCTGATACCAATTGAAAGTCTATATGATCTTTATAAATAATGCAACTTATATATATGTGTATGTGTGTTACTAACTATGATAAGCAGAGCATAATAATTGAATGTAAGATAAATATTAGAAACGATCGCACCAGATATTTTATACTCGTTCGGACCTCCCATCCTACTTCCAGTCTCGAAGTTCCGCTTTAGTATTTCCTTTAACCAACTGACCCTCGCTTCGTCTGAAGGAATAGGCTAATACAGAAGTATATCTCTGACAATCTTGTGTTCTAAATAACACGGTTTTTGACTAATAGTACAAATCTTCCTATGATCTCCTTTGAGTATGTGAATGTAAATGCTTTGAGTTGTAGGAATTAACCAAAATTATATTTTGGTTATAATTGATTGAGAGTATGTGAGCAATGTCTACACAAGAAGGTGTTAAGAAATCGAGAGAGAAAAGACTCAATTAATTCAAGTTAGTTAATCTCTACATGTCCATCAAAGTAGTATTTATAGATTCAAAAGGGTGCGGATAAAGAGTTGTTGCTATTTGAGAAGATCTATTCATTTTAATGGCTGCAACCATTAGATGATGGGTGATTTCTTTTTGTCTTAAACAGAAGTGTCTTTTCAAAATTTACAGAATTCATATGACTGACGTCTATGGTAAAACCCCAGACTTCTGTGACTTTAGAAAATATTTACCCGAGAATTGTCGCAGACGTCTATGGTTTTATCTCAGATGTCTATGAGTAGCTAAATCAGTTTTCCAACTTAATTTCGATGCATATGAAATAGTGTGTGATTGTGTATGCATGTATACTAAAGGAGACCTTAACAATATTTTATTTAAGACTCTTTTACAGTAGAATGACCTTACTAATTGTATTATGATCGATAGATCTTCGTTTCCCTTTGAGTCCCAATATCTTCGAGCATGATGTCTTCTTGCAGCATGTACCTATAATCTTGATAAAGTGTGTGTGTGTGTGTTTGATTGTATAGTTGTTGTCATTGAAACATAAACTGGAGGTTCTAAAATCTACATGAGTCTCATGTTGATTAGATGTTTTTCTGCTCATTATGTATGCAAATTGATTTTTATTTTTAGGAAATCTTACTTGTTTCTTCGCATATTTCAACTTTCCGTTATTAAAATCAAACAGCTATCGTTTTTTGTGTCATTTAAGTTCTAGGGCTAAGATATCTTCTCTCAAGGGTTGTACGAATTTCATTCCCTTTCTTCTCTTTCTTTTTACTTACTCGAAAATTTTGACCTTCTCTTTTTTGACGATTTTCTTCTCCTTCATGACACTTTGTAGCGCCTAGCTCATGACTTATCAAGACTTGTTAGTAAAAAAAATTGTTTTATTTTCGTATTTTCTCCGTCCCTTTGTTATTTTTAGTTGTATAATCAAACGTATCTACAGATTCATGGTGTTGAGGGAATCCTTGTGTGTATCATCCATTTGGACTGAGACATGGGTGGTTTTGCTCTCTCTTCTTTTTATTGGATTTTTTTTCCATTTAGCCTCGTGTTAAAACTAATTACCGCAAATAGCCCAGTATCAAAACTAATATCAAATTTAGCCTTGTTTTGGCCAAAGTATTGTCGTAGGTTGGAATATGACTCTGCCCAATCGCCGTAAATTCGTTCAATTGCCTTGCTCAATGCTCTCCATGCTTTCAGATAGCTAATTTTTATAAATAATCGTTCCATTAGAACTTGCACCGTTCCCGCTGTAATGTTCAAATCAGAACCTACGACAATACTTTGGCCAAAACATGGCTAAATTTGATGTTAGTTTTGATACTGGGCTATTTGCGATAATTAGTTTTAAAATGAGGCTAAATAGAAAAAAAATCCAATAAAAAGAAGAGAGAGCAAAATCACACATGTCTCAATCCAAATGGATGATACACACAAGCAATTCCCTAAACACCATGAATTTGTAGATACGTTTGATTATACAACTAAAAATAACAACGGGACAGAGAAAATACGAAAATAAAACAAATTTTTTTTACTAACAAGTCTTGATAAGTCATGAGCTAGGCGCTACAAAGTGTCGTGAAGGAGAAGAAAATCGTCAAAAAAGAGAAGGTCAAAATTTTCGAGTAAGTAAAAAGAAAGAGAAGACTCTGCCCAATCGCCGTAAATTCGTTCAATTGCCTTGCTCAATGCTCTCCATGATTTCAGATAGCTAATTTTTATAAAGAATTGTTCCTCCATTAGAACTTGCACCGTTCAGGCTGTAATGTTCAAATCAGATTTCACGAAAGACATGATCTTCGATACCATAAAGGATGATGTGGCTTGCCTATGATTTGAGTTCACTATAGGGTTAACGCATGTATGATCACTAGGATATTTTTTAATAACCCACCATCCAGCCTGCGTCTTTTTTGAGTCAAAAACATGTATTCACCAAGGACAACTGTCATCGACGTTGCAAATGGCGGTATATTTTGCTTTGTTCGACCCTATTGGCTTAAAGGACACCGCATGTAAGATTGACCATTCTGATAGTTGTTGCAGAAATTTAGCTTTGCTTTTAAATACCATGCCAACTTTGAAACCAGTCTGTACGCTGCAGGATAGAAATAATTCGTTGTTGAAGTTTACATTTGCTACAATCGACCTGGCCATAATTTGCGCACTGCAAAAATTATCATCCAACGGTATCTCCATTTCCAGTTCATCATTGTCCACACAATCTGCTTTTCCACCTTCAAAATCATACTCTAGTGGATCATTGTTTACTTGCATATTTTCCACCAAGGTTGTATCAACATCTGGTATTGACACAACAGACATACTATCAAGTGCAGGAACATCTATAGCTTGTACATCTTCTTCATCTTCTACATCCATATCATCATTGTACCTAGTTTGACCTGCTAGTTCATTTGGTGGTTGAACGTATGACTGTGTAGTAGTGTTATTTGTTGCGCAGCTGCAGTAAATTAATACACCAATTTTAGTTTATTTCTTCATACCAACGATTTTGCAACATGTTGCAATATTTAACTTAACTTACTTTTGGCTTAAATGGTAAAATTCGGGTCGAGTGGGCTGCATTCGTTCATTTGTACGACTACTCGATGCTCTAGCACTTCTTTGAGTGGAATTCTGAATTGGAATAAAACTGCACGGGAATACAAATTAGGTTTAATAATTATATAAATTCAATAAAACATATTTCTATGTAATCACGGCTAAACGATATCTCTGACTCATTCGTGGAAAGCTGTCCTGCGTTAAATGTGGATAGGTAAATTGGACATTTGGCTTCAAACTCATGAATGGATGAAAACCACAATACATTTGTTGTTGCCTGTATTGCGATATGTGCTAAGTCGGATTGCTAAAACTAGGTGACGCAATTCCTTGACCAGTACTCACGTTCTCCACCATTCTAGAATATTCTTCAATACCGAAATTTGTTACGGGTGTCGGGGTTGATTGATCTGCAACCGATCTCCTTTTTTTTCCCCACAAACAACTCTATAGATTTAGTCGATGCAGCAAACATTAATTCAACATCGTCGTCGTCAACAATTTTGATTGTTTTGGAACCGGAATCTGTTGGCAAATTGCAAACTATTTCAATCTCGTACTCTTCCGGTTTTATCTTTATTGCTTTATAAACCGACTCTTTCAACTACTCAAAATTAGATCCTTTTCGAACTTTAGTCGGTTTGTAAGATCCACCAAGATATTTCCCACACACTAAATCGTCAATAACCAATTCACCATCAAAATAGCATATAGTTGGAACATAACTAGGAGTCATTCTACATCAAGCAAAAAAGAATTTAGTTTGCAACCTAAATTCAAAACTTAGGGTTTTTACTGCATACCTTGCTTGGATTCGACCGTACAATGTTTTGCTATGCTTGAGGTAGATCTTCGAAATCAACTACTTTTAAGAATATTAAACGAAATAATTTTGGGTTTGGGCAAAAATTTCGAAGTAGAAGGTATTGGGGATTTTTGAAAAAGGAGAGGAAGGGTTTAAAATGAAGAGGGAAGAAAGAGGGCTCTGGTTTTGTTGCAGAGCCGCGACAGGGCGACTTTTGGAAAGTCGTCCACTGACGACTTCCCAGAAGTCGCCCTGTTTATTCTAAAACAAACAGGCGGCTTTTGGAAAGTCGCCAATGTGCGACTTCCCAAAAGTCGCATATATCATACGTTAAAAAAAAAAATACTGACGACTTTTCAAAAGTCGCCAGTATGTTTCGGCCAGCTCGGAGCTGAGCTGGACAAAACATGGCTAAATTTGATATTAGTTTTGATACGTGGCTATTTGCGATAATTATTTTAAAACGAGGCTAAATGGAAATAAAATACCTTTTTATTTCTTTTTTCGATTTGATTGATGGGTAACGAGGGAGAATGATTGATTCATTATTATTATTAATTCTCTAATCCTTCATCATTGTTATGATTATTTCTCTAAGGTTGCATAATTACTCTCTCTTAACATACGGATGGCCTTTTGTCTGCTTCAGGCCAACGTTTGGCCTTATTTGTTAAATTAACATCGGGGATTTGTGAAGAAGACCAAGCATAAGGAATCCTTGATCATTTTGGATTGCATGGTTACACAAATAGGATTCCCACACTATCAGATCGCATTCACATAGCCTGAGAAGGTTTTATTTCAATAATCGTATCGCCTCCTTAAGGGTTGATAAAAGATTTCTGACTTATCATCCATCCAATTATCCCCCATTTCTTATTACCTGATCACGGCCACTATCATTTTGGATGCTAAGCATCAAACCGCTCCTACCTGCCAAGAGTAGTTATTTTTTTTATTCAATTCATGAGAATTTGACATCAGGACGTAAATTATTTTATTATGTTCAGGGCTAAAACCCATTTTGTCGATCTCTCCTCGTAAAACTCTAAGATGGCTGACCAGTTTTTGTATATCTTAAATTGTGACAACAACATTCCGTTTTTAGAACTCCTGGTACATATCTTATTTCCTACTAAACTTAATTTCTAACTTATCTTATATATAGAGCTGACTTTCAACCATCTTCCTCCTTTTATTCTCCTTTCCAAGCTAAATGTCCTAGCGACTTCATTCCATGTGCTTAGATCTAGGATTCTTAGCCTTGACAGGGAAACCCGTTAGTGCTCTAATATCTTTACACAGGCCCTAACATGGTTTGTTGAACTCGAAATATCACTTCTCTTGCCCAATAATCATTTACGAGCATGTTGTTTTCGCTTCTGTTGTTATGTTATAACAATTTTATAATTGCCTAGCTCTGTTCACATTATAGCATATTAGGATTTTTATATTAATTTGCCCAATACTTCCTTCTTTCTTGACTGTGTTTCATTATTCTGCGAAGGACCCTCTTAATGTATTATTGATTTAATTTCCTAGGTTAAAGTCAGACTTGGTATATGCTTTCAAACAACCGTATGTAATAGATAAGAAAAGAAAATACATGTCAACTGATGGTAGCAAGAAAGGTGAGCTACCCTCGGAAGGCTGAAAGCTCATGCCGCCTTCTCCTTTCTAGGCCACTCTTGCTTTGAACGTACGTCCCCTCACAGTGGTCTCAGCTTCCCATTGTGTCTTGCATCTCCCCGGAGGGAGTGCCATTTCTAACTTAGCGAATAGATGGAGCAGCTAGTGATTAACGATATCTCGACCTTCAACTCCACTCCGTTTACCCCATCGACCCTACTTGCTCCAGATGCCCCTTCTACGGATGTCTTCCAAAAACTTCATAAAGCATGTTCTATGTGATGATCGAAACTCCCATTCTTATTTTATTATTACAATTTTTTTGTGGTTTGTTTGGTCGTTTATTTGCTTATGTAGGGGTATGCGATATGGAGCTAACACGAAGAATCAAGACTAAAGGGCAGACTTTGGCAAGTTCTCAGGCTAAAGCTAAAAACTACAAAAGAGAACTTGATGAGCTCAAAAAGAAATACACCGATCCACACTCTCACACGTTGAAAGCTGAAGATGCTTCGACAAAATTTGAGGAGGCCCTGGCTAACACTAAGAAGGCATTAAATAAAGTAGAACGGAGGGAGAAATGGTTAAAAAAGAAACCATCCCAATCATAAAAGATGTTGAGTGCATAGCCTACGACGTTCTTTATAAAATATATGCTCAAGTCTAGATGCAGCTTTTGCTGAGTGTTTGGTTGACCTTGGAAGCTGAGGTGAGTTTTGTGGAACGAACCATAATTTTCGATAATTAAGATCTTAATTTAATAAGGAACTGTGAATAAATATTCGAATATATATAAATTTTGTAATTTACTTAATGAAATGTATACTTGGTAATAAATTTAATACAAGAAAACGAAGTAAATATTGAATTAATTAATGAATTGATAATAGTAATTGAATAAAATCAATGTTCTGTAAGTAATTATAATATTGTTGGAAATGATAACTTATAAAAGTATGATTAAGAGTTGGTGGTAACAATTATTATGAGTTACCGATATATTTTTAATCCATTAAATTGAATTGGAATCAATTGCAATAACTCTAAATAAAATATTACATTAATGTTAATTAAGGTAATATTTGGAATTAATGTTAATGTTATTCATAATAGGACAATTTGTTGGGTTAAAAGAATGGAAATAAAGATTTATCAATTTATTGCGATTTGAACTATAATAATTGGATTGATTGCAGTTAAATGAAATTAAATATCTAAATATTACATTAATTGAAATTAAGATGGAATTTAAGAATATTAGTGTAATAGATCATGAATCCAATGTTAATTCCATCCACTTGACAACAATGAATTGAATAATAGAATGAAAAGTAAATTAAATGGAATTATTGAAAATTAAATTTATAATTTCTGAATTTAATGAAATTGAAGTTAACACTGAAATTGATAAATTAATCAACTCTAAATTGACATCTAAATTTATTTAAATTAGTGTAAATGGTTAAGAAAATTAAAAACAATAAAAATTGTCAATTATAGAATCGAAATTTAAATTTTGATTTAATTAATTATTAATTTATTTAATTAATGTAAAAATAGCCATATTGGCCACTGACTCGGATTTCGATGAAATTAGTTTCCCGTGACAGTGAATTAATATAGGATTTGAAGTATCGTAGCGATTGGACTTGTCGTTTGATCGTACGGGCTCGAAACGCCTAGAAATCAATGAATTGAAATCAGTTGAAATCAATTTGAAATAACTTGATTTTAGCCTAACTCCTTCATACGATGGAATTTGGACTTGAAACCTGTTCCATTGAGTTTAAAATATTTTTGAACATCTATTTTGATATATAGGTTGACCAATTTCGTTCCGGACTCAAAACGGGCTTTCCAGGCCATTTATCGTTCAACTTTCAACCCAAATCAATCCGGTCCATTCTAATTTCAGTTTCGCATACATATGTACCTCATTATAAACCCTAAACAATTTCTTATATTCATTTTTCCATACGGACAATTTCAATTGGTCCTCTTCCTCATTTCAATAGCAGACAAAAACCTAATTCTCAATTCAATTTCAAATCAAAAATTCCACTTCAAAAATTCAAACTCCTCAGCCTACATCAAATTATATATCGTCGAAAAGCTCTCGACGAGCGCATTCTTTTGCAGTGATTTGTTTTTCATTTTGGTTCACTGTTTAGCTAGAAATCGAGGACGAATTTCGGCCGTCCATAGGTCGTCGCCTCATTTAACGGTGGATTCGAGCCGTGGAGTCGATCAGAGGGCGTGGACGTGAAGTAGGGGTCGAGTGTAACGACCCGTATTTTACATGTCGATAAATCGTAAAATAGATGCATTAGGTCGTTAGTATTGTTTAAGTTGGTTTGAGTTTGAGTCGACCATAGATTAAGTCGTATGGAAGTTAACTCATGTAGAGGCTTAGGTTGAAGTGTAGCTTAAGTCGTTCGGGGTTGGGTCGTGTACGAGTTACGACTTAAGAACTGGGACGAGCTAGCAAGTTGGTGGAGTTAGCGGGTTAGTGATGAGCGACTTAGTGCTAGGGCTTAAGTCGTAAGCGACATAAGGAGGTTTAACGGCTTAAGGTAGTGACCGACTTAAGGTCTGTACCGAGTTAACGACCCATAGAATTGACCGACTCATAGGAAGGAACGACCTAAAGGATGTAACGACTTAAGGGTTAGTGGCTTAGGTCGTGAGTCTCTGTGTGTTGGGATGAGTCGTATGACCGAGTTAAGGAAGTTTGCGGCATAGAGGTCCAGGAGTTAACGACCTAGTAGTAAACGACCTAAGTTAGATCTGTGTATACTGTTAGGTCGTAGACGAGACAAGGCTTAAATCGTTATAATTATGAGTCGTAAGTCGTTGGAACTTAGGCTGGGTGTTAGGTCGTCTCTTGAGTTAGGTTGCTGTCGACTTATGTTAGGACGCGTACATGTGGGGTCGTGTCTGTGTTAGTCGTAGGATTTTTAAGTCGTTAGGTCGGCTTGAAGAGGTAAGTCGTAGGGATCTTAGGTCGGTAGGTCGTGGAAGCGCATGTGTGTGTTAGGACCTGTTAAGTCTTAAGTCGTTGAAGCTTATGCTTAGGGTTAAGTCGTATGCCGCATGCTTTAGGTCTTAGGTCGTTGAGTTATGAGTCGTAACTCATGAGGTTGTTAAGTCGTCTCCCTGTTGAGTCGTTGGTCGTAGTGTTTGATGAGTCGTGACCGACTTATGGGGGCGCGACTCATGGGTTTTTCAGCCTATAAATAAAGGGGTTTGGCTCACTTTTTGGCACCGGATTTTGAAGCGACGAAGTGCTGCCATTTTGAGAGCTCGACTACAACACTTCTTCACTTCTTTTCTCCACTCTAATCTAGTGATTCCTTCCATCTAAATTGAAGATCAAATCGAAGATCCAAGAGCCAAAGTTGAAGATCTCCATCCATTGAAGAGAGATTTCATCGTTTGAAGCGGAGCTTTGGAGGATCAAGCTTGATTCCTTGCTGTCCAGATCTGGAGTTGGTTGTTTTTGAGGTGTTTAGGTGATTCGGTGAGTGGTAGTTAACTCTCACACGGACCCAAGGGAGTATATTGGATTGGTGGTTTGTTTATGTGTTAAAGATAGTGATTTCTTGCATTTTCCCTAAGTATGCGTGTAGATCTATCATCTATGAAGTTTTGACACCTATTTTACTACATGTTAACTTATGCAAGTTTATTCATCAAGTTGTAGAGACATTTGCCTATTATTCATGCTTATTAGATTTGGACACTTTAATTACCAAATTGCCATTTCCTTGTATAATTGCTTATTAAACCTTGTTTGAATATTTGATTGCTTGGATTAATGATTGTCTTGATTGATTGTTTAGAGTTAGTTGATTTATGGTTGGATCTAGACAAGTATGGTCGAAAATGGTTCGAAAGCTAAGGGAGAGGCTAAGGGATAAGAAAAGCTGCTTGTGGCATATGTTGCGGATGATGAAGCTCATATGGACGGATATGATGACGATGTTGTGATGGAGCTTTGCTATGTTAAGATGAGGCGAAGCATGATGTGATGTAGCCTTGGCATAATCCAGACGGGATCATTCCAAGCATGTTGATAACTCGAGGGATGGTTCGAGTTGGTTGATAATGGATTGCTCGAGAAGTAGCTTGGGCTAGTATGAGAATAGTCGTCGAGGAGCATGACTAGGAGGCTTGGATTTCATTGTTGTTGAAGGTTCTAGTAAATTCAAAGCAAGAGTACATGGGATGCCCAAACGACTACAGGTAGGTGGTCGGGACACCCAAAAGACTACAGGTAGGTGGTCGAGTACTCTGGGCAGAGTAGGTAAGTCCTAGGCACGGGTCACGATGACGTGCGGAGTTTATCTAGAACCGGGGTTACCATTAGCCCTTGACAGGCGGTTATTCAACTAACGGTGAATTCAAAGCAATGATAACAGTGATAGCCAGAGTCATGGATGTTTGGTTGTATCATCATTCGGCCTCAAGAGCGGTGTTTTCTGGGTGCTTATCTGATCTTGGTTTAGGCCTTGGGGGTTTGTATTTGGAAAACATCGACCTTGACTCGAGTGATAATTACTTTATTTTAAATGTCTGCTTTGCTATGCTTGTTTATGCTTAGTGGGTCTAGGGGCTATCACTGTAGAATGAGGTGGAGTGGGATGGTTGAGTTCCTATGCCTTTTATCCTTTATGCTCTTTTGGTATGTTTGATAGTTAATTTACTGCTCACTAAGATTGTTGTCTGACTCAAGGTTTTATGTTCAACTCTTATTACCTTGGGTTGTTCATCCATGTTGGGATGGGCAGACTAGGTAGCAGGTGACAGGTGCTGTTCTTGGCTACCAACGTTGTTGATGACGAAGACGAGCTGGTGGCTTTTGCATATTGTTTTCTTACTATATGTACTGGATGTTCCGCTGTTTGTTTGATACTCTGAGTGTTATGTAGTGAGGCTTGATGTATTGACTATTCAGATGATTGTATAAAACTATTATGAGTTGATATGATGAGACTTCTGTTCTATAGAGCTTCACTATGTATACTTTCTATTGTATTTTATCCATGCGCTGTGAGTAATACGATAGAGTTTCTGTTTTATCTTACCCTGACTATCGTCCATGGCTGCCTGGCACACCTTTCAGCGCACCATTCTCTTGTTTAAGTGCGGGAGTCATGAGCGGTCGTCACATTTGGTATCAGAGCCTTGGTTAATCGATTTTAGCCAACGCTCGCTGACGTAACTACGTATGAGAGACGTAATTGTAATTTTGATGGATGATTACTATATATAATATAGTAGTTTAGAAGGATTTGAACTCCTTATGTAGTTGTTTCTCAAGGTGTTCTAAATCATTCCTTTTTGTAGATATTAAGGATGAGTCGAAGTGAGAGACAAGCTTCTAGAGAAAGCCGTGCTGTTGGAGGAGCTACTGATTATGTTGCAATGTTCGAAGCTATGATGACTTCGATCATGTGAAGGATACCAACTTCAGGACCATCAGTAGATGTTGGAGTTCAAGTTCAAGCTCCAAGACCAGTGGATTTTGCTAAGTTGTGTAAAGACTATACTGCTCTTGGAGGAAAGGTTTTCTTGGGAACAGAATCAACCATAGAAGTTCAGAGATGGATTGATGCTTGTAGAAGGATCTTTGGTGATTTGGGAATTGAGGATGCAAATAAGAGGAAGCTTGCATCAAGACAGCTTCAAGGGAGAGCTTCTGATTGGTGGAATTCTATCACCATTGATACTCCAGAGGAAGAGATTACTTGGGAGCAATTCCCAGTTAGATTTGAAGCTAAGTTCATTTCTACAGCTCAGAAATCTGTTCTGTTTAAGAAATTTGTGGAGCTCAAGCAAAGTGGAAGATCAGTTCTTGAGTATGTTTCGGAGTTTGAAGCTTTGTCCAAGTATGCCAGATCGTATATTGAATCTCCCTATCAGAAGAACGAGAAGTTTGTGACAGGCTTGGACACTTATCTTGGGAGGCAGTTAGTGGATCATTTGGACGATCCATTTGAGAATCTTGTGGAGAAAGCTCTCAGGCATGAGAGTTTGTTTCCTAAGGAAGGGTCTGTTGTTGCTGTGACCAAGGAAGAGTCCAAACCACAGCAGGGTGGAAACAAGAAGAGGAAGCAGCAACAGCAGAAGGGTAAGAATGGCTAGAAGAAGCCAAAGGGCGAAGTGACCTGCTACAACTGCCAGCAGAAGGGCCATCTCTCCAAAGATTGTAGGAATCCCAAGGTACCGGGAAAGTGTTACAACTGTGATAAGCCGGGACATATCAAGAAGGACTGTCCAGAACCGAGGAAAGATAAGCAAATTGTGCAAGCTTATGCTTTGGGGGCTGTTCCATCATCTTCGAAAGCTCCTACTGCGGAAGAGAAGGGGAAGAGTGTGGTGGTTCAAGGTACTCTTTCCATTTGTGGTGTTCCAGTTAGAGTGTTGTTTGATACTGGAGCGTCGCATTCTTTTGTTCGTAATGATCTTGTATGCCGGTTGGGTTTGGAACCGGATATTGTTGATAGACCATTGGTTGTGACTAATCCAGTTGGGGGTTCGTCTTGTTTGTGTATGATATGCCGTGGTCTAGTTGTATCGAGTCATGATTGCTCTTTTGTTTGTGATTGTTTTGTTCTGAACTTTGCGGGGTTCGAAATTATTTTGGGTATGGACTGGCTTAGGAAGTATGCGGAAAAGGTTGATTGTGAGAAACTACAGGTGACAGTCGGGAATGTGGAAGGGCGAAAGGTTGTGATACGATGTAAGCATGAAGAATGCATCTTCGTGAGCTTCATGTATTCACTGGTTGTTCCACGGGATGGACTGTCATCGATACCGGTTGTGAATGGATTTGAGGACGTCTTTGACGAGGTCAAAGGGTTACCGCCGCATAGGGAGATCGAGTTTCGTATCGATCTAGTTGAGGGAGCCAGACCTGTTGTGATGCCTCCTAGGCGGATGGCGCCTAGGGAACAGCAAGAGTTGAGGGTGCAAGTTGATGACCTTTTACGGAAAGGATTCATTCGGCGTAGCGTGTCCGAATGGGGTGCACCAGTTGAGTTCGCAACCAAAGCGGATGGATCGTTGAGGTTGTGTGTGGATTATCGTGAGCTGAATAAAGTGACTAGGAAGAACAAGTATCCATTGCCGAGAATAGATGACTTGTTTGATCAGCTTCACGAAGCTAGGGTGTTTTCTCAGATGGATTTGGCAACGGGATTTCACCAGTTGAGAGTGGCTAAGGATAGTGTGCCGAAGACTGCTTTTAGGACACCATCCGGTTTTTATGAGTGGCTGGTAATGCCGTTTGGATTGACCAATGCACCAGCATATTTTGTGGATCTTATGAATAGAGTGTTCAGAGATCAGTTGAACAAGTTCGTACTTGTGTTCGTGGATGATATTCTGATTTATTCCAGAACTAAGAAAGAGCACAAGACGCACTTGCATATTGTTTTGGAAATCTTGCGGAAACATCAGCTGAGGGCTAAGTTTTCGAAGTGTCACTTCTGGAAGAGTGAAGTGAGGTTCTTAGGTCATGTTATTTCTGGAAATGGAATAGCGATTGATCCCGCGAAGGTGGCAGCAATCCAGGATTGGGTTAGACCTAAGAATGCATCTGATGTGAGAAGTTTTCTTGGATTAGCAGGATATTATCGTCGGTTTATCAAAGACTTTTCCAAGATAGCTTCACCGTTAACAGGATTGACGAAAAAGAACCAAGTGTTCAGATGGGATGATAAGTGTGAGCAAGCTTTCGGAATCCTGAAAGAGCGACTGACGAGTGCTCCTGTTTTGACTATTCCAAGAGGGAATGATGAGATGGTGGTTTACACCGATGCATGTGGTACTGGAATTGGAGCAGTGCTAATGCAAAAGGATAAAGTTGTTGCATATGCAAGTCGACAACTGAAGCCGCATGAAAGGAATTACCCGACTCATGATTTGGAGTTAGCGGTGATTGTTTTTGCTCTGAAGATGTGGAGACATTATCTATTGGGAGTTCGATTCGAGTTGTTTACGGATCATAAGTCGTTGAAGTATCTTTTCTCCCAAAAGGATTTGAATCTTCGGAAGCAACGATGGCTAGAGTTCTTAGCATCGTATGATTTTGGTATAGCCTATACTCTGGGAAAAGGCAACACAGTGGCAGATGCGTTAAGTCGAAGACATGCAGGATTGGGAGCCATGTTTTCAGAATGGAAGAGCCTTGAGTATTTGGCTGGATTTGACTTCAGGGCTAGATGTGAATTGGAACCTGAGATGTTGGCAAACTTATCGGTAAGACCTACCTTTGTGGAAAGAGTTGGCGAGAGCCAAAAGCGGGACGATAAGCTTGTCAAGATTATCCGTGATTTGGAATCTGGATTGAATCCAGAAAAGGATAAAGGATTTGAAGTCGATCGAGAGGGTTGGCTTCGAAAACAAGGACGACTAGTTGTTCTCGATATAGATGGATTGAGAGATGAAGTTCTGAAGGAAAGTCATCACTCGAAGTTGACAATTCATCCAGGTGGAAATAAGATGTATCGAGATATGAAGAGAACCTACTACTGGGAAGGTATGAAGAAGGATGTTGGAAATTTTATTTCCAAGTGTATGAACTGCCAGTTGGTAAAACCCGAGCAGAAGAAGCCCAGTGGATTGCTTCAGCCATTAGAGGTTCCTACATGGAAGTGGGAGCAAGTATCGATGGATTTTATCGATGGTCTACCTAGAACCAGGGCAGGGAATGAAGGGATTTGGGTCATTATAGATCGTTTGACTAAGAGTGCAAGATTCATTCCTGTTCGATCAGCTAGGACTGCATTGAAGTTGGCTGAGCTTTACGTTAAGTGGATAGTTCGATTCCATGGTATTCCGAAAAGTATAGTGAGCGATCGAGATCCATTGTTCACTAGTGGATTTTGGAAGAGCTTCCAAGAAGTTTTGGGAACCGAGTTGTGTTTGAGTACAGCTTATCACCCCCAAACAGATCGTCAGACTGAGAGAGTCAACCGAGTTTTGGAAGATCTCCTGAGAGCATGTGTTTTGGATTTCGGAGGATCATGGGAAGATCACCTTCATTTGGTGGAGTTTGCGTATAATAACAGCTACCAGTCAAGTATTGGTATGGCACCGTATGAAGCATTGTATGGAAGACCGTGTAACTCTCCTACATGTTGGTTGGAAACTGGAGAAAAGATGATACTTGGGCCAAAGATGATTCGACAGACTTCGGATTGTATAGAGATTATTCGACGACGAATGAAGGCAGCCCAAGATCGTCAGAAAAGTTATGCCGATAAGCGTCGTAAGGATTTGGAATTCGACGTAGGTGATATGGTTTTTGTGAAGATTTCTCCACTGAAGAATGTTATTCGATTCGGGAAGAAAGGAAAATTGACTCCGAAATTTGTTGGACCATTCCCGATTATCGAGCGAATTGGAAAGCTCGCCTATAGATTGGAGTTACCAGAAAAGATGGCGGGTGTGCACAATATTTTTCATGTATCTTATCTACGGAAGTATGTGCACGACCCAAGTACAGTGGTTTCTGCTGATAGCTGTGAAGACTTGGAGGTTGATCCAGTTGTTACGAGACCTCGTAAGCCGCTTCGTGTTGTTGAAACCGACACGAAACAGCTTAGGAGGAAGGCGATTACGTTGCTCAAGGTACAATGGAGTGATGATGCTAACGACTGTGCATGGGAGGAAGAAGAGAGGATGAAGGCAGCTCATCCTAAACTCTTCAAGGTATGGCCCTAAGGTGTCGTGACATCTCATGAATTTGTAGCTTGTTCTAGTCTTAGAATTCTGCATGCTAGGCTAGTAGTTGGATGCATGGTTTGTTGATTGCTATGGATGGTAGGCATGCAGAATAGTTATGGTTGCTCTTGATTGATTGGAATTTCGGGGGCGAAATTCCAAAGGAGGAGAGAATGTAACAACCCGTATTTTACGTGTCGATAAATCGTAAAATAGATGCATTAGGTCGTTAGTATTGTTTAAGTTGGTTTGAGTTTGAGTCGACCATAGATTAAGTCGTATGGAAGTTAACTCGTGTAGAGGCTTAGGTTGAACTGTAGCTTAAGTCGTTCGGGGTTGGGTCGTGTACGAGTTACGACTTAAGAACTGGGACGAGCTAGCAAGTTGGTGGAGTTAGCGGGTTAGTGGTGAGCGACTTAGTGCTAGGGCTTAAGTCGTAAGCGACATAAGGAGGTTTAACGGCTTAAGGTAGTGACCGACTTAAGGTCTGTACCGAGTTAACGACCCATAGAATTGACCGACTCATAGGAAGGAACGACCTAAAGGATGTAACGACTTAAGGGTTAGTGGCTTAGGTCGTGAGTCTCTGTGTGTTGGGATGAGTCGTATGACCGAGTTAAGGAAGTTTGCAGCATAGAGGTCCAGGAGTTAACGACCTAAGTTAGATCTGTGTATAGTGTTAGGTCGTAGACGAGACAAGGCTTAAGTCGTTATAATTATGAGTCGTAAGTCGTTGGAACTTAGGCTGGGTGTTAGGTCGTCTCTTGAGTTAGGTTGCTGCCGACTTATGTTAGGACGCGTACATGTGGGGTCGTGTCTGTGTTAGGTCGTAGGATTTTTAAGTCGTTAGGTCGGCTTGAAGAGGTAAGTCGTAGGGATCTTAGGTCGGTAGGTCGTGGAAGCGCATGTGTGTGTTAGGACCTGTTAAGTCGTAAGTCGTTGAAGCTTATGCTTAGGGTTAAGTCGTATGCCGCATGCTTTAGGTCTTAGGTCGTTGAGGTTATGAGTCGTAACTCGTGAGGTTGTTAAGTCGTCTCCCTATTGAGTCGTTGGTCGTAGTGTTTGATGAGTCGTGACCGACTTATGGGGGCGCGACTCATGGGTTTTTCAGCCTATAAATAGAGGGGTTTGGCTCACTTTTTGGCACCGGATTTTGAAGCGACGAAGTGCTGCCATTTTGAGAGCTCGACTACAACACTTCTTCACTTCTTTTCTCCACTCTAATCTAGTGATTCCTTCCATCTAAATTGAAGATCAAATCGAAGATCCAAGAGCCAAAGTTGAAGATCTCCATCCATTGAAGAGAGATTTCATCGTTTGAAGCGGAGCTTTGGAGGATCAAGCTTGATTCCTTGCTGTCCAGATCTGGAGTTGGTTGTTTTTGAGGTGTTTAGGTGATTCGGTGAGTGGTAGTTAACTCTCACACGGACCCAAGGGAGTATATTGGATTGGTGGCTTGTTTATGTGTTAAAGATAGTGATTTCTTGCATTTTCCCTAAGTATGCGTGTAGATCTATCATCTATGAAGTTTTGACACCTATTTTACTACATGTTAACTTATGCAAGTTTATTCATCAAGTTGTAGAGACATTTGCCTATTATTCATGCTTATTAGATTTGGACACTTTAATTACCAAATTGCCATTTCCTTGTATAATTGCTTATTAAACCCTGTTTGAATATTTGATTGCTTGGATTAATGATTGTCTTGATTGATTGTTTAGATTTAGTTGATTTATGGTTGGATCTAGACAAGTATGGTCGAAAATGGTTCGAAATCTAAGGGAGAGGCTAAGGGATGAGAAAAGCTGCTTGTGGCATATGTAGCGGATGATGAAGCTCATATGGACGGATATGATGATGATGTTGTGATGGAGCTTTGCTATGTTAAGATGAGGCGAAGCATGATGTGATGTAGCCTTGGCATAATCCAGACGGGATCATTCCAAGCATGTTGATAACTCGAGGGATGGTTCGAGTTGGTTGATAATGGATTGCTCGAGAAGTAGCTTGGGCTAGTATGAGAATAGTCGTCGAGGAGGATGACTAGGAGGCTTGGATTTCATTGTTGTTGAAGGTTCTAGTAAATTCAAAGCAAGAGTACATGGGATGCCCAAACGACTACAGGTAGGTGGTCGGGACACCCAAAAGACTACAGGTAGGTGGTCGAGTACTCTGGGCAGAGTAGGTAAGTCCTAGGCACGGGTCACGATGACGTGCAGAGTTTATCTAGAACCGGGGTTACCATTAGCCCTTGACAGGCGGTCATTCAACTAACGGTGAACTCAAAGCAATGATAACAGTGATAGCCAGAGTCATGGATGTTTGGTTGTATCATCATTCGGCCTCAAGAGCGGTATTTTCTGGGTGCTTATCTGATCTTGGTTTAGGCCTTGGGGGTATGTATTTGAAAAACATCGACCTTGACTCGAGTGATAATTACTTTATTTTAAATGTCTGTTTTGCTATGCTTGTTTATGCTTAGTGGGTCTGGGGGCTATCACTGTAGAATGAGGTGGAGTGGGATGGTTGAGTTCCTATTCCTTTTATCTTTTATGCTCTTTTGGTATGTTTGATAGTTAATTTACTGCTCACTAAGACTGTTGTCTGACTCAAGGTTTTATGTTCAACTCTTATTACCTTGGTCTGTTCATCCATGTTGGGATGGGCAGACTAGGTAGCAGGTGACAGGTGCTGTTCTTGGCTACCAACGCTGTTGATGACGAAGACGAGCTGGTGGCTTTTGCATATTGTTTTCTTACTATATGTACTGGATGTTCCGCTATTTGTTTGATACTCTGAGTGTTATGTAGTGAGGCTTGATGTATTGACTATTCAGATGATTGTATAAAACTATTATGAGTTGATATGATGAGACTTCTGTTCTATAGAGCTTCACTATGTATACTTTCTATTGTATTTTATCCATGCGCTGTGAGTAATACGATAGAGTTTCTGTTTTATCTTACCCTGACTATCGTCCATGGCTGCCTGGCACACCTTTCAGCGCACCATTCTCTTGTTTAAGTGCGGGAGTCATGGGCGGTCGTCACACTACAAGAAAAAACGTTTTTAACAGCAAAGAGGCACAGCGTTTTCTTTGTGAATGCTGATAAAAGTATGTAGTGAATTAAATTTTGGAACGTGGAACGCTGTTTAAAGTGACCCGCTTTATTTTTAGATTCGCGGTTAACTGGCCACCATAATTTCTTCTCTCCCGCGTAGAGCAGAAAACAATCGACTTCCAATCTTCCCCAAAATTATTTTAAACCTAATTAAAACTGAAATCTCCCATGAAATTTCGTTCGTACTCTAGTTTCTCCTGCAACATCTAGTTTGCTCTAGCCCTAACATCTGACGGTGAATGAAAATTGGTGAAATGATGATCCTTTCCCCCGGATGATTGACGCTGATTATACGTCCGGCAATTTATTTTCACTTTGGAGAAATCAAGCCAATTGTTTCGATCCCATTTCATTCACTGTTTTAATTCATTTCTCGATCATCAGTTTTTATGTTTTTTGATTATTAATTTTTATTGAAATTTCAGGAAAATCGAGCAGTCAATGATGACAAAGGAAAGGCTGGTTTAAGAGCTTTCGCCCTGCCAGGTTTAAGAGCTTGTGCTGTTCATTTCATTCCTTTCTTGGATGTCTGAGACTGTTTTACTTATATTTATACTATCAATCAATTTAATCTCGTAAATGTCTTTTTTCTCCTGGAATCATTCTTATACAGTGATAAATTGACAATCCATAGTAGCTATGAATGTCTATAGGTAACCTCTTTTGCTTTGTTGCTTAAAAAGTTGCTGTACTCAGTGCTTGATTTTTGTTTTATCTGTTCCAACATGAAATGTGTGTACCGTTGGCTTCTACTTTTACTGTCCTTCGATTTTGTCATTTGCTTAGAATGTTTATTTTATTTTTTGTTTTTATAATTTTTCAGGGCCATGATTTTCTTAACTTGTTTTGGTAGTAAGCATTGGTGATGCATAATTGATAATTTCATCTACTGGAAATAAACTAAATCTCTTTTAAGAATACGGGCAGATGGACTAATTCCGCAAATCACTGATTATTATGCATGCATGACACTGCTTACAAGTACTTTTTAAAAGTTGATATGAAAATGACCAATTTCATTTAAAATCTACATTCCTCTCATTTTCACTTTCATTTTCATTTATTATTTTTCGATTAAGCCAAAAAATGACTAATTCTGAGTGTTGCTCAGTTTTGCAAACCCGAGGTTCACTCAGTTTCCTCAATATTGAGAATACCTAATATTGCAAAAATGATTTTATTCGGTTTTGAAAAACTAAGATTACTTAACTGAGTTATTTCAATTTCACAAAAATGAGTGTTTGATGTAATCAACATATGTATATTATTATGCTCAAGCACTTGTTGAAAAATGTTGTCCTTTTTGTTATAGCAAAAGGTTGAAAATGTATTTCGATTGTTACATCATAATTGCCAAGTTTTTGTAAAAGTTTGTGTCTATATAAGTGGATAACATGGTAAGTTGTTCGTTTATTTTTCACTTAAAGAGAACAATGGTCCAAGCTTATTGTTTCCAAATTGTTTGCAACCTCATTGAACAATAAGTGGACATATAATCGAAAAGTCTTGCTCATGCGGCCGCACTTTTCTCCTTATAGGATTTTATTAATTCACTATCTTTATCAAATATTCTTAGGTGCGACGGTCAACTATCAGGAGACGATGAATCATCGATGCTACTTTTCCAAATGCACTTACGCTTCTCCCGGTGATGCTCATTTGACCAACACCAATATTAAGAAACACCAGGCAATGAGTAGGTATAATTTTTCTAAACTACAAATCAATTTCATGTTTTTCATAGTTTGTTTGATTTTATCCTGAAATGAGGCCCAAAGCTCACGTGATAGAAGAACATGTTACGTCGGTAATCTTGTCGAGTATCCTTGGACAAGAGCAGATTCTCCAACTCAGTAGCCTTTTGTGGGTAAGTTGTCTTCCACAAAAGCATCTTTGGTTATAATTTCATTGAACATTTGTTTCACAAAAACTTTTTTGGAACAAACTTCTCAAATAACAAATTTGAATTATAATATGAATATGATGAATTATAATATGAACATTAGTAATAAATCCAGCTTTATCGACTTGAAGAACCAAAACCTAACAGTGTTTCGATAACCTAATAAAACATTGATAAGCATAGCTATATCATAGTTTTTTAACATCTTTAGTAAGTGGTAGCTTGTTAGCCCTTTGAGGACTTTTCATCCTCAGTACTAGTAGTTCAGTAAAGCTGTTGTCCAGTTGTCTGATATCATTTCAAATTAGAACCATTACAGCAAATGTGACTATGCTCAGCTCCTAAACACTACTTGTGCCATAATAATATTATCTGTTTCATCAAGTTAGAAAAGTACAAAACTGTTTAATATTGCTCAATGTGCAGCAGAAAAGAATTTGTTACAAGATAATTCATTGAGTAAATATAAATATATCCTTTTGAGGCATAGTTTTTTTTCCTCTCAAGGGATAAGAAGGCCTTTTTTTATGCATTAGATCTGGGTGGCTCAAACTTCCTAATACTGAAGGTCATATTAGTAGGAGGGAAATTAGAGTTATTGATACTGAATTTGTGCAAAAGTCAATATATTAAGAACTGATGTATGGTACTATAGAGGTTGTTGTCTATCTTTTCTCCATGTTTTATCTAATCAATTATATAAAATATGCATTCATTATTTTTTTAAAATATTATCTTCATTTGATAACATAGGAACTGTTCGACTTTATTGCCTCTACACTAAATAATTTTGCTACCAAAGACGGAAAACTTCATTCACTAAGGAGAGGCAAGGAGAGATTGGTTTCACATTTTTTTTTCTAGTCAAGCAGACTTCAAAAGATTCAGGCATTTTGATCGAGTTGACCAAAATTTTTGTTGTTTTTGGGAAGGTAACTTTTAACTTCAGTGTAAAATCTAGTTACATGTATACCGTTTATGTTTTATTTGGTGATCGAATTAGATTAAGTATTTTTGGCATAAAAATATTTTGAGTTTTACTATTTTATTAATACTTATTGAAACTAAGTTTTTCGCAAATTACAAAAATATACATATAAGAGTATTGTTTGACATTTGGTTATTTGAGTATACATATGCACTATATTCATGCCTAAACAAATTTTACTATAGCCTTTGGTTACAAAGTTTCATTAACTTCTCATACACGTAGTCATACAAAGTATTTAAATTCACATTATGGTTTTTTCTATCTGCCTGCACATTCTTCATGGATGTGTTTTTTTATACTATAAGCAACTAATTCTAACTCTATATGTAAGTATGTATGTGTAAGTGTATTCTTTTGATAATAAAAATAAAAGTATTTGTAAGTGTATTCTTTTGCTTCAATCTCACTCCTAAGTTGGGACATGATCTTTGCCACCCTATAAAATGTCCTTATTGATAAGTCGAAGTGTGTGAAGGCTTTACACATATTTTTGTAAGTGCACAGGCAGTAATTGATGGGTTTGTTCCTTTATTAATTTACAAAGTGCGACATTCTAAATCATTATAACATTATTTTTTTGAACATGGTTCATTATTGGCAACAAATATCGATTTCAAGGATCGAATTCATTATCTTTAATCTTGTAGTTTGAACTACTGACCAATTGATACAACATTATTGCTGTTATTTAGTGTTTAATGAGTTATGACATACACTATCCAATTTTGTATTTGTAGTAGTTTTTGAAGAGGTTATGATTCAAAATTTTGAAGATTTTAGGGAGGTTGATGTTTTTATTGAGGTATATTGTTTAGATCCATAGTAGTTAAGAGGTCGGTAGAAAAAATTGTCTAACGTAACAAGTAGTGCATCAGATAAAGTTTTCTATGCTTATAATGAATAATATCCATGCTTCAACAATATTAGATTTTCTAGGTTTTTTTTTAAAGTTTTGTGTTAATATATATTACAATAGTGCTTTATGAAATTAAATATCAGAAGCACTTTCTCTGATGTCTTCATTCTTTTATTTATTTTATACAAATTTTTGAAAGCAAGAAAATCTGATATTGAGAAAGCAATAATCATGTGGGCCGAAATGCTCAGGTGGAGGAACGAATTTGGTGCTGACACTATTCTAGAGGTAATTATAGCTTATTTGCCTTTTTTACTTGCCAAGTTTGATTGAGAAGCACCAGTTTTTTCAAGCTTAGGAGATTCTGCTTGTGTAATGATGTTATAAACAATACAGAGCAGTGTACTGGAAACACTAGCAAGTGGGATGGTGCTATAAGCAACAAAGAGCTGTGTAATGGAACAGCTAGCAAATGGAATGA
This sequence comes from Allium cepa, assembly GCA_030765085.1. Lineage (NCBI taxonomy): Eukaryota > Viridiplantae > Streptophyta > Magnoliopsida > Asparagales > Amaryllidaceae > Allium > Allium cepa. The sequence goes on from CM060941.1 coordinate 1,053,131,446, forward strand.
AGTTATAAACAACAGAGGGCAGTGTAGTGGGAACACTAGCAAATGGGATAATGCTCTTATTAATTATGAGCAATCAAATGGAAAGGAGATTGTACATTTGAATGAGAAGAATGCAAGCAGTCCTATTGATTTTGAAAGCCTATTTCCATTAAAGCGTATTCCTCAGGTAAGTCTAATATTGACCTTTCCGATCAAATGGGATAATGATCTTATTTATCTTTGATTTGTGTGCGATTGTTGATATAAGTCTAATATTCTTGCCAATGCTGGTAAAAAAAGCTTAGAAATTGAATTGCTAGCTTCTCACATCAGTGAATATTAGAAGCAAGCTTGACATTTCTTCTTTAAGATGAATATAGTTTATGAGGTTATTGTAAAAATATATAAATGTTCTAAACGATCTTTAAGTTAACTTGTCCACCTTCACTCTACCTTTTTTTTTCTTTCTTGGTTTTGTTGCAGGTGGGGGATCTTATTGCATATCGCCTTATTGAGATGACATCATCATGGTGTCCTTCTATTACTCCATTTCGAGTTTGTCCTTCACCAAATCACAAATTTTGAACTTGGTAATGTGATTTAAACTCAAATATCTCTAACATCCTTCTTTATTAATTCTAGATTGGAGAGGTCACCTCATATAATAATTTGACATTGAACATAGTCTTAGTTCCATTGCCTGAGTATCTTATTTTTACCAACAACACACAGAAGTCTTCCTTATATAATGAAGATGGAACTTTGCAGATAACAGATAATAACGCATCTTACACTTTTCCTTTGAAGAATAATAATGAACTAACGACAATTATTGCAGACTCACTATCCGTCACTTATTGACGTGCGCCTGTTCAGGGCATATGATTCATTCGAAACATCTTCCGAGTCTTTTGAATTTATAGAAAGAGAAAAGAACCCTCAAATAGCAAAAACTGCTCTTATGGATAAATGGGAACAAGCTTTAGTCGAAGATGGCTTCAACGCTAAGGAAATAGTCGCTCAACCATCAGGACTAAAGTTAAAGAACTATAGTATGTTCAGCTGATTTGTTAGTCTGGTCATCATTTTCTCAAAATCAATATAAAAATATGCTCAAACTTCTTGCTGCAAACAAAGTAGACATAATGATTCAGACAAGTCGGTACTTATGTAAAGGGTTGTAGCCAAAAACCTTTAATTCCCAGGGATACCCTATTTATAGTGCAAAAATTATTTGAATTTCATCTTAAATTGTCCGAACAAACTTATGGGTGTTATTCTGCTCTATGTCTTAACCAAAAGAGAAGAAAAAACTATAGAAATCATTGCTAATGAGAAATCTAGCTTTCATAACACACTTAGTTCAATTGTTGCTCCTTTGCTTGAATCTAGACTGCTTTGGATTGTTCCTCTTCTTCTTTATTACGGCTTACAACATGCCTTTGTATGGTAAATTATTCGTATACCTATTACCTACCACTAATGAGTTTACCCATTTTCTAATGTTTTGTGTTATTATCTTTTCTTTGTAGGGCTGAGTTCACAAAACAGGTTGTAGTACCAGCACTTGGAGTATACGGTGTAGGTGGTGCACTGGCTGTTTATGGAGCCACGGATGCAATAGTAAATTTAATTATTCAAGCTGTTACATGTTTACTTCCTTCAGTTACATGTTTACTTCCTTCAGTTACATGTTTACTTGTTAAAAATTTCATAACTTGTGCAGGTGCGTATCAGTACATTAATATAACTTTAAAAAGAAAAAAGTTGAAGGAACTAGTTGAATCATCAGCTGTAATCCTCAGCTTCAAATATTGTCTGATATGTTTCTTGATGATAAGAAAGCAGTCTGATTTTGATCTATAATTCTCGATAGGGTTGGCTTAATTCTAGATGCTATGATTTTAGTGATGCCCTTGTATATTACAGAACAACAGGCTATCGGTCGGAATTGATCAACAACAGTTGGATTGCTGATTTTCGGTATCATTGCAAGGTTTGTTGAGTTTACTCCTTTTAGAAGTTTATTTGTTTTGAAAAAAATGGTGGATTGCTTTACAAAATGTAGGAGCTATGTGTTCCCATGTATGTTTATAGAACAGCGTGTTGAATCCATCAGGACCACCAGTGCTTGTAGAATTTAGGCTAAAAAGCGCCTCTTTGATTTCTGCATCAGTAACAGAGGTTATGATATTACATGCTTCGGTGTTGCTTATTCTAGGAAGGCTGAGAGATGGAATTAAGGAGATGTCAATGGTGTCATTGTTATCATTCATAGAGTGGTGGAAGAAATCAAGAAAAGCTCTGTTGATATTTGGGGCTTCAGTATGGAGTGTTCCCTGCATATCAGTGATGTCGGTAATCTTTACTTTTGCTTGGTTTATCTTCAATGCAGTGTGGAAAAAGGCAGTATTTCTGTCGCCTTCGAAATGATATTCCGTTCCAAGTTTTTGCTTTACCATTTGCAATTCATCCTCCATTGCTGCTGTTAGCTTAATAGTGAGTTTATATTCTAGACTTGATAGTTGCATGTTATAAGGCTGTGCAAGCATTAATTAATGACTAAGTGTAGAAGAGTTGTTCCCTTATGTCAAGGCCTAATTTTTTTTTTTGCAATTTTTCATCTTCTCCAGCAGTACGTACATATGGTCGCCGTGAATTATAGTGTTCCATCCCTGCAAAAAAACATGCTCAAAGTCCTTGTGTTTAGTGCAGAAGCTAAAAAATCTAAAAGGAGGAAAAGTTAGCTGTTGATTGGCACCCCATTTGAGGATAATAGGGCTGTAGTCAGAGATCAAGGGGGCAGTGACATGGGATAGTAGAGATGGCCAGGTTGACAAGGCTAGATGGTTTATGAAACAATGGTCAAGGGTGCAATATGTTCTGGGGACGGATAGTTTCTTGCTGTTCCAAGTGTATGTAGAGCCAAATGTAGGAGCAGGGAGAATGGAAGCATTAGATAAGGTTCCTTTAAACTATGCTGATTCTAATTTGTCTAAAGTATCTGCAGTTGCATTTGTTGCCTTGGTTGTCGGTGCAGATATTGTGCTTTTGTCCATTGTCGTAGGATATTAGTTTATAAATATTATCGTTGTTTATGAATTTATGTAAACTTTGTTTATGGATATTGTATTCAACTTAATTTATTGAAATAGTTGATTGTTATGTTTTTATATGATATTTTTTAGTTTGATTTGTATATGTTATGTATATTATCCGGTTGAAATATAATAAAATGCTATTTAGATTAATGATACCTGTGTGTAAATATTGCAATGGGGCAACGCTGTAAAAATAGTACAAACAAACAACAGCGTTTAAACAGTGCTGTCAATTCTATGAAAAGATAATGTACATTGCTCCAACAGCATAATAAAAATGCTGTGAAAAGGGGAGCAACAACTGTGGAACGGGAGTTATACAGCGTTATTAACAATGCTGTTATATCCTATTACAGCGTTTTTAGAACGCTGTTAAAAGTTTATTTTGGTGTGGTTATAAACGCTGTTGAAACATAATACAGCACGTCTGAAACGCTGTAAAAATATTATTGACAGCTCGTAATAAACGCTGTCACAGAGATGTTTCAACAGCGTTTATAGAAACGCTGTTGTAAGTTATGTATATACGACAGCATGTCGTTATACAGCGTTTCTAATAACGCTGTTGTATCATATTACAGCGTTTATCAAACGCTGTTAAAAGCCTTTTGCGGTGTAGTGTCACATCGAGGCAGATCCATCCATGCGATCCCTGATGGTCGCAGGTGCTCCAGATCGCCAGATCTGGCCGAAGTATCGTGGCGGCGACGTACGGCCGTGGGGGCGTCGCGCGGCGCCAGGAGACGCGGCTCGGAGAGGAGGTCACGGTGGAGGTGCTTGATCAGGAGGAAGGCGAGCGTGTAAGCGGCGAAACCCAGTCAAAGTCAACGTAGATGGCGGCCAAGTTTGGTAGCGTTCTGATCGAGTTCGTGTTAGGGTTTCGCTGTGAAGAAATAGGTCACGTGGCCTCTATTTTTTTATTTAATCTAATTTAAAATTTTTAATTCAACTCGTTCTAATGTCAATATCTTTCACATACGAGGTCCGTTTCACGTGCGGTTTTCTCCGTTAGGATCGTATTGGAATTCCAGACATTTTGATGCTGGTTTGGACGAATTTGGAGAGTTTAACGGATCTTTAAGAGATGTAAATCCCAAACATCTTTTAAGTTACTACACTCACGTTTGACACTGGATAGGAGATGTCAAATTCCGTAAACATCTCTGATACCGTCCACTCATATTTTATCGTTGATTTAATTACATAAAATCTTTTAGTTCTGACTCGAGTGTTTTGTCTTTTCAATTCGCTCGGGTCAGCCTGAGCATTTCAGGATTTGAAGAACTTATTTCTGGAGGACGAAGACGAAGACTGTATTACTACTATTATTTATATTATTCCACTACATTCATACTGTTCAGCTGCATTGTTACTTATTATTCTCTGGTATGTGTACTCTGATTCTATGTTGTATAAGTATAATTAAATGTTTTTTGTAAAACAGCTTCATGAACTGTTATTTGATTGTTATATTTTTTCATTCCGCTGTAAGTTTTGTTTTGTTTTTCTCTTTCTCTGTTTTTTTCTTATTCACCCCAATAACAAACCGCCCTTCTGTATGGTTTGAGTCTGACGTGTGTGGTTTATCTCGATTTAGAGCATACAAAAAGGCGGGATATTGCATTTTGAGTATTTGACAGATTAAAAGGTCGCTCAAATGTGTGGAAGTACCGTCATCGGTTGTAGGTTTAGGAATGAAGCGGGTCCATCTCTTCAGTTGTTGCTCATGATGTTGCGGATGATCCAGATGCCAATGGTGCTTCTTAGGGTGCACTTGGAATTAACATTGACTAGGATTCTAAAGCTTTTCAATCTACCAAAGTAATGTTCGAACCCCTGCTTTACCATTCCCTAGTTGTCTTTTTAGGCCTCCTTCTTTATTTTGATAAAGCTTGTAAAAACATCTCTGGTACAGTTGGGAATTTTTTTCTGAAGTTGTTATGGTATTTTTGTTAAAGAACTCTTGGTTTGAAATAAACTTTTAACATCTGTTCACTTGACTTAAATTTTATTGCTAATGGGGTGCTTTGACCTTACTTTTTATACATGATTTTGTTCTTAAATTAATTTTTCTTCCCTATTCAGGTAGGAATGGTTAAAGTTGATAAATCACTTTTAAAAAAGTCATTTAAGGAGGGTAAATCAACTCAATATTTGATGGGATGTATTAAAAACATGGAGAGGCATGTTATGGAAAGATTAGCGTAGTGGTCAACCTTAATTCGAAGAAGGGAAGATGAGCTGGAAAAATCTATTATTAGACCGAGAAATGAGTCGCAAGACTTGTTGTTCAAGATTAACAGGATGATTCGCGAAAGGGATGCACTTTGTAATTTTGTACTGCGCAAATAGGGTCCTTTATCGGAGGACGCACCTCTTCTTACAGAGCATCCTCATTTGTCTTGATTTAAGAATAGAATTAACCCCAGATTAGCTAAACATTTTTTATCTATGTATTTGTTAAATGATGTTTTATGGTTCAAGTTCTATTATGTTTGTTGTATATTATTTGTGCTTGGGGTTGGTTTATTTATTTCTTCTTTCAGGCCATCATTTTCACTCCCCCAACTGGCGTATCCCTATTTGCATTCCCAGGCTACGATGGAAAGATAGGGGCTACACTTAACGGGCTATACTGCCTTCTAGTGTACGATCCATGTTAGGTTATGCATCGTTACGTTTTTTGCAAATTTTTTGTTTGAAGGAAAGTCAAGTTAACCATATTAGAGAGGTCTTTCAAAACATGCACGGGGTGGTCCATAGAGGTGAACACGCAGCCGGCAAGGTTGAATCCATCGAATTCATAGTTCATAGAGCTCAATTTACAACCGAAAAGCACATAAGAAAATCCTCGAAAATGCAATATAGAGTACGGTTAATTTATTGAAAAGCCGTTATTAGGCACTAGGGGAGTTGCTCGGTACGCATGGCGATGAAAGCATGATACGGCGAGGATGATGGGTTCTTACAGGTGTTGAGGGATACTGGCACTACAATGGGTAGATGGGATGTATCGTATGCGCATGTAAAGTCGATATGACTAATTGAAATTGTCAAGACGTAACAAGAGATAGAAGACAATTCGCATAAACAATTGTTATGTTCAAAGCGTATAATTTACTGGTCACCAAAGCGTTGCTCAAACCTCTCATTATTACACCCCATAGGATATCTTAAAAGGACATGTACTGGTATAGGCAGAAACAACAATAGGACAGGTTTCCTATCCATGCTCCATGTTGATAAGGACACTACACTATTAAAGTCTCAATCGTGGTCAGTAATTATGTGATTTATTATATTTTATTATTCCGCCATAACTTATACAATTAGTGCTCTAATATGCATTCTTTTGTTAATTTGCAGGATACCGAGCTAACGATCTGTATCTTGATGGACTTGGTTTTTGATTTAGCAAAAATTCAAGACCAAAGTGAGGGTCGTTACAGATATCGATGCATTCATTTAAACTAGAGTATGTAATGTTGTTCAAATGTTGGACAGTGCATTATTCATGACTGTATGAGGCACAAGGGGTCATGCGATGATAGTTATTGGATAATTATTGAATAACTCACTCAATGGTTTCCTAATGGTTAATATAACTAAGGCCAAATAGAAAATATCGATGTAACTAGTTTTCACACTTCTCTTGAATTAAGAATACTGTTGATCTTCAGTATGAATGCTCAACTTTTAAATCATGGCACAACGTCCATTGTATGACTACAGCTTGGTCGAGTGAAACATTGAAAGTGAAACACTGAAAGTGAAACATTATTCAAGAGAGAATTAGTCTCCTCGGTTACATGAAGTTAGTATCATGGTAAACTGAAGTCAACTCAATGTAAATATCTCTAACTAGAGTGATTTGGCTAATAATAATTGTTATAATTAAACTAAGGACTTTCGTTTGGACTATAGAATTGAATATGGATGATATTTGAATTTTAACCATTATCAAATTTCATAAGTTCAAAATGATATAGTTTTGACGAGAGAATTGGAGTATATAATTGTCACTACGAGTAATGCTTAATAAAGAAAAACTATATTTTACCAATACTAAGTAAGCAATGAACTTGGCCATAATGTCACACCATCCACTACGTAATGTATGAATGTCAATATTCAAATTATTCGATAGTAACCACTGACCAAATTTACACCGGAGATTCACATAACCGAAACATTAAATGCTCTTTTTACCACTCGATTTAATTAATATGTAATTGTTTTAAATTAACTAAATTAATTAATTTTTTTGAAATATTAATTATAAAATTTTATTTAATGTGTTGAACAATATTAAACATTTATAATAGCTATAAATATACCAATTGATATACGAAATTTAAATGCAACAAATATTGGTTATGCTTGAACTAGATTTGAGGCCTATATGGGGTTGCTATTTTTGGCCATGATAGGAACATTGTGAGGCCAGCCATTTGATGGCATAAGGGGAGGAGTTTGAATGTTTAAAAATAAGAGAATGGGTACGAGAAAATTAAGAATCTTGATCCTACTTTTGCTCCCTAATTTCTCTTTTATATAAGCATCTTTACTCTCTCTTTAGATTTGATTTTTGGTTCCTCCATCTTCTACTTCGCTAGCCTAACACACCTCCTTCCCCTCCTCAAATTTTCAAGCAATTTAAATACAAATTAAATCAAATAATTGTTGGTGTTAAAGATAATTCGGAAGCTAGCAACTCCAGAGTCGGAATTGGATCCAAGTAGCTTACTTTTTCATTTCGATGTACGAACTTTGGGTTTTGATAAAAGGTACTCTTCCAGTTACTATTATATATAGATACAAATATTTGTATAATCATTATTTCATATGTTTCTTTGTTAGAAATATCACGAATTAGTATATCAACGAATTCACATGTAGATGGTTGTGTATATAAATATGTGTGTGTATATATATTTAAAAATAAAATAATTTTATGCACATATGCTTGCACGTCCTCTTGGCCTGGAACAAATAAAATTTATTATTTTTTGAAATTTAGAAACAAAAATAATAAGTAATTTTAAATACAAAATCTTATTTAAAAGGTTAATAAAACATAATATAGGTTTTAAATTTTTACAAAATTTAATTATGTTGGAAAGTCTTCCGGCAAAGAATTTTTTTATATTTTTTGAATATGTACATTATATATATATAAAAATATTATTATTTACTATAAAATTTGATTATATAATAAAGTGTGTGTGTGTGTGTATATATATAAATAACTAAATTCTATATAAGTTTTGATACAACATATTTTATTCGACTAGTTTCTCAGGAATAATTTTAATTTATTTTATTATTAATTTTTACACAATTTTATTATTGATAAATGTGTAAATAATAAAACTATATAAAACCAAAAATAAGTTAAATAAACCCTGGCTGTAAGTTTTTATGGTAAATACTTATTAACATAAACTTTTATGATTTATTGTATATATATAATTACTAATTATATGTTTGTGTATTTTTATTTTTTGTATATATAAATTAATTATTTTATTTAATGAAAATAAATTTTCTGTTCAGTTTTCATTTTGTAATATATATTCATACACATATTGCCAAAATTAATTCTTAAAATAAGTGTTATATATATTATAAATATTTCTAATAAATTATTTACAATTGCTATTTTAAAATGTGGGTGTACATATTATTATATTTTACATAGCATTATTTTCATAATAATTTGATGCATAGACACACACACACATTTAGACAATCCATTAGAATATACAAGGGGCTAACACATCCACTGTGGTGTAAATTTCAACATCTATACTGGGACATGTCAAACCATCTACACATTATCCTATTGCACGTAAACGCACACATATAATATATAATACACATATAAAAAATATATTACAAGTTATATATAAAATAAAACTGTATTTATAAATTTAAATAAAATATTAGCTTTATTTAAAAGTTTAGAAATTTTATAAATGAATTTGTACTACATAAGCCCATTACAGATCCAAATAGGTAAAAAAAAATTAAAATTTATCCAATTACTCGGCTACGGGCTGACCCTGTTTCAACAGATGATGGTATCAAAGTTAATTAATAGGAGTATGATGTTGATAGTGTAAATAATGATACTGATAATGATGTTGATAATCGATAATATATGTGTAATTGATTGCCAGACTACATTAATATATGCACGTAACTTCTATTTTCTCTTTTGCCAATAATATATAGTTCATTATATTTCATGCGCTAATTATTTACCTTCATACATAGTTCTTATGTTCATGTTATATCCATTATTATTATTATTATTATTATTATTATTATTATTATTGTGTGTATGTATCTATGTATATGTATTGTTGTAACAGATATGTCTAGTCGCTATCATAGACACATCCATGGTGGATCCCAACCAGTCTTGGTTGATCCTGTTCAAATGAGCATGACGTCTCATTTTATTTAGATCGATGGCCTTGTTCCGCCTGTTGATGTTATTGGTCAACTCACTCGTGCGTCTGAGATGGACACTTCCTTTGTCGCATGAGTTAGTATTTCACTCAAAGCTAGAGGACTAGCATAAGAAATTAATTATTTAAATAAAAAAACAACCATACGTACATACACTTGATGAATCTACACCCAAATACATATACAACCACGCACACGCACTTAAACATACGTAAATAGTGATACATGCACACACTCATATTGACACATCCATACACATGCACACACATATACCACACTCACACATGCACATCTACTAATACAAATTATGCATATGCTTGATGGAATTCTGCAGCAATGCCGCATTTAATGCCATTAGTGAAGGCATGCTTGCACTTATCACTGATTTCGGGCCAACATTCAATGAAATCCTTGATGACATGAAGAGAGCCATGTTTGATGATTATAATAATATTATTACACAATACTATATACAAATATGTGTGTGTGTGTGTGTATGTTTATAAATGTATGCATGTCTTATAAATATGTTTGTCGTTTATTCATAATATATTCAACAACATTTGAAGAGAAAATTTGCTTGTAAAGGGGACGTTCTGGAAAATTGTAAGAAATATTTTGACATCAAAAGAAAGCCACAAATATCGTGAATGGACCAATGGTATGCGTAGGAATGCCAAAAGCATCCAGCTATTGCGCAAAAAATATACGAGAATTTTTGGGAGTTTAATAATTATAAGAGTTTGAATCCAAATAAGAAAGGATTCTAAAAGATGGAATGGAACTTCCAAGTTTCACCGAGGTGACTTCATATCATCCACAGATTATCGTAACGATCTGGTATATAGTTACTTGTTCAATCTATTTAACACTTAAACAGGTTAAAATATTCATATGGTATAATTTACTTAATTTAATTTTTTAGTACGAAGAGCAGCATAGCAAGCCTGCCTTTTGATAAGTTCAATGTAGGATTTACAAGATCGAGTCGGCGGTGGGGTCCACGCCAACAAGGTCCACGACAACGGTTGGATAGAGATGCTTCGATGTAGTTTGCAATACGTTATGCATAAAACTTTGTCTAATTCACGCGCTCGCGCGCAAACACACATATGTATAGCTTCGAATGAAAATGTAAAATGTAAAATGCAAAACAGGCGAAATACTAAGCTAGGATCAAAAAGCTTCAAAGTAAAGGTATGGCAACAACAAATGAAAGTATCAGACCATGTATGACGGATTGTGCCTAACTATGGCAATATTCCAAATGTAAAATGCTTAAAAATTTAATACGATTTCATACTAGTATTTGACATATTATAAAGGCCTATATGATAGAATATATTCGTCGATTATAAGACGTAGATTAAAATGAAACGATACTTATATAACCGCCCCAAGTTTTACAAGAACACAACCGACATCCACTTCTCACCTGATTTGAACGGTACGAAAGTAGGGCACATGTATTGGGTTACGGCTCAAATTTTGATTTAAATACAATGAAATTTGTTAAAAGCATATATTACGTACATATGGCAATAAAGCAAAAAATCCCCATAACTAAGTAGTGACCAATTGCTAATGGTATTTGCTAACAAGTGTTTCTTTGCGAAGACATCAAAATGACATTGACATCGGTAGTCAGGCTTCAGTACGGCGTTTGCGAGATGGTGTTGATAAAGTGCCCATCGACATTTGTCAAATTTATTTTTTGTTGTCTATTTAGTGACGTCGTCGTAGGTCAATATATGATTTATTGGTTCCACACCAACCTTAGTTTGGTTCAACTTCGATTATTCTAGCAGCGATGTAATAAATGCCTCAAACTCTGTGTCTAGCTTCAAACGTTACTTGAAGTTACTTGACTGGACATACAAAATGTCATTATCTTCATTGGACGGAACTAATATTATACTCCAACATGTTGTTGAATGCAGCTGTTGGAGATGTGAAAGCGGACAAATGTAATATTATTTCTAGTGGAATTACGGTTATTTCGACGAATCTGTTTCGGTTCCGTTTATAACCAGAACGAAATCCGGTTTAAATTTCGGTTCCGGTCTAAATTCCGGATTTGCTTTTCAAATACTGAATATTTTTTTATAAAAAGTTAAGAAAAATACAACAAACAAATGGTAATTAAAAAAAGAAAATAAACTAATTAGGACAATAAACAAATGGAGAAAAAACTATGAAGTTTCATAAAAAATAGATGTTATACTTTTGTTAATGTACATTGCATAATAAAAAATAAAAAATTCTTAAAACTGATCGAAGTTTTAAAATCTCAAATTAATAATACAAAATCTTACCGCTAAATCATATTCCATTGATATGGTACTTTGTACGTAATAATCGGTCACAAACACTATGACCCAATTCACGCATAAACCAAGAAAGAATTTTTAGACTATTTAGAAAATTTAAGTCCTAATTGAGTTATTAATTTAGCTACTTGCCTTTCATACATAGATCCTCGTTTCTTGGAGAATATCAATAGATTCTCTTTTTTCCGCTTGTTTGATTACACATTTTTTTATTTGTATACTTGTTGTTTCTACTCCATTGCTCCTCTGTCCAATTTTGCGTTGGGCAACCCCAAACTATTATATTTTGTTTTCATATTCAAATTAAAATTAGTTTTTTAAAATAGCAATATATGTAACGTTAATTTCCTTTTTCTCAAAATACATTCTATCATAAATTTGCAAATACCAAAAATATAAACCTCTAACGATTGCTTTTCAATGGTATGTTTCATTACTTATTATCATTATAAATTAATTAAAATGAGTTATTTATAATTTTTAAATAATCAATTGAATATTTAAAATTAATTAAATATTTCTATTCAAATTGATAAAATTACGAATCAATACATTTTTAAAATGACAAATTTCACTACGTTTTGTGATGAAGTTAGGTTTGACCTCCATAATCACACTTTCTTTCAAAATGACGTTGGAGGTACAGACGAGTTCTTTTTCTCGTTAAGGTTACAAAAGACAAACAAATGATGTTTTTAAACTGAAAATCATTTTGAAAATAAATATTTGATATATAGACGTCAAATATACAAATATATACATACATAGTCTGTAGCTACAAAAAATACATTTACAGTTGCAAATAGTTACCGCCTACTACAACCATGTTCAGACTAAACAGTACGTTTTTGTTGAAAATGTTTATACGGTTTTTTCGTAAACCTGTTTCCGCAGTAGATTTTAAAGTTATAAAGAGATTTTTGAAGGAAGGTTCACTTTCGAAGACGAGCAACATTGTCCTAGGATTAAATGATTTAATTTTGATGCGAGAGGTCACAAGTTCGAAATTTATGCGTAGCGTGATTCGAAACTTATGCTTTGTTGTCCCGATGACACGTTGTATCTATATACCATTCAACAAAAGTTCACTTTCGAAAATTTGGGTGGAGACTGTATAACAATCATTACGCTTATATTTTCAAAAGTACATCTTCAGTCAGAGCATAAACACAAAAACTTCGATAATACAGTGATAAAAGCCTGGGTTTTTGGATCAAATTATTACATCACGATTCCAAAACAGAACTGACACATATATGTCAATTAAATTTCAAATAAAGCTATTAGTTTGAGGTGGAGGCGGCCCTGTTATCCCTGGTAGCGTAGCTCCTCTTTCCGTTACTGTAAATCCTCCTTCCTGCAAAGAAAATAATAAAACTGACAGTCAACTATCTGCAGTATCTAGTTTATATTTTAAGAAAACGCTTAAATACACTCACTTGAACAAGTAAATGAAGCTGAACCTTCTCTGTTGTTTCGTTACCAGAAGAATCTACAGACACAAAAGCTTAAAGCTCTGGTTAAACCACTGATCATATCTCTTTTATAGATCGTGATATGTACTTCACAATGTTTGATAGCATATATTATGGAGAACTTTAGTTTACATAGAGAAGAAAATTTAGTGCAACATACCTTCAGCATGGGACTTTATACTATTGTCGCTGCCCGTGACAAATTCTAGGAGATAGAAGAAGTAACCTTTCACCTTTTCAATTAAGCTAGCCATTGACAAATTAGTAACACTAGTTCCTGAGATATCCTATAGTTTCTTTTATTGCAATGCAGCCTCTAAGTTCCATGTACATTATATATATAGATAGGAATAATGATGATGCTGCTGATGCCAGTAATTAATTATTGATTAACTTACTATTAAACCCCCGACAATATAAATATGGTATCTGGGCTGTGTCATAGAGACCATTTGTACCAATTATTACTTTTTTTAATATGTTTATATTATCAATGAATCAGAGCATCTTGATCGAATATGCATCACTTTTGGAAAAGAAGGGAAAAACCTTTTTGTTTAAAAAGGTATAATGCAACAGATACTTGAGACGAAAGAATAAAAAGTACAGTAATACACATAATTGTTAGGCGTGGCTTAATTAGGCGTAGACTACTACAGTGCATGTCCTCATCATGCAGCCACACACCCAGTACGTCCTCTGACCGATGAGGACGCGTTCAAAATAACGATAGAGTTAAATAAGTTCCCGTGAAGGATCCACTAAATGCAGAGGATGCATTCAAGTTTCGAGGAATGTTGTTAATTTTTACTCATATTTGAATTAGTTTCTTCAGTCTGTTTTTCTTCTGCCTTTCCTTCTTTGCAAAGAAGGTAAATCCAAAAAAGAAAGAACGCTAACTTGTTACCTAAGAATTTGGAGACTTTTCAATCAAAAATATGGTGTCGATAGTATTACTTTAAACTTTTGTTTAATGATACCAAAACATAATTTTTGTATTAGTAACAAATAGTTTTTTCCCTTCTTATTTTTGTACTGTTACTAACTAGTAACCTAGTATTTAGTAATTTACATATAATGTCCAAAATAACTAGTAATTTGTTTTACGCACAAGGGCAAATTTAGAAAACAAATTAGGCTGAAAGACAACAAAACTTCATGTCTTTCGACCTAATTGCTTTTTGAAGTCTGTCATTTTCTTTAATTTTCACTTTATTTTATTTAAAGTGACATTAATATAACCAATACCACTACTAGAAAAAGCTGAAATATCAATAGCAACTGGCGACGGCTTTAGACGGACCATCGGCGGTCGTCGGAAGCCGTCGGAAATTCGTAATATACAGAACTCACCCGAGACTTTTCTTTCCCATTTCAACAAACGAAAAAAAGGAGTTTAAATCCCTAAAACCCAATTTTTTGTTTCCAAATCCCAAATTCAAGCTTTCGAATCTTGGACGGCTGCTTAATCACTCTCTATTGCTTCCAATCTCAGTTGTATTCTCTTATTTTTGCAAAAAATATATATTTTACCCTAAATCTAGATTTGCCTAAGTTGATAGAGTAGGGTCAATGAGTAATTCTAATTGTTTCTTGTAGCCTAATGATGGTTTATAGTATCTCACGGAATACCTATTTCATTTGTTAGCTTAAAATTGTGAAGAGTATATATAATTTGTGTATATGTGTAAACCATTATATACATATGTTATTTCTAGAAGTGTCTTGTGTTAATTGAAATATTTTATCTCTATGCTTAAACTAAAAGTCATAGAAACAAGTTACTTATCGAAAAACAGAGATACATTCAACTTCAGTCAGAGTTAGAATTATACACGTCCATTGCTTCTAAACTTCCTGACTTGTATACAAATGAATGCATCGGTCTCAAAGAGACATTGACTGCATTGGAAAATGACAACAATATGTTCAGGGAAAAGGAGCTAAAAAGTCAAGAACCGTAAAGAACGCAGAATATTGAAGTAAATTCGATAAAATACGCAGAATAATGTGGTAAATCAATAATTTTTTGAAGAATACAAAATTAGTAAATTCTCAAACATTTATAAACAATAATATACTATATAATAAATAAGAAGACAAACTATAAAACTTCTATTTTGGTATAAAATACTTTTTTATTACGTTCCTTAGAGAATTTTTGACCCCGTCCGACAAGGGATGTACGTGATCGTTATATAGATGTTCTTTTTTGTCATAAAACGGACATTTATATTCATTTATACAATACTTGCTGGATTTGTCCCTGTGTTTGACAAGTTATAAAAACAGTAAACAATTACATTTCGTATATTATTATTTCATTTTAAACGGTTTACAATATTTCACCGTCGCTTTTCTTTTTTGTTTCATGTGTACACGCACTTGTGTACAATCCAGCAAACAAAGGTAAAACTAAGAGAAGTGCTGCCGAAATTTTGTTAAATCGTTTAAAACGAAATAATTTACAAAATGTAAGTGTTTACTGTGTTTGTAATGGGAAGTAGGACGACTGACCAGCAAAAAAGAAAACCATAAACCAACATTTCAATATTGTATTCCTAAGTTGGGTAAAATTGACATGTATAAGATTTTGTAACAATACATTGAAAAATAAAAATGTCAATTCGTAAAATGGCCAATATTTATTTTTGAATTTGTGACATATTTTTTTAAATAGGAAAAATGATGGATTATTTTGTTGAACAGAGAAGATGGATGAAGGGGACTGAGAAACTCAATAAAGGAAGATTTTTATAATGGTATAAACATGTTGAATTCGTTTTAAGTAATAAAGGAAAGGATGTAGAAATTCGTTGTCCATGTAGTAGGTGTAAATATTTAAAGTATTTGTTACTAGGTATTGTGAAAGTTCGTTTGTGTAAAAACGGTTTCGTTCCTGGTCTCAACAATTCGACACAAGAAATCGATGTTTATTTACAACCGTTGATTGAGGAGTTAAAAACATTGTGAAACGAAGAAGTAGAAAGATACGACGTTTCAAAGAAAAAAAATTCGTATGTTTGCTTCTTTATTGTGGACTATAAGTGATTTTTCTATCTATGCAATGCTTCAAAGATGGAGTACATCCGGTTGTCTAGTTTGTCCTTATCGCATGAAAGAAAACATGGGCATTTTCTTTACTGAATGGTAAGAAAATTTCATGGTTTGACTGTCATCGATGTTTTCTCCATGTCAATCATCCCTTCAAAGGTGATAGAATTTTTTTTTAGCTAATAGAGTAGAAACCAGACAACCGCCAACGATATGGTCAAGCGAAGACATAAATAAACTTGTAAGGGATATATGAAACTGGAGTACAAACAGAAATTGTAGGTAAATCGACTATTCATAATTGGTGCAAACTGAAAGAAATGCGGATTACAGATCTTAAGGCTAGGATAAGCACTAGAGGGGGGTGTATAGTGTTTTAAGAAATTACTAAATCTTTTAGAGTTTTTGTTAATTTAAACACAAATGTATGCAATATTCAGACACAGATATGATCACAGAAACAAACACAGATGTAGAAATAAAGTAAAAGCAGTAAAGGAAAGTACATGCCGGATTTTATACTGGTTTGGAGTTACCCTACATCGAATCTCGCACACAAGTACGAATTTCCTTTCAAAAGCAATCTTTTACAATTACACCCTCGATTTCAAGGCTACGAGGTACACCCTTCAGATTCACAATCCTCTAGGAAGAGATACTTAATTTCACGGGCAACAAGTTCACCCAATTGATTTTCAGGGCTACAATCACACCTTTTTTTACTTGATTGATTTCCAAGGCTACAGTCACACCTTTTCTCATAGAAATGATTACAAAGAAGCCTATAATTCTGAATAGCACTGAGGATCTTGTTGAGATAGTGATAGAGAATCAAACCAAAAATGATCTAGTTAGATTCAATGTTGATTTCGATAGAGTAATGGTAAGAATATGTATAAAGAAATGTGAAAGAAGAAGAGGAGTGAAAACCAGAAAAACATGAATAGAAATTCGTTGAAAACAGCCCATATTTATAGAAGAACAACAGCCATGTCCATTTGTGAAGGGATATGACGAATAGACACTTCTTTTGAAATTCAAATTTTTGAAGTCAATTGACACTATGTCGACATGGGTAACTTGGATATGTCGACATCCCAAAGGAAATTTTGGTGTTTTGTTTTTCTTTGAAAATAACTTTTATCTTATATTAAAACTATTTTAAACTTTTATAAATATACTTAACTATAGTTAAAATACATAAATAAATATAGATCTTCTGCTTCATCATAATAATGATGTGATGCACAATGAGAAAAATGTATATGATAATGTTTTTAACACGATTTTGAATGTCAAAGGGAAGACTAAGGACGATTTGAAATCAAGACGCGATATACAAGAATTATACAAACGTCCCTCGTATGAAACCAAACGATAATAAAAAATCCAAAGCGTGTTATGGGTTAGATAATAATCAAGTTAAAGTTGTGTTAAAATAAGTGGAAGGATTAAGATTTCCTGATGGGATTTCATCAAATCTTCGTAGATGTGTTGACTTTAAAAAGGGTAGATTGAGTGGAATGAAAATCCATGACTATCACATAATGATGGAAAACTTATTACCTATTGTATTTAAAAAACTAATGCCCTTAAAAGTTTGGAAGGTAATAATGGAATTTAGGTTGTTTGACAAAGAGCTTTGTTCGACTATGTTCAAAGTGCAATGTTTACTTAAACTTGAAGAACGTATTTGTATATTGCTTTGCAAACTGGAGAAAATATTTCCACTAGTTTTTAATGTAATGGGATATTTACCTGTTCATCTCCGATCTGAAGCACGACTTCGAGGTACTGTGCAATATGGATGGATGTATCCATTCGAGAGGTATGATTAATATGTTACCTATTAACTTAATTACATTCAGAAGTTAAAGTTAATGTAAATTAATTTTTCATAGATATCTGTATCATCTGAAGAAAAAAAATGAGGCTAAAAACAAGTGTTGAAGGTTCAATCTGTAAATCATACATTGAAGAAGAAGCATCGTTCTTTTTTCTCACTATTTCAGTGACAATGTGAACATATCATTTGAAAGTGTTCCACATAACAATGATGGTGATGAACAAGAGTCCTTTCAAACAATGTTATCTATTTTTAGACAATATGGCCGACCTATTGGAAAATGTGTAGATGTATGTTAGAAAATATAGATCTTCATGTAGCACACACTTATATTCTTCTTAATTGTGCTGAGGTTGCACCATTTGTTAGGTAATATGAAATAATAATTCTTGATTTATTCATGTCAATAATGCATACGCGTGTAGAATTTAGTGCACTGTTTTATTCATATATGCAACATTTATGAAAGAAAATATCCACCCGGAGATCTTAGCAAAGAATTTTATGATTGGTTTTCAAAGCATGCTTATAAACCGCGAAATTGTGTGGTCGATGAAGGATTGAAACATCTTGCATTGGAACCAAAAAGAAATGTCAAGGCATATCCAATAAATTTCATCAATGTATATAAATTTAATACTAAAGAATACGGTGCTAAAAATTTAACTAATAATACCAGTATATTTGTTAAAGGTAGTGGTGATTCAGAAAATCACATAAATAATTTTTATGGCGTTTTAATCCAAATTTTGCAAACGACGTATTTTTCATGACCCGCGGAGGATGTTTTTCTATTTAGATGTAATTGGTTCGGCAACGTTTCAGGTTTTGGAATTAATGTGCACAAAGATTATAATCTTACTGAAATAAAGCACACATCACAATATCACAAGTATGATCCTTTTGTACTATCCAAACAAGTATTGCAAGTTTATTATGCTCCTTATCCGTCTCTAAAATGAGATAAAGAAGATTAGGCTACACTTTTTAAAACAAAGGCAAGATTTACGTTTGATGGAAAGGATATTCCAAATGAATAAGCTTATCAAGCAGATCTTGAGCAAAGTAATGAAATAATAATAACATATGATCATACTGATTTTAGACCTCTAAACGATGAATCAAACGTTTTAGTAGAAGCATTTGAGAGTAAAGAGGAAAATAACGTAGAATATGAGACCGAATATGAGTCAGAAGACGATGCGGATTGATATAAATATTATGTTAATTCTAATGTATTATGCAATTTATGTAATTGATGACATATATTTTAAAAGTTATGTAATATATGTCGTTTATGAAACTGAATCTGCTATCGTCATTTATGTTATTTACATTTCTACCATTTATTTAGCAATTTATGTTAAAAATGCCATATACTCTGCTTATCTTCGAAATACGAGACCCAATCTGAATCAGGCATATTTTGCTCTTTGTGTACTTTATGTCATTTATGTCATTATTATACAATATATTTCATTATTATGCTATTCTCTTATTAAATGATGTGTCTGTGACTGGTATCATATCCTCCAGAAGGATGAGCTCATCCCATTCATCCAGAGGCGAAGGCAGCGGCCCACCTCAGCCGCGACAACGTCCTACTATGTATCTGGTGCTTAGAGCGGAGGGATAAGTATTACAAAAAATTCAGCATCATAAATATTTTATATACGATATAATAATCTGTATCATATTTAACACAGGGGGTTCGACCTACAGTTTGACCTACAGCCGTCGGTTGTAGTTCTATCAGTTTCGGGAGATTTATATAAGAGTAGGATGATGACTTGTTGGTCCAAGTGGGATAATATCCCTTCCCACATCATGGAGTGTATATGGCAGGATTTTACTGTAAGTATAATCTTTGTTTTCCATTCTTAATTTTTTTGTTGCTTGTTTATTATTCACCTTATATTTTTAATTATTTGTCGCTTGTTTATCATGAAATGCAGGCCGAAGTCGACGTCCAAGCAGACGACATGCAGCTGGTACGACACTACTAGATGTATACGATGAGAAAGAATTACCGGAATTTTATGTCGGTTGCGAAGCATAAATGAGAAGCCGCGCTGAATGTAAGCGATTGTGTGGAAAGGGTGGCTGGCGCATTGCGATAGTGACGAAGTGAAGGTAAGTGTGCTAATCTTTTATTAATTATTGACAGACATGTAAATATAGTATTTGGTAAGTAAATAATGTATTATTTATTTAAATGTACAAGGAGAGTCGTAGAGAAACTATGCAAATAGGAACAAAAATCCTATCACTCATCGAGTAGGGTCCAAGTTGTTTCAACAATATAGCCAGGAGTTGGTAAATTTATTAAATGTGAATTGTAAATAGTTATTGTACTGTATAATTTTGAATATACAATAATAATACATAATAATCAATTCAGAAAGCTAAAGTGCAAGGTCCTGTATCGTACATCGATGTGTTTACCCGTACTCATACCGTTGAGCATGTGAATCCAGATTGGACCGTTTCATATACATGGCAGGATGATAAATCGTAGAAGAGCCATGTAAGCATATTTTAGTCTATACACTATTGGTAATTATTTTAATTATTAAAGTATAATGAATTAAGATATCATGCTGTTAATTTCAAATGTATTTTTATTTTTTCATGCGGGCATGGTTTATGAAACAAAGGCAAAAACTCCTAGAGGAAACTAGTTGTAACATCTCGTACCAAACTAATGGTATCCAAAATATCAAAAGCACTTCAATATGAACAAAATCACAGATTTTAAAAACAACATTTTACCGATTACATTTCAAAACAATAATTCATGTCCAAGTTACATAATCGCTTAACGTTTCCCAGGCAATGATCAAATATATCAATTACAAAATATATCAAGACCGATATATGATGATGCCCCCTTGGTTGACCACAGTCAATATACTCATATTTGACTTAATACACACAACAGAAATAAACAGAATAAATTACAACTCCTAGTTTGCTATCTGATAGCCACATGTTCATTACCGGAAGCTTTATTCACCAAACTTACAAAACCTGAAAACCTCAACCCTCAGCAAACTCAAATCAATTTTGAGCACCCGAGATTTTAAGGGAAAACAAAAACTTCGTGCCATACAAAAATCTTGAGTGAATAATAGTATACATTTTGGTTATTTCATGTTAAATGAGACCATGCCACTTAGCGGAACGGGTTTCCCTTAGTAACACCCTTTTTTAAACTATATCTCTTGCAAATCTTTGCATACAACCAATCTTGTTTAAAATCTGTAAAGCATTATTATGTGAACATATATATCAGGTAATAAATGAACTATCCATTCAAACATAGTAGTATTGTTAGGCTAACTATTAACCTTTGGCAGACTCGGACCTCCCAGATAATATATCAAAATTTATCCAACATCTGTTAGACACTCCTCTTCTAGACCGTCTGTCCTTAACTATATGTTGAATACTTCTCTTCTGGACGATCTGTCTCTAACTTAACATCTTCCAGGGTCACCTAATCCTAATGGTTTTGGGGCTCACCAATAACCTATATGTATACAAACATATATTCTTTTTTGTTTGTAATCACAATTTTAGTCTTACTTGTGGCAAAGCCCTACACACTGGAACTTTGGACTAAATTAGCTATGGCTAATAGCTAATATATAGGGTGAGAACATATACCAGTCTCATTTGGTATTCTAATATCCGAGTCATTTTATTTAAGGACCCCTTCCCATAATTTTTCTTGAAAACCATTTCAAAATGATTTAAACCCTTTAAATCAAACTTAACAAGGAAAATCTATGTATATTCTACGCTTTACTCAAAATCACCTTGCCATGTTATATATATTTTTTACTCAAATCTTAGTTAATGAAAACATTTAAACCGTTGAAAGCGCCCCTTTCGAATCCACTTGAAAGTATCTCTTCTTAAACCAAGTAAACGCCTTTCTTTCATTTAAGCCAAAAAAAATCTTCCTTTCGAAACCATTAATATAAACCTTTCGAAACCCATGAAAAACCTTTCTATTGAAAGCTATAAAAACTTAGACATTTTTCTTTAAAACCATTTAACATTGCCTTTCGAGGCCATTGGAAAAGCCTTTCCTTTAAACCTTTCAAAATAGATGGGAAACCTTCCCTCTTAGACCTTTCGAAACAATTGGGGAGCCACCTCTTTAGAAACCTTTCTTTCAAAACCTTTTGAAAATGTTGGGGAACGACCCATTCGAACCAATCATTTAAAACCATTCGAAAGCATTAAGCCTTAAACCTTTCGAAAGCATTTGGGTTCAAGTAAAACATGAGGAAACTCCTTTCGAAACCATTCCTAGCCTTTCTTTTGAAACCTTTGGATTAAGCTTTAAAAATCTTTAAGGGTCACCAAACAACAAGGCCGAAAGCAACTCTTTCGAAAGCTATTTCCTTAATAAGAGTAAGATGGTGTCGAACCAACCTTCTGAAAGCATTGGAGAAGTTGTCAAGTTTAAAAAGCAAAACAAAACAAAGCAACCCTTCGAAACCAATCTGGGTAGAAAGGTAGAAAGCGACGGCAAAAAGGTTTCGACATAGTCAAAACTGCTTATTTAAAACAAAAGCGCAACCAAATCAAAACCATTTCTTTTAAATCCATTTAACTTAGTCAAAAGCTAACTAAGTCGAAAGCTATTCAGTCGAAAGCAAGTAGGTGCACTTTCATTTAATAGCAAAGTAGTGATTTAACTCCTTCAGAGCCCCTAGTCGACCCTATACCTTCCGCCTATATCCAATTCACTACATACCAGTTAACTGATACCATGTGCATTGGTTTCGATAGTGTCAGAGGAGAAGATAAGGAGGTGGAACTTGGTGCCAAAGCATCAAAATAGTGAAAAAACATGTTTTTTGTCCCTTTAAACTATTTTTTTGTACCTAACCTACCTTGTTTGTCAAATTGTGATTGGTTGAAAGTTTCCCTTTTCTAAAATACCAATGACCTTCCAGAAATAACTAATTGAATTATTTTACAAAATACTCCTTCTCTTTTTTATAAATATATAAAATATTTAAGTCTCATACCTTAAATAATTATATATATCCATTAAAACACTTAGGAAAATTCTAAAAATATTCTAGAAAATCATTTTAATATGTTTTCTAACATACATTAATTTCAGAACAAAAAATTAATTATTTAACCATTAATAATTTTTAACCAAAAATAACATTTTCTTCACTAGAAAATTCATATAAAATCCACATAAATTCAGAAAATTTTGAAAATTGAATCCCATCTCTAAAATATTATTTCTGGTCTATATAGAAATTCACAAGGCATTTGGATGTCATTTAATAAGGTTTTCACCTTAAAACATATCATAAAATCAATATGAATAAGCATAATTCATCAACAAGTATATATAATCATTCCGTCGTTCAAAAACATGGAAAATCAATGCAAAATATTTCAGATTTCATCTTAAAACCGAAAACAAAACAAATTTGAGATGTAAACATTATTCACCTTCTAACTTTAGTGATTGAGATGTGAATGAATTTGATTTGATTAAGCTTCTTCCTTGGCACTTCTTAATCTTATTCCCCTTGCTCTTGCTAATAGTGGCCGATCTTAAGTTTGAAAAATTTTGACGAATGAGAAATGAACGTGTATGGAGATACATGGCCAAGGTTTAAGGATATAGGAATGGCCTCTTTCCTATTTCACCCCTCTCCTATATCATGTTAACTCTTCTTTTTAATTCATTGTTTAAATGGCACGGCTACCCCTCAAGTAAATAAAATCTCAATCCCCTAATCAACACATTATTTTGTTTTATTTAGCTAACTAAATATCATAAATGATGTTACCAAAAATATGGGGCGTTACAAACTCCCTTCCTTAAAGTATTTCGTCCCAGAAATTACGATAAGGTACATAACAAATCAATCAAAGAGGTAAAACATACTATCAAACAAGTCACGATAAGTATCCCTAATCCTGCTTCCAGAAGTACAGTCTCTCTCATCGCCACTCTACAGGACTTTCACTAATCTGACTGTCTTGGTTCTAAGCCTATACTCATCTCTCGCAACAATGTGAATTGGCTTTCTCACTGTAGTTAAGTCTGGTTCTACCATTAAGTCATCTAGCACAGTTGGTGCAATAGTAGTCTCTAGGTCTCTAGCACACTTTCTGAGATGAGAAACATGGAAAATATTGTGGACTCCTGCCAAATTGATTTATAACTCAACTGTATATCCGAGTTTCTCTCTCCTCTCAACAATACAAAAAGGTCCAACGAATCTCGGTGCCAACTTTCATGTCTTTCGAATCCGATCACACCCTTCATCGGTGATACCTTAACGAAAACCAGATCTCCAATTAAGAACTCTAAATCTTTTCGTCGTTTATCTGCATAGCTCTTCTTCCTAGACCGAGCCTCCTTTATTCTAGCTTGAATGATTTTAATCTTTTCTGTAGCTTCTCTAACCAAATATGGACCAAGAACATAACGACCCGTAAATTTTAGTCGTTCTATTTATTTTGGCTGATTGATTTTTTTTTGAAATCTTAAATAATAATATTTTGAAACAAAAATTTAATATTTAGAATACGTCTATTTGAACATAGAAAAGATAAAATTTCGTCAGATAATATGAAATTTTATTTTATTGTAATTTTATTTCAATTCAAATCGGTTAAAATTTGATGATAATAAAATATTTTTCAAACCAGAATATTTTTCTATAGAAAATTTATAAATCATCTTCTAAGTGAGTCGTCATCTTTCATTTTTCCAAAGTTTGACCGTTGTTGCTCCGTTTATCTTATTTCTAGCAAATTAGCAGCATTTTTGATACCGATTATCGACTTTTGATAGGATGATCGTACCACTGATATTTGTGTACCGTTTTGATCGTCTCGTCATGCTGATCTCTATGGGGTATTCGCTTATGTGTTTTGAAGTTCAGGATACAAAAAAAATCTGTAAACCAATCAGTCGTATCGGTTTCGCGTTGGAGTCATTTAGCCTTTCCTTTGTCCTTTCGTATGGAAAACAGTTGAAATTAGTAGCAGCTAGCTATTAATCTTCCTATCAACACTCACTAGCCTTTCTATGTTCCCTAAATTTCCGGCCTTTACTATTCTCTACACAGAATATATTTTTTTTCTTTGAATTCTGACGCGGTCGCTATCATTTGGAAAAAAATTACACATAAAATATCTATTAGTTTGAAGATTTCATGCTTCCGTTCCTCTTCCCTTCGTTTTCAAACTGTTCATTTCCTTCCGCATCCACTTCCCCTCTGATCCGCCATGCCCACCTCGTCGTCAACCACTACCCGCCTCTACAATCTCCCTTCTTCCTTGGCTTGCCGAGCATACTAGGGCAGCACACCCAAAGCCAGTCATCGAGCTACCAAGGCTCCAAGCTAGACTTGTGCCACCTCACACTCTCCACTCTCCTCACAACCGCCACAGCCGAAGCCGCACATAGCAAGTGGCCACCCCAGCTCAAACTACCAAGTTCGGCCTCATTCTCTTCGCATTCTCCCTCCTCCTCTTGCTGATCATCAACCCAGCCTCTATTCTGCATTGTATAGGTACTATATTCATATATATTATATATTATGATGGGTAGTATTATATATATAGTGAGCTGCGTGCGTGATTGTCTGTAGAGACATATTCACACACACATATATATATATTAGTTTTATATCATGTTGGTTGTTGTATCTGCTAGTATATGTATGCGTATATATATTTGTATATATACCTTAATTTATATATAAGTTTATATTTACGTAGTCTGTTTTTTATCAAGTATACGTGTAAATATAAAGATTTATATGCAGGTATTCATAAGTTACAGCATTTTATATATAAGTTGACAGTGGTTGTATATATATTATTTTATAGAAAGCGGTTTATATGTATGTGACTGTACGAAACTTGTTAAAATATATATGTTTTATTTCTGTAAGTCTATATATATACATGTCTATTAAATTTTGACTTTAATTTAGCTATGAAGAATTATATTTGATCGGCTTGCATATGTAAGTTATATAAGTTATACATATAGATATAAATTTTGCCTGAAGCTTATAGTTGATGCAATTGTTTTACAAATGTATATTTTTATATATAGCATATTATGTTGTAGTTTTTTAATCTGATTATATATATATATATATATATATATATATATATATATATATATATATATATATATGGTTATGTATAGGATCGACTTGTCGTATATGTAAAGGTTTGTACAAGTTTTAAAAATTAAGTATGTCTATATATAAAGCTGTTTATGATTACATATATAATGTATATGAATGTTGTAATATATACATTAGTCGTAATTACTGTCATCATGACTAGCAGCAATACTATTGTTAAAGTTTATATATGTGAAGGATGTTTTGTTTGTTTCAAAACCATTGTTTTATTTGGAAGTACAAATATGTTAGAGTTTATAAATTATATATATAGTTCGTACAAGTTATAATGTTTTGTAGCTTTGCTTATGCAAATGCAACGTATTATATGTATGATTATGTTTACGTTTTTTGATATATATATATATATATATATATATATATATATATATATATATATATAATGTTTATGTTGCATTTTGGAGTGTGTACATACATCTATAATATGTTTTGTTAATTATGGGTCTTAGCTGACATAAAATATAATGAGTTCATTTATATACATATATATATAATTTTATTTTAATACGTGCCTTAAATTAAAATACTGGAAATATTTATATATAACATAATTAATAATATATATATTCTCTACTTATATCAAACTGATTGATTTTTTTCCTCATCAACTCTTATCTATCAGCTTTATCCGTCAAATCTGCTTTCAGCTTACTTCGCTTTGAGATTTTTGTTTGGATTGTTCAATTGTCTAGATCATGATCCAATTCATAACTTGTTGTATATCAAATTCATCTAGCCTTGAAAGGTGAGCAATCACTCACGATTAACGTTCTTATATTTATTAAATATGATTTCAATTGAAACAACAATTGAAATATGTTGCTATTAGTTATTTACATTGTTATACATATGTCATTATCTGTATTTGTTCACCTGTGACATATGACACCATCATCTGTTATTTATATTGATGATATATGCCCGTTATTTATTATCATATCTGTTATCACTCTGCAAGTTGCCGGTTAGTTAGAATTCACTATGAATTGAAATGATACATACCCGAACGATTTGTAGAATAGAAGATAATCGTTGTAGGTTGAAATGACAAACCCAAGCGAATTTCATTTTGAATTGAATTTGGGATTGTGGGTTGAAATGATATATACCCGTATATATGCGGATTGAAATGATAAATATCTGTATCACTTGATCATAGGATAGAAAATTATATACAGTCACCGTTGGTGTGTGTGTGTGTGTGTGTGTGTGTGTATATATATATATATTGAAATGATTTCCAAGGTTTTGAAATTGAATTTTATTTAAGAATTGTACTCAAATAAGTCTGATTTGAAATTTATTAAATTTGGGATTTTAAAGATATGATTTTATAACTTGATCGTCGACTAAATGTGATTTAAGTGAATATTTAAAATTTACATAAATTGAAATGGTACATTTGTTTTATTTAAATTTGAAATTTGTAGTTTTATTTAAATGTTATTTGAATGACTAAGTAAATATTTCAAAATAATTAATAGTAAAGTGAACTTGATATAGATATGGAATTATCAAATTTGGTTTTGAAATGTTGAATATTTAAAGATTTGAAATATATTAAAATTGAAATGGTATATTTATGGTTAAAAATCTGTATTTGAAATCATTATAATTTGAAATGGTTTATTGAGAAACCAAAATAAATTGAGATTGATGACTTGAGATTGGATTAATTTGAATTTTGGAATTCGAGTTGATTTGAATTGATTTGTGGAATTTGAGGAAGCTATTTTATTATACAAAGTATTCTTAAATTATATTTAAAACTATTTGTATATTTTACTTTATAAATTATTTTCATATAAACTATTTTTAATATAAATTATTTTAATATAAACTATTTTAACTTATAACTATTTTATATAAACTATTTTACATTATAAACTATTTATTATATGTATATTATTAATATCTAAACTGTTTAAAGGGAAGTGTTATGATTTCAAAGTGTTATGATTTCAAAGTGTTACGATTTCCGAAGTGTTATAATTTCAAGTGTTTTAGTTTCGAAAGTTTTATAACTTTGAAGTGCTATGATTTTGGAAATGGATATATTTGAAATGGAAATGATATCATATTTGGTTTTAAAATGGAAATGATATCGTATTGATATGGTTTTGAAATGGCAATGATTTTTTGGTTTTGAAGTATAAACTAATTTGAAATGATCGCGGTGTTATAATATCGTTTGGTTGTTAAAGATACCGGGATCGGAAGTTGTCATACTCTCTACCAACTTCGGGAATCACTTTAACAACCATGTACGTGGTGGAGATTTCAGAATGAAGTTAGATGGTGGCGTCGTCCTATTGAGATATATACATGGACCCAACTCCCGTGAGTTGACATAAGGTGGCTAAGACAGGAGCAATCGACGGGACAAGTGAGGTAGCTCCTCCGATCGGACATACTCCTTCGATACTATATTCTTACTTTGTGATTGATTTGGTGGCTACTTTTGATTTTTTTTGATTTGGGCGTGTGGCTCGAGGTTGGCGGTAGTGGCTTGCTATGCATTACCACCAGCCCAGAAGTGCAATTGGTATATCTACCCTGACATTGCCTAGTTGTGTCATGTCATCTACCCTAGCACGCCTTATACGAGTTTGTTTTATACCAGACCTATGGAGTGCCCTCTGATGACGCCCAGTACGGAGGAGATTACGGTACCGTATAAGCTAGGGGAATACATAAAATGTGTTAAGGGGGATATGGGTAACACCTTAACGCTATTTTAATTGTTTACTTTACTATAGTCATTTTTATAATAGCTTATATTACACATAGTAGATAGTTTAGCGGATCCTTAGGGGATGGTTATCCCAAACATCCTTTAAGTTATTTGTATTTCAATTGTTATTTCACTTGAGTTGGATTTATTGATATAAGAACCTTAATCCTGACTCGAGTGTTTGTGTTTTGCTTTACGCTCGGGTCAGACTGAGTGATTCAACTTTTGAGACTCACCTTTGGAGTTGGAGCTTTGTTTGGAGATCCATCTACATCTTTTCAGCTTGTAGTTATTCAGTTGATTCCAGCGATGTATTCTTATCTTGTATTTGACTATTGTGTTCGAAACTTCTATTGTATCTTGTTTAACTCTGTTATATATGTATATATATATAGTAGCTTCATGAACTACCATTCATTTGTTTCTGCTGCATCATTGTTATATTACTCTGTGTCTGTGGTCCTGTAATTATTTATTTACTGTATATGCCGAGTTTTGCCAAATATAAATTAACAATATGGTATTTTGTGCAATTCAAATCCGACATGTGTGGATGCGAATGGTTGAAAATATCAGGATGTTATAGTTGGTATCAGAGCCAGGTTTTAGGCAAAACTCGGTATATAGAGTAAATTTAATTACAGAATCACTTTCGTTCGTGCTTGAATTTCTTCCTCTTTGACTCGGTTCCATCCCTGTCTTCCCCTATCCAAATTCTTCTTGATTCTGAAGTATCCCATAGCTCCACTGAATGGTTCTAACGGGATGAAACTCCTTTGTAATAAGCATTGATTCACCAACGATTTCTATATCCTCGGTTTACGATGCTATCTATCTCTTGCTATACCCGAATTCTATCTCTAGCAATCAAATATCGATTCTCCTTAGAATTCGGTCTCAGTCTTATCCTTGACGGTTGACCCGGTTAAGGTTGCCCACGATTTATATAAGTCTATCCACCCCTCTCCTTTATACGAATTATCTTATCTTCATTTCGAACCTATCTTCTGGTCAGAATTTTCTTTGATTAGTATTTCAACCCTATCTTTGTTTTGAAATCCTTCCTTGACTTATCGAGTGAGAGAGTGTATTTGTATTAATATTAAAATGTTTTAAATATTGTGTTGTTTGAGTTGTTATGTTGATTTGGATTTTCAATCGATTCGTCTGATCAACGCTATCGATAGGATTTCCAAAACACTTGAACAGAACAAACTGACACAATATTGTTTTCGAATTTAGTAAATGAAACAAATTTTTGTATGATTTTATTATATATATATAAGTAAATTTTCTAAAGTTAAATAGTTAACTGAAATTGGTTGTTGAAAATGACAATATTTGATTTTCATTTATTATTCTGTTAACCATTGATAATTGCCACATTATAAAGAAAATATAAACATAGTTTATAAATTGATTTGAAATTTAAAATTTTTATTAAGCAATTGAGAATTAAATTTCCGGTGATTCCAAACTTTAGTTTTAAAGGGTATATAATTTAAAAATATTTTCGAATAGAAATTGTTTCTAAAGAATTTTAAATGTTTAAAATCAGTGCTCTCATCTTTTGTCGCTGGATCATTTTGATTTTGAATCGACATTAATTTTTGAGATTCAGAGTGGAGAGACCATTTTGTAGCTTTGCTAGACTTTGTTTTGAAAATGGAATTGCTTTGAATTTCTTAAATATGACTTGATTTATAATGTATATAGGTATATATTTATAAATTTGAATTGATATATGTATGTATGTATGTATGTATCTCTAAATGGTTTGAAATTAATCGGAAATTTAATTCTTAAATTCTTGATTTAAGGATGGTTTCAATTATAAATAAAGCTAAAATTTTGAATAAATATTTAAACTTTAAGTAATTGAATTGGGGAAAATTTTACTTGTATAATACCCAATTACATTCTAATATAACTTACCTTAATCATTCAGAAGTTGAATAGGTAATTGAATAATTTACAATGTAAAATGATGTTGAAAGGATTTATAAATAAACTAAGTATTTAAACATTTATTATAAAATTGTTATACTTAATTTATGATTATATAAATGGTAATTAGGATAAATTGAATAATAAGGTAGTAAATAAATAATTAATTAAGGTTGAATTTTGATTGAAATTAATTTAAGTAAATCGAACGGATTTAATAAATAAGAGAAATAAAGTAAATTTTTGTTGAAGATACTATTAAATTGAAATTAAATCAACTAAATGAAAATACCTTGAATTTAAAATCAAATATTGAGTATCAATTAATTTAAATTGAAATTTATACGGTTAAATTAATTTTTTTTTTTTATTTTTCAAATCTATTTTCTTTCTGGTTGTTTCTATTTTCCTACCTCGTTCCTTTTCGAGGATGAAAAATTTTGAGTGGGGGAGAGCGTAAAAACCAATAAATTTTAGTTGTTCTATTTATTTAATTGATTGAATTTTTATGAAATTATAAATAATAATATTTTGAAATTGAAAATTAATATTTGGAATTCGTCTATTTGAACACAGCAAAAAGTAAATTTTCATCAGATAGTATGAAAGTTTATTTTGTTGTGTAATTTTATTTCAATTCAAATCGGTTAAAATTTGATGATAATAAATTGATTTCTAAACCTGAATATTTTTCTACAGAAAATTTGCAAATCATCTTCTAAGTGAGATGTCATCTTTCGTTTTCCTAAAGTTTAACTACTAGTGCTCCGTTTGTCTTATTTCTAGCAAATTAGCAGCATTTTCGGTACTGATTAGCGACTTTTGATAGGATGATCGTACTACTGATATTTGTGTACCATTTTGATCGTCTCGTCATGCTGATCTCTGTCGTGTGTTCACATCTATTTTTTGGAGTTTAGGACACGATGAAATCTGTAAACTAATCAGTCGTATCGGTTCCGCGTTTGAGTCGTTTAGCCTTTCCTTTGTCCTTTCGTGTGGCAAACAGTTGAAATTAGTAACAGATATCTATTAATCTTCCTATCAACAGTCACTAGCCTTTCTATGTTCCCCAACTTTCTGGCCTTTACTATTCTCTATGTAGAATATATATATTTTTTCTTTGAATTCTGGCTCGGTCACTATCGTTTCAAAAAAAAAATTACATAAAAATTATCTATTCGTTTGAAGATTTTATGCTTCAGTTCCTCTTCCCTTCGTTATCAAACTGTTCATTTCTTTCACATCCACTTCCCTCTTTGATCTGCCATGCCGACCTCGTCATCAACCACTACCCGCCTCTGCAATCTCCCTCCTTCCTTGGCTTGCCGAGCATACTAGGGCAGCACACCCAAATCCAGTCATCGAACTTCCAAGGCTTTGAGCCAGACTTTTGCCACCTCACCCTCCCCACCCTCCTCACAACCACCACAACCGAAGCCGCACAGAGAAAGAGGCCACCCCAGTTCAAACCACCAAGTTCGTCCTCGTTCTCTTTGCACTCTCCGTCCTCCTCTTACCGATCATCAACCCAGCCTCTATTTTGTGTTGTATAGGTGTTATATTCATATATATTATATATTATATATTATGATGGGTTGTATTATATATATAGTGTGCTGCGTGCGTGATTGTCTGTAGTGATATATTCACACACACACATATATTAGTTTTATATCATGTTGGTTATTATATCTGCTAGTATATGTATGTGTATATATATTTGTTTATATACATTAGTGTATATATATAAGTTTATGTTTATGTAATCTTTTGTTTATCAAGTATACACGTAAATATAAAGTTTTATATACAGGTATTCATAAGTTACAGCATTTTATATATAATTGACAGTGGTTATATATATATTATTTTATAGAAAGCGGTTTATATGTATGTGACCATATGAAACTTGTTAATATATATATATATATATATATATATATATATATATATATGTTTTTTTTCTATAAGTCTATATATATAGACAAATGTCTATTAAATTTTGACTTTAATTTAGCTATGAAGAATTATATTTGATCGGTTTGCATATATAAGTTATACATATAGATATAAATTTTGCCTGATGCTTATATAGTTAATGCAATTGTTTTACTAATGTATATTTTTATACATAGCATATTTATATTATGTTGTAGTTTTTCAATCTGATTTTCTATATGTGTGTGTGTGTGTATGTGCGTGTGTTTTGGGTTATGTATAGGATCGGCTTGTCGTATATGTAAAGGTTTGTATAAGTTTATAAATTAAGTTTTATATATATAAAGTTGTTTATAATTTATATATATAATGTATATGAATGTTATAATATACACATTAGCCGTGTTTGCTGTCATCTTGACTAGCAGCACTACTATTGTTAAAGTTTATATATATAAAGGATGTTTTGTTTGTTCTAAAACCATTGTTTGATTTGGAAGTACAAATATGTTAGAGTTTATAAATTATATATATAGTTTGTACAAGTTATAATGTTTTGTAGCTTTGCTTATGCAAATTCAATGTATTATATGTATGATTATGTTTACATTTCGAAATTTGTTATACATATATATAATGTTTATGTTGCATTTTGCAGCGTGTACATACATCTATAACATGTTTTGTTAATTATGGGTCTTAATTGGCTTAAAATATAATGAGTTCAATTATATATATATATATATATATATATATATTTTAATATTTTCCTTAAACTAAAACATTGGAAATATCTATATATATAATTAATAATATATATATTCTTTGTTTATATCAAACTGATTAATTTTTTTCCTCATCTATTCTTATCTATCAGCTTTGTCCGTCAAATCCGCTTTCAGCTTGCTTCGCTTTGAGATTTGTGTTTGGATTGTTCGATTGTCTAGATCGTGATAAAGTTCATAACTTATTTTGTATCAAACTCCTCTAACGTGGAAATGTGAGCAATCACTCACGATTAACGTTCTTATATTTATTAAATTTGATTTCAATTGAAACGGCAATTGAAGTATGCTGCTGTTAGTTATTTACATTGTTATATATATGCTATTATCTGTATTTGTTCACCTGTGACATCTGACATCATTATATGTTATTTGTATTGATGATATATACCTGTTATTTATTATCATATATGTTATCACTCTGCAAGTTCCCTATTATTATAAAATTCACCATGGGTTGAAATGATACATACCCGAATGATCTATAGTATAGGACAAAATCGTTATGGATTGAATGATAAATGCAAGCGATTTTCATTTTGAATTGAATTTGGAATTACGGGTTGAAATGATATACATACCCGTATATATTTAAATTGCGGATTGAAATGATAAATATCTGTATCACTTGACCATAGGATAGAAAATTATATACAGACACTTTTGGTCAATATATATATATATATATATATATATATATATCGAATGATTTCCATGGTTTTGATATTGAATTTATTTAAGAATTGTACTCAAATAAGTTTGATTTGAAATTTATTAAATTTGGAATTTTAAAGATATGATTTTATAACTTGATTTTCGATTAAAATTGATTTAAGTGAATATTTCAAATTTATATAAACTGAAATGGTATATTTAGTTCATTTAAATTTGAACTTTGAAGTTTTATTTAAATGTTATTTGAACGATTTAGTAAATATTTCAAAATAAATAATAGTAAAGTGAACTTGATATAGATATGGAATTACCAAATCTGGTTTTGAAATGTTAAATATTTAAAGCTTTGAAATATATTGAAATTGTAATGGTTTATTTGTGGTTAAAAATCTATATTTGAAATCATTATAATTTGAGATGGTTTATTAAGAAACCGAAATAAATTGAGATTGATGATTTGAGATTGGATTAAATTTGAATTTTGGAATTCGAGTTGATTTGAATTGATTTATGGAATTTGAGGAAGCTATTTTATTATACAAAGTATTTTTAGAGTATATTTTAAACTATTTGTATGTTTTACTTTATAAATTATTTTTATATAAACTGTTTTTAATATAAATTATTTTAATATAAACTATTTTAACTTATAACTATTTTGTATAAACTATTTTACTTTATAAACTATTTTATTATATATGCTATTATTAATATCTAAACTGTTTAAAGGCAAGTGTTATGATTTCAAAGTGTTATGATTTCCATAGTACTATAATTTCAAGTGTTTTGGTTTCGAAAGCGTTACAACTTTGAAGTGATACGATTTTGGAAATGGACATATTTGAAATGGAAATGATATCTTAGTTGGTTTTGAAATGGAAATGTGATCGTATTGATATGGTTTTGAAATGGAAATGACCTTTTGGTTTTGAAGTATAAACTACTTTGAAATGACCGTGGTGTTATAATAACGTTTAGTTGTTAAAGAGACCGGGATCAGAAGTTGTCATACTCTCTGCCAACTTCGAAAACCACTTTAACAACCGTATACGTGGTGGAGATTTTAGAATAAAGTAGGATGATGGAGACGTCCTATTGAGGTATATACATGGACCCAAATCCCGTGAGTTGGCATAAGGTGGCTAAAACAGGAGCAATCGACGGGACAAGTGAGGTAGCTCCTCCAATCGGACACACTCATTCGATGCTATATTCTGACTTTGTGATTGATTTGGTGGCCACTTTTTATTTTTTGATTTGGGAGTGTGGCTCGAGGTGGATGGTTGTGGCTGTTATGCATTACCACCAGACCGATAGTGTAATTGGTATATCTAACCTGGCATTGTCTAGTTGTGTCGTGTCACCTACCCTAGCGCGCCTTATACGAGTTTGTTTTGTACCATACCTATGGAGTGCCCTCTGACGATGCCCAGTATGGGAGAGATTACAGTACCATATAGACTATGAGAATATATCAAATGTGTTAAGGGGGATATGGGTAACGCCTTAATGCTATTGTAATAGTTTACTTTACGATAGATATTATTATAATAGCGTATATTACTACATAGTAGATAGTTTAGTGGATCCTTAGAGGATGGTTATCTCAAACATCCTTTAAGTTATTTGTATTTCAATTGTTATTTCACTTGAGTTGGATTTATTGATATAAGAATCTTAATCCTTACTCGAGTGTTTGTGTTTTTCTTTATGCTCGGGTCAGATTGGATGATTCAGATTTTGAGACTCACCTTCGGAGTTGGAGCTTCGCTTGGAGATCCATCTACATCTTTTTAGCTTTTAGTTATTCAGTTGATTCCAGTGATGTATTCTGATCTCGTATTTGACTATTGTATTCGAAACTTCTATTGTATCTTGTTTAACTCTGTTATATATATATATATATATATATATATATATATATATATATATAATAGCTTCATGAACTACTATTCATTTGTTTCCGCTACATTATTGTTATATTACTCTGTGTCTATGATTCTGTGATTATTTATTTACTATATATGTTGAGTTATGACAAATATAAATTAACAATCTGTTATTTTGAGCAATTCAAATCCGGCATGTGTGGATGTGAATGGTTGAAAATATCAGGATGTTACAAAGAACCAACCTATCCCCGGTCTCCAACCAACAAATGGGAGATTTGCATGGTCTTCCATACAAAGCTTCAAACGGTGTCATCCCAATACTAGTCTGATTACTGTTGTTATATGAAAATCCGACTAAATGCAGATGGTCTTCCCACGATCCGCTGACCTCTAGTATACAAGCTCTCAACAAATTCTCCAAAATTCTGTTAATTCTTTCCGTTTTCACATCTTCCCATGGATGATAAATAGTACTCATCTTAAGCTTGGTCCCCAAAACTTCCTATAGACACCTGCAGAACTCACTGGTGAATAAGGAATCTCTACCACTAGTTATAGTACTAGAAAATCTGTGAAGTATAACTACATTCTTTATAAACAGCTTCACTAAAACAGGTGTCGTTCTGGTTGACTTAATTGGAATGAAATGGGCACTCTTTGTCAGTCTGTCCACTATGAACCATATACTTTCATTTCCTCTGTTCGACCTTGGCAACCCGTCAATAAAATCCATAGAAATAGAATCCGACATCCATACCGGAATATCTAATGGCTGAAGCAACCCACTCAGTTTCTGATGTTCAGCTTTTACCTGTTGGCAATTCAAACACTGCTACACTCATAAACCCACATCTTGCTTCATACTTTCCTAGAAGAAACTTCTTTTCATATCCTGATACATCTAAGTCCTTCTAGATGAATAGTGAATTTTGAACGATGGAATTCCTCCAAAACTTCTTTCCTTATATTTCCTACACTCGAAACACATAAGCTACCTTTCTTTATCAACCACACAATCTGGTCAAGACTGAAAACCTTTAAGACATTGCTCTCGGTTCCATCTCTTAACTTCCTAATCCGTTCAGCTGACAATGGATCCTCCTCCTATTTAGAAGCAATCCTTTCGATCATCACTGGTCGAACTTCCAAACAAGATAATATAGCCGTCTCTCCACTAGACCCAGCCTCGGATCTCCACTGAACTCTGCAAGTTGTCATGGTTTCCAAGTCTTTCCTTTCTGCTATCATAGCCAATGTTGCATTCTGATGCTTTTTGCTAAGTGCGCCTGCAACTTTGTTGCCTTTCCCTGGTGTGTAATCAATCCTAAAATTATAAACGGGAATAAACTCTAACCACCTCAGCTGTCTCATGTTCAGCTCCTTCTGAGAGAACAAGTACTTCAGTAACTTATGATCCGTATGTAACTCAAGCCTCCCTCTCAAAAAATAATGTATCTGCACATTCAACGCAAAAATCACTGCAGCCAATTTCAAATCATGCATTGGATATTTAACCTCATGCGATTTAAGCTATCAAGAAGTACATCAGCACAACTCCTAATTCTGTTCCACATTCATCAGTATAAACCACCAAATCCTGATTCCCTTTCGAAACAACCAACATTGGTGCATGGGTCTATAAGTGTTTCAAACTCTGGAATGCTTCTTCACATTTATCGGTCCACACAAACTTCATATCATTTCTCGTTAGCTTGTTCATCGGTGCAGCTATCCACGAAAAATCCTCAATGAACCTCCGATAATAACCAGCTAATCCAAGGAAACTCTGTATCTCAGTCACTGTCTCGGGTCTCTTCCAATTATTCACCGTTTCAATCTTAGTCCGATCTACTGTCAATCCTTCCTCTGAGACTATATGACCCAGAAACTTTAGTTCCTTCTTCCAGAAATGACATTCCAAAAACTTCGCCTTCAACTAATGCTACCTCAGCGTCTCAAGCACCACTCTAAGATGAACTTCATGCTCTCATTCATCCTTAGAGTATATCACGATATCATCTATTAAATCCAATACGAACTTATCCAAGTGCTCTCGAAAAACTCGGTTCATCAAATCCATAAAGAAAGTTGGCGCATTAGTCAGTCCGAATGACATAACTAACCATTCGTACAACCCATATCTGGTCCTAAATGCCATCAAAGGTATATTATCCTCTGCTACTCTGAGCTGATGGAAAACTGTCGCTAAATCCTACTGGGAAAATATATTGGCTCCACTCAACTGGTCAAAAAAATTGTCAACCCTCGGCAATGGATATCGGTTCTTTATCGTTTTCTCATTCAATTTGCAATAATCGATACATAGTCTTAACGATCCATCCGAATTCTTAGCAAACACTACAACTGCTCCCTAAGGTGAACTACTCATCCCGAAAGAACTCTTTCCTTACAAATCCACTAACTGCACTTTCAAATCCCATATTTTTGTAGGGGTCGTCTGCTTGGCGGCCTACTCACTAGTTTTGCCCTCAGAACCAAATCTATCTGAAACTCAATGGCTTGTTTTGATGGAAATCCTACTACAAGCTCAAAAATATCTGCGAATTCTCTAACCACGAAAATTCGATTCAGATCATGTTCCAACTCTATAACACCCAACAAAGCATTCACCTTACTGCTAGAACCTTATACGATATAAACAATCCTATTGCTTCTATAACGGTGCCTAAGTGATATTTTCCTGTCCTCGAAAAATATCCTAGCATCGTACTCACTTAACCAATCCATATCAATAATAATTTCGAACCCTACAAAGTCAAACACATGCAAACTGCAAACAAAAGTATGACCTAACAAGTCAAACTCTAACCGGTCACATCTCAACCCTAGAATTGCATACCCTCCTATTTGATTCGCAACCCGTAAGGAAGTAACTAAATATGTGTGTTCTTGGTTAAACTTATCTATGAAACGTTTAGATATAAAAGAATGCATTGCACCAATATTAAATAGAACTCTAACAGACATACCATGAATCTGAAGCGTACCTCCTAAAACTGCCTTTCCTTCCTCTTGTGCTGTCGGCTTCGAAACAGCAGGCTTCAATGCATACATCTTGCCCTTCCAATCCTTAGCGGGCTCCTTGCATTGATTCTTATGGTGGCTTATCTGATCATAGTTGAAACACCTGATGTTCTTCTTCTCAATCACTTTTTTAGTATTCCCAGTATGACACTCATTAATAAAATGCCCATTCTTATCGCACTTGAAACAAACCACCTCAGACTTGCCCTTCTTGGCTGCTCCACTCATCTGAGCACCCTTCTTATAAAAGAACTTCCTCATTTGTCCTTGCCCAACCTGGACCTCCTTCACCTTTCTCTTCTCCTGACACATAAGAATCTCCTTGTGCCTCAAAGCCATCTCTATAACCACATCATAGGGATCTCTAATATGCGGTAAGGTAGCCCTGGAAACTCAGGCTTCAATCCCGTGATAAACTTCTCATTCCTCTTCATCACTATGTCAACAGTAGCACAACTATATCTAGCCAACTCTTCAAACCTACTAGCATATTCCAGAACAGTCATCTATCTCTGTTCTAGCTGAGAAAACTTCCTGATCAAAACAGACTATGCAATCAAAGACATGAACCTCTCTTGGAACCACCACTTAAACTCTGCCCATGTCATAGTACCCTCACCCACTACTACAGTCACACCGTTCTACCAAAACATTGTAGCTCCCTGGGGTTGTCTTGATGCCAACCTCCTCTTCTGCTCATCATTGAGCCTCAAGTCTGGAAACATCATTTCACAATGCAACAACTAGTTTTCCACCTCAATAGCATCCTCGATTCTAATAAATGGCGTCCCACCAAGCTTATCATAATCTCCACTCAACTTAGCACAGTCGTTAACCAGAGCTTTCTAAACTCCTCCTTCCATTACTCCAGCAGCAACTCCTGCTTGCATCATATTCATGAAAAACCGATACATAGCTTCCATTTCAACTTGCAGGACTCCAGCACCCACATTCTCTGCTTATGCCTGACATTGGGTCCTCCTCACATTAGATTTGGCATTCCCATCGATGCATTCCCCTCCTGGGCTAACTCTTCCTCTACTACCATCCATATCTGTATTCGAACCTCAAAAGATACAAAAAATATCCTAACAATGATACGAGACTAGAGATAATGCGTATACTTATATATAGTAAACACAAGTACGTTACTATAGCATCATCCCATACCCATATCTTACTTTAATTCCTTAGGATTATGTTTTAAAAACCATTTTTAGTTTAAAATTTTTGATAAACCTATGCTCCGATACAAAGCTGTAACACCCCTTATTTGGAGGTCAAAAGCTAAGCTCAACAGATGCTACAGTCATCTATAGTATTAACTTCTAGTGAAAAAATACGGTAATGCTAATGGTATCCTAATATCAGAAGCACTTAAATGTGTACAAAATCATAGATTTCGAAAACAACATTTTACTAATTACATTTCAAAACAATAATTCATATCCAAGTTACATAATCCCTTAACGTTTCCCAGGCAATAATCAAATATATCAATTACAGAATACGCCAAGAGTGACATACGACGACGCCTCTTTTGTTGACCAAAGTCAATATAGTCATATTTGAATTAATATACATAGCGGAAATAAACATAACAAAATACAACTCCCAATTAGCTATCCGGCAGTCACCTGCTCGTCACTGGAAGCTTTATTCGCCAAACTTACGAAAACCTGAAAACCTCAACCCTCAGCCTACTCAAATCAATTTTGAGCACCAAGAAGTCTAAGGGGAAACAAAAAATTCGAGTCAGACATAAAGCCTGGTGTAAATAATACTATACATCTCTGTTATTTCATGTTAAGTGAGACCACGCTGCTTAGCGCAACGGGTTCGCCTCGCTAACACCCTTTTTTAAACTATATCTTTTGCAAATCTTTTCCTCAAACCAAAAATGGTTAAAATCTGTAAAGCATTATAATGTGAACATAAATATCAGGTAACAAATGAACTATCTATTCCAACATTATAGTTTTGTTTAGCTAACTATTAATCTTTGGCTGACCCGGGCCTCCCATACAATATATCAAAATTTATCTAACATCTATTAGACAGTCCTCTTTTAGACGATCTGTCCTTAACTATCTGTTGGATATTTCTCTTCTAAATGATCCGTCCCTAAATTAACATCTTCCAAGTTCACCTGATCCTAATGGTTTTGCGGGATCACCAATAACCTATCTATATACAAACATATATTCTGTTTTATATGTAATCATAATTTTAGTCTTACCTATGACAAAGCCCTACACAATGGAATTTTGGACTAAATTAGCTAGGGCTAATAGCTAATGTATAAGGAACGATCCTATACCGGTCCTATCTGGTATTCTAATATATGAGTCATTTTATTTAGGGACCCCTTCCCACAATTTTCCTTGAAAACCTTTCCAAAATGATTTAAAACTTTTAAATCAAACACGGCAAGGAAAATCTATATACATTCTATGCTTTACTCAAAATCACCTTGTCATGTTACACACACACACACACACACACACACACATAGATGCACACACACACATTTTACTCAAATCCTAGTTGATGAAAACATTTAAAATTTGAAAGTACCACTTTCGAATCCATTGAAAGTATCCCTTTCTAAACCAAGTAAACCCCTTTCTTTCATCTTGGCCGAAAGGCCAAAATCTTCCTTTCGAAACCATCAATATAAACCTTTCGAAACCTTTGAAAAACCTTTCTTTCGAGAGCTATAAAATCTTAGACATCCTTCTTTAAAACCATTTAACATTTCCTTTCGAAGCCATTAGAAACACCTATCCTTTAAACATTTGGAATAGTTGGGAAACCTTCCCTCTTAGACCTTTCGAAATCATAGGGAACCCACCCCTTTGGAAACCTTTCTTTCAAAACCTTTTGAAAATGCTGGGGAACAACCCTTTCGAAACAATCATTTCAAACCTTTCAAAAGCATTAAGCCTTAAACCCGTCGAAAGCATTTGGGTTCAAGTAAAACATGTGGAAATACCTTTCGAAATCTTTGGGTTAGTCTTTAAAAATCTTTAAGGGTCACAAAACAGCAGCGTCGAAAGCAACTCTTTCGAAAGATCTTTCCTAAATAAGAGGAAGATGGTGTCGAAACCGACCTTCCGAAAGCATTGGAGAAGTGGTCAAGTTTAAAATGCAAAATAAAACAAAGCAACCTTTTTGAAACCAATCTGGGTCGAAAAGTAGAAAGCGGTAGCAAAAAGGTTTTGACATAGTCCAAAGCAATTATTTAAAACAAAAGTGCAACCCAATCGATACCATTTCTTTAAATCCATTTGACTTAGTTGAAAGCTAACCAAATTGAAGTTTATTTAGTCGAAATCAAGCAGACGCACTTTCATTTAAAAGTAAAGTAGTGCTTCAACCCCTTCGGAACCCCTGCTTTCAGCCCTATACCTTCTGCCTGTATCCAATTCACTATGTACCAGTTAATTGATACCATATGCATTGGTTTCGATAGTGTCGGAAGTGAAGGTAAGGGGCGGAACCTGATGCCAAAAGCATCACAACTGTGAAGAACATGTTTATTTGTCCCTTTAAACCATTTCTTTGTACCCAACCTGTCTTGTCTGTCAAATTATGATTGGTTGCAAGTTTCTCTTTTCTAAAAATACTGCCAGATTGCTAAAAATAAAAAATTGAATCATTTTACAAAATACCTCTTCTCCATTTTATAAATATATAAAACATTTAAGTCCCATATATTAAATAATTTTATATATCTGCTAAAAGACTTAGAATTTTTTTATAAAAATTTCAAAAAATTATTTTTAATATGTTTTCTAGCATATATTAATCTCCGACCAAACCATTAATTATTTAATCATAAATAAATTTTAATCCAAAATAACATTTTCTTCACAAGAAAATTCATATAAAATCCACATAAATTCAGAAAATTTTAAAAATTGAAACCCATTTCTAAAATATTATTTAAGGTCTATATAGAAATTCACAAGGCATTTGGATGACATTTAATAGGATTTTCACCTTAAAATATATCATGAAATCAATATGAATAAGCATAATTCATTAACAAGTATATATAATTATTTCTAATTCACAAACATGGAAAATCAATGGAAAATATTTCGGATTTCATCTTAGAATCGAAAACAAAACAAATATGAGATGTAAACATTATTCACCTTATCTTTAGAGATTAAAGATATTGAGATGTGAATGAATTTGATTTGATTAATCTTCTTCCTTAGCTTGTCTTAATTATTTTCCCCTTGCTCTTATTAATGGTGGTTGGCCTTAAGTTTGAAATTTTTTGACACATGAGAAATGAATGTGTATGGAGATACACGGTCAAGGTTTAAGGATATAGGAATGTCCTCTTTTCTATTTTACACCTCTCATATTTCATATTAACTCTTCTTTTTGATTCATTGTTTAAATGGCACGTCTACCCTTTAATTAAATCAAATTTCAATCTCATAATCAACATATTATTTTATTTTATTTAGCTAATTAAATATGCCAAATAAAGTTATCAAAATTATGGGAGTTACACTGGTCGAGAGCAGCTAACTACGGACGAGGAGGATGTCATTTTTGAGTCAGTAATGGATCCACCTTCATGGAACTGGCATTACAGTTTTGGCAATCAAGAGGTAATAAATAATGTATTTAAATATAATAATTTAGTAATCTTTCAGTTATAAACAATTTCACATCACTTAGTTTCAATAATAAGTTTATAGATATAACAATTAACATATTATGTTATAGCTTCGATACTAAGATTATAGTAATTGAACTTTTACTAAATTAAATAAGTATTACAGGGTAGACAAAGGAGAGCCAGCTAAACCAGAGCTCAGCTCAAAGAATTGAAAGCTAGGATGGCACAGTTGGAGGAGCAGAACCATCGACAGGCCATTGAGATGACATAACTGTTGGACTAGCATATTGCTGAGTACATGCATCAATATGGTGGCCGGTTTCCATCTCCAGCTAGTTCTGGAGGTTTTGGAGGTGATTGATAGGATGATAGGTATGTTTTTTGTTTTGCGTCATTATTTAGTATGTTTTGATGATACATTGAGTTAATGGATCTAGATATTTTGAGATGTTGTGTATATTATTTAATGGTACATTTGATGATGGTAATTTTGACATTTGTGAGTTGATGGTCGGGAGTTGGTGTTCAACGGTGTATATTTTGTAAAATGATATGTATGTACATTATGTTAACGAAGTGTTGGTTGGTATTATTTTATACGAGTTATGCTTGGTTTAATTTTCTTTATGTGATTTGAGTATATTTGTATGATTTGATATTATATTGAATACTTGAATTAGATATGTGCTTGTGTGTGACAATATTACGTTTTTAGATTGTGTATATTAGGCTAGAACATAGCAGAATACTGGCAAAAAGCTT
This sequence comes from Allium cepa, assembly GCA_030765085.1. Lineage (NCBI taxonomy): Eukaryota > Viridiplantae > Streptophyta > Magnoliopsida > Asparagales > Amaryllidaceae > Allium > Allium cepa. The sequence goes on from CM060941.1 coordinate 1,053,176,356, forward strand.
TAGAAATTCCGACTCTTCCAACGGCTGGCGATGACCTTCAGGTCGAAAATTTCGGATGGCTTCCGACAGCTAGTGGCAGTTATTTTGCTACTGCTCGAATGGCCATTGTCTTCGATGGCCGTCAAGAGCCATAAGGCTATCTGTTGGTAGCCGTCCGAAGATTACGATGGACGTTGTTGGAGGCCTACGGAAAGACTGTGCGGCAACGGTAGAACTTGTGATGGTTTTTTACGTCGGTTTCTAACTGCTTCCGACGGTGTACGTTTTCTTGTAGTGTATAGAAATCTAGCCTATTGGAAATGTCCAGACAAATACGTGTGTCAACTTCTATTATTACTAATTAGTACAAATAAATGTGCATAAAAACTAGAATTAAAATGACCGTGGATGCATTTGTTTAGAAATTTGGTTTAGAAATTAAACATGGAATGGAGAGAGAAAGACACGGAGTATTAAGTTATTGATGTTTGAAGAGTAAACAAAACATGACTAAGATAGGATTACTTGAATGCCATTTGTGCTAGTTTTATCTTATTTCCAAAAAAGGCAAATTTATTAGTTTATAAATTTCAAATGAAGGTATTCCTATTGTATATATACCAATATGTTAGGCATGTCCGTTGGACGCATGCATGGAGAACTAGAAGCAAATTTGAATAGCATAGATATTGTTGTATTTGAAGCGATTATATGGTAATTTGTTAGAGTATATACAAGTAAGTTAGAGTGTCCAAACAAAATTGAAAGAAAAATTATTTATGGTGAAATAATGCTATATGCAAAAATAGAAGTCTTTTTGTTTACATATATTTTTAATTGTACTTCGGTAACTTAGATTATTATAATTATTTCCACGATGAGAAAATTTAAATTTACTATGTGTATTTTAATGGATTATTTTATTCATTGATTGATTATTGAAATCGGAGGAATTAGAAAGAATGACAAACTTAAAAAAATTGACTAAAATACATCAAATTTTATTTTAGACTGAACGACAAACTACATTTATAGTTTGCATTATACTCAATTTTTACACTATAAGAATTGCTAGTCATAACTGGGACTACTTTCAGTTTATATTATACAAAATTCTAGTTATATTTTGCACTGTTCTCCAGCCTAAAAAAACTTGGTGTGTTTTCGCCAATTTTTTTAAAAGTTAGCGCTTGTGCATATTTTTCTATATTGCTCATTATATGTATATAAACTATGATATTTTGTATGCAATAATTCGTCACAAGACACTAGGATGAATAGAATTTTGTTCACACTTTTTTGAAGTGTGAACAGAATAGTTTCCTTCTACTAAAGGAATTTGGTGGGTCACATATGTGACCCCCTTGAATTCTTCCAATAAAAGCCGAGTGTTTTGTTCACCCTTTATCGCACTCCACTATGATCCAACTCGCGTGTAAACCAAGAAAGAATTTACGCTATTTAGAAAATTTAAGTCTTAATTGAGTAATTAATCTAGTTACTTGTCTTTTCTACATAGATCTTCGTTTCAAGGAGAATATCAATAAATTCTCCCTTTTCCACTTTTCTGATTAGATTTTTATTTGTATACTTGTTTCTCCTTCTCCTTCTATAAGAAAATACTCCATTGCTCCTCTATCCAATTTTGCGTTCAGTAACTCCAAGCTATTATATTTTATTTTCATATTCAAATTAAAATTAGTTTTTTAAAATAGGAATACGTATAACATCAATTTCCTTTTTCTCAAACTACAATCTATCACAAATTTGCATATAACAAAAATATAAGCCTCTGAGACCATTCCCAACCGGAGGGGGTGGGAGGGGTCGATTCAAGTCGGTCGACCCCGAACCCACCCTCGACGATTGGGAAAAAGCACAATTTGTGCTTTATCTTAGCCAGCTAAAATTTAGCATGCTAAGGAAACGGCTGTGGATTGCAATCCACAACGCTCACTTAGCCAGCTAAAATTTAGTCGTTAAGTGAGAAATGGGAACCAGCTATACAATAGCCAGTTACCCATTTCACTCCACCACAACTAAACATCCGCCATTTTTCTACTTCCTTCTATCTCTCAGCAACCCTCCGCTGATATTTTTTTCACCACACAAGTGTTTAAAAAATGAGAACAGCGGAGGAAATGTTTCACCGGTAGTGGAAAACACCCCTACAGAAGACCACTCAGTCGTAACGTCGACGGTCACCGAAGGTCGACGAAGCATGGTTGTTTGGAAAAGACATACAGACAGAAATATAGAAAATGCATTTCTGGACCCCCACGTCAACCAAAATTTGGGACCGGACAAAGATTTGATCAATTTCCGCATACTATCAAACGACAAAGTACACGTTAGCACGAGCGTTGATAATTTTGTAAGTTATTTACGTTTCATTTATTTTATTAGCTAAGATTATAGAATAAAAATTGAATATGCAACCTATTTTACGTTAGGCTCGTCTTGAGCGCATCCGTGGATCTTGCGTTAGCGTAATACGCCTTTATAGACTGATCTGATCTTATGATGCCGACGGCATTATTCGTGTTTCGCTACGAGATATAAGATTTGGAGACTTTTTGAGTACTTATTTACATAATTATTTTTTACTTATTTAATGATGTTTAGGCCTTTCAATAATCGTAAATTGCTTTAGTAAGTATCGATAATCTATTAAATTCAGATGTTCAGTTATACGGTGCTTTAGCTGCCTGTTAGTGGAAGACCACTCACACCTTCCACCTTAGTTTTGGATAGATGGGTTTTGCCCCATTAGACTTTATTAAGCTTACTTGTTTAGGCATTGGAAGGAGGATAGCTTATTTCTTGATGCGGAGTACCAGCACTTTCACCGTTTATCCAATGTACTGCCACATCTTGATTTACATGGCGGTTCGCCATACGGACCGCAGATTAGATGCTCTTACATCAGACAAGCGATCATTGAATTGATACATGGTGCTAGTTTAGAGAACAATTTGGAGATTGCTAGACTTTTTATTCTATACATGATGAGAAACTTATTCTTCACAACTCCATCGAACACCTTGCCAGTCGGATATGTTGCAGCGGTAGCAGGGTTGTCGTTTGATAGTCCAGTCGCATATGATTGGGGGATGTTGAATCATCTTTTTTGATTGCTGACATGAAATAACAATTCACGAATCTATGACTATGACAACATCCGGACTCAATGACTCAAAGTATGGTTCGTATAGTTATATATTTTAACAAGAATCGTCAAATATTTATACAGGATCTAGTTTAGTGCTTTGTTAAATTCTTTCCTCAAGAATCATCGTTCACATTCAAATAAACTTGCATGCATATTTTAATCAAAATGAAGAATTCAAAAAATGTATGGAGCGAGGCTCGAACCCGGGTTACTAGTTTAGAAGACATATGCTTCAACCTAATGAGCTATGGTAATTTTTGTTTGTTAATAGAATTCAGTCGACTGAATATCTGTAGGCAGCCTATTGAACTTATGCACATATGTATGCACATTTATATTTTCAAATTCAGTCGACTGAAGTTCATAGACCAGTCGACTGACCTGGTTCCAACTACCATTTTCTGAATAGACACTTCCTTTCATGAATAGCTTTCTTCTTCGCCGAAGGTTATGACCATTGTTGTTCGTTAAAGTCTTTACACCAGAAGTTGTAACTTTCTGTCTACTATTCATATGCATGAATTTCAAGATCAAATCACTTCACTTACTTGCTTATACTTGAAACACATTTTTTGAATTAACTACTCTCTTGAATTCATACATTCATTGCTTACAATCATAATTCTATATTTCTAAAAGCAATTTGAAACTTCCTAATCTTCATATACACACAACTACACACATCACACTTAAGGAAAAGATTATAGAAAAAGTGTACCACAAGTGACAAATTCGTGTTATTAGAACACATAAGGTCAAGGCAATCTACTTTGTAATCGAAGTCCTGTTCGGTTGCTCAAGTGGTCAATTCATGTTCTGTTGCTCAGGCAATCAATTACAAAGTCCCGTTCGATTGCTCAAGTGGTCAATTCATGTTCTGTTGCTCAGGCAATCATGTCCTATTCAGTTGCTAAGGCGGTCAATTCCTGTTCTGTTGCTCAGGCAGTCAAGTCCTGTTCGGTTGCTCTGGCAGTGTAATGAAAGTGCATATGCCGTATAGCTAATACTTAGGATCGTGTAATATGGAATGTATTATAATCTAAATGCGGAAATTGGTAATAATAGTAAAGTAAATAAGAATAAGCACACCAGGATTTTTTTATACTGGTTCGAACTTCCCATTCTACGTCCAATCCCAGATTTTCCTCTGGAATTTCACTCAGTAACCCCTCACTTAACTCGAAGGAATAGGTATACAATACATTAGTAGCCAAACAGGATTTTTCCGCCTCAGCAACCGAAGAGGACTTTTCCGCCTGATACAAACTAACAGGACTTCTACAACTTCAATAAAGTGGTTGACGCTTCGTGTTGTTGGTAACACTAATTTGTCTTTGATAGTACACCCTTCCTATAATCAAATCCTCAAGTATATATTGCGTGTGTGAAGATTAGAAAGGAAGATATTGCTTTGAATCGAAGTGTATAATAATTAACTCTGAGATTCAAGCAATATATCTTTGATTAGAAAGCTTTTAGAATGTATAAATATAGTGAAGAAATATAGATCAGAGAATAGAATAGATTTAAGTAGATTGGATGATTAAAATCATGGATTTAAATATATATATATATATATATAGTATATAAGGTTGCTACTGTTCACGAAGAGTTTCAATCAAAATTTGCATCCGTAACTCTTTGAATTGGATCATTACTCTTTGCAAAGAGAAGCAACCCTCCAAGAAATATGGCTGTTGTGGTCAGTCGATTGGTAAAAAAATATCTAGTTGGTTGAATATTCAAAGTGGTGTGCACGTGTGCATGTCTGTGCAAAGAACACAGATTCAGTCGACTGGTGAATTTAGTCCAGTTGACTGAACTGTGCTTTTCTGCATAGTGAGCACTTGTGCACACTATTTTGTATATTTATATATTTAAAACTTTTGTATAGTGTGTAAACTACTTGAGGAATGAAAGATTTATTGCACTAGTATGATCGATAATATATTATTGGATTATTTAAATGTATATCGAAATCTTTTAGTGTTTGTTGCATATAGACGACTTGAGCACAAGCTAAAGCGGCAGATATATATATTCTGCTTCACACGTCGATAAGGAAACATAGTTTTGTTTCTTGCTAAACCAAGAGACTAAGGAACATCCAACAAAGTGACATGTCCCACACGTACTCTTTCTATTCGTCCAACTTCCTCCAAAATCAGCATAACTACATGATACTAATTCGAAAGGACATTCTTTCGGATAAAATAGTCTGAAATCTTTGATTTTGTTTAAGCAATGAATAATGCGTTTTATTGATCGCAAATGTGATTCTTTAGGATCTGCTTGAAATCGAGCACATAAACAAACACTCATCATTATATCAGGTCTACTAGCAGTTAAGTATAGTAATGATCCAATCGTACTACGATATAGTTTTTGGTCAACATTTTTGCCTTCTTCATCTCTATCAAGACGTATTGTTGTGCTTATCGTAGTTGGTTTGGCTGTATTGTTTTCCATATTAAATCATTTAATTAGATTATTACAATATTTTTCTTGATTAATGAAAATTCCATTTTCTAATTATTTTAATTGTAATCCAAGAAAATATGATAATTCTCGCATATGTGACATTTCAAATTCATTTTATAGTTGAAAATTTCTGACATAATTTTTGATTAGTTGATCCAAAAATAATATCATCTACATATATTTGAGTAATCAAAATATCATTTTTAGTCTTTTTAATAAATAAAGTTTGATCAACCTTTCCAACAAAACCAAAGCCTATTAAATATTTCTTAAGACGATCGTACTAAGTACGTGGTGCTTGTTTTAAACCATATAAAGCTTTCTTGAGCCTATAGACATGATTTGGATATTTTTCTTGAATAAAAAGAGGTTGTTCAACGTAAACATTTTCTTTAATATATCCATCTAATAAAGCACTTTGTACGTCCATTTTAAATATTTAAAGTTGTGAAAACACGGAATGTTAATAAAATGCGTATGGCTTCTAATCTAGCGACCAGAGTGAAGATTTCTTCATAATCAATACCTTCTTCTTGATTATGTCCTTGCGCTACTAGTCTAGCTTTATTTTTAGTTATATTACCTAATTCGTCGACTTTATTTTTAAATTCCCATTTAGTACCAATGACCGATTGATCATTTGGTCTAGGAACAAGTTCCCAAACTTCATTTCTTTTGAATTAATTTAGTTCTTCTTCCATAACAAGAATCCAATAGTCATCTGTTGAGGCTTCTTTTATATTTTTAGGTTCTATAGTAGACAGAAATGTTATAAGACCTATTTGTTTTAATTGGTGTCTAGTTCTAAAATTTCAATTTACTTCTCGAGTTATATTTTAAAGATGGTGATCCCGTAAAATTCTAGGGGGAGATCTTATATTTTCTTCATTATGAATAATGTTTTCATCTTCTCTAAAATTGTTATTATTATCATTAAATTTTTGAATAATATCATCATCGTCTAAGTGATTTTTGATATTATTTATATTTTGATTAATAACTTTATTTTTATTTATAAAGTGTTCATCAAAAGAAACATGAAGAGTTTCTTCAATAATTTTAGTTTTTTTCTTAAAAATTCGATAAGCTTTACTTCGTTCTGAATAACCTATCAATATTCCTCCATCGGATTTTGGGTCGAATTTACCGAGTTGATCTTTTGTGTTTAAAATAAAAAAAAATTGAACCAAAAACCTTAAAATATGAAATATTTGGATTTCTTCCATTTATTAGTTCATATGGAGTACTTTTAGTTAGTGGTCGTATAGAAACGCGATTCAAAACATAACAGGCAGTTCCTACAACTTCTGCACAAAAATGTTTTGGTAAAGTGGTTCTATTTAATAAAGTTCTTGCATATTCTTGTAATGTTCTATTTTTCCTTTCTACAACTCCATTTTTTTTGTGGTGTTCTAAGAAAAGAAAAATTGTGATTAATTCCTTTCTTTTGACAAAAACTTCAAAAGCTTCATTTTCAAATTCTCCTCCATGATCACTTCTAATATTTTTTATTTTTTATTTTTTAATATTTTCAATTCTTTTGACAAATATTTTAAAGTTTTCAAAAGTATCACTTTTATTTTTCATGAACTTAGTTCATGTATATCTAGAAAAATCATCTACAATAACAAACACATATCTATTATGATTGTTCGATTGAATCTGAGTAGGTCCAAAAAGATCCAAATGTAATAGTTCAAGTGGTTATTCTATAGATATTACTTTCTTAGATTTAAAAGAAAATTTTGTATGTTATCCTAATTGACATGCATCACAGATGTTGTCAATCTTGAATTTTATATCGGGCAAACCATTTACTAATTTATTTTTGGCTAATTTATTCAAAGTTTTAATATTTACATGACAACATCGTTTATGTCGTAGCCAAAAATCATTTTATTTTGCTACCAAACACATATTAGAGTTATTATTTATATTCATATTTAAAATATAAATATTTCTATCTCGTATACCTTCAAAGATTAACTCTTGATTTTTATTAGTAATATTGCATTTATTTTTTGAAAACGATATATTAAAACCTTTATCGCATAATTGACTTATAATTAGTAAATTATGTTTTAAATTTTTAACTAAAAAACTTCGGTAATGAGAGGTAAATTAGAGGTATTGCTGCTGCTGACATTGCCTTTGATGATGACAAAGCCTTTGGAGTCATCTCCAAATGTGACTGATCCCCTATTCAAATAGATAATGTTGGTTAGCATATCTTTATTGCCAGTCCTGTGTTTAGAACAGCCGTTGTCCAATATCCATTTTCCTCTCTTTTTAAGTGGTGCCTGCAAAAAATAAAGAATAATATTGGTACCACTTCCACCGTTAGGGTCCTAAGGGTTAAATCTTAGGAAGCCAAATCCAATAAGGTTCGGAATTCCCTTTAAAAATATAATTATCATTATAATGAACATTTTCCATGAATGATTTAATATATTTATTCCTAATCAAATTATTATTTGTTTTAGGAATTCATATTTTTATAGTTTTAATTTTCTTAGAAATTGTTGATTTAATATCATTTCTAAACCTATTTTTGATGTTATTCAAACCTTTTCCAAATTCCAGTTTAAATAATTTTTTATACCCTAGTCCTGATTTATTCGAGGTAGATTGAGAAGTTTCTATAATTTTAGAAATATTCTCTCTTCCTTTATTAAAATAAGAAATACTTTTAGAAATATTTTCTAATTTTGTTTAGAGACTAGAATTTTCTAATGTTAAAGTTTATAGCCAGATTTTAAATCTTTTATATCTATTGATAAATCATCATTCTTATTTTTCTATTTCTAATTCTTGAGTAATCATAAATATTTGGGAAGTTAAATTAGAATTATATTCTTGAGTATTCTCAAGTTCCTCTTCTAGAATTTTCTTCTCATCTTTTAGCATACTCACTTCTAATTCTGATCTACTCAGTTTTTCTATTAATTCCTTATTCTTCTTTTTAATCTGTTTTACTAAATCTATTAAGTCTGATTTAATTTCTACTAAATCATCAAAACTTAAATCACTTACATTGTCTTTGGTGGCCATGAAACATACATTAACTTGTTCATCTTCGCTGTCGCTGTCACTATCACTATCTGATGAGTCTAATTCGTCCCAAGTGACTAAAAAAGCTTTCTTTCTGAATCTGTCCTTCTTGAATTTGTACTTTTTACGTTCCGGACAATCTCTCTTCATATAGCCCTTCTTATGACATTCATAGCGTTACATGATTGAAGATGATGGTTTATTGTTATCAGTATTGTTGTTGGAGTTACTTTTGTTACTCCTACACTTGTTATTCTTTTTGAATTTCAAAAACTTTTTGATTTTTTTTTGCAATAAGTGTCATATCCTCTTCATCTGTATCTGAATCATCTTTTTCTGCTTGAAATGCTAGATTCTTCCTATCCTGTGCTTGAACTTTCTTTGCCTGCAAATTCACTTCATATGACATTAGATTTCCTATTAACTCTTCTGGTTTCATAGTGGAAAGATCGTTTGCTTCTTCAATAGCTAAGACCTTTTTTTCCCACTCATCCGTTAAAGAATTTAGGATTTTTGATACTATATCAAAATCAAAAAAAAAATCTCCTAATAATGAATGATAAATATCTTGAAATTTGGAATACATATCATTAATGGACTCAATTTTTTTCATTCTAAAATTCTGAAATTGATTCTTAAGCACATATATACTGCTTTGTTTAACCTTGTTAGTTCATGAGTTATTTTCAATGTTCGCCATAATTCATATGCAGTATTGCACACGCTAACACGATTAAACTCATTCTTGTCCAAGGCACAAAATAACATATTCATAGCTTTAGCATTTGTACTAGCATCTAATTTTTGTGTGTTTGACCATGTAGAATATTTAGTTGTGGGTATATGATATTCAGATTGTGTGATATTCTATGAATCAAAACCATTTGCTTGCATATAAATTCTCATACGTGTAGCCCAATAAGTGTAATTCATGTCATTGAATAGTGGTGGTTGTTAATACCCTAGGTATTGATTTTGATGACAACAACCATATAAATATTACTACTAACATATCTTCGAGTTATGCAGTCATATCAGATAGATTATGGAGACATTTATAGAGATAAACAAGATTACAGTGGAAGCAAATGAATTATAGAAGAAGGTTAATCAGAGCAATTGAAGAACAAAACCAAATTAGAGAAGAATGCTGAAGGATAAAGGTGTTTGAAGTGATGAGGAGTTGGTTGAACCTTAGAATTTCTTGTTAAAGATCTCATGGCAATTATTCTTGAAGATCATCAACCATTGACCTTTATTCTTGAAGATCATCAACCATTGACCTCAACCGAATCACAAAAATCCACAAATATAAGGTAATTTGAAATGAAAATTTGCAACACTTATTTGTGTTGTTGTTCATTTTGCAACACACCCAGGTCGACATGGGGGTACCTAGTATGTCAACATACTAGCAGTTTTCAGAATTTCAAATTTTAAATAAAGAGACATTTCCCTCCACCTCTTCACCAAAAGACACGTCTCTTCAACCACTATATAAAGGCCTCTGAAAACGAATTTTCACATCAAGAATTCTCATTTTCTCTTACTCCTTCTTCTCTAAACATTTGCAAAAGAAATCCATCGCATACTCTTCAAATCTCCTTGCAAATCGATACTATTTCACTCCAATTCTTCACTGATTTGCAAGCCACGCAATATTAAAGAGTTGTACTTTAATTCACATCATTCTCTCTATGATTTCATCCTATTCCCAAAGAATTCAAAGATATATTTCCATTGGAGGTCTATAGCATCATTGTACCGAATCTGCAAGAATCTGTATTGAAGATACAACCACTTGCCATAGTTTGTTGTTGGTGATAAAGAGAAGGTGTTCTTGTAGCCTGTAAAATCAAGAGGGTGTGTCTTGTAGCCCGTGAAACCAAGATTGTAAAAGTGTTCTTGCCACCCGTGGAAAGCAAGTGATTGTAGTGGAATTCTGCACGATAGAGTGCAGTTACTGGATGTAGGATTGGTTAATCCGAATCAGTATAAAAATCCGGGTGTTATTTACATTACTACATTTTACTTTATTCTCTGATTACTTCTTTCTGCTTGCAATTTGAGTAAATACAGTTTTAAATTCATAAGTAAGTAGTTAATACACAGTTCATCACTTATAGTGTCTGAATAGCCTTAAGATCCAACATTATGTTATAGCCACCCCAGTTTCTGTCATTTGGTATCAGAGCCTTGGTTTTCAAAAATTCATAACTTGGTTTTTGAAAAGTATAAATGGCTAATGACACTAGTAACACATTTTTTAACACTTTTGTAGAAGGGCAATCTACCACTAGACCCCCTCTATTTGATGGTAGTAGTTATGCTCATTGGGCTTGTACGATGAAATGTTATTTGCAGTCTAATGGTTTGGATATTTGGAACATTACCCAAATAGAGTATATAGAGCCTCAAACTAAATATTTAAAATGGACACTAGACCAAAAAACACAAGCACTTAATAACTCTAAGGCTATGAACATTTTATTTTTCTCTCTAAATAGAAATGAATTCAACCGAATGTCTATTTGTAATTCTGCATATGAAATTTGGAGAACTCTGCAAGTCACACATGAAGGCACCAATAAAGTAACACATGAAGTCACACATATGAAATTGTAATCGAAATGGTGTATATAAAACTTTGAAATTTGGAAGTTATATAGAGGAGGATGGAGATGAATAAACAACGGTCGGGTGGGAAAACGGTGTAGCTTTTACCACTTAGTTGGTTAAATAATAGCCAGCACGGCTATTTTTCGTTGGCATTTAGCCGACTTTATAATAACCGGCTAAGTGCCAACGACTATAAAATATTCGTTGGCTTAGCTGGCGAATTCACCAGCTAAGAACCGACACTGACTCTTTGGGTTGCTTTAGCAACCTTCCGGGTTGCCAAGCAACCTAGAAGGCATCAACTGACCGACCTGACACGGTTGAGAATACTCTAATAGCTGCTTTTCAATGATTTGTTTCATTACTTAAGTTTTCATGGTACAGTAATGTGTCATTGAAATCATGATTTTTTTTTAAGTATTATTATAATAATGATACTCTACGATTGTCTTCTCTAGACAAAAAAAATACTGTTGGAAATTAACAAGATTTGATGTAATACTGCTAGAATTATTACCATTCAAATTGTGGTAAGTTAATACCATCAAAATTGTGATACGTAATCAATGTCATTAAAGTATGCAAAGTATCATGATTATAATGATATTTCAGTGTATAATGATTTTATCGATAGATTTATATATCATGATTTTATCGATAGATTAATGCATCACAATTTCAATGATACAAGGAAGTCCAAATTTCAAGACCAAGCAAATTGATGAATATATCGTATATGCCATTATTAGAAACTTACTGCATAGATTGAAGTAGTAAATAGTATTTGTATGTCATTCCAATAAAGTTTTTAAATAAGCAAACAAGAGTAGAATTAGTATAAGGATATAAATGGAAATTGCGATTAAATGGATCCATAATCAATTAGATAGAAGAAGAATGGTAAGCACATTCCATTTTTGACGGTGTGTGATTGTATTTGTCTCTATTGTCTCTTGATTGATAGAGAGTGTGAATCAACCAATCATTAATTATATGCTATCAATGACCATCTATTACTTTTCACATGTTAGATGACAACGACAAGCTCATTTTTTAAGAATGTACTCAGCATTTCTCTAAGGTAACAAAATGAAGGTTTATGTCTTCTGCTATTGGAATTTACATTACAACGTAAGAAAGACGATCAAAGATTAGAATATTTTTGAAATTTATAGGATTCACAGTTTAAAAAATTAAACTATTAAATTTGATGTTTCTTGAAACTTTCAAAATTATAAAATATAAATTTAATTGATTATATATTGAAAATGAAGAAGATATTTTTGTTTTTAATAGGTGAAATTTTGCTTCTTTTTGATGGTAACAAGAAAAGCTAACGTCATAGTGAATGTTATAGGTGCTCATGTATCTGGTTTGAGGTTTATTTAATAATAATAGTAGCAGTAGTAGAGATCATAATAATTGAAGCATGCAAGAGTACGGTAGGGTAGAGAGTATAAAATGTGGAAAAGATGCAGTAAAGCCGCCAACTAGCATTGATACAAAGACATGCGACATACATTCCTACACATTCAAAGAATACTATAATTGTCTGTTTCAATCATCAGTCTGCATTTACAATTTTTTAGTTAAAAAAAATGAAAATAAAGATTAGCAGAATCTGAAAGGTTACACTTTATCACTAAAAGTTGTGTCAACAAACAGAAGGTGAGTCACCGGCCACAATAGTCCAACGTCTGACAAATAAGTCGACGATATGATGGCTGGGAAAAGTTAGAAGGCATGTGTTACATGTTTTAATAATTAATTGTTCGTGGGGGTAGAAAGAAACCGGATGGAAATCTAATGAAGTAAACAACATAAAATTGATCAATTGTGTTTTCTGTAAACTGTAAACAGAGCTGTGTCCATGTTTGGACATGGAAGAGATGCCCCATCCAATAACTAAATCAAGATCTAGTTCTAGGACGTCGCGAAAACAGATATAGCACGTGCCAGCTACTGACGGCTAACGCGTTACGTAAAATTTAAAACAACGTGTGCAAAGTTTATGTTATTTGATCAGGTGGACTGCGTTTAAAGTCTCAATCCGTTACGTAATCATTACCCTTCATCCTACATGATTTAGGTTTGATAAGAGTTCCGTCTCTTAAAGTTAAGCTGATCCTTATTTGTTGTAACGGCCAGCTCACGGCTTGGGCGATTTGGGCAACTGTCTACAGTCCAACTTAGTGTAAGGATCGGCGAAAAAGGCGAAAAAACCGTACCGTTATACAAAAGCCGACCACATCGAAACCGAAAAAAGATATGAAAACTCACACGAAATTTTCTAACCAATTCAAATACCCTCAAACCGGACCGATCTACATTGATACGGTTTGATTGCGGTTTGTACGATTGAACCAACCATAATAAATCGGACAGAACCGAATATTTACACCAACTCCTATCTCATTTTATATTGTAATGATGTATATTATATTTTTAGCTTAAATTAATATTAATCGTTGTTATGTAGAAAGAAGTTATGGTTTTAGTATAATATTTTTCATCTTTACTTGGGGATAAATGCTAATTATAAGTTTATTCTAGCTATTTTACTTACTGATTATGCACTAATTAACGTTGAAGATTGGTTAATCTACTAAAAAGTCTCATTTGTAGCTAAATGTCAAATTAAAATATCCATATATAATTAAGAACTAATCTTTCATTTTAGTACAACATTGCGTGTTTTAAACTTTATACTCATCAAAGCTAGCGCATCCCCAGAAGTCTTCAAACTATCCTTCTCCTTAGTTACCCTGCATTCAATGGATGCCAACTACCCCAAAAAGATCAATGATTTCTAAAGATCAGGAACATAGCGACCACTTGTCAAAGTGCAAATCACTTCGTCGGACTTGCGAATGTACTGTAGCCACTCCAATGGCTCAGCAGCAAGCATTATTCCCACAAAAATTGCACTTCCTTCCTTTCCAACAAAAGAGTTGAAGTGATTCTTATTTTGCTTCATGTGGAACGATGCTCTTGAATCAAGCATGGTCTTATACATCTAATGCTGGTGCAGTTAACACATTGTCAGATACAGCCTTCTCCATCGCAACCAATGAAGATCCATCCTCGGTCTTTCTCTTAAAATCTAGCCAATCTCTATTTTAATGATCTAGTTTCTTATAGTGATGACATTTCGCATCTCTTGACTTTCCTCTCCAATCATTTGTGGGATTCTTAGAATTGGAGTGCCCCACGGGATTCCTAGACTTGGAGTGCTCCACAGGATTCCAACTCTTCTTCTCCACTCTTCCTCTGTCAATGAGTGGACCTTGACTACTATTCCTCTTATACCTTCACTCATTTCCTTCATTTGATCTCACAATTCTTTAAAAAGAAGGCCTGAATTCACATCCTCTACTATCAAAGTGTCTCTCCTATATATTAAACTATCAACGAAACCTGTGTAATGCTCAGGAAGGGAACGCAAAAGAACCATCGCCTTCTGCTCTTCATTTATCTTCAAATCAACAATCTTCATCTTCATCAGACGATCATCAAAAAACTACGATGCAGATTCACTAAAGTACCCTCTCTCATTTTCACGGTGAAAAAAATGTCTTCTGCAAAATCAAACGATTTGTTAGTAATTTCTTCATGTAGAGATTTTCCAACTTGATCCAAATTTCTCTAGTAGTTGTTTCATTGGCAATCTCTAAGATAACATTCTCTCCCACGACTAATTGGAGGGTAGTAAAAGCTCAATCTTCTATCTCCTCCTTCTCCATGACATAAATATCAGCTGGCGACTTCTCAGTGTCAAACATCAACTGATGCATCCTATTCCACCTTAGAATGGCCTTCATCCTCCACTGCTACTTCTCAAAGTAATTATCCCCATTCCACTTCTCTTTCGCCAATTGAGATCCTGATGCCACTTAAAATCCTCTAACATAGGTTCTTATTTCAACTGGGGTATCTTCATTTCCTGCCATTCTACCTAACACCTTTCTTTAATAACCAAATAGCCATGACACCGCATTATTGGGAAAAATTGGATTAACTTCTAAAATCCAGTAAAAACAATAAGATCATGTTGATGGTGAGATATAACAAAAAGAAAACTAATATCCCAAAATAATATATCACAAATCGTAGATGCACAAACAGAAAATAAAATCACACGCATGATTTGTAGTGGTTTCACTATCGTGAGATAATGTACATCCACTTTAGGGAGAGGATATTTTATTATCTTCCAAAAAAAGAAAATTAAAAGATTGATAATGGAGAATAAAAAGAAGAATATGAATAAATACAGCTTGAGAGAATGATGCTACTCTCTAATGATTGACTATCTTTATCTAGAGATTATTAACTAGGGTTGAAGTAACTGATTTATGGTGATAAATCAATGTCTCGTCAATGCTCCTACTCATATGGGCAACATTTATCCATTGGATTTTTTTAGTTTCCTCCAATTTGAATGCACCTAATAAAATGCCTTCTTTTGTAAGCTAATTATGGAATTGATTAATTACCTCAATCTCTCAAAATAACTCAATATAATTTAGATAATTTCTTGCCTTCTTTAATACATTAAAAGAGGCAATAAATTTAAGTCACACCTTGACTAAAATAGACTCAAATATCTACTAATTTTCTTTAATATGTAAATAATGTATCGTTAAAATCTAATGGTTATTATTTTCATATATTCACCTTTTCTCCTTTTGACTTTTTCACTACATCAACTAGAATCAAAATTCTAAAAAAAATCCAAGCATCATTATAAAGGAGAGATAAGACCTAAAGCTAAAAAATGTACAATTTTTCTCTCGTGCGTTATGATTTTCATTTGATTTCGAATCATGGGTATGCTGTTTTTACTCAGTCAGGATCAGTTCTTTACAACATATAGAGAATTTAATTATCTTAGGAACATGTAGTATACCACACTAGGTTTAGACTATTTTCTTGTGTCCATACTAGGTTATTTATCATTCAAATTTTCATATAAACAAGGTAGGATTTTTTCGTATAAACCATATTTGATCTTCCTTTATTTTTTCTAAAATAACAGGTAAAGAAATATCAGTTTGAGCTTGTAATTCAATGGTTAATATAGTCATTGTATCTTTATTGCGAAAAAATTAACCTTAAATATTTTCTAAACAACTTTAATTTTTTTGTTAGGTTATATGAAAAAAGTGAAGTTCCATTTACAATTTAGGAGCCATTATTCCATTAATCTGAATAAATGTTTTTATAATATATTTCCTCCCTTTTCCAGTTTACTACATGTTTGTTATGTAATTAGGTAGCAATATAACAAATGATATACCCTGCCTTTGTACCGTTTTAGTTATAATACTTTTTATAATAACGAAAATTAAACAAATACATAATTTAGCATTTACAAACAAGTGTCTAAGTATTTAACTTTGACTTATAAGTTATGTAAACAATTATATCATTTTTCTTTGGTGATGTGTTGCATTTGATTTATTCTTTGACATTTATGATCATTATTACCCAGTGAAACGTGTTATTTTATTTATTTAAAATTGGTACTTTATAGCACTAATAGAAACTCATGTACTTCAATAATATGTCTCATCAAAAGCTTACAACCTCGTAACCTAAATGGATAACTTGCAAGGAAAAGGCACATACACGATCTCCATATATTAACATACAACAATTTTACATCTACAAAAAAGACGAAAACGCAAAATCTATAGGAAATGATATGTTGGTTACTCAAAAAGGGGAGGACTGCAAAAAGAAAAAACTTACTCCAAAACCCCTTACACGAGGTGGACCCAACACTAAGTAACTAATCAACACACTTTAGTACAACTTAAAAAAAAGACATTTCACATTGAACGCACCATCGAGACCAACATTCATATGCCTTCACACTTCTTTCTCCATGTAACAATCTGCCCTGAAACTGGTCTAATTTGCAATTCAGTAAAGGCCTATCGAAACTAAAACCTATTTCAAAGTTGAATATTGATTGATAAGATTGATAAAGTAAACAATACATAGTGCTATCTATTTATGTTATCAGAGAAGGGAAAAAAATTTAAAGGACGAATAAAAGAAGATATTTAGTCAGAAGGACACGCGCATAAAATTTTTACCGTAAGGACAAAGCCCAAAGCCCAAATACAATTTCAAACAAAATATTCTGTTCGTCTTCCTCCTCCTTCTTAAACTCAAAATTTGACGAAATTTTACTCGAAAGAAAAAATGGCATATCAAACCAGAAACAAATCTACATCTCCAACACAACCTCAGAAGTCGACGGTAGATGAACAACGAACACAACAATCCACGGCGGATGAAAACCTAAGTAAGTTGGAAGTGAATCAACAAAACGAAAATTGAAATGTCGAATCACTTCCGGCAGCAGATGTTGAAAAAGAAAATGCAATAATAGAAGACGAAAACCTACCTCTAGTGCAAACGATAGCGGCGGCAGTAAAGGCAAAAAGCAACAAGTTAAAGCTTAGAAAACCTACTTCAACAGAAGTGGAAAAGCTAAATAGAGAAAAAGAACAAAGAGAAGACATGAAAAAATTACAGCAAGTGGAAGCAGACCAGAAATAAGCGAAAGCATACCAAAGAAGGTAACTGATAATATAAAATCAAACATAACAAAGTTAGTATAATATTGTTACAGTAACATTGAATTTTTTTGCATAGAACGAAAAAGAGAACATGCAGCAACAAACACCTACAGAGAAAAAAGTTGAAGACAATATGCAAAAAAGAGAACAATGAACAAAAAGAAGGAATGAAAAAATGATTCAGAACAAAATACAAAAAGAAACAGAGGTAACTGAAATTGCAAAATTATAAAAGTAATACTAATAATTTCATATTGTTAAAATTTTCTAATGTTATGAAAAATTTTAAACAGGAAAAATCTCAGAAAAAAGAAGGGAAAAAAGCTGCAGATGAAGAATCAGAAGAAAAACAACTCAATTCGATAAAATAAAAAAACATCATAACTTTGCACCATGATAAATATGTCAAAAATATTACCTGTAAATCATTTGGTAAAAGAAAAGGCCGATAAGTACAATAAACTGATACCTGATTACAAGTAATAATAGTCAGTATCATTAAGTGCAAATTGTTTGATAAAATAATAGTCAGTATCGTTTAGTTGAAATGTGATACAAACAAAAAAACTGATACCTATTTACAAAAGAACTGATACTTATTCACAAAGGAACTGATACCTATTTGAAAAAATGATACCTGGTTACAGAAAACTGATACCTACTTAGTACCAACCGATACCTAGTTACTGCAAACTGATACCTAGTTACTACAAACTTTAAATTGTTATAAACTTTAAATTGTTACATATTTAAACATAATTTGTTTCACAAATAACTTATAGTCTTTATTTTGAAATAATAGGATGATGATGATTTTGTTGATCCACATCCAAAATGCATAAAAGAAAGATCACAAATAAAATAGCAAACTGAAGATAAAAAGCATGAAACTGCTTACAGATGTGGATTTCAGGTAGTATTCAAAACGGTAAAACTGATAAAACAAAAAAAATGCTCTATCCAAGAAGCAAATGGAAATAATGAAGAGCGCTTCTTTCTACAACTTCTTTAAAGTTTTCTATGAAGAGAAAATTTTGATGAAAGAATGCAAAATGCATCAACACAATTTGGATGCTTTATACAAATGTTACTCAGTTGTGGAAGATGCATTCTTATTTCCAAAGAAAGGATGAAAGTTACAGCAACGGATATAAGTTTGATTTTTGGCCTACCACTAAAAGGAATTAACATTGAGCCAACTCAGAAAATGACAAACAGAACAATTCCAATGCAGTGTAGGGAATTTGCAAAGAGAAACTTTGGCAATTGCACTTATATTACAAGAAATGTTGTTGAAAAAAGAATAAAGTAAGAAGTTGCAAAGAAGAAAAAAGAGCATGAAGAAGACTTGCAATTGTTAATAGTAATTGAAATACTATTAACATTCTTCTTTCCAAACAACCAGCAAAAGTTAAGATGGGGACTTCTACCATACTTAATTAATGTAGAGACAAGGCAATTGGTTTCTTGGCCACTAACAATAGAAAAGAATTTCAATAAATTTGTTAAGAAGTTCATCCATAATCCAAGAGATATGTCGGGATGCTCCATGCTTCCATTGGTAAGATAACTTAATCAAAAATTTATTGCTTAATTTTTTTTAACAAACATATCTAATCCATTCTTTTTATGTTAACAGTATTGCATTTGTGAGAAACTGAGTCTCATTCAAGAAAGATAATATTACACTCCAGCTTTACCAAGATTTGCAAAAGGGAATTTAAGGAAACTCAAAGACAAAGCACTCAAAGCAGTTTTTGACAACGTGAAAGAGGGTGATGTAAGTAAAAATTCCATTTAATTTTTGTTAATCAATATGCTTTAACTCGTATGTAGAATAAAGTTTAATTGTTTATCCTCTCTTCTATAACATAAAACTTATACTACAGTGATCAAAAACTGATACCATATCATTACATAGTAAATAGCATCAAAAGCAAAAAATAGAATGCAAAAAAATGATACCATATGTTTACTTGTTTGAAACGAATACTAATAGTATCATAAACTGATACAAAAATTGCAAATACTGATACCAAATGATTACATGCTAGAAACTAATTGTGGACAAAAAGTGATACCTTATAACTTCACAATTTACACTGATACTACAATCCAATAACTGATACCATAGTTGTACATCCTTGAAACTGGTGCTAATATTATAAGAAACTGATACTAATATTATTAGAAACTGATGCTAGAATTCGAAAAATGATACCACGGTTTTACATGATTAAATCTGATACTAATAGTATCATAAAATAAAAAAAATAGCTATTTGTTTTATTGCATACTTTTTCCTTTTTTCATAACAGTAAAAATTCAATTATCGTTGTTGTTTAAAATCATATCTTAAAACTGAAACAAATTTTCCAACACCAATTTTCTAGGTGAAAGAAATCACAAATCTCAGCCCGTATGAAGAATCCCTGCTTCAAACAGAGATTGTTGAACACAATTTCCCCAAAATTCAAAAAGAAAAGCATGGAAAGAAAAGAAAAGTTTGAAGAAACCAAAGAAAGTGCACATTCATTTGAGGAAGACATAAGCATTAGGATCTTTAAAATGCATATAAAAAATTTGGAAGAAGAAACAGAGAAAACAAAAAAAGAATTGGAAGTAAAAAAAAGAAAATAATTAAAGAAGAGCAAGAAGTTTTCAGGTTGAAAGAAGAGTTGAAAGAAATCTTCATAAAGCTGAAAGATAATGAAGAGAAAAGATCACAGGCTGAAGACAACCAGTAAATTTGAAGATGATTTGAATGACATTGAAGAAAATGGCGAAAATAAAAAACAAAGTTTCAATGTAGAAAGCGACATTTTACAAACTGAACTAATTGCATATACTTTTGAAGAAATGGAAATTGGAACAAATGAAGAAAATAAAGAAATAAAAGCTGAAGAGTGTGTACAAAAAAGAGCAGATAAAACAGAAGAAATAGAGAAACATATGCCCAGCAAAATAGAAAGTGAATTGGGTAAAAATAATAATGAAGAAATACAATGTCAACAGGAAGAAAAGAAACAAACACCAACTGAAGTGCATCAAAAAGAAGAGTTGGAAAAAGAAAGCCAAGTGCAGAGAGACAAAACAGAAGATACTCAACATCTTCAAGAGGATATAGATGTAAAAAAATCAAAATGCACCATCCGTCATTTCGGTGCTTGACTTTATCCCTCCATCTTTCGAATTTTACGACACACAAGATTTTGAAAGTGAAAAAACTGAAGGAAAAAAATGCAGAACAACCTGTGCAACCAGCTATTAGGAAAGAGAAAGAAACAATCACAAAATTAAGTGACAAAAAAAAAATCAAAGCAACACAAAAAAGGACAGCTTCTTATATTCAAAGATTGAAGGCAAGAACAAGAGTAAAAAAACAACATGATAGCTTTGAATATGGGATGAAACAAAAAAAAGTTGCAAATAAATCTAAACCTGAAAAAAAAAGATGTTGAAAACAAAAGTGAACAAGACAACAGTCCAAAGCCACTTGCAATAATAGAGCCAACACTTTCAGAGATAGGCGTTGAACATTGCAAATGTTTGATCTATCTCAACATCGAACAACAAGATGTGATCAAAACTTTCTTTTCATTAACGATATCATCAGAAAAGTAAGTGTACAAATATGTATATCAATTTTAAATATGAAATTAAGTTTATCTAACATATACAAATTGTTTTTATCAAAATAGTGTAGTGGCATGGGAAGACAATGACACAATCAGAGGAGGTTGTGTCTTAACAAAGAATGCACTAAAACATCTACTAGAAGGAAACGACACACACGGACAGGTACATAATATATTTTTTCTTAACATCAGCACTAATACCAAAATAAAAACAAAAATGATACCCAAATCCACAACATACTTAAATTCACTTGATGCTTTATTATTTTTATACCAATCAACATACACAGCCACTATTAACATTACTGATACTATTAATAATTTAATATTGCTTCACCAATAAAAAAACTTATACTTTTCTGATTTTAATAGAGATTATAGATTGGTATATTTCAAAATGTGGACTGGAAGAACACAACTATGCTTTCACAACTACAATGACGGTAAATAAAACTTTAATATTCAAGTACATAATAATTGCTTCATTTATTAAATCATAACTTATTTTCATATTAAACAGAAAGCAGTTGTGTGTGATATAAAGGGTGTGATAAATAGTCTTGTCCTCCCTATGCTAGAATCTATTGTACAAGATAAATTTGCTGAAAGTATATATTTTCCTTTGCATTGTGAGAACCACTGGACATTAGTCACTTTAACATACCCAACAATGCAATGGTGCCATGTTGATTCGAACCGCCCTAGAAGATCAAACGAAAGAAACAATTCCAGCTTAAAAGAAGCTACAAAATTGGTATGAGATTACTCTTTTATAAAAAAAATACTTATCATGGTGAATATGACCTAAAATTTTAATATATTACCTGTTTTAAAGATATCAAATAGAGGACATGCTCTAAGAAATCTGGAAAAGAAATAACATAACAGACATGGTGATGAAACAAGATGATATACATCAAATAAAGTGTGCCCAGCAAGCGGAAGACATGTAAGTTTTTTTTCGTAAAAATATTATCTACTGATAACACAATAAACAATACAATTGAAACTACTAGTCATAATCAATTGACAGTTCCTCATTATTCAAACTATCTATGTTTTTGCATTATAATTTTCCATACATACTTCTATACATCATTGTATACCTTTTATATTTAATTGAATTTGATTCTTAATAAAAATGTTGAAAATTATTATCTCTCAATTCAATAAACTTTTAATTCAGAGATAAACAGTTACTACAGAAAGAAAACTGATACCTACATAAAAGAAACTGATAACTACAGAAACAAAACTGACACCTACAATAAACAAACTGATACCTGCAGAAATTAATACTTAGTGTGCTAGTACAACTGCTAAATATTTTAATTCAAAGCATACTATATGCTTATACCATTATCTCTGAAATTCAAATTTTTGTATTAATTATAAACCTGTTAATACAACAGACGCAAATTGATACTAATATTACATTTTGGTTTCAACGGGCTTGACCGTGTGATATTTGTAATGATATTCATCATTTCGCTAAACAGAAGCAGGATACCAATAAAAATTGAAAAGAAAGAAGTATTATCAACAAGAGTAAGGATTTCACATGCAATATTATCAGATGATGAACATTGCTAGAGTTTGTCGAAATACATGTCAAGCCTAGAAGAACAAAGAAAAAAAAAGAACTGAATTCCCATTGCGTTATTTCACAATTAAATTTGGCACCTGAAAAGTAATGTTGTTCTGTTGAAATGTGTACTTCTGAAGTAATTTTGTTCTGTTGAAATGTGTACTTGTGAAGTAATGATGTTCTATTGCAATTTCATTCTTATGAAGTAACGTTGTTCTGTTATTAAAACAATGCTGCTTTTATTTGTAAAAACAATACTGATCTCCTGGAATGATATGCTGTGGTTGATGTTCTTTTCTTTTCCTGTTGTTTATATTAAGATTAACTAGTGTATGTTCTATCATCCAACTATGGATCCCATATAATATTACAAGTTTTATGATGCAACTATCAGTTGTATAATGATATTATGAAATTTCATATAATATTTCCAAAACAAAACAGTAACTGGGCATCAGTTCTTATGAGTTATAGTATCAGTTTTGTTAAAACTTACAGTCAACATACTTTATGAAACAACAATAAGCGGAGGTCTCGGGTTTTGCAAACACCATATATCATTCTAATTATTTAATACTACTGATGTCACTTCTAACATGTATTATAATACACGAAAGTGATACTAACAACAAACCAAAACTGATAATAAAGCCGTTTATATCCAATCAGCCAATCATTATCTCCAATAAAGCTAACTAATACCAAAACTGTAAAAAATGATACCAGAACTTAAAAAAACTGATACGTGTAAAAACTTATAAAAACTGCTACTGTAAAAAATGATATTGTAAAAATGATAATGGTACCAAAACATGTAAAAACAAACAACAGAACTGATACTGTAGTTACAAATAACTGATACTATCATCTATACTAAAATAGCTGAAACTAAAATCAATTTCATAATATGCTATACTAAATACAAATTAATAAAAAAAAGGTTCAATTACTATAGACCACTGAAACAAGTCTCACATACATTTATTACTCTGAACAAATTAAAAATGTAAAATCAAATCATATTCTCTTTGAAGCTTGACAATTCCATTTATTATGACCAAATTGCTTGCACTCGCCACATCTGTTTTGCTTGTTATGAAAATATGAAAATCCTCCTTTGCGCTTCACTGATGGTCTACCAGCGCCACGTTTCTCCTTTGGTGGCTTGATAACATCTTAAATGCTACCATCAACAATAGGCCTATCATAATTTGGAATTGGATTTATAGCATTGGCATAAGAACAACGATAAGCATCAACAGTGAAATAATTCTCAACAAAATCATATACGGACAACTTAGACTTCTTCATACACTTTATAGCATGAGCACAAGGAAATCCCGTAATTTTCCATTGGTTGCAACTACAAACCCGCTCCTTCAAATCAACACAATGAGAGTTTGGAGATTTCACTTCAAAAGCAAAATTAGAAGATTTATATACATCCCATCCAAATCCTTCTTCAATCAATTCATCTAAACGTAACTCCATAGAAGGACAAAGACTTGTTCTCCACAAACGACATTCTTCTCTTCTTCTAGCCATTTGTTCCATAATCTTAACACGAATACCATCTAAACACAAAGTAATAGGCAATGCTCGTTCATTTAAAATCCAATTGTCAAAACTTTCTGCAACATTGGAACTATATTCACCATAACGTTTCCTTGGAAAAATAAATCAACCCACTTATCAAATGGCTTATCCTTTAAAAAATTCACACCTGTAACACCACCAATTTGACAAAACTTAGAATATGCTCCTTCAAATTTATATAGATTAGAAGCTCTAGAACACATTTTGAAAAGATCAACGATAGACACATTTGCATTTTTGGCTTTCACTGTTGAAAGAAGATTTTGTTCCATATGCAAATAGCAATAACTGTGATAATCTGAAGGAAAGACATCACGAACACCTGAAAGCAAACCTTGGTGCCGATTTGACATAAAAACTAAAGTATGCTCTTCTTGAAGCATTTGTTTTAAATGGTTCAAAAACCATGTCCAGTTATCCACATTTTACATAAACTACACTGATAGTTAAAGGGGAAAAACCTACAAATGCCAAAATAATTAGTAAAAAAACTAAAAATA
Source organism: Allium cepa (assembly GCA_030765085.1). NCBI lineage: Eukaryota > Viridiplantae > Streptophyta > Magnoliopsida > Asparagales > Amaryllidaceae > Allium > Allium cepa. The sequence goes on from CM060941.1 coordinate 1,053,201,573, forward strand.
ATTACAACCATAAATATAAAATAATTCATAAAAAATGATACTGATAGTAACAAAACTGATACCTAAAACCTGAAATGACCATTATAAAAATATTGATAACCACAACATTATGCACATTAATCTTCATTCTAAAACAACAAAGAAACAAAAATTGACATATATTATGATACAAAGGAAATATCAATACTACAAAATAAAAAATGATACCATATATGAACATACTTACTTGAAACTGATACTAACATTATACACAAACTGATACTAATCTCTTGTGTACCAGTATGAAATTATTATACCAAATACAAACTTACATTTCAATACAATGAAAATTCTGATACTAGAAACTTGCTACTTATAAACTACAATTCTTAAAACTGATACCAACATAAAACAAATTATGATAAAAAATGTATATTAATGATTATACCAAGTATTATGATCTCAATACAAATAACTCAAATCTGAAAACAAATACATACCTTGATCACCATTTTTTGCAGTAGCACCCATCAATACACCAGGACTTCCCTTCAAGTGAGTAGCATCTAAGAATATCATAGGACGATAAAGCTTGAAACCAAGTAAACAAGCACCAAAAGCAATAACCACCCTTTCAAATTCATTACTACAAAGATCAACATCCATATCAACATAACTATCTAGATTATATTTCTTCACTGCTTTCAAATACCAACTCAAATCATTATAAGACAAAGCATCATTACCATGCAACTCCATCAATGCAAGTTATTTTTCATGATAAGCATAACCATAAGACAACTGAAATTATATTCTTTTTTAAAATCAAGTATAATATCCTTAGGCATTTTACTTGGACAATCGCGGATCTCGTCAATAATCATCGATTTAATAAACGAACTAGATATATGTGGATTATTCACATGTCTAAGACCAGCCCCACAAGAATGATCAGGAACCAAATTTCTCATAAAGAATCTTTTCAATTCTCCAGAATCACAGGAACCATGAACTTTGAAAAGATAACCATCTTTATATGAAGAGCAAATCACAGTAACTCTTGTAGCACAATTCTTTAAAAAAACTAATTCGTACCCCTTTTGAAGTTGATATGCCATCAAAAACTCTCTAAAATGTTCAGCTCCTCCAAAACAAAAACCAACAAAGTCGGAAATGCTTAATGTTGACCCTCTCCTCAACATATCTTTTAATTGACTTTTACCATTAACAACGACATTGAACAGACAGATACAGTAGAAGATGAAGAAGCACGAACATAGGATGAAGTTGAAATAGAAGCTAGAAGCACCATCAACAATTTCCAATTCAGAATCCTTAACCTTAACAATAAAACCAAAGAAAGAACCTTTCTTGTATAACCGAAAACAAACTATGCTGTGAATATCAGAATCAGTGTTAACCATAATAACTTTGTCCTCAAGTACATAAGAAATCTGAATAGAAGAATGAGTTAATTGAGACTAATATCGACATATCTTATTCTTCAACATACAAAGAGCAAACAATAAACAATCGAGTGCTAAAAGTGTTATTATTCAACACAAACAAACAAAGAAGGCTGTTATATCCACTGCCAAAAAAACATTAGTAAAAATATTTTCAATTTAGAACAGTAATTATTCAATTTAATAAAACTGATACTTACCACAGACAAAACTGATACCTACGTACTGATAATAAAAAAATGATACTAAGAAAAAATAAAAATGATACCAAGAAACTGAACCTAAAATACGATAGTTTTTCACTCTATCACAACTTTAAATACTACCCAAGCAATGATACTTTTCCAATCATCTCAACATAATTGCAATAAAATGTAAGAAAAATTAAGTGAAAAGCTAATTAGATTACAACACCGCATAAAGAAATGAATATAACAATAAAAAACCCTGCTGCTACTTGCACAATTTTTCATCGACGAACGAACAAACAATGAGAATAACAACACTGCATATCATTCATAAAAATGAACATAATTAGAAATCACGGACAAATATTTTTAACTCGAATAGAAAAAAATAGAGTAATATAAGTATACCTAAGAAAAACGAGATCACGGTACAAATATAAAAAGAACGAGATCAACAAACCGACGTAAGAAAAAAATGATCGATGAAGTACAATTTTCAGAAGGAGGAAATTGAAATAAACGAACAAAGTTGATCGATATTTTAATTGCGAGAAAGATATTTGATCGTGACTGAGAAAGTTGATCGAAAGAACGAAGAAGAATAAGCGCACGAAATTGGGCTGGAAGGGAAAAACGATAATTTGTCCTTTGGAGAAAAATATTAGCGGGCCGTCCTACATCCAAAAAAACCCTAAAACGTGTACTTGAGGAAAATTTCCTGATCAGAATTTCACAATGGAAAGGCTAAAATATAATATCACAAATAGTACCCAGTTTATAGAAATTCAAATCTCAAAAAACATAAAATATTATCCTAACATTCGAAATAAAATATCTCAACATCGTAACATCAAGTCTAAAATGAGAACATCAAAATACGAAAAAAACATAGATAGATAGATAACCGTCGCAAGTTTCCACCTTCGCCTTTATCCCTTAAACCAGTATCGTCTTCTTTAACCGGTGTTGTATTGAGAAGGGAGTCAGAACTATAATGTATAGCAAATAAAATCTTGATTCTTTCTATAATAGTATTTGCATAGTATAATTTAGATAAAAATATGTCTCACGCATCCTAACTATATTTTATATGAAATACCTTCAACTGTAAGCTGTAAGGCTCTATAAATCCAATTCTATAACCTACACTTTCCAATCTAACTCCATAACTCACCTTCATTTGCAGGCCAAAAGCCCTTCCTAATCCCATGCATCTACCGTCAATGATGTCCTAACAATGTGAGAGAAGTAACCAAGCCTCTTAATACCTTTTCAATAGGAATTAGCAGACTTTGACCATTTAATACCTATATCTTAGTCAGGTCACTGTCATTTAATACCTAACCCAAGGTGGACATCTTTCTAGTACTCTCTAGCTTACATCGCACAGAATCTCATCAAGCTGCTTAATACTTCTTTATGGAGAGGTGGACCCTATAGTAGCCACTTAATACCTCGAACTCATAGCAGACCCATTTCAAGATTTTCTACTACCGTGCCTAAATGATAACCCCGACTATTTAGGCGGACCCTATAACAGCCACTTAATACCCTCAAGTTATAAGCAGGTCTTACTCGTTATGACCCGTAACCCAAACCGTGCCATTATACATTAATTCGTCTGTTCGTGGGTATTGGTAGCAAGATTAACTGGACAGACTTATCATATAGAATTGGGACTGGTCTCACGTCCTCTTTGAGTACTTATTATAGATGATGTCTCAAATCATCCTAAAGTCACACTGTTGGTAGTTAGATTAGCTAGGTAGACTTTCATGTGTTTTTGACTGACCTCGCATCCTTATAACTTAGGTACCATTTGTTTTCAGTAAGTGGCACTGACCAAGCTTCTGAAAATGGCCATATTCAATGTTCAAAAGCTTTAAAGTTGTTTGTATCTACGTTTCTTTCAGTTGTACCAACTCAATCCAGTAAACTTTTATTCAGCAGCAAAATTCGCTTAATTTTAGTTCTAGATCTGATTGGAAAATACTTATCGATAATACCCCTTTGTACTTCTTTATATAAACAAGTTTTGTTCAGTATTAGCCACGGGTTCGTTTCATTTCGAGTAGGAGCAGCAAGGCACTGCAGCATTAAGGTACATGTAACAGTATTATTGTAATCATGTATTGAGTTTTTTAATTGTTTTATAGTCAACCGCTCTAAAAAGCTATGAATTGAATGCTCTTCAACTGTACATTACTTTGTAGGTACGTATGTTACGTGATCAATTATGTTCATTATGTATAAAATAGCAACATCGTGTTACTGCTAGAATAAAGTATGAATTTGAAATCATGGATTGGCTGGCCAAGTGATTCTTTTTCCCCACGCCCTCTTTTTCATATTTAGTACTAGTATAATATCATGTTCATAATAGGTATAGTTTGGACTTTAGCTGTGCTGTTAAAAATTCATAATATGACGATCTGTTCATTATATATAAAACAACAATATCATGTTACTGCCAACATTTTGAATAAAAAGAAAGTTTATGCACATTGACTGATATTTTTAAAGCAATAGAAAATAAAGTATTGCATGCTAAATTTTAGATTTACTGAATATTTACCAGAGAAGACCCAAAAAACATTGATTCATATGTTGTATTTTTATATGCTTTATAACTAAATAATTGATCGGTACTCTATTTTAAAATTAGTAGCTTAATATTTTTGTTCCTGATACATTAATATGTACTATTTATGTGCTATGATTATGCTAAAATTAGTGAAAATATATTTTACTTAGTAAAGTATATTTTAATTTCATTCTTCCATATAATCTTGGTTAGCGCTAACATCGTAATTAACTAATGTTGGTGCAAGTCTAATTTTCACAAATTAATAGGAATGGCATCAAGTAGAAACTCTAAATAAAAAAACTATGAGACTAAATCAAAAGTGACTTCTGAGAGTAGAGCTTCTTTTTCACGAATCGATGAAATGGAAAAACATTTTTTTGAGTTATGTTTGAGAGAAGTTGATAGTCAAGGACACAAAGAAGTCTCACTTACCCAAAATTCATGTGAAAAGTTGGAAAATGAGTTCAATACAAAGAGGAGCGTCAACTATGATCATAAAAATTCAAAAATCGTTATGATTACGCAAGGGCTGATTATGGATTCTGGACAAAAATAACTAGATTATCTGGACATGGATTCAACTATGATACAAATACCATACTTTGGGCCCCTGAAAAGTGAAATGAGGTCACTGAGGCAAGTCCATTAAATATACTTGTAAATTTTCCTACTAATAAATTAATTAATATGTGTATATTAATTTATTATGTGTATTTCATTGCACAACAATACCCTAAAGCAGCAAAGTTCCACAAACAATCCTTTAGAAAATGTTGAACTACTAAGGGATTTTCGAATCCACTCTTGCACATGAAAAATTTTCACGGTTGTCTGCATCATCAGGGTCACCACCTAATAATGATCCACCACCTAATAATAGTAACAACATCGACGATGATGATCAATGGATGCTCAAGTAGTAATCAAAGGAGTCATATAAGTAGAGGAAGCTAGTTTGCATAATTATGGAGTTGATTAGTTCTTTTAGGGGGTGGCAATTAACAAGGAGCTTGATACTCTGTTGGATTGTGAAACCGGCAACAATGGTTCATTTAAGGCTACATCTTGTCCTTCAAAAAAGAAAAAAAGGGAAAAGTTTTGGCGGTCAAAGGATTGAGAAACAAATTGAAGATTTAGTTGGAATTATGAAAAAGCAAACTGAGAGAGAGGCGGCTAGCAAAGGACCTTCTTTGACCGACGTGATCATTGCGTTGAAAGAATTGAAGAACACAGGTGTGTTATCCAATATGGATATGTCAAAGCTAAAATGTATTTTGTGAGAAACCTGAGTTAAGGATAGTTTTCGTGAACGAAGAGAGTATAATTGAAAAAATTGAATTCTTGAACTATAGTCTAGGAATATAAATAGGAGTACTTGTTTGAGGTAGGATTTGCTATGTTTAGTGTGTTTTGAATAACTAGATGAATAATAACAATAACTATGTAGGCTCAAGTGACATGTTTTAGACATGTTGTCTATGTGAAACTATGTTTCATGCTGTTTGTTTTAATAAAGTTTGCATTAGTTGTTCAATATATTTGTCATATTTTGTGTAGGATGTTATGCTATTTTGTGCAATTATCATAAAGTATTTTACTTATTTAGACAAGTTATTGAATTTGTCTATATTCATTATGTAACTGATTTTTGTTTACTACCATTTATACTCTCCGTAATAACTATCCATTTACAAACAAAAGTTTGGTTAAGAATTTCTTTTACTTGAAACTACATAAATAATACTTTACTCAATACATCAAAATTTGAAAATGTTTGACATTTTTTATGGCATTTTAGGATTATGCCGAGAACATTGTTACTAGTGAGACTGTTGCTACTTCTGATATTACGTAAGATTAAGAATCGCAGAATTACCCGTCAAATTTTTTGACTTCATCTCTTTTTGGCAATAAATACATGCAAGAGCTCATGAAAGGTCCATCCATTGTGATGTACGACAAATTCAGAATGAATAAATCATCATTTGCAGAGTTATGTCGTTACTTACGAGTAAAAAGTTAGCTTCAAGATAGTAGGCATATAAATGTCAAAGAGAAAATGACAATGTTTCTGTCCGTCATAAGTCATAATGATAGAAATTGAATTGTAAGATATCGTTGCCAACATTCAGGTCAAACGGTAAGCAAATATTTTCATGAAGTTTTGACAGTCATGAAAGAATTTGCTTGAGAAATGATAATTTCATCAGACTTTAGTAAACCTCTTGAAAATATATGATTTCATGTTGAGTTAAGAGAAAGACCTTTTAAAGGAGCGGTTGGAGCATTAGATGATACTTTAATAGATGCAAATATACTGATTCGCTATCAAGTTCCATTCAGAGGCAGAGGACAAGAAAGTTGTTATCAAAATGTCATAGCGGTATGTGATTTCGACATGAAATTTGTGTATGTAATAACAGGATGGGAGAGAATAACACATGATTTAAGGGTCCTTAACGAAACAATTCGCAAGCCAACCAATAATTTTCTTATGCCTCATTTATGTAAGTAAATGTAAATATTTTAATTTCTTAGTTAATAATTATAACATATTAAAAAAATTCTACAGATATGCACTACCTCTGCGATGCAGCATATACAAACACTAGAGGATTTCTCACTTCTTATTGAAACACATGTTGTTGTTTGAAAAGCTATAGACAATAATGCAACAAATAAAAAGGAAAGATTCAATCATCCACATGCACAGTTAAGAAATGTTATTGAACGAGATTTTGGTGTATTAATTTTTTTTCTTTCAATATTGGTTAAAATCACCCATACAAGTTTGCAGTTCAAAGAGATATAGTTATTGCATGTATGGCGGTACATAATTTTTTACATCGCGTTTTCTCATATGATAAGTTATTTCTACAAGCCGAAGAAGAAGATTATAGTATAAATGTTTCTAATGAAACAAATAATGAATTTGACAATCAAGAACCATCACAAGCTCCACCAAGCCATACCGAAGTGTTCTCATCTCAATTGCAAGCTTTTATAGCGAATCTACATGATGAAATTGCCAATCTCCTCTAGTTTTCTCTTTGTTTCATCTAGTAATTATTAATAACCAAATGAATGTATGTTTTTTGATTTCTTTTAGTAGACATTTCATATGCATGTATGCATGATAAGTACTTCAAACGGATAAATTGTAAACAAAAGCAAGGATAATTTTGTCAAAGTAATGCATATTCTAACAAATCAATTTTCTATTCGGCAAAGAACCAAACAATATTTCTTTTATTTAGCGTTCAGCTTTCAACACTTCAAAATGGAGCCTTAGTCGTAGTCTGTAACGTACTACCAAGCGATTTGCGTTTAAATTTCAATTATGGGATCTGTAATCAAAATCAATCTTCCTATCCCTTTTTGTTATCTATTTAGATGAAATCGTGGTTCATTTTATCAAATCGTATGCCATTTTCACTCTAGTCCAAATCGATTTAGAGAATTGGGGAACAAGATTTTAGGTGAAGTCGCGTTTCAATTTTCCAGCATCCTATGCCGTTCAACTCCATTTTCAAATCGAGATTCTTAGAATTGGACGTGAGTGAAGTTGGGGTTGCCGAAGTCATGGCAACTAAATTGTTAAGAAATAGTGATTTTTAGATCTGTGATTCTAGATTTTGGTAATCTATATTTAATTTTTAGTAAATGGGTTTTTCTTCCTTCGGTGGGTTTTTCAGGGGGTTTAATGATTGGTTGGAGAGATAACCTCTTTAAATCAATGCAGTGTATTCAAAAGCAGCACTCTTTACACATTATTTTAATTAATTTAGCCGATAATTCTTTTTTAAATATTTCTAATGTTTATGGGCCTAACTCTAAAATAGATAGACGGATTCTCTGGAATGAATGCCTCGAGTTTAGATCTTTTGCCCCTAGTTCTTGGATATTGGGGGGTGATTTTAATGTTACTCGTTTCATTGGGGAGCGTTCTCCCCGGGAAGGAGATTATTCGGCAATGGAGGAATTTGATCAATTTATTATTCATTCTAATTTGATTGAAATTCCTCTATCCAATAGAGATTTTACTTGGAGTAATAATAGGGATTCTCCCTCTTTTGCTCTATTAAATAGATTTTTTGTTAGTGATGAAATTGAGGATAAATTTCCTGTATGTAGAGTGTCAGGTTTACCTTACACCCTTTCAGATCATTGTCTCATTATTCTTTCTTGTGATAGTCATAGAATTATTAGTAGAGCCTTTAAATTTGAAAAAATGTGGCTTCTAGAACCAGGTTTTTCAAATTTAATCATTAATAAATGGTCTTCTATGAGTTATTACAGTTTTAAGTATTGTGATAATTCAGCTAAGGCTTTTGTGCTCAAACTTAGAAAACTCAGTTTTTTTCTTAAAAACTGGAATAAAAGTATTTTTGTTAATATTAAAATTAAAAAAGAGAATATTCTTAATGAGTTGCTTAAGCTTAATAAGATTTAAGAATCTAGACATTTAAGTTTAGGAGAAAAAAATGTTCTTAATAACTTAAAAGAGGAACTTAATTCTATTCTTGAAAAAGAGGAAGTTATGTGGAAACAAAGATCAAAAATTCAATGGATTAATGAAGGTGATAACAATACCAAATTTTTTCATAATATAGCTAAAAGTAGAAAACGTAGTAACACAATTAATTCCATTTTAGTTAATAATGTGGAATTAGTTGAACAACGTGATCTCAATAATGCTTTCACTGATTATTATAAAGATATCTTTGGCAATAATAATAAGCATAGAGTTAATGTTAGATGGAATGATCTTTACCCGTCCGTCTCTAATATTAATCTTTCTGATTTAGATGTTCCTTTTACTGAAGAGGAAATTCGTAAAGCCATTTTTGATTTACCGGGAGATAAATCTCCGGGTCCGGATGGATTTCCTATTCTCTTTTATAAAACTTTTTGAGAGGTTTTAAAATTAGACTTAATTAATATGTTTAATGAATTTTATAATGGAAATCTCCAATTAGGTAGATTTAATTTTGCTAATGTTATTTTATTACATAAAAAAGTTGGTGCTAATACTTTAAAAGATTTTAGACCCATTTCATTGATTAACTGCTCTGTTAAAATTATTTCTAAAGTTTTAGCTAATAGACTTAGTTTAAAAATGAATGATTTAATTGACTGTTCTCAATCAGCTTTCATTAAAGGAAGAAATATCACTGATGGTGTAGCAGTTGTCCAAGAATACATTAATCTTTGTTGTAAAAATAATATTACTTGTGCTATTTTAAAATTATATTTTGCTAAGGCTTTTGGCTCGGTTGATTGGGATTTCCTTATTGATATTTTCCGTGCCAGAGGCTTTAGTAATAGATGGATTAACTGGATCATTAACTTGCTTAAAACTGGTAACTCAAGTATTATGGTTAATGGAATTTTGGGTAATAAAATTCAATCCAAGAGAGGATTGAGGCAAGGGGATCCTTTATCGCCCCTTCTGTTTAATTTAGCGGCTGATGTTTTTTCTAAGATTATTAAGAATGCAGTTAATAATAATCTCTTGGGTTTTTTTGGTAACGATATTTCGAGTTTTGGTTTGTCTGTCCTTCAATTGCTGATGATACTTTGCTTTTTTCCTCTCATCTTCCTAGGCACATCATTGCACTAAAGTTTATTCTTTATAGTTTTGCACTTTTATCAGGTTTAAAAATAAACTTTGATAAAAGTTCGGTTTTAGTTTTAAATGATTTTGACAAAGTTGAAAATTTAGTTGCAAATACTTTAAATTGTAAAACCATGAGTTTTCCTTTTAATTATCTTGGTTTTGTTATTAGACATTCAAAACTTAAGCATGAAGATTGGTTATTAATCATTGATAAAATTAAAAATAGGATTACTAATTGGAATGGGAGATTCTTATCTAGAGCTGGTAGACTTGTTTTGATTAACTCTGTTTTATCAGCTCTCCCTATCTATTGGATGTCTATGCACCTCTTTCCTGATTGGGTGATAGACAAAATAGATAAAATTAGAAGAGACTTCCTTTGGAGTGATGATAATCCAAATTGTAGCATTAAATGTTTAGTTAATTGGGATACTGTCTGTAAGTCTAAAAAAGAGGGTGGTTTAGGTGTCATTAATTTACATAATATGAACTTGTCTCTTCTTAGTAAATGGTTATCGAAATTAAGAGATACGAGTTATAATGCCATTTGGAAGGAGATTATATCTAAATATTACTATAATGGTAGTTATAATCTCTATCAAATTAGTCCTTCGATTTATTGTAAACTTTCATTTTTTGGAAATCCATCTTAAAATGTAATGATATTTTCAACTTAGGTGTAAATATTATTGTTCATTCTGGTAATAACACATCTTTTTGGCACGATAGTTGGATTTCCGCTACTCCTCTTAAGATTGAGTTTAAAGATTTATATGATATTTGTAACTTTAAATTTGCATTTATTTCTGATGTTTTTAACTCTGATAGTGACCCTCCTTAGATTTTCAATTTTAATAGTATTTTAGTAGGCTCAACCCTTAGACCGCTTTATTTGCTTTATGCTAAGCTAAATCTCTACAATATTGACAATGATAATGATTATATTAGTTGGGAGTGGGATAAGAGTAAGAAATATTCTTCGAATTCCTTCTACAAATTTATTAACTTTTCGGGTGTTTCTGACAATTGTTTTAAATTTATTTGAAAATCTAACGCTCCTCCAAAATCTAAGATCCACATGTGGCTCATTATTCATGGTAAATTGAATGCTATTAAACTTTTAAAAAAGAAAAATATTATTATTGATAATAAATGTTATTCTTGTAATACATACTCTGAAGATATTAATCATATTTATTACGAATGCATGCTTACTCATTTTATTCTTATTAAGACCCTTAATATTTTTTAGTTTAATATTAGTTCTAGAGTTACTGATTGTTTTTTCTATTGGAACTCTTTTAGATTTAAGTTCAATAAGGATATTAGATACTTGCTTGATACTGTATTTACAATTTCTTGTTGGTACATTTGGTTTGAGAGAAATCAAAGGATTTTTAGTAACAAAAATAATCACTATAATAATTTGATAATTTTAACTTCATCTTTCTGCTTAAATTGAATTTCAAATCCCAAATATAAATTAGCCAAAAGTAATTGCTTTAAGGTATATCTTAACAAGGTTAGAAATAATATTAACATATTCAAACTTAACTTTAATAATTTTGTCCATAATAATATTTTTTTTAATTCCTATACTGATTTAAATAATGTTCACATGATGCAGTATAATTTTCTTCCTATTATAGGCCTTAAAGTAGTTTCTTGTATTGTTTTTATCTCTGTTTTTATTTCTTACTTTTTAGTCCTTTAATATTGTTAGCTTTTGGTCCTAGCTTTTCCTTGGTTTAATTTTCATTTTGGTTTTTATTCTCACACATATGTATATAAAATCTATTTGTATACATGTATGTGATTTATTCTAACTTGGTTTTCTAGTTTTGTTTCAGGTTTGGTTTAGACAGGTTGCTAGCTTTCTCTTGACTGGTTTTCATGATAGCTTGCAGATTTGTACTGGTTGGCAGGATTGCTTTTCACAGGAATTCTGTCCGCGTTTTACACTCCTTGGTGGCTACTCAGTGTGTTCGGAGTGGAGTACTTCTTTTTAGTTCGCCCCTTGGTGTTCTTCTTTTTGAATCTTCTCTTATTTTGTGGGTGTTGTATTTTAGTTTCTCTGGTTTTAGATGCCTCTAACAATCTATTATCGGGCAGTGCCCTTGCCGGAGCTCGGTATTAGAGTTTAATGGTCGGTGACTTTGCCGGAGCTCATTTGAGGGGTATCTACTTCTTTATTTTTTTATAGTTGATAGTTTTGCCACCTGCCAGGCATGTTGGCAGCTCCTTTATATTTGTTATATATATAGCTCCATTTGTGCTCTTCTCGTTTTTTCAGAGGATAACACGTTTATCTCAAAAAAAAAAAATTGGATTAGGAAATAAAGTTTGATTGTTAAATTATCCCTATTTTTCTTGTTTTCTTATAAATTGTGAAATTGATTTTCGTAGTTCAAAATTTGCCGTTCAATGGTAAATCGAGATAATCTATTGCATGGTGGGATCTGGAAAATCAAAGTTCTATCTATCAGATTATCCCTTTGGGTTAATGTGTTAACGGCCAAACCGGTTTCTGCTTATCAAATCGTATGCCAGTTCAAAGGCAGAGTACAAATGCAATTAAAGAAATTATATAACGAAGACTACTAGTATCATCTCTCACTGGAAAAGGCAAAGAATATGATGGTTTCTGAAAGCAAACTAGACGTGGATGTAGTGGTTGTCCTTGAGCGATTAAGGATCAAAGAGGGATTCTTAGTCCCGACGTTAGATTTAGGAATCGGCATCATTATCAAAGCCTAAATAACATTGGTCTCAGTTCTTGGTAACAATAGGATCTGGTAGCTGCTGTCGACTGTCATAGACACTCGAAATGGAAGATTCAAAAGCTAGATGGCCGTATTCATGTGGAAAAACGGCGAGAACTCCAATTCAGGCGAGTAAAAATGGGTTTGGATGTACCCAATTTTTTTTTTTCTAGATCCCATAACAAACGCAGAAGGATGGTCACGGTGCCAGGCATCTAGTTTTTGGATCCTTCGCCGGCATACACCAAGGCCACGTGACAGGGATGATTTTGTTTTACAGGCCACGTGATAGGGCGGGGAAGTAGTGACAGTAACTGCTTCAAACCGCTGGGGCAGAAGAACGAAAGGCTACCTAAAGGTCTAAACCCAAATTTGTTGGGCTAAACATAGCAACATGGGCTTTAAGGATTCTGACATTCTGGAAGCGCTAAAATATGGCAGCGGTTATTTTAATTTGCATTGGGCCACAGAACATAACTGTTTCACTATGATGGTGTATAATTCCACAGGAAATGAAAGAAAGACATACTAGTTCAAGCAACCTAATACTTTCCTCGATCCAGTTTAGGCTTTTAGGTTTTAATGATTTATGCTTGTAGTGAATTGGGCTGGACTGGGTACATTTGGTGGATGTTGGTGATTGTGCTTATAAGGTGTCGTGTATTTCTGTATTTACTATTATTTTTACGTGTACTAGTTATTAATAAATGAACTCATTTTAATACATACATATACATAGATATACACACATATATAGTTCAAGCAACCTAATACACACATACACATACACACACACATATACATACATAAAATTAGATATAAATTGGAGACACAAAAAATCACGGCTGTTGGAGATTTTTGTCCTTATATGGAAGGTGGAAATCGGAGGCAATCCAATGATGCATATCTATTGTGTCACCAATTGTGTCTATATTTTATGTCTAAATAGACTTTATATATATATATATATATATATATATATATATATATATATATATATATATATATATATAAGACTTTTTATTCCTAGGCGTGCTAAGATTGTGTTCAATGCTAATCAGTTAAATGTCAAAACTTTCAATTTGTACAAATCCTACTTCATACCATGACGTACAAATTACCAACTTATTTTAGATTAAAATAGTAGAATCAATACCAATATAACTTACAATTCAAACATTTTATGCTTCATTCAACTTTTATATATAAATGAAAAAGCCATTCATAATTTAAATTATAAATATAGGCCCTACAAACTACAAATAAGGAAATTCGTATTTTACACACCATTTTTCAACTTATTTTCTTTTTTAAAAACCTTAGTCACATCAAAAGAGAAAAGTGAGAAGTAGAATAGAGTAGAATGTAAAATATTCAAATTACAATAACTACATAAATTCTACTATTTTAACATAGAATAATTGAGATTTCAATAACAAAGGAATTGACATTTCGCTTTGTAGAAATTTGGGGGTTTTAATTTGGTGTTTCCGTGAACAAAATTCCTAAGGCATATATCAAATCAAAGTTATATTATACAATTACAAAAATGAGAAAAAACTAAGATTTCCACTTACGGATGATTCGCAGCTTTCTCTTGGATTTGATTACGCCTGCTCTTACTCTCTTTTCAGACTTCTTTCTTTAGAAATATATAATAATTGAATTGTATATGAATTAGATTTAGAATTTAGGGATCGGAGACAAATAGAATTAGAAATTGAATATTGAATACCTAAAAAATCTTACTTGAAAATCCTAAGCATTTCCGAATCTTAAAAGAAACTAACAGAACTTCGCTTACATTCCCAACTAATTTATGAATAAAAGTGGGGGGACTAGACTCTCATTTATAGTGGTTAGAAGGCGCCAGAATCATTGGACTTAAGTCGGTTTAAAACAATAAAATCTAGGCCGTTTCTTGCTAAAATAATCCTAGTTATCTCGACCTTACTAGTCAACCCAGCTTTTTCTTGGATTTAATTATGCCTGCTTCTACTGTCTTTCATACTTCTTCCTTTTGAAATATATAATAATTGAATTGTATATGAATTAGATTCAGAATTTTAGAGATTGGAGAAGAGAAGAATTGAAAATTGAATATTGAATACCTAAAATCCCTTACTTGATAATCCTAAGAATTTTCGAATCGTAAAAGAAACCAGCAGAGCTCTGCCTGCACTTTTAAATAATTTATGAATAAAACTGAAGGGGCTGTAGGATCGATTTCACCCTAGAGAGGGGGGGGGGGGTGAATAGGGTGATAGTATAAATTATAAAATTAATTGCGGAAGCTTATAAAATAATTTCAACACAGATCACAGAACAATAGCAGCACAGATAATAGTAGAATAATAAATGCAGAAATAGAACGACACATAATTTACCCAGCTTCGGCAAAACCCTGCCTACGTGCTGCCCCCAAGGTTTCTACTAGAAATTAGATAGTCTCTCGCTTACACACGTAAACTCGCGACACCCGCTATCGACTAAATCTAACTCTACGCTCAAAACCCTGCCACAACTCAGCCACTGAGTTGCGAATTCTCAAGCTACGGCACGTAGCTTGTCCCCTAGTCATACGACTAGAAAATTAAACGGTTTAAAAAAGAAAATACAAATTGAAAACAATTTAAAATAAAATAACCCTATTTAAAATTTAAAACCCTTGAGAAAAAAAAACAGGCCGACCCCCTTTTTTATTTTAACAGTTCTCCTTTGCCCGTTCGTTTATACGAAGATGGCGGCCGTTCCTCTAACTCAATTAGGGCTTCGTTCCATGCGATCCAATTTAGGGTTTTCGTGATTTCAAAGAGGCCGGCTTTGGTTGCTAGATCGAAAGGAAGATTTATCAATTGTTTGCTTCGTCGATCGCTTGCTTCTCTGTTTTGCTCACGGCTTCAATGAAATTGATCGAGTTCGATTAAAATTTCGGTAAGTACTTTTTCTTCTTTTGCTTTGCTGGTTTGATGCTTACTTGAACTCGATACCTCAAATTGCCGATGATGATTTTTAATTTATAGGAGTCGATCTCCTTGAATTACGTTCATCTGAATTGTTCATTATCATGCTTTCGGCCATTCGATTAATTTTTGATGTAGATGATTTTTCCTTGACTAATTCATATGCGAATTATTCTTGTTATTTCTTGGTTGACTTGGTTTAAAATCGATGACTTTGAATTTATGTTTGATCATGGCTCCGTGAATTTCTCTGACTTTACTCGATGCCTTGAATTTGAGACGTTTGGTTATCACTGGTTTTGACTTGGTTACACGGCTATGTGAATCGCTTTATTGCCAAGGCTCTGACTTTGAATCATGAATTCAACTTCTTTTACCTGATGACTTCGGCCATTTTGAATTTTTTAAACTGCTCTTCTAGATATTGTTCGAACTGTACACATGCTCGATTCTATTCAAAGTGTTGTTTACCATGCTGCATATCACTGTACATGTTGTTGCTTCTGGTTACTGAGTTGTTTGTTGTGGATATTGTGGGATGCCATCTTCATGTACTTGATTTGTGACTGCAGTGTCTTTTGGAGTTGTAGCTTACACTGTGCACTGCATTCACGTCCTTGCTGCGTTGTCATCATGTTGGTTTGGTTGTGCACTTGCTTGTGTTTCACTGAGCTTTGGCATGTGGTCTTTGCTGTGTTCTCATGTTTCTGGTGCATTCATTGGTCTGTTTGCATAATCACTTGTTTCATTTATGTGCTTGTTGATATCTCTTGTGGTCCTGGTGTTAAATTCATCAAGTCACTTGTTTTATTCGTCTGGTTTCCATTGGTAACATTGTCGACTTATGTGGTCTTGAGTCTTCACTTGACATATGTGCACTGACTATTCAGTGAGTAAATGTGGACTGTCTTGATGCACTTGGGGTCAGGTTATGTGTATGCAGTTTTGTAGTAGCTGTCTTGATCAACTTGATGTGTTAAGCCTTCGACTTTGAATTGTTTGCATATGGGCTTGCATACTTTGATTCGTCCTGTTGTTTGCACACTGCTTCCATAGTGTTGCACTTGTGCACTTCATATGCATACTGTTGAGTTTTACTTTCTGTTTCACTAGTATTAGTGATGTTGCAACTGGTTTGGGCCTGATTTTGTTTTAGCATACTTGGACATTTTTAAGTGCACCTGTGTTGAATCCAGTTTTAAAACTCGGGTTTGAGCTTGTGCTGATGTCGAGACTTTATTTATATTGCACCTGAGTTGAACCCGTCTTTTTATTTGGCTTTGACCTTGTGCTCACCTGTCCCTGTAGCATTATCAAGTGTATATCGGTGTGCACGGCCTTGTGGCATATACAGTGATACACTGTGTATGTCACAAGCTGTTCGTGTGTGATGAATTCAAATATAAATGATGACGAACAACCCAAATAACTGAGGCAAATAATATTTTCAAAAATTATATTTTATATTGCAAAATATTTCTTTTTCAATTTTACTGCGTTAGTGAATATTTTTGCAGATTGCTCAGATGCTGGATTCTAACTGGAATGAAGTTGAAGATTAAATACGAATTGAGTGAATGAGTGATGTGTAGTGAGGTTAAATGAAATTGTGATGTATTTGTAATCAAAATTGTATATGTACAGTGAGAGCTTGAATTTGTACTATTCAAAATTGTAATAAATATTTGTTTGAATAAAATTTCTTTTTGAATTCAAATTCTGTGTTATTTAATTTTATTCAGCAAATATTTATTTAATCTATGAAAAATAAAATAGTACATTAACAAATACATTTAAACGAATGTATATATGTTTATTATCATCAAACAAAAATCATATAAGCGTATATTCAACAATCTCCCCCTTTTGATGATAACAAACATATATTTAAGATTTTGAATATATTAAATGTATTTGATATGCTCTAATTACTCCCCCTATTTGAATGCTTCCTCTCTACACAATACTCCCCCTACATATATGCATACAAATAAAAATATGCAAATGAGCCTAGATGCAAATAGAAAATTATTTGACCTTTGCTTGATTTTATTTGACAAAATCTTATCTTTTCTCTCCCCCTTTTGTTATCAGCAAAAGAATAATAGTGTTAGAGAAAATAAAGATAAAGTGATCGATATTAATCCAACATTAAAACTCAATTGAATATAAATATTAAATTTCAATAAAAAATCAAACAAAAATCATAAATATTTTGTTAGGCGCATATTCCACTTTTAGAATGATGGGGATGATGTCATCATATAGAATCATACAGTTGTGTCTATTTGTGGTATATTTATATCAGGAATTTGAATATCTACTAACCATGCATAACCGTTAGGACTTTTAAATGAGATTAGTAGTATTCCAATTTTTTTTTAAAAAAGAATTCAAGTATCTTCTAACCACGCATAACCGTGAGGACTTTTAAATGGAATTAGAATCAACTTGTTTATTTTAAAAATCAACTTTTGATATGCGTTCCATACATGCATAACCGTGAGGACTTTTAAATGAGCATGAAAGCACATAACAAATTCCAAGTAATTCACCCATGCATTACCGTGAGGACTTTTAAATGAGAGTGCATACTTTGGTATTTTTTTTATTATTATCCTTTTTTTTTAAAAAATGTGAAAATGAAAAACGAACAATTCCTGTTTAAAGTACCACATATCGACAAACTATATAGAATTTTGATGAGTGATGGTCGTTAGAAATATGACAGAAATAGAGATGGTCATGGAATTTTTTACCAACAAAAGTTTTATAACTCTTGTTTAAATTTCTAAAGAAATTTACTAATTATACCGTCTCGAGTCATAATATATAATAAATATCAACACTCATCACTTTTTTTAATCACTATTCATCTTTTCGATAATCATTAGGGAGTTAGATTAGTCAATGTATTTAAAATCATATTCAGAAATAATTATAAATCAATTTTTCTAAATGACTACTCTGAAAATATGGTCAAAAATGATTTTCTCGAGGGGGTTTTATAAGAAAATTTTCTGCTATTTGAAAATTGTTTGAAATGAAAAATATGCAGATATTTTCTTTGAAAAACGATGCAGTTACTAAATGTCTCAACAAAAATCACGTTCAACTAGTAATTTTTCTATCAACTAGATTACCAGTGTAATCTGCATCTGAATTTCTTTTTCACTCAAAATTATGACCAAACCGTGAAGTGTGCACCAAAAAATTTCAAATTCAATTTTAACAACAATTTAAATGACATTCTTTTGAAATTGAATTGAAGCCGTGTAAATAATCAGAAAATCGTGAATATAGAGTTGGCCGTATTATAACCAATTGTATTATCCAACAAAACACTATTTTTAATCCAAACCGATATATATGAAGTAATTCAAAGAATCTAGAGAATTTTATAGTGTTGTGGCATAAGAATATAATTTGGCCAACAATGTTGAATAAGTCAGAATCATCATCTTTTCATCATCTCATTATTAGCTGATTTAATTCAAAATACGGTGCAGATTATCACATTTAATATATCGTTTCAAACATTCCATTACCTGTTTTACCTTTACGATATTTTTCGTCGTTGTCCATTGTGATTCTGTCACCTTTATACTAGGCTAAGGAACTTTGTTTTGTCGTCCGTTGTGTTTCTGGAACAGCCAAAATCCAGAGAACACTATTGTTGTTCCTTAGCCTGCCACCGCACCTACACGATGAAAGATTTATGTGACCTATTTGTTTTTATAGATCCATGGTTGTTAGTGGCAGAAAATTTTGAAAAACAATTTTGTAAAGACCCAAAACTATTTATAATTGTTCCCTTCGGCACCCAAATTTGTTTAACTTTGAGAGATTTTATATTTGTGCCTTTTGGAACCCAAATCGGTATAGTTTTCACATGTTTGGGTCTATATCAACAATTATTGTGATCGTGTCCATTTTTTTTACAAATTGTGCACATTAAATTTTCTCGATTAATCTCATTTCTAACATTTTTAGATTGATTATATCCAAGTCCTTGTCCAACTGTATTAACAGTTTGTTTCCCTAATGGCATATTCAACGATTTTCCACTTTTTGAAAATTTATCTAAAGTCGTTGACAATTGTTGGACTTGTGATTTGAGAGATTCATTTTCGTTCAATAATTGTGTGCACTTTTTAATAGAATTTTCTCTTCTAGTATTTTCATTCTCTTTTAAAATCAGAATTTCATTTTCAAGCGATTTCATTTTAATTTCTGATTTTTTAATTTCATCTTCGAATGTTGGACACTTATCACACTTAGGGATCCTACTTTGATAGGTTTTAACTAATTGATCAAGTTGTTCATTTAATTCTATCAAAGTAACTTTTTGTGATTCAAGTTTAGCATATTTTTCCCTAAGTCATTCAAAACAACCATTTACTTCGTGGAAATAAATTAGTAATTCAGAGTGAGTAAGTTTTGATACCTCGCTTGGCTCGTCATCGTCGCTATCAGTTATATTTCCATGAAGGCATATATCTGTTTTCTCACTCTTACTGCTAGAACTTTGATTATCTTCATCACTTGTATTCCACGTGGCTGTAGTATTTCTCCGTTTTGATTTCTTTTCAAAATCGCGTTGAAATCGGGGATAGTTGGGCTTGATATCACCGGGTTTGTTGCAAATGATCCCGTGTTCTTCCGAGTTGTCTAGTGCTTTGATTATTCTGCTTTTTAATTTTTGATTTAGAGCTGAATTTCAATATTTGTGGTTCCACCTTTTGAATTTCTTTATTATTAACGCCAGCTCAGCTGCTCCATCGCCATCATCCTCATCACAACTGCTTTTTACAAATCCTGTTAAGCACATTTCTTCAACTGAGTTAGTTATGGAGGATTTCTTATTGTTGTTGACTTTTGCACCATATATTGCATCGAATGTATTCCAAATTTCCTGTGCATTTTCACAATGAGAGATGAAATTAAAATTATCTTGATTAATATGAGAATATAACATATGCATAGCAAGAGCATTAATCGAGATAATTTTCTTATCTGTTATATCACACCCGTTTTCAATAATATCCCAACATTTAATATTAACATATTTTAAATAAAATTCCATTTTCAGTTTCCAATTCAAAAAATCTGTTCCATCGAAAATAGAAGGAATAATATTGGAACGACCCTCAATAAAAGTATTATTAAAAGAAGCCATTTTAAAAATTCAACTTTTTAAAATAAAAATTGGTTTTTGTAAAATCAAATTTTTAAAACAAAAACGGCTTTTGTTCCTGGCTCCGATACCACTTGTAGGATCGATTTCACCCAAGAGGGGGGGTGAATAGGGTGATAGTATAAATTATAAAATTAATTGCGGAAGCTTATAAAATAATTTCAACACAGATCACAGAACAATAGCAGCACAGATAATAACAGAATAATAAATGCAGAAATAGAACGACACAGAATTTACCCAGCTTCGGCAAAACCCTGCCTACGTGCTGCCCCCAAGGTTTCTACTAGAAATTAGATAGTCTCTCGCTTACACACGTAAACTCACGACACCCGCTATCGACTAAATCTAACTCTACGCTCAAAACCCTGCCACAACTCAGCCACTGAGTTGCGAATTCTCAAGCTACGCCACGTAGCTTGTCCCCTAGTCACACGACTAGAAAATTAAACGGTTTAAAAAAGAAAATACAAATTAAAAACAGTTTAAAATAAAATAACCCTATTTAAAATTTAAAACCCTTGAGAAAAAAAACAGGCCGGCCCCTTTTTTTATTTTAACAGTTCTCCTTTGCTCGTTCGTTTATACGAAGATGGCGGCCGTTCCTCTAACTCAATTAGGGCTTCGTTCCATGCGATCCAATTTAGGGTTTTCATGATTTCAAAGAGGCCGGCTTTGGTTGCTAGATCGAAAGGAAGATTTATCAATTGTTTGCTTCGTCGATCACTTGCTTCTCTGTTTTGCTCACGGATTTTAATGAAATTGATCGAGTTCGATTACAATTTCGGTAAGTACTTTTTCTTCTTTTGTTCTGTTGGTTTGATGCTTACTTGAACTCGATACCTCAAATTGCCGATGATGATTTTTAATTTATAGGAGTCGATCTCCTTGAATTACGTTCGTCTGAATTGTTCATTATCATGCTTTTGGCCATTCGATTAATTTTTAATGTAGATGATTTTTCCTTGACTAATTCATATGCGAATTATTCTTGTTATTTCTTGGTTGACTTGGTTTAAAATCGACGACTTTGAATTTATGTTTGATCATGGCTCCGTGAATTTCTCTGACTTGACTCGATGCCTTGAATTTGAGACGTTTGGTTATCACTGGTTTTGACTTGGTTACACGGCTATGTGAATCGCTTTATTGCCAAGGCTCTGACTTTGAATCGTGAATTCAACTTCTTTTACCTGATGACTTCGGCCATTTTGAAATTTTTAAACTGCTCTTCTGGATATTGTTCGAACTGTACACATGCTCGATTCTATTCAAAGTGTTGTTTACCTTGCTGCATATCACTGTACATGTTGTTGCTTCTTGTTACTGAGTTGTTTGTTGTGGATATTGTGGGATGCCATCTTCATGTACTTGATTTATGACTGCAGTGTCTTTTGGAGTTGTAGCTTGCACTGTGCACTGCATTCACGTCCTTGCTGTGTTGTCATCATGTTGGTTTGGTTGTGCACTTGCTTGTGTTTCACTGAGCTTTGGCATGTGGTCTTTGTTGTGTTCCCATGTTTCTGGTGCATTCATTAGTCTGTTTGCATAATCACTTGTTTCATTTATGTGCTTGTTGATATCTCTTGTGGTCTTGGTGTTAAATTCATCAAGTCACTTGTTTTATTCGTCTGGTTTCCATTGGTAACATTGTCGACTTATGTGGTCTTGATTCTTCACTTGACATATGTGCACTGACTATTCAGTGAGTAAATGTGGACTGTCTTGATGCACTTGGGGTCAGGTTATGTGTATGCAGTTTTGTAGTAGCTGTCTTGATCAACTTGATGTGTTATGCCTTCGACTTTGAATTATTTGCATATGGCTTGCATACTTTGATCCGTCCTGCTGTTTGCACACTGCTTCCATACTGTTGCACTTGTGTACTTCATATGCATACTGTTGAGTTTTACTTTCTGTTTCACTAGTATTAGTGATGTTGCAACTGGTTTGGGTCTGATTTTGTTTTAGCATACTTGGACATTTTTAAGTGCACCTGTGTTGAATCCAGTTTTAAAACTCGGGTTTGACCTTGTGTTGATGTCGAGACTTTATTTATATTGCACCTGAGTTGAACCCGTCTTTTTATTTGGATTTGACCTTGTGCTCACCTGTCCCTGTAGCATTATCAAGTGTATATCGGTGTGCACGGCCTTGTGGCATATACAGTGATACACTGTGTATGTCACAAGTTGTTCGTGTGTGATGAATTCAAATATAAATGATGACGAACAACCCAAATAACTGAGGCAAATAATATTTTTAAAAATTATATTTTATATTGCAAAAATATTTCTTTTTCAATTTTACCGCGTTAGTGAATATTTTTGCAGATTGCTCAGATGCTGGATTCTAACTGGAATGAAGTTGAAGATTAAATACGAATTGAGTAAATGAGTGATGTGTAGCGAGGTTAAATGAAATTGTGATGTATTTGTAATCAAAATTGTATACGTATAGTGAGAGCTTGAATTTGTACTATTCAAAATTGTAATAAATATTTGTTTGAATAAAATTTCTTTTTGAATTCAAATTCTGTGTTATTTAATCTTATTCGGCAAATATTTATTTAATCTATGAAAAATAAAATTGTACATTAACAAATACATTTAAACGAATGTATATATGTTTATTATCATCAAACAAAAATCATATAAGCGTATATTCAACAGGGGCTAGCCTCCCATTTATAGTTGTTAGAAGGCACTAGAACAGTTAAATTTAACCAGTCTGAAATAATAAAATCTGGGCCATTCCTGGCTTAAAATAACCCTAGCCAACTCAACCTTACCGGTAGACCGCTAGCGGTCGACCAATCCTAGGAAGGCCGTCGACTAATCCAAGTGTATTTGGAAACATTTTAATTCTACCGTTTTTATTTAATTCTATATTTATATTTAAGATTAACATTTATTTTAACGCTTACTTAATCCCTTAGATTTCTAATTAGTGTTAACATATTTTTAGTTTTCAAATTTTAAATTTAAATTCAATTCAAATTATTTTACATTTGAAAACTTCAAAAGTCAACAACTTTTTCGCTTGAGGCCCGCTTACAAAACTTTATATATGAAAATTGATCAGAAATTCACCACGAACGCATCGCCACAACTTCCATGGCCAAATTCTAGTTTTTACAAATTTTTTACTGTTAGCATTATTATTAATTAATTACCTTCCTATTAATTTTTACAGGGCGTTACATTCTCCCTCTTTAAAAGGATTTCGTCCCAAAAATCTCTAAGGAACGGATAACGTAACGTGCACTCAACATTCATGTTATACAACCAAGTTATCTGTACAATCATCTACTCAACCAAAAGTGGAATGTGATTATGTATGCAAACATACTATAAGTAAACTCAGTCCTAGTGTGAATGCAAGATCGTGACATATAGGCATGTATGCAAGCATCCTAAATATGCGTAAATTTTTACATAAATGTAAAGTATAATAGTAAAAAAATATGTCAACCATCTCCTACATCCAATCTAGCAACCATAAACCTATACTTTAAAGAGAAAACATTTATTAGAGAAAAGCTAATGAATAGAAGTCCTCATCTTCGCTTCAGTTTTCTATGTGCTTTCCGTCGGGTCATCTCCCTATTGTACTCGGACCAACCTAATTTCTTTGTTGTGAAGCTTTCCAGTTTCATGCTCCACTATGCATATGGTGGCACGAGGTGCTATTGGCTCCATCTCAATATCTACTAATCGATCAGCTCCACTATAACGGTAGTGTCGTGTATGCCTTTCCTCAAGTGCAAACATTAAAGATGTCATGGACTCTCGCCTGCTTATCCAGTAGTTCTACTCAATATGAAAGTTTTCCAATTTCTTTCTAAGAACAGGATGTGCCGGACAAACTCCTTGGTGCTAACTTCCCTAAATACCATACCTCGTAACATTCTTAAGAGGGGAAACCTTAACGATTATCATTACCCCTACCTTAAACTCCAATTCCTTCCTTCTCTTGTCCGGATAGGACTTCTGACGATCATGTGCGGCCTTCACTTGTTGTCCAATCATCTCTATCTTTTTCGAGGTCTCGTGAATCAAATCAGGTCCAAGTATAACTTTTTGGTGGTTTCCCACCGATAATTAGGCAATTTGCATGGTTTCGTGTATAATGCTTCAAAGGATGCCATACCAATCATCGCTTGGCGACTATTATTATATGCAAATTCTACTAAAGGTAATTTATGCTCCCAATGTTGTATAAAATCCATGTGCAAGCTCTAAGAAAGTCCTCCAAAATCCTATTCGCCCTTTTAGTCTGACCATTGGTCTGTGGATGGTAAGTAGTGGTCAGATTTTACGTGGTTCTTAAAGATGACCTTCTCCAATCGTTAGTGAATAAGGGGTCCCCATTATTGATAATGCTGATGGGATTCCATGAAGTCAAACTACCTTCTTAATATAAATTTGCGCTAGCGATGATGCGGTGTTATTACTTCTAATTGTAATAAAATGTGCGTTTTTAGTGAGCTTATCCACTATAACCCAAACAACTTCATTGCTTTTTTGACTTCTAGGTAATCCATCTACAAAGTTCATTGATATATGCTCCTACTTCTATGCTGGCACATCCAACGACAATAACAACCCTTTGGGGGTTCCTTGTTATACCTTTATACTTTGGCACGTCAAAGACTTCGAGAAAAGTTTCGTTGCCCTCTCTCTTATCCCTTCCCAATAGAAAATTTGCTTCATGTCCCTATACATCTTATCTCCTCCGGGGTGAATGGTCATCCTAGAATGGTGGCTCTCGGTTAGCACTTCCTCCAAAACATCGTCAACCTTTGGGACATAAAGGCGTCCATCTCTTCTCAAACATCCCATCTCATCAAAAGCATGCCTACCGCCATAGGGAAAATTCTCTCCTCCACCTAGCTTGCTCAAAATATCTGCTACCGCCGCATTCTTCTTCTACTCTTACCCGATGCGATCCATCAATGCTGGCTTAAATTCCATGGCTAGCAAATTTCCTAGAGTGGTTTTTATTGGCGGTTGGAAATTGAAATTCGAGGGGAACTCTAACTGCCTCTACTTATATATATAGCACCTTGAGAAGCATGCTTCGGGCTAAGAGCATCGACAACAACATTCCCTTCTCTAAGGGTATATTACACCTCAAAGTCATACATGATATAAACATCATCCATCTCTACTGCCTAAGATTCAAATCTTTTTGAAAAAATAGGTATTTGAGTGATTTGTGGTTGGTGAACAACTCAAACTTTTTTTCCAAAAGAAAGTGCCTCCACATCTTCAGGGAAAAATGATGGTCGCTAACTTTAAGTTGTGGGTTGGATATCTCTTCTCACGACCCTTCGATTATCTACTTGCATAAGCTACCACCCTTCCTACTTACATAAGAACAACTTCTAATCCTATACCACATGCATCAGTGTAAACAGTAAAAGGCTTCATCCTATCGGGAATAGTCAGTACTAACGCACTAGTCAACTGACATTCGGCTTCTCGAATACTTCCTTGCATTTCTCATCCCATGTAAAAACTAGATTCTTTGACTAAGTGAGTTATTGGGACAACTATATTCGCAAAGTCCTTGATGAATTTTCTATACTAACTCGCTAATCCAAGAAAAATCCTAACCTTTATGGAATTCTTCGGAATCTTCCAATCTTAAATAGCTTACACCTTAATGGGGCCTACAGACAATCCATTCGCGGAAAGGATGTATCGATCGTCAAATAGGATTTGGTATGACTATTGGGTCAGCGACTACTTGGGTTTTCGGACTCAAAGAGTTAACTACGTTTCTAGTAATAAACGTACGCGTCGCTCTCGATTCAAATAGGGTACGAATAATATGCCTAGAAATAATAGTTGTACCTTTCATTGAAGCTTGTCCTTGATCTCTTAGGGGAGGTCTACTCAAGATAGGAATATCTTCAACGGCATAAACCTGCCTACTATGTCCCTCCTTCACAAGCTTGGGACACCGATTCTTCGAGCGTCCCTCTTCATGGCAGTGATAGAACTTCTCCTTAAACTCCTCCCTTATCAAACTCAATTTACAATCCTTAGCAACATGTCCTTTCTTTTGGCATCTTTGATAGGTTACACCCTCCTTCTTGATCTTCCCCTTAGCCTTCTTATTCGCCCAAAATCCCACCTCTTAGCTCCACCTTTGTTCTGCGCTGGTCCTACCTTCTTCTTCTCTTTCTCCTTCTCCTCCAAGCCAACAGTATGAAGTAAAGCCATCTCAACTCACATCTCATAAGTGGCACTAGCGGGTACTTGGGTCAAAAGTAGCTCCCTAATGGGGATTTTGGGCGTTTAACCAACTTTATGGCCTTTTTCATGGGGTGTCAATTAAACTCATTTCAGACTTAGCTATTTTTATGAACCTACCGATATATTCCTTCAATGTGGAGTCTCCCTGCCTAAGTTATATAAACCTTTGCAACTGTAAAATCACCTCAGCCCTTGACATGAATCGCGACTTAAAGCGGTTTCTGAACTTAGCCCAAGTGATTCCTCCCTCGGCATTCTCCTCAAGTATAATAGTCTATTAATCTAAGGCCTCTCCTTTAAGATGTCATGTTGCCATTCTGAAAGTCCTCGTACATCTTAGGAAAGTCTATAAGGTGGGGTACTGCTTCAGCAGGTAGGACAATGGTTGTCGTTGGTGTAGCTTGTTGAGAAATGGGAACTTGCCATACATGCCTCAGGTCCTGCTTGAACCATTTTGGCATCACTCGGATAGTGGGTATCTCTTGGGTAGAGGGGTTCTCAGCCTTAGAGGAATGATTTTCAGCAATAATCAACCATCTTTAGGTTTGAAATTTTAGTTACAATTTCCTAAGATAGTATTATATGCCGAAACAAAGAATTTGCCTAATGTGTTTTCGTATGTTCAATTAAGTACATATATAATAGGGTTTTTGAAATTCTTTCAAAAATAACAAGTATGCACTCATATGTATACCTATACCCATTGATCAGGCAACTACGCTCTGATACCAAATGTAACAGCCCACCCAGAAACAGGCCTTACCCAGTAAAGGCCCATCGAACCTTAGACCTATTCCATAGTTAGTTATTAGTAGTAAGATTGATACAATGGTCAATACATGGAGCTATCTATTTATGCTATCAGAATCCCACAGCGAAAATCATGAAATATGACATCAAAAATAGCACCCATTTTATAGAAATTCAAATCTAAGAAAACATAACATAATATCTCAACTCCGAAATACACTATCTCGATATAATAACATCAAGTGAAATGGGTACATTAAAATACCAAAAAACATATAATAACATCAAGATGGTTTTGAATGCAAGGGATTTAAGTATTGATACCATTGAGAAACCATATAACTGTGAATGAGTTATAATGTAAATTGTTGGGTTGTTTGGATATGTGTTAGCAGAATAAATTCCCACTCGGCCATAAATTGTTTGTTTGTTTGTGTGGACACGTGTTAGCAGAATAAATCACCATTCTGCCTTGAATTATTAAATTGCTTGGACATCTGTTTAGCAGGACAGATCACCACCCTGCTATTATGTTATTTGGATATGTATAAGCTAGTTAGTTCATATTGACATGTTATTCCTTAATTTGGATATGAGTGTATTTACATATATGTTGATCTATGCAAATAACTGTTAAGTGAATTGAAATAGAAACTGAATGGTAACTTAAAATAGCACCATTGGGATTGCTAAGCCTCTTTTCGAATTACTAAAGTATGTTTTTGGATTAACTTTAATTATTTAATAAATTTAGGTTTAAAGGTTATGTATGATTTTCAAATTTTATTATTATTTTATAAAGTTATTTTTAAATAATATCTTGTTTTTAAAAAGGAATTTATTAAATAAAAGGTTTTACCTAAAGTGATTTACAAATGATATCTTAAAAATGATATTTTATAAGGAGATACTATAAAGGAAATACGAAGGAAGATTTTTAAATAGTTGCAAAAATAGAAAGAGATTTTATAAATCATTTTAGATATTTTTGAAAGAAGTTTTAAATCAAGTTTGAAAAATTATAAAGAGGTTCGAAATGTGAAGTGAACTTATAAAAGAATTTTTGTAAGGAATAAGTGAATGAGTTTTATAGTAAGTGATATATTGAAAGGCAATGGTTTCATCATTTAATATGGAATGTGAGAAGAAAGAATTTTTCAAATGTTTTTGGTAAATGTTTATATTGTTTTTCAAGTAAAAGGGATGTAAGTGTTTGGGAAAAGTGTTTTAGGAAAGATCATTTGATAAAGTTTTATAAAGTGATTTTACTAATTAAAGATTAATTAATAAATGCTTAGAGGATTCCATATGGAATTTAATCAATGTTTTATTGTTTGTTTATTTGACAGTTAAATAATAGACTATCAAACCTGGACCAAAATGTAACTTTGGAAATATCTAGGAGAAATACGAAAATTATATGTTACATTTACCGTCGGTGGTGCTATACTGTACGTATAAATTCGTTTCGTTCTTTTAGGATAAATGATAAGAAAATCCATCCACTAACGGTTAGGAAGTGAACTCCGTTCTTATCTTTTATCTGCTTGTTTCCTAAATAACCGGGGTTGAGTTTATCAGAAATTATTGAAAGTTGTTTCGAAGAGGCCGGGATCAGATCTGTTATTCGAAAACCACTTTGATCCAACTCAAACGTTTCGAACTGAAGACATCTTAAATAATATAGAATCGAAGATGGAGCATTGAAGTGCAAGGACTGCTTGCTACTAGTCTTGAAG
The DNA here is from genome assembly GCA_030765085.1 of Allium cepa. Taxonomy (NCBI): domain Eukaryota; kingdom Viridiplantae; phylum Streptophyta; class Magnoliopsida; order Asparagales; family Amaryllidaceae; genus Allium; species Allium cepa. The sequence continues at coordinate 1,053,231,090 of CM060941.1, forward strand.
GTGATTCCAAAATAAATGTAGTAGAAGTAGTGCATTCAGTTTGTCCTTATCCCGGATAACTTGTATAGATGAATGTTGGCACTGCATTACTGTCTGGAGGGTGGTGTTAGCAGTACAAGTGGGGGATTGCTATTCAAAAAGTAAAACGAAGCCTCAAGCCTCATCAACCGGAAAATGACTAAAACATGGAATGCAACAGTGCTAAGTGAGTCGCTTCCATTAAGGTATGTCGTTATCTTTCTAGATTACCATATTTCTTTGGATTTGGTTGTGCATGAGAGATCTAAATTAAGGTTGGTAGACCGGGATGATGACATATTCGGTACTATTAGTCAAGTGGTAGGCATGTTCTGTGTGGCAGGGTATAAGATGTTCTTGTCAGACCGGGTGCATTGTTCTTGAGATGTACCCAACAGAGGTAGTTCCTTACTTGGTCATAGTATGGAATTCATTCTCAAATACATGCCTTTATGGTTTTTATTGTAAGCCTAGTATGTTGGAATTTAATTAATGCAACAGTTTCAGCTAAGATTAATAAGTATTCGTACTTTAAATATTATTATAATATCAATGGATTTTCTATAAAAGTGTTTTGGTTATCATAAGATAAAACCTTTCGTGTTTATGTGTGGCATAGTCTTACGAGATACCTTTGATTTTTAAAAGGTTTTGAAATGTAATAATCAAGTTGTTTGAGTTTTCTCACGCCAGACCCATGTCTGACCCAGAGTTTTATTGTCTTTCCCTAAAACTCTTGGGCGCTCAAATTTTTATGAGCAGCCAAGTAGTTTAGGTTTTTCCACGGATGCATTTTGGAGGAGCTCGGAGCAGGAGGCTTCGTCGATAGCTAGTTACTATCTTATTTCCACGGTATACTATGTACTATATGATGTATAAGGACATGCTGTTACAAATGTCCTAGGTTAGAATTGTATTAGTGTAACTCTGATGTATTTTTTTGAAATGACTTTGTAAAGTACTATGTTGATTAATATATATTATTTCGTTGTGTTACGAGATTCTGTGATTGTTTAGTTTCTTTTATCTTCTATCTCATTTCTTTCCCCTAAAAATCTGTCTTTTCGGCACTTAGTTGTTCGGCATGTGAATACCGTGAATGTATTAATGTCGACTTCTAGGGTTCGAAAATGCAGGTCATTACACTTAGCTCGAATCCTCATGAGATATGATTTGGAGGCTCTCCTACTCATGTACATTGCATGTATGAAGTTTCGTGTCATTTGGTTAAGTATTGAGTGAGTTATGGATGGATCTCCTACAAACGGATGGATTGGATGATCCATGAAGACGGATGATCAAACGAACTCCAAACGAGTTGATATTCAGATAAGACACTCAATTATAGGACATGAAGACAACCAAACTAAGAAGACTCAAAAATTCACCAAGGATTCAAACAGGTATCGATCCGAGCCTATCGGATAGGTACCAATCTAAATATTTAGCTCACACCACCACCATACTTTTTGGGCTCCTTCTGTATGACGAATACAGGATCTTGGCAAAGCGGCCCTGACCCAAGTGCTCTCCAAATCCTATAAATATCATTGCATCTGCAACAGAAAAAGAATCTGTTATGATTTCTGCTGAAATCGTGCCATTGTTTTTTCACTCTTTTTCTCCCTCACAACAGTTATTAAAGGGCAACTGAGATCCGCCCATTTGTCTCTAAAAATAGTAGATTGATCTAACTTAGGAAAGGAAAATCATATTATAATCCAAACTGCTTTATAACAGCAATTGATCAATAAAAGCTATAAAATGGATGTTGGCTTCGTTAATAGCCGAACTACCATAAAAATCTCTTGTCTCTTTGCTTTTTTGGCGATTTACTATTGTTTTTTTCTATTTTATTTGCCTTGATAAACATGACTAGTGCTTTCACACTCAATCTAGAGCGTTGATCTATTTTTTGAGTTAATATGTATGTATATATGTATGTGTGTGTATATGCGTATGATGATTGCTTATGCTAAATGTTTAAATGTCAAAACTTCCAATTTATACAAGTCGAACTGCATACCATAATATACAAATCAGCTAATATCCTTAGCCCCACGAAAGACTTGTTAAGAAACTACCAACTTATTTAAATTAAAATAATAAAATCAGTACCAATAGAACCTACAATTCAAACCCTTTTACGCTCTATTCAACTTTTACCTAAAAATTAAAAAGGGATTCATATTTTAAATTATGAAAGTAGGCCGTGAAAACTACAAATAGGGGAATCCGTACTTTACACATTATTTTTCAACTTATTTTCTTTTTTAGACCCTTAATCACGTCAAGAGAAAAATGAGATGGAATAGAGCATAAAATATTCAAATTGCAATGGCTGCACAAGTTTTGCTATTTTAATATAGAATAACCGAGATCCTAATAACATAAGAATTGACATTTAGCTTTGGGAGAATTTTAGGGTTTTACTTTGGTGTTTTGTTGAGCAAAATTCCCCAATGCATATATCAAATCCAAGTTATAATATACAATTACTAAAATGAGAAAAACTAATATTTCTCCTCATAAATGATTTTCAGCTTTCTTTTGGATTTGATTACGCCTGCTTCTATTCTCTTTTCAAGATTCTTCCTTTTAAGTATACAGTAATTAAATTGTATACAAGTTAGATGCAAAATTTCAAGAATTGAAAAAGAATATAATTAGAAATTGAATATTGAATACCTAAAATTCCTTACCTAAAAGTCCCAAGAATTTCCAAGTCGCAGAAGAAATTGACAGAGCTTCGCTTACATTCCTGAATAATTTGTGGATAAAAGCGAGGGAGTTAGTCTTTTGTTTATAGTGGTTAGAAAGCACTAGAACCGTTAGATTTAAGTAGATTTAAAATAATAAAATCTGGTCTGTTCCTGGTCTAAAATAACCCTAGCTGCCCCAACCATACCGGTCGACCGCTCCTACCTAGATGGTCGACCGCTAGCGGTTGACCGACCTTATGAAGGTGGTTAACCGGTCTTAGTTATTTGGAAACGTTTTAATTCTGCCATTTTTATTTAATTCTATATTGATATTTAACGTTAACGTTTACTTTACTGTTTATTTAAACCCTAAGATTTCTAATTAATGTTAACATGTTTTTAAATTTCAAATTTCAAATTTAAATTTAATTTGAAAAACTTCAATTGCAATAACTTTTCCATTTGAGCTTCGATTACAATACTTTATATATTAAAATTGATCAGAAAATCGCAACAAACGCAACATCACACCTTTCATGGTTAAATTCTGAAATTTACAAAATTTACATTTTAGCCTTATCATTAATTAATTAATTTTTATGGCGTGCCCCTCTCGTACTTTAGAACAAAATACCACACTAGATCAGGATCGAGCAAGAGGAAACTCCATCAACTTCTACCTGCTCTGCCTCCAACAGGCAAAATCACCCAATTTCCTGTTGATTAGGACAACGCGCGTTTACATAGGTTGATTGATGTGATTCCATATACCATTGTTAGGTCACTGAACATTACTTCAAACAGGATAGAAGAAAAAGGAGTCTGCTTGGGGAATTCTTCCAACAGATTCAAAAGGAAAGAAGCAGAATATGACAATCCATCGAACACCTTCGTACATCAAGTCACCACAGTCGCTGACAATGATCAAGAGGCGGAGTTGACCAACCAAGATCACCAAAGGGCAGTGCTTGACCCATCGATCCCAGTCATCAAGACGGCAGCATCCATTTCCAGCTGAATCTCATGTGCAGGTGCACATGTGCATGTGTGTGCATGGGTTACCAGAGCCTTAAGTTTGGAACAGGTTCTATTTGGGTTTTTTGGCCAATTGTGGCCTGTTTAGTATATGTAATGAAATATAGCTGTTATATGGGATGTGTATAAATAGAAACAGTGAATCAAATTGTAAGGTGTCTTGAGACAAATTGAATAAGAATTTTCATTTCATTAATTGAAAGTCTGCTACATTTCTCTCAGCAATTCTCTTATATTTCACTTCTCTTACAATTTCTTAACTTAGTAAAACTCTGTTCATTCCTGCAACCCACTTCTTGTTTACACCTGAGTCTTCCTTCTCTTTCCACCATTAAACCCTGAATTGCAATCCATGATGACCAGAAACCGAAGTGCAAAACCTAGGCATAACAACCATAAGCGTAATTGTAAGGATTCAGAAGTTGCTTCCCCAAATTTTGGTCTGCCTGATGTTGCTGTTGAACATGGGGTTTGACACCGAACTCCGTCAGGATAACTTCTTTACCACTAATCTCCTCTTGTTAATTTTAACATGTTTCATTAATTGTTTGCAATCTCGCATGATGATAATTGTCTTACTTGATAGGGCATTTGAATACCTTTAAAAGGCCTTGAGTTGCCTTCACACCAGATGTGCCAGATTAATCCAGTGATAGAGATGGCTATGACATGGTTTTTTGTCTTAGATCTAACACACACTATAAAACTCAATCTAAAATTTCAAGTGCACTATTGCTAGCAAAACCATTCATCTGTAGTTTGTTCCTAATGAAATGCCGCATGCTTTTGGAATAAGGACATTGAGAGAATAAATGAATGAGGTCTTCGTTTTGTTGCTGACATAGACAACATTTCAGATTGACTGAACTGTTCCATTGATTCACTTTGTCTTTAGTATTCAGTTTGACATTGTACACATTGACATTTGTTGGGGCACAATCGCAGTCCTACATATACTTATACCGTTCAAAATCTGGTTGTTTCTTTCTTACACTTTGCCATGTAGATTTAAAAGAAAACTTTACATTTAAACCTGGAATCCCACACTAGTTGTATTTGTCTATATTATTATCGCTCTTTAAGCAGTTTATTTGATTACATACTTGGGTTGGCAAATAGGAGGAAAGGCACTCTCCATGCATTATCATGTATGAGAGAGGATACATTCCTGATAGGCCACCCACTATTGTCATAGCTCGCCGCTCCACTTTTTCCAGTAGAGAAGAGAAACCGTTCCAGCCATGGGCCAAACGACAAACTAGTGTCTACTCAGTTTGTTGTTTTCTTCCCAATTAAACCCTTACACATCTTTTTTGAATTGAGCAAAATTTTCAGAGTATTTGATGCATTATTATCAAATTGAACATTCCAAAGTTTTTGCCATTGCGGTATCTATTTTTCATCCAAACAGACCACAAACCGTCCCCTTGCAAAAAAATTCCAAGTTTAATACTAGTGGCATCTATGATTTTCTCTAAATTCCTGATCCATTATATGACTTTCTTTGCCATGAGAAATTAGCACAAATAGAGTTAATCTTGTTAATTGTGTCAAATGGAATTTGACAATTTCATCCAGAATGAGATCATTGGATATACGATAGATTTAATTAACTTGGCTCTACCACTAAATATATTTAGGAGTATATTATTCCGTTGCCTTTATTTATTTATTTATTTATTTAATCAATTAAAGGATCAAAATCTCTAGTCGTCAATTTATTATTGGACTGTAGAGTACCCAAATAAGTAACTGGATGACTACCTATTGGGTGGTTTTAAGAGTGTTGGCTATGATCTCCATGTTCTTTGCTCCTTTGCTAAGAATAACACTGGATTTTTGATCATTCATTTTGAGACCAGTATTATATTCCAACAGGGTCATGATATTATTGATTGCCTTGGCATTTCCAACAGACCTTTTAGCCAACACTAAAATATCATCTATGTATAACAAATTTGTAATCGCTGGTTCAGTTGGGTAGATTGCAGTAAAATAACCTCTGTGGTATTCTAATTCAAATAAGATAGGAAAGTACTCCATTGCTGTAGAAAATAAAATGGCGGAAATGGGATCACCTTGTCTCGGTCACGTTACTAGTAAAAACCCGTGTTGGGATCCATTAATTATAAAAACCCATTTTTGGATCCATTAATTAAAACTGAGAAAGTAAAAGAGGATATGCACTCTATAATTAAGTCAGCTAATAGTCTTGGAAATTTCATTTTTAACAGCATATGATGAATAAAATCCTTATTAATCTTATCATAAGCTTTGTGTAAATCAATTTCCAGGCATAAGTTATTGCTAGATTTCCTGTAAAAACTTCTGACCATTTCATAAGCCAATAAAGAGTTTTCAATTATTTCTCCGTAAGGAATAAATGCATTTGATTGACTGAGACTAGATTATTGATGTACACTTCATTCTGCTACACAACAGATTTGCTGAAATTTTATAGAGGACATTACAAAGAGAAATTGGTCTATAATCTGCCAAAATTTCAAGAGTGGGTTTCTTTGGGATAAGATAATTGAAGGCCATATTTTTCTATGCCCACCACTGCATCAAGTAAATCATTTTTGAGAAGTTACCAATGATTTTTTTTTTTTTTTTTTTTTTTTTTTTTTTTTTACATTTAAACCATTTGGTCCCGGTAACTATTTCCTTCAGTTTGGAACAGAGCTACTTCCTTTAAATCAAAGGGCTTTTAAAGAGAATTTTGTGGATTCTGTACCAAAATTGTCTTGCCATCTATCCCTGAAAACTGTTTTTTCACATTACCTGAATTGAAAATTTTTAAAATTATTAGGTAGCGTGATAAGCAAGTTGTTCTGATGTTGATATGAGATTTCCTTGACTATCCATGTAAAATTTCGCCTATTTGCCAAATTTGGAGAAGCCACTTCGGAGTGAATGAATTTGGCGGGTCAGTCTCCAAGAGTGCGCCACTTAAATTTAGGCTTCTTTTGTTAAAAATGGCTGAATACTTACTGATGGTTCATTTATGCTAAACGCTGAATGCTGAATAGAAAAGCTGAATGCTGAATATTTGAAATGTTGTTTGATTGTTTGCTGATTAAAATTTTGTTTTATTGTAATATATTTTTATTTGACAAATTTGCCCTTCATTGCTTATAATTTAAATACTTATGGTGTATATACATATAATAATTTATTAATAAATTAAAACAAAAAAATTATTTGCCTGTCTTGTAAAGTAATTAAAAAATACATTTTCCACTCATTTTATTAGCAAAACTAAAACAGTTACAATAAGTCAAAGAAGATATGCAATTTGATCATGTAAATTCGACATAAATGCTTGTGATTCGGATGAAAACACTTCGCTATGACTTGATGGAGCCTGTGGTAGTTGTTGATTATCATTTCCGTTGTTTGTTTCATTGGAAACAGTTCCAGTATCATCATCTTGTCTGCTTCCAAAAATAGCATATCATCGAGCGAAACACGACGTAGAAAATTGTGTATCGCCATGTATGCAATTCTTTGGCAACAAAATTTATACGAAGACATTTTAACTATAATAGGGAATCTTTTTTTAGTATCCCAAAACTTCGTTCAATGACATTTCTTAACCGAGCATATGCACGGTTGAATCTTTCTTTCTTAGTTGTAGCGGCGTTATTAAAAGACTAACTTATGGTGGATCGATTATACAAATGACAAGTATATAACTAAATTAACTATAGTGTAATGATTAGTAAAGAATGTAAATAAGATTAATCACACTGGGGTTTTTATACTGGTTCGGACCTCCCATCCTACGTTCAGTCCTGAAGCTTCTCTTCGGAATTTTCTTTCAACAAATAACCCTCGCTTTACCCAGAGGAACAGGTTTACAATAGCAGAGTTTCTTTGCCATCTATGTGTTCTCTATTACACGGATTTTGATTATATAGTACAATTGAACTTCTTAAATCTCTTGAATGATTGAATACAATATTGTTCGAGAGAATATAGAAGTGTATGATCTCAGATTTACAGATTGGATAGCAAGTAGATGATTAGAACAAGAGATGATTAAGATAGAAAGTCGAGTTGTATTTTGATCCTTCTTGATTCTTGTTTATATAGTTGTAGAGTGTTGCTTCTAGTAGTTGCATCTCTTCCTTTTCAGTCTAGAGTCGTTACTGTTCACTGGTGAAGAGTTGTGGAGGAGAGATGGAGTTGTGTCTTTTCGGAGATAACAGTTGTTATTTGAATTTTTTGACCCGAGCCTAGTTTCAGACGTCTGAATGTTGTTTTCAGACGTCTGGAACCTATTATTAATTTTAATCTAGTATCTACGTTCAGACGTCTGAAGTTCTGCATTCAGACATTTGAACCTATCAAGTGAGGTTTTTTTAGGTTCATTCTTGAGTGTTTGTTCCTTCGATCTTCGTGCAACTTTGTGGATGAATTTCTTTAATGCTTTAGTCATCGTCTTGTCAAAGTAGTGGCTTGTCTTGCTTTTGTATCTGTGTATGATATATATATATATATATATATATATATATATATGATTTTCATTGTATAGTTGTTATCATCGAAATTGTAAACTCAGGGTTCTGACATTCTCCCCCTTTTTGATGATGACAACTATACAATGTACTTAGATAATAATTACAGATGGATTCTCCCTCTAAATGTAATCTCCCCTATAGATGTGCATATCTATTTTTATCCCCCTTTGTCATTATCAAAAATAATTGAAGAACCATAATGCAAAGCCAAGTGTGATATACAGACATAATTACAACAGTAAAAAAAATTATGATTACATCTTGAAGCACAGCAAAATATTAATAGTGTCTTTCCAGTATTTTGAAAAGAAGTTAACTATAACAAAATATTAACTGTATGAGGTCAAGGTAGATCATCACCAGGGAGTCCAATTTCCCTTTGTCCTTATCGTCGGTCTTTGACGATGTGTGAGGAGATTGAAAAGGTGTGGACCAGTCAGAAGAAGGTTGACAGGCTTATTGAAGTGCTTGATCAAGTTTGGAAACCACTGAAGCAAAAGAATCTTCAACTTTAGAAAGCCTTGTGGTCAATGTGTGATCAAGCCTTGCTATTTGTTTACTAAGGAGAATTTTATTTCTGGATAGGAGCACTTGGCTTTGTAAAGTTAAGTGAGCAATATTGTCATTAGCATTAGGGCTGAGTTCATGCTTCTAAAATCTCCATATCAAAGTGATATTCAATCAAGGAAGGAGGTGGAGATGGTTGCCTTGGTAGTTCTGTATCACCTTCTTCTTATTGTTGTTCTTGTTGCTGTGTAGGAGTAGGAGGTTGATCTTGTGCATTTCTCCATTCTAGAAAAGTCATATAAGATGGTGGTTCCTCCGGCAAATGTATAAGGTTGAAAATTTTTGTTCCACTATATTTTGTAGGTAACTCCTCAAAAGCAGAAATGTATGATGGGATGTTTAGTGCTTTAAGGATTCACATAATATAAGCCAGGTAAATGATAGTCTGACGAGATCTATTCCAAAAACCTTTAAGTTCATCGAAAATGAACTGAGCTCAATTAATCGTAGTTCGACTAAAAAGAGCATATGAGCTTTGTGCTTAAGATTAGTAATTTGTTCATGGCTACCTAATCGCGGGATAATGGTATTTATAAGCATTCAGGTAAGAAACCTAGCACGTGACCTAACGAATTTGGACGAAAATTGAGGCATTTGATTCTCCCATAATTGATGAGTTATAATATCACCAGGTTTGAATCGCATATCCTCCATTTTAGATAATCTGTGACCCGTACAAGAGCATTCTAAAATTCGTCCAATTATAGTGGGGGTTAACTTGATTGTTGTCCCATATACACTCATCCATAACCACTATTCATCATTCTCAGTAATCCATATGGATGAACCATCCAGATTAGCATAAAAAAGGTATATAGCCAATTGATCGATAGAGATATCGTTGGCATCACAAGAAATAAGGGTTTTTAAGTTACCCTGCTCATAGATGTCATCCATATCGTATGAAGGAAACTTGATTAGGTTATAGTAGGGTTCGAGATGCATCTTCTTAATCTTCAAGTCTTCAAACCGTCTTATAGTTTTTGGATTGTGGAATAACCAATCTTTGATTTGATCAGTTACCATCAAGGGCTGAGAAGAGGATCCTTCTCCATGCTTCCTTTTCTTAATTCCTAATTTCTTGTTCGTGGTGACGTTAATTAGGCGAGAAATTCGATTATTAGATTTTGATAATGATAAATTTCGATTTGGAAATGAGCTGAAATAGGAAAAAGGAATTGATCGAGCAGAGATAGGGTTTTAAAAAACTATCGTTTCTAGCTCCAGATGTCTGAAATAGTGGATCAGACGTCTGAAGATGCTTAATGTAGAAATAGAGAGTAGAATCAGACGTTTGGAAATAGTACTCAGACGTCTGGAAAGTTTAAATACTAGACAAAGAGTAACTTCAGACGTTTGGAAAAGAGTTCAAATGTCTGGGAACATTTATTAGTAGTTTCAGATTCCTATTTCAGACGTCTAGAATTTTTTTCAGATGTCTGAAAAATCTCCAGATTATTTTTTTTGTTGATACTTTTGTGAAGAAAAAAAATGTATTTATTGAATAGAATATAATACAAACAAATATATATGTATATAATCGTCTTCAAACGTAATAGTTTATTTTTCCTGGTTCCATTCCTGACGATTCCATGAATTTGGTTCGTAGATGGGATGACCATAGTTGATTGGGGACCAGGAAGGAGCTTTGGGCGACGACGTCGACGGTTCGTCTCTAGGAGTTTCAACAAAGCGTGGAGATTTTTTATGTAAACACTTCTTTGTTGGAGAATGACTACATATAGCATATAGAGCCTTTTCCAGAAAGTTCAAATGTTTGATTGTTCCTTCCTGTCTATAGTATATTTCCTTTTGAGCATCCATCAGTGTGAATTGATAATGTGATATTTCATCAAGTTTTTCATGGATTGTAGGTGGGTTTTTCTCATTTGGCTTTCTTCAGTAGTGATGATAATCCCCATTGACTTTTTGGTAAGTCAGGAGAGGGTGGAAAATGAGGAGATGAAGGAGTACGAAGAGAAGGGATGGATACGTTTGAGAATGACGATCCAGAATTATATGAAGTTATTTCTTGAGATGACATTTTGATTTTTATATTTGATATATATTTTTCAAGAGAAACTTCTGAAAGTTATATTTATAACAATCCAAATATAAAAATAGGTAGCATTTTTATGGTCCAAAATTATGGTCTAAATTTTTAAGGTTTTTAATCAGCTAAAAACTTATGGATATAAGAAATTTTTCTTAGTTTAAAAGGTCATTAAGTGAACAAATGCCTAAGTCTCGTCGTAATTTTACAAAAGTTTGTTTGTTTAATGGTTTCGTAAAGATATCGGCTATTTGATTTTCAGTGTTAACATGTTCTAAAGTTATAGTTCCTTTTTCAACATTATCTCTTAAGAAATGATGTCTTATATCTATATGTTTAGTTCGAGAATGATTTACCGAATTTTTAGATAGATTGATTGCGCTAGTGTTATCATAATAAATAGAGGATTTTTCAATTATTTTTCCAAAATCTTTTAAGGTTTGTTGCATGTAAATTACTTGTGCATATGCTAATGCTGCTGAAATATATTCGGCTTCGCAGGTGGATAAAGAAACACAATTTTGTTTTTTACTAAACCATGAGACGAGAGATTGTCCAATGAAATGACACATTCCACTAGTACTTTTTCTATCCGTTTTGCATCCTCCAAAATCCACATCGCTATATGATACAAGTTCAAAGGAAGATCCATTCAGATAGAATAGTCCATAGTTTTTCGTGTTAGATAAATATCTCAAAATACGTTTAACGGCTCTTTGATGAGATTCTTTTGGTTTTTCATGAAAACGTGTGCAAAGACAAACACTCATCATTAAATCGGGTCGACTTGCAGTTAAATATAATAATGAACCAATCATACTCCTATATAAATGTTCTTCAAAATCTTTTCCGTTTTCATCTTTATCAAGTTGAACCGTTGTACTCATAGATGTAGATTTACTAGATGTTTTATCCATACCGAAACGTTTTAATAGTTCATTACAATATTTTCTTGATGTATAAAGATACCATTTTCTAGTTGCTTTATTTGCAATCCTAAAAAGAAATTTAATTCGCCCATGTGTGACATTTCAAATTCATTTTTCATTATATTAGAAAACTGTACACATAAATTTTCATTAATTGATCCAAATACGATATCATCGACATAAATTTGAACTATTAAAATATCATCATTTTCTCTTTTAATAAACAGAGTCGTGTCAATTTTACCAATTTGAAATCCTAATGAAATTAAATGATTTTTAAGCCTATCATACCATGCTCTAGGGGCTTGTTTTAACCCATATAATGCTTTATTTAATTTGAAAACACGATTTGGAAATTTTTCATGTTCAAATAATGGTGGTTGTTTGACATAAACATTTTCTTTGATAAAACCATTCAAAAATGCACTTTTGACATCCATTTGATATAATTTTAAATTGTTATGACAAGCAAAAACGAGTAGAGTTCGTATAGCTTCTAATCTAGCTACAGGTGCTAAAGTTTCATCGTAATCGATTTCTTCTTCTTGATTATACCCCTGTGCTACTAAACATGCTGTATTTCGAACTACATTTCCGGTTTCATCGGCTTTATTTTTAAACACCCATTTAGTGCAAATGACGGATTGATCTTCTAGTCTTGGAACGAGTTTCCAAACATTATTTCGTTCGAACTAATTTAATTCTTCTTGCATAGCTAAAATCCAAAAATCATCTTTAGTGGCTTCGTTATGGTTCTTTGGTTCAAAATTTGAAACGAATGCAACATGACCTATTTGATTTAGTTGATTTCGAGTTACTCTGGAATTTAAATCTCCAATAATGTTATATATGGGATGATTCTTTAAAATCCTAGGAGGTGAAACTAAAGTATTATTTTGATCAATAGCTTCATTATTATTGTGAAGTGTATTAGAAGAATCATTTAGATGTATTTCTTCTTTGTCATTAGTTTGTATAGTTACAAAATTTTCATCAAAAGAAACATGTAAACTTTCTTCTATAATATTTGTCCTTTTGTTATAAATTCTATAAGCTTTGCTAAGATCCGAATAGCCAACAAATATTCCTTCATGGGTCTTAGGATCAAATTTTCCTAGATTGTCTTTAGTATTTAATATGAAACATTTTGATCCAAATGTTCTAAAATATGATACCTTAGGTTTCTTACCAAAAAATATTTCATAACATGTGTTTTTTGTCATTGGTCGTAGCGTCACTCTATTCAAAACATAACAAGATGTAGCAATAGCTTCGACCCAAAAATGTTTTGGTAGATTACTACTGTTTAATATTGTTCTTGCATATTCTTGTAATGTTTGATTTTTTCGTTCAACTACACTGTTTTGTTGTGGTGTACGTGAAATTGAAAAATTATGATTAATTCCCTTTTTATTGCAAAAATTTGTAAAAAGTTCATTTTCGAATTCTCCTCCACGATCACTGCGAATATTTTTAACTTTCAAATTCATTTGATTTTTAATTCTTTTTGCAAAAAATTTAAACATACCACAGGTGTCACTTTTATATTTTAAAAACAAAGTCCGTGTATATCGTGAAAAATCATCAACAATCACAAAAACATACTTGTTTTGATTTATTGATCTTACTTGAGTAGGACCAAATAAATCTAAATGCAACAATTTTAATGGTTGTTTTATTGAAATATTATTTTTAGATTTAAAAGAACTGCTTTCTAATTTTCCAATTTGACATGCATCACACAAATTGTCTACTTCATAATTTATTTTTGGTAAACCTCTAACAAGTTCATGTTTTGATAATTTTATTTATATATTTGAAATCCATGTGACAAAATCGTTTATGCCATAGCCATGGATCATCAAGCTTAGCGGTCAAGCATAAATCCTAATTTTTTTATATTCATATTCAAATATAAATATTTTTATTTTGAAATCCTTCAAATAACAAATTTTTATTATTTTCAAATATATTGCATAGATTTTTCTCGAAATTTATTTGAAAACCTTTATCACATAGTTGACTAATGCTTAGTAAATTATGTTTTAAATTTACTACTAATAAAACATTAGAGATAATAGGAGAGTTAAAAATACCGATGTTTATGACTTCTCCAATTTCGATGACATATCCTTTTGAGTTGACTCCAAAGGTTACGGTGCATCCATCGATATATTTTATATTTGAGAGCATCTTGGCATTTTCGGTCATGTGTTTTGAACAGCCACTATCGAGTATCCATTTTTCCTTGCTTTTATTTTTGGGTACCTATAAAAAAAATTATTCAATTAGTACCCACTTCTTTTATTAGGGTCCTAAATCTTAGGAGAGGAGAGTAGCTATACCCAAGTGGATTTGGGTCCTTTAAAAACGTAATCATTGTTAAATACTACACTTGATAGAAAACTATCAATATGTTTTTGTCTAATTAACTTATTATTAGACTTTGGCATCCAATTTTTTATATTTTTAGATTTTACATGGTTACTTAACTTTGGTATCTTTTTGAAACTTTGATATAAGATACTTTGCTTTATAGTATTACCTTTTTTCTTATGTGAATTCTTTTCAAATTTTAATCCATTTTGATTACCAGAGGGTTTCGAAATTTTAATTAAATTATCAAGATCTTGTTTTCCTTTGTTAAACTTTGAAACATTGTTAGTAATTTTTCCTAGTTTTTCCTTTAATTCACAAATTTCATTTTTTGACATTTCTATACTACTTTTTAGTTCAATATTTTCCTTAATCAAATTATTATTCTCAAGTTTTAACCTATCTATTTCACTAAGTTGTGTATCATATTCGACAGACTTTTTGCATTTTTCTTGTGAAATCTCTAATTCTTCTTCTAAAATAACTTTTTCATCCTTTACTAATTCAATTTCTAGTTCTAATCAATTTATTTTGGATAGATGTTCATTATTCAATTTTTTGATTTGTCGAAACTTGTCATCAAGTTCAATGTTTAACTCTAATAATTCATTATAGCTAAGTTCAAGACATACCTCATCAGTGTTAGCCATAAAACATACATTTGCTTGTTCTCCATCGCTATCACTATCACTCTCAAAAGATGATGATGAATCAGAATCGTCCCAAGTTACTTTGTAAAGATCTTTTCTTCTTAAATTTCTCAAATTTGTTCTTTTTCTCATTGTTGAGTTTAGGGCAATCCTTTTTCATATGTCTGTATTGATCACATTCATAACACTTGATTTGAGATAGATTTGTTGTATTGGACTTCGCTTCTTTTTGGAATTTGATCATCTTTCTAAATTTCTTGAATTTGTTATAATTCTTGGCAACGAAGACTATCTCTTCTTCTTCCAAATCCGAGTCATCATTCTTTGCTTGAAATGCTATGTTCTTCTTTTCAACATTTTGTTCTTTTCTAGCCTGTAAGTTAGCTTCATAGGACATTAGATTTCCTATCAACTCTTCAACCTTGAGAATAGAGAGATCATTAGCTTCTTTAATAGCTAATACCTTCCTTTCCTAATCCGATGTTAAAGAGTTGAGTATTCGAGACACTAAATCAAAATCAGTAAACTTAACTCCTAATGCCATAAGATCATGTTGAATAATTTGAAATCTAGAATACATGTAAACAATAGTTTCATTTTGCTTCATTTTGAATGAAGAGAATTGGTTTTGCAAAATTGAAATCTTAGTTTGTTTGACCTTTGTCGTACCTTCGTGTGTAATTTGTAAGGTATGCCAAATGTCAAATGCAGTTGTGCATAACATGACACATGAAAATTCATTTTTATCTAGAGAGCAAAATAAAACGTTCATAACTTTAGCATTGTTTGATGCCAAGGTTTTTTGTGCATCAGTCCAATTATTCATAGCAGTGTCAGGTGCTTCATATTTATTTTGTGTAGCAGACCATATTTCTAAACCATTGGCTTCCATAAAAATACGCATATGAGTGGTCCAATATGCAAAGTTTGAGCCATTAAATAGTGGGGGACATGCGGTAGACTGACCTTCTTGAAAGATACTTGCCATATTAGTGATTCAAAAACTTGTTACAGTACTTTTAATCAAACCTTGCTTTGATACCAATTGAAAGAATAACTTATGGTGGATCGATTATACAAATGACATGTATATAACTAAATTAACTATAGTGTAATGGTTAGTTAAGAATGTAAATAAGAATAATCACACCAGGGTTTTTATATTGGTTCGGACCTCCCGCCCTACGTCTAGTCTCCAAGCTCCTCTTCGGAATTTCCTTTCAACAAATAACCCTCACTTTACCCGGAGGAACATGTTTACAATAGCAGAGTTTCTTTGTCAACTATGTGTTCTCTATTACACAAATTTTGACTATATAGTACAATTGAACTTTTTATATCTCTTGAATGATTGAATACAATATTGTTCGAGAGAATATAGAAGTGTACGATCTCAGATTTACAGATTGGATAGCAAGTAGATGATTAGAACAAGAGATGATTAAGATAGAAAGTTGAGTTGTATTTTGGTCCTTCTTGATTCTTGTTTATATAGTTGTAGAGTGTTGCTTCTAGTAGTTTCATCTCTTCCTTTTCAGTCTAGAGTCATTACTATTCATTGGTGAAGAGTTATGGAGGAGAGATGGAGTTGTGTCTTTTTGGAGATGACAATTGTTATTTGAATATTTTGCCCCGAGCCCAGTTTCAGACGTCTGAATGTTGTTTTTCGACATCTGGAACCTATTACTAATTTTAGTCCAGTATCTACGTTCAGACGTCTGAAGTTTTGCATTCAGACATCTAAACCTGTCAAGTGAGGTTTTTCTGGGTTCATTCTTGAGTGTTTGTTCCTTCGATTTTCGTGAAACTTTATAGATGAATTTCTTTAATGCTTTATTCATCGTCTTGTCAAAGTAGTGGTTTTTCTTGCTTTGTATCTATGCATGATGTGTGTGTATATATATATATATATATATATATGATTTCCATTGTATAGTTGTTATCATCGAAATTGTAAACTCAGGGTTCTAACAGTTATTTCTATAGCTTTTCAACCAATAGCATGTGTTGCGATAAGGAGATAAAAAGCCTCTCGTATTTGTATAAGCAGCATCACAAAGGTAGCACATATCTGTATTAAAATAAAAAGTTTAGTAAATATGTTGATATTATTAATATAACCGAAATATTTGAATTTACTTACAAAGAGGAGGAATTGGAAAATTATTCGTAGGGTTACAAATTATTCCATTGAGGACGCTGGAATCATGAGCTATTCCCTCCCATCCCGCCATTACATATATAAATTTTCATATTGATATTGCACATCTCCATGACATTTTGATAACAATTACCTTAACCCCTGCTTCGAAATGGAATTTGGTCATGGATTGGAATATTTGCATCTACTAAAGTACCATCTAATGCCCCAATCGCAGCCTTAAAAGGTCCTTGTCGAAGTTCAATATGAGATCGTATATTTTTGGTTGATTTATCGAACTCAGGTGGGACTATCATTTCTCGAGCAAAATCTCTCATGGTTGTCAAAACTTCATGAAAATACTTGCTAACCGTTTGACCTGAATATTGAAAATGATATCTTACAATACAGTTTCTACAATTATGACTTATGATGGTTAAGAACATTGCCATTTTCTCTTCAACATCTATATGCTTACTATCTCGAAGCCAGTTCTTTTCTCAAAAGTAGCAACATAACTTTATGAAGGATGATTTGTCCATTCTGAACTTATCATACATCACAACAGAAGAACCATTCATGAGCTTCTACATGTACTTTTTTCCAGAAAGTGATGAAGTTAAAACTTTTTCTCGACTATTTTTATGATTCTTTGTCTGAAGCAGTAGTAAAATTGACAACATTTCACTAGTAACCATTTTTTTGACATCATCCTATAATTTGAGAAAATAAAAGTTAGAATATTCATAATTATAATGCGTTATCTAAAAAAGGTATTACTACTTGAATTAAGTACACACATCAGTGAAGACTAGAAAAATAATGAATGCACATATCAGTTACCAAATTAAGTGTAGATACTTATAACATGTTATTTGATTACACATAACTATTGTAGTTTGTCAAATTTTTTATTAAAGAAACTAAACCTAGCAACACCATCTTGTTCCCATTTATTATCAAACATCATATCTTATTGCATACCTAATACATAAGTCAAGAACTCAATTCTGTTAACTATACCATCTTCGCCCATGAATGCTATCCTCAGTTCTGTTTTCTCACAAAATAACACTTTCTCTTTTGTATAATTTTGCTAAGACAAAATGCTCATGTCCTTCAATCCTTTTCAAGCAATAATTACATCATTTAGTGAAGGTCCCATATGAGCCTCCTCCTTGTTAATTTGTTCTTTTAGAACACCAACTAGTTCTTCAATATGTTTCTCTATCGGTTCACCATCTGAACTTTTACGCTTGGAAGGACCATTATCTCCAAATTCTCCATTAAAAGGACTATCATGCTCTCCATTAATAGCAATCCCATCAAAAAAATCATCATCCACATAAGCAAGCATTTGAGTTTCTTCTACTTCTGCGTTAGTTGATGTTGGTACACCATCATCCACTTAGGTGTTATCCACATTAGGGGGTGGTCCTGTTGATGCAGACGACCATGCATTTTCTCCTTTTGCAAGTGTAGTTTCAAAAATCACCTTTAATATATCAATGTTCTCTAAAGGATTATTTCGAAATTTTTGAGCTTTAGGATGTTGCTGTGTATTGAAAGTGCATATGATAAATCAATATACAAATATAATAATATTAATTAAATTGTTGTTGCTAATTATTTCAAGAATATGTGATGGACTTGCCTGAATGACCTCATTCCATTTTTCAAGGGGCCAAAGTATGGTATTCGTCACAACAATAAATCCATGTCCAGATAATCCAATCATTTTTGTCCAAAGCGCATAATCATTTCTCAAATAAGTATGATGATTTTTAAATTGTTTATGTTCGTAGTTGACACTCCACTTTGCATTAAATTGTTTTTCCAATCTTTTCCACGAATCTAAAGTAAGAGAGGCTCTTTTATGCCCATGATTGTTAACCTCTCTCACACATAGCTCGAGGAAGTGTTTTTCCATTTGGGGATTTTCAGAAAAAGTAGCCCTACTCTTGGAAGCTGCTTTTGGAATTTCACTTTCCATATATTTACATTTACAGTTTCCATGTGATGACATTCCTACACGTTTTTCATATTTTAATAAAAATTATTATATATCTTCTTAACACATATTATTTCTTAGCAAAAAAGCAATAAAAAGGAATGAATAGTAATGAATCTTTCTGGTAATTAACCAAATGTCCTGTTAAAATGATGATGAAGAGTTGAGTTATATAAGTTAATCAGCTGGAATGATGAATCATAGTTCGTTAAAGTAAAGGATGACAATTTTTTTTGCATTATTTGACATAGAAATAAAAATATTCAAGTAAATGCAGTTAGCAAATTGGTGTTAGAACTGACATATATTTTATAATGTGCTACTATTGGCACCAAAGACAATGCTTCTAGCTAGCACTAAAATTTTATCTATCAATTAACAAAATTAATGTATAAATGAATAACAGTTATATATTACAAAATTAATTATAGAATTATCTAATTAAAAATCAAAATGTTTTCTTTACAACAAATAAGTAATTTTCGACCTTTCTTTAAATAACTTAATATTCACTAATAGTACTACAAAATTCATAATTTTCTTTTGAAACTCAAAAAAAGTTTGTAAACAAAATATAATACATAATTTTTATTCCATAATAATTAACAAATGATTTCCATTTAAAAA
Organism: Allium cepa; assembly: GCA_030765085.1. Taxonomy (NCBI): domain Eukaryota; kingdom Viridiplantae; phylum Streptophyta; class Magnoliopsida; order Asparagales; family Amaryllidaceae; genus Allium; species Allium cepa. The sequence continues at coordinate 1,053,250,724 of CM060941.1, forward strand.
CAATTATAAAACTTCCAAATTAATTTGATTTATTCTTAATCACACAAATATATTAACAAAAACTATGTTGTATATGTGTTTAATTTCACGCTTCCATATTAACATATTAACATAAACTACAAGGTTGAAAAATAAATAAAGTGGCAGCAACAACATTGTTAATATAATAAAGCTTAACCATGCAAAAGACACAACACATATATGTCAATCTTTCACTCATACATATTTAATAATACATCCATCACTTAAACACTTCACCCCCCACACACAGTCAGTATGCTAACTAATACATGAAAATATGAAACAATTAACAATGATGGTGGAAAGAGTCAATCAGTGCCATGTACGCACTAAAAATATATGTTAGATGAAGAATCTATATTTGCATTGAAACATATTTTTTTCTAATAGAAGTTAGGCTTCAATCGGCGGAAATAATACAAGTAACCATATATCATAATAAAACAAAATGAAAATTGTCAGACTCCTATATTGTATAAGCAGTACAATGCATATGACCTAATTTAGTACTTGATATTGAATAACTACAGTGGTGGCAGTGTTGTGCTAGTAAAGGCAATAGTGGAATATGTAATTTATGAACAAACATAGTTAAAACTTACCTCGAAGTATGAGCTGAAGTCCACAAATTTGCTGCTGTTGTGTAATAATAAAAAGATGATATGTGCTGTTATTTATAAAGAAGCAGGATAACTCTGTAACTTAACTGTTGTTTTGAATCAGAAATTCAAAAAGCAAAAAATATCTGCTTATGGCTGTTCAGCCATTTTAAACAATTCTTGCTGAGTGAATATGTTAGCAAACGGCAACAAAACACTGATTGGATTCAGTCATTTCTTTCCAGCAGCTAAATAAGCACTTTTTGGAAAAAAAACAAACGATGCCTTAATTCCCTGCATGTTTTCAGTAGCAGTTTGTTGCATTAATATATGTAAAGAATTGTAATTTTCCTTATACTTCTGAGTGATGCCCTCCTTTTGGTAATTGTTAATCAGTTTAGTGTATATTTCATCATTTTGTTGGGTATTATGCTCTTTACTGATTATCAGGAATCCCTTTATGCCACACTTTTAAGGCTTGTTTACATGCTTTTAATTTGGACATAAGTTTATACAAAGGGCTGCCATTGACCTTATTCATCAAATAATTTTTTACTACACTCTATACTCATGATATAAACAGCATGAGTTTTTGAATTTGAAACGGGTATTTTGGTAGCAAGTAGTAGTAGAAAATTTTATCATTATTGGGGCATGGTCACTAAATGAGTGATTTGCAAAGTGTACCCCAAATAACCCTAAATATTGGAAAAACGTTGTGCCATTGGCAATTAACAAAATCTCTATCTATTTTACTATGTATAGAAAAATTATTATCTCCCTTCCAAGAGCAAAAGTTACCTGAAAACTATGGTTTATATAGATTTGCATTAGTTATACACTTTAGAAAGTCATCATCAATTTCACTAGCACAAATCCCTTCATAAATTTTGTCCCTACTATATAAAATAGCATGGAAATCTCCAAGGACAATCCATAGGAGTTTAATATATTCTACCTGAGAGGATATGCAATTCCATAAGGGTAATCGTTTTTCAGGTGAGTTGTATGCATACATTCCAGACCAGTAATTAACAATTTGAGGTTCATATCACTTTCTAGGGGAAGTAGTAGCCCCATTTACTTTTGGAATTTTTGGTTTTATACCTTTATTTTAAATTTGGCTAATCGGAGAATTCCATACGGGGATTTCCATGGTGTTTTCCTGGGTGGTTGCAAATTGAAAGAGAGCATCCTTCTCTCTTGACTTCTTGGAGGATCTGGTTCCGGCAATGGGAAACCAATATTCGACGCTATTCGACTAATGCTCTCTTTCGTCCAATAGTCAAGAGGTAGATTAGGTAAATGTATCCATGTGGGAATCCTCACCATCATGAGTTTAGAGTCAAAAAAATATGGACCCCTTCCATGATTCTTTCACAATCCTCTTTTAACTTTATTACATAAAACTCATTCTCCTTAGAGTAAATAACAAACTCACCAGTTGGTTTCCATACTCTCTAGATATATGACTTAAAAGAATGGATAGTGTGGGTTAGATCCTACCAATAAATTACAAGTGCATTATCCCATTGCTTTTTTGCTTTCTCGACTACTTCTAGCTTCATCTTTGCATGGTCCATTTTGTTTTTCTCCGGTGGTATGAAATACTAAAGTGGAACTTATATAGGAATTTTGTCCTCTAGCATATATATCCATGCTTTACCCATTGCTCCCTGATTGACCGCTGCACCTTTTTGCTAAGCCTTAGGTACGCATATAGATCTAGGCATGCTATTCTCCGGCAATGACTGATTTTTGAGAGGTGCCTCTCCTTTGCCACTTACTCCTTCATTATTTGGAAAAAACTAAACGCTATCTCATCGAGGACTATCCTTATTCAACGTTTACTATACTGCATTTGTTAGGAATTCACATTCATATTTGACTTTATATTTATTATAAACTAATTTAGAATAATTGTATGAATATCGATACATAATATATATGAATAACCGTTGTGATTTATAGTGTAACGGGAAAAATAATATCAAGAATATCTCCTCAATATATCTGATGGGCTTTCTAAAGAAAATGATTATATATTTATACACAAATGGGCTTTCTAAAGAAAATGATTATATATATACAAATATATGTATGTACATGTATATGTATATCAATTTTATTTTTGGCCATTAATAATTTTTTATTTTTTTCAATATTTTTTTTTATTTGCGATAAAATCATATAGATAGTAATATATGTTTTAAAATTATATTGTATACAAAATACATTGGTGATGTATGTGCGCACACGCGCATTACAAGACATATATGCATTAAAATTTTGAAATTTAAACTTAAATTGACTAATTCCACTATATGAAATACATATGTAAACTTTTTTTATCATTCAAACCGAAGGGAAATTTATTATATAAATACATATAAACCATTTTTGTGTGTGTATATATGTGTTTGTGTGTGTGTATTGGTCATGAGAAAACACCATAAGATTTTTTGTGAATATATATACATAAGTATTATAATATGTATAATTAAATACGTGTAAGTTCATTTATATAGATATGATCATTAATTTGATTTTGAAAGTAATTTTTATTTTTTACTCGAAAATGAGAACATGATATACGTACACATGTATTAGTGAATGACTACTAGCTCAAGTGATAAGTGATATTGTTATCCACATAATTTCAATCTCGAAGAAAACACAACAAGTGGCGATGTCATAAAGAAGCCGATGCCACCAAGCCGATGCCGCCAAGCCAACAATGCCACGTCTAACCAATAAAGTGTCATCTATGTCGTACCCCATGCAACATCACTACTCAGTCATGTCGCTTCTCATACAATTGTCGCACTCTGCTCATGCCGTGTTCTATCGAGGCTGCATGGATTTCACACCACCCATTGTCGAAGTCATACTATGACGGATACAATACTATATCAACGTCATACCTATTTGGTGCCGCTACTCTTTAACACTACATGCAAACAAGTCGAGGGGATATCACACTTAATCAGTATTGCCTCCAATTAGTGTAATTTCTTATCAACGTCAAGGAGCAGCGTTACCGCTTACCATTTGTGCCGACTTTCACTGATACTATTTCCTTAATTCGGCTATTGATCATTGTCGCCCCTAATAAGTATTACTTCATGTTGATGTCGCTTTTCGACTACATTGCTTATATTGGTGTTGCTTCCTATCAAAGCCATTGTTGTATGCTATTAAAGCCAGCTTGTTGCCAAAACTACCCCAAGTGGTACAACCCAGAATCAATGGCGACGTTATTGCATTTCATCAATATTAAAGAGACGCCGCACATCTGAGTATGCAATATTGACGACGAGACTCATCGGCATTTGCTAAAATCATCAAAGCCGACATCATGCAAGATGATGCTACCTTTGTTGACACCGATTCATGTTGATTGCTTCCTTTATTAGAGCAGTGTCAAAGTTCAACTGAATGCCAAAGCATGTCGAAAATCATATCTAATTGAGGCTCAACGCCGCACATTAGTGTCGTTGAAAGTTAAGATTGTTGATGCCAAGTAGCAATACAAGCCGCATTCCTACTCCTACAAATACGAACCTAATGGAAAGTTGAAGGGAGTGATCGTTTCTTCTCTTAACTCTAAAATAAAGGCATTGTAACCCTGAACTGAATTGGAAAAATTATCAATTGATTGTAGATCTTATAATTTTATGACAAGGAACATGGACAATTTCGAATATAACCTATTAGACTATGAACGATGATAAGCATAGCCTATTTTTTCCTATGGATAACATTGTACATGACTTAATTTGACTATTAACGAGAATACGCACTTTCATTACTGACAAGGACATGCATAATTACTACTTCGCCTGTGGATATTGGACTTGGAACATGAGAACCAAATCACCTAGCCTATTAACATGCTTAATGGACTATTGTACGTATTTGTTACTTGTGTTCTCTATCTCGTTTGGATATATGGCATGAGCCTTTGAGTATTTTATTCCAAAAGCCACATTAATTCCTAAACATGCACTCCAAGTGATCTTAAGGACTCTTGAATATTTTATTTCGAGTGACCTTAAGAGATCTCAAATATCATATTCCAAATATCCAAACTTCGAATATTTAACATCAAAGGCTCCATGGCATTATATATCCATTCTTTGATGACTTCACCATGCATTTGACCTCGAATGATGAACTCGTCCTTGGTGACATTCTTTGGTTATTGCCAGTTAAGCCACGCTTAATTGTAATTTTATCAAGGGTCAGTTTATCACAATAAGCATCATGGGTGTTATGCTAACATTTTCTTTAACATTTTGGCGCTAGTTGAAGGGCCTCAAGCTAATGAATCAAATTGTTATTTTAGGAAAATGAGATCAAGATGACTTATCGATTTAAATAAAAAGGTTATACAAACAACAACATTAGAAGTGAATGTAATTCCCAACTTCAACTTGGGAAATGCAGAGCTCGGACGACCATTAGAACTGGCATAATCTACCAACAATGAAGTTAAGATTAAAAGCTTAGAGTAACAAATGTTAATGATGAAAGAAATTTTGGAAGGAATACTTGCTTAGAAATCCTCTAAAACTACCAGACCCATGGAGGGAGATGAAGAAAAATCTCCAAGGACGGGTTTAAATGCCTCTTTGCTTAGAAACAAAAGCAAAGGAAAACTTATCCTAACTCCGCAAAAGAGAATAGGTGACCAATAGGCTAAAGAAAACTATCAGGGAAGGTTAGAAGACAAGTCCCACGAACAACCTGGAAGCTCAACCTCAAAAGGGTACAAACCTGAAAAGAATAACTACCATAGTGATGAGGCCTACCTGGGAGACATGGCCAAAAAAATAGTAAAGGATACCCTTAATCTCAAAGGAAAGAGAATTCTAAACGACGGGGTCAATGATAATCATCGAGAAGCTACCTTCACCGGTGAAATCATGTCCAAAAAAATTCCTTCTCATGTCATGATCTCATCCATCTGATATAATGGAATAACTGATCAAGATGATCACTTATTGGCTTTCGAAAAGTCATATGGACTTATACAACACATTTGAAGCTATGCATTGCAGACTTGTCCTAATTACTTTTGAGGGAGCAGCAGCTACATCGTACCGACAATACTAAGAGAGGACTACGAATGAATAAAAAACTTAGTCGATTTCTTGGTATCAATCAAAAAGTTTTTTCATGTAAAAAAAGGGCATTTTTTATTTTTCTCATTCTTTAAACTTTTCAAGGCCTTCGTCTATTCATGGAAATAATTCTCTTATGAATTCTTAGCATAGTTCTGTATCTGCAAAGATCCTATTATCGACTACACCATGGTAGTTAATACCAAACAGAGACCGGGGGAGTTATTTGGCGATTATCTTAAAAGTTTCAATATAGAGTCCCTGAAGACAAAATATATGATCAATAGGGATAAGCTGGTGGCAATACATTTAGGGCTGATTGAATAAACCCGTTTTGGTGAGAACTCAATATACATGGATGTAAGTATTTGTAAGATTTTCATTTTTAAGATGATAAATTCATCCGCATGGACGAATTGTATCATACTAGATAAAAGATCCAAGCCAAAAAAGAACTAGGGAAAAATAGCGACAACCACAACCATAAAAAGCCTAGATGGAAAGAAACCCCAAATACTAACTATATTATTTTAAACAAGTCAATATCCTACATATACGCTACGATGAAATAAAGTGACATTTCCTGATTTCTTACAAATCTAAAGCTAATCATAAACCAAGGAAGGGGGAGACTACTGCGCTTATCATAAAACGAACGGGCATAAAATAGATGGGTGCCGAGTACTGGAGGCATAATTCAACGTATGATCTGTTTTGGATGTCTGAAGGAAATTGTTAAGAATAATGAGAAAGCTGAAAATGGCAATCAAAGACTATCAAACATCGTTGCAAATCTGGTGGAAAGTGATATTCAACCAAATTTCATTCCACCTCTCAATAGAATTGACGTTATCCATGGAGGCCCCCACCTAGTTGGAAATAGCAAAGGAGCTAAAAATCGTTGTGTTAAGGAAGCGAAAGAAGGGATTTTCTCTATTCAAGAGGAGCCGCTGCTCAAGATTTTAAGATTTTATTCTCATATGTATAATTTGACCATCACTCCACAAGTGTTAAGAGAGGTCCGCCACCCACATGATGACCCACTTATGATTACTGCATAAATTAGACTTTCTATGGTTACAAAATTTTTGGTGGATAACGGAAGTGCTGTCAACATAATTTTCAAACATGCATTTGACCGAATGGGGATTGCGGAAGAAATACTTGAGCCTAGTTTTGAACCTACTTTTGGATTCAGTCATAAGGGGTCAACTCCTTTTGGCATATAAGACTTCTCATGCAAATGGGAGTCCCACCGCGTTCTTGGATTTTTGAGATTCTCTTTATCATCATAGATCAACCTTCGTATTATAATGCCTTTTTAGAAAACCAGCTTTGGACAAAGTTGATGCTTTTGTTTCGCTTAAGTATCAGATGGTGAAGTTTCCAACCAAAAATCGATGGAGGACCATAAGGGGAGAACAATTTAGTGCTCTTGATGTGTACTATGCACTATTGAGTAATACAAGCAAGACTATTCTTCTTGTTATGATTTGGAAGAAAATGAATTAACTAGAATTGATACTAAAAAGCCTTTGGTTGATGATTCCTCAAACTCATCACCCAAAGCAAAAACAAAGCCTAAACTTGTATTCAGCCAAATTTGACTTCTCCGTAAAGAAAAGAAAACGGAAGGAAGCAAACCTGGCAGAAGACGAAATAGAAAGTGAGGAAACTGTCATTGAACTAGAATTAGAAATGAACAAGAGAGAATGAACCCCATAGAAGACCTTGAGTAAATATGCTTAGAATTAGCCAATAAAACGAAGACAGTTAAAATTGAAAAAGAGCTAGATAGCAACTTCAAAGGAGAGTCGATTCAGTTCCTCCAATCTAGCAAACATGTATTCATCTGGACCCACTCAGATATGGTTAGAATAGATTCGACCATCGTGTGCCATGCTTTGAATATATACTCAAATGTTACACCAATCCAGCAGAAGAAAAGACAGTTCGATAAAGTTTGATCCAATATTTAAAAAAAAGAAGTCAAAAAATTGCTTGCAAATGGATTTATTAGAGAGGTGTTTTATCCAAAGTGGTTAACAAATCTAGTTCTAGACAAGAAATCCAACTGGAAGTGGAGAACGCGTGTTAATCACACCGATTTCAATAAAGCATGCCCAAAGGACTATTATCGTCTCCTAAGGATAAATCACTTAGTCAATGCAATGAGCGGACACCAACCTTAATCTTTCATGGACGCGTATTCTGCATGCAGTCAACTTTCGATGTTCAAAGTAGATGAGGAACACACAATTTTATAATAGATTGCGGAACATATTGCTATAAAGTAATGCCATTTGGATTGAAGAATGCTGAAGCAACATACCAGAGATTGGTGAATCGTATGTTCAGAGAACAAATTGACCAAAACATGGAAATGTACGTGGATGATATGTTGGTCAAGTACCAAGAGAGAGGCAGTAATCTAAAAGACCTAGTGGAAATGTTTGATGTATTATGAAGATATCAGATGAAGCTTAAGCCATAAAAGTGTTCTTTTAGAGTTTAGTCTGGAAAATTCTTGGGATATATCACCAGTGCAAGAGGAATCGAAGCTAATGCTGACCAAATTCAAGCTATTAGAGATATGACAGAACCTAAGACAAGCAATGATGTAATAATTCTAAATGGAAGAGTGGCAGCATTAAACAGATTCATTTCCAAGGCTACTGACAAGTGCATTCCATTTTTCAATGTGATTAAGAAGAAGAAAAACTTCGAATGGAGTGAAAACTTTCAGAACGCTTTTAAGGAGCTAAAAGATCATTCGGAAAATCCACAAATTCTCTCTAGCCTTGTGAATGAGGAAAACCTTTATCTCTATATGGCCATTTCTAAACATGCAATTAGCTCGGTGCTAATAAGAGAAGAGAAAGGAATTCAGTTTCTAGTATATTATACTAGTAGAAGACTCAAAGATGTAGAAACTGGATATCCAGTTATAGAGAAATTGGCATATGGTTTGATGCTAAGCGTGCGAAAATTGAGTATTTTCAAGCACAAAGTCCTAACTAATTTCCTACTCAATCAGGTTTTTAGTGCCGAAAACTTCAAGATGATTAGTTAAATCGGGAATAGTGCTTAGCCAAATGATATCGAATTCCTACCATGGGTATCAATTAAAAGACAAGCTCTACCCGATTTTGTCAACTAATGCACATGATTCATTAATGAGCAATCAGAAAAGAAAAAAGATCTAAAACCTCAGTGGCAACTATTCGTGGACGGAGCCTCAAATGAACAAGAAGTCGGGGCCGAATATGTGATCATAAACCCCGATGGACATCGCCTTCATTATGCAATAAAGTTAGGATTTCCAATCACTAACAATGTGGTGGAATATGAATCTATGATAGTAGGACTTACCCTAGCCCTCCAATTGAAAATCCCTAAAATCGAGATTTTTAGCAATTCACAGTTGATGGTAAATTAGCTAAACTAAAAATATCGGACAAAGGATGCTAAACCAACTCTATATGTCAGAAAGATATTGAAAAGGTTAACCCATTTTGAAGATTTCTCAATGCACCAACTGCCAAGAGGCAAGAACTCCCAAGCGGATTCTTAAAGTTGGCCAGCTCACGAGGAGCACTAGAAGCCCGCATCATGCTGGTAGGCTACCAAGAGAATCCTATTATATAAGAGAGAAGCTCCAATCTTGAAAACGAATTCTTGGTGTTGTCTAGGTCTTAAGCCTTAACACATAAGGAGAAAAAAGATGAAACTGAGATTCTTCAAGAAACCTCCTCATACGAAAGCTAACAATCAATATGAGAAAAAGATGATGATGCCTATCGTCGAATATATAATAAAAAAAACTGCTAACAGATAAAAAGGAGGCAAGGAGAATAAAACGTCAAGCTCCAACTTTTATCATGACAAACGTGATACTTTATAAAAATGGATATTCGCTCCCTTACTTAAGATGCGTTGATCTAGAAGCAGAAGCAAGATTACTAAGGGAAGCTCATGAAGGATTCCATGAAGACCATTCCAGTGGTATGAAAGTGACAAAGAAAGTTATGAGACAAAGTTTCTATTGGCCTCAAATGACTAGTCAAGCCATTGATTATGTAAGAAGATGTGAAAAATGTCAACATTTCTCTAAGACCCACGTCTATCGTCAAGCAATTTGACTTCTATCTGAAGCCCATGGCCTTTTGATGTATGAGGAATTGACCTAATCGTGCCACTGCCATTATCCAAAGGAAGAACTAAATACACAATAGTAGCCATTGAATACTTCACAAAGTGGGTAGAAGTTGAACCGCTTTTGAATTTCACATCAGGAAAAGTTCTCAAGTTCATAATTAAAAATATCATTAGCAGATTCATAATTCCATACAAATAATATTTGACAATGGAATTCAATTTGAAAGTGAAGAATTCATCCATTCTATAATAATAATGGAATCATCAAAACCTTTTCATCTATAGCTCATCCCAAAGCAAACTAAGCTGTTGAAGCAGCCAATAAAGCTCTTAAACCATCCTAAAGTAGCGGTTGGACAAAGAAAAACGAAATTTGGTAGAGGAACTACCTCTCATTCTATGGGCATATAAAACCTTTACTAAAAATGCAACAGGACATACCTCATATTCCCTAATATATGGATGTGAAACCTCCCAATCGAGGTTGAAGTACCTTCTCATTAAAGGATGCATATGCTTTTAATCCAAATCAAGAATTAAAGAAAGAATCCCTGGACCTGATCAATGAATTAAGAGGTGAAGCGACCATACGAACGATTGAATATCAACAAAGAATGTCCAAGTACTATAACTCTAGAGTAAAAAGAAGATCATTTCAAAAAAGATATTTAGTACTCCGAAAATGGAAAATACTAAGAACCCAACGGATGGACTACTTGGGTCAAATTGGGAAGGGCCCTTAATCATACACAAAGTAATCATGCCTCCGGCCTATAAACTATGCCGACATAATGTCAATGTAATAGCAAGAATATGGGATGGTGAACATTTGCGACTGATTTTTCCAATAGTAGATGAATAAATAGGTTGAATAAGAAGAATTTATTAGCTCATTCATGAGAAGGGTGAGACTATTCTAAGACAAAAGACCTAGCCATCAATGGCCATGGCCATCAAAGACCTTGTAATAGAAAAGCCTTTAGTTCCATTATCAAAGGCCTCACTAAATTGCATCCTACAGGGAGAACGAGTAAGCATTTGGCTTGTCTAAAGCATCAAACAAGCCTTTGGTGCCGTCATCAAAAGCCTCACTGAAGTGCCTCCTAGAGGGAGGACGGAGTAAGTCTTTAGTGTAGTCATCAAATACCTTACTAAAGCATCAAACCAGTCTTTAGTGCCATCATCAAAGGCCTCATTGACGTGCCTCTTAGATGGGAGATGGGTAAGCCTTTGGCCTGTCCAAAACACCGAACAAGTCTTTAGTGTCATCATCAAAGGCCTTACTAAAGCACCTCCTAGAGGGAGGTTGTGCAAGTCTTTGGTCCTACTCAAGATAGCTAACAAAATGCATAGGACATCATACTTAAATCATTACCTAAGATAGTAATAAGCGGTCCAAGCCAAGTAGTGTTCCAAATTGATCAATCTTCCAGAGGAAGATATAGCAAAATCCAAGCTTAGTGGTCCAAATCAATGAATTATATATAGGAAGATCTATCAAAATCCGAGCCAAGTAGCGCTACAAATAAATGAAATATTTTAGAGGAAGGTCCATCAAATACGTGTTATTTATGCTCCCCAACAAATGCAATTTTCAGCTACCAAATAATGATTTCTAATCTTCTATTGTTATTCCCAAATATGGATTTCTAGTCACCTATTATTATTGCCAGATTTGGATTTCTTTTTTTCAATCATTATTTCTAGATTTGGATTTCTGGTCTTCTATTATTATTGCCTGATATGGATTTTTGGTCTTCTACTATTATTGCCAGATTTGGATTTCTGGACTTCTTCTATTATTGCCAAATTTAGATTTCTGGGCTTCTATTATTATTGCCAAATATGGATTTTTGGTCTTTTATTACTATTGCCAAATTTGGATTTCTAGTCTTCTACTATTATTGCCAGATATGGATTTCTAGTCTTCTATTATTATTACCATATTAGGATTTCTGGTCTTCTTTTATTATTGCCAAATTTAAATTTTCATTCTTCTATTATTATTACTAGATTTGGATTTCCGGTATTCTATTATTATTGCCAGATTTGGATTTATGGTATGGATTTCTAGCCTTCTATTACTATTGCCAGATTTGGATTTCTGGTCTTCTGTTATAGCCAGATTTGAATTTCTGGTTTTTTTCTATTATTATTGCCAGATTTAGATTTCTGGTCTTTTATTATTATTGCCAGATTTGGATTTTCGGTCTTCTATTATTGCCATATAAAGAATTCTGGTCTTCTATTATCATTTTTGGTCTTCTATTATTTCCACTATTATATAATAATTATCGAATGGATTTTTGGTCTCCTATTATTGCCAAAGGAAATTTCTGATGCTCCTTCCTATGACATTACCGTAAAATCTTATGGACTTCCAACAGAAAACTTAATATTACTTATTAATCTCTTATAGTAAAATTATAGTCTTAACTCACGCAGATAATATAGATTTATAACTTAATAAAATCCAAAAGGAGATCGATTGAAATTGAATTAAGTTTAAAATTAATAATGAAAGATATCATTCACTTCATGTTTTACAGGAAACCAAGACTAGCAAGAAAGTCTGACCAAAGATTGGGCAATATAAAAAAATTCTTAGTTTTACCCTAAAGTGTAAAAAGTCTCTTTTATACGAGGACAACATACATAACTTCAATCCCAAAGAAAATGCGACTAGTGGCGACGTCTTAAAGAAGCATATGCCTCCAAGCCAACGGTGTTGCGTCAAACTAATAAAGTGTCATCTATGTCGTATCCCATGCAGCATCGCCACTCAACCATGTCAAGTCTCATACAATGTTGCACTCTGCTCATACCATGTTCCATCGATATGGCGGATTTCACACCACCCATTGTCGAAGTCATACTATGACGGATATAATACTATCTCGATGTCGTACCTATTTGGTGTTGTTACTCTTCAACATTGCATGCCAACAAAGTTGGGGAGGATGTCGCACTTAATTAATATCGCCTCTAATTAGTGTTGTTTTTTATCATCGTCAAGGATCAGCGTTGCTGCTTAAAATTTGTGTCAACATTCATTGATATCATTTACTTAATTTAACTATTGATCAGTGTCGCCCCTAACCAATATCACTTCATGTTGATGTCGCTCTTTGACTAGATTGCTTATATTGATGCCGCTTCCTATCAAAGCCGCTGTTGTATACCATTAAAGCCACCTTGTTGCCGACACTACCCCAATTGGTACCAACTTGGATCAATAGCGACATTATTGCATTTCATCAATACAATAGAGACGCTGTGCATTTGAGTATGCAATGGTGATGTTGAGACTCATCATCATTTTCTATAATCATCAAAGCCAACATCATGCAAGATGATGCCGCGTCATGTTGATGTCGATTCTTATTGAATGCTTCCTCTTTTAGAGTAGTGCTGAACTTCAACTGAATGCCGAAGCATGTCGGAAAAGATATCCAAATGAGGTTCAACACCCATACATTAGCATCGTCGAAAGTCAAGATTGTCGACGCCAAGCTGTTACGCAGGGCGCATTCCTACCCCTATAAATATGGACCTAGGGGCAGTTGAAGTGGGCGATCATTTCTTTTCTCAACTCTAAAATCAAGGCATTATAATCCTAAATAAAATTGGGGAAAATTATCAATTGATTGTAAATCACATAATTTTATGACAAGAAAAATGGACAATTTAGAATACAGCCTATTAGACTATAGACGATGACAAGCATAGCCCATTTTTGCCTATGGATAACACTGAACATGACTTATTTTGCCTATTAATGAAAATATGCACTTTGGACGTTATTGATAAGGACATGCATAATTACTACTTTGCCTATGGGTATTGGACTTTGAACATAAGAATCAAATCACCTAGCCTATTAAATTGCTTAATGGACTATTACACAAATTTGTTACTTGTATTCTCTATCTCCTTTGGATATATGGCATGAGCCTTTGAGTATTTTATTCCGAAAGCCACATGGATTCACAAACATGCACTCCAACCGATCTTAAGAACTCTTGGATATTTTATTTCGAGTGACCTTAGGGGTCTTAAATATCATATTCCAGATGAATATCTAGACATTCGAATATTTAACATCAAAGGCTCCGTTGTATTGTATATTTATCCTTTAATCACTTCATTATGCATTTGAATTCTAATGAAGAACTTGTCCTCGGTGACACTCTTTGGTCATTTCCAATTAAGCCATGCCTAATTGTAATTATCAAGAGTTAGTTTATCACAATTAGCATCATGGGTGTTATGCTAATTTTTGGTTTAACGGGTATCGTGTTATAGGCGAAGGTTCTAAGGTCATGGATCTCTGAGATATCAAATTTAGTGTTTTTCTTGAAAAAAATACCACCCTTATTATCAAAAAAATTATATATGTATTTGTAATACTTTTCAAAGCAATGTGTACTATAAATCTGTCGGTTATCGACATATTAGTTGCGAATGGGAGAAGGTGGGAGAAGGTGGGGTTAGTTAGACTTTCGAATAATTCTTCCTCAAATCATTGTTCCTTTTTTTTACAAGCTTGGTGTGCAAATCTTAGAATTAGGGATTGAACCAATTTTAATAGAGGTTGAAGTTATAGAATTATTTTGTGTTTTGAATGGGAGAAGGTGGGGTTAGTTACTGTCGTTAGAAAATATACTATCTCCAATTTATTCTCTATTTTGAATATGTTGGATCTGGACCAGCAACATAGTGGGTTAAATGGTTAAATTTAAAAAAAAATCCATTTTGCATTATATTAATTCAAATCTAATCAAAATAAATATTAAATAAAATCATTATTTTATTTAATTAATTAATATGAAGATTTTATTTGTTTATATAAATAATATATAATGTGTACATGTGTATCTAATACACATGTACGTGTACTTGCATCTGTAACATATAATATGTACATGGTTTAACGTATCCATATCTAAGTGTTGAGATTTACAGGACAGCCGAGGCATTAGCCCCTTCATATACGTATTTGCTGTTTATTGTTGTATTACATTAATATAATATAAAATACACCTATATTTATATACACACACACATCACTATAAACGTAAGTACATACATATACATACATATATATGCAAAAAAAGTTACATATAAATTTAAATATAAAAAATTTAAATCTTAAATTGAAATATTTGTGAAAAATTCAAATTTGAAATTAGATCTAGATTTAAAATATTCTTTTAAAATTCATATTTAAATATTTTATAGATAATTTAATAAATATATTAATATATAAGTATATACGAAAAAATATTATTTTTTATTCGAAAATACATAAATATATATAAATAAATATTTTTAAATGATATAAAATTCTAACTTATTATATATAAAAATAATGTGGTATAGTTAAATAATATATATGTATATGTATTTTTTCAACCATAAATTAATTTTGATAAAATCATTTTTTTTAATTAATCCATGTAGATTAAATGCATATATTTTTTTAAAAATTTAAATTTCCAAACCAATGAAATTATATTAATCCATGTAGATTAAATGCATATATAGTTTAATTAAATTATGATATATTCAGAGTATTCAAAATTGCGGTTGTGTGACTTTTAAGTGTAAATTCAATTAGTAATTAATATTGAACAATTTGAATATTAACGTTCACAAGTCACTTTAGCTAGTGGTCTGATAGTTTATTCAAATTTATCTCTCATACGATTTCGGTAAAATCCAATTTTACCGTTTTAAGTGGTCTTTAATAGTGATGATAATTTACATCAATTCTTTTTTTTTTTTTTTTTTTCAAAGCAAGCGGGGTTGAATGGTCCCCTACCATTTTATTACTAACCAAAAATTGTACCGCATAAGATTACAAAATACTGACCACCACAAGATATATGAAAGCAAAGCGGGAACTATAAATTACTAGTAATAGAAAGGACCAATACATGTTTAGAGGAAGCTTGCCCTTTAAACACTCTATTGTTCCTCTCCAACCAAATAAAATACAAGACCTTCTTCATAATTCTAAGCAGCCCTCTACTTCTATCATTCTTCCACCTCGTTGCCTTAAATATGTTGAACCATTCCATACAGGAACTTCTCATAGGCATATGATATCCATAGTGCTGAGCAATGGAACACCAGATATGATAAGTGTAATGACATTCAAAATATAAATGGCCAACAGTTTCCTCAACAGCACCACAAAAGATACATTTATCACATTGAATAACCCCATGACCTTTCAACCTGCCTAGAGTTAGGATACCATTCTTCAGCACCTTCCACATGAAAATGTTTTCCTTAGGAATAGACATATGATCCCAGATACGAGAATACCAAGGAAAAGAAGGAAAATGCATGGATGAGTCAAGGGCCTTATAAACAGTTTTAATAGAGTGCTCTCTGTCATTCCAAGTCATATGAATAGGGCTTAGCTTATAAGTGGTGTTGTGTATATCAGTCCACACTCCAGTAATCACTGCAGAGCTACTATTCGGGAGAGAAACAGAATCATCTGCCCAATATCTTGCAAGAGTAGCATTATTTCCAATGCCAGTGGATCTTCTCATGTCATAATCAATTATATTCGCTAAAATCACCCCTTTTGCAGACCATGGATCAAACCAAAAAGACACTTTGTTAATCTCTTTCATTCTCTGTTGCACCATAGGAAGGAATAACGGTCTTCCTCTCAAGATATTCCTCCATGTCCAACTGCAGTCAGAAGAAGCTGACATACACCAAAAGTTGCTATGACGTATAAGGTAATGCCTACACCAAGAAGACCACAAATTTCCATCCTTCCTTGACAGCTTGTCAATTCTTGAAGAGAGCATAGCAAAATTCCAATTCTTAATATTTATTATTCCAAGCCCACCTTTTTCCTGAGGGCAACATATTTTACCAAAGGCAATGGGTATCATTTTCAAAGAGAAGGGATTACCATGCCATAAAAAATGATTAAGAGCCGAGTTGATCATGGAAATGAGTTTGGCTGGAAGAATGAAGACCCTGGCATAATAAACACACATGGATATTGCTATGGACTTAACAATAATAAGTCTACCAGCCATCGAAAATTGAGAAACTTTCCAGCTAGCAAGTTTAGCAGTAATTTTTTCAAAAAGTTGTAAGCATTGGATAGTCCTGATTCTCGAATTACATATAGGCATCCCAAGATAATATTCATTGTCATTGAAAGGAGAGAGGCCAGACATAGTGTAAATCATCTCTTTATCTTCCTCTGGAAGGCCAGCAATGAGCAATTTAGATTTACTGCTGTTTATGACCAGACCAGTTAAGGTTGTGAATGAATCAAGCACATTTAAAACCCCACTAATCGATTTAGAATTAGGCTTAGTGAATAAAAGTAAGTCATCAGCAAAAAGGAGCGAAGAGATACTGATCTTTCTACATAATGGATGATAGTCCAGAAGCTTATTACGCATAGCAGCAGATAGCATAGTATTGAGCAGCTCCATAACACAGATAAAGAGATAAGGAGAGACCGGGTCTCCTTGTCTGATACCCTGAGTGGCACCAAAGTAGCCAAAGATATTACCATTAATGCTAAGAGAATATTTGACAGTGGAAATGCATGTATATAACCAACACAAGAAAGGGATGGGGAAATTCATCTTGTACAAAATATATATGATAGTTTTCCACTGAATGGAGTCATACGCTTTCAGAATATCAAGCTTAAGGACACACCTAGGAGAAATGATTTTCCTATTATACCCCTTCATAAGTTCTGAAGCAAGAAGAATATTATCAGTTATGTCCCTGCCAGGTAGAAAAGCACTCTGATTTGCAGATATCAATCCATCCAATGGCGTTTTCATCCTAGCTGCCAAAATCCTAGCAATGCACTTATATATAACATTGCAACATGCAATGGGCCTGAACTGATCAACAGAAGTTGGGTGGCTAATTTTAGGGATCAGAGCAATTTTAGTAGCATTAATACCAGAGATAAGCTTGCTGTGACTAAAAAAGTTCTTAATGGCCTTGACAAAGTCCCTACCAATTATATCCCAAGTGATTTTGAAAAAATGAGCATTATATCCATCAGGACCAGGAGAACTGTTGGAGTTTAATCCAAAAATAGCATGCTTGATTTCATCATCCGAAATTTCCTTAACTAAGTCAGTGTACATGTCATCAGGAATTTTAGGGAGTTGGTATTGAGCGAACTGATGCAGGAAGATGGAAGGAATCTGAGGCTTCCCCAGGTTATGTTGAAAATACTCCATGAATGCATCTTGAATTGAAACTTGGGAATCACATGGCTGACCATGTATGTCAAGAATAGAAAAAATGTTTGTTGAAGCTTGTTCAATTTTTAATCTTTTATGGAAGGTTGCAGAATTTTTATCACCATTCAACTGCCATTCATGTTTAGATTTTTGCTTTGCCATCTTATTTTCTTCAGTGAGAGCTTTGGAGAGGTCCTTATGAAGAGAAGCTTCAGTATGTATCATCTGTTGATGGTCAGGACATCTTTGTATTTCCAGTTGAACTTGAAAAAGCTTTTCACGAATTGAAGAAGACAAGCTGCTCCCATTACCATAAGTTTGCTGAGCCCAGTCCTTCAGAATAATCTTCAAGTGCTTGAGCTTAGCCTGCAAAACAAACATATGGTTTCCAAATGTATGAAAATTCCAGCCATTTTTAACAATTTCAAGGAAATCAGGGTGTTTAGACCAGTTATTAAAAAAAGAAAATGAGGAGCGTCTTCTCACAGTGTCCTTTCCCCAGGAAAGAATAAGAGGGGAGTGATCGGATAATGATGGCGGAGGGATAAAGGTAGATAGGTTAGGCCATTTGAGAATAGAGGAGTAATTAGTATAAACTCTATCAAGTTTACAGTACGTTCTCCTTCTCAATTTACTTGAGTTATTCCAAGTAAAGAAAGCCCCAGTACTGTTGGAAGGAATAAGGTTAGCATCATAAATTGCTTTGTTTAAAGGGCGTGTTTGACTGTAAGATAATGGAGAACCCCCACTCTTTTCAGATGATAGTTGCATGCAATTCCAATCACCAAGACAAATCCAAGGCAGATTGGACTGCTGAAGAGAAGGTAGAATGTCAAGAAAGATTTGCCTCTGAGTAGCATTATTGACAGCATAAACAGTGGTAAGGATAAAAGAAGTTGAAGAGGGAATGTGAAGAATTTCAGAGTGAATGAACTGTCTATGGACAGTGATAGGGGATAGGGAATAGATAAGAGGATTCCATAGAATTAACAATCTACCAAAAGGAGCTTGGGATAAATTATGGATACTGCTCCAATTATGTCTGATGATGGAGTGAGCATGTTGAGTAGTATTATGATTAAGTTTAGTTTCAGAAATGGCCATAAGTTGGATGTTGTGAGTAGAAATAAGGTTAGAGATTTCAAGTTGCTTGTCAATGGAGTTAGCACCCCTTACATTCCAAAATCCTATTTTATCATACATCATGATAACATTGAGGATGAAGCTCTGGTTTGAACACCAGAGGACAAGTTTGCCTTAGAATTATGAGACAAAACTTCAAGACCAATTTGTTCAATTGAGAAATTGATTCCATTGTCCAAGTCATTTCTCTGTATATTAATCGATTTCTTTGGCCTTCCTTTCTTCTTTATTCCAGAGGATTCTGGATTGGTAGGTTGAGAGGGTAGGGGAGGAATTGATGAAGCAGAAATGTCTTTGAAGATATGGTTTGGAAGAGAGAGGGAAGAATAAGGAGATACTTCATTGTTGGGAGGAGAGTTAATGGCAGTGGTAATTGCATGTGGAGAAAGATTGTGCATGTCAGTGCACAATACAGTATTGTGCAAATCTGGAATTTGAGGAGAGACATGTTGATTAACTTCTTCATTTTCACTAATATCCTGAAGGACTGAGAAAGGATTGTGTGTTGACACAACACAGCAATCATGATTTGTATTATCAAGAATTACAACATTATTATCAGGCTTTTCTGTTACATTCTGTATTCCACCATCTATTTGACCATTACTGCATTTATCATATTCAGGTATATTCACAGTTTGCTTCCTGACTTCCTCAATGGTACTCAACTGTTGATTAAAATCATTAACCAAATTAGCACTACTGATATTTTCCAATGCAGTAACAATTATTGGTTCATTTTGTTTCGACGCCTGTAAATCAACATCTTCTCTTTGACTCACTTCAGTAGGTACTCTTACCAGACTTCCTTCCATTTCACTATTGTTATTTTTGTCCCTATTAACTTTTCTCCAAATCTTTTGACCGGCTTTAAATCTCTTTTTACTTCGTATCAAAAAACCCCTTTTATCTTTATCATCATGAATTTTTTCACCATCCCTGACTATGTCATCAACTGCAACATTACTTGTACACAAGATATCATTCTTAACTCCATTTTGCTGACTTTTATTCCTCTCACATTGTTCAGTAGCATGGCCAAAAGCTTTACAGTAAACACAAATGAGGGGTTTCCATGAGTATTCAATCTGAATATTAGGACAGGAATCATCCCCAACAACAATGTAATCAGGCAATTCTTTTTCTGGAGAAACTTCAATTAAGCATTTAGCATATTCAAATCTATTCATCCTTTCAGTGTTCTCATCAAAGCAAACAAGCTTCCCAAGGTGACACGCTATCCAATTGATACCCATCAATGACCATAGCATTATTGGAATTCTGTATAAATGAATCCAGATTGGCACTAATCTCACTGCCGCATGAGCAGAAGACAGGGTGGGATTCCATTTAGTAATGATAAACATCTGACCTTTTATGAACATAGGATCACGACGCAGAATATTAATCTTGTCTTCCTCAGAGGCAAATTTGAAATAATAATTTTGGTTATCAAAAAAGATGTCATAAGATCCTTTTAACTTCCATACTTTTTGAAGATGAGATTTAACTGCCATGTAATTAACATTTCCAGCCAAAAAGGAACCAACAAGGCAATCAGACCAGGCCTTAATACCCTCATTCAATACTTCCTGAGGAGGTTCAATCGGGGATCCAGTGTACTCAACTTCAAATTGCTTTGGAATGTAAGAACCAGCATTCCGAGGTTTTGAGTTAAAAAGGGAGGACCAAGAAGCAGAATGAGATGAGGAAGATGCAGCACCAAGGGTAGGGAAATGATCAGAAGAAAGAGGAGAGCCAGAAGGCAAGGACGAGATAAGAGATGTAGGAGGAGGAGGAATAATATCAGGAGGAGGAGGAATTGGTGGAGGAGGTGGTGGAAGGAGGTTAATGGGGATGGTAGCGGGTATGGGCAGGATAGGAATAGAACTGTATAAAGATGGCAGAGCAGAATTGGCGACAATGGGTGACTGAAGAGGAGGAGGGAGAGGGGGCAAATCAGAGTCGGGGGAAGGACGATGGGGAGAAGATGTGACATGAACGGGGCGCATGGGAATTGAAGATGAAGGTACAGAAAGGGATGGGGGAAGGACACAATGATTCGACATGAAAAACTTTGGGGACTTATGGAATTTACATCAATTCTCTTCGTCAAAATAACATCACATCAGGACTTATGGAATTTGGTATTTGTCAAAATTCCAGTATTCTCTACATTTGTATAACCCAAACACATAATACTTGGTTCAATAATCACAATTATTATTAATCAAAGTGCTCTGGCCAAAGATTTTGGCTTTAAGTTGACTACAGTTGACCATGGTACTAACCTCATTTAACTAGGAGACAAACTCTCCATTAAATAATGATTCAATTATAATGCTTTAACTTAGACCCAACTTTTGTCATTTAATGGACGTTGTATCACGATTTAACTATAATCAAAGTGGAGTGTCTACATTTAAGTTTAACGGTATCCTAAAGTCTAGAGAACTGTGTAATATTTTCACTTCAATATTCTCTATTTGACCTTAGTTATAATAACTAATATAGAAACTATCGAGTAAGTCATTCCATAGTTATCCAATAACTATCAGTATGTAACCCATTAGTGCCCCCAACAACCATTAGTAATACATATCCCAACATTTGGAGAGAGTTACGTATTCTGGTCTCAATAGATATATCGATATCCAATCTTGATACATCTTGACTTAGAAATATTTAAAACAATATGTTTATTATAATGTGATAAATTACTTATGGTTACAACACACTGTAATTACTATCATAAAATACACCATTTATGGAGTTTCTATTAAATTTACAATTAAATAATTAATTAATATAACACGTTATAACAAGTATATAATAGAAAGAAAATCCAACTTTATTTCGAACAAGATTTTATTACAAAGTTAATACTTAACAATAAATTATAGAATTGCCCCTAGGGCATGCCCTTATTTTCTAAAAAACTAGATATAATCTAGAGCAAAGACTTGGTTAGAACTCTTCCCTCCTCTCATTGTGTGGCCAGCCACACCCTATCATGGTATCCATGATGTTTGGCCAAATTAATATATCATATGTTAATTAGTATATTAATAAATGAATCCCATATATTTGATTAAACTAAGTATATCGATCGTATAGTTTTTTTATTAATTTTAAGGCCACAAATAAATAACTAAATGTCATAAAAATTCGATACAACATATATGTTAATTTTATTACTAATTTATAACATTTATAGATTAATCTAAATTAGTTGAACTAGGAAATTAGTTAACAACAATGTTATGTTAACTCCCTAGCGTGAACTCGGTCCTAGTAACATTTAAACAATTAAACTACCTAAGCCTTTATGTACTTTGCCAAAGTTTAGTATCGAGCATGAGTTTGTTTCCTTATAGATCATCTAGGTGAAATCCAGTTTCATGCAACAACATACAGTAGTCTTCAAACTTGAAAAGCTATTAATCTTAAGTAGCTATGTTGTAATTAATTTTGGTTAATCATATGAAATCTTAATCATGCCATAGACATAGTTGGGTACACACTGAACTAGTTGAAGTGAAACATTACTCAGCAAAGGATTTATCGCTTTTGTTGTAAAAATTAGTATCCATAATTGGTAGCTAATTTAAAGTCAAAATATCTAGCTGGAGTAAAATGGTTAATCATAAATATTATCGAATTAAACCAAAGACTTTAAAGTAGTCTATTCAATTAAGTACATATATTATTGGCATTTTTGACCTTTGCCCAAACTCTAGAGATCGTAGCAATATAGTGGAGATGAAAAGAAAATGTGCAAAATAACGTACTATGGAAACGCACACCTCCCAACACACCGATCCAAAGCTTATAGCGACTTTCGAACTCACATCGGTGTCGAGAAATATGAGCTATTGGGGTTTTAAAATATTATAGAGACTAAAGATATACAGATTTCATCTAAGACATTTTAAACTTCAGATCATATAGCAGAATACACCAAAAGATAAATATAGTATGTAACCACCTCAAAAGATATCTCAAAACACAGTCTTATAAAATAGTACATAGTTAAATCCAGAGTACACAGAAATACGGTACATAGTCTGATAAATATTAAGTATCGAATAAGATAGATAGTTACATGGAGAGTAATATAAAATAATAAGCAACTCCAATGATGAGCTTGCCTCTCCACGTACTAATCACGGGGCTATCGCCTACTGCCTTGTCCTCCTGCAGTGGGGAAAAATGGAAAATGGATAAGTCAGACAAAAGTCTGGTGAATGAGTACATCATTATTATATAGTGATCATATGCAGTTGACTTCAATAATACTCTATGTGATCTGGGATTTCCTACATGTTTCCGTGAATTACTAGTACTTAAGAGGTTTTAACTTAATACACACCTACACTAACGGCTAGTGCAGGCTCATACGAGGATCAAAC
The DNA here is from genome assembly GCA_030765085.1 of Allium cepa. Classification (NCBI taxonomy): domain Eukaryota; kingdom Viridiplantae; phylum Streptophyta; class Magnoliopsida; order Asparagales; family Amaryllidaceae; genus Allium; species Allium cepa. Next base: position 1,053,274,438 of record CM060941.1, read on the forward strand.
AACTAATCTAACCTCAAACAACTATTGATTGGATAATCAATACTAGAGCTTCTCCAATATCGGATTATCATATAATTTTCTCTATAGGATTACATTTGTCATATTATGACGACGCGTAACTATTTCACAAAGGTTTCCTATAATTTTCACATGGGAATAAATTTCCTACAACTACGACTACAAATACCCTAGCTACGCATTGAGGGGGTGCCTAAAATGCTGACTCGTCGAAGTCTCTCATCCTATGCATCCATGTCCACCTCTCAATCATAGCATACGCCTCTTATTGCATACATTGGGATCCAAACAAAATAGCACAACATCGCATCATCCATGAATACTAAGGAACTACCATTGTGCCAGGCCCACATACTTCATCAGGCATTAGTCGGTGTTGCTAATCAACTGTAGAACTTGCTATGAGTGCCATTTATGATAGAATCACCCTAGTCAAACATAGACCCCTGCTGAATAAATGGCATTTACCTAGTCCTGCAAAATCCTACTGTTTCTTATAGGGAACTAGCTTCCCAATTCCTAACATCTATACACATACACACACACTACTAACTGATTTATTTATAACCTGGGCCTTAAGACGAGATCTATATATCGGAGCGATCAACCGCTTGCTGTCAATTGCGCAAGAGCAATCGACCGGCCATTGCTATTTAATTAGGGATTATTGCTTTCTTTTAGGGTTTTACTTATTTGCTAGTTGCGTTCATTCCTAATTTCCTAAATTTCCACTACAGTGATTTACAGTTTCTTCTCACATGGAACTCAAGCTTCCAATTGTCAAATTTTCTTACTGAGATTCCAGTTTACAAATTTACACCATAAACATTTCAACCTAAGATTATTGTTAATAGGTTATATAAATTCATAGTTTATTAGAAAAGGAGTTTAACCTAGATGAATTCCTATTTAACAAGTTTACATCGGTTTAACTTGTTATTCAACATCAGGTCCAAACAATGCGATTTTCAATTTAGTTTTTGACAACATAAATCAGATAGGGTATACTAAAATTAACTACATATAAATCATCTTATTAAAAATATACCTACCCACTTTAGATTCATGCTTTCTTTTGAATCTTGATAGGAATCTCCCCCTATTCATTAGTTTTTTGTTTGATTTGTCCTCCTTAATCTCTCTACTATTATATTTATTTTATATGGATGAATTTTAAAAGTTGAGGAGAAAATAATTTAACAGATTTAGGTACACAAACAAATTTCTAATGAATTAGGGTTTCAGTTAGCTGTATATTATAAGGGTTTTATACTGATACAGACTATTAATCAACCCTTGGAGAATCTTCATTCCCATCCTCTGCGCTAATTCTTTACTTCGTTGCCAAGCAAAACTATACGATCAAATCCGGGACATTCATTGTTACAAAAATTTCACCCTGACACTTCGACCGGTCGACTGCTAGGTTTTGACCAGTTCCAGTACACCTTTTCTTAGTGATTGAGCTAGCCGAACTTAGAAACACATGGTTTTTTAATTTACTTGCCTATGCAAACACACATATTCTCACAATGCATTTCTAATCTCTTTGAATGCCCGTTGCCCCCCTCCAATTAAGGTTACTGCTACATGTCGACAGATGACCCCACTGGGTGTCGAGCACGGGTTCTATTTTTTTAATTAATTTATTAACGTCTATTTCTTTCCAAATGTATATATTTAGTTATTTTCAACTGCGAATTTTCAAACGTTCATTACTTCTTCATATTAGCTTCGATTTCAGAGTGTAATATATGAAAATGGCCTAAAAAATTGCTATGAAAACAACGGTGCAAGTTCCGTAGCGAAATTCGAACGTTTATAAAAAAATATTTTCACCTTGTTATATTTTAATTTAATTCTTTTATTAAATTTTTGCTCAAATCTTCATGGTGTTATATTCTCCCTCAAAAAGGATTTTGTCCCGAAATCTCCCAAAATAGAAAAATGTAACTCGTAGTGCAACAATAAATATCTACAACCATCTACTCATCCATCATCCACTGACAATCATTGTCCTTAGTTATATTTCTACTGCAGTATATATATGCAAGAATGGGATGCATATGAACCTATATTAATGCAAAGAGTAGGCGGTTTCCTGATCCACTCGACCTCCTGAAATACAATGCTTATACCACGTATCCAAGATGTTTGCAACATCCGATGTAAGTATACTTGCAATTCTGCATGTATACACAACTATTCAGTCCACGTACAACAACCATATGTATATGACGTAATAAAATAAAACAAGCGATGATATGTGTATGTGTGCTGACTAGAGGATATACTTAAGTGTGAAAGAAACAATTCAACAAATAAATCCATTAGCATCCATCTTCCGTAACATGTGTTATTAACATGTTCATAAACATTCCTACCCACCAATTGTCTCTACCTAAGGGGTATACTATGCTAAATTATAACACATAAGTAGTCTATACTTTTTTGGTTAAAATGGAAACATACCAGAAAAGTGTTGTTGGTGGGTAGCTCGGGTCCTCTCCTCAAACATCCATGTACTTTCTGCTGGATCATCTCCTAATGAACTTTAACAAGCTTGATAGCCTTATTATTGAGTTGTTTTGTACCATGCTCAAGATTACAAGTGGATGCACGGCGAACAAGTGACTCCCTTTCAACCGCCATCTCCTTTAGCAGACTCGGCTTGACTATGAAAGTTGTATCATGCAAGCACTTCTGTAAGTGCGACACATGGAAAATTTCATAGAGTCCTACTAATTATCAGGAAGCTTAGGAAGCTCTATCCTATAAGCTAAATTCCCAACCCTATCAATAATTGGAAAATGCCCACAAACCTCAGTGCTTTCTCGAAATACCGACATAACATGCCTAAGCGGTGAGACCTTTACAAAAACCATATTGTCCACTGCGAACTATAACTCCATGCGTGTAACGACCCAGAATTTGACCACTTTAAAATATAATATATAAAGTGATATTAAATGTAAAATAGGTAAGGTTTTATTATTCAAACAATATTAGATAGGATTTGGAAAGAGAAGCATACACAAAAATAGTAACATTTGCCTATAACGACAAAAATGACAAAATGCTGATTTCAGAAAAGTCCGTTTCAATGGTTAAATGAATTATCTTGATTAATTTATGAATGTTTATATTTTTAAATAGCATTATACAAATTTATTTGGTTTACATAAATAAGTTGTTTAACCAAAACGTCAAAATGCGACCGTAAAACATGTTGTCGAAAAACGACGTTTTGTCGATCAAAAGTTGTCGCAACATCGTCGCACCTTTATTTTCTTATATATAAACATATATTCAAATAGTGTAAGTATTAACTAATTCAATAAACATGTTTACTTTTACTAATTAAGATTAGAAAACTTTTAGAAGTCATTAGTAAAAGTAAGTAAGAATTAACAAAAGTGACAAAAGTAAACATCAAATCACATCAAATCAAAACCAACATAATTATTATTTTATTTAGCTTAGTTCTTATGGGATTAAGACATAAAGTAAGAAGTGAAATGATGATGTTAAGTTTTGAAAAAGTGAAGATTGTTATAGGTTGAGGTAAGGTTAGTTTGGTAATTTGGTAAGAGGTTATTTTAGTAAATTTACCACTTCTTTCTTTTTCTATAAATATCCACATCTTTGTTCACTTTCATTCACATTTTTTCTTCTTATTTTCTCAAGATTCTTCATCTTATTCCTCTTTTCTTTAATGGATTCCAAGACATAACAAAATTAGAAATAAATAATGTCAAAATAATTTCAAAATATTCAAAAGAAATCAATGTTCATCTCCTTCAAATCAAACTCCTTTTTTTTCTTCATATTTTACCTCCTTTTCTCTCGGCCATAAATTATTCAAAACCAAATAAGAATGAAAAATACTTTTTTAAATCATGTATTTTTCTAGTGGCTACAACTTTCATGTTTTCCACTTTGTCTCATTCTAAAGTTATCTATGTCAAAAATATATTTCTTTCAAGTGCATTTTTGGGCCCTGTTTTTAAGCCAGAGAATAGTTCATTTTATTTTGATCATAACTTGATCATAACAGACCCAAATTAAGAAATTATTTTTTTGAAATCATATGAAATTCTAGTGCTACAACTTTTATGTTGATCACTTTTTCTAGTTTTGATGTTTGCTATACCTGAAACTCAATTCTTTGAAGTTTATTTTCGGGCTTCATTTTTGTCAATCCGACAATACTCCTTCTTCATTCTATCATATCCCCCTCAAAACAACTTGGATTCAAATGATTCTTTTTTTCAAATTCAATAGAAAATAATTTTAAATAACTTTTCAGTTAACATGTTTTTCAAATTTTTTGAGTAAGAGAGTCAAAAACAAGAGAGAAATAACCCATTTTCGGATCTAAATCTTGAGAATTCAAGTTCAAAGCTCTATCGCTTCTTCTCTATATTTTCGACCAACCTCCATCTTTTGCCTCGGCCAAGCTATTAGAAGGGATAGGATGTTGTTTGCTAGTGTTTAATGTGGTAGGAATTAATTAATGAAATGTTGGTTGATTAGAATGTTGGTAGGAAGTTAATCGCTTTGGTTTATGGTGAGAAACTCTATTAAGCATCTCTATTTATATAAATATACATGTTTAATGATGTGTTATGATTGCTATAAATATTTATATATGTTTTGGTCATCAAGTATTGATTGTTTGATGTGATGGTTAAATTGTTTTACCAAGTCACATTAATACACCACGATGAGCACAAAGGAAATTACTTTCCTTTTGAAAATGAAATGGTGTATATGGAATGCTTAAACCTTTTCGAAATATTTTTAAAATGAGTTAGTAATTTTATAAACATTTAAATATTTTTAAAGAAATAAAGGAATAAAATCAAGATTTTATCTTGTATATTTTAAATATATCCAAAATAATTTTCCAGAAAAGTCACGCTTTTGCAGCTAAGTGACCAAAGTTTAAAATTAATATTTAAATATTTCTGAAATATGAAATAAATCATAAAAATCTTTTAAAAAATGCACTAAAATAGATTTAAGTTGAAAATATGGATTTCTAGATGATATAAAATTCGTTTTGAAGAATATAGCTTTTAAAACGCTATTTGCAACACTTTTCGCAAGGCTTTTCGCAGCAGTTTGAAATAACTTTTGAAATGCATTTTTAAACTTAACAATTCTTTCCTATATATTTTGTGAATGATTTCAAAAGAATACTTAAGTTATTTAAAGATGATTTGGAAGTTTTAATAAGAGTTTGAATAAATGGTTAAGAGAAATTGTTTATACCACTTAAACAAAAAGTGAAGAAGATTGAAAATAATAAAAAACTGAGTATGTGGAAATGACTAGTACATTTGTCCCATCTACGAGACCTGGGAAGATAAAATAAGGTGTTTAACTAAGGTTAGGAATGGAGCAACTAGTGCCCTGAACTTATCTGGCATATATTTCTCTTCTTAGGCGAGGGGTGGAATATATCGAAAGGAAAGCGCAGATGCTCCAAAAGATCATTATTGATTTTTTTTCTAAGATAAAAGAAAAGAAATAAATTCTTTGAATTTATTATAAATGGTATATATATAAGATTTATAAAATTGATATTTCATAAATAAAAGTTATGGAATTATAAAAGTATTTTATAAATATTAAATAGGATTGTAATCAAATTTATATATGAGTTTGCAATTGAAATTTAGAAAAGAATTTATAGTGGATTTTATAAGTAATAAGATTTGAAAGGAATGAATTTGAAATAAGAGTTTTATGAGTAATTAAATTATAATTGGATTTTGACTTATAAGTGAGATATAAATGGAATTTGTTATTAAAGAAATTTTATATATGGAAATTTATAAAATATAAATGGAGTTCATAAACACCGTTTTGTAAATCTGAAATCAATTTAATTTGATAAGTTAAATGAGAAGTTTATTAAAGAAATTATATTCATAATTTTGGATAGTGAATAATCCTTTAAATTAATGGATGTTTTGGAAAGTGATATTATAAAAGGGGAATATTTTCCCTAAGTTAAAAGTTAAGATGAAAAATCTTTGATTAAGATTTAATGAATGATTTGGAAAGGTTTTACTAAGTAAAGAGAAAATGGTTAGGAATTGTTCCAGGATTTAAGAAAAGTTTAATAAATCAAACGACTTGATAAATGAAGCTTAATGATTCCATATACCCTTGACAAGAAAATGGAAAAAATTGAAAAGAATATATCTAAGAAAGATATTTGATTAGATAAAAGATGAAGTAATTGATTGATGATTGATATCCATATATGAGCTTAACATCTTTTTTAAATCGATGATTGGTTTCGAAGGAACCAGAGTTGGATTTGGATGATTCCTATCCGAAAACCACTTCGAACCAATGTATATGTTTGAAAGTGAAGACATAATGAAGATGATGATTGTTGAAGACCGTGGATCTTCATAGCGTGAGGCCTGCTTGTTGAACATGCTCTGCGTCGCTCCCATTATAGAGTTATTCATAGCAGCGGTCTCCCCATTGTGGAGATTTTTCGGATTGCAAGGACTATTCTCTACTAGTGGTAGTAGGAGAGTGCCTTCGGTTCCGTTCAGTCCTAGAACGAACTTGTATGGATGTTTGTCTGACATTGTACTCTAAATCACATTTGAGTGGTTTCTATAAATGTATATCAGTTGATGGCGGAGAAGGCAACTTCTTTTAGGTAAACACCCTTTTCCGAGACATATGAGCTCTGGAAGTTATACTTTTCTAGAAATCAGTCATGTGACGTGGAATGACAATGTGGCATTCAAAGTGGAACTTGTTATGATAAAAGCGTGGTTTTGTATGAAAAGTGTGGCTTTGAAGAAATTGATCATAGCTTCGTGAGCCTCACACCCCGGTTATGATGGGATACTATGTGGCCCAACAGACGCAAATTTGGAATAAGTGAGTGCGATGGTGGTGTCATATACGTTTGGCCCTTTAGGGGATACATCCCTCAAAGTATTTATTGACCCATTTTGATAAATTGTTTAGATTGAGAAAAGAAGGAAACTATCGGTTATTAGTGGTAATATAGCAAGTGTAGTTCCAAGTGACTAGTTTGAGAAAAGCGATTAAGGCACCATGGGAACTATGTTTGTTATGCGTGGATCGAAGAAAATGTTACTAGTTCCCTATCATGTTGGAAATTCAATCCTAATATGAGATTTACAGTTTTGATTGTATTCCCAAAATAGCTGTAATGACTTGCAAACATTTCAGCTACCCCCTTTCTGGTATCATATATTTCGTTCGGTATATATCGTTGACCCAGTCCGGATATATTACCTTTGACTTAGACCAGATATTGATACCTTATTTGAATAAGTTTATTTGCAAATGTTTTCAAAGAGATGCCATTAGAAATAATATCAAAGGTTTTGATATAAAAGTGTTTTGGTTATCATAAGGTAAAAACCCATCTGTGTTTATGTGTGGGCGTGGTCTTATGAGGTACCCTTCTTTTCAAGATTTTGATGACAACGTGATTTTAAATTTCGAGTATCTCACGCTGGTTTATCAAGCCTGATCCAGGTATTTTCAATACTCAGGTTAGATTCGCATAGTTTCAGGTTGAGTTGAAGACGGTTGGAGTAGCCTAGATCATTACATTTAGTATCAGAGCTGAAGGTTAAGCGAGAACCTTGGCTTTGGTTGGGTAAAGACTCATCGGAGATAGGGTTAGTAATACCCTAGGATGAGTAACTCATTAGAGATAGGGTTAGTAACACCCTAGAATGAGTTTGAGTGTATTATATATGAGCGCGTATTTGTTAGTGACTAATAAATTGTTTTGTGTTGATTTATCTGTTAAGTGATTTATGTATTCTGATCGATGCGCCTGATCACTGTTATCGATGAGGGTTCCTAAACATTTAAACAAGGCGAACCGATACACTGATTTTGAAAAATCGGTAAATGAAATAATTTTACCTATGATTATATTTTAAATATAAAGTATATATTTTGAAAAATTGTATAGTAAGAAATCAAGATTAGTGAAATTTAAATATGGACATCTTGTGATTTGAATTTCATAGTTTGACTATAAGATGTTTCATAAAGATAATCGATAAGTAAGAAATCTGATAAGGAAATTAAGATCTTTAATACTTATCCCAAAATAATAAATTGATCAGTTTTTCAATTTAAAAGTTTAAGTACAAATACCTTGTGAATTAAATTTCACGATTTGACTATAGGGTATTTGATAATAATATTTGTTTAATAAATGAAGACATAAAATAAGAATGTATTTAAATGATTGTGTAAATCAATAAATATAAAAGGAATAAGAATTTAAATTCGAATAATTTAAGGAATTGTGGTAATTTAAATGAAGTTAATTATTATAAGATAAAATGAATTTATAAGATAGGTTTTACAAAATAATCTCTAAAGGATTTTGAAAATGTTATTATTTCAAATATAAAAAGAGATATTTTATGATAACTAATTCGATTGGCTCGAAAATAAACTAAAAATGGGCAAGTGATGTGTTCGGATGGTAAGCACTTCTCTTAAGTATTACTCTTCTTGTTAAAAGGATATATGATACTATTGGAAGTACCCGGTTCCTTAGATTGTTTTGGAGTTACTCGATCTATATAATATTCTTAAGTTAGAAGAAATAATGTGAATCATTGATTAGTAATCTTTACAAAAGTGTTTAAACTAAAGATAAATTGGAATCACTAATTGATGAGATAAAGCGGAATTCTCGATGATTTTGGACAGTCTAAATTTTTTGAATCATACATGACTCAAAGCTAAGAAATTTAGGAAAACTTTTGGTAAATGATTGTGAAATATCTGAGTAAATGAAATTGAATAAGTATAATTTATAAATGTGATTATAAACAAAAATGAAATTACAACCTAGAAAATATTTTATTAATGAATTCCAGCATTAATTAAGGATTTGGACTTAAGTCTTTAAAATATGATTGATTTGCATAAGTTATAAGATGTAATAAACTTAAGTAATAGTTTTACGAATGATTTATAAATAACAATAGTATTAAAGGGAATATACTGAGTTAACATATTATGGGAAAACTTTTTTATACAGATAAATAATTTTTTGAGTGAAAAATGGTTTCTTTAGGATATTTTCCTTTAATAAAAATATTTGGAAATAAATAATTAAAGGGATTGTATAAAGAAGCACATTTATAAAGTGTTTGAGCTTTAGATAAAGTTTTTATGAAAGTTTTGAGAGGTAATAAATACATATATGTAGATCATTTCGTCACACAAATGTTGATTTAATATTCGAGTATAGAACTTTGAGGTGTTTACACTGATCCGGAAAAGAATTTATCACTCAATTTCTTGACGACGAACATTGATGAGGATGTTGGTTAGGTACTTTAGTTTTCTATCATAGTTGAGCACTATGCAAGGAAAGCAAAGTTTTTCTGAGCAAAGAGCCTGATTAAAGTCTACATTAGAGGATCGGGGGATCGATGCTAGTTCGGAAATGACGTTGTGTATTCGAATAGGAGATCGAATAATATATTTCATATGGATGATCTGTGTATATTATATGGAATTAAATTTAAAGATAAATGTTTTAGGTAAACTTTTGTTTGGGTAATTTCGAGGACGAAATTCTTTTAAGTAGGGGAGAATGTAACGATTCAGAATTTGCCCACTTTAAAATATAATATATAAAGTGATTTTAAATGTAAAATAGGTAAGGTTTTATTACTCAAACAATATTAGATAGGATTTGGAAAGAGAAGTATACAAAAAAATAGTAACATTTGCCTATAACGACAAAAATGACAAAATGCTGATTTCACCAAAGTCTATTTCAATGGTTAAATAAACTATCTTGATTAATTTATGAGTGTTTATATTTTTAAATAGCATTATACAAATTTATTTTTGAATTTGGTATACATAAATAAGTAGTTTAACCAAAACGTCAAAATATGACCATAAAACATGTTGTCAAAAAACGACATTTTGTCGATTAAAAGTTGTCGCAACATCGTCGCACCTATATTTTCTTATATAGAAACATATATTCAAATAGTGTAAGTATTAACTAATTCAATAAACATGTTTACTTTACTAAGTAAGATTAGAAAACTTCTATAAGTCATTAATAAAAGTAAGTAAGAATTAACAAAAGTGACAATAGTAACATCAAATCACATCAAATCAAAACCAACATAATTATTATATTACTTAGCTTAGTTCTTAAGGGATTAAGGCATAAAGTAAGAAGTGAAAGGATGATGTTAAGTTTTTAAAAAGTGAAGATTGCTTTAGGTTGAAGTAAGGTTAGTTTGGTAATTTGGTAAGAGGTTATTTTGGTAAATTTACCACTTCTTTCTTTTTCTATAAATATCCACCTCCTTGTTCACATTCACTCACATTTTTTCTTCTTCTTTTCTCAAGCTTCTTCATCTTCTTCCCCTTCTCTTTAATGGCTTCCAAGCCATAGAAAAAACTAGAAATATATAATGTCAAAATAATTTCAAAATATTCAAAAAAAATCAATGTTCATCTTCTTCAAATCAAACTCCTTTTTTCTTCTTCATATTTTACCTTTTTTCTCTCGGCCATAACTTCTTCAAAACCGAATCAAAATGCAAAATACATTTTTTTAAATCATGTATTTTTCCAGTGGCTACAACTTTCATGTTTTCCACTTTGTCTCATTCTAAAGTTATCTATGTAAAAAATATATTTCTTTCAAGTGCATTTTCGGGCCATGTTTTTAAGCCAGAGAATAGTCCATTTTGTTTTGATCATAACTTGATCATAACCAAACCAAATTAAGAAATTCTTTTTTCTAAACCATATACAATTTCATTGGCTACAGTTTTTATGTTGATCACTTTTTCCTGTTTTTAGGTTTGCTATACGTGAAACTCAATTCTTTGAAGCGTATTTTCGGGCTTCATTTTTGTCAATCCGACAATACATCTTCTTCAGTCTATCATATCTCCCTCAAAACAACTTGGATTCAAATGATTCTTTTATTTAAATTTAATAGAAAAGAATTTGAAACAACTTTTCAGTTAATAAGTTTTTCAAATTTTGTGAGTAAGAGAGTCAAAAACAAGAGAGATGATGACCCATTTTTCGGATCTAAATCTTAGGAATTCAAGTTCAAAGCTCTATTGCTTCTTCTCTATATCTTCGGCCAACCTCCATCTTAAGCCTTGGCCAAGCTATTGAAAGGGAGAGGGTGTTGTTTGCTAGTGTTTGATGGAGTATGAATCAATTAATGAAGTATTGGTTGATTAGAATGTTGGTAGGAAGTTAATCGCTTTGTTTTATAGTGAGAAACTCTATTTAGCATCTCTATTTATATATGTGTACATGTTTGATAATGTGTTATGATTGCTATAAATGTTTATATATGTTTTTGATCATCTAGTATCGAAAGGAAAGCCCGGATGCTCCAAAAGATCATAATTGAGTTTTTTCTAAGATAAAAGAAAAGAAATAAATTCTTTAAATTTATTATAAATGGTCTATATATAAGATTTATAAAATTTATATTTTATAAATAAAAGTTATGGAATTATAAAAGTATTTTATAAATATTAAATGGGATTGTAATCAAATTTATATATGGGCTTGCAATTGAAATTTAGAAAAGAATTTATAATGGATTTTATAAATAATAAGATTTGAAAGGAATGAATTTGAAATATGATTTTTATAAGTAATTAAATTATAATTGGATTTTGACTTATAAGTGAGATATAAATGGAATTTGTTAGTAAAGAAATTTTATATATGGAAGTTTATAAAATATAAACGGAGTTCATAAACACCGTTTTGTAAATCTGAAATCAATTTAATTTGATAAGTCAAATGAGAAAGTTTATTAAAGGAATTATATTCGCGATTTTGGACAGTGAATAATCCTTTAAATTAATGGATGTTTTCGAAAGTGATATTATAAAAGGGGAATATTTTCCCTAAGTTAAAAGTTAAGATGAAAAATCTTTGATTAAGATTTAATGAATGATTCGGAAAGGTTTAACTAAGTAAAGAGAAAATGATTTGGAATTATTCCAGGATTTAAGAAAAGTTTAATAAATCAAACGATTTGATAAATGAGGCTTAATGATTCCATATACTCTTGATAAGAAAATGGAATAAATTAAAAAGAATATATCTAAGAAAGATATTTGATTAGGTAAAAGATGAAGTAATTGATTGATGATTGATATCCATATATGAACTTAACATATGTTTTAAATCAATGATTGGTTTCGAAGGAACCAGAGTCGGATTTGGATGATTCCTATCCGAAAACCACTTCGAACAAATGTATACGTTCGAAAGTGAACACATGTTGAAGATGATGATTACTGAAGACCGTGGATCTTCATAGCGTGAGGACTGCTTGTTGAACATGCTCTGGGTCACCCTCATTATAGAGTTATTTATAGCAGTGGTCTCCCCGTTGTGGAGATTTTTCGGATTGCAAGGACTACTCGCTACTAGTGGTTGTAGGAGAGTGCCTTCGGTTTCGTTCAGTCCCGGAACGAACTTGTATGGATGTTTGTTTGACATTGTACTCTAAATCAAATTTGAGTGGTTTCTATAAATGTATATTAGTTGGTGGCGGAGAAGGCAACTTCTTTTAGCTTAATACCCCTTCCCGAGACATATGAGCTCAGGAAGTTATACTTTTCTAGAAATCAGTCATGTGACGTGGAATGACAATGTGGCATTCAAAATGGAACTAGTTATGATAAAAGCGTGGTTTTGTATGAAAAGCGTGGCTTTGAAGAAATTGATCGTGGCTTCGCGAGCCTCACACCTTGGTTATGATGGGATACTATGTGGTTTAACAGACGCAAATTTGGAATAAGTGAGTGTATATGGTGGTGTTAAATACGTTTGGCCCTTTGGGGGATACGTCCCTCAAGGCATTTATTGCCTCATTTTGATAAAGTGGTTAGCTTGAGAAAAGCAGGGAACTATCGGTTACCAGTGGTAGTATAGCAACTATTGTTCCAAGTGCTAGTTTGAGAAAAGAGATTAAGTCACCGTAGGAACCATGTTTGTTATGCGTGGATTGGAGAAAAGATCACTAGCTCCCTATCATGTTGGAAATCCAATCCCAATACGAGACTTACGGTTTTGATTGTATTCCCAAAATAGTTGTAATGGCGTGCAACATTTCAGCTACCCCTTTTCTGGTATCATATATTCCGTTCGGTATATTCCGTTGACCCCGTCCGGATATATTACCTTAGACTTAGACCAGATATTGATACCTTATTTGAATAAGTTTATTTGCAAATGTTTTCAAAGAGATGTCATTAGAAATAGTATCAAAGGTTTTGATATAAAAGTGTTTTGGTTATCATAAGGTAAAAACCTATCCGTGTTTATATGTGGGCGTGGTCTTATGAGATACCCTTCTTTTCAAGATTTTGATGGCAACGTCATTTTAAATTTCGAGTATCTCACGCGGTTTATCAAGCCTGATCCAGGTATTTTCAATACTCAGGTCAGATCCGAGTAGTTTTAGGTTGAGTTGAAGATGGTTGGAGTTCCCATAGGAGAGCTGGATATCTTCATCATCGTATGGATGTATTCTATTATCTGCTTCCTCTAGTGCATTTATTTTGTTGTTTGTCAGCATTTGTAAGAGCAGGTATTATAACTATCCAAGCTGAATCTAGGTTAGGCTCTGATATTGTATTTAAAATTTTCCGCTGTAAAGATTATTATTGAAATAATATATGTTATTCCATTCGTGTGAGATTATGTTCTGTATTTACTTTTCTTTCTACCCTTAATGATCCGCTTATTCGTACAATTTGAGTAGGACATGTGTGGTTTATTGTCGATTCAAAGGGTACAGAAAAACGAGCCATTACAATGCGTCTCCTGTCAACATAGGACTTCTGCCTATCCTGCGCAGACTTCATACTTTTACGGATCAAGTCTACCTTCTATGATGTCTCCCTCACCATATCCGATCCAAGAATAATCCTATCTGTACTATCCACCAGCATGATGGTGATCTAAAGGGTCTTTCATATAATGCCTCGAATGGTGCCATCCCAATACTCGTCTGATAAATGTTATTATAGGTAAACTCAATTAGTGGCAAGTGATCTCCCGAAGAGCCTTCGAAATCCAAGATACATATCTAAATTAAGTCTTCCAACACTCAATTCACTCTCTCTGTCCATCCGTCTAGGGGTAATTAGCAGTACTTAAGCTCAACTCAGTGACCAAAGCCTCCTGTAGACTCCTTCAAAACTCGCTGGTGAAGAGAGAATCTCAATTGCTAATGATGATAGAATAAACTCTGTGTAACCTAACGATCTCTCTCATATATAGTGTCGCCAATAATGAGGCGGTCCTCATACTCCTCATGGGATAAAATAAGTGCATTTGGTTAGTCAATCGACTGTGACCCAAATACTCTCATTTCCTCTCCCACTCCTAGGTAGTCTATCAATGAAGTCCACAAAAAATACTCTTCCACTTCCACTACGTAATATCCAATAGTTGCAACATCCTCCTGGCTTCTTTTGTTCCACCTTTACCCTCTAGAAAGTCATACATTGGGTAACATACATTGCCATATGCTTCTTCATACCGGGCCAATGAGAAACGCTCTTTATGTCACAATATATTTTGTCTCCATCGGGATGAATGGTCATCCTAGTGCGACGTGACTCTGCTAGTACCATGTTGATCATATCCATAATGAGTGAAAAAATTGATATATCGTCTCTCTATAACCACCCCTTCGAGTCGATGGTATAATGCCTCAAATGACTTGATTTTCTCCTCTACCAAGCTTCTCAAAAAATATCTACTAGCTTCATATCTTGCTTCTAAATTGATCTGATGCAGTCCATAAGTGTAGGTTGTACATCCAAAGCTGTTAACAATCCCGAAGTAATGTCTAACGATGGTTGAAAGTCGAATGTAGAGATGAACTGCAAATGCTTCCACTCTAAGAACAAAGGACTCAATGCTGCATGTTGCCAAGTTAAGGCATCGGCCACTACATTACCCTTACCCGGAGTATATGAGATGTCGAAATCATATGATGCCGAAAAGTCTATCAACCTCTACTGCTTTACATACAAATCCTTTGGGAGAAAGTACCTCAGAGACTTATGATCGGCATGCAGCTCAAAATGCTCTTTAGATTATGCCTTCATGATTTGAGCGCAAAGATAATGGATGCTAACTCAAGATCATGGGTATAATAGTTTCTCATGGATCTTCAATTGTTGACTCGCATAGCTCACCATTCTCCCTTCTTGCGTCAAGGCCTCCCCCTAACCCTGACAACAAGCGTTGTTATATATTGTAAATGCCTTCATACTATCGTGGAATACCAAAATAGGTGTATTAATAAACACCTCCTTCGGTTTAGTAAAAGCATCCCCATGCTTCTCATCCCATGAGAAAACCATATACCATTTGGTGAGCCGGATTAGAGGGACAAAGATCTTCGTGAAGTCCTTAATGAACTTCCCATAGTAGCTTGCTAAACCAAGGAAATTCCTTATTTCCATGGCATTCTTCGGCACATGCCAATTCTAAAGTACAGCAACTTTACTAGGATCAACTGCCAACCCACTTTCCGAGACAACGTGTCTCAAAAAGCGTACCTCCTCGCACCAAAAGTGGCACTTAGAAAACTTCGCCTCTAATTTATGCTCATGGAGTGTACTAAGCACTTCTTCTAATTGCAGTGCATGCTCCCTTAAGCTTTTCAACTAGACTAATACGTCATCCACAAACGCCACCACAAATGTATTAAGAAACCCTCTAAAAACTCGGATCATTAGATCAACAAAGTAGGTCGGTACATTGGCCAGTTCGAAGGGCATGACTAACCACTCATAAAGTCTGTATGGTGCATGAAAAGTAGTCTTCTGAATATTGTCCTTGGTTATACGCAACTGTTTGAATTCGGTAACTAAATCAAGTTATGAGAACACCTTTTCTCCAACCAACTGATCGAAGAGATCGTCTATACGGGGAACGGGTAACGATTCTTCTTTGTCGGCTTATTTAACTCCCTATAATCGACAAAAAGCCTCAAAGAACCATCCACCTTGATGGCAAAGGCAACTAGTGCTCCCCACTCTAATATACTCCTCATAATGAAGCCCTTCTCTAACAGCTCATTAACTTGCTAGTTCAACTTGCATCTTTTCTTTGGAGCCATATGCCTCAAAAGTAAGGGAATAGGTCTGGCATTCTTTATAAGATAGATTCAAAACTATATTGATCTTTGGAATAGGAGACCGGTAAACTCAGAAAAGACATCCGGGTAATTTCCAACTAAAGGCACTGAATGTAACTCATCATGTGACAAGTTTAATGAATACAGATAACTCAACATAACTGAACCTCTAAGAAAGCAATAAACCTCTAGATTGCGTCAACCATAAGTACCTAGCCTTACAACCGTCTTATCACAATCTAGGATAGCCTCATATATCGTCATCCAATCTATGCGTAAAATCAACCCAGACTTAGAAAATCCTAAAACAAAAGTATCGTAATTAAACTTGACCCCTAAAATAAACAATTTCAAACTCCTACATATCATAAAAATAAGGCGATCCTCCAATAGGGTTTGATACAACCTTAGGGTCTATAACTATGCTAGCATCTACGTGTAACTCATCTATAAGTCTACTGGAAAAAATATTCTGATGCTCTCGTGTCAAATAAAGTACGAATGCTAAACCAGATCTAGTTAATACGCTTTCAATCATGACCTTCTTCCCCTTATCAGTTACTGGAGGCATACTCGAACTAGGAACCGCGTTCAGTGCGTAAGCAGAAACCACCTGGGTAGAGGTCTACTAAGGTGTTGGACACTCCTGTCTTAATTGGTTGTTTTGATTGTAATAGTAATACTTAATCTTCGAACCATCTACCTTGCACTCTTTCACAAAATGCCCCTTCTTGTCACACTTCTTGTAACAATCCGCACTTCAGTGGGCCCAGATTTTCGCTAACCCGAAAACCCAAGTCTGCTAAAATACGGGTCATTGGTTTTGTATCCTACAAATGGGAAACTATATTGGAGAACTAATGGTAATAACTCACAGTGGAGATAAGAAAATATAATAGATCAATATAATTACTGATAAAAAATCGACATCTCAAATGTCAAGAGCCTTAGTCAGACAAATGCTCTAAATCAACACCGGTATCCACCCTTCTAAATCCTATGGATTGTAAGGAGGAGGGGTCATAACAATGTTCTAGTGACTGGTAAATTATACATCTTATACATAACATAGCTTATGCAAATAGTTCAATATTTTATGTTATATTAGATTTTATTATTACTCGCTACGTCTCCATTGCTATATACGAACCATACCCATCTACACCATGCAGATCTATGTCAATATAGGTAAATATATATACCCCAAGTCCACTAAAGGAGTAGATACTATCCCCACTAGTGTCATTCGTTCAGCACCTCATAAAGATCCATCGCTATTGTATCACCGAAGAAACCCTATCGTGCGCACCGACGAC
The DNA here is from genome assembly GCA_030765085.1 of Allium cepa. Lineage (NCBI taxonomy): Eukaryota > Viridiplantae > Streptophyta > Magnoliopsida > Asparagales > Amaryllidaceae > Allium > Allium cepa. Next base: position 1,053,291,997 of record CM060941.1, read on the forward strand.
CTCCGGTCCACGAGGTCCTAATATTTTAGGGGTTTTTCACATATGCCAGCCTTTTGCGTACCTTCATCTACTTATTATCATGGAATTTAGGCCCCATGCACCACTACCCCATCCATGTTTTGAAGGAACTTTTGTATGTGTTAACTAGCCTTACCCTATCAAACAAACTAACAAACAACTATGGCGTTGCATAACCCATCTGAACCAATCCGGATAGGCGAAAGAGATCAGTTAGGTGTAACTCTATCCTCCTCATTGACCACAAGAGAGCGATGCTGAGCTCGAGAAATATGCAACTCCTACCCTAGTTTATGGTACCCTAGTATGCCAGCCTTTTACGCACATTTGTCGCAACTCATTTTGCTACCTACGCACACTCATAAGTCCGATCTCACTTACCATCCATTTAGATTGCCTAGTTCAATCAAGGAAATACATCCACTTAAAAAGTTTGAAGCAGACCTAATTTTATTGCGCACCTTCGCTTTTGACATAATTATAATAGACATTTATATTTATGACAGACAATTTATAATCGAGGCAATAAGCATAGTACAGACCTAGAGGTATCCCTCTAGTATGAAATTATACACTGACCATTGGTCCTATTGGTTTGATATGTTTTTAGCATCCCAAGCAGTCTAACGACCTTCAGACATTGTTCCACTATAATTATAACAACTAATTATAAAAGACAACTTATAATTATTCATACCTGTCATAAATGCATATCCGAGGTTACTTATATACATATTCAGACTTATGTATACTTATTCTTTTTCTATTTTCTTTGTTGCCTCAACACCTTTTATGTTCTACTTTAAGTCTCCAATCTTAATATGTGTTTATCTTTTATTTCATTAATTTCATTTACTGCTTCTCAAATTCAAAAATCAATATCATTGCTACAATATTCATTAATTCAACCTTTGTTTTCTATTCCAGTTCTTATTCCGTTCCCTTCCCTATAATCCAAACTTATTTTTTTCATTAGTTTCCATTTTATAAACCATTAAATTACATTCTTATTTCAATATTCCACTTTTGGAGTTCACAATATTTTAATTAGTTGAAATCAAAATCTAAAAATTTAACTCTGACATAGTAAATTTCCGTATCTTATCCTAAAGAAGTAGTTTGTGTGATATTTGTAACTAAAAGAAATTATCTTTTATTTATTGAAACAGATAGTATATAATACAGTAATCATCTACTTGAACAAAATATGTTCTATAGGATTTGTTCCTCTTCTTCCACTTTGCAACTGATGAGGAACAAACCTAATTATTCCTTACCCATCTCAACCTTAATATACATATATGTTCAACATCGTTAACTATTTTTACTTTAAGATGTGCTGGTTAGGATCAGAACTTCCTTCATAAACGGGTAGAGTTGGCATTATGAATCGCCGAGGCGGTTCAACATTGAGTATATCATCAGTGAAAGGGGTATGTCTTTGGGAGATTCCACAATCGTCATTAGTGAGGCCCTGAATTTCGCGGATCATCTAACGGATCATTGTTGGGATATCCAGCATGTGGAAGTTCTGGGCATGCTGAGCCAAGGTGTGGTTGGGTTCCTTAATGTGAGGATGGACCGATCGCGGTCGACGGTCCATATCTCGCCTCCTTGGTTCTAGGTTCTCAGGAACATAAGGCTCAGGAGTATAATTGCGTTGACGGTAGGTCGGATCCATTCGGTTCCGAGCGTCAACTTTCAACTCAATAGCAGCGTTAGCAGCGCAGTTGTCAGTGGTGTGATAAGGAATAGTACCTCCTCAGGAGGAGGGTCCGGTCTGATGACTGGTTGACGGGCCAACTCTCGATTTCCCAAGATTCAATGTGCGTTGATTTCCAGTGACCTGTGTATAGCTTCCATCCCATTGTGGGCATATGGACCGGTGATTGTAGTTCGAAGAGGCTGAACTCCCAGTGGATGAACAGGTTGCCTGATCCCTTCTAGATCTCCTTCGTCTCTAGTGATTCAGTTGATTGGTTAATTCTACATTAGCACGAAGTTGCTAAGTAAGCTCCTGGTGGCTTTTCATCAGCTCTTGCATGCAGTTTAAACTCTTCCCTGGTGACGGGGCCTTGCGGATCTAAAGGTCCGGCAACATTCTGGTTGGTAGGAGGAAGTTGTGCAGGGTTTTGTCTGTCCCGTCCTTCTTGATCTACAGCTGTTGAAGTAGTCCTAGTGTTAACTATGGTGGATATCGAAGCCCTCTCCTAGATTTGGTACAAATCTGCATAGGATGGAAGAACTTTTGAACTTGAAATCTGAATCTTCTCTTCCGATTCTTACAATCCGATATTCGTAGTAGATCCAACGAGCAGGAGAAAAAATGGATTTTCTCAGTGAGAACACCAAAGTGTTTGTACCAAAATTAGGCACAGCACCCTTCGAATGTGTTTGAAGAGATAAAATGAATAAATTAAATGTAAAAAGAGGTAGATCTAATAAACACACCAATCAATAGATAAGAAAATGTGCAGAAACACACGAATTCAGAGTGGTTCGGCTTATGGCCTATATCCACTATGAATTGGCTGACTTTTATTGATTTTTGCTTGCTATTTACAATGTGTTACAACAATATAGTCCAAGTGCAATAGTAATTTCGACAGAGTCTGGACGTAGAAGAGCCCGAAGGTCCATTTTCTGTAGGTCCAGCATCATTATTTATTGGCGTTGGCAGCAAATATCTTGCCCAGATCTCGAAAGACTTCTTCTCCCATGTGGGTGGACCCACGATAGCGAGTTTAGGTGATTTCAGCTCGATCCAGAAGCGATGCGAATTGAGTTCGTATCGATCCAAAAATAATCCTTTGAGGCTGAAATTTATCAAGTATATTCTTGGGGTTGTATGCAAGCTCCTATGAAAATTTGGTGGCAATTAGACTTGTAGATCTCGAGTTATGATCGATACAAGTTTGGATTTGTTGAAGGTTGCCGAGTTCGCATCGCTTCTGTTCGCATCGCTTCCAGGCACATCCTAGCCAATGACATGGCGCTATCTTTTAGGATCAATCCACTTTTCATGCCGTGTGACCTAGTCTTTCTTATGGATGCGCCTCATTTGTAACGACCTAGCTTAGCCTCGTTCGTATCCATTAATTATTATGATGTTCGTATCGATCATTGTTGCTCCATTTCGTATTGATCAACGAGAGTGTCACTCGTATCGATCCATCTTGCATTATTCACATCGATCACTGGCTGAACGATACGAATAGGGTGCATCGGTGGATCAATACGAAGTAATGGTTTTTTATTGCTTCGATGGATACGAAGTAGACGTGGATGGATCGACACGAATAAGCTAGAGGATGATGGATGTGATTTAATATGAGTATGGATGGATACGAACCACGTGTGTCCCATGGATGCGAGCGAGTTTGATTCTGATAGATACAAAGGAGACCGCTATGGAAGGATGTGAATGAGGACGGATACGAAGAACGTTGCCCTAGATGGATTTGAATGAAATCGATACAAAGGAAGTAGATTGATGGATACGAATGGAAGCGATGCGAAGGAGGTGGTCTACTGGATACGAATGAGTGCATTGCTTAATTTTGCATCGACCATATCTTAAGCATACGAATCCCGATTGACTCGAAATTTGAAACGTTGGATTTCGTAGCTTTGCTTGTCGTGTCATGTCAATTGTAGCTCGATCCGGACTCGGGCAAAGTCTACCAGTATCCATAGTGAAACCTATGTATAACGGATCTCTAGGGTGAACTGTCCTCGATTTCTAGCCAATTCCTTAGTGCCACGGCTTTGCCAAAAGGCGGGATAACATTTACCCTACAAAATACGTTTTGCATGAACATGACATGCTTTGAAAAGCTGCAATCTTCATTATTAAATAGTCCTTACCGATTTTCTAGATAGTTGTTGTCTTTTTTGCCAAGTGATGTAATCTTTTAGCTGACTCCAGTAATAATGAATTGCTAACTGCCAATTGTTGTACTGCACACTGTTATAACTGAGTGTTGAATGCTATCAATCTGTTGTCTACTATTGTAATTTTCACCAGGTGAACATTCAATTCCTATGAATTTTGAAAATTGAATGTTAGTTTGTTCTACATGCACGTGCGTTAACCTGACTCCCGTTAGTGTTTTCACGTTCATAAGTCGTTGTCAAGTTTTTTTTTTTACAACTCGAATTTCACATCGATCATCTCTTTCTTTTATAAGTATACTAATTACATATCACTTCAAACATCATACTTTGTTAAGTTTGAATTTGATAATATATGGAAATCCACTTTAATAACATACATTCCAACAAATTAAAATATCATCAAAATACAAAAAGTCCAGTTTGCTTTATTTTATACCATCTCATTCATCAAATAAAATGGAATCTGAACTCATTATGTTTTCACTTAATTAATCCGATGTAAAATTGATAACTAAAATCATTTCGCAATTATAGAATTAAGTCTAATCATTACATAATTACAGAAATAAAACTAATCATTACGCTTCTGTAGTTATCAATAAAATTTATAGACAAGTTTACAGTCTTCAACGTTCCATATATATGAATTCATTTGAAATTAAATTGTCAAACTATGGCATATAGGAATAGATCTTCAACGATATAATCTAGTATTATATAAAAATATATAATATTCTCATTCACCTTTAATTAGCGCTCCCAAATCTCTAGATTTAATCCTAATCTGACTCTGTTATCCGTATTCTCCACTTTTTTCCTCCCTATTCGGATCTACAGACAATATTTTATACAGATCTATTAGAGATTGGATTAGAGAGATAAGGTTTGAATTTAGATTTTTTTAATTAAAATCAGATCTAAAAGTTTACTTTTAATATACAACCTGATTTGAATCTATCTTATATCCTTTATCCTTTTCTATTCTTCTTCAAAGTGTATATGGGCAATCGATTCTATTTTTATGTATTTAGAAATTCTGGAGGAGAAAGGAAAATGGCAGAGCTTCCACACTTATTAGAAAATAATTAATTGAAAGTGAAACCCTAGGTCTTAATTTATAGAGGTTAAAATTAGCGCTAACCATCGGATGGAAATAGATTAGATCTGGACCGCACAAACAATTCTCCATTGCTACTCAAAAGCCTTTCCGATCGACCATCCTAATCCCATGGTCGACTGCCCATAATCAACCTAGGGAGGCCACAGTCGGCATATGTGGTTTATTTTTGTGAATTATCAATGTGCGTTGATTTTGTTGTTGTGTTTAATTGATTTGTACATCTATTTATATTTGTTAATTGATCCATCTCGATTCTTACCCATTTTCTAAATCTTTGAGATCTTAATTTCAACTATGGTCTACCTTGCAACTATGGAACAAAGTTCCTGGAGGTTGCAGGTTCGAGTCCCGCAGCTGAGATATGTTTCCCTTAAGGCCTTGAGTGGTCTATCCTCAACAAAGCCGAACATGGTAGAGGATTAATGCTCTTGGCTGGGCTGGCTAAAAAGGGGGGTCAGTGTGACAGACAGCTGTATCCCCTAGCTCTACTCTCCGGAGTAGGATTTTAAAAAAATAGTCTTAATTGAGCTTATTACCATATTTACATATATAATTACTTCTGACGCTAAAATACGAAACACTGATAACCTTTTCGTTTGAACTCCGATCAAAAAAGTTTATAAATGAAAATTGATAAGAAAATCACCACAAATCCAATAGTATAAGTCTCGTGGCCAAATCCCAAAATTTGTAAAAAAAATTCCGTTTTTCACAGTTTAATATTTATTAATTAATTTCTATTTTAATTAGTTAATGTAAAAACACGGGAAGTTACACTTCCTCCACTGCATATCCAGCTTCTTAATCTTTCCATTGGGTCCTCCTACACTCTTGTGCAGATTCTATTGTGGTGCCTTCCTACCAAATTTCTTGGGTTCTTTTTTCGCTTCCTCCTTGGAGACAGTATTTTGCAAGGCCAACTCCACCAGACCCTTGTACGTTGCAACCATGGGAATATGACTATGAACCAAATCTTGAAGAGGTTGATTCAGCCTCTTTACGAACTTTAGAGCCTTCTTATGAGCGATATTGATCAGCTCCATCCCAAACCTAGCCAACTCATTGAACTGATTTACATACTCTTTTACTAACATGTCTCTTTCCTTCCAATGAATAAACTTCTCTAACTGCGCTCTCTCTTCAACTATGGATAGAAACTTCATCTCAAAATGTCTCCAAAACTCCATCCAAATAATTTCTCCCTAGTCAACCTTAGTAACCACCAAATCCCACCAATTTAGGGCCTTCCCTTAAAGATTCCTAGGGGAAAGATATCTGTTCATATCATTTCTGAGACCAATCAAACCAAAAATCCTATCGCATGTGCGAATCCATGTTCTTGCATCTATATACTACTCAATCTCTATGTACGACTTTCCTCTAAATCTTACAAAATCCTTATAGAACTTAGCAATATGGGTGGCAGGCAGGTAGGCAGGAACTGCACTAGTCGCCCACTCTATGGGTCCTCTATTAGGATTAAGCTCGGCTTGTTCTCTTGCTTGAAAATATCGACATAACCAAATCGAGACATTCGCGTCCAAAAACTCAGCCGCATCATCTGGGCCTGAACTTACGGGACCGCTCATCTTGAATATGCGATTGAGGAATTTTTTAGCCACTTTCTATAGATAGTATAAGCAAGGATAAGAGAAAGAGATTATATTTATATAAAATCTTTGGAAAACTTTTTAAAAACTTTTATATATACATATATATGTATACGTTGGAAACCTATTTTGAAACATTTGGAAGAACATTTGGAGAAAATATCTTTTTAAAAAACCTTTCAAGCATGTCCTCTCAAAATGCCTCTAATCCCTAAGGAATTTTGAACCTAGGCTTTGATACCAACTGTGACAACCTACATCTCACGACATACTGATCCAAATCCTAGAGTAACTTTCGGACTCTATTAGGTGTTGAGAAATACGAGCCGTCGGGGTTTTTGATACATTACAAAGACCAAAGATATGCAAATATCATCTAATACATTCTACACTTCAGATGTCATAGCGGATGGCAATAAAATATAAAGATAGTAAATAGCCATCTTAGAAAATATCTCAAAACATAGTCTCAAAAAACTATATGTGGTTGAATCTAGAGTATGTAAAAACACAATACATAGTCTGGTAAATGCTAAGTACCGAATAAGATAGATAGTTACATAGAGAGTAATATAAAATAATAAACAACTCCACTGATGAGCTGGACTCTCCATATGCTAATCATGGGCCTTTCACATGCTGCCATGTCCTTCTATGGTGGGGAAAAAAGAAAGGAAAAGGGGAAGGTCAGACAACAGTTTGGTGAATGAGTATACCATTAATATATAGTGATCATATGCAATGTGACCTAGGATGTCCTATAAGTGTCTGTGAATTACTAGATTTCTTTACTTAAGGGTTTTTAACTTAATATATGCCTACGATAATGGCATGTACAAGCTCATGCAAGGATCTCATAACTAATCCAACATCAAACAACTAATGATCGGCTAATAGCTGCTAGAGCTTCTCCAACATAGGATTATCCTAAAATTTCCTTTATAAGACACATTCTCACATTATGACTACGCGTAACTATTCCACGTAGGTTTTCTTGCAATTTCCATATGGGACTAAATTGCCCACAACTACGAATACACGCGTACCCTAGCTACTCATTGATGGGGAGCCCACAATGCCGATTTGCTAAAGTGTCTCATTGTCAGTTTTTGTATCCACCCCACCATCATAGCATGCGCCTCATATTACATGCGTAGGGATCTAACAATAACATAACATTATATCGCATCATCCATGAACACCATAGAACTCCCATTATATTGGGCCTACACACCTCATCATGCATCAATCAATGTTGCACGTCTACTGTAGAACCTCCTGTGAGTGTCATTTGTGATAGAATTACCCTTAATGAATACCGATCCATATTGGATAAATAGCATTTACCCAATCCAACAATGTTCTATTGTTTTCTCTTAGGCAACTAGCTTCGCTGCTCCTAACATCCATACACACGCAGAGATATACATACACATACAATACTAAATAATTTATTTATAACCTAAGCCTTAGGCCGAAGTTCATAATGCGCTTCTAGAATGCTAACTGGTCGACCGCTATATACTGGAGCGGTCGACCTCGGCAACTTGCTGTCGACCACTCTATTAAGAGCAGTCGACTGATTGTTGCTTTCTAATTGGAGATTATTGCTTTCTTTTAGGGTTTTAATTATTTGGTTAGTTATTCTCATTACCAAATTTCCATTATAGTAATTTTCAATTTCACCTCACAGTAAACCCAAGCTTGAAATTATCAAATTTCTTATTCAGATTCCAGTTTATGAATTTGCACTACAAATAGTTCAACCAAGGGTTACTGTTAACAGGTTATATGAATTCATACTTGATTAGAAAAGGGGTTTAACCTAGATAAATTTCTATTTAATAGGTTTACATCAGTTTAAGTTGTTATTGAACATCAGATCCAAACAATATGACTTATAATTTAGTTTGATAACAACCTAAATCAGATATGGTATATTAAAATTAACTACAAATAAATCATCTTATTAAAATCTTAGGCCCAGTACTAGAAGAGAACGCTAACTATTGCTATTGCTTTTCACTTCAACAGTGGCTACCAGGTAAGCGATTTGGCTTTCACTTCTTATACGCTTAACTTCAACTGTGGCTTTCAGCCCACTCATGAATGAATTCTTGCTACTGATTTTCACTATCAATATGAAATCAGTAACTTTCAATCTTCACTTTCACTTTGAAATATGAATAATTCAAAATACGGGGTTTCTTGAATTGTTCAGATTTGATACCAGTCCTCCGGGCATTAGTTTAAGCCAAAAGTATGGGGTTTCTTGAATTGTTCAGATGTCGAGGCTTTAGGGAAGAAAACGAGTTGAGGCCAAAAACACGGGGTTTCATGATCTGTGTCAAATCCAGCAAGAAAACGTATGCGTGTTAGCTCCCCTTACCAATCAAGTTCTGGCTTTAGGCAAGTAATAGGCACTCACCTTAGATTCAAGCTTTCCTTTGAATCCCGATCGGAATCTCCCCTCGTTTGTTAGTTATTTTCTTGATTTTTCCTCCTTAATCTCTCTACTCTTATATTTATATTGTTTTGGAGAAATTTAAAAGTTAAGGAGAAAAGAATGTGATGGAGTTTGGGTGCACGGAATTTTTTTTAGTGAATTATGATTCAGGTTAGTTGTGTATTTATAGGGGTTTTGAACTGATATGGACCATTGATCACCCCTTGGAGAATCTTCATTTTCATCTTATATGCTAATCATTTACTTCATTGCCAAGTAAAATTGTCTGATCGAATTTGGGTCGTTCATTGTTAAAAAAAATTCGCTATGACACTTCAACCGGTTGACCGCTAGATTTTGACCGGTCGACCACTACATATAGATCAATGACCCCCTAAGGTGTCAATACCCATTTTTATTTTAGTTAATTAATTTCTTGACGTTTATTTCTTTTCAAATTTACATATTTAATTATTTTTAACAGCACCAAACGTTTTTAACTTCTTAATATTAGTCCGATTTCAAACTATTATATATGAAAATCGTTCAAAGAATTGCCACAAACACAATGGTGCAAGTTGTAGCCAATTTCAGATGTTTATAAAAAAAAATCTATTTTCCCTTTATATTTAATTTAATGCATTTATTAAATTTTCGGTTAAATCTTCGGTGTATAACTATTACAAAGGTGTAGCCTAATAAAGATGAGAAATTGGATTTTTCCTAAATGATTCATAAGCGACTTAACTCATGCACGATACTGTACTTTAACAAAGTTTATACATGCTTTCATATTTAAATCTCTTAAACATTAACTAAAGATTGAGTTTAAACTAAGTAGTCAACACAACCGAATTGTTAATTCCAAGTTCAACTAATTCAAATTAACTTATAAATGTTTTAGATCAATAATAAAAATAATAAAAATGTTGTATTGTATTTTTATGGTACTTAATTATTTATTTAAGGCCCTAAAAATAAATCAACCAATATTTTTTATATATTGGTCTAATTAATTATATGAGCTTAAATAAATAATTAACATATATGGTATACTAATTGGGCCCAATATCATGGATGCCCAATACATGGCATGGCCTGCCATACAACATAGAGGAGAGGATTTTAACTTGAATTATGGCTCTACATTATATCTCAATTCAGAAAGGAAAAGAAATACGGAAGATATATATCTGATGGCTATAAATAAGACCATCTTTCTTCCATTCAAGAGACAACATGAAACCTAAAATCCTAACCTCCATAAGAAAACTGGGTGAATCCTTGAAGCTAGAGTTACACATCAAGGTCGAGGAGAATGTAGAGCGATTCAAAGAGGATTAACGAGCAATTAACGCATCGACAACCAACAGATCTGAAGATACGCACTTCATTTAAATGTTATAAATAAATACATATATGTATATTTCCCATGTTTATTTTCAGCTAAAATTATATAATAATTCAAAATAAAACAATTAAAAATATATTTATATAGATAAACACAAAGTTATGTATACATATTTAATTATACATATATATATTATGTATTTTTGTGTGTTTGCACGTTTAATATATATATATATATGTGTGTGTGTGTATATATATATGAAAGAAAATTATCTTCAATTTCTAAATTAAAAACAAATTTGTTCTGACATATATTTGAAATCTGTAAAATTTGGTTTAACTTTCAATTTTTAGACAAGTATATATCTCAAACAGGTATATATCTCAAAATATATTTTAAACTTAATAAAAACATATATACATACATATATATTGACAATTACATAATACATACACATACTTAATTTAATTACACACACACACATATATGAATGTATATTTTAAAACAAAATAAACATTCATTTTACTATGGTCAAAAAATTATACATACACACACACACACTTGTTTATTTATCGCCAAAAATTAAATATATTTCACCCATCTACATGGTATTATTCGAATATGTTAAACAAAAATTACTTATATTATTTTCCCTCTATAACCAATTCGATCACCTTACACCTCTGATACCAATATATCTGTAGTGCACTAAAATGGTACCTGGCCCATGTAGAGCGGTAGTTAATGGTAAAATAAATAAACTTAAAAAATAGAGTCTATATATATCTCACGGCATACAGAATAATGTATAATAATTACATGGATATAAAATAGGAGAGACAGTAGTATAACTAAAATCATCCACAAAATTAGAGCACAATAGGTTCATCACAATTATAAAAAGCAAGAAATAGAGTTTATACATCAACTTGTAAACTTAAATGGAAACTGTCTCTAAGTAATAATAGCATGGTACCGACAAAGTTTCATAATGTTGTACAACCGAAAATATTACCGATAAGCTTCAAAAGTAGATGTATGAAAAGAGTGGCCTCCTACCTATCCCTGTATGGAACCATGGGCTGCTTCATACTACTTATTTGTCTACTCATTTAAGAGTATACGAGACAACACGAGCAATATATAAAACTCGGGTCAAACAAAAGTCTGGTATGCGCGAAATCTCAAAATACTATGAAAGTCAGTATTGCAAATAGGAACATAAGGTATGAAGAATCATACCTAACATGTCCCTGCATTTAAAGAGTTTGCACATAATAATCGATAAATGCTAATATATTATCATCATCATGGGTGTACTTTAACTAAAAGCATTGTATGAGGTGTCTGGGCATCTAAGTTAACAATACCTACATCATGTGAGGTCCTTAATAAAATAAAGTAAACATAGCAACCATTAAGTAATCTCACATCAGTCACTCAAGTTCATTGGATATACGATAGCTTTTATAACCACCTCAATAGTTACAGAGTGCTCAACATCCTGGTTTCTCTTGCCCGACTCCATGCCACTTTAAAGGCCAAGAAACTAGACTTACAATCAAATGTTCAAGGCACATAGATCTACGATCAAAGATCTAGGATAAGACCAAATCCGCATGAGCATTCCACGTGCACCCTCTTTACGAGCACATATTGAAACCTCTAAGTGTCAACGATCCCTTAACACACATCTCCATAGTAGAACACATCTACATCCCACTTCAAAAGTCACTATTAATGAACTTTACTCCATGGATCATTTACTAAAATCCCATCATCATATCGTCTTTTGAACACCTATCTAAAGCTGTAAAGCCACTTCATTTTAGTCTCAAAGTCACTATATAAAGTTCCCAGTTATACTCGAAGTAAGCTAGCTAAGTAATCAAGTTAAGTCCTTGCGTAGATCTCCCGTCATCTCAATCAATTTCTAGATCATTCTACCATCACCTATAATAAAACGTTCCTTCATTAAATCTACCTACAATCGATGTGGAATAACCCCTTAAGCTTCCTTTTCCATTCTCCTGTATGGTTCGATACTGACACATTATGTTTGCTACTTTAGCCAAAATATTGCTAAGTACCAACATAATCATCTCATCTAGGATTTACTTAGCCAACCCAAAGCCTAATTCATCAGAATGATTCTAACCCCAAAGTCTCCATCAAAACTTTGATCGTTTAGTAGTGAAGAGTGCCATCGTTCGGTTGTAGTAGACCTCCTCATGTTTCCTTCTCCTTGGCCTGAAACAAGCATCATGCAAACGCCTACAAGGCCTAAAGCTTCCCCATAAAAGTGCCGCTAGCATTAACATGCACATCCATCATTTGATACCGACTTATATGGCTCGGTGCTAAATGATTTAGCTTAGCCAATTATTTGGCTAAGTAATTTCTCAGCTCCTTGCTTCGATTCCCTAAGCACCTAACTGCTTCATTTTGCATAAAGTCTCCAAATTTATGCCCCTTGCAATTCTAGCACTACTCCATACAATTTTTTCCATTGATCGAGTCTCCATAAATTGTGCAATAACTTTGGATGACCCATCAATTGGACCTGGACCAGCTAGCTGGAAGATATGGGTTTTAAAAAATTGTTAAATAATTTTTTTTATAATATAGACGTATATATACTTCGATATAAATTATATAAATAAATTAATTTACATATATATATATATATTAATATAATATTAAAATAAAATACAGTAATTTGACATGGAAATTCAGATCATTAATAATATATACGAATTAAATATATGTACATAACGAATCATTACTTTGACAACATCATTACCTATAGGAATCTTACCTAACTAACAATGCAAAAATAATATATGTGGATGTATATGAGTAATAAGCTATTGTACAATAATCGTACATCTTATATAAAACTACATATTTACCATAACTAATGCCCTCAAGTCCTCCTTGAAATGATGAGTCCTCTACCTTTGGAAACCTCTTCGATTTGTCAGATTGCTAAACCTTGAACCGTAGACCCTTTGCTATCAATTAGCTATTGATTTGGATTTGATTTGATTTGAGATTTTAATGGGGTATATGCATGTATAGATCAGCCATGAGAAGGAAGGAGGTGGCAACTAAAAACCAAAACAAATTTAGATTAAGATTAGAGATGTTTTTATAATGGTTGAGAGAGAAAAGAGGATCATGTCATGCATTTCCTTACCCAATCTCCATCATCCATCTTAAATCCTAATTGCCCCTATTTTTGGCCACCCCTATCACATAATTGTAGCTGAAAATTCCCTTCTAAATCAATGGGTTAATATCCCATTTAAGCCTAGCAAATATGGTAACTAAATCCAATTTAATTTCGTTATCGATATCTCATATCGATCTATATATTTATAATCTGTATAAATATATACGATGATATTCATTTCACAAATTATATTCGAAATTTATAATTGATAATTCATAAATATTAATTAATTTATAACAATTGTTAACTAATTAAATTTAAAGAGAATTCATTATTTCGGTGTTGTAACTCTTGGGTGCAAATTCGATCAGCGATTAACATCAAACTATTCACACGTCGCTTAGCAGGTGGTGTGACATTATGGCCAAATTTATCGCTTACTTAGTTTCGATAAAATCTAATTTCACTTTAATAAGCGTTACCTGGTTATGATATTTATATACACTAATTCTCTTCGTCAAAACTATATCACTTTGGACTTATGGAATTCGGTAATGGTCAAAATTCCAATATCATCCATATTCAACTCTATATTCTAAACACAAAGTCCATGGTTTAATGATAACTATTATTACTAATCAAAATGCTCTAGCCGGAGACTTTGACTTTGAGTTGACTTGATTTGACTGTGATACTAACCCCATATAACCACGGAGACGAATCCTCTCTTGAATAGTGCTTCACTTCCAATGCTTCCACTCGACCCAACTATAGTCACTCGGTGGAAAGCCTTGCCATGATTTGACTAATCAAAGTGGAGCTATCATATTGAAGATCCATAATATTCTTAAGTCGTGAGAACTATGTAAATCAATTGTATTAATATTTTCTACTAGACCTTAGTTATATTAACCAATAGAAAACTATCGAGTAAATCATTCCACATTTATCCAATAGCTATCAGTCAGCAACCTTTTAGTGGCCCCAACAGTTATAAGTCATACACTTTTAAACATTTTGGAGAGCGTTACGTACTCTAGTCTCAACGGGTACATCGATATCCAATCTAGATGCATCTTGACTAGGAATATTTAAAATGGTATATAAATTTTCATTGTGATAAATTACTCATGATTGCAATATTTTGTAACTATTATCACGTAATGTACCATTTATGGATTTTCTACTAAATATACTTTTAATTAAATTAATTAATTAATATAACACCTTATATCAAGTATATAATAGGAAGAAAAACATCTCTTATTTCGAACAAGATTGATTACAAAGTTAGATATATGTAACACATTACATAATTGCCACTAGGGCATACCCTTAGCTCTATTACCATCTCCTAAGCCACTATATATACACTACACTTTATCTCATAGAATCATTCCCTAACTCTAAAATGCCTATCGATCGATGCTTCATCCAATACAACTTTATATGCTACATAGATTCGAGCAATACAATACATACGTTACATATAACATATACATACAATTAATTTCAGACTTAATATATAATCAATTAATATAAATCTGGCTTGCTTCATAGAATGGGTATCCCTTAGAACATATGCATATAATCAATCAAAATTCACATCAAAATATTTATAAATCAGGGTTAAGTTTAAATCTAGTCAAAATCACATTTGTTGCTTTAAAACCATTTTAAAAACGTTATTATCTACTATAAAGAGATCTATATAAAAGTAAAATACATAAATAACTCACCAAAGGGTCAAATCTCACCAAAAATG
Source organism: Allium cepa (assembly GCA_030765085.1). Classification (NCBI taxonomy): domain Eukaryota; kingdom Viridiplantae; phylum Streptophyta; class Magnoliopsida; order Asparagales; family Amaryllidaceae; genus Allium; species Allium cepa. The sequence continues at coordinate 1,053,307,379 of CM060941.1, forward strand.
AGATGAGATAAATACAAATAGCCAAGTATGAATCCCAAGATACTAATTTACAAAATGCCCAATGTATTTTGTTAATCTCTACACTAATCACCCTTTAATCACTTAATTTGGCTAATCAAAGAAGGGATTTAGGATGATTTTGGCTAAGAAATTAATTAATGGAGGTTTTAGATAGTTTTGGGAAGTTTGACAATTAATAGGGAATATCCCATCATGTCTAATTATCTTAAATCTTGAAATGACTTAATGGTATAATTATAAGCTTAGTCTAGTGACTCACTAATCTGCCCAAAAATTGAATAATTTCAAATGGACATATCTCCTAAACCGTAAGTTTAAAAATCTACTATGATCACTCTATATAAAGAGGAACCATTATATCTTTCATTTGGAAGTGGTTTCAGATCTTAATTTGGCTGCTATCAAAAGGTGCACCGTTTACAATTTTTCAGTGTTAACTATCCTGTATTTATTCTTAAGGTCAAAAATGTATAGTCAACATTCTCTAATGTTATATTTAACTTAGACCCAATTTGGGTATAAAAATAATATATTCATGATCCACAGATATGTAAACATGTTGGTTGTTACTTCTCCCTTAATAGGAATTTCTCCCCTGAAATTCCAACCAATCAGGCGTAACCAAATAATATAAATACCAAGTATACCTAATAATCAAAGTAAGCATATCAAACATCAAACATGCATGCATAAGTAAGAAGTGAAATCTATGGCAATTCTAACATGCAAGGTACCATACTGACAAAATAAAATATCAAATGTGAAAGCTAATAATAAAAATGAAATATTACCTAGTAAAGAGCTCCAAATAAGCAGTTCTCATGCTCTCCTCGGTCTCAAAAGTGCTATCGTCTTCGGTCTCACTCTACCAAACCTTTTCTAGCCACACCATCTTCCTTCTAAGTTGATTCATATTTTTCTCGACTATACGAATTGACTTCCAAGGCCTTGATGCTTTTAGTTCATATCATCTAGTTGATTCGATATCATAATTACGCCAAGCCATGCATGAAATTCTTGAGATACGAAATATGGAATACGTAAGGTATGCCCACCGTCTTGTGAGGTAAGCCAATTTTATATTTAAGGTTCCCAATCCTCTCAAGTATCGAAAAACAACTTGTGAATCTTAGTTCCAACTTCTCCTTAGTACCTACCTAACAATTTATTTAATGGAGAAATCTTTACAAATGCTATATCATCGATAGTGAACTCCACATCTCAGCGTCTCTTATCATGGTAGCTCTTCTATCTGTCTGGAGTAGCTTTCATTCGTTGCATCAATCTTTATTGAAGTCTTTCTAATCATATCTAACCTTAATATCAGCTTTTTGCATGCTTCCATCTAACATGAAGGAGCATTGCATGCTTGGCTATATAGTGCCTAAAACGGTATCATACTAATGCTCGACTGATAACTACTATTGTATGCGAACTTAATCAGATGCAAATGATCTACCTCACTTCTCGTTCTCTTCAAATTAAAGTAAGGTGGTTGCCGTTAATAGGAAGAAGAAGAAGATTTGATGCTAAGTGAACCACTGACTTGATTAACTAAGGAATTTAGATGGGTAATTATTCCCCAATCCCTCTTTCTTCTCTAAATGTCTTAAGTCAAGTTATTGATTGAATGATTTTCATACTTCTTTTAATCTTTAAAATATGAGAATCTAATATGATATTAGAAACATATTATTATGAGTAGGTTTTGATTTACAGAATTTTCCTATAACTAAATAAATTATTATGAATTGTTAGAGAACTATATACTATGGAAAATGGTTAGAAATTATGCGGTTTGAGAGAAAATACACAAATAAATCATGATTAATTTTACCATATATCATTGGAAATAAGTTAAGTAATTGATGAATGAGAATAAGTGCAACCAAAGGGTAATAATAGGGAGTTGGAAGGCAAATAATTGTTATCCAAAAGTATTTTAATAAGAAACAAGTATTTAATATTAGGAACCAAGTCCGCTTTTTTATGCTGAACGTGTCGACAAAGTACTAAATAATGGTTAGAAATGACAAAATCAAATGAATCAAAAGTGCCAACGCATATGGGGATGAACTAAAAGTAAATAAACTAAAATCTTAAATATACAGACTTAAGCAGATTGATAAGAAAAGCTAAGTATGAGGCTATGGTCAGTAAACCAAAGCCGTTAACTGAGAGCCCAAGATGGCTGACGGTTAAGGAAGAACTATGGATAGATGAGGAGATTTTTAAAAATTATAAATTTAATCCCACAAATCAACGAAACTAAAAAAAGACAGGCTTCCCTAGACAACATTGAGGATAGTGACTGCTAAGAGTAGTCTAAATCTCGGTAGAATGTGTAAATTGAACTAGAGACTTTTGGAGTCAGTGGTGTATGCTAAGGTTCAGATGGTCGAGATTAGAAATTAAGACATTTGTTATGACATAATAAGTAATTTTAATAACCAAAAAGCAGTTAATTGAAATGTTAGCTTAATAAACAGCTAAGTGAAAGACCTAATAGTGAATGGTTAGGTGCAATAATTGGTAGATGACATAACACCCAATGTGGCAGTCGAGAATCCGAAAGCATAGGTGCAATATGGCAACAAAAACCAAAGAGTCGACCATATAGGCTGTGAAAGAATTTGGTGTATGACCTAGAAGGGCAACGAAGAGAACACCGAAAGACGTAAGGCCAAGGGTAGCTGTCTAGGACCTGAAATCGTAGCGGGTGTGAGGCATAGAGTGTCGACCGAAATATGAATGCATGGGTGTAAGGCCTAATGTGGCGATCGAGAATAAAGAGGCACAAGACCTTAACGACAGCCGAAAATTAAATCTAAATTTTAAGGTGTTATAAAGGCATAAAGCCTAAGCGATAGTCAAAGGTTAACTTACAACACTTTGTTCATATGAAAGACATAAGGCATTGGTGGTAGCCAAATGATAAGACTTTAACTTTATATACTTAGCAAGAGGCATAAAGCCACAGTAACAGTCGAGACAAGGGTATTTCGATTACGTCGTAGTATTGTGATTTTTATATGAAACGAACCTATGACTTAGGATTACTTGTAAATCATATAATTTATTACTTTGGTATGGTAAAGGGGAAAACATGTCATATATATTAGCAGAACTATCTTACAATCCTCTTATTTAGGGCAATATGTTATGCATACCAGACTTTATGTCTAATCCATCTTTCCATTCTTTTTCCCCTACAAACCCACGGGCAATCATTTGAATAGGTTGAGTTTGTGGGCTTAGACGTATTGCTTTTGGAATGGACAAATAATGCAAGCCGAAGACGCCGGAGGCTCGGGTATTTTATTTATATTCTATTTGATGTCAACATCTTCGTATGTTGAGGATGACATTGTTTACTATGTGTTATTATATTTTTGATCATGCTAGGGAATGACTTTAGGATGTAAATTGTTAAACTTAATATATAAAGAAGTGATTCATTTTATTTATGTTTGCTTCATTTATTAAGACTATATAATATAACTGATCTCATCTTTATCACCGAAAGATAATTTCAAGTTACTAAAGCGCATTGGAGCTCTATCCTTAGGTTTTAGAAGAGGGATTTTACAATAGCACTTATAAAGCTCCATGGTGCTATACAGTGGGAATATAACGGATAAGCTCTAAAGGTTGATATCTGAAAAATATAACCTTATGCTCATCCCCTGTATGGCTCCATCCACTATCTCATTCTTGTTATCTAGTCTATTCATTTAAAGTACCCAAGATAATAAGAAGCAAAATATAAAACCTCGAGTCAAGCAATAGTTGGGCATGAGCTATCTACAGTCTCGAAATACTATAAAAGTCAATATAGTAAATAGGAACACTATATGGGGAATCATACGTAACCTTTTCTTACATCTAAAGAGTTAGTGTTTGATCCGGGCGAGTGTGCAGTGAATGTTATGGGTGAATATCAATTTTTTTACCATATTGAATCATTTGGGCCTATGAAGTCTAATTTATTTAGAACATTTCAAAATTTCATTTAAATAAAATCTTTATTTTATTTAAATTTGTAAAATATATTATTTAATTAATGTTATAATATACACACACATATACATACATGTATCGTATACACATACACATATGTATATGCAAGTATAACATATTAATCCATGCAAAGTATAATATGCCCGTGTATAGGTGCTGGGATTTACACCGCAACAAACATATTAGCTTATCTTACATACGAATATATTGTCCAAATGTATGTTTATATACTTATATATATAATGTTATAATTACAAATAAATATATATAACCTATAATTTTACTCAATTAATTTCATATAAATTTATATATATAAATTCATAAATATAAGAATGAAATACAAACATATTATATGTATAACAATATGAATAAATTTGAATCATATATAAATTTTATTAAATTATTTTTTTATTGAAAATACCGAAAACACTATCAATATAAATAATTTTTTTTAACAAATATATATTACATATTTTGTGTATAAGTACAAATAATATATATATATATATGCATATATATATATATATATATCAATATTTTAAAATAAAAAATATATATTTTAAATACTCATGCATACCAGGTCATGCCATGGCATATTTTTAAATTTCTTAAACAAATTTTAAAATATATTTTAATATAGATATTTGAACAAATATTATTTAAAATTAATAAAAAATTTCAAAAGGAAGTTATAAATTTGAAATTTTAGTAAAATTCTAAATGATATTTTGTAATTTTAAATGTTTAATATATAAGTTTATAATTTAATACTATTTATAAAATCTATTTTGACTTTTGACTATTAATTAAATATTTTAATAATAAATTTTATTTTATTTTTCATAAACTTATTAAGTGATGATTTAATTCTATAAAATATGAAACATAATTTATATGACAAATATATATTGTTATAATTAATTTACGTAATTAATTGATTTAAATTATATATATAATATTTATTCCTACCATAATTATTATATATATGAAATTTTGTAACCATGTATTATGCAAATGTAATGTAGTATTGAAATTTATAGACCACGCATGTATTTAAATGTTAAGTCTTAAATAATTTAAACACAAAAATATTATTTTTATTTTATTTTATGTCGTACTAACAATAGGTATATATATAGCAAAATATTATATATTTTTAAATATAAAAGAATATGTTAACATACAACCACTCTGATTGTGACAATATATTTATATATTGGAATCATCCCCTAACTAATAATATATAAAGTATATAAACGATATATAAGAATATTAATCATTAAAATTAGATTAGAAATCTACCTTATAACACTGCATGTAAGTACACCTTGAAATTATGAGATTTGCTTGTTAAACTGATTTTCAATCCAATAGATTGCTATTCTCCAAACTGATGACCGCCGGCTTCTAATATAACTACATTTGATTTGATTTGAACTTGAATTGATGGAGAAGGAGAAGATTATAGTTCGGCCAAAAACAAAGTAATATGGAGGCTTCAGAAGTCTACAAAAAATGCGGTAGAGATGCTTATATATATGAAATTCAGAGAAAAATTAGAATGTAGATCCTCCTTATCTCTTACATATTCTCTTCCATCCTAGCCATCCAAATCAAAACCCTCTAACAAACCATCATATGGCCACATATAACCCAATTATATCCAAATATAACCAGCCCCTATAATAGCCTCAAACTCAAATATTACTCCTAACGAAACTCCGAGTTGTGCAGTACTTCTAGATATATTATGGAGATATTTACATAGATAAATAAGAACCCCGTAGAAGAAAATGAATTATATATGATGCTTAATCATAGAAATGGAAGAACATAACTAATTGAAGAAGAATGCTGAAACAATGGGGGTATTTGAAGTGATGATTAGTTGGTTGAACCTTAGAATCATTTGTTAAAGACCACATGACAATTATACTTGAAGATTATCAACCGAATCACAAAAATCCACAAGTATGAGATGCTTTTGAAATCTGAAAATTTGCAATGCCTTATTGGTGTTACCATTTTTGAAAACAAAATTATATCGACATATCACAGCTAAGTAGATCGAGATATCTTCGTTTTTCATATATATGTCAACGTAAGCACACCAAGTATGTCGACATACTGCCATTTTTTAGAATTTCAAATTTTAAATGAAGAGACATTTCCCTCCACCTCTTTGCCAAAAGACATATCCCATCAACCACTATATAAAAGCCCTGGAAAATGAATTTTCAAATCAATAATTCTTATTTTCTCTTACTCCTTCTTCGACAAAAATTGGTGAAAGAAATCCATTGAACACTCTTCCATTCTCTTTGCAAATCCATATTCTTTCACTCCAATTCTTCATTAATTTGCAAACCACATAATATCAGAGAGTTTGTACTTGAATTCATGTCATTCACTCTCTGATTTCATCCTATTCCTCGAAGAATTCAAAGATATATTGCCATTGGAGGTTTATAGGATCATTGTACCGAATCTGCAAGAATCTGTATTGAAGATACAACTACTTGCCATACTTTGTAGTTGTTTGTGAAAAGGAAACAGTGTTTTTGTAGCCTATGAAATCAAGATGGTGTATCTTATAGCCCGTGAAATCAAGATTTCAAAGGTGCTTTTGCCACTTGTGGAAAGTGAGAGATTATAGTGAAATTCTACATGGTGTGGTGTAGTATTGGATGTAGGATTGGTCAATCTGAAACCAGTAAAAAACTGGGTGTTATTTACTTTATTGCATTTTAATTTTCTATTTACTTATTATATGAATATTGTTTTTCTATTTGAAATTTGATTAGATATAGTGTTAAAGTCGTAAGTTAATTCTAAATAATTGAAATATACACTTCATCCCTTCTATTATTCAAATAGCCTTAAGAACCATTCCACATTATGTTATGGACAACTCCTATTTCTAACATTTTGTATCGGGGCATTGGTTTTCAAAAATTCATAACTTGGTTTTTGGAAAGTGTAAAAGACTAATGAAAGTTGTAACACTTTTATAGAAGGGCAATTTACCGCTAGACCCCCTCTATTTGATGGTAGTAATTATACATATTGGGTTCGTTGGATAAAATTTTATTTGCAGTCTACTGGTTTAAATATTTGGACAAATAGAGTACACTGAGTCCCAAGTGAACTATTCACAATAGACACTAGACCAAAAGACACAAGCACTTAGTAAAGGCCATGAATATTTTATTTTTCTCCTTAGATATAAATGAATTTAATCGAATGTCTATTTATAAGTCTTCATATGAAATTTGAAAAATGTTGTAGGTCACACATGAGGGCATTAGTAATGTAAAATAAACTAAGATATCTTTGCTAACTAACCAGTTTCAACTTTTTCAAATGAAACCAAATGAGTCTATTTCTGATATGTACTCTAGATTTCAGGATACAATACATGCATTAATATCATTAGGAAAGAAAATTACAAATGAAAATGATGAACCAGATGATGTTGCTAATGATGATGATATTGAATTTATGGCCAGGAATTCCAAGAAATTCTTGAAATATTAGAAAACAAACAAACTTCGAAAAACTAACAACAATAATTCCCGAAATGGAAATGTTGTTAAGTGCTTCGAATGTGATAAACTTAGTCATTTAAAAAGAAACTATCCCAACCTGAAGAATTAAATTACTCATCGAACACTTTGAATAAGAAGAGGAAACATGCTTTCAATGCGACATGGAATGATTCAGATACATCATCAAGTGACAGTGATTCAAAAACATAAAATGCCAACATATGCTTCATGGTAAAGAATAACTAGGTATGGAATTTTAATAAAGAAATCACTATTGTCTTAGATGATATGTATAATGGATATAAAATGCTTTGGAACAATTGCAAGAATAGTTTAGCAGACATAGATAGATTAAAAATGTTTAATGAGATGTTAACTGAAGAAAATCAATGTCTAAAAAATGAAATTGAAAGACTTGATGGACTTAATGATGATTCAAAACTTGAAAGTTTTGAAAAAACTTAAAAGTGAAAATTAATTATTAAGATCCGAAAATCTTTCGGCGAAATAAGATATCATCGATCTAAATAACAAAATAAAATCTCTAGACAATGTTATTCTTAACTGCAATATGGATTTTTGACAAAATGAAAACTGATATTGATAAATTTAACAAAGGGAAGAATTATCTAGAAAATTTATTATTTGGATCTACACCTACTAACAGTAAACATGGACTTGGATACAACCTTAAGCCCAAATTAAAGAAAATTAGTACTCAAAGTACTAAATTTGTTAAAGCTACCAAGTTCAGACCAAAACCGAGGAAATTAAAGTTAAAACCCTCATATAGGTTCATTAGTTTATGGGTTCCAAGAAAATTAGATAATATTGATAAAGAAAAATGTACTGATAATTTTATTAATAAAGTTCATTTATCCAATGATAATATTTTAAAAGGGATTTCGATCTCTTCATGGCTTTGGCTTCCCAAAACTTAACTCCATGGACCCAAAATAAAATATGGTACCAATGCGCATATTTTATATTTTTTCAGGTACCAAACAATGGACAGGAGAGCGGTTGTTCAAAGCATATGATAAGAAATCCATTGAACTTGGATAAATATCAAAAGGATATGTTATTGGCATCGGCGACATTGTTAACTCTAAAACTCATCTAATTTTAATTATTTTACTTGATAAGTTTGTTTCATGCTTTATATTGATTTTGATTCCCCCTGTTAGTTTTATTTATATACATTTATATACATATCTATATACAAACTCTATACATATTGTCTAGCTGTGCTTAAGCGATTTTATTTCTGTCCTTTTTATTGATGGCAAAAAGGGAGTAAATGTATAAATATACTATGCAAAATGATAGAGGGAGTGCACAGAACTGGGGAAAGTCAAATATAAAAATGTTATATTTTATCTCTCAAATATTTATATGGTGTCATCATCAAAAAGTGGGAAATTGTTAAAACCATAAGTATTGATTTTGATGACAACAACCATATAAATATTACTACCAATGAATCTTTGAGTTGTGCGATACTTCTAGAGACAAACAAGAACTCAGTGGAAGAAAATGGATTATATGAAGGTTAATTAGAGTAATGGAAGAAAAAAAAAACTGATTGAAGAAGAATGTTGAAATGACAGAGGTATGATAATTACTTGGTTGAAACTTATAATCATTTGCTAAAGACCCTGTGGCAATTATACTTGAAGATTATCAACCATTAACCTCAAACGAATCACATAAATCCACAAATATGTGGTACTTTTGAAATCTGAAAATCTGCAACACCTTATTGTTGTTACTATTTCTGAAAACAAAAGTACATCAACATATCACATTTAACTATGTCGAGATATCTTCATTTTTCATGTATATGTCGACATATCCACAACAAGTATGTTGACATACTGCTTATTTTTTAGATTTCCAAATTTTAAATGAAGAGACATTTCCCTCCACCTCTTCACCGAAAGACATGTCTCTTCAACCACCATATAAAGGCCTTGGAAAACGAATTTTCAAATTAATAATTCTCATTTTCTCTTACTCCTTGTTCTCCAAACATTTGTGAAAGAAATCCATTGAATACTCTTTAATTCTCTTTGCAAATCCATACTCTTTCATTCTAATTCTTTATTGATTTGCAAACCATACAATATCAGAGAGTTTGTACTTGAATTCAATCATTCACTCTCTGATTTCATCCTATTCCTCAAAGAATTCAAAGATATATTGCTATTGGAGGTTTATAGGATCGTTGTACCAAATCTGCGAGATTCTGTATTAAAGATACGACTACATGCCATACTTTGTAGTTGTTTGTGAAAAGAAAAAGTTGTTCTTGTCGTCTGTAAAATCAAAAGGGTGTATCATGTAGCTTATGAAATCAAGATTGTAAAGGTGTTCGTATCACCCGTGGAATGCAAGCGATTATAGTGAAATTCTGCATGGTGCAGTACATGACTGGATGTAGGATTGAATCTAAACTAGTATAAAACTGGTTGTTATTTATTACTGCATTTTACTTTACTAATTACATATTCTATGATTATTTGTTTTCTTTTTGCAATTTGATTAGATATAGTGCTAAAGTCATAAGTTAGTTCTAAATAATTGAGATATACACTTCATCCCTTCTATTATTCAAACAGCCTTAAGATCTATTTTGCACTGTGTTATAGACAACCTCCATTTCCAACAACCCATTTAAAGCCCGAACAATTTTTTTACATTTAAATCCAATTTAAATGCTTACCGATATCGTATATCGATTATTATATTCATAAATTTTATAAGTACATTTAATAACATTTGTTCATCAAATCAAAATAAATTTTTATAATTAATATTTTATAAATATTAATTAATTTATAACAGTTACAAATCAATTAAATCAATCGACCTAGAAAAGGCCTATAGATACTTAGATCTATTCCAAAAATTGCTGCTTGTTCATAAAATTGATACAAAAAACAATACACAGAGCTATCTATCTATACAATTAGAATCTCACAGCGGAGGGATAGAATATAATATCAGAGACAACATCCATTTTATAAAAATTCAAGTATCCGAAAATACCACATATCAACGCCAATAACCCATAATGCAATGCCTCAAAATACATTATCATGTCTAAATGGGTTCGTCAAAAATAAAAATGAATAGAATGTATGGAGTGGAATTGAATGAAAGAGAATTCTACGTATAAAAATGAAAAAGGGAATTATTATATTAAATTATTGAAATTGGCAGTGCAAACAACGTATAAATAAAATCTATACCTTACACACCATTTCCACACTTATTTTTTTCGAAACTCTTAATCAAATCCAAAGGTAAAAATTGAGAAGTGGAATAGAACGTAAAATTGCAGTAACTACACATTTCTACTATTTTAATGTAGAATTATTGAGATCTAAACATATGAATTAACATTTTGCTTAGGGGAATTCTGGGCTTTTAGTTTAATATTTTCATGAACAAAATTCCCCAAGGCGTATATCAAAACCAAGTTATACTGTATAATTACTAAAATAAGAAAACTAAGATGTCCACTAACAAAAGATCTTTAGCTCTTCCTCTTGGATTTGTTTACGCCCGCTTTAAATCTCTTTCAAGAACTCTTTCTTTAGAAATATACAATAAGGGGATTTTATATGAATTAGATTCAGAATTTTGGGGATTGGAGGAGAATATAATTAGAAATAGAACCTGAACCCTAGAGAATTTTGAATTTTAAAGAAGTAGAGAATGATAGAGTTTCTCTTAATTCCCAGATAATTTATGAATAAAAGTGAGAGGGTTAGACTCTTATTTATTATGGTTAAATAAAGCACCAGAATTGTTTGATTTATGTTTGTGTAAAATAATATAGTCTTCATTAACCCTATCAGCCATAACAGTACCGGTCGATCGCTCCCACCTACGCGATCGACCGCTCCCACCTAGGCGGTTGACCGCTCCTACCTAGGTGGTTGATCGACCTAAGGTAGGCCATTGACCGAGAGTGTTATTCTGGGAACATATTTTTATTTTCAGTCGATATATTATTTAATTCCTTAATCATATTTAATGTTAATTCTATTTTAACGTTTACTTAACCTCCAAGTCTACTTATTATTAATTTTTTATTTTCAAAATTTAGTTTTAATTTTTTATTTGAATTTGAATTCCATTTGAATTAATTTGAATCCAAAAACTTCAAATGTTAATAACTTTTTCGTTTGATCTCCAATTTCAAAATTCTATATATGAAAATGGATCAAAAAATCTCCAAGAACGCAATTGCACAACTTTTGTGGTCAAGTTTTCATTTTACAAAATTTTCACTTTTAGCCTTAACTTAACTAATGAATTTCTTTTTTAATTTTATGGGATGTTACAAACTCCCCCTTAAAATGATTTATTCCCCGGAATCCCAAAGGGATAGACAACATAATGGGTACTAAGCATCCATGTAATAAAATCAAGTTATCTACATAACTATCTACTTGACCAAAAGTGCAATGTGATTATGTATGCAGACATATTAAAGGTGCGCTCAATCCTAGAGCGTATGCAAGGTCATGACATATAAGCATGTATGCAGACATCTTAGATATGCAATAAGTTTTCTATACGAGTGTAAAAATGACAGTAAAAAGTGTGGCAACTATTCCTTAACATCCAATATAGCAACAACGATACAACCAAAACCTAATTTTGGGGAGAGAAAGTTTACCGGTGGAAAGATCAGGATGGGAAATCCTTATCTTCTCTTCAATTTCTCATGTGCTTTCCGTCGGGTTGTCTCCCTATTATACTCGAGCCAACATATTTTATTTATTGCAGAACTTCCTACTTCCATGCACTATAATGCATGTGGTGGTACAAGACGCTATCTACTCCATCGTAATGTCTCTTAATCGATAAGGCTCTATCAGGGTGGATGTGATATGAAGACATCTCCTCAAGTGCGAAACATGAAAAACGACATGGACTCCTGCCAACTTATTCTATAGCTCTATACGATAAGTAATTCTTCATTTTCTTTTCAATTGGGAAAGGTCCAACAAATCTTGGTGCTGAATTCCCCGACTTTTCGAACCCCACAACCTTCCTAAGAGGGAAAATTTTAACGAGCACCATGTCCCCTACCTCAAACTCAAACTCCTTTCTTTACTTGTCTACATAGGATTTATGGCAATTTTGCATCGCCTTCATTCGCTGCCTATTCAATTCTACCTTCTTTAAAGGCTCATGAATTAAATTTGTTCCAAGTAAAACGTTGTTGGTGGTTTTCCATAAATAATTGGGTGATTTGCATGCCCTCCCATATAGCACTTCAAATGGTGTCATGTCAATCGTAACTTGTTGACTATTATTATATGCGAATTCAACTATAGTTCAGAGTTGCTCCTGGTGCCCTTCAAAGTCCACGACGCAAGCTCTCAACAAATCTTCCAATATTATATTCACCCTTTCAGTTTGACCATCGGTCTACAGGTTATAAGCAATTCTAATATTTAACTAAGTTCCTAAAGCTTCATGTAAACTACCTCAAATTTCACTAGTAAATAAGGGGTCCATAACATTAACGATGCTAACCAATATTCCTTGAAGTTGAACCACCTCCTTAATATAAATTTGCGCTAGAGATGTTGCGGTCCTAACGAACAGGAGTAAATGAGCGCTTTTAGTAAGTCTATCCACTATGACTCAAATTGCTTCATTTCCTCTTTGGCTCCTAGGCAAACCATTAATGAAGTCCATCGATATATGCTCCCTTTTCCATGTCGGAATCTCTGATGGGGATAGCAATCCTTATGCCTTCCCTTGCTCAGCCTCTATCCTTTGGCACATCGAACATTTGGAAACAAATTAATCCACCATCATCTTCATTCTTTGCTAATTGAAAATTCGCTTCATATCTATATACATCTTACCTTCTTCGCGGTGAATGGTCATTCTTGAATGGTGATGCTCCGCAAGCACTTCTTCCAACACATTATCAACCATCGGAAGTATCCATCTCTCCTTATTCATCCCTTTTCATCAATTACATGTCTATTGAGGTGGAGGAAATGTTCTCCTCTACTCAGCTTACCTATAATATTTTCTATCTCCTGATCCTTCTTTTGCTCAAGTCCAATGCAGTCCATCAATGCTGGTTTAACCTTCATTGCTACTAAGTAGCCTAGATGGGTTTTTTTAGTGGTTAGAAATTAATATCTGAAAGGAACACCAACCACCTTCACTTATATATAGCACTTAAAGTAGCATGCCTTTGGATGAGGGTGTTGGTGATGGCATTCCCCTCTTTCGGGATATACTATATCCCAAAATCATATGATGCTACAAACTCATCCACCTCTACTGCCTAAGATTTAAATCTTTTGGGTAAATAGGTATTTGGGCGATTTATGGTTGATGAGCAACTCAAACCTTTCTCCCAAAAGATAGTGCCTCCATATCTTTAAGGCGACAACGATAGCCGCTAACTCTTAATCATGAGTTGAGTATCTCTTCTCATGTCTTTTAATTGCCTACTAGCATAAGTTATCACCTTTCCTTTTTGCATAAGAACTACTCCTAATCCTGTGCCATGCGCATCCATGTAAATTGTAAAAGGCTTCGTCTCATTAGGAATGATAAGTACTAGTGCACTTGTTAATCATTCCTTTACCTTCTCGAATGCTTCTGTGCATTCTTCATCCTATGCAAATACAAGATTCTTCTTGGTTAAGCGAGTTAGAGGGACTGCTATTTTTGTTAAGTCCTTTATGAATTTCTTTTAGTAACCTGCTCACCTGAGAAAACTCCTAAACTCCGTGGCGCTCCCTGGTATCTTCCAACCTTGAATAGCTTTTACCTTTGTGGGGTCTACTGATAATCAATTTTTGGAAACAATGTGTCCAAGAAATCTCATGCTCTACTTCACTCTTAGAGAAAACAAAGATGTCATCAACAAACACTATGACGAATTTGTTTAGCTATCCCCTAAATACTCTCGTCAATCGAAAAGGCATCACTTCCCATTCATACAATCCATTCGGAGTGTGAAATGCGGTCTTCGGTTTGTTTCCTCTGATATCTCAACTGATGAAATGCAGGAGCCAAGTCAAATTATGAGAAGAATTTGACTCACACAAGCTGATCAAATAATTCATCTATTCGAGATAAAAGATACCTGTTCTTCTAAATCAACTTATTGAGTTCTCTAGAATTGATGCATAACCTTAATATGCGCTCTGCCTTAGTGGGAAAGACAACAAGGGCTTCCTATTCCAAAGTACTCCAACGAATGAATCCTTTCTACAACAGCTCTGTGATTTTCTTATCTAACTCTCGCCTTTCTTTAGGAGCCACGTGCCTTAATGGTAGAGCAACTGGTTTAGTGTTTTTATCCAAATCAATCCTAAACTCGATCTCCCTTCAGGTTGAAAAACCCGAGATTTCTTCAAAGATGTCAGAAAAGTCTCGAATATGGGTATGGATGAGAGCTCATCTTGTGATAGGCTCATCGAGTATAGATAGCTTAACTCGGCCAAGTTTTGGAGTGCACAGTGAACATCTATATCTCATCCTCTACAACATTTTAACCATACAACCCTCCTATCGCAATCTAAGACAGCCTCGGAGCACGATAACCAATCCATGCCTAAGATAGATCCATACCCCTCAAATTTATGAACATACATTTTACAAATGAAATTAATGTTCATTCTCTGTTTTATTTGGTCCTCCCAACCAAGCACTTGGAATACTATCTTATAATTATTTATCTAAGCCTTTGTCTCCACAAAAGCTTCTACTCCCGTATATACTTTTCCATCTATGTTTTGGAAATCCTTACACATATTGTAGTAGTCTATAAGAGGGTGCTGCTTCAACAAGCGAGATAGCAGGTGCCGCTGGTGCAGCTTGTTAAGGAATAAAAACTCGCCCTACATGCCTTGGGTATTGCTTGAACCATTCTGGCATCCCTCAAATAGTGGATATCTCTTGGGAGGGGTTCGTAGTCTCAAAAGAATGATTTTAAGCCATAATCGATTATCTACAGCATGAACTTTAGTTATAATTTTCTAAGATTGAATTATATGTTGAAATAAAGATTTTCCTAGCGTGTTTGCCAAGTTAAAAAATAATGTGTATATATATAGTAGTGTTTTGTAAAATACATTCAAAAACAACAAGTATGCACTTATATGTATACCTATCCTCATTGATCGAGTAACCTTAGCTTTGATATCAAAAGTAACAACGAGCCTTGAAAACTGGCTTAATTTCTGAGTTAGAAAAGGCCCATCGAATATTAGACTCATTCCAGAGCTGGCTATTGTTAGGAAAAATTGATACAAAGGACAATACATAGAGTTATCTATTTAAACATTTAGAATTTCACATCAGAAGAATAAATTATAATATCGGATACAATTACCATTTTATAAAAATTCAAGTGCCAAAAAAATACAGCATAATACCACATAACAACACCAAATATATATAGTACAATATCTAAAAGGGCACATCAGAAATAAAAAAAAGAGTAGATAGATAAATAACTGCCACAAGTATTCATCTTCACCACCATCTCTGAAATCCACATCATCTTCTCTAACCTGCATCGTAATAAGGAGGGAATCAAAATAACAATGTCCAATGAATAAAACTCTCGAGCCTTTCTATAATAATACTTGGGCAGTATAATTTAAATAAGAATCTGTCCACATCGTAACTATTTTTTTGTAAATTTCTCCGACTGTAAGCCCTAAGGCTTTTACAATTCGACTCTATAACCCATACCCTTTCCAATCCATCTCAATAATCCATCTTCAACTATACGCCAAAGGCCATTCCCAATCCCACACGTCTACTGCCAATAATTGAAAGAGTTAGGGATATGTCCTGGAAGCAATTATGTAATTTGTTACGTACATCTAAATTGATAACCAATCTTGCTTGAAATAAAAGGTGTTTTCCTTTTATTTTATACTTGATACAATGTGTTATATTAATTAATTAAAATATATTTAATTAAAAATCCATAAATGATATGTTTTTTGATAGTGGTAACAAATCATTGTAACCGTGAGAAACTTAGTACAATGAAAACATATATACCATTTTGAATGTTCCTATTCAAGATGCATTGAGACTTGATGTTGATGTATTCGTTGAGACTAGAGTACTTAACACTCTCCAAATGTTGGGCAGCGCATTTCTCATGACTACCAAAGGCACCTAGGGGTTACGTACTGATAGTTATTAGATAACCATGGAATGACTCACTCAATAGTTTTATGTTGGTTAAAATAACTAAGGCCAAACAGAAAATATCAATATGACTGATATACATAGTTCTCTTGACTTAAGAATACTTTAGATCTTTAGTATGAAAGCTCCGCTTTAATTAAAGTAAAATCATGTCATAGCGTACATCAATTGACTATAGTGGGTCAAGAGGAAGTATTGGAAGTGAAACACTATGCAAGAGAGGATTCGTCTCCTCGGTTATATAGGGTCAGTATCACGGTCAACTCAAGCCAACTCAAAGTCAAAGCCTATGGATAAAGCATTTTGGTTAATAATATATTATTATTGAACCAACGACTATGTTTATGGACTATAGAGTTGAATGTGGATGATATTGGAATTTTGACCATTACCAAATTCCATAAGTCCAAAGTGATATTATTTTGACGAAGAGAATTAGTGTAAATAAAAGTCAAATTGGGTAACGCTTAACAAAGTAAAATTGGATTTTACCGAAACCAGGTAAGTGATAAATTTGGCTAAAACATCACACCGCCTACTAAATGATGCAAACATTAATATTCAAATAGTTCGATATTAATCGTTGACTAAATTTACACCTAACTATTTACACAATCGAAACGATGAATGCTCCTTTGACCAAATGAATTAAGTAGTTTATAATTGATAAATTAAATAAATTAATTAAAATTTATGAAATATTTCTTATAAAATTTTAATCAGGATTTAAGGAATAAATATTATTAGATATATTTATAATTGTTATAAACATATCGATCGATATACGATATTGATAAGTGATTGAAAATTAGATTTAATTTAATAATATTTTCTTTAGGCTTAAATGGATTTTGGACCATCATGGTGGGTGAAATTTTCATTAGCAACATGAAATGGGGAGGCTCAAATAGGGTTTAGATGCTAGATTTTGAATGGCTCGGTTAAGGGAGAATTAGTATAGGATGAGATCTACATTTTCCTTTTTCTATGCACTATGTAAGAAAACCTAAACTAATTTGATTAGGAGCTTTTTGGCTATGATCTTCAACATATCCTACCGGCTAAAATTACTCTGTTAGTGCTCCATCATGTCAAGTTCAAATCAACTCAAAGTTGATTACTATCTCATAGTCAAAGGTCAACGGTTCAAAGTCAAGCAACATGCTGACTTCGAAAAGGTTTCAAATGGGAGAATTCATCTTTTCAAGGTATACATTAAGGCTTTGGTTCTTAGGTATGTTTTATCAAATTATACCTTATAATTCTCTAAATAATATTTCATCATGTGTGTGTATTATATATTGTTAGTTAGGTGACGAATCTGATATGAATTAATGTTGTACAAATAGTTTTTTTATAGGTATGTACACAATTATAAAATAAAAATAAGATAAAAACATTTTTTATATATCAGATAATTACAATAGCATAATATACATATTAATTAATATTTTATTGAATAATATATACATACATATTATTTAATTACATATATATGGTTTATATTTATTTACAACATTATACTATGGTTATAATTGATCGTATAATTTTATATATGTAAATTCATGGTAAAGTAATTTTCGACCAAAAAAATAATTTTTATAATATTATTTAAATCAGTATACTACATGAATAAATCATATAAAATCAAATAAGTTATGAATATTTTTCATTTTTTTTAAAATTATTATAACATCAAATAAGCTCTCGGCCAGAAAATAAAATATATTTTTTTCTTATTTTTATTAATTATTATTCAAATCAGCCGAAAATTTATAAATTAAATAAAAATTAAATTTAATCGAAAAAACTTGTGAAAGTTATTTCCAAACTTCAAAATATCATTTATCATTTATTGGAAATTTAAAATCCGACATAGAGTTTGGAAGGTACATTTTTATTGATATTTTATGTAATTTGGATGAATATTCAATTAAAATAAATTTTAATATATTAAAAATAATAATAAAAACATTTCTGCTATACACATGATCCGGAATTTAAATAAAATTAATTTTATTAATTAGTATGTATATATTTTTTGGCAAGGCCAGCCGGTTTTATAGTGGACCGTCCACTATACTAGTACATATTTATGTATATATATTAAAATAAATATAAAATATTATTTTATTATTATGTATATACTAGTACATATTTTATTCATGGTTTTATAAAATAATTATTTATTTAATTAATATTTAAACAACGTTTTTACATTTAAATAGATAAATTATAATAATTTACATATACGTATGTATTTTACTTTATTTATAAAATTTTATACATACATACATACATATATACATGCATACATATATTATATATATATTTACATAAATTATGTAAACAAACTTAACACGTGTATATATAAATGTAATAGTTTATATACATACATATGTTTGGACAATATCGGAAGAGCTAATGTGTCTGTTGCGATGTAAATGCTAACATCTACACACAGACATGTTATACCTTGCACGGATTGACATTTTACACATGCACACATACACACACACACACACATATATATGTATACGATGCATGCATACATACATATATATATAAATATATAAATTATATAAAATTATATTTTTTTTACAAATTTAAATAAAATAAAAGATTTTATTTAGATAACATTTAGAAATCTTCTAAATGAATTAGAATTGATAGACCCATATGGATCCAATAAGGGATTTTTTTGTAAACTCAACTATAATTTCCACTATAGGCTGGCCAATTTCCAGCAATGGTATCAAAGCCCAATAATCTATGTGGTCTAAGTTAGTCATGTTTGGGTTAACTAATTAAAGTCTAAGGTTGGGTTTGGGTAATCAAGTACCCTGCCCTACCCGGCTACTAGCCTTGCTCGAAATGATAAGGTGAACCCAAAAGGTTATCCCTAATAGACTAGGACCAATTTGAATTGGGGCTTGGGCTAGTTTCAAAATTCTTTTGAGATTAAAAATAAATTTTTTAAATTTAACAGTCAAAAATAAGAAAATTAATACAAATGTTACAATATAAATTTTCAAATTATTTTGTAAATTAAAAATATAAGATTTTTAAATTTAAAAGTTAAATATAAAATATAATATATACATGTTATATAATATAATGAAAATTTTCAAAATGTTTAAAATTAATATAGACTAATTACAAAATTTATAAAATTTATTAATAAGATTAATAAAATATATTAATTAACTACGTTAATTAATTGATAATATATACATGTATTGTATATTTTGATATATGCTATGTTGATTCAAAATGTTAAATTAACCTAAGTATACATGTATGTATATAAATGAATTTCAAAATTAATATAAATTTAATTAAAATAATTTAACGAAATAAATTCATTGTATATTAATTAATTAAATAATATACACCTATATATGATATATGCGTTATATCATAAAGGTTATAGTATATAATAAATACTAATATAAATGTTATATTAAAATAATATAAAATTTATTAAAAGTTTAATTAAATAAATAATATTTAACTAATATTATATTATACAGAAGACTATTACATAAGTAATATGAAATATAAATGTTGTATGCTAATAAAACTGATATAACATGAATGTATAAATTTAAGATGTAACATTAAGAAACCTTAATTAGACTTAAAGAATAAATACGTATGTAAATGTATATATGCCATAATTTTAGATGTGCCCAACACTTAAATCACATGGGTATTTCATTAAAAGTACTGTAACATCCCAGAATTTTGTTGTTTTAATTATGGTATTAATTAATTTTAAATATT
The DNA here is from genome assembly GCA_030765085.1 of Allium cepa. NCBI lineage: Eukaryota > Viridiplantae > Streptophyta > Magnoliopsida > Asparagales > Amaryllidaceae > Allium > Allium cepa. The sequence continues at coordinate 1,053,327,982 of CM060941.1, forward strand.
TAAATAATTGTTGTTTTAAAAATATAAATAACTTGAATTCAAATATAGTTACTATTTAAATATTTGAATTTTGAATTAAATATTTGTTAAATAGATTTAATAGCCTTGTTTAACTCCTTTTAATTAATAATTACAAAATTCTGTTATCCCTCCTTTTAGCAAGGCCATGATACCAAAAGATTAACTGGAAACAAAAGACAGTTCTCCTTGATTTCCAATTATGCAGCTATGGATGTCGGTAGATTTTGTCCAAGTCTGGATCAAGCTACAATTGTTATGACATGACGAGCAAAGCCGTAGAAACCAACATTCCAAATTTTGGGTCAATTGGAGTTCGTATACTCAAGGTATGATCGATGCAAATCAAAGGAATCAACCTCACTTTGTATCCATCAAGTTCGTATCGATCAATGGTGGCCCTCTTCATATCCATCGTGGTCATATCGGTCCGAGTAGCCTCACTTCGTATCCATCATTTTCGTGTCCATCCTGTTCGTATCCATCAACCCTCGGGCCTCATCTTGTATCCATCCGGCCTACTATCCAGCGAAGGCGATCCTCCTCTTACCCATAAGTAAACAAGCTCATTTCGTATCGATCCATCTCATGTCCATTAGTGAACAGGCCTCTCTTCGTATCCATTGAGATCCACTCACTTTGTATCCATCCACATACATCCATTTCGTATGGATCAAGACTCGAACGTACTTCGTACCGGTCGACGACCGATCGATATGAAACCTCCCCATCGATACGAAATGGAGCACAGGCATTGATACGAAATAGGGTGCTGATGATCGATACGAAGAAGAGCATAGATAATGGATATGAAGATGGAAGAAGTCAACTCGACACCCAAAGTGGATTGATCTGAAAAGTTAGCACCACGTCAAATTACAAGCACGTGCACTGTTCGATACGAACGGAGCGATGCGAATCGCAAAGCCTACCAAAAACCGCAAATTGCATCGATCATAACTCACAACCTACAAGTCCAAATGCTATGAAATTTTCACAGGAGCTTAGGTACGACCTAAGGAATGTTCATGCCAAATTTTGACTCGATTGGATCAAATCTTGATCAATACAAAATTTGTTCGTATCGATCACGAATCGAGTTGAAATCACAAGGGATCGATCATGTGGGCCCACTCACGTTTCAGAAGGGGTCTCCCGAGATCTGAGCGAGATATTTGCATCCTACACCTATAAATGGCGACCTAGAGTCAGCAAAAAAGGGACTTTTGGCTCCCTACATCCATACTCTGCTGGTTTCATCATTATACTCGATTTTGCTGTGGTAATCAGTTGTAACTCGTTGTAATCGGGAAGCAAACTTCAATAAAGTTATCAACTTCAAAGTGGACGTTGGCCGTATCGCCGACCCACTATAATTTTTTTGTTCTTTACTGGTTTCATCTAAATTTTCTGAGTGTTCATCATTTTTAATTCCCTACATATTTGTTATCTATGATCTGTGATGGTTAACTAGTGCTTTCATTAGCAATTGGGTGTTTGTGATCGATTTTGGCGCAAACATTTTGGTGCTTTCACTGAGAAGGATAGCACTCAGAAATTCTACAACTTGGACTTCAGATCTGAAAGTTTAAAGACTTGGATCTGGAAAGCTATGGCAAAGCAATCAAAGAGAAGACAAAGAACCGAAAAGAGTCAGCATGAAGGGAGTCAGGAGGCTTCCTCAGGAGCGAACCACGCCTCGGTCTTCATCAACAGGGATGATATGGAGATGATGTTGAAAAAACAAGAGGAGATGATCCAAAATTTGTTCCGACAGGTTGGGAAACTTAGAGCACAAAATCAAGAGAATGCAGCCGGAGAGATGTTGGAGATAGGGATCAGGATCCCGGAACAACTAGAATTCAGGAGGAGCAGGACCATCAGGAGTAGCCCCAGTGCTGGGGGAATTCCCGCGGAGTATGTTGATCCATCCTCAGGAAGGATACCGGACAGAACTATTCGACATGGCATTGATAGAGAAATTGATGCTCATACAGGAGAATGGATTCTAGAATTCCCTCGTGAACTCGTTGGGCAGATCAGAGGTAACGGCCAAGTCACTTACACATGTACGGGATCACGAACGGTCCCCAGGCATGCTCTGAAGTGGCGATAAATCGCCATAACAAACAGTTCAGAAATTCACTCGAACGTGAAATCTGACATTAAGATACTAAGTCCCCCCGGACACACACATAATTCGCTATGAATGGCACCCGACCTCGAACTATCACAATTCGCCTCGAACGGCACTTGACCTCAAACGGTCACCATTCGTCTCGAACGACAACCGACCTCGAACGGAACCTGACCGCGAACGGTCACAATTCGCCTCGAATGGCACCCGACCTTGAACGGTCACAATTTGCCTCGAATGGCACGCGACCACGAATGGTCACAATTCGCCTCGAATGACACCCGATCCGAATGATCACCATTCACCGCAAATGGCATCTGACCTCGAATGGTCACATACCACCTCAAATGACATACGATCTCAAGCGATTGTCATTCAAAGTCAAGTAAGACTATCAATCTCTTTCACAGGTCATTAACGGGATATGAACATCGGCCTTATGGCATTACAAAACACACTTTCCTACCACAAGGCATGTTTTACGGGGCAAGTGTTATCCCTCCATTTAGAAAGGTCATGATACCAAAAAATTAACTGGAAACAAAAAACAATTCTCCTCGATTGCCAGTTATGTACAGGTCAGCTATGGATGTCGGTCGATTTTGTCCAAGTTTGGATCAAGCTACAATTGGTATGACATGACGAGCAAAGCCGTAGAAACCAACATTCCAAATTTTGGGTTAATCGGAGTTCGTATGCTCGAGGGATGATCGTTGCAAATCAAAGGAATCAACCTCACTTTGTATTCATCAAGTTCGTATCGATCAATGGTGGCCCTCTTCGTTACTATCGTGGTCGTATCGGTCCGAGTAGCCTCACTTCGTATCCATTATTTTCATGTCCATCCTGTTCGTATCCATCAACCCTTGGGCATCATCTTGTATCTATCCGGCCTGTCATCCACTGAAGGCTATCCTCCCCATACCTATCAATAAGCAAGCTCATTTCGTATATATCCATCTCATGTCCATCGGCGAACAGGCCTCTCTTTGTATCCATTCAGATCCACTCACTTCGTATCCATCCACATACATCCATTTCATATCGATTAAGACTCGAACATACTTCGTACCGGTTGATGAAAAATCGATAAGAAACCTCCCCATTGATACGAAATGGAGCATAGGCATCGATACGAAATAGAGTGCTGATGATCGATACGAAGAAGAGCACAAATGATGGATACGAAAGGAAGCGCCAAGCATCGGTCCAAAGGACATAGCACTTGATGGATATGAAGATGGAAGCAGTCAACTCGTCACCTAAAGTGGATCGATCTGAGAAGTTAGCACCACGTCAACTTACAAGCATGTGCCCTGATCGATACGAATGGAGTGATGTGAAGGGGATCGATGCGAATCGCGCAGCCTACCAAAAACTGTAAATTTCATCCATCATAACTCACAACCTACAAGTCTATATGCTATGAAATTTCCACAGGAGCTTACGTACGACCTAAGGAATGTTTATGCCAAATTTCGACTCGATTGGATCAAATCTTGATCGATACGAAATTCATTCGCATCGATCACGGAACGAGTCAAAATCACCAGGGATCGAGTCGAAATCATCAGGGATCGAGTCAAAATCACCAAGGATCGATCATGTGGGCCCACTCACATGTCAGAAAGGGTCACCCGAGATCTGAGCGTGATATTTACATCCTACACCTATAAATAGCGATATAGAGTCAACAGAAAAGGGACTTTTGGCTCTTCTAGGTCCAGACTCTGCTGGATTCATCATTGTAGTCGGATTTTGCTATTGTAATCAGTTGTAACTCGTTGTAATCAGCAAGCAAACTTCAACAAAATTATCAACTTCGAAGTGGACCTAGGCCGGATCATCGAACCACTAGAAATTTTGTGTTCTTTACTGCTTTCATCTAATTTTTTTAAGTGTTCTTCCTTTTTAATTCTCTACATATTTGTTATCTGTGATATGTGATTGTGAACTGGTGCTTTCATTGGCAATTGGGTGTTTATGACCGATTTTGGCGCAAACAAATTCATTTTGCAAATTTATTTACTATAACAAATTGTTTGAATATAATAAATAATAAAAAATCAAATTGTAATATAACGGTTTAATTTTGATGATGTATTTTTTTAATTTATAGAATTTTTCCATAATTTTTAGTTTGAAAAATAATTAAATTCCCATTTGACGAATTTTACGGCAAACATCAGTATTTGTAACTTCGCGAAAAAAAATATGTGTATGTTATTGATGGTTTGTGATCGTGCCGCTTTGTTGTAAACAAATGTTTTTTTATTTTTGTCATTCGCGGTTCGTATGAGAATGAGATATTGTGTAACATCATACCATAAATCTTTTAAAATAAAATCTCAAAATAATCTTTGCAAAATCATGACACCCACATTTCGTCTGTCGTTGTTTGGGCATTTGGGTGGATTAAGAAAATATTTTGTGAGGCTCAAGAAATTATTTTGTTTGTTAGGTAATTTTAGTATAAAAATCAAAGTCAACATAGCCTTGTAGCTTAATTTTCTTTCATCACTTTCCCTCCCGCTTATATTTTCACTCCTAGGGATGGCAATGGGGCGGGTCTAGGGTCCAAACCCGGTCGACCCGCCCCTGTTTTAGCCCGTCCAGACCCGTCCCATTGGGTCATTGGGGCGTGTAGACCTGTGACCTATTCTCGAGTGCACCGGGTCTAGGGTCGGGTCGGGGCGCGACTGACCCGCCCCAACCGGACCCGCACTACTATAATGATTTATTAATCTTCTTAGATATAAGTGACTCTAGCATGGATATTAAAATGTTCCAATGAATAATCTATAGAAAAAATTAGAGTATTAAGTTGTGTCATTGATAATTATACAATAACATATGTATATATTTTCTAAATTGTTATTGTACACATCATTTTTACTGACTTCTCTTAGACACGTTTTTATTTGTATTTCATGTACTGTTTGGTGATAACAAGTATACAAAATAAATATATGTACGTTGGTACACAATTTTGAATCAATACATGAGACTCGTCGGGTCTTGGGGCGGGTCGGGTCTACCCGGACCCGTATGGGTCCCGGGTACAAGGCAAAATTCCATACCCGCATCGGATCTATGGGGCGTGTCTGGGATGAGGACTAAAAAATCCGGAATGGATATGGGCACTAAAATCCTGCCCCAACCCTCCCCATTGCCACTCGTATTCACTCCCTGTACAATAATAAGATCAAGATACCCAAACCCACAACTTTAAAATCAGAAATCAAATCCAATACTCCACTAAAAATTGCAAAGGCTGCTTCTTTGAGTTTTTGTGGTTGAGGGCTTCAAGTTGATCGGCTCGATTTGGGATACATTGGGTTTTAAGTGGAAGCCACGGTTGAGCAGCGATTCTAGAGTTCAGGATTTTTGAAGATTTAGGCATGGATGGTGGAGTCGGATAGTAGTGTAGTGTTCGTTGTGTCGAGGCGCACCTACGGGTGGATTCCGGTGAAACTTGGCATCCCATCGATGATCGCGACATTTCTTTTGTCGCACATGGAGCTCCAAGTCAGATATGGGGAGAGGAGTACGGACGTAGTAAGGATGGGTTGGACGAGAATTTTTGGCAAAGTGGAGGTGATCGGTGAAGTCGGATGTTGGAATCACGGACCGAGGCATTGGGGATGCATGGACAAAGTCGAGTCAAGAGGGGGCTGTCAGGTCGGATTTGGAACTGGTCGATCGAACTTCGATTGGTGGTGGTCAACGTGGAGAGGAGGAAAAGTGGGACTCGTAGGTGATATCGGCTTTGGTTTCGTTGAGTATGGGGTGACTGGAGGCATGCGTCATGCTTAGCCACTGTGAATTTCTTGTGTAGGTGAAGGGATTAAGGATGGGGAAGAAGGAAGTTTAGAGGGTAATTGTAATTAAGAAAAGTAATTAGGCATTTAGTTATATTTTATAAATCGATATCTTACAAAATGCATAACTTGCTCCTACAAGGTTAGATTCGGACGCGGTTAGTTGCATTGGGTTCGTATCGTTGTTGCCTTCGCACTGGAACTTAGTTTCATCGAATTTGAAGCTAATGGAATTTTGGGATAAAATTAACCATCGTTCGATTTTAGACCAAACCGGAACGTGAAAGCATCAACTAAAATTTCGGTGAATAAACTCACCTTTAAATAAACTATATAATATTTTTGATGCTACAGATTATTGTTCTATGATTGGATGTTAGTATATTATTGTTTGATTAATTATTTTGTTGGATTTCCGTTTTGGAAAATGGATGACATATTACCTAATTTGCGGTGATCAAATATACCGTTTATGTTGTTCGTAACCATTATTTTTATAGGGGACATTTTTAGAGAGACCTTAAGGGTTTCTTATTGAATTGCTTAAATGTCATTGTAGCAATTTTCGATATACCGTCACTTATTGAATATCATCCCATAAACTTTTTGTATGTTGACTTGAGCTTGTATTTTTACAAAAGTTAATAAACCATTTTAATTAATGATATTTGAATTATAGTTAATCATTTTAATGATGTTTGAGGTTAATCAATTATTTTAGTTAATGATATTTGAAATTAATTAATCATTTTAATTAGTGATATTTGATTTAATTAATCATTTTAATTAATGGTATTTGAGTTTAATTAATCATTTCAATTAATGATATTTGAGTTTAATAAATCATTTTAATTAATGATATTTGATTTAATTAATCATTTTAATTAATGACATTCGAGTTTAATTAATCATTTTAATTGGCAATGTTTTAAATTTATTTAATCACCTTAACTAATGATGTTTGAATTTAATTAATCATTTTAACTACAGAAATTTGCAAAGAGAAATATACACAAAAATAGGAATAATTGCTTATATCGACAAAAGTGACAAAATACTGATTTCAAAAAAATAAGTTTAAATGGTTAGATAAATTATTTAATTAATTTATGAATGTTTATATTTTAAAATAACATTAAACAAATTTATTTTGAAATTTGGTTTACATAAATAAACAGTTTAACTAAAACGTCAAAATGTGACCGTAAAACATTTTATCGAAAATCAACATTTTGTCGAATAAAAGTTGCCACAACGTTGTTGCACATTTATGTATATATACATGTACACATTTTTAAATATGTTAATCATTAACAATTAACTAATCAAGTTTACTTTTGCTAACTAAGGTTAGAAATTTCTAGAAAATCATAAAAAAAGTAAACATAAAAGGACAAAATCATGTCAAATCAAATCAAATAAATCTTTACTTTATTTTCCTTATGTTTAAGTGATTAAGACATAAAATAATGATTTGAAATGTGATATTAAGTGTTGAAAAAAATTAGTTTGCTTAAAGTATAAGCAAAGGGTATTTGGTCATTTTACAAAATAATATTTTATTCAAAACTTTTTTCTATAAATACCTGCCACTTCTTTCATAAATTACATACATTTTCCATTCTTCTTCTTTTTCTAAGTTTCTCCTTCTTCTTCCTTAGAGCTTTAATGGCTTCCGTGCCTCTCTTAAAAAAATTCCAAATGCGTAACAAAGTTATGGCAAAAATAATCAACAAAAAGTATACTATTTAAGTCATGTTCAAGTTAGTAAGTTCCATCTATCCACCCAAGGCCATGCCCACCTAAAAGCCACATCCACCTCTTTTCATCTCAACTTCTAGGATATCGAAACTATAGACGGATTTCAAGAAGTTTTGGGAAATAGTAGCGAAGCTATAGTCAAATCCGCAGTGACAAAGTTAGCAAAATTTGTAGGAAGTATGGTTTAGATCAGGAGTTCCTTGCCTTATAGTTTGATGGAGTGGAATCCAAAGTGAGTTATTTCTTCCTTAAGTTCATTAAAATCATTGCTAAGTTGAAGGAACATGAAGTGTTAAGTGTTGTTTGAAAACCCTTGTTGAATGCTTGTTTACTTTGTTTGCTAAAATAATGGCTTTATTTCCTTGTTTGACTATTTGGATGGTTAATTAAGTATTTTAAAATTTAGAAGTCAAATACTTAATGGGTATACTTGTTTCGTCTGTGAGATCCAAGGAGACTTGAGTGAGGGACTGTGACATCCCACCCTTCTTACTCCGAAAGACGAATCATAACATAGAAAGAAATAGGTAGAAAACGATAGAAAACAAAGAACTAAACAAAGACATAGAATCTCACAGCGGAATGGAATAATATATATTACATAACATATATCACATAATCACTAATTATAAAATACATCAATGTCATAATTATACATGCATCATATTCAGACAGTCCTCACGACCTGTCCATTCATTACAAGTCCAAAATACAGATGTAGAATAATATACTAGTTAGCATTGAAGCCACCTGCTCTAGCTCCTCCAAAATGCATCGTGAGAAACCTGGATAACTTAGCTACACACAAAATTTTGAGTACCCAAGAATTTAGGAAAAACAGAATACAAATCTGGGTCATACATGGGTCTTGTGTAAGTAAAACGGTTAAATTACTTTAAATTGAAAATCATTTAAAAACAAGGGTATCTTGGAAGACCATGCCGCATATAAACACGGACGGGTTTTTCCTTTACGATAACCAAAACACTTTTATAGGAAATCCAATGATATTATAATAATGTCTAAGGTTTTTTAAATAAATAGAACATAGCTGGAATGCTTGCATCTCACGTTCCAACATATTTGGGCACAATCAAAAAAGTATGGCGCTTATTGGAAATTGGGTTCCATACAATGATTGGGCTAATGGGGTACCCCGTCACAGTGCATCTCTAGATAAAATAACACCGAGGACCTCGCTCGGGTCCCCTGTCGCACAAGACCGGTTCTACCCCTAACCTGGATAGTACCGAATAAGATTACCCCTCGGTTGGGATCAGCAACCGTACCGAAGCATACTGAGTAAAATAGGGAATCTAGATAGGGATAACCTTACCCTAATTGGGTACGACCCACTTAGCCTTGCAGCATTACCCCTGTTTTAGTCATTCTCGGTTGATGAAGCTTGAGGCTACAATTACTTTTCAAGAAAACATTCGCTTGGAATGCTCATCGTCCTCCAGTGACGATGTTCTGGTAGCATTCGTCCATACAAGTCTGTTCTGGGTTTTAACGGAACCGAAGGCACCATTTCCACTACACTCGATCGCTTATTTTGGGTCCATATGGTTTTTGGATATTACTGATATCCAATCTCGGTGTCATCGAATCCAAACGTTGTATTTTTAAAGGACAAGTTGTTTTCAAATAAAATAATTCATATTTAGGTGTCATATCTACATATGGAAATTTATTACATATGTTTATTTTCAATAAAACGTGTCGACGTTTTATTCCAACCATTCACTTAATTTGGCGACTTAATGTCACAAACACAGAAAAAATGAAATAAATATTCAAGAGTATTTAAGCCAAAACACAGATCATTAATTATTTTAACGATTAACAACTAATATTAACACAATTCACAAATCAACATTTAAATAATTTAAATTAATTGAATCTAATTATATTTTCTAACCCAAATTACTTGTAATTTAAATTAGTTATAAAAACTATTTATTATTAATTTAATTAAAATTAACAATCCAATTAATACATTTTTTTATTAATTAACTTAAGATTTATCAGTTTAGAATTTAATTATTTATTTACGTTAATTATTAAAATTAGTTTAATTTTATATTGCTGAAAAATTAACAAAATTATTTTGGCTTTAAATACTTGGTGGATCAAAATGCAAAATTTTCATGTTGGTTGGAATTTAGATGAAAAGGGAAATAATGTTTTAAAAGTTTAAGAGACAATTAATGTAAACATTTGATAAATTTACTTCTTTTTTTTTAAAACAAACTTGTTCGGCTCTTTTGGCCCACGAGACAATAGATGCAAACCCTTCCCCAATATTTTTTACCTGTTCGTCGTCTTCCTTCCCTTTTCTTTTTCACTAACAAAACTATGCATATCACCGTGCACGTGCATGCGTCACCCATGACCCATACCTCAACGACGACCATCTCACACACCACCCACGATCATCTCCACTTAATCACGTTCGACCAAACACGAACAACGCTTGGTTCGAGAATCGAACCACTACCTCACAAACTCGAACAAATCGTCACCATTCAAACTCCTCGCCATGCCAATGTACACTACCATCTTTCACCAAATTGCGGCACCAGGACCGCCACATCCCACTCTTCCTTTTCCCCTAGGACTGCACATGCCATTCGCCTCCTTGACGTTGGATTTGCCTCGAACTCGAGATCAGACGAACCATCGTTCTATAACCTACTTCGCCTCCGACCAACCCTCACGCGCCTCATAAAAATCTTGCACCATTATTCATGAATTTCCCAACCCCTAAGCTTCCACCACAACGAACCCCATGCCACAAAAACGAGGCAATCGTCGAAATTTGCCCAATTTCTCAAATCTATTCATCTTCCATTTTCTCCATCCACACACCGTGAAAAATCCTCAAACCACTTCCAAAAATCAAGTTTGTCAAGTACAAACACGTTTATATAATCAAAAGATTAAATTGTGATGTTCGATTTCTGGTCATTTCTAAGCTACATGCGGTAATACGTATTTTTCTTCTTCTATATTTTGTGATATCAAATGAAATAAATTTTAGTAATAGCTACATTCATAAACAACAAAGTGCCCTTTTGAAACCATAGCCTAAAAATAACTGGATTGTGAGATAACGGTTTTCAAAGTTGCAACATGTAAACTTTTTTCAAAGGACAGAGCAAATAAAGGATGATATACAGGCTTTTGAAGTTTACAGGTTATACACATTACATAGATACATGAATAAAGCATAGATACTATTGCGCAAGAATACTTTGACAAAATCAAAAGTATCCATTCAATTTTCTAGGCATGTATACATTGATTATAGTAAACAAAAGTGTCAAGTTTTACTCACAGTTTTGAAGAAGAAACACTGCTTTGTTTTTGTTTTACTATTAGAGCTTGAGTACTTAGTTTCTACAAAGTTTTAAGTGCAGCCTTCTTTTCTTTTTTTTCTTTGTATGCTGGAATGGTTAAACGTGGAGAACACAGTTATATATATATATATATATATATATATATATATATATATATATATAGGGAAGAGGGAATAAGTTTTGGAACAAGGCTGAAGCCTACTTCATATACATGATCCCTTTTTTTTCTTATTTTTTATTTTGAAAATAAATGACCTGATTTAAAAACTTGCCAATTCGATTTCCTTGTTGATTTGAATTTTGAGTGAATGATTTGATAATTTTTGTGCTTGATTTAATATTTCTCCATCGTTATGTTTCCGTTGTAGATATATAAATATATATATCATATAAATACATACATACATACATACATATATATATATATATATATATATATATGTATTCTACAAGTCTTTTGGCCATATATAAACAAGTTTTGCCTACTTACATAACTTTATCATTCTAGAGTTTGGCATTTCTTTGTATCAATTATTATATACATATTATATTTAGCATACAAATGTATATAAATCCACTTATATGTATTTATCTTCTCATTACTAATAATTTTATCTTTTTTTTACATCATAAATTTTGTATATACATACATATGTATATTTTAATCCATATTTGAAACTTGAAATCTCTTTAATTATTTTCTAGAAAATAGATTTTTAGTTTTTAAACCAAAGCCTCTAGAATACACACACACACACACATACATACAGGTATTCCATATATCAACAATTTATTATTTGGTCGAAAAAATTAATATTTCAATATTTTAAAATCAGTTGATTACTCTAAAAATAGGTGTCAAAAATCCGGGTGGTTACATTCCTTCCCCCCTTAACCGAATTTGGTCCCCAGAATTAAAAAGCAAAGAAATAATTCAACTTGTAACGGAAAGTTTCCTATTCAGATCGCAAAGCACATACATCAGTCATATCCTAACATCCATAACAAAAAGTTATACATAGTACAAAACAACACTAGCTATCCTGACAACAATTCTGAATAGGCTTCCTTCACACTATCCAGAGTTTCCCAGGTACAATCTCTGGGATCCTCGCTCCATTGGATCTTAACCAACTTCACCACCTTATTTTGGAGCTTCTTTTCATCTTGATAAGCAATATGAACCAGATGCCTGACTACGGTCAAGTTTGGTTCAACCTCCAAATCTTCTTGGACTGATGGTTCTACAATCAATGATGGATCATGCACGTATTTCCTTAGCTGAGATACGTGGAATACATTATGAATTCCTGCCATCCTTTCTGGTAATTCAATCCTATATGCAAGAGAACAAATTTTTTCGAGAATACGAAAAGGTCCGACATATTTTGGGGCTAATTTCCCAGTCTTGCCAAATCTATTTGCTCCTCTTATCAGAGAAATTTTAACAAATACCAAGTCTCCAACTGCAAATTCTAGATCCCTCCGCCCTTCATCGACATAACTTTTCTGACAATCCTGGGCTGCCTTCATAATCTTCTTGATCCGTTAGACTTTCTCAGACGCTTTGCGAATCATATTCGGACCAAGGATTAAACGATCTCCCGACTCCACCCAACTGGTTGGCGATCTACACGGCCTTCCATAGAGAGCTTCGCAGGGTAGCATCTCTGTACCTGCCTAGAAATTTTTATTATAAGAAAATTCCACCAGATGCAGATGATCTTCCCTAGCCCCACCGAAGTCTAGAATGCAGGTCCTCAACGTTTCTTCCAAAATGCGGTTTAGTCTCCCCGTTTGCCCGTCCGTTTGGGGATAGGCAGTGCTCAAACTTAACTTCATTACAAGGGCTATTTGAAAAGCTTCCCAAAATTTACTGGTAAAAATCGAGTCGATCGCATGCAATGCTAATGGGAACTCTATGCAATCTAACAATTTCCCACCTGAAAATTTCTGCCAAGGAAGCTGCAGTTCTATTTGATTTAACCGGAATAAAGTGAGCGCTCTTGGTTAACTGGTCTGCAATAACCCACACTCCCTCATTCTCCTTTCTAGTTTTGGGTAACCCATTTATGAAATCCATCGATATCATCTCCCACTTTCATTTTGGAATCACCATGGTTGTAACAGTCCCGCTGTCATCTACTAATCGCCTTTTATCTGTTGGCAGCTAGCACACCTACTAACAAAGGAAGTGATATTTTTCTTCATCCCCGGCCACCAGAAAACCCTTGACGTATCTTTGTACATCTTATGCACTCCTGGAAGGACACTTAACCTAGATTTGTGGCTTTTTAACAATTTTTTTTTGCCTCGGTCCATCCATATCTAGAACGCACAACCGCCTATTTATCCTTAAAGAGCCTCGTCCGTCTATCTTAAAATCAGAATACTGGCGCTCCTCAAATCCTTGAATTTTATCCTTCCTCCGATTGCCCACAATCCTTTCTTAAAGAGTTGGAGTAACCTCTGAAAGAGCCAAGATTGCATTCCTGCTCAAAGCGTCTGCCACTACATTAGCCTTCCCTAGAGTATAGAGAATATCCAAATCATAGGATTCTAGAAATTCCAACCACCTTTGTTGTCTTAGTTTCAGATCCTTCAGGGTGAAAAGATACTTCAGTGGTCTGTGAAGAGCTCGAACTTTTTACCTAATTTAAGAAAGAAGTTTACTCCCTAAATCTCTGAAAGTTAAATGGAAATTAAACAAGGAATAGAAGGATCCTTACCCAACAAGTAGTGCCTCCACATTTTTAGTGCACAGACAACAACCAACAACTACAGGTCATTCATAGCATAGTTTTTCTCATGAGGCTTCAAATGCCTGCACACAATCATCCTACCACGCTGCATCAAAATAATGCCTAGTCCCACTCCACAAGCATCTGTGCATACTACGAATTCACTGTTTCCATTTGGAACGGCCAAAACTGGTGCACTGGTTAATCTTGCTTTCAATTCTTGAAACGCTTCTTCATAGTTTGGAGCCCATTTGAATTTCTTTCCCTTCTTAGTTAGCTTGGTCAAATGGAAGGAAATATTAGAATAATCTTGGATAAATCTTCTATGGTATCTGGCCAATCGAGGAAACTGCAAATCTCCATAGGAGTCCGTAGTTGTCTCCACTCCTGAACAGTTGCCACTTTTTCTGGGTCCATTGAAATGCCATCTCCCGATATAATGTGCCCTAAAAACTTTACCTCTGATTGCCAAAAATGGCACTTTGAAAAATTCGTCCTTAGGACATGCCTTCTTAATGTTTCCAACACTACTTCCAGATGATGTTTATGCTCTTCCTCTGATTAAGAATATATAAGAACGTCGTCGATGAACACTAGCATGAACTTGTTAAGAACATCTCGAAAAACACGGTTCATTAGATGAACAAAATAAGCTGGTGCATTGGTCAGCCTAAAAGGCATAACCAGCCACTTAAAGAAAAAGTCGGGGCCTCTAAACGCAATTAAAGTTATACTATCTTTAGCAACCATCAACTGATGAAATCTAGAAGCTAAATCCATCTGCAAAAACACAGTAGCTCCATGAAGTTGATCAAAAAGATCATCGATGCGGGGCAAGGGATACTTGTTTCTAATGTTAGCTTATTCAACTCCCAATAGTCCGTGCATAATGTTAATGATCCTTCCGACTTAGCCACAAACATAACAGCAGACCCCCAGCTCGAATGACTGGGTCTAATCAATCCTCTCCTCAACAAGTCATGGATTTGACTCACCAACCCTTCTCTCTCCTTTGGAGCCATTCTCTTTTTTGGTTGAACTACGGGTCTTGCACCTAGGACTAAATTAATATGAAATTCTATCTCTCGATGTGGGGGTAAACCTTTAACTTCTTCAAAATTGTCAGGGAAGTTTTTAACAACTTCTATGGATCCTAATACCTCTTGAGATGCTTCGAGCACGTGCAAGAGACAACACATATGAATTTCGGGGTTATCACATTCTATCTTTGCAGTCCTTCCTAACTCGGTTTCTAAAGATACAGTCCTCCTCTCACAGTCGAGGACAGCTTTATACTTTGTTAACCAATTCATACCAAGTATAAGGTCAAATCCTTTAAAATCTAATACATAGGGGTCGCAAGTAAAGCTATGAGAAAGACACGAAATTTGCACGCCTTCACCAATCATATTCAAATGGATCACTCCCCTATGGTATTGGATACTCAAATAGAGTTTTCTACGGTACTAGGAATAAGATGAAACTTCTGTTAGGGATGCGGATTAAGGATCTTAAGGCAGAAATAACACTAGAGAGGGGGTGAATAGTGTTTTAAAGAATATATGAAATATATGACTAAATTAAAACTTTCAACGCAAATCTAAACAGAATTCTAACAAAGAATGATCACAGAACATATAACAAATGCAAATAGTAAAGTACAGCAAGTAAAAGGAAAGAACACACCGGATTTTATACTTGTTCGGAATCCTCCTACATCCAGTCCTGCACCAAGGCAATATCCTTGTACAGATTTTTATAAGCTAATATCCAAATTACAACCCTCAATTTCTAATGCCTTGAGGAACCCTCCTATCTCCAAGTCTGGGGTAAACTCTCTTGATTTTCGGGACACAAGATCACCCTAATACTTTCTAATAACAATCCTTTTGAATGGATAGACTCTATGGACTTTTTGAATACAAATTGACCCTATAACTCTAAATAGCACTTTGATCTTTAGTAGAATGATGGAGAATCAAATAGAGAGAGTATCTAAATGATTTCCTATTGAGAATTTGGCAGAATGATGGCACGATCTTGAAAATATGAAGTTTTATGGATATGGAATGGTGGCGAAGAAAGAGTGAAGAAAGTAAGAAAGTAGTTGTTAAAAAAATTCATTTTGGAAGTCTTTATATAGATGCACAACAGTCATAACCATTGGCGAAAGGTTTTCGAACGAATGGACACTTCTTTTGAAAATTGAATTTTGAATCCTACTGTCACCATGTCGACATGGGGCATCCCCTTATGTCGACATCTCTTAGTTCAAAATTATAGAGATGTTGTTTTGTAAAGACAATTGAATTTAAAACAAGTTGAAACTTCTCTGAAGCAAAGTAAAGTGTTTAAACAATGTTTTGAGATAGAGAATGAATATAAAACATTATTTTAAATATATATAATTGATATAGACCGTCAATTATATAAGTAATATTTAAAATCAGAATAAGTTTTGATGTTTTAAAAATAGAAGTTTTTTAAAATCAGAATATAGGAATATTTCAAGGCTAAAACAAAGTTTGAAAATATTTTTGAAAACATGATTTTGAAAGCTAAAACATTTTGATTTAAAAACATTTTGAAAAATCTATTCAAACTGAAATTGCAAGAATCTTCCTACAGAGCTCCTCCATAGGACTCGAGAACTTGTACAAAGTAGTTTAAATGATTTTAATTTTCGTGGGTTTGTAAGCCACTTGTCGTAGTTTTGTAAGCTACTTGTCGTGGGTTTGTAAGCCACTGGTTTCGATAGAAATTGGGTTCCATCCCAAAAGAAAATTAGAAGAAAGATGAGAGTGCTATTATGAAGTTTTAACAAAATATTAGACACTTATCTTGAGATCTTGAAATCTTGATTCTCTAGAGTCTTGAATCTTGAATCTCTACTCTTCGTCTTGATGCTTGAGTCTTTATACTGATCAGTCTTCGATGATACCTGCATATACTTCCTATATACATATACATATACATATATATGTATATATATATATATGGAAATGTTAGTATATATTTTATAAAGTAAAGTATAATAAATATAAGGTTGTTGTCATCAAAACATCATTAACTCAGTTCCTAACAATCTCCCCCTTTTTGATGATGACAACCTTTATTTATAAAATATTCTTACCACACCATAACTCCCCCTTACTCCGTGATTTCTTCTTAAAACTACAACTCCCCCTTACTCCATGACTCCCTCTTACACCAAGCACATATATTTTTATAACTCTCTCCCCCTTTGTCATCAACAAAAACTATTAACTACTTAAGAATTCAAGAATGATTAGTATGAACAAATAATATGTATAGAACAAACATGAAACAATGAGTATAAGTGAACTCATTTTAGTTATTACAACATATATAAGAACATACATAAACACGAACAAACAAAACAATTTAAAACAAAGAATAAAATGAAGGTACGCTTTAATGGCGATCCTTAACTATAGGAGACTTATGAATCGAACAACTGGGGTAGTGGAGACAAAAGTTTCCACGTTGTTCAATTATGTTTTAAAAAGATTGTCCAAGTATATCTTGAATAATCATCTACTATAACAAAAACATATTTACTATGGTTAATTGATTGAACTTGAGATGGACCAAATAAATCTAAATGAAGTAATTCTAGAGGACTAGAGGTAGAAATAGCATCTTTTAATTTAAATGAACTTTTCTTAAGTTTTCCTAATTGACAAGCATCACAAATACTATCTACTTTAAAGTTTAACTTGGGTAGACCTCTAACTAAGTCAAGTTTTGATATCCTAGATAATAATTTGAAATTCAAATGGCCAAATCTTTTATGCCAATCCAAGGGTCACTTGTATTAGCCAAAAGACATAGATTATCATTTGAAATTTTCATACTAAGGATATAAATATTTTTCTTCCTAATACCTTCAAAAATTATATTAGACTTATCATCTTCAATGTGACATTTATCTTTTCCAAATTTAATTTTAAAACCTTTATCACAAAGTTGACTTATACTAAGCAGATTATGTTTTAAGTTCCTAACTAATAAAACATCAGAAATAAGTAAAGTTTTAGAGTTACCGACATTGCCGACGCCAACCACATATCCTTTAGAGTTGTCACCAAAATTGACTAATCCACCATCTTAATAAGTAATGTCCTTGAGTATCTCGGGATTTCCAGTCATATGCCTCGAACAGCCACTATCAAGTATCCATTTATCTTTCTCAATTTGCACAGTTTGTACATTAGGTGTTGATTCGTCAAAAGCAATATAACATGTCTGTCCCTGCATAACACACCAATTCGGTAGATAACTTGATTTTCCAAAATAACTATATGCAGACTTATGATACTTTGATGAAATGCATAGATTCAAAACAGTTTTAACAAAATTTTCCAAAAATGCCATTTTTATAATTTTCAAGTTTCAAATTATGAAAACAATGAAAACCAATGCTCTGATACCAATTGTTAGGGATGCGGATTAAGGATCTTAAGGCAGAAATAACACTAGAGGGGGGGTGAATAGTGTTTTCAAGAATATATGAACTATATGACTAAATTAAAACTTTCAACACAAATCTAAACAGAATTCTAACACAGAATGATCACAGAACATATAACAAATGCAAATAGTAAAGTAAAGCAAGTAAAAGGAAAGAACACACCGGATTTTATACTGGTTCGGAATCCTCCTACATCCAGTCCTGCACCAAGACAATATCCTTGTACAGATTTTTATAAGCCAATATCCAAATTACAACCCTCAATTTCTAAGGCCTTGAAGAACCCTCCTATCTCCGAGTCTGGGGTAAACTCTCTTGATTTTCGGGACACAAGATCACCCTAACACTTTCTAATAACAATCCTTTTGAATGGACAGACTCTATGGACTTTTTGAATACAAATTGATCCTATAACTCTGAATAGCACTTTGATCTTTAGTAGAATGATGGAGAATCAAATAGAGAGAGTATCTAAATGATTTCCTGTTGAGAATTTGGCAGAATGATGGCACGATCTTGAAAATATGAAGTTTTATGGATATGGAATGGTGGAGAAGAAAGAGTGAAGAAAATAAGAAAGTAGTTGTTAAAAAAATTCATTTTGGAAGCCTTTATATAGATGCACAACAATCATAACCATTGGCGAAAGGTTTTCGAACGAATGGACACTTCTTTTGAAAATTGAATTTTGAATCCAACTGTCACCATGTCGACATGGGGTATCCCCTTATGTCGACATCCCTTAGTTCAAAATTATAGAGATGTTGTTTTGTAAAGACAATTGAATTTAAAACAAGTTGAAACTTCTCTGAAGCAAAGTAAAGTGTTTAAACAATATTTTGAGATAGAGAATGAATATAAAACATTATTTTAAATATATATATATATATATATATATTTATAATTGATATAGACCGTCAATTATATAAGTAATATTTAAAATCAGAATAAGTTTTGATATTTTAAAACTAGAAGTTTTTTAAAATCAGAATAGAGGAATATTTTAGGCTAAAACAAAGTTTGAAAATATTTTTGAAAACATGATTTTGAAAGCTAAAACATTTTGAAAAATCTGTTCAAACTGAAATTGCAAGAACCTTCCTACAGAGCTCCTCCATAGGACTCGAGAACTTGTACAAAGTAGTTTAAATGATTTTGATTTTCGTGGGTTTGTAAGCCACTTGTCGTAGGTTTGTAAGCTACTTGTCATGGGTTTGTCAGCCACTGGTTTCGATAGAAATTGGGTTCCATCCCAAAAGAAAATTAGAAGAAAGATGAGAGTGCTATTATGAAGTTTTAACAAAATACTAGACACTTATCTTGAGATCTTGAAATCTTGATTCTCTAGAGTCTTGAATCTTGAATCTCTAATTTTCATCTTGATGCTTGAGTCTTTATACTGATCAGTGTTCGATGATACCTACATATACTTCCAATATACATACATATATATATCTATATGGAAGTGTTAGTATATATTTTATAAAGTAAAGTATAATAACTATATAAGGTTGTTGTCATCAAAACATCATCAACTCGGTTCCTAACAACTTCAAAACTGATCCTAAAGAAATAAAGCTAAGTGAAGCACCAGAATCAAATAATACTCTAACGTCAACACCATTTATGTAATGTCCCGCCTTTACGCATGATTTAAATAGACACACGTGCCAATTCAAACCATACGGAAGGGCGGATTGTTATGGGGTAAATAAGAAAAATAGAGAAGAAATAAACAAAATAGAATCTCACGGCGGAAGGATAAAATATAATAATAAAATATACTGTTTATAAAACTGTTTACAAAACATTTGATTCTTCTTTATACAATTAAATATCAGAGTTCACATACCAATAATATCAATGCAGCGGAATTAAATGTTTAAGTGGAATAATATACTTAGATAATAGTAATACAAATCTTCGTCTTCGTTCTCCAGAGCTAAATGTTCAAATCCTGAAACGCTCGGACTGACCCGAGCGAATTTGAAAAGTCAAAAACACTCGAGTCAGAACTAAAAGATCTTATGTAAGTTAAATAAACAGAAATAGATTTGAGTGCAGTAACTCAAGAGATGCTCGGGATTTACATCTCCTAAGGATCCGTTAAACTATTTACTATGTAGTATATTGCGCTATTATAATAGTGCCTAATTGTAAAATAAACTTACTTTTTTCTTAGCATTAAGGGGTTACCCATATAGCCCTTAACACGTAATAGTCCTAGTAGTCCATCCAATATCATAGTCCCTCCTGATCAGGAAGCCACCAGAGGATACCACACGGGCTACGGGAGAAAACCAAACTCGTACAAGGCGCGATAGGGTAGGTGACACGGCACAACTAGGCAATGCCTGGGTAGATATACCAATTACGCTTCCGGGTCGGTGGTAACGCGTAGCGCGCAGCTACCGCCCACCTCGAGCCACACTCCCAAATAAAAATCAAAAGTGGCCACCGAATCAATCCAAAAGTCAAAGTATAATATCGAAGGGATGTGTCCGATCAAAGGTGCTACATTATTAACCTGTCAATCGCTCCTGTTTTAGCCACCTTATGCCAACTCACGGGAGTTGGGTCCACGTAGTTACCTTGCATGAAACGCCGCCACCATCCTACTTCATTCTGGAATCTCCACCGCGTACACGGTTGTTAAAGTGGTTTTCGGAGTTGGCAGAGAGTATGACAACTTTCGATCCCGCTCTCTTCAACAACCAAACGTTATTATAAAACCGCGGTCATTTAAAAATAACTATACTTTCAAAACCAGAATAAAACATCTATTTCAATACCATATAAATACGATATCATTTATATTTTTAAAACCCCAAATCAATACGATATCATTTAGACCCAAACTAATAAAATGTCATTTTATTTTCCAATATATATTCTTTTCCAAAATCATAGGTTTTTCGAAGTAAAATATTTAGAATCAAAACTCTTGAATATAATATTTCAAATTATACCACCTTGAAAATCATAACCTTGAAACAAGTTTCCATCTCTTAAATGGTTAAATATTAAATTACTTTTATAAAACAAAATAGCTTCTTTAGATTTCACAAATCAATTTCAAATATCGATTTAAACTACCAAATACCATTTCAATTCTTATGTTTCAAAGTTTTAAATATTTCACCATTTCAAAAACAAACTCATTTGACAATCCCATATATATTAAATCCAATTACTTATTATTTAGACTTGAAATATTTACTTAATGAATTCAATATAATTTAAGAAAACATTTAACTTCACATAACTAGAAAATCTTTCAATTTATAATATATTCATTTAAATCAACCTGATATTCATTTAAATCACTCTACGCAAAAATCAAGTTATAAAAATCATATCCTTTAGAAATTCTAACTTTTTATTTAATTCCAATTTAACTTAATATTCATCTTCCAACCTTATTCTCATTTAAGTCAAATAGAACTTCCAGAAATTTAATTTGAAATAAATGCTTAATCGTATTTGATCTTAAAAATCAAACTTTATTTTGTACTTCAAATCAAATTTATACAAAGCTTAAAAACCCGAAATTACTATAAATAAATAACCTTTATCAATAACCAAATTAATATCCCATAAACCATATATATAGCTTTACAAAACCATAGAAAATCATTTCAAAAATAATTTTATATATATACCGCGGTGCCTGTATAAAATTTTCTACCCTATGGACCAGTGATACGGATGTTTATCATTTCAATCCGCAATTTAAAATAAAAATGCGGTTGTATATCATTTCAAACCACAATCCCGAATGAAATGAAAATGCATGATGACTTGCAGTTTATACAATATAAATATAGCATCCATTCATCCAAATATCAATCATCAACCATTATTTGCAATCATCATCCAATTTAAACAATCATCGATATAGAGCATATAAATTATATAGGTAATAAATAACATGTATTAACTAACAGTTTATATTCAATAATAAATTTAACAACTGTTAAACTAGCAGTTTATATGCAAAAATAAATGCAAATTTAACTGGCAGTTAATATGAAATAAAAATTTAACATAACTATGACTGGCAGTTAATATGCAAATAAATAAATTCTAACTGTCAAATTATATGCAATAAATAAAATGTATTACCAGTTAAATTAAATAAATGCGATTTAACTGAGATGACAAATAAAACATGCCAAACAGTCATAAATAAATTTCTACTCATATCTTAGGTCAAATTAACAAACATAAGAAATTTTAGAAGTTGTGAGTGGGTTTAAACACTCACCTTTTTGAATTTAAATCGAATTTAAATCCGATTTAAACCCAAAAATTCGACGGTCTCATAATTTGTCCAAACAAGCATCAACAGATCCGAAATTTAATTACGATCCTAACAAAAAAAACCCCGCGTGAAAACGAGTTTGTATGCAAAAATTATGACGATTTATGCGATTGAAAACAATTTATAAAATAAATTAAAAAGTGAACATGTTCACTCACTTCTTGCCACGTCATCTCCTTCCCCCCTCCCCTTCTCACATGTTTCCACCTACAGAACCCAATACTCGCGCCTTTACCACGCCTTTGACCGAGATTTGCCTTCAACCTAGGCCGCCGTTGAACAAGGCACCACCACCATCT
This sequence comes from Allium cepa, assembly GCA_030765085.1. Classification (NCBI taxonomy): domain Eukaryota; kingdom Viridiplantae; phylum Streptophyta; class Magnoliopsida; order Asparagales; family Amaryllidaceae; genus Allium; species Allium cepa. The sequence goes on from CM060941.1 coordinate 1,053,350,940, forward strand.
TGAAGCTATCGCCGAGCCGCACCCACCTATACCAGTGCGCGCCTCCTTGGTTGCCCCCGCCGCCGCCTCCAAGCTAGGGTTTTCGAATTTTAGTTCGCCAATTCCGGCCAACCCAAGCACTTTCAGACCACCAATCAACTCCCCTCGACGAGATCTACAATACCCATATTTCAATTTCTTCGATTGAAGCCTAAATCGAAAAGCCCCAAATCAACCATGTGGGTTTCGAAATTTCAGGGTTTGACCGCGATTTTTGGACGATTCGAGCATCGTATATAGAAACGAACACCACCTGTAGATTCGTGTCGATGAAATCTACAACGTATAATTTTTTGAGTTCTTTCTGAAGACTTTGGATTTTTAGCTTTGGATTTGATTTGAAATTTGAATTTGGATCCAGAATTGTTTGTTACCATAGAAGAAGAGGAGTACAGAGGTTCCTATACGTATAGAAATGAGGAATAGAGGCTGCTAGGGTTTGTAACAGCCTATTTATAGACAACTGCAATAGAATAGGTGGGCACGAATTATTAACGTGCTAAACGGTAGTTGGCCCCAAAAAACCCGTTCTGACTCCGGAACGAAATTTGGTAAAGCCATATATCACAATAGGTATTTTAAAATATTCTGAACGCGATGGAAAAAGTTTACGTCCAAATTCCATCGTATGAAGAAGTTATGCTGAAAACAAAAAAATTCAAATTGATTTCAAATTGATTTCAGTTAAATCGATTTCAAGGCGTTCCGCGTTCGTATGATCAAACGACAAGTCCGATCGCTACAAAACTTGAAACCCTACAATAATTCACTGATACGGATCTGATGAAACTAGTTTCGTCGAAATCCGAGTCCGTGACTAAAATGGCTATTTTTGTATTAATTAAATAAATTAAAATTTTAGTCAATTAAATCCAATTTCCCATTTCACTTCGATAATTGATGATTCTTATCATTGTAAATTTTCAAATCATCTTTACTAACTTAAACAAAATTTAACTGTCGAATTAAAATCTATAAATTCTCAAATTTCATTAAATTCACCAATTATAAATTTAATTTCCAAAATTTAAATTAAATTTACTTTCCATATATTTTTGTCAAATAGGTAAATTTATCATTGGATTCATACTTCATTACGTAAATCTCTCCAATTTCATCTAAATTTATATTTGCATAATATCTAAATATTAAATTTCAAATGTTACTTCATTATCGTTAATGTAATAAATGTTTTTTTTAATTATTGCAATTGATTATCCGTTATAACTTAATATACTAAATAGATGGTTCATCTTAAATACTTGTTCTCATTAATGTTTTATTTCTACTTACAAATTAATGCAATTATTACATATTCCTCCCTTAGTTAAAACCTTCCTATTTCCATCTTTATTTCCAATTAACGTAAAATGTTATATCCAATTTCCATTAATTTCACTAGATTCAAACTATCATATTTTATATCCAAATGAATAAATAAAGCTTGATTCTTGTTAAAATATTCAACTCATTTGATTGCAATTAACCTTTTGTCATAAATTAAATTCCGATATATTAATAAACTTTATTTCCATTCTTCTTTATACATAAATCATCATATTATGAAGACACTTACGTTATTCCCCATTAATTCCTTTAATTTATTTAACGTAACATTTAATTTATATTTATTGCAATGCTTTCCGATTTAATTGAAGGGACTAAGTATATAACTCATAATAGTTGTGGTAAAACTATTAATCCCACATTTATAAGTATATCCTTATCTGTTATACATATTAATTAAATAAATTCCACTTTTAAGTCCGTTTAAATTTATTACTGAGTACCCATTTACTCTTTTCCAATAAATTTTAATTCCATTCATTTACCATACAATCACTTTCCCATTCACCTCCTTATTATCAACCTACAATTATTGCAATTCATTATGTTATATTAATTTTATACAATTACCATTAACTTTACATTCAATTACTATTCAATGCATATTTATTCATAAATAAATTCGATATTTACTTTTCTTTCCTTCTATTTGATAAATAACTTAGAATGCATTTACATTCATTCATTTCATTCATTTCATTCCATTCATTTATGGGTATTGCATTGAAATTAAATTTATTAGCTAATACCAACATTATCACCATTAATTACAATTGGATTTCCAATTTTATTCAATAACCTGAATAAATAACATATACATTAATCAAATCCTTACATTTGCTTTTCTCATATTCCATTAAAAATCAAATCATAACATTTAAATGATTTTATTGAATTGGAATTTCATCCAAGTCATAAATTATTAACTTGCATTAACATGATTGCTTAATTTACTCCAATTACCGTTTACCCTCTTTTATTGCATTAAATCAATTTAATATTTTCATTAATTTCTCATATTAAATTTTATATTCAGGTAAGAATCGTTTTCTACTTAATTCATTTGGGTTTTATTCAAATTCCTATAAATAGGTTTTAAGTCACCATTTACATAATTTATTTTAGCCTTCATTTTATCATTTATTTATCCCTTTTATTGTTTCTACTAAAATAACTTACAAAAATCCTATTAAATAAATAAATTAAATTGTCGAAATTTACGGGTCGTTACACTCTCCCCCACTCAAAACTTTTCGTCCCCGAAAAGGAAAAGAAGGAAGAAGGAAGAATTGAATAAACAATACATCCTATTCAAAATATTAAATTATAAACAATAATTTACAAAATTTATTACTTTATATAAATATACCCATTTTATAATCATTATATCTTTTTATACTTAAATAAATAAATGTTTGGAAAAACATTCCAAAACAATTTTCTAAGTCAGAGTCTCCTTTGTACGGGGAGGCTCGGAAGAAAATAAAATATTGAATATACAAAATATCACATATAATACCAAAAATATTATATCCCAACACGGGAAACTATATAAAATAGCGCTATAAGCATAATTCGAAAACGTACCTATTTGTCGGGCAATTTACGCCTAACTTATAAAACCAAATGCAGTAGCAATTGCTTCCATAGCCTGCATTTTACTTATATAATCCAAAGGGTTAACAATTTATATATAAAGTGAAATATTTAAGTGGTTTCAATCACTAACAACAAATCAATACAACAACCATCAATTTCAACAACCAGCATACACAACGAATACAAAACAACCATTCAACAAACAAATAAATAGTTGTTTGGGTTCAAAACTTTTATATCGCACGGAATGAAAAATAAGCCATCAAGTGCATCATTTACTCAACAGTCTTAGATTTAAACCCAATGGATTATTCATCCATCCCAACAAAATTAAAGTTTCCTTACCCAACAACCACAAACCACGACAAACAACAATTTCAGCAATAGATTTAGTCTATTCTTATTTATTCCATTCATACATTTGTTGTTTGATTCTTTTCATTCATATACGGTTTATTCTTTTTATTTTCATTTATTTCTTTCAATTTTATTTAGAAATAACTGCAACCCTTTTATTAAGTTTACAATTTCTCTTTATTATATTACATCCATTTATTTTCACTTACTACTTACTATTATTCATTTCCATTAACTTAGGTCATGCCATTAACTACTATAATTATTTATTCATTTATTATTACACGACCTTATTTATTTACACTTTAATTATTTAAGTTTATAATCATCTATTTGTCATACTTACCTTTAATTATATTTAATTGGTAAAATTTCGATTATAACTTAAGTTTATAACATTAAATTCTCATTTAATAGCAAATTCATTGGGTACTTCATTACCTACTTTTACTTGTACAATTTCCATTACATTCTTTATTAAACATTTCAACTTTTAATATTTGGTAAGTTATATATATTATTTAAGGGTATAATTGAAAGTTATACAAGTTTGTTCTATTTCCTTAAATTAAATTAAAGTTCAATAATAATAATCTTTATTTCATAGGTTACGAATTTCAAATTTCAGTTAATGCCATTTATAACCTATCATTAAATCTCTTACCTAAATTCTAGAGGTTTCAATTTTATTAATTACTTACCTTTCATTTTACTACAATAATTGAAACAATTAATTATCGAGAATTTAAGAACTTAATACCGAGTTGAATTTTCAATTTATTTTAAAACAATAGATAAATATATTCTTACAACTTATATATCCCTAATTATGTTTAAAACAATTCAAAATTTATATTTTTTTTTTTCAAAAATGAATCTGCAGTAAAACTACTACAGTGGTCTTTTCCCTTCGAAACTCGAAAATGAAAGTCGATGATGCGGCCGCCATCACCGAAATTATTTTCTAGCGACAGAGAGGAAAGTACAAACTTATTTTCTCCAAAATCTTCTTTAAAAAAATTTCTTCGAATTTTATTGAAATATTTATATCAGAAAATACTTATAAACAATATTATTATATTCCAAAATTTATTCGAAAGGAATTCAAAACCCCGGATCTTAAGTTCTAAATTTCCAAATTTCATTTTTTTTTCAACCTTATTTCTATTTATTATTTATATACTTTATTACCTAACAACCAATCTATTGCAGCCAAATATAGATATCATTTGAAATTTTTTATTTTATATATAGAAAATATAATAGGCAAAATTATTTCATTCACCTATATAAAACAAATATTATGTCGGTCTGTCCTGTTACGTGTTTAGAAATCCCTATTGATGTCACAGCGTCCCACACATCAACCAGAATTTATAAATACAAAACGGAACAGATTAACACAATATAAAATCTTTTTATAACACTAACAAATACGCTCTCTCATAAATATACACTCAGCGACCCCCATAGGGTATTACTAACCTATTAGTAAAGAGTCAAACCCCACAAAGCTAAGGTTTATCGCCAAACCAAAGCTCTGATACCAACTGTAACGTCCCGCCTTTACGCACGATTTCAACAGACACACGTGCCAATTCAAACCATACGAAAGGGCGGATTGTTATGGGGTAAATAAGAAAAACAGAGAAGAAATAAAAAAAATAGAATCTCACAGCGGAAGGATAAAATATAATAATAAAATATACAGTTTATAAAACTGTTTACAAAACATTTGATTCTTCTTTATATAATTAAATATCAGAGTTCACATACCAATAATATCAATGCAGCGGAATTAAATGTTGTAGTGGAATAATATACTTAGATAATAGTAATACAAATCTTCGTCTTCGTCCTCCAGAGCTAAATCTTCAAATCCTGAAACGCTCGGACTGATCCGAGCGAATTTGAAAAGACAAAAACACTCGAGTCAGAACTAAAAGATCTTATGTAAGTTAAATAAACAGAAATAGATATGAGTGCAGTAACTCAAGGGATGCTTGGGATTTACATCTCCTAAGGATCCGTTAAACTATTTACTATATAGTATATTGCGCTATTATAATAGTGCCTAATTGTAAAATAAACTTACTTTTTTCTTAGCATTAAGGGGTTACCCATATAGCCCTTAACACGTAATAGTCCCAGTAGTCCATCCAATATCATAGTCCCTCCTGATCGGGAAGCCACCAGAGGATACCACACGGGCTACGGGAGAAAACCAAACTCGTACAAGGCGCGATAGGGTAGGTGACACGGCACAACTAGGCAATGCCAGGGTAGATATACTAATTATGCTTCCGGGTCGGTGGTAGCGCGCAGCTACCGCCCACCTCGAGCCACACCCCCAAATAAAAATCAAAAGTGGCCACCGAATCAATCCAAAAGTCAAAGTATAATATCGAAGGGATGTGTCCGATTAAAGGTGCTACCTTATTAACCCGTCAATCGCTCCTGTTTTAGCCAACTTATGCCAACTCACGGGAGTTGAGCCCACGTATTTACCTTGCATGAAACGCCGCCACCATCCTACTTTATTCTGGAATCTCCACCGCGTACACGGTTGCTAAAGTGGTTTTCGGAGTTGGCAGAGAGTATGACAACTTCCGATCCTGCTCTCTTCAACAACCAAACGTTATTATAACACCGCGGTCATTTAAAAATAATTATACTTTCAAAACCAGAATAAAACATATATTTCAATACCATATAAATACGATATCATTTATATTTTTAAAACCCCAAATCAATACGATATCATTTAGACCCAAACCAATAAAATATCATTTTATTTTCCAATATATATTCTTTTCCAAAATCATAGGGTTTTCGAAGTAAAATATTTAGAATCAAAACTCTTGAATATGATATTTCAAATTATACCACCATGAAAATCAAAACCTTGAAATAAGTTTCCATCTCTTAAATGGTTAAATATTAAATTACTTTTATAAAACAAAATAGCTTCTTTAGATTTCACAAATCAATTTCAAATATCGATTTAAACTACCAAATATCATTTCAATTCTTATGTTTCAAAGCTTTAAATATTTCACCATTTCAAAAACAAACTCATTTGACAATCCCATATATATTAAATCCAATTACTTATTATTTAGACTTTAAATATTTACTTAATTAATTCAATATAATTTAAGAAAACCTTTAACTTCACATAACTGGAAAATCTTTTAATTTATTATATATTCATTTAAATCAACCTGATATTCATTTAAATCACTCTACGCAAAAATCAAGTTATAAAAATCATATCCTTTAGAAATTATAACTTTTTATTTAATTCCAATTTAACTTAATATTCATCTTCCAACCTTATTCTCATTTAAGTCAAATAGAACTTCCAGAAATTTAATTTTAAACAAATGCTTAATCGTATTTGATCTTAAAAATCAAACTTTATTTTATACTTCAAATCAAATTTATACAAAGCTTAAAAACCCGAAATTACTATATATAAATAACCTTTATCAATAACCAAATCAATATCCCATAAACCATATATATAGCTTTACAAAACCATAGAAAATCATTTCAAAAATAATTTTATATATACATATCGCGGTGCCTGTATAAAATTTTCTACCCTATGGACAAGTGATACGGATGTTTATCATTTCAATCCGCAATTTAAAATAAAAATGCGGTTGTATATCATTTCAAACCGCAATCCCGAATGAAATGAAAATGCATGATGACTTGCAGTTTATACAATATAAATATAGCATCCATTCATCCAAATATCAATCATCAACCATTATTTGCAATCATCATCCAATTTAAACAATCATCGATATAGAGCATATAAATTATATAGGTAATAAATAACATGTATTAACTAACAGTTTATATTCAATAATAAATTTAACAACTGTTAAACTAGCAGTTTATATGCAAAAATAAATGTAAATTTAACTGGCAGTTAATATGAAATAAAAATTTAACATAACTATGACTGGCAATTAATATGCAAATAAATAAATTCTAACTGTCAAATTATATGCAATAAATAAAATGTATTACCAGTTAAATTAAATAAATGTGATTTAACTGAGATGACAAATAAAACATGCCAAACAGTCATAAATAAATTTCTACTCATATCTTAAGTCAAATTAACAAACATAAGAAATTTTAGAAGTTGTGAGTGGGTTAAAACACTCACCTTTTTGAATTTAAATCGAATTTAAATCCGATTTAAACCCAAAAATTCAATGGTCTTAGAATTTGTCCAAACTAGTGTCAACAGATCCGAAATTTAATTACGATCCTAACAAAAAAAATCTCGCGTGAAAACGAGTTAGTATGCAAAAGTTATGACGATTTATGCGATTGAAAACAATTTATAAAATAAATTAAAAAGTGAACATGTTCACTCACTTCTTGCCACGTCATCTCCTTTCCCCCCTCTCACGCGTTTCCACCTACAGAACCCAATAACCGCGCCTTGACCACGCCTTTGACCGAGATTTGCCTTCAACCTAGGCCGCCGTTGAACACGGCACCACCGCCATCTTGAAGCTATCGCCGAGCCGCACCCACTTATACCAGCGCGCGCCTCCCTGGTTGCCCCCGCCGCCGCCTCCAAGCTAAGGTTTTCGAATCCTCGTTCGCCAATTTCAGCCAACCCAAGCACTTTCAGACCACCAATCAACTCCCCTCGACGAGATCTACAATACCCATATTTCAATTTCTTCGAAAGAAGCCTAAATCGAAAAGCCCCAAATCAACCATGTGGGTTTCGAAATTCCAGGGTTTGACCGCGATTTCTGGACGATTCGAGCATCGTATACAGAAACGAACACTACCTGTAGATTCGTGTCGATGAAATCTACAACGTATAATTTTTTGAGTTTTTTCTGAAGACTTTGGATTTTTAGCTTTAGATTTGATTTGAAATTTGAGTTTGGATCCAGAATTGTTTGTTACCATAGAAGAAGAGTACAGAGGTTCCTATACATAGAGAAATGAGGAATAGAGGCTGCTAGGGTTTATAACAGCCTATTTATAGACAACTGCAATAGAATAGGTGGGCACGAATTATAAACGTGCTTAACGGTAGTTGGCCCCAAAAAACCCGTTCTGACTCCGGAACGAAATTTGGCAAACCCATATATCACAATAGGTATTTTAAAATAATCTGAACACGACAGAAAAAGTTTCACGTCCAAATTCCATCGTATGAAGAATTTATGCTGAAAACAAAAAATATCAAATTGATTTCAAATTGATTTCAATTAAATCGATTTCAAGGCGTTCCGCGTTCGTATGATCAAACGATAAGTCCGATCACTACGAAACTTGAAACCCTACAATAATTCACTGATACGGATCTGATGAAACTAGTTTCGTCAAAATCCGAGTCCGTGACTAAAATGGCTATTTTTGTATTAATTAAATAAATTAAAATTTTAGTCAATTAAATCCAATTTCCCATTTCACTTCGATAATTGATGATTCTTATCATTGTAAATTTTCAAATCATCTTTACTAACTTAAACAAAATTTAACTGTCGAATTAAAATCTATAAATTCTCAAATTTCATTAAATTCACCAATTATAAATTTGATTTCCAAAATTTAAATTAAATTTACTTTCCATATATTTTTGTCAAATAGGTAAATTTATCATTGGATTCATACTTCATTACGTAAATCTCTCCAATTTCATCTAAATTTATATTTGCATAATATCTAAATATTAAATTTCAAATGTTACTTCATTATCGTTAATGTAATAAATGTTTTTTTTAATTATTGCAATTGATTATCCGTTATAACTTAATATACTAAATAGATGGTTCATCTTAAATACTTGTTCTCATTAACGTTTTATTTCTACTTACAAATTAATGCAATTATTACATATTCCTCCCTTAGTTAAAACCTTCCTATTTCCATCTTTATTTCCAATTAACGTAAAATGTTATATCCAATTTCCATTAATTTCACTAGATTCAAACTATCATATTTTATATCCAAATGAATAAATAAAGCTTGATTCTTGTTAAAATATTCAACTCATTTGATTGCAATTAACCTTTTGTCATAAATTAAATTCCGATATATTAATAAACTTTATTTCCATTCTTCTTTATACATAAATCATCATATTATGAAGACACTTACGTTATTCCACATTAATTCCTTTAATTTATTTAACGTAACATTTAATTTATATTTATTGCAATGCTTTCCGATTTAATTGAAGGGACTAAGTATATAACTCATAATAGTTGTGGTAAAACTATTAATCCCACATTTATAAGTATATCCTTATCCGTTATACCTATTAATTAAATATATTCCACTTTTAAGTCCGTTTAAATTTATTACTGAGTACCCATTTACTCTTTTCCAATAAATTTGAATTCCATTCATTTACCATACAATCACTTTCCCATTCACCTCCTTATTATCAACCTACAATTATTGCAATTCATTATCTTATATTAATTTTATACAATTACCATTAACTTTACATTCAATTACTATTCAATGCATATTTATTCATAAATAAATTCGATATTTACTTTTCTTTCCTTCTATTTGATAAATAACCTAGAATGCATTTACATTCATTCATTTCATTCCATTCATTTATGGGTATTGCATTGAAATTAAATTTATTAGCTAATACCAACATTATTACCATTAATTACAATTGGATTTGCAATTTATTCAATAACCTGAATAAATAACATATATATTAATCAAATCCTTACATTTGCTTTTCTCATAATCCATTAAAAATCAAATCATAACATTTAAATGATTTTATTGAATTGGAATTTCATCCAAGTCATAAATTATTAACTTGCATTAACATGATTGCTTAATTTACTCCAATTACCGTTTACCCTCTTTTATTGCATTAAATCAATTTAATATTTTCATTAATTTCTCATATTAAATTTTATATCCAGGTAAGAATCCTTTTCTGCTTAATTCATTTGGGTTTTATTCAAATTCCTATAAATAGGTTTTAAGTCACCATTTACATAATTTATTTTAGCCTTCATTTTAGCATTTATTTATCCCTTTTTATTGTTTCTACTAAAATAACTTACAAAAATCCTATTAAATAAATAAATTAAATTGTCGAAATTTACAGGTCGTTACAATTTAAAAGTAAGGTACCTTCAAGAATGCCTTTCCCCTTCACATCCGTTGAAGTTGATAGTTCATTTTCGATAGCAAACACCTTGGGCTGTTGCACCTTCTTCATGAGTAGGCTACTGGGGTACCGCCCGTCACGGTGCATCTATAGATAAAATTACACCGAGGACCTCATCTGGATCCCCTGCTACACAAGACTGGCTCTAACCTTAACTTGGATAGTACCGAATAAGATTAGCCCTCGGTTGGGATCAGCAACCGCATCGAAGCATACCAAGTAAAATAGGGACTCTAGATAGGGATAACCTTACTCTAATTGGGTGTGACCCACTTAGCCCTGCTGCATATCCTTTGTTTTAGTCATTCCCCGTTGATGAGGTTTAAGTCTACGATTACCTTTCAAGAACACAGTCACTTGGAATGCTCATCGTCCTCCAGTGACGATGTTCCGATAGCATTCGTCCATACAAGTCCGTTCTGGATATTAATGAAACCGAAGGAACCATTTCCACAACACTCATCATTGGAATCACCCTTAGTGAAAAATAGCCCTTGTACTCTGAAATCTTCATCCTGGATCTTTCCTTTGAATCATCCCAACTCGATCGCTTATTTTGGGTCGATGTGGTTTTCAGATATTACTTATATCCGATCCCCATCTTATCGAATCGAAACGTTATATTTTTAAAGGCCAGGTTGTTTTTAGATAAAACAATTCATATTTAGGGTGTTACATCTACATATGGAAATTTATTGCATATGTTTATTTTCAATAAAACGTGTCGACGTTTTATTCCAACCATTCACTTCTTTTGGCTACTTAATTTCATAGACACAGAACAATTGAAATATACATTCAAGAGTAATTAAGCCAAAACACATATCGTTAACTATTTTTACGATCATTAACTAATGTTAACACAATTCAAAAATTTGCATTTAAATTTATTTAAATTACCTGAATCTAATTATATTTCTTCCTAAATTACTTATAATCTAAATTAATTATAAAAACTATTTATTATTAATTTAATTAAAATTAACAGTCCAACTAATAACAAATTTTATTCATTAACTTAAAATTTATCAATTTAGAATTTAATTATTTATTTACTTTAATTATTAAAATTAGTTTAATTTTATATTGCCGAAAAATTAACAAAATTAATTAGGCTTCAGATACTTGGTGGTAGGATCAAAATGCAAAAATTTCATGTTGACTGGAATTCAGATATAAAGGGAAATAATGTTTTAAAAGTTTAAGAGATTATTAATGTACACATTTGATAAATTTACTTCTTTTTTTTAAACAAACTTGTTCGGCCCATTCGGCACACGAGACAACAGATCCAAACCCTTCCGCAATTTTTTTACCTGTTCATCTTTTTCCTTCCCCTTTTCTTTTTCACTGACAAAATTGTGCATATCACCATGCACGTGCATGCGTCACCCACGACCCATATCTCAACACCGACCATCCTCACACACCACCCATGATCATCTCCACTCGATCACGTTCGAATGAAACACGAACAACCCCTTCGAGAATCGAACCACTGCCTCACAACCTCGATCAAGTCGTCTCCATTCAAACTCATCGCCCTGCCACCGTACACCATCTTCCACCGAACTGTGGCACCAGGACCACCACATCCCTATCTTCCTTTTCCCTGAGGACTGCACGTCCCATTCGCCTCCTTGACGTCGCATTTGCCTCGAACTCGATACTGAATGAACCATCGTTCTAAACTGCATTTCGCCTCCGACCAACCCACACATACCTCACAAAAATCTTGCACCATTTTTCATGAATTCCCCAACCCCCAAGCTTCCGCCACGACGAACCTTGTGACACAAAAACGAGGCAATCGCCAGAATTTGACCAATTTCCCAAATCCAATCATCTTTCATTTTCTCCATCTACACACCATGAAAAATCCTCAAACCACTTCTAAAATCAAGTTTTTCAAATACAAACATGTTTATGTAATCAAAAGATTAAATTGTGATGTTCGATTTCTGGTCATTTCTAAGCTACATACTGTAATATGTGTTTTTCTTCTTCTATATTTTGTGATATCAAATGAAACAAGTTTTAAAAATAACTACATTCGAAAATAACAAAGTTCCCTTGAAACCATTTTCTAAAACTAACTGGATTATGAGATAACGGTTTTCAAAGTTGCAACATGTAAACTTTTTTCAAAGGACATAGCAAATAAAGGATGATATACAGGCATTTGAAGTTTATAGGTTATACACATGACATACATACATGACTAAAGCACATATACTGTTGCACAAGAATAGTTTGACAAAATCAAAAGCTTCCATTCAATTTTCTAGGCATGTATACATAGATTACAGTAAACAAAAGAGTTAAGTTTTACTCACAATTTGGAAAAAGAAATACTGCTTCGTTTTGATTTATTGTTGGAGCTTGAGTACTTAGTTTATACAAAATTTTTAATGGCAGCCTTCTTTTCTTTTTATTATTTTTTTCTTTGTATGGTGGAATGGTTAAACATGGAGTACACAATGATATATATATATATATATATATATATCTGTGTGCGTGTGTTTATACATATAGGGGATGGGGATAAGTTTTTGAACAAGGCTGAACCCCATTTCATGTACATGACCCTTTTTTTATTTTGAAAATAAATGACCGAATTTGAAAACATAGTTGATTTGATTTCCTGTTTGATTTGAGTTTTGAGTGAATGACTTGATAATTTTTGCGCTTGACTTGATATTTCTTCATCATTATGCTTCCCTTGCATATATGTATATCATATAAATACATACATACATACATATATACACACACACACACACACACACACACACACACACACACATATATATATTTCTACAAGTCTTTTGACCACATATATACAAGTTTTGCCTACTTACATAACTTTGCCATTCTAAAGTTTGGTATTTCTTTGTATCAATGTTATATACATATTATATTTAACATACACAAGTATATAAATCCACTTATATGTATTTATCTTCTTATTTACTAATATTTTTATCTTTTTTTACTTTTGCATCATAAGTTTTGTATATACATACATATGTATATTTTAACCCATATTTGAAATGGGAAATCTCTTTAATTATTTTGTAGAAATTAGATTTTTAACTTTTAAACCAAAACCTTTTAAATATATATATATATATACAGGTATTTCATATATCAGCATTTTATTATTTGGTCGAAAAAAATTAATATTTAAATATTTTAAAATCAATTGATTACTCTAATAATAGGTGTCAAAAATCCGAGTCATTTTAGGGACGGAACATGTCAAAGGGAAAGCTCGGATGCTCTAAAATAAATATCAAACCGTTTTAACCCAAGATGACATAAATTGTTATAAATATTTGATAAAATGAAGCATTTATTATCATTTATTGTTGTGTTTATTTCATTGATTGATTGTTTGAATTCGACTAATTTATGAGCAGTTTATCATTTTATATGCATGGGTTTGGTAGACAGTAAATTGAGAATGATTAAATACGAACACCTTGTGATTAGAATTTCATAATTTGACTATAAGACGTTTGATAAAAATATTGGTTAAGCAGGAATTATAATAGAAGATATTTATTAAAATTTTGAAATAAAAGATATTTTATCTTTTAAATGAAATGGTTTCTTTTGAAAGAAAACAAAATATTGGAGAATAAATATTTTGAAGCGATTATATAATAAGTGATTTGTTATGTTACCAATGATTCGGGTAACCCATAACTTAAATGTGGGCAAGGCAGTGTAGATGTTCTGTAGCCTTAGTATAGTCCTTTCTCATTGCAGAGGGATATACATATCTAGTTATTTTTGGGAAAGCTGGGACTCAGTTGCCTTGTTATGGCTAGAATCCTCCCGATCATGTAGCCTATAGTTTGTATTTTGATATCGTTTCAAAAGGGTGATTTGTTTTCAGTTCTCGAAGTAAAGAACTAGTTTGAATATAAAAGGTGTATATATATATATTTCAAAGATTTTGAAAATAAGAATTCGGTAATAAAGGCCAAAGAGATAATTTTCATAAAGTTAATCAGATTTTGAAAAATCTAAAATTAAAGATTACGCCTAAGTATGTAGTTTTGAGAATTGCATATTGTTTGTTGCGTCGTAGGCTCCATGAGTCCTATTTGTGGTAGGAGAACTACTTGGCTTGATCCTGTGTCTAATTGGGTACCCAATTATATAGGGGTAGGTAGACAGTCATAAGTGGTAGTGATGCAGCCCCAATAATAACATAACATTTTTCTGTTTATTGTTTGCCATATATTTTGTATTGATGTACTTTTCCTGCTTACTATTTTATTCTGCATTTAACATGTTTATTGAGTTAGCATGAATGGTTATTGCTGTCTCTCTCATTAGATTTGTGTTGTGATAGATTTATTTGCATTGGTATTTAGTATGTATTAAAGCACACCTTGTATAATAAATTAATTAATTACTTTGATAAGTTGTATAATTGAAATCGTATCCTATTAGTTATGTTGAATATTTATCAAATATTACTTATTAAGTTGGTAGTTTTCATTTGCATTTTTAGAATGGATGGATTTTTCGATGATTTTAACTAGTCCAAAAATCCAGGTCATCACACGTGGTATCAGAGCTTAAGTTAGGTGCCTAAGAGAGAGAAAATTGTCTACGTTAGTAAATCAACCTAGGAATTTTAAAAATGAAACTATCCTAATTTAATAAATAAAACGGATAGGATAAGGCACTATACTTCCAACCAGGGTTATGGGTGATATTACTATTTTTGGTATGCTTAACTTTCATTAATTGTTGTTTTTTCGTTATATTATTCCGTCATTGTAATTTCGAGGACGAAATTCTTTTAAGTTGGGGAGAATGTAATAGCCTAGAATTTGGCCAATTTAAAATATACTATTTCAAGTGATTTTAAATATAAAATATGTAACATTTTATGATTTAAATAATATTAGATAGGATTCGCAAAAAGAAATATACACAAAATAGGAAAATTGCTTATATTGACAAAAGTGACAAAATCATGATTTCAAAAAAGTAAGTTTCAATGGTTAAATAAATTATTTTAATTAATTTATGAGTGTTTATATTTTTAAATAACATTATATAAATTTATTTTTAAATTTGGCATACATAAATAAATAGTTTAACTAAAACGTCAAAATGTGACGGTAAAACATATTGTCGAAAATCAACGTTTTGTCGAAAAAAAGTTGTCACAACGTTGTTGCACCTTTATGTATATATACATGTACACATTTTTAAATATGTTAAGTACTAACAATTAACTAATCACGTTTACTTTTTCTAACTAAGGTTAGAAAATTCTAGAAAATCATTAAGAAAAGGTAAACATAAAAAGACAAAATCATGTTAAATCATATCAAATAAAATCTTTACATTATTTTCCTTATGCATTAAGTGATTAAGACATAAATTAATGATTTGAAATGTGGTGTTTAGTGTTGAAAAAAATTAGTTTGCTTAAAGTATAAGAAAAGGGTTTTTGGTCTTTTGATAAAATAATATTTTATTCAAAACTTTTTTCTATAAATACCTACCACTTCTTTCACAAAGTACATACATTTTCCAATCTTCTTCTTCTTCCTTTTCTAAGCTTTTCCTTCTTCTTTAGAGCTTTAATGGCTTCCCTTCCTCTCTTAAAAAAATTCTAAAATCATAACAAAGTTATGGCAAAAATAATTGACAAAAAGTATACCATCTAAGTTATGTTCAAGCTAGTAAGTTTCATCCATCCACCCAAGGGCATGCCCATCTAAAAGCCATCTCCGCCTCTTTTCGTCTCAACTTCTAGGATAGAAAAGTTATAGCTAGATTTCAAGAAGTTTTGGGAATAGCAGCGAAGCTATAGTCAAATCCATAGTGACAACGTTAGCAAAATTGGTAGGAAATATGGTCTAGATCAGGAGTTCCTTTCCTTAAAGTTTGACGGAGTGGAATCCAAAGTGAGTTATTTCTTCCTTTAAGTTCATTAAAATCATTGCTAAGTTGAAGGAACTTGAAGTGTTAAGTGTTTTTTGAAAACCCTTGTTTACTTGGTTTGCTAAAACAATGGTTTATTTCCTTGTTTGAGTATTTGGATGGTTAATTAAGTATTTTAAAATTTAGAAGTTAAATACTTAATGGGCTATGAAGAAACAACTAGTACACGTGTTTCGTCTATGAGATCTAAGGAGACTTGGGCGAGGGACAGAGCATGTAGAATGGAAAGTCCAGATGCTCTAAAATAACTATTAAAGCATTTTAACTCAAGATGAAATAAAATGTTATAAATATTTGATAGTATGAAGCATTGATTATCATTTATTGTTGCGTTTATTTCATTGATTGATTGTTCGAATTAGGCTCGACCAGTTTATGAGCAGTTTATCTTTTTATATGCATGGGCTGGGTAGACAATAAATTAAGAATGATTAAATACGAACACCTTGTGATTAGAATGTCACAGTTTGACGATAAGATATTCGATAAAAATATTGGTTAAGTAGGATTTTAATAAAGCATATTTGTTAAAATTTTGGAAATAAAAGATATTTTATCTTTTAAACAAAATGGTTTCTTTTGAAAGAAAATAGAAATATTGGAGAATAAATATTTTGAAGCGATTATATTTGTTATGTTATCGATGATTTGGGTAACCTATAGCTAAAAGGTGGGCAAGGCAGTGCAGATGTTCTGTAGCCTCAGTATAGTCCGCTCTCATTGTAGAGCGATATACATATCTATACTTATTTTTTGAGAAAGCTAGGACCCAGTTGCCTTGTTATGGCTAGAAACCTTCGGATCGGGTAGCATATAGTTTTGTATGCTTGTATTTTGGTATCATTTCAAAATGATGATTTATTTTCGGATCCCGAAGTAAATGACTAGTTTGAATATAAATGATATATATATATATATATATATATATATATATATATATATATATATATATCAAAGGTTTTGAAAATAAGAATTCGGGATAAAGGATAAATAGATAATTTTCGTAAAGTTAATTAGATTTTGAAAAATCTAAAATTGAAGATTAAGCCCAAGTAGGTAGTTTTTGGAATTGCATATTGTTTATTACATCGTAGTCTCCATGCGTGCTATTCCAGAATTTTTGGCAATATCAATTTAATAATCCATATTAAAATTTAAATTGATTTGATAATCTTTGTAATAAAATTTGAACTTAATTTAATAACCTAATTGAATAAATATTTAATTGGTGATTTTTTATCTTTTAAAGCTAATTAATTGGTTTCTATTTATAATGTAAATATATGGTTTATATTGTAAATAGATTAGCTTTGTTTTAATCTAACAAATAAAGTCATATTTTCTATTTATAATATTTTTGGTAGTTTGGAAATTTTGATTTATTTAATATAAAGCTTTTCAAAGCTATTTAAATAAATAACTATATGGTTTTAAATTGTTAAGATAAAAGTTTAGATTGTTTAAATTGATTTTGAGTTCAAATTTAAATAAATTAACAATAAGGTTTGTTTTGTTTTCTTTTTGAATATAGTTTGATAAAATAAGTAATTTATTAATAAAGAGATAATTTCTTTTATAAATTATTCTAAATTGATAATTTGTTATTTTAAAACAGTATTAATAATGTATTGTTTTTACAAATAAATTTTTATATAAATAAAATTGTTATTTCAAATTAAATTTATATAGTTATATATGTATATATATAACTTGGTTTTAAAATTGGACTTTTGAATTTAATTTGAATTTATAATTTTTAAATTTAAAAAGATAGATATTTTAAATTGTTTTGGATTTTAAAATATATGTATAAACTTTTATTTATGAATGTATTTGGTTTTATTTCTTTAAAATAATCTAAATATATAAAAAAATACTTATAAACTAATTAGTTAAATATAAGTTTATATTAACTTTCAAAAAATACAAATTACTTAAAGAACATGTGTAGATCTATAAAGAGCTTGTTTAAACAAATGTTAGCAAATAAATTCACTTGATAACAAGTGTTAGGAAATTAAATAGAAGGGAAGACAAGTGTCATGATTTATTTTCATTTTCTTTGATTTTTAATAAATCATAAAATAAGTTACATAAACACACATCTTCTATTTTCCTTTTCTTTTTCTCATTTCATTTCTAAACAGAGAAAACTTCAGATGAAATCCTCCTCAAAACCAAATCTGAGAACAACTTCCTCAAAACCTTCATTATTTTCAAACCATTAGCCTGTAATCATTTGCAAAATCAAAACAACAAAAATCTGTAGTTCAATTTCAAACCAGAGCCTGAACTTCTTCTTCAACTCTGAAATAAATTAAGATAAGCAAAACTGGAATCAAGCATGTGCATTTCTGCAAGACTTGATGCCAGCATCTTTTCAAAACTAAAGCAAGACCAAAGAAAAAGCATTTTCTTTTCAAATCTGGAATTTGTCTCAGCATGCAAACCTGAGACAAAGCAATTCATATCTGCTTTCAAGCTGGATCATTTCAACAACTTCAAATTGGAGCTCTGTCTTCGTTTTCCATGTCTGGTGAGTAACATCACAATTTAAATGGTTTAAGTATAATTATGTTGCATGTTTACCTCTGAAAACAAATATGTTTGTGAATGCATTTATAAGTATATCTCTGTATATTTATATGGATGTATTGGTGTGCATATGTGATTGTGTGCTCTGTTCTTATTTTGTTTCCCAGGCTCAAGATTTCATTTTTAATTCCTTACCACCTGGTCTATTTTTTGTTAGGACTTAATTTACAAAGAAATGTTGTTTGATTTATCATAGATTAAGGTTTAAAAATTTAATCATATTAAATTAAAGCCTGAGTATCTCTGTAAAACCAAAACATCAGTGCATGCTTAATATAAATAAAAATTCAAACTGTGAAATTTATTGATTCAGTATTATAAATTGAATACATAAACCAAAACATGATTTTTAACACTAAAATCAAGATTTTTAGAAATGAGAATTAGGTGCAGTTTGGGGATGAACTGGAAATGAGAATCTGAGTTTTTCTGGTGATCTCAGTGTTCGAAGAGGTCGAGATTTTAGGTAATGATGGAGGAGTGATTGTGGTTGATGGAAAAAATGGCTGGTGGTGTTGCACTTCATCGAGGAGGCAGCGGTGGTGAACTTTTTTCTGTAACCCTAGTATTTAACTAGGCTAATTGATTTGGTCGGCACGGCTTATAGGAGTGATTGAGTTCAATGAGTTTTTGGGGGATGATAACATGGTAGTTGATGAACGTGTGGCCGGAGTAGCTGTTATCCTGGTGGCCGGAGGTGCGAGAACGAGGCGTTTCCAGGTTTGGTTGTGATGGTTCCAGTTGTTCCAGGTTTGGGTCTTTAAACTCGATTTTGATTTTGAGTATGAATTGGTGGGATTGTTGTTTGGATGGTCTGAGGTGATGATCGTCGACTGTGCGCAGGTCGCGAAGTTGATCAAAGGTGGCAGGAGGCGCCGTGCATGTGCACTGCAAATTTCTGATGAAGTTTGTATTTGTTTGAGGTTTGTGGTCTTGAGCTTGACTCGAAGTAGTGATGAGTTTTACTCGAGAATAGGATGGGTTGGACTCGAAGTAATATAGGTTGCCTCGGGTAATAATAATGTTACAGGTTTTAAAGAACATGTTTGTTCTGTTTTTAAAATTTAAAATGGATTTAAAAACTGAGTTTAAAATGTGAGTAAAGTTTAAATCAAAGTTTTTAAAACTGATTCAACTCTAAATTTCAGTTTTAAAAAAAAGTTTATAAATTTGAATTGTTTTTACTACTTTAAAAATGTTTTAGTAGTTTGAATTTTAAAAATGAAGTTTTAAAATGTAAGTAGAGTTTTTAAATCTAAGTTTAGTCTGGAATCAAAGTTTAATCTGCATTCCAGTTTTGAAATAAAAAGAAGTTTTTAAATTGGAAATGATTTAAACAACTTTGAATGTTTAAAGTGTATTTTAAATTGATTTGAATTTAAAATGAATTTGGTTTTTAAATTCTTTTAAACTTCTTTATAAGTTAAATATTTCTTTAACTTGTGAAATAAAAGGTTTTTGAATTGCTTTAAACTTTGTTAAGTTAATTTGTATACATTTTAAATCTTAAATTTAAAATGAAATTTGAAAGCAAATTGTTTTTAAATGCTTTGTTAATGATAATTTGATCATTAATAAGAAAAAATGTTTTCATCTTTAAATAAATGAAGATTTAATGTTTTGAATTATTAAGCTAATTAAAATGCATAATTCATTTTATTTAATTAATTAATGATTTGGATTAATTAAATAAGTTATTAAAGGTTTAAATTAATTAATTAAGGTTTAACATTAATTAATTAGGAATGGTTAGTTTGTAATTCAGGACTATTAATTAGATTTTAATTAATGATCAAAGATTAAATAATAAAGTAATTAAAGATTAATTAAGTTACAGTTCACACTTAATTAATTAAATAATTAGAATTAATTAATGGATCATTAAAAATTTATTAATTTGTAAATAATAATGATTAATGTAAGTTAATTACTTTAGGAAGTAATTAAAGAATTGTTAATGATGGTCATTAACTTAAGATTATTTAATAATTAATTAATGTGATTAATTTTTAATAATTAATTTGATTAATTAATTTAATGATAATCATTTGTGAACTGTTTAAGTATAATTACTTAATGAAAGTAATTACTCAATGTAATTAATTGAGTTTAATGTGATTTGTTTGGAGTTAATTAATTAAGTTTAATTAATTTAAACAATGGATGATTTGATAATAATTACTTAATGTAATTAATAGAGTGTAATTACTTAGTGAAGTAATTAATTGATAATTACTGGATGTAATTAGTGGAAGATGATTTAGTAATGGAAGTAATTTGGATTAAATTACTTTGTATAATTAATCAAGGGATTAATTAAGATAATTAATTAAGGAGTAATTAATTTATTTAATGAAGTAATTAAGGGTATTTAATTACTGAATGTGATTAATCAAGAGTGATTAATAATTATGGTTTAATTAAGATTAATTACTAAACGTAATTAATTTACATAAAGTAATTAATTAAAATGTAATTAGGGATCATTAATTAATATAATTAATGATGTAATTAAAGTTTGATTAATTAATCAATAATGATAAGTGCTTAAAAGTTAATTAATTAATGTAATTAATTAAGGATTAATGCAATTAATTATAGTTAATTAATTAATGAAGTAATTAAAGGTTAATTACTATAAGTGGTTAAGAATAATTAATTTGTGAAATTAATCAAAGGATAATTACTTGAATGTAATTAAAGGATAATTAATCAAGGGTGATTAATTATGATGGATAATTAGAGAATAATTAATTAATTAATTAATTTGTAATTAATTAATGGTTAAATAAGTAAGACTTATATTGATCTAAGTAATTAATTTAATTCACTTTAAATTAATTAGAGATGGAAGTAATTAATTTAATTCATTTTAAATTAATTATAGATGATGTGATTAAGTAAATCATTGCTTATGTATGGATGAATGATAATTGATTCCTTTGAATGGTTTGAGATCTCAGATATGAGATAAGTGATGATGTGTGATATGGATGATTTGGTTGCACTGTAATGATAATATGAATTATCTGTTTGTGATGATAATGTAGATTATCTATTATGGTATGTGAATTATCTATCTGTGTGTATATAGATAATGAAATTGAATTGTTTTAAACTTTAAAACAACTTGGACCTAAAAGATGGCGTTTTGGATTTCGATTAGACCGGGATTGGGTTTCTAGATTTTGATATCCGAAAACCACATCGATCCAAATTAACGATAGGTCGTGAATCTCAAGTGAAGATGAAGATTCAGAGTGCAAGGGTTATCGTCGTTAACTCTGAGGGTGATTCCAAAATGAGTGTAACGAGATAATGTCTTTGGTTTCGTTCGAACCCGGAATGAACTTGTATGGATTGAATGCTTTTAGAACATCGTCAGATGGACGATGAGCATTCTAAGAGATGTGTTCTCTAAAGGTAATCGTAGCCTCAAGCCTCATCAATCGAGAATGGCTAAAACAGGGGTGATGCGGCAAGGCTAAGTGGGTCATGCCCAAGTAGGACGAGATTTTCCCCTATCTAGAGGTCCCTTTTTATTCGGCTGTGTGGGCAGTTGGAATGCGCACCAACTGCGGGGTTGTCTTGTTCGGGACTGTCCAGTATGGGATAGTTTCGGCCCTGTGTTGCACGGGATTTAGGGTGAATCCTCGGTATGTTGATCTAAGCCACGTACTGTGATAGGCGGTACCCCAGTAGCTCTGCCATTGATGGAAACCCATTCTTCCTACGTGCCCTACGGTTTTGATTGTATTACCCACTTTTGTGGCTAGTAGCTGGAATTTAATGAATGTAACAATTTCGGCTATTTTCTATTTACTTGAAAACCCTAGACCTTATTATAATATCACTGGATTTCCTATCAGATGTTTGGTTAGCTTAAGGTAAAAACTTACCCATGTTTATGTGTGGGAAGTCTTACGTTATACCTTTTGTTTTCAAAGGTTTTGAAAAGTTAAGCAACCTTAACTTGTTACTCACACCAGACCTATGTCTGACCCGGAGTTTATTTCTGTTTTTCTTAAACTCTTGGGTACTCACATTTTTATGAGTAGCCAAGGGATTCAGGTTAGCTTTGACGAATTGTGGAGGAGCAATAGAGCAGGAGGCTTCAGCGTGTTGATATATAGTGTTCCGCTGTGTTTGATTTCTCTGAGTTGTATAGAGTTGTAATAACAAGACAGGTGTTTATAACTGTCTAGTATGTGATGTATAATCTGTGTAACTCTAATAATTGTTGTATATTATGTAATACTTATGTTATTAATATAATTTATTCGTTCCGCTGTTGAGATTTTGATGTTGTTTCTTCTTTCTTCTCTATCTTTTCTCTTTTCTATCCCTTTCTTTCTTATTAATGATGCGTCATTATATGGAGAGAATGGCGGGTCGTTACAGTGGTATCAGAGCGCTAGGTTGAGTGAATACCTAGGCTTTAGAGTGATTTCTTCTTGAGAGAGCGTATTTGTATTTTTAATATATACACATTTATATTGTTTCTACCTATTTATTGGGTTACCTATTCGGGTTTTCCAACATAAGTTATAAAGGTAGATAAGGTAGTGGTGTTTGTAACACGACTACTACCAATGATTGGAGTTTGAGTGTTGAGGTTGGAAGTGGATCTGTCGTGACTGTAGACCTAATACCGTCTCGAGTAAGTTGTGCAGGGGTGTAAAGATTTCATCGACCTCTGAAGGAAACCTTTTTAAGGTTCGGAGTCCATTTTGGAAGTTGTATAAGTGAGAGTTTGGACCTGTCGGTTGTGTAGAAGCAAGTGATGGTATCTTGGCAACCTCAGGAAGTAGTAGCTGCGTGATGCAGTGACTATAGATTGTCTCTGAAGATGTTTTCTTTGGAACAAGTTTTAGGAAGTGTGTCTGCTTCAGTTGTGTGGCTGAGTTCAGCAGGGTGTTTCTGTTTGGTTTGAGGTTCGAGTTTCCCGAAGAGCTTTGGATTAGGAAGTCTTTGGCATTGGTGTCAGCAGTGCAGCTCGAAGTGTTCTGTGTTGGCAGGAACTTTTCTGGCTAAGTAGTTTTTCTGGAGGTGGAGTTCAGAACTAGCGGAGTGGATCCATTTCTTTGATGGATTGGCGAGATAAGTGTAAGCTGCTCTGTTGGGTAAAGTGAGGATAGTTTTTCTTTGGAATTTGGTCTGGATTGATCGCAAAAGTGACTTGCGATGGTTTGAGTGTTCTTTTGGATTGTCAGAGATTTTTCGGATGCCTTCAGGGAAGTCGGAAGTTTGTCTGTATCTGAAGATTGAGTTTTCTTATCAATTAGGATTCCAGGAGTGGAACAGGTGGTTCAGTTTAGTTGAAGGATGGTTCCTAGAGATAGAGGTTGGTGAAGCAACTCAGGTTTCGGAGGAATTTCTGAGTTTTCCTTTTATGGATCTGATGAACCATATTTCTGGGATGTGTTGTCCAGTTTGTGCTCATTTTCTTCATCAGCATTCCTATCTACTTTAGATTAGAGTTGTGCAGCGGAAGCAGTTTAGGAGTGTTTTTGATTGTTTTTTTCGGATAAGGAGAAGTAAGTTTAGTCTTCTGTTGTTTGAGGAGTAGAGTTTGTTCTTGATTTTGATTGATCGTGAGAGGATCATTTTGTTGAGTTGATTGTTTTGTTTGTTTTGAGAGGCATCAACGTAAGGTGAGCTGATCTGGAAGGATGTACGCAGCCCAGGATCATCCGAAGAGTTTTGTGGATAAGAGACGGAGGAATTTGGATTTTGGAGTCGGAGATTTGGTTTTGGTTAAGTTTTCTCCCATCTAAAGGAACTATAAGTTTTGGGTAAGACTGGAAAGCTAGCTCCGAGGTGTTTTGGATCTTTTCTGTGTTCTGGTGAGGATAAGTGTTTGGTCTTCAGGATTGAATTGCCAGTTTGGAAGACTGGGACTCGATGTGTTTCACGTATCTCTCAGGGAGTACGTGCATGATCTATCTCTGGTTTTGGAACCAGCAGTTCAGGAGGTTTGGTTGTTGAGTCAGACTTGTCTGTAGTCTAATATCCTGTGTAGTTTTGTAGATCTAGATGAGTAGAAGCTCTGTAGCTTAGTAGTATTGATTGTTTGGATTCTGTAGAGCGAGTATCCCGGTATTTATACATGGGAAACTATAGGAAATTCTATCCAGAATTTTTCTGGATAGTTAGATTTGTTTGATTATGTGAATGGGTTGCTATGGTTGTTAGCATATGATTGATAATATATGCTTCTGTTTTAAAATTAAAATCTTTAATGAGATTATTAAATTACCTTTGTTTTAAATTTCGGGAACAAAATTCTTTTAAGGGGGGAGGAATGTGATATCCTAGATTTTTTGGCAATATCAATTTAATAATCTGTATTAAAATTTAAATTGATTTGATAATCTCTGTAATAAAATTTGAATTTAATTTGATAATCTAATTGAGTAAATATTTAATTGGTGAATTTTTATCCTTTAAAGCTAATAATTTGGTTTCTATTTATAAAGTAAATATATGGTTTATATTGTAAATAGATTAGCATTGTTTTAATTTAACAAATAAAGTCATATTTTCTATTTCTAATATTTTTGGTAGTTTGGAAATTTTGATTTATTTAATATAAAGCTTTTCAAAGCTATTTAAATAAATAACTATATGGTTTTAAATTGTTAAGATAAAAGTTTAGATTGTTTAAATTGATTTTGAGTTCAAATTTAAATAAATTAACAATAAGGTTTGTTTTGTTTTCTTTTTGAATATAGTTTGATAAAATAAGTAATTTATTAATAAAGAGATAATTTCTTTTATAAATTATTCTAAATTGATAATTTGTTATTTTAAAACAGTATTAATAATGTATTGTTTTTACAAATAAATTTTTATATAAATAAAATTGTTATTTCAAATTAAATTTATATAGTTATATATGTATATATATAACTTGGTTTTAAAATTGGACTTTTGAATTTAATTTGAATTTGAATTTATAATTTTGAAATTTAAAAAGAAAGATATTTTAAATTGTTTTGGATTTTAAAATATATGTATAAACTTTTATTTATGAATGTATTTGGTTTTATTTCTTTAAAATTATCTAAATATATAAACAAATACTTATAAACTAATTAGTTTAAGTATAAGTTTATATTAACTTTAAAAAAAATACAAATTACTTAAAGGATGTAACGTCCCGCCTTTCACACGCTTCAAATCAACACACGTGCCAATTCAAACCATACGGAAGGGCGGATTGTTATGGGGTAAATAAGAAAAAACAGAGAAGAAATAAAATAAAATAGAATCTCACAGCGGAAGGATAAAATATAATAATCAATATACAGTAAATAAAACTATTTACATACAATTGATTCATCTTTATACAATAATTATCAGAGTTCCCATACCAATAAATATCAATGCAGCGGAATTAAATAGTGTAGTGGGATATAATATATAATAATAATAGAAATGAAATCTTCGTCTTCTTCCTCCAGAGCTAAAACTTCAAATCCTGAAACGCTCGGACTAACCCGAGCAAATTTGAAAAGACAAAAACACTCGAGTCAGAACTAAAAGATCTTATGTGAGTTAAATTGACAGAAATAAATATGAGTGCAGTAACTTAAGAGATGCTCGGGATTTACATCTACTAAGGATCCGTTAAACTATTTACTATGTAGTATATTGCGCTATTATAATAGTGTCTATTTGTAAAATAAACTTACTTTTAAATAGCGTTAAGGCTTTACATTTTCCACCTTAACTCGTAAAATGCCAATTGTCTATACAGTACCGTAATACCTCCTGATCGGGAGGCTACCAGAGGATACTCCATAGGTACGACACAAATAGAAACTCGTACAAGGCGCGATAGGGTAGGTGACACGACACAACTAGGCAATGCCAGGGTAGATATACCAATTACGCATCCCGGCTGGTGGAAACACGCAGCGCGCAGCTACCGCCCACCTCGAACAACACCCCCAAATCAAAATAAAAGTGGCCACCGAATCCAAATCCAATAGTCAGAGTATAATATCGAAGGAGTGCGTCCGATCAGAGGAATGACCTCATTGGCTTGAGAATCGCTCCTGTTTTAGCCACATTATGCCAACTCACGGGAGTTGGGTCCACGTATTTACCTCAAATGAAACACCGCCACCATCCTACTTCATTCTGGAATCTCCACCTCGTACACGGTTGTTAAAGTGGTTTTCGAAGTTGGCAGAGAGTATGACAACTTCCGATCCCGGTCTCTCCAACAACCAAACGTTATTATAACACCGCGGTCGTTTTAAAAATAATTATACTTTCAAAACCAGATTATAATTTTCCATTTTTAAAACCCATAAATACGATATCATTTTCTTTTAAAAACCCAAGTAAATATGATATCATTTTATTTCAAATATATTTCTTTTCCAAAATCATGCCACTTTAAAATTTATAATACCTCGAAACCAAATATTTGAATTTTAACTTTCAACATAATACTTCGAAATCCATAGTTTAAAACCATAACTTTCAAACTTAAATGGTTTGGATATTCAACAGTATATAAACAGTTGAATTTAAAATTTCTTTAAAAGTAAATAATTTCCATACCTTCACATTTTTTTATTCACTTTAAATTCAGTCTAAACCCATAACTTTTAGATTCACTTTCAGTTTAAATAAAACCCTTCGATTTCAATATTTCAAAACTTTGAGAATTTAATGAATTTCAAAATTAAGGTTGGAAATTTCAAATCAATAATTCATTTTCCTATTATTTAGTTTAAAAGGTTTATATGATAAATCCATAACCATTTAAAATAAACTAAATTTATTAACACTAAAATTTTCTTTCATTTATTTATACTAGAATTATTTATTAAATCGAATTATAAATATCATACCTTTAAAATTTCCAATTTATATAAGCTTACATCAACTTATGGAGTTAAATTTTCAAATAAGCTCAATTCCAATTAAATCTCCAATTTATCTTTCAATCTTAATTTATTTGAATCATTTTTAACTCTATATATATATATACAAGAACTTAAACTCATACTAAATCGTATAATATAAATTATCAAATGCCATTTTTCAACTTATTAATTTTATTTAGCAGATTTATACATAGCTTAAATTCAACAATTTAACCTTGTACGTATATATAAAATATATTTATATCATATCCAAATTTAATATTTATTAAACCGTATCATATCCAAACCATAAAAATCATTTCAAAATAATTATATATATATATATACCGCGGTGCCTGTATATAATTTTCTATCTTATGGTCAAGTGATACGGATATTTATCATTTCAATCCGCAGTTTAAAAATAAAATGCGGTTGTATATCATTTCAAACCTCAATCCCGAATGAAATGAAAATGCAGTTTATACAATATAAATACAGCATCCATTCATCCATCATTTATTTCAATCATCATCCAATTTGAACAAACATCAATATAGAGCATATAAGATATACATGGAATAAATAACAGGTAGTAACTAACAGTTTTATTCAGTAATAAATTTAATAACTGTTTAACTACAGTTTATATGTGAATAAATAAATTCTAACTGTCAATTTATATGAAATAATAAAAAAATTAATAACAGTTAAATTTAATAAATGCGATTTAACTGAGATGATGAAAAAAACATGCCAAACAATCATAAATAAATTTCTACTCATATCTTAAGTTAATTTAACAGACATAGGAAAATTTTAGAAGTTGTTAGTGGGTTAAAACACTCACATTTTGAATTTAAATCGAATTTAAATCTGATTTGAACCCAAAAATTTGACAGTCTTCAAATCCGTCCAAACCAGCGTCAGAATCTCCGGAATTCCAATACGAACCTAGCGGAGAAACCTGCGTGTGAATTGGATCACAAACGTGAAAGATATAGTGAAAAACGGTTTGAAATTTGAAAATTAAAATAAATAAATAAATAACAAAACAAACCTTAATTACTAATATGTCGCGTCATTAACGCCATCATCCTCTCTCTCTCTCTCTCTCTCTCTCTCTCTCTCTCTTACGCG
This sequence comes from Allium cepa, assembly GCA_030765085.1. Taxonomy (NCBI): domain Eukaryota; kingdom Viridiplantae; phylum Streptophyta; class Magnoliopsida; order Asparagales; family Amaryllidaceae; genus Allium; species Allium cepa. Next base: position 1,053,380,079 of record CM060941.1, read on the forward strand.
GAAATCACATGCACGACATAACAGGGCACGAAACCCTAATGAGCCGCCACCTTTTTTGAAATTCCTCGACCACTACGCGCTTCGCCCTGACGATCAAAATACGCCACCGTCCCCAGCACCTCAGGCCGCCCCAATAGGCCGAGCGCGGCATCCTTCGGTGTTCCCAAACGCCACCGCCTACCTCGCCATTTCCCAACGAATTTCGATGCCTACAACCACCACTGGCGTGAACGAACGAGGATCTAGGGCCTGCTCGAGCTCCTCTTCGCAACCATACTTCCCGATCGAGCCATCGCTGGAGATCTACCGTTGATCGAGTAAATGGCCTATGGATGGCCGAGGTTCACCTCGAATTTCTGGACAAATGGAGATTCGAATCAAAAAACGAATTGCACCACTGAATTACGCTCGTCGAGAGCTATGACATATAATTTTTTGTGGATTTTTCCGGAGACTTTGAATTTTTAGCTTTTGATTTGGATTGAAATTGAATCTAGGGTTTGCAGCCATTGGAAAGGAGGAGTTGAGGGAAATGAACGCATAAAGAAAAGAAGATAGATGGAGTCTAGGGTTTATAATTAGGTTTATATAGGTAGGTTAGAGATTTGAATAGATGGACTGGATAAACAAACGTGCTAACGCTAACGTGGCTCAAAAAGCCCGTTCTGACCCCGAAACGAAATTGGGTAAACCCATATATCGAAATAGGTATTTTAAAATATTCTGAACGCGATGGAAAAAGTTTCATATCCAAATTCCATCGTTTGAAGAAGTTATGCTGAAAACAATATTTTCAAATTGATTTCAAATTGATTTCAATTAAATCGATTTCGAGGCATTTCACGTTCGTACGATCAAAAAACAAGTCCGATTGCTACGAAACTTGAAACGCTACAATAATTCACTGTTACGGATCCGATGAAACTGGTTTCGTCGAAATCCGAGTCCGTGACCAAAATGGCTATTTTTATATTAGTTAAATAAATTCAAAATAAATAAATAAATAAAATCAACTTTTATATTTAGATTCTAAAATTGACCCATTTTTCACCTTTTGAAAAATTCTTAATCATTTACAAAATTCCAACAAGTTTAGATGTCAAATTAAAGAAGGTAAATTGATAAATTTCAGTATAAATCCTTAATTTCATTAAGTTCACAAATTATAAATAATATCGTAAAATTTCGTTTAGTTAAATAAAATTAATTAGTATTCCATTCATTCTTGTCAAACAGATGGATTAAATATTGGATTCCAAATTATCACACAAATTTCTCATATTATTCTTTTTTCAAATAACGAATTATTTAACTATATCCAATCTTGTTTAATTGCAATTAAATTCAATTATTAGACTTTAAGTTTCAATCTAAATAAATAAATCCTAATTCTGATTCTTAGATTCACTATTGATCATATTACCATCCTGGGTACCATTTATTTTAATATATATATATCCAGATACTTTAACATTTTCCAATTGTTTATCTCAATTGCATAACATTAAATTTATATTTATTGCAATGATTTTCGATTTAATTTAATGAACTAAGTATATAACTCATAAAATTTCGTTGTAAAATCTCAAACCCACATTTATAAGTTTATTATTTCCACTCAAATATTATAGATATTTACAGGTATAGGTTTTTATTCAATCATTACTTATTATTATGTATAAATTAAATAAATGCACTATTTAAGTCCGTTTAAGTTTATTGCCAAATATTCATTTACCTTTCCCATCAAAGTTGAATTCCATTTAATTAATATAACCAATCAAATTTTCATCCACACTTTATTTTAAACCTAAAATTTGCACTTCATTATCTTATATTAATGTCATCCAATTTCTACTTATTATTATTACTTACTTTACATTCTATAACTTACTTTGTATACTTTTTCTAATTAATTTCTTTATCAAAACTTAAACTTTATTCCCCAAAACCACAAATTATTACTTAACATAAATCTACTCTTTTATTACTTTACGTTCACACTTCCATTACTATCAAATTAATCACCAGTTACGTTATCATCAAACCAACATTAATTAATATTTTAAATGCTTACATTTATTTCTCTTATATGGTTATTATTTATCCACTTGTGCTAACCTTTATTACCTAAATTTTCCGTTATTATAATCCTTTAATATTTCCATTTAAATTAAATATAAATTTCAATTCAATCCATCCTTTTCAACACGTAACTTATAATAACAGCTTACCAGTACGAATGGAATTATCATTTATTACAATATTTTCTTAATTTACATTAACATATAAATAAATCTCCTTTAAATGAATTTTATATCTAGGTATCATACTTACTCTATTTCATTTATTGAAATTTATTCATATTGCTAGTAAATAGGTCTTAAGTGACCATTTATATAATTTAATTTAGCGTTCATTTCAATATTAGCTTATAAAGTTTTTATTTCTACTAAATTTTATTACAAAAATCATTAATTTAACCAAATTAAATCTCCGAAATTTACGGGTCGTTACACTCTCCCCCACTCAAAACTTTTCGTGCCCGAAAAGGGAAAAGAAAGGAGAAGAAACACTAAGAAATCAATATACCTTATTCAAACATTAACTATATAACAATTAAATTTATAAAATTAATTAATTTAGATAAAATATCTCAATTTATAACCATTAAATCTTTTTATACTTAAATTACTAAAGTTTGGAAAACATTTTCAAAATATTTTCTAAGTCCAAAATTTACGAAAAATTTCGGCAGAGTCTCCTCTGTACGGAGAGGCTCGGGAGAAAATTTAATATCAAAATAGCAGTATATAACATATATTTTACAATATAAGATATATCCCAACTCGGGAAAATATTTAAAATAGCGCTATAAAACCAAAATCCGAAACGTACCTATTTGTCGGGCAATTTACGCTTAATTTATGGAACCAAAAGTAGTAGCAATTGCTTCCACAACCTGTATTTCACTTATAAAATCCAAAGGGTTAACAATTTATATAAAGTGAAATATTTAAGTGGTTTCAATCACGAACAACAAATCAATACAACAACCATCAATTTCAACAAACAGCATACACAACAAATTAAAAACAACCATACAATCAAACAAACACATAGTTGTTCGGATTCAAAACCATTAATTTGTATGGAATCAAGAATAAACCATCAAGTGCATCATTTACTCAACGGTCTTAGATTAAACACAATGGATTATTCATCCATCCCAACAAAATTAAAGTTTCCTTACCCAATCAATCATAACCAAACAACACAATTCAAATCAACTTTACTTATTATTTCATACCTTAGTTGTTTAATTTCCTTTCTTTCATTCATTTCAGTGATTTTTTTCATTTATATAATGGTTTATCTTTTTATTTTCATTTATTTCTTTCAATTTTATTTAGAAATAACTTCAACCCTTTTTCTTAAATTTACAATTTCTCTTTATTATATTACATTCATTTGCTAATTACTATTATTCATTCATTTATTATTGCATGGCCTCATTTATTATTTACACTTTAATTACTTAAGTTGATAATCGTCTATTTGTCATACTTACCTTTTATTCATAATTACTTGGTAAAATTTCAATTATAACTTAAGTTTATAACATTAAATTCTCATTTAACAGCAATTTCATTGAATACTTTTACTATTTTAAATTTCTATTTGTATAATATTCTGTTGCAATCTCTTATTAAACATTTCACTTTTAATATTTGGTAAGTTATATATATATTATTTAAGGGTGTAATTTGAAAGTTATACAAGTTTGTTCAATATGTGTGTGTGTGTGTGTGTGTGTGTGTGTGTGTGTGTGTGTGTGTGTGTGTATTTATAAGTTGCTATTTCAACTTCCTCTTTATTTTCTTTATAACTTAGCATTAAATCTCTTACCTAAATTTAGAGGTTTCAATTAGTAATTACTTACCTTTCGTTTCACTGCAATAATTGAAACAATTAATTAACGGAAATTTAAGAATTAAATACCGAGTTAAATTTAAAATTATTAAAATAATAGATAAATATATTCTTACAACTTATATATCTCTAATTATATTTAAACGATTCAAAATTTTATATTTTTCTTTCAAAATGAATCTGCAGTAAAACTACTACAGTGGCCTTCCCCATTCGAAACTCGAAAATGAAAATCGATGATGCGGCCGCCATCACCGAAATTATTTTCCAACGACAGAGAGGAAAGTACAAACTTATTTTTCTCCAAAATCTTCTTTATAACAATTCTTCCGAATTATATTAAAATATTTATAATAGAAAATACTTATAAACAATATTATTATATTCCAAAATTCATTCGAAAGGAATTTTCAAAACCCCGGAACATAAATTCTAAATTTCCAAATTTCATTTATTTTATTTTTCAATCTTATTTCTATTATTGTTTATACCATTTATTACTTAACAACCAATCCATTTCAGCCAAATACATATATCATTTGAAATTTTTTATTTTGTATATAGAAAATATAATAGGAAAAATTATTTCATTCACCTATATAAAACAAATATTATGTCGGCCTGTCCTATTAAGTGTTTAGAAATCCCTATTGATGTTTGAGCGTCCCATGCATCAACCAGAATTTATAAATACAAAACGGAATAGATTAACATAATATAAAAACCTTTTATGGCACTGACAAATACGCTCTCTCATATATATACACTCGGCGACTCCCATAGGGTATTACTACCCTATTAGTAAAGAGTCAAACCCCACAAAGCTAAGGTTTATCACTAAACCAAAGCTCTGATACCAGATGTAACGTCCCGCCTTTCACACGCTTCAAATCAACACACGTGCCAATTCAAACCATACGGAAGGGCGGATTGTTATGGGGTAAATAAGAAAAAACAGAGAAGAAATAAAATAAAACAGAATCTCACAGCAGAAGGATAAAATATAATAATCAATATACGGTAAATAAAACTATTTACAAACAATTGATTCTTCTTTATACAATAAATATCAGAGTTCCCATACCAATAAATATCAATGCAGCGGAATTAAATAGTGTGGTGGGATATAATATATATAATGATAATAGAAATGAAATCTTTGTCTTCTTCCTCTAGAGCTAAAACTTCAAATCCTGAAACGCTCGGACTGACCTGAGCGAATTTGAAAAGACAAAAACATTCGAGTCAGAACTAAAAGATCTTATGTGAGTTAAATTGACAGAAATAAATATGAGTGCAGTAACTTAAGAGATGCTCGGGATTTACATCTACTAAGGATCCGTTAAACTATTTACTATGTAGTATATTGCGCTATTATAATAGTGTCTATTTGTAAAATAAACTTACTTTTAAATAGCGTTAAGGCTTTACATTTTCCACCTTAACACGTAAAATGCCAATAGTCTATACATTACTGTAATACCTCCTGATCGGGAGGCTACCAGAGGATACTCCATAGGTACGACACAAATAGAAACTCGTACAAGGCATGATAGGGTAGGTGACACGGCACAACTAGGCAATGCCAGGATGGTTATACCAATTACGCATCCGGGCTGGTGGAAACGCGCAGCGCGCAGCTACCGCCCACCTCGAACAACACCCCCAAATCAAAATAAAAGTGGCCACCGAATCCTAATCCAAAAGTCAGAGTATAATATCGAAGGAGTGCGTTCGATCAGAGGAATGACCTCATTGGCCCGAGAATCGCTCCTGTTTTAGCCACCTTATGCTAACTCACAGGAGCTGGGTCCACGTATTTACCTCAAATGAAACGCCGCCACCATCCTATTTAATTCTGGAATCTCCACCGCGTACACGGTTGTTAAAGTGGTTTTCAGAGTTGGTAGAGAGTATGACAACTTCCGATCCCGGTCTCTCCAACAACCAAACGTTATTATAACACCGCGGTCATTTTAAAAATAATTATACTTTCAAAACCAGATTATAATTTTCCATTTTTAAAACCCATAAATACGATATCATTTCCTTTTAAAAACCCAAATAAATATGATATCATTTTATTTCAAATATATTTCTTTTCCAAAATCATGCCACTTTAAAATTTATAATACCTCGAAACCAAATATTTGAATTTCAACTTTCAACATAATACTTCATAATCCATAGTTTAAAACCATAATTTTCAAACTTAAATGGTTTGGATATTCAACAGTATATAAAATAAAACAGTTGAATTTAAAATTTCTTTAAAAGTAAATAATTTCCACACCTTCACATTTTTTTATTCACTTTAAATTCAGTCTAAACCCATAACTTTTAGATTCACTTTCAGTTTAAATAAAACCCTTCGATTTCAATATTTCAAAACTTCGAGAATTTAATGAATTTCAAAATTAAGGTTGGAAATTTCAAATCAAAAATTCATTTTCCTATTATTTAGTTTAAAAGGTTTATATGATAAATCCATAACCATTTAAAATAAACTAAATTTATTAACACTAAAATTTCCTTTCATTAATTTATACTAGAATTATTTATTAAATCCAGTTATAAATATCATACCTTTAAAATTTCCAATTTATATAAGCTTACATCAACTTATGGAGTTAAATTTTCAAATAAGCTCAATTCCAATTAAATCTCCAATTTATCTTTCAATCTTAATTTATTTGAATCATTTTTAACTCTATATATATATATACAAGAACTTAAACTCATACTAAATCGTATAATATAAATTATCAAATGCCATTTTTCAACTTATTAATTTTATTTAGCAGATTTATACATAGCTTAAATTCAACAATTTAACCTTGTACGTATATATAAAATATATTTATATCATATCCAAATTTAATATTTATTAAACCGTATCATATCCAAACCATAAAAATCATTTCAAAATAATTATATATATATATATATATACCGCGGTGCCTGTATATAATTTTTTATCCTATGGTCAAGTGATACAGATATTTATCATTTCAATCCGCAATTTAAAAATAAAATGCGGTTGTATATCATTTCAAACAACAATCCTGAATGAAATGAAAATGCATAATAACTTGCAGTTTATACAATATAAATACAACATCCATTCATCCATCATTTATTTCAATCATCATCCAATTTGAACAAACATCAATATAGAGCATATAAGATATACGTGGAATAAATAACAGGTATTAACTAACAGTTTTATTCAGTAATAAATTTAATAACTGTTTAACTAGCAGTTTATATGTAAATAAATAAATTCTAACTGTCAATTTATATGCAATAATAAAAAATTTAATAACAGTTAAATTTAATAAATGCGATTTAACTGAGATGATGAACAAAACATCCAAACAATCATAAATAAATTTCTACTCATATCTTAAGTCAATTTAACAGACATAGGAAAATTTTAGAAGTTGTGAGTGGGTTAAAACACTCACCTTTTGAATTTAAATCGAATATAAATCCGATTTAAACCCAAAAATGTGACAGTCTTCAAATTCATCCAAACCAGCGTGCGAATCTCCGAAATTCCAGTACGAACCTAGCGGAGAAAACCGCGTGTGAATTGGATCACGTACGTGAAAGACATAGCGATAAAACGATTTGAAATTTGAAAATTAAAACAAACAAATAACAAAACAAACCTTAATTACTAATATGCCACATCATTAACGCAATCATCTTCTCTCTCTCCCTCTCTCTCTTACGCGGAAATCACGCACGCGACATAACAGGGCACGAAACCCTAATGAGTCGCCACCTTCTCTGAAATTCCTCGACCACTATGCGCCTCGCCCTGACGATCAGAATACGCCACCGTGCCCAACACCTCAGGCCGCCCCAATAGGCCGAGCGCGGCATCCTCCGGTGTTCCCAAACGCCACCGCCTACCTCGCCGTTTCCCAACGAATTTCGGCGCCTACGACCACCACTGGCGTGAATGAACGAGGATCTAGGGCCTGCTCGAGCTCCTCTTCGCAACCATACTTCCCGATCGAGCCATCGGTGGAGATCTACCGTTGATCGAGTAAATGGCCTATGGGCGGTCGGGGTTCACCTCGATTTTCTGGAAAAATGGAGATTCGAATCGAAAAACGAATTGCACCACTGAATTACTCTCGTCGAGAGCTATGACATATAATTTTTGTGGATTTTTCTGGAGACTTTGAATTTTTAGCTTTTGATTTAGATTGAAACTGAATCTAGGGTTTGCAGCCTTTGGAAAGGAGGAGTTGAGGGAAATGAATGCACAAAGAAAAGAAGATAAATGGAGGTTAGGGTTTATAACTGGGTTTATATAGGTAGGTTAGAGATTTGAATAGATGGACTGGATAAACAAACGTGCTAACGCTAACGTGGCCCAAAAAGCCCATTCTGACCCCGAAACGAAATTGGGTAAACCTATATATCGGAATAGGTATTTCGAAATATTCTGAACGCGATGGAAAAAGTGTCACATCCAAATTCCATCGTATGAAGAAGTTATGCTGAAAACAATATTTTCAAATTGATTTCAATTAAATCGATTTCGAGGCGTTTCGCGTTCGTACGATCAAACAACAAGTCCGATTGCTACGAAACTTGAAACCCTACAATAATTCACTGTTACGGATCCGATGAAACTGGTTTCGTCTAAATCCGAGTCCGTGCCAAAATGGCTATTTTTATATTAATTAAATAAATTCAAAATGAATAAATAAATAAAATCAAATTTTATATGTAGATTCTAAAATAGACCCATTTTTAACTTTTTAAAAATTCTTAATCATTTACAAAATTCCAACAAGTTTAGATGTCAAATTAAAGAAGGTAAATTGATAAATTTCAATATAAATCCTTAATTTCATTAAGTTCACAAATTATAAATAATATCGTAAAATTTCGTTTAGTTAAATAAATTAATTAGTATTCCATTCATTCCTGTCAAACAGATGGACAAAATATTGGATTCAAATTATCACACAAATTTCTCATATTATTCTTATTTCAAATAACGAATTATTTGACTATATCCAATCTCGTTTAATTGTAATTAAATTCAATTATTAGACTTTAAGTTTCAATCTAAATAAATAAATCCTGATTCCCATTCTTAAATTCACTATTGATCATATTACCATCCTGGGTACCATTTATTTTAATATATTTATCCAGATACTTTAACATTTTCCAATTGTTTATCTCAATTGCATAGCATTAAATTTATATTTATTGCAATGATTTTCGATTTAATTGAATGAACTAAGTATATAACTCATAAAATTTTGTTGTAAAATCTCAAATCCACATTTATAAGTTTATTATTTCCACTCAAATATTATAGATATTTACAGGTATAGGTTTTTATTCAATCATTACTTATTATTATGTATAAATTAAATAAATGCACTATTTGAGTCCTTTTAAGTTTATTACCAAATATCAATTTACCTTTCCCATCAAAGTTGAATTCCATTCAATTAATATAACCAATCAAATTTTCTTCCACACTTTATTTTAAACCTAAAATTTGCACTTCATTATCTTATATTAATGTCATCCAATTTCTACTTATTATTATTACTTACTTTACATTCTATAACTTACTTTGTATACGTTTTCTTATTAATTTCCTAATTTTCAAAATTTAAACTTTATTCCCCAAAACCACAAATTACTACTTAACATAAATCTACTCTTTTGTTACTTTACGTTCACACTTCCGTTACTATCAAATTAATCACCAGTTAAGTTATCATCAAACCAACATTAATTAATATTTTAAATGCTTACATTTATTTCTCTTATATGGTTATTATTTATCCACTTGTGCTAACCTTTATTACCTAAATTTTCCGTTATTATAAGCCTTTAATATTTCCATTTAAATTAAATATAAATTTCAATTCAATCCATCCTTTTCAACACGTAACTTATAGTAACAGCTTTCAAGTACGAATGGAATTATCATTTATTACAATATTTTCTTAATTTACATTAACATATAAATAAATCTCATTTAAATGAATTTTATATCCAGGTATGATACTTACTCTATTTCATTTATTGAAATTTATTCATATTACTAGTAAATAGGTCTTAAGTGATCATTTATATAATTTAATTTAGCGTTCATTTCAATATTAGCTTATAAAGTTTTTATTTCTACTAAATTTTGTTACAAAACTCATTAATTTAACCAAATTAAATCCCCGAAATTTACGGGTCGTTACAAAGAACATATGTAAATCTATAAAGAGCTTGTTTAAACAAGTGTTAGCATATAAATTTACTTGGTAACAAGTGTTAGAAAATTAAATAGAAGGGAAGACAAGTGTCATGATTTATTTTCATTTTCTTTGATTTTTAATAAATCATAAAGTAAGTTATATAAATGCACATCTTCTATTTTCTTTTTCTTTTTCTCATTCCATTTCTAAACAGAGAAAACTTCAGCTGAACCCTCCTCAAAACCAAATCTGAGAACAACTTCCTCAAAACCTTCATTATTTTCAAACCATTAGCCTGTAATCATTTGCAAAATCAAAAAAACAAAAATATGTTTTTCACTTTCAAACCAGAGCCTGAACTTCTTCTTCAACTTTGAGATAAATTAAGATAAGCAAAACTGGAATCAAGCATGTGCATTTCTATAAGACCTGATGCCAACATCTTTTCAAAACTAAAGAAAGACCAAAGAAAAAGCATTTTCTTTTCAAATCTGGAATTTGTCTCTGAATGCAAACCTGAGACAAAGCAATTCATATCTGTTTTCAAGCTAGATCATTTCAGCAACTTCAAATTGGAGCTGTGTCTTCATTTTCCATGTTTGGTGGGTAACATCACAATTTAATGGTTTAAGTTTAATTATGTTGCATGTTTACCTCTGAAAACAAATATGTTTGTGAATGCATTTATAAGTATATCTCTGTATATTTATATGGATGTATTGGTGTGCATATGTGATTGTGTGCTCTGTTCTTCTTTTGTTTCCCAGGCTTAAGATTTCATTTTTAATTCCTTACCACCTGATCTAGTTTTTGTTAGGACTTAATTTACAAACCAATGTTGTTCGATTTACCATAAACTAAGGTTTAAAAATTTAATCAGGTTAAATTACAGCCTGAGTATCTCTGTAAAACCAAAACATCAGTGCATGCTTAATATAAATAAAAATTCAAACTGCGAAATTTATAGATTCAGTATTATAAATTGAATACATAAACCAAAACATGATTTTTAACACTAAAATCAAGATTTTTAGAAATGAGAATTAGGTGCAGTTTGGGGATGAACTGGAAATGAGAATCTGAGTTTTCCTGGTGATCTTAGTGTTTGGAGAGGTCGGGATTTTGGGTAATGATGGAGGAGTGATTGTGGTTCATGGGAAACATGGCTAGTGGTGTTGCACTTCATCGAGGAGGCAGCGGTGGTGAATTATTTTCTGTAACCTTAGTTTTTAACTAGGCTAATTGATTTGGTCGATACGGCTTATAGGAGTGATTGAGTTCAACGAGTTTTTAGGGGATGATAGCTTGGTAGTTGATGAACGTGTGGTCGGAGTCGTTGTTATCCTGATGGCCGGAGGTGTGGGAACGAGGCGTTTCCAGGTTTGGTTGTGATGGTTCTAGTTGTTCCAAGTTTAGGTTTTTAAACTCGATTTTGATTTCGAGTGTGAATCGATGGGTTTGTTGTTTGGATGGTCTGAGGTGATGATCGTCGACTGTGGGAAGGTCGTAAAGTTGATCAAAGGTAGCATGAGGCACCGTGCATGTGCACGGTGCACAGCAAATTTCTGATGAAGTTTGTATTTGCTTGGGGTTTGTGGTCTCGAGTTTGACTCGAAGTAGTGATGAGTTTTACTCGAGAATAGGATGGGTTGGACTCGAAGTAATATAGGTTGCCTCGGGTAATAATAATGTTACAGGTTTTAAAGAACATGTTTGTTCTATTTTTAAAATTTAAAATGGATTTAAAAACCGAGTTTAAAATGTAAGTAAAGTTTAAATCGAAGTTTTTAAAGCTGATTCAAGTTTAAATCTCAGTTTTAAAAAAATAAAGTTTATAAATTTGAATTGTTTTAACTACTTTAAAAATGTTTAAGCAGTTTGAATTTTAAAACTGAAGTTTTAAAATGTAAGTAGTGTAGTTTAATCTGGAATTAAAGTTTAATATGCATTCCAGTTTTGAAATAAAACGATGTTTTTAAATTGGAAATGATTTAAACAACTTTGAATGTTTAAAGTGTATTTTAAATTGATTTGAATTTAAAATGAATTTGGTTTTTAAATTCTTTTAAACTTCTTTATAAGTTAAATATTTCTTTAACTTGTGAAATAAAAGGTTTTTGAATTGTTATAAACTTTGTTAAGTTAATTTGTATACATTTTAAATCTTAAATTTAAAATGAAATTTGAAAGCAAATTGTTTTTAAACGCTTTGCTAATGATAATTTGATCATTAATAAGAAAAAATATTTTTATCTTTAAATAAATAAAGATTTAATGTTTCGAATTATTAAGTTAATTAAAATGGATAATTTATTTTATTTAATTAATTAATGATTTGGATTAATTAAATAAGTAATTAAAGATTTAAATTAATTAATTAAGGTTTAACATTAATTAATTAGAAATGATTAATTTGTAATTAAGGATTATTAATTAGATTTTAATTAATGATCAAAGATTAAATAATTAAGTAATTAAAGATTAATTAAGTTACAGTTCACACTTAATTAATTAATTAATTAGAATTAATTAATGGATTATTAAAAATTTATTAATTTGTAATTAATAACGATTAATGTAAGTTAATTACTTTAGGAAGTAATTAAAGAATTGTTAATGATGGTCGCTAACTTAAAATTATTTAATAATTAATTAATGTGATTAATTTTTAATAATTAGTTAGATTAATTAATTTAATGATAATCATTTGTGAATTGTTTAAGTGTAATTACTTAATGAAAGTAATTACTCAATGTAATTAATTGAGTTTAATGTGATTTGTTTGGAGTTAATTAATTAAGTTTAATTAATTTAAACAATGGATGATTTGATAATAATTACTTAATGTAATCAATGGAAGGTAATTACTTAGTGAAGTAATTAATTGATAATTACTAGATGTAATTAGTGGAAGATGATTTAATAATGGAAGCAATTTGGATTAAATTACTTTGTATAATTAATCAAGGGATTAATTAAGATAATTTATTAATGAGTAATTAATTTATTTAATGAAGTAATTAAGGGTAGTTAATTACTGAATGTGATTAATCAAGTGATTAATAATTATGGTTTAATTAAGATTAATTACTTAATGTAATTAATTTAAATAAAGTAATTAATTAAAATGTAATTAGGGATCATTAATAATATAGTTAATGATGTAATTAAAGTTTGATTAATTAAAGATTAATTAATCAATAATGATAAGTGCTTAAACGGTAATTAATTAATGTAATTAATTAAGGATTAATGTAATTAATTATAGTTAATTAATTAATGAAGTAATTAAAGGTTAATTACTATAAGTGGTTAAGAATAATTAATTTGTGAAATTAATTAAAGGATAATTACTTGAATGTAATTAAATGATAATTAATTAAGGGTGTTTAATTATGGTGGATAATTAGAGAATAATTAATTAATTAATTTGTAATTAATTAACGGTTAAGTAAGTAAGATTTATATTGATGTAAGTCATTAATTTAATTCACTTTAAATTAATTAGAGATGGAAGTAATTAATTTAATTCATTTTAAATTAATTATAGATGATGTGATTAAGTAAATCATTGCTTATGTATGGATGAATGATAATTGATTCCTTTGAATGGTTTGAGATCTCAGATATGAGATAGGTGATGATGTGTGATATGGATGCTGTGATTGCATTGCGATGATAATATGAATTATCTGTTTGTGATGATAATATGGATCATCTATTTGTGATGATAATGTAGATTATCTATTGTGGTATGTGAATTATCTATCTGTATGTATATAGATAATAAAATTGAATTGTTTTAAATTTTAAAATAACTTGGACCTAAAAGATGGCGTTTTGGATTTCGATGAGAGCGGGATCGGGTTTCCAGATTTGGATATTCGAAAACCACATTGATCCAAATTAACGATAGGTCATGAATCTCAAGTGAAGATGAAGATTCAGAGTGCAAGGGTTATCGTCGTTAACTCTGAGGGTGATTCCAAAATGAGTGTAACGAGATAATGCCTTCGGTTTTGTTTGAACCCGGAACGAACTTGTTTGGATTGAATGCTTTCAGAACATCGTCAGGTGGACGATGAGCATTCTAAGAGATGTGTTCTCTAAAGGTAATCGTAGCCTCAAGCCTCATCAACCGAGAATGGCTAAAACAGGGGAGATGCAGCAAGGCTTAGTGGGTCATGCCCAAGTAGGACAAGATTTTCCCCTATCTAGAGGTCCCTTTTTATTTGGCTATGTGGGCAGTTGGAATGCGCACCAACTGCGGGGTTGTCTTGTTCAGGGCTGTCCAGTAAGGGATGGTTCCGGCCTTGTATTGCAGGTGATTTAGGGTGGATCCTCGGTACATTGATCTAGGCCACGTACTGTGACGGGCGGTACCCCAGTAGCCCTGCCATTGATGGAAACCCATTCTTCCTACGCGTCCTTACGGTTTTGATTGTATTACCCACTTTTATGGCTAGTAGCTGAAATTTAATGAATGTACCAATTTCGGCTATTTTCTATTTACTTGAAAACCCTAGACCCCATTATAATATCACTGGATTTCCTATCAAATATTTTGGTTAGCGTAAGACAAAAACTTACCCATGTTTATGTGTGGGAAGTATTACGTGATACCTTTTGTTTTCAAAGGTTTTTAACAGTTAAGCAACCTTAACTTGTTACTCACACCAGACTCATGTCTGACCCGGAGTTTATTTCTGTTTTTCTTAAACTCTTGGGTACTCAAATTTTTACGAGTAGCCAAGGGATTCAGGTTAGCTTTGACGAATTGTGGAGGAGCAATAGAGCAGGAGGCTTCATCATGTAGATATATAGTGTTCCGCTGTGTTTGATTTCTCTGATTTGTATAAAGTTGTAATAACTAGACAGGTATTTATAACTGTCTAGTATATGATGTATAATCTGCGTAACTCTGATAATTGTTGTATATTATGTAGTACTTATGTTATTAATATAATTTATTCGTTCCGCTGTTGAGATTCTGATGTTGTTTCTTCTTTCTTCTCTATCTTTTCTCTTTTCTATCTCTTTCTTTCTTATTAATGATGCATCATTCTGTGGAGAGAATGGTGGGTCGTTACACCATGAGTCCTATTTACGGCAGGAGAACTATGTTGGCTTGATCATGTATCTAATTAGGTACCCAATTAGATAGTGGTACATGGGCAGTCATAAGTGGTAGTGATGTAGCCCCAATAATAACATAACATTTTTCTTTTTTTGTTTGTCATATATCGTGTATTGATTTACTTTTTCTGCTTACTATTTTATTCCACATTTGACATGTTTATTGAGTTTGTGGGAACGACGTCTCTCTCATCAGGGTTGTGCAGCAGTAGATTTATTTGTATTGGTTTCTAGTATGTATTAAAGCACACCTTGTAGAATAAATAAATTAATTACTCTGATAAGTTGTATAGTCGAAATTATATCCTGTACAGTTAGTAATGTTGAATATTTATCAAATATAATATATTAAGTTGGTAGTTTTCATTAGTAGTTTTAGAAAGGACAAATTTTTCGATGATTTTAACTCGTCCGAAAATCCGGATGGTCACATGAAATGTGAAAATCAAGCCAAAATATGGGTCAAGTATTTTAAAAGTTTGATTTATTTATTAGTGGTAAGTGTATGCGGTTTAATTCCTATACACAAATCACTTTATTATTCCTAATAGTTGATTTATCGACGATCGATTTCGATTCTGCTATCTTCTTTATATTTCATCACTCTAAGACGATTGTTGCTTATTTGAGATTTGTTATCCTTAATTGGAAATAACTAGACCTAATGAGCGATTGAGGGGCAAGCTATGTGGGGTTGCACCCAGTAGGGTATTTTCACATCCACTTTAGGTTGGATTCGATTTTGCGCATTGAGATGTGAAATATTCGGATTCTCGATAACAGTTGGTAGAGTCCGGCTTGGAGGTTTTCGAGAGCTATTATAGTTCACAGATATATTTCTAGAGGTATATTATCGGTCAGGGGGGTGCGCCTTCCTAGTCATTGCTGGAAAAACTGCTCTTTTTCTTATTGTTAATTCAATCTTTAAATTGTTTTCTTAATTGCATTGAGAACTGCCTTGTGCTCTTCTCAATGTTTAATTGTTTGTTTCCATTCATTTAAGTTTTGGACATTTACCTTGTTTGTCCATTCTTTCCAGTTTGGATTTTGTTCATATTATTTACATTCTTTTTAAGTCTAGATTTTGATATTATTTATGCCCATTCCTTATGTATAGGATTTTTTATTACTAATACCCATCCTTTACATTTGGATATGTTTCCTTTTGTTTATTTCCACTCTTTCCTATATGGATGTTGTTCTTGTGATGTAAAAACCCATTTCACATTTAGCGGCATGGTCTTATAGAAATTTATATATTCATCATATGACTTGAGTTTTCTCACGCTAGTTTTCCAAACTAATATAGGTGTTATTTTATTATAATGCAGACTGAGTGCTTCCCCAGGTTGGCTTTGGTAATATGGAGTTGTTGGAGAAAAGCAGGATATTCCCCTACCATAGTGTTTTAGTTTCCGCTATATTATATTGTAAAACTATCAGCAATTATAAGGTTGTGATTTTATAACTGTCCAGCTCATAAGTTTCATTTCACTCTGATGTACTCTGTATTTTAGAGTGAAATTGATATTATCTTTGTCGTATTATATTTTGTTGTTTTCATGGTGAGATTTTTTTTCCTCTATTCTTTATTCTTTTAATATTTTACTCTGACAATCTATATTTTCAGTGATTGGATGTTTGAGATCGGAATACCGAGGATGTATTTGGCGTTGAATTTCGATGGTCGAAAAGGTGGGTCGTTACAAGTACATTATTGCATAGGTCGATATCGCTTAACATATTATATTAAATATTATGAATCTTCAACATAATATTGTTCTCCACTATATATATGTATGTATGTATGTATGTATGTAAATTACTTACATACTCCTTAGTTGTTGAGCAAACCAAGCTAGGGTTGTTATGTGTAGTATTATTAATATATATTAATTAGAAAAGGTAAGATAACTATATGTATTTACTATTTGTTGAGAAAAAATCAAGGTACGTATACTATACTTAGGCCATCGCGATATGGTAGGTACAAGTGAGTAATTTCGTTTCGATTTATTGGGAAAACTTAAGGTTAAAGTAAAATTAGGACAAGGTACCATGGGTTAGGAGTTGTATGCGATTCAACCGATAAGAAATTATTCATCATCCCTGAAGTTATGACTTATTGAGCAAACTCAATGTCAAAATTCCAAGACGAACGAGTCTTAACTCCCACTAGTGAAGTCAAAAGACTTCAATAATTTGACTTAGGGTTTGTTGAAACAAAAAAGACTAGTGGGAGCCTTAGAATAAAATGAAATGATAAATTTAACCTTTCTAATATTTTAAAAACATATGTTATATATTGTTATAATAATCTACATTGATAAATTTATGCATTTAATATAATTGATAAAACGTATATCAAATAAGATATACAAATGAACTGAATTGAAAGTTGATAATAAAATTACTCACTGATAAATGCTTAATGTATGTTAACATTTCAACACCCACGCACGTGCTTGTATAACTACTAAATACATTCGTAATTTGGTCACTTAGTGTTTATTTGGTGAAGATCATGTATTGTGTTCTATGAGTTCCCAACCCATAATCAATACTAGACTATGGATATGTGATCCATATACTATCGCATACATGTGTTATATGGAGACAGTCAAAGTTTGTAATGTACGATAGCTCCATGAAATTAGTTCATTGAAATAAAAAAGTAAACCGTACAGTGATATCGAGTATTCAATTTGATTCATTACGATAAAGATCACATTGTATAAAGGTAACACAAGACCAAAACTATAGTATGGATCTAAGGACTCGATTGTCGATCTGTTAGTTTGATCATTTTGCGCAAGATGCAACATATCTAATGTCCCTAAATGTTATGGATGGTCAAGTGTGCTTCTATAAATAGGTTGTGATGATGTTGTAGTAAGTGCACTTTTTGAATGGTTCGATCATTTAGAAACAAAAATGAATGTATAAAGTAGATGTTATTTAAAGTACAGTTGGGATGAAGAGAGTGAATAATCACTTCTCCTTCATAAAGAAACATTGAAAATGAGAATTTTAACAATAATAATTGATACTTAACATAGAACTAGTAAATATGATTTATATTCAAAAATGTATTTACATATAAAAAATTGTTTCTATGAGATTTATTTCATTGAGTTTAAGATATTGGATCAAAGAGCTCTCCGTTGTAATCTAGTTGCAGTATATGAAATAATAGTTTATACCAAGTGAGCAATGGACCTTTGAATTCAGTATGCTATTATATTAGTGGTGGAAATAGTGGGAGAATATCACATATCACTTATTGATTGCATTAAGTTACGAATTATTTTCACAAAGCATACCGAAAATTATTTATGAAATAATGACTATTTTTTGGTGTCAACTGAAAATTGACATAGTTATATTTCAGTGTGAATATTATAAATATTCGTTATAAAATAAAACTACAATATGGTATTTATTTTCATAAAAAACTGATGCATTAGAAAATACTAAAGTATCTAAAATTATTTACGATTATTTTGAAATTATAGACTAAGATGCAGTTTTGAGAAATAACTTTTATTATATGATTATGAATCATATGATACTAATTAATTATATCTCATCCAATAAGGGCTATGAACCCATTTAGTGGGAGCACTGTAAGATTAAATGAACTCTTCAGATTGATACATACAAATGTATGCAATCGTAAGTCTATTAGTACCAAAACGGTTCTATATACTTCATTATATTCACCGATGAGTCATCATAGATGTGAACATATGTATTTGATACACATGAGTAAGTCTATGATAAGCTCATAGAACATAAAATGGAAGTAAATAAACTAAAATGCGATAGAAATTATTCGATTTTATCAAATGTATGCTTACATTGGAAAGAGTTCTGTATGTACTTGATATGAATAAGATTTAGTCTCAAAGGTCACTCCTCCCTATAATACATAATGATGTGCTGATAAGTAATAATCGAATTTTTTTGATAAAACATGATTAATAATGAGTAAAGTTGAGTTGAACTCTTTCTATAAGGTGTGTACTTAAGTGTGAGTACAAGGTTAAAATTAGTATCATCTAAAGTATAGTTTACAAAACTATACGAGATAAGAGTTTATAAGAAACCCCTACCTATCCTAGGAAAAGGAGTTCGCAGGTGTGCAACGAAAGACTGAATGATAATTATACACAAGGGATCTTGTATGAATCATTCTAAAAGGATTTAGTAATGACAGTCATTAGATGACTAAATTATGTTGTGAACCAAAGAAAAATCGATTTTATATAAGGAAATTCATAAAAGGGTTATGGATGCCCATTTGGTTGCACTGTGAAACAACCGTTGTTTCAAGAAATACCTAGTTCACAGTGAAGGACTTTCGTTAAGAGATTATTGGTATAAAATGGATCTAGGTACAATCCAATAACAATACTGATTATGAGGGATGAAATTAAATTGACCAAACCTAAATGAGCACAAATACATTAGAACGTCTAATGAGTGTTCTTGTATATTAAAGAGAAACTATGTTTTTTTGTTAATGTCAAGGATAAATTATCCTTGGTTATTTAGCTAAACCATTTCGAGTATTAGCTTTATGATATGGTCCGATATGCAAATCCGAAATAGATTCCAATTACATTATTAAAATATGATTTTGATAGTTGCGTTCGAAAGGATATGACCATTTTGGTTGCAAATGTGTCTTTAAAAGAAAGACAAATGTAGTTGGAATATAGTAAGCGACATTGATAAGGATAATACCATAAATTTCAATTGTTGAAATTAACGTAATAGATTCATCATTCGATGTGCTCAAGTTGGTTCGGATTTTACTTACAGAATTATCGCATAGTGTTTGTACTAAAATTGGGCACAACACTCTTCGGATGTGTTTGAAGAGATAAAATAAAGAGAATAAATGTAAAATGAAGCAGATCTAACAAACACACCAATAAACATATAAGAAAATGCACATAAACACACGGATTTAGAGTGGTTCGACGAATTTCCTACTCCACTATGAAATGACAGATGTTTATTGAACTTTACTCGCTGAATACAAAAGATTACAACAGTACAACTGAAGTTTGATAATGATTTCGACAGAGTTTCAGCATAGAGAGGATAAAAGTCCCATTTCTGGATGCGTATGGCTGTTATTTATAGGTATAGGCTGAAAATATCTCGCCTAGATCTCGGGGGACTTCTTCTCTCGTATGGGCGGGCCCACACGATCGATCCCATGTCATCTGCACTCGGTCCGTGATCGATACGAACGAATTTCGTATCGATCAAGATTTGATCGAATCAAGTAGAAATTTAGCATGAACATTCCTTAGATTGTAGGTAAGCTCCTGTGAAAATTTGGTGGCATTTAGACTTGTAGATCTCGAGTTATGATCTATGCAAGTTTGGATTTCCCAACCGTGATCGATCAATATCTTGAGCATACGAACTCCGATTGACTTGAAATTTGAAACGTTGGCTTTTATAGCTTTGTTGGTCCTGTCATATCAATTGTAGCTCGATCCGAACTTGGAAAAAATTTACCGATATCCATAGTAGACCTATGCATTAGCGATCTCCAGGACGAACTACCCTTGGATTCTAGTCAAGTTCTTGGTGTTACGACCTTGCTAAAAGGTGGGGTAACATTTTCCCCCCAAAGTACATCTTGTGTGAACATAACATGCTTTGAAAAGCTGTCATCTTCATTCTGAAAAGTTCTAACTGATTCGCTGAGTAGTTTCTATCTTTTCGTCAAAAGATGTAGCCTTTGGTTGATCTTCAGTGATGTAGATGTCAAACTGTTGATTGTCAACGATCATGCTGTGTTTTGTTGTAACTGAGTGTTGAGCACTAGCGATTTGTTGTTCATCCTTCTGATCGTTACCATGCAAGCATTCAATTCCCGTTAACTTCGAAAATTGAATGTTAGTTTGGCATACATGTACATATGTTACCCTGACCCCCGTTCAAGTTTGCACATTTGCGGGTCGTTATCAAGTTCTTTAGTTTTTGTTTGGATTGAGTTTCGTATCGATCCTCTCCTGGACCAAAGTGAAATTCGAGTTGAAATAACATTCGATGGTTGTTTTAAGTCCTTCCTTTGTATCGATCTTATCCTAGATCGATTTGAGATGTTAGAATGTATGCTTCATACCGATGGATACGTAATATTGGGTCTCGGATTGATGGACATAGGAGTAATGCTTTGTGTCGATGGAGTTGAACGATCTAGACATAATCAGGCAGTGATGTTTCACAGAGCCATCTCTCATTCCTCTGTTCAAGAAGAATTCCCCACAGTAGATAATCTTCGATAAGAGTCATCCATGACCCCTTTTCTAGAACCATCTCTAAGATCAAGTTGATTTTCGTATGTCAATGCTTGGAATAATAACTGTTTCAACTGGGACAAAGTCTATTTGTCGCACATACCCAGAATTGGCTAGCTTGGCCAATGATTCGGCCTTTTCGTTTTTTCCCTAAGGATTTGTGTAGTGGTGTAATACTCAAAGTCGGCTAGTAACTCTAGGATCCAGCTAAGATAAGGAGCAAGATGTTGCCCCCTAGCCAGATAGTCTTCCCTGACTTGGCATACCACTAACCAGAAATCGTATAAGATATGTAAAGTTTCCATTCCTAGTCTTCTTGCAAGTCTCGGCTTAGCGACCAAGGCTTCATACTTAGCTTCGTTATTTGTTGCAGGGAAGTTGAGTTTCAGGGTGTAGCAGATCGATCATTCCTTAGGAGTCATTGATGCAACTACGATGTTAAAAGCCGATTATCGAAAGTTCCATCTATGTATGTTCTCCATAGGTTGGATGGCTCTCCACTCTTCTTCGAATAATCGTCTGATGCGATGAATACGGATATGAAGTATGCTAATGGTTAAACATGGATAGCTCTCTGAGAGATAAGTGATATCAAATTGGCTTAGCTCGATATTTCATTTGGATAACTTTTCGGACATCTAAGGTTATCATAGGACCTATCGTAACGGTTGATCGATACCGACATTAAGAGGGTAAGCTTGTCAATAGCTAGCTTTCATCATACACTGGTCTTTGGATTTGTTTCTCTTTATATATCAATGCGATGCTTATGGCATTTGTTAACACGGCCCAATTGATGTGTGAATCTTCGCTATCCAACAGCTCGGATAAAATTCTTTAAGCGATCTATCAGATCTAGAACTACATCAACGCACTTTTTAGTCCATTCAAAAGTTTTCTTCCCTCTATTGGTTAGGTTGAAAAAGGGAATATATTTATAGACGGCCCTAGAGTTGAATCAGCTTGGAATAGTCCTCTGACTTAGCTTTATACCTTCTTGGTTTCTTAGGTACATGGATGACGCTAATCATCATAATTTTCTGACATTAGCCTCAATCCCATGAAAATCGATGAAGAAACCCGAGAGTTCTTCCTATACAATGCTGAAAGAGCATTTCAAAGGATCAAGTTTCATTCTGTAGTTGTTGGAGAGCACTGAATATCTTTACCAAGTCATCAATGTGGTTGTTTGATGGTCGTGATTTCACGAACGTATTAACCACATATACTTTCATTGATCGGCCGATCTGATTTTTGAATGATAAGTTAATCGTCCTTTGATAAGTAGCATAAGCGTTCTCAAATTTGAATCCAAGGATTACAGCATAACACTATAGGCCCATGTCTTTAATGAAACAGTTGTATTCTGGTCTAGGACATGTTTCAGTATTTGATTGTATCTGGAGTTTGCATCCATGGATGAGAGTAATTCATGTCCGATGGTCGAGTCTATTTGTTCGTTGATCATTGGAAGTGGAAAGCTATGCTTTGCCATGCCTCGTGCAAATTTGAGTAATCGGCGTACGTTCAACACTCACTATTTTCTTCTCTCATAAGTAAAGGATTGGATACTCATTTTAGGTAGAGGACATCGTGGATAAACCTATTGGTTTTGAGTAGATTTGCCTCCTCCTTAAGTGCAGCAGATCTTTCTAGATCGACATCGCTTCATTTTTATTCATCGAGACATGCCCCGAGTTGACATTTAATGCAAGGTTCTCAATGGTTGGTGAAAGTCCATATATATATATGAGATCGAGCCTAAGTGAACACATCAAAATTCACCTGAACTAAAATAGTTAAATCTTTTACCATCATTGTGCTGAGTTGTGATCTGATCCTTAGTGCTCCTAATGGATTGTAGGCACTTCATGTGCTTATTTGCAATGGTTAATTATTAGCAGTATAGGGACGTTGAATTAAAGGCGTAGTAGAGTTTAGCCTTGTATCGCGTGTTGAATCATAGCTGGCTTCAGCTATAAGTTTGAATCTACTTGTGTTTCCGAGCAATGCGCTTTCCATTCAACGTACTCGCGATCCATTGCTCATCGGAAGGGTCAGAATGATGATCAGTTGCCCATAAGTCTAGGAGTCGATTTGATGATTCTATCTCTAAGCATCCTTTCAATCGTAACTTCAAGTTGTTATAAATACTAGGCACGAACTATAGGATTGAGCAATCGATCTAGCACCTGGATGATCACACTCATGCTCCCAGTCTTGGGTTGATGGATGTATTGTGCGAATGATCGAGCCTAGCTTCTGTTATGTTTATATTGTAGTCTAAGCTGTAAGAGCCAGAGTTGTTTGATGAACGATCAAATTATATTCATCATATTTCTCATGCATGCCCCCAATTCTGGGGAATATCTCGATAAGTGGCAAGGTAGATAATGTTCGCTTCAGTTTTGCATTCTTTCCCGTTGAACCATGGGATCGAGTTAACCGATGGAAGGCTGAGTTATGCCTTATCCTGCATTATGTTCTAGTTCTTTCCTCTAGGAAAAATACTTCATTGCCTCGTCGACATTCACTTTGCTTCTTATGTCGTCATACTCTGGGAAAAAACTGAAGAGTGAATCATCCATTCTGATCCAATGCATGATTGATGCTTTCCTTATTGAATCGAGCGTAAGAATTGGTGCGCGAACATTTAGGTTGCACTTGTTGTGAATTGCTTGTTTAGATGGATCGTGGTAAGAGTCAAAGAATGAATGGCCGCATTGCATTCTTTTGAAGTTGGGCAATCAACCATGTCCATTTCGATTTACGTTCTCCCGTTAGATCTAGGGATAAATTCCGCTCAAATGCAGCAAGGTAATGCTCATCCAATCTCATGCTCTTCCTAGCGGATCGAAGGAAAGCGACAGACGACGAACGATCAAGTCACACTCATTCATGGTTCTATCCATGCTCTGGTGGTCGAAGATATTCGATGGGCGCTTGCGTCACATCGATTTGTAATTGAAAAGGATAGATATTGGCCGTCGATTTAGCGATATAATGTAGAATGCATAGACCTCATTTCCTATCAATCCATTGGTATGATATGAAATGTGCAGATCGATATTGCCCGTCGATCCGGCGGTACGATATAATTGGTTTCCTGTAACTTCGGTCATCATTTTGATTGGTTAGCATCAAGGCCTCCTTGCAGTCGTTTCCTTAAGTTGTAAAGGATGCTAAGCTACCGATGTAGCAATTCACCTTTCTCTTTTTTCAGTGATTTGTTCTTCTGCACCCAGTCTTGGGTTAGCAGATTTAGTTTATGGAAGGTCTAATTGCATCTGTAGCGAGTATACACTCATCCTGTCGACTTTAGGTCGAAGTTGGTGAATGAATGGTCGAATCACATTCATTCATTTGTCTATGCTCGTTGTCGCACTCTGAGGATTAGAGTCAATTAAAGGGCTATTCGTCACATCTATTTGATGTTTATACCCCTATCTACACTCTGGGGACTAAGACTTTTTTTATAGAAAATGGTCGAACCGCATTTTCCTTAGCCAATTCCTCTACCCTAGTCAAGGGAAAAAGTTGAGGTGTGGTCGATCACATTACAATAGCTTTAATTTGATGCTTTTCCCACTTAACTGTAGGAAGGAGTTGTTGGAGGATGGTTGAGTCACATCAGTCCATGTTACATACACAACCCACCAGATTATTGGCGAGAGTTAGCGGATGAACGATCATGTCATGTTCATTTGCGGTAGGATGGGTAATCACATCCATTTAGAATAGGACATTCAGATAGGTTCGTTTTGTGAATCTGCGTGTCCCTGTCAAATCAAAGAAGAAATTTTGTCTTGTAGGGTTGGAGTGCATCCCTATAAAATTATGCTATGGGTCCCATGCCGGGGGCAAGAGTTGATGTATGGACGGTCATGTCATTCCTGCTTAGTGCTGGATGGTCGGATCGCATCCGATTTTTTATGATAACTGTGCCTCCATGTCAGGGGAAGAGTTGGAAAGTAGAGAGTCGAACCACATCCACGTTTTGTACTACAGAACCTGCTGAGGAATCAGAGTTGGTAGAATGGGAGTTGAATCGCATCCATTTTGGTATTTATATTTCAAACCATGCTTTGAGGACTGGAGTTGGTTGATAGGTTGTTAGTTACACCCATTTAATGTTTATGCAGTAGTCCACGCTCTCGGGACAAAAGTTAGTTGATGGGTGTTCATTTGCACCCAGTTGGTGTTTATACTCAATTCCACACTCTAGGGACTTAGAGTTAGCTGATGTTTATACTCCAGTTTGTACTCTAGGAATCTGGAGTTTGTTAATGTTTATACTCCAGTTTGCACTCTGAGAATCTGGAGTTAGTTGATGTTTATACTCCAGTTCGCACTCTGGGAATCTGGTGTTAGTTAGTACTTATACTCCAGTCTGCGCTCTCGAGACCAGATTTAGTTAATAGGTATACTCCAATTCGCACTCTGGGAATCTAGATTTAGTTGATGTTTATACTCCAGTTCACACTCTGGGAATCTGCAGTTAGTTGATGTATACGCTCCAGTCCGCGCACTCGAGACTGGAGTTAGTTGATGGGTATCCTCCAGTTTGCATTCTAGGAATCTGGAGTTAGTTGATGGGTGGTCAGTCACACTCATTTGGTACCTTAGGATTATGTCCGCACTTCGAGGACTTAAGTTGTTTTACGGGTTGTCGGTCACACCCATTTTGATGTTTATACTCCAGTTCGCACTACGGGAATCTGGAGTTGGTCGACAGATGGTCAGTCACATCTATTTGGGCTTTAGGGTTTCGTTCACACTGTGGGAATAAGAAGTTGATCAAGTACGTGGACGGTTGTATCATATCCACCCTGAGTAGGCAAGAGAATTTGTTTGATGGATGAATCCACGATCCTCGAGCTTGTAAATATGGAAGGCGAGGTCGTTAGATGGACTGATCCATCCTTCTCGGGTTTAGGTTGAACACGGACGAAGTCGTTAGATGGACAGATTCATCCTCCTCAAGCCCATGTCTGTAAGTTTATACTCCATCTTGCACTCTAGGAGCCGGAGTTTGTTAGAGGATTGTTGTGTTTCAATCCCTTTTGATTTAAGTGTATCGGCCCCCGAGCTCTGGTTTCACTTAATAAGTGATTGGTCAGATCTCGATCACTTTTCACTTATCCATCCTCAACGAAGGATAAGATTTAACTGTTGGACGGTCGAATCACATACATGTTCATTTGGATTCTGCTTCTGCCAAGCCTAAGGAGTAAGATTTATTGTTCCGGCAAGCTTTGAGCTTGAGCAGAGGATGGTCGAACTACATCCACTTTAAGCTATGTATTTTTCCTTTAGTCAGAGGCAAGAATTGGAGAGGGGATGGACAAGTCACGTCCACTTTATACTTTGTGTTCTTTCGATTGAGCTGAGGAAGAGAGTTAAAATGATGGCTCATGATGGTTAGTGAGTAGGCAGTCAGTCGTTGATGATAATAAATTGAGGGTTGGCCTTATTGAAGTAGGTTTAAGGCACAATTGTTTTGCGGAATCACTGATGCAAACTGGAGAGTGAATGATCAAATCATATCCACTTTAAACATGTGTTCTTAAATAACCCCAAGTGTCTAATGCAGGATTAGATGCGTGGACGGTCATGTCACGTTCACCCTTGGTGTGATTTCGATTCTACTAGGCATCATAAGAAGCATAAGTATTTTGGCAAGCTTCAAGTACGGGATGGAGAGTGCATTGTAGGGACATATAACTCCAAGTCTTTGTCAAATATCCTAATTAAATTGCGTAGGCGGATGAGTGGATGGTCAGTTGCATCCACCTTGTATGGGAGTCCTGACCTTGTCGGTCTCTTCTGCTTTGATGCCCTGCCCCCAAGTCCAGTGCATAAAGAAGCTTATAAGTGGTTGAATCATGCTCGTTGTGATGATACCTCAATGATTTGATCATAGTCCGCGGAGGTTGTTTTGCACCCATCCTTAAGTACTCAGTTACCTACATCATTTGCAAGTAGTTCAATTCAAGTCGGTCATATTTCGCAACATAAACGAAATTGAAATAGAAATAATTCAAAAGTGATCACATTAAATCTAATTTATAAGTGAAGCGGTGTTGTATGCTCGCTACTGCACTTCGGTCCAGCCCTTCGTGGTTGGAATTCTAATGCAAATGGTTCAATTTGATCAAAGTACCTGATTGATAGGGGTTGGGGGTTCCTGGCCCTTCTTTTATGGGGCTTGAACATATTTCCTAAGCTATCCTTTTCGGAGCAGCCTTATGGCATTGGCGTCCACGGTAGCCATCTAAAGAAGAGGAGTTTTCCGATCTGGAGTATGGATTAGGTTCCCTCCTTAACTCACCAAGTTGATCCATCATCTAATTCATCAACTCAATATTGGCCTGGACATGTTGGTGTAGTCGTCGGCGGCTATCCACCGGTTCTTTTATAAACGTAATAAGAGCTAGTGATGAATTCATTTTTGGGTATTGGCAGCAACTGGCTGTGGGCTTTGGATAAATTCAATGGCTACCAGCTTCTTTTTTCCCTTCGGCAATATGAGAAGTAGAACCGGTATTCTAACCATGACTGACAGTGTTCTTTGAGGAATGGAGGAAGACGTCTACATTTGATGGCATTCATTACTCTTGGTGGAGTCCATGCTCCATTCTCACTTCATGAGGTAGTGTCGGGAGTTATATTTTTGTAGTATACTGACATGGTCAACATATTGCATTTTCATTGGAAATTTTGCAGGTAGGATGGTTTCAATGAATAGGTCTCGACTAGGGAAGATTCTCCAATCGTCATTATGATCAGGTCCATTTTAAGGATAGAGGGTCTGGTAATACTGGTGAATGATGGATGCATGATTGTCCAATGTTTGAGTGGTTGGTAACGCCGATTCGAAGTGAGTTGGTTAAGATGGGCTCAAAAATTGGTGATTGTCGCAAACTTTCATCTAGGCGGGATACCCATATAGGGTATTAAGGAAGTTCTCTTGAGATTGTATGCCATGCTTTAAGTCATATGGACACGGTATGATTAAGATGCGAGCAATTGAAGATGGTTCAGTGGTGATCAGCTGTGCTTTGAGTTGGCAAAGTAGACAGCGTAGGGCAGTCGTCATATTAGCCATCGTACCATAGTTGTCAATTTAGGATTTTAAAAGCTGGTTAATTGGGGGAAGTTAAAGTCCAACTTAGAAGCATGATATATTAATCAACTCTAATTCTTGGCATATTAGTTAGGTTCTCCGGCCTCTGGGAGCACGGTTGAGTAGTATTTCTTCACCCATTCCTTGATTGCAATTCAACAAT
The DNA here is from genome assembly GCA_030765085.1 of Allium cepa. Lineage (NCBI taxonomy): Eukaryota > Viridiplantae > Streptophyta > Magnoliopsida > Asparagales > Amaryllidaceae > Allium > Allium cepa. The sequence continues at coordinate 1,053,409,002 of CM060941.1, forward strand.
TGTTTATGTAATCCCTTACGTCCCGTCTAGTCATGGAACGATCAGGATGGTCCTTTTCTTTTTGAAATTTCATGATCATTCTCAGTAACGTTTGAATGATACAAATGTGGTGAAATTGAACGATCCAAAAAGTGGGTACTTGGATCGAAACGATAGGCGCATAGCTGGATCGATACGAAATTGTATCTAAGGATCGATACGAAATGCACACAGTTGGGATTGATACGAAATAGGTATCTGTTGATCGATACGAATTGGATGCAGCTGCATCGATACAAACTGCATGTGAGTATCGATTGAATTGGACGCAGATGGATCAATAGGAACTGCATGTGAGTATCGATATGAATTGGATGCGGATGGATCGATACGAACTGCATGTGAGTATTGATGTGAATTGGATGCGGATGGATCGATATGAACTGCATGTGAGTATCGATAAGAATTGGACGCAGATGGATCGATACGAATTGTATCTCAGTATCGATACGAACTGTATGACTTGGATACAGATGGATCGATACGAACTGCATGTGAGCATCAACATGAATTTGATGCAGATGGATCGATACGAATTAATGTGAGTATCGATACAAACTGTATCTGAGTATCGATATGAATTAGACGCATATGGATCGATACAAACTGCATGTGAGTATCGATACAAATTGGACACAGATGGATTGATACAAACTGCATGTGAGTATCGGTACGAATTAGATGCAGATGGATCGATATGAACTGCATGTGAGTATCGATATGAATTGGACGTAGATGGATCGATACGAAATGCATGTAAGTATCGATACGAATTGGACGCAAATGGATCGATACAAACTATATCTGAGTATCGATACGAATTGGACGCAGATGGATCGATACGAACTGCATGTGAGTATCGATAATGAATGTTGATTGATACGAATGTTGTGATATTTTCTGGATACGAAGGCGTGGATACGAAAATCTTCATATTTTCTAGATACGGAAACATGGATGCAAAAATCATTATATTTTCTGGCATGAAAACATGGATACGAAAATCACCATATCTTCATGGATACGAAAATATGGATACGAAATTCATCATATTTTCTGGATACAGAAATATTGGTATGAAATTCATGATGAGTGTAGTTCCTCTTACATATGGAGCAATCTGAATAGAATAGAAGGAACCACTGATCGACAGATCTGGATCTTCTCCTTAGATTTTTGCAATCCAACGACGGTAGTAGATCCATAGAGTAGGAGAAATGCATGGTTTTCTCAGTGAAAGCATCAAAGTGTTTGTACCAAAATTGGGCACAACACTCTTCAGATGTGTCTGAAGAGATAAAATAAAGAGAATAAATGTAAAATGAAGCAGAACTAACAAACACACCAATAAACATATTGTTAGGAAATCAAATCTACGGTTTCGATGACAACAACTATACAATGGAAATCGAATATGCATATATATTTCTATTTACATGTACTTGCTAGAGTAACATCACTAGAAAGGCAAGAACAAGGCTCAAAGAATGTTATAAGAGACTACAAGTCGATAGGATCAATAGAGCAATGAGACAGATGCACAAAGTAAACATGCAAAAGTTTCTGACGTCTGGGTGCACTAGCCAAACGTCTGAAGAAATCCTCTGGAATACAAAACAGAAAGGATCAGACGTCTGGTTAATGCACTGAGATGTTTGAATGGCTACTGTATACAAAAAAATATAGCTAGACGTCTGAAACAATACCAGACGTCCGATGTTGAACTCGAAATTTAAAATTCAAATTACAACTGCCGTATTTGAAAAGACATCTTCGCTTCTCTTCCCTACAACTCTTCATCACCATCAGAAGCAACCATAGAGCACTTGTTAATGGATGCAACTACTCAAGGAATCTCTCTATCACTATATATAACATCAAGAATCAAAGAGAAGAACTCACTTTACTCACTTGCGATCTTTACTTACATACTCTGTCATATTCTTGATCTCTAGCAATCTATACTTATATTTCACTCTTCCATACATTCAGATCTCCTTAATAAATACTCTCTAGATATATATATCGAAAGCGTTTGTACTTAATAGTCAATATCTGTGTTATAGAACACGTACTTGACAAGAAAAAGCTATTGTAACCAAGCCTATTCCTCCGGACGATGTGAGGGTGTTTGATAGTCGAATTCCGAATGGGAGCTTTGGGACTCGACGTAGGACGGGAGGTCAGAACCAGTATAAAATCCTGATGTGCTTATTCTATATTTACCTAGATTAATTTTATCTTAGTTGCATCATATAGTTTGTCACATATACTTGCATATGCACTATACGATCCACCCTATAGAATTTCAATTGGTATCAGAGCAAGGTTTGATCAAAGTACAGTAATACATTTTTGAATCATTTTAATATGGAAAGTATTTTTCAAGAAGGACAATCCATAGCACGACCCCCACTTTTTAATGGCTCTAACTATGCATATTGGTCAACACGTATGAGAATTTTTATGGAAGCTAATGGTCTAGAAATTTGGTCAGCCACTCAAGATAAATATGAAGCACCTACTACTACTATGAACACATAGTCCGATGCACAAAAAACAGCAGCTTCTAATAATGCCAAAGCTATGAATGTTTTATTTTGCTTACTAGATAAAAATGAATTTTCACGTGTCATGTTATGTAACACTACATTTGATATTTGGCGTACCTTACAAGTTGCACACGAAGGCACAAACAAAGTTAAACAAACTAAGATTTCAATTTTACAAAATAAATTCTCATCATTTAAATTGAAACAAAATGAATCTATAATAGATACGTACTCTAGATTCCAAACCATTCAACATGATTTAATGGCACTTAGAGTCAAATTCACAAATTTTGTTTTAGTATCTAGAATACTCGATTCATTAACTCTAGAGTGGGAAAGAAAAGTATTAGCTATCGAAGAAGCTAATGATCTCTCAGCACTCTTAGTTGAAGGGTTAATAGGAAATTTATTGTCCTATGAAGCTAATTTGCAGGCACGAAAAGAACTAAATTTGGAAAAGAAGAACATAACATTCCCAGCAACAAATAAAGACTCCAACTTAGACGAAAAAGAAATTGTATTTATTGCCAAAAATTACAACAAATTCATGAAGTTTAGGAAAATGCTTAATTTCAGAAAGGAAGAAAATCAAGCTCAACAAATCAAACATCAATCAAATGCTATGAATGTGATCAATTTGGACATATGAAGAAAGATTGTCCCAAGCTCAATAATGATAAAAAAGAAGAACAAATTTGAAAAGTTCAAAAAGAAGAAGGCTTTCAAAGTAAAATGGGATGACTCGGATTCTTCATATCTGATAGTGATAGGGATAGTGACAGAAAACAAGCTAATGTATGTTTTATGGCACAAACTGATGAGGTATGTCCCGAACTTAGCTATGACGAATTATTAGAACTTAGCATGGAATCAGATGATAAATTTAGACAAATTAAAAAAATTAAACGAAGAACATATAGCCAAAATAAATAGATTAGAACTTGAAGTAGGAATGTTAAAAGATGAAAAAATTATCTTAGAAGAGGAATTAGAATTATCTCAAGAAAAAATTAAAAATAATTTGGTCAAAAATGAGGCTATCGCTATTGATTTTGATAAAACTAAAATAGTAAAAGACAATTTATTAAAAGAAAATGTCAACTTAAAGAGTAATATTAAAATATTGAAAATTGAAAATTTAGAATTAAAAGAAAAATTAGATAAAATTACAAAAATGTTTCAAAATTTAATAAAGGAAAACATGATTTGGAAAATCTTATCAAAACTTCAAAACCATCAGGTAATAGAAATGGAATAGGATTTGAAAATACTCCTAAAAAAAGAGGAAATGATGTTAAGAATTATAGTTATAAAAGGACTAAAAGTTCACCTAAGTCTAATATGAATACCAAAAATATGAAAATTTGGATTCCTAAGACAGATAATAATTTGATTAGACAAAAACATATTAATAATTTCTTAGAAAATGTAGTCTATAATAAAAATTATATTTATAAAGGTACCAAACCATCTTGGGTATGGCTACCAACTACTCCTAACATCTAGGACCCTAACAAAGTACATGGGTACCAATTAAAACATCTTTTATTTTGCAGATACCCAAAATAAAAAATAAGGAGAAATGGATACTAGATAGCGGATGTTCCAAGCATATTACCGGAAATTCAAAAATGTTATCAAATATAAGATACATCAATGGTGGAATGGTAACCTTTGGAGATAACTCAAAAGGATATGTCGTGGGCATTGGAGAAGTCATCAACTCTGGTATTTCTAACTCTCCTATTATTACAAATGTTTTATTAGTAGAAAATCTAAAACACAACCTACTAAGTATTAGTCAATTATGCGATAAAGGTTTTCAAATCAATTTCAAAAAGATAGATGTAATATTTTCGATAATAACAAACAACTTATGTTTGAAGGTTTTAGAAACAAAAATATTTATGTCTTAAATATGAATATAAATAAAAATTCAAATTTGTGTTTAATTGCCAAACATGATGATCCATGGTTATGGCATAAACGATTTTGTCATATCAATTTTAAATATATTAATAAATTAGCCAAATATGAGCTAGTTAGAGGTTTACTTAAAATAAATTACAAAGTAGAAAATTTATGTGACGATTGTCAAATTGGAAAAATAAAGAAAAAATCTTTTAAATCTAAAAATAATATTTCTACAAAACAACCATTAGAATTATTACATTTAGATTTATATGGTCCAACACAAGTACGATATATAAATCACAACAAATATGTTTTCGTAATAGTTGATGATTTTTCGAGATATACATGGACTTTATTTTTAAAACATAAAAGTGATACTTTTGGTATGTTTAAAATAGTTGCTAAAAGAATTAAAACACAAATGGATTTGAAAATTAAAAATATTAGAAGTGATCACGGTGGGGAATTCGAAAATGATCTTTTTACTAATTTTTGCAATAAGAAAGGAATAAGTCATAATTTTTCTTTTCCTCGCACACCTCAACAAAATGGCGTAGTAGAAAGAAAAAATCATACGTTACAAGAATGTGCACGAACACTACTAAATAGTAGTGGTTTACCAAAACATTTCTGGGCTGAAGTTATTGCCACAGGTTGTTATGTGTTGAATCAAGTAACCATACGTCCTATGACTAAACAAACTTGTTTTGAAATATGGAAGAACACCTAAAGTATCATACTTTAAAACTTTCAGATCAAATTTTTTTATATTAAATACAGATGATAATTTAGGAAAATTTAACCCAAAGGCCGATGAAGGAATCTTTGTTGGATATTCGGATCGCAGCAAAGCATAGGATTTTTAATAAACGAAATTATACTATTGAAGAAAGTTTACACGTTTCGTTTGACTAAAATCTTCTTAACCATCATACTAATGACGATGAAGAAATAATTCCAATAGAAAATACAACAAACTCTATTAATAATGAGACAAATGTGCAAAGTAATACTTTGATATCATCCCCTAGAATTCTTAAGGATCAGCCAAAGGGTAATATCTGGAGATCTTAATTCTAGAGTAACTAGAAATCAACTTAATCAAATAAGCCATATAGCATTTGTGTCAAATTTTGAACCAAAAAATTATAAAGAAGCTTCAAATGATAATTTTTGAATAATCGCTATGCAAGAAGAATTAAATCAATTTGAACGTAATAATGTTTGGGAATTAATACCAAGACCAGAAGATCAATCTGTTATAGGAACAAAATGGGTATTTAAAAAAATCCGATGAAAACGGAAATATTGTTTGAAATAAAGCACGTTTAGTTGCTCAAGGCTATAATCAAGAAGAAGGTATCGATTATGACGAAAACTTTGCTCTAGTAGAGAGATTAGAGGTCATTCGTACATTACTCGCTTTTGCAAATCGTAACAATTTTAAACTATTTCAAATGGATGTCAAAAGTGCCTTTTTAAATGGTTTTACTAAAGAAAACGTATATGTCGAACAAGCTCCATTATTTTTTCACGAAAAATATCCCGGCCATGTTTTTAAATTACAAAAAGCATTATATGGATTATGTTACCCGATGGCTTGACCAAGGAACAAGAGGCTTGGCGTAAAAGGTTCGTTCGGCATCTCGCCTCGCTCGGCATTGAGGGGTCGCTCGGCATAGACCCTCGTTCGGCATTGAGAGCCCGCTTGGCATATGGCCATGTTTGGCACACCTCCCCTCGCTCGACATAAAGCCTTGTTCGGCATTGAGGGGTCGCTCGGCATAGAGCCTCTTTGGCATTGAGAGCTCGCTCGGTATATGACCTCGCTCGGCACATCTCCCCTCGCTCGGCATAGAGCATCGTTCGGTATAGAACGGTCGCTCGACATCTCGCCTCGCTCGGCTTTGAGGGGTCGTTCAGTATCTTGCCTTGATTGGTACCTTGTCTCGTTCGGCATAGAAGGGTCACTCGGCATGGCACCTCGCTCGGCATTGGAGCCTCGTTCGGCATCTCACCTCGCTTGTCATAGAAAGGTCGTTCGTCATTTCGCCTCATTCGACATACGAGCGCAGTTCAACGCATATCCCTCGCTCGGCATACGAATGTCGTTCAGCCTAGGTATGTGGCTCGGCATGCGAGTACCTCTCGGCATTAAGGCCTCGCCCGACATTCTTTGGTTGGACCAACCTCGTTCGACAATTGTCGTTCGGCAACTATGGATCGGTGCGCAGAATTTAACATAGGCCGAGATACTTTCTTCCTAGGCCCATGAGGGAAGTCCGACCCATCTTCGTCTATAAATAGAAGGGCAGGGGCACAGTGAAAGGGACTTTTTTCGAGAATACTGGGGGGACTCTGCCGCATTCAAGACTCATTCTATTTCAGTTAGCATTTGTATTCAAGTAGTTGGTGTACGGATTGTATCTGTAATCAATTGTTGAGTAAAGCAATAAAGACTAAATCTAAAGTGGACGTAGGCAGTTACGCCGATCAACTATAAATCCGGTATTCTTGTCTCTGCATTTAATTTAGCATACAGTTCTCTGTTTAATTTACTTTTCTTCATTAATATCTCTACATAATCTTTCTTAAGGGTATTAGTGATCAATTCTGGTTCTAACATTTTGGTGCTTTCATTAAGAACCGAATTCCCAGGCCACTAGGATCTGCTTTGTAGCTACTGAATTGAATAGATCCCCCGAAGGAGATCCAAGTCATTCACAAGATGTCTGTTGAATCTACTTGGAGTTTCTATCAACAACTCTACTATGGGAAGACCTCGTATCAGATCTACCTCTCATAACGCGGACGTCAACGAGACAGCGTACAACAGATAGGACCTAGCAATCAGCAAGTTAATCCTACTGTAGGGACTGCCGGAACCCATAGCCAGACGGAAGTAGTTACAAGGACGGAGTCCAACGACCTGATGAGGGAACTCATGGAAAGGAGACAACTTGCCGAACAAATTCAAGCTAACGCTAACCTCATGACTCAGCTTACTCAAAAACAGCGTCAGAATGCTGGACGTAGCCCCGTTCCTTATTCTTCAACTGATAGTTCGATCTCGTCTGACGAACCTTCTAGGCGTAGACGCCGCAAAACGGAAACTACACAAGTAGTTGCTACTGATCGATCAACTAGGGATCACTTGTATCTTGGAGACCACACCCAAGCTGGAGCAGGAAACTTAGGAGCAGGAACACGCGTGCAAACTGGACGCCCGGCTCACTAAGACCCAAATGAAGCCGGTCCCTAAGATACCCGTTTGGAAGACCGCCAACAGATGAGACACCAAATCGAGCGGTCTCGAAGAACAGAGTCCAACCTTCCATCCTCCATACAAACCCCAGACTTATCGACTATGGTCAGACAGTTGATGAGAGAGAATCAAGGCTTGACCAATGTAGATTAGGGAATATCCAGGAGTCATACTCCATTCACAGATACTACTCTACAGGCCAAGTACCCCAGGAAGTTTAGCATGCCAACTATTCCGGCCTACAAAGGGAAGACTGATCCCAAGCAGCATGTGATGAGGTATGAATGGATGATGGATTCGGCTAGAGCAAATGACGCGACCAAGTGTAGATGCTTTCCAATTACTTTATCCGAAATAGTCACCATGTGGTTCACTCGACTTCCCCCACGGTCTATATCCAGCTTCGACGAATTGGCGACAAAATTTGTGGAACAATTCTGGATACACGCCACTCGTTCCAAGGATGTGATGTCCCTATCTAGTGTAATCCAGGCTCCGGGGTAGTCATTGAACTTGTAGAGATTTCATGTTGCAGCTACTGAAGTTTGCAACCCTAACGACCATGCAATTTTGATGGCGGTAATGCGAGGTGTGGATCCGATTCAGAGTTTGTAGACTTGTTGGCAGGAAAGCCTCCAACTACGTTGGAGCATTTCTATTCAAAGGCTCATCAATTCATAAGAAGAGAGGAAGCCAGATGGACGAGGCGAGATAAGGCATTAGGGTCTGTCCAGGAGACTGTGAAAAGCAATATTGCTGTTAAATAGTCTGGTGACAAATTGGGGAAGGTTCAAGTCAATGTCCAGAATAAACCCGGGCAACCTAATGGGTCCGGAGGAGGAAATCCCGAAAAGAAAAGAGAAGCAGGGAAATGGAAGCCAAGGATTCCAACCTACAACGAATACACCCTACTGAATGCATCTCTTGAGAATATTTACCTGCCAACTTGTAACACTTTTCAATACAAAAACCTCACCCAAAGGAGTCAACAGAGGAACAAAAGCAGATTGGGAAGTACTGTCGCTTCCATAAGACATACGGGCACAATACAGAAGAGTGTAGACACCTCTACGATGCCAAAGAAAAGTTGATTAGACAGAAAAAATTGCAGGAGTTTGTCAAGAACCCACAGGAAGGTAGGCAAGGAACATTGGACCCCGGACGCGGTTCGTCCCCACGTCATCCAGAGGAACCTGCCCGAACTGTAGGGAGACTGGTCATAAACACTATCGTCTTTGACCTCATCCTACAAACAAGAAATGGCAGGAAATGGAGCGGTATGCTAACTCCTTAAGGCATGCGGACTATGAGTGCTGTTCAAAATGGAGGATGGGACCCCCGCTAAGCAGCAACGCATGATGGCAGACGATATAATATTTAGAAGCCGAGATGCAGACAAGGTGGAGGCTCCTACCGTCGACCCGATGGTCATATCTGCGACGATCGGGCCAGCATATGTGAAGAGAATTTTAATTGATTGTGGAAATTTCGAACATCATCTTAAAAAAGGCATACGACCAAATGAAGATGGGGACACAAGATTTAAAGCCATCTAAAGCCCGTATCTATATCTTTAATGGTGCAGCAGTGGGGTATGTTGAGTTGCCAGTTGAACTGGGACAAGGTGAACGTAAGAGGGTACGAATCCTACCTTTCATAGTTTTGGATGTTGATACTCCACACAATGTGTTTCTAGGTCGACCGGCCCTGGCAGAGTTTAGGGCAGCTTTGATCCCGTGGTGTTTGACTATGAAATTTCTGACAGACAAAGGAGTTGGCGTTGTGCATGGCGATCAGGCGACCGGTCGTGCATGTTATGTGGCTGAGCTGAGAGAGGCCCAGTGGAGAGAGAAAGGAAAGGTTGCGGACAGCTCCATCTACATCCGGAATACTGACAATTGACAAGTAGTGCCCGAGCCCTGGCTCGGACAACATTCTTGGATCCATAAAGGCATAGATCTGAGGGATGATGATGGGGAACCCAGGGAAGCAAAAGCAGCACCGGCTGAACTGACGATTTACATTCTAGTCACCCGAGATGACCTATCACGAGTGCTTAAGTTTGGATCACAACTTGACCCATCAATGGCCGAGGATCTCATTAATTTCCTCTGAGCGACCTGGATGTTTTCACTTGGACACGTTCTGAAATGTGGGGTATTGCTCCCTATTGCAAGTAATATGTTGAACATAGACTCGAAGTACGTTCCTATAAAACAGAAAAGCAGAGGCATGGACCCGGAGAGGTCCGCTGCTCTTAGAGAGGAGGTGGACATACTCAAAGCCAACAGGTTCGTCCACGATGCCCTCTACCCTTAATGGGTCTCCAACCCTGTGCAAGTAAGGAAAGAAAATGGGAAGTTGAGAACTTGCGTTGATTACTCTAATTTGAACAAAGCATGCCCGAAGGATAATTTTCCTTTACCCAGAGTCGACCAGCTGGTCGACTCAACGGCCGGACACGAGTTACTGTCATTTATGGATACGTACTCGGGATATAATCAGATCCCGATGTACATTCCTGACCAAGAACACACCAGTTTTGTCACAGATGTTGGGTTAAATTGCAATGTAGTGTTGCCTTTTGGATTGAAAAACGTGGGAGCGACTTATCAACGTCTGGTGAATCAAATGTTTAAAGACCAGGTTGGTAGAACGATGGAAGTCTATGTGGATGACATGCACATGAAGTCACGACAGTCAAACGACAACATTCAGGACTTAGCGGAGATGTTTGACATACTCAGACATTATGGAAAGAAGATCAATCTTTTCAAGTCTTCCTTTGGCATTGCGTCAGGGAAGTTTTTGGGTTTCATTGTGAATGCGTGGGGAATCAAAGCTAACACGGAGAAGATTCAAGCTATTTGAGACATACAAACGCCCAGAACTATAAAGCAGGTACAAAGCTTAAATGGAAAGGTGGTCGCGTTGAGTCGATTCATATCCAGAGCCATAGATAAGTGTATCCCTTTCTTCGACGTAATAAAGAAAGGATAGAGGAATTTTGAATAGACACCCGACTGTGTGGAAGTGTTTCAAGCTCTGGTAAGGCATTTAGAAAGTCCCCCAGTACTATCAAAACCGGTAGACCATGGGATGTTGTACGTGCACTTAGCTGTATCCCAACATGCTATCGGTACGACTTTGGTTCGTGAGGAGGACCGAGTTCAAAAGCCGGTGTACTATATCAGTAAACGTTTAACGGAGGCAAAAAGAAATTATCCTAAGATTGAGAAACTAGCCTATTGCTTGGTGATTGCATTACGTAAGCTCCGGCCATACTTTCAGGCACACTTAATCAAAGTGTATACCGACCAACCCTTGCGATAGTTACTCTAACGGCTGAAAACCTCTGGAAGGAAGTTAAAATGGAATATCGAGTTGAGTCGGTTCAGTATTACTTACCGGCCACGAAGGGCCATACATGGGCAAGCGCTAGCAGACTTCAATGCTGAATTCACCATGTTAGACGAATCAACCGGTCATAATGTCATACCTCCCGTTCGATGGAAGATGTACACTGACGGGGCATCTAAGACTATTACTCGGGAGCTGGCATGGTTCTTGTGGCTCTCGAAAACCGATCAGTTTGTTACTCTTTGAAGCTCAAATTTGTAGCAACAAATAATGAGGCCGAGTATGAAGCATTGATCGCTGGCTTGATACTCGTCATAGGGCTGGGGGTAAAATCGGTTGAAATATTTTGTGACTCGCAATTGGTGGTATACCAGGTGCGGGGGGACTATCAAGCGAAGGGGGAGAGACTCGCCCCATACCATGCTCGGGTTCAAAAGCTGTTAGCAAATCTGGAATATTATGATATTTCACATGTCCCGCATGAACAAAACAAAGAAGCTGATTCAATGGCAAAACTTGCGAACACTGGTGATGCATAGCTAATGGGATTGGTTACCGTCAAAACCTTACATGCTCCAAGTATAGATGTAATGGAGATAGATCTCGTGTCAGAAGCAGAGATCGAGAAGGAGTCATGGATGCCCTCATTCAAACAATATTTTTTGCACGGGATCTTGCCCAAAAGAAGGAGCGAAAGACGACAAGTCACTCGTAAGGCTTCACGATATGTAATGCAGGACGGAATAACATATTGAAAAGGATTCTCGACCCCGTACTCCGGTGCATTGCCCATGATGATATAAAACGAGTCCTGAAGGAAGTCCACGAAGGACAATCCATACTGGAGGGCGGACATTAGCAAAGAAAATCCTCAGCTATGGATACTATTGGCCAACTGTAAATCGGGATGCTGCAAACTACGTAAGGAGATGTGACAAATGCTAGAAGTATGCAAAAATCCGGAGAGCTCCGCCAATGGAACTCACACAAATGGTTAGTCCCTGACCGTTTGCAATGTGGGGGATCGATATAATGGGTTCCTTACCCATATCTAAAGGTGGTGCGAAATACGTGATAGTTGCGGTCGATTATTTTACTAAGTGGGCAGAGGCAGAGCCCTTAGCCACGATCACCACAAAGAAGGTCATTAATTTCGTTATACGAAATATTTTATGCCGTTTTGGCCTTCCACGGACTATCATTATAGACAACGAAACTCAATTCGAAAGCAAAGAGTTCAAAGAATTTTTTCGAAGGCATGGAATTAATAAAAGGTTTACAGCAGTTGCTCATCCAAAAGCTAATGGACAAGTGGAAGCTGTAAACAAAATAATCAAGTCCATATTGAAAAAGCGTTTGGAAAAGGCTAGAGACAAGTGGCTGGATGAACTTCCAACAGTACTTTGGGCTTATATAACCACCCATAAGTCCGCGACTGGCCACACTCCATTCGCATTAGCATATGGCATGGAAGTTGTCATAATCGTAGAATTTGAAGTTCAGTCACATCGGGTAACTCATTACGACCCCAAGACGAATCAGGAACTTTTGCTGGAATCGCTGGACTTCATTGATGAAAAATGCAAAGAAGCTGATTTAAGAGCGGCTGCATATATACACCGAGTCGCTCGATATTATAAAGAAAAAGTACGGCCAAGAGTCTTCGACATGGGTGACCTCGTTTTGAAACGAGTTTTTCAGGTCCCGTCGCATCTAAATCCCACATGGGAAGGTCCATACGTCATTGAATGAAGGCTTGGAGAAGGAACTTTCAAGCAAGCAACCATTGATGGTGCGACACTCCCCCGAGCATGGAATAGCGAGCATCTGCGGCATTATTATATTTAGTCTATTCATTTTCTATCTTTGTTGTAATTATTTTCAGTATGTTTTCATTCTATTGATTCTTAGTTTTCAGCATGTAATAAGACAATTTAGCTTGCTTCATTAATAAAGGCTTGAAGCCATTTTTTCCATGAATTATTGATGTTTCCGTGTATGATAATTTTATGGCAGAAAACTAGAGTTACATTATTCTGTCTACGTACGAACGCACATAAACGACTTAAAATCTCCAAGTCCCCTGAGTGCGGACTAGAGTACTCTGAGTCCCCTGAGTGCGGACTAGAGTATAAATGACTTAAAATCTCCAAGTCCCCCGAGTGTGGACTGGAGTACTTTGAGTCCCCTGAATGCGGACTAGAGTATAAATGACTTAAATCTCCAAGTCTCTTGAGTGCAGACCGGAGTACTCTGAGTCCCCTGAGGGTGGACTAGAGTATAAACGACTTAAAATCTCCAAGTCCTCTGAGTGCGGACTGGAGTACTCTGAGTCCCCTGAGTGTGGACTAGAGTTTAAACGATTTAAAATCTTCAATGTCCCCTGAGTGCCGACAAGAGTATAAATGACTTAAAATCACTAAGTCCCCTGAGTGCCGACCGGAGTACTCTGAGTCCCCTGAGTGTGGACTAGAGTATAAACGACTTAAAATCTCCAATCCCCCCTGAGTCCAGACTGGAGTACTCTGAGTCCCCTGAGTGCGGACTAGAGTATAAACGACTTGAAATCTCCAAGCCCCCTAAGTGCGGACTGGAGTACTTTAAGTCCCCTTAGTGCGGACTAATGTATAAATGACTTAAAATCACCAAGTCCCCTTAGTGCAGACTGGAGGACTCTGAGTCCCATGAGCGCGAAATAGAGTATAAACGATTTAAAATCTCCAAGTCTTCTGAGTGCGGATTGGAGTACTCTGAGTTCCCTGAGTGCGGACTAGAATATAAACGGCATAAAAATCTCTAAGTTCTCGGAATGCAGACAAGAGTATAACTGACTGGAAGTCATCAAGTCCCCGACATACGGACTGAAAAATATTCTAAGTACCCGACGCATGGAATAAAGGATGTACAATTCCAAAGAATTTCTGTGCTATATGAAGACGAATTGGGGGTTTATGTAACTCACAATAGCTCGGGTTTCGACCATGATAATACAGAAAGTCGAATAGTTAAAGTCCTTTGAAAGACAAAAGAATTAAATTTTATTTATTCATCCAAAATGGGTTCTACTACAACTCCTCCAAAACTTGGAGTCAAAAGTTTATTTACATTGATTGCGAACATAAATAAAAAAAATTACATAATCTAAGCTAACTCTCATCGAACGAGTGTAACAGCTACTTCCTTGATTTCTTGGGTTTCTTCTCCTCCTTTGTTTGCTCAAATGACTCTTCCCCTTGGTGTTTTCGTCTGGACGTTTTGCTTGATTGGGAAGTAACATCCGAGGAGGGGAAAGGAACTTCTAGTGGAATGGACCCACCAGGAAGGATGACCTTCAAAGGCCTATTCAAAGGATCGTCAAGATCCACGACTCGGGGCTCGACTTTGATTTCGGTTTTCTTTTTCTTCCCTCCTGCGAGTTGCTCCTTCATGCTTATTTTTGAAGTGTCTTCAAAGGCACTTGTAATCTCGATTTCATAACTTTCTTCGATGGGAGACGAAGTCTCGGACTTTTCCTCGTCAAGCGCCCCAATCACTTGAGCATCAGGGTTGGGAGTCACTCCTGCTGGAGTTGCCTCGCTCGCCTTCTCCTCCTTCCCCTTGGCGTCATCGCTTCTCGGAGTGGGCTCGGGGTCATAACGGCCTACACAAGACCACAAGAGACAAATGTTAGAATATAATGAACTCACACCGAAAACAACGGCTCCTTAAACTTTAACAAGAAGAATTATTTACCAATTTCTTGCTGACTCTCAACCATCCTCGGAGTCTAGCCTCTGGAATGGGAGATAGTACATGAATGTCAAGGCCTTGGGCTTCCGGGTCATAACCGACATGCTATTCGAACAGATCAAGTACCGACCGACCGGTCAATTGAGTAAGGGAAGGAGCGGTAGACTCGGTTCTAGACGCACCGGCGTTCTCATCTTTTCTTTTGATGAGGAAGAACCTTTGTCGTAGAGGGCCTTCGCTACAAACAAGTTTGAAGGCTCATTCTCCCTGAGAAATTCTTTCACCAAAGCCTCCTCGTCAACCTCTTCGGTGCGTATCTCGACGTTCCTAATCTTTATCAAAGTTTCCCAAGCCTCGGCTTGAGATTCGAGTTAGCCCTCGCCAAAAAAAGTTAAGTCCCGATGCATGAGGACATGGGCGTTGTATTCTGTTATAACTGGGTCGAACATGCACTTAATCTCCTCCCTACCAGCCTCTTTAGCCCCCTCAAGGCGAGAGTCAATCTCCGCGGATGCTATTCTCTTGCCCTCTTCACAGGCTTCATCCCCCAGCATCCCGACCTTAGAGAGCTCATCGTCGAGCTTTGCCTTCAGGAGACACGTAGCAACGATCTCATCGCAATATCGTTGTGACTCTTGTTGGACAACAATTTTTTCCTCTCACTCTTTGCGGACAGCAATTTCTTTCTTATGTGCCGTCTCCAGACGATTGACGGCTTCCGCAGTATCTTTAGCACTTTGTTGGGCGGCTTCGAGCTGAGATTTGTATGAAGAGAGCTCTTCATATGGAGCTTTGATAATGTCCTTAACATGAATGGCTTTAAGCTTCAGGCCATCAATTTCGTGTTGACGATTGACAGAGACTTTCGAGACTTTTTCGGCTAAATGAACAAACGCGTCATGTTGAACATAAACGTCGTTGTTACAAGCAATGGCACTCTGTTTGACATGTCTTGGAATGTGATGGATACCAGAAGAAACTTCAGACCATCAAAGCATATTTTGGAGAATTTAGCCTTAAGCTCGGCTAACCTCTCCGATAACGTCGGATCTGTTGCGGGAACAAAGGGAGTTGGTCTTGAGAGCTCAGTTTTCTTGTGGGGTTCCCGAAATTGCCGTGTGCTGGATGAACCAGAGTGTTGATCACAGGGGGCATCGGGTTGGGACTCCTTGTGGCCGTATTTCTCCCTGCCTTGCTCCGAGTGAGAAGGAGGATTATAATGGTATGAAGGCCGATGATAAGTTTTCATTCAAGACAATGAATTCCGGGAGTGATAATCCCTGTCGCCGTCATCATCTCTATCCCGACGTCTTCCGAAGCCCGAATCACATCCAAAGTGGTGCAAGATAGAAGTCCTGCGAAGACGATCGAGTCCGTGTATACGTCCCATATCACCTGCACAGAATTCAAATAACAACAAGTTAGCAAAGGATAAAGTAATGATTAAAATTCAAGTGCAAAGTGAAGTGCGCGTGTCCATGTGTGTCCTAGTGTTTCCCCCAATAGACCAGTTTCTTTATCTATACTTATGGGAGTTTTTTCTCCCTTAACATGGGCTTGAGCGCCTGCATCGCCTCTTGCGGGTGAATGAAGTTTAAACGCTTCTGGATCATTGAAGCCGTCGTTAAGAAAATCGTCATGAATAGTAAGGTCCGACAGCCCTTTCAATGAACTCTCTAAGCGTTGAGGAGAAGGCTCTCTCTCCACCAGGATGATTATGACTTTAGAAGTTCCGCCCGTCATCTTCTTCCTCATCTTATAAGTCAATTTTTTCTTTCCCTTCGCGGGGGGAGGCGTTACTTCGATATCGTGAACCTCGACTACCGGCTCCAGACTGGGACTAACATTCTCACCCAGTAATTCGGGCGTTTCAGCTTCTTTAATCTCCCCTTCCTCAGGTGTGTCAAGGGCGTCGCGTGCTGAAGGCCCAGCTTGCTTTTTACCTTTGCCCAAGGCAGATGCTGTTATAGTGACACCTTAAAGAAGGCTTATCCGGCGGACTGCCGCCAACAGCCCAAACTTCGAGAGCGATTCATTCGAAATAAGAGACCTAATGTCGCGGTCTCCTACGGGGATAGGTCGAATAACCTCAACGGCTTCAGAATACCCGGAGCCTTCGGGATGTGGGCCAATACCTAAAAAAGTAAATAAAGAGTCAGAAAAGGTGCAAATTTCGTGGAATGCAAGTATTAATCCCGAAAAGAAACTTACTTCCTTCAACCCATCTCCTTGCGAAGCTAGGGGGACAGCGCACGTAGAACCACTCCTGCTTATACTGGGCGAATTTTCTCCACGCCCCGGTCAGAATTTGACATTTGTTATGTGGTTCGAAAAATACAAAAGATATGCTGTCTGATCGTCTCTTGAAACGATAAATGTATCGGATATTGCTAGGAGTCGGGAGCCCAAAAAGACATTCATGAAGAGGATGCACATGCCGTACACGAACGCATGACTGTTTGGGTGTAATTGCAATGGAGCGATCTCAATGTACTGTAGTAGGTCGTGAAGAAAGGAGTTAAATGACGGCACGCTACCGACCCATCATTTAAATTTGTTGCAGGTCGTGTACCCGACTAGGGCAGGTGAGGACGATCTTGTCCTGATGGAACCAACACATCATCGAAAGGAATCCCGTGTACCGAGCATATGCAACAAAGTACTCTTTCGTTAATTCTCGAGGCTTAAGAATCAATTTGGTCGTCTAAAAAGATCGCTGCATCGAGGGCACCAGGAGCCAGGTCGACGGATGCGATCGTGGGGCTTGGCATGTCTTGTACAGCAGTAGTCGATGGATTTGAAGTTCCAACTACTTCTTGTTGAGATAATGGGCTAGGTCTGTCCGAGATCGTGGTAGAGCTAGGTTTCCTAGACATCTCTAGTGAGTGTTGAATCTGACAAAACACCTGTTTGAACTATACTTAAAAAACAATCGACATTAGACTTAAGAACAAAAATACGCCCCCCGTATGGTGTGTGAACTAGTGCAATCATTCAAATATAAGTGCCAAGAAATTAAAAGTCACAGAGTTGATGAAATAAAGTTCGGCTTCGAACTATCATCTTTGATGACCGTCGTTGCTGACTGTCTACGAGAGCTTGTCGTAAGATGGTTTTATGTTTTGAACTCGACATTGACACTGTACGTTAAAGGTTATTATCCGTTTTAATCAAGTAAAATTCAGGTTTGTAGTTGTTAAAACAGAGGAGTTATCAGTCTGGATTGTCCAATATGCTTAATTTCTTAAGTCCTTGTACTTGTTCACTATGGCATAAAAAATAGGTTAAGTCAACTATGCATTATGTTCGACTAGTATTATTGTTGTACACCACTCTCCTACCTTCCCTCTCCACCGTTCGGCATGCAAAAGTCATGCCGAACCGCAATCATGCCGAACCGCAAACATGCCGAGTCGCAACGCTCGGCACTTTGCCCTCAACTCCGACTTTATTCCTACCCTCCATCTCTACCGCTCGGCACAGATGAGTCCTTCAGCAAGTCATGCCAAGCCGCATGGCTCAGCACTTTACCCATTTCCAACTTTTCTCCTGCACACCCTCTCCTTCGTTGGCATTCGGCAAGTCATGCCGAGCCGCGGCCATGCGGAGCCACATTGTTCGGCACCATAAACCAACTCCAACTTCACTCCTGCACTCCCTCTCCACCGTTCGGCATGAAGAAGTCATGCCGAGCCACATACATCTTCCTCCAACTCCTTTCTTCAAACAAATTAAACATCTTCCTAAACGGTCAATCGATCACTACTTCAACACGCATGCCGCCCTTGACCAACAATAGCTAACCTCGCTAATTTCTTCTAGGCCGACACCCTCTTCTTCCTCTCCATCCAATCCTAAGGCACGTCAGAAACCTTAGATCCATCTTCCTTATACACACGACTTCCATTATTCATGAGTTAAAGGAAAGATGCGAATTTGAATCTTGTACAAAACCCCTAATTGAAGGAAGCCAAACAATTGAGAGGTCCATACCCAGAAGAATGGATCGAAGTATAGTGAATCGCTCGATTTGGAATTGGAATCAACTCGGGCTTGCTGTCAAGGGGAGTCGAGAGGCAACATAAAGTATTCGGAAGGGAAAGGGGATGTTGTGTTGTTAGCAGAAGTCTGATGGTAGAAGAGTTCAAAAGCCTTGTAGAGTGTAGGTAAAAGTAAAAGGGGAAAGAGGAGAAGTGTTGGGTTATATAAGAAGGAGAGAAGGTGAAAAGACATAGACTGGTAGAACCGGTCAAGGCATTAATATGTCGTTCGACATCGATATCTCGCTTGGCATTAAGATGACGTTCGGCATCTAATGCCTCATTCGGAATCCATGACTAGTTCGGCATTCGAACCTCCCTCTACATCTCGGAGTTTCTAAGGGTCCACTATTGAGGAGACAGAGCAAGGGCTTAAAGAGAAACACGGAGTGCTCATGGTTCAAAGCGCATCATATTCATCCACATGATACACTTTGGGGGGGAAGTGTTACCGATGGCTTGACCAAGTAACAAGAGGCTCGGCGGAAAAGGGTCGTTCGGCATCTCGCCTCGCTCGGGATTAAGGGGTTGCTGGGCATAGAACCTCATTCGGCATTGAGAGCCTGCTGGGCATATGGCCTTGTTCGGCACACCTCCCCTCGATCGGCATATAGCCTCGTTCGGTACTGAGGGGTCGCTCGGCATAGAGCCTCGTTCGGCATTGAGAGCTCGCTCGGCATATGGCCTTGTTCGACACACCTGCCCTTGCTTGGCATAGAGCAAAGTTTGGCATAGAAGGTTCGCTCAACATCTCGCCTCGCTCGGCATTGAGGGGTCATTCCGCATCTTGCCTCGATCGGCACCTTGCCTCGTTCGGCATAGAAGGGTCTCTCAGCACGGCACCTCGCTCAGCATTGGAGCCTCGTTCGGCATCTCACCTCACTCGTCATAGAAAGGTCGTTCGGCCTTTCAGCTCGTTCGGCATATAAGCATAGTTCAACGAACATCCCTCGCTCGGCATACGAATGCCATTCGGCCTGGGTATGTAGCTCGGCATGCGAGTGCCGCTCGGCACTGAGGCCTTGTCCGGCATTCTCTGATTGGACCAACCTCGTTCGATAATTGCCGTTCGGCAACTATGGATCGGTGCGTAGAAGTTAACACGGATCGAGGTACTTTGTTCCTAGTCCCATGAGGGAAGTCAGACCCATCTTCGTCTATAAATAGAAGGACAGGGGCACAGTGAAAGGGACCTTTTTTCGAGAACACTGGGGAGAATCTACCGTATTCAAGACTCATTCTATTTCGATTAGCATTTGTATTCAAGTAGTTGGTGTACGGATTGTATATGTAATCAATTATTGAATAACGCAATAAAGATTAAATCTAAAGTGGACGTAGACAGTTATGCCGAACCACTATAAATCCGGTGTTCTTGTCTGTGCATTTAATTTGACATATAGTTCTCTGTTTTAATTAACTTTCTTCATTAATCTCTCTACACAATCTTTCTCAAGGGTGTTAGTGACCAATTCTGGTGCTAACAGATTAAAGCAAGCTCCTAGTGCACGGCACGAATGTCTTAAAAATCAATTAATTACATTTGGTTTTCAAATAGGCAAAATCGATACAACTTTATTTGTTAAACGAGAAAATAACAATATTTCAGTAGTGCAAATTTACGTTGACGATATTATTTTTGATTCAACCAACGAAAATATATGTAATCAATTTTCAAATATTAAGAAAAATGAATTTGAAATGTCTCGCATGGGAGAATTAAATTTCTTCTTAGGTTTACAAATAAAACAACTTGAAAATGGTACTTTTATTCATCGAGAAAATATTGTAACGATCTATTACGTCGTTTTGAAATGGATAAAACTTCAAGCAAACCAACACTAATGAGTACTACTGTTCACTTAGAAAGGATGATAACGAAAAAGATTTCGATGAAAAATTATATCGTAGCATGATTGGTTCCTTACTCTATTTGATGGCTAGTCGACCCGATATTATGATGAGTGTATGTCTCTGTGCTCGATTTCGAGCAAAATCAATAGAATCTAACATAAGAGCTGTTAAACGTATCTTACGATATCTATCTAGTACTAGAGATTACGGTTTGTTTTACCCTAAAGGATCATTGTTTGAACTAGTTTCATATAGTGATGCAGATTTCGATGGATGTAGAACAGATCGTAAGAGTACTAGTGGAACATGTCACTTTATCAGACAATCATTAGTTTCATGGTTTAGCAAAAAGCAAATTTTCGTTTCCTTATCGACCTGCGAAGCCGAATATATTTCAGCGGCTCTAGCATATGCACAAGTGATATACATGAAACAAACACTTTCGGATTTCCGCAAAATTATCAATAAATCTCCAATATATTATGATAACACGAGTGCAATAAATTTATCAAAAAACCCTTTAAATCACTCACGAACTAAACATATAGATATGCGACATCATTTTTTACGTGACAATGTTGAAAAAGGAATTATTTCATTAGAATACATAAATATCGAAAATCAAATAGCAGATATTTTCGCAAAACCACTAAATGAACAAACTTTTATTAAACTCCGATGCGATTTAGGGATATGCTCTCTTAATGATCTTCTAAATTTATAATCACTCCTTCATTTATGCTATGATTAGCTAATAATTTTCTGTCCACAAATTGCAATTGATAAATCCTTCGCCTTTAATTTTTTTAGTTAGTTTCTGAAAATTATCTATAAATAATTTTTGAACTTATATATAAATATTCATACAACAAGAAAGAATATATATATATATATATATATAATTCATATTTTTTTCAACAAACTATGGTCATGGCTTCTGAAAATTCTTATCTATCCATTTCGACACCTACAACGGATAGCTCAGCTAACACACCAAAATGGCTTCCTATGCCCACACTAAATAAGGAATTGACGAATATATGATCCTCATATCACATGGGATTCACTCCCGATAATAAGAAGGCCAAACGAACTTTATTTGTCTCTCCTAACACAAAGGAAAAAATTAATGAAATATATCACTATCAAAAACAACAAATAGATCTACAACGAGAACTATATTTTGAACAAAAAGTCACGACACGTCGACTGAGCTTTTTGGAGCAAGTAGTGATGAAGTTTTGTACTTCATGGAAGAAAGATGTCCATGAACCACTTCCGATGCCTTGCAGTTCCTTGGATCCCTCTTCCTCGTATCGTACACCTTTGGACCCTTTATTAAGCCGATTCTCTGGTTTTCCGAGAACCCAGAACGTGGAAATATATGGTCTCCACTCAAACCATAGAGGGATAACAAGTTAGATGATCGCAAAACTCCATCGCCATCTAAATAGATTATATTTTTTTTGTATTTGTATCTACGTATATTTGTAATTTTGTTTCATAAAAATAATAATACATTTCTTTTTAAACAATAGAGGGTTGAGAAATAAACAACACCTTTAAAATTTAGGCTATTTTTAAAAAGATTGCTTGTTTTAGACGTATGGATATGGACCTCGGACGTCTGACACTCTGATATCCCATGAATTTTTCATCACTATGCATATGTCAGACGTCTATTAAAACCCTCTAGACTTCTGAAAATTTGATCTGCCTCCTTGAAATAGATACTAAACTATTTCAGACGTCTGATATTTTAATCAGACGTCTGAAAAATCTCTCTGACAATCAAATTTTTAAAACTCGACTAAACCAGACGTCTACCAATAAACCAGATGTCTTAAATTATTTACTTTGCTCGAATTAGGGTAAATCAGATGTCTGAGTTTGCTTTCCGACGTCTGAAATTCAATCGACACTTTAAAACACCCAGATAACGTCAAATCTTTTTCTAATCTCACTTCTATTTTCAACTGGTTATATTCCATCGACGATTTTTTCTCAAAAACATCTTTTCTTTTTACACTTGCTCGATTACAATGCCTCCTAGAACTAAAAACCTAAGATATCAAAAAGAAAACAAGACCAACCGACATCTTCAAATCCTCAAGTTTTCTCAGATGATCAAATCGAAAGATGGATGAATCTAGCACCACACTCACTCTAGAGGTATGAGGATATATAGAAGAAGAAACTTCATACAGGTCCATTTTATAACCTACTTAAATTTCCAATGTACGATTTAATGAAATGTGTGAGAATGCCGGTCTAGAAACACTGATATCATTCACTTCCAATGACATCCAAATCGATCAATTGTCTATATTTCTTTTTTAGGCAAATTTGGATAGCACGACAATATGGAACACTAAAAATGAAGACAATTGGTTAAGGTCTAGCGTGTATGGAAACACGATTAGACTCACTCCAGGAATAATAGGTAGAACTCTTGGATGTTCCGATACACGCGAAGATCTATATAATATTCCCGATATGCGCTTCAAACCAAGGAACTGTATAACACATCTAATATGGGAGGATGAAATGCCTAAATTTGCATCCAAATATCTACGACCAAAAACAAGACTTCTTACTCGAATGACAATCAATACCATCATTCCACGTCTGGGAAGTCACGAGCAGATAACTGAGTTAGAACACAAAGCTCTGTATGCTCTATTTAGCGGAACAAGGGTGAATTGGGACAAATTTATTTTTGATGAGCATAAACATTTTTGGACTCAATCACGGCCATTAATTATCTAGCCAATATACATCATGAGACTTCTACGTGCTCACAACATCCCCTCCTACTTATCAACTTTTGAAGAAATCTCTCCAAAATATGCTTCAACAAAGTTTTTCTCACTAATGCACCTATCGGAAATTCCTCTGGAATTTATATCTTTTGAAGATTGGAAGCACGATCGTCAAACTAGACAAGTTGGGCCTCCACCTCAACCACACAATGAACCATCACAAGAGGAGGAACAACATCGTAAGATGACCCCTCCTCCTCCTGCACCATTTGATTATACAGGCCAGGATAAGATTTTGGAAACTCGAACAAAAACAAATACAAATGAAAGCGTTTGAGATCTCTCTCTTAAAAATCAACATATATTGTCTCAAAATCAAAAAGTTTTGGCTAAGCGTATTGACAGCTTTGAAACGTCTTTTGCCACACACCCAACAACAGTTAAAACATCACTTTTATCTGTATTATCGGTTCTCAAAGAGGTAATTCAAAGGGTCGCGGTCGGACACCTCCTTCTGAAGATTGGACAACCCCAATGCCTTCTCCTCCCTCGAAATATTCCAAACTTTTTGAGGACGAACCTTTAAAACAAGCTTCGACATCTCCTACAAAGCAACCCAGTCTGCCCAAAATGAAGACAAAGGAGATGATCAAGAAAAAGCTTCTCCGAAAGACTCATAGATTTTAGGATTCCAACTTATGTACACTTGACAATATCTATGAATGTACTCAATTTCATATTATTAATGAAATTATCTTTTTTGGGTTATTCTTGACGATTGGCTAAAATTTTAGAATTCTTTTTGATAATGCCAAAGGGGGTGAAATATAAATATATATATAAAAACTATAATAAGCACATATTTAAGGGGGATTTATAAATTATATATACGTACATTGTATAGTTGTCATCATCAAAAAGAGAGAGATTGTTAGAAAATCAAATCTACGGTTTCGATGACAACAACTATACAATGGAAATCGAATATGCATATATATTTCTATTTATAGGTACTTACTAGAGTAACATCACTAGAAAGACAAGAACAAGGCTCAAAGAACGTTACAAGAGACTACAAGTCAATAGGATCAATGGAGCAACGAGACAGATGCACAAAGCAAACATGCACAGGTTTCAGACGTCTGGGTGCACGAGCCAGACATTTGAAGAAATCCTCTGGAATACAAAATAGACAGGATCAGACATCTGGTTAATGCACTCAGACATCAAAAAGACTACTGTGTACAAAAAATATATAGCCATATGTCTAAAACAAATACCGTACGCATGACACTGAAATTGGAATTTAAAATTCAAATTACAACTGCCGCATTTGAAAAGACATCTTCGCTTCTCTTCGTTGCAACTCTTCATCACCATCAGAAGCAACTATAGAGCAGTTGTTAATGGATGCAACTACTCAAGGAATCTCTCTATCACTATATATAACATCAAGAATCAAAGAGAGGAACCCACTTTACTCACATGCGATCTTTACTTACATACTCTGTTATATTCTTGACCTCTAGCATTCTATACATGTATTTCACTCTTCCATATATTCAGACCTCCTCAATCAGTACTCTATACATATTGGAAGAATTTGTACTTAATAGTCAATATCCGTATTATAGAACACATATTTGACAAGAACAATCTATTGTAACCAAGTATATTCCTCCGGGTGAAGTGAGGGTGTTTGATAGTCGAATTCCAAAGGGGAGCTTCGAGACTGGACGTAGGATGGGAGGTCCGAACCAGTATAAAATTCTGGTGTGCTTAATCTATATTTACCTAGATTAATTTTATCTTAGTTGCATCATATAGTTTGTCACATATACTTGCATATACACTATACGCTCCACCCCATAGACTTTCACATATAAGAAAATGCACAGAAACACACGGATTTAGAGTGGTTCGGCGAATTGCCTACGTCCACTATGAAATGACTGATGTTTATTGAACTATGTTCGCTGATTACAAAAGATTACAATAGTACAACTGAAATTTAATAATGATTTCAGCAGAGTTTCAGTGTAGAGTGGAAGAAAGTCCCTTTTCTGGATGCATATGGCTGCTACTTATAGGCGTAGGCTGAAAATATCATGCCCACATCTCAGGGGACTTCTTCTCTCATGTGGGCAGGCCCACACGATCGATCCCATGTCATCTGCACTCGGTCCGTGATCGATACGAACGAATTTTGTATCGATTAAGATTTGATCCAATCGAGTCAAAATTTAGCATGAACATTTCTTAGGTTGTACATAAGCTCCTGTGAAAATTTGGTGGTATTTAGACATGTAGATCTCGAGTTATGATTGATGCAAGTTTGGATTTCTCAACTGTGATCGATCAATATCTTGAGCATACGAACTCCGGTTGGCTTGAAATTTGGAATATTGGCTTTCATAGCTTTGCTATTCCTATCATATCAATTGTAGCTCGATCCAGACTCGGACAAAATCACTGATATCCATAGTAGACCTATGTATTAGCGATCTCTGAGACGAACTATCCTTGGTTTCTAGTCAAGTTCTTGGTGTCACGGCCTTGCCTAAATTTACGACTTTATGTTTTAGTATGTATGTGTTGAAACAAAAAAATCCTAAATAATGATTTATAGTAAATTGTTTACATATAATAACCAAAGTGTGTCGAAGTTAATGAGAGCAAAATTGAGTTTCTAAGTTAATTGATATTACTGAAGAATAGATACGAAAGTGTCATTCGACGAGCATCAAAATTGAACAAATGTTTTGGTAAGAATATCGAGCAGTTTGATCATCAATCAAAATGTAGAGGAAGCATGTACTCATAAGAAAGAAAGTTAAAATGGTACGCATATATTGCTAAACTAAAAGTAAATAACACACCGTTGATTGTTAATGATGTAATTGTGTTAAATTAGTTAATACTCGACTTTGGATTTATAAATTATGTCTTTTATATTAAGTATAAAAGATGTTGGAAATGACCTAAACGATATGCAAGGACACATTATTAAAATGTTTAATACGGAACATGTAAGATGGATTCCTTAGTCACTGGCAGTAGGAAATGTCAAACATGTTATGTTGTCTAAGATATCATATTTTTTATGTGCTCGATACATGAAGCAAATATCAAATCCAAATTGATATCACTAAATGGTTGTTTGAGGTGTTCTCGAGTATTTATGAAATACAAGAGAATTGTTTATAGAAAAAGAAAACTCCAAATGAATGAGATTTCAAACTCAAACTTTCTTAAGCGATATTGAGTAAATATGTCAATAATAAATTCATATTTAGAATATTCAAATTGGAAAGTTCCAAATAGAAGACTATGGGCGATTCAATGAAAAGGCTAAGTTTGTCGCCTTGAATAGCACTGTGGTACAAACAATATATATATAACAAATGAACAAATTTATAACAGAGCGGAGGGTGATTCCTAATTTTGAGAATCTCATAACATTGTAATATAATAATAATATCACGATATAGTTCATAACAGAACTTAAAGCTCACTGGAAGTTTACTCTGAATTGTTCCACATGATAAAGGTAGTTTATCAGCATTGGAGAAACTTGATTGACAAACTAGATAATTAAAACATAAGAGCATAATCTTTAATAAGGGAACAAATTGGTTTTGAGGAAACCAATTAAAGAAGATTGAATAATATTCCATAACTGACGCCAAATGCAAGTGGTAGATTGATAGATCTAGGAATGTGCTTTAGGGGCAATTATGTAATTTTCACATATATCTAACTCGATAACCAATCTTATTCAAAATGAAAGGTGTTTTCTTTCGGTTATATAATTGATATAATTTGTTATATTAATTAATTTAATTAAAAGTATATTTAATAGAAATCCATAAAAGGTATGTTTTTGACAGTGGTTGCAAAGTATTGTAACCATGAGTAATTTATCATAATGAAAACAAATATACCATTTTAAATGTTCATATTCCAGATGCATCAAGATTGGATATCGATGTATCCATTGAGACTAAGTACATAGCGGTCTCCAAATGTTAGGTAGTGCATTACTTAAGACTACTGGGGGAACTTAAGGGTTACATACTGATAGTTATTGGATAATAATGGAACGACTCACTTAAGGGTTACATACTCGATGTGACGGGTTTACACAATTCTCTCAACATGAGAATACTGTTGACCTTCAATATGGAAACTAAGCTTTGGTTGTAGTCAAATCATGGCACGACGTTCACCAAATGACTATAGTTGGGTTGAGTGGAAGTATGGAACTGAAGAACTATTCAAGTGAGGATTCGTCGCGACGGTTACATGGGATTAGTATCACTATCAACTCAAAGTCAAAGTCTCTGATCAGAGCATATTAGTTAATTATAATTGTTACTATTGAAACAAGGACTTTGTATTTGGACTATAGGGTTGACTGTGGACGGCACTGAAATTTTAATCGTTACCAAATTTCACAAAACCAAAGTGATATAGTTTGGCGAAGGGAATTAGTGTAAATAAAAGTCGCATTTGGTAATGCTTAACAAAGTGAAATTGGATTTTACCAAAACCAAGTAAGCGATAAATTTCTCCAAAATGTAACATCACCTGCTAAGTGATGTGTGAACGCTAATATCTGAATAGTTTGATATTAGTCGTCGAATAAATTTATACTTGACGTGTCATACGACCGAAATGATGAATTCTTCTTTGACCAAATGATTTAATTAGTTTATAACTTTTATAAATTAATTAATATTTATAAGATATTAATTTTATACTTTTGATTATGATTTATGGAATGAAATTTTTTAAATACATTTATAATAATTATAAATATATTAATTGATATACGATATCAATAAGCGATTAAATTGGATTTAATTAAATAATATTTTCTTTAGGCTTAAATACATTTTTGGCCCATTATGATGGGTGAAATTTTTGGCAGCAACATGACATGGAGGCGCTCAAAATAGGGTTTAAATGCTAGATTTCGGATGGTTCAGATCAAGGGAGAACTCGTACGAGATGAGATTAACTTTTTCCTCTTTTCTATCCAGTATATAAGAAAACCTAGACTAATTTGATTAGGATCTTTTTTGCTGCCATATCCATCATATCTTGCTGGTCGAACTTACTCATTTATTGCTTCATCAAATCAACCGCAAGTCAATTACATCTGATAGTCAAAGGTCAACGGTTCAAGGAATAACAATATGCCGAATCGGAAAAGGCTTCAAATGGGAGAACTCATCCGTTTAAGGCGAACTTCAAGGCTTTGGTTCTTAAGTATGTTTATCGAACTATAGCTTATAATTCTCAAAATAATATTTTATTATATATATATATATATTATATTGTTGGCTAGATGACGATTTTGACACGAATTGATGTTATAAATTGGTTTACTTAAATGTATGTGTATATTTATAAAATAAAAATCATTGTTTTACATATCGGATTGGTACGGCAGCAAAATATAGATATTAATTAATATTTTACTAAATTATATATAAGTATATATTATTTTCAACTAAAAATAATAATTATTTAATATTATTTAAATCAATATACTACATAAATAAATCATATAGAACCAAATATGTTATGAATTTTATTTATTTTGTAAAACTATGTTAACATCTTAAAGCTCTCGGCTAGAAAATAAATATTAAAAACATTTTTATTATTTAAAAAAGTTATTATTCAAATGGTCGAAAATTAATAAACAAATTAAAAATAAAATTTAACAAAAAAATTGTGAAAATATTTTCTAAACTTCAGAATATCATTTATGATTTTATAGAATTTAAATTTAAAAAAGGTTTATGAAAATAATTTTTTATTAATATTTTATGTAATTTCTAATGAATATTCAACTAAAATATATCTTAAAATAATAAAAACACTATACACACAATCTGGAATTTAAAAAATATTTAATTTTATCAATTAATATATATATATTATAAATATATTTATGTATATATATTTATATTAAAATAAATATAATTTTTTATTATTATTATTATTATTATTATTATTATGTATATACTATTACATATTTTATTCACAGTTTTGTAAAATTATTTAATATTTAAATAACTTATTTACATTTAAATGGATATATTATATATATGTACATGTGTACATATATATAATATGATATACATTTACATAAAATTATTTAAACTAACTTAATATGTATATATGTACATATATATAAATACATACATACATAAATATATATATATATATATATATTTACAACATTTATATATAAGTAATAATTTATATACATACCTATATTTGGACAACATATATTTGCATATAGGATGAGCTAATGTATTTGTTGCGATGTAAATTCTAACATCTATACACGGCCAAGTTATACCTTGCACGGGTTGACACGTTGCATATGCGCACACCCACACACATATATATGTGTATATGATATGCACATATATTTATATATTAATATATAAATAAAATAAAATTATATATATTTTATAAATTTAAATAAAGTAAAAGATTTTGTTTAAATAATATTTAGAAATATTATAAATGAATTAGACTTCGTATGCCCAACATAGATCTAATAAGGGAATTTTTTTGAAATTCACCCAAAACTTCCGCTACAGGTTGGCCAACTTCCAACAATAATGTCCTAACAATGTAAGAGATTGTATTCAAGCCACTTAAGCAGACTCTAGTCATTTAACACCTACATTTTAGGCAGTTTCCCATTATTTAATACCTATCCCAAGGTAAAATCCTCTCTGATAATGCATTGTTGATACCGCATGGAATCTCATCAGGCCACCAATTACTTCTTTATGGGAGAGGTGAATCCTATAATAGCTACTTAATACCACAAACCAAAGCTAACCCTTCCCAAGGTATCTACTACCGTGCCTAATCCCTAACCTTGACCATTTTGATACTTCCTAAATAAGGAGGAGGCGGCCCCCAATCAACCACATACTACCCCCGACCTCAAAGCAGGTCCTACGTTTTATGACCCGTAGCCCAAACTGTGACTTTTCACATTAGTCCGACTATTCGTAGGTACTGGTAGCCAGATTAACTAGGTAGGTTTATATGGAATTTGAGACTAATCTTGGATCCAAAGTCGCCTCTAAAGTCACACTGCTAGTAGCCAGATTTGCTTGGCAGACTTTCATGCGCTTTTGACTGACCTCGCATCCTTATGGCTTAGTCATAATTTTCACTCCTCTAACATACTACCATATACCTCTTTACATTCCCTATTAAGGCCTTATAAGGAAAACCTTATTTCACCTTAATTATCAATTCCTTTCCTAATAGCGATTTTAATAGTAATTATTAACCAATTTACAACGCAATTAATACGTTATTTATACGCTAATATATGCATAATTATGTGCTTAAATATTTATAAGCGCGTGAAGATTACGCCCTATGATAATCGTTTAAATGTTAAAACTTCCTATTTATATAAGTCCAATTCCATATCAATAAACATACAATATATCCAACATCCTTCATCCAACAGTGGACTTGTATAAAAATAGAATCCATATCAAACATATTTTATACTAAAATAGCAAAGTCAACATTAATAGAATTTACAATTTAAATCCTTTTATGCTCTATTCTACTTCTATTTGTAAAAATGAAACTGGGTATTGTCACTTAAATTACAGAAATAGGCGGTGCAAACTATAAATACAGAGAATCTGTATCTTGCACACCATTTTCTAACTTATTTTATTTAAAACCCTTAATCGGATCCAAAGGTAAAATTTAGAAGTGAAATAGAATGTAAAATTTGAAATAACTAGACAGTTTCACTATTTTAATATATAGAATAATTGAGATTCTAACATAAGAATTCACATTTCGCTGAGGGGAATTTTTTGGGTTTTAGTTTGATGCTTTCGTGAACAAAATTTACCAAGACATATATCAAATCCAAGTTATACAATACAATTGCTAGAATAAGAAAAACTAAGATTTTCACTTACAAAAGGTTCTTAGCTCCTTCTCTAGGATTTGCTTATGCCTGCTCTAAAGTTCTTTCCAGACCAGTCCCTTTAGAAATATACTATAAGAGGATTGTATATGAATTAGAATTGAAATTTTCGGGAATTGGAGGGAATAGAAGTAGAAATTGAATAATAAATGCCAAAAATCCCTTACTTGAAACCCTAGAAAAAATTTGAATCTTGAAGAAGAGAGAGACTGACAGAGTTTCGCTTTGTTCCAAATAAGTTATGAATAAAGTGAGGTAGCTACACTCTTATTTACGGTGACTAGAAAGCACAAGAATCATCGAATTTAAGTCGATGTAAAATAACAAAATCTAGACCATTCCTAGTCATCGTTAACCCTAATCGCTACAATAACATCACTCGACCGCTCCTACCAAGGTGGTTGATTGCTCGTGTTATTCTAGGAATGTATTTTTATTTAATGTTGATATTTTATTTAATCCCTCAATTAATATTTAATGTTAACTCTGTTTTAACGTTTACTTAACCCCTCAATGTAAGTACCATCAATTCCTGAATTTCAAACTCTAGCATTAATTATTTATTTGAATTTTGATTCCATTTCAATAAATTTGAATTCAAAAACTTCAATCATCAATAACTTCTTCATTTGAGCTCCGATTTTCAAAACTTTATATATAAAAATTGGTTGGAAAATTGCCATGGACGTAACTGCATAACGTTCATGGTTAAATTCTAACATTTACACCATTTTTAGTCTTATCTAAATTAATTATTTTCTTACTAATTTTTACAGGATGTTGCATGTTTGTTCAAAGGAGTACTCATCATTTCGCTTTGTGACTCGTTAAGTGTAAATTTGGCCAACGATTAATATCGAACTATTCAAATATTATTGTTCATGCATCACTTATCAGGTGATGTGACATTTTGGTTTAATTTATTGCTAACCTGGTTTTGGTAAAATCCAATTTTACTTTTGTTAAGCATTACCCAATTGCAATTATTATTTACACCAATTCTTTTCTTCAAACTATATCACTTTGGAATTATGGAATTTGGTAATGGTTAAAATTCCAATATCATCCATATTCAACTTTATAGTCAAGACACAATGTCATTAGCTCAATAATAACAATTATTACTAATCGAAATGATCTGGCCAGAGTCTTTGACTTTGAGTTGACTTTAGTTGACCATGATACTAACCCATATAACTGAGGAGATGAATCCTCTCTTGAATAGTGTTTCACTTCCAATACTTCCATCCAACCCAACTATAGTTACTCGATGGATGCCGTGCCATGATTCTACTATAATCAAAGCGGAGCTTTTATATGGAAGATGAACAGTATTCTCAAGTCGAGAGAAATTTATAAATCAGCCACATCGATATTTACGGTTTAATCTTAGATATATTAACAAACAGAAAATAATCAAGTGAGTCACTTATAAAGTGTGATTCGAACATATATTGACCTGTACTATGTTGTATATTACCTAAGATCTGTAGTACTAATATTTATTACCATCTAAGTAACCAATTTCAAATAAAATATTTAGAAAGCATTACATTCTCTACTCCATATGGATGTATCGATATCCAATCTTGATACATCTTGACTAGGAATATTTTAAATTGTATATTTATTTTCATTGTGATAAATTACTCACGTTTGCAACATTTTGGAACTATTATCACAAAACATACCATTTATGAATTTTATATTGAATATACTTTTAATTAAATTAATTAATTAATATAACACATTATATCAAGTATACAATAGAAAGAATACACCTTTTATTTCGAATAAGTTTGGCTATTGAGTTAGATATGTGTAACAAAGTACATATTTACCGCTACGGCATACCCCTAACTCTATCAATCTCCCACTTGAACTTGGGGGTCAATTATGGAATCTTATTCCTTGGTTTCCTTAAAACCAATCGAGTCAGTCCCTCAGTGAATGGGTATGCCATTATGTTTTAATTATCTATTATATTAATCAACTCTCTCCGATGCTGATAAACTACCTTTATCATATGGAACAACTCGGAGTATATCTCTCGACTTCCAATGCGCTATAAGTTCTGTTGTGGACTATATCGTGACATTATTATCGTATAACAATGTATGAGATTCTCAACATTTGGAATCACCCCCGGCTCAGTTATTAATTTATGAATATATTGTATATACATTACTGTGGCGCTATTCATGTTAATGTACTTAGCGTTTTCATTGTATTAGCCATAATCTCTTCTATTTGGAATATTTTCTACTTAAAGATTCTTAACTCGAATTTATTATTGATATATTATACCCAATATCACTTATGAAGTTTGAGTCCAAACACTTCTTTATATGGAGTTCGTTGGTTCTGTAAACAATTCTCTAGTATTTCATAAGTACAAGAGAACATCTTAAACAACCATTTAGTGATATCAATTTGGATTTGAAATTTTCTTCATGTATCAAATAGAAAAAAGTTACAATATCGTATACATCATAACATGTATGAAAATTCCTATTTCCAATGCATAAGCAATCCATCTTACGTATTAAATATAATTTTTTTAATAAGGTGTCCTTGCATATTGGTCTGGAACATGCTTAATATCTTTAATACTTGCTATAAAAGAAATTATTTACAAATCCAACATCGAGTTTTAAAACTGTTTTAACGCAAGTATATTGTTAACAATTAGTAGTATGTTGTTTACTTATGATTTAGAAATATCTATGTACCTTTTAACATTCCATCTTATTGATACACGTTTCTCCTGCATTTTGATTGGTGGCCAAACTATTTGATACATTTATAAAAAACACTTCTTCAATTTTGATGCTTTTCAAAATGACACTTTCATATCCATTCTAGGATCGTATTCGAAACCCGTAATCTCAATATTCTACCTCTGACTTTGGGACACTTTGGTTGTTATATGCAAATAGACTAGCCTATATCTATGTTCAAACTTTACGTTTCGATAGATATATACACATAAAAACATCAAGTCATACTAGGCAATAATTTTATGAGCAAAATAAGAACCAAATTGAGCACATTGAATGGTGAATCTGTTACATTAATTTCAATGTGGATCACTATACTCCAACTGCATTTTTATTTCTCATAAAGACAAATTTGCAGCTAATGGATCGTATCTCTTCAGACACAACTATCAAAATCATATTCTGATAATGTACTTGGAACTATTTTAGATTAACGTATCATGACATATCATAGTATGAAGACCCTTCTTTTGACCCTCGAAAATCGACATTCATACATCCTCGGCATTCATGTGCCAAAAATCCAAGTGCAGGAGAGCTGGTTCTTTAGGTGTAAGAAAGAAAATAAAGACAGAACATAATCTTACAGAATACATATATTATTTCAGTATATAATCTTTAAAGCTGAAATTTTAAATACGTTATCATAGTCTATCCTTAGCTCAGCTGGACAGTCATAAATACACGCCCTTACAAATGCTGAAAAAACAAAACAAATATAGCAGAAGTGGAAATGGATAACTATCTACAAAGCATATTTAGCTCCAAGCTCCATCCAGTTGCTCTAAGCTAAACCTGAACTACTAGGTTGCCAGAGAAAATAAGGTCACCCAGAGTTTGAGGGAAAAGAAAAATAAACTTCGGGTCAATCATGGGACTGGTTTGAGAAACTCAAAATACGGATGTTATGAAAAAATAGGTATCTCATAAGACCACGCCGTACATAAACACGAAACGCAAGTAAACTTATTAATCTTAGCCGAATTTGTTACCATTATTAAATTCCGGATATGTTAGGCTCTACAAACAAAACTCTTACAAGGCTCCTTCGAAGAATGGATTCCACACAATGGTAGGTAAAAGACTACCTTCCGTACAGTACATCTCTAGAGGAATGTACTATAGATATATAAGAAATTCTGTGTCTGGCAAGACCGGTTTATCCCTATTTGGCGCTTGGACATGGCCAAGAGAATAACCGAATATGTCATCACCCCAGTCGTAACTGACCTATCCAAGGCCCTATAGCATACACAATATTTTCGACATATAGAGAGTTATATAGAAAGATGAGGATTATACCCTAATGGATGCAAACAACATAACCTTGTGGCGTACACTATTTAAGCCATTACCGGTTGATGAGTCCTGAGGTAACAATTACCTTTCACATAGCACATTCCACTTTAAATGTCACATCGTCATTCCTTAATCACACAACCGATTTCTACAAACTATAACTTTTGAGCTCATGTGTCACAGGAAAGGGTGTTAAGCTAAGAGAAGTTTCCTTCTCTGCCACCAAACAAATGATACGTTCATAGAGATCTATCTATGTGATCTAGAAATGCAACGTCAAACATTTGTCTATACAAGTTGTCCGGGAATAGGACAAACTGAAGGAACTCTCCTATCACATCCTATGGAAAATCATCTCTAGGATTAGTAGCGAGTAGCCCTTGCATCAAAGATCAGATGAAGATACTACTACCACATATATATGATATGGGAAATTTCCCCCAAAGGTCAGTAACAAGCAACCCTTCATTTACCATCATTCCATGTCTTCCCATTCGAACATATATTGGTTCGAAGTGGTTTTCGGTTAAGAATCACTCAAATTCAACATCGGTTCCTTCGAATCAATCATCGATAAAAAGATGTAAGGTAATAAGGAATTATTCTTTGATTGATTAATTTCTTTTTGTCAAAATATCTTCTGCAGATATACATCTTTAAAACATTTCTTTCTGGTACATACGAAATCATTAAATCTCTCTTATCAAACCCTATAATTACTTAAAGCCTTTTTAAATTCCAAATCATTTCATTCTTTACTTAGGAAAATATTTTCAAATCATTTGTTAAATATTAACAAAGATTTCCAAACCATAACCTTTAAAACGGGTCAAAAACAATGTTATTTAAGACATCGTTTACTATAAGCTCAAACCAATTAATTTTAAGTATAGGAACTAAATTAATTTAAAAATCATTTTCTTAAGACATATTGGAAAACATTATTGAGTTAAAAAGGTTAGATAGAAGTAATTCTACTCGATATTAATTTCTTTATTCAACCTTTACTATCCGTCAAATAACGGTGAAATCACCTTTTAAATTTCATACGGATAGTACAGGTTCCCTCTTCGGAATTTAACACCAAATAGAAGAAGATTATTTCTATGAAATCCAAGTTATTTAAATTTGGGATATTATATCTTTTATATTTTGAGAAATTTTGATCCTAGTAAATCAAATTTACTATCCCCTCCGTCGGGTTGGTCCGGGTAGCTAGGGAGGGCAGGCAACTGGTTTTCCAAATCCAAGCCTAGAGATTACCTCTCTGTCATCCATAAGGTAGTCAAGTAATTTGGTAGAATCTAAATCATTTAACATACTTAATTAACTTTTGATTATTTTAGAACATCTGGGCTTTCCCATTGATCTTTTCCATTCCTCGATCGGATTTTCTATGATACTCACAAATGGAACAAATGTCCTAGTCGTTTCCGCATACTCATTTATGAACTCTTAATCGTCTTTAGCTTACTTAATTATTTATTTGAGAAGGTCCACAAAAGATTCGAGAAAGAATAAGTAAGTTAAAACCATTGTTTGCCAAAGTCATAAACGTGCTGCGAAAAAGTGTTGCAAATAGTGTTTTAAAAGTTTATTTGATTAAAACCACTTTTTGATTATTCAGAAATTTCATTTTTACAACTCAAATCTCTTTTAAAAAAATTTAAAAGATTTGTATGATTTATTTTATATTTTTAAAGAATTAAAAATATCCATTTTAAAAAATTTACTATTTTAGCCTTCGAACTACCAAAGTGCGATTTTATTTAAAACTTTATTTGCTCATATTTTAAAATCTACTAAATGAAATCTTGATTTTCTTTCTTTGTTTGAAAACTATGATTATAAGGGTTCAGAAAATTCTTATTTCAAAGCAATCTGACTCCCAATCAATCCTATAAATGGATTAAATTTTTAAGACGTGAAATCACAAACTACCATTACACGACGCACCTATTTTTGAAAAAAATTCAATATTTATTTAAACTTTGCAGAAACACTTTCAAATGTTTATTAAACATTTCTAAACTGTATTAAACCATTTTTAAGAGTAGTGAACATTCCATATACATAATTTCATTAATAAAAGGAAAGTGATTTCCTTTGTGATTTTCGAGGTGTATTAAACGTGACTTGTTAATACAATTAAACAACAATATTAAACAACCAAACATGATGACAAAGCATATAGAAATCCATTGCAAATATCATATCATCATCAAAAAATATAATATAAGCAAGAGTTTCTCACCGTCATTTTTCCTCGAGCTAATTTAAAATTGGTTATAGCTTCGCCGTCACGAAATAAAACTCCATGAAATCGAGATCGAGAGCCTTGGATGGGCTTGGCCTAGCTAGGGAAGTCGCGGCCTATGGTGGAGGGCTCGGCCCACAGTGGAGGAATATGGTGGTCATGGGTTTCTATGGTGGAAAGGAGGAGTTATGATGTTGTTTTGAAGTGTTTTACTACCATGTATAGATAATATACTAATTTAATTTCTTTTTGAGATATTATTCCCTATAATTTTGTTAAAATGAGAAGCCACAGATATGCCTGAGAATGTGGAGAAGAAAGTGAAGAAAATTGCATGAAAATACATGAAGAAGGGGTGGGGTATTTATAGGATTTTAGAAAACCAAAATATCATAATGTGGATGGATAAAATTACCCTCAATCATCTCCTTGTGGTCTCCCTTAGGTGCACGGGAGCCCATCCTCTTCAATATAATGGATGATGTTGAGGTGATGGTTGTGGTATAAGGTGGATTTGATGTGAGAATATGTTTGCTTTTAAACTTATAAATAGCTTTGATATTTTCATATTTACCATATGTACATATATTTCTACATTTCACCATTGTTATATGTATATGTATATGTATATGTATATGTATATGTTAATATATGTGTGTGCGTGCCACAAAGGTGTACAAGTTATATAAACAATGTTGTATAACTTATATACGTCAAACTGTTACGAATTTTGAATTCCGATATCCGGTCGTATTCTCACTTATTAATTAATGTACATAAATAACATTTGAAAACTATTTTCTTATCATTTCAGATGAATAAAGATGATCATATTTGAATTATAAAACCACATAAATAAATATAAAACAAATATTTACAAAATTCGCTATTATATCGATAAAGCGATATGAATTTTCTAATATTTTCAAATCAAGTATATGTCCTCATAAAATTATTCTTTATAACTATTTAAAATGAATTATCATCATTTTAAAGTGATTATTTGGGTAATTATAATAATTATTAAATCTCAATTTAAATCCATCAGTCTATATTTAAATATAAAGGTATTATTGATGATGTCATAAACACGTTTTATTTTCCAAAAGTAATATAATTAATTTTATTTCATATTATTAATTGAGTAAAAAAATAAGTGTATGTATCTAGCTCCATGCGTGATGTTTGATGATTATAGAGATGTTTATCGATAAAACACTTTTTCGACCATTTTATCGATATTTTTCCAAATTAAATATTTTTATGAATATTTCCCCAAAAGGTTCATTATTGTCATTTATTTCCCCTTACCTGATTATTGGTTTTGAAAATAATCCATACTCGAATATTTCAAGTAAATTAAATATCTTTAATAAAAGTAATCGAAATTCGGGTCATTGCATACTTCCCCCCTTAAAAGAATTTCGTTTTCGATATTACCCAAAACAAAAGCTCAAAGGTTTTGGCTAAAATATTTATTATTAAACTTGCACATGTACGATGTACCTTGGTTATCTGTACTCAATATTTGATTCAATCTTTTATTCGAATACACAACTTTACTTTCGAACTAGTATTAATCCCCCAATCCTCTAGTGCAGACTCCGATTAGTCCTTCGGATCAGACCTTTTAGTTTTCCTTTTATAACTCTCAACTATGATAGAGAACATAAGTATCCAACCACAAACCCTCATCAATGTTCTTCGTCAAGAATTGAGTATAAATCCTTTTTCGGATTGGTGTAAACACCTCAAAGCTCTCTACTTGAACCTTAGATCAGATTTGTGTGACGAAATAATCCACGTATTTTATACCTACTTATTAACCCTTTCAAAAAAATTATAAAACATTTCATAAAACCTTTACCTTTGGTTTAAATATATTTCCATAAATCATTTATTTATTTTTAAAATATTCATCCATAAGAATATTCTTTGATCTTCTTTTGAAAGATAAATTTTAATTTTAATTTCCCAATTATAATATACTTTCTTTAATACCTTTGTATCAATAAAACTTCCTTTGCTAGTCAAAACTTAATATTTCCTTAATACATATACTGTAATTTTTCTTATTTATGAATCTCCTAGAGTATTTATTGAAAGATTTTGTTTTCAAGTCTTTAAATATTTCATAATACCACTTTTTCTTATAAATGAAAATCCTTCATTTAAATTTTCTTGCTTCTTTCCTCAAGAATTCTTATTCTTATATTTAAAATATTTATGTAATTGCACGAAATTGAAGCAAAATATCATAGTTATATTATATGTCACCATAATTTTACGTTCAAAATTTCAACTTAGTCTTAGGTCAAGACCTCCTAACATTAATACATAGGGTACAAAATACTAATTATAACAACATTTCATCCCTAGCCACACACACTACTATATATATAAGATAAATAGAGCTACCCTTAATCCCCATACTCAACATCTCCTTCATTCCTTCGAATTTGAAGCCGATAGTGCGCTCTAGTATCCAAAATCTATTAAAACTTCACAATTCCTTCTTCATCACTTTCCAGTTCATCGTCAGCCTCATTGCCATCTTCATTCTGTTGTATTTCACCCTTAGCACAAGGCAGCCATGGTTGGTTCCATGGAACATGTCGCATACCAGCTGGAATCCCAGGGATTACTTCTCCCTCTTCTATTTCTTTAAGACCTTGTACACCGACTTCCTAAGGGTTCACAAACACTTTAGCTTCTTCTTCCTCCTTTGACACTTCTTCATCGTTCCCCTACATCTCTTCCCAGTTAATATAGGAACTGGATGATTCTTCTTGCCATATAACACACTCCTATCCAAGTTCATATCATACTGCGGCCTTTGCTGGATATCACGGCATTCTAGTCTTCCATAAGTTCTGATTCTTCCTTTATGGGTTATGATTCTTCTTCCATAGGTTAAGATTCTGCTATGGGTTTTGATTCGGAGCTAGCAAGATCTGAAAACCATATTTTTTCCGTGACTTGCCCGAGTTCGTCATCACTAGAAATTATAATCATCTCATGGATCGCGGGTGGTATGAGCATTCATGTCACTGGATAACCGTCTTCATTTCTTCGAGTGTACAGGGCATGCTCTTCTTCAATCGGGAGCCAACCATTGCTAGGTGGATATTTCTGTTGTTCTTCCCCATCGCTAGAGAGAATAATGAGGTTGGCTTTCTTGCCCCAATTTTCCCTTAAGGTCTCTCCTTTAGAGTATTTTCCTCCATATGGTTTTTACAATGTAAAAAACATCCCTTTAGGTATAGGTACTAAGCAATTTACTTAATCTAACTTATTCTAATGTCAAATTATTAATGTCTCATTAATTTAGGCATATACTAGTTTAAGTATAAAGGTTTTCTAATAACTTGGTATTATTTTCCTCAAACCAATCTCGACCAATACTTGGAAAATAAACCAAGGTCTTCGTTCAATGTACTTCTAAAAATACAGATTTCCCACCTTAAATTCTTTACATGTCAAAATGGTTTATCCCTCTTAAAAATCCTTTGAAATTTTTGCCAAAATGTTTTCTAAATTTCATTGCTATCACTTCCAAGAATCCTTTTTATAAAATTTTAATCATTATATGTAATTAAAATTTCTCGAAAATATTTTTTATACAAAATATAATCCTAGGTAAAATTATTTCATTACCAATTTTTTTCAAAACCAAAATCATTTGTATATATCATTAGCAAATAAACACTCAAACATAATACTCTCAAACTCATTCTAGGTTGTTACTAACCCTTCACTAACGAGTAACTCATCCAAGGGTATTACTAACCCTGTTTCTAATGAGACTTTACATCTACCGAAGGCCACGTGTTCGCTCAACTAAAACTCTAATACCAAATGTGAAGACCCGTTTCTTCAGCACCCGAAAATCGACAGTAATACATCCTCGGTATTCACATGCCGCAAATAAATTGTCGGAGAGGCGGTTCTTTAAGGTAAGAAAGAAAATAAA
Source organism: Allium cepa (assembly GCA_030765085.1). NCBI lineage: Eukaryota > Viridiplantae > Streptophyta > Magnoliopsida > Asparagales > Amaryllidaceae > Allium > Allium cepa. The sequence goes on from CM060941.1 coordinate 1,053,450,828, forward strand.
GACAGAACAGAATCTTACATGAATGGAATAGCATATATATTTCAATATAAATTCTTTACAGCGAAAATTTGAAATACATTTATTAGAGTCTACCCTAAGCTCAGTTGGACAATTATAAATGTCTATCCTTACAAATGGTAAAAAACAAAAAAAATATAACAAAAGTGGAAATAGGAATGGATAACTACCTACAAAGCATCTTCAGTTCCAAGCTTCATCCAATTGCTTTAAGCTAAACCTGAACTACTAGGTTGCCCAAAAAAATTAGGGCGTCCAGAGTTTAATGGATAAGAAAAATAAACTCTGGGTTAGTCATGAGATTGGTGTGAGAAACTCAAAATACGGAGATTTTGAAAACTAAAGGGAATCTCAAAGTCCACGCCACATATAAACACGGAATGAGTTTTTACCTTAGGATAACCAAAAAAAAATTCTATGTAAAATTATTTACTATTATATTTAATGACATTCTTTTGGAAATATTTGCAATTAAACTTATTAACCTTAGCTGAAATTGTTACCATTATTAAATTTTGAATATATTAGGCTCTACAAACAAAACTCTTACAAGGCTCCTTTGAAGAATGGATTCCATATAATGGCAGGTAAGGGACAACCTTCAATATAGTACATCTCTAAGGGGGATGTACTGAGGATACACAAATAATCCTCTACACCTGGAAAGACTGGTGTATCCCAATTTGGCACTCAGAAATGGCCTGGAAAGAAAATGAATATGTCATCACCACGACCGTTACTGACCTTTCCGGGGCCCCATAGCAAATGTAACATACTCAAGATATAAAGAGTTATCTAGAAAGGTGATAATCATACCCTAATGGTTGTGTACCACATAGCCTTGTGGCTTACCATGTTTAAGCCATTACCTGTTGATTAGGCCTGAGGTAGCGATTACCTTTATATAGCACATTCCACTTTAAATGTCACATTATCATTCCTTATCACACAACTGATTTTTACAAATGTACAACTCTTGATCTCATATGTCTTAGGAAAGGCTGTTAAGCTAAGATAAGTTGTCTTCTCCCCCACCGAATAGATGATACGTTCATAGAGATCAATCAATGTGATTTAAAAATGCACCATCAGACATTCGTCCGTACAAGTTGTTCAGGAATAGGACAAACCATAGGAACTCTCCCACCATAACCTATCGAGAATCATCCCTAGGATTAGTAGCAAGCAGCCCTTGCATCAAAGATCAAATGAAGATACTACTACCATGTATATAAGATATGGAAATTTCCCCCGAGGTCAGTGACAAGCGGCCTTTCATTGAACATCATTCCACGTCTTCACTTTCGAATGCATATAAGTTCGAGGTGATTTTCGAATAAGAATCACTCAAATCCGACCCTGATTCTTCTAACCAATCATAGATAAAGAGATGTTAGGTAATCGGGAATTATTCTTTGATTGATTGATTTCTTTTTATCAAAATATCTTCTGAAGGTGTATATATATATATATATATATATATATCTTTACTTTCTGGTATATACGGAATCATTAAACCTCTCTTATCAAATCCATTGATTACTTGAAACCTTTTTAAATTCCAAATCATTTCATTCTTTACTTAGGAAAATATTTCCAAAGCATTTATTTAAATCTTAACAAAGATTTCCAAATCATAACCTTTAAAACGGGTCAAGAACAATGTTATTTAAGATATCATTTACTATAAACCCAAACCAATTAGTTGTTAGTATAAGAATTAAATTAGTTCCAAATCATTTTCATAAGTCATATTAGAAAACATTATTGGGTTAAAAAGGGTCAATAGAAATTATTCTAATTCTACTCAACATTAATTTCCATATTCAACCTTTACTATCTACCGAATAACGGTGAAATCACATTTTAAATTCACACGGATAGTATGGGTTCCATCTTCGGAATTTAATACCAAGTATAAGAAGTATGCAATCCAAATTATTCAGATTTGGAAAATTATATCTTTTATACTTGAGAAATTTGATCCGAATAAATCAAATTTACTAACCCCTCCGTCGGGCCAGTCCGAATAGCTAGGGAGAGCAGGCAACTCATTTCCCAAACCCAAGCCTAGAAACTATCTCTCTATCACCCATAAGGTGGTCAAGTTATTTGAGCGACTCTAAATCATTTAACGTACTTAATTAACTTTTAATTTTTTTAGAGCATCCTGGTTTCCCTTTGATTTTTTCCATTCCTCGGTCGGATTTTCTACGACACTCACAAATGGAACAATGCACTGGTCGTTTTTTCGCATACTCATTTTTAGAACTCTTAATCATCTTTAAATTACTTATTTATTTATTTGAATAGGTCCACAAAAGATTCGGAAAAGAATAATTTAGTTAAAACCATAATTTGCCAAAGTCATTAAAAAGTGCTGCAAATAGTGTTTTAAAAGCTTATTTGATATAAACAACTTTTCAATTATTTAGAAATCCATTTTATAACTCAAATATCTTTTGAAACATTTTAAAAGATTTATAGGATTTATTTTATATTTTTAAAGAATTAAAAATATCCATTTTAAAACATTTACTACTTTGGTCTTCGAACTGCCAAAGAGCGATTTTATTTAAAATTTGATTTGCTCATAATTTAAAATCTACTGAAAGAAATCTCAATTTTCTTTCTTAGTTTGAAAACTATGATTATAAGAGTTCAAAAAATTCTTATTTCAAAGCGACTCCGAATCCATCTTATAAATGGATTTAACTATTAAGACGTGAAATTGCGAAATGCCATTGCGTAACGCGTCTATTTTTGACTAAATTTTCAATATTTATTTAAACTTTACCAAAACACTTTTAAATTATTACTAAACATTTCTAAACCATATAAAACTATTTTTATGCAGTTTAAACATTCCATATACACCATTTCATCAATAAAAGGAAAGTGATTTCCTTTGTGATTTTTGACATGTATTAAATGTGACTAGTTAATACAACCAAACATGATTATCAAAGCATGCTAAACATCCATTGAAAAAATTATATCATCATTCAAAAATATAATATAAGAGTTTCTCACCTTCATTTTTCCTTGAGCTAATTTAAAATTGGTCGTAGCTTCGCTATCACAGAATAAAATTCCACGAAATCGAGCTCAAGTGCCTTGGATGGGCTTGGCCTAGCTAGAGAAATCATGGCCTATGGTGGAGGGTTCAGTTAAGGATGGAGGACGGTAGTGGTAGCAGATTTATATGGTGGAAAGGAGGAGTTTTGAAGTTATTTTCAAGCATTTTTCTGCTATATGTATAATAGACTAATTTAATTTCTTTTTCAGATATTTTTCTCCATAATTTTGCTAAATTGAAAGGGACGGCGGATTAAGGATCTTAAGGCTAATTTAATACTAGAGGGGGGTGAATAGTATTTAATGGATTCTAAGACTTATATGGACTAATTTAAAAATTATGATATAAACAAATGCAAAACGTAATCACAGAATAGTCACAGAATCAAACATAAATGAGTAAAAAGAAATAAAGGGAAAGAACACACCAGATTTTATACCGATTCGGAGTTACCATACATCCAGTCCTGTACCAAGGCAAACCACCTCATGCAGATTTTTATTATACCAATGTCGAGATTACAGTCCTCAATTTATAATGGCCTTGAGGTACCCTCCTGTCTCACGAGTCTGGGGCAAACTCTATTGATTTACGAGACTCAAGATCACCCAATTGATTTCTAGGCACAACCACGCCTTACAGAGAGACTCGATAAACTTTTGATTACAAATTGATCCTATAACTCTGAATAGCACTTTGATCTTCGAGAGAGGGCAGAGAATCAAACAAGAATGAGATTCTAATTTGATTCAATTGAGAATTTGGCAGAATTTTGGCATGATCTTATAAATATGAAAATTTTAGAGTATGTATTTGTGGAGAAGAAGAAGTGAAGAAAATAAGAAATTAGTTAGTTAAAAAATTCATTTGTGAAGGCTATTTATAAAGCACCAATAGTCATAACCATTCGTGAAGAGATTTAAACGAATAGACACTTCTTTTGAAAATTAAAACTTTTGAATTCAACGGCCACCATTTCGACATGGGGTATCCCGTGATGTCGACATCCCTAGTTAAAAAACAATGTAAAATTTGTTTTGAAAATGAAGTTTAATACAACAATTTATTTTAAAACAAAAACAAATAATATTTTAAGACTAAAACATCTTTTTGAAAATCATTTGAAAAGGATAATTTTAAGGCTAAAATATTTTGAAAAGCAGTTTTGAAAATCATTTTGAAAAACCATTTTGAATTAGTTTTGCAAGCTTTTTTCTGCAGAATATCTCATCACATCAAGACTCGAGAATTTGTACAAAACCAGGATGTTCGTGGGTTTGTAAGCCACTTGACGTAGGTTTGTAAGCTACTTGTCGTGGGTTTGTAAGCCACTAAGAAGGTAGAAATGGGTTCCATTCCAAATGAAATTCGGAATGAAGATTTCCATGCTATTATGAAGTTTTAACAAAAACTAGACACATATCTTGAATTCTTGGTCTTTATACTCTAGAGTCTTCAATGTTGAGTCTTGAGTCTTTATACTGATTAGTCTTCAGTAATCAATAACTGCATATATATATATATATATATATATATATATATATATCTTGGATATACATATCTATCTAGCCAACAGTGTTAGTATATATTTTATGATAATATATGTTAAAAAGGTTGTTGTCATCAAAACCAACATCTCAGTTCCTAACAATCTCTCCCTTTTTAATGATGACAACCTGTATTTATAAAATATACTTACCATACCATAACTCCCCCTTACTCCATGACTCCCCCTTACTTCAATCATAACTCTACCTTACTCCAAGCCAACTACTATTTTACAACTTCTCCCCCTTTGTCATCAACAAAAACTTCTAAAAATATTCCTTAAACTTGATATAAGATAATCAACCATAATAAAATAGAGTAATCCATATATAAGTGTAATAAGTGCTAAGTGTGATCATAAGTGTAATCCAAAATGTAAATCAATCATCTGCCAATCATATATACAGTAATTATTCAATCATAACATATATACCAACCATACCAAATAAGTTAAGTCAATCAAGTTTAAAACATGCCAATCAAATCAAACAAATAACATACAGAATGACTACACATTCCTTGATACTTCCACCCATCCATCTTCTCTAAAGATAGGGTCTGCTTTGATGGCATCACATTCTTCTTTATCTTTGTCGAGAGTGACTGGTGGATTTCCTTCGAGATCGTCCTTATTAAGAGCCGAGATCATCAAACGAAGGGCGTCGAAATGTCTCTCCTGCTCCTTGATCATCTGCCTTTGACTTAATTCTAAGTGTCTTTGATTAAGAAGTATGAATGTAAGAATATTCTTGAAGGAAGTGAGAATTTCTTCAAGATTATCACTTAGATTCTTAATCGGAGAAGCCATAATTCAAGAAGTAGAAAGAACTATGAAAGGGAGTGATTAGAAATGAAGTTTGACAATTTATTCAGGAAGAAACAGGTATAAATAGGAGTAGAAAGTCATTTAAAATGAATAGACACAAGTTAATTACATGAAATTAAAACTTCAAAGAGTAACTATTTCTGTCCGTTGTATGTTGACATGGGGGGATGGTAGATGCTGACATGCCTATGCCTAAAGTGACAATTTGCTTTGTTTTGAAAATTATGAACAAATCTATTCAACTAAAATTTTTATAATATAAAAAAAAGCAATTACAGAGACAAGTGAAGTTGAATAATAGAAAATGAAAGATTTCATTAATGATTCTAGTCAATGTTACATAAGATAATATAATATTAACTAAAATAAAGAAAATACAAAGAACTAAGATAACATGAAATAAAACTAATTAGATGAAGATGAATAAGATGTTAGTCCAAGCTTTCTACTAATTTTCTCGAAGAACTTGTTGATTTTAGTGGAAATCTTGTCCTTCATAAAAACCACGATTCAAATTCGCATAAAACATCTTAACGGGATTTGGATAACATACAAAATCATTTTGTTTGTTATCTACTAAACAAAAAATGGAATATTGTTGAAAAAGATTTTCAATTTCATAAGAAGGAAAATCTTCAAAAATTGCAAATTTTCCCGTATGAATTTTACCAATATTTACATAGTTGATGTAAGCTTTGATAGCTTCTTAAAAAGAAAGTTTTTGACAGATTTTGGAAGCCTAATGGTGTTAGAAGTGCTTGAAGAGGCTATTGAAGAAGTTTGAGAGGAGTTGAAGATAATGAAGATAAATTTGAAATTTGAAATAAAAGTGAAAAGTGATGATAAAGGGAGTGAATTAAATAGAGATTCAATAGATATGTATTCTGGTCAAGAGGCATCTTCCATAGCATTGAAGTTGGTGAAAAGGTGGAGGGAAATTCAAAAGTTTGAATTCCAATTTTGAAATCAAATTATGAGGGGCATGTCGACATAGGGTATCCAGGTATGTCGACATGTGCCTATTGAATCAAATGACAAGTTTCTATTCCTAATTTCTAATAAATGTTTATTATATCCTATATTCTAATTATATAATTTCTGTGATAACATTAAACATAATAATACTTAAAATCATTAATAAATTAATATTTAAAATATTATTAAAATAATATTATTTTTGAATTTAAAATTCAAATCAAGGGATAAATTTGAAATTAAAATTCAAGGAATCTAAAAGAATCAAGCAAACAAACAAGCTTCCATTCAAACAAGTAAAATTAAAAATAATATAAATGCGTATCTATTTTTAGATCTATGCTCCTATCGTCATCTGATTCATGAATAACAGTGAAACACAAATTTGAATTATCCATCTTCTTTTCATCGTCACTAGATGATGAGTTTGAGTCACCAAGAGTTGTCGTATATGCTTTCTTTCTTTTCCTTGATGAATCATTGTTTGAAGGGAACAACTGTTTATCTGGATACGGACAATCTTTCCTATAATGTCGAATTTATTGCAATTGTAGCATCTATCGTTGTTGACGTTCTTCGTATTATTTATGGAATTCCTTTGATCATTTCTTTTGTAATTATTTATTTTTCTATATTTTAGGAATTTTCGAAAGTTTCTTGTCATGAAAGCAATCTCCTCATCACTGTCTAGTTTTGAATTTTCAGTTGTTGCATTGAATGCTAATGACTTCTTTTCTGTAGTCTTGTTTTCTCTTCTTCCGTGCTGTTGAACTTCATAAGACATCATATTCCCAATTAATTCTTCAATTTTCATTAGACTGGTATCATTTGCTTTTTCGATTGCAAGTGTCTTTTGATCCCATTCTAGAGTGAGTGAATTTAGAATTTTTCTGACTTGGTCTTCCTCCGAAAAGCTTTTTCCCATTACAATTAGTGAATGAACAATATCTTGAAATCGACAATACATGTCGGAAATGGAATCATTTTCATGCATTTTAAACAATTGAAACTGATTAGTTAATATGGATATTTTAGTCTGTTTAACTTTCTTGTTCCTTCATGAGTAAATTGTAAAGTTTTTCAGATTCCAAATGCAGACTTACAAACAGACACTCTATTAAACTCATTCCTACATAGTGAACAAATTAATTTATTCATGGCCTTTGAGTTATTTTGTGCAATACCCTTTTGCTTAGCAGTCCACTCGATGAAATTGGTAGTTGGTTCAACATACTCAGTTTGTGTGATATTCCTAGTGTCTAATCCTACTGATTGTAAATAAATGTTCATTCTACAAGCCCGCATAATTACTGCCATTGAAAAATGGTGGTCGTCTGACAATAGACTGACCTTATACAAATGAACTAGTGTTAGGGATAACAAAACTAGTGTCAGAGTTGACATTACCAGTGTTGGTAGCCATTAAAACAATTTTCAAGTTTCAGATTATGAGAATTATGAAAACCTTGCTCTGATACTAATTGAAAGGGACATCGGATTAAGGATTTAAGACTAATTAACACTAGTCGGGGGGTGAATAGTGTTTAATGTATTCTAAGACTTATATGGACTAATTTAAAAATTATGATATAAACAAATGCAAAAATTAATCACAGAAAAATCACAGAATCAAACACAGATGCAGAAAGTAAATAAAAAGCAGTAAAGGGAAAGAACACACCGGATTTTATACCTGTTTAGAGTTACCCTACATCCAGTCTTGTACCAAGGCAAGCCACCTCATATAGATTTTTCTTATTCCAATGTTGAGATTACAATCCTCAATTTCTAAAGGCCTTGAGGTACCCTCCTGTCTCATGAGTCCGGGGCAAACTCTCTTGATTTACAGGACTCAAGATCACCCGATTGATTTCCAGGCATAACCACACCTAATAGAGAGACTCGATAAACTTTTGATTACAAATTGATCCTATAACTCTGAATAGCACTTTGATCTTCGAGAGAGGGCTGAAAATCAAACAAGAATGAGATTCTAATTTGATTCACTTGAGATTCGTCAGAATTTCGATATGATCTTATAAATATGAAAATTTTAGAATATGGATTTGTGGAGAAGAAGAAGTGAAGAAAATAAGAATTTAGATAGTTAAAAAATTCGTTTGTGAAGGCTATTTATAAAGCACCAACGGTCACAACCATTCGTGAATAGATTTAACGAATGGACACTTTTTTTGAAAATTGAAACCTTTGAATTCATCGGCCACCATGTCGACATGAGGCATCCCATGATGTCGACATCCCTAGTTAAAAAACAATGTAAAATTAGTTTTAAACATGAAGTTTAGAACAAGAGCTTATTTTAAAAAAAAAACAAATAATATTTTAAGGCTAAAACATCTTTTTGAAAATCATTTGAGAAAGATAACTTTAAGGCTAAAATATTTTGAAAAAAAACAGTTTTGAAAATCATTTAAAAAAACCATTTTGAATTAGTTTTGCAAGCTTCTTCCTGCAGAATATCTCATCGCATCAGAACACAAGAACTTGCACAAAACCAGGATGTTCATGAGTTTGTAAGCCACTTGTCGTAAGTTTGTAAGCTACTTGTCGTGGATTTGTAAGCCACTAAGAAGGTAGAAATGGGTTCCATCCCAAATAAAATTCAGACTGAAGATTTCCATGCTATTATGAAGTTTAAACAAAACTAGACACGTACCTTGAAATCTTGAACTTGATACTCTAGAGTCTTCAATCTCGAGTCTTGAGTCTTTATATTGATCGGTCTTCAGTAATCAATACCTGCATATATATATATATATATATATATATATATATATATATATATATATATATATATATATATATATCCTACATATACATATCATCTAGCCAACGGTGTTAGTATAAATTTAATAATAAGATAAGTTAAAAAGGTTGTCATCAAAACTAACATCTCAGTTCCTAACAAACATGAGAAGCCGTTGATTAGCTTGAGAATGTGGAGAAGAAAGTGAAGAAAATTATGTGAAAAAATATGAAGAAGAGATTAGGTAATTATTGGATTTTAAAAAACCAAAATACATAATATGGACGGACATCATTACCCTCAACCATCCCCTCCTAGCCTTCCTAAGGTGCACGATAGCCTACCCCCTTCTATGTGATGGATAATGTGGAGGTAATGGTGGTGATGATGGTGATGTAAGGTAGATTTGATGTGAGAAGATGTTTGCTTTTTAAACTTATAAATATCTTAGATATTTTTCAAATTTTGCCATTTGTAAATATATTTCTACTTTTATATCATTTTTATATGTATATGCTAATATATTTGTGTGCATTCCGCAAAGGTATACAAGTTATATAAACAACGTTATATAACTTATATACGTCAAACCGTTACGAAATGTAAATTCCGATCTCTGATCATATTTTCATTTATTAGTTAACGTACATATATTTGTAAACAACATTTGCAAACTATTTTATTATCATTTTAGATGAATAAAAATAGTCATATTTGAATTATAAAACCATATAAATAAATACAAAACAAATATTTACAAAAATCGCTATTATATCGGTAAAGCGATACGAATTTTCTTATATTTTCAAATCAAGTATATATCTTCATAAAATTATTACAAATTATTTATTACCACTTTATAACTATTTAAAATTAATTATCATCATTTTAAAACAATTATTTAATTAATTATAATAATTATTAATTTATTAAATCTCAATTTAAATTCATAAATCTATACTTAAATATAAGGGTATTACTGATGATGTCATAAATATATTTTCTTTTTAAAAAATAATATAATTAATTTTATTTCATATTCCTATTTTAGTAAATAATAAGTGTATGTATCCAGCTCCGTGCGTGACATTTGATAATTATAGAGCTGTTTATCGATAGAACAGTTTTCGGCCATTTTATCGATATTTTTCCAAAGTAAATATTTTTATCAATATTTCTTAAAAATAGGTTCGTTATTGTCATTTATTTCATAATACTTGACTATTGGTTTTTAAAATAATCCATATTTGAATATTTAAAATAAATTAGATATACTTAAAGTGATCAAAATTCGGGTCGTTACACATAGAGTCAATACTTTTAATATTATAATTAAACAACCGAGGATTATTTATTCTTGATATTGACAAGAAACTCACAGTTTCTCTTTAATGCACAAGAATACTAATACCTATGAGACATTCTAATGTATTTATGTTCATTTAGGTTCGGTCAATCTTATTTTATCCCTTGCAATCAGTTTTATCAATGGATCATATCCAATATCATTTTATACCAATAAATGTTTATTAAATTTTGTTTGCTACAAAGCTAGTATTTCTTGAAACAACTGTTCTTTCTCGGTGCTACAGAACGACGACTCATAAGCATTTTGTGAATTGCGTTATATAAAGCTAATTTTGCATTAGTTCATGATATATTTATGTCCAGAACATAAATTAGTCATCTAATGACTATCGTTTCCAAAAATTTCTTATGTCGATTCATACATGGTCCTTTATGTACAATCATTATGTGTAGTCTTTCGACCTGTATAACCTGTCAACTCCTTATCCTAGGATATATAAGGGTTTCTTATAAATCTTATCTCCTATAATTTTATAAATTTTTTCTTTGGAAGATATTGATTTTAACCTTGTGTACAACTCTAAGTACACACATTATAGAAATAAATTACTTTACTTATCATTAGTTGTGTTTTGTCCAACGAAGTTCGGTTACTCCTTATCAATACATCATTATATATTACAGAAAGGAGTGACCTTTGAGGATAAATCTCTATTCATATTACGTACATTTGAAACTCTTTCTAACAGACTCATCCATGTGATCTAATTGAATTATTTCTATCGCATGTTATTTTATTTACTATCGTTTTATATTCTATGAGCTTATCACTGATTTATACGTGCATATCAAATACACATGTCCATGTCTATTCATCAATGAATATGACAAATTATATGGAACTGTTTTAGTATTAATAGACTTAAGATTGCATACATCTATATGTATCAATTCGAAGAGTTCATCAACTCTTATGACGCTCCCACTAAATGAGTGCACAGCCTTAATTTTTTGAGATATAGTTTTAACCAGCATCATATGATTCATAATCATATAATAAAAATTATTTCTCAAAACTATGGCTTAATCTATGATTCCAAAAATAATTGTAAATAGTTTTAAATACTACGTTATTTTCCAATGCATCACTTTCGTTATGAAAACAAATAACACGTTATAGTTTTATTTCATAGCAAATATTCATAATATTCACATTGAAATATAACTATGCCTATTTTTAATGCATGATTCATACCTAACATGTCATGCATGATCCATACACCATCATACATGATCCCTTATGTACATTCATCACTTTCGGTAATTTTCCAAAATTCTCTTGGGACGATTCATATATGATCCCTTTTATACGATCTTTACATGCAGTCTTTCGAATTGTATAATCTATCAAGTTCCTAGCCTAGGATATATGGGGGTTTCTTATAAACTCTTATCTCATATAATTTTATAAACTACTCTTTGGATGGTATTAATTTTAACATTGTGTACTACTCTTAAGTACACGTCTTATAGAAAGAATTTACTCTACTCATTATGAATTGTGTTTCGTCCAACAAAGTTCGATTACTTCTTATCAATACATCATTATGTATTATAGGAAGGAGTGACCTTTAAGACTGAAATCTTTATTCATATTAGGTACATATGAAACGCTTTCCAATATGCTCACCCATCCGATCTAATCGAATCATTTCTATCATATGTTATTTTATTTACTTTCATTTTATATTCTATGAACTTATCATTGACCTGTACAAGAGTGTAAAATGCACATGTCCATGTCTGTAATAAATCAACGACGAATGTGATGAAGTATATTGAACCGTTTTCGTATTAATAGACTTATGATCGCATACATCTATATGTATCAATTCGAAAAGTTCATCAGCTCTTATGACTCTCCCACTAAATGAGTGCACAACCATAATTGTTTGAGATATAACTAACTAGTATCATATGATTCATAATCATATAATAAAAATTATTTATTAAAACTACGGCTTAGTCTATGATTTCAAAAATAATTGTAAATAATTTTAGGTATTTTGGTATTTTCTAATGCATTACTTTCGTTGTGAAAACAAAACTTACATTATAGTTTTATTTCATAGCCAATATTCATATTATTCACATTGAAATATAATTGTCTAATTTTAGTCAACACCGAAAAATGTTCACTATTTCATAAATAATGTTCGGTGTGTTTTTGTAAAACAATTTTCGTAATTTAATGCAATTAATTATGCTATATGGCTTGCTCCTACTATTTCCACCATTACTATAAGAGCATACTGAATTTGAAGGTCCATCATTCTTAATATAAATTATTTGTTTTATATACCGCAACTAGTTTATAGCGGAGAGTTCTTTGATCAAATATCTTGAACTCAATGAAATAAATCTCGTAGAAAATAAATTTCTATATGAAAATACATTTCGGAATAGAAATCGTATTTCTTATTCCATTGTTAAGTATCAGTTATTATTATTACACATTTTCGATGTTATTTTATGAAGCAGAAGTGACTATTCACTCTCTTCATCCTAACTGTACCCTAAATCACATTTACTCTCGTACATACGTTTTTCTTTCTAAATGGTTAAACCATTCAAAAGAAATCCTTACTACAACACCATAATGAATTCTTTATAAAAGTACACTCGATCATCCTTAACATTTAAGGACATGAAATATATTGCCCTTGCGTAAATCGATCAAACTGACATTTCAGCAATTGAGTTTCTTAGATCTATCTTATAACTTTGGTCTAATTTTACCTTTAACACAATACAATCCTTATTGTAATCAATCAATATGAATACATGATCTCACAAGACGGTTTATTTTTTTGCTTCAAACGAACTAATTTCATCGATGTATAGTACATTATGGACTATGACCATTTACTATATAACATTTATATGTGATTTTATATGGATCAAATATCCATAGCTTTGTATTGCGTTTGAGTTCAAAACTCATTGTTTAGTAGTAGTTAAATCAGGTGCTTGCATGGATGTTGTAACGTTAATATGAAATAAACATTTATTAGTAAATATAAGGTATATTTATATTTATCAATGTTTAATTCAACTCATTTCTATATTTTAATTTTATAAACATTTATCAATCGTATTAAATGTACAAATTTATCAATGTAGATCGTTATAACATTATTAGCATATGTTCTTACAATGTTACAAATGTTTATCATTTCATTTTTCTAAGAAGTCTTCCACTAGTCATTTATGTTTCACCAAACCCTAAATCGAAACAAAGAAGTCTTCAGACTTCACTAGTGGCCTTTAGGACTCGTGTGCCTTGGGATTCTGGCCATAGGGAAAGCTTAACAGATCATAGGCTCGTATATGATGGATAAGGCCTTATCGATTGTATTACATACAACTCCTAACCCGTGGTGCATTGTCCCAATCCTGCCTTTACCTTGGGGAAAGCTCAACAACTAAAGTGGGATTATTCATTCGGACCTATCATTTCATGACAACCAAAGTATAATGCATGTAGTTATCTTACCTCGTTTATTCAGTATATTAACAGCACTACACATAACATCTCTAGCTTAAGGAAAGCTCAACAACTAAAGAGTATAAGTAATATATTAATATATAAATAATAGAGGACAACTTTATATTAAGATTCATAATATTCAATATATTATATCAAGTGATATCGACTTATGGAATAATGTATTTCGTATGAAACACCCTCGCTTCAAGTATCGTAGACATCAAAAATCACGATATATGTATATATATGTATGTATTTACTCCTTAAATATTTTTAGGGTCTCTTTAATGCCCACCTTTAATTTATACATTATGTTACATAAGTTTTATTCTAATATAACTTTTATATTTCACATTACTTGTATAATATCATTATATATAATATTATATTAATTAAATCTTATTTAATTAATTTATATATTATCATAATCTTACATCTATATTAAATATTTATTATATACTATAACCTTTACTGTATAACATAATATATCATATATGTGTGTGTGTGTATTATTTAATTAAACAATTTTAATTAAATTTATATAAATTTCCAAATTCTTTTATATACATACAAATATACTTATATTATTTTAATAATTTAAAGAAAACATAACATACATTGTTATATATAATACACAAATATATATTCTTCATTAATTAATAAATTTTATTTATTTACTTTATTAATCTTATCAATAAATTTAAATTTTCAAAATTAACTTGCATTATATTTCAAACATTTATGAAAATTTTATTATATTATAACATTTATAATATATGTATATCTTATTTTAAATTAAGATTTTAAATTTAAATCTTGTATTTTAAATTTCCAAATAATTTTAAAATTAGCGCAAGGCGCCTTTATTCTATTACGGACAACCTTATAGGCTTACCTCATCATCTAGGGCCAGGTTGACAACCAGCTATGGTAATGTATTTGAATACCCAAACCCAACCTTAGACACTACTTTTCTAGGCACCCTACTATATGGGTAGGCTTTAATTAATTAGCACTAACATGATTAATTTGGATCGCATATGTTATTTAGCACTTATGCTAATGTTGGATCCAGGCCAGCCCATAGTGGAAATTATGGTTGAATTTTAAACAATTTACCATATTAGATCTTTATTTGCACCTATGAACTCCAATTTATTTAGAATATTTCTATTTTTTTAAATAATTTTTTTTGAAAGTTGTAAAATAGTTTTACTACTTTAATTAATGTTTATAATATATATACGCATATCATATACACGATATGTTCATGGGTGTATGTGTAGTATATAAATCCATGTAAGGTATAACATGCTCATGTATAGATGTTGGAATTTACACTGCAATGGTAACGTTAGCTCATCTAATATACAAATATAATATCCAAATGTATATTTATATACTTATATATATATATATATATATATATCACAAATACATATATATATATATATAAGCTATAATTTTATTTAATTAATTTTGTATTAATTTATATATATATGTGTATATATATATCTATAAATATAAGAATAAAATATTAACATTATATATAACTATATGAGCAAATTTAATCCATTTATAAATTATATTAAATTAATTTTTTTGCTTTAAAATATAGAAAACGCTATTTGTGTAAATATAAATTGTCTAAACATATATATATATATACACTAAATATTTATGTAAAAGTATAAATAAGATAATATTAAATATATATATTAATATTTTAAAATATAAAAATATATGTTTTAAATACTCATGCATACCAGGTCATGCGCACGACGTAGATACTAAATGTCTTTTATAAATATAAAAATGCATTTTAAAACAACTATCCATACGGATATTATTTAAAAGTAATAAAATAATTATTTTGGAAAAGTTTAAATTTTATATTTTAGTAAAATTCTAAATGATATTTTGTAATTGTAAATGTTTAATATATAATTTTATGATTTAATACTAATTTTAACACCTATTTTTACTTTCGGATATTAAAATTATTTTAAATTATTTAAAAAATATTTTTTTTAGTTTTTAGTTTTTTGAGAACTTACTAAGTGTTAAATTAATTTTATAAAATATGAAACATAATTTATATGACGAATATATATTATCATAATCAATTTTCATAATTAACTGATTTAAATAGTATTTAAATAATAATATATACATGAAAAATAAATTTTTATTTAGGCCGTAATTATTATAATACGAAACTTCATATATATATTTTTATAACCATACATGTGGAAATATGATGTAGTATTAAAATTTATAAATAGTGCATATATTTAAATTTTCAATATTAAATTATTTAGACATTAAAAAGTTGTTTTTTATTTTATATCTTACTGGCAATAGGTATATACAGAAAAAATATTTATTTTTCAAATATTAAGGAATATGTAAACATACAACCAATCTGATTGTGATGATATACTTATATTTTGGAATCATACCCTAACTAATAATATATATAAAAATATAAACATTATATGATAATATTAATATTAAAATTAGATTAGAAATGTACCTTATGTCCAATTCCTATACTTACATCTTGAAACAATGAGTTTTCTCCTCGAATTGATTTCCAATCCATCAGATTGCTAATCCTTGAACTACTGATCACCAGTTAACGAATGGAACTACATTTGATTTAATTTAACTCGAATTGTTAGAGGAGGAGAAGAATATGGTTCAACCAGAAATAAGGTAAGATAGAGGCTTCAAAAGTCTAGAAAAAATGAGGGTTGAGATGCTTATATAGAGGAGAATTTAAAGACAAATTAGGATCTATATCATCCTTTATTTCTTATCCATTCTCTTCCATCATAGCCATCCAAATCATAACCATCCAACAAGTTATCATATGGTCTCATATAACCTGATTATAGCCAAATCTAACCATCCCCTATATGGGCCTCAAGCCCATTTAAAGCTCGAACAAAATATTTTACATTTAAATCTAATTTAAACGCTTTTCGATATCGTATATTGATTGATATATTTATAACTTTTATAAATAAATTTAGTAATACTTGTTCATCAAATCAAAATCAAATTTTATAATCAATATTTAATAAATATTCATTAATTAATTTAATTAATTAATTTAATTAGTTTGTAACAATTACTAATTAATTAAATCATTTGGTCAAATGAACATTCATCGTTTTCGGTTGTGTGACTCGTTGGGTGTAAATTTGGTCAGCAATTAATATCGAATTATTCGAATATTTGTGTTCGCACGTCACATAAGAGGTGGTGTGACATTTTGGCCAAATTTATCACTTACTTGGTTTTGGTAAAATCCAGTTTTATTTTGTTAAGCATTACCCGGTAGTGACTATTATTTACGCCAATTCTCTTCATCAAAACTATATCACTTTTGACTTATGGAATTTTGGAATAGTCAAAATTCCAATAATCCATATTCAACATTATAGTCCAAACACAAAGTCCTTGGTTCAATAATAAGAATTATTATTAACCGAAATGCTCTATCCAAAGACTTTGACCTTGATTTGACTTTAGTTGACTATGATACTAATCCCATATAACTGGGAAGACGAATCATCTCTTGAATAGTGTTTCACTTCTAATACTTCCACTCAACCCAACTATAGCCACTCGATGGATTTCGTGCCATGATTTGACTATAATCGAAGTGTAGTTTCATATTGAATGTAATAGTATTCTCAAGTCGAGAGAAATGTGTAAATCAGTCACATCGATATTTTCTATTTGACCTTAATTACAATAAATAGTAGAAAAATATCGAGTGAGTCATTCCATAGATATCCAATAGCTATCAGTACGTAACCCTTGGCGCCCAAAGTATTCATGAGAAATACACTTCCCAACATTTGGAGAGCATTTCGTACTCCAGTCTTAATAAATGTATGACATCCACTTTACATACATTTTGACTTGGAATATTTAAATTGGTATATTTATTTTCATCGTGATAAATCACTCATAATTATAACACTTTGTATCTACTATCACAAAAAATATCATTTATCGATTTTCTATTAAATATTGTTTGCACCAAAAATTGGCACAAACACTCAATAGAGATTTTGTAGAGGAATAAATGAAGAAAAATAAATGTAAACAAAGAGAATATAGCAGTAAAATAATAAGAAACAAGTTAATAACAGAGACACGGCAATTTATAGTGGTTCGGCATTGTTTGCCTACGTCCACCTTGAAGAGATAGCTTTATTAATCACTTTGTAAACTGAATACAAGAAGGATCGGATGAAAATCCTTAGTCATAAAAGAATACAAAGCAACAAGCAACGTTAACATCCCCAAAATAAACAATCAAATATGTATTTATAGAGGCAGACGGTGATATATCTTCCTGAAAATTTGGCAGAAGGCTCTCTAGATCTATAGAGGCCCAAGAGAGATCGCATGGCTAAATCCCAAGGAATAGGCATCGAGGCTAATCCTCATAGTTGTAAATTTAGGATCTAAGATCCCTAAAGGATCTTCTCCATGCTGTATTATTCTTGGCCTCCAAGTTTCATGTCAATTGGATTTGTAAATGTCGAGTTATTGATCTATCATTGATGCAATGTGTTATGTAATTTGATTCTGGCCGATTCCTTCAAAAGGAAGAGGGATGATCCCACTTTCTTATGCTTTTTGGGGTGTGATCCTTTGGATGGACTCCCTAGGGTACCCTCTTCTTGTTCCAAAAGTTTCATATGTATTTGAAATTTGAATTTTGAGATATTGATCGTTTTCCATTGAGTTACTCTTGTTTAGATGAAGTAATCTGATCCCTTTGGTAGAGAAGGATCATACCCGATCCTTTTTCTAGATTAGACTATATTCCATATTTAGAACATTCTATATAGCGTATCTCTCAATTCCATTCGATTAAGGCTTCACATTATCATCTGTACTTGATTTCTAGAACCCATAGTCATAACTTTGGGTTTCGGGCCTTGATGACAGCTGGGTCTAACTTGTCCAGTTAGTTCGTGTGTAGCCGAGTGAAAATGTCGGATAACACTTTCCCCCAAAAGCACGCCTTGTGTCGAACATGACATACTTTGAATTGAATTAAGTTAGAGTCGTTGGAAAGAAATCCATCCAATTTTTTGAATAGTCGATATCCTCCCATTGAGCTATTTTCCCGAAGTGTCGTATCTCTCTTTGATCGTCGTGACGCTTAGTCGATTTCCAATAGTATAAATCCAAGATTGTATTCCATCAGTTGTTATCTGTGCCCAGTTCTACGGGGCTAGTAAACTTTGGCTATCTGATTCATTTTCATCTTTGAAATCTTCAGGTGAGAAATCAATTTCTATCGATTTAAAAAATTGAATTTTTAGAAAATACACGTGCACGTTCAGGTACACGTCTTTGTCGTTGGCTCTCGGATGCATTTTCACGCTCACGAATCGTCATCAATTTTTGTTGAATTGGATACAATTTCATTGCATTTATATTTATTTATTTATTATATATATATATTTCAAAATAGTATCGGAATTCCTATTGCCAATCCCTTTCCCTCCTATCTTTTTTTTATATTTATAGGATTCAGATGGATCCCCCTTGGGTAGGAATTGTACCCGATCCCTTTCAATGATGGGGACATCATATTTTTTGCTTCATGGCTGTTTGAAAGTGGACCGGTCCCTTAGGCTTGTATATAAGCCAATAGTTTTACTCTCCGTCCCTCACTTGTTCACTTTATTCAATTTCATATCCGAACCCTCCTTCTCATTTTGCCTTACTTCAGAAATTAGTGAAGCCGAACCCTTTCCCTTTTCTTCCTTCTTCAATTAACGAGCAACAAAAAATCCACAACTCCTAGCTGCGAACCCTATCCACTCAAGTTTCATCGCCTCTACTTGTCCAGTCTCATTGCTCTACCTCAAACTAAGCCAAATCCTACTTTGAATTTCCCTTTATAGTTGACTCCTTTAATTGCTGACTAGGTAGTTCTTGATTTTATCATACAAGTAGAATTATGTGGCGAGGTGACATGGATTCATGTGCATTTGTGAGTATGAGGTTAGTATTCGATGGTGACATACGATGGATAGGTTGGTTGTAAATTGTGGAAGATGGATCGACGCAATGGCTATGAGAGGAATCAGTCGTGGTTAGGTGTATAAAGGGATCGGTCATGTACCAATGTGTAGGCATCGGTTCATAAATGGGATGGAGGGATTGGTGATGGAGTGTTTGGCTAAGGGATTGGTTGCTGATGTTTTGGAGTAAGGTGGGATCGTTTGTGTTGGCTTTGTGAGAGGGATCAGCTATATTGAGATTAAAGATCGGGCTACGGGGAATTAGCTGATTTTAGGCTTTTGAATCGAGCTTGAACACTTGAGCAAACCAATCCACATAAACTTGTGTGAATGACCAGAACCAATTCTGTCTTAATAAACTTGAACTTATGACTATAACGGACAATAGGAATTGCATATCCAACTTTGAATTTGAAATTGAATGACTAAGTTTCTGGTACTTGAATATGAACTAAAATCCAACATATAAACCTGAATAATGAACTTCGCACTCTGATATGTTGATAGTCGATCCCAAAGCTACTATAGTCGATCTACGTAAACATCAATTGAGAAGGTTAGCAATGATGGTCACTTCGGTCAGAATCCAAAGTCTCATCACTACCTTTTGCTTCTAATTCTAAATTGTTTATCTCTGCACTGCACAACACTTCATCAAACTAGTTTACACTTAGCATGAAGTGACAGGTTGATTTCTCTAATCCTGATTATCTACTAAGTTTATTTAATATGGACCCCAAACATTCAAGGTGTTTAGCAGCAATGTTTTCCAATCAAGCTTCATAGCATAACAGTCCAGGTGTCGAATCGCGCTCCATGACGGTATCTGATAGAATTTCTTTCGAAAACCTGGCTAAATAACTGGAGAGTCTTGGTTCATTGGTTGACCTTTTCTCCAACATTCCCATCCTTCTTGTGGAAGGGACAGATCTTGGTCCTGATACTTTAGAAGGTGTTGTACTTCTAGATGACCAAATAGACTCCCAAGCTTCCATAATTGGTGAAGCCGCTCTCCGTAGGCTGTGCTCAAAACATGGGATCCCATTTGGAGATTTTCTAGTCCTTTTAGGAACTGATATGTCCTACTTGCCTCCATAGGGGTATACAGCTTGAAAATATATATGCTGGGATAGATGTGCACCGCCTTTCACTCACTTATATGAGAGATGCTACATTATCTGGGTATAGCTCCTGCTCAGCTGCATCCGAACAACAACGCTTTCCTTCGTGGTACCTTCTTGTTATTTATGGATGTTATGTTCCATCTGCCATCTCCTGAAGACATTCATTGGAACAAGCTCAGTGTCTTTAAGCACGAATGGTTCAACGTTCGTTGTTTGCCCAGCTTCGCGAGGCGATGGTTGGAAGGACATAAGTGTTACCATCAACTTATTTTTAAATTATTTAGCCCAAGTCATACCCTGAGCTAACAAATACTTTAAAATTTTACAGATGTCCATCCATGACATGAAGGGGAATAATTATTTAAGGGTTGTCTCTACGATCCACGCTACCCCGATCAAAGACATGGACATTAGATCACTCGTAACTGATGAGTGGTTATCTCTTTTCCGGTTGCTGGAAGAGGGTCAAAGCATCGGACTTCCAGGACCATGAAGGAACATTGTTAAACAAGAAGGTGGCACTGATAGTCCTGTGGTACCCTCATTCGAGGAGGCTCGGAACAATACCGAAGAAGGCAAATTCAGAGGTAATGACACCAATGAACCTGGTATTGATGATGTAGGTTCGGACAATGTGCCTGTGGTTGAATAATAACAAGGCATGCGATCTCATGCACTGACAAGGAAAGGAAAACATATCACTTAAAAACTTCAGAGGGGAATAACTGCTAACAAGCCCAAGTTCCCTATCACCTCTGTTGAAGATAAGTCTTCCACCCAGCCTTTAAAGAGTTCAATGGAAGGATTTTCATGTCTCCCAATCCTCAATGACATCATGACCTTTGAATTTCCCAATTTAAACATCGGGGGGCTTAATTCTCCTACCTGGATTGGTGATGACATTCCTCCTACCATCAAAGGGGAAATCACTCCTGTGAGCAAAGCCACAGTAGCTGGTCCGTCGGAGAGACACTAGGACACTCACAATCACTCGCACTTCACGGCATAATTTTTGTCTATCTTTTATTTGATTGTCCCTTATAGGATTTTTTTGGTTTACAAGTGCTATGTCTCATTCCTGTGCATTTGAACACCAGAGGGATTCGTCAACCGACTATGGATCTAGTCGTGGTACGGATTCAGGTAGGCATCGAGAAAGGAGTGATAGCTGGGAAAGAAGAAATCACTCATAGGATTCTTTACCCTCTAAGCACAAGTTAAAATCTCAGTCCTCTCATCGCCAAGATTCTCAGCCCAATCCTTCTGCATGTAGCTGCGATCAGACCTCTTCTCATGTTCCCCCAATTGATGTGCCACCTGAGCATCATTCGGGTTCATCTAGCTCTCGACAGCCTCGTAACCGCCGATCGAACAAACGTCTTATTGTTACATCTGAGCCGTCTTTAACTACTATAGTTCCTGAGGCTTCTACAGCTAAATGGTTGGCCGAGATTGGGATCAAATTTGCAAAAATCTACTTTGATGGACTAAAGTTTCTTCCTCCCATCCATAGGATTTCAAAAAATATCAAAGCGAGTTTGCGTCAATGATGCTTTTGTGTATCATGAAACACTCCAACATTTAGCTGAAAAAATTACTGAGGTGTATTTTGAAAGGAAATACAAAATCGATTTCCTTAATTTGAAGTCAATCCACGATAATGATACACTTAAACATCAAGACGATGAGATTACAGTTTGACTATAAAGTTAACCGCGGGTAGATAAAAGTGCTAAAGAAAAATCTAAAGTGGTTAATCATCTGAAAATGGCTGACAAGAAGGAACTAGACACTGTTATTCAGTGCAGTGGTGCACTTGCTATAGAGAAAGACGCTCTGGCCTTTCGCCTTAAAGAGCTCGAAGAACTGCTCCAAAAAGAGAAGGGTGATAAATATATCGCTCAGATGGAATCCTAAAAGTATTGTGAAGAGGTCACAGAGGCTCATGAGCTGAAAATTAAACTTGATAAAGATCTTGATCGGATTGGGGCCCTCAAAGAAGAGGTGAGGGAAGCTGGTCCTCAAGAGGTCAGAAGGCAAATTGAGGCCCAATTGGAGGAAGCGAGAGAGGAAGGAAGGAATGAGATCGAGGACATATTTGATCCTTTAATCTTTGAGTACAATGCCAACGTCCTTATCCACCATGACTCAAGCTTTCTAGGAAACAACTACCTCGAATCGCTTGGCAAGACTTGGGAATATATCATCGATATGCTGAAGAGGACTCTCGGCGAAGACGATATTGATGAGCAGAAACCGGTATAAGAAATTCTACATGGATCTGAACCATTAGATCTCGCCACTGCAAGGCTGAGATACTTTGACATTTTAGCACCATTTGAAAAAGGACAAGACATTACCGAGCTTCAGGGTCTGATCCCAAAGATTCCTCTTTACTTCAACCATTAGACACATCGATTTCTCATGGCCTAGGACAAGACCCAAGCTATAATCCGGATAGACCCGATTATAAATCAAATGTATTGACTCCTATTCAAGATGGGAGCACTACGGAAACAACCGAAAGTCGGAGATGCAAGTATCCCACTCTATTCTGCATTACTCAGGAGGTTTCCTTCTTTATACCCGGTAATTTTGTTATTTTATGCTTGTTTTCACAAATTTGCAGGTCTCTCGGCTCCCAGTTAGACTTCGAGAAGAGTGCCACTGTGTAGCAACAACCGACACTTACAGACATTCCAATGGCTAATGACATTCCAAGCTCGGATGCTCAAGTAATTAGAGCTCTTTTTGATGAAAGGGCCGATGATCGGCCGCTGCACGATGAATCTGATAATGTTATGATTACAAGTGCCTCCGAACACACCACTAAGCTCATCTTGAAGGAGCACGTCGAGAAGGAGGAGTTATTGAAAAGTAAAGCCAAAATTGAGCCTGTTGATGTTTACGTCAATGATCCAAACCTCATCCCACTACAAGTCTTTCACCTAGTGGGTTGATTCTCGAAGGACTCCTAACATCCGAAAGCTCTCCTGCTAAATGTGGTAAAGGAAGTGGTAAGGGATCAAGGAGAGGAACAACCAGAGGCTCGAGTGGGTCCACTCCTAAGAAACTCAAGAAGGAGAAGAAACATAAGAAGTAACCGTCATGTTGATTTAGGTTGTATAGAGCTCATGTACCTATTTTTCTTTTTTATTACTCATGTTTGTGTGGGCACGAACCTCGATAAACTTTACTACGATTTCCAAGTTTAATGTGTAAATAATTTTTTTTGTTTTATGTTGAACCCTTATATGAATTTTTTTTGAGTAGTCGAGCTATTACTTTCTATTCAATGTACGTGTAATTTGTTGCTTATTGATTTGGATGATAATCCGTTAATCTTACTCGAGGCTTCCATGTGGTTATGGCCTAAAGTTGTACCAAACACTGGGCTCGAGCCCTAGTGCTACGGTGTCGAATTCAGCGGCTTAAGTGATTATAATCCTTCTCACGGTCTTGGGTTAGAGGAGTTAGATAGTGGATGGTTGAACCCATCCTTAGTGAATTTATACTCCTTCTGTCGATTTCAGGTCAAAATCTATGGAATAGTGAGTGGTCGACCCACACTCATCTATTTCTTTATAATCCTCTGTCTGGGGAGAAGTGTTTGTAGGCGGGAAAAAGTATTGCTCCTGAATTATGTTTATACTTCAGTCCACACTCTAGGGACTTAGAGTTCTTTTGGAAAATAGTTGAACCATACTTTCCTTAATTGAATGATTTTCCCCAAGCCCGGGGTTTAACTTGGAGAGCGAACGGTCAAGGTACGATCACTTTTTAATTCACATTTGTCCTATCGCTTGGTGGGATTAATTTGACTACCATATGGTTGAGTCGCATCCACTTCTTGTTAGGTACTCCACCCATTAGATTGTGAATGAGAATCATCAAATGAACGATCGAACCACATTCATTTTGTTTAGTCCAATCGTGAAGTTGTGTAATCGAATGGCTCCAAACTCCAGGAACCTAAGCAGACATGTTAATATTAGTTAATCGGGTATTATAACTAATATGTAATGCTATAGCAATCACAGATATGAAGGAAATTTCGAACTATTTGCCAAATGGAAAGAAATGATATAATTGTCTTATTACATATCTAGAAAATCAAATGATAAAGCAATTTCTAAAATTAAATACAACTGAATGAAAAATAATAAATAAGTGAAATAGCATCGTAAATGCTCGATATTCCATGCCCTTGGGAGTGTGACGCCATCAAATGTTGCTAGCTTGAAAGTTCATTCTTCAAGCCTCTGTTTAATGACGTATGGTCCTTTCCAAATAGGATTTATATGTGACGGGACAGGAAAAACCTGTTTCAAGATGAGATCATCGATTTCAAAGGTTCTAGGTCGAACTTTACTATTATAGTATCGGGCGACTCGGTGTCGATGTGCAACTTCCCTCAAATCAGCTTCTTCGCACTTCTCATCTACTGAATCTAGAGATTCTAATAGGAGATCTCTATTCGTTCTGGGGTTGTAGTAGATTACACGAGTTCAATAGGAATGATGGCTTTGGAGTAAGCAAGGGCGAATAGAGTATGGCCAGTCGTAGACTTGTAGGTGGTTCTGTAAGCCACAATGTTCTTAGGAATTCGTCCACCCACTTGCCCCTAGCCTTTTCCAAACGTTTCTTCAGAATGGACTTTATGATTTTATTCACAGCTTCAACTTATCTATTTGCTTGAGGATGAGCAACTGCCGTGAATCTATTTTCTACATGATGCTGATGGTATAAGTCTTTGAGTTCAACACTTTTGAATTGGGTTCCATTACCAGTTACAATGGTTCGTGGATGGCCAAATTAACAGATGATGTTCCCGACAACGAAGTTGATTACTTTCTTCATTGTGATCATGGTTAAAGGTTTTGCTTCGACCCATTTGGTGAAGTAATCAACCGCTATGATGGCATCCTTTGTACCATCTTTAGAGATCGGTAAGAAACCGATAATGATTATGCCCTATATAGTAAACGGCCACAAACTGACCGTTTATGTCATTTCCGTCGATGGAGCTTTTAGAACTTTTGCATACATTTGGTACTTGCCGCGTTGCTTAGCATAATCAGCAGTGTTTCAGTTAACAGTTGGCCAGTAAGACTCATGAAGGAGTATTTTCTTTGTTAGGGTCTACCCCTAGTGTGATTATGCTAAGCAATACACCAGAGAAGGGGAGTGGAAAAACTCTTTTTGTACATGATTCCTTCCTGAATGATATATCTTGAAGCTTTGCGAAAGATTTGTCGTCTTTCATTCCTCTATTCAGGAAAGACTCTACATAGTAAATAATCTTTAATCGGAGTCATCCATGAATCCTTCTTAGGCTCCGCCTCTAGTGCCCAGTCGATTTCTATTTGGTTTATGGTTAAACAATCTAGTATTTCGACTGGAACTAAGCTAATTTGTTGTCCATCCCCATGCTAGCAAACTTCATCAATGAGTTGGCCTCTTTGTTTTGATCCCGGGGATAGTGTGTGATGTCATAATATTCAAAGTCAATCAATAGCTCTTGGACTCGGATAAGGTACAGAGAAAGTTGCTTCCATTAGCCTGGTAATCACCCCTGACTTGATATACCACCAACTGGAAATCATAATAGATTTCAAAAGATTTTATTCCCAGTTCTATGGCAAGTTTGAGTCCATCAATCAAAGCTTCATATTCGGCTTCGTTATTCATTGCAGGAAAGTCAAGCTTTAAAGCATAGCGAATTGATCGATCCTTCGGAGTTATTAGTTTTCTCCGCCTCTAGAACAATGATTGTTGGAGGCTCTATCCATATACATTTTCCATTGCATGGCAGGGGCTTCACTGCTCTTTGAGGGATCATCCTGTGTAAAACTTAGCAATAAAGTTTGCCAGTGCTTGTCCCTAGATGGCTCTATGAGAGAGATAGGTAATGTCAAATTGACTCAGCTCGATGTTCCAATTTTGTAACCTTCCAAATGTCTCGGGTCATTGTAGGACCTGTTGTAATGGCTGGTAGGTGTAGACGTTGATGAGATGAGCCTGTAAATAGGAGCAGAGCCTTCGTAATGCAATCAACAGGCAGTATGCCAATTTTTCTATCTTTGGATAGTTACTTTCAGCTCATGTTAATCGCTTGCTAACTTAATAGATCAGAATCTGGAGTTTATTCTCCTTATGAAGCAATGAGGCACTTATAGCATTTATTGAAACGGCCAAGTAGATATATAAGTCTTTATGATTCACCGGCTTTGAAAAGATGGGAGGTCTCTCCAAATGGTTCACTAGAGCTTGGAATGCATCTTCACACTCTTATGTCCATTCAAAGTTCCTCTTCCCTCTTCTTATCAGGTCGAAAAAAGGACTACAATTGTCAGTGGCTCTGGAAATAAACCAGCTTTGGATGGAAACCTTCCTATTTAGGCTCTATACTTATTTGATAGTCTTTGGCGCTTGGATGTTGCGAATTTCTCGAATCGTCTCAGGATTACCTCCAATTCCATGAGTATAGACAATGAATCCCAAGAATTTTCCTAATGCAATACCAAAGGAACATTTTAGAGTATTGATCTTCATTTTTTAACATTGGTGGATATCTAACATTTCTACCAAGTCTCTAATGTGGTCGCTTGATCATCGTGACTTCACGGGCATATCATCTATATATACCTTCATCGTCTTTCCAGTCTGATTTTAAACATTAGGTTAACTAGGTGTTGATAGGTCGCTCCAACGTTCTTTAGCTCAAATGGCATTACCTCATAGCAGTATAATTCATAAAACTGGTATGCTCTTGGTCGGGTATGTGCATCAGGATTTTATTATATCTAGAGTATGCATCCATGAAAGACACTAATTTATGTCCTACGGTTAAGTCCACCAGTTGATCGATCCTCGGAAGGGGGAAGTTGTCTTTAGGGCATGCCTTACTTAGGTCCGAATAGTCAATGCATGTTCATCATTTTCCATTTGCTTTTCTCAAAAGTACATCATAAGATACCCATTTCAAGTAGAGGGCATCGCGAATAAATTCATTTCTTTTGAGTCTATCTAACTACATCTTAAGGGCAGTAGATCTCTCGAGATCCATGTTGCGCCTTTTCCATTTCACTGGGACATGCCTCAAGTCGATATTTAATGTGTGGCTGACCATGTCAACAAGATCCCACACATGTTAGGACGGGTCGAGTGAAAACATCAAGATTTTCTTGGAGAAAACCAACAAGTTCCTACATCATTTGGAGGCTGAGCTATGATCTGATCTTTAGGACCCGTAATGGGTCATCGTCGTTGACCTTTATGTCAATCATCAGCTCAGCCAGTGCAACCTTGGTTTCTTTGGGATTCTCCTCATCATTCCTTAGATCCATGTCTTTATAAAACCGATCGTGGCACCCAGGCTAAGGCACAGGTGCTGGTTATCAATCTTCGACGGCTTGGACGTGGAGAGACTTCTCCACACCTTTACCTTTCTCCTTTCGTTGAGCATCCCTCAACTCAGCCACATAATAGGCATGTCCAGTCGCCAGATCACCATGTACAACTCAGATACCGTTACCAATTAGGAACTTCAAAGTCAAACACCTTGGGGCAAGGTTGCCTAGAATTCAACTTGGGTTGGTCGGCCTAGAATGGCATTATATGGAGAGTCAACATCCAAGACGAAAAATTACAACATCCGCACTCCCCTAGGGTCATCTTCTCCCAACTCCATGGGTAATTCAACATAATCGACAGCTTCGATCGTAGCACCGTCAAAGCGATGAATGCGGGCTTTAGACATCTGTATATGAACAACACTCAAAATTTATGTGTTTGATTGTGCTAGCATAGCACCCCAACTCTTATCAGCTGGATGTGGTCCTCCGGCTATTGTATTGATTACTAATCTTCCACTAGTCCATGCAGGCTCCTCAGCCATGTGTAGTGCTTGTCCTTGGTTAGGGTTGAATGTCCTCTGCCCCCCATCCTATGGAGCTTTAACAATCTATTGTAGTTTTCTTTGTAGAATCAGTTTCTCAATAACATCTTGAAGATGCCTACGTTCATTTGTGTTGTGGCCATAACATTCTTTGAATCGATAATATTTTCTAGTCTGCTTTGGTTTCTCCATCGATTTTTTCAAAGGTGGCTTTCTGTACTATATCGTATTGCATGTAGACAAGTAGATGTTCTCTAGAGATGCATTCAGTGGTGTGTAGGTATCATACATTGGAATCCTAGACTTTTCTTTTTTGGAATCTCTCTTTCGTTCACAGTTCCTATCGTCACCTTTCTTTTGCTGATTTGGGGTGTAGGTACCAAGACCACCCTTAACCTCGAGGCATTGGCTATTGCCCCTACTCTCTCATAACCGGCCTCCTCATCCGAAATTCGGGTACATCCTAACCATGGGTCGAACTAATCATTACAAATAAAATTTTCACAATAAAAAGCATAACATAAATACTTTTTCATATATCTATTCCTTGTAAACTAGTTGCATTGGCCTATCTCACCATCAAGTCCTTATGAGCGGGCTACGTGGCCCAACTCAACATGATGCAAACTAACTTACACTAGATTATTTGAGCTAAGCAAATGTGTTTTAGTTCAAGTTGGGATCAACGGTCGCCTTACGACATGTCACAAGTCACCCGCTTAACCTTACGGCCCTAAAAGCTCATGTCTTGGGCTCATCTGCCACTCTATGCTCGACTGGTTGCCACCCAAGAGATCCCACAAGGAAATTTTCTTTTTAGTTCATGTTGGACAAATTGCAACTCTACATCTGATCATCACTTGGTAGTATTGACGGATATCTCCAGTCTACCTTATTATCACATTAATAGTTGGCATAATCCTAAAAATAAAGAAATTTCTATAGAATAAATACAAGGACTATTGGATACTCACTGTATTCTGCTCAACAAGTTGCATAGATGATCAAGCTACATAACAAATCTATAAAATCAAAGTTTGCAATAAAAATTTTGTTTCATTTTGTTTAAAAGAGCACGGAGGCAAAATGCTTGCCCGATAGGCTTAAAATGATATTATTATCACTTAGTTGAAAAGAAGTAAAAGGGTAAAGAAGAAGAAGCACGATAATGGCTCTTCTAAGGAAGCTATCCCACAATCTTATCACCGCCCTAAAATCCCTTGGCTATGCTGGTAAGCACTTTAGATATTTCATTCAGTCTAGAATCAACTAAAAAAAACTGAGTATGCTCTCATCTTCGAAGCCTTACATAGTGAGTCACAAAAGAGACCCCATAAAGATTTCAGACAACCTTGTCGATGTGCAAACCACGGTTTCAGCAACAATAGAAGAAGCATAGGCTACGAACCCTACTACTTCCAAAGAAGCGAAGAAGCAACCAAACCGACTCGAGATTAGGAGTGTCGAAACCTCAAAGCAAGGACGCTCCCTAGCTTCACCTAGATTATTAGTATGAGATCGATGTCTGATCACTATCAGAACCTTGACTGACAAGAAAGGGTCCAAGCCAAGCATTAAGGCGTAGTGCACCTCAAGCAGAAGTTTCCAGCTAATTGTTTGAACTGCAAACAATAAGGTGCAGCTCAATGCCGAAGAGCTTTCTCCTTTCTCAAAATCCCAGCTAAATTTGATAAAAAGACATGCATGAAAAAGTGTTTGGAAAGGAAATAGATGATGAAGCCATTGGCTTTTCATGAGGAAAGAATTGTGAGTGATTCACGGGCTTTGAAAGATTTTCATAAAGCATGATTTTATGGGATTAGGTAAGAAGAATAAAGGGCATTTGTATAAGAATATCTTTAATTGCATGTCTTCAATTCAAAAGGCAAATTTTTTTAACCATTTAAAAAATATTAGAATTAAGTCAAGTCATGTACCTAGGGAGATATGACATGCTTCATACAATGTCTGGAAAAATGAACCGCCATAGCTGATTTTACAAAGTTTTTGGAAAGAACAACAAATGTTTTAGAGCAATTAATCGGTAAGATTTGAATAATTTTTCAACTAAGATTTGAATAATTTTCATGCCCGTACCTATAAATGGAAATGAATTTGAGGGGAAAATGTTGCTTAATTTTCTTGCAAGTAGACAAGGCTGTCCAACCCAATTGAAGCTAGCCCAATTGATTTTACTAATACAAAAAATACCCTATTGCAATGGCATTTTTACAACGGTAAAAAAACCTATTGTAATATAAATCTATTATAACGGCTTTATATTGCCTATTATAATAGATGTCACTTTTCAACAACTCCTTTTCTTTGCTCGTTGTACTAGACACCTATTACAACGATTTTCAATTGACCGTCGTAATAGATGCCTATTACAACTATTTTTTGTCTGTTGTAATCGATACCATTTTTCATCAATACTTTTTCGCTATTTTCCCGTTATAATACATACCTATTACAATCATTTTCTATTGCTCATTATAATAGATACCAATTTTTACAACTCTTTTTCTACTGGTTGTAATAGATACATACTTAAAATTTTAATAATAAATAATAATTACTATTACATAGTAATAATTAATAATCTATTTAAAATATGAAGTAATTACTAGTAATAATTAATATTAATAATAAATATTCAATAATTAATATAATAAATAATTGTTATTATTAAATAATTAGTAATTAATAAATAAGAATTAATTTTTAATAATTAATAATTAACATTAATAATTAAAATTAGAAAGTGATAATTAATTGTGAAGTCCCGGAAATTTGGGCAATATTTATTTAATAATTTCATTAATAATTGTTTTAAAATGTGAAATATTGATTTAATAATCTAATTCAAACAGAATTTATCTTCTGAAAATTAATAATTATTTAGTTTGTTAAATGATATTCTTTTCAAAGTTAAAATATTTAAATGGTAGAATTTTCTTTCTAAGCTTATTAAAGAATATTTTATTTATAATGTATATTTGTGTATACATTGTAAATAGAGAATTTGATTTTTAATTGGTTAATTTGATTTAAAATTGGTATTGAAAACTTTTCAAAAAGTTAACCTAAAAGTCTATCTTATATTTTCATAAGAGATTAAAGTAAATATTAGTTTGTTTAAAATTGTATTTTATTATAAAAGTTTATTTTGCTTATTCTAAAAATTGTTTTCTTTGAAATAAATTTAATTTAATTCATTCATATTAGAATATAGTCTTTGATTTAAAGCTCTTGTATAAGACAAACTCAACATCTTTCTTCTTTTTAAAAAAAAATCTTTTCTTTTGAAAATTTGTTTTAAAATATTGTTTAAAAATATATTCAAGCAAACATTTAAAATGTATAATTTATAAAGAAGTATAAGTAAGCATGTATTCATTTGCAAGTCTAATGTAAATAAGCATTTATATAAACATGATAACATAAATAAGAAATACATTTAAAAACATTCATAAACTAAATAAATCTATTTTATTTATTTATATGTATATGTGTAAGACAATTAACCCATAACAAAACACTTGTACTTAATCTATAACATTACTTAACAAGTGGCATTTGTGTTATTCATTTTTGAAACCATTTTATAAATAGAAAATTAGCAATTCATTTAGTTCAAAACATTATCTTCACTTGAAATCTGAAAATCAGATTTGTAAAAAGAATTTCAAAACCCATTTCTTTAAAATCTTCAATCAAATTCCTCATATCTGCAAATCAGTTTCTTCAAATCTGAAAATTTCAAACTTCAAATCTGCATACAACTTCAATCTTCAATTCTATGCATTTGAATTGGATCTGCATGCTAAGTTCAACTACAAATCTGAAGCAAAAAAATTTGCATACAACTTCAATTTCTACAAAGCATGTTAAAATCTTCAAATCTGCAACATTAGAATCAGTTTCTTCAAGTCTGCATATCATTTTTCATCATCAAAACACAAATCAGTTTCTTCAAGAACAAACCAAACCCTGCATATCTGAAAGCCCAGTTTCAAAATCTGAAGCAAAGTAACATCAGTTTAAATTCAAAACTGAGGGATCTGCATACATCTGCCTGCAAATCAATTTCTTAAATCTGCAATGCTCAACATCAATTAAAAGATCAGCCTCAAATATGTGCATTTGGATGATGTCTGCATGCATGTTCAACTGGGAATGCAAATGCAATAATTTTGAATTTAAATTGGCAAGCAACTTCTGTAATCAAATGCAAGCCAGGATCAACATGCAACATCATATTGCATTCCTGGAAATAAAATTGGCATCTAGTCTGTTCTCTGCATCTTCCATATAGGTGAGTAAGCTTTTATTTTTAAAAACAGTTCCTTTAAAAAAAAAAAATCAAAATCAAAGTTAAAGCAATTTATAGCATTAAATATCAAATGCAAGCTGTTTTCTCTAAATCAAAACTGCCTTGAATTTAAACTGCAATGCTTCATTGATCTTAGACTTTGAGTTATTAGTTGCATGTGAATAAGTATGTTGTATGATTGTATATTGATGAATGCTTTGTGTAAACTTTTACATATAAATTGTTGTTGCTTGGAATCTGCACACCTGTTGTTTATAGAACTAAGAGAGTGATTAGAAAACCCTTGTATCTAGGTTTGATTCCCTGTTAGAATTGATGTGAGAGTGGGGGAAAATTAGGCAATAGATGATCAGAGGTGAAAGGAGATGGCAATTGTGATTTCCAGGTTTTAGACTTAGTTTTTGGTGAAGTCAATGTTTTGCTACTTCTTGTTTACTGTAGTGCTTCAAGTGAGGCAGGGTTTTGGGTGGTTGCAGAGGGGTTGTAGATGAGTCATTAGACGGAGATGTAAGTGGTCTGGTGATCG
Organism: Allium cepa; assembly: GCA_030765085.1. Taxonomy (NCBI): domain Eukaryota; kingdom Viridiplantae; phylum Streptophyta; class Magnoliopsida; order Asparagales; family Amaryllidaceae; genus Allium; species Allium cepa. Next base: position 1,053,484,850 of record CM060941.1, read on the forward strand.
GTGATGGGATTGCAAGATGATGACAGGTTTGGGTAGTTGAAGTTCTGGTGAACTTCAGATGTGCAGGGTTTGTTTTGACTCGGGTAATCCTAGGAGTTTTGTGCTTCTGACTCGAAGCAAGGAGTAGGGAAACTCGAAGTAAAATTTTGGGGTACTCGGGTAAGTTGGTTACAGAGTTAAACCAGAGAGTATTTTGCAGATTTTAATTGTTGATTAAAATTCAAACTTTAGTGCAGTTTGTTCTAAGTGTGAATTAAATCTGAATTCAAATAAAAGTTTTGAATTCAAATTTTTTTAAAAGAATGAAAATCTAAAATTTAAACAAGTTTTAATCCTATTTTAAATCAAACTTTAAAACTGTTTCAGCTTTTAATCCTGAGAAGCTTTGCAATTTAAAAATTTGAATAAATTCACATTTAAGTTGAAAACTTGATTCAGGTAAGATTTGAACCTGAATACAAATATAGTTTTGAGTTCAAAAATTTAAAAAAAAAAAAAATGAAATCCTAAATTTAAATTCAGTTTTAAGTAAGAATTAAAAACAGTTCAGATTTTAAATCTGAAAGTTATTTTGCAAATTTTAAAATGGTGAATGAAATTCAAATTAGTGCTAGCATTTATTCAAGTATGATTTGAATCTGAATTCAAATGTAATTTTGAATTCAAAGTTTTAAAAAAAAAAATGAGATCTTAAATTTAAAACAAGATTCAAATTTGGCTTTGAGTCAAGATTTTAAAACCAATTCAGATTTACTTTTTAAAATCTGATTTCTGATTTAAAACAGTTTTGTAATTTTTAAAATTTTGAAATAGATTTAAATGTGTTTTGAAATCAAGTTTAAAACTGTTTCAGGTTTACTTTTAAAACCAGTTTTTGAATTCAAAACAGTTTTGACTTTTGTTTTAAAATAATGAACAGATTCAAATATCTTTAAAAGTTCTTAAAAATGAAATCTAGTTTTAAATCAAGAATTTAAAACAGTTTCCAGGTTATCTTTTAAAAACCAGAGTTTGAATTTAAACAGTGTTTATATGTTTTAAACTTTTGAACAGATTTAAATGTGTTAAGCAAGTTTAAACTCAGTTTGAAATCAATTTAAACTATTCCCAGGTTTCTTTGAATTCCAGTTTTAATTTCAAACAGTTTTTAAATTTAAAATGAATGAATATATTCAAAGGTTTAAAGGAAACTGATTTCAAATAAGTTTAAACTTGAAAATAATTTAGTTCCTTAGTATTTGAAAGTATTTGAATTAAAATATGAAGTATTTATTTAAAACTGAAAGTTTTAATTAATCAATCTTATTTTCAAAGCTTGATTTACTTTGATTAAGTAATCTGGTTTAAACCTTTCAAATATTAAAGTAATGAATGTTTTTAACATTTAATTTATTCAAGGTTTATAATTATTAAATTTGGGTTAATGTTTAAATAGTTAAACATTTTAAATATTAGGATTTTAAAATGGAATTTGAATTTAAATTTAGAAATGTAATGTTTTAAATACATTTGAAATGATTAATGAAATCATTAATAAGTAAATAAATTATTTTGAAAATAATTAAGATAATTAAGGAATTTACTTATTTATTTAATTGTAGATAATGATTTGGAGTAATTTTTAATTAGAAGATGATTAATGAATAATTAATCTAAGATAATTTTTCTTAAGTGAATAATTTAAGAAAATGTTATTAATTAATATGATAATTATCTTAGGATAATTAAGTAAATAATTAATATAATTAATTTTGATAATTAATTAGATTAATTAATTGAAGATAATTAATTGTAATTGTTAAGAATAATTACTTGATAAAAGTAATTAAAGAATTAATTACTTATTGTAATTAATTATGATAATGAGATTAATTAAGTTAATTAATTTAGTTTAATTAATTTAAATAAATCATTTGATGATTTAATAATGATAATTACTTAATGTAATTAGTGGAGCTATATTACTTAGTGAAGTAATAAATGATAATTACTTAAGTGTAATTAGTAAAGATAATAAAGTAATTTGGATAATTACTTTTATAATTAATCAAGGGATTAATTAATGAAGATAATTAATTATGGAATAATTAATGAGTAATTAAGGTTAGTTAATTACTGAAATTAATATTAATCAAGGTAATTAATAATTGAAATTTTAAATTATAAATTAATTACTAAAGGTAATTAATTTTTAATAAAGTAATTAATTTAAATATTAATTAGGGATCATTAATTAATATAATTAATGATGTAATTGAGAATTGTTTAATTAAGTAATAATTAATAATTAAGTGGTTAATTAATTGTAATTAATTAAGAATATATGTAATTAATTATAGTTAATTAATAAATGAAATAAGTAAATGTTAATTACTTATGATTAAGGTTAATTAATTTAATTAAATACTAATTACTTATCGTAATTAGTAAATGGTTAATCAAAGTTGTTTAATCAAGTTAAATACTTAGTGAATAATTAATTAACTAGTTTAATTAATTAAGGGATGTTAAGCAGGATTTAAATGTGATAATTAATTTAATTTATTTTAAATTAATTAGAGATGGTTGTAATTAATTTAATTCGTTTTAAATTAATTATAATTGATAGTTAATAAATCATTGCTTATGGATGATATTGATTGAATGGTTGTGATCTCAGTAATGAGATGAGTAGTATCTATAGGATATGGATGCTTAGTTAAAGTATGATAGTATGGATTATCTGGTTGTGATAATTATCTGTTTATGGATGATATAGATTATCTGTTATGATATGAATGTGATTATCTATTGTGATATGAAGTTTATCTATCTGTGTGAAGTAGATAATAATGAAATGAATTATTTGTTTAATACCTTTAAGTACAACTTGGACATTAAAATGGCGTTTGGTTTCGGTGAGACCGGGATCGGGTTTCCATATTTGGAATTCCGAAAACCACATCGATTCCAATTAAACGTTAGGTCGTTAATCCAAGTGGAGCAAGTGAAGACTCGAGGTGTAAGGGCTATACGTCAGTATAACTCTGTGGGTGATTCCGTAATGAGTTTGACGGAATAGTGTTTATAGATTCGAGATGGTGAATCAGAGTGCAAGGGCTATTGTCGTTGACTCTGAGGGTGATTCCAATACGAGTGTAGCGAGATAGTGCCTTCGGTTTCGTTCGAACCCGGAACGAACTTGTATGGATTGAATGCTTTCAGCACATCGTCAGGTGGACGATGAGCATTCTAAGATTGATATGTCCTATAAAGGTAATCGTAGCCTCAAGCCTCATCAACCGGGAATGGCTAAAACAGGGGAGGTGCGCCAAAGCTTCGTGGGTAGCCCCCACTGGAGGACAAGATTTATCCCTGTCTAGAGTCCCTTTATATTTCGGCTGTGTGGTGCAGTTGGCGACGGCCAATCTGCGGGGTAGTCTTGTTCGGAACTATTCAGTAAGGAATGGTTCCGGCTTTGTGTAGCAGGGGAGTTAGGGTGGCTCCTCGGTATGGTGATCTAGGCCACGTACTGTGACGGGCGGTACCCCAGTAGCCCTGCCATTGATAGAATCCAAAATCCAATAAGTGCCGTACGGTTTTGATTGTGCCCAACTATGTTGGAACGTGAGATGTAAGCATTCCAGCTATTTCTGTATTTTATTTTGAAAACCCTAGACACTATTATAATATCACTGGATTTCCTATCAAATGTTTTGGTTAGCGTAAGGTAAAAACTTTTCCATGTTTATGTGTGGGAAGTCTTACGTGATACCTTTTGTTTTCAAAGGATTTTCTAAAGTTAAGCAACTTTTAACCCCGTTTACTCACACCAGACCCCTGTCTGACCCGAGTGTTTATTTTCTGTTTTATTAAACTCTTGGGTACTCATATTATGTATGAGTAGTCAAGTGATTCAGGATTGCTTTGACGAGTTTCTGGAGGAGATAATGGAGCAGGAGGCTTCAGCGTGTAGATATATATAGTGATTCCGCTGTGTTGAGTTGTATCTGTTTCTGTGATGTACTTGAATTGTAATAACTAGACAGACGTTTATAACTGTCTAGTCTGTGTTATATTGGCTGTAAAACTCTGATGTATATGATACTATGTAAAGTTTTATGTGATATATTATAATTTAAATCGTTCCGCTGTGAGATTCTGATGTTGTCTGTTTCTTTCTTTCCTTTCTTTTCTCTTTTCTATCCCTTTCTTTCTTCTTAACGATGCAACTTTCCGGAGTGTGGAAGTTGGGTCGTTACAACGTGGTATCAGAGCAGTAGGTTGAGTGAATACCTAGGCTCTGAAGTGTGTTTTTCTTTAGAGAGCATTAGGTTGAGCGAATGCCTAAGATCTGTAGTGGTGTCTTTCTTGAGAGAGCGTATTTGTAATTTTGAATATATATATATATTTATGTTTGTTTATTTCTGCCTATTTGTTGGGTTACCTGTTCAGGTTTTCCAATAAGTAATAAAGGTAGATAGGGTGGTGGTGTGTGTAACACAACTACCAATGGTTGGAGTTCGAGTGTTTGAGGTTGGAGGTGGTCTGCTAGGGCAGTTTGGGCATCTTGAGTAGTTCTGCAGTTGGTGAAGGATTTCTCTAATCTCTGAAGGGAATCTTTTCAAGATCGGAGTGTATCTTGGATGTTAAGCTAGATCTCACTCGTGTGAGTGGATTTTTCTTGAGTCTGGATCAGTTTGGAGTACTGAAGTCAGCAATGGTATTTTGGCAACTTTAGGAAGGAGTTCTGTCTATATTTGAGTTTGAGACTCAGTTTGGCAGTGTTTTGAGCTTGGTTTGGGAGCGAGTTTCCTGAGAGACATCTGTCTATCTGGAAGGCTCTTTTGTGAAGAGGCTGGCGTAGTTTGAGGTTTGATGAGCTTTTGGCTAAGAAAGTTTTGGCAGCAGTAGCAGCAGTGAGTGACCTGTTCTTCGATGGTTCTGAAGTCTTTGTGATTCTTCTGTCAGTAGTCCGGGCAGATGGTGGAGCTTGTCCATTTCTTCTGGAAGCTCAGATGGGAGTGATGTTAGTGGTTAAGAGGTGGACCACTAGTTTCTTCTTTTGAAGGCTTTAGCTGTTCTGTTTGCTGAAGTGAGAACGATTTCTTGGGATCTGAACTGAGTGGAATCGCAAAAGTGACTTGCGACAGTTTGGAAATTCTCAAGTGATCTTTGTTTGGATTGAAGCATCTTTAGAGGATGTTTGAGTGATCGAAGTGGTATTTTCTGGGTATCTTCGAAGGAATTAAGATTGGCATCCGTATCAAGAGATTGAGTTCTGTTTCGACTTGATTCTTGGAGCTTTACCGGTGGTTCAGCATTGTAGGAGATTCTTTGAGTGAGATCTGTTTGAGTTGGCAGGATTTATTAGATCCAGTTTTCTGGTTGAATTTCGCTGTAGTGTTTGTGACTGAATCGGATAGGTCACTGAGATTTTATGGAATTTGATGAACAATATTTCAGGATAAGTTGATCAAGTTTGTACTTGTGTTCATCAACAGCATTCTTGAATCAGAGTTGCGCAGTGGAAGCATGGTGGCAGCTATTCCAGAATAGAAGGAAGCCCAGGATCGACAGAAGATATGTGTGGATAAGAGATTGGATCTTTCTGTTTCTCTTGAAGAGTTAAGTGTTCGATCTACAGGATTGAATTTCCAGTTCGGATAACTGGAATTTGTTATGTTTTTCACGTACCTCTGAGGGAGTACGTGTATGCTTTATCTCTGGTTTTAGAATCAGTAGTTTTGGGAGATTTAGAAGTTGATCAGGACTTGTCTGTAGTCCTGTATCCTGTTTAGATTTATAGATCTAGATACATAGGAGCTCTAGATCTGAGTGGTATATCTAGTTTAGATTCTATAGGACGAGTGTCCCGGTGTTTGTAACTGGGAAACTCTAGAGAATCTTATCCAGAATTTTATCTGGATAGTTAGAATTGATTGTTGAATTGGTTGCTAGTATTTGGTTGATAGTATATGTTGCTCTTTTAAAATTAAAAATCTGTATGAGATTATTAAATTACCTTTGCTTTTAAATTTCGGGGACGAAATTCTTTTAAGGGGGGAGGAATGTGAAGTCCCGGAAATTTGGGCAATATTTATTTAATAATTTCATTAATAATTGTTTTAAAATGTGAAATATTGATTTAATAATCTAATTCAAACAGAATTTATCTTCTGAAAATTAATAATTATTTAGTTTGTTAAATGATATTCTTTTCAAAGTTAAAATATTTAAATGGTAGAATTTTCTTTCTAAGCTTATTAAAGAATATTTTATTTATAATGTATATTTGTGTATACATTGTAAATAGAGAATTTGATTTTTAATTGGTTAATTTGATTTAAAATTGGTATTGAAAACTTTTCAAAAAGTTAACCTAAAAGTCTATCTTATATTTTCATAAGAGATTAAAGTAAATATTAGTTTGTTTAAAATTGTATTTTATTATAAAAGTTTATTTTGCTTATTCTAAAAATTGTTTTCTTTGAAATAAATTTAATTTAATTCATTCATATTAGAATATAGTCTTTGATTTAAAGCTCTTGTATAAGACAAACTCAACATCTTTCTTCTTTTTAAAAAAAAATCTTTTCTTTTGAAAATTTGTTTTAAAATATTGTTTAAAAATATATTCAAGCAAACATTTAAAATGTATAATTTATAAAGAAGTATAAGTAAGCATGTATTCATTTGCAAGTCTAATGTAAATAAGCATTTATATAAACATGATAACATAAATAAGAAATACATTTAAAAACATTCATAAACTAAATAAATCTATTTTATTTATTTATATGTATATGTGTAAGACAATTAACCCATAACAAAACACTTGTACTTAATCTATAACATTACTTAACAAGTGGCATTTGTGTTATTCATTTTTGAAACCATTTTATAAATAGAAAATTAGCAATTCATTTAGTTCAAAACATTATCTTCACTTGAAATCTGAAAATCAGATTTGTAAAAAGAATTTCAAAACCCATTTCTTTAAAATCTTCAATCAAATTCCTCATATCTGCAAATCAGTTTCTTCAAATCTGAAAATTTCAAACTTCAAATCTGCATACAACTTCAATCTTCAATTCTATGCATTTGAATTGGATCTGCATGCTAAGTTCAACTACAAATCTGAAGCAAAAAAATTTGCATACAACTTCAATTTCTACAAAGCATGTTAAAATCTTCAAATCTGCAACATTAGAATCAGTTTCTTCAAGTCTGCATATCATTTTTCATCATCAAAACACAAATCAGTTTCTTCAAGAACAAACCAAACCCTGCATATCTGAAAGCCCAGTTTCAAAATCTGAAGCAAAGTAACATCAGTTTAAATTCAAAACTGAGGGATCTGCATACATCTGCCTGCAAATCAATTTCTTAAATCTGCAATGCTCAACATCAATTAAAAGATCAGCCTCAAATATGTGCATTTGGATGATGTCTGCATGCATGTTCAACTGGGAATGCAAATGCAATAATTTTGAATTTAAATTGGCAAGCAACTTCTGTAATCAAATGCAAGCCAGGATCAACATGCAACATCATATTGCATTCCTGGAAATAAAATTGGCATCTAGTCTGTTCTCTGCATCTTCCATATAGGTGAGTAAGCTTTTATTTTTAAAAACAGTTCCTTTAAAAAAAAAAAATCAAAATCAAAGTTAAAGCAATTTATAGCATTAAATATCAAATGCAAGCTGTTTTCTCTAAATCAAAACTGCCTTGAATTTAAACTGCAATGCTTCATTGATCTTAGACTTTGAGTTATTAGTTGCATGTGAATAAGTATGTTGTATGATTGTATATTGATGAATGCTTTGTGTAAACTTTTACATATAAATTGTTGTTGCTTGGAATCTGCACACCTGTTGTTTATAGAACTAAGAGAGTGATTAGAAAACCCTTGTATCTAGGTTTGATTCCCTGTTAGAATTGATGTGAGAGTGGGGGAAAATTAGGCAATAGATGATCAGAGGTGAAAGGAGATGGCAATTGTGATTTCCAGGTTTTAGACTTAGTTTTTGGTGAAGTCAATGTTTTGCTACTTCTTGTTTACTGTAGTGCTTCAAGTGAGGCAGGGTTTTGGGTGGTTGCAGAGGGGTTGTAGATGAGTCATTAGACGGAGATGTAAGTGGTCTGGTGATCGGTGATGGGATTGCAAGATGATGACAGGTTTGGGTAGTTGAAGTTCTGGTGAACTTCAGATGTGCAGGGTTTGTTTTGACTCGGGTAATCCTAGGAGTTTTGTGCTTCTGACTCGAAGCAAGGAGTAGGGAAACTCGAAGTAAAATTTTGGGGTACTCGGGTAAGTTGGTTACAGAGTTAAACCAGAGAGTATTTTGCAGATTTTAATTGTTGATTAAAATTCAAACTTTAGTGCAGTTTGTTCTAAGTGTGAATTAAATCTGAATTCAAATAAAAGTTTTGAATTCAAATTTTTTTAAAAGAATGAAAATCTAAAATTTAAACAAGTTTTAATCCTATTTTAAATCAAACTTTAAAACTGTTTCAGCTTTTAATCCTGAGAAGCTTTGCAATTTAAAAATTTGAATAAATTCACATTTAAGTTGAAAACTTGATTCAGGTAAGATTTGAACCTGAATACAAATATAGTTTTGAGTTCAAAAATTTAAAAAAAAAAAATGAAATCCTAAATTTAAATTCAGTTTTAAGTAAGAATTAAAAACAGTTCAGATTTTAAATCTGAAAGTTATATTGCAAATTTTAAAATGGTGAATGAAATTCAAATTAGTGCTAGCATTTATTCAAGTATGATTTGAATCTGAATTCAAATGTAATTTTGAATTCAAAGTTTTAAAAAAAAAAATGAGATCTTAAATTTAAAACAAGATTCAAATTTGGCTTTGAGTCAAGATTTTAAAACCAATTCAGATTTACTTTTTAAAATCTGATTTCTGATTTAAAACAGTTTTGTAATTTTTAAAATTTTGAAATAGATTTAAATGTGTTTTGAAATCAAGTTTAAAACTGTTTCAGGTTTACTTTTAAAACCAGTTTTTGAATTCAAAACAGTTTTGACTTTTGTTTTAAAATAATGAACAGATTCAAATATCTTTAAAAGTTCTTAAAAATGAAATCTAGTTTTAAATCAAGAATTTAAAACAGTTTCCAGGTTATCTTTTAAAAACCAGAGTTTGAATTTAAACAGTGTTTATATGTTTTAAACTTTTGAACAGATTTAAATGTGTTAAGCAAGTTTAAACTCAGTTTGAAATCAATTTAAACTATTCCCAGGTTTCTTTGAATTCCAGTTTTAATTTCAAACAGTTTTTAAATTTAAAATGAATGAATATATTCAAAGGTTTAAAGGAAACTGATTTCAAATAAGTTTAAACTTGAAAATAATTTAGTTCCTTAGTATTTGAAAGTATTTGAATTAAAATATGAAGTATTTATTTAAAACTGAAAGTTTTAATTAATCAATCTTATTTTCAAAGCTTGATTTACTTTGATTAAGTAATCTGGTTTAAACCTTTCAAATATTAAAGTAATGAATGTTTTTAACATTTAATTTATTCAAGGTTTATAATTATTAAATTTGGGTTAATGTTTAAATAGTTAAACATTTTAAATATTAGGATTTTAAAATGGAATTTGAATTTAAATTTAGAAATGTAATGTTTTAAATACATTTGAAATGATTAATGAAATCATTAATAAGTAAATAAATTATTTTGAAAATAATTAAGATAATTAAGGAATTTACTTATTTATTTAATTGTAGATAATGATTTGGAGTAATTTTTAATTAGAAGATGATTAATGAATAATTAATCTAAGATAATTTTTCTTAAGTGAATAATTTAAGAAAATGTTATTAATTAATATGATAATTATCTTAGGATAATTAAGTAAATAATTAATATAATTAATTTTGATAATTAATTAGATTAATTAATTGAAGATAATTAATTGTAATTGTTAAGAATAATTACTTGATAAAAGTAATTAAAGAATTAATTACTTATTGTAATTAATTATGATAATGAGATTAATTAAGTTAATTAATTTAGTTTAATTAATTTAAATAAATCATTTGATGATTTAATAATGATAATTACTTAATGTAATTAGTGGAGCTATATTACTTAGTGAAGTAATAAATGATAATTACTTAAGTGTAATTAGTAAAGATAATAAAGTAATTTGGATAATTACTTTTATAATTAATCAAGGGATTAATTAATGAAGATAATTAATTATGGAATAATTAATGAGTAATTAAGGTTAGTTAATTACTGAAATTAATATTAATCAAGGTAATTAATAATTGAAATTTTAAATTATAAATTAATTACTAAAGGTAATTAATTTTTAATAAAGTAATTAATTTAAATATTAATTAGGGATCATTAATTAATATAATTAATGATGTAATTGAGAATTGTTTAATTAAGTAATAATTAATAATTAAGTGGTTAATTAATTGTAATTAATTAAGAATATATGTAATTAATTATAGTTAATTAATAAATGAAATAAGTAAATGTTAATTACTTATGATTAAGGTTAATTAATTTAATTAAATACTAATTACTTATCGTAATTAGTAAATGGTTAATCAAAGTTGTTTAATCAAGTTAAATACTTAGTGAATAATTAATTAACTAGTTTAATTAATTAAGGGATGTTAAGCAGGATTTAAATGTGATAATTAATTTAATTTATTTTAAATTAATTAGAGATGGTTGTAATTAATTTAATTCGTTTTAAATTAATTATAATTGATAGTTAATAAATCATTGCTTATGGATGATATTGATTGAATGGTTGTGATCTCAGTAATGAGATGAGTAGTATCTATAGGATATGGATGCTTAGTTAAAGTATGATAGTATGGATTATCTGGTTGTGATAATTATCTGTTTATGGATGATATAGATTATCTGTTATGATATGAATGTGATTATCTATTGTGATATGAAGTTTATCTATCTGTGTGAAGTAGATAATAATGAAATGAATTATTTGTTTAATACCTTTAAGTACAACTTGGACATTAAAATGGCGTTTGGTTTCGGTGAGACCGGGATCGGGTTTCCATATTTGGAATTCCGAAAACCACATCGATTCCAATTAAACGTTAGGTCGTTAATCCAAGTGGAGCAAGTGAAGACTCGAGGTGTAAGGGCTATACGTCAGTATAACTCTGTGGGTGATTCCGTAATGAGTTTGACGGAATAGTGTTTATAGATTCGAGATGGTGAATCAGAGTGCAAGGGCTATTGTCGTTGACTCTGAGGGTGATTCCAATACGAGTGTAGCGAGATAGTGCCTTCGGTTTCGTTCGAACCCGGAACGAACTTGTATGGATTGAATGCTTTCAGCACATCGTCAGGTGGACGATGAGCATTCTAAGATTGATATGTCCTATAAAGGTAATCGTAGCCTCAAGCCTCATCAACCGGGAATGGCTAAAACAGGGGAGGTGCGCCAAAGCTTCGTGGGTAGCCCCCACTGGAGGACAAGATTTATCCCTGTCTAGAGTCCCTTTATATTTCGGCTGTGTGGTGCAGTTGGCGACGGCCAATCTGCGGGGTAGTCTTGTTCGGAACTATTCAGTAAGGAATGGTTCCGGCTTTGTGTAGCAGGGGAGTTAGGGTGGCTCCTCGGTACGGTGATCTAGGCCACGTACTGTGACGGGCGGTACCCCAGTAGCCCTGCCATTGATAGAATCCAAAATCCAATAAGTGCCGTACGGTTTTGATTGTGCCCAACTATGTTGGAACGTGAGATGTAAGCATTCCAGCTATTTCTGTATTTTATTTTGAAAACCCTAGACACTATTATAATATCACTGGATTTCCTATCAAATGTTTTGGTTAGCGTAAGGTAAAAACTTTTCCATGTTTATGTGTGGGAAGTCTTACGTGATACCTTTTGTTTTCAAAGGATTTTCTAAAGTTAAGCAACTTTTAACCCCGTTTACTCACACCAGACCCCTGTCTGACCCGAGTGTTTATTTTCTGTTTTATTAAACTCTTGGGTACTCATATTATGTATGAGTAGTCAAGTGATTCAGGATTGCTTTGACGAGTTTCTGGAGGAGATAATGGAGCAGGAGGCTTCAGCGTGTAGATATATATAGTGATTCCGCTGTGTTGAGTTGTATCTGTTTCTGTGATGTACTTGAATTGTAATAACTAGACAGACGTTTATAACTGTCTAGTCTGTGTTATATTGGCTGTAAAACTCTGATGTATATGATACTATGTAAAGTTTTATGTGATATATTATAATTTAAATCGTTCCGCTGTGAGATTCTGATGTTGTCTGTTTCTTTCTTTCCTTTCTTTTCTCTTTTCTATCCCTTTCTTTCTTCTTAACGATGCAACTTTCCGGAGTGTGGAAGTTGGGTCGTTACATTAATATTAACAATTAAGAAGTAATACTTAATATTAAGTAATTAATTTTATTAATTAATAATAAATATTAAATTATAATTAAAAAGTAATAATTAATAATTAATATAATTAAATAATAATACTTAATATTTAATAAATAAATAATTATTAAAAATTAGTAATAAATAATAATTACTATTAAATAATATTAAATAATAATTTATTTTAAATGTGAAATAGTTACTATTAATAATCAGTATTAATAATAGTTATTCAATGATTAATAATTAATACAACAATTAATAAATATTAATTATTAAATAAATAAATAATAAACAAAAAATAATAAATAACAATTACTATTTAACACTAATAATTAATAATTAAGAAGTAATCATTTATATTAATAATTAAGAAGCAATATTTAATATTTAGTAATTTATAATTAATAATAAATATTCAATTATAATTAATAAGCAATAAATAATAAATAATAATTAATTTCTAACAATTACTACTAAATAATTAATAATTAATATGTAATCTTTATTGATTAGTAAGTAATATTGATTATCTAGTACTTAATATTTGATGATTAATAAGTAATATTAATATTTTATCCCATCGTATCGGCTAATTTCGTAAATATAATTTTTTTTTGTATAATATAAGAATCTTGGTAAATAAGAATTTTGGTATAATTAATAAGAAGTAATAGGTAATCTTAATATTTTATCCCATTTTTCCGAAGATCATTTTGCGAAATAGTGTTGACCCACCCAATATTTCACTTTCCCTATACTACCTCTAATATCTCACATTTCTACCAAATCAAAATCAAACTATACAGCCACCACCCTTAATTTTCACTTGACCTAAGATGACGTCTTCGATTTCATTTTCTCTCAATCACCATTTAACCATTAATTTTCATTCTCCCAACATATCTTTTTTGCAATTCAAATCCTATTGAAGCGGACTTAGTTAACCTCATGCCAATTAAAAACTAGATTAATCTCATATTCTTCATTTGTCTTGACTCGGTCCATCCTCAAACATGGATTCTTCGTCGCCCATCTTCCAACTATTGTTATCGATGTGTTAATTCAAAGCACTGTGCCAAAGACTGTCTATATCTGATTAGCTGCTTCTTTTGTTGCGTCTTTGGACATAAATAGCTCGACCGTCTCTGATTCATGTATTCGTTTATGTGCTTCTCTAATGTAATTTGAAAAAGCATGTAATAACTCTAATTTTAGTTAACATTATTTATTACGCTTAATTGGATAAATTAAATAAAATAATGTTGAATGAGAAGGAGATTGAGATTTAGTAATTAATGTGGGTCGAACCTAATTAATGAACTAATAGAATTAATTAGAACACTAATAAGATAAAAGAATATATAAGGCTGGCAAAATCGAAAAGGGGGATACTCCCTTAAACATATACCTTCATTCACATTCTCTTTTCCATTCCATCTAATACAGACGAAATTAAAAGAGCAAGGGTCGACTATTAACAAGGGTTTCCAAGGTAAGATGAGCAAGGAAAACAAAATCAAAGTTATGGGAAACAAATCAAAATACAAATCTCAACTTTCTTAAGTCATTCAAGATGAATAATAGTTATGCATCTCAAGTTTTCAATGTTTTTTTTGTTCCAAGTTCAAACTCGTACCTTTTGCTTATATTATGTCATGTTATGATATTTTGAAGGATTATATGCTTGTTGGTGAATTAAGGGAATTTATTTATGAAATTTAGTGATATGTTTGAGTTAGAAATCCTATTATATGAAACCCAAATGACTTGAAATTTTAATATGATGTTAGAAACATTATTTTTTAAGTGGGTTTTAAATTTCATATTTCTTTGATAAAGCATGAATTTACTATGAATTTTCTAAGTGTAGAAAAAAGATTATTTCGGGTTTTAAATTAAATTATATTTTGACACTAAAATTTTTATATGATGAAGAAAATGATTAATTAGATTTATTATGATTTTTGGAGAATTTTCCAAAGTGTAATTGGTTTATTATGAATTATCTTGGCAAGAAGTGCTTATATTATTTTAATATATATATATATATATATATATATATATATATATATATATATATAGTTTGAAAACATGTTTTGGATGATAATTTTGGGAATTAACAGATTACCTAGTAAAGAAATTAATAAAGTTTTGGTTATCCAATAAGAAATGGACAAATAATTGGGTTTAGTGAAAATAAACTACTTTTAATGGAAACATAACCGTTTTTATATCAATTACGGTATTGCCACAAAGAGCCTCATATTGCCGCACCTGATCACTCCGCCTCTATCAACTTCGACGATGACCGAGTAAGATGCATGGGATATAAGTTAGTTGGTATGGAATGTATCTTCCATGGTTGGAGTGCAAAGACATCAGGGTCCTCGACGCTGTCGTTGCCGCATGGCTTAAATGCCGCTTATCTTTCAATAACGCCGAACTAATACTTTCAAAGTGACTATAGCAGCGATAATAGTGCCGCATATTTTGATAATGACTCCATAAGGCAATAATGTCGCATCTTATGTCTTCGGTAGTATAGTGCCGCATTTTATCACCCCAACACTATTCCTTGCCACATGTTTTAAGAAGATACTGATGCCGTGTTTTATCACTTTGGCATTAATGATGCCGCATGTTTTCTTTGAGGCAATGATGCCGAAATTTACTTATGCCGACACTATTCTTATAAGACTTTGAGTATGCAAACCAAGATTTACATTTTATAACGCCGTTACTCTATGGATGTGATGTACATATTACCGGCTCTATGGATTTATATTCTATAAGTTAAAGATTTTAACGCTTTCATAATGATGCCGAGCTTTATCAGTATAATGAGTTTGATTACCTTGGCCTTATGCCCTATGTTTCAAAGGGTGAAGAACCTTGTCATCTATATATTGCCGAGTTTTATCTATATAATGACTTTATATTGTTTTGGCCTTTTTCCTATGGTTTTGAAAGGCGACGAGCTCAAATGATTTCGAATTTCGTCAAAATGATTTTATACAAGCATTTATCATAGCATAATTATTTTGAATAAAGTAAAAGGACTGTAATTTTCCTTATTTTAAATGTGGTTCAAGGGTTAAATCACTTATAAAGAATTACATTTTTAAGGAATTAATAAGGGTATTTAGCCCAGAATTTTATTGAAGATACTAATGTTCTTATCACCTTTTGGTAAATTCTGATAGCATGAAATGACTCAGACCTTAAAAAACCAAATGGGACTGGTATAGGGTAGTTCCATATACTTTAGCTAGTAGCCCTTAGCTAATACAAGTCCAAAATTCCAGTGCATAGGGCTTTGTCACATAAGAGAATAAAAGTAGATTTACGCATAGAAAGGAATGCACACAGATAAGATAGGTTATTGATGAGCCCACAAAACCATTAGGATCAGTTGACCCTAGGAATAGTAAACTTTGGACAGACCATCCAGTTGTCTTATTATAGTAGGTTAAATAATTTTATACATCTGCTAGGCTCAAGTCGGCCATATGTTTGTTGTCAACCTAAGAAAACTATGATGTTAGGATAGATAGTCCATTGATTTAGACAAATTGTTCACTCATGTAGCATGCAAATACATTATTGTTTATATTGTTTAGTTTAACCAGTTTGGTTGTGGGAATTGATTTTCCAAAGATATATTTTAAAGGGATATTAGTGGGGGGAAAAACTCATTCCGCTCAACGGCGTGGTCTCACTTAATATTCATAAATCGAGATGACATTTTATTATTCATACTAGTCTTTTTGTCTGACTCGAAGTTTATGTTTTTCGTTAAACTCTCAAGTGCTCAAAATTTGATTTGAGTAGGTTGGAAGTATGGACTTTGTGGATTAAGTAGGTTTTAGCGAATAAAGCTTCTAGAGACATGTAAGAAGCAAAGATAGCTATGTAGAGGTCTATTTATTACTATTAGCCATTGTGTTATGTCAATTGAATGTATGAATATATTGACAGTGGATGTATCTATCTATTTAGTAACTCTGATCAACCAAGGGGCATCTTCACATGTCACTCTTAAAGTATTTTATAATTGTAACTTATCTGAACCCGGGCAACGTTTGAGATTATGTATTAAATATGAAACCTTAAAATGAAATGTGAATGTTTTCTTTTATTTCATATTCTTATGCTTTTAATATTATGGACATAATTAGCACGACCGCATTTTGTCATCGAAAATTAATACTATAGATGACTGCAGCATCTGTAACACTTAGTTTTGGACCTTAAAATGGGGGATGTTGCAACTCGATATCGGAGCATAGGTTCATGTAAAACTAAAGAATTTTGAACTTTAAAAAGCATTTTTGAAAACATGATGCAAATGAACTAGAGAATAAGACTGGGGTATGGGGTAACGCTATAGCAACGTACTTATATTTGCTATATATAAGTATATGCTTTATCTATATTCTCCCTCTCTCTTAGACCGTGCTTCCATATCTTACTAAGGTTCGAATGCAGATTTAAGGAAGTAAGATATGGAGGTAGGAAATGGGGGAGTGAATTTTGATAGAGAAAGCACCACTTCCTATGGAAATGTCAGGCCCAATACTAGAAGGAATATGGATCGATAGACAACTGCTAACGTAAGTGCAGGAACACCATAGTTGAAATGGGAGCAATGTATCAGTTCTTTGTCAATATGATGCAAGTAGAAGCTGCTACTAGGTTAGTTGGAGGAAATGTTAGAGAAGCTAATCAAGAAGTTCCAATTGTCAATAATTATGTTGTGTTGAGTAGAGACTATGTAAGACTTAGAGGAAAACCATTCACTAGAACCGAGGATGCATTTGAAGTGGAAAATTGGTTGCTTCGTTGTGAAAGTATTTTTGCTAATATTGGTTTGAATGGTGAACACAAAAAGGGATTGGCGTTCAGGCAATTGCAAGAAGCTACGTTGTACTGGTGGAATAGTGTGATCGTTGGGGTAGCAGAGAAGACTTTGACTTAGGCTGAGTTTAGATGGAGGTTTGAAGAAAATTTATGTTTCAGATCGCTAAGTCAACTCTGTTGAGGAAGTTTTCTGAACTAGTGTAGGTGATATGACTTTATTGTAATATGCAACAAGGTTTAAGGAGATGTCCCGATATGGACATGCAACTGATTCAGTGATCAAAACGAACACCCATGGACTAAGACCTGAGCTTTCTAAGGAAATATTTACCATATCTAAGGGATCCATATGATGTGGTTATAGAGAAAGCTTTGAGAAATGAGGAGATGCTTTCTTTCTTTAGTGGTAATAAGGCAATGGAGGCTCAGATTAAGCAGAATCTAAAAAGGAATTTCTTTCATAAGAAAGGAGCTCGGAAGGGTGAAGCAATAAGAACGTAAAAGCAAGTGTTGTATGTTACAAATGCGACAAGAATGGATATTCTACGAACGATGTCATTCAGGAGATGAAAAGATAGTCATTAGAAGGAAGAATATCAAGTGCTTTAACCATGATCAAATTGGACACTATAAGAATCAGTGCAAGGAAACAGCTAAGGTGAAGAAAGGGAAAGTGTTGTTTTAGAACCAGCTACATCGAGGCCAACAGCTAAGGAGAAAGAAAAAGCTATGATGGGAGGTATGCTTTTGATTCATGGCTTGCCTTTTAGAGTACTATTTGATACTGGTTCATCACATTCTTTTATATCTCATTGTTTGGTAGATAAGCTTAACCTAGAACCCTTATACCTAGTTACTTCCTTAAGGGTTGCAAATCCGATAGGAGGTCATGCAACTCTAGAAATGAGATATGACCATTTAGATTCTGAATAATTAGGTCATATATTTGCCAGCAGTTTGCATGTATTTAATTTCGTAGGCTTTGGGATTATTTTGGGTATGGACTGCTTAAGTAAATATGATGTTAGGATATTTTTCCATGATAGGAAAATATCACTAAGAAACCCTAATAGTAGTGACCAAATACTATATGTAGAGAAGAATCCAAGCTTTGATGTTTGGGATTTATCGGGTGTAATGGAGGAGGAAGATGAGTTGAATCAGGTTTTCATAGTTAGAGAAATTAAAGATGTTTTTGAGCTTGTGACAAGACTGCTGCCGAAATGAGCTATTGAGTTTCAAATAGATCTTTTATTTGGCGCTGAACCCGTAAGTAGACCGCCTAGCAAAATGAAACCTACTGAGATAAAAGATTTAAAGGTGCAGATGGTGGACTTAGAAGGAAATAATTTTATTAGACCAAGAAGTTCGTCTTGGGGACCAACCATGGTGTTTATGAAAAAACTAGACGGGTTGTTAAGATTGTGTATCAATTATCGTAAGTTGAATGAAAAGATGATAAAGAACTAATATCCCCCATCAAAAATCGATGATTTATTTGATCAATTGAGGGGAGTCAAAGTGTTTTCCCTGTTGGATTTAGCAACATCGTTTCATCAAATAAGGGTGGGGGAAGGCAGTATTCCATTGATGGCGCTTAAAACAGGATATGGTTTGTATGAGTTATTAGTAATGCCATTCAGATTGACAAACGAACCTACTTTCTTCATAGACTCGATGAACTGAATTTTCCGAGAGCATTTAAATAGATTTGTAATGGTATTCATAGACTATATTTTGATATATTCTAAGGATGAAAGAGATCATGAGATTCATCTTAGAATAGTGCTTGAGATGTCGAGACAACATCAGTTAAAAGCGAAGTTTTCGAGGTTTTCGAGGTGTTAGTTTTGAAAGAAATAAGTGATGTTCTTTAGTCATGTAGTATTAGAAAAAAGGTAATTTGTAGATCCAGCTAAGATAGAAGCAGTTAACAACAGGAAGAGACTCGAGACGGTGATTGAGATAAAGAGTTTTCTTGGTCTAGCTGGCTCTATTAGAGATTCGTTAAGGATTTCTCTTGTATAGAAGCGCCGATGACTAAGCTAACAAGGAAGGACATGAAGTATGTTTGGACCACTAAATGTAAGGAGGCATTTCAAAAGCTGAAACGTTTATTGACCAATGCGTTCGTGTTAGTTATTCCGAATGGAAATCAAGATTTAGTGGTATATACAGATGCGTATGGAACATGATTAGAAGCCATGTTAATGCAAAACAGTAAAGTGATTTCCAATGCTTTGCGATAGCTCAGACCGCATGAGGTTAGATATTCAACTGATGATTTAGAGTTAGCTGTCATAATATTTTCTTTGAAGGTGTGGAGGCATTACCTTTTGGGGAACGATCTAATTTGTATACAGATCATAAGTTGCTAAAATATTTATTCTCTCAGAAGAAGTTGAACTTGAGACAGCAGAGGTGGTTAAGTTTATAACTGCTTATGATTTTAGAATTGAGTACACACCGGGGAAAGGAAACAAACTTGTAGATGCACTTAGAGAGAAACATCATAATGTAGTGTTAGCTATGTTAACTGAATGGAAAGATATGGAGGCGCTGACTACTCATAGTGTGCGATTAAGATCGACTTCCAGTTCTAGTCAGAGTACGGTAATATTATCTTGTTTGCAATTTTGATCGGTATTGATCAAAAGAATTGCTTCTAAGAAAAGATATGATCCATTGCTAGCTGAAAGAACTAGAAGATTGGAATATGGAACTGAGATTGATGATTTGAAGGATTACCTCGACCAGAACGGATGGTTGAGAAAGAAGGTATGATTGTGTGTTACCATTTTTGGTGACCTAAGGAAAGAAGTTCTTAAGTAGTGTCATCGATCGAAGTTTACTATTCATACTGGAGGAATTAACATGTATCAGGATATGAAGAGAAGTTTCTTCTAGGAGGATATGAAAATGGATATAGGCTTATAGTTAAAATAGTGTCTGAATTGCCAACAAGTAAAACACAAGCATCAAAGTGTAACATCCCCTATCTGGAGGCCCGAAGCTAAGCGCTACAGATGCTACAGTCATCCATAGTATTAACTTCTGGTAACCAGATACGGTAATATTTATGGTATCCATAATATCAGAAGCACTTGAATATGAAATAAAAATCATAGATTTCACAAAATAACTTTTCGGATTACATTTCCCAAAACATGTTTCATATTCTATTACATAATCCCATCATAGTTTCCTAGGTAAAGATCAAATATAATTATTAAAAAATACGCCAAGAGCGACATATGAAAATGCCCCCTTGGTTGATCAAAGTACTATATAGACATAACTGTCTTAAATACAACACATCGGAATAAAACAAAATAAAGCAGCAAATACTAAATAGCTATCCGTCAGCCACCTGCTCGTCACTAGAAGCTTTATTCGTTCACCTACTAAAACCTGTAAACCTCAACCCTTAGCCTACTCAAATCGATTTCCCAAGAGTTTAAGGAAAAAACATAAACTTCGAGTCAGGCATAAAGCTTCGTATGAATAATATTATACATCTCGGTTATTTGATATTAAGTGAGACCATGCCGCTTAGCGGAATGGGTTTCTCCTTACTAATATCCTTCTTAAAAAAATATCTTTTACAAATCTTTATTCTACAACAAAAACTGGTTAAAACTATAAAACATTATGATGTAAACATACATATCAGGCAACAAATGAACTATCTGTCTAAACACTATAATTTTGTTTAGCTAACTACTAACCTTTGGCTGACTCGGGTCTACCAGACAATATAAACCAAATAATCTAACACCTATTAGACACTCGTTTTTGAGACGGTCTGTCCCTAACTTATCTGTTAGATACTCCTCTTTTGAACGGTCTATCCATAACTTATCTTCTCTTAAGGTCACCTGATCTTAATGGTTTTACAGGCTCACCAATAACCTATCTGTATACAAATATATATTC
Organism: Allium cepa; assembly: GCA_030765085.1. Classification (NCBI taxonomy): domain Eukaryota; kingdom Viridiplantae; phylum Streptophyta; class Magnoliopsida; order Asparagales; family Amaryllidaceae; genus Allium; species Allium cepa. Next base: position 1,053,506,046 of record CM060941.1, read on the forward strand.
CCTTTTGTGTGTAATCATCATTTTAGTCTTACCTATGACAAAACCTTACACACTGGAATTTTGGACTAAATTAACCGGGGCTAATAGCTAATGCATAGGGCGCGACCCTATACCAGTGTGATCTGGTATTCTAATATCTGAGCCATTTTACTTAGGGTAGTCTTCCCTTAAATTTTCCTTGAGAAACTTTTCATCTAAAATTGATTTAAAATCTTTAAGTCAAACTTAAACAAAGAAGATATGTACTCCATGCTTTACTCGATATCACCTTGCCATGTTATATATACTTTACACAAATCTTTGTTGATGAAAATATTTAAACCTTAGAAAGCACCCCTTTTGAATCCATTGAAAGTATCCCTTTCGAAACCAAGTAAAACCCTTCTTACAACTAGGCCGAAAGGCCAAAACATTCCTTTCGAAACCACTCAATCTTCCTTTTGAAAACACTTGAAAAACCTTTCCATTGAAGACTATAAAACCTTGGACATCCTATCTTTACATTTATACTTTGCCTTTTAAAAACATTGAAAAACCTTTCCTTTCAAACCTTTCGAAACCATTTGGGAACCACCCCTTCAAAACCATTCTTTAAAACCTTTCGAAAGCATCAAACATTAGTCCTTTCGGAAGCCTTTGGGTTCAAGTAAAACATGTGGAGACACCTTTCGAGACCACTAATAATCATCTCTTTCCAAACCATTTGGATTCTACCTTCAACAGAGCAAAAGGGTCATAAAACATTTAAGTCGAAAGCACTCTTTCGAAAGCATTTCCTAAGCAAAGAAGTGATGATATCGAAACCAATCATCCGAAAGCATTGGAGAAGTGCTAAGTTTTAAAAGCAAAGTAAACCTTTTGAAACCATTGGCATCGAAAGGTAGAAAAGCGAAAGCTAGGGGTTTCGACCCCATTCAAAAGCAATTACTTAAAACAAAAGGCGCAACTCATTCGAACCCTTTCCTTTAAAACATTTGACTCAGCCAAGAGCCAACCAAGTTGAAAGCAAAACAGCCGTGTTTTCTTTTAAAAGTAAAGACACGCTTTAACCCCTTCGAAACCTTTGGTCTCGGTTTAGTGCCCTCTGCCTTAGTCCAATTCACTTTGTACCAAGTTATTGATAATATGTGCACTAGTTTCGATGTCATGACGGCAGCAATACTTGGTCAGAACCTCTGTGCCAAAAGTGGCGAAACATGCTAAAAGCATGTAAATTTTGATTTTTACTTTAAAAAGAATTTCTTTTCAACTAACCTGCATTGTTTGTCAAAATATAATTGGTCGCTAATTTTCTTTCTTAAAAGTGCTGCCAATATTTTAGAAATAAACAATTTAATTTATTTATAAAATACCCCTTCTCCTTTTATAGATATATAAAACATTTAAGTCTCATAAATTAAATAATTTTACATATTCATCAAAACACTTAAGAAAATTCTTCAAAAATTCCAAAAAATAATTTTTAATATGTTTTCCAACATTTATTAATTTCAAATCCAGAAATTATATTATTTAACTATAAATAAATTTAAACCCAAATAATCATTTTTCTTACTTGAAAATTAATATAAAATCCATATTAATTCAAAAAATTATGAAAATCGAAACCCATCTTTAGAATATCATTTCTGATCAAAATTTAAATTTATAAGGCATTTGGATGTCATTTAATAGGATTTTTAAATCAAAACATATCATAAAACCTATATGAATAAGCATAAATTATCAACAAGCATGTATAAACATTTCATTATTCAAAAACATGGCATAATCATGCAAAATACTTTGGATTCATCGTAAAACCGAAAACCATTGGAAAATAAGATGTAGTCATTATTCACCTTAGCTTTGAGTTTAAGGATTTGAGATTTGATCTCGATTAAGTTTCTTAAGCTTTTCCTCTTAAAGTCTTCTCTTTGTTTTCCTAATGAAGGCCGACGTTAGTTTATATTTTTGTTTGTGAATTATGAATGAACGTGAGAATAAGGGCTTAAGGGGTTTAGGGTATAAGAATGTTTCTATTCCTATGTCGCCTATTATCTATTTGCCTTAACATTTTGATGTTTTGGTTCATTATTTACGTGGCACGGCTACCCTTATTAATCACATTTCTCTACCGACAATCCATTTTACATTATTTCATTTAATTTATCTAATTAAACGTACTTAAGAATGTTACTAAAAGTAAAGTGTGTTAACAATCTCCCCTCCTTAAAAAAATTTGTCCTCGAAATTACGATAAGATACACAAAAAATCAAATATAAACGTAAAACATACCATCAAACAAATCAAGATAAGCGTCTTTAATCCTGCTCTCAGTCTCCCAAGTACAGTCTCTCTCATCGTCGCTCCATTGGACTTACACTAATCTGATTGTCTTGTTCCTTAGCTTTTTCTCATCTCTCGCAATTATCTGAACTGGCTTTCTAACTATAATCAAGTCTAGTTCTACTATTAAATCATCTTACACAATCGGTGCTATAGTAGACTCCAGATCTCTAACACACTTTCTTAGATGAGAATTACAAAACACAACATGGACTCCTGCCAAACTACTCGGCAACTCTACGCTATATGCGAGTTTCACGATCCTCTCTACAATAGAAAATGGTCCAACAAATATCGATGCCAACTTCCCTGATTTCCCAAATCTAATTACACATTTTATTGGTGACTCCTTAATAAACACATGTCTCTAACAGAGAACTCCAAGTCTTTCCTTCTTCTATTTGCATAATTCTTCAGCCTGGACCGAGTTTCCTTCATCTTAGCTCGAATTAACTCAATCTTCTATGCATATTCTCTAACTAAATCTGGACCTAGAACCAACCTATCCCCTGTATCTAACCAGCAAACGGGAGATTCGCATGGCCTTCCATACAAAGCTTCAAATGGTGCCATCCCTATACTAATCGGATAACTGTTGTTATATGAAAACTCGACTAAATGTGGATGGTCTTCCCATGATCATCCAAAATCTAACACACAAGCTCTTAACAAATCCTCTAAGACTTTATTAACTCTCTCCATTTGTACATCGGTCTATAGATGATTAGCGGTACTCATCTTGAGCTTGGTTACTAAAATCTCCTATAGACTCTTCCAAAACTCACTAGTGAACAAGGAATCTCTATCACTTACTATACTACTAGGAATTCCATGCAGTCTAACTATATTCTTCATAAATAACTTAGCTAGAATAGGTGTCATTCTAGTGGATTTAACTGGAACGAAATCGGAACTATTGGTTAATCTATCTACTATGAGCCATATACTTTCATTTCCTCTACTAGATCTTAACAACCCATCTATAAAATCTAGAGAAATAGAATCCCATTTCCATACTGTAATATCCAATGGCTGAAGTAACCCACTTGGCTTCTGATGTTCGGCTTTTAGCCATTAACAGTTCAGACATTGCTTCACCCATAAGTCAACATCCCTCTTCATACCTTCCCAGAAGAAACTCTGCTTCATGTCTTGATACATCTTAGTTCCTCCTGGATGAGTAGTGAACTTTCTTCCTTATGTCTCCCACATTTGAAACACATAACCTTCCTTTCTTTCTCAACCACCCATTCTGGTCAAGACTAAAATACTTCAAGTCATTGCTCTCTGTTCCTTCCTTTAACTTCCTAATCCGTTCAACTAACATCGGATCCTCCATCTGTTTAGAAGCAACCTTTTAGATCAAACTGGTTGAAATCTAAACAAGATAACACAGCAGATCCTTCGCTAGACCCAACTTCATATATCGACTGCACTTTGCAAGTCGACAACACTTCCAAATCATTCCACTCTACTATCATTTTCAACAATACATTCTGATGCTTTCGGCTAAGCGCATCCGCAACCTTATTACCTTTTCCTGGTCTATATTCAATTATGAAAGCATAAGCAGCAATAAACTCTAACCATCTCTGTTGTCTCATGTTCAGTTCCTTCTGAGAGAACAAGTACTACAATGACTTATGATCCATATACAGCTCAAATCGTTCTCCTAAAAGATAATGTCTCCACACCTTCAAATCAAAAATCACTACAACGAACTCCAAGTCATGCGTTGGATATCTAACCTCATGCGGTCTAAGCTGTCGAGAAGCATAGGCAATTACTTTAACTCTCTATATCAATACAGCTCCTAATCTAGTTCCACATGCATCTGTATAGACTACCAAATCTTGATTCCCTTACGGAACAACCAACACGGGCGCATGGGTCACTAAGTTTTTCAAGCTCTGGAATGCTTCCTCACACTTATCGGTCCATAGAAACTTCACATCCTTTGGTATTAGCTTGGTCATGGATGTTGCTGTCCATGAAAAATCCTTTATGAATCTCCGATAATATCCAGCCGGTCCAAGAAAACTCTTTATCTCAGTTACCGTCTTGGGTATTTTCCAATTATTCACTGCTTCAATCTTAGTCGAATCTATAGACAACCATTTTTCTGAGACTGCATGATCAAGAAACTTCACTTCCTTCTTCTAGAAATGACACTTTGAAAACTTCTGCTTCAGCTGATTCTGCCTCAGCGTCTTGTTAACCTAAAAAATGGATCAACACCCTGGTTTGAGTTTGAAAGCACCAGCCCTGCTCCGGAAGAACAATATCACAGATCACATATACAGAAAAAGAACAGTAAAAGAAAGAAGACATGGAATTTTGTTAGTGGTTCGGTTGTTAATGAGCCTACGTTCACTTTATTTTTTTGTTGTAGACTGATTAATATTACAAGTAGTGTTTGATTATAAAGCTTTGGATTATCTTTAGCTAGACTGAATCTCCAAAGTTGGAATCCACTAGATAATCACAGTGAATCCCTTTGGAGATCATTGCGAGGAAGGCAGAGAGTGAAAATTATTTCCAGTAGAGCTTCAGTAACCAGTCCAGAGAAGATCCCATTTATGTTGCAGATAGGATGGTATTTATAGGGACCGAAGAGCTTTTAGGCAAGGCCACTTCATCAGCTGCTCATAGGTAGGTATAGAACGACCTAAGGGGGTTTAGCTCGCGAACCTAGCCTAAACCATAGGTCGATAGTGACCCATGGTCTCTGGATCACTAGCGATCCATAGACTGGCTCGTACGTGAGCTAATGACTTGGATCTTTGACATTACATTGCTTAGTTAGCTCATTGAAGATTCATGGAGAAGTATGGATCACTAGAGATCCATGGTGTATGGGTCGCTAGCAATCCATACACTTAGCATTTTTTCAACATCCTTCTTCCTTCTTTCTCTTCTTCCCTGCCTCATAGAGACCCCTGGAAATACATGCACTTAGGATATTTTTTTGTAGTTTGGAGTTTGGGATGTTTTCACGGTGTTGTGTCGTCATTGTTTGTGTAGTCTCGTTGCACGTTGTTCCGTTTGGATGACAATTTACTAGCTATTTGCGCTCAGCTGCTGATTGGACTGAAAGAATGTTGGTATCTTGGTTTAGTCGGTTTCATTCATTACCTTAGTAATATAGATTGGTCCTTGTTAAATCATTGCCTTAGCCTTTCTAGTTAAGTTCTAAACCATTCCGATGTCACGAGATTGTTCTATTTCCTGTTGGATCCTGCTGGGTTAAAAATCGGGATAACACGTCTCAAGAACAACTATAAGTTGAACTTCATGCTCCTTCTATGAAAACTAATGTGAACCTATTCAAGTGCTCTCGTAAAACTCGATTCATCAAAGGCATAAAGAATGTCGGCGCATTAGTTAGTTCAAACGACATCACTAATCATTCGTACGATCCATATCTAGTTCTAAACGCCATCAAAGGAATACTATTCTTTGCAACTCTAAGCTGATGGGAACCTGTTGCTAAATCCAACTGAGAAATTACCTTGGCTCCACTCAATTGATCGAACAAATCATCAATTCTAGGCAATGGGTATCAATTCTTTATCGTCTTCTCATTCTACTTATGATAATCGATACATAACCTCAACGATCCATCCGGCATTTTAGCAAACACTATGGAATCTCCCTAAGGTGGATTACTAGGTCTAATAAAAATCTTGCTTTACAAACCTACCAAATACACCTTTAGCTCTCTCATCTCTATAGGCGTCATTCTACTTGGCGGCCTACTCACTTATTCTGCTCTGGGCAACAAATCTAACTGAAACTCAATGGCTTGTTTCGGTAGCAATCCTACTATAGGCTCAAAAATATCCATGAATTCTCCAACCACGAAAGCGTGATTCAACTCATCTTCCAACTCCACTACCCCTAACAAAGCATTCTCCTCAAAGCTAGGGCTTTCCACAATATATACAATACGATCTCTACAGTCAGGGTGTCTAAGCGATATTTTCCTATCACGCCAAAATATCATAGCAACGTACTTAGTTAACCAATCCATACACAATATAATTCCGAACCCTATAAAGTCAAACACTTGCAAACTGCAAACAAAAGTATGACCTAACAAATCAAACTCCAGATGGTCACACTTCATCATTAGTGTCGCATACCCTTCTATCAGATTTGCAGCTCTTAAGGAAATAACGAAGTATATGGGTTCTGGGTTAAGCTTATCTACGAAATAAAGAGATATAAAAGAATGCGATGCGCTACTATTAAACAGAATGCTAACAGACACCATGGATCTAAAGCGTATTTCTCAACACTGCCTTCCCTTTCTCCTGCATTGTTGGTCCTGATGTAGCAGGCTCCAATGCAAATGTCTTGCCCTTTCCATCCTTAGCAGGCTCTTTGCATTGATTCTGGTAATGACCAATCTGATCGCAGTTGAAGCATCTGATATTCTTCTTCTCGGCCACTTCCTTCGCCTCTCCAGTATGACACTCCTTCGCAAAATGCCTCTTCTTGTCGCACTTGAAGCACACAACCTTGGACTTTTCCTTCTACTTGCTTCACCTTACTTAGCACCCCTCTTATAAAAGAACTTCTTTTTCTAGATCTGCTTATCAGGACATCCTTCGTCTTATTCTTTTCCGAAGAAGCAAATATCTCCTCATGTCTTAAAGCTATCTCCACAGCAACATCACAAGGATCCCTAATATGAGGTAATGTAGCCCTAGCCAACTCAGGTTTCAACTCCCTTATAAACTTCTCATTTCTCTTCATCAAAGTATCAGTGGTAGCATACCCATACCTAGCCAACTCCTCAAACCTCCTAGCATACTCCTAAACAGACATCTCCTCCTACTCCAACTCAACAAACTTTCTGACCAAAACTAGCATGGCGCCATCACTGACATGAATGGAACCTTCTCCTAAACTCAGCTCATGTCATCGTCTCTTCATCCACTCCAGCCGTTACATTATTCCACTAAAATAAAGCTGCTCCTTGAAGCTGTCTCAAAGCAAGCCTCCTCTTCTGTTCATCATTGAGCCTTAAGTCCGTAAAGTTTCTCTCACAATGCAGCAACCAGTTCTACACTTCTATAGCATCCTCGGTTCCAATAAATGGTTCCCCTCTAAGCCTAGCACAATCTCTGCTTAAGATAGCATAATTGTTGACCACTAGAGCTTCCTGAACTCCTACTCTAGCATTTCCTCCAACCATTCCAGCAGCAACACCCGCCTGCATCATATTCACAAAAAACTGATACATAACTCCTATATCCGCATGTAGGACTCCAGCACCAACATTGCGTACTTGTGCCTGACCTTGGTTTCTTCTGGTATTTGGTCTGGCATTTCCATTTGTGGTGGTGCTTCTTCCAAGATTCACTCTTCCACGTCTAGCGTCATATACGTATTCAAACCTCGTGAGATATAGAAGAATAGCCTAAGAGAGATACGAAACTAAAGATATAGTGTATATGTATGTATAGAAAATACAAGTGTGTTACTATAGTGTTATCCCATACCCCCGATCTTATCTCTAATTCCTTAGGATTATGTTTTCAAAAATCATTTTAGTTAATGTTTTTCGTAAACCTATGCTCTGATACCAAGTTGTTACATCCCCTATCTGGAGGCCCGAAGCTAAGCGCTACAGATGTTGCAGTCATCCATAGTATTAACTTTCGGTGACCAAATAAGGTAATATTAATGGTATCCATAATATCAGAAGCACATGAATATGAAACAAAAATCATAGATTTCACAAAACAACTCTTTGGATTACATTTCATAAAGCATGTTTCATATTCTATTACATAATCCCATGATCGTTTTCCAGGTAAATATCAAATATAATTATTACAAAATACGGCAAGAGCGACATATGAAGATGCTCCCTTAGATGATCAGAGTACTATATAGGCATAACTATCTTAAATACAATACAGCGGAATAAAACTAAATAAAGCATCAACTCCTAAATAGCTATCCGTCAACCACCTTCTCGTCTAGGAAGCTTTATTCATTAATTTACTAAAACCTCAATCCTCAGCCTACTCAAATCGATTTTGAGCACCCGAGATTTTAAAGGGAAAACATAAACTTCGAGTCGGACATAAAGCCTCGTATGAGTAATACTATACATCCCAGTTATTTGATAATAAGTGAGACCATACCGCTTGGCGGAACGGGTTTCCCCTCATTAATATCCTTTTAAAACATATCTTATGCAAACCTTTATCCTACAACCAAAGTTGGTTAAAACTGTAAAGCAGTATTATGTGAATATACATATCAGATTACAAATGAACTATCTATCCGAACACTATAGTTTTATTTGGCTAACTACTAACCTTTGGCTGACTCGGGCCTACCAGATAATACAAACAAAATAATCTAACACCTATTAGACACTCATCTTCTTAACGGTTTGTCCCTAACTTATCTGTTAGATACTCCTCTTCTGTACGGTCTATCCCTAATTTATCTTCTCCCAATATCATCTGATCCTAATGGTTTTGCGGGGTCACCAATAACCTATCTGTATACAAATACATATTCTCCTCTATGTGTAATCATCATTTTAGTGTTACTCGTGACAAAGCTTTACACATTGGAATTTTGTACTAAATTAGCTGGGGCTAATAACTAATGTATGGGGCATGACCCTATACCAGTCCCATCTGGTATTCTAATATCCGATTCATTTTACTTGGGGTAATATTCCCTTATTCTCTGAAAAAAATTTCATCTTAAATTGGTTAAAACCTTTAAATCAAAGTTAAACTAGGAAGATATATACTCTATACTTTACTCGAAATCACTTTGCCATGTTATATATGCTTTACTCAAACCTTTGTTATGAAAGGGAGTTCTAATTAAGGATCTTAAGGCTAATTTAACGGGGGTTAATAGTGTTTAATGGATTCTAAGACATTTATGGACTAAATTGAAATTATGACACAAACAAATGCATAACTTAATCACAGAACAATCATAGAATCAAACACAGATGCAGAAAGTAAATAAAAAGCAGTAAAAGGTAAGAACACAACGGGTTTTATACCGGTTTGGAGTTACCCTGTGTCCAGTCCTGTACCAAGACAAACACCTCGTATAGATTTTTATTATACCAATGTCGAGATTACAACCCTCAATTTCTAAAGGCCTTGAGGTACCGTCCTGTCTTCGAGTCTGGGGTAAAGTCTCTTGATTTATGGGAGACAAGATCACCCAATTGATTTCCAGACACAACCACACCTTATAGAGAGATTCGATAAACTTTTAATTACAAATTGATCTTATAACTCAGAATAGCACTTTGATATTCGAGAGAGGGCAGAAAATCAAACAAGAATGAAATTCTAATTTGATTCACTTGAGAATTTGGCATAATTTCGGCACGATCTTTAAAAATATAAAAAATTTAGAATTTGGATTTGTAGAGAAGGAGTGAAGAAAATAAGAAAATAGTTAGTTAAAAAGTTCATTTTTGAAGGCAATTTATAGACCAGTAACGGTCATAACCATTCGTGAAGAGATTTAAACGAATAGACACTTCTTTTGAAAAATTAAACTTTTGAATTTAACGGCCATCATGTCGACATGGGGTATCCTATGATGTCAACATCCCTTAGTTAAAAACTCTGTTAAATTTGTTTTGAAAAATGTATTGAAAGGAAAACAAGATGAAATGATTCTGAAGTAAAATAAAATAATTTTCCTATGTTTTAAAATAAAGAAGAGTAGAAAAATATATTTTTAGAGTGCATATATATAAATTTGATTTTATATCTCAAGTCTATATATTATAAAGAATATTTAAAAATCAGAAGATAATTTTAAAAACAAACGAAGTTTAAAATAAGAGTTTATTTAAAAACAAAAGCAAAGAATATTTTAAGGCTAAAACATCTTTTTGAATGAAAAGATAATTTTTAAAGCTAAAACATTTTGAAAAGCAGTTTTGAAAATCATTTTGAAAATCATTTTGAAAAACCATTTTGAAATAGTTGTGCAAGCTTCTTCCTGCAAAATATTTCATCACATCAGGACTCGAGAACTTGTACAAAACCAGGATATTCGTGGGTTTGTAAGCCACTCGTCGTAGGTTTGTAAGCTACTTGTCGTGGGTTTGTAAGCCACTAAGAAGGTAGAAAAGGGTTCCATCCTAAATTAAATTTGGAATGGAGATTTCCATGCTATTATGAAGTTTTAACAAAACTAGACACTTATCTTAAAATCTTGATCTTGATACTCTAAAGTCTTCAATCTTGATATCTCCATTCTGAATCTTGAGTCTTGAATCTTTATACTGATCAATCTTCAGTAACCAATACCTATATATATATATATATATATATATATATATATATATATATCCCGCACAGTTTCTGCATATACATATCTATCTAGATAAAAGTGTTAGTATATATTTTATAATTAGATAAGTCAAAAACGTTGTTCTCGTCAAAACCAACATCTTAGTTCCTAACAATCTCCCCCTTTTTGATGATGACAACCTGTATTTATAAAATATACTTATCATACCATAACTCTGATCATAACCCCCCTACTCCATGACTCCTCCTTACTCCATGACCCCCCCTACTCCAATCATAACTCCCCCTTACTCCAAGCCGACTACTATTTTATAATTTCTCCCCCTTTTTCTTCAATAAAAACTTCTTACTAATAAATTCCCTGAACTTGATATAAGATAATCATCCATAATACAATCGAGTAATCCATATATAAGTGTAATAAGTGCTAAGTGTGATCATAAGTATGAAGTGTGATCATAAATGTGAAATGTGATTATGAGTGTGATCATAAGTGTAATCCAGAAATAAATCAATCATCATTCAATCATATTTATAGTAATTATTCAATCCAACCATATATACAAACCACACCAAATGTTTTAAATAATTCAAGTCAATTAAGATTAAAACATACCAATCAAATCAAACAAATAACATACGGAATGACTAGACATTCCTTGGTACTTCCACCCATCCATCTTCTCCAAAGATAGGTCTACTTTGATGGCATCCCATTCTTCTTTATCTTTGTCGAGAGTGACTGGTGGATTTCCTTCAAGATCGCCTTGTTAAGGGCTGAGATCATCCATAAAGGGCGTCGAAATGTCTCTCTTACTCCTTGATCATCTGCATTTGACTCAATTCTAAGTGGCGTTGATTACAAAGTATGAATGTAATGATATTCTTGAAGGAAGTGAGAGTTTCTTCAATATTATCACTTAGATTCTTAATCGGGGAAGTGATAATTCAAGAAATAGGAAGAAATATGAAAAGGGGTGATTAGAAATGAAGTTTGATAATTAATTCCGGAAGAAACAGGTATAAATAGGGGTAGAAAGTCGATTAAAATGAATAGACACAAATTAGTTACATGAAATTAAAATTTGAAAGTGTAACTACTTTCTGCCCGTTGCATGACGACATTGGGGGATGGGGTATGTCGACATGCCTCTGCCTAAAGTGACAATTGCTTTGTTTTAAATATTATGAACAAATCTATGCAACTAAAATTTGTATAATATAAAAACAAGAAATTACAGAGACAGGTGAAGTTGAATAACAGGAAATAAAAGATTTCATTAATGATTCTAGTCAACATTACATAAAATAATATAATATTAACAAAAATAAAGGAAAATACATGGATAGATATTGAAGCAAACAGGATAACATGTACTAAAACTAATTAGATGAAGATGAAGAAGATGATAATCCAAGCTTTCTACTAACTTTCCCGAAGAACTTGTTGATTTTAGCGGAAATCTTATCCATTTTCTTACTCATTGATCTTTTGAGTGTCTTTTGATTTTCCACTATAATTCTTTGACTATTGAGAATGGCCTTATTGGATGTATTAGCGGGATTAATAGGATATTCAATGCTCTCTAAGGAAGTGTCTTGATCTGCCTCTTCCTACTCTTCAATTTCCATCCTTCATCTTCCTCTTCTTCTTCTTCTTCGTCCGCCATTTCTTTCATCTCTTCGTGAGCAAGCCTTTCTTCCTTTTTTCGTAAGTGTTTCATATGGTTGAAACACTAATGGAATTTTCATAAGGGTAATGTTTCCATGGTTAAACACTTTTATAGTTATAAATTCTTCCCTTTTTAAACTAACTCCAAAGTAATTAAAAATCCGAGTGAGATAAACTTCATGATATAATGTGTTTTCACCCATAGTAAAATTCTTGGGCCTTGGCTCATTCAAAATAACTTGAGCCCAATTGATATCATAATTCCTAAAAATTGCAAAAAGAGCTTTGCAAACTTTCAAGGTTGGGTTGTTGTAGTTTTTTGATCTTGGTATAAGGGTGTGTTGAATTAGAAGGTTAACAATTCTTGCTTTTGGACGAAAATAACGATTTTTGAATTCAAAATTGTCATCCCCTTCAAAGATGTGATGAAATGTCTCTCGATCGTTTTCATTTATTTGAAATTCCAAGAAATTCTTTCCGGTATACTTGCATCCCAAAAGATTTCTTAAAATTTCACAATCAAAACTATTTGTGTTCCTTTAACACTACTCCAAATTTTTCCTTCTTGTCCATCATAAAAACCACGAGTCAAATTCGCATAAAACATCTTAACAAGATTTGGATAACATACAAAATCATTTTGTTTGTTATCTACTACACTAAGAATAGAACATTGTTGAAAAAGATTTCAATTTCATAAGAAGGAAAATCTTAAAAAATAGCAAATTTCCACGTAAGAATTTTACTAAAGTTTACGTAGTTGATGTAAGATTTGATAGCTTCCGGGTCACTAAAAAGAAAGTTTTTGATAGCTTTTGGAAGCCTAATAGTGTTAGGAATACTTGAAGAGGCCATTGAATAAGTTTGAGAGGAGTTGAAGAGAATGAAGATAAATTTGAAATTTGAAATAAAAGTGAAAAGTGATGATAAGGAGAGTGAATTAAATAGAGATTCTATAGACACGTTCTCTGGTCAAGTGGCATCTGAAGTTGGTGAAAAGGTGGAGGGAAAATTCAAAAGTTTGAATTAAATTTTGAAATCACATTTCTGAAGGACATGTCGACATGGGGTATCCAGGTATGTCGACATGTGCCTATTGAATCAAATGACAAGTTCTATTCCTAATTTCTAATAAATGTATATATTATATCCTATATTCTACTTACATAATTCTTGTGATAACATTAAATATAATAATACTTAAATATTAATAATTTAATATTTAAAATATTATTAAAATAATATTATTTTTGAATTTCAAATTCAAATTTCAAGGGATAAATTTGAATTCAAAATTAAAGAAATAAAAAAAATCTAACAAACAAAAAAGCATCCATTCAAATAAGAAAAATTAAAAATAATGTAAATGACTTATTAGATCCATAATCCCATCGTCGTCTGATTTATGAATAACAGGGAAACACAGATTTGAATTATCCATCTTCTTTTCATCGTCACTAGATGATGAGTCTGAGTCATCAAGAGTTGTTGTGTATGCTTTCTTTCTTTTCCTTGACGAATCATTGTTTGAAGGGAACAACTTTTTATCTGGATACGGACAATCTTTCCTATGATGGCCGACTTTATTGCAATTGTAGCATCTATCATTGTTGACATTCTCCGTATTATTTTTTGGAATTCCTTTGATCATTTCTTTTGTAATTGTTCATTTTTCTGTATTTTAGGAATTTCCGGAAGTTTCTTGTTATGAAAGCAATCTCCTCATCACTATCTGGTTTCGAATCTTTTGTTGTTGCATTGAATGCTAATGACTTCTTTTCTGTAGCCTTGTTTTCTTTTCTTCCTTGCAGATGAACTTCATAAGACATCAGATTCCCAATCAATTCTTCTACTTTCATTAGACTGAATCATTTGCTTCTTCGATTGCAAGTATCTTTTGATCCCATTCTGGAGTGAATGAATTTTGAATTTTTCTGACTCGGTCTTCCTCCGAAAAGCTTTTTCCCAGTGCAATTAATGAATGAACAATATCTTGAAATCGACAATACATGTCGGAAATGGACTCATTTGCATGCATTTTAAACAATTGAAACTGATTAGTTAGTATGAAAAATTTTGTCTGTTTAACTTTGCTTGTTCATTCATGAGTAACTTGCAAAGTTTTTCAGATTTCAAATCCAGACTTACAGACAGACACTCTATTAAACTCATTCCTATCTAGTGAGCAAAATAATATATTCATGGCCTTTGATTTATTTTGTGCAACAACCTTTTGCTCAGCAGTCCACTAGGAAGAATCGGTAGTTGGTTCAACATACTCAGTTTGTGCGATATTCCAAGTGTCTAATCCTACTGATTGTAAATAAATTTTCATTTTACAAGCCCAATATGCATAATTACTACCATCGAAAAATGGTGGTCTGATAGTAGACTGACCTTCTATAAATGAACTAGTGTTAAAATTAACAGAACTAGTGCCAGAGTTGACATTACTTATGTTGGTAGCCATTAAAACAATTTTTCAAGTTTCAGATTATGAAAACTACGAAAACCTGGCTCTGATACCAATTGAAAGGGGGTATGGATCAAGGATCTTAAGGCTAGTTTAACACTAGAGGGGGATGAATAGTGTTAAATGGATTCTAAGACTAATGTGGACTAAATTGAAATTATGACACAAACAAATGCTGAATTTAATTACAGAACAATCACAGAATCAAAGATAGATGCAGAAAGTAAATAAAAAGCAGTAAAAGGAAAGAATACACTGGATTTTGTACTTGTTCGGAGTTACCCTACGTCCAGTCCTGTACCAAGGCAAACACCTCGTACAGATTTTTATTATACCAATGTCGAGATTACAAATCTCAATTTTAAAGGCCCTGAGCTACCCTCCTGTCTTCGAGTCTAGGGCAAACTCTCTTGATTTATGGGACACAAGATCACCCAATTGATTTTCAGGCACAACCACAACTTATAAAGAGACTCGATAAACTTTTGATTACCAATTGATCCTGTAACTCTGAATAGCACTTTGATCTTCGAGATAGGGTAGAGAATCAACAAGAATGAGATTCTAATTTGATTCACTTGAGAATTTGGCAGAATTTCAGCACGATCTTTAAAAATATGAAAATTTTAGAATATGGATTTGTGGAGAAGGAGTGAAGAAAATAAGAAAATAGTTAGTTAAAAAATTCGCTTGTGAAGGATATTTATAGACTGGTAACAGTCATAACCATCTGTGAAGAGATATAAACAAATAGACATTTCTTTTGAAAATTGAAACTTTTGAATTTAATGGCCACCATGTCGACATGGGGTATCTTATGATGTCGACATCCCTTAGTTAAAAACTATGTAAAATTGGTTTTGAAATGGCATTGAAAGTAAAACAAGATGAAGTGATTCTGAAGTAAAATAAACTAAGTTTCCTATGTTTTAAAATAAAGAAGAGTAGAAAAATATATTTTTAGAATGTATATATATATATAAATTTGATTTTAAATATCAAGTGTATATATTTTAAAGAATATTTAAAAATCAAAAGATAGTTTTAAAAACAAACGAAGTTTAAAACAAGAGTTTATTTAAAAACAAAAACAAAGAATATTTTAAGGTTAAAACATCTTTTTGAAAATAATTTGAGAAGATAATTTTTAAACCTAAAACATTTTGAAAAATAGTTTTTAAATAATATTGAAAAACCATTTTGAAGTAGTTTTGCAAGCTTCTTCCTGCAGAATATTTCATCGCATCAGGACTCGAGAACTTATACAAAACCAGGAAGTTCGTGGGTTTGTAAGCCACTTGTCGTAGGTTTGTAAGCTACTTGTCGTAGGTTTGTAAGCCATTAAGAAGGTAGAAATGCGTTCCATCCCAAATGAAATTTGAAATGAAGATTTCCATGCTATTATGAAGTTTTAATAAAACTAGGCACTTATCTTGAAAACTTGATTTTGATACTCTAGAGTCTTCAATCTTGATTTCTCCATTCTGAATCTTGAGTCTTTATACCGATCAGTCTTCAGTCATCAATACACGCATATATATATATATATATATATATATATATATATATATACATATATATCATGCATAGTTCCTGCATATACATATCTATTTAGACAATAGTGTTAGTATATATTTTACAATAAGATAATTTAAAAAGGTTGTTGTCATCAAAACCAACATCTTAGTTTCTAACATGTTCATGAAAACATTTAAACCTTTGAAAGCACCCTTTCGAATCCATTGAAAGTATACCTTTCAAAACCAAGTAAAACCCTTCTTTCACCTAGGCCGAAAGGCCAAAACATTCCTTTCGAAACCATTCAATCTTCCTTTTGAAAACACTTGAAAAACACTTCCATCAAAAGCTATAAAACCTTGGACATCCTATCTTTAGACATTTAAACTTTGCCTTTCGAAAATATTGGAAAACCTTTCCTTTTGAACCTTTCGAAACCATTAGGGAAACAACCCTTCGAAACCATTCTTTTTAACTTTTCGAAAGCATAAAACATTAATCCTTTCGAAAGCATTTGGGTTCAAGTAAAAATGTAGAGACACCTTTCAAGACCATTAAAAATCATCTCTTTCAAAACCATTTGGGTTCTACCTTCAACAGAGTTAAAGGGTCATAAAACATTTAAGTCGAAAACACTCTTTCGAAAGCATTTCCTAGGGAAAGAAGTGATGGTATCGAAACCAACGTTACAAAAGAATTGGAGAAGTGGCTAAGTTGTAAAAGCAAAGTATACCTTCTGAAACCATTGGCATCGAAAAGTAGAAAAGCGGCAGCTCAGGATTTTGACCCCATTTGAGAGAATTCACTTAAAATAAAGGCACAATCCATTCGAAGCCTTTCCTTTAAAACATTTGATTCTACCAATAGCCAACCAAATCGAACGCATCTTTTCGAAAGCAAAACAGGCATGTTTTCATTTAAAAGCAAAGACACACTTCGACCCCTTTGTAACCTTTACTCTCGACCTAGTCCCCTCTGGCTTAGTCCAATTCACTCTGTATCAACTTACTGATACTATGTGCATTGGTTTCGATGGTATGAAGGCGACAGTACTTGGTAGAAACCCCTATGCCGAAAGTGGCGAAACATGGTAAAAGCATGTAAAAACTGATTTTTACTTTAAAAAGAATTTCTTTTCAACTAACCTTCCTTGTTTGTCAAGATATTATTGGTTGCTAATTTTCTTTTCTAAAAGTGCTGTCAACATTTCAGAGATAAACTATTTAATTTATTTATAAAGTACTCCTTCTCCTTTTATAAATATATAAAATATTTAAGTCACATACCTTAAATAATATTACATATTCATTAAAACACTTAGGGAAATTCTACCAAATTTCCAGAAAATCATTTTTAATATGTTTTCCAACATATATTAATTTTAGATCCAAAGCTTAAGTTATTTAACTGTAAATAAATTTAAGCCCAAATAATCATTTTCCTTACTAGAAAATTAATATAAAATCCACATTAATTTAGAAAATTATGAAAATTAAAACCCATCTCTAGAATATCATTTCTTATCTAAATTTAAATTATAAGGCGTTTGGATGTCATTTAATAAGGTTTTTATATCAAAACATATCATAAAACCTATATGAATAAGCATAAATCATCAATAAGCATATATAAATTTTTCATCATTCAAAAACATGGCATAATTATGCAAAATACTTCGGATTCATCTTAAAACCGAAAATCATTGGAAAATGAAATGTAGTCATTATTCATCTTAGCTTTGAGATTAAGGATTTGAGATTTGATCTTGATTAAGTTGCTTAAGCTTTTCCTCTTGAAGTCTTCTTCTCGTTTTTCCTAATGTCGGCCGGCCTTAGTTTATATTTTTTCTTGTGAATTATGAATGAACGTGAGAATGAGGGCCTAAGGGGTTTAAGGTATAAGAATGTATCTATTCCTATATTGCCTATTATATATTTGCCTTAACATTTTAATTCTTTAGTTCATTGTTTACATGGCCCAGCTACCCCCTATTAATCATAATCCTCAACCCACAATCCATTTTATATTATTTCATTTAATTTACCTAATTAAATGTGCCTAATAATGTTACCAAAAATATGCGGTGTTACAAAAAGCCTAGTATTGCTTCAGCCTTTGGATTTACCAGTTTGAAAATGAGATTCGATATCCATGGATTTTATTAATGGGTTTTCTAGGTCCAATAAAGGAAATGAAATTATATGGGTCATAAATGATAGATTGATCAAGTGTGCACATTTCATTCCCATTAAGTCGACAAGAACGGCACTTGCTTTAGCTAAATTGTTCATGAAGAATATTGTTAGACTGCATGGGGTTCCTAGTAGTGTATTCAATGACAGAGATGCTTCGTTCACTAGTGAATTTTGGAAGAGCCTTCAGGAGAAATTAGGTACAAAGCTTAAGATGCATATCGCTTATCACCCATAGACAGATGGGCAAATAGAGAGAGTCAATAGGTACTCGAAGGTTTGTTAAGGACTTATGTACTAGATTTTAGCAGGTTGTGGGAAGACCATTTACATTTGCTTGATTTTTTTCTATAACGATCGTTTTTAGACTAGTATAGGAATAACGCCTTTTAAAGCTTTATAACGAAGGTCGCGTAGATTGTAGGATCATTTTCACCCTAGAAGGGGGAGGGTGAATAGGGTGTACTAATAAAAAAATTAAAATTAATGCAGAAATAAAAACAATAACAGAAAATAATGCAGTAAAGATCACATAGAAATTTACATAGCTTCGGCAGTAACCTGCCTTCATGCTACGCCTAAGGTTTTTACTAGAAATTAAGTAGTCAGACGCTTATATACGTAAACTTGCGACACCCGCTAACTTGACTAACCAAACTCTAAGCTCAAAACTCTACCACAACTCAGCCACTAAGTTGCGAATTCTCAAACTATGACTCATAGTTTGTACCTAGTTACACAAATAGAAATTCACAATATTCTAAAAATAAATAAAAAATAAAAAATAAAATTAGATAGAAAATCCAAATATAAAAACTTAAGCCCAATATAAAATAAACAACTGGACCACTTACTTAATTAAAGTAAAACGAACTCTTCCTCTTTTCTTTCGTTTGTGATGATCAGCCGCCTTTCTTTGTTCCTCTTCAACGATTAGGGCTTCTTTTTATTTGAAGTCGCCGATTGAAATCTGATCGATTGTGATGATGAATTCACTCCAATTTGCTACGTCAATCGAGTCTCTGGCTTTGATAGGCTTGCGGCTGCTCCAATTGTCGAGTTTGATTCGTGCTTTGAATTGGTACGTGTTTTCCCATTTTTGATTTATAATTATACTCGACTTGATTCGAGTTCTGGATTAGTTCGTGATTTTTTTCGATGTTTTCTCTCTAATTTTGCTTGAACTCAAATGCCTTTTTGCCGATGATGAATTTGGGTTAAATAGGGATCGAAACCCTATTAATTCGTTCGTATTTTTGAGTTTGAATTTTTCATGAATTTACCTCTTGCGTTGCTTGGCCATTCGATTATTGCTTGAAAGTTGTGATGATTTTTGACTTGTTCATCATATATGAGTTACTCCATATTTTTCTGATGCATTTGAATCTGCTCTTTTCTTCACTGCCTTGACCAGTTCATTGATTGCCGATTTATTGGCATTTGAATTAAAGATAATATATTTGGTTAATTTGATTGACTGGTTCATCGTGACTTGCTGGCAATTTTCGAAATATGTAAACTCCTTTGACTTTGTTCGAAACTGCTACAGTTAATAATTGTAAACGTATGCACTGCTTCACTATTATGCATATATAACCTACTTCACTATCTTGTTTTTTATGTGTCATCTCCATGTATATACATATATGTATGTATATGTGTGTGTGATTGGTGCGTGTATATATGTATTGTTGTATATATGTTACATATGTATATACTTGTCACTGTTTGTCATTTTGAAGTCAGGTATGGTGCACTTTGTTGTACATGTTGAAACTTGCATATGGACTTGTATTTTATTTTGTTTGAGTCATTTGTATATCTGCAGTCTGGTTGATTCTTCATGTGTACTCGAGTATGCACATGTTGGTTGAACTTGAGTTTTTTGAAGCGATATGTGTATCTGAACATGTTCACTTGTTTGTCGTCACCTATGTTTCATATGTATGCATACATGTCTGGTGGACTTGATATCTTGCTTTGAGTTAAATGATAGTTTCTTCGAGTCATTTCATTTCCTGGTTTGGTCCATTATGTTTTCATGTGTGTTCGAGCTTGTGTTGCATAGTTGTTGTATGTTGAAGTCTGTCGTTAGTTCTCAGTTCTGGTTGCTTGTTGACTTGCCATTCAAGTGGTTTGTTGTTGCATTGTAACTTGATTTGTTTCGTTGTATTTACCTTTGGTTCACTCGAGTCTGGTTTGGTTTTTACTTCAGTGGACTGGTTATATTTGAAGTCTGCAATGTTGCATTTTAGAGACTGGTCTGAATTTTGATTTGCGCTTGTATATTTTGTTTTCATTTGAAGTGTGTTGTGAGTCTGCCTATGTTCACTCAAGTCTTATCTGGTTGCAAGTCTGAAAGATGGTTGCTTACAGTTTGGCATTTTGAAGTCATGTTACATTTTCTTGCTCCTAAGCATATGTTCTTCTTTGTGCCTATTTTATTGCATTTGGTTCTATGTTTCATTTAACTTGAATCTATGGCTGTATGATGGTTCTGTATTGCATCCCATGTGTTACTTTAGTCTTGTTCCATTTGCATTGATCTAGACATGTTGTTTTGGTCGAGACAAACTATGTTGTAGTTGCATGCTCCATTGTTTACTGAGTCCTTTGTATTCATTTTAACTAATTTCTGAAGTATGGTTTGGGTTGCCTCTGAACCTGCAATTACTAATTGATTTTGAAATATCTTGCACATATTCATGTACGTACATGCATACATATGCATGTATATATGTGTAATTGTGTAATACATGTGTCGTATCCATTTATATTCGATTTGTACATGTGTGCATTTGCACTAGTTTGTGAGATGGAATCAAGAAATGGCCTTGTGATATTCACAGTGATACACTGTTAATATTACAAGTTATTCGTGCCCATATATTTGGACCTTGTTAGGAAATATGTAAGAAAACAACCCAAACACCCAAGGAAAAAATAAATTTTAAATTCAATTTTATTTTTGCAATTTAAATTTGTTTCTTTTTCTAGTTTACCGCATTATTTATTTAATAGGTATAACAAATGGCTGGACACAAGCACTGGATATAAGCTTAAGCTAGTCAAGATCAAGTATATGAGTGTTGAGTGAATATGTAGTGAGGTTAGAATTGTAAATTGAAAATTGTGTTGTAATTGGAAATGTATAAATGTAGTGAGAGCTCAAATTTGTGCTGTTTGAATTTGTAATAAAATATTTTTTTGAATAAAATATTTGTCTAAATATGAATTCTAACTTATTTATTTTATTCAACGGATATTTATTTAATTATATGGAAAAATAAAATAGTAGAATAACAAATACATTTAAACAAATATATATATATATATATATATATATATATTATCATCAAATGAAAAGCATACGCTATTGTATTCTACATAGATCACCCGTATGTTGGTTAGAGACCAAAGATAAATTAGTTTTTGGTCCAAATATGGTAAGAGAGACCGTAGAAAAGTTTGAATTAATTTGAGCTAAAACGAAGGAAGCTCAATCTAGGCAGAAAAGTTATGCAGATAAGTGATGGAAAGACATAGAATTCTTAATTGGAGATCATGTTTTCATCAAAATATCACCAACGAAGGGTGCAGTAAGATTTGGAAATATGGAAAAATTAGCACCGAGATATGTAGTTCTTATCACAAGAGGATCGGTAAACTTGCTTACAAGATAGAGTTACCGAGTAGTTTGACAGGAGTCTATGATGTTTTTCATATTTCTCATCTAAGGAAAGAGTGTTCGAGACTTAAAGACTACTATTAGTCCGACTGCATTGGAAGACTTAGAAATGGAACCAGACATGACCACGGTTAACCAGGTTGTATAGTGGCTAAGAATGAGAAGAAGCTAAGGAATAAGATAGTCGGATTAGTAAAAGTCCAGAGAGATGATGAGAGATATTGTACTTGTGAGACAGAGGATAGGGTTAGGGACACTTATCCTGATTTATTTGATGGTATGTTTATGCTTATGATTATGATTGTTGTTGTGTACTTTATTGTAATTTCGATAACTGAATTCCTTAAGGAGGGGAGTCTATAACAACTCTAATTTTTGTTAACATTATTTAGGACATTTAATTGGGTAAATAAAATAAAATAATGTTGAATGAGAAGGATATTAAGGTTTAGTAATTAAAGTGGGTCGAACCTAATTAATGAACTAATAGAATTAATTAGAACATCGATAAAAATAAAGAATATATGAAATGGGCAAAATGGGAAAAAGGCAAACATCCTTAAACATATACTCTCATTCCACATCCCTTGATCATTAAATCCAATACAAGCGAAATTAAAATAGCAAGGTTGGCCATTAACAAGGGTTTCAAAGAGAAGATAAGCTAGAAAAACAGGATCAAAGCTAGAGGAATTAAATAAAAATAAAAATCTCAACCTTCTTAAGCCATTCAAGATGAATAATAGTTATGCATCTCAAATTTTCAATGTTATTATCGATTTTAAGTTCAAATCTGAATCTTTTGCATATTTTATGGAACGCTGTGATATTTTAAACGATTATGTGCTTATTGGTGAATTAAGGGAATTTATTTATGAAATTTAGTGATACGTTTAGGTTAGAAAATCTAACATATGACACCCAAATTACTTGAAATTTTAGTATCATGTAAGAAACATTATTTTTGAAGTGGGATCTAAATTTCATAATTTTATGACAAAGCACGAATTTACTATGAACTTTCTAAGTGTAGAAAATGGATTGTTTCGAGTTTTAATTATTAAAAATAATTAAATAATATTTTGGCCATGAAATTTTTATACGATTAATAATATGATTAATTTGATATATTATGGCTTTTGGAGAATTTTCCCAAATGTTATTGATTTCTTATGAATTACTTTAGCTAGAAGAGCTTATTTGATTATTAAAACATTAATATATATATATATATATCAATGGTTTGAAAACGTATTTTGGAAATGATAGTTCTGGGATTCGGTGATTTCTCGGTAAAGAAATTGATAAAGTTTTGGTTATCTAATAAAAAATGAACAACAATTGGATTTGGTGAATAAAACTACTTTTAATGGCAAAATAATAGTTTTTATATTAGTTACGGTCATGCCATGCCGAGCCTCGTGTTGCCACACCCGATAACTCCACCTCTATGAACTTCGACAACGACCGAGTAAGATACATAGGATACCACGTTAGTTGATATGGAGTGTATCCTCTTGGGTTGGAGTGCGAAGATATCAACGTCTACCCCATGGTCCTCAACGTTGTCATTGTCGCATGTCTTAAATGTTGCTTATCCGTCAATGACGCCGATCAAATACTTTTGACGTGACTGTAGCTGAGATAATAGTGCCACATATTTTGATAATGACTCCATATTTCAATGATGCTGCACTTTTTGTCTTCGGCGGTATAGTATCGCATTTTATCACCCCGACACCATTCCTTGCCGCATGTTTTAAGAAGGCGGTGATGCTCGTGTTTTATCACTTTGGTACTAATGATGCCACATGTTTTCTTTGAGGCAATGATGTCGAGATTTACTTATGTCGGCACTTTTCTTATAAGACTTTTAGTATGCAAACCAAGATTTACATTTTATAACGTCGACACTCTATGCACTGCGATATATGTGTGATCGACTCTATAGACTTACATTATATAAGTTAAAGATTTTAACGCTTTTATTGAACAGGGGCAACGACTCCAATGGCGATAATGATGTCGAGCTTTATTAATATAAAGAGTTTGATTATCTTGTCTTTACGGCCTATGTTTTGAAGGGCGAAGACCCTTGTCGTCTATATATTGTGGAGTTTTATCAATATACTGACTTTATATTGTTTGGCCATTAGCCTATGGTTTTGAGAGGCGAAGACCTAAAACGATTTCGAACTTCATCAATATGATTTTATATAAGCATGTATCATGGCATAATTATTTTGTATAAAGTAAAAGGGATATAATTTTCCTTGTTTTAAATATGATTTCAAGGGTTAAATCATTATGAAGAATTACGTTTTCAACGAATTAATAAGGATATTAAACCTAGAATTTTATTAAAGATATTAATGTTTATATCACTTTTAGGTAAATTGTGATAGGATGTAATGACTCAGAACTTAGAAAACCAGATGGGCTAGTGTACGGTCGCGCCCTATACTTTAGCAAGTAGCCCACAGCTAATACAGGTCCAAAATTCCAGTGCATAGAGCTTTTTCATGGGAGAGACTAAAAGTTGATTTACCACAAAAAGGAAAACATACAGATGAGATAATTTATTGAAGAGTCCGCAAAACCATTAGGATTAGTTGACCCAATAAATAGTAAGTTTCAGACAGACCATGTAGTTGTCTTCTAACAGTAGGTTAGATAATTAAACACATATGGTAGGCTCGAGTGAGCCGTAGGATTGTAGTCAGCCTAAGAAAACTATGATGTTAGAACAGATAGTCCATTGATTCGGATAGATTGTTCATGATTATCCATGTAGCATGCATATACATTACTGTTTATATTGTTTAGTTTGACTAGTTTGGTTTCAAGAATTGATTTGAAAAAGATATATTTTAAAGGGATATTAGTGAGGGGAAAACAAGCTCCGCTCAATGGTGTGGTCTCACTTAATATCTATAAATCGATGGGACATATTATTATTCACACCAGGCATTTTGTCTGACTCGAAGTTTATGTTTTCCCCTTAAATTATCTGGTGCTCAAAATTTGATTTGAGTAGGTCGGGAGTAAGGACTTTGCAGATTAAGTAGGTTTTGATGAATAAAGCTTCCAGAGACATGCTTGAGGAAAAGGTAGCTATACAAGAGTCCATCTATTACTATCATTCTTGATGTACGAATGTGTTGGCAATAGATGTATTTGTCTATTTAGTAACCATGAACAATAAGGGGGCATCCTCACATGCCACTCTTGGAGTATTTTTTATACTTATATTTTATCTGTACCCGTGCAATCTTTTGAATTATGTACTAAATATGAAATTGTGACTTTAAAATGAAATGTGAAAGCTTGCTTTTATTTCATATTCTTATGCTTTTGATACTATGGATACTATTAACATGACCACATTTTGTCATCGAAAATTAATACAATAGATGGCTGCAACATCTGTACACTTAGTTTTGGGCCTTAAAAGGGGGATGTTGCAAAGCAGCTCGGTCTTCTCTTATTTTCGTTTGATCGTATTGCAAGTGCGGTTGGAAAAAGGACTGTGGTATAATTTGTTGTGCCTATTGATCTTTTTTATGGTTGGCTTGTTGTGATTACATCTTCTACTCATTATGTATCTTTTCCACTTGTTATCCCATTTTTTGGACAAAACTGGAATATCAATGTTGTGTGCATTTCCACCACGACCAAACTAAGAAGAAGCAAGCAAGCGTACATCGAAGTCTCATTCGGCATCCAAGATGCCTTGGTTCATCCGGTGTTCCCAATACCAGAGCTCATTCGGCAAGAAGCATTCGGCACTCCAACACTCAGCTTCATTCGGCAGCTACATTCGGCAGCTACATTCGGCATTCCCAATAATCGAACTCATTCGGCAATCGTCCATTCGGCATCACCATACCAAGCATAGCCGAACCATGCAACCACCGGACCATGCAACCACCGAACCTGCCTTCACCGAACCATGCTACCACCGAACCAACTCCATCCTCACCATACTGCTGCCGGTCCAGGAGTCAATGCCGAGCCAACATCTTACCACCTCCCACCGAATCAACCTCCTTTCCATCTACTACCAAGTAAACCACCGGTCCAACTATCCCAGCTACGACCGAACCAAGCTTCGCCGAACCAGAGTTGCCAGTCCAGATTGCTTCAGCCCAAGCCCACCAGCAGCTATAAACATCCAAGACCCCTGCCCCCAGCCTCACTCTATAAATAGAGGGGCAGGGGTACGACAATGGGGGAGAAGTTTTGAGAGAAGTTTTGAGAGAAGTTTGAGAGCTCAAGCCTGGAAGGAACTCTCAAACAACTTTAGATACTTGTAATCAAAGCTTTGTACTTGTAATCTGAAGAAAAAAAGGAGAATAACATATAAAGTGGACGTAGGCACGTTCGGGCCGAACCACTATAAATCCGTGTGTCTTTTACAGTTTAGTCCCTGCTTTTTATATATTTGCATAAATCACCCAAATCGCTAAAAAACAACATAAAATCGACCAAATCGTACGACTTTGGGTGTTTGCCCATTTTTTGCGCAAACATTTTGGTGCTTTCACTGAGAAGAACCAGCTCCCGCTACATCGGATAGAAGTTGAATTTGAAAATCTAAAAGTTCAGATCTAAGAGTTATGACGAGACAAACAAGTAGAAGGCAAAGGCCAGAGAGAAGTGAACACTAAGGAAGTCAAGAGGCTTCCTCAGGAGGGAATCAAGCGTCGATCTTCATCATCAGGGATGAGATGGAGGCTATGATGAGAAGACAAGAAGAGATGATTCAGAACTTGCTTCAGCAAATTGGGCAACTTGGAGCACAAAACCAAGGAGCAACTGGAGTTCAGAACGGAGCAAGACCATCTGGCGTAGCATCAGAGCTAGGGGGAACCCACACTTGGAGCATGTTGATCCAATCCCAGAGAGAGAGATAGGGGCCTCTGAGCAAC
Organism: Allium cepa; assembly: GCA_030765085.1. Classification (NCBI taxonomy): domain Eukaryota; kingdom Viridiplantae; phylum Streptophyta; class Magnoliopsida; order Asparagales; family Amaryllidaceae; genus Allium; species Allium cepa. The sequence goes on from CM060941.1 coordinate 1,053,533,176, forward strand.
CTGGTAAGGAATGAACGTTCATCCAGGGGGCAGGTAAAATTCCCTCCTGAACTCGGAGGGCAGGTCGAAAGCGATGAACAAGTCGCAAACCTCTCACTAGCACGGTTAGATCATTTACACATGTAAGCGATCGCGCACGATCCATAGGCATGCTCTGAATGACTACAGACCGCACCATAGTGAGAGTTTACGCTTTGACATCCTCGTCTTGCTTTGATCTTGACTTGAACATTCCTGTTGTGGAATTCGTATGATTATTGCTTTGATATTTGCAAATTTACTTGTATGCCCGTGGATCGCGAACGGTCCACGAGCACCTCTTGCACGGTAGCGAACTGCCAAAGTCTTTGATTCGAAAAACTCCCCCAAACAATAACTCCAGCACTGATATTATTAAGTCCCCCCGGGCACACACAACTCGCCTCGAACGGCACCCGACTTCGAACAGTCACAATTCGCCTCGAACGGCACCCGATCGCGAACGGTCACAATTCGCCTCGAACGGCACCCGACTTCGAACAGTCACAATTCGCCTCGAACGGCACCCGATCGCGAACGGTCACAAATCGCCTCGAACGGCACATGATCGCGAACGGTCACAACTCGCCCCGAACGGCACAACTTCTCTCACCTCAAATGGCTCGATCGCGAACGGTCGTCATTTGGGGTCCCCCACTTGACCGCGCACTGTCGCACTTTACCTCGAATGACTCGATCCCGAACGGTCGTCATTTGAAGTTGAGCGCTTGACCTTGAACGGTCACATTTCACCACAGATGACTCGATCCCGAACGATCGACGCACGGATTTATGCGCTTGACCGCGCACGGTCGCACTTCACCTCAAATGACTTGATCACGAACGATCGTCATTTGAAGTTAGGCGCTTGACCATGAACGGCCGCGCTTCATCCCAAATAGCTCGATCCCGAACGGTCGTCATTTGGGGCCATATAAAATATCAAGCTCTTTACAGGTTGTCAACAGGATACGAACATCCAGCTCGTGGCATTACAAAACACGCCTTCCTACTGCAAGGCATATTTTGGGGGGCAAAGTGTTATCCCATTTTTTGGACAAAACTGGAATATCAATGTTGTGTGCATTTCCACCACGACCAAACTAAGAAGAAGCAAGCAAGCGTACAGCGAAGTCTCATTCGGCATCCAAGATGCCTTGGTTCATCCGGTGTTCCCAATACCAGAGCTCATTCGGCAAGAAGCATTCGGCACTCCAACACTCAGCTTCATTCGGCAGCTACATTCGGCAGCTACATTCGGCATTCCCAATAATCGAACTCATTCGGCAATCGTCCATTCGGCATCACCATACCAAGCATAGCCGAACCATGCAACCACCGGACCATGCAACCACCGAACCTGCCTTCACCGAACCATGCTACCACCGAACCAACTCCATCCTCACCATACTGCTGCCGGTCCAGGAGTCAATGCCGAGCCAACATCTTACCACCTCCCACCGAATCAACCTCCTTTCCATCTACTACCAAGTAAACCACCGGTCCAACTATCCCAGCTACGACCGAACCAAGCTTCGCCGAACCAGAGTTGCCAGTCCAGATTGCTTCAGCCCAAGCCCACCAGCAGCTATAAACATCCAAGACCCCTGCCCCCAGCCTCACTCTATAAATAGAGGGGCAGGGGTACAACGATGGGGGAGAAGTTTTGAGAGAAGTTTTGAGAGAAGTTTGAGAGCTCAAGCCTGGAAGGAACTCTCAAACAACTTTAGATACTTGTAATCAAAGCTTTGTACTTGTAATCTGAAGAAAAAAAGAAGAATAACATATAAAGTGGACGTAGGCACGTTCGGGCCGAACCACTATAAATCCGTGTGTCTTTTACAGTTTAGTCCCTGCTTTTTATATATTTGCATAAATCACCCAAATCGCTAAAAAACAACATAAAATCGACCAAATCGTACGACTTTGGGTGTTTGCCCATTTTTTGCGCAAACACCACTCTTGGATTCTTGATGGGGTGATGCAGTTTGAAGAGTGCTATGTAACACAAGAAAGTGTTATTTATGTTCTATGACTATTTGGTCAAATAAAATAAGTATATTTGAACACAGATCTATAACACTAATTTATGTATTTGTGCGTTTTTAATATAATTTTCTATTTGCATACATGGTGATTTTATTGTTTTTACTTCCAAAGACTTTACTATGTGGCTTATGCAATCGACAATGCAATGATTTGTGGAAACAAATAATAAGTTTGTGACTTAGCCAAATTTTAAAAGGAAAAATATATATGTTATTTTCGTTTTTGAACTTAATTCATGTTCATATGTTTCAATTTTTGTTTCCGCTCTCTTGTGGTGGAGGCTGTGAGGCCTCAAATACTGATTTTATGCTTTAGTAACTTCTGTTTAAGAATATTGTAGCGACCCACAGTTCTGTATCCTTTGGGTTGATAATAATTCACTCCTGTTCAACCCAAATTGTACAGAAGAACGAATAACTAAGGTAAAGTAGAAGAAAGAGATAGAAGAAAATAGAACAACAACATAGAGTCTCACAATCGCAGTAGAACAAAATATAATATATAATAACAGATTTATATACAAAAAGAATCTGTAACTGTTTAATACCTACAATCATCAGAGTACAACAAACACTACATCAAAGCTGGACAGTTATAATAACTTGTCCTCATACAGCGAAAAATATACATCAAGTACGAAAATACATCTCTGTCATCCAGCTCGCCTCCTGAACTCCATAGCTTCCTATCCTGAATCTGTAATACTCGGTTTGACCCGAGCATTATAATAAAACAACAACCGAGTCAGTCTGGAAAAACAGCATGAGAAAACGCACTTAATTTGAATTATTAAATTTTTTAGAAAAAACCCTTTGAAAATAAAAATTATCTCGTAATACCACGTCACACATAAACACGACGGGTTTTTACCTTACGACAATCAAAACATTTTTATCAAATCTGTTTGATATTATAATAGTGTCTAAACCAAAATAAATAGGAAATATCTAAAATGCTTGAATCTCACGTTTTAGAATAGTTGGGCACAATCAAAACCATACAGTGCTTATCGGAGATTGGATTCCATACAATGACTAGGCACTGGGGCACCACCTACCACGGTACACTTCTAGAAGCATGTACCGGGGACCTCGCCAGGATCCCCTACAACACAATACCGACCCTATCCCTAACCAGGATACAACTGAATACGTTATCACCCCTGGTGTTCCCACCCTTATCGAGAGCTCTTCTGCATGCACCGCATCCATATAATATAATATATCCGAGGTTATCTAGAAAGGTGACAACATACCCTAATTGGGTATGACCCACTTTGCCTTGCTGCATACCCCTTGATTTTCTGCCTTTCCAACTGATAAGGCTATAGGCTACGATTACATTTCTAGAATAATTTTACTTAGAATTCTCATCGTCCTCCAATGACAATGTTCTGATAGCATTCATCCATACAAGTTGTCCTAGGTCTGGACAAACCGAATCACCATCTTCATCACCTTCACGACATTCATTCGTAATGTTCAAACCAGATCGAAGAGGTTTTCGGATAATAGAATCCGATCCCAGCCTCTTCGAAGCGTCAAAATTGATAGTTGGTTATTTAACTATCAACATACATCCAAAAGCAGACAACGGGCCATATTTCAAACATTTCCAAAATTTATTTCAGAATATCTTTATAAGATACTACTTCAACATTTGAAAAATAGTTTTCAAATTCTTATACTTTCAACAAAATATTTCCACCACTTCTCAATACTAAGAATACCTTGCCACTTCATTTTATATTCAACACTTCGGAAGTATTCCATTTATTCCCAACTTCTTTTCCTCAAAAATCATTTACACTTTACTTGTAAATTTCTTAACTCGTTCATAACAAATTTTATAAGTTCCGAAATTCTTTAACTAATTCCCTTCGATATTCCAAAAGTCAGATATACTTTATAATAATTCCAGTTTCCCCTTTTCTGCTTCTTTTATGAATTCTATTTCATTTTTCGAAGCTTACATTTATTTAATTACTTCAGAAATTTTCTTACTTTTTCCCAAATTTTGTTTTGTGAATTCTCTTATAAGTCTCGCCTACTAAATAACCCTTTCCAACTCTTGAGAAGATTTATGAATAAATTTAAACCATTTGAATCACTATATATATACGTATGTAAATAAAAAAATAAGTATTTAAAAGAAAATAATAAATATTTATTTTTAAGACATGTTCAAATAATTATTTAAAATATTGAAACACTTTTATAACATCACTTTCCAAAGCATTTAATGTACCCAAGTTAATTCCCATGCTATTATAACTTTTAAAAATGCACAATAACTTAGCAGATTATTCAATCACATCATATATTTTATATATATGAAAAACACTATATATTTGAGGAATCCAGTTGGATCCCTCCAATATGCTTTCTGCATCCACAGATGTTAGACAATATAAAATACCAATCCCACTTCGAGGGGGATATCGTGGTATATAGAATCATCCGCTATTATTCAAGGCGCATAGGGTCTCATCCGCTATAATACACGGGAATATCACTCCAACAGATAATTAATTTTAACTATTATAATATCATCCAACAGATAATTTATTCAACCAAACAACCAAAATTAATTTTAACTATTTTAAAATTAAATTGGAAATCCAAATAAGTGAGAATTTTCTCATCTTGATTTTTTTTTACAATCGGATCCAAACTCGACTTGTTTTTCATAATTTTTGGACCTCGCACGAATAACGTATGACGAGTATAAGTTCATGATTTTTGTTTTCTTTTTTTTGATCTGGTTTTTGAACGAAAAAAGAAAGGGGTATCACGATTTATTTGCAGCGGCCATCCACTTTCTCTTTGTTTAAATAGAAGAGAACGAACATTATTTTTCTTCTCTTCGGCTGTGTGATTTTAAAAGAAGAATGGAGAGGGAACAAGACTTGATGTTGGCATGTAAGATGAAGGCTACGGTTTTTTTGAAAGGAAGGAAAAAGTTTTGATGTGAATGCAGTCAATCAATATATATACAAATATATTATTTAAATATTAAAACGTCTCGATTTACACAACTCAAAATCTCAAACCCCTATCGAGGCATGCCGCTAGGCATTTATAATTTTATACCCCTATTCTGAATGCAATGGAAAAAGTTCCAAGTCCTAATTCCGTCATATGGAGAAGATAGCTTTTTGGACCTAATTATTATATTGAATTTTCGATATAAATTTCAACGCGTTTATATACCGTACGGAAAAAACCTGATAATAATCCACTATTACTGATCCAATGGAACTTGTTTCGTCAAATTCCGAGAATGTGCCCCGGATCGCTATTTTAACGTGTCGATAAAATTTTCAATTTCAAAAATTTATGAAATCACTTGAATTTTCTATTTTAAAAATTTACTAACTCAATTACAACTCAAATTACAATATTTAAACCATTTAAATATTTCAAATTACCCGGGTCGTTACACTCCTCCCCCTTAAAAGAATTTTGTTCCCGAAATTGCTAGTATAGGAATAATTGTTCCAAACCCGTTACTTATTCAAAACCCATTTAGTTAAACTTGACATTTCATCTTTTTAATCTCTTAGTTTTCAATCAAAACAATTAGTTTTCAATTCTAATTACACAACCCTTTATTCCAATTACAATTCGTAATCAAATTGTTGTTAACAAAAAAATTTATTTTTTTTCAAAATTTTTCTAACACCCTAAATTTTCGAATTTTTTTGGCAGATTCTCCCTTGTATGGAGAGCCTTTTTCAATATGACAAGAGATATAAAAATGTATACATCGACCCACACGGTCGGAAAACAAAATATATATCAACATTTTATATTTTTGCTGTATTTAATCCGAAAACGTACCTTATTTCAGCATTTTTAAGAAAGCGGCTTATTTTATATGAAATTATGCAACCCAACTCTAGCTCAATCGCCTCCGGGTACCTGTACTTACTCAATTTAACCACATAAGTACAAATATTAAAGTTCAATAGCATTTCATTCATTTAATAGCTCAAACATATAATTTTCCACTAACAATCCTGTCATAGCATGGATTTATTAATAACCACAAGGTCATAACATTCAATTATTCACTCAATCGATTTATATATCACTTCATTCAATTTGAAGGATTTACAACCCAATAATTTGCATTCAACTCCTATTTATATCAAACAAACCCATATCCATTCCAAATTAATTGAAAATCATTTTACTCACCTTCTATTAATTCATAGAATTTATTTACCTCTGTTTATGACAAACACTAATTTTTTGCTATGCAAATTCGGCGATGTTTATTTAATAAAACAACCATTTCAGTTTATTTCTATCTTAAATTGATTCCAAATCATTTTTATTCAATTCCAGTTCAAATTCAATCCATTCATTTGCATTTCATTCATATACACATTATTTTTGAATTCATTTATTAAGCTCGAAATCATCCTACGCTATTTATTTAATAACCATTTCACAATTTGCTTGAGCCAAACTTCCATCCAAAATATTAACTTAGGTAAATTTGTTTATTTTCAATTTATTAGATCATATACTTAAGTTTGTTTCCCTTTCCATTAAATTCCAATTCAAATTTTTGATTTTATTTTTATTCAATGAAATTCCATTCCATTCTTACTAATTTATTTAATTGGTCCCTTTATTTAATCCATTTTAAATTTTAATTTCAAACTCGAATTCGTTATCGAATTTATTTAAAATAATATTCAAGGCCATATTTAATTTATTTCCACTCATATTGAATTTATTTATAACTCGAGCCATTTTTATTTCAATCCAATTTCATTTGATCACAGTCAACATATACTTAATCGGCTTATACATAAGTCGAATTTTTTATTTATATATTACTCAAGTTCTATATTCAACTTCAGTTGTAGCCCACAATCCATATTATTTAATCAAGTTAAATTCCATTTCCATATCCAATTAACTGATTAATTTATCTAATAGGTTCACCTCAATTTTACAATTTCAATATCTGATTTTTATTTCAAAAATCACTCTATTTAATCCACTTGAGTTCAAATTTATTTTATAGTCCAGGTTTGGATTTTTATTTCTTCACTAGACGTCCAATTATTTTTATTTTTATTTTTCTATTCCTCTTTTTTATTTTTTTATAAGTTACATGACTTATTTTCTCACATTTTTATCAATTTTATACTCGACTGTATCCACATTTTATTTTTAACTCAAGATTTTGCATCACTCATAGCTTAAGTACACTTTTATTCCATAAATTTCAAATTTTATAAGCTAATCAAATTTATTTATCCATAATCCCAAATTTTCACTCAAATTTTATTCCATTAAATTTTTTATAATTTATAGTTATTTAGTTGCTTAATAATCCAAGTTTATATATTCCATTCAATATGGTTTCAAATTCAATCCCATTCAATTAATTTAACGTTCAATTTCCTATAACCAATGTTTCTAAACCATAATCGAATTATTCATGCTTAAATTAAATTTAATACAATTTTTTTTACTTTTAATTCATTCCATTTAATCAAGTAAGAATTTTAATTTCAAATTTCAAATTTTTTCCACACTCCCTTACTTATATTTATGTATTCCATTTACTTACACATTCATATGCATTTTATACTTAGTTAATTCATTACATTCTATTCGTTTCATCTTATTTATTATTTATTATAATCATTTTATTTAATTTATTTTCTTTAACTCTTGCTTAAGTTAAATTCTAACTCCTACAAATTTTCTTTTACAGATCCAAATTGTTTAACTTACACAAGTTAAATTTTAATTTCATCTTGAAGTTCACTTTTTCCAAGTTTTATATCAAAAACTTATTCTCTTCTTATTTCACTTCTCTTTTAATTAAATTTTTGGAGTTCAAACACCTGGTTCTTATTTCAAACCATTTGAAATAACACACACACACACACACACACACACACACACACACACATATAACTCTATTTTTAACAAACCATTTTCTTTAACTTTCAACAATTCCTTCGAAATCTCCAAACGACATTTCTTTTTCACAAAAATCTCCATATCAAATTACGACCGAAGTGAGTTAATTGCTATATCCCTTCCAAAATCCATTTTAAATAATTTTCTTTCCAAAATATCCCCAAAAATAATACTCTTATTATTATTAATTTTTTCCATACCACCTTGAAAAACATTTTTTTCTAAATTTCCCAGGATTTGAATTCCCAGATTCTAGTTCGAATCTAATTTTAATTATAATCCATTTGTATGTTTATACTTATACAAATTTTTCATTTGGTTATATAAACCATTTTCAATTTTATAACCTTGTTAAATTATAATATTTCAATCCAAACACTCCAAGTATATATAATAATTTCAGATAATTATTTCTTTTATATCAAAATATACCTTTGGGTAAAATTAATTCATTTACCCCTTTTCAAAACAATACTGTATTGATTTGCTCTATTCAAGTGTTTAGAAACCCATATCGATATAGTTGTACGGACTGTGCCGGCCAGAATTCATAAGCCACTCAATATCAACCAACACAATATAAAATGTTTTATATTCACTAACAAGTACGTGCTCATATCTATTAATACACCCAAACTCATTCTAGGGTACTATTGACCCTATCTCTAATGAGTAATCCCCACTAGAGCCAAGATTCTCGCTTAACCTTCAGCTCTGATACACCCATAGTTCCGTACCCTTTGAGTTGATAATAATTCATTCTTGTGCAACCCAAATTGTACGAAAGAAAAACTAACTGGGGTAAAGAAGAAGAAAATAGAACAACAACACAGAGTTCACAATCACTGTAGAATAAAATATAACATATTATAATAGATTTATATACAAAAATAATATGTAACTGTTTAATACTTACAATCATTAGAGTACAGCAATCATTGCTTCAAAGCTGGACAGTTATAATAAGTTGTCCTCATATAGCGAAAAATACACATCAAGTAAGGAAATAAGACTCTGTCATCTAGCTTGCCTCCTGAACTCCATAGCTTCCTATCCTGAATCTGTAATACTCGGTCTGACCCGAGCATTATAATAAAATAACACCCGAGTCGGTCTGGAAAACCAGTGTGAGAAAACATACTCAATTTGGATTATTTACTTTTTCAAAAAAAACCTTTGAAAAATTAAGGTATCTCGTAAGACCACGTCACACATAAACACGACGAGTTTTAACCTTACGATAACCAAAACATTTTTATCAAATCCATTTGATATTGTAATAGTGTCTAAACCAAATAAATAAGAAATAGCTAAAATTCTTGCATCTCACGTTTCAGCATAGTTGGGCATAATCAAAACCGTACAGCGCTTATTGGTGATTGGATTCCATACAATAACTAGGCACTGGGGTACCACCTATCACGGTACACTTCTAGAAGCATGTTTCGAGGACCTTGCCGGGATCTCCTACAGCACTAGACCGACTATGACGCCCCACTTCTATACTCACACTGGCCAAGGACACTACGGAGTAAAGCCGTCGACTAGTACGAAGAGTAAGGCTGTTGAGGAGCGGCCATCTATGTAATTGCTTTTTGCGAGTACCGATATGCCAGATAAAATATCACTTTCATTTCAAAAGGGAATTCGACATACCGATACAAGCTGAAAGCTACTACACGGTGTCTATGTGGTCTTCAGAAAAAGTTATAAAATAAGCATAACATAAATCAGTCACAGATATTTATATCACTAAAGTGGAGACAGATATGAATATATCACAAAAAGTGTACATCAAAGTAGTGGTCATACAAGATCCACTACATCACAAAAGAATAGGTACAAGTGCTAGACAAAAGAATATGTATACATCAAGGAGTCTCTATCTCGAATGTATAAAAGCAAAAACTACTAAGCTAAGTAGTTAGCCAAAAGTCAAAAGCTAGTCCCAGCTAAGAAGTCAAGTGGAAGCACCTGTAATACCTCGGTTTGACCGAGTATTATTTAAGAAGAAAACAATAACGGATCATTCTAGCTATAACTATCGTATAAAATGAGATAGGATAAGAGATATGGCAAAAAAAGTATGATAACAATAATGTTATACTATGACAAGTATACATTAAATAAAAACAAAAATCATACAATATCTCAAATTTTCTCAAAACACCAAAAATAATTTCATATTCTTTAGATTTTCACCACAACACGAATATTGATAGGGCTAATCAATACAAATCACAAAAATTGGTGAAAACACAAATTCTATAAATCATCAACGAAAAATCAAGAAATCATAAAAGGGGGAGGCAAATCACAAATGGGAGCATGAAAACTCACCAACAAGTGTATCACAAATGGGTCACTATCCCATAATAAAGCCGGAGCTCCTCCAAAGAGGGTATAGTCCCCCTTTGCGGACTATGAGCTGAAGCTCCTCCTATGAGCCGAAACTCCTCCAAACAAGGTGTAGTCCCCCTTTGCGGACTATGAGCCGAAGCTCCTCCTAGCTGAAACTCCTCCAAACAGGGTATAGTCCCCTTACGGACTATGAGCCGAAGCTCCTCCTATGAGCCGGAACTCCACCAAATAGGGTATAGCCTCCCAATGCGGACTATGAGGCGAAGCTCCTCCTATGAGCCGAAACTCCTCCAAACAGTGAATAGTCCCCCATTGCGGACTATGATCCCAAGCTCCTCCTATGAGCAGAAACTCCTCCAAACAGGGTATAGTCCCCCTTTGCGGCCTTTGCGAACTATGAGCCGAAACTCTTCCAAACAGGGTATAGTCCCTCTTTGCAGACTATGAGCCGAAGCTCCTCCTATCAGCCGAAACTCCTCCAAACAGGATATAGTCCCCCTTTGCACACTATGAGCCGAAGCTCCTCCTATGAGCCGAAACTCCTCCAAACAGGGTACAATCCTCCTTTGCGGGCTATGAGCTGAAACTCCTCCAAACAGGGTATAATCCCCCATTGCAGACAATGAGCCAAAGCTTCACAAACAGGGTTTAGTCCCCCATGCAAACAAAGAGACATCACTAGTCTAAACCACAAAATGATTATCATTGATCGATAAGTGTAAATTACACTAAGCTAGTAAATAAATGAGTTTAGCTTCATGTCCCATAACCACTGCCTTAACTTAAATATTTACGAACAAATTATAGATTTCCACTCAAAAATTATCACAAGATTTCAATCGAACAAGTCCAAAATTAACCGACGAAGTAAATGCAAGCGTTTCATACCACTTTTTTTGCTAAGTCGTTTAATTAGATTTCTCATATGAATGAGTTAAAGGTTTGTATATACTAATAGTTTGGAAAACGATTTTAAAACGAGCCTTGTATTAAAATAACGTTAAAATTACTTTTGTGAAAGTTTGAATATTTACTACTAGTATAGAAACCTTTGTATTTTGAATTGTATTTTGAAGTGACAAAACACAGAAAACGATTGTAAAACAATCGATCACCAAAAATTGACATATAAAAACGTGAATCAAAACCATAAAAATCGATTCAAATCCATCAAATGGATATTCCTAAAAATCCAGTATAGAAGTCATCAAAGTCAATAATAAATGACAACAACCAATCGGATCAACAAAAATCGATAAAAACTGGAAATCCACTCAAAAACAGCCAAAATTAGCAAAATTGACCGTTCCAGACTTTTGGTAGGTATTTCCAGACGTCTGGTCCTAGGTTCTGGAAAAATATATGCTTTTTCTCCTTTCTCTTTTTAATTCCAGAACCATTTTAGACGTCTGGATTTTTCAACCAGACGTCTGAATTTGGTTCCAGACGCCTGGACAGCTTTGCCCTTTTTTATTTATTTCGAGAACCCATTCAGACATCTGGATTTTTCAACCAGGCATCTGGATTTGGTTTCGAACGTCTAGATTTTTGTTCCAAACGTCTAAATTTTTCTACTAGGCAAAAAATCAGCCTGGCCCAAAATGGGAAAATCCAAATCGAAATGCGATCGAACGAGCGATGGATGTAAAGGATTTATGCCAATTGACAACCCAGCACTATTAGGCTCTTCGATACACTACCAAAAACATGTCCAAACATCCAAGATAGGATCGTTAAAGATTTTGACTTCAAAACCAAAAATTGTAAACTTCTCCAAATCAATTCAAATCAAAAGCAATTGAACATGAAACAAATGTTAAGAATTCATACCTAACAACAAAGAAATCTATAGACATGGATGTTAATTCAAGAACTCACCTTTAAACTAAAAAACAACGAATGAGAAGCTTTAAAACAAAGGAAAGATCAACCACTCTTCACTTTAACCCAAGAAGCTCAAATCTAAGCTCATAAGCAAATATTTCATAAGTTAGGGTTTAGGAATTTCTGGAAATTGAAGAGAGATTGAGATGGCGAAGATGTAGAGGATGCTTACCTAAGCTTCCCCTTGATTTAGATCTAGAACTTGAATTTCCTAAGAGAACTAGGACTTAGGAATTTCTAATCCCTTCTTTTTTCCCTCATTTTTCCTTTTGCTTGAGTGTTAGGAAATGTTATGAATGAATGAAGAGGAGTGGAGTGGGAGTTATTAGGTAGAGGAGTTGGGTTCTCTTGTTTTTAGTGGGCTGAAATCCAAACCCAAAGTCCCAAACGAAAAAATCAAAATTCTAATCAACTCCAAACATATCTATGTTTATACTCAAAAAGGTTGCAAACGTTATTTTGGACTCAATGGAAGTGGTCTCGAGTCCTAATTCGACTATTTACAAAAAGTAGCATTTTGGACTTTAATCCGACTAACGATGCTATATTTAAATAAAATATTTAAATATACAATCGTAAAATATGCGGGTTGTTACAGACTCTCCTCCTTAAAGAAATTGTGTCCTCGCGATACATAAGAAGAAAATAAAAAGTAACAACCACACTATGGCATAACAAGCCATTCGTAAGAATCATAATGAGTGTGGAACGTGGTTAGTGGAACGATATCGTCCGCAACTCATAGCTAATGAAAATTGGTGGCTAAGTCAAACTGAAAAGACCTTAGCATCACCTAATAGATCGCTTAGGTGATAATCCTAAGAAAGGCTCAAAAATACCGGGACATTGACGAACTACTTGAATGGGGGAAGTAACATTTTCATCATCATGTAGGTTCGAAGAATAAAATGATGCTACGGAATTGGAATCGAAATCATTATGAAAAATTAAAACCTGCTTAACAGATTAAGAATGTCGAAGATAGATGGTCCTACCGGGATATAGGATATGGGCTTCATAATGTTTAAGTCCGTCCTTTCCCAAAATCAATTTTGAAACTTAAGTAGCACATAACATGCAAATCAGATCGAAAAGTATAATCACATAAAATAATATCGACATCTTTACAAAGTAAAATGAGTGTTGCGGAACTACTATCTGGATTCGCAATTCTCAAAGAAGTCATCAAACCCATAATATTTAAAGCAAAGGTATACACAAGTTCTTTTGATATGAAAGAATGAGATGCGCCCGAATAAAAAATAATTCGAATAGGAAAATCATAAAACAAAATAATGTCATCAAGGACAAAATGAGAAATACCTTGACTAAGAGAAGTGTTACTAGGAGATTGCACAACATTCAGCTCTCCCTCTCTCCTACTTTGAAGTATGGGACATATAGATGTAATATGACCTAAATTTTTGCAGTAACAATAAAAAGGGGTTTTGGAAACCTATTTGCATAGTGGTCCGTAGAACCACAATTGTAGCATAGTCCACAACTAGAGGTAGGAGTCTTTGCTACCGAAGTTGCTTGCTTCCCTTTCTTCTTGGGATTAGGGCCTGTGAACTTAATAGGCCTCTTCTTGTTGTTATTGAGGCTCTTTATTGAACCTCCAACATCACTAACACTTCCTTTATTGGCTTCTTCTAGTCGAAAAGTGATATCTACAAGCTGATCGAAAGGAACTTCTAGTTTCAGAGGTAAAACCTTTTTGGGGTTCTTACTCAAAGCATAAATAAGCCTTTGATTCTTTATAAGATCCAAAAGTTGTTGGGCAGACATGAATACGCCATCCAGAGAAGGATTGCTGAATTGATCGGTGCTAGGACTGCCAGATCTAACCATCTCTTCTTCTTAAAGAAAGAAAGAAGAGGAAAAAGGTTATTCTCAAAATGTATATAAAACAAACTTGATTGATAAAAAAGGAATCGTAAAAGGAAATAGGATAGAATGGGTCCAATGACTCGAATTAAATCCTAAGGCATGATTCCTAAGAGAGACTTAGGACAATATCCTTGCTATAATATTCTATATTGTTTCAAAGTTTGGCTCTGCTACCAAGCTTGACGCACCACCTCTATACTCACACTAGGCAAGGACAATACTGAGTAATGCCGTCGACTAGTACGAAGAATAAGACTGTTGAGGAGCGACCATCTGTGTAATTTCTTTGTGCGAGTACAAATATGCCAGATAAAATATCGCTTTCATTTCAAGAGGGAATCCGACATACCGATACAAACTCAAAGCTACTACACAATAGCTGTGGTCTTCGGAAACAAATATAAAATAAGCATTAAACAAATCAATTACAGATATTCATATCACTAAGATAGAAACAGATATGAATATATCACATAAAAGTGTACATCAAAGTAGTGGTCATACAAGATCCACTACATCACAAAAGAATAGGTACAAGTGCTAGAGAAAAGAATACGTATACATCAAGGAGTCTCTATCTCAAATGTATAAAAGCAAAAACTACTAAGCTAAGTAGTTAGCCAAAATTCAAAAGCTAGTCCCAGCTAAGAAGTCAAGTGGAAGCACCTGTAATACCACGGTCTGACCTGAGTATTATTAAAGAAGAAAATAATAAATGGATCAGTCTGGCTATAAATATCATATAAAATGAGATAAGATAAGAGATATGACAAAAACGCATGACAACAGTAATGTCGTACTGTGTTAAGTATACATTAAATAATAAAATAATCATATAATATCTTAAATTTTCTCAAAACACCAAAAAGAATGTCATATTCTTTAGATTATTCACCAAAATTCGAATATTTATAGGGCTTATCGATATAAATCACAAAAATTGGTGAAAATACACATTCTAGAAATCAACAACTAGAAATCCAAAAATCACAAAAGAGGGAGGTCTATCATAAATGGGAGCATGAAAACTTATCAATACGTGTAACACAAATGGGTCGTTATCCCATAAATTGAGCCGGAGCTCCACCAAACAGGGTATGGTCCGCCTTTGCGGGCTATGAGCCGAAGCTCCTCCTATGAGCCGAAACTCCTCCAAACAGGGTATAGTCCCCTTTGTGGACTACGAGCCGAAGCTCCTCCTATGAGCCAAAACTCCTCCAAACAAGGTATAGTCCCTCATTGTGGACTATGAGCCGAAGCTCCTCCTATGAGCCAGAACTCCTCCAAAGAACTCCTCCGAACAGGGTATAGTCCTCCATTGCGGACTATGAGCCGAAACTCCTCCTATGAGCCGAAACTCCTCCAAATAGGGTATAGTCCTCCATTACGGACTATGAGCCGAAACTCCTCCTATGAGCCAAAACTCCTCCAAGTAGGGTATAGTCCCCCATTGCGGACTATGAGCCAAAGCTCCTCCTATGAGCCGAAACTCCTCCAAACATGGTATAGGTCCCCTTTGCGGACTATGAGCCGAAGCTCCTCCTATGAGCCGAAACTCTTCCAAACAGGGTATAGTCCCTCATCGCGGACTATGAGCCGAAGCTCCTCCTATGAGCCGAAGCTCCTCCAAACAGGGTATAATCCCCCATTGCGGACTATGAGTGGAAGCTCCTCCTATGAGCCGAAACTCCTCCAAACATGGTATAGTCCCCCTTTGCGGACTATGAGCCGAAGCTCCTCCTATGAGGCGAAACTCCTCCAAACAGGGTATAGTCCCCCTTTGCGGACTATGAGCCGAAGCTCCTCCTATGAGCCCTCCTCCAAACAGGGTATAGTCCCCCATTGCGGACTGTGAGCCGATACTCCTCCTATGAGCCGAAACTCCTCCAAACAGGGTATAGTCCCCCATTGCGGACTACGAGCCAAAGATCCACAAACAGGGTTTGGTCCTCCACGCAAACAAAGAGACATCGCACATTGCTAGTCTAAACCACAAAATGATCATCATTGATCGATAAGTGTAAATTACACTAAGCTAGTAAATAAATCAGTTTAGCTTCATGTCCCATAACCACTGGCTTAACTTAAATATTTCCTAACAAATTGTAGATTTCCACTCAAAAATTGTTATAAGATTTCAATCTAACAAGTTCAAAAATTAACCGACGAAGTAAACGCAAGCATTTCATACCACTTGTTTTGCTTAGTCGTTTAATTAGATTTCTCATACGAATGAGGAAAAGGTCTGTATACACTAATAGATTGGAGAACGGTTTTAAAAACGAGCTTTGTATTAACGTTAAAATCATTTTTGTGAAAGAGATTGAATATATACTGCTAGTATAGAAACCTTTGTATTTTAAAGTGACAAAACACAGAAAACGATTGTAAAAACAATCTATCGCCAAAAATTCACATACGTAAACGTGAATCAAAACTATAGAAATCAATATCAAATCCATCAAATGGATATTCCTAAAATTCAGAAAAGAAGTCATCAAAGTCGATAAGAAATGACAACAACCAATCGGATCAACAAAAATCGATTAAAATTGAAAATCCACTCAAAAACAGCCAAAATAGGTAAAATTGACAGTACCAGACGTCTGGTAGGTATTTCCAGATGTCTGGCCCTAGGTTCTAGAAAATATATGCTTTATATCCTTTCACTTTTTAATTCTAGAACCATTTCAAACGTTTAGATTTTTCAACAGGCGTCTGGATTTGGTTTCAGACGTCTGGATTTTTGTTCCAGACGTCTGGATTTAGCTCTGTCTTTTTTTATTTATTTCCAGAACCCTTTTAGACGTTTGGGTTTTTCAACCAAACATCTGGATTTGGTTCTAGATGTCTGGATTTTTGTTCCAGACATCTGGATTTTTTTGCTAGGAACAAAAATCAGCCTAGCCTAAAAAGGGCAAATCCAAACCGAAATGCGATCGAAAGAGCGATGGATGTTAGGGATTTATGCCAATCGACAACCCAACACTATAGGCTCTTTGATACACCACTGAAAACATGGCCAAACATCCAAGATAGGATCTTTAAAGATTTTGACTTCAACACCAAAAATTGGAAAATTCCCCAAATCAATTCAAATCAAAAGCAATTAAACATGAAACAGATGTTAGGAATTCATACCTAACAAGAATGAAATCTATAGACATAGATGTTAATTCAAGAACTCGCCTTTAAACGCAAAAACAATTAATGAGTAGCTTTAAAACAAAGGAAAGATCAACCACTCTTCACTTCAACCCAAGAAGCTCAAATCTAAGCTCATAAGAAAATATTTCATAAGTTAGGGTTTAGGAATTTCTAAAAATTGAAGAGATATTGAGATGGAGAAGATGAAGAGGATGCTTATCTAAGCTTCTCTTTGATTTAGATCTAGAACTTGAATTTCCTAAGAGAACTAGGGCTAAGGAATTTCTAATCTCCACCCTTTTCCCCCATTTTTCCTTTTGCTTGAGTGTTAGAAAATGTTATGAATGAATGAAGAGGAGTGGAGTAGGAGTTATTAGGTTGAGAATTTTGGTTCTCTTATTGGGTTAGTGGGCTGAAACCCAAAGGCCCAAATGAGAATATCAAAATTCTAATCAATACCAAACATATTTATATTTATACTCAAAAAGGCCGCAAACGCCATTTTGGACTCAATGAAAGTGGTCTCGAGTCCTAGTTCGACTATTTACAAAAAGAAACATTTCGGACTTTAATCCGACTAACAATGCTATATTTAAATAAAATATTTAAATATACAATCATAAAATATGCAGGTTGTTACACCGGCCTTATCCTTAACCTGGATAAAACCAAATATGTTATCACCCTAGGTGTTCCCACCCTTATCGAGAGCTCTTTCGCATGCACCGCATCCATATTATATAATATATCTGAGGTTATCTAGAAAGGTGACAACATACCTTAATTGGGTTTGACCCACTTAGCCTTGCTGCATACCCCTCGTTTTTCAGTCATTCCGGTTGATGGGGCTTGAGGCTACGATTACCTTTCTTGAATAATTTCACTTAGAATGCTCATCGTCCTCCAATGACAATGTTCTGTTAGCATTCATCCTTACAAGTTGTTCTGGGTCTGGACAAACCAAATCACCGTCTTCATCATCTTCGCGGTATTCATTTGTAACGCTCGAACCGGATCGAAGTAGTTTTCATATAATTAAATCTGATTCCGGCCTCTTCGAAGCGATTAACGAAATTAGCAAAAATTGATAGTCGTTTATTTAACTATCAATACACATCCAAAAGCAGGCATCGGGCCTTATTTCAAACCTTTCCAAAATTTATTTCAAAATATCTTTGTAAGATATTACTTCAACATTTGAAAAATAGTTTTTAAATCCTTATACTTTCAATAGAATATTTCCACCCCTTCTCAATACTAAGAATAATTTTCCACTTCATTTTATATTCAACGCTTAGAAAGTATTCCATTTATTCCCTACTTCTTTTCCTCAAAATCATTTACACTTTATTTTTGTAAATCTCTTAACTCGTTCATAAAGAATTTTATAAGTTCTAGAATTCTTTAATTAATTCCCTTCAATATGTCCAAAGTCAAATATACTTGCTTATAATTCCAATTTTCCATTTTCTACTTCTTTTATGAATTCTATTTCATTTTTTGAAGCTTAATTTTATTTAACTACTTCAGAAATTTCCTTACTTTTCCCCAAATTTTGTTTTGAGAATTCTCTTGTAAGTCCCACCTACTAAATGACCCCTTCCAACTCTCGAGAAGATTTATAAATAAATTTAAACCATTTAAATCTATATATACACATATGTAAATAAAAAATAAATATTTAAAAGAATAATAATAAATATTTATTTTTAAGACATGATCAAATAATTATTTAAAATGTTGAAACATTTTTATAACATCACTTTTCAAAGCAGGTTTAAAATTTAGGATTTATTGAAATAAATATTAAGTATTTGAAAGAATTTCACCTCCGAAGTACTTCAATACTAACTAACTTTAAATTACATAGTTCAAGAAATAAAATTTTCC
The DNA here is from genome assembly GCA_030765085.1 of Allium cepa. NCBI lineage: Eukaryota > Viridiplantae > Streptophyta > Magnoliopsida > Asparagales > Amaryllidaceae > Allium > Allium cepa. The sequence goes on from CM060941.1 coordinate 1,053,552,369, forward strand.
TTTTTAAATAAGTTAACTTATTACTAAAAATATATTTTTAAATCTTAATAACTAAATTTCAGTTTATAAATCCCTCTCGATTCCCACCACATCACTTCCATTTCGGTATCCTTAAGCATTTTCACTCCAAAAATAGTATCCATTATTTTCCTCTCACCCTATTTCCATATTCAAATATAAATTAACCCTGTAAATTTATATTTTCAATTTTATCATCTGATTTCGATTTCCTTTATCTATAAACATCATTAATAAATTTTTATAACTCCTTTTAGTTTCATTAAAAATAATCTCATTTATATGTTCCATTTTGTAAATTCAATTCCTTATAAATTCCATTTATTTTTGCCTATCTATTTTTAATATCAATTTCAACTTCTTTCCATATTATTTTCCAAATATCATTTTAAAACTCCAGTCTTGAAAACTCCTTTATATAATTTCTTTCAAAATCTCTATTTAAAATATTTTTTCCACATTATTTAATACGATCAAAAATCCATTATTGCTTATTCAAATCAATCTCTTTCAAATAATCCAAATTTAGATATACATATCTTTATATTAAAAATCTCCTTTTAATTCCTTAAAAATTCAAAATAATACTTGTAGCGTTTAATATACCCAAGTTAATTCTCATGCTATAATAACTTTTAAAAATGCACATTAACCCAATAGATTATTCAATCACATCATATATTTTATATATATTAAAAACACTATATATTTGAGGAATCCAGTTGGATTCCTCCAACCAGTTTCCCTGCATCCACAGATGTTAGACAATATAAAATAATAATCCCACTTCGAGGGGGATATCGCGGTATATAGAGTCATCCGTAAATATGCATGGAGCAAAGGGTTTCATCCGCTATAATATGCGAGAATATCACTCCAACTACTCGTGTGTGTATATATACATACATACATACATACATACATACATATATATATATTATAATATCATTCAATAGATGATTTATTAAACCAAACATCCAAATTAATTTTAACTATTATGAAATTAAATTGGAAATCAAAATGAGTGAGAATTTTCTCACTTTGATTTTTATTTTACAATCCGATCCAAACCCGACTTGTTTTTCATGGATTTTGGACCTCGCACGAACAACATACGACGAGTATAAGTTAATGATTTTTTCCTTTTTTTCTTTTTTTGAAAATTGAAAGTCACAAAGTACTTGATTAATATTAACAATCTCTTCACAAATTTGCAAAACTCAGTCAGTATAAAATATTTATTTATTATCACACATATTTTATTTTATTTTTATCTTAGAAAAGTGGAAGGTACAACATCATTCACAATGTAGATATAATATTTAATGGAATATGTTTTTAACTTGCTGTGATTAAAACTTTATAGTCATACTTACTGATTTTTGATAAATATTTGCAAAAGAAAAAAACACTCACCTACACTTGCGACTGAGTTTTCAGGATCGTGCCTCACACGAGCTACTGGAGCTCGCTGCCTTGCCGCCTCTATCCACCGTAGCTCTGGCGAACCCAAATCGATCAGCCACCAAGAGAACGAGCACGACTTTCCCCAATGCCAACCACCGAGTCCGAGTTCAACCTCCCCATCGCGACTACGACACTCCTCCTCTGCCATAGTACATTGCGACCATCGCGATTTCATTGCGTGCCTTCCCTCATCCATAAACTATCGTGATCATCAGTTCATGACCACATCTCGACTCGACGCGGCCACCCTCTCGAAACCCTAAACTTGCTCGAACGTGTCTCTCCAAGCGCGGCGCCGTCTTCCTTCGTGCCTCCCAGCGACTCGATCGCGATTTACATTGTTCATTTTTTTTGTGGTTTGTTTTTCGAATGAAATAGGTAAGGGGTATCGCAATTTATTTGCAGCGGCCATCCTCTTTCTCTTTTTTTTAAACAGAAGAGAATGAACATTATTTTTCTTCTCTTCGGCTGTGTGATTTTAAAAGGAGAATGGAGGGGGAATAAGACTTGATGTTGGCGTGTAAGATGAAGGCTATAGCGTTTCTGAAAGGAAGGAAAAAGTTTTGATGTAAATGCGGTCAATCGATATAAATATAATTATATTATATTATTTAAATCTTAAAACGTCCCGATTTACACAACTTAAAATCCCGAACCCCTACCGAGACATGCCGCTACACGTTTATAATATTATACCCCTATTTTGAATGCAATAGAAAAGGTTCAGAGTCCTAATTCGATCATATGGAGAACATAGCTTTTTGGATCCAATTATTATATTGAATTTTCATTATAAATTTCAACGTGTTTATATACCGTACGACCAACCGATAACTACAAATGCTACGAAATTTGAAATCTGATAATAATACACTATTACGGATCCAATGGAGTAGGTTTCATTGAATTCTGAGACTCTACGCCCAATCGCTATTTTAACGCGTCGGTAAAATTTTCGATTTCAAAAATTTATGAAATCACTTGAATTTTTAGTTTTAAAAACATACTAATTCAATTACAACTCAAAATTAAATATTTAAACCATTTAAATATTGCAAATTAATCATCGAAAAACCTGGATCGTCGCAAATATTATCTAATATTACAGGAGAAGATGTCCCGGTAGGGAATTTGGATGGGCTTCCTTGCATTGCAAAGCCTCAGGGGTTTCGGATCATTTTGCAAATGGTAAGTGTCTAGGTGTTGTGTAAGCATCACAACTATAAACAACATTATGCTTATTGAAGTCTTATATTGAATTTCCAAATCACTTGATAAATTTAAACGATGGTAACAAACACACTTAAAGTTAAACAGCATTCAACAATTAGACCATTTTTATTGCAAGTGAACACAACCTAACTTATTGAAAACCTTTTCTCTTAATGCAGACTATAAGTGCGTTTGTAGTGTCGCCTTTGGGACAGGACATGCCTAAAGGCAATTATCGCAAGTTGGGGAAGTCAGGAGATAAACACAAGGATAATTTCTCCAAAGTATTCTTGCTGGAATTAAAAATTACAGGTATTTTTTTCTGTCAAATCACTATGTTTGTATCGGATACTGATGATATTAAGTTTAAATAGTGATGTGTATATAGATGCCTTGGGCTTGTTCTTAAAAACTTTAACATTAAGTACTTTGCTTCACTTCTCATACTAGCCAAGTATTTAAATTAAGTTTGGTTCATATCTGGTTTTTTACATTTTGAATATTTAACGATACTAGTTAAGTGTATTAGTTGGTTCATTTCAGTTTGTCTGTTGAAAATTTCTTAGTTTCCAACTTCATGATGTTGCTTTCGCTGCCCTTTTCTATGCATATAAAATTTGATTTCACAAACTTTTCTATTTTAAGTACTATTTTCCCATTGATAATAATACCAATAAACCCATCTGATTTGATATTACCAAATGGATAAGAAGAACTAGCTGTATATCAAATAGAGTTTAATTAATGTTTGCATGAGCTATAATCGTCGGGGATGGATCTTGGCCATCAAATATATATTTATACTTCAGCCATGAAACAGACTAATCAAATCATAGCAGTAAAATCGCACTCTTTAACCCATTTCCATTATTGCTCAGAGTTGCCTGAAACATCCCACGGATTTGTTTATATCAGCCTCACCACTATAATCAAATTCTCTATGCATCTGGTATCACATTATGGATACTTCTCTATGGAATATAATCAACAAAAACTTGGTATATCTTACACGAGATGTTTATGTTACGTGAAAACTTCCCTACGAAATATATTATGTGAAATGTTTATGCTCTGCATTTTCCCATTATTTGTGTATTCCAAACCATTATTGGATCGTGATTTATATGAAGGGTAGTTGCTGAAAGAGCCGATATAGGGGTTCAATCTGCTAAACTTCTAGGGTCATGGCATACATAAAGTTACATGAATCCTATATTAATTATATTTCCATTATAATGGTAAGTATATATATTTCTTCTATAGGTTTTGTATTATAAGAGAATAAGAATACATGAATCTTTTTGGCAGAAATATAAATCTTTTTGTTATTTTTAGTAGATATGAAAGAATATTTTTGTTATGGGTATAATATTTTGGTTTCAGTAGTAAATTAATTTTAAATTTATGAGTGCAATGTAATAGTATTTAAATTATCATTCTTCTCATTTGAATTTTTTCAATAATGGGTAAAAACAGTTGTAAAAGATCCTATTGTAACAAACAATTTTTTTTGTAAAGGATCATACACAAAGTTTTTAAGCAGTTGTAAAAGACCCTATTGCAATGGGCGAAAATAATTGCAAAATGAGTCTACTCTATTACAACTTTGCATATTACGATGGTTGTCAGCCCGTTGATAAACACCTATGACAATAGGCATTGCTCATTGTAAAACGAGATTTTGTTGCAGTGTCTGCCACCGGCCTGCAGATGTCGGCCCAAGCCCATGTTTATCTCAAACCAACCTTTCTAAGAAAGATGCTAAGATAAATCCTAGCCATTTCATCCGAAAGCAACCTTCACACTTAGACAAGATCTGGACAAATGTCCAGCTCGGTCCCGACCGGCTCCCCTATATCGAAATACTTCCAGTAGTAGCTAAAAACCAACATAAATCGTCCGACATCACACTAGATGATGGCCGGCTCCTATCCAAGCCCACACTAGCAGGAGGCACATCAGAAAAGAGTGGCCAAAGCATGGCCTGTCTTTAGCATGGCTTCAGTACAACTAACTCCAACCGACATCAGGCCTCCCTCCCGATCGTCTCATGCCTAGTCATGAACTTTCTTTCCCACATGATCCTCAACAAAATTTCAAGTCTCTTCTATATTGTCGATGGTTGGTTGGCCAACTTAGCCATATGGACACTCCAGTGAGCGACAAAATTGTCCATCCATCCAAAGCACCGTAATTGAGCGGTTGAACTTATGCAGGCTTACCAACGGCAGTAAATACGCATTTAATACAAGCCTATGCTTAGTATAGAGAGACAATTTGTACATTCCCATCTATTGCACGTCTTTGGATATACTTTATAGCTATCAACCATCCATCTCTATAGTCAGATCAACGATCAAGGATTTTTCGTCAACTCTACAATGCAATCTCAACCATCTTCCATCCACTTCAGCTATTGTAAATACCTCCTGCTTTGCTGCTTCAAAAGGGTTGGAATTTGGTAGAAACATGCAAGAATTTTGAATACTATGCAAATTTGACGCACTTGTTACCATATAAGTCATTAAGATTAAACAGCTTTGTTAGGCTTGAGTTCCCCTATTTTTCTTATTATTCTCTTATAAACTCTTGTAGTTATAAGAGAAATATATTATAATGGGAACTTCATAGTGGAGTTAGATAGCTTTTCCAAACCACTTTATATCTTGTGTCATTTACCTTTCAGTTGCTTATTTAACTCATCGTTTCCTCTATTTTTAAGCATGATGATTAGGAATTAACCTTTGTTTTACACAACGCACTCGAATCATTCTGAGGTTGGCTAGAAAACTAGTCAACGGCTAATTATCCACCAGTATCAGTAGTATATGTGTAGTACTCAAATGATACAAGTAGGAAAGATATTTGGTTGATAGTGCGCTTGAAGCTTTTACTAATTACATCCATTTAGTTGCTATATGGATACAATATGTATTTTTGAAACTTGGCCTATTGTAAATTTGGTAACTTAAGTTTTGTGTATTAACGTTAAGATATATTTTGATCTCTTCAGAGGCATTTACTTTCACTTTGTGCAATCTAAATTCTCTACATCTGACTTTTTGAAAAAATGTCGTATATGATTTCATTATTGTTATTTATTACAAAATTATATGCAGCTTTTTCCTCTCATTCTTCCTCCTTTCATTGGTATATCCAATTTAGTTATGTCGATACAAAAGTTCAAATACTTCTTTGAAATCATTTAATTATCATCTTCAACAAGGTTTCCAATTTTTAAGCCCTTAGACGGATATTTTTAACATGAGACTGACAAGTTAAGCATTTTTTCATAAACAGTTGTTCAACATATAAAATCCTTGATTTTGTTCAACATTTTGTTGAAATTATTTTTTCTTATATGTTTTCTTCCCCAAATCATCAATTTTCATCGGTTAGTTGCACAAGATGATCTTATTACGATGATACTATAAGCAAAAAATACAAAAGATAAAGGAATGGGACATGGAATTTGTACCATCCGTATTCGTGGTTAAAATAAAATAAATATATTAAAATTAATTTTTGGGAATTTAATTAGACATTTGAATTATAAATTCAAATATTTGAATAGAAAATTTTAAAATGAAATTTAATTTGAGTTTATACATTGAATAAGTATGTTAAAGGGATTAATAATGTTAAAAAGTTATTTGGATATTTTATTTAATCCAATTCTATAAATTGAATCTTTGGATTTATTTGATAATAAAGAAGAATATCAATTTCAATTTCAAATTTGAAATTTATCTTTTTTTTTTAAATGAGAAATTGTTTGAAAATTTATGTTGAAAAACAAATAATATTTGTGAAATTTTGAAATTTATTTTGAAAATAAAATAATTATTTAATAGTTATGAAAACTAAAAAGTAATATTTTAACAAAAGAAAATTTATGATAAGAATGGAACAAAATTTTGATAAAACGGCTCAAGCGAATTATTAAATGGATGTAAAATGCTGATTAAAAAACAGTTAGATTTATAAGTGGTTAATGGTCAGGAATGGTTTAAAAAGAAAATTAAAACTTTTCTTTTGTTAGAGAATAAAGAGAATGGAGGCCATTAAAGAGAGAACAATTTTATGGAATTGAGAGATAGATCGTACAATACAATCAAGCTCCATATTTATAGACTGCTTATGCAGTGCAGATTATAATAATGTCCTTTCTTATTTAGCATATTCATCCCTATTATTAATGTATATTACAACACTCCCCCTTGAATATGCGTATGTAAAGATGATAAGAGTAATTGCCTCATTAAAAACCTTGTTATGAAAAACCCAGTGAGAAAAAATCATAGACAAGGAAAAGAGTACAACATGATTTCATCTTTAAGTAACATATATTTTATAATGTTACTACGAGGGTTGATACTTCTGGATCAAGATAATGCCTCATTAAAACCTTACTAATAAAAACCCAGTGGGAAAAAAATATTAGTGAAGGAAAAAGAGTACATTATAGCGTATTTCATACGCTCCCCCTGAATTATAATGCATTATTCAATTAGTTTGTTGATGCAGCCGACGCATACCAATTTTATACACCATCTTCTGAAATGTTGATTTTGGAAGCGACTATGTGAATAAGTCCGTCGGATTTTCTTGGGATCAGATTTGTTTCACTTCTATCTTATTATCCTTTTGTAGCTCATGTGTGAAGAAAAATTTAGGAGAAATGTGTTTCGTCCTATCACCCTTAATGTAACCCGCTTGAATTTGAGCTACACAAGCTGCATTATCTTCATAAATAATGGTTGACTTTTCCGTTACTGATGGAAGTTGGCAGCTTTTTCGAATATGCTCAATCAGTGATCTTAGCCAAATACATTCTTTACTTGCTTCATATAGTGCTAGTATTTCAGAGTGATTGGATGATGTTGCTACCAATGTTTGTTTTGTAGATCGCCATGAAATTGCTGCATTGCTGGTATTAAATACATATCCAGTTTGTGATCTTGCTTTATGTGGGTCAGAAAGATAACCTGCATCAACATAGCCAACAAGATTTGGATTATTGCCTGTGTTAGAGTAAAATAAACACAAATTTATCGTTCCACGAAGATATCTCATGATATGTTTGAAAGAGTAGGCTATGCGGTAGGATCGTGCAATATGGAATAATGAAATAGTCTAGGTAGATAAAGTAGGTAAATGCAAGGAGACACCAGGATTTTATATTGGTTCGGACCTCTCGTCCTACGTCCAGACCCTAAGCTTCACTTAGGAATTTCACTAACTAACACCCTCACTTCACCCAGAGGAATATGTTTACAACTTACCCGAACAACCGAACGGGATTTCTTGCCTCAACTACCGAAGAGGACTTCAACTCAATTACTAAAATACAATATTTGACTTGTTGTGTTCTTGTCAACACTAATGAGTCTAATGTAGTACAATATTTCTATAATCTTATCCTCGAGAATATGCAATGTGTTTGAGAAGATTTAGGAAATGTGAATTGCTATTAATCAAAAGAATGTTATAAACAAAAACAATGATTCAAGCAATAGATTAGTGATTGTTTTTAGAATATCTAGAAAATATGAACAAGAGAATAGTTAGATTAAAGCAAGAGAATTCGGTTAATTAAATGATGTTATAATCATGTATTTATACTTGTAGAAGAGATGCATATGTTGTCAAAGGTTGCAAACAAGAGATGCTTCCATTTCCATTGATGAAAGGTTGCAACTCTTGGGAAGAAGAAGGTGTCTTTTCAGAGAAAATTCGCAGGTTTAAATTCAGTCGACTGAGCAGGAGATTCAGTCGACTAAAAATATGAAAAAAAATTTTCAGGAACAATTTCAGTCGACTGCACAGGTAATTCAGTTGACTGAAACTGTGCAATTTTGTATATGTGTACAGTTTCAGTCGACTGGCCATGTCTGTTCAGTTGATTGAAGTATAAAAGTATGCACAGTGAACATGTGAATGAAGTTTTTATGAATGTGTTCTAATGTTCGTGCAAATCTCTTGAGGATAGATTTTAACAAATAATCTAGACACATAGAAAATCATACTAATGTTTATACTTTGGTCTTCATCTATCTTCTTCTAGCTTTTGCATTCTCTTCCTATTTGTTGAAGCTCATTGTCATTGATCAAAATCTTCGTGTATCAACATTGTCCCCCTTTTTGATTGATGACAATACTATTCTAGAGATGTATATACTTACTTTCTCCCCCTGAATGTATGCACTATCTTTTTTCTCCCCCTGAATGTATGCACTATCTTTTCTACAAAACAAAGTTTGTACCACAGATTTTCTCCCCCTTTGTCATCGACAAAAAGGAAGAACTAACAGCAGTAATAATATATCAAAACAGTCACTAAATCATAGAGAATATAAGCATGAACTAAGAGAAATAAAAATGTTATGACAGACAAGCATAAAATGGCTATTTATACAAGCCATTAGAAAGTTTAAAAATAGACATCAAAACAACAAAATCACTCATCCTTATCCCAGTCATATGAACCTTCCCTTCCAGTTGGTTCACGTATGACAGGTCCTCCTGTTGGTGGTCTAGGTGCTCTTCCTCCTTGGCCACAACTAGCTCCGCTTGCGCTACTATGTGTATGCTCTTCGGATGTCGTCCATGTAAACGTGGGTGCCGGACGTTTGCCGCGAGATGTTGAAGCAGTAGTGGTGCTTGAGCACGAGATTGCATCCCAAAGCTTGTTGAAGAATCCTTTGATTTTATCAAGCTTATGATCTACCTTTTTAAGACGAGTGTCAAGAATTTGTTGATTTCTTGACAATATCCCCAAGGATTGGTTGGTAGTGAAGCTTGGGTCAACAAGACGAATTTCATCATCTTGCTCGAGATGTTCTTCGTGGCGAGGTTGAGGAGGTTGTTGTTGTTGTTGTTCTTGATGCCTTGCTTCCCATTCGGCAAGCGATATTATGCGAGGAGGTCGAGATGGGAGTTGCATTAGGCTTATGGTCCGATGGTTAATCTGATGGACCATTGTATTCTCTGATTCAGGTAATGGCGTATCGACATTTAGGAGAAGTCGCATGATGTACTCTCCAAAGTAAATAGTGCGCATTTTGCCATTGTTGAAAGTGAGAAACTCATCAAGAATAAGCTGTACCCAATTAACTTGTATATTGCCAAAAATAGCATATAAAGCTCGATAGTTATTTGGGTAGACAATTTCGTATGAGCCTGTGAGAGGAGTAATCGTTCTCATTAGGGCTATATGGAGGATTCTTGCCATAGGTCGAAGGGAGGTGGACTTAAAATCCGCAAAGTTGATGTTATCATCCATAAATCGATGTTGATGTTGTCACGAATGTGTGGATTGAATTCTATCTCCTCGAGCTTTCTTCCAACATTTGGGGACTCTAAAATGTGTGTTATTCTATTCAAGGAGAACCAAACTTTCTTTCCACACACCATACTCCAAACACTATTGTTTGGATTTCTTGGAGTTTGGTGTCCAAGATTAAGATTAGCATAAAATAATTTTACCATTACATGATTAATGGCATGATCATTTCTTTTCAAATCTAGAAGTGGAGTCAAACCTGCCGGATCTGTTAACGCTTGAAGGTTGTAGGTTTGAAAGCTTTGAAAATCAACGAAAGAATGCTCAAAAATTCGAGAATTCTTCATCTTGTTCCATCGAGTGACAGCGGTTCCATCATAAAGCCATTGTGCTATTTGAGCATCAATTGGCTCGGAGGATGAAGAAGATGAGGCTCTTGATCTTTTTGGTGCCATTTTGGTGAGAATTGATTTGATTTTGAGGAATTTGAGAGCTAGGGTTTCGAAATTAATTTGGGGAAGAAGGTTTGTAGGAGGTAAAAGTGAATTGGTAGGGTAAAATCTGGTGGTTAAAAGGGGAAATTCTGCCTGGGAAGCAGCGTTCAGTCCACTGAATGTTCTGTTCGGTCGACTAAATCAAAGGCTGAAGTATTCTATGATAGATTCAGTCGACTGAGCAGTACATTCAGTCGACTGAATTTTGTTGCTGAAATTTTCTGTTGAATTTTCAGTCGACTGTGCAGATGGTTCCAGTCGACTGAACTTTGCATATATTGTTTTCTGTCATATTTTCAGTCGACTAAGCAGGGGAATTCAGTCGACTGAAACATGCAATGTTGTTGTTTCAGTTAATTTTTGAAATCAAACAATTTATTTAAAGGAATAGTTACAAAAATATTGATATAAATATTTCAAAATTCAACTATTTCTTTGGGGATGGACTTGGAGTCTTCTTTCCTTCATTCTTCATGTAATTTATATCCCATGAATTCGGACTGTATTGAGGAGTCTTAGGAGACATCCAAGGATTCACAGGATCAACTGGTATATGATAAGATGAAGACGGATCAAGTGAGCTAACAGGGCGAGGTAGAGGTTCAGCCACTTCGTTCTTCTTTGATCCACAGAAGCGTAAACCAATTTGCTCTAGAAAGCTTAACCTTCTAGCCGTAACTTTTTGCTCGAAGTATAGCTCTCGTTGAAGATCTATCTGTTGTTGTTGAAAGTGATGAATTTCATCAATCTTTATTTTTGTGTCAGGTGAAATAAAGAGTCCACTTTTCGCCTTTTTCGATTCTGGTGTGAAACCAGTACGATAATTTTCCCATTTGTAAACCGGCTCATGTGCTGGTGTTGGTGTGGGAAGTTTTGGCGACGTTGGAGTGTTATTAACTGACGAGGTGATATTGATCGGAGAGAAGGAGTTGTTTGATGACATTTTATATTGAAATTGTTTAATCATTTAATCGTAAAATCGAGATGTGAAAATAAAAAATTTAAGAATTTATTTATAGTAGAGTTTTACTAAACAACTAATGGTTATAATTTATTTAGATTTTTAACCGCATAATGATTTAATGGTTAGGAGAATTTTGTTAGAAAAGTGTGGTTCTTATTAAAAATTAGGTTTTTAAAATGTGTGGTATATAAATTATATAATGTAGCATATAACATTTTCGAAAAATATTTGATATGTTCATTCAGTCGACTGAACAGATTGTTTTAGTCGACTGAAATGAGTGAATATTTCAAATGCATCTCTAATTGATATCTTTAAAGGATATTATACCTAATTCTCGTCGAAGTTTTATAAACGAGTTTTCTAATAGAGGTTTAGTAAATATATCGGCAATTTGATTTTCGGTAGAAATATGTTCTAAATTAATTATTCCTTTTTCGATATTGTCACGTAAAAAATGGTGACGAATATCTATATGTTTTGTACGAGAGTGATTAACCAGATTTTTAGATAAGTTTATTGTACTTGTATTATCACAATATATTGTAGAATTTGTTAAATTTATATTAAAATCTTTAAGTGTTTGTTGCATGTATATAACTTGAGTGCAAGCTAAAGCAGCTGATATATACTCTGCTTCGCATGTGGAGAGCGAGACACAATTTTGTTTCTTACTAAACCAAGATACAAGTGATTTTCCAATGAAATGGCAAGTACCACTTGTACTTTTTCTATCCATTCAGGATCCACCAAAATCAGCATCACTGAATGATACTAACTCAAACGAACATTCCTTTGGATAGAAAAGACCGAAATTTTTAGTTTGGTTAAGATATCGCATTATTCGTTTTACTGCTCTTAAGTGTGAATCTTTAGGATCGGATTGAAAACGTGCACATAAACAAACACTCATCATTATGTCAGGTCTACTAGCGGTTAAATAGAGCAAAGAACCTATCATACTTCTAAACAATTTTTGATCTACACTTTTGCCATTTTCATCTCGATCGAGATGTGTAGTTGTACTCATAGGAGTAGGTTTAGCAGAAGTGTTTTCCATACCAAATCGTTTTATTAAATTATCACAATATTTTTCTTGGTTTATAAAAATTCCATTTGTTAATTGTTTGATTTGAAGTCCGAGAAAATATGACAGTTCTCCCATATGAGACATTTCGAACTCATTAGTCATTATATCTGAAAATTCTTTACACAAATTTTCATTTGTTGAACCAAAAATAATATCATCTACATATATTTGAATTATTAAAATATCTTTGGCAGTATTTTTAATAAAAAGTGTTTGATCTACTTTTCCAATTTTAAATCCTGAGTTTAATAAATAACTTTTAAGTCTTTCATACCAAGCACGAGGAGCTTGTTTAAGACCATATAGTGCTTTCTTTAATTTAAATACATGATCCGGATATTTTTCATGTATAAATAACGGAGGTTGTTCTACATATACATTTTCTTTAATAAAACCATTTAAAAATGCACTTTTAACATCCATTTGATAAAGTTTAAAATTGTGAAAATAAGCAAAGGCTAATAATATGTGTATTGCTTCCAATCTTGCAACGGGAGCAAATGTTTCTTCAAAATCAATACCTTCTTCTTGATTATACCCTTGTGCTACTAGTCTTGCTTTATTCCTTGTTATATTACCTTGTTCATCTACTTTATTTTTGTAAATCCATTTTGTTCCAATTACTAATTGATTATTAGGACGGGGAACTAATTCCCAAACATTGTTACGTTCAAATTGATTTAATTCTTCTTGCATTGCGATAATCCAATAATCATCTGTTGATGCTTCTTTTGGATTTTTAGGTTCTATAGATGAAATGAAAGCTACATGATCCATTTGATTTAGTTGATTTCTTGTTCTAACTTGAGAATTTATTTCTCCTATTATATTTTGAGTTGGATGATCTCGTAATATTCTAGGAGGAGATCTTAGTTCATTATTATTTTCAAGGTTTATTTCTTCTATATTTATCAATTCTTCATCATCTTTTATATTTACATTTTTATTAAAATTTTCATCAAAAGATATATGCAAAGTTTCTTAAATTAAGTTTGTTCGTTTATTAAATACTCGATATGTTTTACTTCGTTCAGAATATCCTACAAAAATTCCTTCATCAGCTTTTGAATCGAATTTTCCTAGTTGATCTTTTGTATTTAAAATAAAACATTTTGATCCAAATATTTTAAAATAAGATATATTTGGTTTTTTATTATTGAATAGTTCATAAGAAGTATTTTTAGTTAAAGGTCTAATTGAAATTCTATTTAATACATAACATGCAATAGCAACGGCTTCTGCCCAAAAATGTTTTGGTAGAGAACACCCATTTAACAATGTTCTTGCACATTCTTGTAATGTTCTATTCTTTCTTTCTACAACTCCATTTTGTTGAGGAGTTCTAGGAAAAGAAAAATTATGATTAATTCCTTTCTTTTTACAAAACGTTTCAAATACTTCATTTTCGAATTCGCCTCCATGATCACTTCGAATATTTTTAATTTTCAAATCTTTAATGTTTTGAATTCTTTTGACAAATGTTTTAAAATGCTCAAAAGTGTCGCTTTTATTTTTCATAAAAATAGTCCATGTATATCTTGAAAAATCATCAACAATTACAAATACGTATCGACTATGATTAATGGATTGAACTTGTGTTGGTCCGAATAAATCCATATGTAGTAATTCTAATGGTTGTAAAGTTGAAATATTTTTCTTAGATTTAAAAGATGATTTCGTTAATTTTCCTTTTTGACAATCATCACAAAAATTATTTATTTTAAAATTTATTTTGGGTAATCCTCTTACTAATTCATTTTTAGAAAGTTTTCTAATAGTTTTAAAATTTATATGACAAAATCTTTTGTGCCATAACCAAGGATCATTATCTTTGGCAAGTAAACACATACTTGAATTATGATTAATATTCATATTTAAAACATAAATATTTCTATCTCTATTTCCTTCAAAAATAAGATTTTGGTTTTGATCAGAAATACTACATTTATTATTCGAGAAAGTAATTTTAAAACCTTTGTCACACAGTTGACTTATGCTAAGTAGATTATGTTTTAAATTTTCAACTAATGAAACATTTGTTATAAAAGGTAAATTTGATGTACCGTAATTGTTCACAACTCCTTTGCCAATGATATAGCCTTTTGAATTGTCTCCGAAGGTAACCGAGCCACCATCAAAGTATGTGATTTTTGTAAGCATATCTTTGTCTCCGGTCATGTGTTTTGAACAACCACTGTCTAATATTCATTTCTTCTTTTTAAGTGGGACCTGAAAAATAGATATGAAATTATTGGTACCCACTTCTTTTAAACGGGTCCTAAGAAGTTAGAGTTTTAGGAAACCAAACCCAATTTGGTTTAGTGTCCTTTTTATAAATATAATTTTTATTATGATGAACATTATCCATAAATGTTTTAATATATTTATTTCTTATTAATACATTGTTAGTTTTTGGTACCCAAATTGTAACTACCTTGTTTTCTACTTTCGTTTTAACAGGTTTCTTTATTAATATTTGTTGTTTTGAATACATATTCCACTTAAAATGTGTATTTTTCTTTTTAGAAATTTTTGACTCCTTTTTATATCCTAATCCGTGTTTACTTGAAGAGGATTGAGAATTTTCTAAAATCTTAGATAAATTTTCTCTTCTTTTGTTGAAGTTAGAAACATTTTTTGTGATGTTATCTAATCTAGCTTGAAGACTATTATTTTCTAACTCAACTTGACTAATCTTAGTTTTTAACTCATGATTTTCAGAAACAATCATACCATTCTTTATCTTTTGAGTTTCAATTTCTTGACTTCAAAGTGATAATTGAGTTTCTGAATTTGAATAAGATTCTTGAACTTTTTCAAGTTCTTCTTCAAGAATTTTCTTTTCATCATTTAACATATCTCTTTCAAATTCAGCTTTGTTTTGATTTTCATGAGTTTCTTTGAGTTTCTTTTTAAGAGTTTTTATTGTGTTCAAAAGTTCAGTGTTTACTTCAATTAAATCGTCGAAAGTTAAATTATTTACCTCAGATTCTTGAGCCATGAAGCATACATTTGCCTGTTCATTGTCGCTATCACTATCATTTTCGGATGATGATGAATCTGAATCGTCTCATGTTACAGAAAATGCCTTCTTTCTGATTTTCCTTCATTTGTTCTTGACAATCTTTTTGCATGTGTCCTTTCTTATGACAATTGAAGCATTCTATATTTGAGGATGATGGTTTGTTCAAGACATTCTTTTTGAATCCGTTTTTGTTTTCTTTTCTATACTTTAGGAATTTCTTGAAATTTTTGGCTATAAATGCCAGATCCTCATCTTCAGACTCTGATTCTTCCTTTTCCGCATGAAAAGCAATATTCTTTCTTTCTTGAGCTTGACCCTTTTTAGCTTGCATATTTACTTCATACGACATAAGATTTTCGATCAATTCTTCTGGTTTCATTGTAGATAAATCATTTGCTTCCTCGATTGCTAGTACTTTTCTCTCCCATTCATCAGTGAGTGAATTTAGAACTTTAGACACAATGTCAAAGTCCGTGTATCTTTCTCCTAGTCCGATTAGAGCATGATGAATGTCTTGAAATCTTGAGTACATGTCATTGATGGATTCATTTTGTCGCATTCTAAAGTTTTGGAATTGATTCTTCAGCATGGATATCTTTTTTGTTTAACCTTGTTTGTGCCTTCATGTATGATTTTAAGAGTTTCCCATATCTGATATGCAATAGTACATATGCTAACACGGTTGAATTCATTTCTATCCAGGGCGCAAAATAGCATATTCATAGCTTTGGCATTTGCACTTGCTTCATTCTTTTGAATTTGTGTCCATGTAGGATAATCGGTTGTAGGTACAACGAACTCTGCTTGAGTAGCATTCCAGGCTTCGAAACTTGTTGCTTGCATATAAATTCTCATCCTTGTAGCCCAATAGTTATAGTTTAGTCCATTGAATAGAGGAGGTCTTTGGGTGGATTATCCTTCCGCAAATGTAGAACTATAGGCAGATGTTGTGCTTGTACTTGCATTATTTTCCATATTATCAATATGTCTAATAACGGTGTTATGGTTATAGGACGGCCAAGCTCTGATACCAATTGAAAGAGTAGGCTATGCGGTAGGATCGTGTAATATGGAATAATGAAATAGTCTAGGTAGATAACGTAGGTAAATGCAAGGAGACACCAGGATTTTATACTGGTTCGGACCTCTCGTCCTACGTCCAGTCCCTAAGCTTCACTTAGGAATTTCACTAACTAACACCCTCACTTCACCCGGAGGAATAGGTTTATAACTTACCCGAACAACCGAACGGGATTTCTTGCCTCAACTACCGAAGAGGACTTCAACTCAATTACTAAAATACAATATTTGACTTGTTGTGTTCTTTTCAACACTAATGAGTCTAATGTAGTACAATATTTCTATAATCTTATCCTCGATAATATGCAATGTGTTTGAGAAGATTTAGGAAATGTGAATTGCTATTAATCAAAAGAATGTTATAAACAAAAACAATGATTCAAGCAATAGATTAGTGATTGTTTTTAGAATATCTAGAAAATATGAACAAGAGAATAGTTAGATTAAAGCAAGAGAATTTGGTTAATTAAATGATGTTATAATCATGTATTTATACTTGTAGAAGAGATGCATATGTTGTCAAAGGTTGCAAACAAGAGATGCTTCCATTTCCATTGATGAAAGGTTGCAACTCTTGGGAAGAAGAAGGTGTCTTTTCAGAGAAAATTCGCAGGTTTAAATTCAGTCGACTGAGAAGGAGATTCAGTCGACTGAAAATATGAAGAAAAATTTTCAAGAACAATTTCAGTCGACTGCACAGGTAATTCAGTCGACTGAAACTGTGCAATTTTGTATACGTGTACAGTTTCAGTCGACTGGCCATGTCTGTTCACTCGACTGAAGTATAAAAGTATGCACAGTGAACATGTGAATGAAGTTTTTGTGAATGTGTTCTAATGTTCGTGCAAATCTCTTGAGGATAGATTTTAACAAATAATCTAGACACATAGAAAATCATACTAATGTTTATACTTTGGTCTTTATCTATCTTCTTCTAGCTTTCGCATTCTCTTCCTATTTGTTGAAGCTCATTGTCATTGATCAAAATCTTAGTATATCAACAATGTTTTATACCATTCCAGTGTCTTTTTGTTGGTTCTGAACTGTATCTTACTAGAAGATTTACTGAAAATGCAATATCTGGTCTTGTGCATTGGGCCAAATATAATAATGCACCAATGGCACTAAGATATGGCACTTCTGGGCCAAGCACATTCTCATCTTCTTCTTTTGGGCGGTAAGGGTTCTTTTTTATATCTAAAGATCTAACAACCATTGGCGTACTAAGTGGATATGCTTTATCCATTTGAAAACGCTTTAGAATTTTCTCAATGTAGTTTGATTGATGGATTAATATGCCATTAGTACTATACTCAATCTGTAGACCAAGACAGTGCTTAGTTTTGCCAAGATCTTTAATTTCAAATTCCTTCTTTAAATAATTTATTGTTTCATCAATCTCTTCTGGAGTCCCAATCAAATTTATGTCATCAACATAAACTGCTAAGATAGCAAATCCCTTTACCGATTTCTTTATAAAGACACATGGACAAATGAGATTGTTTTTATATCCTTCTTTTACCAAATATCTACTAAGACGGTTATACCACATCCTTCCAGATTGTTTCAATCCTTATAGTGATCGTCTTAGTCTTAATGAGTACATGGACTTTGATTTTGGTTCAGGCAATTTATATCCATCTGGAATTTTCATGTAAATGTTGGTATCTAGTTCACCGTAAAGATAAGCTGTCGCAACATCCGTTAATCTTATATCGAGTTTTTCAGAAACTACAAGGCTTATCAAATATCAGAATGTTATGACATCCATAACAGGGGAGTAAGTTTCCTTAAAGTCAAAACCTGATCTCTGCAAGAAACCTTGTGCGACAAGTCGTGCCTTGTACCTCACAACTTCATTTTTATCATTTCGTTTTCTAACGAATACTCATTTATAACCTACTGGTTTAATACTTTCTGATGTTTTCTTTATTGGTCCAAATACACCGTGTTTTTGAAGTGAATTTAGTTCCACTTGGATAGCATCTTTCCATTTTGGCCAATCGTGTCTTTTTCGACATTCATTTATGCTATTTGGTTCATTATCATCATTCTCATTATTCTCATTATGGTCATGACTTTCAATTATTTCAGTAGCTACTGCGAATGAGAATACATCATCAATTATTATTTTACTTCGATCCCATATTTCTCCGTAGTTCGTATAAAATATTGAAATCTCATTATTATTAGGTACCATTTTATCGTTAGAATCTTCTTTTATCTCTTCTGGGATAATGTTTCCTTCCGCATTTCTAGAAGAATTGGGATTTTCATTTGAGTGATCTTTTTGATCATTTATAACCTCTTCAGGAGGTTCCTTAATTGATGATTTTTCATTAGACTTTCTTTTTCTAGGCGCCAAGTCTTTTGAACCAATTGGCCTTCCACGTTTTTGTCTTGCTTTAAATTCATTTGCTGCTATATTTACTTTTGATCCTTCAGGGACATCGATTTTTGCTGGTGCATTTGCTGTTGGAATGTGAGATTTAGTTATTTTTACAGTGTCACTAAATGCATCTGGCAGTTGATTTGCAATATTTTGAATATGCAAAATTCTTTGTACCTCATATTGGCATTGTTTGATATGTGGATCCAAATAAGATATAGATAGATTATTCCATGATATTTCACGCCGTTCTACTGGAACGGTCTTTTCTCCCCCTAACGGCGGGAAGATTGTCTCATCAAATTTACAGTCTGAAAATCTTGCAGTGAAGACATCACCTGTAAGGGGTTCAAGGTAATGAATTATCGATGGAGAATCAAATCCCACATAAATTCCCAACCGTCGTTGAGGACCCGTTTTAGTATCCATTTGAGTTTTTTGCAATTTTACGCATCATAGTTGATCCAGGATGACCCAAGCGATCATGCCAAAAATCAATGTCTTTGTATTTGTGAGCTTCTGGCTCAAGTTTATAGAGTGAGATTCAACTATGCCCATTTTTGTTAAATATAAACCAGTTGAAATTGTACCAAATATTTCTAGGATAAGCTTCTGGCTTTCAATTCTAGAAATAACACAAAGATATTCTTTGTTGTTTTCATTTATAGTTTCAATATGGTATCAATTCATTCTTATATCTTTGAAACTCAGCAAATTTCTTTTAGAGTTGCTTGAGTATAATGCATTCTGAATAAAGATATGCGTACCATTTGGTAATATTATATGGGCACTTCCGGACCCGTCAATTATATTAGCAAATTCAGCAATAGTGGAGACTTTAGCTGAGAAATTTTCAGATAGTTCAGAGAAAAAACTTCTGGTTTTTCAAAATTGTATGAGTAGTTGCACTATCTAGTAAGCATATATCATCACCCAAATGGCGTTCCATACCTTAAGAATTAAAGGCAATACTTAGTCAATCATTAAAAATTTGTATGCATAAATAAATGTAATGTAAGCAAACAAAGAAATATGATTAAAATAGGCTACTGATAGAAAACAACATCCACGTTACACATTATTTTTAACTAGTACTGCAAAGGGAAATACAAGTAAACGAACACAAACTTCAAACTAATTTATTGATGCAAGCTAATGAAATAAAACGAAAGCCACATAACAAACTTCAAGATATTTCTAATTGATCAACTCAGTCATATCATTGATCATTGCACTTAGATTTTCATCATTAATGAAATTTCCATTGTCATCTTCGAAAAAATCATCTAACTTCAGGTTAGTGTTTTCAGGTAACTTTTAGGCATTATTTGCCTCAATATTCTTCGAGCGATGATATTCTTCAACTGTTTTCTTTGATGATCTACATGTACGTGACCAGTGACCAGATCGTCCACATCTATAACAAACTTCCTCATAGTGCCTTTTATTTTCTGAAGCTGAATCATTATTTTTTACAGGCTCAATTTTCATTTGTTGCTTTTTAAAGTTGGTGGTTTTGTTACCTTTAAAACCACTATAACCTCCTCTGCTAGAGTTATATTCACGTCCACGACCATGTCCTCTACCTCGACCCCTACCTCTTTCAGAGTGGATAAAATTAGCATTAACTTCAGGTGATGCAGTTGAACCAGTTGGCCTTGAGGAGTGATTTTTTATAAGCAAATCATTATTTTGTTCAGCAATTAATAAGCATTCTATGAGTTCAGAATATTTTGTAAAATGACGCTCTCGATATTGCTGCTGCAGGAGTATATTCGAGGCATGAAATGTTGAGAAAGTCTTTTCAAGCATTTGTGCGTCATCCATCTTTTCTCCACATAATTTCAGTTTAGAAGTGATTCTAAACATTACAGAATTATATTCTCTTACAGACTTAAAGTCCTGAAACCTCATATTCAACCACTCTTGCCTAGTGTTTGGAAGTATGACCGCCTTCTGGTGGTCATAACGCTCCTTCAGGGAGTTCCATAGGTGGAGATGGTCTTTTTCAGTCAAATATTCTGTTTTTAGATCGTCATGGATATGGCGTCTTAAAAATATTAGAGCCTTTGCCTTGTCCTGCTGGGACATAGTATTTCCATTTTTAATGGCATTTTCTAAGCATTGAGATTGCAAATGAATCTCAGCATCCAGTATCCATGATAAGTAGTTGTCTCCAGATATATCCAAAGCTTTAAATTCAAGCTCGGTGATGTTTGCCATTTTGTGAACTGTTCATAAAATAAATTGCATAAGGTGAAAATATTCGCCACAACAGCATTCACTATTTGTTTGTTTCCAGCTAAAAGTAAAAAAAATGGAAAGTCTTCATTCATGGTATCAAACAACTGTACCTCAAAAAAATGTATCAACAAAACCGAACATTTGGGTTTTGCAACTTTCATGTATTTATTATATAAGAAAGGAAAGTTAGCTTTTACGTATATTCCATTGCAAACTTTTGAATTTTATTTGGCAACAGATCCGCAAAGAGGAAAAAAAAAGAAATATTGAATTAGAAGCCAAAGAATTAAAATAAGAGTGATACAAGAAAAGACATGAAAAATATAAAAGCGAACCCCAAACCAGACAGTATTATAAAAAAAAACATGATATTGACAATTACCTTTTTGTAGAGAGGAAAAGTAACGAGTTTAAAAAGAAATCCAAAAACAATTTATTTATCTGCTGTTTTAATGAAAATAAGAAATAGAATGTATGTAGATATATTCTAAAAGACTAGTCTGCACTAATATATATAATATGATTTTGAATATAAATAGCCTTAGAATTGGAATGGTCAGAAGAGGAACAGTCAGAGTAACTCATATTTAATTACTTGCTGAGAAGTTGGAAAGTATGAAGGTGAACAGGTTGAGGTCAATAATTAATTCACATTCCTTCGTGCTAACAACGTGTTACAAAATAAAGAGAATGGGAGCCATTAGAGAGAGAACAATTTTATGGAATTGAGAGATAGATCTTACAATACAATCAAGCTCCATATTTATATACTGCTTATGCAGTGCAGATTACAATAATGTCCTTTCTTATTTAGCATATTCATCACTATTATTAATGTATATTAGAACATTTTCTATTTTGTTGCACCACATCCTTCATCTTTATTCAACGCTAATCAAACCTAACTCGTTTATTCCTCTCTTAAGCCCTAATTTCATGAAACATGAATCAAACGGGAAAAAAGTATCGAACGCAACTATGGGAAAGCACCGGTGTCATGGCAACGATGTTGGATAAGCGTGAATTGAAGGCAATGTTAGGAGTTGGCGGCATCTGGTTATTGAGAGGAGCAACGATGACATGGGTTGATGACCGTGCTGGCGTGGATGAGTGGTACGGTTAAGGATGGCAGTAATGGCAAACAGTGAGTTAAAACTTTTTCTATATGATGTATAATAAAGGCGAAACCATATATTCTAATTCCAAATCCTAAGCCGAATTCATCTCTAGTTCAAATTGAGTTCAAGGCGAAACTGGAGTTTCTATTACCAAATTGTATGCCGATTTTAAATTCAACGAAGTGGGAAACAGTGAGACCTAAAAAGCCATGTACCTTCAGATTGATGGGTATTTATTACCTTCAGATTGATGGGTATTCAACGTACCCATTTTGTAACGATAGACTGTCATTCGGTATTTGCGTCGCGTGAAATGGGTTGGGCACTGAGGGGATTGTCGATAGAGATGAGAGATTTCACCATGGTCACGTGATATATGATTGGAGAAGAAGAACAGGTGGAACTAGAGTGCGGTTATAATAACCGCCTGTTAAAGGACCACGTGGTTATTTTCGCGCAACTTTTCACCAGTGTTTGATGTTATGACCAACAAGTGGGCTGAAATGCTTTTCAATCTGGGCTTGGTTTATAACATTGCGAATGATATTAAGAGGAATTTAGTTTATGAGTTTACTTAGCTGTATTTATATGGTTTTAGTAGATTAAGTAGCTTTGTATCGCTTTGGCTACTGTTGTATTATTTTGTATTTATGTTATTTGTGAAGCGATAAAAGAAACTCATTTTCAATATACATACATATATTTGTGTGTATGTGTATTTGGATATCTATAATAGCATATTAATTTTTTTCTTAAGTAAAATGGAATTTCAAAAAAAAAATTATATAAACAAAACTTGTATGTGTGTTGATTTTGAAAGTAAATAGAAGTGCAAATATTATTATTTGAACGATTTTTCTTTGGGTTATAAACATGAAGTAAATAAAATTTAAAGGACTTTTATACCAAAGATTTTCAAATTTGATTTACTTTTGAGAATTTTAGTTTGTGTTTGAATTATTTTTAAGTGAAAAATAATGGATTTCTATTAAAATCGAATTTGAAATCCTATATGAATGTTTTCATTTAGATTTTCAAGTAAAAGAGTTTTTTATAAAATAAAGTTGATTTATTCTAAAAACAGTTTCAACTTGATTATAATCATAATGAATGGTTTATTTATACAAGCTTTTCTATAAAAAGAGTTTCGAAGCATTATTCAAAAGGTTATTTTACAGATTTTATATAAAATAAACATAATATTTCTACTACTGATAATTTTCCAATTCGAATTTTTTAAATGATTTTGTGTAATTTCGTATTTGAAAATAGATTTGTTAATTTTACCATTTTGGTAATTTTACCATTTTGGTAATTTTACCATTTTAAAAAAAAGATTGCTACTTGTTTAATAATCCATTTGAATATTATTACTTTTGATATCACTCAAAGGTTATGTCCAAGCATAGATCGTAGGGGTTGGAATAAAAGGTTCCTTCCGTGGATGTCGATTGTAGATGAGTAATGTTATGGTTTATTATGATATGTTATAATCTATCGTGATGAGCATTCACTATATGAGTATATTTATTTAAACCAAGTTTCATGAAATTGTATTGTATTTAGAAATCTAGTTTTGATAAAATTGTCGAATATTTCCGAACTGATTTTAATGAATGAAATATATCAATTTTAAACAAATAAAGGTAAATATCATTTTGTATAATGATTTAGATAGGAATTCTGAGATAAACTGAATTTTGCAGATTGATTTGTGAAACATATTTCAAAGGTTGGTTTTGTACAAATTGAGAAATATTTTGATAAATTATATGTAATTGAAATTAGTATTTTGATATCATTTGCAAAGTAAACATCTGGTATATGATTTCTAAATTATCAGAGTTCCGTGAATAAATTAATTTTCTAGAAGTAATTTGAAAATCCATTTTGAAGTGATTTTATGGAAATGATTTAAAAAAAAAAGAATTTGAAAATCAATTTTGAAATGGTTTTAATTACTGAGCTTATTGGAATTATTTATTGGTGTTGACTGTAATGATAAATTTGCGTTTATAATCGAGCAGAGTAGTATTTAATCCTTTCACACCAATTATGTAATTATTTGAGCTCAGTTACACTCACAGCTAGATTTCTAGCCTTTAACTCGAGGTTTATTATTTGTTTGATAACCACGGATCAAATTAAGTTGTTGTATAGATTTGATATGATTGTTTGTGCTTTATTGGCTATGATATGGAGTTGGAGTAAATGTCCATGAAGAGTATTTATTTGTGTGACGAATTGTATAAATATAAGACGATGTATCAAATTTTAGAAATGATATAAAAGTCATCATTTTTATTCACTTGGAGGATTGTGTTAGTTGAGAAATTAAGAAATTACTATTTATGCCTCTAGGATTATATTATTCAATTCTAAAACTAGAACTCATGTATATTGCCCGTGTCGGGATGAGGTACGTATTATTTTAGATATGCTTAGCTATTGAAACATATTCGTATTTACAGAAAATAATATGTACAAATGGTGGTTCATTCCATGTCCATTGATTCGAGTTATTGGATAGTAATTTCCATTGAAATTTTGCTTACTAAAACCGTAGCATCATAAGATTTATTGTCATCGCAACTTCAAGTTACGCTGAAATGATTGGGCACTTGGAAAGTTTTTGTCAAGTTTTATTAAAACTATATTCCGTAAATTGTATGTGGTTTCTGAACTTGGGTGTTTGGTTCTGTTCGTGGTTCTATCTGAAAATTAATCCTTTTGCATGCATCAAAATAGGAAATGAATACGGAATACTAGAATTGATTACTATGCATGCATTAAGGAAGTTTAATATTACTCACTTATTTTTAGGACAAATTTTCAAAACAGACTGATTTTCAAAACTATTTGCATGAATAGGTCGGTTTGAAAACTATTTGCACTTATAGACTAATTTTTGCCACCTCACCGATGAGATGAAATTTTTTAAAAAAAATAATACGGGACGCATTTCTGAAATACGCCATGTTAATCTACACTGGCGCAATTGTCAAATGCGCCAGTGTAAATTTTTCTACACAAAACATAAAGCAGAAGGCAATACTCAACTCACTGTTTTCACTCAAAACAAAACATACTAGTCCAAAATCCAATTTCTAACCTTTCTTCCATTCAGCTCAAAAATTGATTAATATCTATTTAAAATCTCAAAATATACAAGAATTCTAGTCAGATTACTTCTATCAGCTATTCGGCATCAATTTGAAAGTAAAATTCTAGTTTAAACTCAAACCCTAGCTCAATTTTTTGGTATTTTCATATTCTACTTTTCAAATGTCCATCCTTTCATTTTTATGCTTTATTATGTCATTAGTATTTGTGTAATAATTGATTGTTCTAAAATTAATAATGTTTTCTTTTTTAGAAGTATGTCGGATTTCATCCCAATTATTTGCTTCTTTGATGGAAAATTGACTATAAAAGAAAACAATACACCGGTATATGTTGGTGGTAAAAACAAAAAGGTTCAAAGGTTAAAAAAATTTGCTCATATCATGAACTAAAAGAAACGGTGTATATGTGATAAAAATTAATTCACAAGAATATGATGTAAAACTAGTAAGCAAGTGGGTTACTGATTCTGAATCTTCTGCTATCGACATAAATGACGATGAAGATGCTGATGCTATGTTTTCCGTTAATATGAAAGTGATCGAATTATTTGTAATAAAAGAGGAGTTGAGACATTTTGAAGATGCAATTACCACTAATTTGAACCAACATTCTACTTAAATTCTTGATACTATTCCGAGTTATCCTTTTCAAAGCAATCCAAGTCCAGTATTTCCTACTATTGTGAATACAAAGTAAGTAATTTGTTAAAGTATTTACATTCGAGTAAGCATGTAATGACCCGCCATTCATCTCGACAGAATGACGCATCATTAATGAGAAAGAAAGGGATAGAAAAGAGAAAAGAAAGAGAAGAAAGAAGAAACAACATTAGAATCTCAAAAGCGGAACGAATAAATTATATTAATAACATAAAATATTACATAGTATACAACAACTATCAGAGTTACACAGATTATACAACACATACTAGACAGTTATAAACACCTGTCTAGTTATTACAACTTAATACAATACAACTTAAACAAACGACTCAGAGATACCAACACAGCGGAACACTATAAATATCTACAATGCAGAAGCCCCCTGCTCCATTGCTCCTCCACGGTTCGTCAAAGCTAACCTGAATCCCTTGGCTACTCGTAAAAATTTGAGTACTCAAGAATTTAAGAAAACAGAAGATAAACTCTGGGTTAGACATGGATTTGGTGTGAGTAATAGGTTAAAGTTGCTTAACTCTTGAAAAGCCTTTGAAAGGAAAGGTATCACATAAGACTTCACACACATAAACATGGAAAAAAATTACCTTACGCTAACCAAAACATTTGATAGGAAATCCGGTGATATTATAATAGTGTCTAGGGTTTTCAAGTAAAATACAGAATTAGCTGGAATGCTTACATCTCACGTTCCAACATAGTTGGGCACAATCAATACGTACAACACTTATTGAAGTTTGGATTCCATATAATGACAAGGCTACGGGGTACCGCCTGTCACAGTACGGGGCCTAAATCACCGTACCGAGGATCACTCCCAATCCCCTGCAACACAAAGCCGGAACCATCCCTTACTGGACAGTCTCGAACAAGATAACCCCGCAGTTGGCCGCGACCCAACTGCCCACACAGCCGAATAAAAAGGGACTTCTAGACAGGGGAAAATCTCGTCCTACTTGGACATGACCCACTTAGCCTTGCTGCACCTCCCATGTTTTAGCCATTTCCGGTTGATGAAGCTTGAGGCTACGATTACCTTTAGAGAACACATCTCTTAGAACGCTCATCGTCCACCTGACGATGTTTTGAAAGCATTCAATCCATACAAGTTCGTTACGGGTTCGAACGAAACCGAAGGCATTACCTCGTTACACTCATTTTGGAATCACTCTCAGAGTTAACGACGATAACCTTTGCACTCTGAATCTTCATCTTCACTTGAGATTCACGACCTACCGTTAATTTGGATCGATGTGATCTTCGAATATCCAAATATGGAAACCCGATCCCAGTCTCATCGAAATCCAAAACGCCATCTTTTAGGTCCAAGTTGTTTTAAAGTTTAAAACAATTCAATTTAATTATCCATATACACACAGATAGATAATTCATAATAGATAATCATCACCACAGATAATCCATATTATCATTATCAGAAGATAATCCAATCATCATCACAATGCAACCAATGCATCCATATCACACAACATTACTAATCTCATAGTTGAGATTTCAAACCATTCAAGGCAAACAAATATCATCCATTCATAAGCAATGATTAATAATCACACCAAATATAATTAATTCAAAATGAATTAAATTAGTTACATCATCTCCAATTAATTTAATGTGAATTAAATTAATTACTTCATCAATATAAATCTTGCTTATATAACCATTAATTAATTACAAATTAATTAATTAATTAACCTCTAATTATTCACCTTAATCAATCACCCTTGATTAATTATCCTCTAATTACATTCAAGTAATTAATTCCACAAATTAATTATCCTTAACCAAATACGGTAATTAACATTTAATTACTTCATTAATTAATTAATTATAATTAATTACATAAATCGTTAATTAATTACATTAATTAATTACTTCATTAATCACTTATTATTGATTAATTAATCTTAATTAATCCTTAATTACATCATTAATTATATAAATTAATGATCCCTAATTATATTTTAATTAATTACTTTATCAAAATTAATTACATTAAGTAATTAACCTTAATTAAACCACAATTATTAATCACTTCCGATTAATCGCCTTCAGTAATTAACTATTCTTAATTATTTCATTGAGTAAATTAATTACTCCTAAATTAATTACATTTAATTATTAATTATATTTATTAATCAGTCTTGATTAATCTCATTAGTAATTAATTACACTTAGTTAATTACATCACTAAATTACTTTTCAAATGTCTTAATCAATCAATGCTTAAATTAATTACCCTAAGTAATTAATTATTAATTACTTTCACAAAGTAATTACCTTCATATTAATTACACAAACAATTAATCCCAAACTCTTTCGTACTTCAATAAGTTACATTCAGTAATTACTCATCTTAATTACTTTTCTAAGTAATTATCCTTCATTGATTACTTATCATCCCATCCAATGATTAATTAAAATTAATTAATCAAATTAAACTAATCAAATTAATTAATTAATTAATTACAATGAATAATTAATATCTTTAATTACTTTCATAAAGTAATCATACTTAACCAAATTCCATAAATGATCATTTAAATTAAATAATCCAATTAATTATCAAAATTAATCACATTAATTAATTAATAAATAATCCCAAGTTAATGATCTTCATTAACTTATCAACAAATTCTTTAATTACCTTTCTTAAGTAATTAACTTAAATTAATCATTATTAATTACAAATTTATTAATCTTTATTAATCATTTAATTAATCACTAAATTTTTAATTAATTAAGTTTTTAATTTAATTAATCTTAATCTCTTGATAAATTAATTTCTAATCATTAATTAAAATCTTAACTTATTTAATTAATGATCTTATTTCCAAATTAATTAATCTTAATTAATCAACTTCAACCTTAATTAATTAATTCAAATCCTTAATTAATTAATTAATTAAATTAATTAATTATCCATCTAATTACCTTACTAATTTAATAAATCAAAATCATTAAATCTTTGATTTACTTTAAAATAAAATATTTCTTATTAATGATTACATTATCATTAACAAAGCAAATTTAAAACAACTTACTTTAAAATTTGTTTTCAAATTACATTTTAAATTTAAAATTTAAAATGAAATCAAACCTAACTTTAACAAAGTTTTAAAAACATTTTAAAAACCTTTTAAAATCTTATGCAAAAGAATTTCTTATTTTATAAAAGATGTTTAAAGGAATTTAAACCCAAATTCATTTTAAAATACAAATCATATTTAAAATTATTTCAACATCCAAAGTTGTTTAAACATTTTAAATTTTTAAACTTCCTTTATTTTCAGAACTATGATTCACATTTGGATTTTGATTCCGGTTTTAAACTTATGTTTAAATCTTCTACTTTTTTTTTTAAAACTTTACCTTTGAATTAAATTTATTTAAACTCTTTTAAAGTTGTTTAAAACATTTTAATTTATAAAATTTAAAGTAAATTTTAAAACTGGGATTCAAACTTACTTTGAATCCATACTTTAAATTTAGGTTTAAATTCTGTTTAAAACATGCTTCAGATTTTAAAACCAAATTTTGAATTGGAAATAAACAGGTTTCCAGAGAAACCTGTAATCATTTAAAATACCCGAGCCTCCCCTTCTTTAACTTCGAGTAAAACCTTATACAACTTCGAGCAAAAACTCGAATTACTCGAGTAAAACTCGACTCCAAAATTCAGCAAATTCCAATCCTTTCCTGACACAATTCCTCGCACCGTGCATATGCACGGTGGCTCTGGCCACCTCCAGTCACCACCAAGACAACAAGCATGTCGACGCTCATCACTGAAATACATCCCGATCATCCAAAAACTCATCATCTACTCGAAATCAAATTTGAGTACCCCAAACCAAAACCTGGAAACGTACTGGAACATCACCACCATTTAATCCCAAAGCCTGGAAACCGCGTCGCCAACCAAATTCCGATCACCGTGTCGACTGCAACTCCGGCTACGTCTACGTAAATGCTCCAGCTACTATCCCCTTAAATACTATCGAACTCGATCACCCAGAGACATTGGGATGATCACAATTCTTAAACCAGCAAAAACTAGGTTTAGAAATTTAAGACAGCCGCCGCCACCGCCACCGTTCCTTGATCACCACCCCGACAATTTTCCCATCATCACTGATTCCCCCACTATCACCAGAAGCAACTTCGACCTCCCTGACCTTCGAGAGCATCAGCAAACCCCTAAATACCAATCTTAATAAAACCCAAAACTGCTCATTCAATCAATTATTAAAATTTGTGATTTTATTTTTAAAAATCATGATTTTGTATAAGCATTCAGATTTTAATCCAGAATTAATGAATCCGAGAGCTTGAATTTTCACAAAAACTTAAATTCCCCCTGCACATTATGGTTTCCTGTACAATATCCAATTGATTTTGACTCAAATAATTTTTAAACCTTGATTTAAGATCAAACATACAATTTTTGTTTATATCACAAATTCTAACAGTGACTAGACTAAGAATTTTAAATCAAAGCTTGAGTTTCTATATTTTTTTAATCTTTGAACCTGGAACTAAAGCCAGAGAAGTTCCAAACATACAGATATACGCACAACAATATTTCATATATGTACACAAGCTAAACTTATAACTTCATTCACAAACATACAGGTTTCATAGATATCAGGCAACATAATTATTTACCTAAACTTTTAATAACTGTGATGTTACTCACCTGATATTGCATGAAACAGAGCACAAGATTTCCTGAAAAGCTTTTACTTCTTTGATTTTAAACTGAGTTGCTGGAGTTTGGTTTAACTTGTGATGTCGTTTAAATTTTCATGCAGGTCCAAGATTCCAGGTTGCAGAAGAAAATCCCCAAATTTCATTTGAAAATGCTTTACTTTGAAAAATTTGTAGTTGCATGCTTTTGGAATTTAAAAACTGAGTTGCAGATTTGTTTTGAAGGTGAGTTACAGGCTTTTGAGGAAGTGTTTGCATGTTAGAAATAGTTACCGGGTTCTAGATTTATAATTGAGGAGGATGTTGAAAATGAATTTCAGGTAATGGTTTCTTGTTTGAGGAGTTGATATTGGCAATGAAATTATAGGCTTCAGATTTTTGATACGAATTTAAATTTTGGTTTTTGGAGAGTTTGTTACTGATTTGCTTTCAAATTTGGTTCAGCTAAAGAATTTTCTTCTTAACTTTGAAAAAAAATGAAGATTAGAAAAAAATGAGGATGAAGAAAACATATTTATATAGGTATAAATGATTTATTTAAAAATAAAAGAAAATTTTAAAATAAATATGACACTTGTATTATTAGTTACTTAATTCCACTACACTTGTCATCTATTTTAATTCATTACTTAACACATGTCATTATATCACTTAATATATTAACATGTGTCTTGTAAGTAAATTTTATTTGTTTTTATTTAATTTAAAAGTAAATAAAACCCTTTTCTTTATTTATTAAATACTTATATATATAAATCATTTTCATATGTAAATGTATATGTGCATTTCTTTTTAAAGAAAATGAAATGAAACAAATTATATAAAAATGAAAGCTTACTTACATAATTTAAATATGTTTATTCATTTTAATTCAAATTCAAATCCAATCATAATTCAAAAATCTAATTTAAAGCTAATTTATATCAACATATTAAAATAACAATAACATTGTCTTTTATATATATATTTATACATTTATTACTATTTGAAAATAACATATTTATCAAATTTAAATAATTTATAAAAGAAATTATAAATTACTTATCTTATCTTACCTAAATTATTTAAATGCATTAATGTTTTTAATATATAAATGGTATTTTAAATTCTCATATATAATTCCAAAGTATATTTATTAAGCTATATTTAAAAGGAGGTAAAATAAACCTTTGTTTATCTTATTTAAAATTTAAACTTATGCTTAAAACGTATTTTAAACAATTTAAAGCATTTTCCTTAAGTATCTTAAAACCATATAATTATTTATTAAATAGTTTTGAATAGTTATATATTAAATAAATAGTACTTTCCAAATTTTCAAAATGAATATTAGAATTTAAAAACAAGATTTTATTTGTTTATTAAACTTCAAATCAAAACTTATCTATTTACAATATATATATATATATATATATATATATATAAAAGCATTTTATTAGCTTTTAAAAGATAAAATTCACCAATTAAATATTTATTTAATTGGATTATTAAATCAAGTCAAATCTTATTTAACAAATATTTATCAAAACAATTTAATTTTAAATACAAATTATTAAATTGATATTGCCAAAATTTCTGTGATATCACATTCCTCCCCCATTAAAAGAATTTCGTCCCCAAAATTTAAAAGCAAAGGTAATTTAATAATCCCATTAAAAATTTAATTTTAAAAAACAAGCATATATCAATCATATGCCAACAACCATAGCAACCAATTTATCTAATCAAACAAATTTAATTATCCAGACAAAATTCTGGATAAAATTTTCTCGAATTTCCCCAAGTATATATATATATACCGGGATACTCGCTCTACAGAATTCAAACAATCTAAATTACGAAGCTACAGAGCTCCTACTCATCTAGATCTACATAACTAAACAGGATATCAGACTACAGACGAGTCTGACTCAACATTCAAACCTTCCTGAATAGCTGGTTCCACAACCAGAGATACACGTACTCCCTCAGAGATACGTGAAACTCATTGAATCCAATTATCCAACAAGCAATTCAACTCTTGAAAACTAAAACACCAATCCAACCAAAACGCAGAGGAGATCCAAAATACCTCGGAGCTAGCTTCCCAGACTTACCAAAAGTTTATAGCTCCCTCGATCAGAGAAAACTTATCCAAAATCAAATCTCTGATTCCAGAATCCAAATTCCTTTGTCTCTTAACCATAAAACTCTTCGGATGATCCTGGGCTGCCTATAACCTTCCTGATCAGCTTAACCTTAGCTGATGTCTCTAAAAACAAACTGGACCAAAAACAATCCAACACAACGATCTCCTCAAGATCAACCAAGACCAAGATCACCAACTCTACTCTTCAAACATCAGAAGAACAAACTCACTTCTTCTATCCGGAAAAGACAAAACAGAAACACTCCCAAACTGCTTCCACTACACAACTCTGATCTAGAAAAGAAGAAAAATGTTGATGATGAACATGAGCACAATCTGGACAACGCATCCCAGAAATATGGTTCAACAGATCCAAGAAAACTCATATGTTCCACCAAAAACCTAAGCTGCTTCACCAAATCTATCTCAAGAAACCATCCTACAACTAGCTGAACCACCAGTATCAATCCTGGAATCCAGTTGATAAGAAAAATTAATCTCCAGATACAGAAAAACCTCTGAATTCCCAGAAGACATGCATAAAAATCTTCAATAACTCAAAAGAACACACGAACTATTGCAAGTCTCTTTTGCGATCAACCAAGTCTAATATCCAAAGAAAACTGTTCTCTCTTTACCCATGAGAATAGCTTACGCTTATCTAACCAATCCATCAAAGAAATGGATCCACTCTGCTGCTTCTGAACTCCACCTCCAGAAAATTGCTCAGCCAGAAAACTCCCTGCTAGAACACAGAACACTCCGAGCTATACTGCTGACATAGATGCTCAAAGACTTCCTAATCAAAGCTCCTCGAGAAACTCGGCCCTCAAAGCCAACCACCACATCCTGCTAAACCCAGCCAGAACACCGGAGTAGACATACTTCCTAAAACTTGTTCCAAAGAAACATCTTCGGACAAAATCCATAGTCACTACATCTCATCACGCAACTACTACTTCCTGAGGTATCAAGATACCATTACTCACTTCTGCCAACCAACATATCCAAACTCTACTTATTCATCTTCAAAGATAGACTCCGAACCTTAACAGGTTTCCTTCAGAGATCGATGAAATCTCTACACCATTGCACAACTCACTCGAGACGGTATTAGGTCTATGGTCTCGACAAATACACTTCCAACCTCACAATCAAAATCCAACCAATGGTAGTAGTCGTGTTACACACATCACCACCTTATGTACCTTTATAGCCTATATTGGAAAACCCGAACAGGTAACCCAACAAATAGGTAGAAATAAATATATATAAATATATATATTAAAATTACAAATACGCTCTCTCAAGAAAGAAAACACTGCAAAGCCTAGGTATTCACTCAACCTAGTGCTCTGATACCACTGTAATGACCCGCCATTCGTCTTCATAGAATGACACATCATTAATGAGAAAGAAAGGGATAGAAAATAGAAAAGAAAGAGAAGAAAGAAGAAACAACATCATAATTTCAACAGCGGAACGAATAAATTATATTAATAACATAAAATATTACATAGTATACAACAACTATCAAGTTACACAGATTATACAACACATACTAGACAGTTATAAACACCTGTCTAGTTATTACAACTTAATACAATACAACTTAAACAAACGACCCAGAGATACCAACACATCGGAACACTATAAATATCTACAACGCTGAAGCCTCGTGCTCCATTGCTCCTCCACAATTCGTCAAAGCTAACTCGAATCCCTTGGCTACTTGTAAAAATTTGAGTACCCAAGAGTCTAAGAAAACAGAAGATAAACTCCGGGTCAGACATGGGTCTGGTGTGAGTAACAGGTTAAAGTTGCTTAACTTTTGAAAAGCTTTTGAAAGGAAAGGTATCACGTAAGACTTCCCACACATAAACATGGAAAAGTTTTTACCTTACGCTAACCAAAACATTTGATAGGAAATCTGGTGATGTTATAATAGTGTCTAGGGTTTTCAAGTAAAATACAGAATTAGCTGGAATGCTTACATCTCACGTTCCAACATAGTTGGGCACAATCAATACGTATGGCACTTATTGGAGTTTGGATTCCATACAATGGCAGGGCAATCGGGGTACCGCCCGTCACAGTACGGGGCCTAGATCACCGTACCGAGGATCACTCTCAATCCCCTGCAACACAAAGCCGGAACCATCCCTTACTAGACAGTCCCGAACAAGGTAACCCGCAGTTGGCCGCGACCCAACTGCCCACACAGCCGAATAAAAAGGGACTTCTAGACAGGCGAAAATCTCGTCCTACTTGGGCATGACCCACTTAGCCTTGTAGCACCTCCCCTGTTTTAGTCATTCCCGGTTCATGAGGCTTGAGGCTACGATTACCTTTAGAGAACACATCTTTTAGAATGCTCATCGTCCACCTGATGATGTTCTCAAAGCATTCAATCCATACAAGTTTGTTCCGGGCTCGAACGAAACCGAAGGCATTACCTCGTTACACTCATTTTGGAATCACCCTCAGAGTTAAAGACGATAACCCTTGCACTCTAAATCTTCATCTTCACTTGAGATTCACGACCTATCGTTAATTTGGATCGATGTGGTTTTCGGATATCCAAATATGGAAACCCGATCCCGGTCTCATCGAAATCCAAAACGCCATCTTTTAGGTCCAAGTTGTTTTAAAGTTTAAAACAATTCAATTTAAATATATATACACACACAGATAGATAA
This sequence comes from Allium cepa, assembly GCA_030765085.1. NCBI lineage: Eukaryota > Viridiplantae > Streptophyta > Magnoliopsida > Asparagales > Amaryllidaceae > Allium > Allium cepa. The sequence continues at coordinate 1,053,588,110 of CM060941.1, forward strand.
TTCACAGATTCACAATAGATAATCATCACCACAAATAATCCATATTATCATTATCAGAAGATAATACAAATCATCATCAGAATGCAACCAATGCATCCATATCACACAACATTACTAATCTCATAGTTGAGATTTCAAACCATTCAAGGCAAACAAATATCATCCATTCATAAGCAATGATTAATAATCACACCAAATATAATTAATTTAAAATGAGTTAAATTAATTACATCATCTCTAATTAATTTAGTGTGAATTAAATTAATTACTCCATCAATAGAAATCTTGCTTATATAACCGTTAATTAATTACAAATTAATTAATTAACCTCTAATTAATCACCTTAATCAATCACCCTTGATTAATTATCCTCTAATTACATTCAAGTAATTAATTCCACAAATTAATTATCATTAACCAAATACAGTAATTAACCTTTAATTACTTCATTAATTAATTAATTTTAATTAATTACATAAATCCTTAATTAATTACATAAATTAATTAATTACTTCATTAATCACTTATTATTGATTAATCAATCTTAATTAATCCTTAATTACATCACTAATTATATTAATTAATGATCCTTAGTTATATTTTAATTAACTACTTTATCTAAATTAATTACATTAAGTAATTAACCTTAATTAAACCACAATTATTAATCACTTCCGATTAATCACCTTCATTAATTAATTATTCTTAATTATTTCATTGAGTAAATTAATTACTCCCAAATTAATTACATTTAATTATTAATTATATTTATTAATCATCCTTGATTAATCTCATTAGTAATTAACTACCCTTAATTAATTGCATCACTTAATTACTTTTAAAATGTCTTAATCAATTAATGCTTAAATTAATTACCCTAAGTAATTAATTATTAATTACTTTCACAAAGTAATTACCTTCATATTAATTACACAAACAATTAATCCCAAACTCTTCCATACTTCAATAAGTTACATTCAGTAATTACTCATCTTAATTACTCCTCTAAGTAATTATCTTTCATTGATTACTTACCATCCCATCCAATGATTAATTAAACTTAATTAATCAAATTAAACTAATCAAATTAATTAATTACAATGAGTAATTAGTATCTTTAATTACTTTCATAAAGTAATCATACTTAACCAAATTCCATAAATGATTATCTAAATTAATTAATCCAATTAATTATCAAAATTAATCACATTAATTAATTAATAAATAATCCCAAGTTAATGATCTTCATTAACATATCAACAAATTCTTTAATTATCTTTCTTAAGTAATTAACTTAATTAATCATTATTAATTACAAATTTATTAATCTTTAATAATCATTTAATTAATCACTAATTGTTTAGTTAATTAAATTTTTAACTTAATTAATCTTAATCTCTTGATAAATTAATTTATAATCATTAATTAAAATCTTAACTTATTTAATTAATGATCTTATTTCCAAATTAATTAATCTTAATTAATTAACTTCAACCTTAATTAATTAATTCAAATCCTTAATTAATTAATTAAATTAATTAATTAATTATCCATCTAATTACCTTACTAATTTAATAAATCAAAATCATTAAATCTTGGATTTATTTTAAAATAAAATATTTCTTATTAATGATTACATTATCATTAACAAAGCAAATTTAAAACAACTTACTTTAAAATTTGTTTTCAAATTACATTTTAAATTTTGAATGAAATCAAACTTCACTTTGACAAAGTTTTAAAAACATTTTAAAAACCTTTTTAAAACTTATGCAAAAGAATTTCTTATTTTATAAAAGATGTTTAAAGGAATTTAAACCCAAATTCATTTTATAATACAAATCATATTTAAAATATATTTGAACATCCAAAGTTGTTTAAACATTTTAAAATTTTAAACTTCCTTTATATTCAGAACTATGATTCACATTTGGATTTTGATTCCAGTTTTAAACTTATGTTTAAATCTTCTACTTTTTATTTTAAAACTTTACCTTTAAATTAAATTTATTTAAACTCTTTTAAAGTTGTTTAAAACATTTTAATTTATAAAATTTGATTAAATTTTAAAACTGGGATTCAAACTTAGTTTGAATCCATACTTTAAATTTTGGTTTAAATTCTATTTAAAACCTGCTTCTGATTTTAAAACCAAATTTTGAATTGGAAATAAACAGGTTTCCAGAGAAACCTGTAACCATTTAAAATACCTGAGCCTCCCCTTCTTTAACTTCGAGTAAAACCTTATACAACTTTGAGCAAAAACTCGAATTACTCGAGTAAAACTTGAGTCCAAAAAGCAAATTCCAATCCTTTCCTGACACAATTCCTTGCACCGTGCATATGCAGGTGGCTCTGGCCGCCTTCAGTCACCATCAAGACAACGAGCATGTCGACGCTCATCACTGAAACACATCCCGATCATCCAAAAACTCATCATCTACTCGAAATCAAATTTGAGTACCCTAAACCAAAAGCTGGAAATGTACTGGAACATCACCACCATTTAATCCCAAAACCTGGAAACTGCGTCGCCAACCAAATTCCGATCACCGTGTCGACTGTAACTCCGGCTACGTCTACGTAAATGCTCCAGCTACTATCCCCTTAAATACTATCGAACTCGATCACCCAAAGACATTGGGACGATCATAATTCTTAAACCAGCAAAAACTAGGTTTAGAAATTTAAGACAGTCGCTGCCGCGACCACCGTTCCTTGATCATCACCCCGACAATTTTCCCATCATCATTGATTCCCCCACTATCACCAGAAGTAACTTCGACCTCCCTGACCTTCGAGAGCATCAGCAAACCCCCAAATACCGATCTTAATGAAACCCAAAACTGCTCATTCAATCAATTATTAAAATTTGTGATTTCATTTTTAAAAATCATGATTTTGTATAAGCATTCAGATTTTAATCCAGAATTAATGAATCCGAGAGCTTGAATTTTCACCAAAACTTAAATTCCCCCTGCACATTATGGTTTCCTGTACAATATCCAATTGATTTTGACTCAAATAATTTTTAAACCTTGAGTTAAGATCAAACATGCAATTTTTGTTTATATCACAAATCCTAACAGTGACCAGATTAAGAATTTTAAATCAAAGCTTGAGTTTCTATATATTTTCTTTTTATCTTTGAACCTGGAACTAAAGCAAGAGAAGTCCAAACATACAGATATATGCATAACAATATTTCATATATGTACACAATCTAAACTCATAGCTTCATTCACAAACATACTGGTTTCATAGAAATCAGGCAACATAATTATTTACCTAAACTTCTAATAACTGTGATGTTACTCACTTGATATTGTATGAAACAAAGCACAAGATTTCCTGAAATCCTTTTACTTCTTTGATTTTAAACTGAGTTGCAGGAGTTTGATTTAACTTGTGATGCTGTTTAAATTTTCATGCAGATCCAAGATTCCAGGTTGCAAAAGAAAATCCCCAGATTTCATTTGAAAATGCTTTACTTTGAAAAACTTGCAGCTGCATGCTTTTGGAATTTAAAAACTGAGTTGTAGATTTGTTTTGAAGGTGAGTTACAGGCTTTTGATTACGGAAGTGTTTGCACGTTAGAAATAGTTATAGGGTTCTAGATTTATAATTGAGGAGGATGTTGAAAATGAATTTCAGGCAATGGTTTCTTGTTTAAGGAGTTGATATTGGCAATGAAATCATAGGCTTCAGATTTTTGATATGAATTTAAATTTTGGTTTTTGGAGAGTTTGTTACTGATTTGCTTTCAAATTTGGTTCGGCTGAAGAATTTTCTTCTTAACTTTGAAAAAAAATGAAGATTAGAAAAGAATAAGGATGAAGAAAGCATGTTTATATAGGTATAAATGATTTATTTAAAAATAAAAGAAAAATTAGAATAAATATGACACTTGTATTATTAGTTACTTAATTCCACTACACTTGTCGTCAACTTTAATTTATTGCTTAACACATGTCATTATATCACTTAATATATTAACATGTGTCTTCTAAGTAAATTTTATATGTTTTTATTTAATTTAAAAGTAAATAAAACCCTTTTCTTTATTTATTAAATACTTATATATATATATATAAATCATTTTCATATGTAAATGTATATGTGCATTTCTTTTTAAAGAAAATGAAATGAAACAAATTATATAAAAATAAAAGCTTACTTACATAATTTAAATATGTTTATTCATTTGAGTTCAAAATTAATTCAAATTCAAATCCAATCATAATTTAAAAATCTAATTTAAAGCTAATTTATATCAACGTATTAAAATAACAATAATATTGTCTTATATATATATATATATATATATTTATACATTTATTACTATTTGAAAATAACATATTTATCAAATTTAAATAATTTATAAAAGAAATTATGAATTACTTATCTTATCTTACCTAACTTATTTAAATGCATTAATGCTTTTAATATATAAATGGTATTTTAAATTCTCATATATAATTCCAAATTATATTTATTAAGCTATATTTAAAAAGGAGGTAAAATAAACCTTTGTTTATCTTATTTAAAATTTAAACTTATGCTTAAAACATATTTTAAACAATTTAAAGCATTTTCCTTAAGTATCTTAAAACCATATAGTTATTTATTAAATAGTTTTGAATAGTTATATATTAAATAAAATAATAATTTCCAAATTATCAAAATGAATATTAGAACTTAAAAACAAGATTTTATTTGTTTATTAAACTTTAAATCAAAACTTATCTATTTACAATATATAAATATAAATATATACATTATAAATAGAAAAACATTTTATTAGCTTTTAAAAGATAAAATTCACCAATTAAATATTTATTTAATTGGATCATTAAATCAAGTCAAATTTTATTTAACAAATATTTATCAAATCAATTTAATTTTAAATGCAGATTATTAAATTGATATTTTCAAAATTTTTGGGATATCACAAAACAAGTGGGCCACTTACTATCGCGGCCAGCTTGACATGTTAACAGATGAAGCTGTTATATGGAATCTGTACACATAGGATGTGCTAGTCGATCTTCCGCAGATATGCCAAAGTGGATGTATAGTTGGCTTTGTAAGACACCTATCATATGCATGCGAGATGTAGAAATGTATAATCCTGATTGAGTGATGCGACAGTTTGGTCTTCAGCAACACATACCTGATCCATGCGAACCAAAGCCGGATTTGGAGTTTTCTATCGTCCAGTGGAACGATAGACATAACCGTATCGTACACCAAAAGTTTCCTACGATTCCTATTTCGAGATACATGACTTGGTACTGGTCGATTACTTGAAAATTCATTGTTGCAGATCGGACTTCTCACGAACAAGCATACACCGCTCGTGCACCGCTTGAGCGAGATGTGGTAAATCTTCACATTATCGTGATATTTTTAGTTTGTTCACTTGAATTATATTTCTAATTTTGAATAAATAACTACAACTTGTAGGTCGATGTACTAGAGATGGTAGGAGGAGGGCTAAATGATATTGGGCATGGTAGAGTACCCGAACGAGAAGTCCAACCATGGTGTCTTGATTTGAAGAAACTTATTGACACGCTCCTTTTTAGAAATCGATTAACACTGCCAAGCTCTTTCGAACAAGCTATGCAGACTAGAGAGCGAAGAACTAAAAGAAGGCAGGAAACACACCAATCACAACCTGCTGGACCTTCTCAACCCCCACCTACTCAAGACGATCCAACTCAACCATGAGTACTCCTATTTTTAGTTTACTATTAGTTTGCTTTTGTAATCGTACTATAACTTCTGCTTTAATTCGAATGTAATCGAATTTTAATTACGTTATGCTAGACCTTATTTAATGTAGTTTTATTTGTTGGCTTTTATGTTGATAAATGTTTGCTATCATTCAAGATTGTGCATTTAGATTTGGATTTTGTGTATTTGAATTTGAATTGCCTAATATTAGTTTGCTGTCTAGGTTTGGACAGAAAGATTTGCACTGGCGCATTTCGCAGATGCGCCAATGCAAATTTGTAGGGGCGGATTTCTGAAATGCGCCCCGTAATATTTTTTTTTTTAAAAAGGCCAGCTCATCGCTGAGCTGGACAAAAGTAGCCTATATCTGCAAATAGTTTTAAAACCAGTCCATTCATGCAAATAATTTTGAAAATCAGTCTCTTTTGAAAATTTGTCCTTATTTTTATATCTGGCTTCTCTCTCTATTAGAATTGAAAATTAAAGAAATTTGTTGTATAAAAGATCGATGTAGTTGTGGGGTTTTCTAAAAAATGATTTTTTAAAAAAAAGTGATTTTTACTGCTAATAAAATAGGAAAAGAAATGGTTAAATGAAACTAGAGGTATTTTTGAAAGAAACCGTGGTAGGGAAAAAAAAGTGGGGTGTGTTATTTTTTTTAAATGCTAGGACGAAAAAGGAGGATCTGATTTGCAAATAGAGTTAGCCTTTTTTTCTAAATACTTTTGGATTTTAGTTTTACTGTAAATACCTTACATCAACTTACAACTTTTTCTGTACAACTAAATTTAAAATGAAATACCTTGTAGAATTTAATATTGGGTTTACGCTTTAATTCCACTTTCAGAAGAAAAAAATATATAACCTGTGACGACTCATCTTTTTGACCCCTGTGAACGACACTTAATACCTCCATGGTATTCGTGTGTCATTGACCAAGCATCCGAAAGATGAATTGTCGTGTGGTAAAATAAAGAACAGAATATAAAATCTCACAACGAAACTGTTAAATAGAACATAACAGTAGTATAGTACATAAGATTACACTCTAACTTAGAGTTATCAGGATTATACAAAAGTACTACAATCATCTTAGGCCTTTACACATGCTGAAACAAAATACACATACACAAACTAAATAAACATCGGAATAGATAGTTAAGTAGATAAAAACCTCCTGCTCAAACGTCGTCTTCAAAAGAGCCCATAAAGACATGCTACTCTCGGACTACTCAAATATAATGAGTACCCGAGAGTTTAGAGAAAGCAAACAACTCGGGTCAGACAATATGTCTGGTATGAGTAAAACTCTAAACAGTAAGTGTAATTAAACAACAACATGTGAGACTACGCCATCAAAGGTAGAACGAGTTTACTCTCACAAGAACAACATCCAAATGTAAAGAATGGTACAAATAATTAACACGGCGAAGAGTGCTATACTCTTTCCGATGCAATTAAGTAAAACAACTTTGAGGGTTCGAACCAATAAGGAAAAGAAAATTTACCAACATTAATGACTAGGAGGGTGCACTCCCGTTATCGAAAGTATACCTCTAGAATATATACTTGAGAACTCTGATGGATCTCGGACACATCCAAGCTAGACCCCGCTAACGATTACCGTGTATCCGAGTACTTGGTGCACAAATATCCGAACCAATCTAAAGTAGATGTGATACCCTAATGGGAGCGATCCCACATAGCTTGGATTCCACTCGCACTTGGGGTTTAGTCATTTCCCAAAAAGGATAACAAAGCTCAAATGAGCAACACATCCCCTTAGAGTGATGAAAAAACAAAGAAGAATGAGGTAACAACAGTCGACAAACCGACTATCGAAGATAGCAAAATGATCGTATATGGAAGTAATCTCATATTCCTATCACTACTCGTCGATTTCAAACTTATATTATTTCTTGGTTAAAAATAAAGTCGGACAAGTGAAAGTAGTATAACCTCTAAGCATTGCCTTGACGACAATCTTAACTTTCGAGATAGTGATAGGTTTTTATACCTCGACAAAAGTATGATTAAATTCTTTCCATATAAGCAAGGTCGTTTTTGGAAACTTCTTTTCCATAACCGAATCAAAATTTTACTTTTAAACCAAACTTGTGCTTGGGCTTCTCATTACAAGTTTTTAACTTTAAACATCTTTGTAAAAATGGTTTACTAACTTTAAAACACCATTATAAAAAGGATTTACTAACCTAAAACATTATTATTAAATTGATTAATCATCATTAACTATCATTAATAAGAGTGACTAAATATCTTTAGACTTAGTTAATTAATTTGATTAATTAACTTTAAATACCCATAATTAAAAAGGGTTAATCACTTTAAAACATCATTAATTAAATTAATTAATTAATTTTAAATCTCATTAATTTAGTTGATTAATTAGTTTTAAAACAGCATTTATTAAAAAGGATTAACTATTTTAAAATATCATTAATGGAAAAGATTAATTACATTGAAATTAGTTAAATAACTTCAAAATTAATTGATTAAAAATGATTAATTAATTTTTAAACACCATTAATTAAAATAATTAATTAACTTAATCTATCATTATTTAAGAGATTAATTAGACTTAATCATCATTAGATAAAATGGTTAATTAATTTTAAACATCATTAGCAAAGTAATTAACCAATTTTAAACACATCGTTTTTATTTTGATTAGCCATTTGTCAGGCATGTTGGCAGCACCTTTGTTTCAGTGTTATATATATGCACGCATATGTGCTCTCCTCTACTTTAGAGAATTAAACATTTCTCTCAAAAAAGATAATTAATTAACCTTAATCCTCATTAATTATAATAATTAATTAAATTTAAAATCATTATTAAATTAGTAAATTAGTTTTAAATCCATCCTTATTCAAAAACTCAATTTAACTTTGTAAAGTAAAACCCAAGCTCGAAAGTAAAACAAAAGATGTCGAAGAGATTGTATTTTTCAGAAGTGCCAATATAGCGATAGTCGCTATACGGACACTTCGGGAACTACTTTCATAATATATTGATTTCCATCCAAGCATCGCATCACATAACATAAGTAAAGCATATATATACAAGGTCCATAACAAATCATACTGCATGTAGAGAGCATCACTTATAACATACTTAACTTTTTCTACTAACTTTTCATTTTGCTTACTAACTACCAAGATGTCATCTTTTCAAAGTATAAACCAAATCAACAACTATCACATTAACATACATTGTACAGTAAGCATTTAAAAGCTACTAAGATGCACAATATTAAAGTTAAAAACTTTTGGTTTTAAAAGGTGAAATTTTACTTGTCGAAAGTCAAGAAATAAACCAAGCTTGCGCTATAACTTAAGTATGTCCTAGAACTTCATTTTAACTTTCCAAAAATGATAACTTTATGGGTCTAAGGGTGCAAATGGGCTCGCTAGAGGACTTTAGGGTTCGGCCTATGTTGAATAAGAGGTGTGTGGGCTTGTTTTGACAAGAGAAGAAGTGTATTGGAGAAAGAAGCTGTTTTTAGTGAACTTACTTGAGGAAGAAGTGAAAAAAATGTTTTTTTTTTTTAATTTAAGAGTATTTGGAAACCATGGGAACTTAGGAAGGAACTTGAATGAAGTTTTGAAAATGAATATAGAAATGAGAAAAGTGAGAAAAGAATAAGAAAATTGGCTTTTATACTGATGGATAAATTAAATTACCAAACTACCCTTTAACGAAATAACCTCCACTCAATGAATGTCGCATCACCAAGCTTGTCTCCTCCCCTTTAATTATCGAATTTCCTTGTCCCTCCTTCTTTTCCAATATGCCAACGTGTATTTAATGACCTATTGTATTAAATGTTTCATAATATGACATATGCTTTTCATATTTAAATTTTAAACTTAGAAAACTGTCGCATTACACTTTTTAATATTCTTAAGTTATATATAAATGTGTATTATCATTTTTAAATCCTAATTTGTTTACAAATGTTTGTTTATATGTAAACTAAAGCGTTCATAACATTTCGAACAGCATTTACACAACGAAATGTCAAAAGCTTGAAAAATGATTTCTAGTCACATTTTCGATTTTTCTTCGAACTAAATATTTTTGTAAATAAATTTAAAAACCATTCCACCGTCACTAGTTATTATTTAAAAGAGTTTTATTTGAGTTATAAAATTCATTTATTTATTATTTAAAAATATATTAACTAACCATATTTTAAAGTGATTAATTTACTGGTTATTACATAACCTAAATAACCTTTAATGAATATTATGGGTGATAATAGCGGTATGAATTAAGGATGGACATAAACCGCATCGTTATACGGAAACCGTCTACACCAGACCAACCCGCATCGATACGGTTTAGTTGTGGTTTTGGCGATTGAACCGACCATATTAAACTACACCGAACCAAAATTTTACACTAGCAATACTATGATAAAAATACACTAGCAATACTATGATAAAAATATAAGCAACTCCTGTCTCATTTTATATTATAAAGATGTATATTCTAATTTTAGCGTATCTTGTTGTTATATTAATAATAATCGTTGTAATAAAAAAAGAAGTTATAGTTTTAATATAATATTTTTCATCTCATTTTTAGATAAATGCTAATTATAATCTTATTCTGACCAAACTTAATTATTATACATTGATTAACGTTGACGTTTGGTTAATCTACTTAAAAATCTCACTTGTACCTAAATGTCAAATTGAAATATTCATACAATTAGGATTTAATCTTTCATTTTAGTATAACATTGTATGTTTTAACCTTTAAATGTAAAAGTTTCATAAAGTTACTTTCGTAAATTGATTATTGATGGAAGTAATTCTTTTATTTCATATTCAATATGGGTTCAAATTCGGATCGAACCAAAATCAGGCAATATTACATTAATTGAACCAAAACCGAACCGTTTAAAAGTTTAGTATAACGGTTTGTACTTTTTGATTAACCGTTTGATGTGGTGCAGAAATGGTTTTAGCTTCAAACTGTACCAAACCAATCTACGTACCCCCTTGTATGAATTATAATACTCATGCGTGCACCGCATAATGAGTTTGCGTAGAGGAGTATGGTCGGTGATTACAATCTTATTCAAAGACCCTGTTACGATGGAATTCAACCTTATTCAATAATTTATGCAACGGTAATAAGTAGAGATGCTACTACTTATTTTCCACATTGGAGATACAAATTACCTAGTACTGCTATATCCAAACAGCAAGGTTTCCTAACTATACAAAATTGATGTCTCAAATACTATATGCTCCTGACTATGCTATCACTGGCACATAGTAAAATGGGCTGCGTTCGAAGCCGTGCGTTTTTCTTGTTCAGTTTGAGTTTATGTCGTCTTTTCCACCGTTTGAGAAGGCGATCAACTAAATATTGACTGCTCCTGCCATTCTCGAACATTCCATTTACTAATCGTTGTAATACTGAATGCTCACATGGCAATAATAAAAAGTTGATGAAAAGAAAAGGATTTTGTTATTGGCATGGACCTTTCGTTTGTCGTCACCACTACTTCTCTGTATTGTCACTTTCACTTTTTTTTGGCTTTCCAAGAGGCATAAACTAAAGACAAAAGGTACAAGTTGAAAAACGCAGCTTTGTATCATCTGTTATAAACGTACAAGACGTAAAACAAACCCATACGATGTCGTTGAAAAACACAACCACAAACCAGATGTCTTGACATTAACAAAAGAAGAATAATATGAAAACATGTGGTATATACAGTTATCTCGTCATATATTACAAAAGAACATGGACATTTGTGAAACCTACCGGATGTTACAGGCAGAATAGATGTGTTCTAAGAAAGAGCTCACGGATTGGGTAAACAGGAAAAGTTACAAAGAAGAATCCCAGGAAAAGGACATTGTTTTTGTAGTTTAAGAAAAGAAAATAATCAAGCTACCTCCACCACCATTTGCACTACAAGGTGGGAGAAGTGGAAAAATGGGTGAAAACATTGAAAATACCGGTTTAAAATTTATGCACCATGGAAGAAGATAATTTTGTTCTCGCTATCCATTCCTTTCTTAAAATTATCAAGTGCATCGAAAGCAAAACGACGTTACTTTTGACAATGAAATCGCATTTAGCGGATTTCGTTTGGAATAAGTGAAGTGACAGATAATAAGGTGAACTGTTAAAAAATATATAAGTACTAGATAAAGACAACATAATTAAAAAAATTAACTACTTATAAGGGGGAAATATACCTCCTTCCTCGTAAAATTAATTGTTAAATTCGGAAAATTAAAAGGTGCGCGATTACGAAAATAATTTTCAACTTAAATGCATACAAAATGTTGATATTAATTTTATTTGAACATATACACACAATAAGTTTTAATAAAATAGATAATTATTAACTTTGAAACTCAATCTACATACAAGACCAAAACATCCTCAAAAGCACTTGAATTTTGAACAAAGGGAATAAATTAATATATATTCACACCAACATAAGTAGATATAGATATATATAAATGTTGAGAAAAAAAATCATTGGGATGGAGATGAAGATGAGTTCTCTATCCTTAATTTTTAACAACCTCTTTTCTCGAATTAAAGAGACAAATGTTGTGGATGAGATAACCGTATGTGAAAATAATAAAAGATGGATAATTATACGACAATTAGCAATTTTGCTTTGTTTTAACAAGAGAGAATCAATGGTTTATTATTTCCTTAATGCAACCTTTTAACTAAAGATAGGATTAGGTAAAATGATGAACTATGGAAAAGAAAATTAGTTTCTAGGCCACATGCTTTAATATTTAAAGAAACGGGCGTACTTCACCCTTAAATTGATTTCACATTTCTAGCTAAAATTTAACATCACATCCCACACTCCCCTTCACACCACCTCTACACATCGCCACGACAATAAGCATCATCATCTCCACATCGTCGCAAATCCTAGTCATAATCAAATCTCGCCACCACACCACACCACCATGCCTCGCCACCTTACCGCACCACGATGCCTCGCCGCCTCACAAGGGCCCTAGTTGTCCTCTTCTAACAGTACATGTTCAATCCTTTGGAAAAAAGCAATTACGGTCCAGAAAATGCTAAAATAAACAAACATTACGTAGACATATAATGATATATTCATTTTTAGTGTAACAAATGTTATATTATTTTAACGTCATTTGCTTGTAATGGTATGCTTAGTTTTACAATTCAAAAGAACCGCAAGTTATAAGTAGCACAAGAAAATATAGTGTTACATTCATTTATACAGTATAAAAGTGCTAATTATATTTAGCATTTCTATCTGTTATTTTAAAAAGAAAAACTGACCACCACCAGCCGTCGTCAGCTCCTCCAACACCACCATCGACATCATCGACATCGAACTTTCATCGAACACTACTGCATCATCCACCGACACTCTAGCGCATCTCCATTGAAATTGGGGCCTCTATCTATAAAAATATGAAGCCCTAAATCACACCACTACTAACAAATCATGGTTAATTGTTGTTATCTTTGTCGTCGTCAGAAGGTATCGATGTCTTCGCCTATAGTTGAACCATACTTAGAATTGTTTACCTCTGAGATAAAAATTAGACCAAAGTTGGTCTATGAGATCAAAAATAAAACTACATGTCCCTGATTTTTTTGGAAGTTTGTCCTTGTTTTTTTTTTCTGTTGACCAAAATTGGTTTTTTTCCATTTCGTTATTCGAATTGATTTTCGTTTTAACCATTACTAAAATAAAGGCCTTTAGAAACCCTTTATTATAAAGGAAAAGAAAAGGCATGATCAAATGCAATTTCTAATAGCATTCTATTTAAGTTTATAACAGCGGATTGGAAGATATTTTTCGTGCAAGAATATATTAAGGTTTGTCTCATTTTTGCACATAGGGATTCACATAAGGGTGAGCAAACGGTTGGCTTGGTTGAAATCATTAGAAAATAATTAAAATCAATCAAAACCAAAATATAAAAAAAAATCGATACGAACCAAAACTCCTTTTTTAAACCAATGAAGGGTCAAATTGAAATAAGTCAGTTTGGTTTGGTTAGTCAACATAAACCAAATTACTAGTTTTAAAAATAATATGATAACATGGAAAGCAAAAAATGTTAAAATTCTACTATTATTATTCGTATTTGTTATCTTGTGCATTAAAATTTTATAGACTATTTTATAATAATGCAACATCTAGAAATTTGATTTGTCATTTGCAATATTAGTTGGTTAATTTAATTTGTTATTTGTAATTTTAATGCTTTTCTTTCTTTAAGTTATACTATCATTTCTTAATTATGTTTTATAATTTAGAATTTTCAAAACTCAAAACTAAACCAATATTTTTTTTTTATTTCTCAGCCAAATCCGAACCGATGATTTTTCAAATCAAATTATTGTATGAATTTCAATTTGCTTTTGTTGTTTAGTTTACCCCAACCATTTTTTACACACCCATAGATCCACAGAAGATTTTTGAAACATCACAGTACAATAATACTATCATTATAGAAGAGCTTATTTTGTTAAATTAGGGATTAAATTTTGTTTATGACAATTAATTCACCTAGAGTAGCATTCATGTTCTTCTTTATCGAGGATAAAAAATACATATAGGCTTTCATATTTCAAAAACAAGTATAGACATCAAAAATAAAAATGATTACATGACTTGTATCGTCATCACAATTTTCTTTTCTTCTATTGCGCTTAGAATTGTGATTTGAAATTTTAATAACCATAATTACATCTCTATTACAACATTTAGTTATCGACCTCCCAATATCGTCCCTCCCCACATCAACTTTCCTCTTTCTTTCTTGTCATATTCTAGATCTCTTGCCCACCTAGCCTCCTTTTATCCCCTTAAACCTTCATTAGGTCTCGCTACCATTGATTTGGATTTCATATCAAGCGTCGAAGCCGAGATCTCCACCTTATTATTTGTGTCCTTCACTACGTGCCTTCCACCTCCTTTGCTATAATGTTGCATTCCCTCCTGCATTTCTAGAACTTCTTACGAGACGGTACAAAAACAATGATCGAATTAGCAGGAGTACTATGGCACCACTTTTGACTCTTTTGAAAACCGATTTCATTGATACGTGTTAGTAAATGGATAAATGCAGTGTGATGTTTTTACTTAGCAGATGATTGATGTATTATATGTACTTATGTTGTACAATTTATGTGGTTATGTGTGCATTTGGTCCTCTTGTTCAAATTTCAAGGATGAAATTCTTATAACGATAATAGATTGTAACATCCCATGTTTTGAAGTATGCAAAATATTATAATGTAACAGTAAATAAATTTATTAAGTAATTAATGAAATTTAGAATGTAAGATTTAATTACTCAATTGGTAATTTGGTTAAAATAGTGAACGACGTTTAGACGATTAATTAATTTAAATACTTGGTAACTAATTTTGAGCCAAATGAAATAAAGAAATCTCTAGCCTATGAAAGTAGGTTTTAGAAGAAGAAGCAAAGAAATGGAAATATAAAATAAAATATTATTCCAATAGTTTGCCATGTAATTTGTTATGTAGATTTTCGCCCCTAGCACATTGGGTAAGGAAATACGTCAAAAGACACAGAAATTCCTAAAAGGGTCCGTAGTAAGTTTGTTAACATATGACCGAATGGGTAAAATAAAGAAATAATAGAACCGAAGTCTAACTCGAGGGAAATTAGAAAACCAAATTAGCTAAGTAAGGAATTTAGTCCAACATTAATTTTTCTGGTAGTAATTCATTGAAAACTTTCTGATAGTCATCAACCACCGAACGACATAAACGGTCAAGTGATGGCAACAACTGAACAAGGAAAACGGTTTGGTTGTCCTATTATTGAACCAACTTTATACTAAACCGAACGTTGCCGAACAGAACAAGTCGAACATTCAAAGTACCTATGTGTAGGAATATGGGCCGATTTCTATAAAACGTCTTACATAGAAATACCCTATGGATGAACAGTAAGATGAGACAAGTTTGAGATCTCTACCACCGAATAGATTATTTGGAGCTATATTTTTCATTTCTTTTGATCAGTAGATCGTTGTATTTTGTATTTTTGCATTGCACTCGAGATTTATAAAGAAATAAATGATAATTCAGAATACATGTAGGTAATCTTTAGACTAACCGCCATGAATTATGTGTCTTCTTTACTTTCTACATTATTAATTCTATAATATATGTTAAATATAAGCATTCTTTAAAATATTATTATACATATAGTGTTAGTCCTTGAGATGATGGTTTTGATGATAACAACCTTAGAATAGGATTATAAAATATAAATACTAACATTATAGTTTATATATATATATATATATGTATATGCAGAATTTAATCATGTAGGCACCAAGAATGAAGACTGTACAATATGGAGATTCAAGATATCAGGATTGAATACTCATGAGTATCAAAAATATCAAGATTATCAAGAGTTCAAGAATAAGTAATTTAATTATAAATTTTGTTAAAACTCCTAGAAAAGCACCAGCACCTTAAAATCCAATTTATTCGTGAAATGGAATCCACTTCGAGCCTGTTAAAGAGATGGAACCCTAAGTAGGATGGAACCTACGAAAAATCTAGTGGGACATTGTTTTGTATCCACTAACTTTTATTCAAAATGTTTTTACAAAATTATATCTTGTTTTCAAAATGATTTCACAACCTTCCTTTTAAAAGAATCAAAATCATCTATCTTGATTTTAAAATATTTTTAGCCTATAATATTTAATTTCAAAATCAAATTATCCTTGGTTTTAAATTATCTTTAATAATATATTTAACTTTTAATATTTATAATTAGATTTAAATATAAAATTATAGTAAAATTTTATTATATCAAAATATTAATATCTATACTTACTTATGTATTTTAACTATAGTTAAGTATATTTATAAAGTTTAAAATAGTTTTAATATAAGATGAAAGTTATTTTCAAAGAAAAATAAAACACCAAAATTTCATTTGGGATGTCGACATACACATGTTACCAATGTCGACATAGTGTTAGTTGATTTCAAAATTTTGAATTTCAAAAGAAGTGTCTATTCGTCATATCCCTTTACGAATGGACATGTCTGTTGTTCTTCTATAACTAGGGACTGTTTTCAATGAATTTCTATTCATATTTTTATGGTTTTCACTCCTCTTCTTCTTCCATATTTCTTTATACATATTCTTACTATTACTCTGCCGAAATCAACATTGAATCTAACTAGATCATTTCTGGTTTGATTCTCTATCAATGTCTCAACAAGATCCTCAGTGCAGTTATAGACTTCGTTATAATAAATTTAGTGAGAAAATGTGTGATTGTAGCCTTGGAAATAATCAAGTGTAAAAGGTGTGATTGTAGCCTTGGAAATCAATCAAATGTAAAAGGTGTGATTGTAGCCTAGGAAATCAATTAGGTGAACTTGTTGCCCGTGAAATCAAGTATTTCTACCCGGAGGATTGTGAAACTGGACGATGTACCTCCTAGCCTTGAAATCGAGGGTGTAATTATAAAGATTGCTTTTGAAAGGAAATCCGTACTTGTGTGCGAGATTGGATGTAGGGTAACTCCGAACCAGTATAAAATCTGATGTGTTCTTTCCTTTGCTGCTTTTACTTTATTTCTACATCTGTGTTTGTTTCTGTGATCATATCCGTGTTTGAATATTTCATACATTATGTTCAAATTAACATAAACTCAAAAAGATTTAGTAATTTCTTTAAACACTATTCACCCCCTCTAGTGTTTATCCTAGCCTTAAGATCCGTAATCCGCATTTCTAACATATAGTTTTAAAACCGTAAATATATACAATATTTAAAGTTCTACAAAATTCTAGGGAAATGTTTGCGGTTTTTGGAGTTAACATTTTTGTGCTTTCATTAAGAGTCATCTCAGTATGCTTCATAGGCCAAAGACAAGAGTTGGCACAACTAGCTAGAATGTTAGGGACACTAGCCCACCTAACTTACCTATGGCTGGTCAAGGAGGACATTCAACAAGCACTCTTATACAATCTGACGTGGTTACGAAAGGAAACTTGGAGGGATTCATAGCCAAGCTAAATGATCGGTTTGATGTCTAATAGCAAGCAATGTTTAGACAAACTTCTGACGTACTTGGGGCAACACTAAACCAATAGTAAATATGCTTTGGAACGTGAAAGATCACAACCAAGGAGACGAGAAAGTAGAAGAAAATCATGTTTTGGTAATAAATTACTGTTACAGTCAAACTTTGAAGATACATGAAGCCAAAGGACAGATGGAATGTGCAAGATTTTAGCCCCACAATAGACCCAAAGGATGGTTCGGTACCGAAATGAATATGTCTATGTCAAACTAAGTCGAACTGCTTCACATTCCTATAAAAATTTACCGCTTATGCTAAATTGATTGCTAATGAAAGACATATGGTCCATCAGGGGCAGTCTAGGAAACATGGCCATGCTTGAGAACAACATTTCTTTTGACATAGGGAGGAACGATAGGACGACCCTAGAGAGAAAGAATCGCAGGTCACACCCATCGAAGGTCAAATCATCCCATGGAAAGAGGTCCCTTGAAATGGAAAATAGGATGACTCGAATGGTAAATAAGTACATTCGGTGGAAACAAATGGAATCTGGTGTTGGAGCTCTAGTAAGAAATCCATTTACGTTTGAAATAGAGACTGCTAGGAAACCTAGATTTCCAAATGCCAACTATCGAACCTTACAAGGGGTTGGCTGACCCTATAGTGCATCTATAATGCTACACTCGGTGCATGCTAATGAATGTAGCCATGGAGTGATTTTTGTGCAGTTGATTTCCACTATTCTTGTCGGACTAACTATAAGGTTTTGTAGTTTACCACCTTGATGGATTAGTTTACGATCAGTGATGTGTGAGAAATTCACTAGTGATTTTTAGGTAAATGTGGAATAACCAAAGGACATACATTCGCTTTCAGATCTTAAACAAAGGAGTGACAACCCTCTACACCAATATTTAACTCAATTTAATGTCACAACTGTCGGTATGCAAAATGTTGATGGGAAATTAGCTCTAATAGCACCATGTCGTTGGGTTCACTTAGATACGAAGTTGTCATGAAAATTATCTAAAGAGAAACTAACCACTCATTAGAAACCAGTCTGTCATTTTCTAAGTACAACTATCAGTCCCCTTGGAGAACTACTGTGTGCGTTCATAAGATGAAGTATCTGAATGTACCATATTGTCCGTAATTTAGGTGGAAGTTCATCGGTCGAAGTTTTGCCTGATTCCGAGTTAGTATGCAGAAGTTATTGCAGTCTGAACAAAAAAATAGCGGCTTCTGCACTAGGCGGAGTTCAAGTATGGGGATGTGGTAGCCTGTTATTTTCTAAGTACAACCGTCAGTCCTTTTGGAGAACTATAGTATGCGTTCACAAGATGAAGTATCCGAGTGTACCATATTGTTCGTAATTTAGGAGGGAGTTCATCAATCGAAGTTTTTCCTGATTCTGAGTTAGTGTGCAGAAGTTATTGCAGTCTAAACAAAAAAAATAGCGGCTTCTGCACTAGGCGGAATTCACGTATGGGAATGTTGTAGCCTATTATTTTCCAAGTACAACTGCCAGTCCCCTTGGAGAACTACAGTGTGCGTTCACAAAATGAAGTATCCGAGCGTACCATATTGTCCCTGATTTAGGTGGGAGTTCATCGGTCGAAGTTTTGCCTGATTCCGAGTTAGTTTGCAGAAGTTATTACAGTCTGAACAAAAAAATAACGGCTTCCGCACTAGGCGGAGTTTAAGTACGGGGATGTGGTAGCCTGTAACCTTTTAAGTACAACTGTCAATCCACTTGAAGAACCGCAGTGCGCGTTCACAAGATGAAGTATTCGAGTGTACCATATTGTCCGTAATTTAGATGGAAGTTCATCGGTCGAAGTTTTGCCTGATTCTGAGTTAGTATGCAGAAGTTATTGCAGTTTGAACAAAAAAATAGCGGCTTCTGCACTAGGCGGAGTTCAGTATGGGGATGCGGTAGCCTGTTATTTTCTAAGTACAATTGTTAATCCCCTTGGAGAACCACAGTGTGCGTTCACAAGATGAAGTATCCGAGTGTATCATATTGTCCACAATTTAGATGGGAGTTCATCGGTCGAAGTTTTGTCTGATTCCGAGTTAGTATGCAGAAGTTATTGCAGTTTGAACAAAAAAAGGGCTTCTGCACTAGGCGGAGTTCAAGTATGGGGATGTGGTAGCCTGTTATTTTCTAAGTACAATTGTCAATCCCCATGTAGAACAACAGTATGCGTTCACAAGATGAAGTATTCGAGTGTTTCATATTGTCCGTAAGTTAGATGGAAGTTAATCGGTCAAAGTATCGCCTAATTCAAAGTTAGTATGAGAAAGTTAATGCGGTCAGAACAAAAAAATGGCGGCTTCTGCACTAGGGGGAGTTTAAATATAGGGATGTGGTAGCCTGATATTTTCTAAGTACAACAGTCAGTCCCCATGGAGAGCTACGGTGTACGTTCACAAGATGAAGTATTCGAGTGTGTCATGTTGTCTGTTATTTAGTTGGGAGTTCATTGGTCGAAATTTTGCCTTATTTCGACTTAGTATGAAGAAGTTATTGCAGTCCGAACCAAAAAAATATCGGCTTCTACACCAAGCGGAGTTCAAATATAGGGATGTGACAGCATGTTATTTTCTAGTACAACAGTCAGTCCACATGGAGAGCTACAGTGTGCGTTCACAGATGAAGTATCAGAATGTACTATATTGTCTGTAATTTGGGTGGGAGTTTACCGGTCGAAGTTTTGCCTGATTTCGAGTTAGTATGAAGAAGTTATTGCAGTCTGAACAAAAAAGTTAACGGCATCTGCACTAGGCGGAGTTCAAATATGGGGATGTGGTAGCTTGTTATTTTCCTAGTACAACAGTAGTCATCATGGAGAGCTACAATATCGGTTCACAAGATGAAGTATCTGAGTGTTTCATATTGTCCGTAATTTAAGTGGGAGTTAATCGATCGAAGTCTCGCCGGATTCTGATTTAGTATGAAGAAGTTATTGTAGTCCGAACAAAAAAATAGCGGCTTCTGCTCTAGGAGGAGTTCGAATATGGGAATGTGGTAGCAAGTTATTTTCTAAGTAAATTGTCAGTCCCCATGGAGAACTACGGTGTGCGTTCACAAGATGAAGTATCCGAGTGTATCATATTGTCCGTAATCTATGTGGGAGTTCATCGGTCGAAGATTTTCCTGATTTCGATTTAGTATGAAGAAGTTATTGCAATCTGAACAAATAAATTAGTGGCTCCTGCTTAGATGGAGTTCAAATATGAAGATGTAACATGTTATTTTCTAAGTATAACTATTAGTCACCAGAGTGTTGAAGTGGGGATACAGTCTGTTATTTTCTAAATACAACTCTTAATCACCATGGAGAACTACGGTATACGTTCATAAGCTGAAGTATCCAAGCGTTTTATATTGTCTGTAATTTAGGTGGGAGTTCATCGGTCAAGTTTTATCTGATTCCGAGTTAGTATGAAGAAGTTATTACAGTATGAACAAAAAAATAACAGCTTCTGCCTAGACGAAGTTCAAATACGAGGATGTAACCTGTTATTTTTTAAGTACAACTGTTAGTCGTCATGGAGAACTATGGTCTGCATTCACTAGATGAAGCATCCGAGTGTTTCTTATTGCATGTAATTTAGATAGAAGTCAATCGGTTGAAATCTCGTCTGATTCCGAGTTAGTACGAAGAAGTTATTGCAGTCTGAACAAATAAATAGCGGCTTCTGCGTAGGGGAAGTTCATATATGAAGATGTTACTATCAAATCTATTTCCACGAGTACAACTAAAAATGCATGCATGTTGTGATTAAATGCAGACCCATCTAAACGTACATATGTAATCGTCGTTAACAGTACAGATATAAACTCATGGAGTAGCGTTCGGTGAAACTAGCAAGAGGCTGCTGGACTAAAAAGAAGGATCCGCGGCTTAGTTGTCAGTATTATCTGCGGGCCTGCGGCTAGTGACCTGATTCTATTATTATCTGCGGCGAGCATCTAGATTTGTTTTCATTCTAGAAGGCATTTAATCTGCTGACGTATTTTGTTTGATTATCAGCCCAATGCAATCCTTGTGTGTGTTGATATTGTGATCTACGCTTTTCTTGTCGTTAACAAAATTTAGTACCATCTATTCATTTAAACAACGGTTAGTAGTGATACTACAAGTTTACGATGTATTGGTGGACATATTTAGAACCGTGCCATTTACGTCACTGTTTACTGTAGTGTCAAAAAACATATTGAAAATTATGATAATGAGACACTTAATTAAAACGGAAACTTCGGTTGTATTGTGGAAGCTCGCAGATCAAGTAGAAGGTAATAAAACAAGCATGTCTAATGGAGTTCAGATCATAAGCTCTGAAAACATTTCACTGCCTCCTCTCCCTGAAACACCACCTCCAGTCAAACTATCTTTCTTCGATGTTATCTGGATCTCATTCAAACCAGTTCAAAAGGTCCTTCTTTATTCAAATCCCAACTCAAGCTTCTCCTTCTCTTCTATCGTGGAAGCTCTGAAGGCATCTATTTCATTAGTTCTGATCGACTTTTTGCCTCTTGCTGGAAAGCTGAATTATGTCCCAGACACCAATGACGTAGAAATTGACCTTTCTGACCTGAATTTCACTTTCGTTGAAGCTGAATCCGACCTAGACATACTTCAATTTTCAACCAACGAAGTTGTCGACGTCCAATCCTTCTTCAAATTCGTACCTGTTATCGACGTCAGCGTTTTGCCATTTCATGTTCTTGCTGTTCAGGTTCATGCCTATATCAAACCTTAATCTTATTTATTTATGTAAAGCTTAAACTTTTCAAACATCATGTAGGTAACAAGATTCAAAAGCGGAGGCGTGGCAATAGGCTATTCAATCCATCATGTGGTTGCAGATGGAAACGCTACTACTAAATTTGTGGAAGCATGGTCTGCCTCATGCAAGGCAAAAATGCGTGGCATCGACTTACCATACGAGTTACACACTTCATACAATAGAGAAATCATATATCATCCAAAAGGAGAGCAAATCAAAAGAGAAAGCCTTCAAACCTCTGCACCAAACCTCCCTAGTGTAAGTAGTTTCGCTTTATATGTATATATATGTACTGTATCAAATAAGATCAAATGAGTGAATGAAACAGTATTCTTCCTCTTCTCTTCTATGCCAGACAAATAATCCACAGCTGACAGCGATGATAGAAAAACGGGACAAGCTAAGCCGAAGAACATTTACAATCAGTGCACAATCCATTCAGTTGCTGAAACAAAAAGCAACTGACATTTCAAGAAAAGTACAAGTTCCATCTACGTTCACAGCTATATCAGCTCATGTTTGGGCCTGTGTAGCAAAATCCAAATCAATGGGCCCGAATGAAGAAACGGTGTTTGCCATCATGATGGACTGTCGTACAAGGCTCGACCCACCAATCCCTGACGGGTATATTGGTAACTGTATACGTGGAGTGTTGACAACATTGATGGTTAAGGATTTGATCGGAGAAGATGGATTGGTTGTAGCCTGCAGAGAGATTCGTGAGAGGATTAACGAAATTGTGAAAGATCCATTAGGCGATATTGAGGAATGGGGGAATGTATACGACAATTTGCCTTTGGGAAGGCTTGTGAATGCTTCTTCTTCTCTCAAGTTTAGGGTCTACGACTATGACTTTGGGTGGGGGAGGCCGGATAGGTTTGAAATGGTGTCCATAAATGGTGATGGAGAAGTTGCTTTTGTTGCTGGTAAAGAAGAAGGAACGGTTCAGATAACTATTTCGATTGGTCCTGATTACCTTGAGCTTTTTTCCGATTACTTTCTGAAAGGATTGAGCGGATGATGTTTACGAGGTTTTGATTGTTTTAATTTTACAGCAAAGAAGAGAGAAAAAATGTTGTTTTATGTAATTCTGTTTAAGCAGGAAGAGAAGTAAGTGTATTATCCTTTCTTCAATATTTGATGAATTTGATCAGCTGTGATTGAAGTGTATTTTTCTAACTGGGCCTTAAACCGAACCGTGGTACAAGTCGGTTTTCACAGTTCAAATGGTCAAATTATCGAAACCGGTTTATTTTTATTTTTTTTGAAAATTTTCACATTTAAAAACAAGCTATACACACAAAATATTGAAATAAAAATTCCAAATAGACAAGCTGCATAAAATTTTCAAAGTCCATAGTCAAGTTGTGTACTGCTGGCGCGCACAACAGTACATAACTGCACCAACTCAAATGCAACTGCAACATGGTAGTAGTGCGTAATGACAGAGGTTTAACGATGGCAAACCTGACGAAGTTTACAACGGTCTTGCAAAAGCTTGCATCATCGAAGAATGAATGGCGGAGCATACTGTTTAGATTTTGAAGCAATAATGAATTTTGCAATGTAGATTTATTTATTTTCTTTAAAACAATATTGAAGATGAGAATGAGTGATGATGACATGATGATAAAGTAAGGAAAAAGTAAAAGAAGCTTGCTTCAATCAGGTAAAATGATCGGTTGGACCATTAATTCGAAGATCCGACATGCGATTCATGCATGATTGATGTTCGATTGAGTTCCTGACCAAAGTAGCCCACGGTCTAGGAGAAATCGAACTGCGGTTGGATCTGATCATGAAAACACTGGTTTGAAGAAATTATGATGCGCTGTTACAGAAATTCAAAAGGATCGTATATCAATGAATGTAGCAGGATTAAAGAATTGTCGACTTTATAATCGAGAAGACGAAACGAAAAGGAAATATCAGTAGCAGGATGTTTATTATTGGATAGCGTCAAAGGGACTCCATTTTGAACGAGGAAGACAAATTTTAGGAGAACTCTATCTAGAAAAAAACTGTTATAGCACTCCACCCGAGTAAAACGGCTTATAATTCTACCCCTTTTGCAATTTATGTAGTTATAATATTGGATGATATCGCTGATATATCACCGGTATATCTCATATCGCTCCTAAACCGATACTATTTCATAATATCGTTACCGACATATCGTCATATATTTACTGATATATCGCTCCGATATTTAATATAAAATACACGATATTTTTTAAGAATATCATCCATTATTGTACGTGTTGAAGAAAATGTATTCACAAATAAATATCTTCACATTCTTAATATTTGTTTTTATATATGGTGAATGAAAATATCTAGATCATAATAGAAATCGCATTGCACTGATTTTCATTTTTAACGATACAATTTTAGTCTTCTTTATTAGTCTTTCAACAAAGAAAACTCAATTTATTTCATTATTTTTGTATGTTTTATTTTCCATGAAGACTTTACCAATAAAAACAATATCATGAAAAAGCTACTTCTCCTTTAAGTTGTTTTTTTGTTCATCATTTCTAATTGGAAAGTTAGTTATTAAAATTCATTTATTAGCTATATGCACCAAGAACTAAAAGTCGACGAGCAACAAAGTTATGCATTTGATATACCGACAATGAACGAGCTAAATAATTGGTATCAAATCAACATTGCTTGTTTGATATATTAAGTGAAAATGAAAGCGACAAAACTATAAATATGAAAATTTTGGGAAAGGAATATAGATGATTAGATGACTGAAGAACAATGAATATAGAATAAAAATGAAGAATAATAAAGATGCATTAATATACAAATTTCTCAGTTTTTGTAAGCCTATATTATGATTTGTATTTAATAAAATATCTCTGTAAACAGATTGTAATATGTAAACTATATGCAATCAGTCTTTAATAATAATTTGACATTATTTATCCAAATATTTGAAACCTTAATATCAATATAACATTATAACACTACAACAAAAATACCCTATTACAACGTCCTTTTTTACAACGGGCATTGGTTGCCAGTTGTAATAAAAAGCTATTACAACGGTCCATTCAGGCCCGTTGTAAAAGATGTCATATACAACCCCTTTTTTACAACGGGCATCGGTTGTCCGTTGTAATAGAAGGCTATTACAACGGTCCATTTAGGCCCGTTGTAATAGATGCCAATTTTACAACGGGCTAAAAACGTCCGTTGTAATAGGTGTCAATCAAAACCCTAATTTTCAATTAAAAAAACAAGGCGGCCATTTTTTCTTTTATTTCGTTCCTCTGTTGCTCGGTAAAAATGTTGGCCGCTCGTTCCTCAAAATCAAACGAAATCAATCGCTAAGAAGAAAAGTCGATTTCCACAATCTCCTCAAAATCAAAATCACTTTCTCAAAACCGAAATTAAAACTTCGAATTTCGTCTGCGTTTGATGTTGTGGTTGGTTCACGATGTGGTGTTTTCGAGGAATTAGGCTGCAGGCGATTTGGGTTCGACCTGGGTTGTTCGAATTCCAGCAAGCGATAGGGTTTTGCAATTTGATGTGGTGATGCGACAGTGATTAGGAGGTTGGTTGTAGAGCCGATGGAGGTTGCTTATCCACAACTTGGGAGGTTTACTCTTCGTACAAAAGGTATTATCAGTAATTTGAATCACATGATAACATAGAGTACTTTTTGGTGTAAAAATCGTTCTGATCTTCCTTTTTTCTCTCAAGAAAAACAATTGCTGTTGGAAAAGTTGTTGGTCTTCCAACTTCAGGAAGCACTACATTCGCTTAATTTTTCTGTTTTGGTATGCAACCTTTTGTTTTGCTGTAGCTTTTTTTGCTAGTATATTTGGAAACATATTTTTAAAAATAAATATAAATAAAGGCTATCTTGTTTGAATGTTGGATTTTCAAAGCTAAAAAAAGTTCCTAAATAACTTTGGAAGGCTAGCAGATTAAACAACCCCATATAAGGTGATATGAAACCATTAATCGGAACACACATCATCTTAGTGTTAATCGAGTTATGGAACCGAACCTATTTTGCAAACATTTCATACATTTGAATTTTACATTTCCAGAATTTAAGAGCAGCTTCTAATTTATCAACTGGCTATTACAAAAACTAACAAGATAAACAGCATTTTTTTAAAATGACATAATAATAATTCTTTTTACTGTGCCTGATGTTATTTTTTACTAAATAAAAAAAATGTGCTACTTCAACATTAACAACACTTGTATATTCTGTATCTCTGGCAGGATATAGTGAGAGATTTCATTATGCACGAGAACATAAGATGGTTTACATGATGGTGATACCATGTGGAGTTTATTTACATCTATATACAAACTTGGAGTTGTTAAATATCATATGATAAGTTTATTAAAATTATGAACAGTAGATCAAGTCTGTTTTTATTTATTTAATCTGTTGTGGTAAGCGGAGGAAAGTTTGCCAGTCTTTTACATTCATGTTTATGCCTTGACATGGCTTGCTTGGTTTCTTGAGTTGGTTTTACACTTTCTTTTCTTATGGCAGTTGTTTTTTGTGTTGGGTACTGCTACGTAAGGTGGATGTTTCTGAAGTCTTGGATGTGATCAGAAGTGATAATACAGTTGTGAGACGTTGGTGGAACAGTTTGTGGGTATCAATGATTTATAGTAAGGGTTGGACCGTGTTTGGGTCAGGATTAACCATGGTATAGAACAATCATTTTTCTTCATTATAAACAAATAATAATGCTAATTTTTTTCATGTCAAACCGAGCTTTAGTTTTTTGCAGATTGCAATTTAAAATCATGCCTCGTTATGATGATCGTTATGGCAACACAAGGTTGTACATTGGGCATTTATCATCAAGGACCCGTTCACGTGATCTTGAAGACTTGTTTGGCCGATATGCAGGTATTTTTTAACTGCTATGACATACTCATGTCTTTCGTATGAAATTTCATGTTGTCCCTCGAGATTTGGTAAATAATCACATAAAATAATTCATTCTTGTTCTTTGCATTAGAAGTAAAGACCTCATTTCTTTCTTTCCAAACAGTAGCTACCACTCTCTTGAGGCAAATGATTAACATCTTTACCCTAGGAGCCTTCCATCTCGTGCTATTGAAAATATTGCCCTACTCCAAAGTACTGCTTCTAGTTGGTCTATGGAAGTTCCTCGTAGCTAGGATCTAGACCAGATGTGGAATACATATGGGCAGTTGAAGATGATGTTAATGTTGGATTTAAAAATTTGGCCACATAAAACGTTAAGATCATCATTAATGATTCCACGACAATAGAGTTTGTCCTTAGTTTGTATTGCATTTTCCATTACCTTCCATAGAGTAAAGTTATTTTTCATTACACCACCCATATTCTTCTCGCATGCCAAGCAAAGGTCTCCTGTAGACCAAGAAAGAGTTTATAAATATTTGAGATCCTTAATTTATGACTGCTAGAGGACTAAAGGAAAGAATTTGGGATATTATTGAAGTTGATTTGCATTACGTTATTCCATACTTGCCTAATAAGAGTTAAACTATAGTGTGGAAAGCAAACTTTACCATCATGGATGAACTTGCAAGCTTTGGCATCATTAGGAATTCTAGTTAGAAATATATGGTTTGAGAGGATGATGGTGTAAGTAATAACACCAAAAGCTATCTATAAATCATTCCAGAACTCGGTATGGGGATTGGAGATGGAACTTTATTTTAAGGAATGAGAGGAATGTGTATGTTCTTAAGAATGTACCTCCAACTCCAACTTAAAGTAGAAGCAATATCCATACTCCAGAATTTTTTTTGTTTTTGATTAGGCTTGAGTGCACCCATGTAGACCAGAAGTTGGTGTTAGGAGAAAGGAGGAGATCATAGCACCTGACCATAGCAACAATATTCCATTTTTTAAGTTTGTTATACCAAGTCCACCATTTTGCTTTGAAAGCTGGACTTTCTTGAAGGCAAATGGGACGAGTTTGCTAGATAATGGGTCACTATGCCATAAGAATTTATTAAGAGCATGATTAACCATGCTAATAAGCTTCTAGGGTAAGATGAAATGTCTCATCCAGTAATTCATTATGGCGGTCATAATAGATTGAATAGTAATTAGCATTTCTACGTGAGATAACATGGTATTAGGCCATTGAGTCTGTTTAGATGTAATCCTTTCATAGAGAGGAAGGAAATCAATGGAAGAGATTCTTACAAAGATAAGAGGAATTCCGTGATAGGTAGAATTGTTTGGCATTTCAAAAAGGGTAGATAAAGATATCAGGTTGGATTTTGCTCAGATGAAATGTCAGCAATCAAAATTTGGGATTTTTGCAGATTATTAGCTAAAACAGAAAGAGCTTTAGACTTAGCAAGAGAATCCAAAATACAAAGAATGTTTGCAGGTGATGGTTTAGTAAAGCACACAATATCATCTACAAATAAAAGGTGGGTTATCTATGGATACTTGAACATGGGATGAAGCTCAAGAAGATTATAAGCAACCTTTTATGAGAGAAGAGAGTTTAGAGTTTTCATGACAAGAACAAAAGAAGAGATGAAATGGTATCACCCTACATAACACCATGCTTACTGTTAAAGTGGCCAAAAGAAGCACCATTTTTGCAAATGCATAAATAGGGAGTTGAAATGCAAGAGTAAATCCAAGCTAAAAAAGGATGAGGGGCACTCATTGTTGAAAGGACAGCTGCAATTGCTCCCCAAAGGACAATGTCAAAAGATTTTTGAATATCTAGCTTAGGCATGCACCGTGGAGATATTAACCATCTACCATAACCTTTAGTTAACTCCTATGTTATTAAACTATTATCACTAATGGACCTTTGAGGATTATAAGCTGCTTGAGGGAGATAATGGAATTTATTAAATTTTTGAGACGATTGGCCAGTATTTTAGAGATACACTTATAAAATACATTTACACATGATATAGGTCGAAAGTACTTCACAGAAGTAGGGTTCTTAGGGATGAGTGTAATATTTGTTGCATTAATGCTTGAAGTAATGGTGTTAGGAGAAATGAATTACCGAATAGTAAGAGTGAAGTCAAGTTCAATGATATCCTAAGTCTTTTGGTGGAAAAAAAACGCTAAAGCCATCAGGTCCTTCTGAACTATCTGAATTGAGAGAGAATAGAGCTGTTTTAATTTTTGTAGATGTAGCATGAGCTATCATAGAAATAGAGTAGCCAGGAGAAAGGATTGGCAGGTTTATATTATAGAGTTTAGAGAGATTTAACACACGAGTATTGAGAGAAGCAAGGACTAATTAAAAGTATCTAAGGAAAGCTTCATTAAAATCCTCTTGAGTGGTTTGGACATTGTCATTCATGTCAATAATGGAGTGTATCATTTGGGAAGCTTGCCAATTTTTAAGTTTGGAGTGAAATTAAGAAGAGTTCATATACTCATGTCTTTCGTATGAAAGGCGCCCATGGTGGACTTGGTGGCCATTCTCACAAAAAAAGTTTATAGGAGAATATGGCGATTCTTTCTGTGTTATATTATCTTATTTTTTTGGATCAAATTGATGCTTAGTTCATGTTGTGAGCGCGAAGTAATACACCCTTTCGGTTCTTAAGTAATGATGGACTTTTATTTGTGGAAAAAATTTCGTAGAGTACGAGATGTGGATATGAAGCGCGACTATGCATTTGTTGTATGTATTTCTTACACCTATTCTCCTTGCCATATCTAAGTATCTGACATACTAACCATTTCCGGTTTGCCATAACATTTGTTCTTTGTCTTGTTTTATTGTATTACAGGAATTCAGCGACCCTAGGGATGCAGATGATGCAAGGTACAACTTGGATGGTAGAGAATTTGATGGAAGTCGTCTTATCATGGAATTTGCAAACTTGATGGTATAGTATGATTGTACTTAGAACATGATATTTGTAGCGCATTGTTATGTGTTAATGCTTTATGTATTTGGCATGTAAACTTATCTAACTTTTTGGAGTGTTAGAATTCTATGACTCTAGCTTTTAGTCTTTTCGTATGTGATTTAATTATTTTACGACAATATTTAGTATTAGTATGGATGTATTGCATGTATGCTGCTGTAATTTTTTTTTAAATTTGCATTTATTTTGCAACGGGCAATGTGCGTTGTTAAATATGTATTTTACAACGGTCAATACATGTTGTGAAATCGGCTATTGTAACGGGTTATGGTCGTTGTAAAAAGGTATATTGCAACAGTTTTTACAACGTGCATTGCCTGTTGTAAAATGTGATGGATCTATTACAACGAGGCCTATTACAACGGGCACATGCCCGTTGTGATAACCATATTACAACTGGTATTGCCCGTTGTAAAAAGACTGTTTTGTTGTAGTGTAACATACTGTGCAGTTAATGCGCTCGGTAGATTCGAAGCGATGGAGGTGCAAAAAGTCATAGCGGGGATATAGTGAGAATATAGCGGGATATAGCGGATGGCTCTAAAATAGCATATAAAACTCGTACTTAATGTTTTTACAAATATATAAATGGTAATTAAATGAAAAATTATCATTCAATTGAATTATAAATAATACATAAATAATTAAATAAAAACATGTGCGAATATACTTTAAATAAACGAAAAACTGTTATATAACATAATTGAATTTGGTAGAATATTAGAGTATTTTCATTTCTGAAAATATATTAAAAATTAAATCAAATAAATTAGTTTCATAATTTTATAATGTATAAACACAATTTTTCAATTCATTTTATTAAAAAAGATATAGCGGGAATAGCAGAATATAGCGAAAATAATGGGATATAGCGGAAATAGCGGGGATTAAAGCGGAAAGGCTATATTCTGGGGCTATATGGAAAAATCGTAGTGGTAGAAATCCGTTTTGAGATATAGCGGGGTTGTAGCGGGGTAATAGCGGGGCATTAACTACACAATTAACATAGTATAATATCGTTTATAACATGTTTTACACATCAGATATTTTACCAATATTATCCGATATTATCACGATATTTTAAAATATATATCTCGTAGCAGCACTTGATCGATACATAGCCGATACTGATATTAACAACTTAGCGTGCAATATAAAATTATGCAACAACCCATCAAAAAATGAGAAAAAGAAAACAAAGATGGTTCATTGAAAAACTATATTATTCTAATTAAAACATATGTCAAACACAGTAAAATAGGTTATTCAGAAACCGATTCAAAACATCATATGCATTTAATTATGCCATCTTACAAATGCAGTTTTAAAGTTTTAAAGTAGTTAAATTCTACTAAAACAATATTAAACTACTTGAAATTGCATCTTTCAAGTATAGTAAAATTGATTTTCTTCTAGGAGACTTTTGTAAAACATGCTCTTTTAAGTTTCAAATGCATAGATGTCCCTCCTAGATAACAAGTTTAAAATAATCTCCTACTTTAAATTCCAGCATGTTTGCAGAAAATTCTGTAAACATCTGTAAAAAAGCCGGCAAATATTTGAAGTTTTTATGCTGCAAATATTTATATAAAAATCTGTAAATATTTATGATTTTTTTCGAAAATCATTAATTTTGATTTTAGAGAGTTCAGATATAATTAAAAAATGAATTATTTTTATCAAATTAAAAAACAAGGGTGTGATTTAAGACATTTTCTAGAAGATATTTTACGTACAAAACTTAAATGAGGGAAAGATACTAATTTCCACTTTATTTTAAAACAGGTTAAACATATATTAAGAAATAACATACCAAGAGCTGCTAATTACTACATCTTTAATGCAGTTTTAATGCTTTACAATTGCCAAAATATACGTAAAACGATAGTAAACTACTTAAAACTGTAACTTTTAAGTGCACTAAAATAGATTTACTATAAAACGGATTCAAAATATAAATAATTAACTGCATAACAATTATGTATTTAACTACTGTATCTTTCAAATGCAGTTTTGATGCTTTAAAATTTCATAAATCTGCCTAATACAATATTAAACTACTTAAAACTGAATCATCCAAATTCAGTAATATAGACCTATTTTAAAACTGCTACAAAATACCAAAAGAAATTAACTGCATAAAGCTACGCAGTTAAAAAACTACATCTTGAAAATGCAGCATTAAGACTTCAGCAATGTTAAAAAAACTACCTTTAAGACTTTAACAACGTTAAAAGCTACCTAAAAATAATATTAAACCATATAACAAAATATCTTTTAAACCTGTATTAAAATATTAAAAAGAATAACTGCACAACAATCATACAGTTAATTACTTCAACTCTTAAATGTGTTTCTAACTTTTAAAAATGGTAAAAAAAGGCTACATCTTTCAAATGAAAAAATTAATATAATTTAAAATTACATTAAAATATCTAATATAATTAGCTGCATACCAATTACTTGGTTAATTATTTCATCTCTTTAATGCAACTTTAACTACGTCATGATAATTAGTTAAAAGTGCATTTTCATATGCAATTGGAACTATATATCCCATACGCATTTTTAACTAAATATTATTTTACTCACACCAGTGTTAAAACAACATTAGTGGTGATTGGTGGAATTCAGGGCAATTGCATGGGACCCTCTGAATACTACCAATCACAACCAGTGTTATTTTAACGCACGCTAGCATAAAAAAATTAATTTTATTTTAAATACATCCAAATGATGCAGTATTAGTTGCATCCCGAAGGTGTAGTTAAAGAAATCAATATGATATTGTATAACTATGTCTTATTAAAGCATTTGGACTTGTACTAACATGATAAGATTAAAACTACATTATAATGATGCAATGTAACTGCACTAAAATGAAGCAGCTAAAAATACATCACTAAGATGTAGCTAAAATTGTATCGATATGATAATGTTTAACTACGCCTTATCAATGCCGTTAAACAAACACCAATATGATAGTTTTAACCGCATCACTATAATATAGTTTGAAACTGCATAATGGAGATGTAATTAAAACCACAGTGTTTCCAAATTTTTTTTATCATTAACTAGAAATTAAATATCGTCAATTTTCAATTAAATTTTAGTGGAAATTGGGGACACATACTTATTTTTCACTTTTTTATAAATTACGTCCTTTCTTTTTTTTCCCTTTTTTTGCATGCTCGTCGTTCCTTTTTAAATTTATTTCTCCAAATTCCTTCCTTCTTAAATTCCATGGTCGTCACTTTCAAATTGTCACGACCCAATTTTTCAATGCCCGAAAAACCAAACCATGAGGGTTAATGATGAAGAGGTAGAAGAAGAAAATAGAAAACAACATCAGAATCTAACCATCGCAGCGGAATAAAAAATAACAGATAATGAATGATCTTTACACAAAAGCAAATCTGTTTATACATTACATCATCAGAGTATACATAACACACAACTGGACAGTAATCATAACTTGTCCTCACAATCTGAATACACAGCTAATCAACACAGCGGAATATCTAAAACAAGTACGGGAGTACGTATCGCCATCCAGCTCCACAGCATCCTTTCCTGTAATCTATAATACTCGGTCCAACCCGAGCATTATAATTAAATAACACCTAAGTAAGTCTGGAGTACCAACGTGAGAAAACCACACTCAAATTGATTATTAAAGTTTCAAAATCCTTTGAAAACAAAAGCATCTCGTAAGACCACGCCACAAATAAACATGTCGGGTTTTTACCTTACGATAGCTAAAACACTTTTTATCAAAATCCTCTGATATTATAATAGTGTCTATAGAAAGTAAAATAGAATCTAGCTGAAATGTTTGCATCTCACGTTTCAGCAATAGTTGGGCACAATCAAAACCGTACAGGCGCGTAGGGAGAATGAATTTCCAACTAATGACTAGGCATTGAGGTACCACCTGTCACAGTACGTGGCCTAGATCACCGTACCGAGGACTACTCCCGATCCCCTGCAACACAAGACCGGGACTACCCCTTACTGGATAATCCCGAGTAAGATCACCCCACGTTTGGGAACAGCACCCCACGTTTGGGATCAGCAACCGCACCACTAAGCCGAATAAAAAGGGACATCTAGACAGGGATGACCTCACCCTAGTGGGCACTACCCACCTAGCCATGCTGCATAACCCCTGATTTTCAGTCATTCCCGGTTGGTGAGACTTGAGGCTAAGCGTTACCTTTTTAGAACACATCCCTTAGAATGCTTATCGCCCACCTGATGATGTTCTGAAAGCATTCATCCATACAAGTCCGTCCCGGGATCGAACGGAACTGAAGGCACTACTCCTACTACATCCATTTTGGAATTATCCTCAGGATTAGTAGAGACTAGCCTATGCACTTCACTGCTCCATCTTCGACTCCGAACTCTTCTTTTCCACACGAAAACGTACAAACCGGATCGAAGTGGTTTTCAAGAAATTAATCCCGATCCCGGTTTCTTCGAACCAATCAGCGCATTGGCCAATATCGATAGTCGGTTATTTAACTATCAATTAACATTCATAACAACCATCCAACATAAATAATTTCACCGAATTATTTATTAACCTCAAAATATCTTTACAAGATATATTTCCATTTTCAAACCTTTTTGAAAACAGTTTTCCAACCCTACTCTTCTCATGGAATGAATTCCCAAATATTTATTTCCACTGAAACACCAAGCACAAAAACTTTAGATTTTGAAAATAATTTAAAAATACTTTATTATAAAATATACTTTAACATTTAATTGAAAACTACTTCAATACTTTATTAAAATATATACTTTAGGAATATTTAAAATGAGGTTACTTTATAAAATATAAAATTAGATTTTCTCTTTTAAAACAAAATACCCAGTCACCTTTAAATAATTACTACGATAATAGATTTGAAAAATACTTACTTCAGAATTTAAACATTTAGAAATAATAAATTTTCTAAAACATGCTTTTTAAAACAACATTAAAGCCTTTAACTTATATTTAAAAAATTTACTTTGAAAACGTACTTGCTATCCAGGGAAATATTCTTCTCTTCGCATCCTTTAAAAATAAATCACTATTTATTTTTAAACAAATTTTCCCATTTCTTAAATAAATTCCCATCATGAATTTATTCTTCAAATATCCACTGATATATTACTTCACCTTTATAAACCCAGTTTACAAATTCCAAAGTCTCACTTCTCTTTTAAAAATCCCGGTTTTACACACTTAAATCAATCTCCAAATTGATTTCCAAATTTACTTCACTTTTAAAAAAAAAAATCCTTACTTACTCCATTTATTCCAAAATCCACTGATTCAGATTTTATTCCTTAATTATGATTTAAAATCTTTTTAACTGAAAATACCAATTTCATATTTCCTAAATTTTCTTCTTTATCCTTTCAAATAAATTAAAACCTTGAAATTTAAAATAAATCCTTTATTCCTTGAAATAATATCACTTGAGTTTAAAAATAAAATCACTTATTCCGATTTCTACAAAATCTCATTTCCCGCACTTGGAATTTTATTTATCAGAATTCACAAATCACTTTTTATTCTTTTCCAATTCATTTTTAATTTATTCAAATTTCTATGATTATTTTACTCAAAAATTCACTCTTTTATTTTCTTTTCAAAAAATCTAATTCTATATATTTTGATAACTCAGTGTACCGAAATATATTCAAGCAAACCATATCATTCATTATTCCAATTATCAATATAATTCATCACAGAATATCAAATATTCATAACATAGAATATTAAACAATCTAAATAATTTTCAGGAATCTAGTTGGATCCCTCCAACCTGTTTCCTTGTGTCCACAGATGTTAGCACAATATAAAATACCAATTCCATTTCGAGGTGGAATATCGCGGTATATAGGATTTATATAATATCATCCGCTTTTATGCGGCGCATAGGGTCTCATCCGCTATATAATGCGGGAAATCAATCACCCAATATATACTATATACTACTATATATAATATAGCACATCACATCATTTCAATCATACAACCAATTATTTAAATTTAACCATTTAAATTTAAATAAGACCCAGATTAGTGAGATTAACACACCTTTGTTATTGATTTGCAATCCGTTCCATCTCGACTTGTTTTCCATGATTTTTCAGACATTAATAAACATTAGATGTTTTATTAATATTCGAACCAATCGAGCAATTAATCTCATTAGATGATTTACTTAACAAATGATTTTTAATTTTTAAACTAAAAATTTAACTTAAACTAATTTTCCTTAAATAGATTTTAAGTTGCTAAGATAATTAAATAAGCAAATCTCCATAATACATCATCATTTAAAAAAAATATAAAATGGTAAGGGAAGATACGTACATTTAATTTCTATCTAAAAAGAAAAGGGTTTTCTATTTTTAAACTATACACCTATTTACTTCATACTATCCTTTACTGTATATATATACACAAATTCTTAGACTAAAAAAAATATCTGGTTATATACCTTCCTGTATATATATATATTACCAAATTTAAATTGGGATAAGTAAATTGTATGTACCTTACAGCCAAGATGCTAACCTACGAAGCTCCTGATTTAACTATTCTCCTAAACCCTCAATCGCTTGCCGCTGCCATCTCTGACAAAGTCTGAAACCTCCTTCGTCCCCTTCTAGCTGCCCACACACGCTTGAACTCAACCAAAATGCCGAGCTCACGCAACGACCCAAGACCCAGATTGAGACTCCAGCCTTCAATCGCGCCCGTGAGACCCCCATTTCCACTGCCGAAAGCTACCACATTACCATCCATATTGATTGACTTCGCCTCACCACCATAGGCCCTTCATCGAATCGCGAGCCTTCGAACTGATTCAGCGCCATCCCAAAATCGTAGCCCTAAATTAATCGAACTAGCCCTACGCTTGACCTGCCTAACTCTCATCTTCCCTCGCCAGCCTCGCCTCGGTGCCCCCATCGCACGGGCTGACCCGGTGGTCGCGATCGAATTCGCTTGCGCGATAATATTTTTTTTTGGTAAAAACGAAATCGCAGAAGAGAAGCATTCGTTCGACCATTTATTATTATTTTTCTTTTGAGAAACGCAGGCATCATTTTTAATTTGGGCATGAAGCTGTCTTCTTCGAATGGAAGGATAAGGGTTCGAGATGTTAAAAGAAAGAGGGGGGGACAAGATGAGATGTTAATTTGAAGGAAGAAAGAAGCGTGTACTACACGGTAGGGCACAATGATTTGAGAAGAGCTGAAAAGCTCTGATGGTGAATAATAATGTCAATCAGTTATAAATTACTATATATATATATATATATATATATAAATTTTAAAATTTGAAATTGTCTCGATATCGCAACTAAAAATCTCAAATTAAATTTCAACACTTTTACTATCTTCAGTACTATCGATATAAATTTTACAAGCCTTCAAATTATTTTTAACAAGCTTAAAGCTTCAGATTCAACATTTTTACCCAATTCCCAGTAATTAAATCCAAAAATTAAATTTTCAAATAATGGTGATATTTGAAATTGAAGTTACAAACTAACTTTAAAATATTAAAATCAATTAAATATCCCAATTTAAATTGTCCAAAATTTCCGGGTCGTCACATTCCTCCCCCTTAAAAGTATTTCGTCCCCGAATTGCTAGTTAAGAGGAATGATTCCATACCCATTACTATTTTCCAAAACCAAATAGTTTTTAACAACAACCCAACAATCTTTATTAAAGACGCACTATCCGTCTTACTAACTTTCCAAACTTTTCCATATTTTCCAAACAACTTTACTTATTCAACCATTCAAATTATAATTCAAAACCAAGTTTTAAATTATCAAAATTTCTCAAAAATTTTCTAACTTCCTAAATTTTTGATAAATTTTGCCAGTGTCTCCTTTGCGCGACTGGCTCAGTACATCTACAAAATGCCTCTACGGGCTCCCAAATTCCAAAAGAAAACAAAAGCCAAGTGGCTAGACTAGAAAATCATCAAATTTCATACAGAAATTTAAATACATACCTTTGCCGAGCAAATTTCAATTTATCCTCTGAAATCAAAAATCCCAAATTTACTTTCCTAATCCTTTAGTTCCAACTAAACAATTAGTTTCAATTTCCATTTCCAACATTCCATATTTCAATTCAAATTTGAAATCGTTTTGTTGCCAATGAAAATTTTTTCAAAAATTTTCTAACTCCAAAAATTTTCGGAAAATTTTGGCAGAGTCTCCTTTGTACAGATAAGCTTTTGCAATTTGACAAGAGATATAAATATATATACATCGACCCACACGGTCGGAAAAACAAAAACAGTTCATATTTCCTATTTTTATTGCGTAGGCGTACCTTTATTTAGCATTTTTAAGCAAGCGGCTTATTATTTTAACAATTATCGCGTCCAAATCCAGCCAAACGGCTTTCCAGTACCTGTACTTACTCAATTTAAATACGTAAGTGCCAAAATCATGTAATTTAACAACATTTTACCTATTTAACTAGTAAACATACGATTTTCTACAAGCAATGCAGGTTAAACAATATTTATAAGCAACTTATAGGGTTCCGACATTAATTTTAATTGTTTACAACCAATTTGTATACAACTTCATTCAACTTAAATGGCTTAAAACTCAATTGCTTACATTCAATTCATTTTTAAGCAAAACAAACTCATATTCACTTCAATTGATCTTGAAATCAATTTATTAAATCTCTATCAACTCATAGAATTTTAATTACCTTCGTTTACGTCAAACGACAATTCATTCTATGTCATTTGATGATATCCATCTGAATAAATAATTACTTAAGTTTTATAACCAATTTAAATTGATTCCGACTCAATTTATTTTAAATTCCATCCCATTTCTAGTTTATTCACCAACCATACATTCGCGTTTCATCTTATCTCCGCATTGGTTTCATTTTAAAACCATTTCATTGAGCTTGACAGCATTCAGTGTTTATATCAATAACCATTTTTCAAATTAATTTAATGCAAACTTTTATTTAATGGACTTTCGCTTTACCACTTGGTTTTTATCTAATTAATTTGGATTCAAATTTCAAATAGATTCAATTTGCTTCAATTTGCAAATTAATTTCAAACCTTGATACTTTTCCCCAATTTCATCCAAATTTTCATTTTCAATTTTACTTGAATTCAATTTCCCTTTCATTTTGAATAATGAATTCTATTCACATTATCACAATCCATATTTAATAAACCATTTCTCCAATCAGTTCCACTTACTAATTTATTTGAATCCCAATGGATTTATTTCTAATTCATCTTATCTCGAACAACATTTAATTAAGTAATCCATTTTAAACTTTATTTCACCTTTTCATTTCACCTCCGAAATTATTTTATTAATAACAAGACCATTTCAATCTTATTTCTACTTACTTGGATTTATTTACAGTTCAAACCATCACTATTATAATCCAATTCCATTATTCATTTATACTTATTTTAATTCATTATCAACCCAAGTCGAATTCTATTTATAATTCGAGTTTATTTCCAAATTTTATTATTGACTTACCATCCATTTTATTTTAACCGAGTTAAATTTTATTAACATACTCTATCAAATAATTTATTTAGCTAATTATCATACTAACTTTTAAAACAATATTGATTTTTATTACAAAAATCACTTCATTAAATTTTCCCGAGTTTAATTTTTTTTTTAATTCTAGTTTGGACTTTCTTTCATTTTTTCCAAAATTCCAACTCTTTTATTTCGGCTTATTTATTCCCTTTTTAAATTTTTATAAGTTACTCACTTATTAATATTCATACTTTTCCATCCATTTACAGTCAATCACATTTTCACTTTACTTTTAACTAGGGATTATATTTTTATTTCAATGCTTTTCAATTCTTTTATAAGCTTCCAAAACTTATTTATTCCAATTCAATACTTACTTAGTTTACGCTTATTTATTTAAATAAGAATTTTATTCCATTCAATATTATCTATAGTCAACTGGATTTATTTCAATTTAATTCTATTTAACTTAACTTCAGGTAAATCTAGCATCATACCATCCCCTTTAATCCACTCAATCCACTTGAATTTAAATTAAGTAAGAATTTTCTTTTACTTAATATCATCCACATCTCAATTTATTTCATTTCAATTCAATTTCAACTTAATTCAAATACAATTGGGTTTTATTTTCAGTTAAATTCAATTTATTTCAATCCAATTAAATTTCCAAATTGAATTTCTATTTTCCTGTTCCAATCACATTCAAAATTTACTAATTATTTCTTCCAATCATCCATTAAATTTCCCACAATTTAATTTCTCTAAATTAAATTATTTAACCTTTTCGCTTTAAATTTTAATTCCAACATTCAAAGCTCATATTTTCCTTCCTTATTTTAAAAATAAATCATCTCAACTTTACCAGTTTATAACTTATCGCATTAGGATTTTCAATTCAAATAAGGATACAGGATTTTTCAAACACCCGGATTTTGGTTCAAATTATTTTAAAACCACCTTTATCCCAAAAGCACATATCTCAAATTTTTAAATCCTGGTTTTTTTTATTCCCAACAAATTTCCTTTGAAATTTCAAAAACAAACTAGTTCTTGTGAACAAATCAATTTAGCAGCAATCCGTCACTTAAAAACACGAAAATGAACATCGATGATGCTGAAGTCATCACCGATGTTATTTTCCAATGACTAAAGTGAGTTCAATGCTATATCCTTTCTCAAAATTTATTTGAAATAATTTCCTTTCAGACATACTCTTAAAATAATAATGCTATTATTTGTCTTCAAAACACTTCAAAAAAAACACTTCCAAAATCTTTGGGGTTTTAAATTTACAGATTTGATTTCAATCGAATTTTAACTATAATTCATTTGTATAATTTATGCTCATACAATTTTTCCATTTGATATACAAGCCATTCCAAAAAAAATTATAATCTTATTTGTTTAAAATATTATCATCCAACATCCAAGTTATATAACAATTTAAGAAAATATTTCTTTTATATCAAAATATATTTTGGGTAAAATTATTTCATTCAGCCACATTTAAAACAATATTGTGTCACTTTATCGTGTCAGGTATTTATAAACTCTTCTCGAATAGCGGCCAACTTACCCGATCAAAATTCATATTCCACCCAACCAATAAGTCAACACAATATTAAAACAATTTATATTCACTAACAAATACGCGCTCATATCTATTAATACACTCAAACTCATTCTAGAGTGCTACCGACTCTATTTTCAATGAGTAATCCCCACCAGAGCCAAGGTTATCACCAACCTAAGCTCTGATACCACAATGTCACGACCCGATTTTTCAATGTCGGAAAAACCGAACCATGAGGGTTAAAGAAGAAGAGATAGAAGAAGAAAATAGAAAACAACATCAGAATCTAACCATCGCAGCGGAATAAAATATAATAGATAATGAATGATCTTTACGCAAAAGCAAATCAGTTTATACATTACATCATCATAGTATACATAACACACAACTGGACGGTAATCATAACCTGTCCTCACAATCTGAATACACAGCTAATCAACACAGTGGGATATCTAAAACAAGTACGGGAGTACGTATCGCCATCCAGCTCCACAACATCCTTTCCTGTAATATATAATACCCGGTCTGACACGAGCATTATAATTAAATAACACCCGAGTCAAGAAATTAATCCCGATCACGGTCTCTTCGAACCGATCAGCGCATTGGCCAATATTGATAATCGGTTATTTAACTATCAATTAACATTCACAACAACCATCCAACATAAATAATTTCACTGAATTATTTATTAGCCTCAAAATATCTTTGCAAGATATATTTCCATTTTCAAACCTTTTTGAAAACAGTTTTCCAACTCTACTCTTCTCATGGAATGAATTCCCAAATATTTATTTCCACTGAAACACCAAGCACAAAAACTTTAGATTTTGAAAATAATTTAAAAACACTTTAT
Organism: Allium cepa; assembly: GCA_030765085.1. NCBI lineage: Eukaryota > Viridiplantae > Streptophyta > Magnoliopsida > Asparagales > Amaryllidaceae > Allium > Allium cepa. The sequence continues at coordinate 1,053,630,665 of CM060941.1, forward strand.
TATAAAATATACTTTAACATTTAAATTGAAAACTAATTCAATACTTTATTAAAATATATACTTTAGGAATATTTAAAATGAGGTTACTTTATAAAATATAAAATTAGATTTTCTCTTTTAAAACAAAATACCCAGTCACCTTTAAATAATTACTAAGATAATAGATTTGAAAAATACTTACTTCAGAATTTAAACATTTAGAAATAATAAATTTTCTAAAACATGCTTTTTAAAACAACATTAAAGCCTTTAACTTATATTAAAAAATTTACTTTGAAAACGTACTTGGCTATTCGGGGAAATATACTTCTCTTCACATCCTTTAAAAATAAATCAATATTTATTTTTAAACAAATTTTCCCATTTCTTAAATAAATTCCCATCGTGAATTTATTCTTCAAATATCCACTGATATATTACTTCACCTTTATAAACCCAGTTTATAAATTCCAAAGTCTCACTTCTCTTTTAAAAATCCCGGTTTTACACACTTAAATCAATCTCCAAATTGACTTCCAATTTACTTCACTTTTAAAAAAAATTCCTTACTTACTCCGTTTATTCCAAAATCCATTACTTCATATTTTATTCCTTAATTATGATTTAAAATCTTTTTAACTGAAAATACCAATTTCATATTTCCCAAATTTTCTTCTTTATCCTTTCAAATAAATTCATACCTTGAAATTTAAAATAAATCCTTTATTCCTTGAATAATATAACTTGAGTTTAAAAAAAAATCACTTATTCCCATTTATACAAAATCTCATTTCCCACACTTGGAATTTTATTTATCAGAATTCACAAATCACTTTTTATTCTTTTCCAATTCATTTTTAATTTATTCAAATTTCTATGATTATTTTACTCAAAAATTCACTCTTTTATTTTCTTTTCAAAAAATCTAATTCTATATACTTTGATAACTCAGCGTACCGAAATATATTCAAGCAAACCATAGCATTCAATATTCCAATTATCAATATAATTCATCACGGAATATCAAATATTCATAACATAGAATATTAAACAATCTAAATAATTTTGAGGAATCCAGTTGGATCCCTCCAACCTGTTTCCCTGCATCCACAGATGTTAGCACAACATAAAATACCAATTCCACTTCGAGGAAAAATATCGCAGTATATGGGATTTATATAATATCATCCACTATTATGCGGCACATAGGGTCTCATCCGCTATATAATGCGGGAAATCAATCACCCAATATATACTATATACTACTATATATAATATAGCACATCACATCATTTCATTCATACAACCAATTATTTAAATTTAACCATTTAAATTTAAATAAGACCTAGATGAGTGAGATTAACTCACCTTTATTATTGATTTGCAATCCATTCCATCTCGACTTTTTTTCCATAATTTTTCAGACCTTGTATAAACATTAGATGATTTATTAATATTCCAACCAATCGAGCAATTAATCTCATTAGATGATTTACTTAACAAATGATTTTAATTTTTAAACTAAAAATTTAACTTAAACTAATTTTCCTTAAATAGATTTTAAGTTGCTAAGATAATTAAATAAGCAAATTTCCATAATACATCATCATTATTTTTAAAAATATAAACTGGTAAGTGAAGATATGTATATATATTTTCTATCTGAAAAGAAAAGAGTTTTCTATTTTTAAACTATACACATATTTACTTCATACTATCCTTTACTGTGTGTATATATATATATACATATACAAATTCTTAAACTAAAAAAATATTTGGTTATATACCTTCCTGTATATATATATATATATATATATATATATTACCAAATTTAAATTGGGATAAGTAAATTGTATGTACCTTACAGCCTAGATGCTAACCTACGAAGCTCCTGATTTAACAATTCTCCTAAACCCTCAATCGCTTGCCGCTGCCATCTCTGACAAAGTCTGAAACCTCCTTCGTCCCCTTCTAGCTGCCCACACACGCTCGAACTCAACTAAAACGCCGAGCTCACGCAACGACCCAAGACCCAGATTGAGACTCCAGCCTTCAATCGCGCCCGTGAGACCCCCACTTCTACAACCGAAAGCTACCACATTACCATCCATACCGATTGACTTCGCCTCACCACCATAGGCCCTTCATCGAATCGCGAGCCTTCGACCTGAGTCAGCGCCATCCTAAAATCGAAGCCCTAAATTAATCGAACGAGCCCTACGCTTGACCTGCCTAGCTCTCATCTTCCCTCGCCAGCCTCGCCTCGGTGCCTCCATCGCGCGCGCTGACCCGGTGGTCGCGATCGAATTCGCTTGCGCGATAATATTTATTTTTGGTAAAAACGAAATCGCGTCCCTTTGCTAGATTACGTCTGAGTATGAATTTAAAAGGGAAAGAAGGGGATCGGTGATTTAAAAGGAAAAAGAAGAGAAGCATTCGTTCAACCATTTATTTATTTTTTTCTTTCGAGAAACGCAGGCATGATTTTTAATTTGGGCGTGAAGCTGTCTTCTTCGAATGGAAGGATAAGGGTTCGAGATGTTAAAAGAAAGAGGGGGAGACAAGATGAGACGTTAATGTGAAGGAAGAAAGAAGCGTGTATTACACGGTAGGGGACAACGATTTGAGAAGAGCTGAAAAGCTCTGATGGTGAATAATAATGTCAATCAGTTATAAATAACTATATATATATATATATATATATATATATAAATTTTAAAATTTAAAATTATCTCGATATCGCAACTAAAAATCTCAAATTCAATTTCAACACTTATACTATCTTCAGTACTATCGATATAAATTTTACAAGCCATCAAATTATTTTTAACAAGCTTAAAACTCCAGATTCAACATTTTTACCCAATTCCCAGTAATTAAATCCAAAAATTAAATTTCCAAATAATGGTGATATTTGAAATTTAAGTTACAAACTAACTTTTAAATATTAAAATCAATTAAATATCTCAATTTAAATTGTCCAAAATTTCCGGGTCGTCACATTCCTCCCCCTTAAAAGAATTTCGTCCCCGAAATTGCTAGTTAAGAGGAATGATTCCATATCCATTACTATTTTCCAAAACCAAATAGTTTTCAACAACAACCCAAAAATCTTTATTAAAGACGCACTATCCGTCTTACTAACTTTCCAAACTTTTCCATAATTCCCAAACAACTTTACTTATTCAACCATTCAAATTATAATTCAAAACCAAGTTTTAAATTTTCAAAATTTCTCAAAAATTTTCTAACTTCCTAAATTTTTGATAAATTTCGCCAGCGTCTCCTTTGCGCGGCTAGCTCAGTACAACTACAAAATGCCTCTACGGGCTCCCAAATTCCAAAAGAAAACAAAAGCCAAGTGGCTAGACTAGAAAATCATCAAATTTCATACAGAAATTTATATACATACCTTTGCCGAGCAAATTTCAATTTATCCTCTGAAATCAAAATCCCAAATTTACTTTCCTAATCCTTTAGTTCCAACTAAACAATTAGTTTCAATTTCCATTTCCAAAATTCCTTATTTCAATTCAAATTTGAAATCGTTTTGTTGCCAATGAAAAATTTTTCAAAAATTTTCTAACTTCCAAAATTTTCGGAAAATTTTGGCAGAGTCTCCTTTGTACAGAGAAGCTTTTGCAATTTGACAAGAGATATAAATATATATACATTAACCCACACGGTCGGAAAAACAAAAACAATTCATATTTCCTATTTTTATTGCATAGGCGTCCCTTTATTTAGCATTTTTAAGCAAGCGGCTTATTATTTTAACAATTATCGCGCCCAAATCCAGCCAAACGGCTTCCGAGTAACTGTACTTACTCAATTTAAATATGTAAGTGCCAAAATCATGTAATTTAACAACATTTTACATATTTAACTAGTAAACATAAGATTTTCTATAAGCAATGCAGGTTAAACAATATTTATAAGCAATTTATAGGGTTCCGACATTAATTTTAATTGTTTACAACCATTTCGTATACAACTTCATTCAATTTAAATGGTTTAAAACTCAATTGCTTACATTCAATTCATTTTTAAGCAAAACAAATTCATATTCACTTCAATTAATCTTGAAATCAATTTATTAAATCTCTATCAACTCATAGAATTTTAATTACCTTCGTTTACGTCAAATGACAATTCATTCTATGTCATTTGATGATATCCATGTGAATAAATAATTACTTAAGTTTTATAACCAATTTAAATTGATTCCGACTCAATTTATTTTAAATTCCATCCCATTTCTAGTTTATTCACCAACCATACATTTGCGTTTCATCTTATCTCCGCATTGGTTTCATTTTAAAACCATTTCATTGAGCTTGACAGCATTCAGTGTTTATATCAATAACCATTTTCCAAATTAATTTAACACAAACTTTTATTTAATGGACTTTCGTTTTACCACTTGGTTTTTATCTAATTAATTTGGATTCAAATTTCAAATAGGTTCAATTTGCTTCAATTTGCAAATTAATTTCAAACCTCAATACTTTTCCCCAATTTCATCCAGATTTTCATTTTCAATTTTACTTGAATTCAATTTCCCTTTCATTTTGAATATTGAATTCTATTCACATTATCACAATCCATATTTAATAAACCATTTCTCCAATCAGTTCCACTTACTAATTTATTTGAATCCCAATGGATTTATTTCTAATTCACCTTATCTCGAACAACATTTAATTAATTAATCCATTTTAAACTTTATTTCACATTTTCATTTCACCTCCGAAATTATTTTATTAATAACAAGACCATTTCAATCTTATTTCTACTTACTTGGATTTATTTACAGTTCAAACCATCACTATTATAATCCAATTCCATTATTCATTTACACTTATTTTAATTCATTATCAATCCAAGTCGAATTCTATATATAATTCGAGTTTATTTCCAAATTTTATTATTAGCTTACCATCCATTTTATTTTAACCGAGTTAAATTTTATTAACATACTCTATCAAATAATTTATTTAGCTAATTAGCATACTTCCAACTTTTAAAACAATATTGATTTTATTACAAAAATCACTTCATTAAATTTTCCCGAGTTCAAATTTTTTTATAATTCTAGTTTGGATTTTCTTTCATTTTTTCCAAAATTCCAACACTTTTATTTCGGCTTATTTATTCCCTTTTTATATTTTTATAAGTTACTCACTTATTAATATTCATACTTTTTCATCCATTTATAGTCAATCACATTTTCACTTTACTTTTAACTAGGGATTATATTTTTATTTCAATGCTTTTCAATTCTTTTATAAGCTTCCAAAACTTATTTATTCCAATTCAATACTTACTTAGTTTACGCTTATTTACTTAAATAAGAATTTTATTCCATTCAATATTATCTATAGTCAACTGGATTTATTTCAATTCAATTCTATTTAACTTAACTTCAGGTAAATCTAGCATCATACCATCCCCTTTAATCCACTCAATCCACTTGAATTTAAATTAAGTAAGAATTTTCTTTTACTTACTATCATCTACATCTCAATTTATTTCATTTCAATTCAATTTCAACTTAATTCAAATACAATTGGGTTTTATTTTCAGTTAAATTCAATTTATTTCAATCCAATTAAATTTCCAAATTGAATTTCTATTTTCCCATTCCAATCACATTCAAAATTTACTAATTATTTCTTCCAACCATCCATTAAATTTCCCACAATTCAATTACTCTAAATTAAATTATATAACCTTTTCACTTTAAATTTTAATTCCAACATTTAAAGCTCATATTTTCCTTCCTTATTTTAAAAAAATCATCTTAAATTTACCAGTTTATAACCTACCCCATCAGGATTTTCAATTCAAATAAGGATTCAGGATTTTTCAAACACCCGGCTTTTGGTTCAAATTATTTTAAAACCACCTTTATCCCAAAATCACTTATCTCAAATTTTTAAACCAATCCTGGTTTTTTTATTCCCAACAGATTTCCTTTGAAATTTCAAAAACAAACTAGTTCTTTTGAACAAATCAATTTGGCAGCAATCCGTCACTTAGAAACTCAAAAATGAACATCGATGATGCTGCAGTCATCACCGAAGTTATTTTCCAGCGACTAAAGTAAGTTCAATGCTATATCCTTTCTCAAAATTTATTTGAAATAATTTCCTTTCAGAAATACTCTTAAAATAATAATGCTATTACTTGTCTTCAAAACACTTCGAAAAAAACACTTCCAAAATCTTCGGGGTTTTAAATTTACAGATTTGATTTCAATCGAATTTTAACTATAATTCATTTGTATAATTTATGCTCATACAATTTTTCCATTTGATTATACAAGCCATTCCAAATTTTTTTTTATAATCTTATTTGTTTAAAATATTATCATCCAACATCCAAGTTATATAACAATTTAAGAAAATATTTCTTTTATATCAAAATATATTTTGGGTAAAATTATTTCATTCAGCCACCTTTAAAACAATACCGTGTCACTTTATCGTGTTAGGTGTTTATAAACTCTTCCCGAATAGCGGCCAACTTACCCGATCAGAATTAATATTCCACCCAACTAATAAGTCAACACAATATTAAAACAATTTATATTCACTAACAAATACGCGCTCATATCTATTAATACACTCAAACTCATTCTAGAGTGCTACTGACTCTGTTTTCAATGAGTAATCCCCACCAGAGCGAAGGTTATCACCAACCTAAGCTCTGATACCACAATGCCACGACCCGATTTTTCAATGCCCGAAAAACCGAACAATGAGGGTTAAAGAAGAAGAGGTAGAAGAAGAAAATAGAAAACAACATCAGAATCTAACCATCGCAACAGAATAAAATATAATAGATAATGAATGATCTTGACGCAAAAGCAAATCCGTTTATACATTACATCATCAGAGTATACATAATACACAACTGGACAGTAATCATAACCTGTCCCCACAATCTGAATACACAGCTAATCAACGCAGCGGAATATCTAAAACGAGTACGGGAGTACGTATCGCCATCCAGCTCCACAGCATCCTTTCCTGTAATCTATAATACTCGGTCCGACCCGAGCATTATAATTAAAGAACACCCGAGTTAGTCTGGAATACCAGCGTGAGAAAACCACACTCAAATTGATTATTAAAGTTTCAAAATCCTTTGAAAACAAAAGCATCTCGTAAGACCACGCCACAAATAAACATGTCGGGTTTTTACCTTACGATAGCTAAAACACTTTTTTTATGAAAATCCTCTGATATTATAATGTGTCTATAGAAAGTAAAATAGAATCTAGCTGAAATGCTTGCATCTCACGTTTCAGCAATAGTTGGGCACAATCAAAACCGTACAGACGCATAGGGAGAATGGATTTCCGACTAATGACTAGGCACTGGGGTACCACCTGTCATAGTACGTGACGTAGATCACCGTACCGAGGATTACTCCCAATCCCCTGCAACACAAGACCGGGACTACCCCTTACTAGATAATCCCGAGTAAGATTACCCCATGGTTGGCATCAACAACCGCACCACTAAGCCGAATAAAAAGGGACATCTAGACAGGGATGACCTCACCTTAATGGGCGCTACCCACCTAGCCTTGCTGCATAACGCCTGATTTTCAGTCATTCCCGGTTGGTGAGGTTGAGGCTAAGCGTTACCTTTTTAGAACACATCCCTTAGAATGCTCATTGCCCACCCGGCGATGTTCTGAAAGCATTCATCTGTACAAGTCCGTCCTGGGTTCGAACGGAACCAATGACACTACTCCTACTACATCCATTGTGGAATTATCATCAGGATTAGTAGCGACTAGCCCTTGCACTTCACTGCTTCATCTTCGACTCCGAACTCTTTTTTTCCACACGAAAATATACAAACTGGATCGAAGTGGTTTTCAAGAAATTAATCTCGATCCCGATCTCTTCGAATCGATCAGCGCATTGGCCAATATTGATAGTCGGTTATTTAACTATCAATTAACATTCACAACAACCATCCAACATAAATAATTTCACCGAATTATTTATTAACCTCAAAATATCTTTGCAAGATATATTTCCATTTTCAAACCTTTTTGAAAATAGTTTTCCAACCCTACTCTTCTCATGGAATGAATTCCCAAATATTTATTTCCACTGAAACACCAAGCACAAAAACATTAGATGTTGAAAATAATTGAAAAACACTTTATCATAAAATATACTTTAACATTTAAATTGAAAACTACTTCAATACTTTATTAAAATATATACTTTAGGAATATTTAAAATGAGTTTACTTTATAAAATATAAAATTAGATTTTCTCTTTTAAAACAAAATACCCAGTCACCTTTAAATAATTACTACGATAATAGATTTGAAAAATAATTACTTCAGAATTTAAACATTTAGAAATAACAAATTTTATAAAACATGCTTTTTAAAACAACATTAAAGCCTTTAACTCACATTTAAAAAATTTACTTTGAAAACGTACTTGGCTATCCGGGGAAATATACTTCTCTTCACATCCTTTAAAAATAAATCACTATTTATTTTTAAACAAAATTTCCCATTTCTTTAATAAATTCCCATCGTGAATTTATTCTTCAAATATCCACTTATATATTACTTCACCTTTATAAACCCAGTTTATAAATTCCAAAGTCTCACTTCTCTTTTAAAAATCCCGGTTTTACACACCTAAATCAATCTCCCAATTGACTTCCAATTTACTTCACTTTTAAAAAAAAATTCCTTACTTACTCCATTTATTCCAAAACCCATTACTTCAGATTTTATTCCTTAATTATGATTTAAAATCATTTTAACTGAAAATACCAATTTCATATTTCCCAAATTTTCTTCTTTATCCTTTCAAATAAATTCAAACCTTGAAATTTAAAATAAATCCTTTATTCCTTGAAATAATATCACTTATTCCCATTTATACAAAATCTCATTTCCCTCACTTGGAATTTTATTTATCAGAATTCACAAATCACTTTTATTCTTTTCCAATTCATTTTTAGTTTATTCAAATTTCTATGATTATTTTACTCAAAAATTCACTCTTTTATTTTCTTTTCAAAAAATCTAATTCTATATATTTTGATAACTCAGGTACCGAAATATATTCAAGCAAACCATAGCATTCATTATTCCAATTATCAATATAATTCATCATAGAATATCAAATATTCATAACACAGAATATTAAACAATCTAAATAATTTTTAGGACTCCAATTGGATCCATCCAACCTATTTCCCTGCATGCACAGGTGTTAGCACAATATAAAATACCAATTCCACTTCGAGGAAAAATATCGCGGTGTATGGGATTTATATAATATCATCCGCTATTATACGGCGCATAGGGTCTCATCTGCTATATAATGCGAGAAATCAATCACCCAATATATACTATATAATACTATATATAATATAGCACATCACATCAATTCAATCATACAACCAATTATTTAAATTTAACCATTTAAATTTAAATAAGACCCAGATGAGTGAGATTAACTCACTTTTGTTATTGATTTTCAATCCATTCCATCTCAACTTGTTTTCCATGATTTTTTAGACCTTGTATAAACATTAGATGTTTTAATAATATTCGAACCAATCGAGCAATTAATCTCATTAGATGATTTACTTAACAAATGATTTTTAATTTTTAAACTAAAAACTTTACTTAAACTAATTTTCCTTAAGTAGATTTTAAGTTGCTAAGATAATTAAATAAGCAAATCTCCATAATACATCATCATTTTTTTTAAAATAAACTGGTAAGTGAAGATACGTATATATATTTTCTATCAAAAAAGAAAAGAGTTTTCTATTTTTAAACTATACACCTATTTACTTCATACTATCCTTTACTGTATGTATATACAAATTCTTAAACTAAAAAAAATATTTGGTTATATACCTTCCTGTATATATATATTACCAAATTTAAATTGGGATAAGTAAATTGTATGTACCTTACAGCCAAGATGCTAACTTACGAAGCTCCTGATTCAACAATTCTCCTAAACCCTCAATCGCTTGCCGCTGCCATCTCTGACAAAGTCCGAAACCTCCGTCGTCCCCTTCCAGCTGCCCATGCATGCTCAAACTTAACCAAAACGCCGAGCTCACGCAACGACCAAAGACCCAGATTGAGACTCCAGCCTTCAATCGCGCCCGTGAGACCCCCACTTCCACTGCCGAAAGCTACCACATCACCAGCCATACTGATTGACTTCGCCTCACCAGCTTAGGCCATTCATCGAATCGCGAGCCTTCGACACGAGTCAGCGCCATCCCAAAATCGAAGCCCTAAATTAATTGAACGAGCCCTACACTTGACCTGCCTAGCTCCCATCTTCCCTCGCCAGCCTCGCCTCGGTGCCTCCATCGCGCGCGCTGACCCGGTGGTCACGATCGAATTCGCTTGCGCGATAATAATTTTTTTTTGGTAAAAACAAAATCGCGGTTTGCTAGTTTACGTCTGAGTGTGAATTTAAAAGGGAAAGAAAGGGATCAGTGATTTAAAAGGAAAAAGAAGAGAAGCATTCGTTCGACCATTTATTATTTTTTTCTTTCGAGAAAGGCAGGCATGATTTTTAATTTGGGCGTGAAGCTGTCTTCTTCGAATGGAAGGATAAGGGTTCAAGATGTTAAAAGAATGAGGGGGAGACAAGATGAGACGTTAACGTGAAGGAAGAAAGAAGCATGTATTACACGATAGGGGACAATGATTTGAGAAGAGCTGAAAAGCTCTCATGGTGAATAATAATGTCAATCAGTTATAAATAACTATAAATTTATAAATTTTAAAATTTAAAATCATCTCAATATCGCAACTAAAATTCTCAAATTCAATTTCAACACTTTTACGATCTTCAGTACTATCGATATAAATTTTACAAGCCTTCAAATTATTTTTAACAAGCTTAAAACTTCAGATTCAACATTTTCACCCAATTCCCAGTAATTAAATCCAAAAATTAAATTTTCAAATAATGGTGATATTTGAAATTTAAGTTACAAACTAACTTTTAAATATTAAAATCAATTAAATATCTCAATTTAAATTGTCCAAAATTTCCAGGTCGTCATACTAATTCACGTGATCCCTTCATCTCAAATCTTGCACGAATCATCTTCGTATTCGTCTTTAGCCTCAATCATGTGTTCTTCTTCATCTCCTTGTTCATGTCCATTAATGAAAAGTTGATGCCAAAATCCTTTCATTTGAATTTTTATAGTCAAATAACTGTCACTTTTGTTGACGTAGTCCCAAAGGACATGTTGACATACCTAGTGTACTTTCTATTTTCCAAAATTCAAATAGAGACTTTCATGCTTTAGAACTTAGAAAGTATGTTTATCTGAAGATGTTTGAAGATGAAATAGAGTTAAATAAAAAAACAGTTTCAAAAGTTATTCCTATGGGGACTTTAACAAAAATTCTAAGGCTTGGTAAACTTACGGAACACTTCTAGTATCTTTGTCTTTGAAGCGTTTGTGTTTCATCGAAATTGCGTCAAACATTTCTTTCATTTGCTTGATTCTATTTGTCACATATATCACTTAGTTAATTGCTTTTATAATCAAGTACCCTATCTATCTCTGCATAATATCTCATAGTATATCTGAAAATTCCGCACAAGTTGGGAAAAAATTAGCAGTAATACAAATTTGGTTGTTGTCATCAAAATCAATAATTAGGATATTAACATAGTTCACTTATGATAATTATCCACTCACCATCACAAATATTTAAGGGTATAAGAAAGCTTTTTCCTCTAAATGTAAGACTTTGCAACAAACCAGCAGCCGGAGACTTACTAAAAAGACGTACTAAAGAAATAGTCGTTTGAGGTTTGAAATGGCTACCGCATCAAGGAAGATATGAATTTGGACTAAAAGGTATACTTCTTATTCATGAAAGTGGGGAAATTGTTTTCGGTATATTTTCCCATAGCAAGACGAATATGCAAATATGTCAAAGACACAAAAATAGCTAAAAGAGCTCGTAATAAGATAACTATCGCATGATTAAACGGGTAAAACAAAGAAACAAGAGGATCGAAAGCTAACTTGAGGAAAATTGAAAGAATAAACCAAATTTAGCTAAGTGAGTATCTAATCTAACATTAAATGGTCTACTAGAAAACGATTCGGTATTTGTTACTACAAAATAGCAAAAACATTGTAGTAGTGTTAAATACGGAATGAGGAAAATAGTTCGATTGTCCTATTATCAAAACAACTCCCCACAAAACTGAATATTGTCGAATTTAATAAGTCAAACATTTAAAGCACACATTTTATAAGAAATACTAATCCAATTTTTTATTCAACTACATATTTATAAATACTCAATGGATGAACAGTAATGACAGATAAGTTTGAGAGCTCTACTACTGCTAATTAAACAGAATATTTGAAGCAATATTTTTCATTTCTTTTGATGAATAGATCATAGTATTTTTATTTCTACATTGCACGCGGGATTCTTAAGGAACTAAATGATATTCACAGTGGGTGTAGGTAACCTTTAGTTGAACCATAATAAATTGCGTATTCTTTACTTTTTACATTATTAATGTTATAATATATGTTTCAAATTAGCTACCTATAGAATATATTTAAGATATAACTAACAATTGTACGATGCATCTAGCATATGTTTTATAGAACTTGAAGGTGATTATCTATATTTTGAGCAAACATAATTTTATTTTTATTTTATTAGATCATATGAACTTTAGTGTAATAAGAGATTAATGAATTAATAGATTAAACAAGGGTTTTTTGTCAAAAACCCATGACAATACTCATATATCCCTCAAAACAATTATATTATCTTCATTACATCATAAAAGACAATAAAACCCATAAGAAAGATCTGATAGTAGCCACAATCTTGAAGAAGGGAGGAGAGTATACAAAAATCAAATTCAACTTATTTTTCAAAGAAAAAGAAGATTTTAATCACTATTTATTTATCAAGTTGAGTATATAACCTTTACCAGCCCAATCCCTTTGAATTTAGATATTATGTTTAATTTGTTGTTTATAATGATTAAAAAACAAGTTTTCATGATGTTATAATGAATCTACATGAAATATAATGAATATTGTTAAGGTAATGAGCAAGTTAAAGTGAAACATGAGTTCACTACCTTCAAACGATTTAAATTTTAGGTATGATGTTAATTTAATGATGGATTTTGAATTTCATAATTTTTACATGAGAAGATTAATTATTATGAATTTTATAAGTTAAAAATTAGTTTTTGATAGTACGGTAATGTTGTTGAATGATAGAAATTCATTTTGATCCTAAATTTAGTTAGAGTTAGAAGAAAGTGCTATGATTTTCTTTGAAATTAGTGTAACTATAACCATTTGAAATTTGACACATCAATCATTAGCTAACTAAAATTAAATTAAATAAAGGATAAATGACAACTTTGAGAAAGGTTGCCTCTTTGGAAATTTTGGAATTTCTATTGCGATCAGAATGTTTGAGAAATAAATTATGATATATAATATGTTATGGTTCGGACAGAGTGGCGGAAATGGGTATTTTTTGTCCTATAATTTTGGTTCATGATGTTACTCGACAAATGGATTTTGAATTTCATAATTTTCAGATGAGAAGATTAATTGTTATGAATTTTGTTAGGTGAACTAAGTAGTTTTGATGATAAAATAATGCTATTAAATTGTAGAAATTCATTTTGATCCTAAACTGTTTTCAGGAGTTAGAAGAAAGTATCGTGATTATCCATGAATTTTTGGAAATTTTACCATAACTGTGATGGTCCACAAATTTGACATACTTATTATTAATCAATCAATTAAATAAATAATAGTCATTTAAATTAAATTGGCGATATAATAAAATTTTGAGAGAGTTGTCATTTTGGAAAATTTAATATTCCATTCCAATCAAAATGTTCGAGAAATGAATTATGATATATAATTTGTTATGGTTTGGGTATAATGGCTGAAATGAGTATTTTTGGACCCATAATTCCTTTAGACCCAAAATACCTAAATTTTCGCCATAAATACAAGCCTACCCTAGAGTGGTTGCTACTAGACCATTGTTTCTTGCCTAATCCCAGTGCACAAGCTGTAACCACCTGGGTAAGTCTTACATAAGGTCGGACACTATCTCTTCATGTAACCTGGCAAGTTGTAGTTGTAGCATTTGATCCTTGCTTGATTCGTCCTATAGTTCTTAATCAAATTTCTTTTGAAGCTGCACTTCTTACACTTAAGCCCCTACTTCTTTATCTTGCCTTGGGCTCCTATTATACCCTTGTGCTGATTTTTCTAAACTGACCTCCTTTCTACTTTCTTAGGCCTATCCTTAACGATTTAATTCAATAGTGTCATCTCAATAAAGCTCTCAAAAGTAGCTTCGGTGTGTACATGAATCAAAGAGATATCTTGTAACGACCTGTAATTTTGATAATTAAAACTATTAAATTTAATAAGATTTTGAAATTTAATATTTTGAGAAATTAAAATTTATGATTTACTAATGAGAAAAATATTTAGAATATGATTTAATAATATTGTTTGAATGTTATTACAACTTTTTAATGTAATTTCAATCAATTTAAATAATTGTATAGTTAATTTGGTTAAATTTGTAAATAAGAAATAAAATAATTGTTCGAATCAATTGTTGGAATTAATGTAATTAAGTATTGCAGTTAATACGGGTTAAGATGATAACTGTAGAACATAAATGGAATAAAATGTAAAAAAATATTAATTATATTCATAAGGTAATAGTTGATTCAATAATAAGAGTGTAAATCGAAATAAAAGAATTTGATTGAAATTGAAATATAATTAACTAGAGTTTTTTACAGTTGCAATTGAACGCTGAAACTAGTGCAATATTTAAATATTGGATTTAACATAGAAAACTATATTGTAAAATATTATTAATTTTAATGTAATCAAGAATGATGAAATTGTTAACTTTTAAATTTGAATTTAAAAATTGATTAAATCAATTTAATAATAATTTATTTGATTAACGTGTAAAATTAACCATTTTGACCACTGTCTTGGATTTCGATAAAACCAGTTTCAACGGATACGTAACAATGAATTATTGTAAGATTTCAAGTTTCATAGGGATCGAACTTATTGTTTAATCGTGCGAGCTCAAAACGCGTAGAAATCGATTAAAAGAATTAAAAGAAAATAATTTGATTTTGAAAGATAACTTCTATATACGATGGAATTGGGGTTTGAAACCAATTCCGTTGTGTTTAAAAATAAAGAAAACCTATATTTTGATACATTGGATGACCTACTTTCATTTCGAAAACGAAATGGGCTTTTTGGGTCGTTGTTATCGTTTCGACCCAATTCGATCTTCCCATTAGTTCTTATCCATCTGTCTATATAAATAATACTTCCTAAAACCCTAGCAGCTTTCTGATTTCATTTGATGTATATACAAATTTCTGCTCCTTCCATCCTTCGAATGGCAGAAACCCTAATTTCAATTTCAATCAAAAACCCTAATTTCAATTACAAATCAAAATCAAAAATTTAAACTCCTTAAACTATATCAAATTATATATCATTGGAAATCTCTCGACGAACGTAATCTACTTATGAGATTCTTTTTTCGATTGGAGGCATCGTTTGGCCAGAAATTAGCAAAGTTCTCTCGGCCGTCCATTCTAGGTTTTCAATTTTAATGGTGGATCTTCGTCGATATGATGATCAGACACTACAAGAAAATCTATTTTTCACTGCAGGAGTGCGTAGTGTTTTAGTAAAAAAGCTACTATTATCTGGTGGGTTATTAAAAAAAACTATGTACAAAACGCTGCCTGTAGGAAGCGGGCTTGGTCAAAACGCGCGGGCAAACTAAAATTTTGTCGCTTCACATAAAACACTCAATCGACGTTCTCCCTCCCACCAAACCCTATCCCAAATCTATACTATTATATTATTCTTGAGTTGCATTTGAAGCTCACGGAGGCCTTCTTTATTTTTGGCAGGTCAACAGTCGTGTTTTATTTTTTTTCCTCTTTCCCTGCCACATCTTCGCTTCGCCCTCCATCCGTCAGTTTCAAACAAAAAAGCTATGGTTTCTTAATGGCCTCTCGCTGAATCCGAATCTCCTCCTATGAGTTTGATTTCCTTAGCATACAAGCCCCTCTACTTTATTACAACTTCAACCGCCACCTTCTTTTAGTTCTTCTTTTCATATGCAGTTCTTCCTTCTCCATTCTTCGCTTCCCATCTAAACCCTAAATATTCGTGATCACAACTTTACCCTTTTACCCACCATCAACATTGACCTATCTTCCTACCACCATCGCTAACAACCTCGAATCCGAATCTCCAGCCAATCGATTGACAACTGCCTTCGCCTTGCCCTACCTTTGCAGCCAATTCTCTAAATCGCTTTCCATAATCCATATCCCTATTCCTCTGCAAAGACCCGAACTTCTAACCGTGCCTTGCCCCATCAATTCACCTTCGATTTATGCTATTTCTTCCCCTTACAAGTCGCCTAAACCGTAAAATTGTAGGCGTTGCCACTTATGCGAAGCCTTTTCTTCCCCTAACTCACGGGTCGCTGACCTCTACCTATGTAGGCATAACCTATTCCATTGAAGCGTGACAACATTGGTCGGAGAATCAACCCATTCCTTTTTACCCGATTGGACGTATATCAGGTAACACTGTTGTACAATATTTAAATATATTTTATCAAAGGTCTGCTAATTTTAGGTAGTTGATTGTTTCTCTTTTGAGTATGCCTGAGAATAACAGATACTAAAGCCTCTGTGTTAATGCTTTGTAACTCAACATGACCTTTAAGTTTAAATATTAATGCTTTTTTCAGTTTTCTTTAATATCTTTTACACTTGCCTTTAGATTTAAATTTGAAATACTAGCATTAATGGGTATATCCTGGGTTGATATGCTCTTCTTGGCATTTTTTCCATGCTATCAGAGCAAAAATCATCTTAGAAATGTTTTTTAATCCTAAACTTGATGTCTTGGGTGTGGATTCTTGCTTCAGATGCAAATAGTTTAGATATGAAGGGGATAAGGCACTAATAATTTATACGATGATAAATTGTGTTATCTGGATGCTAGATGCTATTTTTGTTTTGTGCTTCTACTGTGATTGATTTTATTGAAATACAGTACTAATTTCTTTAATTTATTGTAATTTATTGAAATATAGTTTGGCGATTATATGTTGTATTTTGGTTTGAGATGTACTTGTGTTTGCAAATGGCTCTGTAGATTGTTACTGCAACCTTTGTTTTTATGGCTAGAACTTCATTTGTTTTGGTAAGCATGGAAACAAAATTTTCAAAGTACATTAAACACAGTTTTTACTCTTTGAGATAAGTCATTTTCATTTTGGAGATGTTTCATTTGATTTATAGACACGTTGATTATTACCAAATATAGTAACTGTGTACTATATTATTTAGTGGGGGCATGATATGTTTAATAACTTTGTAGCACGTACTTTTTAGGGATTGCTCATTTACTCTATTCTGAATATTTTAGATGAGAAATATTTTTAGCTTTAATAGAAAAAAAATTGGGAATGATGTCAAAAATATGTAGATGTAGAATATTAATTTTTTTTACTTTAAGCTGAAAATAAAAATATTTAAATAATATATAAATTCCATACATCATGCATATAAAATTATCTAATGCTAAAACATCTATTTAAATGGAATATTGACTCAATAATTAGATTGTTAAGTAATAAATTTCTTTTTGAGTTTAATTACTTATTTAGAAATCCTATTGGATTATCAGAGTACTCGGCATCATCAAAATCTATCATCTAATGGTAGCGGGCTTGGTTGGGCTGCTGTCCTTGCATAATTTTTCTTATTACAATTCTCAGTGTATCAAATTTTATGTTTTGCTACTGCTTTTTTTTTCCTTTTCAAGATTGGGCCTCCTCTCTATTCATATCATTTTTCTCTCTCATCAGTAGAAAACCAAGTTGTAGTTTTGTAGTTCTGCACTGAACATCCAAAATGTTAATGTACTTTACATTTTCATATTCTCTATTCTTTTACTCCACCTGTTTCAGTAGTCTTGATTCTGTCTGTATTGCATTCCATTTTAGAGAAAGTATATGTTTCTGAGAAACCATTATTAAATGAATATATAATTATTTTTATCGAGTTAGATTCAGTAATATAATGTTAAGTACATGTAATTATAATATGCATTTTTGAAATATTTTTTGTTCTCCCAATTTTTTTTGGTTTTTACTTTCATGAAATTTAAAAACCAATATTATTTTAAGTTGTAGATTTTGTATTTTGAAGTATTTTATTTGAACTGTAAAAAAAGGATCATTTTAATATCTTTGTAGTGCTTGAAAATTGAAATAACTTTATTCATGTTTATATGATTTTTTTTTTCATTTTCATAATTATCTTGCCTAATGTCCAAAGTTCTATTTATATTTCCATAAATACTCAGTTTTCCGCTTTAAATTCTGAATTTTTTTTGACAGTTCAGCAATACAAATCATGCATCTTACTATAGTCACGTAAAAATTATCAAAAAATTATCAGCAAACGTGGATGTTATATCTACAATTTTAAGCATGCGGCTACATTTTAATTAATTGTTGTGCATAGGGTCATGCATTTTCCAATTTACACTTGATAACAAGGATTCACTTTTTATAAGCATTTTTGCTTATAAATTCAACAGAAAGAGGGAGGTAAGGTTCTAAACCATGGTTTGTGTTTTAACTTTTTATGTGCTTGGTTTGTAACTTCCACTATCCCGTTCATTTGATCTAGCTTACGCCTTTTTTTTAATCACATTTAAGTCAAATTTTATTCACGCTTTTGGCATTGTATACTTTCTATTATATAGTTACTATTCATGTCCCGACCTTCTCAAATCATAGAAATAGAGGTGAGTTATGTGGTTACGTCAATATTTTCGTTCTTTTGTGCATAATTTATTTATTGGTACTGGAAAAAAAGTTGTACATCAAGCTTTTGATGTGTTTGGTGTTAAAAGCTGTCAATTTTTTCATTAAATTTTATCCTACGAAAAAATGAATCGCACTGAACTGGTTCCTTATATTATTATGCTTTTAAGACGTTATAAAAGCATTTATGACAATCAATTATTGTAATAAAGTCAAATATCAGTCATTTAACTTAACAATTGCATTGTTTAAATTCATAAATTAAATAGGTACTATGCCATAACTTATATCTTTCTAACCCAATGCTAAAATAATCTTTCCCAATTTCCATGACTGCTAATGGAAAAAATTACTATAACAATAAAGTCGACCCGAAATAGGATCCCACTAATTATGATTTGATTATTCTTTGACTGTCATCCTCTATTCTAAAGTTTCCTTCATCGTTATTTCTAATATAATATAATTTATCGTGTCTACATGCTCTTTTGTTTGAGTAACATATTACTTCTTGATGTCCTAATTTTCTTATATGGTTGCTTTACTGAGAACTAGGAG
This sequence comes from Allium cepa, assembly GCA_030765085.1. Taxonomy (NCBI): domain Eukaryota; kingdom Viridiplantae; phylum Streptophyta; class Magnoliopsida; order Asparagales; family Amaryllidaceae; genus Allium; species Allium cepa. The sequence continues at coordinate 1,053,650,177 of CM060941.1, forward strand.
TAACATCATTGCAGTATATGATCAGCAGTTCAATATTTTTTTAATAGGGCTAACAACATAGATGAACATTCAAAAGCGTGATATAATAGGTTAGAAAATGGTATAATAAAGACGATTAAAATATTACTTTAAGCACGCATAACATACCTACACCTATGATCATGTTTAATTATCAATTATATGTGAAACTAACAAAATGACTATTTTTTTGGTTGACAACATAATTACCCTACAGATATACCTTGAGTGGAACAAAAATTTGCACATAATTTTAACTTTGTTCTCCCATTTTTTTTGGTTTTTACTTTCATGAACTTTAAAAATCAGTATTATTTTAAGTTGTAGATCTTGTATTTGAAGTATTTTATTTGAACTGTAAAAAAGGATCATTTTAATATCTTTGTAATACTTGAAAATTGTAATATCTTTGTTCATGTTTATATGATTTAATTTTTTTTCCATTTCATAGTTATCTTGCCTAATGTCCAAAGTTCTATTTATATTTCCATAAATACTCAGTTTTCCACTTTAAATTCTGAAATTTTTTTTTACAGTTCAGCAATACAAATTATGCATCTTACTATATTTACGTAAAAATTATCAATAAATTATCAGCAAACGTGGATGTTATATCTACAATTTTAAGCATGCTACTACATTTTAATTAATTGTTGTGCATAGGGTCATGCAATTTTCAATTTACACTTGATAACAAGGATTCACTTTTTACACTGAAGCATTTTTGCTTATAAATTCAACAGAAAGAGTGGGGTAAGGTTCTCAACCACGGTTTGTGTTTTAACTTTTTATATGTGCTTGGTTTGTAACTTCCACTATCCCGTTCATTTGATCTAGCTTACGCCTTTTTTTAATCACATTTAAGTCAAATTTTATTCACGCTTTTGGCATTGTATACTTTCTGTTACATAGTTACTATTCATGTCTCGACCTTCTCAAACCCTAGAAGAGGTGAGTTGTGTGGTTACGTCAATATTTTCGTTCTTTTGCGCATAATTTATTTACCGGTACTGGAAAAAAAATTTGTAGATCAAGTTTTTGATGTGTTTGGTGATAAAAGCTGTCAATTTTTTCATTAAATTTTATCCTAGGTAAAAATGAATCGCACTGAACTGGTTCCTTATATTATTGCGCTTTTAAGAAGTTATAAAAGCATTTATGACAAGCAATTATTGTAATAAAGTCAAATAATGGTCATTTAACTTAACAATTACATTGTTTAAATTCATAAATTAAATAGGTACTATGTCATAACTTATATCTTTTTGACCCAATGCTTAAACAATATTTCCCAATTTCCATGATTGTTAATGGAAAAAATTTAATTAATATGTCAACTAAATGAAAGCTGAAATCATATGTTTGGAAGGATTTGTATGTTCGTCTACTTAGTGATTATGTCGAACTCTATTTTTTTATTTAGGATTTCGACTATATATATATATATAGAAATAAACAGATTTATTTTATGGCTGATGTTGCTTTATTAGGAAAGTGGGTTAAACTTACGAGACATATATTAATCTTCCAAGTTTTTTAGGATGATCAGAACATTAATGAAGAAATTGCGAAGTAAGCATAAGGAATAATGAAGCAAGAGCATGATATCAAGTCCACTGTTTGAGATAAAATTATCAAAATGTCATGTCATAGCTCGCCGGAGAATCTTATTTAGAAGGCTTCGAAGACGTGGGAATGTTTGGGGTGGTGCGGATGAGGATAATGACGATGATGAAAGAAGATGGCGATGAGCAAGAAGTTAAAAGACTAAAAAACGGGTAAATATTTGAATTTTATCTATAAGTTCGAGCACTACGTTTTATTTAACATCGCATGATGATGATGCAATCTTATTTTATTGCTAAATCAAATGTAATGAGCAGTTTGCTATTACATTTGAGTTATGACGTTTTAACTTTGAATGCTTAATAATGAGCATTTTCACATTCATTTTTTTTCCTCATATGATGGATTTGCTTAAATGCTTTATACATTTCCAATTTATTGAAATCGCATGAGTGAAATCACTGTAGATCAACCTGCTGAGTGCAGGAAACGATTAACTGCTATTCATTTAATTGTAGGTTTCCTTCTTAGCATGATTTTTTTTCCTTATGATAAATTGGTAAAATGAGCTCAATAAGTCATGTTATTGACAATTTTAAACAACAGCCCGGAAAGGAAGAGTTTATATGTACATAGCGACAATTTCAAATCTTTAACACAGTATCATATTAATTCAAATGCTTATTTTTTCTTACAAATAGTAATTACTATAACAATAAAGTCAACCCAAAATAGGATCCGACTAATTATGATTTGATTATTCTTGGACTGTCATCTTCTATTCTAAAGTTTCCTTCATCGTTATTTCTAATAAAATTTAAATTATCGTATCTACATGCTCTTTTGTTTGAATAACATATTACTTCTTAATGTCCTAATTTTCTTATATGGTTGCTTTACTGAGAACTAGGAGTACCATCATTGCAGCATATGATCAGCAGTTCAATATATTTTTTAATAAGGCTGACAACATAGATGAACATTCAAAAGTGTGATATAATAGGTTAGAAAATGGTATAAAAAAGGTGATTAAAATATTACTTTAAGCACGCATAACATACCTACACCTATGATCATTTTTAATTATCAATTATATATGAAACTAACAAAATGACTATTTTTTTGGTTGACAACATAATTACCCTACAGATATACCTTGAGTGGAACAAAAATTTGCACATAGTTTTAACTTTGCTCTATTATTAGAATAATCATATGATAAGTCACAAAAGTTAAAGTTTCAGTAGATTAGTACACCCCAAATTCATTGATGATCATAGTCGTAACCTTTTTGTTTTAATCCTCTCATCAAGTAGGTAAAAGAGATTGTGGTTGTGTACTTTATTTGTACCGTATATTTTCATTTTTCAATTTTTATATTTTTCATATAGGTCCATCGATGGATACTTTCAGATACGAATAGTGTCGTATCCGTATCCGAAACTATTTTCAGATATTTTCGGATATTCGTATCTGCTTAATTTTCTGATACAAACGAATATCAGATGTTTATCCAATCTATCCATAATTAATAAATTTAAAAGAATAAATGAAAAAATTGGACTAACACAAAACCATTTTAGTGCGAATGCTTATAAAAAAATAAAAAGAAATAAAAAATATGATAATAAAAAACAGTTCTGTGCAACGAATATTCATTTATAGACACATTTTATGAGTTATTTCCACGAAAAAATATTAATTATCAATCGGTCGATGTACTAAAATATACATAATATCAACTACTAACTTGGCAAAGGTCGGACGGATAATTATCGAATGCGTATATCATCAGATCCATATTCGTATCTTTTTTTGGATTTAGGATATTTTTTAATTTTCGAATATAGATGCGGATGAATTTTAGATTTTTTCGAGTAGCCGTTGACTACCCAACTGTCATGGATACACATTATTTGATCAACTTTTGGTCAAAGTTGATCACTATCGATTTGATACATGGATCCGGTAGTTTTGATCTAACTTTTAGCATATTTCTTTCCATACGAACATATTTTCTTTGGCTACTTCTATCCATCCCCCACGTAATGCTTTCCATACCCCATTATATATGTCAAAATTTTACAACTGTAATTTCGGTATTATGGTGACCTTAATGATGAAACATGAATAGGCTCAGTAGAATCAAATACACCAACATATAATAATTTTCATTCACGTTACACCACTTCTTCCTTCCTTTATACCTGATTCAGTTCACTTCATAACCAAGATTTTCCTGCCATACTTTAAGCAAGTCCCACCTAGCAATCCAAGCATATGAAAAAAGAAATTCATGTTTTATACAAATTTATTTGAAATTTAATGTTAATAATCCTAGAAAACATTGGTCAAACCCTATAAGACAAACAATAAAATGCAAGGGTGGAGTGCTTGAATATGTGAGCTAAAGTAGCATAGATAAAGGGTAATAAAGGAACAAGTGTGGGGTTAGGAGTAATTAGTGGGGTTCATTCTGTGTTTTGGAAATGTCAAGGTGAGAAAGGCAGTTTCAAGGGTGTCTTTAACCTTTTTAATTGTCTTGATAATGCTCCCGCTATATTGTATGCTTTTTTCACATAGCAAAAAGTAAAGTCTGAATTAGATCCACAATCTGAACTTCTGTTTTTTATTTCTACTAATGAAATATTTTTTTGTTTGTAGGTTGAAACTAACGGGCCTGTAACATTGGTGAAATTTCAGTTATTGTGTTAGGGATGAAAAATCTCAACACACAAAATGATGTGTTACAAGTAGGTTTCCCTTTACCTTAATCAAACACATAACTGTTACATGATTTTTGGCCAAGCATCATGTTCCACCTTCAAACCATACAACTTCAACACTTTATAAAATTTTGAAATGTGTTATTGCCATGATATTTTGTATTGGTTATAAAACTATTCAAAAATGTGCTACTTGTACATTTTACCCTAAAATCATACATATTAATTATCTGATATGAAAGGATGGTAACAAATTAATGGACTATCCATCAAACAAATTTTTAATGTCGTCATTTTACCACCTATTTAGCAACATATAGAGATTGTATGAGATGTTCAGGAAAAAATGCTAAAAACATGAGTAGCTTTGTGAGTTCCACGTTTATTCCGACTTATTGATCCACTAAATAGATCATGTTTCCGTCAAACCTACAATCTTCGGTAGCTCAAGGGTCATTGATTTCTTCCGCTTCTTCGGTATAACTTTTAATCCATGTGCCAGGTTTAAAGAAAGTAAATGTCCTGATGAAGCATAAATCAAACCAAGTTTCACAAATTCCAAGCAAAGGATTGTTCCAAGTTCAACTTATTGTGTTCCCATTTCAGTTTTGTTTTCCCTATTTTCGTATATTATATATTTTGTATGGTAATGTAGTGATTTTGAAAGTAAACCGGTGTTTATTATTGGACATATTAGACATTATTTGTTTTCTCATGGTAAAGTTGTGTGGTATATGTGTTTGGCTTCTCATAAAAAAGTACTCAAATTAGCTAATTGATAATAAAGAATGGTTTGTACTGAAAGAACAAACCGGTGCAGTCAATAATAAACAGTGAGAAGTTGTACATAAGTTTGATTTGCTAATGATTTGATAATATTGAATATATGTGCCTCATATGATAAGGCTTATAAATGTGAACAAACAATCTTTATCTACTATGAAATATGTATAGTTTCACTGTTTTTAGAAGGTATGTATAGTTTCACTGTTTTTAGAAGGTATGTATAGTTTCACTGTTCATAATTTTTTTTCGATAATCTTTTGTTAAATTTTTTCATTAGCGAGGAACTAATTAAAGATGGGAGAGCTTGGTTTTAGCATTTAAATTGTTTTTAAAAGTTTGGTGGTATTAGCTCTATTGTTGGAGGTTGATTTTCTTTACTGCCCGTTGATGGTTGCTGTTTCAATTTTTATTTCTTACCTTATTGGTGTTAGATATTCTCATTCTTATCGAATTTTTTATGCCGTTATTATTTTCTTATAACCAATTAATGTCTGATTTGCTATAAATTTACACTACACCTAAATGTGTCAATCAATAATTAATCTGAACAAGTACAAAGATGCAATCATGAGTGAATTACCATTTGAATGCTAATAGCCTTTTGATTCATTTTACCCATAAATTACCTTTTAATTTTAAAATTTTAAACAAAAACCGTGTACAAAGCACGGGTTCACGCTGGTTTAATTAAAAATCAACCTTTCACCGTCGATCAGTTGTATATCTCCAACGTCGCTCAACACCAAACCTTTCACCGTTGATCTTCGGTCATCTCCAACGTCGCTTAATAGCAAGTCGATCTCCAGTCCAATACAGCCGTCAATTCAACCTATTGCGATCGTCATCAACCTGTCGCGATCTAATAATTTCGATTTGTAAATCAACTTTGTCGAGCCACAACTTCTCTGCTATGGAGTGTATTTTTGGGATCTTTAAGTTACGTCCCAAATTTGAATCTTTAAGGTGCATCCTTAATTCGTAATGATATATGATGCGTTCTGTTTGTAATAGACTTTTGGATAATTACATGTCCTCTTTTCAATATGCTGGAGTTAATGGTAAAATCATCAATCAATCAGACCTCACCATATTGCAGTAGGACCTGTATAACTTAGATCTACACCATTCCACACGTTCAAATACTTGGGATTTTCAAACTCATTGACAAATATTCTTACTGCTGTAAAGTGACTGGTGAATGAATGCATTGTGCCGAAACTGAAAAACCTTCACATGTTCCCTTTTAATGGACAACAGGATAAGTGAATATCTCAGGTAGTGTACTAAAGTCATTATTAATGTTCGCGAAGTCAATAGATACAAGCATTTTATAAACAATATTTTTATTTCACGTTGGGATTATTTCTGGGAACTTCTGATTTATAAATGATTATGTATTTATGTGCCCATGTTAAGGTTGTTCTTCTTAAAGGCCAATACTTTACATTCACCTTGGTCATGTGATGTGCCATTATTGAGGCAGTGTCCGACTCCCTGTTTCCCAGTGCATGTGGGACAGAACAATGATTGTTTAAACATTGGCATACAAATATAAGATAGACAGGGATAAAGCTGAGAGGACAGAAGCTGAATAGATTCATGTCTTTGAAATTAAAATGGTGTATGTTGCAGCAAAAAAAAATTCGCAATCTAGATTTTAAAACTGACTGTCATGCTATCACAATCCTTAGAACTTTCCAGTACATGAGGGATCAATCTTTGCAAAAAAAGCATGAATCAATGTTAATGGATGAAAAGGTATGCAGAGCACAATGAAAATAATATCAGTGGCATGTGCTTGGGCTCAATGTTAGTTAATAAAAAGTGAACTTGTAACATGGATTATAAAGCCAAGGTGTGACCTATCACTGAAAGATAGTTTTCTTTACACTAGCATCCCATAATACAAAAGAAAAGAAGCGAGTTTGCACAAAAATGTGTTAATAGGAATCAGACTAGTGTAAGATCGCAAAATAGCTAGAACAGAATCATAATCTTTCATATTCTTTGGCGTATAATGAAAAGTTCAGCTAAGAAATGTTATACGCTGCTATTATTCACTGCAGATATTAGGGGTGTGGAGTAGTACAATTTTTGTGGCAATTTGGAGACGGAACAATATGTAAGAGGAATTTGGTTATTGGAAAACATGCGAATAGCATAGAGGGTGTGAAATAACTGAATTGATACTTCTATTGTTGGTAAATTTGCGATTCGAGACGATGGAGATAGCGATGAAACTGTACTACGGACTTGAAGGATCTAGGAGTAGATTCTTTTAGACGATAGTTCAACCCACCACGTACAATCGGGTATCGAACTATAGCCTTCAGGATTCAATCAAGCCCTCAAACAGTGTAATCGGATTCAAGAATTGTACGGTTCTTGATCCGACCAAGAACACCTTGTATATAATCTCTGAATTGATGCAAGTAGCAAAAAACCGAATGAAGGAAGAAGAAGTATAGGTTAGCAACGTTTCTGGTCTGCAACGCCTGAGGGACGTTGCAAAAAACTGTTCTGCAACAGTTTCTGGACGTTGCAAAAAACTGTTCTGCAACAGTTTCTGGACGTTGCTAATCTGTGGAAGAAGATGCTTTCGTAACAGAGAAAAGTGTTACGAAAATCCGCAAGGAAAAAGAAAAGTGATTTGCAACAGCCCTGGGTGTTGCTATTTATAGGCAACGAATGGATGCTTCCATTCGTTAACAGTCGCGTCCGTAACCGTTTGAACGTTGCGCCCGTATCCGTTCGTTCGAACGGATCTGACCATTTGATTTCGTCCCCCGCCAAAACTATTCGAAATTCGAACAGTTCTGGGTCCTTAACGGGCCGAACTTGGCTTATTTACTGTTTGCAGATCCGGTCCAAAAATATATCGTATGGACCCGAACCCGAAACCCGAGACCCGGCCCGGCACGGCACGGTCGGTCGGACGGACGGCGGCGGCGGCGCGCGTGTGTGGAGACGGTGCATGGTCTCCCTCCTCACAACGGAGCAAGCTTTGGGTGCCCAAAGGGTCCAACCCTTCATTTGAGAAACATCTATATAAATATAGACTTGGTTCCTCTTTCCTATGGTGTGGGACAATTGTTTTCCTCCTTCTTCTTCTTTCCTTCAAAACAAAACTAGAGGCCAAATGTTGAAAATATCCAACATTCTCCCCCTATTTTCAAGATTGGATAATTAAAACAATTTAATTTAAAAACGGAATGACTGTATCACTTGAGTGATTGCCTACGTACCCAAGTGGGATCAAGCCTAACGTAGTTCAGGGACAAGAATTTGCATCATCGTGAAAACCAACACATACATGATAGGTATCTTTTGGATTTGAACCTTCACTTAGTGTAAACCATTCAAAACCTTATCGAGATTCTATGGTGAACGAATCTTGAACCAAGTATCCCTAACGATAAAACCGGAACAATCACACATGTTGATTTTCTTAGGTAAAGTGTTCTGTATTGCTAGCACGTTAATGGCCATGTGCTTTAATCCTGGATTCATGAGTCTACTTTAGAAAGCGGTCTTACTTTCTTAGGAAACGGCCTGATTTCCGTACTCATATAGGTATGTCTCTTAAGGTGTTTCTGCGATACACCTTTTAATTTTCTAGACTTATTAAGGATCTATTATCCATCCTTTGTTCTTGCAGAATCCAACACTAAATACTATGGGATTTTTTTTCTTTTCGATTTAGTATTCCATAATCGTTCTCTTAATTTGTTGGTACCCATTGAACTTTGTCTATCCATTTCAAGACATAAGTTGGGTTTCTGTTAAGGACGATCAAACTTCATTCACAGACCTTAGTCCCATCTCCTTTGATTTTATAGAAACCATTGCCTTTGGAAGACTCTTAGTAAGAGGATCGGCCAAGTTTTTCTTTGTTTCTATATAGTCAACAGTTATTACTCCTCGTTTGAGTAATTGTCTTATCATCTGATGTCTTAGACTCACGTGTCTAGACTTTCCATTATATGTCTTATTAGAGACATTATATATCGTAGCCTGATTATCACAGTTAATCAAGACTGCTGGAGATGGCTTCTTCCATAGTGGAATTTCTATTAATAAATTCCTAAGCCATTCTGCCTCCTTACATGCATCTGCTAATGCAATTAATTCTGATAACATAGTTGAGTCAGATATGCAAGTTTGTTTCTTGAAACCCCAAGATACCGCTGCACCCCCTAATGTAAAGATCCATCCAGTTGTTGACTTGGATTTGGATTCTACATTGTTCCAGGTTGCGTCACTATACCCTTCTATAACAGCAGGATATCCTTTATAAGATAAACCATAGTCAATGGTTCCTTTTAGATACGCTAGAACTCTGGAAATAGCTTTCCAATGTTCGTAACCTGGATTACTCGTAAATCGACATAGCACACTAATGGCATGTGCAATGTCAGGTCTGGTGCAATGCATAGCATACATAAGACTCCCAATAACACTAGAGTACTCAAGTTGAGAAATGGTACGTCCAGTGTTCTTTAGTAATTTAATACTAGGATCTAGAGAAGTTGGGGCTGGTTTGTCATTATAATGACCATACTTCTTAAGGAACATCTCAATATAGTGAGATTGGGTTAGTAATAACTCCCCCTCTTTCCTTATGATTTTAATTCCTAGAATTACGTCAGCCTCACCTAGATCTTTCATATCAAACTTAGAGGATAAAAAATTTTTAGTTTCATTTACACATGATATATTAGAACCAAATATTAGCATGTCATCAACGTATAAACATATTATAACATCACCGGTATTATCCGATTTGCTATAAATACATTTATCAGCATCATTAACAATAAAGCCATATGACAATGCTATCTTATCAAACTTCTCATGCCATTGCATAGGAGCTTGTTTCAGGCCATAAAGAGATTTTACCAATTTGCAAACTTTCTTTTCTTGGCCAGGGGTTTTAAAACCTTCTGGTTGTTCCATATATATCTCTTCCTCTAAATCTCCATTTAGAAAAGCGGTCTTTACATCCATTTGATGTACGACCAACTTATGAGTGGATGCAAGTGCTATTAAACAACGAATAGAAGAAATGCGAGCAACAGGAGCATAAGTATCGAAGTAATCTACTCCATGTCTTTGCTTATATCCCTTAGCAACTAATCTGGCTTTAAACTTATCAATGGATCCATTTGTATTCAATTTTTTCTTGAATATCCATTTACATCCTATTGGTTTAGCACCAGGAGGTAAATCAGTCAAAACCCAGGTTTGGTTAGACAATATGGAGTTCATTTCATCATTGATAGCATCTTTCCAAAAAATGGAATCTCTGGAATTCATAGCTTCAGAATAAGTCTTAGGATCATCATTGACGTTCATTACATATCTAGTTACATTAAGGACTTCGTCCTTACTACCTTCTATAAGATATGTTATGAAGTCAGGACCGTAGTCCTTCTCAATTCTCGCTCTTTTACTTCTCCTTTGTTCAGTACTATGATCTGGTACTGATACATTCTTGTTGTTTTGAGCAGGAGCATACTCATCGTCATTGACATCATTAGTCGTATCAGGACTAGATGATCTCAATGGAATCTCAACAGTTTGATTTTCAAAAAATTCTACATCTACTGATTCTATAATATCTAAGGTGTCAAGTATTAAGAATCTATAAGTTATACTGGCAAGGGAATAACCTATAAAAACACATTTAAAAGCTCTATTTCCTAACTTTGGTCGTTTGGGGTCTGGTATTCTAACATATGCTAAACAACCCCAAACTTTTAATCTATTCAAATTAGGTTTTCTATTAAACCATAATTCATAAGGGGAAATATTATTCTTTTTAAGTGGTACTCTATTTAAAATATAACAAGCAGATAACATAGCATCTCCCCACAAATTATTAGGTAAATTAGAACTAATAAGCATGGCATTAACCATCTCTACTAAAGTTCTATTTTTTCTTTCGGCGACACCATTTTGTTGTGGTGTATAAGGGGCAGTGCATTGGTGAATTAAACCATGTTGTTTACAAAATAATGTGAACTCATTTGAGAAATATTCACCACCACGATCTGAATGTAATACTTTAATTTTAACTCCTAATTGTGTTTCAACTTCAGCTTTGTAAATCTTAAATTTATCAAAAGCTTCATCTTTTGTTTTCATTAGATAAACATAAGCATATCTAGTATAATCATCAATAAATGTGATATAGTATTGGTTACCACCATAGGTGATATGACCTTTTAGGTCACCCACATCACTATATACCAAATCAAGCAAACCGGTTTTCCTTTCTACGGATTTAAAAGATTTTCGGTGTATTTTTGCTTGAACACAAATTTCACATTTAGAGATAGAATTGAAATCACAATCAGAAATTAATCCTAACTTATGCATATTTTTAAGGGAATTATAATTAACATGTCCTAACCTACTATGCCATAAGCTAACTGAATCAACAATATAAACTAAGGAATTCTTTATTAGATTCAACTTAATCATGCCGTTACAAGAGTATCCCTGTCCAATGAATTTGCCGTTCTTGGACAACACTAACTTATCAGACTCATACACCATCTTGAATCCTCCTTTGTTAAGAAGGTATCCAGATATTAAATTCTTACAAATGTCTGGTACATAAAATACATTGACTAAAGTAAGAACTTTCCCAGAGGTGAGTGGTAGTTTTATAGTGCCCTTTCCCATGACTTTACTCGGAACCTTGTTCGCTCCAGTAACTTCGTTCGCTTCTCCATTTTCTTCGTAGGTCTTGAATAGACTACGGTCTTTGCAAATATGAATGGTTGCTCCAGTATCAAGCCACCAATCATTATCTATGCCACTAACGGAGTTCGCCTCTTGTACTACAGCCACAAGCGAGTCTTCGACCATATTCACTTTTTGTTGTTTCTTCCGCAGACGGCAGTCTCGGGCATAATGGCCGGGCTTGTTGCAGAAATAACAAGCGCCTTTCTTTTTGTTGTTCTTGGGATGACTTTTCTTCTTAAACTGTGTCTCATTCTTAGGCTTTAACTTGTCAGTTATTTCGATATTATTAACCTTCGTATGAGACTCAGTTTGCGGATTATCATTTAGTTCACGTTTACGAGAGTCTTCTTCTATACGGAGATGACGCTGTAAACCATCTAAATCATAATCCGTTTCCGCATGTTTCAATTTTTTCTTATAATCATTCCAAGAGTGAGGAAGTCGAGAAATTATGACCCCAACAACAAAAGATTCAGGGAGATCGATACTAGCATCTTTAAGTTGATTTACCAAAAGTAAGATTTCACTTACTTGTCCCACTATGGACTTATTGGCGATCATTTTGAAATCCATAAAATTACAAATAAGAAATTTCTTATTACTTGCCTCGGATATACGGTATTTGCTTTCTAGTGCAGTCCAAAGTGCTTTAGCAGTTTCCAGGCTTCGATGTGCGTTGTACACAGAAGTTGACAATGCATTTAGGATGTGACCTCTACATAGGAAGTCGTCTTCTTTGCGTTTGGCACGTTTTAGTTTCAGCGCAGCATCGTCCTTGTCAGTTTCTTCTGGAATCTCCTCCAATCCGTCTTCCAATATATAGAACAACTTGACGGTGATCAAGAAGAACTTCATTGTCTCTTGCCAACGAGTGAAGTTATCCCCGTCAAACCGCTCCAATCGAGTCAAATGCTGATTCATCACTTGCAACGCGCTCGAACCTTCCATGGTTGAAATATCGTCTAAAAATTGTTGGTAAATTTGCGATTCGAGACGATGGAGATAGCGATGAAACTGTACTACGGACTTGAAGGATCTAGGAGTAGATTCTTTTAGACGATAGTTCAACCCACCACATACAATCGGGTATCGAACTATAGCCTTCAGGATTCAATCAAGCCCTCAAACAGTGTAATCGGATTCAAGAATTGTACGGTTCTTGATCCGACCAAGAACACCTTGTATATAATCTCTGAATTGATGCAAGTAGCAAGAAACCGAATGAAAGAAGAAGAAGTATAGGTTAGCAACGTTTCTGGTCTGCAACGCCTGAGGGACGTTGCAAAAAACTGTTCTGCAACAGTTTCTGGACGTTGCAAAAAACTGTTCTGCAACAGTTTCTGGACGTTGCTAATCTGTGGAAGAAGATGCTTTCGTAACAGAGAAAAGTGTTACGAAAATCCGCAAGGAAAAAGAAAAGTGATTTGCAACAGCCCTGGGTGTTGCTATTTATAGGCAACGAATGGAAGCATCCATTCGTTAACAGTCGCGTCCGTTCGTTGCGCCCGTTCGAACGGATCTGACCATTTGATTTCGTCCCCCGCCAAAACTATTCGAAATTCGAACAGCTCCGGTTGTTTAACGGGCCGAACTTGGCTTATTTACTGTTTGCAGATCCGGTCCAAAAATATATCGTATGGACCCGAACCCGAAACCCGGCCCCGCCGGTCGGACGGACGGCGGCGGCGCGCGTGTGTGGAGACGGTGCATGGTCTCCCTCCTCACAACGGAGCAAGCTTTGGGTGCCCAAAGGGCCCAACCCTTCATTTGAGAAACATCTATATAAATATAGACTTGGTTCCTCTTTCCTATGGTGTGGGACAATTGTTTTCCTCCTTCTTCTTCTTTCCTTCAAAACAAAACTAGAGGCCAAATGTTGAAAATATCCAACATCTAAATCAAGTGTAGAAGTTCCAGAGTGAACGTTTAGCTTTATGTGGTGAATTAGACTATGGTTCAATAAGCGTAAAATTTCCTGTATATGGAAGCAGAAGATGAGATATCCCAAAGATACTGTGGCTATTCTAGTTTTATTTTTGTCATTTTTATTCTTATGACACGTGTTTTTGAGTTTGTTATTATTTATTGGGTTCATGATTGATGTTTTGTTTTCTTGTTAACTGGATTTACATTTTCTCATTTTTATGCACAACTATTCTGTTGGTTTACATCTGGTTTAAGACATTCATAAACTTGTTGAAGTAGATAGAACCGGAGACATTTGTCACCTAAATTTATGGCTATTTTATAAATTTATGGCTATTTCACCTCAGAATTACATACCTTTGGTTGGGTACATTTACGATTCATTAGTAAAATTTTCAGTTACCAAGCATGAGAACCAATCTGAATGTTAATCAAAAACCAACTTTTCATAAGTCAACGCAAATATATTGGGGTACGCTTACAATTCCACTTAAAATAATTTATTTGTTCATTTATTATTATTATTTAGTTGTGCTTTGTGTTTAATTGATCCTGAGTTTGTATGATACAACCATGAACAATTTTATCATTCTTTTATGTTGTTGGCCAATCATATAAGAATTATATATGCATTTACAAATGTATGAATTCGCTGTTAGGATCAGTGATGGTGTCCTTTTAGTTTTCCATCATTCCATTATTTGTTATAATCCATAGGGTATTGCATAGTTTTATAGCATGCTTATTTAAAGCTTGCTGTTTTATTACCCGAGTCTTAGACTTATGCTAGAAGATCCTACTTTTATGTTTATTTATTGTACTAGTACAAGCCTATATAACATGTTGTATTTTCAATGAATAAATTGGCTATTGCTTTGTCTTTCCACTGGTATGATTGTTACCTCAATTCTCACAAGCGGTACCAGAGCCTTGTTCTTGATTCTTGGTGTTTCCACTTACCGAGGACGGTAGCTTTTGGGCCGCTGTCCACCAAGTCATGCCACGGGTCTAATTACTGTGTGAAAGGACCTTATGATTGAGGATGATTGAGGTTCTTGTGTGAAAGGACCAACTATATACTATTTTCTCTTGTTGGGGAAAATTGATTGATGAAATGAATGCAAAAAAAGATTGAAGCTGCTGGTAAGAGATTTCATAGTTTTATAGGAGGAGTTACTCATGAAGCGGTAGAACCATCATGGTGGGTACATGCAAACTGTTGCAAAATGTGGAAAAAAAAGAAATCAAGATATCTATTACTTGATGAGATAAAGAAAGGAAAAACTGACATTCTGACCGTTAGTATATCAATACACCTTAAGCTTAAGCACTTTTTTTTGTAAACTTGCACTTTTGTTCACAATTTAGCTTTTTATTTTTTCATACAATGCTGTTATTCATGCAACTGAATTCAGTGATAAAAATACATGCACCTTATATATATTTATTTCTGATATTGGTTTTTGATCAAAGACTCATAACAAGGACTACATAGTTGTTTACACTATTTGAACGATTAATGACTCAATAGTTTCTTAAAAGGGGTAAAACTTTTAAATGTAGCCATGTGAAAACAATAAACTATTTTAGCCTCTTACGGTCTTAACGTTGTAATATGTCCTTGCAGCTAGCCAAATAAGGAGAGTTCTGTCTTGAAGTTCTGGTTCAATAGGAAGAAGTATTCAGAGTACGGTAAAAGTCAGGAGAACGACTACGAGTATAAATTTGGATCTACCTAAGGTATCACCATATTTGTGGCTTTGTGTTAGAATTAATTAATGGTATTTTTACCTTGCATGTAGTTTTAAATATAAAGAAAATGTTTACTGATAGAAGTTTGACAAATTTAGATGATATGTCTCTTCTATTCTACTTGAAATCCTTATATTTTCCAGGTACTTATCAAAAGTGATATAAGTAAACCTAGAAATGAATCTATGATTAAGGTGGAAAATTTGTATCAGCATCTGACAAATGATTTTACATGATTAAATAGGTTATTTGACAAATCAAAACCAATTCAAATGGCTTGGCTAGCCTTGCAATTCCTGTCAATATAAATGTACATTTAAACTTCACAGTACATAGATGTTGTGTTAGGTTAAACTATTACTCATAATTACAAACAGCTCAAGGGCTTGCCGGCAACATCATTATGTAATCATCTTTTCCATTTTCGTCTAAAAAACCGAAGGACGCTATTGGTTATACCCTCATAGTGGTACGCTATTTTTACCTTATTTTCAATTATTATAAACTCCAAATGGTATTAACAATATAAATTTTATGTTTTCTATTTTTACCTCATTTCAATTATTATAAACTCCAAATGTTATTAACAACATTTATTTTATGTTCAGTTGTATGCTGTTTTTACCTCATTGGCTATATCCTCGCAGGTTGAGTACCTAGTGTGGTTTTAGAAAGAATGGTGATGGATTTTTTCTACTGTTATTTGGAACTCCGTTATTTCCTTGAACTGTTAGCCTATTATTCTGACCTTGTTTTCCCTATAAGCTAGGACCAACACAAATCACATTCTCGGTATTCCAACACCCCACTCAAACCAATGAAACTTCATAAATATCAAAAAAAGCCATACAAGTGCATCAACAGCTAAAATTTCTTTAATCCCTTTTTATCTTATTTCTATTTCCCTTCTACTCAAAGCGAACCCAACTCATTCGCATTCTAACCTCGGTGCATTTTATATTTTTGGAATTCCAGTTGCTGTTGCTTGGCGATATACCATGTCCATGCAATTGTGACAAGCTGTACCAATTGGCGGAAACAAGTATGCACCTCCCTGTTACTTCATTTTGCCCAATCAGGATACTTCCCTTTATAATCGTTTTCATCGTTGGCGGAAAAGGCGGTATCCACTCAATTATCAGTTTTGTGATCGTTTAAGAAAACAGAGCACATGCCCAGTTTTGCAAACCGAGCATAGCCTAGTTGAGCAAGCTGAGCCTGAGCACGACACAGTTGTGCAAACTGAGCATGTACCGACACAGTTGTGCAAACTGAGCATGTACCAACTCAGTTGTGTAAATCGAGCTCGGCTCACTTGTGCAAACTGAGCACGGTGCAGTTGAGGAAATTGAGAATATGCTCAGTTATGTAAACTAAGCTATGCTCAGTTAATCGAAACTGAGCTATGCTCAGTTATGCAAACTGAGCTATTTGGTGATATTATTTCAGTTCCATACGAAACCGAGGTTAAATTTGCATTTCTTTGCTGCCTTTTCTTCTCGGGATAACTAGTTTAATTTTTATAAATTAGTTATTATAAACTTGTAGCTTATAAAACTCGTTTAATTTTTATAAAGGGGCATTTCACCAGAAGGACAAACTTTACAGTCCAATTAGTTTCTAGGACATACATTTAAAGAAATTACTTTCAGGATCAAAGTCAACAGAATAATTGCTTTCAAGGACAAATTCAGCAGTCCATTTCAAGGACATAATTTCATAGGGTTTTTAGGCCCTAGAAACTAATTATTTTATGTTTTGTCATTGAAATTAATTATTTCAGTTGTGTGTCGTAGAAACTAATTTCACTTGCTAAAGAGGTCCTTGTGGCTAATTTCCACTTTTATAAACTTGTTATATTGGGATGCTCTTACAAGTGCCGAGAACCATTTGTTTTAAATTAACAACTGTATTACTATGCAATCCAAATCTAGTCCTTTTTAATAATGTATAGCAGACCTCTTAGTTAAAAAATTAATGAATCATTCTATATGCCCAATGAACTGCATGAGGTAGTTGCTGCATATAGTAATGGCTTATAGGTGTATTGGAAAATATCACACTAATCGAATATGAACTAACATACTAGGTCGTCGTGTATTTGAAACAAGTGTGTTGAATAATCTTTAATTATGTTGAATTTAACTAAGTGAATTAAACATATATTATAGGCGTGCAAGTGGTGCTGTTTAGATTCACAAACAAAGTGAGGATATTTTTTATAGTTCTTTTCTAGATGTCGTTATTCTTTTGGAGCATCCCAATATAACAAGTTTACAAATAACTTGTTTATACTAACAAGTTTAATTTTTATAAGCTAACAAGTTTATAAATTTGTACTTGTAAGAGCATCCAAATATAACAAGTTTATAAATAACCAATTAACTATGTTTTATTAAAATTAAATGAGTCTATAACAACAGCAACAAAAATAATAATAAATTAACCAAGTTTATAAAACTTAACTAAGTTTTATAAAAATTCAATAAGTTTATAAAAATTAACTAAGTATTGTAAAAATATAACTAAATAATAATAATAGTAAATTTTATGAAAATTTAACTAGGTATAATAATAATAATAATAATTAAACGAGTCTATAATAATAATAGTATAATAAATTAAGTTTATAAAAATTAACTAAGTTTTATAAAAATTCAATAAATTATAAAATTAACCAAGTATTATAAAAATACAACTATACAAAAATACTAATAAATTTTATGAAACATTAACTAAGTATAATAATAATAAATGATTTTATAAAAATTAACCAAGGTTTATAATAATAATAATTAAACGAGTCTATAATAATAATAATAAATTTACTAAGTTTATAAAAATTAACTACTAAGTTTTATACAAATTCAATAAGCTTATGAAAATTAACTAAGTATTATAAAAATATAACTAAATAATAATAATAAATTTTATAGAAAATTAACTAAGTATAATAATAAAAAAAAATTGTAAAAAATTAACTAAGTATAATAATAATAATAATAAAATAATTTTATAAACATTAACTAAGATTTATAAATACTAAACTTAAATTAGTTATTAGTTTATAAAAATTAACTAAGTATTATAAAAATATCTGAAGTTGTGTTTGTACAAAAGATATATCCTGACCCTATTCAATTCCCTGCATGGTTCTATGTTGAAGCGAGGATGAAAAGGCAACATAATGATATTCATTGTATGGTTCTATGCTTCAGGAGTTACCCCAAGTGTTAAAAATTCAACTTATGGACTATAACATGCAGTGCCATAACTTTATCAATGGTACTAAACAATTGGGCATTGAAGTCAACTTATCACAAAGCCTATCTCTATTACAACAGATCTAATACAAAGATAGCTTATGTAACAAATCCACTTATTTATTTGTCTATTCGAAGAGGACGTTACAATATGCATCTCCAGTACTAGCATTAAATTTCGAGCTTTAATCTCATTATTCAAAAATAGAAAAATGAAATCTACATTTAAAAAGAAACAGAGAATAATGGTTCAACACTTCAAAAATTTAAAAATCTAGCTAAATTTATCTTTCTCTTTTTTCCAACTCTCACCTTTATAAACACAAGTTAATATAATTGTCACATTTAAGTATTCAACATGACAGTTATAAATAATAAGGTGTAAAGAAGTTGGGTTACGAAATTAAACAGACCTTAAAAGAAAAAAGAAATGGCAAGAGGAGGAGGAATAAACTCAAGAGAACTAGACCAAACGGAAACATGGACTGCGGCTTCAGTTTGTGTTATTACTATTATGATTTCTATGTTGCTTGAAAAAATTCTACATCATGTTGGCAAAATATATATCTTTGTTTTGTGTTTGACTTGGTTTTTATTGTTTTACTGAACACTTTTTGTAATAGCATGTATCAAACTAGTTGATTAAGCAACTTATAGGAATTTGCAAAAAAAATCATAAAACAAGTAATCCAAATTTGTTTGATTAAGATTTTAAATAAGTTATCTGAGCTATTTTTGACCAATATATGCTATATAATTCATAAATCGGTAGAAATAATCCTCACCCAACAATCAATTCACCATTGATTGCCGTCCATGGTCATCCACTATTTGATTTTGCTGAGCGATTCCCAGTGGTGGAAATTCGGCTTTAACGTAGAGCCGTTAGAGAATAGCTGTTCATTTCAAATCCATTTACGTATTTAATGTTTGATAACCACTACAGTTATGATGTGTAAAATTTAATCCTAATGCCTGCATTTTTTTTGACTTCGTATACGGTAAAGTCGAAATCGTGCTATTATAACCGATTTTCTCTGTTTCCATAATTGAAGTGTGTATTTTCGGACTGTCAAATATACTTTACTTTTGGAAAAAATTGGATAAATTATTTGTTCTGCATTGTTTTAACCATAGATTGTCACCTTCATGCTATTAGGACATACATAATTTTAAATTCCACACTCAGTATCATTTTGTATGTTATTTTTTTGTAACTTTATGAAAATGAGATTCATATGAGGATAAAGTTCCAACTTTATTCAGTCCAACTTTACTAATATATTCAATTCATCTTCACTTAAACTCTTTATTTTGTTTGCCTGCTCATTGTATTGAAAGTCTGTCATAATTACCTACAAGAACATACCTTTTCGTTGAACTGTTTACTACAGGGACCCTAATTTAAGACCGCGCAATATAAATTACATTTTATTATTGGTTGTAAATTATATTTATATATATATATTCTTTGATTCGAATGAGTGACAAAATATTGGTTGTCTAAAAATAATTACTTGGTGCTACCTTTTGCATATACAATTTCTTTGAATTCGAGCGTATCATGCATCATGCACGATATGTTTTTCATCCGTGTTCTTTGGACATCTGTTTCTATAGAGCTTTTTTTTCATGTCATGATTTGCTTCCACAGTCATACTAAATGTTTGGTAAGTTAAATGCAGTTTATCATCTGTGCAGGGAAATAGCTTAATAAGGATTCTTCACATTGCAGCATTTGCAGCATCTGGCTATGCTTTGATTGAATGTAAACAGTGCAAATCATTAAACCCTATCATTAGAGAGAGATACAAGACTGATTATCCTGATAAAGATCTTTTTATAAGATTTTATGTTGCTAACATTTTCGCTTAAAACATTGTTTATGCAATATTGTATATAACTAAATTTTATGATGTATGAAATTGATGTAGGTTTGATTATGTTTAATCTTCATAATGCTTATATTATCATATTATATCTATTAATATTTTACAAATTTAGCGGTTTCCTTTTGAATATATCATACATGATTTTAGTAATTGATTTAAAACCGCTATCATGGGTGAAAGATGTTGCAAAAATGTTGTTATACCGTAGCATTTCAAAAAGGCTGCAATAGGTGTAACATGTTGTAAAAAGGTGATATACCGTGGCATTTCAAAAGGGTTGCAATACTAAAAAGTACTAAAACGTTGCGGAAAAACAAACTGAAGCAAAATGAAAACGCTTCAGAAATCAAAACATAACGGCTAAATGAGTTTACATCGTTTAAGAAATACTGCAAAATTAGTTTACTGCAGCGTTTTGAAAAGCTTCCGTAGCCTTCTTGTTAGCAACATTTTAAAATGCTGCGGTATTTCCTCACTTTATTGCAGCACGACATAGGCAGCGTTCTTCGAAACGCTGCTAATGTTTAAGGCAACATTTTTAAAACGCTGCGATAGATCTTTTTTTGTTGTAGTGAGAGGCCACTGGTCAATAGAGGGAAGCAAGGAAAGTGCATCCGCAGGGTTGGTTCATCTCAGAGGCATTGGATTTCGCCTGATTTTACGTTTGAATATGGGCGGCAGCGTTGGCCTTTCATGGCGGCTGAGATGGCCGCGAGCTCAACATGGGGGCGGTCGGAGGTGACTAAGGCGGTGGTGGTGGTCGGTCGTGGTGTAGCAGCTCGTGGAGGTTGCGTTTTGGTCACGAAGGTTGGTGGCCATGGGTTTGGTTGCTGTCCGTATTCGATTATCTAGAGTTTCATGGTATTGGTAATTACGTTAATGCCCTTGTTTTTATTTAATTTTAAATTTAAATTTTAAATTTTCTAACACACATAACTTTTGCATACGAGCTCGGATTCAGACGCGGCTTCTTCCATTGCGATCGTATCAAAATTCCAAATTTTTTGAAACTAGTTTAGTTGGATATTAAGACTGTTGGAATTTTGGGATTTATTTGGATTTCAAATCGACGATAAATCAAATGTGGGTGATTTAACCCAGTCACAAAGACTAAACCTTCTTACATTAGTTGAATTAAATGTATGATGTGATAAGAAAATTATTGGTTGCTTGTTGGTTATTTAATTTGATATTATAATTGAAATGAATTTTATTAAATTAAATTGCCATTTAAATTAGTATTGAATTTAAATTGTTAGTTAAATACCCAATAATGATAACCGGTTAATTGTTTTGATTTATTGGATGATTTGGATGTTGACTGTGATGGATGTTTATTTGTTTACATTTTGGACTATTCAATGTTTAATCCTTGTATCACCATTGGTTGAAATGATGCGTACCCGACGATCTCATAGATTAGGGAAAGCCAATATGGGTTGAAATGATACACACCCGAGCGATTTTATTGGTTTGGAAATTTTGATTCGGGATACGGATTGAAATGATATATACCTAAAATTTAACTAATTTGGATTGAAATGGTACATACCCAATCACTTGACCATAGGGTAGAAAATTATATACGAACACCGTTATTTGGTTTTAAATTATTTTATAAATGATAAAGTATGTTTGATTTATAAATTTGATTTTTAAATTTAATTTAATTGTTTCATTAAAGAATTTATATTTGGAAAAATAATTTATTTTATAGGTTTTAAAGTTTCAAATATAAAGTTAATATATGGTTTAAAAGTAAATTTAAGATTTTACTTACAATTTTATTTAGTTTTAAAAAAATATTTTAAATATTTTAAAATTTTAGTTTAATAAAATTAAAATTTAATTTAGGATAATATAGTTATATATATATATATATTAAATTTAATTTGATATAATTAATATAGTTTTGATTTAGGATAATAAATATAAACTTTTTAACTTTAATAGATAAAGATTTTTGTAAAAGATTTTAGAATTTTGAAAAAGGTTATGTAAGGAATTTATAACAGTTTTGTAAGAGTTTTTATAATGGGTTTTGTAAAATATTTTTATTTATAGAGGAGTTATAAAGGTTTTAAAGGATTTTATATAGGGTTTTACAAAAGAACTTGTATAAAGGGATTTGGAAGCGTTTTAAAGGAATTTGCGTAGAAGTTTATGAAAAAGGGAAGAGTTGAAATTGTTTTCGAATTTATAAATAGCTTTATAAATGGTTCTTAACCATACAAATAGTTTATAAATAGTTTAAGTAAGATTATAAATTATTTTCGAAATTGATTGAAAGAAATCTTCCTCAGTATTTATAAATATACTTATGCTTTTGGAATAAGTATATGGATATCTTGATATGAAGGTATAAACTGTTTTCTGGATTTATTATTATAATTGTTTTATAAAATGGCCGCAGTGTGAAAAATATAACGATTGGATGTTAAAAGGACATGGGTCAGATATTGTCATACTCTCTGCCAATTCTGAAATCACTTTAACAACAGTGTACGTGGTGGAGAATCCAGAATGAAGTAGGATGGTTTGGCGAATGCTACTGGTATGAGGTAAGAACACAGCCCTGACCTTCGGGTCAGCTTCATATGACAAAAATCAAGAGCCATAACCAGGCCAAGAGAGGTTGCTCCTTCGGTCAGACATGCTTCTTCAATACCATATCTGTTACTTTGTGATTGATTGGTGGTCGCACTCGATTTGAGTATGGGAGTGTTGTTTGAGGTGGGCGGTAGCTGCGGCTATGTGTTAACACCATCCTAGTTCGGCAATCCAGTAGAAACCTACAATAGGTATAGCCTCGTGTGCCCTGTCATATGCCTTATCGAGCGCACAATGATTTTGGTTTCTGTCATACTTATAGAGGGTTTCTTGATAGCCAACCAGTTTGGTGAAGTTTACATTACTGCATAGACTATGACATTTATAAAAATTTGTCAGGGGGAATATGGTCAACGCCTTACGCTATTTTAATATTTATACCTCACTGATAGACACTACATATACAGCATATATTACTATATATAGATAGTTTGACGAATCATTAGGAGATAGAAAATCCCAAAACATCTCTATAGTTATTGCACGGACGTTATATGTAAGGACCCGCTATTTTGGACCATTCAAATCGACAATAAAACCAAACATGTCGGACTTGAATAATTCAAAACAGTATATTGTAATATAATTTGAAGCAAATAAAACCAATAATAGAATCAGAGACACAGATAAATCAGAATAACTTGCAGTGGAAATAAAGATAACCATAGTAGTTCATGAAGCTACTATAACACAGAGTCACAAAACAAGTACAAAATACCAGACTCTGAAAGGTAAATACAATAGGAATCCCAACATATATGTCCACTAATGCATAAGCTGAATAGAAATACTGAATAGAAATAGATGACAACTAGATAGATAGATAGATAATCTCCAACAAATCCTCTAGCTCCAGAAGATGAAATCCAAAACTGATACTAAGGATGACCCGAGCGTAAAGCAAAAACCCAAAACACTCGAGTCAGGACATACATACTTATAAAATGTAAACCAACTCAAGTGAACTTTAATAGAAATGCACAAGTGACTTAAAGGATGCTTGGGACCGCCCATCCTTTGAGGATCCGTTAAACTATCTAATATGTAGTAATATACGCTATTATAATAATGTCTAAAGTAAAGTATAATATATTTTAAAAACAGCATTTAGGCGTTACCCATATCCCCCTTAACACATTTTATAGTGCCAATAGTCTATACAGTACCGTAGTCCCTCCTGATCGGGAAGCCACCGGAGGATGCTCCACAGGTACGATACAAATCAAATTCGTAGTAAAGCACGCTAGGGTAGGTGACACGGCACAACTAGGAAATGCCAAGGTAGATATACCAATTACGCATCCGGACTGGTGGTAACGCATAACAGCCACTATCGCCCACCTCGAGCCACACTCCCAAAAAACAAAGGTGTGCACCATATCAATCACAAAGTAATAGAATGACATACGAAGAAGTGTGTCTGATAAGAGGAGAAACCTTATTGGCCCACAATCGCTCCTGTTTTAGCCACCTTATGCCAACTCACGGAAGTCGGTCCACGTATATACATTAATAGAACGCCTCCACCATCCTACTTCATTTTGAAATCTCCACCGTGTACACAGTTGTTAAAGTGGTTTTCGGAGTTGGCAGAGATTATGACAACTTCCCATTCCGGTCTCTTTAACAACCAAACGTTATTACAACCCATGGTTCTTTATTTCAAATGGTTTACATTTCAAAACAAATATTTCCATTTCAAAACCATTTAAACAAATACTATTGCTCTTCCAAAATAATATCCATTTCAATATGGTAATATTTCCAAATCCATATATATATATATAGTTATAACACTTAAAAATGTAATTATATAGAAATCAAAACATTTTCAAGCCATACATTTTTTATAGCACTTTAAAATGTAATAAGTTAGAAACTATAACACTTTGAAAATGTTATTCCTAAATAATAGAAAGTTGGAAAACATTACAATTTAGATATAGTAGCATTTTCAATACATAACCTAAAGTAACATAACATTTTTAAACATAACTAATATAACATAGCATTTTGGAAATGCTACCAATTCTACTATAACCTTTTTAAACATCATATCTTCAATTTAAATCATAGTTACTTATTATACAAAACATATCTATTTTATAAAGTAAAATCTATCACTATTACAAGGTTAGATTTAAAACTCCATATTAAATCAAGTTTAATTATTAAGTTATTTATCATAGATAAAATCTTTAATTTAGTTTTAAACTAATTATTTACTTATAAAATTTAACTTAATAGAAACCAATATATCATTATATTTTAAAATCATTAAATTAAATTTTAAGTTAAAATTTCATATATTTAAAGATTCAAAATACTTAATAATTTTTAGAAAACTATTATTTAAAAACTTAACCATGGGTCTGTATAATATTTTCTAACCTAGGTCAAGTGATATGGATATGTATCATTTCAATTCATAATTTATAAAATTTCGGTTTCTATCATTTCAAACCCGCAATCCCAAGTCAAATAAAATAAAAACCGCTTGAGCCTATCATTTCAGCTTATAACGATTTTTCCATATTCTAAAGTCCATTCGGGTATGTATCATTTCAACCCATAGTGATTCTATACTAATAGGAACTTGAAGTGTGAGAAGCAGAAAATAAAATAAACAGTATAGCATATCATATGAGGTGATGTAACAAATATATAATCAGGTTATAACATCATGAAATATCATATCACAGGCATGTATGAATTAATATCAACATAGCATATCACTACTACAATTCACATGTTATTGTTTCACAATTATATAAGTACGAAATGTCGAGAGTGATAACTCACCTTCTAAAGCTAGAGATGACAATTCGAGACACACAACCAAACTCCAAAAAGCACGACAAAGCACGAATTAGATTTGAGTGGATGAAGAGCCAAGATTCAAGTCTTGTAAACAAACAAATATGAACATACATAAGTATACATTATACAAAAGATTATCAATCAAAACAACACATAAGTATGAATCAAAATGAAGTAAAGATTGGCTTAACCAAACAAGTGGGCTCGGCCACCATGCAAGCAGACTAGCCATCATCAAAACATGGCTTGGCCATGTTGGTTTTAAAGCATACACGCTCGGCCATGGCAAGCAAAAAGGCACGGCTAGGGTATGAATGGATGTGAACGGCTATGGTAGGTGAAGGGGTGGCATAGAAAAGGTCATGAGAAGGCAAAAGGACAAGGAGATACAACTTTGGGTTCGACCCTAGGCTAACATGGCTAGGCATATGGTTCATGGTTTGGATCAGGTCATGGCACATCTGAAATGGTATGGATATATTCAAGGCAAGGCATGGAAAAGAGGAGTTGGTGATGGAATATGTGGTGGCTGAGGCTAAGGGAAGAAAGTGGTGATCATATAGGCTCGGTTAGGGTTTGCAAGGCATTTAGGTGATGGGTTTTTGTTCTATGGTGGTCACGGCCATGGTAGGGATGGTGAAGAGATGGTTGTGGCTGATCATAGGTGGTGGTGATAAGGAGTTGTGGTCGGCTAAAGGAAGAAGCATGGCCGAACCTTGCTTGAGAAACAAAAGAAAAGGAAAAATAGAAAAGAGGAAGAAAGAAGAATAACTAACTGTAAAATTGTTTTTGTCAGGAAATGAAATGAGAAGAGAGGTGAGAAAGAAATGACTTGTACGACTAAGTAATAGAAAAGGAACGGCTAGGAATTAGAAAAGGCATCACTTCATATTCAAGAAAAGAAACTTATGTCTTTTAGAATTTCCTAAGCCCATTAGCCAAGCCCAATATCCAAACAAGCTCAACAACCCAATAGAAAAAAAACAAAGTCCAAGCCAAAATAAAAATTGAAAATAACATAGAAAAATAGAGAATAGAAATATAAAAATATTTACGTGTGAAACGCTGAATTTAATCAGATTTAAAAAGTATAAAACAGAATTTGACGAAATGAAAAGCAGAACGAATATCAGAATCAAATTCAACTTCAAAGAAAAAGATTGGAAATTTAAAATTCAAATTTAAAATTTTCAACTGAAAGTCAAAGTTTGACCAAAGTTGACCAAAATATAAAATTTTCAGAAAATCTTTATTTTATGTTATTTTGAAAAATAATTATAAACAAAATCCAAAAATTCAATGGAAAATTCCAAAATTCTAATTTTTAAATGATTTTAAACTAATGTTTCATATAAATTTAATTTAGAAATATTTGTAAAATTATGGGTTGTTACACTCTCCACCACTCGAAACTTTTCTTCCTTTTGATACAAACAATTCCGCATTCGAAGCACGCATGCTCTCCTCCGTCTTCCGGGTACAATCCCGATCATTCGTACTCCACTGCACTTTGACCAGGTTGATAGATTTACTTCTCAGCTGCTTCGTACCTCTATCGGTAATACGAAGTGGCTTCCTCTCGACGGTGATATTGAGCTCAACATCCAAACTCTCGAGAGCAGAAGGCTGGACAATCAAATATGGATCATGCAGATATCGACGAAGATGCGAAACATTGAATACGTTATGCACTCCAGAAAATTTCTCAGGCAAATCCAGACGACAAGCTAAAGGTCCAATCCTCTCAGAGATACGGAAAGGACCAACAAATCTAGGAGCAAGCTTCCCTCTTTGACCAAACCGAATCACATTCCTTAAGGGAGAGACCTTAAGGAAAACCAGATCACCAACAGAAAACTCCAAACTCCTCCTAGCCGATCAGCATACTTCTTCTGCCTATCCTGAGCACTCCTCATCTTCCTCTTAATCTCCTCAACCTTCTCAAAAGCCTCCAAAATCATATCAGGACCAAGAACCAAACGATTACCTGATTTAATCTAGCAAGATGGAGATTTGCAAGGTCGTCTGTAAAGAGCAGCAAATGGAGACATTGTGATACTAGCCTGAATTCAAAGACGAAATGAGATAGATAAAAGATTAAGATAAGATTAAAATAGAAGAGTAAAATTATACTTGATAACTGTTGTTATAGGTGAACAACCAGATGGAGATGATCTTCCCAAGATCTTCCATAATCAAGAACACAAGCACGAAGAAGATCCTCAAGAATCTGATTCACTCTTTCCGTTTGACTGTCGGTTTGCGGATGGTAAGCAGTGCTCAGATTCAGATGAGTACCTAAAGATTCCTGAAAAGCTTTCCAAAACTGACTGGTAAAGATAGGATCTCTATCACAAACAATACTGATAGGAACATCATGGAGACAAACAGTCTCCCTCATATAGATCTCAGACAAACTAGAAGCAGAATGGGTAGACTTGACCGGAATGAAATGAGCTGACTTGGTCAATCTATCCACAATAACCCAAATACTCTCATTACCCCTCCTAGTCCTCGGTAATCCATCAATAAAATCCATAGAAACCTGTTCCCATTTCCAATTGGGAACCTCAAGAGGCTGCAATAAACCACGGGTTTTCTGATGATTGGCCTTGACTTGCTGACAAGTCACACACCTACTAACAAAGATAGAGATATCACACCTCATACCTCTCTACCAATAAAGCTTCTTCATATCATGATACATCTTCGTCACACCAATATGAATAGAAAGTCTGGATCGATGGTGTTCCCGAAGTAACTCTTGCCTCAATCCATCAACATTCGGGACACAAATCCGATTATTAATCCTCAAAACCCCTCTATCATCGATCTGAGCTCCACTACCTTTAGGACTACTACCGCCAACCCTACTAGAACACTCTTCTTCATAAGCCTAAGCATCTCATCCTCATCCTGCTTAGCAATAATACGATCCAAAAGAGGAGAAGAAGAAACAACAAGCTGACACAACATGGCCTTCTTCCGACTCAAAGCATCGGCCACAACATTAGCTTTCTCAGGGGTATAGCTGATGTTGAGGTCATAAGAAGCAAGAAACTCAAGCCACTGAACGTAACGCCGATTCAATTCTTTCTGGGTGAAGATATACCTCAAAGACCGATGATCAGTAAAGAGCTCAAGCTTAGCACCCAAAGGATGATATCTCCAAAGCTTCAAAGCAAAAACTACAGCAAGTAATTCCAAATCATGAGCTGCATAATTGGCTTCATGGGTCTTCAACTGGCGACTGACATAAGCAATGACCTTCCCATCTTGCATCGGAATAGCTCCCAAACCCTCACGACTGGCATTGGTGTATACCGTTAATCCCTCATTTCCATTTGGAACGGTAAGCACTGGTGCGGAAGTAAGCTTACACTTTAACTCATTGAAAGAAACTTTACACTTATCATTCCATATAAACTTAGTATTCTTACGAGTTAAAGCAGTGAAAGGTACAGAAATCCGAGCAAAATTCTCAATGAATCTTCGATAATAACCGGTAAGGCCCAAAAAACTACGGATATCTGATGGAGTCCTAGGAGTTTTCCAATCCTGCAACAGAATAGGGAGAAATAAGAACCATAGAAAAGATAGAACGATCAAATTACATAAAGAGAAGAAAACAAAGACTTACATTGATCGCAGCGATCTTGACTGGATCAACAGAAACTCCATTACTAGAAAAAATATGCCTGAGAAATCGGACTTCATCCCTCCAGAAATGGCATTTAGAGAACTTAGCCTTCAACTGATGATTCCTAAGAGTCTCCAGAACACATTTCAAATGCGACTCATGCTCATCCCTTGACTTAGAAAGACAAGGATATCATCAACAAAGACTAGAACAAACTTATTAAGCACATCACAAAAAACACGATTCATCAAATCAACGAAGAAAGCTGGGGCATTAGTCAAATAAAAATGCATAACTAACCATTCATAAAAACCATTCTCGGTACAGAAAGCAGTCTTGGGAATACTTTCCTCAGCAACTCTGAGCTGGTGAAAACCTGTTGCAAGATCAAGCTGAGAGAAAACTGTAGCTCCATGAAGCTGGTCGAACATATCATTGATGCGAGGCATAGGATATCTATTCCTCGTAGTGAGCTTGTTCAGCTCCCTATAATCAACACACATCCTCAAAGAACCATCGGACTTATTGACGAAAACCACCGCTGCTCCCCATTCGGAATGGCTAGGTCTGATCAGACCCTTGGAGAACAAGTCCCCAATTTGCTTCCTCAACTCAACCTTCTCACTGGGTGCCATTCTTCTAGGAGGTAGAACTACAGGTCGAGCTCTAAGAACAAGATCAATACAAAAATCAATTTTCCGCTTAGAAGGTAAAAAAGTGACTTCACCAAATACATCGGGATATAGTTTGACCACAGGAGTCAAATGAATATCACCAGGAAGAAGAATCAAGAGAATAAATAAAACTGCCAACAAAATCCTGAGGTAAGAGGCACTGAATCACCAAAGAATTACCAAAATCATCCATAAGAGAAACGGTTGGGGTTTTACAAGAGATAACGGCTTCATGCCTCTTCAACCAATCACCTCCATGCAACAAATCAAAAGCATCAAAACCCAGAACATAAAAATCACCACTGAAGCGGTGATCAAAATAGAGGAGTTTCACTTGATTGCAAATCCTACTAAGGTTAGCGGGACCACCACTAGGATTTTTAACACACAAAGGTTCAGAAGGAAACTCAGGAGAAAGAAGATGCTCGAAATTATCACAAAGATCCACAGAAATAAAATTATGGGAAGCTCCAGTATCAAATAGAACACGAACTTATCATTTCAACCCATAGTGCTTCTATACTAACAGGGAACTTGCAGTGTGAGAAGCAGAAAAATAAAATAAACAGTATAGCATATTATATCAGGTGATGTAACAAATATATAATCAGGTTATAACATCATGAAATATCATATCACATGCATGTATGAATTAATATCAACGTAGCATATCACTACTACAATTCACATGTTATTGTTTCACAATTATATAAGTACGAAATGTCGAGAGTGATAACTCACCTTCTAAAGCTAGAGGTGACAATTCGAGAGACACAACCAAACTCCAAAAGGCACGATAAAGCACGAACTAGATTTGAGTGGATGAAGTGCCAATATTCAAGTCTTGTAAGCAAAAAAATATGAACATACATAAGTATACATTATACAAAAGATTATCAATCAAAACAGCGCATAAGTATGAATCAACATGGAGTAAAGATTGGCTTAACCAAACAAGTGGGATCGGCTACCATGCAAGTAAACTAGCCATCATCAAAACATGGCTCGGCCATGTTGGTTTTGAAGCATATATGCTCGGCCATGGAAAGCAAAAAGGCATGGCTAAGGTATGAATGGACGTGAACGGCTATGGTAGGTGAAGGGGTGGCATGGCAAAGGTCATGAGAAGGCAAAAGGACAAGGAGATGCAACTTTGGGTTCGACCCTAGGCTAACATGGGTCGGCCTATGGTTCATGGTTTGGATTAGGTCATGGCACATCTGAAATGGTATGGCTATGGTCACGGCAAGGCAAGGAAGGGAGGAGTTGGCGATGGAATAGGTGGTGGCCGAGGCTAAGGGAAGAAAGTGGTGATCATATAGGCTCGGTTAGGGTTTGCAAGACATTTAGGTGATGGGTTTTTGATCTATGGTGGTCACGGCCTGGGTAGAGATGGTGATGAGATGGCGGTGGCCGATCATAGGTGGTGGTGATAAAGTGTTGTGGTCGGCTAAAGGAAGAATCATGGCCGAACTTTGCTTGAGAAACAAAAGAAAAAGAAAATAGAAAAGAGGAAGAAAGGAGAATAATTTACTGTAAAATTGTTTTGGTCAAGAAATGAAATGAGAAGAGAGGTGAGAAAGAAATGATATGTACGGCTAAGCAATAGAAAAGGAATGGCTAGGAATTAGAAAAGGCATCACTTCATATGCAAGAAAAGAAACTTATGTCTTTTAGAATTTCCTAATCCCATTAGCAAATCCCAATATCCAAACAAGCTCAACAACCCAATAGAAAAAAGAAGAAAAAAATCAAAGTCCAAACCAAAATAAAAATAGAAAATAACATAGAAAAATAGAGAATAGAAATATAAAAATATTTACGTGTGAAACGCTGAATTTAATCAGATTTAAAAAGTATAAAACATAATTTGACAAAACGAAAAGCAGAAAGAATATCAGAATCAAATTCAGCTTCAAAGAAAAAGATTGAAAATTTTAAATTCAAATTTGAAAATTTCAACTAAAAGTCAAAGTTTAACCAAAGTTGACCAAAATACAAAATTTTCAGAAAATCTTTATTTTATTTTATTTGAAAAAATAATTATAAACAAAATCCAAAAATACATTGGAAAATTCCAAAATTTCAATTTTTAAATGATTTAAAACCAATGTTTCAAATAAATTTAACTTAAAAATACTTGCAAAATTATGGGTTGTTACATTATACACTGGATAGAAGATGTAAAATCCTGTAAACATCTCTAAAGCCATTACACTCATATTTGCTTATTGCTGATTTTACTTACAGAAGATCTGTTAGTTCTGACTCAAATATTTAGTCTTTTCATTATGCTCAGGTCAACCAGAGCTTGTCAGTGTTGAAGATTT
Organism: Allium cepa; assembly: GCA_030765085.1. Lineage (NCBI taxonomy): Eukaryota > Viridiplantae > Streptophyta > Magnoliopsida > Asparagales > Amaryllidaceae > Allium > Allium cepa. The sequence continues at coordinate 1,053,682,933 of CM060941.1, forward strand.
TATATTTTCAGTATTTAGTCAATCATGTTGTTCTGCTGCATTATCCTATTATACATGTTGTATATATAATTACGACTGTGTTGTAAAAGTGTAATCAAATGTTATTTGTAAAATGGCTTCATAAACTGTTTATTTGATTATTATATTTTGTCATTCCGCTATGAGATTTTGTATTTTGTTTTTTTCCTTCTTTTTCTCTTATTTCTTATTTACCCCGTTAACAATCCTCCCTTTTGAATGGTTTGGATTGACATGTGTGGTTTATTGTCGATTTAAACCATCCAAAAAGGTGGATCGTCATAGTTGGTATCAGAGCTTTGGTTTAGCATAACCTTAGCTTTATGGGATTGACTCATTAGAGCTAGGGTTATTAATATGCTAGAATGAGTTTGAAAGTGTATATATGAGAGAGCATATTTGCTAGTGATAAAAAAATATTTTGTATCGTGTTAATTTGTTTCGTTGAGTTGTTATGAATTCTAATCGATACATAGGACGTTATGGCATAGATAGGGATTTCTAAACACTTAACAGGGCAGACGACACAATATTGTTTTTGAAATTTAGGTAAATGAAATAATTTCACCTAGTATTATATTTTGTATATAAAAGAATAATTTTTATAAATAGATATAGTTGTATGTGATATGTTTGTTTGTTAGGAAGTGAAATTTTATAAATATTGATTGCAAAATAGGATATACAGATAAAGTAAATATTAATTGAAAATTCGAGAACTTAAGTCCCGGAGTTTTGAAATTGGTTTTCAAAGATTTTGGAATATAATACTATTAATATTTGGAAGTATTTTCGGATATAAATGTTTTCAATGTGATTTGAAAGAAATATTTTAAAGAATTTTAAAAAGGAATAAGTTCCGTTCTCCCCTCTTCTGTCGTTGAAAAATAATTTCGGTGATGATCGCGACATCATCGATGTTCATTGAGTTTCAAAGTGGAAAGACCACTGTGGTAGCTTTGCTACACATTTGTTTTGATAAACAAATTTTATTTTTATTTTCTAAGTATGGTTTGAGATATATAAAAGACATGGGTATATATATTATTTCAAAATGATTTGAAATGAACTGATATTTAGTTCTCAAGTTTCTATTCAATTAATGATTTTCAGTGGTAGAAATAAAGTGAAAATTCAATAGTTGGAAAATTCTAAAATGAAAAATAAGAAATTAGAAGCTAAGTTATTAATGAAACTGTAAAGAAATTAGAGATTGTTACTTGTAAATTAAAGAGTAATGAAATTAAGAAATGTAAACTATTGAACATTTTTTTAATTAAAATGGATAAGAAAAATTTGTATAACATTCAGTTACATTCTTGAAACATGTACAAAACTTACCAGAAATGTTTAATAGTTGAAATGTTAATATGAATATGTAATAGAATTTTATACAAGTAAACTAAGTAATGGAGTTATGCCTACAAATAAGAATTATGACGTACAAGAAATATTTTAAACATAAGTTAATATTTTGAAATGCTAGTAATTAAATTAAATAGTAAAAAGTGAATACTGTTTAAGTAAATGATTATAAACTCAAGAAAATGACTAAAATGATTCATAGATGAATATTAATATTAAAATAGAAATCAAGGTTATAAGTAAATAATAAATGTGGATTAACTACAATGAAATGTATGTAATACTTTAATAATGGATTCAATGACGATTTTAAATATTGAATGGAAAATTTTATGCAAGTAAATGTATGAATGAGAAATGAAGTAAATAAAAGTCAAATAATGTGAAAAGAAACCAATCAAATAAACTTAAATAATATTTAAAATCTTTTGTGTTTGGCTTATGTGATGTTTGAGGAATGATACTTTAGATTGTTTAAGGTTATATGAATAATCTATTAAGAAATTGCCTGAGGGCTGTTGAACATAAGATACACTTGGTATTTTATCTATCGCTCCTGGACTATAAAAAGTTTTTGAACCTGGACAAACTATTAGTTTTGGTTGCTTTAAATAGTTGATGGATTCTTGGATTGCATATAATGGTTGTACCGTTTTATTTGCATATGACTATTGTTATGTTGTGTTTTTGTATTATTAATTGGAACAACTAATATATTGTCTTTTTACATAATTTTAACTCTTTTGGATTATATAAATGAAATACAGATTTATGGAAGCAATAACTACTACTTTTACTTTCATAAATAAAGTTGATTGCCCGACAAATATGTACGTTTTTAGATTACGGTTTTGTAACGATATTTTATTGTTTTTCTCATGGTTTGGGATGTTTATTATTGAAATAAGATATATATATATATATATATTGAAATTATTGATATTATTATTTTTCGGCACCTAACCGTGCAGAGGAGACCCTGCCGAAATTTTTCATGAAAATTTAGGGCTTAGAAATTTTTTGTGAAAATTGAGTTATTTTCAAAATTTTGTTAAACTTAAATATGGAAATTAATTATTTACAAATTGGTTATTTTGAATAAAATTATATCAAATTTCTTAATTCCTCCTTGTTCCTTTTTGGGGACGAAACGTTTTGTGTGGGGAAGAGTGTAACGACCCCTATTTTCGAGAATTAAAATTATTAAATTTAATAAGATTTTGAAATTTAATATTGTGATAAATTAAAATTTATGATTTATTAATGAGAAAAATAATTAGAATATGATTTAATAATGTTGTTCGAATATTGTTGACAACTATTTTAATGTAATTTCAACCAGTTGAAATAATTGTAAAGTTAATTTGGTTAACTTTGTAAATAAGGAATAAAATAATTGTTGGAATTAATGTAATTAAATATTGCAATTAATATAGGTTACGATGATAACTATGGAATATAAATGTATTAAAATGTAAACTAATGTTAATTATATTCATAAGGTAATAGTTGATTCAATAATAAGAGTGTAAATCGAAATAAAAAAAATTTGATTGAAATTAAAATATAATTAATAGGGGTTTTATTACACTTGTAATTGACACTGAAATCAGTGTAATATTTAAATACTAAATTTAACATGGAAAAATGTATTGTAAAAGATTATTAATTTTATGTAATTAAGAATGATGAGATTGTTAACTTTTAAAGTTGAATTTAAAAGGTGATTAAATCAATTTAATAATAATTTATTTAATTAACATGCAAAATTAGCCATTTTGGCTACTATCTCGGATTGTGACGAAACATGTTTCATCGGATTCGTAACAGTGAATTATTGTAGGATTTCATGTTTAATAGTGATCAGATTTATCATTTGATCGTGCGAGCTCGAAACGTGTAGAAATCGATCAAAAGAATTAAAAGAATATAATTTGATCTTGAAAGTTAACTTCTATATACAATGGAATTACGGTTTGAAACTAGTTCCATTGAGTTTAAAAATATTAAAAACCTATACTTTGATATATTGGATGACCTACTTTTGTTTCAAAAACGAAACGGGTTTATGGGGTCGTTGTTATCGTTTCAACCCAATTCGATATGTATTCGTTCTTATCCATCTATCTATATAAATAGATACTTTCTAATAACTTAACAGCTTTCTAATTTCATTTGTTGTACATGTAAATTTTTGCTCCTTCCTTCCTTCCAAATGGCAAAAGCCTTAATTGAATTTCAATTAAAAACCCTAACTTCAATTACAAATCAAAATCGAAAATTCAAACTTCTCAAACTATATCAAATTATATATCATTGGAAAGCACTCACGAACGTAATCTATTATGCGGTTCATTTTTCGATTGGAGGCTTCATTTGGCCAGAAATAGGCAAAATTCTCTCGGTCGTCCATTCTAGGTTTCCGATTTCAATGGTGGATCTTCATCGATATGATGATTAGAGGCCACGGTTGACAAAGGGAAGCAAGGCAAGTGCAACGGCATGGTGATTTGTCTCGGAGAAGTCGAATTTCGCCTGATTTTGCGTTTGAACATGGGCATCGACGCTGGCCTTTCACGATGGCTGAGATGGTTGCGAGCTCAAGGGGCAGTTGGAGGTGACTAAGGCGGCGGCGGTGGCCGACCGTGGTGTAGGGGCTCATGGAGGTTGTGTCGGGGTCACGAAGGTTGGCAGCCGTGGGTTTGGTTGCTGTCCGTGTTCGATAATCTAGGGTTTCATGGTATAGGTAATTACGTTAATGCCCTTACTTTAATTTAATTTAAATTTCAAATCTTCTAACAAACACAACTTTTGCATATGAGCTCAGATCTAGAGGTGGTTTCTTCCACTGTGATCATATCAAAATTTCGGACAATCTGAACATGTTTGGTTGGATTCTGATACTGTTGGAATTTTGGGCTTTATTTAGATTTTAAATCGAGGATAAATCAAAGGTGAGTGATTTAACCCACTCAAGATACTAAACCTTCTTATGTTAGTTGAATTAAATTTATGATGTGATAAGAATATTATTGGTTGCTGGTTGGTAGTTTAATTTAAAATTTTAATTGAAATGAATTTTATTAAATTAAATTGACATTTAAATTAATGTTGAATTTAAACTATTAGTTAAATACCTGATAATGATAACCAGTTAATTGTTGTGATTTATTGGCTGATATAGATGTTGATTGTGATGGATATTTATTTGGTGACATTTTGGATGATTGGATGTTTATATCCCTGTTATCACTATGGGTTGAAATGGTACAGACCGAATGATCTTACAGATTAGGGAAAATTGTATTGGGTTGAAATGATACATACCCGAGTGATTTTATTAATTTGGAAATATTGATTCGAAATAAGAGTTGAAATGATATATACCAGGAAATTTAACTAATTTGGGTTAAAATGATACATACCCAATCACTTGACCATAGGGTAGAAATTCATATACGGACACCGTTCGTCGGTTTTAAATTATTTTCTAAACGGTCAAGTATGTTTAATTTTTAAATCTGATTTTTAAATTTATTTAATGATTTCATTTAAAAAATTACTTTTGGAAAAAATAATTTATTTTATATGTTTTAAAGTTTTAATTTTTAAGTTAAGATATGGTTTAAAAGTAAATTTAAGATTTTACTTAGAATTTATTTAGTTTTAGAAATATATTTTAAATAGTTTAAAATTTTATTTAATAAAATATCTAATATAGTTTTAATATACATATATATAATAAATTTAATTTAATATAATAAATATAGTTTCGATTTAAGATAATAAATATAGACTTTTATAATAACTTTAATAGATAAAGATTTTTGTAAAAGATTTTAGAATTTTGAAAAAGGTTATGTAAGAAATTTATAAAAGTTTTGTAAGAGACTTTATAATGGATTTTGCAAAAGGATTTTATAAAATATTTTTATAAAATATTTTTATCTGTAAAGGAGTTATAAAAGTTTTAAAGGATTTTATAAAAGAATTTGTATAAAGGGATTTAGAAGCGTTTTAAAGGAATTTGCGTAGAAATTTATGAAAAAGGGAAGAGTTGTAAACTGTTTTGGCATTTATAAATTGTTTTATAAATGGTTCTAAAGCATATAATCAGTTTATAAATTGTCTAAGCAAGGTTATAAATTATTTTCGAAATTGATTGAAAAAAAACTTCCTTTGTACTTATGAATATATACTTTTGGAATAATATATGGATATCTTGATATGAAGATATAAACTGTTTTCTGGATTTATTGTTATGATTGTTTTATAAAATGACCACGGTATAAAAAATATAATGATTGGTTGTTAAAGTGGTCGGGGTCAGATATTGTCATACTCACTACCAATTCGGAAACCACTTTAACAACTGTGCGCATGGTGGAGAATCCAGAACGAAGTAGGATGGTTCGGCGAACGCTACTGGTATGAGGTAAGAACACAGCCCTGACCTTCAGATCAGCTTGATATGACTAAAATCAGGAGCCATAACCAGGCCAAGTGAGGTCGCTCCTCCGATCGGACACAACTTGATATGACTAAAATCAGGAGCCATAACCAGGCCAAGTAAGGTGGGTGGTAGCTACAGCTATGCGTTACCACCAGCCTGGTTTCGCAATCCGGTAGAATCCTACCGTGGGTATAGCCTCATATGCCCTATCATATTCCTTATCAAACCCACTACGATTTTGATTTGTGTCATACTTATGGAAGGTCTATGATAACCCATCAGTTTGGTGGAGTTTACAGTACTGCATAGACTATGGCATTATAAAAATATGTTAAGGGGGGTATGGGTAATGCCTTAACGTTATTTTAATATTTATACCTCACTGATATGCACTACATATATAGCGTATATTAATACATATATATAGTTTAATGGATCCTTAGGAGATGGAAAATCCTGAAACATCTCTTATGTTATTGCACACACGTTATACACTGTATAGGCGATGTAAAATCCTGTAAACATCTCTGAAGCCATTACTGTCATATTTACTTATTTTTGATTTAACTTACATAAGATATTTTAGTTCCGACTCGAGTTTTTTGTCTTTTCATTACGCTCGGGTCAGCTTGAGCTTTTCAGTATTGAAGACTCTATTTCTGGAAGACGAAGAGGGAGTTTGATATATTATATTATTTGTAATTTTTCCACTGCATCATGTTGTTCCGCTGCATTATGCTATTATACTTGTCGTATGCGTAACTCTGATTGTATTGTAAAATTGTAATCAAATATTATTTGTAAAACAGCTTCATGAATTGTTTATTTGATTGTTATATTTTATCATTCCTCTATGAGATTCTGTATTTTGGTTTTTCTTTTTTCTTATTTACCCCATTAACAATCCCCCTTTGAATGGTTTGGGTTGATAATTCTTTGTTTACTAAGTTTGATAATGCAACTGTCATGTATGCTCTTGTGTATGTAGATGATTTTATTGTGACAGGTAATAACAGTGAAGAGATCGGACAGCTCCTCAGTCAATTGAATAATGAATTCTCATTCAATGAACAGGGTGATCTAAATTTCTTCCTTGGCTTTGAAGTTCAAAGATCAAATTCAAAAAAAAATCTTAAGTCAAAGAAAATATATTTCTTAAATACTTCATAAAACAAAAATGGATCAGGATAATGGTCCGCCCACTCCTATGAGAAGCAATCTTCATCTTTCTAAAGATAAAGGTGCACCAATCCTAAATGCCAAGGAATAATGGAGTACAGTAGGTGGTCTACAGTATGTGACCATTACTAGACCAGAAATTGCATACAGCATAAATAAAGTTAGTCATATGCAAAATCCTTGTGATGATCATTGGAAGGCTGTAAAGAGAATTTTAAGATATTTAAAAGGGACTATAAATCATGGTTTGATTTTAAGAACTCATTCTAGTTTAATTTAATCTGGTTTTGCATATGCTGATTGGGCTACAGATGTTGATGATCGAAGATCAACAAGTGGCTACTGCATCTTCCTAGGTCTAAATCCTGTATTTGATGTTTAAAGAAACAATCTACCATATCAAGGTCAAGCATTGAAGCAGAGTTTAGAAGTGTGGAAAGTTCCACGGTTGAGATATTGTGGATAGAGTCTGTGACGCCCCACCTCTATACCCATGCTAGCCAAGGACACTACGGGGTAATGCCGTCATCTAGCGCGAAGAATAAGGTTGTTAAGGAGCGACCATCTGTGTAATTGCTTTGTGCGAGCACCGATACGTCAGATAGTACAACATGCATCTGGTTTCGGGAGGAAATCCAACATACTGATACAAACTCAAAGCTACTACACAGTGGCTATATGTCACTACAACAAAAAGACCCTACAATAGCGCCCGAAAAACGCTATTAAAGGATATTATAGCGGTTCGATAAACGCTGTATAACGACATGTGATTAAAAACAACCAACATTAGATAACACAAAAAAAGCGCTATAAAAATTGTTAATTTCATAACGCAAATATTGCGCTATGTTATTTATTTTTATAGCGGCAAAATAGGCGTTATTGATTAATATCACAGCGCTATTAGCCCGCTATGAAATTCGTTATTAGCCACAAAATACTTTTTGTTTTTTCTAAGAGCACTAATATTGCGCTATAGAAAGTGTCACAACTCCAATATGCCGCTATAAAAAGTCAGCTACAATAGCGCTTGTACTCTGCTATAATATCTTATTTTATAGCGCTTACTGACCTATCATTCATCATTATTTGTAGCGCTTTTTGTAATACCATAACGCTTTTTATGGTCTGCATCTTTAATACTAACAGATTTGATAGCGGTCATTAGGCACTATTAAATATTATAGCGGTTTTGAAGTGCTATAATTTAATTTCACAATTCAAAAATTTTCGACATCCTAATAGTAAACTGCAGTATTAAATACCAATATCAAAAAGCACAATAATAATCATAAAAGATAATAAATATAGAGATGTAACACATTACATTAAACATATCAAATATTCATACACATAATATCTTCTAGCTTAAACCACATAAATCAAAATGTACTAGCAAATGTTTTAAGCACACCACAAAAAATAATAGCAAAGTTTGACAAAGAAAAGTACATATTTGGTTTTTTGCATTAAAAAGAAGACCGCAACTTTCGCATCCTTCTTCTTTCACACCTGAAAATAAGCAAAAATACTTGTTTTCAAACTGAACGGATATCACACTACAGGTACAGTGCTCTTAGGCTTAAGCCAAGTGCGGTCACGTTACAAAGTTAATGCATATACCGTACAAGCTATCATGTTCATACTTTTTCTGATCTGTACAACAGGGATTTTTAATGTTTGACACATAAACTTAATTCAATGTATAATCAGCTGGCTTGTGAAATCAGTGCAGCCATATCCATTAAAAAATTACTTCCAAATCGGCCTCTCTATGTATAATTAGTTTTATTAAATGTCACTAAACTATAGCCAAACACGATGATAAAAGAAACGTAGAATTTTATCATTTTATTCATTGCATAAACACATAAAAACTAATTTCCATGTGATTACATTAACATCGTATGTGATCTGTTTTACTACAATATTTACTTGATCAACATAATGTGATATTAAGATTTACCTTCAGAGTGTTGAGCTTTCAGAGGCTTCTTTCCCTTTGATAATAGCAAGCATTGCTGCATTAGGATCATCAAATACGCTGTAAAATAACTGGTGAAACTCAGGCCTGCATTAGCATTTACAGCAGCATCTCGTTAAATTTTCTGACCCTAAAAAACTATTTTACAGATGCATATAACTTGCTGAAAAACTTTAATGCACTTACTGATCTTCTTCGCTCATAAGACGGTCCATCTCTTCGAAATTACGAGCTAGTAGCTCTGCACTTGCAGGTGAAAGTGCATGCAGGATAAGCGCTTCTAAAGTTCTTGGAAACTGGTTCTATACTTATCAAAAGGTTCAGCGAATCATTTTAAAAACATAAAATGGATAAATATATAAAATAAAGAAGAAAACTGAGAAATAATACGAACCCCCTTTAATGCATGTGTGTATAAGATATGAAACAACTAATAGAGATGTTTCAACTGATCTTGTTTTGTTAACCACGTAGATCAATGAAGTTCTGCACTTTTAAGTCAACTGAGATTATTACAAGCTACTCAAGATGAATATCATGTTTAAAGCCCAACAAAACATTTCAAATTAGTTTCAATTGGAGACCCTTGATCAGTACTAAGTGTGAAAGCTTCGGTCACTCAACCCCTCAATGTGACACTGCTTCTGAAAATAAAACTGAAGCAAGCCATGTAGGGAACCCACGTCTAAACCCCAAGTCCCACGTAAACAGCAAATTCATAAAATAAGCAATTAGCAATGCAAAATAAAGCCCTTCAAAGAAACTGGGCTTTTGCCCAAATCAAATATTCAACATGAATTAAAAATGCAATGAACTCGATCCAAACTGACATAGTCTCAACTAAAATCATCAACTAATAATAACATACCTCTTCAAATCTGAACAATGATCATCCTTCATCATCTTCAACCCCATCAAAAAGAAATCATGCACGGATAAAATAAAAGGAGGATGAGGATACTAGCCTTAAACATATGGTGTTTGACATTGCTGCTTCAATAGCTTTATTAAGGATAAAAGAAAAGAGTACATCAATCTATGGTAGAAGCCATGGTCTATAGGAGGCATTGTCTGGATGGATAAGCTGGTAAGTACCTATATATCATGAATAAATTTATAAGCCACAACAAAATAATATTAATGCAATCATGAGCATATTTTTCTAGATCAAAAAATAATAATAATACTAAATTAGAAGTCAGATGCAATGAAATTAATGTTCAATACCAAGAATAACTTAATCATTTTCATAGAGATGGAATTGAAATTTTATAGTGGATCTGCATCATGATATTGTATAATATGCCATTTAACATTGTCCGCTCAATACGTAGGTTGTGGCCAATGTACCCTGAATGGGCATAACATAAGTAGTATTACCCAAAAAGATGAGAAAAGGCTATAAAATTGCTAGAGTGATTATTTAATATGTTGCAAACTACTCAAACAAAACCCAGGTCCTCATATAGATGATAGATGAACCTTCCAAAAACAATGACTCTGGTTAAATGTTTCGTAGGAGTATAAATAGTAAATACAATGAACCAAATATTAGAAGACAGACCAGCCTTATTTTAATAAAATGATTTTGTTATATGAAAGAGATGAGCAAAATCTTGTATCTAATAAAAAGTAGACAGAAAATGAGTCGAGTAAACATGTATATCTTACATCTATTTGGCATAATGCCATAGGGCTTAGCCTCATATGTAATGTGATGCAAGGTTACGATCTATAGAATAAAGAGCGAAACTATGGCATTTAAAATTCAATGGAAGATGTTGATTTCATGAACTGCATCTCAACCTTAAATTTATATAAATCTGAATTCACTGGTAACTTTTTCACTTGAAGAGGTGGAAATAACTTCTCTATACGCAGTAAAATTGACATGGTTTTCGTGAACAATCTTTGGGAGAACAAATTTGAAGAATCTAGGATTCATTTTGGTGATCATTCCCTAAGTAGACATACTTCTACTCTAGTTAAATTTAAAGAGTCATGCACAAAGGAAGCACATAATTGCAAGGCGACAGGTAAAATAAAAAATGTTATCAGGGAAAAAAATGCAGAATGCTTTAGGGAAGAAATGTGGATGAAGAAAAGATAGTTTAAAGCAAATCATTATGCACCTTGATATGAATGAAATTGGCATCGATTCATTTGCGACAGCCTCAACAATTAATGTTTTACTGCACCCAAGAGGCTCAAAAAGTAAAAAAAAAGAAGAAAAAAACCAACTTGCCTGTTTAGATCAAGTGCAAGTATTTTTTTTCATGAAAATAATGAAAGCATCCAAGACTAAATAATAACTTCATGCCATAAAAACACAAATGAATTATAAAGCAGAAGTAGTTAAGACGTTAGCTATATCCTTTTTAAGCTCAAACAAGAGAACTCAAAAAAGTATTTAGGTTCTCTTGCATGCAATGTTAAATTCCAAGATTATAATACTGATGAGAAAATTGGTTAAACTTTTACAGTTTCAGTTATGCATGCATGAGTCCAAATAAAGTAAACTAAGAAATGAAAGACATACCAAAATTGTTTCAAGTCCAAGCATAAATAAAATTAAAAATATGAAGCATGGTTGTGAAAAGTATAAATACATTGGATCAGCTTGGAATCACTAAGAATCGCATATCAATAAATTGTCTAAAACATGTATATGAAACACATACAAAATACACAAGTAGGTACAACAATTCTTTTTATATCGAAGGATAATCAATTCTTTTAGACCGAAGAATAATATTAAAAAAGTGGGTAGTGAGCTTACCTCATCTGCAATGTCTGTTTATATGTACACTTTGCAATATATCATCTTGACTTACCCTAAGCTGATTTTGAACTTCTTGATTTTGAGCAGGTTGAGCATTGTTGTTTTGTTCATTTTGTAGGTTGAGCATTGTTATTTTGTTGTGATATATCTGTGTGTAAAGTTCAAATATTGATAGTGACATATATCCTCTTTTTCGAATATCCATGTGTGCACAATCCTTGGTGACTTAGGAGTAAAATTCTGTTTTATGTATTTTTAGAAAAGAAAAGGAAAAAAAAAAAGATGACCACAACTAAATTAAAATAGAAGAAGACATTTCTCAAATAAATTATCACCTTGTTTGTTCATACTTCACAGTCGACATTTATAACAACAATTATAATCAGTCACATGGGATGATACTCTACAATTTTGATTCCGGTTGACATTAGAAAACTAACCACCCGTAAATATTTAAGTATCAATTTCAAAAAATAAAGTAGTTAGGTGGCTAACTAAATAAAGCAAGATCTTACTATAATAAGCTCTTATCCAAAATATAACTTCAATATGACAAACACAAAACATCATTCCAATGGATACACGATCATTATGAGAAAAGAACCTCTACATTCACAAAGATTAACACCATATCATGAATAAATCATCTAACTATAGAACAAGGCCATGGGAAAAGGTTGATGTTCAGCGAAATATATTGTTCTTAGAAACACTTAACATGATCAAACATACTAAGCATCCATTGAAGAAAAATCTATGTTATAACGTCTACAGTGAAAAGACTGACTTTATTGAGTCATAACTTAACTTTAATTTGACATAAGTCGACAAAAGCATATATCAAAATTCCATGATTTGATATTGAAAATGGTTCGTGATCATGGAATTTTATTAAAGATACTTTGTAATATGGCACAAACAAAAAGCCATGACAGTAAAACTGTTTTAATCAAAATATAAGAGATGAAGATAATGAAGTAGCAGCCTCTATATATAATGAATCCACTAAAGATTAATATTTAACCATTAGTCCAGGAAAAATTTATAGCCCAAACATGCAAGATCGGTCAAATTTGCAAAACAAATATAAAAGACATAAATGTGCATAAACATCATTTAGAACTTCAGTATAACTAGAAGTAGCAATTTATTAGCTTACAACAACATTTTATTTTATTTTTCAATTTAGCTTAAGTCTAAAATGAAAAATTAATAATCAATCACGAAACTAGTTTGAATGATGTCACCTATATAGAGAAAGCGACATGTATTTTTATAAAGCTCGTTATGGTAAAGAAGGGGTGAGATGAGGAATAAACAGAGGGAATATTTACAGTATACATTTCCAAAGTAGTGGATAAAGTCTAATGTACATCCGTGTGCATTTCTACAGTAGTGTACATTTATGTATGCTTCTTTCCCTTTTTCTTCTTTTTTTCCTTTGAATTGATGTTATAATGGTTAATTAGTGGATGCTATAATTTGGTGCAGAAGTTACTTACCTCATATTTGGCAAATGGTACCAAATGATTTTATTTTTATACCAAATCATGATTACATACCTCAACTAACACAACCTCAAAGCTAAGACGAATATCTAAATCATACTTTTGCCTAATTGGGTTGCAAATTACATGCCTCAGCTTTAAATTTGTAACATACTCATTCGGTTAAGCAAACACTGGTTTTATTTACTACTAGATTATCTACAAGAAACTATATAATCACAACTTGAACCATCAATAAATAATTCAATAATTTCGGAAAATTGCAGAAGTTACAAAAAATGTAGGGTTTGAAAAAATCATACTGTTTCCCAGCATATTTCTTGATGCATGTTGGTTCGATTTAGGGCTTGTGAAATTGCAGGAGATTTAGACATCCCGATCTAGTAGTTGATTGGGCTTATGTTCGACAACGGTGAGATTCCAATTAGGGGAAAAGAATCCGTCTCCATGTATGGAACCCAAGGCAAGGGAGGGGAGTGGCAGATAAGGTTCCATGAAAGTTGAAGACAAAGACAAAGGAAGAGGAGATGGCGGCGAAAAATAAGGCGGTATTAATTTTTCGAACGAACTTGTAGTGGAAGAGGGAAATAATTTGGAAAAGAAGCGGCCAATGAAATAATTGGGGATCCCGCTTTATGAAAAATGTTACATAACGTATCTATATTCTAAAGTAAAACAAATTAAAAGGAACAATAACGCTATAGCAAAAAGCGCTATCTATTTGCGTTATAGAAATAAACTTTTCTTGTAGTGTGTATTCTTCGAAAACAAATATAGAAATAAAAATAACACAAATCAGTCACAGACATCCATATCACAAAGGCGGAAATAGATATGAATATATAACACATGAAAGTGTACGTTAGAGTAGTGGTCAACAAGATCCACAATATCATAAAATAATAGCTACAAGTGCTAGACAAAAGAATATGGATACATCAACGAGTCTATATCTCAAATGTATACAAAAAAAACTACTAATCTAAGTAGTTAGCCAAAAGTCAGGGTGATAATCCCAGGGGTGAAGTCAAGCAGAAGCACCTCTAACATCTCGGTCTGACCCGAGTATTATTTAATAAGAAAATAATAAACGGATCAGTCTAGCTATAAATATCAGATAAAAATGATATAGAATAAGAGATATGACATAAATGTATGATAACCATAAAGCCATACTGTGATAAGTATGTAATTGAAAATCAACAAGAGATTAATCAATATCACAAGAATCTTCTCAAAGATCAAAAAGAATGTCATACTCTATATTTTTATTCACAAAAAGTTAATGACACACAAATTCACCAATGCACAAATATTAATAAAACTTATCAATGTAGATCACGAAAATTGGTGAAAACACAAATTTCTGAAATCATCAATGGAAATCCAGAAATCACAAAAAGGGGGAGGCCTATCACAAAACGGGAGCATGAAAACTCACCAACACGTTTATCACAAAATGGAACGCTATTCCATGGTTGCTAACCATTAATTTTGAGCCGAAGCTCCACAAAACGGCCCGAAGACCATGGGTCGCTACCCCACCAATTTGAGCCGGAGCTCCACAGAAACAGGGTTTAGTCTCCCTCGTAGACAAAGAGGCATCGCACATTTGCTAGTCTAAACCACAAAAATGATCATCAACGATCATCAAGAAGTGTCAATTATAGTAAGCTAGTAAATATATAAGCTTAGCTTCATGTCCCATAACCACTGGCTTGACTTAAATATTTACGAACAAATTGTAGATCTCCACTAGAAAATTGTCACAAAAGATTCAATCGAACAAGTCCAAGAATTAACCGGCAAAGTAAATGCAAGCGTATCATACCGTTCGATTTACTAAGCCGTTTAATTAGATTTCTCGTACGAGTGAGATAAAGTGACAAATCACAAAAATGATTATAGAAACAATAAATCACAAAAATTCACATACAAAGACGTGAATAAAATCCAAAGAATTGAACTCCAAATTCACCAAAGTGAAAATACCCTTGCGACTTAACAGCCACGACTTACGACTTAACGTAATTCAACACAAGAAATCAGCGGGTCAAGAAATAGCATACGGGAAGGCCAAGCGACTTAAGAGGGAACGACCTAAGCATGGCGCGACCTAACATGGCCGAGCGACTAAAGTAAGAAGGCCGAGCGACCTAGGGAGTTACGACCTATGGCAGGCCGACTCAACTACAAGGCGAGCGACATATAGGTTGCGACCTAAAGAGGTTAGAGGCATATCATGGCCAAGCGACCTAAGGGGGTTAGCGGCATATCATGGCCAAGCGACCTAAGGGGTTGCGACCTAAGGAGCTAGCATCATAATGGCCGAGCGACCTAAGGGGTGCAACGACCTAAGAGACAAGAGTACGTCGAGCGACATAATGTACCGAGCGACCTAACACGAGCGACCTAACACACAGGGACAAACCGAGCGACCTAACGACCTATGGGTTAACACGGCCGACCAACGACCTAACGACCTATAGGGGAGCGACCTAAATGCAGGCCGACCTAATGTGCAGGCCGAGAACCCTATGTGCAGGCCGAACGACCTAAGAGGGAAAGAATAGGCCGAGCGACTTAATGTAGAGCGCGACCTAAGTGAGCGACTTAAGTGAGAAGGTCAATGGCGCGGCTTAAGTGCACGACCTAGCCGAGCGACCAAAGAAATACATATGGCCGAGCGACCAATTGGGCGTGCGACCTAACGACTAAACAAGGCCGAGCAATGACCTAGCACGGCGCGACCTATTGGGGAGCAACCTAATGTGTAGTCTGAGAATCCTTCATGTGCAGGCCGAGCGATCTAGGGGGTTTGAAGTGCAAAAATCACCCAATTTGCAACCGATCAAGCACGGACGCTAGGGGATTATGCCCATAGGCTTCCCGATCCTATTGGCTCCTCGATGCATCACCAAAAATGTGTTCAAACATCAAAGATTAGATTTTTTTAAAGATTTGAACCCAAAACACTAAAAATTAGGATTTTCACCAATTCAATCCAAACCAAAAGCAAATGCACATGAATAAGTGTTAGGAATTCATACCTAACAATCAAAGATAGTTATAGACAAAGATGTGGGATAAAAATCTCACCTTTACACAAAATCAATGAAGAAGAAGCTTGAAATCAAAT
Source organism: Allium cepa (assembly GCA_030765085.1). Classification (NCBI taxonomy): domain Eukaryota; kingdom Viridiplantae; phylum Streptophyta; class Magnoliopsida; order Asparagales; family Amaryllidaceae; genus Allium; species Allium cepa. Next base: position 1,053,699,364 of record CM060941.1, read on the forward strand.
GGAAGAATCAATGGCTTCTCTTTGAATTTGGAGTTAGATGTTGGATTTGCAAATGAACTTGAGTTTGGAGTTTTAATTTTCCATTCCTTCCTCCATTTTTGATGAAGTTGAGTGTTAGGAAATGAAAGTGAAGTTATGAAGGGAAGGGGGTTGAATTTGAATTAATAGTTTAGGCTAATGGGCTAAACCAAACCCAAAGCCCAAAGTGAAAAAGTGGCAAAATTCCATTAACTCCAAACATATCAAAGTTTATACTCAAAAAGATCGAAAACGGTGTTTTGGACCCAATGGAAGTGATTCCAAGTCCCAATTCGACCGTATGCAAAAAGTAACTTTTCGGACTAAAACCCGACTAACGATAAAATATTTAAATAAAATATTAAAATATTAAAATCGTAAAATATGCGGGTTGTTACAGACTCTCCTCCTTAAAGAAATTGCGTCCTCGTAATATTTAAGAAGAAAATATAAGGTAACAACCATGAAAGCATATCAACACAAAAGAAATTTGAAATAAGAAATTCACCTCATGGAGCACGAGAAAGTAAGTCCGGATGTGTTCGCTCGATGAACTCTCTAGATTCCCAAGAGCAATCCTTAGGATTTGAGGGCCATTGGACTTTAACAAGTGGGACATCTTTATTTCGAAGGCGCTTGAGCTCCGAAGCAATAATACGAACAGGACGTTGCTCATAAGTTAAATTAGGTGAAACTTCAATTTCTTCCACAACACCGGGCTCAAGAATAGAATCGGAATCTTGAAGGCATTTCTGTAATTGAGAAACGTGAAACACGTCATGAATAGCAGAAAACTGAGCCGGTAATAAAAGGCGATAAGCCACGGAACCAATACGTTCGGTGATAGGAAATGGCCCAATATATCGAGGCGCTAACTTTCCCGATTGACTGAAACGTACAACACCCTTGATAGGTGAAACACAAATAAACACAAGATCTCCCACAGAAAATTCTAATTTCCTTCTCCGGTTATCGGCATAAGATTTTTGTCTACTCTGGGCTTCTTTCATCCTATGACGAATAAGGTCAATCTTCTCTGTGTAATCACGAATAAAATCCAGACCTAAAACCAGCTTCTCACCGGCCTCAAGCCAACAAGAAGGAGATCGGCATGGCCTTCCATAGAGTGCCTCGAAAGGTGCCATACAATACTAGATTGGAAGCTATTATTATAGGAAAACTCAACAAGAGAAATATGATCTTTCCAACTTCCACCAAAATCAAGAACACATGCACGAAGAAGATCTTCAAGAGTTTAATTCACACGCTCAGTCTGTCCATCGGACTGGGGATGATAAGCGGTGCTAAAATTAAGCTTCGTTCCCAAAGTTTTTGAAGACTCTTCCAAAATCCACTAGTAAACAATGGATCACGATCACTAATAATAGAAGTAGGAACTCCATGCAATTTAACAATTTCTTTGATAAAGAGTTTGGCCAAAAGAGGAACGGTTTGATTGTACCGAACGGGAATAAAATGGGCGGATTTAGTAAGTCTATCAACTATCACCCATAAGCTATCATGACCCGAACGAGAACGGGGAAGGCCGTCTATAAAATCCATGGAAATTTGATCCCACTTTCAAATTGGAATTTCTAATGGTTGCAATAACCCACCAGACCTTCGGTGTTCGGCCTTGACAAGTTGGCAAGTCATGCAACACTCAACAATGTTAGCAACATCAGATTTCATTCCCTCCCAATAATAAAGTCGCTTCATATCCACGTACATTTTACTACTACCGGGATGAATGGTAAATTTAGAACGATGAGAATCTTCTAAAATGTCTTTACGAAGATTACTAATATTTGGCACGATAAGTCTACCAAATTTTCGAATACCGCCACGAGAATAAATATCAAAGTCTTTCAAAGCTTCAATATCAATTTTATCCCTAAAATTTTGGCCAAGAAGAGCTAACTCGGGATCTAGCTTTTGAGCTTCAAGAATGCGGTCTAAAAGAGAAGGATGATCCTCAAGGCTACATAAAACAAGAGATGAACACAATTCGGAAACACGATCTCGAATCTCACAAGTGGATACGACTCCGAGATCATTCCATTTGGATATCATCATAGAAACAACCGCTTGTTTCTTGTGACTAAGTGCGTCCGCAACACGATTTCCCTTTTCGGGAGTATAAAGAATATCAAGATCATAAGCTGCAAGGAATTCGAGCTAAGTTGTTGACGCAAATTAAGTTCCTTTTGGGAAAATAAATACTTCAAAGATTTATGATCAGTGTGAAGAATAAATTTTTCTCCCAAAGGATAATGACGCCAAATGCGAAGGGCAAAAACAATAGCCGCGAGTTCTAAATCATGAGTGGAATATCTAGTCTCGGATGGCTTCAATTGCCTAGAAGCATAAGCAATAACATGTTCTCTTTGCATAAGAACGACACCGAAACCAACGCGACTAGCATCGGTATAAACAACAAAAGCTTGATTCCCCTCGGGAATAACAAGAATAGGAGCATCAGAAAGGAGTTCTTTTAATTTCTGGAAAGAAGGTTCACATTTGTCCGACCAAATATATTTAACTCCCTTCTTGGTCAAACTAGTAAGAGGCATGGAAATTTTTGAAAAATCTTTTATAAAACGACGGTAATAGCCCGCTAACCCGAGAAAACTACGAATCTCCATCACACTCTCCGGTCTCTTCTAATTTTGAACCGCTTCAATCTTTGAAGGATCCACGGAAATTCCGGATACGGAAATAATGCGACTGAGAAACTTCACACGAGATTGCCAAAAGTGGCATTTAGAAAATTTTGCTTTTAATTGATTGCTCCTAAGAGTTTCCAACACGATTCGAAGATTCTTTCATGCTCCTCCTCGGTTTTAGAATACACAAGAATATCATCAATAAAGATGAGAACAAACCGATCGAGGAAGTCTTTGAAAACTCGATTCATAAGGTCAACGAAATAAGCCAGAGCATTCGTTAAACCAAATGGCATAACAAGCCATTCATAAGTTCCATAACGAGTACGGAACGATGTCAAAGGAATGCTATCCTCTGCAATATGAAGCTGATGAAAACCGGAAGCTAAGTATAATCGTGAAAAGACTCTAGCGCCACCAAGTTGATCGAATAGATCATCAATCCGAGGTAAAGGATATTTATTCTTGATAGTAAGATCATTAAGCTTGCGGTAGTCAACAAAAAGCCTAAGTGTACCATCGGATTTCTTCACAAAAATTGCCGAAGCTCCCCAAGGAGAGGAACTTGAGCGAATAAATTGATCCATCTCCAATTCGGATAATTGTTTGCGCATCTCCTCATTTTCTTTATTGGACATACGATAAGGAGGACGAGTAATAGGTTGAGCTCCCGGGATGAGATTAATTCTGAACTCAATTGCTCACTTAGGTGGTAATCCTAAAACGGGCTCAAATATGTCGGAAAATTCACGAACAACATGAATAAGAGAAATAATATCTTCCTCATCATCATTATCGTCATCATGAGGATTTAAAAAATATAAAGATGCAACTAAGCTAGAATCCGAATCTTTAAGGTCAATAGAAATCTGCTTAACAGATTGAGGATGTCGAAGATGAATAGTCCGCTCAGGACATAGGATTTGGGCTTCATAGCGGTTAAGCCAATCCATTTCCAAAATCATTCCAAAGCCTAAGTAGCGCATAACATGCAAATCGGCTCGGAAAGAAAAATCACACAAAATAATCTCGACATCTTTAAACAATAAACTGATTATTGCAGATCCAATAACCGGATTCGCAATTCTCAAAGAAGCCATTAAACACAAAACATCCAAAAAAAAGTATCAACAAGTTCTTTTGATATAAAAGAATGGGACGCACCCATATCAAAAAGAACTCGAATAGGATGATCACGAAATAAAATAATGTCATCAAGGATAGAATGAGAAATACATTTACCATGAGATGTGTTACCAGGGGTTTGAGAAATATTAGCTTTCTCTCCTTCTTGCCTTGAAGTTTGGGACAAGAAGAAAAATAATGATCCGGGCTTTTGCAATAGAGACAAGCACGAGGCTTTGAACACTTGTTCGCATAATGGTCCTTAGAACCACAATTGTAGCATTGCCCACTACTAGAGGTAGAAGTCTTAGTTGCCGGAGAGGCTTGCTCCCCTTTCTTATTGTCAGGATAAGGACCTTTGAACTTATTAGGCCTTTTCTTGTTGTTGAAGTTTGGTTTGGCACCCACCACTTCTACATCACTCTCCTTTTCTGCCTCTTCAAGTCGAAGAGCGATATCAATGAGTTGATCAAAAGAAACTTCTAACTTTAGAAGTAATGGCTTCTTGAGATTTTTATTCAAGCCATAAACAAATCTTTGGTTTTTCTTCAATGGGGTGTTTATGTATTCGACCCCGTATTTAGAAAGTGACTCAGATGATGCGACATAGTCTGTCACGGAAGATTCACCTTGAACAAGGTCTATGAAACGACGAGCTAAAGTCACCTTCTCAGCTTCTGGCACAAATTTTAATTCGAAGCGTTCCCGGAATTTCTCCCAAGTAAGATCCGCTTCATTTATTTCAGAAATCAGAAGCTCATACCAATCTAATGCTCTTTCTTGGAGCATACTAGAGGCTACCTGAACACGGTGAAGATCAACAAGATTCATGCAAGTAAAGATTCGATCGCACGTTCTCAGCCAAGCCTGGACTTCAATAATAGTTTCAGAACCTTTGAATGGCTTCCCACCCAAATTGGTATAATCGTTGCACAAACGTGCAAATCCAGACTTAGGATGAGTAGACTCCGGATTAGATCCGGCTGCTTGAGCATTCCTTACAAGATCAAGGAGCTGCTGGGCAGACATAAATACTCCATCTTGGGGAGTAGCTCTAGATTGACCGGCGCTGGGACGGCCAAGTCTAACCATTTTTCTTAATTAAGAAGGAAGAAGTAAGAAGAAAAAGGTTATTCACAAAATGAATATCAAACAATAATGATTGATAAAATAAGGAATCACAAAAGAAATTAGGATAGAATGGTTCGAAGACCCGAATAAAATCCTAAGCCACGACTCCTAAGATGGACTTAGGACGATGATCCTTGTTAAATTATTCTACATTGTTCCGAAGTTTGGCTCTGATACCAAGCTGTGACGCCCCACCTCTATACCCACGCTAGCCAAGGACACTACATGGTAATGCCGTCAACTAGCGCAGAGAATAAGGCCATTGAGGAGCGACCATCCGTATAATTGCTTTGTGCGAGCACCGATACGTCAAATAGTACAACATGCATCTGGTTTCAGGAGGAAATCCGATATACTGATACAAACTCAAAGCTACTACACAGTGGCTATATGTATTCTTCGGAAACAAATATAGAAATAAAGATAACACAAATCAGTCACAGATATCCATATCACAAAGGCGGAAATAGATATGAATATATAACACATGAAAGTTTACATCAGAGTAGTGGTCAAACAAGATCCACAATATCATAAAAGAATAGCTACAAGTGCTAGACAAAAGAATATGGATACATCAATGAGTCTATATCTCAAATGTATACAACAAAAACTACTAATCTAAATAGTTAGCCAAAAGTCAGGGTGATAATCCCAAGGGTGAAGTCAAACAGAAGCACCTGTAACATATCGGTCTGACCCGAGTATTATTTAATAAGAAAATAATAAACGGATCAGTCTAGCTATAAATATTAGATAAAAATGAAATAGAATAAGAGATATGACATAAATGTATGATAACCATAAAGCCATACTATGATAAGTATGTAATTGAAAATCAATAAGAGGTTAATCAATATCACAAGAATCTTCTCAAAGATCTAAAAGAATGCCATGCTCTATATTTTTATTCACAAAAATTTAATGACACACAAATTCACTAATGCATAAATATTGATAAAACTTATCAATGTAGATCACGAAAATTGGTGAAAATACAAATTCCAGAAATCATTAATGGAAATCCAGAAATCACAAAACGGGGGAGGCCTATCACAAAACGGGAGCATGAAAACTCACCAACACGTGTATCACAAAATGGAACGCTATTCCATGGTTGCTAACCATTAATTTTGAGTCGAAGCTCCACAAAACGGCCCGAAGACCATGGGTCGCTACACCACCAATTTGAGCCGGAGCTCCACAGAAACGGGGTTTAGTCTCCCTCGTAGACAAAGAGACATCGCACATTTGCTAGTCTAAACCACAAAAATGATCATCAAAGATCATCAAGAAGTGTCAGTTACAATATGCTAGTAAATATATAAGCTTAGCTTCATTTCCCATAACCACTGGCTTAACTTAAATATTTACGAACAAATTGTAGTCACCACTAGAAAATTGTCACAAGAGATTCAAATCGAACAAGTCCAAGAATTAACCGGCGAAGTAAATGCAAGCATTTCATACCATTCTATTTACTAAGCCGTTTAATTGGATTTCTCGTACGAGTGAGATAAAGTGACAAATTACAAAAATGATTGTAGAAACAATAAATCACAAAAATTCACATACAAAGATGTGAATAAAATCCAAATAATTCGACTCCAAATTCACCAAAGTGGAAATACCCTTGCGACTTAACAGCCACGACTTACGAATTAACATAAGTCAAAACAAGAAATCAGCGGGTCAAGAAATAGCATACGGGAAGGCTGAGCGACTTAAGAGAGAATGACCTAAGCATGGCACGACCTAACATGGCCGAGCGACTAAAGTAAGAAGGCCGAGCGACCTAGGGGGTTACGACCTATGGCAGGTCGACTCAACTGCAAGGTAAGCGACATATAGGTTGCGACCTAAAGAGGTTAGCGGCATATCATGGCCAAGCGGCCTAAGTGGGTTAGCGGCATATCATAGCCAAGCGACCTAAGGGGGTTGCGACTTGAGGAGCTAGCGGCATAATGGCCGAGCGACCTAAGGGGTGCAACGACCTGAGAGACAAGAGTAGGCCGAGCGACATAATGTACCGAGCGACATAATGTACCGAGCGACCTAACACGAGCGACCTAACACATAGAGACAAACCGAGCGACCTAACGACCTAAGGGTTAACAAGGCCGACCAACGACCTAACGACCTATAGGGGAGAGACCTAAATGCCGGCCGACCTAATGTGCAGGCCGAGAACCCTATGTGCAGGCCGAACGACCTAAGGGGGAAAGGATAGGCCGAACGACTTAATGTAGAGCGTGACCTAAGTAAGCGACTTAAGTGAGAAGGTCAATGGCGCGACCTAAGTGACACGACCTAGCCGAGCGACCAAAGAAATACATATGGCCGAGCGACCTATTGGGCGTGCGACCTAACGACTAAACAAGGCTGAGCAATGACCTAGCACGGCGCGACCTATAGGGGAGCGACCTAATGTGCAGGCCGAGAATCCTTCATGTGCAGGCCAAGCGACCTAGGGTGTTTGAAGTGCAAAACTCACCCAATTTGTAACCGATCGAACACGGACTCTAGGGGATTATGCCCATAGGCTTCGCGGTCCTATTGGCTCCTCGATGCATCACCAAAAATGTGTTCTAACATCAAAGATTGGATTTTTTTAAAGATTTGAACCCAAAACACTAAAAATTGGGATTTTCACCAATTCAATCCAAACCAAAAGCAAATGCACATGAATAAGTGTTAGGAATTCATACATAACAATCAAAGATAGTTATAGACAAAGATGTGAGATAAAAATCTCACCTTTACACAAAATCAATGAAGAAGAAGCTTGAAATCAATGGAAGAATCAATGGCTTCTCTTTGAATTTGGAGTTAGATGTTGGATTTGCAAATGAACTTGAGTTTGGAGTTTTAATTTCCCATTTCTTCCTCCATTTTTGATGAAGCTTGAGTGTTAGGAAATGAAAGTGAAGTTATGAAGGGAAAGGGGTTGAGTTTGATTTAATAGTTTAGGCTAATGGGCTAAACCAAACCCAAAGCCCAAAGTGAAAAAGTGGCAAAATTCCACTAACTCCAAACATATCAAAGTTTATACTCAAAAAGATCGCAAACGGTGTTTTGGACCCAATGGAAGTGGTTCCGAGTCCTAATTCGACCGTATGCAAAAAGTAACTTTTCGAACTAAAACCCGACTAACGATAAAATATTTAAATATTAAAATCGTAAAATATGCGGGTTGTTACAGAGTCTTTGCTCAATGAATTAAAAATCAATACCAACAGAAAGGCAACAATTTGGTGTAACAACTTAAGTATTGTTTCTCTAACAGCTAATCATATTCTACATTCAAGAACAAAGCATATGGAACTTCACTTTTACTTTGCTAGAGAACAAGTACTTAAAGAAAAATTTCTGTAAATCACTTACTAGCTACCCACCGAAAGGCTTATATTCTTACCAAAGCATTAACAATTAGGAGCTTCCTTCGTCTGAAACTCGAGCTTAAGGTTGATGTGTTCAATAGCAAGGATCATGAAGACAAAGTAACACGGCTCAACTCAACAAGCAGTGTTTCCAACATGACTTGCTGAGCTAACTGCCAATTGAAGTGTTAATCGAAGAAGTCAACTTTTGTTTGAAGGTTAAGTATCTATGGCTCAGCTCGAAAGGAAGATTGACCAGATCTCTCCCTCGTAATCAAGGGTGAACTCAACAAGCAGCGTTTCTAACCCTACTTGCTGAGTTAGTTGTTGATTGTGGAGATTTTTCGAAGAAGCCGACATCAAATTATTAAATTTTAGATTCACTCTTTGTAAATGCTTACTTTTGAGTCAGCTAGATGAAATCGCTCCCTTTATCTTCCATTTCTCAAAGAATTACTGCCAAATTGCTGAAGAATCGAAGCTTATTGAAGGAGGTGATTTTATTTTGGGATCGACGAAAACCCTAGGTATAAATTGAGGAAGGGTATTATATGATATGTAAATATGAGTACATGTCTTTGTATCATATTGAACCGCATGCGGTTAGCATTATACAGGTTGCACCATATTGTTCCTAGCCCACAATGTAATAAGCTGTTGTATTTCCGTATATAAGCATGAACCAATGATTAGTTTTGTATGTAATAATCATTTGAGATAATAAAGCACTTTCTCTCTTCAATATCTGCATGATCTTTAACAAGTTTGTCATTCATATTATAAGAAGTTTTGGTTTTACAAAAAAATGGTGTAATTTGATGCAGGAACTCATCACTTCACCGTGTTTCTCAATTTTGTATCAAGGTAGATCATATGGTTATTTCGGAAGCTCGAATGGTCTTCGCCAAAGGGACCCATTGTCATCGTTATTGTTTTCTATGGTGCTGAAATATTTCTCACTAATGATGAATAATATGAACGTAAGATTGAGAATCAAAATTATCATGAAATTTGAGCCTAACTATATCACATCATTTATACAAACGATATATAAATTTTCTAAAGGTAGATGTGGAGGGAGCTATTGATGTTAAGGAGGTTTATAATGACATATATCAAGCCCAACTTAATCATGCAAAATCGAACATATTTTTCGGACGAGGATGCAATATCAAAGAGGAAATTATTTTCGTATTAAACATGCAGGAGAAATCCCTTTCCATTAAGTACTTTGGTTTACCCTTCTTGAATGTAAGAACTACAGGATGATGATTTCTCAGGAATGTTGGAAATAACAAAGAAAAAAAATGGAAGGTTGGGAATGTAAATCGCTAAGTATAGCTAGAAAAATAATGATTTGTTTAGGTAAGAGAATAGTTGATGAAAAGAGCATATTACTCTGGTTCGAACCAAGGCCACGGAGAAGCAATTTGATTAACATGCTAGGTGCGGATATTATGTTTAGAGCGAGAGGAGAAAAGCTGATGGTATAAGACATAATTGAAAATGGTATGTGGAGAGTAGATAGATCTAGCTAAGTTGCGTCGGTTAAAAATGATGTTGAGGCCACTAAAATTTTCGAGGATGAGGAACAAGGCTACTGGTCTTGCCTAGTTCACTACAAAGGCAAGTTCAACTTCAAATGTGTTTGGGAGAAAATCGGACAGAAGCATAGTAGTATGCCATGGTGTAAATGGGTTTAGGATAGGATCCCAAAACTGCAATTTGCTTATACAAAGCAATATTAAATTATCCAACCACAAAAGATGGGTTACTTCAGAGGTGTGCAGTTAGTTGATCCTATGTGTGTCTTTTGTCAAGTATACAATGACTGTGCAGACCACCAATTCTTTAAATGTAAATTTAGTGCCTATATCATAATGTATAATTAAGGTCGGCTAGACATTCTGACCAACTTTCAATCATCATTAAAGTAACCAACACTTCAGATAGATTCAATGTCAAATGCAAAACTTTAAGATATAGCCAAAATAACATCAGCAACTTGTGTGTGGGCTATATGGAAGGAACGGAATAACATGATCTTCATGAATAATAAACAATTATTGGAAAGGAATGTATGTGATCAAATGGTTCATTTAGTGTAAATTAGGTCGTTCAAATCCAAACAAACAAAAACTGTTAACTCAAATGATGAACCGATTTGTAATAATTAGGTTGAAGCAAACTTAGCCCCCGTCAGTATTGAGTAGGGTTTTTGGCCAAAGGACACGATTAGTGGCTTTGCTGTTGCTGAGCCATTCAACATGAACTACCTTGGTCAAGTGTATCTTCACATTGTTGTTTCTTCATTTTGTTATTATCTCTAATCCCATTGCAGGAATCGACCTACAAATCAAATTGAATATGAGTATCTCAATGGGTATTGAGAATCATTTTGCAAATTGACAGATTTACACTTATCTTTTTAAGCTGAAACTTTACAAATCTCTTACTAGTTTGCTAGAATCAGAATTTACATCCAAACATGAATCTTCGGCTTCGGTAGCAGTTACTCAACATTTTCAAATTACATAATTCTCGAAATTATACACAATTTTAAAAAATAAGTTGCAATTGTAGCAACAAACTTCCAAGTGAGACGAGGAGCAACATGTCACCATACGAGGTTAACAGATTTGCTAGCTATGCTCGTATAGAGTTCGTAAACTTAATAGTAAATCACGTAAAACAATTTGAAGAAAAGGGAACAACTGAGTTTTAGAAGGAAAAGCAAGTTTATTCTTAGGCATGTGAAGATTTTGGCAACTTTTCTTCCAGCTGTCGTAATTTTAACTAGAACTCAACATCACAAGGTTTATCTGGGTTTGAAATGGATTTGATAAATTTCAAGAATAAAGTCAGACTTCAAAAGATTTAAAGCAGCACTGCCACGGATGCTTCAAACAAGGAAGGATTTCAGTTTCAAGTGATTGTTTTGGTGGAATGCTGAAGTGGTACGGAGGTTTCAAGAAAATGAGATGTCGTAGCGGGTACCTAATCCCATTGAACCCAGTTTTGATAGTGGACTGGGCTTTATAGAAAAATAGTTCAAATTAGGACCAAGTTTTAGAGTGTTTCAGGCCATGTAAATATTGTACGTTTGTACATTATATACATATATACACTAATAAAGGAAATTTGAGCCCCTACAACATGTCTAGATTCACTCCATTGTCATAGCATGTTCATTCATTCAAACTATTCAAAACATATAAAATCCAAACTCAAATGGGTTTAGAAGAGGATGAGCGACTACTACTCGCCTAAACTTGAAAATTTGGTTAAAAATCATTTACTTCTGATTGGGATGAAAGCTAAATTCTTTGGATTAATTTTTCTTCTTCCCCTCTAAAATGATGGTAGGCCTTGCTCTCTATTTTTGTTTTATTTTCATGTGATGAATGAGAATAAAGAGGGCGTTAGGGATGCAAGGGTTTGTAATTTGGGCTTGAGACTGAATCCTTTCTAGCTTAATCTTATTAATCTCGTATTCTCTACATCGTAACATTTCCTTCCTATTTCTTTATTCATGGCCAAAATTTAACTTTTGTTATTTACTTCTTGGTTCACCATGTTAATATGTTAAGTGCCTTACAATTAATCAATTTTCCTTGCGATAATTCCTTTAACTAAGTTTACTTACTAACCATTTAATAAATTCTGTTTGTTAATTAAACTCTCATATTATGACATTTTAAAATATGTTGAGTTACAGTCTTCCCTCCTTATAAGAATTTCGTTCTCGAACAGGATAGTGGTCACTGTCATCAATACAAATATACACACCAGAACAATAATTACACTAGTTCCCTATTAATGTAAATCATTAATCACAATCATAATGTATTGGTGTCCCTACCAATGCATAATTATACCATAACAAAAAATATAATAAAGTCACTGCTAGTTCATACAATAGACAATGAAGCGTACATGTCTAAACATACATGTCAAAACCAACATGAGATCATAAATATTCATAATCGTGTCCTCTATCTTCCATGTATAATCATCTGGATCATCACTCCAATGGAGGCGAAATAGTCCGATACACTTGTTCTTTAACTCTTTCATATCATGACCTATTATTCCTTTTGATTGTCTGGCATACATCAAATGTGTATCTACTCATAGATTTTTGATCGCCCTCGATTCCACTACCGTACTCTAGTCATGCACACATTTCCTCAAACTTTTTGGTGACTCGGCTCTTTGAACTAGTTTATTCTCAATCACTAGAAATGGATAGATATGTCTAGGAGCCAATTACCCCGCCTTCCCAAAGTGCATCACACCTCGCATCGACGAAACTTTCACAAAAAAAAAAATTGCCTACTATGAATTCTAGTTCATTTTGTCTCTTATAGGCATAATCTATAGTTATGGAGTGCGGAAGAAAACAACCAAAGCAACCGTAGAATCCATCAAACAATCCTCACAATCACTCAACGAGCTCTGGATATATGATAACTCATATGGTCTTTCCCTCGCCAAGGGCTAATGGAAATCCTGGCTTTCGGTGTACTCATTTTTAGCCTAAAACTGATATAGACACTTCCTCCGATCCAGGGTATACGGAACCTTCAAATGATTTGGGGTAGCCTATCCAAGTACCCATGAGTGCACTCATAATACCCATGCTTTCGCATACATAAAAAAACACTCAAAGTATCAACAATCCCTTAGCACGTGTATTCGAGCCCCTTCTTTGCTCTATCTAGTTTTCATTATTCTTAAGGAACCATTCAACATTCCTCCATTCCACGATAGAACCGTTCTCATGTTCTATCCACATGTCACCCTTCCTATAATCCATCCTTTGTGGATAACCATCTCATGACTCCCTTTAACATCGAACTGCCATCATCAGAACCTAACTCTATTCACCATCGAGTTGTCACCACCGAAGTCCTGAAGCTATCATCGTACTGCGACACCGACATTGAGCCCTAAGTAAACAAACAAACACCTTCAGCACGACCTGCAGAGCCCCTACTCCTCCTCCTGGAAGTGTTATCCTAATCCCAATAGACCAGACCTCTCGATACCAACCGGACTGCTCTGTACTAATAGGTAGACTTAGCCAATTTTGGCTAAGTTCTTTTCCTCTTTCCCGGTACTCCATTTTCTAAGCACATGGATTTCGACTTCTTCCTACAAAATCTCTCGGCATCAAACCTAAAGCTCTTGATGCTAAATTCAAAGCTCTTGTTTCCTTACCCTCTAGAGCTTTCGGTACCAAGTCCAATACTGAGCAAAATTCCACACTTGGTCTTTACTCCTCACCATTAGCTTTCGGTGCAAATCGTACCTCTCGGCATTGACTCCATCCCTTAACTCCAATTTTGATACAACTTGAATCCTAAGCTCCTCCTATGCTCCAAAGCCCCTCCTTCAAGTTTCATCCAATTTCAACTATCTTTGCCTTCGATTTCCAATTCGACCACCTCTTTCCTAACTGCCTAAAAGCACTGGAAAACCACATCAAAGCCCAACATACAAATATGGAACATCATACATATACATCCATTCATGCATGCAATACAAAAGAACATGATAATCAAGAAAATCCGTATCTAAACCTAAGTTTTACACTAGCATATGAATATAGGCAAAAGGTGTTGCCAAACCATTTAAAAACCAGTTTAAAACCTTTAAAACTCAGCCAAAACACATGATAAAGCATGATTAAAAGTTAGAAAACAATTTATGTTCAAAACCATATTTAAAACATCATCTTTAACTATATAAACATGCATAGTAGAGTGAGAGGTCAAGAACCACTCACCAAATACCTAAAATACTAATACCTTTCCTTAAGTCTAAAGTGGACAACTACGAAGAGGAATGCAAATCATCAAAAATGATTAATATCAAGCTCTTATATGCCAATCACTCCTCTAATTAATATTTGGCTAAGATTAGTAAGGAAAAGGTAGGCTTTTGATGAAATTAAGGTTAACAGAGGTTTAGAGCTATTTTTGGGAAGATGGAAATGACTTAGATCAGTTCCTACAGTCTCCCCTTAGCACATCTTTCGAGGTGGGTTAGTGGGTCTAAGCAACGACTTAATTAATTACTCACTAATCAGGTCAGCAATAGCCAAAATTTAAACAGTTATATTTTTCAAATGGTAAGTCATTTTTTCTATTATGTCCACTCTACAGAATGAGAATCAATCATCCTGAAGCAATGGAAGTCGTGTGAGATTCAGTTTCTATCAATAATTATAGTTCAAACAAGATTTTCAAGGTCAAAATCATCACATAGAATTTCGGTAAAAATCATAGATGTGGAAAACATTCCTAAGAGTCTCTTACCCAAATTTTAGAGTCATACGACCTCATATAAATAAATAAATAAAATTTACAATCCTTTGACATGTAAAATACGGATCGTTAGAACTGGATACTACTCCATCATACACCAACGAAATGTGGTTGAGAAAATCCAAAAGGTGTTAGAGTCCAAACCAGGTGCATTGACGATGGCCAAGGTTGAAACTGCCAAGGCAAAGAAGGTGGCAGAGGCGACCGAGAAGGTGGCCATGGAGGTGGTCAAGGCGACAAAGAAAGCGGAGAAGACAGTTGTGGATCTCAACGAGAGTTTGGAGAAGGTTGCGAAGGAGGCCTAAGGTCTGTAAAGCAACCTGAGTAAGCACCTATCCGAATTCCTATCATCTAAAGATATGGAAGTTGATAAGCTGGCAGAGGAGAACAATTGGGCGAACCTGCGAGTCAATGAAATATGAATCTTAAGGCTAAATTAACATTAGGAGGTGTGAGTAGTGTTTAATTGATTATATGAATATTTTTCAAATTCTTTAAGACTATGCTTGAAATGATATAATTAACAATCACAGAAATAATCATAGAAACAATCATAGAATCAAAGTATAGATAGAAGTAAATGTAGTAAAAGTAAAAAAGGAAAGATCACACCATGATTTTATACTGGTTCAGAATTACCTTACATCCAATCCTGTAAAATTCCTTATACAGATTTCTTTTTAAATATCAAAGCAAATACAATCTTGATTTCAAGGCAAGAAGACACACCCTCCAAAATTTCCGACCTCTAGGTAGAGTCAATTGATTTACATAGGCCACAAACACACCCACTATATTTTCGGGCGACTAAGTACGCCCAATTGATTTACACGGATTATAATCACACCCACAAGTATAATAGTAAGATTTGATAGAATTTTATAGACTCAAATCTTTGATATTGATAATAACTGATCCTATAACTCTTGGATAGCACTTTGATCTTGGTTTGAGTGAGAGAAATGAGATAAATCTGAGAGTCGACGAAGGAGAATCAAACTAGTGGTGATGAAATTGATTTTGGATGAATTCGGCAGAGCTTGCATATATTGTGTTTTGGAAAATGAGAGAGTGGAAGGAGGAGAGATGAATAAGAAAATGATGATTAGAAATTCCTTTGGAAGTTTGGTATTTGTAGAGAAACAACAGTCATATTCATTCGTGAAGAGATATGATGGAAAGTCACTTCTTTTGAAATTTAAATTTAAAAAAAAAATTGGCAACTATGTCAACATACATACATAGAATAGAGTATGTCAACATACTCCTTTTAGAAATTTGAAAAAAATACTTTAAAACATTATTTTGAAAACTTGTTGTTTTATAAAATAGTTTGATATTTGTGAAATCATTTAAGCATAGTTTATACATATTTTAATCATAATAAAACTTAATAAAAATTTATATAAAAATTTTAAAAATTTTAATATAATGTAAATAATATATATAAATTAATATAATTATAATTTATTAATGTATAAACAAAAATTCAATATATATAAATTTAAAAACACTAAAATAATATCATTGTAAGTATGAGAGGTCGAAAATCTTTTTGAGAAATATTTTAAAAATATTATTTTAAAACCAGAATATTAGAAAAATAATTTTAAAATAAAATTAAAAAAGGGGAGAGAGATCGGGAAAGTGCTATCAAGGTTTTAACATAAATTCTACGGCTCTATAACTTATTTGAAATATCTTGAAACCTTGAACTCTTCAATACTCATGAGTCTTCATTCTCCAACTCTTGAAACTCTATATCAGCATCTTGAATCTACTTTTGATACTATACAGTCTTCTTAATTAATATCTGTCTAGTATCATGCACTATATACTATATATAACTTGATAAAACATTAGTATTTATATTTTATATAATGTCTATAGTTGTCATCATCAAAACCAATACATAAGGTACTAACATAGGTGACAGTAGCTTTCATCTCACTAGAGGTAACAAAATTAATCTTGAGACGCCTGGATTTAAATAATGAAGCACGAAGCGGCATCCAACTCCGAATCCAAACATGGCATGGAAAGCGTTAGCAATAGCTAAACTCAAGATCCACACCACGTAATGCAAAACAAAAGCACAGACAAATCACCTAAACAAGGGATTCTTTTGAGGTGGTTCTGTCTTTTTTACGTAGAGAAGAGTGAATAATATTTTGAAGAGAAGGGAACTCATGTGATTGGAAAAAAGGGAACCAAATTATCATTGTTTTTTTACGTCCAAGGCTCCTACACTTTTATTATTTATAACCTCAAGTTATTCTATATTTTTGGGCATTTTATTGTATTTCCTTTTAAATATTGAACTCTAGTTTATCTAGGACAAAGGGATTGTAGTTCTGGAATTATGGACTTGGAGATAAAGTCAAGGCAAGCTTAGTAGGCGTATGATTAATATATTCAGGTTGGCAAGAAGTAGAGTTTATGGGTGCTGTAAGCATTCAAATATATAATTCTAGTAGTAATTTTGAGGGCAGTATTAGGCACTAACGGGTTAGCGGCTGAAGCTAGGTATATCAACATGTCGTTTATTTTCTGCATTTTCATTTCTACATTTTTTCCTATTTATCTACGAAATATTTTGAATACCCCTATTCATCTTCCCCTTAATTTAAGATATATTGCATGATCCTAACATGTTGTATCGGAGCAGGTTGATAGAAAAAAGTTTGATGTCATGTCTCACTCATGTTGTAGATTTAGCGAGAGTCGGTCCATTGTCCGTCGACCTATTTTTAATGAAATAGATTTTTTGAATCGGAAATTTAAAATGGAATTATATTTAAAATCTGTTAAGTTTAAATTTTGGTGCATTATTGAAAATGGCTATGATATGATAGATAAGAACAATATTTCGCTTAATGCTAAAGTTCTGAATATTCTTATCTCCTTAGTAAACAGAGTTGAATTTAACCATATCTCACATTATTTTACTGCATAGAAAATATGGAACACTCTCGATGCAGAATATGGTGAAAAGGTCAACAATGACGAAGGACTCTCCAAAGTGATTCAATAGCAGAAATGTGTTTGACGGGATTCACAAAAGACAATTCAGACGATGGTAGTGAAGGCGGTGGTGGCTCAATGG
The DNA here is from genome assembly GCA_030765085.1 of Allium cepa. Lineage (NCBI taxonomy): Eukaryota > Viridiplantae > Streptophyta > Magnoliopsida > Asparagales > Amaryllidaceae > Allium > Allium cepa. The sequence continues at coordinate 1,053,717,122 of CM060941.1, forward strand.
ATACCAAGATAAGTAATTTTTAGTATAAAGATTTGGTTTTCATGTGCCATAAAATAATTAAAACTGTTAATGATCTTGAACTGACAAAAAACAAGTTGAAAAGTGAAAAATCTAAATTATATCAGAAAAATGATAAATTAGAAAAGGAACTTGAAACATTGAGGAAATCGAAATTTTTGCTTGCGTAAAATGTTTGAACTACGAAAAATACTTTGATCGCTTCAATAAAAAAATTCAAGAGCTTGAAAAGTAAAAAAAAATCGAGGAAAATGAAATTAGGTAAGAGAATGTATGATCTCTAAACCCTACTTCCCAATATTTCTCCCCATGTTTTGAGTGCTGATTTTCTGATACTACTATAGTAAAATTTTCATAACTTGAGCTTCGAAACTCCGATCTACTAAATTAATATTTTTTTGGAAAATCAATAGAAAATCCAGTAAGTTTTTAGATTTTCCAATTAAGACCTTAAGCTACTGGAAAAATGCAAACAAGTTGGTACATCAAAAATTGTTTCCGAACTTTCTAACGCAGTTGTAGTATTTTGACCACAAGTTTTGCTTTATTATTCCGATCAATAAAATTTTAGATGTTTTAAAAACCTTAGAATGAATGCTATAATCTTCATTCTCAGAGTCTTCGATTACAAATTTTCAAAATTCTTGAAAAAAAGCCTTTGTGTCACCGCTATGGTTAAAAATTATCCAAGAATCATTTTAACACAAGTGTAGTAAATCAATCATAACTCGAACACTGTAACTCCAATTTTAGAAATTCTAAAATTTTTGTAAAGCGCACAGATAACTCTATAACTTTAATGTTTTGAGTTTTTTCCAATTCATTCAATAAAATCTTAAAAAATAGCAATCAGATCAGCACGCTACTTGAAAAGCGTTTTTGATTTATTCGAATGAGCTATAGTAGTTTAGACGTAACTTTTGATATGTTTGTCGTTGACTTGAAACAAAAAAAAAATTATTAGCAATTTTGAATATCTAAAATTTCCATGGCTTGTGCTAAATCAAATTGTGGACTTAAATTTTTCAAAAATAGTTTTAAAACATATCGATTTTTCGAAATAGTGATGGTCGATGTTCGATGACAGTTCTTTCTTACACACATATGTTTGTGATAAACTTCTACATGAGATGATGCTATGTTTATTTCCTTTGAATAATGATTCACACAACATATGCTCAAAAGTTTCTTTTGATTTGCTTTTGGGTTCCATTTCCAATATAGATGATTTTGCTAAGAAAATCGAATGTTTGAGACAATACAATTGACATTGTGGAGTATGAAATACATATGTTTGATGATGCTTATATTTGATGATTGACATTGATGATGAGAGTTCAAGAGGCTGAACAAAAAACCATTGTCTGAGGTACCATTGTTTGCCATCATCAACACGTCGAGAGTAATATGTGTTATTATTGTTCGCCACTACAGGCACCTACACAACAAGTGTATTTGAGGTATCATTGTACGCTGCCATAGGTAGTACAGAGTACAAGTGGTATCGTGAACCTTTTCTTTCTATTCGAAACATTAGATATGACCATTAACCTTCATGATTCCTCCAATATGATATTTTTGATAGCTCATGTGTCCCACGAATTGATTGATATTTGACACATTTTATTTCATACACATATGAAGAGTATGCATTTTTGATTTTTTTTGTTTTATTTTCAAGAATCGAAAAACATGTTTTTTCCTTCAAAGAATATTTTTTGATTTGAAAAATCCAAAAACCCAAAAATATGTATTTTTACTATTGTGGGATTATTTTTGTTTTGCTCTCCATATTTATTAATGATGTGAATATTTCAAAATGAGACACTTTGGCTATATCTTTAACATGAGTTTTTCAGTGACAATATTTTTTGGAGAGGCTTGATCGAAGGATCTTTTGATTTGAAAATGTGGATACAAAACTTCTTGATATGATATTTTATTTTAATGCTTGAAATGACTTTCAGAAATGTTGTTGAGAAATGAAATTTGTTCTTTGTGATGAACTTCTTGAGATGAATTTTTTATGTTTAAAACTTGAGATGATTGTTGGAGATGATTTTTTTAACTTTGAGCATTGTAATGGACATCTTTTGAGATAAGCATTTGATTTTTGTTTTGATACATTAATGTGTATACCCTTACACCATGTGCTTCCTTCTACATAAATTTTCCTAAAACTAATTCATATTTTTTCGTTCAAGATTAGAATATAAAACTGAAGTTATGTTTGAGATATTTATAGTGGATTTACATTTAAACCATATCATGATCGCTTGAGTTTTCTTATGTGATTTTTGGAAGTATTTATATTGATTACATAGATAATTAAGGATATTACATTTTGCACTTGACTAAATAATGATATTATGATTATTATTTTTAATAATCAAGCACACGTTAAAGTTTCTATATTTGATTATTGCATATCTAACATCATATCTGAATCTACCATTTGATATTCATATTCTATCGACTCATATTTTCTAGTTTTATGCTAGTGTTCGCTAACTTGACATGCCCGAAATTGGTTATTGAGAGTTCTTAGAAATTTTTTTTAAAAAAGAAGACATCTGATGCAACAAACTCCCTGAGCCCCTCTAACATGCCTATAAAATAGTTGTGTCCGTATTCATCAAGTAATGTCCATTCTCATCAAAGAGTTTGTAATTCATGGAAGGAAGGTCCTTGATTTCATTTACGATAAGTTAGGGATAAGTTGTGCTAACTTAACTAATATTTTTTATTACATTCATTCTCATCTAAGAGACCTCGCGGCAATGCATGGATGGATGTGACTTGATTTCGTAATGAATTAAAGATAAGCTATTTAATTAAATAATATTTTTTGGACTATGTAATTTGAACCTCACTACATACAACTACACTTATTTTGTCACCCTCTTTCCAATCATAAGATATGACATTGATCGATATAGTTACTACAATTTATGATTGGCTTTTCATTAAATATTTAATATTATATAGCGATCAATTTTCATCATTCAGTATCACTTTCTTACCATACTAATTTGATATTTATACTTACGATGAAAATAAAAAGTTGACAAGGGTTAAGATGTGGTGACATTATGAATTTATTGTTAATATTGAAAGAAATATTATCGGTTTAATATTTCAATCTCGAACGCATATGCCACATATGTAGCGGTATCATATTAATAGAGGAAGCATATTATATACATTGAGACCCTAAGCTATGATTTTGATTTATGATATCAATTACACGCTCAACACTGTGTTACGCTTGTCAAATCTTAACTTATAGATTTTAATCATCAAAATAGGAAAATTATAGAGTATATGTCTTGTTTGATAATAAGAAATATATTTTTATATTTGATTTTCATTTAGAGTGTGTTACGAGACATTATGGACACTAGAGTACTTAGAATTGGGAAGTACAAAGGTGGACCGTTACCAGCACCATAGAAAATTCAAAGAGCAGTTCGTTAGTATCCACCCCAATTTTGGCAGAGTACAACACAAACATCGTCATCAAACAGCAAAGCCACATCACTAAAAAAAAAATTATCGTCTCCTCATACACAACTGAAACATTGTAGCTCATTAACTCAAGGCCATCAACAGCTATTTTTCCCATGTATCAAAATACACATACCAGACTCTTGTTTAGCACATCCGTTCTTTAGCTATAAAACCACAAACCAAATAACTAATTCATCATCTCCATAACTGCCACCTTGCAACTCATCAATCTCAGGAATGCAACCAAGCAGCTCAGAACCAGATCCTCGTCAACAATCAATCACTCAGCAACTACAACATCATACACAGGGAAGCAAAAAAAAAAAATTACTTTAATATATAATTTCAACTATACTACATTTATCATCAGATTGAAGACAAGGAACTAGGGACGCATATCGGTTTCAAGCATCAAGAAGCATCTTGACGGTGATGACTTTCGGCAAGCTTCAAGCGAACAACATTGACGTTGAACTAGCGTTCGAGGCAACAACGCGATAGAGACCATCTCTTTAGAGCGACTAGCTTCAGGCATTGACATAGCTAGCTTGACTGTGAGGGCAACTAATTTTTCGACGTAGTTCCATTTATAGGCGACGGCAGCTTTCATCTCATGGCAAGGCAACAAAATCAATCTCGAGACGCAAGGATTTAAATAGTGAAGCATGAAGCGGCAACCAACTCCGAAATCCAAGCACGGCATAAAAAGCGGCGACAATAGATGAACTCGAGATCGAGACCGCGACGGCGTAAAACTCGATCACGGACAGATTGTCAAAAAAAGAGAGGATTTTTTGGAGGTGGTTTTATTTTTTTACGAGGAGAAGCGTGGATAATATAAGCAGTGCAATTTGAGGGGGTTTCAGTCAAAAGAACCTAACATCGGTCGACTGAATTTAAGTTGGCAGTCGATTGAACTTTTATTTAGCCAATTGAATAACTAAGGAATCATTCCTTCAGAAAGTCAGTCGATTAACATACACGATCAATCGACTGATTTACATAGTCAATCGACTAAACGCCTATTGTGAGTTTTGATTGAACTTGGACATCAGCGAACCTATGTAAGTGGTTTGACGTGTTTTTGTGTGGATCGTTTGACAACGCTAGGACGTGATGCACTGTATTGTAATTTAGTATGATATGCCACTCAACGTCTATGAGTCTCGTTACGTTCAATATTATAACTAATGAGGTACATGTTGATAGATGCGTCAACATGACTCTAATTAGTTACTATAGGTATCATGATTCGCTGATACATTTTAAGAGAACCGGACAGAGATAGAGACGTTCATCTAATATTTAGCACAATGACTGATAGTGTGAGTTTATATTTAGTCTGTCGGTTTGTAGTGTGGAAGATTAACCAATCTTCATCTGTGCATATTGGTGAATCATATGATGGAGGTATAATGATCTGCTCTTCGTAATACCTTATCAACATCAAATGACAATGTATGACTTCTAAATACCACAAAAGACAACTTGTTGGAGTAAAAAATAAAATACCAAACCAAGGCACAACGGTAAAATCTCACGCTGGAATGATAATATAATATATTGAATATACATGAACATAACAGGTTAAATAATATATAAGAGACTGTACTAATTGGAGTAACTAATAAATATCAAAGCAGAAAGTCAAAACGCAATATCTAACACAACAAGTCTCAAATATAAATAGCATATATGTCATGTGCTACTACAACATCAAGTATATATCCAAAGTATTGACTTCGTCTCGAAACGTGCTCCAGCTCTTCTGAAAGTGTATCCCTAAAAACATCTGACTACCAGACTACTCGGTTGGGTGCTCTAGAGTATACTAAAATATATAATTACGGGGATTTATACTAAAATATACTTTCAGAATTATAATTTCGCTCACCTAAACCATAGTTTCTCAAGTGTCCAAATCCTAACCAAACATATATCATGATGTAGATAATCTCAGTACAAGTGTAAGGCGAAGACCTCGTCTCGATTGGATCTCTTATGCAAGAGATACGAATTAAATACGAAATGAGATAATCGCTTTTATTAATCAACTAATACCTCATTATGTCTAATCCATCTCCTTCCCCAATCCTGTATCACTTATGCATGCACAAAAAAATTTGTGCATCCACTCCTTTTCTCTTCTGTTTCTCACTCAATAATCAACGAATCTACGAACCGTTGATTCTATAGCACTCCACTTCGCGCGCTCGCCATGGTAACCCTAACCACTCAAGGTCCGACTCTCCCTTTTTCATCGCTACTTCGGCCCTACTAACCGCCAAATCCAGGTTGTGTCTTGACCTAGCAAGTCAAAGCTCCGATCGATGATGCGAAAAGGTTCGCGCTGCCATGAGAAACTCAACCGTACATCATGCTTCTCCCAATTCCTTTCTAAGCTCCGTCAAGTTCCACCCCTAGCCACAACTATGCAAAATGGAGCCTCGACAAGCAGTGTTGCACCTACCATTGCTTACACCAATGTGATTCTCTCCTCTCCTCGGGTACCACGGACCCAACCTCGTTGATATTTGCGACATGTAGCTCTCAACATAATTAGTAAAGGAGTACCAGCCTTTTATTGAGTTTACCGTAAGGAGAGAAAGAAAGAAATGAGGATAAGAAATGATTTGGATGGGTGAGGGTAAATATATTAATACATAAATTATTTAATTTCTTAAATAAATCGCGTTATGCTTCAAGCTCGTATGATCACATGGCACAATGGATCGCTACGAAGCTCGTCAGTGCATATCCTCTTTTTTTTTTCAGTTCTGATGGTATAAATTTCATTGCTATCTAAAACAGCACTTCAGGATGATAATTTCACACATTTCGATGTCATTTTGGCCATCAAAATGCCTGATTCAAAAGGTCATCAACTGTACGTCTTATAATGAATCCCTCATCCTAGAATAAGCCATTAGTCGAGATCCAACTAGACTTGAAACGACCCGCAAATCCGTACCCCTTGAGTCAACACTATTCTGCCTAAATCAACTCAAGTTGTACAGAAATACGAACCATTCGGGTTAAAGAAGAAGAGGTAGAAGAAGAAAAAAGAAAACAACAACAGAATCTAACCATCGCAGCGGAATAAAATATAATAGATAATAAATGATCTTTACTAAAAAATCAAATATCTCTGTTTATATATTACATCATCAGAGTACATCAATCACAGCTCAACATCAACAACGTACAAATGGATACACAGCATCTCAACATAGCGGAATATATATATATATATATATATATATATATATATATATATATAAACAAGTACGGAAGTACGTATCGTCGTCCAGCTCGTCTCCTGAGTTCCACAGCATCATATCCTGTATCGTATAATACTCGCTCTGACCCGAGCATCACAATTAAATAACACCCGAGTCAATCTGCAATACCAGCGTGAGAAAACACACCCAGTTGATTGTTAAAGTTTCAAAAATCCTTTGAAAATAAAAGCATCTCGTAAGACCACGCCACAAATAAACATGTCGGGATTTTACCTTACGATAGCTGAAACAATTTTTATAGAAATCCTCTGATATTATAATAGGGTCTATATACAAATACTTATAAAATAGCCGGAATTGTTACATGATTAAATTCCAGCTACTAACCACAGAGTGGGTAATATAGACAAAACTCGTACAAGGCGAGTAGGGAGAATGGATTTCCAACTAACGACTAGGCACTGGGGTACCACCTATCACAGTACGTGGCCTAGATCACAGTACCGAGGAGTACGCCCGCTCCCCTGCAACACAAGACCGGGACTACCCCTTACTGGATAATCCCGAGTGAGATCACCCCGCGGTTGGGATCAGCAACCGCCCACTAAGTCGAAATAAAACGGACATCTAGACAGGGATGACCTCACCCTGCTTGGGTGCTACCCACCTAGCCTTGCTGCATAACCCCTGATTTTCAGTCATTCCCATTTGATGAGGCTTGAGGCTAAACGTTACCTTTTTAGAACATATCCCTTAGAATGCCCATCGTCCACCTGACGATGTTTCGAAAGCATTCATCCATACAAGTCCGTCACGGGTTCGAACGGAACCGAAGGCATAATTCCTACTACATCCATTTTGGAAATATTCTCAGGATTAGTAGCAACTAGCCCTTGCACTTCACTGCTCCATCTTCGAATCCAAACTCGTTTTCCATGAAACGTACAACCGGATCGAAGTGGTTTTCGAGAAATAAATCTCGATCCCGGTCTCTTCGAAACGATCAACGTATTTGGCCAATATTGATAGTCGGTTATTTTACTATCAATTAATATTCACAACATCCATCCAACAATAAATAATTTTCCCAAATTATTTATTAATCTCAAAATATCTTCACAAGATATATTTCTATTTTCAACCCTTTGAAAACAGTTTCAAACCATCTTCCATTTTCAGAATAAACTTTCCAAAATATTTTCTATCTCCACTGAAATCACCAAGCACAAAACTAGATTTTTAAAATAATTTAAAAACACTTTACTTTGGAATATACTTTAAAACATTTACGTTAAAACTACTTCAATAATTTGTTAAAAATGCATGTTATATGAATATTTGAAAATAAGGTACTTAATAAAATATAAAACTAGATTTTCACTTTTAAAAAACAAAATACTAAGTCACCTTTTTAAATAATTACTGCTATAATAGATTAAAAAGGAAAGACTTAATTTAGAATTTAAATATTTAGAAATGATAAATTTTCCAAAACTTGCTTTTAGAATAACCTTTAAAATCTTTTAACTTATATTTAAAAAAATTACTTTGAAAACGTACTTGGTTATCCAAGGAGAATTCCAACTTCAATCACTTAAATCAATTTTCCAAATTGGTTCCCAATTTATTCCCTTTGAAATAAATTTCTTTAATTACTCAATTCTTTTCAAAGTTCATTAATTATGGACTTGATTATTATTGTTATTATTTTCCATTTGATTTTAAATCTTTTAACTGAAATATACAAGTTTCAGATTTCTTCTCGATTTCTTCTTTATTCTTTTCAAAAATTTACATCTTAAATTTTTAATAAATATTTTGTTCTTTTTAAATAATAACACCAAATTTTAAAATTCATTACTTTCTGTTTATTCAAATTTTGCTTTCCATACTCAAGATTTATTTATTTGAATTTTAAAGTCATTTTATTTCTTTTCCAATTCATTCTTAATTTATTCTATAATTATTTTACTTACAAATTCGCTTCTTTTATTTTCTTTTCAAAATCCAATTTATATATTTTTGGTAATTCATTATATCCAATTATATCAGTCAAGCCATAACATTCAATATTTCCACATAATTCATTATAGAATATCAAATAATCACAACAGAGAATATTAAATAATTTAAATAAAGTTGAGGGGTCCAGTTGGATCCCTCCAACCTGTTTTTCCTGCATCCACAGACGTTAGCACAATATAATTACCAATTCCAAAATATACCATACTATAGCACATCAATCAATTCAACCATTCAAACAATTATTTAAATTTAATCATTTAAATTTAAGTTTAAATTTAACTAAGTGAGATTAACTCACCTTTTCATTTTATTAGCATCCATTCCAATCCAGCTTGCCCCTTCTCGATTTTTAACCTTGTATAAATATTTTGCAGTTTATTAATATTTGGATTAACCGATCAATTAATTCCTAATACTTTGGTTTTAACTATTAATTTGGTTACAAATAAATTTTTCCTTTAAATAAATATTTCAACTAATTGAAAAATCATTTACCATTAAATAACTTAATTAGCTAAGGCTTTAGTTTTAGACTAATTTCTCTTTAATAAAATATTTAACTAAAAATTAACTTTCAGAACTGAATTGAATAAAATAACCTCTTGTAAAAATATTTAAATAAGTTTTATTGAATAAAACTACCTTTATAATATATATAAACTACATTTAAAATCTTTACTAAGATTAAATTTTTATTTTATTTTCTGTTGGCATATTAAAACTGAAACTGCATATCATTATATATATATTTTTCTGACTTATATATTTTTCAAAATCTAGCATGTAATTATAAGTTAGTCAAGCTAAAAATAATTAAAAACAAACAAACAGAATCGTATCTCGTACGCAACTACAACTATAGGCCGAGCACGACCTCGCGGCAACCCCAAGCCGACCACGACGCTGCCACCGCCGTCAAGCTTCGATCGCGACCCCTTCCTTCAGCCTCGCAGCCCAAGCCCGCCACCTCCCCGCTACTCGCAACCCTAATTCGCCTCGTCGCCCCTCGCGCAATCCCCTCCACCTGATTCGAACGCGACTCGAATCGTGAGTCCCCTCGCGATGCCTCAGAAATCCCTACACGCGCCTCCGGTGATGAGCATACGCGAGCGCCTCTTTTTTTTTATGATTCGATCAGCCAAGAAAAAACTACAGAGGAATTCGGTTTTGAATCGCGTGAGAGGGTGGACGAATTGATTTGGGAAAATTACAGCGGCCATGGTTGTTGATTTTTAGAGAGGGAGGTAAACTCGATTAAATCGCGTGGGGCCGCGAATTCACTCGGCCATTTTTATATTTTTTTTCTCGTTTGATAATGACTGGAATTGAATTGAAGAAATGAGGAAGAAACTAGCAAATTTTAGAAGGAACGAGAAGTGTGCGATGGAAGATAAGAGTAGCGTGTTAAAACGAATATGAGATGGCGTATACAAGAAGCTTGACCAATTAAATTAAATTTCATTAGATTTTTATCAATTAAATTTTCAGCGCGTTTATATATCGTACACTCACACACTAACTCCAATCAATACGAAATTTGAAATCCGGTAATAATTCAATATTACAGACTCAATGGAACTGGTTTTGTCGGATTCCGAGACTGTGCCTTGGAATGTTATTTTTCAATTCAATTTAAACGATATAAATCTCAAAACTTAGCAAACCATTTTTAAATTTGATTTCATCGCTTCTATTCTCTTCAGTATTATCAATATAAATTTTATAATCCTTCAAAATTTATTTTAATAGGCTTAGAATCCCATATTCAACATTTTACCCAACTTCAAATCATTAAATTCAATAATTTAATTATCAAATAAATAGTGATATTTGAATTCAAGTTAAAATTAACTTCTAAATATTTAAAATCAATTAAATATTCCGATTTAAATGCTCAAAAATTCCAGGTCGTCACATTTCTCCCCCTTAAAAGAATTTCGTCCCCGAAATTACTAATTAGGAAGAATGATCCAATACCCGTTTTATTATTTCCCAAAAACCAAGCAGTTTAATTAACTTGCCATAACATATCTTTTATTAAAGACCCACTATTACTTCAACCAACTTCCCAAAACCTTCCATAGTTTTCAAATAACTTTACTTGTTCAACCATTCAAATTTCAATTTGAAATCAAATTTTGAATTATCAAAAAATTTCAAAAAATTCTCTAACTCCCTTAATTTTCGAAATTTTTTGTCAGCGTCTCCTTTGCGCGGCTAGCTCGATACAACTACAAAAGGCCTCTACGGGCTTCCAAATTCCAAAAGAAAACAAAAAGCCAAGTAGCTCGATCCAAAAACCCAATCAAATTTCATAGAAATTTAAGCACATACCTTTTTGTCGGGCAATTCAAATTTATCTTCCGAAATCAAAATCAATTCTCTTTTCCCATTATAAAACCAGCATATCTTACTTAGCAATAATTTTCAATCACAACATTCCCAAAAACATTTTATCGACTTTCTCACAAAATGCCAATGTCTATTCATTCAAATATTGACTTAGATTATATTTGTAGTATCAATTTTTCATTTAAGAATTTACCATTTCTATCTTAAGCTTCGTATAAGCATTTTATATGCTTCCTATATTTATTTTCACCTTACCACTTCAGTTTATATCTATTTCTATTCAAATTGATTCTTTCATTTCCATATGAATTCAATTTATCTTTCTCTGAATATTTGAAATTTTATTTTCCATTTATAACTAATTTACGTTATTATTTTAAATCAGTTTTAGTTACTAATCTATTTCAATCTCCAGTCTAAAATCGTTTTGCCATTAATAAAATTTTCAAAAAATTTCTAACTCCCAAAATTTTCGAAAATTTTTGGCAGAGTCCTCTTTGTACGGAGGAGCTTTTGCAATTTGACAAAAGATATAAATATATATAAATCGACCCATACGGTCGGAAAAACCCAAAATAGTTCATATTTCCTATTTTTATTGCGTAGGCGTACCTTATTTAGCATTTTTAAGCAAACAGCTTATTTATTTAGCAGTTAGCGTGCCCATAGTCCAGCCACACGGCTTCCAATACCTGACTTACTCAATTTAAACTCGTAAGTGCCAAATATATGAGTTTAACAATATTTCACTTATTTGCAATAGTTAAACACATGAATTCTAAAAGAAATTCACACCAAACATTTTTTCTGTAAGCAACTTATACAATTTTCATACTAATTCCATTGTTCAAATTAATTTATAACCATTTTCATTCAATTTGAATGGTTTTCAATCCACCCGTATACAACTTCATCAATTTGAATGGTTTAAAACTCAATCGCTTACATTTAATTTATTTTTAAGCAAACCGAACTCATATTTAGTTCAATTGCTCTCAAAATCAATTTATTTTACTCCTATCAATTCATAGAATTTTAATTACTTCCATTTACATCTAATGACAATTTATTCTATGCAATTTGACGAGATCTATGTGAATAAATAAGTATTTATGTTTTATAACCAATTTAAATGGATTTCAACTCAATTTATACTTAATTCTATTCCATTTTTAAATTTATTAACAATCCATATATTCTCATTTCCATTGCATTTTAAATTTGAATCCATTTACTCGCATTTCATTTTATTAACTAAACTAGTTTCATTATTCAAACAGGTTCCATTCAAAACCACTTGATCTAGCTCGACACATTTTATTAAATTTTATCCCTTTCCAATTTTATTCACGATCCATTCATTTACATTTCATTCCATATTTGTTTATTCCAAACTATTTTATTTAGCTCGAAAACAATCCAGGCTATTTCATTCAATAACTATTTCTCAACTTATTTAAACCACACTTCATTTTGAGTTCGGCTTTCATTCAACACTTACTTAAGTCAATAACGTAAGTTCATTTCCATTTCTTTTTTACAATAAGTTCTATTTCCATCTTTCATTTGGTTCTTATTTATTCCAGTCATTTATGTATTCAATATAATTAGTTTATCCACTCAATCCATTATGAATTTTCATTTCCTTAAATATTATTTATAACTCTCCGAATTCTATTTCGATTTAAACTTATTTTCACTTGATTTAAATCTACCCCAAAATCATTAAACTTAGTTTAAGTTGATTTCAATTCAACTCTCCTCCATTCATTTAGCTTAAGTTAATTTACTTCAATTTTATACTTAAGCTCATTTCATCTTACGAGGAAATTTTTCTCTTCCATTCAACTTAATTCTATCTCAATTAAATCTCATTTTAAATCTACAATTTGTTTTGATTAGTTATTATAAAATTTAACCTTCAGATTCAGCTCATACAATTGATTACATGGCCATTTCCAATTTATTTCCACTTATTTGGATTTTATTTGCAATTCAAACCATCACTATTTTAATCCAATTTCATTTTTATTCGATAAATTTCCAATTATATTTAATTTGTTACGCCTCAAGTCAAATTTTAATTAATAACTCAAGTTCTGATTCCACCATTTACTTTTAATTTACCATCCAATTTTATTGTTTCACAATTCAATTTCATTCTCAATTCATTTAATTAATTGAAAGGCCACTTCCAATTATATTATCTTCACTAATGATTCAGGTCGAATTTAATTTATAACTTGAGCTTTTATTTCCAAACTTCGTCATTAACTCACCATTCAGCTTCTATTTAACTACATTAGGTTCCAATTACATATTTCGTTAACTAATTTATTATCTAATTAGTTCTCCCCTATTTATAATCCAATACTTGATTTTTTTTCCTCAAAATCTCTTCATTAAGTTTTCTTAAGTTCAATTTTTTTTTTTATTCAAGTATTGATTTTTATTTTATTTTCCAATTTTATAAGTCGCCACTTATTATTTTACACAATGACAATCCCATTCATTCTAGGCTTGAATATATTCTTCTTTTATTTTTAACTCAAGCCTTATGCTTATTTATTACCCAAGCATATTTTATTCCATGTATTTTTTTTATTACCATGGATTTTTATATCTTTTATAAGTTGTTCTCGTTTATTTATTTCAATTCAATCCTTATCCAACTTATTTTCCATTTATCCAGGTAAGATTCTAATTCCATTCAATAACTCAATCGAATTTTTATTCTAATTCAATTTTATTTAAACTCAGATTTATTTAACTCAATTCGATTTCAATTTAATTCGAATACAACTGGATATTACTTTCAGTCTGATCCAATTAATTTCAATCCAGTTAAATTTTATTCCCCAATCCAAGTTAATTTCATTTTTAACTTTTCACTTTAAATTTAAATTTCCAACATTCAAAGCTTATATTTCCTTCCTGATTTTAAAATCATCTCAATTTATAAGCTTACAACTATCTCATCGGGATTTTTAAACACCCGGCTTTTGGTTTCAAATCATTTTGAAATCTCCAACATCAAAAATCACACTTCTCAAAAATTTAAACAAATCCTGGTCTTTATTTCCAAAAAATTTCCTTTGAAATTTCAAAAACAAATAGGTTTTCCTGAACAATCAATTTGGCAGCAATCTGTCACTTAGAAACTCGAAAATGAACATCGATGATGCTGCAGTCATCACTGAAGTTATTTTCCAGCGACTGAAGTGAATTTAATGCTATATCCTTTCCCAAAATTTATTTGGAACAATTTCCTTTCAGAAATACTTTTAAAATAATAATGCTATTATTTATCTTCAAAATACTTCCAAAATCTCCGGGGTTTTAAAGTTTCAAATTCTGTTTTAATTCAAATTTTAACTATAATGCATTTGTATAGTTTATGCTTATACAAATTCCCATTTAATTATATTTAAATTTATAATTCATATTTATAAATTTCATTTTATAATGAATTTATTCCCTTAAACTTTGGTTATATTTTCAATTTCTAGTTAAATTTTTACTCAACGATGATAATAATTTAATATTATCATTTCAAACATCCGAGCAACCATATATTATCTAAAATAGTTTACAAAAACTCTCTTTATATCAAAATATATATTGGGTAAAATTATTTCATTCACCCACATTTAAAACAACACCGTGTCAAACTGCTCTATTCAAGTGTTTAGAAACCCCTTCGATACAGTTGTCCAGACTGTGTCGACGAAGGTTCATATGCCACTCAATAAACCAATCAACACAATATTAAAACAATTTATATTCACTAACAAATACGCGCTCATATCTATTATTACGCTCAAACTCATTCTAGAGTACTACGGACTCTAATTTAAATGAGTAATTCCCACCAGAGCCAAGGTTATCACCAACCTAAGCTCTGATACCAAGTGAAACGACCCGCAAATCCGTACCCCTTGAGTCAACACTATTCTGCCTAAATCAACTCAAGTTGTACAGAAATACGAACCATTTGGGTTAAAGAAGAAGAGGTAGAAGAAGAAAATAGAAAACAACAACAGAATCTAACCGTCGCAGTGGAATAAAATATAATAGATAATAAATGATCTTTACTCAAAAATCAAATATCTCTGTTTATATATTACATCATCAGAGTACATCAATCACATCTCAACATCAACAACATACAAATGGATACATAGCATCTCAACACAATGGAATATATATATAAACAAGTACGGCAGCACGTATCGTCGTCCAGCTCGTCTCCTGAGTTCCACAGCATCATATCTTGTATCCTATAATACTCGGTCTGACCCGAGCATTACAGTTAAATAACACCCGAGTCAGTCTGGAATACCAGCATGAGACAACACACCCAGTTGATTGTTAAAGTTTCAAAAATCCTTTGAAAATAAAAGCATCTCGAAAGACCACGCTACAAATAAACATGTCGGGTTTTTACCTTACGATAGCTAAAATAATTTTTATAGAAATCCTCTGATATTATAATAGGGTCTATATACAAATACTTATAAAATAGCCGAAATTGTTACATGATTAAATTCCAGCCACTAGCCACAGAGTGGGTAATACAAACAAAACTCGTACAAGGCGCGTAGGGAGAATGAATTTCCAACTAATGACTAGGCACTAGGGTACCACCTGTCACAGTACGTGGCCTAGATCATAGTACCGAGGAGTACGCCCGCTCCCCTGCAACACAAGACCGGGACTACCCCTTACTGGATAATCCCGAGTGAGATCAACATGGTTGGGATCAACAATCGCCCACTAAGCCGAAATAAAAGGGACATCTAGACAGGGATGACCTCACCCTGCTTGGGTGCTACCCACCTAGCCTTGCTGCATAACCCCTGATTTTCAGTCATTCCCATTTGATGAGGCTTGAGGCTAAGCGTTACCTTTTTAGAACATATCCCTTAGAATGCCCATCGTCCACCTGACGATGTTTCGAAAGCATTCATCCATACAAGTCCGTCCCAGGTTCGAACGGAACCGAAGGCACTATTCCTACTACATCCATTTTGGAAATATTTTCAGGATTAGTAGCGACTAGCCCTTGTACTTCACTGCTTCATCTTCGAATCCTAACTCGTTTTCCACGAAACGTACAAACCGGATCGAAGTGGTTTTCGAGAAATAAATCTCGATTCCGATCCCTTCGAAATGATCAACGTATTTCGCCAATATTGATAGTCGGTTATTTAACTATCAATTAATATTCACAACATCCATCCAGCAATAAATAATTTTCCCAAATTATTTATTAATCTCAAAATATCTTCACAAGATATATTTCTATTTTCAACCCTTTAAAAACAGTTTCAAACCATCTTCCATTTTCAGAATAAACTTTCCCAAATATTTTCTATCTCCACTGAAATTACCAAGCACAAAACTAGATTTTTTTAAATAATTTAAAAACACTTTACTTTGGAATATACTTTAAAACATTTACGTTAAAACTACTTCAATAATTTGTTAAAAATGCATGTTATATGAATATTTGAAAATAAGGTTACTTAATAAAATATAAAACTAGATTTTCACTTTTAAAAAACAAAATACTAAGTCACTTTTTTAAATAATTACTGCTATAATAGATTAAAAAGGAAGACTTACTTTAGAATTTAAATATTTAGAAATGATAAATTTTCCAAAACTTGCTTTTATAATCAACTTTAAAATCTTTTGACTTATATTTAAAAAAATTACTTTGAAAACATACTTGGTTATCCAGGGAGAATTCCAACTTCAATCACTTAAATCAATTTTCCAAATTGGTTCCCAATTTATTCCCTTTGAAATAAATTTCTTTAATTACTCAATTCATTAATTATGGACTTAATTATTATTGTTATTATTTTCCATTTGATTTTAAATCTTTTAACTGAAATATACAAGTTTCAGATTTCTTCTCGATTTCTTCTTTATTCTTTTCAAAACTTTACATCTTAAATTTTTAATAAATATTTTGTTCTTTTTAAATAATAACACCGAATTTTAAAATTCATTACTTTCTGTTTATTCAAATTTTCCTTTCCATACTCAAGATTTATTTATTTGAATTTTAAAGTCATTTTATTTCTTTTCCAATTCATTCTTAATTTATTCTATAATTATTTTACTTACAAATTCGCTTCTTTTATTTTCTTTCCAAAATCCAAATTATATATTTTTGGTAATTCATTATATCCAATTATATCAGTCAAGCCATAACATTCAATATTTCCACATAATTCATTATAGAATATCAAATAATCACAACAGAGAATATTAAATAATATAAATAAAGTTGAGGGGTCCAGTTGGATTCCTCCAACTTGTTTTCCCTGCATCCACAGACGTTAGCACAATATAATTACCAATTCCAAAATATACCATACTATAGCACATCAATCAATTCAACCATTCAAACAATTATTTAAATTTAATCATTTAAATTTAACTGGGTGAGATTAACTCACCTTTTCATTTTATTAGTATCCATTCCAATCCAGCTTGCCCCTTCTCGATTTTTAACCTTGTATAAATATTTTGCAGTTTATTAATATTTGGATTAACCGATCAATTAATTCCTAATACTTTGGTTTTAACTATTAATTTGGTTAATAATAAATTTTTCCTTTAAATAAATATTTCAACTAATTGAAAAATCATTTACCATTAAATAACTTAATTAGCTAAGGCTTTAGTTTTAGACTAATTTCTCTTTAATAAAATATTTAACTAAAAATTAACTTTCAGAACTGAATTGAATAAAATAACCTCTTGTAAAAATATTTAAATAAGTTTTATTGAATAAAACTACCTTTATAATATATATAAACTACATTTAAAATCTTTACTAAGATTAAATTTTTATTTTATTTTCTGCTGGCATATTAAAACTGAAACTGCATATCATTATATTTTTTATTTTTTATTTTTTTATGACTTATATATTTTTCAAAATCTAGCGTGTAATTATAAGTTATTCAAGCTTAAAATAATTTAAAAAAATAAACAGAATCGTACCTCATACGCAACTACAACTATAGGCCGAGCATGACCCCGCGGCAACCCCAAGCCGACCACGACGCTGCCACCGCCGTCAAGCTTCGATCGCAACCCCTTCCTTCAGCCTCGCAACCCAAGCCCGCCACCTCCCCGCTACTCGTAACCCTAATTCGCCTCGTCGCCCCTTGCACGATCCCCTCCACCTGATTCGAACGCGACTCGAATCGTGAGTCTCCTCGCGATGCCTCAAAAATCCATACACGCGCCTCCGGTGATGAGCATACGCGAGCGCCTCTTTTTTTTATGATTTTATCGACCAAGAAAAACTGCAGAGGAATTCGGTTTCGAATCGCGTGAGAGGGTGGACGAATTGATTTGGGAAAATTACAGCGGCCATGGTTGTTGATTTTTAGAGAGGGAGGCAAACTCGATTAAATCGTGTGGGACTGCGAATTCACTCGGCCATTTTTATATTTTTTTTCTCATTTGATAATGATTGGAATTGAATTGAAGAAACGAGGAAGAAACTAGCAAATTTTATAAGGAACGAAAAGTGTGTGATGGAAGATAAGAGTAGCGTGTTAAAACGAATATGAGATGGCGTATACAAGAAGCTTGACCAATTAAATTAAATCTCATTGGATTTTTATCAATTAAATTTTCAGCGCGTTTATATATCATACACTCACACACTAACTCCAATCAATACGAAATTTGAAACCGGTAATAATTCAATATTACGGACTCAATGGAACTGGTTTCGTCGGATTCCCAGACTGTGCCTCGAAAGGCTATTTTTCAATTCAATTTAAACAATATAAATCTCAAACCTTAACAAACCATTTTTAAATTTGATTTCATCACTTCTATTCTCTTCAGTATTATCAATATAAATTTTATAAGCCTTCAAATTATATTTTAACAGGCTTAGAATCCCATATTCAACATTTTACCCAACTTCAAATCATTAAATTCAATAATTTAATTATCAAATAAATAGTGATATTTGAATTCAAGTTAAAATTAACTTTTAAATATCTAAAATTAATTAAATATTCCGATTTCAAATGCTCAAAAATTCCGGGTCGTCATAAGACTCAACTGCGCAAATATTTTTATAAAATATGTATAACAATATGTAAAATGTAAAAATACCATAGCTCCAAATATAGCGATATTTATACTCAATTTAATTCACAACGTATATCTAACTCAAAGGAAGAGGTATTAAGTCCTATTCGCATGTATGCAAAAAGTCATACCGTGGGCCTTAAATTAATCATCGATTCACTATTTTAGTTAATTATTTAAATATTCAATCGTTAAAAATGCGGGTTGTTGCATTCTCCCCTCCTTAAAAGAATTTAACCCTTGAAATTCCTATGAGTATGATAATGCAACCTAGCCGACCAGCATTTCCAAGCATCTGGTTCTGTAAATGTCATTAGATCTTCCCTTACGCAGTTAAGTTACAAGAACTTCCAAAGAATAGAATGTGACTCCTAACCCTTAGAATTTTAAAGCCATCACATTTTGGAAAAATTCGGCATCACCTCTTTTACGTGGCTGGCTCCGAAAAAGATCACAAAACAACACACACACACAAACACACACACACACACAAATACACACATACACACTCGTATCTAAGGCATCCCACATCTTAGGCATCTCATTTCTAAGGACATACAAGCATATATATATTTGTACTACCCATGGTATAGATCTTACATACCTCTTTCACAGTAAGACCATGCCATTCAGATGCAAAGCCGAGCAATTAAGCATCCCAACAATGTATAACTGCTTCCGTATACCTAATCATGTACTCAATTAAAGGGGATTAAACATAATTGTAATATTTAAACCGTGGATTTAAACGTGATAAATCATGTATATCAATCCTCTCAAACAAATATGCTATATCAAACCATGAAACAAGCATCCCTAATGCAACAAGCCTCTATAATGTAACATGCATCTTTACAAACGTGTTACCATCGAAAACAATAACCACACTTGTAAAATAGAAGCAACAACAAAGCACGTTGTACACTATTCTTTCTTACTTTTTAACAAAACAAAAAAAATTTCCTTTGGTAATTTCAGGCGTACCAATACAAAGCCCCATTAAACATGGATTAGACCTATCGGTTTGTAGACATATAGCCACATTCTCAAAAAAGGATAGACCCTCGAGGTCTAAAGCCACATTCGGTTCACTTCCTCTTTCTCTAGTTGACTACTCATGACTACGTCACTAGAATTATACTATTATGTATAGAATTCACAAAATATATCATGCACTTCTTCTATGGAAAAGAAATATTAACAAATATGCTAGCAATAACAATCAACAACAAGCAATCAATAAGCAACAAAAATAAATAATCAACCTATAATCAAGCAACAACAAGCAATCAATAAGTAATAAAAATCAATAAACAAGAATAAATAATCTATCAATAATCAAGCAACAATGAACAATCAAGAAGCAATAAAAATAAATAACCAATCAACAATCAAGCAACAACAAGTAATCAAGAAGCAACAAAAATAATAATGATTACCAAAAAACAACTCATTATTAGTCTATAACAACATGCATGGTAGCAAACAATAGTCATAGTGTGCATGCCATGTTGTAAACTCCCATGAGTCCGTTCGACGTCCAAGATGAACCAAATGCTTAAGTGGTGCAACTTCCTTTCATGAATACAATACATGAAAAACTATCAAACCTCCTTCTTTGGAAAGGAAAACTTATATAATCAACTGGATCAGCGATCCTCAAATCTCTCGAATAAATCCAACAATCAAAACCTCAACTTTCCTCTCCTTCTCAACAAAACTCATTCTCAGAAGGAGAAAACTTCACTAAGTAAATCATTACTAGATGACATTCTACAAATGTTTGGGATTTCTTAGGTATAAACTCACTCTCCAATAGAGTGTCATTTGAAAATATAAATTTATCTTTTAAAAGTTGTTAAAATGAAATTAAGTTATGTATTGTACGATAACATTTTAAGACAAATGAATTAGAAATTAAAAGTGTTATTATTATTTATGTTTAATTTTATGTTATATGATTTAAATATCTTTATATATCTGAATAATAAAGAAATAATTTTATCGCTTTTCTCATATACATGAATATTGTATATATTGAAATCCTCAGATTTTAGGAATTATTCGATGGATTAATAAATATTAGTTAATCGTATTTTATTTAAAAAGTTTAGATTTAATATTACATAATTAGTTAAATATATGAACTTAAATATAAAATATTAGAATATAATTAAGAAGGGTTTATAAGTAATTGTAAAGAAATTAAAAAAATTGATATTTGAAGTTATTAGAATTTTATAGTCCAATGTATGATATATTCATTTAGTAAACAAATTATAAAATAAATTCGTTATCACTATTAATATATAATTTATGTTGCGTGATATATATTTATACATATGAAAATAGATTCGTTTATTAATAACTACCAAATGTAGTACACGCAATACATCAAACATTATCCTTACAATCACAATTCCTTTACCCACCAATTCTACCTAACCGAGTCCAACAACAGACCTAAAACATAAAAGTATAAAAAAAAATAATTGGTCCCTCTGCCAATAATAGTCCACAAACTCTTCACATGATTTCATACTCTGCTGTTTAAACAAACAGCAGCAACCAATGCAATGGTCATCCACTCGCTATAGTTATCGTAACTGCACGTAGTAACCTCCATAATTTAACCGTGAACATCCATATCACAAATCAACGCACTTCATCGTAGACAACGTAACCACATCCAACGCCACAGTTCATCGATGATTACAAGTCTCTCATACAATAACGCTCTGACAGCTTTTGCAATTCCGCTCCTAGCATTTTCGTTCTTCGCAACTTATTCACATAATCAATCCATATCGACTAACTATACTCGTATGCATTTCCAGATCTGCCGTTCCTATAACTGCATCTTCATTCTCATCTTACATCTGATGTTAATCTTCCTTCATATCCAGATCATTGAGACTGGCATTTTATTCTCCAGTTCCCCGATCTTACCATATTTCATCCTTTTTCTGAATTAATTATGGCTTTGGCATCAATAGCCATACTCTTTCACGATTCCATGCTCTGTCATGGGATTTGAATTCGATACCTAGACACGCAGATCTGAATTTGAAACTGGGTGTATACCATTTAAAACAGGCACTCTTCAATTCAGATTTCCCAAATTTGAAATTCTCCACGCATGTTGGTGTTGGAAGTAGTTAATCTCTTGGATATTTAAATAATGACACTTTCTTCTCACGGCATTTGATTATATGAATATAAAATTGGTTTCTCCTTTTTAGTAACACTTGGGGAATACAAATTGACGAACGCAGTTGCCAACCACACAAATACAGCTTTGGTTACAAGGATTTTACAAGATTGAAGTAATTGAATTTGCCCGAATCGCCTGTTTGGTAGTTTCTCTCCCCATGTAAGATAGTGTTGTATCTAAATGTTTTCTTTACCAATTTGTTGATGCGCATGTAGTATACGTTTTGAGAATTTCACCTTTTAGGATTTATTAATAATAAATGTTCTTTGACTAAGTTTATCGATTAGTTTAAATTATGGATTATGTAATTAATTTATGTGTGTGGATTAATGTCAAATTGTGGAAGAGAACCATGAAATATTTGTAAACAATCTAAATTTTTTAAAAGTAGGTATTTGAATGTAAAATAGTGTTAAAGTTGGTATAATAATTGTAAAGTGATAAATTACAGGATTTTGAAAATAAAGTATCCACTTAGAAAAAATTAAGAACAATGAAGATAATTCTTAGAATTAATGGAAGAGCTTCATATTCTTCCACTTTACTATTATTAATAGATAAATAATTACGACGCCATATTCAATCCTTTGCATGCTTGCAAGATTTCCTTGATAAACTAGGATCGGTAACCTGATTGCTCTTCTGCGAATTCCAACCTGGTTCCTTGGTTCAACCTTTGAAATTTTCTTGGATGACTATAGTCGTGCTCCAAAAATCTCTAAGACGCCCAAAGAATCTGACTCAATTGCCCGTCTTTAAGAATTGAGTGAAAAACATTTGCCTAACTAGCACAAATCACCTAGAAACCACATGCTCAAACTAGGGATTAAGAACTTGTACATGACTGAACTGATCCTTATAAAATACCAATGTAGTTCATGAAAGTATATGCAGATCGAGTAATATGACTATATATACTAAATAAAAACTTATATTAAACTAGTAATATAAAAATTGTAATAAATAAAGTGCAAAGAGAATTTTATACCAGTTCGAACATCCTGTTCTATGTTCAGTCTTAGACTCCTTCTGGATTTAACTAACAATGTTCTCACTTAACCTGGAGGAATAGATATTACAACCCGCCTAAGCTATCAAACAGGACTTCGTGCCTGATAGACTTCAACAGGACTTCATCTACAAAATAAGTAGAATTTTTTGTGACTTCTTATGCACTTGTATAGCATGGATTAGCCAATGAGTACATTTCTATAATCTTCTTTTTTGTGGTATAGTGTGTACTTGTGAAGAAAGGAAGTAATTTGATCATAAGAAAATATTCTTGAATGAATGAGAAATAAAAAATAAAGCAATATAGTGAATTGAATGCTTGAGAGTAATTCAAGATTGAGATAGAAAGAATTGTAAATCTGTGAATTAAATCTTTGAATGGATTACTTTATATAGATGATCAGTAGTTCAACTGTTAGAGGAATGATTGCAATCATTAACGAAGATGAATAACTCTTCATGAAGAAGAGAAACTCTTTAGAAAATTTGAAAAATATAGTTGTTACAACCGTTCAATCAACTGAAAGAAATAAGCCAGTCGACTAATTTCAGGTAGTAAGAGACGTCTCAAACCAGAAAGTAAATAGTTTGAAAATAGGTAGTGTCGATCAATAGAAATCATTAATTCAATCAACTATTCTAAGTTTTCAATCATATGAAACTGTAAGAATAATTTATGTTGAAAATCCTTTTGGTCGGTTGACTGGGAGGGGTTTTTCAGTCGATTGACTAATGCAAGTTTTTACTTTTCTAATTTGTAAAAATAGTTTGTGATGGGTGTGATTGTATATACCACTTAGAAGATATTTTAAAAAATTTATATTTCTAGACAAAGACGCCATGACTAATACTACATTGGTTGTGTCATCTTGGTCTTCTTTTTTTCAAGTACGTCTCCTTATTTGATTGACCTTTTCATGTGCAAGTGGTTAATATACATAATATATTGTTGTATAGTTGTCGCTATCAAACTCCCAAAAATATGATAAAATATGAGACATTCTCTCCCTTTTTAATGATCATAACTATACAATTTAAAGTAACCGATATATAGATTATTCACCTCCTAAGTCTATGCTCCTCCTATCGAAATGGCCATAGTTATTCTCTTCCTTTGTCATCGACAAAATGGAAATGGAAAGCAGTTGGAGCAAATTTTACAAAATAGAAACGAATAGGTAATACTTAAAAGACGTGAGCTTTTTTAGAAATAACGGATGATCATATTTAAATATCACAAAATATGCCACAAGAGGACATAAATGTCACAATGACTATTTATGGAAAAGTCAAAAGACAACAAAATGTAATAAATAACAACAACAAACGATCACAACACAATAACATAGCATCAAAACAATTCGTCACAAATCAACATACGATTGATGTTTCTTAGAAATGAAAACAAGATTCATAAGTGGTAAAGGATGAAATAAAATACCATTTTACCAAGACTCGGTAGTCATAACTTCCACTTGTTTCTCCATTCTCAACTGAATCTTCTCCTTCTTCCTCTTTGGTTGATGTCCAAGTTAAATGTTCAGAATTCGGAGGAGTTTCTTTGGAGGGTGTATATGCAGAAGTGGACGAAGCACATGACAGTTTATCCAACATTTTGTTTAAGAACCCTTTGATTGGATCAAGCTTGTTATCCATCTTAGCAATAATGTGCTCAACTCGGGAAAGATGTCGATTAAGCTTACTCTGTTTGGGGAAGAGAGTGACATTGGCCTAACATGCTTGATGTTCTAAAGATATTTCTTCTATATCATCCTCATCATGTTAAGGTTGAAGGGGTGGAGGAACTTGAGAGGTGGAAGTCGTATTTGGATTGGCAAGTTAGGGATGGTTAGCTTCTTTATTTGCTTTCCATTGCTCATAGGATATAATGCTATGGTGTTCGACTCTTTGTGGAAAGACTAAGAGTTTTGGAATCTAAACAATCAACTATGGTAAATTGGTAATTCGAAAGAGGTACTTGAAAGTTCATTAAGATGCGCATGGGATATTCTCTTTGGTCTTCGGTTATGAAATGTTTCAAATTCGTCCATTATTACCTTTGCTAAGTTGACATTTTGATGACTATATATTGCATAAAGAGCTTGAAAGTTATGTTTGTAAACCACTTCATAGTTAGCAATCCATGGTTGAATAGAATGAGTAAGTACTATGTGCAAAATTCTTGCTTTTGGACGTAAGAATTTGGCTTTCAACATTTCTAAGTTGTGAACTAAAAATAGATGGCTACTTTCATCGTGGTTGTTCATATCCACTTCAATGCCATCTACGTCTTCTCCTTTCGAAGGGAAATTTAAAATAGATCCTAATCTGGTGATCGGTAGATAAGTTTTGACACCACAAACAAGAGTCCATATACAATTTCTCTACTATGTGCATTCATTAAATCTAATTTCAAATTAACATAAAACAATTTTACCTATGATCTTGAGATTGTTGGCTTCAAAGTTGATGGGATGGTCAATGTGGTTTGCTTCAGCGGATTCTCGAATAGCATGGCCTCAAAAATCTCTAAACTGGATTAACGAACCTTCAGAAATTTTCATGTTCCTCATGTTATCGAACGCTTGGATAACAACACCATCATATAGCCATCTTATGATTTGAGATTCAGATGGTCCAGTGGGTGTAGATGATTCTCTTGAACGTTTGAAGGCATTGTAATTGAGTGATGAGGAATAAAAATTTGATTTTGTTCATCTCTTTGGAAGAGGAGATGAAAGAGTAAAGTTAGAAAATGTGAGGGGTTGAATAGAGGTTAGGGTTTTGAATTGGTAGATGTCTCAAAAGATGTGAAGTTGAATGGGCCTTGATCTAAAAAACTGAAAAATACCCGATCAGTTGACTAGGAGGACAATTCAGTCAACTGGAAGGATAATTTTGTCAGCTAAAAAGTACGCTAGGAATATTTTTTAATTCGGGATCAGTCGACTGAATTCGCACTCGGTCCACTGACTAAGGTTGGTAGCTCTAGCACGAAATTTTCTTATCTACATAATGGACTGAAATAAATATTCACACGACTAAATCTAGAAATATTTTTTTATTCAACCAATCGACTGAATATTAAAGTCAAGTCGACTGAATCTTGTCTCGTTTAATAAACAATGTTTGATCAACCTTTCCAATATCAAATCCAGAATCTATAAGATAGCCTTTTAGTCGTTCTTGCCAGCACGGGGTGCTTGTTTCAAATCGTAAAGAGCATTCTTAAGTTTATAAATATGATCGGGAAAATTTTCATGTTTAAACAGAGGGGTTGTTCTACAAAAACATTTTCTTTAATAAAATCATTTAAAATGCACCATTAACATCCATTTATGAAAGTTTAAAGTTATGATGATAAGTGAAGGCTGGTAAGATTCGTTTTACTTCAAGTCTTTCTTACAATAGGAGCAAAAGTTTCTTCATAGTCTATCCCCTCTTCCTGATTATATCCTTGTGCAACTAATCTTGCCTTATTTCGAGTTATATTTCCATTTTCATTAGCTTTATTTTTTCACACACATTTCATGGTGGAGTTCTAAGTATATTTTTAATTGAATTTTCTATGATTTGTTGTTCTTTACTTATAATTTTGTGGTGAATTTTCTAAGATTGATTGATTTATAAAAATTTCTTCTTCATCTTTATTATTTTTAAAATTCTTGTCAAATGAGACGTGTAAAGTTTCTTCTATAGTTATTGTATATTTAATATATATTCTATATGCTTTGCTTTATTCCGATATCCAATAAATATTCCTTCATCGGATTCGGATCAAATTTTCCTAGTTGGCTTTTTATATTTAATATAAAACATTTTGATCTAAAATTCATAGATATGATAAATTAGATTTTCTACCGTTAAAATGTTCGTATGGTGTATATTTAGTTAAGGGTCGAATGGTGACACGATTTAAGACGTAGCATACAGTAAACACGGCTTCTGCCTAGAAATATTTTGGTAGTTGGCTACCACTAAGTAGAGTCCTAGAACATTTCTGTAATGTACGATTCTTTCTTTCTATAACTTCATTTTGTTATATAGTTCTAGAAAATGAGAAATTACAACTAATACCCTTTTTATTACAAAGTTTATTAAAAAGCTTATTTTTAAATTCGCCACCATGATCACTTCTATATTTTTAAGCTTTAAACATTTTGAATTTTGAATACTTTTATTAAAAAATTTAAATGATTCAAAAGTATTTTGTTTTTCAAAAAAAATTTCTATGTATATCTAGAGAAATCATCTACAATTACAAAAACATATTGTTATGATTTATAGATTGAACTTGAGTGGGATTGAATAGATCCAAATGTAGTAGTTCAAGAGGTTGTAATGTAGAAATGATTTTCCAAGACTTAAAAGTTAATTTATTTAGTTTTTCTAATTGGCATGCATCATAGATACTATTTACTTTATAATTTAATTTTGATAGACCTTTTACTAAATTGTTTTTAGATCATTTACTAATAGCTTTAAAATTAATGTGATAAAATCTTTTGTGTCATAGTCATATATCATTATCTTTGGCTATTAAAAACATATCTATATTATGATTGATTTTCATATTTAAAATATAAATATTTCTTTCTCTAACTCCTTCGAAAATTAAAATTTTATTTTAATCAAAAATTTCGCATCTATCTTTTAAGAAGGATATACTAAAACCTTTATTGCATAATTGACTAATACTTAATAAATTGTGTTTTAAATTTTTAACTAATAACACATTATAATAGGAGGTGAATTAGATATGTAACAACCCTGTATTTTTTGATTATTTTAATTGTTTATTTTGATTATTTCAGTTTGATTTCCTGATTTGAAGACTTTATTTTATTTATTAAAATGAATAATTTTGTTATTTTAAATATAAATTTTGATTTTTATGTGAATTAGAATTTCAAACATGAATAAATTGAATATTTTTCAAAAAATATGAATTTTGGTCAATATGGTCAAACTTTGACTTCAAATTTAAAATTCAAATATTTGAATTTTTGAATTTTATCTTTTATTATGAAAATAAATAAAATTTTAAGAATACTGCTTTTCTTTTCGTTGAAATCCGATTTATATTGTGAAAGTTATGCTTTTGACAATATTGTATGTAAATTGATTTATTTAACAAAATTATTTATTTTAATTTATATAAATAATATTTTTGTTTGTCAAATCTTGTTCTAATTTGTGTAATATGTCATGTTATGCATATATTTTATTTTTTAATATATATTTAAAGTGATGCTATAATTTTCCAAATCTTATTGTATTTTATTTACAATTTTTAAATGCTAGTTTCAATATATTAGCTATTTTCTTCATTATTTTCTATTTTTCCTTAAATTATATTTTCTTTTTCATTTTATTTTTTTCATATTTTATTTTTATTTTACTGAAATATATATGGTTTATTTTAATTTAAAGGAAATAGAAATATAAAGAGTCAAACCCTTTCATATGCCATGACTTTTCACTTCCTTTTGTCTATTTCATTTTACAATTGGCATTTGCATTGACTCTAGCCATCCATTTCTTTTCTCAGCCATGTGTCTCATTGCATTCACGTGAATTTCTTTTCTCCTCGTCCCCTAAAACTCATGGCAATGAAGAAAGACAAAAAAAATTGCTAATGGCTCCATCTCTTCTTCTTTTCACTATATTTTCAATGATTTTTGCTCCCTCTTCTTCTAGAGAGCTCGGCCCCTGCTCCACCACTTCACCATCGACCATCATCTCACCATCTACAGCATCCATCAGCCCCTTCTCCTCTGGTCAATTCAGGCTGTGACCAATAGATGATGCCATCACCCAAAACTTTGCACAAACACTCCATAAATTGCCAATCCGAGCCTTGATTTCACCACACACCTTCATAGTTTGTTTCGGTCATCCCTTAGCCATCACCACCAACAGCTACTTCATCCTTTGGCCATCACTTCAGCATGCTCTAGATCCGACCTAACCCAATTGGCCCATGGTCGAGCTCATGTGTGATCAAGCCAAGCCTTGTGCGCACCAAAATCATTACCATTTGCCTTGAACCCATGTATGCTTCATGTTGTAACTCTTCCACCACCTTCATCCACTTGTAACCTGACCTATATTATACCATACCTGACCCAAACAAACATCAATGGCCGAGTAAAAGATCCCCTATGGTCAAGCATTGGAGTGGTTAAGACAAGGTTAAGCTATCTTGTCTTTACTGCTTTCATTTTTCAATTTGTCCAATATTGTTTTGTGTTGTATATTCATGTGTTGTTTTGTCTTGTTTGGGTGTTGTTTACAAGATCATATCTTGGCTATCTCTCTCATTTGAATCCAATGTCGTGATGTGTTTGTATCATGCTTGTCGTGCCTTTAGAATCGTTTTGTGTGTCGTAATGGTCTTCAGCTTGATGATAAGTGTTTAGTAATAAAAATGTTATGCAAGTTAATAATGATGATATGATATGTTATGCCATGTTATTACCATGTTAACTCTGTTAATTATCACCTGACATTTAATATATGACATTATATTGCGACATTGACATTGTTTATATTATTTATATATATGATGACACTGTAAGTTCCCTGTTAGAATAGAATCTCTATGGGTTGAAATGATGCATACCCAAACAGACTTTAGAATAGAAAAAAATCATTATGGGCTGAAATGATAGGCATGAGCGATTTTTATTTATTTTTATTTACTTGGGATTGCGGGTTTGAAATGATAGAACCCGGGTTTTCTTTTTAAATTGAGGATTGAAATGATATATATCTGTATCACTTAATCTAGGTTAGAAAATTATATACAGACCCCGTGGTATATATATTTTTTAATGATTTTTTACATAAGATATGTATTTTAGAAGTATGAAATTTGATTTAAAAGATATATTTTATGGTTTTAAGAAGTTTTGAATTTGTAAATTTAAGTATATAAATTTGGAGTAAATGTGAATTTTTTTTACTTTAGATTATTTTTAAAAATGTAAGTAGATAATAAAAGTTTAATTTAAAGTCTTAAAAAGATATTTGAAGTAGTTTGTTAAGTTTTATTAAATTTATAAGTTAAGAAAACAGTGAAATTTTGACTTGACAAATGAATTGAGTTTTAAATTTGATATTCAATTATAAAATTTTATTGTGATAAATCATATGTTAAACTGATTTAAATGTGAAAGTTTAGAAGCCTAAAAATATGATTTATAAGTTTAAAATTTTCTAAAGTCGAAGTTTTATTGTGTTTTGAAAAGTTAAAATAAAATCTGGAATTTTATTAATAGCATTTCCAAAATGCTATAGTTTTATGACAGCACTTTAAAATGTCGTTGTTTTGAATTTAACTATGTTTGAAATAACTAAATATCTATTACGACATTTTATAAATGCCGTTGTTCCTAAACTAAACTATTTTGGAAACTATAAGCTATGATAGCACTTTATAAATGCCGTCGTTGCTATATTTTGACACTGTTTGAAATATTGTAGATTTTAACACTATCTGAGTTATATTCTAAAGTGTTAAATGATTTAACTTTTGAAATTGATTATTTATGAAATTTTAGGAGTTTGAATATATATTTTATTATTTAAATTTGAATTTTTAAGGAATTTAAATTGATTTTCAATTTAAATAAAGTTTACTTGGTTATGTGTTAAATGGAATGAAATGAAATGAGATAAATGAATTTTTGAATGGAATTTTGAAATCTATTTTGTAATGATACTTGGAATAATAAATGAATGATATATTTGATTTTAAAAATGATATTTAAATTTGAATATTTTAATTTGAATTCAAATTCAGATTTGATAATGAGGTTTTGAAAGGATATGATATTTTGATAAAGAATATGAATTGGAATGATATGTGATTTTGATAAATGAATATTTGAAGTTTATATTGGTATGAAAGGATATTTAGTTACTTGAAATTCTGGTTTATTTAAATGATATTGGATTTATGAAATGAATATTTCAAAACTAAGTAATAATGAAGTCAAATTTGAGATGTATGAAATTATAAAATTAGTTTTGAAATATGTGTTATTAAAGCTTTGAAATATATTAAAATTTTGAATAGTTTATTTTGTGAATCAAATATGTATTTGAAATTGATAAGATTTGAAATGGTTTGTTGGGAAACTGAATTGAATTGAAACTGATGGTTTGAATTGAATTAAATTGGAAATTTGAAAATTTGGGTTTAATTGAATAAATTGAAAATGTAAAGAATTAAAGGAATGTTTCATGATTTTGAATGTATGTTTCAAAATGTTATGAATTTCAAGTATAATGATTTCATGTATTTTGGTTTTGAAAGAGTAATAACTTTGAAAGTATTATGATTTTTGAAAGAATATAGTTTTGAAATAAAATGCTTTTGGTTTTCGAAGTATAAACAATTTTGAAAGGAATATAGTTTTGAAATGAAACGATTTGATTTTGATGTATAAACTATTTTGAGATGACCACGGCGTTATAATAACGTTTGCTTGTTAAAGAGACCGGGATCGGAGGTTGTCATACTCTCTGCCAACTCCAAAAACCACTTTAACAACCGTATACGCGGTGGAGATTCCAGAATGAAGTAGGATGGTGGCGACGTTCTTGAGGTATATTACGTAGACCCGACTCCCGTGAGTTGGCATAAGGCGGCTAAAACAGGAGCGATCGACGGGCCAAGTGAGGTCATTCCTCCAATCAGACACATTCCTTAGATACTATACTCTTATCTTATGGTTGATTTGATGGCCATCCTCCGATTTTGATTTGGGAGTGTGTTCCGAGGTGGGCGGTAGTGGCTGCTATGCGTTACCACCAGCCCGGAAGCGTAATTGGTATATCTACCCTGGCATTGCCTAGTTGTGCCATGTCACCTACCATATCGAGCTTTACTACGAGTTTTTTTTTCTCCCGTAGTCCATAGAGTATTTAAGGTAGTCTCTCGATATGGAGATATGCTGATACTGGATGGACTACTGGGACTATTACGTGTTGGGGGCTATATGGGTAACCCTTCAACGCTGTTTTAAAGTAAGTTTATTTTACTGTAGACATTATTATGATAGCGCAATATTACTACATAGTAAATAGTTTAACGGATCCTTAAAGGATGGGCGATCCCAAGCATCCTTTAAGTTACTGATGCATTTTGTTACTGTTCACTTGAGTTGATTTACATTTCATAAGTATCTATGTCCTGACTCGAGTGTTTTGTGTTTTGCTTTACGCTCGAGTCTGACCGAGTGATTCAGCATTCAAGACACACCTTCGGAGTTGGAGCTTTGCTTGAAGATCCAGCCATCTATTTTGCTTTCAGTATCCAGTGATTTCAGTGATGTATTCTGATTTGTATCTGATGTATCTTGTTACTCTTCTATTGTATCTTGCTTAACTCTGATGTATCTTATAAATATATAGTAGCTTCATGAACTACTATCATTTTTACTTCTGCTACATTATTATTTACTCTGTGTCTGTGATCTGTGATTATTTATTTACTGTATATTCTGAGATTTTCCAAATTTTATTTACAACCCGGTATTTTGACCAATTCAAGTCCGACATATGTGGATGCGAATGGTCGAAAATATTGGGTCATTACATTTGGTATCAGAGCTTTCGTAGCTCTAGGCAAACCTTAGCATATACAGTAAATGTATTTACATAATCACTTACATTCGGGTTTAAATCTCTTTCTTTTTGACTCGATTCCTTTGAATTTTGGAACATTCCCTGTGGTTTCAAAATCCATCTGTGTCCCTCACTATTCGGCTTCTTTTGATTTTGGAGTATCCCATAACTCCACTTCGAACGATCTTTATAATGAGTCAGCTGTCCCACTAATCTCAAATTGATTTGTAAAGGGGTGAAACTCCTTTACAATAACATCGAATCACCAGAGATTTTTATATCCTCGGTTTAGATGCTAGTATATCTTATTATCCTAAAACTCTGTCTCTTGAAACCGAATGTAGATTTTCCCCAGAAATCCACATCGACCTTATTCTTTAAGTCACGGTTAACCTGGTTAAGGTTGGCCACGATTTATATAAGCTTATCCATCTTCCTATTCTGTTATATAATCATCTCATCTTGTTTCCCACTTATCTTCAAATCATTCTTGAAGTGTATTTGTCAACTAATATATAAAATGTTTTATATATTGTGTTGTTTGAGTTGTTGATGTTGATCTAGGTTTCTGATCGATTCGTATGATCAACGATATCGATAAGATTTACAAAACACTTGTATAGAGCAAACTGACACAATATGTTTTTCAAATTTAGTAATGAATCAAATTTTGGTAACTATATTATAAATCTTTTTTTGGATTTTATTGAATTGGTTGATAAGAAATAATATTTGATTTTATATATCATTATCTCTTGTTTCATATATAAATAATTGAACTATAAAACATGATTATAAATTTATTTGGAAATTTAAAATGAATTTAAACAAAAATTTGAGAATTTAATTTCCGAAGGATTTCAAACCTAGTATTTAAAGTTTTAAAGGGTATACTCTTTAAAGTATTTTCTAATAGATATTTGTTTCCAAAGAATTTTAAAGTTTAAAACTAGTGCTCCTTTCTTTGTCGCTGAAAAATAATTTCGGTGATGACTGCAGCATCATCGACATTCATTTTCGAGTTTCGAAGTGAAGAGACCGTTCCGTAGTCTTGCTACAGTTTTTTTTTGGGAAATTTAATTAATTTGAATTTCTAAAATAAGACTAGATTTATAACATATGCTGATATATGATTTAAATTTGAGTGGATATATATATATATATATATATATATATATATATAGTACATGCGCATTTATTTATCTCTAGATAGTTTGGAATTTATTGGAAATTTAATTCCTAAATTTTATCTTGAAAGATAATTTTTAAGTATAATTTCCTTGGATAAATATTCAAGCTTGAAATGATTGAATTGGAAAGTTTATTGGTATAGTACACAATTTCATTCTGATATAACTTGCCTAAATTATACAGAAGTTGAATATGTAATTGGATAATATACAGTATAAAAAAGAGTTTATAAATAAAATTTGAGTGGTTATAATAAATGTTATGCACTTAACTTTTAGTTATAAAAAGATTAACAGTGGTAAATAGAGAAAAAGGGTAATGGAATAATTTACAATATAAAATGATGTTAAAGGAACTAAGAATAAATTTAAAGCAGTTATAATAAGTATAAATATGTTTAACATGGGTGAAAAAATATATTGAGAGGAATAAATTTAATTTTTATTAGGAATAAAGAAGAATAAAATTTTACTGAGTACATTTTTGAGTATATTGAAAGATTTTTCAAATCCACTATTTTAGAGATTGTTAATTTAAGACAATTTGATGATAAGATAATGAAATTAGAGATGGTTAAGATTTATTTAACTTATGTAAAATTAATTTTCAATTTAAGTTGAAATTTTCATGGTTTTAAATTTATTATCTTATTTTGTTTTTCAAACTATCTTTTGGTTGTCTTTATTTCCCTTATCTTGCTATAGAATGGAGAGGCTATTGCTTATACCGGTCTATTTAGAAATCTTTCTATAATCTTTGGTACTCATTTTTGAATCTGAACACTGCTTTTCATCCACAAACCGTCGGTCAAGCAGAAAGAGTGAATCAGATTCTCGAGGATCTTCTTTGTGTTTAAGTTCATCTCCATCTTGTTAAACTTACCTATAACAAAAGTTATCAGGTATAATTTTAATCTTCTTGTGACCTTGTCTTAATTCTATTTCATTCTATCTTTTTCTTTGCTTTCCCGTACTTCATTCCGTTCAGGGACGAAAAGTTTTGAGTGGGAGAGAGTGTAACAACCCTGTATTTTTTGATTATTTTAATTGTTTATTTTGATTATTTCAATTTGAATTCCTGATTTAAAAACTTTATTTTATTTATTAAAATGGATAATTTTGTTATTTTAAATATAAATTTTGATTTTTATGTGAATTAGAATTTCAAACATGAATAAATTGAATATTTTTCAGAAAATGTGAATTTTGGTCAATATGGTCAAACTTTGACTTTTAAATATAAAATTTAAATATTTGAAATTTTGAATTTTATCTTTTATTATGAAAATAAATAAAATTTTAAGAATACTGCTTTTCGTTTCGTTGAAATCCGATTTATATTGTCAAAGTTATGCTTTTTACAATATTATATGTAAATTGATTTATTTAACAAAATTATTTATTTTAATTTAAATAAATAATATTTTTGTTTGAAAAATATTGTTCTAATTTGTGTAGTATGTCATGTTATGCGTATATTTTATTTTAAAAAATATATTTTTAAAGTGATGTTATAATTTTCCAAAGCTTATTGTATTTTATTTACAATTTTTAAATGCTAGTTTCAATATATTAGCTATTTTCTTAGTTATTTTCTATTTTTCCTTAAATTATATTTTCTTTTTCATTTTATTTTTTTCAGCTTTTATTTTTATTTTACTGAAATATATATGGTTTATTTTAATTTAAAGGAAATAGAAATATAAAAAGTCAAACCCTTTCATATGTCATGACTTTTCACTTCCTTTTGTCCTTTCATTTTTCAGTTGACATTTGCATTGACTCTAGCCATCCATTTCTTTTCTCAGCCATGTATCTCATTGCATTCATGTGAATTTCTTTTCTCCTCATTCCCTAAAACTCATGGCAATGAAGAAAGACAAAAAAATTGCTAATGGCTCCATCTCTTCTTCTTTTCACTATATTTTCAATGATTTTTGCTCCCTCTTCTTCTAGTGAGCTCGACCCCTACTCCACCACTTCACCATCGGCCATCGTCTCACCATCTATAGCAGCCATCAGCCCCTCCTCCTCTAGTCAATTCAGGCCATGACTAATAGATGATGCCATCACCCTAAAACTTTGCACAAACACTCCACAAATTACCAATCCGAGCCTTGATTTCACCACACACCTTCATAGTTTGTTTCAGTCACCCCTTAGCCATCACCACTAGCAGCTACTTTATCCTTTGGCCATCACTTCAGCAAGCTCCAGATCTGACCTGACCCAATTGACCCATGGCCGAGCTCATGTGTGATCAAGCCAAGCCTTGTGTGCACCAAAATCATTACTATTTGCCTTGAATCCATGTATGCTTCATGTTGTAACTCTTCCACCACCTTCATCCACTTGTAACCTGACCTATATGATACCATGCCTGACCCAAACACACATCAATGACTGAGCAAAAGATCCCCTATAGTCGAGCATTGGAGTGGTTAAGGCAAGGTTAATCTATCTTGTTTTTATTGCTTTCATTTTTCAATTTGTCCAATATTGTTTTGTGTTGTATATTCATGTGTTGTTTTGTCTTGTTTGGGTGTTGTTTACAAGATCATATCTTGGCTATCTCTCTCATTTGAATCCAATGTCATGCTGTGTCGTGCTGTATCGTGCCTTTGCAATCGTTTTGTGTGTCGTAGTGGTCTTTAGCTTGAAAATGTGAGTCCTTCTCACTCTGACAAATTTACTTATGAATCAGTAAATTGATGACAAGTGTTTAGTAATAAAAATGTTATGCAAATTAATGATGATGATGTGATATGTTATGCCATGTTATTACCATGTTAACTCTATTAATTATCACCTGACATCTGATATATGACATTATATTGCGACATTGACATTGTTTATATTGTTTATATATATAATGACACTGCAAGTTCCCTGTTAGAATAGAATCACTATGGGTTGAAATGATACATACCCGAATGGACTTTAGAATAGGGAAAAATCATTATGGGCTGAAATGATAGGCCTGAGCGATTTTTTTTATTTTTATTTACTTGGGATTGCGAGTTTGAATTGATAGAACCTGGGTTTTCTTTTTAAATTGAGGATTGAAATGATATATATCTGTATCACTTGACCTAGGTTAGAAAATTATATACAGACCCCGTGGTATATTTTTTTAATGATTTTTTATATAAGATATGTATTTTAAATTATGAAATTTGATTTAAAATATATATTTTATGGTTTTAAGAAAGCTAAATATTAAGTTTTGAAGTTGTAAATTTAAGTATATAAATTTGGAGTAAATGTGATTTTTTTACTTTAAATTATTTTTAAAAATGTAAGTAGATAATAAAAGTTTAATTTAAAGTTTTAAAAAGATATTTGAAGTAATTTGTTAAGTTTTATTAAATTTATAAGTTAAGAAAATAGTGAAATTTTGACTTAACAAATGAATTGAGTTTTAAATTTGATATTCAATTATAAAATTTTATTATGGTAAATCATATGTTAAATTGATTTAAATGTGAATGTTTAGAAGCCTAAAAATATGTTTATAAGTTTAAAATTTGCTACAGTTGAAGTTATATTGTTTTTGAAAAGTTAAAATAAAATCTGGAATTTTATTAATAGCATTTGCAAAATGCTGTAGTTTTATGATAGCACTTTAAAATGCTGTTGTTTTAAATTTAACTATGTTTGAAATAATTAAATATCTATTATGGCATTTTATAAATGTCGTTGTTCCTAAACTAAACTATTTTGGAAACTATAAACTACGATAGCACTTTATAAATGTCGTCGATGCTATATTTTGACAATGTTTGAAATATTATAGATTTTAACACTATTTGAGTTATATTCTAAAGTGTTAAATGATTTAACTTTTGAAATTGATTGTTTGTGAAATTTTAGGAGTTTGAATATATATTTTATTATTTAAATTTGAATTTTTAAGGAATTTAAATTGAATTTGAATTTCAATAAAGTTTACTTGATTATGTGCTAAATGGAACGAAATGAAATGAGATAAATGAACTTTTGAGTGGAATTTTGGAATGTATTTTATAATGATACTTGGAATAATAAATGGATGATATATTTGATTTTAAAAATGATATTTAAATTTGAATTCAAATACTGATTTGATAATGAGGTTTTGAAAGGATATGATATTTTGATAAAGAATATGAATTGGAATGATATGTGATTTTGATAAATGAATATTTGAAGTTTATATTGGTATGAAAGGATATTTAGTTACTTGAAATTCTGGTTTATTTAAATGATATTGGATTTATGAAATGAATATTTCAAAACTAAGTAATAATGAAGTCAAATTTGAGATGTATGAAATTATAAAATTAGTTTTGAAATATATGGTATTAAAGCTTTGAAATATATTAAAAATTTAAATAGTTTATTTTGTGAATCAAATCTGTATTTGAAATTGATAAGATTTGAAATGGTTTGTTGGGAAACTGAATTGAATTAAATCGGAAATTTGAAAATTTGGGTTTAATTGAATAAATTGAAAATGTAAAGAATTAAAGGAATGTTTCATGATTTCGAATGTATGATTTCGAAATGTTATGATTTTCAAGTGTAATGATTTCAAGTATTTTGGTTTCGAAAGAGTAATAACTTTGAAAGTATTATGATTTTTGAAAGATGAATATTGTTTGAAATGGAAATGATATTGTATTGATTTGCATATATTTTTGAAATAAAATGGTTTTGGTTTCGAAGTATAAACTATTTTGAAAGGAATATAGTTTTGAAATGAAATGATTTGATTTTGAAGTATAAACTATTTTGAAATGACCACGGCGTTATAATAATGTTTGGTTGTTAAAGAGACCGGGATCGGAAGTTGTCATACTCTCTGCCAACTCCGAAAACCACTTTAACAACCGTGTACGCGGTGGAGATTCCAGAATGGAGTAGGATGGTGGCGACGTTCTTGAGGTGTATTACGTGGACCCGACTCCCGTGAGTTGGCACAAGGTGGCTAAAACAGGAGCGATCGATGGGCCAAGTGAGGTCATTCCTCTGATCGGACACATTCCTTCTATACTATACTCTTATCTTGTGGTTGATTTATTGGCCATATTCCGATTTTGATTTGGGAGTGTGTTCCGAGGTGGGCGGTAGTGGCTGCAATGCATTACCACCAGCCCGGAAGGGTAATTGGTATATCTACAATGACATTGCCTAGTTGTGCCATGTCACCTACCATATCGAGCCTTACTACGAGTTTGTTTTTCTCCCTTAGCCCATGGGGTATTTAGGGTAGTCCCCGATCTGGAGATATGCTGTTACTGGATGGACGACTGGGACTATTACGTGTTGGGGGCTATATGGGTAACCCTTCAACTCTATTTTAAAGTAAGTTTATTTTACCGTATACATTATTATAATAGCACAATATTACTACATAGTAAATAGTTTAACGGATCCTTAAAGGATGGGCGATCCCAAGCATCTTTTAAGTTACTAATGCGTTTTGTTACCGTTCCCTTGAGTTGATTTACATTTCATAAGTATTTATGTCCTGACTCGAGTGTTTTATGTTTTTCTTTACGCTCGAGTCAGACTGAGTGATTCAGCATTCAAGACACACCTTCGAAGTTGGAGCTTTGCTTGAAGATCCAGCCATCTATTTTGCTTTCAGTGTCCAGTGATTTAAGTGATGTATTCTGATTTGTATCCGATGTGTCTTGTTACTCTTCTGTTGTAGCTTGTTTAACTCTAATGTATCTTATAAATATATAGTAGCTTCATGAACTACTATCTCTTTTACTTCCACTGCATTATTTTTAAATCTGTGATTTGTGATTATTTATTTACTGTATATTCTTAGATTTGCCAAATTTTATTTACAACCCGCTATTTTAAGCAATTCAAGTCTGACATGTGCGGATGCGAATGGTTGAAAATTTCGGGTCATTACAAGATATACCATTGTTTCTCACGTCTCTTTTTCTGATGAATATGCTTTAGTCATCTCCAAAAGTACGAAACCTGAATATGAGTAGATATAATATAAGCATGTCTTCGTTACTTGTCATATGTTCGGAGCAACCACCATCGAGTATCCACTTTTCTTTCTTTTTACTGGGTACCTGCAAAAAATATTGAAATGATATTGGCACTCACTTCCTCTCTTAGGGTCCTAAGAGTTAGGTCTAAGGAAGCTAAATCAAATAGGATTTAACGTTTCCTTTGAAAATGAAATTTTAATTCTTATGAACATTAGTAATAAAATTATCTATATACTTATTTCTTATCAAATGATTATTAATCTTTGGAACCCCATTTTTTACAGTCTTAGACTTATTGATTTATTTCCTTTGACTATCATTTTTCTTTTTGAAATTAGTATATAATGAAGTATACTATTTAATCCTAGTTTTAACTGCTTTTCTAGATTTGCTATATCCTAATCCCTTTTTACTAAAAGTAGATTGTGAATTTTCTATAATTTTAGAAAGATTCTCTCTTCCTTTATTAAAATTAGAAAACTTTTAGTAATATTTTCTAACTTTGTTTTAAGACCGTCTATTTCTAATTTTAATATTTTATCAGTAGAATTTAAATTATGATTTTCTTTTGTTAATACATCATTTTTATTTTTTTTGGTTTCTATTTCACTCTTAACAAAAGTAAGCTGTAATGATCTATTAGCTTAAAACTCTTGAGATTTTACTAATTCTTCTTTTAGTATTTTCTTTTCTTCTTTTTGCATGTCGATGTCTAGTTCACTTCTATTCAATTTTGCTAATGTATCTTTATATTTTCTATTCAAATCTTTTAGCTTATCTAATAACTCAGAATTTATTTCAGTTAGATCTTCAAATGAAAGTTCACTTACATCATTGTTAGTAGCCATGAAGAATACATTTGCTTGCTTAGAATCACTGTCACTATCTAATAAAGAAGATGAGTTTGAATCATCCCAAGTTGTTGAAAATCCCTACTTCTTTTGTTGATGAAATTTCTCGATTTTATTTTTGAATTTACTCTTCTTTCTTTCTGGGCAATCTCTGTTTATGTGACCAATCTTATAACACTTGAGAGAAGAATTTGATGAATTGTTGATGCTATTTCTGTTGCTGCCAAATTTTTTATTCTTTTTGAACTTTAGTAATTTTCTAAAAAAAATTGCTATAAATGAAATGCCATTGTCATCTTCATCCGAGTTTTCATTTTCTGCTTCAAATGCAATTGTTTTTCTATGTTAAGCCTTGTACTCGTTTTGCCTGTAAATTCACTTTATATGACATGAGATTTTCTAATAACTCTTCTGGTTTAAGGGTTGAAATGTCATTGTCTTCTTCGATAGCTAAGACTTTTCATTTCTATTCATACGTTAAAGCATTTAGGATTTTTGAAACAATATCAAAATCTGTGTATTTTTCTCCTAATGCTAGAAGTGGGTAAGATATGTCTTGAAATCTAGAGTATTCATTTATAGTTTCATCTTGTTTCATTCTAATCTTTTGAAATTGATTTTTAAGCACTGAAATCTTGCTTTATTGATCTTGTCTGTACCTTCATGAGTTATTTTAAGAGTATGCCAAATTTCATATGCTATTGTGCACATATGAACTCTATTAAACTCATTTTTATCTGAAGAACAAAACAATTGTGTCGACCCACGTTTAGAAAGGGTTAAATCGAGAATAATCTACACATGTCCGACTTAAACACGAAGCATAGATAATCAATGTGGTTAAATTAAATAAAAGAAGAGAAGAGGAAAACAAAACACAAAATCTGACAGCGGAAACGATAAAATATAATAATCAAATAAATAATTCAAAAGCTGTTTACTATACATCCGATTATAATTTATACACATTTATCAGAGTTATATCTATACATCAGGGATAAATAAAAAATACAGCAGAATTGCATAATGCAGGGGATAATAATAATAGTAGTATACCAAACTCCGTCTTCGTCCTCCAGAGAGTAGTCTTCCATACGCTGAAAAACTCAAGACTGACCCGAGCGTAATGAAAAGACAAAACACTAGAGTCAGGACTAAAATACTCTCATATAAGTCAAATCAATATCAAAAATATGAGTGCAATAACTTAAGAGATGTTACAAAATTTTCCATCTCCTAAGGATCTGTTAAACTATTTATATATAATAGTATAGTTATAATAGATAATGTCTATTAGTAAAATAAATATCAAAATAGCGTTAAGGCTTTACATTAATCCACCTTAACACATTTTTACAGTTTAAACCAAAGTCTAATGGGCTAGTATGGGGATAAATATGACTAGGCACGTGAGGCAATGCCCAAGGTAGGATTCTACCAGTTTGTCCTTTCTGGCTGGTCGTAACCCATCCACGGCTGACCGCGACAATCAATCCAAATGAAAAATAAGGTGCACCCATCGAATCCGAAACCACAATAGTAATAAGAGAGATCAACGTCTCTAGAGGTAGCCAACCTCAATGGCCAGACATATGCTCCTGTTTTAGTCATTTTAATTATGACACGAATGTCAAGGCTATCCATCATCGTTCTCTTACTTCATTCCAGTAAATTTTGCCAATTCAACCACTACATTCTGGATATCATCCACCGCGTACACGGTTGTCAAAGTGGTTCCAATATTGAAAGAGAGTATTTCAATAAGTGGCCCCGGTTTCTTTAACAACCAATCGTCATTTTACACACTGGTTGGTTCTTTTACATTTCGAAAACAATCTGCACTTGATATCAAAATATCATATTCGTTTGAAAATCAAATCCATTTCGAAATCATCATATATTCGCTTTAAAATCAAATCCAAATTTCGAAATCCTCTTATATTCGAAATTATCAATTTTGTTTGATAAATCAATTTCACTTCCAAATTTGATTCGAATTCAATTTAGGTTATATACTTCACTTTAACCTATTTTGTATTTAAATCCAAGATTTAAATATAAATAATTACCCTTTAACCAGTTTGATTTTTAGGAAATAGTTTAAATAGTTTAAAAAAAGTTAAATAGTTAAAAATAGTTTAATAGATATAATCTGGATATGAAAATGGTTTATATAATAAAATAGTTTGAAAAAAATCAAAATAGTTTGAATATTTAAAGAATATATTTTAAATCATTTATACTAAAATACTCATTTTTAAATAATTCCAAAGTCAAACCGGTCAACTTCCCAATTTCCTGCCCAAATCAATCCCAAATTCCATTTCGATTTAATCGATTCAATTTCGATTTCCACTTGCATAAATATCGATTCCATACAAATTTCTTTCAATTCGCAAATTTCTTCCGATTTCAATTTCCATTTCCAATTTAATTTAAATCTCAATTCCAAATTAATTTCCAATTCCAATTCCAAATTAATTAAAATTTCAATTTCAAATTAATTTCCAATTCCAGATTAATTTAAATTCCAATTTCAAATTAATTTAAATTCCAATTTCAAATTTATCTCCCATTTCCAATTCCAAATTTAATTTCAAAATATCGATTTAAACACTTAAATCAAATTTACTTCCAATACCAAATTTTCAATTTATAATTCGATTCCAAACTCAAATTTTGAAATATCATTTCATATCATTTTTCCTTATAAACAATCAAAGTTCGAATCAAAGCCAATCTTTTAAACAAATTCATTTCTGAAATTTGCGATGTATTTCATTTATAACTTACAATTTTCTTAATTAAACAAACTCGTTCATCAAAATTTAAATTCCTACATTTCGAGCTTCAATTCAAAATAATTCAATTTACATAAATTTAATTTTTTATTCTTAAAAATCAATTCATTTAAATAATTTCGAATCAACTTTTAAAATCATTTAATTTAACCGACCCGGTGTCCGTATATAATTCTCTACCATATGGCCAAGTGGATAATTATTTAAATTAAATTTCAAAGATGGATATATATTATTTCAATCCAAATAGATGTCATAGATATATATCATTTCAACCTATTTCTTAATTTACTCAAAATAATTCAGTTTACAGTTTTATATGCAATAAACAATATACAAGATGATAGCATGATATATCAAAATAAATAAACAACCATATCGACCAATAGCATCCATCAAAACAAATCAACCATAAAGCCAATATCCTTTACAAATTTCAATTTTTACCATATCGGGTAATATGCTGCCAATTAAATTTTAGTTTATTTAACGATCAATTTAAATTCTATCAATTAATTCATATACCAATTTAAATGACAGTTAAACCTACCAAACAACAACCAATCAAATTTATATCACTTCAGAATATAAATATAACTAACATAAAATTATTTTAGTCAATTGTGAGTGTATAAACACCCACCTTCTATTTGAGACTGAAAGTAAATTTCAGCTTGAA
This sequence comes from Allium cepa, assembly GCA_030765085.1. Taxonomy (NCBI): domain Eukaryota; kingdom Viridiplantae; phylum Streptophyta; class Magnoliopsida; order Asparagales; family Amaryllidaceae; genus Allium; species Allium cepa. Next base: position 1,053,761,789 of record CM060941.1, read on the forward strand.
ATAAATTCCAATTTCACTTTAAGCCGTAGACAACGATGATACGAATCCACTGAAACTCGTTGCACTCGAATGGATCTCGTATACACTAATTACAAATTTTATAAATATCGATATAATTAAATTTTAACTTACAGAATGAATAAAATAAAAAGAATCAAGACAAACCTAACTCCATTGCGTCCATTCTTCCACCTTTCTTCCTCCGGGTAACACGATCCTCATCTTCTTCTTCGTTTTTTTTCCAAGCCGATCGCCAGCTCCATCGCCATTCTCGCCGCTACCACCAGCGACCAACGTGCCTTAACCACGCGCGCGATAGTCGAGCGCCAGAACCCAATTCAATTTGCATCGCGCTTCCCTTGCCAACCCTAAACTCGAGTACCAATTTTTCTGCGTTCGCCTCCGCCGATGCGCCACCCTCACGCTCGATCGCCGTAAAAATTGATGCGCCCAGATCGAGAATCCAACCAATCACCTCACGATCCTAATCTTCCCTATGAGCGTCGTGAACTTGGATCGCGACTCCATCGCTTGCGTTGATTTTTTTTTCCTTTTTTTATTTCCATGCGATATTCTTTTTTCTTTTTTTCGATCTGTTGAATTTTTTTTCCTCTTTTACTATTGGTTGGTTTGAATTGAAATAGGAAAGAGGGAGCGAGATACGGCACTTTGTACGAGATGCAGCAGACAAAGAAAATATATATTATTTAATTAGTAAATATCTCGCCAAACGACCATGAAATCCCAAACTCTAAATAAATCATGCCGCCTGAAGTTCATAATGTTTTACCCTCATTCTGAACCAATGGAACTAGTTTCGAAAGCCAATTGGATCATATGCAGAAGATAGCTTTTCAAAATCGATTGCTTTATTTAAATTCGCTAGTGAATTTCTACGCGTTTCAAGCTCGCACGACCAAATGACAAGTCCGATCGTTACAAAATTTGAAACCATACAATAACTCACCATAACGGATCCGATGAAACTGGTTTCGTCGAAATCCGAGACAGTGGGCAAAATGACTATTTTAACTTGTAAATTAAAATATAAAATTTTCAAATTCTAATTATTCACTTTAAATCCAATTTTAATTGTGAACCATCTTCATTCATATTTAGACAAAATTTAAATCAATTTCTGATATCATTTCGTTCACATTAATTCAAAATTTCAATTTTCCAAATAATTCCTAATATTAAATTCAAATAATTTAAATTATCTAATAATTTAATATTATTCACCCAATAATTTCATTAAATTTAGTAACTTATAATAGTCAAAAGTACGGGTTGTTACATACTCCCCCACTTAAAACTTTTCGTCCTCGAAAAGGCATTAAGTATAAAATTTAACATACAATATATTTTTCCAAAATAATTTACTTATAAAACATAATCATCTTATTTGCAAAACTATTATTACGCTTCTACTAAGCCATTTCTATATCGATTTTACGGAAAATACAATACATATAGGAAAACAAGTAAAAAAAAATTTAAAACTCAAAAAAATTTCTAACTCCCGAATTTGCGGAAAATTTCGACAGAGTCTCCTTTGCGCGGTTCGATCAGAAAATTTTTACAATTCAATATATAACACAAGTATAGCCAATATATATCACATATACATCTCATCTCAATGATGAGGCATCCCAAAGGGCAAAAATATAAAATCGCGATATGTAATCCGAGATACGTACCTTATTATTTATAATACGAGCGAGTTAGCTCGTATTAAGCAAGCAAAGCATATAATAATCCACGTATGCGCTCCAAACGGTCTTCATATGTACCTATCTCAACTCAATTTGCAATATTTGTTATTTATAATAAGATGTAGAACATGCATAAGTTCAAATAAGTATAAAACATGCATTCTGAATCCAAATCTCAAGCACGAGCACAAATATGCAACTATACAATCATCATATGCATTCAAAATAATTAAACAAGGGTTTACAATAAAACAAATCATCCGACAAATCAATATTTATTCAATTCGGTTTATATTATCACAAATTACATTTTCAACGTCAATATTAAATTTATATACTCTCATTCTTATTAACATTAAATTTTAATTAACATTTTATTTGCTCATTTTCCATTTATTCATAACATTGAATCGACATATATTCAATCTCATTTGTTTTGAAATTCTTTTTCATTCATTAAAGTGTTACTAAGCTCACACCCACTTATTCCATTTCAATCATTTATATAATTAATTACACTTAAGTAATATAATTCCATACCGCATTCCGTATGTTTAAAATTTATTCACATTCACTTAGTTATTTATTTCGTTAATCACACAATGGATTTATAATCAATTCATTTGCTTTTAATTAATTTACGTTCAACAAATTGGTTTCAATTCATTCTTTTCTTTCAATCAATATTTATTGCATTCACATTTGATTTATTTCAATTCAATATACTTACATTCAATTGATTTGTTCCAATTATTTACATTTGTTTCATCCCCATTTAAATTTAATTTGTGAAACTCCACTTAATATATTCTCTCTTTTTATTATACTAACATCATTTACAAATTGTCTAAGTTTATTATAAATATTTTATACAACACAACTTACTTTTATTATTATTACTTCATATGGTAAGTTATTATTAACTCATCGATTCACTTCTTTATTCAAATTCATATTATTAATTTACTAAAGAAATTTTTTACTTTACAACTCAATTCATATTTATAAAAAATTCACGGTTTATTTCATTCAAATTTCTTAAGTTACTTCCATCATTAATTTGTTTCATTAACTTATTCCATATTTACTTAGTTACAATTCAATTTTATTGAAACTGATTCTATTTGAATTCAATTTCTCTTTTCTTTTCTTTTCTAAATTTAAATCAAATCCAATTACTCGTACTAATTTTACTTACACACATTTATTTTATTTCATTTCTTTCATACTTAAATTACATTCCATTTTCACATTTAAGTTAGTATTTATATCATTAATTAATTTTATAGCTTAAATGAAATTAATTCACTTTACTAGTCTATTTGGTTTTCCTTAATATCTAATTCAATTAATTTAATACTATGTTATACTTCATTTCATTTTAATCCATTACTCATTTTATTTAATCTTATTCAAGTTAAATTTTCTTATCATTCCCATTAACAAATTTTAAATTTGTTTTTAGCTTAAAATTCTCAAATCTATAAATTATACAATTTATTCACTTTATTATTTTATCCAATTCATTTCGATTACATTTCATATTTTGTTTTAAGCTTTTTGGGTTAAATGTATTTTATTTACTTTATTTCACTAACTCCATTTAATTTAACCTTTCTTAAGTTAATTATTTTATTTCATTCCTCGAATTGAAATTTCTTTTATCTACTTAATTAAAAGGTCAAACCATTTAAAAAATTATTTTTTACTTCCGAATCTAAATCTACAAGCTATAACAATTTTTTTTCCTCTATTCAAGTTTATAAGTTACAAACTTATTTCTTATATACTATTTTTAATTATAAGTTCAAAAATATTTTCATATATTAATTAAATCATATTTATAATATTTTCCACAATCAAAACTTGTGTTAAACGAAAATAAATTTCTTTATGGTAGCAATTTTCACTCTGAAACTCGAAAATGAATACTGGCGATGCTGCAGTCATCCTTAGCATTATTTCCCAGCGACTAAGTGAGTTTAATGCTTTTGTTTCTTCAAAAATCCTTTCAAAATATATTTTTCTTGTCAAAACTCTTTCAAATAATACTATTTATTAAAGTTTAAGGCTTTGAAAAACAATTTCGAAAACAAAAAGATTTTAGATTCCAAAATTCTCAAATTTTAAAATCATTTCTATATGTAAGTTAGATTATAAATGTACTTATACATATGTTCTCACCTTATTAACAAAATATTTCATTAATTTACACTTGGTCATTTTAACCAATTCTTATTTCAATTATATTTCAATTCAATTTAATTTAATTATCAATGCTTCATAAAATAAAGTTCGTTAAGTATTCGTTTTATTTTATATTTTTCTTTCAACCAATAATTGATGATAACTAAATACTATCATCTCCTAAGAATTTACATTCATAAAAAATTTCATTTTATACATATAATATATACTTAGGTAAAATTATTTCATTTACCCGATTTAAAACAATATTAAGTCGACTTGCCTCATTTAAGTGTTTAGAAACTCCTATCGATAACACGGCGTCTCGCACATCGATCAGATTTCATAAACAACTCAAAGGATAAGCAAACACAACATAAAACTTTTAGTAAAACTAACAAGTACGCTCTCTCATATATATATATATATACATATAGACACACACACACACACATACTCAAACTGACTCATTCTAGGGTATCACTACCCTATCTATTATGAGTCAAACCTCACAAAGCCGAGGTTATCGCTAAACCTTCGCTCTGATACCAATTGTGACGACCCACGTTTCGAAAGAGTTAAATTGACAATAATCCACACATGTCCGACTTTAACAATCCGAAACGTAGAACAAAACACAGAATCTGACAGCGAAAAAGATAAAATATAATAATCAAATAAATAATTCGAAAGCTGTTTACTATACATCCGATTATAATCTATACACATTTATCAGAGTTATATCTATACATCAGAGATAAATAAACAATACAACAGAATAGCATAATGCAGGGGTAATAATAATAGTAGTATACCAAACTCTGTCTTCGTCCTTTAGAGAGTAGTCTTCCATACGTTGAAAAACTCAGGACTGACCGGGGCGTAATGAAAAGACAAAACACTCGAATCAAGACTAAAATACTCTTATGTAAGTCAAATCAATATCACAAATATGAGTGCAATAACTTAAGAGATGTTACGGGATTTTCCATCTCCTAAGGATCCGTTAAACTATTTTTATATAATAGTATACGCTATAATATATAATGTCTATCAGTAAAATAAATATCAAAATAGCGTTATGGCTTTACATTGATCCACCTTAACACATTTTTACAGTTTAAACTAAAGTCGTAATGGGCTTGTATAGGGATATGATAAGGCACGTGAGACAATGCCCAAGGTAGGATTCTACCAGTTTACCCTTTCTAGCTGGTCGTAACCATCCGTGGCTGACCACGACAATAAATCCAAATGACAAATAAGGTGCACCCATCGAATCCGAAACCACAATAGTAATACGAGGGATCAACGTCGCTTTAGGTAGCTAACCTCAATGGCCAGACATAGGCTCATGTTTTAGTCATTTTAATTATGACACGAATGTCAAGGCTATCCATCATCGTTCTCTTACTTCATTCCAGTAAACGTCACCAATTCAAGCACTACATTCTGGATATCATCCACCGCGTACACGGTTGTCAAAGTGGTTCCAATATTAAAAGAGAGTATTTCAATAAGAGGCCCCGGTCTTTTTAATAAACAATCGTCATTTTACACACCGGTTGGTTCTTTTACATTTCAAAAACAATTTGCACTTGGTATCAAAATATCGTATTCGTTTCAAAATCAAATCCATTTCGAAATCATCATGTATTCGCTTTAAAATGAAATCCAAATTTTGAAATCATCAAATATTTGAAATTATCAATTTCGTCCAATAATTCAATTTCACTTCCAAAATTTGATTCGAATTCAATTTAGGTTATAATCTTCACTTTAACCTAGTTTGTATTTAAATCCAAGATTTAAATATAAATAATTTACCCTTTAACCAGTTTGATTTTTAGGAAATAGTTAAATACTTTAAAAAATGTTAAATAATTAAAAATAGTTTAATAGAAATAATTTGAATATAAAAATTATATAATAAAATATTTTGCAAAAAATCATAATAGTTTGAATATTTAAAGAATGTAGATTTTAAATCATTTATACTAAAATTCTCATTTTTAAAACAATTCCAAAGTCAAACCGGTCAACTTCCCAATTTCCTACCTAAATCAATTCTAAATTCCATTTCGATTTAATCGATCCAATTCCGATTTTGACTCGAATAAATTTCGATTCCATACAAATTTCTTCCAATTTCAATTTCCATTTCCAATTTAATTTAAATCTCTATTCTAAATTAATTTCCAATTCCAAATTAATTTAAATTTAAATTTCAAATTAATTTTTAATTCTAGATTAATTTAAATTCCAATTTCAAATTAATTTAAATTCCAGTTTCAAATTTATCTCCCATTTCCAATTCCAAATTTAATTTCAAAATATTGATTTAAACACTTAAATCAAATTTACTTCCAGTACCAAATTTTAAATCCAAATTTTCAATTTATAATTCGATTCCAAACTCAAATTTTGAAATATCATTTCATATCATTTTTCCTTATAAATATTCAAAGTTCGAATCAAAGCCAATCTTTTATACAAATCCTTTTTTGAAATTTACAATGTATGTCATTTATAACTTAAAAATTTAAACTTTTCTTAATTAAACAATCTCGTTTACTAAGTTTAAATTTCCACATTTCGAGCTCTAATTCAAAATAATTCATTTTTCGTAAATTTGATTTTTAATTCTTAAAAATTAGTTCATTTACATAATTTCAAATCAACTTTTAAAATCATCCAATTTAACCAACCCAGTGTCCGTATATAATTCTCTACCATATGGCCAAGTGGATAATTATTTCAATTTAATTTCAAGGATGGATATATATTATTTCAATCTAAATAGATGTTATAGATATATATCATTTCAATCTATTTCTTAATTTATTCGAAATAATTCAGTTTACAGTTTGATAAGCAATAAACAATATACAAGATGATAACATGATATATCAAAATAAAATAACAACCAATATCGACCAGTAGCATCCATCACAACAAATCAACCATAAAGCCAATATTCTTCACAAATTTCAATTTTTACCATATCAGGTAATATGCTGCAAATTAAATTTTAATTTATTTAACGATCAATTTAAATTCTATCAATTAATTCATATACCAATTTAAATGAAAATTAAGCCTACCAAACAACAGTCAATCAAATTTATATCACTTCAGAATATAAATATAACTAACATAAAATTATTTTAGTCAATTGTGAGTGTATAAATACCCACCTTCTATTTGAAACTGAAAGTGAATTTCAGCTTCAAATAAATTCCAGTTTCACTTTAAGTCATATACAACGATGATACGAATCCACTGAAACTCGTTGTACTTGAACGGATCTCGTATACACAAATTACAAATTTTATAAATATCGATATAATTAAATTTTAATTTACAGAATGAGTAAAATAAAAGGAATCAAGACAAACCTAACTCCATCGTGTGCGTTCTTCCACCTTTCTTCCTCCGGGTAAACCAGTCCTCATCTCTTTTTTTTCGTGTCCATTGCCAGCCTCCATCGCCACTCTCACTGCTACCACCAGCGGCCAACGTGCCTGAACCACGCGCACGATAGTCGAGCGCCAGAACCCAATTCAATCTGCATCACACTCCCCTTGCCAGCCCTAAACTCGAGTACCAATTTTTCCGCCTTCGCCTTCGCCGATGCGCGACCCTCACGCTTGATCGTCGTAAAAATCAATGCACCCAGATCGAGAATCCAACCAATCACCTCACGATCCTAATCTTCCCTACTAGTGTCGCGAACTTGGATTCGCGACTCCATTGGTAGCGTTGATTTTTTTCTTTTTTTTATTTCCATGCGATATTCTTTTTTCTTTTTTTCGATCTGTTGAATTTTTTTCCTCTTTTATTATCGGCTGGTTTGAATTGAAATAGGAAAGAGGGAGAGAGATACGACACTTTGTACGAGATGCAGTAGACAAAGAAAATATCTATTATTTAATTAGTAAATATCTCGCCAAACGACCATGAAATCCCAAACTCCAAATAAATCGTGCCGCCTGGCGTTTATAATGTTTTACCCCCATTCTGAATGCAAAGGAACTAGTTTCGAAAGCCAATTCGATCGCATGCAGAAGATAGCTTTTCAAAGTTGATTATTTTAATTAAATTCATAAGTGAATTTCTACGCGTTTCAAGCTCACACGGCCAAATGACTAGTTCGATCGTTATGAAACTTGAAACTATACAATAACTCACCATAAAGGATTCGATGAAACTGATTTCGTCGAAATCCAAGATAGTGGCCAAAATGGCCATTTTAACTCGTAAATTAAAATATAAAATTTTCAAATTCTAATTATTCACTTTTAAATCCAATTTTAATTGTGAACCATCTTTATTCATATTTAAAAAAAATTAAATCAATTTCTGATATCATTTCGTTCACATTAATTCGAAATTTCAATTATCCAAATAATTCCTAATATTAAATTCAAATAGTTTAAATTATCTAATAAGTTAATATTATTCTCCCAATAATTTCATTAAATTTAGTAACTTACAATAGTCAAAAGTACGGGTCGTTACAACAACAATATTCATAGTTTTAGCGTTATTAGTAGCATCTCGTTTTTATGTGTTTGACCATTGGGCATAAGTCATGGTAGGTACAATATATTCTTATTGAGTGATATTCCAAGTGTCATAACCATTTGCTTGTATATATATATACTTATCCGAGTTGACCAATGATTATAATTTAATCCACTAAATAGTTGGTGGTCGTGTAGTAGACTGACCTTCAATCAAAATTGATGCAGTATTATCTGTATTACTTAAATATCAAAAACTGTATTATAGTTATATAATAACCTTGCTCTGATACCAAACGAAAGTATATGTGGATCGAGTAATATGAATATATCTACTAAATAAAAAATTATATCAAACTGGTAATATAAAAATTGCAATAAATAAAGTGCACTAAAGATTTTTATATTGATTCGAACTTCCCATCCTACATCCAGTCACAGACTCCTTCTAGATTTAACTAACAACGTCCTCACCTAACCTAGAGGAATATGTATTACAACCCACCTGAGCTACCGAACAGAACTTTATGCATGATAAACTTCAACATGACTTCATCTATAAAATAAGTAGAATTGTTTGTGACTTCTTATGCTCTTGTATAGCATGGATTAGCCAATGAGTTTAACCTTCCTATAATCTTCTTCTTTGTGGTATAATGTGTGCTCGTGAAGAAAGGAAGTAATTTGATCATACAAAAATATTCTTGAATGAATGTGTGATCAAAAACTAAAAGAAATATAGTGAATTTAATGCTTGGGAGTAATCCAAGATTGAGATAGAAAGAATTGTAAATCAGTGAATTGATTCTTTGTAATGGATTAATTATATCGATGATCAATAGTACCAACTATTAGAGGAATGATTGCAATCATTAACGAAGAGAAATAACATTTCATGAAGAAGAGTAACTCTTTATAAATTTTGAAAAATATAGCTGTTACGACCGTTCAATCGACTGAAAGAAATAAGCCAATCGACTGATTGCAAATAGAAAGAGAGTTTTCAAACCAAAAAGTAAATAGTTCAAAAATAGGCAATGTTAATCGACTGAAATTATCAATTCAATCGACTGAAAACATGTCCAGTCGACTGTTTTGAGTTTTTAGTTGCCTGAAACTGTAAGAATAATTTGTGATGAAAATCCTTTTGGCCAATCAACCGGGAGGGGTGTTTCAGTCGACTAACTGATGTAAATTTTTACTTTTTTGATTTGTAAAAATAATTTGTGATGTGTGTGTTTATATATACCACTTTGAAGATATTTTAACAATTTTATAACTCTAGATTAAGATGTTATGACAAATATTACTTTGGTTGTGTCATCCTCGTCTTCTTTTTGTCTAGTACTTCTCCTTATTTGATTGATCTTGTCCTATGCAAGTGGTTTGTATACATATATAATGTTGTATAGTTATCACTATTAAAATACCAAAAAATATGGGGTTCTAACGGTTCATAGGATTAATCCCATTACTTAAGGTGTGCTTACCAAAGGTTAAACACTTCTTACACGAATGACTCAAGGCAAAACGTATATGTCAGTTGCTCTGTCCTTACTCATTTATGGAAAACCACCGAATCCTACTTGGATATATAATCTATTGTCATGCTTTACTGAACAACTCCACTCTACTCGAAAGCTTGTGCATCAAGTTAGAATTATAGTACTTTCGGTTGATGTACCTTAGCTTAACAGCCAAGGTTGTCCATGCAAGATTAATCATTACAATTTACCTACCATACTAGGGGTCAGGAATAGGATATGACTAAGAAATAAATCTCAAATCCATGCATTAAGACCTTAGGCAAGCTTCTTTGCCTACTTTAGATGAGTAATAACCATCTTCACTATCCATTTAGCCAAAAGGTTAAATTAGCTAGCATACCCCTTCATTGTTAAGCTACCCTACTGTAAATGGATGAAACATTCGAGTTGCACACCCCTTTTGATCTTGGAAATAAACTAAGACTCAAAGTGACGTCTAGAATCAATCCAAATCACGGTCTACTCATCAATCTCTTCTACTACTTCTCCCCTAGGGCTACACCACCTCCAACACCTATTGTAGCTGTTGAAATGTTCTTGGATAGAAAAACATCCTATGTAGTATTTTAATAGTCTTTGAACCAATAGGTATCTCAAACCGCCTAATTACAGTTAATCGTGCACTCCGTTAGCTTTTATAGATAGCTTAAAACGAAGAAACCTTTGCAACTAGTGACTGGTTAAATCAAAGTTTAGGAGACAAGTGGTGTATGCAATATTATATAGCAAAAAAACACAAGTACGCTCGCTCACCGTATCTCCATCTACGAGGTTGCTTAACTCAAACTAGTTTAGTTGGTTGTGAGTGTTGAGCCTAAGCTTTAATACTAACTGTGATGACCCACCCTTCATAATACTCAAAATCATTATCAAATGATAACGTTTGACTCCCTAATACCACAAAAGACGACTTGTCCGGGTAAATAAAAAGAACAAAACACCAAACCAAGTCGCAGCAATAGAATCTCATAGTGGAATGATAATGTATATAATATACTAAATATTCATGGATATAATAGGTTAAACAATATATAAGAGACTGTACTGATGAGAATAAATGATAGATAAATATTAGTATCGAAAGTTAAAATACAATACATGATACAACAAGTCTCATATATAAAGAGATATACGTCATATGCTACTACAACATCAATTATATATCCAAAGTATCAAATTTGCCTCTAACATGCTCCATCTATCCTCAAAGCATATCCCCAAAAGCACCTAACTTCCGAAGCACTCAGTTGAGTACCCAAGAGTTTTCATGACACAAACATGAAAAGACAAAATGCAGGTCAGACATAAATCCTAATATGAGGGGAACTATCTAAAAATATTATATATCAAAACCACATACAAATAAATAGGAAACTACTGAAGTACAGTTGGTCCTCTCTATTAATGTAGTTCGGGGATAATCCGAGTTGTCCATAAACAAGTAAAGTAAACCCAACTCAAAGGTAGGGAATCATACCATAACTTGCTCTTCTCTTGCCATCAACGAGTCAGTATAATTAACATAATGTGACTGATACGTAACAATATACTATGATAAAGGTGACCCAATATAAAAATGTAGGGGTAATATAGATATCACAATAACACTAACAACCAACTAATATGCTACACGCAACATGACGACGAAGGACAAATATAGAATAAACTGGTATCGTTACTGGTGGGCGGAGCCTGCTACAGACACCAATTAATTCAATAATCCCTATCATAGCATCTGAAATGAAAAAAAAAATGATGTAAAAATGCTACTAACCTAGCATCACCATGGTTAAAACCAAAATACGGATATCTATATCTGATACCGTCCAAATTTCCATTAGCTATGAAAGAGACCTATCGAGAGCCACAACTAACTTGTGGACTCCCTTGAAAACCAACATCTTAAAAGAAGTTGGCATGTAGATCCTATTGTTTCACCGAATCATACTACGGAGTAGTACATGACCTACTCTAGATTGACTTTCCAATGTCTTTTCGTCCCTGCTCGAGGACAACATCTGTAGGTCGTATGCCCCAATAGTACAATGGATTCCCTCACTAGCGTTCTTTACTTTTGATTGTCTATACCACATACTGGAATCATACGTAAATGCTAAACCATGCTTACACCCTTCCTACATAGGTACACAACACTAAAATATTATTGTCTTCGTATGGGTCGTGATTCGTTCTTGAAGTGCCTCGCACTACCTGATTACCATAAGTCAGGCGTACCAAACAAATATATATAATCGCCCAAACCATGCATACATACATACATACATAAATATATATATATATATATATATATATATATATATATATTAAACCACATATTTATATATTTATAAATACAGTTCATCCACTATTCGCTAATCCTAAGTCGGGCATACTAAACTATACGTACACTTAAATTGCTTATCGATAAATCGAGTCAAATTGTCTTTAGCTACCAAAGAGACGAACCGAGAGCCATAGCTATATTGTGGACTCCTCTGAAAACCAACACCTCAAAAGAAGTTGGCCTATAAGTCCCATTGCAACACCTAAGAGTACTACTGAATGGTATATGATCTACTCTAGACTGGCATTCCAATCTCCCTTCGCCCTTGCTCCTGGACCACATATGTAGGTTGTGTTCCTCAATGATGCGATGGATTCCATACACCAATCGGTAGCCTCAAGTCGAACGTACCGAAACTATATATAAACACTTTAAATCGCATATAAAACAATATGTATATAATATTTCGTGCATCTCCGAATAGCCCCAAGTCAGATATACCAGAACTATATCTATACGTAAAGACATATATAAATCATATATTATATGCAATATATATGTATATACTAATACACACACATATATATACACATACATATGTATGTATATATAATTAGTCCAACTATATGAAACTAATAAACACATATCGTACACATTTAGATACACTAAGGCGATACACAACCAAAGTAACAAATCTACGATCTCATTATCAATAATAATTCACATATACAATCATAAAAACAAATAAATAAAAATGCAATCTTACTTAAGCAACCAATCTAACAGTTACATGTTCTTCATATTATTTTATAGAATTTTAAAACCTATTTTCTAAAGTAATGTTTTTGCCTATCAGTCCTACTATAACTTAATATCACTAAATTCTTCTATTAAAATTAATTTCGGCTATTAATAAGGTCTCAAAATATTACATAGCTCATGTGTATAATAAATATATGTGTGTGTGTATGCATACCCATATATCACAAACCATTTCTTTGAGTCTAAAGTTAATAAATTATTTTATAACTTTAATCAAACCCTAAATGATACAATACTTCTTTTGTAATTTCTAACATTTCAAAATTTCAAATCACCTTTATAAAAAGTCATAAGTTAGTTAATTATTGAGTTACACCATAATAAACTAATACGGAGGCCAAATAAGCTTCAAAGTCATTTTAATATAACTTTAACCTGCCTAAGAACTATTTTAGCCTTATTGCTCCTGATTAATAGTAAAATATATAACAATATTTCTATCACTAATATAACAAAAAATTTGAGTTTGACTAATTTATAACTAAGTTATAAATTAATATTAACTCCATCTAACTCTATTCAATACAAATAAAATGCAATATTTATATATATGAGATCTTAATTAATTATCCCAAACATCTATAATAAAATAAATAACAATATTTCTATCACTAATTTAACCAAAAGAATTGGGTTTAATTACTTTATAACCAAGTTATAAATTAATATCAACTCCATCTAACTCTATTCAATATGAATAAAACACAAAAATGTATGTGTGTGTACGGGAACTTAATCAATAATCCTGCATACCTACTCAAACCAATCTAATCAAATAAGGAAATAATTACTTATATATATTATTCTACCTCTTCATTTAATAGTTTTCAATATATATAATTACAGGAATTTATAATGAAATATAAATTCAAAGTTATAATTATGCTCATCTGAACCATAATTTCTCAAGTGTCCAAATCCCAACCAAAGCTACACTATGATATAGATAATCTCACTACGAGTGCAATAACGAATATCCCCTCTCGATTGGACCTCTCATGCAAGAGATGTGAAAAATGAGATAATTGATTTCGTTAGTAACTATAATTAGTTAACTAATACCTCATAATCCCTAATTCATCTCCTTCCCTAATGTATATCACTTGTGCACACACAAAAGAACCCATGCATCCTCTCTTCTCTTTCTCACTCAACGAGCAACAAATCGACGAACCGTCAATTCGATAATGCTCCATTTCACACGCTTACCACTACAAACCCCAACTACTCTAGGTCCAGCCCTCCTCTTTCATCATGACTTCGACCTCACTAATCGACAAATCTAGGTTGCAATTTGAGCTAGCAAGTTGGAGCTTCGATCAAAGACGCAGAAAGGTTTGTGCCACCATGAGAAACTCAATTGTACACCCCGCTTCGCCCAACTCCTCTCTAAACTCGGTCAATCCCCAACCCTAGCTAAGGCAGTTGTAATAAATTGCACTTCCCATGTGAATCAAACCGAGAAAAATGAGCTATTAGAATTTTTAAAAGTGTTAAAGAGCATGATTATGGAGATAGAGTTCTAATATATTCTACACTTTCAGATCTCACAGTGGGAGTAATTAAAATATAAATATAGAATAGATGTTTTGGAAAAAACTCCAAAATACTCGATTTACAATTATATTACTTCTTCCAAATTACAATATAAGTTTGACAACACTATATACAACAGAAAATTACATGAAGAAAAATAAGTGATATGGAGAACTCTAATGTGAGGCTCCTTCTTCCACATACTATGTGACTCAACTATTTACCTGTCATCTTATGATGGTGGAAATTGAAAGAGGGGAGTGGTTCAGACAAAAATCTAGTGCATAAGAACAGGAATAATAAGATAATTAAGTGCAATTAATTCTAAATCTACCCAAATTGATATAGGGTGCATATATGTTGTGTCCGTTCATTCCTAAGATCATATACCTAAGGTTTCTTTTCTAACTCAATGGGTCAATCTACAAATCGAATCTCACTCGAATGATTGGCCAATTAGGGATATACTGTCCCATTCTAGCACACATTACGCCTCAAGGGGAAGAACACAAAATGAAAACTCATAGAGTGACTCATCTTATGCACCTACGCCCACCTCTTGATCATAACAGTAAAATACCTCTTATGCACCACTACAGAGTCATCGCACATGTATTCCCATCGGTATTGGGCCCCACCTAGCTTTACATCGGTATACAGTCTTACTATCCTAGCCAGCGTCTACCCGTGCCATACTTGCACAAGAAAAAGATGCAGAACCTGGATCTCCTATTAGGACCGGACTTTGAGGGATGGCCTTGACTAGTGCTACGCTCACCAGATCGTAACGCCCTGAGTCTAACGCAAAATAAATTGCCCATCTCTCAATAACCCTTCGCATCCTACCTTATGACATGGAAATGCGAACTAAATTCGCACCAACGACCTTAATAGGAAACTCATTTCCCTATCATCCCTCTAGCACATAATAGGTTCCATAAATAACTCGACACAACCAAGAAATTTAAAGGCTTCATTCATTTATTAGGCTCAATTTGGCCCGCGGACAGTCGACCAAGGCTATCCATAGGTCGACCACCTATGGTCGACCAATGGGAAGCATGGTCAACCGTACCCTTTATTTATTTAGGGTTTTAGTTCATTAAGTTTTTTATTACTGTGCATTCGATTTTTATTTTGCTCATTAGTGCTAATCTGATCGATTTCGTTGATTATGCTAGTTAAACCTAATTCATATTTGGATTCTCAATTCCAGTTCTAATTCAATTTAAGATGTGATTTAGGGTTCCATAATTTCAAGTAACCAATTTTAATTTAAGAAAAAGGAAATTTATTTTATTAACAGATTAGATTTTGGTGATTACAATCAAACTAACGTAGAATGGAATTAAAATTTAGCTGGTTTAATTATCCTATTCGATCTGTGCCCATCCACCTCTATCCTCATCTCTAGATCTGGTTCCAACTCAGCTTGTTTCCCCTAGATCAACTTAGCCTCCCTTCCAATTGCTTGATCTCTCTTTTAATTTTAGTTTGGACTAGGGTTTTTCTTTGATTTGGGGATTAAGAATTGATTTGGAAATTAGGGTTAGTTCTCAATTTGGCAGAGCTCCGCTGCAATGGGGAAAGCTAAGGATTTAGGCTAACCATATGTGTTTATTTATAGGGAACTCCATAACTCTCAGCCATCAGATCAACACCCGATTCAATCCAACCCATGCACTCTAGACTTGGCCACCATGTAATTAATCTTATCCGTAGAAATAAAGCGATATGAGATCAACCCTTCGATTAACACAAGGTTGGGTCGACTGCCCATAAGGCTAGGTTAACCGCACCCGATCGACGCGGGCCTTGCGATGGTCGACCTGGCTCATATGATATTTTTATTTTATTTATTTTTAGTTTCTATTTTATTCCGACACTCACAACTTTCTCATATTGACTCGGATTTCAACAAGTTATAGACAAAAATCGTCTAGAAAATTGCTACGGACACAATGGTTCAAGTCCCATTGCCAAATTCAAATAGTTGTAAAATTTTACTTTTAAGTTAATTTTTAACTTTTAATTATATATTCTATTTATTATGAAAAAATTCCAGGGTCTTGCATTCTCCCCCCATAAAGGATTTCGTCTTCGAAATCTGTACGGATTGAAAAATGCAACTAATGACCAACAACCAAAATCTACATTCATATACTCATCAATCATCCATGACAACCATAATTCTTAATAACTCTAATGTAATTATGCAATGTGGAATGCATATGAACCTGAACTAATGCAAAAGAGTAGCCGGTCTACCGTCCTCTTGTTTATGAAAGTATGCTCATGGCATGCATCAAAATGTATGCAAGATCCTAAAATAAACTTATAATTCTATATGTATGCTCAACCACGCATCCAAATGTGACATCCAAGTGCATAAAGTCCATGGATAACAATCAAAAATCAGAAAATAATATGCACATGATATGAATGTATGCTCCTATAGGACCTACTATCCTAACATGTAGAAATGTATAAATGCAACTAATACATCCATAAGCATTCATATACATCAATTAGCATCCATCACTCATAACATGTTCTATTAACTCATTTACATCCATTCCTATCATCCAAATGTCTATACCTAAAGGGTATACCACCTAAATCCTAAGTTCAAAGGTAATCTAAGCTTCTCTAGCTAAATTGGTTTGACTAAGGTAACTACCCCACATAGACACTTCCATACAACCTAATGACAACTTTCCAATATTGATGTCGTATCCGATCTCTTTTTAGTGATTTTCTACTTGCTTGTTCTCTACCATGGACCAGGCTCCACGGAATCTATATGGACTCAGTTCCATAGACTACCCCACACCTTCTATCGGTGCTTACTTCCTACCCATTTAGTGCAGTCCTTGTCTTTCTATCAATTGAATCCCGACTACACTAACCAACTCTTGCCACCATCCAAAATTTTCCATTTCAATCATATATGCATTAATAACTTTAAACAATCCTTGCTACTAACTCAAATAGTGTCATCTTGCACCATGCTAAACAACTCGAACATAAGTATGCTCTCACTAACTATAGCTCCATAAAACCTCCACTGCACAACATACTATCTTAACTCTTTTAATGGTGTACATAATCACCTCTGCGCCTAGATGCCAAATAAGATAACTCAACTATAGATTTCACTTCCTCTTTCTATGGTACTTTCCACTTAGCCTTTGCTGTACTTCCTTTTCCTCAAGATTGCCCAAACTGGTGATTTCCTAAATACAAAAAGATATCTCAATTTCTTTTCCAGATTCAACGTAACTTTAGTCATTTCTCTTTACTTTTGGACTGTTTCCCAAACTTTATAAAATCTTGGTACCTAGGTATCCTGTTTATGGTCAACATGGATCTATTCCATGTTCTGAAAACGGAACTTTGGTCTACCTCCCTTTAGCCTTAACAAAAAAGTCCTCGAATTCATTAGAATAATAATTTAAGATCATTCTAATCAAACAACATCCACTTTAAGACTACTTCACTCGCGTGTGGTTGGGACGCACATAACTGTGTATTATATGTCAGCCTTCCATAAATTTTCTTAAGAATATAACCTTCCTCTAATTCGAGCGATGTTTGAGAAAAATATTTTTATTCCCTTATCCAAATCTTACCCAAAAAGATTTCCGATCTTCTTTTACATGAAAATTTGCTTTGCATTTTGAATGCATGCTATAACAACACCTTTCTCTTGACTAAGACCCAAATTCTTAATTTAGCTTTCCATTTCAAAATCTTGACTAAATTATCATTTAGGATATCCTCCTTGCTTTTTTAATTTTTAATTTTTTCCTATCCCTTGGTATCAACTCACAAATGGGGTTTTTCTAAACTAGACATAGCCTCTTTTTACTCCATTCTAAACACCACACCCTATAGTTGAGACAACCAACTATGAGGTGACCCTTTCCATTTTAATCCAATTAAGATAATAACAAATACTTTGGTTTATACTTAGGTATTTTTGCATTTTAGTGCATTAGAACTACACTTTTTCCCGAAAAGAAATGTGAACACTGTAACTTTCCATAAATCATCCAAAGATGATTTGTGCAATGTTTAGAATTACAAGGAATAATCTCTTCTATTTATTTTTGAAATAAATGATACCAAATATGATAATTTTCCATATTTTGTACATCTCATTCATTTAGGTATATTCCTTATTACTCTAAACGATACATTTTTTCCTAGAACTAGATAATTTATAGAAATTTATGTTGCTACACACTTCATTCCAATGAATTAAAATACTACTTAAATCTCATTCCCGTTTTATAACAACTTATAACTATTTACTAATCCAATAATCCATATCAGTTATCCAGCCATTAACTACAATGACCAGTTTACATTTTTACTTGCTCAAGTCATGTAAGCTCACAAATTTGGAACATATCACACAATTTCTTTTATGAATGTTCTCATTAATTTAGGGACTACTTTCCTCTTACTTTCCATATTCCAAAATATGTTATACTTAACCCAACTATTCCAAGATCACATTTAGTATCCATGGAACACAACTACTATAACATAAATAAATTCAATAACCCGAGCAAAATACATACTTCCCCATTCTTGTTCACTTGGTTCGCCCATTGTACTGGTATCTTATCCATGCATACATGGTGCTGATCAATACCATGCTGTCATAATGCCAATCTTATACTGACTACTCCGTTTAAGATTGCCTAATGTAATCAAGGAAATTCCTATTTGCTATATGACACTTTTAACAAGGATTAAAGCAAGCCCTATTTGTCCCTTTATCACTTCAAACCAAAATACTTCTTGCATCCGTAGTATTCTTAATGTAATTAAAATACTGTAACTTATTGTTAATCTGGAATGAGCTTACTCAAGTCATACCTGGTTGGAGAAACACAAGGTGGTGTTCATCTTTCACTATAATAATAAGTTATACCTAGTTTTTGTCCTCCCTACTCAACCATTTCTTGAAGACAATACTAAGTTCCAATGTTACTTTTTACCTCTGTCTTAACCATTTCAAACTTTCCAAACTCCACAGTTAACTTAGTCCTTATTGATTGTGTAATCTTATCTATCTAACTCCAATTTAACCCTTTCCTTTTAAGTCTAAGTGACAATCCTAACACATTTCACTTTACCTTTTTAAATCAAAATCCTTTTATTTTAACACAGTTCACGCTAAATAGATAAGTCTTTGAAACTGTAAAATCCACTCTTTATTTTTAACCATTTTCACAAATTGAGTAAGTCGTCTAAAATTTTAAATGCTTTATTCATTTTTAAAATATATTCTTTTATTAGGATCATGAATGTTACCTGGAGGTTTGACCAGGTAACCAGAGACGCATCATTTGTGCACTGTTCCGCATCCAACGCCGTTCGGCACAACTGGGTCGCTCGGCATTCAGCCTCGACCGACATTCAAGCCTCGTCCGGCATTCAGCCAAGCCTCGTCCGGCATTCAGCCTCGTTCGGCATTCAGGCCTCGACCGGCATTCAGCCTCGTCCGGCATTCAAGCCTCGACCGACATTCAGCTTCGTTCGACATTTAGGCCTCGACCGGCATTCTGCCTCGTTTGGAATTCAGGTCTCGACCGGCATTCAGCCTCGACCGGCGTTCAGCCTCGACCGACATTCAGCCTCGTTCGGCATTCATGGCTCATTCGGCATTTATGCCTCGTTCGGCATTCCAGCCCCATTCGGCACATGGCCTCGCTCGGCATGAACATGTCATTCGGCATCTCCCCTCGTTCGGCATCGGATCTCGTTCGGCCTACACATTTCGCACAACACACTACCTCGTTCGGCTTAGAGACATGGCTCGGCATTTGCCACTCGGCATTTGTGGCTCGGCACACAAAAGTCATTCATTTTGGGCCGAGGTATCTAGCTACTAGACCCATTAGGGAAGTCCAACCCATCTTCGTCTATAAATAGAGGCATGGGAACAGTGAAAGGGACCTTTTTTTCGAGAACACCGGGGAGACTCTATCGCATTCAAGACTCATTCAAGACTTATGTTCTTTGCTTAACAGTTGTATTCAAGTAGTTGGTGTACATATTGTATATGTAATCGATTGTTGAGAAAAACAATAAAGGTTAGCCTCAAAGTGGACGTAGGCAGTTACGCCAAACCATTATAAATCTAGTGTTCTTGTTTTCTGCATTTAATTTAGCATACTGTTCTTTGTTTAAATTTACTTTCTTCATTAATCTCTCTACACAAGCTTTCTTAAGGGTGTTAGTGACCAATTCTGGTGCTAACATTTTGGTGCTTTCATTGAGAGTCGAATTCTCAGGCCGATAGGATCTACTTTGTAGCTACTGGATTGAAAAATCCCCCGAAGGAGATTCAACTTATTCATAGGACGCCCATGGAATCTATTCATAGTTTCGACCGACAATTCTACTATGGGAAGACCACGTACCTGATCAACCTCTCGTAATACGGCCATCCACGAGACTGCTAGCGTGCAACAAGTTGGACCTAGCAATCAACAAGCAAATTTAGGTGCAGGGACTACCGCCCAAACTCAAACGGAAGTCGTCACCATGACGAAATTCAATGATTGATGAGGGAACTCTGGGAAAATAGAACGCAATTCGCTAAGCAGATTCAGGCCAACGCTAATCTCATGACTCAGTTGACTCAACAGCAGCATCAGAATGTTGGAGGTAGCCCTACACCTTATTCTTCGTCTAATAGCTCGACCTTAGCCGATGAACCTCCTAGGCGTAGAAGTCGTAAGACAGAAGCTGCACAGGTAGGTACCACTGATCGATCCACCAGGGATCAGGCACGTGAGGAGACCGGACGCCCGACTCACAAAGACCTTATTGAAGCTGGCCTTCAGGATGCACATTTGGCCGATCGCTAGCAGGCGGGACATCAACCTGCACGGTCCCGTGGAACGGAACCCAACCTTCCATCCTTCATACAAACTCCAGACTTATCAGCCATCGTCAGGCAGTTAATGAGAGAGAACCAAGGTTTGACCAATGAAGATTGGGGAGTGTCTAGGAATCATACTCCCTTCACAGATACTATTATACAGGCTGAGTATCCCAAGAAGTTTAATATGCCGACTATCCTAGCCTATGAAGGAAAGACTGACCCTAGGCAACACGTGATGAGGTACGAATGGATGATGGATTCTGCAAGAGCTAATGATGCTACCAAGTGTAGGTGCTTCCCAATCACTTTGTCCGGAATCGCCACCATGTGGTTTACTCGACTCCCTCCGTAGTTTATATCCAGCTTCGACGAGTTGGCAATGAAATTTGTTGAACAATTCAGGATACATGCTACTCGTCCAAAGGATGTGATGTCCTTATCAAGCGTAATCCAGGCTCCAGGAGAGTCTTTGAAAGTGTACTTGCAGAGATTTCATGTTGCCGCCACTGAAGTTAGCAACCCTAACGACCATGCAATTTTGATGGCAATAATGCGAGGTGTAGATCCAAACTCGGAGTTTGGAGATTGGTTTGCGGTAAAGCCCCCGACTACGTTGGAGCGTTTCTATTCGAAAGCACATTGATTCATAAGGAGGGAATAAGCTCGATGGACAAGATGAGATAAGGCATCAGGGCCTAATTAGGAGACTGTGAAAAGCAACATCACCGTAAAGCAATCCGACGACAACTCGAGAAAAGTTCAAGTCAATGTCCAGAACAAGCCTGGGCAATCTAAAGGATCCTAAGATGAAAATCCCGGAAAGAAAAGAGAGACAGGGAAATGGAAGTCCAGGATTCTGACCTACAACGAATACACCCCCCTGAATACGTCTCTTGAAAACATTTACCTATCTACCTGTAACACCTTCCAATACAGAAAGCCACGCCCGAAAGAGTCCATAGAGGAACAGAAGCGGACGAAGATGTACTGTCGCTTCCATGAGTCCCACGAGCACAATACTGAGAAGTGTAGACACCTCCATGACGCCATAGAAAAGTTGATCAGGTAGAAAAGCTACAAGAGTTTGTTAAGAACCCACCAGACGGTAGGCAAGAAACGTCAGACCCCAGACGCGGGCCGGCTCCATGCCATCCAAAGGAACCTGCCCGAACCATGGGTAGGTTGATCATCAACACTATAGTCGAAGGACCTCATCCTGTAGATAAGAATTGGCAGAAGATGGAACGATATGCTACCTCCTTGAGGCATGAAAATTATGAATGTTGTTCAAATGTAGAAGATGGAACCCCTGCCAAACAACAACGCATGATGCCGGACTATATAGTGTTTAGGAGTCGAGATGCAGACAAGGTGGAGGCGCCTACTATCGACCTGATGGTCATATCTGCGACGATCGGGCCAGCTTACATCAAAAGGATTTTGAATAATTGTGGAAGCTCTGTCAACATCATCTTCAAGAAGGCTTATGACCAAATGAAGATGGTGACAAAAGATTTAAAACCATGCAAAGCCCGTATCCGTAGCTTTAATGGTGCCGCGACTGACGCAATGAGGTATATCGAGTTACCAGTTGAACTGAGAGAAGGTGAGCGTAGGAGAGTGTGAATCCTACCGTTCATAGTGATGGATGTTGACTCTCCATACAATGTATTTCTGGGTCGTCCGGCCCTGGCAAAGTTTAGGGCAGCTTTGGCCCTATGGTGTTTGACATTAAAATTTTCGACGGACAAAGGAGTCGGCGTAGTGCATGGCGATCAGGCGATCGGTCGCGCATGTTATGTGGCAGAGCTGAGAGAGGCTCAGCAGAGAGAGAAAGGGAAGGTTGTAGACAGCTCCGTCCGCATCCAAAACACTGACAATTGACAAGTAGTGCCCAAGCCCTGGCTTGGGCAACATTCTCGGATCTACAGGGACATGGATCTTGTAACGACCCGTCATTCATCTCCATAAAATGACGCATCATTAATAAGAAAGAAAGGGATAAAAAAGAGAAAGAAATAGAAGAAAGAAGAGAAAACACATCAGAGTCTAAACAGCGGAATGAATAAATTATATTAATCACATAATTATTACATAGTATAACAATTATCATAGTTACACAGCTTATACATCACAAACTAGACAGTTATAAACACCCGTCTAGTTATACATCTCAATACACAATACAGATATCAAAACATCTCAATACACAATACAGATATCAAAACAGTTATAAACACCCGTCTAGTTATACATCTCAACACCCGTCTAGCTCCATTGCTCCTCCATAACTCGTCAAAGCTAACCTGAATCCCTTGGCTACTCGTAAAAATTTGAGTACCCAAGAGTTTATGAAAAACAAAAGATAAACTCTGGGTCAGACATGGGTCTGGTGTGAGTAACAGGTTAAGGTTGCTTAACTTTGAAAAAAATTTGAAAGAAAAAGGTATCACGTAAGACTTCCCACACATAAACATGGAAAAGTTTTTACCTTACGCTAACCAAAACATTTAATAGGAAATCCAGTGATATAATAATAGGTCTAGGGTTTTCAAGTAAATATGAAATAGCCAAAATTGTTACATTCATTAAATTCCAGCTACTAGCCACAAAAGTGGGTAATACAATCAAAACCGTTGGCACTTATTGGATTTTGGATTCCATACAATGGCAGGGCTACCGGGGTACCGCCCGTCACAGTACGTGGCCTAGATCACCGTACCGAGGAGCCACCCTAACTCCCCTGCAACACAAGACCGGAACCATCCCTTACTGGACAGTCCCGAACAAGACAACCCCATAGTTGGTGCGCATATCCAACTGCCCACTAAGCCGAATGAAAAGGGACCTCTAGACAGGGGGAAATCTCGTCCTACTTGGGCATGACCCACTTAGCCTTGCTGAACTTCCCCTGTTTTAGCCATTCTCCATTGATGAGGCTTGAGGCTACGATTACCTTTATATAACACATCTATCTTAGAATGCTCATCGTCCACCTGACGATGTTCTAAAAAGCATTCAAACCATACAAGTTCGTTCCGGGTTCGAACGAAACCGAAGGCATTATCTCGTTACACTCATTTTGGAATCACCCTCAGAGTTAACGACAACAACCCTTGCACTCTGAATCTTCATCTCGAATCTGAAAGTACTACCCCATTAAACTCGTATTGGAATCACCCTCAGAGTTTTAATGACGAATAACCCTAACACCTCGAGTCTTCACTCTTCATCTGAGATTCACGACCTATCGTTAATTTGGATCGATATGGTTTTCAGATATCCAAATCGAGAAACCCGATCCCGGTCTCATCGAAATCCAAAGCGTATCTTTTAAGGCCAAGTTGTTTTAGAGTTTAAAACAATTCAATTTCATTATCTATATACACACAGATAGACAATTCACAATAGATAATCAACATTATCATCACAACAGATAATCCATATTATTATTATCAAAAGATAATCCATATTATCATCATAATGCAACCAATGCATCCATATCACACAACATTATTTATCTCATTTCTGAGATTTCAAACCATTCAAGGCAAATCAATATCATCCATTCATAAGCAATGATCTATAATCACACCATCTATAATTAATTTAAAATGAATTAAATTAATTACTTCCATCTCTAATTAATTTAAAGTGAATTAAATTAATCACTTACATCAATATAAATCTTGCTTACATAACCATTAGTTAATTACAATTTAATTAATTAATTATCCTCTAATTAATCACCTTAATTAATCACCCTTGATTAATTATCCTTTAATTACATTCAAGTAATTATCCTTTAATTAATTTCATAAATTAATTACTCTTAACCAAAAATAGTAATTAACCCTTAATTACTTCCTTAATTAATTAACTATAATTAATTACATTGATCTTTAATTAATTACATCAATTAATTACCCTTAATCACTTATCATTGATTAATTAGTCTTAATTAATCAATCTTAATTACATCATTAATTATATTAATTAATGATCTCAGTTAAATTTAAATTAATTACTTATTTGAAATAATTACATTAAGTAATTAATCTCAATTAAACCATAATTATTAATCACCTTGATTAATCACATTCAGTAATTAACTATCCTTAGTTACTTATCAAATTAATTACTCCTTAATTAATTATCTTTAATTAATCCCTTGATTAATTATAAAGTAATTTAATCCAAATTACTTTCACAACTAAACCATCTTCCACTAATTACATCCAGTAATTATCACTAATTACTTCACTAAGTAATTATACTTCATAAATTACATTAGGTAATTATTATCAAAGCATCCAGTGTCTAACTTAATTAAACTTAATTAATTAACTTCAACAAATTACATTTAAACTTAATTAATTACATTAAGTAATTAATTCCTTAATTAAACCCATCAAGTAATTAATCTTAAAACAATTTTACAAATGATTGCCATTAATTAATTTAATTAATTATTAAAATTAATCATATTAATTAATTGTTAAATAATCCTTAGTTAATGACTTTCATTAACTATTAATCATTCTTTAATTACTTTTCTTAATTTACTTCTTAATTAATCTCTAATTATAAATTAATCTAAATTATTAATTTATAAATTAAATAAATAAGCCATTCCTTAATTATCTTATTCATTTAATCATTTTAATACCTTAATAATCTCTAAGATAATCCATTTCTTTATTAATGACTTCATTAATATTAAAGTGTATTTAGAATATTACACTTTAAATTTAAATTCAAATTCCATTTTGAATTTAAGATTCAAAATGATTATTTATTTAAACATAAACCAAATTTAAATTCAATTTATAATCCTTTAAATAAATGCAAATAACATTTATTACCTACATATGAAACTTATATAAGAAAAGACTTTAAACTAATTTACTTAATTTTATTTAAAAATTAAGCTTTTAAATACATTACTATTTAACTTGCAAATTCAAGTTAACAAATCATTTAACTTTCATTTAAAACCTTTTATAAAAGAACTTTATCAAATATCAAGTTTAAATATTTGTTTGAAAACAAATTTACTTTTAAAAAGCTATTTTAATTTAAACTTGTTTTAAAAACATTCATAATTTAAAAACTTATTCAAATACCCAGATTTGAATTCAAGAAACTTGAATCCACTATTTATTTAAAACATTTGATTTTAAACTTTGATTTAAACTTGTTTTAAACCTTGATTTAAAACTCTTTATTAAAAATCCAAACTTAAAACTGCTCCTATATCCCATTGCTAAAAAATATGATTTTTGTTTTAAAAATCAAGGCTTTTTTTAGGGATTCAGGTTATATATCTGAATCAATGAATTAACATGTTTGAAATCTTACTTATTCTAAGTTTGCTCTGCTCTTATTGGTTTTATAGAGTAATTCAAATAAATTTTAACTTAATTAAAATTTTAAGCCTACTCTATGGTCTAATAAACAAGTTTTGTTAAATACTTAAACCTAGATATAGATTGGATCAAGAGAAAAGAAGTTTGACCAAACTTGCTTGAACTGGAATCATACATGTTTAAGTGAAACAGACTTGTTTATACACATTCATACATTCAATACATATATGCAGAACTACCTATGCATATTCACATGCAACCATCTTTCATTCAGATCTCAACATGCAACAAATTAAACACTTAAGCTTTAGAAAGTGTCACTCACAACAAATGAAGAATAGAGCAGGTTTATGTTGAAAGCAGTTTTGAATTTGCAGGCTGCAAACTTGAAACTGAAATGCTCTTGAAAACTTGAATGCATGCAAAAATTTGAGTTGAAGATGATATGCAGATGATTTTAGACTTGAATGTATGCAGCTTATTTGAATTCCAGATTTGAAATGATGCAGTTGCCTTGATTGAATATACAGACTTTAAAACAGATTTGCTTTGAAATTGTACAGGGAATTGATTTGAAAATGTAGATGGTTTGCATGCTTGAAGATGTGCAGGTTGATTTTGATTTGCATGTTTTGATTTCTGATTTTGGTTTCAAAGGAAGTGTTTTCAGATTTGCTTTGCACTTTAGATTTAGAAAAAAAATAAGGAAGAAAGAAGATTTGTTTATATATAAAAACTGAAATACTTATTAATAAAAATAAAAGAAAAAGCTAAATTTTAAAATGCCACTTGTCTTCAATTTTAATATTTGTCATATAGGTATGTTAATTAGTTAACGCATGTCTTTTAAGGTAATTTAGTTATAATTAAATGTTAATTAGTATTTAGTTAATATGTTAAATGTAGTTTATGGCTAATGAATTAGTTATATGTAATTAAAGTTTTAATATAAGAGTATGCTTAAGTAATTAGTATATAAAGATATATATATATATATATATATATATGTATAGATAAATTTAAAAGGAATAAAACAACTATTCATATAAATAAAAGTTATACAAATATTATAAAATTCAAGACAATTTAAAATATCTATACTTTGAACTTCAAAACTTTAAATTCAAATTCAGATCAAATTCTAAAATTCAATTTTGAAATCAAGTTATATATATACATATATAACTACACAATTCAATTTTGAAAAACAACTATTTTTATTAAAATCTATTTGTTGAAAACAATACATCATTATATTTTAAAAATAACAAATTTGATAACTTCAAATAATTTATAAAAGAAATTATTTCTTTATTAATAAATTATTTATTTTATCCAATTATATTTAAAAAGGAAATCAAAATAAACTTGATTGTTAGTTTATTTAAATTTAAACTCAAAATCAATTTAAACAAATTAAATTTCTATCTTAACAATTTAAAACCATATATTATTTATTAAATAGCTTTTAAAAAGCTTTATATTAAATAAAAACAAATTTCCAATTTTATTAAAGATATATATATATATATTTAGAAAGCAAGATTTATTTATTTATTAAATTTAAAACAAGGCTTATCTATTTACAATATATACATTTTCTATATACATTATAAATAGAAAACAATTTATTAGCTTTTAAAAGATAAAATCTACCAATTAAATATTTATTTTATTTGGATTATTAAATTAATTCTAATCTTATTAATAACGATTATCAAATCAATTTAATTTTTAATTCAGATTATTAAATTAATATTACCTAAAATTTCGGTCATCACAGATCCGAGAGATGATGATGGGGGACCCAGGGAAGTTAATGCAGCACCGGCTGAGCTGACGATTGACATTATAGTCAACCGAAATGACCCGTCACGAGTTCTTAAGATTGGATCGCAACTCGGTCCGCCATTGGCCGAGATCTTGCTGATTTCCTCTGAGCAAACCAGGACGTTTTTGCTTGGACACATTCTGATATGTGTGGGATTTCTCCTGCCATTGCAAGTCATATATTGAACATAGACCCGAAGTACGTCCCAGTAAAACAGAAACGGAGAGGCATGGACTCGGAGAGGTCCGCTGCTCTCAGAGAGGAGGTGGACAAACTCAAAGCCAATGGGTTCGTCCGCAACGCCCTCTATCCTAAATGGGTATCTAACCCTGTGCTGGTAAGAAAAGCAAATGGGAAGTGGAGAACTTGCGTTGATTATTCTGATTTAAACAAAGCATGCCCGAAGGATAGTTTCCCCTTACCTAGGATCGACCAGCTGGTCGATTCAATGGCCGGACACGAGCTACTATCATTTATGGATGTGTACTCGGGATACAACCAAATCCCGATGCATATTCCAGACCAAAAACACACCAGTTTCGTCAAGATGTTGGGTTGTATTGCTATGTAGTGATGCCCTTCATATTGAAAAATGCTAGAGCAACTTATCAGGGTTTGGTGAACCGAATGTTTAAAGATCAGATCGGCGGAACAATGGAAGTTTATATGGATGACATGCTCATGAAGTCACAGTAGTCAAACGACCACATTCAAGACTTAGTAGAATTGTTTGATATACTCATGCATTATGGGATGAAGATCAATCCTTTGAAATGTTCTTTCGGCGTTGCATCAGGTATGTTCTTGGGTTTCATTGTAAATGCGCGTGGAACTGAAGCTAACTCGAAAAAGATTCAGGCTATTCGGGACATATAAGTTCCCAGAACTATAAAGCAAATACAAAGCTTGAACAGAAAAGTGGCCGTGCTGAGTCGATTCATATCCATAGTTATAGATAAGTGCATACCTTTCTTTGTGTGATAAAGAAAGGAAAGAGGAATTTCGAGTGGATGTCTGACTGCGAGGAAGCATTCCAAGCTTTGGTTAGACATCTAGAAAGTCCCCCGATGCTATCAAAACCTATTGACCATGAAATGCTGTATGTATACCTAGCTGTATCCCAGCATGCTATCTATACAGCTTTGGTTCGCAAGGAGGACCAAGTTCAAAAGCCAGTGTATTAGTCAGTAAACGTTTGACGAGGGCAGAAAGAAATTATCCTAGGATTGAGAAACTAGCTTACTGCTTGGTGATTGCATCACGCAAGCTTCGCCCATACTTCCCCGCATACTCGATCAGTGTTTACACTGATCAACCCTTGCGACAGGTACTCCAACGACCGAAAACTTCTGGAAGGATGTTAAAATGGAATATCGAGTTAAGTCAGTTCGATATTATCTACTTGCCACGAAGGGACGTATAGGGGCAAGCACTAGCAGATTTCATTGCTAAATTCACCATGATAGATGAATCAAATGACCACAATGTCATACCTCCCGTTCGATGGAAGATGTACACTATAGGGTACCTAACGACCATTGTTCGAGGGTTGGCATAGTTCTTGTGACTCCTAAAAACTGATAAGTTTGCTACGCTTTGAAGCTCGAATTCACAGCAATGAATAATGAAGCCGAATTTTAAGCATTAATTGCTGGCTTGAGATTTATCAGAGAATTGGGGGTAAGATCGGTTGAAATCTTTTGTGACTCACAACTGGTGGTGTACCAAGTCCAGGGGGACTGTCAAGCAAAGGGGCAGAGACTTGCCCCATACCTGGCCCGGGTTCAAGAGCTGCTAGCGAATCTCGAGTATTATGATATTTCACATGTCCCGCATAAGCAAAACAGAGCAGCTGATTCATTGACAAAATTTGCAAGCACTGGCGATGCGCAGCAGATGGGATTATTTCTCGTTGAAACCTTACATGCTCCGAGCATAAATACGATGGAGCTAGATTTCATGTTAGAAACAGAAATCGAGAAGGAATCATGGATGACTCCATTCAAGCAGTACTTGTTACACAGGGTCATGGCCGAAAGAAGGAGCGAAAGACGACAAGTCATTCGTAAGGCTTTGCGTTATGTAATGTAAGATGGGGTAATGTATCGGAGGGGATTCTCGACCCCTTACTCTGGTGCATTGCCCATGATGAGATAAAACGAGTCCTGAAGGAAGTCCATTAAGGGGAATGTGGTGACCATGCCGGAGGGCAGACGTTAGCGAAGAAAATCCTCCGCTATGGATACTATTGGCCGACTGTAATCAGGATGCCGCAGACTATGTGAGAAGATGTGACAAATGTCAGAAATATGTGAAAATCCCGAGAGCTCTGCCAACGGAACTCACACAAATGGATAGCTCCTGACCATTTGCAATGTGGGGGATTGATATAGTTGATTCCATACCCATATCCAAAGGTGGGGCGAAATACACGATAGTTGCGGTCGATTACTTTACGAAGTGGGCAGATGCAGAGCCTTTGGCCACTGTCACCACCAAAAAGGTCATTAATTTCGTTGTACGAATATTATATGCCGTTTTGGCCTTCCATGAACCATCATTACAGACAACGGAACTCAATTCGAAAGCAAAGAGTTTAAAGAATTTTGCCAAAAATATGGTATTGAGAAAAAGTTTGCAGTAGTTGCTCATCCGAAAGCCAATGGACAAGTCGAAGCCGTGAACAAAATAATCAAATCCATATTGAAAAAGCGTTTAGAAATGGCTAGAGGCAAGTGGATGGATGAGCTTCCAACAACGCGTTGGGCTTTTGGAACCACCCACAAGTCCACGACTAACCATTGGCATATGGCATGGAAGCTGTTATACCCATGGAACTTGAAGTTCCATCATATCGGGTAACTTATTATGACTCTGAGTCAAATCAAGATCTTTTCCTGGAATCATTGGACTTCGTTGATAAAAAGCGCGAAGAAGCTAATTTAAGAGCAGCCGCATACAAGCACCGAGTCGCTCGATATTATAATGAAAAAGTCCGACCGAGAATCTTTGGTGTGGGTGATCTCGTTTTGAAACGAGTTTTCCCAGTTCCATCACATATGATCCCTGCATGAGAAGGTCCATACGTCATTGAACGGAAGCTTGGAGAAGGAACTTTCAAGCTAGCGACCGTTGATGGTGCGACACTCCCCTGAGCCTAGAATAGCAAGCATTTGCGGCATTATTATACTTAGTTCACTTCTTTCATATTTTAGTTGCAATTATTTCCAGCAAGTTTTTTTCCTAATTTACGGCATGTAATAAGACAATTTAGCTTGTTTGCATTAATAAAGACTTGACGCCATTTTTTTCCATGAATTGTCGATGTTTCTATGTATGATAACTATGTGACGAATAACTAAGAGATACATTATTCTGTCTGATGTACGAACGCGCACAAGCTCTAAAAATCTCCAAGTCCCTAGAATGAGGACTGGAGTACTCTGAGTCCCTAGAGTGTGGACCAGAGTATAAACGGCTCAAAGTCTCCAAGTCCCCAGAGTGCGGACTGGAGTACTCTGAGTCCCCAAAGTGCGAACCAAAGTATAAATGACTCAAAATCTCCAAGTCCCCAGAGTGCGGACTAGAGTACTCTGAATCCCCAGAGTGCGGACCAGAGTATAAACGACTCAAATCCCCAAGTCCTCAGAGTGCGGATTGGGGTACTCTGAGTCCCCAGAGTGCGGACCGGAGTATAAACGACTTAAAATCTCTAAGTCCCGAGAGTACGGACTGGAGGACTCTGAGTCCCCAGAGTGTGGACCAGAGTATAAACGACTCAAAATCTCAAAGTCTCCAGAGTGCGGACTGGAGTACTCTGAGTCCCAGAGTGCGGACTAGGGTATAAATGACTCAAAATATCCAAGTCCCCAAAGTGCGGACTGGAGTACTCTGAGTCCCTAGAGTGCGGAATAGAGTATAAACGACTAAAAATCTCTAAGTGCCCTGAGTGTGGACTGGAGTACTCTAAGTCCCTTGAGTGCGGACCAGAGTATAAGCGGCTTACAAATCTCTAAGTCTCCGGAGTCCAAACCGGGACATGAATGACTCGAAGTAATCAAGTCCCCGACGTACGGACTAAAAAATATTCTAAGTGTTTGAAGCATGGAATGCAGGATTAACAACTCCAAAGAATTTCAGAGTTGTATGCAGATAAAATGAGAAGTTCATGTAACTCACAACAGCTTGGGTTTCGACTACAATCACACAGAAAGATGAATGATAAAAGTCTTTTGAAAGACAAAAGAACTAGGCTTTATTTATTCAAAAGTAAGTCTCTACTACAACTCCCCTAGAATTCGGAGTCAAAAGTTTATTTACATGGACTACGAAAATAAATAAAAATAATTACATAATCTAAATTAACTCTTGTCGAACGAGAGCAACGATCGAGAGTAACGATTACTTCTTCGACTTCTTCGACTTCTTCCCAGATGACTCCTATCCTGTGCATTTGCCCTTGGTAATTTTCTTTGATAGGGAGGTAATAACTAAAGAAGTACGGGAAACTTCCATTGGCCTGGACCCGCCAGGGAGGATGACCTTCAACGGCTTATTCAGAGGATCGTCCCTGTCCACAACTTAAGGCTCAACTTTGATCTCGACCGTCTTTTTCTTCTCCTTCTCAAGCTTCTCCTTCATGCTCAGTTTAAATGTATGTTCAGAGGCGCCTGTAATTTCGATTTCATAACTCCCATCGATGGGAGAGGAAGTCTCGGACTTATCCTCATCAAGCGCTTTGATCACCCAAGCATCTGGACCGGGAGCCTCCCCTACGTGAGTAGCCTCACTTGTTTTTTCCTTCACCTCCTCGGCGACGTTGCTCCTCGGAGTGGGCTCGAGATCGGAACGGCCTGCACAAAATTATGAAAAACGAGCATTGGAATACAATAGCCCCACTAATAAACGATGAATTTTGGAAGGTTAAAGTAAAGGGTTATCTATCGGGTTCTGGCTGGCTCTCGGCCGTCCGAGGGGTCTTACCCTCTGGAGTGGGAGACAGAATGTGAACACCAAGGCCAGGGTCCTTCGGGTTGTAACCGATATGCTGCTCAAATGGAGCAAGTATCAACCGATCGGCCGACTGAGTAGGCGCATGAGCTGGAGACTCGATCCCGGATGGACCGGCAATAACATCTTTCCCTTTCGTTGAGGGGGAGCCTTTGCAGTAAAGAGCTTTCGCCGCAGACAGGTCTGAAGGCTCGTTTTCCTTAAGAAATTCTTTTATCAAAGCATCTTCATCGACCTCCTAGGTGCCAAGTTCGACCTTCCTGATTTTTATTAAAGTCTCCCATGCCTCAGCTAAGGATTCGAGGTATCCCTCACCTAGAATAGTTAAGTCTCGGTGCATGAGTACGCGCGCATTGAATTCTGCAATCAGTGAGTCGAACATGCTTTTGACCTCCTCCCTACCAGCTTCTTTAGCTGCCTCAAAGCGGGAGTCAACCTCTGTAGATGCTATTTTCTTGCCCTCTTCACGGGCTTCATCTTCTAGCATCCTGATTTTAGAAAGTTCATCATCAAGCTTCGCCTTTAGGAGTCGTTTAGCAACGATTTCATCGCTATATCATTGCGACTCTTCTTGGGCAGCGATCTTCTCTTCTCTTTCTTTGCGGAGTTTCTCCTCCAGTTCTTTGACTCGGAGGCCAAATGCATCCCTTCTTTCTACACCGAGTCCTTCTCTAAAGCTAAGGCCCCACAGCGTTTGACCGCCTCGTCAATTTCTTTTTTATGGGTTGACTCCAGACGAGTAACAACCTCGACAGTGTCTTTAGCGCTCTGCTGGGCGGCTTCAAGCTGAGACTTATAAGAAGCAAGCTCATTGTCCTGAGCATTAGTAATGTCTTTATCATGGATAGCGTCAAGCTTCAAGCGATCTATCTCATGCTGACGCTCTATGGAAACTTTTTAAACTTTCTTGGCAAAGTGCACGAATGCATCATGCTGTACATAGACATCATTGGTGCAAGCAATGGAACTTTGCTTGACATGCCTTGGAATATGGTGAATCGTTAGAAGAAACTTTAAGCCATCGAAGCATATCTTCGGAAACGAGGCTTTAAGCTCCGCAAGTCATTCAGCGACCGTTGGATCAGATATGGAAGTAAGAGGAGTCTCCTTGGAGACCGCAGGCGTTCTGCGGGGATATCGAGACTGCCTGGAACTTGACGAACCGGAGTGTTGGTCCCGATGTGCCTCAGGCCGAGACCCTTATGTACAGGTTTCTCTTTGTTGTGCTCCGGTTGAGAAGGGGGATCACGAGAGTAGGAGGATTGACTGTAAGATTTTCTCCGGTAGGATGATTCCCGACTGTGGTAGCCACGATCACCGGAGTCGTCTCTATCTCGACACTTGCCGGAACCTGAATTCCGACCGAATTGGTGGAAAATCAATGAACGGTGAAGGCGGTCAAGTCCAAGCATATGCCCCATGTCACCTACACAGAATTTAAATAACGTCGAGTTATCAAATAGTAGAGTGATGACATAAAGTTAAGTGCGGGGTGAAGTGCATGTGCTAGTATATGTCCTAGTGTTTCCCCCCGATGGACCAGTTTCTTTACTAATAGGAGTTTTTTCTCCCTGGTTTGGGGCTTGAGCACTTGTATCGCCTCTCATAGGCGAATAAAGCTTAAGGGCCTCTGCATCGTCGAAATCGTAATTGAGCAGATCTTCAGGTATGGAGAGGTTCGACAGGCCTTTCAGAGAACTTTCCAAATGCTACGAGGAAGCTTCTTTCTCCGTTGGAACGAGAGTAACTTTAGAAGTTCCGCCGACTGTTTTCTTCCTCAACTTGTATGTCATTTTCTTCTTCCCCTTCGAAGGGGAAGGCGTCGTTTCAATGTCATGAACTTCGACATTGGGTCCCAAGACGGACTAATATTTTTGCCCCGTACTTCGGGCATTTTGGTTTCTTCAATCTCCCATTCCTCTGGCGTCTCAAGGGCGGTATGTGCTGAGGACTCGGTCTTCTTATTTCCTTTGCCCGCAGCAGGATTGGGTATGTAAACACCTTTGGGGAGGCTTTTCCGGCGACCTTCCGCCAGTAACCCAAATTTTGTAAGCGACTCATTCAAAATGAGAGTTCTGAAGTCTCGGTCCTCAACGAGAATGGCTCGGATAGCCTCGACAGCTTTGGAATATCCGGGGCCTTCGAGACGTGGGTTAATACTAGAAAAGATGGAAAGAGAATTAGAAAGAGTGCATCTTCGACCAAACATGAGTATTGGTCCAGGAAAAAGACTTACATCCTCTCACCCATCTCCTCGCAAAGCCGGGGGGACAGCGCACATAGAACCATTCTTATTTGTACTGGGCAAACTTGCTCCATGCCCTAGTTAAGATTTGACATTTGCTGTGTGGATCGAGAAACATGAAAGATGGGCTATCCATCCGTCTCTTGATGCGATAGACGTATCAGATATCACCCGGAGTCAAAAGCCTGAAGAGAACACTCATGAAGAGGATGCAAGTGTCGTATATGAATGCTTGGATGTTCGGATGCAGTTGCGAGGGGAAAATCTCGATATACTGCAGCACGTCTCGGAGAAAAGAGTTGAATGGCGGCACGCTGCCAACCCAGCACATAAATCTGTTACAAGCTGTGTATACGACTGGGGGCAAGTGCGGACGATCATACCCGACGGAACTAACACATCATCGAAGGGGATTCCATGGATAGAGCATATCCGACGAAGTGTAGTTTCATTAATCTTTGAGGCCTGTGAATCGATTGGGTCATCTAAGAAAATAGCTACCTCTAAAGCGTCGGGAGCCAAGTCGACAGATGCAATCGCAGGGATCAGTAAGTCTTGAGCAAGGGTAGTTGATGGATTTGAAGTTCCTACAACTTCTTCTCAAGAGGATGGCCTAGGTCTGTCAGAGATCATAGCAAAGCTTGATTTCCTAGACATCTCTAATGAAGATTGAATCTGACAAGGCACCTGTTTGAACTATACTTGAAAAAAAATTGACATTAGACTTAACGACATAAATATTCCCCCCGTGTGGTGTGTGAACTAGTGCGATCATTCAAATGTAAGTGCTGGTCAGTGAAAAGACACTGGATTGATTAAATAAGTCTAAGCTTTGAATTGTTGTCTTCGAAGGCCATCATCGCTGACCGTCTACGAAAGCTTATCGTAAGATGGTTTATGTATTGAACTCGACATCGTCACTGCATTTGAAAGGTTATTAACTATTAAACGAGTTAAAGACCAAATTGTCAGTTTCTCAAACACGGGATTTATCGATCCGGATTGTCCGATATGCTTTGTTGTTTGAGTCTGTCCTTGTACATTATCCTATGTTCAGGCATAAAGTATGTATTTAGTCAATTATGCATTAGGTTCGACTGGTGTTGCTGTTGTACACAACCCTCCTACCTAACCACTTCATCGTTCGACATTCAACTAGGTATGCCAAACCACAATCATGCCGAGCCACCTTGCTCGGCATTCTGCCCTCAACAACAAACACTCACCTACCACTCATTATTATCGTTCGGAATGCAGCAAGACATGCTGAACCGCAAGCATGCCGAGCCACACCATTTGGCATGCCACTCTTCCAACTCTTCCTCTTCACCGTTCGACCGACAAATCATGCCGAACCGTGCTCATGCTGAGCCGCATCGTTCGACATTCTGTCCTTAACGCCACTTTTACTCCTTCCTTCCATCCCTACCGACCGGCATGGCCAAGTCCTTCGGCAGGTCATGCCGAGCTATGTCTCTCAACATTTTACCTAATTACTACTTCTTTTCTACTTTTCCCTCCAATCTCGGTCGGCATAAAGAAATTATGCCGAGTCGTGGCTGTGCCAAGCCGTACCGTTCGGCGCATTAAACCATAACTCCATTTCTACTCCCGTACTTCCCTCCATCGCTCGACATAAGAAGGTCATGCCAAGCCACAACATTACTTCTTCCACCACCTCTCTCCTTCAAGCACCTCCAACGACCACTTCTCTCCTCCACTCCGCCTAGCCTTAAACTCCTTTAAACAATAATGCCTCACCCTTAATTCCTGTTCCACACGATTCCTAACGACCTCGATTTTACAGAGATTCAAGAGCTTGAATCTCGTGCCAAATTTCTTGTTCGGGGTGTAGTGTTTAGAAGAAAGGTCATTACCTAAAGAACGAGTTGAAACTTAAGGAGATTCTAGAGTAGGAGGCGAGGCAACATATAGAGTTTGGAGGAGGAAGGGTAGGTAGTTTGCTGAAGTCTGTTGGGAGTCGAGTTCGTAGTTTCTGAAAAGTAGAAGTAAAAAAGAAAAAGAAGAAGGAGTACCGGCTTAAATAGAGAGAGGGGAA
This sequence comes from Allium cepa, assembly GCA_030765085.1. Taxonomy (NCBI): domain Eukaryota; kingdom Viridiplantae; phylum Streptophyta; class Magnoliopsida; order Asparagales; family Amaryllidaceae; genus Allium; species Allium cepa. Next base: position 1,053,799,827 of record CM060941.1, read on the forward strand.
ATTGAATGGGCCGTGACCGGTAGAACCGGTCAATGCACGCCCCTCATTTGGCATTATGTCGTTCGGCATTAGCATGTCGTTCGGCATACAATGCATCGTTCGACATTCAGGGAAAAAGCTATCGGGAAGACTAAGTCAAGGCTCGAAGCAAAACACGGAAGACTCGTGATTCAAAGAGCATCATGTTCGACCACATGATGCACTTTGGGGGGCAAGTATTACATGGAGGTTTGACCAGGTAACTAGAGACACGGTATTTGTGCACCGTTCGACATCCAGCGTCGTTCGGCACGACATTCTCATTCGACACAACTGGGCCGCTCAACATTCAGCCTCGACCGACATTCAAGCCTCGACCGGCATTCAGCCTCATCCGACATTCAAGCCTCGATAGGCATTCAGCCTCGTTCGGCATTCAGGTCTCGACGAACATTCAAACTCGTCCGGCATTCAAGCCTCGACCGGCATTTAGGCCTCAACCAGCATTTAGGCCTCGACCAGCATTTAGGCCTCGACCAGCATTTAGCCTCGTTCGGCATTCATGCCTTGTTCGGCATTCATGCCTCGTTCGGCAATCATGCCTCGTTCGGCAATCATGCCTCGTTCGGCATTCCAGCCTTGCTCGGCATTCCAGCCCCGTTCGGCACATGGCCTCGCTCGGCATGAGCATGTCGTTCGGCATATCCTCTCGTTCGGCATCGGATCTCGGTCGGCCTACACATTTCACACAACATACTGCCTCGTTTAGCTTAGAGACATGGCTCGGCACACAAAAGTCATTCATTTTGGGCCGAGGTATCTTGCTACTAGGCCCATCAGGGAAGTCCAACCCATCTTCGTCTATAAATAGAGAGGCAGGGGCACAGTGAAAGAGACCTTTTTTTTAGAACACCGGGGAGACTCTGCCGCATTCAAGACTCATTCAAGACTTATCTTCTTTGCTAAATAGTTGTATTCAAGTAGTTGGTGTACGGATTGTATCTGTAATCGATTGTTGAGAAAAGCAATAAAGATTAACCTCAAAGTGGACGTAGGCAGTTACGCCGAACCACTATAAATCTGGTGTTCTTGTTTTCTGCGTTTAATTTAGCATATTGTTCTTTGTTTAAATTTACTTTCTTCATTAATCTCTCTACATAATCTTTCTTAAGAGTGTTAGTGACCAATTCTGGTGCTAACAATGAAATTCTCTCAAATTATCAAAAATGATCGAACTTAACTTGTCAAAAATATACATAAAAACATACATTTCTAAAATCTTCTTTTGTAAATAAGAGCCATTATTATTACTTTATTATTTTCATTACCATTTTTAAAGTATGACAAAACATTTATGAAATACTTTGAAATACATACTCATTACTTAATTACAAAAGGAGTTCAAAAGCAATGCCTTATGGACTTTTCAAAATTTTCCACAAGTTCTATTATTAAAAGCAAGATACACACTGAGGTTAAGTACGATAATGTGCATAAAAGGCAAAATAAAAGCTCTAAAACAATTGTGGGAAAAATAATTTTCATACATTTCTCTGCTTTTACTTCTTAACAAATTTCATAAAATTTGTCCGGCTATTTTATATAAAATCATAAACAAGCTTTCTTTCTTTTTTGTCAAAAGTTTTGTTTAAAAACATAGTGCACATTGAAGGTAAAGATAACAATATACCTAAGAGACAAAATAATGCTTTATAACAATTGTTAATTTTTTTGCTGTTTTGTCAAATTCTTTTAATCTTACTTTTCAAACAAATTTTAAATAGTTTGTATGATTATTTTATAGAAAACCACAAACTAACTTAACTCTCTTTCTAGAATATCAAACATCTACTATTTTACATTTTTCAGAAAACATTTTCACTGTTTTATTGCTTAAATTGGAGTAGATAATAGCAATCTAATTACATCAGCCCACATGTTCCTGCTAAACCAAAAGTTGGTTCAACACTCGAGATGTTATATAAGAGGGCATGTTAGAAGAAATTCCAATGATACCCCTTTGTTTTGTGATTAATCATGAAATTATATGAAATCTAAACCATGATAAAATAGGCAAAACAAAAATAGGCAACAGATCATGATTTCTTATGAATGGAAAAAAATAGGCTATTTATACAAATCATATCCCTTGATATGCTACAAAAATGAGTTAAAAATGCAAATTTTAAACTGCATAAGCCCTTGTATGAAAAATTATATAGATCATCTTCTTACTCGTTGGACTTTTTTCCATTAAAATGTTCTCGAGCTCCTAAGAGTGAATTTAGAGAAGATTCCAATCCAAAAAGTAATTTATGCTAAGAGAGGAAGAGAATTAGAGGACTTTTTCCATGAGGCAGTGCATCTCTATTTGTAATGGTTGAAAAAAGGAGAGCTCTCTTCCATTAGTGATGTTGGACTTTATGGTGTCACTTTTTGTAATCTCTTTAAGCATGTGATAAAATGCGAATAGCTTTGAAGCTTTATGAAGAAAAATACACTAAATCCCTTTGACTTTGCTCTCCTTGTATTAAGAATTTTAATCCTCTTTCTTTGCATAGCTTTTGACATCCTTATAGCATTGATGTTGTACGACATTGATAATGTGCGACATTCACGAAATGCGGCATCAATTAATATATGATGCCTATTATTATGCTGGCGATATCCTTTGCTGATTTGATGGCATAAGACATGCTTTTGTGTATTATTAGCGCGTGGCAACCTTCCTTTGTTTTTACATTGGTAGAATGCCGTATCGGTAAAGCGTGGCATGGATGATATGCGTTATCCACTTTTACCTTTATTAATGGAATTCGGCATCATTATTGGCTGTTGGATTTCGATATCAACTATTATCCCTTTCAACATCATTTATTATGCTTGAACTGATGTGAGATGATATCTCCTTCTCTACATAGGTTCGATATTGTTTTCCTCCGCTTTGGCATCCGAAGCCTTGAACTTTGATGTTAACCTCTAGCGTCGACGTGATACTTTGTACATCAACATCGGTAAATCTTCAACATCAATTCTGAACTTTGAAATCATATTCCTTCAAAATCATTAAGCCTCCGACACCATTAACTGCGCCATCAGAATTTGAACTTCGACATCAATCTTTGATTTCGACATGAATTCTTTTGCTTGTATTCTTTAGAAAATATATGGAAAACATTTGTCACCCTTCTTATATAAAAGAAGTTTTTTACAATTTAGTGTAAAACTTAAAGTTTTTCCATTCCTTATTCATTGCAAGGTTTTCTTATTTTGTTTTCCTATAAGACACAAAGCAAGTGATGATTTTCATTATAAACTTTAAATTCAATTTTAACTTTGAGCAATCTCGATTGGATTTGATTGAGCTATGAATGGTATATATTCTTTTGTGTAGAGAATCCTCCATATCTTCCACATAAGCCAAGATACTTTTCAAATATTATAACTTTCATTCGAAGAGACCCAAAAATTTATTTGGTGCTAACTTTGCTTAAACATCTTAGTGAATCAACTAATAATAATTTTCTGAATGGAAGCCTAAAAAATCATCTTATACTACTGTCTTTTTGAAAAAAGGTCCAGAAATTATCTGGCGATGATGTTTTCATGAATGGAAAACCAGAACTTATTCAATAATTATAATTTTTTGAATAGAAAATCAGAAATCCATTTGGCGGTTTATAGGAGGGAGGACCATAAACTCTTTTGGTAATGTTATGAATAGAAGATCAGAAAATCTATCTAACAATAATAATCTCTTGATTTGAAGCCTGGAAAAACATAGAGCAATAATTATTTCTTGAATAGAAGACCAAAATAACGTCTGGTAATAATATGAAAAAGAGATCGGAAAATCCATCTGGCAATAATAATATGAATAGAAGACTAAAAAATCCATTTGGCATAATATGAATAAAAGACCAGAAAATCCATATGGCAATAATATAAATGGAAGAACAGAAAATTCATTTGGCAATAATATGAATAAAAGACTAGAAAATTCATCTGGCAATAATAATCTGAACGTAAGACCAGAAAAATATTTTAGCAATAATAATCTGAACAAAAGACCAGAAATCTATTCCGATAATAATAATCTAAAATGAAGACCAGAAAACCTATCTGGCATAATATGAATAGAAGACTAGAAAATCATTCTGGTAATAATAATCTGAATAGAAGGCCAAAAACTATTCTGGTAATAATTATAATATGAATAGAAGATCGAAAAACCATTCTAGCAATTAAAGATTACTTTGTCTTTTCTTTGAAGCACGGTAGCTCATATTTGATAGATCTTTCTTTGGAAGACTGCTTGATTTTTGCTTTGAAGCACAAGTGGCTCAACTTTGATTGATCTTCCTCTAGAAGATTACTTAACTTTTGCTTTAGTATAAAAATGGCTCATTGTTGATTGATCCTTCTTTAGAAGATTGCTTGAGTTTTGCTTTAGAGCACAAATGGCTCATTTTTTTATTGATCTTCCTCTATAAGATTATTTGCATCCATACTTTTAGACAGAGTTTGATTGGCTCAGTTGTTTTCTTCGTCACCATCTTAAGTGATGATTTTGATTGGATCTCTGATTACCACAATAGGTAACGGATCTTGGTTGGCATTTGATTACCACAATAGGTAATAATTCTGATTGAATCTCTGATTATCATAATAGCTAACGGATTTCGATTGATTTCTTTGGCACCATCTTAAGTGATGATATCTGATTACCACAATACCTAACGGATCTTGATTGATTTCTTTGGCACCATCTTAGATGATAATATCAACTTGGATCAAACCCCTTATCACCACCTTAGGTGATGATTTAGTTTTTCCTCCGGTGCGTTTGGTTAGCTATCTCAAGCAGAACCAAAGATTCACCCAACCTCCCTTCAGAAGGCACTTCACTAAGGCTTTATAGGCGGTACTAAAGGATGGTTTAGTGCTTTGGCTAGGCTATCTTAGATGCGACTAAAGTCTTACTCTGTCCTCCCTCTAGGAGGCGCTTTGACCAGGCCACGTAAGCAGGATCAAAGGCTTGTGGATGCTTTGGCCAGGTCATTTTTAGGTGGGACCAAAAAATTACTCCGACCTCCCTTTAGAAGGTGCCTTAAACATGTGATGAAAGTGGGAATAAGGGATCATGCTTCGACCATGCCATGTAGGCGGGACCAAAGGCTTAGTCGGTGCTTTTGCTAAGCCATCTTAGAAAGGACCAAAGATTTACTTCGTCCTCCCTCTAGGAGGTACTTTGACCAGGCCATCTTAGCGGGATCAAAGGTTTTTCTCTCTTTATTTTAGATGTTTCTATTTCACCTTAACCACATAGACGAACTTTTTTTTTTAATTTATTTATTCATCCACTACTGGAACCAATGGCCTCAAACATTTGGCATCTCACTTTTTGTTATCATATTGCCATCATTTTGGTGTAGCTGGTAAATTTCTGATGAGACTACTCCTAGCATAATAAAAGTTTTAGAACACCAAACCTCCTTTTACAATAGTCTTTTACGAATTTTATGGTTATTGTATCTTGATATCCTTTGTTGATATTCAACGCTTTCTCAACCGCCTCATTCCTTAGTTCATTAATTGAATTTAGGGATTTTTCTTTTTCTCTTAACCCTCCGATGGGATGCCATTCCAACCTCGGTTAAAGGCATTGCTTCTCATGCATATGAATTACGTCTTGTTGTAGCTTGATGTGCAAAAGTGCGAGTGGTAGTTCTTCCATCCAATTTTTTTTCACAAAGTATGTAGCAAAAACTAGAAAGTACTCGTCGCTTGGCATTATCCAATTATCTTCCGTATGAACAAATCTCTTTTGGTATTACCATTTATTATCCTTCTTTTTGGTAGAGGTTAAATGAATTCATACTTCTAGGGGCAATTCTTCTTCCTACTATACTTCATATTTAATTACATTTTATGATTCCATTGATACTCTAAAGATCAACTTTTGATAATTGATATTCTTTGACTAATTAATGATAGATGTTAGTAGATGTTATTGGGAAATATGAATCTTTGTTAGCGAATTTCTTTATTAACCCCAAAAGGTGTAAGGAAAGTGGAACTTGGTTGAGGGGAGACTTAGGTGAATCTTGGTTAGCTTGCTAGTAGTGCACTATCTTCATTTCGAATCCATATTAATGTTGGAATTATAAGTGATGTAGAGTTCGATACAAGTTATGATCGAAATGATAAGTGCATTGGAATTTGAAAAAATTCATGATTCGAGAAGCCTTCATTATTATGTAATCTTGCTATTCTATTTTCGGACGATCCTTATAGATTCAGTCTGAATCTCAAAGATTGAAAATTACGATGTTGGATGATGGTTCGACTCCTGAGTGGTAGGTTCGCTTAAATATCTTCTCCTCTTTAATCGGAAAGTGGTTTTCTTGCAATACTCATTTTGACTCAATGTATCGATCATTCTGCCATTATTTTCTTTGGTGCCAATGATTCCTTTTCTTTTATCTTGTTCTACATGTCCAAGGTGATCCATATAAAAGTCTTTCCTAGATTATTTTCATGCCCACACTTATTTCTTTCTCAAAAAATATTAGTTTGATTGATTTGCCCCTTTTTTGACTGTTCGTGATTATGACTCTTAATGAATGTTTTTCACCCTTTAGTTCTTCGAGAGTTTCTTAGAGTATTCTAATGGCCTGACTAAGAGATTCTATTCTCGTTGCTCGAAGTTCAAATTTAGGGAGGGGTCATTCCCTCTTCAATTAATATTAGTAATTTGTAATACTTGAAAATGACTTTACCAATATATTTTTCGAGATGAAATTATAACGATAAAAATTATATATCATTTGATTGGCTGCGTTTAGCACAATGATATGTAAATTTTGTTGGATTAATGGACTGTTTGATAGTAATAAAAAAATTTCCGTTCATTTTGTATTAAAAGGTAAATAAAATTTACTTTGTCAAAATAAGGAATGGGACATCTTATCCCATTAAAACTTCTTTGGAAAATAGGTTTCAAATAATTAGGGAACTACAAAAGTAACTATTTTGGGAATCAATTCAATAGGAGGGGTTGATGGTATTTGAGGCTTAAGAATTCAAACCAATTGCCGTGAGCTTGAGTTGTAAAAGTCCATCTTCTAATTTCAAAACAAAGTTCACAAAAAGTTTATTGTCCTACGTGGGAAACTTGAATTCCTTATTTGATGTTAGGAACTGACATGGCAAGTTGAAAACATCATCTGATGTAAAGAAATCTAGAAATCCATTATCTAATACGTTAGAAAACCAAAATACAGTCTGATATATAGGAAGACCAAAACCTCATCTAACATATAAGAAAACCAGAATATCATCTGACATATAAGAAGACTGGAATCTTCTCCGGTATATAAGAAAATTAGAAAAACCATCCGATAATGGAGATTCCCATTACACTTCGATGATAACATACAAAGTTTTTCGAATCGCCCATCTGTAGTAAATAAATCTTCACTTTATGCTGTATAGATACTTGAACTCTATGTTAGGGTTGATAAGTTTAAAGTTCAAACAAAAGGAATTAGAAATTTCAATGAGTAAGTTGATTCATGGTGGTCAATTGCCATAAAACATTAGGGTTTACCAAAGTCTAAGTTTGAACTTATAAAAATCACTTTTCTTTTTGGATTTTTCTTTTCTAGAGCTTTCACATCATCCTACAAACTGAGCATTTTATTGCTTAGTTAACATATTAAAATTATTTTTTTAATTGGGTCAGTGGCTGCAAAATAGTATCAAGTGTTGGCTAAAAGTGATTTGCAATTTTCAATGTAATAGCCTAATAATCGTAAAATAGGAGTGCTATGAAAATTTTGTTCTCAATACAAAGCTGTAAGTCCAATATTTGTGTAACCACGATATCTTACATGGTTGGGTCAAATTTCTACTCTGAACCACAATTGTTCTTAAAACACTGAGTCCCTATGGTTACTCCGATGTAAAAAAGTTAGTTATATATTTCAAGTTTGCATAGCCAACTTATTCATTAGCTTAGTTTGATCCATATACTACTTACCTCAACCATCTATTTTTATTTTAATAACTATATCTGAAAAATAGCATGTGATTATGTACCACAAAGTACAATTAATGTGTACATGACTCTCAAGCAAACCCATGGGCACTGTATTGTAATTTATGCTACTATTATCCATTGTCTATGACTCTATATGCGTATTTGATATTATCACTCTATTTAACTCATGATATAATGCGAACTATATTTATTTGAAATCAGACATATATATGAAATTGATATATATTAAAAAGCTCATATATATTTGAAACCTTTTATATGAGACTGCACATGTATATGAAATTTCATATGTTTGAAACCGTGCATACATAAATCTGCAACCAGGGGCTGAGGTAGTATATGGCCAGATGGGGCTCATGCCCTATCTCATTTTTTTGCACTTCCTTTACGAAATATATTTTATATGCAGTTGGCTCTATCTAAAACAAATTTTTTGCCCTATCTAAAATTTCTGTCCTACCTAAGCTAACCTGATGGCTCTGCCACTGTCTGCAGCTAATATACTAAAAGTTTTAATTTACAAAATGGATATATACGACACTGGTATATTCGAAGGCTAGATACACATGAGACCATATAAGCTTGAATCATATATTTGGAACCATATAAAACTCTTTCGAAATCAAATACTTGTTCAACACTACACACTTGTCAGAATCTCATATGTTTGAAATCTCACTCTTTTGAAACTGGTGATATGTATATTTGAACTTTTCTAATACAAACCTAATATTCAAAATACGATATATGAAAAATGGTTATATGTGAAACCAAATACATTCAAAGTTTATTCACTCCAAAACCATTATATATACAAAATTATGTGCATTTGAAAATATAGATATATGAAAATTTTGATATACCTGAGACTGATGTGCCTATGAAGCCCATACATACATATATATATATGTATGTATGTATGTATGTATGTATGTATATATGTATATATATGTATGTATGTATGTATGTATATATATGTATGTATGTATATATATGTATGTATGTGTATATATATATACGTATGTATGTATGTATATGTGCCTGAAGCTTTTATATATTCAAAACCTTGTTTTTATATGTAACTTTATGTTTTTCGAAAACCTGATATACCCAAAACCTTTTTTCTTAACATATATGAACACTGGTATATTTTAACAACTCATACACATACTCAAAAACTGATGTATATAGAAAGATCAGACGTGTATGAAACCATGGTACGAAAAATCATCTATATGTGAAACTTCATTCCTTCCGAAACCAAATACGTGTTTTTATTTATAATGAAACTCCATATATCTAAAATCTATTATTTTTTGAAGAATGGTGTTCATCTATAAACTTGGTTATATACATATTTTAAATCCTCGTATATTATAATTTTAAAACCTGTACTTACTTGAAACCTAATATTTACCTGATACCGTATGTACTTTTCAAAAGCTCGTGCATATGTACTGTTCTCGAAAACCTGATATACTCAAAACTATTATATTCGAAAACATATATACAAAACTGTATACTTCTAAAAACTTACATCCATCTACATTTATGGAATCCAGACTTCTTTGCAAACGGTAATAAAAATGGCTTCTCTTCTCTGAGCGATTTCTTTCTCTCGCGATTGTTTCTGCTCCTCTCCTCTTGCGACTCTCTCTCAACTTCAGCTCTCATTATTGCCGTCCCTCGGCTTCGTCAGATCTGTGGTTACTTGGGTGATACGATGTCGTTCTCGTATGTTGACGAGTTCGTACTCTCTGGCAATTTCTTGCGCGATTGTCCATCGTATGTCGCTATTGCCTCGGCGTTATTGGCGGAGGTGGCTGCTCCTATTTCGGTTACTTTTTCTAGTACAAGCTCGGTGGACATTAGGGTTTACTCTTTGGTTCAATTTGGGGCTTTGTGTCGATCGCGATTCTTGATGGTTGAGAATTGTTTTATGGAAATTTCGCCGATTTTCATCGATGAATTGGTGACGCGTCCTCCTCCATACGGGCGATGGTCGTTGGATGATGATTATTTGCTATCGTCTGCTTGTGTTGGCTATTCGGGGACTGGCCAGAGACGGGATTTCAACGCTCATATCGAGCCTTCTCTGAGTTTCTCGGCGGCATGCGACTTTTTGCCTTGTGGGGAGGAGGGGGTGACGGTGGGTGCGGTGGTTTGCAATTTTGGGTGTGTGGTTAGTGAGCAGATTGATGGGGATTTCATCGCCTCATCAAGTGCTGAACTAGCTGCTGCCTTGGCTTCGTTGTAGCATATTTCTGTTGGTTTAGTGCCGTTTTCAGATGGTTCTGTGGTGTGCGATGGGGGGTACATGGATGTCACCGTGGCTGATGGGGATTTCACCGCCCCATGTAGCCCTGAGCTCGGTGATTCCTTGCCTCGGTTGCAGAATGCTGCTGTTTTCTTTGGGCCTGATGCTTTGGCCGACGTCTCCGATGATTTGCTACGGGTATTTTCAGCGTATGCTGGGTTGTTCGTTTCTCATGCTGAGGTTGAGCTGGCTGGTTGGCTAGTCGGATCTTGGTGTGATCTTGGTGGCCAGTCAGTCAGTTGTTTGGCTAGTGGGATCTTGGTGGTCGGTTCTTTCGGCTTTAACCTTGAGAGAGCTCCCCAGGTAAGTTGTGGGTTGAGCTGGCAGGTGAGTTCATCTTCTCTGCTTTCTGCTTTGTTCCTTGTTGGAGAATTTGCTGCTGTTGTTTGTTCATGGGCTGATGGTGTTTCTTTATTGATTATGAGCCATGACACGCTTAGGTGTGTGCTCCCTGGCATGGTTTCTCAGTCCGGGACTGGTGACATGACAAGTCACGTAGGCAGTGAGCGCTTCGTTTGGAGCGGTCAGTGCAGGTCTTTTTGTTGGTATTTGATTTACTGCCATTGCGAGGCCGATTCTGTGTCGTATATGGCTATCATGGGTCTTCATTCGATGGCTGATCTTCTGTGGTCTTTACGGAGAACGCTCTTAGCCAGGATCGAGTGGCTCGGGTGATATTCTTGGTCTGTTCGCATAGTGGTCTCAGATTCGGATCACTATGCGAAAAGCCGGGAATTTTGTCGGCTTTCCTCGATTCCCTATGTTGATCTCTCTGTTAGGACCATCGTGCGAACCACGCCTGTCGCGCGGAGCTGTATCATCAGTGACAGTCCGTCTTGGGTTAGGTTCCTACAGCACCGTGGGTTGCGTATTATCAGCAGCCCTACATATTTCCGATCTCTCCCGTCTGTCGGGGTGTCTTCAGCCTCTTCGTCTGGTTGCTGCTCTTCTTTTTGCTCCTTGCCATCGTCCTCTTGTTCCTTATCCATTACCATTCCGATGCTTAGCGAAGCAGAGATTGCGATTATTAATGATCGCCTCTCTCGCCTAACTAAGAACTCAGCTCCATCCAGATCTTCTCTTAGGCTTTCGGATTCGTTGGAGCCGGCTCAGATCTCTGCCGAGACCATCCCTCGGGTATCGGCTTCCCGTGTTCATAGACCTTCTCGTCGCCGAAGGAGAGGTCCCCACACCACTCCTCGTACTATCCGTACTCGCTCTATAGCAGCGACTGAGCAGACAGATCGGTCTGCTTTTTCATCGTTGTATCTTATTTGAGTAGGGTCTGTTCTGTTTTCCCTGGCTTGTCTTATTTTCCTCTGTTTTCAGGCTTTCATGTCGAATTTTCTTTTCTGGAACGTTCGTGGTATTGGCAATGAGGCTTCTTGCGCTAGATTGAAGCGCATTGTCCGCAAACATACTGTTTGCTTGGTAGCTCTGTTAGAACCTTTTGTAGGGTCTGGAGAGATTACCAGGGTTATCTTGTCAATTGGGTTTGGAGGTGTTGTGTCCAATGTTTCGGGAAAGATTTGGATTCTTTGGTCCAAATGTTGTGTTGTCCACCCTTCCTTTGACTCGGACCAGCTTATCTCTGTGGTTTGCTCTGCTTCTCATTTTCCTCATCCTTTTCTTTTTTCGGCGGTGTACGCCAAGTGCGATAGGATGGAGAGATTATCCCTGTGGGATGATATTCTTCATCTAGCTGAGATGGGTTTTTCGTGCTCTGTTGTGGGTGGTGATTTCAATGTTGTCGCTAGTCAGGCTGAGAAACTTGGGGGGGGGGGCGGCCATTAACCGCTCATCGATTTCTGATTTCAATTCGTTCATTGTGAGCTCAGGATTCTCCGAAATTCCATTTGTGGGATCGGCTTATACCTGGTCTAATAACCAGGAGGGTCCGAACCGAATTCTATCTCGGTTGGACAGAATTTTTGGGTCCCCTGATTGGCTCAATCTACCTTTTTCTTTCTCTACCTCGCATCTTCATCGAGCCTGCTCTGATCATGCCCCGTTAGTATTGCGATGCTTTCCTAGATCTCTCTCGGGGCCTTCATCTTTCCGCTTCCTCGGTATGTGGTGTTCCCATCACCCCTTTCATCAGGTTGTGGAGGAGTCGTGGTCCTCGCCTATATCAGCTTCTCCCATGGGGCTTTTTCCCAAAAGCTGAAACGTCTAAAGGCTAGCCTTAAGTCCTGGAATACACTGGTTTTCAGGAACATTTTTGACCGTGTTAGAGCGGCTGAGGAGTCCCTTATTCTTGCCGAATCTTTGTTCGACGAGAACCCTTCGGCCGAAAACAGGGAGAATTGGGTTTCGGCCCAATTGGCTTTCTCTTCGGAGCTTCGTATCGAACACTCTTATCTTCGCCAAAAGGCGAGGGTAAAATGGGTGGTCGAAGGGGATTCGAACTCCAAATTTTTCCATTCTTCCATTCATAAGAAAGCCAACCTTCTTTCCATTTGAGAAATTTTGGGACCAGATCTTTCTTTGGCGTCCTCTCCAGCTGAAGTTAAGGAGATCATATTGTCTCATTTTCAATCTTTTCTGGGTTCCCCCTCTGTGGCGGATCAGGATTTGGATATTCTCTCTTTCATTCCCAGATTGATCCCTTCTGAGGGGACCGACGTTTTGGCTGCTCCGCCAACTCCGGAGGAAATCCGTGCTTGCGTCTTTGCCCTTAGCAAGGACAGTGCTTGCGGTCCGGATGGTTTCAACGATTCTTTCTATCGGAGTGTGTGGCCTATCATTCAGTCGGATTTTTGTTTAGCTGTCCAGCAATTCTTTGCCGGCAGTCTTCTCCCCATTAGTTGGTCTTCCACCAACTTGGTCTTAATTCCGAAGTGTGATTTCCCTCGGTCATGCGTGGAATTTCGTCCCATCACCTTGTGTAATTTCTCCAACAAAGTTATTTCTAAGATGTTGGCCACTCGTTTGGCTCCGTTCCTTGATCGTATCATCTCCTCCTCTCAGGCAGGTTTTGTGAAGGGTCGTCTAATCACTGATAACGTCCTGTTAGCCCAGGAACTGATTTCCCAGATTGACAGGAAGGTTAGAAGTTCTAATGTTGTTTTCAAACTTGATATGGAGAAGGCTTATGATCGTATGTCGTGGTTTTTCATCATTAGAGTTCTGCGTGCATTTGGGCTTCCAGAAACCCTTATCGATTTGGTTTGGAGACTTATCTCTAACTGTTGGTTTTCCGTCCTCATTAACGGATCGACCAATGGATTCTTCAGGGCTGGTAGGGGTCTCCGTCGGGGTGATCCTCTATCGCCTTCTCTTTTCGTGATAGCGGCTGAAGCTTTCATACGAGGGATCCACACCTTAACGATTTTCGGCCAGGTTCACCGATTTGGTCTTCCGAGTAGGTGCCCGCTCGTTTCCTCCTTATCCTTTGCGGATGACATAGTCATTTTCTCCAACGGTAACCGGCCATCTGTTCGTCGCTTGATTCGCTTTATCCATCAGTATGAGCGATGCTCGGGCCAGCTCGTTAACTCGTCGAAGAGTTGCTTCGTTCATGCGAAGGATATGGATCCTTCCAGGGTTTCCTGGGTCCATTCGTTCACAGGATTCAGGGCGGCTTCCCTACCGCTTCCATAATTGGGTATTGTTCTCTACAGGGGCCGGAAACTTAACGCCCTATTCGATCCTATGACGGATAAAGTTAGGGGAAAGATCATTCGTTGGAATGCTTCGATTCTATCTCAGGCAGGAAGATTGGTTCTTATCAAGTCGGTGTTAGGCTCGCTGGGTACTCATGTCTTCGCAGCGATTTCCCCTACCGCCTCTTTCTTCAGGTCTTTCCAATCTTTGGTTTCTTCATTCTTCCGGGGGTCAAAGGTTGACAATCACCGTCATCACTGGGTCTCATGGGACGTGGTGTGTCGCCCCAAGAACGAGGGCGGGCTTGGATTGCGAAATCCTAAGGATATTTGTGCGGCTTTTGCTTGCAAGCTGTGGTACAGGTTTGGGACTAACGATTCCCTTTGGGCGAAGTTCCTCCGAGCCAAGTACCATAGCCTGGCCTCCGCAGGCTTTTCCGGATCTTCTTCCTTCACTAGTGAAACTTGGAAGCACATGCAATCGGTCAAACCTTTCTCTGACTCCCACGGCGGCCAATCCGGTTGGGATGGTGGTTCGTTTTCCATCTTGAAAGCTTGGAGTTCGGCTCGTCTGTCATCCCCCGTTCTCCCTATATTCTCCTTCATATGGGATGCCAGAATTCCTCCTAAAGTGTCTCTGTTCATGTGGCGAACCCTTCATAAGGGATTGCCAGTTGATGAGAACCTTCAGCGGATTGGTATTCCTTTTGTTTCTCGTTGCAGATGTTGCGGCAAAGGGAATTCGGAATCTTTGGATCATTTAATCTTTACCGGTTTCTCAACCAGATCCTGTTGGAATTATTTCGGTAATCCTTTAGGTATCAGAGGTAGCAACGACTCGTCAGAGGATTTACAGTTGACCTGGTGGAACGGAATCAAAGGTAAATCTCTTCGTTCTGTTGTTTTTCGCGTAATTCCTTGTCTGATCTGCTGGCACCTATGGTGTGCGCGGAATAAGGCAATTTTTGAGGAAACTCCCATGGATCCCGTCTCCATTATTCGCTGGGTTAGGAATGATGTTTTTCTTGCTTTTCGAGGCAGACCTTTCAAGGGATCGATTAGCTCTCGTTCTGGCCATCTAGTGGCTCTGTTATCTATTTTCTGTTCTCAGCCTCCCAATAGGGCGCGAGTTGGTTGATGAACGTCCTTAAGCCAGGTGGTTCTGGCTTACCCGACTCCGTAATCCCCCCCCCCCATTTTTTCCTCTGATTTAGTGGCTTCTGGTTGCAGGCTCTGGTTTTATAGGTTTGGTATGGGGTCTGTTATTTCTTCTATAATGCTTGGATTTGGGTGGTCGCTATTCTGGTTCTTGTTTTAGCCGTTCTCTTTTTCGGCTGCCTTTGCTAGATCTCATCCTTTTGTATTGTTTCCTCCTCTGGGAGGAACCTTCGGCAGCTATTTCCGCTTATTCTGATTTTGTTGTGTTTATTAGCGGCTTCTTCGCCGTGTTTTGACTTTTCGCCTTCTGTCGGCTGATTTATTCATTTTTTCCTGTCTTATTTTGTTTTTTCCTATTTCGGCTTGCTTCGCCGGGTTTTGGGTTTCTTTTACTGTTGGTTACCTGTCAGGCTTGTTGACAGCTAGTGTTGTTTATTTATATAATTCTTGTTTCGAAATATATATATATATATACACACACATACTTGAAACTGTTATATATAGGAAGCCAGATTCATTTGAAATCATATACGTATTTAAAATTATATTTTTAGAAACTGTTATACATAAAAATCTCTCTCACACACATACATATGCATATACATATGCATATACATATACATACATACTGTTGGAAAACAATGGTTTCGGTTGAGTCGTGGACTACGTCACTCTCGTGAAGACGTTTCGGCGATCTGCTATGTTGTGCAAAGCAGGTCGTACTATTCACCGCCGCCTCTAGGATAAAACAACCTCTCAATATTTCAGTGGTATCTATTCATTTGCACATATGAAACGATTTTGTTTGCACTTAAAAATGTTGCTTGAATTTGTGGGTTTAAAAATAGATTTTCAATAGGATGTAGTTCTTTCTGTTTCGTCTCTTTATTAGTTAAGAAGACGAAATAGCAAAAGAATGTTGTTGGTTGTGAGAAACGTGGTCCCAAAAAAGGATCTGAGATATGTAACGTTCTTCGGTATGAGTCTGGTCTGATTTGACCATTCAAGCCCAGTCTAAAAACAGATAAAGAATTTTATAGCAAAAATATAAGTGATACTTCACTACAAGCCCAAATCCAAACCCGAGCCCGACCCAGGTCGAGTCGGTCGACGTGCGTGTGTGGTGGTCAAGCATGATCTTCTTCCTCACAAAAGAGCATCATTGGGTGCCCAAAGAGCCCAACTTAGCTTCTAAGAATCAAGTATAAATACTTGATTTTTTCGTATAATCCCACAATGTAGGACTATTCATATTCCCATATAGGAGCCAATTCATACGTAGTTAATTTTTTAAGAATTCACTTATTTCCTAAAACAATTTCCAACAATCCACCATTTGAATTTTTTTTAAAATATTTTCAAGCAAATTTGAAAAATCATAAGATTGTGCATAAACAATGGTGTCTTTTGACTTGAGTCTTTGCATAGTGGATAAGATTCAGTTTTTACTAGAGTAATACTTAGTCTTGAACTCTATTCCTGACATCAGACCACATATAATCTTTGTAGAGTGCAATCAAATAAGCCCGTTTATTTATGACCATTCTCGTCTATCCCAATTTAGTGAATGCTCTAGGAGTTTAGCCCAAAACTCCATACAAAACGGCCAAATTTCCACATTCACACAGGTGAGTCTATTAAGAGTACTCCTGAAGGTAGGTACTCCACTCCAAATAGAGTATGGACCTCATTAAGAGTTTCTATTAACTCATCCTCTAATCACTTTAGAAATACATGCTTCTATATATCTAAAAATAGCATGTTCAAATCAATCACTTCGCAACGTGTTCTTAACCATTGAATCTAGTTCTTGTGATCTCCAATCATTAGGTCGAGTAACCATTGTGCGCGACTTAATAATCTAAGGGCCATAGTTCCAGATGGAAGTTGTAAGGACATTCTTTTTGGCCAGTCCTTTCATCAAAGGATCTTTCAAATTCTCATCACCGTGTATTTAATCCACTCTAACAGCTTCTAAAGAGATTAGCTCTCTAACAGTGCTGTGCTTATGACATATCTATCATCTTTTACCGTTATAATAACGATTCTGTACTTTTGTTATAGCCGGGGTACTATTGCAATGGATCAACACAGCCCGTATCGATTTTTCCCATAAAGGAATCTCAGCTAGCATATTTCTTAAATACTCTGCTTCTTCAATAGCTGTGGCTAGTGATATCATCTTAGACTTCATAGTAGACTGAGCCAAAATAGTCTGTTTCATGGATTTCCAAGAAACAGCTTCACCAGCAATGCTAAAGATATAGCCACTGGTTTCTTTTGAATCATCAGATAAATTTTTCCACTCTGCATCGGTGTAACGTTCAAAAACAGCTGGAAACTTTTCATAATGTAACCCAAGATTCATGGTTCGTTTTAGGTATCTCATGACCCTCTCAATAGCGTGCCAATGCTTTATACTAGGTCTACTGGTATACCTGCATAATAATCCCACGACATAGGCAATGTCGGGTCTAGTACAGTCAGTGACATATCGAAGGCTGTCAATGATGCTTGCATAATAAGATTGTCTTACACCTTCACCGGCGTTCTTAAATAGCTTTACACTGGGATCATATGACGTACATGCAGTTTTACAGCCAAAGCAATTGTATTTATTTATGATCTTCTCAATATAATGAGATGATCCAAAGAAAGTCTCATTTCGGACCTAGTAATTTTAATACCAAGGGTTACACTCGCTTCACCTAGAGTTTTCGTGTCAAAATTGGCACTTAACAAAGATTTAACAATGTTTATGGTATGAATGTTTGATCCAAAAATAAGTAGATCATCTGCATACAAACATATTATAGTGCAAATGTTATTCTCAGATTTATAATAAATGCATTTGTCACTTTCATTAACTTTGAAATCATTTAAGATTATTAAGTTATCAAATTTTTCGTGTCATTGTTTAGATGCATGTTTTAAACCATATAATGATTTATCTAATTTGCAAACTTTATGTTCTTGACCATGAATTACAATACCTTCAGGTTGGTCCATATAAATTTCCTCTTCTAATTCACCATTTAAAAACGTATTTTTAACATCCATTTGGTGTATTATTAAATTATTAATAGATGCTAATGAAATTAGTACTCGAATGGATGTGATTCTAGTTACAGGTGTAGAAGTACCTAAAATGTCTACATTTTCTCTTTGGCTAAATCCTTTAGCTACCAAACGGGCTTTATATTTTTCAACCGTGCCATCAGGTTTTAATTTCTATTTAAGTACCCATTTACAGCCTATAGACTTACAACCAGGTGGTAAATCTACTAAGTGCCCAGTCTTATTGGATTCCAAGGAATCCATCTCATCATTTATAGCTTCTTGCCAAAAATCGGCATCTAATGAAGATACAGCTTCTTGGAGGTTTGTGGGATCCACTTCTATAGTAAAAGTACAAAAATCTGAGCCAAATCTTTATCGACTCTTGCTTTTTTATTTCTTATAGGTTCGATTCAGAAGATTCATTAAGTTATATTCCAATAGGCATGGTGTTATTTTACATGCCCCCGCTATTCCTCAATTTAAAAGGAAATTTACTTTCAAAAAAATCAGCATTATTAGATTCTATTATATCATGTGTATTCAGGTCATAAAATCTAAATGCTCTGCTATTAATAGCATTGCCAATAAATACACATTCGTATGCTCTGCTTGCTAATTTTATTCTCTTGGGGTCAAATATACGAACATATGCCAAACATCACCAAGCTCTAAAGTAAGATACATTCAGTTTATAATTTCTTAAAATTTCAAAAGGTGAAATCTTACTTTTTGATTTAGGGATTTTATTCAATACATAGCATACAGTCAATAAAATATCCCCCACCAATGTTTTGCTGCACCCGAATTTAATAAAATAGCTACAACTAATTCGGTAAATGTCATATTCTTTTTTTTTGACTTTACCGTTCATTTCAAGTGAATAAGGTGTAGTTCTCTCATGAATTATATCATGCAATTTATAGAAATAAAGAAATGGACCAGACTCATATTATGTTCCTCTATCACTACGAAGTCTCTTAGTTTTCTTATTAGATTGATTCTGGATTTCAGTTTTAAATAATATAAACATATCAAATGCATCACTTTTATTTTTCATAAGATCTACATAAATGAAATCATAGCCATCATAAATGAGAGTGATAAAATAACGGTGTCCATGTCTAGTCAAAGTGCCATCAAGCTCACATATGTCAGAATGAATCAAGTCCAAGGGTTTAGAAATTCTATCAACTAATTTATGAGGTTTCTTAGTGATTTTTTCTTGACTACAGAATTCACATTTATCAAAATCAGTTTGTGACATTTTAGGAATCAAATCTAAGGTGATCATGTTATGAATTATACGTTTATTTACATGACATAATCTAGAGTGCCAAGTATTAAAATCACACAACATATAGGCAGAATTGGTTACTTTATTAGAATCAACATTAAGTCTAAACATACCCTCACATCAGCCCTTATAACTTGAGTAAAATCAGCCTTATTAAAGATAAAAACAGAGACCAGATTCTTTCTCATCTTTGAAGTATGCATCGCATCTTTTAGAAGAACTGTCTTTTTCAGAGGTAAACTTGATTTCCACATTTCCAATGCCAGCAACTGTAGTGGTGTGAGAATCTCCCAGCAGAACTTTCTGATCATCAACAGCCGTGTATGTACTGAGATAGCACGATCATAGCAAACATGGCGGGATGCACCCGTATCTACCCACCAACCCTCTGATCCACCAACAAGGTGAATCTTAGAAATCATAGCCGTAAGAGGCTCCTCAGTCATGTTAGCCTGCGCTGCAAGGCCTGATCTGTTCCTACACTTGCGTGCTATATAACCTGGTTTTTCACAGTTGTAACATAGAAACAACGGTCTAGAGTCATTCTTTTGGGTCAGTTTCTGTTGTCCCTTTTGGTTCCCTTGCAAGTTCTAATTTTGTTTGTTGCGGTTGCGGTTCTGATTCTTGAAGGTTTTCGGATTTGGTTTCAGAACTGCGGGCTTGGTCTAATTAGTGTTGTTGTTGGTGACAACGAGAACTACCTGTTTTCGGTCCTGCTTACAAGCCTCCTCCTCAATACGGAGGCGAGCGATCAAGCTCTCTAAGGAGAACTCCTTAGTCTTGTGCCTAAGAACATTCTTAAAATCTTTCCAACCTGGGGGCAGTTTATAAATAATAACGGCAATATGAAATTGTTCGTCCAAACTCATATCTTCGGAAATGATTTCATGAGCAATTTTCTGAAGCTCATGAGACTGCATCTCTACTGGCCTGTCATCTGGTATTTTAGGTAGCGGCTGACTGCAACTCCTTTGATTTTTCTGTCCAAGCTCGCATCAGGTCTGCATCTGCTTCATTTGGCTTATTTGGTAGTTGTGGCTTCTTGGTTGTCAGCACAGTCACCACCTTTCTCATGGTCATGAAGAATTCCATCTTTTGTTTCCAGTGCATGAAGTGGAGTCCCTCGAATCTGAAAGGCGCGGCAGAGACCATCGAAACCTAGAAAAGCGAAGAGGGAGCGACGTCATCTAAATCTACATCAGAAGCCATTGTCTTTGGCGTCGTCTTCAAATTGTTGAAAAACAATGGTTTCAGCTGAGTCATGGACTACATCACTATCTTGAAGACGTTTCGACGATCTGCTATGTTGTGCAAAACAGATCGTACTATTCGCTACCGCCTCTAGGATAAAACAGTCTCTCAATATTTCTACGGTATCGATTAGTTTGCACATACGAAACGATTTTGTTTGCACTCAAAAATGTTGCTCGAATTTATGGGTTTAAAAATGAATTTTCAATGGAATGTAGTTTTTTCTGTTTCGTCTTCTTATTAGTTAAGAAGACGAAATAGCAAAAGAATGTTGCTGGTTGAGAAAAAAGTGGTCTCAAAAAACGGATCTGAGAAAATAATGGATCAAAAACAATGAACGGATTTGCCTATTCCAGCCCGGTCAAAAAATGGATACAGAATCTTGTACCAAAAATACAAGTGATACACCACAACAAGTCCGAACCAAACCGAGTCGGGTCGAGTCGGTCGGTCGGCGCGCGTGTGTTGTGGTTAAAGCATGGTCTCCCTTCTTACAAAAGAGCATCGTTGGATGTCCAAAGGACCCAACTTAGCTTTTAAGAATCAAGTATAAATACTTGATTCTTTCATATAATTCCACGATGTGAGACTATTCATATTCTCATATAGGAGCCAATTCATACTTAGTCAATTTTTTAAGAATTCGCTTATTTTCTAAAACAATTTCGTGTGCATGACTTCTTTCATAAGTTCAATATCGTATATAAAAAATTTGGTATCACTTGACATGGCCAAAATCACCTGACACCCTCAACTTCGATATGATGCTTTGTTACCCTTAAACTCTGATATGAAGCATGAAGCCCTTACACTTTGGCACGAATCATGATATTCTTTGACATGACATTGAGATTCAACATAGGATCT
This sequence comes from Allium cepa, assembly GCA_030765085.1. Taxonomy (NCBI): domain Eukaryota; kingdom Viridiplantae; phylum Streptophyta; class Magnoliopsida; order Asparagales; family Amaryllidaceae; genus Allium; species Allium cepa. Next base: position 1,053,821,423 of record CM060941.1, read on the forward strand.
GAAACCCTCATGGTTCGAAATGAGGTCCTTAATCCTTTGAAATGAAACCTTCAACGTGAACTCCATAGCTTCGGTACGGATCTCTTATCTTCAACATAAGGTTGAACTTCGACATGGATTCCTCTACTTTGATATGAATCCTAAACTTCGACATTTTTGACATCAATTACTTATGGCATCAGACGCCTCCGACATCTTTCCCTTCGACATTTGTTTTTGAATTTCGGTGTTACTCTGAGCTTCGATCAATTTCTATATTTTGATATCGATCTGAGCTTTGATATCATTTCTGGACTTTGATATCGTATGAGTTTTGATATCAATTTCTGAACTTTGATATCGATATAAGCTTCGGTATCAATTTCTTCGGTATTTGTTGTCCTTTCATCACCCAATTCTACCTACAAATACGAGACCTTCCAGATCTCTAAATTTGAAACCAGGCAAATCTTGTAAATTTAATATCAACTAGATCTACAAATTCGACTTTAACGGGGTTCCAAAACTCGACTTTATAGGGATCCAAAACTCGACTTCAAATGGATCCGAAACCATTTGAAGAATAGTTATCTTTCCTTTTAAATAGGAGAGAATGCCGAGTAAGTGAGAAAAATTGATATCGAACGAACGAATGGAAAAATCGACGTAAAATATGGACGGGAAGGACTAGTAATTTATAACGGTGGGAGGAGAGCAGGAAAATGGGAGAGAGATCATGTGAGAAGAATAGGAGATAACCCTTAGTCAGGTCGTAAAGCAAGCAGGGGATTGGTAGGCAGAATGAACTTCGAATGGTCGATTGAGCGGATTTGATAGCGGGTGTATAATAAGCAAAGTGGACGTGGATTAGAATGGATATAAATGATGGGAAGGTTTGGCTAAATTCGTTTCAAAATATACCAAACATTCCTATCAAAAAAATATGTAAATTGGATCGCTAGAATTAATTTACTGAATAATTGCATACATTCAGTGAATAATTGCAGACATTTATACAATCATCCAAAAATTGTAGGCATTTTTGCAATTATTAACTGAATAATTTCATAAATGTATGCAATTATTAAGTAATTTAATTTTAAGGACCTAATTTGCAATCTTTTTGTAGGAAAGAGTTTTCGTGTATTAAGTCTAATTTTAAGGAGCTGAGTCTAATATTCACTAAATGATGTTGAACACATGTTACTGTATACAAGATGGATATTGGTGCAAGATTGATGTCGCATTATCAGATGTTGTAGGACAAATGAGCCATCCAATCGGTTCCTGCGTTTAAAACAATAGTAGTAAGTTTTGAAAAGGATAAATTTGAAAATTTCATAAAAATTCAATTCTTAGGGTATTTTGGTCATTTTGCGAACGTACGAAGGTTTGAGCCCTCCTTGCGAAGGTTTGAACCCTCCTTCCAACAGCAAAATGTTAAAGTGAAAATTAGGTTAATACCTGTAGTGTTGTACAAACAGGCATATTCGAAGAAATTCTAATGATACCTCTTGGTTTTGTGATTATTCACGAAATTATCTAAAATCTAAACCATGTGTTTAAGGATAAAATAGCTAAGACAAAAATTAGGTAATAAATTATGATTTCTTGTGAATGGGCGAAATAGGCTATTTATACAAATCGTATCCCTTGATTGCTACAAAAATGAGTTAAATATGCAGATTCTAAATTGCATAAGTCCTTATATGCAAAAGGATGTATATCATCTTCTTCATAGTCGGTCTTTTTGCCATTAGAATTATTCTCAAGCTCATAAGAGAGAACATGGAGAAGAGTCCAATCTAAAAAATGATTTATGCTGAGAGAGAAAGAGAGAGAGAGAGAAAGAGAAGTTAAAGGCCTCTCTCCATGAGGGGTGCATCTCCATTTATAGTGGTTGGAATGAGGAAAGGTTTGCTTCCATTAGCGATGAGGGAATATCTGAGCCTAGTAGGGGTAAGACTCATTAGATATAGGGTTAGTAATGCCCTAGGATGAGTAACTCATTAGAGATAGGGTAACAGACACTCTAGAATGAGTTTGAGTACATTATATATATAAGCACGTATTTATTGTTGACTAATAAAATATTTTGTGTCGATTGGCCTATTGAGTGATTTATGAATTCTGGTCGATGCATAGTGGCCATATTTATTCGATGGGGATTCCTAAATACTTAACAAGGCAAACCGAAACAATATTTTCTAAAGGACTATATTTTTATATATAAAAGAATACTTTCAAAAAGATATAGATATTTATGTGTGTTAGCTTATGGTTAAAAAATTATTAACATTCAATAATGAACATTTGTTGATTAAACAAACACTTTATGAATTAAGTTTCACAATTTGATTGTAAGATGTTTGATAATAATGTTGGGCTAAGGATAATGAATTTATATACGTGAATAATTGAGCATGTTGTATAAAAGTGTGTTTTACAAAAATAAAATGATTTTGTAAAAGATGGATTTAGAAGATATGATTTATAAAAAGAGTTTTTGAGAATTTAAATCCTAGTATTTTGGAAAAGCTTTGAAAATTTTAAAATTATTTGGTAGAAGTTATAATTTTAGGAGTAGAGTTTGTAAAATGGAAAGTTTATATTTATAAAAGAGTTTTTATAATGTTAAAATATCTTTTAAGAGAAATGATTTGAAAGTGATTTTCAAAATGAGATTGAAACTATATTTTTAAAAGAGGTTTAAAAAGGGCTTAAGTGAAAGAAGACATGGACTTTGATATCACTGTCATAAATAAATGTTTTTGGGAAAGTGCGGAAGACATAAACTATATCGTTATTGTTATAGTAAGTGATTTTCGAAAGGAGATATTTTATATAGCATACGGGATTTATACATATCCTATATTTAATGTTAAGATTCGAGGTGGGTAACTTATATCTATTTTTAAGTTAAGAATGACATACATTCAAGGTTTGAGAGGTAGTGATACCTCAACTTGATCGGCTTCATTGTTAATTAATAAATAGTATAAGTTCGACATTGAAAACTAAAATTAAGTATAATTAATCAGATTCCTATACTAGTGTTTTTAGGTTATTGTAACGACGTTTTACGCAACATTCGTTTTTATCCAATAAAGTGTGTTTTGGAAAATGTGAAGCTTTCCTCAAAGATTTATTTCAGATTTACGTCTATAGAGGTATTTTCTAAGTATTGAAATTGAAGTAGTTTCTTTGGAAAGAAGATAGAAATTTTTTATGAATGAATATTTTAAAGTAATTATATACAGAGAAGCATCTTTATAGAAATATTTGAATAAAATTTTTATGAAACGTTTTCACAAAATTTTTGCAAAGGTTAATAAGTACGTATGAGGTATATATATCATTTCATCATACAATTTTGACCTAAGATTCGAGTACAGGACTTTGAGATTTTTACATTGGTCCAAAAAGAATTTATCACCCGATTCTTGAAGGTGAACATTGATGAGGGTTGGTGGTTGAGTACTTACGTTTTCTATCATAGTTGAGAGCTATGTAAGAAAAATGAAGGTTTCTGATCAAGAAGCCCGATCAGAGTCCGCATTAGAGGATCGAGGAATCAATACTAGTTCAAAAATAAAGTTGTGTATTTGAGTAGAAGATTGAACCTGGTATTGCATACTGATGATCTAGGTATATCATATGGAATTAAGTTTAAAGATAATATCTTGGGTAAACTATTTTGGGTTCAGGGTTGTGGTTAAATTTCGGGACGAAATTCTTTTAAGAAGGGAGGATGTAACAACCCGTAATTTTATCATTTAGATGTAGAATATTTAATTAATTTCAAACATTCAATATAGGTTTATTAAACATAAATAAGCATGTTTTTTGTCGTAAATAATAATGGTGATCTGTTTTGGAAAAATGTTTACAAAAAATATATTCTTTGGAAAAATATCGATAAAACCAAAAATCATTTTATCGATAAACGGTTTCTTTAACCATCAAAAATCGCGCATGATTTTTTTAGTATACTTATTTCTCTTTTTAAGAAATTTTTTATAATAAAATTTTTTATTTTATTTTTGGAAATAAGATGTATTTATGACATCATCAATGATGTCATGATTTTTAGATAATTGATTTTTGGATTTAAATTGGGTTTAAATGATTTGTAATTATTTTAAAATCAAATGAGACCTTTTTAATTATTAAATAATAATATAAATGTTATTTTTAAATTTTTATGTATATATGTGTGTGTCTGCGTGTGTGTGAGTTTTAATTAATAACTGAAAATATGACCAGATTTGCGATTCTGGATTTTCAACAGTTTATCAAACAGATGTTATAATCGAATATTTCATCACGGTTTGTCAAATGAGACATATATATGCATATATATATATATATATATATGCGCTTAACATGTACAAACATGTAAGAAGTTACCATATGCATTTACACAATTACGTTAGGTAAAAAATATAAATATCAAGATATTTTCAAAACAAAACTCACCATCACACTACAAGCCAAGAGAACATGGGGTGGCACAAGGGTAGAGGGTGGGTTTGGACATGTATAGGGAGTAGGGGTGCACATGGGTGAGGTGATGATTAATGATGATGTTTTGTAGAAATTGTACAAAAAATTTCCCATAAATACCTACCCTCAGGCTTCATAATTCTCACATCAATTCTTTTCTTCTTCCTCCTCTTCTTGAAGCTCTTTAATGGTTTCCCAAAGTTACGATGAAGTTATGAAAAAATAATGAGAAAGTTATGACAAAATAGTATATAAATATATATACACACACATACAATATTCATACACCTCAAAAGCAAGTTCATTCTCCTCCTCTACCCTGCTCGGCCACTTCCTACCACCATGCTTGGCCTAGAAAGCCACCTCCTAAAGTCATGTCTGAGCATGCAAGAACTAAGGAGAAAGATTCGGGAAGCTTCGGAGTGAAGAAAGCGGAGAGAAGTACTATTAGAGTTTCGACCGAATCAATTCAGGAAGCTTCGAAAAAGTTTGATGATGGTCAGTACTTGATTTACATATATCTTAAAATGTTTAGAAAATAATGATATTCATGTTTAATTAGTAAATTTATATGCTTGGATGATTATTATATTTGAATATTGGTTGATTATATGGTTGATAATTTGGTTGTGATAAATATAACAAATAATGAGAAAATCATATTTATCAAAATAGAAATGGTTAACTAATTAATCATAGTTAATTCATGGAAAATAAATCCATATTAATTTGTATATGGAGTTTATTAAGCCTCCAACGATCCGTAAATTTTGATAATTAAAAATATTAAATTAAATAAGATTTTGAAATTTAATATTGTGAGAAATTAAATTTTATGATTTATACAGGGAAAGAATAATTAGAATGTAATGTAATAATGTTGATTTAATGAAATTGACAACTATTTTAAAATAATTTTAGTCAATTGAAATTGTTATAAAGTTAGCTTGGTTATAATTGTAATTAATGAAATTAAATTTGTAATTAATGGAATTAATGAAATTGAAATATTTTAATTAATACGGTAAAAGATGATAACAGTAGAATATGGATGTAATGAAATGTAAACTAATGTTATTTATACTCATTAGGTTTGGATGATTAAATAATAAGAGTGCAAATCAAAATAAAATAATTTGATTGAAATTAAACTATTATTAACTAGTATATTATTACAGTTGTAATAGAACGCTATTAATTAGTGCAATATTTAAATAGCAAATTTAACATAGAAAATTATTTTAAAAGATTATAATTCCTGTGTAATCAAAAATGATGAAAATTGTTAAATTATTAAATTTGAATTTAAAAGTGATCAAACTAATTTAATAATAAATTATTTAATTAACGTGAAAAGTAGCCATTTTGGCCACTGTCTTCGATTTCGTTGAAACTAGTTTCATCAGATCCGCAACATTAAATTATTGTAGGATTTCAAGTTTCGTGGCGATCGGAATTGTCGTTTGATCGTGTGGGCTCGAAACGCGTAGAAATCAATTTAAAATTCAATTAAAATAATCTGATTTTTGAAAGCTAACTTCTGTATTCAATGAAATTTTGGTTTGTAACTAGTTCCATTGAGTTTAACAATAACGAAAATATATATTTCGATATATTGGATGACCTACTTTCATTTGGAAAACAGAACGGGCTTTTCCAGTTCGCATAATCATTTCGACCAATTCGATCTGTCCGTTCATTCTTATCTATCTTTGTTCATATAAATAGATTTCTTTTTTGAAACCCTAGCAGCCTTTTCTTAATTTTGTATGTATTATTATCTGTTCCATTCCTTCCTCCTCAATGCAGAAATCCTAATTCTTAATTTCAAATCCTAATTTCAATTTCAAATCAAATTCAAAATCCAAACTCCTTAAACCATATCAAATTATATATATCCTTGGAAAGCTCTCGACAAGCACAATCTACTGCAGCAATCATTTTTCGATTTGATGCATCGTTTGGCTAGAAATTGTGGGAGAAGTCTCGGTCGTTGAAACTAGGGTTTTCAATCCAACGGTGGATCGTCGACTATACGATGATTGGAGGGCACGAAGTGTAGAGGGCATTGAGGCGAGGCAAGTCGATTTATGGGGCTCGTTGGCGTTAGAGGTGCATGGAATCGCCAGATTTTAGCATCATTCTTACGACGGTGGAGCAACTGAAGGCAATCGGAGAGTCGCAAGCGGCCATGGCTGAGGCGGCCTGAGATGGCGAGTAGGCGGTGAGGTGGATCTGGACGAAGATTGCCAAGGCAGCAACATTTGGCTCATGTGGATAGGCGGCTAGGGTTTTAGCAGCGATGACGAGGATTCGACGTGTACAGTTAGGGTTTTGCAAGTTATCCAATTTACTAAATTACCCTTTTCTTTTATATAATTTAAATTTAAATTTAATCGCTTCTAATGCTTCTTTTCCATACGGGCTCAGATTTGACACGGTTTGCTCCATTGCGATCGTAACAAAATTTCGGACAACGTGGAATTAGTTTGGTTGATTTTCGAGACTATTAAATTTTTGGGCTTTGCTTGGATTTTAAATCGACTGAAAATCAAAGGTGGGTGATCTAACCCACTCACAACTACTAATCTCTCTCATGTTAGTTAAATTAAATCTACGATGTGATTTGAAATTTATTGATGGTTGTTTGGTATTTTTAAATTGTCATTCAAATTTAATTTGAATTTATATTTTTAATTTAATTGTCATTCAAATTTAATTTGAATTTATATTTTTAATTTAACGGCCATTTAAATTTGAAATTTAATTTCCAGTTAAATACCTGATAATGATAATCAGTATATATGTTGTGATTTAGTAATTGATTTGAATGATGATTGTGATGGATTTTTAATTATTGATATTCGGATGACTGGATAATATATTTATTTTGTATGTTTCTATCAAACTGCAAGTTCCCTCGGTTATCGTTAGGAAAATCACTATTGGTTGAAATGATACATACCCGAATGGTCCTATAGATTAGTGAAGAATCATTATGGATTGAAATGATAAACTAGAGCGATTTTATGGATTTGAATTTTCTTGGGATTGCGGGTTGAAATGATATATACCCATAAATTTTAATTACTGCGGGTTGAAATGATATATATCTATATCACTTGACCATAGGTTAGAAAATTATATACGGACACCGGATTGGTTAAATTAAATGATTTTAAATCTATAATTTTGAATCTGGTTAACTGAAATTTTGAAATAAAATTAGATTTATATGAAATGAATTATTTTAAAAATCCAAGCTTTAAATGTTAAAATTGAAATTGGTTTAAATGAATTGTTTAAGGAATTTAAATTGAAATCTTAAAGTTGAATATTGAATATATATGAAATTTTTCAAAATTGAGTTATTGTAAATGTTTGAACATTTGAACTTTGAAACCCACTGAATTTGAAGTGGTTTATAATTTGTAGTTCCAACATGGATCTGAAATCAATATAAATTGAAATGGTTTTAATGAGAATTTGAATTGAAACCTTTAGCCTTTTGAATTGAAATCATTGAATTGAGGTTGATTTTAATTTAATTTTTGGTACTAAAGTTGATTTGAATTGATTCTTTAAATTGGAAGAAACAATTCTACTTTTGGAACTGTTTTCGATATAAACTCTTTTAATATACAAACTCTTTTAACATATAAACTATTTTCTCATATAAACCATTTCAATATATTAATAATTTTTAATTTTTAATACATTAACTATTTTTAATATATAACCTATTATAATATATAAACTATTTTTAACATCTAAACTATTTTTATTTATAACCTATCTTTAAATATAAACTATTTTAATATACATTATTTTAAATTTATAAACAACTTTTAATATATATGTTCTAATATATAACCTATTTTAATATATAAACTATTTCTAATATATAAACTATTTTTATATATAACCTATTTATAAATATAAACTATTTTAATATATATTATTCTAAATTTATAAACAACTTTTATTATATATTTAATATATAACCTATTTTAATATATAAACTATTTCTAATATCTAAACTATTTTAATCTATAACCTATTTTTAAAAATAAACTATTTTAATATATATTATTTTAAATTTATAAACAACTTTTAATATATGTATTTTAATATAAACTATTTTTAATGTATAACTATTCCAATATATAACTACTTTCAATATTCAAATTGTTTAAAGTAGAACTCTTATGATTTAGATTTAGTTGATTTAAATGCGAATATTTTGATATGATGGTTTAACCTATTTTGTGGTTATGATTTTTAAAATGAATATGATATAAAGTGATATGAATTTGAAGTGAATATGATTTCAAAAGTGATATGATTTTGAAGTGACCATGATTTCGAAAGTGATATGATTTTTGAAGTGAATATGATATTTTGATACCAATTATTAATTGGTTTTGGAAACGTAAAAGAACCAACCGGTGTGAAATAAGCGTTTGGTTGTTAAATAAACCAGGATTGGATATTGTCGTACTCCCTGCCAATACCGAAAACCACTTTAACAACTATGCACGTGGTAGAGAATCCAGGATGAAATAGGATGGTTTCGTGAACACTATTGTATGAGGCATGAATGAAGCCCTGACCTTTCGGGTTAGCTTGATATGACTAAACATGAGCTATACCTGAGCCAAGTAAGGTCGCAACTTCGATCGAACATTCTTCTTCGATACCATAATTATTACTTTGTGATCGATTTGGTGGTCAACCTCGATTTGATTATGAGAGTGTATTTCGAGGTAAGCGGTAGTAGCTGCTATGCGTTACCACCAGCCCGATACTGCAAATGGTAGAATCCTACCTTCGCATTGCCTCGTGTGTCTTGTCATATGTCTTATTGATCCCACTACGACTTTGGTTCGTATTGTATCTATGGAGTGCTTACTGAGTATCCCACCGTTTTGGTGGAGCTTACAGTATCTGTATAAACTACGGTATTTATATAAAAATGTGTTAAGAGAGATATTGGTAACGCCTTAACGCTATTTTAATACTTTACTATAGACTATTATAATAGCGTATTTGGATCCTTAGGAGATGGTAATGCCGAACATCTCTTAAGTTATTGCATGCACATTATACACTGGATATGTGATGTAAAAACCCGTAAACATCTTTGAAGCCGTTACACTCCTATTTATTTTATTTTGATTTAACTTACGTAAGATCTTTTAGTTCTGACTTGAGTGTTTTGTCTTTTCACTACGCCCGGGTCAGCTTGAGCTTTTCAGTGTTGAAGACCTTATTTCTGAAGGACGATGACGGAGATTTGTATACTATATATATATTCCACTTCATTATGTTGTTCCGTTGCATTATTTATTTATTCTTGCTGTATATGTAACTCTGATTTGTGTTGTAAAAGTGTAATCAAATGTTATTTATAAAACAGCTTCATGAACTGTTTATTTGATTATTATATTTTGTTATTCCGCTGTGAGATTCTGTGTTTCGTTTTCCTTCTTTTCTCTTTTTTTCTTATTTATCCCATTAACAATCCTACCTTTTGAATGGTTTGAATTCGACATGTATGGTTGATTGTCGATTTAAACCATCCAAAAAGGTAGATCATTACAAAGCCTCTTTATGATGTTAAATTTAGAAAGGAAAGTTATTTAGATGATTTAAGATTGAAAAGATACCACTTTGAAATTTATTTAAAAGATGAGTTTTGATTTATTTTGGAAAACAAGTTACAATATTTGATTTGAAAAGTTGAAATTTCATATAAAATATCACATGAGAATCGTATAGATGGATATTCAAATAAAAGGATCGTAAACTGAATATTATAATAATATAATATTATGATATGGAATAAAAATGAATATGTGTTTTAATTTGAAAAATATTGTCCAAAAATGATTTAAAATGATTTATTATGATTTCAAAATAGTTTAAAAGTGTTTCGAACAAGTTGTATGAAATTTGACTAAAGTGATAAAAATACGTTATTGCATTTTGGTAGTTCACGATTTCATGGCCCAAAAAGTTAAACGAATGTATATGGTGGATTATAAGTCTGAATCCTTTGAACTAAGAATTTTCTAGACCATTGAGGTTATATTTTTTAAATGAAAAAAAATATTCAAGATTTCATTTAGTACAGTTTGAGATATGTCCAAATCAAGTTTTCAAAAACGTTGCGTTTTGGTAGTTCGGAAACCAAAGTGGTAAATTCTTTAAAAATAGATATTTTTAATCTTTAAAAATATGAAATAAATTCCATAAATATGTTAACATGTTTTAAAAGGGATTTACGTTATAAAAATAGACTTATATAAAATGGAAAAGGTGGTTTGATCAAAGAAGCTTTAAAAACACTGTCCACGGTGATTTTTGCGACGATTTTGGTAACTTTTGAAAATCCAAGTTTCAGCCAAATTATTCTTCCCCTATCTTTTTAATAATATTTTAAGATGAATAATTAATATTTTTGAAGGTGATTTGGAAGGTATAAAATTATTTTGAAAGAGTTTAAAATAAATAGTCAAAAGGAAATTGTTTATAAAACTTGTGTTTTACTTCCCAATCTTTTGTGAATGTTTTTCGAATAATTAATCAAGTATTCTAAAGAGAATTAAGAAGTTTGAAGAATATAAAGATTAGATTTGATCAAATAACTTAACGGCCTTATGGGGGACAGGGAGATAGTCTCTAGGCCTGAGTTTGGAAAACCAGTTTCCCTCTCTCCCTAACTATGCAGACTGGCCTAATGGAGGGGATAACTGATTTGATTTGCTCAAACTGCATCTTCATGAGATGAGAGAAAAAAGATTTGGAGTTTTCCAAAGTATAAATAAGATTTTAAGATAATAAAGATTTTGGAAGCATAGAAAACATTCTGGTTAAACTTTGTGTTAAATTCCGAGGAAGGAACTCGTACTACCCGTATGAATTTAAAAGGTGATTTCACAGTTATTCAATTAATAGTGCGGGTTGAATACGGAAAGTAGTATTGAGTATAATTAGTCTAATTTGTATGGATCCTTTTTTACTAAATACTAACTAGTTTGGGTTTACAGTAAACGATATCTTAAATAACATTGTTTTTAACCAATTAAAGAAAGTTTTTGGAAATACGAAATCTTCATTACTTGAATTAAACTAGTAATAGAATATGGAAATATTTTTCCTAAATAATTAAAGAAAAATGATTTGGTATTTCCAAAGATGAAAAGGGGTTTTGATTTACTAAAGGATTTGATAAAAGAGACTTAATGATTTCATTTACTCTTGAAAAGATAAAGGAGCAACTTAAAAGAATATATCTCCGAAAGATATTGATTTGATAAAAAGACAAACTGATTGGATGTTTGATAATCAAATATATGCTTGACATCTTTTTATCATTGATTTGTTCAAAGAGACCGGGATCGAATTTGGATAATTCGTATTCGAAAACCACTTCGAACTAACATATGCGTTCAAAAGTGAAGACATGTTGAAGATGATGATTTTTGAAGACGGAGATCTTCATAATATAGGGCTGCTTGCCACTAACCTCAGGGGTAATTCCTAAATTATATATATGGTGGCAGTAGTGCCTTAGTTTTGAAAATCTTCGATTTGCAAGGACTGCTTGCTACTAATCTTATGGGTGATTCTCAAACAGGATTAATTAGAAAGAGTGCCTTCGGTATATCCTTCACTGGATAAGTTGTATAGATAAGTGTCTAACATTGCATTTCTAAGATCATGTACATTAGTTTTTACAATGTACATCTATTTGGTGGTGTAGAAAGTAATCCCTCTTATACTTAACACCCTTCCCTAAGGCGTATGAACTCGAGGGTTGTACTTTATGGAAATTAATAGAGTGTTGTTAGAAATAACAATTTGGCATTCTAAGTGTAATTTGCTTTGTGAAAAGCAAAGCATGGCTTTTCGGAAAGCAAAGTGCGACCCTATGGAAAATAGAGTGTAGCCTCACGAGCCTCACATTCCGAAGATGATGTGGGCAATTATGTAGTCCATAGAACATATTTTGGGCTATTGGTTTTATTAAGTATAGAGGAGTCCAGTATCTGGACCCTCAATGGTTTAAATGGATAGGTATTGGAGCTTCAACTGAAACAAAGCAAAGCCATTGTGATATGTTGTTCCATAGTAGCGTAACAATGTAGCATGGAGCCTTGCTTGAGATAAGTGAATAGACACCGGGGACTAAGATTGTCATGCATGGATTTCACGTTGGAGAAAATGGCCACTAGCTCCCTTTCATGTTGGAAATCCAATTCCAATATGAGCTTTAAGATTTTGACCTTGTTCCCAAAATAGCTATAATACCTTGCAAACATTTCAGCTAAACCTTGGTACCATATACTCTGTCGAGTTGTTCAAGTGTTGGTTCTTTATATATATATATAAATACATACATACATACATACATACATATATATATAAATACATACATACATACATACATACATACATACATACATATATATATATATATATTTGAAAGTGTTTTCAAACCAATATCATTAATAATATCGAATTGTTTAAGTATAAAGTATTTTGGTTATCGTAGGGTAAAAACTCATCCGTATTTATGTGCAGCGTGGTCTTACGAGATACCCTTTCTTTTCAAAAAGGTTTTATTTGTCATCGACCCGATCTATGACTCTGCCATATGATTATGGTTCAAGTTTCTCACGCTGGTTTACCAAACCTGATCCGGGTATTTTTAATACTCGGGCCAAATTCGAGTAATTACAAGTTTAGCTGAAGATGCTTGGAGTTTCCAAAGGAGAGTTAGAGATGTTCATCAGCATATAGACATAGATTATATTCCTGCTGCATTAGTTTCATTGTTTTGGTTTTTCAACAATTGTAAGGACATAGATTTATAACTATCTAGGCGAGCTTAGGTTATAATCTGATATATGTATTTCAAATTTTCCACTGTAAAGATTATTGATAGCATAAATTATTCCATTCGTGTGCGAAATGTGACGATGTGCCTTTTTAATCCTCGAAAATTGACACTAATACATCAATGGTATTCACGTGCCGAATATCCAAGTGCCAGAAAGATGGATTGATCAAAGGGAAAAAGGAAAAATAAAGACAGAACAGAATATTACACGAATGAGATAACATATATTATTTCAATATATAATTTGTACAGCAGAAATTTCAAATACATACATTAGAGTTTATCCTAATATCAGCTTGAACGGTTATGAATCTCTATCCTTATAAATGCCGAACACAATAGTAAAAAAATGCAGCATAAATGGAAATGGATAACTATCTGTAGAGAAATCTTCAGCTCTAGAATCCTCTAAAAATGCTCCAAGCTAGACCTGAACTACTTGGCTGCTTAAAAAATTAGGGCACCTAAAGTTTAAGGGAAAAGAAATAAACTCCGGGTAAGTCATGAGACTGGTGTAAGTAAAATCAAAACACGGATATTTTTAAAAACAATATGTATCTCATAAGACCATGCCGAACATAAACATGGATGGATTTTTACATTATGATAACCAAAATTTTGCTATGTAAAATCCAATGATATTTAACTAATGTCTAGATTATAAATACATGTTAATCTTAGCCGAAATTATTACATTGATTAAATTCCAGCATAATAGGTATACAACTAAGTTCGAAGGCACTTATTGGAGAACCGATTCCATACAATGATAGGTAAGGGACCACCTTCCATACAACACATCTCTAGAGGAATGTACCGAGGACCCACAAATAGTCCTCTGCATCTGGCAAGACTGGCCAACCCCCTTTCGGTAACCAACACAATAGTCTTAGATAGTACGATTAGGACACCACCCTAGTCATTCTTGCCTATCTTAGATGTCTAATAGAATACATAACAAACCCGATATATAGAGGGTAATCTAAAAAGGTGATGACCGTACCCTAATGTGTGCAACCTACATGGCCTTGTGACATACCTTGTTTCAGCCTTTTCCGGGTGTCAGGCCTGGGGTAACATTTACCTTTCATATAACACATTCCACTATGAATGTCACATTTCCATTTCTAACAACACACTATTGGTTTTCACAAAATTACAACCTCTAAGCTCGTACGTCTCAGAGAAGAGTGTTAAGTATAAAAGGGGTTATCTCCTACACCACCAAATAGATGTATGTTTTTAAAAATCAACGTACATGGTTTTAGAAATGCAATGTCAAACACTCGTCCATACAAGTTGTCCAGGTATAGGACAAACTGAAGGCACTTCTCCTACTACATCTTGTTTGGAATTACTTCTAGAATTAGTAGTGAGTAGTCCTTGTATCGAAGATTTCAAATTGAAGGAACCATTACCACCATATATATGTTAAGGGGATTACCCTACAGGTTATTGGCAAGCAACCCTTCATTATGAAGGTCTACGTCTTCATAATCATTGACTTCAACATGTTTTCACTTTCGAAAGTATATTGGTTAAAAGTGGTGGATAGGAATCGCCAAATCCGACCTCGGTTTCTCCGAACCAATTATCGATAAAAGATGTCAATTATGCGGGTGATTATTATTTAAGTAATCATATCTTTAACCCAAGTAAAATATCTCTTTAGTGATATACATCTTTAAACCATATTCTATTTCAATATATATGGAATAATTAAACCTCATTATAAAATTCTCTGGTTAATTAAACCCTTTTTAAATCTTGGAATAATTCCGAATCATTTCACCTTTTACTTAGGAAAATATTTCCAAATCATTTCTTTAAACCCTAACAAAGATTTCTTATTTTCAAATCATAATTTTTAAATGGGTCAAAAACAATGTTATTTAAGACTTCATTTATTATAAACCCAAACCAATTTGCATTGACTAGAAAGGATGCATAGAAATTATACTAATTATACATAAATACTAATTTCTATATTCAACCAGTACTATTCATGGAATAACGGTGAAATTACCTTTTAAATTCACACGGATAGTGCGAGTTTCCTCCTCGAAATTTAATACAAAGTTTAACCAATATATTTCATATATCACCAATATCTTATTATTCTAAAATCTTGTTTAATATTTAGAAATCTCCAAATCTCTTTTTGTCTTAGGAAAATGTGGTGCGAGTAAATCAAATTACTATCCCCTTCGTTGGACCAGTCCGGATAGCTAGAGCAGTACCCAGACATTGGTTGTCCAAGCTAGGCTTCGGAGACTATCTCTCTCACCCATTAGATAGTCAATTTATTTGATCAGCTCTAAATTCTTTATATGATCTTTTATAGATGATTTTCATTTACATAACACAATTCCAAATATTTTTTAAAATAATTTTCTTTTAACCATTCATTTAAAACTCCTTTGAAATAATTATAAAACTTCAAAATAATTTTCAAAATACTTAATTAATTATTTTAATAGGTTACTAAAAATATTAGAAAAGAATAATTAAGTTAAAACCATAATTTGTAAAAGTTACCGAAACCGCTGCACAAACTACTATGAATAGTGTTTTTAAAGTTTCTTTGTTCAAAACACTAATTCAATTTCATATATATCCATTTTTATAATTCATATACCTTTTAAAATATTTTAACATATTTATAAAATTTATTTCATATTTTTAAATATTAAAAATATCCTTTTACCACTTTGGTTCCCAAAATGGCCAAACCGCGATTTTTTAAATTCTTGATTTGGACATAACTCAAATTATATTCAATGAAATCTTGATTTTGTTCTTGATTTGAAAAATGTACTTATAAGAGTTCAAAAAATCCTTTTTTCGAATAATTTCGAGATATATTCCATTCTACACATTGATTTAACTTTTACGACACGAAATCGTGAACTGCTAGTACATGACGTGCTTATTTTGACTCCATTTTCAAATCTTTTCCAAACTTTACCGAAATGAATTTTAACGTTTATAAAATATTTATAAACCATTTTAAAAAAGGGGTTTAACTATTCTGTAACACTTTTATAATTCATATAGGAAAGTGATTTCCTTTGTGTAAATTCGACGTTTATTTAATGTAAATTATCTCCACAACCAAAAAAACATATTATTACATCCAAAATATGATGATCAAACATAGAAAATAATCATATCAAATATATCATATCATCATATAATTTATAATAAATCAACGTAATAACTCTCACCTTCATAGGTTTCTAGATTTACTAAATTTGACTATAGTTATACTATCACTGCACCGAAGCTTATGAAACCAGCCCTAGGACCCTTAGAAGTTTAAGACCTTGCTTGGATGGAGGGATGGCATTCAGTCTTAGGGGTGTGCAAGGGTGGTGTTGAGTTTATGATGGGTAGAGAAGGAGTTTGAACTTGATTTTGAGGTGGATTAATATCCTATATTTGTATAAAAAAAATCTCCTCTACTTGCAATATTTTGCCATAATTTCTTTTTGGTCATAAGCCATTGAAATAGCTTAGAAGAAGAAGATGTGTGATGAAATGAGAGAATGGAGCATGGTATTTATAAGAAAATAAGTGAATAAATATATAAATGTGAAATTACCAAACTACCCCTAACCCACACCCTTCCCATACGCATGGCCACTCTCCTTTGTCCTCCCTTCTCCATGTGCTTGAGTGATAATGGAGTGTAAGGAGGTGATGGTTGATGGTTCGTTTGCTTTTAGGATAAAAAGTGCAAAATATCATGATATTTTATGATATATGTATATATAAGTGTGTATATGTATTTTATATGTTTATGTGTGTGTGTATGTATGTTAGTGTGTATATGTTCATTTTATATATGTGTACAAGACATATAAACAATGTTGTGATCACATTAAATAAGTTTCGTTCGTTAAACCATTAAAAGCTGGAAGCCGATTTCTAGTCACATTTTTGCTTATTTATTAGATTACATATAAATGTAAACAAAATTTGAAAACTAATTTCTTATCATTAGTAATTAATTAAAACGATCGCATTCGAATTACAAAACCATATAAATCAATATTAAACAAGTGTTTACAAAAAGTGTTATCGTATCGACAAAATGTTTGAATTATCCTAAAACAAATATATATCTTTATGAAACTATTATAAATGATTTATCATCGCTACATAACTTACTAAAATGAATTATTATCATTTTAAAACAATTATTTGATTATTTAAATTTAATTTAAAATTCTAAAATATATATATATATATAAGTGATGATATTCCCTGATGATGGCATAAATATATTTTATTTTCGAAATAAAAAATAATTTTTATTTCATACTCTTGCTTAAATGGATAAATAAGTTTATATATCCAGTTTCGTTCTCTTTAATATTGAGAAAATCTTAATTTTCGCGAAAACTGATTTTCGCCATTTTTTGATGAAAACCCTCAAATATCCATATTGATAATATAATTTTAAAAAAAATTACCATCATTATTTATGGTTTAAATTATAATTTGTGTTATACAATATTGTATTTGAATATTTAAAATATAAATATAATTTATCAAAGTGATAAATTTGTGGGTTGTTACATGTCGCTTGTTGTAATCTCTTTAAGCATGTGATGGAATCTGAATGCCTCGAAACTTTATGAAGAAAAATACACTAAATCCTCTTGACTTTGCTCTTCTTGTATTAATGATTTTTAATCCTCATTCTTTGCATAACTTTTGACATCTCCACGGTATTGATGTTGTACGACAATAATAACATGTGATATTCATGAAATGCGGCATCGATCAATATATGATGCCTATTATTATGTTAGTAGCATCCTTTGCTGATTTGATGGCATGAGACATGATTTTCTACGTTGTTGGCATGCAATAACCTTCCTTTGTTTTATATTTATGGAATGCAGCATTGATAAAGTACGACATAGATGATATGCGGTATCCTCTTTTACCTTTATTGATGGGGCGCGACATCATTATTGGTTGTAGGCTTTCGCTATCAACTATTTCCCCTTTCAACATCGTTTATTATGCTTGTACTTATGCAAGATGATATCTCCATCTGTATATAGGTTCAACGTTGTTTTCCTTTTCTTAGGGTCTCGAAGCCTTGAACTTTGATGTAAACTCTAGCTTCGACATAAAGCTTTGTACATCGACATCAGTAAATCTTCGTCGTCAATTCTTGAACTTTGAAATCATATGCTTTCAAATTCAGTAATCCTATGACACCGTTAACTGCGACATTAGACTTTGAACTTCGACGTTAATCTTTGATTTCGACATGAATTCTTTTGCTTGTATCCTTTAGAAAATATGTAGATAATAGTTCCTAACAAGGCTTTGAGTGCTTAAGGTTATATTCTTCTTTCAAAAGATAGTCAAACCAAGTTAATTTCCATATAGAGTACCTTACTTATTTATGGAAATAATCAATTTTAATATGAGTTCTTGCAACCACTATCAATAGAGTTTCTATTTTAATAAGGGAGTTTACCTTAACATTGTAAAGTCTTCTTTCATGTTCCAATTTTCCACTTTGTTTGCATCTTAGTCTTATTATACGGTTCTCTTGGTACTATTCGTTTTCTTTCGCACTTAATTCCGTAATTTACATGCTCTTTTACGTGGTAAACCACAATAATCGTACAACTTGTTTTCCACTTTGACGATTATTACCTTAACCTTCACTTGAACCCATAATCGTTTGCTTATATGAGGGATACACGAACAACTACCTTATATGCTCACATGTATAGGGTGTTGTGTACTAGTACACATATCATAAGATCATAATTAGCTCCCTTAGTCAGACTTGGCTCCTCCTATATCCTAAAACATGTTCACATTCTCACCATCTACGTTTGGGAATTATTTTCAACCTCCCCGCAGATAGCATAGGCACAAATAGAAGAAATTTGTTACATATTTAAAATCTTTAGCAATCGATTTTAAAAATTTATCTATATACACACACATATATTTCCTAAATCCATTTTCGTAAAACTTTTTAGAAACATTTTGAAAAACCGCTTGAAAAACCATTTTCTTTTCCAAAAAAAATTTCATGTACATTCTCCCAATACATGCCTAAATCCTAGGGAATCCTAAACCTAAGCTCTTATATCAAATGTAACAACCCGCACTTCTCAACATGAATCATACCGAGAAATATAAGCTATTGGGATTTCTAAAAATTGTTACAAAGCATAATTATAGAGATAGAGTTCTAAGACATTATAGACTTTTAGCTCTCGCTGCGGAAGTAGTTAAAATATAAATATAGGAAAATAGACATTTTAGAAAAATGGCCTCCAAAATCCTTGATTTACAATTATATTGCTTCCAAATTACAATACAAGTTTGACAACACTATATACAACAGAAAATTACATGAAGAAAAATAAGTGATATGGAGAATTCTAACATAAAACTCCTTCTTCCACATAATATGCGATTAAACTGCTAAGGTGTCATCATGTGGTTGTGGAAAATGGAAAGAAGGGAGTGGGTTAGACAAAAGTATAGTAATGAGAACGAGACTAATAAGATGATTAAGCATAATTAATTCTAAATCCACTTTAAGAGATGTAAAGTGCATATGCTGTGTCAGTGCATTCCTAAGGTCATATGCGTAAGGATAATTATTTAACTCATTTGGTTAATCTACAAATCGAACCTCACCCGAACAATTGGCTAATTAGGGATCAACTATCCTATTCTAGCTCACACTACGCCTAGAGAGGAAGAACATTAAATGCTAGTTAGTAGAGTGACTCATCGTATGCATCCACACCGCCCCTCAACCGTAACGGAAAAATACCTCTTATGCACAACTTCAAAGTCACCGCATGTGTGTCCCCATCGGTACTGGGCCCCACCTACATTAATATTGATCTAAATCCTCTTACTATCTTAGCCAGAGTCCACCCTAGCCATGTTTGTGTAAGAAAAACATGCAACACCTAGATTTCCTGTTAGGACTGGACTCTCAGGGATGCTCTTGACCAGTGCTGCGTCCACCCGATTGTAACACCCTGAGTCTAAGGTGGAATAAATCACCTCCCTTAACAACTCACTACGTCCTACCTTATGACATGAAAATGCGAACTAAATTCGCACCAATGACCCTAATAGGAAACTTGTTTCTCTATCATCCCTCTAGCACATAACAAGGTCCACAAACAATTCAATGCAATCTAGAAATTTCAAGGTGTCATTCACTCATTGAGCTCAAGGACCAAAATAATCAAAACGCCTAATTATGCCTATGAACAGTCGAACTTGGCTATCCATGGGTTGATAGCCAACGGTCGACCAACTGGAAGCACGATCGATCATCCTCTTTATATTCTTTTAAGGGTTTCAGTTCGTTAAATTTTAAATTACTGTGCGTTCTATTTAACTTTTATTCCTTGGTGCTAATCTGATCGATTTCATTAACTATGCTTGTTAGCATTAATTTACATTTAGATTCTCAATTCTAGTTTAATTTAAGGTGTTATTTAGGGTTCCACAATTTCTAATAACTAATTTTAATTTAAAATAAAGGAGTTGCAATTTCGAATTTCAAATTATTTGACTTACAAATCAGATTTAGGTGGTTATAATCTAACCAAAAACAACTAAGACATTATTCCCAAACAAGTTGGAGTCGGCTAGAAACGTAAGCCAATACTAAATGAGAAGTCAAATCTTCCTCTTTTTCAATTTTAGTGGCAGCTGTTCCAAAAATTCCCACCCTGTCCCCTCTCAACTGGTCCTCTCTTCTTTCCTCATCCAACATCCCTCCTTTATCTAATCAACCACCACCACCACCTCCCTCTCGACCTCCTTACCCAACTTCAGCTGCTCCCTATCCTCCTATAGTTTCTGTCCCATCTTCTCTTATCCCATCTTCCCAATCTCCCTCATTTCCAAACCTTAATTTCTACATCTTTTATCTCCTCTATTCAACCTTCTTATCCTTCAAAAGCATCTAAACACGCATAGACTTCCCTTTTCAAGAATCTTCCTCATAACATGGGTAAGTACATGCCTGTTCAATTGAATCTTACTTTTAACGGTGATGCCATGGTCCACCATCTTCTGTAATTGCTATTGGTGAAGAAATATGGAAAGACAACGTGGTTGGCTTCTTCCTTGATAAGCCATTGTCATCACTTATACAATTGAGAATTTGAAACGTAAATGGAAATTAAGAGGTAATATAAAAGTCAAGTCAAATGGATGCATCTTTCTATTTCTTCCATTTGATGCTTCTGACAAAGATAAGATAATAAGAGGTGAACCTATAGTAATGAAGAACAAACTGTTCATAATGAAACAATGGAAACTACAACCAGCAATGTTTGTGGATCGATTTGATCAGTTCCAATCTAGGTGCATCTCTCGAACATACCAATATATCTATGGCCTCCGTTGGAAATAAATTGGTTAGCTAATAGGTTGGGAATACTAGTGTGTTTAGATGAAGCTATTGAATCACTTTAACGAATACAACATGCAAAATGCCTTATTGAAATATCTCCCAACTAAGAACTACTTGCTTCCTTCCCTATCCTGAATACAGATGGAACAGCATAGACTATAAACATAACTTATTTCTAGAAACCAGATAGATGCACATATTGCTATGTATTTGGACAAAAAACTTGAACTACTAGTTTTTGCCAATTCTTGAGGAACTGGTAGCTGATGATGATGTGAAAGATGAGATACAATGTTTGAAGACAAATGTAGCAATTGAGAAACAATTTAATAGATCACAACCAAATACGTTCAAAACAGAGTTTGGAAAAAATAGCTATAGGCAAAAGAAAGGAAAATGCAAAAAAAGCAAGACTCCAGCTGATGAACACTCTAAAGAAACAAGAATTAAAAATGGAAATACTAAAAAGGACAAAATTGGGAAGGAAATGCCAAAAGATTATAGACAAATTGCAAAACGAACTGTGAATGATTTTTTGAATTTGAAGGATATTCACATGAGAAATAAATACGCTGTAATTGATTTGATAAAGAAGGAGAAATAAATGAGGATTAAGAAAACATGAGTGATGATATAGAAAAAGTTTATGAAGATGTGGATGTTAATGTCAGTAGCAAAGACATAAATGCAACAGAAGGAACAAAGATAAAAGGAGTAAAAGAGTAAGAAACTGATGAATTTAATGTGAAAAACGCAGAAAAGGTAGCAAAAATGAGTGCAATGACCCCAATTTTTAATCAACATTATTTGGGATATTTATTTGGATAAATTAAATGGAATAATATGAATAAGTAGAGAGGTAAGATTAATATATCCAATGGCCGTGTCTAAATGAATGAACTAAAATACGACTTAAATAAGTTAAGGAGGAATTTCCTAAGGGGTAAACTTGGAAATGAGGCTATATTTCTTTGTATATATCTCTTCCTCCACATGAATAAATTCTCACTTTCTCATTCTTAATTCTCATAAACTTTGACAGGCCATTAAAAAGCTCCAGAGTGAGTTTAATTAAAGAATAAGCTAAGGTATTAAAACTAAGAAAGTATCCAAGTCTCCAATCAACTAATCAAAGTGAATAATAATGTTTATCATCTCGTTTTTCAGTGTTTGGATCGGTTATGGGTTAACTTGAATCATTTTTGTGATTTTGGTTAGGATATAACCATTTAAACCTTTGTTCGGATAAGGCATAGGTGTTTTAAAATGTTAATGGGATAATTAACACGTTTTCATTCGGTTTTGGTTAAATTCCGAGTTGTTTTGATCTTCATATGTTTTGAAATTTTAATATAATGAAGTATATGTTTGTCATATTTTTGTTGATTTTTAGGAATTTTTCCTTAGCAATTTACTAAGGTGATAACATTATTTAAGCCTAAGGGCTAAACTGAAAAATGCCTTCCGTGTTTATTTAAAACAGGAGGGAAATTCGCTTTTGGAAATATTTTGGGGGAGAAGTACATCATTTTGAGAAAAAGGTTGACTTTTGTATACTTTTTACAATTTGAAAGTATAGAAGAAGGTTCCTTAGCCAATCAAAATTAGACAAACAAGATAAAACATCACTTCAGTGGGCCCAGTTCCGCCTTCATCCCCAACTAGCCCGCTTTTACCCTTTCGATGAAGTCGAAAGGTACCTTTCATCTGAAATGGAAGGTAAACAGTTACCTTCTGCCAAAGTGGAAAGGTAGGCATGGGGCCAATGGGAAGAAAAAGGCGAAGGGATGGGGAGGCTCTTCTTTTGCTTTTGGATAGAAATAAAATTGCTTCCGAATAATTTGAATGGGGATCCTTCGACTCTATCATTTTATAAAAGAATAATTTTTTACATGTTCAAGAAGGGTATCGAATGGGATCTTTGAAAGCTTAAATCTTCAAGGGTACTGTTTCGAAGGGGATCTTTATATAATATGTAGGGGGAAGGAATGAAAAGGGATGTTGGCTTATGGGTAAAGCAGTGTTTGAACTGTCAGCAAGTAAAAGTCGAACATCAGAAGCCTAGTGGTTTTCTTCAGCCTGTGGATATTCTAGTTTGGAAGTGGGAGTCGATATGCATGGATTTTATTGACGGATTGCCAAGGTCAAACCGAGGTAATGAAAGTATATGGGTCAAAGTGGACAGATTGACCAAAAGTGCCCATTTTATTCCGATAAGGTCAACCAGAACAGCACCTGTTTTAGCTAAGTTGTTCATGAAGAACATCGTTAGACTGCATGGAATTCCTAGTAGTATCGTCAGTGATAGAGATGCTTTGTTTACTAACGAGTTTTGGAAGAGCTTGAAGAGTGTGCTAATCACTAAGCTCTAGATGAGTATCGCATACCATCCTCGGACAAATGGGTAGACAGAAAGAGTCAACAAGGTAATGGAAGATCTATTGAGAGCGTGTGTGCTGGATTTTAGCGGTTCTTGGGAAGATTACTTGCACTTAGTGGATTTTTCCTATAATAATAGTTATCATACTACTATAGCAATTGCGCATTTTGAAGCTTTGTATGGAAGGCCGTGAAAATCACCATCATGTTAGTTAAAGACCGGAGACAGATTGGTCTTTGGTCTAGATATAGTGAGAGAGGCGATAGATAAGATCAAGTTGAGCGGGAAAGAATGAGGGAAGCTCAGTCCAGGAAGAAGAGTTACGCAGACAAAAGGCATAAGGACCTAGAGTTCCTAATAGGAGATAGAGTCTTCATCAAGGTATCGCCAATGAAAGGTACGGTTTAGTTCGGAAAGACCGGGAAGCATAGAAATAAATTTGACTAGGTTGCAAAAAAATAGTTTTTCATTACGCCGTGAAAAGCCCACCAAAAGAGTATATATAGATCATGTTCATGGATTAATGAAAATGTGCAAAAGCTCCATTTGCCTCAGCCATTCTATGAGTCTCTTCCTTTTTGCATATGGCATCGCCACTCCCTTTGGCCACACACTAAGCATGGCAATTATAAAAAAAAGGTTAATTTCTTTTTTATTCAACCTTATAGAATTTGAATTATTATTATTTTGATTTAACAAAAAAAAAATCAAAAAAAGTTTCTAGTTTTTTGTTCCATATGTCACTATATTATTACCAAGATATGTTAGATCATTTCCTATATCAGAGAGGATTGCGAGACTCGCATGCTGAGTAGATTTACCAAGCAATTTGGCCGAGGTCCATGATGTATTTCATGGTTCTCTTCTTAGGAAGTATGTTCATGATCCAAAAACTACTATCGCTCCGATGGTACTGTGGGACTTAGTGGTGGAACCAGATACGACTTTTGTGAGGCAACTAGTTTGTGTTGTGGCAAAAGAGAGAAGAGGTTAAGGAACAAGACAGTCAGGTTGGTGAAAGTTCGGTGGAGCGACAATGCAAAGAACTCTACTAGGGAGATAGAAGACAGGATAAGGGCTGCTTTTCCTGAGCTGTTTTAGATGGTATGTTCTATATAGGGTTATATAGAATTTTCCTAGTATGTTATACTAGCTTTGCTTGCATGGGCTATATGCTTGTTGTTTTGTCCTTACCGAATTTCGGGGACGAAATTTTTTAAGCGGAGAGTCTGTAATGACCCCAATTTTTTATTAACATTATTTCAGATATTTAATTAGTAATTAAATAATGTGAATAAGTAGGGAAACGAGACTAATAAATCGAATGGCTGTGTCTAAATGAATGAATTAAAATAAGAGTTAAATAAATTAAGGAGGAATTTTCTAAGGGGTAAACTTGAAAATGGGGCTACATTTCTTTATATCTCCATCTGAAAAAACTCTCACTTTAACATTTTTAACTCTCATAAACTTCATCGGCCATTAAAAAGCTCCAGAGAGTTTAAACTTAAGAATAAGCTAAGGAATTAAAGCTAGGAAAGTATCTCATTCTCCAATCAACTAATCAAGGTGAATAATCATGTTTATCATCTCATTTTTCTGTGTTTGGATTGGTTATGGGTTATATCTGATTCATGTTTGTGATTTTGGTTAAGGTATAACCATTTAAACCTTTATTTGGATGAGAATAGGTGTTTTAAAATGTTAATGGGATGATTAACACGTTTTCATTCTATTTTGGTTAAATTCCGAGTTGTTTTAATCTTCATATGCTTTGAAATTTTAATATGATGAAGTATATGATTTGTCGGATTTTTGGTGATTTTTGAGAATTTTTCCTTAGTCATTTACAAAGATAATAAAATTATTTAAGCCCAAGGGCTAAACTGAAAAATGGCTTCCATGTTTATTTGAAACCGAAGCTAAATTCGGTTTTGGAAATATTTTAGGGAATAAGTATAGTGTTTGGAGAAAAAGGTTGACATTTGTATACTTTTTACAATTTGAAAGTATAGAAGAAGGTTCCTCAGCCAATCAAAATTAGACAAACAAGATAAAACATCACATTAGTGGGCCCAGTTCGGCCTTCATCCCCAACAAGCACACTTTTACCCCTTTAATGAAGTCGAAAGGTACCTTTCGTCTGAAATGGAAGGTAAATAGTTACCTTCCGCCAAATTCGAAAGTTAGGCATGGGACTGAAGTGAAGAAAAGGGCGTAGGGAAGGGGAGGCTGCTTCTTTTGCTTTTGGATAGAAATAAAATTGTTTTCGAATAAGTTGAAGGGGGATCCTTCGACTCTATCACTTTATAAAATAATAAATTTTTACATATTCAAGAAGGGTTTCGAAGGGGATCTTCGAAAGCTTAAACCTTCAAGAGATTTTTTTGAAATGTTTTCCTAAAAAGGTATCCTGAAATGGTATTTTAATACCTTTCGGCAAAGCCAAAGGGTAAAACCTTTCGTCATAGTCGGAAGTATGCTTTCGAAGGGTTGGTTCCAACATCAACACATCGTTGCCTTTAAATAATTGTGAAAGGTTTTGAAGGGGCTATTTTCAATAATTTCAAAAGATTTTGATTTGGAAAGGTTTAAGTTCGAAAGGTTTGATTTCGAAAGGTTTTGATTTCGAAAGGTTTAATGTCGAAAGGTTTGATTTCGAAAGGTTTTGAGTTCTAAAGGTTTTGATTTCGAAAGGTTTGATTTCGAAAGGTTTTGAGTTTGAAAGGTTTGATTTCCAAAGGTTTGATTTCGAAAGGTTCTGAGTTCAAAAGGTTTGATTTTGAAAGGTTTTGAGTTCGAAAGGTTTGATTTTGAAGGGGTTACCTTCGATGATTTCGAAAGGTTTATGAATGATTTTATAAAAGACGGTACCACAGGCTTTCGACAGGGTCGAAAGGAAACCTTCCATCGAGGCCGAAGGTTTGGACCTTTCAGCACGGTCGAAAGGTATGGTATTTTAATGCTTTCAAAAGAAAGATTTCCGAAGGGGTTAAATTTGGATATTTATTTTCTTTCAAATGGGACTTCATTCAAAGGTTTTAAAGGGCTGTTTTTAGCCATTTTCTGTAAGTAAAACTTTGCTAAATTGAAGGGGTTACTTTAAGGGTTGTAGCATAAAATACTTATTGTGTTCGAATATGTAAGGGGGATCCTTATATAAATTTGATGTTGCAAAACGTTAGGGATACCGGGATAAGGTTTAATGTTTTCGATACATAGTTTGGGGTTACGAGCTTATATAAGCTTTCGAAATTATACATTGGTGCTATCAATATGTTTTTATGAAATTTAACCTAATTGGACCTACTAATGGAAATAGGTTAAACATGTGGTATACCTAGGGAAAAATAAATAACCATGGGGATCATGAGTTTCTAGAAATAATTATGGGAATCATGATATTTCTGGCCAAATGGTTAACCTAGGAAAAATATTGAATGTGCGGTGGATAACCCACATCAAAATGTTTCGCTAGAGGTAGTTAACCTCGGGATTTGGCACACAAGGGTTCATAGTCATCCTAGGAAAACTATGGAGTGTGCAGTGGATAACCCATGCCATCTTTTATAAAACAATGTAAGATGGATAATGTGCATTTATTTTGAATAGATTTGGGATGGATAGTCCTATTAAATTATGATGGATAGTCATTTTAGAGATATTACATTGGAACTCTAATAAATTGATTTTAGATGGGATGTCTAATAAATGGGTGGATGAGATATCCAATAAATATGATTTATGGCTTTATTCATATTATGTTAAGACTAATCAATTTGGATGTAGTGGCGTAGTAAATGATTTGCATGCTTGTTTTGGATACTAGTGAGGGGGAAACCCATTCCTCTAAGCGGCATGGTCTCACTATATGTCTATTTATGGTTGTAGAATACAATAGCCTATGATTTTTTTGATGATAATAAACATATACATATATATTCGTTTAAATGTTTTTGTTATTGTAATATTTTATTTTTCCACGTAATTAAATGAATATCTGTTGAATAAAATAAATAACTCTGAATTCATATTCAAACAAATATTTTATTCAAACAAATATTTTATTACAAATTTAAATAGTACAAATTTGAGCTCTCATAACATTTTCACATTTTCAATTACAATACAATTTCAAATTACAACATAATTTTCACTATACAATTTTTACATACATTTTCACCTCACTACATTCATTCATCACTCGTATTTGATCTTCAAGTCTATTGCAGCTTGTATCCAACATTTTGATTATATGCAAAATAAACATTGACGCAGTAAAATTGAAAAAGAAATATTTTTGCAATGTATAATGAAGTGTGTGCTTTGAAAATATTGTTTTCCTCATTTATTTGTTGTTCGTCACCATTTCTCTTGTAAATTCATTTTACACGAACAGCTTGTAATATGCACTGTGCATCACTGTACATATCACAAAGCCATGCACACCGATATACACTTGCGTGTTAAAACTACATAGATAGGTGAGCACAAGGTCAAATCCGAGCCACAAGATGGATTCAAATCAGGTGCAATACAAAAACAAAAATAGAATGGTCAAGTACGAGTTTCAATGGTCAGCTAACATGAATAAAAGTTTAATAAAATGACCAGATTCATGCAACCAGGTCAATCAGACTTCAAAATCAAACCAGATCAATGAGCAAGAACAGCATGAAGACTCAAATTAGTAACAAGTGCACAAGACAAGTGTGCCAAGACACCATGCTTAGAGTGAAGCCAGAGAAACAAAACAATGAAGATATCAAGACCACACTATAATACATACATGCATACAGTTAGAGAAAACATTGATCACCAAATAAACATATACATATGCAACCAGTCACAATGCAGATTTCAAGGGCAACAAATAACACAATGTAACATAGACAAGACTTCATACATGAAATAGAACAAACTCAAGTGTGCACAAGCAAGCTAAAAAAGAGATGCAACGTAGACCAGAGAGTGTTAGACACTAGATCACCTACACGAGACAAGTATGGATATGCAAGCACACTACAAGTTCAGGCATCAAGTTCACCAAACAAAATGTACAAGCTAGTGACTACAATGGACAGACCTATAGTAGGGTACATGAAACAAAAGGAAGGTAACAGTTCAGTTTCGATGCACATGAAAACTCCATGATGCAACAATCCAGACTCCGAAATGCATATGTCAAAGTAGTGATAACATGATTCAAAACAGAATAGAGGAAATAACTACAACTAGACTCAAGTGGCTGCAACAACCACACACCAGACTTCAAACAACAAATGAAGACTTGATTGCAAGTGGAAATGAATCATCATGGAGCTTCAACAAAACGCAACAACTAGCTCTTTAAATCAACACAGTCAAATATGATAATATGAACTCAATGAAGAAATAAATGAGCAAGTGCAACCAGAACAGAATTTAAGTGTGGACCACAACATACCAGTTAAGTGAAACAAGACTAGACTAGCAAGAAAAACAGAAACATGAAGGCATGCTCACAACAACACTCACATGAATACATGAAGATGGAAACATGTGTAGATACACGTTGAATGAAGTAACACAGAATACATATATACATGCATGTTCATATATATATATATATATATATATATATATATATATAGACACACACACATGTGTGTGTATTGTGAGAAATGCGGATTACGGATCTTAAGGCTAAGATTAACACTAGAGGGGGGGTTGAATAGTGTTAATAAAGAATTACTAAATCTTTTTAATTTATGTTAATTTAGATACAAAGTATGCAATATAAAGACACAGATATGATCACAGAAACAATCATAGATGTAGAAATAAAATAAAAGCAGTAAAGGAAAGAACACACCAGATTTTATACTGGTTCGGAGTTACCCTACATCCAGTCCTGCAATACAAGTACAGATTTCCTTTCAACAGCAATCGTACTATTACACCCTCGGTTTCAAGGCTACGAGGTACACCCTCAAGAATTTCGATCCTTTGGGTAGAGATACTTGATTTCCGGGCCACAAGTTTACCCAATTGATTTACCAAGGCTACAATCACACCTTTTCCCTTTTGATTGATTTCCAAGGCTACAATCACACCTTTTCTCGCTTAATGGATTGCAAAGAAGTTTATAACTCTGAATAACACTGAGAACCTTGTAGAGATAGTGATAGAGAATCAAACTAGAAGTAATCGAGCATGATTCAATGTTGGTTTCGGTAGAGTAATGATAAGAATACGTATTAAGAAATGAGGAAGAAGAAGAGGAGTGAAAACCAGGAAAAAGTGATTAAAAATTCGTTGAAATAGACCCCTATTTATAGAAGAACAACAACCATGACCATTCATGAAGAGTTATGCGAATAGATACTTCTTTTGAAATTTGAATTTTTGAATCAAACTGTCACCATGTCGACATGGTACCCATAGGCATGTCGACATCCCAAAGCATTTTATGATGTTTTGAATTTCTTTGAAAATAACCTTTACCTTATATTAAAACTATTTTAAACTTTATAAATATACTTGACTATAGTTGAAATTCATAAGTAAATGTAAAGAATAATATATATAGATTTTTACTATAATTTTATATTTAAATCTAAGTATAAATATTTAAAAGTTAAATATATTATTTAAAAAGATAGTTTAAAATCAGGAGTAATTTGACTTTGAAAATATAGATGTTTTTTAGGCTAAAATTATTTAAAATAAGGATCGAGGTTTTGAATCTTTTAAAAGGAAAGTTTTGAAAACATTTTGAAAACAGATATAATTTTGAAAAATCATTTTGAATAAAAGTTAGCGGATACAAAACAATGTTCCACTAGATTTTTCGTAGGTTCCATCCTACTTAGGGTTCCATCCCTTTAACGGGCTCGAAGTGGATTCCATTCCACGAATAAATTGGATTCTAAGATGCCATTGCTTTTCTACGAGTTTTAACAAAAATTCCTAATAATAATGAAAAATACTTATCCTTGAAATCTTGAACTCTTGATAATCTTGATACTCATTAGTCTTCTATCTTGATATTTTATCTTGATATCTTTGTACAGTCTTCATTCTTAGTACCTACATGGTTAAATCCTGCATATACATATATATCTAAACTTATAATGTTAGTATTTATATTTTATAATCTATTCAAAGATTGTTGTCATAAAGACCATCATCTCACGGACTAACATGTATATAGTGGCAAAACAGTCAACGGAGAAGACTTAAAGTTCAATGTGTACATGAGCTAATATGCCTCAGTGCATACGTATATGAGTAAACATGGCAATTCATAATTAAATTGACTCGAGGCAGTTTACAAAAATCAAATAAGATCAATAGCTGTTCGAATATTGCCAAGAGAAAAAAATGAAACAGAGGATAACAATTCAAAATTCGTCAATTCATCATAAATTTCAAAATGGCGAAGTCATTGGAAAAATTCAAATGCCAAAAAGAACAGAACCAACGCAAAGCAAATTCAAATATAATGGAGATGAAAAAGTCAAGAATTATCATAAGCATTCAAGTAATAATCGTATGGATGAGCAAATAATAGACAGATTCAAAGCAAAATATACGAACATTTATTTAGGTATGTTATCCCTGAAAATTAAAACCCAATCTTAGCATCGGAATTCATGAGTTTGAGCCCAAGCAAATAAACAGAGCATAAAGTCGAGCTTAAGCAAAAATCGAAAAGGGGGAAAAAATCACATACCAAATTCGAACCATTTGAACTCATTGTTGGAGCGACTGTGATCAATTCAAAGCCAAGAAGTCAATTAACAAAGCCAATCAATGCAATAGCACATTGCAATCGATCGTTATTACAAGCGACGCCTCAATTTGAAGAAACCCTAAATTCAGAAGAGAAAGAGAAATGATCGGCCAAGAGAATACATGAATAAAAGCAAACCAGTCTTCTTTTTATTATTTATTGGACTGGCATTTATTACAACTATTTTGGGATTAAATTAGAAAATAGGGTTTTGTTTTGGTTTGGTTTTATTTTCAGTTGTAATTTTCTTTTCTGTTTAAACCGTGTAACTTTCTAGTCGCATGATTAGGTTACGAACTACGGTGGTGTAGTTCTAGAATTCGCAACTCAGTGGCTGAGTTGTGGCAGAGTTTTGAGTGTAGAGTTAGGTAAGTCATTTGCAAGTGTCGCAATTTTACGTGTGTAAGCGTTTGACTACTTAGTTTCTAGTAGAAACCCTGGAGGCAACACGTAGGCAGGGTTTTTGCCGAAGCATGGTAAATTTGCGTATGATCTCTTCTGCATTATTTACTGTTATTGTTTTTATTTTCGCATTAATTTTTATTATTATTAGTATCATTCTACTCACTCACCCTCTAGGGTGAAAACGATCCTACAAGTGGTATTAGAGCAAAGAACAAAAACCATTTCTGTTTTAAAATTTTGATTTTTTAATGGCTTCTTTTAATAATGCTTTTGTTGAGGGCCAGTCTAGATTATCCATATTCAATAGTGAATATACTTATTGGAAAACTAGGATGAAAATTTTTCTGAAAATCATAGATGCATGAAATATTGATGAGTCGGGATATAAGACATCAACTGTAGTGGTAGATAATCCGGAAGTTGAAAAACAATGAATGAATGAACAGATCATGAAAACAAAGTGCAATTTGCAAACGCTAAAGCTATGAATTCTATTATTTGTTTATTAGATCAGATTAAATTTAATCGTGTCTCATATTGCCTAGCTGCGTGGGAAATTTAGCACACGCTTGAAGTAACTCATGAAGGAACCTCCAAAGTCAAAGAATCTCGTCTTGCCATGTTTAATAGCGAATATGAGAACTTCACAATGGCAAAGGATGAAAGTGTCAAAGAAATGTATGGACGACTTTCTAATCTCGTATACAAATCAAAAGGCTCTAGGAAGACGGTACTCAGAAATGGAAATAGTTCAAAAAATTCTCAGAATTCTTCCACGAAATTTTGAAGCGAAAGTGACTGCCATTTAAGAATCAAAGGGTTTGAAACAAATTAAAATTGAAGAACTTATTGGACATCTCACCACTTATGGGCTAGAAATCAAATTTAAGGAAGAATGTGAAAGAAGTGATACGCTAAAGAAATCAATAGCTCTCAAAGGAACGACGGAAAGTGATGATGATGATGAGGATGGAGCAGCCGAACTGGCACTGCTAATAAAGAACTTCAAAAGGTAGAACCACAAATATGGAAATTCAGCTCTAAATCAACAATTAAAAAGCAGAATAGTCAAAGTTCTAGACGGCTCAAAAGAGGAGGAGATCATTAGTCACAACTACAATAAACCCAGTCATATCTAGCCAAATTGTCCTCAGATTGACTCAGCCAAGGATAGAAACCAAAAAAGAGAAGTTTTGCAGCTACATGGGATGTAAGTGATGAAAATGGTAAAAACACTGGCAGTGAGAATGAAAAATAAAATCTATGCTTTTTCGGCGAAACAACTGATAGCGATGATGGCGAGCCAAGCGAGGTATCAAAACTTACTCACTCAGAATTTCTTATATATTTTCACGAAGTAAATGGTTGTTTTGAACGACTTTGGGAGAAGTACACTGAAATTGAATCACAAAGAGATGGTTCGATAGAACTAAATAAACAGCTTGATCAATTGGTTAAAAATATCAAAATTAGAGCCCTAAGTGTGATAAGTGTCCATCATTTGACGAGGGAAATTAAAAATCAGAAACTAGAATTAAATCACTTGAAAATGAAATTATGATTTTAAAAGAAAGTTAAAACACTAGCAGAGAAAATTATATTAAAAAGTGCACTCTGTTATTGAATGAAAATGAATCTCTTAAAACACAAGTCCAAACAATTGTCTACAACTTTAAGGAAATTCTCTAAAGGTGAAAGATCATTAGATATGCTATTGAGGAAACAAACTGTTAATATTATTAGACAAGGACTTGGGTATACTCAATCTAAAGGAGTTAGAAGTGAAACCAATCATGTAAACTCCAAGTGCACAATTTGTAGAAAAATTGGACATAATCAAAACAATTGCTGGTATAGACCCAAACACACGAAAACCATACCAGTTTGGGTTCCTAAAACACGATTGTAAAATCCCATAGAATTAAACAAATCTGGGTGCTAAAAGGAACAAACACAGATTGTCTTGGGTCTACACAAACTTATTTATCAAAATTGCTTGTCACTAACGATCATGGACCTATGAAAACAAATAGATCACAAAAATCTTTCCTCGTGTAGGTGTGGTAGTAGGCGAAGGAACAACAAGAGTGGTATCTGGATTCTGGCTGTTCCAGGCACATGACGGACGACAAATCAAGGTTCCTTAGCCTAGAGAAGTATAAAGGTAGCAGAGTCAAAATGGGCAACAAACGATGTATTAATTATTGAAAATCTTCACCACAATTTGATTTCAATTATCCAGAAAGAGGAAAGGTGATTAATTGGGAATATTTAAAAATCATTCTTCCAAGAAAACCATGGTATGGTACGAGATATTGTCTTATGTTAGTTGATGATTACTCTAGACACACGTGGGTATACTTCTTTATCTTACTACTTCTAGACATTTATGTTCTCTGCTACCTTGTGTACACGGTTTCAATCAAATCCAAAAGAATCTCATTTTAAAAGCTGTAAAAGATTTATAAGGTATCTATTGCACACACCACAGTTTGGTCTTTGATATCTATGTAATCATAACTTTGAGTCAAAAGGGAATTCATATGTGATTACACTGAAGCCTAGTTGACCGAAAATGTACTGATGGAGCCTGTTTTATTTTGACACATTTGTTAGTTGCACCACATTTTTTAAAGAAAATATCTGCATAATTTTCATTTCAACTGATTTAAAAAAAAAACTCTTTCAGAAAATATTTTTTGTTGACTCATTTAGGCATTTTAGAAATTTGATTTTACATCTGATCTTAAATAACTATGTTAACTATTCTCACTCCCTACTAGTTATCGAAAAGAAAAATAGTCATGGAAAAAAGTGATGAATTTGGACATTAATCATATATTGTGATTTGAGACAGTATATTTTTAAATTTTCTTTAAAAATTTAAACAAAATTTATAATAACTTTGGTTGGTAAAAATTCCATGACCATCTCTATCTCTATCATATTTCTAACAACCATCACTCATCAAAATCCAATATATTACGTCAAAATGTGGTATTTTAAATGGAAAATTATTCATTTTTTAAACTTAATTAGCAATAAAAACATCCAATGTATTCACTTTCATTTAAAAGTCCCCACGTTCATGCATGGTGAATTACTAGGAATTTTTGATTATATGCTTTCATGCTCATTAAAAAGTCCTCACGGTTATGCATGTATGAAAAACATATCAAAATTAATTATGAATAGACGAGTTGATTCTAATCTCATTTAAAAGTCCTCATGGTTATGTGTGGTTAGAAGGTTCTTTAAATTCATTTTAAAAAAAATTGGGAATACTACTAATCTCATTTAAAAGTCATAATGGTTATGCATGGTCAGTAAGTATTCAAATTCCTATCATAAATATACCACAAATAGATACAACTTTATCACTTTATCTTTATTTTTCTAGAACAATTACTCTTTTGCCGATAACAAAAGGGGAAGAGAAAAGTTAAGATTTTGGCAAATAAGTTCAAATATTTTATTTTTTAATTGCATATTTCCATATAGATTCATTTGCATATTTTTACTTATTTTCATACATATGTGAAGGGAGAGCTTTGGTGTAGGGGAAGCATTCAAATAGGGGGAGCTAATGGAATTCTTCATGGCCAAAGACATGTAATAGAGTCAGAATCTTAATATATGTTTGTTAGCATCAAAAGGGGGAGATTGTAGAATACAATAGCCTATGAGTTTTGTTTGATAATAATAAACATATATATTCGTTTAAATGTATTTGTTATTGTACTATTTTATTTTTCCACATAATTAAATAAATATTCGTTGAGTAAAACAAATAGCTCAAAATTCATATTCAAACAAATATTTTATTCAAATAAATATTTTATTTCAAATTCAAATGGTAAAATTTGAGTTCTCACTACATTTTCACATTTCCGATTACAATACAATTTCAAATTACAACACAATTTTCACTATACAGTTTTTACATACATTTTCACCTCACTACTTAACTCATCACTCATATTTGATCTTCAACTCTATTCCAGCTTGTATCCCGCATCTGAATTATCCGTAGTATAAACACTAACACAGTAAAGTTGAAAAAGAAATATTTTTGCAATGTACAATGAAGTATGTGTTTTGAAAATATTGTTTTCCTTAGTTATTAAGGTTGTTCGTCATCATTTCTCTTTTAAATTCATTTTACACGATCAGCTTGTAACATGCACAGTGCAACATTGCACATGTCACAAGGCCGTGCATACCGATATACACTTGCGTGTTAAAACTACAAAGACAGGTGAGCACAAGGGCAAACCCGAGCCATAAGTTGGATTCAACTCAAGTGCAATATAAAAACAAAAATAGAATGGTCAAGTACGAGTTTCAATGTCATCCAACATGAATAAAAGTCCAATACAATCGCCAGATCAAGCATTTGTTAGTCCCTGAGAAGATGGTTTTGATGACAACAACCTTAGAATAAGATTATAAAATTTAAATACTAACATTATAGTTTAGATATATATGTATATGCAGGATTTAACCATGCAGGTACCAAGAAAGAAGACTGTACTGTATAGAGATTCAAGACTGAAGTTATCAAGATTGAAGACTCATGAGTACCAAGATCATCAAGAGTTCAAGATTTCAATATAAGTAATTTAATTAGGAATTTTGTTAAAACTCCTACAAAAGCACTGGCATTTTAAAATCCATTTTATTCGTGGAATGGAATCCACTTCAAGCCCGCTAAAGGGATGTAACCCTAAGTAGGATGGAATCTATGAAAAATCTAGTGGAACATTGTTTTGTATCCACTAACTTTTATTCAAATGTTTTGCAAAATTATATCTTGTTTTCACAATGGTTTCAAAATCTTCCCTTTTAAAGAATCAAAAACATCTATCTTGGTTTTAAAATACTTTTAGCCTCAAAATAATTTTTATCTTCAAAATCAAAGTATCCTTGGTTTTAAACTATCTTCAATTATAATACATTTAACTTTTAATATTTATACTTATATTTAAATATATAGTAAAATTTTATATATACCAAAATATTATTCTCTATACTTATGTATTTTAACTATAGTTATGTATATTTATACAGTTTAAAATAGTTTTAATACAAGATAGAAGTTATTTTCAAAGAAAAACAAATTACGAAAAATTGCTTAGGCTTGTCAGGCTTGTCGACAACCCCAAGGTACCCTTGTCGACAATGTGGCAGTTTATTTCAAAAAATTGAATTTCAAAGGAAGCGTCTATTCGTCATATCCTTTCATGAATGGACATGGTTGTTGTTCTACTATAAATAGGGGCTGTTTTAAATGAATTTATATACATATTTTCTTCGATTTCACTCCTCTTCTTCTTCCACATTTCTTTATATACATTTTTACCATTACTCTGTCGAAATCACCATTGAATCTAACTAGATCATTTCTGGTTTGATTCTCTATCACTATCTCAACGAGATCTCAGTGCTATTCAAAGTATAGGCTTCTTTGTAATAAATTGAGTGAGAAAAGGTGTGATTGTAGCCTGTGAAATCAATCAAGCGAGAAAAGGTGTGATTGTAGCCTGTGAAATCAATTAGGTGAATATATTGCCCGTAAAAATCAAGTATCTTTACCCAGAGGATTGTAAGTCTGGAGTAGTGTACCTCGTGGCCTTGAAATCGAGTGCGTAATTGTCAGAATTGATTTTGAAAGGAAATGCGTATTTGTGTGCGGGACTGGATGTAGGGTAACACCGAACCAGTACAAAATCTGGTGTGTTCTTTCCTTTATTGCTTTTACTTTATATCTGCATCTGTGTTTGATTCTGTGATCATATCTGTGCCTGAATATTGCATACATTTGTGTTAAAATTAATATAAACTCAAAAAGAATTAGTAATTCCTTAAAACACTATTCACCGCCCTCTAGTGTTAATTCTATCCTTAAGATCCGTATTCCGCATTTCTCACATTTGGTATCAGAGCAAGGTTTTCAAAGATTCATAATATGATTTTTGAAAAAGCTTTTAAAATGGCTATGTTTAAAAAAACTTGTTAACACTAGTTTAGAAATATTCAGATCATCATTGTCGCTTGAGTCTGCATATAATCAATATTCAAATTCAATTTGTCTACCAAAATTGTATGATGTGTAGGAAACATGCTTTATGGGTATTGAGGAATCAATCTACAATGGACAAATTATGCATATCAAAAGGAATAAATGGATGCTCGATAGTGGATGCTCTAGACATATGAATGGTAATCCAGATATGCCGAATGATATAATATACAAAGACGGAGGACTGGTTAACTTTGGAGACAACTCAAAAGGATATGTGATTGTCAACGGAAAAGTCGGCAACTCTAAAACTCCTATTATTACTAATGGTTTGCTAGTTAAGAATCTGAAACATAATCTGCTAAGTATTGTCAACTTTGCAATAAATGATATAAAATTAAATTGAAAAAGATAATTGTCACGTTGAAGATAATAATTCAACCATAACATTTGAGGGAATTAGGAAAAAGAATATTTATATTCTTAGTATGAAAGTTTCAAATGATAACCCGTATCTTTTGGAAAATACAAGTGACCCTTGGATTTGGCATAAGAGATTGGGGCATTTAAATTTCAAACTCTTATCTAGATCGTCAAAACATGATCTAGTAAGAGGTATCCCTAAAATGAATTTTAAAGTACATATTTTATGTGATGCTTGTCAATTAGGAAAACTTAAAAAAGTTCCTTTAAATTAAAAGGTACGATTTCAACTTCAAAACCTCTTGAATTACTTCATCTTGATTTATTTGGTCCATCTCAAATTCAGTCAATAAATCATAGTAAATATGTTTTTGTAATTGTAGATGATTATTCTAGATTTACAAGGACAATATTTTCAAAACATAAAAGTGATACTTTTGAATGTTTTAAAAACTTTACAAAAAGGATTCAAAATCAACTTTTTGTAAAAATTATAACCATCCGTAGTGATCGCGGTGGTGAATTTGAAAATGAAATGTTTGAGGAATTCTGCAATAAAAAGGGAATAACTTACAATTTTTCATTTTCAATAACTCCACAACAAAAAAGAGTAGTAGAACGTAAAAATAGGACGATTCAAGAGTGTGCGAGAACTATGCTTTCAGATAGTAAATTACCAAATATTTTTGGGCAGAAGCAGTTGCTACCACCTGCTATATTTTAAATATAATTTTAATTAGACCTTTAACTAATAAGACATCTTACGAACTTCTTCACACAACGAAACCTAAGGTATCTTATTTTAGAATTTTTGGAAGTAAATTTTTTATTTTAAATACAAAAGATAATTTAGATAAATTTGATCCTAAATCCGACAAAGGCATCTTTATTGGATATTCTAATAGAAGTAAAGCACACAGAGTGTTTAATTTAAGAACTAACACCATTGAAGAAACAATGCATGTTTCATTCGATGAGAGTCTCAAAATTTTTGAACAAACGATGAAGAGGGTTTAATCACTCAAAATCAAGAGTCAACTGAAACTAATAATGAAATTAATCATCCTAATAAAAAAGATTAAACTTTTAAAAGATCATCCTATAGAAAATATACTAGGAGATATGCAATCTATTGTTACAACTAGAAATCAACTAAGTAAAATGAGCAATGTAGCCTTTATATCAACTATTGATCCCAAAAATCCAATAGAAGCATCAACTAATGATTCATGGATTTTGGCTATGCAAGAAGAACTAAATCAATTCACTAGAAATGATGTTTGGGAACTTGTTCCTAGATCTGAAAATAAAACTATAATTGGAACAAAATGGGTTTATAAAAATAAAATGAATGAACAAGGAGAGGTTGTTATAAATAAAGCCCGGTTAGTCGCTTAAGGTTATTGTCAAGAAGAAGGAATAGATTTTGATGAAACATTTGCTCCCGTAGCAAGATTGGAAGCCATTAGGATTCTACTTGCTTTCGCAAATCATAATAATTTCAATTTATATCGAATGGATGTTAAAAGTGCCTTTTTAAATGGATTTGTAAAAGAGGAAGTATATGTTGAACAACCACCACTTTTTGAAAATGAAAAATTACCAAATCATGTTTACAAACTTAAGAAAGCTCTATATGGTCTAAAAAAGCTCCTAGAGCCTGGTATGATAGACTAAGATCTTACTTATTACAATCAAAATTTGAAATTGGTAAAGTAGAAAATACTCTTTTTATTAAAAGAAATAAAAATGATATTCAACTAGTACAAGTTTATGTAGATGATATCATTTTCGGATCAACTAATTTTTAAATGAATAAAGATTTTTCTGAAATAATGAAAAGAGAGTTTGAGATGAGTCATATGGGTGAATTAAACTTCTTTCTAGGATTGCAAATAAGACAATTAGATAATGGTATCTTTATCAGTCAAGAAAAATATGCTAAAGACCTAGTTTAGTAAATTTTCTTTGACTACTGCAAGTGGAAAACCCACTCCCATGGCAACCAATGAGTATCTAAGTAAAGAAGATCTCTCGAAAGATGTAGATCAATTATATAGAGAAATGATTGTATCACTACTCTATATCACTGCTAGTAGACCCGATATCATGCATAGTGTTTGTCTCTGTGCAAGATATCAATTCCAACCTAAAGAGACCCACTTAAAAGCTGTAAAACGTATCATAAGATATGTTAAACACACCTTTGATCATGGCTTATCTTATCCTAAAAATGATTCTTTTGAATTAATATCTTACTATGATGCTGATTTTGCTGGTTGTAAATCGTACCCAAAAGGTACAATTGGAACTTGTCACTTTTTGGGGCATTCTCTAACTTTCCGGTTTAGTAAAAAGCAAAACACAGTTTCTTTATCAACAACCGAAGCAGAGTATGTTTCTGCTGCTTTGGCTTGTTCTCAATTAATATATATGCAACAAACTTTAAAAGATTTTGGTTTAAATATCTCAAAATCGCCAATTTATTGCGATAATACTAGTCCAATAAATTTATCCAAAAATCCTACTCATCATGCTCAAACTAAACATGTTGATATCAGACAACATTTTCTCTAAGATAATGTAAGTAAGGAAGTAATTACTCTCGATTATATCAATTCCGAGAACCAAATTGCTGATATCTTAACAAAACCCTTAAATGAATCTACATTTACTAAATTTAAAAGAGAATAAGGTATTTGTTCAATAACTGAAAAATAAGATATAAATAACAAAGTATAATTAAGAAATTAAATTAAAATAAATAAAATAGTACAAATATAGGTACCATGTCGACAACCCTTCCTTACCCCTGTCGACATATAACGATTTTTTTTTCTTTTGAAATTTTTCACCAAAATTCAAATAGGTGGTTATATATTCTTCTTATTTCGAAATTTTGTTCATTCTTTCTATCCTTTCTCTGATCTATCTTCTGAAAACAATTAAAACAATGGCCTCCTCCTCCAAATCAAATAAAAATTCAACCTTTCCATTGCCTTCTCCTCCTACTGGACCATTTCAACGAACTACGCTTGCACGAGTGATAAAAATGGAGGATTCCTTGAAGGATGCACTGCAGCCAATGACTGAAATTCAAGTAGTGCAACTCAGAATGGCCAAAGAATAAGAACGGCAAGGCAAAATCCTTAGAAACTTACAAAGTTTCTAATGGACAATCACGCCAATCCCATCTTGATTGATAAAAAATCTTCAGGAGATCAAGTACAAGAGGACAACGAGGAAGAAGTAGAAGAAGCTCTCATGGAAGAAGAGCATGCTGAAGATGACGACAAAGTTGTTTGCGTTGGCGAAATGTACTTTGACAAGGATGGAAATCTAGTCGAATAATGTGGAAATTTCTGTTTCCACTACCCAGATTGCTCGGTTCATAGATCTCCCATTTTCAAGGACACACATTAGTTTCTTTTCTCTCTTTCTTATTGTTATATGATCTTACTTTTGTCTTCTACGCAAATGTAAATATAACAATATGTAATTAATAAATGATTTGTATTCTTATATTTGAATTCTCACATTATCACTATTATAAGTATTATCATATATGGATTCTTAGTTAGGATAGTTAGTCATTAAGGACTAAGTTTTAGTTTAGAATTAAGTGTTGATTATTTATGATAACACTACCATTATAACCACATGTCATATAGTATTAGATTAAGAGGGAGTTATATAGTTTGGAATTAGTTTTTATTGATGACAAAAGGGGAGAAGTATAAAATAGGATAGTCAGGCATAGTTTTAGGAGGAGTTATTAGTTTTAGGAGAAGTTATTAGGATAGAAGTAATATTTTATAAACAAAGGTTGTCATCATCAAAAAGGGAGAGATTGTTAGTCCCTAAGAAGATGGTTTTGATGACAAAAACCTAAGAATAAGATTATAAAATTTAAATACTAACATTATAGTTTAGATATATATGTATATGCAGGATTTAACCATGCAGGTACCAAGAATGAAAACTGTACAGTATAGAGATTCAAGACTGAAGATATCAAGATTGAAGATTCATGAGTATCAAGATTATCAAGAGTTCAAGATTTCAATATAAGTAATTTAATTAGGAATTTTTTTAAAACTCCTAGAAAAGTACTGGCTTCTTAAAATCCATTTTATTCGTGGAATGGAATCCACTTCGAGCCCGTTAAAGGGATGGAACCCTAAGTAGGATGGAACCTACGAAAAAACTAGTGGAACATTGTTTTGTATCCACTAACTTTTATTCAAATGTTTTACAAAATTATATCTTGTTTTCAAAATGGTTGCAAAATCTTCCTGTTTAAAGAATCAAAACATCTATCCTAGTTTTAAAATACTTTTAGCCTCAAAGTAATCTTCATCTTCAAAATCAAAGTATCCTTGGTTTTAAACTATCTTTTAATTAAATATATTTAACTTTTAATATTTATACTTAGATTTAAATATATAGTAAAATTTTATATATATACCAAAATATTATTCTGTATACTTATGTATTTTAACGATTGTTAAGTATATTTATAAAGTTTAAAATAGTTTTAATACAAGATAGAAGTTATTTTCAAAGAAAAAAAAATACCAAAAATTGCTTAGGCCTGTCGACAACCTCAAGATACCCTTGTCGACAAGGTGGCAGTTTATTTCAAAATTTTGAATTTCAAAGGAAGTGTCTATTCGTCATATCTTTTCACGAATGGACATGCCTGTTGTTCTACTATAAATAGGGGCTGTTTTAAACGAATTTATATACATATTTTCTCTGATTTTCACTCCTCTTCTTCTTCCACATTTCTTTATATATATTTTTACCATTACTTTGCCGAAATCACTATTGAATCTAACTAGACCATTTCTGGTTTGATTCTCTATCACTATCCCAACAAGATCCCAGTGCTATTCAGAGTTATAGGCTTCTTTGTAATAAATTGAGTGAGAAAAGGTGTGATTGTAGCCTGCGAAATCAATCAAGCGAGAAAAGGTGTGATTGTAGCCAGTGAAATCAATTGGGTGAACTTGTTGCCTGTAAAATCAAGTATCTCTACCTAGAGGATTGTGAATATGGAGTGGTGTACCCCGTGGCCTTGAAATTAAGGGTGTAATTGTAAGAATTGATATTGAAAGAAAATACGTACTTGTGTGCGGGACTGGATGTAGA
Source organism: Allium cepa (assembly GCA_030765085.1). Taxonomy (NCBI): domain Eukaryota; kingdom Viridiplantae; phylum Streptophyta; class Magnoliopsida; order Asparagales; family Amaryllidaceae; genus Allium; species Allium cepa. Next base: position 1,053,865,414 of record CM060941.1, read on the forward strand.
GTAACTCCGAACTAGTATAAAATCCGGTGTGTTCTTTCCTTTATTTATTTTACTTTACATCTGCATCTGTGTTTGATTCTGTGATCATATCTGTATCTGAATATTGCATACATTTGTGTTAAAATTAATATAAACTCAAAAAGAATTAGTAATTCCTTAAAACACTATTCACCCCCCTCTAGTGTTAATTCTAGCCTTAAGATCCATATTCCGCATTTCTCATAGCGACCAGGTCAACCAGACTTCAAAACCAGGCCAGATTTGAAGAAATCAGACACATGCAACCAGGTCAACCAGACTTCAAAACCAGACCAGACTCAAAGCAAAATATACGAACGTATATTTAGGGATTTTATCCCTATAAATTAAAACACAATCTCATCATCGGCATTCATGAGTTCGATCTCAAGCAAATAAACATAGCATAAAGTAGAGCTTAAGCAAAAATCGAGAAGAGGCAAAAAAATCACATACCAAATTCGAACCCTGCAAACTCATCATTGGAGCAGTCGTGATCAATTCAAAGCTAGGAAGTCGATTGATGAAGCCAATCAATGCAATAGCACACTGCAATCAATCGTGATCCCAAGCAGCGCCTCAATTTGAAGAAACCTTAAATTTAGAAGAGAATGAGGAACGATCGACCAAGAGAATACACGAGTAAAAGCAAACCAGTCTTCTTCTTGTTATTTATTGGGCCGGCCTTTATTATAACTGTTTTGGGCTTAAATTAGAAAATAGGGTTTTGTTTTGTTTTAGTTTTATTTTCAGTTATAATTTTCTTTTCTTTTTAAACCGTGCAACTTTCTAGTCATGTGACTCGGTTACGAACTACGGTGAGGTAGTTCAAGAATTCGCGATTTAGTGGCTGAGTTGTGGTAAAGTCTTGAGCGTAGAGTTAGGTTAGTCTTTAGCGGGTGTCGCAAGTTTACGTGCATAAGCGTCTGACTACTTAATTTCTAGTAAAAACCTTGGGGGCAGCACGTGGGCAAGGTTTTTACCAAAGCTGGGTAAATTTGTGTGTGATCTCTTCTGCATTATTTACTATTATTGTTCTTATTTTCGCATTAATTTTTATTTTTATTAATATCACCCTATTCACTCCCTCCCTCTAAGGTGAAAACGATCCTACAAGTGGTATCAGAGCTAGGAACAAAAAATAGTTTTTATTACACACACACACACCCCCACTTGTTGTCTGACGTATTCATATACATATATATACGTACGTACGTACGTACGTACGTACGTATGTATGTATGTCTATAATTGATAGGGGATTATTCATACCAGACTTATTGTCTGATTCGAAGTTTGTGTTTCTTCACAAACTCTTGGGTATTCAAAATAAATTTGAGTAGTTTGAGAGTAGGAGACTTTCAAGTTTTGGATGAATAAACTTCTGGAGACGTGCAGGAAGTAGTATTAGCTATACAGGAGCTATTTTGTGCATTCGCTGTGATGTACTATGAATGGTAAAGTTCATATTTATTAGTTCTCTGATCATCATAAGTGGACATCTTCATATGTCGCTCTTATCATATTTTGTACATGTATATTTGATCTGAACGTGGTTAACGTCTGGGATTATGCAATTAAATCTTAAATTGAAATTCATAAGAAATGAGAAATACTGTTTTGTTGAAGTTCAAATTTTTTCATATTCTTGTGTTTCTTTGTTGCAATAGTTTCAAGATTTCGATTTCGGTCACTCAGAAATAACACCTATGGATGACTGCAGCACACGTAGCAGTTAGTTTTGAGCCTCCGAAAGCGGGATATTATAGTGCGCATCAATGCTAATGCAATAAACCAACTCGATAAAAAAAGCAACCAGCTACTGAATGCATGCATGTGAAAGATGAAGGCTTGACAGTCCATACAATTAGAAACTTTGCACACAATATAACCCCAGATGATGCTCATCACCGGGAATGTCAAACTTTCAATACACTCACATCTAACCATACAAAAACTACTCCAGTAGTAGTCTACACACATCCTATATCTCAGTTTCATGCTTCCTCTTTAAATTTTCCTTCACTATTGCCTACTCTGATAATTCATAATCCTGCAATGTGCACATCCCCTGAACACGCACACATGCACATGGTATCACCAAAAACTAACCTCATCTTATCCCATCCTAATGAAATGATGAGAGTTGAAACCAATTGCATCTTCTTCCCTAAAAATTGTCCTATTATTTCTGAACCTAAACTACCTTTAACTGCCATGATTGATAATCCCACCATCATAACTTCCAATCTATCAACAACCAAATCTACCTCTCAAAAAAAACATAATTCAAACAAAAAGAAAGCCATCTTCTTGATTGGATCTTCCAAGAATAAAAAAAGAAAAAGACTGTGGTCAACATGAAGAATAACCTACCACATACTTCTCTCACACTATCACCGCTATATTCAAAAATGAATTAGAACCCTGAAATATTACCCAGAAAACACCCCATCTTTTACTACTAGAAGAACAAGAAGCTTGAGAAAAAACCAAGTATAATCAATGATAAGCAATATTGCAGCATGGAATATAAAGGAGCTCACAAAGATGAAAAACTTGATTAAATAAAGTCCCTAATCCAAAGACACAATCTTTCCCTAATCTCTATCTCTGAAACAAAACTTGATCCAAATATCTCTTTCAGAGCTGCTAAATATATAAACAAAAATTGGCAATACTTCACCAATCATTCCCAAGCCCCATATGGTAGATTGCTTATACTGTATGATCCATCTATATTCACCTTTTCTCCTATCATTACTGGTAGCCAGTTCATTAACACTCATGTTATGCACTTGTCATCTGCAACATCAATGTATTTCACATTCATATATGCTAATAACACTCCTCATATTAGAAAAAAAATGCATGTCTACATTCCTCATTTCAGTCAGTCTACCCATACATGGATAGTGATTGGAGACTTCAATTGCTCGTTTCATTCCTTGCATAAAAGTGGTGGAAATCCGTTATCTATTTCTGTCCTCTCTGCTTTAAACAATACCATGCACAATGCTTCCTTGATTGAAATTCCATCCTCTAGCTCTTATTTCTCATGGAACCACAAAAGCCACAATAGGCCCCAAACTCTCTCTAAGATTGATCATGGTTTTACGAACTATGAAACGAAATGGCCATCCATACATATACATATCCTTATGCCTCTCCTTTCTGATCATTGCCCTTTAATCCTTTCTATTGGATCAGTTGCCATTCACAAACAGGTTAATTTTAAATCATATGATGAATGGACTCAAAATATCAGTTTAATGCAGGTAGTAAATGATGCTTGGAAAATATCAACTTTTGGAAATCCTATGCTTATCTTGAAAAAGAAACTGAAGAATATAAAAGCAACAATAAAATCATGGGCAAGAAGCATACATGATGAAGGTAACAAACTATCTACTGGTATAACAACTAAACTTGAATAGGTCCAACAAATGATACTACATTCAAGCTCAGATCTAGACTTAAATCAAAAAGAAAATGAACTCATCATTCAACTTGAGCTGGCCTTAAATACAGAAATCACAATGGTCATGCAAAAATACAAACAAAACTGGTCAACTTATAGAGATAGGAATACTAAGCTCTTTCATGCTTCCTCAAAAATCAAACAAGCTAAGACAATAATACATCAGATCAATGATATGCAAGGAGTATCTCATGCTTCCCCCCATCCCCCTCTGGTTGATGCTGCTTTCCACAATTATTACACGTCTTTACTTTGTGGTCTTCCCTCTACTTCAGACAGCACTTTTCTTAACAACCTTCCAATACCCAAACTTTCATTAGAGCTACAAACTGCTCTGACAAATCCTATCTCCGATAAGGAAATAAAGAATTCCATATTTACAATGAGGAAATTAGCTTCTCCAGGCCCTGATGGTTTTACTGTAACCATATATACCCATTGCTGGTCTATAATTTCCTCTAATGTATATAAAGCTGTCCATAATTTCTTCAATAAAAGCAAAATGCTTTCCTCAATAAATTCAACCAACCTTTCCCTTGTTCCAAAGACAACTAATCCTAATGATGTTTCTCAATATAGACCAATAGTTTGCTGGAATGTCATCTAAAGTCCATATCTTGGATCTTGGCCTCTAGACTTAAATGTGTCCTTCAAACAATGATATCTCCCAACCAAGCAGCCTACCTCCCCAATAGAAGTATCTTAGAAAATGTCCTTTTGACTCATGAATTATTGAATGGTTACTCCACTCCATATATATATCCTAGAGCAATGCTAAAAATAGACATTAAAAAGGCTTTTGATACGGTCAAGTGGACAACCCTCATGACCATTCTAAATAGGATGAATTTCCCTACTACATTCAGTAATTGGATATATCATGTATCTCAACTGTCAGATATACTCTTGTCTCCAATGCTCATACTGTTGGGTATTTCAAAAGCAATAATGGATTGAGTCAAGGAGATCCCATATCTGCTTACCTGTTCATAATGATGATGGAAACATTTACATTAGCTATTGAGATGCAATTTGAACTAAAAAACTTTGATCTCCATCCTAAATGTAGAAAGCCCATGGTGACATCACTAGCATTTGCTGATGACTTGTTAATATCCTCCAAACCAACTGCTAACTCCCTTCAGACAATAATGGAAACCCTTTCCTCCTTCTACAAGTTTTCTGGTCTCCAAACAAACTCACAGAAATCTCACATTTTAATAGCTGGCTTGCCTTGTCATCAAATTTCAGATTGCTTGAATATCAAAAAAATGCTATCACTTGAAACTAACACATGGCTTACCTTGGTATACCTCTTGCAACAAAGAGAATTACCTTTGCTCAATGTGTCCCTCTGTATGAAAAAATATCTGTTGTTTTCGATAAATGGGAAAATCGTTTCATATCTCAACCTAGGAGGCTTATTATTATTAATGCAGTCATACTCTTTATGAAAGTATACTAGAGTAGAAACTTTTCTACTTCCAACAAAACTTATAGCTATGATTAGATCTGCTGTTATAAAATTCTTATGGTCTGGATTTATACATACAAATAAATTGTCTCCTATAGCTTTTAGAAAATTGCAAAGTCCAAAAAGTAAGGGAAATTTAGGAAATAAAAATATGAAGAATTGGAATATTGCTTCATTGTCCAAGCGCTTTCAAAATCTTGTAACTAGATCCAATTCGTTGTGGGTTCAATGGACCATCAGATACAAATTAAAAATGATGAAATATGGCTTGTTGCTTCTAAATAAGCACAGATTTGGGTATGGAAAACAATTATTAAAATACGAGATATATTGCTTCCTCATACAAAACTTCTCATGTCCTCTGTTAGTATGTCTAAATTTTAAACTACACCTTGGATAAAGAAAGGAACGATACTTCAAAGAATGCTCTCATATGAAAATATAACTCAAAGTGGAATATCCTAAAATGCTAGAGCTACATCCTATATAACCAATGAAAAAATCACTTTGCCTTAATCTAGTAATTCCTCCATAAATGCATATGGCATTTATTTAAAGGTAATCCCTATATCTTTAACCAAAGTGAAGAATATAAATGGACAAATGACCTCAAAGACCACTCAACACATACTATCTACACTACGATTGCGGGAGAGATGCATCTGAACAACTTCCCATGATATAAAAGAATCTGGAACTTGGATCCTGATGAAAAACTAAACTTTATGCTCTGGAAGATACTCAGGAACGCTCTGCACACCATTGGAAGTTTGGCAGTGAAAGGAATATCAGTCTCGTCCTCATGTTTATTTTGTTCCTCTATAGTTGAAGACAATCATCATTTATTCTTTAGTTTCCCATTTACTCACTTCTTATGGTCTAAAATAAAGTCAAGAGGTGGATATGGTATTTCTGAGATAGACAGTAAGCTAGAATGGATGAATGTATACAAAGCAACAAGGTGGAAGCAACCATCAACATACGAGCTCTTCGTATTACTCGAAGTAATGGTCATATAAATATAGAAGGAAAGGAATCAAAGAATTTTCAATCATGAGTACAAGAATCGAATGCAGAATTATTTTGGGATCTGTAGATATATATTCTACGATCTTTTTTCTCCCTGCCCCTTTGATGCAGAAACATTGGATAGGTGGTCCTAGATTTTTATGTTGTGTACCTTGCTGTTCTATTTTTCTTTTTATTTACCTGTCTTCTATCTTTTAATCCATGTAACTCATTTATATTGTAATTTTTGCTTATAGATATAAATATACAGTAGGGGTCATTCAACCCTGCAGGCCTTGTAAAAAAAAATAAAGATAAAGATAAAATAAAGATAAAAGTAAATATATGAAGAAATTAATAGAAAACATGATGATGGTAATAATAATTAAAAAAAAATAACAATAAAAATAATGGTACCAATAGTAATAGGGACCAAAGACCAAACATTATGTTTTAGGCTTGTATTTACTAGTCCTATAATCTAAAACTTATAACATTACCCCTAAACCAACCTTAAATTAAAAAAACTCCTAGCTCATGGTTCTAGTACGCGGATCGCTAACTTCCACTCACTTCTATCCGATACTAGCTTTACCGATATATTCCAACCTAAAATAAAATTAACTGGTTTAAATATCCGTTTATATCTGTGCCCACCTACCTCTGTCCTTAGCTCTAGATCTGGTTGCCACTCTGCCTGTTCCCTTTAAATCTGCTTAGTCTTCCTTCCAATTGCTTGACCTCTCCTTTAATTTTAGTTTAGCCTTGGGTTTGTATTTGATTTAGGGATTAGGAATTGATTTGGGAACTATGGTTTTAGTTTTTCAATTTGGTAAAGCTTTGCTGCAATGGGGAAAACTAAGGTAGGCTAACCTTAGGTGTTTATTTATAGGGGAACCCCATAACTCTTAGCCATCGGATCAACACCCAATTCAATCCAGCCCATATGCTCAAGACTTGGCCACCATGAGTTAATCTTGTCCACGGAAATATAGCGATATGAGATCATAGCCCCACGATCAACATAGGGTCGGGTCGACATACTGACTCTGATTTTGACAGTATTTTATCATTATTATTTTCTATTTTTAATTTTCTGTTTATTCTGATGCTCGCAACTCTCTCATACTGACTCGAATTTCAAAAAGTTATGTATGAAACTTCTGAATGATTTTCATACATAACTTGTTTATTGCTGCTGTAACACGTCATAATTTTGTTAAATAAACAACCTCACGTTTTGAGCTTGTATTATCATAAGGCACATCGGATTGCCACAAAACTCGTCGGTGCACATCATCTCATTTTTCAGGTCTTGATAGTAAAAATTTCATTGTTATTCGAGATAAAGCTCTAGGATAACAATTTCACGCTTTTGAAGGACTTTTTAGCTATCGAATCGTTCATTCCAAAGATTCCTTGATTGTCCATCTTATAATGAAGTCATTATCATAGAAATATAAGCCATCATTTGAGATCTCCATGGACTCAACTGCTCATGTATTTTTTTAAATAATTATAGCAATAAGTGAAATATAAAATAACATGACTCCTAATATAGCAATATTTATACTTATTTTAATTCACAATGTCGATCCTGACTTAACGAAAATGGTCTCGAGTCCTAATTTTTCCGTATGTAAAAGGTTAGATTTTGGACCTTAATTAATCAACGATTCAATATTTGAATATCTAGACTTTAAAGATGCGAATCGTTACACCACCGAGATTTTGTTCCTTGTCTTAAATAAATGTTATGAATATTTACTTGGTTTGGGAAAATATTCGCTTTTGGCGGATTCTAGGTGAGTTATATTGATATGATAATATGGAACTTATGTAGATGACTTATGTAATATTGATCATAGAGCAGTTGACAACGATATGTTATATTATGATGGACTAACTCGATAGATACGTGTGACATAGAGATGGTAAGTTTACTATTAGTTATATTGTATACTTAGTGATATTTTCGTTCATACGACGTGTCTGATCCCCTCTATAACTTTTTTTGTATTTATCTTTGATAGATTGACACGATATTAAGGGAGTGCTTGGTGTGTGATGACGGCGGCGGTGGCTAGATGGAGTTATTTTTTAATTTATTATCTTGATCTTCTGTAACGATGGTAAACTAGTAATGCGTGGAAGTGTTATCCTTAGATTGTTGTAATGATAGTTATGACTATTATCTAGAATTATTCTGAATTTTCTATTATGCATGTTATTTCATATAATGTTCCTTAAAGTTTTTGAAAGTTGTAGTTAAAAGTAGATAGCTTTATGTACTATTTTACTTATTTCAACCTAATGGTCCGTCACTTAAGGAGTTTGAGATTCAGGCACCGATTAGGATGTAAAATCAAAAGGTCGTAAATAACATGTTGTTACATATCGCGTGGATTAATGGCGTCATATAACACTCAATTTCCACTGTTAGATATTATCATTTTTTGTTCGTCGAGCTTGTCCGGAATTTTGTCCACGGGATTATCATTTTGGTTTAGGTTGGATAATTTAATTTATGCTGGATAACTTGGTTTGAATAGTTGGAACTGGTGCGATGCCATTAGATAACTGCCACCTATCCAAGATCCATGTTGTCAATTTGATAGGCCTAGTTCAGCTCAATTAATGTGGGATGTTTCTGGCATAGTCCCTCCTTTGGTTGTATAGTTTGTTGCTTTGAAGCAAGTTTGTGTATTATGTCCGACTGGGTTATATTTTAAAGTGTTGTATTGCACTAGCAGTTTAGTTGTTTTTTGTGTAAGGTAGCATAATACGTGGTTCGAAATGTCCTCTATGGTGTATGTGTGACTTGTTCAGTTTCTTAATTATGTTGCTTAAAGATATATAGTGTATGTACTGTGCTGATCCTACATGCCGAAGACTTCATGCACCACAAATATTACTGCATAAAGCGCAGTCTACTGCATTGTTCTTTTCGTTCTGTTACTTATAAAATATTTTGCTGAGAAATGAGTGTAACATTGTATATATTATGTAGTACTTTATATAGCCATGAGCAAATAGTATGAATTTTGACTCCAATTGCAGATTGCGCTTGATTTTCGTTGAAGACAGAAGTATTTTGTGGAATGCTCGGATCAAATGATGAAAACATATTGCTTTGTATTAAAATGGATGAAGAAGTTGATTGAAAATGAGGATAACAATGATGTTGATTGTTTGAAAATGAGAAGTAGATTTGTATATGTAGAAAGAATAACAAAGTAGTTGCTTTAGAGCAGTTGGCTACCGATGAGCACTGAGCTTTGGGCTCTATTTAAGAGTATATCTGGTAATGAGTATAAATACTAAAGCTTTATAATTATCTGTATTTCAACCCTTCGAATGTGGGTTACAAGTTGTATTTTGGACAAAACAGTTTAATGACAATCGGTTTCAGTTAAATGTCGCAACCCTAATTCACTATTAAGCAAGCGCTTAGAGGTTGAGCACTATTCAACAAGCATCTAATATACATGATTATATATATAACAAACACCCTCTTATACTAACCTATTAAATAGTTGTTCTTAGACAGTTAAATAAGCACAGGATTATGAGTGCTTATTTATACTGACGGTTTTTTGAAGGCGTTCGACAACGACTATAAATTTGTAGCCTAATACGCTGATTTTTGGTTAGCTTACAACTTGCTATTGTTAAAAGGGTTGAAACATAGAAAAATACAAGTTCATGGTATCCCACTGATTGTTCAAGATGCTTTAGTGATTACATATTTGTATTATATGGGTGTTTTTCAACCATCTGCCCAAAAACGACTGGTTAACAAGAGTCTTTCGCAGAACGCTTGTTAAACATGTGTCTTAACGAGCATCTATTTAATAGGAACTTATTTAACATGCTCCCAAAGCAGTTGTTTTTATCGTTGAAAATTTCTTGGTTATAGGTTGTTAGTTTAAATTTATGGTGTATTTGTTATGAAAATTGCTCAACTGCGTATAAAGCATATTTGAGAACTTCTTATAAGTAGTTGAAACCAGTTATAATTAACTTCCTTCAGTTTTGGTGTTCGAGAAATTATAAGTAACTTACAAACGTAGCTGATAAGTAGAAAATTGGGAAGCAACTATTTATTGGTTATATATATAAGGGGAATACTTTCATTTGAAGCTTTATAAACTACGTTAATGCCCTTACTATACATTAATTAAAATTAAGGCAATAGGAGGATGATTTCGTACTTGCTAAAACTGATGCATTTTTTCTTTTACACGTCCAATCGGACGTGTCATACGTACTGGTGACTTATAAAGCAATTTCATTGCAATTTTAACCAAACATTTCTACTTGAAAATCAAATTACATCCCAACAGATGTATTTTTAAGCTGTTAATTAAAAGTATTAAAAAGCTACTATTCGAAATATCTTCTAAAAGAGTTTCGAAACATATTGTCGGTGAAGAAGAGTGTATAGTAATTATATATTGTGTACCGCTATCAGTACTCAGCTTTCTCCTAGCGGCCCATGATAGGCGACCAACCACCGTGCGAGCCAAGTTGGTTCCAACGGTTGTTCGTCGACCGTAATGTAAAAAAATTCGTCCGATGGCCTTAGAGCGTAGCTAGATGCTGACAGTGACGCCTTATATATTTTCGCAGTATTGAATTCAAACATGCAATGGAGAAAACATGTGTTGCATATGTTCTAATAAACATTGTTCTTTATGGTGCGTTTGAATGACACAAAAGGGGCATGAATGGGGAATAGTTTGCGAAATATGAATGTGTTTCTATATACGAAATGTTCATTCTTAAAATGGTATTTTAATTATTTTATTATTAATAATTATTTCTATTACTGTATTTTTGTTTTAATCTTTTTCATTAATGCACTTAAATGTATTTATATTATTAATAAATTATGAAATTCTAAAAAGGGAAATAAAAAAAGATAATTTTTATTACATACTAATAGGTTGAAATAAAAATAAAATACTAGTTTGTACATATTATTTATAAATTTGTCAAAGTGGGGAGTTCGGGGGAGGCAACCCCCAGGTGGGGGTGCGAGGGCAACTCCCCTGTTGATGGCAGTCGACCTAGCCGGTTAAGTCGTGGGAAGGCGAGGTGTGGTGTCTGAAAATGGTATAACTCGTTCTTGTTTGAATTTGAAGTTTAAAATGAATTAAAATATTAAATTTAAAGTAAGAAAATGTTAATTATGATTAATTACATTGGCGTTCGAAGCGTCCGACGCTTCGAACGCCAACTCACCGTTGAATCCTGCTTTTTTTGAAATTTCGATGGAACAACCGTATATTGCAAATCATTGTAAGTCAGATTATGATATACAATATCTTTCATGGTTATACACACTTAAAATTAATTTCAAACGGCTAAAATCATTTTATAATTTGCTAAAATCAGTAGTTCAAAAATGCCAGAACTCAAACGTGTGATCGAATTCACTGGACGTTTGAGTGTACAAAAACATTAAAAAAATTAATGAGTTCAGACATCTCAGTTAATAACCTGGATGTCTAAAAAATTCAAATTTATCCTTGAAAATCTTAGGGACAAACCATGTAAGAATTTAGATGTCTAACCTATCAATTCAGATGTCTGAGGTAATTTAAATTTTATTTTCTAAAGTAGGTCAGACATCCAATGCGTCGACCAGATGTTTGATGAGGGTATCAGATGTCTGATCGATATTGCAAAATCAGTTTTTTTTTTTAGAAAACAACTAAATCGTCTAACTATGTTTTCCAGACGTCAAAATATGGTCTAAAATCAACTTATTATTTTCTGTTTAGAGTCAGACGTCCGACCCAACTAGTTCAGACGTCTGACCTGGTTTAAAATGGTTTTTAAAATAATAAATCAGATGCTTGTTCTTTAACTCATACGTCTGAGAAAGATCAATTGCTATATTTCCGAACAAACACCATCTTTTTGAAAAAAGCATATGTTTTGAAGAGTTATAATCTTTTGAATAATCACTAATCTTTAATAGATCTCTTCACCACTATAAATATTGACCTATTTCATTCTTTCGTTTGAATTAATTCTCTTGTTCTCAATTCTCTTACTATTTACTATTATTTGAAATCAAAGGCAATCAATTTATTCTTTACTTTCTATAGCACTGTACATTCAACTCTAAAACCTTCGAAGGATGTTATAGGAAGTGTGACAACTCACACCTCCTGACACACGGACCCAAAGCTTTGGGTGATTTTTGGACTCGTGTTGTGCCAAGAAGTCTAGGCTATCGGGTTTTTAAACATTACAGAGACAAAGGATATACGAAGAAATCTAAGACATTTTACACTTTTAGATCTTACAGCAAAAGGTAGTAAAATATAAATACAGAAAATAATCATATCAAAAAATATCCTAGAAAAACATAGTCTTGAAATATACGTAGTCTAAATCTAGAGTTTACAAAATAACAGTCATATAGTCTGATAAGTACTAAGTATGATAATAGTTAGAGTGATGAAAGTAAAAAAGCAATGCCAATGTCAAGCTCACCTCTCCATGTACTACATCTAGGCCAATCACCTGCTATTATGTCCTTCTGTGTAGGGGAAAAGGGAAAGGAGTGGGTTGGAAAAAGTCTGGTGAATGAGTTACATAATTAATATATGATAATCATATGCAACCAACTTCATTTATAATCTATGTGACATAGGGTATCCTACTTGTGTCTTTAAACTACTTACTAGTATTGGTTTCATTAATTTCAGGAATATATTTCTAAATACACATACACTAAACACGTTATGAAGATTTACACTTAGGGTCGAATAACTAATCGAACCTCAAAATAACTACAGATCAGCTAATAAACTCTGGAATTATTTCTAATATAGGATCGCATACAGTAACATCTTTCGGACTACGTTGCCAAATTTATGACTGCACATATCGTACATACGCATTAAGAAGAGCTTGCAATGCCGACTCGTGCCAAAGACGTGTTAGTGTCCGCTGCATCCAAACCCAAGCTCAATGGTAATGCAGCTACTTATTGCACTGCACCGGTTATCCACCAATAGTGTCAGGTATCCATCAAGGAACCTCCCGTTGGTGTCGGACCGCACCGCGCCTGACATCCACCAACATTTTCATGCATACATCGAGGAACCACTTGTTAGTGCCATGTGTTTAATGCACTTTCATGATCACTCCGCCTTATATCGCATGTCGAATTCATTGAACGGATAGTGTTTAGGCCTAATTGCGTATGTACACATCCACCTATTTCTATAACATCCAAGAGTTGATAATTTAGGGAACTAATTCCCCACTAATTTACTAGTATATATACAATAATATATATATATATATATATATATATATATATTGTAACGACCCAGAATTTTCGATCTTGAAAATTCCAGATAGTTAGGAAAAAGAAGAAAAGAGGTAGAAGAAGAAACAGAAATGAAACACAGAATCTCACATTCGCAGCAGATCAAATATAATATCAAATAATAACAGTTATACAAAGGAAAAACTGTATTTGTGAATTTACATTTTATACATCAGAGTTACAACCATTACACGACACCGGACAGTTAAAATTAACTTGTTTCAGAGATACAATAATATATCACAGCAGAAACACTCCATACGTTTCTGCCATCCAGCTCGTCTCCTGAGCTCCAGAACGTCCTTACCTCAAAATATGTAATACTCGGTCTGACCCAAGCATTACGTCAAAGTAACACCCGGGTCAGGCTGGAAACTAGTGTGAGTAAACTCATATAATATGAAATACCAAGCTATATAACTTAAATGAATTGCTAGGGTAATTCGTACTTTTCTACGAGTTCTAATCTTACTTATGTCAAACATTTATCTCAAAACAATATCCAAGAATCGTTATCCAGTTTAAATATCCATGATACTTAACTTATTTCATTCCAGCGTGTTTGCTTCTAAACTCAAATTTATAAAGAATTGAAGTGGTTCGGGTATTTACTGATACCCGACCTCAATCTCTTCGAATTCAATGTCATTTCTAATCCAAGTTGTTAAGTTTAAAACACTACAAATCATATACAGGATATCATACAACAATTCAACTCAAATAGGTAACCCAAATTATCACAGTTCAACCCATTCATATCACATCACATCTCAATCGCTCATCAGAGACATCAACAATCCAATTCATCCAATATCAATCATCCATCCATAAGCAAGATTATTAGATATATATAATTCCTAATTAATTTAATTAATCTCCAATTAAATTAATCACCAACTTTAATCACTTAGATTACCTTTAAATCCTGCTTTCTTAACATTAATTAATTATAAATAGATTAATATCCATCTTAATTAATCATCCTTAATTAATTATTCTTTAATTACATTAAGTAACTTATCGTTAATTACCACATAGATTAATTAGCCTTAACCACTCACATTTATTAACCTTTAAGTATTTATATTAAATAATCATTCTTTAATAAATTTCATTAAGTAATCATCCTTATACTTAATTACTCAAGTTAACAAATTAAATTTCAAAACCTTTGTCTCTATAATTTATACTGCAAATTGTTATGAAATCTTGAATTCACATTACTTTGAAAAAAGTTGTTTACAATTTCTTTAATGCTTATAAACTTGGTTAATAATCTATATTGGAGACTTACTTTTCTTTTTTAAGCTTTTGAAACTTATGGTATCAGATAGTGAAAGGGTGGAAAATAATTCCAACTCATTAAATCAATTCATATCTATATTCAACCTCAAATAAGTTTTTAATATTTAAGAAAATTGGTTTAGACCATTTCTTTGACCATCATGTTTGTTATAAGCCTGGGAAGACTAAATTCTTAGGGATTTCTTTTACCTTACACCATGTTTTTTAAAACTAAATTTTAATTTAAAATCTTATTCATATAATCACCTAAATGGGCCAAAGCCCAAACCTTCTACCCAACCCGTTCCCTTCCTTCTTCGTTTCCAGTACCCAAATATTCCATTCCTCCCATCACTTCAACGAAAGCCACAACACATCTCGCCGTCGATCAACTCTGACGAGATTTCCGTCGTAAAGTCCGACTCGATCATAGGCCATTCATGACCCTGATCGAAACTACTTCCTCTTCTCTTTCCTCAATTCCTCCGTCATGGGTCCTTCGTACACGTCGCGCACGTGCACAACCACACCGACACCTGTACCATCACCGTGATGCTCCAGAAAACTCCACTCGTTCCCAGACCTTCAACACCACCTCGCCGGAGTCCATCACACCACGAAAACCAAATATGACCTTGAACAAGAGCACTGAACCAACCTATACCATACTCCACCGAACTGCTACCACCCCACCGTATTGCGCCACTCATCACCACTTCCAATAGGACCTCCCTGTGTCACGCTACCCTCCTGCCGAGGGCGCCGCCGCCCGGTACTCCCTATTTTTCCCAAATCACTAGCGTCTCGACCCCTGCCGATCCCCTTCCTAAAACCCTAAAATCGAACGCCCCACTTAATCCAAGCCTTTATTCAAAAATCAGCCATCGTCGAACTTTCCCCCTCAATCATGCGCGTCTTCCAGTGCCGTCATTCCACCGTCTCGGCCACCCATGGTCGGGAAATTTATTTTTCTCTGTAAAATGACAAATCTGAAAATTCTCTCTTCCTAGCTTACTAAAAATTTCCAAACATCCACTAAAATTCATGTCTTCCCTCAAAGATTACGATCGTATAAGTGAATTGATATTTCATATATGCTGAAAATTGACCATATATATTCCTACTGTAAACTCCATATTCTCTCAAAAAATTAAATAAAGAGGTCTACAATTATTTTTAACTTAAACTATATACAAAAATAAACACTTTCCTAGTTCATAACATCAGCAAATTCAAATTAGGTTTTGAGATATAGATTTTTGAAATTTGGGATAGTTCAAATGTTACTGTTAACGGAGCAGCAAGTCACACTAATCCTAACTTTGAGATTGAATTTCCTCACAAACAGGCATATAATATTTCCATCCATATATACCAAATAACCAATTATTCATTCATGCAAAGCAATTCCACAACATCACTACTAATATTCATCACATTCATGAAAGTTTAGGGCAGATTCATCTTTAAAAGGAGTAGTTTACTCACATGATTTGCTGAAAACTGAGACCAATTTGCCTTTTTTTCTGTTGATCTGTTTAGTTTTCAGATTTTATGAAAAGGAAGTATTGAAGAAGAAAAAAATACGGCCTAGTTTTTTTTCTTTCAATACATATATTTTTATATATTTTAATTTAAAGAGATAATGCCACTTGTATTATTTTATGTTAACATTTGTAATTTATGCTGTTACTTATCCTACAAGTGTCATAAACATACATTTTTTTACATATGTCCTATGTTTATATATATTATGATTTAAATATTTTTCATTTCATAAATTACTTAGTTTTATATCTACGTATGTTTACATTACATATGCGTTATGTATTTTTACATATATATTAACTATATCTATTTCCAAGAAAAGTATTTTTAAATCTTTAATTAAATTTCACCTTACATATTTACAAACCAATCTTACATATATATAAATGTGTGTAAAATATTCAAAGATTTATTTAAAGTTGAATTCTATATTTTTAACACTAAAATAAGTATATATATATATATATATATATATTTATTACTTTCAAAACATAACTTTCAATAATATATATATATATATATATATATATGTATATGCCCATATTAGAAAACTATTCTTATTTGCTTAGAAAAGATCAATTTTGCCAAATAAATGATCATATCAGGAGATTAATAAATTAATATTGCCAAATTAATTTATTATATAAATATGTTTACTATGATTATATATTCACAAAGGATTTGTATATGTACTTAATATTTCAATATTATAGAGTTTACATACATTTATTTATATATTTAATAATTTACTATAAGATTCATCATTTTAATTCATATCTTATTATAATTTCAAATCCACTTACATACATCCAGACACCTTTAATTATCAAATTTATTTGTTTGATCCAAATAAAATCAGTATCCCAATAGTTTACAATCAGTTAATTATCCAATTAATAGCTGTTCAAAAATCCGGGTTATCACATTCCTTCCCCTTTGAATCTTTTCGTCCTCGAATAAGAACAAAGCTAGATTTATTGAAATGCTTAAAATTAGATAAATTATTCTTTTACATTTTTAAACTATAAGCTCCTTTTTTTATTAAGAATTTTTTAAATACTTTTAAAATCTACATAGTATTACAAAAAAAATAGTTTTATAAAAATACTTTTTATAACTTGATGTCTCATCATACGTTGATCAAGCGTAAGACTGAAAATCTATAAGTACTTAGCAGACTCATTTTCAACACCCAATGAAAAGTTTTTTGAAAACATTTTCGAAAACTTTACGAAAATATAGAAAATATTTTTGAAATAGAGGATATATCTTTGGTGCGAATGCTTTGGAAATCATCACCCCTATCCATGGTCGCAGTTAACCCGATGGTTACGTTGCAATCCCGGCAAAATCCGTAGATAACTATAGGCCTCCGCACCCCTCGATTACGCCATGGAACCCGCTACAGATCATAGCTACAATCGGGTTTACGTTGCTATCACGGTAAAAACCCATATAAATGTAGGCATCAACGCTCTCGAATTTCGCTGCCAAAAGAATGAAACATCTCCACTCGACCATAAATCGTAGTCTACCGATGTTACGTTGTCTTCCCGGCAAAATCAAACGTAGACCGTTGACACTCACCTCCATACGATTTCCCCTATGGTCCACAGTATATCACAGCGACATCGAGTTACATTGTCGTCACAGCATAACCCAAATGCCTCTGCAGGCATCAGTGCCCTCGACTTTCGCTACCCAGTAATCCTCAGGAACATCAATTTGTCCGGACTTCCTCACAGGATCAACTTTAGAACCCCCCTTAGGGCTCAAGGCAGTACCAACCTATGGTACTCCTAAGAAGTTCATTTCAAGGGAGCGCCTTTTTCTCTAGAGCCATTATCAAAACACTTTATACTATATACATGTAGTATCTTTCAAATCATACACCTAGTATGAATCTCATATAAATCTCCTTTCTCAAAATCGATTATCCTAAAATCGATAATTCTCAAACTAGGCTTTCCAAATTTCCAAAATTGATTTTTCCCAAAAATCAAAAGCCTTTCCAAATCCTAAGGTTCCAAAGCCTTTTCTCAAAATCATTCTCATAAATTTATATATATATATATATATAACCTTGAAAAAATTTTGAATCACTTCATACTTGTATGAATTCCCTTTTTATACTTCAAATACTTTCAAAAAAAATCCTTTTTCTTCTGGATACAGATTCAACAAGGGAATTTTACCAAATATATAACTTTATTTACTGCCAATCAAATATTCAAATTTGATTACTCTATAAAGTTACTTACCATATTACTTACTTCCATAAAGTAAATTTCTACCGTAGAAATATCCAATTTCTACTTTATTTCATCATATATTTCACAAAATATACCTTTCATTTCAAAAACCATTTTACATTTCTTATCCGCAAAATTTTCAATATCAATTTCATTCAAACCCGTACAATGTACACATATCTTTCGTACGCTATATTAATCTGATCGCTCACTCGATCACGCAATTTTACTTTCGAACTAGTATCGTCCACCGACTTCCTAGTGCGGACTCAGATCTGGTTTCTTGATCAGAAACCGTCATTCTCCTTGAATAGTCACAAATATGATAGATTTCAGAACTAATCAAAAATCCATATCTAGGGTTCGCCGTGGAAAATCGAGTGAAAAATCCCAATTTGGATCCGTATACTATCTCAAAATTCTATGCTCGAATCTGGATCAAATCACTATGCAAATAGAATAATATACGCACATCCTACGTATTTATCTCCATTGATTATTAACCAAATCAATTTCCTTTTCCATTCAAATTCACTTTAATTCTATCCACTTAATTCACAATTGCTTCAATCCCATTTGGATTATCACTTTAATTCTTATCTCAATTAGTATTTAATTATAAACAGTTTGCACTCTGACCAACTTTAAATTTGGAAAATAGCTTGAAATTTTTTAAAATAAATAAGTAGTAAAAAATAGTTATTAGTTGTAAAATAGCTGTAAAACAGTTAGGTAATTGTAAAATAGTTATAAAATAGTCAAATGGTTATAAAATAGTTAGATAATTGCAAAATAGTTTAAAGTAGTAATTAGTTATAAGTAGTTGAAAAATAGTAATTAGTTTATAAAACAGTTGGAAAATAGTTAAATAGTTCCAAAAATAATTGTAAATAAGTATAAAAAGTTTGGCTTTAAAAGAAAGGTTGTATATAGTAAATAGCTTGGAAGATTATATTTAAGAAAGTTTATACTAAAATAATTTATTTTGAAAATAGTCTAGAGCCAAACTATTCAATTCCCAATCTCCATTCCCATCAATTCAATTTAAATTTCCACTTCCTCTTAACATTGATTCAATTCCAAATCAATTTAAACAACTTCAATTCCCACTCTAAATTTAACTTTATTCAACCTCGATTTCAATCTCAATTTACTCAAATTAAATTTCAAATTGAACCAAATTTCCGTTCAATTCATTTCAACTCCAGTTTGAATTAATCCCAATTCAAGTTGAATTAACCTTAATTCTTTCAAAATTCAAATCAAATTCCATTTTGAATTTAAAACTATTCAACTTTAATCATAAATCCAAATTATTTAAATAAAATTTCAATTTGAACTAATTCAAATTCGATCTCACTTTAAATCATCTCGAATTATATAAATTCGAGTTAAATTTTCAAATGTTGGTTTAACCTCTTAAACCAAATTAACCTTAATTTTTAAAGTCTTTGAACAATTTAATTCTTAGTCCAAATTTCAAAATTCCATTTTAAATTGCCTTTACTTCCACATAAACTTATTTCTAGATTCAAATAATAATTCACATCCTTTTTAAACAATTTAATCTTTGAAATCCAATTTACTACCCAATTTCAACTTGAAACCAATTCTTAACAATTTTAGGTTGCAAGTTCAAATAACTTCCAAAACTGAAGTTCAAAGTGATTCACTTTCCATCTTAATTTCTCAAAATCAAATTTATTTAAATAATTACAAATTTAAGATTCATTTCCATTTATATCTGCAATGGATGTATATCATTTCAATCCATTTCTTAATTCATTTTAATAGCTCAATTCACAGTCCATAAATTATTGATAATAACTGGATGATATTAAGATAAATGAACATCCATTTTATTTAAAACATCTACCAATAGCATCCATTGCTAGTTTCCAGAACTCAAACCCTCTTTGAGATCTCACATAACTCCCTTCCAAATCAACCCATTTAACTTCCCTAAGTTAAATTCTAATTTCATCTTGAAATTTCAAATTCAGGTTGTTCATTCCAAACTTATTTAACTTCTTCTAAGTTAAATCCAATTTAATCCCATTAACCTTACTCAATTTGAATTCCTACTTCAAATTTCAAATTTCTATCAATATTCTTTCTTACTTAAAGGTTCAAAACTTATATTATTTCAAATTTTTACATCACACTTCAGGGAAAATCAATACTCATCACTTAAGAGTTTTTTTCCAAATCGTCTTTGATATTATGTATATCCACACATATACACGTATTTATTCCTTAGCCTATCAGGTCATATTTTAAATTTTAAACCACCCTTGGTTTTTAATTCAAAACTAATTTCCTTAAATTTTACAAACAACTCTTATTTTAAAATAAGATCGCATTCAAAAATATTCTGAATAATATCATCTATCATTTCTTTTAACATTTTGGAAACAATTCCAAATTCTTTTCTGGATTTAAAATTTCACAATTTAAATCTGTTCTAATTCACAAGTTATACTCGTCTAAGTTTACTTCCTTAACACATTTCATTTTACTTTATCAATGTTTACTAGTAACAAACATCTCATTATTAGACACAGTAACCATTCCATTTTCTGGTTTGAAACCATTTCTAGTTTATCTTATTTAATCCTTATTTGGATATGTATATATATTCCTTAAATTCTTATTCAATTTCAAGAACCGATAACCCATTATATATATATATATATATCATTGGAAAATTTTGCTTATATAAAAATCATTCAATTTTAAAACCAATTTTAAAATCTTTATATACGAAAATAACAAGTACGCTCTCATATATATATATATATACACACACACACACACTCAACTCATTCTAGGGTACCACCGACCCTATCCTTAATGAGTAAATCCACCAGAGCCAAGGTTCTCACTTAACCTTCTGCTCTGATACCAACTGTAACGACCCAAAATTTTAGATCTTGAAAATTCCAGATAGTTAGGAAAAAGAAGAAAAGAGGTAGAAGAAGAAACAGAAATGAAACACAGAATCTCACATTCGCATCGGATCAAATATAGTATCAAATAATAACAGTTATACAAAGGAAAAACTGTATTTGTAAATTTACATTTTATACGTCAGAGTTACAACCATTACACGACAGACAGTTAAAATTAACTTGTTTTAGAGATACAACAATATATCACAGCAGAAACACTTCATACGTTCCTGCCATCCAGCTTGCCTCCTGAGATCCATAACGTTCTTACCTCAAAATCTGTAATACTCGATCTGACCCGAGCATTACATCAAAGTAACATCCGAGTCAGGCTAGAAACCAACGTGAGTAAAACCATATAATATGAAATACCAAGCTATATAACTGAAATGAATTACCAGGGTAACTCGTACTTTTCTACGAGTTCCAATCTTACTTATGTCAACCATTTATCTCAAAACAATATCCAAGAATTATTATCCAGTTTAAATATCCATGATACTTAACTTATTTCATTCCAGAGTGTTTTCTTCTGAACTCAAATTTATAAAGAATTGAAGTAGTTTTGGGTATTTACTGATACCCGACCCAATCTCTTCGAATTCAATGTCATTTCTAATCAAAGTTGTTAAGTTTAAAACAATACAAATCATATACAAGATATCATACAACAATCCAATTCAGATTGGTAACCCACATTGTCACAGTTCGACCCATTCATATCACAGCACATCTCAATCGCTCCTCGGTGAAATCAACAATCCAATTCATCCAATATCAATCATCCATCCATAAGCAAAATTATTAGATATATATAATTCCTAATTAATTTAATTAATATCCAATTAATTTCACCAACTTTAATCACTTAGATTACCTTTAAATCCTACTTTCTTAACATTAATTAATTATAAATAGATTAATATTGTAACATCCTGCCTTTTTGTATGCTTTAAATCGATGATAAACCACACACGTCAGACTTAAACCATACAGAAGGGCGGATTGTTATTGGGGTGAATAAGAAAAGCAGAGAAAAAAACAAAAAAGGAATCTCATAGCAGAATGACAAAATATAATAATCAAATAACGGTTTATGAAGCTGTTTTACAAATCATTTGATTATACTTATACAACACATATTAGTGTTACACATACCAAAGAATAATGAATAATGCAGCGGAACAGTATGAATGCAGTGGAATAATATAATAAATAATAGTAATACAATCTTCGTCTTCGTCCTCTATGAATAAAGTCATCAAATTCTGAAATGCTCAGGCTGACCCGAGCGAATTGAAAAGACAAAACATTCGAGTCAGAACTAAAAGATCTTATGTAAGTTAAATTAACGGTAAATAATATGAGTGGAATAGCGGCAGAGATGTTTACAGGATTTTACATCTCCTATCCAGTGTCAAACGTGAGTGCAGTAACTTAAGAGATGTTCGGGATTCATATCTCCTAAGGACCCGTTAAACTATTTACTATGCAGTAATATACGCTATTATAATAATGTCTATTAGTAAAATAAACTTACTTTTTAATAGCGTTAAGGGGTTACCCATATAGCCCTTACCACATAAAAGTCCCAGTAGTCCATCCAGTATTAGCGTGTCTCTAGATTGGGAGACTACCCTAGATACTCTACAAGCTATGGAAGAAATCCAAAATCGTACAAGGTGCGCTAAGGTAGGTGACATGGCACACAAGGCAATGCTAGGGTAGATACACCAATTACTATCCGGACTGATGGTGACGCATAGCGCGCAGCTACCGCCCACCTCGAGCCACACCCCCAAAATCAAAAATCAAAACTGGCCACCGAATCAATCTCAAAGTCAGAATATAACGGAATGGTATCGAAGGAGTGTGTCTGAGGAGCTACCTCACTGGCCCAGAATCACTCCTGTTTTAGCCACCTTATGTTAACTCATGGGAGTCGGGTCCACGTATATACCTCAAAGGAACACCGTCGCTATCCTACTTGGAATCTCCACCACGTACATGGTTGTTAAAGTGGTTTTCGGAGTTGGCAGAGAATATGACAACTTCCGATCCCGGTCTCTTTAACAACCAAACGTTATTATAACACCGCGGTCATTTCAAAATAATTTATACTTTAAAACCAGAATATAATTTCCATATCAAAACCATATAAATCGATATCATTTCCATTTCAAAAACCAAATCAATATGATATCATTTTATTTAAAATCCAAACCAATGTAATATCATTTTTATTTCAAATATATCCTTTTCCGAAAACATAGCACTTCCAATGTTATAACACTTTGAAATCAAACACTTGAAATATAACACCTTCAAATCATAGTACTTTGAACTTCATAACTTTGAAACATAACTTCCACCACTTAAATGGTTTAAATATTAAAATATTTTATATAATAAAATAGCTTCTTAAATTTCACAAATCAATTCCAAAACAACTCGAATTTCTAGATTTTAATTTAATAAAATCCCAAATCATAAATTTCAATTCAATTCAGTTTCCAAATAAACTATTCCTAATTTTATTGATTTCAAAAACAGATTTGATCCACAAAATAAACCATTTCAAATTCAGTATATTTCCAACGTTAAGCATTCAACAATTTCAAAACTAAGTTTGATAATTTCGTATATATATCAATTCAATTTTCTACTATTTAGTCTCGAAACATTTACTTGATAAATCCATTATCATTTGAATAAAACACAAATTACAAATAACTAATTATTTCCTTCAATTTATTCACACTTGGAACATTCATTTAATTCACCTTAAACGAAAATCAAGTTATAAAAATCATACCTTCTAAAATATCAAATTTAATACATTTCATATCAAACTTATTTGAGTTTAATTCTTAACTAAATTCAATTTCAAATTTATCTGCCAACCTTAATTTATTTAAATCATTATACGCTCTATATTAAAATATAATTTAAATACTTACCCATATTATATTTTTATAAAATCAAACTCTGTTATTAAACTATTTCTATTAAACAAATTTGTACATACCTTAAATTCAAGAATTTAACCCTATATGTATAATATTTATACAATATCAAAAATAAATATTTTTAAACCGTATATTTCTTTCCAAAACCTTAGAAATCATTTCCAAAATATTTATATATATATATATATAGACCGACGGATATAATTTTCTATCCTATGGTCAAGTGATACAGATATCTATCATTTCAACCCGTAATTTAAAGTATAAATTTGGTTATATATCATTTCAAACCTCAATCCCGAATGAAATAAAATCCATAACAACTTGCAGTTTATAAAATTTTAAAATACAACATCCACTCATCCAATAATAATCATCAAACATTTATCACAATCATCATCCAATTCAATTAATAACATCAATATAGAACAGATAATAAATAACAGGTATTTACTGGCAGTTTATATTCAAAATTAAATTAAATAACAATTTAAATGGCTGTTTATATGCAAAAATAAATTAAATAACAATTTATCCAAACAAATTCAAATAAACTGAGATGATGATTCAAAATATGCCAAACAGTCATAAATAAATTTCTAATCACATCCTAAATCAATTTGTTAAACATAAGAAATTTTAGAAGTTGTGAGTGGATTAAAACACTAACCTTTTGAATTTAAATTGAATTTAAATCCAGTTTAAACCAAAAATTTGAACAGTCTTAGAATTCGTCCAAACTAGAGTCAAAATGTCCGGAATTTCGATACGATCCTGGCAAAACAAACCACGCATGAATCGGACCTCGTACGTAAAAGATATGACGATTAGAACATTTGAAATCAAAATTAAAATTAGAAAAAAGTAAAATAAAATAAAACTACACACTTACACTTCAGCTCCACTACACGCCCTATACAATCACGTTCAAAAACCCTAATCGTTCATTCAAACAAGAAGGAGTCGTCGCCCCTCCTTACCGCTGCCTGAGAGGTCGTTGACATGATCAGAATACGTCGTCGAACTGCATGCCTCCGGCCGCCCTCGTGGCCATGTTTCTGCCCCCTTCGATGGTGCCACGCGGCACAGCCACTGCCGGGGTTCTTTGCTGAATCGAGGTGAATTTGGTCATCTCTGACACGAACGAATAGATGATCTAAGACATGCTCGTCACTAGCTTCGCAATGGCACCATCCGATCAACAAACGATTGACGATCCATCGTTGGATCGTCAAAAATCCAACATGAATGGTCACTGTTTATTTTCAATTTTTGGAAAAATGGTGATTCAAATTGAAAAACAAATTACAGATCTGAGATGCGCTTGTCAAGAGCTTCAAATCGATATATAATTCGATATAGTTTGTGGAGATTTAATTTTTGATTTGATTTTGAATTGCAACTGGATTTGGAATTGAGAAATTCTTTGTCTGCCATTGAGGAGGAGAGACAGCCGAATTGTACATATAGAAATGAGAAGTAGAAAGGCTGCTAGGGTTTATAACTGGATATATATAGGCAGAACAAAATAGAACAGATGGACTCGACCGAATTTGGGTTTTGTACGATAATTGACCCGAAAAGCCCATTTCGATTCCGGAACGAATATAGGTCAACCCATATACCAAAATAGATGTTTTTAAATATTTTAAAATCGATGGAATAGGTTTCAAGTCCAAATTCCATTGTATGAAGAAGTTATGCAAAAATTCACTTTATTTCAAATTGATATCGATTGATTTCAATTAATTGATTTCTAGGCGTTTCGAGCCCGTACGATCAAACGAAATGCCCGATCGTTACGAAACTTGAAATTCTATAATAGTTCACCGTTATGGATCCGATGAAACTAGTTTCGTCAAAATCCGAGTCAGTGGCCATAATGGCTATTTTCCAGTTATTAAATTAAATTAATAATTGATTAATTAAATCAACTTTTCAGTTTAAATTTAATTATTTACCATTCCTATCATTTTTTATTTCTTAATCATTTACAATAGCTTAAACAATTTTAGATGTCAATTTAGAGTTGATTAATTTATCAATTCTAGTGTTAATCTCAATTTCATTAAATTCAAAAAGTATAAATTTAATTTCCAGCAATTCCATTTAATTGACTTTTCATTCTATTATTCAATCCATTAATGTCAAATGGATGAAATTAACGTTGAATTCATGATCTATTACATTAATCTTCTCAAATTTCGTCTTAATTTCAATTAACGTAATATTTAGATATTTAATTTCATTTAATTGCAATTAATCCAATTATTATAGTTCAGATTCCTATAAAGATAAATCTTTATTTCCATTCTTTCAATTCAACAAATTTGCCTATTATGATACATTACCGTTATTTTATATATTACCTTAATTAACATCAACATAATAGTTTATTTAGATTTATTACAATTGATTCCAATTCAATTGAATGGATTAAAAATATATAGGTAACTTATAATAATTGTTGCCACTAACTCTTAATCATATTTATGTAAGTTATCATTTCCAAACAATTACTTGATTTTATTCAAATACTATTTATTATTATTAATTCATTAATTAATTCAATATTTATGTTTGTTTTCTTATATTAAATTCATTACCAAGTATACATTTACCTTATTTCAACTAATTGGAATTCCATTCAAGTTGTAAATGATTAACTATAAATAACATTGTTGCTTTTCACTTTTGTTATTATTTCGTTAAATAAATTACAATTTTTTTATATCTTCCAATATTTATTCACAATTTATAATTAAATTAGCATTTTTAATTTTCGAAAATTATGAGTTGTTACATTCTTCCCCACTCAAAACTTTTCGTCTCTGAAAAGGAAGAATTAAGTAAACAATACATCTTATTCAAGTATCTTAACTTTGTAAACAAATAAATTTACAAAATTAATTTATTTAAATGAAATATAAAAATTTATAAGCTTAAATTCTTTTATATTCAAGTAACAAAAATTTTAGAAGATATTTCATAAAATTTTCTAAGTCTATATTTCACGAAATTTTTTAGCAGAGTCTCCTCTGTACGGAGAGGCCCAGGAGAAAATATAACATAAAAAATAACAATATATATCACAATATCTAAAAATAATACATCCCAACAACGGGAAAAATAATATAATAGCACTATAAAGTCGTAATTCGAAAACGTACCTATTTGTCGGGCAATTAACACTTAATTATGAAACCAAATGCAGTAGCAATTGCTTCCATAACCTGAATTTCACTTATATAATCTAAAACGATTAATAATTATATAAAATGAAATATTTAAAGTTGTTTTAACCACTAATAAACAAATCAATATAAACAATAATCACTTGCAACAAAACATACCACCATCACATAAAATCTACATAAATTAATTATCCATTCATATCAACAAACCAAATAGTTGTTCAAGTTCAAAAACTTTAAATTGTACAGAATGAAAAATAAACTACTAAGTGCACCCTATTACTCAACGGTCTTAGATGAAACTAGATAGATTATTCATTCATCCATACAATTTTAAAGTATCCTTGCCTAACCAACTATTAATCAAACAAACAACAATTTCAAACAATATATCAGGTTCATTCTTATTAATTTCATTTCATAATATTTGTTGCTTAATTTCTTTTCTTTCATATAATGATTTATCTTTTAATTTACATTTATCTCTTGCAAATTTTCATTTATCCATAGTATTAACATTTCCTAAGTTCAAAATCTTTTACTTACAATATTCATCTTTCTACTTATTTTTATTATAAATAACTTCAACATTTACTTAAGTTTATTATCATTTATTTATAATACTTACATTTCTATTAAATCAGTAGCATTTCAATCATAACTTAAGTTTATAACCATTATAACATCAAATCATTATTTATAAAAGTAATTCATTGAACCTTTCTATTACATAAGTCTTACTTGTAAATTTTCCATTACATTTTCTTATTAGACATTTCAACTTTTAAATCTTTTGGTTAGTTATATATATGCTTTTAAGTAGGCAATTTGTGATGACCCGATATTTCGTACCATTCAAATTGACAATAATCCACACATGTCAGACTTCAATGATGCAAAATAACAGATTGTAAATAACTTTGGAGCAAATGAAATCAAATACACAGAATCATAGACATAGAACAATCAGAATAACTCGCAGCGGAATATAAAATACCATAGTCTACTATAACAAAGTCTCAAAACAAATACATAATATCAATCTGAAAACAACATAATAGAAATCCCAAATACATAGAAGTTCACTAATACATGAGACAAACTAGAATAGCTGAAATTGAAATAGATATATAAATACAGATAGGAAGAATCTCCAGCAAAGACTAGCTCCAGAAAGAGAATCCAAAGCTGTGAATACTCAGGCTGACCCGAGCGTAAAGCAAAACACAAAACACTCGAGTCAGGACATATATACTTATATAATGTAAACCAGCTCAAGTGAACTGTAATAAAGATACAAGTAACTTAAAGGATGTCTCGGACTACCCATCCTCTAAGGATCCGCTAAACTATTTACTACATAGTAATATTGCGTTATTATAATAATGTCTACAGTAAAATAAACTTAATTTAAAATGGCGTTAAGGAGTGATACAGTATTCCCCTTAACACATAATAGTCCCGGTAGTCCATTCAGTATCAGCGTATCTCCAGATCGGAAGACTACCCTAAATACTCCATGGGCTACGGGAGAAAACCAAACTCATAGTAAAGGCTACGCATGGTAGGTGACACGGCACACAAGGCAATGCCAGGGTAGATATACCAATTACACACACGGGCTGGCGGTAACGTAGCAGCCACTATGCCCACCCCGAACAACACTCCAAAAAAATCAAGGGGTGCACCCAACCAATCACAATAGTAATAGAATGGTATCGAAGAAGTGTGTCCGACCAGAGGAGCTACCCCTTTTGGCCCGAGATCACTCCTGTTTTAGCCACCTTAAGCCAACTCACGGGAGTCCGGTCCACGTAATGTACCTCAAGAACGTCGCCACCATCCTACTTCATTCTGGAATCTCCACTGCGTACACAGTTGTTAAAGTGGTTTTCGGTATCGATAGAGAGTATGTCCATATCCGATCCCGGTCTCTTTAACAACTAATCCTTATTATAACCCGTGGTTATAATTTATAAATGGTACTTATATTTCACAAATCAAATATCATTTCAACAATTTAATATCATTTCAAATCCATTCCAAAATATCAAAATACCATATCCTTTCAAAACCATATTCATTTTATACAAAATACCATTTCAACTCACATTTAAAAATAGTTTATATTTCAAATCGAATTACTTCATTTAAATCATTAAAATGAAGTTATTATATTTAATAATTAAATATAAAATTCCCAAAATTTTAATCTTTCAAACTTCATTTATTCATTTAAGTTTTATCGAAACAGTGAAAATTCAACTTTCGCGGCATTTAGAAAATGCTACGGAAAGTCATGTTTAAAACAGTTCAATTAACAAATGACAGCATTTAAAAAAATGCTGTAATAGGGTTAGTTCAAATAAAACTTTAGTTAAATTTAGCAACTACAGCACTTACAAAGTGCTATAATAGCCCTTAATTCAATTTAGCCATTTAGTTCATTTTCATCAACTACAGCATTTACAAATGCTGTAATATCCTTTACATTCGAAATAATAGCATTTCAAAATGCTGTTAATTAAATTCCAAATATTCGATATAATTTCACAAACAATTAAATTTTTATCCAAACCATTTTTAACTTATAAAATCATATATTTTCACTTTTAAAACAATCATTTAATTACCCTTGTATTTATGATTTTATAAAGTTAAATTTTCATTCAAAATCAAAATTAAATAATAATTTACTTTTTAAATTCAAGCATTAAATTTTCAATTCTTTATATTTAAATTTTTAACTTAACACTTAAGTTTAAACTTTCAAATATAACTTATTTTCATTTTATTTACTTAACTTAAAATTCACTTTTAAACAAAATTCACAAATTTCCAATTTAAGTTATATTTCAAAATTCAACTTAAATATTCATTTATTTAACATATAACTTATTCAAAAATCATTGGTACTTTATAAAAATCATTTTAAGTTCATTTTAATTCAAAATATCATAAATTTACGTTTTAAAAATACTTTTAAAAATTTCAGAAAAATATATATTAACCACGGGTCTTTATAAAATTTTCTACCCTAGGTAAAGTGATACGGATATATATCATTTCAATCCGTAATTTACAAAGAAAACCTGGGTTTTATCATTTCAAACCCGCAGTCCCAAGTAAAATGAAATAATTAAAAATCGTGCAGGCCTATCATTTCAGCCCATAATGATTTTTCCCTATTCTAAAGTCCGTTCGGGTATGTATCATTTCAACCCATAGTGATTCTAATCTACAGGGAACTTGCAGTGTGATAAACTGATACAAATAAACAGAATAGCATAATATACAGTAACATATGATATAACAGGTGTATAAGCATGTGTGAACATCATATGATCATAGCATAAGCAGTTACGACATGGTGATATGTTTTACAGATTCAATTTCGATCAGTTTACTAGTTATATCAGTATAGGTTGTCTGGTAAGAATTACTCACCTCAACAAGCCGGAGAG
Organism: Allium cepa; assembly: GCA_030765085.1. Taxonomy (NCBI): domain Eukaryota; kingdom Viridiplantae; phylum Streptophyta; class Magnoliopsida; order Asparagales; family Amaryllidaceae; genus Allium; species Allium cepa. Next base: position 1,053,896,411 of record CM060941.1, read on the forward strand.
GACAACCAAATACACAAAATAGGGATCCATAAAGGCGTGAAAACACGATTATGATTTGAGTGTGGGAGAGCCAAAGCTGATTGCCTTGTCACATAGTAAACAAAACAAAGTATACAACATAAATTTCAAACCAAAATATTATTAAACAATGCTAAAAATATATGCACAACACATAGCCAAAATTTTTGCACTTGCATTCAACAACCGTATGCTCAGCCATAGGTTGGACGTGCACTACCAAGATATGGATTTGGATCAGGTTTAGGTTCATATAGGTCGGCCATACATAGATATGAAGGAGTAGAAGTGATGTGTGCATGTGCACATAAATACAAGGCAACCAAATGGATTTCCATTGCAACAATGGTTCGGCCACAAGCATGAATGAGCACGACCAGGTCTGGTAGTGGATTAGAGGTGATGTGGCAGGGGTCTCAGATTCAGGTATGGCAGGTGGTGATGATGCAAGGGTCGGCCAAGGTGGTGTGTGAGGTGGTGGAGCAATTTGGTGGCTCGGCTATGATGTATAGGTAGTGTTTGCTTAAATTTTTGGTGGATCTTCAACAAAGATGGCCACGATCATGGATGGACAATGGGCTGGTGGGGATGGCAGCCGGTTGTGGTGGTGGTGGAGACGGCTATGGTGATGGAGGAGGAAGGCCGAAGTACATGAAGTTGAAGCAAGTGCAAAATCAAAACAAAACAAGTAAGAAAAAGTGCAAAAAGAATGAAAATTTACCAAACTTTTCTTCTCAGGAGATGGCCAAAATTTTTTTTTAGGGTTTGAGAAATTTTTTACGTGAGAAAAAATGAAGTGAAGTCGGTTGAAGGATAGGTGATAAGGTCAGCAAATGAAATGATGTGTTGTTTGGTGTGAAAAGGAAATTTTGAATATGAAAATGCATGCATATTAAAGGTCAAAAACCCTTCATATTTCTTAATTTTTTTTGCATATTTAAATACACGTAAAAATGGATATAAATAAAAATAAAAACAAAAAAATAATGAATAAATAAAAATAAATAAATGCATTTTATACAAATATAATTAAATTTAGAAAAATAGCTAAAAATAGAAAGTAGGCTTTAAAAATTGAAAATAAATACAACAAACTTTGGAAAAAATTTATCATCACTTTAAAAATATTTAAAAATGAAATTTTGCGATAAAAACAAATTCAAAATAATTTCAAAATAAAAAAGTCAAATTTAAAATTATATTCAAAAATTTAGGGTTGTTACACTCTCCCCCACTCAAATCTTTTCATCGTCGAAAAGAACGGGCAAAGAAAATAAAGAAAAACAAGATAGAAAAACAAAATAGTACCTTAAACGAACAATTCCGGATTCGAAGCATGAATGCTCTCTTCCGTCTCCTAGGTACAATCTCGATCGTCAATAGTCCACTGTACTTTGACCAGATTAATAGATTTCCTTCTGAACTACTTCGTACCTATGTCTACAATACGAAGTGGCTTCCTCTTGATAGTTAGATTAGGCTCAATATCTAAACTATCAAGAGCATAAGGCTGGAGAGTAAGAGATGGATCGTGAAGATATCAGCGAAGATGCGAGACATGGAATACATCATGCACTACAGAAAGCTTCTTGGAAAAATCCAGACGATAAGCCAAAGAACCAACTCTTCCCACAATGCGGAAAGGACCAATGAACCTAGGAGAAAGCTTCCCTCTACGACCAAAGCGAATGACATTCCTCAAGGGAGAAACCTTAAGGAACACCTGATCACCAACAGCAAATTCCAAAATCCTCCTACGCCTATCAGCATGCTTCCTTTTCCTATCCTGAGCAGCTCTCAACCTCTTCTTAATCTCCTCAACTCTCTTAGAAGTTTTCAAAATTACATCAGGACCAAGAACCAAATGATTACCGGATTCAATCCAGCAAGATGGAGATCCACAAGGTCGTCCGTATAGAGCAGCAAATGGAGACATTTTGAGACTGGCCTGAATGTAAAGATGAATGAGATAGATAAAAAGATTAAAAAAATATGATGGAAACAGAAGGTTAGATTATACTTGATAGCTACTATTGCAGGTGAATTCGACAAGATGGAGATGATCTTCCCAAGATCCTCCATAATCAAGCACACAAGCGCGAAGAAGATCCTCGAGAATCTAATTCACTCTTTCCGTTTGACCGTCGGTCTGTGGATGGTAAGCAGTGCTCGGATTCAGATGAGTATCCAGAGATTCTTGAAAAGCTTTCCAAAACTGACTGGTAAAGATAGGGTCACGATCACAAACAGTACTGAGAGGAACACCATGGTGACGAACGATCTCTCTCATGTAGATCTCATAAAAGCTAGAAGCAGAACGAGTAGACTTGACCGGAATGAAATGAGCGGACTTGGTCAGTCTATCAACAATAACCCAGATACTCTCATTACCCCTTCGATTCCTCGATAAACTATCGATGAAATCCATGGAAACCTGTTCCCACTTCCAATTGGGATCTCAAGAGGCTGCAACAAACTAGGGGTCTTCTGGTGATCGGCTTTGACTTGCTGACAAGTCGCACACCGACTAACAAAGATAGACATATCCCTCTTTATTCCTCTCCACCAATAAAGCCTCGTCATATCCTGATACATCTTTGACACACTAGGTTGAATAGAAAGTCTGGATCGATAATTCTCCTGAAGCAACTCTTGCCTCAAACCATCAACATTCGGGACACAAATCCTGCCATTAATCCTCAAAATCCCTCTATCATCGATCTGAGCTCCACTACCACTACTACTACCAAGCCTACTATGAACACTCTCCTTCATCAATCTAAGCATCTCATCCTGCTTAGCCATGATACGATCCAGAAGAGGAGAAGAAGAAACAACAAACTGACACAACAAAGCCTTCTTCTGACTCAGAGCATCGGCCACAACATTAGCTTTATCGGGAGTATGTCTAATATTGAGGTCGTAAGAAGCCAGAAACTCAAGCCAACGAACTTGCCTCTGATTCAAATCCTTCTGGGTGAAGATATACCTCAGAGATTGATGATCGGTGAAAAGTTAAAACTTAGATCCAAGAAGATGATGCCTCCAAAGCTTCATAGGAAAGAGAACAGTAAGCAACTCTAAATCATGAGCAACATAATTTGCTTCATGAGTTTTCAACTGACGGCTGGCATAGGCAATGACCTTACCATCCTGCACGAGAACAGCACCCAAACCCTTACGGCTAGCATCAGTGTATACCGTCAATCCCTCACTTCTATTCGGAACGGTAAGAACTGGTGCGGAAGTTAGCTTGCTCTTTAAATCATTGAATGCAGCCTTACACTGATCACTCCAGACAAACTTGGCATTCTTACGAGTTAAATCAGTGAGAGGTGGAGCAATCCAAGCAAAATTCTCGATGAATCTCCAGTAGTAACCGGCAAGGCCCAAAAAATTACGAATATCAGATGGAGTCTTTGGAGTTTTCCAATCCTGAAACAGAATAGGGAGGAACCAAGGACAACCGAATAGATAGAATTATTAAATGATAAAGAAAAAGAGAAGAAAGAAAGACTTACATTCATCGCAGCGATCTTGACTGGATCAACAGAAACTCCATTACTAGAAACAATATGTCCGAGATATTGAACTTCGTCCTTTCAGAAATGGCATTTAGAAAATTTAGCCTTCAACTGATGATTTCCGAGAGTCTCCAAAACATATTTCAAATGCGACTCATGCTTTTCCTTGGTCTTAGAGAAGACAAGAATATCATCAACAAAGACTCGTACAAATTTGTTAAGCACATCACCAAAACCACGATTCATCAAATCAACAAACAAAGCAGGAGCATTAGTCAAACCGAAAGGCATGACTAACCATTCATAAAACCCATTCTCAGTGTGGAAAGCAGTCTGGGGAATGCTATCCTTAGCAATCCTGAGTTGATGAAAACCTGTGGCAAGATCAAGCTGAGAGAAAACAGTGGCACCATAAAGTTGATCAAACATATCATTGATGCGAGGCATTAGATATCTGTTTTTCATAGTAAGCTTTTTCAGCTCCCTATAATCATCACACATCCGTAGAGAACCATCGGAATTGGTGACAAAAAGCACCGCTGCTCCCCATTCAGAAAAACTAGGCCTAATCAGACCTTTGGAAGACAAATCCCTAATTTGTTTCCTTAATTCAACCTTCTCGCGGGATGCCATTCTTCTAGGGGGAAGAACAACAGGTCGAGCGCCAGGGATAAGATCAATCCGAAAATCCATTTCCACTTAGGAGGCAAAGATGTGACTTCACCAAATACATCGGGATATAGTCTAACCACAAGAGTCGAATCTAGATCACTAGGAGAAGAATCCAGAGAATAAATAAAGTTTCCAGCAAAATCCTGAGGCATACAGCACTGAATAATCAACAAATTTCCTTGATCATCAACAAGGTGAACATACCGGACTTTACAAGAGATATGAGCATCATGATTCCCTAACCAATCCTGACCAAGCAATAAATCAGAAGCATTGAAGCCTAGAACATAAAAATCACCACTAAAGCGTTGATCATAATGGAGAAGCTTTACTTGCTTACAAATCCGATTAAGGTTAGCAGGTCCCCCAATAGGATTTGAAACACATAATGGAACAGAAGCATACTCAGGAGAAAGGAGATGCTCAAACTTATCACATAAATCAACAAAAATAAAACTGTAGGAAGCTCCAGTATCAAATAACACACGAACCAGATGATGAAATAAAGTAAATGAGCCCTGGAGAGTACCTTGGTCATCACGAGGAGCAGAAGCAGGTGGAGGAACTGGAGATGATGCAAAAGTGACATCAAATATTTCAGAAGGCGTACCCTTCTGCTGGGTAGGGCAATCCTTCCTAAAATGACCAGGCTGGAGATAGATATGGCAGAGATTACGCCTAGCCAACTGAGCAGGTGGAGGAACAGCAACACCAGCTAAGGTAGGATAGCTATTGGCATAGTGTCTCTTCAGATCACGTCTAAAGCAAGTGATAGAGGAAAGATCAACTGGTTGCCTTTGAGTAGGAGCAGATGATGAAGATCTCAAACCAGGACGCTTTTGCCAATTCTTCTTATGTATTAGGCTTACGCTTCTTGGAATTAGCAGAGGAAGACTGAGCACTAGAAGCAGCAGGACCCTTAGATGTAGGGTTCTCATAGCGAATAACCATATCCATAAGCTAGGTGAAAGTGCCATGAACATTATCAATGAGATGACTATAGTACTCTGGACGAGCACGAGCAATGAATTTCTCATTCTTCTTGAGAGGAGTGTTAATCAGGCTAGGACCGAACTTGGAAAGTTCATTGAACTTCCTCTCATACTCAGCAAAGGACATGCTACCCTGCAAAACAAACCAACTCAAAATGTCCGTAATTCTAATATAATCCCAGCAAAACAAACCACGCATGAATCCGAGTTCGGATGAAAAAGTTAAGAAAATTAGAAGATAGGAAAATTCTGGTCCTGGGTCGACTCGGGTTCAACTTCGGTCCAATGCCTCAAATCCCCGGTGCTTGCTCTGAGTTTTTGCCAAAACGACCCGGAGCGACCCGAGTCATTTTCTCCTAACCCGAAGTTGATGCAGGGTTTTTGCCTCAGAAACTCGAAGCGCGACCCGAAGTTGCTGCAGATCCGCCATTTTTTTTTGAAATTGAAATTGGATTGTGAAGATTAGGGCTTTCAGCCATTGAGGAAGAAGAGCAACAGAAATTTCTGTACGTACAGAAATGAGAAATAGAAAGGCTGCTAGGGTTTATAATGATATATATATATATATAGACAGAATAAAATAGAAAGGAATGGCCCGATTGGTTTGAGTTTTTAACGATAATTGACCCGAAAATCCCGTTTCGATTTCAGAACGGAAATAGGTCAACGCATATATCAAAATACATGTTTTTAAATATTTTAAATGCAATGGAACGGGTTTCAAGTCCAAATTCCATCGTATGAAGAAGTTATGCTAAAATCAAGTTATTTCAAATTGATTTCAATTTCATTCATTTCTAGGCATTTCGAGCCCGTACTATCAAATGACAAGTCCGATCGCTACGAAACTTGAAATCCTACAATAATTCACCGTTACAGATCCGATGAAACTGGTTTCGTCGAAATTCGAAACAATGGACAAAATGGCTATTTTCCATTTAATTAAATAATTTAACATTAGATCAATTAATCACTTCTTCAATCCAAATTTAGTTATTTACCATTTCTATCATTTCTGATTACAAATAGACTTCTAATTCATTAACCAAAATTTCCATTTCAGTCAAATAAGGATTTATTGCAAAATTTATAGTGTTTACCTTCAATTTAAGTAAATTCAAATTAACCTAATATATTTTTACGGTCATCAACTAAATTCATGTTAACATAGTTTTTACTTACGTTTAATTGCATTGGATTTAAATCTAATTCAATAAATTAAATAAATGGGTAAACAATTAATAATTATCACAATTTGCCTAATTTAATCACATTCATACTTTATTATCAACCAACAATTTATTATAATTACTTATCTAACATTGATTCTATCAAATTACAGCTTACTACGTATTATTTCATCAATTAATATAACTTTGAATTTATTTCCTAATTTACTAATTATAATCCATTATAACCTTACAATTGGTTTCATTTAATTGGAATTGCACTAAATTGATTATTTATTAACTTGCATTAACATTATTACCTTAATTTGCATTCAATTACTGTTAACAATGCGTTATTTCATTAATTAATCGAATACTTACTTTTATTTTGTCATGTTTAATTTATAACCAGGTATAACATTTTCACTACTTCATTTATTTGAATTTTATTCAAATTGTTAATGATTAGTTTTAATTACCATTGTTATATTTCATTTTTGTGTTCATTTCAATACTAAATTATAAAGTTTTTATTTTTTTCAAATTAAATTACAAAATCTTGTTAAAATAACAAATTTTATTATCGGAAATTTACGGGTCGTTACACTCTCCCCCACTCAAAACTTTTCGTCCCCAAAAAGGAAAAAGGAGGAAAAAGAAGGAATTGAGTAAGAAATACATCTTATTCAAAAATATTAAATTTATAAACAAATAAATTTACAAAATTAATAATTTAAATAAAATATACTAATTTATAACTATTAAATCTTTTTATACCTAAATTAATAAGGTTTGGAGAATATTTTACAAAAAAATTCTAAGTCCAAAATTTATGGAATATTTTGGCAGAGTCTCTTTTGTACGGGGAGGCTCGAAAGAAAATATAATATCAAATATAACAATATATATCACAATACCTCAAAATAATATATCCCGACAACGGGAAAAATAATATAATAACACTATAAAACCATAATCCGAGAACATACCTATTTGTCGGGCAAACAAACGTTTAATTATAAAACCAAAAGTAGTAGCAATTGCTTCCATAACCTGTATTTCACTTATATAATCCAAAAAGAGTTAATAATTATATGCAAAAAAAATATTTAAAATTGTTTCAACCACTAACAAACAAATCAATATTAACAACAATCACTTGCAATAAAGCATACAACCATCACATAAAATCAACTCAAATCAATCATTCAAGTAAGACAAACAATTGGTTTGTTCGGATTAAGACACTTTAAATCACATAAAATGACAAATAACTATGAAGTATTCCATTTACTCAACAGTCTTAGATAAACTCAACAGATTATTCATACATCTAAGCAATTAAAAGTATCTTTTACCCAAACAACTCATAAACCAAAACAAACAACAATTTCAATCAATAGATCATATTCATTCTTATTAATTCCATTTCACACATTTGTTGTTTGATCTCCTTTTCATTCATATAATGATTTACCTTTTAATTTACATCCATTTCTTGCTGATTTTCAATTTCCATTCATTGATTCAATGTTTATTTCACTTATTTGCACTTACACTTACATGAATTCATTTTTATTTATTCATATTATATAAATTTTCTTTTTATTGCATTACATTCATTCATTTCTCAATTTCATTTATTTTCATTCATTTATCCGTAGTATTCATATTCAATTCAGTTACTTGGCAGATCAATTTTATTTACTTAAGTTTTTAATTACTTTCTTATAATGCTTACCTTCTATCACAATTTGTTATAGTAATATTTCAATTATAACATAAGTTTATGACAACTACAACATCAAATTCTTATTTGTTAAGGAATTTTATTGAATACTTTTCATTACTTTAAGTTTACTAGTATAATATCCTATTACATTTTCTTATTAAACATTTCAACTTCTAAATCTTTTGGTAAGTTATGTGTATGCTTTTTAAGAATGCAATTAAAAAATTATACAAGTTTTTCTCATTTCTTTTAATTAATTTAATGTTCAATAATCATATCCTTTGCTTTTTATAGGTTACTAGTTTCAACTTTCTTGTAATTTCATTTATAACATAGCATTTAATCTCTTATTTCATTTAGAGGTTCCAATTATTAATTAGTTACATTCATTTCACTACAATAATTGAAAGTACTAGTTAACGGAAACTTAAGAATTAAATACCGGGTTCCGTTTCAAATCATTTAAAATAATCGATAGATATATATACTACAAATTATATATTCAATTATTTTTAAAACAATTTAAATTTTATATTTGTTTATCAAAATAAATCTGTAGTAAAACTACTACAGTGGCCTTCCTACCTTGAAACTCAAAAATGAACATCGATGATGCGTGCACTCATCACCGAAATTATTTTCCAGCGACAGAGAGGGGAGTACAGAACTTATTTCCTTCTAAAATTTCTTTAAAACAATTCTTTCAAATTATATTGAAATATTTATATCAAAACATACTTCTAACAATATTATCATTATATTTCAAAATCATTCAAAAGAAATTTTCAAAAACCCCGGGACTTAGATTCTAAGTTTCCAATTTTCATTTATTTTATTTAAAATCTTATTTCCAATCAATATTTATAAATTTCATTACCTGACAACCAATACATTACAACCAAATATAACCTTTATAAAATTTATTACTTTATATACAGAAAATATAATAGGCAAAATTATTTCAACCTATATTCAAAACAAATATTGTGTCGATCAATCCTATTAAGTTTTTAGAAATCCTTATTGATGTCATAGCGTCCTATGCACCAACCAGAATTTATAAATACAAAACGAAACAAATTAACACAATATTAAAACCTTTTATAACACTAACAAATATGCTCTCTCGTATATATATATATATATATATATATATATATATATATATATATATATACACTAAGCGACTCATTATAGGGTATTACACCATATTAATAAAGAGTCAGACCCCACAATGCTAAGGTTTTTCGCTAAACCAAAGCTCTGATACCAAATTTAACTGCCTGCCTTTTTGTATGCTTTAAATCGATGATAAACCACACACATCAGACTCAAACTATACAGAAGGGCGGATTGTTGTTGGGGTGAACAAGAAAAGCAGAGAAATAGAAAAACAAAAAAGAATCTTGCAATAGAACGATAAAATATAATAATCAAATAATATTCATAAAGCTGTTTTACGAAAATTTGATTATACTTATATAACACATATCAGAGCTACACATACCAGAGAATAATAAATAATGCAGCGGAACAGTATGAATGTAGAGGAATGATATAATAAATAATAGTAAAACAATCTTCGTCTTCGTCCTTCAGAAATAAAGTCTTCGAATCCTGAAATGCTCAGACTGACCCGAGCGAATTGAAAAGACAAAACACTTGAGTCTGAACTAAAAGATCTTATGTAAGTTAAATCAACATAAATAAATATGAGTGGAATAGCGTCAGAGATGTTTACAGGATTTGACAGCTCTTGTCCAGTGTCTAACGTGAGTGTAGTAACTTAAGAGATGCTCGGGATTCACATCTCCTAAGGATCCGTTAAACTATTTACTATGTAGTAATAGTTCTCTATAATAATAATGTCTATAGTAAAATAAACTTACTTTTAAATAGCGTTAAGAAGTTACCCAATCTCCCCTTAACACAATAATAGTCTCAGTAGTCCATCCAGTATCAGTGCATCTTCAGATCGGGAGACTACCCTAAATACTCCACGGACTATGGGAGAAAATCAAACTCGTACAAGGCGCAATAGGGTAGGTGACATGGCACACAAGGAAATGCCGCGGTAGATATACCAATTACACACACGGGCTGGTGGTAATGCATAGCGCGCGACTACCGCCCACCTCGAGCCACAACCCCAAAATCAAAGTCAAAAGGGGCCATCAAATCAGTCTCAAAGTCATAATATAATATCGAAGGAGTGTGTCCGATAAGAGGGGCTACCTCACTGGCCCGAGATTGCTCATGTTTTAGGCACCTTAAGCCAACTCACGGGAGTCAGGTCCATGTTCATACCTCAAAGGACGTCGCCACCATCCAACTTCATTCTGGAATCTCCATCGCGTACACGGTTGTTAAAGTGGTTTTCGGAGTTGGCAGAGAGTATGACAACTTCTGATCCCAGTCTCTTTAACAACCAAACGTTATTATAACACCGCCGTCATTTTCAATATAGTTTATACTTCAAAACCAGAATATAATACCCGTTCCAAAACCATACAAATGTGATATCATTTCCATTTCAAAACCTAAACCAATATGATATCATTTTTATTAAACCCAAATCAATACAATATCATTTTTATTTCAAATATATCCTTTTTCCAAAATCATAGCACTTTCAAAGTTATAACATTTCGAAATCAAAACACTTGAAATATAACACTTTCAAATTATAATACCTAGAAACTCGTAACTTTGAAACATAACTTCCACCACTTAAATGGTTTTTATATAATAAAATAGCTTCTTCAGTTTCACAAATCAATTCCAAAACAACTCGAATTTCTAAATTCTATATTTAACCAAATCCCAAATCATAATTTCAATCAGTTTCCAAATAAATTATTCCAAATTTGTCGATTTCAAGACAGATTAGATCCACAGAATAACCTATTTCAAATTCAATATATTTCAAACTTTAAGTATTCAACAATTTCACAACTTAGTTTGATAATTTCATATATATCAAATTCAATTTTCTCTTACTTATTTCGAAATATTTACTTAAAAAATCCATTACCATTTAATAAAACCCCGATTACAAATAACTAGTTGTTTCCTTCAATTTATTTATACTTGAAACATTCATTTAATTCACCTTAAACAAGATCAAGTTATAATTCATACATTCTAAAATCTCAAATTTAATACATTTCATATCAAACTTATTTGAGTTTAATTCTTAACTAAATTCAATTTCAAATAAATTTCACATTTATCTGCCAACCTTAACTTATTTTAATCATACACTCTATATTAAAATATAATTTAAATACTTACCCATATTATATTTTAAAAAATAAAACTCTATTATTAAACTTATTTTTTTTTAAAAATTTATACATAGCTTAAATTGAAGAATTTAACTATATATAAATATAATGTTTTATAATATCAAAAATCAATATTTATTAAACCATATATTTCTTTCCAAAACCATAGAAATCATTTTCAAAATATTTATATATAGACCGACGGTGTCTGTATATATAATTTTCTATCATGTGGTCAAGTGATACAGATATTTATCATTTCAATCTGCAATTTAAAATAAAATATGGTTATATATCATTTCAAACTGCAATCCCGAATGAAATAAAAATCCATTACAACTTGCCATTTATAACAATATAAAATACAACATCCATTCATCCAATATCAAACATCTAGTTCAATCAATCACATCAATATAAAACAAATAATGAATAACATGTATTTACTGACAGTTTATATTCAATAATAAATTAAATACTATTTTATCCAAATAATTTCAAATAAACTGAGATGATGATTCAAAATATGCCAAACAGTCAAAAATAAATTTCTAATCACATCATACATCAATTTAACAAACATAAAAAAATTTAGAAGTTGTGAGTGGGTTAAAACACTCATCTTTGAATTTAAGTTGAATTTAAATTCAAAATAAGCCCAAAATTTGAGCGGTCTCAGAATTCGTCCAAACCAGCGCCAAAATGTCCATAATTCTAATACGATCCCAGCAAAAAAACCGCGCATAAATCGGAGCTCGTATGAAAAAGTTATGAAAAAGTAGAAGATTGGAAAATTCTGGTCCTGGGTCGACTTCGGGTTCAACTTCGGTCCAACGCCTCTAATCCCTGGTGCTTGCTCTGAGTTTTTGCCAAAACGACCCGTACTGACCCGTGTCATTTTCTTCCTGACCCAAAGTTAATGCAGGGATTTTGCCTCTGAAACTCGAAGCGCGGCCTGAAGTTGCTGCAGATTCGCAATTTTTTTTTTGAAATTGAAATTGGGTTGGGAAGATTAGGGTTTTCAGCCATTGACGAAGAGGAGCAACTGAAATTTCTACATGTACAGAATTGAGTAATAAAAAGGCTGCTAGTGTTTATAACTATACACACACAAATACATACAATATAGGCAGAAAAAAATAGAACGGAATGGGCCCAATTGGTTTGAGTTTTTATCAATAATTGACCCGAAAAGCTTGTTTCCAGAATGGAAATGGGTCAACACAAATATCAAAGTATATGTCTTTAAATATTTTAAATGCAATGGAATAGGTTTCAAGTCCAAATTCCATCGTATGAAGAAGTTATGCTAAAATCAAGTTATTTCAAATTGATTTCAATTGGTTTCAATTTCATTGATTTTTAGGCGTTTCGAGCCCATACGATCAAACTTCGTCCGATCGCAACGAAACTTGAAATCCTATAATAATTCACCGTTACGGATCTAATGAATCTGTTTCATCGAAATCCGAGTCAGTGGCCAAAATGGTTATTTTTCAGTTCATTAATAATTTAATATTAGATTAATTAATCACTTCTTCAATCCAAATTTAATTATTTACCATTTCTATCATTTCTAATTACAAATAAACGATGAAACTGGTTTCGTCGAAATCCGAGTCAGTGGCCAAAATGGCTATTTTTCAGTTAATTAAATAGTTTAATATTAGATTAATAAATCACTTCTTCAATCCAAATTTAATTATTTACCATTTCTATAATTTCTGATTACAAATAAACTTGTAATTCATTAACCAAAATTTCCATATCAATCAAATAAGCATTTATTGCAAAATTTATAATGTTTACCTTCAATTTAAGAAAATTCAAATAAATTATATTTTTAATTTCAATTAAATTAATACAATTTGTATTCAATCTCTTTATTCAATCAATCATCATCTTATGGATAAATTTAACATCAGTATATATCAAATTAACTTGATATATTTTTTACAGTCATCAACTAAATTCATGTTAATGTAGTTTTTAATTACATTTAATTGCAATGGATTTAAGTCTAATTCAATAAATTAAATAAATGGGTGAACAATTAATAATTATCACAATTTTCCTAATTTAATCTCATTCATACTTTATTATCAACCAACAATTTATTATAATTACTTATCTAACATTGATTCTATCGAATTACAGCTTACTGCGTATTATTTCATCAATTAATATAACTTTGAATTTATTTCTTAATTTACTAATTACAATCCATTATAACCTTACAATTGGTTTCAATTAATTGGGATTGCACTAAATTGATTATTTATTAATTTGTATTAACATTATTACCTTAATTTGCATTCAATTACTGTTAACAATGTGTTATTTCATTAATTAATTCAATACTTACTTTTATTTTCTCATGTTCAATTTATAACCAGGCATTACATTTTCACTACTTTATTTATTAGAATTTTATTCAAATTGTTAATAATTAGTTTTAATTACCATTGTTATATTTCATTTTTGCGTTCATTTCAATATTAAATTATAAAGTTTTTATTTTTTTCAAAATAAATTACGAAATCTTGTTAAAATAACAAATTTTATTATCAGAAATTTACGGGTCATTACAAAATTCATCATTTTAATTCAACTATTATTATAATTTCAAATCCACTTATATACATCCAGACACCTTTATTTATCAAATTTATTTGTTTGATCCAAATAAAATCAGTTTCCCAATAGTTTATAATCGGGTAATTATCCAATTAGTAGCTGTTCAAAAATCTGGATTACCACACACACACACACACACACACACACACACACACACACACACACGCACACATATATATATATAATTTTATAACCTGGACCTTAGGCCGAGATTCAATCTACGCTTGAAGATCGATAACTGTTTGACCGCCAATTACTAGAGCGGTCGACAGCTCTACGTCAACCGGGTCTAATAGTGAAATTGATGCCAAAAGAGTAAAGTTATAGAGTATCAAATTCCAGATTCAAGGTTCAAGGTGAACAAAAAGGGATCATATGCATATAGCTTAGATTTCTACCAAATTCCTAACTAATTTCCATTTTCTAAGTGAACAATGTCTCAAGTTAAATTTAACTAATTCTACATCAAATATGGTATAAAAACTCAATTACATATTTATCAACATAATTAATAGTGAAATCACTTGCCTCTAGTAAGCTATTCCCTCCCTTATTTTCCTGGAGTTGCACTTGCTTGGTTCGTCAATCTCTCCTTGATTTGATTTGACTTGATTATCACGTCCTTCTCTAAACTTTGAATTTGTTTTGCAAACTTTTATTTAAAGAAAATTAATTCGGAGAGAATAGAGAATTGACTTTTGGGAGAGACAGAGTTTTGGTACGATCAGTTTAAATTAGGGTTCTCGATATTAGGTTAGAGTTCTATTAATAGGGTTACGAATCGACATCGACCATTGGATCAAACTTTATAAAATCCAAGTCGTTCGGCCTAAGTGAACCCTAGCCTAGAACACTTGACATGTCACCGCTTGACTAGTCCGAACTGGGGTGTCGACTAGTGGATCTTTCCTTTTTAAGATGTTTCTTTTCTAATTTATATATTTAATAATTTTTTATTTTGAATTTTTAACTTTAGTAACTTTGCATACGAGCTTCGTTTACAAAACTTTATGTAGGGAAATTGTTCAAAAAATCGCTATGAACGCAACGATGCAAATTTTATAGCCAAATTTGGATATTTTTTAAATTTTCATTTTTACCCTTATTATATTTTATTTCTTTTATTAAATTTCTATTTTATTTTTGCAGGGTGTTATATTTTCTTTCTTAAAAAAATTCATCCCTGAAATCTTCATGTATGGAAAAATACAACTCGTAGATATGAAAATTAATACTTACAACCATCTACAATTGGCAACCATTGTCCTTAATTTAAATTTCAATTGAAATATGCATATGTAGGCATGAAATGCATATGAAGCTATACTAATGCAAAAACTAGATGTATCTTGATCTATTTGACCTTCTGAAATGCAAGTGCTTATGTTATGTATCCAAATGTATGCAACATCCTATGTAAATGTACTGACAATTCTATATATATATATATATATATATATATATATATATGTATGTATGTATGTATGTATGTATGCATAACCATTTAATCCATATGCAACAACCATATATATATAACTTAATAAAATGAAACAAGTGATGGCGTGAGTGTATGCTAACTCAAGAATATATTTGCCTACGTGTGCAAAGATTAGTTTATTAAATACATCCATTGGCAACCGTCATTCAAAACATGTCCTAATGACAAATTCGCAACCATTCCTCACATCCAGTTGTCCCCACCTATGGGGTATACTAGCTAAAACCTAAGTGCACAAGTAATTTATACTTCTTTAACAAAATGGAAATGTACCAAAGAAAATTCTGAATGGGTAGGTCGGATCTTATCTTGGGGCTCCCATGTACGCCCCACTGGACCTTAAAAAGTTTAATAACTTCATTGGGGAATTGTTTTGTACCGTGCTCAAAAATACGGTTGAGTGCCCAGCAAACAAGTTACTCCCTTTCTATTCCACCTCCTCTAGCTGACTCAGCTCGACTATAGCTGTTGTATCATGTAGACACTATCGCAAGTGTGACACATGAAAAAAGTCGTGAACTCATGCTAGCTTTTTAGGAAGGTTCACCCTATAAGTTAACTTCCTTACTCCACCTATGATAAAAAAAAGGCCCAACAAACCTTGGTACTAACTTTCCTGAGCTACCAAATCTCATGACATTCCTAAACGATGAGACCTTCACAAAAACCATGTCGCCTGCTATGAACTTCAACTCTGTGCGTCTCTTGTCAACGTATAATTTCTGCCTATCCTATGTGGTTTTCATCCTTCTGTACATCAAGTCTACCTTCTATGATGTCTCGCTCACCATATCTGATCCAAGAACAATCCTATCTATAGTATCCCACCAACAATACGATGACCTATAAGGTCGCACGTATAACGCCTCAAACGATGTTATCTCTATATGTGATGCTCATATTTCGGAGGGTTTGAATCAACAATAATCTACAGATGTCTAACTTAAATAATCCATAACATAGATAATCAATGGGATTAAGTAAGAAAAATAAGAAAAGAAGAAGAACACAAACAGAATCTCACAGTGGAAATGGTAAAATATAATACTCAAATAATAGTTTATGAAGCTGTTTACTAGATATTTGATTATAGTCTATACACATTTATCAGACTTATATATTTATACACATCAGGGATAAGTAGTCAATACAGGAGAATAACATGATGCAAGTAATAATAATAGTAATATACCATATCTTCATCTTCGTCCTCCACAGAATAATCTTCAATACGCTGAAAAATTCAAGACTGATCCGAGAGAAATGAAAAGACAAAACATTCGAGTTAGGACTAAAATACTCTTATGTAAGTCAAACCAATATCATAAATATGAGTGCAATAAACTAAGAGATGTTACAGGGTTTTCCATCTCCTAAAGATCCGTTGAACTATTTATATATAATAGTTTATGCTGTAATAGATAATGTCTATCTGTAAAATAAATACTAAAATAGCATTACGGCTTTACATTGATCCACCTTAACACATTTATACAGTTTAAACCAAAATCATAATGGGCTCGTATAGGGATAAATATGATAAGGCACGTGAGGCAATGCCTAAGGTAGGATTCTACCAGTTACCCTTTCTGGCTGGTCGTAACTCATCCACGACCGACCGCGACAATCAAGCCAAAGGACAAAAAGTGCACTCATCGAATATGAACTCACAATAGTAATATGAGGGATCAACGTCGCTAGAGGTAGCTAACTTCAATGGCCAGGCATAGGCTCCTGTTTTAGTCATTTTAATTATGACACGAATGTCAAGGCTATCCATCATCGTTCTCTTACTTCATTCCAGTAAACGTCGCCAATTCAACCACTACATTCTGGATATCATCCACTACGCACACGGTTGTCAAAGTGGTTCTAATTTTGGTAGAGAGTATGCCAATTAGAGGCCCCGGTCTCTTTAACAACCCAACGTCGTTTTATACACCGATTGGTTCTTTTACATTTCAAAACAGTTCGTATTTGATATCAAAATATCATATTTATTTCAAAAACAAATCCATTTCGAAATCATCATATTCACTTCAAAAATCACATTTTACTTCGAAATGTTAATTCAGTTCGATATATCGATTTCACCTCAAAATTTGATTCGAATTAAAACTTAGGTTGTAGCTTCACTTTAACCAAATCGTATTTAAATCCAAGATTTAAATATAAACATTCCACCCTCTTTGCCAGATTGAATTTAAAAAAAAAATAGTTTTAATATAGTTAAATAGTTTAATAGAAAATAATTTGAGTATTAAAATGGATCATACAATAAAATAGTTTGCAAAATCAAAATAATTTGAATATTTAAAGAATATAGATGTTAAACCGTTTGTACTAAAAATATTCATAAAAGAATTAATTTTAAAGTCAAACTAGTTCACTATCCAAATTTCCAATTCAAATCAATTCAAATTTCCATTTCGATTTAACCGATTCAATTCTGATTTCAGGTCAAATTTTACTTTGATTCCCAATTAATTTCAATGCCAATTCCAAATTAATTTCAACTCCAATTCCGAATTAATTTAAACTCAAATTCTGAATTAATTTAAAATTTTACTTCCAAATTAATTTAAAATTTCATTTCCAAATTAATTAAATTCCAACTTCAAAATAATTTCAACTCCAATTTCAAGTTTAAATTGTTTCGATTTATATCAATTACGAGTTCGATTTCCAAAAGATCGATTCAAAATATTTAAATCAAATTTTCCTTCAATATTCAATTTAAAGTCCAAATCTTAAGATATAATTAAATTTCAAGCTCAATTTCGACATATCATTTTATATCACATTTTTCTTAGAAATATTCAAAGTTCAAGTAAAAGTCCAATCTTTTAAAACAAATCAATTTTCTGAAATTCACATCATATTTCGATTATAACATAACAATCTCAACTTCGATTATTTAAACAATTTTGTTTCAAATTTAAATTCCAACATGTCGTGTTCTAATTAAAAATAATTTAATTTCCATAAATTTGGTTTTTTATTTCTTTTCAAAACATTTAAATAATTTCAAATCAAAATTTTAAAATCATTTAATTTAACCAACCCGGTATTCATATATAATTCTCTACCCTATGGCCAAGTGAATCAATTATTTCAATTTAAATTCAGGGATGGATATATATCATTTCAATCTAAATCAAATGCCATAGGTATATATAATTTCAACCTATTTCTTAATTTATTCGAAATACTTCAAATTATAGTTTTATATACTATAAATAATATAAAGGACGATAACATGATATATAAATAAACATCCAAAATATCAATCAATAGCATCCATCTCAATCAATCATTCAAACGGTCAATATTCACAACAGTCAACCAATTATCGATAATTGGAGAATCTTACTAGCAGTTTAAATCCAAATTTAATTTTTACTGTCAATCTAAGTGCTATCAATTTATTTAGATGTCAATCAAATGTCAAATTAAATTTATCCAACCATCAATAAATTCAAATTACTTCACGATATAAATTTTCTCAACATAAAATATAGTAGTCAAACATGAGCATAAAATATTCACCTTTTATTTGGTACTGAAAATATCTTCAGCTTCAAATAAGTTCCAATCCAAAGCCAAGCTGCAAATGATGTCAATACGATTCTAACGCCTCTTGTTTCGTCCGAAATAGACCTCATATGCACAAGTACGATTTAATTAATATAACGGTAATTAAAATATAATTAGCAACAAATTAAAAAATTAAAAAAACGACCTACCTCCTACAGCAAGCACAAATGAGACATGCCTTCTTCGTCTTTCTTCTTCCAGGTGTGATCGACTTAATTTTTTTTTAAACGCCGCCACCCAAAATCGCGTCGCCGACCATGCCTGAACTCCCATGACCATCGGAGGTTGCCTTCGAGCACCACAAATCGACCAAGTAAACCCAGCCGCCATTGTTGCTGCCCTCACCTCGTAGTCATCAATGTTTGGAGTCGCCTTCGCTCACGTGCCCTCAGGCACCGCCGCACCCTACTCAACGCGATTCGATCGCGACCTGTAGTCTTTATATTTTTTCTCACGACATTTTTATCTGATCGCTTTTTTCTTTTTTAGATCGGTTGTGGATTTGAAATAAAAATGGGAGAAAGAGTATGTGATGCCGTATAAGGCTCGGTGTGCTTTGAACGAGTTCTGACTTTTATTATATTATTTAATTTGAAAATATCCGACATTTAACGTTCAAAATTTCTCAAGCACCAAGCGAAGCGTGCCGCTTGGCGTTCATAATGTTTTAACCCTATTTCGAACACAATGAAACTAGTCTCGAGTCCTAATTTGATCTTATGCGTAAGATAGCTTTTCAAATTGAATTAATTTAATTAAATTCTAGATTAAATTTCTACGCGTGTCAAGCTCGCATGGCCAAACGACAAGTCTGATCGCTACGGAACTTGAAATCCTTCAATAATTTACTATTACGGATCCGATGAAACTGGTATCGTCGGAATCCGAAAGAGTGGCTAAAATAGCTATTTTTACTCGTCAATTAATATATGAATTTTCCAAATTCAAATTATTCATATTTAAATTTAATTTTAAATGTTAACCATCTTCATTCATATTTATATAAAATTTGAATCGATTTTTGATACAATTTTTTTAATCGTATTATATCCATAATTCAATTATTCAAATAATCTCCTATATTAAATTTAAACAATTTAAATTATCCAATAAATTAATATTACCAAATCATTGTATTTTTATCCATATTCATCCAATGATTACACTAAATTTAATAATTTAAAATAGCCAAAAATACGGGTCGTTACATACTCCTCCACTCAAAACTTTTCTTCTTCGAAAAGGCGTTGAGTACAGAATTTAACACATGATATATTTTCTCGAAGTAATTAACTTACAAAACCTAACCATCTTATTTGAAAAACTATTACTACGCTTCTACTATGCCATTCCAATATCGATTTTACAGAAAATATAATTTATATAGAAAATAAGTTATAGAATTTTTGAAACTTCAAAATAAATTCTAACATCCGGATTGAGGAAAAATTCGACAGAGTCTCCTTTGCGCGGCTCGTTCAGAAAAATTTACAATATCAATATATAACACAAATATACCAAATAGATATCAAATATACTTCTCATCTAAATGATGAGGCATCCCGAAGGGCAAAAATATAAAATAGCGGTATGTAATCCGAGATACATACCTTATTATTAATAATACGAGCGAGTTCGCTCGTATTAAGCAAGCAAAACATATAATAATCCACATATACATCCAACTGTCTTCGTATGTACCTATCTCAACTCAATTTGGAACGTTAGTCACTTATAATAAGATGTAGAACATGCGTAATTTCTGATAAGTATAGAACAATGCATTCTGAATCCAAATCTCAAGCACGAGCACAAATATGCAACCATACAACCATCATATGCATTCAAACAATTGAACAAGGATTTACAACAAAAAAAATCATCTGACAAATCATTATTCATTCAATTCAATTCAATTCATAACTATCAAATTTACATTTTCAATGTCAATATTTAATTTGTACACTCTCATTCTTATTAACATTAACTTTTATTAACATTTTATTTGCTCATTTCGAGTTATTCATTACATTGAATCGATTTATATTCAATCTCTTTTTTTTCATTTCCATTCATTTAAATGTTGTTAAAATCACATCCACTTATATCATTCCAATCATTCATACAATTAACTACACTTAGGTAATTTAATTCCATACCGCATTCCGTATAATTAAAATTAATTCACATTCACTTATTAATACTTATTCGTTAATCATACAATGGATTTATAATCAATTCATTTGCTTTTAATTTATTTACATTCAACTAATCTGGTTTCAATCCATTTTCTTTCAATCAATATTTATTGCATTCACATTTGATTTATTACAATTCAATATATGTTTACATTCAATCGATTTGTTTCAATTATTTACATTTGTTTCATCCATGTTTAATTACATTCCATTGATTTCTTTCAATTTATCAATATTCGTTACAAATTCATTATATTAAATTTGATTCAATTCAATTTGTTAAATTCAATGGGTTTCACTTTTTGTTTAACCTATTTCATATAAATTCATTGGTGAATTATTTATAAAAAAAATTCCACTTAACCTTGCTTAAGTTAAGTTTTGTTTCCACTTAGTTTATTCTCTTACCTTTTTTATACTAACATCGTTTATAAATTAGCTAAGTTTACTATAAATATTTTATACAACATAACTCACTTTTGTTATTATTACTACATATCTTAAATTATTATTAATTCATCGATTCACTTCATTAATTCAAATTCCTATTACTAATTTACTAAAGTAAATTTTATATTTTATTACTCAATTCATATTAATAAATATATAATTTCCTTCCACAATCAAATCATTTAACCACTTTTAAGTTAAACTCAGTTTATAATTTATTCCAATAACTCGTTCCATATTATATTAGTTAACATTCAAAAAGAAAATTAAACCACTCCACTTGCAATTTAAATCCCTATCCCATTTTAAATCAAATCCAATTACTCATACTAAATTTTTACTTACATTCATTTATTTTTATTCGATTTCTAACATACTTAAATTACGTTTCATTTTTTTTAAAACCCATATTCATTTGATTAATTCATTTCATAGTTAAGTGGAATTAATTCACTTTAATGATTCCTCAAGTTTTATTTAATATCCAATTCAATTTATTTAATATTAAGTTAAACTTCATTTCATTTTAATCCATTACTCGTTTTATTTAATCTTATTCAAATTAAATTTTCTTATCATTAACATTAAATTCATTTTTAGCTTATTAATTCTCAAATCTATAAGTTATGAAAAAGTAACTTCTTAAAATTTCATTTCGTTATTTATCTACTTCATTTCAAACGTAATTTATTTTTATTTAAGCTTTTATGAGTTAAATATATTTTATTTACTTCATTTCAGTAACTCAATTAATTTAACGTTTTTTAATTTAATTATTTTATTTCATTTCTCAAACTCAAATTTCTTTTATCTGCTTAATTAAAATATTTAACCATTTCAAAATTTATTTTTACTTCCCTATTCAAATTTACAAGTTATAACTTATTTCTTTCTATTCAAATTTATAAGTTTCAAACTTGTTTCTTATATACTATTTTCACTTATCAGTTCAAACAAATTTCATATACTTATTAAATCACACTTAGAATATTATTATTTTCAAAATCAGAAACTTGTTTTAATTGAAAAAAAAATTCTTTTGGTAGAAATTTTCACTCAAAAACTCGAAAATGAACATTGGCGATGTTGCAGTCATCCCTAGAATTATTTCCTAGCGACAAAGCAAGTTAAATGCATTTATTTCTTCAAAAATCCTTTCAAAATATTTTTCTAGCCAAAACTCTTTCAAATAATACTATTATAAATTTTTAAGGTTTTGGAAAAAAACAATTTTTGAAAAAAAAGGATTTTAAATTCTAAAGTTCTCAATTTTTAAAATCATTTCTATATATAAGCTATATTATAAATATACTTATACAAATTTCCTTACCTTATTACCAAAATAATTCATTAATTTACAACTTTATCATCCTAACCCCTTTTTACTTTAAATGATTTCAATCCAATTTAATTATCAAATCCTTCCTAAAATAAAATTTATCAAGTACTCGTTTTATTTTAATTCAACCAATAATCGATGGTAATTAAATATTATCACCGCCTAGCAACTATCATTAATTAATATTATCGTTATATATATAATAATTTAGTTAAATTATTTCATTTGTCCCATTTTAAAACAATATTATGTCGACTTGCCTCGTTTAAGTGTTTAGAAACCCCTAACGATATCACAGCGTCTCGCATATTAACCAGAATTCATAAACAACACAACAGATAAGTAAACACAATGTAAAACACTTTATAACACTAACAAGTGCTCTTTTATATATATACACTCGAACAGACTCATTCTAGGATATTATTATCCTATCTCTAACGAGTCAAACCCCACAAAGCCAAGGTTATCGCTAAACCTGGTTCCGAAACCAACTGAATCCAAAACGTAGATAATCAATGGGGTTAAATAAGAAAAATAAGAAAAATAAGAAAAGAAGAAGAACACAAATACAGAATCTCACAGCGGAAACGATAAAATATAATACTTAAATAATAGTTTATGAAGCTGTTTACTAAATATTTGATTACAGTTTATACACATTTATCAGAGTTATATATTTATACACATCAAGGATAAGTAGTCAATACAGCAGAATAACATAATGCAAGTAATAATAATAAATAGTAATATACCATATCTTTGTCTTCGTCCTCCACGGAATAATCTTCAATACGCTGAAAAACCCAGGACTGACCCGAGAGAAATGAAAAGACAAAACAATCAAGTCATGACTAAAATACTCTTATGTAAGTCAAATCAATATCATAAATATGAGTGCAATAACTTAAGAGATGTTACGGGATTTTCCATCTCCTAAGGATCCGTTAAGCTATTTATATATAATAGTATACGTTATAATAGATAATGTCTATCAGTAAAATAAATATCAAAATAGCATCAAGGCTTTACATTGATCCACCTTAACACATTTATACAGTTTAAACCAAAATCGTAATGGGCTCGTATTGGGATAAATATTATAAGGCACGTGAGGCAATGCCCAAGATAGGATTCTATCAGTTACCCTTTCTGGCTGGTCGTAACCCATCCATGGCCGACCGCGACAATAAATCCAGACGACAAAAAGTGCACTCATCGAATACGAAATCACAATAGTAATACGAGGGATCAACGTCGCTAGAGGTAGCTAACCTTAATAGCCAGACATAGGCTCCTGTTTTAGTCATTTTAATTATGACAAGAGTGTCAAGGAAATCCAGCATCGTTCTCTTACTTCATTCCAGTAAACATCACTAATTCAACCACTACATTCTGGATATCATTCACCGCGCATATGGTTGTCAAAGTGGTTCCAATATTTACATAGAGTATGCCAATAAGAACGATCTCTTTAACAACCCAACGTCGTTTTACACACCGGTTGGTTCTTTTACATTTCGAAATAGTTCGTATTTGATATCAAAATATCATATTTATTTCAAAAAAAATCCACTCCGAAATCATCATATTCACTTCAAAAATCATATTTTACTTCGAAAGGAAAATTCAATTCAATTTATTGATTTCACTTCAAAACTTGATTCGAATTAAACTTAGGTAATAACTTCACTTTTAACCAAATCGTATTTAAATCCAAGATTTAAATATAAACATTCCACCCGCTTTACCAGATTGAATTTTAAAAAAATTAATATATTTAAATTGTTTAATATAAAATAATTTGAGTATTAAAATGGTTCATACAGTAAAATAGTTTGGAAAATCAAAATAATTTGAATATTTAAAGAATATAGATTTTAAACCGTTTATACCAAAAATATTCATAACAAAATTAATTTTAAAGTCAAACTAATTCACTATCCAAATTTTGAATTCAAATCGGTTCAGATTTCCATTTCTCTTTAATCAATTCAGTTCCGATTTCAAGACAAATTTTACTTCGATTCCCAATTAATTTCAATGCCAATTCCAAATTAATTTCAACTCCGATTCCAAATTAAATTGAACTCCAATTCTGAATTGATTTAATGTTTCAATTCCAAGTTAATTTAAAATTTCAATTCCAAATTAATTGAATTCCAAATTAATTAAATTCCAATTTCAAATTAATTTCAACTCTAATTTCTATTTATATTAATTATGAGTTCGATTTTCAAAATATCGATTCAAAACACTTAAACCAAATTTTCCTTGAATATTCAATTTAAAATCCAAATCTTCAGATATAATTAAATTCCGAGCTCAATTTCAAAATAACATTTTATATCACCTTTTTCTTAGAAATATTCAAAGTTTGAATAAAAGTACAATCTTTTAAAACAAATCAATTTTCTAAAATTCATATCATATTTTGATTATAACATAAAAATCTCAACTTCGATTATTTAAACAATTTTGTTTCAAATCTAAATTCCAACATTCCGAGTTCCAATTGAAAAATAATTTGATTTCCATAAATTCAATTTTTTATTTATTTTCAAAACATTTAAATAATTTCAAATCAAAATTTTAAAATCATTTAACTTAACCAACCTGGTGTCCGTATATAATTCTCTATCCTATTGCCAAGTGAATCAATTATTTCAATTTAAATTCAGGGATGGATATATATCGTTTCAATCCAAATCAAATGCCATAGATATATATCATTTCAACATATTTCTTAATTTATTCAAAATCTTTCAATTTACAGTTTTATATACTATAAATAATATATAGGATGATAACATGATATATAAATGAACATTCAAACATCCAAAATATCAAACAATAGCATCCATATCAATCAATTATCCAAATAGTCAATATTCACAACAATCAACCAATTATCGATAATTCAAGGATTTTACTAGTAGTTTAAATCCAAATTTAATTTTTACTATCAATCTAAATTCTATCAATTTATTCAGATGTCAATCAAATGTCAAATTAAATTTATCCAACAACCATCAACAAATTCAAATTACTTCACGATATAAATTTTTTCAACATAAAATATAATAGTCAAACGTGAGCGTAAAACACTCACCTTTTATTTGAAATTGAAAATATCTTTAGCTTCAAATAAATGCCAATCCAAAGCCAAGTTGCAAACGACGTCGATATGATTCCAACGCCTCTCGTTTCGCCCGAAACAGACCTCATATGCACAAGGTACGATTTAATTAATATAACGGTGATTAAAATATAATTAGCAACAAATTAAAAAAAAATTAAAAAAATGACCTATCCCTTACAGCAAGCACGAATGAGGATCGCTTGCTTCGTCTCTCTTCTTCTAGGTCGCGATCAACTTATTATTATTTTTAAACGCCGCTACCCAAAATCACGTCACCGATCATGCCTGAACTGCCACGACCGTCAGAGCTTGCCTCCGAGCACCACAAATCAACGAGGCAAACCCAGCCGCCATAGCCATCGCCCTCACCTCGCAGTCGTCATCATTTGGAGTCGCCTGTGCTCGCATACCCTCAGGCGTCGCCGCACCCTACTCAATGCAATTCAATCGTGACATGTAGTCTTCATTTTTTTTCAATCGTGACATTTTTTCGATCGCTTTTTTTAGATCAGCAGTGGATTCGAAATAAAAAGGGGAGAAAGAGTATGTGAAGGCGTATAAGGCTCGTTGTGCTTTGAATGAGTTTTGACTTTTGTTATATTATTTGATTTGAAAATATCTGACGTTTAACGTTCAAAATTTCTCGAGCTCCAAACGAAGCGTGCTGCTTGGCGTTCCTAATGTTTTAACTGTATTTCAAACACAATTAAACTTGTCTCGAGTTCTAAATTGATCGTATGCAGAAGATAGCTTTTCAAATTGAATTAATTTAATTAAATTCTAGACTAAATTTCTATGCGTTTCAAGCTTGCACAGCCAAACGACAAGTCTGATCGCTACGAAACTTGAAATCCTACAATAATTTACTATTACGGATCCGATGAACTGGTTTCGTCGAAATCCAAGAGAATGGTGAAAATGGCTACTTTTACTCGTCAATTAATATATAAATTTTCCAAATTCTAATTATTCGTTTAAATTCAATTTTAAACGTTAACCATTTTCGTTCATATTTATATAAAATTTGAATCAATTTCTGATTAAAAAAATTTTAGTCATATTATATCTATAATTAAATTATTAAAATAATCTCCTATATTAAATTTAAACAATTTAAATTATCCAATAAATTAATATCAACAAATCATTATATTTTATCCATATTCATCCATTGATTACATTGAATTTAACAATTTAAAATAGCCAAAAATACGGATGTTGCACTATACTTTACCGGTAGCTATTATTATAAGTAAACTTCGCTGGTGGAAAGTGATCCTTCCAAGAGCCTCCAATATGAAAGATACATATCTAAAGTCAATCCTCCAACACCTGGTTCACCCACTTTATTTATCCATCTGTCCATGGGTTACTCAAACTTAACTCGGTGCCTAAAGCCTCCTAAAGACTCCTTTAAAACTCGTTGGTGAAAAGCAGATCTCGATTGCTAATAATGCTAAAAGGAACTCTGTGTAGCCTAATTATCTCCCTCATGTATAGTGTCTCCAAAGATGCAACAGTCCTCGTACTCCTAACCAAAAGAAAGTGAGTGCATTTGGTCAGTCGGTCGATTATAACCTATATACTCTCATTCCCCTTCTGTTACTAGGTAATCCCTCAATGAAATCCATAGAAACACTCTCCCACTTCCATTGTGGTATATTTAATGGCTGCAATAATCCTCCCGGCTTCTTCTGCTCTACCTTTACCCTCCTGAAAGTCATACATCTGCTTACATACTCTGCCACATGCCTTCATACTAGGCCAATAAAATACTCTTCATATCACGATACATTTTGTCACCACCAGGATGAATGGTCATTCTAGAACTATGAGACTCGGCTAGTACCATGTCACTCAAATCCATAATAAGAGGATTAATCTACCATCTCACGGCAACCAACCCTTTGAGTCAATGGTACAGAGCCTCAATTGACTCGACTTCTCCCCTCTACTAAACTTCTCACAATATCCAATAGCTCCTTATTATGCTTCTAACTCGACCGAGTGTGGTCCATAAGCGTAGGTTGTACATCCAAAGGTGCTTACAATCCTAAAGTGACATCCGATAATGGTCGAAAATCAAACGTATTGGTAAACTCTAAGTATTTCTAGTCTAAGAACATATGACTCAACAAGCATGCTTCCTACTCAGAGCATACACTACAACATTGCCATTAACTGGAATATAAAAAAACCGAAATCATATGATGCCAAAAACTCCATCTATATCTACTGCCTTAAATTCAAATCCTTATGGAGAACAAATACTTCAAAGATTATGATCTGTGTATACCTCAAATCGCTCTTCTAATAAATAGTATCTCCATGACTTGAGTGCATAGACAATGGATGCCAACTCAAGATCATGGGTAGGATAGTTTCTCTCATAGACTTTCAACTATCGACTGGCATAACTCACCACTCTCCTTTCTAGCATCAAGACCATGCCTAAACCCATACTGTAAGCTTCAGTATGTATGGTAAATGCCTTCATACCATCGAGTGATATTAGAATGAGTGCACTAGCCAACGATTCCTTTAGCTTGATAAAAGCATCCTCAAACTTTAATGCCTTTGAGAAAACCAAATTATTCTTGGAAAGGTGGGTTAGAGGGACATAAATTTTAGCGAAGTCCTTAATGAACTTCCAATAGTAGCCCACCAAACTAAGGAACTCCTTACTTTCATGGCATTATTCAGCACATGCCAATCCTGTACTGTAGCTAATTTACTAAGATTGACCGTCAACCTATGCTCAAAGATAATGTGTTCTAAACAGTGTAACTCCTTGCATCAAAAGTGACATTTGAAAATTTTCACCTTCAACTTTAGCCTTTGAAAAGTATTAAGCACTTCTTCTAAATGCATCTTATGCTCCTCCTCACTCTCCGAATAGACTAATATATTTTCAAAAATACAAACAAACTTATTAAGTAACCCTCTAAAAACTTTGCTCATCGGAGCAACAAGCTAGGTGGGTGCATATTTTAGTCCAAAGGGCATGACAAACCACTCACAATGTCCGTCAGATATATGAAAAGTGGTCTTCTCGATACTATCATCGGTTACACGTAGTGGATGGAACACGGTTACCAAGTCAAGCTGAGAGAACACCTTCGCTTCAACTAACTAATCAAAGAGATTGTCTATGCAGGGCAATGGATAACGATTCTTCATTATCAGCTTATTCAACTTACGATAATCAATGCAAAGCCTCAGTGAACCATATGCCTCGATGGTAATGATAACTGGTGCTCCCCATTTTTAAATACTCCTTCTAATGAAACCCTTTTCTAACAGCTCGTTAACTTGCTTATTCGGTTCATGGTTTTCTTTAGGAGCCATAAGCCTTAAAGGTATGGCAACAAATCTGACGTTCTACACAAGATAAATCTGAAACTTGATCTTTCTGTAGGGTGGGAGATGGGCGACCTTAGAAAAGACCTCGGAATAGTCTCGAACGAATGGTACAAAAGCTAACTCGTCATGTTGTAGGTTTAAAGAATATAAGTAACTCAATATAATTGAATCTCTAGTATCGTAATAAACCTCTAAACTATCTCCACATCAAGTACCTAAGTAAGCAACCTTCCTATCATAATTTAAGATCGCCCCACACATGGTAATCCAGTCCATTCCTAAAATCTACCCAAACCCTAAAAATCTGACAAAAGCATCATAATCAAAGTCGACCTATAAAATAAACAATTTCAAAACCCTATAGATTATAGATAAATAAGCCAATCCTACTATAGGGTTTGATACAACTCTAGGTCCATAATTATGCTATTGTCTAAGTGCAACTCATCTACATGTCTACTCGAAGTAAAAGAGTATGATGCTCCAGTACCGAATAAGGTACGAACGGATAACTTAGATAGAGTTAACACCTACAGTTATGACCTTCTTCCACTTGTCCGCTATGGGAAGTACATTATAGCCAAGAACATCATCTAGTGTGTTCGATGAAACCATTTAGGTAGAGACCTTTATGGTGTTGGACACTCCCTCCTCATGTTTCTAAGTTGATTGTAGTTGAAACATTTGATCTTTGAGGTGTCCGTCCTATACTCATTCACAAAATGCCCCTTCCTAATGCATTTTCTGCATTTGATCCCTTGCTTCTTAATCTTCCCTTGGGTCCCCATTCTGCTCTCCGACTTCTTGGACTCACTCCTCACCTCCTCCTTGAAGATGGTATTTAGCAAAGCCATCCCCACCAAACCCTCGAAAGTCGCACCCATAGGAATGTGACTAAGAGCAAATCTTGAAGAGGTTGATTCAACCCCTTTGTAAACTTCAAAGCTTACTAGTGAGGGATATTTATCGGCTCCAGACCAAACCTAAATAATTCATTGAGCTAATTTACGTATTCCTGCACCAACATCTCTCCCTATTGCAATGTATGAACTTCTCAAACCGTACTCCTTGCTCTACCATGGAAAGAAACTTCATCTCAAAATGCCTATTTAACTCTCGTTAAGTAATTTGTTCCTTATTGGCCTATGCCACTACCACGTCCCAGCAATTAAACCCTCTTCCTATGAATCCAAGCAGCAAGCTATCTCCTAACATCGTCTCCAAGACCCATAAATCCAAAAATCCTCTCACAAGTACGAATCCATGCTTTTGAATCCACATATGACTCGGGATCCAAATATGGCTTTTCTCCTTGACTCATAAAGTCCTTACATAGCTTAGAAAAATTTATGGCATGGGGGTGAGCAGAAACTACACCTAGTTCCCCTATTAGGATTATGTTTAGCTTGCCCTCTTACTCATAGGTACCTACAAAACTATATTAGGACATTCAAGTCCGGAATCTCTACTATATCACTTGAGCCTCTATCTGTGATTTTGGAATTATTAGAAAGTTTTCAACATATAGTACTAGCAAGAATAAATGATAGTATTTTTTTCATATTGTACTTATATATAAAACCTACAGAAATTTTATCTATATATGTATGTATGTATGTATGTATGTATGTATGTATGTATGTATGTATGTATGTATGTATGTATGTATACATCTAGAAACCCATTTTTGGAAGAAAAAAAATCCTTTGGAAAGCTTTTTTTCTAAAATATATTCAAATATGTTATCTCAATATGTACCTAGCTCCTAAGGAATATTAAACTTATGTTCTAATAACAAATGTGACAACCTATACCTCCCGACACATCGATCCAAATCCTATAGAGACTTTGGGAATTACATTGTGCGAAGAATTACGAGAAATTAGGTTTTTAAACATTACAGAGACCAAGAATAAAAGGATGAAATCTAAGACATTATACACTTTCAGATCTCATAGTGGAAGTTAGTAAAATATAAATACATAAAATAATTATCTCATAAAATATCTAGAAAAACACAATTTGAAACATACGTAGTCCAAATCCAGAGTTTATAAAATAACGGTCATATAGTCTGATGAGTAATAAGTATGATAATAGTTACATGAAGAGTGATGAAAAGTAAAAACGCAATGCCAAGGCCAAGCTTAACTCTCCATGTACTATGTTTAGGCCAATCACCTGCTGCGCTGTCTTCCTTTGGTGGGAAAAAGGAAAGGAGTGAGTTAGACAAAAGTCTGGTGAATGAGTTTCATCATTATATAATGATTTCATGTGATTGACTACATTTATAATATACGTGACCTAGGGTGTCCTACTCGTGTCTATGAACTACTTACAAAGATTGGTTTCATTAGCCTAAGGAATATAGACCTAAATACACCTACACCAAACACCTTGTAAAGGTTTACACTTAGGGTTGAAGAACTAATTGAACCCCAAAACAAATACGGATCAGCTAATAACCTCTGGAACTATTCCTAATATAGGATCGCATACAGTATCATCCTTGGAACTATGTTCCTAAAATTATGACTGCATGTATTGTACTTACGCATTAAGAGGAGTCTGTAATACTGACTCATACCAAAGATGTCTTAGGCTTTACCGCATCTATGTCCAAGCTTAACATTAATGCCGCCACTTATTGCACAATACTAGGCATCCACCAACAGTGTCACGTATCCAACCAAGGAACCTCCCATTAGTGCCGGACTGCACCGCGCTAGGCATCCACCAATAGTGTCGTGCACACATTAGGAACCTCCTATTAGTGCCATATACTTAGTGCACCTGCGTGATTAAATTGCCTTATATCTCAAGTCAAATTCGCTGAGCGGATAGTATCTAGGACTAATTTCCCAGGTACACATCCACTTATTTCTATAACATCCAAGAGTTGAAAATTAAGGGAATTGATTCCCCCACTAATCTACATGTGTGTGTCTATACACACACACACACAGAGATATATATATATATATATATATATATATATATATATATATATATAATTTTACACCTGGGCCTTACACCAAGGTCCTATTTGCACCGAAAAATCGATAACCAGCCGAGCGGCTCTAGTAAACCTGTCAACCGGTCGACGTTAATTATTGTTAATTTTTATTTTGGATCATTTGGTTTATGTTAATTAATTAGTGTGTTATTATTCTTCTTCCTCCTATGCAATTTTAATAATAAATGATATTTTATTCGATCTACAATTTCACAACTTTCGTAATAATTTCTGACGTATCTGCATTTCAAGTTTATTTAGGGTAAAATTAATGTCAACAAGGTAAAGTTATATATGAATATCAAATTCCAGATTTAAGGTTCAAGGTGAACAAGAAGGGACCACATGCATATAATTCAGATTTCTATCAAATTCCCAATTAATTTTCATTTTCTAGGAAAATTATTTCATAATTTAAATTTAACCAATTCAAGATCAAATAGGGTATAGATAAACTTAGTTACGTATGAATAATTATAATTAACAATGAACTCACTCGCCTCTAGTACGTTATTCCCTCCCTTATTTACTTGGAATCACCCCTACATGGTCCGGTGATCTATACTTAATTTGATTTAATTATCTCCTTCTTCTCTAGTAATTGAATTTAATTTGCAAATTTTATTTGAAGAAATTTAATTTTGTGACAACAAAGAATTAATTTTTGTGAGAGATGGAGTTTTGGTACGATCATTATTGCATTAGGGTTCTATTTATATGAGTACGATTTGACCTCAATCGTTAAGTCAAACTTCATAAAATCTGGGTCGTTCGACTTAAGTGAACCCTAGCCTAGAACACTTGACTAGCCGACCGCTTGGTTTTTGGCGGTCGACCACTAGGAGTCGACCAGTCCAAAATGAGGTGTCGACCAGTGGAGCTTTTCTTTTTAAGATATTTCTTTCCAAATTTATATATTTAATTATTTTTTATTTCGAATTTTTAACTTTAATAACATTTTCATACGAACTCCGTTTAAAAAACTTTATATATGAAAATTAACCATAAAATCACTGTGAACACAATGGGCAAGTTTCATAGCCAAATTCAGAAATTTGTGAAAATTTCATTTTTTTATCTTATTATATTTATTTTATTAAATATTTAGTTTATTTTTGTAGGGTATTATAGGAAGGGTGTACCAAAAAGAGTGGCTTATTTGTGTTGTTAAGAACAAATTGAAGTCGAAAAGCAAATCTCTTTTACTTTGAAGTTGGTTGAAATCTTGTTCAGTTGTTTAGGAAATTGTAACTATGTTCCTATGCGTGAAATAAGGATTGTTGATAGTGAAATTCATAAGTGGAGCTTAGGGACTAGGCATAGGACGAGAGGTCTGAACTAGTATAAAAATTCTAG
Source organism: Allium cepa (assembly GCA_030765085.1). Classification (NCBI taxonomy): domain Eukaryota; kingdom Viridiplantae; phylum Streptophyta; class Magnoliopsida; order Asparagales; family Amaryllidaceae; genus Allium; species Allium cepa. Next base: position 1,053,930,401 of record CM060941.1, read on the forward strand.
CGTGATTGTATCTTTATTTTACTTTATTTATCTGCTTACTTGTTAATTTGTTGATGGTTAGCTATTATCTATATTATACTAGATTTTATATAGACTCTCATTTGGTATTAGAGCAAGGCATTCACTAAACCGTGGCAAAGTTAGTGATATTCTAAGTAATATGGATAACACTATTGCCACATTTGCTAAAGGCAATCCACTACACGACCACCACTATTCACCGGTTCAACTATGCATGTTGGTCTAAAAAGATGAGAACATAACTACATACACACACATACATACATACATACATACATACATACATATGCAATCAAGTGGTTATGAAATATTTAATATTATTCAATTAGAGTATACTACACCTACTACTGAATATAGTACTCGAGCAATTCCCCAAAATACCAATACTTCTAACAATGCTAAAGCCATGAATATATTATTCTGTTTATTTGATAAAAATGAATTTAATCGAGTTAGTGTATGCAAAACTATATAAATGATATGACGTGCCTTGCAAATCACTCATAAGGGGGAAAATAAGGGTAAGAAAAGTAAAATTTCTATGCCAAAGAATCAATTTTCAAACTTCAGAATCAAACCAAATGTTGTCGATATGTATTCAGGATTTCAAGACATTACTCATTCTCTAATAGCATTAAGAGAAAATTATTCAGATTTTGATGTAGTATCGAAAATACTCAACTCTTTAATGGATGATTGGGAAAGAAATGCATTGGCTATTAGAGAAGCCAATGATTTTTCAACACTTAGGTTGGAAGAATTGATTGGAAATCTAATGTCCTATGAAGTAAATTTGCAAGAAAAAAGGACACAAGCTTAGGAATGATAAACTATAGCATTCAAGCTAAAGATGATACCATATAGAAGAATATGATTTTGTTTTCTAGCCCAAAATTTCAAGAAAATTTTGAAATATGGTCAAAACCAACAATTTGGAAAAGCAACAACTCTCATCTATTTTGAAATGCTACGAATTCAATAAAACCGATCACGTGAAGAAGGATTGCCCAAATCTTTAGAAAGAAAAGCCAAACTTCAAAAATAAGAACGACAAACATTTTAGAAAGAAGAAATAAGATTTTCAAGTAATACGGGGCTATTCAGACTCATCTTCATCTTTATTAAATAGTGGCCAATGTATGCTTCACGACAATAAGTAGTGATGTAAGTTCTTGTATTTCTTACGATGATTTATTTGACATAAATTTGGGACTTCTTTAAATTGAAATCACTTAAAAAAATAAACAAGGAAAACTATAGAGATGAATTAGAGATAGACATGCTTAAAGATGAAAAAATATATTTACAGGAAGAATTACAAAAGTTTTAAGCCTCCTGTGAAAACTTGACGTCTCCAATTACTATATTGAATGATGAACTTCAACTTTATAAATATTAAAATGTCAAGTTGGCTAAATAAAATTGTGAATTAATTTCTTCTAAAAACTCTCTTAGCAATAAAATTGAAAATATCAAAAATAACTTTGAAAATCTCCCTTGAAATGTTTACAGCTTTAATAAAGGAAGAGAACATTTATCAAAAATCATAAAGTTTTCAAAGCCATCTTCTAATAAAACTGGTTTAGGAATTAATGGTGATAAGAAAACGAAATATTCAAAAAATAGTTCTCCTAATACTAGACATATAAAGAAAAAGTGCTGAAAAACCTATATTAAATTCTAAGGTAAATACAGTTAAAATATGGGTATCAAAATCTAGTGATAATAACTTCAAAAATAAGTATATAAACGATTTCTTAAATAATGTTCGTAATAATGAAGATTTTAATTTTAAAGGGAAAACCAAACCATCTTGGGTATGGTTTTCTAAGATCTAACTTTTAGGACTCTAACATAGCAAGTGAGTACCAATTCGAATTCATATTTTTTGTAGGTACCTGATAAGAAAAAGGGGAGACATTCTTGCCAGGGGACATTCTAAACATATGAAGGGAAACCTACACATGCTTACAAATATCAAATAAAAGGATGGAGGCATCGCCACCTTTGCAGACAACTCTAAAGGGTATGTCAATAGCATTAAAGACGTCTGCAACGAGGGCATACCTAATTCTGCTTTGATCATAATTGTCCTACTAGTAGAGAATTTGAAATGTAACTTACTAAGCATCGGTCAACTTCACGGCAAAAGATTTACAATTTCTTTGGAAAAGGATAAATCTAACATTTTTGACTAAAAAAATAGTTTTTCAAAGGAATAAGAAAATGAAATATTTATATTTTAAATATAAAAATTAATAATGATAATAATTTGTGTCCCTTAGCTAATGATCACGATCCATGCCTATGACATAAGAAATTTTGTTACATAAATTTTAAATATTTTAAAAAGCTAGCAAAAAATGAATTGGTTAAAGGGTTACTGAAAATGAACTTTAAAGTTAACAATCTTTATGACGCATGTCAATCAGGAAAATTGATAAAATCTTCGTTTAAGTCTAAGAAAGTTCTTTCTACCATACAACCTTTAGAACTACTTCGCTTATATCCTATTGGGCCTACTCAAGTAAGATCTATTAACCACAAAAAATATGCATTTATTATTGTAGGTGATTTTATTATATATACATGGACTCTGTTTCTAAAACTTAAAAGTGGTACATTTGAGGTTTTTAAGTTTTTTGCAAAAAGAATTCAAAACATAAAAAATATGAAAACTAAAAATATTAGAAGCGATCACGGTGGGGAATTTGAAAATGAACATTTTAATGCTTTTTATAATAAGAAAGGAATGAGTCATAAATTTTCCTTTCTAGGAACACCTTAACAAAATAGTATTTTGGAACAGAAAAAAAGAACACCACAAGAATATGCAAGAACATTATTAATAGTAGCCAATTATCAAAAAAGTTTTGGGATGAAGCTATGGCTAAAGCTTGTAACTTTCTAAATCGTGTCTCTATAAGATCATTAACTCAACATTCACCATATGAGATGGTAGAAAGCCAAAGTTTCATATTTTGTAATTTTTTGGTTCAAAATGTTTTATATTAAACACAAAAGATAATTTAAGGAAATTTGATCTGAAAGTCGATGAAGGTATCTTTATAAGATATTCAAAAAGAAGTAAAGCATATAGTATTCAATAAAAAAAATCAAATACTATAAAAGAAACTTTACATGCATTTTTTGGTGAAAATTATAAGATAAGTAATGATGAAGACCAAGTTATTTCAATAAACCAAGCAACTAGTTTAGAAAATCCCTCAAAATGAAAATATAAATAATTCACTAAAATTACCACCTTGTATACTAAGACTTCATCCGCTTGACAATGTAATAAATGAAGTTAACACTAGAGTGAAAACAAAAAATCAACTAAATCAAATGGGATACGTTGTGTATATATCTAATATTGAACTCAAAAATATTAATATCGAACTCAAAAATGTTAAAGAAGCATCTAAAGATGTTTTTTGGATTTTAGCCATATAAGAAGAAATAAATCGAACGAAACGACATTTGGGAATTGGTTTCAATTCCAAATGATCAAACCGTAATTGGTACAAAATGGGTGTTTAAGAATAAAGTAGATGAAAATGTTGACATAATTTGCAATTAAGCTAGATTAGTAGCTCAGGGGTATAATTAAGAAGAAGAAGAAGTAAATTATGAAGAAACTTCTGTCTCGGTGCTAGAATAGAAGCTATAAGAATTCTTTTAGCCTTGGTGTATCACATAATTTTGAACCTTTTCAAATGAATGTTAAAAGTTCATTTTTAAATAGATTTATAAGGAAAACGTACTTGTAGAACAACCACCTCATTTTAAACATGAAAGAAGTCCAACTCGTGTTTTTAAATATAAGAAAGCACTTATGATCTTAAACAAGCACCACATGCTTGGTATGATCGATTGAAAATTTACCTTTTGGAATCTGGTTTTAAAATTGGTAAAGTTGATTCTACTTTATTTATTAAAAGAAAGATAATGATATTTTAATAGTACAAATATATGTAAATGATATTATTTTGGTTCTATGAATGAAAATTTATGCAATGAATGTGCAAATATTATGAAAAGGTAATTGAAATGTCACATATAGGTGAGTTGAATTATTTTCTTGGCTTATAATTTAAACAATTAAAAAAATGAATTTTTATTTATCAAGAAAAATATTGTAACGCTTTACTAAAAAGATTTGGATGAATCAAGTGTAACATCCCGCCTTTTTGGAAGCTTTAAGCAGGCACACATGCCGATTTAAACCATACAGAAGGGCGGATTGCTATTGGGGTAAATAAGAAAAAGCAGAGAAAGAAAAAAAATAGAATCTCGTAGCGGAATGACAATAACAGTTCATGAAGCTGTTTTACAAATAAATTTAATTTTTACTTATACAACACGAATCAGAGTTACACATACCAAAGAATAATAATTAATGCAGCGGAATACATGATGTAGTGAAATATAATAAATAATAATAATACAATCTTCGTCTTCGCCCTCCAGCAATAAGGTCTTCAAATCTTGAAATGCTCAGGTTGACCCGAGTGAATTAAAAAGACAAAACACTTGAGTCAAAACTAAAAGATCTTATGTAAGTTAAATCAACGGTAAAATATGAGTGAAACGGCGTCAGAGATGTTTACAAGGTTTGACATCTTCTATCCAGAGTCTAACGTGAGTGCAGTAACTTAAGAGATGTTCGAGATTTACATCTCCTAAGGATCCGTTAAACTATCTACTATGAAGTAATATATGCTACTATAATAATGTCTAAAGTAAAGTATAATATACTTAAAAATAGCATTAAGGAGTTACCCAGTATCCCCCTTAACACATTTTATATATTCCCATAGTCTATACAGTACCGTAATCTCCCCCATACTGGGCGTCGTCAGAGGGCGGTCCATAGGTATGGTACAAAACAAAATCATATAAGGAAAGCTATGGTAGGCGACACGGCACAACTAGGCAATGCTAGATAGATATACCAATTACACTTCCGAGCCAGTGGTAACGCATAGCAGCCACTACCCCCCACCTCGAGCCACACTCCCAAAAATCAAAGGTGCACCCAATCAGTCACAAGGTAATACAATGGTATCGAAGGAGTGTGTCCGATCAGATGAGCTACCTCATTAGTCCATCAATTGCTCCTGTTTTAGCCACCTTATGCCAACTCACGGGAGTCTGGTCCACGTATATACCTTAATAGAACGTCGGCACCATCCTAATTCATTCTAGAATCTCCACTGTGTATACAGTTGTTAAAGTGGTTTTCGGAGTTGGCAGAGAGTATGACAACATACAACATGAACCAGAGTTACACATACCGGAGAATAATAATTAATGCAGCGGAATAACTAATGCATTGAAATGTAATAAATAATAATAATACAATCTTCATCTTCGTCCTCCAACAATAAGGTCTTCAAATCCTGAAATGCTCAGGCTGACCCGAGCGAATTGAAAAGACAAAACACTCGAGTCAGAACTAAAAGATCTTATGTAAGTTAAATCAACAGTAAAATATGAATGGAACGGCGTCAGAGATGTTTATGGGGTTTGACATCTCCTACCCAGTGTATAATGTGAGTGCAGTAACTTAAGAGATGTTCGGGATTTACATCTCCTAAGGATCCGTTAAACTATCTACCACGTAGTAATATACGCTATTATAATAATGTCTAAAGTAAAGTATAATATACTTAAAAATAGCGTTAAGGAGTTACCCAATATCCCATTAACACATTTTATATATTCCCATAGTCTATACGGTACCGCAATCTTTGCCGTACTGGGCGTCGTCAGAGGGCACTCCATAGGTGTGGTACAAAACAAAATCATATAAGGCACGCTAGGGTAGGTGACATGGCACAACTAGGTAATGCCAGGGTAGATATACCAATTACACTTCCGGACCGGTGGTAACGCATAGCATCCACTACCGCCCACCTCGAGCCACACTCCCAAAAATCAAAGGTGCATCCAATCAATCACAAAGTAATAGAATGGTATCGAAGGAGTGTGTCCGATCAGAGAAGCTACCTCATTAGCCCGATAATTTCTCCTGTTTTAGCCTCCTTATGCCAACTCACGGGAGTCGGGTCCACGTATATACCTCAATAGAACGTCGCCACCATCCTACTTCATTCCGGAATCTCCACCGCGTACATGGTTGTTAAAGTGATTTTCGAAGTTGGCAAAGAGTATGACAACTTTCGATCCTTGTCTCTTTAACAACCAAACGTTATTATAACACTGCGGTCATTTCAAAATAGTTTATACTTCAAAACCAAAATATCATTGTTATTTCAAAACCATATCAATACGATATCATTTCCATTTCAAAACCAAATACGATATCATTACCGTTTCAAATATATCCATTTTCAGAATCATAGAATTTTCAAGGTTATAACACTTTCGAAACCAAACACTTGAAAATTTAACATTTTCAAAACATAATACTTTGAAATTCATAGCTTCGAAACCATAACTTTCACCATTTAAACAGTTCATATATTCAAAATAGTATATATAATAAAATAGTTTTAAATTTAAAATTACTTTATAAATAAAATAATTTCCTCAACTTCACAAATTTATTCAAATCAACTTGAATCCGAAAATTAATTTATATCAAATCTCAATTCGTAAATTTCAACTCAATCTAGTTTTCAATAAACCATTTCAATTTATATCGATTTCAAATACAGATTTGAACCTCAAATAAATCATTTCAATTTCCATATATTTCAAAGCTTTAAATATTCCACCATTTCAAAACTAAATTTGATAACTTCATACATACCTTAATTAAACTTCATTATTATTCAGTTTTGAAATATTTACTTAACAAATTCAATATCTTTTAAATAAACCCCAAATTCCAAATCACTAAATGTTCCTTCAATTAATTTAAACTTGAAATATTCATTTTATATCATCTTAAACAAAATCAAGTTATAAAAATCATATCTTTTAAAATTTCAAATTTAATAAATTTCAAATCAAACTTATTTGAGTTTAATTCTTAAATAAATTCAATTTCAAGTAAATTTCAAATTTATCTTCCAACCTTAATTCATTTAAAACATTATAAACTCTACATTAAAATATAATTCAAATACTTAACCATATTATCTTCAATAAAATCAAACTTTATTATCAAATTTATTCTATATTAAAACAATTTATACATAGCTTGAAATCAAGAATAAAATAACATTTATATAATATATAAAATCAATATTTATATAAAACCATATATTTCTTTACAAAACCATAGAAATCATTTCAAAATATTTTCATATATAGACCACGGTGTCTGTATATAATTTTCTATCCAATGGTCAAGTGATACAAATATTTATTATTTCAATCTGCAATTTAATATTTTACGGTTGTATTTCATTTCAAACCGCAATCCTGAATTAATAACAATCCATAACGAACTTGTAGTTTATAACGATATAAACTAAACATCCATTCAACTAATATTAACAATCAACATCCATCACAACCATCATCCAAAACAATCCATAAATATCATATAGAAACTGATAATAAATAACAAGTATTTAACTGGCAGTTTACATGCAACAATAAATTAAATAACAATTTAATTCAAATAAATTCAATTTAATTGAGATGATGATTAAAATTTACCAAACAATCATAAATAAATTCCTAATCACATTATGAATTAAATTTAACAAACATTAGAAATTTTAGAAGTTGTGAGTGGGTTAAAACACTCACCTTTTGAATCTAAATCCAATTTAAATCAAAATTCAAACAGTCTCTGAAACTGTCCAAACCCAAGCCAAAATGTCTGGAATTTCGATACCATCCTAGTGGAGAAAACCGCGCATGAATTGGACTTCGTATGTAAAAGTTATGTAGGTTAGAACGACTAGAAATCAAATTAAAAATAAAATAAAATAAAAAAACAACACTCACTCAAACACGTCACCTAACCTCACAGCCGAAATTACGTGTGCCCCATCTCTCCGCATTGTCGCGATCGACATGCCCTAGAAGCCGCCGCCATATCGCGTGCTGCATGCGAACTCCGCCGTCCACCTTCGATACTTGCTGACCTCCCTTATGGCCTCCCAGTCTCTAGTGATCGTCGACGATCGCCGATCGACGCCCCTAAACACCCAGCAGCCGAAACTATAATGACATAATCGCATTAATCCCTTTGATCTAACCGTTAATTCATCAAACCACCTACTCCAATGAGCTGCGCTTGCCGCTCTCCACGCCCCAGTATCATCGATTCGATGATCAATCGACGATGATCAAACCATGATGAACGGACGTGACTTCTTCACCCTATTTCGGCCACATAGCATCCCATATCGAAAAATGAATCGCATAATTGACTTTCGCTCTTCGAGAGCTTCAAATCGATATATAATTCGATTTATTTTGAGGAGTTATGATTTTGAAGTTGAATTTTGAATTGAAATTGGGTTGTGAAATTCAGGGTTTATCTGCCATTGAGAAAGAGGAGCAATAGAAATTTCTGTACGTACAGAAATAAGAAATAGAAAGGCTGCTAGGGTATATAACGATATTTATATAAGCAGAACAATATAGAAACAAATGGGCTCGATCGAATTTTTGGGTTTGAACGATAATGACTCGAAAGCCCGTTTCGACTCCAGAACGAAAACAGATCAACCCATATATCAAAATGGATGCTTTTAAATATTTTAAATGCAATGGAACAGGTTTCAAGTTCAAATTTTATCGCTTGAAGAAGTCATGCTAAAATCAAGTTATTTCAAATTGATATCAACTGATTTCAATTAAATTGATTTCTAGGCATTTCGAGCCTGTACGATCAAACGACAAGTCCGATCGTTACGAAACTTGAAATCCTATAATAATTTACCATTACGGACCCAATGAAACTAGTTTCGTCAAAATCCGAGTCAGTGGCCAAAATGACTACTTTCACATTAATTAAATAGATTAATATCAATTGATTAAATCACTTTTCATTCAAATTTTATATATTCAATTTCTATCAATTTGGATTACTTAGTAACTTATAAATCCTTTATAACAAATTTCCATATAGATTTAATGTTGCATATTCCTCCAATTTCAAAGTTTAAAATTCAATTTCAATATATTTAGAGATTATAGATTTAATTTCCAATAATTCAATTAAATTTGCTTTCCATTTATTATCCAATCAATTTCAACTTATGGTATGATTAACATTGGTTTATGTTTATTACCTTAATATTTCCCATTTCATCCTGGTTTCAATTAATATAGTATTTAATTTCATTTACTTACCATTTCCCCATTTGTTATAGATTGAGTTCCAATTAATTAATTTCAAATAAACTGATTTGATTCAATTCTAATCTTTTTATTAAGTCTATTACTATTCTATAAACCTGGTTAATATTTGTTTGTCTTTCATTACATTAATATATTTAAATTTCCATCTTTCCTTTGTATTAACTGTTGTTTTCAATTATATTGAATTTGTCAAATATCTACATTTATTAAAATTAAAACCTCAATTAATTTATTCAACTTGGTTTCGTTCCTTTATTTTATCTTATGAATAAAATATACTTTTCCATTCATTTAGTTACATTCACACTTTACAATTACCGTCCTAACACACATTAATGAACATTTACTTACATTTAAATGTAATTGATTTCCAATTAATTTCACTGACAAATTGTTATCATAGCCTTTAATTTACACTTAAGTTCATTTTATATTCAACTAATTATTATAATTACTTACATAATACTGAATTCATCCAATTACCATTAATTATACTAATTCATTTATTTATACAACACTTTCCCTTATTTACTTATTTTCAGTTTTATAACCAAATGCAATAATTTACACTATTTAGTTATTGGGATTTCACTCGAATGGTCAATAATTAGTTTTAATTACCTTTACTACATTTCATTTTTAACATTCACTTCATTATAAATTATAATGTTTTTATTTCTTTCTAAATTTAATTATAAAAATCTTACTAAATTAACCAATTTAATTATCGAAATTTGTGGGTCATTACACTCTCCCCCATTCAATACTTTTCGTCCCCGAAAAGGAAAAAAGAGGGAAAGAAGGAATTAAGTAATCAATGTATCTTATTCAAAAATATTAAATTTGTAACAAGATAAATTCACAAAATTTAATGATTTAAATAAAATATATCAATTTATAACCATTAAATCCTTTTATATTCAAGTAACAAAAATTTTGGAAAATATTTCATAAAATTTTCTAAGTCCAAAATTCACGAAATTTTTTGACAGGGTCTCCTTTGTACAAAGAGGCTCGGGAGAAAATATAATATCAAATATAACAATATACAACATATAATTTCCAAAATAATGTATCCAAATACGGAAAAAAAATATAATATCGCTAGAAAACCGTAATACGAGAACGTACCTATTTGTCGGGCAAACAACATTTAATTATGAAACCAAAAGCAGTAGCAATAGCTTCCATAACATGTATTTCACTCATGTAATCCAAAAAAAGTTAATAATTATATAAAATGAAAGATTTAAAATTGTTTCAACCACCAACAAACAAATCAATATAACAACAATCACTTGCAACCAATATACAATCATCATATAAAATCAACGCAAATCAATTTTCCATTCATATCAAACAAAAAAATAGTTGTTAAGGTTCAAAAACTTTAAATTGTACATAATGAAAAATAAACTACTAAGTGCACCATTTACTCAACAGTCTTAGATGAAACTAAATAGATTATTCATACATCCAAACAATTTTAAAGTATCCTTGCCCAAACAACCATAAACCAAACAAACAATGACCCCAAGCATGAATTAAGTTCATTATTATTAATTTCATTTCACGCATTTATTGCTTCATTTCCTTTTTATTCATATAATGATTTATCTTTTTAATTTACATTTTATTTCTTACAATTTTCATTTCCATTCTTTTATTTTCATGCGTTATCTTCATTTCTTACATATGTTACTCATATACAATTTAATTTAAATATATGTAAGCATATCCTTTGAGTACTATATAAGCTTCTTTGTAAATAATTTCACATTCATTCATTCAGTCTTATTTTCATTTATTTCTATCCACTACTTACAAATTCATATTCATTTATCCATACAATGCAAATTTCTTGTATTTGCATTACATTCATCTATTCATTACTTAATTTCATTTATTTACAACATTCATGTGTAATTCAATTATTTAGCATTACAATATATTTACTTAAGTTTCTAATTACTCAGTTACAATACTTACTTTCTATCTCATTTTATTATAGTAACATTTCAATTATAGCTTATGTTTATAACAGCTATAACACTAAATTTCTTATTTGTAAAAGTAATTTATTGAACATCTTCATTGCACAAGTTTACTTGTACAATTTCCGTTACATTTTCTTGTTAAACATTACAACTTTAAATATTTTGGCAAGCTATATATATATATATATATGTTAAAGAATGCAAATTGAAAAATTATACCCTCTTTCTTTTAAATTAATTTAATGCTCAATAATTATATCTTTGTTTTATAAGTTACAAAATTCAACTTGCTTGTAATTTCATTCATAACCTAGCATTTGATCTCTTATTTCATTTACAGGTTCCAATTATTAATTACTTACATTCCATTCCACTACAATAATTGAAACTATTAATGGACAGAAACTTAAGGACTAAATACGCGTTTAATTTCGAATCAGTAAAAATAATAAATAGATGTATACACTTACAATTTATATCCAAATATATTTAAAAAAATTTGAAATTTATATTTGTTTATCAAAATAAATCTGTAGTAAAACTACTACAGTGGCCTTCCCACTTTGAAACTCGAAAATGAATGTTGATGATGCATGCACTCATCACCGAAATTATTTCCCAGCGACAGAGAGGGGCACAAAACTTATTCCTTCCAACATTACTTTAAAACAATTCTTTCAAACCATATTGGAATATTTATATCAGAAAATACTTCTACATAATATTTTTATTATATTCCAAAATTATTCGAAAGAAATTTTCAAAAACCCCGAGACTTAGGTTCAAAATTTCGAATTTCATTTATTTTATTTCAAATCTTATTTCCAACCAATATTTATAAATTTCACCACATAACAACCAAATATATTCTTTATAAAAATATATTATTTCATACACTAAAATATACAATAGGCAAAATTATTTCAAAACAAATATTATGTCGGTCGGTCCTATTAATTGTTTAGAAATCCCTATCAATGTCATAGCATCCTGAACCAACCAATATTTATAAATACAAAACGGAACAAATTAACACAATATGAAAACCTTTTTATAACACTAACAAATACGCTCTCACATATATATGCACTCAGCTACTCATCATAGGGTATTACTACCTTTTTAATAAAGAGTTAGACCCCACAAAGCTAAGGTTTTCACTAAACCAAAGCGCTGATACCAACTGTAACATCCCGCCTTTTTGGACACTTTAAGCAGACATACATGCCGACTCAAACCATATAGAAGGACGGATTTCTATTGGTGTAAATAAGAAAAACAAAGAAAGAAAAAAAACAAAATCTCGCAGTGTAATGACAAAATATAATAATCAAATAACAGTTCATAAGCTGTTTTACAAATAAATTTGATTTTTACTTATACAACACGAATCAGAGTTACACATACCAGAGAATAATAATTAACGCAGCGGAATATATGATGCAGTGAAATATAATAAATAGTAATAATATAATCTTCTTCTTCGTCCTCCAGCAATAAGGTCTTCAAATCCTGAAATGCTCATGCTGACCCAAGCGAATTGAAAAGACAAAACACTTGAGTCAAAACTAAAATATCTTATGCAAGTTAAATCAATGGTAAAATATGAGTGGAACGGCGTCAGAGATGTTTACAGGGTTTGACATCTCCTATCCAGTGTCTAACATGAGTGTAGTAACTTAAGAGATGTTCAGGATTTACATCTCCCAAGGATCCGTTAAACTATCCACTATGTAGTAATATGCACTATTATAATAATGTCTAAAGTAAAGTATAATATACTTAAAAATAGCGAAAAGGAGTTACCCAGTATCCCCCTTAACACATTTTATATACTCCCATAGTTTGTACAGTACCGTAATCTCTCCCGTACTGGGCGTCGTCAGAGGGCACTCCATAGGTATGGTACAAAACAAAATCATATAAGGCACGCTATGGTAGGTGATACGGCACAACTAGGCAATGCCAGGGTAGATATACCAATTACACTTTCGAACTAGTGGTAACGCATAGCAGCCACTACCGCTCACCTTGAGCCACACTCTTAAAAATCAAAGGCGCACCCAATCAATCACAAAGTAATAGAATGGTACCGAGGGAGTGTGTCCGATCAGATGAGCTACCTTATTAGTTCGTCAATTGCTCCTGTTTTAGCCACCTTATGCAAACTCACGAGAGTCGGATCCACGTATATACCTCAATAGAACGTCTTTATCATCCTACTTCATTCTGGAATCTCCACCGTGCACACGGTTGTTAAAGTGGTTTTCGAAGTTGGCAGAGAGTATGACAACATACAGCACGAATAAGAGTTACACAAACCAGAGAATAACAATTAATGCAGCGGAATACCTGATGCATTGAAATATAATAAATAATAATAATACAATCTTCGTCTTCGTCCTCCAACAATAAGGTCTTCAAATCCTGAAATGCTCAGGCTAACCCGAGCGAATTGAAAAGACAAAATACTCGAGTCAGAACTAAAGATCTTATGTAAGTTAAATCAGCGGTAAAATATGAGTGGAACGGCGTCAGAGATGTTTACAGGGTTTGACAACTCCTATCCAGTGTCTAACGTGAGTGCAGTAACTTAAGAGATGTTCGGGATTTACATCTTCTAAGGATCCGTTAAACTATCTACTAAGTAGTAATATACGCTATTATAATATTAATGTCTAAAGTAAAGTATACTATACTTAAACATAGCGTTAAGGAGTTACCCAATATCCCTCTTAACACATTTTATATATTCACATAGTCTGTACAGTACCGTAATCTCCTCCGTACTGGGAATCACCAAAGGGCACTCCATAGGTATGATACAAAACAAAATCGTATAAGGCACGCTAGGGTAGATGACATGGCATAACTAGGCAATGCCAAGGTAGACATACCAATTACACTTCCGGACCGGTGGTAACGCATAGCAGCCACTATCGCCCACCTCGAGCCACACTCCAAAAAATCAAGTGCACCCAATCAATCACAAAGTAATAGAATGGTATCGAAGGAGTGTGTCCGATCAGAGGAGCTACTTCATTAGCCCGTCAATTGCTCCTGTTTTAGCCAACTTTTACCAACTCACGGGAGTCGGGTTCACGTATATACCTCAATAGAACGTCACCACCATCCTACTTCATTCTGGAATCTCCAACACGTACACGGTTGTTAAAGTGGTTTTCGGATTAGAAGAGAGTATGACAACTTCCGATCCCGGTCTCTTTAACAACCAAACATTTTTATAACACCGTGGTCATTTCAAAATAGTTTATACTTCAAAACCAAAATATCATTGTCATTTCAAAACCATATTAATACGATATCATTTCCATTTCAAAACCAAATACAATATCATTTCTATTTCAAATATATGCATTTTCAGAATCATAGCATTTTCAGAATCATAGCATTTTCAAGATTATAACGCTTTCGTAACCAAACACTTGAAAATATAACATTTTCAAAACATAATACTTTGAAATTCACAGCTTCGAAACCATAACCTTCACCACTTAAACAGTTTAGATATTCAAATAGTATATATAATAAATAGTTTTAAATTTAAAATTACTTTATAAAATAAAATAATTTCCTCAACTTTACAAATTTATTCAAATAAAATTGGAACCAAAAATTCAATTTATATCAAATGTCAATTCATAAATTACAATTCGGTTTTCAGTAAACCATTTCAGCTTATGTCGATTTCAAATATAGATTTGAACCTCAAATAAACCATTTTAACTTCCATATATTTCAAAGCTTTAAATATTCCACCATTTGAAAACTAAATTTGATAGCTTCATATATGCCTTAATTTAACTCATTATTATTCAGTTTTGAAATATTTACTTAACAAATCCAATATCTTTTAAATAAACCCTAAATTCCAAATCACTAAATGTTCCTTCAATTAATTTAAACTTGAAATATTCATTTTAAATCATCTTAAAAAATCAAGTTATAAAAATCATATCAATTAGATTTTCAAATTTAATAAATTTCAAATCAAACTTTTTTGAGTTTAATTCTTAAATAAATTCAATTTCAAATAAATTTTAAATTTGTCTCCCAACCTTAATTCATTTAAATCATTATAAACTCTATATTAAAATATAATTTAAATACTTAACCATATTATCTTCAATAAAATCAAACTTTACTATCAAACTTATTCTCTATTAAAACAAATTTATATATAGCTTAAAATCAAGAATAAAATAACATTTATATAATATCTAAAATCTATATTTATGTAAAACCATATATTTCTTTACAAAACCATATAAATCATTTCTAAATATTTTTGTATATAGACCACGGTGTCTATATATAATTTTCTATCCCATGGTCAAGTGATACAGATATTTATCATTTCAAACCGCAATTTAATATTTTACGGTTGTATATCATTTCAAACTGTAATCCTGAATTAATAGCAATCCATAACGAATTTGCAGTTTATAAGATATAAGCTAAACATCCATTCAACCAATATCAACAATCAACATCCATCACAATCATCATTCAAAACAATCCATAAATATCAAATAGAAACCGATAATAAATAACAGGTATTTAACTGGCAGTTTATATGCAATAATAAATTAAATAACAATTTAATTCAAATAAATTCAATTT
The DNA here is from genome assembly GCA_030765085.1 of Allium cepa. NCBI lineage: Eukaryota > Viridiplantae > Streptophyta > Magnoliopsida > Asparagales > Amaryllidaceae > Allium > Allium cepa. The sequence goes on from CM060941.1 coordinate 1,053,946,360, forward strand.
AACTAAGATGATTGTAACGACCCGATATTTTCAACCATTCGCATCCGCACATGTCGGACTTGAATTGTTCGAAATACCGCGTTGTAAATAAAATTTGGCAAATCTCGGAATATACAGTAAATAAATAATCACAAAATCACAGACACAGAATCAGAATACTCGCAGCTGAATTTAAAAATAACTTAGTGGTTCATGAAGCCACTATCAATAGTCTCAAAATAAGTATAAAGTACATAGTCTTAAAACCAAATGTAGTTTGAAATCTCCATAGAAAATCTCGATATTAGATTGTCTTGATTACAAAGCCTAATAAGAACTGAACATAAACTTGACGGCAGCTTAAAAAGAGATGATCAGCAGAAGTCCAAGCTCCGGAGGTGAAGTCTGAACTGAAACTCATGCTGACCCAAGCGTAAAATAAAACATAAACACTCGAGTCAGGACATACATACTTATACAGTGTAAGCTAATTCAAGTGTACTATAATATAAAGCAGGTAACTTAAAGGATGCTTGGGACCGTCCATCCTCTAAGGATCCGTTAAACTATTTACTATGTAGTAATAATTTATCTATTATAATAGTGTCTATATTAAAATAAACTTACTTTTAAATAGCGTTAAGGGGTTACCCATATAGCCCTTAACACGTAATAGTCCCAGTAGTCCATCTAATATCATAGTCCCTCCTGATCGGGAAACCACTAGAGGATACCACAGGGGATACGGGAGAAAACCAAACTCGTACAACACGCGCTAGGGTAGGTGACACGGTATAACTTGGCAATGCCAGGGTAGATATACCAATTACGCTTCCGGGTTGGTGGTAACATGTAGCAGCTACGACCGCCCACCTCGAACAACACCCCAAAATCAAAAATCAGAAGTGGCCATCGAATCAATCCAAAAGTCAAAGTATAATATCGAAGGGATGTGTCCGATCAAAGGTGCTACCTCAATTAACTCGTCGATCGCTCCTGTTTTAGCCACCTTATGCCAACTCACGGGAGTTGGGTCCACATATTTACCTCAAAGGAAACGCCGCCACCATCCTACTTCATTCTGGAATCTCCACCGCGTACACGGTTGTTAAAGTGGTTTTCGGTATCGACAGAGAGTATGCCCATATCTGATCCCGGTCTCTTTAACAACCAACGTTATTAATACCCGTGGTTATAAATTCCAAAATAGTTAATATTAAATCAAAATACTTCATTTTAACTTTTAAAAGTGAAGTTATTATAATTACGAATCGAATATCCAACAATCTCAATTTCAGCCACTGCAACACTTAACAAGTACTACTGTAACCTTTTTATTTACTCGGGTCTAGTTTTAAATTTCACAACCACAGCACTTACAAAGTACTGCAGTAGCCTTTAATTAATTTTAGCCTTTAGTTCATTTGCATCAACTACGGCACTACAAAGTGCGGTAATATCCCTTACAACAGTTTTTAAGTAAATTAAATTTTTGACTTAAATATAAATTAATCAATAATTTAACTTAAATTTAACCAATTTAACTTATAAAATCATATTTCCACTTTTAAAATAGTCATCTAAATTTCTCAAAATTTATGATTTATATATGGTAAATTTCACAAATAAATATCAACTTCTTAAGGCTTCACTTATTAAAGTCAAATCAAATTGTCTATTCTTTGCATTCAAAATTTACTTAATAATTAAATTTGATTTATTATTCCAAAATATAACTATTTTTCAATTTATTGCTTAACTTACCCATTTCCTTAAACTAAACCCCACTTCTCCTAAGTTTAGTTATATTCAAATTTTTATCTTACGTATTTATTTTATTAGCCACTTAATATTGAAAAAATTTAAGTAACACCTTATTTATCCATTTAAATTCAATTACATCAAATGTATTATACTTTATTTACTTAACTTGAATTTCATTCCTTTACAAAAATCAATTTCCAAAACAAATTTATATTCCACATTCCAACTTACCCATTTATTTCTTTATATATATATATATATATATATATATATATATATATATATATATATATAACTTGTATAAATCACTACAAATCATTTTAATTCATTTCAAATCAAAATAATACTATACCAATTTACATTACTTAAATTTTTCCAGAAATATATATATATATATATAACCACGGGTCTGTATAATGTTTTCTACCTAGGTCAAATGGTTCGGATAATATATCATTTCAATCCGTAATTTACAAAGAAAAATCCGGGTTCTATCATTTCAAACACGCAATCCCAAGTTAAATAAATAACTAAATAAATAAATATCGTTCAGGCCTATCATTTCAGCATGTAATGATTTAATTCTACAGGAAACTTGCAGTGATAAACAGTAAATAAATAAATAGTATAACAGCTTAAATATAACAGTATAAAATATGACTGATGATGTGTCAAATTAATAACAAGGTTTTTAACATCATAAATTTATATCACAGGCAAGAAATATAAATATTATACAATTGCACTTGTTATTAATTTACAGATCTATAAGTACGTTTGTCTGGTGAGAATACTCACCTCTATGCTGCTGAAGATTAGATTCAAAACTACGATAACCACACCGAAACAGCGTAGAAAGCACGATCAAATATTGGAAGATGAGACAAACTGATTTCGATCTTGAAACAAGATAAATAAATAAAACTGAGTACGCGAATTCCAATTACGGACAAAGCAAATTTTTAAATAAAACAAAATTGGAACGAGCCATCATAAAATGAAAATTGACTCAAATTGCTCGACCACTCAACCGCACGACTTGGCCCATTAAAAAAAGCTCAGCCTGCCCATTTATTTTTTCCAAATCAAAATTTACAAAATAAATTCATACTCTATTTTTTTTACCCTTTTTATAAAATATAATGACGTGTTAATAAAAAGGTGGCAAATCTTATGTGGGCAACATGCAATTCACGGTAGTGATACATAAAGGTGGCGCATGCAATATTTATTATATATATATATATATTCTTTTCTTTTTCTCTTTTTTTTCTTTTTCTTTTTTTTCTTTTTTTTCTTTTTCTTTTTTTCCCTCTGTTAGGAAACAAGTAAAATCTCCAAATCTCCAAATCAAAACAACTTTATACTGTTCTTACATATATCATATATCCTCATACGTAATGTTTCTAAATTTTAAAACACAGGTGACCAAAAAAACGCGTATGGTCTAGAAATACTTCTTCCCTGAACACTCGCGTAAACAAAGCAGTGGAATTATCTAAAAAGTTTTAGGCTGGGCTAACCTTAGGTGGCGTACGCCTTTTATATTATATTTTTTTTCTTCAAACTGAAGTGCGCCTATACTCAAACAAGTATGCAGTGATACAATATACAGGTGGCGATAAGATAAATATTCAAGTGCTAGGCTAAAACTGCATCAGAGATGCTCGGCAATGCACGGCTAGATAGGAAAGGAGGGGAAGGAAGTTAGGCGTTTGTCATGCGGTGGAGCAGTTTAAACAGAACAATGGAAAAAAACAAAAGAAGGAAATAAAGTTGTAGCCATTACCTGATGCCACTGATTCTCACGCACGCAAGGAAGAAGATGAGAAACCAAATGTAGTGAATGATGGAATTTTTTGTGCACTCGGTTTATATATATAGCATAGGGTGCGCAAATCAAGGGAGGAATTTTTTTTTATTGGCAAACATTCATACGTGTTAAATTAAGGAAGGAAATGCGTTGATTTGATTGGAGCAATATTTGTAGTGGACATAAATTTTAATCAGTGGAGATTGCGTGAATTAAGGGGAAAGAAACGGCAAACACAAATATGTTTAAACAGTAAGGAGCATGAAATTTTGAACGTGTATAATTTAAAAGATGGAAACTTGCGGTGATTGAAGTAAAACAATAGACAAGCAAGAATTGATTGCGTTGATTGAAAATAAGAAACGACAAGAATTTATTTGGCAAGCATTGTACTCGTTTGAAATTATTAAGAAGAGAATGCGTTGATTAATAAAAAGAAACGACAAGAATTTAGTGGAGCAAATAATTGCAGTGGTATGAATTAATCAGAGAAAGAATACGGTAAGCAATTATATTTTCTTTGCAACGGATAAGGAAATTTGGAATAAATTTACACGTTTAATAATTTAGCAGAAAATTATGTGTTTGATATCGGCGGGAGACAGAAAATGGCAAATAATAAATTTTATTTCGGTAGGCTTTGCAATTTCAAATATTTTATATGTGAACTTCAGGTTGCTAAAGTGGGAAAGCACAAATTAATGCGTGCGTAATTTAAGGCAAACATGAATTTAAAATTTTTGAACGCTAAAGGAAAAATGATTTCTTTCATTATCAAAGGGTTGCGCGGGTTAATATTTAAATAGGGAAGTTTTGCATATGTTTGTGGAAATTTAGGTGAAATAAAATATCAAAGAATAATTTATAAATCGTCAGAGGAAATTTCGAAGATTTTATTCATAGTTACATGCGAAACAAAGGAAACACGTGAATTTTTTTTGAATGCGTTTTATAAATGAAAACTTCCGTTGATTTAGGAACAATGGCAAGAATTAAATGTGAACGGTTATGAAATTTTTTTGGATAACGTTTCTATTAAATTAGGAGAGCAAAAGGAAGGTGGAATGTTTACACGCGAATTTCATTCAAGCTTTAAATAATTTAACGACTCTCTGGAAGAGTCAAAAAGATTATATACATATTAAACAAATTGAAGTGAAGGAAAGTGAAAAGTTATACGCGAATGAAAATGCTATACGTGAATTTTGAATGTCAAGGAAATTAGTATTTAAAGATGAAACTTGCGATGGTTGAGGTAAAAATAGGCAAGCAAGAATTAGATTGCGTTGATTGATAAAAGAAAACGGCAAGAAATTATTTGGCAACATTTTATACTCATAAAAATTATTAGCAAGAGAATGCGTTGGGATGTAAAAGAAAGTTATTGCGAGGCTTGTATACATCAGAGGGGTGTGTGGGTTTGTATTCAAAAGAAGTAAATTACATAAGTTAAAAACGCAAGAAATATTAAAATTTATTTTTGAATGACACGTAAATTTAGAAGGTTATAAATCTTATTGATCGTGACTTAGTATTCAACAGGGGAGGAATGGTTTAAAATTTACACAAAAGTGATTGCGTTAAAATGCAAGAATCAATGATAAAGTGGCAAGGAATTTAAAGATTTTGGAACGGTTAGCAATTTGTGGATCACGTTCCTATCAAATCAGAGGAGCAAAATGAAAGTGAATATATTTTGCACGTAAATGGTGAGGCACGTTTTATTATTTATTTGTTACTTATATTAGTAAAATATACGTTTAAATACATACTATTTATACCACTAAATTAATCAAAACGGGCACGAATGTAAAAATTAAACGTTTTTTTTATAAAGCTTATTTATATACTAAATTTTTTTAAATTTTATTTCTTAATTAAAACATGATTTTGCTTAAAATTAAGTCATTTACCATTTCAACAAAATAAACCAAATTTCCAATTAAAGTTATTCCTTAACCAAAGTCAAAATTTCAGAAATCTTATCCTTTATTTAAAAATTTGGGCAATGTTTTAATCAGATTCAAAATTTAGATTTTTATATAATAAACGCCCAAAGTATTATAATTAAAAGAATGAAATATTTGTTAAAATTTTGGACTGTTACAATGATGATTAAAATATAGAAACAATCATAAATAAATTCCTAATCACATCGTGAATTAAATTTAACAAACATAAGAAATTTTAGAAGTCGTGAGTAGGTTAAAACACTCACCTTTTGAAATTAAATCCAATTTAAATCAAAAATTCAAATAGTCTCTGAAACCATTTAAACTAAAGCCAAAATGTCCGGCATTTCAATACGATCCTAGTGGAGAAAACCGCGCGTGAATTGGACCTCGTATGTAAAAGTTAGGTTAGAACGAATAGAAATCAAATTAAAAAAAAAACTCACTCCAACACGTCACCTAATCTCACAGTCGAAATTATGCTTGCCCCATCTCTCAGCATAGTCACGATCGACATGCGCTAGATGCCTCCGCCATCTCACGCGCTGCAGGCGAACTCCACCGTCCACCTCCGATACTCGCCGACCTCCCTTATGATCTCCCAGTCACATGCGATCGTCGACGATCGACACCCCTACACACCCAGTCTCCACCGAAACTATAATGACCTAATCAAATTAATTGCTCCAATCTTATCGTAAATTCATCGAACCACCTACTCCGATGAGCCGCGCTCGCCGCTCTTCACGCCCCAGTATCATCGGTTCGATGATCAGTCGACGATGATCGAACCCTGATGAACGGCCGTGACTTCTTCACCCTATTCGGGCCATATAGCATCCCAGATCGAAAAAAAATCACACAATTAACTTGCGCTCTTCGAGAGCTTCAAATCGATATATAACTCGATATATTTTGAGGATTTTTGATTTTGAAGTTGAATTTTGAATTGAAATTGGGTTGTGAAATTCAGGGTTTGTCTGCCATTGAGAAAGAGGAGAAATAGAAATTTCTATACGTACCGAAATGAGAATTAGAAAGGCTGAGGGTTTATAACGATATTTATATAAGCAGGACAAAAGAAAAACAAATGAGCTCGATCGAATTTTGGGTTTTGAATGATAAATGTCCCGAAAAGCCCGTTTCGACTCCGAAACGAAAATGGATCAACCCATATATCAAAATGTATGTTTTTAAATATTTTAAACGCAATGGGACAGGTTTCAAGTCCAAATTACATTGTATGAAGAAGTCATGCTAAAATCAAGTTATTTCAAATTGATTTCAATTAATTTCAATTAAACTGATTTCCAGCCGTTTCGAGCCACGATCAAACGACAAGCCTGATCGTTACAAAACTTAAAATCCTATAATAATTTACCATTACGGACCCGATGAAACTAGTTTTGTCGAAATCTGAGCCAGTGGCCAAAATGGCTAATTTCACATTAATTAAATTAATATTAATTAATTAAATCACTTTTCATTCAAATTTTATATATTCAATTTCTATCAATTTGGATTACTTGGTAACTTATAAATCCTTTATAACAAATTTCCATATAGATTTAATGTTGCATATTCCTCCGATTTCATAGTTTAAATTTAAATTTCAATATATTTAGAGATTATAGATTTAATTTCCAATAATTCAATTAAATTTGCTTTCCATTTATTATTCGATCAGTTTCAACTTATGGTATGATTAACATTGGTTTATATTTATTACCTTAATATTTCACATTTCATCCTGGTTTCAATTAATATACTATTAAATTTCGTTTACTTGCCATTTCCCCATTTGTTATAGATTGAGTTCCAATTAATTAATTTCAAATAAACTGATTTGATTCAATTCTAATCTTTTTATTAAGTCTATTAGTACTCTATAAACCTAGTTAATATTTTTTGTCTTCATTTCATTAATATATTTAAATTTCCATCTTTCCTTTTTATTAACCGTTGTTTTCAATTATATCGAATTTTTCAAATATCTACATTTATTATAATTAAAACCTCAATTAATTTATTCAACTTGGTTTCATTCCTTTATTTTATCTTATGAATAAAATATACTTTTCCATTCATTTTATTACATTCACACTTTACAATTACTGTTCTAACTCACATTAATGAACATTTACTTGCATTTAATTGTAATTGATTTCCAATTATTTTCATTGACAAATTAAATAGGTAATTTATAATAATTGTTATCATAGCCTTTAATTTACACTTAAGTTTATTTTATATTCAACTAATTATTATAATTACTTACATAATACTGAATTCGTCCAATTACCATTAATCATACTAATTCATTTATTTATACAAAACTTTCCCTTATTTACTTATTTTCAATTTTATAACCAAGTGCAACAATTTACACTATTTCATTATTGGAATTTCACTCTAATTGTCAATAATTAGTTTTAATTACCATCGCTACATTTCATTTTTAACATTCATTTCATTATAAATTCTAAAGTTCTTATTTCTTTCTAAATTTAATTACAAAAATCTTATTAAATTAACCAATTTATTTATCGAAATTTGCAGGTCGTTACATAAAGTTTCTAGTAAACCAACATTGATGAGTACAAATCTTCAACTTTAAAAACATTACAACGGCAAAGTTGTTGACCGAAAATTATATAGAAGTATGATCGACTCTCTATTATATTTAAAGGCCCATCAACTCGATATTCTGATAAGCGTGTGTTTGTATGCACGATTCCAAGCAAATTCGAAAGAATCACACTTATAACCAATAAAAAGAATTCAATGTTACTTAACCATTACAAGATATTATGGACTTTTTCTACCCTAAAAAATGCCGTTTGGAACTCATGTCATATAATGATATAGATTTTGTTGAACATAAAACAAATCATTAAAGTATAAGCGACATATGTCACTTTATCGTTCAATCACTGGTGTTAGTAAGATTTTTGGTCTTACAGCCCTAAAACTGATGATGAAGTAATTACCATACTAATTACCTCACTGGTTTTAAATTAACAAAGTTAAGTAACATTAAATTTGCTGTTGAGTAGTAATTATGATGTTAGATGTTTCACAATTAGGTAGTTGCATTTTAACTGTTTGTTAAAATGTCAAATCAAAATGGTATTTAATTCTAGTGTAGAAAAGGTAAGATCTAGTACTGAAAACTAGGTATGTAAATAACAAATTGCAAAAATGGTAAAGGATGCAAGAAATTTACGTGGTTTAGATGTTAAGGTATCCTACATCTATGGAGGAAATATTTCTTCCTTTATATATTCTGGAACAGGATTTCATGGTAGAAAATATAATAAAATCTTAAAAGTATTGAAAAGTGGAAAGGGTCAAAGTCATTTTCTTGCTACAATGCTTTTTTTATTTATAGTACAATGGTGCATATGGGCTCAATTTTGAATTCCTATTTATAAAATCTTAGCAAGAAGTTTGAGATGAAAGCGGGAATTCCTGAAATCATGGCGGGAAACCTCAATTTTGAATTAGCTTTGCAAATGGGCTCTTGGGAGGACAATAAGAGTAACTTCATTAGTTATGGCGCGTGGTTAGCACATTTAGAGTGAGGCTGTACTGATTGTTGTGTGATTGTTCTGAGCTACCAGTGTTTTGAGTTGATCTTGTTGCATGGGTTATTGATAAAGTTGATCTCATATCTAAGCTACATTCTTATAAGTGTAGACCAGCGGTGGAGCGTCGCTTCTGAGTGGCCCTATATATAGCCCTATGAATGCTTTTGACTCCTTATGGTTCCACTTAGGTAGCTCTCAATATGTGCAATGCAGATCCGACTTGAGGGTGTTAACAAAGTATAAGCTCTGGGAATGTTGGTAGTGCAGTTCAGTTAATCATTTATTATGGCTTGCAGGTGCAGTACTTCATCGTCTGTTTCTTGCGATTAGATTGGATATTGATTTTAGTATCTTCATGTAATATTAAAACTAGGGAATAGGCGCAGATCTAATATCTCTATGGCTTATATTATGAGCATGGTATTTTGTTCTATTACAAGTTTCTGCCTTTTGGATGTAATTCTTTTGGTTGGATCGAGTATCGTGATCACAGATCATCTTTTTTACAGTACCAGTTGGATCGCTTCAATCTTTTCTCTTTTTATCTCAACATTTTTGTGAAGGTAGCTCTTTCTGGTTTGTGCCTTATTTAATTATCCTTTAATGTAGCTTGAGGCATTCAGGTGTAACATCTTGCCCTCCAAGTTTGCAGTGATCACAGATCGATATGGACTTGTCTCTGCTCATTTCTAGTCTTCCATCTTATTAGATACTTTTTGGATGTTAGTTTTCATGTATGTTTTATCGTGCGTTGGGCGTCGTCTGACCGTTATTTGAGAATAGACCGTTTGTTGCTTATATGTTGTTAGTCGACACCATCATCAAATGAAGGGGGTGATCTACAAGGAATTGTTTACTTTTTTGCTTAGAGTTTTTCTAATATTGCTGTTTTCGTTCATATGGTGCATTATTGAACGATGGCAGTGAGCCATGCAAAGTTATTTGTTCATGCGCTTAGCGCGGTCCTCCCCGTGACTTGGGAGAGGACCAAGTTTTAACCGTGAAGAAAGGTCACATATAAGCTATCTTCACATGCGCATGATTTTTTGTACTAGTTCTGGCTTTCTAGTATTCGTATATCTAGTGTCTATATTTGCAGTATTAACATAGAGGGTTTTTTATACTATTTTGGGTTATCCAGTATCTCTACGACTAGTTCGGCTATAAAAGCTGAGTTGCACATCATGCAGCTCCTTTTTGATAACTAGTTCGGGCAATCTAAAATCCCTATGTCTAATTTGGTTGGGTAGTCGATCTACATTATGTATATATTTTTTATATGGTTAGTTTAGACCGTCTAATATCCCTACGTCCAGCGTGAGTTTTTAACTATGTCAAAATAATTAATACAAAAAGATTTTTATACTAGTTTGAGCCGTCTAATATTCCTAAGTCCAGTTCATTGCATTATTACTTTATACTAATAATTACAATATCCATTACATAATAAATGTAGATCCTACAAAGTAACATTTAAGGTGCTATGAGTTCCAAGTCCTTGGAATTAGGTTCCCATCAGGACTTGATAGTCGATATGCCCCATTCGCTAATAGCTTTGCTATGACATCGTGCCTAGGGCTGTCAATTTCCTACACGACCCGAAACCCGCATGAAATTAGCAGGTTAACCCGACTCGTTTAAGTTGGCGGGTCATTTTCAGGGCAACCCGAATTTGACCCGTTTATAAACGGGTGGATTTCGGGTTGACCCGCTTACCCGAAATTGACCCGTTAACAACCCATTTATACTTATACGAGTTGACCCGACCCATTTACGACCTGTTCTGACCCATTTGCGACCCGTTCCGACCTGTTTACGACCCAATTATACCTTATACGGGTTGACCCGACCCGTTTACACCTTATAGGATTGACCCGACCCATTTACGACCCGACCCGACCCATTTATAACCGGGTTACACGGGTCGGGTCGGGTCAACCCGTTTATAAACGGGTCGGGTTCGGGTTGAGTTTTTATGACCCGTTTAATAAACGTGTTGACCCGACCCATTTAAAATCAACCCGAACCCGACTTGACCCGACTCATTGACAGCCCTAATCGTGCCTTCCCAAATCAGACCCAATGCTCCTTCTGTTGGATCATTTGTGTTGGTCATTACTCTTTATAGCACCAAGTCCCTTTTATAGAAGTTTCTCTCTTTGAGCACGGTGTTATAATTTTTTCCGTCCTTTGTCGATATATGGCCGATACTACTGCTGCTTCATCCCTTCTTTCCTAGATGAGGTCCAAGATAGCTTCTTTCAATTTCCCATTCTTTTCTACTGTTATGATATTCTTCTATGTGATGGAATCTTGTAACATCCCTAATTTTTAATAACATTATTCAGGATATTTAATTAAATATATTAAATAGAATAATGTAAATATTAGAGTGATAAGGGGATTAAGATTTGAAAATTTTAAACTAGAGGCCGAGCTTAATTAAATAAAATTTTAAATACTGAATTTATGAAAATATTTTATTATATAACAAATAAGAGAATAAAATAAGAGCTTAATGGGTAATTGTCGCACAATAATCTGATAACCCTTAAAACACACGTTCCCATTTCTCTTCATGTTCATTTCCCATAACTCTAAAACGTAAAACATAAAAAGAAAGCCGGCCAATACTTATGGAAGAAAAGGGGGAAAATCAATTAAAAGCTAAGCAATCGAGTAAGAGGGATTAATACAAGATCAATCTTAAGTCCTTATCCAAATCAAGATGAATAATAATCAAAACCATCTCAATTTTTGTTTAAAGAGCATTTGATTTTCGAGTTTAAGTTTAGATCCATTATGATGATTTTTGATGATGATATGCTTGGATTTATTGATATGATATATTCAAACAAGTTTGTTTGGTAAATGTTTTATACAGTTTTAAGGCTAAAATCGTTTATATTGGGTTTCAAATGCCATCAGGATTTAATATGTTATGAAAAACATTATTCTGGAGATAGGTTTACTTTTTCAAGCTATGGAAATTTCATTATGAATTTTTGAAGGAAGAAATGAATAGTTTGATATAAATTTTACTTCAGCAATTATATAAAGAATTTGGGTCTTAAATTTATATATGTTAGATAACATATTAAAAGTGAATTTCTATGATTTTTGGGGATTTTTCCTAAGTAATTTAATACAGAAATTAAATTATTTTAGATGAAGGTATTGAGTGTTTTAATTGTTTTGCTTAATGGAAGGGCTTATTTGCTAAATTATTTTAATTAGATCTAAAACGAATGCTATAGTTTTATTTTGGAAAGAATTCGAAAAGTTTATGGCAACCAATTAATTTTTTACAAAAGGCAAGTTGATTAAAAAGCAGTACTTGAAAAGGCAATAAAATAGTTTTTGTACAGAAATTATGTTTGGCCTCTTACAAACGTTACCTTTCGACACTATACTTCCGCCTCAACCAAATTGAAAACAATACACAAGATATCGAAGCATTGGTCCGTAGTGGATTGGAAAATAGCGGCAGGTATGGAGTCGAAACCTAACTTCCTAAGGGTTGAAGCCTTTGTTTTACTATCTAAATAAATGCGGTTACCTTGTTTCCAAAATAATTCTTTCGAAAAGGTTTGCCATAGCTTTCAAAGAAGTTACCCCTTTTTGTCTCGAAAAGATAGCTTTTGAATGAGTTGCCTTGTTTTTAAATCAATGCTTTCAAAAGGGTAGTTTGAACCCAGTCAAAACCATGTTGTCAACTTTACGCCTTTCGAATGGATTAAAGTGATCAATGCTTTCGAAAGGTATCTTTTGTTTTATAAATATAATAAGCTACTTCCTAAACCTTTCGAAAGGGTTTGATGGTTTCAAAGGTAATGGCTTCGAAAGGGTTTTGAAGCTATCCTTCCAAATGTTTTGTTTAAATGATTAATGTTTTCGGAAGGATGGTTACGAAGCCATCAATTTTCCCTAAACTCTTTTATATGAAGGTTAATGGTTTCGAAATTGGTACTTTTGTTTTATAGTCGCTTTGACCCAAAAGATATTCTTAAGAATAACCCAATGATTTCGAAGTTATGCTTCTATTTATACTTTAATACTTTCGAAAGGATTTTTTGATGGTTTTGAAAGGAAGGTTTTGACGCTTTCGAAAGGTTTCAAAAGTCATATGTTTTAAGTGTTTTGATAAGTGGATTTGAATGCTTTCGAAGGGGGTTTTCAAATGGTTTCAAAAGTAAAGGTCTAAGGTTTCGAAAGCCTTAGTTTTCAAAACAAAGAACCCAATCTCATTTTTGAAGAAAAAACCATAGCAAAAGTAAAGGAGTTTTTAAATGGTTTTAAGTATAAAGTTTTTAAAGAAGCTTTCTTTGATAAAATTATAGTTAAAGGGATTAATCAGGTTTCATAGTAAAATAATTTCAAGGATATTAAACCATAGGTGATGGTGTTATTATGTTATTATGTTTGCTTCTTCTAATATATATATTCACAATATAATGGACCCATAACTGTAGTTTGGGGGAAAAGTGCAGAATAACCAGCTAGGTTGACCAATAATGAATGTAAATTAAGTTAACTCCTGCATGATTAAAATTGCATCCAGGAGGTTGGGTGGACTAGAATACAGATGCCTAAATACTAATTAGAGAATTTGCCAGATAGATAGGTCATGGTAAACCCATGAAAACTATGTTTAGAAAGAGTTATTGGCAGGAGCCAATAGGTTTGTAGTGAACCCATAAAAACTATATCCAAATAAAGTTATTGAGGGAAGTCAATAGGTTAATAGTCAACCCATGAAAACTATGATAAGAGGGAAGCTAGTAGAGATGCCAATAGGTTCAGGGAGTACCCATGAAAACTTTGAAACTGGACGGATAGTCCATAAGCTTTGAACAGGTTATTAGTCAGCTATGAAAACTAATAGGTTAATAGTTACCCTAGAAACTATAACTGAGACAGATAGTCAAAATGAATGGGGATGGAAAATTCAGAATGGTTTACTTGTTGCATATCATCGTAATTTTTTAAATTTCTATGTTTTTAATCATTGTGGATGCAGGAACATGGTATATGGTTATCATAAATTTTGATAAGATACTACTGAGGGAAAAACCCATTCTGCTAAGTGGTGTGGCCTCACTAGATATCTAAATGGTTCGAGATGGTAGGTTATTATTCATACCAGGCTTTATGTCTGACTCGAAGTTTATGATTTCCCCTTAAACTCTCGGGTTCTCAATTAACTTTGAGTAGTTTGAGAGTTGAGGTTTTCAGGTACCTCATTAGACGAATAAGCTTATGAAGACGGTTAAGAGGCAAGCTAGCTAGTAGGAGTTCTTTTCTATTTTGATTCCGCTGTGTTTTATTGTAAAGGAAAAGTTGTTTAATTGCCTATACACACACACACACACTGATCATCCAAGGGGGCATCCTCATATGTCCTTCTTAGCGTATGTTGTAATTATCATATTTTCTCTGAACATGGTTCTCGAATGTGGGATTATGTAATGGATTTGAAATGGAACGTGCAAGTTGTTTAGTGCTTTTAAAAGATTTCCATATCTATGCATGTATGTTATATCAATGTATCTAACATTACCACATTTGGTCGTCGAGGTATAATAACTATGGATGACTGCAGCATCCGTAGCCGTTAGTTTTGGACCTCCAAGTGGGGGATGTTACAAGTTGGTATCAGGGCATAGGTTTATGAAAACTTAAAAGAATTAGCTTAAAAGGTTTTTCAAAACATAATTCGATGAACTAGAAAATAAGATCGGGATTTGGGTTAACGCTATAGTAACTTACTTGTATTTGATATGTGTGTGTGTACGTGTTCCCCTCTCTCTCTTAGACCATTCTTCTATATCTTACTAAGGCTTGTATGCAGCTTTAAGAGAAACGAAGATATGGAGGCAGGAAAGAGAAGAGAAAATATCGGTGGAGGAAGCACCACAACAAATGGAAATGTTTGACCTAATACTAGGAGGAACCCTGGTCAATAGGCTAATGCTAATCATAATGTAGATGCCAATGTAGGTGTTGCAAACCCACCAGTAGATATAAGGATGATGTATCAGTTCTTCGTCAATCTAGTGCAAGCTGGAGCAGCGACTAGAGTATTCGGGAATGTTGGAGGAGCAAATCCTACGGCTCTAATTGAGAATAATTATGCTAAGTTGTGCAGAGATTACACCAATCTTGTGGAAAACCGTTTTTGGGAATGAAGGATGCCATAGAAGATGAAAATTGGCTATTGCATTGTGAGTGGATCTTTACTGATTTGTGATTGAATGATGAGCAGATGAGAAGACTAGCCTCTAGGCAGTTGTAGAGAGCAGCGCTCCATTGGTGAAATAGTGTTACTTTTGAAGTTCCTGAGGAAGAGTTAACTTGAGCAGAATTTTGAAGGAGATTCGAGCGGAGGTTTTTGTCTGAAGTTGGTAAGTCTACATTGTTGAGAAAGTATATGGATTTGGTGTAAGGAAAGATGTCAGTATTTGAGTATGCCACTAAGTTTGATGAGCTGTTCAGATATGCGTATGCTACCATTGATATTGTTATCAAGAGGAATGAGAAATTTATCCAAGGATTGAGAGCCGAGATTGCTAGGGCGGCCCTTCCACATCTCTGTGATCCTTGTAATGTTGTTGTGGTGATGGAAATCCGACGTGAGGAAATGATTGTTATTTTTAGGAAGGAAAAGCCAGTTGAAACCTAAGGTTCTTAGGGGAAAAAGAGGAAGTTCTTTAAGAAGAATGGAATCCAAAAGGGAGAGGCTGCCAAGAAGGAAAGGGCTGATCTAGTCTGCTTTAAATGTGATAAGAAGAGTCACTATTCTCATGAATGCAGAACTGGCAAAGGGAAGAAGTTCACAGAAAAGAAGAGCATGAAGTGCTTTAACTGTGACCAGGTTGGGCATTATAAGAACTAGCATCCAGAATAATTAAGGGCGGACAAGGGAAAGGTTTTTGCTGTCGGACCATCATCCGCTAGGCCAACTGCTGCTGAGAAAGGTAATAATGTGAATGAAGGTACGCTTTTGATTCAGAGTACACCGATTAGAATACTATTTGATACCGGTGTACCACATTCATTCATATCCCAGTGTTCGGTTCATAGGTTATGTTTAGAACCTACATACCTTATTACTTCCTTAAGGTTTGCGAACCCAATAAGAAGTTATGCAACTCTAGGTGTGAGATGTGACCGGTTAGAACTTGATCTGTTATATCATAAGTTTGCATGCATATTGTATGTTTTTGATTTTGTAGACTCTGGGATCATTTTCGATATGGATTGGTTAGGTAAATATGATTCTTGGATATTTTGCCAAGATAGGGGAATATCGTTGAGACACCCTGGTAGTCATAACTGAATCATAATCTCAGTGGAGAATTCTGACCAAAGTGCTTGTGCTTTGATAAGAGCTATGGAAGTGGAAGAAGAGTTAAGTCAGGTTTAAGCAGCTAGAGTTTGCAGATGTATTTGAGGCGGTTACAGGACTACCATCGAAATGAGCTATTGAGTTTCGGATAGATCTTGTGCCACAAGCCGAACTTGTCAGTAGACCACCTAGCACAATGGCACCGTCCGAGATGAAGGAACTGAAGGTGTAGCTAGTTGATCTAGAAGGGAAGAATTTTATTAGACCAAGCAGTTCGCTTTGGGGAGCGATCGTTAAGGATGTGTATCGACTATCGTAAGTTGAATGAGAAGACGATTAAAAATAAGTATCCTTTGCTGAGAATTGTTGATCTATTTGATCATTTGTATAGAGCCAGAGTATTTTCCCAATTGGATTTGGCGATATGTTTCCACCAGTTGAGACTGGCAAAGGATAGTATTCCGTCGACCGTGTTATGGACTAGGTATGGTTTGTACGGATGGCTAGTAACGCCATTCAGTTTAACGAACGTACCTCCTTTCTTCATAGACTTAATGAACCAAGTTTTTTGACAGTATTTGGATAGTTTTGTATTAGTGTTTATAGATAACATATTAGTATACTCTAAGGATGAAAGAGAGCATGAAGATTATCTTAGAGTAGTGCTTGAGACGCTGAGGCAGTATCAGCTGAAAGTGAAGTTTTCTAAGTGTCATTTGGAAGAAAGAGGTGTATTTTCTTGGTCACGTAGTTTTAGAGAAGGGTTTATTAATCGACCCAGATAAGATTGAAGCCGTTAATAATTGGAAGAGACCAGAGACGATGACTGAGATTAGAAGTTTTCTTGAACTTGCGGGCTATTACCGAAGATTCATTAAAGATTTCTCGCGGATAGTAGTGCCATGGCTAACTTAACCAGAAGGATATGATGTTTGTCTATTTCAAAAAATGTGAGGAGACACTCCTTAAGTTAAAGCATTTGCTGACCAATGCACCTACGCTAGTAGTTCTAAACAGAAACCAAGGGTTGGTGGTGTATACAGATGCATGTGGGACTTGATTAGGAGCTACGTTGATGCAGAACGGTAAAGTTATTGCCTATGCTTCACGACAGCTTAGACCACATGAAGTGAGATATCCTACTTATGACTTGGACTTGGCTGCAGCGATCTTCGAGATGAAGAATCGAGACATTATCTCTTAGGGGAGAGATTTGAGCTATACACAGAATATAAGTCCTTAAGATATTTATTCTCTTAGAAGAAGTTGAATATGAGAAAGCAAAGGTGGTTGGAGTTTTTAACTGCTTATTAATTTGGTATAGAGTATACTCCAAAGAAATGAAATAAGGTAGCGGATGCTCTTAGCAGAAGACATCAGAATGTGGTGTTAGCTATGTTGGCAGAATGCAAAGATTCAGAAGCTTTGACTACTTGTAGTGTGCAGTTAAGATCGACTGCTAGTTCTAGTCAGAGCACCGCCATGTTATCCTGTATAGAAGTGTGACCATTGTTCCGAAAGGATTGCTTCAAAACAGAAAGCGGATTCAGTATTGGCTGAGAGATTAGAAGGCTTCAGGTGGGATCGGAGATTGTTGATCTAAGAGATTTTAGTCTTAACTAGAGAGGAAAGTTGAGAAAGAAGGGACGATTGTGTGTTCCGAATGTTGAGAACTTAAGAAAAGAAGTTCTTAAAGAATGTCATCAATCTAAATTTACTATTCATCCTAGAGGAACCAAGATGTACCAAGATATGAAGAGGGGCTTCTATTGGGATGGTATGAAGTGAGATGTTGGCTTGTGGGTTAGGCAGTGTGTAACTGTAAATAAGTGAAGGCCGAACATCGGAATCCGAGTGGGTTGCTTCAAGCTTTTGAGATACCAGTTTGGAAGTGGGATTCGATACACATGGATTTTATAGATCGGTTGCCAAGTTCAAATAGATAAAATGAAAGTATATGGATCATAGTGGACAGGTTGACCAAGAGTGCCCATTTTATCCCAGTTAATTCAACTAGGACGAACCTGTTTTAGCTAATTTGTTCATGAAGAACATAGTTAGACTGCATGGAATTCCTACTAGTATAGTCAGTGACAAGGATGCTTTGTTTACTAGCGAATTTTTGAAAGAGTTTAGAGGATGTGCTAGGTACTAGGCTTGCTAGGTACTAGGCTTAAGATGAGTACCGCGTATCACCCTTAGATGGATGGGCAGATAGAGAGAGTCAATAAGGTACTCAAGGAATTGTTAAAAGCTTATGTATTGGACTTTGGTGGATCTTGGAAAGATCATCTACACTTAGTGGAGTTTTCCTATAGTAATGATTTTTAGACTAGCATAGAAATGGTGCCTTTTGAAGTTTTGTATAAAAGACCATGCAAATCACCAGCATGTTGGTTGGAGACTGGAGACAGATTAGTATTAGGTCTATATCCGTTTAGAAAGGCAACATAGAAGATTGAGTTGATCTGAGAAAGAATGAAGGAAGCTCAATCCAGACAAAAGAGTTATGTCGATAAGAGGCGTAAAGACCTAGAATTCTTAATTGATGTAGGGTTTTCATTAAGCTATCACCAATGAAGGGTGTGGTACAATCTGAGAAGTCAGGGAAACTAGCATCGAGATATGTTGATCCATTCCAAGTTATAGAGAGGATCGAAAAGCTCGCATACAGAGTAGAGTTGCCAAGCAGTATGGCAGGCGTCAATATGTGTTTCGTATGTCTCATCTTTGTAAGATGTGCACGATCCAGAGGCTACTATTCCTCTGGTACAGTTGGAAGATTTTATAGTAGAACCGAATGTGACTTTTGTTAGACAACTAGTTCGGGTTATAGCGAGAGATGAGAAAAGGTTAAGGAACAAGAAGGTCAAGTTGGTGAAAGTTTAGTGGAGCGACAACAAGACGGACTGTACTTGGGAGACAGAAGACATGATTAGAGATACTTATCCTGATCTGTTGTGTGGGTATGTTCTATATTTTCTTTATATAGACTGTTGCTAGTCAGGTAGGGTAGTATGGTAGTTAGGATACAGATGACTGTTGTATTTAGAATTTAGTCCTTGCTGAATTTCGAGGACGAAATTCTTTGAAGGGAACCTTTAACACCCCTAATTTTTATAACATTGTTCAAGAGATTTAATTAGATAAATTAAATAGAATAGTGTAAATATTAGAGTGATAAGTGGACTGAGATTTGAAAATTTTGAACTAGAGGTCGAGTTTAATTAAATAAAATTTTAAAGAATGAGTTTATGGAAATTGTTTATTTAATAACTAATAAAAGAATAAAACAAGGGATTAATGGGTAATTGCCACACCATAATCTCATAACCCTTAAAACACGTGTTCCCATTTCTTTTCACATTCATTTCTCAAAATTCTAAAGCATAAAACATAAAAAGCAAGCCGACCATTATTTAGCAAAGAAAAAGGGGGAAAATAATTAAAAGCTAAGCAATCAAGCAAGGAGGGTTAATCCAAGATCAAATCTCAAGTCCTTATCCAAATCAAGGTGAATAATAATCAAAACCATCTCAATTTTTGTTTAAAGAGCATTTGATTTTCGGGTTTAAGTTTAAATCCATTATAATGATTTTCTATAATGATATGCTTGGATTTTATGGTATGATATATTCAAACAAGTTTGTTTGATAAATGTTTTGTATGTTTTAAGGCTAAAATCATTTATATTGAGTTTCAAATGCTATGAGGATTTAATATGTATAAAAACATTATTTTGAAGATGTGTTTAAATTTTCATAATTTCCCATGCCATGGAAATTTTATTATGAATTTTTGAAGGAAGAAATGAATAATTGGGTTTAAATTTTATATTGGCAATTATATGAAGAATTTGGGTCTGAAATTATATATGTTAGATAACATATTAAAAGTGAATTTCTATGATTTTTGAGGATTTTTCCTAAGTAATTTATTATGGAAATTAAATTATTTTAGATGGAGGACTTGAATGTTTTAATTGTTTTGTATAATGGAATGGCTTATTTGCTAAATTATTTTTAAGTAGATTTGAAATGAATGCGGCAGTTTTACTTTGGGAAGAATTTGAAAAGTTTGTGGCAACCAATTAAAATTTTACAAATAGGCAGGTTAGTTAAAAAAACAAGTATTTGAAAAGGCAGTAAAAAAAATTTGTATAGAAATTATGTTTCACCTCTTTCAGACGCTACCTTGCAATCTATACTTCTGCCTCAACCAAGTCGAAACCGATACACAAGGTATCAAAGCGTTGGTGTAAAGTGGACTGGAAAATAGTGGCAGGTATGGAGTTGAAACCTAACTTTCGAAAGGGTCGAAGCCTTTGTTTTAATATCGAAAGAAATGCACTTGCCTTATTTCCAAAAGAATGCTTTCAAAAGTGTATACTATAGCTTCCGAAGAAGTCGCTACCTTTTTGTTTCATTAAAAATGTTTTCGAATGAGTTGCCCTGTTTTTAAATAAATGCTTTCAAAAGGGTAGTTTGAACCCTATTGAAACCATGCTACTGACCTTATACCTTTCGAATGGATTGAAGTCATCAATGCTTTCGAAAGGTAGCTTTTGTTTTATAAATATAATAAGCCACTTTCTAAAGCTTTCGAAAGGGTTTAATGGTTTCGAAGGCAATAGCTTCAAAACGGGTTTCAAAGCTATCCTTCCAACTGTTTAGTTTAAATGATTAATGCTTTCGAAAGGATGGTTCTGAAGCTATCGGTTTTCTCCAAACTCTTTTATGTGAAGGTTAATGGTTTCAAAAGGGGTGTTTTCGTGTATATTCACTTTGACCCAAAAGATATTTTTAAGAATAAACCCAATGGTTTCGAAAGAGGTACTTTCAAATGGTTTCGAAGCTATGCTTTTATGTATACTTTATTACTCTCGAAAGGATTGTTTTGATGGTTTCGAAAGGAAGGTTTTGTTGCTTTCGAAAGGTTTCGAAAGCCATATGTTTTGAGTGCTTTGATAAGTGGATTTGAATGGTTTGGAAGGTAATTTTCCAATGGTTTTGAACGTAAAGATCTAAGATTTCGAAGGCCTTGGTTTTCAAAATAAAGAACCCAGTCTCATGTTAAAATGAAAAACCATTGCAAAAGTAAACGAGTTTTAAAATGGCTTTTAAGTATAAAGTTTTTTAAGAAGCTTTCCTTGATAAAATAATAGGTTAAAGGGATTAACCATGTTTCATATGAAAATGATTTCAAGAATATTAAACCATAGGTTATGGTGTTATTATGTTATTATGTTTGCTTCTTCTAGTATATATATTCACAATATAATGAACCCATAACTGTGTTTTGGGGAGAAAGGGCAGAATAACCAACTAGGTTGACCAATAGTGAATGTAAATTGAGTTAACACCTGTATGAGTAAAATTGCATCCAGGAGGTTGAGTAGAGCAGAATATAGGATGCCTAAATACTGATTAGAGAAGTTGCTAGGCAGACAGGTTCATAGTAAACTCATGAAAACTATGTTTAGAAAGAGTTATTGGCAGGGGCCAATAGGTTTGTAGTGAACCTACAAAAAAATATCCAGATAAAATTATTGACGGAAGTCAATGGGTTAATAGTCAACCCATGAAAACTATGATAATAGGGAAGTTACTGAAGATGAGAGTACCCGTGAAACAATGAAGTTATTGGCAGGGGTCAATAGGTTCTTTGTGATTCCATGAAAATTATGAAACCGGACAGATAGACTATAAGCTTTAAATAGGTTATTAGTCAGCATATGAAAACTAATAAGTTAATAGTGACCCTAGAAACTATAACTGAAAAGATAGTCAAAATGAATGGAGATGGGAAATCTAGAATGATTTACTTTTATGCATATCATTATAGTATTTTAAATTGCTATGTTTTTAACCATTGTGGATGCAGTAGCATGGTATATGGTTATCATAATTTTTTGTTAAGATACTAGTGAGGGAAAACCTATTCCGCTAAGCGGCCTGGTCTCACCGTATATCTAAATGATTTGAGATGGTAGGTTATTGTTCATACCAGACTTTATGTCTCACTCGAAGTTTATGTTTTCCCTTAAACTCTCGTGTGGTCAATTAACTTTAAGTAGTTTGAGAGTTTAGGTTTTCAGGTATCTCGTTAGACGAATAAGCTTTCGAAGACATGTAGGAGGCAAGCTAGCTAGTAGGAGTTCTTTTCTATTTTGATTCCACTGTGTTTTTTTGAAAAGCCAAAGTTTTTTAATTGCCTAGATATATATACTATGATCATCCAAGGGCACATCCTCATATGTCGCTCTTGGCGTATGTTGTAATAATTATATTTTCTATGAACGTGGTTATCGAATGTGTGATTATGTAACGAATATTAAATGATTTGAAATGGAATGTGGAAGTTGTTTAGTGATTTTAATTTTTTTCCATATCCATGTATTTTTGTTATATCAACGTATCTAACATTACTGCATTTGGTCACTGAGGATTAATAACTATGGATGACTGCATGATCCGTAGCCGTTAGTTTTGGGCTTCTAGGTGGGATGTTACAGATCTTTACTTCGATAGGAAGCATGGCCTCATATCCATAGGTTAGTGAAAAGGGGTATGGCCGGTTGGGGATCTGGTTAAAGTTTGGTAGACCTACAGTACTATAGATAGTTCTTCTGCCCACTTCCCTTTAGCTTTCTATAGCCTTTCTTTAGTAGCTTCTTAATGGTTTTGTTTGCATCTCCTACCTGCCCATATTCTTATGGGTTAGCTACTGAAGAAATATTTTTTATTATGTCGTTCTTCTCACAAAGTTTAGTAAACTCTTTACTTCCAAACTAGGTGTCGTTGTAAGAAATGATCTTATGGGGAATCTCGTATCTAGTGAATATCTTCTTCATAGTGATCGTAGCCAGGGGCTCTACCTCTACCCACTTAGTTAAGCAGTCCATTGTCACTATGGCATATTTAGCTTCTCCCTTTGACATTGGAAGTAGCCCTAATAGATCAATGCCCTATATATCGAACGATTGTGGGCTTGCAAGTGGGATGTACTCATGGGATGGCTGTTTGGAGATACTTACAAATCGTTGACATCGAACCTCCTTACAAATTCCTTTGCATCCTGAAGCACCATAGGACAGTAATAACCATGCCTCAATACTTTTTCGCTAATTTGTTTTCCCCTGAGTGATCCATTGCATTGGCGCTTATGTACTTTTCTCATGATGCGTGCCTCCTCTTCCTTGGAAGCGCACCTAGGATAAGGGGTTGAATACCCTCTCTTGTATAATGTGTCATCAAAGAAGAATAAGTATGTAGCCTTCTATCTTATTTTACGGGCTTTTTTTAGTTTGGAAGTAAGATTTCGTTTAGTGGGAATTGCTTAATAGGAGCCATCCAGTTTTTCTCCCAGATTTTCCGAGGCGAGGATTCAACCGAGGTTTGCTCTTGATTCTCCACCGTCTCCTGATCTTACGACCGTTGAATGCCAGCCCGTTAGGCTCGAGTCAGGACCAGTATCTGACTTGATTTTTTTATACTTAGCTCTACTAGATGCCCAATTGTTACTTCTTCCATTCCACTAGCCACTTCGGTACTAGTAAGTTTTGCTAAGGAGTTTTCGAATGAGTTGTTTTCACATGGAATTTTTTATATCTCAAATTGCTCGAACTACTCTAGCAACTTCTTGGACAATTCCTCGTATTTAGCCAACTTTGGATCCTTCGCTTGGTAATTGCCCTGCCTTGGTTCATAGCTAGTTGGGAATCAATGTGAATTTTATCGTGGGTTACCTTCATTATCTGGGTCATCTTTAAACCTACAAGGAGAGCCATATATTCCAAATAGTGTGATGCTCAAGCATTTGGTCGATGTTGGACAATTGCCAATGGAAAGAAATAGAAGTAAAGAAGGGGAGTAGAAAAGAAGAGAGAGAAATAAAATATCACATAATCATATTACATGTCATATATTTCACAGCGTATCACATAAAATATAATAGTCATCACAGAGATAAAACAGTTGAGATAGTGATAACTACATGAACCATAGAATCAGAATACATGGGCTCATACACTTATACAAAATAATGATAAAGTTTATAAAATAAACTCAACCGATAAATTGTCTCTAATAATATTAAGGCACTAGCAACCTCCATAGTGTTGTGCAGTGGAATAGCCGATGAATAAATATAATAACATGGGAGTAGCCTTCTGCTCTCCACCTATCCAGCTCTACGTACTCACCAGACCTGATATTTTTAATCTACTTATTTAAAAGTATCTAGAGTAATAAGAAGAAAAGCATAAAACCCTAGGTCAGACTATAGTCTAGTGTGAGCAGTAGAAATCTCAAATACTATAAAGTCAATATACTAGGACAAATGGTATGGAAAACCATACCCGACCTGCCCCCTACATCTATAAATTATCATATGTATAAAAATACGCTACCCGACCTGCCCCCTACATCTATAAATTATCATATGTATAAAAATACGCTACTCTATGATGGTCAACATGAGTGTACTATACATCAAGGTACTAAGGGTGCCTAGATATCGGTATCGGTAATATCAACATTGTGTGACATCCCCAAGGTAATAAACAATCAAGCAAACATAGCATCCATCATCCATCCTCACATTCACTCACTCGGTACGTTGGATATATTATACTCGTATGACGCTATCATATAGCAATGGACTACTCAATGTCCTAGTTTCTCGGTACCCGAATCCATACAACTTAGAAGGTCAGGAACTAGACAGCACATTGTAACTGTCCAATGCAAATGGATCGGGTCATCATTTGATCCAAGGCACATCATAACCTAAGTGAGTGTCCTCACATACCCCTGTTTTATGAATATACTTTGAAACACTATGAATATCAATGATCCATGTGCATACGTCATCCATAATAGAGCTTATCTTGAAACTGTCCATATAACTCTCGTTTGAAATCATCGTGATTGAGAACTATCCTCGACAACCATCGTTAGTCACAAAATGTCGTTATGAGTCCCATAACCTTCCTTTAACAGTTCCTTCAATCTGGCTACTTTGCATCCTAAAGTATAGCTATCCATCATCTAATCCACACTTCCTATCATGAAATCATCATCATTGAGTCATACATCATCGCCATTGGAAATTGTCGCTGATTCATCTTTAAACGACCATAATTCGAGCATACAAACTCCAAAGGATCTGAAACTTGGAATATAATGGGGCCTTCCTTGTTAGCCCATATCGATCTCATCAACTTTGGAATAAAGTTCATGGATCACCACCGATCCATGACCACCGAACAATCCCACAAATACATGGCCACTGAACCATCACCGTCGATCTTGCACTTCACAGATGAGCTCCAGCACACCTCTCCATTCCCTACCAATGATCGTGCCTTGATTGGGTCAATCCCTATGGATTGGTATCGATCCATGGGGACCGACCCAATACTTAGTTAACCCCATGGAGCGGTACCGATCCATGGGGTCGAACCCATACTTAGCCAGAATTGCATGATGTTGGCTCTACCTCTTTGCCTCCATGTTCCAATACCTCGATCCATACCCCAAGCTGCTCCACCGATCCATGCTTTTGACTCGCACCAATCCATGATTTGAGTCTCACTGATCCATGTTTGAGTGCCCATATCTTAACCATACCGACTCCAAATGGCTTGAAACTTGGTTTGCAACATTACGAGGCCTTCCTTATTGCTCTACATCGATCGCGCCTACTTTGAAATAGGACTATGGATCACCACCGATCCATGGCTTCTAAATCGCCATTTAATCGACGTTTTCAACCATTCAAACATAGAGAAATCATATGTTAATCATATATAAGCATAACAATAGCCAAAAATCTGAATATGTCATTTTAAAGAGATCTAAACCTACAGTGAAGGTTAAGGATCCATAAGGACATGATTAGGGATCCATAAGAACACTTTAAAAAATCAAATTCAAGTCATCTAAAATTCACATATATTATGAAATATGGTCTTAAAACATTTTTAGTATTTTTAAATAATTTTTAAAACATCATTTAGGGAGTATAATGACCTAATAGTAAGTGAGAGATCTAAGCACTCACCTTAATACAAAGCAAAATCCAAATCTTGGAATAAACAGTAGAAGGCACGAAATCCAATGCTCCTCCAATAGCAAATTTTTAATCCCAAGTGCTAACCATGTTAATGTCCTCTTAATGGTGTAATTTGGCTAATTAAAATAGGTTTAAGGGTTGCTTTTTAGTCAATGGATGTTAATGGAGGCTTTTAACTATTTTTGGAGTTGTGAAATAATGGGGATGAGGTCCCTTCAGCCTCCACTTATTTGAGAACCAAAATGGATCATGGGCATTAGCATTTATGACCTAATTTCCCACTTAAATTGCTCAAAATCAAAGAAAACTTCAAACAGCCATAACTCGAAAATGCTAAGTCCGTTTTTTTAATGTGACCACTCTACGAAATGGAAAACCATCATCTAGAACTAATGGAAGTGGTTTTAGACCCTAACTTGCCTTCTGTCAAAAGTTATCATCTATAAAGATTTATAAGGCTAAAGTGGTCATATAGAAATCCGCCAAAATTCAGGATGTGGGAAATATCCTTACAAGTCATTTTCCAAAATATTAGATCCATAAGACCTCATATGAAAATAATATAAATATTATAATCCGTTGATACATAGAATACAGATCGTTACATTCTCCCCATTTAGGAATTTCTCCCTTGAAATTCCATAATCGAGTCGATAGGGTCATCATGATTGCCTAACAATCATATACAAGCATAGCCAACTATCATACATTAAATATGAATACACAGCAAAAAAGAAGAAAAAAAACATCTAAGCCTATCCTAACATGCATGATATTATGCTATGGTACATTTCATAATATCATAAGCGAAAGTAAAAGAGATAAATTAGAAATCTCATCAAGTAAAGAGCTCTGGATATGTTGTCCTTATGCTCTCCTCGGTCTCCCAAGTGCAGTCGCCATTACTATCACTCCACTTAGACCTTTACCAACTTCACCATCTTCCTCCTAAGCTGCTTCGTATCACGTAAGACGATACGAATTGGCCTACAAAGTCTCGAAACCTCTGATTCGATCTCGATGTCATCTAGTTGATCCATTGTGATAGTTATGCCTGAGTCATGCACAAATTTCTGCAAATGAGATATGGAAGACATTGTGCACTTCTGCCATTCTTTGAGGTAAGTGTACTCTATAGGAAAGGTTCCCAATCTTCTTTAATATCAGAAAAGGATCAAAAAATCTTGCTGCCAACTTCTCTCTACTACCGAATCCAATGACATTCTTCAATTGAGAGATTTTGACAAATTCCATATCGTCGACGGAGAACTCTAAATCTCGGCATCTCTTATCAGTGTTGCTTTTATGTCTGTCTTGGCTACTTTCATCCATTGTTGAATAATCTCGATCTTCTTCAATATTTCTCTAATCGTATCTGGCCCAAGTATTTGTTTCTCACCCGCTTCCCACCAACACGAAGGAGCATTGCACGATCGACTATATAATGCCTCAAATGGTGTCATACATGCTAGACTGATAGCTGTTGTTGTATGCGAATTCAACAAGATGTAAGTGATCATCCCATGAGCCTCCAAAGTCTAATATGCAAGCATATAAGAGATCTTATAAGATATGATTCACTCTCTCAGTTTGGCCATTAGGTTGAGGTGATAAGCTATGCTGACGTGTAGCTCTGTGCCTAATGCTTCCTATAATCTCTTCCAAAACCCACTAATGACCAACGAGTCTCGGTCGCTCATAATGCTCTTCGACATACCATGGAATCGTACTATCCATTTCACATACAGTTCGACCAGTTTGATCATCGCTCTACTTGACGAGTATAAATCTGACGCTCTTGGTCAATCGATCGACTATGCCCTAAATGCTGTCGTACGCTGCTTGAGTCCTCGACATTCCATTTATGCTTGTTCCCACTTCCACTCAGAAACTTCTAGTGACGGAATCAGACCAGTAAGCTTCATATGATCTACCTTAATCAATTGGCAGTTCATGCGTTTTGAGATGAATGTCCCAATGTCTTTCTTCATCCCTTCCCAATAGAAGTCTGCCTCATATCACGGTATATCTTATCACCACCAGGATGAGTATTCAATCTCGAATCACTCATGGAGCACCTCATCCCTCAACCCATCGACATTGGGAACAAATAATCTCCAGCCTTTATAGAGCCAACTATCTCGGTTGAGTCTACACTATCTCATATCTTCATACTCTACTCCTGCTTCAATCCTAGAAATAATCTTGGCTAATCTGGCATCGCTCCTCGATTAGTACCAATCCACTCAATGAGAGTAGGTCTGATAATCAAGCTCGCAAACATCTTTGGCTCTAGCTCTCATCTCGATTGAAAATCACAACCATCAATATATTCTAACAATGCCCACTCTAGGAACATAGCTCCCAAGCTAGCATGTCTCCTACTTAAGGCATCAACAACTACCTTTACTTAGTGTATATGCAATATCAAAGTCATAGGAGGCCATGAAGTTGAACCATCACTGCTGACAATGGTTAAGATCCTTCTATGAAAAGAGGTAGTTCAATGATTTATGATCGATGAACAGCTTGAATCTTTCTCCTAAAAGATAGTACCCGCAAATCATCAGTGCAAACACAATCGCTGCCAAATCTAAATCATGGGTCGAGTATTTCTTCATATGTGGATTCGGCTATCGACTAGCGTATGCAACAACCTTTCCTCTCTGCATCAATACCTTATCCAATCCGGTACCACAAGCACTGGTGTATATTGTCATCTCCTCATTCCCGCTCGAAATAGTCAATAATGGTGCACTTGTTAACTATTCCTTTAGACTCACAAATGCTTGTTCACATCTCGCATCCTAAGTAATAGTCTAATTCTTTTTCGCTAAGTGAGTCAATAGTGCTGCTACCTTAGAGAAGTGCAGGATGAATCGTCCATAATATCCAGGTAACCCTAAGAAACTTCTCACGTCTGTAGCATTTTTGGGCTAATCCAATCTTTGACCATTGCAACTTTTGTAGGATCAATGGCAATGCCATGCTTGGAAACAAGGTAACCCAAGAATCACACTTCCCTTCTCCAAACGTGGCATTTAGAAAAATTGACCTTCAGTTGGTACTCTCTTAACATCTCCAATACAATCCTCAAATGTGTCTTATGTTCTTCCTCCATTCGTGAATAGAAAATAATATCATCAATGAACACAAGCACAAATTTATTCAGCTGACCCTTGAAGATAAAGTTCGTGAGATCAACAAAGTATGTCGGGGCATTGGTTAGCCCAAACGGCATAATCAACCACTCATAGAAACCAGACAGTGTACGAAATGCAGTAATTGGCAACTCTCCTTCATTACTCTCATTGATGAAATCCCGACGCAAGATCCAACTGAGAAAATACTATAGCACCATGTAGTTGATCGAATAAGCATTCAATATGCGGGAGTGGATACTTGTTCATCGTCTCATTCAGCTTACAGTAATCAACAAACAACCTCAAAGAGTCATTTGCCTTAAGGGCGAATACTGTACGTGCATCCCACTTAAATATGCTTCTGCGAATGAACCTTCATCTAAATAAGTCATCTACTTGCACCTTTAGTTTTCTCTTCTCTTTGGTAGTGATATGCCTTAAAGGCATAACTACTGGTAAAACACCTCTAGCCAGATCGATATGAAACTCAATCCTTATATGGTGGTAATTCGATCACCTCATCGAATGTGCTTGGACACTTTCTAGCTACATGCACAGATAACAACTCGTCGTGTGGGATACCAAGCGAACTTAGAAAGCTAACCATCACCTCATCATCAGATGGGCAGCCGAACACTACCTTCCGCTCATCGTTAGTACTTAAAGTCACAAACAGCCTCTCACAATCCACCACTATTCTATACCCCTTCAGCCATTCAATTCCCAAACTATAATACCAAACCTAAGTAAACTCAAAAAATCAATAACAATCAAATAAACAAACATCCATGAATTTATAAGGTTAATTCTAGACAAACCATGCATAGGCTGGTTAATCCCCCACCTAGGTTCATCGTTATTTAAAGGTCAGACAACAATTTTGGGTCCCACTCCCAATCTATCTATCAAATCACTAGATACGAAGGAATGTGAAACCTCAACGTCAAATAAAACATGTATGGAAATGCCATAAATGGAAAACATACCTCGGATGGTATTGTCATTTCCCTTCTCTTTTGTCGATGGAGTACTTAATGAAATCGAAACGATATTCAGTGCATATGCTTCCATTGTCTTCCTCTACTCAACTGGTTGGGGACAGTCCTTTTACACTGGGTAAAGGATCTCACGTCATAAAACCTTCTCGATCAACTTATCAAAGCTTTCGTCAATACGACTAATCAATCACTTTGCAGGATGATCACTCAACCCAATGATAAACTTTTCATTCTTCTCTTATGGAGTGTCAATGAAGGACATCCCAAATTTTGATAGAGCATTGAACTCAACAACATACTCAAAGACAATAGAAGTAAAGAAGGAGAATATAAAAGAAAAGGAGAGAATAGAAGAAAAGAGAAAGAAATAAAGCATCATACAATCACATAACTCATCATATATCTCACAATGCATTAGATAAAATATAATAGTCATCATAGATATAAAACAAGCGATATAGTAATAACCATATGAACCATAGAACCAGAGTACACAGGCTCATATAGTTATATAAAACTGTAATACAGTTTATACAAATGATAAATAAATTCACTTAAGTTTATCT
Organism: Allium cepa; assembly: GCA_030765085.1. NCBI lineage: Eukaryota > Viridiplantae > Streptophyta > Magnoliopsida > Asparagales > Amaryllidaceae > Allium > Allium cepa. The sequence continues at coordinate 1,053,977,590 of CM060941.1, forward strand.
CCAATAAGTGTAAGGCATTGCAAGCTCTGTAGTGTTGTGCAATGGAAAAGTAGATAAGTAAATACAATAATACGAAAGAACCTCCTGCTCACCACTTATCCAGCTCCATTTGCTCACCAGACCTGATACTTCTAATCTACTAATTTAAAAGTACCCAAAGTAATAAGAATCAAAGCATACAACCCCAGGTCAGAGTCTGGTGTGAGTGGTAGAAATCTTAAATACTATAAAGTCAATATACTAGGACAAATAGTATGGAAAATCATACCTGACCTCTACCTGCATCCATAGAGTTAGCATACATATAAGATATATGCTACTCTACGATAGTTATCATGGGTGTACTATGCATCAAGGTACTAAGGGTGTTTAGATATCGGTATCGATAATAGAAATATCATGTGACATCCCTAAGGTGACAAAAAATCAAGCAAACATAGCATCCATCATCCATCTTCACATTCACTCACTCAGTGCGCAAAATATATAATACTCATATGACCCCATCATATAGTCAAAGATCACTCAATGCCCCAGTTTCTCAGTACTTGAATCCATGCAACTCAAAAGGTTAGGAACTAGACTGCACATCGTAATAGTCCAAGGTAAATAGATCGAGTCATCGTTTGATCCAAGGTACATCGTAACCCAAGTGAGCATCCTCAATACCCCTTCTTTACAAGTATACTTCGAAATATTACGAATATCAACAATCCCTTTGCACATGTCATCCATAGCAGAACTCATCTAGGAACTGTCCCTACAACTCCTGTTTGAAGTCGTCATGGTTGGGAATTATCCTCGATGGCCATCTTTAGTCACATAATGTCATCATGCATCCCATGACCTTCCTCCAACAGTTCCTTCAATCCGGCTACTCTGCAACCAAAAGTATAGTTATCCATCATATAAGCGAACACTTCCAATCATGGAATCATAATCATCGAATCACGCGTCATCGCCATCGAAAATCACCACTGGTCCATATTCAAACATCCATAACTCGAGCATACGAACTCCAAATGATCTGAAACTCGAAAGGTTGTCTTATGGGTGCTTTCTTGTTAGCCCATATTGATCTCATCAAGTTTGGAATAAAACTCATGGATCGCTATAGATCTATGACCATCGAACCATCCCCACCAATCCATGGCCAACAAACCGTCACCACCGATCCCACACTTCACATATGAGTTTCAGCACACCTCCCCATGCCCTACCATCGATCATGCCTTATTGGGTAAATCCCTATGGATCAAACCCGATCTATATGGACCGACCCCAGTACTTAACTAACCTCCATGGATCGGTACCGATCTATGGGAACCTATACTTGGTCAAAATTGTGTGATGTTGGCTCTACCTTCTTGCCTCCATGTTCCCATACCCTGATCCATGATCCAAGCTGCTCCACTGATCCATGCTCTTGGTTCCCAACGATCCATGCTTTGAGTCTCACCAATCCACGCTTTGAGTGCCCATGTCTTGACCAAACTTACTCCAAATGGCTTGAAAATTGGTGTGCAACCTTATGAGGCCTTCCTTATTGCCCTATGTCGATCGCGCCGACTTTTGAATAGGATATATGGATCGCCACCGATTCATAGCTTCTTCCTAACTAAATCGCCATTCGATCGACATTTTCAACCATTCAGACATAGATCAATCATACATTCATAATATATAAGCATTAGCAAAAGCTAAACATCTAAATATGTCATTTTAATTTAAATCTAATGTGAAAGTTAAGGATCCATAAGAACATGGTTAGGGATCCATAAGAACACTTTTTTACAAATCATGTCAAAATCATCTAAAATTCACATATATGGTGTAATATGGTCTATAAACATGTTTAGTATTTTTAAAACATCATTTAGGGTGTATAGTGACCTAATTAGTAGTGAGAGATTTGATCATTAACCTTAATCCAAAGCAAAACCTAAATCCCCAAATGAATAGAAGAAGGCAAGAAATCCAATGATCCTCCAACAGCAAATCTCTAATCTTAAGTGCTAATTACGCTAATATCCTCTTAATGGTGTATTCTGGCTAATTAAAGTAGGTTAAAGGGTTATTTTTGGTCAATTGAGGTTAATTAAGGCTTTTAACTATTCTTGGAAGTTGGAAATGATAGGGATGAGGTCTCATCAGCCTCCACTTACCCTAAAACAGAAATGGGTCAAGGCCATAGCACTAATGATAGTAATTACCCACTTAAGCTACTTAAAATCGATGAAAACTTCAAACACCCATAACTCGAAAACGGTAAGTCCATTTTCTTAGTATGACCGCTCTATAGAAAGGGAAACCATCATACAGATATAATAGATGTGGTTTCAGACCCTGACTCGGCTCTTATCAAAAGTTATAGCGTAAACAAAATTTACAATGTCAAAATGGTCACATAGAAATCCATCAGAAAGCGTGAACGTGGGAAATGTCCTTAAGTGTCATTTTTCAAAATATTAGAACCATAAACCTCATATAAAATAATATAAATGTTCTACGATCCTCCGATACATAGAACATGGGTCGTTACATCACTATATACCCAATTCCTGCCCCTTGTTCATTTGATGCTCCATCTATGAACAACTGCAAAACTGCAGGTGTTTTCTTCTTATTTGATTGGGGTTCAACTGCTAAGGTGCATTCTGCGATGAAATTTGTGAGCGCACAGCCTTCGATTGCCTTCCTAGGATAATGGGTGATGTTTAAGCTCCATCCCCTATTTCAATAGGTGGCTTGATGTCTCAGGCTTCTGCAGTATCTGCCCGTGGGGTTTGTTTGTGAGGACTTTGGTGGGATGTGCCTTGAAATGGAGCCCCGGCTTCCTTGCTTTAAGGAGAAGGTTGTAGGCCAGTTTTTAACAATTGAGTAGTTTAGCTCTGCCCCTGATAGCTGCTTATTTGTGAAGTAGATGGGTCTTTGGGTTCATTCGTGTTCTTGTATCACTCCAGCACTAACAGCTTTATTAATTACTACAAAATATATGTACCAATCTTCACTTGTAATCGATTTTGATAGTATAGGAGTACTGACCAGATGATCTTTTAGGTTTTGAAACGCAGCTTTGCATTTCTCGATCCATTCGAAGTTTTGCCCTTTCTTCACTTGGTTGAAGAATGAGATGCACTTGTCTATTGCTTTGTACATAAATCTGCTTAGTGCCACTACCCTGCCATTTAGACTCATCAGATCCTTTGGCTCCTTTGGGAATCACATTCCTCTTGTTGCCTCAATCTTCTTAGGATTCGCTTCAATGCCATGTGCACCTACAATGTATCCTTAGAACTTGCCTAATTGGATGGCGAAGGTGTATTTCAATGGGTTCAGCTTCACATTGTCTTGCCTCAGGACTCCAAACGTCCGCTTTAAATCTCAGCCGCGGCCTTAACGCTACCTTGGACTTGACTAACATGTTGTCTACATATACTTCAACGTTCTTTCCAATTTGTTCCGCAAACATCATATTAACTAACCTTTGGTAGGCAGCCCCGCGTTTTTGAGCCCGAATGGCATGACTTTGTAGCAGTACAACCCTTTGTCTGTTATGAAGCTATGCTCCTGATCTTGCTTAAACATGGCTATCTGATTGTACCCTGAACACACGTCCATGAGTGAGAGCAGTTCATGTCCATTGGTTGGATCTATAAACTGGTCAATTCTAGGCAGGTGAAAACTATCCTTTGGGTAAGACTTGTTGAGATCGGTGGAGTCTATGCAAGTTCTCCATTTTCCATCAGGCTTCCTTACAAGCACTAGATTGGCAATCCATTTCGAGTAGTATACTTTTCTAATGAATCCATTCTCCTTTAACTTCTTAACTTCCCCATGTAGAGCGTTTTACCTTTCCTTGTCTATAGTTCTGCGCTTTTGTCTAATCGGATGGGCATCGGGGTCAATGTTGAGTGTAAGACAAAATATGACTGGATCTATTCCAACCATATCTGAGTGTACCCAGGCACCACATCCGATTTTTTTAGAAAGTCTATCAACTCCATACGGGCATTTTCATTGAGGTTCTTTCCGATTTTGAGAATCTTTGTGGGGTCTTCTGGATCTATTTGTATATATTCGAGATCATCTGTTGGCTCTAGCTTTTCTTTTGGTGCTCCTAATCTCAGGTCAATTTCACTTTCTACTTCCTCCTCGAATGGTGAATTTACCGAGGATGGCTATTTATGGGCTTCTTTGGATAATTATTATGCATAAACTAAATTATATTCATGAGTACTAATCATGTGCATGTATGTCCTTTTTTCTTTTTTCGTTGATTTTGGTGGTGCAGGATTACACATTTCTGCATTAGTGTGGGTACTTAGTTCCAATGCAGTTTTATGAACTAGTTCATATTCTTTATTGTTATTGTCATTATAAATATTAAAGGAGCACAGAATATTATCGAACAATTTATTGCCAGGAGTAAGATTTACATTGTATAAATCTCTAGCTAAAACTTGTTGGCCTCTTACGGACCATATTCCTACAGGAGTGTTGAACTTCATAAGCATATCTTTCTGGGATATGATAGCTCTCATGTCTATTAAGGCAGGTCTTCCTAGGAAGGCATTGTATGGTGAGGGTTAGTCAATGACTAAAATGCTGGCATAGAATGACTTGTGCAGTGGAGCAGTTTCGGTGGTAACGAGCAAGCGTGCAGATCCCAATGCCAACTATGGCAATACCGTTGAAGCCAAAAATCAATTTCAGACTTGGTTTTAGGATTTCTAATGGAAGTCTCATCTGATGGTATGCAAACTTAAAGATGACATTGATCAAGCTCCGAAAATCAACGAATACTTTCTTCATGGTATAATTTGATATCTATATTGTAATGACGAGTGAGTCCTGGTAAGGAAAGACCACTCCCGCTGCGTCGGATGTTGTGAATATTATCTCTGGAATAGGCTTTTGTTTGATATGGAAGACTGACTTCTGTTGGACCTTGCCTCCTGCACATACCTCTCTTGTGCCTCCTTACTCATACAAACGGGATTTGATCCCTGTAAATTGATGCTATCAGGTTAAAGGGATTCCCAACTTGATTCTTATTTGGGTCAGGAGTCAGATCTCCTTTCCGCATTTGCCATTTTTCCTCTAAATTTGCTTAGGTATCATTTCTCGATTAACCTATGTATTTCATTTTTCAAACGTCGGCAGTTGTCTATATGATGTCCATTAGCTCGATGGAAGCGGCAATACGCCCTACCTTGTTTTTGCTTTGGTTTCTTCCCTTCGTTGGACATGTTATAAGCAAGTTCGGCCTTGGTCATTTCATATATCTGACTAGGAGAGTGAGTGAGTGGGGTTTTTGCTACGAAGCTAAGTTCCTTTTGTCTTTTTGCCGAAGGATGATATCCTTCTGCCCCCCTTCTTTTTTTCATAGTAGGCGTAGAAGACTTTTGAATCTGGGTGATGGAACCAGCTTCAACCATCCTAATGTAGTCACTGACTCTTTCATAAAAGGCCTTTATGTTATGGCATGATTTTCGGTTATTCTTCTACCACATCGGGGTTCCCCTACTGATTTTGGCATAAGTTGCCATCAATAAGGCTCCTTCACCACTTACTCCAATTTTCAAGGCTTCAGACTTAAAACACTTTATAAAATTACGCAGACTTTCGTTCTCGCCCTACTTGACATAGGACATTGTGTTTACATCAGGTGAAGCTTCCCTTTTGAATTGAACTATATTAGAAAATCAATTGATAACTGTTGCTAGGAGCGAACATCTCCTGCTCCAAATTTCCTAAACCATTTTGTTGTTGCTCCGACTAGGTAAACCAGGAAAATTTTACTTCTAGCCATCCTTCCCACTTTCAGAACTTCCATGTGGTATTCAAATGTACAAAGGTGATTATATGGGTTTGTGATCCCATCGAATTTTTCAATTAACAAGGCCTTGTAGTTGTAAGCGAAGTCTGCTTCGATGATAGTCTTGTTGAATGGGGAAGATCCTTCCTCCTAAATCTTCTCCCCAATTCCATCTTAGAAAAGTTTAGTTAGCTGCTCTACACGAGCTTTTAACTGGCAGATTTCATCTTCTTTGGGTTTTGACTGTGTGGTTCATCCTTAAATAATCAGGTAGCATCATCCTCTTTCAGATCGAGTTAGTTTCTTAAGCGGCAAAGGTTTAATATTAACTAGTTTTGTCTTGATTTATGTGTTTGCTTAGATCTTGCCTTTTGGCTTAAATTTGTTCTTAAGCCAGCATCACCGTTTCCATCATTGGGACTGTCGTTATGGTTCCCCTACTGAATGATCAGTGTAGTAAGCGAATGAAGGTGATGAGCTATGGACCAAGCCATAGAGGATGTTCTTTGGGTAGTATGTTGGGCCACAATTTTCACTATCCTTTCAATCCGTTGGTTGATTTAGTTTGTGAAGGATTGGAATGCAGTCAAGAAGCGATTTGTGGGGACTTTAGTCGATACTCCCGCTTTATTTTGGGCTTTCGAAGTTACGAGCAATTTGTTAGCAGTCTTCGAGGCTAAGTGCAAGTGCTCCTAAAAAGGCAGGATAGGTGAATCGGTGGGATTCATGTTGCCTTAAACTACTGCATATTAAGTTTTACCGGATGTAGGAAATAAACGGGGTTTAACACCTTCTTCTAACGCAAAATATGTTAGTAAGATTTTTGATCTTATAGCACTCTAGCAGAAGATGAAGTAATTATCATACTAATTACCTTAATAATTTTAAATTAGCGAAGTTAAATAATATTAAATTTACCATTAGATAGTAATTATGTCGTTGGTTGATTGCAATACTAGGTAGTTGCACTTTAACTATTTGTTAAAATGTCAAATTAAACTGGTATTTAATTCTAGTACGGAAAAGATAAGATCTAGTACTAAAAACTAGGTATGTAAATAGCAAAATGCAAAAATGGCAAAGGACGCAAGGAATTTATGTAGTTCAGATGTTAAGGAATTATACATCCCGGGGGAAATCTTTCTTCCTTTATATGTTATGATATGGGTTTTCATGGCAGGGAGTATAATAAAATCTTAAAAGTATCAAAAAGTGGAAAGTGTCATGTCCCGAAATCCAACATCTGAAAATCGACATCCATACTTTACCCGTATTCGAATGTCACAGATTCAAACATTGAAATTCGATTTGCGCTGGAGCTTATAACACATTAAGTAAACAACACAGCGGAAATGAAAGAATAATATTATTGATATGTAATGGATACAAAATCTGATACAAATAATTATCACATAATTAGAGATACACAACAGCGGAAAACATGGCAGTGAAAAGATAATGTCTTCAATGCCAAAGCTCCAAAGACTCCAATCCAATAAGCTTGAACTTCCATCATGTTGAAGAGAAATGCAATGCGATCGCCAAACCAATGGCTTCGAAGATTGCCAAAAGCTACACCTATTGGCTGACTATCTGAAAACCTGACTCCAAGCTGCCTGTGTGGAAAATTATGGGCACCCAAAGTTTAGAAAGGGAACAATAAATTCCAGGTCAGTCATGGGACTGGTGTGAACAAACAAAAACATTTTATCTTGAAACAAAAGAAAATAAAGGGAAATAAAAGAAATCTGCAATGCTTTTTGGAAAATGAAACTACCAAAAGGCCTCCCGACACACACATAATGCAATCACACACTTGGGGGAGATTTCTCCTTATGATAGTCAAACATGCTTGATACACAAAATCCTTTTGATATTATTATTAGTCCATAGTGCAGAAAACATTCGTAAGTATAATATTAATCTTAGCCAGCATACGTACCATTATAGTATGCCTGCTATAGCTATCATGTTAGACGGCAGGTTCTACAACCAGAACCGTACAGGGGTGTATTGGATGATTGGATTTCCAATAAATGGTTAGGCCAAGGAACTTCCCCACCACATGGGTATGCCTCTGGAGGGATGTCCCGAGAACTTAACCATCTTCTCTGCCAACATAAGGCCAGGTTTCCTCTGTAACTAGGTAACTACTGACATGAGTATGCCATCCCCGGTCGTTACCGAACTTTATCCGAGGTACCTCTACACCAACAAATTCCAACAACCATATAAGTTAAATATCTGGGCTCCATACCATGATACCACCTTTTTCTAGAAGGAAATGGATGTACCCTAAAGGGCGCGACCCTCATAACCTTATCGCATTCTTCCTGTTTCGACCATTTTCGGGTTGTGAGGTTCGACGAGGTCTTGTCCACAAAACTATGCGTTTCAAAAAAAACCATGCTTTGATCAATAAATGATCAGTAGCACTTAGCATGCCACATTACCAAATTAGGAATGTATCACTAGTAAATATCAACTACATAACCTTTGAGCTTGTACGTCTCAGAGAAGGGTGTTAAGCTAAGAGAATAAATTCGCCGCCACTAAACAGAAATGTATTTAATAGAAACCATCTTTGCGTCTCAAAATGTAATGTCAGACATACATCCATACAAGTTCATTCCGGGTTCGAACGGAACCGATGGCACTTCACAAAGAAGCCCTTGCAAATCCGGATAATCCCTAATCACGTCCGGATTCCCCATCACATAGGGTGATCAAATCTCTATACCGGGGCCATCCAGTGCACAGACATTCGACAAGTAATCCTTTCTCTTACGAAAATACCCGGTCTTCGCCACCGTCTTCAAATGCTATCCATTTTGTCGTATCATTAATTCGGAATGAGTTTTATGACACAAAGTCCTCTCCCGGCTAAACCGAATAATGAGCGCTTAATTTTAAACCATATGGATATATTGGGATCTTAATTAGTCACAACCTTTAGCCCAAAACCTTTCTTTTGAATGGTTTAAACAATTTTGCACTTTTAATCTTTTAAACAAAAGAGATTCACATTTTTATCTTTTAAACAAAAGATCCACCTTTTAATCTTTTAAACAAAGATTCACTCTTGAAGATCCTCTTCAATTTGAAAACAAAGTTCACCAATCTTTAACAAAGATTCATTCATAGCTTTTAAAACTATTTTCATCTAAAATTTGAAACCCTTTCTCTATATGAAAGATATTACCATTTGAAAACAAAGGTTTCCGTTTCGGAAAATCCGATTAAATATGCACAAGTTATAGTCTTTTAAAGTATAATCAGAAAATACGTAAACTGCCCTATTCGGCAAGCTCTATTTAACATCCCAAAATTAAAAATACTTAAATGATTTACAATCCATATATACATTATATAATCTGTATATCTCTTTCAAACCATATTTTCCAAAATTTCAAATTCTATATATATATATATATATATATATATGTATATGTATATGTATATGTATATGTATATGTATATGTATAGAATTCAACTTCAAAATCTTGAATTCAAATTCAAATTAAACTATTTTAATTTCAAAACTCCTTTTCAAAGTTTCTCTGATTTAACCCAAATTGTTTTCCAAACCATTTTGAGCTCAAAATTCAAATTTAAAACCATTTTGAATAAAATAATATTAAATTCAAAATATCTGTGACTTAACCAATTTCCACGTGAAATCTATATTTGTGTGTGCATGGTGTAGTCTAGGGGTTTTAACACACAACAACAACATATCACAACCATTACCAATTCAAGCACAACAATATAAATAAGCGGTATACTTCTATAACGTTTATCTTCATTCACAGATTCACAAATAAATATGTAAATTCATCACGGATAAATAAATTACAGTTCACAGCTCAATTCAAGACAATTCACATCACAGAACTTCACACATCACGGATATCAAACAATTCAAACATTCAATACAATCCAAATATTCATAAGTAAGATCAATCAATCATCTGATTAATTTAAATCAGATTAATTACTTATGAATAAATTACTAATCCTTGTTAATTAATATTAATTAATTACAAACCTTTAATTTATTATCCTTTAATCATTTATTAATAAATTAACTAACCTTTAATTATTAATTAATCAATCTCAATTTATAAATCAATCAACCTTTAATCATTAAATAATTAACCCTTAATTATTTAATTATTATTATTATTTTTGGGAATGGCCGACGGTTTTATAGTGGACCGACCACTTTTATTATGAATGTAATAAAGTTGAAGTACAGGAGTAAGGTAGAGACACCTTAGCTACTATGATAGATAGAAATAAAAAATACAGCACATGAGTGTGACAGACATGTCACAGCTACATGATATAAATAACTAGACTAGTTCTCCTCCGTAGAGGAAGAATCACCAACACCCTCGTCAACCCGGGTAGAATCCAGAGGACCACACCCCTGAAGACCAAAGTAGGGGCGGAAATGAGTAGCAAGAGAAGGATCATAACTGTCAACGTCAGAGGAGTAAATAAAAGATCGATCCCAGGCAGTGTCAGCTAGGATAACTGAATTTATCTCAACATACGAACCATCCAAATCAAGAACCAAGGAATCACCAGAAATTCTGTAATAGAGGCATCGAAGGTCCAATAGATCATCAGATACATATCTAAAGTAGGAGTCATCCACAGGGTTGAATCTCATATCTGAATGACGATCAACCCAACAATGTTCAGTCTCGGCCCAAACAACGAGAGGCGGAGAGAGATCCGGTTCAGCAGACAGAACAGAAGAAACATCAGCAGGAACTGGGGACGCAGGCCGCACTAAGGTAAGAGAAGGACCAGGGGCAGGAGCAACCAGAGAGACTTTGGGAACCCATTTCCTAAGTGGAGGCCGAGGCAGAGGGATCTTAGGCGTAGCTGCAGATACATCAGAGTGCAAGCAAGCAGAGGCTACATGGCCAAAAGAGTGACAGGAGGAACAAATGTCAGGGACCCATCCATAACGAACACGAACATCCACCACGTGACCAACAGCTAGCTGTACAGGAATAGAGGTTGGAAGCAGCTTAAGGGGAGAAATCTCAATCAGAGTCTTGGCATAAACAAGCTTATCACGCGCAACTGTATTAGAGTCAAAACAAATCAATTTACAACCATTTAATTATTATTTTATTTATCATCCTTAATCAATTACATTAATTAATTAACCCTTAATTAACAAATCATCCCTTAATTACTTTCATAATTGATTAACCTTTAAATAATTAATTATCCTCAAACTAATTACCTTAATTAATTAATCACATTAATTAATTATCCTTTAAGTAATTAAGCAATTAATTCTTTAATTACTAACATTAATTAATCAATCTTTAATTAATTAAATTAATTCATAAATCACCATGGTTAATTATCCTTTGGTTAATCACTTTAATTAATTAACCTTTAAAAAATTAATTAACCTTAATTAATCTTTAATTAAGTAATTGCTCTTTAAGTAATTATCCCTCAATTAAATTTCATAAATTAATTAACCTTAAGTTAATTTCTCAATTAATCAACCCTTAATTAATTACCTTGAGTAATTATCTTTCAACCATAAATTAATTTACCATTAATCATTAATTAATTCACCTTTAATTAATAACTTGATAATCCTTTAATTACTTAATTGATTAACCTTAAATTAATAATTAATTAATCTCTGATTACCACTTAACTAATTAACCCTTAATTAATTCATTAGGTAATCATCTTTTTAAATTACTTCCATTAAGTAATTTTTTATTACTTTTATTAATTTCCAGCTCTTTAATTAATCATATTGATTAATCCTTGAATTAATTACAATAAATAAATAATCTTTTAATTAATTTCATTGAATAATTTTCCGATCAAACAATTTAACTTCAAAAAGTCTTATACTCATAATTATAGATTTTTGAAAACTTTTTTGAAAACTCGGTTTAAATAAATTTAATTTTGGAGCTTGGTCACTTTTCCATTTGAAAAACTTATCTATACTTTAAAACTTGATTTAAATAGATTCACTTTAGAAATTTGATTTATATTGCTTTGAAAACATATTCGTTCTAAATACACTTTAAAATCTAGGCTAAACATTCCTTTGGAAACTGAAGCATTTTAATAACCTTTAAAACTTAAACTTGTTTAAACATTTTGTTTCTTTTATAAAACAGTTCATGTTTAACTTAAAAAAACTGGTAACATAACAAAATAAAATGACCCGAGCAAAACTGCAGAAACCCCGAGCCAACAACCAATTCTCCCGAACTAAAACCTAAGCAATTACCTTCTTCTTATTTTCTTTTTTTAAAAAAACTTTGTTGGTTTAAATTATAAAACTGTTATGACACTTGCAAATTTCCCGAAGGCACTCTCGAGCCAATCCATCTTTTTCTCGAGCACAATTCCTTCCTCTTCAAAATCTCAACAACTTAGACTTGAACACACACGCGTTCACGTGCACAGTCACACGGCGACACTCCGACCATTGTCTCCACTATCTACAAATCGTCGATGAGTCTGCCGATGAACTCGACCATCTCGATTTTTGATCAACTGGGCGAATCGAAATTGACCCACTTAAACACCCACTAGAATGAAACCACCACCCAAGAAATCATCTCGACCTACCACCTTTGATCATCAGAACCTTTGCCATCGTGATCAAAGTTTCGCCACTCATCTACGCCTCAATTCCATCACCATCGAATGGGACCGATGCATCAACCACGCTGGTGCAAACCAATTTCTGGTATCAACTCAAAACTGGGTTTAAAACCTAGTTCGAAGTCAACACATCACACCGACGATCGATAAATACTTCAACCATTTTTTCCCTAAGCCTCGACCTTCACTCTACCTCCAGCTACCACCCCGTGGTTACTGATCCTCACAGATTTCGACGAAAAACCCGAATTCTAAACATCTACGATTCCTTCCCAAATACATCCTTAAAAATTACAATACCCCCACCAAAAATCATTAGATTCGAAGATGAATTCAACCATGTAGGAGAAACATAAAATTTACACACTTGGTTTTTGACCTGTTTTTGGTTCTTCACTGTAATTCATTTTTCCAGATAATTATACTTGCTAGTTCAACTTAAAAATATGTTTAAAAATAAGGTTTCATGTTGACAAACACATCTGCTTAAGACAACATTAGCTATCAGTAATTGGTTGAAGAGAATTGAATTTCTTTTGAATTTGTTTGGGTCTGTAGAACCAAATAGAGGTCTATACATAGATATATATAGACATGCACATCTAAGTCTACATATATACACACACACACACATGCAGATATTCATAAAAACATTTTTCAAGTCATGATCATCACAGGCATAAGAAAACTAGAGGATCTGGTTTAAAAGTTTGCTCACTTGGAAATATAAATAGAGAAGGCTGAGTTTTTGATTTGATCTAACACTTGATTTGTTTTGAGTTGCTTTGAACTGTTGTTATGATGGATATGAGTTGATCTGCTAGTTGATCTGAGTTGAATTTAGATCCACTGCTTGCTTGATCCTTAGCTCAGTGGCTTTGAAACAGCAACCTGTTTTAAAACTGAAAACTTGAATGCTTTATCTTCTCAGGTTGAAGATTTGTTTCAGGCTTTGTCCAGATTTTGGAAATCTAGAAGCTTGAAATTGGAAAACGATTTGAAACTGAAGTTGTTGATGTTTTGAGATGCTTCAGTTTTGAGTTTTTATTTAACTTTAGTCTCAGTTTTTAGAACATGAATGAAAGAAAAAATAAATAAGCCTGGTTTAAACATTTCGATTTTATTTTTCTTTTGGTTTCTAGTTTTAGAAAAAATGAGTGAAAGAAGAATATTTAAAATGAAGAAAGAATGAAGATGTTTTGAACTGTATAAAGCCTGGTTTTTACTCTTGCACATATTTTTCTATAATTTCAAAATTAAAAGAAAATTTTATTTTGCCACTTGTTAATTTATAAGATAAATGCATGTTTTTCTTTAACTTACATTTGTTAATTTTATGTTTTAAAATGTTACACTTGTTTAAAACAATCCAATTTATGTTTAAACCCATATTTATGTCAATTTATAATTTATGTTTTAAACCCTTTCATTTTATAAATTATTTATGTTCTTATAAATTAATATACATATATTATGTTTTCTCGTGGTTTACATTTGTTAAATTTATTTAAAAATCTTTACACTTACCTTTTGCATGTTTAATTAATGTTTAAATATGGTTTATTATATTTTCAATTTAGATAAATCCATTTCCTTTTACATATATACCTATATAACCTTAAAACTAATTATTCATAAATAAATGAACATATATATATATATATATTATATTTTAATTTTTAAAGAAAGTGATTATAAAATCTAATTATACTTTAATAAATAAACACATATATGTATATTATAAAATATAGAATTTAACTTTTGAATAGCTTTTGAAAATTTGAATTTATATTAAATTTAAAATATAGTTTCCAAATCAAAATACTTGTTTAATATAATTAGAAAACAAATTTTTATTAATTTTATATTATAAAGTTTTTCAAATTTAATTTATTTCTCAATATATTTATTTTTGAATTTCAAACCCACAATTCAGTCAAAAATTAATTTATATGCATATAATATATATATACAAACAAATATCTTATTTGGAAAATTTCTAATTAATTCATAATTTAATCCAAAATTTTATATTAATTATCAAATTAAATTTGACTCAAAACCGGGATCGTTACAGATTCCCCCTTAAGAAAATTTCATCCTCGAAATTTGTTAAACAAAGAGACAACAAAGAATAGATGGAGATGTTTTACCCGATCAAACTGAATATCTATTCTATATTTGGCTTACAACCTCAGAATATCAATAAATACGAGAATTTTTTTTTTCAACACTTGTGAAATACTCGAGTCATCAAGTCTATGAAATATGCATAGGCATTGGTTAGTCGGAAGAGATAACTAACCGTTCGTAGAATGTATAGAGACCCCAAAGAATAGACAATTGGATACACAATTTAGGTCAGAAATACCCTAAAGTATACACTACCTTTTCCCTCTTTGGACTTGGATCCTCTTAAGAAATTACAATAAAATCTAAAATTTTGGTTTTCACCAAAATTGTTTTATTGATAAAATCAAATTTAGTTCTATATTTTATTAACCAATTAATTTCAAATAAAATTTCAAATTTATTAAAGTTAAAATGAAAAGATTGATAAGAAACTGATGATTAGAATACGAAATAGGAACTTATCTACACGATTCGCAGGGCCATCACCACACCAAAGCTTTTTCTGCCGATAAACCGTCAAAGAATTGATATCGGATGATGATCAAAAGAAATTGATAGAGAAAGTTGTTCCTTGTTGTTACAGGGTATCGACTATTTGTAGTGGTACTCCCATGTCCCCTACCTCGTCCTCTTCTTGCACTCATACTCACTATCGGTGGATAGTAAGAGAATTTATTGAGGCATATGGACGGATATCTTAGGGATACTCATTTTAGGGCATTTATATCCCTATCTCTAGTGATTCATCTAATGTGTTATACTCCTGAGCTAAAGTTCTTACTCAACCTTCAGCTCTGATACCAAAATGTCACGGTCGACGACAGCGGCCATATAACGACCCGCCGTGGCAGACAAAGGTACCCTGAACTTGCTTTTATGGCCAGCCTTTCGACTTCATTCTACCCGGTTAGCCAACCCCTCCCCGCGGACATGTAGGGGTAAGAGTCTCCCGTTC
Source organism: Allium cepa (assembly GCA_030765085.1). Lineage (NCBI taxonomy): Eukaryota > Viridiplantae > Streptophyta > Magnoliopsida > Asparagales > Amaryllidaceae > Allium > Allium cepa. Next base: position 1,053,993,171 of record CM060941.1, read on the forward strand.
GCCACCAAACGCGAAGCGAGAACCCCCTATCACGTTGTATTAAGCAAGGTCAGTCATGGGACTAGAGTGAGCAAACAAAAACAGTTTATCTTGAAACAGAAGAAAACAAAGGAAATAAAAGAAATTCGCAATGCTTTTTGGAAAATGAAACTACCATAAGGCCTCCTGGCACACACACAATGCAGTCGCACACTTGGGGGAGATTTCTCCTTATGATAATCAAACATGCTTGATGTGCAAAATCCTTTTGATATTATTATTAATGCATAGTGCAGAAAACATTTGCAGGTATAATATTAATCTTAGCCAGCATACGTACCATTATAGTATACCTATTATAGCTACCATGTTAGATGGTAGGTTCTATAACTAAAACCGTACAGGGCGCGTATAGGATGATTGGATTTCCAACAAATGGTCAGGCCAAGGAACTTCCCCACCACATGGGTACGCCTCTGAAGGGACACCCCGAGAACTTAACCAGTTCTCTGCCAACACAAGGCCAGGTTACCTCTGTAATTAGGTAACTACTGACACGAGTATGCCATCCATCGGTCGTTACCGACCTTTATCTGAGGTACCTCTACACCAACAAATTCCAACAACCACATAGGTAAAATATCTGGGCTCCATACCATGATACCACCTTTTTCCAGAAGTAAATGGAAGTACCCTAAAGGGTGCGACCATCATAACCTTGCCGCATTCTTCCTATTTTGACAATTTACGGGTTGTGAGGTTCGACGAGGTCTTGTCCACAAAGCTACGCTTTTCACAAAAGCCGTGCTTTGATCAACAAATGATCAGCAGCACTTCGCATGCCACATTACCAAATTGGGAATGTATCACTAGTAAATATCAACTACATAACCTCTGAGCTCATACATCTTAGAGAAGGGTGTTAAGCTAAGAGAATAAATTCTCCACCACCAAACAGAAATGTATTTAATAGGAACCAACTTTACATCTCAAAGTGCAATGTCAGGCAGACATCCATACAAGTCCGTTCCGGGTTCGAACGGAACTGAAGGCACTTCACAATGAAGCCCTTGCAAATTCGAATAATCCTTAATCACGTCCGGACTCCCCATCACATAAGGTGATCAAATCTTTATACCGGGGTCATTCGGTGCAGAGACATTCGACAGGTAATCCTTTCGCTTTCGAAAATACTCGGTCCTCACCACCGTCTTCAAATGCTATCAATTTCATCGTATCATTACTTGGAATGGGTTTTATGACACAAAATCCTCTCCCGGCTAAACCGAATAATGAGCGCTTAATTTTAAAACCATATGGATATATTGGGATCTTAATTATGTCACAACCTTTAGCCAAAAACCTTTCTTTTGAATGGTATAAACAATTTTGCACTTTTAATCTCTTAAACAAAAGATCCACCTTTTAATATTTTAAACAAAAGATTCACTCTTGAAGATCCTCTTCAATTTGAATACAAAGTTCATCAATCTTTAACAAAGATTCATTCATAGCTTTTAAAACTATTTTCATTTAAAATTTGAAACCCCTTCTTTATATGAAAGCTATTACCATTTGAAAACAAAGGTTTCCGTTTTGAAAAATCCGATTAAATATGCACAAGTTATAGTCTTTTAAAGTATAATCAGAAAATCTGTAAACTGCCCTATTCGGCAAGCTCTATTTAACATCCCAAAATTAAAAATAATTAAATTATTTACAATCCATATATAAATTATATAATCTGTATATCTCTTTCAAACCATGTTTTCCAAAATTTCAAATTATATATATATATATATAGAATTCAACTTCAAAATCTTGAATTCAAATTCAAATCAAATTATTTTAATTTCAAAACTCCTTTTCAAAAGTTTCTCAGATTTAACCCGATTTCTTTTCCAAACCATTTTGAATTCAAAATTCAACTTTTAAAACATTTTGAATAATAATATAAAATTCAAAATATCGGTGACTTAACCAATTTGCTCGTGAAATCCATATTTGTGTGTGTGGTGTAGTCCAAGGGTATTAACACACAACAACAACATATCACAACCATTATCAATTCAAGCACAACAAAATAGATAAGCGGTATACTTCTATAACGCTTATTTTCATTCACATATTCATAAATAAATATGTAAATTCATTATAGATAAATAAATTACAGTTCACAGCTCAATTCAAGACAATTCACATCATAGAACTTCACGCATCAGGGATATCAAACAATTCAAACATTCAATATAATCCAAACATTCATAAGTAAGATTAATTAATCATCTCATTAATTTAAATCGGATTAATTACTTATGAATAAATTACTAATCCTGGTTAATTAATATTAATTAATTACAAACGTTTAATTTATTATCCTTTAATCATTTATTAATAAATTAACTAACCTTTAATTATAATTAATCAATCTCAGTTTATAAATCAATCAACCTTTAATCATTAAATAATTAACCTTTAATTATTTAATTATTTTTTTATTTATTATCCTTAATCAATTACATTAATTAATTAACCATTAATTAATAAATCATCCCTTAATTACTTTCATTAATTAATTAACCTTTAATTAATTAATTATCCTCAAATTAATTACCTTAATTAATTAATCACATTGATTAATTATCCTTTAAGTAATTAAATAATTAATTCTTTAATTAATCAATCTTTAATTAATTAAATTAATTAATAAATCACCTTGGTGAATTATCCTTTAATTAATTAACCTTTAAAAATTAATTAACCTTAATTAATCTTTAATTAAGTAATTATTCTTTAAGTGGTTATCCCTTAATTAAATTTCATAAATTAATTAACCTTAAGTTAATTACCCAATTAATCAACCCTTAATTAATTACCTTGAGTAATTATCTTTCAATCATAAATTAATTTACCGTTAATAATTAATTAATTCACCTTTAATTAATAGCTTGATTATCCTTTAATTAGTTAATTACTTAACCTTAATTAATAAGTAATTAATCTCGTATTACCAATAAACTAATTAACCCTTAATTAATTCATTAGGTAATTATCTTTTTAAATTACTTACATAAGTTAATTATTTTTTATTACTTTCATTACTTTCCACCTCTTTAATTAATCATATTGATTAATCCTTTAATTAATTACAATAACTAATTAATCTTTTAATTAATTTCATTGAATAATTATCCGATCAAAACAATTTAACTTCAAAAATTCTTATACTTATTATTATACATTTTTGAAAACTTATTTCAAAACTCGATTTAAATAAATTTAATTTTGGAACTTGGACACTTTCCATTTGAAAAACTTATCTATACTTAAAACTTAATTTAAATAAATTCACTTTGGAAATTTGATTTATATTGCTTTCAAAACATATTCGTTCTAAATACACTTTAAAAACTAGGCAAAACATTCCTTTGGAAACTAAAGCATTTTAATAACCTTTAAGACTTGAACTTGTTTAAACATTTTGTTTCTTTTATAAAATAGTTCATGTTTTAACTTAAAAAAACTGGTAACAAAACAAAATAAAATGACCCGAGCAAAACTGCAGAAACCCCGGGCCAACAACTAATTCTTCCGAATTAAAACCCGGGCAATTACCTTCTTCTTCTTTTCTTTTCTTTTTAAAACTTTGTTGGTTTAAATTACAAAACTGTTATGGCACTTGCAAATTTCCCAAAGGCACTCTCGAGCTAATCCATCTTTTTCTCGAGCACAATTCCTTCTTCATCAAAACCTCAACAACTCAGACCTGAACACACATGCGTTCACGTGCACAGTCGTACAGCGACGCTCCGGCCATTGCCTCCACCATCTACAAATCGCCGATGAGCCTGCTGACGAACTCGACCATCCAGATTTTCGATCAACTGGGTGAATTGAAATTGAACCACTTAAACACCCACTGGAACGAAACCACCACCCAAGAAATCACCTCGGCCTTCCACCTCTGATCATCAGAACCTTTGCCACCGTGACTAAAGTTTTGCCACTCACTTGCGCCTCGACTCCACCACCATCGAACGGGACCGATGCATCAACGACGCTGTAGCAAACCAATTTCCAGTATCAACTCAAAACTGGGTTTAAAACCTAGTTCAACGTCGACACGTCACACCGACGATCGATAAATACTTCAACCATTTTTTCCCTACTCCCGACCTTCACTCTACCTCCAGCCACCACCCCGAGGTTACTGATCCTCACGATCACCAGATTTCGACAAAAAACCCAAATTCTGATCATCTATGATTCCTTCCCAAATACATCCTTAAAAATTACAATACCCCCACCAAAAATCATTAAATTCAAATATGAATTCAATCATGTAGGAGAAACATAAAATTTACACACTTGGTTTATGACCTATTTTTGATTTTTCACTGTAAATTCATTGTTCCAGATAATTATACTTGCTATTTCAACTTAAAAATATTTTTAAAAATAAGATTTCATGTTGACAAACACATCTCCTTAAGACAGCATTAGCTATCAGTAATTGGTTGAAGATAATTGAATTTCTTTTGAATTTCTTTGGGTCTGTAAAACCAAATACAGGTCTATACATAAATATATACATACATGCACATCTAAATCTACACACATATATATATACACACACATGCAAATATTCATACAAACATTTTTCTAGCCATCACCATCATAGGCATAAGAAAACAAGAGGATCTGGTTTAAAAGTTTGCTCACCTGGAAATATGAACAGAGAAGGCTGAGTTTTTGATTTGATCTGACACTTGATTTGTTTTGAGTTGCTTTGAACTTTTGTTTTGATGGATATGAGTTGATCTGCTAGTTGATCTGAGTTGAATTTAGATCCACTGCTTGCTTGATCCTTAGCTCAGTTGCTTTGAAATGGCAACTTGTTTTAAAACTGAAAACTTGAATGATTTATCTTCTCAGGTCGAAGATTTATTTCAGGCTTTGTCCACATTTTGAAAATCTGGAAGCTTGAAACTGGAAATGATTTGAAACTGAAGTTATTGATGTTTTGAGATGCTTCAGTTTTGATTTTTTTTTTTAATTTTATTCTCAGTTTTTAGAACATGAATGAAAGAAAAAGTGAAGAAGCGTGGTTTAAACATTTTGATTTTAATTTTCTTTTGGTTTCCAGTTTCAGAAAAAATGAGTGAAAGAAGAAGATTTAGAAATGAATAAAGAATGAAGGTGTTTTGAACTGTATAAAACCTGGCTTTTACTCTTGTGCATATTTTTCTATAATTTCTAAATTAAAAAAAAATTGCCACTTATTAATTTATAAGATAAAATGGCTACACTTGTTTATGCATGTTTTCCTTTAACTTACATTTGTTAGTTTTATGTTTTAAAATGTTACACTTGTTTAAAACAATCCAATTTATGTTTAACCTCTTATTTATGTTAATATATAATTTATGTTTTAAACCCTTTCATTTTATAGATACTTATGTTCTTATAAATTAATATATATATATATATATATATATATATATATATTATGTTTTCTCATGGTTTACATTTGTTAAATTCATTTAAAAATCTTTACACTTATCTTTTGCATGGTTAATTAATGTTTAAATATGGTTTATTATATTTTCAATTTAGATAAATGCATTTCCTTTTACATATATACTTATATAACTTTAAAACTAATTATTCATAAATAAATGAACACACACACACACACACACACATATATATATATATATATTATATTTTAATTTTTAAAGAAAATGATTTTAAAATCTAATTATACTTTAATAAATAAACACACATATGTATATTACAAAATATAGAATTTAACTTTCGAATAGCTTTAGAAAATTTGAATTTATATCAAATTTAAAATATAATTTCCAAATCAAAATACATATTTGATATAATTAGAAAAAAAAATTTTATTAATTTTATATTATACAGTTTTTCAAATTCAAGTTATTTCTCAGTATATTTATTTTTGAATTTCAAACCCATATAAATCAATTTATATACGCATATATATATATATATAAAAACAAACAAATATCTTATTTATTTTTGAAGAATTTCAAATTAATTCACAATATAATCCAAAATTTTATATTAAATATCAAATTAAATTTGACTCAAAATCGGGATCGTTACAAAAAGGGTCAAAGTCCCTTTCTTGTTACAATGCTTTTTCTATTTATAGTATGATGGTGCACACGAATCGCCACAATCTATTTCTCGCCATTATGTTGCAGCCTTTGGATCCTGTCACGTATCGTCTATATGTGTTATCTATTTTATTACCTGGATTGCCGATGTGTTCTTCATAGGAAGATTGAGTTGAAAGCAATATTTCTTGAAATTATGGAAGGAACATTAATATTAGGTAGGAAACCTCAAACTTGAACTGGCTTTGCATATGGATTCTTGGGAGGATAATAAGAGTAACTTCATTAGTTTTGGGGAATGGCTGGCACATTTAAAGTGACTAATTGGCGTGTGATTGTTCTAAGCTACCCATCATCAGAGTTACTCTTGTTGCATGGGTTATCGATAAAGGTAATCTCGTACTTTCCTGTAAGTGTGGATCTACGGTGGAGTGTCGCTTGAGTGGCCTTGAGTGTGGCCCTTTAGGATTCTTCCAACTTCGTGTGATTCCGCTTAGACAGCCCTTAGTATGTGCATTGCAGATCTAACTTGAGGGTGTTAACAAAGTATGAGCTCTGGAAATGTTGGCAGCACATTTTAGTCATTCATTTAATATAGCTTGTGGGAGCAGTACTTCATCATTTATTTCTTGTGATTAGATCAGATCATGGTTTTCAAAAATAAGTATATATATTGTATGAGTTTTAGAATAATCTCTTAAAAAATCTTTTCAAAAATAACAAGTACACCACTCATATGTACAGTATACTTTCCCCGTTGATCCGGTAACCTCGAGCTCTGATGCCAATCGTAACAACCTACCCTAGAACAGGCCTAAATTTCAACCAAGAAAAGGCCTATCAAAACTTATCCATTCTAAGGTAAGCTGTTTGTAGCACTAAAAATATGGTATAAAGCCATAATTAAACTTTCAAAACTCATAGCAAAGTGTATCCATTTATTTCAAAACCATAAAAATGTCATAATACAAAATTCTATAAAACTGTAACATAATATCTATTACATGGGTACATATAAAAGCAAGTAATAATAACAAATACTACCGCATGCCAAGCTTCTCCATCTCTACACATCGTCATCACCATCGCTCCATCCTTAACCTGTGTTGTAATGAGGAGAGAGTCAGAATAATAAGTGTCTGGTGAATAAAAACCTTGAGTCTTACCTTTTCAGTACTCAGGTAGTATATTTCAAAGTAAGAACATGTCTACGATAAAACCATTAAAATCGTTTAATATTTCTTTATAAGGAAAGGAGGCGGATCCAACTACTTAATACCTTCCATTCCAAAAATAGATCTCATATCACAATCATACATCATAAATAGCTAATAATGTGAGAGATGGTACCCAAGCCACTTGATACTTTTCGGTGGAAAATAGACAGACCCCGTCATTTAAGACCTGATTCCAAAAGTGTGCTCCTTGATGGTACCACCTAACTGGCATCATATAAAATCTCATATGCCACTTAATACTTCCAAGTGGAAAATAGGCAGGCTTTGTCATTCAAGGCTTAATTCAAAAAGCGGACTCCTGTAGAGATACCACATAATGTAACCCCTTGGCCATTTAATACTTCATCTGGGGAGAAAGACGGGTCCAACCACTTAATTCCTCAAGTCCCCAAGTAGGCCCTTCATCTTTTGCCTCATACCCATAATGACATCTCACATTAGTCCTCTATTCGTAGGAATCGGTAGCCAGGTTTGTTAGGCCAATTTTCCCTACAAGTATTTATCATAAGGATATCCCACATCAATAAAAGTGTACACAACTTTTGGTAGCCTCAGTTTGAAGGCAAACCATCGTCATGTAACGCTATTGACCTCGCATCCCTATGAATGAGCTATAAATTAATTACTCTCCATATATAGATATATACCAGTCTCACCATTTCATAAATATGGCCATATAAAGAATCTTCCTTATTACGCCTCAAACTAATAATTTGGCTATATAAAAGTTTCCTCTTATTTCTGCCTCAAAATCAATTACCTTCATAATGGGGGAAATAAATGAAAAATAAATTCCTAACTAACTACATCATATACACAATAATTATACGTTAATTATGTAAATAGACTAATTATGTAAATAGACATAAATAAATATGCGCACCTAATAAGTTCTAAATGCATGGATTTTACACTCTAAACTAGCTTTAAATGTCAATTCCCCAATCAATTATTATTATAAGTCCTTTATCTTCATTTTTCCAAGAATTCATGGAATGTATAAAAATTTCTACATAAGTGTAAAGTGGTTGTGAAAAAGTGTAGCAACCACCTCCTACCATCCAATCTAGCAATAACGATGCAACAAAAATCCTAATTTTGAAGGAAAAAATTTATAGAGAAAAGTTTTGGACGAAGAGTCATCATGCCTCCCATCAAATTTTCTCACCATTGTACTCCAAGTATTTCCTCTAATGCAAAAACGTCATGGACTCCAACCAAAATAAAGTTTTCTTGTTTTTCCCCATACTTGGAAAAGGCCCAGTAAATCTAGTCCCTACTTTCCAACTATCCAAATAGTACGCTGCCTAATCAATTATGACTTTCCAAAGTCTCACAATACAAATCTGGTTCGATTATAATTTGTCGATGGTTCCCACCCATAATTTGACGATTTGCATGGCTCCCAAAAAATGCTTCAAGGGGGCCATACTAATGGTCCATTGATGACTATAATCCTACTGAATTCTATTAAGGGCAAGCGCTACTCCTAAGGTCCTCCAAAGTCCAAGATGCAAGCTCTCAACAAATCCTCCAAGTTCTCATCCATTCCTTCAGTTTATCCATCGGTCTTTAGTCGATAAGTGATGCTTTGATTTAACGAAGCTTCTAAAGCTTGTTCCTAAAACTACTAGCAAACCCCTCCAAATTTGCTAGCAAACTAAGGGTCCCTATTACTAACGATGCAAAGCGCAACTTTATAAAGCTATGTCGGAGTGCTGCAGATCCACTACTTCTAACGAAAAATTTCTGCCACCTTCTTATTAATCCTTGATCAATAGAAAATTTCATTCTCATTCCTACACATTTTTCCTTTTTCTTACATGGTGGCATTTTGTGAGCTAAATCCCTCATATTTCCCAAAATCTAAAGTTTTGAGATTCAAACATTTACCTACTTTAGGCTGCTAACCTAATTTCCTCATTAAGCTTCAGTTTTACCTATGGTCTATTGCTAGTTAAGTGTTCCCATAAGATTTTCTTATTTACATTACTTTCCAACATATATCAAGTGGCGTAATCCCCTTCATAAATTTTATACATGAATACAATGGGAATATATCTTACACCACATCATCCATTTTTTCAATAATTAAGGATGACAACTAGTGACTTTAATCCAAGAACTCCAAAAGAAAATTTTACTGGAAGTTGCCATTTATTATCAGTTAATATAAGTGGTGTTGAGGTCCTACCACTTCTTTCTAAATTAAGATGAGCTATCTTTAACATTTCATTCCATTGTTACCCATTTTCTTAATTTTCCTTTTTCAGTCTTTAATAAATATGGTCCATTTATTGCTTCAATTAATATCCATAGTAGCTGATCACTACTCCCAGAATTGGGCCATTTCCAATTAATCATTTTTCAATCTTCTAACATTCTTCAGGTTTTCAAAATCCATTCATTACTCAAAAATTTTTCTTCCACAAATGCAATATCAAGTTTCCGTAATCAGTCCCCACAAGATTACTTTTCATCATATTAGTTACAAATTTATTACCAGTTAAATTTGTAATTAACATCCATAAATCCTAATCCGTCTATTATTAACTAATACGCATATGGTTATAGTCTATGCTATCTATATATATTCTAGTCGTTCAGCGTAGTTATACGATATTTATATTTAATTACTAACTCTACAACTAGAATACTCATTTTCATATTTTAATTCGTCGAAGCTATCCTTCCAAAAAGATTACTATCATAAATTAAGTACAATTAAGATTGTTGCTTTGTTTGAAATAACAAAGAATCATTTCTTTTCTTATTATTGAAATAGACTGTGTAAACAATGGAAAGAAATATCCATCTCTTACACATCTATTTCCTTTGTAGTGTATTCCTTATTACTTCAAACAATGCACTTCTACATGTATTTTGGAATTGGATAATTTATGAAAATTACATGGAAAATGCCCTAAAATTAAAATATAGAAATTCATATTTTATGGGTAATCTAATTCACAACACAATTATAGATCTGCAATATTTTTACACGTTACCAACTTCTTCAAATAGAGGTTTGGGACCGACTTCAACTTTCCAGATCAGGTTGTACATCATATTCCAATTTCACTTATATCTAAAAAAACCTTAATTTATCTTGCTTAGCTCATGATCCATATCTAATCCATAATTTTTTATAAAATCAGAAATTTCGCACTCAAAATAAAATATCTTCATACAAATAAACATATTTAAAAGTAAGCATTTGATAACTTTATTTCTCATAATACTCAAAACATGAAGTATCAAATTCAATATCTCCATCTTTGAAAGTTTGAACTTCAATACAAACCTTTATCAAAGATTCAAAATTTCTTTGTTCCTGAATAGGAATAAAATAATCTTCCTTTTTAAACTTCCCTTATCAAAACTTTTTTCCTTAAAAATTATACTTTCTAGTTTATGGCATTTAAAATTTACTTGATTTTCAAAAAGGAACTTATGAAACACTTTCCTTTCAATAGCTTACTAAAATAAGAACCCACTCCTTTCTGAAAATAGAATTTTTAACATAAAAGATTCAAAACTTAATTATCTTTCCAAAATAATATGTTAGACCAACTTTGTTTCAAAGCGTTTTCTAACGATAAGAATTATCATTTACAAAATAGTAAAATTTTCAAAATCATCGTTTCAAGATAACAGTTATTTCCTTCTAAAGCATACAATAATATTTATTACCTTATTACTCAAAATATACCGATATTTGATGAAATATATCTCGTAATTTTGCATAATATTATTCAAATAACTTTTGTATTCAAATTAGGAAAAACAAATAAAATTCTCATCTTTACATAAATGCTTCTCCAGATACAAATACATCTAACTTATTTATCAACCATCGTTTAAATCCAATCAATGGTCAAAGAAACATTATGTAATTTTATACAGTAGAAAAATAAAAAGAGTAGACAAAAATAACTTCTATCTTACTCTATTTCTCTTTTCAATATCTCATCTACCAGAATTCACAATTCTATTATTGCCTAAATTCCAATCATCATTCTCTTCATCACCTTATGTGGGAATGCTCTCCTTCTATACTATCAGACTTTCCTTTCTTTTTATTTCCTATTCCTCTATCCCAAAATAGGTGTCATTTCTATCTATAAACCCTTCAAAAGAGTTATAAAGAAAGAACTTTTAGGTTTATAAACAAGAAAAAATAGAAGGATAAAGAACCAAAAATTAAAATCTTTTTAATTAAAAGGTTAACTAATGAAAAAATTTCAAGGCATTAATTTACAATTAAAACCATCCACCATTTTGTCTTAAAGAAATTCACCGCTTTTAAAAATTGCATTACCTTTCCAAACTTTTCCAAAACTAATGGTGGTATATTTCCAAAGTTGTCTAAAACCATAATTATATTTCTAAAAATTTCCAACTTATACAACCTCTAAGAAGTTATAGAGGTCAAAACTTTCAGATTTATGGCATAGGAAATATAACAAAGAAAAATAGAATAATACAAAAACAAGGAATTCGAAAGCTTTTCTAATCCAACCAAATTTTAAATTGAGAAGCTAATAAATAGAAACTTTTTTTTAGCTTTTCAAGTCACCAAATTTTTAAATTAAACTCACCTACCAAAAATGTTTCACCACCCGTTTTAAATTTACAACTTCTTTTCAAACTTTTTACAAAACAAACGGTGGTATAATTTAAAAGTCATCTAAAGTCACTATTTATCAAAAATTTCTAACTTATAAGATTTTCATTTCAAAATCTTTTGAAAGGCACTTCTAAATTTTCAAGATGTTTTCAAAGAAACTTTTTTTATCAAATTATGTCACAAAAGGTAAGATTAAAATTTGTTCTTTCTTTTAAACCTTTGCACTCTACCTTTTAAAAATCTAATTTCTTCCTTCTGGTGATAAATATATTCCTTTTTACGAAAGTTTGCTCCTTTCCTTACTTTCGTATTTTATTAATACATAACACCTTCATAAATGTTAATTTTTTTGTATTAATGATTAACCTAATGGACATTTCCTTAAGGTCTTTCGTTTCCTATCAACATTTCCATCTACAATCACCCCTATTATTAAATATGTCTATAAGGTCCACAATGATAATGAAGACCGGTCCTATCAAGGTGACAATTACTATTCAGTTTCTTGGGTGCTTCTATAAGTTGAGGTCATGTTCTCCCTAGTTTTCTCCTAAAGATATAATCTCTGCCCCATGGGTAATCGAAGTAGGAGTAGAAATTACCTCTATTTATTCTTCCAACTCATAGTCACCTCGCACATCCTTTCGGAATATGGTCGTAACAACTTGTATAGTAGGAATTTATACAGTTGAGCGTAAATTCAAAAACAAGTATATATAGTAGGAGTTTTACAAAAATCTTTTCAAAAATAACAAGTACTGCCACTCATACATATAGTATACTTTCTCCGTTGATGAAGTAACCTAGAAATTTGACACCAAACGTAACAACCCACCCCGAAACAGACCTAAATTTCGACGTAGAAAAGACATATCGAACTTTAAATCCATTCTAAGGTAAGCTATTGGTAGAACTAAAAAAAAATATAAAGCCATAATTAAATTTTCAGAGCTCATAGCAAAGTGTACACATTATTTCAAAACCATAAAAATGTCATAATATAAAAATTCTATAAATACTATAACGTAATATCCATTACGTAGGTACAATTAAAAGAAAGTAATAATAATAAATGCTACCACAAGACAAGCTTCTCCATCTTTAAACATCGTCACTGCCATCACTCAGTCCTTAACCTATGTTGTAATGAGAAGAGAGTCAAAACAATAAATGTCTGTGGATAAAAACTTTGAATCTTACCTTTTCAGTACTTGAGTAGTATATATCAAAATAAGAACATGTCTACGAACATAAAACCATTAAAATCATTTAATACTTCTTTATAAGGAAAGGAGGTGGGTCAAACCACTTAATACCTTCCATTCCAAAAGTAGATCACATATCCCAATCATACGTCATAAATAACTATTAATGTGAGAGAAGGCACCTAAGCCACTTAATACTTCCCAGTGGAAAATAGCCATATCCCATCATTTAAAGACTATTTCCAGACGCGTGCTCCTCAATTGTACTATTTACCTGACATCATATGGAATCTCATTGGCCACTTAATACTTCTAAGTGGAAAATAGGCAGACCCTATCATTTAAGGCCTGATTCCAAAAGTGGACCCCTGTAGAGATACCACCTAACGCAGCCCCTAGACTATTTAATACTTCATCTAGGAAAAAATACGGGTCCAACCACTTAATACCTCAAGCCCCGAAGCAAACCCTTCTTATAGCCCATACCCATAATCATGTTTCACATTAGTCCTACATTCGTAGAAACTGGTAGCCAAATTAGCTAGGCAGATTTCTCTCACAGAAGTTGGGAACTAACCTCGTATCGTTACAAATGTTTATCATAAGGATATCTCACATCAATAAAAGTGAACATAACTGCTAGTAGTCTCAAAGCGAAGAGCAGAGTTTCGTCATATAACTCTATTGACCACGCATCCCTATGACATAACCACAAATCAATTACTCTCTATCTATAGATATATATACTCATTTCACTGTTTCATAAATAAGGCCTTATAAGGAATCTTCCTTATTACGTCTTAAATTAATAATTAGGCTACATAAGAGTTCCCTTTTATTTTCGCCTCAAAATCAATTACCTTCCTAATAGGGAAAATAAATGAAAAATAAATGCCTAATTAACTACACCATATACGCAATAATTATACGTTAATTATGTAAATAGAGATAAATAAATATTCCCGCCTAGTAAGTTCCAAACACACGGATTTTACACTCCAAACTAGCGTTAAATGTCAATTATCTAATCAATTATTATTACAAGTCTTTTATCTTCAATTTTCAAGATTTCATGGAATTCAAATGCCCAAAAAGGGAATAAATATTCATTATCAAACTGCAATGACAGACTTATAAATAAAATAGGAACTTAATTTATTACACTAATTCAATCGAATATCTTAAACAATAAGAATTGCAACCCAAACTCCATATCCCATTCAACTCCTCTTTTTACAAAGAAATAGATATGAATAATGGTGTAAATTACGAATAGAATTCGTTATCTAAACTCCTTATTTTACTAAAGGATCACAATTTGACCCAAAGAAGAAAGAGAAGTGGAACATACTATGAAATTATCAAAAAATGCATAAACGAAAAAAATTACATCAAATTAATGTAAATAATTGAGAATTTCAACATAGAATTGACATTTCAAAATAAAAAGGAAATTTTGGTGGATTTTATCTATCATGTTTTCAAAATTCGAAAATACCTAAGGCATATTCAAATCCAAAAGAAATACGCTAAACAATTGCTGAAAAGAAATACTAAGGTTTTCACTCACAAACTAGCCTTAGTTTTACTCAAATGGATCTGTAGCTTTCCGATCTCTTCAAGAATCTTCTCTCTCTTTTGATATATACACACACACAATAGAGAAGAGGGGGGTGTGTGTGTGTGTGTGTGTATATATATTTAGATTCAGAATAATTGGAGAAGAATAGGATAAGAATAGATTGGAGGAAAAGAAACAAATAGAAAATATGTTGAATCCTTACCTGAATTCTCTATGAAGTTTCTTAATCTTATTAGAGAGATAGCAATGGCAGAGTTTCGTCGTAGTCCTCAGAATAATATGAATAGAAGTGGAAAGGATATGGTTCTATTTATAGGAGTTGAAACACATTAGAACCGTAGGATGATAGTAGGTAAAAATGGGTAAATCTGAAGCGCACACCCAAATAGAACATAACGTAAAACCCTAGCCGTCATTAGCAACTATCATTGCAAAACGGTCGATTGCCCTTGGATGACCGGTCGACCGCTACAGTCGACCAATTGACCTATCTAGGTTTGACCGCTCTTTTATTCAGGGGCGTTTATTTTTGTTTCCGTTGCCGTATTATTATATTCCTAGTTAACTTTTTAACATTAAGTGTTAATTAATCGTTTACATAGCCTGTAAGATTTTTTTGAAATTTAAATCCTAACGTATGATTTCATATTTGAATTTGAATTCAAACTAAATTAATTTAGATCTGAGAACTTCAAATGCTTATAATTTCTTTGTTTGAGCTCCGTTTTCAACATATTATATATGCAAATAGATCAGAATTTCGCCACGAATTCAATGAAATAACTTTCATGGTTAAATTACAACTTTTATATAATTTCCATATCCAACCCTTATCATATTGAATTTAATTTACATCATTTATTTAAGGTTCATTTTATGGGGCGTCATAATAACCCTACTAGTCGTTCATGGAAACAGGAGATCACGGGGAATAATATATCGGTGAGTATTACGTTAATATTCTACTAACTACGAGAGTTTAATTCATTGAACTGTGCTAAGATGACATCAGAAGTAGTTAATATGGCTAGAAAACGGTGGGACAGTGCTATTGTTATGTACATAGTTGGGTCAAAACCTCACTCCCCTTTATTTAAAGCATACATTTATAGAGTACGGCTACCCTCCAGTGAATTTACCATTTATTCTAAAGAAAGTAGGTTTTACGTCATAATGTTAGATAGGAAAGAGGATTGGGATTCTATATTAGAAGGTGGACCTTATTTTTATGACAAAAAGTTGATGATGATGAAGCGTTGGTCTCTTAGGATGAAATTAAACAACAAATTCTTACACGCTATCCCAATTCGGGTCCAGTTACCTAGTCTACCCCTTGACTACTGTGCTGAAGAAGGCATTAGTCGTGTAGCTTCAGTTTTGGGTAATCCGATCAAAATGGATAAATTCACGGAAGGTATTATTAAAATTGCTTATGCTAGAGTTTTAATGGAAGTCTCAAGCTCGTTTAACTTCCCAAAACATATCCCCCTTTTGAATAAATTAATCAATTGGTTATGCAAGAAGTGGAATACAAATGGAAGCTTGCTAAATGTCAAAACTGTAATAGCTTTGGACATACAGAAAACATATGCCAATTTACAAAAACCTAGGTCCCTAAGTCTAGTAAACATAGCAAATCTTAATCTCATCAAATGTATATAGACAGTAATTCTGAGACTGTTGGGCATATGGAATAAGTAATTTTGGTAGAAAATTCTCAGCAAAATCATGATAGTAATAAGACATGGATAAATTATACTTCTCAAGCAGATGGTAGGGTTCAAAATAATGTAAACCGACGAACTATAGAGAATATAAAGTACAACATATAGTTGAATGATCAAGCTAATGCAAATTCGCACTATACTGAAAAATATAGAATGCATTATAGAGTTAAATTCAATATATAAGATTAAAAATGTACAATATCAATTAGTATATCCAAATGATCATGTCATAAATGCTCAATCTAGAAAACCTCTCAAAGTACAAAGTGAAAAGGTCAATGTCGAAGACAATAGTAGCAAGCCCTTCCAAATGGAAACTAATGCTAAATCCGAAGACAACAATGCAATGAAATATTGTAAAATATTCAAATAGCTTTGGGGTTTGAGTTTTGATTTGGAAGAGAAGAAGAAAAAGAAAGAAGAAGTAAAGAGGAAAAAGAGAAAGTCCCACATGCCAGAATATTATACAATAATCTTGTACAAATATAGCTCTCTCATATGGATGTTGGGGCCTTGGGCTCCCACATGTTTGCTTTGTTGTGAGGAGAGAAGTCACACAACACCACACACGCGCGGCCGTCCGTCCGTCCGACCGAACCGAACCGGGCCGGGTCGGGTTCGGGTTTTAGATTTCGGGTGCGGATCCAAAAATATTTTTGGATCATATATTAATAGTAACGGGCCAGATTTTAGCCCGTTAAGGACTCAGAACTGAAATTTCTAAATTTGAATAAAGGGCGGGAATTTGTAATGTTTTCTGAACGTTGCAAAATGAATGGACGCGACCGTTTTTAACAGTTGTGAACCGTTACAAAATGAATAGACGCGACCGTTGCAAATGGTTGTAACGCTTGACGAATATGCACCTCTCTACCACTATATATAGCGACGCCCAGAAACGTTGGAGATAGTTTTTCTCAGTTCCGAATCTTCTTCTTAGAGTAGTTCTGTGACGTCGGAATAGTGTTGCTAAACGCTGCGCCACCATTGCTCTATTTTGTGATGCTTCCAAGGTGTTGCAAATTCAGAAACTGTTGCAGAATTGCTCTCTTCTTCCTCTTCATTCTTTTCTATATAAATTGCATCATCAGAAACCGTTGCTGAAGTGTTTCTTGGTCGGATCAAAGTAGTACAAACTTTGAATCTGATTACTCTGTTATAAGGCTTCATTGAATCCTGAAAGTCGATAGTTCGATAACCCATTTGTACCTGGTGGGTTGAACTATTGTCTGAAAGAATCTATTCCATAGATCCTTGAAGTCGGAAATACAGCATTGTCTTCATCGCAATCGCCATCAAATTTGTCTCGAACCGCAAAATTTCCCAACAAAATTTCAGACAATAGTTCTCAACCATGGAAGGCTTGAGCGCTCTACAGGTTATGAATCAACATCTAACTTGATTGGAGCGTTTTGATGGCGACAATTTCACTCGTTGGCAAGAGATGATGAAATTTTTCCAAGTCACCTTCAAGTTGCTCTACATTTTGGAAGATGGCTTAGAAGAAATACCAAAGGAAACTGATAAAGATGATGCTGCTCTAAAGGCTAAACGTGCAAAGCGCAAAGAGGATGATTTTCTTTGCAGAGGCTATATTCTTAATGCGCTATCTACCCCAGTCTATAATGCTCATAGGACCTTGGAAACAGCAAAGACACTCTGGACTGCACTGGAGAATAAGTACCGCATATCCGAGGCAAGTAATAAAAAGTTTCTTATTTCTAATTTTATGGGTTTCAAAATGGTCACCAATAAGTCCATAATTGGACAAGTAAGCGAAATCTTACTATTGGTGAATCAACTTAAAGATGCTGGAATTGATCTCCTCGAGTCTTTTGTTGTTGGAGTTATGATTTCTAGACTTCCGCAAAGTTGGAATGATTATAAGAAAAAGATGAAGCATGCAGAAATGGATTATAATTTAGACGGTTTGCAGCGTCATCTTCGTATTGAAGAAGACTCTCGTAAACGCGATCTAGATGATAATCCGCAAACTTAGTCCCATTCTAAGGCAAATAATGTTGAAACTACTGATAAGTTAAAGCCAAAGAATGAGATACAGTTTAAAAAGAAAAATCATTCCAAAACCAACAATAAAAAGAAAGGTGCTTGTTATTTTTGCAACAAGCCCGGCCACTATGCCCGAGACTGCCGTTTACGGAAGAAACAACAAAAAGTGAATGTGGT
Organism: Allium cepa; assembly: GCA_030765085.1. Lineage (NCBI taxonomy): Eukaryota > Viridiplantae > Streptophyta > Magnoliopsida > Asparagales > Amaryllidaceae > Allium > Allium cepa. The sequence goes on from CM060941.1 coordinate 1,054,011,868, forward strand.
CGAAGACTCGCTTGTGGCTATAATGCAAGAGGCGAACTCCGTTAGCGACAATGACAATGATTGGTGGTTCGATACTGGAGCAACCATTCACATTTGTAAAGACCGTAATCTGTTCAAAAGTTACAAAGAAAATAAAGGAGAAGCCGACGAAGTTACTGGAGCAAATAAGGTTCCAAGCAAAGTTCTGGAAAAGGGCACTATAGAACTTCCTCTCACCTCTGGAAAAGTTCTTACATTAGTCAATGTATTTTATGTACTTGATATGTGTAAGAATTTGGTCTCTGGATACCTTCTTAACAAAGGAGGATTCAAGATGGTGTATGACTCTGATAAGCTAGTGTTAGTCTAAGAATGGTAAATTCATTGGATAGGGATACTATTGTAACGGCATGATTAAATTGAATGTAATAAAGAAATCTTCTGTTTATATTGTTGATTATATTAATTTATGGCATGGTAGATCAGGACATATTAATTATAATTCCATTAGAAATACGAATAAATTAGGATTAATTTCTGATTGTGATTTCGATACCATCTCTAAATGTGAAATATGTGTTCAAGCAAAAATACACCGGAAATCCTTTAAATCCGTAGAAAGGAAAACTGGTTTGCTTGATTTGGTATGTAGTGATGTGGGTGACTTAAAAGTCATATCACCTATGGTGGTAACCAATACTATATAACATTCATTGATGATTATACTAGATATGCATATGTATATCCAGTGAAAACTAAAATGAGGCTTTTGATAAATTCAAATTTTACAAAGCAGAGGTCGAAACACAACTAGGAGTTAAAATTAAAATATTTCATTCAGATCGTGGTGGTGAATATTTCTCAAATGAATTCACCTTGTTTTGTAAACAACAAGGTATAATTCACCAATGTACTACCCCATATACACCATAACAAAATGGTGTAGCTGAAAGGAAGAATAGAACTTTAGTAGAAATGGTTAATGTCATGCTCATAAGTTCTAGTTTACCTTATAACCTATGGGGTGATGCTATGTTATCTGCATATTATATTTTAAATAGAGTACCACTTAAAAAGAAAAATATTTCCCCTTATGAATTATGGTTTAATAGGAAACCTAACCTAACTAGACTTAAAGTTTGGGGTTGCTTAGCATATGTTAGAAAACCAGACCCTAAATGACCAAAGTTAGGAAAAGAGCATTTAAATGTGTTTTCATAGGATATTCACTTAATAGTATAACTTATAGATTTCTTATTCTTGATACCCTAGAAGTTATAGAATCTGTAGATGTAGAATTTTTTGAAAATCAAACTGTTGAGATCCCATTGAGATCATTTAGTCTAGAACCTAGTATGACTAATGATATCAATGACGATGATTATGCTCCTGCTCAAAACAGCAAGGAAGTGTCAGTACCAGGTAATAGTACTGAACAACGGAGAAGTAAAAGAGCGAGAATAGAGAAGGACTATGGTCCTGACTTCATTACATATCTAGTAGAAGGCAGTAAGGACGAAGTCCTTAATATGACTAAATATGTATTGAAAGTCGATGACGATCTCGAAACTTATTTTGAGGCTATGAGTTCCAGAGATTCCAATTTCTGGAAAGAAGCTATCGATGATGAAATGAATTCCATACTGTTAAACCAAACTTGGATTTTAACTGATTTATCTCTTAGTGCTAAACCTACAGGATGTAAATGGATATTCAAGAAAAAGTTGAATACAAATGGATCCATTGATAAGTTTAAAGCCAGATTAGTTGCTAAGGGATATAAGCAAAGACATGGAGTAGATTACTTTGATACATATGCTACAGTTGCTCGCATATATTCTATATGCTGTTTAATTGCACTTGCATCAATTCATAAATTAGTCATACATCAAATGGATATAAAGACTGCTTTTCTAAATGGAGATTTAGAAGAAGAGATATATATGGAACAACCTGAAGGTTTCAAAACCCCAGGCCAAGAAAAGAAAGTTTGAAAATTAGTGAAATCTCTTTATGACCTGAAGCAAGCTCACATGCAATGACATGAGAAGTTTGATAAAGTTGCACTGTCATATGGATTCATTGTTAATGATGCTGATAAATGTATTTATAGCAAATCGGATAACAACGGTATTGTTATAATATGTTTATGCGTTGATGACATGATAATATTTGGTTCCAATATATCCTGTGTGAATGAAACTAAAAAGTTTCTGTCTTCTAAATTTGATATCAAAGATCTAGGAGAGGCTGATGTGATTTTGGGAATTAAAATTGTTAGGAAAGAGGAGGAGTTATTATTAACTCAATCTCATTACGTAGAGAAATTCCTACAAAAGTATGGTCATTACGATGACAAACCAGCGCCAACTCCTTTAGATCCCAGTATTAAATTAGAAAAGAACACTGGACGTACTATCTCTCAACTAGAGTATTCCAGTGTTATTGGGAATCTTATGTATGCTATGCATTACACTAGACCAGACATCGCACATGCTATAAGTGTATTATGTCGATTTACGAGTAATCTAGGTTTCGAACATTGGAAAGCCATTTCCATAGTTTTAGCTTATTTGAAAGGAACCATTAAATATGGTTTATCTTATAAAGGATATCCTGCTGTGATGGAAGGATATAGTGATGCAACCTGGAACAATGTAGAATCCAAATCCAAGTCTACGACTGGATGGATCTTTGCATTAGGAGGCGCTGCTTGTCTTGGGCTTCCAAGAAGCAGACCTGTATTTCTGACTCAACAATGTTGTCAGAATTGATTGCATTAGCAGATGCATGTAAAGAAGCGGAATGGCTTAGGAATTTATTAATGGAAATTCCTTTATGGAAGAAGCCATCTCCAGTAGTCTTGATTAACTGTGACAATCAAGCAACGATATACAATGTGTCTAATAAGACATATAATGGAAAGTCAAGACATGTGAGTCTAAGACATCAAATGATGAGACAGTTACTCAAAAGTGGAGTTATAACCGTTGACTATATAGAAACGAAGAAAAACTTGGCTGACCCACTTACAAAAAGTCTTCCAAAGGCGATGGTTTCTATAAAGTCAAAAGAAATGGGACTAAGGTCTGTGAATGAAGGTTGATCATCCTTAACAGAAACCCAACTTATGTCTTGAAAAGGATAGACAAAGTTCAATAGGTACCAACAAGTTAAGAGAATGATTATGGAACACTAAATCGATAATCCCATAATATTTAGTGTTGGATTCTGCAAGAACAAAGGATGGATATATATCCTTAATAAGTCTAGAAACCTTAAAAGGTGTATCGCAGAAACACCTTAAGAGACTTACCTATATGAGTATGGAAATCAGGTCATTTCCTAGGAAAGTAAGACCGCTTTCTAAGTAGACTCATGAAACAGGATTTAAGCCCATGACCATTAACGTGCTGAGCAATACAGAACACTTTACCTAAGGAAATCAACATGTGTGATTATTTCGGTTTTATCAATAGAGATACTTGGTTCAAGATTCGTTCACCATAGAATCTCGATAAGGCTTTGAATGGTTTACACTAAGTAAAGGTTCAAATCCAAAAGATACCTTTTATTTATGTGTTAGTTTTCACGATGATGCAAAACTTGATCTTAGAACTACATAGGCTTGATCCCACTTGGGTATGTAGGAAGTCACTTTGGTGATGCAGCAGTCCTATTTATTTTTTGAAAATTGGGGGAGATTTTTGTAAAATTTTCAAATAGCTTTAGGGATTGGGTTTTGATTTGGAAGAAAAAGAAAGAAGAAGTAAAGAGGAAAAAGAGAAAGTCCCACATGCTAGAATATTATACAATAATCTTGTATAAATATAGCTCTCATGTGGATGTTAGGGCCTTGGGGCTCCCACATTTTTGCTTTGTTGCGAGGAGAGAAGCCATGCAACACCACACGCGCGCCGCCGCCGTCCGTCCGGCCGAACCGCACCGGGTCGGGTTCGGATCCGAAGATATTTTTGGATCATATATTAACAGTAACGGGCCGGATTTCACCCCGTTAAGGACCCAGAACCGAAATTTCTAAATTTGAATAAAGGGCGGGAATTTGTAACGTTTTTTGAATGTTGCAAAATGAATGGATGCGACCATTTGTAACAGTTGTGAACCGTTACAAAATGAATAGATGCGACCGTTGCAAACGGTTATGACGCTTGACGAATAGGCACCTCTTTACCACTATATATAGTGACGCCCAGAAACGTTGGAGATAGTTTTTCTCAGTTCCGAATCTTCTTCCCAGAGCAGTTCTGCGACGCCGAAATAGTGTTGCTAAACGCTGCGCCACCATTGCTCTGTTTTGTGACGCCTCTAAGGTGTTGCAAATTTAGAAACTGTTGCAGAATTGCTCTCTTCTTCCTCTTCATTCTTTTCTATATAAATTGCATCATCAGAAACCGTTCCTGAAGTGTTTCTTCGTCGGATCAAAGTAGTACAAACTTTGAATCCGATTACGCTGTTATAAGGCTTCATTGAATCCTGAAAGTCTATAGTTCGATAACCCGTTCGTACCTGGTGGGTTGAACTATTGTCTGAAAGAATCTATTCCATAGATCCCTGAAGTCGGAAGTACAACATTGTCTTCATCGCAATTGCCATCAAATTTGTCTCGAACCGCTAAATTTCCCAACACGGAAGAGGCTACTGAATCACTTTCAAATCCAAGTGCTAAATCGAGTGTCAAAAAACAATATGCAACCAAATCTAGAAATCTAGGAAAGGCAAAACTAATGAGCTAATCTTTGGGTTTAAAGCTTCAATTTCTCAAGATGTTATAAAAAATCTTGCATGGCATAACAATGTCGCTCAAATGAAGATAAAAAAATAAAAAGGAAAAAACACAAAAGCACGTAGGGTCTATTGCTTCCCATGAACAAAGTAGTAACCCCTCATCATTCTAATAGATGGAGTTCCTCGTTTAAAACATAAGGGGCATGAATTCCCCAACAAAGTAGTTGAATTTTTTCAATTAATCAACAATTATAAATATTCTCTAATAGGTCTGTTGGAAAACAAGCTGACTTATGAAAACATAGATAGTTTAATGGCTAAAGTTGATAAAAAAATGGAAATATACTCATAATAGTCTATATCACAGAGGTAGAATATTAATTCTATGGGTTTCTACTATTCGGTCTAGTATTATTTTGCATAATGAAGCATAATTTATTTCTTGTTTACTGCATAATGTTGCAGGGATCAGTTTGAGTTGTATAGTAGTTTATGCATTTAATATAACTGATCAAGGATTGGATTTATGGACATATCTCTATGATCATGCTGGGTTAACCTTCCTTGGATTGTATTAGGGGACTTTAATGCCATTCTATCTAGCCAAGATAGATTAAACAAGGGCATTCAAAATTCAACAGGAGATACAAACTTCATGAGCAATATTACTCAAACTAATCTGTCTGAATCAAACTTCTCAGGCAATTATTACACTTGGGTTGGTGGCTCAAATTTTTCTATCCATAGCAAGGTTGATAAGGTATTTGTAAATATTCAATGGGAGAATAAATTTCAGGAGCTTGCTATTCATATTGATTCCTACTCTTTAAGTGATCATCTAACCATTTTGCCCAAACTTACTTCATATTCTCTTACTAATACCAGGGTTCCCTTCAGGTACAAAAACTATTTGTATTTGAATATTGGCTATAAGTCTATTATGGAACAAGAACTAAACGTTAATGTTCAAGGAAATCGCTTCTTTATTCTCGTTGGTAAGCTTAAAGCTGTCAAGCAAACTTTGAGATCGTGCATAAAATTAAAGAAAATAATCAACAGATATGTGACAAAATCAAGCAGGATGCTAATGATTTATATAATCAAATGGTTCATAGCCTATCTGATTATAATGTAGTAGAGCTTATGGGGAAAAAACCGAGCATCTTCCAAACATCATGGGGAAGATTGCAGTTAAAAATACATAAAGAATGGAAATCAACTGGTTGACATAAGACGATAAAACCTCAAAATTCTTTCAAGGTAAAATGTCGATTCCTAAACCAAGTAATATAGGAAAATACATTTTGGATGCAAACGAAAATTTGAAATCAACATCAGAATGTATTACTCAAAAAGTCATCTTGCATTTCTCAGATTTATTCAATTTAGATATTAATATGAATCAATTTCAAGCATTGTTTGTAAGAAAATTTTAACCGATAAAGCCAAAGAAAATATGGGCGGGCCTTTCTAATTATAGGAGGTTAAAGCTACTTTATTTTAAATTGAAGATAATAGCTCTCTTGGTTCAGACGGAATGAATGCAGAGTTTTTTAAAGGCCACTGTAAACTGTTTATGAACTACTTATGAGAAGCTTTGGTTGGCATACATAATTCAGGCAAAATTATCAAGGATATTAACCATAGTTTCATATGTCTCATTCCAAGAATTCCTGAGCCACACACTATTACCAATTTCAGACTTATCTCTTTGTACAATGTTACATATAAAATCTTAGCTAATTTAATATGTAGCAAAATAAAATTTATTTTAATGATATCATCTCTTCAAACCAAAATGCATTTATTCATATAAGAATAAGTATTAAAAACTCTCTATCGGCCTACGAGATAGTGAGAGCTTTTAATAGGAAAAAAATAAATAATCTATGCCTAAAAATTGATCTTCAAAAAGCTTATGACAATTTTAGTAGAGGCTTCATTCATCATATGTTGATTTATATGAGTTTCTCTTATATGTTCTCAAATTAAATCTATGAATGTATCTCTACCCCTTCATTCTATATTTTAGTTAATGGTTCCCCTTTTGAAAATTTTGATAGCAATAGAGGATTGAGGTAAGGAGACTCTCAAAATCATACTTATTCTTAGCTGCAATGGAATATCTATTAATCTTGCTTGAGTTAGAATATTTGAAGGGTGACTTAATTCCAATACACCAAGTAGAACCAATTATCAATCACCTCCAATATGTTGATGACATCTTAATAATGTCAAAAGCAACGGTTGAAAGTGCTCATAGTATTAGGAAAGTCATGCAGGAACTACACACAATTGTAGGTTTAACCATAAATGTGTAAAAGTAAAGTTTATTTTTCAGCAAAGATGCTTGTAATAAAGATTGCATTGCTGGTATCATCAATGTTAAAATAGGCAATCTTCCTATTATCTATCTTGGAATTCCACTGTCTCATAACAAACTAAAAGAAAGAGATTTTGGACATCTAATTAGCAAAATCAATAAAAAGTTCAATCATCGGAGTAGTAAACATCTAAACATAAGAGGCATGATTAAATTAGTAAAGGCGGTCATATTTCCAATAATTAGTTTTTGAATGCAACTTTGTCAGATTCCACGGAGTGGTAATTAATAAAATAATTCTATTTGTGCTAACTTTATGTGGAAGTCAAAATCTCATATAATGGATTGGGACATAGTCTACAAAACCAACTTGAAGGAGGATTAGGTATTTGAAAGTTGGAAGATGTAGCTAAAGCAATTTCCATTGAACTTCTTTAGAAATTTCTTTTAGGAGATAGTCTTTGGGTTAAGTGGACGAATAATAAATACTGTAAATAAAGAAACTTTTGTATTATTTAGTTAAATAATAATGCATCAAACACCTGGAAAATGTACTAAGAGCTAGATGATGGTGCAAAGGAAGTGTGGAGAAGGAAATAGTTAATGGGGATAATACTAACTTATGGTATGACCCTTGGGTAAATGGCTCTTCACTTATTAATAAATTAGGTTGGCAATACCTTTCAACGGAAGATGACCCCAGCAAGAAAATCTTACAACTCACTGATAACGATAAATGGAGAGTAAACTTAACTTGTTTATTTATCCCTATTTACCAAGCCATACATAAGATTACAATTCACCAAACTGCAGATAGATATATTTGGTTTTGGTTACCAAACCCTAATGGTAAGTTCAATTTTTTCTCAGCATAGGAACTAGTGAGAACTAAATCGGTCGAATATAATTGGTGCAAAATGATTTGGAATAATAAATATGCTCCTAAAATAACTACATGCTCTTTTAGCTAGATTGAATAAATTTAACACTAAAGACATTATCAGCAAGTGGAGTATATGGAGAACATAGACCATATTTTTTAACCGTTCCCATTCTAAAGAAATTTGGAACAATATTAGGGACAATTTGGGGATCCAAAACATTAATAATAAGGATATTGTTCAGATTTCAATGATTTATCAAACATTCAAGGGCTAAAGATATATCCTCGTCTCATTAGCATGTTCATTACTATGACATATGTGGTGTGAAACAAATACAAGAACATTCGAAGGTATTCAAACGCCTATTGGAATTAAAATGAAATTAAGCATACAGGGCTGTAAATAACTATTAATGCAAAGCAAAATTCAAATGAGAAGATATCAAGGATAAAGAAAACTTACTAGCGGAATTTGATGTTAATTTGACAAAAAATCTATAAACCAACATGCATGTATCTTTCATCCTCTAGCTTAGAAGCTTATTTGTTGTGAACGCCCTTCCCCCATGCAAAAAAGCTAAGAAATTCGCTGGTTGGTTACTTGTTTTTTCAATGGATGATTCACTTATGCTGATTTTTCAGATCTGCTTTAGCTTTATCTCTCCTCCATGAAAAGTTGAAGTAAGGAGTTAAATCAAATAAAGGAGTTAAATTAAGTGATCGATTAATAAAGGAACTTTACAGCGGTCCCTTATTGGCGTATTATGTTCAATGCAAGCATTTGGTTTTTATTTTATTTTTGTTTCATTTTAGTTGTAGTGTTTGTTTGCGCCAAAATTGATCACGAAGCCCAAATATCATGAAAGTACTAGTGTATGAACACAGATCAGCAGTATCCTAACATAAATCTCAGATCCAGACAAAGTAGAGAACAACGGTTGAAAAATAACAAACAGAAACACAAGATTTATAGTGGTTCGGCTATCTCTGTCCTACGTCCACTTTGAAGGATAATCTTTTATTAATGTGCTTGCTGGTTACAGTGAATTACAGCAATAATTTTCGAGTACAACAATAGAGTTTTAGTGTAATCGTGATTTTGGCAGAGTCTGGATGTCGCAGGATCCAAAGTCCCTTTTCTGTAGGCCCCGAGGCTCTATTTATAGGTATAGGAGGCAAATATCTCGCTCATATCTTGGGAGACTTCTTCTGACACGTGGGTGGGCCCACGTGATCGATCCCAGGCGATTTCGACTCGATCCATGTTCGATACGAATGTAATTTATATCGATCAAGATTTTGTCCAATGGAGTCGAAATTTGGCATGAGTCTTCTTTATCTTGTACGTAAGCTCCTGTGAAAATTTCAAAGCATTTGGACTTGTGGATTGTGAGATACGATCGATGCAAGTTAGCGTTTTCTCTAGGCCGTCGCGTTCATATCGATACATTTTGCATCGATCTGTTCGACTCGATCTCGAGCACATGTATGCAAAGTGACGTGGCGTGAAATTCCCGGATCGATCCACTTTTTGTGCCAAATTGACCGAGTCTTATTCGTACCCAATATTGGATCCTTGTTCGTATCGATCACTTCGTCTTGATTGTATTGATGCTAGTGGTTGTTCGTATCGATCGGGTTTTGTTTCATTCGTATCGATCAACTGTGTTACTTCGTTCGTGTCGATCGGCTACGTGTTTCGTGTGTGCTTTGTATCTATCTTCCAATCGATACAAAATGCTTGAAGTCCGATCGATACGAAATGCATGCTTACGAAGTAAACAATATGGATGCAAACTGGACGTTTGGGCGACTGATACAAATTGTTCCTTACGAAATCGTGTTTTTCTGATGGATACAAACAAGATCGATACGATGCGGCTGCTTTTGGATCGATATGAAGAGGGTGATTCCGGATGGATTCGAACAGTATCGATGCGAAGAGGGTGGAGCGATGGATATAAATTCCCAAGTTTGCATCAATCATATCTTGAGCATAAGAATTCCAATTGACTTGAAATTTGAAACTTTGGCTTTTACGGCTTTGCTTTTCTTATCTTGTCAGTTGTAGCTCGATCCGGACTCGGACAAAATTCATCGATATCCACAGTGAACCTGTGATGTATAATTGATATTTGGGATGAGCGATCACTAATTTTCAATTAATTTCTTGATATCTCGGCCTTGCAAAAAGATGGGATAACACTATGCCCCCCAAAACATGCCTTTTGGTAAAAGGCGTGTTTTGAATGGCTGTAAATCGAATGATGTGAGTTCATGTTTTATCCACGGCTATAGTGTTGTCAATCAAGTTTATGGATGTTCGAAGCCGAATCAGTGTCCATTTCCACCTGTAGTAGTCAAAAATTAAATTCCACAGCCTCTCTGGACTATCGATGGTCACTTCGGACCCTTGCCAAGTCCGTTCCAAACTTAACGATCGAATAGAAAGATCCTATCGCACTCCGGTGCTCCTTTTTATCCCTTGCACTCTGGCCCCAGCGAGGGCATATAGCGATGTCTTGGTCATTCTGAACCGTTCATGGCCTCTCCGGGCTCTAGATGGATCACATCCTGTCACTCTCCGATAAAGGGGAAACAACGTCGAATGAGCCGATCCTATCGTTCTTTGGTGAAGGGGCAACACCCCCACACTCCGGTTCAGCGTCCCTGAACATTAAGCGATGTCATGGCCTAAATCCTAGGCCGATTATAGCCACTCTGGGCTCTTATCGAACACGATCCAATCACTCTTTGGTGAATGGGGAATGACGTCAAGTGAGTTGATCATGTCGCTCTCCAACGAAGCAATCACTTCTTGCACTTCGGACCCCGCCTCTCTGGGAAGGGTCATAAAGCGATCATTTCCAGGTTGACTTTAAATATTCATCCTTTAACTCTTCGGTCAAAGGTTTTGTCTTATAAAATTAAAGTTCATTTATCCAATTCAGATTCTAGATGTTCAATCTCAAACAATAGGAAAAACGAGATACTGCCTCTCCGGACAGAGCGGTCTATTACCATCTCAGAGCATGTTTGGGGATCTCTCCAGTTCCCTTATATGTGTAAGTGGAATAGCCATTTTTTTTGAAAGCGAACCTAAGAATTTTATCTAATCGACCAAAGTTCAAGTCCTAAACTTGACCCTTGCCATCATGATCAATTGATGATGAGTCGTGATCCCTATCCAGGATTAGTTCTGTTAGGTGCAGGCTGTAGTAGCTCAGGTTCTACGGCCGCTGTCCAATTTCTCACGTATTATGGCAATCTACCACCTCTAACATGTTCTTCTATCTCATCCTTCAAAAGGCCACATTCATCGGTAGTATGCCCTTCCAGCTCGTGGAATATGTAGTATTTTCCACTTCTATGTCTTCTGTGAGATTTCTCCTGGGTGGTTTTCGATAAGGGAGCTGTCCCTGAGTCTCCATGTAAATCTGTTTCAGGTTTGCCGTCAAGTCCGTGTATTGTTTGAATCTAGGTTCTTAAAATTTCTTTCGTTTATCAGGACCATCGTATCTATCATTCTGCTTCTGCTTTCCTTTGTCTGTCCCATACTGCTCTTTGGAGGTTCCTTCGCCTTGCACGTCATTTATTTCTTGCCTCTCGACGCATGAATTTTCCAGCCGAATGAATCTTTCAGCTTCATGATATAATTCTCCAAGATCTTGTGGTGGATGTCTTGCCAAAGAATCCTTAAATTGTGTGCCTTCTGCAACTCCTGCTACCGCTGCCATCAAAATCATTGATGGATCCGGGTGATCTACTGAAGCCACCGTTGCATCGAATCGTAGTAGAAAATCTCGTATGGACTCTCCGGTCCTTTACTTTATCGAAGCTATGGTCATCACACTCTTGAGTCGCGTCGCGTGGACCCTAAAATGTCTCATGAAGCGTTCCACTAGCTCGTCCCATGTTCTAATTGATTCATACTCTAGGTGCCTGAACCAAAGCACAGCCAAATCTATCAAATATAGAGGGAAACATCATGCCATCACTTCCTCGGATGCCCCTAGCACTTCCACATGCCTGATGTATCTGGTAATATGCATGGCCGGGTTTGACTTTCCATCGTAAGCCTCCAATGTAGGTAGCTTGAATTTAAGAGGGTTCCTGGCATTTCTGATATTTGGAGTGAATGGACTACGACTAACTTCTTCTAAGCCTTCGCTCGGCAATCCTCCCCTCATAATACGTCGTACTAGTCCAGCCATTCCTTCATCTCCATCTAGGGGTTGCCTCCTTATCATGTTTCTATCCTGCTTCCCATGTCTTGAAGGGTATTCTGGGTAATATTCTTCATGTGGCTCATTCAAGTTGGCGTTGGCTCTAGCCTGCTGAGCTCCATCTATGGGTCTTCCAATGCCAGATCCTGAGGGTCCGCCCCCAGGTCCTTATTGATTGCCTTCACATTCTTCGTTCTGATCTTGAATCTGACCTCCATTGGTCTTTATGACTCTTGCTTCTTGTCATGTGTTTGCATCCACTGTAGTCGGTCCAAGGTTCTATGCTCTGACTACTCTCATCTGCTTAAAGAAGCTTTGCATCGTTTCTTATTGGCTCTTCAATAATCTTTCATGTATTGAATCCATCATAGCCTCCATCTCGTTCCTGGTGATGTAGATCGAAGCTTGACCGGTTCCAGCTCCAGAAGAGGCCTCTTGGCTTCCCTCTTGTTAGCTCCTTTCTCCTCTTTGCCTTCTTGTTGATTGTCGCGTCATTATCTTTCAAACCTGAATTCTTTAAGCTTTCAAATCCAATATCTAAGTGGTAGTATCCCTGAGTTAGGCATTCTCAGTGAAAGCACCAAAGTGTTTGCGTCAAAATTGGTCACAAACCCCAAATATCATGAAAGTACCAATGTGTGAACACAGATCAGTAGTATTCTAACATAAATCACAGATCTAGACAAAGTAGAGAACAGTAGTTAAAAAATAGCAAACAGAAACACATGATTTATAGTGGTTCAGCTATCTCCGGCCTACGTCCACTTCGAAGGATAATCTTTTATTGATGTGCTTGCTGGTTACAGTGAATTACAACAATAATTTTTGAGTACAACAATGGAGTTTTAGTGTAATCGTGATTTTGGCAGAGTCTGGACGTCGCAGGATCCAAAAGTCCATTTTCTATAGGCCCCGAGGCTCTATTTATAGGCACAGGAGGCAAATATCTCGCTCAGATCTCAAGAGACTTCTTTTAGCATATAGGTGGGCCTACGTGATCAATCCCAAGCGATTTCGACTCGATCCGTGATCGATACGAATGTAACTCGTATCAATCAAGATTTTGTTCAATGGAGTCGAAATTTGGCATGAATCTTCTTTAGCTTGTACGTAAGCTCCTGTGAAAATTTCGTAGCATTTGGACTTGCGGATTGTGAGATATAATCGATGCAAGTTAGCATTTTTCTTCAGGCCGTTGCGTTCGTATCGATACATTTCGCATCGATCTGTTCGACTCAATCTTGAGCACGTGTATACAAGGTGACGTAGCGTGAAATTCCTGGATCGATCCACTTTTTATGCCGAATTGACCGAGTCTTATTGGTACCAATGTCAGAGCCTTATTGTATCGATCACTTTGTCTTGTTCGTATCAATGCTAGTGGTTGTTCGTATCGATCGGGTTTTGTTTCATTCGTATCGATCAACCGTGTTACTTCATTCTTATCGATCGGCTACGTTGTTTTGTGTGTGCTTTGTATCGATCTTCCGATCGATACGAAATGCTCGAAGTCTGATCAGTACGAAATGCATGCTTACGAAGTAAACAATATGGATAAGAACTGGACGTTTAGGCGACCGATACGAATTGATCGTTACGAAATCGTGTTTTTCTAATGGATACGAACAAGATCGATACAACGTGATTGCTTTTGGATCAATACAAAGAGTGTGATCCCGAATGGATTCGAACAGTATCGATGCGAAGAGGGTGGAGCGATGGATACAAATTCCGAAGTTTCATTGATCATATCTTGAGCATACGAATTCCTGTTGACTTGAAATTTGACATTGGCTTTTACGACTTTGCTTTCTTTCCTTGTCAATTGTAGCTCGATCCGGACTTAGAAAAAATTCATCGATATCCATAGTGAACTTGTGATGTATAATCGATATTTGGGATAAGCGATCACTAATTTTCAATTAATTTCTTAATATCTCGGCCTTGCAAAAAGGTGGGATAATAGTGCTGGAGTTAATATTTTATATGGGTGGTTTTAAGTGATAACAATTTTTTAACTCCTTCACCTATTTGAATTATTATACCCAATTTGGACCAAAGAATTTGATCGTATGTCAACATATGGAAGTAACACATACTTCCAAACCTTGCAAATCACTCGTCAAGGTTAGGAGGATTGTAAGGTTTTGATGAGGCATATCATGAAAGTATATGAATTGTTATTAATCAAGTACCGATTTCAAAAAAAACCTCTTCGTCTTCATCCTAGGAAGAATCAAATGAATTTACTCTCCTAAATGAAAGAGAGTTAAAAATGCAATCATGACGAAAAATCTGATAAAACTGAAAGTACACAACGTAAATTAAAATAAGAACATGATGCTATTATTTTAAGTAAAGAAGGATCAGATTAGAACAACGATGACAAGATGAAAAGTTAAATATCATTGAACTGATGTTACCAGCATTTTATGAAAATACTCAAAAAGAATAACATTAGCAGTATTCCTTTAGTAAACTTAAGACCCATGGAAGTATATAATCCATAGAGATTACATCTATCTGAATCAGATCCAACGACTCCCTCCGTATATCATGACCGGAGAAGGTCATTTGATCAATAAGATAGCATTATTTTTCATTTGGATATGTACACACACTTATAAAATTACTTTTACATTTTCAGCACTCGTCTATATTTTTATTTATTGAAAAACAGAAGTTAGAAGTCTGACTATATCTATTCAGATATACGAGTAAACAATTCAGAAGTCTGATGGCTTCTAGAACTGTTTTTAATATACTTTGGAATTTTTTGCTTCGAACTTTGAACCAACCATCCCACTAACTCCACATCCTTTCAGTTTTAACTAGCCTTCCTCTCCTTCCAAATCATTTACTTTCACCCAAAAATTTTGAAGACCCTAGAAATCAATTCCATGGCACCAAAAATTCTTCTAAACAAAAAAGTTCTAAGAAGAGAAAGACTAGAGAATCTTTTACCAATCAACCACCAGTCGCCACACAAGAGTAACTGAAGGCTTAGCTTCATCATGATTCGGAGAGTATGAGAAGATATAAAATTATAACCGAAACAAACCTCTTTGATGATGTCTATTATAACATAGATGATTTTCCTAATTATAATCTTCGTGCTTTAACTGGTAGGGCTTGTATTTCTACACTCATTAATTATGGCTCTAATGATGTCCAAATTGATGCTCTAGCCATTAGACTTTTCCATGCTAACATGGGAGCAAAGGTTATTGAAATACACAATGATTAGGATTATTTAAGGACTAGTGTTTGTGACAAAGTTATAAACTTCACTATAATCATAGTAGCCAAATTTTAGAAATTGGCTATAAGGGATTGAATTAAAAGATGCAGATACAAAACATCGAAAGAGAAATCAAATTGGTAATTACTTGTGGGAAAATCAAGTCACTAGGAGAGTTTCTAAGGATTTTCATCCTAGACCTCGTCTATTGGAACATATGATTATCAACACTTTTGTTCCTCACACCGGTAGTCGCGAATAAAATTACGACAAAGATTTTAAGCATTGTAATACTGATGTAAATTGTGCTAAATTTCTTCAAGATGAGATATTGTCATTTTTTGAGCACTCGAGAAAAACAATCTTTTACGCACATTACACAACTCATCTTATGATATCCGAAAAAGTTCCTCTTGTGTTTGATAATGTGGACATTGTTATTTATGCAGGTAAGAAATTTTTCTCCCTTATAAAACTTCCTTCAAATGTCCCTCAAATATATTTCCTATGATGAATATCTACAACGCGTGCAATGACAAACCTCGTCAACTGCCGCTACTTCAAAAGGAAAAGAATTAAAAATTCATGATGAAGGCAGTGGAGAAGAATCCAATGAGGAAGAAACAGAAAGAGATGGCTGTATTGAATCGGCTAAGATTCTTTCCTCAAACTGTTCCATCTTTGAAATGCCATAACATCACAAAACTCAAGTTTTATTATCCCAAAATCAAAAAATCTTAGAAAAGCATCTTTTTAGAAGCAACTCTAGAATGAAAACAATCGGAAAAGAATTTCAAGGAGAAAATTTTGGTAAGCCACGATCTCCATCGACATCCATTCCACCACCTCCTCCACTCCACACCAAGTATAGAGTCATCAACTGCTCCAGTACAACCTTCTAAAGAAGAAGGCGATGAAAGTGGTAGTCACTATGAAACTGAAGGCAGAGATAATGAGAAAGATGAGTATCCCTGTCGTGGCATCGAATAGAGGTAATATATAACTTGTTTTCAAGTTATAAATATCTATATGTTCACTTCATATTTTTATTATCTTTATGCCTGTTAGGATCAGTGGAGTTTTGCACGGTGGTATCGCATGGAGTTTTGCTTGGTTGTTTTGCATCCATCTTAGTCTTGTGTGCTTGGTGATATTATTTTGTGTTAGCTTTTGTGTTGGTAGTATATTTCAATGTTTTATTACTGTAATTTAGTGAAATCATAAGATAATTTGTGCATATTTCTGTTATGGTTTGATGTGTATTGAAACAATTTGTGAAAACGTGTGATATGTTTGTTATGGTATGAAATTTTGTGTATAATGCTAGCGTATGTTGTTGTACAGAAATTTGTATTGTTTGCATTCAATATTTATGTTGTGTGATCATCGATATGTTTCGGTATATGTTGTATGTACAAATATTCCTTACTATCCTTTTTGTGCCTTTTTGACATTTTGATAACGACAAAGGGGGAGAAAAATATGGGATACATTGATCGGGGGAGTATTTCTTATCATAAATATATATAATTATCATCATAAAAAATGAGAAGAATGTCGAATCTTGTCTTTTTGAAGTTTGATGAAACAACTATACATACTGAATGGTTTTATATTTTATAGGGTATTTTCAAAATGCAGACGACTAGCTGCTGCAATCAAGGCATTGAAAACTAAATTGTCAAGCATTGTCGCCATAGCAAGTCTAAATTATAATGTAAAATATCCTTTGATAGTTGCACACACTAGAATTATTTTCAAACAATCAAAACCATCTTATAATTTGCTAAAATCAGTAGTTCAAAAAGTTCAAAACTCAGATGTCTAACCAAATTCACTGGACGCCTAAGTGTACAAAAACATTAAAAAATTTAATGGGTTCAGACGTCCGAGCTAATAAGCCAGATTTTTGATAAATTCAAATTTAGCCTTGAAACTCTCAGGAACAATCCCTGTAAAAATTTAAATTTTATTCAGACATCTAAGGTAATTAATTTTTTTTCTGAAGTAGGTTAGACGTCTAAATGAATTGACAAGATGTCCGATAAGGGTAGTAGACATCTATCGATCCATTTAGACGTTTGATCCTGCAAAATCAAATTTTTTAAATAAACAAAGCAAACGTCTTACTATGGTCTAAAATGAACTTAATCTTTTTTGTTTAGAGCCAGATGTTTGACCCAAATAGTTCAGACGTCTGACCTAGTTTAAAAATTATGTTTTCAAATAACGAATCGATCATCTGTTCTTTTAACTCAGATGGCTAAGAAAGATTAACGGCTATACTCCTGAACGGGCATCATCTTTCTAAAAGAAAGCATCTGTTTTAAAGAGTTGCAATCTCTTGAATAATCATTACCCTTTAACATATCCCTTTACCATTATAAACATAGACCTATTTTATTTCTTGATTTGAACTAATTCTCTTGCTTTCAGTTCTCTTACTATTTACTATTATTTGAAATCAAAAAGCAATCAACCTATTTTCTACTTCCTATAACACTACACATTCAACACTAAAACCATCGAAGGATATTATAGGAAGAGTGTACCGAAGAGTGACATATTCGTGTTGCTAAGAACACATTGAAGTCGAAAGAATTTTGTTTTTGTTTTGAAGTTTGTTGAAATCCTGTTCGGTCGCTCATGCAATTGTAAACCTATTCTAACGAGTGAAGTGAGGATTATTGATAGTGAAATTCACCAGTGGAGCTTAGGCTCCGCTTGAAAGTTTTTTGCTACCCGTTTTGACTGGTTTAAGACAGTTCTGTATTTCAGGGATTGTGATAACCATTGCTTGTAAGTTTTTTCACACCGGTTAATGTTGGTTACAAAACAGATGAAAATCGATGCAGTGTAATTTTAATTGCAATTCTCAATACATTAAATTGGGGTGTTTTGAGGTATTCTAATTTTTTTTCGATTATACCCCTACTAATCATATTTGAAAATTAATCTTCACAAAAATAGAGAATATATATAAGGGTATACATGTAATATTACTTTGGTGAAAAACTCCTACAAACAGTGTCTCTCAAGTATATATATTAATTGGTTATAACTACATTTTATGTAAACCAATCAAAACCGCTACGACCATTTACGGTCAAAGTCAGTACTCTTAAAATCTTTTGTAAACGAAACTATAAAACTCCCAAACGGAGACTCAGGGACTGGACGTAGGACGTGATATATGAACTAATATAAAATTCTACCGTGATCGTCTTCGTTTACTCTACATATTTGCTTATTTGCTGATTTGTCGACTGTTAGTTATTATCCATGTTATATTAGATCCCATATAAACTCTCACACACCAATTTGGTCGTTCATTTAAAAGGAGGCAAAATGATAGATCTTAGATTAGACGCGTCTGACTCGTTCAAAGCGACACAAACGTGAAATGAGCAAAAATTATGCTTTGGAGTTGCTTCTTTAGCTAGGCAAATTCTATTCCAACCCCGATTTTCACTTAGTAGCCCCCTGCTTTTTGAAAAAATATTGTAAACCCCTGAAGATACTCAGTAACCCCAACTTCTTCCACAATTACCCCTCGCGTGATTTCTTCCTTACGTGGTTACCATGCACTGACGATACGAGCTTAGATAGAAAATCACGTAGAAGTAAGACGAAATTAGATAGAAAACCACGTAAAGGCAACGCGTGGTTCAGTACATTACAACGTAAAGCGCCAACGTGGTTACCTTACAATCCACGTTCGACAACTACTTTCTTAAGGGTATTTTTGTCTGTAGAATTTTTTTTTTTTCGAAGGGGAACTACTAAATAAAAACATGGATTAAATAGAATTTGGCCTTTAGCTATTTTTGGACCAAAAGCATGATTTTTCGTCTGCTTTGGTCTGATAATCCAGGGCAACGGGCAGCCCTACTTCGGGCAGCTGCAAAACACGCTGCACGCTACTATCTTACATGAAAGGCAAGATATCCCCTAAATTTTCTCACTTTATTTTTTTACTCAAAAGAGATACTTGAAAGAATTAAAAAGTGATTATATTCTTATTCTTCATTCTTTGTTCAACCCGAAACTTCAAAAAGGCAGCTCGAATCTTCTCTTTTTTTAGATTCAGCATTCAATTCTGATTCTGCCAACTGTCTTTTGCTTCAAATGCTGGAAATATGGGGATTTTATAGAGTTATGGTTCGCAATTTGGGAATTTTGTAGTAATGTCGGGCTTAGTGGAGATGAAGGAGATCGGTCTGGTTTTTGTTTGGACTTTTTTTGCTCTGAACAGCTTTTATAGGGTTTTGGGTAATTTGGAAGGTAAATTAGGGTTTAGTACAGTTGCATTGTTGTTCATATTTGGTTTGTTGGGGGTTTTTTGCAGATGTGATGAGGTGGTTTGGAAAGTTTAACTTTTTGCTTGAGTGATGTGACTATCTATCTGGTGTTATTTAATTCTTAAAGTACGCTGTTCCTGTAAAAAATAATATAACTTCTCTGTATTGTTGATTTGTTCAGTGTGTTTTTGATTGTTTAAACATTTCAATTGAATGGTCAACTTATTACTTGTAATTATCATTTTTTGGATAGGTGATGCATTACACAGTCTGAGGACCAATTTGGTTGACCCTAATAATGTTCTACAAAGTTGGGATCCGACACTTGTCAATCCATGCACATGGTTTCATGTTACATGTAATAGCGATAACAGTGTTGTTCGAGTGTAAGTATTTCTATTGTGTTTTTGTTAATGTTTAGTGATTATTGTTTTAAAATATCAAATATGTTCTGTATATTTTTTGTAGTGATCTTGGAAATGCCAATTTATCTGGTCAGTTGGTTGCTCAACTCGGTCAGTTGACAAATTTGCAGTATCTGTAAGTGATTCATCCTATTTGGTCAGCATTAAATTTCGATGTTTACCTGTGATTTTGTTAATATCAGGTGTAGTTTTATTTTATGTCAAAACCTTAAATAACAAAGATAAATATTTCTATGCATTATGGAAGGTCCATAATCCTGTGGCGACCTGATATAATTAATCAGTTTTGTGACACTACAATTTATGAGGTGTAACCTCATTAACCTCATTGTCTATGCATAATTCACTGAAATAGACAATAGTTTTTTTTTTTTTTTTTTTTTTTTTTTTTTTACATGCTAATTTATTTTTGATAAGAGAATCAATTAGTTATTAAACTGGCCTTGTAATTTTGTTGGTGTCAGGTTTTATTGAAATTCCTCAAGTTCTAGAGCCCTTTCATCAAATTACTGACTTCGTTTTGTTCTGTTTTGAAAGCGTTCACATACTGAACTTTAATTTAAATTTCACTCTTCGGCAACAGTTTAGAGTTCTAGTAGAGTATCATATCTTAAAATGCATCCTTTCTTATACCCAAATGAAAGGAACATAATTATATTATAATTGACATGGCTGAATTTTAGTATTAAACATAGCAATATTTAAAACCATACTGGGGGCTGGTATTACAATCATGGACTAGAAGATCTTACAGCAATTAACCGATATATGCGCCCTATACTTTTATTGGCAGATAGAATGCCATTAATTTTTTTACATGAATATCGATCATGATTTGGTAGTTTTCAAGTATGTATTTGTTACTTGATGCAAAAGCTCAAGCCTTTATGTGGTTCAACGATATTATTCAAAGCTAATATAAACTTTACACACACACACTCACGTAACTATTTTACTCGGTAAAGAAAGTATGAACCTTAGTTGTCAAAGTTTGAAATCTGAACCTTGTTTCGTTACACGATAATATGTACTGCGGTCCTGTCACTGACAGCAAAATTATCACAGAATTCTCTTCGTGAGCTTTTTTTCCATCTAATTTAATCCCAGTAGTAGTTGCACATAACGCAAACAAAATTGTATACTTCAATATATTTTTTAATGTGTTTTACTTAAAACAGAGAGCTTTACAGCAACAACATAAGTGGAACAATTCCAAATGATCTTGGGAATTTGACAAAACTTGTGAGTTTGGATCTATATTTAAATAGCTTCAGCGGGACAATACCCGACTCATTGGGGAATCTATCAAAATTACGCTTCCTGTAAGTGCTTTCATCACCTATCACATTAAGTGTTTTAACTGTCAAAGATAAAGTGCCATCCTCTTATTTTGTTTGTTTGTTTGCATTAAACCATCCATTACAATGTGATGACCTTTGCACATTTATTACAATGTTCAAGCAGCAATATAATAGATTGAACCCCAATAGTTTATTTATTTATAAATATAGTAGATTGAAACAATAAAGTTAAGCATTTTGAATATTTAAATTGATGTATATATATGTGTGTGTATCAAATACCACTAGCAAAGTAAACCATTGGATTGTGGATCTAGAGATCTTGGGTTCAAGACCCATTGACATTAGTATGCATAGAAGAAAGTGTCATAACCTTTGTAGGCTTGTACATACTCTCAAAATGTCCGTTCATTTTTTTGTGTCCCAGACTTTCTAGAACATAACAAAATTTTGTAAATATTATCTATTTGCTGTCGAAATCATATTCCTTCTCTTATTATTGCAAAAAAATTCAGCTCTTTCAATATTACATTCAAATCAACAATTAATAGAATTATTTTGACAACTTTTGAAATAAACATTTTTATTTTTGTAAAGTTGATCCGAATAAAGCATGTATTATTTGCTGAACTTTTGTTCCCATTCCAAAAATTTGGCACAAGAAGGGAACTTTGAAGGCACGTGAAAGTCGACCATAATGTTTAGCATATTAAGTATTAGCTATTAGATTGAGTAAATCAATGTCAGCAATAGATATTGATGTAAGATGGAGAATATGTATTGTAGGGCTGAAAATTCAGGGGTTAGATCTTTTCTTATACGCACGCATGCATGCCGGTGACGAGACCAAATGCAGGGTGGGGTGGGCTGTTGCCCAACCCAAGATTTTCATAGAAAAAAATACGGAAAAGAAATTACGTATAGCTTCTCAGCCGCAACCCATAAAACAAAATTGCGTATAGCTTCTCAGTCGCAGCCCTAAATTTCATGTCGTCCATGTCGATGTTCTTCAATTCAACCTTCATACCCGATTGAATCAAAATTTCCTAATGTGTTACAGGTGATTCTCCATTTAATCTTGTCAATTATTGCCTCATTTTAATCCCTTGATTTATTGTCTAGTTGATTTGTTGAATTAAATCATACAAAGATTGTCTCTTTACTGTTAAATTACTTGAATTACTTGAATGTTGTCTCATTTATTGTTAAATTACTTGAATTACTCGAAGAATATCTCATTTATTGTTATTACTGATTAAATCATACAAAAATCCCCGATTAAATCATAAAAATTGTCTCATGCAATTTACTTCATTTATTTTGCATCTCATTTACCGCTAAATTGTTTTTTTTTTCAATTTGAATATTGACTAAGAAAATGTTTAACAAAATGAATTGTTTAATCGAAAGTAGTATTAAAATTATTTTTTTGTTATTAAAGTGAATTATTTTAATCTACTTGGAAATCACATGATAATATATATTGAAAGAGAGATTGCTAAAAGTTTTGATGTTGAAGCGATTGTAGATGAATTTGATTTTCGTGAGGTTCGTAGAGCATGATTGAAACAGATTATTTAGCCGCTTATGTATTTTTCGGTTATGTATTTGGTGTGTAAATTTATAAAATTATCAACATTATGCAACCAGTCAAACTTCATTGTTTTAACGCGTCACAAAATGCAATGCACTAAATCTTTTCGGTTGAATTTCAATTTTTCCGTTATATATTTGACTATTTATACAACTCTGCCCAACGCAAACAAAAATCCTGGTTTCGCCGCTGATGCATGTGTATACACACACATCATATAGATATACATATGTATATACATGCACGCACGCACAAATATATGTGTATATATATTAATGAAGATCATATTTTGTAGATATGTTCTTATACCAATGAAGAATGTCTTCACAAAAAATTGTTTAGTTTTGGTAATTTTATTATATTAGAAATATTTAAAACTGATGGTTAAGAATAAAAATTTCAATGCTCGATATTAACTTATTTGAATATTAATTTAAACTTAGAAGAAAATTACAAATTTTATGAATATGATATTCATAATGTTGGATTAGTCATTCTCAAAATTTTCTTTAATGTAGAATTGTAATGTAAATGATATTCAGGTGTCGATTGGGATGTAGCAAAAATGTGGTGTAAGCGAACGGTTCTCTCTCTTTCACACACATACGTAATTACGTACATACATATATACAAACACCCATACACACTCACACACATAAACCTTTTTACCTTCTTGGAGAACATATTTTTTGCGAACCTATGATAAAATATTACTGTACTCTCGAAAATTATAAATCAATATAGAAATTAGTCTATTTATGCTACTTTTTTTTCTTTTCAATGTATATCAATTGGTAGTTGAGAGAACTAGCTTGAAAGTTAAATTATATCCTCAAGTTGAAAGTATAATCAATTGAAGTTCGCTATTCCTTTATTGCATCATAATAAATATCTGGAAGATGATAATTATTGTCTTGAATGTTTAATTGAACTGTTTTTAAAAAAACTTGAAAATTATAACCTAAAATTTCGACAAGGTTTTCTTGCCATGCTGTTTTACTCAGAAACATAAGGGGTGTGCATGGTTTTGGTTTATTTGAATTTAATAATGGTATGATATAGCGAAAATTTATGAAATGTTTGGAATTCGGAAACCTCAGCTCGGATTTTGATTAGAAACATAAAAATGTTCGGTTATCGGTCTGATTTTCGGTTTAGATATTCTAAACTGAAATAACCGAATGAACCAATCTAATATTAAATATCTAACATAAAAACATTTACTATAAGTCAAACTATAAAAAAATTCATGTTTTATTTCTGAAGTTGTGTAGGATACATGTTGCATTTATTTCGACGCCGTTCCAGAAATCTTCATGCATAAAAAACAAACATGATAATTAGTTGATGTTTTTACCCGACTTTTAACAAAATTTCCTTTTCAAGTTAAATTTATCGTCAAATTAGCAATTTAGTTTAATGCTTAACCAACCGAACCATATCGACTTTTTAGTTTTGGTTCTTAATCATCATTACGGTAATTCTGTTCGGTTTGGTTTTTATTGCACATCTTCACCTTTGATTTATTTGGGTTTGAAAATTTTGTATTGGTTTGGACCAAACTGACCGTCTGCTCACTCCTATGAACCATTGAAATTCTGTTATCTAGTGAATTTTTGAATATATGTTAATTTAGTATTTATAGTCGCCGAAGTACCTTGATTAAATCTTTATAACTCTATTCTTTTATGTATCTCAATGATTCCTTTTCATCTTCTTTGTGCAAGGATAGCCGCCTTAACAATAACAGCCTGTCAGGCGCTATTCCAAAATCTTTAACAACTATCAGTGCTCTGCAAGTTCTGTAAGTTGCATTTATATCTTCAATATTTCAGTAGTTTCTCAACTTATTTTGTTTTGATTATAAGGCGCCTGTTTGGTTTTGGTAAACGTATTGTGTTTCATCTGTGGGCATTTCACCTCTCAACTGAATGTAATCCGAAATTACCAAATTTCATAAGATTCTTTTCCTTTCCAAAATATTTTTGTATGGCTAAAACAGAAATAGCAGAAAGAATGAGAGGGAAATATGAAAGTGCTTAATGAAATACATGAAAGTGCCCAATGAGATACATGATACTCCTAAAGGGTATAACTAAATAGTCTAAATTGAGTTGGTTTTTCACAGTTTAACCTGTAAATTTAACAACCAGTACTCGTTGTCATTTTATGCAGGGATCTCTCAAACAACAATCTCTCAGGAGAAGTTCCCTCTACTGGATCTTTTTCTTTTTTTACACCCATCAGGTGCATTGCCAAACTACTCTTTGTATAGTCTGGGAAGTTTATATGGTTTTGAGCCTTTGATCATTGATTTCTCTGTATATACTCTGCAGTTTTGCAAATAATCCTCTGTTATGTGGGCCGGGTACGATTAAGCCTTGTCCGGGTGCTCCTCCATTTTCTCCACCACCCCCTTATATTCCACCATCACCACCATCATACCAAGGTAATCAATTCACCTTTCCACCAATTGTCTCAAATTTTCCATGCATGAGAGTCATCGTCAGCAAACTGTATGCCTACTATCAAACTTATGTTTGTGCAAATCTTAAATGAAGCTTATCATTACGTTCAGTTTGATTCCAGAATCGAATCAAAGTCATATTTTGGGTTTCTTTAAGACAAACATGTAGTAATTTGACTTCTGCTCTTACTTTTTCAAGCAAGGCTGTGGACCAGCCATTTAATTTAGGCCACTTGATTCATCCTGTGGTAACTGTTGCAGGTCCACAATTTTTTATAATCTGAGAACAGTTTATTTCGATTGCCTATGCAAACAGAAGTTCACTTCAAGCATTTGGCTGTACTAACATATTCATGTATTTGAAATCCTAATTCTTTTCCAATATCAATGAATTTGGTATGTTCATTGGACAGCAGGGAATGCTCCTAGCAAGTAGCAACAGAACAATTGCATTTGTCTACCACTTACATGACATGTTCTGTACCATGCATAGTATATCGAACATCATAACATTATAGCTGTACATACTTTTTAAGCTGTTAGCGGTATTGTCAACTTTAATTTAGACAGGAAGCAATACTCCCTATGCCAAGCAACTGACTATATAACGACTACCTATACGAATAAACATTACGTGCACTTACCTACTCAAAAAAATTTATGTAATGAGAAAAGAAATGTCACATCCTGAACAAATGTGTTTATAACCATGCTTATTAATGACGACTTTCATTTATGTTCGTGGACCAAATGACTAACCGAAAGAAGAACAGACAATAATGTTAAAGTTGAACATTGAACAGGAAGCAGGGCTCCTAGTTATGGAGCGATTGCTGGAGCTGCTGCTGCTGGAGCTGCTTTACTATGTGCTATTCCTGCAATTGGATATTTATGGTGGCGGCGGCGTAAACCACAAGAATACTTCTTTGATGTACCTGGTTAGTACATTATACAATCATTATTGTCTTTACATCCTAAAATTTGGATTATGCTTTTCTTATCACTTGTATTCTTTGTCTTGCATGTATATTTAAAGCTCAGCATCACTTATAATGTAGTCTTTTAACCTGTATAAATTGTTATATATAATTTTGACTTCAAATAGCTGGCTAAATAAATTATTACTAACTGACCTCATTTAAAAACTTACATGAAATTGATAATGACTTTTCCATTTAAATTTATTTCAATACTGAAGTAATTTAAAAATAATTGCTTTTGCAGCTGAAGAGGACCCTGAAGTTCATTTGGGTCAGCTTAAAAGATTCTCTTTGCGAGAACTTCAAGTTGCAACCGATGGATTCAGCAATAAAAACATTTTAGGTAGAGGTGGATTTGGAAAGGTTTATAAAGGAAGGTTAGCTGATGGGTCCCTTGTAGCAGTAAAAAGACTAAAAGAAGAACGCACACCAGGTGGCGAACTTCAATTCCAAACGGAAGTCGAGATGATTAGTATGGCTGTCCATCGTAATTTGCTACGTCTTCGTGGGTTTTGCATGACTCCTACTGAACGTTTGCTTGTATATCCATACATGGCCCATGGAAGTGTTGCATCCTGTTTAAGAGGTATCATTCAGCATTGAAGTATTTAATCATATCTGTATGCTTAGTTAGGTATTTAACACCAAGCAACAGAGGTTTAGCACCATATTTGTTAGCTGTCGTTGCACCTTTATTTTTTTCTTCCTGAATTAATGTGTTTTTTTTTTCAAAAAGAAAAGGATAACAGTTGTTGGTGTCCTGGGAGATTTGAACCCAATCTTTTCAGATTTCTAGAGGTCTTAGCTAGAGCTGTCAATGGATACCTGAATAATCCGAAATCCGTCCGCATCCGCATCCGAAAAGCGGATAAATATCCGATATCCGAAAAAACGGATGTGGATGCGAATACGAAGGCAGCAGCATCCGAAAATTATCCGTCTGGTTTTTGTCAAGATTATAGTTCAAATTATGTGTATTTTAGTGTAATGAAAGATATTTGTTTATTATTTTATTAAGTTAATAGTTTATATTATATGCACTTAATGCTTTTTAACTGCTCGGAATTATTTATTATCATCATATTTGTTAATTTTTAACACTTTTATAATCAATGTGATCGAAAAATATTTGTTAAACTAATTTTTTTTTAATAATTCTTAATTTATCAGTGTTTAACGGATATGATAAGTATCCGATATCCGTCCGTATCTGCGGCCGAAAGCATCCATTGACAGGCCTAGTCTTACCGCTATGCTAAATGGTCTTTGACTTTGTTCATGAAGAAATGTTTATTCTTGTATGAGAGTAGTGTTTGATCGTTCTTACAAATTCTATGACTTGACATCTCTTTGCTTGATTGTATAAATCAGAAATGCTTTCTCCATCTTATCACACACAGTGTATTTGTGGTGTGTCTATGCATGTATTTGTACGCATGAGCACATATACATTCATATGTCACTTACAAACAAACATAGATATTTGCGTAACCCCCTCTCCTCCCCCACCAACCGCCCCCCCTCCCCCCCGGTTTGTCGTACACATACATAAAGAAACTTAGACTACATCTCATATTTCTCATTTGCTGCATACAATCTTGCTTTCATATTGGACATCACCAAGTTTGAAAGTTTTGGCAAACTTAAATATTGATCACAATTCCTATCACTAACTAAAATTGTGCTATGATTCACCAGAATTCCACTGATTTGACTCTTGTGGTCATCCTTGCTCAAATCATTGACATGTTTCTTCACTGTTCATAACAGAACGGCAACCGTCAGAGCCATCACTTGATTGGCAAACTCGAAGGCGGATCGCATTAGGATCTGCCAGAGGATTATCGTATCTACATGATCACTGTGATCCTAAAATTATTCATCGTGATGTTAAAGCCGCTAATATTTTATTAGATGAAGAATTTGAAGCCGTGGTTGGTGACTTTGGCTTAGCTAAACTGATGGATTATAAAGACACACATGTTACTACCGCGGTTCGAGGTACGATTGGTCACATTGCTCCAGAGTATTTATCAACGGGGAAATCTTCAGAAAAGACGGATGTGTTTGGATATGGGATTATGCTTTTGGAGCTCATTACTGGACAAAGGGCGTTTGATCTTGCTCGGCTTGCAAATGATGACGATGTCATGTTGTTGGATTGGGTAATGATGTTTACTAAATATTTTTTCCTTCAAGCTTTTAATGCAAAATACTTAAATTTTAAATGTTTGTATTCCATGGTTAATTGCACTGCACATACTCCTCTAGTACCCTGAATTTACATGAAACTGCACCCTTAACCCTTGAAGCCAATTTACCAGGACATATTCACATTCGGATATTTGAATGATCTACCATTTATTTGTTTGTAGTGTCTTATCAAGAGCTTTGAGGAATTTGTGCGCTGCATATGGGCTTTGAGTGCAATTAAATTTGACCTTGAAGGATAGTTGTTTATAAAAGCCAATTATAGATGCTATTAAAATACGCCCAACCAGTTAATTTTCTTAGCTAGATGTTAGATCAGGATTTGGTTTGCATGCAGTCCTACAACATTAAGTTACAAACAAGCATGAGCTCACACTTCGTCAATGTTGATTTAATCATCATCCCTGATAAAGCTGCTATAAGCATGAATTCTGTGTATGTGCCGTCATCATATTTAACATCCAAACATGTCAAATTTTAAAATATAAATTCTGAAATTTGGATGTGCATCAATATTCAATGTGCAAGCTGACATAATTGTTCTAAAAGTCACATAATATACATGTGGATAAATTTTCTCTTCAAGTAGTTAGTAGTAAATGGAATTATCCTTTTCCTGGCGTTGACTGGATCAACTTGCTATAAACACCCATTTCTAAGAAAATGTAAAGTCATTCATTGAGTTATAAGAAAAAAATTGTAACAAAATCCAGTGGTTGGTTTGTTTAACGATGAAGTGGAAACACATATTAATAGATTGTCCACTTAATAAATCTTTTATGTTAAAGCTTGCAACTGTCTTTAGGTAAAAGGCCTTCTAAAGGAGAAACGACTAGAAATGTTAGTTGATCCTGACCTTAAAAACAACTATATTGAACCAGAGGTAGAGTCACTTATCCAGGTAGCACTCCTATGCACACAAGGGTCACCGACTGATAGACCCAAAATGTCAGAAGTGGTTAGAATGCTTGAAGGTGATGGCCTGGCCGAGAGATGGGAAGAATGGCAAAAGATTGAAGTTGTTCGGCTAGAAGTAGAGTTGCTTCCGCATCGAAACTCAGAATGGATTCTTGATTCTACAGATAATCTTCATGCTGTTGAATTATCGGGCCCAAGGTTAGATTTACCGAATTTCAGTTAGGGCGAGGCTTGCTATTCAGTAATATAACTGATAATCAACCACTAGTTGTTTGTAACATGGCTTTGTATTTCAACATGGGTTACAGTTTCGAAATGAAAATATCGACATATTAACATATTAACATAACAATTTATGATCCCCACAATGGAAGGTTTCCATATTATTGGACAGATGTCGCATTAAAACCAAGAGAATCATTAATACGTCATATTTCATTAGACCACATCCAACGATTGGTTGGTTGGTTGATAAATTGTTATGCTAAGACCATTGACAACACTGTGGCTAGTTCATCACATTTATCACAGAAAAACTTGCCAGCCGACACACTACACTCAACCACCAAAACCATGCAATGCAACTTAAGAAAATTCCAGTGCCTTACAAATGCACGTAATTAAAATGGTAAATTATTTGCCAGTTTAATTGTGATAATTAAAGCAACAAAATGTTTGTTTTAATTTTCTGCCATTGGATCCAAATGCAAAACCTAATCGCCTATGTTCACAAAAATAAAAAAATAAATAAAATAAAAAATCCAAACTTTCTACAGAAATCGGAAAATCATATCAAAATTTTTGTGATTTTTTCTTTTAATTTTAAAAATTAAGTTTCTATTTACAAGATTTGACAAGTTTGTTCAAGAATTTTGCGAAGAAATTCACACAGAAAGGATAGTGGTG
This sequence comes from Allium cepa, assembly GCA_030765085.1. Classification (NCBI taxonomy): domain Eukaryota; kingdom Viridiplantae; phylum Streptophyta; class Magnoliopsida; order Asparagales; family Amaryllidaceae; genus Allium; species Allium cepa. The sequence goes on from CM060941.1 coordinate 1,054,042,369, forward strand.
GTGATGGTTATCGTGGCTTAGATAATGGCGATGACGGTGAAGATGGTACTGTAGTGTAGCCATTGATGTCAGTGGTCGTAGTGATGAGGACGGTCATAAAGGCAATGGTAGGTGGTCGATAGAAATCGTTTGATAGAAAGCTGTATTAGTTGAGTTTATAGACCTGCGTTTAAGTTCTATTTAGGCGTGTGTTCGCACGCTTTTGAACAACGAAACTCACCTTTGTGTTGATATTGACTAGGTTACAAGTAATTTTTTTCAATAATTAAAATTATAAACCATATGATATTTATATGAACATCACTGAAAGTATTTTCATTAGAAGTCTTTAAATGGTTGCACCCATTGATCTTTATTTGGAGTTTCCTCATTTTATCAAAAAAGATCAAAATTTTGAATTATTTTCAACTTAAAGAAAGTTTGATTTTATTTTTTATTTGCGAATGTTTTGGGGTGATCGGCTGTCTTGATGTTCCAATCCAAAGACCTTTGGAAACACATTCTAAAAAGTAAAAACCTTACCATTTGAAATAATGGTCCTTGGTTCAAATTTAGTTTCCATATCTGTTGTTTTTTCTTTTTCCTAAGCAAAAAAGCATTAATCAAATAGAGATAGATGGTATTTGAGTTTTAAAATCAGCTCTTAAGTGCAATACATCCAAGTTTTAGCGGTGGGAGCAGAGTTTGCTTTGTTTCATTAAACTTCTCACATGTTTTCATTCTTGCTATTTTACAGGTAACATTTTAGCAGGGGGCATCAAGCTTTCATACACTGTCACAAAGCATTAAAAGTCTATGATGGCTAAAACCACTCCTACATTAACCCAAGTATATGTAATTAATTGCACATTGGAAAGCTGGTTGTTAGCTAGTGGTAGTTGTGTAATGAAGAATGTTTCTGTATCTAACAAGCCTGTTCATATTTAGAAATAAATTGTCGTAACATGTTAGATGTGATTATTTATGTTCTCTTTTTAACAACATTTCCTTTTGTTTTCACCTACTATGAACTTGAGAAAACGGACAGTTGAGTGAAGTAGGTACCCTGCTGTTTACAGATCAGATATGCACCATTTTGTCTTCAGTGGAAATCGGCATCCTTTTCTTTTATTATTATTATTGTTATTTTTTTTTTTTTTACCTTTACCTTTTCAAAAAACTACGATCCTTTCATTTTTTATAGGTTTTTTTCTATACATTTTAAAATGTCAGTTTCCAAATTTACCCTTCTTTGACCCTTTTTAAGATTTAGGAAAACAGGAGTACGAAAGAATTTGAGAAAAAATTTAGTCTCAAGTATAGCAAGTTTGTTTTTTAGTCTCAAGGACATTTGTTAGTGTAAACAGAAAATGAAAGTTACAACTATCATTCTGTGATTTACACTTAAAAACGTCCTTCAGCCTAACAAACTTCTTGTCTCTAGAACTAAATTTTTCTGCAATTTTTTCCTTAAGCTTAAAATACCCTTTTAGATTTGCGGTGCTCCTTTCTCTTGTTGCAACAATCCTTTTTTGGTGCTCAATTCGCAACCTCGTGCGCTTCTAGTTTTTGTATCGTGGTTAATTCTTCCATCTCATGCTGTCGTATTGAAGTTTTGTTTAATTTTTGGTTTGTACCATGCTATTTACATTAATGCCGTCGTATCCCAAGGTTAGTCGTTTTTATTTCTATTTTTTGTCCTCAACTGTTTTTATGGCATCGTGCTAAACTGAATCTTGTTGTTTTTTGTCATTTTGTAATTTGTATAGCCTTTTCATTAGGGCTGTCAATGGATACTTTCGGATACCGATTGCGCCATATCCGTATCCGGTTAATTTTCAGATACTGGATATCCGTATCCATTTAATTTTCGGATACGGACGAATATCGAATATTTATCCGCTCCGTTCATAATCAATAAATTAAAAGTATAAATGAAAAGGTTTGAATAAACATAAAACAGTTTTTGTATTAATGTTCATAAAAAAACCAACGAATAAAAAAAAATGTGATGATAAAACATTATTTTATACTAATATCCGTATGTGTATCCAAAAATATTCTAAAATTAAACACTAAAACCGTCTGTTTTCACTAAAAATGAGCAAAAACTCATATTGCAGTAACATCCAATGGTTAGAAAATAGTTGAAAAAATCATATATTAATTAAAAATAATTTTAATTATATATATATATATATATATATATATATATATATATATATATGGCATAAGTTAATCGGACGGATATTAATTCGGATACGGATACCGCAATAACCATATCCGTGTCCGGAAAGCTTTTCGGATATCGGATATCCGTATCCGCTTTTCGAATAGCGGATATTTTTCATATTTTCGGATACGGATTCGGACGGATACCGGATTTTTCAGGTAACCATTGACAGCCCTACTTTTCATGTTGTGTAGCAATTTTTTGTACCGGTTGGCATTGTATTTCATGAAAAGAATAGGATGATATGTATTTGTTAGTGAAGTGTTATCCAAGCCATTATTTGGATGACAAATATATAGAAATGATTTTCTATTTTTTGTATTTGTTCTTTTATTATAACATTATATTTTATTTGTGCAGGCCTGCTTCTACTAGTGTTCTTTTTGTTTTTATGTTGGATAACGATACTTGTAGTAGATAGCTTGGTTTGAGTGATTGTATGTTGAGATTGAGAATCATACATATGACTATTGGCTTGAATTAACACATGCTTCTATTAAATTGGTTTTTGAAAGAGATGATAACAAAAGAGTAATTGAAACTAATTCTGATTTGCATAGTACATTGTTGTTTGTTGCTCATAATTGTGATGATTACCTACTTGTTTCAGTTATAGCAAAACAGTCTAAAAGTAGTTTGGTTGATGTTAGTTTTTATAATTCGTCATTTGTTGGTTCATTTATTGAAGTTTGTTCATGTGCTTCTTTCATGGTTGTTTCTTCGTTTGATTCTAGTTTCATTTGAAACAATTGTTAAAGAATGATTCTAGCAATCCAGTGTTTACTGGAGTAGGTCAAAGTTTTTTTGACGGGGCTGAAGAGTTCCGATTGTATCTTATGCTTTATTGTTTGATCTAAACCACCATACATTGGGTTAAATAGGTGAATTTCAATTTTCTTTTAACATTTTGTATCTTAGTGGACCTATGAAGTTTAAATTAATTTAGAACTAATCAAAATAAATTTTATATAAAATCATTATTTTATTTAATTGATTATTACAAAGGTTTATATTTGTTTATATAGTGATATATATAAAGTGTACACATGTATCAAATACACCTACATATATGTGTACATGCAACATATAATGTGTATATGATTTAACATGCCTGTATCTAAGTGTTAAGATTTATACCGTACCAGACGTATTAGTCCCTTATATATCTGTTTGTTGTCTAATATTACTTTAAAATTAATATATATAATAAAGTATACTTATATATATGTATCTTTAATATATATACATACGAATAACTATACATGATTAAACATACGCTAAATTAATTATGTGTATATATATATGTGTGTGTGTGTATATGTATATTTCAAACATTATATTGATTCAAACTACAAAATCTAAATAAGCTAAAGAAATGTTCAAAATTTGAAATCATTTCTAGATTTAAAATATCTTATTTGAATTCTAAATTTAAACTTAAATGTTTATATATTTAAAATATAATATATGTATGTATGTATATGTGCGTGTGTGTATAAGAATTAAAAATAAATTTTTATTTTGAAAAACATACAACATAAGTATGCATGCATGCATGCATATGTATAATTTAATAAAATACTAATACATGGAAATAAATAATATATATTTTAAAATAAACGAAAAATCTACTTTTTAGTTTTTTTGGCCTAAAATTGTTTTTGACAAAATCAAAAGTTTCTTTTTTTTAAAATTTCGTACGGTTTTTAATTTTTTTTATTTCAATTTCCAAATGAAATTTTATAAAATGTTTTAATTTTCGAAAATTGCACTATCATATTGAAACAATATACGTTCATACATACATACATAACACACACACACACACACACATCTTAGTGTATTATTATTAAGACTTTGGATACACACACAGATATATATATGTTTCGGTTTTAATATTAATATATATATATATAATTTATTTTGAAAACATATAAATATAATATATTAAATAAGTCATACATATATTTTTAATAAATATAAACTAATTTAAAATTCAGAGCAATTATAATTTTTTTTAAAATACTATTACTTTCTAAAAAATGTTTTTTTACATCATGGAGCAAAAAGAACTCGCAATTTTTTTCTCTAATAATACATAAAAGCAATCATATAGGTTTGACGACAACCACATATATAAGTTCATGATATTGAAAATCCAATCTACCTACATGCAATGATATAAAATAATGTATAAAGGAGTAATCTAAAAAATTAGGTGTTACCTAAATGTTGCCTTGATAAAGCACCTTGAATGTTTAATCAAATTCCATGTACAAATCAAATCCAAGCCACTCCAGAATTTGCAACAGACAGGTAGATTACATTACACCTTTATGCTAGATCAATATGATTTTAATTGTTTGGAAATAAGAAGGAATACTCCTATAATTTTTGGCCGGGAATAAAGCTATACGAGGCTCCTAAAAGATCATAGCAATTGAGGGGTAGGTGATGTTTAAATAAACAATAAAGAGGAGGAAAAATGAAGATCTAAAACTTCCTTTTGCCTACTTCAGAATCACATTTGGTATTCAAAATACTTCCCACTTCCTACCATATGGCTGGCCAAAAGAGGGCAAGATGGACTCCTTAAAGTTTACAAACCAAATTAGTATTTATATCATAAATTCAATTTAAACCTTACTGATATCGTATATCGATACGTACATATATAACTTTTATATATTTACTTTATTAAATACTAATGCAAATAAATCAAATAATTAATATTTCATAAATACTAATTAATTTATATCAATTATAATTTAATTAAATCGTGAAGTATTTCAGAGTATTCAACATTTCGGTTATGAGACTTACAGGTGTAAATTCAGTCGGAGATTACTATCGAATCATTAGAATATTAATGTTCACATGTCATCTTAGCTAGTAGTATGACAGTTTGGTCGAATTTATCGCTTACACAGTTTTGGTAAAATCCAATCTAACTATTTTAAGTGGTCAGTGATAATTATCCATTCTCTTCGTTGAAACTATATGACATTAGGACTTGTGAAATTTGGTATTGGTCAAAATTTCAATATTGTCCAAATACAACTTATATAATTCAAACACAAAGTCCCTGGTGCAATAATAACAATTATTATCAATCGAACTGCTCTGGCCAAAGACTTTGACTTTGACTTAAGTACAGTTGATCGTGATACTAACTTCATATAATAGAGAAAACGAATTCTCTATTAGCTAGTGTTTCACTTTCAATGCTTCTAACTATAGTCGTTCGATGGATGTCATGCCACGATTTAAATATAATCAAAGTGGAGTGTCCACATTGAAGTTCAATAGTATTCTCAAGTCAAGAGAACCGTGTAATGTTATCATTTCATTATTCTCCGTGTGATTTTAGTTATATTAACCAATGGAAAACTATGAAGTGAGTCATTTCATATTCCAATAATTATCAGTTCGTAACCCCTTATTATCCTCATTGGCCATGAGTAATGTACTACCTAAAATTTAGAGAGCATTACGTACTCTAGTCTCAATGGATGTATCGATATCCAGTCTCGATACACACTGACTAGGAATATATAAACGGTATGTATATTTTCATTGTGATAAATTTCTTATGATTACAACACATTGTATTTACTATCATAAAACATATCATTTATGGATCTTTTATTAAATATACTTAAAATAAATAAATAAATAATATAATACATTATGGATTATATAATATAAAAAAACTTTTTATTTTTAACGAGATTTCATTAAAGAGTTAATAATTTACTGTAATTATAGAATTTCCCCTAGGGCATATCACTAACTCCATCAATCTCCCACTTGCACTTAGGGCTATTTATGGGCTCTCTATCCCATCCCTTGATGAGAACTGATCGAGCCAGCCTTTTCGTAAATGGATCTGCTATATTGTTTTAATTATCTACTCTTTTTGATGCTGATAAAATATCATTTTCATGTGTAACCGTTCATAGTATATATATCTATTTCTAGCAAGCTCTTATCATGACATTGTTATTATATAACGATGACGTAGTATTCTCAATACTAGAAATCACCATTAGCTCAGTTATTAATTTGTGCATTTATATGTATACATTGTTTTTATTGTAATGTTATTCATGGTGATGTACTTAGCCTATTTATTGAATCAACCACCCCCTTTCATTTGGAACATGTCCAACCTAAAGCTTCTTAATTAAAGTTTGAACTTGGATTTAACATTACCATATTATACTCGATATCACTTATGAAGTTCGAGTCTGAATACTCGTTCATAAAGAGTAGGTTGTTTCTATAAACAATTCTCTAGTATTCCAGAAAAACTTGAGAATACTCTTAACTACCATTTAATGGTCTTAACATGAATTTGATATTTTCTTCATGTATTATAAACATTAGCTAAATGCGATGTTGCAGTCAATACAACATGTATGCTAATTCCTATTGCAAATGCATAAGGAATTCATCTTATATGCCCTATATTAACTATTTTAAAATAGTGTATATGCATATCATTTGGGATATTACCAACATCTTTTTATACCGATTACAATTTGAAATCTTTTATCGAGAATTTAAGCAACTAAACTAGAACTGATTTTAATATAGGTACATCGCTAACAATCAACAGTATGTTGTTTACTTAAAGTTTAGAGATGTCTATATACCTTTTTAATGTTCATTCTTATAAACACACACTTCTTCTGCATTTTGATCAAAAATAAAACTATTTGATATTTCTATTGAAATACTTGTTTGACACTGATGGTTGTCGAACAATATTTACGGATCTGTTCTTGGATCATATCCAAAAAGTCACAAACTCAATATCTCTTCCACTAACTTTGAGACGCTTTGATTTTTATGTGAAAATAGCCTATTATAAATCATTATTTTGGATGTTTTTATTTTAATATATATATATATATATGTATGTATGTATGTATGCATGTATAAAAATACAGAGTTATATCAGATGATAATTTTTGTGGGTAAAATTTGAATTAACTTAAGCACGTTGAATGATGAATCCGTTTTAATTTCAATAATTAAAGGTTACGCTGTTATTCTTATCAATGTTGCTCACTGTATTCCAACTGCATTAGTCTTTCTCTTGAAGATACATTTGCGGTCGAGGATTTTATCCCTTCGGATATAGTTATCAAAGTCATATTTTAATAGTGTACTTGGAATCCATTTTAAATTTAATCATCATTCCATATAGGAGAATCAATACTCTTAATGGTTTAATTGTGAACTAAGGTATATCTATTATCGACATTGATAAGAAACTCATAGTTCCTCTTTAATGTGCGAGAACACTTGTAACAATCCGCACCTTAATGAGACCGAATTTTGACTAAATCGAATTCTAAGTCTATTAGGATATGAATCGTTGGCTTTGGCAAAATGTAATAAACACAAGTATATCAGAGTGCGATAAATATAAACTCACAGTGAAATTGATAAATATAATATAACGTACGTATTGACTAAGGCTACTACCTTGGATATTTAATTGCCTTGTTAGCACCGAGCATGAATAAGAAAACTTCATCGTCTACTATTTCCGCCTTGCTTCAGTATCCGGTCCTTCTAAATCTAACTGTGGGTTTTATGAGGAGGGAGAGGGTTTAGAACAATGTTTTGGTGATTGAAAAAATGTAGACTTCACATAACATGGATCTATGTCAATTGATTCCATTTAAGTGTTATGTCTATAGTTTACGGCTACTTCGTTAAGTTCTATGTGTGCGTACGATATGCCTAGCCTAACCTTCTCTAAGGTATCATTATACACACACACACACACTTGTATACATGTACATACACACATATCCAAAATCCTAGCCACTTAATACTTCTTAAATAGAGAGGAGGCAGACTCATCAGCCATGTACTATCTTAAGTCCCTAAAGCGGGCTCTTTGCAATGTCAATGCTAGTTAATCGGCTCTAGCTACAGAGACCGATGACCCTTATATACAGCTTCGTAATATAATATATAATTTAATTGTTGTACCACTAACACAACTCAAAGACTCATCTAAGGTTTAACTAGCTCACCTCTACTAAACTAATTTTTCTCCTAACCATCTATTTGGAGCTCTCTACGTCTCCCATACGGATTCGATACTAGTAAGAAGAAAAATCCGTCATGGCATAACCCGAGTCTTTGCTACCGCTTGCTGGGATCAGAGGATGTCAAAGCCTATATGCCGGCTTACTACTAAATATCGATACCAACAACTAGCATAGTCCATCGAACCTATACAGTTAACATTCTGTTTAGACCAACCTAAATAAGTCAAGAAAAATGTCCCTTTCGGTTACTTACTACCTTTTGTTGGACATGAATCAGATCCCATTTTCCATAGGTACCGGGCCAGTTAATGCTTCAATCCGATGGATAAACCCTCGGTATATTTTCTCTTTCTATTGCAACACATATGCCTTCCCTATGAGTCTTATGGTTGGAGATGTACTACGTCAGTAGTAAGTATATGCAACTATTAGAAGCCTCTAAATGAAGGGGTACTTCTGTTATGTAACGCTACTGACCTCACATTCCAACATACTAATCCAGACCTACCAACCAAAGCCTAAGTGTTGGGCTAGGCCCACTAATTCACGTTTGTCCTAAATGTATGATTTAAACCATATAATTTTAAAATTATATTGCTTTATACGTATAATTAATAGTATTAATACTTACTTGTTCGCTACGTTATTATTCATAATTTGAACGCTTAGGCTTTGGTTTCCTTGTAATGTCTAATAAATGTCTATTGCTTCTAATAATTGGTCATTAATGTCAAAATTGGACATCGTTAATCAATTCTTATTTAATTCTTTTAATCTATTTACCAGTTTCAAAATCCACCTATTATGCCTATTCAATTCCTCTATAAATGCCATGTTAATTTCCCTAATCAGTTCCCATTTAATTCCATTTTTACTTCCATTTTATTTTTAATATTAAATTTGTAATTAATGTTCATAAATCCTAGTTCGTTAATTATTACGCTGTTAATAACTAACACACACACACAAATATATATATATATATATATATATATATATATATATAGTCGTAAATTATGTATTTATATATTTTTAGTTTTGAACGTTAAGCATGGTTATACATGTTTATATATATACTTATATTTATTTCTAATTATTAATTTCTAAAATAGACTATTTCTTTCCATATTTTAATCTATCTGAGCTGCCTTTCTTAAAAGGATTTCCGCTATAATTTTCCATAAATTAATCAAAAGTGAGATCTTTATTTCATTTGAAATTACAAGGAATTTTTATTTATTGAAATAGACAGTATAAACTACGGAAAAAAAATCCATATCTTACACATATCTTTCCTTTTTGGTATATCTATCATTAATTCAAATGACGTGGATATATGCATATTTTAGAATTGGATAATTTATGAAATTACATGAAACCTGCCCAAAATAAATCAAAACATAGAAATTCACATTCCAAGTTAATTAGGGCAATCTAATTTACAACCCAATTATAGTCTGTAACAATTTTACAACTTTACTAACGTTCTACAAATAAATATTTGGAACCGACTTTCAATTTCTAGATCAGGTTGTATGTACTATTTCTATTCCAATTACCTATTTATTGAATATATAGGCAATAATCATATATGTTTTTTTAAGCCTATAATTCATATATTTTATTTAATCATAATAATTAACTAAAAATTCAATGAGACAAATTTTAATGTTATAAATAAATTATATAATTTCCCACTCATCTTTTTAAGCTTTTCAAATCCCAAATCTGAATCCATTCCTTTACTTGACCTTTTTTCTATCCTAATCAAAAGATTATGTATAACGAGGTATACATATTATTAGAATTACAGATTTGAAAAGAGATTGGAGGTTAAGAGAAATATAGATTGAAATTTACCTTTTTTCGCAGTATTGATTCGCTTTTTCTTTTTTATTTTCCGCTTCTTCGATTTTTACATTTATATAAAATATTTCATGATTTTTAAAAATAGTGGAGAGGGGAAAATAGTAGAGCTTCGCTACTTTAATAAAAAAATATGAGAAGGGAAGTGAGGAGTTAGACTTTAATTGTAGGCATACGAATCAACCATAGCTGTTAGATTAAAATAATCAAATCTGGGCCGTTGGCTAAGGTCGAAACCCTAACCGCCATTATACCACAAGTCAACTGCTCCCTTATTGGCAATCGACCGCTATTGGTCGATCGGCTCATAGAGAAGGATGACCAATAGGATCCGTAATTAATTATAATTTATTTCCATTTTCGTGTTTAATTATTTTCACTCCCGAAACTTCAATTGCCAATAACTTTTTCAATTGAGCTCCGATCGCGAAACTTCAAATATAAAAGTTGCTTAAAAAATCATCACGAACGCAATGGTACATGTATCATGATCAAATTCTAATGTTTTCTCAAATACCATTTTTGAAGCCTTATTAATTATTTATTAATTATCGTTAATTTTATGGGGTGTTACATTCTCCCCCTCAAAAGAGTTGCGTCCTCGAAATTCCTAAAGGGTTGAATCATGTAACTTAGTGCGCAACCAATCTAAACTAACACACCATTTAGTGTACAACCAATTTTGCAGTCAAACGTGCACAAGTGCAAAGTGTATCACAACATATAAAATACGTATACAGAATGATTCTAAATTAGTGCCCCCTATATGAATGCATTCTTTTAAAAACATTTTGAAAATATGATGTGGACAACCTAAATATACTACCAGTTCTATATGTGTGCCAATTTTCAAAAATCATTTTTCACACAGTAATTTTCACGCTCCCGCGAGTAGGGATATGGTTCAACCAATTTTGCATCTAATTCCTACCATCCAAACCTACCACATAATTTTTAAACATCCAAAATTTTTGAAAATTCTATTTTTGAATCTATACTCCAATGCCGGAAAAGAATTTAGTAGAATTTTTTATAAATCCGCCCTTCTTTTGGATACATATTTTGTTGTACCTTGGATCCTTCTCTTTTTCCTTCAAAACTTCTTCAACTTTTCCAAGTATAATTTGTATAATGAGTTTTATTTTTGGATGTTAAAGCGTAATTATCCTAATCTCAAGTTTTGTTTCACTGTCAATAAGGTATGGAAATAGGAATTCTAAAGCTAAAACAACATTTTTCCTTGTTATTATCTATGTTTTTCTACTGTCATCCTCAGATAGTAAACTCATACTCACTAACACATTGATGCCCCTTATGCTAGTATATGGCATTTGAAAATTAGAAATTTTCTCATTTCAGGAAAACCTCTAAACACAATTTGCAGAAGAATTTCCAACTTGCAAAACAGTTTAAAGAATTGAATTCCCGAAAGCATTCAAACACCATATTTTATTTTATTTTATTTATTTCCAAAAGCTTGAACAAAACCTTCCAAAAACATTTGAATCCAACTTCTTAAAATTTATACCAACTTTTCCAAATTAATTTTAATTCCTTTATACAAAATTTATCCACCATTTTATTTTCTAAAACATTTCAGCACTTTTAAAATTACTTCCAAAACATTTCTAAAACTCTTTACCAAACAATCATTAAACTTCCAAATCACTTTTTAAAATATTTCGTATCACTTCTAAATATACCGCTATCATTTCATAATTTTCAAATACTTCAATACCAACTTTTCAAAAGCATTTAAACAAAAATTCTAAAGCTTTTGAACAATTTTTTTCAAAACATTTGCCGCATTATCCTTAAAAAACAAATCAAGCCATATCTTAACGAAATCGAGACTCAATCAATGAGTTAATGCATATGATTGACCTTAGTATTGTGAAGTTAATCCAAGATTTGGGGAATCTTTACTTTTCTTTTACTCTAAAACCAAAAAAACTATAAATGTATTTATAAATTTTAGCTTTTAAAGCATATGGATAGTGACATGTGATTTCACAATAACCTTTCCCCATCCTTTGTTTGCTAAAATTTATTTTTCCCAAACTTCTAAAGTTTTTTGATCTAAATATTTTTAATTTCTAATTTCTAATTGCTAATTTAATTTCCTAATTTATTTTTTAAACTTATATTCTTATCTATATTTTATCGCTAGTTAAGTGTCCTTATGAGATGTCTCTATTTAAGATGTTTCTCAATATATTTATATTTATATAGTAGTTTAATATCATATATAAAATCAACACAGTGATAAAATAGAAACATATCTCATACCATATCCTATTCTTTTCTAATAACCTAAGGAAGACATATAGCATTCACAACCCAAAATTGTAAAAGGTTTTTTTGCTAGGTGCTGGCATTCATCATCAACTAAGGTAATGATGTTGTGGCTCTTACACTCCATACTAAATTAAGATGGATATTCCTATTTGTCATTCAACTATCGCCCACCTACTTTAACTCTCCTTCTTGACTTCTAATAAATGCGCTTCATCCGTTACTTCAATTATTGTATCCAATTATGGGATAAATCATGCATTCCCACAATAAAGTGGGTAAAAAATGCGACTATGCACGTTTAGACCCATTCATCGAAAAATTGGTTTTATTGAATAACTCCTACCACCTGTTCTTCCTTCATCAATCTTAAGTCAATCGACATCCTTTATGTGTGTGCCATCTTATTAGTCTCTTATCCAACCAAACTACTAACTTCTCCTAATCAAAATCTTTTGATAATACCTTGAAACTTTGGTACCATTTCCCATTCCCTCGAAGGTTATTCTCATGACTTCCACACATCTCTAATAAAATATTCTTAAGTGTTGGAACATGGCCTACCCATAGTGGAGAAAAAGAGCAAATTTTAGAAAAATTCCTATTTTAGATCTTTAGGGCCTATGAAGTTATAAGGTTTTGTTAGATCTGAATCTAATATTATTTTTAATAAAACCACATTCTATTAATTATGACATTGTTTTATAATTTAGGTAAGTGTGGAATGTGAAAAGATATTAATATATCAAATATATTCGTTTTAATTATATGCCAAAATAATTAAATAATGACAAGGTGTAATCTATAGATGGCAAACATGTATACATGTAGGTAAGAATAAGTTGAATGGTTGTCGCATAGAAGTTAAAAAAGGAAATAAATAAAGGATGGTTGATACAATTTTCCTTTTGATAGATTTAATTAATGCAGCATATAAATGACAATCAATAGGTATCATAATATAAGAATATAAACAGTCAAAATTATATATATATATATATATATATATCAAAATAATTAAATAATGACAAGGTGTGATTAATATATGATAAGATATGTATACATGTACGTAAGAAAAAGTTAAGTGGTTATCACATAGGAGTTAAGTAGGAAAATAAATAAATGATAGCAAGGATGATTGATACAATTTCCCTTTTGATAGACTTAATTAATGCAACTATAAATACCAATCAATAGGTATTATAATATAGAAATACAAACAGTCAACAATAAATTGTATGTATATATTGTTGTCTCGTTGAAATTAATAGAAAATAAATTATTTCATACTATGACAATTTGAAAATAGAAAATAAATTTTATATGAATACATACATGTAGATTTAATTATGTATATTTGAGATTTGATAAAAAAATTTAATAATACAAATTAGATATTTATTGCAATCAATTTTAAAACTTTGATTGTTGTTAAAATCCTTTTAGTCATATGTAAATATCAAATGTAATGAAAGTGCAAATAATATGTGTGTATATATATATATATAAACATTCAATTCTAAAATTGCACTTTGCTATGAAAGATTAAAACATAGATCTACAATTAAAACATTGTGCTAGCTCTATATAAATTTCAATTTTAACTTTAAAATATAATTTAATCAATCAACATGAACATGTTAATTTTTAGATCTAAAGAATTGGACTTTAAATTGAATATTAAAATATAGATCTAAAATAAAACATTGTATTTCAACATTTAAAAATTTAGTTTTAACTTAACAAAATAAAGAAAAAAATTAGATAATTTGAACATGCAAACTTTCAGATCTAAATGACTATACTTTAATTTGAATGTTTAAAACATAGATCTACACTTAAATATTGGTTAAATCATACACAAAATTTAATTTTGACTTATCAAAATAAAAACCCAATCATATTATTCAACAAACATTTCAATTTTCATAAAAAAATTAAATTAAATGAGACATTGATCATACATATAAATTATGATAATCAAATTTAATTTTCATCAAAAATTGCATCAAAATAATTATCTATATAGAAAAGAACATACCTTGTTACCAAAGACTTAAAACACACCTTGAAAAATGAATTCTCCCATTGAAATAAAAGTTGTGCTAATCCTTGAATTGATGACCTTCATCTATCATATAGTAATTGGATATTGAATTTGATTCGAGATTTTTTTGTCGGAGAAAGGACTAATTTTCCACCAATAAAATAATGAAGAAGTAGGCTGAGAAAAAGTGAGATCTAATTAAGTTTAGAGAGCTTATATATGTGGATAGAAAAGAAAAAAGGTGGATCTAATCATTTCATGTTTGTAGTCTAAAACTGCAGCCCCTATAATGAGCATTAAACCCATTTAAGCTTATGTAAAAATATTAAATAACTAAATCTAATTTAGTTGCTTATCAGTATCGTATATCGATTGATATATTCATAACTATTATAAATATATCTTGCAATATTTATTTCTCAAATCATTTTTAAATTTATAATTTATATTTCATAAATATTAATTAATTTAATTAATCTGTAACAACGATAAACTAATTACATCATTTGGTCAATGGAGAATTCATTTTTTTGGTTGTGTGACTTGTTTGGTGTAAATTTGGTTAGCGGTTAATATCGATCTATTCGAATATTAATGTTCACACGTCATTTAGTAGGAGTTGTGACATTTTGGCTAAATTCATTGCTTACTTGGTTTCGGTAAAATACAAGTTCATCTTGTTAAGCGTTACCAGGTTGTGAGACTTTTATTCACATCAATTCTCTTCATCAAAATTATGTCACTTTGGACTTATGGAATTTGGTAGCGTTCAATATTTCAATATATCCATATTCAACTCCATAGTAACAAAATCCCGAGTTCAATAATAACAATTATTATTAACTGAACTACTCTAGCTAGAGAATTGACTTTGAGTGACTTGAGTTGGCTTGTGATACTAACCCCATATATTTGAGGAGGCAATCTGTAACGACCCAGAATTTTAATTTATTAAAATTTGAATATTTAATTAATATTTTAAATATTAATAAGTGAAATTTATAAGTCGAATAAATTTTATTTCGAATAATTGGATTTAATTGGATAATTAAATCGATAATTTAATACGTTAAAATACAGAAATAATTGAAATTTGGGTTAAATATGATTGAAAATGATTTGTAAAATTTTATTTTATCATGTTGAAGTTAGAACGATATTTTAGAACTTTTAAAATCGAATTAAAAGTTAATTTATGAAAATTGAATATTTTAATATTTAATCGACTAGTGAAATTAGCCAATTTTTGAACAGTCACAAAATTGGACGAAACCAGTTTCATTGGATCCGTAATAGTTTGTTATTATCGAATTTCAATTTTCGCAGCAATCAGAGTTGTCGTTTGACCGTAGCAGCTCGAAACGCATCGAATTGTTTTAATATTAATTTGGCGAGTTAAAATAGCCATTTTTCAAAAAGTCTCGGATTTCGACGAAACCAGTTTCATCGGATCCGTAATGTAATATTATTGTAATGTTTCAAATTTCAAGTCGATTGGATTTACCGTTTGTCCGGTACAAATTAAAACGCATCGAAATCGGTTTAAATCGGTTTAATTTAAATTGATCGTTTATCGCCATATCTCACACAGACGATCGAATTAGCTTCCGAAACCTGTTCCATTGTGTCCGGAATGCGGGATAAACCCTAGAAACGCCAGTTACAGTGTGTAAATCGGGGTTTTGAAAACCCGGATGAATAGTGTTCGATATTTCCTATAAATAGGCTCATAATTCACAAAAAAATAAAAGAAAAAAATTTAGGGTTTCATCTTCTTCTAGACGCCAGTTTTAAAAAAAATCAATGGTCGAAACTTTGATTCCTTCTCCTCCAATTATCTCGTGATCTACTCATTTCTGGGCTTCACCTTCAACTGCAAAAATGTAGAGCACTCCGAGATCTCGAGATCCAACGGCTGTGATCGTCATAGGCGAGACGATGGAGGCGCAGCTGGCCAGGGAAGTCGCGCCGTTCGCAGGCGTTTTCACGGCAGAGGGGACGACCGAGCTGCCTGGTCCTCTGGCCGTGGGGAGCAATCGCGAAGGGCATTTGAACTAGGGTGGTTGATCTACTTCTCGGTGATGATAGGTGGGGCGGCTTCGAATTTTTTTCGAACGTAGATGGGTTTCTCGGTGCTGCAGCTAGCGTGAGGAAGGAGAAGGCACAAGTAACGACCAGATTTCCTAGTTCATGATCGAACGGCCTGGGAATATTTTGGGTTAGAAAATAAAATATAAATTGTAAATATAATTATATTAATTTGTGTAACGTTTAAAATGATGTATCTCTTTCGTACGAGGTCGAAAAATTACGAAACCAGTTGCGTTGGAATCGTGTGGACGAGCACTACGCTATGAAACTAGATTGGAAGCGATTGGAGTCAGTGAAAATTTCGGGTAAAATTAAACGTCCGTTTAATTTTATTCGAAATAAAAAGCTGAAAACAGAATTAAAACCAAGGTGAGAACTTCTCACTCAATCGAATCGATTTCGATTTTATTTTAAATAGTTATATTTAAAATTGTTGAATGCATGTTTGAATGATGATTATTATCTATTTATTGTTAAGATAGACATTATGCGCCGTTAGTAAGCGGATGTCATTTATTAAAAACATATACCGCGAATATTTCATAAACAGTGAAATTGGTATTATATATAATAGCAATATACATATATTGGCATATGTATATATTGCAGTTGTTGATTTCCCGCATTGTATAGCGGATGAGACCCTATTGCGCCGTCTATTAAGCGGATAATATTTAATAATCCCATATACCGCGATAATTCCGTACTGGAGCGAAATTGGTATTGTGCTAATGTTTTTGGATGCAGGGAAACAGGTTGGAGGGATCCAACTGGATTCCTCAACCGTATTGATTTATTTACAGATATTTTGATATTTGTTGATTATCATATCGATATATGATATTTGGATGTCGTGATTGACTATTTGGTGCTGTTGCATCATCGGATCCATTTTTGAAGTTTTAAAATAATAATTTTTGGTTTTAAAGGAATTTTTAAAGTGATTTTTGAAAGTATACGTTTTATTAAAATTTTGAATTGATTTATTTTAAATAAATTAACGTTATAAGTTTAATGTTATAAAAGTTATAATTTTTGTAAAATATAACCAAATTAAGATTTTTGAAATGAATAGTGATTAATTTATAAAATGGTTTAATTGGGAATTTTGAATTATTATAAACGGTTTATATAAAAGATTTATAAAATTGATATTTATAAATTAAAAATACTGGAATTATAAAACGAGATTTTATAAGTAATAAAGTGAAATAAAAATGGATTTCATAAGTAAATTGAAATTTATAAAATTTATGAAATATGAAGATATAAAATGGATAGATTTTTGTAAAATATAAGATTTATAAGTAATCAACTTATAAAGCAGATTTGGCATTTAAAATGAGATATAAAAAGGATTTTTATAAATAGAAGTTTAAAAAAAATATAAATGGAGTTTATAAACGTTGTTTATAAATCCGAAATCAATTGAATTTGATAAGTTGGATATAGGAATATATGAAAGGAATTATATTCACGATTTTGGACAGTGAATATATTATTAAATGAAATGGATATGTTTTGGGGAAGGAACATTATGAAATGAAGTTAATGATTTTAAAGACATTTTAAAATGCATTAAGTATCGAATACATAGATTTCAACATTCATTGTTGAAATAGACGTTTTCGAGAAATAGAAGGAAATGGTGGACTATAACACTGTTGTTATAGTAAATGGTTTCCGAAAGGAAATGTTTTGTATAGTATTGGGATTTATATATATCTATTTAAACTTTGAATCCCTATACTGGTGATTTTGGGTCGTCGTAACGATGTTTTACGTAACATTCGTTTTGGCCCAAACAAATGTGTTTAAGAGAATGATTTCTTAAAGAAGGAAATATATACTTAATTTTCGATTTAAGTATATTGAATATTTTCTAAGTATTGAAAATAAATGGATTTGTGATGTACTTATTATTAAATAAGTATGGAAATGTTTTTCCAATGTGAAACGAAATGTTTTGAGGATTTATCTTTTTGAAGATAAATTGAAATGAATAATTGAAATCGTATATGCATGGATATTTTGGAATGTAAATTCACTATGGAATTTATAAATGAAAAGGGGAATTTGTTTAAAAATAAACGTTGATTTATTTTTGAAGTGTGGGAATTAATTTACGGATTTAGAACGTAAATATAAAGTAAATCGGCAAGGATTTATTTATTTGGTTTAAATGAACCATGTTGAAATGAAAGTATTTCGCATAAGGAAAATGATTGAAATTTGTTTTCAAAGGTGGTAAATGTGAAAAGTGATTTGAAAATTTGTTTTCAAATGTTGAAGTGTGGAAAATTTTATATCTAGTAAAGATATTTTGGAAAGTAAATAATTTGAGAAATTATTTGGAACTTGGTGATGTTGAGCACGCCTATTGATAGTTAAATAATCCGACTATCAATATTTACCTTTAAATAGGTATTTGTTGTGATTGTTTGAATTTGAATGCCACACTTATTTTTGAATAAGCACTCACTATTCGGGTTAGCCGGGAAAGGACCTTGGGGTCGTATAACCCATTCCGAGTATGTGATACGTCGTTATGGATTGCATTCGATGATCGGTGTTGAAGACCGGATATTTGTGAAAACGGAAGGATTACCGTCGAGTTACTCTACATCGGCTGATCTCCGATATAGAGGTTTTATCACCCTTAGTGACGGGAAGTCCGGTCGTGATTAGTGAATATCCGGATTTGCAAGGACTTCTTTGTAAGTGCCTTCGGTTCTGTTCGATCCCGGAACAGACTTGTATAGATTGTATGTCTGACATTACAAATTGAGATATAAAGCTGATTTCTTTCAAATATATTTCTGTTGGTGGCGGAGAATTTATTCTGTTAGCTTAACACCCTTCTCTGAGACGTACGAGCTCAGAGGTTATATAGTTGAAGGTTATTAGTGATATACTCCCAATTTGGTAGTGTGGCATGCTGAGTGTTGCTGTGAAATGATCATTGTGTTGATCATTTGTGATAGGATCATTTATGTGATCATTTATCTTGGTGATCATTTCTATGATCATTTGTTGACCCAAAGCACGGCTTTTGTATAAAGTGTGGCTTTGTGGACGAGACTTCGTCGGACCTCACACCCCGGAAATGGTCAAAACAGGAAGGATGCGGCAATGTTATTAGGGGGTAGCGCCCCTTTAGTGTATGTCATTCCTTCTGGATAGAGGTGGTATCATGGTATGGAGCCCAGATATTTAACCTATGTTGTTGCTGCATATTTTGTGGTTGTTGGAAATCGAGGATCCTCGGATAGATTGGTTACGATCGGGGGATGACATATTCGTGTCAGTAGTTACCCAGTTAGGGGTAACCCGGCCTTGTATTGGCAGAGATCCGGTTTGGTTCTGGGGGACGTCCTTCCAGAGGCGTTCTCATGTGGCAATGGGAAGTTCCTTGGCCTGACCATTTGTTGGAAATCCAATTTCCAATACGAAACCCTGTACGGTTTTAGTTGTAGAACCTATCATTCACTTATGGTGGCGTCCCACTGTTTGGATGGTAGTTATAGTAGACATAGTTCGAAATGTCTATGTTGGCTAAGATTTATATTCTATTTTCGAAATGAATTTTGCCTACACTATGCACTAGTAATAATATCAAATGTTCTTTTTAATGCGTATCAAGCATCTTTGACTATCATAAGGAGAAATCTCCTCCGATTCTGCGTTTGCATTGTGTGTGTGTGCGGGAGGCCTTATGGTAGTCTCATTTTTAAAAAGCATTGCGAATTGACTTTAAAAGTATTCCTCTATTCTGTTTTCAAAGATAAATAAACTGTTTTGAGTTCTCACACCAGTCACATGACTGACTCGGAGTTTATTGTTTTCCTTCCTAAACTCTGGGTGCCCACCAATTTCCACACGGGCAGTCAAGAGTTAGGTTTATCAGGATATTCTGGAATTCAGGAGGTTCAGAAGGCAAGCTGGAGGGCATGGCGTATTACTAGTATATTGTATTTCTTTTCCGCTGTTGATGTTGTTGTTGTTGTACACTCTGATGATGTAATGAAATGTAATGTAATAACTGATATAGTTCTTTGTTTAAAGATTATTCATTTATTTATTATATGTTGTTCCGCTGCGAATTGTGAGATTCTGATGTTGTTCTGTTATTTCTTCTGTTCTGTTCTATCTTTTTCTATCTTCTTCTACCTTTTCTTTTTCTAAAACCCTAACGGTACGGTTTTTCGGCTTTCGATTGCTCGGCAGTTGATACAGTGGACGTATTGATGTCGGTTTTCGTCAACGAAAATTCGCGTTTGTTACATTTGGTATCAGAGCCAGGTTAAGCGACAACCATGGCTCTGTTGGGAATTACTCATTAGTGATAGAGTCAGTAGTACTCTAGAATGAGTGTGAGTGTAATAATAGATACGAGCGCGTATTTGTTAGTGAATATAAATTGTTTTATATTGTGTTTGCTTATCCGTTGAGCTGTTTGTGGATTCTGGTCGGTTTATGGGACGCCATATTATCGATAGGGATTTCTAAACACTTAAACGAGACATGTCGACATAGTATTATTTTAAATTGGGTAAATGAAATAATTTTACCTTGATTATATTTTATATATAAAGGAATAATTTTTCGGAGAATTATTAAAGTGTATGTAATTGAATTGTTTGATTGTTTGAAAATATAAATATATATAAGAGAATCAAAGTTGTTTGAATAATCCAAGTAAAAAAGAGTAAATTGTAAAAGAAATGAATTATAAGTGTGAAGTTATAATTAAAATGATATACAATTGTAAAATGGTCTTATATATAAGAAATGGAATTATATAAGTAAAAGATTTGTAAATGTGATTTATAATCTAAAATAAAATTCTAAAGAAATGTTTTGAAAGGATTTGATATTTTGAAAAATTGTTTTGGAGAGATGAAAGCTCTAAACTCTTTTAGGTCGCTGGAAAATAATTCCGATGATGATCATGACATCATTGGTGTTCATTTTCGGGTTTCCAATGGAGGAATTGCTGCTAGATTATTTTCAAATGGAAGTGTTTGGGAAAAATTTGGATTTGGTTTTGGAAATTCAAAGGATAGTTTGAATTGATTTCAAAATGGTTTTGAAAGGTTGAAAGCACTCTGGAATTGAATGTGTTGATAACTTGTACAAAATTGAATTTTGATAGAATAAATTTAACTTAAAGGATGGAGTTAAATTAAAATAAGTATAAGTGAATCAATTAAATCTAAGTTGAAATTGTTGAATATGAAATCTGGATTTAATGTGATTTTGATTAAGTGATGAAAATTTGACTTAGGTACATGTTAAATAAAATTAAGTGAAACTTAAGTTAAGTTAAACAAAAGGTGTTTGAAAAGGAATAAAACTTAAGTGAAGTTGAATGAAGTTGATTTTGGTATCGAAGTAAATTAATAAGTGAATTAATGAAATGAAGTCATTAAGAATTTGAACTTGAGTTATATAAATGAAATTCAACTTTATATTGTTAAAGGAATTAGCAATTGAATTGATAAATGGATTGAATCTTAATCCATTAAATGTAAAGTGAATAAATTTGGTTGTATTGAATAAACATTGGTTGTTATTTGATTGTTGATTGATTGTATATAATTCATTAAGTGTTAATGAAATTGAATTGGCAAAATTGAAAGCTATGAAATTGAATTCAAATTGGAAGTAAATAAATTTGAATAGAATTGAATGTGAATTGGATTTAATTGGTGAATGTAAACTAACTGAAAATTGGACATGAATGAATGTTAGTAAATCCAATGTTAATGAATCAAATGTGATTTAAATTGAAAACCAATTCATTGAATATTAATGAGAATATGAATGAATATTGATTTGGTTATGGATGATAGTTGGTTGATTGGATGCATTGCTATGTTGGCATATATAGTTGTTATGTTGCTATATGTTGTATATTGATACTATTTTCATATACGCATGATTCTCATGTTGTTGTTGAGTGTTTAGTAGGTGCGGATGGTGTTGCTTCGCATTTGGAGCTCGCTTTCGCGCTATATTAGCCGTATACGCTCGCTAATAATATAAATAAGGTACATATCTCGGATTACATACCGTACTTTTACACTTTTTCCCTACGGGATGCCTCACCACTTGATGAGATGTATATTTGTGATATATATACACTGTCATTTTTTTCCGGATCGAGCCGCGCAAAGGAGACTCCGGCGAATTTTTCCGAAAATTTAAGGCGTTAGAAAATTTTTGAGAAAATTAAAAATTTTGGAAACTAAGTATGAATTTGAAAAGAAAACTTAGTAAAGATTTTGAAAGAAGTTTAACTATGGATTTTAGAAAAGTTAAACACTTAAGAGATTTGAAAATCTAATTTGGATGTTTGTTTTTGGAAAGTTAATGAATTCTGTAACTTTTTCTTACTTGTTAGTTTCGAGGACGAAATTCTTTTAAGGGGGGAAGTCTGTAACGACCCAGAATTTTAATTTATTAAAATTTGAATATTTAATTAATATTTTAAATATTAATAAGTGAAATTTATAAGTCGAATAAATTTTATTTCGAATAATTGGATTTAATTGGATAATTAAATCGATAATTTAATACGTTAAAATACAGAAATAATTAAAATTTGGGTTAAATATGATTGAAAATGATTTGTAAAATTTTATTTTATCATGTTGAAGTTAGAACGATATTTTAGAACTTTTAAAATCGAATTAAAAGTTAATTTGTGAAAATTGAATATTTTAATATTTAATCGACTAGTGAAATTATCCAACTTTTGAACAGTCTTGGAATTGGACGAAACCAGTTCCATTGGATCCGTAATAGTTTGTTTTTATCGGATTTCTATTTTCGTAGCAATCGGAGTTGTCGTTTGACCGTAGCAGCTCGAAACGCATCGAATTGTTTTAATATTAATTTGGCGAGTTAAAATAGCCATTTTTCAAAAAGTCTCGGATTTGGACGAAACTAGTTTCATCGGATCCGTAATGTGATATTATTGTAAGGTTTCAAATTTCAAGTCGATTGGTTTTACCGTTTATCCGGTACAAATTAAAACGCATCGAAATGGGTTTAAATCGGTTTAATTTAAATTGATCGTTTATCGCCATATCTCATACAGACGATCGAATTAGCTTCCGAAACCTATTTCATTGTGTCCGGAACGCGGGATAAACCCTAGAAACGCCAGTTACAGTGCGTAAATCGGGGTTTTGAAAACCCGGATGAATAGTGTTCGATATTTCCTATAAATAGGCTCATAATTCACAAAAAAATAAAAGAAATTTTTTTAGGGTTTCATCTTCTTCTAGCCGCCTGTTTTAAAAAAAATCAATGGCCGAAACTTTGATTCCTTCTCCTCCAATTATCTCGTGATCTACTCATTTCTGGGCTTCACCTTCAACTGCAAAAATGTAGAGCACTCCGAGATCTCGAGATCCAACGGCTGTGATCGTCATAGGCGAGACGATGGAGGCGCAGCTGGCCAGGGAAGTCGCGCCGTTTGCAGGCGTTTTCACGGCAGAGGGGACGACCGAGCTGCCTGGTCCTCTGGCCGTGGGGAGCAATCGCGAAGGGCATTTGAACTAGGGTGGTTGATCTACTTCTCGGTGATGATAGGTGGGGCGGCTTCGAATTTTTTTTCGAACGTAGATGGGTTTCTCGGTGCTGCAGCTAGCGTGAGGAAGGAGAAGGCACAAGTAACGGCCAGATTTCCTAGTTCATGATCGAACGGCCTGCGAATATTTTGGGTTAGAAAATAAAATATAAATTGTAAATATAATTATATTAATTTGTGTAACGTTTAAAATGATGCATCTCTTTCGTACGAGGTCGAAAAATTACGAAACCAGTTGCGTTGGAATCGTGTGGACGAGCACTACGCTATGGAACTAGATTGGAAGCGATTGGAGTCAGTGAAAATTTCGGGTAAAATTAAACGTCCGTTTAATTTTATTCGAAATAAAAAGCTGAAAACAGAATTAAAACCAAGGTGAGAACTTCTCACTCAATCGAATCAGTTTCGATTTTACTTTAAATAGTTATATTTAAAATTGTTGAATGCATGTTTGAATGATGATTATTATCTATTGATTGTTAAGATAGACATTATGCGCCGTTAGTAAGCGGATGTTATTTATTAAAAACATATACCGCGAATATTTCATAAACAGTGAAATTGGTATTATATATAATAGCAATATACATATATTGGCATATGTATATATTGCAGTTGTTGATTTCCCGCATTGTATAGCGGATGAGACCCTATTGCACCGTCTATTAAGCGGATAATATTTAATAATCCCATATACCGCGATAATTCCGTACTGGAGCGGAATTGGTATTGTGCTAATGTTTTTGGATGCAGGGAAACAGGTTGGAGGGATCCAACTGAATTCCTCAACTGTATTGATTTATTTACAGATATTTTGATATTTGTTGATTATCATATCGATATATGATATTTGGATGTCGTGATTGACTATTTGGCGCTGTTGCATCATCGGATCCATTTTTGAAGTTTTAAAATAATGATTTTTGGTTTTAAAGGAATTTTTAAAGTGATTTTTGAAAGTATACGTTTTATTAAAATTTTGAATTGATTTATTTTAAATAAATTAACGTTATAAGTTTAATGTTATAAAAGTTATAATTTTTGTAAAATATAACCAAATTAAGATTTTTGAAATAAATAGTGATTAATTTATAAAATGGTTTAATTGGGAATTTTGAACTATTATAAACGGTTTATATAAAAGATTTATAAAATTGATATTTATAAATTAAAAATACTGGAATTATAAAACGAGTTTTTATAAGTAATAAAGTGAAATAAAAATGGATTTCATAAGTAAATTGAAATTTATAAAATTTATGAAATATGAAGACATAAAATAGATAGATTTTTGTAAAATATAAGATTTATAAGTAATCATATTATAAATCGGATTTGGCATTTAAAATGAGATATAAAAAGGATTTTTATAAATAGAAGTTTAAAAAAAATATAAATGGAGTTTATAAACGTTGTTTATAAATCCGAAATCAATTGAATTTGATAAGTTGGATATAGGAATATATGAAAGGAATTATATTCACGATTTTGGACAGTGAATATATTATTAAATGAAATGGATATGTTTTGGGGAAGGAACATTATGAAATGAAGTTAATGATTTTAAAGACATTTTAAAATGCATTAAGTATCGAATACATAGATTTCAACATTCATTGTTGAAATAGACGTTTTCGAGAAATAGAAGGAAATGGTGGACTATAACACTGTTGTTATAGTAAATGGTTTCCGAAAGGAAATGTTTTGTATAGTATTGGGATTTATATATATCTATTTAAACTTTGAATCCCTATACTGGTGATTTTGGGTCGTCGTAACGATGTTTTACGTAACATTCGTTTTGGCCCAAACAAATGTGTTTAAGAGAATGATTTCTTAAAGAAGGAAATATATACTTAATTTTCGATTTAAGTATATTGAATATTTTCTAAGTATTGAAAATAAATGGATTTGTGATGTACTTATTATTAAATAAGTATGGAAATGTTTTTCCAATGTGAAACGAAATGTTTTGAGGATTTATCTTTTTGAAGATAAATTGAAATGAATAATTGAAATCGTATATGCATGGATATTTTGGAATGTAAATTCACTATGGAATTTATAAATGAAAAGGGGAATTTGTTTAAAAATAAGCGTTGATTTATTTTTGAAGTGTGGGAATTAATTTACGAATTTAGAACGTAAATATAAAGTAAATCGGTAAGGATTTATTTAATTGGTTTAAATGAACCATGTTGAAATGAAAGTATTTCGCATAAGGAAAATGATTGAAATTTGTTTTCAAAGGTGGTAAATGTGAAAAGTGATTTGAAAATTTATTTTCAAATGTTGAAGTGTGGAAAATTTTATATCTAGTAAAGTTATTTTGGAAAGTAAATAATTTGAGAAATTATTTGGAACTTGGTGATGTTGAGCACGCCTATTGATAGTTAAATAATCCGACTATCAATATTTACCTTTAAATAGGTATTTGTTGTGATTGTTTGAATTTGAATGCCACACTTATTTTTGAATAAGCACTCACTATTCGGGTTAGCCGGGAAAGGACCTTGGGGTCGTATAACCCATTCCGAGTATGTGATACGTCGTTATGGATTGCATTCGATGACCGGTGTTGAAGACCGAATATTTGTGAAAACGGAAGGATTACCGTCGAGTTACTCTACATCGGCTGATCTCCGATATAGAGGTTTTATCACCCTTAGTGACGGGAAGTCCGGTCGTGATTAGTGAATATCCGGATTTGCAAGGACTTCTTTGTAAGTGCCTTCGGTTCTGTTCGATCCCGGAACAGACTTGTATAGATTGTATGTCTGACATTACAAATTGAGATATAAAGCTGATTTCTTTCAAATATATTTCTGTTGGTGGCGGAGAATTTATTCTGTTAGCTTAACACCCTTCTCTGAGACGTACGAGCTCAGAGGTTATATAGTTGAAGGTTATTAGTGATATACTCCCAATTTGGTAGTGTGGCATGCTGAGTGTTGCTGTGAAATGATCATTGTGTTGATCATTTGTGATAGGATCATTTATGTGATCATTTATCTTGGTGATCATTTCTATGATCATTTGTTGACCCAAAGCACGGCTTTTGTATAAAGTGTGGCTTTGTGGACGAGACTTCGTCGGACCTCACACCCCGGAAATGGTCAAAACAGGAAGGATGCGGCAAGGTTATTAGGGGGTAGCGCCCCTTTAGTGTATGTCATTCCTTCTGGATAGAGGTGGTATCATGGTATGGAGCCCATATATTTAACCTATGTTGTTGCTGCATATTTTTTGGTTGTTGGAAATCGAGGATCCTCGGATAGATCGGT
Organism: Allium cepa; assembly: GCA_030765085.1. NCBI lineage: Eukaryota > Viridiplantae > Streptophyta > Magnoliopsida > Asparagales > Amaryllidaceae > Allium > Allium cepa. Next base: position 1,054,069,838 of record CM060941.1, read on the forward strand.
TACGATCGGGGGATGACATATTCGTGTCAGTAGTTACCCAGTTAGGGGTAACCCGGCCTTGTGTTGGCAGAGATCCAGTTTGGTTCTCGGGGACGTCCTTCCAGAGGCGTTCTCATGTGGCAATGGAAAGTTCCTTGGCCTGACCATTTGTTGGAAATCCAATTCCCAATACGAAACCCTGTACGGTTTTAGTTGTAGAACCTATCATTCACTTATGGTGGCGCCCCACTGTTTGGATGGTAGCTATAGTAGACATAGTTCGAAATGTCTATGTTGGCTAAGATTTATATTCTATTTTCGAAATGAATTTTGCCTACACTATGCACTAGTAATAATATCAAATGTTCTTTTTAATGCGTATCAAGCATCTTTGACTATCATAAGGAGAAATCTCCTCCGATTCTGCGTTTGCATTGTGTGTGTGTGCGGGAGGCCTTATGGTTGTCTCATTTTTAAAAAGCATTGCGAATTGACTTTAAAAGTATTCCTCTATTTTGTTTTCAAAGATAAATAAACTGTTTTGAGTTCTCACACCAGTCACATGACTGACTCGGAGTTTATTGTTTTCCTTCCTAAACTCTGGGTTCCCACCAATTTCCACACGGGCAGTCAAGAGTTAGGTTTATCAGGATATTCTGGAATTCAGGAGTTGCAGGAGGCAAGCTGGAGGGCATGGCGTATTACTAGTATATTGTATTTCTTTTCCGCTGTTGATGTTGTTGTACACTCTGATGATGTAATGAAATGTAATGTAATGTAATAACTGATATAGTTCTTTGTTTAAAGATTATTCATTTATTTATTATATGTTATTCCGCTGCGAATTGTGAGATTCTGATGTTGTTCTGTTATTTCTTCTGTTCTGTTCTATCTTTTTCTATCTTCTTCTACGTTTTCTTTTTCTAAAACCCTAACGGTATGGTTTTTCGGCTTTAGATTGCTCGGCAGTTGATACAGTGGACGTATTGATGTCGGTTTTCGTCAACGAAAAATCGCGTTCGTTACACTATCCTCTCTTGAATAGTATTTCACTTCCAATACTTCCACTTGATAGTCACTCGATGGATGTTGTGCCATGATTTAACTATAATCAAAGTGTAGCTTTCGTATTGAAGATCAATAGTACTCTCAAGTCAAGAGAATTGTCTAAATCATTCACATCGATATTTTCTATTTCATCTTAGTTATATTAACCAACAGAAAACTATTGAATGAGTCATTCCATAGTTATGAAATAATTATCGGTTTCCAACCCCTAGGTTCCCCCAGTAATTATGAGTAATACGTTGCCCAACTTTTGGAGAGCGTTACATACTCTTGTCTCAACAGATACATCGATATCCAATATCGATGCATCTTGACTAGGAACATTTAAAATGCTATATTTATCTTATCTTCGTTGTGATAAATTACTCATGGTTACAAAACATTGTAACTACTATCGCAAAACTTGCCATTTATGGATTTTCGATTAAATATACTTTTAATTAATTAAATTAATTAATTAATTAATATAACACATTATATCAAGTATATAATGGAAAGAAAAGACATTTTATTTTGAATAGGATTATTTATCGAGTTAGATATATATAACAAATCACATAACTGCTCCCAGGGCATACCCTTAACTCTATCACTAGGTTCCTACCAATATTCCTTAAATTTGACGGGGATAACCTATCGCTACACTACGAGCATTTGTAGTTATTTTATTCATAGCCTAAAACCTTTACCCCATCTTATCGAAGAAGTGATCCCTATGTACTCCATATTAAAAACTTGGTTTGGTTTCACCTTTCTTTACAGAACTAAAACTTCATAATCATGAAGTACCTAATCCAAAATCTTTATTTAAAAATATAAACTTAGAAACTTTTTTTTAAAAAAAATCTTGTATAATTTTAAACATTGTAAACTATATTAGATGAGGATAACTTCCATCCTATTATTTTCTTATTTTCATGCTATCTCCGCTTCAATATTTAATGGAGATTTTAATAGATATAAGAGAGGCATCTAAAAGGTACAAGCAATTGCTGCATCTATCTAAGCATCTACCAAAAGTATATGCACAAATTCTACATATCCATGGAATTTATCAATTCTTCCTATCCTATTCCTATTTTTTCTCTCTTATATTATTTGTAAATAGATTATTAATCATGTGTATATGTGTGTATATATATATACATATATATTCCTAAGGCTATTTCTATCTAAATTGTCGGGCGTTCTTACCCTCTATTCTCTATACCTCATTTGAATCAAGTACCGTTTCCATGTATCCACACCTAAAAAATGAATTTTAAAATGGAAATTCCAAATTTACAAAATCATCCATTTATCAAAAATCTTTAATTCCAAAACCTTTTGAATCAATCAATTTTAAACTAAGAATTTCAAAAATGATAACCCCTTTTTAGCAAAAGCCTTTAAATTAGAAACTTTTAACTCAACTAAATTTTAAATAATGAATTTGCAAATTTATTGCTTTTTCAAGATGAAAAATTCCTACTAAATTATAAAACACATTCAAAACATTTCAAGAAATTTTTAAAAATATTTTTGTCAAATTCTTTCACATGGAGTTGGACTTAGAAATGGACTTTAATTACCATTCCTTTTGGACTTTACTTTTCCATTCATCCTTAACTCATCTCCATCCATAAATGCAGCTTATCTTCTTATGGTGATTAGTGCACACCTTCTTACGGGAACTTTCTCTACTCCTTATTTATATCTTACTCCACTCCTATCATTCCTTACTTCAGGATACTTGCAACATATATGTTCTTATCTCACATTAATCCGTGTGAGATGTAAGTCTTCAATTGGCAATCCATAACAATCCTTAATCATAAGGTGGTGTAAGCCCAACAAAGAAGTCAAATATCATCTCGTCTCCATATGTCATGCTTATGCTCTTCTTGGTCCACTCCTTACAATATAACCTCCACCATGTGAGGTAATTGCAGTAGGAGTATAAATTTAACTCTATTTATTTTTCTAACTTATAGTCGCCTCGCCCGTCCTTTTGGAATATGGTTGCAACTACTTCTATAGTTGGGGTTTATAGGGTTTGGCATATAATTTATATATAATTATAGGTAAAAATATGAATATGTATCCTAATTCCTATGATTATTAACCCTCGCCCTAATGGGCCTGAATTTTAATTAAATCGAAACCCAAGTCCATTAGGGCATGGATCGTTGATTTTGGTAACATGTAATAAACACAAGTATATCAAAGTACGATAAATATAAACTTATAGTGGAAATGAAAATATAATATAACGTACCTATTGACTAAGGCTACTACCTTGGAATATTATTCCTTGGATATTCAATTTCCTAGTTAACGTCGAGCATGAAAAAGAAGACTTCATCGTCTACCATTCTCGTCTTGTTCCAGTATTCAATCCTTTTAAATCTAACTAGTAGGTTGTTATGAGGAGGGGGAGTTAAAAAAATGTTTTGGTGATTGGAAAGTTGTATACTTCATCCATAATATAAATCTATGTCGATTGATTCCATTTAAGTATTATGCTTATATTTTACGACTAGTTTGTTAATCCTATGTGCACATACGATATGCTTAACTTAACATTCTCTAAGGTATCATGATATATACTAGCATAAACACATGTATGTGCGTCTAACAGGTAAAGATATTTACATTTTATTTAATATTAAAATATAAATGAATGGATGTATGTTGTAAATTTAAATGTTTTGATATTCGCACGACTTTTATTTCAAGTTGTTTTGTTAGTAGTGTTAGTGACACATTGGTAGTAAAATTCTATTGATTGGTAGCTGGGAAGAAGAGGCGGTGGAGGTTGCAAATCAGTGGTGAGATTCTATTAATGGATTGCGTATTTTCGAAATTTCAAAAAGACATCATTGAAATCATATTCATTGAATTCTCTTTATTAATAGTATATGTGTATGTGTGTGCGTGTGTATAAATCTATCTAACTAAAACTCTAACAACATAATACTTCTTAAATAGGGAGAAGGCATAGCCATCAGCCATTTACTACCTCAAATCCCCAAAGCTAGCCCTTCGCAACGTCAATGCTGATTAATCAGTTCTAGCTATAGAGACCAGTGATCCCTATATCTGGCTCTGTAATATAATATATAATTTTATTTCCATAATACTAATCCAACTCAAAGACTCATCTAAGACTTAAGTAGCCCACCTCTACTTAACTAATTTTTCTCCGAACCATCTACCTTAAGTTTTATGCATCTACCATACAGATTCTATCCTAGCAGGAAGCAATATTTGTCAAGGCATAACCCGAATCTTTGCTATCGCTCGCTCGAGGTCGTCGGGTGTCAAAGCGTATATGCTAAACCTACTACTAAATAGTGGTACCCAAAACTGACATAGCCCATCACCCTCCAAAGCTGACAACCCGTTTAGACTAACCTAAGTAAGTCAAGAAAAACACCCCTTTCGGTTACTTACTGCCTCATATTAGATATGAAGCAGACACCATTTTCCAAAAGGTACTGCACCATTTAATACTTCAGATTTGAGGCAAACCCTCAATATATTTTCCTCTTCCTATCGCAACACATATCCCTTCCCCACGGGTCCTATGATTGGAGACGTCGCACATCGTATTAAATGTACACAACTGTTGTTAGCCTCTAAGTGAAGGACATACTTTTATTGTGTAACACTATTGACCTCGCATTCCAACCTACTAAACCAAGCCAACCACCAAAGCCTAAGCATTGGGCTAGGCCGGTTAATTCATGTTTGTCCCGAACGTATGATTTAAGCTATATAATTTCCTACCAAGAAAATTATATTGCTTTCTATGTATAATTAATAGTATTAATAGTTACTTATTCGCTATGTTATTAATCGTAATTTATACGCTTAGGCTTTGGTTTCCTTATTATGCTAATAATTATCTATTACTTGTAATAATTTGTCATTAATGTAAAAATTGGACAATCTGTAATCAATCCTCATTTAATTCCTTAATCTATTTACCAGTTTTAGAAACCACCTATTAAGCCTATTCAATTCCTCCATAAATGCCATATTAATTTCCCTACTCAGTCCTCATTTAATTCCCTTTTTCACTTTCAATTAATTACAAATTTGCTGCCCATTAAATTTGTAATTAATATCCATAAATCCTAGTCTGTTAATTATTACGTTGATGTATATAGTCGTAAATTACACTGTTATATTTTTTATTTTAAACGTAACCGCAGTTATATGTGTTTATATATACATACTTATATTTATTTCTAATTATTAATTTCTAAACTAGAACATTTATTTCAATATTTTAATTTATCAGAGCTACCCTTCTAAAATGGATTTCCGTTATAATTTTCCATAAATTAACCAAAATTGAGATCTTTGCTTCGTTTGAAATTACAAGGAATTATTTCTTTTCTTATTGGGTCTATGAAGTCTAAATTCATTTAGATCTTTTCTAAATAAATTCTATATAAAATCATAATTGTTCAGATAGTGATATGTAAAGTGTACATATGTATTTAATACACATATACGTGTACATAGATGTGCAATATATAATATATACATACTTTAACATGCCCGTATCTAAGTGCTGTGATTTACATCGCAACGAACACATTAGCCCTTTTATATACATGTTTGCTGTTAAATATTATTTTATTAAATTGATATGTATAATAAATTATACTAACATATATATCTTTAATATATATACATATAAATAATTTTACATGCATAAACATATACTAACTTAATGATGTATAAATATATTTCAAACATAAAACTAATTCATACTACAAAATTTAAAATAGCTAAAGAAATATTTAAAATTTGAAATTATTTCTAAATTCAAAATTATTTTATTTGAATTCTAAATTTAATTAATATTTAAATATTTAAAATATAAATATATGTATGTATTTATATACGTATTAAAAGTAAATTTTTTTCGAAAAACATATAACACACACACATATAAATATATATAATTTCATGAAATATTAATACATGAATATAAATTATTTTTATTTTAAATAAAAGATAAAAATCAATTTTCAATTTTTTTCTTTTGACCTAATATGTTTTAATTTCATATGGTTTTTATTTTATTTTTATTTCAATTTCCATACGAAAATTGTATAAATATAAAAAATATCGAAAATTGCTATATTATATTAAAACATATTATTACGTGTGTGTATATATATGCATACACACACACATATGTGTATATATATATGTTTGCATATTATAATTAAGATTCAAGATACATATAAATGTATTTATATATAAATATGTAAATACATCCCCCTTTCTCCTATTTATGTTAGTATAGCGAGAAGGAAAAAGTGGAGATCAAAATCTCCTATTTTTTTCTTCCTTTTAGCTAATTCAAAATCACATTTTTACTCAAAATACTTTCCCCTTTCTACCATATGGCCAACTAAAATAGGGCTAAATGGACCTCTTAAAGTTTCCAAACCCAATTAGTACTAATATGGTTTAAATCCAATTTAAACCTTTACCAATACCGTATATCGATACGTACATATATAGCTTTTATATACACATTTTATTAAATACTAATTCAAAGAAATCAAATAAAATTCAATAATTAATATTTTATAAATATTAATTAAAATTTAGTTTACTTTATAATAATTATAATTTAACTAAATCATGTGGTATTTCAGAGTATTCAATATTTCAGTTGTGCAACTGATAGGTGTAAATTTAGTCAGCGATTAATATCAAACATTTTGAATATTAATGTTCATATATCATCTTCGCTAGTGGTGTGCCAGTTTTGTCGAATCGATCACTTATACAATTTTGGTAAAATATAATTTCACTATTTTAAGGTATTCCCTGTAGTGATTATTATTTACACCAATTCTTTTCATCAAACCAATATCACATTAGGGCTTACGGAATTTGATATGGCTCAAAATTCCAATATCATCTACATTGAGCTTGTATAATTCAAACATGAAGTTTTTGGTTCAATAACAACAATTATTGTTAACCGAACTGTTGTGGTCAAGGACTTTGACATCGAATTGACTACAATTAGCCATGGTACTAACCTCGTATAACCGAAGAGAATAATTCTCTATTGACTAGTGTTTCACTTCCAACACTTTAAGTTAGACCCAACTATTGTTGTTCGATGGACATCTTCCCACAATTTAACTATAATCAAGTTGGAGTGTCCATGTTGAAGTTCAACAATATTCTCAAGTCGACAGTTGTGTAATATTTTTGCTTCGATATTCTCTGTTTGACCTTAATTATATTAACTAATATAAAACCATTGAGTGAGTCATTTTTATAAACAAGTAAAACCCAAATGAGTTCAAGTCCTCTCATGTCTGCCCCCGTAGTCCTCTCCTATAACCCTATCGTCAACTCAGTAGTACCATCCCTTACCTCCTCTGACACCACTGTCGTACCACCCCATTCCACTGCCGTAGTGTCTGTCCTTACCACAAGCTCCTCTTCACCGTCGCCCACGTCTCTCTCTTCTGGCCCTACAACCACCTCTGTCCACAATCCGCCATGCCTTCTTCCCACTGTACTTCACGACCTCCCAAATATTCCCCCGGATGTTACCCCAGACACATTACCTTCACATCATCCTAATAAATCACCATCTTCCCAAACTGACCTACCTCCTCCTTCATTTCAGGGTGAACGGGAATGGACTTCACTTTTTAAGCACAAACCAAAAAATGCTGGGAAGTACATCCCTGTTGACTTGAAACCAGAGTATGAAGATGATGTTTTAGTACCAACGCAAGCAGTTCTTGAAGCTGGAGCAGTGATTTGGAATGAAACACCGGTTGGTTTTTTCTTAGACAAGCCTTTGTCATATACTGCAGTAATTATAAAACTCAAGAAGATTTGGAAGTTAAAAGGCTATGTTACAGTCAAGTCAGATGGAAGCATCTTCTTATTTAACTTCACGTGTTCGGAAGATAGAGTTAAAATTCTGCAAAGTGATCATGTTATTATGAATAATAAGTTGTTCATAGTTAAACCTTATGATGCAGCTATAAGTAATGTACCAGGCTCAATCTCTGCTGTCCCGGTTTGGGTTCAGTTGTACAACCTCCCAATATTTGCTTGGTCGCCACTTGGGATTAACTGGCTTAGTAGTCACCTGGGGAAGATGTTGTGTATAGATGAAATGACGGAGAAGCAAGAACGACTGAGCTATGCGAAGTGCTTAATTGAAGTCAAACTAGACAAGGATCTTCCAGACGAGTTTATGGTTAAATTGGTAGAAGTGGGGTATCACAAAATCTACGTTCAATACCAGTGGAAGCCGGATGTATGTGTAATATGCAAAAAATTTGGACATAAAATAGAAAGTTGTTATAGTAAGGAAAAGAGTCAAAGTGACAAAGATAAGGAAACAAGAAAAAATGCCAGTAAAGAAAAAACGGTTGTGACAGCAGTGTTACACTGTGAAAATAGAAATGTTAGACCAGTTCTGCAACGAAACAGCAGAGCTTGGCAAAGTGTGAGCTATAAGAAGGCAGAGACAGTAGATAAGGAATATATTATGGTTCAGAATAAAACAGGCAATGAGGAAAGCAAGATTGTGGAAGAGCGGAAAAGTGATGACCATGAAAATGGTCTATGTGGTGATAAAGTAGATAATAATGAAGAAATAAATGAAGGAGTAACTGCCAACAATCACATTGCAATAAATAAAATGGTTAAGGATATAATTCCTGAAAAACTGGAGATATATGAAGATAATGACTCAGTAGGAAATTTTTTAATATTCAACAAATTTGATGCTCTCCTAAACCTGGAAGAAGAAGAAAACATAAATGATATGTTAGATGAAAGTATGAAAGATGAAATGCAAGGTCGAGCAGCAATCGAAAACTTTGAAGCAGAGGTACAAAATGAAGTTGAGGACCATATTATTCAAGAAGAAGACAGGAGAAAAGATACAAATCGAAGGAAATATGTGGTAGAACAAACAGTGAACGAGAATCAACATCCTGTAGCTAGCGTTGTTGGATGCAATAAAGTTGAATCAAACAGTGATAGTAAAAAAGGAGATGAAACTGGCTCATTTGGTAGAACAGATAGACAAAATAGCAACAAAAATTCCAAGCAAAAGAATAATGAAAAAAAGAAAGAAAACACGCACAATGAAAATGACACATGCACAACGTATCAGTCCAAACTTCAACCTACAAATTCCACGCCCCCAGGAAATGTCTCCGCGACCATGATTTCCCCTCTACACACATACTCCAAAATCAAACCTCCTTCAGCATTCAAAGCCCCTCCACCGATGACTGCATTATCCTCTTCGACAACTATGCAACCCACCCCTATAGAAACTACTCAGACCTCCTCCCCCTCGCCTGAGGAAACAAAAAATCATGAAGTTACTCCACTTTCAGCTACAATTTCTAACTACCTGTCCTCAAATCAGGCAGTAACTAGGAGAATGAAGATAGAACTTCTCAATGCACGTGTTATCCAATGATGTCTCGCATTGAAGCATGGAACTTACATGGTGGAAACCATGTTATCAAGCAAGAACAGTGTATACAACTTATCAAAACACATCAACTGTCAATCTTAGCAATTCTTGAAACAAAGTTAAACCAGTCCAAGACTAATAAGGCAGCTGCATACATTAATCCCAACTGGAGAATCATCCACAATTTGAATGAAGCACCGTATGGTAGAATTATGATTCTTTTTGATCCCAGTAGAAATCAACTAACCCCCATCCTATCCACTTCCCAGCTAATACACTGTCATGCAATTGATCTATCAGACAAATCAACTTTCTATGATACTTTCGTATACGCATTCAACTCAGCAGAATCTAGAACTACGTTACTTACGACCATTCCATCTCTCAGACAGTCCACCCACCCATGGATTATACTTGAGGACTTCAATTGTAGTTTCTCTCTTTCTGATAGAGTAGGTGGTAATCCTCTCTCTCTTAGTGAAATTAAACCACTTACTGATACTCTTAACGATGCGGAACTGGTTATGGTCAAATCTGTTGGTATGCGGTACTCGTGGAACAATAAGAGGTGACATGGATGCAGAATTTTTTCTAGGATAGATCACACTTTTTCGAATCAATCTGCCCTAACCAAATGGCCTCTTCTCTTAAACCACCTTCCTCCCCCTCTCCTTTCTGACCACTCACCACAAATTATTCACCTGCGTGGAGCGGACAAGAGAGGAAAATCAAATTTTAAATATTTTAATACTTGGGTCTCTGAACCTAACTTTAAATCTACTGTGTTAACAGCATGGAACAAGCCTAAATTTGGTAATCATTTGTTTGTTTTGCAGGAAAAATTAAAGAGATGAAGGTGGTCTTGAAACAATGGGCATTCCAAAGATATGGTAATGGTGAGAAAATGAGCTCATTGATTAAAGAAAAACTTATTGAGGTCCAAACAACAATGATGTCTAATGTGAATAATGAAAATCATGCTGCAAATGAAAGTTCCTTCTCTCAGCAACACTATGAAGCTTTAGCTAAAGAGAATGAGATGATTAGATAGAAGTCGAGAATAAAGTGGCGGGAAAAGGGAGATAGAAACAGTGCCTACTTCCATGCAAATTTCAAGAATAATCAGAGAAGGGAAAACATTGCTACTATCTATGACATGAATGGTGCTCTTCACTCTAACCCTGATGAGGTCCAAGATGCTTTTGTTAAACATTTCTCTGCCCTGTATAGCAACAAGAACAACTTCATTCCTAATATTGATCAAATCCCTGACGACATCCTGCCTAGACTTATTCCAGATGATTATACCTTCCTTTGCAATGAAGTAACCCTTAAAGAGATTAAACAAGCTATGTTCTCTCTTAACACTAATTCGTGCGGAGGCCCGGATGGGTTGAATGCACACTTTTATACTTCATGTTGGTCAATTGTTTCAGCTGATGTTAGTAATGCCATACTTCTTTTCTTCAGAAAATGTAAAATTTTCAGATCATTTAATTATACGAATATAGCTCTTATACCCAAACTCAAAAACGCTCATTGTGTTATGAATTTCGCCCTATCTCCTGCTGTAATACTATATATAAATGCATCTCTAAAGTGATTGCTACAAGGCTTAAGCATGTCCTACCAAAAATTGTCTCCAAAAACCAAGCTGCCTTTTTACCTGGAAGGAATATTCTGGATCATGTCCTTCTCTCGCATGAACTTATTAAGGGATATAAACGTAAGAATACTCCTCCGAAAGCGATGATGAAACTTGATACTATGAAAGCTTTTGACATGTTGCAATGGGATAGCATTGTTCGAATAATGGGGTACATGAACTTCCTACCGCATTTTATATCTTGGATATATGAATGCATCTCCACACCGACATATTCAGTTAATGTCAACGGAAAGACTGAAGGCTTTTTCACTAGTAAGCAAGGGATTAGGCAAGGAGATCCGCTATCTGCTTATGTTTTCATAATGGTCATGGAGCTTCTTACGAAGCTGTTTGATAAACAGATAAACCAAGGTAGATTTAAGCTTCATCCTGCATGCAAACAACCTCAGATCATTGCACTTATGTTTGCGGATGATTTAATTGTTTTCTGTTCTCCTGATTTTGATACTGTTACGAACATAATGCACACACTTGATCAATTCTATACTATGACGGGGCTAAAAGTTAATATCAACAAATCTGAAATTATTAGTGCTGGTCTTAATACTGAACAGTGCAATCGAATTTCTCACATCACTGGCTTGTCTCATAATACTAATACAGTTTCTTACTTGGGACTTCCTCTAGCAACGTCAAAAATCTCTTCTACTCAATGTCTTCCTCTTATGAGAAGATAACCGCGAGGCTTAATTGTTGGACCACCAAGTCTCTTAGTCAAGCAGGTAGATTGACCCTGATTAAGTCGGTTATCTTTTCAATGCAAGTGTACTGGGCAAGAATATTCATTCTCCCCTTTAAATTGATAAATATGATCAGAAGTTCTATTATGAAATTCCCGTGGAAAGGAAAAACAACTGGCAGATATTTAGCTCCCATAAAATTTGGAAGAGTAGAGAGGCCAATGAGCAAAGGAGGCCTTAGTATACTAAACTTAAAACAATGGAACAAAGTTGCCTTCGCAAAACATATCGACACCTACTATAATTGTTTCGAAAGCCATTGGGCAATGTGGTCTGACAAAAACGTGATAAAGGGAAGGAGTTTGTGGAACATGGCCAAGCCTCAAAAATTGAGCTGGACCTGGCAGAGCATTTTTAAGATTAAAGAGCTGTTTCTTCCACTTATACAAATGAATACGAATCCTACAAATTGCGTGAGTTTCTGGGATGATCCATGGTTAGACAAGGGGTTCATCCTCGTCGACACCTATCGTACAATGATATACAACAAACTGGGCTTCATTTGGGTACTATGGTCAGAGATGTTATCTACAATCCTCAAACTACACGTAATTCTTCTTCCAATTATAGGATCCAAAATATTTGGAACAAAATAGGCATGTTTACTGCAATGTCCTCCACTTCTGGACATATAGCATGGGGTAACAAAAAGGCTTTGTTCAAGACAGGAGATGCATATGAATTTATCATGCAGAATGGTACTTTCCCAACATGGAGATGGTGGAAGCGAACCTGGAGCATTGATAGTAGAATGCGAGAAAATTTCACGCTTTGGAAAGTTCTTAACCGTGCGATAATGACCAAAGCTAAACTTGAATGCATGGGTATGAATGTTAATATCCTCTGTTCATACTGTTGTGAGCAACCTGAGATAGTACAACACTTATTCTTTGAGTGCCCATTTATTAAGCGAATCTGGATTTGCATCATGGCTAGGCTTCAACGTACTAATGTCTTTGATGACAATCAGGTGGAGTGGGAAAGGATCTATACGAAAACGGGATTTAAAAATGAACGAAAGCGGGTTTTTAACACTGTGCTGAAGAGCTTCATCAGCTCGGTTTGGAGAGAGCGAAATACTAGATTGTTTGATGCCAGTAACGCTAAAACTGACGATGTGCATAAGCAGTGGATTATGCAGGAAATCAAAAATGATATTAGTCTTCTCTCTTTCTCTTTCGACCTAGGGATCTATGCCTCATTTCAAATATAATAACTGTGTTGTCTTTTCATTTTCTGTTATTTTGTTTCCCTTGTGCTTGTTGTGCCTTGTATCCCCTTGTGTTCTTAGAGTAATGCTCTTCGTAGTCTGTGTAATGTTCTGATTGGTGCAGCAATAAAATGGTCGGGGACCATCTAACCCCGTCGGCCTTGCCAAAAAAACTATTGAGTGAGTCATTCCATAGTTATCCAATAACTATCAGTACATAATCCGTTGGTACCCCCCATCAACCATGAGCACTACATTGCCCAACATTTAAAGAGTGTTACGTACTCTAATCTCGACGGATGTATTAATATCAAGTCTCGAAATATCTTGCCTAGGAATATTTAAAACAATATGTTTATTTTCATTGTGATAAATTTATCATGATTACAACACATTGTAATTACTATTAGAAAAATGTGTTATTTATGGGTTTTCTATTAATATACTTAAATTAAATAAATAATTAATATAACACATTATATCAAGTATATAATCGAAAGAAAAACACCTTTTATTTTTAACAAGATTTTATTATAAAGTTAATAATTTACAGTAAATTATAGAGCTGCCTCTGGGCATATTCCTAACTTTATCAATATCATATTATTAATGAATATATACTTAATCTTGTTAAGAAAGATATGGAGCCTTCTATAGCTATTTGTTTACAGTAAGGTTTCAAATTTCATGTTCATGCTTCTCGTAAATTCAAGCTTTTGGATTTTATTATTATTTAAACTATTCAGCTAGTCATTCTTGTGGAACTTGAATTATAGATGTTAACCATCCACTTGTTTCTAGCAAATTATTTTAGAAGTTTGTTATTTATTTTATTCAATCGAATCCTTTAATGAAAATGACATATATTGTTCGTTTATTTTAGACCGAGTACAATATGGTTTTTAAATTACAACTTTGCATATATGGGAAAGAGGTTAGCAGTTGAAGACATACATAGCAATTATTTGATTTTGTTTCATCATTTAAAATGTTTTTTTGAAACTGTGGTTGTTCATAATCCTGGTAGTACTGTTGATTTTCAAGGTGATCTTGTTAGTCATGAATTCGAGAGGGTTTTTGTTAGGTACGAAGCATGCAAGTATGGATTTGGTCATTGTCGTCCTTTGATTTTTCTTAATGAGATTTTTATGAGAGGTAGATAATAAGATTGTTTTATGTCTGCTACTACTAAGAACGGTAACTAAGAAATGATAAAGTTATGAAACTATTAATGTAATCATTCAATATTCCATTTTGTTGAATATTTACTTGTCAACTATTTACCCTATTTAGCTAGCAAATATTTGATAGAGTTATGCTGTTGTAGTTTTTTATTCTATCTGGTTTATTTTGTTATTTTGTTTAAAGTTTTGATTATTTGTTAAATTAGTATTATATTTATTATTTTATTTAGCTGGAATCCTTTTCTGGGTATGTTTTAACTTCTTTGTTATATTCGAAAATTTTAGCTTGTCAAATATTTGCCTTATTTTTATAGAAAATATTCAACACATTAGTGTTACTGTAATTTATATATATTGTCTATCAATTTTTATTTTATGGATATGGCATATGTATTTTTTTAGTTTTACTTTATTTCCCACTAGTTGTTGGTATTATTTCAGTGAAGATGAATCTAATTAGTATCGGTTTTTAATAAAGCTTGAGGAAATGTTATGTGATGATGATCATGATTTCATCTTTCTATATGATCGACATCCAGGTGTTTTGCTTGCTATTCCTTAAGTTTTCCTAGGTTTAGCTCATGGTTCTTATTACCATCATTTAAAGGATAATTTAAAGAGTTTTCAACAAATACGTGTCCTTAAGGCAAAACAAAATGGATTATTTCTTTATTCTTTCGAGTTACTAATGCTACTACAGTAGATGTGCTTATCAAGCTATGTTTGATTTTAGGAGTGCTGGTGAGGTTGAAGTAAGTGTTTTTTTTGCATGGTTTGCCTTTTGAAAAGTTTTCTAATGTTTTTTATTGGAAATCAACATGGGGAAATGAGTTCTAATTGTGCATAGAGTTTTAATCATTGGATCTTAGAGGAAAGTATTTACTTGTCTCTGCATATATAGATAGAATTCATTTGAATCTCATGAAACTTATGCCGGACAGTGGTGAACTAGGTAAAACTTTATATAATCATTTGTGCCCTATTATGAAATATCATTTAAGGGATTTATACCCTGAATGTATTTATGGAAAATTACTAGACCCACTGTTGATATTTATCAGTTTCAATTAAATCAATCCTATCATGTAGATTAGAGTATTAAACAGTGTACTTGCAACTTATGGCACATTGAGGGATTTTCATTGCTAATGCTATTAGAAACATTCTTTCTTTTGATTTGGATATTTATTCTTATATGGAAGACTATTTCAAAGTATACTTCTTTCGAGCATCTTATTCTCACCCGTTTCATCCAATGTTTAAAATGAATGATGTTTTACCTGAAGATGTTAAAGTACATTCACTTAAGAGACAATATGGTGCAGGAAGACCTCCTTCTTCAGAAAGGGTTAAGTCAACTAGTGAAGTGAATATGTATAAACAATGCAGTTTATGTAAGAAATTAGGTCATAAAAAAGAACTTGTTTGCTAAGAAATCAAGTGTAGTTTGTGTACCTTAAATGCTTTATATTTTGAAGATAGTTGATGTAATTTCATGTTCTTTTAATTGAACTAAATGTTGCGGTTTTGGTTTTGTTATTTTATTTATTTGTTCTTGTTAAATGTGACTTGATACCATAAATTTGTTTGATTGTAAAATATTAGATTGGTAATTACTTGCCAAGTAAATATTTGGTTGACAAATAATCAATAGGTTGTGTTTGCTTGTTATATATTTTTCAGGCTTATAATTGTTTTATAATGATAATCTATTTTATTATTTAGGTGTTGCTTTCAATGATAAGCTCAATTAATCATTATTCTAACTTAGTTATAGATTGGTTTCCATATGTACTCGATTAGGTTGTGTATTCGATTAGATTTTGCATCCATACGACACGATCAGGTTATGCATTCAGTTACCTTTTACATTTGGTGGTAATCTCAGTTAACTGTAACAACCCAGAAAACTAAGCTATACTAATTAATTAACGAATAAATGAAATAATAAAATAATTTTATGATATTATCAAAATTGAGCCAAAGGAGTTGCACCATTGTGTCCGTGGTAATTTTGTGGTCAATTTCCATATGTAGAACATCAGAAACCAAGCTAATTGAGCAAGCTATGAGATAAACAAGAAAACAAAAAGAGAAAAAATATATTGGCTAGGTGACCTAACCTCACCCTGGGTCGATCGGCCGGTCGACCAAGGTATAGGGACGCTTGACCTAGCGGTTGAACCACCTTAGAAATCAGACGAAGGAAAATTCCTTCGTCTAGTAACGTTTGTTAGCCTATTTTCTATGTGTTTTGCATTGTTTAATTCAATTTGGTGCTTCCATTCTTGCATCCGTTGGCTCCTATTCAGCCTATGACATGGTTGCATCCTATTCAATCTTCAAATCCAACGATTCTAGATCCACTTCTACCCTTATAATTAGACCTCTAGACCTAACACCTTTTCTCATTCTAGGTTTTCTTTAATTGGTTTCACCTTATTAGGAAGGACCCTAAATGGAATAATTTTTCCAAAGGAGAAAATCGTTATAAATTAAATTATTTTATAACTCCATGTGGATCTGGGAAGACCAAAGGAAGAGCTTAGGACTGAAAGTGAGTGATTGTAGCTATTTAAATATTTCTTTAAGTAATTTAAAATAATATGGTTTTCAATAGTTGTAGTTTTACTATGATTTTTGGAATAGCGTTTTTAGTAGTTTATTTACAGTTTTTAAAATTATTTTCCGTCTATTTCCTTTCAGCTATTCTTTTCAGTAATTTTAGTTTATTTATGTTAATTAAATTTATTACTGTTAAGCATAGCTCCTTATTTATTTACAGTTTATTTATAGTACTTAAGTTTATTTACTGTTATTTATCTCTTATTTACATCTATTTTGACATTCTGGATTTTATGCAAGTGTCTATTCTCTTTATCCCCCTCTCTTCGTGTATGGATTAGAATAAATTAAACGCAAATATGGATTATATAAGTAAGAACATTGATAAGAAAAATAAGATGTAAATGATAAAGAATGCAATAAATAATGGAATCGACCTGTAATAAATAATGGAATTGGACTGAAATTACGCCTAATTATAATTAGAATTGGACTAATTAAAGATAATTGGCATAGTTATAACTTAAAATTATAACTAAATAAAGTAAAAGACGAAAGAAGCTTATTTTCATACTTAGACCTTGGATTAAGTAATAGCATGATTATAACCTAGGTTATAATAAGAAATATAACAGAATGAGGCTTATATTAAGACTTAGGATAAATTAATAAGCAAAGATAAATTGTAAAGGCTTATTTAAAATAATTTATCTAAGTTAATAAGCAAAGATGAAAGTAGTACCTGTACCAAATAGCATTACCTATTAGACACAATAGTGGTCCCATATTAGCTTGAAGTGAGATGAGGGCGCACTTATGCTAAGAATAGTAGTATTTGGTCAAATGGAAGACTAAATCACGGGGGATTTAGATAAGGGGCACGATTAGATATTGTTTGGAAGATGGGCCAGTACCAACAGCATTACCCCTATTTTCTATGGACATACGATGATCTCACGTTAGACTGAAGTAGGACGAGAGGCACACTTATGCTGGATATTGAGGTAATAAGAAGACCCAATAGGTGGAGCAAAAGGTTGCATGGGCATGGTGGCATTACGCATACGACTTCCATTCAGGTGCTCAGTAGTAGCTATGAGTTCCAAGCTCTTAGTGTGAGTGTCTTTGGTAGACACCATTGCCTTCCGTGCAGGGAGCTATATATGTCGTCCGGATCTACAGTATTTTCTCTATGCATCTTTCCTAGATACCATTGGCTGCTGTGTAGGGAGCTATATAGCGGCCGGTCTGTAGTAAGGTCTATGGAGTAGCAGGCCGATCAAAAAAGGTAAAATTAGGGTCACATTCTAACTATAGAATTATAGCCTAATTAAAGTAGAAATCAAGCACACGTGTGAGCAATCAAAGTTAATCTATCTTATAAATTGAGCATTATTTAATCGTACTTATTTTCAAATTATCTCTTTCCTATTTCCTTTATTATCCTTATTTATGCTAAAACTGTTGTAAAGTCTATTACTTTTATCTTGCTTGAAGACTCTAGTAATTACTTTCAATCACCAACTTTTAGTCTGACCCACTCCTCTATTTTTCCCTTTTCCCCCATAGGCAATCAAGGGAGAAGTCAGTAGATTGCTGTTGCTTGGCGGTTTCTTGTAGGATTTCTCTACTATGTATCTTTTTTATTTCATCTTTAGTTCTTTTTATGTACTGTTTTATTATAAAGGATATTATGTACTCTGATTTTGAGATTATGAATTTTTATTTCACAATACATGTTGGGTTTTGAGATACAGTGTTGTATTTGGTATTTGACTTATTAATAAAGAAATTATGAATCTTTGTTTTAATTAAGTTATTATTTTAGTTTCCGCTGCTTTTACCTATTTGTGTCTTGTGAATATTAATCTCTGTTAGTTTCAGTTATACCTACAATGCACCATGCCTTTTAATGTGTCTTTTTAGGTATATTAAGGGGTGTGGGTGTTTCACTTGGTATCAGAGCCTAAGGTTATTGGATTCTTAAAAATTTATTTTAGGAGTAAAGTATTTTCCAAAATAACTTGTTTTAATAGTGTTTTTTAGAAAAAAAATTAGAAATAGTTTATAAGTATAAAAGAGTTTTTATTAAAAAAATCCCCTCAAATTCCAGTTCAATCTTCTTTCGATTCTTTCGAGTCTAAGTTCCTTTTGTTTGCATAGTATGGCTGACTGGTTCCGTAGAGCTACGGTGCCAGAGGTGCAAGGGCAAGCACCCAATACAACATTAGTAGGTGGAAATCCCTTTAATCCACCTACACCAGCCGATTTTTATAAGCTATGCGAGGACTTCACTAGTATAGGGGGCGGAATGTTTTTTGGGACAAAGGATTTCATGAAGACACAAGCTAGGTTGGAAGATATGGAGTGAAAGTTTAGGCAGTTAGGTTTGGAGAACCGATAGAGTAGTCAACCTATATTTGGGCAGCTGGAAAAAGAGCTTAAGGAGGTTCCTACAAGATCTAAGAAGCGATGGTGGAAGGGCAAGAAGGATAAGTGGGAAAGGGAAGGAACTTAGAAGCAAATCAAGAAAAGTGGGAGATGTAACCGTTGTAGAATGACTGGTCATTATGCAAGAGACTGTAAGAAAGAGAAGGTGAAGAAGTGTTACAGCTATGAACAACCCGGTCATCTTAGTAAGTTTTTCCCTCAGAGGATGAGGTAGGGAGCGAGTGCACCTACACCACTGATTCAGGCTTTGGATGCAACATCTTCCATCAGCGGAACAGATCGAGGTTGGAAAATTTGGTCTCAATTTCTGATTTACCCATTCAGGTTTCTTTTCGATCCTAGAGCATCACACTCTTTTATCTCTAGTTCTTTGATAGATTGTATGCACTTAGACATCTCTTTAGTAGCAGACCCCATTGTTGTTTCAAACCCCTGGAAGGATCGGCACTCTTGTCTATGGTTTGTAGGGGTTTGAAAATTTATATCCTAGGTGTAGAATTTGACTATGACGCCTATATTTTGAGATTTTCGGTGGCGTGAGATGATTTTGGTAATGGATTCACTATCCACATATGGAGCTATATTAGATTGCGCGAGGAGAGTCGTTAGACTAGATACATGCATCAGTAGGACTCTCAAGATTCCTTGCGATCCTTAAGGGTTAGTTATGTTGAGCTTCCTTTATTCCCTCGATTCATCATCATAAGAGTTAGATTTGGTTCCTGTCGTCAGAGATTTTTCTAGACATCTTTGAGGAGGTTAGGGGACTACCCTCTAAGAGAGAGATTGACATCAGGATTAATTTTGGCTAGCCAGTAGCATTACCCGTAGGGCATATGGCACCAAGGGAAAGAAAGAGATTGAGCAAGCAGATCCATGAGCTTTGGAGAGAGGTTTCATAAGAAGAAACATACCGAAATAGGGAGTGCCATTCGTCTTTGCTACCAAAGTAGATGGTTCTCTTCGACTTTGCTTTGACTATAGAGAATTGAATAAACTCACGAAGAAGAATCATTATCCACTCTATAGGATGGACGATCTTTTAACCAGTTAATTGGCTCTTTAGTATTCTCTCAACATGATTTAGCCACTGGATTTCATCGGTCTAGGGTCGTTGATGATAACATTGATATGACTGCATTTAGGACACCAGATGGATTCTTTGAGTGGTTAGTCATGAATTTTGGGCTAACTAATGTCCTAGCCTATTCTATAGATTTGATGAGCCATGATTTTAGAGATGTCCTAATTAAGTTCGCGATGGTATTCGTGGAAAACATTTTGGTGTTTTCCAAGAAGAATGAAAGACCATGTTATTCATCTAAAGGAGGTTCTTTGTACGCTTCGTATTCGTCAGTTGAGAGCAGAGTTCTTGAAGTATCACTTTTGAAGTGCATTTATTGGGGCATAGAGAATGTCTACACATGATAGGGAATTAAGAGATGGTTTTGTACGTTTAGGATTGGGATTATGGAAATCTAAAGAGAGGTAGGCAAAGGTTAGAGATCTACAATGAAATTCAGTAGATAAGTAGAGAAGAAAGTCCATGTGTAGGTAGTTGCAGAAATTATAACTGTCTCAGATAAGTGGATTTGATGGTGATGCCTTAGAATAAATATGAGTATACAAAAGGAATAGGAGTACAAGCCTTTAGTTTAGGAAAGTACTCCGAGGGTAGTAAGTAGGAAGACCCACTTTATGCTAAGCCCAATAAAATGAAAATTTTGAGATTTAAAAAAAAAGTTGAAAAAAGTTGAAATTGTTGGAATTGAAAATTTTCATTGCTAACATTTTATTTCGGAAAATAAACTTGGGGTTTTTGAAGAATGTATGAAATTTAAGTTGGTTTTTATATAATGAAAAAAATTGGAATTCTTTTTGATGAATTATGGAGTGTATAAATTTATAACTCACTATTTTCGTGGTAAGTAAACAAAGATTTTAAACATAAAAACCTAGAGTGTATCAAGTATCAAAAACATAGATTACAACTTTTATTGTTGTAATAAATGTTTTCATGGAAAATAAGAGGAGCATAGGCTATAACACTATTGTTATAGTAAGTGACTCTCAAGAGAAATATTTTTACATAGGTATATGAGATTTATCGGTATTTATTTAATTGAATCCATACATTAGTATTTTTTTTTAGGTTGTAGTAATGGTGTTTTACGCACATCCATTTTAACCCAAATAAAAATGTATTTTAAAAGGTAATTTCTAAGTATAGAAACAAAATGGTTTATAAAATACACTTATTATTAATAAGTATGAGGAAGTGTTGTTGCAGTTATGGAAATATTAAAACAGTTTTGAAGATGAGTTTTTCTGAAAGGAAAATGTGTAAGTTAGACATTAGAAAATATTTGTCATGGAAGAATATAATTTAAACATATTTTAATCCATTGGAATGAAAATAATAATGGTATGATTTTCTATGAAGCTGATAAAAATGTTTTGTGCAAGTAACAAGAAATACATGAAAGAGATATATAAGGTATAAAAAACACCATATTTGTATAGCCTATTTCGAAATATATAAAATAAGTTCCTTGTAATTTCACATAAACATAAAATTCTCTTTTAAAAGGTTCATAGAAGATTTTAGTGTTAATAACTTCTCGTACGAGAAAGTAGTTCCTATACATTAAGGTATGAGACCGTTAGGTGCAATAAGAAGCTGTTTTGAAAACGTGTAAAGGATAATTTGAAGATATTTTAAAACAAAATGGTTTGGTGAAAAAGAAAATAAGTTTTTGGAATGAAAAACTTAATAAAAGTAAAATTTGAAAAAAATTCAAATTTTTATAGAAAACTATAAAAGTCTTTAAAAGAAAGAGAGATATAAGTTTTAGACTTAAAAAAAATTCCCTCTAGGTTTGGAAAATAATATTAAGCGACCTAGTATTTTTGAAATTAATAGAAACTGAAAACACTTTTAAAGAAAATGATTTTGGGATTTGATGTTTTAATTTTTTTTAGAAACCTTAGTTTTTAAAATAAGGTGATAAATACCAAAGCAAACTCTTAAATGCGGCGTAGATAAGAATCATTTCCTAGGAGTAACGGAAAAGGTGCAAGGAAATGGCACTAATTACTTTTGGAAGTAATAATGGAAGTTTTCATAAAGTGTATAGAACACTAGTAAGAACCCAGGAATGTTGATTCATGAAGAACAGTAAAATGAAATTAGTAGGATAATAAGACAAGCATGGTTGAGAATGTGTATTCTTGATTTTAGAAGAACTTGGAAAAAGTATCTTCCTTTAGTGGAATTCATATGGCAGTAGTTTTCAAGCTAGACTTTGGAATGGCACCTTTTGAAGCTCTTTTTGTAAGGCCATGTAAGACGTCCTCATGTTGGTTGGAGTCTACGGAAAGGTTGCTTCTTGGTTCCGACATGGTGCGAGAGATTTCGGAGAAGACTAATTTGATTAGTAGAGAATTCATATCTCATATCCATGTCTCTTTGATAATAGATTTTTGAATTTCCTTTTTTGATCTTTAGATTTGAATAGGTTCTTTCCTTTATTATCTTTTGGGAGGGTAGAACTTAGGATTTTACCTATGGATGATAGGATTTGATGTAAACATGTTAATAGAACATGTTATGAATGATGTATGCTAATGATTGCAAGTGTTTGCTAGTGGGTACTATGGACGCATGTCGGTACACTAGGCACTAATATTCTTTAGGGATCAGCCTAACTAGAACACTACAGCATATGCATATGCATATGGATGTGTGTGTATTTTTATTTTATTTCCATGGTTGCTTTAAATGGATGTTTATCATATCATTGTTGCATTTGGATGTTGTTTGAAGCACACATATAGAATTATCAGTATCATTAGGAAATTTTTGCATTCATTTGGATACATCGCACAAACGTGATTGTATAAAAGGAGGTCAACTGAATCAGTAGATCGCCTAATCTTTTGCATTAGTTAGGAACATTTACACTACATTAATTGTGTAAGTATCATAAATTGGATTAGAACTTTGTAAGGACAATGGATGAATGGTTGATGATTGAGTAGTGGTTGTAGACTTGGATGAAAATATTTAGTACATTCTTTTATCCTTAAAATATTTCGGGGACGAAATCCCTTAAGGAGGGGAGAATGCAACAATTCGAAAAATTAAACTATAATAATTAATTAATGAATAAACTAAATAATAAAATAACTTTGTGAAATGATCAGAATTGAGCCACGGAAGTTGCACCACTGTGTCTATGACAATTTTCTGGTCAATTTCCATATATAGAACATTAGAAACTGAGCTAATACGAGCAAGATATGAGACAAACAAGAAAATGGAAATATATATATATATATATATATATATATATATATAATTGAGAAAGTCTATTTAGATAAAAAATGTGGACATAACTGGTGACACAATGGATCTGCATCATTGGATTGCCCCCTAATTTCCACCTTCTATGTAAGGACAAAAATATCCAACGGCCGTGATCTTTTGTGTCCCCAATTTGTGTCTACTTTTGTGTCTAAATAGCCACCCCTTATATATATATATTGGCTAAGTCGACCACCAGGTCGGCCTTACCTCACCTTGGGTCGACCGGCCGGTCGACCCAAGGTATAGGGGCAGTTGGCCTGGCGGTCAACCTGCCTTAGAAATTGGACGAAGGAAAATTCCTTCATCCAATAACGTTTATTAGCCTATTTTCTATGTGTTTTTCATTATTTAACTCAATCTGGTCCTTCCGTTCTGGCATCCGATGGCTCCTATTCAGCCTATAACGTGGTTGCATCCTATTCAATCTTCAAATCTAAAGGTCCAAGATCTACTTCTACCCCTATAAATAGACCCCTAGACCTAACACTTTTTCTCATTCTATGTTTTCTCCAATTGGGTTCACCTTTCTATAAAGGACCCTAAATGGAATAATTTTTTCAAAGGAGAAAATCATTATAAATTAAATTATTTTACAACTCCATGTGGATCTGGGAAGACCAAAGGAAGAGCTTAGGATCGGAGGTGAGTGATTGTAATTTTTTTAAGATTTCTTTAAGTAATTTAAAGTAATAGGGTTTCCAATAATTGTAGTTTTACTACAATTTTTGGAATAGCCTTTTTAGTAGTTTATTTATAGTTTTTAGAATTATTTTCAGTCTATTTCCTCTACTATTCTTTTCAATTTTAGTTTATTTCTACTAATTATAATTTATTACTGTTAAGCATACTCTTTATTTATTTACATTTTATTTGCAATACTTAAGTTATTTACTGTTATTTATTTCTTATTTACATCTTTTTCAACGTTTTTGGATTTTATGCAAGCGTCTATTCTCTTTATCCCCCTCTCTACGCATATGGATTAGAATAATTTAAACGCGAATATGGATTATATAAGCAAGAATATTGAATGCAAAAAATAAGATGTAAAGTATAAAGGCTGCAATAAATAATAGAATTGGACTGTAATAAATAATGGAATTGGATTGAAATTACGCCTAATTATAATAAGAATGGACTAATTAAAGATAATTGGCATAGTTATAACTTAAAATTATAACTAAATAAAGTAAAAGACGATAGAAGCTTATTTTCATACTTAGACCTTGGATTAAGTAATAAGCATGATTATAACCTTGGATTAAGTAACAAGCATTATGATAAGAAATATAACAGAATGAGGCTTATTTTAAGACTTAGGATAAATTAATAAGCACAGATAGTAGAGATAAATTGTAAAGGCTTATTCAAAATAATTTATCTAAGTTAATAAGCAAAGATTAAAGTAGGACCTGTACCAAATAGCATTCCTTATTAGACAAAATGGTGGTCCCACATTAGCCTGAAGTGAGACGAGGGCACACTTATGCTAAGAATGGTAGTATTTGGTCAAATAGAAGTCCAAATCATGGGGGATTTGGATAAGGGGCATGACTAGATATTATTTGGAAGAAAGGCCAGTACCAACAACATTACCCCTATTTTCTATGGACAAACGGTGATCTCACGTTAGCCTGAAGTGGAATGAGGGGCACGCTTATGCTGGATGTTGAGGTAATAAGAAGACCCAATAGATGAAGCAAAAGGTAGCATGGGCATGGTGGCAGTTACACGTACGACTTCCATTTGGGTGCTCAGTAATAGCTATGAGTTTTAAGCACTTAGTATGAATGTCTTTCGTAGGCATCACTCCTTCTATGCACGGAGTTATATATGTCGTCCGGATCCACAGTAATTGCTCTATGCATCTTTCGTAGGTACCATCGGCTGCTGTGTAGGGATTTATATAGCGGTCGGTCTGTAGTAAGGTCTATGGAGTAGCAGGCTGATAAAAAAGAGTAGAATTATGGTCAGATTCTAACTATAGGATTGTGAATTTAGCCTAATTAAAGCAGAAATCAAGGACAAGCGTAAGTAATCAAAGTTAACCTATCTTATAAATTGAGAAATATTTAATCATACTTATTTTCAGTTTATCTCTTTTCTGTTTCCTTTATTATCCTTATTTATGCTAGAACTGTTGTAGAGTCTATTACTTTTATATTGCTTAAAGACTCTAGTAATTACTATCATTCACCAGACTTTTAGTGTGGCCCACTCCTCTATTTTCCCCTTTCCCCTCATAGGCAATAAAGGGAGAAGTTAGTAGATTGCTGTTGCTTGACAGTTTCTTGGAGGAGTTCTCTACTATGTATCTCTTTTATTTCAGCTTTAGTTCTTTTTGTGTACTGGCTTATTATGAGGGATATTATGTACTCTGATTTTGAGACTATGAATTTTATTTCATAAGACATGATATGTTTTGTGATATGGATGTTTTATTTGGTATTTGACTTATTTATGAAGAAACTATGAATCTTTGTTTTAATTAAGTTATTATTTTAGTTTCCACTGCTTTTACGTATTTGTGACTTGTGAATCTTAGTCTTTGTTAGTTTCAGTTATACCTACAATGCACCATGCCTTTTAATGTGTCCTTTTGGGTATATTAAGAGGTGTAGGGTGTTTCACTAACCATTTTTACAACTAGGTTACAGATTAGTTTAAAAACATGTTCAATTAGTTTGCGCGTTTGTTGTCTTTTGCGTCCATACGTACTCGATTAAGTTACGCATCTATTTAGCTTTTGCGTTCGTTGGTTAGCTTAGTTAATCATTTTTCTAACTGAGTTATAGAATGGTTTTGCATCTATATGTAGCCAATTAGGTTGTGCATCTGGTAGCTTTTGCATCCATAAGTACCTGATTAGATTATGCATCCATTTAGCTTTTGCATTCAGTGGTTAGCTAAGTTAACCATTGTTCAAAATTGGTAACAGATTTGTTCGTACATGCTTTCTTTCCCGATCAATTTCAAAAGAAGACAAGACACCTCTTCATTCCTGATAATTACTACTAGCTTTCTGACCAAATTCAAAAGAAGAGAAAACAAGACACCCCTTCATTCCTGATCAATTTCAATATTGTTGAGGGGCTATGTAATAAAAGTAGCTACTTTAAAGATGAGTATTTCTTCATCTGGTGCCCCAAAGGCTTCGATCACAACTAGCTTTATGGACATATGTTCACTCATCCAATGACTTCTTCCCACTTAAAACCTTCGCTTAAGTGGCTAACTCTCCTTATATGTCTTTAATAGATGTTCCTCGCCAGCGTGTAACTCCCATTTAAGGAATTCCTTGGAATTTTGAATGGGAAATTGGCCTAGATCAATGGCAAAGCTCTTTTCTTCTCACCAACACTCGGCTGCACCAATTCCGTCTTCTCTATGATGGTAGGAGCATCCAGCATAATCCAATCCCTAGAGCAGCCCGAGCCATCCGAAGTCCTCCATCTCCACAAGGAGTCCATATGGAAGTAGACGAACTCCTAATTTTCGACGAAGAGGAGCAGACAGAAAATAGAGGAGAGGAATGAAGTGGACATTTGAGAAGAAGAACGAGATGAAGATGCGGAAGTAAGAGACGAGGAGGGGAAGAGACAGGTAGGGTCAAAATGAAGAAGATGACAATGATGATACAGAAGAGGATGAGTCTTTTGGACGGATATCTCCTGATGGTACTCAAATCGCTCTTACTGCTAAACCGCATCATCTCGTCGTTAAGATTTCTCCACACACACCCGAATCACATCAAAACCTTATTGGGGAGAAATTCCTCTAGGTGATTCTATCTTTGGCTCTTTGAGTGACATGGAGAGCCTTTCACACTTCACCCTCGAAGCTTGAATTTTGAAGATAATTTAGAGATTAGTCCTCTTGATGTCAACTTTCCTTGACCTTCCAAGGGAGGGGAAACTCCATCCTTACACCTCAGGAGCATGGTTCATAGAATATTTAGGATACGTCAACACTTCAGTGAACTCTCGAATCACAAGAACAATCACTACACACTTGTTCTTGATCTAGTTCATCAATTCTTATCCTGTCTTTTATCTATTTCAGGTGCTATGAGGAAACATGGCCATCTTTAAAGGAACCATGAAGGCTTTGGCTATTATCGCTCCCAACCTCAGGGGAGTTCTTACTTTCACCATGGGACCTACTATGGATCCGAGATTGAGATATTGAGTAGAAAGTAAAAATAATGGCATGAAGCTAAAGAAAGATAACATCACTATAAAGAACATAGGGAATCAAGCTACCGCTTCCAAGGCAATTTTGATTCCCATCACTAACGTTGCTCACCTTCTCAGTCCTTCCAATTTTTCCAATCTTCCTAAATTGGTATTCCTCCATCTTCTCAACCTCTGACTACCTCCATCACCGAGTGGCCTAAGGCTCCGGTCACATCTACTTATTAATCCAAAATCACTAGCCCTTCCTCCCCTCATAGATCTTACAAGGGTAGAAAGGAAACTTCTACAAGCCACATTACCCTACCTCATTCTCCCGAAGGCCAATATCTTGACCTCATTGTAAAGATGTAAGAGGGCCTTCCTGACTTATGCATAGAGGGGGTTACATTTGCCAGCAATGTCAAAATTCTCTCTTGCAACTATGTGAATGAGGGCATTAATAGGACCAACGAGGCGGCAGATCAATATTTTCAGGAAAGGAATCTAGACAAAGGCCTTTTAAATGTTAGTCAAGCTAACCAATAAATTATCTAAAGCTTTGACACCGAAATGGTCTATCACGATCAGATCTGTAAAGATTATATAAAGGAATTGGCCAGACTTTGTAAAGAAAATGAAGAAAAGGACAAATCCAACAAGTGGCTAGCTAAGAAAAAGCTAGTTGAACAGGCTATTACCATAAGTCTAAATGCACAGTAATCAATGAACAATTAAAGTCTGCATACATCTATAGTGGCAGCCTCAGAAAAGAGATCAATATATAAGAGGCCCAGAAGAATACTCTTCAAACTAAGCTCGATAAACTCATAGGATGCCTCAAGGCTAAAAAGAAATTGAGAGAACATGTCCAGGAAATGGCTTCAATTTCTACAGATGAATTAGTGGATTTTAGAATTAATCTGGATGACTCAGAGAAAAAATAGTCGATCTTATGGCCACTCTAGCCCATTATGAGGAGAGTATCGAAGCAACCCTTCTGACATTGTTCGTAAAGGCTATTTAGATGAAGAGTTTTAAGTGATTGGGAGGTGGCTACCAATCACATTAGCCAAGGCCTGGGAAGAGATCATAAAAAGGGCTAAATATTTTGGCCAAAAAGTTGACGAGAAGAAGCTAAAGAGTGTGCTAATTAATGAAAATGATTCGGTAGCCCTAGAGGAAGGGTGTAACAATCTTTATCTCCCAACATACCGATCAAAAGCCTAATATGACTTTAGGAAATGCGTAATGCCAATATGTATGAGCTATTGGGATTTCAAAACCTTAGAGAGCATAGTTACAAGGGTAAGTTCTAAGACATTTTGACTTTCAGATCCCACAACAGAAGGAATTAAAATCTAAGTACATAAAACAGAAATCTCACAAAAATAATTTTTAAAATACTTTTTTTACATATACACTGCATTCAAAGTACAATATAAGCTTTAGAGACATTTAGCACAATATGTGACTACAAGAGGAACAACGAATAATATAAGAACTCTAACTAAAGCTTCTTTCTCCACTTACTATGTCTAATCAACTGTCAAACTATCGTCTTGTGGTAGGGAAAGATGGAAAGGATGGAATGGGTCAGCCAAAAGTCTAGTGAATGAGTACAAGTTTAATATGCGATGACCATGTGCAGTTAATTTCAAAACTATTCTAAATGACATAGGGTGTACCACTAGTGTCTGTGAATTCTTATGGTCCATTACCTGAGGGTTCTTATTTATTACATATCTACACTACTACTTGTGTAGACTACTACAAGAATCAAACTATAGGACGAACCTCACACTAATGATCAGATAATTCTCCAAGAGCTATCCAATACGAAATTACCGTCCATAGGCTACGGTGGAAACACCATTTTCCACTAATACTACCGTGGAAACTGTTCTCTCATACCTATAACCATCACAACACTACAGAGGGAGAACCACGATATGCAAACTTGTTGTGTGACTCTGAAAGTAACTAAGGATTGTATAATATGGAATATTAACTAAGTTATCTACTAGTGCAGAATATAAATATACAGGTAAATAATAAAGTAAATGACACCAGAGATTTATATACTAGTTCAAACTTCCCGTTCTACGTCCAGTCCCAGACTCCTTTCAGAATTCAACAATAAACCCGCACTTGACCCGAATAAAAAGATATTATATCGCCTGTAACAACCCTAGATTTTGCTGATATATTTAAGTTGACTTTATTTTTTTATTTTTAATTATTTTTATTTCAAACATTTCATTTTTAAATATAAATGTTGATTATTAAGTGATTTATAGTTCAAACTAGTATAATTTGAATATTTTACTATAAAGTGAATTTCTGGTCAAACTGTTCAAACTTTGACTTTTAAACTTCAAATTTAAATTATTTTAAATCTTAAATTTTGTCTTTTATTATGAAAATAGATGAAATAACTTGAACACTGCTTTTCATTTTGTTGAAAATGGAGTTAAACTGTAAAAGTTATGTACATTCCAATTTTGAGTGTAATTTGTTTTATTTTGCAATTTTGTCTCTTTTAAATTATATAAATCATATTTTCTTTGTTATATTTTATTTTAATATGTGCTAATATGCTATTTTATGTATATTTGTATCTTTTAATATTTTTAAAGTCATAATAAACTTTTTCCAAAATTTATTGCATTTATTTTCTATTTTAAAGCCTAGTTTCCATTTTTTTATTTTCTTAATTTAATTATATATAGTTAAAATTTATTCATTTATTTTATGCATTCACTCTTATTTGCTGTTTTTTACTTTATTTTATTCATTTTACATGTATTTAAATTAAAATAAAATTTTCCAAAGTTTATTGAAGTTATTTCTAATTTTTAAAGCCTAGTTTGCATTTTTATAGCTATTTTCTTATTTATTTTATATGTTTCTTTAATTTTTTTTAATTTTCTTTTTCATTTTATTTTGTTCAGTATTTTATTTTATTTTTTGAATGTATTTAGTTTATTTCAATTTAAAAGAAAAGAAATTCCAAGGGACAAAGACCCTTCATTTTCTGATGACTCTTTATTTCCTTGTCTCTTCATTTCCTTGTGCCTTTTCCTTTTCTTTCTTTTGCCGTACACATCATCTCACCCTAGCGGTCTATTATCATCTCCATTTACGTGAGAAGTCTTTCTCATCTTCTAGAAAAATCACAGCTATCTCAATTGAGGAATGAATGAGTTCTAATGTCTTCTTATTCTACTCTTTTCTTTCCTATTTTCATTGTTTTGCCTAGATCTCTCTTCAACTTTGCTTGGCCTCTACCACCCACCATCACCACTATCCTCTCCGCCACACCAGTCACATCAGCACCATCACCTTCCCCTTGTCTAGATCTGGACATGACCATTGGATGAAGCATCACCACAAAATTTGCACAAAAACTCCACAAACATGCTAGCCGAACTCATGTTTCACCACCAACCCCTTCATATTTCACCTTGGCCACCTCCCCTTGCCCCACTACCACTATGATACCACCTCTGGCCATCCACCTACCCACTGTCCAGACCTGAACCATGCAAGGGCCGAGCCCCACTTGCCTTTGGCTGAGCCAAAAATGCACCAAAACTCCACTTATTTTGCCTTGACCCTTTGTCTTATTCATATGTAACTCCTACCACCATCATCTCCTTGTTGCCGTGCTATTTTGATGCCATAACCCAATCTTATGTCCAGATATGGATGAGAAAAAGATCCCCTTGGTCGAGCTCTTGAACGGTTAAAGAAAGATCGAATCACTTTGCCCTTTGTTGCTTTTTATTTCAAGTCATTTCGATATTGTTTTGTGTTATATATTTATGTATATGTTGTCTTGTTTTGTTTGAATGTATCCAAGGCTATTAATCTTTGGCTCTCCCACTCAAATCATATTCGTGTTGTCGTGCCTTCGAAGATTCTATGTTTTGTGTTTTGGTCGTCATCTCCAGCTTAAACAAGCGAGTAAATCTCACCAGACTAATATGTACTTGTATAGTTATAAACTGACATCGCTTGAATCTGTAATGCATTTCATCCTGTTATAACTGCTACATTATTATCACATGATGTTCATACCTGTTATTACACTTGTGATATCATATGTTCCGTTATTTTATGTTATTCAGTTATTTATATCAGTTATCACCATTGCAAGTTCGCCGTAGACTAGAATCACTATGGGTTGAAATGATACATACCCGAATGGACTTTAGAATAAGGGAAAATCGTTATGGGCTGAAATGATAGGCCTGAGCGATTTTCATAATCATTCATTTTACTTGGGACTGCGGGTTTGAAATGATAGAACCCGGGTTTTCTTTGTAAACTGCGGATTGAAATGATATGCATCCGTATCACTTGACCTAGGCTAGAAAACTATATACAGACCCGTGGGTTATAAATTATTTTCTAAAATGTTTTAAAATTATTTTTAAAAATAAAAGTATAATATTTTGAATTAAAATGAATAAAATGATTTCTTATAAAAATAAAAGTGATTTTTGAATAAATGAAAATGTGAATAAATGAATGTTTTAAGTCAAAATTTTGAAATATAACTTATTGTGGGAAATTTTGAACTTTTGTTAAAAATTACATTTTTATTAAGTAAAATAAATAGAAATAAGTTATAATTTGGTAATTTAAAACTTAATGGTTAAGTAATAAAATTAATTAAAGAAATGGGATTTAATACTTTAATTTAAATAAGAAATTATGTTAAAATTTGATTTTTGGATGCAATTTAACTTTATAAAAATCATAAAAATAAGAGTATTGAAATGATGATTTTAAAATGTGAAATTTTATGATTTTATACGTTAAATGGTTTAAATTAAATTAACTGTTGGTGAAATTTGTATTGAAGCCTTGAATTTGATTTAGCAGCATTTTTGAAATGTAATGTAAGGGTATTTCAGCATTTTGTAAATGCTGTAGTTGTTTTAAATGAACTAAAAAGTTAAATTGAAATAAAGGCTATTATAGCACTTTGTAAATGTTATAGTGGTTAAACTTAACATTTAAGTTTATTTGGAATTTAAAGGAAATCTATTACAACACTTAAACGCTGCCTTTTGTCAAATGAACTGTTTTAAACTATAACTTTACGTAGCATTTTTAAGTGCTACGGAAATTATATTTTGTTGTTTTAATAACTTTTATGGAAAAAAATAATCTTTGGAAAATGATAAAATTTTGGAAATTAAATGTTAAATTTCTAAAGATAATGAAGAGACATTTATATGGCTTTAAATGAAAGGGTTTAAGTTTTGGAAATTTAATATTTAATTAATAAATATAAGGAATTGACTTTAAATGATTTAAATGGAGAGATTTAATTTTTGATATAAAATATTTTGAAACGTAAGTTTGAAACGGTAATTAATTCCTAAATAAAATGAAGAGATTTAAAAATTATTTAAATGAATAAAAATGAATGATGTTTTGAATAATATTTTGACATTTTGATATTTTGGAAGGATATTTGATTTATGATTTATTTAATTTATTTGATAAATGAATATTTGAAGTATATATTATTTGAGTTTATTTAAATGATATTGGATTTATGAAAGGTGGGATATTCAAACCTTGAAATATACTAAAGATTGAATATTGTATTTTGTGGATTAAACATATATTTGAATTTGATAAGATTTGAAATGGTTTGTTAGTAAACTGAATTTGAATTGAAAATGATGGTTTGAATTAAATTAAATTGAAATTTAAATTTGGGTTTAATTTAATAAATTTGTAAATGTATAGAATTAAAGGATGATTGCAAATGTATGATTTCAAAATGTTCTGATTTTTAAAATGTAATGATTTCAATGTTTTGGTTTCGAAAGAGTTATAACTTTGAAAGTATAAACTATTTTGAAAAGTGAATATATGTTTGGAATGGAAATGATATTGTTTTTGAAATAAATATAGTTTTGAAATAAAAAATGATTTTGGGTTTTCGAAGTATAAACTATCTTTGAAATGATATTTTGATATTAAAATGTTTTGTAGTGAAGTTTTGAAAGGATATGATATTTCGATATATTGAAATGATTTGAAAAGGAAGTTTTGAAAGGATATGCTATTTTGATATATTGAAATGGTTTGGAAATGATTTAATCTTTATTTTGATAAAGATTTGGATTTGAAATGATATTCGATTTTGAAGTATAAAATATTATATTTTAAAATTATAACCATGGGTTATAATAACGATTGGTTGTTAAAGAGACCGAGATCGGATATCTGGCATACTCTCTATCGATACCGAAAACCACTTTAACAACCGTGCACGTGGTGGAGATTCCAGAATGAAGTAGGATGGTGGCAACGTTCTTGAGGTATATTACGTGGACCCAACTCCCGTGAGTTGGCATAAGGTGGCTAAAACAGGAGCGATCTCGGGCCAAGTGAGGTCATTCCTCCGATCGGACACATTCCTTCGATACTATACTCTTACTGGTGATTGATTAGATGGGCATCCTCCGATTTTGATTGGGAGTGTGTTCCGAGGTGGGCGTATGTGGCTGCTGCGTTACCACCAGCCCATGTGCGTATAATTGGTATATCTACCCTGGCATTGCCTTGTGTGCCGTGTCACGTACCATATCGAGCCTTTACTACGAGTTTGTTTTTCTCCCGTAGCCAGTGTGGTATCCTCTGACAGTCACCCGGTGTGGAGATGTCATGATATTGGATGGACTGCTGGGACTATTATGTGTGAAGGGTGATATGGGTATCCCGGAACGCTATTTAAAAGTAAGTTTATTTTACTGTAGACATTATTATAATAGCGAAATATTACTACATAGTAAATAGTTTAACGGATCCTTAGAGGATGGGCGGTCCCAGGCATCCTTTAAGTTACTTGTACTTTATTACAGTTCACTTGAGTTGGTTTACATTATATAAGTATATATTGTCCTGACTCGAGTTTGTATTTTTATTTACGCTCGGGTCAGCCTGAGTTATTCACAGATTTGGATTCCATTTTCTGGAGATTGGAATCGCTGGAGATTATCTGCTTATCTAGTTTTATCTATTCCAGTTCAGTTGTCTATTCAACTTGTACTCGGTTATCATCTTGAGGCTTCTGTTGTACTTTATTTCTTCTGTTGTATTTTATTTAACTCTGATATATTTATACAGTAGTTCATGGACTACTTTTCCTTTACTTTCGCTGCATTATTAAATACTCTGTGTCTGTGATCTGTGATTATTATTTACTGTATATTCTGAGATTTGCCAAATTTTATTTACAACGCGGTATTTTGAGCAATTCAAGTCCGGCATGTACGGATGCGAATGGTTGAAAATATCGGCCTGTTACATCGCCTGAGCAACCGAATTGGACTTCTACTGCCTAAGCAACAGAACAGTACTTCAACCGCCTGAGCAGCCGAACATGACTTCTATAATACGAAAAATAACTTCTACTGAATGTGCTCTTGAATAGCACTGATAAGTCCATAACGTAAACTCTTCCTATAATCTTCTCAGTTATGGTATATAGTGTAATTCATGAATATATGAAGTTTATTTAATCACTAATGAAATTTTCTAGAATGAACAAGTGATTAGAATGAAAATATTGAATGTAAATGGTAAGATTGTTTATACAATAAGAATGAGAAATAGAATCAGAATTAATTGATTAAAACAATTGATTTTATAGCTATATATATATTGATTAAGAGTTATAATCATTGTGAAAAGTAGCCATGAAACAATATGGAAGCAACTCTTGACTGAAGAGTTGTTTCTATTTGCTGAAATGAAGTGTCTTTTCAAAATATAGCCGTTATAAAGATTCAGCCGTTCGAGTGAAATAATTTAGCCACGATAGAAAATTGAATCAGAAAGAAAATAGTGTAAAAATCATGTAATTTAGCCGGCTGAATCATATAGTTCAGCTATCTGAATATTCAAGTGTAATTGTGCACGTGTACATGCATTCAGTCGACCGAACTATATGTTTCAACCGGCTGAATTGCCTATTTTTGCCGCATTAAAGATTTTTTCAGAAAACTTTTTGTATACGAACTATGTTATGAAATCTTTAACATATGAACTATTTTTTGAAAATACTTTAGATTATGTGTGTGTGCATATACCACTTCAGATAGATTTTAACATGTATTAACTACTAGACTCAGACCGTAGACTATATTTCTCACTGAAGCTTCTATCCAGAATTTGGTCTACAATTCGTTAGATTATTTGTCGAGTAAAACAGTATCTTTTTTTGCAAATATGGTTAGTTCATATAATATTTTCTTATATAGTTGTTGTTACTCCGTCTTTTGGTCAAGAACATGATATCAACAAGTAGGCTAAAAAGGATGATAACCAATATTAGAGACCGATTGGAAACAAGGCTACGATCGATGTCGTCAAAATTTAACCGAGCTCCAATCAAGACGGAATTAATGGGGAATGATGAACAAGGCTAGGAAAGACCATGTTTTAAATTTCAAGTGAATCGGAGTTCATATGCTCAAGATATGATCGATGCAAATCAAGCAATGCTCTTATTCCTATCCATCATGGTCATGTCCACTTCATTAATATCCATCCACAAGCAGCCTCCTTCTTATCGATCAGGGCCAAACTTTTTCGTATCCCTCAATTTCATATCCATTAAAGCTATCCATTCGCATCCATCAGATGCCACTCCTTTTCGTATCCATTCAGTGTACATTGCTTCGTATCCATCTAGTAAGCACCACTTCGTGTCTGGCACATCAACTTCAGTTCGTACCCATAACCTAAGAACATTTCGTATTGATCCCATGGATCAATTCATTTAAACTGTATGTATCAATAGGTCAACAATTGATACAAAGCCCAGCAAATGATACAAAACGACTCCCAGGGCATCGATGCGAAATACACCGGCTTCTTGTTGATCCCATCTCTGTGTACTTCATATCGATCCATTAGATGATCGATATGAGATAATGGTCATGGATTGATACGAAGGGAAGAAACCTGGACCGATACGAAGCAATTAGCGACTGATGGATACGAAAGAGGCAAAGGAGGCAGTCAACGCGGCATAAAAGGTGGATCGATCCTAAAAGTAAGCGCCACGTCATTGGTTAGCACGTGCTTGGAAGCGATGCAGACAGATCGATGCGAAGAAGACCGATATGAATGAGGCAGCACACTGAAAATCCAAACTTGCATCGATTATATCTCATAATCTACAAGCCCAAATGCCACCAAATTTTCACAGGAGTTGGCGTACAACCCCAGGAATGTCCATGCTCGATCTCGACTCGATTGGGCAAGATCTTGATTGATACGAATTCCATTCGTATCGATCATGGATCGAGTCGAAATCGCTTGGGATTGATCACATGGGCCCACCCATACGAGAGAAGGAATCATATGAGCTCTGGGTAGGATATTTGCAGCCTACACCTATAAATAGTAGTCCAAGAGCTTCAGAAAGGGGACCTTTTGGATCTTCTACGTCCAAACTCTGTCAAAAATACTTTTGCACTTCAATTCTACTATTGTAATTCATTGTAACCATCAAACAAAGATCAACAAAAATCAGCCATTTCATAGTGGACGTAGGCCATACGCCGAACCATTCTAAATTTGCATGTTTCCATGTATTTCCTTTTAAAATTTTGAGCGTTCTTCACATTTATTTTCTCTACATTTCTGCTATCTATGATTTGGGTGTTTTTATTGGCAATTGGGTGTTTATGACCAATTTTGGTGCAAACAATTTGGTGCTTTCATTGAGAATTGAACTCAGGGATTCTACAGCTTGGATTTTGGATCCGAAGGCTTAAGAATTTAGATCTAGAAAGCAATGGCATGACAATCGATAAGAAGACAGAGGACTAAGAGGATTCAACATGAGGGGAGTCAGGAGGCTTCCTCAGGAGCTAATCAAGGCTCGATTTTCATCACTAAAGACGAGACGGAAACGATGCTCAAGGGACAAGAGGAGATAATGTAGAACATACTTCGACAAGTTGGATAAGTTGGAGTGCATAATCAATGGAACGCAACTATAGGAGATGCTGGAGATAGGTATCCGGAGCATGGAGCAACCAGAGTCCAGAATGGAGCAGGATCATCCGGCACAGCACCAGAACTAGGGGGCACTAACCTAGAGCATGATCCAATCCCAGGCAGAGTACCAGGTGGAGCTGAGCAACATGGCGTTGATAGAGGAATGGATACTCGCCCAGGAGAGAAGATTCCAAGATTGCCTCATGAACTCGAGGTGCAGTTTAGAGGCAACGAACAAGGACTACCGCTCGGTGACAGTGGTAGGTTGGCGGAGATGGTTAGGCGAGCCATGAGAGGCAGATCGGTAAATAGAGACTTGGAAGATGTGAATCAGAGTCCCTTTGCTCTTGCGATCAGGAAAGCTAGAAACCTGTCAGATTTCAAACTACCAACACTGGAGATGTATGACGGGAGAATATATCCTGCTGTTCACTTGACAAGGTAAATGAGGCATATGGAAGTGCTGGGAGGGGGCATCGGAGGAGGTAATGGCACGATGCTTCTCTTTGTATTTGACAGATATTGCAGCATTATGATTCAAACAGCTAGAGAGTGGCTCTATCGGCACATAGACGGAGCTGATTGAAAGGTTTATGAGACTGCTTCGAGTTCACATAGTCAGACCCAAGATCATGATGACTTTAACATCGATGAAACAATGGAAAGGAGAGTCGCTCAAGGATTTCTTAATCAGATTCAATGCGACGGCGGATTTGGTGGATCGGCCTAAACTGTCGATGGTTTTGATGACGACAGTATCAGGAATTGTAGAAAATTCGGGTTTTAAGATATCATTAGAGTGGGACCCATCGATGGACCTCAGGGATTTCTACCATGAAGCCGAAAGTTTTACAAGGTAGGAAGAAGCGCAGGCTGAGAGAGAAGGGAGAGAGGTAGAAGCTTATGTGGTAAGGGGTGGAGGTCCACCGAGGGAGGATCCAAACAAAGATGACAAAGGAAAATAATGATAATGGTGACACTTCAAAAAGGCCATGGTGGAATTCAAAGTTTACTTCATACACGGATTTGACTGAGATTTTGGAAAGGATTTACTTAGATACTCAAGGGCGCCTCCAATATTGAAAGCCGGCAAGAAGGGAACCTTTTGAATACGAGCGGGCATCGGGAAAGCATTGCATATTTCATGAGCTGAATGGGCACAACATGAACGATTGCAAACATTTGAAGGATATCGTTGAGGCGCATGTAAGGAATGGTCATCTACAACAATATGTAAGGTATCGAGCTATGGAACAGGAGCGACCACCACCCACCTCGAACGAGGATGGAACTGGATCTAGCAATCGTCAGCTTATCATCAACTAAATGGATTTATGACTTTGAATAAGTAATAGAACTCGAAGTAATACAGCTAAGTCATTTACATATGTACGGGATCAAGGATGGTTCCTAAGCATGCTCTGAGAAGATGATAAATCGTGTTGCTCAAGTCTATGAATCTTGTTTTTCTTTTCGTTTTTTATGAAAACTTTGGTTTTCTCCTTGATGTGTAGACATTTATTTGGTTTTCCTTGGCTGTAGAAACTTTTATTTTGAACAATTGGACTTGGATCAATGTAATAAGTATACAGGTCTCGCGGTCATGGTCCTGACCGGAGTGACGGGGCAATGCTCACAAGTTATGAGTCCCTTCACTGGAGTGCGATGGAATGGACTTGAATACAATATTAAAATTCCTTGGCCGAAGAATATAAAAAGTCCTTGCCGGAGATCCGAGACCGAAGAATATAAAAAGTCCTTGTTCGAAAAGCCAAGTCCTAAAAACATAAAAGCCTTTGATCAGAGGGTCAAGGTCGGATCAGAATAATGCGACCCGGCGGAGTCTATGGATTTGAAGTTAAACCCGGTAAGGTCATGATTTTGGCAAAGGGCCCGGTGCGGTCTCGGATTTGGATATCAACCCAGAAAGGTTATGGATTTGGTTATTGGATATGGATAGATTAAATCTCGATCGAAGGATTCAGATAGCTAGGGAATTGGCTAGGATTGTGGTTACAGGACTTCAAATTGGATATCGACTTGGAGCAGTCGCAGACTTAGCTATGGCTATGGAACTTGGATAGGATGGCTTGGTAATGGATTGGATTACGAATCAGATGGTATTGCTATGGATGGAATATGGACTTCGGATATCGGATTTGGAGCTATTCAAAACATGCCTTCTTACCACAAGGCATGTTTTGGGGGGAAAATGTTACCCCGCCTTTTGGTCAAGGCCAGGATATAAACAAGTAGGCTAAAAAGGATGAGAACCAATATTAGAGACCGATTGGAAGCAAGGCTATGATCGATGTCGTCAAAATTTGACCGAGCTCCAATCAAGACATAATTAATGTGGAATGATGAACAAGGCTAGGAAAGACCGTGTTTCAAATTTCGAGTCAATCGGAGTTCGTATGCTCAAGATATGATCGTTATAAATCAATGCTCTTATTCGTATCCATCAAAGTCATGTCCACTTCATTCGTAACCATCCACAAGCAAACCCCTTCGTATCGATCAGGGCCGAACTTGTTCGTATCCCTCAAGTTCGTACCCATAAAATCTATCTATTTGCATCCATCAGATGCCACTCCTTTTGGTATCCATCCAGTGTACGTTGCTTCATATCCATCCAGTAAGCACCACTTCAAGTCCATCACATTAACTTCAGTTCATACCCATAACCTGAGAACGTTTCGTATCGATCCCGCTTACTAATTCATTTAAGCAGTTCATATCGATCAGTCAACAATCAATATGAAACACAGCAAACGATACAAAACGACTCCCAGGGCATCAGTGCAAAATACACTGGCTTCGTGTTGATCCCATCTCTGTGTACTTCATATTGATCCATCATATGATTGATACAAGATAATGGTCATAAATTGATACGAAAGGAAGAAACCTGGATCGATACGAAGCAATTAGCGATTGATGGATACGAAGGAGGCAGTCAACGCGGCATAAAAAGTGATCGATCCTAAAAGTAAGCGCCACGTCATTGGTTAGCACATGCTTGGAAGCGATGTAGACAGATCGATGCAAAGAAGACCGATACAAATGAAGCAGCACACTGAAAATCCAAACTTGCATCGATCACATCTCACAATCTATAAGTCCAAATGCAGCCAAATTTTCACAGAAGTTGTCGTACAGCCCCAAGAATGTCCATACTCGATCTCGACTCGATTGGTCAAGATCTTGATCGATATGAATTTCATTCGTATCGATTATGGATCAAGTCGAAATCGCTAAGGATCGATCACGTGGACCCATCCATATGAGAGAAGGAGACTTCCGAGATCTGGGTGGGATATCTGCAGCCTACACCTATAAATAGCAGTCGAAGAGATTCAGAAAGGGGATCTTGTGAGAAATGCGGATTACGGATCTTAAGGCTAGGATAAACACTAGAGGAGGGGGGTTGGGGTGAATAGTGTTTTAGAGAATTATTAAATCTTTTTGAGTTTTTGTTAATTTGAACACAAATGTATGCAATATTCAGGCACAGATATGATCACAGAATCAAACACAGATGAAAATATAAAGTAAAAGCAGTAAAGGAAAGAACACACCGGATTTTATACTGGTTCGGAGTTACCCTACATCCAGTCCCGTACACAAGTACAGATTTCCTTTCAAAAGTAATCTTTACAATTACACCCTCGATTTCAAGGCAATGAGGCACACCCTCCAGATTCACAATCCTCTGGGTAGAGATACTTGATTTACCGGGCAATAAGTTCACCCAATTGATTTCCAAGGCTACAATCACACCTTATCTCGCTTGATTGGTTTCCAAGGCCATAATCACACCTTTTATCGTTTAATTGATTACAAAGAAGCCTATAACTCTGAATAGCACTGAGAATCTTGTTGAGATAGTGATAGAGAATCAAACCAGAAATGATCTAGTTAGATTCAATGTTGATTTCGACAGAGTAATGGTAAGAATATGTATATAGAAATATGGAAGAAGAAGAGGAGTGAAAAACCAGGAAATCTATATTGAAATTCGTTGAAAACAGCCCCTATTTATAGAAGAACAACACCCATGTCCATTCGTGAAGAGATATGACGAATAGACACTTCTTTTGAAATTTAAAATTTGAAACCAACTGACATAATGTCGACATGGGTAGGTAGTGCATGTCGACATCCCAAAGGAATTTTTGGCGGTTCGTTTTTCTTTGAAAATAACTTCTATCTTATATTAAAACTATTTTAAACTTTATAAATATACTTGTCTATAGTTAAAATACATAAGTAAATATATAGAATAACGTATACAAAATTTTGCTATAATTTTATATTTAAATCTAAGTATAAATATTTAAAAGTTAAATATATTATTATTAAAGATAGTTTAAAACTACATATAATTTGATTTTGAAATTAAAGATTATTTTGAGGCTAAAAGTATTTGAAATCAGGATAGATGTTTTTGATGCTTTTAAAAGGAAGATTTTGAAATCATTTTGAAAACATGATGATATTGTAAAAGCATTTGAATAAAAGATTAGCGGATACAAAACAATGTTCCGCTTGATTTTTCGTAAGTTCCATGCTACTTAGGGTTCCATCCCTTTAGTAGGCTCAAAGTGGATTCCATTCCGCGAATAAATTGGATTTTAAGATGCCAGTGCTTTTCTAGGAATTTTAACAAAATTCTTAATAAATTAAAAGATAAATTACTTGAACTCTTGAATTCTTGATAATCTTGATATTCTTGATGCTCATGAGTCTTCAATCTTGATATCTTGAATCTCTATACTATATAGTCTTCATTCTTGGTACCCGCATGGTTAAATCCTGCATATACATATATTTCTAAACTATAATGTTACTACTTATATTTTATAATCTATTTTAAGGTTGTTGTCATCAAAACCATCATCTCACGGACTAACAGTCTCCCCTTTTTGATGATGACAACCTTTTTATAAAATATTACTTCTATTCTATTAACTCCCCCTTAATCTATGCCTAACTATCCTATTTTATATTTCTCCCCCTTTGTCATCAACAAAAAAAAACCAGCTCCAAACTATATAACTCCCCCTCATTCTTGGACTAAAATACCTGCATTAATAAACTATACAATGGAGTATATAATAGATATATTAAGAGGTAATTAAACTGATAGACATGATAATCAAACAAGGATTAAATGTATATTTATACATGTTTTGTACAACAAACATCAATCCACACCAAATATCAATCTATATCAAACCAAATTAAAGTAAATGAAATCAAATCAATCAAAGCAAATAATTCAAACAAAGCAATCAAATAAAATCAAACGTTGCGAGGAACTTCCACCCATCCTTCTTCTCCAAAAATAGGGTCTGCTTTAATAGCATCCCAATTTTCATTGTCATTGGTGAGAGAGACTGGAGGATGTGCTTCGTTATCATCCTTGTGCAGGGAGAAAATCATCCATCATATTGCATCGAAATGCCTTTCTTGCTCCTTGATCATCTGCATTTGACTCAATTCTAAGTATCGCTGGTTACGAAGAATGAACGAGAGAATATTCTTCAGCGAATTAAGAGTTTTGTCAAGATTCTCGGACAAATTATGAACTGGATTAGCCATATTTTAATTTGTGAGAAGAATGAGAGATAAAGTAGATAAGAAATAATATTCAGTGATGAATTCTGGAAGAAAAAGGTATTTATAGGTGTAGAAAATCGTTTGAAATGAATAGACATATGGTAGTTATTCAAATTTCAAATTCAAAATGAAGTGTCATTTCTGACCAGTACATGTCGACATGGTCATATGGGGTATTTCGACATGGGGCAGTGAATTTTTATGACTTATTTTAATTTTGTGAATAATTGAGTATATATATATATATTTATATAATATACTAACATTTATTCTGGAGATAAGATAAGCTAAATAACAGAAAAGAAATTCCATTTCATTTCATACTAAGACGATACAACGATTAATCATAAAGAACTACATGAACTTTCAAATTAAAACAAACTAAAACAAATACAACGAGATACGAAAAGGTAGAACTAGTTAGAGGATGATGAAGATAATCCAAGCTTCTTGCTGACTTTGGAAATAAACTTGTTCATCTTGGATGAAATTTTGTCCAACTTCTTGCTAACGGATCGTTTAAGAATCCATTGATTCTCAACAATGGTCTTTTGGTTTTTGAGAAGGGTTTTGTTGGATGGATTAGGAGGATAGTCGATGCTTTCCAAAGAAGTTTCACCTTCTTCTTCTTCTTCAATTTCCATTTCATCCCTTTCTTCTTCTTCTTCCTCTTCCTCTTCTTCCATCTCCTCATGAGCTAAACACTCTTCCTTTTCGGCAAGAGTCTCATAAGGTTGAAAAACAAATGGAATTTTCATAAGCGAAAGTTGGAATGATTGAAAACTTTTCTAGAAACAAATTCTTCTCCTTTGAAATCCACTCCAAAAAAGTTAAAAACCCGAG
The DNA here is from genome assembly GCA_030765085.1 of Allium cepa. Classification (NCBI taxonomy): domain Eukaryota; kingdom Viridiplantae; phylum Streptophyta; class Magnoliopsida; order Asparagales; family Amaryllidaceae; genus Allium; species Allium cepa. The sequence continues at coordinate 1,054,114,242 of CM060941.1, forward strand.
TGAGATAAATTCCACGATATAAAGTATTCTCACCCACTTTAAGATTTTTAGGATGAAGTTCATCCAGAATAACTTGCACCCAATTAATTTCATAATTTCAAAAAATAGCAAAAAGTTCTTTGCAAACTTTTGAAGTAGTATTATTAAAATTCCCCGATCTTGGAGTCAAAGTATGTTGCAAAAGAAGATTGACAATTCTTGCTTTTGGTCGAAAATTTCGATTTTTAAATTCAAAATCATCATTTCCTTCGAAAATGTGATGAAATGTCTCACGATCATTTTCATCGATTTTAAAACTAGAAAGATCCATTCTCGTACTTTTGCAATTGAGAATAGTACCCAAAAGATCACCATTCAAAACAATTCTAGTGCCTTTGACACTACTCCAAATTTCATCCTCAATTCCATTATAAAATCCACGGTTTAAATTTGCATAGAAAATTTTGACAAGGTTTGGATAACAAACAAAATCGTTTTGAGAAGCATCAATAAGACTAAGAATTTGATTGTTTGCAAAAAGAGAATCAATTTCATAAGAAGAGAAATCTTGAAATATAGCAAATTTTCCGGGATGGACTTTTGCATTGTTAGCATAATTGATGTATGCTTTTATTGCCTCCGGATCATTGAAGAGTTTCTCTTTTATCTTTTTGGAAATTCTTATGGTGGAGGGGTTGCTTGAAGAAGCCATTAAAGTAGAGAATAGAGAGCTTGAAGTTTTGAAGAGAGAGTTTGAATTTGAAAATGAGAGTGAAAACATATGATAAAAGATAATGAATAAATAGATTCTCAATTGACATGTTCTCTGGTTAAAAGATGTCTTTTCAGAGAATTGAATGAATTGAAAAGATGGAGGGAAATTCAACCATTTGAATTTAAATTTTGAATTTCAAATTCTGGTACCCATGTCGACATCATGGTAGGAACCATGTCGACATGTACCTGTGAATTTCTATGATTTATTTTTCCTATGTACTCTAATATATATATATATATACTTATTATTTTTAATGTCTATATATCTGGAATATTATTAGAATTATAGTATTTTCAATAATATATTATTATACTAATAAAAAATAAAATAAAAATAATAATAAAATAGTAATAAAAATAATAAAATATCAGTAAAATTTTTAAAATGCAAATAACACACCAATTCAAAATCAATCAACCAAGCAACCAAGCATCTAATTCTAAGCATGCAATTTCAACCAATTGTATTGTAAATGTGTACCTTTTTCTGAATCAGATTATCTGAATTCGTCGGAATCGTGAACTGCCGTGAAACACAAATTTGAATTATCTATTTTCTGATCATCATTGCTTGAGGATGAGTCTGAGTGATCTAGAGTAGCAGTAAATGCACGCTTCCGTTTCTTTACCGAATTATTGTTTATAGGAGGATTTTGCCTATCTGGATACGGACAGTCTCTTTTGATATGCCTTGGTTCATCATAGTTGAAACATTTGACAATGTTTGGCACTACATTTTGATTTCCAGAGTTCTTATAGTTGTTTCTCTTGAGATTATTCATCTTCCTGTATTTCAGAAATTTCCGAAAATTCCTGGTCATAATGGCTATCTCTTTATCATTATCGCTGTTTGAGTCTGATCCATCAGTTAATGCATTAAATGCCATTGATTTCTTTTCAGATGCTTTGCTTTCTCTTCTCCCGATCATTTGGACTTCAAACGACATTAGATTTCCAAATTAATCCTTCTATCTTTAAAGTATTGATGCCATTTGCATCTTCGATCGTAAGTGTCTTTTGATCCCATTATGGAGTAAGAGAATTTAGAATTTTTCTGACTTGATCTTCATCCGAAAATTCCTTTCCCAAGAATATTAGAGAATGCACAATATCCTAAAATCTACTGTACGTATGTGAAAAAGACTCATTATAATTCATTTTAAATAATTGAAACTGATTTGTGAGCATGGAAATTTTGGTCTGTTTAACTTTGCTTGTTCCTTCGTGAGTCACTTGTAAAATTTTCCAGATTTCATATGCAGACTTACAAACTGACACTCTATTAAAATCATTCCTATCAAGTGAACAAAACAGAATTTTCATTGCTTTAGAATTATTTTATGCAACAGTCTTTTTCTCAGTGTCCACTGTGCAAAATCAGTTGTGGGTTCAGAGTATCCAGTTTGTGTGATATTCCAAGTAGCTAATCCTACAGACTGTAAATATATTTTCATCCTACATGCCTAATATGCGTAGTTACTGCCATTAAAAAGTGGTGGTATAACAGTAGACTGACCTTCTACAAATGAACTAGTTACAGGGATACTAGTGTTAGTAACAATATCAGTGTTGGTAGCCATTTTGAATTTTTTTTCAAAAATTAGATTATGAAACTTTGAAAACCTTGCTCCGATACCAAATGTGAGAAATGCAGATTACAGATCTTAAGGCTAGGATAAACACTAGAGGGGGGGGGGGGGTGAATAGTGCTTTAGGGAATTATTAAATCTTTTTGAGTTTTTGTTAATTTGAACACAAATGTATGCAATATTCAGACACAGATATGATCACAAAATCAAACACAGATGCAAATATAAAGTAAAAGCAGTAAAGGAAAGAACACATCTGATTTTATACTAGTTCGGAGTTACCCTACATCCAGTCCTGCACACATGTACGGATTTCCTTTCAAATGCAATCTTTGCAATTACACCCTCGATTTCAAGGCGACGAGGTACATCCTCCAGATTCACAATCCTCTGGGTAGAGATACTTGATTTCCCAGGCAACAAGTTCACCCAATTGATTTCCAAGGCTACAATAACACCTTATCTCGCTTGATTGATTTCCAAGGCCACAATCACAGCTTTTCTCGTTTAATTGATTACAAAAAAGCCTATAACTCTGAACAACACTGAGAATCTTGTTGAAATTCAATGTTGATTTCGGCAGAGTAATGGTAAGAATATGTATATAGAAATGTGGAAGAAGAAGAGTAGTGAAAAACCAGAAAATCTATATTGAAATTCGTTGAAAACAACCTCTATTTATAGAAGAACAACAGCCATGTCCATTCATGAAGAGATATGACGAATAGACACTTCTTTTGAAATTTAAATTTTGAAACCAACTGAAACTATGTCGACATGGGTAGGTTGAGCATGTCGACATCCCAAAGGAATTTTTGGTGGTTTGTTTTTCTTTGAAAATAACTTCTATCTTATATTAAACCTATTTTAAACTTTATAAATATACTTGTCTATAGTTAAAATACATAAGTAAATATATATAATATTATACAAAATTTTACTATAATTTTATATTTAAATCTAAGTATAAATATTTAAAAATTAAATATATTATTATTAAAGATAGTTTAAAACTACGGATAATTTTGATTTTGAAATTAAAGATTATTTTGAGGCTAAAAGTATTTTAAATCAGAATAGATGTTTTTGATGCTTTTAAAAGAAAGATTTTGAAAACAAGATAATTTTGTAAAAACATTTGAATAAAATATTAGCGAATACAAAACAATGTTCCACTAGATTTTTTGTAGGTTCCTTTCTACTTAGGGTTCCATCCCTTTAACAGGTTCGAAGTGGATTCCATTCCACGAATAAATTGGATTTTAAGATGCCAGTACTTTTTTAGGAGTTTAAGAAAAAATCCTAATAAATTAAAAGATAAATTACTTGAACTCTTGATAATCTTGATATTCTTGATACTCATGAGTCTTCAATCTTGATATCTTGAATCTCTATACTATACAGTCTTTATTCTTGGTACCTGCATGGTTAAATCCTGCATATACATATATTTCTAAACTATAATGTTAGTATTTATATTTTATAATCTATTCTAAGGTTGTTGTCATCAAAACCATCATCTCATGGACTAACAGATCTTTTAGCTCTTCTACATCCAGACTCTACCGAAACTACTTTTGTACTTCAATTTTACTATTGTAATTCATTGTAACCAGCAAACAAAGATCAATAAAAGTCTACCATTTCATAGTGGATGTAGGCCATACACTGAACCACTTTAAATCTGCGTGTTTCTGTATGCTTCCTTTTAAAATTTTGAGCGTTATTCACATTTATGTTCTCTACATTTCTACTATGTGCGATCTGTGATTGTAAACTGGTGTTTTTATCGGTAATTGGGTGTTTGTGACCAATTTTGGCGCAAACAGTTGTCATAATCAATACATCAAAATTCAAGGTTCTAATAGACTCGTCGTATGCACCTAATATTCACCTCTCGATCGTAGTGGTAAATGGCTCTTATCGTACTGTGACACTGTCTACCTATGCCACATCACATACGAATTCTACATACAAGGACTCCTATTAGTACCAGGCTCCTTTATACTCTATCGCCTCTTATCATGCTGTGCCACTTAGACTGTCCTTTAAATCCCCTATTAGCAGCGGGCTCACTCACCTGTATCTATTAGTGTTGCACGTCCACTATAGAACATCTCTAAGTATCTGTGAAATACATCAACCTAGTCAACTCTTAGCTCTTATTTTGGTATTTAACCATTACCCAAACCATGATGACCTATTGTCCTTTGATAGGGAATTGACTTCCCTATAGTCTTTAGCATGTATATTTAGTCCAAAATAAGCTCAAACAATCAATTATCTATTTATATATTTTTTTACAAAATTATATAATTTATAATCTTTAACTTAGGCCTTAAGCCGAGATTCATTCTCGTAATGTAAGTTACGAATGGTCGACCGCGGTCCCTCTCTGGTCGACCGCTATCGGTAAACATCTTAGGTTCTAGGCTTGACTGGTCACATGTTAAAATTTGGTCTTTAAGAAATTTGAATAATGTCGATCATTTGTTATCATTTAACTTATGTCATTTGCAGTTATTAGAAGTTATTGATGAACCGTAATTACTAGGTAACCAGTCTATATGTCAATTTGCAATTTGATTTGGTGTTTACTAGGTGACCGGTCTATATGTCCCTTGATCCATCTAGATCTAATTGTTTGTATTCTTCTAGGTTGATTTTATTTGATTTTTGAAATTTTTTAGAGTTTGGATTAGAGGGAAAATTTTGATAGAGTTTTTTTTATTGTACAGATTTATGTGAGAATCAGATTTAGATTAGGTTATTATTTATAGGGTTTTCAAAGATGTTTAGAGCGTTAGATTTTGTTTGGGGAATATTTTCAGTCATTAGGTTCATTCATTAAAACTTGGATCGAAAGAAACGATCAGAGTCGTCCATACACATTTAGGATTTTCGCTTTTTAACATTGCATGGTCGACCTAAGAGGGGCCATGGTCGACCTATAACAGTCGAACATGCCAAACCAAGGGTCGGCCTATGTATATTGTTATTATTTTTTCTTCTTTCTTTTTGAAATTTATTTCAAATCTTTGCCGTTCATAACTTCTCCATACGAACTCTGATTTGAAGTGTTGCGAACGAAAATCATCCAGAAAATCATTACAAATACAAAGGTTAGGTTTCGTAGCCAAATTTAGATGTTTGTGGAAATTTTCTTTTTATTGTTTGTTTAATTAAATTTACTTTTCTTATTAAATTTTCTTTTAAATTTCTATTAAATTTCCAGGGTGTTACATTCTTCCCCTTAAAAGGATTATATCCCTAAAATCTTAGGACGGAAAAATGTACCTTATACATACAACAACCAATAATTACATCCATCTACTCATCCATCATCCACAAGCAATCATTGTCTATAGAAATGTTCTAATGCAATATGTACATATATATATGCAACGTGAAATGCATGTGAACCTATACCAATGCAAAAGAGTAGGCGGTCCACTGATCCAGTCGACCTCCTATCATGCAAATGCTCTTGCCATGCATCCAAATATATGCAACATCCTAAATACATATACTTTCAATTCTATATGTATGCACAACCACACAACCCATATGAAACTGCCACATGCATAACATCCACTTGCACAAAAATAATCAAACATCCATATATATCATATCTAACAAGCTAGACAATAATAAGGATCAATGTGAATGAGTGTGTACTACCTATAGGATATACTGTCCTAGACATGTAAAGGAATACAATCCAAATAATACATCCAAATACATCTATTAGCATCCATCATCCATAACATGTTCAACTAACATGTTACAACTATTCCTACCATCTAATGGCCTTTACCTAAACTAGACCTAAATTCAAAGTTAATTAATCCTTTCATAGCCAGTTTAATTTTCCTAACCGTCAGCTTGCCCACGGTAGCTGCATCTACATAGTCATTTCCACAAGTACCTAATGATGGCTTCTTTACAATTTAGTTGTGCTCTACCTTACCATAATGATTTTCTACTAGTCTGTTTTCCAATTATGGACTCATCTCTACGAACTATAAAGGACTCAGCTCCACGGACTACCCCATATGTCTTTTATTTGTACTTGCTTCTTGCTTATCTCATGTAGTCCTTGCCCTTCTATGAATCGAATTTCGATTACCCTTGCCAACTTTCACCACTGACATAAAGTTTTAATTCAATTTTATGTGCATCGATAACCTTACACATTCCTTGCTACTAACTCAAATGATGTTGTCTTGCACCATACTGAATAACTTAAGCATAGTATGCTCCCACTAACTATAGCTTCCTAAAATCCTCAATGTACAATCTATTATCCTAACTCTTCCAGTGGTATCCTAGTCACCTCAATTCTTAGATACCAAATGGGATAACTCATGTTGATGGTGTCTCTTTCTATGGTACTTCCTACGTAGCTTTTAGCAATATGTCCATTTTCCTCAAGGTTATCCAAACCGGTGATTTCGTAATTGTTAAATCTTCTTTTCCAATTAGACTCAACATGATTCATCTCTTTTTACTACCGAATGGTTTCTTCAGTCTTTAAAAAATCATGGTGTCTAGTTATCATGTTTAGAGTCTATAGGGATCCTTTCTAAGTTTTACAAGTGAAAATTTGGTCTATTTTCCCATTCAACCTTAACAATAAAAGTCCTAAAATTAATTGGACTAATATCCTTGAATCATTCTATCAATGATGATAATTATCTAAGGGGTACTTCATTCATGTGCAATGGTTATGCACACGACTATCTATTCTAAGTTAGTCTTTGATAAATATTTATAAGAAAATAGTCTTCCTCCAATCCAAGGGATGATTGAGAAAAATATTTTCATCTTTTTCTTCAGTTCTTACCAAAAATTTTTGATCTTTTTTCTTATGAAAATCTCCTCCAAATTCTCAGGTGTGCAATTAACCATATCCTTCTCTTGATAGAAATCCACATCCTTGAATTAACCATTTATTGTAAAATCTTGACTATTACTTTATCCAGGACACCTTTTGAAATTGTGAACTTCAAAAATTCCTTTCTCTATTCTTGAAGTAATTCCACGAATGAGACCTTTTTATTAAACACAAGCTCTTATCATTACATTCTAATATTTTACGTTTCCTATGCTTGAGATTACTTAATGAGGAATAATGCCTTGCCATTTTAATCTAATAAATGTGATGACCATTACTTTGGTTTATACTTAGGGACTTTTGCATTTTAATGTACTGGAATTACACATTCCCAAAATGAATGTAAACGCTGTAACTTTCCATAAATTATCTAAAAGAGGATTTGTGTTATATTTGGAATTACAAGGAATTATCTCTTCCGTTTGTTACTGAAATAGACAGCACAAAATACGGCGACTCCCTATTTTGTACATCCCTTTCTTTGAGTATGTTCCTTGTTATTTCAAATGATATGCTTTTGGACTAAAACTGGATAATTTATAGAAATTTACATTGCTACATACTTCATCTCAGTGAATAAAAATACTATTTAAACCCATTCCCATTGTGTAACAAATTCCAGTTTGTGTTCCATATCAATTATCCAACAATTAAATACAATGACTAATTTCACATTTTTTAGTTGTATAAGTGATTTATGTCTACCAATTTGGAGCTGTTGCATAATCTATAAGTTTCAAAAACTACTACTACCCATTATTTTCTATATGTAGATATGTGCAACATTCAACCCTACATTTATAAGATTCACATCTAGGTACCCATGTAACACAACTATTATGATATAAATCCAATAACATGTATAAAATAGATGCTTTCCCATTCTTGTCCACCTGGTCTTTTCGTATCCACCAGGGGACAATACAGTGGACTGCCCGTAGCCTACATGTAACCTATCCTCATTAAAAAGGTATCAACTAATATCATATTGCTATAGCGCCAAGCCTTTGCTTACCATTCCATCTAGGGTTGCCTAATGCAATCAAGGAAATGCCTATTTTTTTACTCAACGCTCCTAGTAAACATTGAATTACCCTACTTGTCCCTTTAACACTTCAAACCAAATATTTCTTGCATTCACAATATTTTTTGATACAACTGAAACATCTAGACATACTCTTTTCTTATTCTAAAATAGGTTTACTCAAATCATCTTTTCAACCTTCCTTACATAAAAAATTCTACAATTCAAACCATACTTGGGTGGAGAAACACTAGGTAGTTCTCACCTTTAACTACTATAGAAAGGTCGACCTAGTACTCAGTCCTTCTAGACTCCTTTCAATTTTTGTCCTAGTGGGCTATTTAATCCTATTTGTTTAAGTCCAACCTATTTTCTATCTTTTTATGTTTTAAGTGATAGTCATAAATTTTCATTTACCTTTTTAAATCGAAATCTTTGATTTTCACAATTACTACAAAACTAGTAAGTTTTTTGAACTTTAATACCCTTTATTCATTTTTAACAACAATTTCGGTTTACTAGGGTCATAGCATTTTCTTTATTAAATTACCAAAAAGATTGACTTAACTTAGTAAAATATACATAAAAACACACCTTTCTAACATCTTCTTTTATAAATAATAAATTTTTGCAAAAGAATATTTTATATTATAAATATTTTTTCAAAGGAAATGTAGTGATTTTATCTTATTTTTTTTGCAGATAAAATAAAATATTTTTATTTTGTACAGGCTACTGGATTATAGTGGCAGTACCACTTTACAACGATAATATAGGTGTGAGACAAATACACCTCAGCAACTAGAAAAGGAATTTGTTTTTAACTACTACTTATTATTATTAATATTATTATTATTTTAGGGATATAACAACAATATTTATAAAACATTTTCGGATACATAATCAGTTCTTATTTAGAAAAGAAATTCAAAAGTTAGGTTTTACATACCCTTCAATTTTTATTTTTTATTTTCAAAAGTTCTATTGTCAAAAGTAAAGTGCACATTGAGATAAGTATAACTATGTGGCCAAAAACAATAACTATGCTTTAAAATAGTTATTAAAAATAATTTTTCATCAAATTCTTTAATTTTGCTTTTTAAGCAAATCCTATAAAGTTTATTCGACAATTTTATATAAAATCATGAACCATAATTTTTTTATTTAAAATATCAAATATCTACCAATTCTAACATTTTACAAAACATTTTCATTGGTTTATCACATACGATGGAGTAGACAACATCGGCATAATTGCCTAATCCCACCAATACCTAACATTGCTTTAAGTGCAAAAGTTCTATCTTACTTTTCAAAGATGGTTACTTAAATTTATTTTCCAATACAGTGTTAAACTTTAACACGGAAATAATATAGCCATACTGTTCAACAAATACGAGTTCTTCTATTTATTGCCAACATGAAAATAAGAGTTTTACCTTAATTGCGGGAGTTTGCCTTAAGTTTATAAAAGCCCTATTTCAATGTTCCATTATTCACTTTGTTAGCATCTTATTCTTATAATATGAGTCTCTTGGTACTAACCTTTTTCATTCACCTTTACTTCCATAATTTGCTTTCCAGTGCTAATTGGCATAGTAAACCTCCACTAGTGCTTCTTTATAGTGTAAACCACAATAAACGTGAAAGTTTATTTTCCACCTTAACTGTTATAATTTTATCATTTATTCTAACCCACAATTGTTTTCTTATTTAATGGATATGCCAACCATTAACTTATGTGTTCAAATGTATAGGTTTTCAGAAAATCATAATTGCATTCTGCTAGTAAGATTTGGATCATCTTGTCTCCATGCTTATGGATACCAACCGAACCATATATGGATGTTCACGGTCGAAGCCTTAGCTTCCTTCTCCGAGCCATTCTTCTAAGACTTGTACCTATTCTTGCTATCTGTGTTTGTGAATTATGTTCAAATTTCCCACATATAGTATAGACATGAATAAAAGAATTCCAATATATAAATAAAATCTTTGGAAATCTTTTGAAAACTTTTATCTATATATATACAACACACACACATACATATACACACACACACATATATTTATATATATATATTCTGAAAACCCATTTTTGAAAACTTTTTGGAAAACCTTTGAAAATCCATTTTGTTTTTTTTTCAAAAACCTTTTTCAAGCACATTCGCTCAATGTGACTTTCGGACGTGCGCCATGTTGAGAAATACAAGCTTTTGGGATTTTAAAACCTTAGAGAGAATAATTACAAGAGTAAGTTCTAAGACATCCTGGACTTTCAGTCCCATAGCTAAAGGAGTTAAAATTCAAGCACATAAAATAGACATCTTACAAAAACAATCTCCGAAATACTTATTTTTACGTATAGAATAATTTCAAAGTACAGTATAAGCTAACAGATATTTAATACAATAAGTGATACCATAGGAACAACGAATAATGTGAGAACTCCAATATGAAGCTCCTTTCTCCATGAACAATGTCCAATCAATTGCTAACTAATAGTCATGTTGTGAGAAAGATGAAAAAGTAGGAGTGAGTCAGAAAAAAGTCTGGTGAATGAGTATAAGTTTAATATGTGATGATCATGTGTTGTTAACTTCAAAGCTATTCTAAATGACATAGGGTGTAGCACCAGTGTCTATGAATTCCAAGGGTCCATTACCTAAGAGTTCTTGTTTAATACATATCTGCACTACTAGTAGACTACTACAAGGATCGAACTGCAGGTCGAACCTCACACCAAAATCAATAACACTTATAGAGCTACCCCATAAGAAATAACCGCCCGTTGGCTACTGTGGAAAGCCCTTTTTCAAGTAATACTACCGTCAAAACTACTCTCCCATGAATATCTATAACTTCACTACGCCTAAAGAGGGAGAACCTCAAAATGCAAACTCGCTATATGACTTATCTTATGCACCCACTGTTTACCTCTCGATCGTAGTGGTAAAATTTCTCTTATTGACTGGTTTATATGTCAATTTGCAATCTGATTTGGTGTTTGCTAATTTAGGGTTTGCAAATTCAATTATAAAGGAGGTTCTAAAGCTTAACTATAATTCGTGTCATTTGACACTTTGCAAGTAATTTTTATTTTAACCTATAAAATGCAATTTAGAATTTTACATGTTTCAAATTAGGTTTCTAGCACCCAAAATCAATTAAAGTAGTTTGAATCTAGCTATAATAATTATCTTACAAAAACTATTCTCATTCACCTTAAGCCTAAGCTCTTCCTTTTTGCTCTACTAGAGATCATTTCTCCGATTGCTAGCTTCCATTGCTCCGTCTAGACCCAATTATTTGTATTCTTCAATGTTTATTTTATTTTGATTTTTGAATAATTTCATAGTATGGAGAAGAAGAAATTTTTTGACAGAGTTTTGTTATTGTATAGATTTATGTGAGAATTAAGGCTAGATTATGTTAGTAGTTATAGGTTTTTCGAAGTTGTTTAGAGCTTGGATATAACCCAGTGAATATTTTCAGTCATTATGTTCGTTCATCAAAATTTGGCCCAAAATGAATGATCAGAGTAATCCATGCACGCTCCAGGTTTTCTTCTTTTTAACATTACAAGGTTAACCTACAGCGGTCGACCATGCCAAGCCAAGGTGTGTGTGTATATATTTGTATGTATTATCTCGCCTTTTGGCAAGGCCGAGATACCAAGGAACTAACTAGAAAGAGACAGGATCATACATCCTTAGCTTTGAATGATTGTTGGGCAACTACAAATATCGACGAGTTTTGCCCGAGTCCGGATCGGGCTACAATTGATAAGACACGTCAAGCAAAGCTGTAGAAACCAACATTCCAAGTTTCGGGGCAATACGAGTTCGTATGCTCAAGTTATCGCCAATGGGAAATGGATCAGGTAGCATAAGGTTCGAATCCCTCAGAAATAACATAGGCTCGAATCCATCAAGAGGAGGCCTTGGTTCGAATCCACCAGACACGTGTTGCCTCGAATCCATGAGGAGTGCATTTGTTTCGACTCCATTAGGCAAGCCTTCACTTCGAATCCATCCAAAGCACTCCCTGCTTGAATCCATCAGGGACGTGCCTTCGTTCGAATCCATCAGAGGTAACCACGCTTCGAATCCATCTACACCTACCATTGGTTCGAATCCCTCGAAGTATTCCCATCTTCGACTCCATCCCATGAAAGTCCTTCGAACCCATCAAGCGGAGAAGTCTTCGTATCGACCAACTATTGAATATTCTGACCGATACGAAGGGCACGTACGAGGATTCCTTCGAATCCATAACTTCGAACCCATAAATTCGAATCCATCAGGTCATAGCACCTAAAACCAAGGATTCGACCCTATCGATTCGAAGCACATATATCAACTGAAAATGCAATCTTGAATCGATCATAACTTGAGATCTACAAGTCCAAATGCTATGAAATTTTTACAGGAGCTTGCATATGCATAGAAGAATGTCCACGCCAAGTTTCATCACAATTGGACACATTTTTGATCGATTCGAACCAAGGGTCGAATCGATCCCAAAGTGGGCCCAGATCTCCAGAATTCGGCCATGTGGGCCCCCCACACGTGCCAGAAGTGGTCTCCCCAAATTTTAGGCGAAACATCAGCCTCCAGCGCTTATAAATAGAGCTCATGGTCATTCAGAAAAGGGATCGAGAATTTTAGAGATAAAGCACGTCTAAACGCTGCCAGAATTTCTTCAGAGCACCACCGTTGCCTTTGATTTCGAATTTTGGCTTACTACTTGTTGTACTTTGGCATTGAAAAGTTGTATTCTCTGAACATCAAGCAATAAAGTAACAAAACTGCATAGTGGACGTAGGCAAATCGTCGAACCACTCTAAATCGTTGTCTCTTGTGTATTTCCTGCTATTTGGAGTTTTTGTTAGATAATCCACGTTTTAATTTACTTTCTTCATTTATTATCTCTTCAAAAACTTCCGACGAGTGTTGTGCCCAATTTTGACACAAACAGTATGTATTATTCTTCCTTTTAAAAATTTATTTCTAGTCTTCCCCACCAATAACTTCTCCATACGAACTCCGATTTCGAAGTGTTATATTTGAAAATCATCTAGAAAATTGGTATGAACACAATATGGTAGGTTATGTAGCCAATTCGAACGTCCGTGCAAAAAACTTTTTAGTCCGTATTTTAATTCAGTTTACTTTTATTATTAAACTTCTATTAAAATTTTTATTAAATTTTGGAGGCGTTGCATTATCGCAATTTATCTAATTTTTACGGATTATATAACTTATAACCTTTAACTTGGGCCTTAGGCCGAGGTTCATTCTTGCAATTTTCGTTGAGAATGGTAGACCATTATCGCCCTCCAATCAACCACTATCGATCGACCGCTACTGTTCCAAGGTCAACCAGTCACGTACTAAAATCAGGGTTTTCTGCAATTTGATTACCGTCAATCGTTCATAATTTAACTCTTATCGGTTGCAGTTATTAGTGAACCCTATTTACTAGGTCACCGGACTATTTGTCAATTTTCAATTGATTTGGTGTTTACAATTGTAAAGGAGGTGCATAAGCTTAACTGTAATTCATGTCGTTTAATAGTTTACTTGTAATTTCTATTTTAACCTATTGATTTCAATTTAGGGTTTTGCATGTTTCAAATTAGGCTTCTAACAACCTAAATCAATTAAAATAGTTTGAATCAAACTCAATAATTATCTTGCTAAAATTGTTCCTAGTTACCTCAATCCTAAGCTCTTCCTATTTTCTTTGTCAGAGAATCGCCCTTCTGAATGCTAGCTTCCCTTGCTCCATCTAGATCCAATTGTTTATGTTCTTCTATGTTGATTTTATTGTGATTTTTGAAGAATTTTAGAGTTTGGAGAAGTGGAAAATTTTTGATAGAGTTTTTGTTACTGTGTAGATTGATGTGATAATTATGGTTAAATTATGTTAGTATTTAAAGGGTATTCAAAGTAATTTAGACTGTTAGATTTTTCTTAGGCAATATTTTCAGTCGTCAGATTCGTTCATCAAAACTTGGCTGAAAGGAACGATCAATTCATCTACGCAGGCTTCAGGCTTTCCACTTTTTAACATTATAATGTCAACTTAAGGGGGGATAGGGTCGACCTATAGCGGTTGACCATGCTAAGCCAAGGGTCGACCTATGTATATGTGTGTGTGTGTATTCTTCTTTCTGTCTAAAATTTATTTCAAATCTACCCCGCTAGTAACTTCTCTATATGAGTGTTATATATTAAAATTGTAACAACCGGGATTTTCGACTCTAGAAAATTGACACTAATACGTCCACTGTATTAGTGTCGGGAAATTGAATGCCTGAAAACCTGATGGTTAGAAGAAGGAAAAAGATAAGAAGAAAACTAAGCAACATAGAATCTCATAGTGGAACGAATAATCTAAAATATACCATAAATCTTTACACAAAACTGAACTGTAATAGATGTATATACAGACATCAGAGTATACTAACCTGTTTCAACCTGGACAGTTATAACAGTCTGTCTGCACAATTGCTAAAACACACCATTGTATACAACGGAAAATATAAACATCTACGTGAATATGTCTCTAGGCCTCCAACTCATCTCCTGAAGCTCCAAGCATCCAAATCAATCTGTAATATACTCGGTCTGACCCGAGCATTGCAATAAAATAGCACGCAATCAGTCTGGAAAACCAGCGTGAGAAAGCATATCCAATTATATTTAAAGTTATACAAAAATCTTTGAAATCAAAAGGCATCTCGTAAGACCATTCCACACAAAAATACGATGGGTTTTTACCTTACGATAATCAAAACACTTTATATACATATCCTCTGATTATTATAATAGTGTTTAAGTATAAATACTAATCAAAATGGCTGAGATGCTTGCATCTCACATTCTAACATAGTTAAGCATAATCAAAACCATATGACACGCATTGGAGAATGGATTCCATTACTATGACCAGGTAAGGAACTACCTCCGATGGGTGCGTCTCTAGATCAATGCACCCTGGTCTAACAAGAACATATTGTACCCTGTCATGTAGAACCGGCCTACCACTTGACTAGTAGTACCGAATATGTCATCAGACCGGTCTTTCGACTTTTCCGAGATCTCTTATGCACAAACAAATCCATAAATATAGATATGAGTATCTATAAAGATGATGACATACGCTAATGGGAGCGACCCACTTAGCCCTGCTGTATGCCTTGTTTTAGTCATTTCCTGGTTGATGAGGCTTGAGGCTATGATTACCTTTAAAGAAATTTACACTTAGAATGCTCATTTCCCTCCAATGAAGATTTACTGATAGCATTCATCCATATAAGTTGTTCTGGGTTTGAACAAACCATATCTCAAAAATTACCATCTTCATTATCTTCACGATATCACATTTCGCAATACACAAATCAGATCGAAGTGGCTTTTGAATAATTAAATCTGATCTTGGTCTCTCCGAAACGTTCAACCAAATTGGCCACTTCGATCTGATTTGTGATATCACTAACCGATTCACGTTCCCAATTTCATAACCCTCTTCCAAATTCCAAAATAGAATCCACTATTTATTTCTAACCCAACTTCCATATCCCATTATAAATTCTCGCTGTGATTTTATATTTTCAATTTATCGAATGATAATCATTCACATCATTTATAAACATTATTTATAAATTCCACAATCTCATTTCCAGTTTATAACAGGTTCATCTCACTAAAATCCATTTATAAATCGATTTCTAATTAAAATTCTATTGATAAATCTATTTCTTTAACAATCCAAACTATATTCCAAAAAGCAATCAAATTTCGATTTCGATTCCCATTTAATTATTTTTAAGAATCTTATTTAAATACATAATTTAAAATCCATAGTTTAAAATTCTCTATTTGAAACCATTTTACGAAATATCTAAAATAAATTTCTAAAATTCAATCATTTATTTTGTCCAATTTAATTTCCTTTTAATTAACCCCAAAATTCAATATAAATATTTTTATTTCCAAAATCGCCTTCTGAATTTCCTTTTTAAATTCAAAAATATTATTTAAGGTATTTATAATAAAAAATTAAGGCCAGTGCTACTATAGCATCCAACAAATTCAAATCACATCACATTCTATCATAAACATATCATATATCACTATGTATGAAATTAAAATCAACATATTTAAGGAATCCAGTTGGATCCCTCCAACTTGTTTTCCCTGCAACCATAGATGTTATATAACATAAAATACCAATTCCACTTCGAGGCGGAATATCGTGGTAATCTAGGATCGTCCACTATTATGTGGGGTGCATAGTGTCTCATTCGCTTCAATCAGCGGGAATATAACCAACTATTAATATATATACTACTATATACAATATAAACATCCAACGTATAATAATTTATAAATTCGTCCAATCAGCCAATAAATAATTTATAACACTTATAAAACTAGTTATCCAAATGAGTGAAATTTACTCACATTTATCCTTTGCTGTCGCCGAAGCATTCAGTTTTCGTCTAAATCGAATGGCGATTGATTCAGCGCGAAATTTCCATAAGCTCCAAATTTTTCCAAACCGGTTCCAAAGCGTAGATGTCGACAATACGAGCGCAACACGACTGACGATGTCTCGATCAGATCTTGAGTGAGCAAGTTATAAACCAGCACTTATTTATATAAATATAAATTAACCCATATATAAGATGAAACCCCTCCTTACCTAACAATCATGGCCCATTCCCACCAAACAGTCTGGCCCACTTCCTTTCCCGCATTCCTTTCTTCCTTTTCCTCCTGATATTCATCCATGCACAGATACCCATCATTCACGTGTGCACGCACATTCCTATCATTTCCACACTCAACGAGATCGCCTCGCGATTCCTCCGACGAACTCCTATCTTTGCACTCTCCGCGTTCATCCCACCCAAACGTCACTCGACCACACGAAACAAAAAAGACCTGGAACATCTCGCACGCTGCCTCCAAAGTGGCAACCACCACTGTTTAGTTGCACACCACCAAAATATGCATATGCGAGCCCCTCATCACCATGAAGACAACGCACCTAGCCTCGACACCCAATTCCACTCGAATCACACTCAAAAACCAACCCTGGTTCCCTGGCCTTCCACTGTCAAATGACAGACAACCAACACACCCAATAATCATTATACCAGATTGAAGCTCTCCTCGAATCGTGATTATTAAAGCTTGTCTTGGATATTTTTATGGGGTAGGTTTCTGAGAAATAATTTTTTGAAGTCTGCCTCTTTTTCCTTTTGCTCTGTTAAGCCTTTTTTTAAATAAGGGAGGAATAATTCGGCTTAAAACAATGCAAGGAGGGTACATGCATAGATAGTAGGGGGCTGATAAGAAGGTTTAGGGTGTGTGAAGTCAAATCAATAAAAATATATATTATTATAGCCTAAAATCCCAAACTCCTATCGAGGCATGCCGCCTAGCATTCTTAATGTTATCCCCCCATTCTAAATGCAATGGAACAAGTCTCGAGTCCCAATTCGTTCGCATGAAGAAGATAGCTTTTTGAACCTAATTATTAATTTAGATTTTTGATACAAATTTCAATGCGTTTCTATCCCGCACGACCAAACGGTAACTCCAAACGCCACAAAATTTGAAATCCTATAATAATACACTATTACGGACTCAATGACACCAGTATCGTCGAAATCCAAGACTGTTCCCCAGAAGGCTATTTTTATATGTTAATTAAAACGAGTTATTTCCAAAATTGAGTAAATCACTTTTGAATGAATTTTAATTTTTTTTTATCTTCAGTCTTATTAATATAAATTTAATAAGCCTCTGAATCATTTTTATCCAAATAAAAATCCAGAATTTAAATTATTTAAACAATTTCCAATTATTAAATTTAGCAATTAAATTACCCAATAAATCATTATCTTTGAAATTCGAGTTATTAAATCTATAAAATTAACTTTTTATATTTAAAATTGATTAAGTATTTCAATTTCAAATCCCTAAAATTTTGGATTATTAAATTCTTCCTCCTTTAAAAGAATTTTGTCCCTGAAATTGCCAAGGTAGGAAAAATTTCCTAAACCCATTCCTTTTATAAAATAAATTAGTTGAAATAACTTCCCAAATCCAATTAAGCTTTTAACTTTCCAGAATCAATTTGTTGAAACATTGCTATTATTTTTACTAGATTCCAAATTCATCCATAGGTTCCAAATAACTATTTTCCATTCAATCATTCCAGGTTATAACTTAAAATCTAATTTTAGTTATCAAAAATTTCTTCAAAATTTCTAACGCCTTAAATTTTTGAATTTTTTTGCCTGCGTCTGCTTTGCGAAGCTAGATCAGAACAACTACAAATCACCACTATGGGCCCAATCAAAAAAAGAAAATATAAGCCAAGTTGCTCAATCATAAAACCATCAATCAATCAGCAATATAAATATGTACCTTTTACTGGGGAAACCAAATTTTCTCATGATATCAAAGACATCAAGTTTGGTCTTGCTTTTAAATGTATGCATCTTATATACCAGTGATATCCAAACATATAATTAATAACCATATTAATTTTTAAATTTCAATTTCCAACATTTATTTTACTAAAACCTTAAGATGTACATATATCATCCATGCACAATATCAAATCTGACTGCTTGCTTGATCACACAATTTCACTTCCAAACTTGTATCGTTCACATGACTCTCTAGTGCGGACTTAAATTTGGTTCCTTGATTAGAAACCGTTATTCTCCTTACATAGCCATATACTATGATAGAGAATGTAATGACCTGGTATTTCGAACCATTCAAATCGACAATCATCCACTCATGTCAGATTTGAATTACTCAAAACAACAGTCTATTAATTTATATTTGGCAAAACTTAGCATATACACTAAATAAATCAATCACAGAATTAGACATAGAGTAGAATAAAAATAATCAGCGGAATAGATAAATAGTAGTTCATGAAGCTATTATATAAACATCAGAGTTAAAACGAAATACAACTGATATCATGAATACAGAGTAGTCTTCAAATACAACAACAACTGATAAGTCTGAACATAAGCAACTACGACAACTGAAAACAAATGAAAGATGAACAGATATAGACAGATCTTCAAGCAAAGCTCCAAGCTCCAAAGGTGAGCCTCAAAGATTGAGACACTTAGTCTGACCCGAGCATAAAGTAAGACACAAAACACTAGAGTCAGAATTCACATTCTTAAACTAGTAAATCCACTCAAAGTGAAATGTCAAATGAAATACAAAGTAACTCAAAGGATGTTTGGGATTCCCATCATTTAAGGATCCGTCAAACTATCTACACAATAGTATAATACGCTACATATATAATGTCTATAGTAAAATAAACTATCAAAATAGCGTTAAGGCGTTACGCATATCCCCCTTAACACATTTTACATATTCCCATAATCTATACAGTACCGTAATTCCTCCGTAAACTGGAGGGTTATCAAAGGGCACTCCATAGGTATGGTATAAACCAAATTCGTAGAAGGCGCGATAAGGCATGTGACAAGGCATACGAGGCAATGCCCTGGATAGGATTCTACCGTTTTAGGGATCCGAACTAATGGTAACGCATAGCAGCTACTACCGCCCATCTCGAGACACACTTCCTAAATCAAAGGTGCACGTAATCAAATCACAAAAGCAATAGAATGGTATCAAAGAAATGTGCCCGATAGGGGGAGCAACGCCATTTGGCCTGACATGGCTCCTATTTTAGCCACATCAAGCTTACTCGCGGGAGTTAAGGCTGTGTTAATACCTCATATAGAATCGTTCGCAAAACCATCCTACTTTGTTCTGGAATCTCCACCACGTGTACAGTTGTTAAAGTGGTTTTCGGTATTGGCAGAGAGTATGACAATATCCGATCCCGGTCTCTTTAACAACAAAATGCTTATTTCACACCGTGGTCATTTTATATTTCAAATAGTTTATACTTCATATCAAAATAACATATTTATTCCAAGATCATATCTCTTTCAAAGTTATATTCACTTCTGAAATCATATCGCTTTCCAACTTAAACCCTTTAAATATTGAAATAATATATATATATATATATATATATTAAAATAGTTATAAATTAAAATAGTTATAAATTAAAATAGTTTATATTTAAAATAGGTCATAAATTTAAAATAGTTTATTTATTGAAATAGTTTATATATTAAAAATAGTTTATAATAAGAAGTATTTCTTCCAATTTCACAAATCAAATCCAAATCAACTTTTAATTCCAAATTCAATTTAATTAAATCTCAATTCAAATTCTCATCAAACTATTTTAATTTATATCGATTTTAAATCCAGGTTGAACTACCAATTTAAACCACATCAAATTCAATAGGTTTCGAAGTTTAAATATTCAAACAATCTACAATAACTCAATTTGATAAATTTCATTTATATTTCAAAATTCAATTTTAATTTCATTTTAAATTTGAAAGTATTCATTTTATAATTTTCATAAGC
Organism: Allium cepa; assembly: GCA_030765085.1. Taxonomy (NCBI): domain Eukaryota; kingdom Viridiplantae; phylum Streptophyta; class Magnoliopsida; order Asparagales; family Amaryllidaceae; genus Allium; species Allium cepa. The sequence continues at coordinate 1,054,135,023 of CM060941.1, forward strand.
ATTTAAATAAAATCCTAGATTACAAATTTAAATCAAAATTAAAATATTAAATATCTAAATTCAATTTATTTAATTCTGAAATATTCACTTACTCACCTTTTATGAATATTTAAATTAAATCTCAAGTTCAAAATAAAATCAAATTTAGATATTCAATTTCAATTTTTATTTAAATTTGAACATATTCATTTAATCACCTTTCTCAAAATAAAATTATAAAATCATAAAATCATAAAATCTTATTCTTAAAATACCAAATCAATAAATTTAGATCAATACTTATAAATACAAAAATAAATCACAAATCAATTTCAATTTATCTTTCCAACCATACTTTGTTAAATTTATTTTTAAAATATCATATAATTTTATATAAATACATAAACATATTATATATACTAATTAAATTAAATTTTATTAAATTAAGTATTATTACTAAATTTTATTTTATATTAAATCTTATTTTATATATTTAAAAAAAATAAAATTATAAGTAAAATCTTAAAATTTATATTTTCAAAACTAAATTATAAATTTAGAATTTTCAAATATTTATAATTTTAAAAATCTTAATTTTACATGTATGCAAAAATAAAATTTATTATTATATTTAAAAATTAATATTTATTAGAATCCATATATTTCCTTTCAAACTTTGGAAATCATTTTCAAAATATAGACCAATGGTGTTTGTATCTAATTTTCTATCATTTGGTCAAGTGATACGGATATTTATCATTTCAATCTGCAATTTAAATATTTACAGTTATATATCGTTTCAACCCGCAATCCCAAAGTTTCAAAATCAGTGAAAATCGCATGGGTTTATCATTTCAACCTATAAAGATTTTTCCCTATTCTAAAATATTGTTCGAGTATCTATCATTTCGACCTATAGGAAATGCCTAACTAACTTGGAACTGGCAGAGTTAGGATAAATATAATAATAGCATAATATAATATAGCATATCAATGAAAAATATGGTCAAAATTGTGAAATTAAATATGATATACACATACTAACAGGTTATTGGTGTCAATAATGTCAATTATAATAGGTGAACAAATGCAGTTAGCATCATATCATATTCAAACGATGAAATTAGTAATAAATTCGAATTTAACAACATATTCCAATCATCATTTCATGTGAAATCAATTTACTAAATATAAGAACGTTAATCATGAGTGATTGCTCCCATTTTGAGGCTAGAGAAATTTGACAGTGAAATAAGCTACGAATCCAAGCACAAATTCCAAAGCAAAGCACGACGGACTCGAATTGATGAGTTCAGAAATCAAAAACTAGCTTGATATAAATAGAAAATATATATTATATTATTATAAATTTTTATTTTTAAAATCATATTAAATTAAAACATATTTTTAAAATAAAATCTTTGTATACATATGTTTGCTCAAAAGTGGGACAAACACCTCTAAATCTGATTTTCTTTTTGGTTAAGTTTCGTTTGATTTGATTGACGTATGGTTTTCATGTTCCAACACGTAACATAATGAATTTAAGCAAGTACAGAGACAGTTCATGAGTACAAAGTTCAAAAAGCGGATAAAGAAAGCAAATAACAAAGAGTTTTATAGTGGTTCCGCTAGAATATGATTACATCCACTTTCCATTTTTTATTCTCTCTTTGATTTGATTAGAAGTACAAGATATATGTATTCGAAAAGAGTAAAACTTTGAATAACCAAAGTGATAGATTTTTAATAGAGTCTTCTCTTCTTTTCTCCAAAAATCTATCCCCTTTGTTGTTGAGAAGCTCTAGTATTTGTAGAGTGGAGTTGTGAAGTGTGGAGGTGGAGATTATAACCCTCTGAATCTGGTTCGGCATCTGGGCAGGAGCACTTGCATCGGCATTTAGGCTATGGAGCTCTCCCGGCCAAGTTGTTCTTCCTTGTCTGGTTCGGTGCTTCTGCTTCGGAGCCTCCTATTTTTCGGACCAAACATTTGATCCGACATGCCTGTGTACCAGACCGAATGTTTGATCCGGTGATGAATGTGTCGTTCCGAACCAAATATTTGGTCCGGCATAAAAGAGGATGCCAGAACGACATCTGGTTTGGCATGCCAGACCATAAATTTGGTTCGGCATTTTAGTGAATGCCGAATCAAGCATCTGGTACGGTAGTTCTGTCGTCCATGCCTTTGTCTGCTTTTGCTCCCTTTCTTCTTTTTTTCTCTGCTTGTTGAAAAACCGAGCCAGCACTTGCCCTCAAAGCATGACGTATAATTACGCGACTTGCTTTGTTTGGTTCAACATCGAGCTCCTACTACCGATCGAAAACTGGCGACCATTCGTCTTCCTTCCTTTTTCCTGTTTAAATACTGCCTTCTCCCCTTATTCTTTTCCTCTTATTTTCTTAAATTAATTTCTCCAACTTATTTTCGATAGATTGGGGTCCACTTTGAACTCGTTTATATTGCTTGGATTCAAATATCTCAGTGCCTTTATTGCTTGAGGTAAGCTTTTCTAAAACCCATTATTTTGGCCTTAGGTTTATGGGTTTTTGGTTTCGAATTTGGTGAAGAAAGGGATCGTGCTTGGTGAAGGTAGGTTTTGTTTCGATTGTATGCAATCTATGAATGGAATATTTATGACAAGTCGATGGAGTTTGAACATGTTGGCGGTCGTGACTCTAAGGTTCTGTATTAGAAATGGAGAGAGATAGTGGCTTATCGAGGAATTGCTGTGGATATGAGGAAGATGAAGCGGATGATGTAAATGGAGATGGTAGGGATGGAGTGGTGAGTCCAGGCGAATGGTTATGGCTTGTGATCGATTGTTGTGCTAAGGATGGATTTGTAGTGCTTGTTTCGGCATTGGGATGTCGTTTGGCTTGTAGTACATGATAATACCGAACAAAATAGCTCGAGCACATGGTTTATAGGTATGCCAAGCTTGAAATGGTTAAGTTAGGAGTATGGTTTCAACTAGGCTAGATGATAGGAGGTTCCCCGTGAATGTTTTAACTTCCTTTTGAACTTCGCTTGACCTTCACTTTTCTTGCTCAGGGAACATGTCTTCTGGTCATGAGCTTCGTTCCAAGTTTGTGGCTTCTCAGCCTACCGGGGCTGGTCCTTCTTATTCTGATGCTCCAACCAATCCTCCTAGGCAACCCAGTTCTGCTTACTCTTTGGTGGAAGGTTATGCTCCTAATAAAATGCTGGTTAGGCCTTCAAAGTGTTATCCTAGCATGTTGACGATAGAGAAGCTGAACTCCATAGCTATTACGTTTGGGATAGACCGTTGGGACATGATATTACCTTGTCCGGATGATAAAGCATGCTTTCCCCCAAGGTGGGTATATGGCATATAGCAAGTATCCTTGTATGTGCGGCACAATATCCTCCGCTTATCAATTGGATTACCAGCTTCGTGATTTATTTGAAGGTTTCTCCTATGCAACTTTAGCCAAACTCTTATGCTATCCTGATGTGTTTATACCTGATATTCATGAAGTGGTATCGGAGATCCCCACTCATAGAGAGATCAAATATCTGTATAACGTGAGGATTATCGGAAGGGGAGTCCTTTTATCAATTTAGAGTCCGCCCACAAATTCAAACCCATCTTGGATTTATATTCTAAGTTTAGCATGTTCAAGAAGGAATATTTCTTTATATGTGATGATACCGTTGCCCAACATGCTTTTACTTCTGTCTGTAAGTTATTGTATTATCTCTTGTCTAAACTTTTTGTCGGCCTGGCCTCTTGTTGCTCCATAATTTTCAGGTTGTGTGAAGGCCGCGGAGGATGAAGGCTTAAAAAAGATGGCTAAGGAAATATGGGCTATCCTGGAGGCCGTGCGGGAAGCCTCATTCTTACTCCGTGATGTAGCCCATCGATTCTATAACTTGATTGGCCCCAGACAGTCCGTGTACAAGATTAGGCCAAATTCTGCTGAGAAAGCAGCGGGAGTCGGAGGCGAGGGGGGTGACGAAGACAAAGGTAAGGTCCCAAATGAGGAAGGTGGTGTGGCTGAAGCCCCAAAGAAATTAAGACATAAGAGGAGTGTAGTTCGTCCTCCCCTCTACGGGAAATCTCTACGTATTCAAGATGCTCCCTCCCTGGTGACGAGGGAGGTTCTCATTCGTGAGTAGAAAGTGAAGAGGAGGAAGGATCAGAGAGCATTTCTGAAGCAATGGAAGGGGATGTTCATGTATCTCCAAACATGGATATCATAAGCAGCAAGGGATTAGGCATGGATTCTTTAAATAATGCCGAGGACATACGAGATTGGCCCGAGAAGTTGGAACAATCTGAGCCAGCTCCAAGGCCATCTTATGCTGCCGATCTTTCGTGTGAGAACGTGGCTTCGAGTGATCTGGGTGAAATACCGCCTTTTCCAGCACAAGGTAGAGCGGGAATCGGCGAGGAGTTCGGGATTTCTCTAGGTACTTTTGGTTAATATACAAATTTTGAGACAGTTCTTGAAAAGTTTTTGTTTTTCAACAAGTCCTAGCCTCCTCCTGCTCCTCAATCCAATGAAGTTCGGTTGCCATGTGTTCTCCTTCCTTCGAGTGGAGTCCCATCCCTGGGTATTCCTTATTTGAGTGAGAACCCCCCTTGGCCATATGATCCAGTCTACCCCAAGGGTTTGTAGTAGCTTACCGTGTCTTAGTGCTTTGAGTGTTTTGCATTTTTTTATGCTTTCTCGCTTTCTTGGATCTAATGTTGTTTCCTATATTCCAGGGAAATGAAGAAACCCAAAGTAGAATGAAGTCTCTAGGCTACTTATGCAGTTCAAACGATGAAAATGACTTCCATTTCTTCCAAGGCGACTTTCCAAGGGGAAAAACTGTGCAAGAGAATATTTGGAGAAGCCCATCAGGCTTGGATAAGGGAGAGAGTCGTGAGTCTTCCTAAAAATATGCGAGGTCCACGGGTAAGGAAACCACCTTCCTTGGCTCCCAAACTTCTTTCCGTCAACGCCGTCACTATTTGATGGGTTTCGAAGTGCACGAAGTTCCAGATGAGTTGGGAGAGGGCGATATTGATTCTTTTTTCTTAGATTATCAAATGCAGATGTAGAATCCCTTTGAGAGTCATCCTGATATAAATCCAGATTATGCGGTTCGTCGTGTGGCGGATCTTGACATCGATTTCCTTTACCTCGAAATCCCTTGGTTTGGATCCTGAATGAGGCAAAGACTCTTTATTTTGCTAACTTGGCAACGCGGATGGTCCAGATTACAGATGAGACTAGAACATAGTTGACTATCAGTCCTGTTTGGCCAAAGCTAGTAAAGAAGTAGGGAGTGCCAATGTGCGGTTGCGTCTAGAGATGGTGGACCTTCGTAAGGTGCTCAGGGTGAAAGAGGCTAAGTTAAAGGAAGTCGAAGCATCCCGTGCCTCCGAGATAACGAAGGCCAAGGAAGAGGCAGGGAAAGAGGCAGCTGACCTATGTAAGATGTTGATTGACATGGCTATCAGTTTAATGGATGAGGCCCTGCAGAAGGAACTGGAACGAATTCGCTCCCTCAAGAGCAAATTGAAGAAATCAGAAGAGGCCTTAGCCAAGATGAAGGAGTCTCGGGGCACATGGAAAAAGGAGAAGGACTCGTATCAAGCTGAGATCGACAAGTTGAAGGTAGAGCATGCTCAGTTGAGGTGGGATAAGGAGCAGTACACGTATAAGGTGGTGGCCCTCCAGACCGAGGTCGATAAATCCAGCAACTTTTGTGACATGGTCAACCAGATGCTGAACGATACTTATTTTATGTTCTGGAAACACAAGAACCTTCAGTGGATGGATGAATACCCTCAAGTTATGGTCAAGATCCATGCTCAGCTTATCGAGGAGACTAAGGCTATAATCGTATAGGAAGAAGGGGCCGTGTACGACGTTGGGATGGTGAATAGCCAGTTCACGGTGGAGGAGACCATGGCTATAGCCAAGGGGTATGAGTTGCTGGCTGAGGACGAGGATGATGAGGGTGGATCGGATCTCGACGGGATCGGTGATCCAAGTCATATTGCCGTAGGTATCTCGCCTTTTTACTCTAGCTCTGTCATCACCTACTATAGGTTGCAAACCTTATAATTATTTTTATTTTCCTCGTGTAGGGGTGCCCTCGGGGCAAGTTGGGCCTTTGCGAATGGGAGGCGAGCCTCTCACATAATCAGAGCCCTCGAAGGACATGGCTGGAGGGAGCTTGCCGAGCGGTAAGGAAGTCCCTCCTTCTTAGCCAAAGAGATTTCTTTTTCCTTTTTCTACATGTATTTTTGAAGGATGTATGGACGCTCTGCATATGTATATAAATATAGGCAATAATTTTTGTATGAGAAAAGTTTAACACTGTACTGTTCAACTTCTGTTTTTTTCTTTATATATATATATATGTTTATCTGGGATGACTTCTGTGATGCGTGCTTTTTATAGTCTGCTCTGTCTATTTGTGAACTGTTTACAACTTAGTTAATTGTTATAGTGTTTCAAGATATAGAGAACCATAGAAACATTATTATATTCAAGACCAATCGTGAATGATAACTACTTGGGCTAACGCCCATGTTGTGAGTATTATTCGATTTATCGTTGCCGGCGTGTGTAATACCGATCGTCAAATGCAAACTACCCCTAGCTGTGGCCATGCCTTAATCGTGTGGTTTATAACTGATTCGTAATTGCCGGCAAGCCGAACACCATGATGAACCGCCTAGGCTATAATTTGTGCCTAATTCGTGGCTTATGATCAATTCATCATTGCTGGCTTGGGGTGCCGATCGTTAGCAGTGAAATTTCCAGGCTTGTTTCGTGCCCTTTATCGTAGCTATCTTACTTTCACTACTGTCGGCGAGTGTCTGAGATTTCCCATAGTAGGAATGGTCATCAGATAATATAATTAAACAAAAGAGCATTTAAATAAGATAAGTAATACGAGACACCAGATTTTAAAGTGGTTCGGCCAGAATATGCCTACATCCACTGTCTTTCTTTTATTGCTTTAGTACATGCTTCTTCACAACTTAAGAGAAGTAGCGACGGAAATGTTGGAGATTCCATTCTTTCCCAAACATCTCTCCATCTACCGTTGATAAGATGTAAGCTCCATTGTGAAGGTCTTTATGTACAACAAATGGCTCTTCTCAAATTTGATCTAACACTCCAAGTCATGGGAAGACTCGTTTGAGAACCAAGTCTCCTTCTTGTAGTGTTCGAGACTTCACCTTGGAATTGTATTGCCTTGCCACCTTTTGTCAATGAGCAGCTGCTTTGAGGGCGATATGATTTCTCTTTTCCTCGATTGGGACGAGGGCTATGTTTAATAGCTCCTCATTTTGTTTTGGATTATAGTGTATTCTTTGGTGTGAGGGGATAATTGTTTCGACGGGGAGCATGGCTCGGCTCTGTATGCCAGTGCGAATGGAGTGTGCCCTGTCGTGGTTTTATAAGAAGTTCGATAAGTCCACAATGCCTTAGGCAATTTGTCGACCCATGCCCCCTTGGATTTTTCAAGTTGCCTCTTGATCAGCATTTTCAACACCTTGTTCACTGCTTCGACTTGTTTGTTTGCCTACGGATGTGCCACAGCTGAAAAGCTTCAGGTAATCCCATGCTCGTGGCACCGATTGGCGAATTTCTCGCTGTTATATTGGAGCCTGTTATCCGATAATATTTTCCGTGGTACCCCATACCTGCACCGGATGTTACAATTAGAAATTTATCACTTTGGAAGATGAATCTTGTTTAAAGGCTCCATTTTCACCCATTTGGTGAAGTAATCCACTGCCGCTATGGTGTATTTTGCTCCTCCTCATCCCATAAGGAGTTCTCCGATTAGGTCGATCACCCAGATGGTGAAGGGCCAAGGACTAACCATCTGGGTCAGACCAGTAGGTGGCATTCTTAGGATTTTGGCAAATCTCTGGCACTTTTCGCATCTTCTAGCAAACTTGATTGCATCTTTGTTTAGTGTAGGCCAAAAGTACCCATAGCGTAGGATTTTTCTGGAGAGAGTTTGACTGTCGGCGTGGTGGTGTATGTTGTTGAGAATATCTTTTGCTTCGTTTCCTGCAACACACCTTAGTAGAGGATTGGAAAACCCATGACGGTGCATGATGCCCTACTGGATGTTGTAGCGAGATGCCTTCCTTAGAATTTTTCTAACTTCATTGCGATCTACTGGTAGGATCCCCTCTTTTAAGTATTTGACGATGGGGGTCATCCATGTTATTTCGTTACTACTGATGGGCGCGATCTGAAGACACTCGAAGCTCGGTGTAGCTTGCATCATGACGGGGGTTGCCCCCAACATCGGCTCGTTTCTCACGCTAGCTTCTTTGGCGAGGGCATCCGCTTCTCGATTCTCCTCCCGTGGGATATGTTTGATTGCATAGTAGTCTAGCTCGTTCAGGAGGGTTTTAGCCCTGTTGAGGTAAGAGGCAAGTCTTTGCCTATGAGTCTGGACTTCCCCTAGGATTTGGTTTATGATTAGCTGCGATTCACTGTGTATGCATATTGATTTGATTCCAGTTTCCCTAGTGATCTCCTAACCAGCTATAACTGCTTCGTATTCAGCGTCGTTATTGGCTGCGGCGAATTCTAACCTCAGCACGTAACTTAACTTTCTTCGTCGGCGTGTGATGATTATTATTCCTGCCTCGAGCCGAGCTCGTTGGATGCTCCATCCACAAACATATTCCACTCGATTATTTCCTCTGTTCCGATGGTCATATCCTTGTCCTGAATGGTGAATTCAACTATGAAATCAACCAAAGCCTGCCCTTTGATTGTGGTGCATGGATGTTAGGTGATATTATACTGGCTTAGCTCAATGCACCATTTTAGCAGACGTCTCGATATATCTGGTTTATGTAGGACCTGGCGCAATGGTTGATTTGTTAGGACCCTTATGGAGTGAGATTGGAAGTAATGCCACAATTTCCTAGATGCTATGAGCAAATAGTAGGACAATTTTTCGATCTTCGGATATCTAGCCTCTGCCTCTATAAATCTCCTGTTGATGAAATATATTGGTTTTTGGGTATAGTCATCTTCTTGTACCAAGGTGGCGCTCAATGCATGAGGGGACACAACTAGGTACAAATAGAGGCTTTCTCCATCTACCGGGGTAGAAAGCATTGGCAGTTTCTGCATGTGTTCAAGTAGGCTTTGGAAGGTCGAGTAGCACTCGTTGTTCCATTCAAATTTTTCCTTGTCCTTTTTTAGGGCTTCGAAGAATGGGACGCACTTGTCTGTAGCTTTATACATAAATATGCTTAGAGCGGCTACCTTCCCTTTTAGACTCTGCACTTCCCTTTATGTGGTTGGTATTTTGATGCCCTTCAGGGCTTGGACCTTTTCGGGATTCACTTCAATCCCTCTTGTGTGCATAATGAAACCCAAGAATTTTCCCGAGGATACTCCAAAGGAGCATTTTAATGGATTCAGCTTCATTTGGTATTTGCCCAATACCGAAAACATTTAATTTAGGTGGTCTAAACGATATGTTTCTTTTGTTGATTTGACATGCATGTCGTCGACATACACTTCCATGGAGTGACTAATCTGCTGCTCAAAAATCTTATTAACCAATCGTTGATAGGTTGCACCAGCATTCTTAAGCCTGAAGGGCATGACCTTGTAGCAATATAAGCCCAAATCTGTGATAAAGCTAGTATGTTATTTATCTTTAATGCATGGAAATGTTATATCCTGAGTAGATGTTCGTAAATGATAACAATTCATGCCCTATTGTTCTGTCCACTAGTCGGTCGATTCGAGGCAGGGGAAAACAATCCTTGGGACAAGTGTCATTGAGATTGGAGAAGTCGATGCAGGTTCGCCATTTTCCATTGGATTTTTCCACCAGAACTGGGTTGGAGATCCATTTGGGGTAGATAGCCTCGCGAATAAAACCATTGGCGAGCAGGTTTTTTACCTCCTCATTGAGGGCCGTTAGCGTTCCATCCCCATGCTCCTTGTCTTCTATTTTACCGGGATTTTGGTTGGGTCTATGTTTAGGAGGTGACAGGCCGTTTCGGGGGATATTCCCACCATGTCTTCGTGGGTCCATGCGAACACATCTAGATTTCTATGTAAGAACCTATCAATTGGATTTTTATATTTTTGTCCAGCCGCGACCCTATCTTGAAAAGCCTTGTTCCGTCGCGATGATCTGCTACAACATGTTCCATAGCCTCCATGGGCTCAATGCTAGCCTCCTCCTCTCTATCCCTTAGGTCTAATTCATTAAATAGGTCGCTAGTATACTCGAGAGGAGGGGCCTTCTTTAATTTCTATGCGTCCACAGTTTTGGAGTAGAGGGCGGCTTTTACGATTTTTCCCTTTTCCTTTCTTTTGTCCTGGCGGAGTTCTGCCACATAACAATTGTGAGTTGCATCTTGGTCACCTTCTACTTCTCTTATTCTTCCATAGGCAGGGAACTTTATTTTCAAGCACCAAAGGGCTAAGACTATCTGGAAATCTAATAAGGCGGGTCTGCCCAGTAATGCGTTATAAGAAGAATGTCCGTGTACAAGCACAAATGTTTGCTTTAGGATAACGGATCGAGGGTGACTTCCTAGTTCAACAAACAAGTCCAACTGCCCCAGCGGAATTGTGGCTTCTCCAGTGAATCCGTGTAGGGGCTTATTGCATGGCGATACATCTTTCATTAATAACTTCATCTTATTGGAGGAATGTTTGAATAAAACATTCACCGAGCTTCCCGTATCGACCAAGATGCGGATCACCTCTGCTGGGCCAATCAAAGCGAAAATGACCATGGGACCGGTATGTGGGTACTACTTTCCAAACAAATCCTCATCGTTGAAGGTTATATTGGTCCTTTCTCTTCGTTTGGCAAGGCGTCCTTATGTAATGGAATAAACATACCCTTCTTCCTCCTTTAAAGACTTTCCGTACCTCTCCATCTCAGCCTAACGTCCGTCGACTGAATGCGGGCCCCTGATATAGTATGAACAATTATTTTTCCTTGATTGGAGTGGGTCACTCTTGCTTCCTCTTTCTTATTTCCATGTCGGAGCGGCCCTGGTCCTTCATGGGTTGGAGTGGGAAAGTTATTCTTTTGATGTACATAGCGTTCTAGTTTCTTTTTTTGGATGTATTCTTCAATGAGGTCCTGCAAATTTTGGCATTCTTCTGTGTTGTGTCCATGAGACTCCTGGAAGCGACAATATTTTCCCATCCTAACCATAACTTCCAATTCCTTCTTATATGGAGGGCGTTTGTGCTTTAATTCGTGTTGATTGGCCAAGTAAATGTTTTCCATGGTGTCATTCAGAGGACTATAAGATTCAAATCTCGGTCCCGATCTATATTGTCGTTTATTTCTTTTTTCAGTTTCGGGTTGCTCTGACAGTTACCTTTATCGTCATTGTTTGGTTTTCTCCCTTCTTCTCGAGGCGGGACTCTCGTGTTTCCATGGGAGTCATAACCCCTTGACAGCTGCTCGCCATGCTGGATAGCCGCTGCATCTTCCAATCTCATATATTTTCCTGCTTCATGGTAGAATTCCTAAAGAGTTAGACGCTTCTCCTTCGTCAGTCTTCTTGCAAGTTTCGAGTCCAGATAGACGCCTCCGCATAGTGCCATCAATGTAAGTCTTTCATCCGTGTTTTGCATCGCTACTGCAGCTGCGTTAAAATGGGTAAGGTATTGTTGCAGAAGTTCCCCTGATTTTTGTTTTACGTCAGATAAGGAATACGTGTCCTTAGGCTGTTCCACATGAATTCAGAACTGGCTTATGAACTTCTCCTTTAACATTTGCCAAGAGTTGATGGATCCGTGTGGTAGGCAACAGAACCACATGGTTGCTAAATCTAACAAAAATAGCGAAAGACATTTACATAGTACACCTTCAGTTGCTCCGTTCATGAGCATGTGCGGAGATTATCGTTGTAGGTGGACGATTGGGTCAGATTTGCCTTATATGGATCCATGGTAGGCATCTTCCATTCTCGAGGTGTGGATGCTGCCTCTATATCCCTAGTGAAAGGGCTGGATACTTTGGTGCCTATCCTCCTTTCAAGTTGTTCACGCTTGAGGTACTCCCTATAGAGACGCATTATTCTTTCTTCAGACTCGGGGGTGGCCCTGGGAGGAGAGGGGCCCTCTCTTTGATAGTGATGGTGTCTGAGGCCTTGATTGGGGCCAGACTGGCGATGATTGTTACGAAGTGTGATAGGATCAATCATAGATGGTCCATGTCTAGGGTCCCCTTGACTGGGTCCAGCTCTTGACGACCTTGTTGGACCAGCTTCGGGGCAGGTCCTGGCTCAGCTTCGAGCCCTTGGATCCTCTTGATCGAACTCATCATTGGCGGGAGATCTGTTCCTTCTACGCGACTGTCTAGACTAGGATTCACCTTGGGATCCGGTATTGTGAGTGGATTCCTCCATGCTCCTTAAGTGTGTCATGAGTTGGTCCACTAAAGCTTCTTGTTGGGCAGCGAAGCGGTCAGTCATCTCATTCACAATCCTTTCTACGTCTTCTTGGGTGACAACTAAGTCTAGAGGTAAGGAGCGAGCAGTTGGGTTTTTCTTGATCTTCTTGGATGGGGTTGAGTGTATTCACAGTAGCTGCATTCTTACCCTTGTCAGCATTTCGTTTAGCGGAAGCCATGTTCTAATGATGTGCAAAGGTTGGAAGAATAATGGATGGGAGAGTTCGGCTTTCCGTGCTCGCCCGTTCTCAGTGAAAGCACCAAAAAAGTTTGCTCAGAAGTAAGACAAACACCTTCAAATATGATTTTCTTTTTTAGTCAAGTTTCGTTTGATTTGATTGACGTGGGGTTTTCAAGTTTCAACACGTAATGGAATGAACTTAAGCAAGTGCAGAGACAGTTCACAAGTACAAAGTTTGAAAATCGATAAAGAAAGCAAATAACAAAGAGTTTTTATAGTGGTTCAGCCAGAATGTGCCTACATCCACTTTTCATTTTTTATTCTCTCTTTGATTTGATTACAATACAAGATACATGTATTCGAAAAGAGTAAAACTATGAATAACTAAAGTGATGGATTTTTAGTAGAGTCTTCTCTTCTTTTCTTCAAAAATCTGTCCCTATTGTTGTTGAGAAGCTCTGGTATTTATATAGTGGAGTTTTGAAGTGTGGAGGTGGAGATTATAACCCTCTAAATATGATTCGGCATCTGGGCAGGAGTATTTGGATCGACATTTGGGCTATGGAGCTTGCTTGGCCGGGTTGTCTTCCTTGTCTGGTTTGGTACTTCTGCTTTGGAGCCTCTTACTTGCCGGACCAACATTTGATCCGACATGCATGTGTACCAGATCGAATGTTTGGTCCGGTGAAGAATGTGTCATGCCGGGCCAAATATTTGGTCCGGCATTCAGAGGAAGCCGGACCAAACATCTGGTCCGGCATGCCAGACCATAAATTTGGTTCGTCATTTTAGTGAATGCCGAACCAAGCATCTGGTCCAATAGTTCTATCTTCCATTCCTTTGTCTGCTTTTGCTCCCTTTCTACTTTTTTTCTCTTCTTGCTGAAAAACTGAGCCAACAATATATATTTTAAAATCAATATTCCATTTAAACACATATCAAAATATACTCGATATTTATATATACACACTTTAAAATCAATATTTAATTTTAGACAAATATTAAAATAAAGAATCTTTATATATTCTATTTCAAAATCATTACTTCTTAAACCGCATATATTTTAAAGTCAAATACACACACACACAACCACATTATATTCTTAAGATCAATACTTAAACCAATAATATATTATTAAAACACATATAGGAAAAATGAAATATATATATATATATTTAAAAATCATTTTTTTAAGAGTTCATATTCAAAAGATTCAATAAAGACATGAGGATGACTAAACTCACATATACTCATACAACTCATATATGTTTATATATATATATATAACTAATATATAAACTAATATATAGCACACACACACACATATATATATAATAGTAGAAGATGAGGGAATATGTGACGATGGAGTGATGATGGGAAGGGGAACGGTTGAGAGTTAGGGAGCAGCCGCTTGGATCTGTGACAGTGGGACTGAGGGTGACTGCGAGTGGTGGTTCACGACAGTAAGGGGTGAAGGTGTGCTGTCAAGAGAGGAAAGCATGAGGAAGGGAGAGGCCAGAGGCTGTTCGTTTGGGTGCTTGGCCAGAATGGGTGGTGTTGCGATGGTCTAAGTTGATGGTAGTGGTCGTCCGGAGCTGTGCTGTGATGGGCATGAGTTTTGGCGAGCGGAGGAGTGGGTTGCACAAATATGGGAACGGTGGTGGATGGCAGTTTGTGTGCTGTGGAGAGTGAACCGGCGTTTGTGGGTTGTCAGTGGTGGGGTGCTGATCTAGGGAGGTGGCGGGTTTGAAAGGAGATGGTCAATTTGGGAAGCAAGCAAGAGTAGGGGGATTTGGGCGTAGGTGGAGATGTTCGGGTCATTGGCTGTGGGTTTGGAGCTGCATGTGGTGAGGAGATGGATCTGGTTATGGTTTCGGTGGTTAGTGGGTTCGGGTGTGGCAGGCGAAAGGTCGTGCGTGGTTGGAAGAGGTAATGGGTCGGGGCAGGTCATGTAGTGGGTTAGGTTGAGTTTTGGGTCTGTTTGTGGAGCGGAGGCTTTGGAGAGGCGGAGCTTGGATCTGGGAAGATGATGGTGGTGGAAGAGGGAAGGCGAAGGGTTGGTTCTAGATAGTGAGTGGAAGGGAAAGTAGCGACGGAATGAAGAAGCGACGAAAAGGAAAAGAGGATGGGGAGTTAGCAGGCAATAACAAAAAACAAACAATAGTTTCACAAGTAAGATATGAACTTAGTATATATATTATATATTATATATATTTCTCAAAGCACAGAAAAACGAAAAGGTAAAAGGGGAAGAGAGAATGAGAAATAGAACGAACCATCCAATATATTCGAATCAGATCGGAATTACAAAATCCACAGGTTGAATTGATGGAAATATTAAAAAAAAGTGGCTACTTGTTTTCACAATGGATAACGAATGGTCACAAGAAACCAAAAGATTTCAGAAATGGGTACCGATACGGTTAACCATTTCGCCGGTTTCGCAGCGTACCGAATACCGAAACACACAAATGAATATACTGCAGAGATCAATACGACGCGACGAACAGAATGGTATACAGATATGAGAGGTACGGCCATCCTATCAAAAGCCGTTATTCACTGCCAAACTAGTGCTAATTCGTCGAAAATGAGATAAACAAAGCTATAGCAATCCAAATTTGGCGAATTGAAACCACTCAGAAGATGATTTACGTTTTTTTATATAAATATTCAAATTTCAATTTTTTTAACTTCCATCGAAATAATTGATTTAAATTTAAATTGAAATTTCATAACAGAACAAACTTTCATATTTTCCATTGAAAATCTAACACTTGCTATATTTAAATTGACGCATACCAAATAACAAATTTTCATTTCAAAAATTTATTGTTTATTTTCATCAAAATTTTAGTTAATTATGTTATTTAAATCGTTAAAATTACCGGGTCGTTACAGAGAATCCCAGAATCAACCAAAAATCTATATCAGTGTTTGCCATCGAGAATCGAGCGGAATATCCTAACTCGGATCGATATAAATTATCTCGAAATTCCATGCTCGAATCTGGACCAAACCGCTACGCGAATAAAATAATAGACGTACAAGTTACGTATTTATTTTTATTGATTCTTGCTATACTAACTTTTTCACATTTACTTCATTTCCATTCAATTATTCAGAGTTTCCATTCAATTATCATTCACATTCTCCTGTTTACTTAGCATATCCCTTTAATACCAATTTCACTTAAGAATTTCACCATCAAATTTTTCTTAAGTCTATTATAAACTTTTTATACAAAAGTTCTTAGGTTAATTACCACTTCACAACATAAGTTTATATTTTTCTAATCAAATTCAAATTCAATTCCATTTTCAACATTTGATTTTTTTTCAAAACAACCCTAACAATATCCAAATTTACTAATTAATTTAATTAGCTCATTTCATTTATTTATTTCAAACCTCAATTAATTCCATTTCCAAAAATTGTTTCATTTTGGCCAACTCAAACTATATTTTTAAATTCCACTTTATTTAACTTAATTTAAGTTAAACTTTATTCCATAATTCGATTTTCAAAATTTTAATTTTCTTGACATTCATAATCATCATTTTTAATCATTGCTCTAGTTTGCAAATTTTCAAATTTTATAAGTTATCAAACTGATTTCCTCATATTTCATAAAACACTCAAATGAAAATTCCCAAAGTTTTAACTCCTTATTCTTATGTACTTCAAATTATCTTTGAAACCATATCTATACACACACACACATAAAAAAAACCCGTTGGTATATCAAATCATTTTTAAAATTTTGAAATCAAACCAGTTTTACCAACAAAACTCCAATGGTAGCATTCCGCTCTTAGAAACTCGAAATTGAATGTCGATGGTGCTGCAGTCATCATCGAAATTATTTTCCAATGGCCGAAGTCAGTTTAGTGCTTTTATTTCCTTTAAAACCCTTTAAAAATGTTTCCATTTAAAAATATTTTCCAAATAATACTATTATTATTTTCCAAAACTTTGAAAATCATTTTCAAAACCAACGGGATTTAAATTTCCAACTTTCCCAACTTTAAAATCCTTGTCAATTTATAAATCACTTTTATAAATCATACTCGTATAATTTCACTTTGGTTATATAAAATCACTCCTTAACTATTAATCTTGTTTACATTATAGTATCAACTTTTATTCGATCATAAACAACAATCAACAATAACAATAAACAAATATTATCATTCTCTAATAACCAAGCACACCATATATACCTTAGCGATTTTTGAAAAATTATTTCTTTATATATAAAATATAATCTTGGTAAAATTATATAATTTACCCAATTCCAAACAATATCATGTCGAATTGCTCTGTTCAAGTATTTAGAGATTCTAATCAATAACGTTAATTGCTCGTATTGACCAGAATCCATAAGCCACTCGATAGACCAATCAATGCAATATAAAACAATTTTTATATCATTAACAAACATGCACTCATGTATACACACTCTAACTCATTATAGGGTGCTACTGACCCTATCTCTAATGAGTTACCCCACCAAATCTAAGGTTCTCGCTTAACCTTCAGCTCTGATACCAACTGTAATGACCGAGATTTTCGACCCTTGAAAATCGACACTAATACGTCCACTGTATTAGTGTTGGGAAATCGAATGCCAGAAAACCCGATAGTTAGGGGAAAGAAGAAGCAAGAAGATAAGAAGAAAACTAAACAACATAGATTCTCACAGCGGAATGAATAATCTATAATATGCCATCAATCTTTATACAAAACAATACTGTAATATATGTATATACAGACATCAATCAGAGTATACTAACCTACTTCAGCTTGAATAGTTATAACAGTCTGTCCTCACAATTGCTGAAACACACCAATGAATACAACGGAAAATATAAACATCTCAGTGAATACGTCTCCGGGCCTCCATCTCATCTCCTAAACCTCCAAGCATCCAAACTAATCTGTAATATACTCGGTCTGACTCGAGCATTATAATAAAATAACACGCGGGTCAGTCCCAAAAACCAGCGTGAGAAAGCATAACCAATTGGATTTCAAGTTATACAAAAATCTTTGAAATCAAAAGGTATCTCGTAAGACCATGCCACACATAAATACGATGAGTTTTTACATTACGATAAGCAAAACACTTTTACATACAAATCGTTGATTATTATAATAGCGTCTAAGTACTAATACTTATTAAAATAGCTGAAATGCTTGCATCTCACATTCCAACATAGTTGGGCACAATCGAAACCATATGGCACGTATTGGAGAATGGATTCCATACTATGACCAGGTAAGGAACTACTCCGATGGGTGCATCTCTAGATCAATACACCCGGGTCTGACAAGATCATCATGTACCCTGCTACATAGAATGGGCTTACCACTTGACTAATGGGCTTACCACTTGACTATTAGTACCGAATATGTCTTCATCCCGGTCTTCTGACCTTTTTGAGATCTCTCATGCACAACAAAATCCATAAATATAGATGTAGGTATAGAACGATGATGACATATCCTAATGGGAGCGACCCACTTAGCCCTATTGCATGGCCTGTTTTAGTCATTTCCCAGTTGATAAGGTTTGAGGCTACGATTACCTTTCAAGAAATTTACACTTAGAATGATCATTGCTCTCCAATGATGATGTGATGATAGCATTCACCATACAAGTTTTCTAGGTCTGAACAAACCGAATATCCAAAATCACCATCTTCATTATCTTCACGATGACACAATTCGCAACGCTCAAATCGGATCAAAGCAGTTTTCGAATAATTAAATCCGATCCTGGTCTCTTCGAAATGATCAACGAAATTGGCCAGATTTGTTAGTCGGTTATTTAACTATCAAATTACACACATAAGCAGTTACTAGGCCATATTATGAATCCTTCAAACATTTATCTCAAAATATCTTTACCAAGATATATATATATATATATATATATATATATATATATATAGTCTCTTCCAATAAAATATTTGAAATAGATTTCAAATACTTAAATCCATAACTGGATATTTCAACCCAAATCAACACTTAGAGATATTCCCAAGGTCAACTTATAATCCATTACTTAGGAAAAATATTTCTATATAAATCATTTTGTCGCTAAAATATCTCCAAAACCTTTAATCCAAATCTTTGGAAAGTATTACACGTCTTTTTCCAAAATCATTTCTAATATCCATACTTAGTAAAATATTCTATATTTATTTCATAAATCTCTAGAATATTTTTAATTTCCCTTTACAATTCCCATAAATTTTTGATTATACTTACTTATAATCTCGTCTAACCATTTTTCTTTATGAATTCTGATTCATTCTCGAAGCTCTTGTTTCTAATATTTCAGAAATTTCCTTAAGTTTCCAAAATTTTGTTATAAGATTTCTCTTATAGAACCACATTTACTAAATAAAAGCCATTTACAAATCTCGAGAGTATTCATAGATAAATGGCAATCACTTACTTTTAAACTATATATATAATAATAAATTACAAAGATATGGTTAAATAATTATTTAAAATACCAAATCACTTTTAAAATAAACGTTAATAATAATTTCAATATATTTATAAAATTTCTAATCGATTTATCAAACTAGTTTATAACCTTATAATTCATTCCAACAAATTTAAATATTTAAATAACTAACTTTCTGAAATATTTTAATCAAATAAATAGTTTTTAAAACTATGTAGTTTAATAAATAAAAATCCTTTTTAAGAACTAACTTCACTTCTTGATACAAATATATTTTTAAATTCTAATCTAACCAATTTTATATTTATAAATCTCTCATGATTTATCACAAATCGATTCACGTTCCTAAATTCATAATCCCCTTCCAAATTCCAATATAGAATCCACTATTTCTTTCTAACCCAATTTCCATATTCCATTATAAATTCTCGCTGTGAATTTATATTTTCAATTTATCGAATGATACTCATTTACATCATTTATAAACATTATTTATAAATTCTATAATCTCATTTCTAGTTTATAACAGGTTCATATCACTAAAACCTATTTATAAATCGATTTCTAATTTAAATTCTATTTATAAATCTATTTCTTTAATAATCCAAACTCTATTCCAAAAACAAATCAAATTTCGATTTCGATTCCCATTTCATTATTTTTGAGAATCTTATTTAAAACCCATTATTTAAAATCCCTAATTTATAATTCTCCATAAAACCATTTTACGAAATATCTAAAATAAATATCTAAAATCCAATCATTTATTTTATCCAATTCAACTTCCTTTTAATTAACCCCAAAATTCAATATATATTTTCATTTCCAAAATCACCCATTAGATTTCCTTTTTAAATTCAAAAATATTATTTAGGGTATTTATAATACCAAAATTAAGGCCAGTGCTACTATAGCATCCAATAAATACAAATCACATCATGATCTATCACAGATTATTCAAACATATCATATATCACTATATATGAAATTAAAATTAACATTTTTGAGGAATCCAGTTGGATCTCTCTAACTTTTTCCCTACAACCACATATGTTATATAACATAAAATACCAATTCAGCTTCGAGGTGGAATATCGGTAATCTAGGGTAATCTTGGGGCGCATAGTGTCTCATCCGCTTTAATCAGCGGGAATATATCCAATTAATAATATATATACTACTATATGTAATATAACATCCAACAGATAATAATTTATTAATTCATTCAATCAGCCAAAAAATAATTTATAACACTTTAAATAAAACTAGTTATCTTAATGAGTGTGATTTACTCACATTTATCCTTGGATGTCACCGAAGCATTCAATTTTCGGCTTAAAACAATGCATGGTGGGTATGGGCAAAGATAATAGAGTGGCTGATAAGAAGGTTTAGGGTGTGTGAAGTAAAATCGATAAAAATATATATTATTTAAATTCAAAATATCTTATTTGTAGTAGCCTAAAATCTCGAACTCCTATTGAGGCATGCCGCTTGGCATTCTGAATGTTATACCCCTATTCCGAACGCAAAGGAACAAGTCACGAGTCACAATTCGATTGTATGGAGAAGATAGCTTTTTGAACCCAATTATTATATTAAATTTTCGATATAAATTTCGATGCATTTCTATCCTGCACGAACAAATGCTAACTCCAAACGCCATGAAATTTGAAATCCTATAATAATACACTATTACGGATCCAATGACACCGGTTTCATCGAAATCCTAGACTATACCGTAGAAGGCTATTTTTATATGTTAATCAAAACGAGTTATATTCAAAATCGAGTAAATCACTTTTAAATCAATTTCACAATTTTTATTATCTTCATTCTTATTTATAAAAATTTATTAAGCCTTTGAATCATTTTTATCCAAATAAAAATCCAAGATTTAAATTATTTGAATGATTTCCAATTGTTAAATTCAGCAATTAAATTACCCAATAAATCATTGTATTTGAAATTCGAGTTATTAAATCTATAAAATTAACTTCTCAATATTTAAAATTGATTAAATATTCCAATATCAATTCTCCAAAATTCTAGGTCATTTGAAAAATCATCTAGAAAATCGCTACAAATGCATTAGTGTTGTTTTCGTATCAAAATTTAGACGTCTGTGGAAAATTTCCTTTTACTCCTTGATTTAATTAAATTTACCTTGCTTATTAAATTTTGTTTTAAATTTTCTATTAAATTTTTGGGGTGTTACATTCTCCCTCATTAAAGGATTTCATCCTTAAAATATTAACGGATAGGAAAATGTGACTTATACACATAACACTAATAACTACATCCATCTACTCATTCATCATCCACGAGCAATCATTGTCTATATAAATTTTCTAATGCAGTGTATAAATATATAAGCAATGTGAAATGCACATGAACCTATACTAATGCAAAAGGGTAGGCGGTCTACTCATCCAATTGACCTTCTATCATGCAAATGCTCCACTATGCATCCTAATGTATGCAACATCCTAAATAAATGTACTTTTAATTTTATATGTACGCATAAACATATCATCCATATGCAACATCGACATGCATAACATCCACTAACACAAAAATAATCAAACATCCATATGTATCGTATCTAACAAGCTATACAATAATAAGGAATAATGTTAATGTGTTTGTGCTACCTATAGAATACACTATCTAAGTTTTGTAAACGAATATATCTAGATAATACATCCAAATATATCCATTAGCTTCCATCATCCATAACATGGCCAACTAACATGTTGCAACCATTTCTACCATCCAATGGTCTCTACCTAAATTAAACCTAAATTAAAAGGTAATCTATGCTTTCCTAGTCGGTTTAATTTTCCTAACTGACACGGTTTGACCACGGTAGCTGCACCGTAGAGACATTTCTACAAGTCTTAATGATGACTTCTTTATAATCTAGCCATGCTCTATCTTGTGTTACGGATTTCATGCTTGTCTTTTTTCCAATTTTAGACTCAGCTCCACAGACTATAGAGGACTTAGCTCCTTAGACTACCCTAAATATTTCCTATCAGTACTTGCTTCTCATCTATCTCGTGCAGCCCTTTCCGGTCTATGCATCAAATCCCGACAACCCTTACTAACTTGCACCATTGACAAAAGTTTTAGTTCAATTATATGTTGGTAACCTTCCACAATCCTTGTTACTAACTAAAATGATGTCATCTTGCACTATGCGAAATAACTTAAGCATAAGTATATTCCCATTAACCGTAGCTCCCTAAAATTCTTAATGCACGATATATTCCCTAACTCTTCCATTGGTATGCCTAATCACCTCAACTCCTAAATACCAAGTGGGATAACTCAAATGTGGATGGTGTCTCCTCTTATGGTACTTCCTACTTTGCTTTTTTCTATATTTCCATTTTCTTCTTGGCTATCCAAACTGATGATTTCCCAATAACATATATTATTTTCCAATTTGGCTTAACTTAAGTCATCTTCTTTTACTTCTAAATGGTTTCTTCAGTCCTTTAAAAATCAAAGTACCTATTTATCATGTTTGGAGTTTATAAGGATCCGTCCTAAGTTTTATAAGTGAGAGTTTGGTCTATCTACCTATTTAACTATAGCAATAAAAGTCCTAAATTAATTGGAGTTATATCCTAGAATTATTCTAGCATTGATGATAATTATCTAAGGGATCTTCATTCATGTGCAATTGCTATGCACATGACTATGTATTTTAAGTTAGTCTTCCATAAATTTTCTTAAGAAAATAGTCTTCCTCTAATCCGAGGGATGGTTGAGAATTTTTTTTCATCTCTTTCTTCAATTCTTATCAATTTTTTTAATCTTATTTCCTATGAAAATCTTCGCCACATTTTCAATGCATGCAAATAATAATATCCTTCTCTTGATGGAAACCCACTTTCTTAAATTAACCATTTACTGCATAATCTTGATTACTACTTTATCCAAGGTACCTTTTGAAATTTTGAACTTCAAAAATTTCTTCCTCGATTTCTTAAAGTCATTCTATGAATGAGACCTTTTGTAATAACATAAATAGGAGTAACTAACCTATCATCAGTATGGATAGTTATAGCAACCCGCCTAACAATTGCTAACAAATACTAACGAGAAAATACAGCAGGAATAGAAGAAAATATGGGAATGCATCTTGAAAGCATCCAACTTGTATCCTGAAGCTCCAAAGCATCCATAACTAAATCTGAAAAGTTACACATGTCTGACCCGAGTATTATAAGAAAATAATATCCGGATCATTCTTGTAAACTAAATGAGAAAGTCAAATTGTATGGGTTGTTACATCTTATAAAACATTTCAAAATAAATGTATCTCATAAGACCATGCTGCAAATAAACCCAGATGGGTTTATACTTTACGATAACCAACACAGAGCCGACTTTCTCCTTTAACATGACAAGCTGAATTACATTATCCTCCATGCACCAAGGCTGCAAGCCTAATGCACCTGGCCTCACTCTTCTCATGCACATGCATACCAAAATCCATTAATATCAATCTATATCAAAAGATGATGCTCCTAATGGTAGCGAATCACATATCCCTTCTACATCTCCCTTATTTTCGTCATTACCAAATTGTAAGGCTTGTGAGATCATGATTACCATTTTTTCCTCTTAGCAATTCCCACTTAGAATGCTAACACTGCCCTCCAGACATAATGCAATGCCACCATTCATCCATATAAGTTGTTCAAGTTACGAACAAACCGAAGGCACTACTTCTATTAATTCTTTTATGGAATCACCCTTATAATTAGTAGTAAGTAGCCCTTGCGTTTCAAAGGACTACATCTTCGATTCCATTATCTCAAACTAATCACGAACCTCTTCAAACGCATTGAACACTTTAACGATTTTGGAGTGGTTATGGTGTTGAGTCATCTCATATAAGTACACTCCCCCGCTTATCAGTCGCTTCGAAACCAATCGATAAATTTCCATAAACTCAACTCAAACTCTTTTGGAAATAAACAGACAATACATCAGAGCGGAGATCACCTCATAACCATTTAAGTGGATGGATATCCTTATCATTTGTCCAAGACGAACACAATGAGTTTATACGTACAGTATAGCATCACCGATGATAACTGTACCATATAACTCCCATGTGTCTTCTAGATATTTTTAGAGCTATATTTGGCAAAGATTTGATAATCGGTTATTTAACTATAAAATAAACAAAATGATCAAATCAGAGATTTAATTTCTTAAGAAACCAAGCATGATTTAAGCACATAGGCAACCACTAAGCCTCTTTAATTATTCTTTTCATTGATTAAAAATCACCTTTTAATTATTTATATAAAAAATACCTTTTATTAAATATAACCACAAACCCTCTTTACTCTTTTCAATATTGGAAAAATACTGATATACTTATCTCAATTATATAAGCATACTCACAAAACAGTTCGCTCTCAATACTTAGAAAAGTATTTATATATTTCTCCCAAGGTATAAGTATGTTCTCAAATTTAAAGGAAGCTTTCATATTTTTCCAAACCATATTGAATTAGGTCAAAACAACCGTCCTTTAAAAACATTGTTTACTATTAACCCAAACCACATATTTTTTATGTAAGTAAATATATCGTATGGAAATTAGACCAAAAATACTTACCACCACTTTCCAATTTCATACAGTACTATCCCTCGATTAACCATATAGTCAAACAAGTTAGCATACTATCCTTGCCTCGACACACATTCTTACTTCTCAAGATAGAGAAGAGTTTTCATACCTTGGAATTTGGTGTTAAGTATGAAAATAATATTTTCCAAACCATTATAATTTATAAAAATCATGTATGGAAATCAAATATCTTTCTTTTATAAAATTCCTTTTGTAATTATGCTTTAAAAATCTATTTATAAAACTCCTTTTATAAATCTCCTTAAAAAATCTATTTATAAAGCTTCCTTTCTAAATCTTCTACACAAGTCATGTTTTCAATGTTCCGACTTACCCTATCCCTCGCCTAGAAATGAAGCCAGCTAAGTCATCCTTGCCTAGGCACCTTGATTCTAAATCTCACAGATAGAGGGTCGATCTACGCTTCGGCTTTTAGTACCAATTATTGGACACTAAACTTCCATAAGTAAACCAATTCGCATACAGAAATAAGACTTCAAATAACTAAAATATGTCTTTGATTTCAAATTTAAAACTATCATTCAGATAATAAAGATGCTGTTCAAGACGGGGTACTATATCAAACCTTGACTAGAAAACATTCTTATCCTTAGGATAGGTAGAAGTCTACCTACCTCTAAGTCTAATATCAAAAATAAAACTCGTTAATTCTATATGTTATTCATTTAAAATAAAGGTTTATAAAACCCTTTTTTCACTTAAAAATTCCACTTAAAAATCCCTACGATACGCTTTAAAATTTCCGTATCAAATCTCCCTAGGAAATCCTTGTTCAAAAACCACTTTTGATTTAAAAAGTATAAATCTTTCCTCTATGTCAAAATAAACACTTAGTTTATTATCTCAAATAATTCCTTTAAATCTCATATCAAATTTCAAACCTCCTTTAAAACACTTTCAAATAAAGTTTTAAACTCCATTCAACCATGACTTAAAACTAACACCTTTTTTAAAAAGAATTTAACTATGAAAAGTAAACTGATTTCCTTTAAATAAACCACTTGTTTAAATATCTCAAAATAATTCTTTTTATATCACAAATATCTTTTATAATACTTATACAATCTTTATAAACTATATTTGAAGGAATTTATAGATATCTAAAATATATAACCTTTTATATTTTATCAAAATCATATATTTCCAAAACTGCATCCATAGTGATTATCGCTATATGGACCACAATTTTCAAAACTTGGTATTATAAATCAAATAACTTTTAAACTCAATTTATTTCTATATTTTATACTATTATAAGTGTAGGAAATATTGCACTTCAAAATAAAAGTGGACGGCAAATAAAATCCAAAAGTATAATTTGTAAAATTCGAAAAGAGGCTTAGCGACTAACTTAGCACGTTTTTAAGTGTGTTGAATATGCGATTATATGTTTTTGTTTGATGATAATAAACATATATATTCATTTAAATGTATTTGTTAATGTACTATTCTATTTTTCATAGATTAAATAAATATTTGTTGAATAAAATAAATTACACAACATTTGAATTCAAACAGAATAAATTACACAGAATTTGATTTCAAACAGAAATTTTATTCAAACAAATATTTATTACAATTTTGAATAGTACAAATTCACGCTCTCACTATACATATACAATTTTGATTCTAATTACATCACAATTCAGTTTACATAATTTCCTCACTACATATCACTCACACTCGTAGTTTATCTTCAACTTCATTCCAGTTAGAATCCAGCATCTGAGCAATCTGCAAAAATATTCACTAACGTAGTAAAATTGAAAAAGAAATATTTTTGCAATATAAAATGAAATTTGATTTTTGAAAATATGATTTGCCTCAGTTATTTGGGTTGTTCGTCATTATTCACATTTGAATTCATCACACACGAACAATCTGACATGCACAGTGTATCACTGTACATGCCACAAGGCCGTGCACATCGGTATACACTTGATAATGCTACAGGGACAGGTGAGCACAGGTCAAACCCAAATGAAAAGCTGGGTTCAACTCACGTGAAATATATTTAAAATCACGACACGAGCACAAGGTCGAACCCGAGTTTTGAAACTGGATTCAACTCAAGTGAAATTTCAAAAATCAACATGAATGGATGCAAAGACCAGCTGCAACATGAATGTCACAAGCATGAACACAGAAACACCAAAGGATCAGAGACCAAGTTCATATGTACTATATAGCAATGCAACAACCAGAAAATCAAGTTCAGTAAGGCAATGCACCAAGTGAAACAACTCAGCATTGAATTGGATGAACAAGACTCAAACAATCAAATGAAGAAAGCAACTCAACAGCAATGCATGTAAGTGCAGATAGATTTGGAGAAGTGACATAGCAGTTTGGAACAAGAGCAGCATCAACCAAACAACAAAGGGTCAAGACATTGACAAAACAATTTCAAGTGACAGCAATCTCCAACCAAGTGAAGATGCAACATACATGAAGACTACAACCCAATGAACCAGAGACAACAACAGAGCATAATGCACCAAGTAAGTTTCAACAAGCAACATGTAGACAACAAACTTCAATGACCAGTTCATGAATGCATCCAGATGACACAAATACTCAAGAAAACATGAAGTGGACAACACTGACTCAAATACACAACTACAAGGCATAGCAACTGCATAGCAACTGCAACAAGATGCAACAATGAAAGCTACAAATCCATGAACCAAATACAACAATGTGTAACAGAAATTGCAAGTAACCAGAGGCAAATGGAGAGAGGCAATGAACCAGTGGAAATAAACAAGAATGCATGCTACAACAAATGACTCAAGTTTGATGCTATCAATACAAATGTAATTATCACAAAGTCAAGTCAAGTGAAACAAAGAAATGCATCATGCAAGCTATCAAGAATCAGTGCACAACTACATGCAGGTGAACAGAATGACCAATAAGACCAACAATATCAAGTATTGACACCGACAATATAAAAAAAAGGGCAGTGGACAGGTACAAGGCCAGAAAGATCAAATACAACACAAGTGCAACAGAGAATAGCAACATGCAAATAAAATCAACAAAATACACAAACAAGACCAGAACAATCATGCCAAAAGTATGGTTACAGCATCAAGGTGGTCAAGACTAAAATCAAACAAGGCCAAAGACGAAGCTCACAGTGATGAAAACAGTGATGGCCGAAGTAATGCAGATTCGTGAATGTATACAGTCAAGAAATTCAAGTGCGTACTGTTGAAAAAGTCAAAGCAAAGTAAAAAAGGAAAGTTTCTGCTGTATCAAACAAGAGAAAATCGAACGTTTCAAAATCAAGACCGTGTGCATCAAGTAGTCGCAAATATCAGGAAAGCCGTGCGCATCAAGCAATCAAAAAAAAAGGAAAGTGTAAATGAATACGAGCAAATTCAAGTGACTCGAATTCATATAAATATCAAACCCAAATATCATCATAGGCATCGAGTTCAAGCAAGCAATTTAACCAGCAACGAAAGAAAAAATTAAATACCGCAATTTATCGAACTCGGTCAACAAAGGAGCAGTTGCGAACGAGCAAAGCCACAAGAGAATCGATCATCAGAGAGCCGCGAACAAGATTATTGAGTCAGAAACAAACTCGTCAGAGCAACCAGAGAATTGATCATCAGAGAAAGCCTTAATTTTCACAAGAGCAAAAAAAACCATAATTTCAGTAGAAAGAGGATCGGCCATTATTTTCTTCACAAGGCAAAAGAAGAGGAACGGGCAAAAGAATGGGCCGGCCTTATTTTACAAAAGGGATTTAGTTTATTAGGGTTTATTTTAAAGGGGGTTCTATTTGTTTTTACTTTTCGAGTCAAAGTATTGGTAAATCACCACCTAGGTTGTAGGTAGTGTCAGATTGTCTAGTTAGAATTAGTTCAGTGAGCAGGGTGTGCGAGTTTGTAAAACTCTATAGGCGGGAGCAAGGGTTTGCGAGTTTGCAAAACTCTATAGGCGGGAGCAGGGGTTGTGAGTCTATTAGAGTGTTTGTAAGCGGAAGCAGGGTTTGCGAGTCTGTTAGAGTGTGTGTAAGCGGGAGACTGTTTAATTCTAATAGAAATCTGGGAATGCAGCAGTAGGCAGGGGTTGCCGAAGCTGGGTAAATTTTGTGTGTGATTTACTTTTCAGCATATTTATTTCTGCGGTTTGTTTCTGTGTTTAAATCGAGAAAATTTGCTATAACCCTATTCACCCCCCTCTAGGGTTAATCTAGATCCTACAAAGTGCAGTTTACTTTTACAACAATAAAATAAGGCAGGTTTTAACTATCCTTGCCCTGATACATATTCTTAATTCTCAAGATAGAGACTAGTTTACATTCCTCGAAATTTGGTGTTAAGTAGAAAAACTACATTTTCCATACCATTGTAAGTTAAAATGATCGTTTATGGAAATCGGGTCTCATTCTTTTTATAAAATGCCATTATAAAACTCCTTTCAAAAAAATGCCTTCCATATTTACAAAACTCATTGCTATAAATCTCCATGCTATTTATAATTTTGTTTATAAATAAGCTTTCTATATAAAAATCCAAGTATAATTATAAACTTTAAATTCATTTATAATTTCTTTTATAAAACTCATTTCTAGTGATAAAACACCTTTATAAATCTCCAAATATAATTATGGACTTTTATACTTTCCATAAATATCAAAATATAATTATAAAGCACCTTTATAAAAATCCTTTATAGAAATATTTTATAGATCCAAAACTCATTATCCTTAACTCAAATCTTCGTTTCCCAAAATAAGGCCAAGTACTTTCATAAAGCTATCATTCCCTATATCACCAAAAAATCACAAATGGAATTAATTATACCAATTTATCATAATGATATTAATTTCTTTTTATAGAATATCCACGATAAAACCATACTTTTATTTATAAAACACTATTTATGGACTATCTTTTACTTATATAATATAATTATAAATTTATCCTTTGGTACAACATTTTATATATATGCTTCAATAATATTTATTCTAGAATATTTCTTTCTTTTTATAAAAAGAATCACTTTAATAAAAGATAAACCCAATTTTTTTCCTTTAAAATAAACATTCATTATTAAATAATAATATTTTTCTTACAAAAATAAACAATTTACAAAATAATCTTAAATTTTTTTCCATATATTTAGAAAGGACAAATAAAAAGGTTGAGGTGAAATACAGAAGTCCAAAACTATTTTTAAATAAAATATCATGGAAATTACCAAAACCATATTTAAAAGTCATTCTCTAAATCAAAAACCATTTCCAAGCCAAATTAATAATTAACAGTATTTCAAAATATTATAACGAGACCAATAACTGCTATAGCACTTAATCAAATGCTTTACTACCTTTATAAATAAAAGGCTTCAACTTTTAATATATGTTAATGTCACATCCAATATGGCCAAACTATCAAATTTCAGCATTTTATGATCTATATAACAGGTACATAACTGAAAATAAAATCAATAGGTATATAACTGGAACCAGAAATCACAATGACAAGAACTTCATATTTCTCAATAAAATTCCCTCTTCTTTCATTTTAAATGTCATTTACTTTTCAAAGTGGATATTTATCCAAACCAAGCCATTAATTCATCCAAACACAAACAGTAAATTTTATCTATTATATATCGTACCGATTATCTAAAAAGATGAGTTAAACTCATAGAAATTCCCATGGATGCCTAGGTGTTTGTAACAACCCGTAAATTTTGATAAATAAATTGGTTAATTTAATTAGATTTTGTAATTTAATTTAGAAATAAATAAAAATTTTATAATTTATATTGAAATAAATGTTAAGAATGAATTTTAGCAATGGTTATAAAAAAACCAATTGTTGACAATGGAAGTGAAGTCAATAAAAGTGCAATAGCGTAAATGGTGCACTTGGTTATGAAATGGAAGATAGGTAAATAAACGTAAGTAATAAACTTTTAAATGTTAGTATAACTTAAAGAAATTATTGGGAATCATATTTATGAAATAATAACTAGAATGCAAGTTAAATAATACCAATCAAGTTAATAAATTTATGAATTGAATGGAATACCAATTAATAAAAATAAATCTAAATGTTATGTTTGGTTATAAATTGTACATAGTGAATGAAACTTGTAGTATGAAGATAAATGCAAACATTGATTTGTAAGTAATAAAAGCTTATTAATACGACTAAAGGATTAACGGTAACAATTTTTGTATGTTACCTATTTTGTAGCTGGTTGATTTTAAATTGGAAATCAGTTACAAAAATTATAATCTAATATTACGTTAATGTTAGCTAAGGTAATTATCAATAAATTGAATAAAATTCTAATAAATGAAGTAGTGAAAGTGTTATACCTGGATATAAATTGAATATGAGAAAATAAAGGTAAGTATTGAATTAGTTAATGAAATAACACATTGTTAATAGTAATTGGATGTAAACTAAGGAAATATGTTAATGCAAGTTGATAACTAATGAACTTGAATGAACATGCCAATTAAATAAAATAATTTAAATGTTATGACTTAGCTATAAATGGAATATAATAAAAACAAATGTAGTTATTGTATTAATGTGTGAAATAATATGATAGATGGAAATTTGTATGTGAAGAATAAACATACAAGTATTATAAAGGGATAATGGTGACAAATGGTAGTTGTTACCAGTTAATTTACCAATTACAAATAAGGGTAATCAAATGTTACTTTAATGATAATTAATATAATAGTGGAAAGTGCGAATGTAAATTTAATAGAAACGTAAATTTATTTATAAGGTAGTAATTGTTGGAATAAATGTATGAAACCAAGTAAATAAATTAATTGAGAATATAAATCGTAATTAATGTACTTATTTGGAAAATATAATAAAATGGAAATAGTAGTGTAGTGAAAGACAAACAAATCATTCCATTGAAATCTAATTTATAATAAGTGTAGTTATTGTAGCAATTGGAATTTAATATTATGCAATTGTAATAAAGATGAAAATGGAAATATTGAAGTATGTAATGCAAGGGTATCATAAATAGTAATGGAATAAAATTAGCGTTATATATGGAATTATAACCTGGGTTGACAGGTAACAAACTTATAAATGCAATTAAAAGCAAATAGGTGACAATTAATATAGCTTGTTTATTTATTTAATATGTCAAATAAACTTTGGTAATCAATTACAAAAAATCTTAATTTAACGTTTTGTTAATGAAAATTAAAGTAATAATCGGAAGAAATGTTAATTTTATTCATAATATGATAATTGGTTGGATAAAAAGGAATGAAGGTTAAGATTTATTTATTTATTGGAAATTAAATTTATAATTTCTGAAGTTAAAGGAATTAAGGCTAACACTGAAATTTATAAATTAATCAACGCTACATTGACATTTAAAGTTGGTTAAATTTGTGTAAATGATTAAGAAAGTTAAAATTGATGAAATTTGTTAATTATAGAGTTGAAATTGAAAAGTGATTTAATTTATTTATTTTTAATTTATTTAATTAATTAGAAAATAGCCATTTTGGCCACTGACTCGGATTTCGACGAAACTAGTTTCATCGAATCCGTAACGGTGAATTGTAGTAGGATTTCAAGTTTCGTGGCGATCCGACTTGTCGTTTGATCGTACGGACTCGAAACGCCTTGAAATCAATTAAATTGAAATTAATTGAAATCAATTCGAAATAAACTGATTTCAGCATAACTTCTTCATACGATGGAATTTGGACTTGAAACCTGTTCCATTGATTTTAAAATGTACTAAAACATATATTTTGATATATAGGTTGACCCATTTCCGTTTCGGAATAGGAACGGGCTTTTCGGGTCAATTATCGTTCAAAACCCAAATTCAATCTAGCTCATTCTTTCTATTCTGTTTGCCTATATATATGTCGTTATAAACCCTAGCAGCAACCTTCACTTCATTTTCTCATTCCTAATCCCGAAATCAACCCTAATTGCATTCTAATGGCAATTAGCAAATCAAATAAAGGGGTTAAAATTCAAGCTCTTCAAATCATATTATATAATATACCGTTTCGAAGCCCTCAACGAATGGAGTCAGCGTGTGGTGTTCTTTTTTTGGAAACATGGCCCGTATCAATCGAAAATCTTGGTCAAAAGGGCTGGTGGCGAAGTCAAAGGGGAGTAATTTGGGGGTTTTTGATCGGAGCATCAATTCGTGAAATTGACTTATGGATGTTGTAGAGCTTGATGAGTGGATTCCAGATCTAGTTTCGATTTGATGATCGGAGCAGCGATGCAGTGGGAATTGGCCCCGAAAGGTCACGGGTGCGTCAACTTTGGGGTACAAATTCCAGCGGCTGACATTGAATTAGGCGGCGACATTGGTAGACGTTAGTGAAGGAGACCTTGGCCTTCCGATTGCAAGTGGTTTTGTGGCTTCAGTTGGTCTAGGCTCAGAGTAGCGTATGGTCAAACCTGCATGCATGCGTGGGCTGATGCGCAAACAGTGAGTCATGTTTGATTTTTATAATATTTAATGTGTACCAAATGATTATTTTAATAATATTTGTTGTAACCTGAATAACTTTTGCATACAAGCTCCATTGACGCACGGTTTCTTTCATTGGGATCGTTTCGAAATTCTGGACATTTTGATGCTGGTTTGGAGAAATTCTGAGACCGTTCAAATTTTAGGTTTAAATTGGATTTAAAATCAATTTAAATTCAAAAGGTAAGTGTTTTAACCCACTCACAACTTCTAAAATTTCTTATGTTTGTTAAATTTATTTATGATGTGATTTGAAATTTATTTATAGCTGTTTAGTATATTTTAATCATCATCTCAGTTAATTACATTTATTTAAATTAAATCGTTATTTAATTTATTATTGAATATAATTGCCAGTTAATTACCTGTTAAATATTATCAGTTATATATTGATATTGATTGATTGTTTTGGATGATGATTATGATGGATGTATGATTTTATGATGGATGAATGGATGTTTATTTATATCATTATAATCTGCAAGTTCTTTTTGATTCGGGATTGCGGTTTGAAATGATATATAACCGTATTTTTATTTTAAATTACGGATTGAAATGATAAATATCCGTATCACTTGACCATAGGGTAGAAAATTATATACAGACACCGTGGTCTATATACAAAATATTTTGAAATGATTTCTATGGTTTTGGAAAGAAATATACGGTTTAATAAATATTAATTCTGATATTATATAAATATTATTATATATATATATACTTAAATTTTTGAATTTAAGCTATGTATAAATTTGTTTAATAAAAAAAGTTTAATAATGGAGTGTGATTGTTTTATACTATATGGTTACGTACCTTTTTAAGATATTGTATATATGGAGTTTAATGACTTAAATAAAAATTAAGTTGGAAGATAAATATGAAATTGGTTTGAAGTGAACTACTTAAGAATTATACTCGAATAAATTTGATTTGAAACTTAAATAAAATTGAGATTTTAAAGGGTATGATTCTTATAACTTAATTTCGTGTAGAGTGATTTAAACAAATATCGAGTTGATTTAAATGAATATATCAAGTTAACCAAAATTTAAGAATATTCCATTATTTGAAGATAAAGGTTTTACTTAAATGATATTTGATTTATTAAGTAAATGTTTCAAATCGAAATAATAGTGATTGAATTTGATAGAAATAGAATTATCAAAGAATTAGTTTTGAAATGGTGGAATATCTAAAGCTTTGAAATATATGAATTGAAATGGTTCATTTGGAGGTTCAAACCGGTATTTGAAATTTATTTATGAAATTAAAGGAGCTCTTTTATTATATAAAGTAATTTAATATTTAAACCATTTAAGTATTAGAAGTTATGTTTCAAAGCTATGGGTTTCAAGGTATATAGATTTAAAAGGGCTATGATTTGGAAAAAGGATATATTTGAAATAAAATGAGATCATATTGATTTGGGTTTTAAATTAGAAATGATATCATATTTATATGGTTTTGAAACGGATATTATATTCTGGTTTTAAAGTATAAACTATTTTGAAAAGACCGCGGTGTTATAATAACGTTTGGTTGTTAAAGAGACCGGGATCAGAAGTTGTCATACTCTCTGCCAACTCAGAAAACCACTTTAACAACCGTGTACGTGGGGGAGATGTCAAAATGAAGTAGGATGGTGGCGATGTTTCCTTTGAGGTAAATACATGGGCCCGACTCCCGTGAGTTGGTATAAGATGGCTAAAACAGGAGCGATCGACGGGCTAATGAGGCAGCACCTTTGATCGGACAGATCCCTTCGATATTATACTTGACTTCTGGATTTATTCGTTGACCACTTTTGATTTTTTTTTATTTGGGGGTGTGGCTCAAGGTGGGCGGTAGCTGCGGCTATGCGTTACCATCGGCTCGAAAGCGTAATTGGTATATCTACCCTGCCATTGCCTAGTTGTGTCATGTCACCTACCCTAGCGCGCCTTATACGATTTTGTTTTGTACCATACCTATGGAGTTTCCTCTGACGACGCCCAGTACAGGGGAAATTACAAATTTTTATAGACTATGGGAATATAAAAGTGTGTTAAGGTGGAAAATGTAAAGCCTTATCGCTATTTTTCAGTATATTATACTTTCTTTAGACACTGTTATAATAGCGTATATTACTAGATAGTAGATAGTTTAATGGATCCTTATGAGATGTGAATCCCGAACATCTCTTAAGTTACCGCACTCACGTTAGACGCTGGATAGGAGATGTCAAATCCTGTAAACATCTCTGACGCCGTTTACACCCATATTTATTTCCATTGATTTAACTTACATAAGATCTTCTAGTTCTGACTCGAGTGTTTTGTCTTTTCAATTTGCTCGGGTCAGCCTGAGCATTTCAAGATTTGAAGGCCTTATTTCTGGAGGACAAAGACGAAGATTTTATTACTATTATATATTATTAGTCCACTGCATCATATTTGTTCCACTGCATTATTAGTTTTTTTCTCTGGTATGTGTAACTCTGACATGTATTGTATAAATAAAATCAAATATTTTGTAAAACAGCTTCATGAACTGTATATTTGATTATTATATTTTATCGTTCTGCTGCAAGATTCTATTTTGTTTTTTCTCTTCCTCTTCTTTTCTTATTTACCCCATAACAATCCACCCTTCTGTATGGTTTAAGTCTGACGTGTATGGTTTATCATCGATTTAAATCCTACGGAAAGGTGGGACGTTACAGTGTTCTAGTTTGAAGTAAAATCAAACAACATTACGAGCACAACATAAAACGTCTCACCTCGATTGGACCTCATATGAGTGAGTTATTGATTTAACAAGTTTGAAATTGAATTAAATATTTTTTTTACACCAGTTACTTAAATTACAAACAATTACCCCTTTATAAACTAATCCTCCCACCTAAAATAATTCTTCCCACCTAATCCAGTAACTTGTTCTACGATTGCTAAAGCTTCCAACCCTAAGATCTCCACTAATAATCCATGAAATCCAACAACGACACTTTCGTCGGATCCCTCATCGCAAAATGCTCCTTCCCCAACCCAATCTTGTGAAGCCCAAATGCCTTGGATAGATCACGACTTGGGTAACCCAAACCCATGCATGTAAAAGTCGCGAACTGCTAAAGACCACCGCATCTCACCATTCTTTGGTTGTCGCCTTCTTTCAACACGATAAACTCATTGCCTCTCTCACCAAGTCTTGAATCCCCCTCCAACTCCTCAACCATCAAACCTTAGGTCAACTAGAAAAGGGTCAAGCTCCCCAAAATCGCGTCACATGCCACTAGATGAATATGGATTCATAGATCTTTTCAAAATGAATTCAAAGATACTAACTTTATTCTTTTCGATGATCAAATGATTTTATTTTGATTTTAATTGGTGGAGCTTGTTTTCTTGTTTTGATTTCCTGGGATAGAACAATGTAAGGATAAGATAAGAAAAGGTGTCAAATAAATTAAGTGTTTTAATTTTTGTTTATATCAAAATTTCCTGTATTTCATCACACAAAATTTTGTTTGCATACGAACCCCGAACGACAAAACATAAATATGACCATACACAAAAAGCAAAACGATCCAAAAACAATAATAATATACATAGGTTAACCGATTATGGAAAATCATAAAAATACCGTTCTTTGCCAAAAAAATCATCAAATGATAATTTAAATAATTTCCAAATTAAAAATTATGGAAAAGTCAAGTAAACTAATTTAAAAATATGTCAATAAAAACCGAGTCATTATATTAAAAATAATTTTTCTTATTATTTATTAAATTTGAATTAAATCTGAATATTTAAACAAAATTAAATATCCCTATTTGAAACGTTAAAAATAACAGGTCATTACATTCTCCCCTTTAAAAGAATTTTACCCCTAAAATTACCAAAAGAATAAAGACGTCTTCACACCCTTAGACTTACAAAACTCTTATACGCAAAATGAGTTTAAAATCTCATATTTTATGGAAAATAATCGGCGGCTCTTCCTTTGCACAACTTGATCGAAAAAACTACAACTTGCAAAAACTGGACCAAACCAACAAAAGAAAACAAAAGCCAAGTAGCCTTCCATATCTTGGGAATAAAATCATCAACAACAATATAAAAGCATACCTACTACTTGAGCAAACCAACTCTACTCATGAAATCGAAAGCAACAAGCTAGCCTTTGCTTCCATGCACCTGTATCTCACTTACAAATGATATTCAACCATATAACTTTCTTTTTCAAAAGTCAAAAAACATATAATTATATTAAAGCTTGAAATATGTACATGTGCCATCTGTACAAAATATCACTTCCGATCGCATAAATTTCACTTCCAAACTAGTATCGCTCATTTGACCTCGTAGTGCGGACTCCGATCAGGTTCCTTGATTAGAAACCTTTGTTTTATTACATAGCCATGTACTATGATAAAAAACTTTAGAATCCAATAAAAAAACCGTATCGAGATTTCTTGGTCAAGAATCGAGTGAAAAATCGTTGTTTGGATCGATGTAAGTCACCTCAAAATCGTGAACTCGGAATATGGATCAAGAACAGTTATGCTAATATAACGTTCTACGTACAACTTACATATTTATTCCATTATTTTCTTAGTTATATAATACTTACAGATATGCTGCCTAACACAAACAGATACTTTAAACAAAAATATTTCTAAATAAGCTAAAATATACACAACAGGTTGAACCCATATTAACAACTTTACTAAACACTTAACTTATATTATTATACAAATAATAGGCTATTTGATTTACACACTTGATTCTATATGCATAACAAAATATACTGTAAGCTTTTCATATTATGCTGTAAGCCTATATATGCATGCACTATATAACTATATGCTGCAAATACAATTTTTATAGCTAAAGTAAACTTATAAAAACAATGTAACTAATAGATTTGCAGGCTCATATAAAACTTATACCTACCTATATTTTATTTCACTTTAATTTTATTTTATTTTATTTTTTATTTTTAAAACACACGTACACATTAAAAATCAACTTATATATAACTATACTGTTCGTACTATAACTTATAGATATAAAATCTTATAGATATAAAACAGCAAACTTATTTAAGCAAGATCAGATAACAGATTTATATACACTTATTGATATATATACCTTTAAATAAAAGAGGGGAGCAAGGCCGAAAGTGGTGGTGGTGGAGGGACGCATGCCTGTCGTGGCGGTGAAGAGCCGAGCACTTGATGGAGTGAAACAATGGAAATAAAAGAAAAACAAGAAGAAGAAAAAAAAAGAAATAAGGAAAAAAATAAGTGCAGCCATTTACCTACAGGAGAAGCTTCACACGCAAGAGAGGAGATGAAGGCCAAATAATATGCGGTGGGTATTTGTGTACGTGGGTTTTGAATATTTATCCGGGAAGCTTGCGTTGATTAAGTGGGAGAAAGGCAAGAAATTTTGTTTAAAGTGGCAAGAGAAAATTTAGGCATTCATTTCTATTAAATATACAGAGGCAAATGGAAAGAAACAAAAGATTTTGAAACGGCTATTGTAAATCAAAGATTTTATTCCTATTAAATACGGGACGCAAATGAAAGTGGAAAGTTTTACACGTGATTTGTAAGGCAGGAAATCATATTTTAATGGCTGTTGATTGATTTTTAATAGCTAAGATATGAAGTCAAAGAGTGTGTTTAATAGACGCCATAATTAAAACGAAACGTACCCCCAAAATAATTAACAAAGTAACGTAATTTTAAATCTATTCTTTTCTTATTTATTTAGTAAATATGCTAAAGAATGTATTAGGAAATAACTTACCGTTTATAGCGCCAAATAAATTAAACAAGAACGGATATAAACGTACCAATTTAAAACGTATAATTTATTGCCTTTTTACAATATTATTTATTTCTTAATTTAGAAGTATATAATCCATATAAGTAAAACAACAACGAAATAAATGTTGTGAATAGATATATATTAAATAAAGATTTGAAGTTAGAATTTAGAATTTTCAAATTTCAATTAGTGTCAAAAAATTTAATCAAAATCTACCATTACAGAAATTGCTTATATTTATTTAAAAATTGGGCAAATTAATTCAAGAAATTTAAAAAATTCAAACTCCTTTAAACAATTAAACACCAAGGTTTTAAAAATAAAATATATGCATAACATATCATGTTACACAAATTAGAACATGATTTTAGAAACAAAAAATATTATTTATATAAATAAAATAAACAAATTTGTTAAATAAAACAATTTACACACAATATTGTAAAAAGCATAACTTTCACAATATTAATCCGATTCCAACGAAATGAAAAGCAGTATTCATGAAATCAAACCTATTTTCATAATAAAAGATAAAATTTCAAAAATTCAAATATTTAACTTTTAAATTTAAAAGTCAAAGTTTGACCAAAAATCCATTTTTTTGGAATTATTCCATTTATTCAGATATGGAATTATAATTCACAAAAATATCAAAATTTATATTTAGAATATTTTTTTATCCATTTTAATGAATAAAATAAAGTTTTTAAATTAGGAATCTCAGTTAAAATAATTAAAATATAAAATTAAAATAAACACAAAATACAGGGTTGTTACACTCTCCCCCACTCAAATCTTTTCATCCTCGAAAAGGAACGAGGTACGGAAAACACAGAAAAAATAGAATGAAATATACTAAGACAAGATGATAAGAAGATTAAAATTATACCTGATAACTGTTGTTATAGGTAAGTTTATCAAGGTGGAATGTAGGAATGGCTAGAAGGGAAAATAGGTTGAAAGACAAGGATGAACCATTATTTTTAAATTATATAAATTTCAATTATTTAGAAAGGTAAAATAAATGATCAAAATATCCTTTATATGATACTTTATCTAAATACTTTTATAACTCGTTGTCTTAACAAGTTTATCCTTGTTCCTGTAGGCTCGGGCAGTGCGTTGATCAGGTGCAAAGCTAGAATTCTCTAGGTACTTAGTAGACTTGTTTCAACACCCAGTGAAAATACTTGAAAAACTTTTAAAAACAGATATGGAAAGTACAATACAAACAAAACAACCAAACCATTTGTCTAACCATGGATCGCAGATACACAAAGGTTATGCCTGAATCCCCCAGGAAACATCTGTATCCGTAAGCTTTCTTAGCCCTGCGAATTTCGCCATGATGACTAGTAGACCGCAGATACACAAAGGTTACGCCTGAATTACCCAGGAAACATCCGTATTCATAAGCTTTCTCAGCCCTGCGGATTTCGCTACTAAAAAAGACCTACGTAGATCACAGAATACACAATGGTTACGCTTGGATTCCCCAGGAAACATCCGTACCCCTGGGCCATCTCAGCCAGGCGAATTACGCTACGCAGTCGCGTCAAGAAAAAAAACCATGGGTTACGCCACGGTGGGACACTCGAGTATCACATCCGAAAAACCAAAATCAGAGAGAATAATATCGACAGAATGAATCCAAGATGTGGCCACAAATCAGATATCAAGCAGAAGGTACTTTCCATATCTTTACTTCGAAAATATGTATCATATAGTACCTTTTCAAATCACTTTCAAATATCATACCTATATAAAGTCCATTATATATAAGATTTCATTTCCAAATCGAATACTTCCCAAAATCAATAGGATATCAAATCACACTTATATAGATTTCGATTATATAATATTTCACTTTCAAATTGAGTACCTTTTTAAATCATAGTTTTCAAATCAACTTCATACTTATACAAATCAAATTTATATAAGTTCAACAACTCCCAAATCAAGTATTTAGTAAAACAAGGTTCTCAATTTCAATTCATTTCAATATCAGTTCAGTTTCAAAAATCAAACCCGATTTCACCAAATTATTTCTTCCAAATCAAATATCTTCAGTTTCAAAGTTTCCAAAATCATTACTTTAGCACATAATTCAAATTTTCTTATCAACATAATTTAGGTCAAACAAAATTCATTTCCAAAACATCATGTAAATACTGGGTTTAAATTTCAATCTATTTTCGAAACCAGATATTATTTCAAAATCAAGTTTTATCTCGAAATGGTCACTAAGTTTTAAAACCATTCCTTTTAAAACCTTTAAACTATTTATTCCAATTTACCATTGGAAAGATCATTATTTTACATATATATACACTTTATGCAAAACATTTCAAATCTATATTTCCTACTAGTATAATTCAAAATATTCTTATTCATTTACTTAACAAAGAAGTTTCAAACTTACTTAAATCATATTAAAACATACAAAACTAATCTTATATACTTATCAAATACTTTATAGTTTCCAAAATTACTTATCATTGAAAAGTTAACCTTGATTTGGAAGTGCTCAAACCTTCAAATAGTCTAGGAAATCATATTTTCAATCCATGAGTAGGAAATCACCAACAAATTGGTAAATCAAATTTCAAAAGATAGGGTTATACCAAATCAAATCCGAAATTCGAGGAGTGAACAGTGGCTAACTTCAAATCGTTTCAAATATATATACACATATCTTTAGAATATCGAATTATACTTTGGAATTTGAAATCAAAATTAGTTTCACAAAATCACTCGCATAGCGAAGCTATTAAAGTGGCCTCTCCCCCACTTTGAAACTCGAAAATCAATGTCGGTGATGCGTGCACTCATCACCGAAATTATTCTCCAGCGACGTAAGTGAGTTATGTACTTCTATTTTCTTAAAACTTCTTTGAAATTTCTTTGAAATCACTGAAACTCGTTTGAGTCATTTGAAACACTTCTTATTCAGAAAATACTTTCAAATCGTATTATTATATATTTTCAAAAATCTTAAAACCAATTACAAAACACCAGAATTCAATCTCCCGAATTTCAAACTAAAAACCTTCAGTTATAAATTATTTTTATATAAATCCATTTCTTATATAATCTTCAAATTTCAAAATACAAACAAAAACCGATTTTCAATGGATGATTCAAGAATGGATTTCAAAACAAAGATAGAAATTTAAATTAGGGGAATACTAATCAATAGAATCCTGATTCGAAGATAGACTCGATCGAAGATGGGATAATTAAATTACAAAATAGAAG
Source organism: Allium cepa (assembly GCA_030765085.1). NCBI lineage: Eukaryota > Viridiplantae > Streptophyta > Magnoliopsida > Asparagales > Amaryllidaceae > Allium > Allium cepa. Next base: position 1,054,177,389 of record CM060941.1, read on the forward strand.
ATGAATATACTTCTACAAATCGCGGGCGACCTTAACTGGGTCAACCGTGACTTCAGGAGTATGATCGATGCGGAATTCCATGGCAAATCGACATTCGATCGCCAGATATAGAATTCGGCATAACCAGGGATAGCAGCATCTAATCTGAGGATACATAAATCTTCAGTGAATCGATGCTATTGTAAAGGAGTTTCACCCCTTTACAAATCATTCAGTGGAGCTATGGGATACTCCACAATTTAGAAAACACGAATAGGGAAAGACAAGAATGGATTTGGAACCGAGGGGAATGTTCCAAAATTCAAAGGAAACTGAATCAATAGGAAGAGATTCAAGCTCGAACGAAAGTGATTCTGTAAATAAATTTACCATATATGCTAATTTTGCCCAGAGCCAAAGCTCTGATACCAACTATAACGGCCCGGTATTTTCAACCATTCGCATCCACACATGTCGGACTTGAATTGCTCAAAATACCGCATCATAAATAATTTTTTTGGCAATACTCAGCATCAACAGTAAACAAATAATCACATATCACAGACACAGAGTAATATAATGAAGCGGAATAGATAAATAGTAGTTCATGAAGCAACTATATAAACATCAGAGTTAGAAATAAAATACAACAGAATATCTCAGATGCAGTGAAGTATCTAGTACGAGCAGATGACTTCTCTGAATCAATCAACTGGAAGGGCTGAAAGCGGAATTGATAGTTGGATCCCCAAACGAAGCTCCAAACTTCTAAGGTGAGTCTCAAAAGCTGTATCACTCAGTCTGACCCGAGCGTAAAACAAAACACAAAACACTCGAGTCAGGATTAACATTCTTATATCAATAAATCCAACTCAAGTGAAATATCAACTGGAATACAAGTAACTCAAAGGATGTTTGGGATAACCATCCTCGAAGAATCTGCATAACTATCTACAAGGTGGAAATATACACTATAACATCGGGGTCATTCAAATTAATTTATACTTCAAAACCAAAATATCATTTCCCTTTCAAATATATATATTTTCCAAAATAGTATATATATATTAAATAATTTATAAAGTAAAGTATTTGAAATTTCCTCAACTACACAAATTAATTCCAATCAACTCAAATTCCAAATTCCCATTTATTCAAAGCTCAATTCATTAATTCAATTCAGTTCTCAATAACCATTTAAACTTTCGATATATTCAAAGCTTTAATATTCAACATTTTCAAAGTTAAATCTAACAGTTTCATATAGATCTTGATTTAGCTTCATTATTATTTAGTCAGGAAATATCCACTTAACAAGTTCAATATCATTTAAATAGCCTTAGATTACATTTTATATAATATTTCCTTAAATTTATTTAAACTTAAAATATCCATTTAATCCCTTTTACCAAAACCAAGTTATAAAATCATATCTTAAATCCCGAATTCGATAGTTTCAAATCGATTTAATTGAATATAATTATTAATTAAATACCATTTCTAATTGATTCAACTTTATCTTATCAACCTTAACTTATTCAAAATTTTACCAAATCTATTTTGGAATATAAATTTAAACGAATCCTTAAACATAATATATGTATTGAATCAATGTCAATTAGATTAAATATTATTAATAGGTCTATACATAAAATTTTATTTTTATACATATAATATTCTAAGAATCAGTCTTTATTAAAACTATATTTTCTTTCCAAAACCATAGAAATAATTTTCAAAACATTTATATTGGACCAACGGTGTTTGTATATAATTTGCTACCCTATGGTCAAGTGATACAGATATTTATTATTTCAATCCGTAATTTAAATATATACGGGTAGATATCCTTTCGACCCGCAATTCCAAATTCAATTCAAATGAAAATCGCTTGGGTCTATCATTTTAACCCATAACGATTTTCTCCTATTCTATAGTCCGTTCGGGTATGTATCATTTCAACCCATGGTGAATTCTATACTAACAGGGAACTTGCAGAGTGATAACAGATAATATAAAATATAACAACTGGCATATATCATCGATAACAATATAATATAAACAACAGGGTATGGTGTCATATCCCACAGGTGAACAGTTACAGATAATAGCATACGTAACAATTTAAATAACTACCAACAGCCTATTTCAATCGTCGTTTCAATTGAAATCAAATTTAATAAATATAAGAACGTTAATCGTGAGTGATTTCTCACCTTTGGAGGCTAGAGAGATTCGACACAGAAATAAGCTACTAAATCCAAAGCAACGCTTGGTGGATATGATTTGATCTAGAAAATAGGCACGATGGACAAGGCTGATAATGGGAAATCGATGAGAACGATTGAATTAGTTTTGACATAACGGAACTATTTCATTTTATATATTATTGTTTGTTTCTAAAATAATTTCAAACATATATTTTCAAATCCATATCATGTCCCAAATTTTTTAATTTAAACAAAACTCAATAAACAATATTTATACAATTCATACATTTCCTTAAAATTTCCTTAAATCCATTTTAAACGCTAACACTAATATAAGTTTGAAAACCGACCCAACATATATGCAGAAAAATACAAATCCATATGCAACGACATATATATTGTCTTCCCATGAAATCAATATTAAAATTTTAAGACGAATGTTGAAATAAAAATCATTGTTTACATTTAAAACGCCCAAACAGTTTAGATGTTGAAAATAGTACATATATTAAAATACTTTAAATAGTATATATATTAAAATAATTTGTATATAAATTCAAAATTTTAAACACATATTAAATTAAATATATATCTAAAATCATCGTTTTTGAAAAAAATAACATATCTACATAATGTACTTTATATAATACTTACAGATATGCTGCCTAACACAAACAGATACTTTAAACAAATATATTTCTAAATAAGCTTAAATATATACAACAGGTTGAACCCATGTTAACAACTTTACTAAGCACTTAACTTATATTATTATACAAATAATAGGGTATATGATTTACACACTTGATTCTATATGCATAACAAAATATACTGTAAACTTTTCATATTATGCTGTAAGCCTATATATGCATGCACTATATAACTAAATGCTGCTAATACAATTTTTATAGCTTAAGTAAACTTATAAAAAAAATGTAATAATAGATTTGCAGGCTCATATAAAACTTATATCTACCTATATTTTATTTCACTTTAATTTTATTTATTTTATTTTTAAAACACATGTACACATTAAAAATCAACTTATATATAACTATACTGTTCATACTATAACTTATAGATATAAAAACTTATAGATATAAAACAGAAAACCTATTTAAGCAAGATCAGATAACAGATTTGTATACACTTATGGATATATATACCTTTGAATAAAAGAGAGGAGCAAGGCCAAAAGTGGTAGTGGTGGAGGGGCGTAGGCCTGTCGTGGTGGTGAAGAGCCGAGCACTTGATGGAGTGATACATTGAAAACAAAAGAAAAAAAAGAAGAAGAAAAAGAAAAGAATAAGAAAAAAAAATAAGTGCAGCCATTTACCTACAGGAGAAGCTTCACACGCAAGAGAGGAGACGAAGGCCAAATAATATGCGGTGGGTATTTGTGTACGTGGGTTTTGAATATTTATCAGGAAAGCTTGCGTTGATTAAGTGGGAGAAAGGCAAGAAATTTTGTTTAAAGTGGCAAGAGAAAATTTAGGCATTCATTTCTATTAAATATACAGAAGCAAATGGAAGAAACAAAAGATTTTGAAACGACTAGTGTAAATCAATGATTTTATTCCTATTAAATACGAAAACGCAAATGAAAGTGGAAAGTTTTACACGTGATTTGTAAGGCAGGAAATCATATTTGAACGGCTGTTGATTGATTTTTAACAGCTAAGATATGAAGTCAAAGAGTTGTTTAATAGATGCCATAATTAAAACGTAACGTACGCCCAAAATAGTTAACAAAATAACGTAATTTTAAATCTATTCGTTTCTTGTTTATTTAGTAAATATGCTAAAGAATGTATCAAGAAATAACGTACCATTTATAGAGCCAAATAAATTAAACAAGAATGGATATAAACGTACCAATCTAAAACGTATAATTTATTGCCTTTTTACAACATTATTTATTACTTAATTTAAAAGTATATAACCCATATAAGTAAAACAATAGCGAAATAAATGTTGTGAATATATATATTTTAAATAAAGATTTGAAGTTAGAATTTAGATTTTAAAATTTCAATTAGTGTCAAAAAATTTAACCAAAACCTACAATTACAGAAATTGCTTATATTTACTTAAAAATTAGGCAAATTGATTCAAGAAATTTTAAAAATTCAAACTCCTTTAAACGATTAATGACCAAGGTTTTAAAAAATAAAATATATGCATAACATATCATGTTACACGAATTAGAACATGATTTTACAAACAAAAAATATTATTTATATAAATAAAATAAACAAATTTGTTAAATAAAACAATTTACACACAATATTGTAAAAAGCATAACTTTCACTATATTAATCCGATTTCAACGAAATGAAAAGCAGTATTCTTGAAATTAAATCTATTTTCACAATAAAAGATACAATTTGAAGCATTCAAAAATTTAAATTTTAACTTTAAAAGTCAAAGTTTGACCAATTTGACCAAAAATCCATTTTTTGGAATTATTTCGTTTATTCAGGTTTGGAATTATAATTCACAGAAAATCAAAATTTATATTTATTATAACAAAATTTATCCAGTTTAATAAATAAAATAAAGTTTTTAAATCAAGAATTTATGTTAAAATAATTAAAATAAACACAAAATGCAGGGTTGTTACACTCTTCCCCACTCAAATCTTTTCGTCCTCGAAAAGGAACGAGGTACGGAAAACACAGAATAAAATAGAATAAAATAGGACTAAGAAAAGATGACAAGAAGATTAAAATTATACCTGATAACTATTGTTATGGGTAAGTTTATCAAGGTGGAAAGTAGGAATATCTAGAAGGGAAAATAGGTTGAAAGACAAGGATGAGCCATTATTTTTAAATTATATAAATTTCAATTATTTAGAAAGGTAAAATAAATGATCAAAATATCCTTTATATGATACTTTATCAAAATACTTTTATAACTCGATGTCTTAACAAGTTTATCCTTGTTCCTGTAGACTCTGGCAGTGCATTGATCAGACGCAAAGCTAGAATTCTCTAGGTACTTAGTAGACTTGTTTCAACACCCAGTGAAAATACTTGAAAAACTTTTAAAAACATATATGGAAAGTACAATCCAAACAAAATAACCAAATCATTTGTCCAACCATGGATCACAGATACATAAAGGTTACGCCTGAATCCCCCTGGAAACATCCGTATCCGCAAGCTTTCTCGGCCCTGCGAATTTCGCCATGATGACTAGTAGACCGTAGATACACAAAGGTTGTGCCTGAATCCCCCAGGAAACATCCGTATCCATAAGCTTTGTCAGCCCTACGTATTTCGCGACTAAAAACGACCTACGTAGATCACAGGATACACAATGGTTACGCCTGGATCCCTCAGGAAACAGCCGTAAGCCTGGACCATCTCAGCCAGGCGAATTACGCTACGCAGTCGCGCCAAGAAAAAAACCATGGGTTACGCCACGGTGGGACACTCGAGTATCACATCCGAAAAACGAAAATCAGAGAGAATAATATCGATAGAATGAATCCAAGATGTGGCCACAAATCGGATATCAAGCAGAAGGTACTTTCCATATCTTTAGTTCGAAAATATGTATCATATAGTACCTTTTCAAATCACTTTCAAATATCATACTTATATAAAGTCCATTATATATAAGATTTCATTTCCAAATCGAAGACTTTCCAAAATAAATAGTATATCAAATCACACTTACATAGATTTCGATTATATTAGATTTCACTTTCAAATTGAGTACCTTTTTAAATCATAGTTTTCAAATCAACTTCATACTTATACTGTAACAGCCCGCAAATCCGTACCCCTTGAGTCAACACTATTCTACAACAATCAACTCAAGTTGCATAGAAATATGAACCATTTGGGTTAAAGAAGAAGTGGTAGAAGAAGAGAAAACAGAAAACAACAACAGAATCTTACCATTGCAGCGGAATAAAATATAATATATATATATAAATCAATGATCTTTACACAAAAAATATATAACTGTTTATACATACATCGGAGTACATCATCATCAGAGTCCAAACATCAATAACATACAACTGGACACATAGCTACTCAACACAGCAGAATATATATAAAACAAGTACGAAAGTACGTATCGTCATCTAGCTCGTCTCTTGAGCTCCACAACATCATATCCTGTATCCTATAATACTCGGTCTGACCCGAGCATTATAGTTAAATAACACCCGAGTCAGTCTGGAATGCCAGCGTGAGAAATCACACTCAAATTGATTATTAAAGTTTCAAAATCCTTTGAAAACAAAAGCATCTCGTAAGACCACGCCACAAATAAACATGTCGGGTTTTTACCTTACGATAGCTAAAACACCTTTATAGAAATCCTCTGATATTATAATAGGGTCTATATACAAATACTTATAAAATAGCTGAAATTGTTACATCTATTAAATTCCAGCTACTAGCCACAGAGTGGGTAATACAAACAAAACTTTACAAGGCTCGTAGGGAGAATGGATTTCTAACTAATGACTAGGCACTGGGGTACCACCTGTCACAGTACGTGGCCTAGATCACAGTACCGAGGAGTACGCCTGCTCCCCTGCAACACAAGACCGGGACTCCCCTTACTGGATAATCCCGAGTGAGATCACCCCGCGGTTGGGATCAGCAACCGCCCAGTAAGCCGAATAAAAAGGGACATCAATACAGGGATGACCTCACCCTTCTTGGGTGCTACCCACCTAGCCTTGCTGCATAACCCCTGATTTTCAGTCATTCCCATTTGATGAGGCTTGAGGCTAAGCGTTACCTTTTTAGAACATATCCGTTAGAATGCCCATCGTCAACCTGACAATGTTCCGAAAGCATTCATCCATACAAATCCGTCCTGGGTTCGAACGGAACCGAAGACACTACTCCTACTACATCCATTTTGGAAATATCCTCAGGATTAGTAGCGACTAGCCCTCGCACTTCACTGCTCCATCTTCGACTCCGAACTCGTTCCCCACGAAACGTACAAACCGGATCGAAGTAGTTTTCGAGAAATTAATCCCGATCCCGGTCTCTTCGAAACGATCAGCACATTTGGCCAATATTGATAGTCGGTTATTTAGCTATCAATTAATATTCACAAACAACCATCAAACAATAACCCAAAAAAATCTTCACAAGATAAATTTCCACTTTTCAAACCCTTCGAAAATAGTTTCAAACCATACTCTCCTCATGGAATGAATTTCCAAATATTTATTTCCACTGTAAACACCAAGTACAAAGCTTTAGATTTAAAATAATTTAAAACACTTTATTATAAAATATAATTTAACTTTAAATTGAAAACTACTTCAATATTTTATTAAAACTATACACTTTAGGAATATTCAAATGAGGCTACTTTTATAAAATATAAAACTAGATTTTCCCTTTTAAAACAAATACCAAGTTACTTTTAAATAATTACTACTATAATAGATTAAAAGAAAATACTTACTTTAGAATTTAAATATTTTAGAAATAATAAATTTTCCAAAACATGCTTTTTAAAACAACATTAAATCTTTTATCTTATATTTAAAAATTTACTTTGAAAACGTACTTGGCTATCCAGGGAAAATTTCCAATTTCAGTTACTTAAATCAATTTTCCAAATTGATTTCCAATTTACTCCATTTTGTAACAAATCTCTTTACTTTCTCATTTCATTACAAAATCCATTAATTGTAGACTTTATTTATTTATTATTTATTTATTTATTTCGTTTGATTTTAAATCTTTTAACTGAAACATACCAATTTCAGATTTTCCAAATTTCTTCTTTGTTCTTTTCAATAATTTAAATCTTAAATTTAAAATAAATGCTTTATTCTTTTAAATAATAACACTGAAGTTTAAAATTCATTATCTTCCTGTTTACACAAAATTCCCTTTTCTTCATGGAATTTATTTATTAGAATTTTAAAAACCACTATTATTTTTATCCAGTTCATTTTTAGTTTATTTAGATTCTCTATAATTATTCCACTTACGAATTCTCTTCCCTTAATTTTCTTTTCCAAAAATCCCATTTCTATATATTTTTATTATCCAGTGTACCGGAATATTCAAGTAAACCATAGCATTCAATATTCCAATTATCAATAATATTCATCACAGAGTATCAAATATGCATATAAGAGAATATTAAACAATATAAATAATTTTGAGGAATCCAGTTGGATCCCTCCAACCTGTTTCCCTGCATCCATAGACGTTAACACAATATAAAATACCAATTCCACTTTGAGGTGGAATATCGCGGTAAATGGGTTTTATATAGTATCATCCGCTATTACGCGGCGTATAGGGTCTCATCCGCTATATAATGCGGGAAATTAATCACTCCAATATACTATATACTACTATATATAATATAGCACATCAAATCAACCATTCAATCAATTATTTAAACTTAACCATTGAAATTTAAATAATTACCCAGATGACTGAGATTAACTCACCTTTGACTTAAAATTTGCAGACCATTCCAATCCACTTTCAATCCAGCTTCTTTCTCTATTTTAGACCTTGTATAACATCACGTGATTTATTAATATCTGAACTAATTGAATAATCAATTATCATTTATTAATTTAATCTAAACTAATAATTTTATTTCAAACTAATTTCCTATAATAAACAATTTTTAGTAACTAAAAATTTAAGTAAGTTTCTTAAATGAGTTAACAACCATAGTACATCATTTTTTTATAAATAAACTAGTAAATTTAAAAATGGATATTTATACATATATATATTTGAAACTACTTATACTTATAGAAATGAACCATAGATTCCAAAAACCTGAATTTTATATAAACCTTTCAACATTTAAAATTCATATATTCGAAGTCTTATCTATATATATCCTTCCTTTTTACTTATATATATATTTATATATCTTTCTGCAGTTTAAAATCTATCAACACTTACCTTACTTTCCTGTTCACTTTCTGCAATAAATTTACTTTGCTTTTTAACTAATTTAACTTTTATTTTAAAAATAAAATTCAAGGTAAATTTTTATACCTTACCACTCTACCAGGCTCGAGAACACTGAACTCCAGTCACCTCCACCTGAATCCTACCCTAAACCATAACCTAACCTCGCAAGCACCTCTAGCTCCTCCCTTGCCTTCTTCACCGAGCCGCTGGATCACCATCGCGAGCTACTCGTGAAACCCGATCCCAAACCCATGCGCGCCTCGATAACTCTGATTCAACGTACTCGGCCAATATGAACGCGATTTCGAATCGCGTTCTCAGATGCGATGCCCTCTCTTCGAAAAGGAGAGGAGTAACAGACGGCAGGAATAAGGGTCTCGACTTCGAATTCGAGCGCTGCCTCTTTTTTTTCCATTCGAATCCACTGTAGAGAGGGAAGAAGGAAGCTTCGATTGAGAAGATGGAGGAAAAGAATTTTGCAAGAATCGTTTTAAATAAGAGGAGAGATTGGTTTGCTCGGCCATGATTTCTTAAGCAATTGATTTTGTTTTTCTTCTGAAAGGCTTTGAGATTTGAAAGGAAGGAGTAAGGCATGCGGAAGAAGCTTGACTACAGTGAGTTGAAAATGAGAACAAAAAGTTCTGATGTGTACAGAATTTCAGCTGACGTAAAAATGTTGAGCAAAATATATATTTTAAATTAAATTTTCGGTGTAAATTTTAGCGCGTTTACCCACCGTACGCTCACACAACAACTCCAAATGCTACGAAAATTGAAATCCCATAATAATACAGTATTATGGACACAATGGAACTGGTTTCGTCGAATTCCGAGACTGTGCCTCGGGATGCTATTTTTAAATTCAATGTAAAATGATAAAATTTCAAAACTGAACAATTCAGTGTTAGATTCAATTTTAACACTTCTATTATCTTCAATGTTATCAATATAAATTTCATAAGCCTTCAATTATATTTTAACAGGCTTAAAATCTCAGATTTCATATTTTATCAGATTTCAAATTATTTAATTCAATAATTTAATTATCGAATAAATAGTGATATTTGAATTCAAGTTAAAAATTAACTTTTAAATATTTAAAATCAATTAAATATTCCGATTTTAAATGCTTGAAAATTCCGGGTCGTCACATTCCTCCCCCCTTAAAAGAATTTCGTCCCCGAAATTACTAATTAGGAAGAATGGTACAATACCCGTTTACTTTTCCTCAAAACCAAACAATTCAACATCTTACTAACGACCTTCTTATAAAAGACCCGTTATCTTTCTTACTAACTTCCCAAACTTTTCCTTAGTTTAAATCAATACTATATGTTTAACCATTCAAGTTTCAATTTAAAACCAAATTTTGAATTATCAAAATTTTCTCACAGTTTTTCTAACTCCCTGAATTTTCCGAAATTTTTTGCCAGCGTCTCCTTTGCGCGGCTAGCATGGTACAACTACAAAAGGCCTCTACGACTCCCAAATCCTGAAAGAAAACAAAATGCCAAGTGGCTATATCCAAAAACCCAATCAAATTTCACAGAAATTTATAGACATACCTTTTTGTCGAGCATTTCAAATTTATCTTCTTGAAATCAAAACCAATTCTCATTTCCCTTATATTACCTGCATATCCTACTTAGCAGTAATATCCAATCACAATATTCAAAAACATTTTATCGACTTCCTTCCAAGTGTCAATATTTATTCATTCAAATATCGAATATTTTTGCAATATTCAATTTCCAATTAAGAATTTACCATTCCTTACTTGAGTTTAGCATAAGCATTCTATGCTTCTTATATTTTATTTTCACCTTACCACTTCAGTTTATATCTACTTCTATTCAATTTAGTTTTTCCCAATTCCATAAGAATTCAATTTATCTTTAACTCTGAATATTTAAATTTTATTTTTCATTTATAACTAATTCATGCCATTATTTTAATTAGTTTCATTTACTAATTTATCTCAATTTCCAATTTGAAATCGCTTTGTCGTTAACAAAAATTTTAAAAATTTTCTAACTCTTAAAATTTTCGAATTTTTTTGGCAGAGTCTCCTTTGTACGGAGGAGCTTTTGCAATTTGATAAAAGATATAAATATATGTACATCGACGCACACGGTAAAAAAACTAAAAACAGTTCATATTTCCTATTTTGATTGCGTAGGCGTACCTTATTTAGCATTTTTAAGCAAAAAGCTTATTTATTTAGCAATTAGCGCAATCAAATCCAGCCCAACGACTTCCCTGAACCTGTATTTACTCAATTTAAACATGTAAGTGCCATATATATAAAGTTTATCAATATTTCAATTATTGCAATAGTTAAACACATGAATTCTAAAAGAGATGCACATTATACACTTTTTATGAGCAATTTAAATATTCCAACATTAATTTTAATTGCTTACAACTAATCATACATCGTTTCACTTAATCCGAATGGTTAACAACTCACAAGCTTATATTAATTTATTTTTAAGCAAAACGAACTCATATTCAATTCAACTGATCTCAAAATCAATTTATTTTACTCCTATCAATTCATAGCATTTTAATTACTTCCATTTACATCAAATGACAATTTGTTCTATGCAATTTGACGAGATTTATGCGAATAAATAAGTACTTATGTTTTATAATCAATTTAAATTGATTTCAACTCAATTTATACTTAATTCTATTCCATTTTAAAATTATTCACAGTCCATATATTCTCATTTTCATTGCATTTTAAATTTGAATCCATTCACTTGCATTTCATTTCATCAACCAAACTAGTTTCGTTATTCAAACAGGTTCCATTCGAAACCATTTGATCTAGCTCGACACATTCTGTTTAAATTTCATTCACAATCCATTCATTTACATTTCATTCCATTACATATTATCCGTAACTCACCGAATTTTATTTCGATTATAATTTATTTTCACTTGATTTAAATCCAATCCAATATCATTAAACTTAGTTTAAGTTAAATTAAATTCAATTGTCCTCCATCTATTAGCTTAAGTTAATTTACTTCAGTTTTATACTTAAGCTCATTTCGTCTAACGAGTAAAATTTTCTTTTCTATTAATCTTAATTCTATCTCAATTAAACCTCATTTTAAATTTACAATTTCATTTGATTAGTTATTATAAAATTTAAAATTCCAGATTCGAAATATTTAGTTTATATATTCAATCCATCATGAATTTTTAATTTCCATACTCAATTCATTCCCAATTATTTTATTTGATACATTTCCAATTATATTTAATTTGTTAACACTTCAAGTTAAATTTTAGTTTATAACCCAAGTTCTGAATCCACTATCCATTTTCAATTTACCACCCAATTTCATGAACTCACATTTCAATTACATTTACTTCACCAACAATTTAAGTCGAATTTAATTTATAACTTGAGTTTTATTTCCAAACTCCATCGTAAACTCAAAATTCAGCTTCTATTTGACTACTTTAGGTTTCCATTACATATTTCATTATCTAAATAGTCTTTCCCTAACTTATAATCCCAAACTTTATTTTAATCTCAAAATCTCTTCATTTAGTTTTCTTAAGTTCAAATTTATTTTATAACTAAAGTTTGGATTTTTATTTTATTTTCCAATCCATCAAAAATATTAATTTTGGGTTTTCTACTTCACTTTCAAATTTATAAGTCACAAGTTATTATTTTACACATTTCCATTCATTCTAGGCTTGAATATATTCTTTTTTTTTAAACTTAAGCCTTATGCTTATTTATAACCCAAGCATATTTTTATTACCATGGATTTTTTTATTTCTATTTTTTATAAGTTATTCCAATTCATTCCATTCAATAACTCAATTGAATTCTTATTCCAATTCAATTTTATTTTAACTTAGATTTATTTACCTCAATTTGATTTCAACTTAATTCGAATACAACTAGATATTGTCTTCAGCCTATCCAATTTGTTTCAATTCAGTTAACTCTTATTCTCGAACCCAGTTAATTTCATTTTTAACTTTTAACTTTAAATTTAAATTTCCAATATTCAAAGCTTATATTTCCTTCCTGATTTAAAAATCATCTTAATTTATAAGCTTATAACCTATCTCGTCAGGATTTTTAAAACACCCGCTTTTAGTTTCAAAGCATTTTGAAATCTTCAACATCTCAAATCACATTTCTCCAAAGTTAAACCAATCCTGGTTTTATTCCCAACAAATTTCCTCTGAAATTTTCAAAAACAACTAGCTTTTCTGAACAAATCAATTTGGCAGCAATCCGTCACTTAGAAATTCTTAAACGAATACTGATGATGCGGCTGTCATCATCAGAATTATTTCCCAATGATCCAAGTGATTTCAATGCTGTATCACTTTCTAAATCTATTTTAAACAAATTTCCTTTCAGAAATACCACTAAAACAATAATGCTATTATTTATCTCCACAACACTTCCAAATCTCCGGAATTTAAATTTCCAAATCCTGCTTAAATGAATTTTAACTATAATCCATTTGCATATTTATGCTCATACAAATTTACATTTGATTATATTTCAATTTATAAATTACATTTATAATTCATATTTATAAATTTCATTTTTTATAATAAATTTATTCCTTTAAACTTTGGTTATATTTTCAATTTCTAGTTAAATTTTTACACAACGATGATAATACTTTAATATTATTCTTCCTAACATCCAAGCAACCATATATTGGCCAAAATAGTTTACAAAAACTTTCCTTATGTCAAAATATATTTTTGGGTAAAATTATTTCATTCACCCACATTTAAAAACAATACCATGTCAAACTGTTCTATTCAAGCGTTTAGAAACCTCTTCGATACAGTTGTCCAGACTGTGCCGACTAAAGTTCATATGCCACTCAATAGACCAATCAACACAATATTAAAACAATTTATATTGACTAACAAATACGCGCTCATATCTATTAATATGCTCAAACTCATTCTATAGTACTAAGGACTCTAATTTAAATGAGTAATTCCCACCAGAGCCAAGGTTATCACCAACCTAAGCTCTGATACCAACTGTAATGGTCTAGGCTTTGCAACCATCGACAGCGGCCACAACTGGTAGGCTTTTCAACCATCCCAGCTCCACCGTGGCTTACATTGGTACCTCGAGTTTGCTTTTACGGCCAGCCTCTCGACTCGCAACCAACCCCCCTCCCCTCCCCCCCCGGGGATATGTAGGGGTAAGAGTCTCCCGTTCGCCACCAAACGCGAAGCGAGAACCCCCTATCATGCTGTAATATAGCAAACCCGATCCCAAACCCATGCGTCCTCGACAACTCTGATTCAATGAACTCGGCCAATATGAACGCGATTTCAAATCGCGTGCTCAGATACAATGCCCTCTCTTCGAAAAGGATAGGAGTAATAGACGACAGGAATAAGGGTCTCGACTTCGAATCCGAGCGCTGCCTCTCTTCTTTTTCTTTTTTTCCGTTCAAATCCACTGTAGAGAGGGAAGAAGGAAGCCTCGACTGAGAAGATGGAGGAAAAGAATTTTGCAGGAATCGTTTTAAATAAGAGGAGAGATTGGTTTGCTCGGCCATGATTTCTTAAGCAACTGATTTTGTTTTTCTTCTGAAAGGCTTTGAGATTTGAAATGAAGGATAAGGCGTACAGAAGAAGCTTGACTACAGTGAATTGAAAATGAGAACAAAAAGTTCTGATGTGTACAGAATTTCAGCTGACGTAAAAATGTTGAGCAAAATATATATTTTAAATTAAATTTTCGACATAAATTTTAGCGCGTTTACCCACCGTACGCTCACACAACAACTCCAAATGCTATGAAAATTGAAATCCCATAATAATACAATATTACAAACCCAAAGGAACTAGTTTCGTAGAATTCCGAGACTGTGCCTCGGGATGCTCTTTTTAAATTCAATGTAAAATGATAAAATTTCAAAACTGAACAATTCAGTGTTAGATTCAATTTTAACACTTCTATTATCTACAATGTTATCAATATAAATTTCATAAGCCTTCAAATATATTTTAACAGGCTTAAAATATCTGATTTCATATTTTATCAAATTTCAAATTATTTAATTCAATAATTTAATTATTGAATAAATAGTGATATTTGAATTCAAGTTAAAAATTTACTTTTAAATATCTAAAATCAATTAAATATTCCGACTTTAGTTGCTCGAAAATTCCGGGTCGTCACATATACAAATCAAATTTATATAAGTTCGACAACTCCCAAATCAAGTGTTTAGTAAAACAAGGTTCTCAATTTCAATTCATTTCAATATCAGTTCAGTTTCAAAAATCATACCCGGTTTCACCAAATTATTTCTTCCAAATCAAATATCTTCAGTTACAAAGTTTCCAAAATAATAACTTTAGCACATAATTCAAATTTTCAAATCAACATAATTTAGGTCAAACAAAATTCACTTCCAAAACATCATGTAAATAATGGGTTTAAATTTCAATCTATTTTCGAAACCAGATATTTTTTCATAATCAAGTTTTACCCCAAAATGGTTACTAAGTTTTAAAACCATTCCTTTTAAAACCTTTAAGCTATTTATTTTAATTTACCATTGGAAAGATTATTATATATATACATACTTTATTCAAAACATTTCAAATCTATATTTCCTACTAGTGTAATTCAAAATAGTCTTATTCATTTACTTAACAAAGAAGTTTCAAACTTATTTAAATAATATTAAAACATACAAAACTAATCTTATATACTTTATCAAATACTTTATATACTTTCCAAAATTACTTATCTCTGAAAAGTTAACCTTGATTTGGAAGTGCTCGAACCTTCAAAATAGTCGAAGAAATCATATTTTCAATCCATGAGTTGGAAATCACCAACAAATCAGTAAATCAAATTTCAAAAGATAGGGTTATACCAAATCAAATCCGAAATTCGAGTACTGAACACCGGCTTACTTCAAATCATTTCAAATATATATACATATATCTTTTGAATATCAAATTATACTTTGGAATTTGAAATTAAAATTGGTTTCACAAAATCACTCGCATAGTGAAGCTATTAAAGTGGCCTCTCCCCCACTTCGAAACTCGAAAATCAATGTCGATGATGCGTGCACTCATCACCGAAATTTTTCTCCAACGACATAAGTGAGTTCTGGACTTCTATTTTCTTAAAACTTCTTTGAAATCATTGGAACTTGTTTGAGTCATTTGAAACACTTCTTATTCAGAAAATACTTTCAAATCGTATTATTATATATTTTCAAAAATCTTAAAACCAATTTCAAAACACCGGAATTCAATCTCTCGAATTTCAAATTAAAACCCTTCAGTTATAAATTATTTTTATATAAATCCATTTCTTATATAATCTTCAAAATTTCAAAATACAAACAAAACCCGATTTTCAAAGGATGATTCAAGATTGGATTTCAAAACAAAGATAGAGATTTAAATTAGAGGACTACTAATCAATAGAACCCTAATTCGAAGATAGACTCGATCGAAGATGAGACAATTAAATTACAAAATAGAAGATGGATACTTCTACAAATCGCGGGCGACCTTAACCGGGTCAACCGTGACTTCAGGAATATGATCGATGCAGAATTCTAAGGCAAATCGACATTCGATTGCCAAATATAGAATTTGGCATAACCAGAGATAGCAGCATCTAATCCGAGGATATATAAATCTTTGGTGAATCGATGCTATTGAAAAGGAGTTTCACCCCTTTACAAATCATTCAGTGGAGCTATGGGATACTCTAGAATTTAGAAAACACGAATAGGGAAAGACAGGAATGGATTTGGAACCGAGGGGAATGTTCCAAAATTTAAAGGAAACTGAATCAAATAGGAAGAGATTCAAGATCGAACGAAAGTGATTCTATAAATAAATTTACCATATATGCTAAGTTTGCCTAGAGCCAAAGCTCTGATACCAACTATAGCGGCCCGGTATTTTCAACCATTCGCATCCACACATGTCGGACTTGAATTGCTCAAAATACCGCGTTGTAAATAAAAAATTTGACAATACTCAGCATAAACAGTAAACAAAAAATCACAGATCACAGACACAGAATAATATAATGCAGCAGAATAGATAAATAGTAGTTCATGAAGCAACTATATAAACATCAGAGTTAGAAATAAAATACAACAGAATATCTCAGATGCAGTGAAGTGTCTAGTACGAGCAGATGACTTCTATGAATCAATCAACTGGAAGGGCTAAAAGCGGAATCGATAGTTGGATCCCCAAACGAAGCTCCGAACTTCGAAGGTGAGTCTCAAAAGCTGTATCACTCAGTCTGACCCGAGCGTAAAGCAAAACACAAAATACTCGAGTCAGGATTAACATTCTTATATCAATAAATCCAACTCAAGTGAAATATCAACTGGAATACAAGTAACTCAAAGGATGTTTGGGATAACCATCCTCTAACGATCTGCAGAACTATCTGCAAGGTGGAAATATGCACTATAACACCGTGCTCATTCATATTAATTTATACTTCAAAACCAAAATATCATTTCCCTTTCAAATATATCTATTTTCCAAAATAGTATATATATTAAATAATTAATAAAGTAAAGTATTTGAAATTTCCTCAACTACGCAAATTGATTCCAATCAACTCAAATTCCAAATTCCCATTTATTCAAAGCTCAATTCATTAATTCAATTCAGTTCTCAATAACCATTTAAAATTTCGATATATTCAAAGCTTAAATATTCAACATTTTCAATCTTAAATCTAACAGTTTCATATAGATCTTGATTTAACTTCATTATTATTTAGTCAGGAAATATCCACTTAACAAGTTCAATATCATTTAAATAGCCTTAGATTACATTTTATATAATATTTCCTTAAATTTATTTAAACTTAAGATATCCATTTAATCCCTTTTACCAAAACCAAGTTATAAAATCATATCTTAAATCCCGAATTCGATAGTTTCAAATCGATTTAATTGAATATAATTATTAATTAAATACCATTTCCAATTAATTCAACTTTATCTTATCAACCTTAACTTATTCAAAATTTTACCAAATCTATTTTGGAATATAAATTTAAATGAATCCTTAAACATAATATATGTATTGAATCAATCTCAATTAGATTAAATATTATTAATAGGTCTATACATAAAATTTTATTTTTATACATATAATATTCTAAGAATCTGTCTTTATTAAAACTATATTTTCTTTCCAAAACCATAGAAATAATTTTCAAAACATTTATATTGGACCAACGGTGTCTGTATATAATTTCCTATCCTATGGTCAAGTGATACGGATATTTATTATTTCAATCCCTAATTTAAATATATACGGGTAGATATCCTTTCAACCCGCAATTCCAAATTCAATTCAAATGAAAATCGCTTGGGTTTATCATTTCAACCCATAACGATTTTCTCCTATTCTATAGTCCGTTCGGGTATGCATCATTTCAACCCATGGTGAATTCTATACTAACAGGGAACTTGCAGAGTGATAACAGATAATATAAAATATAACAACATGCATATATCATCAATAACAATATAATATAAACAACAGGATATGGTGTCATATCCAAAGGTGAACAGTTACGTATAATAACATATATAACAATTTAAATAACTAACAACAGCCTATTTCAATTGTCATTTCAATTGAAATCAAATTTAATAAATATAACAACGTTAATCGTGAGTGATTGCTCACCTTTTGAGGCTAGAGAGATTCGACACGGAAATGAGCTACTAAATCGAAAGCAACGCTAGATGGATATGATTTGATGTAGAAAACAGGCACGGCGGATAAGGCTGATAACGGGAAATCGATGAGAACGATTGAATTAGTTTTGATATAACGGAACTATTTCATTTTATATATTATTATTTGTTTCTAAAATAATTTCAAACATATATTTTCAAATCCATATCATGTCCCAAATTTTTTAGTTTAAACAAAACTCAATATACAATGTTTATACAATTCATACATTTCCTTAAAATTTCCTTGAATCCATCATAAACGCTAACACTAATATAAGTTTGAAAACCGACCCAGCATATATGCAGACAAATACAAATTCATATGCAACGATATATATTGTCTTCCCATGAAATCAATATTAAAATTTTAAGACGAATGTTGAAATAAAAATCATTGTTTACATTTAAAACGTCTAACCAGTTTAGATGTTGAAAATAGTACATATATTAAAATTCTTTAAATAATATATATATTAAAATAGTTTGTATATAAATTCAAAATTTGAAACACATATTAAATTAAATATATATCTAAAATCATCGTTTTTGAAAAAAATAACATATCTACATAATATACTTTATATAATACTTACAGATATGCTGCCTAACACAAACAGATACTTTAAACAAATATATGCATGCACTATATAACTATATGCTGCTAATACAATTTTTATAGCTTAAGTAAACTTATAAAAACAATGTAACTAATAGATTTGCAGGCTCGTATAAAACTTATACCTACCTATATTTTATTTCACTTTAATTTTATTTTATTTTGTTTTTATTTTTTATTTTTAAAACACACGTACACATTAAAAATCAACTTATATATAACTATATTGTTCGTACTATAACTTAGATATAAAAACTTATAGATATAAAAAAGAAAACCTATTTAAGCAAGATCAGGTAACAGATTTATGTACACTTATGGATATATATACCTTTAAATAAAAGAGAGGAGCAAGGCCAAAAGTGGTGGTGGTGGAGGGGCGCATGCCTGTCGTGGTGGTGAAGAGCCGAGCACTTGATGGAGTGAAACAATGGAAACGAAAGAAAAAAAAGAAGTAGAAAAAGAAAAGAAATAAGAAAAAAATAAGTGCAGCCATTTACCTACAGGAGAAGCTTCACACGCAAGACAGGAGATGAAGGCCAAATAATATGCGGTGGGTATTTGTGTACGTGGGTTTTGAATATTTATTTGGGAAGCTTGCGTTGATTAAGTGGGAGAAAGGAAAAGTAATTTTGTTTAAAGTGGCAAGAGAAAATTTAGGCATTCATTTCTATTAAATATACAGAAGCAAATGGAAAGAAACAAAATATTTTGAAACGGCTAATGTAAATCAAAGATTTTATTCCTATTAAATACGGAGACACAAATGAAAGTGGAAAGTTTTACACGTGATTTGTAAGGCAGGAAATCATATTTGAACGGCTGTTGATTGATTTTTAACAGCTAAAATATGAAGTCAAAGAGTGCGTATAATAGATGCCATAATTAAAACGAAACATACGCCCAAAATAATTAACAAAGTAACATAATTTTAAATCTATTCGTTTCTTATTTATTTAGTAAATATGCTAAAGAATGTATCAGGAAATAATGTACCATTTATAGCGCCAAATAAATTAAACTAGAACGGATATAAACGTACCAATTTAAAACGTATAATTTATTGCCTTTTTACAACATTATTTATTACTTAATTTAAAAGTATATAACCCATATAAGTAAAACAACAGCGAAATAAATATTGTGAATATATATATATTTTAAATAAAGATTTGAAGTTAAAATTTAGAATTTTAAAATTTCAATTAGTGTTAAAATATTTAACCAAAATCTACCATTACATAAATTGCTTATATTTATTTAAAAATTGGGCAAATTAATTCAAGAAATTTTAAAAATTCAAACTCCTTTAAACAATTAAACACCAATGTTTTAAAAATAAAATATATGCATAACATATCATGTTACACAAATTAGAACATGATTTTACAAACAAAAAAATATTTTTTGTATAAATTAAAATAAACAAATTTGTTAAATAAAACATTTAACACACGATATTGTAAAAAGCATAACTTTCACAATATTAATCCGATATCAACGAAACGAAAAGCAGTATTCTTGAAATTAAATCTATTTTCATAATAAAAGATAAAATTAAAACAATTCAAATATTTAAATTTTAAATTTAAAAGTTAAAGTTTGACCAATTTGACCAAAAATCCATTTTTTTGGAATTATTCCATTTATTCAGGTTTGGAATTATAATTCACGTAAAAATCAAAATTTATATTTAGAATAACAAAATTTATCCAATTTAATAAATAAAATAAAGTTTTTAAATCAGAAATTTCAGTTAAAATAATTAAAATATAAAATTAAAATAAACACAAAATACTGGGCTGTTGAAAGACCAAGTACTTTCATTAAGCGATTATTTCTTATATCACCGTTAAATCCCGAATGCAATTAATAATTCCAGGCTATCAAAATGGTATTAGTTTCCTTTTTATAGAATATCCTTTATGAAACCATTCTTTTATTTGTAAATCACTATTTAAGAAACTATCTTTTGATCATAAAATATAATTATAAATTTATCCTTTGGTACAACTTATTATATAAACATTTCACAAATATATATTCCAAAATATTTCTATCTTCTTTCTAAAAATAGAATCGCTTTAAAATAAAATATAAACCCCTTTTAACATATGTTAGTGTCACACCAGTAAGGCCAAACTATCAAATTTCAGCATTTAACATTCTACATAACGGGTATATAACTGGAATTAAGTATCATTATGACGAGAAATCCAATTTTATCTATAAAATTCCCTATATTTTCATTTTAAATGTCATTCATTTTTCAAAGTGGATATTTGTCCAAACCAAGCCAATAATTTGTCCAAACACAAACACTAAATTTTATCTACTATATATCATACTGATATCTAAAAAGGTGAGTTTTAACTCACCAAAATTCTGAAAGATGCCTAGGCATTCCAGCTTGAAATAAATCGACCAAAGTTCGATTTCAGCCCAAAATTTCAATTGCTCCAATTTCAATGAAACTAGTTCCATTACGTAGCCATTGCTATTACAAGAGCAATGCAAAAAGTCTCGCCTCGATTGGACCCCGTATGAGAGAGATATTGATTTAATAAGTTTGAAATTGAATTAAATATATATTTTTACACTAATTACTTAAATTACAAATAATTGCCCCTTTATAAACTAATCCTCCCTCCTAAAACCCTCTTCCACCTATGCCAGTAACTTGCTCCACCATTGCCGAAGCTTCCTACCTTAAGATCTCCACCAATAATCCATGAAATCCAACAATGACACTTCCATCACATCCCTCACCGCGAATGTTCCTTCCCCAACCTAACCTTGTGAAGCCCAGCTTCCGTTATTAGATCATGACTTGGGAACCCAAACTCTACGCACGTGAAGGTCGTAAATTTCTAGGAACTACCGCACCTTGCCATATTCCGGCCGCCAGCTCCCTTCAACATGATGAACTCATTGCCACTCTCCCCAAGCCTTAAATTTGCCTCTAACTCCTCGATCGTCAAACCCTAGGTTGATTGGAAAGGGTCGAGCTCCCCAAAATTGCATCGCATGCCACCAGATGAATATGGATTCGAAGATCTCCTTGAAATGAATTCAAAGATACTAACTTTATTTTTTCCCCATTAATTGAATGATTTAATATTGATTTTAAATGATGGAGTTTTTTTTTTCTTGTTTTGATTTCCAGGAATAGAACTGTGAAAAGAATAAGATAAGAAAGAGTGTTGTATTAGTTAAGTGTTTTAATTTGGTTTATATCAAAATTTCTATATTTCATCACATAGAATTTCATTCGCGTACAAATCCCAAACGACAAAATAAAAATATGATCGCGCACAAAAATACGACATGATCCCAAAACAATAATAATATACGTAGATTAACTGATTATGTAAAGTCGCAAAACTTCCATCATTTGCCGAAAAATCGTCAAATGATAATATAAATAATTTCCAAATTAAAAATATAAGAAAATCAAATAAATTAAATTAAAAGTATGTTAATCAAAATTAATTCGTTTTTATTAAAAATAAATTCTTATTAATCAAATATGAATATTTAAACAAAATTAAATATTCTTTTTTGAAACGTTGAAAATTCTAGGTCATTACAAGAACCCAAAATCACTCCTCCTCCCTCCACCAATTTCTCATGGCAATGGTAGATCCCCCTTTATCCATCTTTTCTCAAATTTTTAAAGGCTACATGTGTTCTTATAGTGTGCTGAAGAACATACTCGAATTTGAAAAGAGTTAGAGAAGATTTGTATGAGTTTTGGAAAAGAGAAGTGAAAAAAAGTAAAGAAGTCGTTTTTTAGTTTTTTACTTTGAAGCTTTTTGAATACTTTTGAAAAATGAAAATAGTGAAATCAAAAGAGATGCGAAAAGAATAAGTACTCATGTGCTTACCTTAATTCATATGCACATCAAATCATTTGACATTTAACAATTTTAAATAAAGAAGAAAAGTCTTCTTTCTTTATTTAACCACTTAATCACTTTCTAGATTCTCTAATGAATACTTGCTTTCATTAACCTGTTTTTTATACTTTTAAATGTTATTATAGGTTTATTTTCTACTATACAAGTTTCAAAATGTTTGAAAAACTTTTTACTGAATAAAAAATTGATTTTCTATAAAACGTATTTCGGTCACATTTTCACTTTTACTTCAAAGTATATATTTTTGTAAATCAATTTTCAAAATGAGTTCACCATCATTACTTATTAATTAAAAGAGGGTTATTTGACCAATAAAAAAATTAATTAAATATTTAAAATTAATTAAATATTCATAAATCAAAGCGATAAAATTTCGGGTAGTTACGCCTTTTTTGTAAACACAACCTCTTTTCACTCCATTCCAATATTTTACTTATCTTATGGTCAAGTCTAATTAATGTGGAATAACGCCTTGCCATTTTAATCCAATAGACGTGATGATCATTACTTTGGTTTGTACTTAGGGATTTTTGCATTTTAATGCATTGGAACTACACTTTTCCAAAAAGGAATGTAAACACTATAACTTTCCATAAATTATGAAAAAATGATTTGTATTATGTTTTGAATTAGATGGAATTATCTTTTCTGTTTATTATTGAAATAGACAGTAAAAAATACGGTGACTGCCCCTATTTTGTACATCTCTTCTTTTGAGTACATTCCTTGTTATTTCAAACAATACACTTTTAGAATAAAATAAGACTATTTATAAAAATTTACATTGCTACATACTCCATCTCAATGAATTAAAATACTACTTAAATCTCATTCCAATATTAGAACAACTTTCAATTTTTGTTCATTAATCTATATCAGTTATCCAACAATTTACTACGATGGCTAAATTCACATTTTTACTTGCATAAGTGATTTGAGTCTACTAATCTAGAGCATTACATAATCTATAAGTTTCAGAAAATATTAATACCCATTAGTTTATATACTCAAGTATGTGCAATATTCAACCTTACAGTTCTAAGATTCACATCCAGGCACCCAAAGAATGCAAATACTATGATATAAATCCAATAACATGTATAAAATAGATAATTTTCTATTTTTTCCCACCTGGTCTGTCCGTAGCCTTTAGGGGACAAGACAATACCTGGACCGCCCATAGCCTACAAGTATTCTATTCTCATTTATAAGGCAGCGACTAATATCTTATTGCTATAGCGCCAAGCCTATGCTTAACATTCCATTTGGGATTTCCTAATGTAATCAAGGGAATGAATATTTATTACTTAACACTCCCAAAATGGATTGAAGTAGACTTACTTGTCTCTTTAACACTTCAAACCAAAAAAACTTCTTACATTCGCGGTAGTCTTTGGTAAAACTAAAAAATCTGGACATAATCTTTCCTTATTTTGGAATAGGTTCGCTCAAATCATACTTTTCAACCTTTCTTACATAAAAAATTCTACAGTTCAAACCATACTAAGGTTGAGAAACAGTACGTGGTGCTCACCTTTCACTACTACAGAAAGTTCAACCTAGTACTCTGTCATTCTAGATTCCATAGTCGATTTTTGTCCCAGTGGGCCATTTTACCCTTTTAAGTCGAATTCTTTGTATTTTACCATTAGTACAGATTAGTAAGTTTTTAAAACTTTAAAACACTTTATTCATTTTTAAAAATAATTTCCTTTTACTAAGGTCGTAACCTTTTCTATAATTAAATTATCAAAATGATTAACTTAAATTAGTAAAATGTACATAAAAACACACTTTTCTAAAATCTTCTTTTGTAAACAAGAAATTTTAAAAAAAGCGTACTTCATATTATATTTTTTTTCAAACAAAATGTAGTGTTTTTAACTTATTAGTATTATTTCAAGAATATAACAAAAACATTATAAAATATTTTCGAATACATAACTATTTCTTATTTATAAAAGAAATTTAAAAGTTAGGCTTATATATTCTTCAAGTTTTATATTTTCTTCTCAAAAGTTCTATTTTCAAAAGCAAAGTGCACATTGAGATGAGTATAACAATGTGTTCGAATACAAAACAAAAGCTTTAAAACAGTTTTTAAAAGTAAATTTTCACCAACTACTTTAATTTTGGTTTTTAAACAAATCCCCTAAAGCTTATCAGATTATTTCATAAAAAATCGTAAACCATAATAATTCTATTCAAAATATAAAATATTACCGTTTCTAACTTTTAGATAACATTGCCATTGGATTATCGACTACATTGGAGTTGATAATAGTGACCTAATTACCTAAGCCCACTTATACATTGTTAGGTATGGCCCGCATTGTAAAAGGAGTGGGTGCGTGGATTGAACGGACTAAAAGTCCCACATCGTGGAATATTCATAATAATCGTGGTATATATATGGTGATTGGAACTATCTTATCTTTTGTGATAATTTGGACTATGCTCTTCATGTAGTCCAAGATGAGCCGATGGACCTTGATGACGTCATGAAGTCGAGTGATAGCTCGAAATGGATTTGTGCCATGGAGGAAGAGATGCAATCATTGTTGAAGAATCAAACTTGGGATTTGGTTCCACTTCCTAAAGGAAACCGTGCTATTGGGTGCAAATGGATATACAAGGTGAAGGACGATGGAAGATATAAAGCTGGACTAGTGGCTAAGGGGTTTGCACAAAGGAAGGGAAAGGAGTATGATGAGATATTCGCACTGGTTGTGCGCCATACTTCTATCCGGATATTACTTGCTATAGTTGTTATTCACGACTTGAAGTTGGAAAAACTTGATGTGAAAACCGCCTTCTTGCATGGTGACTTGGATGAAGACATCTACATGGTGCAACCGGAAGGTTTTGTTGTGGATGGTAAGTCAAATTTGGTTTGCAAATTGAAGAAATCACTATATGGTTTAAAGCAATCACCTAGACAATGGTACAAGAGGTTTGATCATTTTATGCTTGAAAACGGTTTTGATAGAAGCATCAAGGATGCTTGTGTTTATTTCAAGAAATTGAGAAATGATTGTTGGGTGTATTTACTCTTGTATGTGGACGACACGCTCATTGCTTCAAAAGATAAAAATGAAATCAACAAGCTAAAACTGAGTTTGAAATCGGAGTTCGAAATGAAGGATCTTGGAGAAGCAAGAAGGATATTGGGCATGGAAATTGTAAGGGATCGAAAGCATTTTGAGTTGAAACTAACTCAAAAGGAATACATAGAGAAAGTGCTTTGCCGGTTTAGCATGGAGAATGCAAAGGCGTCATATACACCTTTACCTTTGCATATGAAGCTTTCGAATAAAGGATCACCTATCTTGGAGGAAGACAAGACTTATATGGCAAAGGTGCCATATGCTAGTGCGGTTGGTAGTCTAATGTATGCTATGGTGTGTACAAGGCCCGATATTGCAAATGCCGTCGGGACGGTTAGCCGCTACATGGCTAATCCGGGGAAATCGCATTGGGAAGCTATGAAGCTTATATTGAGATACCTTAGAGGCACATCATCTCATGGTCTTGTTTTTGGCGGTAGTAAGGCGATGGATTGCAAGTTGGTTGGTTATTGTGATTCGGACTACGCTGGTGATAGGGATCGAAGAAAATCAACTTCCGGATATGTCTTCACACTTGGTGGAAAAGCCATAAGTTGGAGATCTAGGTTGCAGACCGTAGTTGCTTTATCCACTACGGAGGCGGAGTTGATAGCCGCAGTGGAGGCGGCAAAGGAGGCACTCTATTTGAAACGATTGTTGTGTGACTTGGGATTCAGGCATGATAGTATTGATGTTCGATGTGATAGCCAGAGTGCTATTCACTTGGCAGAGAATTTGGCGTTTAGCTCACGGACTAAGCATATTGAGGTGAGAGAGTCATTTCTAGTAGCCATGGATGAAGATGAGCAAGTATATCTTCGAAAGGTGCACACAAAGGATAACGCGGCAGATATGTTCACTAAGGCATTGCCGGTAGGAAAGTTCGAGCATTGCTCGAACTTGATTCGCTTGGAGAAGTGCTAGGTGCCACGGAGTGGCACGGTTAAGGGAGGAGCTTGGTGGTAGATGAGAAAGAGTATTGGTGAGAGAGATTGATGTTCTATCTTCTTGGTAAGTGCTAGTCTTTGGTGAGATAGCTTAGGATTTGAATGTTTTCAACATTTCATTAGAAGGTGGGGGCTTTGCCTGAGCTCGTTGGTGGAGTGCAATGGGCGGTGGCTTTGTCGGAGCTCATTGGGAAAGCATTCATGTTTGGTTGAAGGTAGAAGATGTGATAGTTGGCGCTATCGATTGTCGTTGATGGTTTGGTACCATTGGAAATGAAGATGGATACAGTGACAAGGTGGAGTGTTAAAATTTGGCGACACTATATGAGGATTTGTAGTGGTCGGAAGTAGCTTCGTAACGGAGGAAACGGTTCGCAAATCGGAGTCCGGAGGTGGAAGTTAGAAGAGAAAAGGTGAAGTGGGCTGTTTGCGGACAGCAACTAATTTCAGACGTCTGAAATTATTTTCAGACGTCTGAAATTGTTCTGGAGTGGTTACAGAACACTCAGTCAGACGTCTGACCAAGTGGGTCAGACATCTGATCTGGAGCGAAGTCGCTGCAGAGACTTAAGTCAGACGTCTGACCCTTAGGCCAGACGTCTGGAACGTTTTTTTCCAGTTTTTCATCTCGCGGACTTAGGTGAAAATTTGTGATTTCCGCAGGGGCAATTTTGGAATATTGTCTAGGGTTTCTATTCTCCTATATAAGCTAGCCTCAGGTATCAGATCCATAGGGCAGAGAGAGAAGCGTGTGCAAGCAACAATAAGAGATCAGCCTCCACCAAATTAGGGTTTATCAAAACCTAATTTTCTTCAATTCTCTTCTCCACAAAATCAATTTCTATTTTGATTATTGATCATTGTAATCAATCTCTTGTACTCTTCTCATCAATAATAATAAAAGCTCTCTCTTAAAGTGGATGTACACTAACACAACGTTAGTGGAACCACTATAAATCTCTGTGTGATTTATTTTCATTATTGTCTTGATCTTTGATTTGCTTGTCTGGGATTTTGATTGATTGTGATTGGATTTGAGTTATCTATTGGTTGTTTTTACACTGCTTATCACGATCTCGTCTTCCGCTGCGCTCGTGGGGTTTCGATTGGAGTCGGAATCCCGCACCAACATACCTATCGTTACTTTAAGTGTAATAATTTCTAACTTCCTTTTCAAAGATGGTTACTTAAGTTTATTTTCCAATGCAGTCCAACTTTTAACATGGAAATATTCTAGCCATACCGTTCAAAAAATTTGAGTTTTTGCAACTATTGCCAACATGAAAATTGGGTTTCTACCTTAATTGGGGTAGTTTGCCTTACGTTTGTAAAAGTCCTTTTTTAATGTTCCCCTTTTCACATTGTTGGCATATTATTTTTATTATATGGTTCTCTTGGTATGAATCTTTTTCGTTCACCTTTACTTCCGTAATTTACTTCCCATTGTTAATTGTTATAGAAAACCTCTATTAGTCCTTCTTTGTGGGGTAAAGCACAATAAATGTGAAAATTATATTTCCTACCTTAACTGCTATAACTTTAGCATATGTTCTTACCCGCAATTGTTTGCTTATTTAATAGATATGTCAACCACTACCTTATGTGCTCAAATATATAAGTTGTCAGAAAGTCATAATTACGCTCTCCTAGTATGATTTGGTTAATCTTATCTCCTTGCTTATGGATACCGACGTATAAGGATGTTCATGCTAGGAACCTTAGTTGCCTTCTCTGAACCATTCTTCTACGACTTGTACTCATCCTCACTATCTGTGTTTGGGAATTATTTTCAAATTTCCTACAGAAAGAATAGGCATGAATAAAAAAATTCCAATGTACAGATAAAATATTTGGAATCGTTTTGAAAACAATTATTTATATATACATATATATTCTCAAATTCCATTTTTGAAAACATTTTGGAGATCATTTTGGGAGACTTGTTGAAAAATCATCCATTTTTTCAATAAAAGAAAATTTCAAGTGTGTTCACTTAGTACGTGCCTAAGTAGCAGGGAATCCTAAACCTAAGCTCTAATATCAAATGCAAAAACTCACACCTCCCAACACACTGATCCAAAACCTAATGTGACTTTTGGACATGTGCCATACCAAGAAATACGAATTGTTGAGATTTTAAAACCTCAGAGAGAATAATTATCAGGATAAGTTCTAAGATATTCTCCACTTTCAGATCCTATAGCAGAAGGAATTAAAATATAAGTACATAAAATAGACATCTCACAAAAACAGTCTCCATAATACTTGTTTTTACATATACACTACTTTTAAAGTACAATATAATGTTTACAAACATTTAATACAATAAATGATTACAAGAGGAATACCGAATAATATGAGAATTCCAACGCAAAGCTCCTTTCTCCACGTACTATACCCAATCAACTACTAACCTATCAACATGTGGTGGGGAAAGATGGAAAGGTGGGAGTGGGTTAGACAAAAGTCTGGTGAATGAGTACAAGTTTAATATGTGATGATCATGGCATTTAACTTCAAAACTATTCTAAATGACATAGGGTGTACTACCAGTGTTTGTCAATTCCTAGGGTGCATTACCTAAGTGTCCTTGTTTAATACATATCTACACTACTACTTGTGTAGACTGCTACAAGGATTAAACTATGGATTGGCCTCACACTAACGATCAGGTAACGCTCATAAAGCTACCAATAAGAAATCACCGGCCGTAGGTTACTGTAGGTACTACTCTCCCATGAATACCTATAACCAACACTAAGCCTAGAAATGGAGAAACTCAAAATGCAAACTAGCTGTATGACTCATCGTATACACCCACTATTCACCTCTCAATAGTAGTGGAAAAATGCTTCTTACCGTACTACACCAACATCCACCTGTACCACGTCGCATTTGAATCATGCATACAAGGACTCCAGTTATTACAAGGCTCCTTTCTACACTATATCCACTTATCATGTTGAGCCAGGCCTGACTATCCTTTAGAATCCAACGCTAGCTCCGAGCTTGCTCACTCGGTGTCTCCATCAGTGTTACACATCCACTATGGTACAACGCCCGAGTGTATGCGAAATACATCATCCTAGTCAACCTTAGCTTTATTTGGGTATTTAACCTTACCTAACCGCGGTGACTTATTATCCTTTGATAGAGAAATGTGTTCCATATAATCTCTAATTTATGCACTTAGCCCAAAATAAGCTCAAACAATCAATTCTCTATTTACATAAATTTTTTATGAAATTATATAATTTATAATCTTTAACTTGGGCCTTAAGCTGAGATTCATTCTCGTAATTTATGTTGCAAATAGTCGACCGATGTTCCCATTTGGACGACTACTAACTGTCGGAAGTCAGGGTTCTAAGGTCGATCTGTCGTGATTAAAATTAGGATTTTTTGCAACTTGACTACTATCGATCATTTATTATCATTTAATTCATGTCTTTTGTAGTTATTAGCAGTTATTAGTGAATCTAATTACATGACCAGTTTATATGTCAGTTTGCAATTTGATTTGGTGTCTACCGATTTAGGATTTGCAAATTTAATTATAAAGGAGGTGCATAAGCTTAATAATAATTCATGTCGTTTAATGGTTTACTGGTAACTTCTATTTTAACCTATAGATTCCAATTTAGAATTTTTCATGTTTCAGATTAGGTTTCTAGCACCCTAAATCAATTAAAATAGTTTGAATCTTACTGTAATAATTATCTTGCCAAAATTGTTCTAACTCACCTTAAGCCTATGCTCTTCCTATTCGGTTTGCCTGTGAGTTGCCCCTTTGAATGCTAGCTTCCCTTTCTCTATCTAGATCTAATTATTTGTATTCTTCTAGGTTTATTTTATTTTGATTTTTGAAGAATTTTAGAGTTTGAGAAGAGGGAAATTTTTGATAGAGTTTTGTTACTGTATAGATTTGTGTAAGAATCAGGTTAGATTAGGTTATTATTAATAGTGTTTTCAAAGTAGTTTAGAGCATTAGATTTAGCTTAGGGAATATTTTAAGCCATTAGGCTCGCTCATCAAAACTTGGCCCGAAAGGAATGATCATAGTCGTCCATGCACGCCCTAGGTTTTTCGCTTTTTAACATTGCAAGGCCAACCTAAGGATAGCAAGGGTCGATCTATAGCGGTCGACCAGGCCATGCCAACGGTCGACCTATTTATATTTTATTATTATTCTTTCTTTTTCAAAATTTATTTCACATCTTCCCCACCCATAATTTCACCATACTAATCTCGATTTCATAGTTTTATATATTAAAATCATCCGAAAAATTGCTATGAACGCAATGGTGCGGGTTTCGTTGCCATATTCAAACTTCTGTAGGAATTTTCTTTTTAGTCCTTGTTTTAATTAAATTTACTTTTCTTACTAAATTTCCATTTAATTTTCTATTAAATTTTTTGTTAAATTTCTAGGATGTTACAAGGGGATGAAGATCAAGGTAGTAGAGGCTATAGCTTTTGAACAAGTACCCACCAAGGCTCTCATTGGTCCTAGCTCTTTGGATCATGGGGATGACATCGCCCTTACACAAAAAGAGCTCTGGTAGGAGTTTTCATATCCATGATGACCACTCTTGAAGTCGTTGGCATTGAAACACTTTTCTTCTTCACTCCTGACTCCACTCTACCTTCACTTCCAAAAGCTCCCAAGGAGTGGGAAATCTCCAAATCCCCTCCCAAGGAATCATCACTTGTGAGCGTGGAATGTCTCTAACACTCTGGTTGTTGACCGGTCTTTTATCAAAGTAGATTTCAACTGGACTTAGAAGATTCAAATAAGGAAAAAATGACCTAAAAATTGGCAAGCACTCTTAGGTAGGGCAAATAAACATCTTAGAAAAAATTCAACCGAAAATGTATTAACCATACCTGTCGGTACCGACATAGTCATGTCGTCGAAGGCATTTTTTAGCTTTGTATTTCCCACTCAAATTTTATAAAAGTCATTTTTTACCTTTTCCACATGTGCTCAAGAAATTTTGATAAAAATACACTAAGGAGAGAGGTCGACCTCACAAGTATGTACCAACATCTCTCATTAACTCCATAGATGCTGCGACCTCTTAAGGACACCTCCAAATGGAATTAGAAGAGTGCTGCAAAAGAGTACAAGTCATTTTGAGCTAGTCACCATCGACCTATTAGGTAAAAAGGCTAATACCGAGCTATTTTGGAGAGAGGTAGGTATCGACTTATTTTGAATGACCAATGATTGATGGAAACAGCATGTGACACCTTAAAATGAAGTAAGAAGAAGGATGCAAGAAGGTTCGAAGTAATTCGATCTTAGGGAGAAGTCATCACCAACCTGAGAGGTCAATACTGACATTTGAGGTTAGCTCAGGAGATCCTACAATTTTGCATACTACTTTGGGTTGATACTTGGACTCTACCTCAGGTGGATTTTCGGCCCAATATGACAATTTCCGTTATAAATACAAAACATAGAGCAAGAAAAAGAAGATTTGAATTCTATGACTATGGAAACTCTACCATTTCTTCACCTCCAATCTCTCCTCTATTAGAGTCACCTAGGAAACAACTATTTTCTGCTTTAGGACTTAGATCAGCAAATTTTTAGTACCGGTGACTCTCAAACACTCTAGAAACTTTATTGTGAATCTAAGATCCACTGGATTATGGCCAGATAAGATATAATTAGTTGTAATCTATAGAGAGAACAACTAATAAAAGATTAAAGTGGACGTAGGCCAGATATTATGATGAACCACTATAAAAACTGTATCTTCTTTACTGCCTTTTTTGTTTATTTCATATGAACTGGTGCTTTCATCTTGATTCTGGATGTTGATTCATTTTTTGGGTTAATATTTTGGTGCTTTCACTGAGAACCTTGAACATGATCTGAAGACTTGAAGCTTGAATCTGATATTTGAAGAAGATGAAGAGGGCTAATACTATATGCAAACTTGGAGCAAGTCAACCAAAGCCTAGGGTTAACTAGAAGGTGTCCTCAAATTCCCATCAATCTAAATATGTAACCAGAGAAGAGATGAAGAGGATGATGAAGGAAATGCAAAAATGAGATAATGGCTAGGTAGCAAGAGATGCTAGAAGGGTTCATGGCTAGTAGCAGGAGATTCTAGAAGGGTTCTTGTGACATCCCGGAATTTTGACCCTATTATTTTAATAATTGTTAATCAAATTTAATTAAAATATAAGATTTTCATTTATAAATAAATAAGAATTTGGATGTTATTAGTTGTATAGGGGTTATAAAGGAATATAACTTCAAAATAAAAAATAGATTCTTTCGACAATATTCAGAAATAAATCTGTGTTATTCAATTAAATTAAAATTTATCTATTAATGACATTTATTATCTAATGTATATGTATGCAGATTAGAATAGTAACAAGTACAATAATACAATTCAACCCATATTAGATATAAATACAAAGTATACATTACAAATCAAATATTGAAAGAGTAAACTTTAAATAAAAATAAGATTTAAGCAATATTTCTAACAATAACTTTTATAACTAAAATAACATAAGCCTATAAATCTTTAACATGAGTTCCTATATAAATATAAATACTTTTAAATATGGTTATAATCATAAGCTTCTTTATATTTAATATAAATATAACATAAAGGTAGGATTACAAATATAAGTACAAATATAATAGGTATAAGAAAATAAAACCTGCAAATGTATTATACAAATAATTTGGTCAACAAAGCATTATAAGTATAAAATGTATAAACATAAGGAATCAAACTTGCTCAGCAACAATGAAGAAACTTTGAAGACCTGCAAACATCAATTATATGTTAACTTAAGTATGAGGTCAAAATGAATAAAAAAACTGCAAATATCTTTGTATACATTCATGACAGCAAATACTCATTAGTATTAATTAAAATGAAACATTAGTTCAGGCCAAATCTGCAAACATTAATAAGATGTTGGCATAGATGAAAACATTAGTACATAATAAGTCTGCAATATCTTTATACATATATTTGAGCCAGTCAACACATAAGAATGTGTTAGCATAAGTTAAGACAAACATTTAATTAGCCACCTTTTACATCTGAAATATAACTCTCAGCCGAAATTGTT
Organism: Allium cepa; assembly: GCA_030765085.1. NCBI lineage: Eukaryota > Viridiplantae > Streptophyta > Magnoliopsida > Asparagales > Amaryllidaceae > Allium > Allium cepa. The sequence continues at coordinate 1,054,212,001 of CM060941.1, forward strand.
GAATCTTGTCCGGTCTTAGTACAAATGATAATTAAGCAAGATATTTTATTATGTCAAGCTTATGCAAGAAGGCACTTTGTTCAAGTTATATATATATTTGTATACACCATATTTCTTATCCCTTAATTCATCTGTATCTTCAAAAAAAAAAAAGAAGAAGAGAAACTTCACAAAACTGAGCAGAAGCAAAAGAATACAAACCAAACTTTATATTTGCAAGTTCAAAATAAAGTTCAGAGAACAAAGAAGTTACTGGAATTCAAATTTTTGCAACTGCAGTTTTCTTACTGTCCTCTGTTTCAAGTTGCTACAATCTTGGTGAGTAAACTGATTTAAATTATAACTTTTAATAAGTTGTTTATGAAGAGTAGTTATGTGGATGCTTAAGTTCTGGATTATTGACTATGTTTTTGTCAGTGTTAACTTGTTCTTTCAGGTTTCTATTTTGTTTTCTGTTCTGTTGAAAAAAAAAATCTAAAGAATATATTTCATACTTTTATTTAAAGCAAATTTCTTTAATTAGTGCATTAACTAAATAAATTTTTACAGTAAATAAATTGTAAACACTATATATCAGTGGATTATACAACACTGTAAACCAAATTTTATAGTAAACATGAAACAAAGATTAAAATTCGAATATCTCGAATTACAAACTTGAACTTATAAGTTGAAACTACATACAAAACCATGATTTTTAAGACAAAAATCAAGATTTTTACTCCACTCTTCACAGTGCAGTTAGTCAATGATGCAAAATTACATTTATGTGAATATCAGAGAATTCATACATTAATCTTTGATGAAATTTCACATGTAACTAGTATATTGATTAGAGATTACCAGAAAATTGCCAAAAAATTTTATGAATGCAAGATTTTCATAGATTGATTGAAAGTAGGGTTTAGGAGTCTGTATTTTGGGGTTCTGTTCATTTGAGTCGTGCGACGCCTCAACTTGACCGAGTGACCTAGGATTTTGGGAGGTGTTCGCATGTGGTGTTGGCGAGGTTCGGACGAAGACACGTCGTCTCTAGCGGTTGCGTTGGTGTGGACGAGGTGTTTTTGGCCTTCTGTGTTTGAACTTCGGTTCGACAATATGGTCGAATTTTGATTGCTTGGCATTGGGGTTGATCTGGGTTTCGATTCCGTGTGTGGGGAGACTTTGTGATGTGATGGTGGCGTCGCGAAGCGTAGGCGCGGTGGTGGACCGTGCACGGCGGTGGGAAAAGTTCTGGCATTGATGACTTGTGTGAAACGCGAGTAGAAGCTCGGGTTTGATGGTACCCTGCTTCGAGTTGTAGCTGGTTCATGTGTTGAGTACACGCGTGGGTTATACGTTTTAACAGTTTATAAAATTAAACTTTAAGTTTTTAAAAGAAAGAAAGAGAAACAGTTAAATTGAGAAACAGGGGAGAAGAAGAGAGGCAGGGGAGGATTGCGTGAAATTGCAAGGAAGTCTCGAGTTCTACTCGAGGCATGCGCGTGGGTGTCTTCGGGTTTGAATTTGCAGAAATTGGGCTAACTGTAATGTGATAGTATAAGTAATTAGGTTAAGCCTAAACTATGTTATTAAGTATTAGACCATTTGTTTTGAACTCTGATGATCTTGAAAGATTTGCTAAAACAAAATTGGGAATTTAATTTAAAGTGAAAGTTAATTAATAATTAATGATAATAATGGAATTAAGTGTTTTAACACGAGAACATTGTTATTAGGTGTTAAACAAACTGTTTAAAACGTTGATGAACTTTGAAACTTTGCAGAAACAAAATTGAATAATTAACTTAAAATAGAAGTCAATTATGTATGTAATAAAATTTATGATGGTAATTTCATAAGTAATTTAAAACTTAATTGAATTTGGAATTAAAGACTATAATGATAATCTTGTATAAAATCATATGTAATCAAGAATTCAATTAATCTTTTGAAGTTGATTAATTAACAAAATGTATTTAACTGATTTAAATAAATAGTTAATGATTGAACGATTAAGTAATTAATAATTAATGATTGATTAACAATAATTAATGATTAATTTAACAGTTAATAATAATTTATTGTGTAACTGAGTTTATAATCAATAATTAAGATTATTGATTAATAATTAATTAATTTAGTAAATGATGAATAAGTAATTAATAAATTGGAATAAGTTAATTAATCGTAATTAATTAAATAAAGAATAAAATATAATTTACTCTTGAGTATGCAATTAAGTTTAAATAAATCAAATGACATGTTGTTATGAATCGATGGTTCTATTTGATTGCCTCTGATGTTTATTTATATCTGTGATGTTCTGTGATATATCTGTGATGATTGTGCATGATTTATCTGTATTCAATTGCTATATGAATTATCTGATGTTATTTATCTATTGCTACATGATATCTGATGTTAATTATCTGTGTTAAATTGCTATATGAATTCAATTGTTAAATTTAAATTGTTAAGTTAATTAGACAACTTGAACTTTAAAATGGCGTTTGGATTTCGATGAGACCGGGATTGGGTATCGATTGATATTCCGAAAGCCACATCGATCCAAATTAAACGTTAGGTCGTGAATTCTGAAGTGAAGATCGAGATGGTGCTTTCAGAATGCAAGGGTTATCGTCGTTAACTCTGAGGGTGATTCCAAAATGAGTGTAACGAGATAATGCCTTCGGTTTCGTTCGAACCCGGAACGAACTTGTATGGATTGAATGCTTTCAGCACATCGTCAGGCGGATGATGAGCATTCTAAGCGATATGTTCTATAAAGGTAATCGTAGCCTCAAGCCTCATCAATCGGGAATGGCTAAAACAGGGGAGGTGCAGCAAGGTTAGGTGGGTCATGCCCAAGCAGGACAAGATTTTCCCCTGTCTAGATGTCCCTTTTTATTCGGCTTTGTGGGCGGTTGGATGTACACCAACTGCGGGGTTATCTTGTTCGGGACTGTACAGTAAGGAATGGTTCCGGCCTTGTGTTGCAGGGGATGAAGGGAGTAATCCTCGGTACTGTGATCTAGACCACGTACTATGACGGGCGGTACCCCAGTAACCCTACCATTGTATGGGATCCAATTTCCAATAAGCGCCGTACGTTTTGATTGTGCCCAACTATGTTGAAATGTGAGATGTAAGCATTTCAGCTATTTCTGTATTTTACTTGAAAACCCTAGACACTATTATAATATCACTGGATTTCCTATGAAATGTTTCGGTTAGCGTAAGGTAAAAACTTACCCGTATTTATTTGTGGGGAGTCTTACGTGATACCTTTCTTTTAAATGATTTTCAAAGTTAAACAACTTTAACCCGTTTACTCATACCAGACCCATGTCTGACCCGGAGTTTATTTTTGTTTTTCATAAACTTTCGGGTACCCAAATTTTTACGGGTAGCCAAGGGATTCAGGTTAGCTTTGATGACTTCTGGAGGAGCAATGGAGCAGGAGGCTTCAGCGTTGTAGGCATACATATCTTTATAGTTCCGCTGTGTTAGTTAGTTTATGATGTATTTGAGATGTATGTCCTGACAGATATGTATATGATAGTCATGTTGTATGATATTGGACAACTCTGATGTATATATAACTATGTAATATTTATGTTGATGTATTATATTTTATTCCATTCCGCTGTGAGATTCTGATGTTGTTGTTCTTTCTTTCTTTTCTATCTTTCCTACTTTCTCACCTCTTTCTTTTCTTAATAACGATACTTCTTCCTGGGCGTAGGAAGTTGGGTCGTTACAGTTCTTCCAAAGGATGGGACACCGGGGAATTGCTAGAGCTGTAGGAATTCAGAACCAAGTGCCATGAAACAATGCATGAGCATCTGGAGTTAGAGTGGAGCAAGTTGGAACAATGCCCCCATGAACAAAATAGTCAATACTTGGAGGTAATGTCGAAATGGCTGCCGTATTGCCGAGGTTTGTTAATGCTGGAGCTAGGAATGTGAATCCGAACATGAATGATCAAAGATCCAAGGAATATATATTAGAGTACATGCTGAGATCCTTCCATCAGGATATGGGCAAAATGTAGTTAGTGATTTGAGATTTCTTTTGGATGGCAATAGGAAAAAGAAAGCTCGTGATGGTGGTGAAGAATTGAAATGGCTAAGGAAAGGACTGAAGTTTCTCTTCTTACACAGAGTTGACAGATTCCCAGAGAGGATCTATATGGAAACTAGGGACACTTCATGTATCAAAAGCCGACTAGGTGACAACCTACCGATCGAGAGAAAAGATCCAAAAAGTACTACATTTTCCATGATCTAGATGGACATGAAGCGAACGAGTACCGACATTTTGATGACTTGATTGAGGAACTGGTTCATAGTATCCAGCTGTAATAGTACATGAGAAACCCAACTATGATGGTGCATCCAAAGCAACCCACATCTGCAGCAAACACATCCAGGTACAACCGGGGATCTGGTCGGAGACTCGCAATCCCGTTATCGGGATGATCGAGGGTCAATTTCGACGCTCGCACCCTGCTTTTTCTTGCTTTAGATAATTAGGATGATAATAATTTTAGACCACTTGAACATTCACAAAATCTAGATTGGTCCATATTCATGCTCTAAGTCAGATGTCTAATATGACTGCTTAGGATAACAATAACCCAAGACCACTTATAGGTGTACGAGACCTAAATTGGTCTTTAGGCATGCTTTGAGTCAAATGTTTGGGATCAACACTTAGGATTTCTGCTTATTTCCTTTCATTTGGATATTTGAATTTTTAAATTCCATCGATGAGTGATGATTGATTTTGATTGCCTTAGAGTCCCTTATAGAGAGACAAGAATGGAGTGCAGGGTGCAAGTCCCCTCATCAGAAAGCGAGCGGACGAACATGTATGATATTGATCGCTTTAAGTCCCAACCAAAGAGATGGGACCAAAGTGCAAGAAGTAAGTCCCCTCATCGAAGAGTGAGAGGATAGGATTAGTTGATTATTGAGTTACCTCTGTTGAAAAGCAAGCATAATTAGTAAGGATTTGGAGAGATTGAAACCCTAAATTGGATGATAAATGACCCAAAGAGGACAAACCTTAACTAGATGCTTAACAATCTAGAATTGTCATTCCCCTATGCTAAACACTAAATGATATGTAGATATCATCCCCTTAACTTAAAGATTAAACAATCCAAAGAGATCATTTTCTTAGACATTAGACGATCTGGAGAGATCGAAACTTTAGATTGAATACAAAACGTTCCAGAGAGATTGAACCTTGGAATGGATATAGATTTGATAAAACAATTTAAACGCCTTGTAATTAGAGTAGAACTGATAAATCCTAGATGAACATGGGATGATTTTGATAAGTGATGTAAAACTTCGAATGAGATTAGAATGATTGTGATGTATGAACTACACTCAGGTATAGTCTAGAGTCTTAGGCTGTAACAAGTTTGGAAAGACCCGATTTACAAGAGAATCCAAAGAAACTGCATGATTCACCAAGATTGAAATAGCCAGAGAGCTCAACAATCAAAGACTTATTACTAGAACTTGTTCTTGAGAAAAGCACACCTTATGTTCGAAAGGCATACTTTATGTAGCAAGTGTTAACTTGCTTTTTAGAACTGGACTTGGAAGATTCAAATGACGACGAACAACCTAAAAATTGGCAAGCACTTTTAGATAAGGTAAAGAAACATTTCAGAAAAAATTCAACCAAAATTACATTAACCGCAGATGTCTATACTGACATGGTCATGTCGTCAAAGATACTTTTTAGCTCAATATTTCCCACTTAAATTTAACAGGAATCATTTTCGACCTATTCCATCCATGCTCAAGAAATCAAGATGAAAAAGGAGTCATTTTCAACATATTCCATGTGTGCTCAAGAAATATGGATAAAAAATATACTGAGGAGAGAGGTCACCACCAAACTCTCTCATTAACACTGAAGATGTTGCGACCACTTTGGAAACCTTCAAAGATGTAGGTACCAAATTGTTTTGGACGACAAACGATCATTGGAAATAGCATGAGACACCTTAAAATGAAGTAAGAAGAAGGATGCAAGAAGGTCTAAAGTGATTCGATGTATGGGGAGAAGTCATCACCCACTTGAGAGGTCGGTACTGACATATGAGGTTAACTCGAGAGATCCTACAACTTTGCACACTACTTCAGACCGATATTTGTACTCTACCCAAGGTGGATTCCTAGCCCAACACGAAAATTTCTCCCATAAATACAAACTATAGAGCAAGCAAAATAGGATCCGAATTCTCTAACTGTAGAAACTATACCATTTCTTCACCTTTAGTCTCTCCTCGATTGGAGTCACCTATGAAAAAATTATTTGTTGTTCTAGGACTTAGATCAACAAATCTTAGTACTGATGACTCTCAAAAACTCTAGAAACTTTATGTTAAATCTAAAACCCACTAGATTATGGTCGGATCTGATATAACTAGTTGTTTTCTAGAGAGAGAACAACTAATAAAAGATTATATTGGACATATGCAAGAGATTACGCCGAACCACTATAGAATTTTTGTCTTCTTTACTGTCTTTTCTATTTATTTAATCTGCACTAGTGCTTTCATCTTGATTTTGGTGTTTATCCATTTTTTGGGTCAACACTAGTCCTTGAGAAACTCTAGATTTCTCCCATGGAAATCACTAACCTTTATCTTTCAGTTTATCATCTTATAAGTTAACTGCCAACATTTCCAACATTGTCTTCAGTAGTATTCACTCCAGGACCAAGTGCTTCCACGAAATCTATGACCTTTGTCACTATAACGATCATTCCTCCTATGCTAACAACCAGCTTTGGCCTCGATTCTGACTATGAGAAAATAGGGACCCGAAGAGCTTGAAGGACGTTGATGTTTGATGTGCACATAAATGTGCATATTTTTACCACCATATTTATTCTAATTAATTTAAATAAATGATCATATTGGGTATTTTAACTTGTTTTAACCAAAATCCATATTAATTCCAAATTGTCACATATTCATCTTCATCCAAGGGCAAAATAGTCATTTTTGTGCATAAATTAACTTGAGAAAATTTAATTAGAGATTTCCATGCTATTTTGTAGGAATTTGATTTCAATTACAAGTTGTTTCATGAAGAAGATAGACATGCACAAAAAGAACACAAAGGAATGAAGATGGAAATAATTCAAAGTGAATATCGTGGAGGGCCTCACCTACCTTAATGTACAAATTAGAGGCTAAAGCACATGCTTATGGAATTAACGGCTTCATGTACACTTAAATGATGATTTGAAGAAGCTAATGATTACTTCGCCTTCACACTTTCTCAAGGGTATTTTGGGCATTCCCCAAAAATACAAATTAGGGTTTAACACATGTATATATGCCCCTTATGTTTCATGTAACCCTCCTTTTGCTTAGTCTCCCTTAGTTTTAGTTTAGGCTCAAAAATAAATCAAGCTCTCTTCTTTCTTTTCATGGCTACTTAGCCATTTGTTTTTCTTTTCATGTAACTTTTTTATGCAATTTAATACATGTTCTTTTCCTTTTCTTGTTTATTTCCTTTCATGTTGTAGTGTAGATGTGATGACCCGGTATTTTGGCAATATTACTTTAATAAGCATTTAATCTAATTAAATAAAATACAAACTTATCATTTTAAAAATGAATAAAACTTTTGGACATTTGCCATTTATTTATATATATATATGTGTGTGTGTGTATTTTGGAAGGAAATTATGATTTGAAAATTTAAAATAAAGTCTTTCAAAAATATTTAAAATAAAATCTATCCTATCCATATTAAATTAAAATAAAGCTCTACTTATTTACATTTGATCTAAATATATATTTATGATATAATCTAGATAATAATGTTTAAATAAAATAAATCTTATCGACATTTAACATAAATATAAAAATAAACAAGTATAAATAAAGTGTTTGGTAGTTTAAGTTTAAAAACAAAAAGAGAGATAAAATTAAGTATTTTAGGAATAGAAATAAATACATAAGTTAAAATTTTAACAATAATTATCACAACTTTATAGTAAATACACAAGTATAAGGCCAAACCAGGCAAGAATGTGTGTTTGTGAATTTAGAAAACATAAAGGATAAGTATGCAACACGAAACAAGACAATTACAATTAATGCTATAAAATCTAGCACAAATTAAGTCATGTCGTAACCTTACAAAATCATTTCGGCCTCCATAAAATCTTGCCTGGTCAAAGAAAGGAGCAAATAAAAAAAAATCTCTGTTCAATATTAGTAAGCACCTACCCTGTAAAACCCTTTTCTCTTTATATATACATACTTCTAGTTCCTACTCGTTCAAAAGACAGCAAACCAGAAGAAAAAAATAAGCATCACGGTTTACAAACTCAAGATCAAAAGCCTGTAAACATCTTATTTCAAACATCCTGTAGCCTGAATCAAGCTTCCAACTTAATCAAGCCTTAATATTTTCAACAATAAAAGATTTCCAGTAACAAGCTTCGGATTTCAAGCATCATCATCTCTGTTTTCAAGCTAAATTATTCTCAGCAATTACAATTCTGTTTTGTAAGCAAGATTTAGTAACATGCATTCTACAACATCGTAGTTCAAAGCTAAATTAAAATAAAAAGGGTCTGTCTCTGTTTTCAATTCTTAGGTAAGTAAACCAAGCCTAAACTGTTTAGATCTGATGCATGATAATAATGTTTGGAAAGAATGATGAGTTAGTAGTTTACATGAATGAAATTATGTTTGCAAGTTTAAAAATATGAAGGTGTCAGGATGCATGACTGTATACACATATATAACTATGTTTCTTCAATCATGAGAGTAAACACACAGACTTGCTTGAATATGTTTGGATGTGGGTGTTTTCTGTGATATGTTTTAAGTAAAAGTAAAAATATGTTTATATATGCATACAAGAATGGATGTAGTTATGATGTGCATCTCTGTTGCACAGACATGCCTCTTTGTTCCAGGTTTTTGGAATTTAAAAACCTGATCAAACACCAAATTTCTCTTCGAATAATTTATTTCAAGGATTATGGCATAAATGAAACCTGTTTGTATAAACAAAATTTAAGTTTAGAAATTTCAAATAAAATTATCAAGGGAAGTTCCAGAAAACCAGATGAGACAGTGAAATTCCAAATTTTTGTCCTGATTCAAGCAATGTAATTTCCGTATTCATCCATATCACAAGATTTGCCTTGAAAATTTTGATTTTTAAAACAAGATTCAAGATTTGTAGTTCACTATCGAGTGTGAAATAGCGAGATGAATAGATTTGAGATTTTGGGCAAATTCCGGTGGATGGCGATATTTTTTTCTCTCGTGATCGGAGCTATAGCTAGCTAGAAGGTCGTAGAATCTGGGAAAAATACTCGATTAATTTTAAGATCATCGTAGTGGGTGATCGGAGTCGAAATAGGGTTTACAACCTACTTTGGGTGATGGACGAAAAACTTATTGCCGCTTCACCATCGATGAACCGAAAGTGTTCGCTCTGGTGGCGATCGAAGCTGGAGTGCTTCGCGCAGCTATGGCCAGTAGTACGTAATCTCGGATGGTCGGAGAAGGAGGAGCGAGGTGGTTTTGAGTTGGATGTTTTGTTCCAATTTCAAAGCTTTTGCTCGATTTTGAACTCGATGTCGTATAGGAATTCTAGATGGCCTCGGAAGGTGCGGAGACTGTGACTGGTTTGTTGATGGCCAAAGTTTCGACTGTAGATGGACGGATGGGTGGCGCACATACACATGTCGATGATAGTGTCAGCGAGGTTTGGATGAAGGTGCCTCGAGTCTTGTTTTGGGAAGTTTGTATTCTGGCACGGGTTTGAATCGTGTGTTTTTGAGTTGCAGTGGGTCTGTTTCTAAGACTTGAACAAATTTTTAATTGGAAATTACTCGGGTAGATTTTTAGGAAACTCGAAGTGGATGGTGGAGTGGCTTGGGGAAACACTCGAGGTTGATTCGTGTATAATGTTTGCCTGTTTGAAGGTTGTTTGCTTTGAGGTAATTGCATCAATAAGTTAAATTCCTAAATGTTTTCAAAGATGATTTAATTAAGTAATTAAATCAAAGATTAATTAGTTAAGGATGAATAACTAGCCAATGAGATTAGTTAATGGAATAATTAATCAAGTTATTTATTAGGATGATTAAAGGATAATTAATTTGAATAATCAATTTAAAAGATTGATTTAATAATTCATCATGGTAATTAATTAAAAATGATTAATCTATTGGAAGTTAATTACTTAATGTAATTAATTGAAAATGATTATTTAATAAAATAATTAAAGAATAACCGCTTTATGTCATAAATTAAGGAGGGTGATTTATTGACAATTATTAAATATGATTTATTAAATGATAATTGCCTGATGAAAGTAATTAAAGGAAAATTACTTAAAGGAAGTAATTAAGAATTGATTAATTAAGGATTGATTAATTACATAAATTAATTAAGGACTAGTTAATTGGTAAATGTGATTTATTAAAGAATAATAAATCAATATAAGTAATTATTGGATAATAAATTTGAGTAATTAATCAAGGAAAAATGTGATTAATGTAAATGGGTGAAGGTTAATTAATTTGAGTAATTAATTAAGAGTTAATTTCTTAAAGAATATTTAATCAAGGATGGTTAATTAATCGGTTTGTAAATAAATTAAGGCAATCTAAGTGATTAAAAAATAGTAATTAATTTAATTAGAGAGTAATTAAATTAATTCTGGAAGTAATCAATCTTGCTTATGAATGATGGAATGATAATAAATACCTTGAATTGGTTGATATCTCTGATATCAAATATTTTTGTGATATGATATGTTCGAGTGGTCAGTGTGTGGTTATTTTTCTATGATGAATTGTTGTGTAAAAGTGACAACCTGTATTTAAATTTGAATTTTATTTCACATGAATAACTTGGATTAGAATGATATTGAATTAGAAGAGACCGGGGTCGAGTATCAGTAATACTCGAAACCACTTCGATTTTATATAGATTTGATATGTGAAATCAATAGGCTGGAATAGAATGAGTTAAGTAAATTGAACCATTTAATCTAAGTTTTGTTACTTAGAATTGATACAAATCGTGAATTTGTAAATTGTCACGAGTTACCCGGATTTTATATAAATTGTGCTTTGGTATTCCATGTTAGATGGGTTTACTCACGCTGGTTTCCAGTCTGACCTGGGTTTTACTTTGATGTAATGCTCGGGTCAGACCAAGTATTATAGATTTTCAGGTAAGGACGTTCTGGAATTCAAGAGGCGAGCCGGATGGCGAGAACATATAAGTGTTTCCGCTGTATTATATGGTTGTATATCTGAGACATGATGACTATGTATATCCAGTGTCTGTATATATGTGTAACTCTGATGTATTATAAAGGTATTTTGACAAATACAGAATTATTTTGTAAACTGTTATTATTTATTATTATTTATTATTATATTTTATCCGCTGTGAATGTGAGATGTTGGTGTTTCTATTCTTCTTATTCTCCTATCTCTTTCTTCTTTTCCATAACTATCTGGGATTTTCAGGACCGAAAATCCCGGGTTGTTACAGTAGATTTACATTCATACAAAGTAGAGCAGTTCTAATATTTGTTAATTAGCTCTCTTTTTCATTAAGCTTTCATTTTCCTTTCATTTTGCTTTCATGTTGTTAGCTACATTTGTTAATCAAATGACAAATATGAGAGGTTAAACCCCTTTAATTTTGGGGTAATGAAGCTCTCTAATTATGTAGCTTCAACTATTTATTAATTCATGCTCTCTTTTTGTGTTCAATGATGATAATTGAAGTGTTCTATTTGTTGTTCTTGCTTTGAATTTGATAGCCTATATTATTGACACCAAATAGGCTATGCTTAAACAATCACTAACACAAATGCCTCTTCATCAAAATATGATTATGGCACAAGAAAGTGACTTGAAATTCAAATTGATGGTCTATATTTCTTATCAATCGTTAATATGCCATACCAAAAATAGATTTCATTTTCATTTTCATTATCAAGTTTCATGAAAGTTGGTAAGTAATTTAAGGGGTATGTTATAGTTTGATGGCTTATGTTGGCTAATCAATAGCACAAATATGCCGTGCTTATGATAAGCACATAAATTAAAGCACTAATGACCATAAAAGAGTGATCATGAATTCATATGCGTTGAACTACATGATCTAAAGAGTAGATTTATTCTCCAAATTGTCACTTAACTCTTATATTTTCTTCTCTTTTCTTTTAGTTAGTTAGTTAATTCTCTAGCTTAACTTTCACTCAACTTTGGTTTAATTTGATTAAATAGATTTTTAAAAATCATCAATTCTCTACGGATCGACCCGTATTCGCTATGTACTACGATAGCACGCCTTGCGCTTGCGGTTATTTTTATTTAGAAATTCGTTCAGCTATTTTCTAGTTCATAGAACTTTAGTCGACGCGAACAATGTTTCTCCAGGCAATGATGTTTCCACCGTCGATGAGAAGAAGCTTGAATTGAACACCTTAGCGGGGAAGAAGAAGATCGACCTCTCTAAACTTGGAAAAGTTAAAATCGAATAAGGAATGGAAAAGATTCCTTCTTTTTTATCATCCTCTCTACCGAGCTTAAGTATTCACATTATTTATCATGCTGGTCCTACCAAGGTCCACTCCTCACCTACATCTACAGCTTCCCCTTGTCCTCAAAAGACTTCCACTTCCTTATCCAGCTACGATGTGGAGAAGGATTAGGATAAGCTATTGCCTGAATCTATAAAAGGAGACCAATGCAAACTATGCCATGGAGGAGATGGTCAGTGGAAAAGGAAACCGAAGAAGTAAACCTCACTGCAATATAGAGACTTTTTTGACTTTTTAGTTCTTTTCGATGCTTTATATACATAGGACGTCATTGTGCGGGGGAAACTCCTACAATTTTGTACTGAAAAGATGAGTAAATAATAGATATTTTGTGTTCAACTTTTGTCTTGCTTACATTATCACATCTTTTATTTTATTTTATTGCCTTTGTCTACATGTATGAATATATAGTCATATCTAATGAAATAAATTATATATCATATATGCTTTTGTTTGTAATCTATGTATTATCATTATTTACTACAACCTTGTACATATAAATAAGTCTACAACTGCTCGGTGTTGTTATGTTACTTAGCTTTGTTTATTATCGGTCAAATATGTGATAGTTAACTACAACAAAATTATATTTCATCGATTAACTCTCCTTATTATCGACCGAGCATATTTCATTTAGTTGTAAAAAAGTTGTACATGCAAAAATATTTGATTCCACGTAGGTTCCAATCGCTTGGATCCAGTGCCATGGATTCCTATCCTTTAGTACCCACCCATGACCTTGCTTGTCTCCCAGTGTTGGTCAAAGGTAAGATGTGTATGGGCAAATCATTGGATCGACCCCAGTCTTATTATATTCTAAAGAACTAATCGTGGTGAAGGAACATGGCTAGTCAAAAGTAAGTGAAATAGGTATATTTCAAAAAAATCTTGTCTTGGACCTATTGAGCCTACAAAGTCTAGATACGATCTAATATATTTTAAATAAAACCTTTATATTATTTAATTTATTTAAAATAGTTGAATTTAATTTATATTTAAATGTATATTGTACTAAGTATATCAAATATGCCCATGCCAGTAAAGTGCAAGTGCAAGATACAAGTAGCGTACATGGCTAATGTGAGCATATATAGATAATGAGATTTATGCCCTAGTTGACCCATTTGTCCCTTTATATGCCCTTTGTTGTCCATAGTTTTTTATATAAAATAATGATATATGTATATATATTGTTTACTTATATTTACATATATATAATATGTTATAAACTTACTTTATATAATTAAAAGTTTACTTATATTCAAAAGGACAATCAATTGTGTTTAAGTAAGAAATTAAGAAGGAGAGAAAAAGTTGGAGGAGTTATCTCCTTCCATTGACTCATCCTTTGATGCTATTTCAAAACAATTTTGTACATTCAAACACATTCTAATTTTGATTAATATATTTTGAAATCTAAAACAAATAATTTTAAGTCTAGTTTTAATTTAGGAAAGATTTAAAATTAAATTGAAGATTTTACACAAAGCTCTCTTTCCTAACTTTGAGATAAAATAACTTACACACACACACACACACACACATATATATAATTGCAAGTTACATTTTAAATTTATGAAAACATATATATATATATATATATATATATATATATATATATATATATATGAAGTTAGTAGTTTGAGTATGTACTAAAACTTAAATCTAGCAGATTAAAATTAACCTTAAATTAAAGAAGTAGGTTTATGATTTTGCATAAATGTACACTGATATACTTTGAATCAAAAAACTTTAAACTTAGGCAAACAATAACCAAAATAATTTGCATTAAAATCTAACAAACATACAAAATATTAAATCAACTTTTAATATGGTTTCGATGCTTATGTTTGTGTATGTGATAATACAAAATTACACAAATTAATTGAAATTTGTTTTAATCAAAATAAGGTTTGTAATAATTATTTTTTATAAACATCAATTATAAAATAACAAAACAGATATGACAACTTAGGCATATAAAAATTCATTAAAGAATGATAAGAACCAAAATTATACATAAAAATGAATAAATAATCAAAAGTGATACAACATATATATAAGATCTATCAGTAGTACCATCATGTATTTGATAATTGAATGAAATAATAAATTATCTTACAGATTTAGCTAAAATACTCATCTTGAATGAAGAAGAGAACTCCTAGACTCGATTGGATCTTTCCAGATTTTACAAGGATCTAGAGCATGACCTTTTATTCATATTATTTTGACTTTAACTATATTTGTTTTTTGAATTTTTTCTCAACGGAAGTCATGGAATTTCGACCATGCAAAGGTGGGGAAGAGAGAAGTGAAACAAAATGAATTGTCATGGGAGTAATTCTATGGGCGGATGAAAGATAATACTTTAATTAAGAAGGTAATCAATGAGAATTAAAGAGACCGGCCTCTTTCCTTCCTTTAATTATTGTTTCCCTTTTCATATCCCATTTATAAACTTTTCTAGTCCCCCTTTGGTTGATCAAATCAAGAGACAAGATGGGCCTCAAGAACTCCTAAATCCACTTGGTACTCAATTGATTAAATCAAATTTAAATATTCCATCGATATCATATATCGATATGCGCATACATAACTTTTATATATAGCTCCCAAACACTACCCACATTCAACTTGATTAGTTCAAACATAAAATCCTTGGTTTAATTATTAATATTATTTTTATTACCATACTGCTCTGACTAGAGGCTTTGATTTTAAATTGATTACAGTTGGCCGAGATACTAGCCTCATATAATCGAGGAGATGAATTCTCTATTAAATAGTTTTTCACTTCCAATGCTTTAACTTACACCAAACTATTGTCATTCGATGGACACTATGCCATGACTTAACTATAATTAAAGTGAAGTGTCCACATTGAAGTTCCATAGTATTCTCAAGTTAAGGGAACGATGTATCAACATTATTTAAGATTCTTTGTTTGAGCTTAAATATATTAACCAACATAATATTCTCGAGTGATTCATTCCATAGTTATCTAATAACTATCAGCACATAACCCTTGGTGTCCCTAGCAATCATGAGTAATTCATTGTCTAATATTTGAAGAGTGTTATGTACTCTAGTCTTAATGGATGTATTGAGATCTTGTCTCGAAACATATTAGCTAAGAATATTTAAAACAATATGTTATTTAATGTGATAAGTTTCTCATTATTACAACACGTTGTAATTATTATCACATAACATTTCATTTAAGAAATTTCTATTTAATATATTTTAAATTAATTACTTAATTATACATGGTATAACAAGTATATAATGGATATTTTGAGCAAGATTAGCTATCGAGTTACGTACATGTAACAAATTGCATAACTGTCTCTAGGGCATATCATCAATCCTATCATATTGATCAAAGGAGTTCGTCGGTACCTATCTCTAAGTACCTAGATATTAGGTTTTAAAAACATAGAATGTCTGATAATGCCATGAGTCTTGGAACAGAAGGTCAGAGTTTAAGAATATCGTACCATTAATTCAGAAAGTCAACTTTATTTATGAACAAAATAATGGAAATCATGCCTTGTCACATCGACTCTCGATGGACAAATTGCCTTATTTACAATAATAAAATTAAATAAAATAGCATCATAAGTGCTCATTTTTCCATTAATATTCGATAGCTTTAAAGTTCCATCTCCAAACTTCTGTGCAATCATATAGGGACCTTTCCAATTGAAACCAATCTTTGGAAAGGTCCATCTTAAAACGAGGTCAAATATCTCAAAGGTAAGCATTCTACCTTGTCATCGAACTATCTTTCTATTATTCGTTGGTGATTAACTAGTTTAGATTAGCCTCCTCTCACTTTTTATCCACTAACTCGAGGGACTCAAGCAAGAGCTCCTCATTCTTCTTAGAATGGTAGTACAGTCTTCTATGAGAATGGGCTTTAGCTTCGATCAGAATCGTGGCTTCGATTCTATAGACCAAGGAAAATGGATTATGGCCAGTTGTACTCTTCTAGGTTATTTGATAAGCCCATTATGCAGTGGTAACTCATCCACTCAACTGCCTTTGAATCTCTTCAATTGCTTCAAATAATATATTTGATAATCTTGTTCATTGCCTCCACTTGTCCATTTTCCTATGAATGTACCATCATTGCAAATCTTTTCTCAGTTTTTTATCGGGCACCGAATTCTTAGAACTCATCACTCTTGTATTGGGTTCCATTATCAGTGATGATCTATGGTGGAACTCTAAATCTACAAAAAAAAATAGTACGAAATTGATCACTTTAGCCAAAGAGATTGTTGTAAGCTATTCCACTTTAGCCTAACTTGTGAAGTAACCCATAACCACTATTGCATATTTCTCTCCTGCCGTAGACATTGATAGCACTCCAATGACACCAATTCCTCAAATCACTAAAGGCCGTGGCTAAGCATTTGGGTAAGATTAATGGACGGGACACTAAGAATCTTCGCAAACTTCTAACATTTATCACACTTCCTTGAATATTTAGTTTCATATTGGTTGACAGATAGTCGAAAATATCCATAGTGAGAAACTTCTTAGCTAAAGTCAGCCCCTTAGTGCGATCACCACAACTTCCTTCGTGTACATTAGCAAGGATTTTTTTAAACTTTGTCTTTGGCAACACACCTTAGAAAAGGGTCCAGAATCCTATCTTTTATAGTACTCCTTGCGTAAAAAATTGAGGTACTTTACGCAGAAGCTTCTATCTTTCATTCCTTCCATTTGAGAAATTCCCTTTTAGAAAGCAATCTTTAATCGGAGTCATCCACAACTCCCTCTCTTCTTCAGCCTTTAAGATCTAATCATCATCCATCTCATTAATGCATAGAGTCATCAAAAACTCTACCAGTATGGTTCTTGAATGTCGCACAACCCAAGTATTGGCTAGTTTGGCTGATGAATCATCATTCATATTTTCCTCCCTATAAATTTGTGTTATCATGTAATGCTTGATATCGCCAGGTAGTCATAATACTTTCATTAGGTAAGGAGCGAGTCATGCATTCTTAGCTTAAAATTCCTTCTTTATCTGGCAGACCACCAGTTGAGAGTCACTTAATATATGCAATGTCTTGAATCCTAGTTCCTTTGCTATCTTGAGACCTGAAATCAATGGCTCGAACTTAGCTTCATTATTTGTCGATGGGAACTATAGCTTCAATACATTACAACTCCTCCATCCTTCCTGGGTTACGAGTAGTACACCTACTATGGAATCATGCTTATTTGAGGCTCTCTAAACACCAACTTCCATTGAAAAAGTTGGAACAACTTTTCTTCTTCATCATCATATTGAATGGCATATTCAGCAATGAAATCTACTAATTCTTGTTCTCTTTTCACCCTCTTAGGATGATATATGATATCATACTGGCTAAACTTGATATCCACTTATCAATCTTCCCAAAGTTTCAAGTCGATGTTACACTTGTCTCAGTGGTTGATTATTCAATACTTCTATCAAATGATCGTGGAATCATAGCCTCAACTTTATTTCAACGATTAACATTTAGTACACCAGCTTTCTAACTTTAGATAGTTCTTTTCACTCTAGTAAACTATTTGCTGATATAGTATACCGACCTTTAGACCTTGCTCTCTACATGCACCAAGGATGTGTTCAGTGTAGGTGTGGATACTGCTAAGTAAATGCGTAGATATTCTCCTTCTAAAGGCTTTGATAGTATGAGTGATCTCTTCGGGTGGCCTAACAGACTCTGGAAACCATATTGACATTCTTTCGTCTATACGAACTATCCTTTTTCTTTCTTAATATCATCAAAGAATGGTATGCAATTATCGATCGCATTTGAGCTAAATTGACTCAACGCAGTGGATTTACCATTTAGGCTCCACATTTCTCTCCTTATCTTAGGGTGGTAACCTATCTTAATGCTTCAATGTGTCTAGGGTTAGCTTCAATGCCCTTTGAGTTTAAAGTGAAATGCAAAGGGTTTCCCGATGTGACTTTGAAAGAGCACTTCAATGGATTGAGCTTTATTCCATACTTTTGAAGCATGTTGAACATCTTTGAGAAATCTCCTATGTAATCCTTCGATTATTATAACTTCTTGAGCATATCGTCCACACAGACTTCCATTATCTGCCTGATCTGATATTTAATATTCTGTTCATGAAACGCTAGTAGCTCAAGGATTCTTTTATCTGAATGACATCACATTATAATAGCCCTAATCTATGATAAAACTAGTATGCTCCTAATTAAGGAAGTGCACGTGATCTGACTATAACTAGAGTATGCATCCATAAAAGATAGCAGTTTATATCTAGCCTTTCCAACTATAAGTTGGTTAACTATTGGCAAAGGAAACGGTCTTTTGGGTATGCCTCGTTTAGGTCGAATAGACAATGCATGTCTGCTACTTCCCATTCTCCTTCTCGCTCTGGTTCTATATTGTGCCACTTTTTCTTTATAGGAGGGTGACTTGGGTTCACATTCAATCGTGACATTATATCTCCGATGAAGATTCACATATCAGAATGCGGAGATTCGCATATCAGAATGCGTCGAAGCAAACTTATCTGTGTTTTTTGGAGAAAACCTACCAGCTACTACATCTTTAAGCTAGTTGAGAACTATCCTTGAGGACTCTTATTGGGTCATCATCATCAATCAGAACGTCGAACATAATCTCTACCGAGGCTGCCCTCACCTCTTCTAGCTCCTTTTGTGGGTCCATGGATTTGTATAATTTGTTGTGGGACTCAAGCCAGGGCTTGGGTGATAGGTGTTATGCCTTTGAAGATTTGATGCAGAGAGACTTCTCTATATTCTTCCCCTTCTCTCATCGCTTCGTCTTTCCGAGCTCAACAACTAGCACTCTAAACCTATGCTCTGATCACCTTGAATTGCCTCCACTCCATTACTAATTAGGAACATAATCATCAAACACCATAGAGAAAGTGCAATCCAAAACCTATTAATGGTCGATCAGCCTAAAAAGGCATTATAGGCTAAAAATCCATCAAACATAATAAATATCTGTTCCTGCACAATTTTGTAGTCCCCTTATCCCAACTCAACTGGAAATTCGAAGAATCCCATCGGCTCATTGGTCTCTTTGATAAGTCCTTGGATGAGGGATTTACATGGCATCGGATCCTTCTCATCAAGAATCATATTATCAAAGGTTTACTTAAATCACCAAGCTCTCATAGTCAATAAGGAATTAATGCACTATTGTTGGCTTAATTGCGACTGTAACCAACATGGGATTAGGCATTGATTCTTCGTCCCCGTCAGCATCCCTGTTTTGAAACACAATATTGTAATTAATAGTTCTTTGATGTTTTACTAGAGTTCCTTCCTCTATGCTATAACACATTTCTTGAAACATGTGTCTCAATGAGCTTCCATAGCACTTTATCCCATTCCAACTCTTTTCCGCATGACGCGGACCTCTAAAATAGTAGTTATCATAATTCCTCTCGTTGATTGTCCTGATCTCCCTCCACTGGATCCAGCCTGATTCCCTTGGGTGAACTACCCTTAGGACTGATTGTTAGCTTTCCTACCAACTTTTAGGTTCCTCACATACTTCTATAACATCTTTTTTTGAATCAAATCAACAATAACATCTCTAGATGCTTGCGTTCATTTGTATTATGCCTATTTGTCACATGGAAGCGACAACACTTTTTGGAACGTCTCTCTTCTTTAACTGCCTCCCTTGGTGGTGCCTTCTTATTACACACTATATCTTGTGTGGAAAGGTAGTTGTTCTTAATGAAATATGCCGATTTTGTGTAATATCGTGGATGATAATATCTTGTACACTTCTAGGTATTATGCTTCTTGCTAGATTTGGTTTTTTCTTCTACCATTATTGTTGCCTACATTCACTACAATGTTTCCAGCAGCGTCACCACTCTGTTTGGTAGCAATGTTGCTCATCACATTTCTTGGTCTTTCCTGACCATCTGTAGCTAAAAATGCAACCAAATTTGCCTCTTTCCACTTAAAAACTAAGATGCTTTATGATATAACTCTTTTAAAGTAGAGGGTTCCTCCTTCTTGAGCCAACTACTAAAATCAATCTTTGGTTGAACCTTATTCATTAACTCCATCGGCACAATTTCCTCCTTGGAATTGCTCACCTCAGTCAACAAAGCTTTAAATTCTTTTCAATAAACTCTTTAGAGTCTCTATGGACCTCCGATGCATGTTAGACAATGACATAACGTCTTTCCATTAAACATATAAACCTGAAACTACTTCATAAACTTCTTAGCCAATTAAGGAACTGATGATATGGACCTTTGTGTGATCTGAGTAAACCACATCGTTGTTATTCCTTTTAAGGAAATCAGAAAACATCTGCATCTAACAACGTCTGTTGCATGGGCACTTTCCATGTGCCCCTATACTTCAACATATGCTACCGTAGATCGGTCATGCCATTATAGCTAGACATGGTCGGCATCACAAATTTCTTCGAATATCTAGCTTCTAGAATCTCTTTAGTAAATGGGGTCTGACTTGCCGAATAACCCCACAGGTCATCATGTTATTATACCATAAATTTTACACAGTTATATTCCAGTTTTTAACCATATGAGCTTTGCTCTATATTAAACTTTCCATAAATATTAACAATGATGGACATTATGTATATGCTTTTGCACAACACTCTATGATATATCAAACCGAAGGGAAAGTCCATATGTCAAAGTATAATATTGTTACTACAAATATGGTTATTGAACATTAGAGACAAGCATGTTGAAATACAAGATGTTAAGGGGAAAGAAGAGAAACACCCAACAAGGGATGTCACCTTTCAAAATTTAAGAACATGTCGAACTTCAACAATCCTCGGGGGGATTGCCCAAAATGTGAAGGTTAGAAGAGATCGTATCTCAAGGCAGCTTCTAGGGATGTTGCACTTCAATTATTCCTAAGAGAAGTCCACAAAAACTTAGGGGTTGTTAAATTCATGGAAAGGAAGAGACATTTTGGCAACCCTAAGTGGTGTCAAATAGTAACAGATGCGAAAAAGCTATAGCAAAGAGATTATCAATCTTGAAGGTAGATAAAAGGAGATACCTCATCATTGAATGGAATCGCATATATAACCACAATGAGGGTACATCGAAACTCTGTAGATATTGTGCATTTACAATCATATATATTGTAAAGCATGTACAAAATACAAAGGGTGTCGAGCTTCAAAGGATATGAGAGATATCAGATATCCAAAGCTGTCAAAGATGCCGCATATTATCGGTGCCATCAAAGATGTTGAAAGTCGACAATGCAAGTGAGGACATCGTGTTTCACCATATAACAATTAATGTCGTAAACCAACAATAAAGCAAGGATGCCATGAGTCATCTACCTAGAGAAGGGTGTCGTGAATCACCAGTTGTTAAAGTTATACCATAACTCATCAATGTAAATGAAAATGCCATATTTCATCAAGATAACGAATGATGTCGTAAATCATCAATGAGAAGGGATGTCATGAGTCGTCAATGTGAGACTACTGCCTCATGTCAACAACACAGTGAAGGATGATGGAAAACAACGATGCCAAGAGCCATGTGGTAGCCATGTCGCCTAATTCCATCCCGATAAATATGGACCCCATGGCAACGAAGAATGGGTGAATTCTTCTCTTTACTTTTCTTAAATTTTTAAATTTGTAACCCAAAATTGAATTGGAAATTTGAGATTCAATTGTACTTTGTGACTTTATGCACATAAGAACTTGGTTTAAGAATTTTGGATCGCATGTTAAAAGTGAATAAAGTCCTTTGATTATGTCTTGCCTTACAACTTGCATATAATTCTTTTGACTTTGTATACAATACTAACATGAATTTTTCCAACGGCCGAGATCATGAACAATAATGTTTTACTTTGAACTTGCACATTTCTTTTGAGTTAACACAAGTTTGATCAAGCGTATCATCGGCCTAGACTTACTTGCCTTACATATCTTGGGTTCATAAGAAAAATTGTTAGTATTTTAACACTGGTAGGAGGTCTTAAACCTCCGATCCTCCATATATCCCATATCGAACTTCCCTTAGCTTGCATATAAGGGTTTTAAAAGATTTACCCTAACCTGCATATTCCATAAGGGAACTTTCTAAATTCTTCATAATCTTCTTTAGGTAACATAATGACTAACTCCGAATAAGGATCTTCCAAGCCTCGTTTGGCTAATCGAATTAAGCAAGGCACTCATAACCTTCAATTTCATGAAGAACAAGTGTTAAGGATGTTGCCCTTACAAATCATGAAAAAGAAGAAGCTAATAGCTCTTTATAATCTGGAAATGGAGTATAAGTTCGTTCCACCTAGGACTTACCCCAATCTTTTCCATGAAAAAAGAGAGCCTAAACAAAAATAGTTTGTCCATAAATACGAGGAGGGCCATTCAACTCCAATCCAAAGGAACTATCTTTGAAGAAGAGATTTTGATAAGTTTGTCCAAAAATGGAATAAAGTCATTGATTGCCCTCTTTCCATAATTAAATTCAAGAATCTTTAAAATGAAAGTTCATCGATGATGCTGATGCAACAATTCAATGTTATAAGAAAGCCAAGAGGGAATCAAGAAAATGGTTCCCTAAAACTCTCGATTTTCTAGAACATGTTCCCATACCACCTCTAATGATAAAATTTGCCTTCCAATCAAGGGAAAATTGAATTATTGCCCTTCTAAAAAGAGGTAACCCAAAAATGAATGGAATCTTAGAGGTGCTTATTGCTAATATTATAGAACAAATGGGCATGAAACCAACCATTTCTGAGTTCTAAAGGGAAAGATTAAGAATTTTTTGGCCAAAGGAGAGCTTTAAGAGTTTTTTAAAGAGATTTAGCCAATTTATCTCAAGGATCAAATACTCCATAAAGAGGGATGTTTCATAAGAAGGATTTATAAAATAAAGGAAAAAGCATTTGATCCCGCCAAGATGGCATTGTCAAAGCGCTTCAAAAAAGGAGATCAGAGCAAGCTTCTGGTACCGCCTATAAGGACTGGCCAGAGCACTGCAAGCCATTTGTCCCACCTAAATGGTGTGGCCGGAGCACCTCCTGGAGGGTGAATGGAGTAAGCCTTTGGTCCCACCTAAAATGGACTGATCAAAGCACCGACCGGGCTTTAGTCCTGCCTAAAAGGCCTATCTGAAGCGCCTCCTAGAGAGAGGATGGAGTAAGCCTTTGGTCCTTCCTGATATGGTATGGGCAAAGCATTGAACAAGCCTTCGGTTCTGCCTATAGGGCTTGAACAGAGTGCCTCCTAGAGGGAGGATGGGTAAGACTTTGATTCTGCTCAAGATAGCTAACCAAATGCATCGGCCA
The DNA here is from genome assembly GCA_030765085.1 of Allium cepa. Classification (NCBI taxonomy): domain Eukaryota; kingdom Viridiplantae; phylum Streptophyta; class Magnoliopsida; order Asparagales; family Amaryllidaceae; genus Allium; species Allium cepa. Next base: position 1,054,235,962 of record CM060941.1, read on the forward strand.
AAATTTTGAATCATCACCTAAGGTGATGATAAGGGGTTTAATCATAGTTCAGATCATTACCAAAAGATGGTAACAAGGAAATCGATCAAAGCCTAAATCACTGCCCAATGAGTAGTAAGGGCAGTCTTCTAGAGGAAGATTAATCAAATGCCAAAGCAATCTTCTAGAGGAAGAACAGTTAAACAAATGTAGTACCACACCAAGGAAAATTTAAAGTAACCTTCAAAGGAAGGATCAAAAGCTATCAATCGCACAGAAGTGGGAATTTTGATGATAGATAAGAACGTCCAAAAGGCTATGACTTATACCCAAGCTCGGGGCATTTTTTTGAAATAACGAATTAACTTTCAATCCATGGTTAGAATTCAAATTGGCAAATAATGGGAATCTCCTTTCACAATCAAATTCTAAATAACAGGAACCTCCATTGACAATAAAGGTTTTAAATAATGGGAATCTCCCTTAATAGTCGGATTTCTAGATAGAATTCAGGATTTGTTATGAGAAAAACTCTAATCTTCTTATCAAATGAAGTTCTAAATTAATATCAGGTAGATTTTTGATCTTTAATTGGATTAAATTAGGGTATTATTAACATATTGGTTTTTGGTCTTCAGTCGAATAATATTGCTAAAAGATTTTCTAGTCTTCTTTAAAGCTATTATCATATGAATTTTTGGTCTTCTATCCAAACGATATTATTACTAGAAGATTTATAATCTTCAATGCAAAGGAAATTTTAATTACCAATTGGATTTTTGATTATCTACCCTTCGAGAGTAATGCTTCAAATGTCAGGCTTCAAATTTCTATATGAGAAAACAAATGGTGAAGTTATTAAAAGCTTCACTCCTTAAGGTGCTAAATTAAGTTCTCCTAAAACGGAGTTCAAATTTTCTAATAATGATAATCTTAGTTATTAAATGGATTTCTAGTTTTCTATTAATTTTTCTGAACTTTTTAATAAGTTGCTAATCATTTTATCAAAATGAATTTCAGGTTTTAGCACTAAAGTTTATATCAAGAAGATGAACCAAATGCTCAATCAAAGGCTACCTATCATATTACAGTTAAATCCAAGTTTTGAAAAACAAGATGTATATTTTAGAAAATTCAACAAATTCAAAAAAGAAGAATACAAAGTTTCATTCAAGGTAACAATCATTCTGATACAAATTTGTTTATTTTACATGTTATATACAAGATCACAGGTATCAAGATGGGGTAGCCAAAAGGGAAATCTATAAGGACAAATATATTCATAAGTTATTCTTCGTTAAATGTCAAGTTTCTGCATCTTTATTTTCAAATTTTTAGTGACCAAGGGAGAATTGGTAATATGACAAATAACCACATCAAAAAGTTCTTTAAGTTTCTTTTCTTTCTTCCGATCGATATTTGAATCATCAATAGAGACAATTTGAAATTCCAATGCATGCTTAAGTGTTTTGTTGGCTTTATTTAAAGTAAGAACCTTGCTATTTAATTTTTTAACCTCTTGTTCAAAAGAATATTTTTAATGCTCAAATTTTCCACCTGATCCTAATAATTGTTAAGATATTGAGAAATTCTGCCGTCCCATTTCTTGTTAAAAAATTGAATGCATACATATCTAACTCCTGACTTCGTTTGGCAAATTCGCCATCATCTAAACTCGAAGGTGGGTTCAACAAAGCAGAAAACCGTTCCTTGCTAGTCAAAGGAGTAGGAGTAAAAAGGATGGATTCGTCTCCACTCGTGTTATCCCGCCTTTTTCAGCAAGGCCGTGATATCAAAAAATCGACCGAGAAGCCAAAGACAGTTGATCTCGAAGAATGGTCAACTCAACATCTCAACAGAGCAAGTTCTGTTGAATGACTCTTCCTCTAAGATCCCCTACGGAGGGGGGGTCGCGGGGGGGGGGGGGTGCCAACCCCCCAAGGTGGGGGTGCGGGGCCAACGCCACCGCTACGGTGTTCGACCTGACCGGTCAGGTCGCAGGGGTCCGGGGGGAAGCGCCCCCGACGGGGTGTGGGGCAGCGCCCCGTCCAAAACGGTATGCGACCTAGGGCATGGAGTATCCAACGAGCTAAAGCGACTCAACGACCTAACTGCCTAGAGGAGTTCCCGACCTAACTGCCTAGAGGAGTTCGCGACCTAACTACTTGAAGGAGTTCGCGACCTAACTGCCTAGTGGAGTTCGCAACCTAACTATCCAACGGGTTAACGACCTACAGGAATGTAACGACCCTAGATTTTAATTTAATTTAAATTGATAATTAAATAAATTTTTGAATTTAAAATTGTAAAATTGATTATAAATGGCAGCAAGTTTCCCCGATTCAAATAGAAATTATAATAAGTCATATGAATTTGAGAATTTGTATATATGTGAATATATATGTATATATTGGATTAGAAATAAAATCTTAAATAAATGGTTTTAAAAATAAATAGAACTAAAAATAAGTAGTCATGTAAGAATAGAAATAAATATATAAGCTAATATAATAAAAATAACAACTTTTATAATATGTACATAAAGTAAAATAAATATCTATCAAACATAAAACAAAGCAAACAAATGAAAATGTAAATACATAAGCATATAAAACAAGGCAATATAAAACAAGACAAAAGAAAAATACAAGTATGCAGGCAAGAAGCAATCTGAGGAAGCAAGCTACATCATCTCAACCTATAAACAAATAAAAGCAAATACATTTAAGTAAGCAAAACAAAGTATATATTTTTACATAAGTAACAAAGCAAAGCATAAGCAAATAAAGGAAGTATGTAGGCTGTAAACAATCAAGTATGAACACAAAGAAAATAAAAGAGATAAATAGGCAGCCTGTAGAGTTTAATGTGCTAGGCAAAAACAAGAAAGGTAAGGTTGTAAACACACGGCAGTACTTGGCAATTAATGCAAGTTTCTCTAGCCATAACTAAAAAAAATACTTCAGCCATGCCTTAGTACAAAACAAATCAATGTTCACACTATTGTACTAGAAAATATTATCAACCTGCACACTGTTTATATTTTTATATATATACATCAAACTCTTGTTTTAGTTCGTCCATCATAAATGAATGAAGTAAACAAAACTAAAACAAAACATAACAATACAAATCAACTCAACAAAAACAGATTCAAGAAGATTCAAATCTGCAGTTTTTATACAAATGAGCTCTGATACCAAATGTCCGCGAATCGGATTTGAACGGTCGAATCTACGGCATTCGTGTACGATGTAAAGTATGGATGTCGATTCTCGAGTGGGCAAAATCCAAGTCGTTACAAGGAAGCCACGACCTAGCGACTTAACGATGTCACGACCTAACGACCTAACTAGTTCCCGACCTAACGACCTAACTAGTTCCCAACCTAACGACCTAACTAGTTCCCGACCTAACGACCTAACAACCTAACGACTTAGTGCTTGCTCACTTCTTTAGATCGTCAGTCCTTTAGGTCGCGCACCATACCTCCTTAGGTCGTTTACGACCTACCAACTCCCGTAGGTCGCTCGTAAGTCGCTTCTGGTACTTCAGCATGATAAGCCGCTTACTAACCCATCCCTTTAGGTCGTAACTCATCAACCCACGACCTACGACCTATCTTAGGTCGCTCACGACCTAAACCCAACCGACCTAACTCCGAACTCTTCTATAAATACTCCGCCTACTCCAACGACAAAGGGACTTCTTTTGGGGGGATTTCAAGGCACCTACACTCTGCTGATTTCTCGACTCTCCGAGCACCTCAACCATTGAAGATTCTTCATCAATGCATCTACTCCATTCAGCATGGATCCGAGGAACAATCTATGATCAAAGTTCTAATCTCCTTCTTCAATCGCGTTGTAAACTCGAAAGTGAATTGTAAAAGTGTTGTAATCAATCAATCGTGTTGTAAAGGTGTTGTAATCTTGTAAAAGTGTGCTCGAAAAAGGTAATGGAGGATGTAAAGTGGATGTAGGCTTGCCAGAAGCCGAACCACTATAAAAATTTCTGTCTTTTTTACTTTTTTGCTATTTTTTGTTTACTTTGATTCCCGTGCAAGCGGGTGGTGCTTTCACGTCATCACGATATACACCGGGTGTTAGCGTTAAAGCTATTTTTACCGTTAACAACTCACAATGAGTTCTAAGGAATGATAGGATAATTGGCTTTTCAACAAATCTACTTCAAGATCCATTATCCTTTGATGGAGTAAGGAAATTTCTGCATCAATTCGTTTCCTTGGACTAGAGGTCTAGACTGGCCAATCGTGTCCATTTTCTCTTTAAGGTCTTAAATTCCTTTATCCTTTTCTTTAATTATTTCCCCTAACTTTAAATTACTAAATGTTGACTTCAATCAATAGTATATGTTATGCCATTTCTATGCATCTGGGTTATCCAAAATGACAAAGTTGAAATGTCTCGAGAAGAGAGCTTCTTCTTGAATTCTGATCTGAACTTAGCTTTGATAATATGTAATCAAGTGAGGAGTTCCGAACCACATGACGTGAACATTAGTTGTTTTTCCTTATAAAAAAAAAGTAAATGAGAAAAAGAAATTAAAACACAGGAAAATGTATTCTTTATTAATAACAAGAAAATTTACAAGCATAAGCATATACAAGTTCTATGTTCTTAAAGTTCAAAAAAAGCAGTGTGGGCCTTTATAAGTGATCCTGTAGACAAAGAGAGGGCACAGTCAAAAGGAACATTAACCTTGGAGGGGTATTAACTAGAGGGAATTGATGGTATTCCAATTTTCCAGTTGGTGTGCTAATTTTACCACATAACAATTTAGCATAATTGGTTCGTATCTCGCTAAAAATCTATCCTTTTGTAACCCAAGAAATCAAAGCAAAAGAGTGGAAACCTTATGCAAACCTCTTGGAGATATCTAAGGAAACAAAATTCTACTAGCCAAGAAGTTTTGAGAATTAATGATTTCACTTTAAAATCCCTCTTTAATTTGATAAATTTACTTACAAGTTCCATGGAAATAGGACTACCCAATGGTTCCCTAATCTGTAGGATTTATGAAAAATAAACTAATTTACGAAGAAATAAAAATACTACAATTCATAAGACTATTCGAGTTGCACATTAAAAACAAAATCACTTGAAAATACAATATTGACCCTTTATAAAAGACGAAAATAGATCGCTTTTTGTTAATTTGACTTTCTCAAGTGGAAGAGTGTTTTGAGAAAGAGGAACGATTGCAACCTTCGGAAGATTCTAGCATTCTCTAGGATGGGGATCGATTCCATGCTCATCAAAATATCTACTATGCAAGAACTTAATACCTCTACTCTTTTCTCTTAAGTATAAAAAATCAGTGAGAATATTTCTGGAGTAAACTTTATAGAGGAACTCCACCAAAGTATCTCTGTCATCAATGAGAATCGAGCAAACTTTATAGACGAACTCCACCAAGGTGTCTCTATAATTAATGAGAATCCAAATTAGAGTAATTAGCTTAATATTTTCTCTTCTTACCTTCTCCCGATGAAGGCGAGAGTTCTTCAGTGATGGGACTACTCGTTTCTCTTTAAAGTTCTTAACCGTGTTACGTAGATAGAAAGGAGCCTATACTTATCAAATAATTTATTATGCTCCTCAATCACCCTTTCAAGTTCACTATTTAATCGATGCACCTCCCTCCCTCTCTCTTTCATATAGAGTCTTATAGTAATATTTGGATCTTTTTCTTAACTAAAGTAATAAACTTGTTCACTAAGAGTTGGTAGATAACTTTAAACATTCAAATAATGAATCCCATACCTACGCAACTAGAACCCGAGAAGTTAGAACTTGGGGTTTTCCTACCACTGTTGAATAGGAGAAGTAGCATATTTTGGAGCAATATTTTCTTGTGGACCACCCTGAAGATCGGCTGAATCTTGAAAATCTACATCAAGGGCAGAAGATTCATGACCATTTGATCCATTGCCCTCGTCTTTTACCTCTTTTTATCCCTCACCACCACCACCACCATCATCATTATCATCGTTATTATCATCATTGTTATCGTCTTCTTCATTATCATCCTCCCCTTCATCTGAATCTTCACCTTCTTCGAGTGGGGGGTCATCAAAGGTAACAACTTCTTCCGATCTACGGCCTCTTCCTCAACGAGTTCTTCTTGGAGCGATCCCTGGACTATCCTTAATATAAGGTCGGACTCCTTTTAAAATTTTCATTCATCTTTGGAAGGGAAGGAAAATCCAAATCTAGGCATTTATTGATATTATCACTATATGCTATGAAGAGAGCATCCTCATAGCATTTTTCTGTAATTGTAGTAAGAGCCTGATCGAGAAGAAGGATACTTTCTCCTCAGCATCTTTAGTAATACTATTAATACAACCATGGTGGCAAACATAGTTTGCATCTTGTCTTTCAAAGACTTGACTTTGCCAATCATTTTGACATTCTCTTTATTTTCCTGTTCAAGATCGGCTCTTAGAGTTTTCACCTCCTCTACTAGTAGCAGTTTAGCTTTCTTCTCCTTATAGAGGGAGGATGCAAGTTTTCCCTTCTCAAGAATGGCGTTATCTTTCTCCATAGTATTATCAATCATTTGAGTTGTGAGTGAAGAAACTTGCTCCTTCAGTTCAACAATTTGATTAGAAGGCCCTTGAAAGACTTATTAAAGAAAGAACATGTGTTTGGCGCCTAAACTATACAAAAAACATAAATTAAATCAGGTATTACAAAGTTAAAAGTCTATATTAACCAAGAATAAGAGAAATTATACAAGTAAAAGCTGCTGATAAGTGATCAAAAGATGATCTTTTATGAATGTTGAAGGCTGCAGCGGCATAAGAGAAGCCAAGGTTGGAGATTGGGCAACCGAACATAGGGGGTCATCAGATCTCGTTATGGGAGTCTGAGTATGAGCCTCTAAAGTAAGGGATCATTAAGGCGAGGAGTCAAACCAAGCTCCTCGTACAAACAATGAAAGCCAAACGAACATGTAGGAAGTGAGATGTTAAGCAAGGGATCTGGAGTCTAAAACCATTCATTGTTCATTTGAATTTCATGACCTCAAAAGTTTAAATTAGCCACATTAGGGTCTTGAGCAGTCAAGTTAATATCTGCATTTAAATCTTCAACAATAATAATAGAGGTTTTGTTATCCTTGAGCTTAGAATTTTTGCCTAGGAGAAGAATTAAGCGTCAGCTGAGACGCTAAGGCCGCCTTCCATTTTAAGTCATCAACGGCTTTAGCAACAAAATCTCTGACAGGAGGAAGTTTAGTTGGTGCGACCAAAGTAGAAGTGTGATCTTTTGCTTTTTTATGTTTGGAAGCCCCAATCAGCATGGACGAATCTAAATAAAAAAAGAGAAGCATATAAGATACCAACATAAGAAATTCTATTCAAGTTATAAAAGAAATTTACAGGAGGATTCAAGCTGAATAGAAGAGTAAGCAGAGAAAATCCTTAAATTACTAATAAATAATTATCGCTTCCTTTGGGCATTCCCCTTCACCGTCGGTGGTTCTCCAAGTAACTTGTGATTGTCCAAGATCAGAGAATGATTGCAAAGATTTTCTTCTGTAAACAGTTTAAACCTTTCACCGATACCCTTAGAAGCCCGAGTTAGAGAATTAGTAGTAGCAGTGGCGTATGGGCTAGGTTGTTAGGAAGCAGAACCTGAAAGAAAACACTCATCAAAAGAAGAATGATGGATATAACATTGATTATGGAAAATGGAAACTTACTACATATAAAGAAAGGTCCCCTGATCTTAGGGGTGTAGCATCCAATATAGAAAAACAAGCTCTCCAGTCCTTCGTCTTATTGATCGGATGACTGACTATGCTTTTTTAGGAAAGGAAGAAGATGGTACATAGGATTATCCACAGGTTAATTTATCCTTACAAGGTTTATGAAGGAATGGAGAGTCCTGGTGCTAAGAGAAGGAAGTTCAGCTTCCCTACCGAGAACCTCAAGAGAGCTCAAGTATGTATATAAGTTAGGAGTTAGCTGGATCCGAGCAATGTTCAAATACTCCAAGAATACAGAAGAAATTTCAAAAAGGGTAAGTACCTAAAATGCCATATGCTGATGGGAGTAAAAGAAAAAATCCCTTTGGGGGATTGTCTATCTGACCATAGGGACCAATAGCTATGGCCCTACTTGTGATTCCGAATTGTTGAAGGAACATATCTACCTCCTCCAGAGTGGTAATAAGGAACTGGTTAAGCATTAGTCTCCTTTCTTTATAGAAGGAGAAGGTTTACAACTCCTGTTGGGTTTCTTGCTATCCACTTGTATGCTAGGTGATATCACATGAAGTCAAGGAAGTATCTCATGTTTTAGAAAAAAATTGAAATTATCATAAATATAGATGCATGAAAAACAACTAAACGCCTAATCAATCGATACTTAGTTTATTGATAGAGTGACAAAACCTGAATTAACTACAAAACTATAAACAAGCTAACAACTTATTGAATAGTCTATCTCTGGATATTTAATTTGTAATAAGATGTTGAACATATATAATACTAGGAAAATTTATAACGAACCGAAAATGCATTAACAACCATTGAATTCATGAATAGATGTTGAGCTTACGGCTAACCAATAAGGTACAATCATGATGTTAAACGAATAACATTTCATAAAAATCATAATGGGATGTCGGGATAATAACCTAATATTAAATTTATAAAGTCATCAAATTCATGGACAATAAGCAGGGTTAAACTTGTTTAAAAATATATTAGCTTGTTGTCGAAATTGATGATGTCGTAAATTTAAATAGCTTATAGGCTAATGACACAATAATTACATTTCTCACTAATTATACCATGTTAAAATAATAAATTAAATCTCTAACCTATATATCAACTATATAGGTAGTTATCGAATCTGTAAAGAAGTAATGACCAAATATGAGCACATTGAATCTGTAACTTATGCAACAACCCATTAAAAAAACGTTGTACTTCCAAATAGATATTGAATCTTTTACTAGTTTTTGATACAATAAGGATCGAATTTTAAACCAATTGTCTAAATCCTAAATAGATTCAGAGCTTCTAACTAGTTGCCAAAACAGTGACTAAGGGGTGAAACCTTTAAGGTATCAGAATTCAAGTTAAATGTCAAGTTTCTAAAGTTTAATAACTTCGAAAACTAAGCAATTGTCGGACTTTAAAGTGAGTTTCAGGTCTCTAATAGCCAAATAACTTCTTAATTAAATGAGAAAGCTCTAGGTTTTCAAATTACCACCATCATTCTTTAAACAATCAACAAAGAGAAAAACCCCAAACGATATGCAAATTTGAATACTAAGTTCACCAAGAAGCATAATAAATATACGATTTAACTTACAATCCAAAAATTTACAACTAATACCCAATTAGTAAAGCCTAATTTCAATTCAAAGTTGAAAAAATCCCAATTTAATTCCTTCGATTATTTCAAAATAGAAACAAAAATAAAACCTTGAAATATGCTTGAACGCCGAAGAAGAACAAAAAATTTCAAGTATGATTAAAAAATTTGTTTTGATATTTGATTCACAAGTAAAAAGGAGAAGAATGAGAAAAGCATGTATTTATAGAGGAAAGAGGAAGACCGAGAGCCTTTGATCTCAATTCAAATGAATGACCCAGATTTAGACGAAATACCAATAGGCGGCAACGCATTTATCAAGGCAGCAAGTGCTAATATTGAAGAGTTGACTTGAAAAGCCAACATTCCTTCTACACTAGGGGGCAAGTGTTACTACAAATAACGTTATCCAATATTTGATACAAACATGTCGAAATGCAAGATGTTGAAGGGAAAGTAGAAAAACACTAAATAAGGGATGTCGTCTTTCAAACATCGTAAGAAGATGTCAAACTTCAACAATAGCCAAGATATTGAACAATCATGTTTTACATTGAACTTGTACAATTCTTTTGGGCTAACATAGGGTTGATCAAGCCTACCACTTTCCTAGATGCCTTACATATCTTGGGTTAACAAGAAAAATTGTTAACAAATAGTATTTAAGAGGAGATATTGATCAACTATAAGTAAAGGGATTATAACCTCAAAGAGGCATCGACCGAAAGCTAAAGCAAAGGAAAGATTTTTGTGTCGAAGATCCAGAGAAAAACAATCATAATCAATGACATAGATGGTCCCAAGTTTATATAGTATACATGGACTGCCACATCCAAAAATAATATATAAGATGCCAAGTCATCAATCCAGATCGATATGTAAGTAGCCGGATGAAGAAACATGTCCAAATGTTAGCAGAATAAGCGGGCCAAGTTAGCAATCCTGGAGGAAAAGTCTCCAACGACGACGATGCAACCAAATTCCTATGAATAGGCTTACATTCCAATCGATAAGGAATATTTTTTGGATGGCACCTACATAATTCAGAAATTAAGAAAGTTGTACTTCCCTACACTAGTGCTCAAATTAAAACTCTTTAATGGCAGACTTAACCAACTTATCATTGTAATAGCCTCTTGGATATATGTAGAACTCTAACAAAGGAAAGGACGGTGGATGTAGTAATTTTAACATGAACCATTGTAACTCGCAGTGTTCTTATTTTTTGTATCTTTACTTTTGGTTTCATTCAGTACTCTCGGTCTTGACTTACCTATGTACTTACTTTCAGTATCATCCTTTTGGGGATTTTGTTTGTAAAAAGCCTTCAGTAACCAATCCACCAAAGCATCTATTAAATGATTCAATCAAAGCTTACCCTTCGACTCTTGGAGTGTTGGTGTGTGATGAAAAATCCAACCAACATTTTCGATGCTGGAAGAAAGGTCGAACCTCCATTCCTTCATTTCCTTATCTTGAAAATCAACTGCTATCACCTTTCCTTTGTTTCTCCATCTTGAAAATCAACTGTTCTCCCCCAATTAGCCATGTCTAACTCTAACAATGAAGGTAATAGTGTAGAATTTGGATAAGAATTACATATAACCTTCAGATTCAATTCATCGAAGAAGACAACAATGAGCGTCTCGTCACTATGATCCTGCAAAAAGATAAATGAGGGGAATATGAACCTGTTTATGAACTTCAGGCTCTTCAAATCAGGTAACTTTCAGGAAATCTTTGTCAATCTCTTCAAGAATTATCCCAACTCGAAAAAATGGTCAAAGCCATGAATGACAAAGTTAGAGATTCGAGTATTAAATTGATAACGTATGAAGATCTAACTCAATCTACCAAGAGGTCCTTTCCTGCAATTCTAATAAAAAAAAACCTAAAAGAACTCAAGAAGGACAACATCCTTACTCCACTTAATGAAAGCTTGTCTGAAATATTTATGAAGACTTTTCTACCCAAATTACCGCTTATCAAAAAGAGAAAATCTGAAGGGTGAAAATTATTGCACCATAATGTCACAAATGAACATAAGACCGAAGAATGCTGGAAACTATCGTTTTCCATTGAAAAAATGATTAGAAAACGGGAACTTTATGAATTTATTAAGAAATAGTTTTTACATCTTGTTTTGAAATAGAATTTGACTTCGTCGTCTTATCTTTCTAGTAAAGGTCTGTGGTCAAACTCAAATCTTTTGGAAAACGAATGAAATATATATTTTTACACTTCATGCAAAATTTATTTTTGAAGATCTGGACTCAAAACAAAGCCAAAGCATTAGGGTTCTACAGAAATTTTTTATGCCTTTGGAAGATAGTTGCTTAGTTTCAACATTCACTTCCATCATATTACATGATAATTCTCTCAAATGGCTTTCGGTATTTTTTTCCCTTAAAAAATGCCCTTTAGCAAAATGCCATTTTTTCCAAGTTTATACTTTCAAGGAATTTATTGGGTTTTTTATATTGGCTGTTAGAATTGTTGGACTTTTAAATATTGCTTTCGCCTATGGCTCTTTCTGCTTAGTTTATACTTGTGGTGCTTAATGAGTTTCTTATATTGGCTTTCAGAATTATTGGATTCTAAATATTGCCTTCATTAATCACCCTTTCAGCCATATTTGTACTTTGAGGGGACTACCAGAATTTCTTCATTAAACCTTCGAGTTTCTTAAAGTTCCCATCTCACAATCTCAAACTATATAGGTATTGTTCCACTTTCTAACCCCTATTCTTCTCATATTATGATTATCCATGAGCTTTGTTTCATGCAGTACTAGATAAAAATTCATAAAAAATAAGAGGTTTGATCTTAATTACAAATCGTAAACCAAAATAACCTTAATCAAAAAGTTTTCAAAAAATAATAATGTTGTAAAAGTACTATGCAAAAGTACCGCTTGTATAACTTTTCAGAAGGAAGGGAAAAATTGAGATATGTCTTTTCCACCGAAGGAATATTTATTGAAAAACAAAAACCTTTTTCGTTTTAGGGCAGGGTGGTAGTGAAAAGTCAGTTACACTACCAAGACCTAGTAAGTACAATTATTTAAGTGAGTTCCACACCATAAGTGGTTATCATTCATTATCATAATATTTTCATAAGTACTTACATGGTCCTAACCCTTTTAACTTGGTCATAAAATAAGTTGGATGACCTCAACGAAGAGAGGAACGACCTCTAAAGGGATCCGTTCCTCACATACACCTTACTACGATGCACCCTCAGAAAACTCTTACCATCGTCTGTAAGGGAAGGCAATATCATCCGACGGATCATAAAACAACCAACTATGCATGCAAAAGAGACATGGACAAGTAGTACCATGCATTAAGAGAATTCTTAGGGAGAAGTTCTAAGTTCTAATGGGTAGATTCCCTTTCAAACAAAATATCCCTAGAGTTCAGTTCCATGTAAATTAAATAGAATATCCATGGAGTTCAGTTTCGAGTACTTAATTGGTAGATTCCCAATCAAATAAAAAACTTCTAAAGTTTATTTCTAAAAACTTAGCGGGTGGATTGCCCATTAAAATAGGAAAGTCTTATGTAGTAGTCATAAACCCCTAAAAGCGTGAAGTAAACTCCCAATTTAAGCTATAGAAATAGAAACAATCAAACATTCAAGAAAAGCTCAGTGTGTCCCCATAACTTATTATGATATGGCTAAGATGCCAAATAATGAATACCATAAACCTACCTAAATAGGTAACAACGATATCTGAAACCTTATTAGGTTATACAATCATAATCTGGCTAAGATGCCAATAACGAATGTCACAAACTAATCTAAATAGGTAGAAACAACATCTAAAACCTTATAAGGTTATATTATTGCAATATAGCTAGGACGCCACATAACGAATGTCATAAACATACCTAAACAGGTAGTGAAAATATTTGAAACCTTATCAGGTCATACTATCGTAATATGGCTAAAATGCCCAATAACAAATACTAAAGACGATTCAAATAGATACTGTTACATTCAAAACTCAAATATTAAATTGACATACGGTTGAAAGACGAGGGATAAAAGTATCCCATAGAATTTAATGTCCCCTTCAAAAACATACCATAACAGTTGTAGATAACGAGCTATGAATTTTCCCATGATTTGAAATCAAACTTGGAAAGATCTAGGAATATTCATTAGCTACGACACCTCCAAAATAAAACTTATATGAGGCATACACAACCTCAGTACAAATTCGAAAGTAAAAATGTCAAAAGCAATACAATATCGAGAGGAAAAAAGTTCCTTAGTATTATACGATACACACACACATATCTCAAATATCCTAGAGCCAAAGCAATATAACAATACCAATACATTCCAAAAGGAATTGTATAGAAGCATAAGAAAGAAGCCTAGAATAAGTAATAAAAATTATTAACTAAAGCGTTTATAAAGTACTTATATGCTTATAATCGAAAGCATATTAAAATTTATTCTTCCACTACGGCCTTTCCTCGGCCTTTTACTTCCTCTCATATGTTCGTAAGAGAGCATATCGAACTAGAACCTCCCCAAGGCCTTAAACAACCATTGTCTGGCTCATCCTCCGAGGAATCGGCATAATCGAGAAAGGAGTAGGGGTATCTCACGTACTATTCACATAGTGTGATCAAGCTCCTCTTCATCCAAAATGAAAGAAAGGTCCAAAGGAATCCCTTAAATTATTAATGACTCATGAACATTCTTATAATAACATTCAAGCCTAAGATAGCGATCCAACATCTAGTTTACCTAGTTTTAATTTTTGGCAATAACCTCACTTGTGTATTTTCCAAAATAATTTTTAGGAGATAGGATTTCTTATGAAACCATTCTTTCCTATATATCATAAAAGGAGTCAGCCTTCCATCTCTAAGCTAAACCATATTGTCCTCTACATTCATATTTGAAGCTAAGGATGAACTCCTTTTAGTTTTTTTCAACTCTTGAATTGGGCTAAAGCCTTGTGTAAGAACCTTAGTTTTATGAGAATGAGGGAGTTTAATGAATTCCTACCTTAACCTCTTCCCTTTATCGGGAAGATGTTGTAACCACTATAATGGTCTAAAGTTTCTCTTCATTTTCTATCTCCTTAGTATAATAACTGAAAGCTCTTTATTAACTTAATCCAATTGTTGTCTGAGGTCGGATACTTCATTGAACAGTCTCTAAGCCTGATTTATAAGAGGAACTACTTCCAGAACAGACTCAAGGCATTTTCCTAGGTTTTCAACCTTCAGCTTAAGTTCCTTATTTTATTTAGCAATCTCTAGGTAGTGTCATCTAATTTGGATTAAAAGAAATCCTCTCGACCCTTTAATGTAGTGAGTTCCACATTAAGCACTCGTACTTTGGCAACTTTGTCTTCATAAGCCTTTTGAATGGAATCACGAGCTTGCTTATTGCTTTGGCATAACATCATCTGAGATGACTGGGATAAAATGTAAAGTCAAATTTGGAAGTAAAGAAAATAAAATTCTATTTTATGGATAAAGATTAAGGATGATAGAAGAAAAAGAAATATATGAAGCTCAAAAATTCAAACTTAAATAACTTAAGAACGCTTGACCTACCTTCAATAAGGGTCTCGAAGGCCTGGCCATGTTGCAAAATGAAATATTCTTCCCAACCCAGCCTTCAGCACTGAAAGTTCCAAGGGGAAAGCATTCTCCATCTCCAGCCTAGGGTCAACCAATGGAATATGTTAAGGGACATAGTCCAAGACGAAATCACATTTGGCTAATTTCCCTTTGCTAAAAGCCAAAGGAGTGGTAGTCACTCTTTTAAACACTACGATAGCCTATAAGCTTACATTCAGCTCGGGATCATAAAATGAACGAAGCAATTAAAGCCTTTTTCTTTAAAAACCCTATCTCTTGGGTGCTGCTTTATTAACTTTGTGAATTCTTGAAAATCTTTATCCCAATCTTGGATGGTGAACCTAAGTCGGTTAGTCAAATTTAAGATATGACCAGTTAACCTAAAGGATTTATTCCTAAGGTATTTGATAAGTTTCGCACAAGACTTACCATGAAATCCTTCGCTTGATGATTATCCAAATTAATGTTGCACAATCTACTCGCATGAAGATGACATTTTGGAGTACTGATGGTTTTCAACAACTGATAATTTTTAGTCTTACTATGATTCCATAAAAAATCTATAATGTAAAATAGAAGCCGATATCACCTTTGTCGACTTAAAACATTTCAGATAGCATAATGAAAACAAAACATTATCAAAATCTAAAAACTTACAGATCATCCAAACCATAAAATATAATTACCCGGTACATCAAAAGATGTTACAAGTTCAACTCAAAACTGATCATGCATAAAAACTGTGTTCTCTCTTCCTCGATGACTACATAAGCCTTGACAACAGATCCATCCTTGAGTTTCTTTACATCCTCGTATTACTGATCAAACTCATCTCGGTCACCGAAGCATTCTCACCAAGAAAGCAAAAAGTAAATGGATGGTATTTGTCATAGCTATCGGAATAAGCATTGAGTAAAACATTGAAAGCTTATAAGCTAGCTGCTTTCTCTACCTTTTCTTCTAATCTAGCCAATCTTGATTCTTCTCAGACAGCTCCTTATTTTTCCTAGCTAATTCCTCTCCTTGGATTCTATGCTCCTCCATAAGCTTAAGCAGTTCAACATTGGTAGCTTTAGGGTTATCCTTAATCACTTTTATCCACTTTTCAGACTTGGCTTAGGCTATTCTGTCCCCCTCTTCTAAAGTTTCATTCTTCTACCATAACTCATCCACTTCCTCTTTAATGACTTTAGCTCCATCTATGACTACCTTAAACTTATCATTATTATGACTAAGATTAAAAAACTTAATCATAGCATACAAAATCATCAAAAGAATGAATTCTCAAATAAAATAGAAAGAAATAAGATCGATAAAATAAAATGTTCTAAACCTTGATGGTTTACTGAAGTCTGTATTCAAAGATTTTCGCGCAATCATATGGAGTTTCATAAATTTCAACCATGGCCTAGGCAGTAGTAGCTGAGTAGCGGGAGACAAAGGCTAATTTTCTCGGTTCATTAGCTCTATAGTATTTTGATGAAGAGAGAATGTGTGATGACCGCCCTTCACCACCAACACGCGATATAACTAAATAGTGCACTACAGACATGCTCGGCCAATGTAGGATTATTGTCAATGGTTAAAAAGAAATTAAAGATCACAAAACCTGTCATAAATATCATAATGCATGGAATAAAATATAATATACATCGCAGATATAAAACAACAAAGATAGTAATAACTAAGCGAACCAAATATCAGAGTACGGATCCACAGAGTTATAAAGTATAGTAACAAAATTTATACAAAGCGAAAATAAAATCATATAAACTATTTCATAATTGTAAAGAAAACATTATCTAGGTTCCACGGTGTTTCATGGAAGTATAAGCATGATATCATAGGTAATACAAGAAAGCTCCATTGTACTCATCCTCTTCACTACTACCATGACACCTAAACCTACAATTCGGTCTACTCGTCTAAGAGTATCCAAGATAATAAGTAAAGCATAAAACCTCAAGTCTGACATAATCTAGTGTGACGTTAAATGAATCTCAAAATACTATACAAGTTGATATAATAAGGAACAAAAGGTATGTGAGTCATACCTGACATGTCTCTGCATCCAAAGAGTTAGTACATAACATCTATAATATGCTACTCCACTATCATCATCAAAATGTGTTATGTCCTAGGTACAACATCGGTTTCTAGGTATCCATGTCCTAAATGCGCACGTTAAGTGACATTCCTAGGGTAATAGGCTATAAGGGAAATAATTAAAGCAAACAAGTATCCATCAAACAATCCTCACTATTGCTAAAGTGCTATGGACATATGATAGTGAAAATAAGGGACGCATCCCTAAAATAAACTTAATACACAAAACATCCTCCTCATAAAAAAGATTTAAATTACATCCCTATTTTCAAATACTATAATTTTCTTCCCACCAATACCCCTCTTATACATTGCAGCAATGTTGATTCTTCATATATGGATGTTATTCTCACATCCATAATTAAAATTTGCACCATATTAATTATTAATCTTTAAAACGCAATAACTTGTAGAAACGACGGATTAACAAACCATTTTCACCATTAAATCACAAATTTTATTATCTTTCTAACGAGTGGCATTGTGCATATGTAAAAACAATGGCAGGACAAACTATAAGCAATAACATATAATTGCAGATATGTTTGCAATTATATGCAATAGTTGCAGATATTTCTGCAACTATATGAAATAATTGCAGACCATATAATTGCAGATATGTCTGCAACTATACAATAGTTGTAGACATTTCTGCAACTATATTCAATAGTTGACAAATTTCTACAACTATATGCAATAGTTGCAGAAATTTCTGCAACTATATGCAATTGTTGCAAACATTTCTACAACTCTATGCAATAGTTGCAGAAATTTCTGCAATTATACCTTATAGTTGTAGAAATGTCTGCAATTGTATGCAATAGTTGTAGGAATTTCTGCAACTATACCATATAGTTGCAGAAATGTCTACAATTGTTGCAGATTTGAAGAAAAATCTAAGATGTTCAAATTTTGCTGAATTACCTACAATTAAACGGAATAAGTGCATCTAACTACAGATATGATATTTAGGTATCAACAATGGATCTCATTTTAAAGATTATAAGTTTTTTTATTTTTTGGTGAAAAACGGTATGCTGATCCAATGTTTCTATAGAAAGTTATGCACGTTTGAAATGTTAAAAACATAAAGGGTATTTGTGTCTTTGCGCATGCGTGAATTTGAAAACAGGGACTGAAAACTTATTAAAAATACACGAAACATCCCTCTCAGTCACACATGTTTCCATTTCCATAGTAGAGCACGTCCTTTCTCCATTTCACGGGCTCGCATTATAAAACCTGTCTCATCGTATCTTCCCATGATAGAGCATTTCCTAGCTCTACTTCATAAGTTCACATCCTAGAACTTATCCTTATGGGCTACCATCATGACTCCTGTGGTAGATTCGTCATCATCGAAACCCTTCTAGAGTTTCATATCAATCGTAGAATTCACATCTCAAAGTCCCGAAGCCATCACATCAAAGCACTCCAATATTGCTATGTTTCTTAACCATTAGTCCTCATTGAGCTGTTATATTTCCATTGAACGACGAATGAACCAACAAACACCTCTTGCATGACCCAAAGACCATACAGTTCCACCGAGCTGAATTACCATCGGTACTTCAAGTTTGTGATATCATGGAGTTCTCCCATAAGAAATTGTCCAATCAACCTCCGACTTGAAATGTAGCTTCATCCTTGACTCTACAGCCTCACCACAAAGTTTCATCCAATTTTGAGCGAACTTTACTTCATTTTGCCTATTTTCATTGGCCGACTCTTAACTATCCTAGAAACACTTAACAAACAAGATCAAACCAATTCATCCAAACATACAAGGAATTCGAAAGCATTCACATGTCATGATCAAGCAAATCAAACATGTTTAGCTCAGATATAGCATTTACACAAGAATGAAAATATGGTCTTCAAGTGGTCATTAAATCATCAAAATCATTTTCTACTCTTTTTAATTCATCCACAAACATATATAAAGGTGTAATAAAAGTTTAAATCATTTAATCATGTTTATTACATCAAAAACACCAAATTTAAGTACATAGACAAGCACAGAATAGTGAGAGATCAATAGTCACTCAACTAAATCCCAATACCACTTTAATTCTCCAAATTTGAGATAGGACAACAAGAACATGGATTATAAGACAACCAAAATGGTAGATCTACTATTCCCTTCACTAATTACCTCTCTAATGATGCTTTAGGTTAAGATTAGAAAGAAAAAGAGATGATTTTTTAAGAGATTAGGGTTAATGGAGCTTTAGAACTATTTTTGGAAAGATAGAAATGATTGGAATAGTCTTATTAGTTCTCCTTAGGCTCCAATCCCAAAATGAGTTAGCGGGCCTAAGTTTAGTTCAGCCTAATTACCCAATAATACTAGACAGCTATAGCCAAAATTTAAAACAAGCCTAACTTTCAAATGGTAAGTCCATTTTGCTACCATAAGCACTCTACGGAACATGAAACTATCATCCTGAAGCAATGGAAGTGGTTTCAAACAATAGCCTGGCTCTTATCAAAAGTTGTGGGTTATACAAGATTTTCAAGGTCACAATCATCACATAGAAATTCAGTAAATCGTAGATGTGGAAATTGTCCCTAGGTGTCATTTTTCAAAATTTTAGAGCCATGCAACCTCATACGAATTAAATAATAATAATTTATGATCCTAGGATATGAAAAATATGAATTGTTACTCTCACACCTTTTAGCAAATTTTCCCCTGAAATCCCTAACAAATCAGAGAATAGTCAATTAAAGTTACACGCTTTCCTATCAATTATATGAAACTATCAAGCATATCAAACAAGCAATCATGCAATCAATAGTATAGATATATCCTAGCATGTGGGATACTCGACTATCATATATGATCAAAGGTGAAAGTAAGTGCGATAAATAATAGGCCTTACCATGCAAAGAGCTATGGATATGCAAACCTCATACCCTTCTCAGTTTCTCATGGGTAATCGCCTTCACTTTCGCCCTATTGGACCTTCACTAACTCCACCGTTTATCTCCTAAGATGTTTTGTATTGCATCCGATAATACAAACCAACCTATGAGGTTTTGAAGGTTCTGGTTTAATCTCTATATATTCAAGTTGATATGGTGCAATTATTACGTCTGGGTTGTGCATAAACTTCCACAAGTGAGAGACGTGGAAGACATTATGCACATCTGCCATATTCTGAGGCAAGTCGACCATATATGTTGGATTCTTAATTCACTCTACTATTTAAAAAGGACCTACGAATCTTGGCACCAACTTCCTCTTACTGCCAAATCAAATAACATTCTTCAATGGAGAAATCTTCATGAACACCATATCATCGATAGAGAACTCCAAATCTTCATGTCTCTTGTCATCGTAACTCTTATGCCTAAGCAGCTTTCATTCATTATCAAATGATCTTAATTTTATTTGAGGTTTCTCTAATAATATCTGGTCCAAGTATCAGTTTCTCACCTGCTTTCCACTAACATAAAGGAGCGTTAAACACTGGGGATGCAATGCTCTGTGTGTGCCACACCGATACTAGACTAATAGCCATTGTTGTATACGAACTCTACCAAATACAAATTATCGTCCCATGAGCCTCTAAAATCGAGTATGCAAGGCTATAGAAGATCCTCCAATATACGATTCACTCTCTGGTCTACACATTAGTTTTTGGGTAATAAGCTGTACATAGATGCAGCTCGGTCAATGACTCTTGTTATCACTTCCAAAACCGACTAATGAACAAAGGGTCTTAGTCACTCACAATGCTCTTTGGCACATCATGGAATCACTCTATCTATTTCACATACAACTAAGCTAACTTGGGTTTTATTCTACAAGACTTGATAGTTATGAATAAGGCATTCTTCATCAATCTATTGACCATGACTCAAATGCTATCGTACCTTCCTCTGGTCCTCGACATTTCATCAATGAAATCCATTGATACTTTCTCCCATTTCTACATAGGAACTTCAAGTGGTTGCAACAATCCACTTGGCTTCTTCTGCTCTTTCTTCACCAACTGGCAGTTCATGCACTTTGAGATGAATGTGTCGTTATCCTTCTTCATCCCTTCCTAATAATAGGTCTGCTTCATATCACTGTACATCTTATTAACGATGCGATGTCTAATTAATCTAGACTTGTGACACTCTCATAGCACCTCATTTCGCAATCAATCGACATCGGGAATAACTCATATTCATCCTTATAGAGCTAACCATCTCAACCAAGTGGTATAACATGCCCCACTTTGAGACTCAAAAATGACCACTGATGATGATGCAGTCATCATCAGAATTATTTTTCAGTGATGTAAGTGAGTTCAATATATTTAAACATCGATAAAGTAAATAGGCAGCTAAAAAATTTCATTACATAGAAGTTTTTCTTTAATATTCAACACATACGTTTACATTAATATTAACTCCTAAAGTCATGCCTATGCAGGGGTCAATATAAAATAACATAGTAAAGAGTTAGGTCAACATATGAGCATGCTGCCTGAACTCCTTTGGCAGTGGAAAAATATCTTTACTAGCTAACTAAGCCTCTTGCTCCATTTTTGATTTGCGTGTCACAGCTCTAATTTAAATCTGCCTATCCCATAAACTCAGCCTATTCAAATGAGCATCCTTAAGTTTATAAGGAAGGCAATAATAAAAACATGGGTTAGACATAAAGTCTAGTGTGAATAATACTTACCTGAAACAAACACAAAGTGAGACAAAACCATACTACACAAAGTGAGACCAAACCATACTACACAAAATGAGTTTCCCCTACACAATCCAAAGAATCATAAGTGAAATATTTATATTTACTAATGCATGTATGTTTATTTATTTGTGCCTTTACGCATTCTTAAGCGATTCCCATTTACTATTGCGCCCCTGGCGCAATCCCCACTTAGCTCCTATTTTAGATTTTTCTTTAATCTACTTTTTCCATCTACTACGGCACCTCTGATGTAGTTCCCACTTAATTTCCCTTTTAGATTTTTCTTTTAGCCGATATTTCCTAGAATTGTCCCCTATGTAGTATCCCTTATTAATTCATTCTTCAGATCTAAACTGCATGGACTCAACCCCTTTCAGTATTCTTTAGATTCAATCATTAGTTCAAACAGTGCAGTCCCAACCACCCGTAGTACTTAACTATATATTAGTCAAGTCTTAGATCATAAAGAAACAACCATATGCAAGCCCTTTATAATTATTTACTTAACTTACTAGACTACTATGAAACAAGCACCCGCAATCCCAATTTATTTACTTAAATGCTGGACTGCAGTGATCGACAACTCGCCTTCCATAAACATTTGTTTAATTTGAAACTGCTTGGAATCACTCGCCATATTCTCTGGAAGTTGAATGCCTCTCCTCACATTCCCTAGGTTTTCATTCGAGTGAGCTTCCCCAACCTAGCACCAATAGCCCTTCCAACCATACCTCTAGTGCAGAAGTTGTTCCCTCACCATCCCTCGGCCCTCCTCGCGTCCTACCAATCATCTTTTTTAACATTTCATCCATACCCTGTCTTGGCATTTTACAACCCTGCCTCAACCTCTGCGTGTGGCTCACTCTTTACTTATTAAGTGAATACTTCCAAATTGAAGCATGTAGCACTTTTTAATATTACGATGCAATTCAGTTTCTTCCATCTTTGTGTTATTACGGTGCGGAATGTCCTTTGCAAATTGCGGCACAATTCTACTTTCCTCTTAAAGTCCTTGGATCCCTTTTGAAAATCACTACATCTTCCCCATATACACGGTTCCTTTTTAAAATGTTAGGCTGCCACCTCAACTCCATACTAGACCAAGTCTAATATCTGACAACGTCTTTACACATGTCACCATGTAATACATTATAATTTCTCTTTTTGTTATTTTCAGTGTCCTTTATACTTATTTTCAGCATTTTCTTTGGATCTAGTTCTTTATTTATCCGACTTCTATTTTTTTCGTATAATTTTACATTACATGCATACTCATGGTTCCCTCTTTTCCAATATAGTACATATTACATATTAGCTTATTTCCCTCATAGAGATCATACTAAAATCCCAAAAAAGTCATGACATTTTTTCAAATTTATCATATCCTTTGTTTTGATTTATGGGTATTTTGCATATTTATTTTCTATGCAAACTCCTTCACAAAATCATAATAACTTATTTCCGGCATAAGAAATCTCTTAAACTAAAAATCCATTTCTAAAATCATGGTTTGAACATTATATATTATCTTCATAATATTTTGAAATTATTAAGTTAGGGAAATACATCTATACATCCCATGTTCGTCTATTTTTCCAAAAACGTTCATTAAAAAATTTACGTGTTAACGAAAATCCATACGCAACTCCATCAGTTTATATGATCTTATCGAAACCATAAATTTGGGCACAGTAACAATGGTTCGTATTACTCACCTAGATCCGTGGGATATCCTCTTTTAGTCTTCTAAATCTCCCCTTTAGCTTACATTAGGCTTTTCTTCACTTTACTTTCTCTCTTGAAGCCATCGCCATTAAAATTCCTCTCAAGCTTTTATTTTATTCTTAGCAGAATGAAATGAATGAATAGAAAAGATAGATGCTTATTGTCGCACAATATTCATATTAAATCATTACCCTTTTTCATTTTATTTAACTTATTTTGGCCCTTTAATTAATTAATTTAGTTAATTCCAAAATGGTGAGTTGTTTCATTCTCCCCATTAAAGGAATTTTGCCTCCAAAATTCAATTAATGTATGGTAGTGATTTTCCAACTTTACCTTCCTTACGCTAAGCATAGGTACGAATTCCCAATTAATTTTGTAAATTGTACCAGTGTTATCTACTAAGATGACAAGAAATCATAATATTCATGTGTGTGTGTGTGTATTTATGTTATTCACATATTTTCAAAGTGGAATAAACATGAAAGCAAGGGAAGATAACGTTACTTCAACCAGAGGATGTAGTGCCACAAAGAATGTTGAAATTAAAGATAAGAAGGGATTTTGAACTTCAAGTGACTCCAAAAAAGATTTCAGACTTAAATGCAAAATTATATCCATTTTTGTATTTAGAAAATAGATAGATGTAAGTTTATATGTTTCCAACCCTTTAAATCAAGGTGATTCCATGTCCATAACATAAAAGAATACACTACTATACATCACTAGATCATAGCATCAAATCGGTCTATAATGTTCGACTTCTATATCATCTCCTAACATTTTTTAATAAATTATCTAACTAATGGAAATGAATGCCAAAAGAATCGGAATAGAGCGCACAAGACATAGGAAAAAAGAATACAAACAGGAAGACAAACAAGATGACAAGGAGGCAAATCAAAGGCCTTCATCTGGAGCTAAAATAGCTCTAGGAGGCTTCCACCAGTTCATCGGTGGTACCCCACCAATCCATCGATAGGGATGAATCCTATAGCTGATTCAGCTCTAGAAGTCCTCAAGTGGATCCCAACGATGGTAGCTTTGGTTCGGTATTTCATGCAGTTGTTTTGAGGTGTATAGCAACCATTTCAACTCATGCAAAGCATCATAACATCAATTTGATAATCAAGTTTTGCTCATTATATATAGCCACAAATTTCAGCAAACAATAAACAAATAATCACCCAATTACACAATCATTCGTCATAAAAATCTGTTATATGCAAATTAGAAATTTAGAGATAGGCTGTGTGAGGATTAACTCACCTTTGTGGACTTAATTTATTCATAGATGCTTTGATTCTCCTAAGCCATTAACTATCACAATCATCTAGGTTAATTTTTTAGCAAATTGGAAAGGAAGGAGATTACAATCATGACCAAAAACTGAGATTAAAAGCTCTAATAAACACATAAGAAGGGTGGAGAAGATTACCTTTCTTCTATTTCTTCAATTAATATGCAGAAGCCCCGTTGATTAGCACTTGATTTAGGATGATTTAGTTCTAGGGTTTGCGAGAATGAAGATAGAGTAGTTTTAGGTTTTGGTTGGGCTGAAAATGAAAATGAAAGAAGAATAAACATACAAGTTTATTTCCTACTACTCATCTAACTACGTAGACTATTTGAGCCTGAGGAGGTTTATTAACCAAGAAATGAATTGTTATTATTGTTTCCTTTTTTTTTCTAAATTTCATCCTTGAATTCCAAATTTTAATTATTACTTTCAAATAACTCTTTCCAAAATTTACATTTTTCTAAATAATATACTCTGAATCATCAAATATAAGGGTCCAATTCTTTTTCCAATTGATTTCTTATTTAAAATTCCAAAATTTTGTCATCCATCTAAATCATAAATGATATATACAATAAATAAAAAACTATCACATATTATTCTTCTAATCATACATCTTAAATAAACGTTCACAATTTACAAATATTAAATAATAAAATGACACTGCTTGCCGCCTACTTACAGCAAATCGCTTCGCCAAATCGGTGCGATGTTAATAGTGAATTAAACATGGCCTTGCCACTGACCTCTGTTATTGCTAAGGTTCAGTGGTGCACACATTATCCAAAGTAATACATATATACTGCACTTTTTTTAATTTCCATTATCATTTTCTAAATCACTAAACTTTTAAACACATATATACTAGTATATAAATTTCCCTATAAATTTATTTTCCAAAATATTTTTCCCAAAATTTTCAACGTTTAAAAGTATATCAAGTTTCAAATCATTTACTTAATACTATAATCAAAATTCCAAATAATATTTCCTTCTGAAACCCATTACATTTGTATATACTTCTTTACAAAATATCTTTTTACTTCCAATTTTTTTTCACAATTTGTTAATTTTTAAATTCTTATTAATTTAGATCCATATATAACAATTTACTTTCATTCATACCAAAGAACTTGAAAGTTAAATTCACAAATGGAAGTATATTTTCAATTATTATTTTTCAAAAGTTTTCAAATTAATTTCCATTTAACTTTAATCTATTACCAATTTTAAAATTTAAAACATTTTCCTTAATCTAGTCTCATTATATAAAATAATATTAAGCCATGGAATTTTAGTGATTTATTTCATCACTTGGCTGCAAAGTTGATTACCGAGAATAGCAACATTGCCTCATCATGCTCTCCACTTCTCCCAATTAATGTGATGGCTAAAATAATATTTTAAATTATTTTAACTCAAATATTTTACAAATTTCCAAATAATTATTTCTCATGTCAAAATATCTCCTTCGATGTTTAGGAACTCCTATCGATAACATGGCATCCCACATATAACTCAAAATCCTTCAACGTTTTCTGGACAAGTCAACACAATAGATAGTCAAAAGTTTTCTTTAGTAATATTTATTTTATTATCACTAAAATCCATGCATCTAATTTGAATAAATACAATCATGCAATCAATTCCTTACAACCAATAAACCAAAACTAGAGTATCTTATAGCGGAATAATTATATTCCTAAAATTCCGCTGTGCAACTCTAATTATTCATAGATTATATAAATCTTAAACTTACTTACTCAACTTTCCCAAATTTTCTATTAAAAGAAAATTGTTCACTTAAATCAATTTACTTCAATTTATATCTTTTAACTTAATTTCCTAATAATCCAAAAGTAATTTCCAGAATATAAAGGATTTCAACACCTTACTTTTAAATAGTTCAATGTCAAAAATTCTAGCTTAACTAATTATAATTTTAAATCAAATTACGCCCCCAAATTATTATCATGATAATCATTATAAATTCCTATCCCTAAATAGATAGTTAGTATATCTATCTACCACACACACACCAAGAGATGGGACTCTAAGTCTCACTAGGTCTAGGTGTATGATATTATACATGATAATGTTCTAACTCAACTCTGATACCAATCTGTAATGACCCCACCATTATACCCATATTATTAAAAAAACATTATAAATAACATCGTCTAATAATATAGAGAATACGGCTTATTAAGGTGACCAAATATGAATATCACTTTAAACTAACACTGACACATCATACTTATAATATTACTAAATCTATAAAATAAAATTTTAAGTTGTAACGATCCCAATTTTTAATTAAATTTAAATTGATAATTAAAATAAATTTTTGAATAAAATGGTAGATTAATTTGAATTTTTCAAATTAAATAGGATATTTGGACATTGATTTTAAAATTTAAATTGGATATTTAATATCTTATAAATAAAATGTAACATCCCAAAATTATCAATTAAAATAAATTTAATATATTTAAACTCTTGGAATTTAATTTGAGAATAAATTGAGAGAAATATCTTAAACAAATAAAATAAGTGAAAATAATATGTAAATAAATTCCAATCTTGTTTTGAGTTGAAAATATTGAAATAATAAATGTTTTAAAATGTTATTTAAATTTAAAATCTTATACATTGGTACTCTGCATATATGAGAAAATTGAATACATATTGGAAATTAATTTAAATTTTTTTTAGGATATGTGTGAATATAACAAATGGACATAAATGTTTGTATTTCAAGTTTAAATTTGAAATTGAAATTTTAAGTGTTTTGAAAATAAGTAGCATTTAAAATCATTGAGAGATAAAGCATACAATGGTCAAAACAACTTTTCTTTAAACTTTGTACACATGTGTGTATATATACACAAAAGAATAAAGATATACATTTATTTTTAAAATGTATAAGATATAGATATAAAAAATTTCTTTTGCTTTGTAAACATCAAAGGCTAAACATACATAGAAGAGATAAGTGAAAGCAAATCAACATAACATACCTTAAAGATCTTACACATCTATATATATATACAAAATAGCATCATCATTTTTTTAAAAAAATATATGAAATTTAAAATTACAAGAAACTTCACATCTTCCCATGTTCCATCATATAACATATCTTAGCAAATCTTAGCAAAATCTGAAAAAAGATTTTTGCATCACACATCACAAGTTTCAAAACCAAAGAGCTGTTCAAAAAGAAAATACCAGGCTGCTCCATTCTTAAGAAAAAATACATGTTTAGTTCAAACTTAACTCGGCCAGACCAAAGTCTCAAACCTGAAAACAAATCATCTTTTAACAATTCAAAGACCCTCCTCTCCAAAAATCTGAAGAGGAAAAAAAATTCAAAGCAAGCTTGGAAATCAACTTCAACAAAAATTCAAACAATCCAACTTAGTTTAAAAGGGGAAGCAAAGAAATCAAAGCTAGAAGAAGAGTTTCAGCTTTCAATTGGAAAAGGAAAAAAAAAATATCAGACAATGCAGATTTGAAAGAACAAGCTATAATTCCATCTTTCAGGTTGATAGGGCTTCAGGCTTTGGTCAGCAAGAAACAGTGCAGTGTTTTCTAAAACAAACTCAAGGCAAGTGAAGTTTTCTTTAAAAAAAAAGAAGAAGATTTAATTGAGTTTGTAAAACAGTAATGAATCAAAGGTTTTTAAGCAATTGCATCAAATCTAAGTTGCAGGAAAACAAATCAAGATCAAGGCAAAACAATCTTCTGGTTTTCAAACTGCAGGAAAGAAAAAAAATAAAGAAAACATCTCTGTTATATAACAAGAAATTCAGATTGTCTAAACTCCAAGAAGAAAAAAATGCAGGCTTTGCTTCCTCTCTGTTTTTCTCTGTTACAAATATCCAGGTGAGCAAACCTACCCAAATCTATGTTATATTCAATGATAAATGTTGTTCTGTTGTTAAAATGCCTGCTTGCCTGTGTGTATGTGAATATATATATACTGTGATGGATGCATGCTTGTGTATATACATATATATATATACCCACCTCTGTTATGTTATACTGTTTCAAAGAAAAAGAAAAAAACTATCTGGAAAATGAATAGAACAGGGGGAGATTGAAGAATAAGTAAAAAAATCAACTCCATCGATTTGTAAATTAAAGTATATATCCTGAATCCTCTAAGCAAAACATGATTTTTAAAACAGGAATCATAATTTTTAGTTTAATATTTTGGTTGCAGTTTGTAGATGAACAGGAAACACTTTTTGAACGATTTCTGACAATCGCATAATTGTAAAATCTTGAAATTGTTCCTGGAGGTAGATGAAGGAGTATAAATTAAGGGAAAAATGTTAAAAAAATTATTTATTGCAAAGATTTTTGGGTCGACATGGAATTAGGGTTTAACGTGCTGTATTTGGGTCGACTTTGTTCTCGTGCTCGTGAGAAGTAGGTTGAGGATCGAGTTCGATGATATTCAATGGGGTGCTGGCTTGGGGTTGGACGAAGGCGTGGCTGGAGGTTCTGACCATCTGGTGGCCGGTCGAGTGAGCGCGAGGTGATTTCAGGTTCGAGGGTTGTTCCAAACTATTGTTCAAGGTTTGGGGGGTGACGTTCGATTTTGATTTTGGGTCTGGGAAGTCGATCTGGTGATTTCGAGGGAGTGTAAAAGTTATTGCCTATGTGTGTAGATCATCATCGATGATCGGAGTAGGCGAAGTTGATGGTGCATGTGCACGCGTGCCAGTGGTATGTCTGGGTGGTTTTAACGTTGGGGAAGAAGCAAACGACCTCGGGTTCGTGTGCGTGTAATTGTTTGTTTGGCTCGAAGCAAGAGATGATTTTGCTCGGGATGGTAATTGAAGTATTCGCGGGGGTTTACAGATGTAACAGTTTGAATTATAACAGGTTTTAAATTCCAAAAAGGGAAACAGGTTCCAGGTTTTAAAATCAATCAAATTGAATAAGTTTTAATGGAAAATAAATCAAACTTATACAAGTTATATAATGTATATATCTGGTTTTAAAACATCTTTAAAGTATTTTGGAAATATTATTTAGGAAATGGTATAAAAAGCAATCAATTTAAGATAAAGGAATTATCTTCGGATTTGATTAAAATCTTATGTATTTCAAAGATCAATTATTTGATTTAAGTAATTAAGGATAATTTATATTAATGATTAAAGTTGATTAATTAAAGCAATTGATTTGAAGATAATTAATCCAATATTAATTAAATAAATGTAAGTGTTTAAGGATGATCACTTATTGAAATTTTATTTATTTAATAATAATTAAGTAGGGGTTAGTTAATTAACTAAAGATAATTAATTGAATGGTGAAATAAAAAAAAATTAAAGGTTAATTATTTAATAATTAAAGATTGATGAATTATAATTATATGTTAATTAATTATCAATGGTTAAATAAATAAATGATTAAAGAATAATGAATCATACGGTGATTGTAATTAATCAACCAGGAGAAAAGAAAAAATATATTCTAGAAGTAAATCACAATATCAAATGTTAACTTTAAACCGAATTCATTTATATGACTAAATAATGATTAACAATTAATGCTTTTGATAATGATTTTTAATAGTTAATCAATTGAAGAATAGTCAATTAACAAAGATAATTAAGTTTAATCAGGTTAACAATTAAGAATTTGTAAGTCATAATAATTAATTAAAGGAATAATTAGTTAATAAAACCAATTAAGATTAAATTGATTCATAATTAAGTAAAATTAAACATTGACTTAAAATAATTAATTAAGATAGTTATATGGATAATTCACCTTAATCACAATCACCTAAATCAACGATGATTGACCATCGTCAAATATTCTGTTCTGGATTGACATTTTTGTTGTGATGCTGTGATTGCTTTGTGATGGACTGTGATTTGTGATTTGCTCTTATATGTGTGTGAAACCCCCTTTACCCATAAAACGACATTTAAACTTCGATGCGGCATGGAGTCGGATTCCAATTGGTTATCTGAAACCCACATCGAATCATATTAGTGAACCTTTGTGATTGATGATCTACTTTATCTATGAATTTGTGAATATAGATAAGCGTTATGGGTTATACCGCTTATCGATATGATTGAATCTGTGATGATGATGTTGTGCACTATTGTGTTGAACCCCTGGCCACACTTATACACACACAAATATGGATCGCACGTGGAAATGGGTTAAGTCACAGATTTTTGAAATAATTTTAAATTGAATTTTTGAACTAAAAATAGTTTTGGAATTAGAATTGAAAAGCTTTTGGAAAAAATGTATTTCAAAAATATAAGTTATTTTAAATAACTTGATTGAGTTTTGAAAATTTAAATAATTTGATTTAAATTTGAATTCAATATTTGAAAATTGAATTCTATAATTTGGAAACTATGGTTTAAAAGGTTATTCAACTTATAAATGGGTTTATATGTGTTTCTAAAATCATTTTAAAAGTGATGTTTTGGAATTTAAATTTAACCCAAAGATCTTAACTTGTATAAATGAAATCGGATTTTTCCAAAAAGAAAACTATTTGTTTTCAAACGATAAAAGCTTTCACATAAGGAATGAAATTCCAATTGGTGTTTAAAGGATTCAGGTCTAATATGAAAATGGTTTTCCAAGTTATAGATATATCTTTGGAAACGTGTTTTGAAAGCTATAAGTTAAATCTTTAATTTAAAGATTTAACGAGTTAATCCATTTGGAATGGAAGTTTGTTTTGGAAATCCATGAGTAGATCTTTGTGAAACTTGGTGGAACTTTGTGAAATAAATCTTTTTGTTTAAAGATTTAAAATGGTAATTTGTTAACCATTTGAAAGAAAAGTTTTGGATTTTATAAGTTGTGACTTAACTAAAATCCCATATCCATATGTTTTAAAATATGGCGTTCACTATTCGGTTTAGCCGAGAGAGGACCTTGTGTCATATAGCCCATTCCGAATAGTGATACGACGTTATGGATGGCATTTGAAGACCGGTGTTGAAGACCGGGTGTCTTCGAGAACGTTAGGATAACCTATCGATTGTCTCTGCACCGAGTAGCTACGGTATAGAGTTCTCCTAAGTGATGGGAAGTCCGATCGGGATTGTGGATACCCG
This sequence comes from Allium cepa, assembly GCA_030765085.1. Classification (NCBI taxonomy): domain Eukaryota; kingdom Viridiplantae; phylum Streptophyta; class Magnoliopsida; order Asparagales; family Amaryllidaceae; genus Allium; species Allium cepa. The sequence goes on from CM060941.1 coordinate 1,054,267,853, forward strand.
GATTTGCAAGGGCTTCTTCGGAAGTGCCTTCGGTTCTGTTTGAACCCGGAACAGACTTGTATGGTTGTATGTCCGACATTACACTTTGAGATATTAAACTAATCTCTATTAAATACATTTCTGCTTGGTGGCGGAGAATTTATTCTCTTAGCTTAACACCCTTCTCTGAGACGTACGAGCTCAGAGGTTATGTAGTTGATATTTATCAGTGATATATTCCCAATTTGGTAATGTGGCATGCTGAGTGCTGCTGTGTGATGATCATTGGTTGATCATTTATCTTTGTGATCATTGCTTTGGTCATCTGTTGACCCAAAGCATGGCTTTGTGCCAAAGCGTAGCTTTGTGGACGAGACTGCATCAGGACCTCACACCCCGGAAATGGTCGAAACAGGAAAGATGCGGCAAGGTTATGAGGGTCGCTCCCTTTAGGGTGTGTCATTCCCTTCTGGTAAAGGGTGGTATCATGGTATAGAGCCCAGATACTTACTCATGTGGTTGCTCCAATCTCATTTACTGTGTGGTTGTTGCTTTGAGGCGCCTCGGATAAAGGTCCCAAAGGACCGGGGGATGGCATATTCGTGTAGTAGTTACCTAGTTACAGAGGTAACCCGGCCTTGTGTTGGCAGAGATCTAACCGTAACGTTAGTTCTCGGGACGTCCCGCCAGAGGCGATCCCATAGACAGTAGGAAGTTCCTTAGCCTGACCATTTGTTGGAAATCCATTCATCCAATTCATGCCTTGTACGGTTTTAGTTGTATTACCTGCCATTTACTTATGGTGGTCACCACTGTTTAGATGGTAGCTATAGTAGGCATAGTTCGGAATGTCTATGCTGGCTAGGATTTATATTATACTTTCGAAATGGTTTTCCACACTTTGCACTTATAATAATAATATCAAAGAAATTTCTCGTATTAAGCATATTTGACTATCATAAGGAGAAATCTCCTCCAATTCTGCGTTTGCATTGTGTGTGTGGCGGGAGGCCTTATGGTAGTTTCATTTTCTAAAAAGCATTGCGGATTTATTTTAAATTATCTTGTTGTTTGTTTTAAAGACCAACTGTTTTTGTTTGCTCATACCAGTCCCATGACTGACCTGGAGTTTATTGTTCCATTCCTAAACTCTGGGTGCCCATTATTTTCCCACACTGGCAGTCTAGAGTTGGGTTTTTCAGATAGTCAGGTTTAGTAGATTATCTGGAACTAGTTCCGTCTTTGGATCGGGACTGCACTTGTTTAGCTTTGTGCATCGTTATTGAGAGTTCGAGCTATCGCTGGATTGGTGATTTGGAGATGGAGATTACCGATACTGGAGTTCTTTCTTGAAGACCATATTAGAGATTTTTGTTCCGCTGCTGTGTTATCTTTTCTTTCCGCTGCTATTATCTTGTATCATACTCTGATGTATATTCATTGTATTAGCTGTTGTATCATATTGTATCTAATATTGTATCAATGTTGTATATTGATATGTATTATTCTTTTTCTTTCGCTGTGTTGTTATACTTAATGTGTTATAAGCTCCGGCGAACCAGATTCGACGTTTGGATCTGCGGCATTTGAATACGAGTGTCGTATTCGGTGTCGATTTTCGAAGGTCGAGTCAGGATCGTCACATAAGTGTTCAGTCTCGGTTAAAAATAATAAACACATCGGTTTCGTAGAATCAGAATAGTATATCATATAAAATAGTAATCACATATCACATGGAAATAATAAATCTCATGTAGATATACAAACTGTGAGTCTACAAAATAAAATACTAGACCCACATAATATACATATGTTACAAATCACTAACTCAAATATACATTTCAAATACAGACACAAGATCCTAAATGAGATAAACCAAAGGTCAAAATGGTTTATCTCTCCCTGCTAGCCTAACCTCCAAAGGTTTACCTGTCTTGTAACTTGAAAAGTTTCGGCTTGACCCGAGTATTATAGAATAAACGAGTCGGACTATCTTTAAATATCCAAGAGTGAGAACAAGATGTAACACAAGAATAAATGGGATATAAGTAAATCCAAATGTTCGAGATATAACAAGTCACAGAATTAATTTAACTCAGAATTTATCTCAAGTCAAAGGGATATATATTTAGGTCACAAACACAGTTTAGTCACTAAACGTAGAATTACACAATAAAGCATAATATTCCTGACATAAAGAAAACAATTCCATACCAATCACCCGGACCGTACATACCAATCTTAATGATTGTTCTTGCCATGGCAAATAATTGTGGTATCATTCGTACCGATCTGATACCAAGAATCGTCCGTACAGTGAAGTGGAATCACAACCGATCTTAAGGATCGTAGCAACCATGACTCCAAGATTCTAGATTATTCATTATTATTATATATTTATGATCATAAGGAAATCCATGAGTATACCTCTTTAGGATTTACTAATCCCACTGAACTCTAAAAGAAAATATACTCTAAAATGCCAAATGCTATCACTTTCAGTAATCACTAGAATTTAACCAAAACGTCACATATCACCTGGTGAAATTCAAGTATTTACTATATGTTAGTAAATCTCACTTGTTGCAAATACCATAAAAAAACCTGAACTGTATTCTCTTAAGGGTCTATCGGCCTCGCCGAACACGAAAAAGGAATACAATCCTAAAGTGTTAAATACTTCCTAATAGCAATCACAAGAATTTAACCAAAACATCCCATACTACCTAATGAAATTTGAGTATTCACTAATGGGATATTAAGTACCACTCAAACATTATATTCAATGAGCCATACAATATTCAATGAAGTGTTGCTCGAGAACATTTAAACCAATCAATAACATTAAGTTGATTATTAGTATTTTCCAATTATAGAATTAAGGTTCTCAAAACATTATTATATTTACCACTTTTTAATATGTTCCATTGATCCAAATTGTTCCATATAAATATTTACCATAGGATGAAATAAACTATACCTCCAATTTAACACCAAAATACTTATTTTATGAAACTAAATTTTTTCATGTTCCAAAACCATATTGATACTTAAAATTTCATAAAATTATATTGTTCACAAAAATTATGTTCCAAAGGGCATGTATATATATAACCATATATTTTACAAAATGTTAATTGCTCTTATTCCAAACTCAAGTTAGTTATACATTTGTTTGAAACAACTTAAGTTTATATTTCCAAAATCATGTTTCATAGTCTATATCCACTATACTAACAATACCTAATATAAAGTAACTACCTGTTGAAATCATTTATAAAAGAAATACGATTATCTTTTAAAAAATTTAAGATTAGCAAACTTAAATAAACTCCTGCTTGTAAAATTACTTAAATGCAAAATTATATCCATTTTTATATTTAGAAAATAGATAGATGTAAGTTTATAAGTTTCCAACCCTTTAAGTCAAGGTGATTCCATGTCCATAACAAAAAGAATACACTATTATATATCATAAGATCATAAAAACAAATTGGTCTATAGGGTTCGACTTCTATATCATCTCCTAGCATATTTTAATAAATATCAAACTAATGGAAATGAATGCCAAAGGAGTAGCAATAGAGAGCACAAGACATAGGAAACAATGACAACAAACATGACGAGAACAGGATGAAAAGGGGTTAAATTGGAGGCCTTCACCTCGAGTTGAAATAGCTCTAGGATTTGCCCCCTATTATCCCATTCATTATTCTGTTTGTTGTCGTTGTTTCCTATGTCTTGTTTGCTCTGTTGTGAATCTTTTGGCAATCATTCCATTGGTTTGATAATTTATTAAAATATGTTAGGAGTTGATATAGAATTCAAACCGTATAGATCAATTTGTCGTTATGATCTTGTGATATATAATAGTGTATTATCTTGTGTTATGGACATGGAATCACCTTGATTTAAAGGGTTGTAAACTTATAAACTTACATCTACCTATTTTCTAAGTACAAAAATGGATATAATTTTGCATTTAAGTAAGTTTACAAAAGAGAGTTTATTTAAGTTTACAAATCTCAAATTTATTTCTAAGTTACTATAATTCCTTCTATAAACAATTTCAATAAGTAGTCATTTTATACTAGGTATTATTAGTGTAAATGGATATAGACTGCGAAATATGGTTTTGGAAATATAAAGTTGAGTTGTTTTAACCAAATGTATAAATGCTAATTTAACTTTGTAATAAGAGTAATTAATATTTTGTAAAATATATGATTATCAATATATAAATATATATGGTCTTTTGAACATAATCTGTGAACAATATAATTTTATGGAATTTTATGTATCAGTATGGTTTTGGAAAACGGAAAATCTTAGTTTCATAAAATAAGTATTTTGGTGTTAAATTGGAACTTTGGTTTATTTTATCATATGGCAAATAATTTAATGAAACAATTAGGATCAATGGAACATTTTAATAAGAGATAAATAAAATAAATATTTTAAGAACCTTAATTCTATGATTTGGGAAATACTAATAATCGACTTAGTGTTATCGATTGGCTTAAATGCTCAGAGTAATGCTTCATGAATATTGTACAACTCATTGAATATAATATTTAAGTGGTACTTACTAGCCATTAGTGGCTAATCGAATTTCATCAGATAGTATAGGATGCTTTGGTTAAATTCTTGTGATTTCTATTAGGAAGTATTGAACAATTTAGGGTTGCATTCTCTTTTGGTGTTCGATGGGGCCGATAGATTCTTAAAAGAATATTGTTTAGGTATCCATCGTGAGTGAGATTTACTAGCTTTTAGTAAGTACTTGAATTTCACTAGGCGGTATAGGACGTTTTGATTAAATTCTAGTGATCACTGAAGGTGATCGTATTTGGCACTTTACAGTATAATTTAATCTGGTGTTCGGTGGGACTGATAGATCCTTAAGAGGTTTGCTCATGGATTTCTTTATGATCATAAATATATGATACTAATGAGTAATATGGAATCTTCGAGTCATGGTTTCTATGATCCTTAAGATTGGTTGTGATTTTGTTTCACGTTATGGATGATCATTGATATCAGATCAGTACGAGTGATACCACATTTTTTGCTACATTATGGAAAATCGTTAAGATTGGTAAAGTAGATCCGAGTGATCGGTATGGAATTGATTTCTTTATGTTAGGAATATTATGCTTTATTCTATGATTCTGCATTTAGTGACTAACCTGTGTTTATGACCTAAATATATATCCCTTTTCCTTTGGATAATTTTTGAGTTAAACTAATTATACAATTGTTATATCTTAGACATCTAGATTTACTTATATGCCATTTATTCTTGTGTGACATCTTATTCTCACCCTTTTCGATATTTAGAGATAGTCTGACTCGTTTATTTTATAATACTCGGGTCAGGCCGAGATTTTTTGGGTTACAAGATAAGTAGACCCTTGGATGTTTAGGCTAGCAGGGAGAGATAAACCATTTTGTCGATTAGTTTATCACATGTAGGATCTTGTGTCTTTATTTGAGATGTATATTTGAGTTAGTGATTTGTAACACATGTATTATGTGGCTTTAGTATTTTATTTTGTAGATTCATAGTCTGTATATGTACATGAGATATATTTTTCTGCTATGGTCTATGATTACTATTTTATATGACATACTATTTTGATTTTGAGAAACTGATGTGTTCATTATTTAAACTGAGACTGAACACGTCAAATTCAATTCAGAGATTTACAAAAATGGTAAGTACGACATGTCAGTGTCAGTTTAAAGTTATATTCATCTTTGGTTGCCCTTAACAAGCCGTATTCTTCATATTATTAAACGACATAATTTATAATATTTTTTAATAATATGGATATAATGGTGGGGTCATTACAGCAACCTAATGTTGTAGAGCATAAAGCAAAGGAAGATGCCGAACTTTAAAGAGGTGTGGTTGATATCAAATAATCATGATACAACAGATGTCGTGTATCATCAATGGAAAGATGGATACTGAACACTAACAGTTATGAAGGATTTCGAACTTTGTGAGCATGTTCGGTTGTTACATATCAACAATGAATAGAAGTTTCTACAAAACATTAATGTGCAAGGAGGTGTCGTAAATCGTCAATTTTCAATGGGATGTCGTAAATCATCAATATAAAGAAGGTTGCCGCATATTTTTAGCACAATGAAGGATGAAGAAAATCAATGATGCGAAAGGACAAGTGGCAGCCATGCCGCATACCGTCACCCCTATAAGTAAACCCCTTTGTCCATTCAAAGAATGGATTATTTTTATTTCCCTCCTTTTTAAATCTGAAAAGTCGTAACCCTAAATTGAATTGGGGAAAAAACAAGAATTCTTCATAAATTTCAAAACTAGTGATAACTTGAACAATTTTCCATAGCATATTTCTCATGAATTGTGCATATATAAATGTTATCGAATTATGGGCATGCATATGACAAAATTTTGACTTGGATTGGGCTTATAACAAAATCCTTTAAGCCTTTGTCTAAATTAAGGATTATTTTGCATAATTCCTAATGTGCCTAGATAACATATAAACCAAAAGGATGGTGACTTATGTGAATCATCTATTTAGTCCATTAACAAATAAATAATGGACTATTGCAAAATTAAGTGACTTACGTATTTTCATCTTTGGACATCTGGTTTAAACTTTTCAACAACTTCATTACCCTTCCGAAATTCCATAGGCATTATAGCACTATTTCAAATGACATCATTGTGTATTAATTCTTGAGTCAACCTTTGGTTTAACGACACCATCTTGATATCGTAGATGTTAAACCAAATTTTGGTTTGGCATGGAATCATAAATGGTAGGCCAATTATTGGTTTAACATTTGGCGCTAGAAAGAGGGTCCGAACCTCTAGGTCACTATAATTTTATCTTGGAACTAATTACTTGAAGTTTTTTTAAGGAAAATGGTATGAGCTAAAAGAATTAATGTTCCGAATGAGGAGATAATACAAAAAACAACATTGGAAGACAACGTCACTTCCCCCTTTAAACAAAAAATGTAAAACCTGGTCAACCTTTAGAAGTAGTAATGCCAACAGATAGTGAAGCCAAAATTAAAGACTTAACGCAGAAAATGGAAGCAATGCAAGAACTATTAGAGAAGTTCTGTTCACGAAAGTCTTCCAAAACAACAAGGCCCAATGAAGGAGAGGAGGTCAAATCTCCTAGGAGAAATCCAGATACTTCCATGGTCAAAAACAAGGAGAAAGGCCTTATAGAGGTGATTACCAGAATAATAAAGCCCAATTGAGAGATATAACTGTTAAAATGGAAAAGGACATGCTTGATATCAAAGGAAAGAGGACCCTTGATCCTAGAGTCAACAATAATTTTCGTAAAGTTCCCTTCGTAGAAAGAATAATGTCTGCCAAAATTACATCACACATCAAGATTCCATCTCTAAGGTACAATGGAACCACCAATCTCGATGATCATTTTCTAGCCTTTGAGAGCCAATTGGACCTTCACAATGCTTTTGGATCCATGTGTTGTAGGCTGTTGTAGGCTCTTTCCGACTATTTTTCATGGAGCGGCTACTAAGTGGTATAGATATTACATAGAGAAAACTATTTATTATTGAAAGCAGTTCTTTTACGAATTCTCAACACAGTTCTGTAGGTGCAAGGACCCTAGTATCTATTCTTGTGTGTTGGCTAATGTTAAGAGGAGACCGGGAGAGCTGCTTGGTGAATACTTGAAAAGATTTAACTCTGAGGCCTTGAAAGCATAGAACACGGCTGATAGAAAAAAGTTAATGGCAGTGCATTCAAGACTGATTGAGAAAATCCCCTCCTGGAAGAAACTTTATATCCATAGGTGCAGAGTCCTTCAAGATTTTCGCTTCCATGATGACAAATTCATCCGTATGGATGAAATGTATCATGCTAAGAAAAAGTCTCAGACAAAGAAGGAAGCTGGAAGATTTAGCTTTGATCAATATAATAAGAAGCCAAATGGGATAAAAGTAAGAGAGGAAGATAGAACGAGGTCCTGAAATCTAACTACGTGGCTTTAAACAAACCAATCTCCTATATTTTTTCTATAGATAAAGATGGAGGCAACGTCCCAACTTCTTACAAGGTAAGGAATAACCCCGAGCTAAAAAGAGGAGGAGATTATTGTGCCTATCACAAGGCTAACGGACACAAAACTGACGAATGCCATGTTTTAGCTGGAACAATGCCATAAATTTTGTGGACAATGATTCGCAGCAAGATTTTATTTCATTGATTAATCAAATAGATGTTATCCATAAAGGTCCACGTTTTGCCAAAAGTAGCAAGGAGGCCGAAAGTAGGTACATAAGATAGGATAGAGATGGAGTCTTTTCAATTCAGGAGGAACCACCGCTCAAAACTGCAAATTCAGCTTCAAATGCATAGTTTGATGATAATTCCACATGAGTTAAGAAGGATTCACCATCCACGTAATGACTCTCTAATGATAACTGCATGGATCGGACTTTCTATAGTGACTAAAAGTTATACCAAAAGCGCAGTGAATGTTATCTTCAAGCACGCCTTCGATTAGATGGGAATTCCATAAGAGAAGTTAGAGCCAAGCTTCGAGCCCATCTTCAAGTACAATAACAAAGGATCCACTCTAGTGGGGAAGATTAAGCTTCTAGTGCAGATAGGGATCCTACCTTATTCAAAAACTTTCAAAACCTTGTTCATCATAATGGATTAGCCTTCCTGCTACAATGCCTTCTTTAGGAGACCATCCCTAGACGAAGTGGATGCGTTTGTGTCTCTAAAGTATCTGATGGTGAAATCTCTAACTAAGACTAGGTGAGGGACGATAAGAGGAGAGTAATTTAGCTCTTGAGAATTATATTTTACTGCACTCAAACAATGCGAAAACGATAGTACTTCTTGTTACGATTCAAAAAAGGTGGTTAATCAAAACTAAAACAAAAAATCCCTTGGATGATGGCCCTCCAAGCTATCCATTTAAGGCAAACGAAGAGACAAGAGAAATTGAAAAGGCCAAAAATATGTTAAAAAGATTTAACTTTTCCGAGAGGAAAAGAAAACAGAAAGAGGAAAACTTGATAGATGAGGAAATGGATAGAGAAGAAATTGTCAGTGAACTAGATTGCAGAAATGAGCAAGAAAGTATAAAGCTAACCGAAGACCAAGAAGAAGTAAGCTCGGATTCGCTTAATCTAACAAAACAAGAAAGATCAAAAAGTAGCTAAACGACAAACTCAAAGGGGGACTTATTCTATCTCTTCAATCAAGCAAGGATGTATTTGCCTAGACCCATTCAGATATGATCAAAATAGATCCAACAATTATGAGCCATGCCCTGAACATAGATCTAAATATCGCTCATATTCGACAAATGAAAAGGATGTTCGATAAAGTTCATGCTAAGTATTGAAAGAGGATGTCAAAAGACTACTTGAGAATGAATTTGCTAGAGAAGTTTTCTACCAAAAATGGTTTGCCAGTCCCACATTAATCAAAAAACCCAACGAAAAATGGAAAACCTGGGTCGACTATGCTGATTTGAATAAAGCATGCCCCAAGGATTCTTATCTCTTACCTCGAATAGATCAACTGGTTGACACAACAAGTGGACATAACCGTTGTCTTTTATGGATGCATGCTTAGGATATAATAAATTCTCCTTGTTTAAGCTGGAGGAAGAACATACAAGATTCATAACAAATAGGGGAATATACTGCTACAAAGTTATGACTTTCGTGCTGAAGAATGCAGGGGCTACATATCAAAGATTGGTAAATAAAACGTTTAAAGAAAAAATTGGCCGAAACATGGAAGTATATGTAGATGATATGCTAGTTAAATCTCAAGAAGAAATCAGTCAGTTGAAAGATCTTGAGGAAATGTTTGAAGTACTAAGAAAGATAAGATGCAATTTGAATCCACAAAAATGGCCCTTCGAGATACAATTTAGGAAATTTATGAGGTATATTGTCAATGCCAAAGGAATTAAGGCAAACTCTGACCAATTCAAGGCGATTAGGGACACGGCAAAAACAAAAGCAAGAAAAACGTGATGAGCTTAAACTGAAGAGTGGCAGCTTTAAATTGATTCATTTCTAAATCCACTGATAAGTGCATCCATTCTTTGACATAATTAAGAAAAAGAAGAACTTCAGATGAGGAGTGGATTGTCAAAAGGCCTTCAAGGAATTGAAAGATCATCTTGAGAAACCCCCGATCCTATCTAGCCCAATAGAGGAAGGGGATTTACATCTTTATATGGTGGTTTCCTAACATGTGGTAAGCATGGTTTAATAAGGAAAGAGAATGGAACTCAACATCAGGTATACTAAATTAGTATAGGCTCAAAGATGCAGAAATCAGATACCTGGTCAAAGAAAGGTAGCATACTGTTTAATGCTCACCACTCAAAATCTAAGGACCTATTTTCGAGCACATCCAATAAAATTCCTAACCAACTACCCGCTCAACAAGTTTTTGATAAACCTTAAACATCCGAAAGACTAGTAAAATGGGGAATTGTGCTTAGCCAATATGATATTGAGTTCCAACCCCAAGTGGCAATTAAAGGACAAGCTCTAGCCAAGTTCGTAAATAAATGCATGGGATTCATCAAAGAACAATCAGAAAAAGAAAAAGATCTGAAGCCTATGTGGTAATTATTTGTTAATAGAGCATCAAATGAATGAGGGTAGGTGCAGGATACGTAATCATTACCTCCAACGGACGCCAACTACATTATGCTATGAAGTTAGGTTTTCCCACACCCAATCATATGGTTGAATATGAATCAATGGTAGTAGGACTTATCCTAGCTCTTCGGTTGAAAATTCCAAGGATGGAAGTTTTTAACAATTCTTAGTTTATGGTTAATGAGATAAATCAGGCATATCAAACGAAAGACCTCAAATTAATCCTTTATTTCAAGAAGATACTAAAGTTGTTAGCTCAATTTGAAGACTTTTCCATACACCAAGTTCCTAGTGGGAAAAATTCTCAAGCCAATCCTTTAGGAAAACTAGCCAGCTAATGAGGAGCATTAGAAATTCGAATTGAGGTTTCCAACAAAACCCTAGCATAGAGGAAAAGCTGCAAAACCTGAAAAAGAGTTCATGGTATTGACTAGATCCCAAGCTCTTGAACAAATAAATAAAAAGATAAATCAAGGAATGGCAATAAAGAAAATCAAGAAAGAACCACTAATGTAGAGATTAATGGTCAATACGAAAGCAATACATCCATCACTAAGTACTTGATGGAAGGAAAATTACAAAAGACAAGAAAATGGCTAGAAAAATAAGGCGCCTGGCTCCAACTTCTACCATGATGAACCGGATCCTTTATAAAAAAGGGATATTCTCTCCCTTACCTAAGGTGTATTAGTCCAGAAAATGGCTTAAGACTATTAAGAGAAGCATGTGAGCGATTTTGTGGAGATAATGAAACTCAATTTGAAAGTTAAGAATCCACCAGAATCTGCGAAAAGAATGGGATAATCAAAAAAAAAATCTATAGCTTATCCTAATGCGAATGGAGCCCTTGAAGCCACCAACAAAACTGAAATCATTCTTAAGAAATGACTGGACAAAGCAAAAGGGAAATAGATAAAAGAACTATCGCTAGTACTCTAGGCATATAGAACTTTTACTATGACTGCAATGGGATATACCCCTTTTTCTTTAACATATGGATGTGAAGCAATACTTCCAATTGAAGTTGAGGTTCCATCTCATCGAAGGAATGCATATGCCTTTGATCCCAATCAAGAGTTGAGGAAAAAATCGTTAGATTTAATAAACAAGTTAAGGTATGAAGCGGCCATACAAACGACCGAATATCAACAAAGGATATCAAGGTATTATAACTCTAAAGTTAAAGGAAGATCATTTCAGAAAGGAGATTTAGTACCCCGAAAAGTCATGATAAATACCAAAAATCCGTCAGAGAGACCACTTGGGCCAAATTGGGAAGGACCTCTTATTATTCATGAAGTAATTCCACTAGGGACTTATCGATTATGCCGATCTAATGGAAATATAATAGCAAGAACTTGGAATGCCGAACATTTAAGGCCTTACTTCTCTATAATGGATGGATAAAGAAGATTGTGACAAGCATATCTACGGAATGAATAATCAAATGAAAGAATAGAACTAAAAGGAAAAGCATAAATCACTACCTAAGATGGTAGTAAGGGGTGAAAGAAAGCCTTTGATCCTACCACAAGGGCCTGGTCAAAGCACTTCCTAGAGGGGGGTCGGAGTAAGCTTTTGGTCCTGCTTAAGATGGCCTAGCCAAAGTACTACAAGCCTTCGATCATGTCTACGTGGCTTGGCTGCTTCTAGAGGGAGGATGGAGTAAGCCTTTGGTCACACCTAAGGTAGCTTGGCCAACGCACCGAATCAGCCTTTGGTTCCACCTATAAGTCTGACTGGAGAGTCTCCTAGAGGGAGGACGAGCAAGTTTTTGGTTTTGCCTAAGATGACTGGCCCAATGCATCGACCAACCTAAATCATTACTTATAAGGTAATAAAGGGCTCAAGCTTAAATCACTACTCAAAGAGTAGTAAGGGGCAACGAGAATTGAAGCCTAGGTCATCATCCAAATAGTGATAAGGGGCAAGAGAATTAAAGCCTAAATCATCACCCCAAGAATGATAAGGGGCAAAGAGAATTAAAGCTTAAATCACCACCTAACGAGTGGTAAGGAGCAAAAGAAACTAATCAAGCAAGTTCAAATCTACCTTATAGAAGGGTCAAAGAAATCTTTTGGAAGAAGAACAGCCAAACATATTCAATTTCGCATCAAGGCAAAGTTAAAGTAACCTTCAAAGAAAATAAAAAACAATATATTACTATATGAGTTTTTTGTCTTCTATATAGATATTAGTACCAGATGAGTTCCTGATGTTTTATTCAAATATTACTGCCAAATTAGTTTCTAGTCTTCTATTATGATATTATTACTAGATGAGTACCTAGTCTTCTTTTCAGATATTACTGCCAGATTGATTCTTCTGGTCTTTAATTTAAGAAATTATCATTACCAAATGATTCTTCTGCTCAGAAATTATGATATTATTTCCAGAAGGATTTCTGATCTTCTATTTATAAAGTTATGATATTACTACCATATGGGTCTTTGGTCTTTATTCATATAAAATTATGGCATTACTGCCTCATGGATTTTTGGTCTTGTATTCAAGCAATATTATTACCAAAAAAAATTATGGTCTTCTTGCCAAGAGAATTTATAGGCTTCTTGCCAAATGGATTTCTAAATTTCTTATTAATTTAGTATAAAGAAGAAGACAAACTAATTCATGCCTTTATCAAATCTAGGAAGAATAATGAAAAATCATCATCATTTGCTTTATGTTTTTCAAGAAAATATGATGGACGAAAAATCTTGCAAGAAAGTTAGAAAGGTGAGAAATTTCTTTTTTTTTGTTTTAGACTAAAGTGTAAAAAGCTTCTTTTATACAAGAAGGGGAGCAAATGTTATCCATATATTTCCTAAGAGGAATAAACATGGAAGCAAGGGAAGATAATATTACTTTAACTAGAGGATGTCATGACACAAAGAATGTTGAATCAAAGACAAGAAGGGATATCGAACTTCAAATAAATCCAAAAAAATGACAGACTTCTATATAAAGATGCCGAATTTCTAAGAGTATCGAATTCCACACAATTGACCAAATCAAAAAAAATATCATACATAAATATGGCAAGGAGACTATCAAACCTCAATAGCGAGAAAGGTACCACACTAAGGTTTTGGACCTATAGAGATGTCGAATGATAATAACCTTCGAAGTTATCGAATGTATAAGGAAGCAGATGATAATAATTTTTTCTGGCCCTCTGAAACATCGGGCATGTAAACATACAATAATAACAAAGAATGATGAAACTAGGGGGGATGTCGAACTATAACAAAGGAGTACTATATCACCCTTCCATAAATAGAGAATGATGTCGAATATATAATGAAAGTAAGTGTCTAATCTTTGAAGAATAGCAAGCTTCGACAACAAGAACGTTGGGAAGAACTATTGCTGAAAATTAACAACGGGCAAGAAGATATCGGACTTATAAAAGCAGATGGAAAATGATATCGAATGACGCCATTGAAGAAACATCGAGTTCCTAGTAATAAGGAGATACCGGATCTCAAGCAATTAAAGTAACATCAAGTCTCTATAACTTAATGTTGTAGAGCATGAAATAATGGAAGGATTTTGAACTTCAAAGAAGTATGGTTGATATCAAATAACCGTGATACGACAAATGTTGTGTTTCATTAACAATGAATACTAATGATTATAGAGAATTTCAAACTTCATGAAATGTGGTATGTCTCTACGTATCAAAAATGAATAGAAGGTTTCCATAAAACATCGGTGGTTGGAGAGGTGTAGTACATCATCAATTTTCAAAGCGATGTCGCAGATCATCCGTATAAAGAAGGTTGTCACACATCATCAGCATAATAAAGGATGCTTGTTATCCATAAAGTTTCAATACCAAAGGAAATGCTATAAGTGGCACCATCACAAAGAAACCAATGCAGCTAGGATCGATGCCAAAAGCCTACAGTGCCCCACCTCATCAATAAAAGGCCATATACACCCATACCATACATAGAGCAAGATAATGAATGGAAAATCTCTTATATTGTCAAGTAACATGGTGATTTGTTAGTACAATTTGGGCTACATCTCATGCAACATCACTACTCAGCCATGCCGCATATCATAGAATATTGTCTCCCATCCATACCTTTACTCCTTTATGTTACCTTCCTTCAATGTCATGTCTCATGCAATTACACTTCCTCTCAATATCAAGCCTGGTAATACCACACCTCTTTCGTGTTGTATGCTATCTATTCCACATTTTATCAATAAGGAGAATGGGGACACCGCATTTAGTCGATGCAGGATGTATTTCATATCGCCCATCATCGAAGTCGCATGATTTATGAATGCCATACATTCTCAATTTTGCCTCTATTCAGCGTTGTTACTCATCAAAGCTACCACTCAAGCAATTCCACATATCAACAATGCTAGGATTGATGTTGCACTTGATCAATATCAACTCCTATCAGTGTCACATCTTATCAATATCAAGAATCAGAATTGCTGCTAAGTAATGTCGCTTATCATCAATATTGTCTCACTTTAATGTTGCATTATATCGATATCGCACTTCAAAAATATCACCGCTGACCTTCGATATGACGTTGATAATGCCTATCATCAATGTCCATACAAAAGTTATCAAAAAGTATATGATACCGAACAATGCCACCATATATAAACATTTCTTGATACTGGTGACATCTCCTATTGTTGAAGCATTCCGAAGATCATTGAAAGTAAAGCATGGAACCTGGCGCCATTAACGACATCAACGACTATGCATGTCGGAGATTAGACGTTGAAAGCGGCATTGAGCAGTTGTGTCAAACCCTTTTAGCCTTATTAATACAACCTAGGGGTGAGGATAATGGGGGAACATTTTTCTTTTCTCAACTCTTAAAATTAAACCCTTGTAACTCTAAATTGAATTGAGGACAATTGTATTTTTATTTTAATCATGCTCGATGTATATGAACAAGGAGTTGGACATACATATCACCTTGATTGTGCACTTTGAACATTATTGGACATGAACATGCATATCATAAAGCTCTTTAGACCCAAAGCAACTGAGATTCTATTTTATTTGGATTCACATGAGTTTAAATCTACGCTAGTGTTTATATGCATATATCCTATCTTGCCTATTACATATGGACATTGGACTATGAACATAAGCTTTATTTAGTTAGTTCATTAACAAGCTTAATAGGCTTTTTTTTTTGCATATTTACCACTTATCTTCTTCCTCCTTTAGATATATGACATGGGCTTTAGAGTGCCCTATTCCTAAGGACCGTTTAGATTCTCGAATATTTTATTCCAAGTGATAATAAGGGCATTTGAAAGTTTTGTTCCAAATAACCTTAAGAGATCTCGCATATCATATTCTAGGATGGCATACGAAACCATTGAAAGTTCAACATCTAAAACCCATAGGCATTAAGCCCATCTTCTAATAATATCATATTGTACTTGGCCTCGAATGTTAGATTAGTTTTTGATTCGATCGATACCGACCACGCCATCCTTATTCGTGTTATCATATATACTTGAATCAAAATTCATTTATTATTCATGACATCATAGGTGTTATTCCAATTTTTGATTTAACATTTTAGCACTAGAAGGAGTGCCTTAACCTCTGATCTTATTTAACTCTCCTCTCAAACTAACTGAATGAATTTTTGTTTGAGGAAAATAGTGAAATCAAGGTGGACCAATGTTTCAAACGAAGAAGTTGCACAACGAGAAATATTGGAAGAAAATGTTATTCCCACTTTCAACATGGACATTGTAGAAGTCGAACCACCATCAAAGCTGACACAATTAGTCAACAGCGAAGCTAAGATTAAAAATCTAGAATAATAGGTGTCAATGATGAAAGAACTTTTGGAAGGAATCCTTGCTCAAAGGTCTTCCAAAACCACCAAGCTCATGAAAGGAGATGAGGTAGAGTCTCCAAGAAGAGGCTAATATTTCCCTTTGCTAAGAATAAAAGCAGAGCAAGCTCATTAAGATACCACAAAAGAAAAATAATCACCAGCAAATTATCGAGTTTCTCCACGGTCTTTAGTGGATAACAAAGTTAAGGCAGATTACCAAGGGAGTTTGGAGGAGAAGTCCAAGGAGCAATCAGGAAGTTCAACCTTTAAGGAATACAAACCTAATAGAAGCGATTATCACATTGATGAAGCATATCTAAGCAACATGGTCGAGAAAATGGCAAAGGATATGCTTAATCTAAAAAGAAAAGGAACTCTCAATGATAGGGTCAACGATAATCTCCAAGAAGCTCCCTTCACAGAAGAGATCGTGTCCACCAGGATCTAGTCCTACGTCGAAATTCTATCTTTGAGATACAATGGAACCACTGACCCATATGATCATTTGATGGCTTTTAAAAGTCAAATGGATCTATACAATGCTTCTGAGGATGTGCATTGTAGGCTTTTCCCTACTATTTCCAAGGTGCAGTAGCCAAGTGGTATAGGCAATACCATGAGAAAACTATTTATTCCTAGAAGAAATTCTCTTATGAATTCTCAATGCAGTTTTTGTATTTATAAAGACCTTACCATCGACTACACTATATTGGCTAATATCAAGAAAAGACCAAGGGATTTATTGGACAATTATCTGAGGAGATTCAATACAGTGGCACTAAAGGCAAAACGGATGACTGATAGGGACAAGTTGTTAGCAGTACACTCAGGATTGATTGCGCAAATCTATTCTAAAAGGAGCACTATATACATGGATGTAGAGATTTGCAAGACTTTCACTACCAGGCTGACAAATCCATTCGTATGTTTCATGCTAAAAGAAATCTCAAGTTAAAAGGGATTTCAAAAAAACAGGCAGTAACCATAACCATAAGAAACTGAGATGGAAGGAAGTCCTTGACACCAATCATATTGTAGCGAATAATCCGTTATCTTACATATACGCTATAGCAAAGGAAAATGATGATTTTCTAGTCTCATACAAAGCTAAGACTAATCCTAAACCAAGAAGAGGGGAAGACTATTGTGCTTATCATAAGTCGAATGGGCATAAAATTGATGAATGTCGTGTTTTGGCGAGCATAATTCAACATATGATTTGCTCTGGATGCTTAAGGGTTTTGTTAAGGATAACCAAAAATGGCTCATTCTGAAGATCCAGACTCCAAATCAATGCTTCCAACTTAGTGGAAAGTGATGATCAACCGAATTTCATATCGCCCCTCAATAGAATCAATGTGATCCATGGAGGACCGCATCTTACTGGAAGTAGTTAAGGAATTAGGGACTGCTATGTTCGAGAAGCGAAAGATGGGATTTTATCTATTCACATAAAACCACCGCTCAAGAATCCCAAGTTTCGAATTCAGATGCACAGCCTAACCATCACTCCAAAAAAGCTAAGAGGAGGAGTTCGTCATCCGCATAATGATCCACTCATGATTACTACTCAAATTGTTTTAACCATGGTTTCCAAAATTTTGATAGTTACGGGAAGTGCAGTCAACATGGTCTTTAAACATGCTTTTGATCAAATGGAAATTCCAAAGGAGAAACTAGAGCTGAGCTTTAAACCCATTTTCAGGTTCAACAACAAAGGATCAACTTCTATTAGGCAAATAAGGGTTTTGATGCAGATGGGAATTCCACCCAACTCCAGGACATTCGAGACTTTCTTTGTCATCATGGATCAACCATCTTATTATAGTGCTTTATTTAGAAGGATAGTCTTGGATGAAGTTAACGCTTTTGTTTCGCAAAATACTTAATGGTGAAGTTCTTAACCAAAAATGGTTGCAAAATAATAAGGGAGAACAATTAAGCTCTCGTGAAGTGTATTTTGCCACTCTTGAGCAATATAAACGGGACAATATTTCTTGCTATGACTCAAGAAAAACTGAGTTAACTAAAAATAATTTTAGTAAGCCTTTGCATGAGGCTTTTTCAAACCAATTATCCAAAGCAAAGATGAAACCTATTGAGAGAACTAAGCAAGTATTGAGAAATTTTGATATCTCTAGGATGAAAAGGAAGAGGAAGGAAACAAACCTGGTAGAGGATGAAATAGAAAGTGATGAAATAGTAACTGATTTTGATCGTAGAGGCGAGCAAGAATGAATGAAACTCACAAAGGACCTCGACGAAATATGTTTAGATCCAATTGATGCAGTAGGGACAGTTAAATTGGAAAGGAGGTTGAGAGAAAAATAGAAGTAGAACTAATTCAGTTCCTTCAGGCTAGCAAAGATGTATTTGCATGGACCCATTAAGATATGGTTGGGATAGATCCAACCGTCATGTGTCACGCTCTGAATATAAATTCAAATATAACACCTGTTCGGCGGAAAATAAGGTAATTTGATAATGTATTGTCCAATGCATTAAAGAGAAAGTTATAAAATTGCTTGAGAAGGGGTTCATCAAAGAGGTACTTTATTTGAAGTGGTTGGCCAATCCAGTGCTGATCAAGAAATCTAATGGCAAGTGGAGAATACGTGTTGACTATACCGATCTAAACAAGGCATGCCCAAAATACTACTACCCCTTCGAAGAATAGATTAGTTGGGTAATGCAACCAGTGGTACAAACTTTTGTCTTTCATGGGTTCCTATTCCGACTACAATCAGATTCCCATGTTCAAGCCAAACAAGTAGAATGCTAGTTTTATAATGGATTAGGGAACACATTACTATAAGGTATGCTCTTTGGGTTAAAGAATGCTGGTGCTACATACCAGAGATTGGTAAATAGAATGTTCAAAGAGAAAATTGACTGAAATATGGAAGTATATGTGGATGATATGTTAGTCAATTCTCATGGAGGGAGCAACCATTTAAAAGGCCTTGAGGAGATGTTCAGGGTATTGCGAAAATATCAAATGAAACTTAACCCAAAAAAGTGTTCTTTTGGAATTCAGTCAGGGAAGTTCTAGGAATGCGTTGTTAGTGCCTAGGGAATTGAAGCTAACCCCGACTAGATTCAGGCTATTAAGGACATGGTGGAGTCCAAAACGAGTAAAGACATAATGAGTCTAAATGAAGAGTGGAGCACCGAATAAGATCATTTCCAAGGCCACCAAAAAATGCATTCCATTCTTCAATGTGATTAGGAAAAGAAGAATTTCGAATAAGGAAAAGACTAGTCCCATAGAAGGGAAAACCTTTATCTTTACAGGATAGTTTCTGAACATGCATTTAGTTCTATGTTGATAAAAGAAGAGAAACGGATTCACGTTCTGATGTACCATGTAAGCAGAAGGCTAAAAGAAGCAAAGACTAGATATCCCGTCATAGAGAAGCTAGCATACTACTTAATGCTCACAGCACGAAAATTAAGAGCTTATTTTCAAGCACATCCAATCAAGATTTTAACCAATTGTCCGCTTAAGCAAGTTTTCTCCATACCAGTAGCCTCAAGAAGATTGGTAATAGTGCTTAGTCAATACGACATTGAATTTCTACCTCGAGCAGTAATCAAAGGTAAGGCTTTAGCAGATTTTGTTTAGGAGTGTACGTGCTTCATCAAAGAGTAGTAAGAAAAGGAAAAAGGTTTAAAACCCAAATGGTAGCCATTCACAGGTAGATCTTCAAATGAACAAGGTGCTGGAGCAGGATATGTCATTATCACCCTCGATGCACGTCACTCATATTATGAAATGAAATTGGGACTTCCAGCCACAAATAATATGGTAGAATACGAATCAATGGTGGAAGGACTCACTTTGGCCCTCCAATTGAAAATTCCCAAAACTAAAATCTTCGGGAATTTCTAATGGTAAATCAGTTGAAATAAATATACTAGACAAAGGATGCCAAGTGAGTCTTATATGTAAATAAGGTATTAAAAATGTTGAACCAATTTGAGGATTTCTCAATACACCAAGTACCAAGAGAAAAAACTCCCAAGCTGATTCTTTAGCCAAACAAGCCAGTTTGCCACAAGGGCCAAAAACCCGGATTGTTCCAATAGGCTATCAGCAAAGTCCTAATATAGAAGAAAAGCTCTCGAATCATGGATAGAATTGATGGTACAGATTAGATCTCAAGCTCTAGCATATAGAAAGGAGGAAAGAGAAGATAAAGATGAGATCCCACAAGAGAGATTCTCCCATTTAGAGACAATTGATCACTATAAGAATAATTGGATGACCCCCATTGTTGAATACCTTGTAAATAGGACACTATTGACCAAAAAAGGAAGCAAGAAGGATTAAGCATCAGGTTTTGACTTTTCTTGTAATGGATGGAGTACTTTTTAAGAGGGATACTCCCTTCCCTACTTAAGATGTGTCGATCCAGAAAGTGGAATAAACAATTGAAAGAAGCCCATGAAGGATTTCACGAGTAATATTCTAATGGGATAAAATTAGCTAAAAAAGTCATGAGACAAGGCTTTTACTGGCCTTAAATGACTAATCACGCCGTTGGCTATGTGAGAAGATGCAACAAGTGCAAAAAGTTCTCTATAATCCCACATTTTCCGCCAAGTGAATTACTTCAATCTCAAGCCCAAGGCTTTTCGACATATGGGGAATCAACCCAATAGGACCACTGCCTATATCTAGAGGAGGAGCCAAATATGTTGTAGTGGCCATTGATTATTTCACTAAGGGGTAGAAGTAGAACCCTTACCAAATATCACATCTGGAAAAGTACTCAAGTTTGTAATTAAGAATATCATCATTAGACTCAAAATCCACAAAAGATAATATCTAATAACTAAACTCAATTTAAAAGTGAAGAATTCGTTCAATTCTTCAATAGAAATGGAATCATTAAAAGCTTTTCATCTGTAGCTCAGTTTAAAGCTAATGGAGTCGTTGAGGCACCAGTAAAACTATTAACATCATTCTTAAGAAAGGATTAGACAAAGCAAAAGGAAACTGGGTAGAAGAGCTACCATTGGTATTATGAGCCCACAGAAATTCAACTAAAACAGCAATAGGACATACTCTGTATTCATTAAAATATGGGTGTTAAGAATTGCTCCCACTTGAGGTGAAAGTGCCCTCCCATTAAAGAATTGCGTATGCGTTAAATCCAAATCAAGAATTGGGGAAAGAATCCTCAGATCCAATTAATGAGTTAAGAGATGAGGCAGCTATATGGATAGCCGAATACCAAAAAAGGATATCTAAGTATTAAAACTCGAAAGTAAAAGCAAGATCATTCCAAAAAGGAGATTTGCTGCTCTAAAAATT
The DNA here is from genome assembly GCA_030765085.1 of Allium cepa. Taxonomy (NCBI): domain Eukaryota; kingdom Viridiplantae; phylum Streptophyta; class Magnoliopsida; order Asparagales; family Amaryllidaceae; genus Allium; species Allium cepa. The sequence continues at coordinate 1,054,289,678 of CM060941.1, forward strand.
TATGGCAAATACTAAAAACCCGACAGATGGACTACTGGGACAAATTAAGAAGGATCTCTAATCATACATAAAGTAATCCCAACTAGGACCTATAGATTATGTCGACCTGATGGCAACATGGTAGTAAAAACATGGAATGTTGAACATTTGCGACCTTACTTACCGACAATGGATGAATAAAGAAGTTGAGATAAGAATGTCTATTGGGTCAAGAGAAAGCCTCTCCTTAAACAAACTGAAAAAGCTTTAGTGCCATCATCAAAGGCCTCACTAAACACCTCTTAGAGGGAGGTTGGATAAGTCTAAGATTTTGCTTGATATAGCTAACCAAACGCACTGGACTAAGCCTTAAGTATTTTCATTAAAGGCTTCACTGAAGCATCTCCTTAAGGGAGATCGAGTAGGTCTATAGTTCTGCCTAATCTAGCTAATCAAATGCGCTGGACTAAGCCTTTAGTATCGCCGTCAAAGGCCTCACTGAAGTGTCTCCTAAAGGTAGTTTGGGTAAATCTACGGTTCTGTTTGACATAGCTTACCAAACGCACCTTACTAAGCGTTCAATGCCATCATCAAAGGCTTCACTGAAGCATCTCCTAGAGTGAAAGCAGATAAGTCTACGATTCTTCTTGATATAGCTATGCATTGGACTAAGCCGTTAGCGCCATCATCAACGGGTGCCTCTTAGAGGGAGGTTGGGTAGGTTTACGGTTCTACTTGATGAAGCTAACCAAACATATCTGATAAGAAGACCTAATCATCAACTAAGATAGTGATAAGGGGTTCGATCCAAGTTGAGATCATCGTCTAAGATGATGTCATTCAAATTCAAAAGTGAATCTAACTCTATCTTAAAGAATAGATCAAAAATAATCTTCTAGAGGAAGATCTGTCAATTGCAAGCCATCTATGCTTTGAAACAAAATCAATCTATTTTCGTGGGGAAGATCTACCAAATATGAGCTAATTAGCAATCCAAAGCATAAACAATCTTCTAAAGGAGGATCCGACGAATTTGAACCGTTTATGTTCCAAAGCAAAAGAAATAAAAAAGAAATTTTTAGTTACTAGATGGATTTCTAGTCTTCTGTTATTACTAGATGGATTTCTGGTCTCCTATTATCATCAGATGGATCTCTGGTCTCCAAGTTCTGGTCTTCAATTACTACCAGATGGGTTTCTAGTCTTCTTTTATTACTAGATGGATCTCCAGTCTTACATTATTATCAGATGGATTTTTGTTCTTCTATTATAATCAAATGGATTTCTAGTCTCCTATTCTCGATCTTCTATTACTACAGATGAGTTTCTGGTTTTCTGCTACTGCCAGATGGATTTCTAGTCTTCTATTATAACCAGATGTATTTATGATCTTCTGTTATTAGCAGATAGATTTCTTGTCCTCTATTTCTAGTCTTCTACTGCTACCAGATGGATTCCTGATCTTCTGTTATTATCAAATGGATTTATGGTCTTCTATTACTGCCAGATGGATTTTTGGTCTTCTATTATCACCAAATGGATTTCCGGTCTTTTTATTATTATATAATGGCTTTTTAAGCTTCCTACTCAGGAAATTATTATAGCCAGAAGGATTTCTAATCTTTTATTTGTAATACTGTCAAAGAAAATTTCTAATGCTCCCTTTTATGATATTAATCAATAATCTTCTGAGCTTCCTTTCAAAAGTATATTTAATTGTTGATCTCTTAAAGGAAATCTTGATTTATAAACATAATATAGGCAATATATACACCTTTTTTTGTTCGACCAAATCCAAAAAGTGATTAGTCAAAATGGAAAATGAATTTAAAATCAATAACATTGCTAGATGGATCTCAGTTATATGGACATCTGATTCACAACCAAGACACAACTTGATGCTATGGAAAGTGATAAACCAAGCTTTGCTAACTAGGAATGTTCTGAACAAATATGGTATGGGTTGCTCTCTGAAGTGTTTGTTTTGTGACCTATTTGAAGAGTCTGCTCATCACATATATTTTGACTGCGCTGCTCTTCTATTTATCATTAATAGAATTGGAAATAAAACTGGACACTGCTTGCTACCTGCTAGCACAACTGATGTGTGGGAAGTTTTTTTAACTCTGCCAAGAAGAAAGATGATAAGGGTAGGATTCTTGCTGTATGCTTGAAGATATATATGAAAGTTATCTGGAGGGAAAGAAATGATATCTTTTTTGAAAATCAGAGAAAAAATGGGGATGCTCTTTGGCATGAGGTGAAGAATGCTATTCTTTGCCAATTGAAGTACAGCCAATCTGGTTTCTCACCTGATCTGATACAACCCTGGGAATGAGCTCTGTTTCATTTCCTTTTTTTTATTCTTGTTTCTGGTTTGTTTTGTTGCTTCTCTTCCTTGTAATCTCTTTGTTTCTTGTGAAACCTTTATTGTTTCTGCAATAAAACTGGTAGGGGCCCAGTTAACCCCGCTGGCTTTGCCAAAAAAAGTTATCGTTTAATTTATGTTTTGCAGGGAAAAGATAAGGAAACCTCACATGGAATCGAGAAAGAAAGGAAATTTATTGGTTTTACACTAAAGTGTAAAAAGCTTCTTTTATACAAGGAGGAATGTTATCCATAAAGTTCCAATGCTAAAGGAAATTCTATAAGTGGCGATGTCACAAAGAAACCAATGCCGATGGGATCGATGCTGAAAGCCTATAGTGCCGCATCTCATCAATAAAAGGCCATATGCAATGCCATAGACCGTTCATAGAGTTGGATAATGAATGGAATCTCTTATATCATAAAGTAATAGTGTAATTTGTTATAATATGGGCCACATCTCGTGCAACATCACTACTCAACCATACCGCATATCATACAATGTCATCTCCCATCCATACTGCCACTCCTTCATGCTGCCATCCTTCAATGTCGTGTCTCATGTAATGACGCTTTCTTCCAATATCAAGCCTCAAGTGATACCATACTTGTTATTGTATTGTATTCTATATATGCTGCATTTCATCAATAAGGAGAAGGAGGATGTTGCATAGATTTCATATCGCCATCATCGAAGTCATATAATTTATGAATGCCATACTTTCTCAATGTCGCCTCTATTCAACGTCATTACTCATCAGTGCTGCCACTAAAGCAATACCATATATCAATAAGGCTGGGGTTGATGCTGCGCTTAATCAATATCGACTCCGATCAGTGTCACCTCTTAAAATATCAAGAATCAGTGTATCTGCTAAGTAATGTCTCTTATCATCAATACTGTCTCACTTCAACGTTGCATTATATCGATATCGCACTCTAGAAATATCACCACAGACCTACGATATTACGTTGATAATGACTATGTCAATGTCTATACAAAAGCTATCAAAATGTATATGATACTAAACAATGCCACACTATACCAACATTGCTTCATATTGGTTCCATCTCCTATTGTTGAAGCATTTTGAATATCATCAAAAGTAAAGCATGGAACCTAGGGCCACTAACGATGTCATAGACTATGCATGCCGAAGATTGTAGGAAATGCAGATTACGGATCTTAAAGCAGAATTAACATTAGAGGGGGTGAAAAGTGTTTAATTAATTTTATGAATCTTTTTTATATCTTTTAAAATTAAATCCAAAAGATGCAATTCACAAACACAGAAATAATCGCAGAATCGGACACAGATGCAAATAGTAAATAAAAGCAGTAAACGAAAGAATACACCGGAATTTTATACTGATTCGGAGTTACCCTACATCCAGTCCTACACAATTTCTTATGCAGATTTCTTTTGAAACATAATGTCGATATTACGACCTCAATTTCAAGGCCACGAGATACACCCACCTGTCTCTAAGTCCAGGTAAAACACTCTTGATTTAATCAGGCTACAAGATCACCTAATTGATTTACGGGATACAATCATACCCAACTGATTTACGGGACACAATCACACTATTTCCAATCACACTTTGATAGAGAGACTCAGTACACTTCTTTGATTACAAATGTTCATATAACTCTGAATAGCTCAGAGATCTTTGAGAGAGAGTGGCAAAGAATCAAACTAGAGATGATCGAGTTTGATCCACTTAGAATTTCGGTAGAGTTTGTTTAAGCACTTGAAATATAAGAGAATATTTGAATGGAGAATAAGGAGTGAAGAAATGAAGAAAAACTAACTTAAAATTCATTGAAAACAATTGATATTTATAGGAGAACAATGGTCATGTCCATTCGTGAAAGGTTATGACGAATAAACACTTCTTTTGAAAATTTGAATTTTAAACTCTACGGGGACCATGTCGACATGGGGGGATGAGAGATGTCGACATGCCTATGTTAATTTTGAAAATAGATTTTTCTTTGAAATGATTTCTATTCTAAAACTTGTCGAAATAATTTTTAAACTTTGTAAACCATTTTGAATATAGTTTAAACTTATAAAAGAGTTTTAGAAAGTAATCTTAAAATATATAATATATAATATAAAAGTAGTATTAAAAACCGAATATAGATTTCTTTAAAGCTAAAATATTAAAATCAAGAGATAGTTTAAAAATCAAGAGATGATTTTGAAATTAATTAGTTTTTGAATTAAGGCTAAAATATTTAAATTGATAGAGATGACTTTAAAAAGATAGTTTTGAATAAATAAATCATTTTTAACATTTCATGGATTCCATTCCACTAGAGAAGGTCATGGGTTTCATCCCATAAAAGAGGTCATGGTTCAATCCTACTATTAAAGCGAGAAGGTGAATTCCATTCCATAATTAAAATAGAGTAAAGATTTTAGTGCTATTATGAAGTTTTAACATAAATCTAAACTCTATGACTTTTTTTGAAATCTTGAGCTCTTAAACTCTTGATACTCATGAGTCTCCAATCTTAATTTCTTTAATCTTTAATTCATTAGTCTTCAATATCTATAATCTTGAATTCGTCAGTCTTGAATCTCTATGTTGTACAGTCTTCATTCTCAATACCTTCATATATACATATATCCTGCATATACATATATATCTATACAAGAATATTAGTATTCATATTTTATAACAAGTCATAAGGTTGTTGTCATCAAAACGATCATCTCAGGAACTAACAATCTCCCCCTTTTTAATCATGACAACCTATGTTTATAAAATATACTCCACCAAACTCTGATTCTACTCTGACCCCCCCTTATTCCAATAGCTCCTCCTTAATCTACTAACTCCCTCTTAATCTAAGCATAACTAATAGCCTAACTATCTTATTTTATAATTCTCCCCCTTTGTCATCAATTAAAAACTAAGTCTAAACTACATAACTCCCCCTTAAACTAATACTATGAAACTAAATGCTAATAACGAAGTATAATAAGCAAAACATAACACTAGTTTTATTATATATGATGTCACATTACACATATATATGAAACATAGACACAATATATACAAGTACACAAAATATAAAAAAACATTAATATAATAACAATGTAACAAGTGTCCTTCACAATTGGTGACTTGTGAATTGAATAATTAGGGTAATGGAGAAAAAAGCTTCCACGTTGTTCAACCAAATTTCCGTTTTTGTTAAAATATACTTCTCCAACGCAAATAACTTTATCGTCTTCGTCCATTTGCGCTTCTTCCTCCTCTTCTTCTTCATCGTCCTCTATTGGAGTATGAATAGTATGTTAGAGGAATCATCTTTAATCACAATAGGGTCTGCATGATTATCCATTAGAAATTTTTGCAAATTTCTAAGAATCTTGCCTTGTTTCTCTTGTTCCTTTGCCATCCTTATTTGCATGACTTGTAATTCAGTCAGCATTTGTAGGGAATCCTTCAAAGTTTCCTCAATCTTCATTTCTCGAGCCAATGTAGTACGTTGAAATGGACTAAAATTAAGAGAAGGGAAGGAAAAGGTTGAATTTTTTTTGATTTAGAAGAGGAGGCCATTATTTTATATTTTAGAAGTTTATTACAGAGAAAATGAGGAGAAAAGATAGAAGAATTCAAAATATTGTGGTTTATATAACCACCAAACTGATTTTAGAGGGAAAATCAAAATTCAAATTTTACCGTTGTATGTCGACATGGGGGTAGGGGAATGTCAACATCCTTATGAAAATTTTGACAATTTTTGTTTTTCTATATTTATTTAAATATATACGGTACTATATCTATATTTTATATCTCAGTTGTAGAATAAATACCTAGTTCTCTTCTTAATTTAATAAAGCTTGATTGATTCAAGGGTTTGGTCAGAATATCAGCTATTTGATTCTCAATGTTGATAAATTCAAGAGAAATAATCTCTTTACTTATATTATCTTTGAGAAAATGATGTCTGATATCAATATGTTTTGTTCTGGTATGATGAGTAAGATTTTTCGATAAATTTATTGCAGTTATATTGTCATAATAAATTGGTGATTTTGAAATATTTAATCCAAAATTCTTTAGGGTCTGTTGCATATAGATAACTTGAGAACAAACCATACAACAAAGATATATTCTACTTCAATTATTGAAAGTGAGATAGAATTTTGCTTTTTACTAAACCAAGAAACTGGAGAATGTCCTAAAAAGTGACAAGTTCCACTTATACTTTTCGGTCTGATTTACAACAAGCATAGTTAGCATCACAATATGAGATTGTATCAAATGAACCATTTTTAAGGTAAAATAGGCCACGGTCTAAAATATGTTTAACATATCTTAGGATACGTTTAACAACTTTTAAATGGGTCTCTTTGGGTTTAGATTGGTATCTTGCACAGAGGGAGACACTACGCATGACATCAGGCCTACTCGCAGTTATATAGAGTAGTAATCCAATCATTCCCCTGTGTAGTTTTTGATTAACATAATTTGGCATATCTTCTTTATTTAAGGCTTCATTGGTTGCCATAGGAGTGGGTTTTCCACTCGTAGTGGCCATACCAAACTTACTAACTAGGTCCCTAACATACTTTTCTTGACTATTGAAACTACCACTATCTAATTCTTTTATTTGCAATCCTAAAAAGAAAGTAAGTTCACCCATATAACTCATCTCAAACTCTTCTGTCATTATTTCAGGAAACTCTTTGTTCATTTCATTGTTTGTTGATCAAAAGATTATATCATCTACATGAATCTGTACTAATTTGACATCATTTTTGTTTCTTTTAATACAAAGAGTATTATCTACTTTACAAATTTCAAATTTTGATTGTAATAGGTAAGATCTTAGTCTATCATACAAGGGTCTAGGAGCTTGCTTCAAACAAAATAAAGCTTTCATTTATTTGTAAATATGAATTGGGAACTTTTCTTCTTCAAAAAGTGAGGGTTGTCCAATATAACAAAAACCATTTAAAAAAGCACTTTTGACATCCATTTGAAATAATTTGAAATTGTTATGGTTTGCGAAAGCAGGTAGAATTCTAATGGCTTCTAATCTTGCTACGAGTGTGAAGGTTTCAGCAAAGTCTATTCCTTCTTGACAATAACTTGCGCGACTAACCGAACTTTATTTCTAACGATCTCATCTTGTTCTTTCATTTTATTTTTATAAACCCATTCAGTTCCTACTATAGTTTTGTCCTCAGGTCCAGAAAAAAAATTCATACATTATTTCTGGTGAATTGATTCAGTTCTTCTTCCATAGCAAGATCCATGAATCATTAGATGATGCTTCCTTTGGATTTTTGGGTTCAATGGTTGATATAGAAGCTACATTACTCATCTTGTTTAGTTGTTTTCTAGTTCAAACAACAAATCCAGTATTTCCTCGTATATTTTCTGTAGGATGATCTTTTAAAAACCTGATCCTTTTATTAGGATGAATAGTTTCACAATTTGTTTCATTTGATTCATTATTTAGAGTTACAAAATCATCTTCATCATTTATTTGAACAAAATCTTTGAAATTTTCATTAAAAGGTACATGCATTGTTTCTGTAATGGTGTTAGTTTTCAAATTAAAAACTCTGGCTCTACTTCTATTAGAATATCCAATAAAGATTCCTTTGTCGGATGTAGGATAAAATTTATCCAATTTTTCCATTGTATTTAGAATAAAGCATTTACTTCCAAAAACTTTAAATAAGATATCTTTGGTTTCTTATTGAAAAGAAGTGCATATGATGTTTTATTGGTTAGAGGTCTAATTAAAATCCTATTCAAAATGTAACAAGCTATAGAAACTGCTTCATCCCAAAAATTTCTTGGTAATTTACTATCTGAAAGCATAGTTCTTGCACACTCTTGAACCGCCCTATTTTTATGCTCTACCACTCCGTTTTGTTATGGAATTCTTGGAAAATAAAAATTACAAGTTATTCCTTTTTTATTATAGAAATTCTCAAATTTTTCATTTTCAAAGTCTTCACCGTGATCACTACGAATAGTTTTGATTTTTAAAGAAAGTTGATTTTTAATTATTTTTGCAAAAGTTTTAAATAAATCAAAAGCATCACTTTTATGTTTCAGAAAAATTGCCTATGTAAATCTAGAATAATCATATACAATTACATAAACATATTTACTATGATTTATTGACTGAATTTGAAATGGACCAATCAGGTCTAAATGATGTAACTCAAGAGGTTTTGAAGTTGAAATCATATCTTTCAATTTGAATGAGCTCTTCCTATGTTTTCCTAAATGACAAGCATCACATGTACTATCTACTTCAAAATCCATTTTAGGGAGACCTTTTACTAGGTCAAGTTTTGAAAGTCTAGATAAGAGTCTGAAATTCAAATGCCCAAATCTTGTATGTCAAATCCAAGTGTCACTTGTATTAGCCAAAAGATGTAGGTTATTATTTGAGATTTTCATACTCAGAATATAAATATTTTTCTTCCTAATTCCTTCAAAGATAATATTTGATTTATTATCTTCGATGTGACACTTATCCTTTTCAAATTTAATGTTGAATCCCTTGTCACATAGTTGACTTATGATAAGTAAGTTATGTTTTAGATTCCTATCTAATAGAACATTAGAAATAATAGGATTTTTGGAGTTACCGACATTGCCGATGCCAATCAAATATCCTTTTGAATTGTTTCCAAAGTTGACCAGTCCTCCATATTCATAAATTGTGTCATTCGGTATCTTCGGATTACTATTCATGTGTCTTGAACATCCATTATCAAGTATCTATTTGTTTTTTTATTTGCACCATTTGTTCGTTGAGTGTTGATTCTTCAAAAGTCATATAATGCATATGTTCCTGCATAACACACCTATTTGGTAGATAACTTGATTTTCTATAATAATAATATGCAGACTTATGAAATTTGGATAGTTCTGAAATAGTGTTAACAAAATCTCAAAAAACGGCCATTTTAAACTTTTTTAAAGTTCAGATTATGATAACTTTGAAAACCAATGTTATGGTACCAAATGTAGGCAATGCAGATTACAGATCTTAAGGAAAAATTAGCACTAGAGAGGGGTGAATAGTGTTTAATTTATTTTATGAATCTTTTTGAAATCTTTTCAAATTAAATCCAAACAGATGCAATTCACAAACACAGAAACAATCGCATAATCAGACATAGATGCAAATAGTAAATAAAAGCGGTAAAGGAAAGAACACACCAGAATTTTATACTGGTTCAAAGTTACCCTACATCCAGTGCCACACAATTTCTTGTGCAGATTTCTTTTCAAATATAATATCGACATTACAACCTCGATTTCAAGGCCACAAGATACACCTTCCTATCTCCGAGTCTAGGGCAAACTCTCTTGATTTAGCCAGGCTATAAGATCACCTAATTTATTTACGGGCTACAATCACACCCAATTGATTTACTGGCCACAATCACACCATTTCCAATCACGCTTTTATAGATAGAGACTCGATACACTTCTTTGATTACAAATGATTCTATAACTCTGAATAGCACTGAGATCTTTGAGAGAGAGTGGCAGAGAATCAAACTAGAGATAATCAAGTTTGATTCACTTAGAATTGCAACAGAGTTTTGTTAAAGTATTTTAAATATAAGAGAATAATTGAGTGGAGAAGAAGAAGTGAAGAAATGAAGAAAAATTAACTTAAAATTCGTTGAAAACAACTGGTATTTATAGGAGAACAATAGTTATGTCCATTCGTGAAAGGTAATGACGAATAGAGGCTTCTTTTAAAATTTTGAATTTTAAATTCTACGGCTACCATGTTGACATAGGGGGATGAGGGATGTCAACATGACTATGTTAATTTTGAAAATAGATTTTGCGATAAAATAAATTCTATTCTAAAACTTGTCAAAACAATTTTTAAACTTTGTAAACCAATTTGAATATAGTTTACACTTATAAAAGAGTTCTAAAAAGTAATCTTGAAATATATAATCTCTAATATAAAAGTAGTATTAAAAACTAATTATAGTTTTCTTTAAAGCTAAAATATTAAAATCAAGATATAGTTTAAAAATTAAGAGATGATTTTGAAATTAATTATTTTTTGAATCAAGGCTAAAATATTTAAATGGTTAAAGATGACTCTAAAAAGATAGTTTTGAAAAATAAATCATGTTGTAAATTTTGTGGATTCCATTCCACTAGAGAAGGTTGTGGGTTCCATCCCACTAAAGCGGTCGTAGATTCCGTCCCATTATTAAAGCAAGAAGGTGGATTCCTGTAACGACCCGTAAATTTCGTGCATTAAATTTGGTTGAATTAATGAGCTTTGTAATTAAATTTAGTAGAAAGAAAGAAAAAAAACTTTACAAACGAATATTGAAATGAACGCTAAATTAAAATATATAAATGGTGACTTAAAACCTATTTACTAGCAATTTGAATAAATTTCAATAAACGAAATGGGGTAAGTAATATACCTGGATATAAATTCATTTAAAGGGAATTTATTTAATATGTTAATGTAAAGTTAGAAAATATTGGAATAAATGATAATTCCATTTTTGTAAGCAGTTATTATAAGTTACATGTTTGGATAGAATCAATAATTGATGGATTAAATGGTAAGTAATTAGAATTTAATCCTATAAAATTTGGAAACTGAATGTAATGTAAAGTAATAAGGTTAGTGCAATACCCATTAATGAATGGAATAACATGGGACTAATATAAATGTATATTAGGTTATAAATCAATTTGAATGAAAAAAAAGAACATAAATATTGATTGATGAATAAATATACAAGTATATTAAAGATTATAATAGTGGGTTACTAGTAAATTCACTCATTTACCAATAAAGATAATTAGATGTGCCTTGATGATAATTAATAACATAATGGAAAAGAGTAAATGTATTCATTAGAATATTAATTGCAATTGGATAGGGATCTAAGTAACAATGTTAATGCAAGGTAAGTAATGCTAAAGTAAAGTCAATAATAATGAATAGTGATTGATTCAAAATTTGTAACATATATTATAAATTACCTGCTTATTTGAATTAGAAGTTGTAATAAGTGATAATAAAATGAATGAATGTCACACTAATGGAAAATGAAATAACGTTCGTTTAAATGTTGAGAAATTATAGGTCGTATTTATTATAAGCGTTACTTTAATAATTATGATTAATTGTGAAATTAATACGAGAAGTATGTAAAGTAATAACTAAGAAAGTAATACATTATAAATTGATTATAACCTAAACGTAAGTGTAAGTTAGAGGTTGGAATTAAATCTAATCCGTTTAATTGGAAACTTATTAAAATAAATTGGATTCAAAGTGTAATAAAGAGGTTATTTTAAGAAATTGAAATAAATACTATAATTGGTAAATTAAGTTACTTTAAATTGAAATGGGAATTGGTTTAAAGAATTATAAATTTATAAGTAAATCAAGATGATAAAATTTATGAATTATAGAATTTGAATTTTAATAGTGAGTTAATTTATTAAATTTATAATAGTTGGATTTATTGTAAACGAATGAAAGTAAATATAAAATTTTACGTTAATTGAAAATTAAGTTGAAATTGGAAAATATTTATGTAATAGCTTTGAACTAATGTTAATTTCATCCATTTGACTGTAATGGATTGAATAAAAAGGAATGAATAGCGAATTCAATGGAATTTTTGAAAAGTTAATTTATAATTGATAAATATAACGAAATTTGAATTTACGCTGAAATTTATGATTGAATCAACAATTAATTGACATCTAAATTGGTTTAAATCACCGAGATTGTTTAAGAAAAAAAAAATGATAAGATTTGTAAAATTTGGAAGTGAAACTGAAAACGTGATTTAATTAATGAATTTTTAGTTTATTAAATTAATATAAAATAACCATTTTGGCCACTGACTCGGATTTCGATGAAACCAGTTTCATCGGATCCGTAACGGTGAATTATAATAGTGTTTCAAGTTTCGTAGCGATCGTACTTGCCGTTTGATCGTACGGACTCGAAACGCCTTGAAATTTATGCAATTGAAATCAATTTGAAAATATTGTTTTTAACATAACTTCTTCATACGATGGAATTTGGGCTTGAAACTTATTCCATCGCGTTTAAAATATTTAAAAACATCTATTTTGATATATGGGATGGTTCATTTTCGTTCCGGAGCCGAAACGGACTTTTCAGGGGCATTTTTATCATTCAAACAAATTGGCTTGAACAGTCTCCTACGAAAATGATGGAACTGGGCTTCGAAACCAGTACCATTGCGTTCAGAAGGCCTTTTTATGTTATGATCGCCTGTCAGCACGCTTAAATTGGACTCTGGCCCGTTTTTGACGTTAAATTCTATAAATACGCACGGAAACCGAGACAATTTTATTATTATTTTATCTCAGAAACCCTAATTCTATACCATGGCCGCCACTTATTCAATGGCCAAAAATTGCTTATCTTCTTTCCTCAATATCTTTCAATCCATTCAACGAAATCGAAAAATTCCAAAAGCAAAGTTGTAGATATCGACGAGTTCTTCAAATGCATAAGGTTGATCTATGCTATTGGACAACGGATTCGCCAGAATCTGGCTTGGAAGCATGGACGTATTTTCTTGGATTGCGTGCAAACGGTAGCGAGTGGTGATGTGAAACTTGGTCCGTAGGTGGCTCTCAAGGTGGCGCACACACTGGTAGTCGCTGATCGAACTGTATATGTCTTGAGTTGCGTGCGCATGGAAGAAAGTGGCACGTGCGTGATGGGTTAGTAGGTTTGTGGATAAGGAAGAAGAGGATGGTACATTATATTTTTTTTATGTATTAATTAATTCAGGTAAATAGGCACAAGGAAAAAGTTGTAAAAAAATTTAGTCTCAAGGACAACAAATTTGTTTTTTAGTCTAAAGGACATTTTTAGTATACATTGAAAATGATAGGTACAACTATCATTATGTGATTTACACTAAAAAGTGTCCTTCAACCTAAAAAACAAACTTCTTGTCCCTGAGACTAATTTTTTTTGCAACTTCTTACTTGAGCCTAAAAACCCCTTAATTAATTATGTTATATTAAAATTTAAATCTTTTAACTCGAATAACTTTTGCATACGAGCTCGAATTGACGCGCAGCTTTCTCCGTTGCGTTCGTATCGAAACTCCGGACATTTTGACGCTGGTTTGGACGGATTTGGAGACTATCAAATTTTTGGGTTTAAATCGGGTTTAAATTCAATTTAAATTCAAAAGGTGAGTGTTTTAACCCACTCACAACTTCTAAAATTTCTTATGTTTGTTAAATTGACTTAAGATATGAGTAGAAAATTTACTTATGACTATTTGGCATGTTTTATTCATCATCTCAGTTATATCGCATTTATTTAATTTAACTGTTAATTAATTTTATTTTCGCATATAAATTGACAGTTAAAATTTATTTATTTGCATATAAACTGCTAGTTAAACAGTTATTAAATTTATTATTGAATATAAACTGTTAGTTAATACCTGTTATTTATTACCTGTTATATTTTATATGCTCTATATTGATATTTGTTTAAATTGGATGATGATCTGTAATAAATGATTGATGAATGATATTTGGATGAATGGATGTTTATTTGTGTTAACTGCAAGTTGTTATGCATTTCATTTCATTCGGGATTATATACAACCGCAATTTTTATTTAATTGCGGATTGAAATGATAAATATCCGTATCACTTGATCATAGGATAGGAAATCATATATAGGCACCGCGGTATATATATATATATATATATATATATATATATAATTATTTTGAAAGGATTTAATGGTTTCGGATAGGATACGGTTTAATAAATATTAATTTTTGACCTTATATAAAATCTTATTTTATATACATCTATAGTTAAAGTATTGAATTTAAGCTATGTATGAATTTGTTAAATAAAGTAAATAAGTTGAATAATGGAGTTTGATTATTTTATATTATATGGTTAAGTACATGTTAAGATATTGAAAATATATAGAATTTTAAATGTTTTAAATCAATTAAGATTGGGAGTTAAATTGAAAATTTTATTTGGAATTGAGCTTAATTAAGAATTTAACTTCATAAGTTGATGTAAAATTCATTAACTTGAAATTTAAAAAGGGTATGATATTTATAACTGAAATTGTATTCAAGGTGAATTAAATGAATATTTCTAGTATAAATAAATTGAAGGAAATTTTCTATTATAAGTCATTTGAGTTTTACTTAGATGATTACGGGTTTATTATGCAATTATTTCAAACTAAATAATAGGACTTTAAATTGTTGAATAGAAATTTCCAACCTTAGTTCCAATTGTTTAATATTCAAAGTTTGAAATATATTGAAACTGAAGTGGTTATTGAAACTGAAAGCGATTTTGAAATCTATGGATTTTGACTTAATCTTAAATGAAATAAATTGCAAGTCGCGGAAATTATTTTATTTTATAAAGTAATTTTAAATGCAAACTATTTTATTCTATATACCGTTTGAATATCCAAACCATCCAAGTTTTCGAAGTTATGGTTTAAAGCTATGAATTTTCGAAGTATTGTAGTTTCAAAGTTATAATTCAATGTTTGGATTCCAATTATTATAAATATTAAAGCAATATGATTTTGGAAAAGAAATATATTTGAAATAGAATGATATTATATTTATTTGGGTTTTTATAAAAATAATATCAAACGAGTTTGTTTTGAAATGGAAGGGATATCTTATGGTTTTGAAATAGATATTTTATTTTGGTTTTGAAAGTATAATTATTTTTAAATGACCGCGGTGTTATAATAACGTTTAGTTGTTGAAGAGACCGGGATCGGAAGTTGTCATACTCTCTGCCAACTCCGAAAACCACTTTAACAACCGTGTACGCGGTGGAGTTTCCAGAATGAAGTAGGTTGGTGGCGGCGTTTCCTGTAAGGTAAATACGTGGACCCAACTCCCATGAGTTGGCATAAGCACTACTACAAAACAGGCCATTTGCATCGCCTCATTTGAATCGGTTGAAGTAAAAACTGATGCAAATAGAACTATTTGCATCAGTTCTGTCTTAATAACCGATGCAATTGGTACGTGGAAAGCAATAGATAATAAAAAATCAAATTTGCATTAGTTGTCACTAACAACCGATGCAAATACGTCGATGCAAATAGTTTTAGTTGCATCGGTTTTAGAGTAAACCGATGCAACTACGTTAATTTGCATCCCTTACCAACATATGTTTTAACAGTAGGCAAATAAACCAAAACGGGTATGCAAAAACAACCCGCAACCCATGCTCAAACCCTACGCTACAAAATGAATGTAACTGAGAATGATATCAGTTTAATAAAACCCAAATCTCTAAACACGCTACTTTCATAATCCATGGCGGCACTCAAAAATAGATTAACTCACAATTTCTCAACCCAATTTTCTCAGAAAACAAAATTCAATTGCAACCCAAATCGAATTTTGGGAGTTCTCGCCGTGTTCGATTCGAGAAGATTGTTGAGGAAGGATTGGTTGGAGGAGTTCGTCGGTTTGAGTTCGAGTTCGATGGCGACTTCGCAGTTTCGATTGGGTTTGTGTACGAAGTCGTGGTGGAGATTGGGGTCGCGAATTGGAGTTGTTCGCGGAGGCAGTTTGGGTTGAGGATGAAAAGCAAATGGCAGTTGTAACGGTTCGATTGGAAGAGCAAGTGTATGCAATTGTAAATGGGGCAATTTTTGTATAGGGGATGGATTGATTGATGTTGAGGAAGTGGCGCTTTGATGGATTGAAACGTTGATGGTTTTGCGAGCAGTTTAGTAGCAGCAGTATGTAGTGGAGTTGCTCTTGTTGAATGTTTGTACTCGAGTGATGGGGTTGATAAGGATGACAATATGGTCTGTGGTAATGGAATGTGAAGTGGTGATAGAAGTTCCAGGCAGAAGCAATGCAGGTGGTGATTGATGATGAGAGATAGGACAGAGGCAAGTGGTATGGAGGTTTGTAGGAGGTGATTGTAATTGTTTTGTTAGGGCAGTGGAAGATGGTTGAAAGTTAATATTGTGGCAGTATGTGTTGTTTTGATGGTACAGTGAAGAAGAGTTGTTTGGGGTTTTGTGCAGGGTTTTGTGTGCACTGGAAATTGGTTTGTGGCGAGAAGTGTGAAGGTTGGAGTCTGAAGAGGTGAGAAGTGTGAAGGGGTTTAACAGGAGGGTGGAGATGGCCGATTGATGGGTGGAATGATTGCAGGAGGTTGCGAGGCAGAGGTAGAGTGGTATTTGCTTTGGTATGTGGTCGGGAGTCAGGTTGCAGAAGTATGAAGCTCGTTGAGTTGAGATGTGAAGTTTGTGGTCGTTGTAGAAGTAATGGGCAGTGGATGGTAGGTAAGTAAATGATGTTTCTGGGCGGTGAGATGGTTATGTGAATTGTGGTGAGATGGTTATGTTTTAATTCACTACAGTAAAAATTCGGCGAACTTCTACTCCACCCCTTCTTCTCCGCTCACTACAATTCTCATTTCAGTAACTCCATTCCATGTCACATATATAGCCACTAATGGTATTCGCCACCGAACTTAAAGGCGACTGTCAAATTTAGGAAAATCCATTTTGGTAGTTTAGTACTCTTTTCTTTCATTTCATCATTCTATGGATTCATCAGTTAGTTCGTACTTTGTTTTTGATACTGTGATCTGATGTACTGTCCCTTTCTTTTGCTTTATGTTGTACAAGTGAGAAAACCTTAATGTCGGGTAGCTTTGTTTACTAAACTTTATATCTGTCGTTGAAATTGCACTTGAAAGTGATTTAATTTCTTCACTATTTTCTTCAATTACAGATCAAACATGAAACAGTTCTGAGGTTCTGTCATGAAATTTTTAGAAGAGGAGATGCTGCTTTCTGTTTAGGATTCGGAGGTGAATCCTTTATCGGGTCCGGAGTCTAACTCCAACTCAATTTGTTCGGATCACGACTACTTGCTTAAGGCTTCGGATGACGACCTCGGCATCCCTACTACGGATGGAGATGTGTCGTCAGGTAATCTTGTTGTCACTGCCATCGGCATCCCTCCTGCGGATGGAGATGCACTTGTTCTCATTAATCACTTCAAGGTGTCCCATTTTTCATTCTTTTGCACTATATTTCATAGTTTGTTGTTTGCTCTTTATATCCTAGTTGTGAATTAAAGTGAAAATCATGCATTTTGATATGAACATCAGGTGAAATGAATACCAAATTGTAGTTTTTTGTGGAATACTAAATAAGATCTTTGATTTTTTGCTCACTTAAGAAGTCGGGCGTGATTTACTGACGAAATGTGCTTTCTTGAGCAACAAGATAATACTTGTTCTCTTTACTTCCGATGTTTAACGTAATTAGTTAATAGTGGTTATATCACTCAGCAATGTCCACAAGATTGATGATAGAATGCCTGTTAATGAGTTGCAAGCATAATAGTTGTTGCTTTCTCTTATCTAATCACAAATTTGTTTGATACTAGCTTTGTTTTATTCCACTATTTGAGGTTGCATTGACTTCCTTAAGCTTAGAGAGAAAACTAAACATAGGATCATCATCAGTTTTAGTATTAATGCGTCTGATAGAGTAGGCCATACATTATTTATACATAATGGATCTATAAGTGACCTTGAGTGAATCTAAAAGTGAATTGCTCGACATGAGGGGATGATCACTAGTAGAATGATTTAATAAATTTATCCATGCCCGATCGAATTTTGAAAGAAGTTTAAAACTGTGTATGCTGAAATTAATACCACCTTGTCGTGTGAAATTAGTCCCTGTTTCATTCAAATCTTTTAGTCCACTATCACGAATATATATTTGAAAGCTACAGTCAGCTACTAAGTGATTACACTCTGATATCCCGTCTTCGTTATATAATATACAACTGAAATCCCCACACTCTCTAATATGTTGTCTTCGTTATTAATACCACCAAAGTGATTGCCAAACATTGAGTATCGATTGATTTAATACTTATTCAGAATGGGATTTGAATATTTACTTATTAACGGAAAGATTTCCTTCCTCACCTTGTGATGCAGCAAAACCTAAGGCTCTTGTTAATATTTGAGTTCAATGTAAAGAAAAACAGTCCTTTGTGTCATAAAAGAGGCGATTTTTGTGTTTTAATCTTGTTTTAGGGTCGAGGGTTCCCAACTTTTGGGCTTCTCCCTGTATTTTTTGGTGCGATATAGAACATGTGCATTATCTGAAGGATGTTGTTGATATGCTGGTGTAGAATCTGGGTTGATTGTAACTGTAGAAATTTTTGGAAGGCATGTCCTTGAATTTTTGTACAAGGCATTTCTGTTGTATTGCTCAGTGTACATGAAATATTTCTTGAAGGTTTATATGAGGTCGATTACCAGATTTATGATCAATTTTATTGTTGGTTATATTTCTACTGCTTTTTATGTGATATGACCGATTCTCAGTTAGTTTTGTGTCCTATAAGTTGGTGTTTTCAGTATAGAAGCATTCCTCTTGAAAAGAAAACTGATATTCAGGAGAAGAAAACCCTTAAACAAGCACATAACATTGACCTTATATGCGTTCTTCTTACGTCCATTTGCAACTACAATCCCACCATTTCCTGCTAACATCATATGCTTTTCTTTCCTACTAAAATTAGTACATTCAAAGCCCAAAGCTTTACCTATCACACCTTGAACAGAATTAGCCATCTTAATACTGCTCTCCTTACCATTTCTAGTGCTGCTAGTATCAACTCTGTCAAGAAATTCCAACTCATAACACATTCTGGGATTCATCAGGTAACAAATCGAATCAAACACCTTGAACCCTCCTGCAGTTGTAGCATAAAACATACTGAACTTAAACATCAATGGCAACAGGAACAATTTTATCGGTCAGTTCTGAGAAAAGCAGACTACACCGAAGCAAATACGGCACACGGCAAGTGGTTCCTTCTGGACAAACCACAACACTGTTTCCTCGATGTAAGTATTTTTCTATCCTTTTGCCATCTTTTTCACGGTTTCTTGTTAGCCTAACAATGTTGGTTGAGTTTTGGTTTTAGAGTTCAATTTTTGTATGTAGAGTAAGCATGCATATCGAGTGGAACAACTGGTACTTAATTTTGATCATATTTTTTACTGATAATACGACAGCTTTTTCCTTTGATTTCTTGAGTTTAATTTCTGAATTTTGCAGAGGCATTTCTACTGTTCATGCGATTTTCATCACAACAGTGTCACTCTACTTGATCTTCTTCTCCAATCTTTACTGCGAAAGCCATGACAGCAATATCACATTAAGAAGTTCAAACTTATCGAATTTTTCATTGGGGGTATGATAAAACTCTTTAGTTGTAGTAATGTTTAAGCTGTTATATATTTAACAATGTATTGTATACTCATAGGTTTCTATCGGATATTTCATCACCGACCTTGCAATGATTTTCTGGTTCTATCCTCTGCTTGGTGAAATGGAGTATGTAAGTAAATTTCCCTCATCTTCTATGTTTTTTCACTAGTCATATTCATACATATACATACGCGCGCGTGTGTACATATATCGTTTCTTTGTCTTTATCCTTACAACTGTATAAAAATGTATATTAATAGGTTTGCCATCATTTACTCTCTCTTTGTGTTATTACTTACGCCGTGATGACCAATGAAGGGCAGATATATACATACATGGTGTTAATATCAAAGGCAACTACTCCTTTGGTTAACTTGCGATGGTTAGAAAATTCACTTCCAACCATCATTTAATCACTCTCTCACTTATATTTGCTTACACTTTTTATTTCTTTTCTTTGTTTGAAGGTTTCTAGATACAGGAGGCATGAAGAGAAGCAACACCTATTAAGTTAGTGTGCAATGAAGAGAAGGTTTCTAGATTGGGAAGGTTGAAGATGAATAGTTTGTGTGCAATGTCCGGGGTGCAGGCAAGTGATAATGAAGATGGTGAATGGTTGGAACAGTGGAAATATTAAGTTAGAAGTAGTAAGGGGTTAGAGTTGTTTGGTTTGCAGTGATGAGTGTTTGATGTCAGGGTCAGGGAAGAGAAGAGTTGTTGATGAGTGAAGGAAGAAATTTGCAGGTCGAAGGCAGATGACAGGGATGTTTTAGGGGATAGAAGTTGTAAGGATGAGAAGTCAGAGGAAGTTGTAGAAATGTTGAGGAGTGGTAAAACAGCTGCAGTGATGGTTTGTGATGATGAAATGGGGTGTTGAATTGTAATGTTACAACAACTTGTAGAGGATGAGAGGGTTGATGTAGTGAATGGTTGAGGCAAGTAGTTCTGGTTGATTGAGTGTGGGCTTGGCAGCAGTTGTATTGTATGGTGGTGGTGGCTATGGCAGTACATACACTGCTGCTAGGTGATGGAATGAAATGTATGGAGTTTTGTGTGATGATGTTTCAACTGCTGTGTTTCTCTGATGGCCGGTCAGTGGTTCTAGCAGAGGTCGGTGGTTTTAGCAGGTCACTGTGGTTGGAGTAGTTGATGGAGAAGACCGTGGGTAGGAGAATGTGATTTTGTGGTGAACTTGCACTGTGATGTGAAGAAGCAGTACAATGAAGTGTAGGGTTTGTTTGGGAAGTATTGGGAATGAGGTACAGGATGGGTGTTGTAATTTGATGTGCAGTGGGATGGATGTGCAGTGGTTGATTATGGCCAGTGAAAAAAAAAAGAGCAATATGCAATAATGAAATGAAGACAATAAAAAAAACAGAGAGCAATATGCAACAATGAAATGAAAATGAATGTATGAACCATTATTTTGTATAGATTATTAACACTTTAATTGATATATGTTTATTTTGGTATTATGTTATTCAGTTTGTATTTGCCATTAAATTTAATTTTGAATGATTGTAATATTGCATGCAATAATTGTTTGTTATAATCAATAATATATATATATATATATATATATATATATATATAATGTACATTGTAATAATGGTTTCTGAGAATGGCTTTTTTGCATCAGGTATAAATAGCTGATGCAATAAAGGGATTAGTTTGCATTGGTTGTTACAAAAAACCGATGCAATAGAGGGATTAGTTTGCATCGGTTGTTATAAAAAACCGATGCAACAAGTTACGTGGTTGCATCGGTTTTCATTACAACCGATGCAAAAAGGACCTTTTTGCATCGGTTTCAGAACTGATGCAAAAGTGTTAAGCCTGTTGCATCGGTTGCATATGCATCGGTTGTTGAACTGATGCAAAGGGGGGGTAAACAACCGATGCAAATGGCATGTTTTGTAGTAGTGAAGGTGGCTAAAACAGGAGCGATTGACGGGTTAATAAGGTAGCAGATTTGATCAGACACATCCCTTCGATATTATACTTTGACTTTTGGATTGATTCGGTGGCCACTTTTGATTTTATTTGGGGGTGTGGCTCGAGGTGGGCGGTAGCTGCGTGCTACGCGTTACCACCGACCCGAAAGCGTAATTGGTATATCTGCCCTGGCATTTCTTAGTTGTGCCGTGTCACTTACCCTATCGCGCCTTGTACGAGTTTGGATTTCTCCCGTAGCCCGTGTGGTATCCTCTGGTGGCTTTCCGATCAGAAGGGACTATGATATTGGATGGACCACTGGGACTATTAGTGTGTTAAGGGGGAGATTGGGTAACTCCTTAACGCTATTTAAAAGTAAGTTTATTTTATAAATAGACACTATTATAATAGCGCAATATACTACATGGTAAATAGTTTAACGGATCCTTAGGAGATGTAAATCCCAAGCATCTCTTGAGTTACTGCACTCATATTTATTTCTGTTAATTTAACTCACATAAGATCTTTTAGTTCTGACTCGAGTGTTTTTGTCTTTTCAAATTTGCTCGGGTTAGTCCGAGCATTTCAGGATTTGAAAATTTAGCTCTGGAGGACGAAGATGAAGATTTGTATTACTATTATCTAGTATATTATTCCACTACACCATTTAATTCTGCTGCATTGATATTTATTGGTATGTGAACTCTGATATTTATTGTATAAAGAAGAAGCAAACGTGTGTAAACAGTTTTATGAACTTTATATTGATTATTATATTTTATCCTTCAGTTGTGAGATTCTGTTTAGTTTTTTTTCTCTTTTCTATTTTTCTTATTTACTCCATATCAATCCGCCCTTCCGTATGGTTTGAATTGGCACGTGTGTCGATTTAAAGCGTGCGAAAAGGCGGGATGTTACAGTTGGTATCAGAGCTTTGGTTTAGCGATAAACCTTAGCTTTGTGGGGTTTGACTCTTTATTAATAGGGTAGTAATACCCTATGGGAGTCGCTGAGTGTATATATATGAGAGAGCGTATTGGTTAGTGTTATAAAAAGGTTTCAATATTGTGTTAATCTGTTCCGTTTTGTATTTATAAATTCTGGTTGATGCATGGGACGCTGTGACATCAATAGGGATTTCTAAACACTTATTAGGACAGACCGACATAATATTTGGTTTTAATATAGGTGAATGAAATAATTTTTCCTATTATATTTTCTATATAAAATAAATTTTTTCAAATGATATATGTATTTGGCTGCAATAGATTGGTTGTTAGGTAATAAAGTGTATAAATAATAATAGAAATAAGATTGAAAAATAAAATAAATGAAATTTGGGAAATTTAGAACTTAAGATCCGGGGTTTTGAAATTTCTTTCGAATAAATTTTGGAATATAATAATATTGTTTATAAGTATTTTCTGATATAAATATTTAATATAATTCGGAAGAATTGTTTTAAGAAGACTTTGGAGAAAATAAGTTTTGTAATTTCCTCTCTGTCGCTGGAAAATAATTTCGGTGATGGTGGCCGCATCATCGACTTTCATTTTCAAGTTTCGAAGGGGGAAGGCCACTGTAGTAGTTCTGCTGCAAATTCATTTTCTGAAAAATACATAAATTTTGAATTGTTTTAAATATAATTAGAGATATATAAGTTGTAAGAATATATTTATCTATTGTTTTAAAATAAATTAAAAATTTAACCCTGTATTAAATTCTTAAATTTCCATTAATTAATTGTTTCAATTATTGTAGTAAAATGAAAGGTAAGTAATTAATAATTGAAACCTCAAATTTAGGTAAGAGATTTAAAGCTAAGTTATAAAGGAAATAAAAAGGAAGTTGAAATTATAAGTTATAAGGAAAAGGTAAAAATTTATTGAACAATGAATTAATTAAAAGAAATGGAAAAACTTGTATAACTTTCGAATTACACCCTTAAATAACATATATATAACTTACCAAATATTAAAAGTTGAAATGTTAATAAGAGATTGTAATAGAATATTATACAAGTAGAAATTTGAAATAATGAAAGTATTCAATGAAATCCCTATTAAATGAGAATTTAATGTTATAAACTTAAGTTATAATTGAAATTTTACCAAGTAAATATAATTAAAGGTAAGTATGACAATAGATGATTATAAACTTAAGTAATTAAAGTGTAGATAGATGAGGTCATGCAATTATAAATGAATGTAATATAATAAAGAGAAATTGTAAACTTAAGTAAAAGGGTTGAAGTTATTTCTAAATAAACTTGAAAGAAATAAAATGAAAATAATATTGAAAGTAATAAATGAAAATTAAAAGATAAATCGCTATATGAATGAAAAGAATCAAACAACAAATGTATGAATGGAATAAATAAGAATAGACTAAGTCTATTGCTGAAATTGTTGTTTGTCGTGGTTTGTGGTTGATTGGGTAAGGAAACTTTAATTTTGTTGGGATGGATGAATAATCCATTGTGTTTAATCTAAGACTGTTAAGTAAATGATGCACTTGATGGTTTATTCTTCATTCCGTACAATTTAAAGGTTTTGAATCCAAACAACTATGTGTTTGTTTGATTGCATGGTTGTATTGTATTTGTTGTGTATGTTGTTTATTGAAACTGGTGGTTGTTGTATTCATTTGTTGTTAATGATTGAAACCACTTAAATATTTCACTTTACATAAATTGTTAACCCTTTAGATTTTTATAAGTGAAATGCAGGTTATGGAAGCAATTGCTACTGCATTTGGTTTCATAAATTAAGCGTAAATTGCCCGACAAATAGGTACGTTTCGGATTAAGGTTATAGCACTATTTTATATACTTTCCCGGATTTGGAACATTATATTTTGCATAATATATGTAATTTAATTGTTATATTTGGATATTATATTTCCTCTCGAGCCTCTCCGTACAAGGGAGACTCTGCCGAAATTTTTCGTAAATTTTTGGACTTTGAAATTTTTGAAATATTTTTCCAAACTTTATTTATTCAAGTATAAAAAGATATAATTATAAAATGGGTATATTTTATTTAAAGTAATAAATTTTGTAAATTATTGTTTATAAGTTAATATTTTGAATAAGATGTATTGTTTATTTAATTCTTCTTTCTCCCTTTTTTTTCCTTTTCGGGGACGAAAAGTTTTGAGTGAGGGAGAGTGTAACGACCCGTAAATTTCGTGCATTAAATTTGGTTGAATTAATGAACTTTGTAATTAAATTTAGTAGAAAGAAAGAAAAAAAAACTTAACAAACGAATATTGAAATGAACGCTAAATTAAAATATATAAATGGTGACTTAAAACCTATTTACTAGCAATTTGAATAAATTTCAATAAACGAAATGGGGTAAGTAATATACCTGGATATAAATTCATTTAAAGGGAATTTATTTAATATGTTAATGTAAAGTTAGAAAATATTGGAATAAATGATAATTCCATTTTTGTAAGAAGTTATTATAAGTTACATGTTTGGATAAAATCAATAATTGATGGATTAAATGGTAAGTAATTAGAATTTAATCCTATAAAATTTGGAAACTGAATGTAATGTAAAGTAATAAGGTTAGTGCAATACCCATTAATGAATGGAATGACATGGGACTAATATAAATGTATATTAGGTTATAAATCAATTTGAATGAAAAAAAAGAACGTAAATATTGATTGATGAATAAATATACAAGTATATTAAAGGTTATAGTAGTGGGTTACTAGTAAATTCACTCATTTACCAATAAAGATAATTAGATGTGCCTTGATGATAATTAATAACATAACGGAAAAGAGTAAATGTATTCATTAGAATATTAATTGCAATTGGATAGGGATTTTAAGTAACAATGTTAATGCAAGGTAAGTAATGCTAAAGTAAAGTGAATAATAATGAATAGTGATTAATTCAATATTTGTAACATATATTATAAATTACCTGCTTATTTGAATTAAAAGTTGTAATAAGTGATAATAAAATGAATGAATGTCACACGAATGGAAAATGAAATAACGTTCGTTTAAATGTTGAGAAATTATAGGTCGTATTTATTATAAGCGTTACTTTAATAATTATGATTAATTGTGAAATTAATATGAGAAGTATGTAAAGTAATAACTAAGAAAGTAATACGTTATAAATTGATTATAACCTAAACGTAAGTGTAAGTTAGAGGTTGGAATTAAATCTAATCCGTTTAATTGGAAACTTATTAAAATAAATTGGATTCAAAGTGTAATAAAGAGGTTATTTTAAGAAATTGAAATAAATACTATAATTGGTAAATTAAGTTACTTTAAATTGAAACGGGAATTGGTTTAAAGGATTATAAATTTATAGGTAAATCAAGATGATAAAATTTATGAATTATAGAATTTGAATTTTAATAGTGATTTTAATTTATTAAATTTATAATAGTTGGATTTATTGCAAATGAATGAAATTAAATATAAAATTTTACGTTAATTGAAAATTAAGTTGAAATTGGAAAATATTTATGTAATAGCTTTGAACCAATGTTAGTTTCATCCATTTGACTATAATGGATTGAATAAAAAGGAATGAATAGTGAATTCAATGGAATGTTTGAAAAGTTAATTTATAATTGATAAATATGACGAAATTTGAATTTACGCTGAAATTTATGATTGAATCAATAATTAATTGACATCTAAATTGGTTTAAATCACCGAGATTGTTTAAGAAAATAAAATTGATAAGATTTGTAAAATTTGGAAGTGAAATTGAAAAAGTGATTTAATTAATGAATTTTTAATTTATTAAATTAATATAAAATTGCCATTTTGGCCACTGACTCGGATTTCGATGAAACCAGTTTCATCGGATCTGTAACGGTGAATTATAATAGTGTTTTAAGTTTCGTAGCGATCGGACTTGTCGTTTGATCGTACAGACTCGAAACGCCTTGAAATTTATGCAATTGAAGTCAATTTGAAATCAATTTGAAAATATTGTTTTTAACATAACTTCTTCATACGATGGAATTTGGGCTTGAAACTTGTTCCATCGCGTTTAAAATATTTAAAAACATCTATTAAGATACATGGGATGATTCATTTTCGTTCCGACGCCGAAATGGACTTTTCAGAGGCATTTTTGTCATTCAAACAAATTGACTTGAACAGTAACCTACGAAAATGATGGAACTGGGCTTCGGAACCAGTACCATTGCGTTCAGAAGGCCTTTTCATGTTAGGATCGCCTCTCAGCTCGCTTAAATTGGACTCTGGCCCGTTTTTGACGTTAAACTCTATAAATATGCACGCAAACCAAGACGGTTTTATTATTATTTTATTTCAGAAACCCTAATTCTATACCATGGCCGCCACTTATTCAATGGCCAGAAATTGCTTATCTTCTTTCCGCAATATCTTTCAATCCGTTCAACGAAATCGAAAAATTCCAAAAGCAAAGTTATAGATCTCGACGAGCTCTTCAAATCCATATGGTTGATCTATGCTATTGGACCACGTATTTGCCAGAATCTGGTTTGGAAGCATGGACGTATTTTCTTGGATTGCGTGCAAACGGTAGCGAGTGGTGATGTGAAACTTGGTCCGTAGTTGGCTCTCAAGGTGGCGCACACACTGGTAGTCGCTAATCGAACTCTATATGTCTCGAGTTGCGTGCGCATGGAAGAAAGTGGTGAGTGCGTGATGGGTTAGTAGGTCGTGGATAAGGAAGAAGAGGATGGTATGTTATATTTTTTTATGTATTAATTAATTATGTTGTATTAAAATTTAAATCTTTTAACTTGAATAACTTTTGCATACGAGCTCGGATTGACCCGCGGTTTTCTCCGTTGCGTTCGTATCGAAATTCCGGACACTAGGACGCTGGTTTAGACGGATTTGGAGACTGTCAAATTTTTGGGTTTAAATCGGATTTAAATTCGATTTAAATCAAAATGTGAGTGTTTTAACCCACTCACAACTTCTAAAATTTCTTATGTTTGTTAAATTGACTTAAGATATGCGTAGAAAATTTATTTATGACTATTTGGCATGTTTTATTCATTATCTCAGTTACGTCGCATTTATTTAATTTAACTGTTAATTAATTTTATTTTTGCATATAAATTGACAGTTAAATTTATTTATTTGCATATAAACTTCTAGTTAAACAGTTATTAAATTTATTATTGAATATAAACTATTAGTTAATACCTTTTATTTATTACCTGTTATATTTTATATGCTCTATATTGATGTTTGTTTAAATTGGATGATGATTTGTAATAAATGGTTGATGACTGATATTTCTATGAATGGATGTTTATTTATATTAACTGCAAGTTGTTATGCATTTCATTTCATTCGGGATTGCGGTTTGAAATGATATACAACCGCGTTTTTTATTTAATTGCAGATTGAAATGATAAATATCCGTATCACTTGACCATAGGATAGGAAATTATATATAGGCACCGCGGTATATATATAAAATTATTTTGAAAGGATTTAATGGTTTTAGATAGGATATGGTTTAACAAATATTAATTTTTGACCTTATATACAATCTTATTTTATATACATCTATAGTTAAAGTATTGAATTTACGCTATGTATGAATTTGTTAAATAAAATAAATAAGTTGAATAATGGAGTTTGATTATTTTATATTATATGGTTAAGTACATGTTAAGATATTGAAAATATATAGAATTTTAAATGTTTTAAATCAATTAAGATTGGGAGTTAAATTGAAAATTTTATTTGGAATTGAGCTTAATTAAGAATTTAACTTCATAAGTTGATGTAAAATTCATTAACTTGAAATTTTAAAAAGGGTATGATATTTATAACTGAAATTGTATTCAAGGTGAATTAAATGAATGTTCCTAGTATAAATAAATTGAAGGAAATTTTCTTTTATAAGTCATTTGGGTTTTACTTAGATGATTACGGGTTTATTATGCAATTATTTCAAACTAAATAATAGGACTTTAAATTATTGAATTGAAATTTCCAACCTTAGTTCCAATTGTTTAATATTCAAAGTTTGAAATATATTGAAACTGAAGTGGTTATTGAAACAGAAAGCGATTTTGAAATCTATGGATTTTGACTTAATCTTAAATGAAATAAATTGTAAGTCATGGAAATTATTTTATTTTATAAAGTAATTTTAAATGAAAACTATTTTATTCTATATACCGTTTGAATATCCAAACCATCCAAGTTTTCGAAGTTATGGTTTAAAGCTATGAATTTTCGAAGTATTATAGTTTGAAAGTTATAATTCAATGTTTGGTTTCCAATTATTATAAATATTAAAGCAATATGATTTTGGAAAAGAAATATATTTGAAATAGAATGATATTATATTTATTTGGGTTTTTATAAAAACAATATCAAACGAGTTTGTTTTGAAATGGAAGGGATATCGTATGGTTTTGAAATAGATATTTTATTCTGGTTTTGAAAGTATAATTATTTTTAAATGACAGCGGTGTTATAATAACGTTTGGTTGTCGAAGAGACCGGGATCGGAAGTTGTCATACTCTCTGCCAACTCCGAAAACCACTATAACAACCGTGTACGCGGTGGAGATTCCAGAATGATGTAGGTTGGTGGCGGCGTTTCCTGTAAGGTAAAAACGTGGACCCAACTCCCGTGAGTTGGCATAAGGTGGCTAAAACAGGAGCGATTGACGGGTTAATAAGGTAGCACCTTTGATCGGACACATCCCTTCGATATTATACTTTGACTTTTGGATTGATTCGGTGGCCACTTTTGATTTTATTTGGGGGTGTGGCTCGAAGTGGGCGGTAGCTGCGCGCTACGCGTTACCACCGACCCGGAAGCGTAATTAGTTTATCTACCCTGGCATTGCCTAGTTGTGCCGTGTCACCTACCCTATCGTGCCTTGTACAAGTTTGGATTTCTCCCGTAGCTCGTGTGGTATCCTGTGGTGGCTTTTCGATCAGGAGGGATTATGATGTTGGATGGACTATTGGGACTATTATTGTGTTAATGGAGATTGGGTAACTTCTTAACGCTATTTAAAAGTAAGTTTATTTTATAAATAGACACTATTATAATAGCGCAATATACTACATATGTAACGACCCGTAAATTTCGTATATTTAATTTGGTTAAATAAATAAGTTGTAATTAAAGGTTAACAATATAAAAATGAAATTCCAATTCAATAAAATAATGTAAAAAGTTGTGATTTGATTTTTAATGGAATATGAGAAAACAAGAGTAAGTATTTAATAATATGTTATTTATTTAGGATATTGAATAAAAATTTATAAGCCAATTGTGATAAATGGTAATATTGTGATATAAGTTAATAAATTTGATTTCAATGCAATACCCATAAATGAATGGGATGAAATGACCGTATGTAAAGGTATACTAGGTTATTTGTCGAATAGTAGGAAAGAAAAGTAAATATCAAATTGATTGATGATAAATATGCATTGAATAGTAAATTGAATGTACAGTTAATGGTAATTTAAAACTTATTTATGGTAAAATTGCATAAGATTCAATAAATTTAAAGAATTATGCAAGCGGATCATTTATAAACTAAAATGAAACATTCCAATTTAGTAGAGACATTTGAATGTTATGACTTATTTAAAGGTAATAATTGGAGTTGATTAGAATTGGTTATATTTGGTTTAAATAGGGAAGGAGTATACAAAGGTAACTGTGAATAGTAAAGTCATAACCATAAATGAAAGAAATTGTACTAAGGGCAGTAAACATTTAATAAATTATAGGGATAAATGCCAACATTGAATGGTAATAAATGCAATTAAAAATTTCAAGTGTGTGAAACGTAAAAAAAGGGGTTAAAAGTTGTTAGGATTGGTATATTAAATTTATGATAAGGAGTAAATGTAAGTATTAATAGAATCATGAATTTATTTGAAGGGAACGTATTAATTGTTTTGAAACCTTAATTAAAATGGGTAATTTATTTTATGTAAGCAAAACCAATGCAAATATTGAATTTATCATTAAGCAATAATAATAAATAGAAATCAATTCAATTTGAAATCCATTTTTTTTCAATTAACGATAATAGTATTGGTGCAAGCTAATAAGTCTAAATGACAATGCAATACAAATTTACGGAAATTGAATATAAACGGAGGTAATAAAGTAATGCAAGAAAATAAATAATGTAATTAGTACAATCCCTTTTATTTGTAAACTATTGTAAGGTGTTAATTAATTGAAATATGAAAATTTGGAAATAGATTCAAAATTTATGTTAGATAAATGAATTGCAATAATTAAAGATAGTAATTAATAGGTTAAAGGGAACACCAATTTATTCATAAATGAATATAAGTGAATGTAACAAAATAAATAGGAAACGCTAATTATTCATAAGTGATGGTCGATGATATAAACGTTACTAACTATTAATGTAGTAACGTAAGATGTAAATGTATTTTCAACGGAAATGTAACCTTATTTCTAGGTAGAAATTGCAGGTAGATTTATGAAATGGAGTTTATGAGATAAATAGAATTGAATGTTTCGTTAGTATGAGTTTAAGGGAATATGGGGTAAATTGATTAAATCAATAAAAGACAATAAATGCAATGATGATGGGTTAGTAATAAAAGTGAATAGGGAAATGATTGTATAGTAAAAATGGAATTCCAACTTGTTGGAATGGAGTAAATACACTTAGTAATAAATTTAGGATAGGAAAACGAAATGGAAATATTGAATTAGTTAATTCGTATATATATATATATATATATAATGGCGATTATTGGATTGTAAATAATAAACTTATTAATGGTGATCAAGAGTTGTGACCACAAGTTATTATGAGTGATACATATATATTTAATTCAATTCAATTGATTTGGAAATCATTGCACTAAATATAAATCAAATGTTACGTTGAATAAGTTAAGGTAATAAATGGATAATAACGTAAATGTTCTTCATAGATATGATAATTTGAATCTATTGAAATTTATGGAATTTGAATATAACATTTTACGTTAATTGGAGATAAAGATGGAAATAGGTAATAATTGCATTAATTTGTAAGTAGAAATAAATCGTTAATGAGAACAAGTATTTAAGATTTACCGCCTATTTAGTATATTAAGTTATAACGGAAAATCAATTGCAATAATTAACAATATATTTATTTCATTAATGATAATGACGTAATATTTGAAATATTAAATGTATATAACGATAGAAATGTGAAATTTGGGGAATAGATTCAAAGTTATAAATGAGTTGTTAAAATAATACATAATAAGTGCAAATTGAATGAATCAATGGGAGCATAGATTTAAGTTTAGAAAACGATATTTTGGTTTAATTAAGTATTGCAAAATAAATGAAATTAACGTTTAAATATTTCGTTTATAGAGATTAAACTAAAATTCAAGGATATTAAAATAATAGATTTTGAACCCAACATGGAATCCTTCTACTTAAAATTTTTAGATGGAATAAACATTTGATTATTTAATTGAATACAGAAAAAGATTTATTTAGTACGTAATTTAATGCTTGTTGAAACCTGTAATTTTATAAACATGTTTGCTTGACTATAAATAAGGATTACAATGTTCACGTATTTATTTAATTGATTTCATCAATTAGGGTCTGTTTTGAAGTGGAAGATTAAAATTAATTGGAAATAAATTTATTAAAATCTTTCAATTGAAAAAGGAAAAGAAACAAAGTGCAATTAATAAAATTTATGTAAGAATGTTTTCATTATGAATGTACATTATTTGGAAATATAAGAATTGATTTAATATTGTATAAGTTGATCATTTTAGAATATAAGAATGTTTACATTATGAATTGCAAGTAACAAATAAGCATTTTAAGGAAAATAAAAGAATGTTGAGGAAATAAAGTGAACGTTTCCATTCTAAATATAAGAAAGTGGAGAAATTAACACTGCAATGGATAGACTTATCAGCTTTTAATTTACATCTAAATTTGTTTAGATCAATTTGGAAATTAATAAAATTGTGGATATATTTTGAAACGTAAACGAAACGTCTAGATTTACATTTGTAAATACGTTTAAAATAAAATGTAAATGATAAGGAATTTATTTATTTCCTAAATCCATAACGTGTGTAATTAATATTATTTATCTTTTGGGACCACCTCCGTTTGCACGTTAAAATTCGTGCACACCTATTCTTTTGCGATCTATCTATAAATAGGCGGTGAAACCCTAGCCTCCATCTTCATTCCTCTGTATAGTCTCTTCTTCAACTTCTTCTCTTCTTCAATGGCAACGGACAATTTCTAGATCCAGTTTCAATCCAAATAAAAGTTAAAATTCAAACTCCTATAAAAATTCCAGAAAAATTATATGTTGGAGTTCGCAGAATACGCAATCTACTGGTGGTGTTCGTTTTCCGTTTTGGGTTCAGTATGGAAACATATTCGCGTGCTCCTGTAGCCAAAGCGCGTGGAAGACGATAGTGACATGGCGAGTATTTAATTAAGGTTTGTTTTGTTTTATAATTTATTTTGATTTTCAAATCGTTTAAATCGCATAACTTTTTCATACGACCTCGGATTCACGCGAAACTTTTTTTGTTAGGATCGTAATTAAATTCCGGACAGTTTGGAACTAGTTTGGACCAATTCGGAGACTGTAGAATTTTTGGGTTTAAATCGGATTTAAATTCGATTTAAATTCAAAAGGTGAGTGTTTAAACCCACTCACAACTTCTAAAAGTTTTTATGTTTTGTAAATTTATCATAGATATGAGTAGAAATTTATTTATGACTGTTTTGCATGTTTATTCATCATATCTGTTAAATCGTGTTATTAAATTTAACTGTTAATTTATTTTATTTATTGCATATTAATTGATAGTTAGAATTAATTTATTTGCATATAAACTGCTAGTAAACAGTTATAAAATTTATTACTGAATATAAACTGTTAGTATAATAGTTGTTAAATTTTATTTTGAATATAACTGCCAGTTATTACCTGTTATATATTACCAGGTATATATATTGATATTGATTTATTATTGGATGATGATTGTGATTTGGATGATGGATGATTTTGATGAATGGATGTTTTTTTTATCATTAAACTACAAGTTATCATGCATTTTCGTTTCAATTCGGGATTGTGGTTTGAAATGATATACAACCGC
Source organism: Allium cepa (assembly GCA_030765085.1). Classification (NCBI taxonomy): domain Eukaryota; kingdom Viridiplantae; phylum Streptophyta; class Magnoliopsida; order Asparagales; family Amaryllidaceae; genus Allium; species Allium cepa. Next base: position 1,054,323,468 of record CM060941.1, read on the forward strand.
AAATTTTATTTTTAAATTGCGGATTGAAATGATAAATATCCGTATCACTTGACCATAGGATAGAAAATTATATACAAGCACCGTGGTCTATATATAAATTATTTTATAGTGATTTCTATGGTTTGGATGGGATACGGTTTATAAAAATTTTAAATTTTGATATTTTATAAATATTATTCTCTATATATATACATATGAAGTTAAAAAATTTGAATTTAAGCTGTGTATAAATCTGTTGAATAAAAATGGAATCTAGAAAATGGAATTTGAAATTTATATTATGTGTTTAAATTTGAAAATTTTTAAGGTATGATATTTATAACTGGATTTTTCCAAGATAAATTTAAAATGAATATTCTAGTATAATTAAATTGAAGAAAATATTTAATTGCTAGAAATTGGAGTTTTATTTATTTATTTTTTGTGATTATTCAAGACTAAATAATAGAACATTTAATTTGTTGAAAGAATAAATTCCAACTTTGGTTTTGAAATATTAATACTCCAAATGGATATATATATATATAGAAATTGAAGTGGTTTTGCAACTTGAAAGTGATATTTAAATTTATGGGTTAGACTTTAAATAAAGAAATATATTTATAAAGCCATGAAAATTATTTTTCTTTACAAAGTAACCTTAAAGTTAAACCATTTATTTTATATACCGTTGAATATCCCAACCATTCAAGTTTTAGAAGTTATGGTTTTAAAATTTTGAATTTCGAAATATTATGCTTTGAAAGTATATTCAAATATTTGGTTTCCAGATATTTTAAATTTTAAACCATCATGATTTGGGAAAAGAATTATATTTGAGATAAAATGATATCATATTGTTTTGGGTTTAAATTGATATCGTATTCATAGTTTTGAAATGGGAAATTTTATTCTGGTTTTAAAGTATAAACTATTTTAAATGACCGCGGTGTTATAATAACGATGGGTTGGCAAAGAGACCGGGATCGGATATGGACATACTCTCTGTCGATACCGAAAACCACTTTGACTAACCGTGTACGCGGTGGAGATTCCAGAATGAAGTAGGTGGTGGCAACGCTTCCTGTAAGGTAAATACGTGGACCCGACTCCCGTGAGTTGGCATAAGGTGGCTAAAACAGGAGTGATTCTCGGGCCAATGAGGTCATACCTCTGATCGGACGCTCCTCTTCGATATTATACTTTGACTTTGGATTGATTCAGTGGCCACTTCTATTTTTGATTTTGGGGGAGTTTGTTCGAGGTGGGCGGTAACTGCGGCTACGCGTTTCCACCAGCCCGGATAGCAATTGGTATATCTACCCTGGCATTGCCTAGTTGTGCCGTGTCACCTACCATACCGAGCCTTTACTACGAGTTTCTATTTGTGTCGTACCTATGGAGTATCCTCTAATAGCTTCCCGATCAGGAGGTATTACGGTACTGTATAGACTATTGGCATTTTACGTGTTAAGGTGGAAAATGTAAAGCCTTAACGCTATTTAAAAGTAAGTTTATTTTACAATTGGACACTATCATAATAGCGCAATATACTACATAGTAAATAGTTTATCGGATCCTTAGGAGATGTAGATCCCGAGCATCTCTTGAGTTACTGCACTCATATTTACTCCTGTTGATTTAACTCACATAAGATCTTTTAGTTCTGACTCGAGTGTTTTGTCTTTTCAATTCGCTCGGGTCAGTCCGAGCGTTTCAGGATTTGAGGACTTAGCTCTGGAGGACGAAGACGAAGATTTGTATTACTAGTATCTACTATATTATTCCACTACACCATTTAATTCCGCTGCATTGTTGTATTGGTATGTGTAACTCTGATATTTATTGCACAAGAAAAATAAATTATTTTGTAAAACAGTTTCATGAACTGTATATTTGATTATTATATTTTATCCTTCCGCTGCGAGATTCTGTTTTGTTTTATTTCTTCTCGTTTTTCTTATTTACCCCATAAAAATCCGCCCTTCCATATGGTTTGAAATGGCACGTGTGTCAGTTTAAATCGTGCGGAAAGGCGGGACGTTACAGTTGGTATCAGAGCTTTGGTTTAGCGATAAACCTTGGCTTTGTGGGGTTTGACTCTTTATTAATGGGGTAGTAATACCCTATGAGAGTCACTGAGTGTATATACGAGAGAACGTATTTGTTGGTGTTATAAAAAGATTTTGATATTGTGTTAATCTGTTCCGTTTTGTATTTATAAATTCTGGTTGGTGCATGGGATGCTATGACATCAATAGGGATTTCTAAACACTTAATAGGACAGACCGACATAATATTTGTTTTTAATATAGGTGAATGAAATAACTTCGCCTATTATATTTTCTATATATAAAATAAAATTTTCAAATGATATCTATATTTGGTTGCAATAGATTGGTTGTTAGGAATAAAATTTATAAATAATATGTAAATTAAGATTGAAAATAATATCAATGAAATTTGGAAATTTTAGAACTTAAGTCCGGGATTTTGAAAATCTGCTTTCAAAGGATTTATGAAATATAATAATTTGGTTTATAAGTATTTTCTTATATAAACATTTAGTATAATTCGGAAGAATTGTTTTAAAGAAGATTTTGGAGAAAATAAATTTTGTACTTTCCTCTCTGTCGCTGGAAAATAATTTCGGTGATGGCGGCCGCATCATCGACTTTCATTTTCGAGTTTCGAAGGGGAAAGACCACTGTAGTAAATTCTACTGCAGATTTATTTTGAAATTATCTAAAATTTTAATTGTTCTAAATATAATTAGAGATATAAAAGTGGTAAGAAATTATTTATTTATTATTTTTAAAATAATTTGAAATTTGACCAAGTATTTAATTCTTAAATTTCCATTAATTAACTGTTTAAATTATTTTAGTGAAAAAAAAGGTAAGTAATAAATGAATTGAAATCTCTAAATTAGGCAAGAAATTAATGCAAAGTTATAAAGGGAAATTTGGAATTTTTAACATATGAGACAAAAAGTAATATTGGTGAACATTAAATTTAATTAAAAGAAGAGATAAAATTTGTATAAGTTCTTTTGCATTTTCTTTAACATATATAACTTACCAAATATGAAAAGTTGAAATGTTAAATAAGAGATTTGAATAGAATATTATACAAGTAGAAAATTTTGGGAAAATGAAGTATTCAATGAATTGCTATTATAAATAAGAATTTAATGGTTATAAACTTAAGTATGATATAAATGCTACTAGTTTAATATAATGGAAAGTAGGAAATATAAATAAATGACTGCAAACCATAGTTAATGAATAAATAAAATCCTTTACTTATAAGAATGAATGTTATAAGGTTAAGAATTTAGTGTAATTAAAAAGGGTTACTGTAATTAAATATAATAGAATGTAAGCATTTAATAAATGATTGAAATTGAGAAGTGCATTTAATGTAATACAAATAACAGAAACTTACATAACCTGAATAGATATAAATGGATAATTGTAAGTAATAAATAGAAATAAGGAAACAACCATTGAATGAGAAATAAAATTTGAAGTTTGTTAGAAATAAATGTAAATTATAAAAAGGAAAATTTATGTGGTATGAATAAAAGAAAGGAAATCAAACAACTAGAGTATGTAAAGAATTTATATAAGGTAATTTGATTTGTTGTTTTGAATTGTTATTTTTTGATCTATGGTTGGTTGGGTAAGGAAATTTGAAGTTGTTGGATGAATAAATAATCTATTTTTGTCTCATCTAAGACTGTTGAGTAAATGATGCACTGGATAGTTATTTTTCACTCCGTACCATTCCAAGTTTTAACCCGAACAACTATTTGTTTGTTTGATTTAATGATTATTGTTTGTGGTGTGTACTGTTTGTTAAAATTGATGGTTGTTGTATTGATTGTTGTTAGTGTTTGAAACCATGAAAATATTCCACTTTATATAAATAGTTAACCTTTTTAGATTATATAAGTGAAATGCAGGTATGGAAGCAATTGCTACTGCTTTTGGTTCCATAAATTAAGCGTAATTTGCCCGACAAATAGGTACGTTTTCGGATTACGTTTTGTAGCGCTATTTTATACAATTTTTTCCATGTTGGGATATTTTATTTTGGATAATATATGTAATATATTTGTTATATTTTGATATTATATTTTCTCCCGAGCCTCTCCGTACAAAGGAGACCCTGACAAAATTTTCCGTAAATTTTGGACTTGGAACTATTTTGAAATGTTTTCCAAACTTTAATAAATTTAGTAAATTATTGTTTATAAGTTAAATATTTTGAATAAGATGTATTGTTACTTAACTCTTTCTTCTCCTTTCTTTTTCCTTTTCGGGGACGAAATGTTTTGAGTGGGGGAGAGTGTAACGACCCGTAAATTTCGTATATTTAATTTGGTTAAATAAATAAGTTGTAATTAAAGGTTAACAATATAAAAATGAAATTCCAATTCAATAAAATAATGTAAAAAGTTGTGATTTGATTTTTAATGGAATATGAGAAAACAAGAGTAAGTATATAATAATATGTTATTTATTTAGGATATTGAATAAAAATTTATAAGCCAATTGTGATAAATGGTAATATTGTGATATAAGTTAATAAATTTGATTTCAGTGCAATACCCATAAATGAATGGGATGAAATGACCGTATGTAAAAGGTATACTAGGTTATTTGTCGAATAGTAGGAAAGAAAAGTAAATATCAAATTGATTGATGATAAATATGCATTGAATAGTAAATTGAATGTACAGTTAATGGTAATTTAAAAATTATTTATGGTAAAATTTCATAAGATTCAATAAATTTAAAGAATTATGCAAGCGTGTAACGACCCGTATTTTTTACGGATCGAAAGATCGTAAAACTGTTGTTGTCTTTAAGTCGTTAGTGCTTAAGTCGTATGGTAGTTAACTCGTGTAGAGGCTTAGGTTGAAGGGTAGCCTAGGTCGTTCGGAGTTGAGTCGTGACCGACTTAGCGTCTTAGGTCGTGTGATGTTGAGTCGGTAGGAGCTTAGGTCATGTGGCCGAGTTATAATAGCTAACGAGTTAACTAGTGGCCGAGTTAGGATGTGGGACGACTCATAGACTTGGACGAGTTAACATGTTAAGTATTAGGTCGTAGGCGACCTATAGATATGAGCGACTTAAGGGATGGGATGAGTTAGTGACCTAGAGATTTGGACGACTTAAGGTGTGGCCGACTTAGTGTGTGAGCGAGTTAGGTGGAGCAGCGGCTTACGAGTTAAGTCGTTGGCAACTTAAGGTGTTAGGTCGTTAAGAAGTTAAGTCGCGGCATCGTGGATCTGCATTCATTTTAAGTCGCGCAGCTTTAGGACCGTTAGATCGTGTGTGCGACTTAGTTGCTCGCTGTGTCGTAAGTCGTAACTCGTTTACGAGTTAGCGGATCTGCGTTCTTTTTAGGTCATAGGGATTGTGAGCCGTTGGATCTTATAGGTTGTAGAGGGGCTTTGGAGTTAGGTCGTTAACGACCTAGTTAACCCGAGTTTTGGTTGAGTCGTTGGTACGAGTTAAGGCCTTAGGTCGCCTAAGAGTTAGGTCGGCACATGCTAAGTCATTAGCGAGTTAATGATAGGTCGTAACTCGTGTTGCCTGTTAGGTCGTGAGCCTATTAGCGTTAGGTCGTGACATTTATAAGTCGTTTCCCAGTTGAGTCGTTAGGTCGTGAGTCGTGGGAATTTTGGTCATGAGTCGTAACATGTTAGGTCGGCAACGACCTAAGACCGAGCGCGAGTTATGGACTGAGCGACCTAAGGGGGAGGGGCGATTCAGCCTATAAATACGTGACCACTTGTGCATTTTTTTTTGGCACCGGATTTTGAAGCAACGAAGTGCTGCCATTTTGAGAGCTCGACTACAACATTTCTTCATCTCCTTTTCTCCATTCCAATCTAGTTCTAACATCCATCCAAGATCGAAGATTCAAGGGCCAAAGTTGAAGATCTTCATTCGTTCGAGTGAGATTTCATCGATTGAAGCGAGATCTTTCCGGATCAAGCTTGGGTATTTGCTGTCCAGATCTGAAGTGGGTTTCTTTTGAAGTGTTTGGGCGATTCGGTGAGTGGTAGTTATCTCTCACGCGGACCCGAAGGAGTATATTGGATTGGTGGGTTGTTTGAGTGTTAAAGTTAGAGATTTCATGCATTTTTCTTAGTTCCAAGACTAGATTCATTACTTTTGAAGATGTTTATCTATGCAAGTTCAATTAACAAGTTATAGAGACAAAACCCATGTTTTATATTTGATAGATCTATGCTAAAATCTATGATTTCATATATGTTAGACTTATGCTCATTTATTTACGAAATTGCCATTATAGTTGATATTGCTTGATTAGATCTTGTTTGGGTGCTTGATTGTTTGGATGTATGATTGATTTGATTGTCTCGAGTTAGCTTGTAGTTGATTTGGGACAAGATGGTTGAAGATGATTCAAAATCTAAGTGGAAAGGCTCTTGAATGGTGAAAGCTGCTGTGGCATATGAAGCGGATGATGAAGCTCATATGGATGGGTTCGAGGACTTTGCTATAGATAGAGGAAGCAAAGTATGATGACGAAATGGACTTTGCCATGATATGTTGAGGCGAAGTATGATGATGAGATGGACTTTGCTAAGGATGCGTTGGAGCAAAGCATGATGTGGAAGCCTTGGTTTAATCCAGACGGGATCATCCCAAGCATGTTGATTACTCGATGATGCGGTTCGAGTTGGTGGATAATGGTTACTCGAGAGGTGCTTGAGCTAAAATGGGAATAGTCGTCGAGGAGGATGACTAGAAGGCTGAGATCTTATCGTTATTGAAGGTTCTAGCAAGCTCAAAGCAAGAGTACGTTGGGTAGATCCGTTATACCCAGGCGCGGGTCATGATGACGTGCTAGTACTCTGGGTAGATTCGTTATACCTAGGCACGGGTCATGAGGACGTGCGGAGTTATGTCTAGAACCGGGGGTTGCCATTAGCCCTTGACGGATGTTTGAAAGATGAGTTGGTCATTCAATTAACGATAAAATCAAGGCAATGATAACAGTGATAGCCGGAGTCATGGATGTTTGGTTGTATCATCATTTGGTCTCAAGAGCGGTGTTTTCTAGGTGCTTATCTGATCTTGGTTTAGGCCTTGGGGGTTTGTATTTGGAAAACATCGACCTTGACTCGAGTGATTATTGCTTTACTTTAATTATCTGCTTTGCTATGCTTGCTTCTCCTTAGTGTGTGTCTGGGGGCTATCACTGTAGAAAGAGGTGGAGTGGGATGATTTGGGTTCCTATTCCTTTTATCCCTTATGCTCTTTTGGTATGCTTGATAGTTGATTTACTGCTCACTAAGACTCTGTCTGACTCAAGGTTTTATGTCTCCTCTTATTACCTTGGGCTGTTCATCCATGTTTGGGATGGGCAGACTAGGTGACAGGTGACAGGTGCTGATCTTAGTGGCTCACGCTAATGATGACGAAGACGAGCAGGAGGCTTTGCATATTATTTTCATATTCTATGTACTGGATATTCCGCTGTTTGTTGATTACTCTGAGTGCTATGTAGTGAGGCTTCTTGTATTCATGATTCAGACCATGTATAAAGCTATTATGATTAGATGATGGTATTCTGTTCTATGGGAGCTTCACTATATTATATTTCTCTATTGTATTTTATCCATGCGCTGTGAGTTTTACGATAGAGTCTGCGATGTTTATTCTACCCTGACCATCGTCCATGGCTGCCTGGCACACTTTTCAGCGCATTATTTCCTTGTTTTGGTGCGGGAGTCATGGGCGGTCGTCACAAAGCGGATCATTTATAAACTAAAATGAAACATTCCAATTTAGTAGAGACATTTGAATGTTATGACTTATTTAAAGGTAATAATTGGAGTTAATTAGAATTGGTTATATTTGGTTTAAATAGGGAAGGAGTATACAAAGGTAACTGTGAATAGTAAAGTCATAACCATAAATGAAAGAAATTGTACTAAGGGCAGTAAACATTTAATAAATTATAGGGATAAATGCCAACATTGAATGGTAATAAATGCAATTAAAAATTTCAAGTGTGTGAAACGTAAAAAAAGGGGTTAAAAGTTGTTAGGATTGGTATATTAAATTTATGATAAGGAGTAAATGTAAGTATTAATAGAATCATGAATTTATTTGAAGGGAACGTATTAATTGTTTTGAAACCTTAATTAAAATGGGTAATTTATTTTATGTAAGCAAAACCAATGCAAATATTGAATTTATCATTAAGCAATAATAATAAATAGAAATCAATTCAATTTGAAGTCCATTTTTTTTCAATTAACGATAATAGTATTGGTGCAAGCTAATAAGTCTAAATGACAATGCAATACAAATTTACGGAAATTGAATATAAACGGAGGTAATAAAGTAATGCAAGAAAATAAATAATGTAATTAGTACAATCCCTTTTATTTGTAAACTATTGTAAGGTGTTAATTAATTGAAATATGAAAATTTGGAAATAGATTCAAAATTTATGTTAGATAAATGAATTGCAATAATTAAAGATAGTAATTAATAGGTTAAAGGGAACACCAATTTATTCATAAATGAATATAAGTGAATGTAACAAAATAAATAGGAAACGCTAATTATTCATAAGTGATGGTCGATGATATAAACGTTACTAACTATTAATGTAGTAACGTAAGATGTAAATGTATTTTCAACGGAAATGTAACCTTATTTCTAGGTAGAAATTGCAGGTAGATTTATGAAATGGAGTTTATGAGATAAATAGAATTGAATGTTTCGTTAGTATGAGTTTAAGGGAATATGGGATAAATTGATTAAATCAATAAAAGACAATAAATGCAATGACGATGGGTTAGTAATAAAAGTGAATAGGGAAATGATTGTATAGTAAAAATGGAATTCCAACTTGTTGGAATGGAGTAAATACACTTAGTAATAACTTTAGGATAGGAAAACGAAATGGAAATATTGAATTAGTTAATTCGTATATATATATAGAATGACGATTATTGGATTGTAAATAATAAACTTATTAATGGTGATCAAGAGTTGTGACCACAAGTTATTATGAGTGATACATATATATTTAATTCAATTCAATTGATTTGGAAATCATTGCATTAAATATAAATCAAATGTTACGTTGAATAAGTTAAGGTAATAAATGGATAATAACGTAAATGTTCTTCATAGATATGATAATTTGAATCTATTGAAATTTATGGAATTTGAATATAACATTTTACGTTAATTGGAGATAAAGATGGAAATAGGTAATAATTGCATTAATTTGTAAGTAGAAATAAATCGTTAATGAGAACAAGTATTTAAGATTTACCGCCTATTTAGTATATTAAGTTATAACGGAAAATCAATTGCAATAATTAACAATATATTTATTTCATTAATGATAATGACGTAATATTTGAAATATTAAATGTATATAACGATAGAAATGTGAAATTTGGGGAATAGATTCAAAGTTATAAATGAGTTGTTAAAATAATACATAATAAGTGCAAATTGAATGAATCAATGAGAGCATAGATTTAAGTTTAGAAAACGATATTTTGGTTTAATTAAGTATTGCAAAATAAATGAAATTAACGTTTAAATATTTCGTTTATAGAGATTAAACTAAAATTCAAGGATATTAAAATAGTAGATTTTGAACCCAACATGGAATCCTTCTACTTAAAATTTTTAGATGGAATAAACATTTGATTATTTAATTGAATAGAGAAAAAGATTTATTTAGTATGTAATTTTTGAAACCTGTAATTTTATAAACATGTTTGCTTGACTATAAATAAGGATTACAATGTTCACGTATTTATTTAATTGATTTCATCAATTAGGGTCTGTTTTGAAGTGGAAGATTAAAATTAATTGGAAATAAATTTATTAAAATCTTTCAATTGAAAAAGGAAAAGAAACAAAGTGCAATTAATAAAATTTATGTAAGAATGTTTTCATTATGAATGTACATTATTTGGAAATATAAGAATTGATTTAATATTGTATAAGTTGATCATTTTAGAATATAAGAATGTTTACATTATGAATTGCAAGTAACAAATAAGCATTTTAAGGAAAATAAAAGAATGTTGAGGAAATAAAGTGAACGTTTCCATTCTAAATATAAGGAAGTGGAGAAATTAACACTGCAATGGATAGACTTATCAGCTTTTAATTTACATCTAAATTTGTTTAGATCAATTTGGAAATTAATAAAATTGTGGATATATTTTGAAACGTAAACGAAACGTCTAGATTTACATTTGTAAATACGTTTAAAATAAAATGTAAATGATAAGGAATTTATTTATTTCCTAAATCCATAACGTGTGTAATTAATATTATTTATCTTTTGGGACCACCTCCGTTTGCACGTTAAAATTCGTGCACACCTATTCTTTTGCGATCTATCTATAAATAGGCAGTGAAACCCTAGCCTCCATCTTCATTCCTCTGTATAGTCTCTTCTTCAACTTCTTCTCTTCTTCAATGGCAACAGACAATTTCTAGATCCAGTTTCAATCCAAATAAAAGTTAAAATTCAAAATCCTCTAAAAATTCCAGAAAAATTATACGTTGGAGTTCTCAGAATACGCAATCTACTGGTGGTATTCGTTTTCCATTTTGGGTTCAGTCTGGAAACATATTCGCGTGCTCCTGTAGCCAAAGCGCGTGGAAGACGATAGTGACGTGGCGAGTATTTAATTAAGGTTTGTTTTGTTTTATAATTTATTTTGATTTTTAAATCGTTTAAATCGCATAACTTTTTCATACGACCTCGGATTCACGCGAAACTTTTTTTGTTAGGATCGTAATTAAATTCCGGACAGTTTGGAACTAGTTTGGACCAATTCGGAGACCGTAGAATTTTTGGGTTTAAATCGGATTTAAATTCGATTTAAATTCAAACGGCGAGTGTTTTAACCCACTCACAACTTCTAAAAGTTTTTATGTTTGTTAAATTTATCGTAGATATGAGTAGAAATTTATTTATGACTGTTTGGCATGTTTATTCATCATATCTGTTAAATCGTGTTATTAAATTTAACTGTTAATTTATTTTATTTATTGCATATTAATTGATAGTTAGAATTAATTTATTTGCATATAAACTGCTAGTAAACAGTTATAAAATTTATTACTGAATATAAACTGTTAGTTTAATAGTTGCTAAATTTTATTTTGAATATAACTGCCAGTTATTACCTGTTATATATTACCAGGTATATATATTGATATTGATTTATTATTGGATGATGATTGTGATTTGGATGATGGATGATTTTGATGAATGGATGTTTTTTTTATCATTAAACTACAAGTTATCATGCATTTTCGTTTCAATTCGGGATTGTGGTTTGAAATGATATACAACCGCAAATTTTATTTTTAAATTGCGGATTGAAATGATAAATATCCGTATCACTTGACCATAGGACAGAAAATTATATACAAGCACCATGGTCTATATATAAATTATTTTATAGTGATTTCTATGGTTTGGATGGGATACGGTTTATAAAAATTTTAAATTTTGATATTTTACAAATATTATTCCCTATATATATACATATGAAGTTAAAAAATTTGAATTTAAGCTGTGTATAAATCTGTTGAATAAAAATGGAATCTAGAAAATGGAATTTGAAATTTATATTATGTGTTTAAATTTGAAATTTTTTAAGGTATGATATTTATAACTGGATTTTTCCAAGATAAATTTAAAATGAATATTCTAGTATAATTAAATTGAAGAAAATATTTAATTGCTAGAAATTGGAGTTTTATTTATTTATTTTTTGTGATTATTCAAGACTAAATAATAGAACATTTAATTTGTTGAAAGAATAAATTCCAACTTTGGTTTTGAAATATTAATACTCCAAATGGATATATATATATATATAGAAATTGAAGTGGTTTTGCAACTTGAAAGTGATATTTAAATTTATGGGTTAGACTTTAAATAAAGAAATATATTTGTAAAGCCATGAAAATTATTTTTCTTTACAAAGTAACCTTAAAGTTAAACCATTTATTTTATATACCGTTGAATATCCCAACCATTCAAGTTTTAGAAGTTATGGTTTTACAATTTTGAATTTCGAAATATTATGCTTTGAAAGTGTATTCAAATATTTGGTTTCCAGATATTTTAAATTTTAAACCATCATGATTTGGGAAAAGAATTATATTTGAGATAAAATGATATCATATTGTTTTGGGTTTAAATTGATATCGTATTCATAGTTTTGAAATGGGAAATTTTATTCTGGTTTTAAAGTATAAACTATTTTAAATGACCGCGGTGTTATAATAACGATGGGTTGGCAAAGAGACCGGGATCGGATATGGACTTTCTCTCTGTCGATACCGAAAACCACTTTGACTAACCGTGTACGCGGTGGAGATTCCAGAATGAAGTAGGTGGTGGCGACGCTTCCTGTAAGGTAAATACGTGGACCCGACTCCCGTGAGTTGGCATAAGGTGGCTAAAACAGGAGTGATTCTCGGGCCAATGAGGTCATACCTATGATCGGACGCTCCTCTTCGATATTATACTTTGACTTTGGATTGATTCAGTGGCCACTTCTATTTTTGATTTTGGGGGAGTTTGTTCGAGGTGGGCGGTAACTGCGGCTACGCGTTTCCACCAGCCCGGATAGCAATTGGTATATCTACCCTGGCATTGCCTAGTTGTGCCGTGTCACCTACCATACCGAGCCTTTACTACGAGTTTCTATTTGTGTCGTACCTATGGAGTATCCTCTAATAGCTTCCCGATCAGGAGGTATTACGGTACTGTATAGACTATTGGCATTTACGTGTTAAGGTGGAAAATGTAAAGCCTTAACGCTATTTAAAAGTAAGTTTATTTTACAATTGGACACTATTATAATAGCGCAATATACTACATAGTAAATAGTTTATCGGATCCTTAGGAGATGTAGATCTCGAGCATCTCTTGAGTTACTGCACTCATATTTACTCCTGTTGATTTAACTCACATAAGATCTTTTAGTTCTGACTCGAGTGTTTTGTCTTTTCAATTCGCTCGGGTCAGTCCGAGCGTTTCAGGATTTGAGGACTTAGCTCTGGAGGACGAAGATGAAGATTTGTATTACTAGTATCTACTATATTATTCCACTACACCATTTAATTCCGCTGCATTATTGTATTGGTATGTGTAACTCTGATATTTATTGCACAAGAAAAATAAATTATTTTGTTCATGAACTGTATATTTGATTATTATATTTTATCCTTCCGCTGCGAGATTCTGTTTTGTTTTATTTCTTCTCGTTTTTCTTATTTACCCCATAAAAATCCGCCCTTTCGTATGGTTTGAAATGGCACATGTGTCGGTTTAAATCGTGCGGAAAGGCGGGACGTTACAGTTGGTATCAGTGCTTTGGTTTAGCGATAAACCTTGGCTTTGTGGGGTTTGACTCTTTATTAATGGGGTAGTAATAACCTATGAGAGTCACTGAGTGTATAAACGAGAGAACGTATTTGTTAGTGTTATAAAAAGATTTTGATATTGTGTTAATCTGTTCCGTTTTGTATTTATAAATTCTGGTTGGTGCATGGGACGCTATGACATCAATAGGGATTTCTAAACACTTAATAGGACAGACCGACATAATATTTGTTTTTAATATAGGTGAATGAAATAACTTCGCCTATTATATTTTCTATATATAAAATAAAATTTTCAAATGATATCTATATTTGGTTGCAATAGATTGGTTGTTAGTAATAAAATTTATAAATAATATGTAAATTAAGATTGAAAATAAAATCAATGAAATTTGGAAATTTTAGAACTTAAGTCCGGGATTTTGAAAATCTGCTTTCAAAGGATTTATGAAATATAATAATTTGGTTTATAAGTATTTTCTTATATAAACATTTAGTATAATTCGGAAGAATTGTTTTAAAGAAGATTTTGGAGAAAATAAATTTTGTACTTTCCTCTCTGTCGCTGGAAAATAATTTCGGTGATGGCGGCCGCATCATCGACTTTCATTTTCGAGTTTCGAAGGGGAAAGACCACTGTAGTAAATTCTACTGCAGATTTATTTTGAAATTATCTAAAATTTTAATTGTTCTAAATATAATTAGAGATATAAAAGTGGTAAGAAATTATTTATTTATTATTTTTAAAATAATTTGAAATTTGACCAAGTATTTAATTCTTAAATTTCCATTAATTAACTGTTTAAATTATTTTAGTGAAAAAAAAGGTAAGTAATAAATGAATTGAAATCTCTAAATTAGGCAAGAAATTAATGCAAAGTTATAAAGGGAAATTTGGAATTTTTAACATATGAGACAAAAAGTAATATTGGTGAACATTAAATTTAATTAAAAGAAGAGATAAAATTTGTATAAGTTCTTTTGCATTTTCTTTAACATATATAACTTACCAAATATGAAAAGTTGAAATGTTAAATAAGAGATTTGAATAGAATATTATACAAGTAGAAAATTTTGGGAAAATGAAGTATTCAATGAATTGCTATTATAAATAAGAATTTAATGGTTATAAACTTAAGTATGATATAAATGCTACTAGTTTAATATAATGGAAAGTAGGAAATATAAATAAATGACTGCAAACCATAGTTAAGGAATAAATAAAATCCTTTACTTATAAGAATGAATGTTATAAGGTTAAGAATTTAGTGTAATTAAAAAGGGTTACTGTAATTAAATATAATGGAATGTAAGCATTTAATAAATGATTGAAATTGAGAAGTGCATTTAATGTAATACAAATAACAGAAACTTACATAACCTGAATAGATATAAATGGATAATTGTAAGTAATAAATAGAAATAAGGAAACAACCATTGAATGAGAAATAAAATTTGAAGTTTGTTAGAAATAAATGTAAATTATAAAAAGGAAAATTTATGTGGTATGAATAAAAGAAAGGAAATCAAACAACTAGAGTATGTAAAGAATTTACATAAGGTAATTTGATTTGTTGGTTTGAATTGTTATTGTTTGATATATGGTTGGTTGGGTAAGGAAATTTGAAGTTGTTGGATGAATAAATAATCTATTTTTGTCCCGTCTAAGACTGTTGAGTAAATGATGCACTGGATAGTTATTTTTCACTCCGTACCATTCCAAGTTTTAACCCGAACAACTATTTGTTTGTTTGATTTAATGATTATTGTTTGTGGTGTGTACTGTTTGTTAAAATTGATGGTTGTTGTATTGATTGTTGTTAGTGTTTGAAACCATGAAAATATTCCACTTTATATAAATAGTTAACCTTTTTAGATTATATAAGTGAAATGCAGGTATGGAAGCAATTGCTACTGCTTTTGGTTCCATAAATTAAGCGTAATTTGCCCGACAAATAGGTACGTTTTCGGATTACGTTTTGTAGCGCTATTTTATATAATTTTTTCCATGTTGGGATATTTTATTTTGGATAATATATGTAATATATTTGTTATATTTTGATATTATATTTTCTCCCGAGCCTCTCCGTACGAAGGAGACTCTGACAAAATTTTCCGTAAATTTTGGACTTGGAACTATTTTGAAATGTTTTCCAAACCTTAATAAATTTAGTAAATTATTGTTTATAAGTTAAATATTTTGAATAAGATGTATTGTTACTTAACTCTTTCTTCTCCTTTCTTTTTCCTTTTCGGGGACGAAATGTTTTGAGTGGGGGAGAGTGTAACGACCTGTAAATTTCGTATATTTAATTTGGTTAAATAAATAAGTTGTAATTAAAGGTTAACAATATAAAAATGAAATTCCAATTCAATAAAATAATGTAAAAAGTTGTGATTTGATTTTTAATGGAATATGAGAAAACAAGAGTAAGTATTTAATAATATGTTATATATTTAGGATATTGAATAAAAATTTATAAGCCAATTGTGATAAATGGTAATATTGTGATATAAGTTAATAAATTTGATTTCAATGCAATACCCATAAATGAATGGGATGAAATGACCGTATGTAAAGGTATACTAGGTTATTTGTCGAATAGTAGGAAAGAAAAGTAAATATCAAATTGATTGATGATAAATATGCATTGAATAGTAAATTGAATGTACAGTTAATGGTAATTTAAAAATTATTTATGGTAAAATTGCATAAGATTCAATAAATTTAAAGAATTATGCAAGCGGATCATTTATAAACTAAAATGAAACATTCCAATTTAGTAGAGACATTTGAATGTTATGACTTATTTAAAGGTAATAATTGGAGTTAATTAGAATTGGTTATATTTGGTTTAAATAGGGAAGGAGTATACAAAGGTAACTGTGAATAGTAAAGTCATAAACATAAATGAAAGAAATTGTACTAAGGGCAGTAAACATTTAATAAATTATAGGGATAAATGCCAACATTGAATGGTAATAAATGCAATTAAAAATTTCAAGTGTGTGAAACGTAAAAAAAGGGGTTAAAAGTTGTTAGGATTGGTATATTAAATTTATGATAAGGAGTAAATGTAAGTATTAATAGAATCATGAATTTATTTGAAGGGAACGTATTAATTGTTTTGAAACCTTAATTAAAATGGGTAATTTATTTTATGTAAGCAAAACCAATGCAAATATTGAATTTATCATTAAGCAATAATAATAAATAGAAATCAATTCAATTTGAAGTCCATTTTTTTTCAATTAACGATAATAGTATTGGTGCAAGCTAATAAGTCTAAATGACAATGCAATACAAATTTACGGAAATTGAATATAAACGGAGGTAATAAAGTAATGCAAGAAAATAAATAATGTAATTAGTACAATCCCTTTTATTTGTAAACTATTGTAAGGTGTTAATTAATTGAAATATGAAAATTTGGAAATAGATTCAAAATTTATGTTAGATAAATGAATTGCAATAATTAAAGATAGTAATTAATAGGTTAAAGGGAACACCAATTTATTCATAAATGAATATAAGTGAATGTAACAAAATAAATAGGAAACGCTAATTATTCATAAGTGATGGTCGATGATATAAACGTTACTAACTATTAATGTAGTAACGTAAGATGTAAATGTATTTTCAACGGAAATGTAACCTTATTTCTAGGTAGAAATTGCAGGTAGATTTATGAAATGGAGTTTATGAGATAAATAGAATTGAATGTTTCGTTAGTATGAGTTTAAGGGAATATGGGATAAATTGATTAAATCAATAAAAGACAATAAATGCAATGACGATGGGTTAGTAATAAAAGTGAATAGGGAAATGATTGTATAGTAAAAATGGAATTCCAACTTGTTGGAATGGAGTAAATACACTTAGTAATAACTTTAGGATAGGAAAACGAAATGGAAATATTGAATTAGTTAATTCGTATATATATATAGAATGACGATTATTGGATTGTAAATAATAAACTTATTAATGGTGATCAAGAGTTGTGACCACAAGTTATTATGAGTGATACATATATATTTAATTCAATTCAATTGATTTGGAAATCATTGCATTAAATATAAATCAAATGTTACGTTGAATAAGTTAAGGTAATAAATGGATAATAACGTAAATGTTCTTCATAGATATGATAATTTGAATCTATTGAAATTTATGGAATTTGAATATAACATTTTACGTTAATTGGAGATAAAGATGGAAATAGGTAATAATTGCATTAATTTGTAAGTAGAAATAAATCGTTAATGAGAACAAGTATTTAAGATTTACCGCCTATTTAGTATATTAAGTTATAACGGAAAATCAATTGCAATAATTAACAATATATTTATTTCATTAATGATAATGACGTAATATTTGAAATATTAAATGTATATAACGATAGAAATGTGAAATTTGGGGAATAGATTCAAAGTTATAAATGAGTTGTTAAAATAATACATAATAAGTGCAAATTGAATGAATCAATGAGAGCATAGATTTAAGTTTAGAAAACGATATTTTGGTTTAATTAAGTATTGCAAAATAAATGAAATTAACGTTTAAATATTTCGTTTATAGAGATTAAACTAAAATTCAAGGATATTAAAATAGTAGATTTTGAACCCAACATGGAATCCTTCTACTTAAAATTTTTAGATGGAATAAACATTTGATTATTTAATTGAATAGAGAAAAAGATTTATTTAGTATGTAATTTTTGAAACCTGTAATTTTATAAACATGTTTGCTTGACTATAAATAAGGATTACAATGTTCACGTATTTATTTAATTGATTTCATCAATTAGGGTCTGTTTTGAAGTGGAAGATTAAAATTAATTGGAAATAAATTTATTAAAATCTTTCAATTGAAAAAGGAAAAGAAACAAAGTGCAATTAATAAAATTTATGTAAGAATGTTTTCATTATGAATGTACATTATTTGGAAATATAAGAATTGATTTAATATTGTATAAGTTGATCATTTTAGAATATAAGAATGTTTACATTATGAATTGCAAGTAACAAATAAGCATTTTAAGGAAAATAAAAGAATGTTGAGGAAATAAAGTGAACGTTTCCATTCTAAATATAAGGAAGTGGAGAAATTAACACTGCAATGGATAGACTTATCAGCTTTTAATTTACATCTAAATTTGTTTAGATCAATTTGGAAATTAATAAAATTATGGATATATTTTGAAACGTAAACGAAACGTCTAGATTTACATTTGTAAATACGTTTAAAATAAAATGTAAATGATAAGGAATTTATTTATTTCCTAAATCCATAACGTGTGTAATTAATATTATTTATCTTTTGGGACCACCTCCGTTTGCACGTTAAAATTCGTGCACACCTATTCTTTTGCGATCTATCTATAAATAGGCGGTGAAACCCTAGCCTCCATCTTCATTCCTCTGTATAGTCTCTTCTTCAACTTCTTCTCTTCTTCAATGGCAACAGACAATTTCTAGATCCGATTTCAATCCAAATAAAAGTCAAAATTCAAACTCCTCGAAAAATTCCAGAAAAATTATATGTTGGAGTTCTCAGAATACGCAATCTACTAGTGGTGTTTGTTTTCCGTTTTGGGTTCGGTCTAGAAACATATTCGCGTGCTCCTGTAGCCAAAGCGCGTGGAAGACGATAGTGACATGGCGGGTATTTAATTAAGGTTTGTTTTGTTTTATAATTTATTTTGATTTTCAAATCGTTTAAATCGCATAACTTTTTCATACGACCTCGGATTCACGCGAATTTTTTTTTATTAGCATCGTAATTAAATTCCGGACAGTTTGGAACTAGTTTGGACCAATTCGGAGACCGTTGATTTTTTTGGTTTAAATCGGATTTAAATTCGATTTAAATTCAAAAGGTGAGTGTTTTAACCCACTCACAACTTCTAAAAGTTTTTATGTTTGTTAAATTTATCGTAGATATGATTAGAAATTTATTTATGACTGTTTGGCATGTTTATTCATCATATCTGTTAAATCGTGTTATTAAATTTAACTATTAATTTATTTTATTTATTGCATATTAATTGATAGCTAGAATTAATTTATTTGCATATAAACTGCTAGTAAACAGTTATAAAATTTATTACTGAATATAAACTGTTAGTTTAATAGTTGTTAAATTTTATTTTGAATATAACTGCCAGTTATTACCTGTTATATATTACCAGGTATATATATTGATATTGATTTATTATTGGATGATGATTGTGATTTGGATGATGGATGATTTTGATGAATGGATTTTTTTTTATCATTAAACTACAAGTTATCATGCATTTTCGTTTCAATTCGGGATTGTGGTTTGAAATGATATCCAACCGCAAATTTTATTTTTAAATTGCGGATTGAAATGATAAATATCCGTATCACTTGACCATAGGATAGAAAATTATATACAGGCACCGTGGTCTATATATAGATTATTTTAATGTGATTTCTATGGTTTGGATGGGATACGGTTTATAAAAATTTTAAATTTTGATATTTTATAAATATTATTCTTCTATATATATACATATGAAGTTAAAAAATTTGAATTTAAGCTGTGTATAAATCTGTTGAATAAAAATGGAAATCTAGAAAATGGAATTTGAAATTTATATTATGTGTTTAAATTTGGAAATTTTTAAGGTATGATATTTATAACTGGATTTTTCCAAGATAAATTTAAAATGAATATTCTAGTATAATTAAATTGAAGAAAATATTTAATTGCTAGAAATTAGAGTTTTATTTATTTATTTTATGTGATTATTCAAGACTAAATAATAGAACATTTAATTTGTTGAAAGAATAAATTCCAACTTTGGTTTTGAAATATTAATACTCCAAGTGGATATATATATATAGAAATTGAAGTGGTTTTGCAACTTGAAAGTGATATTTAAATTTATGGGTTAGACTTTAAATAAAGAAATATATTTGTAAAGCCATGGAAATTATTTTTCTTTACAAAGTAACCTTAAAGTTAAACCATTTATTTTATATACCGTTGAATATCCCAACCATTCAAGTTTTAGAAGTTATGGTTTTAAAATTTTGAATTTCGAAATATTATGCTTTGAAAGTATATTTCAAATATTTGGTTTCCAGATATTTTAAATTTTAAACCAGCATGATTTGGGAAAAGAATTATATTTGAGATAAAATGATATCATATTGTTTTGGGTTTAAATTGATATCGTATTCATAGTTTTGAAATGGGAAATTTTATTCTTGTTTTAAAGTATAAACTATTTTAAATGACCGCGGTGTTATAATAATGATGGGTTGGCAAAGAGACCGGGATCGGAAATGGACATACTCTCTGTCGATACCGAAAACCACTTTGACTAACCGTGTATGCGGTGGAGATTCCAGAATGAAGTAGGTGGTGGCGACGCTTCCTGTAAGGTAAATACGTGGACCCGACTCCCGTGAGTTGGCATAAGGTGGCTAAAACAGGAGTGATTCTCGGGCCAATGAGGTCATACCTCTGATCGGACGCTCCTCTTCGATATTATACTTTGACTTTGGATTGATTCAGTGGCCACTTCTATTTTTGATTTTGGGGGAGTTTGTTCGAGGTGGGCGGTAACTGCGGCTACGCGTTTCCACCAGCCCGGATAGCAATTGGTATATCTACCCTGGCATTGCCTAGTTGTGCCGTGTCACCTACCATACCGAGCCTTTACTATGAGTTTCTATTTGTGTCGTACCTATGGAGTATCCTCTGGTAGCTTCCCGATCAGGAGGTATTGCGGTACTGTATAGACTATTGGCATTTTACGTGTTAAGGTGGAAAATGTAAAGCCTTAACGCTATTTAAAAGTAAGTTTATTTTACAATTGGACACTATTATAATAGCGCAATATACTACATAGTAAATAGTTTAACGGATCCTTAGGAGATGTAGATCTCGAGCATCTCTTGAGTTACTGCACTCATATTTACTCCTGTTGATTTAACTCACATAAGATCTTTTAGTTCTGACTCGAGTGTTTTGTCTTTTCAATTCGCTCGGGTCAGTCCGAGCGTTTCAGGATTTGAGGACTTAGCTCTGGAGGACGAAGACGAATATTTGTATTACTAGTATCTACTATATTATTCCACTACACCATTTAATTCCGCTGCATTGTTGTATTGGTATGTGTAACTCTGATATTTATTGCACAAGAAAAATAAATTATTTTGTAAAACAGTTTCATGAACTGTATATTTGATTATTATATTTTATCCTTCCGCTGCGAGATTCTGTTTTGTTTTATTTCTTCTCGTTTTTCTTATTTACCCCATAAAAATCCGCCCTTCCGTATGGTTTGAACTGGCACGTGTGTCGGTTTAAATCGTGCGGAAAGGCAGGATGTTACAACATAGTAAATAGTTTAACGGATCCTTAGGAGATGTAAATCCCGAGCATCTCTTGAGTTACTGCACTCATATTTATTTCTGTTAATTTAACTCACATAAGATATTTTAGTTCTGACTCGAGTGTTTTTGTCTTTTCAAATTCGCTCG
Source organism: Allium cepa (assembly GCA_030765085.1). NCBI lineage: Eukaryota > Viridiplantae > Streptophyta > Magnoliopsida > Asparagales > Amaryllidaceae > Allium > Allium cepa. Next base: position 1,054,345,409 of record CM060941.1, read on the forward strand.
GGTCAGTCCGAGCATTTCAGGATTTGAAGATTTAGCTCTGGAGGACGTAGACGAAGATTTGTATTACTATTATCTAGTATATTATTCCACTACACCATTTAATTCCGCTGCATTGATATTTATTGGTATGTGAACTCTGATATTTATTGTATAAAGAAGAAGCAAACGTGTGTAAACAGTTTATGAACTATATATTGATTATTATATTTTATCCTTCCGCTATGAGATTCTGTTTAGTTTTTTTTTCTTTTCTATTTTTCTTATTTACCCCATATCAATCCGCCCTTCCGTATGGTTTGAATTGGCACGTGTGTCGATTTAAAGCGTGCGAAAAGGCGGGATGTTACAATTCCATTCCAAAATTAAAATCAGAATAAAGATTTTAGTGCTATTGTGAAGTTTTAACATAAATCTAGACTCTATTACTTATCTTGATATCTTGAACTCTTGAACTCTTGATACTCATGATTCTTGATTTCTTCAATCTTGAATTCGTCAGTCTTGAGTCTCTGTAATCTTGAATTCGTCGATCTTGAATCTCTATACTGTACAGTCTTTATTCTCGGTACCTGCATACATATGTATGTATGTATATATGTATATATCCTGCATATACATACATACATATATATATATACACACAAGAATATTAGTATTAATATTTTATAACAAGTCCTAAGGTTATCGTCGTCAAAACCATCATCATAGGAACTACCAAAAATTGGACACTAAAAGCGGCATTGAGCATCCGTGTCCAACCTTCTACCCCTATAAATATGACCCTAGGAGTGAGGAGGATGGGGACTCATTTTCTTTTCTCAACTCTCACAATTAACTGTTGTAACCCAAAATTGAATTGGGGACTATTCTAATCTAATTGAAATCATGCTCGATTTACATAAGGACTTCGACATACATATTACCCTTATCGTGCACTTGAACATTATTGGACATGAACATGCACAAAATAAAGCTCGTTAGACTCAAAGCAATTGAGATTCAATTTTACATTGATTCATATGAGCTTTGGTCTAAACTAGTGTTTATATGCATATCTCATATCTTGCCTATTACATATGGATATTGGACTATGACATAGTTCCTTAACAAGCTTAATGGGCTATTTTGCATACTTAAGCTTAATGGGCTATTTTGCGTACTTACCACTTATCTTCTTTCTCCTTTAGATACATAACATGGGGTTTGGAGTGCCCTATTCTTAAGAACCATATAGATTCTCGAATATTTTATTCCAAATGATCTTAAAGGCGTTCAAACATTTTGTTCCAAATGACCTAAGATATCTCAAATATCATATACCAAGATGACATATGAAGCCATCGAATGTGCAACATATAAAACCCATGGGCATTATAGCCCATCTCCTAATGATATCATCCTGTACTTGGCCTCGAATGTTAGATTTGTTATAGATTCAATTAATACCGACCAGGCCATCCTCAGTTGTGTTATCAAATATTCTTGAATCAAGGATTCATTTATCATTCACGACATCTTGGATTTTATATAATTTTTGGTTTAACAATGCTAAAAATCAATGATGCAAAAGGACACATGGCAGCCATGCCGCCTGCTGTAATTCCTATAAGTAGACCATCTTGGCCATTCAAAGGATGGATTATTTTTCTTTCCCTCCTTAAATTTGGAAGGTTATGACCCTAAATTGATTTGGGGCAAAATCTAGAATTCTTCGTTACTTTCAAAACTAATGAGAACGAGGACTTGGATAACTTTACATAGCATATTTCTCATGAATTGTGCATATACAATTGTTATCGAACTATGGACATGCATATGACAAATTTTTAATTCAGATTGGAACTTATAACAAAATCCTTTAAGCCCATATCTAAATTAAGAATTATGCTGCACAATTCCTAACGTGCCTAGATGACATATAAAAAAATGATGGCGATTTATGTAAAACATCTATTTAGTCCATTAGCAAATAAATATTGGACTATTGCACAATTAATTAACTTCCCTATTTTTTTTCCTTTGACATATGGTTCAAACTTTTCAAAAACTTCACTACCCTCCCGAAAGTCCACATGCATTATATCACTATTTTGAATAAGATCGTTGTGTATTAGTTCTTGAGTCAATCTTTGGTTTGACGATACCATCAAATATCATGGATGTTAGACCAAATTTTGGTTTGGCATCATAAATAGCATGCCAATTTTTGGTTTAGCAAAATACATAGTATTCTATGGTACAATTCAATACACAGCTCATATGCTAATCTGAAACGAACAACTCAGGATATGTCCCTTTTAACATTACGTAATGTTTCCCACATGCAGTCCTCCCAGTTTGTGCTCCACTGGACACATACTAGCTTCGCCACCTTGTTTTGAAACTGCTTCTCTTCCCGATATACTATCTGAATCGGCTTACGCACATAGGTCATAGCTTGTTTTATGACCAGGTCTTCTACTGCCCTTTGATCAACTATTACATCTAGATCTCTAATGCATTTCCATAGATATTATATGTGAAACACATTATGAATCCCTGCAAAACCACAAGGCAGTTCCACCTCATACGCACCTTCCCAGCCCTACCTATGATCTGAAACGGCCCCACATATATGGGTGTTAACTTCCCAGCCTTCCCAAAATGCACCATGAAGCAGAGAAACCTTCATGAACATCCAATCGCCAATTGCAAGCTCTAATTCCTTCCTCCTTGTACCAGCATAACTCTTTTGCCTAGACTGAGCTTGGATCACTTTTTCTTTCTCAGTAGCATTCTTGATCATATCTAGTTCCAAGATAATCATATCCCCTGCCTCCAACCAAGACATACACGACCTTTCATACAATGCCTTAAATGAGGCCGTCCCAATGCTGCTCCGGTAGTTGTTGTTGTATGTAAAGTCTATTAGATGTAAATAATCCTCCCAGTATCCACCGAAGTCCAAAAAAATGAAAGCTCTCGGCAAGCTTTCCAGGTCATTATTAACTTCCTTGGTCTACCCATCCATTTGTGGATGATATGCAGTACTCATGTACAACTTTGTACCCTACACCTTCTGCAAGCTGTGCTAGAACTCATTGGCAAACAACGAATCTCAGTCGGTAATAAGAGTGTTGGGCACCTTTTGCATTCTCACTACCTTATATATCTATGCTAACTTCAGTGCAGTTCTCGTGGCCTTCACTGGAATGAAATGGGCACACTTAGTTTATCAATTGTGACCCATATGCTTTCATTTCCTGCTCATGACCTTGGTAGCCCATCTTAAAAGTCCATAGATATTGAACCTCGTTTCTACATGAGAACCTATAAAGGCTGCAAACGCCTACTAGGTTTTTGATGTTCTGCCTTACGTACGGACACGTAAGACATCTCCTCACGTACTCTTCCACATCTTTCTTCATTCATTCCTAGAAAAAACTTCTCTTCATATCTCGACGCATCTTGGTGCCTACAGGGTGTATAGTGAACTTTGAACAATGACATTCGTCCAATACTTCCTTTCGCATTCCTTCTGTACTCAGAACATACAACCTTCCATTCTTCTGAAGTCTACCTTCGCTATCAACACTAAATCCCTTCAGCTCCACTACCTCGATTCTTGAGTCCCAGCTCCTTGTAATGTTGGCAAAGAAATCATCTCCCTCCATAGTCCGGCAAGCCCATCTATTAGCCTAAGCCTTACTTCCAGGCATGATAGCATACCAAAAGCACTACTCGAACCTGCTAGACCAAAATTGCACATTACATACAGACAATGTTTCTAAGATGGTCCATTCTTCTATTATAGCCAAAACGCTACTCTGTTGTTTTTGGCATAAGGCATCAGTTACAATATTGCCCTTTCCTAAGGTATGCTCTATCCTGAAATCATAAGACGCTAGAAACTCCAATCACCTCTACTGCCTCATGTTCATGTAACATCCAAATATTTTCAACCATTCACATCCACACATGCCGGATTTGAATTGCTTAAAATACCAGATTTTTAATTTATGTTTGGAAAAACTCATCATATACAGTAAATAAACAAATCACAGAATCACAGACATAGAGTAATATACAATATACAGCGGAAACAAAATGAATAGTATTTCATGAAGCTACTATATATATCATAGTTAAATAAGATACAATTGGAGTTTCATATACAGTAGTCAAATACAAGATCAGAATACATCACCGGAATCAACTGAATGACTACAAACTGAAAAGATGCAGATGGATCTCTAAACGAAGCTCCAACTCCAAAGGTGAGTCTCAAAAGCTGTATCACTCAGTCTAAACCGAGCGCAAAGCAAAACACAAAACACTCGAGTCAGGATTAACATTCTTATATCAATGAATCCAACTCAAGTGAAATGTCAACTGAAATACAAGTAACTCAAAGGATGTTTAGAATAACCATCCTCTAAGGATCTGTTAAACTATCCACTATGTGGTAATATACACTATTATAAAAGTGTCTAAAGTAAAGTAAGCTATTAAAATAGCATCAAGGCGTTACCCATATCCCCCTTAACATATTTTATAGTGTCAATAGTCTATACAGTACCATCATACCTCCAGATCGGGAGGCTACCATAGAATACTCCATAGGTACGATACAAATCAAACTCGTAAAAATCACGATAGAGTAGGTGATAGGACACAACTAGGCAATGCCAGGGTAGATATACCAATTACGCATCTGGGCTGGTGGTGACGCATACCAGCCACTCCCGCCCACCTCGAAACACACTTCCAAATCAAAAAAATCAAGTGGCCACCAAACCAATCACAAAGTCAGAATACAGTATCGAAAGAATGTGTCCAATCAGAGGAGCTAGCTACCTCATTGGCTCGAGAATCGCTCCTGTTTTAGCCACTTATGCCAACTCAAGGGAGTCGAATCCACATATATACCTCAATAGGATGTCGCCATCATCCTACTTCATTCTGGAATCTCCACCGTGTACACAGTTGTTAAAGTGGTTTTCGGAGTTGGCAGAAAGTATGACAACTTCCGATCCCGGTTTCTTTAACAACCAAACGCTATTGTAACACCACGGTCATTTCAAAATAGTTTATACTTCAAAACCAAAATATCTTTGCCATTTCAAAACCATATCAAAACCATATCAATACGATATCATTTCCATTTCAAAACCAAATAAGATATCATTTCCATTTCAAATATACCCATTTCCAAAATTATAGCACTTCCAAAGTTATAACACTTCAGAAACCAAACACATGAAATTAAAACACTTTCAAAACATAATACTTTGAAATTCATAACTTTGAAAACATAACTTCCACCACTTAAACAGCTTAGATATTAAAATAGTATATATAATAAAACAGTTTATAAAGTAAAATAGTTATAAAAGAGTTATAAGTCAAAATAATTTATATTAAAATAATTTATAAAGTAAGATATAAAAATAGTTTTAAATATAATTTAAAATACTTTATATAATAACATTGCTTCCTCAAATTTCACAAATCGATTTCAAATCAATTTGAATTTCAAAAAATTCAAATTTAACCAAATCTCAAATCATTAATTTCAATTTATTTCAGTTTCTCAATAAACCATTTAAATTATATCGATTTCAAAAGAGATTTGAACCCCAAAATAAACCATTTCGATATAAACTAAATATATCCTTCAATTTATTTAAACTTGAAATGTTCATTTAATCACCACAAACCAAAATAAAGTTATAAAATCATATCCTTTAAAATCTCAAAAATTCAACAAGTTTCAAATCGATTTAGCTAAATGAAATTCTTAACAAAACACAATTTTAAATAAGTCCAAATTTGTTCTCCCAACCTCAGTTTATAAAATTATTATAAAATCTAACTTGAAAATATAATTTATATAGATACTTAAACATATTATATATAAATTAAATCAAACATTATTAAAATTAAATCTTTTATCAAACTTATTTTATAAAAATACTTTATATATATTTAAAATAGTAAAATTTATAAGTAAATTCTTAAAATTTAAGATTCCAAAAACTAACTTAAAATTTTGAAATTTCAAAACATAAGATTTAAAAATCAAGGATTTGAACTTTATAAAATACAAATATATATAATATCTTAAAAACAATATTTATTAACCATAAATTTCTTTTCCAAAACCATAGAAATCATTTCAAAATATTTATATATAGACCAACGGTGTTTGTATATAATTTTCTATGCTATAGTCAAGTGATACAGAGATTTATCATTTCAATCTGTAATTTAAATATAAATACAGGTATATATCATTTCAACCTGCAACCCAAATTCAATTCAAATGAAAATCGCTTGGGTTTATCATTTCAACCCAGAACAGTTTATCATATATACATACATATATATATATACTAATATAAATATATGTAATACCTTATCGGTCGAGCTGGGAAAGGGAAGAAGAGGCGGCAGAGTTTCGAACAAAACAGGTCGAGCAAGAGAAGGAATGGTGGCTGGAGGTGACCCATGCTTGGCCGGGAAAGGATGACGTCAGTGCGGAGGTGATTTGATAGTTGTCACGACCATGTAGGACAAAGCTGCATTGCTAATGAGTGGGCTAGGGGAGGAGAAGGTATGGCGGTGTGGAGTGGTTCTTTTCGACTATGGTGCTAGCGACGTTGTCAGGTGCGGTCTCGGTGGAACAAGAGGGAGGAGGAGGAAGAGCTAAGAAAGAAGAGATAAATGCGATGCTTTGCCTATGCTTCAAGGTTCTTGCGAGTATTGTAGAGGAAGATGAGGCGGGGAAGAATGGTGGAGTAAAAATAATTGTGGCCATGACAATTGCAAATGAAATGTGGCCAAAGAACAAAATGAAGGGGAAGGCAGAGGGACCAAAATGAATAAAACAAACTAACAAATAAACATTGGAACCGGTGTAAACAAAAATCAAGCACGAGAATTTAGGAGATATAAATGCAAACAGCTGTATTTTAGGAATTATAAAGCCGATGGCTGTTCAATCTAAACAGTGGAATATGAAATGATGCAAGAAACCAAAAGACGCAAACTGGTTACTGATACGGTTACCATTTACACGGATTCTGCTATATATCGGACTTCAAAACACAGAATTAATTATACAGTAGATATCAGCATGACGAGATGATCAAAACGGTATACATATGTCAGTGGCATGATCATCCTATCAGAAGTCGATAATCGGTACTGACAATGATGATAATTTGCTAAAAATAAGATAAACGGAGCAATAACAGTCAATATTTGAAGAAACGAAATATGACGTCTCACTTAGAAGAAGATTTATAAATTTTCTATAGAAAAGTACTCAGGTTTAGATAACATTTTATATCATCAAATATTAACTGATTTATATTGAATAAAATTGTACAATAAAATAAACTTCAATATTATTTGATGAAAATTTACCATTTTCTATGTTTTTAAATGCGTATTCCAAATATAAAATTTCATTTCCAAATTCAAATATTTAAAATTTCAAAAAAATTCAATTAATTAAATAAATAAAACAACTGAAATTTTTGGGTCGTTACACTCTCCTCCACTCAAAACTTTTCGTCCTCGAAAAGGAAGGAGGTAGGGGAATAGAAACAACTAGAATGAAAATAGGTTGAAATACAAATAAAACAATTAATTTAAAACCATATAAATTCCAATTTAAGTTGATTAATATTCAATAATTGATTTTTAAATTCAAGGTATTTCATTTAGTTAATTTAAATTTATTGATGTTTGTTACAAAATTTCTTTCAAACAATTCTTATTTATTTATTTCATTTATGCATTATCTTATTATTCAATTTTTATCCTTAATTAACCATTTCAAAAATCAAAATTTGAATAGTCATTTATTATAATCATATTTTATTCAAAAAATTTAATTCTTTTCTATTCCAAATTATTATTAAGTTTATTCCACTTAATATATCTTATCACATATATTAAGTAGATTGAAATTTGTTATAACCATTCAAATTATTTATAAATTCATTTAATATCATTTTATACTGTGTATTATTTAATTACATAGTTAACTTTTGAAAAAGTTTAGGTAAATTATATTGGAATGAAATTGGGTATTACAAAAGTAAAATTTTCCATTCAATCATTTCAACTTCAAATATTTATTTAAAAATTTAAGAGTTAAATTTTCGATTTAGTTCAAATCATTTAGATATAGGTATATTATATTTTCAAATAAATTGATAAACATATACCTATATATACATTATAAATCAAATCATGCCTCAGAAATCTAAATCAAATTCAATTTCCAAAACAAAAGTGTAGCAAAGCTACTGGGTAGTCTCTCCACTTTGAAACCCGAAAATGAATGTCGATGATGCTGCAGTCATCACCGAAATTATTTTCCAATGACAAAAGAGGAGAGTACTGATTTAAAACCTTTAAAATTCTTTGGAAATAATTTCTATTTGAAAATTGTTTTAAATGATATGCATTTTAAACTTTAAAACCAGAGTTTAAAATCACCGAAAATTAAATTCTTAAATTCTTAATTTAAATTCCTTTCTATTCTAAATCAATTTATAAACCATGTTTTAAAATTCCAAATCAATTTAACTATGTTTTATAATTCCATTTATTTATTTTATGAGTCAATAGTCGTTGGTTTACAAAACAATAAATGTAAATCAAATATTATCACTTTGTTAACCAATTCATTTATCAATTATTAGAAAATTTACTTATATATATAATATAATCATACAAAAATTTATTTCATTTACTAAATTTGAAAACAATATTGTGTGGGTTTGCTCTGTTCAAGTGTTTCGAAAATCCTATCGATAGCATTGATCAGACGAATCGATCGGAAATCCAAATCAACATAACAACTCAAACAACACAATATAAAATATTTTTATATTAGTTATAAGTACACTCCCTCACTCGATACTACAGAATAGATTTCAAATAAGGATTGAGATTCAAATTTAGGGAGAACCTAATCAAATAGAATTTCTAACCAGAAGAGATGGCCTCGAAAGGGAGATAAGATAATTGAATTTCAAATTAGGAAGATGGATAAATTAATATAAATCATGGGTGACCTTAACCGGATCAACAGTGACTTCAAGGATGAAATCGATGCAGAATTCCGAGGCAAATCAGCATCAGATTTCAGGAGATAGAATTCAGGCATAGCAGGAGATAGATAGCATCGTAAACCGAGGATACAGAATTCAACGGTAAGTCAATGACTATTGTAAAGGAGTTTCACCCCTTTACAAATCATTCGAAGATTGGCGAGACCGCCAAGTTATTACACAGATCATTCAAAGTGGAGATATAGGATACTCCAGAATCAAAAGGACATAAATAGGGAGAGACAAGAATGGATTTTAGAACTAATATGGAAGTTCCAAAATTCAAAGGAAACAGAATCAAAGAGGAAGGAATTCAAGCTCGAATGAAAGTGATTCCGTAATTAAATTTACTTTATATGCTAATTTTTTTCCAAAAACCAAAGCTCTGATACCAAATGTAACATCCAGATATTTTCAACCATTCGCATCCACACATGCCAGATTTGAATTGCTCAAAATACCAGATTGTTAATTTTTATTTTTGGCAATACAGTAAATAAATAAATCACGGAATCAGAGACACGGAGTAATATACAATATGCAGCGGAAATAAAATGAATAGCAGTTCATGAAGCTATGATATATATCAAAGTTAAATAAGATACAATTGGAATTTCAAATACAGTAGTCAAATACAGATCAGAATACATCACTGGAATCAACTGAATAACTGCAAACTGAAAAGATGTAGATGGATCTCCAAAGGAAGCTCCAATTCCAAAGGTGCGTCTCAAAAGCTATATCACTCAGTCTGACTCGAGCGTAAAGCAAAATATAAAACACTCGAGTCAGGATTTACATTTTTATATCAATAAATCCAACTCAAGTGAAATGTCAACTGAAATACAAGTAACTCATAGGATGCTTGGGATAACCATCCTCTAAGGATCCGTTAAACTATCTACTATGTAGTAATATACGCTATTATAATAGTGTCTAAAGTAAAGTAAACTATTAAAATAGTGTCAAGGCGTTACCCATATCCCCCTTAACACATTTTATAGTGCGAATAGTCTATACAGTACCATCGTACCTCCAGATCGAGAGGCTACCATAGAATGCTCCATAGGTACGACACAAATCAGACTCGTAAAAGCATGATAAGGTAGGTGACACGGCACAACTAGGCAACGCCGGGGTAGATATACCAATTACGCATCCGGGCTAGTGGTAACGCATAGCAACCACTACAGCCCACCTCGGAACACACCTTCAAATCAAAAAAAATCAAGTGGCCACTAAATCAATCACAAAGTTAGAATATAGTATCGAAGGGATGTGTCCGATCAGAGAATCTACCTTATTGGCCCAAGAATCGCTCCTGTTTTAGCCACCTTACGCCAACTCACAGGAGTCGGGTCCACGTATGTACCTCAACAGGACGTCGCAATCATCCTACTTCATTCTGGAATCTCCACCGCGTACATAGTTGTTAAAGTGATTTTCAGAGTTGGCAGAAAGTATGACAACTTCCGATCCCGGTCACTTTAACAACCAAACTTTATTATAACACCGCGGTCATTTCAAAATAGTTTATACTTCAAAACCAAAATATCATTGCCATTTCAAAACCATATCAATATGATATCATTTCCATTTCAAAACCAAATAAGATATCATTTCCACTCAAATATATCCATTTCCAAAATTATAGCACTTCCAAAGTTATAACACTTTAGAAACCAAACACTTGAAATTATAACACTTTCAAAACATAATACTTTGAAATTCGTAACTTTGAAAACATAACTTCCACTACTTAAACAGCTTAGATATTAAAATAATATATATAAGAAAATAGTTTATAAAGTAGAATGGTTTATGTAAAAGAGTTATAAGTTAAAATAGTTTATATTAAAATAATTTATAAAGTAAGATATAAAAATAATTTTAAATTTAATTTAAAATACTTTATATAATAACATAGCTTCCTCAAATTTCACAAATCGATTTCAAATCAACTCGAATTCCAAAAAATTCAAATTTAACCAAATCTCAGATCATCAATTTCAATTTATTTCAATTTCTCAGTAGACCATTTCAAATTATATCGATTTCAAAATAGATTTGAACCCCAAAATAAACCATTTCGATATAAACTAAATATTTCCTTTTATTTATTTAAACTTGAAATGTTCATTTAATCACCTTAAACCAAAATCAAGTTATAAAATCATGTCCTTAAAATCTCAAAATTCAACAAGTTTCAAATCGATTTAATCAAATAAAATTCTTAACTAAGCATTATTTCAAATAAGTCCAAATTTATCCTCTCAATCTTAGTTTATAAAATTATTATAAACTCTATATTTGAAAATATAATTTATATATATACTTAAACATATTATATATAAATTAAATCAAACTTTATCAAATTAAATCTTTTATCAAACTTATTTTGTAAAAAAAATACTTTATACATATTTAAAATAGTAAAATTTATAAGTAAATTCTTAAAATTTAAGATTCCAAAAACTAACTCAAAATTTTGAAATTTAAAAACATAAGATTTAAAAATCAAGGATTTAAACTTTATAAAATACAACTATATATAATATCTTAAAAACAATATTTATAAACCATAAATTTCCTTTCCAAAACCATAGAAACCATTTCAAAATATTTATATATAGACCAACGGTGTCTGTATATAATTTTCTATCCTATGGTCAAGTGATACAGATATTTATTATTTCAATCCATAATTTAAATATAAATACGGGTATATATCATTTCAACCCGCAATCCCAAATTCAATTCAAATGAAAATCGCTTGGGTTTATTATTTCAACCCTTAACGATTTTCTTCTATTCTACAGATCGTTCGGGTATGTATCATTTCAACCCATAGGGAATTCTATACTAACAGGGAACTTGCAGAGTAATAACAGATATGATAATAATATAACAGGCATACATCATCAATATGAATAACAGATAATGGTGTCAGATGTCATAGGTGAACAGATAACATATATATAGTAATGTAAGTAACTAACATCGGCAAATTTCAATCGTCGTTTCAATTGAAATCAAATTTAATAAATATAAGAATGTTAATCGTGAGTGATTGCTCACCTTTCGAGGCTAGGGAGATAGACAATTAAATGAGTTACGAATTCCATAGCAACGCTAGATGGACACGATTCGGTAAAGAAAACAGGCACGAAGGACAAAGCTGATAAATGGGAAAACGATGAGAACTAATCAGATTCAATTTTTGATACATACAGAAAATATATTATTATATTACTTTCTTTTGAAGCAATGTTTAAATCAAAGCATGTATTTTAAAATAATAAATATACATTTGAAAAATCAATATAACTTTAAAATTGATACATTGAAAAAATCAAATCTTTATCAATTAAAATCAAAATACATATATAACTAATACATAAGTCTATATAGGCTTGCACAATATAATATGACTTATACTCTATAAAACATAGAATGTAACATATAATTCAAGTCAATATATATAAACAAACTCTAACTTATTATATAAACCAACACATACTGTTCTACCAGATATGCATGTGAAAACCACCACTATATTATATATAATGCTACTTAATATAATATATTCAACAAATAGGATCTATAGCATACACTGTATGTATACATATAATCCTACATAACGATTTAAAATTATATATATATATATATATATAACATACTAACAAAATATATTACTTCTTTTATAAAAATCATATATAAGACACTTATACAAAGCAAACCATAGAAAAAAAATATGCACTTTAATCACAAAATATGTACGTGAATCAATATATGTACATAATATAAAATAAAATTACGCTGTAAAACAAAACATACTTAGTTTACATAACATCCAAATTATATAACTGCAACCTATATGCGACCGAACCTTATATATAATAGTAAAATCATATATACATACAAACACAGACTCTAACTTTAAGATATAATATACTATATACTGTAAAAGTATGGGCTACTAAATGTATATATATAATTTAATATATTGTATATAACTAACACTAAAAGAAATCCACACAGTACTTGTATAAATTCACATACCTATCTACATAAACCAATGTATAACCGTAGTTATAAATTTACATGTAAATAAATCATATTATATATATACGCACTTCATTCCCCCAACAAATATATACAATACAATACATATCTCCTTAAACAGTTAAAACTGTAAAGAGTAGAAAAACAAATGAAATAGAATATGACAACTTACATATAGCTTCATATATACTTTATATCTTATAAACAACCCTACCATTTATATACGTATACTTTAAAGTTAATATAAAATTTTGAATTACATGTCAAAATATCTCACAAACCACTTATAAATTTATAACTTTATACTTATGAACTAATATATATAACAGTTTATCATATATATATACATACACACACGCTAATATACTAATATAAATATATGTAATACCTTAGCAGCTGAGGTGAGAAAGGGAAGAAGAGGCGGCAGAGTTTTGGAAAAAACAGGTCGAGCAAGAGAAGGAATGGTGGGTGGAGGTGACCTATGCTTGGCCGGGCAAGGATGACGTCAGTACGGAGGTGATTTGATATTTAGTTGTCAAGGCCATGTATGGTAGAGCTGGGTTTCTAATGAGTGGGCTAAGGAAGGAGAAGGTACGTCGGTGTGGAGTGGTTCTTCTCGGCTATGGTGCAGCGACGTTGTCAGGTGCGGTCTCGGGTGGAACAAGAGGGAGGAGGAGGAAAAGCTAAGCAAGAAGAGAGAAATGCGATGGTTTGCCTATGCTTCAAGGTTCTTCCATGTGTTGTAGAGGAAGATGAGGCGGGGAAGAATGGTGGAGTAAAAATAATTATGGCCATGACAATTGCAAATGAAATGTAGCCAGAGAACAAAATGGAGGGGAAGGCAGAGGAACCAAAATGAATAAAACAAACCAATAAATAAACATTAGAACCGGTGGAAACAAAAATCAAGCACGAGAATTTAGGAGATATAAATGCAAACAGCTGTATTTTAGGAATTGTAAAGTCGATGGCCATTCAATCTAGATGGTGGAATATGAAATGATGCAAGGAACCAAAAGACGCAAACTGGTTACCGATACAGTTACCATTTACGCGGATTCTGCTGTGTACCGGACTTCAAAACACAGAATTAAGTATGCCATAGAGATTAGAACGATAAGACGATCAAAATGGTATACAGATGTTGGTGGCACAATCATCCTATCAAAAGTCGATAATCAGTACCGACAATGTTGATAATTTGCGAAAAATAAGATAAAAGGAGCAATAATAGTCAAAGAAACGAAATATGACGTCTCACTCAGAAGATGATTTACAAATTTTCTATAGAAAAATATTCAGGTTTAGAAAACATTTTATTATCATCAAATATTAACTGATTTATATTGAAATAAAATTATACAATAAAATCAACTTCCATTTATTTGATGAAAATTTACCATTTGCTATGTTTTTAAATACGTATTCCATATATAAAATTTAATTTCCAAATTCAAATATTTAAAATTTCACAGAAATTCAATTAAATAAATAAATAAATCAACTAAAATTTTTTGGGTCGTTACAGTTCGGCTTCCTTTGAGAGAACAAATATCTCAAGGACTTGTGGTCAGTATACAAATCAAACCTCTCCCGTATGAGATATGTCTCCAAATCTTCAATGTGAAGACAACTGCTGCTTACTCCAAATCATGCGCTGGACACCGAACTTCATGGGGCCATAACCGCCTAGATGCATATGCAATTACTCTACCCTTCTACATCAATAATGCTCCTAACCCAAAGTCCGATGCATCAGCATGTACGATCATATCATCATTCCCTTATGATATCATTACACAGGCCCATTCGTCAGTCGATACTTTAATTCCTGGAAGGCCTTCTCACACTCCTGCATCCAAACAAACTGCACAATCTTCCTGACCACTCTCATCATTGGCACACCCACATGAGAGAAGTCCTTAATGAATCTCCGATAGTAACTAGCCAATCATAAGTAACATCGCACCTCCATCATAGTTTCAGGTCTCTTTCACCCATTTACTACGTTGACCTTTGAAGGATCTACCGCTAACCCTTCTTCTGAAATCACATAGCCTAGGAACTTCGCTCCCTTTCTTAAAAGGTGATGCTTAGAAAATTCCGCTTTAAATTATGTTGTCCCAACTACTTCAACGCATGCGTCGGGTAAACTATGTGTTCTTTCTCATCCTTAGAGCACACTAACGTGTCATCTATGAATACCAAAACATATCTATCCGACTTGTCATGGAAAATCCTAATTATGAAGTCTACAAAGAATGTAGATGCATTGGTTAGTCCAAATGGCATTACTAACCACTCATATGAATCGTACATTGTTTTGAACGGAATCAGAGGAACGATTTCCTCCGTAACTCTCAATTAATGAAATCCTATAGCTAGATGCAGCTGTGGAGACACATTAGCTCCACTCAACTAGTCAAACGGGTCATCATTATTAGCAAAGGATACATATATCTTCACCATCCTCTCATTCGGCTTTCGATAGTCAATGCACAGTCTTATTGACCAATAAGACTTCCTCACAAATACAACTGCTGCTCTCCAAGTTGAACAACTTAGCCTTACGAAACTCTTACCTTCTAACTCTAACAATTGCTTCTTCAACTCCTCTATCTCCTTCGAAGGCATTCTACTAGGAGGTTGACCAAATGGTTTGGTCCTTGGTAGCTAGTCGATACGAAACTCTACCACTCTCGGGGTTGACAACTCCGAAACCGATTCATGGACATCTCAGAACTCCCTTATAACACGTACAACTCCATGATCTTCTTCTCCTGAAGTTAAAGAAAATAAAACATCTCTACGCCTTTGCACTATATTCTTCCAAGACCACATACACTCTATCACTATGGCCCAGATGACTTAGAGTAATTATTCTTTCAGCATACTGCACTCTCATGCTATCCTTCTCCAAGCATTCAATCTTTAAAATAACTCCAAACACAACATTGGAAGAGGGCCGTTGTGCTGGTTATAATCATACAAACTAAATTTGTAACGGTTATACCCATGAACAACGTGTGCATGGCAATTTTTTGTCACGAAAAGTGCAATAGTTATAACCATTATGAATTAAAAAATTGTAATGTTTATAACAGTTACTAATGAAAAAATTTGTAACACTTAGTACCATAACAAAAGAAAAATTTATAACACTTGCTACCGTTGGCAATGAAACAGATCTAATGTTTATAATTCACATTTATTATGATAATAACCATTAATTTCCTGAAGCATATTAAAACTACTAATATCACATTTCATTTTTGAAGCATATAAACATCAAAATAAAAAGCAACATATAATAATTTCCCAAGGCATATACAACAATATATCACAGTTCATTTTCTAAAATATTTAATAATTTTATTTCCCAAAACAAATTTCATTTCAACCAACTTCAAAATATCACAATTCAACATGCAACCATTCTCACGTAATAAAAATCGAAGCATCGCAATACAACATATAATCGTTCTCCTTACATAAAAAACATCAAAATACCAAGTAACTTCAAAGTATTACAACATAGAAACGAGTCATGAAGCTTACAAAATAAAAGTCAAGTATCAAAACCAAGGGTGGCTTCTGATCTTTGTCTTAATTCCTCCGATCAAGAGGCCTAAAGCAAAGCGCTACAGATGCTGTAGTCATTCATAGTATTAACTTTTGGCGACTGAATACAGCAATGTTAATGATATCTATAATATCAGAAGCACTTGAATATGAAACAAATCACATATTTCAAAACAGGATTTTCCATTACATTTCAAAACAGATGTTTCATATCCAAATCACAAATCCCAAAACGTTTCCTAGGCAAAGATCAAATATAATTATTACAAAATATGCAAGATGAACATATGAAGATACACATTGGTTGATCGGAGTTATAACTAACTTAATACACAACAGAAATAAATACAAAATAAGAACTGCAACACCTAAATAACTATCTGTTAGCCTCCTGCTTCCCTCCGATATCTTTATTCTCCATCGTATTAAAAACCTAAAAAGCCTAAACTCTCAGCCTACTCAAATCATTTTTGAGCACCCGAGAGTTTAAGGGGAAAACACAAACTTCAAGTTACACATAAAACCTGGTGTGAATAATACTAGACATCCCGGTTATTAATGTTAAGTGAGACACGCCTCTTAGCAGAACGTGTTTCCCCTCACTAACATTCTTTTAAAATGCATCTTTTGCAAATCTTTTCCTGCAACCAAAGCTAGTTAAATTCTATAAATCATCATTATGTGAATATACATATCAGGTAATAAAAGAACTATCTATTCAAACACTATAGTTTTGTTTGGATTACTATTAACCTTTCGCTGACTTGGGCTTACCAAACAATAGTACAAAATAATCTAACATCTATTAGACACTCCTCTTCTGGACGGTCTGTCCTTATCTTTCTGATAAATACTTCTCTTTTGGATGGTTTGTCCCTATCTTAACATCTCCCAAGATCTCCAGTTCCTAATGATTTTGCGGGCTCATAAATTAGTTATCTATAGACAAACATATATTTCTTCTACGTGTAATAATAATTTTAGTCTTACCTATGACAAAGCCTTACACACGGGAATTTTGAACTAAATTAGCCAGAGCCAATAGCTAATGTATAGGGTGCGACCCTATATCAGTCTTATCTGGTATTCTAATATCTAAGTCATTTTTGTTAGGGATACCTTCCCATAAATTTTCTTGAAAACCTTTTCGTTTGAAATTTATTTAAAGCCTTTTAAACCAAACTTAAACAAGGAAAACATTTATGCTCTATGCTTTACTCAAAATCACCTTTCTTTGCTCTATACACACACACACACACTTTACTCAAATCTTTGTTGATGAAAACCATAAAACATTTGAAAGTACCCCTTCCAATCTTATTGAAAGTACTCCTTCCGAAAATCATGTAAAACCCTTTCCTTTATCTAGGACGAAAGGCCAAAATCTTCCTTTCCAAACCATTCATATAAACCTTTCAAAACCATTGAAATTCCTTTTCTTTCGAAAGATAAAAACCTTAGACATCCCTCTTTAAAACTAATAAACATTTCCTTTCGAAACCATAGGAAAAACTTTCATCTAAACTTATTCAAAACCATTGGAAAAACCTTTCCTTTAGACCTTTCGAATACGTAGGGAAACTGCCCCTCCGAAACCTTCTTTAAAACCTTTCGAAGGCATCGAACCTCGAACCCTTCGAAAGCAATTGGGTTCAATTTTAAAACATGTGGAAAAAACGCCTTTTAAATCATTCAACACTAATCGGTCGAAACCTTTGGGTTATTCTTTAAAAATCACTAAGGGTCACAAGCAAGGGGGTCAAAAGCTTACTCTTTTCGAAAGCTATAACTAAATAGAGAAGTGAAGGTGTCAAAACCACCCTTTTTGAGAGTATAGGAGAAGCAGCAGGGTTTTTATAAAACAAAACAATCCCTTCGAAAGCTTTGTTTCGAAAGGTGGAAGGCAATAGTAAAAGGCTTCGACATAGTCGGAAGCTATTATTTAAAAAAAGGTGCAACCATTTCGAAACCAACCTTTAAACCATTGACTTAGTCGTAAGTACACTTGGTTGAAAGCTATTTATTAGAACAAAGGTGCAACTTTAAAACCTTTCTTTTAATTAATTGACTTAGTCGGAAGCCAACTAAGTCAAAGCTATTTAGTCGAAAGCAAGCATGCGCTATTTTCTTTTAAAACTAAAAGGTGCTTCTACCCTTTCGGAACCCTTTGGTTTCAACTCTTACCTTGTGTCTTTGTCCAATTCACTATGTACCAAGATGTAAATACTAGGTGCATTGGTTTGTGGAAGGAGGTGGAGGGTCTTAGTCGAAAGCTACCAAGGCGAAATCAAAATAGGCGAAACATACTTTTGGCATGAATTTCTGATTTTAAACCTTTTTAACTAAACTTTTTAACTAACCTGCCTTATTTGTCAAACTCTTATTGGTTGCTAATTTTTCTTTTCTAAAAGTACTGCCATAATTCAGAATTATTTAATTTAAATAATTTGCAAAATACCCCTTCTCCTTAGTTAAATATATAAAATATTTAAGTCTCATACCTTAAATAATTTTATATATTCATCAAAATACTTTGGAAAATTTTACAGGAATTCCAAAAAAAATCATTTTTAATATGTTTTCTAGCATATAAAAATTTCAGACTCAAATTAATTATAGTTCACAATAAATTATTTTCTTCACTCGGAGAATTAGTATAAAATCCACATTAATTCAGAAAATTATGAAAATTGAAACTCATCTCTAAAATAACATTTCCGTTCTATACTAAAATTGTAAGGCATTTGGATGTCAGTTAATAGGGTTTTCGCATCAAAACATCTTATAAAAGCTATTTGAACAAGCATTAATCATCAACATGTATATATAAACATTTTTCTCTTCAAAATCATGGCTAAACATGCAAGATAAAATTCAGCTATCATCTTAAAACCGAAATCATTTAGAAAACTTGAGATGTAGAGATTATTCACCTTATCTTTGTAATTAATAATGTGAGATTTGATCTTTATTAATTGATTTGATTCTTCTCTTGAATCCTAGCTTTACCTTTTCTTGAGATTGCTAATGGTGGCCAGCCTTAGAAGTGTGTGTTTGAGAAAATATATAATGAACATGTGTTTTAGTTTCCTATGGTTTTGGGTATAATTTTAATCATTTTCCTATTTTTCTCACCCTTATTTCCTAACATTTATGTCCATTTTACTTCTTTTATCTATTCATTAGTATGGCATGTTACCCCTTAATTTAATCACAAATCTCAATCCATTAATCAATACATTATTTTATTTTATTTAACTAATTAAATATCCTAAATAATTTTACTAAAAATATGGGGTGATACAGTCTCCCCTCCTTAAAGTATTCCGTCCTCAAAATTACGGTAAGGAACACATCAAAACAATCAAAGGTAAAACATACAATCAAAAAAATCAGGATGAGTGTCTTTAATCCTACTCTAAGTCTCCCAAGTCAGTCTCTAGCATCGTCACTCTACTAAGCTTTCACTAGTCTGACTGTCTTGTTCCTCAACTTCTTCTCATCTCTCTCGACTATCCGAATAGGCTCCCTAACTATAGTCGTGTCTGGTTCCACTACTAAATCCTCTAACACAGTCGGTGTTATAGTAGTGTCTAGATCTCTAACACACTTCCTCAGACGAGATACATGGAAAACATCGTGGATTCCTATCAAAATACTCGGTACTCTACTTTATATGCAAGTTCTTCGATCCTTTCTAAAATTGGAAACGTTCCTACGAATCTTGGTGCTAACTTTCATGTCTTGGAACCTGATAACACCTTTCATCGGCGATATGGCGAAAACATAATCTCCACAGAGAACTTTAAATCTTTTCGTCTTCTATCTACATAGCTTTTCTACATAGACCGAGTTTCCTTCATTCTTGTCCTTATCAGCTCAATCTTTTTTGTTGCTTCTTTTACCAAATTAGGACAAAGTACCAACCTATCCCGGTCTCTAACCAACAAACGGGTGATTTGCATGGTCTTCTATACAGAGCATCAAATGGTGCCATTTCAATGCTACTCTTATAACTGTTGCTATATGAAAACTCGACTAAATGTAGATGGTCTTCCCATAATCCCCCCGAAGTCTAATACATAAGCTCGGTACAAGTCCTCCAAGATCTTGTTAATCCTTTCTGTTTGCTTATCGGTCTATGGATGGTAAGCGGTACTCATTTTGAGCTTGGTTCCTAAACTTTCCTGTAGACTTTTTCAGAACTCGCAAGTGAATGAGAAATCTCTATTTCTAACAATAATACTACCATGTAGCCTAATTACATTCTTCATAAATAACTTAGCCAATATAGGTGTCATCCTATTTGACTTAACTGGGATGTAATGGCCACTCTTGGTCAATCTATCCACTATAACCTATATAGTTCATTCCCTCTATTAGATCTCGGCAACCCATCTACAAAATCCATAGAAATAGAATCTCACTTCCATATTGGAATATCCAATGGATGAAACAATCCACTTGCCTTCTGATGCTCGGCTTTTACTTGTTGATAGATCAAGCACTGCTTCGCACATAAGCGACATCCCTTTTCATTCCTTCCCAGAAGAAACTTCTCTTCATATCTTGATACATCTTCATTCCTCTTGGATGAATAGTGAACTTCCAACAATGGCATTCCTTCGAAACTTCTTTTCTTATGTCTCCCACATTTGGAACATATAATCTACCCTTCTTTCTCAACCACCCATTCTGATCAAGACTAAAGTTCTTCAAGTCATCGCTCTCCATTCCATCCCTTAATTTCCTAATCCTATCAGCTAACACTGGATACTCTTCTTGTTTGGAAGCAATCTTCTCAATCACTACCAATCAAACTTCTAAACAAGACAACCTAGAAGACCCTTCACTAGACCCAACCTCAGATCTCCACTGCACTCTGCAAGTTGTTAAGGATTCCAAGTCTTTCCATTATGCTATCATAGCCAACATTGAATTATGATGCTTCATACTAAACACATATGCAACCTTATTGCCTTTCCCTTGTGTATATTCTATTTCGAAATCATAAGCGGCTAAAAACTCTAACCATCTTTGTTGTCTCATGTTCAACTGCTCCTGAGAGAACAAGTACTTCAACGACTTATGGTCGGTATACAGCTTGAAACTTCCTCCCAAAAGGTAATGCCTCCACACCTTCAAAGCAAAAATAACTGCAGCTAACTCCAAGTCATCCGTTGGATATTTAACCTTATGTGGTCTAAGTTGTTTAGAAGCATAGGCAATCACCTAAACCCTCTTCATTAGTACAGCTCCCAACCCGGTACCACACGCATCGGTATAAAAACTAAATCTTGATTCCCTTCTGTAACAACCAACACAGGTGCATGGGTCAATAAGTGTTTCAAGCTCCGGAATGCTTCCTCACACTTGTCGGTTCACATAAACTTTACATCCTTTCGTGTTAGCTTGGTCATCGGCACTGCTATCAATGAAAAATCCTTTATAAATCTTCGATAATACCCAGCCAACCCAAGGAAACTTCTAATCTCAGTTACCATTTTTGGTCTCTTCTAATTATTAACGGCTTCGATCTTTTCTAGATGGGCTGAAAATCCTTTCTCTGAAACTAGATGACCCATAAATTTCACTTCTTTCTTCCAAAAGAGGCACTTTGAAAACTTCACCTTCAGCCGATGTTCTCTCAAAGTTTCAGTAACCACTCTAAGATGAACTTCATGCTCTTTCTCATCCTTAGAGTATATCAGAATATCATCTATGAACACCAACAAGAATCTACCTAAATGCTCTCTGAAAATTCAGTTCATCAAGTCTATAAAAAATATCGGCGCATTAGTTTGTCCGAATGACATAATTAACCATTTGTATGACCCATACCTTGTTCTAAACACCGTCAAAGTTATACTATCTTCTTTTACCCTAAGTTGATGACAACCTGTCGCTAAATTCAACTGATAAAATATCTTGGCTCCACTATGCCGATCGAATAAATCGTCAATTCTCGGTAATGGTTATCGGTTCTTTGTTGTCTTCTCATTCAACTTATGATAATCTGTACATAGCCTTAACGATCCATCCAGCTTCTTAGAAAACACGGCGGCATTCCCCAAGGCAAACTACTTGGTCTAATAAAACTCTTGCCCTCCAAGTCTACCAACTGAGCCTTCAACTCCCTTATTTCTATTGGCATCATCCTGCTTGGCAGGTTACTCAACGGTTCTGCCCTAGGTACTAAATCTATCCAAAACTCATTGGCTCGTTTCGCTGGCAATCCTACTACTAGCTCAAAAACATCTGTGAATTCTCTGACTACGAAAAATCAACTAGGCTCATCTTCCAGCTCCACAACCCCAATAAAGTATTCACCTAACAACTTGGGTTTTCTATAGTATAAACTATCCGATCTATACAATCTGAGTGCCTAAGTGATATTTTCCTATCCTGGCAAAATATCATAACATCTTATTTACTTAACCAATCCATGCCTAATATAATTTTGAACCATACAAATTCAAACACATGCAAATTGCAAATGAAGGTGTAATATAGCAAGTCAAACTCTAAGTGTTCACACTTTATCCCTAGCATTACATACCCTCCTATCAGATTTTCTACTCTTAAGGATGTAACTAAATATGTGGGTTCTAATTTAAGCTTATCTACCGAAAATCTAGATATAAATGAATGCAATGCACCAGTATCAAATAAAATGCTAACACATATATCATGGATCTGAAGCGTACCTCCAAATACTGCTTTACCTCTCTCATGCACTTTAAGCTTTGAAGTAACAGGCTCCTATGCAAATACTTGGCATATTTCTCCTTCAGCCGACTCTTTGCACTGGTTCTTGTAGTGCCCAATTTGATCATAATGAAGCATCTAACTCCTTTCTTTTCAGCAGCCTTCTTTCCTTTGCATGTCCGGCACTCATAAGCATAATGGCCTTTCTTATCACACTTGCAAAAGACCACTTCAGACTTCCCTTTCTTCACTGCTCCTCCTTTCTGAGCATTCTTGTAACAACCCGCATATTTATTGATTTTTATATTTAAATATTTTATCGTTAGTCAGATTTTAGTCCGAAAAGCTACTTTTTGCATACTGTCGAATTAGGACTCGGGACCACTCCCATTAAGTTTAAAATGCCGTTTGCGACCTTTTTGAGTATAAGCTTCGATATGTTTGGAGAAAGTTGATTTTTGCTACTTTTCACTTTGGGTTTGAGTTTGGGTTCAGCCATTAGCCAACTTATACTTAAAAACTGAACCCCTCCTCCCCATTCTCCCTCACTTCTTTCTCTTTTCAGTTTTTATAGCATTAATGGTGGGAGAGATTGGAAATTAAAACTCCAAAACCCTAGTTCCTTTTGCAACTTCAAATTCCTAGCTCCAAATTCAAGAGAACCCATTGGTAAGCATTCTCTTCATCTTCTCCAACTTATTCTCTTACCAATTTCAGAAATTCCTAAACCTAATTTTGGGAATGTTCTTGTTTTTGAGCTTAGATTCAAGCTCAATTGGGTTGTGTTGAAGAGAGGTTGATTCTCCATTTGCTTTCAAGCTTCTTCTTGTTTGATTTTGTGAAAAGGTGAGATTTTTAATCTCACATCTAAGTCTATGAATTATCTTCGATTGTTAGGTATAAATTCCTAACACTTATTCTTGTGCAATTGCTTTTGATTTGGATTGCTTTTGAGAATATTCCAATTTTAGTGTTTGAAAGCCAAATCCTAAAAAATCATAGCTTTGAGGTTCAAATGTGTTTTTGGTGATGCATCGAGAAGCCAATAGGGCCGGGTAGCCGTTAGGCATAATTCCCTAACGTCCGTGCTCATTCGGTTGCGAATTGGTGGAGGTTGCATATCAATGTATGGGCATCAATTTGCAGAGCATCAGGTTCGGCCGACCGACCCCCCTGGTCCGGTCGACCGACCTGCTAGTAAAAGTGCAGTTGCACTTCTCTGTTTCTGGTTCGGCCGACCGACCCCCTGGCTCGGTCGACCGACCTGATGCCCGAGAAGTTTTTCAAAACAAGGTTCGGTCGACCGAGCTCTGTAGCCGGCTGACCGGCCTGATGCATTTTGCCTATTTTCGCCTAGTCGCGTGAATTTCCAACTTTGATCGACTTGAGTTGTTTCCTAGTTGTTGTTATCATTTATTATGACTTTGATGACTCTTTTTAGGGATTTTTGAATATCCATTTCGATGGATCCTTTAACGATTTCTTTGGATTTTATTCACGTCTTCGTATGTGAATTTTAGTGATTTATTGTTCTTACAATCTTCTTCGTGATTTGTCACTTTAAACATATAAAGGTTTTCTATACTAGTAGTAAATATCAAAACTCTTTCCTTAAACGATTTCAATACTATTTTAATACCAAATTCGTTTATAAAACCGTTTTCCAATCTATTAGTATATACAAACCTTTACCTCACTCGTATGAGAAATCTAATTAAACGACTTAGTAAAACAAGTGGTATGAAACGCTTGCGTTCACTTTGTTGGTTAATTCTTGGACTTGTTCGATTGAAACTCTTGTGACAATTTTCTAGTGGAGATCTACAATTTGTTCGTAAATATTTAAGTTAAGCTAGTGGTTATGGGACATGATGCTAAGCTCATATATTTACTAGCTTACTGTAATCGACACTTCTCGTTGATCATGACGATCATCTTTGTGATTTAGACTAGCAACGTGCGATGTCTCTTTGTCTGCGAGGGAGACTAAACCCCGTTTTGTGGAGTTTCGACTCAATTTGGTGGGGTAGCAACCCATGGTCTTCGGGCCGTTTGTGGAGCTTCGGCTCAATTTGTAATGGTTAGCAACCATGGAGTTAGCGTTCCGTTTGTGATACACGTGTTGGTGGGCTTTATGCTCCCGTTTGTGATAGGCCTCCCCCCTTTGTGATTTTTGGATTTCTTGAGATGATTTCTAGAATTTGTGTTTCACCGATTTTCATGATTTCCATTGATAAGATTTATCAATATTTGTGCATTGGTGAATTTATGCGTCATTGACTTTTGTGATTTCTGGATTTCGCATATTGAATTCTGGAATTTGTGTGCCATTGACTTGTGTGATTGACATTGATATTATTGTCAATATTTGTGCATTGGTGAATTTGTGTGTCATTGACTTTTGTGATTGACATTGATATAATCGTTAATATTTTTGGTTTGATGAACGAAATAAGGAGTATGGCATTTCTTTGATTCTTGTGTAGATTTGGTGATATTGATTAATCTCTCGTTGATTTTCAATTACTTATATATATCACAGCTTGGAATTGTGATTATTATGTGTTTAGTCATATCTCTTATTCTATATCGTTTCATCTGATATCTATAGTTAAACTGATCCGTTTATTATTTTCTTATTAAATAATACTCGGGTCAGACCGAGATGTTACAGGTGCTTCAGCTTGACCTCTCACTTGGGATTGATTACTCTGACTTTTGGCTAACTACTTAGATTAGTAGTTTATTTTGTTGTATACACTTGAGATATGGACTCATAGATGTATTCTTTTGTATAGCACGTGTTGCTATTCTTTTGTATTATTATGGATCCTTTTGACCACTACTCTGATATACACTTCCATGTGTTAGTTATATATTCATATCTTCTTCCGCCTTTGTGATATGAATTATCTGTGACTGATTTGTGTTATGCTTATTTCTATATTTGTTTCCGAAGATTATTATAGCCACTGTGTAGTAGCTTTGTGTTTGTATCGGTATGTCGGATTTCCTCTTGAAATAAAATGCATGTTATACTATCTGACATATCGGTGCCCGCGCAAAGCAATTACATGGATGGTCGCTCCTCAACAGCCTTATTCTCCATGCTAGTTGACAGCATTCTCCGTAATGTTCTTGGCTAGCGTGGGTATAGAGGTGGGGCGTCACAATTCTTCTTGTGGAAAAACTTTCTCTTTTAGCCTTGCCCTACCGAGACCTCCTTTTCCTTCTTCTTCCCCAATCAAGCTAACACTTCATCATGTCTCAACGCGATTTTACATCTACATCACTTGGGTCTCTAATGTGCGATAAAGTAGCCCTACCAGCTCCGGCTTCAAACCTCTAATAAACTTTTCATTTCTTTTCAAAACTGTGTCAACAGTGGCATACCCATATTTAGCCAATTCTTCAAACCTGTTGGCATACTCCAGAACTGACACTTCTCCTTGCTCCAGCTCAGCAAACTTCCTAACCAACACAAAATGTGCCATTACCAACTTGAACCTCTACTGGAATCTTCTCCTAAACTCAGCCTATGTCATCTCCACTTCGTTTACACCAGCCGTCACACTATTCCACCAAAACAAAGCAGCTCCATGAAGCTGTATTTAAGCAAGTCTTCTTTTCTACTCATCATTGAGCCCTAGGTTAGCAAAAATCCTTTCATAGTGTAGCAACCAGTTTTCTACCTCGATAGCATCCTTAGTCCCAACATATGGCTTTCTTTAAAGCCTAGAATAGTCTCTTCTCAAGTTAGCATACTGGTTGGCTACTGGAGCTTCTTGAACTCTTCCTATAGCATTTCCTCTAATAACTCCGGCTGCAATTCGATCTTGCATCATATTTACAAAAAACTGGTATATGACTCCTATATCCACTTGTGGGACGCAAGCACCAACATTTTGAGCTAGACCTTGAGTTCTTCTAACATTCGGACGGGCATTTCCATTTATGGTGGTGTGGTCTCCTCCTAGGTTAACTCTGCCTCTTCTTCCGTCCCTATTTTTATTAAAGCCTAATGAGATACAAAAGAATAACCTAATAGAGATAGAAGATTAGAAATAAGGCATATACTTATATATAACAAATACAAGTACGTTACTATAGTGCTATCGCATACGCTAATCTTAACTGTAGCTTCTTGGGATAATGTTTTCAAAATCATATTTAGTCAAAGTATTTCACAAATCTATGCTCTGATACCAAGTTGTAACATCTCCTATCTAGAGGCCCAAAGCTAACCGCTACAAATACTGCAGTCATCCATAGTATTAACTTTTAGAGACTAAATACGGCTATATTAATGGTATCTATAATATCAGAAGCACTTGAATATGAAACATGTCACATATTTCAAAACAGCATTTTACATTACATTTCAAATAGATGTTTCATATTCAAATTACAAATCTCAAAATGCTTTCCAGGTTGGGATCAAATATAATTATTACAAAATACGCTAAGAGCGACATATGAAGTTGCCTCCTTGGTTAATCATAGTTATAACTAACTTAATACACAGCAGAAATAAATACAAAACAAGAACAGCAACTCCTAAATAGCTATCCGTTAGACTCCTACTCGCCTCTGGTAGCTTTATTCGCCATCTTACTAAAACCTTGAAAAACCTCAACCCTTAGTCTACTCAAATTAATTTGAGCACTCAAGAGTTTAAAAGGAGAACGTAAAGTTCAAGTCAGACATAAATACTAGTGCGAATAATAATATACATCTTGGTTATTAATGTTAAGTGAAACCACGCCACTTAGCGGAATGGGTTTTCCCTCACTAACATTCTTTTAAAACATATCTTTTGCAAATCTTTTCCTGCAACCAAAGCTGGTTAAATTCTATAAGCATCATTATGTAAACATACATATCGGGTAATAAAAGAACTATCCGTTCAAAAACTATAGTTCGTTTGGCTTACCATTAACCTTTGGCTGACTCGGGCCTACCAGACAATATAACAAAATAATCTAACATTTGTTAGACATTCCTCTTCTGGACGATCTGTCCTGAACTATCTGCTAAATACTTCTCTTTTGGACGGTTTGTCCCTATCTTAACATCTCCCAAGATCTCCTGATCCTAATGATTTTGCGGGCTCACAAATTAGTTATCTATATACAAACATATATTCCCTTCTCCGTGTAATAATAATTTTAGTCATACCTATGACAAAGCCTTACACACTGGAATTTTGGACTAAATCAGCCGTAGCCAATAGCTAGTGTATAGGGTGGGACCCTATATCAGTCCCATTTGGCATTCTAATATCTGAGTCATTTTTGTTAGGGATACCTTCCCATAATTTTTCCTGAAAACCTTTTCGTCTGAAATTGATTTAAAACCTTTTAAACAAAACTTAAACAAGGAAAACATTTATACTCTGTGCTTTACTCAAAATCACCTTGCTTTGCTATATATATACTTTACACAAATCTTTTTGATGAAAACCTTTAAACATTTGAAAGTACCCCTTTCGATCATATTGAAAGCAACCCTTTCGAAACCATGAAAAATAATTTCCTTTATCTAGGCCGAAAGGTCAAAATCTTCCTTTCGAAACTATCATATAAACCTTTAGGAACCATTTATATTCATTTTCCTTCAAAAGCTAAAAACCGTAGGCATCCCTCTTTAAAACCAATAAACATGGCCTTTGAAATCATAGAAAAACATTTCCTTCAAACTTATTCAAAACCATTGGAAAATTTTTTCTTTTAGACCTTTCGAAAACATAGGGAAACCACCCCTTCGAAACTTTCTTTAATACCTTTCGAAGGTATCAAACCTTAAACCCTTCGAAAGAAATTGGGTTCAATTTTAAAACATGTTGAAAACACACCTTTCGAATCATTCAACACTAATTAATCGAGACTTTTGGGTTATTCTTTAAAAATCAGTAAGGGTCACAAGCAACAGGGTCTAAAGCCTAATCTTTCAAAAGCTGTAACTAAGTAGAGAAGTGAAGGTGTCAGAACCACCCCTTCCGAAAGCATTCGAGAAGCAGCAAGGTTTTCATAAAATAAAACAACCCCTTCGAAAGCTCTGTTTCGAAAGGTGGAAGGCGACAGTAAAAGGCTTCGACATAGTCGTAAGCTATTATTTAAAAATAAATGTGCAACCATTTCGAAACCAACCTTTAAACCATCGACTTAGTCGTAAGTGGACTTAGTCGAAAGTTATTTCTTAGAACAAAGGCGCAACCTTAAAACCTTTCTTTAAAACAATTGACTTAGTCGAAAGCCAAATAGGTCGAAAGTTATTTAATCGAAAACAAGCAGGCGCTATTTTCTTTTAAAACTAAAAGGTGCTTCTACCATTTCGGAACCCTTTAGTTTCAACTCTTACCATTCGCCTTTGTCTAATTCACTGTGTACCAAGATGTTGATACTATGTGCATTGGTTTGTGGAAGGAGGCAGAGGGTCTTGGTCAAAAGCTACCCAGGCGAAACCAAAATTGACGAAACATGCTTTTGGCATGAATTTCTAATTTTAAACCTGTTTAAATAAAAAATTTAACAAACATGCTTTGTTTGTCCAACTCTTACTGGTTGTTAATTTTTCTTTTCTAAAAGTACTTCCATAATTTTAGAATTAATTAATTCAAGTCATTTGCAAAATACCCCTTCTCCTTAATTAAATATATAAAACATTTAAGTCCCATACTTTAAATAATTTTATATACTCATCAAAACACTTTGGAAAATTCTACAAAAATTCCAAAAAATCATTTTTAATATGTTTTCTAACATATAAAAAATTCAGACCAAACTTAGTTATAATTTAACCGTAAATTATTTATAGCCTAATAAATCATTTTCTTTACTTGAAAATTAGTATAAAATCAACGTTAATTCAGAAAATTATGAAAATTGAAAACCATCTCTAAAACAACATTTTGGTCTATATCTAGAACCACAAGATGTTTAGATGCCACTAAATAGGGTTTTCACATCATAACTTGTTATAAAAGCTATATGAACAAGCATAAATCATCAACATGTATATATAAACATTTTGTTTTTAATTCATAGCTAAACATCAAGATAAAATTCAGGTTTCATCTTAAAACCAAAATCATTTAGAAAACTTGAGATGTAAAGATTGTTCACCTTAGCTTTGTGATTAAGGATGTAAGATTTGATCTTGATTAATTGATTTGATTCTTCTTTTGAATCCTAGCTTTACCTTTTCTTGAGATTGCTAATGGTGGCCGGTCTTAGAAGTTTTTGTTTAAGATAATGTATAATGAACAGGTTGTTTATTTTTCTAAGGGTTTAGGGTATAAGTTTAATCATTTTCCTATTTTGCCCTCCCTTATTTCCTAACACTTAAGTCCATTTTGCTTCTTTTATATATTCATTAATATGGCACAGCTACCGCTTAATTTAATTACAAATATTAATCCATTAATTAATATAATATTTTATTTTATTTAACTAATTAAATCTTCTAAATAATGTTACTAAAAATATGGAGTGTTACACTTCTACTGCTTCTATCAAAGCTTTCATTGTTGATCAAATATGATGATATGACTCATGACTAGAAAGAAAAAAAATGAGCTTGGCAAAACAGTATGCACTAATAAATAATCATTATCGTTCCAAATTATATAATATATACACAAAAAGTTTTATCTTTGCAAAAAAGTGTGAGCATTGCAAAACAATATATATTAACCAAAAAGTTCTGTTTGAGTCTATAACTTGCAAGAGCAAAATAATAAATTTATAGTCAACCAAATGAAACACTAGCATTCATAAAGTTTCCAAATTATACAGTTTTAGTTCAATTAAGTTAAATTTACAACAAATCAAATGGAATAACAACTGAGTCGCAACCATGGTTTGAGGTTATGGCCGGAACAATGAGATTCCAAAGATCTCATAGCGGTTTCGACCGGTGGCAGGATAGGGAAGTCACATCTCGAACAAAGTAGCATATCAAAATACATAAAAAAATCGAGATTGCATAATTAGAAGCAGAGGAGTAGAGCAACAACAAAAAAACATAAGAAATCAATTAATCAAAAAAGCATCTCAAAAAGAAAAAAATTCTAGAGTCTACTGAACTTGCTTGAATAGTAAGAGGAATCAAAAAATTTCCTATAAATTCATCATTCCAAATCATAAATTACCACAATCGATCTTCACTTCTCTAAATCGAGCGCTTTTGGGTGCAAAGGCAGAGCGAATTCGGTCAGCAGATTCAGCGAGCTTCACAGAACAATTCGACTTCGACCTTCATTCCAAGATCTTTGACTTCAACGCACGCAGGTGGTAATTTTTCCCCTTTTCCGCCTTTATATTTTTGTCGATCAAAATTTTTTCTTCTTCTGTGGATTCATATGTTGATTTCAAAATAGGGGAAACGAATAATAAGGGGTTATTGCTTGTGTGGGCTTTGGGATGAATAGGGATGACGGTTATTTTGTTTTTGAATATAGGAACTAAAATACCAAGTTTCATTATTGAACGCTCTTTTCTATGTAACCCAACAACAAGTAATTAAGAAAACAAAAACAAGTTCTATTATATACTTGCATGGATGATGAGTATCATGCAAGGCATGACCATTTGCAAGGCTTTAATTCTTCTCTATCTAATTATTGAGATTACACACGGTAAAGAACTTCCGGATTGTATTAAAGTAGGTGAAAATGAGGATTATTCCTAATGTGCAGCTAGAATACACATATATATTTTGACTTGAATAAGGGTATCTTATTATACTATCTTAAACAAGGGTTACTTAAATCAATAAATATTATAATATTGGGTATGTCTGTAGTTATGAGCCCTTGTATGACGATATGAATATTATAATATAGTTAACCGCAAATATAACACTTGTATGACGATATGTATACTTCATTGTAGTTATGAGCCCTTATATGACGATATGAATATTATAATATAGTTAACTACAGATATTGAACATTTGAACTGACTTTAATATGTTGAACTAACCTGAACATTGGATGTGAATATGCTAATTTGAATATGGAATTGCATATGTTGGACTTCGAATATCGAATATGAATATGAATATGTTGGACTTGAATATCGAACATGAACATTAAACTTGACTCGAAATATTGAACTTGAACACTGAACTTTAACGACTTTGATTAATGCTATTTTATTCATTTTTATTTTATTTTTGATTTGATTTGGTCTATAAATTTTTTTACTAACTTTAGTTTAATTATAACTTCAGGTACACTATGGCAAATCCAACAAAAATCGGTATATAAGGCTAGCCTTGTTTATTATATCCTAATTGAGGCACAATGCACGACCAACAGTTTATAGATGTGAATAAAAAAAAGTTAAAGCGGATGACATGGTAAAATACTAGCAATAATTAGCGTTAGTTTCAAAGATAATATCAATTCAAGTTCTGCACTTCAAATAAAACAAGAATCTAAATGAATATTCAACATCATCAAAAAAAATTAATGTTAAATTTATAAATTGATATGTCAAGGTTCAAAAGTACAAACTTTAAAAAGATGGGGTTTTGAAAAATTGATATTTAAAATGCTTTAAAGCTAAAATTTAAAAAACTAAAATATAATGACAACCAAATTTAAAAAAGTAATAGTTAAAATCATTAATATTTACCATTCCCGATTTTATAAATTAAAAAATAAAAGTTTGAAAATAAAGAGAACTAAAACTTTAATATTCAGCGGTTGAAATATTATAGTCAATGAAATAGAATTTACTACTGACATATAATAAACAGAAATAAAACTAAAAATATTACCTATTGAAAAATTGTATTCAATAAAATAAACCGAACAAAAACTTAAAATTTACAATTCCCGGTCATATTATTTAAAAATTAAGCACATGTATGCTTAATTTATAAAAGACCACTGACGTGTAATAATATATGCATGCACATAAATAGTCTTCAAATTTTTTTGCTTGAACATGTAATAATTAATTAATGACCGTTGATAAACAACACTAGTTGCACTACTCATCTCCCTACTACTGGCCCATCCAAAACTATCAATAATAAACAAAGCTTAAACAATTACTCAATGTATTGTAAATGTATTGCCTCTTTATTCATTGGACATCAGTATTATTTAAACTTATGTAGAGCATCTAATTTTATAATACAATAGTGTTCAATGATTAATTAGTAAGTGTAATTACAATTTGATATATTTTGGGGGACAGTGCAACTAAAAGAAACACAAATTCAGCTTGAATTTTCATATTAAACACTCTAACAAAGCACTTATATTCTAATATTGATGCTAATATTCAATTTAGAATTCAAAATTCTTTATTGGTCTTCCCGTTTAATTTATAAGGGTATGAATTCAAATGCCTATTTAATACGAAGATAGAGTATAATGCTTAATTCAAGAAACATTCGACTTGGAACTCTCATTTAAGAGGTTAACTTCAGGTCCTTAGAGTCAAACAATTAGGTTTATTAAAATTGAGCATATGCATGCTCAGTTAATACAGAGCATATGTGTGCCCAGTTTATAAAAACCGAGCATATGTATTTTCTACTTCTAAAATGGCTATATACTACATCATGATGAATGAATCAAAAAAAAATTTCATCGATTATCATTCCCAAAAATTGTCCAAAGCAATTAACACAAAGCTATTATATAAATCCATGCTATTTACCTAAAGAAAAGTAGTTTATGAGTTACTAAACGATTTACCTAAAGGTTTAATTTCATACCCTTGAAGCCGATCAATTGACGAGATAGAATACAAGCCCTGGTCATCCTTTGTCTTCATCAAATTAGATTGTGGAAAATAATTTACAAGTTACCAAAAGGAAGATCGATTAGGGTATTCACTAATCTGATCTAATTAATTGCGAAATATACTAAACAATGGAGGCCGTGGAAGAACAAGGTGGAGGGGCGATAACCTAGAACGAAAGAGGAAATGACAATGAAACGATAAAGTAAAGCATGAGAAATGGATAAAATAATCGTAAAATATAAAGTTACAATCCTATCCATGCTATTTTAACTATTGACGAAATTACCAGATTTGCTAACAATAATTACCGTTGCAATCTTTGGTTATCGAAATATCCATTAGCAATATATAGAGGTAACAACCATTAAAAAGTACATAGGAAAATGTGTTAGAAAATGGCCGATTTGTTGTAGGGTAAGCCTATGAAGTTAAACATATAGGGCTCACAAGAAAACTTATGCCTGCTTAACTCAATATCTAGGTCAGCGCATCTCAGTCCAAGAGTGGTATACCCCCCCTATCGGATTTGCTACACGTAGAGAAGTGACAAAATAGGTAACTTCTAACCCAAGTCTATCAACCAAGTCTTAACTATAAATGATTGTGTGAAACAAGTATCAAACAGTACTCTAACTGAAATACCAGAAAATAAGGCCATACCATCCATGTCTTTTCCCTTGCCTCTTTTCTCGGGAGATGGTCCTTCCCTTGGTCCCTCCAAAGCATAAACCTGTGCTTTAAGCTTTGGGTAGTCCTTCAGATGTCCCATCTTATCACCTTTGAGGCACTTTACCCTTGCGAGGTTCTTTGGCATTGGATACTTTGTTGCATAGTGCCCCTTCTTTCTCCAGTTAAAACATCTACGGTAGCAACCTCTCCATGTTTTCCCTTTGGCGCTCCCATCTTGCCTTTAGCATATGGAGTAAACTTTTCTTCTGCTCTGCTTTGGGCGTCGCCTTCGCTCTTCTCTGCTCTTCGTACATCCCATCATATTTAGTCCTGTCAACGGATTCTTCTAGATGTAGATATTGTCATATCTGTGTCCGCATCCGAAATCATTTTCGGATATCGAATATCCACATCTGCAGATATGGATAGATATCAGACAATTATCCTACTCGTTAACAATCAAAAAATTCAGAAACATAAATGAATTTTTTGAGTTTAACATAATTTTTTCTTAATCTCATCGATTATTAAAGTATTAAAAACAAATAAATATGACGATAATAAATAGTTTGTGCAGTTAATATGCATTTAGTGCACGTAATATAAATTTTTAACTTAATAAAACAATAAAAAAAGTATCTTTCATCGTATTAAAATACATATAATTTAAACATTAATATTGAAAACACTAGATAGGTAATATTAAGATGTTGATGTCTTTGTATTTGCATCCACATCCATTTTTCCAGATAACGGATAGTTATCCACTTTTTGAATACGAATGCTGACGGATTTCAAAATTTTCGAGTACCATTGAAATCCCTAATCGTATCTTCTAGTCATATCAACTAAAAACTCAAAAGGAGAAGCTAAATAAGCCATCACCTTATGATTAAGATTTTGCTTCAAACCCTTGACAAACTTCTCATTCTTGTACATCGAAATATTGATGATCTCCTTGCCATACTTAGCTAACGAGTTAAACTTTTGGATGTACACCTTCACTGTGTGGTAACCCTTTTATAGATCAATGAACTCCCTCACTAGCATACTCTACTAAGACAACGATATGAACTAGCCTCAAACCTGTCTTTAAACTGCTTCAAGTAATCCCTCCCTCTGGGGTCTCAACAATTACTGTCTCTCACTAATCCAACGCACCTTGTTGCAGCTTTCTCGATGCCAGCCTTTTCTTTTGCGCAGCTTTTAAGTCTAAGTCTTCGAATATGAGCTCACAAACCTTTAGCCGGTTCACTTATTCAACCACACGCTCCTTCCCTATAGACGCCTTCTATCCCAAACTCCTATAGTCTTTATTCATCTTCTGGAATTCCTCTCTCACTACCGCAGGACTTGGATGAATAGCCTCTGGTGTAGCTTCCCTCATCATCTGAGTCATGAACTGTTTAAGTAAGACATTCACATGGAATCCATGCTCGCCTCATTTGCTGGTGGTGCAGCTTCCTCACCTACTGCTCTGGAACTTCTCCCACGTTCTCTTCATTGGTCTACATACTTTCAGCCTCACATCTTACACTTGCTCCTCCTATTGTAATTCGCCCACTCCATAAATCCATCTTTCCTTTTCTATTAAGCAAGTCTTTATTAGAATGGAAAGAAAGGAAGTGTAACAACACTAGAAGGGTAGATATATCTTCCTATAAACCTATATAGCAATATATAAGAACAATATATCTATATAGTAGCACTTCCCATCCCCTGACTTCTCATTTTATTCTAAACAATGCTCCTATTTTTCTGCCTTTGTTTTACTTAAGTGTCCCTAACCACTGCTCTGATACCAATTGTAACATCATCTACTTTGAGACTCAAAGATGAATGTTGATGATGCTACAGTTATCACCTGACTTATCTTCTAGTGACCTAAGTGAGTTTAGTATATTCAAATACAGATAAAGTAAACAGAGCAGATAAAAATTTTCATTATGTAGATGTTTGTCTTCAATATTCAATACGTAAATTTTACATCAAAATTATCCCCAAATCCATGCCCAAGCAGGGATCAAATAAGAATAGAAAAAATGTAGTAAAGAGTCAGGTCAACATATGAGGATGCTGCCTGATCTTCTTAAAAAGCAGAAAAATATCTTTATTATCTAACTAAGCCTCATGCTCCTTCTCCGATCTACGTAATGTGGCTGTAATTTATACCTGCCTATCTCATAAATTTTGCCTACTCAAATGCGCACACGTGAGATTATACAAAAACAATAATAAAAATATGGGCTAGACATAACGTTTGCATGAATAATAATTACCCAAAACAAATATATAGTGAAACCAAACCATACAGCATGGAATAAGTTCCTCCCTCACTATCCAAAATATCATAGTGAAATATATATAGTTACCAAGTAGTTCTTATTCACTATTGCGCCTTTACACGTTCTCAAAGCGATTCCCATTTTCTACTGTGCCCTCTGCACGGTTCCCACATAACTCCCGTTTTAGATTATTATTTAATATTTTATTTCCATTACTACTGCGCCCCCGGTGGATCCCCACTTAATTTCCTATAACATCCCTCTTTGAAAGTCCAAAACTAACTACTACGAATGCTGCAGTCATCTGTAGTTATCAATTTCCGGTGATCAAATGCGGTAATGTTAGATACATTGATATAACATAAACACATAAATATGAAAAAATTTAAAATCACAAAATAAATTTTTCTTTCCACTTCAAATCACATTTCAAATTCATTACATAATCCCAATTCGCAAACCGCATTCAAAGAAATATAATTATTATAAAATACGCAAAGAGCAACATATGAAGATGCCCCCTTGGTTGTCCAAAGTCTAAATATAGGAAAATAAGCAACTTTGTCATTACAACCAAAACACGGTAGGATCAAACGGTAACAACTCCTAATAGCTAGCTTGCCTCTTCCACATCTCCAGAAAATTATTCGTTTAAAGGAGAACATAAAAACCTTAACTCTCAAACTACTCAAAATCAATTGAGCACCTTAGAGTTTAAGGTGAAAAAATAAACTACGAGTAAGACAAAAAGTCTGGTATGAATAATAATCTATCATCTCGAACCACATAGATATCGAGTGAGACCACGCCGCTTGGCAGAACGGGTTTTCCCCTCATTGGTATCTTAACTCAATTTATAATAACCATATACCATGCACTTGCATCCACAATGGTTAAGACATAACATAATAAAATGTGCCATGATTATATGCAAACATATAATATGATCTAGATTTTCCTATCCCCATTTCTTTGATTATCTGCCTTAAGATATAGTTTCTAAGGTCATTATAACCTATTAGTTTTTATGGGCTAACTAATAACCTGTTCCAAGCTTACGGACTATCTGTTCGGTTTCATAGTATTCATAGGAACACTAAGAACCTATTGGCATCTACCAATAACTTCATCTAATTATAATTTTCATGGGCTCACTACGAACCAATTTGGTTCTCCAATAACTCTTATCATATCATAGTTTCCATGGACTGATTATGAACCTATTGATATCTATCAACAACTTATTCAGGATATAGTTTTCGTGGGATCACTAAAAACCTATTAGCCCCTGCCGATAACAATTTCAATACTTAGTTTTCATAGGCTTACTATAAACCTGTCTAAACCAATAATTCTTTGATCTGTCTTTGGGCATCCTACATTCTGGTCTACCAGACCTCCTGAATGTAGTTCTACTCATACTGGAGTTAACTTAATGTATATTCACTACTAGATCAACCTAGCTGGTTATTCTACCCTTAACACCACAAAAATTCTGTTATGGGTTAATTATGAAGTGAATATGTTTACAGAAGAAGTACACATGATAATTGATCATAACAAAATAATATAAACATCTATGGTCAAATTTTCTTGTAATCATTTTTCAAACGAAACATGGTTAATACCCTTAAACCATTATCTTTAGCAAAGAAAGCTTCTTTAAAAACTCCAAATTAAAATGCCATTTCAAAAATTCTTCCACATTCGTCATGGATTTATCTTCAAAAACTCCAAAGTTAAATGCCATTTCAAAACTCTTCCATAAAAACCTTCCTTCAAAACACTCAAGAATATACCTTTTGAAACACTCAATACATTCCTTTCGAATGCCTTGAAACCTTCCTTTAGAAGCCATTAAAGATATACCTTTAGAAACACTTAAATCTTATCTTTTGAAGGCATTTAGTTCAAGTAAAATTAATGGAAGCATAGTTCGAAACCATTTGAAAGTATCTCTTTCAAAATCATTAGGTTTAACATTAACTATAACTTTTGGGTCAAAGAAAAAAACCCGAAAGTAACCATTTCCAAAGCACTGATCTTTAATTAAAGAATATGCGGAAGAGGTTAGCTAGAAACCCCTCTCGAAACCATTGCCTCCATAACTCTTATTAAAAGCGGCTCAAACAACCCATTCGAAAGCATTGAGAATGTGGCTCTAAATTATACAAGGGTGAAAGCTTCTGTTTTGAAAGCATTGTTTTAAAGTTACAAAGAAAGTGGAATTTAATCAATTCGAAAGGCGTGAATGCGGCAGCTAGGTTTCTAATAGGTTCAAAAGCAGCCACCCTTTCGAAATCTCCTTTTTTTT
This sequence comes from Allium cepa, assembly GCA_030765085.1. NCBI lineage: Eukaryota > Viridiplantae > Streptophyta > Magnoliopsida > Asparagales > Amaryllidaceae > Allium > Allium cepa. Next base: position 1,054,384,908 of record CM060941.1, read on the forward strand.
TAAAAGCGGCAACTCATTTGTAAGCTTCTTGTAAAATAAAGTAAGAGGCCTTTGAACAAAGGTAAGTTGATTGACTCGAAAGTTCCACCCCTTCGAAAGCATCTTTCAAAAGCAAAGGCGAGTAACGTATTCGAAAGCTTATAAAAATGACTTTCACCCCTTCGAAAGCCTACCTACGACACAGTCCCTTCTGCCTTTCTCCAATCCACTTCATATCACTAGCTTGATAAATGGGTTTATAGCAGAAGCATGGTGATGAAAGCTAGCAAAACGATGCGGCGAAGTAGTAAATCAAAACAAAATTGATTTTATGCCTTTAAAAGAAATTCCTTTTTACCTAACTTAACCAATTTGCAAAAATATAATTGGTTGTCAAATTCTTTATCAAAATCATTTTCTAGAAAGGCTGCCAATTTCAATAATTATAATTGAAATTATTTTAACAACTTAGTCATTCCCTTCAACTAAAACCTGTAAATGTTTAAGTCCTACAACTTAAATAATTTAATAATCATATTAAAACAATTAGGAAAAATCTCCAAAAATTATCATAATTCACCTTTAATATGTTTTCTAATATACTTAAATTTTAGATCCGAAATCATTATATAATTGTTTTAAATAATATGAACCTAGAATTTTCTGTTTCTTCCATTCAAAAATTCATAATAATTTATCCATAGCTTGGAATATTATGAAAATTTGAACCTATCTCCAGAATAATGTTTTACATGACATATTCAAACATCATGGCATTCGAAATCAATTCACATGATTTTAACCTTAAAATCGAATTATGTCATTACACAAAAATCCTGTTTAAATCAAAACATGGCATATAATCACAACATATCATCATTCGTCCATCCAAACGGTTTTAAAACATAAACCCAAAATTAAAATGTTCAATAATATATATGAGATGGTTTAGATTATTATTCACCTTGTTTGGATAAGGTACTTGAGATTTGTTCTTAATTTAACCTTCCTTGCTTGAATCTTAGCTTCTAATTCATTTTATGCTCTTCCCTTAGGGTAATGGCCGGCCTTGTTCTCCTTATTTTGTGTTTTTGTTTTTTTATCAAAATGAAATGGGAATGGAATGGTTGTAGGGGTTTTAGGGGTTTTGGAGTTCAATCATTCTCCATATTACCCTTGCCTTATTTTTCTTAAGTATTTAACTTACGAATCATTCTTATAAATTCATTTAGTTAAGGCACGACTAACTGGTTTTCAAACCTCAATTCTAGTATCTAGATTATTCTATTTAATTTATCTAATTAAATTTTTTGAATAATGTTATTTAAAATTAAGGGTGTTATAGGCTTCCCTCCTTGAAGAATTTTGTCCTCAAAATTCAGCAAGGACTACATACTAATCATAGCAATCATCTGTAACATCTCCGAACTGCCATACTAGCCTACCTGATTAGCAAATAGTCTATATAAAGAAAATATAGAACATGCCCTTACAGCAAATCAGGATAAGTGTCTCTAACCTTATCTTCTATCTCCCATGTATAGTCCTTCTCGTTATTGCTCCACTGAACATTCACCAACTTGATTGTTTTATTTCTTAACTTCTTCTCATCTCTTGCTATAATTCAAACTGTTGCCTAACAAAAGTCAAATCTGGTTCTACTATTAAATTTTTAATGCAGTCGGAGGAATAGTAGTCTCCGGATCATGCATATAATTACGAAGATGAGACACAATAAACACATTATGGACACTTTCCAAACTGCTCGGCAACTCTACTCTGTATGTGAGCTTTTCGATCTACAACTGGGAATGGTCCAACATATCTTGGTGCCAGTTTGCTTGACTTTTCGAGTTGTACCACGCCCATCATTGGTGATACTTTAATAAAAATTCTATCTCCAATTGAGAAATCTAGATCCTTACTCCTCTTATCTGCATAAATCTTTTGTCTAGACTATGCTTCTTTTATCCTACCTCAAATCAACTCAATCTTCTTTGTTGCCTCTCGTACCAGGTCTGGACCTAAGATTAATCTGTCTCTAGTTTCCTACCAACATGCTATTGACTTGCATGGCCTTCTATACAAAGCGTCGAAAGGCGTCATTTCTATAATAGTCTGATAACTATTATTATAGGAAAACTCAGCTATGTGTAGGTGATCTTCTCGAGATCCACCAAAGCCTAGCACACAAGCTCTTAACAAATCCTCGAGTAACTTGTTGACTCTCTCTGTCTTCCCATCTGTCTAAGGGTGATAAGCAGTATTCATCTTAAGCTTGGTATTTAACACATTCTGTAGACTCTTACAGAACTCACCAGTAAACAAAGTATCTCTACTACTTACTATACTGCTAGGAATTCCATGCAGTCTAACTATGTTCTTCATAAATAATTTAGCTAAAATAGGTGTCATCTTGGTTGACTTAACTACAATGAAATAAGCACTATTTGTTAATCTATCCATTCTAACCCATATACTTTCATTTCTTTGATTTGACCTTCGAAAACCATTTATAAATCCCATGGATATCGAATCCCATTTCCAAACTGGTATTTCCAAAGGTTGAAGCAATTCACTTAACTTTTGATGCTCAGCCTTCGCTTGTTGACAGTTCACACACTGCCTAACCCACAAGCCAACATCATTTTTCATACCTTCCCAGTAGAAACTCCTCTTCATGTCTTGATACATCTTGGTTTTCCTAGGAGGAATACCCAATTTGAATCTATGACCTTCCCTAAGCACTTCTCTCCTTAAGTCCCCAACCTTTGGAACACACAACTGTCCCTTCTTCCTCAACCATCCCCTCTGATGAAGACTGAATTCTTTTGCATCATCAATCTCTGATCCAACCTCAAGCCTTTTATCTTCTTGGCTAATAATGGATCCTCTTTCTACTTAGAAGCAATCCTTTTGATTAGTACTGGTCGAACTTCCAATCAGGATAACATGGCAGTGCTCTGACTAGAACTAGCAGTTGATCATAACTTCATACTACAAGTAGTCAAAGCCTCTAGATTCTTTCATTCTGTTAACATAGCCAACACCACATTCTGATGTTTCCTGCTAAGAGCATCCGCTACTTTATTTCCTTTTCCATGTGCATACTTTATACCAAAGTCATAAGCTGCTAAAAACTCCAACCATCTCTGCTGTCTCATATTCAACTCCTTTTAAGAGAATAAGTACTTTAAGGACTTATGATCTATGTATAACTCAAATATCTCTCCTAAGAGGTAATGTCTCCATATTTTCAATGCGAAGATACTTCCTCCAACTTTAGATCATTAATAGGATATCTAACTTCATGCGATTTAAGCTGACGTGAAGCGTAGGCAGCAACTTGCCTTTTGCATCAATACAGCTCCTAATGTGGTTCCATATGCATCTGTATACACCACTAACCCTTAATTCCCATCTCGAACTACTAACGTAGGTGCATTAGTCAGTAAATGCTTTAACTTTAAGAATGCTTCCTCACATTTGTTAGACCAAATAAACTTTACATCCTTCTTGGTTAGCTTAGTCAAAGGTGCTGCTAACCACGAGAATTAATGAATCTCCGGTGATAGCTAACGAGTCCAAGAAAACTTCTGACCTCAGTCACCGTCTCTATTCTCTTCCAGTTGTTAACAGCTTCTATCTTATCTGGATCAACTGTCAAACCCTTCTCTAAGATCACATGACCAAGAAATTTAACCTCTTTCTTTCAAAAAGGACACTTTGAGAACTTCGCTTTCAGTTGATACTGCCTCAGCATCTCAAGCACCACTATAAGGTGGACTTCATGATCTTTCTCATCCTTGGAGTATAATAAAATGTCATCTATGAATACCAACTTTAACCTGTCCAAGTGCTCTCAAAAAATCCGGTTCATTAAATCCACGAAAAAAGCTGGTGCATTTGTTAACCCGAATGACATTACTAACCATTCGCATGAACCGTAGGTAGTCTGAAATGCCATCAATAGAATACTATCCTCTGCCAACCTTAACTAATGGAAACCTGTCGCCAAATCTAATTGGGAAAATACTTTGGCTCCATACAACTGATCAAATAAATTTTCGATTCTCGGCAAAGGATACCTATTCTTGATCGTCTTCTCATTCAAATTATGATAATCGATACGCATCCTTATCAACCAATCTGGTTTCTTTACGAACACCCCCGCTACACCCTGAGGCAAACTTCTTGGCCTAATGAAATTCTCCCCTTCTAAAATAGTTAGCTGCACCTTCAATTCCTTCATCTTAGTAGGTATTATCCTGCCAGGTGGTCTACTTATAGGTTCAGCTCCTGCCACAAGATCTATTTGAAACAAATGGCTTGCTTCGGTGGTAGACCTGTGACCAGCTCAAGAACATCTGTAAACTCTTTTGCTATCAAAACCTAATTCAACACTTTTTCTACTTCCATAGCACTCAACAAAGCAAAAGCACTCCGATCTGAATTCTCCACTAAATATATATTCCGGTTATCACTATTAGGGTGCCTTAGCGATATTTCCCTATCTAGGAAAAATATCCTAGCATCACACCTTTATAACCAGTCCGTACCCAAAATGATCCCAAAGCCTACGAAATCAAAAACATACAAACTGCATGCAAACTCATGTCATAACAAATCAAGTTCTAACAAGTCACGTCTCATCTCCAAAGTTTCGTACCTTCCTATCAAATTTGCAACCCTTAAGGAAGTAACAAGGTATGAGGGTTCTAAATATAACTTATGTGCCAAACACTGAGATATAAATGAATGCGATACACCTGTATCAAACAGTACCCAACTGGTATATTATGGATCCAAAGCGTATCTACAGTCTTTTCCTTCTCAATAGTGGTTGGCCTAGCAGACGATGGTCTTAAAGAAAAGACCTTTATCTTGTTCGCTTTGACCTTTTCTGGATGCTGACTCTTATAATGCCCAATCTGGTTACAGTTAAAGCACTTCACTCCCTTCTTATTTGCAACCTTCTTCCCTTTTCTAGTTCGACATTCATGAGCATAATGTCCCTTCCTATCACACTTAAAGCAAACTAGATTTGCCTTCGCCTACTTGGCAGCTCCTCTCTATTAGGTTCCTTTCTTCCTAAAGACTTTCCTCTTCTTGCCTTGAAAACCCTAGGTTTCAACCTGCTTCTCCCTCCCATAAGTAGAAAGAATCTCTTCATTTCAGATTGCCATCTCCACTACAACTGTACTTGGATCACGGAGACGTGGCATAGTCGCTACAGCAGTCTCGGGTCTTAACCCTCGAATAAATTTCTCTTTTCTTTTAATGATGGTGTCAATGGTAGCATATTCGTATCTAGACAACTCATTTAACTTCATAGTATACTCAATCACCGATATCTCACCCTACACTAAGTCCATGAACTTTCTCAGCAATACCGACTTACCAATTTAGACAAAAACTTCTCTTCAAATTTCCTATAAAACTCTACTCAAGTCAACTCTTCTTCAGGAAATCCTATGGTGACACTATTCCACCAATGAAGTGCTGCTCCCTGCAACTTTCTAGAGGCCAGTCTATTCTTTTGCTCATCGCTTAATCCCAAGTCAATGAAGATCCTTAAATAATGCAGTAACTAGTTATCCACTTTGACGGCATCCTTTATTCCCAAAAATAGTCTCCCAACAAGACTAGTGTAACCTTGCTCAGCTTGGCATAGTTATTGCCAACTGGGGCTGCGAGATTAGCTCCTCTAACATTGATAGCATTTCCCTCGGCTATGCTACTCCTATAGCCGCTACAGCTTGCATCAGATTGATAAAGAACTGGTACATCATTCCCATATCTACTGGATGGGTTCCAACACCTACAATGACATTTGCGTTTGGATTAGCATTTTCCTATCGACCCGGGTTCCTCCTAGTATTAGATCGAGCATTTTCATTAGCTGTGGTGCTCCTCCACCTAGATTTCCTTTTCCGTTTCCTGCCTCTATATCCTCCTTTCTCATATATCTACACACGAGCCTTAGTAAGATAAAGAAGAACTGTCTAAGAGAGAGAGGAATACATACTTTATATATATATATATATATATATATATATATATAACAATTACAAGTACACTATAGCGTTAACCCAAACCCTGATCTTATTTTTTGATTCATTGGGGCATGATTTGAAAATCTATTAGGCTCAAATTTCTTTTAAACTTTCATAAAATCATGCTCTAATATCAGCTTGTAACATCCCCCATTTGGAGGTCAAAAACTAACTTCTATGAATGCTACAGTCATTTGTAGTTATCAATTCCCGATGACCAAATGCATTAATGTTAGACACATTGATATAACATAAACACATGAATATGGGAAAAAATTAAATCACAAAATAATTTTTTCATTCCACTTCAAATCACATTTCAAAGTAATTATCCCAATTTGCAAATCACGTTCAGAGAAATGTAGTTATTACAAAATACGCCAACAACAACATATGAAGACGCCCCCTTAGTTGATTAGAGTAAATATAGGCAATTAAGCACCTTTCCCATTACAACCAAAACACAGCGGGATCAAACAGAAAGAACTCCTAATAGCTAGCCTGCCTCCTACACGTCTCCGAAAGGTTATTCGTCTAGAGGAGAACTTGAAAACCTTAACTCTCAAACTACTCAAAATCAAGTGAGCACCCGAGAGTTCAAGCGGAAAACATAAATTTCAAGTTAGACAAAAAATCTATATAAATAGTAACCTGCAATCTTGAACCACATAGATATCTAGTGAGACCATGCTGCTTAGCAGAACGGGTTATCCGTTAATTGGTATCTTAACTCAATTTATGATAACTATATACTATGCACCTGCATCCACAATGGTTAAGACATACCATAATAAAATGTATCCTGATGATATGCAAACACACAATATGCTCTAGATTTTTCTATCCCCCTTTCTTTGATTATGTGTCTTAAGTTATAGTTTCTAGGGTCTTTAATAACCTATTAGTTTTCATGGGCTAACTAATAACATGTTCCAAGCTTACGGACTATATGTCTAGTTTCATAGTTTCCATGGGATCATTAAGAACTTATTGGTATCTACCAATAATTTCATCTAATTATAATTTTTATAATCTCATAATGAACCTACCGTGTTCTCCAATAACTTCTCATGTCATAGTTTTCATATACTGACTACAAATCTATTGACCTCTATCGATAACTTTTTATGAACATAGCTTTCGTAGGATCACTAAGAACCTATTGGCCCCTTCCAATAACAATTTTCATATGTAGTTTACATGGGCTTACTATGAACCTGTCTAAACACATAATACATTGATCGGTCTTTGAGCATCCTATATTCTAGTCTACCCAACCTCCTTGATTTAATTCTACTCACATAGGAGCTAACTCAATGTATATTTACTATTGGGTCAACTTAACTGGTTATTCTACTCTAAACACCTCAAAAATGAGTTATGGGTTAATTATGAAGTGAATATGCTTACAAAGAAGCACACACGATAACTGATCATAACATAATAATATAACATCTTTGGTTCAATTTTCTTGTAATCATTTTTCAAATGAAACATGGTTAACACCCTTAACCCACCATCTTTAGCAAGGAAAGCTTCCCCAAAAACTCCAAAGTTAAATGCCATTTCAAACCTCTTCCATATTTGCCATGGATTTATCTTTAAATATGAGATTGGGTTTCTTTTTTGAAAAGTAAGGCTTTCGACATTATTCTTTGTATCATTACTAAAAATCTTAGGCTTTTGATATCATTAAAACATACCTTTTGAAAGTATTCAAACCTTCCTTTCAAAACCTCAAGATTATACCTTTCGAAACACTCAATATATCTTTTCGAAAGCATTGAAACCTTCCTTTAGAAATTTTTAAAGATGTACCTTTAGAAACACTTAAAGCTTATCTTTCGAAGGCACTTAGTTCAAGTAAAATTAATGGAAGCATAGCTTTGAAACCATTTGAAAGTATCTCTTCCGAAATCATTAGGTTTGACATTAGCTATAATTTCTGGGTTAAAGAAAACAAAAGAGAAAGTAACCCTTTCGAAAGCATTAATATTTAACTAAAAGAATTTGGGGAAGAGGATAGTCACGAAACCCCTCTCGAAACCATTGCCTCCATAACTCTTGCTAAAAGTGGCTCAAAAAATCCTTTCGAAAGAATTGAGAAGGCGGCTTTAAATTATGCAAGGGCGAAAGCTTCCCATTCAAAAGCGTTTATTTAAAGTTATAAGGAATGTGGCACTTAACTAATTCGAAAGGCATTAATGTTGTAGCTAGGTTTCGAATAGGTTCAAAAGCAACTACCCTTTCAAAATCTCCTTTTTAAAACAAACAAGTGGCAACTCATTCAAAAGCTTCTTTTAAAATAAAGTAAACAGCCTTTGAACAAAGTTAATTTGACTGATTCAAAAGCTTCACCCTTTCGAAAGTATCTTTTAAAAGCAAAGGCAAGCAATATATTCGAAAGCTTATAAAAATGACTTCTACCCCTTCGAAAGATTGCCTCGACGTAGTCCTTCCCGACTTTCTCCAATCCACTTCATATCAATAGCTTTATACCATGTGTATTGGTTTCGAATGGGTTTATTGTTGAATATGCGCTTATATGTTTTTGTTTGATGATAATAAACATATATATTCATTTAAATGTATTTGGTAATGTACTATTTTGTTTTTCATAGATTAAATAAATATTTGTTGAATAAAATAAATTACACAGAATTTGAATTTGAATTCAAACAGAATAAGTTACACAGATTTTGAATTCAAACAGAAATTTTATTCAAACAAATATTTATTACAATCTTGAATAGTACAAATTCATGCTCTCACTATACATATACATTTTTGATTACATCACGATTACATCACAAATATTTTTACATTGATAACCTCACTACATATCACTCACACTCGTATTTTGTCTTCAACTGCATTCCAGTTTGAATCTAGCATCTGAGCAATCTGCAAAAATATTCACCAACGCAGCAAAATTGAAAAAGAAATATTTTTGCAATATAAAATAAAATACGATTTTTGAAAATATGGTTTGCCTCAGTTATTTGGGTTGTTCGTCATCATTCACACTTGATTTCATCACAAAGTAGTGCACATAGATATTACAGGGACAGGTAGCCATAAGTGGCTGCAATACACACGTGTACATTCATACACGTGTGCACTGCCTTGCCAACTCGTGTGCGCAGCCAACAAGAGCAAGTGTACAACAGTGTCAAGTTGCAAACAGTTCAAAGCTTCGACAAATCACAACAGACCAATTCCAAATGACTCAGTGAAGTCAAAGTATGCAACTACGTGACATAAATGCAACTACAACGATGCAAGCGAAGAACCAAAGTCAGTGGCAAGCTTCAAACTGCATAAGTGACCATGCAAACTGACTCGAACCAATACAGTGACAATATGCAGCATACCAGATGTCTCAAATAAACAAAACACCAAATAGACCATGGAACAGCAAAGTGATTGCAACAAACATCAGCAGATACAAAATGACCAAGTGCATCTGTACTACAGCACGACCAAATGGTCAAGATGAAAAACCAGAGTTTAATGCATATGAGATCATGCAGTACTACAAAGACCATGTCAAACACAGAGGCAACATGAATGGAAACTGCATCAATGCAAATCAAAACAGAGAGTATGGTGATGCAGTCAACAAGGCAACAGTGCAGGTGAACAAATGTGCAAATGCTCAAGGCCACCAAGCAATACAAAGACCAGCCATAACATGTCAATACAAGCACTGAAGTTCTACATCAAAAATGAAGACACCAAGTAAACAAACTCAAGATTACAGGGCAGTGGACAGTACAAGCCTGCAGAATGCAAATGGATTCGACCAAGTATACAAGTGCTACAAGCAGCAATGTGCAACTGCAGACTGCAGCATAAATTAAAAGACCAATATATATGCACAGAAGCAACTACAATTATGCAATAGTGAAAAGCACAAGTCAGTGGTGAAGTAAACAACAATGTCGAGCTCACTGCAACTCAAGGAGATAGTCAACCAACAGTGCAACAGATCAAGACCAAATGCAAACTGCAGTAGTACACTTGAACAAAATGAACAAGTGGAGCATCTGTGTAAACTGGGCAAGTGTGGACAGAAGACAATGCCAACAACAAAGACCACAAAAGAAATGCCATCAGACATGACCAAAGAGAAGTAGTGCAAGCATATGAAATAAGAACTCAGTGATATATGCAACAAGTTCAGATAAACAAGCCAGAGCCACCAAAGTGCAGAGCAACTACAAAGTGGCAGCAGTTAAGATAACATAGCAGAAACGACCAATGTACAACAATGCATCAGTAACCAAACTGCAAGACCTCAAGTGACATGGTGAAGCAGTATAAAACCAAAGTTACAAGCATACAAAATCATCAATACAATGCAGACACAAGTCGGTTGCAACATGAAACAAGACATGAAGACAGTTCGAAGAAGACTACAATATCAAGTACATGAAGACCAACGTCACAGTAAACATGCAGGTGAACAGAAGATAGTGAGCATATACTTTTGTATAAAATGCAAGGTTCAGGTCTACAGAATGGGGATGAACTCGACCGAGTAAAGTATGCAGCAGAGATGATCGAAGTAAAATACAAACCGAAGTCAGAATTCAATGAATATAAAATTCGTATCATTATTTTTTGAAATGGTCAGAGATGTTAAAAAGAGGAAAGTTTCTGTCTTGTTATTCAAAAAGGATCGAACGTTCTAAAAGCAAAGCCGTATGAATCAAGTAAGTAACGAACGCATTAGGAAAGTCGTGTGCATCACGAAAGTGAATTTCAGGAAAGTATCGAGTTAATTAGTGTAATCGAATTCATATAAATTCAACCCGAAGGTATCATCATCAAACAAGTGCTTCAATTCACAATCGAACTATCAATCGCAATCCCAATTTACATCATCGGCTATTAAGTTAAAATCGAGTCCAATCGAAGCAAGCAATCAAACCTAAAAGCAAAAGATACAAATAACATACCAAGGCGAATTCAATTATCTCGAAGAAACCGAAGCCGAACCCTAATTTCACAAATCAAGAGAAGCAGCCGAGCGCGACTCCAAGCAAGTGATCGACAAGGCAACCAACCAGCAATCAAGAGCGGCGGCTTAAATTGAAGAGCCCAAATTGCCACAAGGGAACGAAGCCCTAATTCATCGAACAAAGAAATAAGAGCAAGGCCGACATTTTTACAAGCAAAAGAAGGAACGGGTCAAAGCCAAAGTGGATCGGGTTAATGAAAAACAAGGGGCCGGCCTTGTTAATTATAAAAGGGCTAAAGTTATTTTTTGGGTTTAATTATAAAGGGGTTTTTAGTTTTTTATTTTGAGCAAAAATTACGCATTCAAGTTGTATTTTAATTTTTGCTCCGGTTTTAATTTTGAAGTTTGTTTTTTCTTTTCGAGTCGAAGAATTTGTAAATCACCACCTAGGGATTAGGTAGTGTCAGATTGTCTATTTAGAATTAGTTCAGTGAGCAGGGTGTGCGAGTTTGCAAAGCTCTATAGGCGGGAGCAGTGTTTGCGAGTGAGCGAAACTCTATAGGCGGGAGCAGGGTGTGCGAGTCTAGTAGAGTGTTTGTGAGCGGGAGCAAAAGGGTCTGCGAGTCTAGTAGAGTGTTTGTAAGCGTGATACTGTTTAATTCTAATAGAAATCTGTGAATGCAGCAGTAGGCAGGGGTTGCCGAAGCTGGGTAAATTTTGTGTGTGATTTACTTTACTGCATATTTATTTCTGTAGTTTATTTCTGTGTTTAAATCGAGAAAATTTGCTATAACCCTATTCACCCCCCCCCCCTCTAGGGTTAATCTAGATCCTACAAGTGGTATCAGAGCCTGGTATTTCTCTTTAACTCTAGAGTCATGAATCCGTCAAATAATGCTTTATCTGAGGGGCAATCTATCGTTAGGCCACCCATGTTTAACGGGAACGATTATGCTTATTGGAAAGTTAGGATGAGTATTTATCTTGGTTCCGTTGATTATGATGTTTGGGATATTATTGAAACTGGCTATAAACCTCCCACTATAATCGTTGGTGGTACTGAGATTCCTAAACCTAAGGATATGTGGGATGCTAACGATAAGAAATTGAAAACGACAAATGCTAAAGCCATGAATGCTTTGATATGTGCTCTTGATAAAAATGAATTTAATAGAATTTCTCATTGTACAACATCACAGGAAATTTGGCACACGTTGGAGGTGACACACGAAGGAACTTCTCAAGTCAAGGAGTCTCGTCTAGCCCTATTCAGCAATGAATACGAGAACTTTGTGATGGACAAAGGCGAGAGCATAAAGGACATGTTTGGACGCTTTTCAACTTTGGTATACAACGCTAGAGCACTTGGGAAGGTATTCACTGAGGTCGAGCTTATGCGGAAGATACTACGAGTCTTACCAATGAACTTTGAGGCAAAAGTCACGGCAATCCAAGAATCGAAAGATCTGAGTAAGCTAAGCATGGAGGAGTTGATTGGAAACCTGATGACATATGAGCTTGAGCTAAAAGCAAAGGAAGAACGCAACAACTCCGAACCAAAGAAAAAGACGATTGCCTTAAAGAGCAAAGAAGAAAGCGATGAAGAAGGAGAAGATCCAATTGAAGAGCTTGCAATGGCTGTCAATAATCTTAGAAAATGGTCGAGATTCAAGCCACGCAAGAAGAAAACAAATCGTAGTAGGCCAAAAGATTCTGATAATTCCGATAATGAACCGACGTGCTTTAACTGCAAGAAGTCCGGACACTTCATACAAAAATGCCCACTTCTCAAAAACAACAAAGGAAAGAAAAAGGCGAAGAAGGTATTTGCAGCGACTTGGGATGATGAAGAAGGTGAAGAAGCTTCGGATAGCAGCTCAGAAGAGGCTAACTTGTGTCTTATGGCGAAATCAAATTCAGATTCAAGCTCAGAGGAATCTAGTGAGGAAGGTGAGTATTCCTATAGAGATCTTGTTTTTATGTGTTCTGATCTTACTAAAGTAGTTGATGCTCTTGAATCTAAAATTGAAAAACTGAAAACTGATAGGAGAGAACTTGCTCGTAAAAATTTTAGGTTAGAAACTGAACTTGAAAATATTCAAAACCTAGAATGTAAAAGATGTAAAGTTTTAGATTCAGAATTGACAAGACTTAAGAATAACTCTGAGAATCTTGAAAAAGAAAACTTGAATCTTAAGGAAACCATCGACACTAGGAAAAAGGATTTTATAAATCGATGCACCTCACTTGTCACTGAAAATACAACACTAAAAACCAAAGTCCAAAATCTTGAGAAATCTTTGAATAACTTTTCAAGAGGCGAAAAATCTTTCAACATGCTATTGGGAAATCAAATTTTTGCTAACAACAGAAAAGGACTTGATTTTGGGAAAACACAAGCTGAGGATAATGCAAAAGGGAAAAGTATCTTTGATAAATGTGAAATAATTCGACATCATGTTGAAAATTGTAGTCATAGGAACAAGAACACAAAATTTATACAAGTTTGGGTTCCTAAGAATTCTACAAACAAATTTCATGTCTATTGGAACAAGAATAAAAGGACTAAACAAGTTTGGGTTCCAAAGGGTTTGTTTATTCATAATGTTTCTGCCACTAACAATCATGGACCTAGAAATAGGTCACAAAAATCTTTCATCGTGTAGGTGTGGTGGCAGGCTAAGGAACAACAACGGTGTTCTCTGGATTTTGGCTGTTCCAGAAACACAACGGGCAACATAGCAAAGTTCCTTAGCCTTATATAAAGGTGACAGAATCACAATGGGCAATCACGAGAAATTATCGTAAAGGTAAAACAGGTGAAGGTATATTAAATGTGATAATCTGCACCATACTCTGAATTAATTCAGCCAAAATTGTGATAATGATGTGATGTCTTTAATTCTGACTTATTGATATGATTTTTCCTTTGACTTGTTCTTACTTTGATTTGTGCTTAAAAGTAGACCAACCATCCTTTCATCATTGAACTTAATATGTTTGGTCAAATGATGGTATTTTATTGATCCTTGATTACTCATGCTACACGATATATTTTGACATTTTGATCACTGCTTGTAAATTTGCACGATTTCAAATTTCATGTGAAAGCTGTTAAAAAGGATTTTAAGAAATTGTTGAAACTTCAAGAAATTGCTCTGAAATAATAATGAAGTTTTAATGACTGTTGATAGTTGATCATCCTATGGTTTCTAAGTTTAAAACCGTGATATTTGTTTGAGTGTGAACATGGCTTCAATTCAAAATCCAAAGAATGTCATTTAAATTGTTGCTAAAAATTGGGTTTGAAATTTTTGATGCACACTTCATGTCGGGTTTACCAAATCCAGTTAGTGATATTTTGGATTGAAAAAGAAATTCAGATGCAATTCATACTAGTAATCTAGTTGATAGAAAACTTACGAGTTGAACGTGATTTATTGTGAAACATTCATTTGCTGCATCATTTTTTCAAAGAAAATTTTCTGCATATTGTTCACTTTAAATAATTTTCAAATAGCAGAAATTATTTTCTTATATAATCCCTTCGAGAAAATAATTTTTTGACCATATTTTCAGATTAGTTATTTTTATTTGATTTTAAAATGACAAATTTTGACTAATCCGACTCCCTACTAATTATCAAAAAGATAAATAGTGATTGAAAAAGTGATAAGTGTTGATATTTAACATACATTACTCAAGAGAGTATATTTTAAAAACTTTCTTTAGGAATTAAAACAAGAATTATAAAACTTTTTGTTGGGTAAAGATTCCATGACCATTTCTATATCTATCATTATTTCTATCGACCATGTTTTATCAAATATTCAATATAGTTTGTCGATATGTGGTACTATAATCAGGAATCATTTGTTTTTCATGTCATATTTTTTTAAAAATAAATAAATATCCAAAGTATTCACTCTCATTTAAAAGTCCTCACGGTTATGCATGGGTGAATTACTTGGATTTTTGATTATGTGCTTCCATGCTCATTTAAAAGTCCTTACGGTTATGCATGTATGGAACGCATATCAAAATTAATTGCTTAAATAGACAAGTTGATTCTAATCCCATTTAAAAGTCCTCACGGTTATGCGTGGTTAGAAGATGCTTGATTTCATTTTTAAAAATTAAATTCGAATACTACTAATCTCATTTAAAAGTCCTAACTGTTATGCATGATTAGTAGATATTCAAATTCCTGATAGAAATGTACCACAAATTGATTCAACTGTATGATTTTATATGAACACCATATCCATCAGTTCTAAAAGTGGAATATGCGCCTAACAAGGGTAGTTATGGTTTTTGTTTGATTCTTATTGAAGTTTAATATTTATATTCAATTTGAGTTTAATGTTGGATTAATATTGATCACTTAATCTCTATTTTTCTCTAACACTATTATTCTTTTGCTGATAACAAAAGGGGGAGAGAAAAGTTAAGATTTTGCCAAATAGAATCAAGCAAAGGTCAAATAATTTTCCCATATGCATCTAGGCTCATTTGTATATATTTCTATTTGTATGCATATATGTAGGGGGAGCATCATGTAGAGAGGAAGCATTTAAATAGGGGGAGCAATTAAAGTATATCATTGATCAAATACATTTAACACATGTACAAAATCTTAAATATATGTTTGTTATCATCAAAAGGGGGGAGATTGTTGAATATGCGCTTATATGTTTTTGTTTGATGATAATAAACATATATATTCATTTAAATGTATTTGGTAATGTACTATTTTGTTTTTCATAGATTAAATAAATATTTGTTGAATAAAATAAATTACACAGAATTTGAATTTGAATTCAAACAGAATAAGTTACACAGATTTTGAATTCAAACAGAAATTTTATTCAAACAAATATTTATTACAATCTTGAATAGTACAAATTCATGCTCTCACTATACATATACATTTTTGATTACATCACGATTACATCACAAATATTTTTACATTGATAACCTCACTACATATCACTCACACTCGTATTTTGTCTTCAACTGCATTCCAGTTTGAATCCAGCATCTGAGCAATCTGCAAAAATATTCACTAATGCAGTAAAATTGAAAAAGAAATATTTTTGCAATATAAAATAAAATACGATTTTTGAAAATATGGTTTGCCTCAGTTATTTGGGTTGTTCGTCATCATTCACACTTGATTTCATCACAAAGTAGTGCACATAGATATTACAGGGACAGGTAGCCATAAGTGGCTGCAATACACACGTGTACATTCATACACGTGTGCACTGCCTCGCCAACTCGTGTGCGCAGCCAACAAGAGCAAGTGTACAACAGTGTCAAGTTGCAAACAGTTCAAAGCTTCGACAAATCACAACAGACCAATTCCAAATGACTCAGTGAAGTCAAAGTATGCAACTACGTGACATAAATGCAACTACAACGATGCAAGCGAAGAACCAAAGTCAGTGGCAAGCTTCAAACTGCATAAGTGACCATGCAAACTGACTCGAACCAATACAGTGACAATATGCAGCATACCAGATGTCTCAAATAAACAAAACACCAAATAGACCATGGAACAGCAAAGTGATTGCAACAAACATCAGCAGATACAAAATGACCAAGTGCATCTGAACTACAGCACGACCAAATGGTCAAGATGAAAAACCAGAGTTTAATGCATATGAGATCATGCAGTACTACAAAGACCATGTCAAACACAGAGGCAACATGAATGGAAACTGCATCAATGCAAATCAAAACAGAGAGTATGGTGATGCAGTCAACAAGGCAACAGTGCAGGTGAACAAATGTGCAAATGCTCAAGGCCACCAAGCAATACAAAGACCAGCCATAACATGTCAATACAAGCACTGAAGTTCTGCATCAAAAATGAAGACACCAAGTAAACAAACTCAAGATTACAGGGCAGTGGATAGTACAAGCCTGCAGAATGCAAATGGATTCGACCAAGTATACAAGTGCTACAAGCAGCAATGTGCAACTGCAGACTGCAGCATAAATTAAAAGACCAATATATATGCACAGAAGCAACTACAATTATGCAATAGTGAAAAGCACAAGTCAGTGGTGAAGTAAACAACAATGTCGAGCTCACTGCAACTCAAGGAGATAGTCAACCAACAGTGCAACAGATCAAGACCAAATGCAAACTGTAGTAGTACACTTGAACAAAATGAACAAGTGGAGCATCTGTGTAAACTGGGCAAGTGTGGACAGAAGACAATGCCAACAACAAAGACCACAAAAGAAATGCCATCAGACATGACCAAAGAGAAGTAGTGCAAGCATATGAAATAAGAACTCAGTGATATATGCAACAAGTTCAGATAAACAAGCCAGAGCCACCAAAGTGCAGAGCAACTACAAAGTGGCAGCAGTTAAGATAACATAGCAGAAACGACCAATGTACAACAATGCATCAGTAACCAAACTGCAAGACCTCAAGTGACATGGTGAAGCAGTATAAAACCAAAGTTACAAGCATACAAAATCATCAATACAATGCAGACACAAGTCAGTTGCAACATGAAACAAGACATGAAGACAGTTCGAAGAAGACTACAATATCAAGTACATGAAGACCAACGTCACAGTAGACATGCAGGTGAACAGAAGATAGTGAGCATGTACTTTTGTATAAAATGCAAGATTCAGGTCTACAGAATGGGGATGAACTCGACCGAGTACAGTATGCAGCAGAGATGATCGAAGTAAAATACAAACCGAAGTCAGAATTCAATGAATATAAAATTCGTATCATTATTTTTTGAAATGGTCAGAGATGTTAAAAAGAGGAAAGTTTCTGTCTTGTTATTCAAGAAGGATCGAACGTTCTCAAAGCAAAGCCGTATGAATCAAGTAAGTAACGAACGCATTAGGAAAGTCGTGTGCATCACGAAAGTGAATTTCAGGAAAGTATCGAGTTAATTAGTGTAATCGAATTCATATAAATTCAACCCGAAGGTATCATCATCAAACAAGTGCTTCAATTCACAATCGAACTATCAATCGCAATCCCAATTTACATCATCGGCTATTAAGTTAAAATCGAGTCCAATCGAAGCAAGCAATCAAACCTAAAAGCAAAAGATACAAATAACATACCAAGGCGAATTCAATTATCTCGAAGAAACCGAAGCCGAACCCTAATTTCACAAATCAAGAGAAGCAGCCGAGCGCGACTCCAAGCAAGTGATCGACAAGGCAACCAACCAGCAATCAAGAGCGGCGGTTTAAATTGAAGAGCCCTAATTGCCACAAGGGAACGAAGCCCTAATTCATCGAACAAAGAAACAAGAGCAAGGCCGACATTTTTACAAGCAAAAGAAGGAACGGGTCAAAGCCAAAGTGGATCGGGTTAATGAAAAACAAGGGGCCGGCCTTGTTAATTATAAAAGGGCTAAAGTTATTTTTAGGGTTTAATTATAAAGGGGTTTTTAGTTTTTTATTTTGAGCAAAAATTACGCATTCAAGTTGTATTTTAATTTTTGCTCCGGTTTTAATTTTGAAGTTTGTTTTTTCTTTTCGAGTCGAAGAATTTGTAAATCACCACCTAGGGATTAGGTAGTGTCAGATTGTCTATTTAGAATTAGTTCAGTGAGCAGGGTGTGCGAGTTTGCAAAGCTCTATAGGCGGGAGCAGTGTTTGCGAGTGAGCGAAACTCTATAGGCGGGAGCAGGGTGTGCGAGTCTAGTAGAGTGTTTGTGAGCGGGAGAAAAAGGGTCTGCGAGTCTAGTAGAGTGTTTGTAAGCGTGATACTGCTTAATTCTAATAGAAATCTGTGAATGCAGCAGTAGGCAGGGGTTGCCGAAGCTGGGTAAATTTTGTGTGTGATTTACTTTACTGCATATTTATTTCTGTAGTTTATTTCTGTGTTTAAATCGAGAAAATTTGCTATAACCCTATTCACCCCCCCCCCCTTTAGGGTTAATCTAGATCCTACAAGTGGTATCAGAGCCTGGTATTTCTCTTTAACTCTAGAGTCATGAATCCGTCAAATAATGCTTTTTCTGAGGGGCAATCTATCGTTAGGCCACCCATGTTTAACGGGAACGATTATGCTTATTGGAAAGTTAGGATGAGTATTTATCTTAGTTCCGTTGATTATGATGTTTGGGATATTATTGAAACTGGCTATAAACCTCCCACTATAATCGTTGGTGGTACTGAGATTCCTAAACCTAAGGATAGGTGGGATGCTAACGATAAGAAATTGAAAACGACAAATGCTAAAGCCATGAATGCTTTGATATGTGCTCTTGATAAAAATGAATTTAATAGAATTTCTCATTGTACAACAGCACAGGAAATTTGGCACACGTTGGAGGTGACACACGAAGGAACTTCTCAAGTCAAGGAGTCTCGTCTAGCCCTATTCAGCAATGAATACGAGAACTTTGTGATGGACAAAGGCGAGAGAATAAAGGACATGTTTGGACGCTTTTCAACTTTGGTATACAACGCTAGAGCACTTGGGAAGGTATTCACTGAGGTAGAGCTTGTGCGGAAGATACTACGAGTCTTACCAATGAACTTTGAGGCAAAAGTCACGGCAATCCAAGAATCGAAAGATCTGAGTAAGCTAAGCATGGAGGAGTTGATTGGAAACCTGATGACATATGAGCTTGAGCTAAAAGCAAAGGAAGAACGCATAAACTCCGAACCAAAGAAAAAGACGATTGCCTTAAAGAGCAAAGAAGAAAGCGATGAAGAAGGAGAAGATCCAATTGAAGAGCTTGCAATGGCTGTCAATAATCTTAGAAAATGATCGAGATTCAAGCCACGCAAGAAGAAAACAAATCGTAATAGGCCTTGTAAGTTGCAACGGAGAACACACTCGCACAAAGAAGCTGATTGAATAACTCATCAATATGCAGAAATGGCATGTCACCTTATTCAGTTCACGATTATTTACATGCAACCTTAGAGGGTCATCCACCTAAGTGGCGAGTACTATAGTGTGTCCCACTGAGATATGCTCCTATGAATAAACTTTTGCTTCAATAAGTCATTCACTTGTGCCTCCAACTATTTTTGTTATCTAGGTGCCATATGCCTCAAAGGCCTAACTATCGACTAGGCATCCTTAAGTCTGTGTAGAACTCAATCTCCTAGCGTGGAGACGATCTTGTCAACATTTCAAACACATCCACATATTCTCTCATGATAAGCATAGAAGATAACTCATCCTGTTAAACCTCAAGCGAATATAGAAAGCTAACCATAACTCCATCCTCTAGCAGGCAGCCAATCGCTACAGTCACCCCTCTGCAGTCTTAATTGACACGAACAGCTTCTCGCAATCCACCACTACTGCATACTTCTTCAGTCAATCCACCGCCGTGGTAATCTCAAACCCAACGAAGTTCAGAACAAAGCAATCACAAACAAAAGAGAATCAATGAATCGATAAGTACAAATCACGACAAACCATACAAAAGCTAGTGAAGCCTCCAACAGGGTTTGTCATTTCCAAAGGTGGATCAATTATTTATTATTCCAATTCCAATATATCCACTAGGTCACCGAATATAAAGGAATGTGAAGCCCTAGTATTGAAAAAAATAAGCATGTGATCATCATAAATGGAAAGCATACTATGAGTAACAATGTCCTTCTCCTATTCTTTCGCCGAGGGAGCACTCGATGAGGTCCGACTAAAATCCAAAGCATGTGCCTTCACCACCTGCTTCTGCTTTATTGGTTTTGGAAATTCCTCTACATATGCCCTATTTTGTTGTAACGGCTCACTTCTCCATACAGTTAAGCTGGCAATAAACCACACATGTCCAACTCAAATTACACAAAAAGGCGGATTGTTATGTGAAAGAAAGAAGATAGAAGAAGACAAGATGAACTAAACAGCACAGAATCTCACAACGGAATGAATAATATATAATATAAACAGATCCTTACACAAAGAAAAACTATAATATACATACCTCCAATCAAAGTACACAAATCACTAATCATCAGCCTAGATAGTTATAACAACTTGTCCACACAAATGCTGATGATTTTAAACAACCAATGCAGCGGAAATAAACAAGTACGAGAATACGTCTCGAGCTCCAGCTCGTCTTCTGAGCTCCAAAGCATCCACATATAAATCTAGAAATATTCTTGAGCAGACCCGAGCATCATTATAAATAAATAACACACAGATCAATCTGGTAAACCAGCGTGAGAAAAACACACCCCATTAGGTTTTCAACGTTACCAAAACCATTTTCAAAATAAAGGTATTCGTATGACCACGCCGCACATAAACACGGATGGGATTCTACCTTACGATAACCAAACCATTTATACTAAAATCCAATTGTATTATAATAATGTCTAAGGTGAAATAATAATAACCAAATAGTTGTGATGCTCGTGCAGTGTACGTCACAACAGTTTTTGGGTATAAAATTCAAAACTCGACACGGCTCGTTTGCTAATTGTGCACGATTTCCATGGAGGTGCTCTCCGTACTTAGAAAACGGTCCTTCTACATAAGAATCAGAGATATCCGTCTGAAGCATCATACCTATCTAGTCGGGATACTATAGGAAAAACATCACTGATCTAACTAAAACCGAATGCATCGCTCCCGGCATGCCAAAACAATAGATATGTTGCTAGAAAAGGGAGTCGACTACACCCTATGGGTTTTCCAACCCTTTGGCCAAGTCTCCAATCTATGGTTTTAGTCATTTTCGCCGATGAGGCTATGTTCGGTGTTCCAGCTTACGCACTGCACCAAAATAGAACACAAAATACCATATGGATTACCATACCAAAACGAGTCTTGGAGGCACACATGAATTCCCTCATCTCACATAATTCTTGGAATCACACATCGATTCCCACACCCTAATGGATCACAGAACTACACATAGATTCCAACATCTCGATATAATGTGCAACTCCTCCAAAGAACCGTATATGGTTTCGGAGTGGTCACAAATTCGAGTCATCTGTTACGAGTACACTCTTCCGCCTTTCGGTGCTCCATAAACCAATCATCGATTTTTTCGAAATGCTAATTACCGGTTCTTTAAGAAATAATCAAACAATACATAGGAGACGGGATCACCCCCTAACCGATTAAGTGGATGGATCTCCTTATCATTTATCCTAAAAGAACAATGAGTTTATATGTATAGTATAGCACCACCGATGGTCACTGTACCATATAATTCTCAAGTTTCTCCTATATATTTCCATAGTCAAAATTCTTCGGTGTTAAGTAGGGAATCGTTTCTCTACCACAAAAATTAAGAATGATTACATATAGAGCAAGATTTGATAGTCGTTATTTAACTATCAAATAAAAAAACATTCAACCAATGATTACATTTCCCACTGAAATCACTAAGCCTCATTTTATTCAATTTTGATAAATTGAATATCTTTATCAAAATCAGTCATATACTTATCTCACCGGAATAAGTATATTCACAGACCATTCCTTTCAAAATTACTTGAAAACCTTTAAAATAGATATGGAAAGTACCATTCGGTATCGAACATGGATCGCAGCTCAATGGTTACGTCTTTATCCTAGAGAATCCAAACTTAGCTGCAGGCAATCTCTACCTCTCGAATTACGCCATGAAATTTCATAGATCATAGTTTGTAAAATGGTTATGTCGCTATCCCAACAAATTCATAACAAACGTTAGGCAATCTTTGCCCTTTCGAATTACGCTTTGACAATCAACTATTTCTTTTCGAAAATCTCTTTATTTTATAAATATTTCCAAATCTACTTATAAAACTTCTTTATAAATTTCAAAGTTTAATTTGAAGAAATATTCTTTTATAAATATCAAACCATTTGTAAAACTACCCTTTACATATTTCAATTCTCTTTCAAATTTATAAACTCCTTTAACCAATTCTTTTACATAAAGGACTTCTTTTATAAACAATTTATTATATATTTACAATATATAGATTTTAAGCATCACAAAATATCTTAACTATTTTTAATATAAAAATCAACTTTTAAAACATAATAATATAATAATAACTTAACCTTTGATATTTGAATCTAATATAATAAAACAAATTAAATTAACTTTTAAATAAAATTAATTAACTTTTAAATAGTATTACTAATGAAATAATTATCTAGATTTAAATATTCAAAAATAATTAATTTATTATCTCTTAACAAAATTGAATAAACAATTAATTTTGAAACATAATTAAGTTTACTAAATAAATAATTTTACAAAACATTTGTAAAATAATAATTAAACAAAATAATTTGTATACATAATAATTAATAGAACCATTTACTTTAAATTATAAAATTTGAAGTTAAAAAACATTCGTAACTTTTCAAATTTAGAATGAGGCTTAACGATTACAATGGTACTGAACAAGCTACCATTTAATTCTATTTAACTTCCCAAGTTAAATCACAAATATTTACAGACGTAGGTAATATGTATTCAAATCCATAATTAACAACCAATTGTTAACACATCCTTTATCCAGTATAAATTAACTAGCACTTACTGAATGTCCAAATTAATAACATAACAGCAGAACAGGGATTTGTTTCGCTAAATGATTGTCATTCAGTATAAATTCTTCCATTTGTTAAACGATGTTTATTTTCCAAATATATAACACCCCGGTAGAATACTTAAATAAACTACGTTATTATTTAAAAAACATAATTAAATCAACCTTCTTTTATCACTTTAAATATTATAATTTATCCAAACCAAAAAACTAGCAAATAAAACATCCAAACATGAAAATCTAAAATTTTATCTACTATAAGTCATTACTGATTAACCAAATGAGTGAGTTTAAATCACTAGATTTTCATTGTCACCGAAGCGTTCTAGTTTTGACTAATTCCGAACAATGTTCGAAATTAGCTTAATATTCAATAAGGTCTGATTGCTACCCATCCATTTCCATAATGAGCTGTTGTTACTATGAATGTGTCGTGACAAACCGCGTATGATTTGGACCTTAAATGAGAAAGATATTTGATTTTTAAGTTAACGATATTTAAACAACATAATAAATACTAATTACACTTTTACTAATTAATTACCCTTAATAATTTAAACAAGTGTGTAACCCATGCGTTGCACACGGTAATATTGTAGAATATAATATTATATCTTTAATGTTAAAATGAGAACTTTTTTATATAATGTATGATAAATTTAGTGAAACAAACGAACTATAAATTAAAACTGTTATTATGTTTGTGTATAATTTATGTTGTATAGCACGCCTGCACACACACATATATATAATAATAAAGTAATTTATTCAGTTTTGTTAATATGGATATAACATACATGTTGAAACTGACGTATGTTAGAAATTTTTTAGACGAACTGGAAAATATTATTTAATGAATTTTTTTAAATCAAATATAAAATTATGTAATTAGTTTACATACATGGACTTGAAAATAAATGATAGGAAGAATCGAGAGGAATTTTGTAAAAAATTGGATATTTTCGATGTGGATATATTGAAGCTAAAACATAATTTTGTAATATAATGTGTGATAAATTCTTAATATAAAGGAATTATAACTTGTTTACAAATTAATTTGTTATGATGTTTATGTACATAATTTATGTTATGTGATTTATATATCTTTATATTTGAATAAAAAAAAAATAGCCTTTCAATTTTCCATAATGTGAACATGTGTGTGTTAAAATTGACATATACTTTTATGATTCATTCAAAGAATAGATTAACTATTCATTAAAATTATTTAAATTTGAGTTTCGTAAGTAGTTTGAATACATGGATTTAAATATAAAATAATAGAAAATATTTGAGGGCGGTTTAGGAAATAATTGTACAAATGTTAAAATGTACGTATTTGAAGCTAAAAGTAGAATTTTTCAATGTACTACAATATAAAAAAATTATATATATGAATAATATATTAAATATGGAAATATTGTTTATGCATATTATTTATGTTAGGTGACTTATATATCTTTGTATTTAAATAAAAAACTAATTTTATCACATTTGCGCCTGATATGAATATGGTATATATATATTGAAACAGTTATATCTTAGCATTTATTAGATGAATTAACAAAAATTTATTAATTGAATTTATTTAAATAATTTAAATTCAAGATCACATAATTAATTTGAAAATATCGACTTTAGTATAAAATGGTAGGTGATATTGTGAAGTGTTTGTAACTAATTGGATAAATTCAAAATGTAGGTTTTTGACGTTAAAAAAGGGTTTTACAATGTAATGCATGATACACATATTGACATAAATAAATAAAATTTGAACTTGTCGACTCCTTCTCCTCCACCTCTACCTCTCCATCATCATCACCAAACACTCGAGCTCGTCCATCAATTCGCGACTTCCCCTGCAGCAGCCTTGTCCATACTAGTTCGGACCGCCGCACCCTCAACCGCACTCCACCACAATCTGGACAACGTTGCTTCCCAACCTTCCGAACCTAAAACTAGCCTCCAAAATGTCCAATTTGCCATACAACCTTCGAAAATCAAAACTCTAAATGAAAATCACTAACGCATCACTGTTGCACCATCGAAAACTCTCCGCCAATCACCAAAACATCACTACAAACCCTCAAACCACTATAGAATCGAAACCAAACACAGTACGAATTCAAAAGGGACCAGCTTTGTGATTTTTAGTGAAACATTTTATTTGTTTTTTTAATTTGAGGCCACTAATACGTTTATGGTAAAATAGACGAGGAGGGGGAAATTGAACAGTGGAAAGAGGGTGAGGGGAGAAACGAAAGTCATAATTTGGTTAAGGGTTGCCTTGTTTGATTTCTTTTTTTCCATTAGAGAGCGACCATTTTTTTGGGAAATTTGAAACAAAATAAGAGAGGGAGAGAAATCGGTTTCTTAATGAATGAATAGGAGGATAAACCGTGTAAATTTGTTTTAGAACGAAATATAAAGATGTGGATTTTTTTTTTGGTTCAGAACATAAGAGAGGTATGAGGGAACACAGAAGAGAAAGATTGTATGTTATCTCGTACCTTATGTTTACATGTTTTCCAGAATACGAATTGATTTTAAGGATATGGGAGGAGATAATATGGTGTGCTGCATGGTACAATTTGTCGGGTGATGATGTTATATTAGTTTAAAATTCTCCAGTATCTCGTTGCACCGTCTTTTGTTCAGTTGGACCTCGAATCAACGAAA
Source organism: Allium cepa (assembly GCA_030765085.1). NCBI lineage: Eukaryota > Viridiplantae > Streptophyta > Magnoliopsida > Asparagales > Amaryllidaceae > Allium > Allium cepa. Next base: position 1,054,411,116 of record CM060941.1, read on the forward strand.
CAAAATTTTCAATATTTTCCAAATTAAAATTTATGGAAAAATATAATAAAATAAATTAAAAATACATCAAATGAAATCGAGTCGTAAAAATGAAAATTTATTTTCCAAATATTTATTTGAACTATTATTATTGCAATTGAATTAACGGTTAAATTCAACGTTATTATCTATTCACTTAGAATGAGTTAAATTATCCCATTAAATTAATTGAATTGATATCCAATTTAGAAATCCAGTTGTTCAAATCACTATTCAAAATTAAATCTCCTGATTCAAATATTTTAATAATCACTGTATTTGAATTTCAATTATTAACTATAATAAAATCACAATATTTAGAATTTTGAATTATCAAACCTTTTAAACCAATCATTTTAAAATTTAAATCAATTAAATATTAAAATAAACAACTCCAAATCCTGAGTGGTTACATTCTTTCCCCCAAGATGTCTTCTCGCATTCAGCCCCACATTCTGTCCAATATTCAGGGACGACCGGGTGGGTGTCCGGGCCCCCTTCTCCCCATGACACACCCACCCAGGAGGGGAAGCCAATCGTTTTTCCAGTTGGGCCGATCGCGATCCGGGATCGTCTGGGACCCTGGAAAGGGGATCGAATCCATAATTTCTACGCAGGAACTACAGCCGTCAAAGTGCTCGGAAGTCATGGAAGGCGAGGAGGATCGTTCCGGGACGACATGTTGGGTGTCCGGGCCCTCCTCCTCTCCCTGACCCACCCACCTAAGAAGGGGGATCAAATCCGTAATTTCTGCGCAAGAACTGTAGCCGTCACAACGCTCGGAAGCCCGCGGAACGTGAGGAGGATTGTTCCGGGATGAATGGGAGGGTGTCCAGGCACCCCTTCTTCCCCTGACTCATCCAACTAGGAGGGAAAGCCGATCGTTTTCGCTGTTGGGGAGATCGCGACCATTGACCGTTCAGATCCCCGAAAGGGGGATCGAATCCATAATTACTGCGCCGGACTGTAGCCGTCAAAGTGCTCGAAAGCCCGCAGAAGGCGAGGAGGATCACTTCGGGACGATCGGGTGGGTTTCCGAGCCCCCTTCTCCCCTTGACCCACCCACCCAGAAGAGGAAGCCAATCGTTTTTCCAGTTGGGCCGATCGCGATCCGAGACCGTCCGGGTCCCCAAAGGGGGGATCAAATCCGTAATTTCTACGTAGGAACTATAGCCGTCAAAGTTCCCGGAAGCCCGCGGAAGGTAAGGAGGATCGTTCCAGGATGATCGGTTGGGTGTCAGGGCCCCCCTCGTCTCCCTGACCCACCCACCCAGGAAGGGGGATCAAATCTGTAATTTCTGTGCAGGAACTGTAGCCATCATAGTGCCCGAAAGCCCATGGAAGCGAGGAGAATCGTTCAGGGACGACCGAGATGGTGTCCGGGCCCTCCACCTCCCCCGACCCATCCACCTAGGAGAGGAAGCCGATTGTTTTTCCAGTTGGGGCGATCGCGATCAGGGACCGTTCGGGTCCCCATAGAGGGATCGAATCCATAATTTCTACGTAGGATTGTAGCCGTCAAAGTGCTGGAAAGCCCGCGGAAGGCGAGTAGGATTGCTACGGGATGACCGGGTGGGTGTCCAGGCCCGCCTCCTCCCTCTGATCCACCCACCCAGGAGGGAAAGCCGATTGTTTTCCCAGTTGGGGCGATCGCGATACGGGACCGCCCGGGTCCCTGGAAGGGGGATCAAATCCGTAATTTTTAAGCAGGAACTGCAACCGTCAAATTGCCCAGAAGCCCACGGATGGCGAGGAGGATCGTCCCGGGACGACCGGGCGGGTGTCCAGGCCCCCCTCTTCTCCCTGACCCACCCACCCAGGAAGGGTGATTGAATCCGTAATTTCTACGCAAGAACTGTAGCCGTCAAAGTGCCTTGAAGCCCCCGAACGCGAGGAGGATCGTTCCGGGATGACCGGATGGGTGTCCAGGCCCCCCTCCTTCCCTTGACCCACCTACCTAGGAGGGAAGGCCAATCGTTTTTCTAGTTGGGCCGATCGCGATCAGGGACTGTTCGGGTCCCCGAAAGGGGGATCGAATCCGTAATTTCTACATAGGAACTGTAGCCGTCAAAGTGCTTGAAAGCCCGAGGAAGGCGAGGAGGATCATTCCGGGATAACCAGTGGGTGTCCAGGCCCCCCTCCTCTCCTTAACCCACCCACCCAGGAAGGGGGATCGAATCCGTAATTTCTGCGCAGGAACTCTAGCCGGCAAAGTGCCTGGAAGCCTTCAGAACGCGAGGAGGATTGTTCCGGGACGACCGGGTGGGTGTCCGGGCCCCTCTCCTTCTCCTGACCCTCCCTCCTAGGAGGGAAAGCCGATCATTTTCCCAGTTGGGGCGATCGCGATCAGGGACCGTTCAGGTCCCTGAAAGGGGATCGAATCCATAATTTTTACGCAGGAACTGTAGCCGTCAAAGTGCTCGAAAGCCCACGGAAGGCGATGAGGATCGCTTCGTGATGACCAGATGGGTCGTTACATTCTTTCCCCTTAGGACGTCTTCTCGCATTCCATCCCCGCATTCCGTCCAATATTCCACGATGACCGGATGGGTGTTCGGGCCCCCTTCTCCCCCCGACCCACCTAGCGAGGAGGGGAAGCCAATCGTTTTTGTTGAGTCACAAGTTTTATGAAGGTTTTGATTTCTGACAAATAACTAAAGGCGATCGACAAAACAAGGTCATAGCTACATATGGTACTCTAGATTGTAGGTTGATTATTTGATATTATAATAGTGATAAACTTGTTAAAATCTATCCTCAAATAATCATGCATTTTCAAGAAAATTAATATATATACGATTAGAATGTAGTTGCACATTCAGTGTGCAACTTTATAGGGACCGGTCGACCGGTCACAATATACGCGGTCGACCGTTCCTGCATAATTTGCACACTGAACGTGCACACATGCACATAACGTATATATATTTGAATTCCTGTCTACTGGTCACTTTTTAACCTGTCGACCGTTTTTAAACAGAAAGCAATTTTTCCAAAAGACACTTCTCTTCTCCAAAGGTTGCATCTCTTACCTTTCATCAAAGGTCATATCTCTTAATGGCAACTGCTCACAAAGAGTTACAACCATTCTTATCTATATAAACTCATCTAATTCGTTGATTAAAAATAACATGATTTTATATGCTTTTTAATCTAATCTCTGATCTTACTTTCTACATACTCCTGCATTCTAAAAGCTCTCGATTATTTATTGAATCATTGAAACTAGTTCATATCTTTTGATTCAATAAGTAATATACTTTCCTTAACCTTTTCAAAACATCATTCGCATACTTTGAGGATAAGATTATAGGAAGGGTGTACTACTAGTGACAAATCCGTGTTTTCAAGAGCACAAGTTGTCAACAACAATTGTATTTGTTCTTTTGTTGAAGTCCTCTGTGTTGTAAGAGGCAAGTGTTGAAGTCCTCAGTATATTAGAGGCGTGAAATCCCGTTCGGTTGCTCGGGTGTTGTAAACCTGTTCCTCCGGGTGAAGCGAGGTTGTTAATAGTGAAAATCCAGATAGAAGTCTGGGACTGGACGTAGGACGGTGCTCCGAACCAGTATAAAAATCTCTGGTGTGATTTTTTTATTTTTATTTACTATGCTATTATCATCTATTTCCGCATTTATATTGTAGACCATATTACACGATCCGTGTGTACTATATTAGCACATATAATTGTATACACACCGCACTTTCAGTTTTTCCAGTTGGGCTGATCGCAATCCGGGACCGTCCGGGTCCCCAAGGGGGGATCGAATTCATAATTTTTGCGCAGGTACTGTAGCCGTCAAAGTGCCCGAAAGCACGCGGAAGGCGAGGAGGATCGTTCCGGGATGACCGATAGGGTGTCCGGGCCCCCTCCTCACCCTGACCCTTCAACACAGGAGGGGAAGCCGATCATTTTCTCAGTTGGGGCGATCGCGATCCGGGACCGTTCGGGTCCCCGAAAGGGGTATCGAATCCATAATTTCTACGTAGGAACTATAGCCATCAAAGTGCCCGGAAGCCCGCGGAAGGCAAGGAGGATCGTTTCGGGACGACCGGGTGAATGTCCAGGTCCCCCACCTCTCCCTGACCCACCTACCCAGGAAGGGGGATCGAATCCGTAATTACTACGCAAGAACCGTAGCCTTCAAAATGGCCGGTATCCCACAGAACGCAAGGAGGAACGTTCCGAGACGACCGGGTGGATGTCCGGGCCCCCCTCCTCCTCCTAACCCACCCACCTAGGAGGGGAATCTGATCATTTTCCTAGTTAGGGTGATCGCGATCAAGGGCCGTCCGGGTCCCCAAAAGAGAGATCGAATCTGTAATTTCCGCGTAGGACCTAGAGCCGTCAAAGTGCCCGAAAGCCCGCGGAAGGCGAGGAGGATCGTTTCAGGATGACCGGCTGGGAGTCCAGGCCCCCTCCTTTCCCTGATCCACCTACCAAGGAAGGAGGATCGAATTCGTAATTTCTATGCAGAAACTGTAGCCATCAAAGTGCCCAAAAGCCCGTGGAATGCGAGGAGGATCGCTCCGGGACAACCGGGTGGGTGTCCGGGCCCCCCTCCTCCCCCTGACCCACCCACTTAGGAGGGGAAGCCGATCGTTTTCCAAGTTGGGGCAACCGCGATCAGGGACCGTTCGGGTCCCCGAAAACGGGATCGAATCCATAATTTCTGCACAGGAACTATAGCCGTCAAAGTGCTTAAAAGCCCACGGAAGGTGAGGAGGATTGCTCCAGGATGACCGGGAGGGTGTCTGGGCCCCCTTCCCCCTGACCCACCTACCCAGAATACGAATTGATTTTAAGGATGCGGGGGAGATATTATGGTGTGCTGCATGGTACAATTTGTCGGGTGATGATGTTATATTAGTTTAAAATTCTACGGTATCTCGTTGCACCGTCTTTCGTTCATGTATGGACCTTGAATCATAGAAACAAAAATTTCAATATTTTCCAAATTATGGAAAAATCTGATAAAATAAATAAAAAATACGTCAAATGAAATCGAGTCGTAAAAATTAAAATTTATTTTCCAAATATTTATTTGAACTATTATTGCAATTGAATTAACGGTTAAATTCACCGTTATTATCTATTCACTTAGAATGAGTTAAATTAGCCCATTAAATTAATTGAATTGATATTCAATTTAAAAATCCAGTTGTTTAAATCACTATTCAACATTAAATCTTCTAATTCAAATATTTTAATAATCATTGTATTTGAATTTCAATTATTAACTATATTTAAGTCACAATATTTAGAATTTTGAATTATCCAACCTTTTAAACCAATCGTTTTCAAATATAAATCAATTAAATATTTCAAAATAAAAAACTCAAAATCCTGGATCATTGCATTCTTTACCCTGGGCGTCTTCTCGCGTTCCGTCCCCACATTCCGTCCAATATTCCAGGACAACCGGGTGGACATCCAGGCCTCCCTTCTCCCCCTGACCCACGCACCCAGGAGGGGAAGCCATTCTTTTTTCCAGTTGGGCCGATCGCGATCCGGGACCGTCTAGGTCCCCGAAAGGGGATCGAATCCGTAATTTCTATGCAGGAACTGTTGCCGTCAAAGTTCTCGGAAGCCCCGGAAGGCGAGGAGAATTATTCCGGGACGACCAGTTGGGTGTCCAGGCCTCCCTCCTCTCCCTGACCCACCCACCCTGAAAAGGAGATCGAATCCGTAATTTCTGCACAGGAACTGTAGCCGTCATAGTGCTCGAAAGCCCGTGGAACACGAGGAGGATCGTTCCGGGAGGACCGAAAGGGTGTCCAAGTCTCCCTCCTCCCCATGACCCACCCACCTAGGAGGGGAAGCCGATCGTTTTTCCAGTTGGGGAGATCGCGATCAAGGAACGTTCGGGTCCCCGAAAGGGGGATCGAATCAATAATTTCTGCATAGGACTGTAGTCGTCAAAGTGCTCGAAAGCCCACGGAAGGCGATGTGGATCATTCTGGGACGACCGAGTGGGTGTCCAGGCCCCCTTATCCCCCTGACCCATCCACCTAGGAGGGTAAGCCAATCGTTTTTCCATTTGGGCCAATCGTGATCCGGGACCACCCGGGTCCCCGATAGGGGGATCAAATCCGCAATTTCTACGCAGGAACTATAGTCGTCAAAGTACCCGAAAGCCCACGGAAGGCGAGGAGGATCGTTTCGAGATGACCGGTTGGGTGTCTGGGCTCCCACCTCTCCCTGATCCATCCACCCAGGAAGGGGGATCGAATCAGTAATTTCTATGCAGGAACTGTAGCCGTCATAGTGCCGGAAGCCCGCGGAACAAGAGGAGGATCATTCTGGGACAACCGAGATGGTGTCCGGGCCCCCCTCCTCCCCTTGATCCACCCACTTAGGAGGGAAAGCCGATTATTTTCCCAGTTGGGGCGATCGCGATCAGGGACGTTCGGGTCCCCAATAGGGGATCGAATCCATAATTTCTACGCCCGATTGCAGCCTTCAAAGTGCTCGAAAGCCCACGGAAGGCGACAAGTATCACTCCGGGATGACCGGGTGGGTTTCCAGGCCCCCTCCTCCCTCTGACACCCACCCAGGAGGAGAAATCAATTGTTTTCCTAGTTGGAGCGATCGCGATCTGAGACCGTGCGAATCCCCAAAAAGGGGATCGACTCCGTAATTTTTGCGCAGGAACTGTAGCTGTCAAAGTGCCCAGAACCCCACGGATGGCGAAGAGCATCGTTTTGGGATGACCGGGTGGGTGTTCAAGCCCTCCTCCTCTCCATGACCCACCCACCCAGGAAGGGAGATCGAACCCATAATTTCTGCGCAAGAACTGTAGCCGTCAAAGTGCCCAAAAGCCACGGAACGTGAGGAGGATCATTCCGAGAGGACCAAGTGGGTGTCCAGACCCCCTCCTCCCCCTGACCCACCCACCTAGGAGGGGAAGCCGATCATTTCCCAGTTAGGGCGATCGCGATCCATTCGGGTCCCCGAAAGGGAGATCGAATTCGTAATTTTTACGTAGGAACTGTAGCCATCAAAGTGCTCGGAAGCCTACGAAAGACGAGAAGGATCGTTCCGGGATGACCGGGTGGGTGTCCAGGCCCCCTCCTCTCCTTGACCCACCCATCTAGGAGGGGAAGTCGATCAGGGACCGTTCGGGTCCCCGAAAGGGGATCGAATCCATAATTTATGCGCAGGAAATGTAGCTGTCAAAGTGCTCGAAAGCCTACGGAAGGCGAGGAGGATCGCTTCGGGATGACCGAATGGGTGTCCAGGCCCCTTCCTCTCCCTGACCCAGCAACCTAGGAGGGGAAGCCGATCGTTTTCCCAGTTGGGGCGATCACGATCAGGGACCATTCGGGTCCCCGAAAGGGGCATCGAATCCGTAATTTCTACGCAGGAACTATAGCCGTCAAAGTGCTCGAAAGCCCGCGGAAGACGAGGAGGATCGCTCCGGGATGACCGGGTGGGTGTTCGGGCCCCCATCCTCCCCTTGACCCACGCACCCAGGAGGGGAAGCCGATCGTTTTCCCAGTTGGGGCGATCGCGATCAGGGACCGTCCGAGTCCCTGAAACGTGGATCGACTCTGTAATATATGCGCAGGAACTTTAGCCGCCAAAGTACTCGGAAGCCCGCGGAAGGCGAGGTGGATCATTTCAGGATGACCGAGTGGGTGTATGGGCCCTCCTGCTCTCCCTGACCCACCCACCCAGGAAGGGGGATCGAATCCTTAATTTCTATGCTGGAACTGTAGCCGTCAAAGTGCCCGAAAGCCCCCGGAACGCGAGGAGGATCATTCCAGGACGATCGGGTGGGTGCCTAGGCCCCCTTCCTCCCCCTAACCCACCCACATAGGAATGGATGCCGATGGTTTTCCAAGTTGGGGCGATCGCGATCAGGGATCATTCGGGTCCCCGAAAGGGGGATCGAATCCATAATTTCTACGCAGGAACTATAACCGTCAAAGTGCTCAGAAGCCCGCGAAAAATGAGGAGGATCGCTCCGGGATGACCGGGTTGGTGTCCGGCCCCCTTCTCCCCCTGACCCACCTACCCAAGAGGGGAAGCCGATCGTTTTCCGAGTTGGGGCAATCGCGATCCGGGACCATTCGGATCCCCGAAAGGGGGACCGAATCTGTAATTTCTGCACAAGAACTATAGCCTCAAAGTGCCCAGAAGCCCGCAAATGGCGAGGGGAATCATTCCAAGATGACCGGGTAGGCGTCCGAGCCCCCTTCCACTCCCTGACCCACCCACCTAGGAAGGGGGATCGAATCCGTAATTTCTACGCAGTAACTGTGGCCGTCAAAGTGCCCGAAAGCTCACGGAAGGCGAGGTGGATCGTTCCGGGACGACCGCGTGGGTGTCTGAGACACCTCTCCTCCCTCTAACCCACCCACCTAGGAGGGGAAGCCGATTGTTTTCCCACTTGGGGCGATCGCGATCATGGACCGTCCGTGTCCCCCAAAAGGGGATCGAATCCATAATTTCTACGCAGGAACTGTAGCCGTCAAAGTGCTCAGAAGCCAGTGGAAGGCGAGGAGGATTGCACCAAGATGACCGGGTGGGTGTCCTAGCCCCCTCCTTCCCCTGACCTACCCACCCACAAGGGAAAGCCGATTGTTTTCCTAGTTGGGGCGATCGCGATCCGGGACCGTCCGGGACCCTAAAGAGGGATCGAATTCGTAATTTCTGAGCAGGAACTATATCCTTCAAAGTGCCCGAAAGCCCATGGAAGGCGAGGAGGATCGTTTCGGGAAGACCTGGTAGGTTTCCGGGCCGCCCTCCTCTCCCTGACCCACCCACCCAAAAAGGGGGATCGGATCGAAATTTCTGCGCAGGAATTGTAGCCGTCAAAGTGCCCAGAAGCCCGCCGGAGGTGAGGAGGATCGTTCCGGGACAACCGGGTGTGTGTTTGGGCCCCCACCTCCCCCTGAACCACCCACCTAGAAGGGAAAACCGATCGTTTTCCCGATTGGGGAAATTGCAACAGGGACCGTCCGGGTCCCCGAAAGGGGGATCGAATCCGTAATTTCTACGCAGGAACTGTAGCCGTCAGAGTGCTCGGTAGCCCGCGGTAGGCGAGGAGGATCATTTCGGGATGACCGGGTGGGTGTTCGAGCCCCCCTCCTCCCCTGATCCACCCACCTAGGAGGGAAAGACGATGATTTTCCCAGTTGGGGCGATTGCAATCAGGGATCGAATCCACGATTTCTGCACAGGAACAGTAGCCGTCAAAGTGCTCGAAAGCCCGCAGAATCCGAGGAGTATCGTTCCGGGATGACCGGGTGGCTATCCGGGCCCCCTCCTCTCCCTGACCCTTCAACACAAGCGGGGAAGCCGATCGTTCTCCCAATTGGGGCGATCGTGATACGGTACAGTCCGGGTCCCCGAAAGGGGTATCGAATCCGTAATTTCTGTGTAGGAACTGTAGCCGTCAAAGTGTCTGAAATCCCATGGAATGCCAGGAGGATTGTTCCAAGATGACCCGGTGGGTGTCCAGGGCCCCCTCCTCTCCCTGACCCACCTATCAAGGAAGGGGGATCGAATCCGTAATTTCTACGCAGGAACCGCAGCCGTCAAAGTGCCCGGAAGCCCGTAGAACGCGAGGAGGATCGTTCCGAGACTACCAGGTGGGTGTCCGGGACTCCCTCCTCCTCCCGACTCACCCACCTAGGAGGGTAAGCCGATCGTTTTCCCAGTTGGGGTGATGGCGATCGGGGACTGTTCGGATCCCCGAAAGAGGGAGCGAATACGTAATTTCTACGCAGGAATTGTAGTCGTCAAAGTGCCCGGAACCCCACGAAAGGCGAGGAGGACCGATCCGGGATGACCGGGCGGGTGTCCAGCCCCCCTCCTCTCCCTGACCCACCCTCCCCGGAAGTGGGATCGAATCCGTAATTTCTGCATAGGAATAGTAGCCGTCAAAGTGCCCGAAAGCCCACGGAAATCGAGGAAGATCGTTCTGGGACGACCGGGTGAGTGTCTGGGTCCCCTCCTTCCCCTGTCCCACCCACCTAGGAGGGGAAGCCGATCATTTCATAGTTGGGGCGATCACAATCAAGGACCGTTCGGGTCCCCGAAAGGGGGATCGAATCCACAATTTCTGCGCAGGAACTGTAGCCGTCAAAGTGCTCGGAAACCCACGGAATGCGAGGAGGATCGCTCCGGGACGACAGGGTGGGTGTCCGGGCCCCCATACTCCCTTGATCCACCCATCCAGGAGGGGAAGCCGAGCGTTTTCTCAGTTGGGGCAATCACGATTCAGGACCATGCGGGTCCTCGGAAGGGGGATCGGTTCCATAATTTCTGTGCAGGAATTGTAGCCGTCAAAGTGCTAGGAAGTCGCAGAAGGCGAGGGAGATCATTCCGGGACGACCGAGTGGGTGTATGGGCCGCCCAGCTCACCCTGACCTACCCACCCAGGAAGGGGGATCGAATCCATAATTTCTGCGCAGGAACTGTAGCCGTCAAAGTGCCCGGAATCCCCCAAAACACGAGGAGGATCGTTCCAGGATGAGAAGGTGGGTGCCCGGCCCCCCTTCCTTTCCCTGACCCACCATCTAGGAGGGGAAGCCGATTGTTTTCTCAGTTGGGGCGATCACGATCAGGGACCGTTCGGGTCCCCGAAAGGGGGATCGAATCCATAATTTCTATGCAAGAACTATAACTGTCAAAATGCTCGGAAGCCCGCGGTAAGCGAGGAGGAACGCTTCAGGATGACCGGGTAGGCGTCCGGCCCTCTTCCTCCCCTGACCCACATACCCAGGACGGGAAGCAGATCGTTTTCCGTGTAGGGGCGATCGCGATCTGGGGCCATCCCAATCCCCGAAAGGGGGATCGAATCCGTAATTTCTACGCATGAACGATAGCCGTCAAAGTGCACGAAAGCCCACAGAAGGCGAGGAGAATCGTTCCAGGATGACCAGGTGGGTGTCCGAGCCCCCCTCCTCTCCCCGACTCACCCATCCAGGAAGGGGGATCGAATCCATAATTTCTGCACAGGAACAGTAACTGTCAAAGTGCCCGAAAGCCCGCAGAAGGCGAGGTGGATCGTTCCGGGACGACTGGGTGAGTGTCCGAGACCACCCTTCTTCCCCTAACTCACCCACCAAGGAGGGAAAGTTGATTGTTTTTCCAGTTGGGGCGATCGCAATCATGGACTGCCCAGGTCCCGCAAAGGGGGATCGAATCCATAATTTCTACGCAGGAATTGTAACTGTCAAAATGCTCAGAAGCCGGCGGAAAGCGAGGAGGATTGCACCGGGGCAATCGGGGGGTGTCCTAGCCCCCTCCTCTGCCTAACCCACCCACCCAGGAGGGGAAGCCGGTCGTTTTTCTAGTTTGGTGATCGCGATACAAGACTGTCCAGGTCGTTGAAAGAGGGATAGAATCCGTAATTTTTACGCAGGAACTGTATCCGTCAAAGTACCCGAAAGCCCGTGGAAGATGAGGAGGATCATTCCGGGTCGACCAGGTGGGTTTCCGGGCCGCCCTCCTCTCCCTGACCCATCTACCCAGGAAGGGGGATCAGATCGAAATTTCTACGCAGGAACTATACTCGTCAAAGTTCTCGGAAGCCTGCGGGAGGCGATAAGGATCGTTCCGGGACGACTGGGTAGATGTCCGGACCCCCCTTCTCCCCCTTCTCCCCCTTACCCACCCACCCAAGAGGGAAAGACGATCGTTTTTACAGTTGGGGCGATCGCAATCAGGGACTGTCCGGGTCCCCGAAAGGGGGATCGAATCCGTTATTTCTGCACAGGAACTGTAACCGTCAAAGTGCTTAAAAGCCAGCGGAAGGCGAGGAGGATCGTTCTGGGATGACCAGGAGGGTGTTCGGGCCCCCTCCTTCCCTGATCCACCCACCCATGAGGGAAAGTCGATCGTTTTCCCAGTTGGGACGAGCACGACCAGGAACCGTCCCGATCCCCGAAAGGTGGATCGAATCCGTAATTTCTGCACAGGAACTGTAGCCGTCAAAGTGCTCGAAAGACCGCAGAAGGCGAGGAGGATCGTTCTGGGATGACCGGGTGGGTATCCGATCCGAGACCGTCCGGGTCCTCGAAAGAGAGATCGAATCCGTAATTTCTACGTAGGAACTGTATCCGTCGAAGTAACCGAAAGCCCGTGGAAGGCGAGGTGCATCGTTCTGGGATGACCGGGCAGGTTTTCGGGTCGCCCTCCTCTCCCTGAATCACCCACCCAGGAAGGGGGATCGGATCGATATTTCTACGCAGGAACTATACCCGTCAAAGTGCCCGGAATCCTGCGGGAGGCGAGGAGGATCGTTCCGGGATGACCGGGTAGGTGTCCGGGCCCCATCCTCCCCCGAACCCACCCACCCACCCAAGAGGGAAAGATGATCGTTTTTTAGTTAGGGCGATCTCAATTAGGGACCGTCCGGGTCCCCAAAAGGGGTATCGAATCCGTAATTTCTACGCAGCAACTATAGCCGTCAAAGTGCTCGGAAGCCAGCAGAAGACGAGGAGGATCATTCCCGGGTGACTGGGCGGGTATTTGGCCCCCCTCCTTCCCCTGATCCACCTACCCAGGAAGGAAAGCCGATCGTTTTCCCAGTTGGGGCGATCGCGATCAGGAACCGTCCGGGTCCCCGGAAGGTGGAGTGAATCCACAATTTCTACGTAGGAATTATAGCCGTCAAAGTGCTCGAAAGCCCGCAGAAGGCGAGGAGGATCGTTCTGGGACGGCCGGGTGGATATCCGAGCCCCCCTCCTCCCCTAACCCACCCACCCAGTTGGGGCTATCGCGATCAGGAACCGTCCGGGTCCTCAGAGGGGGGATCGAATCCGTAATTTCTACGTAGGAACTATAGCCGTCAAAGTGCTCGGAAGCCCGCAGAAGGCGAGGAGGATAGTTCTGCGATGACCGTGTGGGTGTCCGATCCCCCTCCTTCCCTGACCTATCCACCTAGAAGGGGAAGCCAATCGTTTTCCCAGTTGGGGCGATTGCGATCAGGGACCGTCCGGGTCCCCGAATGGGAGATCGAATCTATTATTTCTGCATAGGAATTGTAGCCGTCAAAGTGCTCGGAAGCCTACGGAAGGCGAGGTGGATTGCTCCGGGACAACCGGTGGGTGTCCTAGCCACCCTCCTCCCCTGACCCACCTACTCAAGAGGGGAAGCCGATTGTTTTCCCAGTTGGGGCGATCACGATCCGGGACTGTCCGGTTCCCTGAAAGAGCGATCGAATCCGTAATTTCTGTGCAGGAACTGTAGCCGTCAAAGTGCCCGAAAGCCCGCGGAAGGCAAGGAGGATCGTTCCGGGGTGAACAGGGGGTGTGTAGATCCCCCTCCTCTCCCTACCCCACCTACCTGGGAAGGGGGATCGAATTGAAATTTCTATGTTGGAACTGTAGCCGTCAAAGTGCCCAGAAGCCCGTGGGAGGGGAGAATGATCGTTCCGGGACGACCGGGTGGGTGTCCGGTCCTCCCTCCTCCACCGAACCCACCCAACTAGGAGGGAAAGCCGATCGTTTTCCCAGTTGGGGAGATCGCGATTGTGGACCATCCGGGTCCTCGAAAGGGGGATCGAATCCGTAATTTCCGTCTAGGAACTGTAGCCGTTAAAGTGCTCGGAAGCTCGCGGAATGGGAGGAGGATCATTCCGGGATGACCGGGTGGGTGTCCGGGCCCCCCTCCTCCCTCTGATCCACCAACCCAGAAGGGAAAGCCGATCGTTTTCCTATTTGGGACGATCGCAATCAGGGACCGTTCGGGTCCTCCAAAGGGGGATCGAATCCATAATTTCTGCGCAGGAACTGTAGCCGTCAAAGGGGGATGACCGGGTAGGCATCCAGGAAGCCGATCGTTTTTCCAGTTGGGGCACTCGCGATCAGGGACCGTCCGGGTCCCCGTAAGGGGGATCGAATCCTTAATTTCTACACATGAACTGTAGCCGTCAAAGTTCCCGGAAGCCTACGGAAGGCGAGGAGGATCGTTCCGGGACGACCAGGTGGACATACATATGGGTGTCCGGTCTCCCTCCTCCCCCTGACCCACCCATCTAGGAGGGGAAGCCAATTGTTCAATCATTTTCCCAATAGAGGCGATCGCGATCAAGGACCGTCCGGGTCCCCGAAAGGGGGATCGAATCCACATTTTCTCCGCAGGAACTGTAGCCGTCAAAGTGTCCGGAAGCCCACGGAAGGCGAGGAGGATCGTTCCGGGATGACCGGGTGGGTGTCCAGGCCCCCTCCTCTCCCTAATCCACCCACTCAGGAGGGAAAGCCGATCGTTTTTTCCAGTTGGGGTGATCGTGATCAGGGACCGCCCGGGTCTCCGAAAGGAGGATCGAATCCATAATTACTACGTAGAAACTGTAGCCGTCAAAGTGTCCAAAAGCCCGTGGAAGGCGAGGAGGATCGTTCCGGGACGACCGGGTGGGTGTCCGGGCCCCTCTCCTCCCCCTGATCTACCCACCCAGGAGGGAAAGCCGATCGTTTTCCCAATTGGGGTGATCGCGATCAGGTATCGTCCGGGTCCTCGAAAGGGGGATCGAATCCATAATTTCTACGCAGGAACTGTAGCCGTCAAAGTGCTCGGAAGCCCGTGGAAGGCAAGGAGGATCGTTTCAGGACGATCGGGTGGGTGTCTGGGCTCCCCTCCTCCCCTGACCCACCTACCTAGGAGGAAGCCGATTGTTTTCCTAGTTGGGGCGATCGCGATCAGGGACCGTATGGATTCCCGAAAGGGGGATCGAATCCATAATTTCTGCGCAAGAAAGTGCCCGAAACCCCACGGAAGGCGAGGAGGATCATTCTGGAATAAACGGGTGGGTGTCCAGGCCCCCATCTTCCCCTTGAACCACCCACTTAGGAGGGGAAGCCGATCGTTTTCCCAGTTGGGGCGATCGCGATCCGGGACCGTCCGGGTCCACTAAAGGGGGATTGAATCCGTAATTTCTGCATAAGAACTGTAGCCGTCAAAGTGCCCGGAAGCCCGCGAAAGGCAAAGGGGATCGTTCCGAGATGATCGGGTGAGTGTTCGGGCCCAGTTTGTACAGTTGTTACGTTGTTGTCCCAGCGAACCCATAACAAACGGTAGGCCATCTCGGCCCCTTCGAATTACGCTATGAAAACCAACCATTTCTTTTCAAAAATCTCTTTATTTTATAAATATTTCCAAATCTATTTATAAAACTTATTTATAAATTTCAAAGTTTAATTTGGATAAATGTTCTTTTATAAATCTCAAACCATTTGTAAAACTTCCCTTTTCCTATTTCAAATCTCTTTCAAATTTGTAAATTCCTTTAACAAATTCTTTTACATAAAGAACTTCTTTTATAAACAATTTATATATAATTACAATAAATAAGATTTTAAACATCAAAAAAATATCTTAACCCTTTTTTTAATATGAAAATAAACTTTTAAAACATAATTAATAGTATAATAATTTAACATTTAACATTTGAATCTAATATAATAAAATAAGGGATAGTTTGACTGAAGTCCCTATTAAGTTTCAAAATACACCAAACATTTGTGCCAAAGAAAGTACGTAAATTAGGTCGCTAGAACTAAGTTACTGAATAATTGTATACATTTATGCAATTATTCAGTGAACTATTGAGACATTTATGCAATTACATCCAAAAGGTGCAGATATTTCCGTAATTTTTTGAAAAAATCTGGAAATTTATGCAATTATTCACAAAAAAATTGCAGACATTTATGCAATTTTTGGACAAAATTGCATAAATATCTATAATTATTCACTGAATAATTACATAAGTATATGCAATTATTTGGTAACTTAATTCTAGGGACATAATTTACAATGTTTATTCTAGAGGAGTTTTCGTGTACTAAGTTTGATTTTAAGGACTTGAGTCCAATATTCACGTAAAATAAATTAAATCAACTTGTAAACAAAATTAATCAACTTTTAAATAGTATTACTAATGAAATAATTATTAGATTTAAATATTCAAAAATAATTAATTTATTATCTTTTAACAAAATTAAATAGATAATTAATTTTGAAACATAATTTACTTTACTAAATAAATAATTTTACAAAACATTTGTAAAATAATAATTAAACAAAATAATTTGTATATATAAAAATTAAATAGAACTTCTACTTCAAATTATAAAATTTGAAATTAAACAACATTCGTAACTTTTCAAATTCAGAAAGAGGCTTAAGGATGACATTGGTACTAAACAAACTACCATTTAATTCTATTTAACTTCCCAAGTTAAATCACAGATATTTACATAAGCAGGAAATATGTAATTCAAATCCATAATTAACAACCAGTTGTTAACACATCCCTTATCCTATACAAATTAACTAGCACTTACTGAATATCCAAATTAATAACATAATAGTCGAACAGGGATTTGTTCTGTTAAATGATTGTCATTCAATATAAATTCTTCCATTTATTAGACGGTGTTTATTCGCCAAATATATTACACCCCAGCAGAATACTTAAATAAACTATGTTATTATTTAAGCAACATAATTATATTAAATCAACCTTATTTTATCACTTTATATATTATTCATTTTCATAAATGATAATTTATCCAAACCCAACAACTAGTACATAAAACATCCAAACATGGAAAAAAATATAAAATTTTATCTACTATAAGTCATTAATGAATAACCAGATGAGTCAGTTTAGCTCATTAGATTTTCCATTGTCACTGAAGCGTTCTAGTTTCGACTAATTCCGAACAATGTTCGAAATTAGCTTGAAATTCAGTAAGCTCTAATTGTTACCAATCCAATTCCATAGCGAAGCTCTCATTATTACGAACGTACTGCGACGACTAACCGCTTACGATTTGGACCTTAAATAGAAACATATTCGATTTTAAATTATCGATATTTAAATAACATAAAAATTACTAATTACACTTTTACTAATTAATTACCCTTAATAATTTAAATTAATCTTCTTCTTCAATAACCCCTCTTCCAGACTTTTCACCACCCATGACAGTTTCTTCCTCCTCTTCTCTCTCCCTCTCCGCTCACGCGTTGACAAACAGACACCACCGTCGACTCCCTCTCCTCCACCTCTACCTCTCCATCACTATCACCGAACACTCGAGATCCTCCATCAATTTATGACTTCCCCTGCAGCAGCCTCGTCCATACTCGTTCGGATTGCCGCACCCTCAACCGCACTCCATCACAACCTGGATAATGTTGCTTACCAACCTTCCGAACCCAAAATTGACCTCCAAAATGTTCAAATTGCCATACATCCTTCAAAAAACAAAACTTTAAATGAATTTCACTCATGCATCACTGCCGCACCATCGGAAACTCTCCACTAATCGCTACAACGTCACTCCAAACCACTGTAGAATCGAAACCAAACACTATATGAGTTCAAAGGGACCGGCTTTGTGATTTTTAGTGAAATGTTTGATTTGATTTTTTTTTTTTTTGAATTTGAGGCCATTAATACGTTTAAGGTAAAATAGAGGAGGAGGGGAAAATCGAACAGAGGAAAGAGGGCGAGGGGATAAACGAAAGTCATACTTTGGTTAAGTGTTACCTTGTTTGGTTTCTTTTTTTTCTTTGGAGAATGACCTTTTTTTTTCTAGGACATTGTAACAAAAGAAGAGAGGGAGAGGAATCAGTTTCTTAATGAATGGATTGGAGGATAAACTGTGTAAATTTGTATGAGAACGAAATATAAAGGTGTGGATTTTTCTTTCGGTTCAGATAATACGAGAGGTATGGGGGAACACCAAAGAGAAAGATTGTGTGCTACCTCGTACCTTATGTTTACATGTTCTCCGTCATACGAATTGATTTTAATGGTATAGGAGGAGATAATATGGTGTGCTGCATGGTACAATTTGTCGGGTGATCATGTTATATTAGTTTAAATTTTCTGGTATCTCGTTGCACCGTCTTTCATTCATGCATGGACCTCGAATTAACGAACAAAAATATGGACATGCTCAGAACAGCAAGGCAATCCCAAATCAATAATAACATACACCGGTTATTGAATTTTATAAAATCACAAAATGCTGTCATTTACCGATAAAACTTCAAACGGAAATCTTAATATTTTCCAAATTAAAAATTATGAAAAAGTCTAATAAAATAAACTAAAAATACGTCAAAAGAAATTGAGTCGTAAAAATAAAAATTTATTTTCCAAATATTTATTTGAACTGTTATTATTGCAATTGAATTAACGGTTAAATTCACCTTATTATCTATTTATTTAAAAAGAGTTAAATTAGTCATTAAGTTAATTGAATTGATATTTAGTTTAAAAATCCAGTTATTTAAATCACTATTTAACATTAAATATCTTAATTCAGATATTTTAATTATCACTATATTTGAATTTCAATTATTAACTATAAAAAGTAACAATATTTGGAATTTTGAATTATCCGACCTTTTAAACCAATTATTTTAATGTTTAAATCAATTAAATATTTCAAAGTAAACGACCCAAAATTCTAGGTCGTTACACTTGTTGCAGTTTAAACACATCTTGCCATCGGCTTTACAATTCTTACAGGTGGCCTCTCTCTCCACAGTCAAAGCAAATAGGTTCCCACTTGCCCTTCTTCTTAGGATCTTTATTCTGGGACTACTTTTTCTTCCTTTTCCATTTCATTTCCCTTCATCGCCTTGTCATTTTTTAACTCTTTCATTACCACAGTAGCTGATCTCGACTTGGGACACTAACTCTCCTGGCAAAGAGCTTTCTCGATAAGTCTCTCAAATTGCTTATCGATATGACTCGCTAAATTCTCCCTTAAATAGTTGTCTTAACCCATTAGAAACATCTTATTCTTCCTCGGCAGAGTGTCAATGAAAGACATCTCGTATTTCGATAAGGCGTCGAACTCAGCGACATAATTGTAGTTAGACATATCTCTCTACTTTAAATCAACAAACTTCCTGAATAATATCAACTTTTGAGCAGTCGGAACGAACTTCTCCTTGAATTGGGTTTTGAACCATTCCTAAGTAAACTGATCATCGGTTGAAGCAACTCCGATAGCGTTCCACCAGTACATGGCTCTCCCTTGAAGTTATCGAGAAGCCAACAATCTCTTCATAGCATCATCCAATTCAGGGTCATCAAATATCCTTATGCAAGTGTCCAACTAATCTTGCACTTCCATAGTTGATTCCGTTCCTTAAAATGATTTGCCACCAAGACCAGCAAAATCATTGTCCAGCTTAGCGAAATCAACTTTGGGCGTCTGCCTTTGAGCATCACCGGCTAGAACAACATTCGAATTAGTCGCTTGTAGCATTTTGCAGCATGTTTTCCATCATCATGTTGAACGTTGCCTATAAGTCATGGTTAGCAGCTCCCGAACCCACTCCTTCTTCAACACTAGAAATGAGGTTCGTTGTAGCATTTCTTGTATGCCAACTCATTATTGATCTGTTATAAGAACGATCGGTCTCTCATAAAAGAAAAACTACATTTATGGTACACGTGTGTGCACGAGACTTATATACTATATATATTATTACAATGTTAAGTACGAACTTCTCTTATATAAATATACTTTCGATCCAATCTAGGGTGACAACTCCTCCCTATCTCTATTAGACCAAATTATCAAGTCAAGTTAATCGTGTTAACCAAAGCTTTGATACCAAATATGATGATAGCCCTACAACATAGGCTTCTAATATAATTAAATAGTGCGCTGCTGACATGTTCGATCGATGTAGGATGCTCGTCAAGAGTTGAAAAGAAATAAAACATCACATAATTTATGGTATGTCTAACAATGTACGAAATAAAATATAATATACATAACAGATATAAAACAGAAGAGACGGTAACAATTGCGTGTACCAAATATGATAGAACAATTCCACATAGTTATACAATATAGTAATAGAGTTTACACAAAGCGAAAGTAAACTTTCTCATAATAGTAAAGCAAACACTGTCTAGGCTCCACAATGTTGTACAGCGGAAGAAGCATGATATCCATATATAATACGAAGAAGCTTCTGTGTTTTCCACCAATGCTCGAAGTATTACCGAAGTAGGATCTATCGAGCTAAAATTCTCATCACTACTTCAGGTCGATGCTTTTAACAACTCATAAATTTAATGATAATTAATTAAAAATAAATTAATTAATAATTTGTAATGCTAAAAGTAGAATTTTACAAATGTCACAATTTGGCTACGATACTTGCATCATTGGGTTCATGGTGATTTCTTGACCAATTTTCATATATAAAGCTTTACGATTAAAGTTCAAACGGATAAGTTATTGATGTTTGAATATTGTGGATCATAAATAATTATATATGTAATTAGGAAAATAAAGTAATTAACCAATGTTGATTAACATTAATGGTTAATTAACACTTACTTAACGTCAAAGTGTAATCAACGTTAAACTAAATCAGTTGAAAACGGACAAAGTAATTTTAAAACAAATAAAACGTAACATAAAAACTAATTAACATAAAACAATGATGGATCTACTGATGGAGGGGTACCGTTTGACCACTTGTGTGCTGTTGGATGCGAATTTAACCTAGGTCAACAGCCCGGATTTAATAAAATCCAATCTAACGGCTGGCTTCGATTTGAACCCATTATATGCGGTCCTAACCCCTCACTTTTCTTCTTATATTTTCTGAAGCAACGACGAAGCTCTGCCATTTTGTTTTTCCGCAAATTCTTAAATCTAAATTAAATTATAATCTACATACATATATATATATAAGTGGAGAATAACGGAGGATAATAGAGAAGAAGAATAGGGTCGAACTGAATCACCAAAGCCAAGGTAATCATTAATCCACTGAATCTAAACCTCTTCTCAAATCTAGATCTCTAATAGATATATGTATACTTATGGTATATGTATTTTGATAGGGAAAAGGGAAATAAGGAAAAAGGGTATCAAACTGGGATAATAAGGATTGCATCTAGAGATTTGGAAAGCCAAAAAGATAAGTGGAAACTTATAATATTTTATATAATATTGGATATATTTCATTGTAAATCTATTCCTAATATGCTTGGATATAATTATTCAAAGTTTTAGGCTTAATTATATGCATGTGATGAAATTGAAACCTATTCCTACATATTATGTGAAATGTTACTTGAATCTAGAAAGTAAGGCTCAATGCTATGACGGTGAGATTGATACCATATATGGGAGTAAGAGATGTTTCATAGGTCGAGAATGTCATCGATAATGAGGTGTCAGCGGAAAGATGGGGTTTGTGTCAAAATAGACTACTCCTCCTACTAGTGTAGATCCCATTTAGAACATGCACCGCCTAATGGTTGTTTGTTCGTTTGTTTATTCTTAGGAGGCAATGCAAGATAACCCTTTTGTGGAGGTACTTCAAATATGAGTAGAATACAATTAAACTAGTATGATGCCATTATTAGATACTGTAGGAGTTCCTTGGTATGCATGATGATAAGGACGTGATACTACGTTGATGATGGATCTTGACGAGGTGCTGGGTTACAAATATTAATGGACTCAGTATCTTGGTCCAAAGGGATGGCAATACTTACATATATACACACATGTATGTAGTTATTATCTACCTAGGATAGATGGGGAATACCGTACACGTACGTAGAGTTAAGATGACTAAGTAAAACAATAGACATAACATGCAATGGAAGACAATTTGCATAAACTAGTGTTATGTATAAAGTGTGTAACTTACCAGTCACCGAAATGTTTGTTCTAACCTCCCTTCTTATTACAATGCGCATGATAGTTTTAGAGGGACAGGTACTGGTATAAGGCGTAAATGATGGAATGACAAAATTCCCTATGTATGCTCGACATTGACAAGGACGTCAAAGATTAGATGTGTCAGTCATGGTCAGTGACTATATGTATTATTGTACTTTACTTTTCCATTGTGAGTTTATATCATTAATGCTCTGATATTCTTTTATTATTTATAGGATACCAAATACCAACGATCCATACCTTAGTGGTCTTGGATTTTTGATTTAGCCAAAATTCGAGCTTATTAGGGTGCAAGTTATTACATTTGGCATCAGAACCTAGGTTAGTCGATCTTAAAAATTAGGATACACTAAACAAACATATTTTAATTTTTACTATAATTATATATATTATATTTCAATTTTACCAGTTTCAACTTTGGAAGTAGTTGCAACTGTATTATAAAAAGATGGATAGTGTGACTATGAGTTAAAACAATATATGAAGTTGAAGATATATACACATCCTGAATACCCATATAAAATAGGTCATATTGGAAGGCACTGAATTAAGAAGAGCATGAATGCGACATATAAAAGAGTCCTTGAAGCTGGATAGTAATCAACTCCCTTATAAAGTGTAGATTGGCCTATGGCTATAGAACCCAGTGGGATTGCTAGATAATTATGCACATTAGATCCATATAAGGTGATAGTGAAAATTATATGTTGCAGGTATCCGGAAGAAAAATTAAATAGGTTCTCGAAAGAAGGTGTTTAGTAATCACTCCAAGATGATAGTTGGATTTTTAATATTCTAGGAGAAGATAAGTTAGTAAGTAGAAAAGAAGAGAAGTCCAAAAGAATGGACAAATAAAAATCCACTTTGATCCGACCCTGTATGAAGAATATAATATAATGGTTGAAATAATTTTAATGTAAAAGTTTGTAATAAATATATAAAAATATATTTGGAATGGTCTTCAAGGAAACTATTTGAAGATAGAAAAACCGTATTTTAGAAAAGCAGGTGTTTCACGAAAAATGGGCAAACACCTCCAAGACGTTGTAGTAGGGCTATGAGTCTTGTAGTATACATCTATTGTTTGATAAATTTTAGTTGTGAGTGTGTATAGTAGAAAATCAATAATTTGCAATAAAGAATAAATAAAGAACTGAAAAGTAAAAAGACATAGAATTTATAGCGGTTCGACCTGAATGTGCCGACATCCACTGTTCCTCTTTTATTATCTCTTTCATATCTGATTACAGGTACAAGCTTTGAATATGAATAAACTTGTCGTTATGACTAAGGATTTTCTCTCTCAAAGGATTTTCTCTCTCAATGTTGTCTGCTATTATTGATGGAAGCTTCACTATATTCCACCCATCCTTCTTTATGATCCATATACCCAGTACTTATAAAGTGAGGTGCAAGGAGAGGTAGCTGAGTACATGGTTTCTAAGCTTTGGTTTGACCTTGTTGTTTTTCCACTGCTCTAGAATGCTAGTTGAATACTATCCTAGTAGCTCCCTTTAGTCACCCATCCAGACCTTGGAATCTTGAATGCCGGAACATTTAGGTTCCTCCTTGAGAGTAGAGAAAAGAGTGGATCCAGCCCCAGTAAAGCTAGACCAGATATGTCTCGTGGGTCCAACCCCAAAAGGGCTGGACCAAGTGGTTACAGCGGGTCCATCCCCAGAAGGGCTGGACTAAGTGGGTCCGGTTGGAGCCCAAAATGTGCGGGACCAACCCCAGATCGGACCAGGCGGATCTGGCCTGGTGTGCCGGACTAGGTGCGTTTGGCAGTGCCAGACCATGTGGGTCCAGCACTGTGCTGGATGAGACCGGTACAGTGCCAGACCAAGCTGCTCCGGCGCCGGACCGAGGGGCTAGCCCGGCAGTGCCGGAGAAGGTGTTGGTCCGGTAGGGCTAGACCAGTGTTCGATCCCAAAGGGCTGGACCTCTACAGGTCCGGTCCTGGGCCGGACCTAGGTGACCTGGCCCTGTTGGGCCAGATTCTGTTAGGTCCGGCCCTGCCAGGCCAGAACTGTGTGGGTCCAGCCCTCGTAAGCCAGACCAGGCTATCTGGCCCTATGGGGCTGAACCTCTGCGGGTCCGGCCCTGCCAGGCCGGACTTGTGTAGGTCGGCCCTGTTTCGTCGGAATCTGCTTAGTCCGGCCCTACTGGGCCAGATTCTATTGTGCTCGGCCTAGGTCCTGCTGGGCTAGACTTTGGTGGGCTGGAACCATGCGGGTTCATTTTGGGATGTTTAGCCCTATGTAATGACCCGGAATTTTCGAGCATTTAAAATCAAAATATTTAATTGATTTTAAATATTCAATAGAGAAATCTTAATTTAAATTACAAATATCGCTATTTATTTGATAATTAAATAATAGAACTTAATAATTAGAAATTGGGTAAATTGTTGAATCTTACGTTTTAAGCCTATTAAAAATAATTTGAAGGCTTGTAAAATTTATATTGATAACATTGAAGATAATATAAGTGATAAAATTGAATTTAACAGTGATTTGTTCAGTTTTGAAATTTTATCGTTTAAATTGAATTTAAAAATAGCCTTCCGAGGCACAGTCTCGGAATTCGACGAAACTAGTTCCATTGGATCCGAAATATTGAATTATTATCGAATTTCAAATTTCGTATTGATTGGAGTTAGTGTGTGAGTGTACGATATATAAACGCGCTGAAATTTTAATTGATAATAATCGATTCGAATTTGAATTTAAAATAAGTGAACACTGTACTTGATTAGTCAAACTTAATTTACATCAGAACCTTTCCAGTTCTTTCCTTGGCACGCTATCTTGTCTTCCTTTGGAAGCAATTCGACCCTTAAAGATTCATCTCTAACAAACAAATCAGCTCGATCCCTAAACTAATTAAAAAAAATGGTCGAAGCCTTTATTCTTCAAAATCATGTCTTCTTGTTTCCCCCCAACCAGATCTGTTCGAAGGAAATGGATGCTTCCTTTTCCATCCCCAATTCACGTAAGTCAAAATCGTTCGTGGGAGAAAAAAATAAGAAGAGGGAAACTCGAAATCGAAGTCGCGATGCTTGGGCTGTGTTCGAATCGATTGCGGTTCAAAAGCACATGGGTCGAGTCACCGCGTGAGCACGAGAAGCTAGGCTGAGGTCGCGAAGAGGAAGGGTCTCGCGAAAGGGGGCGGCGCATTGGGTTTAGCGGGGTCACAGCGACGCTCGTTTTGGTGGATCGCGATTTCACAGTAAGTGATGGCGGCTGTGGTGAGAGGCCGAGAGGCCGATCGCGAGACTTGTGTCGCGATGGATTTTGAAGCGCGTGTGGGCACGCGATTGAGGGTGGAGGAACGAGTGGCCAGAAGTTCGTTCGAACCTGGGACTGGTTTCGTGTTTGGCCACGTTTTCGTCAGATAGGTATTTCTTTAAATTTATTTATTTAATTTATATGTTTATGAATTCGAAATAAAAATAAAAATGAAATGAAATTTTATTTATATAGTAGTGTTGTAGAGTTTATATATATAAATCTGACTTTTCATGAAATATGTTTAAGTCACGTATATTTTATAAAAAAAGGAAATTTAGTTTAAATCAAATAATTTGTTAATTTAAATATATTAAATGGTAGTTTATTTTTCATTTGGTTCGAATGTAAGTAAAATCGTATAAATTGTTATACAAGGTCTGAAAATAGTAAGGAGGCTAATTAGTGTAATTAACTTATATTAATTATTTTTAAACAAAGGGATTTTTATAGAAAAATTATTAGTTAAAATAAAAGTAATAAATAGTAATGGATTATCTGATTATCTCAGATATTAATAAATTATATAATGTTGTTCAAGGTCTAAAATTATGGTGGAATTGGCGAGATGGAAATGGATTTCCAAACACAAATCAAAGGTGAGTTAATCTCACTCAGTTAAATTTAAATGATTAAATTTAAATAATTGTTTGAAATAGTTGAATTGATTTATGTGCTGTAGTGTGATATATATTTGGAATTGGCATTTTATATTGTGCTAACATCTGTGGAAGCAGGAAAAACAGGTTGGAGGGATCCAACTGGACCCCTCAACTTTATTTAATTATTTAATATTCTCTGTTCTGAAATATTTGATATTCTATAATGAATTATGTGGGAATATTGAAAGCTATGGCTTGATTGTTACAATCGGGCAATAATGAATTACCAAATATATAATTTGAGTTGGGAATGAAAATAAAAGAAGTGAAATTGTAAGTAAAATAATTATAGAAAAGTTGAATAAATTTATGAATGAACTAGAAAGGAAATAAAGTGACTTTAAATTTTTAATAAATAAATCTTGAGTATGGGAAGGAAAATTTAAATAAACAAAAAGTTAATGAAACTTAAACTTCAATGTTATTGTTTAAAAGAACAAAACATTTATTTTAAATTTAGGATTTAAATTATTTAAGAAGAATAAAGAAGAAATTGGGAATAACCTGAAATTTGTATATTTCAGCTAAAGGATTTAAAATCAAACTGAAAATAATAATAAAGTCCATAATTAATGAATTTTGAAATGAACTGATAAGTAAAGAAATTTATTTCAAATGGAATAAATTGGGAATCAATTGGGAAAATTGATTTAAGTGATTGAGATTGGTAATTTCTCTCTGAATAACCAAGTACGTTTTCAAAGTAAATTTTTAAATATAAATTAAAAGTTTAAAGTTGTTTTAAGAAGTATGTTTTGAAAAATTTACCATTTCTAAATATTTAAATTCTAAAGTAAGTATTTCCTTTTAAATCTATTATAGCAATAATTATTTTAATCTATTATAGCAATAATTATTTTAATCTATTATAGCAATAATTATTTAAAGAGTGACTTAGTATTATATATTTTTTAAAGTGAAATCTAGTTTTATATTTTATTTAGTAACATTATTTTCAAATATTCATATAGTATGTATTTTTAACAAATCATTGAAGTAGTTTTAACTTAAATGTTATAAAGTATATTTCTAAGTAAAGTGTTTTAAATTATTTTAAAAATCTAGTTTTGTGCTTGGTGATTCAGAGGAGATAGTAAATATTTGGGAAAGTTTATTCTGAAAAGAAAGATGGTTTCGGAACTGTTTTCAAGTGATTGAAAATAGAAATATATCTTGTGAAGATATTTTTGGGATTAATAAATAATTTGGAAAATTATTGGTTGATGGTTGTTTGTGAATATTAATTGATAGTTAAATAACCGACTATCAATGTTGGCCAAATGCGTTGATCGTTTCGAAGAGACCGGGATCGAGATTTATTCTCGATAACCACTTCAATCCGGTTTGTACGTTTCGTGAAACGTGTTCGGAGTTGAAGTTGGAGCAGTGAAGTGCAAGGGCTAGTCGCTACTAATCCTGAGGATATTTCCAAAATGGATGTAGTAGGAATAGTGCCTTCGGTTCCGTTCGAACCCAGGACGGACTTGTATGGATGAATGCTTGCGAAACATCGTCAGGTGGACGATGGGCATTCTAAGGGATATATTCTATAAAGGTAACGCTTAGCCTCAAGCCTCATCAAATGGGAATGGCTGAAAATCAGGGGATATGCAGCAAGGCTTCTTGGGTAGCCCCCACTGGTGGGTGAGGTCATCCCTATCTAGATGTCCCTTTTATTTCGGCTTAGTGGGCGGTTGCTGATCCCAACCGCAGGGTGATCTTGCTCGGGACTGTCCAGTAAGGGATGGTTCTGGTCTTGTGTTGCAGGGGAGTTAGGGTGGCTCCTCGGTACGCTGATCTAGACCAGGTACTGTGACAGGTGGTACCTCAGTGCCTAGCCATTAGTTGGAATCCATTTTCCATACGCGCCCGTACGGTTTTGATTGTGCCCAACTATTGCTGAAACGTGAGATGCAAGCATTTCAGCTAGATTCTATTTTACTTTCTATAGACACTATTATAATATCAGAGGACTTTAATAAAAATGTTTTAGCTATCGTAAGGTAAAAACCCGACATGTTTATTTGTGACGTGGTCTTACGAGATGCTTTTGTTTTCAAAGGAATTTTGAAACTTTAATAATCAATTGGGTGTGATTTTCTCACGCTGGTATTCCAGACTGACTCGGATGTTATTTAACTGTAATGCTCGGGTCAGACCGAATATTATAGGATACAGGATTTGATGCTGTGGAGTTCAGGAGACGAGCTGGATGACGATACGTACTTACGTACTTGTTTATATATATTCCGCTGTGGGGTTGTTGTGTATCCATTTGTATGATATTGATGTTGAGCTGTGATTGATGTACTCTGATGATGTAATTTATAAACAGAGATATTTGATTTTGAGTAAAGATCATTTGTTATCTATTATTATTTTTTCCGCTGCGATGGTTAGATTCTGTTGTTGTTCTCTATTTTCTTCTTCTACCTCTTCTTCTTTAACCCATAATGGTTCGTATTTCTGTGCAACTTGAGTTGATTATTGTAGAATAGTGTGACTCAAGGGGTACGGATTTGCGAGCTGTTGCAGTTGGTATCAGAGCATAGGCTGATAATAACCTTGGCTCTGGTGGGAATTACTCATTTAAATTAGAGTCAATAGTACTCTAGAATGAGTTTGAGTGTATTAATAGATATGAGTGCGTATTTGTTAGTGAATATAAATTATTTTAATATTGAGTTGATTGGTTTATTGAGTGGTATATGAACCTTCGTCGGCACAGTCTGGACAAATGTATTGAAGGGGTTTTTAAACACTTGAATAGAGCAATCGACACGGTATTGTTTTTAACTGTGGGTAAATGAAATAATTTTACCCAAAAATATATTTTTGATATAAAAAAAAGGTTTTTGTAAACTATTTAGCTAATATATGGTTGCTTGGATGTTAGGAATGATGATATTTAATTTATTATCATTTTGAGTGGAAATTTAACTACAAATTATAAATACAACCAAAGATTGAGGAGATAAATTCAATTATGAAATGAAATTTATAAATATGAATTATAAAGGTAAATTATAAACTGAAATATAATCAAATTATAATTTGTAAGAGCATGTGCAAATGAATTATAGTTAAAAGTGATTTAAGCAGGATTTGGAAATTTAAATCCCGTAGATTTTGGAAGTGTTTTGGACATAAATAATAGCATTATTGCTTAGGGGTATTTATGAAAGGAAAGTCGTTTTAAATGGATTTTGAAAGTGAAATAGCATTGAAATCACTTGAATTATTGGAAAATAATTCTGATGATGACGGCCGCATCATCAGTATTCATTTTCGAATTTCTGAGTGACGGATTGCTGCCAAAAATTTATTTGTTCAGAAAAGCTAGTTGCTTTTGAAAATCTCAAAAGAAATTTGTTACGAATAAAACAGGATTGGTTTAACTTTTGAGAAATGTGATTTGAGATGTTGAAGATTTCAAAATGATTTGAAACCAAAGCCGGGAGTTTAAAAATCCTGATGAGATAAGTTGAAGCTTATAAATTGTAAGCTTATAAATTGAGATGAGTTTTAAATTAGGAGGGAAATATAAGCTTTGGATGTTGAGAATTTAATGTAAAGAGAAAAGTTAAAAATGAAGTTAACTTGGATGGGAAATAAAAATTTGACTGGATTGACATTAATTGGATAGGCTGAAAATAATATCCAGTTGTATTCGAATCAAGTTGGAATCGAATTGAGTTAAATAAAACCGAGTTAAAATAAAACTGAATTAATGAATGGAATTAAATTCTTACCTGGAAAAATGGAAATTGGATAAGGATTGGAATTGAAATAAATAATAAGAATAACGAGTAAAAGAATTATAATGCATGGAATAAAATATGCTTGGGTTATAAATAAGCATAAGGCTTGAGTTAAAAAAAAAAAAATCAAGCCTATGATGAATGGAATTATGTAAATAATAAGTTGTAACTTATAAAATTTGAAAAAGTGGGATAAAAACCCAAAATAAATATTGTTTGATGACTTGAAAAAATAAAATGAAAACTCAAATTTGAATTATAACATAAATTTGAACTTAAGAAAATTAAATGTAGAGATATTTGGAAAAAAACATGAAATTAAGTATTGAACTATAAATAAAGGGAACCAATTTGTTAATAAATTAGTTAATGAAATGTGTAAATGAAACCAATTGTAGTTAAATAGAAGCTGAATTGATGAGTTAATATTGAAGTTTGGAAATAGAACTCAAGTTATAAATCAAATTCGACTTGAATCATTAGTGAAGAAAATATAATTGGAAATGGCCATGTAATCAATTGAAGGAATTGAATCTGGAAAAATTTAAATTTTATAATAATAACCAAATGAAATTGTAGATTTAAATGAGAATAGACTGAGATGGAATTAAGTTGAAAAAAAAATATAGAAGAAAAAATTTACTTGTAAAATGAAAATGAGCTTTAGTATAAAATTGAAGTAAATCAACTTAAGCTAAAAAGATGGAAAGGAGTTGAATTTAATTCAACTTAAACAAAGTTTAATAATATTGGATTGGTAAATCAAGTGAAAATAAATTTTTAATCGAAATAAAATTCGGTAAGTTATAAATAATATTAATGGAATAAAATTCTGGAATAAATAATTGTAAACCATTTAAAATTATTAAGGAATTGAAATAACTTGAGACAATAAGAAAATAGAATGTTTCAAGTTTAATAGAATGGATTTAAATGAATGTGTATAAGAAATGAAGTATAAACGAGTGGACTGTGAATAAAATTTAATAGGTAATGAAGGTGAACCTAAGTAGTTAATGGTTTTGAACAGACTAGTTTGGTTAATAAAATGAAATGCAAGTGAATGGATTCAAATCTGAAATGCAATGAAATGAGAATATATAAATTGTGAATAAATTTTTAAAATGGAATATAATTATGTATAAATTGAGTTGAAATCCATTTGAAATGGTTATAAAACAAAAATACTTACTTATTAACATAAATCTCGTTGAATTGCATAGAATAAATTGTCGTTTGATGTAAATGGAAGTAATTAAAATTCTATGTGTTGATAGAAGTAAAATAAATTGATTTTGAAAGTAATTGGATTAAATATGAGTACGGTTTTCTTAAAAATAAATTAAGTGTAAGCGATTGAGTTTTAAACCATTTAAATTGAATGAAAATGGTTTGTAAATTAATTGAAACAGTTGAATTAGTATGAAAATTGTATAAATTGCTTACAAAAAATGTTTGATGTGCATTTCTTATAGAATTCATTTGTTTTAACCATTGCAGCTAAGTAAAATATAGTTAAACTGCATATATTTGGCACTTACATGTTTAAATTGAGTAAGTACACGTACCTGGATGCCGTGGGGCTGGATATGGTTGTGCTAGTTGCTAATATAAATAAGCTGATCGCTTAAAATGCTAAATTAAGGTATGCTTACGCAATAAAAATAGGAAATATGAACTGTTTTTGGTTTTTCCGACCGTGTGGGTCGATGTATATATATTTATCTCTTTTGTCAAATTGCAAAAGCTCCTACGTGCAAAAGGAGACTCTGCCAAAATTCTCCAGAAATTTTGGGAGTTAGAAAATTTTTGAAAATTTTGGAAAAAAAATTTATTGTTAGCGACAAAACGATTTCAAACTGGAAATTGAAATAAATTAGTAAATGAAACTACTCTAAAATGATGACATGAATTAGTTATAAATGACGAATAAAATTTAAACATTCAGAGTTAAAGATAAATTGAATTCATATGGAAATGAAAGAATCGATTTGTATAGAAATAGATATAAACTAAAGTCGAAAATGAAAATAAGTATAAGAAACATATAAAATGCTTATATTAAACTTAAATATAAGGAATGGTGAATTCTTAATTGGAAATTGATACTACCAATATAATTTAAGTCAATATTGGAATGAATAGATGTTGGCATTTTATGAGGAAATCGATAAAATGTTTTTGGAAGTTGTGATTGGATATTAGTGCTAAGCAGGATATGCAGGTAATATAAAGGGAAAGAGAATTGGTTTTTGATTTCAAGAAGATAAAAATTTGAAATGCTCGACAAAAAGGTATGTATTTAAATTTGGTATGAAATTTGATTGGGTTTTTGGATATAGCCACTTGGCCTTTTGTTTTCCTTTTGGATTTGGGAGGCCGTAAGGCCATTTTGTAGTTGTACCGAGTCAGCCGCGCAAAGGAGACGTTGGCGAAATTTTTCGGGAATTTAGGGAGTTAGAAAAATTTTGAGAAAATTTTGATAATTCAAAATTTAGTTTTGAATTATTATTTGAATAGTTGAACAAGTAAGTTATTTGAAAACTATAGAAGGCTTTGGAACAGTTTGAAAAGTTAATAAGAATAATAATGGGTCTTTCATAAAAGATAATTGGTAAGATGTTGAATTGTTAGAAACCGTTGGTTTCGGGGAAAAAGTGAACGGGTATTGGACCATTCTTCCTAACTAGTAATTTCGGGGACGAAATTCTTTTAAGGGGGAAGGAATGCGACGACCCGGAATTTTCGAGCATTTAAAATCAAAATATTTAATTTATTTTAAATATTCAATAAAGCAATCTTAACTTAAATTACAAATATCGCTATTTATTTGATAATTAAATAATAGAACTTAATAATTAGAAATTGGGTAAATTATTGAATCTTATGTTTTAAGCCTATTAAAAATAATTTGAAGGCTTGTAAAATTTATATTGATAACATTGAAGATAATAGAAGTGATAAAATTGAATTTAACAGTGATTTGTTCGGTTTTTAAATTTTATCGTTTAAATTGAATTTAAAAATAGCCTTCCGAGGCAAAGTCTCGGTATTCGACGAAACTGGTTCCATTGGATCCGTAATATTGAATTATTATCGGATTTCAAATTTCGTATTGATTGGAATTAGTGTGTGAGTGTATGATATATAAACGCGCTGAAATTTTAATTGATAATAATCGATTCGAATTTGAATTTAAAATAAGTGAACACTGTACTTGATTAGTCAAACTTAATTTACATCAGAACCTTTCCAGTTCTTTCTTTGGCACGCTATCTTGTCTTCCTTTGGAAGCAATTCGACCCTTAAAGATTCATCTCTAACAAACAAATCAGCTCGATCCCTAAACTAATTAAAAAAAAGGCCGAAGCATTTATTCTTCAAAATCATGTTTTCTTGTTTCCCCCCCAACCAGATCTGTTCGAAGGAAATGGATGCTTCCTTTTCCATCCCCAATTCACGTCAGTCAAAATCGTTCGTGGGAGAAAAAAAAGAGAGGGAAACTCGAAATCGAAGTCGCGATGCTTGGGCTGCGTTCGAATCGATTGCGGTTCAAAAGCACATGGGCCGAGTCATCGCGTGAGCACGAGAAGCTAGGCCGAGGTCGCGAAGAGGAAGGGTCTCGCGAAAGGGGGCGGTGCATTGGGTTTAGCGGGGTCACGGCGACGCTCGTTTTGGTGGATTGCGATTTCGCAGTAAGTGATGGCGGCTGTGGTGAGAGGCCGAGAGGCTGATCGCGAGACTTGTGTCGCGATGGATTTTGAAGCGCGTGTGGGCACACGATTGAGGGAGGAGGAACGAGTGGCCAGAAGTTCGTTCGAACCTGGGACTGGTTTCGTGTTTGGCCACGTTTTCGTCAGATAGGTATTTCTTTAAATTATTTATTTAATTTATATGTTTATGAATTTGAAATAAAAATAAAAATGAAATGAAATTTTATTTATATAGTAGAGTGTTGTAGAGTTTATATATATAAATCTGACTTTTCATGAAATATGTTTAAGTCACATATATTTTATAAAAAAAAGGAAATTTAGTTTAAATCAAATAATTTGTTAATTTAAATATATTAAATGGTGGTTGATTTTTCATTTGGTTCGAATGTAAGTAAAATCGTATAAATTGTTATACAAGGTCTGAAAATAGTAAGGAGACTAATTAGTGTAATTAACTTATATTGATTATTTTTAAACAAAAGGATTTTTATAGGAAAATTATTAGTTAAATTAAAATTAATAAATAGTAATGGATTATCTGATTATCTCAGATATTAATAAATTATATAATGTTGTTCAAGGTCTAAAATTATGGTGGAATTGGCGAGATGGAAATGGATTGCCAAACACAAATCAAAGGTGAGTTAATCTCACTCAGTTAAATTTAAATGATTAAATTTAAATAATTGTTTGAAATGGTTGAATTGATTTATGTGTTGTAGTGTGATATATATTTGGAATTGGCATTTTATATTGTGCTAACATCTGTGGATGCAGGAAAAACAGGTTGGAGGGATCCAACTGGACCTCTCAACTTTATTTAATTATTTAATATTCTCTGTTCTGAATATTTGATATTCTGTAATGAATTATGTGGGAATATTGAATGCTATGGCTTGATTGTTATAATCGGGCAATAATGAATTACCAAATATATAATTTGAGTTGGGAATGAAAATAAAAGAAGTGAAATTGTAAGTAAAATAATTATAGAAAAGTTGAATAAATTTATGAATGAACTGGAAAGGAAATAAAGTGACTTTAAATTTTTAATAAATAAAACTTGAGTATGGGAAGGAAAATTTAAATAAACAGAAAGTTAATGAAAATTAAACTTCAATGTTATTGTTTAAAAGAACAAAACATTTATTTTAAATTTAGGATTTAAATTATTTAAGAAGAATAAAGAAGAAATTGGGAATAACCTGAAATTTGTATATTTCAGCTAAAGGATTTAAGATCAAACTGAAAATAATAATAAAGTCCATAATTAATGAATTTTTAAATGAACTGATAAGTAAAGAAATTTATTTCAAATGGAATAAATTAGGAATCAATTGGGAAAATTGATTTAAGTGATTGAGATTGGTAATTTCTCTCTGAATGACCAAGTACGTTTTCAAAGTAAATTTTTAAATATAAATTAAAACTTTAGTTTAAGAAGTACGTTTTGAAAAATTTACTATTTCTAAATATTTAAATTCTAAAGTAAGCATTTCCTTTTAAATCTATTATAGCAATAACTATTTTAATCTATTATAGCAATAATTATTTTAATCTATTATAGCAATAATTATTTAAAGAGCGACTTAGTATTATATTTTATTTAGTAACATTATTTTCAAATATTCATATAGTATGTATTTTTAACAAATCATTGAAGTAGTTTTAACTTAAATGTTGTAAAGTATATTTCTAAGTAAAGTGTTTTAAATTATTTTAAAAATTTAGTTTTGTGCTTGGTGATTTCAGAGGAGATAGTAAATATTTGGGAAAGTTTATTCTGAAAAGAAAGATGGTTTTGAAACTGTTTTCAAGGGATTGAAAATAGAAAAATATCTTGTGAAGATATTTTTGGGATTAATAATAATTTGGAAAATTATTGGTTGATGGTTGTTTGTGAATATTAATTGATAGTTAAATAATCGACTATCAATATTGGCCAAATGCGTTGATCATTTCGAAGAGACCGGGATTGAGATTTATTCTCGAAAACCACTTCGATCCGGTTTGTACGTTTTGTGAAACGTGTTCGGAGTCGAAGTTGGAGCAGTGAAGTGCAAGGGCTAGTCGCTACTAATCCTGAGGATATTTCCAAAATGGATGTAGTAGGAATAGTGCATTCGGTTCCATTCGAACCCGGGACGGACTTGTACGGATGAATACTTGCGAAACATCGTCAGATGGACGATGGGCATTCTAAGGGATATATTCTATAAAGGTAACGCTTACCCTCAAGCCTCATCAAATGGGAATGGCTGAAAATCAGGGGATATGCAACAAGGCTTCGTGGGTAGCCCCCACTGAAGGGTGAGGTCATTCCTTTCTAGATTTCCCTTTTATTTCGGCTTTAGTGGGCAGTTGCTGATCCCAACCGTGGGGTGATCTTGCTCGGGACTGTCCAGTAAGGGATGGTTCCGGTCTAGTGTTGCAGGGGAGTTAGGGTGGCTCCTCGGTACGCTGATCTAGACCAGGTACTGTGATAGGTGGTACCCCAGTGCCTAGCCATTAATTGGAATCCATTTTCCATACGCGCCCGTACGGTTTTGATTGTGCCCAACTATTGCTGAAACGTGAGATGCAAGCATTTCAGCTAGATTCTATTTTACTTTCTATAGACACTATTATAATATCAAAGGACTTTAATAAAAATGTTTTAGCTATCGTAAGGTAAAAACCCGACATGTTTATTTGTGGCGTGGTCTTACGAGATGCTTTTGTTTTCAAAGGATTTTTGAAACTTTAATAATCAATTGGGTGTGATTTTCTCACGCTGGTATTCCAGACTGACTCGGGTGTTATTTAACTGTAATGCTCGGGTCAGACCGAGTATTATAGGATACAGGATTTGATGTTGTGGAGTTCAAGAGACGAGCTGGATGACGATACGTACTTACGTACTTATTTATATATATTCCGCTGTGTGGTTGTTGTGTATTCATTTGTATGATATTGATGTTGAGCTGTGATTGATGTACTCTGATGATGTAATTTTTAAACAGAGATATTTGATTTTGAGTAAAGATCATTTATTATCTTTTTTTTTTTCCGCTGCGATGGTTAGATTTTGTTGTTGTTCTCTATTTTCTTCTTCTACCTCTTCTTATTTAACCCATAATAGTTCGTATTTTTGTGCAACTTGAGTTGATTATTGTAGAATAGTGTGACTCAAGGGGTGCGGATTTGCGGGCTGTTACACCCTATACGGTCGGACATGTGTGGGTCCAGTCTTATTGGGTTGGCTCTGGCAGATCTTGCTTTTCTAGGTAGCTCTTTTGCTGGTCATGGTGGGGCGGTCTTTGGTAGGAGGTGGTGTCGGAGGCTTTACTGTCGTATCATGTTAGGCAAATCTTAAAATGACCATATCTTTCAAACTGTTATTCGGATTGAGACGCGGTTCAGACCGGTGCTCACATCTTGACCTTTTGAACATTTTCAAGCTGCTCAGAATCTATTTTAGGACTTTGAAAATTTTTCCTCTGACTTTTCATATTCACTATTTAGTGGTTGAGAATACCCATAATAGCAGGTAAACATTAGATTTTTGGAAAAATAAAATATATGTATTTTATTTAAATAAGATTCTAGTAGAAACTAAAATTAGCAGAATCGAAAATTTTGGTAAATTGGATTTTATAAAAGGTAATTTGTTTTGAAAAAAATAGTAGAGTGAATATAACTCGTTGATTTTTTTAAAATGAAATATTTTAAGTTGTAAATTCATTTTAGGGGTGGACAATAGGAAGTGGTACAAGTTAAAAATGGAGTAATTATTATGGAAAAGAACATTCAAAACCCAAAAAATAAAGTGGTAGGTAAATGCAATGGCACAAGTTAAAAATGGGAAATTATTATGGGAAAGAACATTTCAAACCCAAAAAACAAAGTGGTAGGCAAATGCACTACTATAGGTACATAGGGATTCCTCGAAGTAGTCAGAATGAATATGAAGAAGATGGAGGAAGAAAAGAACGACGTTAGTTAAAATTAATTGTTATTATTAGTAGTTATGATTTGATCCAGCTTGAAAAGAATCCAGATTCAACCTGGCCTAAATAGGCAGGAGCGATCGACCCTTTAGGGAAGACTGGTCGACTAGTAGCGGTCGACCACCCCAATTTATAGCAGTTGACTGGTTGTAGGTTCTAGGGCATGATCCAAACCTCGAACATGAGATATACTCGTGTTTGGATTCGAGTTGCCTTCATTTTCACAAAGCCTCCTCCTTCTTTCCTGAGAAACATTTATACAATATGTAATTAAATACTCAGAAACATTTATAAAACTTACTTGAGAAAAATTTGAATGTAATGAGAATATATAATTAAATAATATATAATATAAATAATAAGATGTCCAAAACTAAAATATACATGGTTTTAAATTATTTGTTGTATCTGATTCTTAATCTATCTTTCTTTTCTGTTGTTTCTATTCTCCTATCTCGTTCCTTTTCGGGGATGAAAAGTTTTGAGTAAAGGAGAGTATAATGACCTAGAAGTTTTAACTGTTTTAATAATGTAATTAACTGAATTTATCTTGAAAATAACACAATTAAATTTTACAATGAAAATTTGATATTTGGTATGCGTCTATTTAAACAACGCAAATGGTAAATTTTTATTAGAAAATATGAAAGTCAAATATGAAAGTCGGTTCTGTTGTGTAAGTTTCAATTTCAATTTAAAATCAGTTAATATGATGAAAGTATAACATTTTCGAAATCTAAATATTTTTATATAATAAACTGTAAATCATTTTCTGAGTGAGACATCGTAATTCATCTTACTAAATTTGGACTGCACTAGCTCTGTTTATCATATTTTCGACGTTTTAACGGCATTTTCGGAAGCGAATATCAACTTTTGATAGGCTAGTCGTATCACTGATATCTGTATACTATTCTGTTCATCTCGTCATAATGATCTCCGTAGTATATTCATTTCTGTGATTTGGAGTCCGGTACGCGGTGAAATCCATGAAACGGTCAATCGTATCGGTACTCTTTTTTTACCTGTAGGTTCCTATGACCTTTCAATTGTCCACCCGTGATAACCAATAGTCATTAGCATTTATTTTCCCTATATTCAGCTTTTTACATTTTTCATTTTGAATGGTTCCAATATTTATTTGCTGGTTCATCTTCATATTTCTAGTTCGTCCTCTCTTCCCTTGTTCATTCGGTTCTAAGGAAAATATTATATATATATATATATAAAGTTTTTGTACTTGCTGTTCCTTTTTACATTTGCATTTGGATCCACTTCCATAGATCATGCCTTCCATAGATCTTCCAGTACAACTCCGCAGCCTCCCCTTCTCCTTCCACCCACCACATAGTGCACCGCCCGACCCATTCCTCCAGCCACACAGTCGCCACTCTTCCCATCCCATCTGCCTTTCTTTCTCCTTCTCTCCATTTTTTTGGCCTGCCGCTAAAACGTCTGACCCCATATTTACTCCGCCTTGCTTCCTCCGAGCATCGCACGTAGTCCAGCCATCCCATAGCACTGCACATCGCTCCATCTCCTCCCTTGAGCCAACCACTTCCCCACCATTTTCTCATCTCCCCAGACCGAACGCCTAAACTAGTCACCATTCACCTCAGGTCCCCTCCCACTCCATGCAAACAAGTCTATGACAACTTCACCTTGTAGCCGATCAACTTCTCCCTGTACTGCCCGCCCCAATCCAAGCACACAACACACCCGCTCTGACCATTAGCGAACCCAAGGAAGCCTCGATGTGACAGGTAGTAGGCAGTAGTAGTCATCCTATATAGGTTACCCATATATGTTAAATATGTATGTATATTTTGTTATATACATATATTTGGGAAATATATATGTGTGTGTATTTTGTTTATGTTGGTGCTAATATTTTGAACTGTATGTATATATAACATGTTTATTTATTTTAAATTTATGATTTTGAAACAGACTTTGTAATGATTTTAAATCATATATTGATTTAAAATGAATATATATAGAATGTGAAAAGAATGTGAAGATTTTATTTTTAATATGTGACTATAAATGGAATATTGACTATAGAAAAAAATGATATAATATATATCTTGTTTTAGTTTTATCAAGCTAGTTTTGATTTTAATTCATCAATTCGGGTCCATCGTGCTTTGCTTTTGGTTTCGCCGCTGTCCAAAATTGATCGCAGCAGTTAGTTGCTTTGATTTGTCGCTTATCCGTGTGCTTATCATGTTTTCTTTAGCCTCGAAAAGTGAGCAATCATTTATGATTAACATTCTTATATTTAGTAAATTTAATTCACATGAAACGACGATTGGAATGTGTTGTTAAAAATTTAATTTGTTAGTAATTAACTTGTTGAATATGATATGTTATTATTTAAATTGTTCACCTGATCGATATATGACACCATAACATTGTTGTATATAGAAATGATATTTAAATTTGTTAATTTTAATATATTCTCATCATTGATATGTTATGTTGTTTTATATTATTATTCTGTCGATCCCACTCTGCATGTTCTCTGAAATTCCCTATGGGTTGAAATGATACATACCCGAACGATTTTATAGATTAGGTGAAAATTGTAATGGGTTGAAATGATAAACCCAAGTGATTTTATTTGAAATTCTGGAATTGCGGGTTGAAATGATATATACCCGTAAATATTAAATTATTGAGGACTGAAATGATAAATATCTCTATCACTTGACCATAGGATAGAGAATTATATACGAACACCGTTGGTTTATTTTGTAAAAATGATTTCCAAAGTTTCGGAAGGAAATATATGGCTTTTATTAGATATTGATTTTTAAATATAATATAAAGATTTTATTTTAATATATATGTAAAATTTAGATTTTTTAAAATTATATGTTTTGGAAATTTCAAATTTATAAGTTAAGTTTTAAAATGTAAATAAGAAAATTACTTGTAACTTTATTATCTTTTAAAGTATATAAAATAAGATTTAAAATAGCTTTTACAATAATAAGATTTAATTTAATAATAATTAATATAATAAAATTTAATAAAAATTTAATTTAACTAATATATATAATATGTTTTAAATATTTATTTACAATTTATATTAATATTTTAAAATAGTTATTTTAATAACTGTAATAAGTTAGGGTTGGGAGGATAAATAAAAATTGGTTTGTAAATTAATTTGTTACGAATAGAATTTAAATAAGAATTGATTGGACCTATTGATTTGAGATTTTAAAGGATATGGATTTATAGCTTGAATTTGATTAAAGGTGATTAAATGAATATTTCAATTCTAAATAAAATTGAAATTTAATACTGATTTGAATTTGTATTTTGAGATTTATTTAAATGTTATTAAAAATGATTAAGCAAATATTTTCAAATTTTAAATAAAATTTAAAGTTGATTTTGAAATATGAGTGAAATTTATCAAACTGAGTCATTGTAAATTGTTTGAATATTTAAACCTAGAAACCTATTGAACTGTAAGTGCTTTAAATTTTAGTTTAAACCTGGATTTGAAATCGATAAATTAAAAATGGTTTAATGGAAATTTGAATTAAATCTTTAACCCTTTTAATTGAAATTGCTGAATTGAGATTGGTTTAAATTGAATTCTGGAACCAAAGTTGATTTGAATTGATCTGTTAAATTAGAAGGAACAATTATAATTCAAAATTTATCTTAATATATAAATTATTTTAATATATAAACTGTTTTAATATATAAACTGTTTTAATCTATAACAT
This sequence comes from Allium cepa, assembly GCA_030765085.1. NCBI lineage: Eukaryota > Viridiplantae > Streptophyta > Magnoliopsida > Asparagales > Amaryllidaceae > Allium > Allium cepa. The sequence goes on from CM060941.1 coordinate 1,054,452,000, forward strand.
ATTTCTAATATGTAAACTATTTTATTCTATAACCTTTTTTTTAAATGTAAACTATTTTTAATTTATAACCATTTCAATATATATATATATATATATAATATTTTCAATATTTAAACTATTTAAGTTGGAACTATTATGACTTAAATTTAATGGATTTAAATGCGAATATTTTGATATGATGGTTTAAACTATTTTTTGGTTATGATGCCGAAAGTGATATGATTTCGAAAATGAATATGTTTTTGAAAGTGGTATGATTTTGAAATGAATATGATATTTTAATACGAAGTATAACTGTTTATAAATAACCACGGTATGAAATAAACATTTGGTTGTTAAAGAGACCGGGATCGGATATTGTCATACTCTCTACTAATACCGAAAACCACTTTAACAACTATATATATGGTGGAGATCCCAGAACGAAGTAGGATGGTTTGGCGATGATTCTGCATGAGTTATTAACGCAGCCCTAACTCCCCGCGAGTCAGGTTGATGTGACTAAAACATGAGCCATGCCAGGCCAAGTGAGGTCGCAAAGGTGCATCGAGCATGCTTCTTCGATAACATTCTATTACTTTGTGATTTGATTGGGTGCACCATTGATTAGGGGAGTGTGCCTCAAGGTGGGCGGTAGTAGATGCTATGTGTTACCACCAGTTCAGATCTGCAAAACGGTAGTATCCTACCTTGGCATTGCCTTGCATGCCTTATCACATGCCTTATCGCGCCTTCTACGAGTTTGGTTTGTGTCGTACTTATGAAGTGCTCTTTAATAGCCCACCGTTTTGGTGGAGTTTACAGTACTGTATAAACTATGGCATTTATATACAATGTGTTAAGGGGGATATGGGTAACGCTTTAATGCTATTTTAATAGTTTACTTTACTATAAACATTATCTATGTAGCGTATTGTACTATGTATGTAGATAGTTTAACGGATTCTTAAAGGATGGGAATCCCAAACATCCTTTAAGTTATTGTATTACATTTGGACATTCACTTAAGTTGATTTACTTGTATAAGGATGTGAACTACCATTTATCTATTCAGCTGCTTACTGTTTATTACTCTATGTCTGTGATTCTGTGATTTATTTATTTATTGTATATGCTAAATTTTGCCAAATATAAATTAACAATCTATTGTTTAAGAAATTCAAGTATGACATGTCTGGATGGTTGTCGATTTGAACTATTCGAAATAGCAAGTCACTACAGTTGGTATCTGAGCTCTAATTTAGGCAAAACTTAGCGTATGTAGTAAAAATCATTAGAGATATGGAAGTGATACCCTTAGAATGAGTAAAAACTAATCACAAAATCATACTCGTTCGAGCTTGAAATTCTTAGTTAGGATCCTCCTAGATTAGGATTTCTCTATAATTTCAAAACTCTCCCTTTGTTTTGAGATCCATTCTTGTCTTGTCTTGTTCGAGTTCTTTTGATACTAGAGCATCCCATAGCTCCAATCTCAACCGTTGACCTCCCCCTTATGTGTGACTGGTCTTATCCGCAGTCCCTCCAACTTTAGTATGACTTGTAAAGGGGGTGAAACTTCTTTATGACAGGCGTCGATTCACCGGAGATTTCTACGTCCTCTGTTTTGATGCTGTTATCTCCGTAAATCTGAACCGTTTCTCTAGTAGATGACTAGGGTACTTCTCTTATGATCGAATGTCGATTGCCTAAGGATTATGCAGGCAGTTCTATTTGTTCGCTCGATTCTCACCCTAGTGATCTTGACTCCACCCGTTAGTCAGCGATTATCCTTATGTTTTAGTGAAGTCACTTCTCCTCTTCCTCCCAAGTGGGAAATCGAATTCCGCATCGACCTTATTCCTTAAACTTGACCTATTGTCCTTCCTTCCGGAGAATGGTATCTATAAGTGGTTAGTCATGCCCTTTGGTCACCAATGCCCTTCCTTCTTCGTCGATTTCATGAATCGCGTTTGTCGCGATGTACTTAACATATTTTTCCCCATTTTCAATGACATTCTTGTATTTTCTAAGTCTTGGTTGACCCGGTTAAGCTCGCCGCGATTAATATAAGTCTATCCATCTTTTCTCTTTGTAATTTGATTATCTTATCTTCCTTTCGAGCCTATCATCCTAGTTAGAATTCTCTTTGATTAAGGTTCCCTTAAATTTGAATGTCTATCCTTGTTCTAAAATCCATTCTTGAATCATCTTGTGAGGAAGCGTATTTGTAATTAATATAAAAATGTATTATATTGTGTTGTTTGAGTTGTTAAGGTTGAATTTTGGGTTTCGATCGATTTGTTTAGCCAACGCTATCGATAGGAATTCCAAAACACTTTAACAGAGCAAACTGACACAATATTATTTTAGAAATTGGTAATGAAATAATCTTATGTATGATTATATTATATTATATATATAAGAGTATAATTTTCAGGAATTATAAAGTTAAATGAATTTAAAATTCAGGATTTTAGAAATAAATTTTTGGTTCTTTCAAGTTTGGTTTTCAAAGTTTCGAAAAATATATATAATTTGAAATTATTTTCAAGTCGAAATTGTTTCCAAAGAATTTTAAAAGAAGTCAGTAATCTCCTTTTCGACACTAGAAAATAATTTCGTTAATGACTGTAGCACCATCGACATTTATTTTTGAGTCTCAAAGTGGAGAGGTCACTTAGTAGCTTTGCTACACTTTTGTTTTAGAGAATGGATTTGATTTGAATTTATTAAGTATGATTTGATGTAAAATATATGTGTGTGTGTGTGTGTCTGTATGTATGTATTTTAAAATTGGTTAAAGTGAAACAAAAATTTAATTTTAAATTCTATGTTAGGTAATGGTTTTCAATTATTGAAATATAGAAAAATTATTGAATAATTAAAGTGTTTAAAATGAGAAATGAAACTGAAACAACCTAAAACAGTTGAACTAGGATAAAAAATTACTTGTATAACACTCAGTTACGTTCAAAAACATATATAACATACCTGAATTATTCAAAATGTTAGAATATAATATGGATATGTAGTTGATGGTTATACAAGAGAAATTTAAATAATAAAAATGTTCAAACTAAATTTTGCTTAAAAGAAATGTTAAAGTGAAAGAAAAATTTGAATAGTGCACAATGACATTCGGAAAGATTAATAAAACTTATCTGAGAAAAGTTTGAATGTAATGAGAATATGTAATTAAATAATATGCAATACGAATAATAAGATGTCCAAAAATGAAATATATATATATATATAGTTTTGAATTATTTGATGTATCTGATTCTATGTATTTCAAATCTATCTTTCTTTTCTGTTATTTCTATTTTCCTACCTCATTCCTTTTCGGGGACAAAAAGTTTTGAGTATGGAAGAGTGTAACAACCTGGAAGTTTTAACTATTTTAATAATGTAATTAACTGAATTTTTTTTGAAAATAAAACAATTAAATTTAACAATGAAAATTTGATATTTGGTATGCGTCTAATTAAACATAGCAGATGGTAAATTTTTATTAGAAAATATGACCGTCGGTTCTGTTGTGTAATTTTCAACCAAAATTCAAAAATAGTTAATATGATGAAAATAAAACATTGTTAAAATCTGAATATTTTATATAATAAAATGTAAATCATTTTCTGAGTGAGATGATGCAATTCGTTTCACTAAATTTAGACTGCTCTAGCTCCGTTTATCTTTTATTTGGCGTTTTAGCAGCATTTTCGGCAGCGAATATCAACTTTTGATAGGATAGTCGTATCATTGATATTTGTGTACCGTTCTATTCGTCTCATCGTAATGATCTTCGTAATATATCCATTTTGGTAATTCAAAGTCCGGTACATAGCAAAACCCATGAAACGCTCAGCCGTATCGGTACCATTTTTAATCTTTGGGTTCCTATTACCTTTCAATTGTCCACCCGTGATAACCAATAGTCATTAGCATTTATTTTCCATGAATTTAGCTTTTGAGTTTTATCATTCCCAGTGGTTCCAATATTTATTTGCTGGTTCATCTTCATTGTTCTGGTTCATCCATTTTATTTTGCTCTTCCCTTGTTCATTCGATTCTGAGAAAAAAATTAAAAAAAAATTATATATATATATAAAGTTTTCGTACCTCTTGTTCCTTCTTACATATGCATTTGGATCCACTTCCATAGATCACACCTTCAGTAGATGTTCCACTACAACTCTGCAGCCTTCCCTTCTCCTTTCGTCCACCGCCTAGTGCTCCGCCCGACCCATTCCTTTAGCTACATAGTCGCCACTCTTCCCATCCCATCCACCTTTCTTTCTCCTTCTCTCCATTTTATCGGCCTACCGCCAAGACGTATGACCCCATATTTATTTTGCCTTACTTCCTTCGAGCACTACCCATAGTCCATCCATCTCCTAGCACCGCAAACCGCTCCGACTCCTCCCTTGAGCCTGCCACGTCCCCTCCATTTTCTCATCTCCCTAGACCGAACGCCATAACCAATCACCATATACCCCGGGTCCGCTCCCACTCTATGCAAACAAACCCACGCCAACTTCATCTTGTAGCTGATCCACTTCTCTCTGTATTGCTCGCCCCGATCTAGGCACACAGCACAGCCGCTCCGACCATCAGTTAACCCAAGGTAGCCTTGACGTGACTGGTAGCAGGTAGTAGTTGTCATTCCATATAGTTACTTATATACATGTTAGATATGTATATATATTTTGTTATATTCGTATATTTGGGAATATATATAAAATATATGTTTTGTTTATGTTAATGCTAATATTTGAACTGTATGTATATATAACATGTTTATTTATTTTAAATTTATGATTTTGAAATAGAGTTTGTAATGATTTTAAAACATATATTAATTTTAAATATATATATATAGAATATGAAGATTCTATTTTTAATATGTGACTTTAAATTGAATATTGATTTTAGAAAAAATAATATAATATATATCTTGTTTCAGTTATATCAAGCTAGTTTTGATTTCAATTCATCAATTCGGGTCTGTTGTGCTTTGCTTTTGGTTTCGCTGCTGTCCACAATTGATCGCAGTAGTTAGTTGCTTTGATTTGTCACTTACCCGTATGTTTGTCCTGTTTTCTCTAGCCTCAAAAGGTGAGCAATCACTCATGATTAACATTCTTATATTTAGTAAATTTAATTCACATGAAACGACGATTGAAATGTGTTGTTAAAAATTTAATTTGTTAGTAATTAAATTGTTGAATATGATATGTTATTATTTAAATTGTTCACCTGATTGATATATGGCACCATCACATTGTTGTATATAGAAATGATATTTAAATTTATTAATTTTGATATATGCTCATCATTGATATGTTATGCTGTTTTATATTATTTTTCTATTGATCTCACTTTGCAAGTTCCTTGAAATTCCTTATGGGTTGAAATGATACATACCCGAACGATCTTATAGATTATGTGAAAATCGTGATGGGTTGAAGACAAACCCAAACGATATTATTCAAAATTTTAGGATTGCGGGTTGAAAGATATATACCCGTAAATATTAAATTATTACGAATTGAAATGATAAATATCTATATCATTTGACCATAGGATAGAAAATTATATACGGACATTGTTAATCTATTTTGAAAAAATGATTTCCAAAGTTTTGAAAGGAAATATGTGGGTTTTATTAGATATTGATTTTTAAATATAATATAAAGATTTTATTTTAAAATATAGGTAAAATAGAGATTTTTTAAATTTATATGTTTTTGAAATTTTAAATTTATAATTTAAATTTTAAAATCTAAATAAAAAAATTACTTGTAATTTTTCTAAACTATATAAAATAAGATTTAAATTAGATTTTACAATAATAATATTTAATTTAATAATAATTAACATAATAAAATTTAATAAGAATTTAATTTAACTAATATATATAATATGTTTTAAATATTTATTTATAATTTATATTAATATTTTAAAATAGAGTTTTGTGATAACTTTAAAAAGTTAGGGTTGGAAGGATAAATAAAAATTGATTTGTAAATTAATTTGTTAAGAATAGAATTTAAATGAGAATTGATTTGGACTTATTGATTTGAGATTTTAAAGGATATGGATTTATAACTTGATTTTGATTAAAGGTGATTAAATGAATATTTCAATTCTAAATAAAATTGAAATTTAATATTTAATACTAATTTAATTTTGTATTTTGAGATTTATTTAAATGTTATTAAAAATGATTAAGCAAATATTTCTAAAATTTAAATAAAATTTGAAGTTGATTTTGAAATATAAATTAAATTTATCAAACTGAATTATTGTAAATTGTTTGAATATTTAAACCTAGAAACCTATCGAGTTGTAAGTGATTTAAATTTGTAGTTCAAACCTGGATTTGAAATTGATAAATTAAAAATGGTTTAATAGGAATTTTAATTGAACCCTTAACCCTTTTACTTGAAATTGTTGAGTTGAGGTTGATTTAAATAAAATTCTGGAACCAAAGCTGATTCGAATTGATTTGTGAAATTAGAAGGAACAATTCTGACTTGAAATTTATCTTAATATATAAATTATTTTAATATATAAACTATTTTAATATATAAACATTTTTATTCTATAACCTATTTTAAACATAAACTATTTTTAATATCTAACTATTTTAATCTATAACCTTTTTCTAATATGAACAATTTTTAATTTATAACTATTTCAATATATAAAAATATTTTCAGTATTTAAACTATTTAAGTTGGAGCTATTATGACTTAGATTTAATGGATTTAAACACGAATATTTTGATATGATGGTTTGAACTATTTTGTGGTTATGATTCTGAAAGTGATATGATTTCAAAAATGAATATGATTTTGAAAGTGGTATGAATTTGAAATGAATATGATATTCTAATATGAAGTATAACTGTTTTATAAATGACCATGGTGTGAAATAAACGTTTGGTTGTTAAAAAGACTGGGATCGTATATTGTCATACTCTCTGCCAATACTGGTAACCACTTTAACAACTATATACGTGGTGGAGATTCCAGAACGAAGTAGGATGGTTTGGCGACGATTATGTATGAGGTATTAACGCAGCCCTGACTCCCGCGAGTCAACTTTATGTGACTAAATAGGAGCCACGCCAGGCCAAGTGAGGTCGCACCTTCGATCGAGCATGCTTCTTTTATACTATTCTATTACTTTGTGTTTTCATTGGGGGCACCTTTGATCGTGGGAGTGTGTCTCGAGATGGGCAGTGGTAGCTACTATACATTACCACCAGTTAGGATCCGCAAAACGGTAGTATCCAACCTTGGACATTGCCTCGCGTGCCTTGTCACATGCCTTATCGCACCTTTTACGAGTTTGGTTTGTGTTATACGTATGGAGTGCTCCCTGATAGCCATCGGTTTGGTGGAGTTTACAGTACTGTATAGACTATGACATTTATATACAATGTGTTAAGGGGGATATGGGTAATGCTTAACACTATTTTAATAGTTTACTTTACTATAGACATTATCTATGTAGCATATTGTACTATGTATGTAGATAGTTTAATGGATCCTTAAAGGATGGAAATTCCAAACATCCTTTAAGTTTTTTATATTTCATTTGGACATTTCACTTGAGTTGATTTACTTGACTAATAATATTAATCCTGACTTGAGTGTTTTGTGTTTTGCTTTATGCTCGGGTCAGACCGAGTATCATAGCAGAAGATTCACCTTTGGAGCTTGGAGATTTGCTTAGAGTTATCTATTCAGCCTTTAGTTATTTCAGCTGTTGCCAATTATTTTTGTTCATACTTGTCATCTGTTTATGTATTCGAGACAACTTGTATTTGATATTTCTGTTCTATCTATTTTAAACTCCGATGTTCTATAGTAGCTTCATGAACTACTATTTATCTATTCAGCTGCTTTTGTTTATTACTCTTTGTCTGTGATTCCGTGATTGGTTTATTTACCGTATATGCTAAGTCTTGCAAAATATATATTGACAATCTATTATTTTGGGTAATCCAAGTCCAACATGTGTAGATGCTTGTCGATTTGAATGGTTCGAAATAGCATGTCGTTATAGATTTTACACTTCTTCGCAGTAGGAGAGGACTTGGAGGAAATCGAGACCTCCGAGCCAGCCATTCTTCAACAGATCTACCACCAAGGGATAGGCATTTGGAGGATGGATAAGTTGCAGGATTAAGCCCGTTTGGTTACTTGTATTGTTCAGCATAATATTGTCTTCAAGACGAGGAGTTATGACCGGTTATACCCTCTCGTTTGAAAGGCCACCTATGCCATCATAGGTGGTATTCAGGTGAACTGGGCCAAAGCTATCAAGAACCGTTATGTTAACCAATGAGTAGGTACTTAAAGGAACTATCATCCATGTTATAATTTTTCACTACCATCTTTCAAAGCGTTGGAGTTAGCTTCCAGGTGGAGCTGATACAAAAGAGCGTATCTTTGCCATTGGGTAGGCCCTCTCTTAGAAGGATGAGGAAAGAGGAGGTGCTGTGGATTTTAGAGCATAGTAGCAGGTGGTCGGATAAGCGCATATTGATTGTGCTTCTTGGCCAGATCAATATGGACCGCACATTTATTGGAAAACTATAAAATAAGGAAATCTCATAAAAGACCCTTAACTAATGCAAAGTAAAGAAAATAATAAAAGACAGGAAGTTATAAAATAAGTTAGGAAATTTATTTAATTAACTACTAACAGAAATTAAAGTTTAAGTCCCAAAATACAACAAAATTTTGGGAGATAAATTTGGCGAGCGAAGGACAGGAAAAAGTTGTTGCAAAACTACGGTTCATTATCCCTATGCTTTAAAAGCCAAAATTTATTAATGAATTTTTGTGCTAGTTGTTATCCTAAAATAGAAGAAAACATTTTTGAAATCAAATAAAAATTACCGTGTAATCCATTATGGATGTTAAACCGTTGATAAATCCCGACTGCGTAAAATGTGGCATAATTTGTTTTGAAAAAAATAAAATTTTCAATTTTTTTCTTCAAATATCTCAAATTTAATTTGAAAAGATTTTGAATGGAAAAAGAGGGAAATTTTGGAGTTTTGAAATGCCACATGCTTAGCATATGGAAAAAGTCGATGGGTTAACAAATATGAATTTTATTGTATGGTAGAAGTGATAGTAAAATAAAATATGGTTAGTGAAGAGAAAATGTTGTTTTAGCTTGTTTGCACCAAAATTGGTCACAAACACCCAATTGTTGATGAAAGCACCCGCTTATAATTCCATATTACAGATAGCAGAAATGTAGAGAAAATAAATATGAAGAACACTCAAAATTTAAAAGGGAACACACATGAAGACAAAGGTTTAGAGTGGTTCAGCGTGTTGCCTACGTCCACCATGAAATGGTAGATCTTTATTAACTTTTTCTTGCTGGTTACAATGAATTACAACAGTGAATTTCGAGTACAATAGTGATTTTCGAGCACAACAATGGTTTCGGCATAGAAGACTAATGAGTATCAAGATTATCAAGAGTTGAAGAATTCAAAGTTAAGTATTTTTTATTATTAGGAATTTTGTTAAAACTCATAGAAAAGCACTGGCATCTAAATATTTAAATTTATTCGTGGAATGGAATCCACTTCGAGCCTGTTAAAGGGATGGAATCCTAAGTAGGATGGAACCTACGAAAAATCTAGTGGAACATTGTTTTGTATCCGCTAACTTTTTATTCAAAATGATTTTTCAAAATGATTTTTCAAAATTAGATCATGTTTTCAAAATGTTTTCAAAACTTTCCTTTTAAAAGATTCTAAACCCTCTATCCTGATTTTAAATAATTTTAGGCCCAAAATAATCTTTAATTTCAAAGTCAAATTACTCCTGATTTTAAACTATCTTTTAATATAATTGTAATGACCCACCCATCTACTCCCAGAAAGACGTATCATCATTTAAGAAAGAAAGGGATAGAAATAGAAAAGAATAGAAAGAAAGAATGACAACATCAGAATCTCACAGCGGAACGGAACAAAATATAATATATCACATAACTATTACATAGTTTTACATATATCAGAGTTATACAATATAATACACAAGACAGTCATATACACATCTGTCACTACATACATCAGAGATACTACATACTCTAAATAACACAGCGGAACTAGATAGATATCTACATATGTCTGGACTCCTATTCCAAGCTCCTCTAGAAATCAAAGTCCAAAACCTATCACTTGGCTACTCATAAAAATTTGAGTACCCAAGAGTTTAGAAAACAAAATATAAACTCCGGGTCAGACATGGGTCTGGTATGAGTAAACGGTTTAAAGTTGTTTAACTTGAAAAACATTTGAAAATAAAGGTATCACGTAAGACTCCCCATAAATAAACACGGGTAAGTTTTTACCTTACGCTAACCAAAACATTTTATAGGAAATCCAGTTATATTATAATAGTGTCTAGGGTTTTCAAGTAAATAGAAAATAGCCGAAATTGTTACATCTATTAAATTCCAACTACTACACACAAAAGTGGGTAATACAAATCAAAACCGTAGGGTCTTGTAGGGAAATTGGGTTTCCATCAATGGCAGGGCTACTGGGGTACCGCCCGTCACAGTACGTGGCCTAGATAACCGTACCGAGGAGTCACCCTAACTCCCCTGCAACACAAGGCCGGAACCATTCCTTACTGAACAGTCCCGAACAAGATAAACCAGGCAGTTTTTGCAATCAACCGCCCACACAGCCGAAAAATAAAGGGACATCTAGACAGGGGTATATCTCGTCCTGCTTGGGCATGACCCACCTAACCTTGCTGTACCTTCCCTGTTTTATCCATTCCCGGTTGATGAGGCTTGAGGCTGCGTTTACCTTTATAGGACATATCTCTTAGAATGCTCATCGTCCGCCTGACGATGTGCTGAAAGCATTCAATCCATACAAGTTCGTTCCGGGTTCGAACGAAACCGAAGGCATTATCTCGTTACACTCATTTTGGAATCACCCTCAGAGTCAACGACGATAACCCTTGCATTCTGAAAACACCATCTCGATCTCCACTTGAGAATTCACGACCTATCGTTTAATTTGAATCGATGTGGTTTTTGGATAATCATAAATGACACCCGATCCCGGTCTCATCGAAATCCAAACGCCATTTTAAAAGCTAAGTTGTCTAATTAACTTAAATAGTTTAATTCAATAATTGAATTCACATAGCATTTATCACAGATAAATCATACACAATCATCATAGATATATCAAAAGCATAACATAGAACATCACAAAATATCATCAAATAAATATCACAAATCAGATATCCTACATACAGAACATTCATAAGCAATCACCTTTGATTCTTATTGTAATTAATTAATTTAAAAATCAATTACTTGAGAGTTAATCACTTAACCCTGTTTAATTAATCATTAATTATAAATTAATTACATATTCCATTTTCAATTTAATTAATAAATAAATCATTTCTTATTTATTATTTATGTCTTAATTACTTAATTACTTTATTCACACTATTTAATTAGTTACTTCTTAATCAAGTTATTTAGCTTTAATTAACCATTCTTTAATCATTAATTAATAACCTTAATTATTAATTAATAAAACTTAATTGCCTATTTATTAACTGCTATTACTTGATTAATCATTTATTAATTCTTAATTAAATTACTTAATTGATTAACAATTAATTCTTAATTAGATTCCTTGATTAAATAATTATTAATCCTTCATTAATTTTCTTAAGTAGTTAATTACATTAAATTAAACACTTAATCATTAATTAATTTAAACACCAATTGCAATTAAAATGTAATTATTCTTAGTTTCTTTACAAAAATAATTAATTAATATAAATTATTTAACTTAATTAATCATTTAAAAGTCTTCTTTAACTTTAAAAAAAATTAATATATTACTAATTACAAACTTAATTGATAATTAACTTTATACTTAACTAAAGTTATTAGTAAATTAAAATAATTACTTAAGAGTTAAACCACTGTTAAATCTTAACTAGGATAGCTAAACTTGTATTAAGTTTAACTTAAATTTTAAACATTTATTTGGTTTACTGTGATAAACTGTTGAAACATTTATTCACTAAACATCCCATTATACTTCAGTTAGAAAGAAACCCGAGACCTCCCTTACAAAAACTCGTATATCTCTTCGAGTTAAACACCTAAATCACCCGAGTCCTTCCTACTCCTTCTTCTTCTCCCCTTTCTTTTTATTTCCTGTAGTTTAAGTTTAACTTAAATATAAATTAAAACATCAGTAAACATGTTTACGCACTCGACTCGAACTCGAATACAAACCCGAAGCGATCCCCCAAATTTCTCGAGAATGACTCTGCCCCATGACTTCACCTCACTGACACGCATCGCCGTCGCCGTACACGTGCACGGCGGTGCCACTGGACTCCGCCACTGGAATCCGGTGAACACCAACGCCATCGGCAAGTCCCAAAATCCCTACAAACTCAAAATCCACACCCGCGTCGCCTCCAAAAGTTCGAAATCGAATTTTGCCTACACCTTGAAAAAAACTGTAAACACGACCATCCACTAAATCATCTCGCCACCACCGCATAAGCCACCGGAGGCGCTCGAACTTCGGCCATACTACGACAATCCACCAAGCAACCCTCCACCGGAATTTAGTGCAAATCGATCGCATAAAGATGATGAACACGACATTTAACAGACAGGACCAAAAACTCCAACTACAACCCTAATTTGATCTCGTATCCTAAATTTACGCAATAGAAAAATTATTGTACATTTTTCTTGAGATCATAATCGTTTACACTTGCTTCAATCCAAGTTTCATCATTTATTACTGATTCAATTTCGAGAAATTGGTAAAAATTCAATTTTTATTCAAATGCGAACTGCTCTTGAAATCCCACACTAAAAATCCTCGTTTAGTTTTGAAAATCATAAATTTCAGTATGCATTCAAGTTATAAACTTGAATTAGCTTTTTAAAATAATTGAATTTATCAGTTTCTTGCTTGATTTCCTGTAAACATAGCTTCTAGTAAAAATATTCCACTAAACATGTTTTAATCTATTTCAAAAATCTTTTTTGATGTTTTAACATCTTGTTGTGTTGAGAAAACAAGCCTAACAAGGATTTAAATGAGAATAATTTGAGTGTTTGAACTGGCTATGTAATCTGCATCAATTACAGAGAAGCAACAGAGCATCACACAAATATTCACAGATTTATATTCAAAGATCAAACTGATTCCATACCATATAATAAATGAATCATCTTTATTGATTTTAAATAAACTCAAAATTTTAAAACTTGATGTTTACTCACCTTAAACTCTTTTGAACAGAAAGCACACTTCTTGTTTTCTTTTGAAACCTGTAGTTGTGAACTGTCCTTGAAACTGTTTGTTTTTAGTTTGAATTTGATATTGAGTCTGCTTCCTTTTTCTTACTTTAATTTTTCTCAGGTTTTCTATGGTAGCTGAATGAACTAGAATGGCCAGATGTATTCATATATATAAAATAACAGATATACAAGTGAAGGTGGTAAATGGTACTATTGTTTTCTTAGCTTTGTTTTTACATGAACAGATTTTTGTAATATTTTGAATAGACAACATGTTAGGCTGAGATGAAAGAAAATTAAATGCTTGTTTCTTAATTAGTTTACATAATTATAATTATGTTAGGCAGTGTGAAGATAGATATCTGTAAAAGTACACCTTGCAGTTGACATATGGCTTGTATATGAAGGTATTGTATAAAGATGTTTGTTTTTTATTAACTTCTAGTTGAACTACATTATATAGTTGTCAGGTTTTTACTTTATACCTTGGCTTTGTGAGTGAAGATAGTTTATATATAAATATTGCCTGGTATTATGACATATATGTCTTTATCTCATTCTATACTTTGTGTTTGGTTTTTACATTACATTTTGTTCTATTTATTTTATACTTTGTTCTTATTCTATCCCATACTTAGTGTTTCATTTAATTCTTGTTTTTATTTACATTGGTATTTTATATCTTGACTATCAATATTCATATGGTTTTTTTTTGGTAAGGCCAGCCGGTTTTATAGTGGACCGTCCACTTTTTATTACGACTGTAATAAAAATTTGAAATACAGGAGTAAGGTAGAGGCACCTTAACTACTATAATAGAAAGAAGAAAATACAGCACAAGAGTATGACAGACATGCCACAGCTACTAAAAATAAATAACATGACTAGTTCTCCTCCGAAGAGGAAGAATCACCAACATCATCATCCACCTGGGAAGGAACCAGAGAGCCATTCCCAAGAAGACCAAAATAGGGGCGAAACAGAACAGCTAGAGAAGGATCATAGATCACAGCATCAGAAGTGTAAATAAAAGATCGATCCCAGGTAGTATCAGCAAGTAGTACAGAATTAATCTCAGCATACGAACCGTCCAAGTCAAGGACCAAGGAATCACCAGAAATTCTATAATAAAGGCATCGAAGGTCCAATAGATCATCAGAAACAAATCTAAAATAGGAATCATCCACGGGGTTGAATCTCATATCAGAACGACGATCAACCCAACAATGTTCAGACTTAGCCCAAACAACGAGAGGCGAAGAAAGATCCGGCACTGCCATAGGAGCCGCAAGCCCATCACAAGGGACAATGGAGGCCGAAGGGGATGCAGGCCGAGCAATAGAAGGAGGCTGGCCAAGATCAGATAAGGGAACTGCAGGAGGAGAAGCAACTAGAGAGACTTTGGGAACCCATTTCCTTAGCGGAGGCCGAGGCAGAGGGATCTTAGGTGCAGCAGCAGAAACAACAGATTGCGTGCAGGCGGAAACTAAATGGCCAAAGGAGTGACATGTGGAACAAATGTCAGGTACCCATCCATAACGAACACGGACATCCACCACGTGGCCAACAGCTAGCTGAACAGGAATAGAGGTAGGAAGAGGCTTAAGGGGAGAAATCTCAATCAGAGCCTTAGCGTATACAAGCTTTTCACGCGCAACTGTATTAGAGTCAAAACATTTCAATTTACCAACATTGCAAGCTAGCCAATTCAATCCAAGCAGCGGTTGAAGAGCAGAAGGAATTTGAGAGAAATAAACCCAAACAGAGATAGAAAAAACTCGTTCACGTGCACTTGCTACCGTTGGAGACCAGGGTGTAATAATAAAAGATTGGCCATCAAGGAAAGAAGGCTCAGCCTCAAGAACAAGACTACGTTCCTCAGAGGAGGAGAACAACAGGAAATACAAGGAGTCAACCAGCTTAACACGGAGGTCACCGCGAAGCCTCCAGGCCCTACGACAAACTGCAGCCACATCATGAAGGCGATGTTTAGGGTCCAAAAAGAAGCCACCCACATATTCTGATCAAAAGTCCATACCGGCTTGCATAACATTAGGGGGAGGGATCATCACTCCATTTTCCTCAATGATTTCAAACTCAACTGGTTCATAAACACCCGCATTATGGGGCAAGGATGTAAAAAGTGAAGACCAAGTTTTGGGTGCAGATGGACAAGGTGCAGTAGGACGACGTTCCTCAACTCCAACTGTGGCCACGGTAATGGGGCAGCGAGCATCAATATGGGAAGAGGTTGCAAGCAAGGTAACACCAGTACTTAAAACATTGAGGTTTGGGCAACATTGTCAGCAGCAATATAACGAACAGATGATGTGCATCGAGCACTACTGGAATTATCAACATCGGTAGCAACCATGGCATCGCCAAAACCAACACCAGAAACACAATTATCAGCTGCGACAACATTCAAAGACGCAGAACGACAAGACGCAGCACCTACCAGACTTATATCCAATTCAAGGCTTGTGCTTTGGCATTCGACAGATGCAGGGCACGGAGACATAATAGTAGGCAAAGGGGGAAACTCGATTTCAGAGAGCATAGGAGACATAGGAATCGAAGTCACGGTTGGAACGCCATTAAATATCCTTCCAGATCTAGTAGAAGAAGGCGTATAGGAAGCATCGATGGGAGGGAGGGGAAGAAGAGGGGGGCTAGGCATGGAAGAGCGAATCGAAAAACTACAGCAAGGAAGAAGAAGCTAACTAGATCTGGACAGTAGAAACGCAAAGATGAACGAACGGAAGACGAACGAAAGAACGGAAGACCGCCATTAAAGATTGAGGTTCAAAAGATCTAGTAATATTCATATGGTTTACCTATACTTACATTTATTTGTATTTGTATTTTAGCTATCAATATTTAAATTAGATTCAATATGGTTTATTTATATTTTATATTATATTTTACAATGATAGACTTTGATTTATTTTGAACATTATCATTCACATCTAAATATATTTATTTATCAAATGTTAACAAGACAAGTATTTTAATTCAATTATATAAGACAAATTTTATTACAAATGTTATTGAGATATTTTATTTTAAATTTTCAAATATTATTATCTATATGTATTTATTTATCAAATGTTAACAAGGTAAGCATTTTAATTTAATTATATAAGATAGATTTTATTTTAAATATTATCAAGAGATTTTATTATAAATTTCCAGAATCCAATTTCCTTTCAAAATACAAATTTATATAAACAAATGACAATTATTTCTAAAAGATTTATTCATTTTAAAATGACCAGTTTATATTTAATTTAATCAGATAAATATTTATAAAATAATAGGACCCAAAATCCAGGGACGTTACAATAATATATTTAACTTTTAAATATTTATACTAAGATTTAAAATATAAAATTAGAGTTAAATTCTATATATATTATTCTCTATATTTACTTATGAATTTTAACTATATTCAAGTATATTTACAAAGTTTAAATTAGTTTTAGTATAAGATAAAAGTTATTTTCAAAGAAAATCAAAACAATAAAAATGCTTTGGGATGTCGACATGCCTATGTACCCCATGTCGACATAGTATCAGTTGAGTTCAAAATTTAAATTTCAAAAGAAGTGTCTATTCGCCATAACTCTTCACGAATGGACATGGCTGTTATTATTCTATAAATAGGGGTTAGTTTCAACGAATTTTACATCAGATTTTCTGGTTTTTCACTCCTCTTCTTCCACTTTTCTCAATACATATTCGTATCATTACTCTGTCGAAATCAACATTGAATCGAACTCGATTACTTCTAGTTTGATTCTCTACCACTCTCTCTCTATAAGATTCTCAGTGCTATTCGGAGTTATAGACTTCTTTGTAATCTATTAAGCGAGAAAAGGTGTGATTGTAGCCTTGAAAATCAATCAAGAAAGAAAAGGTGTGATTGTAGCCTTGGTAAATCAATTGGGTAAAGGTGTGGCCCGAAAATCAAGTATCTCTACCCAGAGGATCGAAATTCTGGAGGGTGTACCTCATACCCTTGAAATCGAGGGTGTAATTGTACAATTGCAATTGGAAGGAAATCCGTACTTATGTTGCGGGACTGGATGTAGGGTAACTCTGAACCAGTATAAAATCCGGTGTGTTCTTTCCTTTATTGCTTTTATTTTATTTCTGCATCTGTGTTTGTTTCTGTGATCATATCTGTGTCTGTATATTGCATACATTGGTGTCTAAATTAAGATAATCGAAAAAGATTTAGTAATTCTTTATTAACATTATCACCTCCCCTCTAGTGTTAATTCTAGCTTTAAGATCCGTAATATGCATTTCTCGCAATTATTATCAGAGCGAGGTTTTCAAAGTTTCATAATCTAATTTTTGAAAAAGTCTTTTTAGAATGGCTATATTTGTTAATACTAGTTTAGAAGCATTCAAACCATCATTGTTTCTTGAGTCTGCATATAATCAATATTCAAATTCAAGTTGTCTGCCAAGATTTTTTGATGTGCATGAATCATGATTTATGGGTGTTGAGGAATCAATCCACAATGGACAAATTGTGCAGATCAGAAAGAACAAGTGGATACTTGATAGTGGGTGTTCTAGACACATGACTGGAAATCTAGATATACTGAATGATATAATATACAAAGACGGAGGATTGGTTAACTTTGGAGACAATTCAAAAGGATATGTGATTGGCATCGGCAAAGTCAGTAATTCTGAAACTCCTACTATTACTAATGTTTTGCTAGTTAAGAATCTGAAACATAATCTGCTAAGTATAAGTCAATTATGTGATAAAGGATATAAAATTAAATTTGAAAAAGATAAATGTCACATTGAAGATAATAATTCAACCATTATATTTGAGGGAGTCGGGAAAAAGAATATTTATATTCTTAGTATGAAAGTTTCAAATGATAACCTGTGTCTGTTGGCAAATACAAGTGACCCTTGGATTTGGCACAAGAGATTTGGGCATTTGAATTTCAAACTCTTATCTAGACTGTCAAAACATAATCTAGTAAGAGGCCTTCCTAAAATGAATTTTAAAATAGATAGTTTATGTGATGCTTGTCAATTAGGAAAACTTAGAAAAAGTTCTTTTATGTTAAAAGATATGATTTCAACTTCAAAACCTCTTGAATTACTTCATCTTGATTTATTTGGTCCATCTCAAATTCGATCAATAAATCATAGTAAATATGTCTTTGTAATTGTAGATGATTATTCTAGATTTACATGGACAATATTCTTGAAACATAAAAGTGATACTTTTGAATGTTTTAAGACATTCTCAAAAAGAATTCAAAATCAATTTTCTCTAAAAATTATAACTATTCGAAGTGATTACGGTGATGAATTTGAAAATGAAAAGTTTGAGGAATTCTGCAATAGGGAATAACTTACAATTTTTCATTTCCGAGAACTCCACAACAAAACGGAGTGGTAGAACGTAAAAATAGGACGATTCAAGAGTGTGCGTGAACTATGCTTACAGATAGTAATTTACCAAAGAATTTTTGGGCAGAAGCAGTTGCTACCGCCTGTTATATTTTGAATAGAATTTTAATTAGACCTCTAACTGATAAGATTTCTTATGAACTTCTTTATTTAAAGAAACCTATGGTATCTTATTTCAGAATTTTTGGAAGTAAATGCTATATTTTAAATGCAAAAGATAAATTAGATAAATTTGATCCTAAATCCGACAAAGGTATCTTTATCGGATATTCTAATAGAAGTAAAGCGTACAGAGTGTTTAATTTAAAAAATAATTCCACTGAAGAAACAATGCATGTTTCATTTGATGAAAATTTCAAAAATTTTGAAGACACAAATGATGAAGAGGATTTAATCAATCAACATAAAGAATCAATTGAAACTAATAATGAAACTAATCATCCTAACAAAAGGACTAAACTTTTAAAAGATCATCCTATAGAAAATATACTGGGAGATATGCAATCTATTGTTAAAACTAGAAACCAACTAAATCAAATGAGTAATGTAGCTTTTATATCAACTATTGAACCCAAAAATCCAAAGGAAGCATCAATTGATGATTCATGGATTTTGGCTATGCAAGAAGAATTGAATCAATTTATTAGAAATGATGTTTGGGAACTTGTTCCTAGACCGGAAAATAAAACTATAATTGGAACTAAATGGGTTTATAAAAATAAAATAAATGAACAAGGAGAGGTAGTTAGAAATAAAACTCGATTAGTCGCTCAAGGTTATTGTTAAGAAGAAGGAATACATTTTGATGAAACCTTTGCTTCCGTAGCAAGATTAGAAGCCATTAGGATTCTACTTGCTTTCGCAAATCATAATAATTTCAAATTATTTCAAATGGATGTTAAAAGTGGCTTTTTAAATGGATTTGTAAAAGAAGAAGTATATGTTGAGAAACCACCACTTTTTGAAAATGATAAGTTTCCAAATCATGTTTACAAACTTAAGAAGCATTATATGGTCTAAAACAAGCTCCTAGAGCCTGCTATGATAGACTAAGATCTTATTCATTGCAATCTAATTTTGAAATCGGTAAGGTGGACAATACTCTTTTTATTAAAAGAAATAAAAATGATATTCAACTAGTACAAGTTTGCGTAGATGATATCATTTTTGGTTCGACTAATTTTGAAATGAATAAAGAATTTTCTGAAATAATGACAAAAGAATTTGAGATGAGCCATATGGGTGAGTTAAATTTCTTTTTAGGATTACATATAAAACAATTAAATAATGGTATCTTTATTAGTCAAGAAAAATATGCTAAAGACCTAATTAGTAAATTTGGTTTGACTACTGCGAGTGGAAAACCCACTCCCATGGCAACTAATGAGTACCTTAGTAAAGAAGATCTCTCGAAAGATGTAGATCAAAAACTATATAGAGGAATGATTGGATCACTACTCTATATTACTGCCAGTAGACCTGATATCATGCACAGTGTTTGTCTCTGTGCCAGATATCAGTCCCAACCTAAAGAGACCCACTTAAAAGCCGTAAAACAAATCATAAGATATGTTAAACATACATCTGATTATGGTTTATTCTACTCCAAAAATGATTCTTTTGACGTAATATCTTATTGTGATGCTGACTGTGCTGGTTGTAAATCAGACCGAAAACGTACAAGTGGGACTTGTCACTTTTTGGGGCATTCTCTAATTTCTTGGCTTAGTAAAAGCAAAACATAGTTTCTTTATCAACAACTGAAGCAGAGTATATTTCTGCTGCTTTGGCTTGTTCTCAAGTAATATATATGCAACAAACCTTAAAAGATTTTGGTTTAAAATTTTCAAATCACCAATTTATTGTGTCAATATAAGTGCGATAAATTTATCCAAAAATACTACTCAACATGCTCAAACTAAACATATTAATATTAGACATCATTTTCTCAGAGATAATATAAGTAAGGAAGTAGTTACTCTCGAGTATATCAATTCTGAGAATCAAATTGCTGATATCTTAACAAAACCCTTAAATGAATCTATATTTACTAAATTAAGAAGAGGATTAGGTATTTGTACTATAACTGAAATATAAAATATAAATAACAAGTATAATTAAAATAATTCAAAGAGTTAAAATAAGAAGGACCATGTCGACATCCTCCATATACCCATGTCGACATGCAACGTTTTTAAATTTTGAAAATTTTCCACCAAAATTCAAAAAGTTTAGTTATATATTCTTCTCTATTTCGAATTTTTGTTCATTCTCTCTATTTTCTCTTTAATCTATCTTCTGAAATAAATAAAATAATGGCCTCCTCTTCCAAATCAAACATAAAATCAACCTTTTCATTCCCCTCTCCTACGTCGGGTCCATTTCAACGTACTACTCTCGCTCGTGTGACTAAAATGGAGGAATCTATGAAGGATGAACTTCATATGATGACTGAAATTCAAGTGACTCAACTTCATATGGAAAGGAACAGGAAATGCAAGGCAAGATTCTTAGGAATTTGCAAAAATTCCTAATGGATAACCAGGCCAACCCTATCTTGATTGATGAAGACTCTTCACTCAATCAAGAACAAGAGGCCAGCGAGGAAGAAGAAGAAGAACCCATGGAAGAAGCCCACGGGGAGGATGATGACCAAGTCGTGTGTGTGGGAGAAGTGTGTTTCGACAAGAATGGGAATCTCGTCGAACAACGTGGAAACTTCTGTTTCCACTATCCAAACTATTCCATTCATAGATCTCTTATGTTTAATAACGCACAATAGTTTCTTTTCTTTCTTCTCCATTGTTATTTGTGTTTCTTTATTTTTTCTAAACATTCATGTACATACAACTTCATATGTAATAAATAACTCGTGTTCTTATATGTGTTTTAATTATAAATACTATTGTGAATTCTTACTTAGGATAGTTGATAGTTTAGGACTATCTTTTAGTATCAGATTTAAGTGATGATTACTTATGATAACACTATCATTATAATCATATGTCATAGTGTATTAGTTATATAGTTTGGAGTTATATAGTTTAAAGTTATATAGTTTATATTTAGTTTTCTGTTGATGACAAAGGGGGAGAAATATAAAATAGGGTCGTTAGGCGTAGATTAAAGGGGAGTTATTAGTTTTAGGGGGAGTTATTAGGATAGAAGTAAAGTTTTATAAACAAAGGTTGTCATCATCAAAAGGGGGAGATTGTTAGTCCGTGAAATGATGGTTTTGATGACAACAACCTTAGAATAGATTATAAAATATAAATACTAACAATATAAGTTTAGATATATATGTATATGCGGGATTTAACCATGCAGGTACTAAGAAAGAAGACTGTGCAGTATAGAGATTCAAGATATAAAGATAGAAGACTCATGAGTATTAAGATTATCACGAGTTCAAGATTTCAAAGTTAAGTATTTTTATTATTAGGAATTTTGTTAAAACTCGTAGAAAAGCACTGGCATCTTAAAATCCAATTTATTCGTGGAATGGAATCCACTTCGAGCCTGTTAAAGGGATGGAACCCTAAGTAGGATGGAACCTACGAAAAATCTAGTGGAACATTGTTTTGTATCCGCTAACTTTTTATTCAAAATGATTGTCAAAATTATATCCTGTTTTTAAAATGTTTTCAAAACTTTCCTTTTAAAAGATTCAAACCCCTCTATCCTAATTTTAAATAATTTTAGCCTCAAAATTATCTTTAATTTCAAAGTCAAATTACTCCTGATTTTAAACTATCTTTTAATATAATATATTTAACTTTTAAATGTTTATACTAAGATTTAAAATATAAAATTAGAGTTAAATTCTATATATATTATTCTCTATGTTTACTTATGAATTTTAACTATATTCAAGTATATTTATAAAGTTTAAATTAGTTTTAATATAAGATAAAGGTTATTTTCAAAGAAAACCAAAAATTCAAAAAATGCTTTGGGATGTCGACATGCCTATGTACCCCATGCGACATGGTGTCAGTTGAGTTCAAAATTTAGATTTCAAAAGAAGTGTCTATTCGCCATAACTCTTCATGAATGGACATGGCTGTTGTTCTTCTATAAATTGAGGTTAGTTTCAACGAATTTTATATCAGATTTTCTGGTTTTTCACTCCTTTTCTTCTTCCAGTTTTCTTAATACTTATTCTTATCATTACTCTATCGAAATCAATATTGAATTGAACTCAATTACTTCTATTTTGATTCTCTATCACTCTCTCTACAAGATTCTCAGTGCTATTCAGAGTTACAGACTTCTTTGTAATCTATTAAGCGAGAAAAGGTGTGATTGTAGCCTTGAAAATCAATCAAGAAAGAAAAGGTGTAGGCTAGCCTTGGTAAATCAATTGGGTAAACTTATGGCGCAGAAATTAAGTATCTCTACCCAGAGGATCGAAATTCTGGAGGGTGTACCTCGTAGCCTTGAAACCGAGGGTGTAATTGTACAGTTGCTTTTGAAAGGAAATCCGTACTTGTGTTGCGGGACTAGATGTAGGGTAACTCCAAACCAGTATAAAATCCGGTGTGTTCTTTCCCTTATTGCTTTTATTTTATTTCTGCATCCGTGTTTGTTTCTGTGATCATATCTGTGTCCGTATATTGCATACATTGGTGTCTAAATTAACATAAATCGAAAAAGATTTAGTAATTCTTTATTAACACTATTCACCCCCCTCTAGTGTTAATTCTAGCCTGAAGATCCATAATCCGCATTTCTCACAATTGGTATCAGAGAGAGGTTTTCAAAGTTTCATAATCTGATTTTTGAAAAAGTTTTTTTAAAATGGCTATATTTTTTAATACTAGCATAGAAGCATTCAAACATCATCATTTCTTAAGTCTGCATATAATCAATATTCAAATTCAAGTTGTCTACCAGGATTGTTTGATGTGCAGGAATCATGCTTTATGGGTGTTGAGGAATCAATCCATAACGGACAAATTGTGTAGATCAGAAAGAAAAAGTGGATACTTGATAGTGGGTGTTCTAGACACCTGACTGGCAATCCAGATATACTGAATTATATAATATACAATGACGGAGGATTGGTTAACTTTGGAGACAATTCAAAAGGATATGTGATTGGCATCGGCAAAGTCAGTAATTCTGAAACTCCTACTATTACTAATGTTTTGCTAGTTAAGAATCTGAAACATAATCTGCTAAGTATAAGTCAACTATGTGATAAAGGATATAAAATTAAATTTGAAAAAGATAAATCTCACATTGAAGATAATAATTCAACCAATATATTTGAGGGAGTCGGGAAAAAGAATATTTATATTCTTAGTATGAAAGTTTCAAATGATAACCTGTGTCTGTTGGCAAATACAAGTGACCCTTGGATTTGGCACAAGAGATTTGGGCATTTGAATTTCAAACTCTTATCTAGACTGTCAAAAAATGATCTAGTAAGAGATCTCCCTAAAATGAATTTTAAATTAGATAGTTTATATGATGCTTGTTAACTAGGAAAACTTAGAAAAAGTTCTTTTAAGTTAAAAGATATGATTCCAACTTCAAAACCTCTTGAATTACTTCATCTTGATTTATTTGGTCCATCTCAAATTCTATCAATAAATCATAGTGAATACGTCTTTGTAAATGTAGATGATTATCCTAGATTTACATGGACAATATTCTTGAACCATAAAAGTGATACTTTTGAATGTTTTAAGACATTCTCAAAAAGAATTCAAAATCAATTTTCCCTAAAAAATTATAACTATTCGAAGTGATTACGGTGGTAAATTTGAAAATGAAAAGTTTGAGGAATTCTGCAATAAAAAGGGAATAACTCACAATTTTTCATTTTCGAGAACTCCACAACAAAACGGAGTGGTAGAACATAAAAATAGGTCGATTCAAGAATGTGCGAGAACTATGCTTACAGATAGTAATTTACCAAAGAATTTTTGGGCAGAAGAAGTTGCTACCGCCTGTTATATTTTGAATAGAATTTTAATTAGACCTCTAACTGATAAGACATCTCATGAACTTCTTTATTTAAAGAAACCTAAGGTATCTTATTTCAGAATTTTTGGAAGTAAATGCTTTATTTTAAATACAAAAGATAATTTAGATAAATCTGATCCTAAATCTGACAAAGGTATCTTTATCAGATATTCTAATAGAAATAAAGCGTACAGAGTATTTAATTTAAAAATTAATTCCATTGAAGAAACAATGCATGTTTCATTTGATGAAAATTTCAAAAATTTTGAAGAAACAAATGTTGAAGAGGATTTAATCCATCAAAATCGAGAATCAATTGAAACTAATAATGAAATTAATCATCCTAATAAAAGGATTAAACTTTTAAAAGATAATCGTATAGAAAATATACTGGGAGATATGCAATCTATTGTTAAAACTAGAAATCAACTAAGTCAAATGAGTAATGTAGCTTTTATATCAACTATTGAATCCAAAAATCCAAAGGAAGCATCAACTGATGATTCATGGATTTTGGCTATGCAAGAAGAATTGAATCAATTTACTAGAAATGATGTTTGGGAACTTGTTCCTAGACCAGAAAATAAAACTATAACTGGAACTAAATGGGTTTATAAAAATAAAATAAATGAACAAGTAGAGGTAGTTAGAAATAAAGCTCGATTAGTTGCTCAAGGTTATTGTCAAGAAGAAAGAATAGATTTTGATGAAACCTTTGCTCCCATAGCAAGATTAGAAGCCATTAGGATTCTACTTGCTTTCGCAAATCATAATAATTTCAAATTATTTCAAATGGATGTTAAAAGTGCCTTTTTAAATGGATTTGTAAAAGAAGAAGTATATGTTGAACAACCACCACTTTTTGAAAATGATAAATTTCCAAATCATGTTTACAAACTTAAGAAAGCATTATATGGTCTAAAACAAGCTCCTAGAGCCTTGTATGATAGACTAAGATCTTATTTATTGCAATCTAATTTTGAAATTGGTAAAGTAGATAATACTCTTTTTATTAAAAGAAATAAAAATGATATTCAACTAGTACAAGTTTATGTAGATGATATCATTTTTGGTTCAACAAATTTTGAAATGAATAAAGAATTTTCTAAAATAATGACAAAAGAATTTGAGATGAGTCATATGGGTGAATTAATTTTTTTTTTTAAGATTACAAATAAAACAATTAGATAATGATGTCTTTATTAGTCAAGAAAAATATGCTAAATACCTAATTAGTAAATTTTGTTTGACTACTGCGAGTGGAAAACCCACTCCCATGGCAACCAATGAGTACCTTAGTAAAGAAGATCTCTCGAAAGATGTAGATCAAAAACTATATAGAGGAATGATTGGCACTACTCTATATTACTGCCAGTAGACCTGATATCATGCATAATGTTTGCCTCTGTGCCAGATATCAATCCCAACCTAAAGAGACCCACTTAAAAGCCGTAAAACGAATTATAAGATATGTTAAACATACATCTGATTATGGTTTATTCTACCCTAAAAATGATTCTTTTCACTTAATATCTTACTGTGATGCTGACTATGCTGGTTGTAAATCAGACCGAAAAAGTACAAGTGGAACTTGTCACTTTTTGGGGCATTCTCTGATTTCTTGGCTTAGTAAAAAGCAAAACGCAGTTTCTTTATCAACAACTGAAGTAGAGTATATTTCTGCTGCTTTGGCTTGTTCTCAAGTAATATATATGCAACAACCTTAAAAGATTTTGGTTTAAAATTTTCAAAATCACCAATTTATTGTGACAATAAAGTGCGATAAATTTATCCAAAAATACTACTCAACATGCTCGAACTAAACATATTGATATTAGACATCATTTTCTCAGAGATAATATAAGTAAGGAAGTAGTTACTCTCGAGTATATCAATTCTAAGAATCAAATTGCTGATATCTTAACAAAACCCTTAAATGATTCAATATTTACTAAATTAAGAAGAGAATTAGGTATTTGTTCTATAACTGAAATATAAAATATAAATAACAAGTATAATTAAAATAATTCAAAGAGTTAAAATAAAACGGACCATGTCGACATCCTCCATATACCCATGTCGACATGCAACGTTTTTAAATTTTAAAATTTTCCCACCAAAATTCAAAAAATTTAGTTATATATTCTTCTCTATTTCGAATTTTTGTTCATTCTCTTTGTATTCTCTTTAATCAATCTTCTAAAATAAATAAAATAATGGCCTCCTCTTTGAAATCAAACATAAAATCAACCTTTTCATTCCCCTCTCCGACGTCGGGTCCATTTCAACGTGCTACTCTCGCTCGTGTGACTTAAATGGAGGAATCTATGAAGGATGTACTTCAAATGATGACTGAAATTCAAGTGACTCAACTTCATATGGCAAAGGAACAGGAAAGGCAAGGCAAGATTCTTAGGAATTTGCAAAAATTCCTAATGGATAACCAGGCCAACCCTATCTTGATTGATGAAGACTCTTCACTCAATCAAGAACATGAGGCCAGCGAGGAAGAAGAAGAAGAAGAAGAAGAACCCATGGAAGAAGCACACGAGGAGGATGATGACCAAGTCGTGTGTGTTGGAGAAGTGTGTTTTGACAAGAATGGGAATCTCGTCGAACAACGTGGAAATTTCTGTTTCCACTATCCAAACTGTTCGATTCATAGATCTCCTATGTTTAATAACGCACAATAGTTTCTTTTCTTTCTTCTCCATTATTGTCTGTGTTTCTTTATTTTTTGTAAACGTTCATGTACATACAACTTCATACGTAATAAATTACTCGTGTTCTTATATGTGTTTTAATTATAAATACTATTGTGAATTCTTACATAGGATAGTTGATAGTTTAGGACTATGTTTTAGTATTAGATTTAAGTGATGATTACTTATGATAACACTATCATTATAATCACATGTCATAGTGTATTAGTTATATAGTTTGGAGTTATATAGTTTGGAGTTATATAGTTATACAGTTTAAAGTTATATAGTTTGCATTTAGTTTTTTGTTGATGACAAAGGGGGAGAAATATAAAATAGGGTAGTTAGGCATAGATTAAAAGGGAGTTATTAGTTTTAGGGGGAGTTATTAAGATAGAAGTAAAATTTTATAAACAAAGGTTGTCATCATCAAAAATGGGGAGATTTTTAGTCCGTGAAATGATGATTTTGATGACAACAACCTCAGAATAGATTATAAAATATAAATACTAACATTATAAGTTTAGATATATATATATATATGTATGTATATGCATGATTTAACCATGCAGGTACTAAGAAAGAAGACTGTACAGTATAGAGATTCAAGATATCAAGATAGAAGACTCATGTGTATCAAGATTATCAAGATTTCAAAGTTTAGTATTTTTTATTATTAGGAATTTTGTTAAAACTCATAGAAAAGCACTGGCATCTTAAAATCCAATTTATTCGTGGAATGGAATCCACTTCGAGCCTGTTAAAGGGATGGAACCCTAAGTAGGATGGAACCTACGAAAAAT
Source organism: Allium cepa (assembly GCA_030765085.1). Lineage (NCBI taxonomy): Eukaryota > Viridiplantae > Streptophyta > Magnoliopsida > Asparagales > Amaryllidaceae > Allium > Allium cepa. Next base: position 1,054,480,267 of record CM060941.1, read on the forward strand.
CTAGTGGAACATTGTTTTGTATCTGCTAACTTTTTATTCAAAATGATTTTTCAAAATTATGTCATGTTTTCAAAACTTTCCTTTTAAGAGATTCAAAACCCTCTATCCTGATTTTAAATAATTTTAGCCTCAAAATTATCTTTAATTTCAAAGTCAAATTACTCTTGATTTTAAACTATCTTTTAATATAATATATTTAACTTTTAAATATTTATACTAAGATTAAAATATAAAATTAGAGTTAAATTCTATATATATTATTCTCTATATTTACTTATGAATTTTAACTATATTCAAGTATATTTATAAAGTTTAAATTAGTTTTAATATAAGATAAAGGTTATTTTCAAAGAAAATCAAAACATCAGAAAATGCTTTGGGATGTCGACATGCTTATGTACCCCATGTCGACATGGTGTCAGTTGAGTTCAAAATTTAAATTTCAAAAGAAGTGTCTATTCGCCATAACTCTTCACGAATGGACATGGTTGTTGTTCTTCTATAAATTGGGGTTAGTTTCAACGAATTTTTCATCAGATTTTCTGTTTTTTCACTCCTCTTCTTCTTCCACTTTTCTTAATACATATTCTTATCATTACTCTGCCGAAATCAACATTGAATCGGACTCAATTACCTCTAGTTTGATTCTCTATCACTCTTTCTACAAGATTCTCAGTGCTATTCAGAGTTATAGACTTCTTTGTAACCTATTAAGCGAGAAAACGTGTGTTTGTAGCCTTGAAAATCAATCAAGAAAGAAAAGGTGTGATTGTAGCCTTGGTAAATCAATTGGATAAACTTGTGGCCTGGAAATCAAGTATCTCTACCCAGAGGATCGAAATTTTGGAGGGTGTACCTCGTAGCCTTGAAACCGAGGGTATAATTGTACAATTGCTATTGAAAGGAAATCCATACTTATGTTGCGGGACTGGATGTGGGGTAACTCTGAACCAGTATAAAATCCGGTGTGTTCTTTCCTTTATTGCTTTTATTTTATTTCTGCATCTGTGTTTGTTTCAGTGATCATATCTGTGTCTGTATATTGCATACATTGGTGTCTAAATTAACATAAATCGAAAAAGATTTAGTAATTCTTTATTAACCCTATTCACCCCCCCTCTAGTGTTAATTCTAGCCTTAAGATCCGTAATCTGCATTTCTCATAGGTTGTAGGCTGCTATTTATAGGCGTAGGCTGCAAATATCTCTTTTAGATCTCGGGAGACCTTTTCTGGCATGTGAGTGGGCCCACGCGATCGATCCCATGCGGTTTGCACTCGATCTGTGGTCGATACGAACGAGCTTCGTATCGATCAATACTTTATCCAATTGAGTCGAGATAAAGAACGAACATTCTTTAAGTTGTATGCGAGCTCCTATGAAAATTTTGTGGCATTTGGACTTGCAGATTGTGAGTTATGATCGATGCAAGTTTGTACATTACGAAGGATGTCTCCTTCATATCGATGGCATTCGTACCAATCGTTTCGCATCGATAACCCTGCACGGCTTTTAAGGTCAATCCATATTTTGTGCCGAACGATCGAGTCTTTCCTATTGATGCGCCTTATTCGTATCGACCCGGGTTTAGCTTTGTTCGCATTGATCCACTGCTTTGTTCGTATCGATCACCACTGCTCTGTTCATATCAATGATTGCAGGCCACTTCGTATCGACGACTGAAGGCCGCCTCGTATCCATTCTTGTGTAAGCTTTTTGTATCGACCCTTTGGATACAACTACGTATCGATGGCATTTGTGTATTTCCATCGATCACCATGGACCACTTCATATCAATGGAAAGCTTTGAGTTCGTATCGTTCCATTAGCTGACCGATACGAAATGGGTAGAAAGGGATCGAGACGAAGATGGCTGCATCTGTCTAGGTGGATTAGGAATGATGCTACTGGTTGATGGATACGAAGAGAATGGTTGTCAGATGGATACAAAGCAACATTTATTGATGGATACGAACAGTTAAGACTTGATGGATAAGAACAACAAATAACTGAAAGATACGAACAATAGATAACTGATGGATATGAAGCGATGCTCATTGATGGGTACAAACCGTTGAGGCTTGATGGATACGACCCGATCAATGCGAAATGGCGGATGTGAGTGAGTTGATTTCCTTGGTTTGCATCGATTATACCATGAGCATACGAACTTTGAATGAGTTAAAATTTGATACTTTGGCTTTCATAGCTTTGCTGGTCCTATCATATCAATTGTAGCTCGATCGGGACTTTGACAAATTTACCGATATCCATAGCTGACCTATACGCAACTGGAATCGAGGAGAACTGCCTTTGGTTTCCAATTAATCTTTTGGTATCACGGCCTTACTAAAAAGCGGGATAACACTTGCCCCTTCAAATATGCCTTGCGATAGGAATGTTTATTTTGTAATGTCATAAGCTAGATGTTCATATCCTATTAATAACCTGCAAAAAGATTGATAATCCTACCAGGCCGCGAACGGCGATCGTTCGAGATTGTATACCGTTCGAGCTTTTATGTGACCGTTCATGGTCGACTATCGTTTGAGGCGAATTGTGGCCATTCATGGCGAATTGTGACCGTTCACGATCGGGAGCCGTTCGAGGCGAATTGTGAACGTTCGCGGTCGGGTGCCGTTTGAGGCGAACTGTGACCGTTCACGGTCGGGTGCCATTCGAGGCGAGTTGTGTGTGCCCGGGGGAGGGGGACTTAGTATCATTAATGTCAGATTTCATGTTCGAGTGAGTTTTCGAATTGTTTGTTATGGCAGTTTATCGCCCTCTCAGAGCATGCCTGAGGACCATTCGCGATCCCGTACATGTGTAAGTGGCTTAGCCGTTATGGAATCACAAATAGCAGGTTTACATTCAAAATGAGTCTTTCAACAGAAATGTCCAACAAAATCAAGTTCAAACATGAGAAATAGAAAACAAAAGAATAGCAGAGACGTCAAAGTGCAAACACTGACACTGATGCGATTGATTGTCGTACCAAAGCATGCCTGAGGATTGCTCGTGATCCTGTACATGTAAATGACTTAATCGTGTTGGTGTGGAGTTTGCCACTTATTCATCATTATTTCAATCAGCTGATGACAAGCTGATGCCTCGATCCTGAGTTGTTCCCCGTTGGTGCAGGTGGTGGTCGTTCTTGCTCCACCGTCATGGCTCTTCTCCTCATGTACTGTGATAACATGCCATTCCGAATATGCCCTTCTATATCATCGCTCAAATGTATTCAATCATTGGTATTATGGCCGCTTAGCTCATGGAATAAGTAGTACTTACCTGATTTCCTCTCATTTTGGTTGGATCCCTCCTTATTGGCTTTCGATAAGGAACCTGCCCCCTGGTGTCATGATAGATCCATTCCAAAGTTTCATCCAACTCCGTATAAGAGGTGAATCTTGGTTCCTTTCATGGCTGCTTTAGTCCATCATCGTTATCCTTGACTTTCCGTTTCCCCTTATCCTTGCCTGAATCTTTTCCGGGAGGATCTCCGCTTTTGACTGCATAAACATCAACTCCCTCTCCTTCCTCTCTCTCAGCATTTGCATCCTCTTGCCATAGAAACCTTTCTGCTTCATGATAAAACTCTCCTAGGATCATGGGTAGATCTCTTGTGAGTTCTTGAATTTTGTGCCATCAGCTATGCCGGATACAGCTGCCATTAAAACCATGGATGGATCTGGTCCATCCACCAACGCTATCATTGCATTGAATCATGTCAGAAAGCTCCTAAAAGATTCCCTAGCTCTTTGCTTCACTGTCGTCAAACTCATCACATTCTTAGGTCTTTGAAATGTAGACTCTGAATTGCCTCTTAGACTTCTTAGTCAACTCGATCCATGTTCTAATGGAACCGCTATCTAATTGCATGAACCATAGTGTTGCTTTGTCCGTCGGATATAGTGGGAAACATCGAGCCATGATCTCCTCTGATGCCCCCAGTACTTCCATATGTCACGTATACTTCATCGGATGAACAACAGGTTCCGTCATTCCATCTTACATCTCCAATGTCGGTAGCTTGAATTCTGGTGGATTCCTAGCCAACTTAATTATGGGATTGGAGGGGCTCCTATTAACATCTTTCAGATCTCTATTCACTAGTCTGCCTCTTATGGCTCGTCTGACCATCTCCGCCAATCTATCACTGTCGTCTAGCTACAATCCTTGTCTATTGCCTCCGATCTACCCCCCAGCTCATGAGGGAATCCAGGAATCAGCTCTCCTGGGCGGGCGTCCATTCCTCTATCAATGTCCTGTTGAACAGCTCCACCTGGTATCCTGCCTGAGGTTGGATCAACATGCTCCTGGGGAGTGCTTTCTAGCTCTGGGGCTGCCCCCGATGGTCCTATTCTGTTCTGGATCCTGGTTGTTCCATGCTCCTAATCCCTATCTATATCACCCCTTGTAGTGGCATTCTCTTGACTCTGCACTCTTGCTTGTCCAATCTGCTAGAGTAGGTTTTGCATCATCTCTTCTTGCCTTTTCAGCATCCCCTCCTGCATAGCTTCCATCATTATCTCCATCTCGTCTCAAGTGATGAAGATTAATGCTTGACTCGCTCTTGAGGAAGCCTCCCGACTTCCTTCATACTGGCTTCTTTCTGCTCTTGGTTTCCTTGCTGATTGCTTCACCATAGCTTTCCAGATCCAAAGTTCAAGTTGTAAAATTCCTGAGTTCAGCTCTCAGTGAAAGCACCAAAATGTTTGCGCTAAAATTGGTCACAAACACCCAATTGCCGATGAAAGCACCCGCTTACAATTCCAGATCACAGATGGTAGAAATGTGGAGAAAATAAATATGAAGAACACTCAAAATTTAAAAGAAAACACACAGGAAGACAAAGGTTTAGAGTGGTTCGGTATGTTGCTTACGTCCACTATGAAATGGTTGATCTTTATTAAATTTTTCTTGTTGGTTATAATGTATTACAACAGTGAATTTCGAGTACAACAGCGATTTTCGAGCACAACAATGGTTTCGGTAGAGTCTGAACGTAGGAGAGCCAAAAAGTCCCTTTTCTGTAGGTTCTAAGTTGCTATTTATAGGCGTAGGCTGCAAATATCTCGTTCAGATCTCGGGAGACCTCTTCTTGCACATAGGTGGGCCTACGGGATCGATCCCATGCGGTTTGCACTCGATCTGTGATCGATACGAACGAGCTTCGTATCAATCAATACTTCATCCAATTGAGTCGAGATTAAGCATGAACATTCTTTAGGTTGCACACAAGCTCCTATGAAAATTTTATGGCATTTGGACTTGTAGATTGTGAGTTATGATCGCTGCAAGTTTGTACTTTTCGAAGGCGGTCTCCTTCGTATCGATTGCGTTCGTACCGATCGTTTTGCATCGATAACCCTACACGTGATGTCTGATGATGTGCCACTTTCTTTTAGGGTCGATCCACATTTTTTGCCAAACGATCGAGTCTTTCCTATTGATGTGCCTTGTTCGTATCGACCTAGGTTTAACTTTTTTCGCACGATCACCATTGCTCTGTTCATATCGATAACTGCAGGCCACTTCGTATCGACGACTGAAGGCTGCCTCGTATCCATTCTTGTGTATTGCTTTTCATATCGACCCTCTAGACACAACTTCGTATCGATGGCATTTGTGTCTTTCCATCGATCACTATGGACCACTTCATATCGATGGAAAGCTTTGAGTTGTATCGTTTCATTAGCTGACCGATACAAAATGGTTAGAAAGGGATCGATACCAAGCTGGCAGTAGTTGTCCATGTGGATCAGGAATGATGCTACCAGTTGATGGATACGAAGAGAATGGTTTCCCGATGGATACGAAGTGGTGCACTCGATGGATAAGAAGCAACATTTGTTGATGGATACGAATAGTTGAGACTTGATGGGTACGAACAAAAGGTAACTGAAGGATACAAACAACATATAACTAATGGATACGAAGTGATGCTCATTGATGGGTACAAACCGTTGAGGCTTGATGGATACGACTCAATCGATGCGAAATGGCGGATGTGAATGAGTTGATTTCCTTGGTTTGCATCAATCATATCTTGAGCACATGAACTCTGGTTGACTTGAAATTTGAAACCTTGGCTTCCATAGCTTTGCTGGTCCTATCATATCAACTATAGGTCGATCCGGACTTGGATAAAATTTACCGACATCCATAGCTGACCTGTACATAACTGGCAATCAAGGAGAACTGTTTTTGGTTTCCAGTATACCTTTTGGTATCACGGCCTTGCTAAAAGTGGGATAACATAGCTTTGAGATTTCTTTCCACACCTTATCAATATGTGGACTAAAATTTGTTTTAAAGTAATTCTGTTTTAACAATTTAAATATTTAACATAAAATTTACTAATGCGGACTATACCTAAAAAAAAGTTGGAAAAAATCTAGGCATAAGAGAAGGTTCCAAGGTATAGTAGAAAAGGAGGTATACAAAAGAATGATGGAAATATGCAATTCTCCACCTAAACCCTTTTCTACATAAAGAATACAGGTTTAGAAAACTGAGATTTTCAAAATTTTGGATGCTAGCAATGGTGTGCTCAAATTTTAGATAGTAGGGATTGGATGCTACATTGGTTGAACTATATTTCAATTCGAGGAAGTGTGAGAAAATTTGGATGAAAAAACAAAGATTTTGATTTTTAGAATTTGCATATATATAGAACTACCAGTATATATATGTTGTTTGCATCATATTTTTAATTTTTTTAAAAGATGCATTCATATAGGAGTTTCACCGATTTATAATTATTCAGCATGCATACCATATGTACCATGATACACTGTGCACTTGTACAAGAATTGACTACAAAATTGGTTGCACACTAATTGGTTTGATGGCTTAAAATGGTTGTACGTTATATTACATGGTTCAGCCCTTGAGGGAATTCAAGAACTAAATTCTTTTGAGGGGAAGAATATAGCATCCCGTAAATTTAACGAAAATTAATTAATAATTATCAATGCCGACAATGGAAATTTTACGAACATCAAAATTTGGTTATGAAACTTGCACAGTTGCATCCATGGAGATTTCCCTGATCAGTTTTTGTATATAAAGTTTTACAATCGGAGTTCAAACGAAAAAGTTATTAACGTTTGAATATTACGGATCAGAAATAAATATATATGTAATTAAGGAGATAAAGTAATTAATCAATGTTGATTAAAGTTAATGGTTAGTTAATGCTTACTTATTGTCTAAGTATAATCAATGTTAAATTGAATCGGTTGAAAATGGACAAAATAAGTTTTAAAAGGAATGAAAAGTAACGCAAAAATTAATTAACATAAAACGACAAACAGTCAACCCCTTTACTGCGATCAGTCGACCAGTAGTGGTCGACCAGTGGAGGGGTAGCCATCGACTGCTTGTATAGTATGGCTGCGAATTGAACCTAGGCCGACAACTCGGATTTAATAAAATCTAGTCTAACAGCTAGCAACGATTCGAACTTCTATAAATATGGACCTAACCCCTCACTTCCCTTTTCATATTTTCTGAAGCAACAACGAAGCTCTTTCATTTCTTTTATCCACAAATTGTTAAATCTAAATAAAATTATAATCTACATATATATACACAAGTGGAGAATAACTAAGGATAATAGGGAAGAAAAATTGGGTCGTATGGAATCACCAAAGTCAAGGTAAATCATAAATCTAGATCCCAATATAAATCTCTTCTCGGATCAAGATTTCTATTAGCTATATGTATGCTTGCGATATATGTATTTAAATAGGAAAAAAGAGGGTCACAAACTAGAATATTAGGGATTAGATTTGAAAAGCTAAATAGGTGAGCGGGAAGTTATATATTTTATATAATATTGAATTTATATCATTGTAAATTTGTTTCTTGTATGCTTGAATATAATTAATTGGAGTTGTAGGCTTAATTATGTGCGTGTAATGAAAGTGAAACTCATGCTTACATATTCTATGAACAATTGACTTGAATTTGAAAAGTAAGAGTGTAAGCTGTAGTCCCTAAATTATCAAAATTTTATAGTTGTTCAGATTGGTAGATTTAAATGGCATGTATTAGTTAATATGAAATAGAGGTTAGTATAAATTGAATTAGGATTGATAGTATTTTAATTCATTAGAATGAAGTGCGTTGCAATGTAAATTTCAATAATTATCCAATTTTATAATTAAGAATTAAATTTTATTATTTGAAATAACAAGGGGTATACCTAAAAAAAGAGATGTATAAAATAAAGGCTTTTACCGTATTTTATACTGTCTATTTCAATTAAAATAAAAAGAAAATTTCTTGTAATTTCAAACGTAACTTAACTCTTTTTTGATAAGCTATAGAAATTTACAGCATTAACAATTCCTTTTGGGAAAGATGTAATTTCAACGCATTAAAATGCAAAAATCTCTAGGTATAAACTAAACAATTGAAAGTGGTCATAAGAATAACAGTCTAAATGTAAAACTAACATATGCAATAAAATACAAGTTAGAAACTAAACAATAAGCGACGAAATGTTGATAAATTATTGAAATGAGTAAGTATGGAAGTTAGTAACCAAAGAAAGATAGTACGAGATAAAAAAGGAACAGTAAATAGATCTAATAATAAAAATTAAGCGGTAAACGACACTAAATTGACATTAATGAAATGAGAAGTAAATGCATATAACAGTAAAGGAATATTGTTAATAGTTGAACATTGGAGGCATAGTAAATAAATAAGTATGAATATACATGTAGCCTTAAGTATGCGTTTATGATGGGTGTGAATTATTAAAGTTAGTCAATAACATAAAATCAATAAGAAATGACTTCATCATTAAAATGATTAGAATGCGAGGCCAGCAGTATTACATAACAAAAGTATGCCCACTGCAAGAGGCTACAAGCAATGTGTATACATTATACTAATGTGGGACATATCCAACTGTAGGACCTATAGAATTATATGTTTGCGTATAGGTGAAGGGAATAGCAAGTATGATGGTTTTTCTCGGTCGAATTGTCAAAAGACAAGTAGAGTTTGCTTCAATCTTTTAGGGGGTATTAATTAATCAGTGGGTATTTCCTAGATTGCATTAGGCAATCTAAATAGGACAGTGAGCAATGTCCGGCGCTAAGACAACGAGATTGGTACCATATATGGGAGTAGGAGCTGCTTCATAGGTCGAGAACATCATTAGTCCTGAACGGTCAACGGAAAGACTTGGACTACACCTCCTTCTAGCGTAAATCATGTTTAGGACATGCACCACTTCACGGTTGTTTGCTGGTTTGTTTATTATTGGAGGAAAGGTTAGATAACCATTTTGCAGAGGTCTTTCAAATACGAGTAGAATACGACTAAACTATTGTGATGTCGTTATTAGGTAGTGTGAGAGTACCTTGGTACGCATGACGACGAGGAAGTGATGCTACATCGATGATGGATCCTAACATGGTGCAAGGTTACAAATACTAGTGGAGAAAGCATCTTGGTCCAAAGGGGGATTGTAGTACTTATATATTATATACACATGTATGTGGTCATTGTCTACGAAGGGTGGATAGGGCATACCGTACGTGTATGTGGAGTTATGGTGACTAAATAAAACAATAGACTTAACATATAATGGAAGGCAATCGACATAAACTAGTTTTGTGTATAAAGTGTGCAATTTACCGGTCACTAGAACGTTGTTCTGACCCCCTCCTCGCTACAACCCATAGGATAGCTTTAGAAAGATAAATATTGGTATAAGAATTTGAGAATAATTGAACTATAAAACATGGTTATAAATTTGAGAAAGACAAATACATATATAAATAATTGAACTATAAAACATGGTTATAAATTTATTTGGAAATTTAAAATGAATTTAAAAAAAGAATTTGAGAATTTAATGTCCGATGGATTTCAAACCTAGTATTTAAAATTTTAAAGGATATACTATTTAAAGTATTTTCTAATAGAAATTTGTTTCCAAAGAATTTTAAAGTTTAAAACTAGTGCTCTTCTCTTTGTTGTTGGAAAATAATTTCGGTGATGACTGCAGCATCGTCGACATTCATTTTTGAGTTTTGAAGTGAAGAGACCGTTCTGTAATCTTACTACAGTTTTGATTTGGGGAATTTAATTGATTTGAATTTCTAAAATAAGACTGGATTTATAACATATGCTAATATATGATTTAAATTTGAATGGATATATATATATAGTATATGTGCATTTATTTATCTCTAAATAGTTTGGAATTTATTGGAAATTTAATTCCTAAATTTGATCTTGAAGGATAATTTTTAAGTATAATTTCAAGATTGGGATAAATATTTAAGCTTGAAATGATTAAACTAGAATTTTTTTTGTATAATACACAATTTCATTCCAATATAACTTACCTAAATTTTCAGAAGTTGAATATGTAATTGGATAATATGCAATATAAAAAGATTTTTTAAATAAGATTTGAATGGTTATAATAAATGTTATGCACTTAAATTTTGTTATAAAAGGATTAACAGTGGTAAATAAAGAAAAGGGTAATGGAATAATCTACAATATAAAATGATGTAAATGGAACTAATAATAAATTAAAGCAGTTATAATAAGTAAATATATTTAACATAGGTGATAAATATATTGAGAGGAATAAATTTAATTATAATTAGGAATAAAGAAGAATTAAATTTATTGAGTACATTATGAGTAATATAAATAATTTTCTTCAAATCCATGATTTTAGAGATTATTAATTTAAGATAATTGGATGTTAGATAATGAAATTTGAGATATTTAAGATTTATTTAACTTACATAAAATTAATTTTCAATTTAAGTTGAAATTTTCATGGTTTCTAATATATTATCTTATTTTGTTTTCAAACTATCTTTTGGTTGTCCTTATTTCCCTTATCTTGCTACAGAATGCGGAGGCTATTGCTTATACCAGTCTGTTTGGAAACTTTTCTATAATCTTTGGGTACTCATCTAAATCTGAGCATTGCTTACTATCCACAGACCGACGGTCAAACTGGAAGGTGAATCAGATTTCAGAAGATCTTTTTCGTGCTTGTGTTCTTGATTTTGGAGGATCTTGGGAAGATCATCTCCACCTTATTAAACTTACTTATAACAACAGTTATCAGGTATAATTTCAATCTTCTTGTCCTCTTGTCTTAATCATATTTCATTCTATCCTTTTCTGTGTTTTCCCGTACCTCATTCCTTTTCGGGGACGAAAAGTTTTGAGTGGGCAGAGTGTAACAACCCTGTATTTTGTGATTATTTTAATTTTATATTTTAATTGAAATTCCTAATTTAAAAACTTTATTTTATTTATTAAAATGATAAGTTTTGTTATTTTAAATATATATTTTTATTTGTATGTGAATTATAATTCCAAACATGAATAAATTGAATATTTCCAGAAAATGTGAATTTTGGTCAATATGGCCAAACTTTGACTTTAAATTTAAAATTTAAATATTTTAATTTTTGAATTTTATATTTTATTATGAAATAAAATTATATTTCAAGTATACTGATTTTCGTTTCGTTGAAATCGGATTAATATTGTGAAAGTTATGTTTTTTACAATATTGTATGTAAATTGTTTTATTTAACAAAATTGTTTATTTTAATTTATATAAATAATAATTTTTGTTTGTCATATCATGTTCTAATATGTGTAATATGAATTATGTATATAATTTTATTTTTAAAACATTTTTAAAGTATAGTTATAATTTTCAAATGTTAATTGTATATTGTTTATATTTTTAAATTCTAGTTTCAATTATTAAGATATTTTCTTAATTATTTTCTATTTTTCCTCAAAATAATTATTTATTTTCTTTTTCACTTTATTTTGTTTTCTTTTTCTATTTTATTTACTGATTTATTTTAGTTTATTTTGATTTAAAGAAAATGGAAATTTAAAGAGGCAAAGTCCTTTCATTTTCTAGTGACTTTTCATATAGCCTTTGCCTTTTCATTTCTTTCCTTTGGCTCTTCATACTTTGGCCGTGCATTTTTTCTGATTAGCCATGTGTTTCCTCTTCACTTTTCATGTGAAAAATATTTCTCACATCAAAACTCACGGCCATGCTATCATTTGAGAAATTTTTGTAAGTTTTCTAATGTCTTTTCTTTTCTCATTTTCTTACTTTTCCATTGATTTTGCTTCCTCTTCTTCTAGCTAGCTCGGCCTCTACTCCACCTCAACACCACCGACCATCACCTCCTCCGTCTATAGCAGCAACCTCCCCTCCTCCTCTGACCAAGTCAAGCCATTACCATCCACTTGTTGCTAGCTTCACAATTTTGCACAAAACTCCTTGAAACCATGTTAGTCGACCACAAACATCACCTACTCCTTCATATTTGCTTCGGCCACTCCCTTAGCGCCACCACCAGCAGCTACACCCCCTCTAGCCGCAGCTCTAGCCATCTCCATACCTAAACCCTAACCAAGGTCGAGCCCTATGATGACCTAGCTGAGCCTTGGGGTGCACAAAACCCTTGCCATTTGCCTTGTTCCTATGTATGCTTCATGTTATCACCACTACCTCTTCACACTCATGTTGCCATGCCTTCTTGATGCCATACCCGAGCTATATCATCATCATAACCAAGCTTAAGAGTCTCCTAGGCCAAGCATTGGAGTGATTAAGGCAAGGTTAAGCTATCTTGTCTTTATTGCTTTTTATTTTCATTGGTTTCTATGTTGTTTTGTATTGAATATTCATATCTATGTTGCTTTGTTTTATTGGTTGTTTGCAAGATCATCACTTTGGCTCTTCACTCGCTTGAATCAATTGTCGTGCCGTGTCGTTCCGTATCATGCTTTCTAAAATTTATTCGTGTAGTTTGATTTGCTAACTTCAGCTTGAAAAAGTGAGTCTTTCTCACTCTGGCATTTCTACTTATGAAATGGTAAATTGATGACAAGTGTTTGGTAATTAAAATGTTTATACAAGTAAATGATGATTATATGATATGCTATACCATGTTATTACCATGATTACTTTGTCAATTATTACCTGACATATTGTATATGACATTATATTGTGACATTGATATGTTAGTATAATTGTTTATATTGCTGTGTATGTGATCACACTGCAAGTTCCCTGTAGAATAAAATCACTATGGGTTGAAATGATACATACCCGAACGGACAATAGAATAGGGAAAAATCATTATGAGCTGAAACGATAGGCTCAGGTGATTTTATTGTATTTTATTTGACTTGGGATTGCGGGTTTGAAATGTTAGAACCCGGGTTTTCTTTTTAAACTGCGGATTGAAATTATACATATCTGTATCACTTGACCTAGGTTAGAAAATTATATACAGACTCTGTGGTATATTTTTAAATGATTTTTATTAAGATATGTATTTCTAAAAGTATGAAATTTGATTTAAAAATATATACTTTATGGTTTTAAGAAAGCTAAAAAAATTAAATTTTGAATTTGTGAATTTAAGTACGTAAATTTGACGTAAATGTGATTTTTGACTTTAAATTTTATTTTTAAAATGTAAGTAAATAATGGAAATTTAATTTAAAGTTTTGAAATGATATTTGAAATAAAATGTTAAGTTTTATTAAATTTATAAGTTAAGAAAACAGTGAATTTTGACTTAACTAATAAATTGAGTTTTAAATTAGATGTTTAATTATAAAATTTTGTTGTGTAAATCATATGTCAAAATTATTTAAATGTGAAAATTTGAAGTTTAGAAATAATTTAAATTAAATTTTTTTTGAAGTTTTATTTTTTTTGAAAAGTTATAATAAAATCTGGAATTTTATTAACAACATTTCCCAAAAATGTTGTGGTCTTATGACAGCACTTTTAAATGCTATTATTTTTGAATTTAACTATGGTTGAACTAATTAAATATCTATTACGGCATTTTATAAATGTCGTTGTGCTTGAATTAAACTATTTTGGAAACTATAAGCTACGATAGCACTTTATAAATGTTGTCGTTGCTATAATTTGACAATGTTTTGAAATATTATAGATTTTAACACTATTTGAGTTATATTTTAAAGTGTTAAATGATTTAACTTTTGGAATTGATTATTCGTGAAATTTAAGGAGTTTTGAATATATTTTAATATTTAAATTTGAATTTTTAAGAAATTTAAATTGAATTTAAATAAGGTTTACTTGGTTATGTGTTAAATGGAATGAAATGTAACGTGATAAATAAATTTTTGAATGGAATTTTTAAATGTGTTTTGTAATGATATTTGGAATAATAAATGAATGAAATATTTGATTTTTAAATGATATTTTAATTTAAATATTTGAATTTCAATTCAAATAATGATTTGATAATGAGATTTTTGAAAGCATATGATATTTTAATGATTTTGAAATGGTCTTGAATGGCATAATCTTTATTTTGATATAGAACGTGAATTTGGAATGATATCTGATTTTGATCTATTTGATAAATGAATATTTGAAGTTTGTATTAGTATGAAAGGATATTTGGTTTACTTGTGATTTGAGATTATTTAAATGATATTGGATTTATGAAATGAATATTTCAAAACTAAGTAATAATGAAGTCAAATTTGAGATAAACGAAATTATAAAAATTAGTTTTGAAATATGGTATATTGAAGCTTTGAAATATATCAAAAATTGAATAGTTTATTTTGTGGATCAAATTTGTATTTGAAATTTATAAGATTTGAAATGGTTTGTTGGAAAACTAAATTGAATTAAAACTGATGGTTTGAATTGAATTAAATTGGAATTTTGAAAATTTTGGGTTTAATTGAATAAATTTGTAAAATGTAAATAATTAAAGGAATGTACCATAATTTCAAATGTAAATACTTAAATAAAACAGGAGCGATCTCGGTCCAAAAGGGGTAGCTCCTCTGATCGGATGCACTTCTTTGATACTATTCTCTTACTTGTGGTTGATTTGAAGGCCATCCTCCAATTCTGATTGGGAGTGTGTTCCGAGGTGGGCGTAGTGGCGCAACGTTACCGCCAGCCCATGTGCGTAATTAGTATATCTACCCTCGCATTGCCTCGTGTGCCGTGTCACCTACCATAGCGAGCCTTACTACGGGTTTCTATTTGTGTCGTACCTGTGGAGTATCTTCTCAAGTCTCACGATCAGGAGATATGCATGTACTGTATAGACTACTGGCACTATTACGTGTTAAGGGCTATATGGGTAACCCCTTAACGCTATTTTAAAGTAAATTTATTTTACTATAGACATTATTATAATAGCGTAATATTACTACATTATAAATAGTTTAACGGATCCTTAAAGGATATGCGATCCCAAGCATCCTTTAAGTTATGATGCATTTTGTTACTGTTCACTTGAGTTGATTTACAGTTCATAAGTATTTATGTCCCGACTCGAGTGTTTTTTGTTTTGCTTTACGCTCTAGTCAAACTGAGTGATTCAGCATTCAAGACTCACCATCGGAGTTGGAGCTTTGCTTGAAGAACCAGCCATCTATTTTGCTTTCAGTATCTAGTGTTTCCAGTGATGTATTCTGATTTGTACTTGATTTATCTTGTTACTCTTCTATTGTATCTTGTTTAACTCTAGTGTATCTTATATACATATAGTAGCTTCATGAACTACTATCTCTTTTACTTTCGCTGCATTATTATACTCTGTATCTTTGATCTATGATTATTTATTTACTGTATATTTTAAGATTTGCCAAATTTTATTTACAACGCGGTATTTTGAGAAATTCAAGTCCGACATGTGCGAATGTGAATGGTTGAAAATATCGGGTTGTTGCACTAGAAAACAACATCATCAAAATCATAAATCTCAAAAAGCTCATAATTTGCCTCATATCATCGGCAAGTACAAAAGACATCGTGATGGTTTTCGCAAACCATAACTCCTAAAATAGGAGATCTTCAAGCTCATAACTTGCCTCATACCATCGACAAGTACAAAAAACATCATGATGGTTTTCACAAACCATAACTCCTAAAATTGGAGATCTTCAAGCTCATAATTTGCCTCATATCATCGGCAAGTACAAATGACATCGTGATGGTTTTCACAAACCATAACTCCTAAAATAGGAGATCTCAAACTAAAAACTCCCTAAATAATGGCAATCTCAAATAATTCCTAAAAATAGAAATTCACAAATCTCAAAACACGCCATGGAATGGCAATCATAAATAACAGTTTGAAAGTTCAAAGCTTCAAATGACAAGTTTGGAATTAACCGAAATAGTAAATGCACGTGTCCCATACCACATGTTTTACTAAATCGTTTAGTTCTCTTTCTCATACGTTCGAAGAGTGCAAAATAGTGTATTTTATATAAAAAATGATTTACTTGAGAAAACTTATTTTTAAAACAATTTCTGAAATCATTTGTAAAACAATTCTTTGAAAATTCCCTTTATTATAAGAGATAAATATATTTTTAATAACTTTTAAAATAATTTTAAATATTATAAAATATTTATTTCAAAAGATATTTTAATTTAAAAACCATTTCAAAAATCGTTTAGAAAATTCGTGCTAAAAAACAACAGAAATCATCGGAAAACATTGAAATTTCAGCAAATGAAACGTTACTAAAACTCGTTAATCTGGAGTACGAATCAACCAAATATTGGCTTACCTATTGATAGGTTAGAGCCCTTCAAAATCATTACAAAATAAGCTGCAGAAGTAGGTGGAATAAGGATAAAAACATGGTTAAACAAAAGGATCAAAGTAGGCAAACAGAGGTAGGCAGTTGACCTTTCTTGTAAACAGGTGGACCCTACGGTCGACCTATGCGAGAGTTGGGTCGACCTTATGGTCACACGAATTTGTACAGGCTATATTCTAGCTTCGAACTAGTTTTTGAGCAGTGATTTCAAGTATCTACAAGATGATTCAGATCATAGAATTTTGCATGCATAAATTACAACACTCCAACAACAATCCGGAGAAGATCCGGCATGATTTCATGACAAGAATAAGAAGATATAATCATTCAAAGAAGCAATCAAAAACAGATTTTTATAGAAAATTAAAAATTACAGGAAGCTGTTTACAGTAAGCTATTATCATCATATTTTAGCTATAAAACCTTATTTGAGTTATAATTTGTGAGCTTTACTCACCTTAGCAAGAATTAAGAGCGGTTAGATAAGCAAGATGCAAGCTTTCAAGTGCAAATGAGCTTTACAAACCTATAAAACTAGAAAATAGCACATGTAGACAAGAGGAAGAAGTTACAGACAACTTCTTATTCAAAATCAAGACTTGAAGAAATAGTTTGAGATATTGGTGGTGATTACGTGTTATGATCTTTTATTTGCTCGCATTCCCTATAGTTTCAGCAAATTTTGAAATAAGTTTTCAAGTTGAAAGGAGGAGGCCGTTATTTCTTTTATTGTATTTTGCTTTTGAGAAGATGAAGTGAAGTAAGAAAGAAAATTATGTTTAGGTTTCCTTTTTTGAATATTCCAGAATTTGGAATTTGGATTTATACCCAATATCCATTTACCCATTTACAATACTTAGTGAAAAATGACTAAGTATTCATGTTTTCACTCTTTTCCTCAACAATTACACACATATTTACACATATAAAACCAAATAAATTTTACAACCAAAAGTTTATGTAAATTAGAATGTTTTCAAAACAAAATAAATATTATTTTAGCTATAAAATTTATTTCTATTATTAGTTCTTCATTTTTAATTAATTATATCAATTTACACCTTTTATTACACAAAACACTATTTTTAACTCCAAAATTTACACAAAAATTATTTTCTTGTCAGATTAAATACAACATTCCATATTAACCTCATTTTTACATTCAAAAATTATTTTAGAACAAAATTTCATCTTTTTTATAAAATACCATAATAATGCAAATACTTCATTTTAGAACTAATAAAAATCAATATTTGGCAACAATATGCAAAATTATTGCATTCTCCCAAATTAAAACTATAAAATGGCCATTTTCTCCAAACTCCATTTTATTCTTCTTAATTTTATTATTTATTCAAAATCAGCAATTTTAAATCTCTAATTTAAATTTATTTTCCAACAGGTAATCACCAAAAGCAGGGTTGTTACACCCTTAGTGTCCAAGTTCTTTTGAGGTAGAAACACTACAAGAAAACGTACAGTTTCCAATGACCGGCGGCCGTCAGTCAGTGGCCGTCGGAAGCCATTGGAAACTGACGCAAAAAGTCATCGCAAATATACCCGTCGCCGCACAGTTTTTCCGACGGCTTTCAACAGCGTCCGTCGTACTATTTCCGATGGCTACCAACAGGCAAACCGACGGCTCCAAACGGCCATCGAAAACACGTGGACGAGTACGGCAGTTCAAAAAAACCACCGCAAGCCGTCGGCATAATTCAACCTATAGGACGCCGTTGGCCGTCGGAAGCCATCGAAAATCTTGAAACTTTTTTTGTATTTTCTGCTACATTCTAGACTACCATACACAATCTAGAAACATAATATATTCACACACAAGCACATATCTAATTTAGATATTTAATATAATATCAAACCATACAATTATAAAAAGTCACATAAAGAAACAAATCAAGCATAACTCGTAAAAAATCAAACCAACACTTCGTTAATATAGTGCACGTACATCTCATTATACAAAATATACAGCGTGGAACATCAACTCCCCACCATCAACTTCCAAATGTCAAAGTTGCCATTACCAAATGTATCATCAAATAATTTACACAACATTTCAAAGTATCCAACTCCACCAACTTAATGTATAATAAAAAATTACTAAACAATGACGCAAAACATGAAAATATACCTATCACTCCTATCAATCACCTCCATAACCTCTGAAACCAGTTGAAGATGGAAAGTAGCCACCATATTGCAGCATGTACTCAGCAATACGCTGGTTCAGCAGCTGTGTCATCTCAATGGCCTGTAGATAGTACTGCTCCTCCAACCACGCCACCCTATCTTTCAACTCTTCGATCTTTGCTAGATCAGTCGAAGCTCTGATTTGGCTGGCTCTAGTCTGTCTTCCCTGCAATACATATTTAATTTAGTAAAAGATCAACTGCTATAATCTTACTATCAAAGCTACAGTATAATATGTTAATCGTTATATCTATAAAATTATTATTGAAACTAAAGCGATGTGAAGTTCTGTAGAATTGAAAGATTGCTAAAATGTTATATATTAATATATCATTCATTACCACTTGATTTTCAAAGCTGTAACGCCTGCTCTGTGAAGGTGTACCTATGATTGACTCAAAAATGACATCCTCCTTGTCTATAGTCAACTGCTCTCGACTAGTTTTCTCCAGGAATTTCTAACGTTGTTCCATAAACCTTGCCTGCGTGAACAAATAAAAATACATTTGAAATTAATAGCATGATATCTTAATAAATTATACTTTAATAATTAAAACAATTACTAATAGTATATGTAAACTAAAATATGCTTACATGGCTCTCCAATGACTTATCATCATGCCTTGTATATAAAACAGTCTCGTTTGGACTTACATGCTCGACGGCATGAGTACGGGTAAATACATCCATATACGATACAGGACCCTACGCCTCAGCTTCCTGAAATTGATTATTATGTACTATTATTGTATATTCAAAATTATACAGCACAATAACTGTTTACAATTCACATTTAATAAATTTACCAACTTCTAGTGATATTATTGGAACGACTTAGACCTCCTCGATGAATGACGGGATTTCTGTTCCTATCTGCAGAGTTTCTTTGCGACTCCGCCTGTACATTTAAATAAGCAATACATTATTTACTTACCAAACATTTTTTGATATTTACATGTCATCAAATAATTAATAAAAGTTTAGTACAATTACCTTCGCTGTGTCACTATCTCAAAGCTCCAGTCACCCTTCCCACACACTCGCACTCATCTAGTTCGGCTTCTACCCTTTATGCTTCACAACTGACATAGAATCCTAATAATTCTTCCTCATCTTCTGCATCCAGTAGTGTCGTACCAACTGTAGGTCATCTAACTATACATCAACTGCGGCTTGCATTTCATGATAAACAAGCAACAAATAATTAAACAATAAAAGGTGAACAATAAAAGGTAAACAATAAATAAGTGACAAAAAATTAAGAATGAAAAAAAGAAGACTATACTTACAATGAAATCATGCCATACACACTCCATGATGTGGGAAGGGATATTATCCCACTTGGGCTAACAAGCTATCATCATACTCTTGTATGAATCTCTCGAAACTGATATAACTACAGCTGATGGCTGTAGGTCAAACCCTCTGTATTAAATATGATATAGATTATTATATCATACAAAAAATATTTAAGATGCCAAAAAAGGTTTAATATTTACCCCTCAACTCTAGGTACCAAATACACAGTGGGACGTCGTGGTGGCTGCGATGGGCCGCTGCCATCGCCGCCTGATGAACGGGAAGAACTTCTTCTTCTTGATGATATGATACTTGTCACAGATGAATCATTTTAAAAGAGAATAATAGCATAATAATGAAGTATATTTTATAGTTAAATGACATCAATGACATAAAGTACATAAAGTGCAAAATATACTTTGATTCAGATTGGGTCTCATATTCCGACGATAAACAGCACATTGCATTTTTAACATAAATTTCTAAATACATTGCATTTCTTTTTGGTCTCGATGCAAGATGTTTCAATCCTTCGTCAACCACACAATTTCTCGATTCATAAACGTACTTTGAAAACCAATCATAAAATTCTTTACTGAGATCTCCATGTGAATGTTCACTTTCATAATACTGCATATATGGATAAAATATTACATTAAATTCTACACGCGCATGCATTATTGAATTGAGTAAATCAAAAATTATTATTTCATATTACCTAACAAATGGTGCAACCTCAACACAATTAATAAGAATATAAGTGTATGCTACATGAGGATCTCTATCGTTTAACCATACTTCAACATATTTTCCAGAAGGTCGACCAAGTTTTCCAAAAATAGATAACATTGTTTGAGAGGACTTTTATTCATCGCCTTCATCATTATGGAAAAATTTCAAATGATATGTTCATATGGTCACTGAAATAGTGAGAGAAAAAGAACAAAGCTTCTTCTTCGATGTAAGATTTACATATCGAACCTTCAACTCAGGTTGAAGCTGAGTGCCGCTTTTACAACCATCCCAAAGAGGGTTCTTAGCAGCATCTAATAAATCTAATTTTTTTTTGCTTCAGTATTTAGTTCTTCAACATTTACATCGTCGTCGTCAATTTCAACCATAGGGAACATTGATCGTGCTGCATCATCAATCATATTTTCTATACGGTTCGTCAAACAATTTCATTCCAACAATCTCTAATTCAGACTCTGTAGAAGTATGTGCTACAACTTCTCTATGATGATCCCAAATATGATACTCTGGCACGAAACCGTTTTTGCACAAATGAACTTTCACAATATCAGGTAACAAATACTTCAAATGCTTACACCTACTACATGGACAAGAATTTTTACATCGTTTTTTTATTACTTAAAGCGAATTCAACAAATACATTTACACCATTATAAAAATCTTTCTTTATCGAGCTTCTCAATCCCCTTCTTTAATACATCCATCTCCTCTGATTAACAAAATATTCGATCAATTTTTCCTATTTAAAAAAATATGTCTCAAATTCAAAAATAAATATTGGTCGTTTTACGAACTGACATTTTATTTTTCATTTTATTGATACATGAACTTATATACGTCGGTTTTACCCCACTTAAGAATACAATATTGAAATGTTGGTTTATGGTTTATTTTTTTGCTGGTCAGTCATCTTACTTTCCATTACAAACACAGTAAACACTTACATTTCGTACATTATTTCATTTAAAAGATTCAACAAAATATCGGCAGCACTTTCCCTTTGTTTCCTGCATTGTATACAAATGCTTGTACAGAGGAAACAAAAAAGAAAAGTGACAGTGAAATTTTATGAACTATTTAAAACGAAATAAAGTACGAAATATAATTGTTTACTATGCCTATAACTTGTCCAATACAGGGGCGAATCCAACAAGTATTATACCAGATAACTATAAATATCTTTTTTGTGAAAAAAATGAATATTATATAATAATCATGTATAACACTTGTCGAACAGGGCCAAAAAGTCTCTAAGGGACATAATAAAAATGTAGTTTATACAAAAAGTGGAATTTTTATAGTTTATCTTCTTATTTATTATGTAATATATTATTGTTTGTAAACGGTTGAAAATCTACTGATTTTATATATTTCAAAAAATTATTAATTTACCACGTTATTCCACGTATTTTATTGAATAAGGTCGCTTCAATATTGTTTTCATTTTTCAATGTAGTCAATTTCTTTTTGAGACTCATGCATTCATTTTTATACAAGTCAAGATGTTTAAAAGCAATGGACATGGATGATTCTAACTCTAACTGAAGTAGAATGTATCTCTTTTTTTCGATACGTAACTTGTTTTCAAGTTCTATGGCTTATTCCAATTAACACGACACAATGATAGGAACAACACATATATAATAGTTTACACATACAAAAATCACAAATTATACCTACTCTTTACAATTTCACACTAACAAATGAAATAGGTATACCATGAGATACTATAAACCACTATTAGGTGATTAGAAACAATTAGAATCACTAATTAGCCTTAATTTATCAATTTGTTCCCATGTTCCTCTTCCATTCAAGTTTTTCCATCATTTTCAAGTGAAGATGCACATTCTAAATGTAGGGGATGACCATAATGGTTCAATAACACGTGGCTCTGCAAAACATAAAATTCGGGCAACAATATAAATTGAATGCTAAATTTTCTTCAAGGAATGCCTACAATGGTACTTACCAGCTTATTGGTTAATGACAGTGGATCTATCTTTTTCTGTTAACTTTTTATTCGTAGATGGGTCCAAACACAATTGCCACATTTAATAACAGTCAATCAGGAAGGTAAGTGTAATGGACAAGACTATGCTCCAAGGCTTATATATAAAGAAGTCTATGTAATGTAAATGTATGACTAATATCTGAGTGAATAACATTTCTCTCATTTCTCCTTCTCTAACGGTTTCTTATCTCCTTTCAGTTTATGACACATTATCAACACGATCTCTAAACAAAAAAATTATGGATTTCAATTGTGATAATCTACTTTGTTTTCGGATC
Source organism: Allium cepa (assembly GCA_030765085.1). Classification (NCBI taxonomy): domain Eukaryota; kingdom Viridiplantae; phylum Streptophyta; class Magnoliopsida; order Asparagales; family Amaryllidaceae; genus Allium; species Allium cepa. The sequence goes on from CM060941.1 coordinate 1,054,503,480, forward strand.
TAATTATAGTTCTCAAGATGATAAGCAAATTTTCAGATTTAATTATACCGATCTTACCTTTTTCAGTTCTGATTTTATTAATTTTATCTTCTTAGATCTCATGAAATCATAGATCTAATTTTTTGGATCTCATTCTATTGTAGATCTTATGTTCTAATTATTTAGATCTTTTGTAGATCTTGATATCATTCTCAAATGATATATCTTTGAGATCTATATATTTTAATCGTCAGATATATTCTCTTTTATGTGTATTCATCCTTTTCTCTTATTTAATTATTGAAATCAGATATGACTTCTGCGATTACTTATTTTTACATATCTTCTAGTTGAAATCAATTTTATTTATTCTTTCAGAATTTGCACTTGGTAAATAATTTAGTTTTAATTGATTCAAAATTTCTAACAAGTTGTATTAGATCCATTCTTCTTTGATTTAATTATAAATTTTTGAGTAAGTTTTGAATCGACTTATTTATAAGTCACTGAATTCTTATAATATCTTACTCAAATTTCAGATCTATTTGATCTATGTATGAATTTTTTTTTTGATAATCTTGGATTTGGTTTGAAGCTAAAATTGTTTTTCCTAGATCAAAAGGTATATGGTTTGTGTAACTAAATAAAATTACAAAATGTTTTTATTTTTGGACAATAATCTTAATTCCCTAAATTGTTGAAATAACTTGCGTTGATTTGAAGATTTACATGTTTTTTATATATTAGGTAAAGAATTATGAAGTTAGTTTTCTTATAAGGGAAATACTTTGGATCTGAGATGTATAGTTGTTTATGATTGTGAATGATATGGATAAATCTGAGATGATAATTTTGTTTATTTAGAAATTCTAATTATTGGAAAATAAACTTTCACTTTAAGATATCCATCTTAATTTTATTATTGAGTAATATTGAACTTAGATCTAAGATGAAGTTGTGTTACTTTAAGTTTTGTTCAATTGATTCATATATTTATAATGGAATCATTTTGTTGTGACATTAGTTATATCTTAGACCATAAAGATTAGTTGCATTTATTTTTATCATAAATATATTAAATGCATTTCTTATTGAAAATTAAATGATGTTGTATGTTTGTGTTTCGAATAAGAATAGACATATGATTTAGTATTTTATGTATTTATTTTGACAAGTAATGTCTGGTGTAATGGAAGAAACAGGTTTAACAACAACTTGAAGTTGTACAAAGAAATTATTTTAATAGAAGTTGTATAACTCAAGGTCCAAGACCCCAAGTCTTGAATTACGAAAAGATTTTCTTATAAAGTTTACAAGCTTGAATTCTTATCAGTATTTTTTTTAGTTTGTCAAAATGTAGAAGCTTCTAAAAAAAGAAGTTTACATAAAATTTGAGAACCTGAAGTCCATAACAAATTAATGAACTTGAAGCTCTATTGAAATTATGTAAGACGATAAGGTTGTACTAATTGAAGAAGTTAAAGGAAATTAATAAATCATCATATGAGATAATGATGCTTCATTCAAGAGATTACAAAAATCTCCAAATGAGTTATACCTTACCTTATATCTTCACATTTACATTATATTAACCAAATATCCTTAAGATATTATGTTATATGATATTTCAAACATCATAAGATGTGTGTGTATATTAATCTCTTGAAGAGATGTTTTAGAGATTTATTTATATTTATACTGTAAAATCCAACATTTCAGAAGAGATGTTATAGAAATTTTATGTTTAATACATTGTAATTCCTTAAAAGGAGACCAATATTCCCTGAAGGAATAACCATATAATTTTTTTGAAGTAATAGCAATAATTTATCCAAAAAATGATATTGTATACCAATATTACACTCCATAAGTAGTGGTTTTATCTCCTGCATTTTACTTTCATTTAGTGAATCTAATTTTGTTACTGTATTTAAAGTTTGAAATGTCATTTCAAAAGCAGTTACAAAGGAATGTTTTATGGTACTATAAAAGTAGTAATCATGTAATTTATATAAAAGAAATATTGTATATTGATATGTCATTCCAATAGTGCATATATATATATATATATATATATATATATAGAAGAGATAAGTTCACTCCAGAAGTGGTGGTACTAAAACATCTCTAGAAGAGATTTATAATTTTGAAAATGATAACATATCTCTCAAAGAGATTTGTTTATATATTTGGTAATTTTAGTAAACCAAATAAATGTACATAAATTTGATTATGAAGGATCCTAATTTGTTTAGATTAGATCCAAAAAGTTTGAAATTATCTCAAGAATACATTGTTCTATGTTCATATGTATAATTATACTATAAAGGTCATATTCCTAGTTATTATTTCATAAAAAATATTATATGCATAATCATTTCTTGAAGAAATATCTTTTAATATTCTCCTAAAGAGATTGTCTATATTTCATATCATAATTTTCATACAAGCTATACATACGACCTTGAGGAGACCTGTATCTGTAACAGTCCAAGTATCCAGAAGATACTCTTATTATTATCTTTGCTGTAATTTATTTTGCAAAACTCTCAAAAGAGATGTGTAGAAATGTCTATATGCAATTATAAATTATTCTTTGATAAGTAATCATATTTAGTGTTCAAAACTGATACTTGAGACATAATTGAGGAACAAAATTTAACAACTTGAAGTTGTGTGTATATTTTGTTCGAACCAGAAGTTGTGTCTATATGCGGTTTTGACGGATTCACATTGACATTGATATATATAAATAGAAATTAACATTTTGGATTCTTGTAATAGTTTGTTCTGAAAAAAATCACTAACTCAAATGAGAAAGGATATGAAAATTTATAATTACGTGTATATACGTGGACATACGTATACATCCATATGTAAATATTCAGCTAACAACCTGAAGTTTGTTATGAGCTCATCTTATAGATTATGCATAGATATTATTTAGTGGTTTAAAATTCAATCAGCATAAATGTTGAATGACCTGAAGACATGTATGTATTCAAATGATCTACACAATAAGTAAATTCCTCTAATTGGTTAGATCAATGAATGAGAACAAACTCTAATAAGAAATATCAATTGAATGCATTTTATCAACTGATAAAAGAATTATCCTCCTATTATCAATATGTATGATGTATTTACTACTAGCAATATCATAATGGATCAAAATGAGAATCCAAAGATGATTATTATTTAATGCGACAATGTTGCCAACATTGGGGGGGGGGGGGGGAGGTAAAGGGATACAAGCTCATTTTGATCATCAATGTTAAATATTTGTTAAAATATACAATGATGCAAAATATTAAGTAACTTGAATAAATTATCAATAATATCCCTAGTAGACATTCTCCAATATAAATTTGAATGACTGAAGGATCAAAATGTGCAAACCACATCTAAAATGTGGTTTAAAAGTCAATTTAAAGTATTTTTGGAGTAAGTAATAAAGATGTCAAATAAAGGAGGTGAGTGTTCTTCAAGAAACACTTAAGGGTGCTTTGAAAGAGATCCATGACATGATTGTCAAATAACCCTAGAAGTGGGTTAGGTATCTAAAACATGATGAATAAAGAGATCTCAATAAAACTGACAATAACTAATCATCGATGATTCATAAATAATAAAGCGCTTATGTTTGTAAATGGATTAAAGATTCTGGATTAGAGAAAAACATGATTGGCTATCATGAAATTCTCCTAAATGAGAAATGTGGACCTATAGTCCATAAATTATAATTAGAAACATGTATGTAAAGCACACTAAAATTACTAAAGCACATATAGTGTCAATGACATGTCAAGTGCTATGGGAATGATATTTTTAGAGATAATTGAATTGATTGAAACAGTGAAAGTGTTTGAAACAGTTAAAATACCCTAAAGGTATAAATGTTGTTTAAATCATACTAAACGATGAAAGTATAAAAATTCATGAGGAATATAAATAACTTTGATGGTTATACAGAAGGTAAAGAACAAGGAGCGTAGATTACAACTTCTTTTAAGTGCTGTTATAATGAAAATCTTGATATAATTCATGATTAGTAGACCACTTTTTAATTTTAAGTATTGTTGTAATAAAACTCTTAATATCCATTAAAGTGGTAGTTGCGATATGCAAAAACTTATTAAAGTATATAAATTCTTGAAGAATACATATAACTTTTATAGTTATAAAGAATGCAAAAGATATGAAGTGTAAATTACAACCTTCTTTTAAGTATTGTTGTAATGAAAATTTTGATATGCTTCAAGATGAGTAGATTACTTCCTGCTTTTTAGTATTTTATAACGAAATTTTTAATATTCATCAAAGATGTATAGTTGCAATACTGATTCGAAACACAAAAATGAAAGCACATGAAGTGTTTTTCATAAAAGTAGCATACAAAACGCATAAAATGTAAATCATATTTGGAAGAAACAATCTTGAAAATTTTGATTGTATCGAAGGAAACATTAATAAATTGTATTATTAATGAGATACATATTTATCGATCTAGAAATATTCATAACAAATTTAAGTTATCGAAAGACGAACACGAATTCAGAGGAAACTTTTAAATCAAGGGGAGCATCCATAAGTATTTATAATGCACTTTTTTCTTAACTAAGATTTCCCCACTGAGATTTTATTTGTAAGGTTTTAATAAGGTATTGTCTTGATCCAGAAGTATCAACTCCCCAATAACATTTAAAATAAGTTATAATGTACTATTTTTCCTTATTTAAGATTTTTTCCACTGGGTTTTTCTTACTAAGGTTTTAACGAGGCATTATCTTGATCTAGAAGAACCAAACGTCTTATCAAGAAATAACATCTCGGATATGTTATTTAAGTTAAATTGTATTTTTATTCTTGACTAAGGTTTTTCCATCGGGTTTTCCTTTGTAAGATTTTTAATGGAGTACTATATTGATCCAAAAGTATTAAACTCCATTTGATGTAGTAAATTATTGAAATATGTTATCATAATCTTTTTCCTTCACTAAGATTTTTCCTACAGGTTTTTTCTTAGTAAGATTTTAACGAGGCATTATACTGTTGATCCAGAAGTATCAAACTTCATTAGATGAAATGAGATATTAAAATATGTTATTGTACTCTTTTTCCTTCACTGTGATTTTTTCCAGTGGGTTTTGCTTAGTAAGGTTTTAAACAGACATTGTTTTGATCCCCAAGTATCAAACTCTTAGAAGGAATATCATGTTTAATATGATATCTAAGATTTCACAAGTTGCGCTCTTTTCCTCGTTCAAGATTTTTCCCATTGAGTTTTTCCTAATAGAGATTTTCAATGAGGCAACATGTCATATCTACATCAGTTGAATGGATATATGCCAGCAAGATAATAATAAGAGGAGCAATCATTATATGTTTCAAAAGTGACAACTTCAAGTTAGCAAAACATTCAAAGATTTCGAAGACGCGCTATAAAAGGGGGGTGTTGCAATATTATAAAGTGTGAATATGCTATACAATATTTGTTATATTGTGTTTAGTCTGCTTCAAGACTTATATATAAAAGATTTTATGTAATGTAAATGTATGAAGAATATCAGAGTGAATAACATTTTTTTTCATTTCTAATTCTGTAATGGTTTCTTATCTTATTCTTTTAGTTTATAACACAATTTTTTTATTTAGTGGAAAATAGGCACAAGGACAAATTTTCACAAAAATTTAGGCTGAAGGACAATAAGTTTCATTTTTAGACCGAAGGACAAATTTTGAAAGAAAATTAGGCTGAAGGACAATGCTAAATACAACTAGCATTTTGTACAATGTAAAACTGGATATAATGCTAGTTATAATTAGCATTTTGTACAGTGTTTACACTGTATAAAATGCTAGTTGTATTTAGAATTGTCCTTCAGCCTAATTTTCTTTCAAAATTTGTCTTTCAGCCCAAAAATGAAACTTCGTGTCCTTCAGCCTAAAATTTTCTCAAAGTTCTAATTCCCTCATTTTTTTAGATCAACCGGCTTTAAATTGAAAAAATTTAGCTGTCCCTTTCCTGTAACACATGGTATATCAGTAATCCAAGAATTTCCAAAAGACTGGCAAACATTTATACAGCTAAGCCAAAACGGGCCCACAACATACCCACAGCCTCAAACTGCAATCCATCCAACGTGGCCTCCTTCTTAACCACCCTCTCTCTCTTCACATTTTCCTTGCTCTCCCGCTTACTTCATCTTCTTCAACAACTCATCTTAAAACCCTGCTGCTTAATGGCCTCTGCTCTAACTGTTACACCTTCTTCTTTCCGATCCCTTTCACTCCGCCGCCACGGCCAAGCTCCACTACTGAGATTCCAGTTCCGTTCTAAATCTTCTGACTTTTCGGTTCGATCCGTGGCAGAAGATAGAGTAGCTATTGCGGAGAAGGAGGAGAAGAGAAAGTACGGATTGAATGGAAATGGTAGCGCTTTGGGGTTAGGGTTGGAAGTTGGAGAGAGGGATTCGACTGGGAGTAATTTGGATGCGGTATTGAATGGGAATGGTGGGGTTAAAAATGGGAAATTGGTGAAGTATGAGAATAGTAATGGTAGTGCTAGTAAGGGAAGCGTGGGTTCGGATGAGAGCATGAGAAAGAAAAGAGTCGAAGAGATTGGAAAGGAAGATGCTTGGTTTAAAAATGGCGGACCTAAGCCTCAGGTACCGATGGTGCTATCAGAATTTTTTCTCCCAAAACTTAAGCTGAAATTTCCAATAAAATTGGAAGAAATTTTAACTTTGAGCTATAAATTATGAAATTAAGCATGCTAAAAAAACGGATGGCAAAGAGGTGCCTTTAGGAAATCGTTAGCGATGCAAAATTGCAATTTGCTATGTCTTGGTTTAAGTCTAGAATGAACGATTTCAATGGATAGTACAAATTATTTCATCATTTATTAATTGGACTTCAAAGAAAAATCGTTGGTGCTGGTGGAATTAGAACGGTTTAAGTACCCAAGCTGCAATGGACAGTGCAGTGTATATGTAAACAATACTGGTTACGTCCAACATTACAAATATAACTAATTTAAGTTGTTCAAATCATTTTCTAGAAATTAAGGCCTGTTTGGTTTGAAAACGAACTTTGCGTTTTGCATTCTCAACGATATATGTAAACATGCAAGGAAAATGGAAAAAGGTGGAAAACGATCAATTAGGAAAATCGTTTTAACATACTTGGTGGAAAACAAATTTCTTTCTTTTCCGTTTTTCGGAAGATAGTAGAATGCATCTTCTTTCCTCCTCTCCTCTCTTTGTTACAATTATTATGATTTTCATCTCTTGCTTTCATTCTCACACCTTTGAAGTACATATCGAAAATGGAAAACCCAAAACATGTGTTTTGAAGCCAAATATTCCCTATGCTTCTATTTATACGCCTGTGTAGGATAGTGATTTTTTAATTTCAGTTGTTACAAACATGCAATGACTAACAGGTTTCTGTTACACCTGGTGGACGCTGGAGCAGATTTAAAACCTATTCAACAATTCAAAGAACTTTGGAGATATGGGGTTTTGTATTTACTTTTATATGTAAGGCTTGGCTTAACAGCCAAAAGTTTTCTTACCGAGGTAAGTTCCTTAATATCATTGTCTTGGTCTACAGTTCTATCAAACTGAAGTAACTTAACCATGCTATACCTGAACAATTTGTAGAGTTTATGCCGTAGCATTCCATATGTTCATTATAGAAAATGTTCTATGGATTGTAGGATTGATACTGTTGGGCACAAGGTCATCCTATAAAGGTTAAACATTCTAGATATTCATCATAGAACACTTATTGACATATAGGAGATACCAAGTACCAACGAAGAAAAATGTATAAGACATGCAGTTCAACATATGTTCATTAGCAGTGTTCAAAGCAAGTACTGTTATTGTGGTAAGAACTCTTGAGGTTGTGCAAGAGATTTGGGGTTTAGATTGTGCAAACACCAGAATTCAATCATTACTTTAAAGCTGGCAATTGTATATGATTTACACTAGATAGATGGCTCAATGAATGTGACTTATTCATAAGAAGTACTTATCAATTACTTTACGTGATAAATACGTGAAGGATGGCCCTTCAATGAAATTCAATTTTATAACTGAAATAATGCTCATTTATCGAAAGCTGAGAAGGTCCTCATTTGAAATGGACTTACAGTAGTTATTGTGATGCCGTTGATTAACAAATGGCATAATAAGTATAATTTTGCATTACAGTTTAATAACGTAGTCATATTTTTTATGAACTCATCAAACACGGTATTTTCTTTTTAATAATCTACTTGCCTGGTACTCAAGATGTGATTCTAGTAACTTCGGTATATAATTTAATTCGACATTTCTCTGCCTAATAAACTTGGTTCCTTTCCTATGAAATATGTTTTTTTTTAAGTAGGTACCATGAAAGATTGTATATACCAATAATAGTCTCATTCAAAAAAAAAAAAATGATATACACAAAGCACTTGCACACATGTATAAAAGAAGAAGTGCGAATTTTGATGAGCTATATAAAATGGAGATACAAACCCACCCTATTATATTTATGGCTTGACTTAAATTAATTTTTTGTAAATATTATGATCCAACTATGTATAATTTTATTTATAAACTTTTAGAATATTTCGGAACTTCCAACTCTTTTGAAACTACATCATCAGTAAGTGGTCCAAGCTTGTATTTTCTATGATTTATGTTAAATTATGGCATCGAAGGGATAACTTAGTTCAGTATGACACATATAGATTCCAAGAGATCTGAGGCGTCTTTTGATTCCATTCCAAAGCGCGCGCACACCCCCACTGCACCCCCCCCCCCCCCCCCCGGCCCATGGGCAAAAAAAACACGCACACACAAAAACCACCACCACGTGCACACACGGAGCCCAAGTTTATTTTCTAGCCATAATTTATTGTACCTATGCGTCTTGGATTTCAAATTAAGCTAATTCTTATTATTTACACACATGATGTTCTACATATCTAAATCATCTTACAATAGTTTAGGAACTTTTGAATTCTGTCCAAAATCACATTTTAATTCAGGGTTCAAAATTAATAATTTCAACAGCTCACATTAACTTAAAATTTCGGTAAGAGTTTAAATTTTGAAATGATCTGGAATTTTATAAAGATGATTTATACTTGTACAACATCATCACACACACACACGCACGCGCGCGCGCGCGCGCACCCACGCACGCACGCACCCACCCACGCACGCACGCACCCACCCACACACACACACACACACACACACACACACACACACACACAGAGAGAGAGACAGAGTTAAGGGACATAAACAAATGAATTTTGAAGGAATAAAAGGGTTAGGGCCCAGATGAATCTCCCATTCTTCGTTCTTTTGATATTTCATCATTGATTTTTGTATATATGCGTCCTAGGGCTTTTCTATTTTTTTAGAACATACCTATAAAATTTAAACTGATCCAAAACAAATAAATACAAAAAATAGATAGGCAAGTTTCCAGGGAATAAAATGATGGCATTTGACTATAAGTATATTAGTTAAGTGTTAATGCTGATCCCACTTAAAATTAAATTAAGCCATAGTTGATACCGTTGGGTTAAATATAAATGCCTTACGAAATCCAAACCAACAATATCATGTCAAATAATGGGTTGTTCACTTTTAAGTATAAGCAAACTTATCGTAAATGCATTTGTCACACACACACACATAAATATATTCTCTCCCTCCGTGTGTATGTCTGTGCATGCGTGTGTGCAAGTGTATTGTATGTATGTTCGAATGTATGTGAATATTCATAGTCCCATTTTTTCCACTTTGTAGACACTTCATTTAAGCCATTGGATTTGATAAATAAATGGATGAATTTCTTGATACTTTATCTCACACTTCATTATTTCATCTCTCTTACTTATCCCTGAAATCCAACCATTTATTTATCAAATTCAATTGCTAAAACGAATGTCATACGATGAGGCTAAAATTGAAGGGGCTAGGATCACAATTGATGATTTGTTATATACTTTTTTTTATAGCAACTGATAAATTCATATTTGGTGATGTGCATATTGATGACTGATCTGACAATGATTAGGAGGAATGACGGATGAGAAAAAGAAATTGAGGAGGAAAGACCTAGCAAAATGGTTAAAAGAGAGTATATTGAGGTTAGGTCCCACATTTATCAAAATAGGCCAGCAGTTTTCCACAAGAGTGGACATTCTTGCACAAGAATACGTGGATCAGTTATCAGAACTTCAGGTCAATATTTGTTACCATATGATTCACTCCTATTCAATATGTTTACCACATTTTTCCAATCTATCTTGTTCTTTGATGCCATTTCTTCTGTCATGACTCATGGTAAAATGGAACGGCTTAGCTAAATATAATAGATAGCAGCTTCAATATTTTACCACTTAACAATGCAACAGACTGCCCGTAATCTCAGCCTAGAATCTTATAAATTTAAAATTTCTTCTTTTTCAATCTTCCTTATCACCGTCTCTTAACATCTAGAAACTTTGTATCTTGAATGCACAGCATTTTAATTTTTGCATGTCTGATATGCAAATTTTTCTGGGAAAAATTAACGTTGACTGCTATTTATTTTAGTATCAAAAATTGGTTTTATGTACATTTACTTATATAAAACAACCATATTAATTGGATGAAAAACTTATTGCACTCATTGCTTCTATTCAATTTGAATCTCATGCTACATTAAGACATTTTTATGCCTTTTAAGCAAATTATGAACATCCCACTTGAGATTTACATGATAAAACATACCAATAAAAAGTAATCTTTAGATTATAATAAATAAAATGGTTTGTATCGTTACTGATAAGTCATGAAAGCATGTCAATGAGCAATCAATTGCGAGACACAAGCTCAGTAGTAGACTAGCAATCGCAATAAGCAAGCAATGTAGTAAACGATCAATCATAACAGGCAAGAGCAGTAGCAGACGAGCAATTGCAGCATGTGAGTGTTCATAACAGATGAGCACAACAATAAGCAAGCGGAGCCCAGCGACAAACAAGTGATCACAGCATACAAGCGCTGCAACAAAAGAGTGATCACAAAAGTGAGCACACAAATGCAACAGCTAAACTTGTAAGCATCGACGTGCACAATGGCACGGGAAGTGCATGGCAGCGATGTTGATATTAGAACATTGATGTTGGAGTTGTTTGTGTTTTATTAATCGAGCAAAATATGTCATAGATTGGGTTTACTAGATGGAGACAAAAGATTATAGCACGGTGAAAAGTCCATTGTAAATGGGACATGTTCTAATGTTAAATGCATAATTAATGGAAAAAAAAAGAAAATTTAAACCAGTAAAACAAAATTTCAATTGGGATCAATTTTCAAAATAGATTTTACTTGACACACAAATGAAATTCGCGGAGCAAACTACTGGTCTTACTCATACTAGTATAATGTGGTTTATGGTGAAATTTTCTTCGTAAGGTAGTTATTTTGCTATACTTTAACTAAACAACTAAATATAATATTTTATCTTTAACCAGGATCAAGTTCCTCCATTTCCTTCAGAAACAGCTGTGTCAATTATAGAAGAAGAACTTGGTAGCTCAATCGACAATATTTTTGATCGATTCGATTATGAACCAATAGCTGCTGCAAGTCTTGGTAATTTCTAATTTTGACAGGAACGTAGTAAACTTATTTTGGTTACTGAACTGTATATTTGCAGGTCAGGTTCATCGAGCTTGCTTAAAGGGCCAGGAAGTTGTAATTAAAGTACAACGACCTGGTTTGAAGGGTCTATTTGATATTGATTTGAAGAATTTGAGGGTTAGTTTGTATATGTATTATAAATGCATTATTGTCAGATGTTTTGCATACAAACTTTTCTCAAAGATTACAATGGCCAGTTTTTTTTTTTTTTTTTTTTTTTTTTTTTTTTTTAATTTTAATAAAAAATATTATTATTAAACCTGTTTTCCTCCTCCTAGCATACATCATCCTTCGTTATATGTTTTCGTTGTAACTGCACGAATATGCAATGCTAGTGAACAAACCACGTGCGTTGGGCTATATCCTAAAAATCTCCATCTCTAAAATGTACCAATAATTGATTATAATTGTAGTAAGGATCAATCGCTATTTGCATTATTGAGAATCCCCCAGTCTGCAATTTCCCCCCTATCATAGGCTCGTTTGTTATACTTTTCATTATTGATTCTCCATCCCCTTTCATTTTAGGTAATTGCTGAATATCTTCAAAAGATAGACCCTAAATCTGATGGTGCTAAAAGAGATTGGGTTGCTATCTATGATGAATGTGCTAGCGTTCTATATCAGGTACTTCCTCATATCAGTTAACATACAAGTTTTTTTGTTTGATTTACATCTAGAGTTTGGCTTTCTCACTGTATACTCAAGTATCAGTAACGTTTTATATGGACAACTGTATTCATCTCACTTTATATTACATAGAACATTAAAATCACTAATAATGATTGTGTTTCTATCCTCTCTGCCACTTCTAAAAAGCATCCTTTTGAGCATTTGGCTACACTGCCACTCAAAGTATGGATAACTTCTTATAAGAACTATTGCAGCATTTAACAATGTCACGTGCTAGAATCATTGGAATAAATTACATTTGTATCTTATCAAGCACTTTTCTTATTCCACTGCTTTATTTGCTTCTGGTTTATGAACTCACCCTTCACAATTGTTGAAGTCTGAAGTTTTCATCATTACATGAATGATTATCTCCTGGTTATTTTCAGGAAATAGATTATACCAAAGAAGCAGCTAATTCTGAACAATTTGCTGAAAACTTTAAAAATATGGATTATGTAAAGGTGCCAAGCATATATTGGGAGTATACCACACCACAGGTTCCTCTTAACATAATACTGCCTGATTCTGCCATACAAAATTTCATTAATTGAAGTAATATCCAAAATAACTGTCCGTATTGATTGTTTAATGTTTTCTGGAATTTAGGTCCTGACAATGGAGTATGTCCCTGGAATAAAAATAAACAGGATAAAACAACTAGATCAGCTGGGTGTTGATCGACAAAGGTCCTAAGATTGGGTTTATCTGGCTTTAATACCTTGATTGAAAAACATGCAAAACAGCATATGTTATACCAAAATATCTCCTTCTTTATTGATCTTTATGATATTCTGGTTTTGTAGGTTAGGACGATATGCAGTGGAATCATACCTAGAACAAATTCTGTCTCATGGATTTTTTCATGCTGATCCGGTTAGTCATGCTTGTGTAGTCAGTCTAAATTGCTATTGATGTATATAGTTTACATTATAGCTTCTGAGAGGAGATTCTGTTGATGAGTAACTTGTGTTCCATGTGTGATGAACATATCTGTTAGAATGTACTTCATGATCTCAAGTGTTGAATTACCGTTTATTTAATTTCTAAAAGGATCATGAGTAACTCTTATAGCCATGAAGGAGCTAACCAGTTTTTCTATCTCGTCTTTTACCAAAGAAAAAAAAAAAAAATGTAAAATTCCACTGCGTGTTATAGGTCTTTGAGGGGATGTCAAAAAACACTTCTCCGTAAGTAGTTCGATTATAGGCTACTTAAGGAATTAGTTAGTAAAAACGTTTGTTTGCCAGAAGAAGTTAACATAAAACCTGGTTTCTGTTAGAGTTACGGATGATATATTCCATTTTCCTGCATTGGTGCATTTGAGAAACAAACAACTTTTACTGTTACATAGTTTCATAAACTTGTAGTTAATGTCCTATTATCTTTGTCGTTATTAGTATCATTGTATACTTTACACTGTATCAAATTCACTGAACATTCTTTAGTATTTCTATGTTTAATCGTTTTCTGACTATATATTTCCTGTCCAGCATCCTGGAAATATTGCTGTCGATGACTACAATGGTGGTAGGCTTATCTTTTATGACTTTGGAATGATGGGAAGGTGTGAACTTTTTCCTCCAGTTATGAATTTAGTTTGTCGTAGTGGGACTGTTTAATTTCATAACCTAAAAATTATTTTTGATACCATTGGCATACTCGACTATTTTGCAGTATAAGTCCTAATATCCGAGAAGGTTTGCTTGAAGTCTTTTATGGAGTTTATGAGAAGGATCCTGAAAAGGTTATATTCTTCATACATCTTTTTTGCATCAATCACAGTTTATTTGTTCTTTTGAGATGATTTTGGAATCAGATGAATAGTTCAGTACTCAGAGAAATTTGCGTCTAACATATGAGCTGGTACTTTAAGCATGCAGGTTCTTCAGGCAATGGTTCAAATGGGTGTTCTTGTTCCCACTGGAGATATGACAGCAGTCAGAAGAACAGCTAAATTCTTTCTTAACAGGCGAGTCAACAAAAATACCTTTTTCTGTCTTTGTATGTGCTCATTTGTCCAAGTTTACATATGAAAATTGTTAATCGTTAATAGAGAGTGGCATAATATAGGCGAGATTTTAGCTTTTACAAAATATACGAGCTCCTTTTTGGCCTTTTTTGGTGATATGGTGAAAAGAGTAAGGCTTTTTTACAACTGAGGTGTGCAACCATTGAATGCTCTCCATAAACATCATGTAAAAGGAGTTTCTATGATTTATTATCTTGCATTAAGGAGCTAGCAATTTGTAGTATTGAAAAAGTAAGTGTCACGTATTAATTTTATATGTTACATTATCTACAGCTGAATCCATATAGCGATTAATTTACAGCTTTGAAGAACGTCTCGCTGCACAAAGAAAAGAGAGAGAAAAGGCAACTGCTGAACTTGGGTTCAAAAAGCAATTAAGCAAAGAAGAAAGGTTGGAAAAGAAGAAGCAAAGACTTGCTGCTATAGGTATATACTGGAACTCAATGTTTGACTGCAACGTTTATAGTTCCTATTCTAGTATGTTTAAGACATTGGATATATTTAATATTTAGGTGAGGATCTTCTTGCAATTGCTGCCGATCAACCATTCCGTTTTCCCGCAACTTTTACATTTGTTGTTAGAGCATTTTCAGGTACTCTAAAGATGGCTATTTTCACCATCAATACAATAAGAAAGTTACTTTCACAAAGTATTTTTGTAGATCAATAGATTATAATTTCTGATACAAAATGAATGTAAAAAACAAACGGGTCCCTGATATTGAATATACATACTAATTATGTGATATTGCTGGCATCTTCCTGAAATGGTAATTCTTTTTTCAGTATTAGATGGGATAGGAAAAGGTTTGGATCCCAGATTTGATATCACGGAGATTGCTAAACCGTAAGTGTATCACATTTGGTTTCCATTTTCTTGAATTTTGTACATTTTCCAATATGAAGGGCATATCGTATTCCTGCATTTATAGATATGCTTTGGAGCTGTTAAAATTTCGTGAAGCTGGTTATGAAGTTCTTGTTAAGGTTTCTATCTTATTAATTAATCTCTTCACATCCATTCCTAATTGCAGACTATACTGTACCTTTAATCTAATTTTCCATACAGGACCTTAGAAGAAGATGGGATCGACAGTCTCAAGCATTTTATAATCTTTTTAGGCAAGCCAACCGAGTTGAAAAGATTGCTGGCATAATTGAGCGCTTGGTACAAAAAATGACGTTTAATAATTATTTTATACTAGCAAAGGTTTCATTGCCTGAAGCCCATTTGTTCATCTTTGGTGCTAAGCGATGTTTGCTACTAATAAACAGCTGAGATGGTACAATGCATTTAGTCCAATAATATATTCATTTAAATCTGACTTATTGCCCCCTTATCAATAGGAACAAGGTGATCTCAAGCTTCGAGTTCGGGCATTAGAATCTGAAAGAGCATTTAAAAGAGTTGCAGTTGTCCAAAAGACTATCGGATGTGTAAGTTTTCCTGGCTACTTGCCCGCCTTAAGTTGAGATATGTTCTGTCATTTTCTTGTAGTAAAGTTTTCGCCATCCCTTAACAGTTTGGACATCTAGAACTACTTTGGTTATTATGAACTGAATAAGTTAACTGCATGCTATTCATCTCTCTTTCGCAACTAAGTTGCACTACATTTCATGTCAAAACTAGTGTCGTATGTATATCATACTTATGTAGTTACTCTGTGTTGTGTTCTGTAGACTGTAGCAGCGGGAAGTCTAGTAAACCTTGCAACAATTTTGTATCTTAACTCGATTCGGGTAAGAAAATCCAAGGATTATATGCTTTACTGTCATCCATATTTTAACTAAATGAAGTTTAAATAAGGAGGAAAAAAACATATTTGCAGGTTCCAGCAATGACTGCATACACTGTATGTGCATTTTTTGGGATGCAAGTGCTCATTGGACTGATTAAAGTCAAAAAATTAGATCAGCAGGAAAGATTGATAACAGGCACAGCTTGAGTTTATAGCTGTATTATAAATTACCCCATATGTATTTGTTTATAGCTGTAGTCCTCTTGTTGTAGCAGTATACAGTATTATAGTCGAAATATCTGTAAATATCATGTTGTATATGTACATGTATCACCATGATAAAAGGGCTCAGGTCTTGTATCATGCCAGATTTTGTTATATGTTAACCTATACGTCAATATAGAGAAATACCATTTGCAACCGCTAATCATGTTAAACAGTAGCATTTGCAAATCAGTTCAATTGTGTCTTCTCTTGTTTGGTTAAAGTAAAACTTTATAGACATCTGGCATTCTCTGATAATTTTGGAGAAAGCTGAACCTTTATCCCACATCTGTAATTTCTGACTCTTGCTGACTCTAAGAGCATATCCAACACCGAGGTAGGTGGATTAATGTCAACAATCTACCATCCGCTAGGAGCAATCAATTCTGAACAATGTATAAAGTCATAGAAGCGACAAGTTTATCTAATTTTTATAATATTGGATAACACGCTGTGCATTTATGACCGTTGAGATGGCGATCCGGGGCAATGTGGATTGTAATTAGAGCCGCATATTTGTTTGGGATTATACATATCAGATAAAATGTTATATTATCCCGATGAACGCTATCGTTGGCGTTCTCTCTTATTCACTTTTAAATCTTTTTTGTTTTTGTTTTGCAGCTTGGCTTTTAACGAAAAAATTCAAAACCTGCCAATATTTCTACATTTTTTCTAGAATATGAGGAGATTTATGCATATTGTTCGTGGTAGTAGGAGTGGTAAATTCATTCTGGAAGTTGGTGGCAGTAGATGTGTTGGTGGACATTGTGATAGTGATAGGGGAGATGGAGCAAAACTCTTCCAGAGCACTGAACCATCGTCTCTAGAAGGAGATAGACGTTGTTATCCCATCTTTCGGTCAAGGCTGGAATATCAACAAATTGGTAAGGAATGATGGATATGAGGATTGGAGATTGATTGGAATCAAGGTTGCAATCAATGTCGCCAAAATTTGATTGAGCTCCGATCGGGACGGAATCGATTGGAGATGATGATAAGGATTAGGAGAGGCTATGTTTCAAATTTCAGGTTAATCGGAGTTCGTATGAACGAGATATGATCGATGCAAGGTAGGAAGAGCATGTTGTTCGTATCCATCGGCGCACAGGGATGTTCGTATCGATACATTTCGTATCGATACATTTCGTATCGATCAGGTAGTTGGTGAAAGTGCGGCGTGTATACAATTATATGTGCTAATATAGTACACACGGATCGTGTAATATGGACTACAATATAAATGCGGAAATAGATGATAATAGCATAGTAAATAAAAAATAGAAAAATCACACCAGAGATTTTTATACTGGTTCGGAGCACCGTCCTACGTCCAGTCCCAGACTTCTATCTGGATTTTCACTATTAACAACCTCGCTTCACCCGGAGGAACAGGTTTACAACACCCGAACAGCCGAACGGGATTTCACGCCTCTAATACACTGAGGACTTCAACACTTGCCTCTTACAACACAGAGGACTTCAACAAAAGAACAAATACAATTGTTGTTGACAACTTGTGTTCTTGAAAACACGGATTTGTCACTACAGTACACCCTTCCTATAATCTTATCCTCAAAGTATGCGAATGATGTTTTGAAAAGATTAAGGAAAGTATATTACTTATTGAATCAAAAGATATGAAATAGTTTCAATGATTCAATAAGTAATCGAGAGCTTTTTAGAATGCAGGAGTATATAAAGTAAGATCAGAGATTAGATTAAAAAGAATATATGAAATTATATATTTAATCAACGAATTGGATGAGTTTATATAGATAAGAATGGTTGTAACTCTTTGCCATTAAGAGATATGATCTTTGGTGAAAGGTAAGAGATGCAACCTTTGGAGAAGAGAAGTGTCTTTTGGAAAAATTGCTTTCTGTTTAAAAACGGTCGACAGGTTAAAAAGTGACCAGTAGACAGGAATTTAAATATATATACGTTATGTGTATGTGTGCACGTTCAGTGTGCAAATTATACAGGAACGGTCGACCGACTATATTGTGACCGGTCGACCGGTCCCTGTAAAGTTGCACACTGAATGTGCAACTATATTCCAATTGTATATATATTAATTTTCTTGAAAATGCATGATTATTTGAGGATAGATTTTAACAAGTTTATCACTAATATATCTATAGTAAATATCAAATAATCAATCTACAATCTATAGTAACATATGTAGCTCTAATGACCTTGTTTTGTCGATCGCCTTATTTGTCAGAAATCAAAACTTTCATAAAACTTGTGACTCAACATTCTCCCCCTTTTTGATTGATGACAATATATCTGCAAATCTGAATCTCCCCCTGAGTATGTGATCTCTCCCTCATTGAATTCTTATATGTATGTTCCTGCAAGCAATTGTTAGCCCTTTCTCCCCCTTTGTCATCGACAAAAAGGAGTAACAGATACTAGAATAGTAGAATGAATATGATATGCATAGCAAAATAAATCATTAACACATCCAAAACATAACAGAGTATACTACAGAACATAATGTCAAATGAAAAACAAGAATAACGACACTATTTAGTACAAGTGTCGATGAATGTTTTTAAAGTGCTAAACCATAATAGAATCTAGGATGAAGCAGATCGTATCTCCTCTTCATCATCATCATCGTCGTCATCATCATCATCTTCTTCTTCTTCCTCATCATTGTGCCCTCTAGATGATTCTCCATGACCACTCATTCCTGTAGACTCGTCAGATGATGTCCAGGTGAAAACTGGAGCAGCAGGACGTTTTCCTGGGTCTTGTGCTTGAACAGAGGTGGATGTGGAACATGATATAGCATCCCATAGCATACCAAAGAATGACTTGACCTTATTGAAGCGCTTATCGATTTTAGAGTCCATGCGCTTGAGACGTGATTCAAGCAAAAATTGGTTACGCGCGATTGTTTCAAGTGATTCTTTTGTAGATGACTTTGATTTTAATAGTTTTACTTCATCGGAACGAGGACGAGAGGAAGTTGCTCGTTGTTTCCTTGGTCCTCTTTGTTGCCATTCTTCAAAAGGCATAATCTCAAGATAAGGTGGAGGAAGCTTCATTCGTTTGATGGTTATGGAATCAATGCATTTTGGTTTTGAGGTTGCAGAATCAGGAGGATTGACCCCACAAGCTAACAAAAGTCGCATGATATATTCATTGTAGAAGAAATGAGGCCATGTTGAGTTATTTACCTTGAGAATTTCATCAAAAAGCATGTGAACCCAATTGATTTGGATTTCACCATAAATAGCATAGAGTGCTTTGAAGTTTTCTTTATATACTGCATCATAATTTCCAAGTCTAGGAAAAAGAGAATGCATCAAAACACGATGAAGTAGTCTGGCTGTTGTTCGAAGTCCAATAGACTTAGTGTCATCACTATCGTCTTCTATGAACTGATGACTAGTACTATTTCGAGTGAAGACTTCGCAGAAGTTAGATGAAAACTCTTCGCCTCGATTTGGTATACCAAGTATAGAGGCAATTCTAGCATGAGTAAGAAAAATTTGCTTGCCACAGACCACAGACCAGATGACACCGTTTGGATTATCAGGTTGATACTCATCAAGATTCATGTTGGCGTAAAACAATTTGATCATCAAATGATTTATCTCCACACTATTTTCTGAAAAATCGATTAATGGAGTAATGTTGGAATTATTGGCTAACCTTCGAACTCCATAAGCCGTGAAATCATCAAATTTGATGAAAGAGCCTGGATGAAACTTGTAATTTGTCATCTGATTCCATCTTGTTACAGCAATTGGACTTTGAAGCCATTTTTTAACGGAGATGGTAGGAGATGAAGTTTTAGAGGTTGTTCCTTTCTTGGATTTCTTTTGAGGATGAGCCATTGTTGGAGGATTTGAGATTTGGGAATTGAAAATAGGAAACTAGGGTTTGTGATTTTGGGTAAAAGAACAGCTTGAGTAAAAAGTGAAAGAGGGTAGAGGGAAAAAATGACGCATAGGTATATATAAAAACTGAATATACGTCAACCGGTCGACCTACGAAAAATGGCCGGTCGACCGTTTTCAACCAGAGAGCAAACGGTCGACCGGCTATATATGGGGCGGTCGACCGGTTCTAGTCTGCTGTGAATAATAAGTTTATTTTTCAAGTTTTTATCATATATCATCCTAAATATATTATATTTCATTTGTAATACAAAATATAACCGTCATTACACGAGAGATATATAAAGATATAATAACTATATATAAATCTAATGAGAAAGTTCGTCATTAGAATTATCGTTGTTTCCTTCAATACGTTTTGACCATGGACTCCATTGTTTCTGAGCTCCTTCATTCTTCTCATAGTTCCGATCCCACGAGTTAGGACTTTTAGATGTTGATGGCCTAGACGGCATTGGTTCATGCACGTCATGCTTGTTGGAACCGCAGAAAAATGTTGCCAACTTTTCTAAAACGGATAATCGTGCCGATGTCTGTTGTTGCTCGTGATAAAGTTGACTTTGCCCGTAATGGAGCTGTCTCTGAAGGTCTATCTGATGTTTCTGGTAGTGGTGTATTTCATCGATTTGAGCTTTGGTACGAGGAGAATAGAATAATGTCCTCTTCACTCGTTTTGAATTTGGAGTTTTATCAGACATACAAGAGCATTGATGATGACAACTTGATTTTTGTTTTGGAGTTGTAGGAGAATAAAATTCCTCCGACTCAGAACTCGTAATTGAAATGTATGATTCTTGAGCACATTTATCACAAATGTGAGCCATAGTGTATGTTGTATAGAATATTATGGTTAGATAAAAAAGATGAACAAAATATAAAATTTTTGCAAGCTTATATACAAGTTTCTTATGTATAAACTTATGGATGTGAGTTAACGAAACATTTTAACCAAGAAAACATAAGCAGAAATTTTATTGTAACTCTAAAAATAGCTTTCCTTATAAAACTGAATTTTATAAAATAAGAAAGGAAAGGACGATCACTAAAAAAAATGAGTAAAGAGAATTTAACCATTAAATAAAGTAGTGGCTTATATTTAATGTAAAAAAAATAGTTTATGCAAAAGTTATGGTTAAAGGATAACTAAAAAGAATAACTAAAGGATAACTAACAAGAAGACGTTCTTTAGAAATTACTTAGTCAAGATTTTTTCTTGAAATTAAACCAAGCTCTCTTCGTAATCTAATAAAATTAGATTCGAGCAGAGGCTTAGTAAAAATGTCTGCTAATTGATTGTCAGTATGAACATATTCAAGACATATATTTCCTTTGTCAATATTATCTCGAAGGAAATGATGACGGATATCAATGTGTTTGGTTCTAGAGTGATTTACTGGATTTTTAGAGAGATTTATAGCACTAGTGTTATCACAGTATATAATAGAATTTGATAAATGAATATCAAAATCTTGAAGTGTTTGTTGCATATATAGTACTTGAGTACAAGCGAGAGCTGCTGATATATATTCAGCTTCGCATGTTGATAGTGAAACACAATTATGTTTCTTACTGAACCAAGGGACAAGTGATTTTCCAATAAAATGGCACGTACCACTTGTACTTTTTCTATCCGTTCTTGAGCCATCGAAATCAGCATCACTATATGATACTAATTCAAATGGACATTCTTTTGGATAAAAAAGACCGAAATCTTTGGTATTATTAAGATAACGAATTATACGTTTCACTGCTCGTAGATGTGATTCCTTTGGATCGGCTTGAAAACGAGCACATAAACAAACACTCATTATTATATCTGGACGACTAGCTGTAAGATAAAGAAGAGAACCAATCATGCTTCGATGTAATTTCTGGTCAACATTCTTACCACTTTCATCTTTGTCAAGATGTGTAGTTGTACTCATAGGAGTTGGTTTACCAGATGTATTTTCTAATCCGAAGCGTTTGATAATGTTTTCACAGTATTTTTCTTGATTGATAAAAATGCCGTTTGAAAGTTGCTTTATTTGAAGTCCAAGAAAATAAGATAGTTCTCCCATATGAGACATTTCGAATTCTTTGGTCATAATACTTGCAAATTCTTTGCAAAGTTTATCGTTTGTTGAACCAAAGATGATATCGTCTACATATATCTGGATAACTAGAATATCTTTTCGAGAATGTTTAATAAACAAAGTTTGATCGACTTTGCCTATTTGAAATCCTGAGCTAATAAGATAGCTACGTAGTCGTTCATACCAAGCACAAGGTGCTTGTTTTAAACCATACAGAGCTTTCTTAAGTTTGAACACATGGTCCGGATATTTTTCATGTACGAACAGAGGAGGTTGTTCGACATAGACATTCTCTTTGATAAATCCATTGAGAAAAGCACTTTTGACATCCATCTGATAAAGTTTGAAATTATGGTGACAAGCAAAAGATAATAGGATTCTAATAGCTTCTAGTCGAGCAACTGGTGCAAAAGTATCTTCATAATCGATACCTTCTTCCTGATTATATCCTTGTGCTACTAATATTGCTTTATTTTTGGTGATATTTCCTTGTTCGTCGGCCTTATTTTTATAGACCCATTTAGTACCAATTACTGACTGATCAGTTGGTCGTGGAATAAGTTCCCAAATGTCATTGCGCTCAAACTGATTTAGTTCTTCCTGCATGACAATGATCCAGTAATCATCTGTAGCAGCTTCTTTTGGATTCTTAGGTTCGATATTTGAGAGAAAAGCGACATGACCCATTTGATTGAGTTGACTCCTTGTTCTGAAATGTGATGTTATTTCACCGATTATATTTTGAGGCGGATGGTCTCTTAATATTCTTGGTGGTGATTGTAACTCACATATTTGAGGAATATTCTCAATAATTATTTCCGAGTCAGAATCAATATTTGTGATGATTTGATTGTCAGTGACTATTGATTCGTCATCATCTGATATAGTGTGAGGGTGCTGATAGATTTCATCAAAAGAGACATGAAGTGATTCTTCAATAGTTTTGGTTCGTTTATTAAATATCCGATAGGCCTTACTTCTTTTCGAATAACCGACAAATATTCCTTCATCGGCCTTTGGATCGAATTTGCCAAGCTGGTCTTTTGTATTTAAAATAAAGCACTTGGAACCAAAAACTTTGAAGTATGAAATTTTAGGCTTCCTTTTGTTAAATAATTCATAAGGAGTATTCTTGGTAAGAGGTCTTATGGATACACGATTCAAAACATAACAAGCAGTTGCCACAGCTTCTGCCCAAAAATGTTTTGGTAAGGTGGTTCCATTCAATAATGTTCTTGCACATTCTTGTAAAGTTCGGTTTTTCCGTTCTACAACCCCGTTCTGTTGTGGAGTTCTGTGAAATGAAAAATTATGATATATACCTTTCTTTGTACAAAAATGTTCAAATTCATTATTTTCAAACTCTCCGCCATGATCACTTCTTATATTTTTAACTTTAATCCCTTTTGATTTTTGAATTCTTTTGACGAAAGATTTGAAATGATCGAAAGTGTCACTTTTATTTTTTAAGAAAATTGTCCATGTATAACGAGAGAAATCATCAACAATTACAAGCACATATTGACTGTGATTTATTGATTGAATTCTAGCAGGTCCAAATAAATCCATGTGTAGTAACTCAAGTGGTTGTAATGTTGATATGACTTTCTTGGATTTAAAAGATGATTTGGTCAATTTTCCTAATTGACATGCATCACAAATGTTGTTAACTTTAAAACTCATTTTGGGTAGTCCTCTAACTAGATTGTTTTTGGCTAGCTTGTCAATAGTTCTGAAGTTTATATGACAGAAGCGTTTGTGCCATAGCCATGGATCATTGTCATTAGCCACAAGACACATATCTGAATTATGATTAATATTCATATTCAAAATATATATATTTCTGTCTCTATAACCTTCGAAAACCAAATTATGGTCTTTATCTAAAATACTACACTTATTATTTGAAAATGAAATTATAAAACCCTTGTCACATAACTGACTAATACTAAGCAAATTGTGTTTTAAATTTCTAACTAGCATGACATTAGTAATAAGAGGTAAGTTAGATGTACCGCAATTGCTCACATCGCCTTTGCCGATGATATAGCCTTTTGAATTGTCTCCAAAAGTGACGGAGCCACCATCTGAATATGTAATATTTGTTAATAAACTCTTGTCTCCCGTCATGTGCTTTGAGCAACCACTGTCCAATATCCACTTTCCTCTTTTCTTAAGTGGGACCTGCAAAAAATAGAATTAAGTCCATGGTACCCACTTTTTATAGGGTCCTAAGAGTTAGGTCTTAGGAGTCCAAACCCATTTGGGTCCGGTATCCCCTTTATATATATAATTATTATTAAAATGCACAGTATTCAAGAATTGCTGAATGTATTTGTTCCTAATCAAATTGTTATTTGTTTTAGGAACCCATATTTTGATAGTCTTGACATTTTTCTTTTGAAATTTCACAACTGGTTTTGGTTTGGAATATAATAGACTAAGATTTTTCTTAGCTTCAGTTTTTTGTACTTTCTTTTTCCTTTTGTTTCCAAGATGTTTCTTGGTTTCTTGTTTGTTATATCCCAATCCTTGTTTGTCTGAAATAGATTGTGAACTTTCAATGATTTTTGTCAAATTTTCTCGACCTTTGTTAAAATTAGAAACATTTTGAGAAATGTCATCAAACTTTGTTTGTAAGCTAGCTTTTTCTAGGTCTAGAATCTTGACTTTTGCTTTAAGCTCATGATTTTCAGTAGTGAGAGCATTATTTTTCTCTTTTTGAGTTTCTATTTCTTGACTCAAAAGAGATATTTGAGAGTCAACATTAGATGATGATTCTTGAATATTTTCAAGTTCCTCTTCTAATATTTTCTTCTCATCTTTTAACATATCTCGTTCAAACTCTTCTGTACTTAAATCTGCTTTGACTACTTTTAATTGACGTTTTATGTCTTTATATTTGACTATTAATTCAGCATTAATATCAAGTAATTCATCAAATGTAGGAATTTGTACCTCATCTTCTGTTGCCATAAAACAAACATTAGCTTGTTCATTCTCTGAATCACTTTCACTTTCTGATGAAGATGACTCTGAATCATCCCATGTTACTGAGAAGGCTCGTTTCTTAGATTTGTCCTTTTTATATTTGAATTTGTCATTTTCTGACTTCTTCTTTTGTTCTGGACAATCTTTCTGCATGTGTCCCTTTTTGTGGCAGTTGAAACATTCTATAGTAGATGAAGATGGTTTATTTGATCCAGGTTTCCTTTTATTGTAACGACTGGCTTTTTGATATTTTAAGAATTTTTTGAATCCTTTCGCAATGAATGCCAAATCTTCGTCTTCAGAATCTGATTCATTTTCATCTTTCTCAACATGAAATGCTACATTTTTCTTTTCTTCTTTCTGTTCTTTTCTAGCATGCAAATTTGCTTCATAGGACATTAAATTTCCTATCAATTCATCTGGCTTCATGACGGAAAGGTCATTAGCTTCTTCAATTGCTAATACTTTTCCTTCCCATTCACTAGTCAGAGAGTGTAGGACTGTTGAAACAACATCGAAATCAGAATACTTTTGTCCTAAGCCAATAAGTGCATGGTGAATAGTTTGAAACCGTGAATACATGTCATTGATTGTCTCGTTTGGTTTCATTTTGAAATTTTGAAATTGACTTTTCAGCATAGCTATTTTGTCTTGTTTAACCTTGTTAGTACCTTCATGAGTTATTTTTAGTGTTTGCCAAATTTGATATGCAGTAGTGCAGATACTAACACGATTATATTCATTTTGGTCTAATGCACAGAACAACATATTTATTGCTCTTGCATTTACGGCTGCTGCCGTTTTCTCAGCCGCAGTCCATTCTGAATAATCAGTTGTTGGATTCACTATTTCTCTTTGAGTGGCATTCCAAGCATCATAGCTATTTGATTGCATAAAGAATGACATACGTGTTGCCCAATAACTATAGTTAAGACCATTGAAAAATGGAGGTCTTTGTGTCGATTGACCCTCCGTGTAAGTGGTGTTTTGAGTGCTAGTACTTACGTTATTTGCCATATTACTATAATATATCAAATAACTGTGTTACGGTTATATGATGACCGTGCTCTGATACCAAATGAAAGTGCGGTGTGTATACAATTATATGTGCTAATATAGTACACACGGATCGTGTAATATGGACTACAATATAAATGCGGAAATAGATGATAATAGCATAGTAAATAAAAAATAGAAAAATCACACCAGAGATTTTTATACTGGTTCGGAGCACCGTCCTACGTCCAGTCCTAGACTTCTATCTGGATTTTCACTATTAACAACCTCGCTTCACCCGGAGGAACAGGTTTACAACACCCGAACAGCCGAACGGGATTTCACGCCTCTAATACACTGAGGACTTCAACACTTGCCTCTTACAACACAGAGGACTTCAACAAAAGAACAAATACAATTGTTGTTGACAACTTGTGTTCTTGAAAACACGGATTTGTCACTACAGTACACCCTTCCTATAATCTTATCCTCAAAGTATGCGAATGATGTTTTGAAAAGATTAAGGAAAGTATATTACTTATTGAATCAAAAGATATGAAATAGTTTCAATGATTCAATAAGTAATCGAGAGCTTTTTAGAATGCAGGAGTATATAAAGTAAGATCAGAGATTAGATTAAAAAGAATATATGAAATTATATATTTAATCAACGAATTGGATGAGTTTATATAGATAAGAATGGTTGTAACTCTTTGCCATTAAGAGATATGATCTTTGGTGAAAGGTAAGAGATGCAACCTTTGGAGAAGAGAAGTGTCTTTTGGAAAAATTGCTTTCTGTTTAAAAACGGTCGACAGGTTAAAAAGTGACCAGTAGACAGGAATTTAAATATATATACGTTATGTGTATGTGTGCACGTTCAGTGTGCAAATTATGCAGGAACGGTCGACCGACTATATTGTGACCGGTCGACCGGTCCCTGTAAAGTTGCACACTGAATGTGCAACTATATTCCAATTGTATATATATTAATTTTCTTAAAAATGCATGATTATTTGAGGATAGATTTCAACAAGTTTATCACTAATATATCTATAGTAAATATCAAATAATCAATCTACAATCTATAGTAACATATGTAGCTCTAATGACCTTGTTTTGTCGATCGCCTTATTTGTCAGAAATCAAAACTTTCATAAAACTTGTGACTCAACAGTTGGTGTTTCGTATCGATCGGCTTCGTATCGATCGGCAGAAGTTCAACTCGATGGGGTTCGCATCGATCAGGTTTTGGTTCGACTCGATAGTGTTCGTATCGATAAAGGCAGAGCAGGGTGAAAGACTTCGAATCGATACTGTTCGTATTGATCTTCATGGACACGACTCAATGATTTCGTATCGATCGGATAGGATGGCTAGATGGATTTCGACTCGATGGCAACACACCCAGATTGGTAGGCAAGCATGCGGAGGTTTGTGTCGATACATTTCGTATCGATCAGGATGGGGACAAGTGGTACATTTCGAGTCCATGATCTCGTATCGATCACTGGAGCTCAGTTCGACTCCATCAGGTAAAATCTCGCTCGCATCCATCAGGTAAGGCTTCGTTCGTATCCATCATTGAGTTTAGTTTCGTACCCATCTGTTGGCCTTTCATTCGTATCGATCAAATTCACCATTTCGTATCGATCGGTTCTTAGATCGATACGAAATACACTCCTGCAATCGATACGAGAGAACATGCGATGCAAACAGTTGAGTACAAACATTCTGGAGAAGTGATGGACACGTACAAGCGTGAAGCGTGGATACGAGCACGAATCTAGGGAAGAAGCGTTCGACTCGGCACATAAAGTGGATCAACCCAGTCAACACGCCACAGAGGTCGGATCGATCAAGGAGATTAGCGCCACGTCATTGCGCGCGTGCGCTTCTGATCGAGTCGAACAGGATGGATTCGAACTAGTGGATACGAATGCAACATCACTCACAAAAATGCAATTCGTATCGATCATATCTCCCAAACCGCTGATCCAAATGCAACGAAATTTTCACAGCAGCTTGCATATAAAGTAAGGAATGTTCCTACCAAGTTTCATCCCGATTGGATCAATTCTTGATGGATACGAAATCAATTCGTATCACAGATCGAGTCGAAACTTGGTGGGGTCGGTCGCGTGGGTCCACTCACATGCTAGAAGAAGTCTCTCGAAGTTTGAGCGTGATCTCAGCCTCCTATGCCTATAAATAGCCTCCTGAAGCCTACAGAAAAAGGATCTTTTGCCTGCTCAACTCCCAGACTCTGCCGGATTCATTTCTACATTTCAATACAACTATTGTACTCGAAATTCATCATTGCTACTGCTGTAATCATCTATAACCAGCAAGGATAATCATAAAGGATAAAACTTTGGAGTGGACGTAGGCCGGAGATAGCTGAACCACTATAAATCTTGTGTCTCTGTTCATTATTTCTAAATTGTTGTTTGTTATTTGCTGAGATCTGATATTTGTGCCTGAATATCGTTGATTTGTGTTCATACACTGGTGCTTTCACGGTATTTGGGGTTTGTGACCATGTTTGGCGCAAACACTATGGTGCTTTCACTGAGAACAACTAGCACCGGCTATATCAGAATCAAAGTTCAGATTTGAAGAGTTTGAGGAGTTTGGATTTGAAGACAATGACTCGACAAACAAGGCAAAGAGCTGAGAGAAGCCAACAAGGAGGAATCCAGGAGGCATCCTCTGGAGCAGGAGAAGGACAAGCTTCCGTCTACATCACCAGGGATGAAATGGAAGCTATGGCAAATTCTTTGCAAGAGAAATTGTTGAAAAGTCAACAGGAAATGATGCAGACTTTCTTTGAGCAGATGAGAGCTGCAGGGACGTAGAACTTAGGAACAACTACAGCGGCTGTGAATACAGGACAAGGAACTAGGGTTCTGGAACCCAATGGAGGACAGGATACAAAACCAGAAGGCAATCAACGAGGGCTTGGGGGCAGGCCCATAGGATCTAACGCAGGAGGACCTTTGGAAGGAGTTTAACAGGCTAGAGCCAACGTTGCTGAGCCACATGAAGAATATGTGCCGGAGTTCCCTCGGGGGCATGGGGGGCAACCCCTGGCAGACAATACTGGATTAGTGGAGATCATTAGAAAAACCATGCGTGGAGGCTTGACCAATAGTGACTTGGAAGGAGTGAACAGGAGTCCGTTTACTTGGGAAATCAGGATAGCTCAGAATCCACCTAAGTTCAAGCTACCTAGCGTGGAAGTATATGATGGCAAGGCTGATCCGACTGATCACTTGATGAGGTATACTAGACACATGGAAGTGCTGGGGGCATCGGAGGAAGTAATGGCCAAATGTTTCCCTTTGTACTTGACGGACCTAGCTGCAATGTGGTTTAGGCAGCTGGAAGAAGGATCTATCAGGACTTGGAGGGAGTTGGTGGACAGGTTTTTGGGGCAGTTTCGGGTTCATATTAAGAGACCGAAGAACGTAATGACATTAACATCGGTAAATCAAAGGACGGATGAATCACTTAGAGCTTTTCTAACTCGATTCAATGCGGCAGTTGCTTCGGTGGATTGGCCGGATCCATCAATGGTTTTAATGGCGGCAGTGTCAGGAGTGAGGGAGGATTCGGACTTTAAGGTATCTTTAATATGAGACCCACCATTGGATCTCGAGGAATTCTTTCACGAAGCTGAGAGGTTCCTCCGACAAGAGGATGCATGTGCGGACTTAAAGATGAAGGAAGTAAATGCGACTGAGGGTGGAGGACCATCCAGCAAAGGTTCAAATAAAGATAAAGGAAAAAGGAAGTTGGACGATGATTCTGGAAAAGCTAGGAAGCGATGGAAGGATCCAAAGTTTCTACATACACAGGATTGAACGAGACGCTGGAGCGGATATACCTGGATACCCGGAGTCGCCTTCCCTACCGAAGGCCGGCTAGGAGAGAGCCTTCTGAGCGGGAGAGGGCATCAGGAAGGCATTGCCTCTTTCATGATTTGGATGGGCACGATACCAACAGCTGCAGGCACTTAAAGGATATAATCGAGGAGCATGTAAGGAATGGACAGTTGCGACAATATGTCGGAACTCGGAATGCAGCGGTGAAGCAGGAGCAGCCACCGCCTAACTCGAACAACAATGGCGCGAGGTCCAGGGATAATGGTCGATTGATTATCCATTGACCAGGATAATATGAAATAAGTAATAAGCTATTGGCAAATGGCAAAGTCATTTACACATGTATGGGGACGAAGATAGCCCCTAGCATGCTCTGAATGATGATAAACCGCAATGCTATGCTTTGTGAAATTTGTCTTTTGCTTTCGGATTGGACACTGATTTTTCTAGTTTGGTTTTGGAGTTTGGATTGAAATCCTGGTTTTGTTTACTTTCTGATTTGGATTTTCGTTGTTTTGGAGTTTGAATTGAACTCCTGGTTTTGCTTGCTTTCTGATTTGGATTTTCCTTTGGATGATTGTTTTCGGTTTTGGATGCTGGTTTGGATTTCTGATTTTTTTGGTTTGGTTTGGATTTTGGATTGGATTTTGACTGGGTTTTTGTCTGGATTTCGATAAACGGTCGTTGGGCATGGATTATGCCTGGCAAGGGGTGAGTCGCTTTGCCCGAACATGGTAAACTGACTCATTCAGATCGTCGAGTATGGACTATGCTCGACAAGGGTCCGGAGAGACCAGGATTCGGCCTAGGACTTAGGCCCTGTATTATCAATTGTTATTTTCAGGTCGCTGAGTATGGACTATCCTCAGCAAGGGTCCGGAGTGACCAGGATTCGGCCTAGGACTTAGGCCCCATATTACCGATTATTGTTTCAGGTCGTTGAGTATGGACTATGCTCAACAAGGGTCCGAAGAGACCAGGATTCGGCTTAGGACTTAAGCCATGGAATTGTACAACGTCCAGGGACACTGGACCACGGTCGTCAAGTGTGGACTGCGCTTGGCAAGAACCCGGAGAGCTTAGCTCAACGTCCAGGGACACTGGACCATAGTCGTCAAGTGTGGATTGCGCTTGGCAAGAACCCAAAGAGGTTAGCTCAATGTCCAGGGATACTGGACCACGGTCGTCAGGTGTGGATTGCGCTTAGCAAGAGTCCGGAGAGGTTATGGATTTGGATATCGACCAGGAGAGGTCTTGGATTCGGTTAATGGCTATTGGATAAGGATGGATTAAAAGCTCGATCATCGAGTTCGGATGGACATGGAATTGGCTATGGACTTTGGATATCGGATTCGGAACTATTCAAAACACGCCCTCTTATCACAAGGCATGCTTTGGGGGGCAAATGTTATCCCACCTTTTGGTCAAGGCTGGAATATCAACAAATTGGCAAGGAATGATGGATATTGGGATTGGAGATCGATTGGAATCAAGGCTGCAATCAATGTCGTCAAAATTTGGTTGAGCTTCGATCGGGACAGAATCGATTGGAGATGATGATGAGGACTAGGAGAGGCTATGTTTCAAATTTCAGGTTAATCGGAGTTCATATGAAGGAGATATGATCGATGCAAGGTAGGAAGAGCATGCTGTTCGTATCGATCGGCGCACAGGGATGGTTCGTATCGATACATTTCGTATCGATCAGGTAGTTGGTGTTTCGTATCGATCGGCTTCGTATCGATCGGCAGAAGTTCGACTCGATGGGGTTCGCATCGATCAGGTTTTGGTTCGACTCGATAGTGTTCGTATCAATCAAAGGCAGAGCAGGGTGAAGGACTTCGAATCGATACTGTTCGTATCGATCTTCATGGACACGACTCAATGATTTCATATCGATCGGATAGGAAGGCTAGATGGATTTTGACTCGATATCAACACACCCAGATTGGTAGGCAAGCATGCGGAAGTTTGTTCGAATCGATACATTTCGTATCGATCGGGATGGGGACAGGTGGTACATTTCGACTCCATGATCTCGTATCGATCACTGGAGCTCAGTTCGACTCCATCAGGTAAAATCTCGCTCGTATCCATCAGGTAAGGATTCGTTCGTATCCATCATTGAGTTTAGTTTCGTACCCATCTGTTGGCCTTTCATTCGTATCGATCAAATTCACCATTTCGTATCGATCGGTTCATAGATCGATACGAAATACACTCCTGCAATCGATACGAGAGAACATGCGATGCAAACAGTTGAGTACAAACGTTCTGGAGAAGTGATGGACACGTACAAGCGTGAAGCGTGGATACGAGCACGAATCTAAGGAAGAAGCGTTCGACTCGGCGCACAAAGTGGATCAACCTAGTCAACACGCCATAGAGGTCGGATCGATCCAGGAGATTAGCGCCACGTTATTACGCGCGTGCTTCTGATCGAGTCGAACAAGGTGGATTCAAACCAGTGGATACGAACGCAACAGCACTCACAAAAATGCAATTCGTATCGATCATATCTCCCAAACCGCTGATCCAAATGCAACGAAATTTTCACAGCAGCTTGCATAAAAGGTAAGGAATGTTCCTGCCAAGTTTCATCCTGATTGGATCAATTCTTGATGAATACGAAATCAATTCGTATCGATCACAGATCGATTCGAAACTTGGTGGGGTCGGTCGCGTTGGCCCACTCACGTGCCAGAAAAAGTCTCCCGAAGTTTGAGCGCGATCTCAGCCTCCTACGCTTATAAATAGCCTCCTGAAGCCTACAGAAAAAGTATCTTTTGCCTGCTCAACGCCCAGACTCTGCCGGATTCATTTCTACATTTCAATACAACTATTGTAATCGAAATTCATCATTGCTACTGTTGTAATCATCTGTAACCAGCAAGGATAATCAATAAAGGATAAAACTTTGGAGTGGACGTAGGCCGGAGATAGCCGAACCACTATAAATATTGTGTCTCTGTTTATTATTTCTGAATTGCTGTTTGTTATTTACTGAGATATGATATTTGTGCTTGAATATCGCTTATTTGTGTTCATACACAGGTGCTTTCACGGTATTTGGGGTTTGTGACCATTTTTGGCGCAAACAGACGTGCATAGTGTTTGGAACTGTGGAAGACACTGCTTTGGACCTGGGTATTGAGCATAACTTAGGATTGGATAAGAAGTTGGTGAATTCCGTGTTCTTCTCGATGAACAAGTGCATGTTTCGACTAGTATGAACATCACTGTAAGCATAATTTTATATTTAAATGCACTGTTATAAATTATTTTGATATGTATTCAAACTGTTTTTTTTCGAATTACCTAGAGAACCAAGCTTCGCTTGTAAACTCTAGGGAAGTATGTGCCTGCCAAACACATACTTCGGGTACTTGTTATAAGGTTGTCAGTTTCGGGGCTCGAACTCGTGACCTTCGATCACGCAGTCCAAACCATCAACCAACTGCGCCAACCCTGTTAGTTTATAACAAAATATTTATTAAATTGATTGTAATAACATTATTCATTTATTAGATTTCTCTTAAACTTATTTATTGTAATGTAAAAGAAAATAAACAGTTATTGTACACGTTATGAAATTTATTGTCATTTAAGTTAATCATATCAAAAATTATGTTTTAACTAGGCTAGGAAAGAAAACACCCATGGATCTCAAGCACTTATATTTTGTTTTATAAGGAGATCCTAGAAGTAGATACTGCTGGACCTATAACTGGATTTTTAAGCAATATTGGTTTTGGAGACTTTTAAAGCATCGTTGCAACAACTTTTTAAGCAATATTGATTTTTAAGCGTCCAAAAATGACGTTTGAACTCACGTCGTGCCGAGAAATATAGATCGTCGAGTTTTTGATGGTTTATATAGTTTAAAGATAAATATAACTTTAAACATTCTATACTTTCTAGTCTCAAAGTCAAAGGAACAAAATAAAAATACTAAAGTAAACAAAATCATCTATGTTTTAAAACAACAATGGTCCATACAAAGGACACCTAAATAAGGTTTACAATAATGTCCAAATAGAATATAACATATGTCAAGCTTACAAGTACAATAAGATATATAGGTCACGACAATAAATCTTTATTAATAGTTGTAATTCTTTGGTGTCACACTTTTTTTGTGTCAGTGTGAACTACCAAAAATGTCCCTATGTAGATATTAACAAATCTTAAAATCCCTTTAAAATAGAATCTAACAGTTGAGCTTCTTTACAAATTCAAAAATGTCTCACTACACTTAAAAATAGGATCTAACAAATAAAAATAATTTGCAAATTCGTTATTTATTAATAAATAATATAAATTAAATTCAAACTAATAAAAAATAGATGTTGTAACTTAGAAATAAAAATTTAAATTAACTACACATTATTTCAATGTAAAAACATGGCTAAATATTTGTGCAAAACATTTTTCTTGAATGTGTTAACCATCTATAATCTGTAGAAAAACAATTCACGCGTGAAGCACATACCATTATCACGCGCGAAGCGCGTGCCGCAACGCTCGTAAATAGAACTCTAAAGTGCATGGTAACCTCCTTCGCGTATCTTATCCTCATCATACTACACGCCATCATGTCATCCAATAACAAGTAGGAAGAGAAAAATAAAGGGGATCAGACAAGTCTGGTGAGTGAGAAATATCACTAGTGATATGGTGTTGATAGGCATAATTTATTATTTATAATCTACACAATCTAAAAGGTGTTTACTTATGTGAGTGGCGCATCTTTAAATTAGCCAATTGATACTGTATAGGTAATAACCTATAATACACTTAAGTCCAATAACAGTCTACATAGATTTCAACACGAAGGTAGGACATCCCGAAACGCTTAACTGTACATCGAGTACATGCTCAGTGATAAACCCCTTAACTATACATTGAATAAATAATTTCAATGATAAATCGTTTATTTATAAATTGAGTAAACAATCTCAATGGTAAGCTACATAAGTTGCATACACCAAGTATACAATCACAATGCCGACATACACATAGAGTACACAGCACCAATGGTGAACAGTCCACCAATGCATCAAATATACAACCTTAATGGTAAATATATCCTATGCTCCACATCATTCAACTAATAGAATAGAAGGGTCGATAAACAATTCGATTTCTCCCATAGGTGCAACTGCCCAAACGATGCCCCCTTACTGACATATGTATCTCCCTTCTCCTTATCCAGTCCGCAAGGTAAAATATGTGACCATGACTAATATAGCAACAATGAAAGCAACTAATTGCAATACAATCGCATACCACATTGAGTATCATGTTATACAACATCATGAAACTACGTGAACTCCATAACATCAACCAATTGGGAAACAAGTCAGGAAACATCCCTACTCGGCTTGCATCAGGTCCAGGTTCAACTTGGTGTAACCACCCATAATTTTCGATAATTTAAATTTGTTAATTAATAAGATTTGGTAATTAAATTTGAAAGAAATAAAAAGATTGATGGTTTATGAATGAAATAATAATTAGAATTAAAGGTAATAATGTAATTCAAGCCGACTATTAACAATTTGAATGAAATTTCAAATAATTGAAATAATGAAAATGTTACGCTTGGTTATGAATTTAATACAAGAAAACAAATGTGAATATTGAATTAACTAATGAAATAATATGATTAATGGTAATTGATTGAATTCAGTATTATGTAAGTAATTAAAATAATTGGGTGAAATTAAACTTAAGTGTAGTGGATCATGAACCAATGTTAATTTCATTCATTTAACAACAATGGATTGAATAATAGGATGAAAGTTCAATTAAATATGATTATTGGAAATTTAATTTATAATTAATGAATTTATTGAAAATGAAATTAAACATTGAAATTGGTGGAATATTCTGTAATGACCCGGAATTTTCGTCGTTATATTTGAGCATTTAATTCATTTTAAATGTTGAATGTGAATTATAATTTGATTTTGAATAAGAAGATTTTGGTTAAATCAATATAATTAGTTAAAATATCGAGTATGGCAATTTAATTGGATTTGAATAATAATAATTTGTGAATCTGGGAATAAACAGATATGAAAATGGTTTCCAAGATATATTTTAAGTCTAATTTGATCTGAATTATAATATTTGACTTTTGGATGGAATCAAAAGTCGAATAGTCAAATTTGGAATTTTTATATTATTTTAATAATGGAATTTAATATAGTAATGCAAATAATCAGATTTTGATTCGAAATGAATCAGAATGGTTTCTAATGTGATTATAAATTCTATATGATTTATAATTGAGTTAGTAAAATTTTAAAAATGAAATTTTAAGTGATTTCGACGATATGGAAAATCGTTCGAATTTATCGATGAGTTAAAATAGCATTCCGAGGCATAGTCTCGGAATTTGATGACAGAAGTTCCATTGGATCCGTAATAATTAATTTTTATGGGATTTCAAATTTCGTAGCATTTGGATTTACCATTTGCTCGTCCGGGTGAGAAACGCGTTGAAATTAAAATCGATAATTTAATATTTAAACTCAATTTAAAAAGCTATCTTCCACATATGATCAAATTAACCTCCGAAACATGTTCCATTGTGTTTGGAATGTGGGTAAAACCTTATAATTTCCTGTCGGCACGTTTCAATTGGAATTTGTTTTAAAAGTTAGGAAATTTGTGAATATATTATTAAATTAATAAGTAAACGTGTATATATATACATACGTTTAACAGCCGAAACCCTAGCCTAATTTTCACGGCCACCATCTAACGTTTTAATGGCCGAAATCATCGTGCCTTCTCCTCCATTTTTCTTCTAATCCATCAACTGTCTGCAAAAATCATCAACTAAAAAATCATAGTACTCGTCGATTACTATAGATCCAATGGTGGTGCTTGGATATTACAGCTTGAGGCAGCGCCAAATCGATTCAAACGACCATACGTTCAAAGGGGAAATTCATGATGTGGGGATAGCCGAGTGCAGTAAGGCTTCGGCCATGAGTGGAAACCAGCGATGCGCGTCGTTTCGCACTTTCCGATCGTGCTCCGGCACGATGTAGGCGGAGCGTCGATCAACCTTAGGAAGTAATGATGGGTTTTGCGGTTCTGTTCGTGAGTGGTAAATGTTAGGATCGACGACCTTGATTTTGACTATTGTTTGTACGGCCAGATTTAAAACTAAGGTATATAAATAAAAAGAAATTTGTTTTAAAATTTTATCCAAACTTTATCAATCCATAACTTATGCATGCTTGGTCAGATTCCGAAGAATTTGGTGGCGCCGGAATCGCAGCGACAAGCACGCTGCGATGTAGGTCTGGGATCATTTCGAGCAAATAAAATTTAAGTTAAATCGAACGTTGTTCGATTTAATTTAAAATTGGAACGACTCAACGTTTAAACTCAAGGTGAGTTAATCTCACTCACATCTGGAATTTCCAGCTAATTTAAATAGTTAAAATTTAAATGAATGATTGATTGGTTGAATGTGAATATTATTATCAGTCTGGATATGATATTTTATCTGTTATGCTAATGTCTGTGGATGCAGGGAAAACTGGTTGGAGGGATCCAACTGGATTCCTCACAATATAGAAATTATTTTCATGATTAATGATGTGTTTTATTTATATATTGTGATAGATTAATTTGAAAATTAAATTGTGATGTGCTATGATTTGATGAATACAATCTGGGAATTTAAAATATAAATAAAATAAATTGGGTTTAAAGGGAAATAAAAGAAATTTTTAAGTAAAGAATTTAAAGGAATTAAATTCGGAAATTAGTTTGGAATTTGTTAAAGTGTTTTTGAAATTTTGATTTTAAAGGAAATGTGAAATGAAAATTTATAAACTGGGTTTATAAATGAAGTGGAATATTTATCGGGGATAAATATTGAAAGTATAGGTTTCCGGTGGGAATTTATATAAGAAGTGCAAATTGCTTAAAAATAATAGTAAGATTGTTTTTAAAGGATGGGAAGTGTACTTTTTCCTGGAAATTTAGTATGTTTTAAAGAAAAGCTTTCAAAATATAAATGGGCAGTTTGAAATGTGTTTTTAGAATATTTTAGAAAGAAAATATTATTTTAATTATTTAAAATGTAAGTAAACATTTATTTAAGTAATTATGGTATTTAATCATCCTAAAGGTAAAGTAGTATTAAGTTTTCAAAAGGAAATTTTAATATAAATGTCTGATATGATAACTTCATATAAAAAGGAAATTTTTGATTTAAGTTACTCAAGAAAAGTTTATAGATTTCAAAAGTATAATTTGGATAAAGAATTTACTAATCATAATCTAAATATTTAAAGTATATTTTGAGAGTGATTTCCAAGAAATAGAAATGTGTTTAAAAATAAAAGGAGTTTATTTTTAAAGTGTGGGAAGAAATTTACGAAATTTAAACGTAAATTTGGATTGAAATAAATCCAGCGGGATTTATAAAAAGAATACTTTGGTTTATTCTGAAATGGAAGTGTATTTCCCTGGGAAGCCTAGTACGTTTTTAAAGCAGATTTTTGAGTAAAAGTTAAAAATTTTGAAGTTGTTTCAAAAGAATTGGTAGAAATTATTATTTAAGTGGTAAAATTTTTAATAGTGAATATTTACTAAATTAGTTATAGTAGTAATTATTTTAAAGGGGTTAATTGGTATAGGATTTAAAAGAATATCATTAATATTTATATTTTATAAAGTAGTTTTATTGTAAAGATAGTTTGGTTAAAGTTTTATTTGAAAATCTTGTATATGATTCCATAACTTTATTTTGAAATTTAGTACGACTTAACTTTATTTTGAAGAAAAATAGTTTATATTTTATAAAGTAGTTTTATTTGAAACATTTAAAAAGTATGTATATATTTCAAATAAAGTATGTAAATAGCTTTAATTTAAATGATTATAAATCTAAAGTATTTGGCTTGGATGTTTTCAGTGGAAATCAATATTTGGAAATTTATTTCATAAGGAGTGTGTGGTTTGAAACTATTTTCAAAGGGTTGAAAATGGAAATATATCTTGCAAAGATATTTTAAGGATAATAAATAATTTGGGAAATTATTTATTGTTTGATGGATGTTTGTGAATGTTAATTGATAGTTAAGTCATCGACTATCAATATTGGCCAATGCGTTGATCGTTTCGAAGAGACCGGGATCCAGATTAATTTCTCGAAACCACTTCAATCCGGTTTGTACGTTTTCGTAGGAAAAACGAGTTCGGAGTCGAAGATGGAGCAGTGAAGTACAATGGCTAGTCGCTACTAATCCTGAGGATGTTTCCAAAATGGATGTAGTAGGAATAGTGCCTTCGGTTCCGTTCAAACCCGAGACAGACTTGTATGGATGAATGCTTTCAGAACATCGTCAGGTGGACGATGGGCATTCTAAGTGAAATGCTCTAAAAGGTAGCGCTTAGGCTCAAGCCTCATCAACCGAGAATGGCTGAAAATCAGGGGTTATGCAGCAAGGCTATGTGGGTACAACCCATTAGGGTGAGGTCATCCCTGTCTAGATGTCCCTTTTTATTTCGGCTTAGTGGTGCGGTTGCTGATCCCAACCGTGGGGTGATCTTACTCGGGATTATCCAGTAAGGGATAGTCTCGGTCTTGTGTTGCAGGGGATTGGGAGTAATCCTCGGTACGGTGATCTAGGCCACATAATGTGACAAGTGGTACCCCAGTGCTAAGTCATTAGTTGGAAATCCATTCTCCGTACGTGCCTTTTACGGTTTTGTTTGTATTACCCACGATTGTGGCTAGTAGCTGGAATTTAATTAATGTAACAATTTCGGCTATTTTAATAAGTATTTGTAAATCGACCCTATTATAATATCAGAGAATTTTAATAAAAAGTGTTTTGGCTATCGTAAGGTAAAAACCCGACATGTTTATTTGTGGAGTGGTCTTACGAGATGCTTTTGATTTCAAAGGATTTTTGAAACTTTAATAATCAATTTGGGTGTATTTCTCTCACGCTGGAATTCCTGACTGACTCGGGTGTTATTTTATTATAATGCTCGGGTCAGACCGAGTATTATATGTTCAGGAAAGGATGCTGTAGAGCTCAAGAGAGGAGCTGGAGTCCGAGACGTATTACCCTATTTGTTTATATCCGCTGCTGTGATTGTATGAGATTGTCAGGCTGTAATTGTTGTTTGTTTGCGATACTCTGATGGTATATTGTATAAAACAGATATAGTTTTCATTTTGTGTAAAGATCTGATATTATGTATTATATTTTATTCCGCTGCGATTGTGAGATTCTGTTATTGTTTAGTTCCTTCTTTCTTCTATCTTTTCTCTTTTCCCTCAACAATCTATCTTTTTCGGCACTCAAGGGTCGGCATATTATTCTGTGGTGTATTTTGTGTCAATTTTCGAAGGTCGAGAAGGGCGGGTCATGACAGTTGGTATCAGAGCTTAGGTTGGCGATAACCTTGGCTCTGGTGGGGAAATTACACATTAAATAGAGTCGATAGTGCTCTAGAGTGAGTTGAGTGTACTAATAGCTATGAGCGCGTACTTGTTAGTGAATACAAAAACTATTTTTATACTGTGTTGACTTATCGGTTGAGTGTTTATGAATTCTGGTCGGTACGGGAAGTACAACCGTATCGATAGGGGTTTCTAAACTCTTAAACAAGATAAACCGACATAATATTGTTTTTAAAGTGGGTAAATGAAATAATTTTACCCAAGATTATATTTTTGATATGAAAGAAATGATTTCTAAATTATTATATATATATATATATATATATATATATATGGATGTTTGGTTGTGGATATCTTAATCAAATAAGAATCTAACATTTGATCTAAATTTTGAAATGATTTGTAACCAAATAGAATTCTATAGGTATAACTTATCCAAAAGAAGTATAATTAAAATTTGAATGAATCCAGAATTTAAATCTCGGAAATTTTGAAAGGTGTTTTAAATGAATTTAAACAAAAGAGTTTGGGAATTTAAAATCTTGGGAAGGTTTGAAATGTTTTCCTGAATGTTGAAGAAAATAATGGAGTATTATTTTGGGAAATATTTTTGAATGGAAATGGTTTTGAAAGGAATTTGTGGAAGTAAGGAAGCATTGAACTCACTTCAGTCGCTAGAAAATAATCCTGATGATGATGGCCACATCATCAGAATTCATTTTCGAGTTTCTAAAGTGATGGATTGCTACCGTGGTGATTGATTAGGATATTTGTTTGGATTTGTTGGGTATACAAGTTGTTTTAGAAATTTAAAAAGGGAAATTGTTTTAGTAAAAACAAGTTGTTTTGGAATCCAGAGATTTGATTTGATATACCAAGTGGGTATGTATTGATTATAATTTCAAAATGGTTTTGAAATAAAACTGGGTAATTGAATTCTGGGAACTCTATTTAAATAATGTGAAAAGTTAAGATAAATCAACTATCGAACGTATAAAGTAAAGTTGATATTAATTAGAAGAAAATGAAAATTTTAATCTTGGATTTAAAATTTAACTTGAGTAAATGGTGGTGAATAAAATATATTTGAATTTAACTGGAGATAAGTTAAATAAAATTGAAATTGAATTAAATTGAATTATTTTGGATAAAGTTGAAATGTAAAATGATTATAATTGTGAGTTATAATTGTGTAATGGAAATTTATATCCTTAAGCTATTAAGTGTTATTTATATAATCTGGAATTGTGATTATAAGATGTAAATGGACAAAAATGAGCAATATAAGGTTTTAAATAAATAAGTTGGTGAACTTAAGAATAGAGGATGAATTGTGAAACCTAAATAGAAATGGTTGAATGTTATGATAAAAAAATGGAAAGTTTAAGAATTGAATTCTAAATGAAATGTAAATTGAGATAAGGCAAGTGAAATATAAAAGGTGAATAGACTTAAGTTGGTAAATAAGTTTGAACTTATATATTAGAAAGTAAAAAATTTAAATTGAATGGAGAAATAAAATTGGATCGAATTGGATTTAACTTAAATTAAGAGAAATTGATTTAAAGTTGGATTGAATTGAAATCAAAATTCAGATGTATTATAAATAATATTGAATGGAATTAAATTCTTATTTAAAATAGTAAAGGAAATGGTATGAATTTAAGTTGGCTAAATAAAATTTGGTTGAACATGAATTAGAATCGGAAAAAAAATTGAATTGAAAGAAAATTTAATTTAGTTGAAATGATATTGTATGAATAAAATTCTTGCCCAACTAAATTCAAAAGAGAAGTTTGAAGATGAATCTAGCGTAAGCTAAATTAAATGGAATTTGTATTGGAATGGATAATGGTAGCTTGTAAAATTCTGAAAAGTAAAATAAAACCCGGTTCTGGTTTAGAATAATTGGAATGGTTATGTTATTAATAAAATGAATTCAGAAGTAAATTAAAATTTAATATGGATTGA
Organism: Allium cepa; assembly: GCA_030765085.1. Lineage (NCBI taxonomy): Eukaryota > Viridiplantae > Streptophyta > Magnoliopsida > Asparagales > Amaryllidaceae > Allium > Allium cepa. Next base: position 1,054,546,152 of record CM060941.1, read on the forward strand.
GTAATTAAACAAATTGAATTAAAATTTGTAATAGATTGGAATTTGATTTAATGAGAATCAAATTAAAATGAAAATAAAATTAATGTAAGAAGAAATGGAGTTATTTTAGAGTTGAAATAACTTAAGCAAATTGGAAAATGATTGTGGTCGAGCTTTATAAAGGGTCTTGAATGAAATTTGTTTAGATAATAAATTTTTAATGCAAGTGAAAGAATTTTAATTTCTTATAGTAATGAAATAAGGATGTATGGGTTGTAAATAATTCAGAATGGAAAGAAATTAATATAGTTTGAGTTGGAATTAATTTAAAATGGTTATAAACTTAAATAATTGTTATTTACTTGAATAACATCAAATTTGCATGGAAATTGGTCGTTTTGTTGTAAACGGAATTGAACTGATTTAAAGAAGCAAATTAAGCTGGTTTTTTGAATCAATTTGAAATGGAATTGAAGTGAAAATAAATTGGTTATGGTAAATATGAATTGAATGTAGCAAACTTGGTTGTAAATTCTTTTGAGTGATATAAAATGAAATATGGATTTGTAAAAGGATTAAAATAGTGTTGAACCTTGTAGTTGCTTATAAAGATGGTTAACTTGTTGAATTATGAAAATTTGTTGTTTGGGCTTTTCAATTGATGTGTTTTGGCAAAGATAAATGTATGGAAGGTTGTTAAAAATCTTATATTGTTGAAAACTGATGTGTATGTTTGAGTAAGTATAGGTACGAAAGGCAATCAATAGAGTTGGAGCGCGTAAATGCATAATACATTAGTTGCTTGCTTTTAAAATGCTAATCAAAAGGTACGCCTACGCAATAAAATTGGGAAATTATATATATATATATATATATATATATATATATATTGTGGTATATTTTGTTTTTCGACCGTGTGGGTCGATGTATATATATTTATCATTATTGTGATATTGTGAAACGCACTCCGTACAAAGGAGACGCTGTCAAAAATGTTCTAAAATTTTGGGAGATAGAAATTTTTTGAGGATTTTGAAAATTTTGAATTAATACGAAAAGGTCGATTTTGAAATGTTGTTAAAACATAAGCTTTTGAGTATAAATAAAGCAAATGGTTTTGGCTTAAGCTAAAAAGTTTTGGTGAAGTAGATGTAAGTTTGGGTAAGTGAATGAGTTTGGAAGCATTTTCCTACCTTAGCAAATTCCGGGGATGAAATTTTTAAAAGGGGGAAGGAATGTAACGACCCAGAATTTCGGTCGTTAGATTTGAGCATTTAATTCATTTTAATTGTTGAATGTGAATTATAATTTGATTTTGAATAAGAAGATTTTGGTTAAATCAATATAATTAGTTAAAATATCGAGTATGGCAATTTAATTGGATTTGAATAATAATAATTTGTGAATCTGGGAATAAATAGATATGAAAATGGTTTCCAAGATTTATTTTAAGTCTAATTTGATCTAAATTATAATATTTGACTTTTGGATGGAATCACAAGTCGAATAGTCAAATTTGGAATTTTTATATTATTTTAATAATGGAATTTAATATAATAATGCAAATAATCAAATTTTGATTCGAAATGAATCAGAATGGATTCTAATGTGATTATAAATTCTATATGTTTTATAATCGAGTTAGTAAAATTTTAAAAATGAAATTTTAAGTGATTTCGACGATTTTGAAAATCGTTCGAATTTATCGACGAGTTAAAATAGCCTTCCGAGGCACAGTCTCAGAATTTGACGACACCAGTTCCATTGGATCCATAATAGTTAATTTTTATCGGATTTCAAATTTCGTAGCGTTTGGATTTACCGTTTGCTCGTACGGGTGAGAAACACATTGAAACTAAAATCGATAATTTAATATTTAAACTCAATTCAAAAAGCCATCTTCCACATATGATCAAATTAGCCTCCGAAACACGTTCCATTGTGTTGGGAACGTGGGTAAAACTTTATAATCGCCTGTCGGCACGTTTCAATTGGAATTTGTTTTAAAAGTCAGGAAATTTGTGAATATATTATTAAATTAATAAGTAAATGTATATATATATATACACACACACACGTTTCACAGCCGAAACCCTAGCCTAATTTTCACGGCCACCATCTAACGTTTTAATCGCCGAAATCATCGTGCCTTCTCCTCCATTTTTCTTCTGATCCATCAACTGTTTGCAAAAATCATCAACTAGAGAATCGTAGTACTCTCGAGTACTATAGATCCAAAGGCGGATCTTGGATATTACAGCTTGAGGCAGTGCCAAATCGATTCGAACGACCATACGTTCAAAGGGGAAATTCACGATGTGGGGATAGCCGAGTGCAGTAAGGTTTCGGCCGTGAGTGGAGATCAGCGACGCACGTCGTTTCACACTTTCCTATCGTGCTCTGGCACGATGTAGGCGGAGCGTCGATCAACCCTAGGAAGTAACGATGGGTTTTGTGGTTTTGTTCGTGAGTGGTAGATGTCAGCATCGGCGGCCTTGATTTTGATTATTGTTTGTACAGCTAGATTTAAAACTGAGGTATATAAAAAAAAAAGAATTTTGTTCTAAAATTTTATACAAACTTTATCAATCCATAACTTGTGCATGCTTGGTCAGATTCCGAAGAATTTGGTGGCGCCGGAATCGCAGCGACAAGCAGCACGCTGAAATGTAGGTCTGGGATCGTTTCGAGCAAATAAAATTTAGGTTAAATCGAACGATGTTCGATTTAATTTAAAATTGGAACGACTCAACGTTTAAACTTAAGGTGAGTTAATCTCACTCACATATGGAATTTCAGCTAATTTAAATACTTAAAATATAAATGAATGATTGATTGGTTGAATGTGAATATTATTATCAGTCTAAATATGAATTTTTTTCTGTTATGCTAATATCTGTGGATGCAGGGAAAACAGGTTGGAGGGATCCAACTGGATTCCTCACAATATAGAAATTATTTCCATAATTGATGATGTGTTTTATTTATATACTGTGATAGATTAATTTGAAAATTAAATTGTATTGTGCTACGATTGGATGAATACAATCTGAGAATTTAAAATATAAATAAAATAAATTGGGTTTAAAGGGAAATGAAAGAAATTTTTAAGTAAAGAATTTAAAGGAATTGAATTCGGAAATTAGTTTGGAGTCTGTTAAAGTGTTTTTGAAATTTTGATTTAAAAGGAAATGTGAAATGAAAGTTTATAAACTGGATTTATAAATGAAGTGGAATATTTATCGGGGATAAATATTGAAAGTATAGGTTTCCAGTGGGAATTTCTATAAGAAGGGCAAATTGCTTAAAAATAATAGTAAGATTGTTTTCAAAGGATGGGAAGTGTACTTTTTCCTGGAAATTTAGTATGTTTTAAAGAAAAGCTTTCAAAATATAAATGGGCAGTTTGAAATGTGTATTTAGAATATTTTAGAAGGAAAATATTATTTTAATTGTTTAAAGTGTAAGTAAACATTTATTTAAGTAATTATGGTATTTAATCATCCTAAAGGTAAAGTAGTATTAAGTTTTCAAAAGGGAATTTTAATATAAATGTCTGATATGATAACTTCATATAAAAAGGAAATTTTTGATTTAAGTTACTCAAGAAAATTTTATAGATTTCAAAAGTATAATTTGGATAAAGAATTTATTAATCATAATTTAAATATTTTAAGTGTATTTTGGGAGTGATTTCCAGGAAATAGAAATGTGTTTAAAAATAAAAGGAGTTTATTTTTAAAGTGTGGGAAAAAATTTACGAAATTTAAACGTAAATTTGAATTGAGATAAATCCAGCGGGATTTGTAAAAAGAATACTTTGGTTTATTCTGAAATGGAAGTGTATTTCCCTGGGAAGCCAAGTACGTTTTTAAAGCAGATTTTTGAGTAAAAGTTAGAAGTTTTGAAGTTGTTTTAAAAGAATTGGTTTCAAGAAATTATTATTTAAGTGGTAAAAATTTTAATAGTGAATATTTACTAAATTAGTTATAGTAGTAATTATTTTAAAGGGGTTAATTGGTATAGGCTTTAAAAGAATATCATTAATATTTATATTTTATAAAGTAGTTTTATTGTAAAGATAGTTTGGTTAAAGTTTTATTTGAAAATCTTGTATATGATTCCATAACTTTATTTTAAAATTTAGTACGACTTAACTTTATTTTGAAGAAAAATAGTTTATATTTTATAAAGTAGTTTTATTTGAAACATTTAAAAAGTATGTATATATTTCAAATAAAGTATGTAAATAGCTTTAATTTAAATGATTATAAATCTTAAGTATTTGGCTAGGATGTTTCCAATGGAAATCAGTATTTGGAAATTTATTCCATAAGGAGTGTGTGGTTTGAAACTGTTTTCAAGGGGTTGAAAATGGAAATATATCTTGCAAAGATATTTTAAGGATAATAAATAATTTGGGAAATTATTTATTGTTTGATGGATGTTTGTGAATGTTAATTGATAGTTAAATCATAGACTATCAATATTGGCCAATGCGTTGATCGTTTCGAAGAGACCGGGATCGGGATTAATTTCTCAAAACCACTTTGATCCGGTTTGTACGTTTTTGTAGGAAAAACGAGTTCGGAGTCGAAGATGAAGCAGTGAAGTATAAGGGCTAGTCGCTACTAATCCTGAGGATGTTTCCCAAATGGATGTAATAGGAATAGTGCCTTCGCTTCCATTCAAACTCGGGACAGACTTGTATGGATGAATGCTTTCGGAACATCGCCAGGTGGACGATGGGCATTCTAAGTGAAACGCTCTAAAAGGTAACGCTTAGCCTCAAGCCTCATCAATGGGGAATGACTGAAAATAAGGGTTTATGCAGCAAGGCTATGTGGGTAGCACCCATTAGGATGAGGTCATCCCTGTCTAGATGTCCCTTTTTATTTCGGCTTAGTGGTGCGGTTGCTGATCCCAACCGTGGGGTGATCTTACTCGGGATTATCCAGTAAGGGGTAGTCCCGGTCTTGTGTTGCAGGGGATTGGGAGTAATCCTCGGTACGGTGATCTAGGCCACGTAATGTGATAGGTGGTACCCTAATGCCTAGTCATTAGTTGGAAATCCATTCTCCCTACGCGCCTTTTACGGTTTTGTTTGTATTACCCAGATTGTGGCTAGTAGCTGGAATTTGATTAATGTAACAATTTCGGCTATTTTAATAAGTATTTGTAAATAGACCCTATTATAATATCAGAGGATTTTAATAAAAAGTGTTTTGGCTATCGTAGGTAAAAACCCGACATGTTTATTTGTGGCGTGGTCTTACGAGATGCTTTTGATTTCAAAGAATTTTTGAAACTTTAATGATCAATTTGGGTGTATTTCTCTCGCGCTGGTATTCCAGACTGACTCGAGTGTTATTTTATTATAATGCTCGGGTCAGACCGAATATTATATGTTCAGGAAAGGATGCTGTAGAGCTCATACATATGTATGCAATGATACACAACAAATATACAAGGCGGTACATGATGCAATGCAATAAAGCAGTGGACACAAGAGAAAAGCTCGACACCCTGAAATGAAACCAAACAAGACATAGTTGAAGGAAAATACATAAAATAGTATACTCACAACAGTTCAGAAGCAGTGCAACAAGTACACCAGATTCTAAGTCTAGACCAAACCAGAGATTCAGGCATATGCACCAAAACAATGACAGTGAACCAGTGTGCATGAATCAAATCAAGGTGGACATGGCTATATATATATATATATGCAACCTAGACCAACATGAATACAACAACAAGTTCACGTGAAACCAAGTGGATATGCAGAACTATTATACACATATATACATACATATATGTATGTATATACATGTTTATACGTGCAGAGTTATTAATAGTAGCAGTGCGAATGAGAACCAGGGAGGGGAAAGTAAAGCAAATCAAGTTGCAGCGGTAAAAAGACATTTCAAATTCGTATGTATACTAACACGATGAACAAGTCAGAGCAGAAAGGAATTGAACAAGTTGAAGTCAAGTTTATCTTATAATTCACGATGCCAAAGTCATAGCAGAAAACTACAGAACCAAAATTCGAATACATCAGAGAAAGTAATGGAACCGACTCAAGAAATTCAGATTCATCAATTATGGAACAAGTCAGCAAATAACACCATCGTTCGATTAAAAAATCACGGCCAAGAAAACTCACTAAAGAATTCAATTGAGAAATATACGAACGAAGATTAAGGGTTTCAAACCTTATATAACCCAATTATCATCATTGGCATATGGGGATTCGAGTTCAAGCAAATCAGAGAGCAAGCATTAAACTAAATCATGAAACTCGAATCGAAGTCGAGAATAACCAATAACCGATAAATGGCATTCGCGTACTAGTTCAAGCATCTTTCGATCTCAACTTATTAAAGCAGTCGCACACCAATCAAAGCCAAGAGAAGATTAACGAAGAAAAGAAAAGCAAAATTAATCACTTTAATCGACCAATGATCAACCAATGACTTCAATTTAGAGAACCCTAATTGTAGATCAAAGAAGAAAGAAGGCGGTCGAACTCAAAAAGGAGACGTCTCAAGATTAAAGTGGGTCAAACACAAAAGGGAAATTTGTTTACATTATAATTTTTAGTTGGGCCGACCTTTGACATTTATTTGGGCATAATTATAAAAGAAAATTAGGGTTTTTTTTTGTTTGGTTTTAGTTTTATTTTGTAATTTTCCTTAAAATTTTGTAACTTTCTAGTCGTGTAACTAAGGACAAATTACGGGGCGTAGTTTGAGAATTCGCAACTCGGTGGCTGTGTTGTGGCAGGTTTTTCAGCATAGAATTAGGTTAGTCACTAGTGGGTGTCACAAGTTTATGTGTGTAAGCGTTTGACTACTTAATTTCTAGTAGAAACCTTGGGACATCACGTATGCAGGGCTTTGCCGAAGCTGGGCAAATTTGTGTGTGATCTCTTCTATATTATTATTTGTGATTGTTTTTAATTTCCGCATTAATTTTTATTATTATTAGTATCACACTATTCACCCCCCCCCCCCCCCGGCAGTCTAGGGTGAAAACGATTCTACGTAGGTATGAATTAAATTATGTTCTCTATTATATATATATATTACAAATCTTTTTTAAATTAATTTTTAAATTAGCTTTCAAAGCAAAACTATTTTATTATAAAAACACACTATCTCGTTTAGATGAGAAATTGAATTAAACAATCAAGTAAAACAAGTGGTATGAAACGCTTGCGTTTATTTCACCGATTAATTCATGAACTTGTTCAAATAAACATTTATTTGCATAAGTGGAAGTTACTAGCTTTTTGTAATTATTTGAACATCGTCAAGTTGTTATAGGACGTTAATCTACACTCTTATGATTACTACTCGAAAGTGGATGACACTTATTTGTCAAGTCTTTAGACCAGGCCTTGGGAGATCCATTTAGGCGGATTAAATGGTTTTCAGATCCATCTTGTGATACTCGTTTTCAAGAGAGTTATGATTTACGAAGCGCAACCTCTAGTATTGGCACATAGTGCTTGTCTCTTATATTGACTTGCGAAGTGCTTGTCTATAGCTTGCGTATATAGTTGTGATTTCTATGCTCTTATTATAATGGTTGCTTTGACTTTGATGAATGTTGTAAATGAGCATAAACTTATCTATAGTCCATGAATTATTAAATGAAGCATTATTATGTTGGTAACGCACAACTAATGGAATGTATCCTTGACATTTATGCAAGCTTATTACTATCAATATCTCACTTTTTGTGATAATTAGAAATAGTCAGGTCTGAATGTTGTTTAATGCTCGGGTCAGACCGAGACTTGACATGAACGGGGATTATATGGCATGTGAGCTAGCTTATGGAGTTTTATTCAATATTGTTCACATTTTAGATGTACAATTGAGTCTAGTGTATATGCTTGTTCTATGGTTGTATATGTTGTAGACTTTTGTAGTTATGTATATTTGAGACCTCTTAGTGTACATATACATACATACATACATACATACATACATACATACATACATACATATATATGTGTGTGTGTGTGTGTGAGTCTAGTATTTTATTTGGTAAACTCCTACTTTTGAGAGGATAGTGATGTATATTATTATGACAACCCGGAATTTTAGGTATTTGAAATTGGAATATTTAATTTATTTTTAAATATTCAAAAGTTAGTTTCTAACTTGAATTTCAAATATTGCAATTTATTGGATAATTTACATATTGAATTTAATAATTGAAAATAGGGAAAATTGTTGAATCTGGAGTTACAGGCTTGTTAAAAATAATTTTAAGGCTAAGAAAATTTATATTGATTATACTGAAAATGATAGAAGTGTTAAATTTGAGTTTGAGGGTGTTTTGTTCAGTTTTGAATTTAAATCGCTTAAATCAATATTTAAAAATAGCCTTCCGAGAGGCACAATCTCGGAATTCGACGAAACCAGTTCCATTGGATCCGTAATAGTGTATTATTATCGGATTTTCATTTTCGTAGTGTTTGGAGTGATCATTTGGCTATACGGTAAATAAACGCGCTAAAATCTGTATCGAAAATTCAATACAATAACGGGTTCAAAATGCTATCTTCTTCATATGATCGAGCTAGGACTCGAACTTAGCCATGTTGTGAATTTTAAAACACGTGTTTTCTTCGTGAGACACGCGTTAAAAATAAAAAGAATCGATCAGGCCCATTAAACGCACTCCTCTTCTTCACCCTTTTTCTCTCGAAAAAAATAATTTTGATGGCAATTGGCACCTTATCAATTGAGAAAGTCAACGCTTACACGCTGCTTCTCTAGTACCCGCTCAAACTCTTTTCTCCAAATAAAGTTGGGTCCTCTTCGAAGCTGATGCAGCTGGATCTACACTTTGTCTTAGGGTGGCGGTGTCGTTTCGAGAAGTGTGGCAGAAATTATATGACCTGTGAGCCATATTGAGAGGGAGATTCTGTAGCAGTTGACCTATTTGTTGGAGATGATGTACGGTGGTTGTAACCACTCAGGCTTCGACGAAGGTATACAAAGCTGTTGGTTCAAAATGCTCTGAGCAAATTTTGGTGTAGGCTAGAATTGAAAGTAAAACACTTATAGTTCTGATCTCAGATCCAGTCATATGCTTTTCAACCGCGAGATACTTTCAAAAGAAAATATTCAAAATCAACCTTTACTCTAATTTGGTGATTGTTGATTGAATTACCTGTGGACGATATGAAAGTGGGGGAAATGGGATTTTGAGCTATACAAGAGCATCAACAACATCTACTTAGAAGACAATTAGCCACTGTTTCTTGATTCGGTCCTGCTAGGTCAAAACTCTACAGCAACAATTTCTGATCGCATGCAGGATTATCAGGTTATTGGAATGGTTATAATTTTTGGGTCGAAAATAAAGTTTATTCAGGACAAAGTTCAAGGTGAAGTGAAACATATGAAGTCTGGAAAATTTCATGCGCCTACTGTCAACAATAGACACCACATGAGATCAGAATCTTATCATTCCTCAAATAGACTACCCTTGCTTGCTTCTTATAGTTCTTTCAATCCAAAGGAATAGGGGATGTGCTCCGACTTGCAGCAACTACAACTAAACAAATCTACAATTTGTTGAGGCATAATTTGGCAAGTTTAGAGAAATTTCTTGGTCCAAAATCGTGAAGGAGATAGGTGGTTTGGTTGGATTGCTAAACAAAAATCAAAGATGGATTAATCTCACTCATTTGGATTATTATTTAAATTTAAATAGTTAAATTTATATATTTGGTTGAATGATTGTGTTGAGTAGATGTGGTATATTATATAGTAGTATATATATATATATATTGGAGTTGTTGATTTTCCGCATTATATAGCGGATGAGACCCTATGCGCCGCATAATAACGGATGAGATGATGTAACCCCATATATCGTGATATTCCACCTCGAAGTGGAATTAGTATTTTTATATTATGCTAACATCTGTGGATGTAAGGAAACATGTTGGAAGGATCCAACTGGATTTCTTAAAATATTTAGATTGTTTTCATATTGTGATATGATTTATTTAATAATCTGAGATAGATTATATTGGTGATTGACATATTGAATGCTATGGTTTGATTGAATATATCTGGGTATACTGAGTTATCACAAATATATAAATTGGATTTTTGAAAAGAAAATAAAAGAGAGAATTTTTAAGTAAATTAATTATAGAGAATTTGGATAAATTAAAGAATGATTTAAGAAAAGATAAAAGTTGATTTTTAAACTCGAATAAATAAATTCCAAGTATGGAAAAGGAGGTTTTTGAATAAATGGAAATAAATGGATTTTTTAAACATAAGTGATTTTAATTAAAAGAATAAAAGATTTGTTTTTGAATTTAGAATTTAAATGGTTAAGGAAGAAATACGAGAAGAATTTTGAAATAAATATGAAATTGGTATTTTCAAAAAAAAAAGATTCTAAATCAAAATAAAGAAGTTAAATCTGAAATTAATGGTTTTTGAAATAAATTTGGATAAGTAAAGGAATTTATTTTAAAATGAAGTAAATTTTGAAAATCAATTTGGAAATTGATCAAGCGTTTGAAACTGAGATTTTGAAAGGAAGATGAGACTATGGAATTTATAAACTGGGTTTATAAAATGAAATAAGATATTAGTGGATATTTGGAAGCATAAATTCACGATGGAAATTTATAAAGGAATGGGTAAATTATTTTAAAAATAAATAGTGGTTTATTTTTAAAGGTGTGGAAGAGAAGTATATTTCCCTGAAAAGCCAAGTACGTTTTCAAAACAGATTTTTAAGTATAAGTTGAAAGTTTTAAAGTTGTTTAAAGGAATGTTTTTTCTAAGAAATTATTATTTAGGTTGTTAAATTTTTAATGGTAAATATTTATTAAATTAGTTATAGAAGTAATTATTTTAAAAAAATTTAATTGATATTATGTTTTAAAAAGATAATTATTAATATTTATACTTTATAAAATAGTTTTAATTTAAGTATAGTTTGGTTAAAGTTTTATTTGAAAACTTGTACAGAATTTCGTAACTCTTATTTTAAAATTTAGTTTGGCTTAACTTTTATTTTAAAAATTAGTTTTATATTTTATAAAGTAGTTTTTACTTTAAATATTTTTAAAGTATACATTTTTGAATAAAGTGTTTAAGTAGTTTAATTTAAACATTTTAAAGTATATCTCAGAATAAAGTGATTTAAATTATTTTTAAAATCTAAGTATTTGGACTTGGTTGTTTCAGTGGAAACAAACAATATTTAGAGAAATTTATTCCGTGAGAGAAAAATGGTTTGAAACTGTTTCAGAGGGTTGAAGTATGGAAAATAGCTTGTGAAGTTATTTTGAAATAAATAATTTGTAAATTATTTATATTTGATGGTTGTTTGTGAATGTTATTCGATAGTCAAATAACCAACTATCAATATTGGCCAATGCATTGATCGTCTCGAAGTGACCGGGATCGGGATTAATTTTTCGAAAACCACTTCGATCTGGTTTGAATGTTTTCGTGAAAAAGACGAGTTTGGAGTCGAAGATGGAGCAGTGAAGTGCAAGGGCTAATCGCTACTAATCCTGAGGGTAATTCCAAAATGGATGTAGAAGGAGTAGTGCCTTCGGTTCCATTCGAACCCGGAATGGACTTGTATGGATGATTGCTTTCAGAACATCGTCGGAAGGACGTTGAGTATTCTAAGTGAATGTGTGCTAAAAAGGAAACGCGTAGCCTCGAGCCTCATCAACCGAGAATGGCTAAAACATGGGAGGTGCACACAAGGCTAAGTTGCTAGCAACAAATTAGGGTAAGGTCATCCCTGTCTAGATGTCCCTTTTATTTCGGCTGTTTGGGCGGTTGCTGATCCCAACCGTGGGATGAACTTATTCGGACTATCCAGTAAGGGGTAGCTCCGGTCTTGTGATGCAGGGGATCAGGGTGGATCCTCGGTACGGTGATCTAGACCACGTATTGTGATAGGCGGTACCCCTGTAGCTCTGCCATTGATGGAAATCCATTCTCCCTACGTGCCTTTACGGTTTTTGTTAGAACCCACTTTGTGGCTAGTAGCTGGAATTTAATAATGTAACAAATTCGGCTATTTGAATAAGTATTTGTATATAGACACTACTATAATATTAGAGTATTTTATAAGAAATGTTTTGGTTATCGTAAGGTAAAAACCGACATGTTTATTTGTGGCGTGGTCTTACGAGATACCTTTGATTTTCAAATGATTTTGAAAACTTTAATGATCCAATTGAGTGTGTTTTCTTACGTTGGTTTTTCAGACTGACTCGGGTGTTATTTAACAATAATGCTTGGGTCAGATCGAGTATTATAGAATATAGATTCTGAATGGACTGCTGTGGAGCTCGGGAGACAAGCAGGATGATGAGGCGTATTTCCGTAGATTCATATTTTCGTTGTGTAGTGTAAGCTGTATATTCAGCTTTAGAAGGACGAGATATTATAACCGTCCTGAATTGTGATGTTGATTGTATTGTACTCTGATGATGTAATATATAAAACAGATATAATTCTTTTGTTTTAAAAGATTAGTCATTTATCTATTATATATCGTTCCGCTACGTTTGTGAGATTTTGATGTTGTTTTCTATTTCTTCTTCCACCTCCTTCTTCTTTAACCCTAATGGTTCGGGTTTTCGGCATTCGATTTTTTTTTGGACATCGAAAAATTGGGTCAATACAATTATTTCTGTTGCGATGTTTGATTCTTTGTTGTATACTATTTACGTATTATTCTGAATTATACTAAAACTCTGTATTATTTTTTTGTGTCTAGTTGGATATTTCGAATTACCACTTGTAACAAAGAAAGAAAAACATAGTCACATTATTCAATGTATTTAATATTAGCCCAAAGCGATTTTACAGATGGTCACTCCTAACCGGTCATATTCTCTACACAAGCAAAAAATATTACCCAGCAAAACCCTTTGTTAGTTTGGTTCTGGGAGTGAGGCGTTACAAATTATGGCTATTCTTAAGAATATTTCATTTATATGAGTTTCTAGGGAAGGGTGTCAAAGGAAAGATGTAATATAATTAGGAAAACCTCCCATCTTTTCTAGCCCATACCTAGTTCATTAAATGATCTGATTATATAGTATGCCCTACGTGTAAAGCCTTGACCGAAATGTTTTGGGTTTTTGATTGATTTAAATAAGTGCATTTGAATAACATATAAAATTGGAATTTAAAATTGGTTTAAGTAAAAATATGAGATTTACAAAGATTATGAACGACATTTAGAATTATTTCAAACTAATTTAAAAGGCTATAAACAAAAAAATTGAATTTTTTTTTGAAATTATACATATATAGGTTATAATAAATAATTTCAAAATAATTCTAAATTATTATAGGAAATGTATATGTTGTAATCCATAAAAGGTTGCAAGTAAGATGAATATTTATTATGTGTTAATCAATAATATATACATAAATATAAGATTTAATATTATACTGTAAATGTTCTAATTTAACAAAATTATATTATATAGCGTATATAAAAGTATTGATTTTAAAAGTTCCAAATTTGAAATGAAACTCATCATATTTATATGGAATGAATACTACCATATGCCAACTAGTATATGTACACAAAACTACAAACGTTGTTATTAAGTATTGTGAATTGTTGTCTTTAGATTCAAACAATGTTACTCTTTATTAATATATTAAGATTATGAACCTAAAATGAGTTGCTTTTTATGATTTACAATATAAATAGCATACTATGCATACTTGTGGCTTTTGAGCATCCTCAAACAATAGGGATGTTTATTGTCTTTAGACTGGTAGGGGTATTTGGTAACTTTATTGAACATTCTCAAGGGTTACAAATTTGTCCTTATGCAATCAAGAAATGATGGTTATGAGTATCTAAAGTACTTATGATTTGTTGAGCAACCTCAATGTCGTAAATAAAGATCAAGAGCGAAGTAATGTATGGTTAAGAGTTATGTACCAGATATGGTTGATAAAATGTTATTTACCATTTTGGTGCTATAATTTGTTGAGCATCCTCATAATCGTAGTAACGTGATAAATCAATCCTAACACTCACTAGAGAAATTTATAAAATTCTGGCTTCTCTTTTAGGGTATTCTAGGAAATTTATAAGTAAAATATAATAAACCATTTTGAAAAGTATGCGAAAATATGTAACATGATAATGATTTTTTTTTTTTTTTGAAAACCCAGGAGAACCCGACGGGCTGGTAAACTCCTGAGGAGGGTATAGTAAAACCGTCCGCTGATCCAAGCCCCCATACCCCCGGGTAAGCTTATATAGGATAGGGAAGCGCATGGTAGGAATCGAATCTGGGTCTTTTTACCAGAACCGAAGCCTCCTTTCCACTACGCCGCACCCGCGGACGATAATGATTTACTTTAGTAAGTATGCATAATTAATGTAATTGATAAAACTGTTTATGGAATAAAACATACTGAGCAAAATGGATTGAAGGTTGACTCAGAAATAAAGATATACTTAACCATAATAAGAATTTTTGCATGCTGTCATGGCCCATGCAAAAGCAGAATGTTACAATTATTCACAAAATTTGAGTTTAGGTAATTTAAGTGTATACTTTCTGATTGATTTGTGTTTCTAACTATGAGTATGAGATCTAAAACAATAAAACAATATGGATATTTTGACTCATATTCAACCATATATAAAGTTATATGGCGCGAACAACTGCGTTCCATAAGATATTGAATTCGATGAAATTATTTCATTTGAAATGAGAAAATAAACCATAGTGCAAGATCACGTGTTCAACAGGATTGAATTCAGTGAGGTTCTTGTTATGTGGAAACAACACTAGACCAAGGACTACAAACAGACCTACCTCTAGGATGATTGAAATTTTAGTTTGATATATTTACTTAAGTAGAACTTATTTGATCTCCTTAGCATGTTAAGGATGAGTGAATGCAATTTTGTAAAGAAATCTCATGTAGTCTTTTAGTATAGGGTTTATTTTTGAAAGGTTAGGACATTTAAAAGAGAAAGAGAAAGCGTGGAAGTAACATAGACACACTTAGGATAGAGAGAGGATGAATGATCGCCTCTGCTTCATGAAGAGACATCTAAAACGAAATTGTGTCAAACGTTAGTGGAAGTTTAATAAGTAATAAAATACGATTTTTATTCTAAATATGTTTCTATTATATAAGACTGTCCTCTACAAGTTGTATTTCTTGGACTTTCAGAAAATAGATCTAAAACTCCAAATTGTAATTTAGTTATGGTAGAAGAAATAAATAGTCTGTTGTAAGCGATTAAATCGAGTTGTGTATTGTGAATATTCCTATGGTAGCATCAGAAATATTGGAAGAATACCATATAACACTTAATAATGTATATATCCATGTTTTGAATAATTACTTTCATGTATTCCAAATATTATATATGAAATAACAGTCTTTTCGCATTATAATTGAAAATGGACGTAGCTTTGTTTTACATATGAGTATATCAATATTCTTATAAAATATTTTTTTATAGTTCGATGTTAGTATTTGTGTTCTTAACAATAGTGTATAAGTTCTGGAAAATACAGAAGCTTCTAACTTATTTGATAATAACTTTGAAAGATAATCTGAGCTATATTTTTGAGAGACTTAATACAAAATGATGTATGCAGTCCAAGGTCTAAGGATATAGGAAGCGGATGCACTTACTTCGTTTAATTTACCGACGAATTATCCAAGATATGAACCTGTGTATTTTTATACAAAAGTTAGATGCTTATGATAAGTTCATAGAACATAAAATTTAAATGGAAATAACATGTTAAGAATTAAAACACTTCGATTCGGTCAAAGAGATGAGTACCTTGGAAATGAGCTCCAAGTGTACTTAAAAGAGAATATGGTTCTTTTAACGTCACACATCCTGATGTATGTGATGATGTATCGATAAGGAATAATTCAACTTTGTTGGACATACCTTTGACAATGAGTGAAGTAGGGTTAACTCTTTCTTTCAAGGGATATGCGCTTAAGAGTGAGTGCATATGTTGAATTCGGTTTTAAAAGCTTGTAAGTTTATAGGAAGTTCGTATAATCTTATGAGTGCCTCATATGTTGCATTGAAAAATAAATTATAATACATGTCATCTTTTTACCGAGGAATTAATTTCTAAAGGAATTAATAGTGCATTGGATTTTGACTATTGAGTTTTGGCACTCCAACGCGTCACATGTATGAATGCTTTATTGTTTGTAATGGCACCATCAAATGAAACTTCCAATGTGTCGGCATATCAATTGAACATTCCTTCATCGTTGCCCAACGAACACATACATAGTTTTGGCAACACTTACTTGTAACAAAAGAAATTTCTTTATTACATATCACCAATTTCATATATATGCACTATGTTATATGCTATATTTCTTGCGAATTGAGACTTATCTATCCAACCCACGCACCCATAATGTGATCCACACCTAACAATCTCCACTTTGGTGATTATTTCTTCAAACCTTCTTGGCGAGCATGTTGAAGATGCTCAGCAGTTAGGTCAGGCTGCTCCCACTTCTTTGCAACTCCACCTTAAGATGAGTACCTCCAATCAAGTCATGTTGGAGATATCGAGTCCTGAACGCAGTGGAGGGTGGCTGCATATCCATGAGTCCTATTCTAGCAGTGAAATCAGGCTGCTTAACCATATCTTCACCTTGACGAGCCATTCTTCTTTGCTCAAGCCTCAAGGAAGCATGCTTCGGTCACTCGCGTTATCTAATGGTCTCTCGAACCATCGGTTCTGATGTCATGTTGAGCTTCGGCACTCCGGTACATCCCTATGTACACACGATTCATTGTTTGTGAT
This sequence comes from Allium cepa, assembly GCA_030765085.1. NCBI lineage: Eukaryota > Viridiplantae > Streptophyta > Magnoliopsida > Asparagales > Amaryllidaceae > Allium > Allium cepa. The sequence goes on from CM060941.1 coordinate 1,054,562,998, forward strand.
GACGCTATCTTACTAAGTTTTCAATGTGTCATCGTCCCATTAAGCATTCCTTCATCGCTTTCCAACAAACACATACATGGTCTTAACAACACTTACTTGTTACAAAAGAAATTATCTATGTTACGTGCTACCAATCTCATATATATACGCCATGTTATACGTCATATTTCTTGTGATGTGAGACTTACCTGTCCAACCCACGCACGCACAATGCGAGCCACACCTAACAATGATATGATCTAAGATTTTAACATGGAAACTAGTTATGAAGATGACGTAAATTTAACCGAGCAGCCTTATTAGAATTTCTAATAGGAAATCATTGTTCTTGCTATATACAAGTGACTTTTGTATATGTCAAATATTATTTATGAAATAATAGTCATGTTCATGTTATGACTGGAAATGGATGTAGTCAGGTTATACATGAATTTGTATTACGAAATAAATATGTTCAGGTGGTTGAGTGAAAGTACTTGTGTTCTGGTGGTTGCGTGAAAGTACTTGTGTTCTTACAACAGGGATGTGTTAGTAATACACGAGTGAAAGTGTTTGTCAAAGGCGTAAGCTGGGGAGTATATGTCAAAGGCGTAAATTGGGGAGCTCAAAGCTTTTTTTTTTTTTCCTTCTTTGGATCTGTGTTCCTTTTGTACTATTCCATCTTCCATTATACATTAGTTTTGGGTCGCTTCTTGCACTCTCTTAATTTTTCTACTCAGTGAGTAATTGCTCCAGTTTTCCATCTCCTTCAAGATTCGAATTAACATCCCTAATCCTAAAATGTCCCTCCTTTCTCTTTCATTCCATATCCATAAACTCTCTTTCAACAAAATTAATAGCTGCACTATGATATGGAGGAATCGAAGGTGATGTAGGTCTTACGTTCTCTTTTTTAACAAACTGATAAAACTCTCTTGGTTGCTCCTTGCTTTGGATTGCCAGAAACTTTTGGTACTCATAATCTTCCTCTTCGTCTTTCATCATACCCTGCTTTCCTAAGCTTCTCTTTTGCCCTCAATCTACACATTCTCGGTCAGGGGTTGAAAAATAGCTTCTCTTTCGTATATATCAACAAATATCCTCGCTGGTGAGGCCATGGGGTGCATCGTATTCATTCTCTGTTGTGCATCGTATTCATTCCCTGTTGGATATCTTCCATAAAATGAAATTCCATCATCCTAGAGCCCTTTTAAGACATTTCACTAAAAGTCTTTCTTATAGGTTGCGGCTGCGTTATCAACAACATTCTAAATATGTGAGCCAAAAATGAATTAAATGAAGCAAAACCTACTCTCTCTTGCTACACACCCCTTCCATTGGGCAAAGTGACCTATCTATGTGTTATGTTTTTTAGTAATTAGTGTTTCTTATATATTATCAATTCATATATGTAGGCTAATAGGAAATCAAAGAAAAATTCTTGGAGCCTTGATCCAGTCCTACATTCTCAATCATATATGTAGGCTAGTGGGTTTCGGGAGAGGATCGCAATCTTGGAGAGAAGCAACCAGAGGTTAAGGTGTGGGGTTGTTACTGAATAGTTGGAATAATAAAGCCAAAAGTAGATACATGTGGTTTATATTTATAGTGGTTCGGGAACGATCCCTGCGACGTCCACTGTGAAGGTTCTGATTCTATCAATTGTTGATAATGTCGATGTTACACGTACATTATAACGATAAATCCATTAAATAGAGCTTGTTAGAAAAAATTTCAAATGAAATTATGGTAAAGTTTCTTTATGCTTCTTGTCCTACTTGACAGAGGAATCAAGCTATCTACCTATAGTAGCCTTGTGGCAATGATATTGGTCCTTGATTGTTGACATGGATAGTATTGCATATCCTAATTTTGACAAGTGTCATGTTGGATGATGATACGTCATTAATGATAAAACTTTTGATAATAGCCAAGCATGCTGATCTGGAAACCATCTTGTATGGCTGAATCGTTATGCCTTTGACATGGGAAGAGATGAGCTTTGTTGGTTGAACTATCTTGGTCCTAAAACAGAAACTTTATTTGCTTTAAAAAGCTTCATTAGTCTGGACGATGGCCATATATTGGGAGTTTGGGCCCATGGTTTCTCCCCCTTGGAGTATGCATGTGTAGTTGGTTAAAAAATAGTTTGTGGAGTGTACAACCAGTCGTAAATAAATTCATTATCCCGGTCTCTAGAGAGCAGATAAAAGAGCAGCCTCTTGAGTAGAATCCTATTGTTATTATATACTGGTGCGAACCTGCACTACGTATGAGGTGTTTACAACATAACTTATTTAACGCGCATTTTTTGATTTTCATAGCAATATGAAAATGAAAACGTAAATTTATGGATAGAAATTATTCATATTAGCACTTTTTTTGAACACATTGGCTCATTTTCGTTAAAATATCCACTTAAGTAATTATAATCGCACAAAATATAATAACTTTTTTTTAGAGAATGATGGACATATACAAAATACACTAACATTAACTACCGATTATTCTTTATTTCTTAAGCATTGCATTAGTGAGCATGCCTACTAATTTAAGTAATGTTTAAGCTCAAAAGATCCATCTTATATAAAATATAAATCCAAATATATATTCATTTAATGTGATAATATTGTTCCATATATGATAAAAAGAAATCATGCTAAAAGAAAAATAATGTTTCAAAGTCAATTTGAATAAACGGTATTCTAGCATTTGAAATAGCACATTATCTCACAATATCCAGTGCTAACTGAATTAGAATAATATTTAAGCAGAATGAAAAGTTATATTTTCAACACATATAACATAATATAACATGAGAAATATATGTAAAAGCTATTTTTGAATACCTATTTAAAGCAATTATTTTCATTCACTCTTAGGTGAGTATACCATAGAATCCATATTCACTAGGCAATTAACAAACTGATTTAATCTTGCAATTGGGAATCAATCCTTACACCACTAATATGATTAATGTGATTAGCCAATAAGCTAACACTTAAGGACATCATAGTCTAATTTCTCAGACAACCAAATAACATTTTCTTTTATTTCAAATAATTATATCACTATAATAATTAAATATTACAAAATTTAGCATAATTCAAATAAAAATAATACATTTCCACAAGTAAAATTGCATGTAGATACACATAAAATATATAGATGACATAACATTGAAGATAATTGTAAGATTAAATGGCATAAGAAAATACAGCCAGCTTAACGAATTATTAGAATATCATGCGATCATATACCATTATACATGCTTACAACAAAATTGTTTGTACATCTAACACGGACATTTTATAATATTTGTAACTCAATACTATTGTTATACATGTATAGACCGAAAGTAAAAATTTGTTTGAAATATATTTAATATATAATGTTTCCTCTCAAGCATAAACAAATATGTCAAAAATATCATGTTGTCATAAAAGCATAAGTATTAACCAAAAGTTAGATTGGTAAGTTTGTTAAGAAAATTATCTATAAATATATTTGTTCTCAATCATTCTAATTTTTTTACGAACTTGTTAAAGTAAAGGGAAACCATTTGTTATGAATAGTTAATGAGTTCCAAAGTTACTACTTCTTTTTGATACACTGGTTTCTTAAATCTACAAAACATTTCATATTACATTTGTTAAATCTACATAACACTTTATGTTACATGTTCTCTAAAATGATTGAGTTACGCATCTAAAATGTTGTTGATAAAAGGAAGAAATAAAAAGAATTAATTGATTACATATTAATTCTATAATTGATTAGCATCAAAGAAAAGCGATATGTAATTAATTCTCTCATTTATTTGAATTAATGTTTATAGTTTGAATCCAAATTGATAAAAATTAAAAGTAATTAATTTCATTCATTTATTGCTTGGTATTATGTATGGTATGACCTTTTTACTTAAAATAGTTTATTAGAACCATTATGAATAATAGTATCTCTAATTTATAGTTATGAGTTATCTTTAAACAGTTTAAAACTCCAAAAAATCCATAGTAATGTAACATAAAACCCAATTTCATAAAAAGATCATAGATAATTATCCAATTGTTGCATAAGAGCATCAGGACTTTGATGATAACCTTGAATGTGTGCTGCCTATGAACAGTTTATAGCCCATTAAATAACATAGTAGAAATATTAGAAGCCTAAATTGATCAAAATGGACAATGTTAGAATTTATTAAAAAGATGAAGTTCACATTAATTAAGTTTTCATAAAGCATTTTAAAAATAGATAAATCTTTAAAACTCGTGTTTAAAATTAAATTCTTAACAAAATTTAAAATTATGTACTAATGGAAGAACACAAGTGTTGTTTATATTTAACTTTTCCCAAAAATAATGTATTTGAATATTATTTTACTTCAAAGATAATGTTTTCTTTTCAACTTGATTTTCTTATATACTTATGTGTGAAAATGAAATAAAGATCAACTTAACCTCTATTTGATTATATAGAAAAAATTAACGCTTATATATATACATATATAAATATATGTATGTATTAATAAACTAATAGCTCATGCAAAATAAATGAAAGAACCCAAATTCCTAGTCTTACTAATGAAAAGAAAAATATTGAAAGAGAATTTTATATAAAACGTGAGAAAATATAACTAATTCAACTTTACCTATAGTAGAGTTCAAAGAACTATATAAGCTTCTAGGGATGTTACATTTGAAATATTGCTGATAAAAGGGAACAAAAACATAATTAACTACAGTTAATGTGATAACCCGGATTTTCGGGTATCTGACAGGATTAAATTTATTAAAATATTAATTTGTATGTTAATCAGATAAAGTCTAATAATAAAGATATTTGGATGTGTAAATGGATTAAAAATAAAAATAAAATTAATAATAATAAACAAGTATAATAAAGGATATCTGTGATATCCCAGAAACTTCAAGCAAATTCAATTATGATAATCTCTTTTATAAATTATTTAAAATTGGTAAAAATTGTTATTTATTTCAAAACGAATAATAATTGACTGTTTATATGTATATAGATATGAATAAATAGAATCATTATTACAAGTTAGATTTTAAGATTTAAATTTAAAACTTTAATCTAATTGGAAACTTAAAAGATTGGTATCTTAGAAATAAATTGGATTTGAAAATAAAATATGTATGATTTTATTTATTTATAATTTAGTTTAAAACATATTCTTTGAAATTATATAAATATAAGAGAATATATTTAATAAGGATATAAAAGAAATATTTAACATACAAAATACAAATGTAAGTAGATTAATAAGTATAAATGACAAATGTTGGTAATAAAATATGTGTCAATCCTCTCTTTATATTTCAAAATCAAGAAGATAAATAAGTATAGTTTATACATATAATTTGAACAGAATATATAAATTTTTATAAAGCATAAGTAATATATATAGGTAAAACATAGATTAATGAAATCATAAATATAATTATAAACTTAAGAAATTATTTATAAACTTGTAGTAACATGTGTTATTCACTAAAGTCTTGCATTTGACATTTGTAGAGAGGATAACATGTGTAAGCATTTGAAAACATGCAAATTTACACTTGGCTAAATATGATTTTCTTCTAAAAAAAAAACCAATCTGAAATCTAAAATCAAAAAAAAAAAGTAGCAGTTTTCTTCAATTCTGAACTAAGCTATTTAAGAATTAAAGTTTCAGCAAAACAAAAATCCAAACCACTTTTTCGAAAGAAATCTAAAAACCAAATCTTCAGCTTGGAATTCTCACAACAATTTGAAATCATCCCTCAAACAGGCAATTTAAATCAAAAATCTGTAGCCTATTTACAGAATTTCAACATTCTTCTCAACCTGTAATCAAAATCAAAAGCCAGCAGACCCTTCTTTTTATGGTCAAACAAAATCCTGTCAACATTTTCTTTTCAAGGCTGAAGCATGCAAAGCAAGTTTTAAAAAAAAATCCGAGCCACCTGCAAAATCAAATGCATAGCAACCTGCATTCAATTCATTCAAAACCTGGAAATGGCTGTTGCATGCAATCTAAACAACAAGCAACATTAAGTTTAAGTCAAAAACAAGAGGCTAGGGGCAATTCAGTTTAAAGTTTTCAAAAGGAAAAAAGACATTTCCAGCAAACTTCAAATTGGAAGTACTGCTCTTCATCATTTTAAGGTGAGTGAACCTTTCCTTTTATAAAATTTAAGTAACATATGAATTATTTTGTGATGATTGCTTTGCATGCATGAGTATATGAAAGTATTGTGATTTTTTTTAAAAATGTGCATGTCTATTGATTTTTAAAAGTCTCTGAGCTTAGTTCAATCCTCTATTTTTAATCTGTAAACATGATTCACCTGTAGATTCGATGCAAGTGACCTATGGATGAATTAAATATGAGATGTATGTTGAAATGTGACTGCATGATGGTTTGATGATCCTAAAACATGTTTATGGTATGAAGGTGGTGTGAAAATGTCTGGGTATAACGTTCTTCTCTGTTTTTAAGTTTCTGAGAAGTAAACTTGATTTAAAAATTTAAATTCTTCACACTAAAATCTCTTTTAGGCAGAGGTATTTAAACAAAGATTGTTGTTTAAAAACTAAACTAAGTTCTAAAAGTATTTTCAAGAATAATAAATACAAACATTATCTGGAAAAAATGAAAAGAACAGAGGAGCATAAGTATTTGTTAAAAATCAAATATAATGATCTGTTAAATTATATATATAATTCGAATTCCATTTCCAAATTAAGCTTTTTAAAGTTAGACTCTTGATTTTTAATATTGAATGGGCTGAGCAATTCATGGTTATCTGGGAATGGGCTATCAAGATTTTTCTGGTGATCAAAAGAGTTTGGATGTTTGGGGTTCTTTCTGGAGCTAGCTGAATGTGTGGAGTGTTCGGCAAAATGGTTGAAGGGTGGATAGGCGACCATGGCGACGGCGGTGGGTTGCAAAAGTTTTAAACCCTAGTTTTACAACTGTGACATTTGTGTCGATCATTTCGGTAGTGTAGTTGATCGAGTGTTGTGATGTTTTCGGGATTGATAGATTAGTCGTGGATGAAGTCGAGGCCGGAGTGGCTGACCCTCAGGTGGTCGGAGCGGCAAGAATTTGGAGTTGACAGGTTTGGGAAAAAACCTGTTTGATGTTTCCAGGTTTTGATATTGGAAGTCATCTTTGATTTCTGGTGACGGTGGTGGATTTGATGGTCATGGGAGGTTGCTAGGTAGATTTCAGGAGTATAGCGCTCATCAGCGACGACCAAGTGTGGCTGGGGTCGCCGTGCATATGCACGGTGAGGAACTTTACTGATGATGTTTGGGTAGGATTGGTAGCAAGGGAGTTGCTTGGGAAGACTCGAAGAAATAGGGTAGTTAACTCGGGAAAGTTGGGTTGAAGACTCGAAGAAAATTTGGGATGTCCTCGGGTTAATCTGTATCTTCAGGTTTCACAGAAACTTGTAGTTTCTATTTTTTTTTTAAAAAAAAGACAGAAAATGAATGAATGAAGTTTGTAGAATATGAGCAAGTTTAAGGTTAAGTTTAATTCTGGGAATTAAATGTGAATTTCAGTCTTGAATTTAAAGGAAGACTTAAATTTGAAAGATTTAAACAAAATGTAAATTTAATTTATTGAATTTAGAAATGAATTTAGTTTCAAAACTCTTATGAAATTTCATTTCTAAGACAAGCACTTGTTTGTCTTATAATTTTAAAAGGGTTTTAAATTATTTAAAACTTTGTTTAAGTTTAAATGATATTCATTTTAAATTTCATATTTGAAATGAAATTCCAAAGAAAGTTCAAAGGTAATTTGTGCGCAAATAAATTTGTTATTGACAATTTAAAAATAATTAAGGAATGTTTATCTTAGAATTTAGTGAAGATTTAATGTTTTGAAATTAATTTAATTTATAAAGTAATTAAGGAATAACTAGTTATTTAATTAATTAAGGTTTAATAAATATTGATTAAGGGTTAATCAATTTGAAATTTAAAACAATTAATTAGATTATTAATTAATGATTAAAGATTTCTTAATTAAACAATTAATTTATAATCAAGGTTAATTAAGTAAATAATTAGTCTTTAACTAATGGATAATCAAAGATAATTTAAATGTGTGATTAACGATGGTTAATCTAAGTTAATTACTTAATGGAGTAATTAAAGAATGGTTAATGGAAGCAATTTAGAAATTAATCACTTAATGGAAGTAATTTAGAAATTAATTATTTAATGTAATTAATGGAGTTTAATGTTGTTGGTTTAAATTAATTAATTAAGTTTAATTAATTTTAATCACTTGATGATTTGATAATAATTACTTAATGTAATTGATTAAGTATAATTACTTAGTGAAGTAATTAATGATAATTACTGAATGTAATTAGTGGAAGATGGAATTGTGAAAGTAATTTGGATCAAATTATTTTGTATAATTAATCAAGGGATTAATCAGAGATAATTAAGGAGTAATTTATTTATTTGATGAAGTAATTAAGGGTAGTTAATTACTGATGTTATTAATCAAGGGTAATTAATATTTATGGTTAGCAATTAATTAATGAAATAATTAAAGGTTAATTATCGTATTGGGTTGAGGATAATTAATTTGTGAAATTAATTAAGGGTTAATTACATAAATGTAATTAAAGGATAAATAGAACGATATTGGAAGTCTTTGATTAATTGTTTTCCTAATATGTGGATTGTGATGCTATGTGATAAGATATGTTGATTTAAACTGTGATGATGTGGTTATCTATCGTTGATGAATTAGGTGACACCCTGTATTTAAAATTGAGTTGTATTTCACTTGAATAATAAGTTAAGTTGATATAGATTTCGAAGAGACCGGAGTCGGTTATTAGTAAATGCCCGAAACCACTTCGATTCTTTATAAATTGCTATGTGAAATCAATATGCTGAAAAGAAATGATTACGAGAATTGAACCTTTTAACCTAAGGTTTTGGTACTTAGAAATTGATGTGTGAAATGAGTAATGTCTTTAACGACTTGTGAACTTGTAAATTGATATAAGATACCCAGGTTCATATCAGTTATATGCTTTTGTATTCATGTTAGATGGGTTTGCTCACGCTAGTTTCCATCCTGACCCGGGTGTTACTTTGATGTAATGATCGGGTCAGACCGAGTATTACAGATTTTCAGGTAAGGTCGTTTTGGAGCTCAGGAGGCAAGTTGGAGGGCAGGAACATATGGTGTTTTCCGCTGTGATATGCTATTGTATATTTAGGACATGTTGTCTTAAACTGTCCAGTGCTGTGTATTGTTGAAACTCTGATGTAAAAATGTAAATGTACCGATACAGTTCTTCTTTGTAAACTGTTATTTTATTTGCTATTATATTTTATCCGCTGCGAATGTGAGATTTTGAGTTTAAGTTTCTGTTTCCTCTTCTTTCTCTTTCTTCTTTTCACTAACTATCTGGAAATTTCGGGATCGAAATTTCCGGATTGTTACGTTTGGTATCAGAGCCGAAGGTTAAGCGAGAACCTTGGCTCTGTTGGGGATTACTCATTAAGGAAAGGGTCAATGGTACCCTAGAATGAGTTGAGTGTATATATATATGAGAGAGCGTACTTGTTATTTTCTTATATAAAGATTTGAAATGGTTTTACATAAGATTATATTTGGTTATATAAAGCAATATATCTTTCTAACAAATGGTAAAGGAATTGGTTGTTAAATTATTGAATTAAATTAAGAAGTAATAGAATACAACCAAATTGAAATTTAAATTGAATAAAGATAAGTTTGAAATGGATTCAAACTAAAATTGAATTCTTGAATTAGAGAAGGAGTTTTAGAATAAGATAATTATGAATTGGTTTCCAGATATGATAAGCTTGGTTATTATCATAAAGGGTTGTTGTATTTAATAATAAAGTGTGTATTAATGAGTAAGCAAAATGAAATGTTTTAAGGAAATAAAACATTTAGGTAAGTATGAATTGTAAATTGGAATTGAAAATGATCTGAATTGTTAAGATTTAAATCTAGATCCAGAATTTGAAAATTGTTTCAAAGTGATATGGAAATAATACATAATATTATTTAATGAAGGGGTCCTATTTCAAACAAGAGTTGTTTGAAAATTTATAGGAATTTGTTTAAATTTAAAACCAAAGGTGGTTTAAAATTTAAAAGTAACCAGGTGTGTAAAGGAAATAAACTCTAAGGTTGAGTTTTAAATTTGGAATGAGATGTGAAAACCCAAAGTGATAAGTTTTTGAACTTATAAATGGGAAGATTATTAATGTGAAGTTAGAATTGGAAATGGAAGTTCAAACTGGGTAAGGTTGACTGGATTAAGTGAATTGAGTTTAACTTGGGAAAAAGTTAAATAAGTTGGAATGATCAACATGATTTGAAAATTTCAAGATGAAATTGGGGTTTAACTTGGAAAGTTAAATGGTTAATTTGAATTGGGAGTTTGTGTGATCTCAAAATGGGTTTGAGATCTGGAAATTGAAAATTGATGGATGTTTTAAGATGAATTGGATGATATCATCCTATTGATATTAATAATCTTTAATTATGAATTGGATTTGTTTGAATGAATGAGAAGAGTGTGGTAATATATCCATTATAGAGATAATTTAAAATGGAATTTTGAGAATTTGACTTGAAATTAAATTGTTTAAAAGCTTTTAATAAAGGTTAACTTGGTTTAAAGAGTTAAACCAACCTTAGTAAATATAACTCGAATTTATATAATTCGAGATGGTTTAAATCTGGAATTTGAATTGAAATTAGTTCAAATTGAATTTGATTTAATTGTAATTGAGGATGTATGAGTACAGATTCAAATGGAAAATTTGAATTGGATTAATTGGAAATAATTTGAAATTAGTCCAAATTTATTTGAATAATTTGGAATTGTAATTAAAATTGAATAGTTCTCAATTCAAATAGAATTTGAATTAAATTTGGGAGGAAATCAAGAATAATTCAACTATATTTGGAAATGGAATTTTAAATTGGGATTAATTCAAACTGGAGCTGAAATGGATTGGAATTGAAGTGGGTTCAATTGAATGGATATTAGTCCAAAGTGATTGGAATAACTTGGGATTGTAATTAAAGTTGAATATGTTTAAAATCTGATGGAATTTGATTTAAATTTGAAAAGGAATTGAGAATTAATTTAACTTGAAATGGGAATAAATCAATTCCAATGGAAATGGAAGTTATTGGAGTTAAGTCAATTTAAAAGGAAATGGAAATTTAAATTGAATTAATGAAAATGGAGATTGGGAAGTAAGCAGTTTTGACTCTGGACTATTTTTAATATAAATTGTTTTAATATAAACCTATTTTTCCAAGCTATTCATTATATATACCACCTTTCTTTTAAAATCCAAACTATCTTATACTTGTTTTACAATTATTTTTGAAACAGTTTAACAATTTTCTAACTATTTTATAAACTAATTACTATTTTCAACTACTAATTACTATTTTATAGCTATTCTACAATTCTTTAAAATAATTATGACTATTTAACTATTTTCCAATTATTTTACAATTACTGAACTATTTTACAGCTATTTTAAAAACAGGTAATTATTTTTCAACTACTTATCTATTTTTTTTTAATTTTTCAAGCTATTTTCTAAATTTAAATTGGACAGAGTTTAAACTGTTATTGGTTAAATACCCAATCGAGATAAGAATAGAGGTGATAATCCAAATGGATTGAAGCAATTGAGAGTAAGTGAATGATAATCAAAGTGAATGTGAATAGAAATGGAATTAATTTGGCTAATAACCAATAAAGATAAATACGTAGGGTGTATATATGTTATTCTATTCGCATAGTGATTTGATCCAGATTCGAGCATAGAATTTCGAGATAGATATATCGATCCGAGTGGGATTTTTTTTCACTCGATTTTCGACGGCGAACCTGGATATGGATTGTTGATTGGTTCTGGATATTCTCTATCATAGTTAAGCTATGCAAGGAGAATGACGGTTTCTGATCAAGAAACAAGATCTGTGTCCGCACTAGGAAGTCGGGTGGACGATACTAGTTCGAAAGTGAAATTGTGTGATCGAGTGGGCGATCAGATTGGTATAGCGTACGGATGATATGTGTACATCGTACGGATTTGAATGAAAATGATATTGAAAAGAGTAATCAAATTTGAATATTTGATTTTGAATAAACAAAGTTATATATCTTTGTTATATAAGATAAAACTCCCCTTGATGAATCTTTTGACGGAAGAAAATGGTTTTTTGGAGGTGTTTGAAGTATAAAAGGAGTTTTATACAAGTTTGAAATGATCCTAAGTTTTAAAAATTATATATCTATGTATATGTAAAGGATCTTATGAGGATTTTGGAAAAAGGTTTTGGGAACCTATGGATTGGGAAAGGCTTTTGATTTTTTGGTAAAATCAATATTAAATTTGGAAAGCCTAGTTTGAGAATTATCGATTTTGGAATAATCGACTTTGTGTAAAGGAGCTTTGTATGAGATCATACTAGGTGTATGATTTAAAGATACTATATATATATATATATGTATAGTATAAAATGTTTTGATGATGGCTTTGGGGAAAAAGGCGCTCCCTTGGAATGGGCTTCTCAGGAGTACCACCGGGTGGTGCTGCCTTGAGCCCCAAGGGGGGGTTTCTAAAGTTGATCCTGTGAGGAGTCCGGACAAACTAGTTCCTGAGGATTATTGGGTAGCGAAAGTCGAGGGCGCTGATGCCTACAGGGGCATTTGGGTTATATTGTGACGACAGTGTAACTCGATGTCATTGCGATCTACTATGGGGACCATAGCGAAAATCGTGTGGAGGATGAGTGTCAACGGTCTACACTTGATTTTGCCGGGAAGGCAACGCAACATCGGTAGACTGCGATCTATGGTCAAGGGGAGTGGAGAAGTTTCATTCTTTTGGCAGCGAAATTCGATGGCACTGATGCCTACAGTTATATGGGTTTTTGCTGTGATAGCTACGTAACCCCAGTTGTAGCTGCGATCTGTAGCGGGTTCCATGGTGTAATCAAGGGGCGCGGAGGCCTACTGTTATCTATGGGTTTTGTCGGGACGACAACGTAACCATTGGGTTAACTGCGACCATGGATGGGGGTGATGACTTCCAGAGCATTCTCGCCAAAGATATATCCTCTATTTTCAAAAACTGTTTTCTGTATTTTCAATAAAAATTATTTTCCAAGTATTTTCACTGGATGTTGAAAATGAGTATAGATTTTCAGTCTTACGCCTGATCAACGTATGACCGAATTTCTATGAGAACGAGGATGGACTTGATGAGACATCGAGTTATAGAAATTATTTGTATAAAATTTATTTTTGTAGTATTATATGGATTTTAAAAAGTGTTTTAAAAATAATCAAGGAAAAATTTATCTGATTACAAGCCCTTTAGTAAATTCTGGCTTCGTTCCTTTTCGGGGACGAAAAGATTCAAAGGGGGAGGAATGTGATAACCCGGATTTTCGGGTATCTGACAGGATTAAATTTATTAAAATATTAATTTGTATGTTAATCAGATAAAGTCTAATAATAAAGATATTTGGATGTGTAAATGGATTAAAAATAAAAATAAAATTAATAATAATGAACAAGTATAATAAAGGATATCTGTGATATCCCAGAAACTTCAAGCAAATTCAATTATGATAATCTCTTTTATAAATTATTTAAAATTGGTAAAAATTGTTATTTATTTCAAAACGAATAATAATTGATTGTTTATATGTATATAGATATGAATAAATAGAATCATTATTACAAGTTAGATTTTAAGATTTAAATTTATAATTGGAAACTTAAAAGATTGGTATCTTAGAAATAAATTGGATTTGAAAATAAAATATGTATGGTTTTATTTATTTATAATTTAGTTTAAAACATATTCTTTGAAATTTTATAAATATAAGAGAATATATTTAATAAGGATATAAAAGAAATATTTAGCATACAAAATACAAATGTAAGTAGATTAATAAGTATAAATGACAAATGTTGGTAATAAAATATGTGTCAATCCTCTCTTTATATTTCAAAATCAAGAAGATAAATAAGTATAGTTTATACATATAATTTGAACAAAATATATAAATTTTTATAAAGCATAAGTAATATATATAGGTAAAACATAGATTAATGAAATCATAAATATAATTATAAACTTAAGAAATTATTTATAAACTTGTAGTAACATGTGTTATTCACCAAAGTCTTGCATTTGACATTTGTAGAGAGGATAACATGTGTATGCATTTGAAAACATGCAAATTTACACTTGGATGAATATGATTTTCTTCTAAAAAAAACCAATCTAAAATCTAAAATCAAAGAAAAAAAAAGTAGCAGTTTTCTTCAAATCTGAACTAAGCTATGTAAGAATTAAAGTTTCAGCAAAACAAAAATCCAAACCACTTTTTCGAAAGAAATCTAAAAACCAAATCTTCAGCTTGGAATTCTCACAACAATTTGAAATCATCCCTCAAACAAGCAATGTAAATCAAAAATCTGTAGCCTATTTACAGAATTTCAACATTCTTCTCAACCTGTAATCAGAATCAAATGCCAGCAGACCCTTCTTTTTTTGATCAAACAAAATGCTATCAAAATTTCCTTTTCAAGGCTGAAGTATGCAAAGCAAGTTTTAAAAAAAAATCCGAGCCACCTGCAAAATCAAATGCATAGCAACCTGCATTCAATTCATTCAAAACCTGGAAATGGCTGTTGCATGCAATCTAAACAACAAGCAACATTAAGTTTAAGTCAAAAACAAGAGGCTAGGGGCAATTCAGTTTAAAGTTTTCAAAAGGAAAAAAGACATTTCCAGCAAACTTCAAATTGGAAGTACTGCTCTTCATCATTTTAAGGTGAGTGAACCTTTCCTTTTATAAAATTTAAGTAACATATGAATTATTTTGTGATGATTGCTTTGCATGCATGAGTATATGAAAGTATTGTGATTTTTTTTAAAAATGTGCATGTCTATTGATTTTTAAAAGTCTCTGAGCTTAGTTCAATCCTCTATTTTTAATCTGTAAACATGATTCACCTGTAGATTCGATGCAAGTGACCTATGGATGAATTAAATATGAGATGTATGTTGAAATGTGACTGCATGATGGTTTGATGATCCTAAAACATGTTTATGGTATGAAGGTGGTGTGAAAATGTCTGGGTATAACGTTCTTCTCTGTTTTTAAGTTTCTGAGAAGTAAACTTGATTTAAAAATTTAAATTCTTCACACTAAAATCTCTTTTAGGCCGAGGTATTTAAACAAAGATTGTTGTTTAAAAACTAAACTAAGTTCTAAAAGTATTTTCAAGAATAATAAATACAAACATTATCTGGAAAAAAAAGAAAAGAACAGAGGAGCATAAGTATTTGCTAAAAATCAAATATAATGATCTGTTAAATTATATATACAATTCGAATTCCATTTCCAAATTAATCTTTTTAAAGTTAGACTCTTGATTTTTAATATTGAATGGGCTGAGCAATTCATGGTTATCTAGGAATGGGCTATCAAGAGTTTTCTGGTGATCAAAAGAGTTTGGATGTTTGGGGTTCTTTCTGGAGCTAGCTGAATGTGTGGAGTGTTTGGCAAAATGGTTGAAGGGTGGATAGGCGGCCGTGGCGACGGCGGTGGGTTGCAAAAGTTTTAAACCCTAGTTTCACAACTGTGACATTTGTGTCGATCATTTCGGTAGTGTAGTTGATCGAGTGTTGTGATGTTTTGGGGATTGATAGATTAGTCGTGGATGAAGTCGAGGCCGGAGTGGCTGACCCTCAGGTGGTCGGAGCGGCAAGAATTTGGAGTTGACAGGTTTGGGAAAAAACCTGTTTGATGTTTCCAGGTTTTGATATTGGAAGTCATCTTTGATTTCTGGTGACGGTGGTTCGATTTGATGGTCATGGGAGGTTGCTGGGTAGATTTCAGGAGTATAGCGCCCATCAGCGACGACCAAGTGTGGCTGGGGTCGCCGTGCATATGCACGGTGAGGGACTTTACTGATGATGTTTGGGTAGGATTGGTAGCAAGGGAGTTGCTTGGGAAGACTCGAAGAAATAGGATAGTTAACTCGGGAAAGTTGGGTTGAAGACTCGAAGAAAATTTGGGATGTCCTCGGGTTAATCTGTATCTTCAGGTTTCACAAAAACCTGTAGTTTCTGTTTTTTCTTTAAAAAAAAAGAAAGACGGAAAATGAATGAATGAAGTTTGTAGAATATGAGCAAGTTTAAGGTTAAGTTTATTCTGGGAATTAAATGTGAATTTCAGTCTTGAATTTAAAGGAAGACTTAAATTTGAAAGATTAAAACAAAATGTAAATTTAATTTATTGAATTTAGAAATGAATTTAGTTTCAAAACTCTTATGATATTTCATTTCTAAGACAAGAACTTGTTTGTCTTATAATTTTAAAAGGGTTTTAAATTATTTAAAACTTTGTTTAAGTTTAAATGATATTCATTTTAAATTTCATATTTGAAATGAAATTCCAAAGAAAGTTCAAAGGTAATTTGTGCGCAAATAAATTTGTTATTGACAATTTAAAAATAATTAAGGAATGTTTATCTTAGAATTTAGTGAAGATTTAATGTTTTGAAATTAATTTAATTTATAAAGTAATTAAGGAATAACTAGTTATTTAATTAATTAATTAATTAAGGTTTAATAAATATTGATTAAGGGTTAATCAATTTGAAATTTAAAACCATTAATTAGATTATTAATTAATGATTAAAGATTTCTTAATTAAACAATTAATTTATAATCAAGGTTAATTAATTAAATAATTAGTCTTTAACTAATGGATAATCAAAGATAATTTAAATGTGTGATTAACGATGGTTAATCTAAGTTAATTACTTAATGGAGTAATTAAAGAATGGTTAATGGAAGCAATTTAGAAATTAATCACTTAATGGAAGTAATTTAGAAATTAATTATTTAATGTAATTAATGGAGTTTAATGTTGTTGGTTTAAATTAATTAATTAAGTTTAATTAATTTTAATCACTTGATGATTTGATAATAATTACTTAATGTAATTGATTAAGTATAATTACTTAGTGAAGTAATTAATGATAATTACTGAATGTAATTAGTGGAAGATGGAATTGTGAAAGTAATTTGGATCAAATTATTTTGTATAATTAATCAAGGGATTAATTAGAGATAATTAAGGAGTAATTAATTTATTTGATGAAGTAATTAAGGGTAGTTAATTACTGATGTTATTAATCAAGGGTAATTAATATTTATGGTTAGCAATTAATTAATGAAATAATTAAAGGTTAATTATCGTATTGGGTTGAGGATAATTAATTTGTGAAATTAATTAAGGGTTAATTACATAAATGTAATTAAAGGATAAATAGAACGATATTGGAAGTCTTTGATTAATTGTTTTCCTAATATGTGGATTGTGATGCTATATGATAAGATATGTTGATTTAAACTGTGATGATGTGGTTATCTATCGTTGATGAATTAGGTGACACCCTGTATTTAAAATTGAGTTGTATTTCACTTGAATAATAAGTTAAGTTGATATAGATTTCGAAGAGACCGGAGTCGGTTATTAGTAAATGCCCGAAACCACTTTGATTCTTTATAAATTGCTATGTGAAATCAATATGCTGAAAAGAAATGATTACGAGAATTGAACCTTTTAATCTAAGGTTTTGGTACTTAGAAATTGATGTGTGAAATGAGTAATGTCTTTAACGACTTGTGAACTTGTAAATTGATATAAGATACCCGGGTTCATATCAGTTGTATGCTTTTGTATTCATGTTAGATGGGTTTACTCACGCTAGTTTCCTTCCTGACCCGAGTGTTACTTTGATGTAATGCTCGGGTCAGACCGAGTATTACAGATTTTCAGGTAAGGTCGTTTTGGTGCTCAGGAGGCAAGTTGGAGGGCAGGAACGTATGGTGTTTTCCGCTATGATATGCTATTGTATATTTAGGACATGTTGTCTTAAACTGTCCAGTGTTGTGTATTGTTGAAACTCTGATGTAAAAATGTAAATGTACTGATACAGTTCTTCTTTGTAAACTGTTATTTTATTTGCTATTATATTTTATCCGCTGCGAATGTGAGATTTTGAGTTTAAGTTTCTATTTCTTCTTCTTTCTCTTTCTTCTTTTCACTAACTATCTGGAAATTTCGAGATCGAAATTTCCGGGTCGTTACAGTTAATCTTGTAATTGCAGCACTAAAAAGACTGAATGTATAATTGATTCTCTCCTTATATTGGATTATAGTTTAATTTTGAGATTAAATTGGATTCTAATTAATCTAAATTAAAAAACAATTAGTTACTCTCATTTATTGTACGGTAGAAATATTTAATATGATCCCTTCTTTTTGAGATAGTTCACATACAACGATTATGAATAACTATATCTCTAAATTATAACTATTTATGAAAACTACCAAACTACATAAAGTTCAAAACATCTCTTCGTTGCATAAGATCACTAAGATTTGATTATGACCATTGATTTTGTTTTGCATATGAAAGATTATAATCTATTAAATAACATAATAGAAAATTTTTAAAAGCCTCTAATGAATAAGAAGAACAATGTCAAAATTTACAAAAAGTTTAGATTCTTTCAGTTTCCATGTATTAGAATTAATTGACTAATAAATTCCTACAAAATAAATGTAGAAGAGAGAACAAATTACCTCCAAATAGTAATTCCCTTCATAATGTATTACCTTATATAGGAGGTTATTATTAGGGTCATAACAAAAATATAATTGACATAAAATATGAGAAATTTGAAATAACTCAACATTACATACAATAATTTTATAAATTAATAGAAGCTTCTACGGTGGTTATGAAATAATAAATAAATTTAATAAATTATGCAAAATAAATGAAGAAAACTAAATTCATAACCGACTAATAAAAATAAAAGTAAAACTAAAAGTAAAAAAAAATTAGGATAGAAAATTTGAATCAAAGAAGTAAAATCATAAATTTCAGGTAGAAGAAATAATTTCAAACTTGAATTAGCAGAAAAGACATAAATAAATATCTAACCTTTCGATCAAGCTTGTTTATCCAATAAGCCAAGGTCTTTTGACAACATCTAGATAATTTATCCATAAGAATTTTATCCCTAAAGAAAAATGTAGGAATACAATCATTGCATAATATGAATAAAATAAAAACAATTAAGGTGAATGTAAAAGGTAAAGAACTATTGATGTATTCAGTCAAATTATAATCATGTTAAAAAATTATGGGATAAACAAATAAACTATATGGAAAGAATCTCTAATTTGTTTCTAATTTAAAACTGAATTTTTTTGTGAAGCCGAAGATGGTGAATAAACACATTTGTGAAAGGAGGGAGAACAAAAGAAGATGGAGAAATTGAGGGAACAAGAATTTTTTTGGTATTGAATGGGCTAATAAGAGGGAAAAAAACCTGAGTTTGATTAAATCAGAATAGATAGATTGATGCATTTAGTGTGAAATAAATGTATTTATGACAATAAATGTGAGCAACTGTATGTATTATGAAATAAATAAATTAAATTATGATGAGTTCCAATGAATATTAATGGTCTTACTATTTATGAGAACTTTCTCTGTTGTTACTTTTAATCTCTCCCTTCGAACCAGCCAATATGGAATTAATGCAAAACCAACCCTCTGTAAAAAAAGTTAAAACAAAGGTTTGGATAAAAAAAACCAAAATTTAAAAAAAATAGCAGATACAACCTAAATTAGCAAATAAAGAAGAAAAAACCTTGGGAAAATTCAATCATATACAATATCAGATAATATCTATAGCAAGAATAAGTGACTTATATATCTCGTAATAGATCATAACAATTAGTAAGCATGATCATCAAAATTTATATGATAAACACCAAAAATACAAAGTAAGAATATAAAAACTAAAATAACGCACAACTTATGAGCAATTAGTATTTATGGACATCTATCACCACTAAGATATATTTATAGTTATAAAATTAGTTCAAATATAAATGCATAAGAGTTAAAAGTGGTTAGCATGAAAGAAATAGCAAAGCCAATGATGCATATGAGTAGATGATATCATAGGAAACACAATCATGAACAAGTCTAAAAATAAATTTCAATACAAAATTACAAAATCACAAAAATCACACAATCAACTAATAAAAAATTATTCACTTGGTTTCACAAAAATAAAAAGTTACGGATAAATAATTTTTTATTAGTTTATAACTGTTAACACCTCTTTTATTCACGACTCAACGACCTAAGGGAACAAGAGATTTAATGGCCTAAAGCATAAAGCAGCTCAACATGGCACAATCCAGCGACCTAAAGACTCCTACGACTCAACGGGCTAGCGACCTAGCGTCTCAACGACCTAATGACTTAGCAAGCTTTAGAGTAAAGCCGCATGCACACTGCCTTTTCCATTAGGTCGCTCGCGACCTAAGCAAACCGAGATAACTCTTGTGCTACACATACTAAGTCGCTCACAGCATATATCTCGTCCAGGATGGCTCCATTAAGTCGCTAATGACTTATGCTACCTCGGGATCACTCTTAGGTCGCAACTCCCTAGGTCGCTCACGACCTATGACCTCACACGACCTAACTCCGAAACTCCCCTATAAATACTCCACCTACTCCACTTTGGGGGGGACTTTGGGGACCTTTTGGAACGCCAAGACTCTGCTCTTTTCACAACTTCTACAACACTTCAAACGCCAAAGACACTTCAAAGACCCTTGGAAAAGATCAAGTTCGTTCAACATGAATTCAAGGAGCTTTTCTACATCAAAGTCTAACGATTTTCCTTAATGGTGTTGTAATCGAAGAATTATTGTGAAGCTTGTAATCATATCAATAAGAAAAGAGATTAAGTGGACGTAGGCTTGACTTTGAGTCGAACCACTATAAAAACTGTTGTCTCTTTGCTATTTTCTGCTATTTTCCGTTTGCTTTTAGTTCCCGTACCAACGGGTGGTGCTTTCGCTATATCACAACTCTCACTGGGGTGTTAGCGTACATTTTAGCGTTAACATTTTTGGTGCTTTCACTGAGAATTGAACTCAGGAGTGCTCTCATCATTGCTTCACAAAGATTGGTTGAAAGACTCTCCCTAAGAACCAAAAGTCTATCCGAAATTATGGCTCCTGGAAGAAAAAGTAGATCTACTAGATCTGAAAATGCTTATGACAACACCGCCACTTCTCCCGCGCCAAATCAAGCGGCTCCTAGTGTTGGAATCACAAGGGCCGAATTGGATGCTGTAGTGTCTAGATTGTCTCAATAAATGGAAGCCCAGAACACTTTGATGTTGGACAGGTTGAATGCTTTGCTTGGAGTTAACCAGCAACCAGAAAATAATGAAGACACCTTTGTTGAGGATGCTCATGATTCCCAAGGGAAAAGTATTCCTCAAAGGGAAGCTGGCACCGCCGAAGGGGAACCTCCCCAAGCTGGAGGTTCAAGGCCGCAACCAACTCATCGTGAACGTTTGTCCAGGCAAACTTTCGAAAAAGTAGCTGACGTCTGTCCCGCGGGGCCTCTAAACGATGAGGAATACCTCTCGGGAATGATTCGACAAATTATGAAGGAGAGCATGCAAAGGGAGGAAGATGAAAGTGACTGGGGGTTTGCTCCAAGAAAGACTCCTTTTACTGAAAGGATTCTGAAGGCTGAATTTCCAAAGAAGTTTGTTTCTCCCACTATTCCAGCTTATCGAGGGACAAGCGATCCTAACCAGTTCTTATACAAGTATGACTGGCATATGACAGGTGCCAGAGCAACAGATGAGATCAAGTGCAGATACTTTCCTGTGTACTTGGAGGGAGTGGCCCTGCTTCGGTTCAAAAAGCTGCCATTTCGATCTGTGGATCAGTTCTCCGACCTGACTCGGAAATTCAAAGATCAGTTCAGGTTATATGCTTCGAAGTCCAAGGACATAATGTCGCTATTCAGCCTCGAACAAAGCCCCGGAGAGTCTATCAAATCTTTCTTAAACCGTTTTAATATAGCCTTGGTCGAAGTTGACAATGCAGAGCCTCGGATGATTCTGACTTAATTAATGCGAGCTATTGACAAATCAAGTGAATTCGGAAAATGGATAAAGATGAAAGAGCCAAATTCACTTGAGAAGTTCTACAAGAAGGCCGATGAATTTAAGCGCTTAGAAAACCTTGTTGCGCCAACAAAAGTAGTCGTGACTGAAGTTGAGAATAACAACGTTGCTTTTAACAAAAAGGAATCTGGTAGCCAGAAGAGAGAGAATGACGGTGGAAAAAAGCAGAAAGATGCGTCAGATTTTACTCCCTTAACCGATACTCCAGAAAATATCTTTTTCGCAACCAAGGATGTTGTTGAATACCCAAACCACCTAAGATGAGGCTTGGGAAGAATGTTGTGCATAATAGGAGGTTCTGTCGGTTCCACAATCAACCTGGCCATGACACTAATGAATGTCGCCATTTAAAGAATTTGATTGAAGAGATGTTGAGACAGAATAAACTACAACAATATGTGAACATAAACAGAAGTGACCCGACCTCATCTACTCAGGGGCAACAAGTTCCTGCTCATCAATCCGGCTCAGGTGAGAGGACTGCAGCGCAGGAATCTGAGAGGCTTGTCATTAATGTTATCACGGGGGGTCCTCAACCAGCGGGCAGAAGTTGGGATGAGATGGAGAGATATGCTCAGGCTTTGAAATACGCCCCAGCGAAAGAAAATGTTTTTGTCTTGGAAGATGCTGCACCTTTAAAAAAGCAAAGAACTTTTTACGATGACATCATATTCCGGGCTAGAGACTCTGTTGGTGTGGAGGCTCCCACCATGGATCCCTTGGTGATATCTGCAGGCATCGGACCAGCCATTTTAAGAAGGGTGCTTGTTGACTGCGGCGCCTCTTGCAATGTTCTCTTCAGAAAGACATTCGATCAAATGAAAATTCCTATGGCTGATGTCCAAGCTTCCTCACAGAAAATTGTTGGGTTCACTGGAGAACCAAAACAGCCAATTGGGACTATTGATTTATTTGTAGAGCTTGGAGAAGGGGGAAAGAAGGTGGTTCGGAAACAAACTTTTGTGATTGTTGATGAATTCTCTGCTCACAATGCCTTCTTGGGTCGGCCAACTCTTGTCGTATTCAAAGCCATTCTCGCCCCATGGTGTTTGACTATGAAGTTCCCCACTGATAATGGCGTCGGTGCTGTGAAGGGGGACCAAAATGCCGGGCGAGAATGCTATCTCATAGAGTTACGGGAGGCAAAGAAGAGAGAAATGGGTAAGGGTGCGGCAGCTCCGCTCCGCATCAAAGATCCCACCTTGTAGCAATTACGGGGTGGACCCTGCACTGGTGAGCATAGTGGTGCATGAAAAAAGATTGATCCCAGAAAAACCAGTGCAGGGGAGAGTAGAGTGGTGCCGGTGGAAGTGACGGTGCCAATACCTATTGACCTGAAAGATCCAAACAAGGTGCTAAATGTGGGTTCACAACTTGGTGTGACGGTTCAGAATATGTTGATATCATTCTTGAAAGCAAACCTGGATGTATTCGCTTGGAGTCATGCCGACATGTGTGGAATATCTCCAGAAATCGCCGTGCATGCTTTGGATATTGATCCAAAATTCACACCCGTAAAGCAAAAAAGAAGAACCCAGGGTCCTGAAAGTTCGGCAGCATTAAAAGAAGAAGTAGATCGACTCATGGAAAATGGCTTCATCAGAGAATCCACTTATCCGAATTGGATTTCTAATCCGGTGTTGGTTAAAAAAGAAAATGGAAAGTGGAGGGTATGCATCGACTTTTCAGACTTAAACAAGGCATGCCCTAAGGACTGTTTCCCGTTACCCAGGATTGATCAGTTGGTGGATGGAACAGCCGGGTATGAATTATTGTCCTTTATGGATGCTTACTCAGGATATAATCAAATCATGATGCATGAGCCAGATCAGGAGGACACGAGCTTCATCACTGATGTTGGTCTTTACTGCTATAAAGTCATGCCCTTCGGACTAAAGAACGCGGGGGCAACTTACTAAAGACTTGTTAATGCCATGTTCAAACACCAGATTGGCAAGACTATGAAAGTATATGTTGATGATATGTTGGTGAAATCGAAGAAGGCAGTAGACCACATGGATCATTTGGCAGAAATGTTCGCGGTCCTCCGAAAGTATGGGATGAAGCTAAATCCTCTGAAATGTTCATTTAGGGTAGAGTGCGGAAAATTCTTCGGTTTCATTGTGAGTGCTAGGGGCATCGAAGCTAATCCTACTCAGATTACTGCTTTAAGAGAAGTCAAGGCCCCTAGGACAAAGAAGGAATTGCAAAGCCTCAACGGAAAAGTCGCTGCTTTGAGTCGGTTTATTTCCAGGGCCACTGACAAATGCATTCCCTTCTTTGACGCTCTGAAGAATGGAAAGAAAAACTTTGAATGGACTCCTGAATGTCAGAAAGCTTTTGATGAACTGATTCGTCACATGAAAACGCCTCTAGTACTTTCTAAGCCCAGCAATGGTGAAGATCTTTTCATATATTTAGTGGTTTCGTCTCATGCTCTCAGTGCAGCACTGGTACGGGAAGACGCAAAAGTTCAGCGCCCAGTTTATTACATTAGTAAAATATTCACTGGGGCAGAGATGAATTATTCAAAGCTGGAAAAGCTTGCCTATTGTCTGTTGATTGCATCCAGAAATTTGAGGCCATATTTCCAAGCTCATCCTATTAAAGTCCTCACTGATCAACCTCTAAAGCAAGTCCTATTTCGCCCTGAAACTTCGGGTCGTCTTTTGAAGTGGAATATTGAACTCAGCTAGTATGGTATCACCTACCATCCCCGAAGAGCAATCAGTGGACAAGCTTTAGCGGACTTCATTGCAGAATACACAGATAAAGGTGAGAGTGAGGAAGAGTGACTAATGACATCCCGATCCGATGGAAATTATATGTTGATGGTGCAAGAAATGACTATTGTTCCGGAGCTGGGGTTGTGCTTGAAACCCCCGAAAGGCGGTCATTGTGCTATGCTTTGAGATTATAATTTTCTTCGACAAATAATGAAGCAGAATATGAAGCTCTTGTTGCCGGCTTGAAGATTGCTAAATAACTGAACATCAAAGTATTGCAGATCTTAGTGATTCCCAGCTTATTGTATGCCATGTCAAGAAAGAGTTTCAAACCAAAGGAGGAAATCTGCCTGCTTACTTGTCAAAGGCTTGGGAGCTTCTCGATGATTTTGATCATTTTACAATAAGCCATATACCCCGGGAAGAGAACATGAAGGAAGATTCTCTCGTAAAGCATTCAAGCTCTGGCGAAGCTCAATTATTGGGATTGGTCCCTGTGGAAGTCTTGTCAGCTCCAAGTACTGATGAGATGCATATTGACTGGATTATGGCTGTATCTCAAGAGCAGGAGTCATGGATGACCTCGATCAAGGAATATCTACTCAACGGCTCCCTGCCAGAAAACTTAAAAGAGCGCCAGAAACTGTTAAGAAAAGCCTCGAGATATGTAATTCAAGACGGCCGGTTGTACAGATGGGGATTCTCGATGCCATTACTCTGATGTGTAACCAAGGAAGAGGCTAAGACAATTTTAGCTGAAGTGCACGGAGGAGAGTGTGGGGATCATTCAGGTGGCAAACTCTAGCAAAGAAAATTCTCCGTTATGGGTATTTTTAGCCAGATATTAATCGAGACGCTGCTAGCTACTCCCGAAAGTGTGACAGATGCCAGAGATTTGCAAAAATCCCGAGAGCACCTTCCACCGAGCTAACATAGATGGTCAGTCCATGGCCATTCGCCATTTGGGGGATAGATCTCATTGAGCCTTTGCCGGTTGCCAAGTCCAGAATCAAATATGATACTATTGTTGATTATTATTTCACTAAATGGGCTGAATCTGAACCGTGGATACTATTACCTCTAAAAAGACGATAAACTTTGTGACGAAGAATATCATTTGTAGGTATGGTGTGCCTTAGAAGATAATCACAGACAATGGTACCCAATTCGAAAGCGAAGAATTCCAGGACTTTTGCATGCGATTCAAGATCCAAAAAAGCTTGGCTCATTCGCAGGCAAACGGGAAAGTGGAAGCAGTGAACAAAATTATCAAATCAACCATCAAAAAACAGCTGGAAAAAGCAAAAGGTGGTTGGGTCAATAAGCTGCCACTAGCACTTTGGGCATACAGAACTACCCACAAGACTGCGACTGGGCACACTCCATTCTCATTAGCATATGGATCAGAAGCAATGATTCCGGTGGAAATAGAGGTCCCCTCACACAGGAGAATTCATTTCAACCAAGCTGAAAATGAAAAGCTGCAACTTGAAGCACTTGATTTGCTTGATGAAAGAAGGAAAGAGGCAGAGCTCAGAGTTGCGGCCCATCAGCAATGGATAGCCAGGCACTTCAATTCTAAATTTCTCCAATGCAGCTTTGAAATTGGGGATCTAGTCTTGAAAAGGGTCATGACAGCAACAGGAGTGTTTGGGCCAAACTGGAAAGGACCATACGTCATAGGCAAAAAACTTCTCGATGGCACTTTCAAGCTCACAATTGTCGAAGGAGATCCAATTCCAAGAGCCTGGAACAACAATCACTTGCGTCCATATTTTACTTAGAAGCTATGCTTAAATTTGTAAAATGATTATGGATGTATCATTCTTGTATTGATTCACACTGATTTTACAATAAATCTTGTGTTCTCTACTACTATAAAATGCATGTCTCATTTCAATGTGCAAATGTGATATCCTAGAATTTATGGCAATATAAATTTAATAATCTGTGTTTAAAATTTAAATTAATTTGATAATTTCTGTAAATAAATTTGAATTGATTCTATAACCATCTTTATTTAAAGAATTAATTAGAGAATTTATTTTTAATAAACTAATAATCTGTTTCTATTTATAATATGTATATGTATATTTATATATATTTTAAATAGATAAGTTTGGTTTTAAATTTAATTAGTGTAGCATATTTTTTGATTATAATATTTTGAATTTGGAAAATTATGATTTATTTTTGATTTAGCTTTTCAAAACTATTTTATAAAATAACTAAATGATTTTATATATATAAGATAAATTTTTATTTGTTTAAAATATATTTTAATTTAAGTTTGAATATTAATTTGGATTAAAATAAGTTATAAAAATGTTTGTTTTATTCTTTTTAAAATATTGATTTATAATTATGATTTGTAAATTTAATATGAAAATTTAAAATAAAATTTAAAATATGAATCATGTATTCATTTAAATTACAAGTAAGTTATACCCTCTTTTATAAATTTATTTAAAATGATTTAAAATATTATTTTCAAATAATTGATTTGTATATTGTTTTTATTTATAATAATACTTTGTTTTATTCTTTAAAAATTATTTATATATATAACTAAGTATTAAAGAGCTAATTAATTAAGTTAAACTTTCATTAACACATAGTTAAAAATACTAATTATTTAAAATGACATGTGTAAGTATATTAAGGCATAAGTTAATATGTGTTGAGTAATTAAGTAGGAAAGTTAACAAGTGTTAACATTCAAGTCATGTGTCATGATTAATTTTATTTTTCTTTGTTTTTAAAAATAAATCATAAAGAAGTTATATAAAAACCTACATTTTTCCATTTCTTCTTTTTCTCATCTTCATTTCTTAACAAAGAATTTTCAGCTGAGAAAAACCCTTTTCCATCTCTTCTAAAATCTGGAAAACCATCTTCAATAACCCCTGTTCAATTGCATATCAACTCCTATAAACAAATTCCTCAAATCTGTAACATGCAAAATCAAAGAAACATGTTCAAATGCATAGCATAAACCCTGTAATCTTTCCTGCAACTCATTATCAAATGCAAGGCAAACCTGCATTTCTTTTAAATCTGGAAATAATACAAGCTTACCTGCATGCAACAATTTAAGCAAAAGGTCTGCATTTTTGTCATCTGCAATCTGGAAAGTGGCAACCAAGCAAGTTTTTAAAGCATTCAAGCAATTGCAATAGAGTTCAAATGATTTAAGAGCTTTTCAAAACTGTGCTTTGTCTGCATGATTAAAAAGGTGAGTAACTCATTTTTAAAATTAATTTAATAGGTAAAAGTTATTTCCATGTTTTTTTTAAATTAGAAATGAATATATATATATATATATGAATTTGCTGTGAAAACATATACATGTGAATATATTTATGTGTACAGAAAATTAACTACGGCATTTCTGTTATTCAATTCCCAAACTCCTGTTTGATTCTAAAATTCTTTTTCTTTTGACTTGTTTTTTGTTATGGTTTAAATTTTTGAATGAAAAATTGTTTATTATAAGATAAGGTAAGTTCTAAAAAAAATTATATGAATTAAATAAAATTCTATTTTTTTTCTGAGAGTAAATATAACAGAGTGGCAATTTGGAAATTCAAACTACATGAATTTATGATTCTGGCTTGTATAGCAAAACATCATGCAAAATTATGTTTTTTAAAAGTACAATTACAAATTTTAATATCAAAACCAAAGAGCCGTTTGTATTTTACCGTATTCTACTATTGGGTTAACACAGATGATCCTTATGTTCGTTTGTGTTAAATTTGCTCCTGGAGAAGGTGGAGCTATCAGAGATAATGGGAAAATTATTGGATTGAGTGGAAATTTGTTTTTGATGTGGTGATTGGGTTTTTCAGTTTGGAACCCTAGTTCTTCTGATGCTAGAAGAATTTATCTTTTCGGCATGTATAGATGTTCGAGTTACTTAGGGTTTTAGGAATTGGAGGTTGACGGATTGACGAAGTCATCGCCGGAGTTTCGAAGGTGACGGTGGCCGGTGGTGTTGGGGGAAGGTGATGATAGGTTGGGTGGTTTTGGGAACTGACTGTTTCCAGGTTTGGAAATATGTCTCGATTTTGAAATTCTTGCTAATGTCGATTTGATTTTTGTTGGATGGCTTGAGGAGTTGGATGACGACTGTGGAATGGTTGTGGAGTTGGCCAGCGGTGGCCGGAGAGGATGTATGGGTGCATAGTGAAATGGTGTACATGATGATGTTGTGGTGTTGCAGTTTTTTTTTTGTGTGGCCTCGTGTTTATCTCGAGTGAATCAAGATTTAGCTCGAAGTAGGGTATGATTCTACTCGAAGTAAAATAGGGGTGGCTCGAGTATATTATGTGTTTCAGGTTTTAGCAATTTAAATAGAACCTGTTCTGTTATTTTAAATTTTGAAAGTAAAGTTTAGACAGAAACTGGAATTTAACTTAGGATTTAAACCTGAAATTTGAATATGAATTCAATTTGTTTAAATTTTGGGTTTTGAAATAATTTGAATTCATAAAATTCAAGTTCGGTTTAAATAAAAACAGAAACCTATTTTCTGTTTTTTAAAAGTAAAGTTTAAAGCGCCTATTGGAAAATTTAAACTAGGTTTAAAAGCTGAAATTTGAATATGAATGCAAATAGCTGAATCTGAGTTTGAATTAATTTAAATTTTGAAATTTAAATTTGGTTTTAAAACTTTCTAATATAAAAGCAAATGTTGGTTTGAATTTGGAACTGTAAGTTTAAATTGGTAAATTAGAAATTTAAAATAAGTTTATATTCTAGTTTTTAAATTCGGAATTAGATTTAAACTTCAATTTTTAAAATAAAATAAAAGTTTAAATTTAAATTGTTTAAATTACTTTAAAATGGTTAAATGATTTGAATTTAAATGAAGATGTAAATTGTAAGCAAAGTTTTAAATTTAAGTTAAATCTAGAATGAATTTAAAAACTGTATTTCAGTTTTTAAATTTAAGAAATTTTTGAATTGAAATTGTTTTAAGTAACTTGGAATGTTTAAGTGTGTTTTAAATTGATTTGAATTTAAATTAAATTGAGATTTAAATTCTTTTAAACTTATTTTATAAAGTGTATGTTTCTTTTGACATATGAGATAAAAAGGTTTAGAATTATTTTAAAAAAAACCTTGTTTAAGCTAAATTTGTATCTTAAGTTTGAAATGAAATTTAAATAGAAATTTAAAGTAGATTTGAAACAAGGTGTTTTTAAATACTTTAAATAAGTAAGAAATGTTTTCTTAAATTAAGTTAAAATTTAAGAATTGGAATTCATTTAAATTATTAAGTTAATTTAAATGGGTAATTAATTATTTAATTAATTAATAATGTGGATGATTAATTAAGTAATTAATAATTTTTAAAATTGATCAATTAAGATTTGAGATTAATTTGAGATTAATTAATTAGGATTAATTAATCTGTAATTAGGAATTGTTAATCAAATTTTAATTAATGATTAAGATTTATTAATCAAGTGATTAAAGATTAATTGAGATTGTAATTAACACTTAATTAATTAATAATTAGAGATTAATTAAATTGTAATTAAATATTAATTAATTTGTAATTAATAATGATTAATATAAGTTAATTTCTTGATTAAGTAATTAAGAAATGTTAATGAAGGTCGTTAACTTAAGATTATTTAACAATTAATTGATGTGATTAATTTTAATAATTAATTAGATTAATTAATTAATAATAATCATGTTTGAATTGTTTAAGTTTAATTACTTAATGTAATTAATGAATTGTTTAAGTTATAATATCACTGGATTTCCTATCAAATGTTTTGGTTAGCGTAAGGTAAAAACTTTTTCATGTTTATGTATGGGAAGTCTTACGTGATACCTTTTGTTTTCAAAGGTTTTTAAAAGTTAAGCAACTTTAACCTGTTACTCACACCAGACACATGTCTGACCCGGAGTTTATTTCTGTTTTTCTTAAACTCTTGGGTACTCAAATTTTTACGAGTAGCCAAGGGATTCAGGTTAGCTTTGACGAATTGTGGAGGAGCAATGGAGCAGGAGGCTTCTGCGTGTAGATATTAATTTTCCGCTGTGTTGGTATCTCTGAGTGTTTCCTGTATTGTGTCTGAATTGTAATAACTAGACAGGTGTTATAACTGTCTAGTATGTGTTGTAATTGTCAGTGTAACTCTGATATTTGTTGTATACTATGTAATACTTATGTTATTAATATAATTTATTCGTTCCGCTGTTGAGATTCTGGTGTTGTTTCTTCTTTCTCTTCTTTCTTTTCTCTTTCTATCCCTTTTTTTCCTTAAAGATGATATGACTTTTTGTGGAGAAAAAGTCGGGTCGTCTAATTTGGTATCAGAGCGCTAGGTTGAGCGAATACCTAGCCTCTAGAGTGGTGTCTATCTTGAGAGAGCGTATTTGTATTTTTATTATATATATATATATATTTCTACCTATATGTTGGGTTACCCGTACAGGTTTTTCCAATATAAGTTATAAAGGTAGATAAGGTAGTGATGTGTGTAACACAACTACCGATTGGTTGGAGTTTGATTAGTTGAGGTTGGAAGTGTATCTGACGAGACTGTAGACCTAATACCGTCTCGAGCGAGTTTTTCTTGGAGTAAGGATTTCATCGATCTCTGAAGGAAACCTGTTAAGGTTCGGAGTTCATCTTTGAAGTGCGGAGTTTGGTGAGTTGAGTTTGGATCTGTCGGTTGGGCAGAAGCAAGCGAGTGATGGTATCTTGATACCTCAGGAAGTTGTAGCTGCGTGATGAGATGCAGTGACTAAGGATATTTCTGAAGATGTTTCTTTGGAACAAGAGTAAGGAAGTGAGTCTGCTCGGTGTTGTGGCGGAGACCAGCAGGGTGTTTCTGTTTGCTTTGAGGTCCGAGTTTCTCGAAGAGCTTTGGATTGAGAATTCTTTGGCTTTGGTGTTAGCAGTGCAGCTCGGAGTGTTCTGTGTTGGTAGGAAGTTCTCTAGCTGGGTAGTTTTTCTGAAGTGGGGTTCTGAAGCAGCAAAGTGGACTCGTTTCTCTGGTGGATTGGCTAGGCCAGCATCAGCTATTCTGATTGGTAGAGAGAGAGCAGTTTTCTTTGGATTTAGGCCGAGTTGATCGCAAGAGTGACTTGCGATAGTTGAATGTTCTCTTGGATTGTTGGAGATTGACCGGATGTCTTCTAGGAAGTCGGAACTTTGTCCGCATCTGGAGATCAAGTTTTCTTATCAATTTGAATTCCAGGATTTCCGGTGGTTCAGTTAGTAGAAGGATGGTTCCTTGAGATAGAAGTGGGTAAAGCAACTCAGGTTTTGGAGAAACTTTTGAGTTTTCTTATGGATTTGTTGAACCATATTTCTGAGATGTGTTGTCCAGTTTGTGCTCGTGCTCTTCATCAGCATTTTCTTCTACTTGGATCAGAGTTGTGCAACGGAAGCAGTTTGATGTGCATCTGCTTTCCTTTTTCGAATAAGGAGAAGTTTGTTCTGTCTTCTGTTGTTGGGGAGTAGACCTGGTTTGAATTGATCTTGAGGAGATCATTGGATTGTTTTGATCCAGTCTGTTTCTAGAGGCATCAGCTAGAGTTGAACTGATCAGGAAGGATGTTGATGGTCCAGGATCGTCCGTAGAGATTTTATGGATAGGAGACAAAGAAATTTGGAATCCGGAGTCGGAGATTTGGTTTGGGATAAGTTTTTCTCCGATCCAAGGAGATATAAGTTTTGGGAAGTCTGTGAAGCTAGCTCCGAGATGTTTTGGGTTTCTTCTGTGTTTTGGTAAGATAAGTATTTGGTTTTCAAGAGTTGAATTGCCTGTTTGGATAACTGGGATTCAGAATGTTTCACGTATCTCTGAGGAAGTACGTGTATGAGCTATCTCTGGTTGTAGAACCAGCAGTTTAGGAGGTTTGGTTGATGAGTCAGACTCGTCTTTTATCTGATATCATGTTTAGAGTTGTAGATATAGATGAATAGGAGCTCTATAGCTTAGTTGTATTGATTGCTTGTATTATATAGAGCGAGTATCCCGATATTTACCGGGGAAACTCATGGAAGTTCTATCCAGAATTTTTCTGGATAATTAGATTTGTTTTGATTGTGTGAATTGGTTGCTTGGTTGTTAGCATATGATTACATATGTTGTGTTTTAAAATTTAATCTTTAATGAGATTATTAAATTACCTTTGTTTTAAATTTCGGGGACGAAATTCTTTTAAGGGGGAGGATTGTGATATCCCGGGATTTATGGCAATATAAATTTAATAATCTGTGTTTAAAATTTAAATTAATTTGATAATTTCTGTAAATAAATCTGAATTGATTATATAATATTCTTTAATCAAATAATTAATTAGAGAATTTATTTTTAATAAACTAATAATCTGTTTTCTATTTATAATATGTATATGTATATTTATATATATTTTTTAAATAGATAAGTTTGGTTTTAAATTTAATTAGTGTCGCATATTTTCGAATTATAATATTTTGAATTTAGAAAATTATGATTTATTTTTGATTTAGGTTTTCAAAACTATTTTATAAAATAACTAAATGATTTTATATATATAAGATAAATGTTTTATTTGTTTAAAATATATTTTAGTTTAAGTTTGAATATTAATTTGGATTAAAATAAGTTATAAAAATGTTTATTTTATTCTTTTTAAAATATTGATTTATAATTATGATTTGTAAATTTAATATGAAAATTTAAAATACAATTTAAAATATGAATCATGTATTCATTTAAATTACAAGTAAGTTATAACCTCTTTTGTAAATCTACTTAAAATGATTTAAAATATTATTTTCAAATAATTGATTTGTACATTATTTTTATTTATAATAATACTTTGTTTTATTCTTTAAAAATTATTTATATATATAACTAAGTATTAAAGAGCTAATTAATTAAGTTAAACTTTCATTAACACTTAGTTAAAAATACTAATTATTTAAAATGACATGTGTAAGTATACTAAGGCATAAGTTAATATGTGTTGAGTAATTAAATAGGAAAGTTAACAAGTGTTAACATTCAAGCCATGTGTCATGATTAATTTTATTTTTCTTTGTTTATAAAAATAAATCATAAAGAAGTTATATAAAAACCTACATTTTTCCATTTCTTCTTTTTCTCATCTTCATTTCTTAACAAAGAATTTTCAGCTGAGAAAAACCTTTTCCATCTCTTCTAAAATCTGGAAAACCATCTCCAATAACCCATGTTCAATTGCATGTCAACTGCTATAAACAAATTCCTCAAATCTGTAACATGCAAAATCAAAGAAACATGTTCAAATGCATAGCATAAACCCTGTAATCTTTCCTGCAACTCATTATCAAATGCAAGGCAAACCTGCATTTCTTTTAAATCTGGAAATAATACAAGCTTACCTCCATGCAACAATTTAAGCAAGAGGTCTGCATTTTTGTCATCTGCAATCTAGAAAGTGGCAACCAAGCAAGTTTTTAAAGCATTCAAGCAATTGCAAAAGTGTTCAAATGATTTAAGAGCTTTTCAAAACTGTGCTCTGTCTGCATGATTAAAAAGGTGAGTAACTCATTTTTAAAATTAATTTAATAGGTAAAAGTTATTTCCATGTTTTTTTTAAAATTAGAAATGAATATATATATATATGAATTTGCTGTGAAAACATATAATGTGAATATATTTATGTGTACAGAAAATTAACTACGGCATTTCTTTTATTCAATTCCCAAACTCCTGTTTGATTCTAAAATTCTTTTTCTTTTGACTTGTTTTTTGTTATGGTTTAAATTTTTGAATGAAAACTTGTTTATTATAAGATAAGGTAAGTTCTAAAAAAAATTATATGAATTAAATAAAATTCTGTTTTTTTCTGAGAGTAAATATAACAGAGTGGCAATTTGGAAATTCAAACTACATGAATTTATGATTCGGGTTTGTATAGCAAAACATCATGCAAAATTATGTTTTTTAAAAGTAAAATTACAAATTTTAATATCAAAACAAAAGAGCAGTTTATATTTTACTGTATTCTACTATTGGGGTTAACACAGATGATCCTTATGTTCTTTTGTGTTAAATTTGCTCCTGGAGAAGGTGGAGCTATCAGAGATAATGGGAAAATTATTGGATTGAGTGGAAATTTGTTTTTGATATGGTGATTGGGTTTTTCAGTTTTGAAACCTAGTTCTTCTGAGGCTAGAATAATTAATCTTTTCGGCATGTATAGATGTTCGAGTTACTTAGGGTTTTGGGAAACGGAGGTTGATGGATTGACGAAGTCGTCGCCGGAGTTTCGAAGGTGACGGTGGCCGATGGCATTGGGGGAAGGTGATGACAGACTGGGTGGTTTTGGGAACTGACTGTTTCCGGGTTTGGAAATATGTCTCGATTTTGAAATTCTTGCTAATGTCTATTTGATTTTTGTTGGATGGCCTGAGGAGTTGGATGACGAGTGTGGAATGGTTGCGGAGTTGGCCAGCGGTGGCCGGAGAGGATGTATGGGTGCACAGTGAAATGGTGTACATGATGATGTTGTGGTGTTGCAGTTTTTTTTGTGTGGCCTCGTGTTTATCTAGAGCGAATCAAGATTAGCTCGAAGTAGGGTATGATTCTACTCGAAGTAAAATAGGGGTGGCTCGAGTATATTCTATGTTTCAGGTTTTAGCAATTTAAATAGAACCTGTTCTGTTATTTTAAATTTTGAAAGTAAAGTTTAGACAGAAACTGGAATTTAACTTAGGATTTAAACCTGAAATTTGAATATGAATTCAATTTGTTTAAATTTTGGGTTTTGAAATAATTTGAATTCAGAAAATTCAATTTGGTTTAAATAAAAACAGAAACTTGTTTTCTGTTTTTTAAAAGTAAAGTTTAAAATGCCTACTGGAAAATTTAAACTAGGTTTAAAAGCTGAAATTTGAATATGAATGCAAAATAGTTGAATCTGAGTTTGAATTAATTTAAATTTTGAAATTTAAATTTGGTTTTAAAACTTTCTAATATAAAAGTATATGTTGGTTTGAATTTGAAACTGTAAGTTTAAATTGGTAAATTAGAAATTTAAAATAAGTTTAAATTCTAGTTTTTAAATCTGGAATTAAATTTAAACTTCAGTTTTTAAAATAAAATAAAAGTTTAAATTTAAATTGTTTAAATTACTTTAAAATGTTTAAATGAATTGAATTTAAATGAAGATGTAAATTGTAAGCAAAGTTTTAAATTTAAGTTAAATCTAGAATGAATTTAAAAACTGTATTTCAGTTTTTAAATTAAAGAAAATTTTGAATTGAAATTGTTTTAAATAACTTAGAATGTTTAAGTGTGTTTTAAATTGATTTGAATTTAAATTAAATTAAGATTTAAATTCTTTTAAACTTACTTTATAAATTGTATGTTTCTTTTAACATATGAGATAAAAAGGTTTTGAATTATTTTAAAAAAAAACTTGAAATGAAATTTAAATAGAAATTTAAAGTAGATTTGAAACAAGGTGTTTTTAAATACTTTAAATAAGTAAGAAATGTTTTCTTAAATTAAGTTAAAATTTAAGAATTGGAATTCATTTAAATTATTAAGTTAATTTAAATGGGTGATTAATTATTTAATTAATTAATAATGTGGATGATTAATTAAGTAATTAATAATTTTTAAAATTGATTAATTAAGATTAGAGATTAATTAATTAGGATTAATTAATCTATAATTAGGAATTGTTAATTAAATTTTAATTAATGATTAAGATTTATTAATCAAGTGATTAAAGATTAATTAAGATTGTAATTAACACTTAATTAATTAATAATTAGAGATTAATTAAATTGTAATTAAATATTAATTTGTAATTAATAATGATTAATTAAGTAATTAAGAAATGTTAATGAAGGTCGATAACTTAAGATTATTTAACAATTAATTGATGTGATTAATTTTAATAATTAATTAGATTAATTAATTATTAATAATCATGTTTGAATTGTTTAAGTTTAATTACTTAATGGAAGTAATTAATGAATTAATTACTTAATGTAATTAATTGGGTTAATGTGATTTGTTTAGGTTAATTAATTAAATTTAATTAATTTAAACGTTTGATGATTTAGATAATTACTTTATGTAATTAATGAGATTGTAATTACTTAGGGAAGTAATTAATTGATAATTACTGCATGTAGTTAAAGATGTTTAATGATGGAAGTAATTTAGATTAAATTACTTTGAAATTAATCAGGGGATTAATTGAGATAATTAATTTAAAGTAATTAATTTATGGAATGAGTAATTAAGGGTATTTAATTACTGGAGATTATTAATTAAGGGTGATTAATATATGTGGTATAATTGCAAATTAATTACTTAATGTAGTTAATTTTGAATAGTGAGATTAATTTAAAATGTAATCAGAAATCATTAATTAATAAATAAATGATGTAATTTAAGATTGATTAATTAAGGAATAATCAATAAATGAGGTAATTAATTAATTAAAGGGTTAATGTAATTAACTTTAGTAAATTAATTGATTAAGTAATTACAAGTCAATTATTTGTAACGTGTTAAGTATAATTAACTTGTGTAATTAATTTAAAAGCTAATTATTATTGTAATTAGGGAATTATTAATCAGTAATGATTAATTGGAATGAATATTGAGATGGTGATTATTTAATTGATTTGTAATCAATTGATGGTTAAGTTAAGCATGATTATAATGATGAAGTAATTAATTTAATTCATTTTAAATTAATTAGGGATTAAGTAATTAATTTAATTCATTTTAAATTAATTATAGATGGTGTGATCATTAGATCATTGCTTATATTTGATGATTGATATTGGTTGCCTTGAATAGTTTATAATCTCAATTATGAGATGAGTAATGTTATATGATATGGATGCATTGGTTGCATTATGATATTGATATGGATTATCTGTTTATGCTGATATGGATTATCTATTGGTAATGATAATGTTGATTATCTATTGTGTTGTAAATTATCTATCTGTGTGTATATAGATAATGAATTGAATTGTTTTAAACTTTAAAACAACTTGGCCTTAAAAGACACGTTTTGGATTTCGATGAAACCGGAATCGGGTTTCCATATTTGGATATCCGAAAACCACATCGATCCAAATTAACGTTAGTTCGTGAATCTAAAGCGAAGATGAAGATTCAGAGTGCAAGGGTTATCGTCGTTAACTCTGAGGGTGATTCCAAAATGAGTATAACGAGATAATGCCTTCGGTTTCGTTCGAACCCGGAACGAACTTGTATGGATTGAATGCTTTCAGAACATCGTCAGGGGACGATGAGCATTCTAAGTGATATGTCCTATAATGGTAATCGTAGCCTCAAGCCTCATCAATCGGGAATGGCTAAAATAGGGGAGGTGCAGCAAGGCTAAGTGGGCCATGCCCAAGTAGGACGAGATTTACCCCTATCTAGGTGTCCCTTTATTTCGGCTTAGTGGTGCGGTTGTTGATCACAACTGCGGGGTGGTCTTGTTCGGAACTGTTCAGTAAGGAATGGTTTCGGTCTTGTGTTGCAAGGGAGCGGGCGTACTCCTCGGTACAGTGATCTAGGCCACGTACTATGACGGGCGGTACCCCAGTAGCCCTACCATTGTATGGAATCCAAAATCCAATAAGTGTCGTACGTATTAGTTGTGCCCAACTATGTTAGAACGTGAGATGTAAGCATTCCAGCTATTTCTGTATTTTACTTGAAAACCCTAGACACTATTATAATATTATTGGATTTCCTATCAAATGTTTTGGTTAGCGTATGGTAAAAACTTTCCAAGTTTACGTGTGGGAAGTCTTACGTGATACCTTTTGTTTTCAAAGGTTTTTAAAAGTCAAGCAACTTTAACCTGTTACTCACACCAGACCAATGTCTGACCCGGAGTTTATTTCTGTTTTTCTTAAACTCTTGGGTACTCAAATTTTTACGAGTAGCCAAGGGATTCAGGTTAGCTTTGACGAATTGTGGAGAAGCAATGAAGCAGGAGGCTTCTGCGTGTAGATATATAATTTTCCGCTGTGTTGGTATCTTTGAGTGTTTCCTGTATTGCGTTTGAGTTGTAATAACTAGAAAGGTGTTATAACTGTCTAGTATGTGTTGTAATTGTCAGTTTAACTCTGATATTTGTTGTATACTATGTAATACTTATGTTATTAAATAATTTATTCGTTCCGCTATTGAGATTCTAGTATTGTTTCTTCTTTCTCTTCTTTCTTTTCTCTTTCTATCCCTTTCTTTCTTAAAGATGATACGACTTTTTGTGCAGAAAAAGTCGGATCGTCTCAGCAAATATCTTAAAATATATTGCTAAAATGTCGATTTAATATTGCAGGCTATCAAAGCAAAGCTTGCCTATTCAACACATCACAAGGCCAAGTGATTCCTACAAATCACTCAACAAACAAATGTCAAGCCACAAAAGTTCCAGAATCAATTCCTACATAAGAAGTGCTTCTCACAAACAGTTGGTGATTCCACCAAAGGGGCACCTTCCCAAAGTGAAGGTTCCAGGCCCTCGCTAGTTAATTGTGATCATTTGTGCAAACAAACATCCAGTTAGGTAGCTTGCGTCTGCCCCGTGGGTTCACTTAACAATGAAATACACTTCTCTAAAAAAAGAGAAAAGCAAATAACTTGCAAAAGAAAGGAACATGTACTTGGAAATGATAACGAGGAATCGCTGAGGGGCAGATGGTGAAAAGGCATGGGCCAGCAGACAAAAAGCAGCCAAAATGGAATTTTGTCTCTCAACAAAAAAGGTTGGTGGAACCACCAAAGGGGCACCTTCCCGAAGTGAAGGTTCCAGGCCCTTCCTAGTGAATTGTGATCGTTTGTTCAAACAAACATCCAGTTAGGTAGCTTGCGTCTGCTCCGTGGATCCACTTAACTGTGAGATGCAACCTTCCTGGCCAGCTAAACAAAAAAAGCCCTCTTCGGAGGCCCACTTTTGCTCTCAAGGGGGAAGTGCCAAAAAAGCCCTCTTCGGAGGCTCACTTCTGCTCTCAAGGGGGAAGTGCCAAAAAGCCCTCTTCGGAGGCCCACTTCTGCTCTCAAGGGAGAAGTGCCAAAAAAAAGCCCTCTTCGGAGGCCCACTTCTGCTCTCAAGGGGGAAGTGCCAAAAAAGCCCTCTTCGGAGGCCCACTTCTTCTCTCAAGGGGGAAGTGCCAAAAAAGCCCTCTTCGGAGGCACAAACAAAAAGCCCTCTTCGGAGGCACAAGCAAATCAAAGCCCTCTTCGGAGGCCTGCTTTCCCGCGTAGAGGAATAAAAGTGACCATCTCCGAAAGTGAAGTGTAAAAACGTTTTTTTAAAAAAAAGGAGAGAAAACTTCTCCAACACAAAGCACACTCTACTAGAGTAGAATAATATTTCCTCAAAACGGAAAAATTATTCTCCAAAGTAAGAGTACAAGTCTTCTCAAAGTGGAAGAATTATTCTCTAAAGTAAGATGACAAGTCTTCTTAAAATGGAGAAGATTGCAATAAGCCATGGTATGGGGGCAATATAATATGGCTATATTAATAAAAGCAACACTCAAGAAACATACCACGAGCTCACTGCAATATCATACAACCAAAGTAAAGAAACTTGTGTGAAAATAAGGAATAAATGCATTCACAAATACAGTCAAAAGATTGTACAAGTAAAAAAGAGTCATTTTATTCCATGCTATAAAAGATTTGTACACATGTGCGGGTTTCAAAAAGCGGGGGCCGGTACCCGCACAATCTCCAGTCAATACAAGTCTTTAAATACAAGCAAAAAGCAAAAAAAGGAGGATAAATCCAGGCCCGTTACTTCTTCTTCCCGCCGCCTTTGGAGCCCTCGCCTGGTCTAATGGTTAACTTCTTGAGTCGGCATGAACGAGTCGGGGAAGAAGAAGAAAGAGGTGCAATTGGGTCCTCTTCCGCTTTCTCATCACCAGCAGAAGTGCCATTCTTCTTCTTTGAAATCCCACGCTTTCTCCTCTTCTTTGAAGAAGATTCACTACCCAGAGTGATAAGATCAATCAGCTTTGTATCATCGGCAGTAAATTTCTCCGGGGTCTTCTCGCTCTCCTAAAGTTCTTCAGCCTTCCGCTCTTGTGAAGCGACCGGGTCATCTAAGCCTCGAAGAGCTCCTATTTGTTCTTCTTGCGACCCCAATTCAGAAGCAGAAGAAGTAACTTGAAGAGGTGGAGGGGCAACAGCTGGAGGAGGCAAAGCTTGTACAACACTTGTTGTTTTCACTACAGAAGAAGAAAAGTTAACATCATTATTTCTCGCAAAGAGAGGAGATAGTAGCACGTCGGGGTTTAAGTAATAAGCAAGAAGTTCAACGAGCTCATGTGAAGTAAACGAGTAGTCCACTTGAGTTGGATCAGTATTGAACTTACCTGGAGAGGTTGGCGTTATCACGTCAATTTCAAAATCTTGGGCTTCGGTGTCTTCTTGGGCCTTCTCTTCGACATGAGCAGTTGTAGTTTCAGTTTCGGCTTTGGCAGGAGGCGGAGAGTGAGAACTAGAGCCAATAATATCGATGTCAACCGAAGCCGAAGGACGAGTTGGGTCGGTCAAAGGTGCCTTCCCTAGATGCTCTCCTTCCGCCGATTCGGC
The DNA here is from genome assembly GCA_030765085.1 of Allium cepa. NCBI lineage: Eukaryota > Viridiplantae > Streptophyta > Magnoliopsida > Asparagales > Amaryllidaceae > Allium > Allium cepa. The sequence goes on from CM060941.1 coordinate 1,054,604,477, forward strand.
TCGCTCCTTGGCAAGTTGTTCTTTCCCTCTGGCAAGGGCGGCACGACTCTCATCATCCATATAATAAGCCTCAAAATCCTCCTCGGCGTAGCCAGCGCCCCTAAGCATATCAACTGCTGCCTCCCACGCTTCAGCTAGGGTAACCTCATACTTTGGGCCTAAAAATGAAAGACTGCCGCGTCCCAAGACGCTGTGAAGATAAAAGTCGAATAGAGTGGAGCTGACGTTGGCCTTAGTCGCCTCATGTGATTGTTCAGCTGCTGCTTTTCCAGCGATGGCCTCGTCACGCTCCTTTTCAGCCTTGGAAAGTTGGTCCTTTAACATTGCAATCTCCCAATCTTGGGAGTTAGTCTTTTCCCGCAACTGAGCAACATCATTGCGGTAATTTTCCACGATTTTCAGTTGTGCCCCAAGTTTAGCCTCAGCATCCCGTTGAGCAGCGTGGACGTCTCTTACTTGCTTTTGAAGAACCTCTTCCTTTTGAGTATAAGAAGTGGAAGAGGTGGCAAGATCATCTTTAAGCTTCTTGACTTCAGCCTCAAGTTTCTCGTTGTAGGTAGTGATGTTCTTCATCTCCGTATCATGCTGATCAAGAACTTTTTGCCACTCATACTTATCGCTTTCCATGGTCAGCATAGCCTCGAGATTTAAGCGATTTACTCTTTGTAGCTCATCAACCACTACTACAAAATAGGCCATTTGCATTGGTTGTTTACCCCCCTTTTGCATCAGTTCAACAACCGATGCATATGCAACCGATGCAGCAGGCTTAACACTTTTGCATCAGTTCTGAAACCGATGCAAAAAGGTCCTTTTTGCATCGGTTGTTACTAACAACTGATGCAAAATATCATGGTTGGTTGCTTGAACACATCCTCCATGTTGCATCGGTTGTAATGAAAACCGATGCAACAAAGGAACTTGTTGCATCGGTTTTTTATAACAACCGATGTAAACTAATCCCTCTATTGCATCAGCTATTTGTGTGCCTGTTTTTCTATTTGCATTCGCATTTCTATTCAAAAACAATACACAATTTCAAAACAAAAATATTTTATTATTTGCACTACACTGACATTTTCCGTTTTGATTTTACAATTATTATTTTTTACAAAAATGCTTCATACAAACCAGTACAACAGTGCTATGTACGTTTCTGTGCGCTGTGCATTGCCACATTCAGCATCACAATTTCAACCTGCCTTCTGTCCTACAACCACTGTCTTACCACTGTTACGTCTAACATCATCTAACTCACAGCCAAACTCCAACATCATCTAACTCACAGCCATCATCTAACATCCAACCACCACTGCCATACTACTTGCATCACCTATGCTCTGTGCATTAAGTTCTTGCTTCATCAAATCTTCCTTGCCTGAACCATCCACCACTGCTTTCAATTCCAAGCAACTACTTCTGTCACCAATACAACAACTTCGACATTACATCTACTTCTTGCACATTTCCACCTCATCCCTACAACAGAAACCTTCATCCACCACAAAAAATACAAAAAAACTGCCTCTTTATTCATGCTAATATATTGACAAAAAAAAAACCGCCTCTCTGTTACATTTTCTGTGCATTTTCATTTCAAAAAACCACCTCTCTGTTGCATTTTTCTATGCATTTTTCCATGCATTTCTCTAGTTACCTTTCCTCCCCCCTCAAACAACATACAAACTCCGCCACTATCAACAAACCACCATACATTACTTCACCACATTTCAAAACATCAACTTCAACTGCCCTCTGCCACCTCGAACCACTTCCTCTCCAATGTCATACGAACACAGACATACATACAGTTAAACTATCATATTGCTTATACATCAACACTGCCACTGCTACGAAGCAAACAACCTTCATGCCTCTGCCTTACATTGCCTGCAACAACCAACCTTACTTCAAACATTCCTGCCGCTATGCACCTCTGTGCAACTCTGTGCACATTACTTCACCTACTCCTTGCTTCATATTAATTCACTCTGCTGCCACAACTGTTTATATACATCCATTGCCATACTTCAACCACATCCATTGCCATACTGCCTCTCCATCCGGTTACATACTGTGCATATACAGACACAATTACATCAACTCCTACCACTGCCCGACCTCTGCATCACAACAACTACCACTGCTACCATAACATCCCCGTGTCCTCTTCATTCACCTACATCCTTCAAGCATACTTCACAAAACATCATCTCAAAATTCACTGCGCTGCCTGCTTGCAATTACACTTCTTTCATCACAGTGCCTGCAATTACACTTCACAGTGCACCACAGAGCAACTACTCTGCACTTATATTGCCTTCTTTCATTCACCCATCATATCAAACCGGTTCTGCCACCCACTTGCCCCAGTTCTGCCACCATATACAACTTCCCATAATCACATGGCAGTTTGGATACACAGGCTTGTAAGGTAATTTTCATAAGTAGCCCAACCTAGTCATCTAGACTCTCATCGACAACAAATGTCAGTGTAAACAATAGTGAACATGCACCAAAGCTTGGAAATTAGAAATAGCAATTTAAAGACCAAAATGTAGTGCAAAAATGATATTTCACATTTATTTTGCATAATTAGAAGTACGGGTAAATGTGGTAATTTTTTACTATTTAGACAATAACTCTATATAAATGGCAATAGTTATAATCAGTTATCACATGCAAGCTTGCTATACTTTTCAGAGTGTTATTATTGTTGCACTGTTTAGTTTAATTTCATTTTCCTGCTGCTTTTTTTTCCTCTGTGTGTGTATGAGTGTTTTACATAAGGGATGCATCAGCAAAAATTTCACATTTTACAAATTTTACACTAGGACTGTCATAAAATAATAATAATAATAATAGATGAATAAATAAAGAGAAAAAAGGACTAAGAATTGATTTATTTATTGTTAACTATGGCTCCCTCTTCATCAAATATCATATTTCAAACATAGAAAAACTAATCTATCTATACCATATTTGAGAAATTTATAATAAGATAGCCAATATCTGTTTAAAGTACAACTTAAGTATATAGAGTAAATGGGCTAGTAATGCAAAAGAGAACTACATAAAGCAAACATTGTAATTCACAGCCAAACCAAAAGTGAATGAAATAAATGCATACAACCCTGGATACAAACCAAAGAATATAAAAATAAAAATTACGGAAGCTAATTATTCTAAGTAACACTAAACACAAATTAACTTGAAGAACAAAAGGGTTCTATATCGTCCTTATTTTCATTGTATCTTCTCCCATATTTTGGTTGCAGATTAGGCCTATTTAATTAATCAACATCTTACATAAAACAAAATAATCATGGGTTTGATGTAGGTTTGATTGTTCAATTAAGTATGTTGAGAAAAAAGTATTCTGGAGTTTGGAAACTATTGTTACTGCATTAAGCCAAAAGCAAATGTAGTTCACCTTAATTTTCAGTTCCTATTACTTCAAAAAATAAACTGACAGTTGAAGAACAAAAGTGTTCAACCAATAATGCAAGATATATTGTCCTAATGCTCCTCCAATTTATATAAAACTGATGTACTTAATATTCAGCACCCACTGCACAAACATACATTGTGTTGGCTATGTCTAGCATGCATGTAATGATGGAGTTGTTAACTTATGGCAGTGTGTTGAATAATAAATAAAGAACAAAGAGGTTAGTGTTCTAAAATGAATTTGCATTTAAATGTGTAATTATAAGAGATAATACTACGACAAAGATGAAAACTGTTATTTCACTACAAACTGTCTGAAACCTGGAAGTTTTAGTAAATGTTTTAGTAAATGAAACATAATTAACAAAAAAATACCTAAAATTCCTCAGTATCACAATTTTTATTGAACGTTTCCCACGGTGCTTGTGTAATGCCATCATAAAGCTCGTACGGCTCTTTATGGTCCACTGGAAGTTTTCTTGTCTTCGTAATCCAACCAATTTTGTTTTGAAATCTTTCCATCGTCCACAGACATATTTTAACACGTTATCTTTCATGTTGTCGTCAATGTGGTACTCGATCTGAGATTAAAAAAAATCATAGTTACATACGCATCATCTATTTAGTAAACTTAATGGACTGGAAATTAGACAAACATGTAAAACTTATGCTAACTCATAACAACATAATTCACTAAACTTAAACGAAAATACAAGACATGTAATAAGCATGTATATTAAATATGAAACATCATTTCGCTATAAATTAATCAAACATTACTTTCTCTATAGTACAGATGAATATGAAACGAGACTAACTGCATAACAAAATTTTCGTGTATCAGATCAAAATATTAGCAGAACCGCAAACATTTAATAAGCCTAAAATTTTTAGAAAAATCAAGAATTGATACGCCAGTGAATTCTAACAAATTAGGAATCTTGGTTACTTTAACTTTATTTCAAAGTAACACGAATAAACTAGCACTCATTTTTGCTTTTAGCAAAAAGTGGTCGGGTCTGCCCATAATATGTGGCAGCATGATGAAGATTTGCAATAGTTCGTAATGACAGCTAGAATATATGTACAATTTCGGAAAGAAAGATCTTTAAGAAAAAAGTTGGAGAGCTAAAAACCTGAATAGCCAATGGAAATGCAAAATAAGCATCATGATTGTCGAAACCAAAATCTGGATCCAAATGTAAAACGAAATAGCATAAAGATTGCCACAAATCTATATGGACACAGAGGATCACTATTACAAACGAGTAAACGCTCCAGCTACCATCAGATTCAAGGCTGATGCACGACTTCACCCCGATTGTTACCGCTCGACTACTTAATTCGGAGAATCATTTACAAACATTACGTCTGCATAAAATATTTATACATTTGGAAAAAAAGGGAAATAACATTAAAATTTTGAAATCTACGAGGAAGGATGGTCTAGGACTTACTAAGTATGGAAATGAAATGTTTGTTTAAAGTTCTGAGTTGTGTTTGAGGCTTAGTACTATGATATATGATGCTGTTATTGATGCATTGGGTAAATTGAATTCCTCAGATTTTGCTTATTTCAAGTTTCAGCTGACGACTTCTGGTAATTGAATAACGGATTGGTTCACTATAATAGTTTTATTCATGGAGTTTGTACATTGAACTAAAATAGGATTATTAACACAAAAAATTCTAAGAAGAGAAAAGAAGACATGTAAACTTATAATTGTTAAGTTGAGTAATATTTATTTGAAGTGTAAATTATTGTAAGATGCAATTTATGGTCAACAACTGAAGTGCATGACTACAGTAACAGTTTAGTCACTAACTTGCTTACCATACATACTCCACTTCACTTCGAAACATCGCCTACCTGCTCTCCACACTACTATGTCGTATACCACTGTAATGTATTATTAAGTTAATAGCATTGAAACAAGATAACTGCATTAGCACAAATAAAGTATACCATTAAATTACTTCATCCAAATAAAGTTACAAATCATGAATCATCACAAACAACCGTTATTCAAATCTTTGATATAAATCTTTGGTTCTAAAAATGTGGTTATCGTGTAAGGATATATACCTAGATTTCAGCCCATGAAAAAAAACCAGAAATAAAGAGAACAAAAAAAGAAACGAACCAACATGTCATTTCGATGATCGCAACACATGATGGTCTAAAATATACATCAAATGTAACTAACCAACGGGATAAAAGGCAAATTCTGTTTGCATTTTTGCCTATTATCTCTTAGCTGGTTTACAACACAAATAAATTAAAAACCCTTGTTTATCCACCTAAAAGAAATAATTCATGTCATCAAATTCCTGTTATTGGATTTGCTTGATTAATTTTTGATGTTTATATTGAATTAAATCAAGATTTATTATGAATGGAAATAGCAAACCACTCAACTGCAGATGATAGGCCCAACTACATGTGCAAATAAAATAAAGTTTCTGCAAGACAAACCAACACAAATTTGAATTTAAATACCAAACAAAACAAGTAATAAAAAAAGTAAAAACATAAGCACCATTTACAACAGATATATGTAGTTATTACAAGAATATAGATACTTTAAACAATTTCCAAATAAAAAACCAACCCAGAATGTCATGAAACAATCTTGGCATGGAAATGATCCTGCCAAACAATTTCACAACATCAATGTCAACCGTAACGACAAAAACTACTACTAAAGCACCAGAGAAAGCTGATGTGTACCTCAAAGAATCTTAAGAAAAATATATGTAAATAATTAAATACCATTCCTACAAAATCAAAACTAAATTACTTTACCTCGACGGGAAAAAACATATTATATACTAAGCTATGAACTTTAGAAGACCCAATGGTGAAAAGAATATAAGAGTCATCAAGAGAAGAACAAAGAATCCTGCCATCCAGAGATGTTCCAGAAAGCTGGTCGACTGAATTTGATAACAATACTAAATAGAAAGAAAACCATGAAACAAAAAAAGAGGAAGTATACACATTAAAAATTAGATAAAATAGGCACAAGGATACAAACCATTATTTTTTAAGTAACATTATTTGTCGTATGCTGGACATATCATGATAACATATCGATATGTGACTATAAATACTTGTATATTTCTATATAGAAGTTGATAAAATAAGTTTAATTAGTTAATATTTCAGAGATTCAGAAATTCACTAATAAGAGCGGGAATTAAACCAACAACAGAAATCAAGGAGATGGATACAAATTACATCAAAGGCAACAATATATTGATTTTATACCTGAAAAATCAATCCAGCAAGCAAAAACTTCCGCTTCTCCACAAGAATTTTCAACGCAGTCTCCACGGCAAACTCAAAATTGATCGATTTTAGGGTTTCGGTAGGCCAAATCTAATCGCCAAAATTGATCGGTTGAATTTAGGGTTTTTTTTTGATTCGAGGCAGGCGTAATATTTTGGGAAAAGATAGGGAGCGGCGAAAAAAATTTGAAGCGCGGGAAGTAAAAAGGTGAGCAACAAAAAACCTAAAAAATTGAAATTGCATCGCCTGGCTACGGAACCGAGATGCAAATTAAGGTAGTTGCATCGGTTAACTTTAAAACCGATGCGACTAAAACTATTTGCATCGACGTATTTGCATCAGCTTTTGGTGACAACTGATGCAATAATGATTTTTTATTACCTATTGCTTTCTACGTACCAATTGCATCGGTTGTTAAGATAGAACTGATGCAAATGGTTCTATTTGCATCAGTTTTTACTTCAACCGATTCAAATGAGGCGATGCAAATGGCCTGTTTTGTAGTAGTGAACTAGTTTCTTCCAACCGGACATTCTTTCGATATCAAGCTTGACGGCGTCAAGATTTCTCAGCATGGCCTGGTTATCAATTGGAACCAAGTCCAGATCAAAACGCACTCTTTTTAAACACCAATGCGGAAATCGGCTTTGGAGTGCAGGCGGAGACTTCTCAATTTGATAAGGAGGCCTATTAATGATTGATTGAATTTCAGCTCTTTTAAGGGCAGGAGAGCTAGAGGAGATGTCTAGAGAGATAGGAGCAACGGGCACTTTAGAAACTTCAGATGAAGACTTTTAGCTAAGCTTGGCCTGCTTGCTTAAATCTTCGGCCACATGAATCTTCCCCTTATCATCATGAGATTTTCTCTTATGGGAGTCATCATCATGTCGGTCGTCTCTCCTTCCATAACTCCCCTCATAAGCCTGCCTCTCGCGAGCTTTCCTAGCGCTCTTTCCTCATCAGTCTCCCTAGGGGAAGGAAGATAGCGCCCGGGTCATAAGAATCACGCCTCGCATAGCGCTGAAAGTCATCATAATATAAGCTGCTGCGTCCCATGGGAGAACCTGAAATTGAAGAGGAGACAAAATTTAGAAATCTTCGAAATAAAGAAGCTAAGTGCACATAATTGCCAAAAATCCTAAGTGTGTGTGGCGTGTGAACTACGCGCGTCAAGCTACAAACCACTCTTCGGCTTAGGAGTGATGTCGGCTTTTGCAACAGGAATCAACTCCTGGGTTGATGGAATTGATCGCAAAACGGATGTAGCTTCGATTGTTGGAGAAACGAGCTTAGAGGTAATGGTGTCATCTTTAAAAAGCTCTTAGGAAGTCACCATAAGGTCGCTTAGTCCCCCAAAGACATCATCACCATCGTGCCCAACGGAATGGGTCATATCAGCAGTGCTCTCTTCAGCACGTTTTACACTCTTCGTAACAGAACTTTCTTTCCCCACTCCCTCATCAGCTTCTTCAGTAGCCTTCCCGAAATGTTGAGGAAATTCTTCTTCTTCAATAACTGGGAGAAGTTTAGATTTGCCAGATAATCCCTCACCGTCAACGGAACTTGAGCATTTCACTAATGAAGCCTCTACAATAGGTTCCTTCGGTGCGAATTCCTTTGCGGAGGCTGGGGCATCTGATGCTTCTGCTTGAGAACTGGGGGAATCACGGGATTGAGTGGATCGAGAAGAATGCAAAAGTCCGTATTGGTGCAAAAACTCTTCCTTCGGTAGGAACTTAAGACTTCTCCCATCGATAGTCATGGCACTCAATCTTTTGAAAGTCGGTTTGTGACTAGAATCTTTAGAGGGAGGAGGAAGTGCTGCAAAAGTAAAGAATGAAGTTAGCACTTGACGACTCGAATTTCGAAAGGCTCAGAAATGAAGTGAACAGAGATAGGTAGTCTTACTTCCTATTCTCCAGATACTGTAGAATCCCGGGGGGACAACGGACAAAGAAGAACTGATTTAAAAACCCGTGAGCGCTCTCGGGCAGATCCGTAATCAACTTACGGTTTCTTGCACTCCTCACAAGAGTAATAGAAGTGTGATCTTTGTTCCTCCCGAATGAACACAAAGAGCATATCTGTAACGACCCGTATTTTACGTGTCGATAAATCGTAGAATTTACAAGTCGTTAGTGTTGTTTGTGTTGTCTCTAGCCTGAGTCGGTTAGGAAGTTATCTCGCGTTTAAGTGTTGAGTCGTGATTGAGTTAGCAAGGCTTTGAGTCGTTAACGGGTCATGGGAGTTTGAGTCTTGAGTCGTAGACGACTCATAGGGGACCGACTCAAGGAGTTTAGGCGACTCATAGGATGGCCGACTCATAGAGGCAGCGACTTATGGGTATGGCCGAGTTAAGAGGTTGACCGACTCATAGGGTTTGCCGAGTTAAGGGTGTAACGACTTAAGGTTTTGACCGACCCAAGGGGATAGGTCGTAAGGTGCTTTGGTCATGAGTCGTTGGGAACGACTTAACGATGAGTCGTGTTCAACCTATAGAGAGTTCGACCTAGTGGTTGATAGATGAGTCGTATAGTAGATAAGTCGTTGGGGCTTAGGTCGTAACTCGTGTATAGTTGTTAGGTCGGCAGCTAGTTAGGTCGTGTGGCCCGTGTTATTGTTAGGTCGCAGGAAGAAGTTAGCGACTTAGTAGATGAGTCGGTAGGGTGTTGGGTCGTGCGTGTGTAGTTAGGTCGGCCTTGAGTTGAGCCGGCAAGAGTTGGGTCGTGGACGACTCATGATAGGTCGTGACCGACCTAAGGGGCGACGACTCATGGTGGTTCCAGCCTATAAATAGAGGGGTTTGGCTCACTTTTTGGCACCGGTTTTTGAAGCGACGAAGTGCTGCCATTTTGGGAACTCGACTACAACATTTCTTCATCTTCTTTTCTCCATTCCAATCTAATTCTAACATCCATCCAAGATCGAAGATCAAGATCAAAGATTCAAGGGCAAAAGTTGAAGATCTCCATCCAACGAAGCTAGATTTCATCATTTTAAGTGAGATTTCGTCGGATCAAGCCTTGATCTTCGCTGTCCAGATCTGAAGTGTTTAGTTTTTGGGGTGTTTGGGTGATTTGGTGAGTGGTAGTTATCTCTCACGCGGACCCAAAGGAGTATATTGGATTGGTGGTTTGTTGGAGTGTTGTAGATAGTGATTTTGTGCATTTTTCCTTAGATCCAAGTATAGATCCATTGTTTGTGAAGATGTTTACCTATGCAAGCTCATTTATTAAGTTATAGAAACAAAACCCATGTTTTATATTTGCTAGATCTATGCTAAAAACCCATGATTCATGTATGTTAGTTCTATGCTCATTTATTTACGAAATTGCCATTGTAGTTATGAATGCCTAATTAGATCTTGATTGAATACTTATTTGTTTGGATTAATGTTTGCCTTGATTGATTGTTGTGAATGAGCTATCTAGTTGATAGATTTGGACAAGTATGGTCAAAGATGATTCAAAAGCTACAGAAGAGGCTCTTGAATGGTGAAAGCTGCTAAAGGCATATGTGGCGGATGTGGGAGCTCATATGTATGGATTGAATGATGTTGAGATGGAACTTTGCCATGATGCGATGAGGCAAACCATGTTGTTGAGTTGAGACTTTGCTATGGTGTAATAAAGCGAAGTATGATGTGATGTAGTCTTGGCGTAATCCAGGCAGGGATCATTCCAAGCATGTTGATAACTCGAGAGATGGTTCGAGTTGGTTGATAATGGATTGCTCGAGAGGTAGCTTGAGCTAGTAAGAGGATAGTTGTCGAGAAGGATGGCTAGGAGGCTTGGATCTCATCGTTGTTGAAGGTTCTAGCGTGCTCAAAAGCAAGAGTACATGGGGCGCCCATAACGACTACAGGTAGGTAGTCGGGACACCCGAAAAGACTACAGGTAGGTAGTCGAGTACTCTGGGTAAAGTAGATAAGTCCTAGGCACAAGGCAGTGTGCGGAGTTATGTCTAGAACCGGGGTTACCATTAGCCCTTGATAGGTGGTCATTCAGTTAACGGTGATATCAAGGCGATGATAACAGTGATAGCCAGAGTCATGGATGTTTGGTTGTATTATCATTCGGTCTCAAGAGCGGTGTTTTCTGGGTGCTTATCTGATCTTGGTTCAGGCCTTGGGGGTTTGTATTTGGGAAACATCGTCCTTGACTCGAGTGGTTATTTCTTTTCCTTAATTGTATGCTACGTTATGCTTATTTCTCTTTGGTGTGTATCTGGGGGCTATCACTGTAGAAAGAGGGGGAGTGGGATGGTTTGGTTCCTATTCCTTTTATCCTTTATGCTCTTTTGGTATGTTTGATAGTTGATTTACTGCTCACTAAGACTTTGTCTGACTCAAGGTTTTATGTCTCCTCTTATTACCTTGGGCTGTTCATCCATGTTGGGATGGGCAGACTAGGTAGCAGGTGACAGGTGCTGTTCTTAGAGATCTACGCTGATGATGACGAAGACGAGCAGGAGGCTTTGCATACTAGTTTTCTTACTATATGTACTGGGTGTTCCGCTGTTATATCTGATTGAGTGTTTGTAGTGAGGCTTTGATGTATGGATGATTCATGTTTGTATAAAACTACTACGATGCTTATATGATGATTTTTCTGTTATGGGGCTTCACTATATATTTCTCTATTGTATTTTATCCATGCGCTGTGAGTTGTACGATAGAGTTTGCTGTTTTATTTTACCCTGACTATCGTCCATGGCTACCTGGCACGCCTTTCAGCGCACTATTCCATTGTTTTGATGCGGGAGTCATGAGCGGTCGTCACATTTGGTATCAGAGCTTTGGTTAATCGATTTTAGCCAACGCTCGCTGACGTAACTACGTATGAGAGACGTAATTGTATTTTGATGGATGATTACTATATATATATTATAGTAGTTTAGAAGGATTTGAACTCCTTATGCAGTTGTTTCTTAAGGTGTTCTAATCATTCTTATTACAGATATTAAGGATGAATCGAAGAGGGAGACCAGCTGCAAGGGAAGGCCGTGCTGATGAAGGGGCTGTTGATTATGGAACTATGTTCGAAGCGATGATGACTTCGATCATGAGAAGGATACCAGCCTCGGGATCATCAGTGGATGTGGGAGTTCAAGTCCAAGCTCCAAGGCCAGTGGATTTTGCTAAGCTTTGTAAGGATTATACTGCTCTTGGAGGAAAAGCTTTCTTGGGGACGGAGTCGACCATTGAGGTGCAGAGATGGATTGATGCATGTCGAAGAATCTTTGGTGACTTAGGGATTGAGGATGCAACTAAGAGGAAGCTTGCATCGAGACAGCTTCAGGGAAGAGCTGCTGATTGGTGGAATTCTATCACCATCGATACTCCAGAAGAAGAGATCACTTGGGAGCAATTCCAAGTTAGATTTGAAGCCAAGTTCATCTCTACGGCTCAGAAGTCTGTTTTTTTCAAGAGGTTTGTAGAGCTCAAGCAAGGTGGGAGACCAGTTCTTGAGTATATTTCTGAGTTTGAAGCTTTGTCCAAGTATGCTAGATCGTATATTGATTCTCCTTATCAGAAGAATGAGAAGTTTGTGACTGGTTTGGATGCTTATCTTGGGAGGCAGTTGGTGGATCATCTGGACGATCCATTTGAGAAGCTTGTGGAGAAAGCCCTCAGGCATGAGAGTTTGTTTCCTAAGGAAAGTTCTGTTGTTGCTGTAACCAGGGAAGGATCTAAACCACACCAGAGTGGCAATAAGAGGAGGAAGCAGCAGCAGCAGAAGGGTAAGGATGGCCAGAAGAAGCCGAAAGGCGAAGTGACTTGTTATAACTGCCAACAGAAGGGCCATCTTTACAAAGATTGTAAGAATCCCAAGGTGCCGGGAAAATGTTATAACTGTGATAAGCTGGGACATATCAAGAAGGATTGCCTAGAGCCGAGGAAAGATAGGCAGATTGTGCAAGCTTATGCTTTGGGAGTTGTGCCGTCATCTTCAAAAGCTCCTACTGCTGAAGAAAAGGGGAAGAGTGTGGTGGTTCAAGGTACTCTTTCTATCTGTGGTGTTCCAGTTAGAGTGTTGTTTGATACTGGAGCGTCGCATTCTTTTGTTTGTAATGATTTGGTAGGCCGGTTAGGTTTGAAACCGGATATTGTTGATAGGCCATTGGTTGTGACTAATCCGGTTGGGGGTTCGTCATGTTTGTGTATGATATGCCGTGGTCTGGTTGTGTCGAGTCATGATTGCTCGTTTGATTGTGATTGCTTTGTTCTGAACTTTGCGGGGTTCGGAATTATTTTGGGTATGGACTGGCTCAAGAAGTATGCGGCAAGGATTGATTGTGAGAGGCTTGAGGTGACAGTCGGGAATGTGGAAGGGCGAAAAGTTGTGATACGATGTAAGCATGAGGAAGGCGTCTTCATGAGCTTCATGTATTCGCTGATTATTCCACGGGATGGACTGTCATCGGTGCCTATTGTGAATGGATTCGAGGATGTCTTTGACGAAGTCAAAGAGTTGCCGCCGCATAGGGAGATCGAGTTTCGTATCGATCTAGTTGAGGGAGCCAGACCTGTTGTGATGCCTCTTAGGCGGATGGCGCCTAGGGAGCAGCTAGAGTTGAGGGTGCAGGTTGAAGACCTTTTGCAGAAAGGATTCATTCGGAGAAGTGTGTCCGAATGGGGTGCACCAGTTGTGTTCGCAACCAAAGCGGATGGATCGTTGAGGTTGTGTGTGGATTATCGTGAGCTGAATAAGTTGACTAGGAAGAACAAGTATCCATTGCCGAGAATAGATGACTTGTTTGATCAGCTTCACGAGGCTAAGGTGTTTTCTCAGATGGATTTGGCAACGGGATTTCACCAGTTGAGAGTGGCAAAGGATAGTGTGCCAAAGACTGCTTTCAGGACACCATCCGGTTTTTATGAGTGGCTGGTAATGCCGTTTGGATTGACTAATGCGCCAGCATATTTTGTGGATCTTATGAATAGGGTGTTCAGAGATCAGTTGAATAAGTTCGTGCTTGTGTTCGTGGATGATATTTTGGTTTACTCCAGAACTGAGGAAGAGCACAAGACGCACTTGAGAATTGTTTTGGAAATCTTGCGGAAACATCAGCTGAAGGCTAAGTTTTCGAAATGTCACTTCTGGAAGAGTGAAGTGAGGTTCTTAGGCCATGTTATCTCTGGAAATGAAATAGCGGTTGATCCCGCTAAGGTGGCAGCAATCCAGGATTGGGTTAGACCTAAGAATGCATCTGATGTGAGGAGTTTTCTTGGATTAGCAGGATATTATCGTCGGTTTATCAAAGACTTTTCCAAGATAGTTGCACCGTTGACAGGATTGACGAAGAAGAACCAAGTGTTCAGATGGGATGACAAGTGTGAGCAAGCTTTCGTAATCCTGAAAGAGCGACTGACAAGTGCTCCTGTTTTGACTATTCCAAGTGGGAATGAAGAGATGGTGGTTTACACCGACGCATGTGGCACTGGACTTGGAGCAGTGCTAATGCAGAAGGATAAAGTTGTTGCGTATGCTAGTCGACAACTGAAGCCGCATGAAAGGAATTATCCGACTCATGATTTGGAGTTAGCGGCGATTGTGTTTGCTTTGAAGATATGGAGACACTATCTATTGGGAGTTAGATTTGAGTTATTTACAGATCATAAGTCGTTGAAGTATCTGTTCTCCCAAAAGGATTTGAATCTTCGACAGCAAAGATGGCTAGAGTTCTTAGCATCTTATGATTTTGGTATAGCCTATACTCCGGGAAAAGGTAACGCGGTGGCTGATGCGTTAAGTCGAAGACATGCAGGTTTGGGAGCCATGTTTTCGGAATGGAAGAACCTTGAGTATTTGGCTGGATTTGATTTCAGGCCCAGATGTGAGTTGGAACCTGAAATGTTGGCAAACTTATCGATAAGACCTACTCTTGTGGAAAGGATTGGCGAGAACCAAAAGAGAGATGATAGGCTTGTTAAGATTATCCGAGATTTGGAATCCGGATTGGACCCAGAGAAGAATAAGGGATTTGAGGTTGATCGAGAGGGTTGGCTTCGGAAGCAAGGACGATTGGTTGTTCCCGACATTGATGGATTGAGAGATGAAGTTCTGAGGGAAGGTCATCACTCGAAGTTGACAATTCATCCAGGTGGAAATAAGATGTATCGGGATATGAAGAGAACTTACTACTGGGAAGGCATGAAGAAAGATGTTGGAAATTTTATTTCCAAGTGTATGAACTGTCAGTTAGTGAAAGCTGAGCAGAAGAAGCCCGGTGGATTACTTCAGCCATTAGAAGTTCCTACATGGAAGTGGGAGCAAGTGTCGATGGACTTTATCGATGGTCTACCTAGGACAAGAACAGGAAATGAAGGAATTTGGGTCATAGTAGATCGTTTGACCAAGAGTGCAAGGTTCATTCCTGTTCGATCAACTAGGACTGCATCGAAGTTGGCTGAGTTGTATGTTAAGTGGATAGTTCGATTCCATGGTATTCCGAAGAGTATAGTGAGCGATCGAGACCCATTGTTCACCAGTAGATTTTGGAAGAGCTTCCAGGAAGTTTTGGGAACTGAGTTGTGTTTGAGTACAGCTTATCACCCTCAAACAGATGGTCAGACTGAGAGAGTTAACCGAGTTTTGGAAGATCTTCTCAGAGCTTGTGTTTTGGACTTTGGAGGATCATGGGAAGATCATCTTCATTTGGTGGAGTTTGCATATAATAACAGTTATCAGTCAAGTATTGGTATGGCACCATATGAGGCATTATATGGAAGACCGTGTAACTCTCCGACATGTTGGTTGGAAACTGGAGAAAAGCTGATACTTGGGCCAGAGATGATTCGACAGACTTCGGATTGTATAGAGATCATTCGGCAACGAATGAAAGCAGCCCAAGATCGTCAGAAAAGTTATGCCGATAATCGTCGTAAGGATTTGGAATTCGACGTAGGTGAGATGGTTTTTGTGAAGATTTCTCCATTAAAGAGTGCTATTAGATTCGGAAAGAAAGGAAAGTTAACTCCGAGATTTGTTGGACCATTCCCGATTTTAGAGCGAATTGGAAAGCTCGCTTATAGATTAAAGTTACCGGAAAAGATGGCGGGTGTGCACAATGTTTTTCATGTATCTTATCTACGGAAGTTTGTGCATAACCCAACTACAGTGGTTTCTGCTGATAGCTGTGAAGACTTAGAAGTTGATCCAGTTGTTTCGAGACTTCGTAAGCCGCTTCGTGTTGTTGCAACCGACACGAAACAGCTTAGGAGGAAGACGATTACGTTGCTCAAGGTACAATGGAGTGATGATGTTAACGACTGTACATGGGAGGAGGAAGAGAGGATGAAGGCAGCTCATCCCGGACTCTTCGAGGTATGGCCCTAAAGTGTCGTGACATCTCATGAATTTGTAGCTTGTTCTAAGTCTTAGAATTCTACATGCTAGGCTAGAATTGGATGCATGGTTTGATGGTTGCTATGGATGATAGGCATGCGGAATAATTTTGATTGCTGTTGATTGCTTGGAATTTCGGGGGCGAAATTCCTAAGGGGGAGAGAATGTAACGACCCGTATTTTACGTGTCGATAAATCGTAGAATTTACAAGTCGTTAGTGTTGTTTGTGTTGTCTCTAGCCTGAGTCGGTTAGGAAGTTATCTCGCGTTTAAGTGTTGAGTCGTGATTGAGTTAGCAAGGCTTTGAGTCGTTAAAGGGTCATGGGAGTTTGAGTCTTGAGTCGTAGACGACTCATAGGGGACCGACTCAAGGAGTTTAGGCGACTCATAGGATGGCCGACTCATAGAGGCAGCGACTTATGGGTATGGCCGAGTTAAGAGGTTGACCGACTCATAGGGTTTGCCGAGTTAAGGGTGTAACGACTTAAGGTTTTGACCGACCCAAGGGGATATGTCGTAAGGTGCTTTGGTCATGAGTCGTTGGGAACGACTTAACGATGAGTCGTGTTCAACCTATAGAGAGTTCGACCTAGTGGTTGATAGATGAGTCGTATAGTAGATAAGTCGTTGGGGCTTAGGTCGTAACTCGTGTATAGTTGTTAGGTCGGCAGCTAGTTAGGTCGTGTGGCCCGTGTTACTGTTAGGTCGCAGGAAGAAGTTAGCGACTTAGTAGATGAGTCGGTAGGGTGTTGGGTCGTGCGTGTGTAGTTAGGTCGGCCTTGAGTTGAGTCGGCAAGAGTTGGGTCGTGGACGACTCATGATAGGTCGTGACCGACCTAAGGGGCGACGACTCATGGTGGTTCCAGCCTATAAATAGAGGGGTTTGGCTCACTTTTTGGCACCGGTTTTTGAAGCGACGAAGTGCTGCCATTTTGGGAACTCGACTACAACATTTCTTCATCTTCTTTTCTCCATTCCAATCTAATTCTAACATCCATCCAAGATCGAAGATCAAGATCAAAGATTCAAGGGCAAAAGTTGAAGATCTCCATCCAACGAAGCTAGATTTCATCATTTTAAGTGAGATTTCGTCGGATCAAGCCTTGATCTTCGCTGTCCAGATCTGAAGTGTTTAGTTTTTGGGGTGTTTGGGTGATTTGGTGAGTGGTAGTTATCTCTCACGCGGACCCAAAGGAGTATATTGGATTGGTGGTTTGTTGGAGTGTTGTAGATAGTGATTTTGTGCATTTTTCCTTAGATCCAAGTATAGATCCATTGTTTGTGAAGATGTTTACCTATGCAAGCTCATTTATTAAGTTATAGAAACAAAACCCATGTTTTATATTTGCTAGATCTATGCTAAAAACCCATGATTCATGTATGTTAGTTCTATGCTCATTTATTTACGAAATTGCCATTGTAGTTATGAATGCCTAATTAGATCTTGATTGAATACTTATTTGTTTGGATTAATGTTTGCCTTGATTGATTGTTGTGAATGAGCTATCTAGTTGATAGATTTGGACAAGTATGGTCAAAGATGATTCAAAAGCTACAGAAGAGGCTCTTGAATGGTGAAAGCTGCTAAAGGCATATGTGGCGGATGTGGGAGCTCATATGTATGGATTGAATGATGTTGAGATGGAACTTTGCCATGATGCGATGAGGCAAACCATGTTGTTGAGTTGAGACTTTGCTATGGTGTAATAAAGCGAAGTATGATGTGATGTAGTCTTGGCGTAATCCAGGCAGGGATCATTCCAAGCATGTTGATAACTCGAGAGATGGTTCGAGTTGGTTGATAATGGATTGCTCGAGAGGTAGCTTGAGCTAGTAAGAGGATAGTTGTCGAGAAGGATGGCTAGGAGGCTTGGATCTCATCGTTGTTGAAGGTTCTAGCGTGCTCAAAAGCAAGAGTACATGGGGCGCCCATAACGACTACAGGTAGGTAGTCGGGACACCCGAAAAGACTACAGGTAGGTAGTCGAGTACTCTGGGCAAAGTAGATAAGTCCTAGGCACAAGGCAGTGTGCGGAGTTATGTCTAGAACCGGGGTTACCATTAGCCCTTGACAGGTGGTCATTCAGTTAACGGTGATATCAAGGCGATGATAACAGTGATAGCCAGAGTCATGGATGTTTGGTTGTATTATCATTCGGTCTCAAGAGCGGTGTTTTCTGGGTGCTTATCTGATCTTGGTTCAGGCCTTGGGGGTTTGTATTTGGGAAACATCGTCCTTGACTCGAGTGGTTATTTCTTTTCCTTAATTGTATGCTATGTTATGCTTATTTCTCTTTGGTGTGTATCTGGGGGCTATCACTGTAGAAAGAGGGGGAGTGGGATGGTTTGGTTCCTATTCCTTTTATCCTTTATGCTCTTTTGGTATGTTTGATAGTTGATTTACTGCTCACTAAGACTTTGTCTGACTCAAGGTTTTATGTCTCCTCTTATTACCTTGGGCTGTTCATCCATGTTGGGATGGGCAGACTAGGTAGCAGGTGACAGGTGCTGTTCTTAGAGATCTACGCTGATGATGACGAAGACGAGCAGGAGGCTTTGCATACTAGTTTTCTTACTATATGTACTGGGTGTTCCGCTGTTATATCTGATTGAGTGTTTGTAGTGAGGCTTTGATGTATGGATGATTCATGTTTGTATAAAACTACTACGATGCTTATATGATGATTTTTCTATTATGGGGCTTCACTATATATTTCTCTATTGTATTTTATCCATGCGCTGTGAGTTGTACGATAGAGTTTGCTGTTTTATTTTACCCTGACTATCGTCCATGGCTACCTGGCACGCCTTTCAGCGCACTATTCCATTGTTTTGATGCGGGAGTCATGAGCGGTCGTCACAATATCTCCTTGAAGCTTGGGAGGCGGTTAGGCGTCCTCCTGAATAGTACGCACAACCCCATAAAAATGGCATAGCCGTTAGGGTGCAACTGGAATGGAGAAATAGTTAGTCGAAGGAGAAGTGTTCTGAGAAAATCATTGAAGGAGGGAATGGCTCCATTCAAACACATTTGACGATTGACTGCAAAGAAGCCAGGAGGCGGTCTATCAGCAGTGTCATTTACCCCAAGAAGCAGAGCATCCGCTTCAGCAATGCCGAATTGAATACATAGCTGGCTAAAAGCCCGTTGGTTCAATGTAGTTGAAACTCTTTTCGGAGGATTTTCTAATGGTCAGCTATTGGGAAGACCTCATCGGCCCGCTCTATTATCTCTTCTTGCGTTTGTTGAGAAGCTATTCTACACATGGAACAGGATATTCAAATATGAAGGTGCACGTTTCCTAAAAGTGTGAAGTGTTGTGCAAAACTAATAAAATAACAAGAAAACATAACTGGAATTAAACTAGTTGGCGTTTTTCGATTATAAAAGTTTCAGGGCTTGTTATTTTAAGTTCAAGTACAGTGTTGATGCAAACAGATCGGCTTTAGTTGATTAATTTAGATTTGCTTTAATACTTCACTTGAACTTGTTAATTCACAACATTTCGTTCACACGATTTCCTTAAGTTGATTATTCTTTATCAACTAATCTGTCATTCGATGTGGGCAGTCAATGGCAGTATATTCGCCCTAGTTTTCTGCAAATGTTGTATTTAACAGGTTGTTAGCTTAAAAGGTAGTACAATATGTGAAAAAGTGCAACAAGTTCAAGCAGTTCATTCTGGCAGTTCATCATTCATGTTCCTACGAGTATAAGCTATGCTGCGAGTTAAAATTAATTAGGTCGCGTTGATTCTTTAAGTCGTTCTGCTTTAAGTCATGTGCTATTCTGGCAAGATAAGTCACAAGTCATTTGGTTCACAGTCCCATATGTCGTTCAGAGTTTGAACGTTAAGTCGTTAAGTCGTTCACTGAGTTAAGTCGTGCGATTCATATCCAAACTACCAAACCCTAGGTCGTTCGAAGCTCCTAAGCCGGGCACTTCCTCACTCTCCTTAACCCGCTAACTCCTCTTCAATCAACAATTTGCCTAACTCGCTAACCCGTTAACTTGTAACCCGATAACCCATTAGCATCTCCACAATGAAATCCATCATCTTTCCACACCGCCAAATCATCCGAAAACCGATTCAAATCACCTCAGATCCATCATAGATCCGATGCACTGCTGTACTCTCATGAATTACAACGACAATATGTCCAATGACGATCAAAAATCGATCGTAACATGATTTGTGGTGAAACGCAGCACATGAAATTGGATTAGGGTCGGAAAATGGGGGATTCAAGATACGGTGATGGTCGTGGTTGGATAATGATCGGATTCACTTACGAAAGGTGATGATGAAGATGATCGACGACTGGTTAGCTTGAATTCGTCTTCGAGAGCTCGGAGATTCTTTAATGGCGGATTAAAGTGTTAGAGCAGGTGAAGAGAAGAAGGAGCGGCTGAAGCGACTTATATACAGGGGCAATGGAACTCGAATCGGTACGAACGACCTAACTCTCTCATAAGTCGCTCACGACTTAGCGACTCGGGATGGTGCGAGTTAAGAGGTATTGAAGCACATGACCTAACCCCTAGGCGTATACTTCGAGGGGCAAGTGTTAACACCTCTTTTATTCACGAACGACCTAAGGGAACAAGCGACTTAACGGCCTAAAGCATAAAGCAGCTCAACATGGCACAATCCAGCGACCTAAAGACTCCTACGACTCAACGGGCTAGCGACCTAGTGTCTCAACGACCTAGCGACCTAGCGTCTCAACAACCTAACGACTTAGCAAGCTTTAGAGTAAAGCCGCATGCACACTGCCTTTTCCATTAGGTCGCTCACGACCTAAGCAAGCCGAGATAACTCTTGTGCTACACATACTAAGTCGCTCACAGCATATATCTCGTCCAGGATGGCTCCATTAAGTCGCTAACGACTTATGCTACCTCGGGATCACTCTTAGGTCGCAACTCCCTAGGTCGCTCACGATCTATGACCTCACACGACCTAACTCCGAAACTCCCCTATAAATACTCCACCTACTCCACTTTGGGGGGGGGGACTTTGGGGGCCTTTTGGAATACCAAGACTCTGCTCTTTTCACAACTTCTACAACACTTCAAACGCCAAAGACACTTCAAAGACCCTTGGAAAAGATCAAGTTCGTTCAACATGAATTCAAGGAGCTTTTCTACATCAAAGTCTAACGATTTGCCTTAATGGTGTTGTAATTGAAGAATTATTGTGAAGCTTGTAATCAAATCAATAAGAAAAGAGATTAAGTGGACGTAGGCTTGACTTTGAGCTGAACCACTATAAAAACTGTTGACTCTTTGCTATTTTCTGCTATCTTTCGTTTGCTTTTAGTTCCCGTACCAACAGGTGGTGCTTTCGCTATATCACAACTCTCACTGGGGTGTTAGCGTACATTTTAGCGTTAACAAAAACATTATTTTTTGTTTCACATAAATGGATAATAGTTAAAA
This sequence comes from Allium cepa, assembly GCA_030765085.1. Taxonomy (NCBI): domain Eukaryota; kingdom Viridiplantae; phylum Streptophyta; class Magnoliopsida; order Asparagales; family Amaryllidaceae; genus Allium; species Allium cepa. Next base: position 1,054,626,012 of record CM060941.1, read on the forward strand.
GTGGGTATAATGAAACAAATAAAAAAAGTCAACAATCTAATTGTGGATATGATAGAGAACGATATACGATTGCTAAGCCATAATATATTTCAATATAAAAGTATTTGTTTATAAAATTCATGCCATAATCCAAGAATAAATGGTTGGACTTACAAACTAATCGTTTAAGTTGTTTATTTTTACGAAGATATTAACCAACTTACTCTTAAAGAGAATGCAAGCATAACAAAATATACAGATTCGAAAAAAACAGAAGTTTTGGATTCATAAATATATTTTCATCGTTATTAAATAAGAATTTAAGAATGACAATCAAAAAGTTAAACAAAATCCAAAAACAATAAATTTAATAGTTGAATCTTACCTTATGTTCTCATCCACTTCGTTACTCAATGTTGAAACATTAAATATTAAGAGAATAAGGAATTTGAGTCTTGAAATGACTTGAATTTGATGAGAGATATGAAATAAATGTTTTTTAAGTTTGAATTTAATAAAAATAGAAGAAGAAATAAGCATGATAATATATAGATATGAAATGAGGATTATGGAGAAAAAAATGTATGCATAATAATTACTTAATGAAGGAGAAGAATATAGATATAAAATAAGAAGCATGGAGAAAAGGATTAAATGAATGCACTCGAATTAAGAAAATGAATCATTATATGAGCTGAGAATGAATACTTCATAATTGATTTTGCAACATTTTGAGGTGTATCATGGGAATTCTCAGAGGTATGAATTAATATTTTCATAGTGAAAAGAAAAAAATGAGAACACATAGAGGGTTAAATTGAAAAATTGATGCTAATACTAAGGAGAATTGAGTATACTGACTGAAAGTGAACGAGAGAGCAGAATATTAATGGTCAATTATTCAATTTCTTAAATAATTGAAAAAAAACATTAAATATTAAGAGAATAAGGAATCTAAATCTTTAAATGACTTGGATTTGATGAGAGATATGAAATAAATGATTTTTATGTTTGAATTTAAGAAAAACGAAAGAAGAAATAAGCATGATAATATATAGATATGAGATGATGAGTATGAGAAAAAAAAGAAATGTATGCATAATAATTACTTAATGAAGGAGAAGAATATAGATATAAAATAAGAAGCAAGGAGAAAAAGAGTAAATGAATACTAAATAATCACTTGAACTAAGAAAATGAATCATTATATGAGTTGAGAATGAATACTGCATAATTGATTTTGTAATAGTTTAAGGTGTATCATGGGAATTCTAAGAGGTATGAATTAATATCTTCATAGTGAAAAGAAAAAAAAAAGTGAATACATATAGGGTTAAATTGAAAAATTGATGCTAAGACAAATGAGAATTGAGTATACTGACTGAGAGTGAATGAGAGAGCAGAATACTAATGGTCAATTATTCAATTTCTTATATAATGAAATTGATGAGAAAAAAGGATTGTTAATACATTTCCTAAGGGTACATGTTAACAATGATATTTACATGCTAAAAGACCTTTGTATCCTTATATCATAAAAATAGGTGGAATCAGAGGGTTATTTGAGTAATTTAACAACATTAACATGTGCTTTAAGGGTACATACTAACATTTTCAAAAAAAGAAAGAAACCATAAGCTATTGAAGAATGAAAAAAATAAAGTAAAGAGAGGAAAGTTTTTTTATTAATCTTATTGTCATATCCCTTAACACAATACAATGGAGCTCTATTATGCTATTGATGGAGAATAAAGATTACAATAATGCCTATGAAACATTTATCATTTTTACTCTTATGATTTATTCATATTATAACGCTCCCCTTGAATATGCACATGAAATGACGATATTAATAATTGCCTCATTAAAGCCTATGTTATGAAAAACACAATGGAAAAAAAATCATAAACAAGGAAAACGATGCATTTTGTTTCATCAGATAAAATGTTTCATAATGTTATCACGAGGGTTGATACTTTTGGATCAAGAAAATCTCTTATTATAATCTTGCTAAAAAATTCAGTGGGTAAAATATTAGTGAAGGAAACAAAGTAAATTATAACATACTTTTGGATACTTCCTTTGATTTATAATAATTATTTAATTAGTTTGTTGATGCAGCCAATGCATACCAATTTTATACAACATCTTATGAAATGTTGAGTTTAAATGTGCTTGGCCCTATCGCCTTTGATGTAACCAGCTTGGCTTTGTCTTCATAAATGATAATTTATTCTTCTATAGCTGAAGGTAGTTGACACGTCTTTCGAATGTGGTCAATTAACGATCTTAGCCAAATGCATTCTCGATTTGATCAATGCAGTGCTAATATTTCAAAATGACTAGACAATTTAGCTACTAATGTTTGCATCATAGATCACCATGAAATAGTTGCATTAGGGTTACTAAACACATATCCAGTTTATGATCTTGCTTTAGGTGGGTCGGAAAGGTATCCTGCATCAACGTAGCCAACTAAATTTGGATTATTGCGTATGTCTGAATAAACAAGCCTAAGTTAGTCATTCCACAAAGGTATCTCATAATATATTTTAAAATGTTCTAGTGTGTTGTCGCTGGTGCAAAACTATACATTGCAAGAAGATTCATTGAGAATGCAATATCTATCTCGTGCATTGTGCTAAATATAATAATGCACCAACGGTATTGGTATATGGTACTTCTGGACCAAGTATATTTTCATCATCTTCTTTCTCGATGTAAGGATCCTTTTTAGTACCTAAAGATCTTACAACATGGACTTTCTAAGTGCATACGCTTTACCCATTTGAATTTTTTTCAATATTTCCTCAATGTTGTTTGACTGATGGATCAGTATGTCATTAGTACCATGCTCGATCTGCAGGCCAAGATAGCGTTTAGTTTTCAATCTTTCATTTCAAAATCTTTCTTTAAATAATTGATTGTTTCATCAATCTCATTCAGAGTCCCAGTCAAATTTATATCATCAACATAAACTACTAAAATAGCAAATCCCTTTATCGATTCCTTAGTAAAGACATATGGACAAATGAGATTGTTTTTATATCCGAGTTTTATCAAATATTAACTAAGGTAGTTATACATATATTTCCAGACTGTTTTAAACCCTTTAGTAATCATCTCAGTTTTAATGAGTATATCGACTTTGATTTTACTTCAAGTAAACTATATCCATCAGGGTTTTTCATGTAAAAACCGGTATCTAATTCACTATAAAGATAAGCTGTCACGACATCACTTAACTTATATCTAATTTTTCAAAAACTATAAGGCATGCCAAATATTGAAATGCTATGCATCCAACAGGTAAGTATGTTTTTTAAAGTCAAAACATGTCTGTAGAAAAACGTTGTACGACAAGTCGTTCCTTGTACCTTACAATTCCATTTTAATTTCGTTTTCTAACGAATACCGATTTATAACCTGCTGGTTTAACATTTTCTAGTGTTTTCTCCATCATTGCAAACACACCATGTATTTCATGAGAATCTAGTTCAACTTTGCTCTTTTCATTTTGGCCAATCATGTCTTTTTCGACATTCATTTATGCTAGTTGATTCGGTATCGTTATTTTCGATATAGTCACGACTTTCAATTATTCGTCAACGATTACTTTATTTTGGTTCCACATTTCTCCATAGTTCATATAAAATATTAAGATCTCATTATTATTTGGTACCATTTTACTTTTGGAAGCGTCTATTATTTCATTTGGAATAATAATTCCTTCTGGAGGAGAATTGGAATTTTCTTTCGAGTGATCTTCTAGATCATTTAGGAGCACTTTGAAAGGTTTGTCAATTGATGATTTGTCGTTAGATTTTCTTTGTCTAGGCATCAACTAATGGGTCTTTCACGCTTTTGTCATGATGAAGATTCATTTGCTCCTATATTTAACTTTGGTCCTTCTAAGACTTTAATTCTCGTTGTTGCATTTGTTGTTGGAATATGGGATTTAGTTATTTTCCAACATCGCTAAAAGCATCTAGCATTTGATCTGCAATATTTAAAGATCGAAATTCTTTGTACCTCGTATTAGCATTGTTTGGTAGAAGGATCCAAATTAGACAGATGGATTATTCTATGATATTCCACACGTCCCACTGGGATGGTCTTTTCTCCTCTAGTGGCGGAAAAATTATCTAATCAAATTTGCATTTTAAAAATCTTACAATGAAAACATCACATGTAAGAGGTTCTAGGTAACAAATTATCAAGGGATAATCAAATCCAACATAAATTTCCAAACTATGTGGGAGGCCCATTTTAGTACAAAATGGAGGACTAACGGACATATTCACAGGATAATCAAATTTTCGTAAATGTGAAATATTTGGTTGAGATCCGTTTAAAAGATGTGATGTTGAAAATCATTCATAAATTATTGGTCTAATTTTAACCAATTTTGATGCATACCAAATTGCATATCCCAAGGCTGAAACATGTAACTTTAGTTGCATAAACAATTGTCTTGCAATAGACTGCAGATGCTTAGTTAATGGTCAAACCATTTTGAGTGTAAATATGAGCTATTGGATGTTCAGCTTCATTTCCCAATGAATGCAATAGTCATCAAATACTTGAGAAGTAAATTCACATACATTATCTAGTCAAATTAATTCAATTTAATAAAAATGGAAGTGTGCTTTCGGTTTGATTATTTGAGCAAGTAATTTGGAAAATGTCATGTTTCTTGTAGAGAGAAAACATGTGTGTGACCAACTAGTTGACGCACCCATTTATAACATAAAATGTTAAATGATCTAAATTCTGGATGGACTGGATCACATACACCTTTGATTGTAGAAATATTGGAGATTCGGAAATGAATTTACCATATGAAGGTCGAGTAGTTCATTTTCCTTGTGCGCATGGAGCACCCAAGTAATCACTTGGTAAATTCAGTAGGTTTGATAAATCATGCACATATGAGCTTTTAGTGATTTTACGCATCATAGTTAACTTAAGATGACACAAATGATCATGCCAAAGAATTAGTGTCTTTGTATTTGTGAGTTTTTGGCTTATGTTTACAGAGTGTGGTTTATCTATGTCAATTTTCATAAAATAAAATCTTGTTGAAATTGCACCCATTTTTTGTAAAATAAGCTTCTAGCCTTCAATTCTACAAATAACAAAGGGATATCCTTTGCTATTTTTGTTTATATATTTGATATGAAAACTATTCATTCTTATGCCCTTAAAGCTTAGCGGATTTCTTTTAGAATAACTTGAGTATAATGCATTTTGAATGAAAATACATGTACGATTTAATAATATTATATGGGCTCTTCTGGACCCTTCAATTATATTAGTAGATTTAGCAACGCTGGAAACTTTATTTGAAACATTTTCGGGTAATATAGATAAAAACTTATGGTTTTTCAAAATTTTCTGAGTAGTTGCACTATGTAATAGACATATAACATCACTCAAATATTGATTGTCTACAACTTAAACATTTGTTAAAGAAGGTATAATTAGTCAATTTTAAAATACGTTGTGAACAAAAATAAATGCTAACACTTTCCAAAAGGATTTCAAAACAAATTACTAATTTTATTATTAAAACCAACATTCATAGGTACATGTTATTTCAAGTAGTTCAAAGAAAACATAAAAACAAACATCAACTTCAAACCAACTTATTAATACAAGAAATATAATATAAAACGATACCCATAAAACAAGCTTCAAGCTACTTCTGTCAATCAAATTGGTAATATCAACAATCAATGCATTAAAATTTTCATCATTTATGAAATTTCCATTATCTTCTTCGAAGAAATTATCTACCTTCAAGTTAGTGTTATTTGAAAATTCTTCAATATTATTTGTCTCAATATTCTTCGAAATTAGTATTTTTCAATTTTTTTTGATGATCTACATGTACATGACTAGTGAGCAGAGTATCCACATCTAGAATAAACTTCCACATAATGCTTTTTTATTTTTTGGAGTCGAATCATTATTTTTTTTAAACTCATTTTTGGCCACTTTTTAAAATTGATAATTTTATTACCTCTAAAACAACCATAATCCCCTCTGCTGGAGTTATATCCACGTTGGTGTCTACGACCATTGTGATAGCATGTCCTTTCGCCCCTCGAAAATCGACATAAATATGCTCTTTGTATAACATGCCGAACGATCGAATGTCAAAAAGACAGATTGTTGAGGAAAAAGAATGTAGGTAGAAGAAGAAGAAACTAAAACAAAGCAGAATGTCACAGCTGACTGAACATGAATAGTAATTTACACAAATCAACACTGTAGCATACATATTTCACATCAGAGTACACAAATAAATAATTACCAATCTGGACAATTATAACAACTTACCCGTACAATTGCTGGTAATTTCAAACAAAAACACTACAGCGGAAATAAACAAATACGAGAATACGACTCAGTCTCCATCTCGTCTCCTAAGCTCCATAGCATCCTAATCTAAACCTAAAATACTCAGTCTGACTCGAGCATTATAATAAAATAACTCCTGAGTCAGTTTGGAAAATCAACGTGAGAAAACACACTCAATTCGAGTTATTAACTTTATCAAAAACCTTTGAATATCAAAGGTATCTCATAAGACCACGCCACATATAAACACGACGGGTTTTTACCTTACGATAACTAAAATATTTCATATCAAATCCTTTGATATTATAATAGTGTCTAAGTACAAATACTTATTCAAATAGTTAAAATGCTTGCATCTCACGTTTCAGCATAGTTGGGCACAATCAACACCTTACGGCGCTTATCGCAGAATGGATTCCATCTGAATGACTAGGCACTAGGTTATCGCTTGTCACAGTACACATCTAAAATAGTGTGCTGAGGACCACGCCGGGATCCCCTGCTACACAAGACCGGAATATCCCTGGCCTAGATAAGCCGAATATGATATCATCCTAGGTGTTCCTACCCTTTTTCGAGCTTCTTCCATAAATCGTAGTAATAGTATCCGAGAGTATCTAGAAAGGTGATACAAATACTCTATTTGGGTGCTACCCACTTAGCCTTGCTGCATCTCCCTTGCTTTTCAGTCATTCTCGGTTGGTGAAGCCAGAGCCTACGATTATCTTTTAAAGAAAATTTTGCTTAGATTGCTCATTGTCCTCCAATGACAATGTACTGATTGCATTCATCTATACAAGTTCATTCCGGGTCTGAACGGAACCAAATGAACTATTCCTACCATATCCATTTTGGAATCAACCTCAGGATTAGTGGCGGTAAGCTCTTAAACTTCGGTGCTTCATCTTCGACTCCATGCTCTTGTCTTCATTTCGAAAACGTACTCATTGGATCGAAGTGGTTTTCGGATAAAAAATCCGATACCGATCTCTTCGAAAGAACGTTCGATATTTTTCGGTAAACTCAACCTCGGTTCTTTAGGATATAAACAGACGAAAATAAGATCGGAGATCACCTTTTAACCGTTAGTAGACGGATTTCCTTATCAACATCCTAGAAGAACGAAATGAGTTTACACATACAGCGTGGCACCTCAAACGGTAACTGTACCATATAATTTTCGTGCTTCTTCTAGATATTTCCAAAGTTATATTTAGGTTCAATTTTGATAGTCGACTATTTAACTATCAAATAAAATAATCAGTTTAACCAAATACTTCATTTTCGTTGAAAAACACCAAGTCTATTTAATTTAACTTTTAAATAAATTAAATTTCTTTATAAAAGGTCATGTACTTATTTTATCGAATTCCATATGTTCATAAAGTATCTTTTTGAAAAAATATCTGAAAACCTTGAAAAAATAATGTGGAAAGTACCACTACAGTATCAAACCATGGATCACGGCTCAATGGTTATGTCTCTGTCCCAGAGAAATCCAAAACTTAATTGCAGGCACCCACTGCCTCTGATTTACGCCACGCCAGTATACGACTACTTTCTGAAAACTTTATTTAATAAATTATCCCAAAATATACTCAAAGTTTCAAAAATAAATTTTCAAATTTAATCTAGGTAAATATACTTAAATAAAAGTTATTATACAAAGCCATGTTAATATTTAATAATTATCTTTTAAAAATAATGCTGACTAGTTCTTAAATAATAATGAATCTTTAACAAACATTATAAGGCAACTATTAATAATTAAATATGCTTTTAAAACGCTTTAAAATAATTAAATAACTAGTTTCCAGAATATTTTTAACACTTTTAAAACTCCCGTATTGATAATAAAAAATCCTCCTTTTAAACAAACCGAAATTCTCGATTCAACTTTTACTTCTTAAATTTGGAAAATCTTACTTGAGTCCAGTATAACCAATTTATACCTATTTTCCAAATTCACTTCTATTCTTCCAAAATATTTAAAATCTCGATTTTAAAACCCTTTATTCTTAAACATGTACCATTTAAAGATTTATTATTTAAAAATCCTTTTATATATTTTTATTCAAAAATTCTAGTCACCATATTCCGATTTAGTTTCAAACCCATTTATTTTATCCAATTGATTAACCCAAAATTCTTTATAAACATTTTACTTCAAAAATCCCTTTAATTTTCTTTTCAAATTCAAACCATATGTTATTAGTATTTAAAAAAGACCAGAATCTAGGCCAAAACTGCCATAACATCAAATTAATTCAAATCACACAATAATCTATCATAGATTATCTAGACAAATCATATATAAATAAATATGAAATGTAATTCAACATTTTTGATGAATCCAGTTGGATCCCTCCCATATGTTTTTCCTACATCCACAAATGTTAGCACAACATAAAAATACCAATTCTGCTTCGAGGCAGAATATCGCGGTATATAGGGTCATCCGCTATTATGTGGGGCGCATAAAGTCTCATCCGCTATATATGTACGGGAATATTAATCACCCCAATATATATACTACTATATATAATATCACATCCAATTGATAATAATTTATTAATTTAACCAATCAACTATTAATCAATTTTAACTATTTGAAATTAAAGCCAGATGTCCAAAATTGAGTGAGATTAACCACCTTGAGTTTAATTCGTCAAATGTTCCAATTTTAAATCAAATCGAACAAGTTCGATTTAACATAAAATTTCACTTGCTCCAAACTTCTCCAGATCTGCTCCAGCAAGTAGTATTCGTTGTTGCGGTCTTGTTGCCGCTTATTTCGTCCAAATCCGAACTCACATGACAAAGTTGTGCTATTTTAAAGATTTGAATATAAATTTTTATAAATAAACTCTTTTTTTAAACCTTAGATTGGGTCATTAGATTTCCATCAGCAAATCAAAGTCGGTCATCCCATTTACCCTTCCTCTTTATTCCCGTTTCCCCTACCATCAACGAAACTCGTGGCCGCCCCATATTCCAATTTATCATGTCAACTACGATCGTCGAGGAGACAATCGAACGCCACCATAACGAAGAGCGCCTTCCCACTCACCCATGCCTGAAACCCGGCAATACTCGACACCACCTTCCTCTTGAATTTCATGCTCGAGCTCGTGACCTTCCCCTTCGATTTGCCATCGATCCTCGCCGCTATACATGATCTTAACCATTGGATAGCTGGAGCTTGGTGAACTTGACAATTTTCTAGTTGGAGGTTTTTAGCGAAAGTGAAAGGATGGAGAGATCGAAGGGGAGGAAGCTGGAAGGGTTTCAGCCATTGAAAATAATGATGGCGGCTTCGTGAAATACAACTAGGTTTTACTGTGAAACCCATATATACTCCGAATGAAACATGCCATATGACATTTATAATGTTTTATCCCTATTCCGAACACAATGGAATAGGTTTCGTAGCCTAATTCGATCGTATGTGGAAAATAGCTTTTCGAATCGAATTAAAATATTAAATTTTCGATATTAATTTCAACACGTTTCTATTCCGTACGACCAAATGGTAACTCCAAACACTCCAAAATTTGAAATTCGATAATAATAAACTATTACAGATCCAATGGAACTAGTTTGGTCGAATTCGAGACTGTGCCTCGGAAGGCTATTTTAACTCGTCGATTAAATCGACCGATTTTCAAAATCATCGAAATCGTTTTAAATTTTCACTAACTCCATTATAAACTTCATGGAATTTATATTCACATTAGAAATCATTCTGATTTATATTAAATCAAATTCCATTATTTATACTATTATTGTATATTAATTCTACTATAAAATTAATATATAAATTTTCAATTTTAATTTTATCGACCTTTAAAAATCCCATTCAAAGTCCATATTATAATTCTAATCCAAGTAGAATTTTCAATAAATTTTAGGAATCATTTCCATGTCCATTTATCTCCAGATTCACCAAGTATCCCAATTTTCAATATTAATTTACTATTCATCAATCCAATTGATCCCTATATTTAAATTTTAAACCATTTCAAAAATTCTTCCATCTTCAAATTAATTAATAGTTTAAATTCAACATTTAAAAATAAATTAAACGACCAAAATCCTGGGTCGTTACAACCATGCTATTTACCTCGACATCTTCAAATATGAGAAAAATTAACATTAACTTCTGCTAATACAGTCGAAGCAATTGGCCTTGAGGAGCGATTTTTAATAAGAAATTCATTATTTTACTCGGCAATCAATGGACATTCTATGAGTTCATAATACTTTATAAAATGACGCTCTTGATATTGTTGCTACGAGAGTAAGTTCGAGGCATAAACATTATAAAGATCTTTTCAAGCATTTGTGCATCATCTATCTTTTCTTCATACAATTTTAGTTTAGAAGTGGCTCTACACACGGCGTTATTATACTCTCTTACATTTTTCTAAATTAAAGGATTTATGATCCGAAGATCGTACAACCATAATATATATATAGTAATAATAATAGAGGTACAAGGGTCACGGGCAGCAAACCTACAACAGAAAATAAACCTGCTAACATGCCTAACCAGTAGCAGGATAATGACAAATAAGTACAAATGAAATAGCCAGGCTAAACACAAGTAACATAACACTATACATCATAAGAAGTAATAGAAATGTAGGAAATAACTAGGGAGAGATCCATCTAGATCCTAGCACACCTGTGAAACCAACCAATCAGCTCGGGGAAATATCCAAGAGTGCGAGGGGAGAATATGGATTTTCAATCTTTATCTGGAGCTGCCAAATGCTTCTCATTATTAGCACCAAATTTACCATCATTGTAGAGGACTAGCTCATCATCCATAAGCCTACAGTAGAGTTCGCGCTCATCTTTATCATCGTCTGAGATCCATTTTAAGAATATCTGTCATTTCGAATGGAAGCACAAATCACTTTCCCTAGAAGACCAGGTTCTAACTTTTTCGCAATAGACCAGTTGCGTGCCTTCGGCCAGCTTATCAGTTATTTTCTTAGCAATGCTCTCAGCACTAGATGGATCGGATTGAAGAGCATGTACAAATTTCAATTTCAAGCTAGTGATAGGAGAAAGAGGTGGCGACACCTAGGAAGTATCGATGGAGGTTCGACTTGGTAAGAAAGGAGGCGACACCTGGAAGGGGACAGCTGGAGAGGTTTGGAGTGGATCATGGAAAGGAGGGATGATTGGAGAGAAAGCCATAGGATCGGAGGAAGGTGGATCAAAAGGGTCTGAGGGTGGGGAAGCGAGGATGGGCGGAACAACAGGTTAGAATGAGAGATACGGGGAGCTTTTATCCGTCGTTGCCTAGATGGTGGTTTAGGGAGTGGATTCTTAGGGGAATCTTATCTGGATCTGCAACCAGAATAAGCACAGGAAAAAGTAATATGGTCGAAAGAGTGACAGAGGTCGCAAGTAAGCGATTTCCACTTATATGATATGTCAACGTCGGCAACCTTATGTATGGCTAAGGAGATAGGAATGTGAGTGGGAAACTGCCTAGAGGGAGAAATCTCGATAAGGGCCTTGGCAAAACGAAGAAGCTACCTACGTTCAGTGGAAATATCAAAATAAATCAGCTGACCAATATGGTCAATCCAATTGACACCTTCAAGTTATTGAAAAATTAAAGGGATGTTTGAGATATGCATGCAAACTGGAATAGATAAAACTTACTCATAGATAAGATAGACAGATGGGTTCCATTGGATGATGATAAACACTTTACCTTCTAACAATAGAGTCTGATTCTAGAATGTAGGCTCTCATATGGGGGCACTCTTATCTCAAGTTCAACCACTATTGCCTAGTGTTCGGAAGTATGATCGTCTTTTGGTGGTTATAACATTCCTTCAGGGAGTTCCGTAAGTGAAGATGATCTTTTTCAGTTAAATATTCCGTTTTAAATCATTGTGAATATGACGGTTCAAAATTATTAAAGCCTGTGATTTGTCCTGCTAGTAGGAGTGTTAATTTTGTACGAGCGTCTGTTGTCCGACTCGGTTCGAAGTCAAAAAACGTTTGTTCTTGTTGGTACGTTTCTCTTTTAGGATACGAATTAGGACAAGGAAATTTGTATGACATTTCATCCACACGAATTTTCGATGAATTTTCTATTATTCGTACATCGTCTATCCGTTGTCCAGCTCGTATGAAAAGTGTTCGAGCTAAAGTCTTGTTCGGTCATGTCCGTCCGAAACTCTTATAGGACATGACACAAACACATCTATGTCTGATCCGGTCTGGCCAATTAACATCACTACCTATTGGGACATATTATTACCATTTTCAATAACATTTTCTAAGCATTGAAATTGCAAGTGGATTTCAGCATCTAATATCTGTAACAATTAATTGTCTTCAAATATGTTCAAAAGCTTTGAATTTAAGCTTTGTTGTATTTGTCATGTTATGAACTCAGTTTACTATAAAAAACAATTTCTATATAACTAGCATGGTAAGTAAGCATAAACATTAAATTAATTTAGAGAAAATCTAATGATACATATACATCAAACTACGACTTATATTTGGGTTGCCATGGCAAGCAACTTTAGGGGTTGCCAAGTTAGCCGGTTTTTTAAAAGCCGCCTAAGATGAAAATTTAATATTCTTACCACGTGGATTGCATTCGTGTAGACATGAATTCTAATCCGTGTGACTCACTTTAACTGGCTTTATAAAGACCGATTAAAGTTGGAGTTTTTGTTATGAATGGGGTGTGTTTTTTTATTGGTTAGAGGTGGGGGTCGAGGTAGGGCTGTCAATGGGTACCCGAAAAATCCAGTATCCATCCAAGTCCGAATCCGTATTCGAAAATGTGAAAAATATCTTTTATCTGAAAATATGAAAAATATCCATTATCCGAAAAGAGGATACGGATATCTGATATCCGAAAAGCTTTCCGGATACGGATATGGTTATTGTGGTATCCGTATCCGAAAAATGTCCGTCCGGTAGCTGATGCATATGTGTGTGTGTGAGTGTGGGTGGGTGGGGGGTGTGTGTGTGGGTGGGGGGGTGTGTGTGTGTATTTGATTAAAATTATATTTAGTTAATATATGATTTTTCAACCATTTTCTAACCATCGGATGTTACTATGATATGGTTTTTTACTCACTTTTAGTGAAAACAAACAGTTTTAGTGTTTAATTTTCGAATATTTTTGGATACACATACGGATATTGGTATAAAATAATGTTTTGTCATCACATTTTTTTATTTCTTAGTTTTTTTTATGAACATTAGTACAAAACCTGTTTTATGTTGATCCAAACATTTTCATTTATACTTTGAAATTTATTGATTATGGACGGAGCGGATAAATATCTGATATCCGTCCGTATCCGAAAATTAAACGGATACGGGTATCCGACATCCGAAAATGATTTCAGATACAGATATGAATATGACACCATCTGTATCCGAATGTATCTGTTGACAGCCCTAGATCGAGGTTTGAATGAATAAAATTGATGTTTGGTGACCCATAGATTGGGAATACTCTTATAAAAATATGGTCTTTAATTGTTATAAAATAATTAGGAGTAATAGTTATGAATAAAAAGTAAAACTCATTTGAGCATATATAGATGATGAATAAATAGGCGTACTAAATATCTAGCTATAGAATAGAGGACGCCAGTCGCCAAATTATATTTTTTAACTTTATTATCTATGATATCTGGATGGAACCGCAAAGTGCAAGAAATGAGTAAAACTAGGCTCACCCAAGAAATAGATTAATTTAAATATTAAACCTAATGTAGACAAATTGTTACAATTATAAAATGATCAAATGAATGGGATATATTTCTCACATTCATTAAAAAACAATAGAAAGGATAAACGAGATATATCATATCTTGTTGAAGAATGTGAAAAAAATAAAGTATCCCCTTTACGCAATATAATAAAGTAAAGAGTGAAATGATAGTTTCATGTCCAATTTCGCTTAACACAATATAATGATGGTACATCAATTGGCTTTTCATGAAAAATGAAAATTACTGTTAACGCCCACGAAACATTTAACATATTCGCTTTTATCATTTACATATATTACAGCATAAACTTGTTTCTTTAGCCATTGGGATCAAGATTCCCAAGAATGAGGGCTTTCGTCCTCTTTCTTTATCTGTTTTATAGAAAACTTATATATTTATGTAATAACGGTATTATCACAATCACCTTTGGCTTGACCACTGATATGCATAGCCTGACCAAAGCAATATTTAAGGCGCAATGTTGAGGAAATGTTGTAGAGGAACGAGAAAAAGTTTCTTCCTTCGTATTTATTTTAACTTCAAAATCGTCCAAGGCTAATGGCCACAAGCAAACATCTGCTCAATCAGAATAATTTCAGAAACTAAGTACTAATCCACAGCTTCATATTCTTAAACGATCCTCTATTAGCCGCAGGGACCATAGCATTCATAGTTGTTCATAACACAGAAGAATGAAGCATAACAATTTCAGTTTTTCATCCTAACATTGACTGAATTGCACAATCAAATTATATCATATGGGTATTCATACAAATCCTTACAAAAATACAAAAAAAACATTTACAAGTGGTATAGCTCAAGCAAGGGAGATGGTAGAGAAATCGAGCTGAGAAGCAATCTCGTTCAGTTGTTTCTTTACACTCATATCAATTAGTTTCGAACCAGAACTTCCATATCTAATTGTAAACCCTGCAACCAGTGAAGGATCGATGACAGTCTTGATTCTAACATTCTTGGCTCCTGTGAGTCGTTGCACGTGTTTAGCTATTTGTGCCAACTGCTCTGATTCCAGCTTCACTACTGAAGAGACGACTGCCACCTGAGAAGGAAATAACCTTGCTCTAAGCTTACATTGAATTGTTTCATATACCTTATTTCAGTCAATACAATATTACCTACTCATGTAACAAACACATTCAAGGCATGTTACATAGTTTCAGGGAACAAAACTATGGCTAATGACCAAATGCTTCAGCACTTACTAGACAATAATTTAGTTCCGTGACATAAAATGCACAGGTAAAGTATAATTAGTTAATTATCTTCCAATAAGATATTTACATTGTGTTTTGCTTGATTGCACATACTCCGAAAGTGATTAGCACCATGTCAAAATTTAATGTCCCTAGAAATGTAAAACACTCTCTATGCCAACAAAGTAAACAGCATACAGCAGCTACTTGATCAAATTTTCGAATTCAAGTCACATTGTGTTGATAGGCAGATGAGAAGTGCGTTTCGCGTCTATATGAATCAATTTACAAAAGCCAGTAGCATTATGTTTCGCTGCCATACCTATTTTGTTTTCTATGGCATGTCTCCATTATCCCTTTCCAAGCAAAATTGTATATTTCATGGATATTAGCATATTTAGTATATATATCAAATGCATAGTGCATTGTTAAGTATAATACTGAAATGGTTAT
Source organism: Allium cepa (assembly GCA_030765085.1). Taxonomy (NCBI): domain Eukaryota; kingdom Viridiplantae; phylum Streptophyta; class Magnoliopsida; order Asparagales; family Amaryllidaceae; genus Allium; species Allium cepa. The sequence continues at coordinate 1,054,641,796 of CM060941.1, forward strand.
TTGAACAAATTCGAAAGAAATTTGGTAACCTTCCTATTTTGCTAACATGTAGTCGCATTATGGAGACGTTCAAATCTACTCTTGTTTGTTGTATGTATACAAAAAATAGAACTAAAAAAAAAAAAAAAGAACCAGGCAATTCAGTTCAAAGATAATAATACCTCAGTGCCAGTACGCTGATTGTAAATGACCTCGAACTCCTTAACGATATCTTGGATAATGTCAATCCTGCCCATATCAACCAAAATACTCAAGAAATTCACCATATGTGGTGTCATCTCCTCCGCCTTGCCAATCTCCTGGATCATCTCCATTTTCTTCTCCCTGGGAATGGTAGGATTGAGATAGAAACTTTGCACGGCTGGGGTGGCGAAAAACCTCTCGATCTTCTCGACATCAGCAATCGTCGCGTCCAAGGTCCCGTTATCCTTTGCGACGTCAGCAAGGGCGGTGGCATAGCTGGAGGCGGCGGTGTCCGCCATTCTGGCACCGGCGGCGCCTCCTCCTGACGTGCGACGGTGAAGAGTTAGGGTTTTTTGGGGGACGCGATTGCGGAGAGGGAGGAATGAGGTGGTGGGGAGTTTGGCGGAAGAGGAGATGGTGGAGATGCGGAGAGTGGCAGCGGAAGATGCAGAGGAGGTGGCCATTGTTTCTCTCTCTACAGATTTGTTAATTGGTTTTTTGATTTTGGGTGTTGTTTGTAGCGAGGTAGTAATTTGGGGAAGAAGAGGAGGACGAATGAATAAAAGGATTGGGTTTTGGATATGAGAGTAACGTTAGCCATTGGAAGTGGATTGTGCTACTTTGATTAACCGTCAAACTATAGTTTTGTTGCTAATTTATTTTATACATATAGAAACATTAATTCAAGCAGAGCATCAACCAAGATGTATCGTAGACTCGAAGACATGCAGAACGTTTAACCACTTGAGTTAGAGGTCCTTAACAAAAATTGCAGGTTCTAATTAGAATTTGTTTGTTTATACTAGGAGAGATATTTTATTCAAGCAAAGCACTCATTATGATATCTCAAAGACTCGAATCATGACCTTTAGAGCATCCGTCTAGAGATCCATAGCTCTAACCACTTTAGCTATAGGTCTTTGATATATTTGTTATTATTTGTAGTTTAATTAATTTTATTCCAGGGAAAAAATAGAAAAATTGTATTTAATGCTCAAGAGCTCATCATTTATTGCCTAATCGGTGACATTTTTATTTGTTAATTCTTTTTAGAAAGCGATAAATAAATAAATGATTGAGTGAAAGTGTTGCAATATCGGAATTATGTTAATGGTTTTGTTTATTAGCAAATAGATCTTTCAATGGTACGAGTTTTGATTTGAACCTGGTTCGGAATCGCCCTATTATTACGGGTACGGATATAGCTTCACCTACCCAAGCCCAAACCTGATCCAAACCTGGCCTATTAATACCGGTACGAATATAGCTTCATCTACCCAAGTCCGAACCTAGAACCAACCCTATTCTTATTAGGGCAGATATGGTTTCATCGCTAACCGACCCAGTTTAGGACCAGCCCAATTAATATTTGTTCATTGTACAAAAAATATGAGTACATATATCATTATGCTGCACCATTTGTTTGTCTAAATGAAGAAATTTTTGCATACTTTTGTTTGAGAACTTAATTTCATCACTGCACAATTTGTTTTTAACCTTTGTTTACGTAGAATTTTAAAAAAGTTACAAGCTAAAATAATGATTATGGTTTTAGTATTTTTGATCGATTATATGATTTTTATCCGATGGGTTTGAAATGCCCAACAGACCGGACTTAGGTAATTGGTTGAAATACTCAATGGGTACGGGCCAGACATGGGTTTTGATTTTAGTAAATGGACTCGGATCCGGATAACCCGGACCATACTCGATCCATTGAAAGCCTACTAGCAATGGTTACTTGCTAATGTTAGACTTATAAATGAAAAATGAGAAGTAAATAAGCAATTAAAGTAAACACACAATGTATAGTAATTCGGCCAAGCTTGCCTGAATCCACTGCCAATATTCCTTAATATGTTGATCTCTTGCCATTAGAAAAAATTATAAGAAAATAATAAGAAATTGTGAGCACTTAAGATGACAATGGGGCTAACTAGAGAACTCTAGTATTTTTATATGTTGAAAATATATTTCTAAACCCTTACGAAGTTGCATGGCAAGGGGTATTTATAATAGCTAAAGGTGGCCTTTGAATAACTGAGATTTTGCAACTGAAAGGCGGGAATCACTCTGGGCCATCAATCAGATTACTTTGGCCGATGGGGGACAGATGGAAAGGCAATGTGATTGTGTGGCTAGGATGCATGCTATTTGTCATTCCATACCAGTATCATATTTTGCATAAAGCAAGGCAGCATGACATAGGCATGGGTGTGTTTTTGTTAGACATGCCACTATGGACAGGTAGTTGGTATGCACTGTTGCACTTTTGTCAAATGAATAGTGTCGTGTTGTACTTTTCTAGAAAATAAGGTAGAAGAGAAACTTCTTTTACACAGTAACGGTCGGACTTTTGTAGCTAAAACATGCTAAGTAAAGACAAGGATAAATAGGATAAGACGAGTTCTGCATGTTATGATGAGACGACTAAGCAGGGCCGGTCGTAGGTGGGCTAAGAAGAAGCCGGATCAACAGCTTGTCGCTTTTGAGTCGGGTCTAGTCGAATGAGTTCGGTGTAGTTGCTGAATTAGGTCGACCAGCTTAAGAGAGTGGGCGGCGGTATCTATGACGTGTTTATTTACTATTACGAGGAAAATTGATTTGAGCCAGGGTAGGTTTAGAAATGCTGACTAGCAAATCTTCTATTTGAAAGAAAATCGAGCAATATTTTATCGTCAAATTCGCCTCTGTGAGTAGAGAAGGGCTTGTTAAGTCATGAAGATCATGTTGATTGGGACGTCAGCTTTGCATTAAATGTGCGTGTCACATGTCAAAACATGATTAGTCGAGACGGTTCTTTCTCAATTCGAGACTGCGACGATTTAGAGTGTGGGGACCATTGATGTGACAGCATCATAATTAAATCTGAATGGTTGGGATTTCCATATTTTTGAATCGACGGTTATAATCGAAGGGATGAATTTAAAATTACCCATCTTTTTCCCCTTCCCATTTTACCGAAACTCAAAATATGCTACCAATAAAAAACTCTTTGTCCCTTTTAAGGTTCTAACGCTTGCTTCTTTATAAAAAAAATCCCCTTCTTTCCTTTGCTGCTTCTTCATCTTCATTTGTTTTCTTTAGTAAAAATGAGTTTTTGACCTTTTTGTTTTTGGGTTTGTTGTATGGGTTTCGCTACTTTGAAATTCTATAGACGTTGTTGTTTTCATGTTGTTTCCCTATTATTTCTAGGTCTGCGCCTTTATTTTCTAGTCATCTCTTACACCTCGATTGACCATTGTCGCCGTGTCAACGACGGTCGATTAACTTTGGCTAACATTTTAATGACCTTTAAATTTAAAACATATTAGTGCCTTGGGCCATGGCTTTAGGCCCAAACTAATTACTCTATGCCTTAAGCCAAAAAAGAATAGTGTGGACATGGGTCATACAATCTGTAACCTAGCTTATGAGAGTAATAAAGTTCCGAGCCGGCCTTCATGGGGTGCCCTGCTCGACAATGCCATAAAGGAGGCTATCCAGTCCCGCCTCCCCCAGTGTTGCCCTTGGGTTTGTCTTACCTTAGCAATGGGGCCACATTAGTATAACTAGGCCACTTGTGTTTCAGATGGCTACTTTTGGATCAACTTCTGCCGGCCACTCTAGTCTAAAATTTTCAGAGATAATTGAAAGGGAGTGAACCTAGATGAGTGCCTAGCCGGGCAGGGGTGCAACATAGGGATGCTCGAATATCGTACAGCCACTGATCGACCAGATCATCCACCACCGGGCTTCTTTACTTGATTCTTGGGCTATTTCAAGGTCGGGGCTGCTTTTACTCTTCATCCCTTTCTTATCTCCTTTCTCAACAATTGCAAGCATGGTCCTAGATAGCTTACCTCCAATATGTACCAGTTCTTATATGGTGCTTACGTCGCTTGCGTGGACCTCTAGGTTTTTGAGTCGACCGCTCATCTAATCAGCATGATCTTTTAGTTGTAAAGAGAAGCTGGTTACCCAATCGACTCGTAATACCATCTGTAGGAAAACACCAAGGGCAATACCTTGAATTTTTTTATATTAAACTTATAAAATAATACTAATAATAATAATAATAATAATAATAATAATAATAATAATAAATAGTAATAAATAAATTTGAAATTAAATTGGAGGGCATTTTGGTAAATTTCAATAGAAGGAAAAAGTGATAATTTTATAGATAGTTGAGTTTGCTGATGGAAGTTGCATCATTGCATAGATTTCATTTTTCTAGTCAATATAGAGTAATCATTTGTTTAAATCGGACAATATATGGGTGAGATATTAGAGATTTAAAGGAGTCGGTTGAAACGGTGCGTGGGCGGTGGGCCGATTTGGGTTGATTTGGGCAAGGTTCAAAATTTAAATTTAAAAAACTAGATATCGTTTCAATTTTCCCTCCTAAAGCCATTTCAAAAGTATGTACGTTTTCATCTTTTTTATTTCTTTCTCATTTTATAAAACTATCATCTCCATCTTCCTCTTCAGTCGACTTAACACAAAATCTACATTTTCCAGTGAAATTCAACGAGACTAAGTGCATTAGAATCGTAGCAAGATCCCCTATTAGTTGGAGTAAGAATTGAAGGCTAATTCAAAGGATTTAATTTCTATAAATTCCAAACTACAGGCGAATTGGGTTCTTTTCGCCTGAATTGGGGAGTGTGGAATGCTTTAAGACGAATGTAGGGTTAGACTATAATATAAATTAGCTTAAGTGGTAGAAATCTAAAACCTTGAGATGAAAGGTACATGTATCGATTTTAAGAAATTTAAGAAACCCTACTTACCACTAAATTAAATCAAAATCAAATAGACACCTAATTTAAATGTTTATGAATATAGTAAGACACTAAAAATGTGTTAAATGGCATATATATATATATATATATATATATATATATATATATATATTGATATAGGATCAATAGAAATGAAGAACAAAGAAAAAATTCGAATCTAGAACAAAGAGAACAAAATACAAACAAAAATTTCCTTATCTATCTAGTGCACTGATGCACCGGTGACGCACATCGGTCCATCAGTGGACAAGCCGGATTTGGCATTTTGGGAAATTTGAATGCCCAAATTGACTCATTTCGATCTTTTGTATGGTGTTTCCTAGGAAACCCATGTGATAATTTGACTTGAATGGGCTACTGCCAGTATGCATAGTTTGAGGATAGTATTGGGATATGGATATTATGTTTATGGCTTTGGACTGATGGTTGAATGCTCGGGTAATGTATGGGTGCGTAACTTAGAACAGGTGATGTATGAATGTGATGTACGCAATTTCGAATAAACGGATGACCATGTGAAACCTTAATGATAAGGATGAGATATGAATGTAATGTGTAGGACTTTAGGTTGAGTTGTTTGGCGATTGGTAATACATAGCTTTGGACGAAGAATGAATACCTTAATCTTGTAGCGCACGTGACGGGTCATTAATTTATGGTATTGATGAGCATTCTCCTGTAGAGCAATGAGGCTGATATTGGAGATTTTCATGCGGACAAAAGTCGACCTGTAGCGCATATGGTTGGACAAAAGATGAGTCTGACACATATAATACTTTGCCGCAGGTGGCGAGACCGGATTACATAGATGTGAAATCCTTTACCACAAATGGCAAGATTGAATTTCATTAGAGATCCTTTACCATAGGTGTTTCGAAACCAGATCAAATTTGGATAGTAAAATATTGTTCTATAGCGCACATAGTGGGACCAAATCTATTATACTTTAAGCTTAAATCATGTATATCACTGTCACAATAGTATACCTATATTAGACTGGTTTCACTCGTCTAAACGTATGTCTGACTCACTCCTATATTCTTCTACTATATTATTCAGGTTGATAATGTAGGATCGATTTCACCCTAGAGGGGGGGTGAATAGGGTGATAGTGTAAATTATAAAAATTAATCGCGGAAGCTTATCAATTAATTTAAATTCAGATCACAGAATAGCAGCACAGATATAGCAGAATATAAATAACAGAACAGAACAACACAGAATTTACCCAGCTTCGGCAAAACCCTGCCTACGTGCTGCCCCCAAGGTTTCTACTAGAAATTAGATAGTCCCTCGCTTACACACGTAAACTCGCTATACCCGCTATTGACTAATCTAACTCTACGCTCAAAACCCTGACCACAACTCAACCACCGAGTTGCGAATTCCCAAACTACACACCGTAGTTTGTCCCCTAGTCACACGACTAGAAAATTAAAAACGGTTTAAAAGAAAATACAAATTAAAAACAATTTTAAATTGAAATAACCCTAATTTAAAATAAAACCCTTATTATAATTTTTAAAACCCCCCTTTAACATAAACAAGGCCGGCCCCCTTTATTCACTTCTTCAACCCGTTCCTTTTATTTTTTCCTTCGTGAAAAAATGGCCGCTCCTCAGATTTTAGGGCTTCGTCCCTTTGGTGCCGTGCTCTTTAAATTAGGGTTTCAAATTGAAGTCGCTGCCTTTGTTGGTTGATTGTAATCACTGTTTCTCTGATTTGCTTCAATTGTTTGCGGCTTCTCCTCCTTGATCGAGTTCGATTGCTTCGGTATGTAATTTGTGCTTTTTGCTTTTTCTAATCTTTCGTACTTGAACTCGATGCTCGATTGCCTGTGATGATTAGGGTTCTTATAGGATTTGATTTCCTAGAATTGCGTTCGTATATTTTTGATTGAATTCGTCAAATTCATTTCTCTGACCGCTTGATTATGTTTTGATGCTTGGGATTGATCTGACTTTGTCAATTTCGTATTTTTGATGCTTGGTTGACACGGCTTCGATTTTGACTTGTTCAACATTGAAATTTTGATCACGGCTTTGGCTTGATGCTGAATAATGTTTGACTTCGACTTGATTTTGGGTATGCGAATCCACTACTCTGTATTAGCTTCGGCCATCACCATTGCTTTTATATTGTCTCTGCTGCATACCACTGCATTTTTATACAAACTTGATTTATGACTTGGTAATCACTGCACTGTTGAAATTTGTGGCAACCACGACAATTTGATTTCTGGCATGTTTTGATTACGTGAATTTTTGGATATTGATGCTTTGACTTTGGTCACTTGTAAAATTGCAGTATTGATTAATTTTGTGGTCACCAGCGATGTTGTTACTGCATTCATGGTCAGTGGTGCACGATTGTGAGTAGTTTGTAGTTGATGTTTTCCATGAACATGCTTCACTGCATTATTATTGATTTGTTCAAATGAAGTCGGTGAACATTTATGGCTGCACTTCAGTCATCCCTTCTGTTTTCTTTGGCTTCATTGACCTCGGCTAGATCACTTGTTGGCATTTATGTGTATTGATTTACTGTTGAGTTGCATCTGCTTGTAGTTGTTGAGCTTTGATGCATATTGCAACTTGGACATTGTTTCATCTGACTTCGGTCTTGATACTTGGCTTTCATGGCATTGAATCTGAACTGTTCGTTTTATATTTTGCTTATACTGCCGCATATCACTGCATAGACTTGTTTATTGCTTCTGGTTACTGAGTTGTTTGTTGTGGATATTGTGGGATGCCGTCTCCATTTGGTTGTTGCTGTGTTTCCATATCTCTGGTGCACTATGCCGTAGCCTTGGTCTTTGTTGGTTTTGTTGTGCACTTGTACTTCTGGTTGGTCTGCATCTTATGGTTGCCACTGTGTTACATTGAGATCGACATTTTCATTATTATGGTGACTGACCATCTTATTTCTGTTGAGTTCCTGTAGTTGCATTCACTTCATTGTCACTGTTGCTTTGAGTAATTTTTAACTGCATCACCATATAACAGTTGCTCGTCCTGTCTTGATTGATGCTGTACATATTGTTGTCATGCTGGTGATATTGGTGCATTGTCTTGTTACATTCCTGTCCACTGAGTTTGAGCATTGCAGTTTCACTTGTATACTTAAGTCAGTGTTGTCTTTGATGTTGTACTTTGGTCTATTGGGCTGCATACATGTTGTAGCTATACTGTCTTGAGCTCGACATTGTTGTTTACTTGTTTTGATGCATTCACATGCTGCCATACTTGTTCATGCTGCTGGACTTGATGCAGTTTGATTGTTTTGTAGTTGTTGATGTTCTTTGTAGTTTGTATCTGCATTTTGCATTGGCCATGCTTTGGTTATTGAAGTATGTTGTCACTTGTTGACTACATGTTCATCATTTCATATTGAACTGTTTCTTGTCATGTTCACTTGTGTTGAATCCAGTTTCAAAACTCGGATTTGACCTTGTGCTCGTGTCGTATTTTTGAATTTATTGCACCTGAGTTGAGCCTGTCCGTATATTTGGGTTTGACCTTGTGCTCACATGTCCCTGTAGCATTATCAAGTGTATATATCGGCGTGCACGACCTTGTGGCATATACAGTAATACACTGTGTATGTCACAAGTTGTTCGTGTATGATGAATTCAAATTTAAATTATGACGAACAACCCAAATAACTGAGGCAAATCATATATTCAAAAATTATCTTCTATTTTTGAATTGCAAAAAATATTTCTTTTTCAATTTTACTGCGTTAGTTTATATTTTTGCAGATTGCTCAGATGCTGGATTCAAACTGGAATGAAGTTGAAGATAAATACGAGTGTGAGTGATATGTAGTGAGGTTATTAATGTAAACTGAATTGTGATGTAATTGTGATGTAATCAAAAATGTATATGTATAGTGAGAGCTTGAATTTGTACTATCAAAATTGTAATAAATATTTGTTTGAATAAAATATTCGTTTGAATTCAAATTTCGTGTTATTTATTTTATTCTGCAAATATTTATTTAATCTGTGAAAAATAAAATAGTATATTATCAAATACATTTAAACGAATGTATATATGTTTATTATCATCAAACAAAAATCATATAAGCGCATATTCAACAATCTCCCCCTTTTGATGATAACAAACATATATTTAAGATTTTGAATATGTTAAATGTATTTGATCATTGATATATCCTAATTGCTCCCCCTATTTAAATGCTTCCTCTCTATACGATGCTCTCCCTACATATATGCATACAAATAAAAATATGCAAATGATCCTAGATGCAAATAGAAAATTATTTGACCTTTGCTTGATTTTATTTGACAAAATCTTAACTTTTCTCTCCCCCTTTTGTTATCAGCAAAAGAATAATAGTGTTAGAGAAAATAGAGATAAAGTAAATGATATCAATCCAACATTAAAACTCAATTGAATATAAATATTAAATTTCAATAAAAAATCAAACAAAAATCATAAATATTTTGTTAGGCGCATATTCCACTTTTAGAATGATGGAAATGATGTCATCATATAAAACCATACAGTTGTGTCTATTTGTGGTATATTTATATCAGGAATTTGAATATCTACTAATCATGCATAACCGTTAGGACTTTTAAATGAGATTAGTAGTATTCCAATTTTATTTTAAAAAAAAATGAATTCAAGTATCTTCTAACCACGCATAACCGTGAGGACTTTTAAATGGGATTAGAATCAACTTGTTTATTTTAAGAAAAAAAATCAACTTTTGATATGCGTTCCATACATGCATAACCATAAGGACTTTTAAATGAGCATGGAAGCACATAACAAATTCCAAGTAATTCACCCATGCATAACCGTGAGGACTTTTAAATGAGAGTGAATACTTTGGTATTTATTTATTTTATTTTATTTTTATTTATTTTTTTAAAAAAAAATGTGAAAATGAAAAACGAACGATTCCTGTTTAAAGTACCACATATCGACAAACTATATAGAATTTTGATGAGTGATGGTTGATAGAAATATGATAGGTATAGAGATGGTCATGGAATTTTTACCAACAAAAAGTTTTATAACTCTTGTTTACATTTCTAAAGAAATTTTCTAATTATACTTTCTCGAGTTATAATATATAATCAATATCAACACTCATCACTTTTTCAATCACTATTTTTCTTTTCGATAATCATTTGGGAGTCAGATTAGTCATAATAGTCATTTAAAATCAAATTCAAAAATAATTATGAAATTAATTTTTCAAAAATGAATAATCTGAAAATATGGTCAAAAATGATTTTCTCCAGGGGGTTTTTAAAAGAAAATTTTCTGCTATTTGAAAATTATTTGAAATGAAAAATATGCAGATATTTTCTTTGAAAAACGATGCAGTTACTAAATGTCTCAAAAAAATCATGTTTCACTAGTAATTTTTCTATCAACTAGATTACCAGTGTAATCTGCATCTGAATTTCTCTTTCACTCAAAAATTATCATCAATTGAATTTTATAGACCAAAACATGAAGTGTGCATCAAAAATTTCAAACTCAATTTTTTCAGCAATTTAAATGACATTCTTTTGACTTTGAAATGAAGCCGTGTAAATAATCGAAAACTGTGAATATAGAGTCAGTCATATTATAACCAATTGTAATATCCAACAAAACACTATTTTTAATCAAAAATGATATATATGAAGTAATTCAAAGAATTTAGAGATTTTTATAGTGTTTTTGGCATAAGAATATAATTGGCTTAACTATTTTGAATAAATCAGAATCAAAAATCATCATCTTTTCATCAATCTCAATATTGGCTGAATTAATTCAAAATACGGTGCAGATTATCACATTTAATATATCGTTTAAAACATACCATACCTGTTTTACCTTTACGATATTTTTCGTTGTTGTCCGTTGTGATTCTGTCACCTTTATACTAGGCTAAGGAACTTAGCTTTGTCGCCCGTTGTGTTTCTGGAACAGCCAAAATCCAGAGAACACTATTGTTGTTCCTTAGCCTGCCACCACACCTACACGGAAAAGGATTTATGTGATCTATTTGTTTTTATAGGTCCATGGTTGTTAGTGGCAGAAAATTTTGAAAAATAATTTTTTGTAGACCCAAAACTATTTATAATTGTTCCCTTCGGCACCCAAATTTGTTTAACTTTGAGAGATTTTATATTTGTGCCTTTTGGAACCCAAATTGGTATAGTTTTCACATGTTTGGGTCTATACCGACAATTATTGTGATTGTGTCCATATTTTCTACAAATCGTGCACATTGAATTTTCTTGATTAATCTTGTTTTCAACAATTTTCGAACTATTATATCCAAGTCCTTGTTTAACCGTATTAACAGTTTGCTTTCCTAATAGCATACTCAACGATTTTTCACTTTTTGAAAATTTATCTAAAGTCGTTGACAATTGTTGGACTTGTGATTTGAGAGATTCATTTTCGTTTAACAACTGTGTGCACTTTTTAATAGAATTCTCTCTCCTAGTATTTTCATTCTCCTTTAAAATCAGAATTTCATTTTCAAGCGATTTTATTTTAATTTCTGATTTTTTAATTTCTTCATCAAATGTTGGACACTTATCACACTTAGGGATCCTACTTTGATAGGTTTTAACTAATTGATCAAGTTGTTTATTACATTCTATCAAAGTATCTTTTTGAGATTCAAATTTGGCGTATTTTTCCCTAAGTCGTTCAAAACAACCGTTTACTTCATGAAAATATATAAGCAACTCAGAATGGGTAAGTTTTGATACCTCACTTGGCTCGTCATCGTCACTGTCAGTTGTATCACCTCGAAGACACAATTCTGCCTTTTCGCTTTCACTGCCAGTGCTTTGATCATTCTCGTCTATTTCATCCCAAGTGGCTGCAAAACTTTTCTTTTTCTGTTTCTTTTCATGGCTGGATTTAATTTGTGTACAATCGGGCTTGATATGGCCGGGTTTGTTGCAATTATAACAAATAAACTTTTGTTCTTCTGAGTAGTCTAGTGCTTTGGCTATTCTGCTTTTTGCTTTTTGATTTCGAGCTGAATTTCCATGTTTTTGATTCCATTTTTTGAATTTCCTTATTAACAGCTCCAATTCTGCTGCTCCATCATCTTCATCGTTATCATCATCACTTTCGGTTGTTCCTTTGAGAGCTATTGATTTCTTTTGAGTGTCACCTCCTTCACGCTCTTCTTTGAATTTCATTTCAAGCTCATAAGTGGTGAGATTTCCGATGAGTTCCTCAACTTTAAGTTGTTTTAAATCTTTCGATTCTTGTATGGCAGTTACTTTTGCTTCAAAGCTTCGTGGAAGGACTCTGAGGATTTTCCGGACTATTTCTAATTCGGTGTATGTTTTTCCGAGAGCTTTTGATTTGTATACGATATTGGAGAGTCGTCCGTACATCTCTTTGACATTTTCTTCCTTCGCCATTTTGAAGTTCTCGTATTCGCTGCTTAGCATTGCAAGGCGAGATTCTTTGACTTGAGATGTTCCTTCGTGAGTCACTTCTAGTGTGTGCCATATTTCCTGCGCAGTTAGACAATGTGAGACACGATTAAATTCAAATTGATCTAATGAACAGATAATAGAATTCATAGCTTTGGCATTAGTATTCTGTAATTTATTTTCTAGTTCTGTCCATTGTTCCTTTGGTTTCTCTATTTCCTGATCATCTACAGTTATAGTTGGTATTCTATAACCTGTCTCAACAATATCCCAAGCGTCAATGGTTTTCAAAAAAAAATTCATCCTATTTTTCCAAAAAGCATATTCACCATTGAACATTGGTGGTCTAACTATGGGTTGACCTTCTGCAAAAGCATTATTAAAAGAAGCCATTTTAAAAATTCAAACTTTTAAACAAAAACAGATTTTTTTTTCAAAAAAAAAATAGAATTTTTAAAAACAAATGTTGACTTCTATTCCTAGCTCCGATACCACTTGTAGGATCGATTTCACCCTAGAGGGGGGGTGAATAGGGTGATAGTGTAAATTATAAAAATTAATCGCGGAAGCTTATCAATTAATTTAAATTCAGATCACAGAATAGCAGCACAGATATAGCAGAATATAAATACAGAACAGAACAACACAGAATTTACCCAGCTTCGGCAAAACCCTGCCTACGTGCTGCCCCCAAGGTTTCTACTAGAAATTAGACAGTCCCTCGCTTACACACGTAAACTCGCTATACCCGCTATTGACTAATCTAACTCTACGCTCAAAACCCTGACCACAACTCAACCACCGAGTTGCGAATTCCCAAACTACACACCGTAGTTTGTCCCCTAGTCACACGACTAGAAAATTAAAAACGGTTTAAAAGAAAATACAAATTAAAAACAATTTTAAATTGAAATAACCCTAATTTAAAATAAAACCCTTATTATAATTTTTAAAACCCCCTTTTAACATAAACAAGGCCGGCCCCCTTTATTCACTTCTTCAACCCGTTCCTTTTATTTTTTCCTTCGTGAAAAAATGGCCGCTCCTCAGATTTTAGGGCTTCGTCCCTTTGGTGCCGTGCTCTTTAAATTAGGGTTTCAAATTGAAGTCGCTGCCTTTGTTGGTTGATTGTAATCACTGTTTCTCTGATTTGCTTCAATTGTTTGCGGCTTCTCCTCCTTGATCGAGTTCGATTGCTTCGGTATGTAATTTGTGCTTTTTGCTTTTTCTAATCTTTCGTACTTGAACTCGATGCTCGATTGCCTGTGATGATTGGGGTTCTTATAGGATTTGATTTCCTAGAATTGCGTTCGTATATTTTTGATTGAATTCGTCAAATTCATTTCTCTGACCGCTTGATTATGTTTTGATGCTTGGGATTGATCTGACTTTGTCAATTTCGTATTTTTGATGCTTGGTTGACACGGCTTCGATTTTGACTTGTTCAACATTGAAATTTTGATCACGGCTTTGGCTTGATGCTGAATAATGTTTGACTTCGACTTGATTTTGGGTATGCGAATCCACTACTCTGTATTAGCTTCGGCCATCACCATTGCTTTTATATTGTCTCTGCTGCATACCACTGCATTTTTATACAAACTTGATTTATGACTTGGTAATCACTGCACTGTTGAAATTTGTGGCAACCACGACAATTTGATTTCTGGCATGTTTTGATTACGTGAATTTTTGGATATTGATGCTTTGACTTTGGTCACTTTTAAAATTGCAGTATTGATTAATTTTGTGGTCACCAGCGATGTTGTTACTGCATTCATGGTCAGTGGTGCACGATTGTGAGTAGTTTGTAGTTGATGTTTTCCATGAACATGCTTCACTGCATTATTATTGATTTGTTCAAATGAAGTCGGTGAATATTTATAGCCGCACTTCAGTCATCCCTTCTGTTTTCTTTGGCTTCATTGACCTCGGCTAGATCACTTGTTGGCATTTATGTGTATTGATTTACTGTTGAGTTGCATCTGCTTGTAGTTGTTGAGCTTTGATGCATATTGCAACTTGGACATTGTTTCATCTGACTTCGGTCTTGATACTTGGCTTTCATGGCATTGAATCTGAACTGTTCGTTTTATATTTTGCTTATACTGCCGCATATCACTGCATAGACTTGTTTATTGCTTCTGGTTACTGAGTTGTTTGTTGTGGATATTGTGGGATGCCGTCTCCATTTGGTTGTTGCTGTGTTTCCATATCTCTGGTGCACTATGTCGTAGCCTTGGTCTTTGTTGGTTTTGTTGTGCACTTGTACTTCTGGTTGGTCTGCATCTTATGGTTGCCACTGTGTTACATTGAGATCGACATTTTCATTATTATGGTGACTGACCATCTTATTTCTGTTGAGTTCCTGTAGTTGCATTCACTTCATTGTCACTGTTGCTTTGAGTAATTTTTAACTGCATCACCATATAACAGTTGCTCGCCCTGTCTTGATTGATGCTGTACATATTGCTGTCATGCTGGTGATATTGGTGCATTGTCTTGTTACATTCCTGTCCACTGAGTTTGAGCATTGCAGTTTCACTTGTATACTTAAGTCAGTGCTGTCTTTGATGTTGTACTTTGGTCTATTGGGCTGCATACATGTTGTAGCTGTACTGTCTTGAGCTCGACATTGTTGTTTACTTGTTTTGATGCATTCACATGCTGCCATACTTGTTCATGCTGCTGGACTTGATGCAGTTTGATTGTTTTGTAGTTGTTGATGTTCTTTGTAGTTTGTATCTGCATTTTGCATTGGCCATGCTTTGGTTATTGAAGTATGTTGTCACTTGTTGACTGCATGTTCATCATTTCATATTGAACTGTTTCTTGTCATGTTCACTTGTGTTGAATCCAGTTTCAAAACTCGGATTTGACCTTGTGCTCGTGTCGTATTTTTGAATTTATTGCACCTGAGTTGAACCTGTCCGTATATTTGGGTTTGACCTTGTGCTCACCTGTCCCTGTAGCATTATCAAGTGTATATATCGGCGTGCACGACCTTGTGGCATATACAGTAATACACTGTGTATGTCACAAGTTGTTCGTGTATGATGAATTCAAATTTAAATTATGACGAACAACCCAAATAACTGAGGCAAATCATATATTCAAAAATTATCTTCTATTTTTGAATTGCAAAAAATATTTCTTTTTCAATTTTACTGCGTTAGTTTATATTTTTGCAGATTGCTCAGATGCTGGATTCAAACTGGAATGAAGTTGAAGATAAATACGAGTGTGAGTGATATGTAGTGAGGTTATTAATGTAAACTGAATTGTGATGTAATTGTGATGTAATCAAAAATGTATATGTATAGTGAGAGCTTGAATTTGTACTATCAAAATTGTAATAAATATTTGTTTGAATAAAATATTCGTTTGAATTCAAATTCCGTGTTATTTATTTTATTCTGCAAATATTTATTTAATCTGTGAAAAATAAAATAGTATATTATCAAATACATTTAAACGAATGTATATATGTTTATTATCATCAAACAAAAATCATATAAGCGCATATTCAACAGATAAAGTTTGGAGACATGATGAACCAGGAGGCATGGGTTTGTACATATTGAAAATATAAATTTTGTATATCATTTGTATTTTAAAGACATGATGTGAGTATGTGTGGATTTGATTTAGTTTGGACGTACCGACTTATATTGTGGTATCAGATATGTAATTAAATTTTTTTTTTATGTAATATCATAATTTATGTGATCATTTGACGAGACTCTGATAGTTATCAGTTAGTATTTTTTGTCTTATGCTCTCTCTATATCAATATGTATTATCTTCTAAGGAACCAGTGTTTTGGGACTTTATTGTGTAGTTGCGAGGTTCTGAAATGGCGAGTTGTTATAATTATATTAAAGCAAGGATATAGGATTAGGAACGTATTGAGATAGTGTACTTGTAAATTTTATAAAATATATAATGTGTGTGAGTCAAATTTAACTTTTTTTTGAATACACCATAACATATTCTAGTCTTTAATTATATAGTTATCTATTGAGGAGTTGCTAATGTATCTCATTACAGATAATTGAAGCATGAATAATTCAGAGGAAACAGAAAGAGGGGCCTACGGTGGTGGAGTTAATACCGGAGCGTGTGTCAATACCTAAGTGGATGTCCTTGAGAATCCTAGAATGAATATACTTCTTTGGTTCGCAGGTATCTCCAAGCATCTGCTCATACTTGTACCACTGCCAACTCTACCGAACATGTAACGACCTGCAAATCCGTACGCCTATGAGTCGACAATATTCTCCATCGGTTTAACTCAAATTAGACGGAAATATGAACCGTTAGGGTTAAAGAAGAAAGAGGTTGAAGAAGAAAATAGAAAATAACATCAGAATCTCACAATCGCAGCGGAACAATATGTAATAGATAACAACTAATCTTCATACAAAAAGAACTATTACAGTTTTATACATTACATCATCAGAGTACACACAAATCAACAGCACAATATCAGATAATTATAATAACTTATCCTCACAAAGCTGAATATACAACATACCATACACAGCGGAATATAAGTCAGATACGTGATATACGTCTCCGTCATCCAGCTCGTCTCCTGAGCTCCATAGCATCATATCCTGAATATGTAATACTCGGTCTAACCCGAGCATTATAATAAAATAAAAACCGAGTCAGTATGCGAAACCAGCGTGAGAAAATATACTCAATTGAATTATTAAAGTTTTCAAAATCCTTTGGAATCAAAGGTATCTCGTAAGACCACACCACAAATAAACATGCCGAGTTTTTACCTCACGATAACCAAAACATATTTATCAAATCCGTCTGATATTATAATAGTGTCTATAGAAAGTAAAATAGAATATAACTGAAACGCTTACATCTCACGTTCCAGCATAGTTGGGCACAATCAAAATCGAACAGTCGCTTATTGGAGAATGGATTCCATACAATGGCAGGGCTACTGGGGTACCGCCCATCACAGTACCTGGTCTAGACCAGCGTACTAAGGACCTCTCCCCATCCCCTACAACACAAGACCAGAGCTCTCCCGTACTGGATAATTCGAATAAGATCACCCTGCGGTTGGGATCAGCAACCACCCACACAGCCGAGATCAAGGGACTCTCGACAAGGATGACCTTACCCTAGTGCTACCCACTTAGCATTGCTACACCTCCCATGTTTTAGTCATTCCCAGTTGATGAGGCTTGAGGCTAAGCGTTACCTTTTAAGACCAAATTTCACTTAGAATGCTCATCGTCCACCAATGACGATGGTGTGATAGCATTCGCCCATACAAGTTTCCTTAGGTCTGGACAAACCAAATCATCGCCTTCGTCGTCTTCATGGTATTCATTCGCTACGTTCAAACCGGATCGACGTGGTTTTCGGATAATTAAATCTGATCCCGGTCTCTTCGAAATGATCAACGCATTGGCCAATATTGATAGTCGGTTATTTAACTATCAAATTTAAACAATCATTCAGCCAGTTATTTTATTTCCATTGAAAAACACCGTCTTATTAAATTTAGCTTTTGAATAAATTAAATCACTTTATCCAAAAATATACACTAATAACATTTAAAATAAAACTACTTAAATCACTTTATTCAAAATAATAGTTATGAAGTTCTATAATAATTTCCCAAGCAAAACTTTAGCCAAAAACTACTTTTAAAATTAAACTATTATATAAGGTATAAATATTTAATGGTTATCCTTTAAATCATAATATAATTTAACCTTTAAAAATAACTAACTATTGTAATTAACTTAATTAATATTTACTTTAAAAAAATTAAAACAATCTAAATAATAATTTTCTCTAAAAACATTCTTTAAAACATCTGTAATACTTCTAATTTATACTTAAAAATCTTTCTTTGAAAATATACTTGGCTTGTCAGGAAAATACACCTTCCTCTCCAATATAGCCTATATAATCCTTTATAAATCCTTCTCGATTTATCTCCAGTTTAATTTACATCCCAATCCCCTAAATTTTATTCCCTACATTTTTAAAAATAAAACCACTATTTATTTTTAAATCGAATTACCCTTTCCTTATAAATTCCCACCGTGAATTTATAAATCCAAATTTTACACTGATAAATATTCACTTTATTTATAAACCCAGTTTTACATTCCATTGTCACAATCTCCTTTTAATCACAGTTTCAAAACACTTAATCAATTTTCAAATCGATTTCCTGAATTAAATTCCCTTTAAAATTTATTTCCCGATTTATCCAAGTTAATTCCAAACCCCGAGTTCCAAATTTACTTCCCTTTCTGTTTGAAAGTCGTATTTAAATATGGAGCATCGATTCCATACTTTATTTCCAAAATTATCCTTTTATTTTTCCCAAAACATTTAAATCTTTGATTTAAAATATATTTTCTTATTCTCAAACAATATCGCTTAAGTCCTTAAAACTCATTAATTCACATTTATTCAAAATCTCTATTTTCCCACCCCCGGAATTTATTAAATAGGATTTCAAAATCAACTATTTATTTTTTCCCAGATTCACCCTTCTTATTTACTCAACTTCACTATAAATATTTTGCTTAAAAACTCCCTTTCCATTTTTCTTTCAAAACCCAATATTTATATTTTTGATATTTCAAAATGCCAAAAGTGTATCATAGCATCCAATAATTTAACTCTCCAACATAATCTATCACAGATTATCAAATGGATCATATCACTGAATATAAAAATTAATTTTAAATATTTTTAAGGAATCCAGTTGGATCCCTCCAACCTGTTTCCCTACATCCACAGATGTTAGCACAATATAAAAATACCAATCCCACTTCGAGGTGGATATCACGGTATATAGGGTCATCCGCTATTCTACGGGGCGCATTAGGTCTCATCCGCTATATAATGTTGGAATATCAATCACTCCAATATATATAATACTATATACTATCACATCCAGACTGATAAGAATTATCAAATTCAATTAATTATCCAATAATTTTAATTTTAACTAATTAAATTAACTAGTAATCCAATTTGAGGGAGATTAACTCACCTTGATTTTTGAATTTTTCGATCGCCCCAATTCTAATTTTAAATCCATCGTGAGTTATTTAGTTGTCGGGAATCCAAATGATTTGTTTCTGTGATTTCGGACCTCACATGGGAAATTTACAAATTTATTACCACCGAGATAATTAAATCAAATCGAGATTAGCTTAAAATTTAAAAACTATTTAAACTAAGTCACTACTTTAAATACTAACCCAATCACTATTTAGCCCAAGCCCAAGAGCAAAAAAAAAAAACCCGGCCTACTACAGGAACTCAATCTTCCCTAATTCAAAAATTGATTCCTGCTTCTAGAAAGAAATGTCGTGCTGAGCCCTGACTACCGAAATCTCAACCGCGGCGAAGATCAAATCCGCCATTACCCACACCTCTGCTGATCGCCACAAACTCGCCCATCACACTCTCTCGACTTCGTTCCATTTCCACCCTTCAATTGTCGACCGAGTCACCGTAGCAAATTTGCGACAGTCACCGCCTCTTCCCCCATTGATTAGACCTCGCCTCTGACCAACCTACCCACGTGCGCCCCCAACAGCTCCATTGCAATGCTTATGCGAGATAACCCGGTTTCGTCCATGCGAATTCAAAACGCTTACCGTCGCTTCCATCGACGTTCACCAGAATCGCCTATCAGGACTTCGCCACCCTGCCTTGGCCTCGCCCTCTAACCTCGATCGCCACTATCGCTTGTGCTCATGAGCGTTCTAACTTGCTCTTTATTATTTTATTTTTATGTTGAATTCAACTTTGAGTAAACCATCGACAAAATAAAGGATGGAAATAGCCGCTTCGAATAGGGAATGAAGAGATCGACTCGAGATTTTGGTTTCATTTCAATTTTGAATTTCTTCGTTCTGGCTTTTTTTTAAGCACTCGAATTCAAACAGAAAGGAACCCAGAAGAAATGGTCGCGATTTTATGTGATTATATATGCATTCCCTTTTCTTTTTATTTCATTCTTTCGAGTTGATTTGGGTGGGAGACAAAAGGACATGATTTTGAACTTTAGATGATGGGTTGCGTGATGAATGCTTGTTATAGTATTCTGAAATGAAGGGGAAAAGCACTGAAGGTTGACTGGTATATACGAATACATACATACATATATATATATATATATATATATATATATATATATATATTATTTAAATTTAAATCGTCTCGAATTTGCAACTCAAAATCTCGACCTCCCATCAACAATTGCCACCAGGCGTTTATAATGTTATACCCATATTCCAAACGTAATGGAAAAGGTTTCATGTCCTAATTCGATCGTACGAAGAAGATAGCTTTTTGAATCCAATTATTATATTGAATTTTCGATATAAATTTCAGCGCGTTTACCTACCGTACGATCACATGACAACTGCAAACACTATGAAATTTAAAATCCGATTATAATACATTATTACGGATCCAATGGAACTAGTTTCGTCGAAATCCGAGACTGTGCCTCGAAAGGCTATTGTTGAATGTCAGTTTAAGCGATATATTTTAAAAATGAACAAATCGCTTCCAATTTCAATTTTAAAACTTCTATTATCTTTTGTGCTATCAATATAAATTTTATAAGCCTTTAAATTATTTTTAAAGAACTTAAAAACTAAGATTCAATATTTACCCAATTTCCAGTTATGAATCCAATAATTTAATTATCAAATAAATAGATATATTTGAAATTCAAAATTAAAACTAGCTTTCAAATATTTAAAATCAGTTGTATATTCTAATTTCAAATATCCAAAAATTCTGGGTTGTTACATTTCTCTCCCCCTATTTAAGAATTTCATCCCCAAAATTGCTAGTTAAGAAGAATGGTCCAAACACGTTTACTTTTTCCCAAAGCCACACAGTTTTTAACAACTCCCCAGAACAATCTTTCTATTAAGAATACCCTATCATTCTTTCTAACTTTCCAAACTCATCCATAAGTTTCAAATAATATTATCCCCTCAATAATTCAAATTATAATTTAAAACCAAAAATTTAAATTATCAAAATGTCTTCAAAAAATTTCTAACTCTCTAAATTTTTGAAAAATTTCGCCAGCGTCTCCTTTGCGCGGCTAGATTGAAACAACTATAAAACTACCTCTATGGCCCAAATTTTCGAAAGAAAACAAAAGCCAAATGGCTCAACCAGTAAATCATCAAATTTCATACGACAATTTAAATACATACCCTTTTGTCGCAATTCAAATATATCTTTTAAAATCAAAACATCAATTTAGCTTTGCTTTTAATTGCCCCTCCCTACTTAGCATTAATATCCAATCACAGAATTCAAAATTATTTTATTAACTTCTTTTATAAAAATTTCAATATTTATTTCATCTAATCCCATATGATGTACATATATTATCCGTACGCAATAACGCAATATCAAATCCGATCGCTTACACAATTTCACTTCCGAACTAGTTTCGTTCACCCGACTCCCTAGTGCGGACTCAGATATGGTTTCTTGATCAGAAACCGCCATTCTCCTTGCATAGCGATATACTATGATAGAGAATTTCAGAATCAATGAAAAATACATATCCAGGGTTCGCCATCCAAAATCGAGTGAAAAATCCCAACACGTATCGATATAAATATCTCGAAATTCTATGCTCGAATCTGCATCAAATCATTATGCGAATAAAATAATATACGTACGTCCTACGTATTTATCTCAATTAATTATTAACTATATCAATTCTCTTTTATTCACATTTATTTTGATTTCCATTCACTTATTCACAATTTTCCCTTTTCACCACTTTTATTAAATCTTCATTCAAATACTTACTCAATATTTTCCCAATACCAAATTCACTTAAGAATTTCTCTCAATTTTCTCAAGTTTACTATAAATATCTTATACAACCTTCTATAGTTATTTTTCCACTTCACCACTGAAGTTATAATCCATTTTCATTCAATTTAAATTTTCAATTCCATTTGTTTTCAATTTTCCTTCCAATTACTAATTTATTTCCAAATCAAATCAAATATTGACTTCCTTTACCGGCCACCTCTCAAACCACATTTAATTAACCAATTCCCTTAATTAGTTCCATTAACTCATTTACTATATCTCAATCAATTTTTATTTCCAAACCTTTCATCTTATTTAGCCCATTCTTATTAATTTTCCGATTTCACTTTACTTACACAATTTAAATTAAATATCATTCCAATTCCATTCAGTTACAACTAAATCAATTTGTTCATTCACAAATTTATTGCAACTTAATATACTTAGACTTTTTCCTCAAAATTCACTTTTATTTAACTTGATTCGGCTACATTCCAATTTAATTCAAATTTTAATATTTACATTCCATTCACTAATCTCTTTAATTTACTTCATTTAATTGGTTTACTTTTCTAACTTATTTCGTTTTCACACTTACTTTAATTTAACTCTTCTTCAAGTTAGATTTTATTCTAACAAATTTAAAATTTTATAAGTTTCCAAACTCATTTATATTCCATAAACATTTAAAGCCAACTCCAGAGTCTTTAAACAATCACTTAAGTATTTTAAATCATTTTTGAAATCAGTTGTATCCAAAATCCTTTGGTATGTCCAATTATTCCTTTGAATTTCAAAATCAGAATAGTTTTACTAAACCAAAACTTCAACATTCACAACATTCAGGTAGCAATTCCTCCTCTGGAAACTCGAAAACAAACATCGATGTGTTGCAGTCATCACCGAAATTATTTTCCAGTGACTGAAGTGAGTTCAGTGCTTTTACTCTTTAAAAACATTTTTAAATATTTTTAATTCCAAAACCCCGCCAGATTTCATATCCAATTCAAAAATATTTCCGAATAATATCACTATTATTCCTCCAAAACCTTTGGAAATCAATTTCAAACTCAAAGGGAATTTAATTTCCTAAATTTTCAAATTCCAAATCCTTTCAATCTATATTCGAATATTACTCTGGAATTTTATTTCAAATTATAAATCCCATTTATAACTCATATTTACAAATTCCATTAAGCCATATGGGTTAATTTCTTAACTTTGGTTATAACATTATTTCCTTATTTCAATTTCCACACAAAAATAGTAATGATTTAATATTATCACTTCCTAATAACCAAGCAAACATATATAACTATAATAATTTATGAAAATTATTCCTTTTATATACAAAAATAATTTGGGCAAAATTATTTCATTTACCCTATTTAAACAACACTATGTCGAGTTGCTTTATTCAAATGTTTAGAGATCCCTATCAATAACGTTAATTACTCGTATTGACCATAATCCATAAGCCACTTACCAAACCAATCAACACAATATAAAACAAATTTATATTCACTAACAAATACGCGCTCATAACTATTAATTCACTCAAACTCATTCTAGGGTGTTGTTGACCCTATCTTTAATGTGTAATCTCCACCAAAGCTAAGGTTCTCATTTAACCTTCAGCTTCGGTACCAACTGTAACGACCTGCAAATCCATACCCCTTTGAGTCAACAATATTCTCCATCAGTTCAACTCAAACTAAACGGAAATACGAACCGTTAGGGTTAAAGAAGAAAGAGGTAGAAGAAGAAAATAGAAAACAACATCAAAATCTCACAATCGTAGCGGAATAATATATAATAGATAACAACTGATCTTTATACAAAAAGAACTATTACTGTTTTATACATTACATCACCGGAGTACACACAAATCAACAGCACAATACCGGACAGTTATAATAACTTGTCCTCACAAAGCTGAATATACAAAATACCATACATAGCGGAATATAAGTCAGATGCGTGATATACATCTTCGTCATCCAGCTCATCTCCTAAGCTCCATGGCATCCTATCCTGAATTTGTAATACTCGGTCTGACCCAAGCATTATAATAAAATAACACCCGAGTTAGTCTGGAAAACAAGCGTGAGAAAATACACTCAATTGAATTATTAAAGTTTCCAAATCCTTTGAAATCCAAGGTATCTTCTAAGACCACACCACAAATAAACATGTCAGTTTTTTTACCTCATGATAACCAAAACATTTTTATCAAATTCATCTGATATAACAATAGTGTCTATAGAAAGTAAAATAGAATATAGCTGAAATGCTTGCATCTCACGTTCCAGCATAGTTGGGCACAATCAAAAATGTACGGGCGCTTATTAGAGAATGGATTCCATACAATGGTAGGGCTACTGGGGTATCGTCCATCACGGTATATGGTCTAGATCAGCATACCGAGGACCACTCCCGATCCTCTATAACACAAGATCGGAGCTACCCCTTACTGGATACTCCGAATAAGATCACCTTGCGGTTGGGATCAGCAATAGCCCACACAGCCGAGATCATGGGACTCTAAGCACGGATGACCTTACTCTAATTGGGTGCTACCCACTTAGCCTTGCTGCACCTCCCCTGTTTTAGCCATTCCCGGATGATGAGGCTTGAGGCTAAGCGTTACCTTTTAAGAACGAATTTCACTTAGAATGCTCATCGCCCTCCAATGACGATGGTCTGATAGCATTCGTCTATACAAGTTGCCTTGGGTCTGGACAAAAAAAATCACCGTCTTCATCATCTTCACGGTATTTATTCGCCAGTACCAACCGGACCGAATTGGTTTTCGTATAATTAAATCTGATCCTGGTCTCTTCGAAATGATCAACGCATTGGCCAGTATTGATAGTCGGTTATTTAACTATCAAATTTAAACAATCATTCAACCAATTATTTTATTTCCACTGAAAAACACCAAGTCTTATTAAATTTAGCTTTTAAATAAATTAAACCACTTTATCCGAAAATATACACTTAAAACATTTAAAATAAAACTACTTAAATCACTTTATTCAAAATAATAGTTATGAAGTTCTATAATAATTTCCCAAGTAAAACTTTAGCTAAAAACTACTTTTAAAATAAAACTGTTATATAAGGTATAAATATTTAATGGTTATCCTTTAAATCATAATACTAGTTTAACCTTTAAAAATAACTAACTACTGTAATTAATTTAATTAATATTTACTTTAAAATTCTTAAAACAAATCAAATAATAAATTTCTCTAAAAACATCTTTAAAACTTCTAATTTATACGTAAAAATCTTTCTTTGAAAATATACTTGGCTTTTCAGGAAAATACACCTTCCTCTCCAATATATCCCATGTAATCCATTATAAATCCTTCTCGATTTATCTCCAGTTTAATTTACGTCCCAATCCCATAAATTTCCTTCCCTATATTTTAAAAAATAAAGCCACTATTTATTTTAAAACGAATTACCCTTTCCTTATAAATTTCAACCGTGAATTTATAAATCCAAATTATCCACTGATAAATATTCATTTTATTTATAAACCCAGAATATAAATTCCATAGTCTCATTCTCCTTTTAATCACAGTTTCAAAACACTTAATCGATTTCCTGAATTAAATTCCCTTTAAAATTTATTTCCCGATTTGTCCTAGTTAATTCCAAGCTCGAGTTTTAGATTTACTTCCCTTTCCGTTTTAAAATCGTATTTAAATCTGGAGCATCGATTCCATACTTTATTTCCAAAATTCTCTTTTTTCCTAAAACATTTAAATCTTCGGTTTAAAATATATTTTCTTATTCTAAACAATATCGCTTAAGTCCTTAAAACTCGTTAATTCACATTTATTCCAAATCTCTATTTTCCGACACCTCGGAATTTATTAAATAGGATTTCAAAAACAACTATTTACTTTCCCAAATTCATCCTTTTTATTTACTCAACTTCACTATAAATATTTTACTTAAAACTCCCTTTTCATTTTCTTTCATAACCCAATATTTATATTTTTGATATTTCAAAATGCCAAATGTATATCATAGCGTCCAATAATTTAATTCTCCAACATAATCTATCGTGGATTATCAAATGGATCATACCACTGAATATAAAAATAAATTTTAAATATTTTTGAGGAATCCAGTTGGATCCCTCCAACCAATTTTCCTGCATCCACAGTTGTTAGCACAATATAAAAATACCAATCCCACTACGAGAGGGATATTGCGGTATATAGGGTCATTTGCTATTATGTGGGGCTCGTAGGGTCTCATCCGCCCTATAATGCAGGAATATCAATCACTCTAATATATATACTACTATATACTATCACATCCAGACTGATAAAAATTATCAAATTCAATCAATCATCCAATAATTTTAATTTCAACTAATTAAATTAACCAGTAATCCAATTTGAGTGAGATTAACTCACCTTGATTTTTGAATTTTTCGATCATTCCTATTCTAAATTTGAATCCATCATGAGTTATTTAGTTATCGGAAATCCAAACGACTAGTTTCTGTGATTTCGGACCTCGCATGGGAAATTTACAAATTTTATTACCACCGAGATAATTAAACCAAATGGAGATTATCTTAAAATTTTAAAACTGTTTAAACTAAGTCACTATTTTAAATACTAACCCAATCATTGTTTAGTCCAAGCCCAAGAGGAAAAAAAACAAACCCGGCTTACTACAGGAACTCAATCTTCCCCAATTCAAAAATCGATTCCTGCTTCTAGAAAGAAATGTCGCGCTGAGCCCTGACTACCGAAATCTCAACCGCGACGAAGATCAAATCTGCCATTACCCACACCTCCGCTGATCGCCGCAAACTCTCCCATCACACTCTCTCGATTTCGTTCCATTTCCACCTTTCAATTGTCGACCGAGTCACCGTAGCAAATTTGCGACAGTCACTGCCTCTTCCCCCATTGATTCGACCTCGCCTCTGACCAACCTACCCACGTGCGCCCCCAACAGCTCCATTGCAATTCTTATGCGAGATAACCCAGTTTCGTCCATGCGAATTCAAAAAGCTCGTCGTCACTTCCATCGACCTTCACCAGAATCGCCTATCAGGACTTCGCCACCCATGCCCTGGCCTCGCCCTCTAACCTCGATCGCCACTATCGCTTATGCTCATGAGCGATCCACCTTGCACTTTATTATTTTTATTTTTTTGAATTCGACTGAGTACACCGTCGAGAAAAGAAGGGATGGAAATAGCCGCTTCGAACAGGGAATGAAGAGATCAACTCGAGATTTTTATTTCATTTCAATTTTGAATTTCTTCGTTTTGCCATTTTTTTAAGCACTCGAATTCGAACAGAAAGGAACCTAGAAGAAATAGTCATGATTTTATGTGATTATATATGCATTCCCCTTTCTTTTTATTTCATTCATTCGAGCTGATTTGGGTGGGGGACAAAAGAACATGATTTTGAACTTGAGATGATGGGTTGCGTGATGAATGCTTGCTACAGTATTCTAAAATGAAGGGGAAAAGCATTGATGTGAAATTATTTCCGCTGAAGGTTCGCTAGCATACATGAATATGTGTGTGTGTATATATATATTATTTAAATTTAAACTGTCTCGAATTTGCAACCCAAAATCTCGGCCTTCTATCGAGACGTGCCGTCAGGCGTTTATAATGTTATACCCTTATTCTGAACGCAATGGAAAAGTTTCGTGTCCTAATTCGATCGTATGGAGAAGATAGCTATTTGAACCCAATTATTATATTGAATTTTCGATATGAATTTCAACGCGTTTACCTACCGTACGATCACACGACAACTCCAAACATTACGAAATTTGAAATTCGATAATAATACATTATTGTGGATCCAATAACTTGTTTCGTCCTAATTCGAGACTGTGCCTCGGAAGGCTATTTTTAAATGTCAATTTAGATGTTATATTTTTAAAAATGAACAAATCACTTCCAATTTCAATTTTAAAACTTCTATTTTCTTTTGTACTATCAATATTAATTTATAAGCCTTTAAATTATTTTTAACGAGTTTAAAAGCTAAGATTCAATATTTATCTAATTTCCAATTATAAAATCCAATAATTTAGTTATCAAATAAATAGATATATTTGAAATTCAAGATATAACTAGCATTCAAATATTTAAAATCAATTAAATATTCCAATTTCAAATATCCAAAAATTTCAGATCGTTACAGATTAAATTGCTACGATCGAAGCTGTGATTACTATGCCACCATTGAATCTTGACTTTTCAAAGATCTGCAAAGATTTTGCTAACTTAAGCAGAAAACTGTATACTAGGACAGAATCTTATGCAGTGACTAAGATATAGCTAATGAACTGTGAGAAGATATTTGGTTTATTTGGATTAACTGATGCGGTTAAGAGGCTGTTGGCAGTTTGACACTTATAGGAAAAAGCAACTAATTGGTGGGAGATTGTCATAGATGAGACGGAGGAGAATACCATTACTTAGGATATCTTTAGAAGGAAGTTTGAAATGAAATTCTTTTCTATAGCTAAGTGGGGAATGTTTTTGGAGGACTTTATTCAGCTTAAGCAAGAAGACATGACCAAAAGGGAGTATGTGAACAAATTTAATGAGTTGGTGGTGTTCAGATTCAAATTGATCAATACCTAGGAGGAGAAAGCTGAGAAATTTGCTAAGGGGTTGAATTCCCCATAGAAGGAGTTGGTTATGAATCAAATACCATTGGGAGTAACTTTTGAGAAATTGGTTAAGGGTGCCTTGTTAAATGCTATTGTTGGAAATTTGAACAAGGAGCAAGTATTGAATGGAAATCAAAACAAACATAAGAATGAAGGACCGCAAGGTGGACATAATAAGAAGTAAGTTACTATATGTAGGAGGTGTAATACAATAGGACATATAGCTCAGTATTATATGGTAAACCTTAAAAAGGGAATAAAATCTTATCAGGTTGATAAAATGGGATATTTGGCAAGAGATTATAGGTCAAGAAATCAGCACAACAAGGACAATCGAGACAATACGAATGGCTGAATGGGATTGGGTGCTATAATTGTGATCAGATGGGACATTATAAGAGGTAGTGCCCAATTTTACAGAAGGAGGGTTGAATTGTTACGGCTTATGCATTGGATGCTCTACCCACTGCCGGTATTGCACCAACGGCCCAAGAGAAGGGGAAGTCGGTTATGGAATATGTGTTATTACTATTCGATTAACCTACTAGAGTTTTAATTGATACCGGTGCCTCACATTCGTTTATAGTCGATGCATTAGTGGAAAAATTAGGAATAACTCGATATTATGCATGAGGTTGTTATTGTGTGGAATCCTATTAGAGGTCGACACATTTATCTACTACTTGCTACGATCTTAAGTGGGTCATGAACAATGTAGAGTTAAAGCGTGATGCATGTGTGCTTAGCTTTGCGGGCATGGATTGATCTTGAAAATGGATTGGATGGCTCGGTATGAGTAGTTTTATATTGTGGTAGGAGGATTATACATTTGAATAGTCATGCTGAATTAATAGTTCTGTGTGAGCTTGACGTTTCCATGGTGAAGTCATATTTGTATTCAGTGGACCTATTACATGATGAGTTGGCGTTTGTTCCCATAGTTAAAGATTTTCGAAACATATGTGTTGAGGTTTCTGGACTTTTGCTCCATATAGAAATTGAGTTTAGGATCAACCATGAGAAAGATACTAAGCCTATAGTGATGTCTTTGAAACATATGGCATCGAAGGAGAGGAGAGAATTGGATAAACAAAATTCAAAATTGTTGAAGAAAGGATTTATAAGGCGAAGCATTTCTAAGTGAGGAGCGCTTGTTGTTTTTGCTACTAAGGCATACGGTTCTCTAAGGTTTTGCATTGATTATTGGGAGTTGAGTAAGCCGAAGAAGAAAAATCTTTATCCATTACCCTACGTTGACAGCCTCTTCGATCAACTTGTCGAGACAAAAGTTTTCTCGTAGCTTGACCTTGCTACAGATTTCATCAGTTGAGAGTTGTTGAGTACAACATTTCGAAAATTGCTTTTCATACTCTAGATAGACTATTTGATTGGGTTGTGTAGCCATTTAGGCTGAATAATGCCCCAGCTTATTTTGTTGACTTGATGAGTAGAGTCCTTTAGAAGCAGCTTAATAAATTCATAGTCATATTTGTTGATGTTACCATGGTATTTTATAGAGATGAGAAGGAGCATGAGTTGTACTTAAGAGAAGTAATAGATGTATTAAGAAGGAATCAGTTGAGGGTTGAATTTTCGAAGAATCATTTTTGGAGGAGTGAAGTCCGATTTCTAGGACATGTTGTATTTGGAAATGGGTTAATGGTAGACCTAAGAAAGGTAGTGTAACGATCCTAATTTTGATTAAAATTATTTAGGACATTTAAATAGTTAAATGAAATAATGTAAATGGTTAAGGGAATTGAGATTTGAATAATTAAAGGGTAGCTGTGCTAAATTAAACAATGAACAAGAGAGAATTAAAATGAAATAGTTAGGGTAATAGATAAGGGAAAGGTAAGAATAAGATATATTCATATACCCTAAACCCTCAAGTAACTTTCCTTTTACACGTTCACAAACTAAAACTAAACCAAAAAGAGGCCGACCACCATTAGAAGAAAGCAAGAGAAAGATAAGCAAAAATCAAGTGGAAGGAAGCTTAATCAATCTAATTCAAGAAGCAAATCTCAAACTCTTTAATCACAAGCTAAAGGTAAATAATATGTTACATCTTATATTTTTTTTATTTTCGGTTATAGTTGAGATCCTAAATTATTTTGCAAATGATTTTCAATATTTTGATTGTTTAAATAAAGATATATGCTTATTGATGATTTATGCTATTTCATATAGATTTTATGATAAGGTTTGACTTGAAAACCAATCAGATGACATCTAAATGCCTTGTAATTTTGATATAAGGTCAGAAATATTATTTTAGAGTTAGGTCTCAAGTTTCATAATTTTCTAATCTAATGTGGATTTAGTATGAAGAAAATAGTTAATTTGGTTTAAAATTAATTACAGTTATTTTATATTGCCTTTGGGTCAGAAATTTATGTGTGTTAGAAAACATATTAAAATTAATTTATGTGAATTTTTGAAGAATTTTCCTAAGATTTTTAAGAGGTATATAAAATTATTTAAGGTATGCGATTTAAATGTTTTACATGTTTATAAAAGGAGAATAGGCAATTTGTAAATGTTTTAAATTATCAATCTCTGAAATTTGGCAGCATTTTTAGAAAAGATTATGGAAAAGTATTGGCAACCATTCATATGTTGACAAACAAAGCAGTTTAGTTGAAAGAAATTGCTTTTTAAAGTTAAAAATCAGTTTACAAGGTTTTTACAATTTCACCACTTTCGGTGGCCACCTTTCAACCATATACTTTCGCTTCCACCTTAGTCGAAGCCAATACATAGGGTATCAAGGATTTGGTACGTGGTGGATTGGAGATAGGCGAAAGATATAGAGTCGAAACAAGGTTTTCGAAGGGGTCGAGACCTTGTTTTGCTTTCGAAAGAAAATGCCCCTTGCTTTGCTTTCATAAAGAATGCTTTCGAATGAGATAGCCTTCGACTTAGTCAAATGTTTTAAAGGAAAAGAGCTTTTGAAAGAGGTTGTCGCCTTTGTTTTACGAAAATACTTTTGAAGGGGTCAAAATTCCTGCTGCCGCTTCCTACCTTTCAAAGCAATGCCTTCAAAATGGTTCTTTCGCTTCAAACCCTAAGCCGCTTCTCTAATGCTTTCGAAGGGGTTGGTTTCGACACCATCTACTTCTTTTACTTAGGAAATTGATTTAGAGAGAGCTGCATTCGACTTAGTTCTTTTGAGACCCTTTCTACGATTTTGAAAGTAAAACCCAAAGGATTCAAAAGGAATGGTTTTAAAGGGTTTCGAAAGATTTTTCCACATGTTTTCACTTGAACCTAATGCTTTCGAAAGGTGTTATTTATGAAAAGGACTTATTGTTTTTGAAAGGTATATAACAAAGGTTTCGAAGGGGTGGTTCCCTAATGTTTTCGAAAGGTTTACCTTAGTGTTTAAATGGAAGGTTTCCAATGTTTTTGAAAGGCATATTTAAAATGTTTTGAATATAGGACGTCTAAGGTTTTATAAAGATTTCGAAAGGATACTTTCAATGTTTTCAAAAGGTTTATTGTAAATGGTTTCGAAAGGTATGTTTTGGCCTTTTAGCCTAAGATTATAAAGTAGTTTACTTGTATCGAAAGGGATACTTTCAATGGTTTCGAAAGGGGTACTTTCAATGGTTTCGAAAGGGGTTGTTTAAAATTTTTAAACAAAGGTTTCGATTTTTTTCATCAACAATGTTTTGTGTAAAGTATATATAACGTGGTAAACTGATTTGATTAAAGCGTAGAGTATATTTTCCTTGTTTTAGTATGACTTATAGAGTTAAATCAATTTGAAGGAAATGTTTTCAAGGAAAATTTGATGGGGTTGTTGACCCTAAGTAAATGACTCAGATATTAGAATACCAGATGGGACTGGTATGTGATTGCCCCCTATACTTTAACTAGTAGCCCCTAGCTAATATTAGTCCAAAATTCCAGTGTGTATGGCTTTGTCACAGGTAAGACTAAAATGATGTCACACAGAAAATAATATACAAAGTAAAGATAGGTTATTGGTGATCCCACGAAACCATTAGGATCAGTTAACCCTGGGAGAAGTAAGTTAGGGGCAAATCGTCCAGAAGTTTTTCTAATAGAAGTTAGATTATTTATTATGTCTGGCAGGCCCGAATCAGCCAAAGGTTAGCAGTTAGCCAAACATAACTATATTATTCGGACTGGTAGTCCATTTATTACTTAATTTGTATGCGCACATGATATTGTTATTACTGCTTTAACAAGTTTGGTTGCAGGATTTTGATTTGGAAAAGATATGTTTTAAAAAAGGATATTAGTGAAGGGAAACCCATTCCGCTAAGCGGCATGGTCTCACTTAATATCAATAAACCGAGATTTATAGCATCATTCACACCAGGCTTTATGTTTGACTCGAAGTTTATGTCTTTCCCCTTAAATTCTGGGGTTCTCAAAATACAATTTGAGTAGGTTGAGAGTTGAGGATTTATAGGTCTTAGTAGGTGGACGAATAAAGCTTTCAAAGACGTGCAGGAGGCATGCATAGCTATTTAGGAGTTGTCTTTTTTATTTCCGCTGTGATGTATTAAGACTGTTATGTCTATTTAGTACTTTAATCATCCAAGGAGCATCTTCATATGTCGCTTTTGACATATTTTGTAATATTTATATTTGATCAAAATCTGGGAAATGTTTAGGACTATATAATGGAATATGAAACATGTTTTTGAAATGTAATCAGTAAAATTGTTTTTTTGGAATCTATGATTTTGTTTCATATTCATGTGCTTTTGATATTATGAATAGAATTAACATTACCGTATTTTATCACCGGAAGTTAATACTATAGATGAATGCATCATTTGTAGCGCTTAGCTTTGAGCCTCAACATTGGGGACGTTACAAGTAGAAGCTATGAAAGATTGGAAGGTTCCAAAGAATGCTTCAGAGGTACGTAGTTTCTT
This sequence comes from Allium cepa, assembly GCA_030765085.1. Lineage (NCBI taxonomy): Eukaryota > Viridiplantae > Streptophyta > Magnoliopsida > Asparagales > Amaryllidaceae > Allium > Allium cepa. Next base: position 1,054,675,671 of record CM060941.1, read on the forward strand.
AGAATTAGCTAGTTTCTATTAGAAGTTTATAAAATATTTTGCAAAGATATCATCATTATTCACGAAGCTTAAGAAAAATAACTTGGTCTATGTTTGAGATGCGGAGTGTGAAGAGTTATTTGTCAAGTTGAAGGAGATGTTAATGCGCACACCTGTTTTGGTTATCCCAAACGGTACCAACATTTACCATCTACATAGATGCTTGTGGTATTTGTGACGCCCCACCTCTATACCCACGCTAGCCAAGAACATTAGGGTGAATGCTGTCAACTAGCACGGAGAATAAGGCCGTTGAGGAGCGACCATCCATGTAATTGCTTTGCGCGAGCATCGATATGTCAGATAGTATAACATGCATTTCTTATCAAGAGGGAAATCCGACATACCGACACAATCTCAAAACTACTACACAGTGGCTATAATATCATCAGAACAAATATAGAAATAAACATAACATAAATCAGTCACAGATAATTCATATCACAAAGGCGGAAATAGATATGAATATTACACATGAAAGTGTACATCAGAGTAGTGGTAAAAAAGATCCACAATAATACAAAGGAATAGATACAAGTGCTAGACAAAAATATGTATACATCAAGGAGTTTGTATCTCAAATGTATACAACAAAAACTACCAAACTAGAGCAGTTAGCCAAAAGTCAGAAGATGGTTCCAGATAGGAAGCCATGAGGAAGCACTTGTAAAATCTCAGTCTGACCCGAGTATTATTTAAGAAGAAAATAATAAACGGATCAGTCTAGCTATAAATATCAGATGAAGTAATATATAATAAGAGATATGACATAAACATATAATAATCACAATGCCAAGCTGTGATAAATAAGTAATTGAAAATCAACAAGAGATTAATCAATATCACAATAATCTACTCAAGATAAAAAGGAATGTCATACTCCTAATTTCATTCACCAAGCCACAATAAATGACATATATATCAATGCCCATCGTAAAAGTTGGTGAAATATAAATTGCAGAAATCAACACACGAAATCCAAAAATCACAATAAAAAGATGGCCAAGACATTGATGTAGTGCAAACGGTACATCCAATGAATCATAAAGCAAAGACATTGATGTAGTGCAAACGGTACATCCAATATATCAAAAGCATACCATTGATGTAGTGCAAACGGTACATCCAATGAATCAAAAACAAAGACATTGATGTAGTGCAAACGGTACATCCAATGTATCAAAAGCATATCATTGATGTACTGCAAACGGTACATCCAATGAATCAAAAGCAAAGACATTGATGTAGTGCAAACAGTACATCCAATGTATCAAAAGCATATCATTGATGTAGTGCAAACGGTACATCCAATGAATCAAAAGCAAAGACATTGATGTAGTGCAAACGGTACATCCAATGTATCAAAAGCATATCATTGATGTAGTGCAAACGGTACATCCAATGAATCAAAAGCAAAGACATTGATGTAGTGCAAACGGTACATCCAATGTATCAAAAGCATATCATTGATGTAGTGCAAACGGTACATCCAATGAATCAAAAGCAAATACATTGATGTAGTGCAAACGGTACATCCAATGTATCAAAAGCAAAGACATCGCACATGCTAGTCTAAAACATAAAATGATCGTCATGATCAAAGAGAAGCGTCGATTACAGTAAGCTAGTAAATATATGAGCTTAGCTTCATGTCCCATAACCACTAGCTTAACTTAAATATTTACGAACAAATTGTAGATCTCCACTAGAAAATTATCACAAGAAATTCAATCGAACAAGTCCAAGAATTAACCGACGAAGTAAACGCAAGCGTTTCATACCACTCGTTTTACTAAGTCGTTTAATTAGATTTCTCATACGAGTGAGGTAAAGGTTTGTATATACTAATAGATTGGAAATCGGTTTGAGAAAACGAGCTTTGTTATAAAATAGTGTTGAAATCATTTGAAGAAAGAGTTTTGATATTTACTACTAGTATAGAAAACCTTTATATTTTTAAAGTGACAAATCACAAAGAAGATTGTAGGAACAATCAATCACTAAGATTCACATTCGAAAATGTGAATAAAATCCAATGAAATCGATACCGAATCCATCGAAATGGATATTCCAAGAATTCCCAAAGAAAATAAGTCATCAAAGTCGATAATAAATGACAACAACAAAAGGGAGACAACACGAATCGATTAAAGTTGGAAATTCAGACGAATTAGCAATATAGGCTAATCTGGCAAATAGTAGCAGGTCGGTCGACCGGACTCCCTGAGTCGGTCGACCGAACCAGAGGTTGGAAGTGCTCGGGGCACCAGGTCGGTCGACCGGCCCAGGGGGCTCGGTCGGCCGAAGCCTGTAACCAGCACTTCCAAACAGAGGCAGGAAGTGCCTGGACTACAGGTCGGTCGACCGGCCCAGAGGGCTCGGTCGGCCGAACCTGTATACTTGCACTTCCTACCCTATTTCAAAGGAGGTGCAAATCCCGACCAAATTGCAATCGCACGAGCAACGACGTTAAGGTTTTATGCCAATCGACTACCCGGCCCTATATGCTCCTCGATGCACAATCGAAAACACATTCAAACATCAAAGCTAGGATTTTTAACGAATTGAACTCAAAACACTAAAAATTGGAATATTCACAAAAGCAATCCAAATCAAAAGCAAATGCACATGAATAAGTGTTAGGAATTCATACCTAACAATAGAAGAGAATTATAAGCATAGATGTGAGATTAAAAATCTCACCTTTGAACCCAAACGAACGAAGAAGATGCTATGAAGCAATGGAAAGAACAAGCACTCTTTAATTCCAACTCAACAAGCTTGAATCTAAGCTTAAAAGAGAAACATTCCCTAAATTAGGTTTAGGAAATTTCTGAAATCAAGGAGAGAATGAGTTGGAGAAGAAGAAGAGGAAGCTTACCAATGGGTTCTCTAGAGTTTGGAGCTGGAAGATGGATTTGCTAATGAAGACTAGGGCTTGGGATTTTAGTTTCCTCTTCCACTCCTCCATTATTATGAAAGCTTGAGTATTAGGAAAATAGAAAGGAAGTAAATGAAGAGGAGAGGGTTGGGACTGAATACATAAGTGGGGTTAATGGGCTCAGCCCAAACCAAAGCCCTAAGTGAAAAAGTAGCAAAATTCAACTTTCTCCAAACATATCGAAGTTTATACTCAAAAAGGTCGCAAACGGCATTTTGAACTCAATGGGGGTGGTCTCGAGTCCTAATTCGGCTATTTGCAAAAAGTAGCTTTTCGGACCAAAATCTGACCAACGATAAAATATTTAAATAAAATATTTAAATATAAAATCGATAAATATGCGAGTTGTTACAAACTCCCCTCCTTAAAGAAATTGCGTCCTCGCAATACTTAAGAGGAAAATAAGAAGTAACAACCATGCAAGCATATCAACACAAAAGAAAATTTGAAATAGGAAGTTCACCATAAAGTGCATGAAAGAGTTAGCAAGAAATCTGGTGAAAATTCAATTTCTACAATATTACCGAGCTCAAGAATGAAAACCGGAACTCCTAAGGCATTTCCGTAGATAAAAGACGTGGGGAACGTCAAGAATAGCAGAAAATTGAGCCGGTGTAACGGCGTAGTACAAAAACGGTACGCCCGAGGAACCAAACACCATAAAAGAACATCGGACACTAGTCCACAAAAGGAATGAGATAAAGCTCAATAAAACGAAGTATATCAAAACGTCCGATGAAATTAATAAAAAGATAATTCCATACAGACATCATCAAAGAATCAACCACTTGTTGCCTACGACAAAGTGCATTGGCAACACGATTTCCCTTCCGAGAATAAAAAGAATATCAAGATCATAAGATACCAGGAACTCGAGTTGACATGAAGTTCCTTATGAGGAAATAAATATTCCAAGGATTTATGATCGAGATGGAGAAAAAATTCCTCCCCTAAAAATGATGATGCAAAACTCTAAAAGTAGAAACAATAACCGCAAGCACTAGATCATGAGTGGTATATCTAGTCTCGATAGGCTATAATGATTTAGAAGCACAAGTGATAGCACGTTCTCCTTTGCAAGAGAATGGCATCCAAACCAATACGACTAGTATCGGTACAAATAGCAAAGTCTTGGTTCCCCTCCAGGAATCACAAGAACAAAAGTATCGAAAAGAAAGAATTTCTTTTAAATAATCTTCTTTCCTGAAAAGTTAAAACTTTCAAAATTACATTTATCATTATGTAATAATCATTCTAGAAAAATTTACTATTTTCACGTTAATATACTGTGTCTGATTGTCTCATCAAAGCATTTAGGAAATTCCTATCGATAACGTTGATCAAGCGCATCGACCAGAATTCTTAAAACACTAAATGGGCAATACAATCACAAAATCATATTCTATAGTATAAGTAAGTTTTTTCAAAAACTTCTAAGAATATTCTTTGTTCGTTTTAAGAACAAAAAATCAATTTTACTTATAAATAAATCTTATGAAAAAGGTTTTCAAAATTTTAAATTACTATTTTCATCCAAAATCAATATATAAAAGAATGGTCTCATCGAAATATTCATAGAATATTCGATATATAAAATGGATGAAATAAGCTGGACAAATTGAATGACAAAATAAGTCATTCATAAGAATCGTAACGAGTGCGGAATGCGGTAAATGAAATGCAAACTCCCGCAACTCGTAGCCAAATGAAAATCGGTGGCAAGGTCAAACTGAAAAGACCTTAGCACCTCACAAAAGATATTGCTTAGGTGATGATCCTAAGACAAGCTCAAAATACTGGAAAAATTTTCACAAATTATTTAGGTAAGAGAAATAATACTTTCCTCACCATAAGGGCTTAAAGAAGAAAATGATGCCTTCAAGTTGGAATCAAAATCATAAAGGAAAAAATAGAAATCTGCTTAACAGATTGAAAATGTCAAAGATGAATAGTCCACTCGAGAAATAGGATATGGGATTCACAATGATTAAGCCGATCCTTACAAAAATCAATTTCGAAGCCTAAGTAAAAATATCGGCTCGGAAAGAAAAATCACATAAAATAATTTCGACATCAATAGAAAGCAAATTGAGTGTTGCGGATCTACCATCCAGATTCGCAACTCTCAAAGAAGTCATCAAGCCCAAAATGTTTGAAGAAAAAGAATCAACAAGTTCTTTTGATATAAAATTGTGAGATGGAACCCATATCAAAAAGAACTCAAATAAGAAGATCACGAAATAAAACAATGCCATCAAGGATTGAGTGAAAGATACCTTGACCAAGAGATGTGTTGCCAGGGGCTTGGGCAACATTTAACTTTCCCTCCGTCTTGCCTTCAAGTTTGAGGCATTGATGTATATAATGATCCGGGCTCTTACAATAGTGACAACAACGGGGTTTTGAACACTTGTTCGCAAAATGGTCCCTAGACCCACAGTTGAAGCATTTCCCACTACTAGGAGAAGGAGCCTTTGCAGCAGGAGTTGCTTGCTTACTCTTTTTGTTGGGATTGGGGCCTTTGAATATAATAGGCCTCTTCATGTTGTTGTTGAAGTTCTGTTTGGAACGCATAACTTCATTATCGCTTTCTCTATCGGCCTCTTCAAGACGAAGAGCGATATCAATAAGCTGATCGAAAGAAACTTCAAGTTTCAAAGGTAGAACCATTTCGGGGTTCTTACTCAAAGCATAGATAAACTCTTGATTCTTTACAAGATCCAAAAGTTGTTGAGAAGACATAAAAACTCCATCTTGGGAAGTAGCACTAGATTGACCGGCGCTGGGGCGGCCTGGTCTAACCATTTCTCTTCCTTAAGAAAGAAAGAAGGAAGAAGAAGGTTATTCACAAATGAATATCAAGCAATCTTGATAGATAAAACAAGGAATCATAAACAAAATAGGATGAATCGGTACGAAGACTCGAATTAAATCCTAAAGCACGAAATTTAGGACGATGATCCTTGTTATAATATTCCATATTGTTTCGAAGTTTGGCTCTGATACCAAGCTGTGACTCCCCACCTCTATACCCACGCTAGCCAAGAACATTACGGTGAATGCTGTCAACTAGCACGGAGAATAAGGCTGTTGAGGAGCGACCATCCATGTAATTGCTTTGCGCGAGCATCGATATGTCAGATAGTATAACATGCAATTCTTATCAAGAGGGAAATCCGACATACCGACACAATCTCAAAGCTACTACACAGTGGCTATAATATCTTCAGAAACAAATATAGAAATAAACATAACATAAATCAGTCACAGATAATTCATATCACAAAGGCGGAAATAGATATGAATATTACACATGAAAGTGTGCATCAGAGTAGTGGTCAAAAAGATCCACAATAATACAAAGGAATAGATACACGTGCTAGACAAAAATATGTATACATCATGGAGTCTGTATCTCAAATGTATACAACAAAAACTACCAAATAGAGTAGTTAGCCAAAAGTCAGAAGATGGTTCCAGATAGGAAGCCATGAGGAAGCACCTGTAAAATCTCAGTCTGACCCAAGTATTATTCAAGAAGAAAATAATAAACGGATCAGTCTAGCTATAAATATCAGATGAAGTGATATATAATAAGAGATATGACATAAACATATAATAATCACAATGCCAAGCTATGATAAATAAGTAATTGAAAATCAGCAAGAGATTAATCAATATCACAATAATCTACTCAAGATAAAAAGGAATGTCATACTCCTAATTTCATTCACCAAGCCACAATAAATGACATATATATCAATGCCCATCGTAAAAGTTGGTGAAACATAAATTCCAGAAATCAACACACGAAATCCAGAAATCACAATAAAAAGATGGCCAAGACATTGATGTAGTGCAAACGGTACATCCAATGAATCATAAAGCAAAGACATTGATGTAGTGCAAACGGTACATCCAATGTATCAAAAGCATATCATTGATGTAGTGCAAACGGTACATCCAATGAATCAAAAGCAAAGACATTGATGTAGTGCAAAAGGTACATCCAATGTATCAAAAGCATATCATTGATGTAGTGCAAACGGTACATACAATGAATCAAAAGCAAAGACATTGATGTAGTGCAAACGGTACATCCAATGTATCAAAAGCATATCATTGATGTAGTGCAAACGGTACATCCAATGAATCAAAAGCAAAGACATTGATGTAGTGCAAACGGTACATCCAATGTATCAAAAGCATATCATTGATGTAGTGCAAACGGTACATCCAATGAATCAAAAGCAAAGACATTGATGTAGTGCAAACGGTACATCCAATGTATCAAAAGCAAAGACATCGCACATGCTAGTCTAAAACATAAAATGATCGTCATGACCAAAGAGAAGTGTCGATTACAGTAAGCTAGTAAATATATGAGCTTAGCTTCATGTCCCATAACCACTAGCTTAACTTAAATATTTACGAACAAATTGTAGATCTCCACTAGAAAATTGTCACAAGAAATTCAATCGAACAAGTTCAAGAATTAAACGACGAAGTAAACGCAAGCGTTTCATACCACTCGTTTTACTAAGTCGTTTAATTAGATTTCTCATACGAGTGAGGTAAAGGTTTGTATATACTAATAGATTGGAAATCGGTTTGAGAAAACGATCTTTGTTATAAAATAGTGTTGAAATCATTTGAAGAAAGAGTTTTGATATTTACTACTAGTATAGAAAACATTTATATTTTTAAAGTGACAAATCACAAAGAAGATTGTAGGAACAATCAATCACTAAGATTCACATTCGAAAATGTGAATAAAATCCAATGAAATCGATACCGAATCCATCGAAATGGATATTCCAAGAATTCCCAAAGAAAATAAGTCATCAAAGTCGATAATAAATGACAACAACAAAAGGGAGACAACACGAATCGATTAAAGTTGGAAATTCAGATGAATTAGCAATATAGGCTAATCTGGCAAATAGTAGCAGGTCGGTCGACCGGACTCCCTGAGTCGGTCGACCGAACCAGAGGTTGGAAGTGCTCGGGGCACCAGGTCGGTCGACCGGCCCAGGGGGCTCGGTCGGTCGAAGCCTGTAACCAGCACTTCCAAACAGAGGCAGGAAGTGCCTGGACTACAGGTCGGTCGACCGGCCCAGGGGGCTCGGTCGGCCGAACCTGTATACTTGCACTTCCTACCCTATTTCAAAGGAGGTGCAAATCCCGACCAAATTGCAATCGCACGAGCAACGACGCTAAGGGTTTATGCCAATCGACTACCCGGCCCTATATGCTCCTCGATGCACAATCAAAAACACATTCAAACATCCAAGCTAGGATTTTTAACGAATTGAACTCAAAACACTAAAAATTGGAATATTCACAAAAGCAATCCAAATCAAAAGAAAATGCACATGAATAAGTGTTCGGAATTCATACCTAACAATAGAAGAGAATTATAAGCATAGATGTGAGATTAAAAATCTCACCTTTGAACCCAAACGAACGAAGAAGATGCTATGAAGCAATGGCAAGAACAAGCACTCTTTAATTCCAACTCAACAAGCTTGAATCTAAGCTTAAAAGAGAAACATTCCCTAAATTAGGTTTAGGAAATTTCTGAAATCAAGGAGAGAATGAGTTGGAGAAGAAGAAGAGGAAGCTTACCAATGGGTTCTCTAGAGTTTGGAGCTAGAAGATGGATTTGCTAATGAAGACTAGGGCTTGGGATTTTAGTTTCCTCTTCCACTCCTCCATTATCATGAAAGCTTGAGTATTAGGAAAATAGAAAGGAAGTAAATGAAGAGGAGAGGGTTGGGACTGAATACATAAGTGGGGTTAATGGGCTCAGCCCAAACCAAAGCCCCAAGTGAAAAAGTAGCAAAACTCAACTTTCTCCAAACATATCGAAGCTTATACTCAAAAAGGTCGCAAACGGCATTTTGAACTCAATGGGGGTGGTCTCGAGTCCTAATTCGGCTGTTTGCAAAAAGTAGCTTTTCGGACGAAAATCCGACTAACGATAAAATATTTAAATATAAAATCGATAAATATGCGAGTTGTTACAGTATTGGTCTAGGTTATGTCTTGATGTAGAAAGGTAGAGTTGTTACATATGCGAGTCATCATTTGAAGATGCATGAGAAGAATTACCCTATACTTGATTTGGAATTGGCTGCGATTGCATTTGCCTTAAAATCGCAGAGGCACTATTTGCTAGGTGAAAGGTTTGAGCTGCTTATAGACCATAAGTCATTGAAATATTTCTTCTCACATAAGGATTTGAATTTAAGACAACGGAAGTGGATGGAATTCCTAGTATCTTATGACCTTAATATTTCTTATACTTGGAGAAAGGATAATGTTACAGCGGATGAACTGAGTAGGAAGCATTTAACACGAGTGTTATGATGTTGGAGATGAAGCAGCTTGCATATATTTCTGGATTTGATTTTCTACTACGGACGGATATTACACCTGGATTATTGGCAGCCTTAGCGGTTAGACCTATCAGAGTGGATATGATTGGTACGAATCAAAGTAAGGATGCAGAGTTGGTTAAGATTATGGATCAGCTTGATAAAGGTGAGAAGATGATTCATTTGGGGATATATATATATATACACACACACAAAAGATGGAAAAGGATGCTTATGGCCAAACGAAATGTTATGTGCGCCGAAGTTGAAGGAGCTAATATATGAGGTGTTAAAGGAGTGTAATCATTTGAGAATGACCTTTCATTTTGGTGGTCAAAAAATGTATAGGGATATGAAAAGAGTTTATTATTGACTAGGGATAAAGATAGATATGGCAAGATATGTGACAAGATGTCTCACTTACCAAAGAGTTAAGGTGAAGTAGAGAAAACCCAGTGCATTGTTGATGCCTTTAGAAGTTCCACGATGGAAGTGGGAGAGTGCTTCAATGGATTTTATATATGGGTTGCCAAGGGGTAAAAGAGGCGATAAGAGTATTTGGGTAGTGGTGGATCGACTGACAAAGAGCGCACATTTTACTATGAAGAGCAAGAGAACAGAAACATCTGTAAATACATTATATACTAAGGAAGTGGTGAGATTACATGGTATACTGGTGAAATTTTGAGTGATCGGGACCTACTCTTCACGAGTGAGTTATAAAGGAGCCTATAGGATAGCTTGGGTATGAACTGAGTTTAAGCATGGCATATCACCTACAGACGGACCAAGAAGGTGAATAGAGTGTTAGAGTAATCATTGAGATCATGCATTCTTGATTTTAGAGGTGCTTTGAAAGATCGTTTGCCACTAGTGGAATTCAAAGATAATAACAGTTTTTAGTTTAGTATTGGGATGGGCCCCGTTCAAAGCATTATACGAAAGGCCTTGTAAATCATCTTCATATTGGTTGGAGTCGACAGATAAGGTAATACTTGGACCATAGATGAGAAGGGATACGTCTGAGGAAGTGAAATTGATAAAAAAAGGGATGAAGGCAGCAAAGAATAGGCAGAAGTCAAATGCTGATAGAAGGCGAAAAGTGCTAGAATTCGAAGTTGGTGATCTTGTGTTCGTGAAGATATCACTTCTTAAGCATGTAACGAGGTTTCAAAGCTCAGGAAATTTGGCACCAAGATTTTTTGGACCATTTAAGTGTTGGAGCATATTGGAGGATTAGCTTATAGAGTGGATGAAAGTGATTGATATAGGATCGAAATGGCCAATAGTTGTAAACAATGTAAATGTAGTGGCAACGCAATATAAACTAAGTTATCTACTGATGCCGAATATTAGTATAATAATAACTAGTGCGAAAAATAATAATAGCAGTAAAGTAAAATGACACCAGGTTCGTACTCTCGTTCTACGTCCAGTCCCAGACTCCTTCTGATTAAAACTAGCAACCCTCACTTAACTCGGAGGAATAGGTTTACATCGACTGAGCAACCGAACAGGACTTCTACCGCCTAAGCAACCGAATAGGATGCCTGAGCAACCGAATAGGACTTATCCGCCTGAGCAACAAAACAGGACTTTGATTATAAAGTAGATTGTCTTGACCTTGTGTGTTTTAATAACATGGATTTTTCACTTATAGTACTCCCTTCCTATAATCTTTTCCTCAAGTATGAGGTGTGTAGTTGTGTGTATATGAAGATTAAGAAGTTTCAAATTTCTTTTAGAAATATAAAATTGTGATTGTAAGCAATGAATATATGAATTCAAGAGAGTAGTTAATTTAGAAAATATGATTCAAGTATAAGCAAGTAAGTGAAGTAATTTTATCTTGAAATTCATGCATATATATAGTAGTTAAGGAGTTGCAACTTCCGGTGAAGAGTTCTCAATGAATAGTAATGGCTGCAACTCTTCGCGAGGAAGAAGACTATTCAAAAAGGAAGTGTCTTTTCAAAAAATGACAGTTACATACAGTTCAGCCGACTGGTATAGAAGCTTCAATCAACTAAATTCAAAAACATGCATGTACATTCAAAAGTGCACAGATTCAGTCCACTGACTGAATGTATTCAGTCGACTAAATTCTGTTGTTAATCAAAAACTACCATAGCTCATTTGGTTAGAGCACGTGCCTTCTAAACTAGTAACCTAGATTCGAGCCCTGCTCCATGCATTTTTTGAAAACTAGATTTTGATTAAAATGTGCATGCAAGTTTATTTGAATGTGAATGATGATTCTTGAGGAAAGATTTTAACAAAGCACTAAACAAGACTCTATATACACATTTGATGACTCTTGTTAAAATATATAACTATACGAACCATACTTTGAGTCGTTCAGTTTGGATGTTGTCGTAGTCGTAGATTCGTGAATTGTTGTTTCGTGTCAGCAATCAAAACCTATGATCCAACAGTGGAGTTATCAAAAAATATGGCTGGAGTTCATGATGTATTCCATGTATCACATTTGCAAAATTATGTAAATGAATTAGCTATAGTGATAGAGCCTAGTTAGTTGGAGGATGTGGAATTAGAAGCTGAAGCGAGTTCATCTAACGGGAATGCACATATAGCAGAGTAAGGAGTTCACATTCTGAGGAATAAAGTGATGAAGCTAGTGAAAGTGAAATCCAAAGACGATCCGGATGAGAGTACATAGGAGCCTGAGGGGAAGATACAGGCTTTTCATCTCCAACGCTTTGCAAGTATGTTCTTTTGGTTGATATGCTTCGTTAGGAAATATGTTTTGGTTAATTAGATTGGATTTTAGGACTTATTATGATATTTACTGGATGTTATGCTATGTGCTACCTTTTAAATATTAAAGTTGCAATTATATCAAACTGCTAGTTTTATACTAGGATTAAGCATTAAACTAGACTCTATATACACATTTGATGACTTTTGTTAAAATATATAACTATACGAACCATACTTTGAGTCGTTGAGTCTGCATGTTGTCGTAGTCGTAGATTCGTGAATTGTTGTTTCATGTCAGCAATCAAAACCTATGATCCAATAGTGGAGTTATCAAAAAAGATGGCTGGAGTTCATGATGTATTCCATGTATCACATTTGCAAAATTATGTAAATGAATTAGCTATAGTGATAAAGCCTAGTTAATTGGAGGATGTGGAATTAGAAGCTGAAGCGAGTTCATCTAAAGGGAATGCACATATAGCAGAGTAAGGAGTTCATATTCTAAGGAATAAAGTGATCAAGCTAGTGAAAGTGAAATGCAGAGACGATCCGGATGAGAGTACATGGGATCCTGAGGGGAAGATACCGGCTTTTCATCCCAAACTCTTTGCAAGTATGTTCTTTTGGTTGATATGCTTCGTTAGGAAATATTTTTTGGTTAATTAGATTGGATTTTAGGATTTATTGTGATATTTATTGGATGTTAAGCTATGTGCTACCTTTTAAATATCAAAGTTGAAATCATAAAGAACTGCTAGTTTTATACTAGGATTGATATGCATCATGCCTACTATGTTATACTCTTGCATTCATATAAGGTGCATTTATCCCATTTATTGTGTTCTGCTAGATTTTCACAAGTAATCACGACCATGCTCATCATATGACATGTTTGAATTTCTATTATTTTGACAAGGACCTATATATATGTTAGAATAGTTATGAATATGGATGTTTTGTTTGTTTAAATGATTGTGTGTGTACGCGAGTAATAGGGGTGTGTAAATGAATGAGTGAAATTCGTTACATTTTCCGTTCCTTTGGAATTCCAAAGTCAAAACTTTGTTAAGGGAAGAGAATGTAATAAACCAAAAAAAAATATCGAAATTAAATAATGATAATAAATAATAATAAATAAATTTGAAATTAAATTGGAGGGTACTTTGGTAAATTTCAGTGGAAGGAAAAATGATATTTTTTATAGATAGTTGAATTTGCTAAAGTAAGTTGCATCATTACGTAACTCTAATTTTTATGGTCAAAATAGAGTATTCGTTTGTCTAAATTGGACATCGTATGAGTGAGATATCAGAGATTTAATGGAGTAGGTTGAAAACATGCATGAGCAGCGGGCCTGTTCACGCTGATTTGGGTCGGGTTCAAAATTTGAATTTTAAAAACCAGATACAACTACAATTTTTCCTCTTAAAGCCATTTAAAGATAAGTACAATTTCATTTTTCTATTTCCGTTTCTCATTTTCTGAAACCATCGATCTCCATTTTCCTCTTTCAGTCAATTTAACACCAAATCCACATTTCTTAATGAAATTCTTTTAGACGAAGTGCATTGGAATCATAGCTAGATCCTCTAACATTTAGAGTAGTACTTAACGGCTATTCGAAGGATTTAATTTCTGGAAATTCTAAAAAGCAGGCTAATTTGGGTTCTTTTGGCTTGAATTGGTGAGTGTAACTTCTTTGATTCTTGTAAATGCTTTGATAATGATATGAGATGCTTTAAGATAAAATTAGGATTAAACTATAAAATAATTCGATTTAAGTGATAAAAATCTGATATCCTTAGATGAAATGTACATATGTTCATTTTAAGAAATTTCAGAAACCCTATTTACCACTAAATTGAATCAAAATTGTACAGTTAAATGTATATGGATATAAGAAGACAATATAAATGTATTAAAGTGATATATGTGTGTGTGTGTGTGTGTGTGTGTGATATAGGATCACTAGGAATAAGAAAAAAAATAATAAAATCAAAATCTAGAAAAAATAAATCAAAATATAAACAAAAATTCCCTTATCTGTCTTATACACCGGTGGTGCAATTGGTCCACCGATGGACAAGCCAAATTTGGCATTTGGGGTCATTTGAATGCCAGAATTGACGTATGTTGTTTCAATCTTTTGCACGATGTTTCCTAGTGACTCCATAGTGATAATTTGACTTGAATGGCTATTATCTAGATGCATAGTTTAAGGATAGTGTTGGGGTATGGACATCTTGTATATGGCTTTGGAGTGATGGGTGAATACTCGGACCATGTATGGGTGCGTCACTTGGAACTGGTGATGTATGAGTGTGATGTATGTAGTTTCGGATAAATGGATGACCGTGTGAAACCTTGATGATAGGGGTGAGATAATAATGTAACATGATTGACTTTGGTTGGGTTGTTTGGCGAAGGGTAGTATATAGCTTGGGATGAAGAACGAATACTTGAATCTTGTAGCGCACACAATGGGTTCTTGATTAATGGTATTGACTAGCATTCTCATATAGAGCAACAAGGCTGGTCAAGGAGAGTTTTGATGTTGAAAAAAGTTAGCCTATAGCATAGGTGGTGGAACCAGGCATAAGTCCAATACGTGTAGTCCTTAACCGCAGGCGGCGAGATCGGATCATGCAGACGTGAAATCCTATACCGCATGTGGCGATACCAGATTTCATACATAAGATCCTTTACCGTAGGTATTCGGGACCAAATAAAATTCAAGTAGTATGATATCATTCTGAAGTGCACAAAACAGGACTAGAAGGTATTATACTTTAGGCTTATATCATATTATATCATTGTCACAATAGTATACCTATATCAAATTGGATTCACGCATTCAGATGTATGTTTGATTCGCTCTTATATTCTTCCATCTATATTATTTAGGTTGATGAAGTCTGGAAACATGATGAACCAAAAAGCATGGATTTATAAATACTGTAAATATTAAACATATAAATGTTGTATATCATTTGTATTTTAAAGACATGATGTGACAGTGTATGTGGATTTGATTTAGTTTGGATTGTACATACTTACGTTGCGGTATTAGATATGTAATTAAACATATGTTTGTGTAATATAATATTTGGGGTGATCATTCTCTGTAAGACTAATAGTTGTAATTTAGTGTGGTTTTTTCTTATGCTCTCTCTGTATGTAGATATGTGTTATCTTCCAATAAATGCTATTCTAGGATGTCGTTGTATAGTTGTGGGGTTCTGAAATGGCTAATTGTCACACTAAGCCCTCTCTCTTCACCGATGTTCTTAGTAAAGCTTCCCAAGGAGGAAGTACTTTTTTCCTTATGGGATCAATCCCAACCTAAGAAACTCCGAGTTCCAGTCCCGAGTAAGTCATTCATGCTACCATTTTTTATTCATCTTTCCTTTCTTCCTTTGCTTATCCAGTTAGTATCTTAGGCATTAGTTTTGTTGATAACAACCATATGACATTATATATAAAATATAGGTACTAATGTTTTTATCAAGTTATATTAGTATATAATGTAGGATATTAGACAGGTATTAATTACGAAGACATACAGCATCAAGAGAAGACTCAAGAGATAAAGATTCAAGATATAGAGATTAAAGACTCATTAGTATTGAAGAACTTAAGATATCTCAGATAAGTTATAGAGCCTTAGAATTTTTGTTAAAATCTTGATAGCATTTCTTTGATCTCTCCCTCTCTATTTCACCTTTTCAAATGATTTTCAAATATCTTTAAAATGGTTTTAAAAATAATTTTTTTCCAAAATAAATTTCCAAAATAGCCTCACATGCAGACAAAAAATATATATCATTTTTGTTAGTATGAGTATCGCATACATGTTGAAACTGATATATTTTAATGATTTAGATGAACATTAATGCTTAACTGAATTTTTGAAATATTTAAATTTTAAAATTACGAAGTTAGTTTAAATATATGGACTAAAAGATAAATAGTAGGAAAGAACTAGGAAGAACTAAAATTGTATAAATCTTAATGCAGAGTTATTTGAAGTTAGAAATAAAATTTTATAATGTGATATATGATAAAATTTTCAGATAAATAATTATAGTTGATTTATAAATTGAATTTTTCATTATTATTTACATACATAATTTAATACGTGTGATCTACAAATCTTTACAGCCGAATGAAAAGTTTATGTACATATATATGTATGTATGTATGTATATCAAATTTACATATACTTTTTTGTTGTATTAGGAAAATAGACTAACTAGTTACCAAAATTATTTAAATAATTTAAACTTGATATTTCGTAAGTAATTTAAATACATGGAATTAAATGTGAAATATAGGAAATAAAGAAAGGTTGTAAATAATTGTAGAAATATTAAACTATAGGTATTTGAACCTAAAACAAAATTTTACATGCAATGTGTGATAGATTATTTAAGACAAATGATGATAAATTATTTAAGATAAATGATAATAAATTAAATTTGTCAATTTTTTGTATATTATCTATTCTATATAATTTATATATATCTTATCTAACTAAAAAAATAACTTTAATACTTTTGTTGATATGAATATGGTATACATACTGAAATTGACATATTTTTGGATTTATTAGATAAACTAACAAATATTTGTTAATCGGGTTTATTTGAATAGTTTAAATTCAGTATTATATAATGAACTAAAATATATCGACTTAAATATATAATATTAAGTGATATCAAGGAGGGTTTTGTAAACAACCTTAGAATTTCTAAGTTGTGGGTACTTGACATTAAAAAAACAATTTTACAAAGCAATGCATTAATATATTGATATAAATGAATTATAAATTAAATTCTTAAGTATATAATTATGTTATGTAATCAATGTATTTATATATTTTAATGAGTATTTTTTGTTAGTATGAATATGATATAAATATTGAAATTTTCATATTTTCATGATTTATTAGACAACTCAACGAATAATAGTTTGCTGAGTTTATCTAAATAGTTTTAAAATTACGTGACTAGTTCTAACATATAAAGTCAAATGTAAAATATTGGAAGGAAACTGAGGGTGGCTCCTTTAGGTTATAATTTTTTAAAGATATTCAAAGTTTAAAAAATATAATTTGTAATGCACCATATGATGAATTTTAAGGCAAATGAATTATAAATTGAATTTTTTATTATTGTTAGTGAAATTAGGACCATCTCCTTATTTTCAAACTTAATACATAAGTATGTTCTAAAAAACATGCTTAAATTACACCGTTAAAGTATTACTGTTTACATATAATTTATGTTATCTAGCTTATATATCAGTATATTAGAGTAAAAAAATAAAGTAATCATTTTTGTTAGTATGATTATGGTATACATGTTGAAACTAACATGCTTTCATAATTTAGGATAAATGAACAAATACTAATTAACTAGATATATTAGACATGTTAAATTTAAATTTAATTTATTAGTTTATATATGGACTTAAAGGTAAATAGTGGGAAAAAAATGAGAAAGATTTTGCAAAAAACATGTAGAAATCTTATTGCGGTATATCCGAAGCTTAAAAAAGAACTTTTAATGTAGTGTAGATAAATTTTCGAGATAAATGATTATAATTAATTTACTAGTTAACCTTGTCATTATTGTTTACGTACATGATTCGATTTACGTGATCTATATATCCTTATAGCTAAATGGAAAAATTAGTTTTACCATTTTTATTATAATATACATATACATATATATATAGATATATATATATATATATATTAAAATTGACATATATATTTAGTATTTATCAGAAGAATAGACTAAACTATTACTGAGATTATTTAAATAGTTTAAATTTGAGATTTCGTAAGTAATTGAAATACATGGATTCAAATATAAAACATTAGGTAATAACTAAGAGAGGCTTTGTAAATAATTGTAGAAACGTTAACCTACGGCTATTTGAAATTATAACAGAATTTTACAATGTAAGTGAGATAAATTTATTGGGATAAATGAATGATAAGTTAAAATTATTGATATTGTTTATGTATATTATTTATGTTATGTTTTTTATATATCTTTATATTTGAATGGAAAAACAAATTTACCACTTTCCTTGATATCAAAATGGTACACATATGGCCTGTGGTTCCGATGCAGTTGGCAAGCGTTCCTATCTCCCCTAGTGAAAGAGGGTTCGAGCCTTGGCAACCGCACTTTAGTGGTTTGATATTTGCAGACGCATATAATAATTCCTTAAATGAATTAAAATATTGGGATCGAAAAACACCGCTGTGAGGGCATAGTTAAAAGGGGATGGGGTTGTAGCAGACCGTCTTACATGGTTGGCCTACGAAAGTAAGTTTTAGAAGAAAAGGTACACATATGAATTAACGAATATTTATTAATTGAATTAATTTAAATAGTTTAAATTCATAATTCATAATTAATGAAAATATATTAACTTAAATGTACAATATTAGATGATATTGATGAGCGTATTGTAAATTATTGTATAAATTTCGAAATGTAGACGCTTAAAAAGGAAGTTTGCAATACGAGCATTAATATTCCAACATAAATGAATTATAAATTAAGTTCATAATTATTACTTATGTATTTAACGATGTTATGCTAGATTTATTTATATATCAAAGTGAACTGTATACCATCTGTTAATATTAATATGGGATAAGTACTGAAATTTTAATATTTTATAATGTATTAGAAAACTCAATGAATAATAATTTATTGAATTTATTTAACTAGTTTTAATATTACGTGATTAATTCCAATATATTAGGTTAAATGTAAAATATTATAAAAGAACCAAGGGGTTCTTTAAAAGGTTATAGATATTTTTAAAATGAATGTATATGAAGTAAAAACACATAATTTTGTAATGCACTGTATGATGAATTTATTGAGAAAAATAAATTATAAATTGAGTTTATTATTGTGGTTTAGTGGAAATTAGGATGCACCCCTTATTTTCAAACTTAATACATGAAAAACTCTTCTTAAACTTTAAATTACACTCCTATAATTATTTTCGATAAAAAAAGTTCTATTTTATCCAAAAATAAAATTTAAACTTAATCGCATGTGTAACGACTCGAAATTTTCGATAAATTAAAATAGTTAATTTGATAAGGTTTAATGATTTAATGTTGAAAGAAATAAAAAGTTATGATTTATTGATAAGAATATAATTGGAATGAAATGCAATAGTATTAAATTTTAAGGTAATTGCTAACTATTTTAATGTAATTCCAATTAACTAAAATGATTAAAAAATGTTATAATTGGTTATAGACAGTAAATTATTGTAATAAGATGTATTAATTGATAATTAGATCAAAAGAATAATTAATAATTTAAATGTGGCATTAATTGATGAAATAATAGGTAATAAATTGTAACTAGTTGAAATTAGTGTTATGTAAGTAGTTATGACATTTTTGTGTAGATTACAAACTTACAAATGTTATTAAATATAGAAATGGTGACAATTGTTATTTGTTACTAATTTATTTAATCAATTGCAGTTAAATGTAACTAAATATCACATTATTGAGAATTAAGATGATAACTGCAAATGGTGAGGTAATAAAATGTATAGAAATTTTAATTTTATTCACAAGGCAAGATTTAATATAAAAAAAGTGTGAAACAAAGATAAATTAATTTATTGGGATGTAAATCTATAATAAGATTGACAAAAATTCAATGTAATTGAAATATTGCAACTAATATGGTAGAAGATAAAATTTGAGAATATTTATGTAATAAGGTATAAACCAATGTTAATTATGCCCATAAAGTAATAATTGGTTGAATAAGAAGATTGAAATCAAAATCAAATTAATTTACTGAAATTAAAAATATAATTAATTGGATTTAATTGCAGTTGAAATTGAATGATGTAATGAGTGTAATATTTAACACTGAATTCATATGTAAATTTGTTTTAAATTATTGTAAATGTCCACGTAATCAAAAATGATAAAAATTGTTAGTTATTAAACTTGAAATTAAAAAGTGATCTAATTGATTTAATATTAATTTATTTAATTAACGTGAAAATAGCCATTTTGGAAACTGTCTTGGATTTCGACAAAACAAGTTTCATCGGATTCGTAACGGTGAATTTTTGAAAGACTTCAAGTTTCGTAGCAATCGGACTTGTCGTTTGATCGTACAGACTCAAAACTCATAGAAATCAACTTAATTAAATTCAATTGAAATCAATTTGTAATAAGCTGATTTAAGCTAACTTTTTTATATGATGGAAGTATGACTTGAAACTTGTTCAATTGAGTTTAAAACATCGAAAAAAACTATTTTGATATATGGGATGACCCACTTTCGTTTCGGAAGCGAAACGGGCTTTCGGGTCGTTATTGTCAATTCGAACCAATTCGAGTGTCCATTTTTCTTATCGGGATCTGTTAATATAAATATACTTTGTTTCTCAAACCCTAGCAGTCATTTTCTCATTCCTGTACGCACATCTCCATCTGTCTGTTCGTTCATCTCAAATGGCAAAAACCCAAATTTCTAGATTCAATTGCAAATCAAAAAAAATCAAAAAATTCAAACTCCTCAAACCATATCATATTATATATCGATTCGAAGCTCTCGACAAGCGTAATTCACTGGTACAATTATTTTTTGTAGTTGAAGCACCGTTCTCCTGAAATCACGGATTTAGTTTTGGTCGTCCATAGGGTTCCGATCAACGTCGATAGATCGTCAAATCGTGGGCAGCATTACATGGAGAGGAATGAGTGGAGTGCATCGGTGGTGTTCGTTTGGAGATTCAATGGCTAGATCGGGCTGCAAAATTCGATTAGGGTTTAACCCTAGGTGGCGACTGCCGTTGATTTCACCATGGTTCGGCGACGTGATGGGTTCGTCATGGTCGAGAAGCTATGGGGATGGCCATGATGGGGCCGGGGGTCAGCGGCGGTGAAGGCCTGGGTTGCAACATCGTATTTTGGG
Source organism: Allium cepa (assembly GCA_030765085.1). NCBI lineage: Eukaryota > Viridiplantae > Streptophyta > Magnoliopsida > Asparagales > Amaryllidaceae > Allium > Allium cepa. The sequence goes on from CM060941.1 coordinate 1,054,696,739, forward strand.
TAGTGGCTCCGTTCATGCTCGAACTGGTTCGAACGAGTAGAAACGCTAGGTTTTTTGGGCATTGAGCAAGGTGATGACGTGTATAGTTTTAATTTTTGTTTATTTGTTTTAATTATATATCGTTTGACTTCTATACTTAATAACTTTCGCATACGAAGTCGTAGTCACATGCGATTTTCTCCACTGAGATCGTATCGAAATTTCGAACATTATGGAATTAGTTTGGACAAACTCTGAGACTATTGAATTTTAGGCCTTATTTTGGATTTCAAATCGATTTGAAATTTAAGGTGAGTGTTTTAATCCACTCACAACTACTAAATTATCTTATGCTAGTTAATTTAAATTTATAATGTAATTAGAAATTAACCGATTCATGTTTGGTATGTTTAAATTGTCATTCTAGTTAAATTTGACTTCTAATGCATTTAATCGTCATTAAATTTATTATTGAATTTAGTTGTCAGTTGAATACCTACTAATGATTATCAGTTATCTATTAATGTTTATTGGTTGATTTGGATGATCATTGTGATGTATGTTTGATTTGTTGATATTGGATGACTGATGTTATATTCTATATTATTATAACATTACAAGTTCCATATGGGTTGAAATGATACATACCCGAACGATCTATAGATTAACGAAAAAGCATCATGGGTTGTAATGATAGACTGGAGCGATTTTATGGATTTTATTTAATTCGGGATTGTGGTTTGAAATGATATATAACCGTAAAAATATAAATTGTGCATTGAAATGATAAATATCTGTATCACTTGACCATATGGTAGAAAATAATATACGGACACCAGATTTGTTAAATTACATGATTTTAAATCTTTAACCTTGAACCCAGTCAAATGATCTTTGAAATAGAATCCGATTAATATAAATTGAATTGTTTTAAGTGATTATTTAACGGATTTACATTGAAATTCCAATGTGGATTTTGAAGTATAAAAGAAATTATCGAAATTGATTTATTGAAGCTTTAAAATTTTGTAACTTTGAAATCTATTGGAATTGGAATAACTAAAATTGATATTTCAAGACGTAAAATTGGGTTGATTAAAACTTGGATATGGTCCAGATTGATTAAAATGGAAGAAATAGTTAAAATTTGATGTTAATTTCAAATTTATTTTCTTAATATAAAATGTAAATGTTCTTTAAAATTCTAAATTATTAATATTTTCAACTCTCAACTAAATTTATCTATTCTAATTATTTTAAACCATTTTAAATCGATTTAAAGTATTTTAATCTACGTTAACCTATTTTAAATCTATTTGAAGTATATTAACCTATTTTAATCTATTTAATCTATTTTAAAACTATTAAATCTGTTTTAATCTATTTAAACAACATTAATCCATTTTAACCTATTTTAAACTATATTAATTTTTTAATCTAATTTAAATTTTCTTCACTATTTTTAAAACTAATTTAAACTATCTAAACTACTTTTTGAATTTCAAGTTTGTAAAGCGAAAGTTTATATTTTAAATCCTTGATTTTAAGTAGAATACGACTAAATGATGTAATAACTTAAGTTGGGATTTAATAACATAATTTGTGTAAATATGGTGATTTGAAATGAGGGTTTAACCTATTTTGAAAATATGATTTCGAAAGTGATATGGTTTTGAGAATATGATATTTTGATATTAATTGTGAATTGACTTTTAAAATGTAAAAGAACCAGCCGGTGTGAAATAAGAATTTGTTTGTTAAAGAGACCGGGATGGATATTGTCAAACTCTCTACCAGTACTAAAAACCACTTTAATAACAATGTACATGGTAGAGATTCCAGAAATGAAGTAGGATGGTTTGGCGAATGATTCTGTATTAGATATTTACGTGACCCTGACTCCCGTGAGTCAGGTTAGATGTGACTAAAACATGAGCAATACCGGGCGAAGTAAGGTCGCACCTCCGATCGAGCACATTTCTTCGATACCATACCATTACTTTGTGATTGATTTGGTGGCCACCCCTCGATTTTGATTATGGGAGTGTGTCCGAGGTGGCCCGGTAGTAGTTTCTATGCGTTACCACCAGTCCGGTAGTGCAATTGGTATATCTACCCTAGCATTGCCTCAAGTGCCGTGTTCACATGCCGTATCGCGCCTTCTACGAGTTTTGTTTTATACCATATATATGGGTGCCCTCTGGGTAAACCTCAGCTTATGGTACTGTATAGACTATGAGAATATATAAAATGTGTTAAAGGGGATATGAGTAATGCCTTAATGTTATTTTAATACTTTACTTTACTATAGACACTATTAGAATAACGTATTGTACTACATAGTAGATAGTTTAACGGATCCTTAGGAGCTGGAAATGCCGAACATCTCTTAAGTTATTACACTCACTTTAGACATTGGATAGGAGATGTCAAACCCCGTAAAACATCTTCGACGCCATTATACTCGTATTTATTTACCGTTGATTTAACTTGCATAAGGTCCTTTAGTTTTGACTCGAGTGTTTTGTCTTTTCAATTCGCTCGGGTCAGTCTGGGCTTTTCAGTTTATCGAAGACTGCTTTCTGGAGGATGAAGACGAAGATTTTGTGCTATTATCTTTTATTATATTTACCCATTGCATTATTTTGTTTCGCCGTTATTCTTGTTGTATGTAACTCTGATGATCCATATTATAAAATTATAATCAATGTATTTGTAACAGCTTCATGAACGGTTTATTTGATCATTTTATCATTCCGCTGTGAGATTCTATATTTGTTTTCATTCTTTCTCTGCCTTTTCTTATTTACCTCATAAAAATCTACTCTTTTTAATGGTTGAATCTGACATGCGTCTGCTTATGCATTTGGCGATTTAAACCGTCCAAAAAGGCAAGACGTTACAGTTGGTATCAGAGCTTTGGTTTAGCGATAACCTTAGCTTTGTGGGGTCCGACTCTTTAAAAATAGGGTAGTAATACCCTAAAATGATTCGCTGAGTGTATATATATGAGAGAGCGTACTTATTAGTGTTATAAAAGGTTTTGTTATTGTGTTAATTTGTTCTGTTTCGTATTTATAAATTGCGGTAGGTACATAAGTCGCTATGGCATAGATAGGGATTTCTAAACACTTAATAGAGCAGACCGACACAATATTGTTTTGAAATACAAGTAAATGAAATAATTTTGCCTAGTATTATATTTTGTATATAAAAGGATAATTTTAAAAGCAATATATTTGATGCAACATGTTGTTTGTTAGGCAGAGAAATTTTATAAATATTGATTTTAAAATAGGATTTACAAGTAAAGTAAATATAAATTGGAAATTTAGAACTTAAGTTCTGGGATTTTAGGATTCCTTTCAAAAGATTTTGGAATATAATATTAGTAATATTTGAAAGTATTTTCGGATGAATATTTTCAACATGATTTGAAAGAATGTTTAAAGGGAACTTTTAAAGAAAATAAGTTCTGTACTCCCCTCTCTGTCGTTGGAAAATAATTTCGGCGATGAGTGCACACACATTGACGTTCATTTTCGAGTTTAAATGTGGAAAGAGCGTTGTAGTAGTTTTACTGCACATTTGTTTTGATAAATAAATCTTGATTTTTAATCCTCAACTATGATTCGATCTATAAAGGATATATATATATATATATATATATATATATATATATATATATATATATATAATTTTCTATGTGACTAAAATGAACCCGGAGTTTAGTTCTTAGATTTTTATGATAATTAGTAGTTTCAATTATTATAATGAATAAAATCTTAACTAATTCAACAATTGGAAGCTGCTAAAATGGAAAATAAGAAGTTCGATGTAAAATGATTAATGAAATATATAAGAGATTGAAAATATGTAACTTATAGATGTGAATAAGATAAACTTGTGTAACTTCCTATTGCATTCTGAAAACGTATATATAAATTACCAAATTATTAAAAGTTGAAATGTGAATAAGAATATGTAATAGAATATTATACAAGTGAACTTAGAAAAGAAAGTGTTTGATAGAATTATTTCAATAAATGAGCATTGTTATTCTATGAAATGTTATAAACTAAAGTTAAAAATTTGAAGTGCTACAAATAAATTGTAATAGAAAAGATGATTATAGTAAGTAAATGTTATAAAATTTAGTTAATTTTGAAGCCATTCATAAATAAAGTGAATACTATATTAATTGAATGGTTATGACTTTAGAAAAGGTGAAATGATTTTGAAATAGACAAAATGGTCAATAATATATATGAAAGAAATGAATGTGGAAAAAAAGGAAAAATGAAAAAATACCTAGTAATGGTGAATTAAATTGTGAAGAAACTCACATAATAATGGATAATCTAGATAATTGAATGGAAACAGCTTATTTAAGCAATGAATGTAAGTAATGAAAAGAGAAAAATAGCATTGTATGTATAGAAGAGAAATGAAATTTTGTAAGTAATGAAAGTAATTTAATGGAAAATGAATTTTGTAAGTGATAAATGAAAATCAAGTAAATAATCATTATACGAATGAAAAATTATGAACTATAAATGATGTGAATTTTATTAATAAGAAAGAACTTGAATAATACTTGAAATCATTATTTATTTTGGCTTATGGAATGTTGGGAGATGATACTTTAAATTGTTAGTGTGGCGACCCGTCTTTCTCTCCGTAGAAAGACGTATCATCTTTAAGAAAGAAAGGGATAGAAAAGAGAAAGATAGAAAAGAAAGAAAGAAACAACATCAGAATCTCAACAGCAGAACGAATAAATTATATTAATCACATAAAATATTACATAGTATACAACTTTATCAGAGTTACACAGCTTATGCATCATATACTAAATAGTTATAAACAACTGTCTAGTTATTAAAACTCAAATACAACATAAACAATCGACTCAGAAATCACACAGCGGAACACTATATATATCTACAACGTTGAAGCCTCCTGCTCCATTGCTCCTCCATAATTCGTCAAAGCTAACCTGAATCCATTGGCTACTCATAAAAATTTGAGTACCCAAAGTTTAAGAAAAACAGAAGATAAACTCCATGTCAGACATGGGTCTGGTGTGATTAACAGGTTAAGGTTGCTTAACTCTGAAAATCTTTTGAAAACAAAAGGTATCACGTAAGACTCCCCACACATAAACATGGGTAAGTTTTTACCTTACGCTAACCAAAAAATTTGATAGGAAATCCAGTGATATTATAATAGGGTCTAGGATTTTCAAATAAATATAAAATAGCCGAAATTGTTACATTCATTAAATTCCAGCAACTAGCCACAAAGTTGGTAATACAATCAAAACCATAAGGGCAAGTAGGAAGAATGGTTTCCATCAATGGCAGGGCTACACAGTACGTGGCCTAGATCACCATACCGAGGATCGACCCTAAATCCCTTGCGACACAAGGCCAGAATTATCCCTTACTGGATAGTCCCGAACAAGACAACCCTGCAGTTGTTCGCAACAAACTGCCCACACAGCCGAACGTAAAGGGACTTCTAGACAGGGGTAGATCTCGTCCTACTTGGGTGCTACCCACTTAGCCTTGCTGCAACTCCCCTGTTTTAGCCATTCCCCATTGATGAGGCTTGAGGCTATGATTACCTTTATAGAACACATCTATCTTAGAATGCTTATCGTCCACCTGACGATGTTCTTAAAGCATTCAATCCATACAAGTTCATTCCGGGTTCGAACAAAACCGTAGGCATTATCTCGTTACACTCATTTTGGAATCACCTTCAGAGTTAACAACAACAACCCTTGCACTCTGAATCTTCATCTTCACTTGAGATTCACGACCTATCGTTAATTTGGATCGATGTGGTTTTCGGATATCCAAATCTGGAAACCCATTCCCGGTCTCATCAAAATCCAAAATTCCATCTTTTAGGTCCAAGTAGTTTTAAAGTTAAAACAATTCAATTCTATTATCCATATACACACAGATAGATAATTCACATCTCATAAATAGATAATTTCACATTATCATCACAAATAGATAATTCACATTATCATCACAATTCAACCAAAGCATCCATATCACACAGCATCACTTATCCCATATTTGAGATCTCAAACCATTCAAGGCGATCAATATCATTCATCCATACATAAGAAATGATTAATTAATCATGCTCTCTTCAATTAATTTAAAATGAATTAAATTAATTACTTCCATCTCTAATTAATTTAAAATTAATCACTTTCATCTCATAAATCTTGCTTACTTAACCATTAATTAATTACAATACAATTAATAAATCATCATCTAAGTATTCATTTCAATTAATCACTCTTGATTAATTATTCTCTAATTACAATAAGTAATTAGCCTTTAATTAATTACATAAATTAATTATCCTTAATCATTTACAATAACTAACCTTTAATTACTTCATTAATTAATTAATTATAGCTAATTACATTAATCCTTAATTCATTACATTAATTAATAACTCTATAATCACTAATTATTGATTAATTAATCTTAATTAATCAACCCTTAATTACATCATTAATTATATTGATTAATAATCCTAATTACTTCTTTAATTATTAATTACTCTATTTAAATTAATTACATTAAGTAATTAATCTTTAATTAAACCACATTTATTAATTACTCTTGATTAATCACATTCAGTAATTAACTACCCTTAATTACTTTATTAATTAAATTAATTACTCCTTAATTAATTACATTTAATAATTAATATTTAATTAATTATATTTATTAATCATCCTTGATTAATCTCATTCAGTAATTAATTACCCTTAATTAATTACCCTTAATTAATTACATCACTTAATTATCTTCAAATAACTTTATTAATCAATTCTTAAATTAATTACACTAAGTAATTATCCCTCTTATTTTACAAAGTAGTCAAACCCAAACTACTTCCAATCTTCAATTAATTACATCCTGTAATTATCTACTAATTACTTCACTAAGTAATTATACTTTATAAATTACACTAAGTAATTTTACTTGGCCCATACTCCAATGATTACTTAAGTAAACTAATTAGTTAACTTAAACTAATCGCATTAATTTAATTAATTACACTAAGTAATTAATCTCTTTTAATTATTTTCATTAAGTAATTATCTTTAACCAATTCCACAAATGGTTATTTTCAATTAATTAATATAATTAATTATTAAAATTAATCACATTAATTAATTATTTAATAATCCCTAGTTAATGATCTTCATTAACTATTAACAATTCTTTAATCACTTCTCTTAAGTAATTAAACTTAGATTAATCATTATTAATTACAAATTAATTAATCTTTGATAACCAATTAATTAATCTCTAATTATTTAATTAATTAAGTGCTTATATATAACTAAATTAATCCTTAATTACTTGATTAATTAATTTCTAATCATTAATTTAAAATCTTAACTTATCTAATTAATGATTCTTAACTACAAATTAATTAACCTTTAATAAATTTACTTAAACCTTAATTAATTGATTTAATCCCTTAATTACTAAATTAATTAATCCAAATCATAAATTAATTAAATTAATTAATTATCCTTTTTAGTTACCTTAATAATTTAATGAATCACAAATCATTAAGTCTTTATTAACTTTAAGATAAAAACATTATTCTTATTTATGATTTAATTTTCATTCATAAATGCATTTGAAAACATTTTACTTTCAAATTTACTTTCAAATTCCATTTAAATTTAAGATTCAAGTTAAATACAAATTAAATTTTACCAACATTTAAAAACCTTCTTAATCAAATGTTAAAGACCACTTATCTTTATAAAAGAAATTTATATAAGAGTTTTAAACCAAATTATTTAAATTCAATTTATTTTATAAAATATACTTTAACATTTTAAAGTTATAAGAACATTTCAATTTTATAAAACTTTATTTTATTTCAAAACTAGGATAAATTTGAATCCATACTTAAAATTGATTTAAAACTTTGTTAAATCTTTGCTTTCAAATTTTAAAATCAAATTTAAAATTTTAAAAGCAGACAGGTTTTTAAAACCTGTAACCAAACAATGACCCGAGCCAGACCTAAGAATTCGCGAGTCAAACATCACATGACTTCGAGTATTTCACGCAACAGACTCGAGTAAACTCGAGTACCCTTCTTCCCAAATCAACTGCTGATACACCATCACCTCCGTGCACATGCACCAGCACTACCACCCTTTTCGACCACTCGCGATGGATTACGCATGTCGGCGATCACCCTTGAACTTGATTCCGATCGACCATCAAATCGTCACTACAAACTCGAAATCAATTTTGAGCTTACAAACCCAAATATGGAACCAAAGATAAAACCTGGAACCACCTCATGTTCGTTCCTCCGACCACTGGAATGTCAAAGGCTCCAGCCACCACTTCGCCGATGTCAAAGCTTCAAATTCCCAGAGTTCCGATGAATTCGATGCACCAGAGAAGCCGAGGCAAACCAAAAACTTGACTATGCCCAAACTAGAGTTACAGACCAGATCGAACAACCACCGCCGCTACAGTGACCTGCCATCACTTTTGATATTTTTCCCCTACTCTCCGATCATCCCACTACCATCTCTGAAGACTACGACCTCCTAGATCACAGAGATCATCAGAACTTCCCCAAAACACCTTTTCTGGTCAAACCAGAAATGTTCATTCATTATCAAACTAAAAATTATGATTTTGGTTTTAAAAATCATGTTTTAGTTTAGGTATTCAACTTATATTCCGGAATCAAGGAGTCGGTATATTTGAATTTTGAGTTATATAAAGTTTGCTCTGTTATTTTTTATTTATTTCCAGAGACAATACAAAATTCTTTTAACTTTGTTAAATGTTTAAACTTTAATTATTAATAAAACAAAAGAAATTGGTTGAAAATTAAACTCTAACTTAGATTAGATCATCAGATAAAGATTTTTGATCTAAACTTAAGCCCGAAAAACTGGTAGAAATGACACAGGCAATAGTCATGTAAACAAATCCACACATCCATACATATATGCAGAAAATTCACCAAGTATATATATTCACACAAACACACATACATTCCAGAATTTAACATGCAACCAGAATCAAATTAAAGCTTTTAAAAATGTGATGTTACTCATCTGTTCAAATGAAGAATAGAGCCTATTTTATTTTGAAAAAGCTTTTGAACTTGAGTTGCTGGAAAATGTCTTAGATTTAAAAATGCATGCTTGCTTTGGACTTGCTTGCTACAGACAATTTCTAGGTTTACTTGCTTGATCTAATCTCGGGTTGAAAAAAACAGGCTTTGATGCTTCAGATTGCTTCAGAAAATTTTCAGAGTTGAAGAAAATGCTCTGTAGGCTCTTATTCTGTCTCAGGTTTGAATTAAGAAACAAGCTCTTGATTTACATTTGCTTTGATTGTCTCAGGATTTAAGATGCATGCAGGCAGATTGAAGAAGAATGCTTGCATGCTTTGAGTTGAATATGAACTGCAGGTTATGATTTTGAAGGTGATGACAAGTTATAGATTTTTGGTTTGAAGATGATTCGAGAAGAGTGAACTTCAGATTTGCTTTGAGTTATTTTGCAGGCTGAAAAATTTCTTTGATTCAAATGAAGATAAAGAAAATAGAAGAGGAGGAAGCAATGTTTATATAAGGTTATTTTGTGATCTAATGAAATGAAAGAAAAAATTAAAGTCTTCAAGGGTACTTGTTCAAAATCTTAAAATTTGACATCCTCATTTATTTATTAAATTACACATGTTATCTTAGTTACTTAATATATTAACACATGTCTTATGTATTATTTCATTATTTTAAATGTTAAATAAAAATCTTTACTTAATTTATTATTTTACAAATACTTATCTATATATATATATATATAGATAATTTTAAAGAAATAAACCAATTATATTCATAAATAAAGGCTTATACAAATATCTATAAAAATCCAAATATTTTTAAAATGTCTATATTTTGAATTTCAAAACTTTAAATTCAAATTCAACTTCAAATTAAATTTCAAAATCCAAATTAAAGAAAACTTATTCAATTTGAAATAACAATTCAATTTTTATAGAAATCTATTTATATCTAACATATTTATTAATATTGTTTGAAAATAACAAATTATAAATTTTAATTAATCTATAAAAGAGATTATAAATTACTTACATTATTGAATGAATTAATATATCATATTTATTTAAGCAATATTTAAAAAGAATGTAAAATAAACCATTTTGTTGATTAATTTAAATTTAAATTTAAACTTAAGCTAAGATTTAAATAATTAAACATTTATCTTAAGTATTTAAAACTATATAATTAATTATTAAATAGCTTTGAAAACTTATATATTAGATTTAAATCAAAATTTCCAAATTACTAAAATGTATATTAGAATTTGAAAACAAAATTTATTTATTTATTTAATTTCAAACCAAAGCTTTTCTATTTACAATATATACAAAAATATATATTTTTATATATATTAATATAAATTATAGATAGAAAATAATTTATTAGCTTTTAAAAGATAAAATTCACCAATTAAATATTTAGTTGCTTTTAAAAGAACAATTTGCCAATTTGAATTTAAAATTATAAAAGACAATTATCAAATCAGTTTAATTTTTAATACGGATTATTAAATTGATATTGCCTAAAATTCTGGGGCATCACTCCCCTCTTAAATGAATTTCGTCCTTAAAATTTAAAAGCAAAGGTAATTTAATAACCCATCAACAATTTTAATTTCCAAACCACAAGCATATATTTACAACCATATGCTAGCGACTATAACAACCAATTCACTCAATCAAACAAATCTAATTATCCAGATGAAATTATGGATAGAATTTTCTAGAGTTTCCTAGGTATAAACACTGGAATACTCGCTCTACAAATTCAAACAATCTACACTACTAAGCTACAGAGCTCCTACTCATCAAGATCTACAAAACTGAACAGGATATCAGACCACAGTCATGTCCTACTCAACTGCCAAATCCTCTTGAACTGCTGGTTCCAAAACCAGAGATGGATCTTACACGTTCTCCCGCAGAGATACATGAAACACAATGAATTCCAGTTTTCCAAACTGGCAATTCAATCCCAATAAACCAAAGCACTTATCTTAAACAGATTACAAAAGAGATCCAATATACCTTGGAGCTGACTTCCCAGTCTTACCAAATCTTATAGCTCCTTTGATTGGAGAAAATTTATCCAAAATCAAATCTCCAATTTTGAAATCCAAATTCCTCAGTCTCTTATCCACAAAACTCTTCTGACGATTCTGGACTGCCTTCATCCTTCCTGATCAGCTCAACCTTCGCTGATGCCTTTCGAAATAAACTGGACCAAACTACCCAATGGAATGATCCTATCAAGATCAACCAAAATCAAGATCAAACTCTACTATCATCGGTAGAAAACAACTTCTCCTATCCGGAAAAGACAAAATAGGAGCACTTGCCAATCTCGCCATCAGATCCTGAAATATTCTAGTAGAAACCCTCTAATCCAAAACACTGCAACTTTCTGGTTGCTTCCATTCTAAAACAGACGCTACCACGCTTCTGCTATGCAACTCTGATCTGGAGTAGATGAGAATGCTGATGAAGAACACGAGCACAAACAGGACAACACGTCCCAGAAATATGGTTCAATAGATCCATAAGAGAAACTCGGAAGTTCCACCAAATCCTGAGCTGCCTCACCAAACCCTCTCTCTAGAAACCATCTTACTAATCCATCGGTACCATTTCTGGAATCCTAGTCGATAAGGATACTCAATCTCCAGATGATACGGTAGACCACTGACCTCTTGAAGACATCCGGAAAAAAATCTTTGACAACCCAAGAGAACACTCATCCATCGCAAGTCACTTTTGCAATTAATCCAACCTAATTCCAAAGAAAAATGTTCTCTCTTTACAAATCAGAACAGCTTATACTTGTCTAGCCAAACCATCGAAGAAATGGATCCACTCTGTTGCTTCTGAACTCCATCTCTAGAAAACTACTTGGCCAGACCCTTCTTGCCGGCATACAGGACACCTCTGAGCTGCACGCTGCCACAGATGCTGCAGACTTCCTATCCAAAGCTCTTCGAGAAACTCGGGCTTCAAAGCCAAACACAAGCACCCTGCTGAGCCTAGCCTCAACACCGATGCAGACACACTTCCTTAAAACTTGCTACAAAGTAAACATCTTAAGAAACATCCATAGTCACTGCATCTCATTACGCAGTTGCTCCTTTTTGAAGTTGCCAAGATATCATCACTGGCTTCTACCAAACCGACAGATCCAATCTCTACTCAACCAACTTCAAAGATGGACTTTGAACCTTTTAAAGATTTCCTTCAGAGATTGATGAAATCCTTATACCACCGCAAAGCTCACTCGAGACGGTATTGGGTCTACAGTCTCGACAGATACACTTCCAATCTCAACATTCAGACTTCTTCCATTGGTAGTCGTGCTACACACACTACTACCCTTTCTACCTTTATAACTTATATAGGAAAACTCGAACAGGTAATCCAACAAATAGGTAGAAATATATATATATATATATTTAAAATTACAAATACGCTCTCTCAAGAAAGAAATCTACTCCAAAGCCCAGGTATTCACTCAACCTAGCGCTCTGATACCAACTGTGACGACCCGTCTTTCTCTCCACAGAAAGACGTATCATCTTTAAGAAAGAAAGGGATAGTAAAGAGAAAGATAGAAAAGAAAGAAAGAAACAACATCAGAATCTCAACAGCGAAACGAATAAATTATATTAATCACATAAAATATTACATAGTATACAACATTTATCAGAGCTACACAGCTTACATATCATATACTAGACAGTTATAAACACCTGTCTAGTTATTACAACTCAAATACAACATAAACAATCGACTCAGAAATCACACAGCAGAACGCTATATATATCTACAACACTGAAGCCTCCTGTTCCATTGCACCTCCACAATTCGTCAAAGCTAACCTGAATCCCTTGGCTACACGTAAAAATTTGAGTATCCAAGATTTTAAGAAAAACAGACGATAAACTCTGGGTCAGACATGGGTCTGGTGTGAGTAACAGGTTAAGGTTGCTTAACTTTTAAAATCTTTTGAAAACAAAAGGTATCACGTAAGACTCCCCACACATAAACATGGGTAAGCTTTTACCTTACGCTAACCAAAACATTTGATAGGAAATCCAGTGATATTATAATAGGGTCTAGGGTTTTCAAATAAATATAAAATAGCCGAAATTGTTACATTCATTAAATTCCAGCTACTAGCCACAAAGTGGGTAATACAATCAAAACCGTAATAGCACGTAGGAAGAAAGGGTTTCCATCAATGACAGGGCTACTGGGGTACCGCCCGTCACAGTACGTGGCCTAGGTCACCGTACCAAGGATCCACCCTAAATCCGCTACAATACAAGGTCGGAACCATCCCTTACTGGACAGTCCCGAACAAGATGACCCTGCAGTTGTTTGCAACCAACTGCCCACACAACCGAATATAAAGGGACTTCTAGACAGAGGTAAATCTCGCCCTACTTGGGTGCTACCCACTTAGCCTTGCTAGACCTCCCCTGTTTTAGCGTCCCGGTTGATGAGGCATGAGGCTACGATTACCTTTATAGAACACATCTATCTTAGAATGCTCATCGTCTACCTAACGATGTTCTGAAAGCATTCAATCCATAAAAGTTCGTTCTGGGTTCGAACGAAACTGAAGGCATTATCTCGTTACACTCATTTTGAAATCACCCTCAGAGTTAACGACTATAACCCTTGCACTCAGAATCTTCATCTTCACTTGAGATTCATGACCTATCGTTAATTTGGATCGATGTGGTTTTCGGATATCCAAATCTGGAAACCCGATCCCGGTCTCACCGAAATCCAAAACGCTATCTTTTAGGTCCAAGTAGTTTTAAAGTTAAAATAATTCAATTCTATTATCTATATACACACATATAGATAATTCAGATCTCACAAATAGATAATTTCACATTATCAACACAAATAGATAATTCACAGTATCATCACAATTCAACCAAAGCATCCATATCACACAACATCACTTATCTCATATTTGAGATCTCAAACCATTCAAGGCAATCAATATCATTCATCCATACATAAGCAATGATTAATTAATCACACTATCTTTAATTAATTTAAAATGAATTATGTTAGTTACTTCCATCTCTAATTAATTTAAAATAAATTTAATTAATTATTTTCATCACATAAATCTTGCTTACTTAACCATTAATTAATTACAATCCAATTAATAAATCATCATCTAAGTATTCATTTCAATTAATCACTCTTGATTAATTATTCTCTAATTACAATAAGTAATTAGCCTTTAATTAATTACATAAATTAATTATCCTTAACCATTTACAATAATTAACCTTTAGTTACTTCATTAATTAATTAATTATAATTAATTACATCAATCCTTAATTAATTACATTAATTAATTACTCTATAATCACTTGTTATTGATTAATTAATCTTAATTAATCAACCCTTAATTACATCATTAATTATATTGATTAATGATCCTAATTACTTCTTTAATTATTAATTACTCTACTTAAATTAATTGCATTAATAATTAAACCACATTTATTAATTACTCTTGATTAATCACATTCAGCTACCCTTAATTACTTCATTAGTTAAATTAGTTACTCCTTAATTAATTAAATTTAATAATTAATCTATAATTAGTTATATTTATTGATCATCCTTGATTAATCTCATTCAGTAATTAATTACCCTTAATTAATTACCCTTAATTAATTACATCACTTAATTATCTTCAAATAACTTTATTAATCAATTCTTAAATTAATTACACTAAGTAATTAATTATTAATTACTTTTACTAAGTAATTATCCTTCTTATTTTACAAAGTAGTTAAACCCAAACTACTTCCAATCTTCAATTAATTACATCATGTAATCATCCACTAATTACTTCACTAAGTAATTATACTTTATAAATTACACTAAGTAATTTTACTTGACCCATCCTTCAATGATTATTTAAATTAATTAAACTTATTAATTAACTTAAACTAATCACATTAATTTAATTAATTACACTAAGTAGTTAATCTCTTTTAGTTACTTTCATTAAGTAATTATCCTTAACCAATTCCACAAATGATTACTTTTAATTAATTAATATAATTAATTATTAAAATTAATCATATTAATTAATTATTTAATAATCCCCAGTAAATGATCTTCATTAACTACTAACAATTCTTTAATCACTTCACTTAAGTAATTAAACTTAGATTAATCATTATTAATTATAAATTAATTAATCCTTGATGACCAATTAATTAATCTCGAATTATTTAATTAATTAATTGCTTAACTATAACTAAATTAATCCTTAATTACTTGATTAATTAATTTCTAATCATTAATTTGTGTTTGCACAAAAAATGGGCAAACACCTCCAAGTCGTATGATTTAGTCGATTTTAAGTTGTTCTTAGCGATATGGGTGATTCATGCAAATATGTAAAAAGCAGGGACTAAACTGTAAAAGACACACAGATTTATAGTGGTTCGGCCAGAATGTGCCTACATCCACTTATATGTTATTCTCCTTTACTTTTCAGATTACAAGTACAAAGCTTTGATTACAAGTATTATCTGAAAGTTGTTTGAAAGTTCTATCCGTGCTTGAGCTCTCAAACTTGTCTGTCATTGCTGTACCCCTGCCCCTCTATTTATAGAGTGAGGCTGGGGCAGGGGTCTTGGATGTATATAGCTGCTAGTGGGCCTAGGCTGAAGCGATCTGGCCTGGCAACGTTGGTTCGGTAGTAGATGGTTGGACTAGCGTTTTGGTCTGGTGGTAGAGGAGATGGGATTGGTTCGGTGTGGTTGATTCGGTGTTGAGTTGATCCGGTGAGGGTTGGAGCGGTAGTGGTTGGCTCGGTGGTGAGTTGGTCCGGTGAGGGGTGGAGCGGTAGTGGTTGGCTCGGTGGTGAGTTGGTCCGGTAAGGGTTGATTCAGTAGGTTGGTTGGTTCGGTGGACTGGTTGGTTCGGTGGACTTGGTCCGATGAAGGGTGGAAACGCACCCAACATTTGCCCCCCAAAGTGGGGCATATGCCATCATATGTCACCCTTTGTTTTAGCTTAGGGGATTCTCATCCGGTCTTGTGTGCCGAACCAGTTGGTCCGATTATTTATATTTTGCCTATAAGTATGGGCATTAAGCTTTCGTTATTCCCTACCAGGTGAGATAGCCGAACCAGATTTCCCTACCAAATCAATCGTATTGCCGAATCAACTTGACTACCGAATCAGGCGATTGCCGAATGTCTTTTATATTTTGAACTGCCGAATGAATCGTGGAGTGTGAGTGCCAAATGAACCTTCGAGCCTTGAGCTACCGGATGGACCTGAGAAGTACGAGTGCCGAATGAACCTTCGAGCCTTGAACTACCGAATGGGCTTGAGTGCTGAATGAACCTTCGAGCCTTGAGCTACCGGATGTATCTGAGAAGCATGAGTGTCGAATGGCTTTCGAGCCTTGAACTACCGAATGGGCTTGAGTGCCGAATGAACATTATGCCTTTTATTTAACTTATAAATAAAATTCTAGACTTCATGCACTTGCTTGTTTACTTCCCTCATTCTAAAGACGCACTTTTTGTGTTTGCAGATAAATGTCTCGTAAAGTAGAAACTCGATCAGATAAGAAGAAATCCATGGACAGAGAAGAGTCCTCCACAGTGCCCTCAGCTCAGTCAGGATCGGGACGTCATGGACCTCCCCCGAGATCACTAGTAGATGGGTACGGCCCCCAGGAGCTCCTGAACTCGCCACCTGACTACTTTCCTAGCTCCCTTAAAGAGGAGCAGCTTGATGTTATATCTCATTCTTTCGGGATTGATAGAGCACCCATGGTGCTGCCAGGGAATGGAGTTATGCCGTATAACCCTCCTGAAGGATATTTTGCTTACAATAGGTACCATTGTATGTGTGGGGCCATTCCCCCGATCAATGCTTGGATAGTCAGCTTCATCACCTACCTAAAGGTGCCCCCTTTCCAGCTCCAGCCAAACTCTTACGCTATCCTGGTGAGCCTATTCATCATTTTTCATAGAAAATACGGGCGTCCCCCTTCCAACCGGGAGATCCGATATTTGTACAACTTGAGAGGCTACAAGAAGGGGTCTCCATACATCAGCTTGGAATCGGATGTGTCCTTCAAGCCGGTCCTGAACTTATATTCGAAGTTCAGCATGTTCAAGAAAGAATGGTTTTTTGTCAAGGATGACTCTGTTTCTATCCGTCGCTTCACCTCCGGCTGTAAGTTGAAGCTTATTTATAACTTCTGTTCTGATTGCAATGCTTCTTCTTATGTTTTTTCATTTCTTGCTAGCGACAGGTGGCTTTGCGGTCGTGGAGAACGATCGCCTGGTTCAGATGGATGCGGAAATAGAAGCCATTTCGGGAAGGGAGAGGTCAGCTTCTTACCTGATCAGGAATGCTACTCTTCTGCAGCACAACTTGATTCTACCATGTCAGTCTGTGGTCAAGCAGAGAGACATAGCTGAGGAGAGGGCTGTCAAAGCCAAAGGAGGGGCCACATTGAAGAGCGGCAAGAGGAAACATTTCTCGATACCTCCAGTCATCGAGGGGAAGAAGCTCAAGAAATCCGATGGACCGTCCCCTAGCACATATCCAGATGTTCCGGAGGAGGAAAATGTAGATGAGGAAAGAGGCGAGGAGGGGAGCGGAGGTGATGGAGAAGGTGATGGTGGTGAAGGACAGAGCGGTGATGGCGCCGGGACTTTGTCTTCTGGGCAAGCATGGGAGATCCAAGAGTGGACAGATGATGCTTTCTACCAGGCTTTTGAGGGGTTGGAGGAAGGATCGGCCTTGGTGGAGAAGCCAAAGAAAACTGATAAGGCCGGGACTGGTGCCGATCCATCTTCCAAGATCATTTCAGCTAGGGCAACTCCGCCGATTCAAGGTGAAATTTTGGCTCCCGCCGACTCCATTTATGATAAGTATTTAGGAATATTTCATGGCCAGCTCCCGTCTCTTTTTCACTTGATATATTTCTTGAATTATGATTCAGTGCATGCTCATAACACTTGGTTTTTATTCCAGGAACGGGTAAGGTGGCCAAGACATCAGACATTCGGCACCGTCTCGAACAATTCAAACTCCTCAAAGCTTCCGCTTAAACAAAGCCTCCGACCAACCGTTCGGGGACGTAGTCGGCTACCGTCCTCTTCTCGGAGTTATTGAAGAGGATATTCAAAATAAAAGGAGGAGGCGCTCCATGTTCGAACCTTCACTTGGTCTTCAGCCCCCAACCCAGCCTATTCATGATATCACGGGGGAGGATACTGAGTTCATACCCTCTCCGCATCCATCAGAGAATCCTACCGTTACTCATATTGATCGTCCCGGCTTGGCTCGTAATCCATTTGCGGGTCATCCAGATCTGGACCCGGGTTCTCATGATATTTCCTTTGACGAGGTTACTGGTGAGCACCTTCTCCCTCGCAATCCTATGGTAAGGGTGCTTGATGAGGCCAAGTCCTTGGACCTTGATTTGCTTATTACTCGGATTGTAACTATGGGGGATGAAGCCAAGGCAAATATCAATCGGGTTGCTGAGGAGACTAGGAAGTTGATGGGGCATCACGCCCGACTGGTCAAGGTCGGGAAGGAAATTGGGAGTGCCAACATAAGATTACGGCTAGTGGTTGCCGATCAGGCCAAGCAACTCGCCGATCAGGCCATCCAGATCTCTCAGCACGAGGCTGCCTCCAGACGGCTAAAGAAAACTATGGAAGAGGCTAGCAGAGCCGAGCTGCGGAAAATGGAGGCCATCTGCAAGGAACGGATCGATATGCCATTGCAAAGGTGGATGAGGTTCGGAAAGCGGATCTTGAGCGGGTAGAGGAGTTATCTGGAAAGCTTGAAGCCGCGGAGCTTGCTCAAGCCAAGCTGAAGGAGGAGATGGAGGCGATGAGGAAATCCCTTCAGGCTGACCGCTCGCGATACCGATCGGAGAGGGATGCTGCCGTTGAAAAGCTGTCGGCTTCTGAGGTCCGAATGAGGGAGTTTGAGGAGAACGAGGGGATGATGGATGAGATGCTCCAGGATATGTATTTCCATACTTGGAAGCAGGGCAACTTATCCTGGATGGATGATTATCCCCGGATCATGGCCAGGATTTATCTCCGGGCTCTGGAGGAGGCCAAGGCTGATGCGGATAAGGAAGGTGGCATGGCCTTCAGAATGGACGTGGTCACGGCCCAATTCACTAAGGAGGAGAAAGTGGCGGTGAAGGAGGGCATGCGGCTGCTTGCTGCTGAGGAGGTAGGCGTGCAGTTGGGGGATGATGATCAAGGAACATATGCTGGTAAGTCTTCCCTTTTAGCCTTTTCATAGCTTGGTTGCTTATTGTCCATTCAATGAATTCTTCTCCTGAATTGGACAGGTGGGACCTCTGAAGCGCCAACTACCTCTGGTCAGCATGCTGGGAGTTCTGATCCGGCGGTTAAGTAGACCTCGGAGGGCCAGCAGGATAGAGGCGAAGCCTCGATGCAGTCGGTTCCTTGGCTTGATCTGAACATTTTTCAGTTTACTTGACATCGATGTCTATGTTAGTCTTAAAACATTAATGTAATTTTCAGGCTGTGATTATGTAACGAACAACTTGATTTTTGGCATGTAACTTTATAACATAAGCTGATTTTGCCATGTTTGAATGCTGTTATTTCGATGTGTTGCATAACATATAGCTGTGCATGTGTTAGTAATTCAATTGTGTTTGACGCTATGTTCTTGCTTAAAATATAATTCCATGTCTTGTAATGTTAGTGTGATGTGTGAATAAATTATAGTTACATATTTATGTACAAGAGAAGAAAGTACCGCCCATCAAGTTTTAGCTGTAGACGGTAGCTTTGAATGCCTTGTGTAATCAAATGTGGAATGCAGCTGAGTGACCTGCCATCCAGCTGTGAGTTCTTATTCCCATTAGCGAGTGTCTCCCATTTTGTGTCATGTACTTTAGCGACCGTTATAGAGGATATGAGGAAAGTTTTTATAAATAAAATGGAAATATAAGAAATAGTAAAACTTCCAATCACGGAAGGCCTTCGACGTGCTTAAGTTCGTGGCAAACGGGCTTTGTAGTCACTTTCCCTAGCTGTGGGTCTTGGAGACATTTGTCACCCATCTTACGCCTCCACGGGGAGTTTTCTTTTTTACCACAGCCGTACTTAAGACACATCGGACCCGAGATCGCGCACGGTTACTATCCAGGCCATTATGGCCCGTAATTGTGGGTATTATTCGATTTACCGTGGCCGGCTAGCGCGGGTGCCGATCGTCAATTGTGAACTGCCCCTGGCTGGCCACACCTTATGTTGGGGCTTATAATCGGTTCACAGTTGTCGGCGAGCCGAACGCCATAATGAGCTGCCTAGGCTATTTTCGGCCTCCTCGGTGGCTTATAATCGGCTCATTACAGTTGGCTTTGAGAGCCGTCGCGAGCAATGAGTTAACCCGCAGCAGAGGGATGCTAGAGCAAAAGTGTCTCATTGGCGAGGGCATAGATTCGTATAGTACCTGTTAGGTCTTGTCCAGGTGAGGTTGCGCCATGAAGTATCTAGAATGGAAATGCCATTACACAGGATTTTGTTCAACAGAAAAGGATAAAGCTTAACAAGCAGCCAAGATATAAAGGAACAAGTTAAAAAGAGACAACACTTTTAAAGTGGTTCGGCACGAAAATGCCCACGTCCACTGATTCTCTTTGTTAATCCACTTTATATGGGCCGTACAAGTTAAGAAAAGTATCGACGAAGGTGTTGGATGTTCCATGCCCTCTGGAACACCTCTCCGTCCTCTGTTGATAAAATATAAGCTCCGTTGTGGAGATCTTTATGAATTACATATGGTCCGTCCCAGGTGGGATCTAGCGCTCTGGGGCGCAGGAAGATTCGCTTGAGGACAAGATCTCTTTCTTGTAAGCTGCAATGCTCGACTTTGGAGTTGTATTGTGCTACCACTTTTTGCTTGTGAGCTGCTGCTTTGAGTGCTACATCATTTCTTCTTTCTTCGATTAGATCCAAAGACATGTGGAGGAGTTCTTCGTTCTCCTCTGGGTTATAGTGGATCCTACGGTGGGATGGCACTACGGTTTCAACTGGGAGCATGGCCTCCGATCCGTATGCCAAAGAGAAAGGAGTATGCCCTATTGATGTTCTTAAAGACGTGCGGTAGGCCCAAAGTGTCGTAGGAAGTTCATCCACCCAAACGCCTTTTGACTTTTCAAGCTTCTTCTTGATTAGAGTTTTAAGAATTTTGTTGACAGCTTCGACTTGTCCATTTGCCTGGGGATAAGCCACAGATGAGAAGCTTTTGTTAATTCCGTGCTCTTGGCACTAGTTGGCGAACTCCTCGCTGTCAAACTGAAGTCCATTGTCCGATATGATTTTTAGTGGAACCCCGTACTTGCAGTGAACATTTTTGATTAAGAAGTTAATAACTTTTGCCAAAGATATTTTATTTAGAGGTTCTGCTTCCACCCATTTGGTGAAATAGTCAACTGCCACTATAGCATATTTGGCTCCGCCTCGGCCCATCGGCAGTTCGCCAATCAAGTCAACTCCCTATACTGCAAAGGGCCAAGGGCTGGTTATTTGAGTAATCTCATTTGTTGGTAGTCGAGGAATCTTAGCAAATTTCTGACATCTGTCGCATCCTTTGACAAGTCTAAGGCGTCTTTGTTTAAAGTGGGCCAGTAGTATCCATATCGGAGCGTCTTTATGCCAGAGTCTGCCCACCAGTGTGATCTCCGCAGCTCCCTTGATGGATGTTGGATAAGATTTTCTTGGCTTCCCTTCCAGCAACACACCTTAATAAGGGGTTAGAGAAGTCGCGCCGATAGAGGATGCCTTCTTGTATTGTGTAGCGGGAAGCTCTCCTCAAGATTTTTCTGACTTCGTTACGCTCGTTGGGTAGTGTGCCATCTTGTAAGTATTTCCGGATAGGAGTCATCTAGGTTTCTTCTTCGATTGCAACTATCAGATCCTCTAGTTCGAAACTTGGGGCTAGTTGTTTCGAGATGGCTACTGTTACAGAAATGGTGATGTTCTTCATGCTAGCTTACTTTGCCAGTTCGTCGGCCTCTCGATTCTCTTCTCGAGTAATGTGTTTGATTAAATAGTGATCCAATTGATCGAGCAGCAGCTTGGTCTTCTTTAGATATGCTGTGAGTCGTTCTCCTCGAGTCTGAAACTCTCCTAGTACTTGGTTTACGATAAGTTGAGAATCACTATGAATACATAAAGAACTGACTTCAATTTCTAAGGCAAGTTCTAATCCTGCTATTATTGCTTCATATTCTGCATCATTGTTGGTGGCGGCGAATTCCAACCTTAGGGCATAGTGCAGCTTCCTTCCCCTGGGGGTGATTATCACAATACCTGCCCCCGAGCCCTGTTCGTTTGATGCTCCATCTACAAAGAGATTCCACTTGATATCTCCTGTTATTTCAGATTGCTTCTTACCTTCATTGGTAGTGAATTCGGCAATGAAATCGGCCATGCCTTGTCCCTTGATGGCGGTGCGAGGATGGTAAGTGATATCATATTGACTCAGTTCAATGCACCATTTAAGTAGTCGTCCAGAAGTGTCGGGGCGATGGAGTACCTGCCTTAGCGGTTGATCGGTTAAAACTCTGATGGAATGAGATTGGAAATAGTATCGCAGTTTCCGTGACGTGATAAGCAGACAGTATGCTAGCTTCTCAAGTTTAGAGTATCTGGCTTCTTTCCCCGTAAATCTCTTGCTTACAAAGTATACAGGCCACTGCGCGCGGTTGTCTTCTCTCACTAAAGCGGCGCTTAGGGCATGGGACGATACAACAAGGTATAGGTATAGTTCTTCGCCTTCATTTGGAGTTGAGAGTACTGGTCATCTCTGGAGGTGTTCAATGAGGTTAAGGAAGGCTGTTGAGCATTCGTCAGTCCATTCGAACTTCCCTTTGTCTTTCTTTAGAGCTTCGAAGAAAGGGATGCATTTGTTGGTTGCTTTAGAGATGAATCTGCTTAGGGCGACCACCTTCCCGTTTAGGCTTTGCATCTCTCTTCGAGTGGATGGTATCTTGATATCTCGTAAAGCCCGGACTTGTTCGGGGTTTGCTTCAATCCTCCTGGCATGAACGATGAATCCCAAGAACTTTCCCGACGATACTCCGAAGGAGCACTTTATAGGATTCAGCTTCATTCCATATTGGCGAAGTACTTGAAACATCTCGTCCAGGTGGCTTACATGATCGTTGGATTTCCTCGATTTTACCAGCATGTCGTCCACATAAACTTCCATAGTTCGTCCTATTAGTTCCGCAAACATCTTGTTGACGAGGCGCTGATAAGTAGCTTCGGCGTTTTTAAGTCCAAAAGGCATTACCCTGTAGCAGTACAATCCCCGGTTAGTGATGAAACTAGTGCGGTCTTGATCGGGGGCGTGCATAGGAATCTGGTTATATCCTGAGTATGCGTCCATAAAAGATAAGAGTTCGTGCCCGGCCGTGCTGTCCACGAGTTGATCGATTCGGGGGAGTGGGAAACAATCCTTCGGGCAAGCGACATTTAAGTTAGAGAAGTCAATGCATGTTCGCCACTTCCCGTTAGCCTTCTTTACCAGTACAGGGTTGGCGATCCATTCTGGGTAGATGGCTTCTCGTATGAAGTTATTGGCAAGTAGGTTCTTTACTTCTTCCTCGAGGGCTGCTGATCGTTCTGCCCTTATACTTCTCTTTTTTTGCTTTACCGGTATCTTGGTGGGATCGATGTTCAGTACATAGCACGCTACGTCTGGGGAGATTCCAGTCATGTCAGCGTGCGTCCATACAAATACATCCAAGTTGTGTCGAAGAAAATCGACGAGTTGATCCTTCAACTCTACTCTTAACTGAGACCCGATTCTCAGCACTCTACTTGGGTCATGTTTGTCTACAGATACAAATTCCATGGCCTCTGCAGGCTCGGCGGTGGCCTCCTCCTCTTTGTCCCTGGGGTCTAATTCATTGAAAGGATCACTGGTATATCGAAGAGGAGGGGCTTTCTTTAGTTGCTATGCTTCCAAGTTTTTCTTGCAGAGAGTAGTCTCTGCGTCTTTCCCTTTATCCTTCCTGCGGTTATTGCAAAGTTCAGTGACATAGCAGTCTCGAGCAGCGTCTTGATCTCCCTCTACTTCTCCTATTCCATTGTCTATTGGGAATTTCATCTTCAGGCACCACGGGGCCAGGACAATTTGGAAGTCGGACAAGGCTGATCTTCCCAAAAAGGCGTTGTAGGCCGAGTGGTTTTCTGTTAGCATAAATGTTTGTTTCCGCACAACGGAGCGGGGATGACTTCCTATTTCAACAAAGAGGTCCAGCTGCCCGAGGGGCATCTTCGTGTCTCTAGTGAAACCATGTAGCGGTTTGTTGCAGAGAGACACATCCTTCATCGACAACTTCATTTTGTCAAAAGCATGCTTAAATAGGATATTTACTGAGCTTCCAGTGTCTACTAGAATTCGGAAAACTTAGGCTGGGCCGAACCAGGCAGAGATAACCATAGGATCCATGTGAGGGTACTGCCTTCCTTCTAGGTCTCGCCCACTGAGTGTGATGTCATTATCCTCTTTCCGCTTCGGGCGGCATTCTTCCGTGATGGAATTGATGTAGTCTACATTGTTTCTAAGTGACTTCCCATATCTTTCCAATTCTGCCCAGTTTCTGTCGGCGATGTGTGGTCCTTCCGATATTGTATGGACCACTATCTTCTCTCGACTGGAACCGCTGGTGTTGTGATTTCTTCCGTCTGTCTCTGGGTGGAGTTACCCTGGATTCTCCTTGGCAGGAGCTGGAGTCCTGTCCTGACCCTTTACATAGTGTTCCAATCTCTTCCTTCTGATGTGTTCTTCAATCAGGCCCCGGAGATGACGGCATTCATTGGTATCATGCCCATGGGATTCGTGAAAACGGCAGAACTTCCCAGACTTGATTGCGTGATCTGATTCCTTCTTATACGAGGGGCGTTTGTATTTAAGCTCGTCTTGGGTGGCCAAGAAGATGTTTTCGACTATTTCATTCAAAGGAGTGTAAGCGTCAAATCTTGGTCCTGGCCGATATAGACGTTTTTCTCCCTTCCTGCCCCCAGCATTGTCTCGAGAGTCATTTCTTCCAATGCCCTTTGCTGCAGCGGGTGCATTGCCATGAGATGCTTTGGCTTGTTGCCCTGTCTGCCTTTCGGTGGCAGCGTCTTCAAGTCTCATATACTTTTCGGCTTCATGGAAGAAATCGGGCAAGGTAGCTGGTTTTTCTTTCGTTAATCTTCTAGCAAACTTGGTATCCGGATGTACGCCACTACAAAGAGCCATTAGG
Organism: Allium cepa; assembly: GCA_030765085.1. Classification (NCBI taxonomy): domain Eukaryota; kingdom Viridiplantae; phylum Streptophyta; class Magnoliopsida; order Asparagales; family Amaryllidaceae; genus Allium; species Allium cepa. The sequence goes on from CM060941.1 coordinate 1,054,722,206, forward strand.
ATAAGTTTCTCATCGGCATCTTGGACTGCGGCCACTGCGGCGTTGAATCGGTTAGATGTTATTGCACTGTCTCTCAGGGCTTCTGTTTGATATTGGATAAGGAATAAGCATCCTTGGGTTGTTCCACATGAATGCGGAATTGGCTGATGAACTTTTCTTTTAACATTTCTCATGAGCTGATGGACCCTTGGGGAAGATGGCAAAACCAAGAGGTAGCTAGATCTGCCAAGAATAGTGAAAAGCATTTACACAATACTCCTTCTGTCGCTCTGCTCATGAGCATATGTTGTGTGTATCTCTGTAAGTGTACGATGGGGTCAGAGGTTCCCTTATAAGGCTCTATTGTTGGCATTTTCCATTCTCGGGGGGTGATGGCAATTTCGATATTGCGGGTGAAGGGGATGGTTACCCTAGCGTCTATCTTTCGATCTCTTTGATCCCGTCGGATGCACTCTCTGAACAATCGCGCCATCCTTTCATCAGAATTTAGAGCAGATAGAAATGAGTTTGTTTCTTCTCCGCGGGATTGATTCCGCCCAGATGACCTGTAGGGATGGTATCGTCTATTACTCCCAACATTTTCCGGTGGCTGTCTTCGGTCTTCTGGGAACATGCTGGGGTCAGCCACAGTTGGCCCTTGCCTCGATCTCCTCCTGCTGGGCTCTGTTCTAAGCATTCCCTCGAGCCCAACTTCGGGCTGGACCCCAGCTCGGCCCCGTCCATTGGTGTTTCCATGGTTAGGTAGCATGACAGGCTCAGCCATATCCGAGCCCTGCCTGGTACCTCCCCTATGGGGTTCGGTTTCAAGTGTCTCCCCGGGTCGGAATTCGAGATGAGTCTGGGCTCGGCTCCTACCATTGCTGTTTCTATTATTAGCCTCTTCGAAGAAGAAAGATCTTTGTCGCCTTCCAGATCCTGCAGACTGGGACTCTCCCCATGATTCGGTGTTGCGGTTGGATTCTTCAGCATCCCTTAAGCGTGACATGAGCTGGTCCACCAAGGCTTCTTGTTGAGATGCGAAGCGGTTAGTTACTTCAGCCACAACCTTGTCCAGATCTGCTCTAGTAATTGGTTGTTCCGTGGAAGGGGCTGTCGGATTTGCCTGATTTCCATTTGCTGTTGGAACAGGACAGTTCCCTTGATCTCTGATTGCTGGATCTGAGATACTGCTAGTTGCGATGTTCTTTCCTTTGCTAGCGTCCTTCCTCTGCCTGGGAGGCATATTTTCCAAGTAATGAACGATATTGTTAGGAAGAGGGTTGAGTGGGAGAAGCTGAAGCTTCTAGCTCGAGTTCTCAGTGAAAGCACCAAAAATGTTTGCACAAAAAATGGGCAAACACCTCCAAGTCGTATGATTTAGTCGATTTTAAGTTGTTCTTAGCGATCTGGGTGATTCATGCAAATATGTAAAAAGCAGGGACTAAACTATAAAAGACACACAGATTTATAGTGGTTCGGCCAGAATGTGCCTACGTCCACTTTATATGTTATTCTCCTTTACTTTTCAGATTGCAAGTACAAAGCTTTGATTACAAGTATCTGAAAGTTGTTTGAAAGTTCTATCCGTGCTTGAGCTCTCAAACTTGTCTGCCATTGTTGTACCCCTGCCCCTCTATTTATAGAGTGAGGCTGGGGCAGGGGTCTTGGATGTATATAGCTGCTGGTGGGCCTGGGCTGAAGCGATCTGGCCTGGCAACGTTGGTTCGGTAGTAGATGGTTGGACTAGCGTTTTGGTCTAGTGGTAGAGGAGATGGGATTGGCTCGGTGTGGTTGATTCGGTGTTGAATTGGTCCAGTGAGGGTTGGAGCGGTAGTGGTTGGCTCGACGGTGAGTTGGTCCGGTGAAGTTTGGAGCGGTAGTGGTTGGCTCGGTGGTGAGTTGGTCCGGTGAGGGTTGGTTCGGTAGGTTGGTTGGTTCGGTGGACTGGTTGGTTCGGTGGACTTGGTCCGGTGAAGGGTGGAAACGCACCCAACAATTTGAAATCTTAACTTATCTAATTAATGATTCTTAATTACAAATTAATTAACCTTTAATTAATTTACTTAACCTTAATTAATTAATTTAATCCCTTAATTACTAAATTAATTGGTCCAAATCATAAATTAATTAAATTAATTAATTATCCTTTTTAATTACCTTAATAATTTAATGAATCACAAATCATTAAGTCTTTATTAACTTTAAGATAAAAACATTATTCTTATTTATGATTTAATTTTCATTCACAAATGCATTTGAAAACATTTTACTTTCAAATTTACTTTCAAATTTCATTTCAATTAAAGATTCAAGTTAAATACAAATTAAATTTTAACAAAATTTAAAAACAATTTAAAAACCTTCTTAATCAAATGTTAAAGACCACTTATCTTTATAAAAGAAATTTATATAAGAGTTTTAAACCAAATTATTTAAATTCAATTTATTTTATAAGATATGCTTTAACATTTTAAAGTTATTAAAACATTTCAATTTTATAAAAATTTATTTTATTTCAAAACTAGGATAAATTTGAATCCATACTTAAAATTGATTTAAAACTTTGTTAAATCTTTGCTTTCAAATTTTAAAATCGAATTTAAAATTTTAAAAGCAGACAGGTTTTTAAAACCTGTAACCAAACAATGACCCGAGCCAGACCTAAGAATTCCCGAGTCAAACATCACATGACTTCGAGTATTTCACGCAACTGACTCGAGTAAACTCGAGTACCCTTCTTCCCAAATCAACTGCTGATACACCATCACCTCCGTGCACATGCACCAGCACTGCCACCCTTTCCGACCACTCACGATGGCTTACGCATGTCGGAGATCACCCTCGAACTCAATTTCGACCGTCAAATCATCACTACAAACTCGAAATCAATTTTGAGCTTACAAACCTAAATCTGGAACCATAGAAAAAACCTGGAACCACCTCGTGTTCGTTCCTCCGACCACTGGAATGTCAGAGGCTCCAGCCACCACTTCGCTGATGTCAAAGCTTCAAATTCCCAGAGTTTCGATGAACTCGATGCACCAAAGAAGCCAAGGAAAATCAAAAACTTGACCATGCCCAAACTAGGGTTACAGACTAGATCGAACAACCACCGCCGTTACAATGACCTGCCATCACTTTTGATATTTTTCCCCTACTCTCCGATCATCCCACTACCATCTCTGAAGACTACGACCTCCCAGATCACAGATATCGTTAGAACTTCCCCAAAACACCATTTCTGGTCAAACCGGAAATTCTCATTCATTCTCAAACTAAAAATTATGATTTTAGTTTTAAAAATCATGTTTTAGTTTAGGTATTCAACTTATATCCCTGAATCAAGGAATTAGGGTATTTGAATTTTGACTTATATAAAGTTTGCTCTATTATTTTTTTAATTTCCAGAGACAATACAAAATTCTTTTAACTTGAATAAATTTTTATACTTTAATTATTGATAAAGCAAACAAATTTTGTTGAAATTTAAACTCTAACTTAGATTAGATCATGAGACAAAGATTTTTGGTCAAAACTTACGCCTGGAAAACTGGTAGAAATGACACAGGCAATAGTCATGTAAACATATCCACACATCCATACATATATGCAGAAAATTCACCAAGTATATATATACACCCAAAAACACATACATTCGAGAACTTAACATGCAACCAAAATCAAATTAAAGCTTTTAAAAATGTGATGTTACTCACTTGTTCAAATGAAGAACAAAACCTATTTTATTTTGAAAAAGCTTTTGAATTTGAGTTGCTGGAAAATGTCTTAGATTTAAAACTGCATGCTTGCTTTGGACTTGCTTGCTTCAGACAATTTCCAGGTTTACTTGCTTGATAAAATCTCAGGTTGAAAAAAAAACAGGCTTTGATGCTTCAGGTTGCTTCAGAAAATTTTCAAAGTTGAAGAAAATGCTTTACAGGCTCTTATTCTGTCTTAGGTTTGAATTAAGAAACAGGCTCTTGATTTACATTTGCTTTGATTGTCTCGGGATTTAAGAATGTATGCAGGCAGATTGAAGAAGAATGCGTGCATGCTTTGAGTTGAATATGAACTACAGGTTATGATTTTGAAGGTGATGACAGGTTATAGATTTTTGGTTTGAAGATGATTTGAGAAGAGTGAACTTCATATTTTCTTTGAGTTATTTTACAGGCTGAAAAATTTCTTTAATTCAATTGAAGATGGAAAAGAAAATAGAAGAGGAGGAAGCAAAGTTTATATAAGGATATTTTGTGATTTAATGAAATAAAAGAAAATTTTAAAATCATCAAGGACACTTGTTCAAAATCTTAACATTTGCCATCCTCATTTATTTATTAAATTACACATGTTATCTTAGTTACTTAATATATTAACACATGTCTTATGTATTATTTTATTATTTTAAATGTTAAATAGAAACTTTACGTAATTTATTATTTTACAAATACCTATTTATATATATAGATAATTTTGAAGAAATAAAACCAATTATATTCATAAATAAAGGCTTATACAAATATCTAAAAAAATCCAAATATTTTAAAATGTCTATCTTTTGAATTTCAAAACTTTAAATTCAAATTCAAATTAAATTTCAAAATCCAAATTAAAGTCAACTTATTTAATTTGAAATAACAATTCTATTTTTGTAAAAAGCTATTTATCTCTAACATATTTATTAATATTGTTTGAAAATAACAAATTATAAATTTTAATTAATCTATAAAAGAGATTATAAATTACTTGCATTATTAAATAAATTAATATATCATATTTATTTAAGAAATATTTAAAAAGAATGTAAAATAAACCTTTTTGTTGATTAATTAAATTTAAATTTAAACTTAAGCTAAGATTTAAACAATTAAACATTTATCTTAAGTATTTAAAACTATATAGTTAACTCTTAAATAGCTTTGGAAACTTATATATTAGATTTAAATCAAAATTTCCAAATTACCAAAATGTATATTAGAATTTGAAAACAAGATTTATTTATTTATTAAATTTCAAACCAAAGCTTTTCTATTTACAATATATATAAATATATATATATATATATATTATAAATAGAAAACAATTTATTAGTTTTTAAAAGATAAAATTCACCAATAAAATATATATTTGCTTTTAAAATAAAAATTGCCAATTTGAATTTAAAATTATAAAAGACAATTATCAAATCAATTTAATTTTTAATACAGATTATTAAATTGATATTGTCCAAAATTTCGGGTCATCACAGTTAGGATGTATGAATAATCTATAAAGTTTTACCTATGACTGTTGAGTGTATGGATTACTTCATAGTTTATTTATCATTTTATATGATTAAAAGCTTCTAAACCCGAACACACCATTTGTTTTGGTTGCTATGGATGAATGATTGCTCTCTTTGTTGAAAATGATATTTGTAATGTTTGTTTGCGAATGATTATTGTTATGTTGTGATTGTTTTGTTATTATTAGTTGAAACAACGTAAATATTTCTCTTTTACTTAATTATTAACCTCTCTGGATTACATGAGTGAAATACAGGGTTATGGAAATTTCATAAATAAGCGTTGTTTGCCCGACAAATAGGTACGTTTTCGGATTACGGGTTTCTAGTGATATTTTACCATTTTTCCTGTAGTATGGGATTTTATTTTTTTAAATGGTATATATGTGTTTATTGTTGATATTATTATTTCCTCTAGACCTCTCCGTATAAACGAGACTCTACCTAAATTTTTCGTGAATTTTGGACTCAGAAAATTTTGTGAAATGTTTTCCAAACTTTTGTCAACTTGAATATAAAAGGGTTTGGTTGTTTATAAATTGATATATTTTATCTAAATTATTTAATTATGTAAATTAATTGTTTATCAATTTAATATTTTGAATAAGATATATTGATTACTTAATTACTCCTTTTCCTTCTTTCCCTTTTCGAGGACGAAAAGTTTTGAGTAGTGGAGAGTGTAACGACTCGAAATTTTCGATAACTAAAAATAGTTAGTTTGACAAGGTTTTCTAATTTAATATTGGAAGAAATAAAAAGTTATGATTTGATGATAAGAGTATATTTGAAATGTAATAGTATTAAACTTTAAGGTAACTGCTAACTATTTTAATGTGATTCCAAATAATTAAAATGATTAAAAAGGTTATAATTGGTTATAGACTGTAAAGCAATTGTAATAAGGTGTGTATTAATTGATAATTGGATCAAAAGAATAATTGATAATTTAAATATGGCATTAATTAATGAAATAATAGGCAATAAATTGTAATTAGTTGAAATTAGTGTTATGTAAGTAGTTAAAACATTTGTGTGTAGATAACAAACTTACAAATGTTATTAAATGTAGAAATGGTGATAATTGTTATTTGTTACTAATTTATTTAATCAGTTGCAATTAAATGTAATTAAACATCACGTTAATTAGAATTAAGACGATACCTGCAAATGGTGAATGTAATAAAATATATAGAAATGTTAATTTTATTCATAAGGCAAGATTTAAATAAAAAAGAGTGAAACAAAGATAAATTAATTTATTTTATTTAAATTTATAATAAGATTGACAAAAATTCAATGTAATTGAAATATTGCAATTAATATGGTAGAAGATGAAATTTGAGAATATTAATGTAATAAGGTATAAACCAATGTTAACTATGCCCATAGAGTAATAATTGATTGAATAAGAATATTGAAATAAAAATTAAATCAATTTATTGGAATTAAAAATATAATTAACGGGATTTAATTACAATTGAAATTGAATGCTGTAATGAGTGTAATATTTAACATTGAATTGATGCGTAAATTTGTTTTAAATTATTGAAAATGTCTAGGTAATCAAAAATGATAAAAATTGTGAGTAATTAAACTTGAAATTAAAAAGTGATTTAATTGATTTAATAATAATTTATTTAATTAACATGAAAATAGTCATTTTGGCAACTGTCTTGGATTTCGACGAAACTAGTTTCATCAGATCCGTAACGACGAATTGTTGTAAGGTTTCAAGTTTCGTAGCAATTGGACTTGTCGTTTGATCGTACGGACTCGAAACACATAGAAATCAATTTAGTTAAATTCAATTGAAATCAATTTGTAATAAGATGATTTTAAGTTAACTTCTTTATACGATGGAAGTAGGACTTGAAACCTATTCCACTGAGTTAAAAAAATCTATTTTGATATATGGGATGACTCACTTTTGTTTCGGAAGCGAAACGGGCTTTTCGGTTTGTTATTGTCAATTCGAACCAATTCGATATGTGTCCATTTTTCTTATCGCACTTTGTTAATATAAATACACTTTGTTTCTCAAACCCCAGCAGTCGTTTTCTCATTCCGATACATATATCTCCATCTATCTGTTCCTCCTTCTCAAATGGCAAAAACCCAAATTTCTAGATTCAATTGCAAATCAAAATCAAATCTAAAAATTCGAACTCTTCAAACCATATCATATTATATATCGATTCGAAGCTCTCAATGGGCATAATTCACTGGTACAATTCGTTTTTGTAATCGAAGCACTATTTTTCCTGAAATCACTGATTAAGTTTCGGTCATCCGTAAAGTTCTGATCAACGTCGATAGATCGTCAAATTGTGGGTAGCATTACGTGGAGAGGGACGAGTGGAGTGCATCGGCATTATTCGTTTGGAGATTCAATGGTTGGATTTGGACTGTAAAATTCGATTAGGGTTTAACCTTAGGTGGCGGCTGCCATTGATTTCGCTGTGGTTCAGCGATTGATGGGTTCATCGTGGTCGCGAGGCTGTGGGGATGGCGTGCGATGGGGTCAAGGGAGCGGCGAAGAAGGCCTGGGCTGCGAAGTCGTGTTTTCGATGGCGGCTCCGTACATGTTCGAACTGGTTCGAACAAGTAGAAATGCTAGTGTTTCCTACCATTGAGCAAGGTGATGACGTGTACAATTTTAATTTTTATTTATTTGTTTAAATTATATATCGTTTAACTTCTAAACTTAATTACTTTCGCATATGACGTCGTATTCACGCGCGGTTTTCACCCTTGGGATTTTATTGAAATTCTAGACATTATGGAACCAATTTGGACGAATTCTGAGATTATTGAATTTTGGGCCTTATTTTGGATTTCAAGTCGATTTGAAATCAAATGCGAGTGTCTTAGTCCACTCACAACTACTGAATTATCTCATGTTAGTTAATTTAAATTTATGATGTGATCAGAAGTTAATTGATTCCTGTTTGGTATGTTTAAATTATCATTCTAGTCAAATTTGACTTTTATTGCATTTAATCATCATTTAATTTATTATTGAATTTAATTGTCAATTGAATACTTGCTAATGATAATCAGTTCTCTATTAATGTTTATTGGTTTATTTGGATGATGATTGTGATATATATTTGATTTATTGATATTGGATGACTGGATGTTATATTTTATATTGTTATAACACTGCAAGTTCCTTATGGGTTGAAATGATACAAACCTGAACGATCTATAGATTAGGGAAAAATCGATATGAGATGAAATGATAGACTCGAGCAATTTTATGGATTTGATTTAATTTGGGATTGCGGTTTGAAATGATATATAACCATAAAATTTTAAATTGCGAATCGAAATGATAAATATTTGTGCCACTTGACCATAGGGTAGAAAACTATATACGGACACCGGATTGGTTAAATTAAATGATTTTAAATCTTTAACCTTGTACCTAATTAAATCATCTTTGAAATATAATCTGATTAATATAAAATTGAATTGTTTTAAGTGATTATTTAAAGAATTTACATTGAAATTCTAAAGTTGATTTTGAAGTATAAATGAAATTATCAAATTTGATTTTTTGAAATATTTAAATTTCGTAACTTTGAAACCTATTGGAATTGGAAAAGATAAAATTGATATTTCAAGAAGCAAAATTGGGTAGATTGAAATTTGGATATTGTCCAGATTGGCTGAAATGGAAGAAATGGTTAAAATTTGATGTTAATTTCAAATTTATTTTCTTAGTACAAACTGTAAATGTTCTTTAAAATTCTAAATTATTAAGATTTTCAACTTTCAAACTAAATTTATCTATTCTAATTATTTTAAACCATTTTAAATATATTTAAACTATTTTAATCTATTTTAAATCTATTTTGGGTATTTAACCTATTTTAATCTATTTAAACTATTTTAAAATTATTAAATCTACTTTAATCTATTTAAACAATATTAATCCATTTTAACCTAATTTAAACTATATTAATTTGTTTTAACCAAATTTAAACTATCTTAAACTATTTTTAAAACTAATTTAGACTATCCAAACTGCTTTCTGAATTTCAGGTTTGTTTAGCGGAAGTTTATATTTTAAATCCTTGATTTTAATTAGAATTCGGCTAAATGATGTAATAACTTAAGTTAGGATTTAATAACATATTTTAATAAATATGACGATTTGAAATGAAGGTTTAATCTATTTGAAAATATGATTTTGAAAGTGAATATGATTTCGAAAGTGATATGTTTCTGAGAATATGATATTTTAATACCAATTGTGAATTGACTTTTGAAATGTAAAAGAACCATCCGGTGTGAAATAAGCACTTGGTTGTTAAAGAGACCGGGATCGGATATTGTCATACTCTCTGCCAATACCAAAAACCACTTTAACAATTGTGTATGTGATGGAGATTCCAGAAATGAAGTAGGATGGTTTGGCGAACGATTTTGTATGAGGTATTTATGCGGCCCTGATTCCCATGAGTTAGCTTAGATGTGACTAAAACGGGAGCTATACCGGGCCAAGTGATGTCGCACCTCCTATTAGGCACATTTCTTCGATACTATACTATTACTTTATGATTGATTTGGTGGGCACCCCTCGATTTTGATTATGGGAGTGTGTCCGAAGTGAGTGGTAGTAGTTGTTATGCGTTACCACCAGTTCGGGAGTGCAATTGGTATATCTACCCTGGCATTGCCTCGAGTGCCGTGTTCAGATGTCGTATCGCGCCTTTTACGAGTTTGTTTTATACCATACCTATGGGGTGCCCTTTGGGTAAACCTCACGGAGGAGCTTATGGTACTGTGTAGACTATGGGAATATATAAAGTGTGTTAAGAGGATATGGATAATGCCTCAACGTTATTTTAATACTTTACTTTACTATAGACACTATTATAATAGCGTATTGTACTACATAGTATATAGTTTAATGGATGCTTAGGAGATGAAATCCCGAACATCTTTTAAGTTATTGCACTCACGTTAGACACTGGATAGGAGATGTCAAACCCCGTAAATATCTCCGACGCTGTTACACGCATATTTATTTAGCGTTGATTTAACTTGCATAAGATCCTTTAGTTCTGACACGAGTGCTTTATCTTTTCAATTCGCTCGGGTCAGTCTGAGCTTTTCAGTTTAACAAATACTGCTTTCTAAAGGATGAAGACGAAGATTTTGTACTATTATCTTTTATTATATTTATCCCATTGCATTATGTTGTTCCGCTATTATTCTTGTTATATGTAACTCTGATCCGCATTATAAAAGTATAATCAATGTATTTGTAAACAGCTTCATGAACTGTTTATTTGATTATTATATTTTGTCATTCAGCTGTGAGATTCTGTATTTGTTTTCTTTCTTTCTCTGTTTTTCTTATTTACTACATAACAATCTGCCCTTTTTAATGGTTGAGTCTGAAGTGTGTCTGCTTATGCACTTGGCGATTTAAACCGTCCAAAAAGGCGGGTCGTTACAACATGTTTCTACAACAATTTTCTATTTTTTGGTAAAGTGAAGATATTTATTTTTTGGTAAAAGTGCAAATGTTTTACTAAAAAGAAAAATATACATGTCTTTAAAAACATACTTTCGAGAAAGGACAGCTATGTATTTTGGAACTTAAACAAGATGTTTTACAAAAGCTCCTTATTGTTTATGTATATATTGTATGTTATCTGATTTATGTATCTTAATTTAATGAAGATTTAATTTTATCATTGGCTAATTCTATTCATACACTAATAATCTTTTAACATTACACTGTGAAATACAATAAATATCAAAAATTACTTAACATACACAATCCCTTTTACAAAATTACTCTTGTTTTCATTTTCATCATCTTTTCTATTTAAAGCTTTAACTCAATTACACAAAATTAGAAATCCTTAGCATCATATTAAGTTAAAATTCAACGAAATGAATTTTGATTTTTCCACAAATACTATAACCTCTTTAAAACGATTAAATTCTTTTAATTTCAACAAAATAACTTTAATTTCATGGAAGAAGTTAGTACTTCCGAATTAAAAACAAATAGCTGTGAAAGTTGTTTTAACTGATATTTTAGATTTCTTCGTAACAAATATATAGATTTGCTGAAATATAATTAATTTTAATATTTTAATTTGATAGGTTATAAGAAAAGACTGTAAAGGCTCGATGATTTTCAACCCCGAAAATCGACACTAATACGTCAACTATATAAAGTGACAAGCAATCGAGTGCCAGAAATCCCACACTGTTAGGGTTAAGAAGAAAAAGAGATAAAAGAAGAAATGAAAACAATAGCACAGAATCTCACAATCGCAGCGGAACAAAATGTAATATGAAATAACAGCATTTATACAAAGAAAAAAAACTGTAGCTATCAGTATACATACAAAATATCGAAGTACAACATCAACAAAATAATCTGGACAGTTGTAATAACTTGTCCTCAACTACTGCCTATACTACATAGCGGAATCTAATGAATACATCTCTGCCATCCAGCTCGTCACCTGAGCTCCAAACGTCATAACCTGAAAATCTGTAATACTCGGTTTGACCTGAGCATTACAATAAAGTAACACTCGAGTCAGGCTGGAAACCAGCGTGAGTAAACCGATTTAACTATAAATACTTAAGTTATAAAATCTTTTGAAACCAAGAGTAACTCGTACAATAAGACGAGTTTTTATCCGATTTCAGCCCAAACATTTTTGCGGAAATCCATTTATTTTGTAATAATGTCTCAACCCAATTACTTATTTAAAATAATCATATTTACCTATTTATTCAGCTCCAGCCCATTAGACTCTATAATCAGACCGTAGAGATTTTATAGTAGTTCAAAAGTCAAAGTGGTTTCGGATAACGTTGATATCCGATCGCGGTCTCTTCGAAACCAAATAATAAATTTTAAGGAAGTCAGTTGTTTTAAAATAACAATTTATCATCTATGGAGACAATACCTGATTATGGGGACTTATTACAGATTTTATTCCAAATAAAATTTTATCATTGTTTTAATCTCATTATTTTAATTTGGAAGCAAGTATCCCACAGAATTAAGCGAAGATATAGATCGCTAACCCAATTAACGATCTATAACCAAATCCACCGACCTACTCATGGTCTTCGTTTACTTTAATTGTATTCATTTATGTTTAAAACCAAATTAATTACAAATTAAACAGTTTATTAAATAATAGATATTATGAAATACTGTTCATTATCCATAGGTTTAAGTCAAATAATAATAATGATTTATTTCCATTAAATTGTCTCTTTAAAATTTTAAAATATCATTTCACTTTAAATTTAAAATGGGAATATGAATTGTCTTATGTATAATTTATAAATTCTTACTTTCTTCTTCTTTTCTTTTTATTTTTCCTTTCTATTTTTCCTTTCTTCCTTCTCTTTTTTTTCTTTTCCTTCTTCTTTTATTTTCTCTTAATTTTCATCCTATTTCTTTTAAGTTTTCTTTTCCCTATTTCTTTCTTCCTGGCCCAATTCTTTCGACCCATTCCCTTCCCTTCTTCCTTCTACTTTCTCCAGCTCCTACCTATCCCTTTCCAATACAAAGTCGAGGAAATTAACGTAGCTTTGGACGTGTACACGGCCGTCCACTGCCATATTTCGACGCCGACACCCCTTTAAGTCACCGCCGACTAGTACCCTAAGCTCCACCACTGGAAAACCCTTAAAAACTCCATGCTTGAAAATCGAACACCCAACCCCCAACCTGGAATGAAACGGCATACTTCCACCACCTCTTACCATCGTCACTGGCCGCCAGAGCCCACATTACCCGCCTGCAGCCTCGCCTAGTTCCTCTCTCCCTTTTCTCCCTCCTTTGAGACACCTCGATGCTACCACGATGCCACAATTCTCCAGGAAACTCGCCTCGACCAAATCGTGCCCAAAACCCTATATCTCCTCCGACCCGCCACCACGACGCTCTAGAAATCGTGCCTCCATTTTTCCTGCGACTGCCAATTCCTCGGCCTCCTCAGGCCAGAACCCCATAAAAGTGTGTTGTGGATCATGTAAGCTGGATGTACGATAATACAGAGTGTAGTGATGATAGCTATATAGTAAATAATGCGTAATATAAAATCAGTATAATAAATTGACACTAGGAATTTTTATACTGGTTCAGAGCTTCGTCTTACGTCCAGTTCCAGACTCCTTCTGGAATTTCACTAAAAACAATAACCCTCACTTAACTCGAAGGAACAGGTCTATACAACCCTTGAGCAGGCGAATAAGGACCTGAGCAGCAGAACATGATTTCGCCTCAACAGCCAGAGAGGACTTCACACGTCCGAGCAGCAGAACAGCACTTCAACAAATACAAAAGATTGTTTTGAACTTGTGTGTTCTAATAACATGGATTTGTCACTTGTAGTGCACCCTTCCTATAATCTTCTCCTCGAGTATATATATATATATATATATATATATATATATATATATATTTGAAGTTTATGAAGAATATAAAGGTATAATATTGCTTTAATGCAGAATATTTGAAAGTATAGTTGCAAGTAGATTCAAGAGAGTTAGAAAAGAAATATAAGAAAATTCGGTTGTTTGGAATCAAGTTAGAGTATGTATTTATAGATGTTAAAAAGCAGCGATTGTTGATGAAGAGTTCCGGTTGAAGTGTTGCGTCCAAATCTTTTCGTAGAGATTCGTAACTCCTCACAAATAGTCATGTCTTTCCAAAAAATAGCTGTTATAGAAATTTAGTCAACTGAAACTCTGGGTCAGTCGACTGAATATTCAAGCGTATTATTTGTATATTTGTGCACCTGTGCATATTGCATAGAAATTGATAGGTCAATCGACTGACCTAAAATGTCAGTCGACTGACCTACAAGGCCAGTCGACTGACCTGGTGATTTCTGTGCAATTTGCACAGTTTTCACAGGTTTAAAATATATATATTATATATGATTTTAAAGAAAAACTTTGATAATATATATATATATATATTAAGCTTATATGTATAAATCATTAGGAAGATTATATATAAGCTAATATATGTTAAACGAAGAGAGATCTTAACAAAATTGACCTAAGACTCAAAAAAAAGATAATATAAATTGATGCACCGATTTTGATGTCTTGTCTCCATGTAGTGTGTATTCTCTTTTTGTCGTAGCAGTCGTCAAATCTATATATCGTAGTGATAGCTTTGTGTCATGAAGCAAAACCAAGTCTCAACATTCTCCCTCTTTATGATTGATGACAATCAGTAAATTGATTTTGATTTTGATTGTATATATAATATAAATACTTACTCCATCTGAATCTTTGACGATCTATACCCTGCATTCTTATTGTTAGTCGTAATAATTTTTGATAATAATTCTCCTCCTTTGTCATCGAAAAAAAGGAGTAAGGAATATAAAAGTATGATGTGTAGATAGATGTTATGAAGGAACCGAACATTCATACATTACAATATCATAAACAAGAGTCTTGAAATAATACGAAAGGAATGGCTATTTAAGACAAGCCATAATATTGTGAAATAAAGACATGTTTTTATAAAATAAGAAAAGCAATAGCTAACTCCATTTTATGCTTACCCCTATCACCATGCGATGTTTGACCACCACTATCGCCTCCATCTCCACCGTTGTCGCTGCTACTTGCTTGATCATCAGAAGAGGAAGACCAAGTGAAGACGGGTTGCTTAACCGGATCACCTAGTGTAGCCGTGGAAGTGTTGGATGAACATGAGATATCTTGCCATAACTTTGTAAAAAATCCTTTAATTTTATCAAGCTTTTGTCAACTTTAGTGATATGGGATTGAAGAATTTGGTGGTTACGGCAAATCATAGAAATAGACTCATATGGAGGAAGGCCTGGAATAGGAATCAAAATTTCTTCTTGTTAACGAATAGTTAATCTTTGGTGAGATGGACGGTGAGATGCTTCACCTTGTTGTTGTGGTGGTTCATCTTGAGGTAATTCTTGTTGAGTCCATTCTTCAAAAGTAATGATAGGTGGAGGTCGAGCAACCAGTAGCTTCATTAATGCTAAAGTGCGAGAGTTTAAGTACCCGATGGTAGAAACTGGTGAGTCAGGTTCTGGAATCTCACATTCTTTTAGCAAGCGCATAATATACTCACCATAGTAGATGACATTCATTCGACCATTGTTGAAGCTTAAGAATTTATCAAGAATTAACCGAATCTAATTAACTTTTATATTTCCAAAGATGGCGTATAAGGTTTTGAAGTTATGTTCATAAACAAGTTCATAACTTCTGATTCTTGGAGCTACGGTTTTCATTAATGCACAGTGTATAATTCTAGCTTTTGGCCTTAAGGACATGGACTTGAGTTGGTGCATATCATCTTTCAAAAATAAATGACTTATACGGTCACGAACGACCATATCACAATCAACATTGCTTATTTCAATACCTTCATTTTCAGATCTCAAAATGTGGACCATTCGATCTAAAGAGAAAAGTACCGGTTTTCCACAAACCAAACTCCATACACAATCTTCTTGGTTTTGAATGGTTTGGTGACCTAAATTAAGATTAGCATAGAAAATCTAGACCATAATTTGGTTTGTTTTATTCTTATTTTCGTCAATATTGAACAAAGACTCCAAATTGCTTCTTTGGGCCAATACTTGTATGTGATAAGGATAAAAATTGGAAAATTTTACAAACGAACCTTCAAAAATACAAGAATCTTGCGTTCTCCTCCATCTTCTAACTGCGGTATCATCGAAGAGCCATTGTTGGATTTGCTTATTGGAAGGAGGTCGAGAGGATGAAGATGCTTGTCCTTTTCTTTTTGGAGCCATTAATTTGATTGTTTGGAGATAAAAATTGAGTTTTTGAAGATCTAGGACTTTAAAAAAGTTGAAAATCTGAAATGAGAGTGAAGAGCAAAGGGGAAAGTGAAGGTTAAAAGGTGAAAAGTGAGTGGGTAGGAGCAGTAATTTTGCTCAGATTCACGATTTAGTCGACTGAATCAGTGGCTCAATCGACTGAACCTGAAATTCAAGATTTTAGAACTTCTGATTCAGTCAACTGGATGCCTGATTCAGTTGACTGAATCTTGGTTATGTAGATTTTGTCTTCTGGTCTAGTCGATTGATCCACTATGACCATCGACTGAGCCTACGTTTAAAAAATATTTTATATCAATGTCAGTCGACTGATACACTTGTTCAGCTGACTGACCTGTGTGAATTTCCCTAATTACCTCTGTTTTGAGTAGTATTTTGTATAGTTATACTTATAAAGCTTTGTAAATTTATTTAATTGAATATTAGAACATCATATATGTTGATAATACGAAGAAGAAGAAATGATTTATTCTGGAAAAAAATTGTACATATTTTAGTCAAATTATTCGAAAAATAACCAATAATAACAACTACTCTTATTTTGAAGGTCTAGAAGTTTTGTAGCCCTGTAGCTGTTTGCGACAAACATTTGATGCTTCATTTCGATCCCATGAGTTTGGTGAGACCGGTGGTCGTGGCGGGGATGAAGTAGAAGGTCGTCGAATAGGCGAAATAGCGTGTTCGTCTATTGGATGGGATGAAGCACCACAAAATTTCATAGAAATGTGTTCTATAATTCCTAGATGTCTCGAGATTTTTTGCTCATAATATATTTCACGCTGAAGCATTAGCGACTCTTGTTGGTAGTGATGCAAATCACTTTTTTTTTTAGTGTTTGGAGAGACATCAAACATCATCTTCTTCCCTTTATTTTCTCTGGAGTATATCTGGTATGATCATGATAGGTAGAAGGTGGTGTAGTATGATGGACGGGAGTTTTTGGTGATTTGGTAGAGGCTAGAATTTCAATGGAGTCAGTTGATGAAGAAGTTGACATTTTGACAGTTAGTTTGTACTTCTGTTAATTTGTATGAATAACATAGAAGAAATATACCTATTTATAGACTAATGTTGAGAATAAGAACAATGAAGTGAATGGTTTGTCTTGAATTTAGCTATAAAAAGGTTGTTAGTTAGGAATGTTAGTTGCTATTTGGTTGGTTTTCTGTTATTGTGATTTATCTATGTAAATATAATATGCAGAAAATATATTTATAAAGGTAAATGTTATACATAATTTAGTGTATGGTTGTCACCACATAATAGAGTCTCCGACCTGGATTGTAATGACAATAATCAATAGCTTAGCCTGGTTAAGACATTTGGGCTATTCACAATAGGTCACAGGTTCGATTCTTAACATGGTCAGAAGAACAAAATTTTGTAAAAAAAATTATTTTCGAGTTTTAGTCAAAATTTCGTATTTTATCATTTATATATCTTTAATTGACATTATACCATGTTCTCGATGTAGTTTTATGAAAGTTTTTTCTAACAAAGGTTTAGTAAAAATATCAGCTAATTGATTTTCAGATGGAACGTAGTCTAAATTTATCACATCTTTTTCTATATTGTTGCGAAGAAAGTGATGTCTAATATCTATGTGTTTAGTTCTAGAGTGGTTTACTGGATTTTGGGATAGATTTATTACACAGGAATTATCATATTAAATTGTTGATTTTGATAAATTGACTCCAAAATCTTTAAATGTCTGTTGCATATGGATTACTTGTGCGCAAGCTAGTGCCACCGAAATATATTCTGCTTCACAAGTTGATTGTGAAACATAATTTTATTTCTTGCTAAATCATGATATTAATGATTTACCAATGAAGTGACATGTATCGCTTGAACTTTTTCTATCCGTTTGTGATCCTCTGAAATTAGCATCGCTATATGACACTAACTCAAACGAGCAATCTTTTGGATAGAAAAGTCCAAATTCTGTAGTATTACTAAGATAACGTAGTATTCATTTTATGGCTCGTAAATGTGATTCTTTTGGATCAGCTTAAAATCTTGCACATAGACATACACTCATCATTATATCTGGTCGACTCTCTTTTAGGTATAGTAATGAATCCATCATACTACGATATATTTTTTGGTCTACACTCTTGACATTTCCATCTTTATCACGATGTGTTATTGTGCTTATAGGTATTGGTTTGGCATTATGTTTTCCATTCCGAATCACTTGATAAGGTTGTTACAGTATTTTTTCTGATTTATAAATAGTCCACTTGAAACTTGTTTTATTTGAAGACCTATAAAATACGATAATTCTCCCATATGGGGCATTTCAAATTCTCTAGTCATTATTTCAGAAAATTCTTTATGCAATTTATTATTAGTTGAACCAAATATAATGTCGTCAACATATATTTGAACTATCAAAATATCATTTTTAGAATCTTTTATAAATAAAGTTTATTCTACTTTTCCTATTTCAAATCCAGATTCAATTAAATTGCTTTTAATGTGTTCATACCAAGCACGTAGTACATGTTTTAAACCATATAAAGCTTTCTTAAGTTGTAGAAATAATCTGGATATTTTTCATGAACAAATAAAAGGGGTTGTTCAATAAAAACACTTTCATTAATATAACCATTTAAAAATGCACTTTTAACATCCATTTGATAGAGTTTAAAGTTATTAAAACATGCCTACACCAATAAGATTCGTATTGCTTCTAATCTAGCGACTGGAGAAAATGCTTCTTCGTAGTCTATTCCTTCTTCTTGGTTATACCCTTGTGCTACTAATCTTGCTTTGTTTCTAGTTATATTTCCTAATTCGTCTGCTTTATTTTTATAAACCCATTTAGTTCCTATAACAGTTTGCTCGTTCGATCTGGGTACTAGTTCCCAAACTTCATTTCATTCAACCTGATTTAGTACTTGCATAGCAATAGTCCAATTTTCATCGGATGATGCTTCCTTAATATTCTTAAGTTCTATAGTAGAAAGAAAAGCTACACAACCCATTAAATTTTGTTGATTTCTAGTTCGAACATTTGAATTTATTTCTCCAATTATATTTTCTGTGTGATGATTTCGTAAGATTCTTCGAGGAGATCTTATTCTATTAGTAATATTTCTATTTTCTAAATTATTAACAATTTTTTTATCTTCTCTAGAATTATAAACAATATCTTCATATTCTCTTGAATTGTTTATTATATTCGTGTTATTATTAAGTAAATCATCATCATTATTTGTTTTTGAAATAAGTTTAGAGTTCTCATCAAAAGATATATGGAGTGTCTCTTCAATAGTATTAGTTCGTTTATTGAAAATTCGATAAGCTTTGCTTCGATTCGAATATCTAAGAAATATACCTTCATCACATTTTGAATCGAATTTGCCAAGCTGATCTTTGGTATTTAATACAAAATATTTTGATCCAAATATTATAAAATAAGATATGTTTGGTTTTCCACTGTTAAAAAGTTCGTAAGGTGTATTGTTAGTGAGAGGTCTAATAGAAACACGATCCAATACATAACAGGCAGTTGCAACAGCTTCTGCCCAAAAATGTTTTGGTTATGTGCTTTCGTTTAGTAAAATTCTTTCACATTCTTATAGAGTTCGATTCTTTCATTCTACAACTCCATTTTGTTGTGGAGTTCTAGAAAATGAAAAGTTATGAAATATTCCTTTCTTTTTACAATAGTTATCAAACTGTTCGTTTTCAAATTCACTTCTATGATCACTTCTAGTATTTTTAATTTTAGTACCTTTTAAATTTTGAATTCATTTAACAAATGTTTTGAATTTTTCAAAAGTATCACATTTATTTTCCATAAAGATAGTCCATGTATATCAAAAAAAATCATCAACTGTTACAAATACGTATTTATTGTGATTTATAGATTGAACTTTGGTAGGTCCAAATAATTTTAAACGAAGATTTAGTTAATTTACCTAATTGACACGCGTCACATATACTATTAATTTTAAAACTCATCATTGTAATCCTTTTACGAGTTTATTTGTAGAAATTTTATTTATAGTTTTGAAATTAATATGACAGATCGTTTGTGCCATATCTAGGCATCATTTTCTTTAGCTATTAAACACATGTCTGAGTTATGATTAACTTTCATATTCAAAACGTAAATGTTTTTATCTCTATCTCCTTCGAAAATAAGATTTTGATTTTGATCGAAGATACTAAAATTATTTTCAAAGAATGATATTTTAAAACCTTTATCGCATAATTGACTTATACTTAATAGATTGTGTTTTAGATTCTTAACTAATAAAACGTTATAATAAGAGGTAAATTAGATGTACCATAATTGCTCACATCGCCTTTGCCGATGAAATAGCCCTTGGAATTGTCTCCAAAGGTGACAGAACCTCCGTCCGAGTGTGTAATGTTTGTCCGCATTTCTTTGTCTCCTATCATGTATTTTAAGCTACCACTTTCGAATATACATTTTCCTTTCTTCTTGAGTGGGACCTACAAAAAAATGAGAAAATGTTGGTACCCACCTTTTTAATAGGGTCCTAAGAGTTAGATCTTAGGAAACCAAACCCAAGTGCGTGTAGTATCCCTTTTATAAATATAATCCTTATTATTATGAACGTTTTCCATAAATGATCTAATATACTTATTCCTTATTAACTTGTTATTAATTTTAGGAACTCATATATTTATAGTTTTAGAAACTAGTCTTTTTGAAGATATGGGTGTTTTATTAGACTTAACATTGTTTAAATTACTAGATTGTGAATTCTTAACCTCAACCATTTTTATTGTTAACAGGTTATGAATTATCAATAATTCTAGATAAATTTTCTTTCCTTTATTAAAATTTGAAACATTTTTAGTGATTCCTTCTAGTTTGTTCTTTAGATTTGAATTTTCTAGTTCTACCATTTTAATATTAGTTTTTAAATCTTGATTTTCAGAAAAAAGAACATCACTCTTTTCTTTTTGAGTTTCAATTTCTTGACTCAATAATATCAGTTGAGAACATTTAAAGAGATTCTTGAGTTTTCTTAAGTTCTTCTTCCAATATTTTCTTCTCATCTCTGATTTTCAACAGCCTCTTTATATTTTCTTTTGAGAATTTTTAAAGTATCTAATAATTCTGCGTTTATCTCTATCATATCATCAAAAGTTAAATCACTAACCTCATTATCTTTGGTCATAAAGCATACGTTGGCTTGTTCATTATCGTTGTCACTCTGACTTTCAAAGAAGAAGAAGAGTCTGAATCATCTCATGTAACTAAGAAAGCTTTCCTTCTGAATTTGTCCTTCCTTTTATTGCGATATTCTTTTTGATCCGGAAAGTCCTTCTGTATATGCCCCTTTTTGTGATAGTTAAAGCACTCCAAAACTGATGAAGACGGTGGTTTATTGTTGTTTGAGATTCTTTTGCCATTATTTCTGTTTCCTTTTCTATACTTCAAGAATTTTTTGAAGTTTTTGGCAAGAAAGGCTAAGTCGTCTTTGTCTGAATCTGAATCTTCTTGTTCTGCATGGAATGCTATATTCTTTTTGTCTTGAGCTTGAACTCGTTTAGCCTACAAATTCACTTCATATGACATTAGATTTCCTATTAACTCTTCCGAAGTTATTTTAGAAATATCGTTCGCTTCTTCAATAGCGATAACTTTTCTTTCCCATTCTTCTGTTAAAGAGTTAAGGATCTTGGATACAATATCAAAATCTAAATATTTTTCTCCTAATCCTACTAATGAATGGTAGATATCCTAAAATCTTGAATACATATCATTTATAGATTCATTTTCTTTCATCCTAAAGTTTTGAAACTGACTTTTGAGCATGGATATTTTGCTTTGTCTGACCTTGTTATTCCTTCGTGTGTAACATTGAGTGTACGCCATATTTCATATGCAGTATTGAATATGCTAACACGGTTAAACTCACTTTTATCTAAGGCACAAAACAACATATTCATGGCTTTTACATTTGCTTGGCATCTAGTTTCTGTGTATTTGTCCAAGTAGAATAATCTTCAGTAGGAATAATATATTCTGTCTGAGTTATATTCCATGAATCAAAACCATGTGCTTGCATATATATTCTCATTCGTGTGGCCCAATAGTTATAATTCATGCCATTAAATAGTGGTGGACGTGCAGTGGATTGTCCTTCAATGAAGTTAGTGTTAATGTTAGTTTCCATATTATTAGTGTATTAGATAACTGTGTTACGGTTATATGATGATCTTGTTATGATACCAAATGAAAGTGTGCTATGGATCGTGTAATATGGATATACGATAATATAGAGTGTAGTGATGATAGCTATACAGTAAATAGTGTGAAATATAAAAGCATTATAATAAAAGGACACTATGAATTTTTATACTGGTTCGGAGCTTCATCCTACGTTCAGTCCCAGACTCCTTCTGAAATTTCACTAAAAACAATAACTGTCACTTAACCTGGAGGAATAGGTCTATAAACCCCTTGAGAAGCCGAACAAGGACCTGAGCTGCAGAACAGGATTTCGTCTCAGCAGCCGAAGAGGACTTCACATGCCTGAGCAGCAGAACAGGACTTCAACAAATACAAAAGATTGTTGTGAACTTGTGTGTTATAATAACACGGATTTGTCACTTGTAGTACACCCTTCCTATAATCTTGTCCTCGAGTACAAATATATATATATATATATATATATATATATGAAGAATAGAAAGGCATAATATTGCTTTAATGCATAATATTTGAAAGTATAGTTGCAAGTAGATTCAAAAAAGTTAGATAAGAAAGATGAGAAAATTCGGTAGTTTAGAATCAAGTTAGAGTATGTATTTATAGATGTTAAAAAGTAGCGACTGTTGATGAAGAGTTCCAGTTGAAGTGTTGCGTCCAAATCTTTTCGTAGAGGTTCATAACTCTTTACAAATAGTCATGTCTTTTCAGAAAATAGATGTTGTAGAAATTCAGTCAACTGAACCTCTGAGTTAGTCGACTGGATATTTAAACGTATTATTTTATTATTTGTGCACCTGTGCATGTTGTATAGAAATTGATAGGTCAGTCGACTGACCTGGTGACTTCTGCGCAATTTGCGTAGTTTTCACAGGTTTTAAATATATATATATATGTATGTATTTATGTATGTATGATTTTAAATAAAAACTTTGATAATACATATATATATTATATGCTTTATGTATAAATCATTAGGAAGATTATATATAAGCTAATATATACGTTAAACGAGGAGAGATCTTTATAAAATTGACCTAACACTCAAAAACAAGATAATATAAATTGATGCACCGATTTTGTTGTCTTGTCTCCATGTAGTGTGTATTCTCTTTTTGTCATAGCAATCATCAAATCTGTATGTCGTGGTGATAGCTTTGTGTCATGAATCAAAACCAAGTCTCAACATCCCGAAGCCAAAAAGCTTCGCGATCGCCAGAAAACAACCCGCGACCATTTTCCGACCATCTCTCCTTGCCTCAACACCCACACCACTAAAAATCATAATTAGGCCATCAAAATTCCTAATTTCCGAAGACGATTCAAGTTATATAGATGGAAATATGAATTAAAATGATTGATTTTCTAGAAGTATTTGATTACCTACTAAAAAACTATTTCCAGCGACCTTGCGTACAAATTTCCCATGTAATTAATTTTAAAATATAGTATACGCAAATATAAACATATATCCTTACATCATCACAACCTAAAAGTTCTTAGATAAAGAGAACCTGATTTTTGAAGAGTTGAGTGTGATGGAAAGCAAGAATATATATACAAGCATACATACATTCCATATCCAGGCATCTATACTCCTTTTTATTATTATGCAAAACATCTTTAATATTGATATCTCCATTTGATCCTTAATATAATATAAAGGAGATTAGATTTGAAAAGGTGTTTACTCACCTTTTTCCCTTGAAACTAGAGTACTGTTTTTGAAAAAAAATTGCTGCTAGTTTTCTTGTTGAACTCCCTGTTTACTTGAATTTCTTGATTTCTTTAAGTTTGAAATGGCAGTTGTTTTCTGTTTATTTTGGTTTGGGTTCGAATGAATAAAATGGGATAAGGTAGAGGTATATATATAGAGAGAGAGGGAGAGAGAGAAAGTAGGCTGCATTGTTTCGTACACAGCAAGCTTGTTTTATTTATTTATTTCCTTCTAATTTTCTTTTGGTCAGCAAACTTGACCTGATAAGATTTTTGAAATTAAAGTGATTTATTAAAATAAGGTTTGATGTTTTATGTGCTGCGCATTTAATGTATGTTCTCCTTTATGTTTACATGCTTATCCATTCTTGTGTACATCTATATTTCATATGTGTAAAAGTATTCTTTTTGTCTAGTTTTGCCTTATCCACCAATGTATTTACATACATACCTTTCATAGCCATTTATATGCATACATAATATAAGACTCTTATATGTATTCTCTTATACATATGTTTTTTCATCATTTATACAATATTCTTTTTTTACTTTGTCATGATTGCCTTTTTATTTTATATATTTAGATGTACACATGCTTATATATGTGTATAAATATTTATCTTTTTCCACAAGCGTTGTTGTTATAATATGTATATATACTTTGATGTTTTCACATATCTTTCATATACATTACTTACGTACATTTTGATATTACATATATATTTATTCACACCTTTACAAACTTTCCTACATTTTTCTTCATATGAGTATATGTACATATATATATATATATATATATATATATATACTTATATATACTATCAAATGCCATAAAGCTTGTAGAGATCTATTTATATCTTTATGGATGTTTTATCTTAGTTTAAATAGTGGAGTGTACATATATATATATATATAATTTATTTTCTAAAAGATTCATCATATTTCTTTTTTTCTCGAAACTTATAATTCAATATTCATTACAGTTTAGAAATCAATTTATATATATAGTCCGATATTTAAATTATCAGAAAGTTATTTGTTCGACAAATCAAAAATTAATATTTCGATAATTTAAATTAGTTAATTACCCAATTAACAGACATTAAAAATCCAGGTCGTCGCATTCCTCCTCCCTTAGAACTTTTCGTCCTCGAAAAGGAACGAAGCGGGAATTTTAAATTTGATGTTTATTTTTAGTTAAATCGTTCTTTAATCATTCTAACTCTTATTCTTTTAATTATAAAATTTTAAAACACTTTAAAACCAACATAATGTTACCAAAATAATTTTATAAAAATACTTTTTATAATTCGATGACTCAACAAGTCCATCCTTGTTTTCATAGAATTTCAATCATACATTGCTCAGGCGTAGGATTGAAAATTTATAAATACTTAGTGGACCCACTTTCTACACCTAGTGAAAATACTTGAAAAAACAACTTTTTGTGAGAATGCTCTGGAAATCATCACCCCCTCCATGGATCGCAGTTGGCACGATGATTACGTCGCCAACCCTGCGAAATCCATAGAAAACTATAGGCATCTGCAACCCTCGATTTCACCATGGACCTGCCACAGATCGTAGCTACACCAAGGGTTACATTGCCATCACGGCAAACACCTTGTAACTGTAGGCATTAGCGCCCTCGAATTTCACTGCCAAATGAAACTTCACCACATAGATCGCAGATTACACCAATCGAGTCCCAATATAGCCTGTAGGCACTCACTGCCACACGATTTTCGCTATAGACCACATAAATCGCTATCTACCGATGTTACATCGCACTCCCAGTGAAATCAAACGTATACTTTAGGCAATCATTGCCTCTCGACTTACGCTATGGAACGTAGTAGATCGTAGTTGCACCAGAGTTACACTGCCATCACAGCATAACCCCAGTGTATCTATAGGCATTAGCACCCTCGACTTTCGCTACCCCAACACAATCCACAAGAACTACAGTTTTGTTCGGACGTCCTCTGGGATCAAAATTTAGAACCCCCTTAGGGCTCAAGGCAGAACCACCCAATGGATCACCTACTATAAGTTTCAACTCTAAATGGGAGCGCCTCTTTCCCCATAGCATTCTCAAAACATTTTATAATATACACATATAGTATCATTCAAAGCATACTCTTTATATGTATCACATATAAATCCCATTTACACAAAATCGATATCTCAAAATCGATAGTTCTCAAACTTGGCTTTTCAAATTCTCAAAATTTGCTTTTTGCTGAAACCAAAGTTCCATAAAATCATTCTTATATATACATATAAGTTTATTCTTTCAACTTGAATAATTTTCGGATCACTTCATACTTATATAAATTCATCTTTATATTTCAAATATACTTCATAGATCTTTTCTTCTGGTTATAAAACTCATTAATGCCAACTCAAATTTTTGTTCAAGTTCGATTTCCTTTATAAAGTCATTTGTAGATTACCTGCTTCTTATAAAGTGGGTTCCAGCTATAATACTATCCAATCTTTTATTTTTAAATCATCATATTTTTCTCAAAATATATTATTTTATTTTAAAATAATTTTTACTTCAATTTTCGATTTTGGTTCCAACCTTAAATTTTTGCTTCCATTTCCACTTGGATTAATACTTCAATATTATCCCAATTGGTATTTAAATCTATGATTTAAATATAAGTAATTTCCACTCCGTCCGGTTTGAATTTAGAAAATAGCTTTAAACAGTTTAAAATTGTAACGACCCCAGATTTTAATTAAATTTAAATTGATAATTAATTGAATTTTTGAATTAATATTTGTGAAATGTATCGATGAATTGATGCGAGTTTCCCCGAATTCAAATAAAAAATGTGTTAAATTATTTGAATTGAAAATCTTATGAAATGGATTTTTGGAATTGTGTAAATATAACAAAATTTTTGAAATAAATATTTAAGTTAAGATAAAAATAAGTAAACAAAGTAAAATAAAACACAAACAAAATGTTAATAAAATTAGAACAACATATAAAATAGGAACGTATTCTTATTACAAAGTATAATTCAAGAAGAAGAAAAAAAGAGACAAGTTTGTACACATGAGAACAACAATAATGTATGCAGCCACCAAAACATAGCTGCAGCCACCACAATGCTAGCTTTGTCGAATCTAAAGTATGAACAAACAAATAAAAATATAAGTATGAAGACAAGGCAAGGGGAGAACAAAGACCATGCTGTATATTCAGTATATTGACAAAAAGATAAGACAAAGAAATAAATGCCATTACCTCTAAGCATCTATATACATTTAGTTTTGAAAACAATCTGGAAAAAAATAAAAATAAAGCAAACCCAGAAGAAAAAAAATAGTATATGTAGATTTATGTAGATTTGTACAATAGTCATTAATACCAAATGTCCTTAGCATTAAATGTTGCCATATCTCTAGCATACAAGAAATATACATCAGCCTCCAAAATGAAAAGAATATCTCTGCCTCTATTTGTACTAAACAAATAACCTTACCTGTACAAAATAATATATCAACTTGTAGCTTCTTTTATATAGACATCAAACTCTCCATAAATTCGTCTATTCTAAACTAAAGCAATATCATCTTTAATTTAAAACAAACTTCAACATCAGCAAATCAAATACAACCCAAAGGATTTAAGAAGAGGAACTTCAGCTTGCTTTGTTTTACAAACCAGTTTCACATTTGAAGAAGAACTGTTCTTTTTTCCTGAGAACAAAGGTGAGTAACTTCACTTTTAAACAAATTCAAGTAGGAAAATTTGTTTGCATACTATTTAATCTAAAATAAACACGAGTTATACAATATCTGCTGTGTACATATTCATGTATGGTATACATGTTGTTGCTTCAGAGTATTCTCTGCCTATACCTCCCAGTATTCAAGTTTGGTTTAAAACAATTCAAACCTCGTGATCTTGTCTCTGGTTAAATTTAAGTTTCAAATGAAACTTGTTTGCTTGATCATAAACTCTAGTCTTAAAACTGTACTTAAGTTGAAAATAAAATGTGAATGACTCTGGAAACTATTAACAGAGGAATCAACTTAGAAATAGTGGAAAAAATTAAACTTCATAAATTTTTGTTTCAGAATTAGGATTTGAAACAACCTATAAAAATATGAATTTTAAAATGAAAATCAAGATTTTTAGATTGGTATTTCGAGAGCAGTTCGTTTTTGCTTGCAAATTGGTTTTCGACCAAGTTCTGGTGATCAAGTGGACTGGAGAGGTCGGGTTTTTGTCTGAAGGTAGGTGGGTGATTAGTGATTCTGGAAAAAATGATCGGAGGTGCTCTCGATCATCGAGGCGAAGGCGGCGTAATTTTTGCGTTTCTAAACCTAAATGTTTGGGTGGTCGAAAATTTGGCCACCGCGACCTCTTACAAGCATCGAGTTACCTGCGCCTTTTGGAGATGGTGGTAGGGCCGATGATGAAGTGATGGCCGAAGTTTCATATGTTCTGGTGGTAGAAGTCGTGAGTACGAGGTGTTGGCAGGGATTGATAGTGGTTCCAGTTCATGGGTTCCAGGTTTGACTTAACACTTGAACTCGAATACGCGAAGATGATGGAGGTTCTGATGGTCAGAGATTTGCACGTGGGAAAGCGTCGACTTGTTCGACGTAGTGGCGGCGTCGGAAGATCGCCAGCGGCGTTGTGCACGTGCAAGCGTGGTAGTTCGTATCTGGTTTGGGGCTTTGGGGAAGACGAAGTTTTCTCGTATGATTACTCGAGATTTTGCGGGGTCGACCCGAAGTGGTTCTCGCGTTTTCCTGAAGTCGACTCGAAGCAAGATTTTAAATGCGAAGTGAAAACACTTGGAATGTTTTTTGATGGAAATTTTGGGGTGCCTGGGTAAAGATTTGGGAAAACTCGAAGCAGAGCTCGAGTTTGTGAGGGTTTAACTCGGGGAAATCATGATGGGGCACGGGTATAAGATGTGGAACAGGTTTCAAAAACCTGTTTCTGTTTAAACTTTAAAAATATTCAAGTATATCCCATAAAATGTTTTGGAAATAAATGATTGAGTTTAAACTCTTTTGAATTTCTTTCAGCTAATTAATATTACTTTAACATGAAATCTTAAAAGCAAATTTAAAATGAATGTTTTCAAATTTAAGAAAGTAATAAATAAAATCATTCATAAGAATAAATTATCTTTATTGTTAATGAAACATATTGATTTGTAATTCATAAATTATTAAGTTAATTTGAATGATTAATTATGAAGTTGGTTTAAAGGTTAATTTAATTAATAAGTAATTAAAGAATGATTTATTTAATCTATAAATAAATAATTAGATTAAATTATAATCAGAAATGATTGATAATGAATTAATCTAAGATAATTTCTTTTTAGAAAGTAATTAAAGAAATGTTATTAGTGAATGAAAATAATTAACTAGAGATTATTAAGTAATTAAACTAATGCGATAAAAATTTGATAATTAATCAGATTTATTAATTCAGATAATCAATTATACATTTTTAAATGTAATCACCGAATAGAAGTAATTAAGAGATTTATTACTTATTGTAATTAATAAATCATAATGGGATAATAAATTCATAAATAAATAAATTTAATTGGGAATAAAATCGAATTAATTTAGATTTAACGATTAGTAAATCCTGCCTATAAATATTTATTAAATGCTTGACCTTACTTATGAATGGTTATATTGCATTGTATTGTATGAGAAACCTTGAATTGGTTGTCCTATCTGATCTGTGATATTTTGTTCTGTGACTGTGTATAAATTATCCATTCATTTACATTGTTATATTATCTGTGAATCTGTGAATGGGCGATAAGCTTTATAGTTATATCGTTTATCAACTATATTTCTGTGTTTGATCTGTAATGATTGAATGATGTTGCACTATTGTGTTAAACCCCTTGACCACACTTATACACACACCAATATGGATTTCACGAGGAAATCGGTTAAGTCACAGATTTTGAAATGATTTATAAAATTGAATTTGAATTCAAATGTTTTGAAAATGGATTGGGTTTAAAGTGAAAAGCAATTGAAATAGAATTTCAAAGATAAAATTATTTTGAATAACTTGATTAAGATTTGGAATTTAAATATTTTGATTTCAATACTTAAAATTGAATTCTACGATTTGAAACTAGGGATTAACAATATTATACTAGTTATATATGAGTCAAACCATTTTTGAAGTGTTGTTTTTTGGGAATTCGAATTAACCCAAAAGATTTAACTTGTATAAATAAGATCGAATTTCTTCGAAAACGAAAACTACTTGTTTTCAAATAATAATAGCTTCCATTTTAAAGAAAGAATCTCCAAATTATGTTGAAAAGGTTTCAAGTTTGAAATAGAATTGAAATGTTTTGAAAGCTATGAAATGAGTCTTTGATTCAAAGACCGAATGAGTTAATCCAACTTGAATTGAAATTGTTTTGAAAGGCTATGAATGAATCTTTGGAAAAGATTTTGAAAACTATGAGTTAAATCTTTGATTTAAAGATTTAACGAGTTAATCCAATTAAAATAGAAATTGTTTTGAAATCCGTAAATGGAATTTTGTGAAATTAATCTTTTGTTAAAAAGATTTGAAATGGTAACTGGTTTAAACCATTTGAAAGAAAGTTTTAAATTATTAAGTTGTGACTTAATTGAAATCCCTTATCCATATGTTTTAAATGTTGCGCTCACTATTCGGGTTAGCCGGGAAAGGACCTTTGGGTCGTATAACCCATTCCGAATATGTGATTCGACGTTATGGATAGCATTTGAAGATCGGTGTTGAAGACCGGGTATTTGCGAGAACGATAGGATAACCTATCGATTGTCTCTGCACTGAGTTGCAACGGTATAGAGACTCCTTAAGTGATGGGAAATTCGATCAGGATTGTGGATATCCGGATTGCAAGGGCTTCTTTGGAAGTGCCTTCGGTTCTGTTCGATCCCGGAACAGACTTGTATGGATTGTGTGTCTGACATTACATTTTGAGATATAAAGCAGATTTCTTTCAAATACAATTCGGTTGGTGGCAGAGAATTTATTCTTTTACCTTAACACCCTTCTCTGAGACGTACGAGCTCAGAGGTGATGTAATTGAAGGTTATCAGCGATATATTCCTAATTCGGTAATGTGACATGCTAAGTGTTGCTGTGAAATGATCATTGTTTAATCATTTGTGATATGATCATTTGTTTGATCATTTATCTTTGTGATCATTACTTTGATCATTTGTTGACCCAAAGCATGGCTTTGTACCAAAGCGTGGCTTTGTGGACGTGACTTCGTCGAACCTCACACCCCGGAATGGTCAAAACAGGAAAGATGCAGCAATGTTATTAGGGGGTAGCGCCCCTTTAGGGTATGTACATCTCCTTCTGGATAGAAGTGGTATCATGGTATGGAGCCCAGATACTTACTTATGTGGATATCACAAATATATATATGTCTTACTTTGTGATTAATGTTGGGGCCCCGGTTAAAGGTTGTTACAACCGGGAGGTGGCATACTCGTGTCGGTAGTTACCCAGTTAGGGGTAACCCGGCCTTGTGTTGGCAGAGATCCGGTTAGGTTCTCGGGACGTCCTTCCAGAGGCGTTTCCATGTGGCAATGGGAAGTTCCTTGGCCTGACCATTTGTTGGAAATCCAAAGAAACAATACGAACCTTGTACGGTTTTAGTTGTAGAACCTGCCTCCTCAGGAGGTAGCTATAGCGGGCATAATATAATGGAACCTATGCTGGCTAAGATTTATATTCTACTTTCGAAATTGTTTTCTACACTATGCACTAATAATAATATCAAATGATTAGATTTTGCGTAGTAAGCATGTTTGACTATCATAAGAAGAAATCTCCTCCAAGTCTGCGTTTGCATTGTGTGTGTGGTGGGAGGTCTTATGGTAGTTTCATTTTCAAAAAAACATTGCGAATTTACTTTAAAATTCTTTTATTGATTAAATTAAAAGATAAACTGTTTTGTTGCTCACACCAGTCCCATGACTGATCCGGAGTTTATTGTTCCTTTCCTAAACTCTGGGTACTCATTAGTTTCTACACGAGCAGTCTAAAGTTGGGTTTTTCAGATAGTTAGATACAGTGGATTATCTGGAGTTAGTTCAGTCTTTGGTTCGCACCAGTTTTGCCTAGCTTGGTGCATTGTTATGGGGAGTTCGAGCTATTGCTGGATTGGTTCTTGGAGATGGAGATTATCCGCTGCTGTTGTTATCTATTTTGCTTTCCACTGCTATTCTATTGTATCATTACTCTGATGTATATTGATATTCATTGTATCGCTCTGTTGTATCAGTGTTGTATATCAATGTATTATTCTTTTATTCCGCTGTGTTATTTACTTAATGTTGTTATAAGCTCTGGCGAATCGGATTTGAACGGTCGAATCTATGGCATTCGAATACGATGTAAAGTATGGATGTCGATTTTCGAGCGGGCAAAATTCGTTTCGTTACAAGTGGTATCAGAGCTAAGGTTGAAACTTTAGCTCAGGAGTATAACACGTTAAGTAGCTCATTAGAGATAGGGTGAAGTATCCCTAGAATGAGTATATCCCTAAGATATCCGTCCGTATGCCTCAGTAAATTTTCTTACTATCCACCGATAATAAGTATGAGTGCAAGAAGAGAACGCGATAGGGGACAGGGAAGTATCACTATAAATGGTCAATTTCCTGCAACAGTGGAAACAATCTTTTCTCTATCAATCTCTTTTGTTCAGCGTCTCTTTTCAATTCTTTGATAGTTCCTGGTAGATCCAGGAAGGAAATTCGATATATTAATATGGGACATAAACTCCAATTTGGCCAGAATTGTTGTTTGGATGAATTGGTTGTTTTGGTTGTTATGGTTGATAGGTATACTTTAGTTTTAAACTAAAAACTTTGAAATTGTATCCATATATCTGTCTATTTTTGGGTCCCAATATATTCTACGAATGGTTAGTTATCCCTTCGAACTGACCAATGCTCATGCATATGTCGTAGATTTGATGACCCGAGTATCCTATATTGCATGAGTTTGTGCTCATATCATTGATGTTCTGATTTGGTAAGCCAAATGCAAAATAGATATCTAGTTTGACACGAAGAACTGTTCTTCTATCTTTCGTCTGTCTTCGTTATCTCTCTTTGGCGAATTTCGAGGACGAAATTCTTTTAAGGGGGGAAGTCTGTAACGACCCCAGATTTTAATTACATTTAAATTGATAATTAATTGAATTTTTGAATTAATATTTGTGAAATGTATCGATGAATTGATGCGAGTTTCCCCGAATTCAAATAAAAAATGTGTTAAATTATTTGAATTGAAAATCTTATGAAATGGATTTTTGGAATTGTGTAAATATAACAAAATTTTTGAAATAAATATTTAAGTTAAGATAAAAATAAGTAAACAAAGTAAAATAAAACACAAACAAAATGTTAATAAAATTATAACAACATATAAAATAGGAACGTATTCTTATTACAAAGTATAATTCAAGAAGAAGAAGAAAAGAGACAAGTTTGTACACATGAGAACAACAATAATGTATGCAGCCACCAAAACATAGCTGCAGCCACCACAATGCTAGCTTTGTCGAATCTAAAGTATGAACAAACAAATAAAAATATAAGTATGAAGACAAGGCAAGGGGAGAACAAAGACCATGTTGTATATTCAGTATATTGACAAAAAGATAAGACAAAGAAATAAATGCCATTACCTCTAAGCATCTATATACATTTAGTTTTGAAAACAATCTGGAAAAAAATAAAAATAAAGCAAAACCAGAAGAAAAAAAATAGTATATGTAGATTTATGTAGATTTGTACAATAGTCATTAATACCAAATGTCCTTAGCATTAAATGTTGCCATATCTCTAGCATACAAGAAATATACATCAGCCTCCAAAATGAAAAGAATATCTCTGCCTCTATTTGTACTAAACAAATAACCTTACCTGTACAAAATAATATATCAACTTGTAGCTTCTTTTATATAGACATCAAACTCTCCATAAATTCGTCTATTCTAAACTAAAGCAATATCATCTTTAATTTAAAACAAACTTCAACATCAGCAAATCAAATACAACCCAGAGGATTTAAGAAGAGGAACTTCAGCTTGCTTTGTTTTACAAACCAGTTTCACATTTGAAGAAGAACTGTTCTTTTTTCCTGAGAACAAAGGTGAGTAACTTCAATTTTAAACAAATTCAAGTAGGAAAATTTGTTTGCATACTATTTAATCTAAAATAAACATGAGTTATACAATATCTGCTGTGTACATATTCATGTATGGTATACATGTTGTTGCTTCAGAGTATTCTCTGCCTATACCTCCCAGTATTCAAGTTTGGTTTAAAACAATTCAAACCTCGTGATCTTGTCTCTGGTTAAATTTAAGTTTCAAATGAAACTTGTTTGCTTGATCATAAACTCTAGTCTTAAAATTGTACTTAAGTTGAAAATAAAATGTGAATGACTCTGGAAACTATTAACAGAGGAATCAACTTAGAAATAGTGGAAAAAATTAAACTTCATAAATTTTTGTTTCAGAATTAGGATTTGAAACAACCTATAAAAATATGAATTTTAAAATGAAAATCAAGATTTTTAGATTGGTATTTCGAGAGCAGTTCGTTTTTGCTTGCAAATTGGTTTTCGACCAAGTTCTGGTGATCAAGTGGACTGGAGAGGTCGGGTTTTTGTCTGAAGGTAGGTGGGTGATCAGTGATTCTGGAAAAAATGATCGGAGGTGCTCTCGATCATCGAGGCGAAGGCGGCGTAATTTTTGCGTTTCTAAACCTAAATGTTTGGGTGGTCGAAAATTTGGCCACCGCGACCTCTTACAAGCATCGAGTTACCTGCGCCTTTTGGAGATGGTGGTAGGGCCGATGACGAAGTGATGGCCGAAGTTTCATATGTTCTGGTGGTAGAAGTCGTGAGTACGAGGTGTTGGCAGGGATTGATAGTGGTTCCAGTTCATGGGTTCCAGGTTTGACTTAACACTTGAATTCGAATACGCGAAGATGATGGAGGTTCTGATGGTCGGAGATTTGCACGTGGGAAAGCGTCGACTTGTTCGACGTAGTGGCGGCGCCGGAAGATCGCCAACGGCGTTGTGCACGTGCAAGCGTGGTAGTTCGTATCTGGTTTAGGGCTTTGGGGAAGACGAAGTTTTCTCGTATGATTACTCGAGATTTTGCGGGGTTGACCCGAAGTGGTTCTCGCGTTTTCCTGAAGCCGACTCGAAGCAAGATTTTAAATGCGAAGTGAAAACACTTGGAATGTTTTTTGATGGAAATTTTGGGGTGCCTGGGTAAAGATTTGGGAAAACTCGAAGCAGAGCTCGAGTTTGTGAGGGTTTAACTCGGGGAAATCATGATGGGGCTTGGGTATAAGATGTGGAACAGGTTTCAAAAACCTGTTTCTGTTTAAACTTTAAAAATATTCAAGTATATCCCATAAAATATTTTAGAAATAAATGATTGAGTTTAAACTCTTTTGAATTTCTTTCAGCTAATTAATATTACTTTAACATGAAATCTTAAAAGCAAATTTAAAATGAATGTTTTCAAATTTAAGAAAGTAATAAATAAAATCATTCATAAGAATAAATTATCTTTATTGTTAATGAAACATATTGATTTGTAATTCATAAATTATTAAGTTAATTTGAATGATTAATTATGAAGTTGGTTTAAAGGTTAATTTAATTAATAAGTAATTAAAGAATGATTTATTTAATCTATAAATAAATAA
Organism: Allium cepa; assembly: GCA_030765085.1. Taxonomy (NCBI): domain Eukaryota; kingdom Viridiplantae; phylum Streptophyta; class Magnoliopsida; order Asparagales; family Amaryllidaceae; genus Allium; species Allium cepa. The sequence goes on from CM060941.1 coordinate 1,054,758,024, forward strand.
TTAGATTAAATTATAATCAGAAATGATTGATAATGAATTAATCTAAGATAATTATTTTTTCTAGAAAGTAATTAAAGAAATGTTATTAGTGAATGAAAATAATTAACTAGAGATTATTAAGTAATTAAACTAATGCGATAAAAATTTGATAATTAATCAGATTTATTAATTCAGATAATCAATTATACATTTTTAAATGTAATCACCGAATAGAAGTAATTAAGAGATTTATTACTTATTGTAATTAATAAATCATAATGGGATAATAAATTCATAAATAAATAAATTTAATTGGGAATAAAATCGAATTAATTTAGATTTAACGATTAGTAAATCCTGCCTATAAATATTTATTAAATGCTTGACCTTACTTATGAATGGTTATATTGCATTGTATTGTATGAGAAACCTTGAATTGTCCTATCTGATCTGTGATATTTTGTTCTGTGACTGTGCATAAATTATCCATTCATTTACATTGTTATATTATCTGTGAATCTGTGAATGGGCGATAAGCTTTATAGTTATATCGTTTATCAACTATATTTCTGTGTTTGATCTGTAATGATTGAATGATGTTGCACTATTGTGTTAAACCCCTTGACCACACTTATACACACACCAATATGGATTTCACGAGGAAATCGGTTAAGTCACAGATTTTGAAATGATTTATAAAATTGAATTTGAATTCAAATGTTTTGAAAATGGATTAGGTTTAAAGTGAAAAGCAATTGAAATAGAATTTCAAAGATAAAATTATTTTGAATAACTTGATTAAGATTTGGAATTTAAATATTTTGATTTCAATACTTAAAATTGAATTCTACGATTTGAAACTAGGGATTAACAATATTATACTAGTTATATATGAGTCAAACCATTTTTGAAGTGTTGTTTTTTGGGAATTCGAATTAACCCAAAAGATTTAACTTGTATAAATAAGATCGAATTTCTTCGAAAACGAAAACTACTTGTTTTCAAATAATAATAGCTTCCATTTTAAAGAAAGAATCTTCAAATTATGTTGAAAAGGTTTCAAGTTTGAAATAGAATTGAAATGTTTTGAAAGCTATGAAATGAGTCTTTGATTCAAAGACCGAATGAGTTAATCCAACTTGAATTGAAATTGTTTTTGAAAGGCTATGAATGAATCTTTGGAAAAGATTTTGAAAACTATGAGTTAAATCTTTGATTTAAAGATTTAACGAGTTAATCCAAATGAAATAGAAATTGTTTTGAAATCCGTAAATGGAATTTTGTGAAATCAATCTTTTGTTAAAAAGATTTGAAATGGTAACTGGTTTAAACCATTTGAAAGAAAGTTTTAAATTATTAAGTTGTGACTTAATTGAAATCCCTTATCCATATGTTTTAAATGTTGCGCTCACTATTCGGGTTACCCGGGAAAGGACCTTTAGGTCGTATAACCCATTCGAAATATGTGATTCGACGTTATGAACAGCATTTGAAGACCGGTGTTGAAGACCGGGTATTTGCGAGAACGATAGGATAACCTATCGATTGTCTCTGCACTGAGTTGCAACGGTATAGAGACTCCTTAAGTGATGGGAAATTCGATCAGGATTGTGGATATCCGGATTGCAAGGGCTTCTTTGGAAGTGCCTTCGGTTCTGTTCGAGCCCGGAACAGACTTGTGTGGATTGTGTGTCTGACATTACATTTTGAGATATAAAGCAGATTTCTTTCAAATACAATTCTGTTGGTGGCAGAGAATTTATTGTTTTAGCTTAACACCCTTCTCTGAGATGTACGAGCTCAGAGGTGATGTAATTGAAGGTTATCAGCGATATATTCCCAATTCGGTAATGTGACATGCTAAGTGTTGCTGTGAAATGATCATTGTTTGATCATTTGTGATATGATCATTTGTTTGATCATTTATCTTTGTGATCATTACTTTGATCATTTGTTGACCCAAAGCATGGCTTTGTACCAAAGCGTGGCTTTGTGGACGTGACTTCGTCGAACCTCACACCCCGGAATGGTCAAAACAGGAAAGATACAGCAAGGTTATTAGGGGGTAGCGCCCCTTTAGGGTATGTACATCTCCTTCTGGATAGAAGTGGTATCATGGTATGGAGCCCAGATACTTACTTATGTGGATATCACAAATATATATATGTCTTACTTTGTGATTGATGTTGGGGCCCCGGTTAAAGGTTGTTACAACCGGGGGGTGGCATACTCGTGTCAGTAGTTACCCAGTTAGGGGTAACCCGGCCTTGTGTTGGCAGAGATCCGGTTAGGTTCTCGGGACGTCCTTCAAGAGGCGTTTCCATGTGGCAATGGGAAGTTCCTTGGCCTGACCATTTGTTGGAAATCCAAAGAAACAATACGAACCTTGTACGGTTTTAGTTGTAGAACCTGCCTCCTCAGGAGGTAGCTATAGCGGGCATAATATAATGGCACCTATGCTGGCTAAGATTTATATTCTACTTTCGAAATTGTTTTCTACACTATGCACTAATAATAATATCAAATGATTAGATTTTGCGTAGTAAGCATGTTTGACTATCATAAGAAGAAATCTCCTCCAAGTCTGCGTTTGCATTGTGTGTGTGATGGGAGGTCTTATGGTAGTTTCATTTTCAAAAAAAAAACATTGCGAATTTACTTTAAAATTCTTTTATTGATTGAATTAAAAGATAAACTGTTTTGTTGCTCACACCAGTCCCATGACTGATCCGGAGTTTATTGTTTCTTTCTTAAACTCTGGGTGCTCATTATTTTCTACACGGGCAGTCTAGAGTTGGGTTTTTCAGATAGTTAGATATAGTGGATTATCTGGAGTTAGTTCAGTCTTTGGTTCGCACCAGTCTTGCCTAGCTTGGTGCATTGTTATGGGGAGTTCGAGCTATTGCTGGATTGGTTCTTGGAGATGGAGATTATCCGCTGTTGTTGTTATCTATTTTTCTTTCCACTGCTATTCTATTGTATCATTACTCTGATGTATATTGATATTCATTGTATCGCTCTGTTGTATCAGTGTTGTATATCAATGTATTATTCTTTTATTCCGCTGTGTTATTTACTTAATGTTGTTATAAGCTCCGGCGAATCGGATTTGAACGGTCGAATCTATGGCATTCGAATACGATGTAAAGTATGGATGTCGATTTTCGAGCGGGCAAAATTCGTTTCATTACAAAAATAGTTAAATGGTTATAAAATAGTTAAATAATAAGTATAAGATAGTTTGAGTTAAAAGAATGGTCTGTATAGTAACTAGCTTGGAAAAATCCAAATAATATGAATATTTAAGAAAGTAGTTTTTAGACAGTTAATATTAAAATAATTTATTTGAAAATAATTTCTGAGTCAAACAGGTTCAGTTTCCAATCTCCACTTCAATCAATTTAAATTTCCACTTCCATTTAAATCGATTCAATCCAGATTCCCATTCGAATTAACTTCGATTCCCAATCTAATTCAAATCAATTCCCCGTTTGAATTTAAACTTATTCAACTCCGATTACAATCCCAATTCAATTTCAGTTTGAATTAATTCCAATTCCATTCTCAATTTTCAACCACCTTAACTGATATAAATTCGGGTTTAGTTTCCAAAATGCTGATTTAATTTCTTAAATCAAATTAATCTTTAATATTTAATTTAACAACCCAAGTCTTTTAGAATAATTTAAATTCTGAGCCAAATTTCAAATATTCATTTAAATTACTTCTACTTAAACTTATTTCAAGGTTTGAGTGAGAGTTCAAATCTTCTTAACAAACCAATTTTCGGAATTCAATTTATTTCATAATCATACTTCAAATTTTTAAACCTAATCCCTTTAAACAATTTCGGTTGATAAATCCATTTTTAACATTTCGATCTTAAGTTCAAGGTGATTCCATTTCCCTAAATTCATTTTTATTTCTAAGAAAAAATCTTTAAATGGTTTCTAAGTAAAGTTTTATTTCCATTTAATTTCAGCAATGGATGTACATCATTTCAATCCACTTCTTAATTCGTTCAAAATAATCCAGTTCACAATTTTATACATACTGTTAATAACAACAGGATGGTAGCAGGATATGGCAAAGTAAATAAACATCCAAATTATCTAAAGCACTAATCACTAGCATTCGTTACCAATTTTCAAAGCTCGAAACCCATTTTATTTCAAAAATTGTTTTGAAACCATACATAAGTCCTTTTTCAATTTAACCCATCTAATTTCCTTAAGTTAAATCTTAATTTCACTTTCACCCTGAAATTTCCCATTTCAGATTGTGAGCTCAAAACTTATTTAACTTTCTCTGAATTAAGTTTCCAATTCATTTAATCCATTTAGACTTCTCAATTTAAATTTACACCCTAAATTTAAATTCTTATTAATATCCCTTCCCTTTTATAAGTTCAAAAACTTACTTATCCTTGGGTTATACATCTCATTCTAAGGGGATTTCAGAACTCAACACTCAGTATTTATTTCAAGTCAACTTAGAATCATATATATCCTCATATATGTACATATTTATTTCATTTGCATATCAAGTCACAATTTTAACCCATCCTTGGTTTCTATTTAAAACAATTTCCTTCGAAATTTCAAAACAACTCTTGTTTTTTTACACAAGATTTCCATATTCAAAAATATTCTGAATAATATTATTTATTATTTCTCTTAACACTTTGAAACAATTCCAAATTTCTCTAGGTCTAGATTTAAAACTTCACAATTTAAATTTATTTTAACTTATAAGTCACATTCACAAATTCAACTTATATATTTTACTTCCATGAACATTGCACCATGTTTTATCATTGTTTATTCTGCAATAAACATCCTTTACTAAGATACAACAACCAGTTTATAATAATAGTCAATAATATCATATCTAGAAACCAAATACACCATATATTCCATCATAATTTACTTGAACAATATAATCAGGGCAACTTATTTCAAGTACTTTGAAAATTCCTTTGAATTTTTTGGGCTTTACATTTGGGTATTCAATCCATTTTTAGCTTAACTTACTTGTATAGTTCATTCTTATCCAAATTTCCATTTGGTTATATAAATTACCATTTAAATTTTATAATATTTTTTAATTTCAATAACAACAGCCAATTTCCTTAATATATTATAATAATTAGAAAATTATCGCTTTATATATCAAAATAAAAGTTTATATAAAAATCATTTTTAAAACCGTTTTTAAAATCATTATATAAGGAAATAACAAGTATGCCCTCGTATAATAATACACTCAACTAATTCTAGGGTACTACTGACCCTATCTCTAATGAGTAATCTCCACCAGTGCCAATATTCTCGCGTAACCTTCAACTCTGATACCAAGTGTAACGGCCTGATGATTTTTGACCCCGAAAATCGACACTAATACGTCCAATGTATATAGTGCCGGAAATCCTAGACTGTTTGGGTTAAGAAGAAAAAGAGATAGAAGAAGAAGCGGAAACAATAGCACAGAATCTCACAATCACAGCGGAACAAAATATAATATGGAATAAAAGCGTTTATACAAAATAAAAAAAATGTAGTTGTCAATATACATACAAAATATCAGAGTACAACATCAACAAAATAATATGGACAGTTGTAATAACTTGTTCTCAACTACTTTCTATACAGCCCATAATACACGGTGGAATCTGATCGATACGTCTCTGCCATCTAGCTCATCTTTTAAGCTCCAAACGTCCTAACCTGAAAATCTATAATACTCGACCTGACTCGAGCATTATAATCAAGTAACACCCGAGTCAGGATGGAAACCAGCATACGTAAACCCATTTAACTAGAAATACTTAGGTTATAAAATCTTTTGAAACCCTCGTACAATACGACGAGTTTTTATCTGATTTCAACTCAAACACTTTTACGGAAATCCATTTATTTTGTAATAATGTCCCAACACAATTACTTATTTAAAATAATCAGATTTGCCTATTTATTCAGCTCCATCCATTAGACTCTATAATCGAACCCATAGAGATTTTATAGTGGTTCAATGGTCGAAGTGGTTTCGGATAACGCTGATATCCGATCCCAGTCTCTTCGAAACCAAATAATAAATTTTAAGAAAGTCAGTTGTTTAAAATAACAATTTATGATCTATGGAAACAATACCCGATTATGGGGACTTATTACAGATTTTTATTCCAAATAAAATCTTATCATTGTTTTAATCTCATTATTTTAATTTGAAAACAACTATCCCACATAATTAAGTGAAGATATAGATCGCTAACACAATTAATGATCTATAACCAAATCCAACGACCTACTCATGGTCTTAGTTTACTTTAACCGTATTCATTTATGTTTAAAACCGAATTAGTTACAAATTAAACAGTTTGTTAAATAATAGATATTATAAAATACAGTTCATTATCCATAGGTTTAAGTCAAATAATAATAATGATTTATTTCCATTAAATTGTCTCTTTAAAATTTTAAAATATCATTTCACTTTAAATTTAAAATGGGAATATGAATTGTCTTATGTATAAATTATAAATTTTTTTCCTTCATTTTCTTTTCTTTTTATTTTTCCTTTCTGTTTTTCCTTTCTTCCTTCTCTTTCCTTTTCTTTGTTTTCTCTTTTCCTTCTTTTATTTTATCTTAATTTTCCTCCTATTTCTTTTATTTTTCCTTTTCCTATTTCTTTCTTCCTGGCCCAATTCTTTCGGCCCATTCCCTTCCCTTCATCCTTCTACTTTCTCCAGTTCTTGCCTATCCTTTTCCAATACAAAGTCCAGGAAATTAACGTAGTCGTGCACGTGCACATGCACGCTGCCGTTCACTACCATACTTCGATGCCGACCACCCCTGCAAGTCACCGCCGACCCCTACCCCAAGCTCCACAACCGAAAAACCCTTAAAAACTCCATGCTTGAAAATCGAACACCCAACCCTCAACCTGGAATGAAACAGCATACTTCCACCACCTCGTACCATTGTCACCGGTAGCCAAAGCCCGTGCCACCACGCCTGCAGCCTCGCCTAGTTCCCCTATCCCTTTTCCCCCTCCTCTGAGTCATCTTGATGCCACCACGACTACACAATTTGCCAGGAAACCCGCCTCGACCAAATCGTGCCGAAAACCCTATATCTCATCCGACCTGCCACCACGACGCTCTAAAAATCGTGCCTCCATTTTTCCTGCGACCGCCAACTCCTCGGCCTCTTCTGGCTAAAACTCCGAAACCAAAAGGCTTCACGATCACCAGAAAACAACCCGTGACCATTTTCCGACCGTCTCTCCTTATCTCAACACCCACACGACTAAAAATCATAATTACGCCACCAAAATTCATAATTTCCAAAGATGATTCAAGTGATATAGGTGGAAACGTGAATTAAATGATTGATTTTCTAGAAGTATTTGATTACCTACTGAAAAAGCTATTTCCAGTGACCTTGCTTGCAAATTTCCCATGTAATTAATTTTAAAATATAGTATACCCATATATAAACATATATCCTTAAATCATCACAACCTAAAGTTCTTAGATAAAGAGAACCTGAATTTTTGAAGAGTTGAGTGTGATGGAAAGAAAAACAGAGGCAAAAATATATATACAGGCGTACATACATTCCATATCCAGGCATCTATACTCCTTTTTATTATCATGTGACACATCTTTAATACTGATATCTCCATTTTATCCTTAACATAATATAAAGAAGATTAGATTTGAAAAAGAGTTTACTCACCTTTCTCGCTTGAAACCAGAGTGCTATTTTTGAAAAAAAATTGCTGCTAGTTTTCTTGTTGAACTCCCTATTTACTTAAGTTGCTTGATTTCATTAAGTTTGAAACAACAATTGTTTTCTGTTTATTCTTGTTTGGGTTCGAATGAATAAAAATGGGACAAGGTAGAGGTATATATAGAGAGAAAGTAAGCTGCATTGTTCTGTACACAGCAAGCTTGTTTTATTTATTTTTTTCCTTCTAATTTTCTTTTGGTTAGCGAACTTGACCTGATAAGATTTTTGAAATTGAAGCGATTTATTAAAAGAAGATTTGATGTTTTATGTGTTGTGAATTTAATGTATGTTCCTCTTTGTGTTTAAATGCTTATCCATTCTTGTGTACATCTATATTTCATATGTGTACAAGTATTCTTTTTGTCTGGTTTTGCCTTATCCACCTATGTTTTTACATACATAACTTTCATAGCCATTTTTATACATATACAATATAAGCCTCTTATATGTATTCTCTTATACATATGTTTTTTCATCATTTATACAATATTCATTTTTTTTTACTTTGTCATGATTACCTTTTTATGTTATATATTTAGATGCACACATGCTTATATATGTGTATAAATATTTATCTTTTTCCATAAGCATTGTTGTTATAATATGTATATATACTTTGATGTTTTCACATATCTTTCATATACATTACTTATGTACATTTTGATATTACATATATATATTTATTCACATCTTTACAAACTTTCCTATATTTTTCTTCATATGAGTATATATACACACATATATTTATATACTTATATATATTATCAAATGCCATAAAGCTTGTATAGATATATTTATATATTTATGGATGTTTTATCTTAGTTTAAATAGTGGAGTGTACATATATGTATATATAATTTATTTTTTAAAAGATTCATCATATTTATTTATTTTCTCGAAACTCTATAATTTAATATTTATTATAGTTTAGAAATCAATTTATGTATATAATCCGATATTTTAATTATAAAAAATTTACTTGTTCGACAAATCAAAAATTAATATTCCAATAATTTAAATTGTTAATTACCCAATTAACAGACGTTAAAAATCTAGGTCGTCACAAAGACTAAAAATGCAACTAAGAGGAAGGGTAATTTATTAGTACATTTTTGAATTAGAATTTGTCTTTATCATTTTTGTTAATATGCATATGGTGTACATATTGAAACTTTCATATGTTCATAATTAGTAAACGAACTAACATATATCATTTAACTGTATTTATCTAATTATTAAATTTAAGATTGCATAACTAATTTAAATACACGAAGTAAAATGTTAGATATTAGAAAAATATGAGGTGAATTTTGTAAATTATTATGGTAATTTTGATTTAGGTATTTAAAGTTAAAAGTAGAATTTTAGAATACAATGTTATGATAAATTTATGGAGATAAATTAATTACAAATTAAATATGTGATTATTGTGTTATATGATTTATATATCATAATCAAACAAAAAAATTAAGTTTACCATTTCAATTGGTACAAAATTGATATACGTATTGAAATTGCCATTCTTTAGTATTTATTGGAAACGTTAATAAATATTATCAAATAAGTTTATCTAAATGGTTTAAATTTAGTTTATGTTATTAACCTAAATATATGGATTTAAATATAAAATATTATGATGTAACTCATGAAATATTTTAAATAATTATGTAAACATTTAAGTATATATATATTAAAATGTAAAATGATGGGAGAGATATAGTAAAATAAATATTGTAAAATATAGTATTTATACATTTTGAGGTGGAGCCTTTGCACTAGGTCACCCGCATAGTGATTTGGAAGCCCAAATTCGAGACCGAAAACAGCTTCTTTGCATTGCGAGAGAAAGGCTGCGTACATTATCAATCTTTCCATAGCTCGTTATCGTACAAGAGCCTCGTGCACTAGGTTCCACCTTATAGTATTTGTATGTTTAGAGTTAAAACTGAAACTTTGTTATGAAATATATGATAAATTCAGTGAAATAAAGGAACTATAAAGTAAAATTGTTACTATTGTTTATGTATAATTTATGTTATGTAGCTCGGATATCTTTATGCTAGTGTAAAAAAATTATTAATTTTTTTAGCATGAATGTGGAATAAATGTTGAAAGTGACATATTTTAATGATTTTAGATGAATCAATAAATATTATTCAATTGAATTTTTTTAAATATGTTAAATTTAAAATGATGTAATTAGTTTAAATATATGGACTTAAAGAAAAATATTATGAAAAATGGAGAAGAAATTTATAAAAAGAAGTGTAGAAATTTTAATGCGAAGTTATTTTAAGTTAAAAATAGAATTTTGTAATGTGGTGTATTATAAATTTTTAAGACATAATTGATTCACATATCAACTTTGTATTATTGTCTATGTACGTAATTCAATGTATATGATCCATATGTCATTATAGTTGAATGGAAAAAACATGAATTTATCGTTTTCTATCAAGAATGTGTAGGTATTAAAATTGACATATATTTTCAGGATTTATTAGAAGAATACGAATTATTTCCGGAGATCATTTAAATACTTTAAATTTGAGATTTTGTAAGTAATTTAAATACATGGATCCACTACAAGAAAAAGGCAGAATACCGACAGCCAAGACCGACGGCTTCCGACGGCCATTTTCCGACGGCTTTCGACGGGCCGTTGGCGGCCGTCGGAAGCCGTCGCAAATTTGCGATTATACCAGCCAGCCGAGCCCTTTCTTCCTCCTCCATTTCATACGAAAAAACCCAAAAAAACCCCCAAATTCAACCCCTAAGCTTCCAATCCCTAATTTTTAGCTTTCGGATCTTCCAACGCACTCTAATCAAGCTTCAGTACTCTTAATCTCAGGTATAATCTCTTATTTTTATGAAAAATTCAGTTTTTACCCTAATTATAGATTTGCATAAATTGATAAATTAGGGCGAATTAATGATTGCAATTGTTTCCACTAGCGTAATAACGGTTTATAGCATCACATGGTATACCGATTTCATCTTTTATCGTGAAATTGTGATAAACACGTATAATTTGTGCATGTTCATGTATATGTATTTTGTTGTGTATGCCTTGATTCGACGATTGTATACGTTATTTGGAATAAGATAAAATGATTGAATGAACTAGGAGTATTATATTGTGCACGTTTTTACTTATGACACAAAAAAAATGCATTACTCTAAATTATAATTGTGTGTATTGAAAAATGACAAAATGTTAAACCAGCCCTAAGTTGATGCGTAATACGTCGAATAAATGTGTGAAATTAATATATAAATGTGAACAGTGAGTAAAACTGTATTTTTGAGTAAAATACGCGCATGTTAACCGACAAATGTCCCTTAGAGAGTTTTTGGCCCCGTCTGACGAGTGTTGTACATGATCGTTGTATAAATAGTCGTTTTTTTCGAAAAACGACCATTTATATTCATCTGGTACAATGTTTGTCAGATTTGTCCCTGTATTGGACAAGTTATGAACACGGTAAGAATTTACATTTTGTATACTACTTCGTCTCAAACGGTTCATAAAATTTCACCCTAACTTTTCTTTTTTGTTTCCTGCGTACACGCATTTGTGTACAATGCAGGGAACAAAAGGGAAATGCTGCCGAAATTTTATTGAATCATTTGGGACGAAGTAATATACGAAATGTAAATGCTTACTGTGTTTGTAATGGAAAGTAGGATGTCTGACCAATGAAAAAAAATTATATATTTTTAATCGTTACGTAAGTTAAAAAATGAAATGTGCCCTATTTGAAAATATTTTTAAATTTGTGAAGTTGTTCTTTAAATTCAAAATATTATACGAACATGAAAATAATCTTTTTCGAATGTGTATTCTTCAAAATAAATATTAAATTTTGAACTTCTCATTTTGTCAAATAGGAAAAATGATTGATTATTTTGTTGATCGAAGGAGATGGATGTACCAAAGAAAAGGAATGAGGGGCTCAATAAAAGAAGATTTTTATAACAGTATAAACGTGTTTGTTGAATTCGCCTTAAGTAATAACGGAAACGATCCAGAAATTCGTTGTCCGTGTAGTAGGTGTAGACATTTGAAGTTTTTGTTACCAGATATTGTGAAAGTTCATTTGTGCCAACACGGTTTCACACCCGAATATTATGTTTGGGATCAGCATGGAGAAGTTGTAGCAAATACTTCTGTAGAGTCTGAAAGTGTCGTTAACGAAATAGTTTCAACGACCCGTATAGAAAATATGGTCGAAGATGCAGCACGATCAATGTTTCCTATGGTTGAAGTTGACGACGATGATGTAAATGTTGAAGAACCAAATATTGAAGCTAAGAAAATTTATGATTTACTAGATGCAGCTAAAAAACCTATTTGGGATGGTTGTAAAAGCGGCACGCAGCTGTCAGTAATCGCAGAATACATTGCGATGAAGTCAAAATACAACATCACTGAAGCTGGGTTTACGGCTGTTGTACAAGCTGCAAAAAGACATATGCCGCCCGATAATCTAATGTGTGAAAATCACTACGAAGTTAAAAAACTTATGTCGGCTTTTGGTTTACCGTATCAGAAAATAGATACATGTTTAAAAGGATGCATGTTGTTTTGGAAAGAAGACGCAAACCTTAGAAATTGTAAAGTTTGTAACCAGGAGAGATACAAACCAAGAAAAAAGAAGGGTAAGGAAGTTCCGTACAAGCGTATGCACTACTTACCCATAACTCCAAGACTTCAAAGATTATACGCATCTTCTGTAACTGCGTCTAATATGAGGTGGCATAGCGTGAGAACGGAGGAAGAGGGTACGTTGACACATCCGGCCGATGGAGAAGCATGGAAGCATTTCGATAAAACGTATCCAAATTTTGCAGCGGAGATTCGAAATGTTAGATTAGGATTATGTACGGACGGTTTTTCTCCATTTTCTCAATTTGGTTCTAAATATTCATCCTGGCCCATTATCGTCACACCGTATAATTTATTTGAAAAATGTATTTGATAATGTGTTTAACACAATTTTGAATGTGAAAGGGAAGACGAAGGATGATTTGAAATCAAGACGTGATATAGAAGAATTATGCAAACGTCCCGAGCTTCATATGAAACCAAATGACAGTAAAAAACCAAAAGCTTGTTACGAATTAGATAATAATCAAGTTAAAGCTGTGTTAAAATGGGTGGAAGGGTTAAGATTTCCTGATGGGATATCATCAAATCTTCGTAGATGTGTTGACTTTAAAAATGGTAGATTGAGTGGAATGAAAAGTCACGACTGTCACATAATGATGGAAAATTTATTTCCCGTTATGTTTAAAGAACTACTGCCGTTAAAAGTTTGGAAGGTAGTAACGGAGCTTAGTATGTTTTACAAAGAGCTTTGTTCGACTACTTTAAAAGTGCAACGTTTACGTAAACTTGAAGTGGACATTCCTATATTGCTTTGCAAATTAGAGAAAATATTTCCGCCAGGTTTTTTTAATGTGATGGAACATTTACCTGTTCATCTTCCATCTGAAGCACGACTTCGAGGTCCTGTCCAATACGGATGGATGTATCCATTTGAGAGGTATGTAATATGTTATAACGTAATTTAATTGCATTTGAAAGATGAAGTTAATATAAATTAATGTTGCATAGATATTTGAATCATCTGAAGAAAAAAGTGAGACAAAAAGCACGAGTTGAAGGTTCGATATGTAAATCTTACATCGAAGAAGAAGCTTCGTTCTTTTTCTCTCACTATTTCAGTGACCATGTGAATATTTCATTTCAAAGTGTTCCTCATAATGATGAAGGCGACGAACAAGAGTCCTCTCAAGCAATGTTATCTATTTTTAGACAACATGGTCGGCCTTCTGGAAAATGTGTGGAAATATGGCTAGACGATAGAGATCTTCGTGTAGCACACACTTATATTCTTCTAAATTGTGCCGAGGTTGCACCGTTTGTTAGGTAATCTGAAATAATAATTTTTGTTTTATTCTTTTCTGTAATGCATGCGCGTGTATAACCTAATGTAATAATTTGTTTATATAAACAGTGTTTATGAACGGGAACATCCGAACGGAGATCTCAGTAAAGAATTTTCCCGTTGGTTTTCAAATTACGTTTATGAGCCGAAAAATTGTGTTGTTGACGAAGGGTTGAAACATCTTGCAATGGGACCAAAAAGAGTGGTCAAGACATATCCAATATATTTCGTCAATGGATACAAATTTAACACTAAAGAATACGGTGCAGAAAAATTAACAAATAATACTGGTGTATTTGTTAAAGGTAGTGACGATCCAGAAAACCATTTAAATGATTTTTATGGCGTTCTAACACAAATTTTGCAACTGACATATTTCTCAAGACCCGCGGAGGAGGTGTTTCTATTTAGATGCAATTGGTTTAGCAATGTTCCAGGTTCTGGAATTAATGTGCATAAGGATTATAATCTTATCGAAATAAAGCATACATCGCACTATCACAAGTATGATCCTTTTGTACTAGCCAAACAAGCATTGCAAGTTTATTACGCTCCTTATCCGTCTCTAAAAAGAGATAAAGCAGATTGGTCTGCAGTTTTTAAAACAAAGGCCAGATTCACATTCGATGGGAAGAATATTCCGGACGAACAAGCTTATCAGGCAGATCTTGAGCAAAATAACGAAATAATAATTACAGACAATCATACAGATTTTGGTCCTTTGATCGATGAATCAAATGTTTTGGTAAAAGCGTTTGACAGTGCAGAGGAAAATATCGTCGAAAACGAGACCGAATCTGAATCAGAAGACGATGATGACTGATATAAATTTGAATCTGTTTTTTTGCAATTTATGTAACTATGTTGAATTCTTGATGTATTATGAAATTGATGTAACTATGAAACTAAATCCGTTTACTATTGTTTTATGTTATTTCAATTTGTCATTTATTTAGCAATTTTTATTAAAAATGCAATGAACTCTGCTTATCGTAGGAAGAGTACACCCATCATGAATCAGGTATAACAAACTTACATGTCTATTTACATTTCAGTCATTATAATTAAGCAATCTATACCATTGATGTCATGTTCATATGAAATATATTTCATTATCATGTTTTTATTCTCTTATATAATGATGTGTAAACGTCACAGGTTTATCATTATGTCACATAGAGGGAGGAGCTCTTCCCGTTCTTCAGGAGGCGATGGCAGTGGCCCATCGCAAGCGCCACACCGTCCAGTTGTTACGTTAGTCCCCAAAGCAGATGGGTAAAAATTAAATCTTATTCATCATCTTATTTTTTCTATACTATACGTATGTACTTATCTGTATCGTACTTAAAAACAGAGGGTTCGAGCTACTACCCACTAAGGTAGTGTTGGACGTCTCCAGAGCAGCATATCGTAGTAGGATGAGTGCGTGCTGGCCGAAGTGGGATACCATCCCTCCGCACATCATAGAGTGCATATGGCAGGATGTCCTAGTATGTGTAATTTTTATGTTTTCCATTTTTAATTCGTTTTTGTCGTTTTTCTACCGTTTATCGTTTAAAGTGTAATCTTTTTTTAACACAGGCTGAGATAGACATCCAGACAGATGATATGCAGCTGGCACGAGCATACTGGATGAGGAAGATGCGAAAGAACTACAGAGACACGATATCTGAGATTAAGAAATCCGGGAAGAGACCACGGTGGATGGGGGAGAGCGTGTGGCAAGCTTGGTTGAGCTACTGGGAGACGGACGAGGCGAAGGCAAGTATACTAATTTTTTTTCAATTATTAATTTAACGTGATTGAAAAATAATGTATCAAATTTTGAATGTACAGGCAGAGTCAGATAGAAACTCTGCAAATAGAAATAAGAATCCCGTTACTCATCGCGGAGGATCGAAGTCGTTTCAGCAGTATCGGCAGGAGTTGGTAAATTTAATTACTGAATAATAAATGTAAATAGTTTATGCTATATGATTTTAAATGTATAATAATTGTATGTAACAATCAACTTCAGGAAGCCGAGGCACATGGTCCTGTCAGCTATATGGACGTGTTCACCCGTACGCATGCTGTTGAGCATGTTAATCCAGACGGGACAGTTTCGTACACATGGCAGGACGATAAATCCAGTAAAAGCCATGTAAGCATATTTCATTTTATTCAGTATTAGTAATTGTTTTAGTTGTCAAATTATTATGAAATAAGATATGATATTATTAATTTGTCAATGCAGGAGATGTTTATGGAGCAGCGACAGAAACTCCTTTCTGATACGGGTCGAGATCAGCTGACGACCGATGAAGAGGACGTTATTTTTGAGTCCGTTATGAGTCCACCAGAGCATGGTCGACGATACGGATTTGGCAATTTAGCGGTAAATAATTTAATTTTTCTTAAAATACTTAAAATATGATATTCTTACCTTTTCAAAACAATAAACTTTGATTTTATTTATTTTTCAATTATTGCAGTCCAGTAGTCAGAGTAGGAGACGGCGGAGTAGACCTCAGAGCGAGCTAGCAAGTATAGAAGAATTGCAGACTAGAGTTCAGCAGTTGGAGGAGCAGAACCGCCAACAGGCCATGCAGACGGCACAGTTATTTGAGTACATGCAGCAGTTTGGTGGCCGCTTCCCTTCATCGGCTGGCTCTGGATCTGGGGCAGATTGATTCATTGCTTTCTAATTCGTTCGGGCAGGTATGTTTAGTTTTAGTTTACAATGATTTGGTAGAAGGAACAATTAATTGTTGATATGTATAATTATGTATAATACACTTGGTTCTGTAGCTGTATCAGGATATGCATGATTAGAACAGTTATTGTTAGTATTATTGTTAATGTTGGAATGTTATGTATATTTTGTATTTTATTTTTATTCTAATTTTGTTTATTTCTGTGTCTATTGAATATTTTGGAGTATTGGTTTGCATGTTTGGTTGGATTATTGTTTATTTGATTGTGCAGTATTGATATTGTAGTGTTTGGAAGAGAAATGTGGTTGGAAGGCTCTATTTGCAGCAGATTTAAAAAAAAAACAGCAGGTTTCCGACGGCTTCCGACGGCTCCCGACGGCTTATTGGTCGAAATTTTCCGGCGGTTTCCGACGGCTTATTGGCCTGATTTCCGGCGGTTTCCGACGGTTTCCGACGACCGTCGGAAGCCGTCGGAAACCGCCGGAAACCGCCGAAAGCCGTCGATAATGTATACGGCATCACCCGTCGGTAGCCGTCGGAAATACTGCTCCCCGACGCCTTCATTTCCGACGGCTTTTTCCGACGGCCGCCGACGGCTTCCGACGGCCGCCGACGGTTTTCAGCCGTCGGAAATCCCCCCTCCCCTTGTAGTGATCCAAATATAAAATATCAGGAAATAATTGAGGGGTTTGTAAATAGTTGTAGAAATGTTAAAAGTTGGTATTTTATCTAAAAACAGAATTAAGCAATTTAATTTATTGATATAAATGAATAATAATTTAATTTTTTCAATATTGTTTATATTGTGCAATTTATATGTCTTTATATTTGAATGAAAAAACAATTTTACCGCTTATGTTGATATGAATATGATATACATATTGAGTGTCGTCTTTTAGGATTTATTAGATGAATAAACAAATATTTATTAATTGAATTTGTTCGAATGGTTCAAATTAAAGATTACAAAATTAGTCAAAATTTACAGATATAAATGTATAATATAATGTGATATTCGGAAGGGTTTTATAAACAACAGTATAAATTTCAAAATACAGATACTTAATGTTAAAAAATTTACGATGCATTAATATATTGATATAAATGAATGTAAATTAAATTTGTATTTATTAATAATGTATATTATTTTGTTATATGATTGATATATTTATATACAAATAAATTTTATACCATTTTTATTAATATGAATATGGTATAAATACCGACATTATTACACTCTTGTGATTTATTAGACAGCTAAAAGAATAACAGCTTAATGCATTTATTTAAGTAGTTTTAAGATTACGTGATTAATTCTAATATGTGGAGTTAAACGTAAAATATTAAAAGGAAACCGAGGGGTTCTAGAAAAGGTTATAGAGATCATAGAATGAGGGTATTTGAAGTAAAAAATCATAATGCGTTGTATGATTAATTTATTAAAATAATTGAATTATAAATTGAATTTACTATTATTATTTAGTAGAAATTAGGATCCGTCCTTATTTTTAAACTTTAATACACGAAATCCACTTATATAAAACATGTCGCAAATTATACCGCTAAAATTATCATAGATAGAAAAAATTATTTGATGAAAATCAAATCTGAACAAAATCGCATGTTTCTCTAACCAGTAAAAAAAATCTTTTTCAAAAAATATTGCAAAACTGCATACTCGAAATTTTTTTAAAAGTGTAAATATTTGCAGTTTTTACTATATATGTGACGACCCATATTTCGAAAGGTTTAATCGACAATAATCCACACATGTCTGACTTAAACAATCCAAAACGTAGATAATCAATGGGGTTAAATAAGAAAAATAAGAAGAGAAGAAGAAAACAAAACACAGAATCTCACAGTGGAAACGATAAAATATAATAATCAAAAAAATAATTCATAAAGTTGTTTACTATACATTTGATTATAATCTATACACATTTATCAGAGTTATAAATATACAGCAAGGAGAAATAATCAATGCAGTAACATAGCATGATACAGGGTATAATAATAATCGTAATATACCAAAACTCCGTCTTCGTCCTCCAAAGAATAATCTTCAATACACTGAAAAAACTCAGGACTGATCCGAGCACAATGAAAAGACAAAACACTCGAGACATGACTGAAATACTCTTATGTAAGTCAAATCGATATCACAAATATGAGTGCAATAACTTAAGAGATGTTACAGGATTTTTCCATCTCCTAAGAATCCGTTAAACTATTTATATATATAATAGTATGCGCTATAATAGATAATGTCTATCAGCAAAATAAATATCAAAATAGCGTTAAGGCTTTACATTGATCCATCTTAACACGTTTTACAGTTTAAACCAAAATCGTAATGGGCTCGTACAGGGATAAATATGACAAGGCACGTGAGGCAATGCCCAAGGTAGGATTCTACCAGTTTACCCTTTTTGCCTGGTCATAACCCATCCGTGGCCGACCGCGACAATCAATCCAAACGACAAATAATGTGCACCATCGAACCCGAAACCACAATAATAATACGAGGGACTAACGTCGCTAGAGGTAGCTAACCTCAATGGTCAGACATAGACTCTTGTTTTAGTCATTTTAATTATGACACGAATGTCAAGGCTATCCATCATCGTTCTCCTACTTCATTCCAGCAAACGTCGCCAATTCAACCACTACATTCTGGATATCATCCACCGCGTATAAGGTTATCAAAGTGGTTCCAATATTGAAAGAGAGTATTTCAATAAGATGCCCAGGTCTCTTTAACAACCAATCGTCATTTTACATACCGGTTGGTTCTTTTACATTTCGAAAACAATTTGCACTTGATATCAAAATATCATATTCGTTTCGAGATCAAATCCATTTCGAAATCATCATATATTCACTTCAACATCAATTTCATTTCGAAAATTATCATATATTCAAATTTATCAATTTTGTCCGATAAATCGATTTCACTTTCAAAATTTGATTCGGTCAATTTAGGTTATAATCTCCCCTTTAACCTAGTTCGTATTTAAATCCAAGGTTTAAAGATAAACAATTTACCGCTTTAACTAGTTTGAATTTTAGAAAATAGTTTAAAATAGTTAATTTGTTAAAAGTAGTTTAATAGAAAATATTTAATCGAAATAATTTGAATATAAAAATGGTTTACATAGTAAAATAGTTTTGGAAATCAAAATAATTTGAATATTTAAAGAATATAGATTTTAAATCATTTATACTAGAATATTCATTTTTAAAAATAATTCCAAAGTCAAACCAGTTAACTTCCCAATTTCCTACCCAAATCAATTCCAAATTCCATTTTGATTTAATCGATTCAATTCCGATTTCAATTCGAATAAATTTCGATTCCATATAAATTTCGATTTTAATTCACAAATTCCTTTCACTTTCAATTCTTATTTCCAAATTAATTTAAATCCCACTTTCACATTAATTTCCAATTCCAAATTAATGTAAATTTCCAATTTCAAATTAATTTCCACTTTCAATTTCAATTAATTTACATTTCTATTTCAAATAAATTTCTCATTTCAGTTTCAATTCGATATTCGATTTCAAAATATCGATTTAAAAACTTGAATCAAATTTATTTCCAATGAAAAATTTTAAATCCAAGTTTTCAATTTTAAACTCAAATTTAAACATCATCTCATATCCACTTTTCATAGAAATATTCAAAGTTCGAATAAAACACCAAATCTTGTAAAACAAATTGACTTTCGAAAATTTACGCCGTATTTCAATTTTTAAACTTAAAAATCTAAACTTCAATTAATTTAACAATTTCGTTTACCAAGTTTAAATTCCGACATTTCGGCTTCAATTCAAAATAATTCAATTTCCATAAATTTCATTTTATTCTTAAAAATCAATTAATTTAAATAATTTCAAACAACTTTAAAAATCATTTAATTTAACCAACCCGGTGTCCGTATATAATTTTCTAACCTATGGCCAAGTGGATAATTATTACAATTCAATTTCAAGGATGTGTGTATATATATATATTAATTCAATCAAATAGATGTCATAGGTATATCATTTCAATTTATTCCATAATTTATTCGAAATAATTTAGTTTACAGTTTAATATACTGTAAATAAAATACAAGGTGATAAAATGATATATCATAATAAATAAACATCCAATTTAACAACCAATAGCATCCATCACAACCAATCATCCATACAGTCAATAAGCACAACAATCAATCAATTATCAAAAATCAGGGATTTTCCTAGCAGTTTAATTCTAATTCAACATTAGTTAACAATTTAAATCCTATTAATTAATTCAACAGTCAATTGGATGTCAAATAAATTTATCAACAACTATCTATAAATGAAAATCACTTCACAATATAATTTAACTAACATCAAAATAAATTAGTCGAACGTGAGCATAGGAAACACTCACCTTTTTAGTTGAAACTGAAATTATTTCAACTTCAAATAAATCTCAAACTAATCCCATGCCAAAACCTTCGTCGATATGATTCCAACACAATATCTTTCGTCCGAAATCGAACCTCGTATGCAACAATTTGATTGTTGTTAATATACGATAAAACCAATCAAAATTTTGATTAACCAAATAAACAATTTAATTAACCCAACTAATAACTCAATACCTATTTCCTTTCACGTTTAAGCTCGTTTATTCTTCAGCTGAAGATCACGACCTCACTGCTGCTCCTTTTTTTAGCAAAGAATCACTCGCCACATCCTCACGTCGCTGACCATGTGACCATCAGCTCCAGATTGCACGCATGCACGAACGAAGGCCCAAATGTAACCACAACCCACTGTTGCTCGATCGTTGAGCTCACCGTCACTCAACTTGCATACATCGCCTCCATCCTCAGGCCGACATCGCGACCCTCTCCCATTTTTTAATCGTGCTCGTCATTTCCTCCAGAGGAGCGCCGCCTCCACACGGTTCGCCTGGAATATCATAATCGCGGATCACCCCATTTTTTCTTCTTTTTTTTCTGCAGCGGCCATTACTTTTCGTTTTGATTTGAATAATTTGAAATCGAGATTTTCAAATTAAGGTTTCAATTGACTTGTGGATTGTAGCAGCCGAGCCTCTTTTTTTTCGTTCGTTCTTTTTTTTTATAAATATCAGCTGAGATTACAAAAGAAAGGGGAAGGAACAAGCGTGAGTTTGGGCAAAAAGATAGGGCGTGGGTAGCATAAAATTAGGAGTGAAATAATATTCTTTATTTCATACAAAAATATCCGGTCTGATAGGCCTGCCAAATCCGAACTCCAAAAAAAACATGCCACTAGACATTCATAATATTATACCCCCATCCCGAACACAATGGGACTAGTCCCGAGGTCTAATTCGATCGTATGCAAAAGATAGCTTTTTAGAATCAATTAATTTAATAAATTTCCGAAATAAATTTGTACACGTTTCAAGCTCGCATGGCCAAACGACAAATCCAATCACAACGAAATTTGAAATCCTACAATAATTCACCATAACGGATCCGATGAAACTCATTTCGTCGAAATCCGAGATAGTAGCCAAAATGGCTACTTTTACTCGTCAATTAAAATATAATTTTTCAAATTTCAAATTATTCACATTTAAATCAAATTTTACATGTTAACGATCTTCGTTTATATTTCGAATAATATTCAAATCAAATCCCGATATCATTTCCCATCATCTTAAATACAGAATCAAATTATTCAATTAATTTTCAAAAATTAAATTTTAAACAATTAAATTATCCAACTAAAACACTATAAATAAAATCATCAAATTTTATTTCTAACCATTTTTATTCTATAATTACATAAATTTTAATACTCTAAAATAGCCAAAAATACGGATCATTACAATATATATATATATATATATAGTGGAAATTAGTGGTAAGGGCCTGTAAGTCAGGCCCATTTATTGTCTAGGACACGGTTTCGAATGAATTATTTTGCAGGACAAAAACATACGTCCGACCATTCTTTCAAATTAAACCGTCTCAATGCAAAAGGCGATTTTCCTAAACTCCAAATCTATGATTTTCTCATAACATACGTCCGACAATTTTTTCAAATTAAATCGTCTCAACTGCAAAAAGCGATTTTCCTAATCTCCAAACTATGATTTTATCCTAATCTACAAATCGGCAAAAGACAATTTCTCCTGATCTCCAAATCTGTAAAAGGTGATTTTTCTCCGAATCTAATGTAAATTTCTCCTAATTCGATTTTAGTTTAAATTAAAATTTGGTCTGTTTTGGGAATGAAATCATGTTTGAGACGTTTATGTTTTTAAATGTTGCAAGAAAGAAAGGAAAATTGGATTCTTTAGTTCTTCAGCTCTGCTGTCAGCGTTTTTCGCTTCTTTAGTTTATTTTCTTCTCTGCTTTCACCAAGTTCAAAGATTTGTATTCTCAACTTTAGTTTACTATGATTCCTATTTATTACATCTTTATTAGTTGTTCTAGTATGAAATTTTTATGAAAGTAAATAGGCAAATGGGGATTATTGGTTATGAATCTTTGCTAACCAATTTCGCCCGATCATCTAATTTGATCAGGTGATCTTTCTAGGTTGATCAGACGACTTGCGGATTTCTTAAATCAATCAGGCGATCTTTGTAATTTGATAATGGGCTCCGAAAATCAACGTGCAAGAGATCAGTTAATAGGTTGTGGTGATGAAACGTATTGTTTTTCTTGTTTTTTTAAGTATCTGTTTTATTTGGTTGCGATAATAATTCCTCAACTTGTTATCTTTTTAGTCCACTCTTCTCACTTCCTCGTCAAATTGTTTGATAAATGAATTTGTATTTTTGTTAAAAGCAGTATACAAATAAGGTTGATTATTTTGGTTGATTATTAGTTGTTGCTTTCTTGTTTTGTTTTGACATTTCTTATTGACTGTGCTTCTTCTTTAGTTATTGGTGAATGCGTTAAATGGATGACATTGTGATTTTGAATTCTGGAAAAGATAAATGGTTTTATCTTTTTCTGAAAAGTGGGTTAAAAAAGGGTTTATTATATAATTAGTTGTTAATTAAGATTAGATGTTTTCAAACATTTTCATATACATATTTATTTGTTTATATCTTTAATTGCAGGTGTTATTCGTCTGTTATGGTTGTGTTTGATTTCAATAAGAATTATTGTAGTGCTTGTTTTGTATTGAATGCTTCTATTTCTTGTGTTAGGAATAAGATTTGTGAGGAGTGGAATAATTTTACTCCATTGTGCTCCGATATTTTTTACATGCGAGAATCAAAGACCAGCTTTGTTGAAACAAATAGTGATCTTCAAGCTGTATTATGCTTACCTTGGATTGAAAGGAAGAATATTTGATTTTTTTCTAAGGTTGAAGAATAATTCCATGGATACTGTTGTTGGTGAAAGTAGCAAATCTTGTTCACTTGTTGTTGGAGAATCAAGTAATAGTATGTTAGAGTATGCTTACAGTCTGGTTTTACACAAGAAAGGGATTTACATGACCTGATGAAGAAGAATTCAAATTTTGAATTTTTACTGGGGTAGGTCAATAATTTGATTCTGCTCTTGGATTTCATCGAACAGTTAGTGCTTATTGTTTGAAGAATGGGTTTAAAGTACAGTATATTAAGAACTCTAAGGAACGATTGACAATTCGATGTGTTGTAGATGGTTGTACTTTCAGGATTCATGCTTCTTGCAAATTGAAGCAATTGGACTAATTTTTTGTTAAAAATATTCATTTACGTCATTCTTGTGGTGGTGGATTTCTATCAACTAGTAGTCCAACTATTAACAGTGATCTCGTGAGAAGTTTAATTGTTAATCAAATTCATGATGAGCCAAAAAGAATAACGAAAGATATTATAAAAAGTTATAGAAGATATTATGATGTGGATTTGAGGTACTATTTTGCTTATAAGGGGAAGAAAATGGCTATGAATGATATTTATGGCGATGAAAAGAAATCTTATAATTATTTGGTTTGGTATTTGAAGGCAATGGAAAGAAATAATCCAAATAGTTACTTAAGTATGGAAGTGGATCCGGATACTAATCAATTTGAGAGAGTTTTTGTTTATTATGAGGCATGTATCTTTGGATTGTGTTATTGTCGTCCTATGGTGTTTTTAGATGCAACATTTTTGAAAGGTTGAAGTGGTATTTTGATGGAAGCTACTGCAAAAAATAGGAATCAAGGTATGTTTGTTATCTTCTTCTTTTTTTTAAATGTATATAGGTTATACTTTATAGCGTTTTCATGCTTTCTTTGTTATAAATTTGGACTTGATAGTTGTGCTGCTGTAATTTATTTTTATAAATTTGGGTTAGATAGTTGTGTTGCTGTAATTTATTGTTGCTGTAAGGATTAACAGTGAATGTATTTTGCTTTTTTTGTTTTAGGTTTTTTTCCATTGGATATGGCTCTTATTCCTAAGGAAAATGAAGAGTGTTGGAGTTGGTTTTTGACTCACTTAAAGAATGCTCTTAGTTGTTGTAGACCATTGACTTTTTTAAGCGATAGACATTGGGGTTTGCTTTTAAGTATTCCTAAAATTTTCCCCAAATAGTTATCATTCTTATTGTATGTATCATATGCAAAATAATATTCCTAGTATCGTGAAAAATGGAAGACGTTTGTGGGTAGCTCATTACTAGAACGTTGTGCTTCAGCTTCTAATTGTTATAAGTTTGAAAAGGCTATGTCAAAGTATAAAGAAATTGGAGGTGCAAAAGCTATTGAATATTTGAATGATAAGCCATATGACCACTGGGCTGATTTATTTTTTCCTGCAAAAGGATATGGTGAAAATAAGTCTAATATAGTCGAAAGTTTTGATTCTTGGATTTTGGATGAAAGAAATCTATCTGTCACTTCATGTGTTGATGGTATTCGGGTTAAACTTATGATGTAAATGTCTAATCAAAGAGAAGAGGCGTCTAAGTGGACTAGTGTGCTTTGTCCAAAAATGGAAGCTCGTTTGTTGAAATTGAAGGAAGAAGGATTTGGATGGAGTGTTTCTAAATCATCTAGGCATGTGTTTTTATTTTATTATATGCTTCTCATAGTTTTTGAAAAGGGTAAATGTATTTATCTTTTTTCCCATCTGCTATATACCCTGTGTATTATGTTTTGATTTTGTTGTTACATGTTATTTTTGCATTAAAGAATTCATTTTGTTATTTGACACACTTTTTTGCACATACTTTGAGGCTTATGTGTTATAGAGAATATATATAGTGTGAATAACTTTTGTTTGGAAATTCAACTTAGTTATATATATGCAAGATTGTGTCATATGTATGTTACAATATAATGAAAGAATTGGCATTTGTCTTGCATATGTATGTTAGGATATTTTAACAATCATTTTTTAATTTTAATTCAATATTCTAAACAAGAATTGGATAGACATAGATCGATGATCGTAAACTTAACGGGCATCTTTTTCTAGAGTTTTTGTTATACAAATAATAATATGACTGGAAATTCATATTCAACAATTGAGAATGATATGAAAGATGGCTTTATACAAGCATAGTGAAAGCAATACTCTTTACAATGAAAACTCTCACAATCTAACATCCCATGAAAACTATTTAGATTTCATTCAAACTGGCTGTCAGGATTCAAGCACTTTACAAGAGATGTGTGTTGAAAATTCACGTAAAATTAACATCAATGGTTCTGTCAACTCTGTCTCTGACTCGGACAGAATCTTCACTAGCCCAATTATATTTGACAACAAATGTAATGGTGGTGAACATCCTTTATTGCATTTAGTCTATATAGTTCCATAATGTTTCTTTTGTAATAGTGGTGAACATCCTATATTAGGATTTTCTAACAATGATTTTCCCAGTACTTGTTTTGATGCTAAAATTCTCAGTTTTATTTTCTGTTGTGGTTGTGTAAATTTTTAGAGAATATCACTACTTACATTTTTTTGCTTTAGTCTGTTGATTTTTTTTATAGTTGATACATTGATTAAATTTTTTGAAATTTTGTAGGTATATTTTCGAAGTTCATTCTCCAATGTCGCAAAAAGTTGATCTTAAAAATCGTATATGTAGTTGCAATCAATGGAAAGTGACAGGTTTTCCTTATGCACATGCTTTGAAGTATATTTCTATAACCAGAAATTTTGTTTATGATTATATTGAGAATTACTTTACCGTTGAGTATTATCGAGCTTCGTATTCACATATGATCAATCCTATACCAACTGTTGATAAGAAAGCAATTGAAGCTGATGAATCATCTATTGTTCTTCCTCCTAAGCCTATTCATGGAGCTGGTAACCCTAGCATGAATAGGATCGAAGGGGCTGATTTTCATGCTTAGCAAAACAGACGTAGAAAGTATAAAAAAACTAGGACATAATAGAAGGGGGTGTTCTTTGAATAATTGAGTTGAGTGTTTTAATCCAATGTATTTGATTGATTGTTGCTGATATGTTTGAATAATTGAATCATTGGGTATGTTGAATTGTTCCTGATATGTTTCTGCTTATTTTTGGTTTTAAGCCATTTTTATGTTTAATTGTTATTTGGCATACATTATTGTTATTTTTATGAAAAAGATAAATTCATATATTTCGTTTTTTTGGTTCTGTTATAGATTGAAAGATACATCAATCTACCAAGTGTCCTTTTCTTTCCAGAAATTATTTTTTTGTCCTGTTACACTAATAATTTGGTATGTGTAAACTATTAGATAAAAGATTGAATAATTCTAGCATGTTTTATGTTGGGATGAGAGTTTAAAAAAATTCCTTGTTATCTTTATCTATAATTAAATGATTTTCAATCAAAACATATTGCAAGTATACAGAAAGAGTTATATGAGATACAAGGTGTTATATTAATTTCAGAAAATTAAGATTATATAGTAAAACTGACAGTAGTACCACTAGTATTATACCTATCCCAAATTTTACTTGCATTAGTATGAGATCTGTAACCTTTTATTTGTGTAGCAATAATTTTGCCATAAATTCTTTTAATCACTTTCTCCCCCATGATCTTTCAGGAATGAACAAACAGAATTTATACATAATATGCTTTGAAAAGAACAAGTGTATAGGGTTTTTCTTAGGTTATCAATTCTACAAATGTCATTGTCAGGTTGGTGACTTCAGTGCAACTGAGACCATGAATATAATTAACGTTTTTATCTATATCCTGGATAATCAGCTTAGTTTGTAATATTGATGGACCAAAAGGTAAGCAACAAATGTTTTATTCTCTTATATGCAGTGTTTCTTTCGGTGTATCTTGCATTTTGACAAACTTTTTAATTGACACATATTATATTCCGATGTTAATTTAAATTGCAGATTGGCATTCCTTTTGATTTTGTAGCTATATGAATCAAGTAAACATGGTGAAAACTCAAGCTTTTTTAAATAGTTTGCTCTATGACAATATCATCTACTTGTTTTCAGGCTGCTTGTTCTTATAAAGACATAGGAGAATATGAAGAATGTTAAACTGTACATGAAATAAAGTGAATAGTGCTATACATATAAATCTAGGAGACATAAAAATAGTGCGTACTATAAAAGACCGACGCAACATACTGTTAATAATATATTATTTTATGACATCAGAATATTATGAATAAAAGATAAATGCTTTTATCTTCGTTAATAGAGCATTAGAAACAAATTAGCCATTACAATTTCATAATCAGTTATCAGAATTTCATCATCTAATTAACATCAGTTGTGCAATTGTTTGTTATTTAACATCAGCCATTACAAAATCATCACTAAATTTAGATATACTCCCTAAAATCTATCATCAAATAAATTTTTAACAAATGTATGATAAAAAGACTGTCAGACATCAAAGAAATTATTCCTATCATTCTCATTTTGAATTTTTTGTAGCTGAAGCTAAGCTGTAAAAAAATTCAACTATCCAACAACATGGTTCGTCGGAGAGGATTTATGTAGCTATTTGTGCTCTAAATGCATTGAGTTGTTCAAGACTGATTTTTGATGTAGTCTCCATTCCTTGTGCAATCTTTTGTATGAACATCATTACAAAAACTCCATAATCGAACCTGTATTTGTTAATTTTAGTAATTTGAATATAATGATAAAATAGATTATCCGTTGTTCATTTTGATAAGAATTATATTTAGTAGTGTGTTTATTTAAGCAATAGTATGTGAATAATAATAGTATGTAATTTTCCTAGTTATCGTGTAACATGCATTTTTGTATAAAAATCTCCACTATCTTTAAAATTACACATTGCTTTGTTGGGCACATGTAACATTTTTAAGCGATGTAGACTTTTCCAGAATTGTTTTCTTCCCTGCGTCTTGTAGCTCTTTATTGATATTGTTTGCTGCTGCTTTCTGCCAAAAAAAAATATAATCTTTTTTAGAATAAAGATAAATCTATGTATCTTTTTTACTTTCTGTTTTTTTTACTTACCACATTAATAGAAAACTTTGATGTCCACTTCTTAAGGTCTTAGATCTTGTGGTCAAGTGTAGAGAATCATAATGGTTCCAAGTACATGATTCCACTACTAGTTCTAGCAAGCTCCAATGTTCGTTGCCATGTATAGGAATAATATATTGCAACATAATGGATTTAGAAGTGTTTGTTTAATAAAAGGATTAAATATATCTTTTTTGATATTTTTCATGTTTCCATCTGTTGCACTTCTCTGTTAAAAAATAATTTCAGAAAATTCATCTTATAAATAAAATAAATTTGACATTATAGTCCACTTACTATCATTGTTGTGTTCACGTATATAATGCTAGAACTTTGTTCTAATAATTTTTTTTCTGAACCAAAACAAATCAATAACCTACATTTCGAAAAGAATATGGATTAATTATAGAATTTATAATGAAGCAAAGTATAGGTTTTTCTACTTACTTGACCAGAAACATATTCTTTATAGAGAAGTTCTTCTGTCATAATTTTTGTGATGGTGATGAAGTATCCATCATCACAAGTAAATGCTTCGTCACTGAAAAATTTGATGTTGTTAACAGAAGAAATTAGGATTAGTATGTACTGTGTTGTTTCTATCTATTTGTTAATAATAAAAAATAACAACGTTTGTGGAAGTTTGTATGAAAAGATAAAGATAAATTAATTTATGGTTGTTAGTTTTGTTTAGTTTTTTTGTTTTTTTTATTTGTAAATCATCACATTTTCATGCTGAAATAAAAAGCTTTATTTGAGTTATATGTTGTTAACATATTGTACCATAAACAATATGTTATTGGAATAAATCTATAAACAATATATGAATGTTGAAGTGTAAATTTTATGCATGCCTTAATATTAAGACTGAATTTAGAACTGTTGGAGATGCTCTTAGGTGAATTTGATACGTATGACAAAACAAATATAGGTTATATTGAAAATTCTATAACTTCTATATGACTTTAGTAATATTAGCCTATAGGTATCAACTAAACTTTTGCTATGATTTATATGCATATCATAAACCATGTTTGCAAAAGATATAACTAGTATGTTCATGAAAATACTAATTCTATTTTTGTTATTCTATTTTTTCTGAGTTACTGAATTTGGAAGCCCAAAAGAACATGACAAACCAATACAATAATTCATTGTTAATGTTACAGATTGTGGTTTTTACCGTTAGCTTCGAGTACGTCTTCCATCTTTTTATTACCATTGCTTAAATTTTTGTAGTCCGCATCGTATATAATTAACAAACCTAAAAATGAAAAGCGTCAAACATAAAAATGAAAAGATAAAGATAAGTTAATTTATCTTTTTTTAGTTTTGTTTAGTATTTTTGTTTTTTAAATTTGTAAATCATTAGATTTTGATGCTGAAATAAAAAGCTTTATTTAAACTAAATGTTGTTATCATATTGCACCATAAATAATATCTTATTGGAATAAATTTATATTTAAGTAAATTGAGTAAAAAATAGTTTAGTTACTTACTTGTTTCCTCCTAGAATTTTGTAAAAAAAATTGACAATTTCTTTTTGTTCTTCAGTAAGATATTTTAGGAGTGGACATTTCTCAACATTCCTTGGCTTCTTCGTCTTTTTGGTTCTTTTAGGACAACATCTTCAAAAACAATAGGATTTTGGGGAGTAGTTTCTTGAGCAGGCACTTTTAGATTGTCGGATTTTAAACTATCTTGTGTCTACTTTTCTAGTATGAAATCTTGAGTTTGTATTATATCAAAAGTTGGAAAATTAGCAGAATTGTTTACATGAATTATACCAACATTTTTTTTTTCTTACCTTTTTCAGCTTCAGTTTTTTCGTTCAAATTATATTTTTCCTTCACATCGTGCTCTTCTAAATTTTCTAACTTCTGGAGCTTCATTTCAAGAATCTAAATTCTTTTTTCAGCCATTTCTCTTAAACGTCTTTCGTCATTTAGTTATTCTGCAACATTTTTCATCTCAATAGTCAAAAAAGTGACTTTTGACTCTAGCTCCATTATGTTATTAGCACATTCTTTGGCGTATTTTTTCAAACTTGTGTCTTCTTCCACCTCAATAGCTTTTATTTTATTGGAAAGAAGTTATTTCTGACAAGCACCTTTGTCCAAGTGGTTAATTGATTCGGCTTTGGTGCAGGATGTCACAAGTTCGAAACTTGCATTCGAACGTTTATTCGACATGGGATATGTTCAGCTTGCATATATACTGTCATTCAAGTACTAGACAAGTTACACACAACCGATTTTGAGGTAATCTAGTTCTAAGGTAAATAATTAAGGAACATAGTTATTTTGTAGAATCAAAGAGTTATATAGTATAACAAGGGTAGTCCCACTTTCCTAGAACATGAGAAGTTGATCGTTTCTATTTTCTATCACGTCAGTTACAAATTTCCTAGTTGTTGTAATTATTAGCTATTTATAAAAATTAGCACGCTTAACTAACGGGAAAAGTGTAATACATCAAACTTATAATGTGGAATTTGACTTCAGTATTTCAGCCTTTAATATAATATTGTTATGCAATTCACATAGAGGTACGATCCTGTATAAGTCCCAACTCAAACTAGCTTACTTTCTATACTCATTTTTTTTCCTGTTATTTAGGCCACTAACATTCCAAGAAATACTTCTAGAGTCAGCATGATACTTTTTAACATTTTTCAAAACATTTCCACATACTTCCCGTAGCCAGGAAATTGAATTTAATTTTTTAAATTTAACAACTTTGGCAAGAAACCCTATTGCATATAGCTTTGGTTGTTATGAAAGCATATCAGTAAAACCATAGCACAGCATGGTGTACTTCTAGGGTCAGCATGATACTTTTTAACATTTTTCAAAACATTTTCACATATTGCCCGTGGCTAGAAGATTGAATTTAATTCTTTTAAATTTAACAACTTCGACAAGAAACCTCATTGCATATAGCTTTGGTTGTTTCAAAAAAGAAAAGTTATAACCAGCAATAATAATAATAATTTCACTAAATCTTCATTTCCTTTTTCCTCTTCTAACAATGCATTCAATCTTTTTGTTACTATTTTTTTGGATGATTATGTCTTCTTCTTGAAAATTAGCACTTAAAAAATTAGAGAAACTTTCCATGGTTGAGGCTGTAACGACCCATAATTTTGTGAATATTTTTAATTAAATTTTTATTTGAAATTTTGATTTTTAAATCATTTAAAAATGAATTTTTCCAATGTAAGTTTGGAATTTAATTGTAATTTATTTTCCAAATGCAATAAATAAACGATTTTTGAAAATTTTATATTTTGGTCAAAATTTAAATTTTTTTAAAAAATTTAATTTTTTTTAAATTTTAATCTTTTTCTTTGAACCAGAATATATTTATGATATCCGTTCTGCTTTTCGTTTCGTTAAATTCTGAGTTATACTTTTTAAATTAGATAAGTTACAGCGTTTTACACGCAGTTATTTTCTGTATTTCAATTTCTATTTTTCTATGTGCATTTCTATACTTTTATTTTCTATGTTATTTAATTTTATTTTTCTATTTTGTTCATCTAAACTTTATTTATTGGATTTGACTTGTGTGTATATCTTTTCATAAAAAGCTTGGAAGAAATCAAGGAGACATGTGTTACATTTCTTTAATGCTTGCCTTTTTATTTACCTACCCTCTTTATTACTTACCCTAGCCATTCATAGCCGTGAATTCTTTTATTAATCACGTACAAACATCTCAAAATATCCGCTTTTCAATTGCATTTAAGAATAATATATATATATATATATATATATATATATATATTTCTTTCCTTCTCCTTATTTCTTGCCTTTTATTTCCTAGCCTTTTTGTTTTCCTATCATTTACTCCTCTTTAGTTGTTCAAATCTTTTCTTGTCATCCACTCCACTTCATAATTCACGTACACATTTACTTCACATTTCATTTTTAGAAAGAAATGTATGCAAATAAATGGTTTGGAGAAATTTAAGGGGTATATGTTTTATTGTTTAAACTCTTGCCTTTTTCATTTGCATGGCCTTTATTATTTTGTAGCCGCTTCCTCCTCATTCCTAGCCATGAATTACTTTACTGTAGCCTTGCATATCAAGTTGAAAAATCACGTACAAAAAGATTATTTCCCATCTCTCATTTTTCCATTTGCATTTAAAAATAAAATATATTGTACGTTTCTTCCTCCTTAACTTATGCCTTTTCATTTCCCTAGTATTCATAACTCCTTAGCTGTTTTTTTTTCTTATATAGCCATGTATTTCCTTTTATCATTCACGTACAAAACTCCTCAAACATATCTCATTTTATTCCATTTCTCATTTCATCTCTTGAAAGAAAGAATTTTTTTATTATTAAATACATCAAGTATTTGTTGCCATTTTGTTTTCCAAACCATTCAAAATCTTGTCTTTTATTGCATAGTCTCTTTATTACTTATCTTAGCCGTTCATCCCTTTAATATAGCCATGAATTTCTCTTGCCTATCATACATAAAACTTCCCAAAACTTCTCACTATCATTTGCACGAAAGAAAATTATATTCAAGCTCTAGATCCATGGCTTCTCTTCCTCTTCTTTCTTTTTCTCTTTTTGTTTCTTCTTTGTTCTTCATGCTTATACTCGGCCTTTGGCCTCTAGCACACCTTTAACCATCATGACCAAGCAATATAAGATGATGGTTGAACCCATATGTGGTGTAGCCAAGCCATTGATTGATTAAGGCAAGTTATGTCACTTTGATTAAGTGGTGAATGGAAATTGCAAACCAGATTACAGATAATGCCAAAATATCTATACAAGAATTTATATAAAAAGATAATTTGGTTTATCTTTTTTAGTCGTCATAACCTTTTTTGAAATTTAACTATTTTTTTATTTAAAATATGGAATCTAGCTTCCAATTTAATATGTATATACAAGTTGAAGAGTAAAACTAAATATTATAGGAAACATAAGTAGCAAAACAGTTACCAATGAAGTTAAAGATAATGATGGTGTTTGGTTATGTTCATCACAGAAAGGACTAGATAATGTTCTTATGTTTATGCATTGATTTTCTCTTTCATTTATAAATATGCAAGTAGTTTTTCCAATGAATAATTTTGATTTAGAAGACTTTGTCTGCATCTTTATGCTGCATAAAAATTGTCATATATAATAAAATATTAGCAAGAGTGAAGAATAATATTTTTATACTTAAAGTTGATTAATTATGTTTATTTCACATATATCCTTCAGGAAAACTACAAATGACTTAAATTCAGTATTTGTTATGTTATATGTAGTAGCTAATATAAAAATTTATCTAGGATTTATTATGTATTTTAATGTTTTACATAAAAACATAAATGCTTTTATCCTTTTCGAACTAGGGTTTAAATTAGTTGTATATTTTTTCTAATAGTAAGTATTAGTAATTATAAAACACACCTAGGGTTTAGCATGTAGTCTAAATCTTTTACATTAAAAGATAGATGCGTTTATATTCTTTAACAGTTAAACAATAACTTGTTCAGTTTAACACCTAGGATTTAGTATCATCTATCATTGAATATTTAGGTATGCTTAATTAAACAAATATCGATTATTCATATTATAAAAAGAACTAAAATACCTTAAACCCGTTACAAAAGCTATCATCAGCATTAATAGGAATGAATATTTAACTACGATTTATCATCTAACTATAACATTTACATCAAAATAAAATACAGCTTACTTGTTCCGCATTTAAATTTAAGGTGATTGCAGAGATTGCTTGATGAAAGTATTTTAGTTTAAGCTGAAATCGATGAAGCAAAAATTGATGATGCCGGAGTCGTTGTAATTGAAATGCAGCTCTGATAAATGATTTGTAATCGTTTTAGCAGAAATATTGGGAAGAGAAGTCAATCATTTGTTTTTTAAAACCTAGTTTTGGTTTTGGTTTGCAGTTCTGAAAAATCGTACAAAGCGAAAGAGAAAATGGAACGCAAGAAGGGCATGAAGTAACTGATCGAAGGACTGACGTAACGTGTATAAAATTTTGTCCTGCAAAGTAATTATATTAAAGTTGTGTCCTACAAACTTTTTGTTTGATGAAAGAAGGCCCTTACGGTAAAATTCCATATATAATTATTTTAAAGCTGTGTCCTACAAACTTTTTGTTTGATGAGAGAAGGCACTTACGGTAAAATTCCATATATACATGTATATGTATGTATATGCAGTTTGGATGAAACTAAAAACATGAATGTTTTATAAAACGTGTTTTTGTGAATAGACAAGTGTGTATTTTAAAACTTAAAGAGCGTGTTTTAAAAAAAATTCTATTATTTATGTATATATTGTATGCAATATGACTTATCTATTTTACTTAATGAGAATAGCAAATTTACCATTTTTGTTAATGTGAACACGGTACATACAGTGAAATTTCGTATTTTTAATAATTTAATAGGTGAACTAACAAATGTATGGACCGAAACCTAAAATATTAGGGGCAAAGCAAGGTGGTTTTGTTATTATTGTTTTATGTGAAAAATTTATACAACATAAACTTTTTACCGTTGTCTTGTGTGAAACAATTATTAAGAAAAAAGAATTACAACCTAAATTTGTTAAAATTGTTTTGTGCTATTTATATATCATAATTGAATAAAAAAAATTACAATATTGGTTGGTATAATAGTAGCATGCATGTTGAAATTGTCATTTGTTGATATCTATTAAAATTATTAATAAACGAGCGCGACGGCACGTACTTCGCACATGATGATGGTACGTACTTCGCGCGTGAATTTTTTTTTGTTTCTTTTTTTTACAAATTTTATATATTACTAATCTGGAAAACTATGATTTACATAAATATTTAGTTATTTTTTGCGTTGAATGATATGCAGTTAGTTTTAATTGTTCTTTCTAAATTGCAACATCTAATTTTCTGTTAGTTTGAATTTTCATTTTTATTGTTAATTAATAAAGAACGAAATTAATTTATTATTAGTTGAATTTTTATTTCTATTATTAATTAATAAAGAACGACTTTGAAAAGAAAGTTTATATATTAGATACTATTTTTATGTGATATTGAGATTTCCACTTAATTAATAATATTTGTAGATAACCGTTTTGAATTGGTAAAGAAAACTTATTTGTTAGATTCTAATTTTAAGTGATATATTTACAAAGTGGCATTTTTGGTAGTTCAAGTCGATATCAAAAAAGCGTGACACCAAAGATATGACAACTATTATACACACACGCACGCGCGCGCACACACACACGAGCGTTAGGGCACGCGCTTCGCGCGTGATAATGACATGTGCCTTACATATGAATTATTTTTCTACAGATTATACATGATTAACACGTTCAAGGAAAATGGTTTGTACAAATATTAGTCATGTTGAAATTATGTGTAATTAATTTAAACTTTTATTTCTAAGTTGCAACATCTAAATTTTTTGTTAGTTTGAATTTTATTTGTATTATTAATTAATAAACAACGAATTTGTAGTTATTATAAGAAAAAATGTTTATTTGTTGGATCCTATTTTTAAGCATAGATGGACATTTTGAATTTGTAAAGAAATGTAACTGTTAGATCTGGCAAGTTTAACCGTTAGATCCTATTTTTTAAAAATATTAAGATTTGTTAATACTGTAGAGGGGCAATTTTGGTAGTTCACACTGACACAAAAAAAAAGCGACATCAAAGGTATTACAACTATTATTAAAGATTATATATGATTAACATGTTCAAGAGAAAATGGTCTATACAAATATTTAGCCATGTTTTTACGTTGAAATAATGTGTAGTTAATTTAAACTTTTATTCCTAAGTTGCAACATCTAGTTTCTTTGTTACTGCGAATTTTATTAGTATCATTAATTAATAAGCAATGGATTTGTAGTTATTTAAAGAAAAAAAATATTGTTGGATCCTATTTTTCAGTATAGGTGGACATTTTGAATTTGTAAAAAAGTTTAATTTTTAGATCCTATTTTTATAAAATATTAAGATTTCTTAATATCTGGCAAGTTTAACCGTTAGATCCTATTTTTTAAAAATATTAAGGTTTGTTAATACTGTAAAGGGGCAATTTTGGTAGTTCACGCTGACGCCAAAAAAGCGCGATACCAAAAATATTACAACTATTATATATATATATATATATATATATATATATATATATATATATATATATATATATATATATATATATATAGTGTTACGATACACGTTTCTTGTGTGAATTGTTTTCCTTATAAATTGTATATGTTTAAATCAAAAAAAATGATTTTTTATTTTCAAGTGATATTAAAATTTGTATATTTGTAAAAAGTATTTTGAATTTGTAAAGGTAGTTTAATTTTAGATCCGACTTTTAGAAATGCTTTGAATATGTAAAACATATTTAATTGTTAAATCTTACTTTTTAAGAACGTTTGAATTTGTAAAAGTGGTTTAATATTAGATTCTATTTTTAAGCGATTAAAATTACATAATATATGAAGGGCGTTTTTGATAATTCACGTTGATACGAAAGAAGTGTGACACCAAA
Source organism: Allium cepa (assembly GCA_030765085.1). NCBI lineage: Eukaryota > Viridiplantae > Streptophyta > Magnoliopsida > Asparagales > Amaryllidaceae > Allium > Allium cepa. Next base: position 1,054,795,442 of record CM060941.1, read on the forward strand.
ACTATTATTAAAGATATTAGTTAACTGGATGTTTAATCATATTGACACTGATTATTTAAAAGTTATGTTAACATCAGTTTTTAATTCGTTAAAAATCATATTAATTTTTATTAGTACGTAAAATGTAACATTCATAAAAAGGGTAAACAAAATCAAAGGCATATCAGGCAGGTTCACCAAACAGTTTCTACAGTATAAAGAGAAATATATGAATCAACTCGTGTAAATTCACAAGAAAATCAGCGACAAAAACGCGTTCTTGCAGAACCAAAGAATTTATTCCCAGATAAAAAGGCACTATTGCAAAAATCAAAAGGTGGCTCAAACCCAATCAAAGAACAGTCAAAAGTTACGCATGCATACAGCAATCTGGTTGGAAATGAACTTCCATTCTGCTATTGAAATTTTGGTTGGAAAACAATATAAGAAGTTTTGAGCAGCATCAAATGAATACCGCACATGAACATAGACAAACCATTACACAAACTGTGTATCAAATAACCCTAAAATCTACATGAACAATAATCATCTATAAGATCAAATAAGAATCAACCGTGTCAAAATTGAATAATCCACCATAAAAAATAGGACAATTGAGATTAGTAAGAATAACTAGAGCCCTACGATTCAATTTCACACCAACTTTCAACATAGATGACACAAGCTTCAATTTCTTGTTCCGATAAGTTCTATTTTTTACCACCAACACGTGGTTTTGGTTTCACCTCAGATTCCTATTTCAAGAAAAAACTGTAAATGTTAGAATCTTTGATTAAATCAATATAGTGCATTTTGATCTAATGAATGGAACAGTTGCACTAACCTGAGTGCTGTGAAGATAAATATGTGACTTAGCAGTTGCTGGGTTATGATTTTCAGCACCTTTGCTCCAATCATAACAAACCTGCATTGTTGTTACAACTATTTCATCATTGAAACTACTGGCCGAGATATATAGAACACTGTTACTGCAATAAAAAAAAAACCAATTTTCTGAAACAACAAGTCTAATCAATCAAATCAGCCACTCAGCCAACATCGCATTGTGACGGAAAGAGCCGACTAATTACAATTTTAGTGCACAGTTACTTTTTATTTAAGGTTAAGCCTTTGCACACATGTTTGCGTTTCAGTTCAGTGGCCCATAAGTGAACTCATACTTCACATTTGACTTGTACAAAGTGATTAAAATATGTGATCTCCTGTGATGAAAAGATGCAGTACTCAACTACTAGCTGTAGCATTCACAATTGTAATAGGAAAGAATATGTATCAGTACTAACCTACCACATAGAGAGAAATCAGGATCATTGCTCATACTAAAGAGCTTACCATAAAAAAAGACTACAAAATAGATATTAAACATGAACAATTAGTTACTTACCGCATAAGCATAAATTGATCCATCGTGATTGAACGTGCTGCATGGGATTGGCTGCCCACATCTAGCCATTGCCTGACAAATTACAAAATGACATGGTCATATGTTAGAGATATGTTTGGTAAAAATAACAATCCAGTAGTTGAACATTGAGAGTAACATCACTATGACAAAGAACTAACTGTTGAAGTTATTTATTTCGTATTCAAAAAATCAAATAAAATTGCATTGCGCTGCACTGCTACACAAGCATTCAGTTGATAGGATCAAAAGCATACTTCAATCATCCGTGCAGCTTAAAACACTGAAAAATGAAAAGATCTTGATTGATGTATAAAATACCGTTACAGAAAAAGAACACATGATTTTAACTTTATAAATGCAGATAATCCTTCCATCAATATATGCCACAGTTTACATGCTTCAAGATAAGCCTTCCACCAACACACACCGCAGTTTATATATCGAATTTGTATATATATATAATATTTCAGTGGCACTAATGATAAGACATATAGAGGTGAAGCCAAACATTTTGGAATTTTGGCATATATGATTATTCCTCTAGGCCAATGACTATGTAATTGTGGAAGAACAATGCAGAATTTTGAACCCCGATGACAACGTAATAACCCTTTAATTTAATTGTATGTATGTTCGTACAGACATACATCCTTTAAGGTTCACAATCAATTGGGTTGTTATTGTCACGGTAATCGTTACCAATACCAGAAAACCATTATCGTACCGATATTACTGGTAAGTCGACAGTGACTACCGATACCTTACGTTATCGTTGGTAAAATGATTATTGGTACACCGGTAAATTGGTAAATCATTGATTGGTAATGGTAAATTATCATTACATAAAAATATTAAATTATAATGCATAAAAAAATTGATAATGATAAAAAGGTAAATTTTTTGTTACCGATTCTAACTTCATTAATGCATATCAACATAAATTTAATTTAGTTGTCATAAATTATTTACAATAACGTGAAGAAAAAAAAAATTACCTACCTTAAACTTTGAAGTTAATAAAACCAAAAGGAAGTACAACCCTAAATAATATTACAAACGTCTTAAAATCTGCTAAACTTTTAAAAGTTCTCGTGATTAGGATGGATTAAAATAGTAAAAAAAAAAAAAGCATGACTGGTAAGTGGTAAATTTAACGTTACCACTGGTTTTCGCATTTCTTTAACGTTATATTTACCGTTAACAATGATAAATTTATTCTCCATATCAATGGCATTGGTATGCTAATGTAGCTCAACATCGATAGCCAGTCGTTTGGTATTACTATGGTGATAGTGAAATTACCTTTATCATTACATCCCTAATCGAAACTCAGTTTCCTGATGTCCAAAGTCCAAAGTGTGGTCACGTGATTGAACATCAGGTAGAAAAGTGAAAAGTTTGAACCGTAAATCTCTTAATCTCGAATGTTACGAACATACATGCATTTCTCAAGATTTATAAGCAAAGCTACACTCTCTCGGTCTTGTGTGTGTATGTATACGTGTATGAATGTATATGTATGTGTGTGTATACATCTGTGCAGTTAATGCGCTCGGTAAATTCAAAGCGGTGGAGGTGCAAAAAGTCATAGCGGGGATACAACGAGGATATAGCGGGTTATAGCGGATGGCTATAAAATAGCATAGAAAACTCGTACTTAATGTTTTTACAAATATATAAATGATAGTCTAATGAAAAATTATCATTCAATTGAATTATAAATAATACATAAATAATTTTAAATAAAAATAGGTGCGAATATACTTTAATAAACGAAAAACTGTTATATAACATAATTGAATTTGGTAGAATCTATTAAATAATAGTAAAGCAGAAGATTTTCTGGCTCTCTCCTTGATTCTAGGGATTTTCTCTCTTCTCCTTAATTCTCTCTTTAGATATTTTATTTTCAAATTCTTTAATTTATTACTTTACACTTATTTTACTAATTCTCTTCTATTATTTTACATTTTGGTACATGTATTCTAAAGTTTATACAATTATTTACATATAATTTATCAGCTACCTTCTAATATTTTTTATTTAAGTCCGCACATTTAGGTTAATTAGATAATCCAAAATTTAAGCTATTTAAATAAATTCATTTAATATTTCTTATAAATACCAAATAGTGACAATTTAAATATGTATAACACTTAAACAACTAGACTATAATATTAATCTTTCATTCAACTATAAAGATATATAAATCACATAAACTAATAATAAAAAATTATAGTTAATTTATTTCAATAAATTTATCATACATTTCATTGTAAATTCTACTTTAACTTCAAATACCTACATTTAAAATTACCATAATTATTCACAAAATTTACCTCACTTTTCTTCTAATGTTTTACTTTTCTCCCTATATGTATCAATTAATTATGTGATCTAAATTTAAACTAATTAGATAAATCCAACTAACTAATATTCGTTAATTCGTTTACTAATTTATGAAAATATCAATATGTACACCATATTCATATTAACAAAATTTAAAAAAATGATTAATGTAAAGATACCTAAGTTATATAATTTAAAGAACTAAAGTGAATACATAAATAATAATAATAAATCCTTTTTCACATTTCTCTCAATAAATTTATCATGAAATGCATTACAAAATTATATTTTTTATACTCCGAATACCTACATTATAAATTTTCTATAATCATTTACAGTCTTCCCACAATTCCTTTACAATATTTTACATTTAAGGTTATATATTGTAATCAATTACATAACTTGAAAACTATTTAAATAATTTCACTATGCAATTTTTCACTGATTTGTCAAATAAGTTGATCAATATGAACCATATTCATGTTAACAAAATTGATGAAAAAATTCATTCAAATACATAAATACATCAATCACATAACATAAATTATATTCATAAATAGTAATTACAAGTTTAAAGTTTTATTTATTTATATCAATATGTGTATCATGCTAAAACCCTTTTTTAACGTCAAAAACGTACATTTTGAATTTATCCAATTAGTTACAAAACACTTCACAATATCACCTACCATTGTATACTAAAGTCGGTATTTTCAAATTAATTATGTGATCTTCAATTTAAATTATTTAAATAAATTCAATTAATAAATTTTTGTTAATTCATCTAATAAATGCTAAGATATAACGGTTTCAATATGTATACCATATTCATATCAGGCGCAAAGGTGATAAATTAGTTTTCCATTTAAATACAAAGATATAAGTCACCTAACATAAATAATATGCATAAGAAATATTTCCATATTATTCATATATCTAAAAAAATTATACTGTATTGCATTGAAAAATTCTGTTTTTAGTTTCAAATACGTACATTTTAACATGTTTACAATTATTTCCTAAACCGCCCTCAATTATTTTCTATTATTTTATATTTAAATCCATGTCAAACTACTTACGAAATCTCAAATTTAAATAATTTAAACAATTTCAATGAATAGTTAATCTATTCTTCTAATGAATCATAAAAATATATGTCAATTTTAACACACACACGCTCACATTATGAAAAATTGTAAGACTATTTTTTTTATTCAGCTATAAAGATATATAGATCACATAACATAAATTATGTACATAAACATCAAAACAAATTAATTTGTAAGTAAGTTATAATTCCTTTATATTAAGAATTTATCATACATTATATTACAAAATTACGTTTTAGCTTCAATATATCCACATCGAAATTGTACAATTTTTTACAAAATTCCTCTCGATTCTTCCTATCGTTTATTTTCAAGTCCATGTATGTAAACTAATTAGATAATTTTATATTTTATTTATTTAAACAAATTTCATTAAATAATATTTTTTTGTTCATCTAAAAAATTACTAACATACTTAGTTTCAACATGTATGTTATATCCATATTAACAAAACGGAATAAATTACTTTATTATTATATATATGTGTATGCGCATGCGCGCTATACAACATAAATTATAAACAAACGTAATACCAGTTTTAATTTATAGTTCATTTATTTCACTAAATTTATCATACATTAGGTAACAAAGTTCTCATTTTAACATTAAAGATATAATATTATATTTTACAATACTACCGTGTGCAACGCACGGGTTACACACTAGTATTATAGTATTTTCATTTCTGAAAATATATTAAAAATTAAATCAAATAAATTAGTTTCATAATTTTATAATGTATAAATGCAATTTCTCAATTCATTTTATTAAAAAAGATATAGCGGGAATAGCGGAATATAGCGGAAATTACGGGATATAGCGGAAATAGCGGGGATTAAAGCGGAAAGGCTATATTTTGGGGCTATATGGAAAAATCGTAGCGGTAGAAATCCGCTATGAGATATAGCGGGGTTGTAGCGGGGTGATAGCGGGGAATTAACTACACAGGTATACATACAGAGAGAAAGAGGATCAATAGCCTATTTTATTTAGCCCCTAATTTCATCCACAAAATTGTATCAAAGATTCATTGTTTTTCTTCAACGCATCATATTATTAATTAAATATAAACTCGTGGTTGAAATTAGAAAGCTGGTTGGGACTAAACAAAGGGGATTGCTGATCCTAGCTCATATACGTATGTATGTGTGCGTGCGGGTATGTATGTATATGTGTGTGTGGAGCAACCATTCAGACACAAAATGAGACACGTTATATTTTGACCGTTGAATCCTATTGCGTTTACACATGAGTTTAAATCGGCGAAAAACACATACATATGGAAATTCTATTTAAACACAATTTGACACGATTAATCTTGCTGGTTAAATTTCCCCTAATTTCCATATTCCATGTAAGAACAAGAAAATCAAACGATAAAGATTTATTGTGTCAAATCCGGTGATTTATTTTGTGTTCCAATAGTCGCTTCCCCGTACGCACATGCACGCGCGCGCACATGTATATGTGTGTATTAGGATCCATAACCTCAATTTTTAACCCCTTTGTAGCTCCTTTGTATTATCCACTGGATTCAATGAATTAGTGGATTGACTGGATGATGATGATGTAAGAGAGAGAAACATGATAAAGTACGTGAGAGAGTGTTGAGTATTCACACAAATTCATCCGATGATTTATGAAATATTATGGCCAATATAAAGTGGTTACAAAGGGGCTATGGATCTCTTTTTACACACACATACATAAATATATATGATTGATGACACAATTTTTGCACAACAGATCAGAACCATTAGATTTCCCTTTCAAATTCAACCTCTTACGTAAATGCAATGAGATCCATCGGCTGAAGTATATTGTGTCAGATTTTGTGTTCCAACAGACACTTCCTATATGTTTGTGTGTACATGCACAAATACGTACCAATTGCTGAACAATACTATACACCACACTTTCAACACTGAATCAACATATTTTTTACTATGCATTATCTAATCATAAATTATGTCAGTCTTTTAAGCGATATCTAATCCATACTATGAAAATCATCCCATATAAAATTTGATCATCCTTTTGGTTTTAGTTGCTTAAAACTTTGAGTCAACATATGGCACACCAGTCACTGTTTAAAAGAAAATTCTTAATTTGGCACTCTTAGAGAAGGTCGCGTAGAAACTTATATATATATAAGTTTCTACGCGACCTCTTACTCAAACCAGTTAACTTCCATTTTGACATACCATTTTGATAAATCGCATTTCAAAGTCTACAGCCGCATCTTGTACCTTTGCATGTTAATATTTATTGAGTTTACATTTTCCAAATCATTGTTCCCGCCTAATATTTTTCAAGACAAATTGATGTTTATGACATTCTTTACAACATCTTGTTCCCATTCTGAAATAGAGCTTCTACAGTCTGACTATCTAATATACACAATTTCAGGCATGATATGTTTGGAAATAAAATATGCTTTGTTTCTGAGTTTTCACCCGTGGGCTTTAGATTGAATTATACCTATAACATGAATAGTAAGGGATTGCTGGATCTCAGTAAATCTTATTATCTGAAATTACTCAAATTAGTTACGGGAAAAATTATAGGTATCATAACCTTCAGCCTCTGTTTGCTATCCTTATCCCAGAAATTAAAGGCACCATCGGAACCTGCAGTAGCAAAGGTGTGGTGTACCTAAAAAAAAGGTAAATTGTTAATTATTGTTTTCATATAGCATTCCAGATATAGTTATATTAAATGATAATAATATTTATTGCTGTTCAAATTACTTTCTATTTAATACTTCATTTTACATTCGAAGAATATGTAAACATGCATTCATATTTAATAAACTAATATATAACATGCACGATGCATGCATACAATGTTGAGATGCGATGGAATATGAAATTTTATAGGATATTTATGTAACTTCGACGATGGTTGAAAACATGCACACCGTTAAATACTATACAATCAATTTCCAAGATTAATTGTAAAGATCAGCTTTATAATTCAACACATAAATAACTCAAAGCAAGAATGGGAAATATAAAGTAAACAAAGAGAACATGCATAAACTGGTTTGAATAAACATACTAGGATAGTCAGACAAAAGATTGCAAAACTTAAACACATAGGATACTCAAAAACACTGATGCTGTTCAATGATAAACCGCAAACATAATGACCCATAAATTTTTATTTGCTACGTGAATCTGTAATGCACTACTGTTAAACATTAACATAAAGTAATGAGTTATAATAAGATAATCAAATATAAGAAAGAAAGCATGAACTTGTGCTTGTATTTCTAGAAATATAAATATACTTACAGGATGAAAATTCAGCGAATTAACAGAATATATATCATTTCCTTCTCTGTGACACTTGAACGTGAAATTTTTGCTTTGTTGTGCCTCATCAACATGATGTACACCAACTCTCCCCTCTATCGATCCTACCTACATGGGGAAAAACATAAGAAAAATAACACATAAAGAAATTAAAAGAATGGTGCAAGGGGAATTAGAACCTCTATTTTCAGCAATCACTGGTTTAGTCCTTAAGAAGTCAGAATCTTGTAGAAGGTAATGTCTCGTTGTAAGAATGGTGTTTTAATATGTCTTACTTGGAACTCGAAAAGAATATGATTCTAGGTAGACAGCTTCTCATTTGAAAGTAGATGGAAACATGTTTTCTTTGTGATGAGAACAGTCAACGTGACCAAAATTTCAATAGATAATACAATTTTCAAAAAAAAAAAAAAAATCAGGCTTCGTACACACGTATATTAAAATGGAAAACAAACCAATCTTTTCAACATTTAATATGATTTCATAACCATACTGAAAAAAATGAGATTCAAATATTATGAATTTCCCATAACAATAGTTCTAAATATAAATAATACTGAAACAAGTTCCTGTCAATTTTCCAATTTCACTTTTAGAAGAGTCGTGTTACCATGTTCTTGTTCTCACGTCCATTTCCACGCTAAGCCTCTGATGTTTAGTGAAACAAGAAGGATTGGTGTCATGGTGATAATAATACAGAAATAAATTTTTTTCTTCAGCATGAAATACAAAACAAAAGCAGCAAAGTTCCTAAAATACCCTTACTATAAATAATTAAGGACCATGAGATCACAAGTTCGAATCCCGCTCATCGTGAAAATTAGTCTGCATGATTATTTATAAAGTTTGGAGTATTATTAAGGTTACAGGTTGGATCCTAAATAATGACAACCTTTCACATACATTTTGTTTTAATTTTTTTGTGATGTCTTCTCCCATCTAAGTATCAATAAATATCAATATTTAATTTATTTTAAGCTATATCATATGCACTAATTATTCTGACTTCTGTATAATTTCAGCTTACTTTGATTTTTTTTTTTTGAATTTGAAGATGAAAATACATCACCTAATCGTATATAAAATCAGTTTTAGGTAACATTTTGAACGTTCATTTTTTTTCTCATACTTAACGGGTTTTTGGAAGAGAATATTTCAATAAAAAATTAAGATCGAATGTATAGTTTTACATTATTTTAATACATAATTTAATATTTTAAAATCATTTCCTACTATACATTTTTCTATAAAAAATCATCAAACAAAAAACAATTAAAATTACATGTTAATGTTTAGCCGATGTTATGATATCAAAATTTAACTTCGAATTTTTTTTTTATGAAAATGACTTTGAAGCTTTTGAATTTCAATTCGTAACTTTCCACCTTTCCCGTTAGAGCGTGAGTCGTTTCTACATTTTATTAATATCTTTCACACACAAAGCACACATAATTTGTATTTTATTTCATATATCATTCTTACTAATTCATTTCACTTGCACACACGTGCCTTTGAATCTCGTGGTTAATAAAACAGATAGTGATAATTTAAGTCATCAGCGCACTCTATTTTGTTTCATGTGCAATAAACTTCTTCGGTACTATTATCTTAAAATATAATATTGAACAAAGGCGTAGATGTATTATCAGTTATAGATTTGTAATACAAGGCAATAGAATAGAGAGCAGAGTAAAAGAAACATAAGTTGTAAGTTTGTACCAGAAATCCTTGTTGATCTGGAAATGCAGCAACACATCTTGTCTGATATTTTAAAGGTGAAACAATTCTCTTGAATTCATTCTGCAAGAAATTTTATGTATTCATAAGTTGTTAGTAACCTAAGCATGAGGTGGAGCCTTGGCGCAACGGTTAGGTCACCGCATGATGATCTGGACGATCAGATTTGAGTTCGGAAACAGCCTCTTCGCAATGCGAGAGAAATGCTACGTACATTATCGACCTCCCCAGAGCCCCTATCATGCGGGAGCCTCGTGCACTGGGTTCCACCTTTATAAGTTGTTAGTAACCTAGGCAAGAGTCATATCCTCCAAAATTAGATTATCAAATGGGCCAGCTAGCAATAACTGACCCAACCAATCTGTGTCATAAAATGATTCGACCTGCTTAAGAAATGGTCTACAGAGATCTTACAGATTTTTATATGAGTAATCCATATCTGATCAACTTTATCATTTTAAATTCCTATGTCCAACCCATTTACAAATGGTTAACTCAAATATCCGATACACTATATATCCATTTAAGTTCTAAACATATATAAACTTGAAGTTTTTAAAAACACCATCAAATTCATCAAAGAAAATTTTCAGATGTATCTTTTTTTTGTGTATTGAAATTTCATTCAAATATATGTCTCATGGGCTTCAACCCATGACCTCTAGAACCTCTTTGTCTAAAGCGTCGTATCTCCAACCATTTAAGCTACAGGTCCTTTACTAAATGTATCTTCTTCTTCTTTGAAAAAAAATATATAGAAGTTGTCAAAGAATGAGTCAAAATCATCGGGGGAAAATAATATAAAAGGCAAAATTTTAGGAAAAGAACATTTATTTACATCTGTCAAATTTTCAAAAAAAAAAATTATAGTAGTTGTCAAAGAATGAGTCAAAATCATCGGGGAAAAATAATATAAAAGGCAAAATTTTAGGAAAAATAATACATGCATGTCAAAAACAAAGAAAAGGTCCAACGTATATATTAATTGGGTAAATAGATCAGGTCAATATTTGATGCATCTATATAGCAAAAGACAAAATTAATGCATGCAATTTGTGGTTTAATAAAAAATCAGATTATACTCCAAACACAAGCCACCAAGTGTCTATGTAGTATGTTAGGGTAATTTTGATATTTTCTGCAGGATCACATTTATATCGAAGTCCATCTGATTTACTCCCCATGACATGGTTTAATCAATTTGATATTTCAGTACTACCTATGAACCATCAACCATGTGATGATTTAACTAGAAATTATTTGACATTACTCGCCATGCTAGTTGGGATATCAGAGTTAACCCCGTCAATTCTATGTTGTTAGGCATATCTTACGATATACAATTGGAAAAAAAAAGGTTTCACTTTAGATAAAATTTAGTGATTTTAGTATAAAATATGGGAGATAATGGCAAGTCCAGTAAGAAGAACGTTGGAAAGGTCAAATATTTTATTTATCGCAGAGGGTCATATCAACAAACTTAAATGATTGTTTGTCATAGATATTCATTATGGTTTGCTATATATATATTGTCCCAATAGTATTTTAAAAACTGATGGATGTTACAAGGAACAATATGACATTGCTAATCTAAAAGATGATTCAGATCACAACACCAGAGAATTAGTAACCATATAGAACATGACCCATTCAATAATATAACATTACCCATTCAACAACATAACATAACTATATAGTTTTCAGGCCAAATAACCAACTTCGATTTAATGCAATTAAAACCAGGATGACGATGATGATAAGAATAGCTGGTGTACAAAATATACAAATCAATTTTTTTATAGAGGAAAACCTGAGGGTTTTGCAGATTGTAGATAATTATATTTCTGTCAGCAGTGCCAACAACCATTAAAGGATACCGCACAGATAGAGTATAGCAACGCTCAGGAAGGGGCTGAGTATGAACCGGTTGTGCAGACCTCAAATCCCAGTACCTGGAAATATTTTACGATAATGGTACTTCATTGTTTCAAAAAATTACTAGAAAAAATTGCAATGAAAACAAAATCAATGCATGATTTAGTGGAGTGATACAAAATCAGAATATTTAATCAGCAAATATGTGCATCCGCATGATCAATATTTGAAGCCTTGAGCAAAAAAAGAAAGTGGGCACGAGAATGAAAAAGGAGAAACATGACCTTGTAATGAATATCTTAGATTTATCAAAATCTACCAAACTATCCCTTTTTTTTAACTCGAATGCTATGCGGTTAAGGGCGCCGCCGAGTGCCGGTTAGACGCTACTTTGCAATTTTAACGTCCCGCCTTATTATAACATTTTATTAGGCCCTTTATTTGAGGTGCCGTCTGAGCGTTGAGCTTTTCTTGAGGCGCCAGTAGACACTTTTAGTATAACTTTATTTTTTTTACTTGGCTAAATTAAATACATTTACAATAAAATAATCCGTTTACTTTGTTCACTTATTATAAATCATTGTATTTCAAGAATTTCAATACGTGAATTATATTTCTATATCTTTTACAAAATATACAAACAATTGGTTAATACATATAAATAATAACAATTCTTCTTTATATTTGAGAATAAAAGCTACTCTTCAATTTCTCACTTCTTTGAAATTTGACTTTGCCGATTTCTTAATTTTTTATATTAATTATGCCAGCAATTTGAAAGTTATTTTAAACTAATTTCTTAATCACCTTTTCTTTTGAAACCCAGGAGAACCCGACGGGCTGGTAAACTCCTAAGGAGCGTAAAGTTAAACCGTCCGCTGATCCATACCCCAGGATAAATTTATACAGGATAGGGAAGCGCATGGTAGGAATCGAATCTGGGTCTTTTTATCAGAAGCCAAGCCTCATTTGCACTGCGCCACACCTGCGGACTAATTGCTTAATCAAACATGAAATAAGAAAATATAAATTTAAACTTAAATTATTCAATAATATTGTACTTGAGTTTTTTAAGATTATTTGGTATACAAATATTCAATTATTGTCATGACACAAACTTTACCAATGTAAATTTTGTTGCTTCTATAAATTATTTATAATCGATTCGTTTTTGAATTTGTTAACGAAATATTTACATGTGATGTGTGTACATAATTATATACATACATACACACACACACATATATATACACGCATGCACGCACACGTCTCCTCCCTCAACACACACACGTGTATATCATTTATGGGAAACTAATAAGTAGCGATCATCTAATCAACATCAACATAAATTAATAAATAGTTGGTTTTTTTTATTAAAGGCAAATTTTGTTTGTGCAAAATGTATATGACGAACGCCTACTTTCATCCAGGCTCTGCCTGGACTCGAAAGCCTATCTTAACGCCCAATGCTCCGCCTCGAACGGTACAGTTTGAATGTTAACCTAAAAAATATTCATAGGTTGATTCAGAGCTACTTAAGTGTATATTCTAAATGAATATTACCTTACGGAATACTTAAATATTTAAAAACTCAGTCTGAGATGAGCAACGACCACTTTGATCATTTTCAACAACAAAAGAGAGATCGATATGATTAATTCATCCCTTGGTTATTCGTTCGATAAATATTTATGAAAATCACCTAATTTCTTTCCAAAAATTAAACTACTTTTGAAATTTTGATCACATTATTACAAACATTGGTATCAAAAAAGAACATGTCCCAACCTATTTTGAAACATACTATGCTAATTTAGAATCATGGTTCCAGCAAACTCCTACATAGAACAGCTAGAAGGTTCCATGTTTTGATACTATTATACATATTTTTGCATATATAATGCATAACGTCCAAAGCATATAAAAATAAATGTTCGATCAATTGTCGGAAAATCCAATGTTATTAACTGTAACACATATTTGAACAGTTAAATCGGATATATCAGTCAATTTTATACGATTTTAAACAGCTAGCTACGGATATAACATGATATACTATTTGATTTAAAATTTTATACCTGTCATGTACTGATTTTATAATATTGATTATTCATATAATCCTACAGTTTTAAGCTCTTAACATTTTATCATTTTGTAGAACATGAAAAGGAAAATGTAAATCATCTAAGCGTTATATGATTATGCAATACGGTCTTAACGGCGCTGTGTTTCACCACTGATTGGATGTGGTTTCAATATAACTATGAACCCTTGCGGTACTAATCAGATGAGTGTTAACTATGGCACATGACGCGCAAAGGCACAAAACCTTTCCGAAGCTTTGGCGCTTGGCACAGTAAGCAGCACAGGCCTTTCTAAAATACTAACATTTATTAGAAAAAACGTTTTTATAACACCACAAATTAATGAGGCAGCACTATTATAACTTGTATGTTTTGGGATGCTTATTTTTTATTGCATTTTCTGTTTTATAACTTTTACAGATATTTTGGACATTTATCGAAATATTTATGACTGTCGCTAAAACCATATGACAAATTTCCAGGTATAAATATTTATCAAAGAAAATATCATATCAACATATGAATAATTATATAAATTATTCGACAGACAATGAAATTATACTTATATATTTAATGTAAATAAAATTTGGTAAACAAAAATGCTAATTACTTTATAAGAAAGCTAAAATTAGTTCGTCACAGCCTAAGTATATAAAACGAGTCTTACGGCACGCGCTTCGCGCGTGACAATAGTACACCATTCGCGGATAAATTGATTTTTTTCATAAATTATATATTCTTAACATATTCAAAATCAATGATTTTCATAAATATTTAACTATGATTTTACGTTGGAATCATGTGTAGACATTTTGAATTTTGATTTCTTAGTTGCATCGTTTAATTTTTTTGTTAGTTTGAATTTTTATTTCTAAGTTGTATAATATAATTTTTTTGTTAGTTTGAATTTTTTTCCCTTTATCAATTAATAAAAAGCAAAAATGTATAGAAAGATTATTTGTTAGATCATTATTTAAGTGATATTAAGTTTGGTAATATATGTAAAAGAGCGTTATGAGTTTGTAAAAAAAATATTTGCTAGATCTTGTTTTTAAGTGATGTTAACATTTGTTAATATCTATAGAGAGACGTTTTTGTAAGTTGACGTTGATACCAGACAAACATCATACTTTCACAAATTCAGAAACAAAAAATTATAATAATAGTTTATTTACTCCCTATTTCAACCTATTTTGAATCTAGCATATAATAAAAGTATAACAAAAGGTTGAACTTCTTAATGCTACTCACCAAAATATGCAGTTGACAATAATATTACACAAAATAAAAGTGCGGTGCTATATGCATCGAGTTTAGTATCAGGTATGTAGATGCTATTTTTTAGGACCAATTAATAGATGCACAGAGTTTAGGAACATATATGCATATGCTTTTTTTTTGGATCAATTGGAGAATTTTTTGTAAAAATTGTATATAAAGGGTAATTTTGAAACTTTGCGGTCGGACCAAAAAATTGCGCTTGCAAGCTAACTATTAATAAAGATGATAATAAGTCTCTTCAGGCATAACAATATTTTACATGATAAAACAACCAAGTGCATAAACTTGCTTTAAAATATTCTATGAACTAAATCAAAAACACAATTATATATATGATGGTGAAAATTCGAATCCGCCCCTTATTTTCAAGTTTGATAAACGAAAAATCTTCATCAACATGTTTTAAATTATATCCCTATTTTTATTTTCGGCGATTCTTTTTTTTTCTGTTTTGTAATTTTTTGATAGTTAAATTTGAGCTTAATCGCATGTTTCTATAACCATTTTTTTTTTTTACATTTACTGCAATATTTGCATTTTAAACTGTAAATATTTATAGTTCAATAAACTGTAAATATTTGCATTTTGGCTTAAAAGGGACGGTGGTGTATTTTGAAAGTTAAAGATGATGTTTTCTCAATATGATATTTACTAATGATTATATTCCTAAAAAATATTTGTTTTCTTTTAATAAAAAATAGTTGACAATAAAAGAAATTAAAAAGGCCAACACCATTGTCCCAATGGTTAGGCGGCTCTGACTTTGATCTACGAGTTCATATGTTCGAATCATGCGTAGCGCGTGATTCGAACCACTGTATATTATTGACTTGTAGTATGTTATATGCTACATAAGACTTGTAGTACAACCACGTACTGCCATCTAAATACCCAATTTCAGAAGAAGAAGAAACGAGGATGTTAGATGTACACCATGTGCACCTTATTGTATGGCATTTCATGTGCCGCCATGCCATAGGAACAAAATGCACCAATACCACACTTTTTTCAACTATGTACTGAATTCAAAAAATATGTGCACTGCGCAAAAGGTCAAATGAAAATAATGATGGTGATGAAAACCATGCAATAAATATCAACATCTTTACTTACTTTAAAGTCTTATCCCAACTACCAGTAACAATGCAATTCATTTGTTCAATCCAAGCAACTTCTTTTATGGGTGCATCATGAGCTGCAACTGTAGTTGGTTGGCCACCAGACAATAAAGGCCACATTTTAACAATCTTATCACACCCTCCAGTAAACACAATGCTTCCATCATCTTTCCAAGCAGAGCACAAAACCTAAATAATTAAACATGCTGGAAGCATTCAGCATATATGGAAATAAAAAAATTGTGATGATTGCTAGAATAGAGCGTCAAATGCTAACCGGCTGGTCATGTGATATTGATGCTTTCGGTTGGCTGTTTCCTCCAGTTATTTCCCAACACCTAACCTGCAGTATATTTATAGCCAAAATTACAGTACATCGGTGTTCAATAAATTTTATAAAAAACGTGGTCAAAACTATCAAAGAAACATAAGATGCCCTTCACTACTTCCAAATCAAATTTAGTGTATTCCAGACTCTTGTTTATTTAATCTAAGCCTTTATACTTTTTATATGTATACACCAAATTTTATGCAACTCCAATATAATTTGACCCACCAAACAAAAGAGTTATTTAGTTTCGGTGTCAAAAAACTATTTCAATCGCCAACAGAAAGGCAGATGACATTAAAATCGCACTAAAAATTGTTAGTCTTACAGACACCCCATAAATCGTGATGGTCAGTGGGCTAAAAAATGAACAAAAATGTGACCTTTTTTTTTGGATTTAAGATTTTTAAATGGAGGACACAGCAGTGCTCCTCTAATTTCAATGACCAACTGCAAAAAAGGATGTGATTGGATGTTACCGTCAAAGGTCCCTATCTTTTAAGAAAGAAATTTACTACAAAATTGTCCCTGCACTTCTAGTTACAAAAATACCACCTCATAAATTAAGTACAAAAGTTGTGGTTTGAGATATCGGTTTCAGCCTTTTGAAACTACCGAGATTTCGAAAATTTTTGAAAAGTTCGATTTTGGGTTTTGCTGCTTATTTTCTACAAAAATATATTCATACACAAGTTTATTACTACATTACACTAACAAACATGAATAAGATTTTAGAATTTTATTATAGTCAAGCAATATAACAACCCAAGCCCACAACATCAAACAAAATTATTTTATAACCCTTACCTGCAACCCTCTTCCACTAACAGCACCAAAAAAAATTATTAGAAAAGAAAAAAAAACTCTAGCTGTTCCCTCAACAATATCTAGAGCTTCGTTATAGTAAAATATTTAGGGATTTTACTTCGATTGAATGAGAATATGAAGGAGGTGGCTAGCTGCGATGGAATTTCAGGTATTGTTTTTTTTCTTTTTTCTGTCAACTTCATGCTGAAACAAGTTTTTGGGTATCTCGCTATGATTTCACTTCTTAAAAGCAATATTTTGTATTTCAATCGATTTCCATGATACAAACTGAATTTTATTTTTGTTTATATGCTTTTATACCGAAAGTGCGTTTTCAGCTCTGTTTTGTCTCGACTCCATCCGGAGCCAAGATGTCGACATCTCAAAGCTCTAGCCGGAACCTCGAACCTTGTATTGTGCATAAATGAAATGATCAAAATGCAAACTTCTTCAAATATTTGTATACTATACATATATAAAATAAAATGCAAATTTCATGAATTATACAAAACTAACTATAAAATTTTAAAATCCAAATATTAGTAATAAAAATGTGTGAAATTGTCACATTTATAAAGTGCAAACATTGTGCATTTTCCAAAAATACATATAAATCAAGGTTCTAACTTCCGGCCGAAACATCGGAATTTCGTCCATCCCGGTCCGGGTCCGGCGTAGAGCGGTCCGGAATTTCTCGAAAATCCCGTTTTGGGTTCGATTTTCTTTTAAAAATACAAAATAAAATCATCTTTCGCAAAATAGATAAGAAGCTTAGACAAAAATCGATACCTACTTCAATAATTCAAACTACGTGAGAGAACTATCAAAAAAACGAGAAGATGTTTTCTAAAATCAAAATACCTTTTGCTACTTCGTCGAATATTAATCTATGCAGGAGGATATTTCGTCAGAAAGTTCCAGAATGAGCATATTTCTTCTTCTTAAACAATGGGGTTTTGATGTTTGACTGAATCTAGGGCATTGTTGAGATCGATTTGAGCAGGAAGAGAGAAGAGATTGAACACGTGAAGTTAGAGGGTTTAAAATTTACCTTTTACGCCAGTTGTTAAAGTTTTGGGCCAATAATTAATAGGCTATGAGCTGGCTTTGTTTGTATAGAACTACGACTTCATGATACCAGTAAATCATTTTGTAACTTGTTATGGAATGCTATTATATAAAGTTTAATTTCCATACAAACTGAAAATTGAATTTATCATTTGTTATTGGTATTGAATAATTAATAGCTATTGAATATCGACTAACATATCAGTAAAAAGTAACGGAATTGGCGAACCAGAATAAAAGCGGAATTTTCGAAATCTCCGAAACGAGATTGGTTTATTATGAATGATTCGTAGGTTGAAAAATATAGAATGAAACTTGATGTATTTGGTTCTGCAAAAGCGAAACGTGCAGTTAAGTCGTGTCTTCTAGCTATGTGGTGGTCAATAATTGGTAGGGAAACTGCTCCAAATTTAACACGCATAGCTATGCGTATTCTTAGCTAAACAGTTTCTTCTTCAAATTGTGAAAGAAATTGGACAACATTTGCAATAATTCACACGAAGTTAAGAAACAGAATAAAAATGGAGAACTTAGAAAAACTGGTATTTGTACATTATAATATGCGATTAAGAGTACGACATGCTAAACGTCAACAAACAACCGACAAACTTATTGATTTAGATTACATCTTTCATGAGGAGGATCCACTTGCATAATGGACTAGAGAAGCTGAGAATCCACTGCTTGATAATGCAAGCGATAATCCTTGGTCGGACAATGATAATGTATCTGCAGAAAATACTGAAAATGATAGTTAATCAAATAATGATTCAGATAATGCTGGTGGTGACGGTATTGATTCTAACGGTTATGGCGCTGGTTCCACTTTTGACGAGTCTCAAAGGCATATCTGAAATTATGAAGCAGATGACTATAGTCGACGAAGAGATAAAAATTTGAACGTTGTACATGAAGATCAACGGGATTATGATGACAGATATATTTCTAACAATGTCCCTAGTTTTAGGTATTCTACATCTGACTATACCGGAGGTTATTCGTATTGTGGGTTAAATCAACCGTATGCTGCTGAGCCATCAAGTAGACAAGATGAACCCCCACCCTTTGATAATATGATGACGATATTTTTAAGTTCGGATCAGATACAGCAGTATGTTTTTCCAGCATATTATAATCCGACACAAGATGAAGAGAGCGATGGTCAAAATTTATATGATGCTCAAAAAAATAGTTTTTGGTATTAAATTTTTATGTCATATGTTTTGTAACTTCTATATCACTTGAATAATTTAGTGTAATTGACTATCAGTATTGGATATTTATTTGCGTATTTATAACAAAAATGTAGCGGGGTTCACAAACCGGATTTAAAACGGAATTTCCGGAAATCCCGAAACGGAACTGGGATTTTGAATTATTCAGATGACCGGAACGGAAACGGAAACCGGTACTTCAAACCTTGATATAAATTATAAAATAAAAATGCAAATTGTATGCAATCTACCGGCTTAACTCTAAAAATATAAATATGAATGCTTTACAATATAAATGCGAAAAATAAACACATTCTGCATATTTTTTTAAAGTGAACAATTCTACACTTTTCAAAAATATAACAAAGTAAGATGTAACAGTGCGAATTATTGGTGAAAAGTTCAAATGTAACTAGAAATTGCATGCTTTCGATACTAGAAACATGAAATCCAAGTATTTAACGCTAAAAATGCAGGAAAAAACATATTTACAGAAGTGCAAATATTTTGCTTTTTCCAAAAATTCGTCTAAACTATGAAATAAAAGTGCAAACTGTATGCAATTTGCAAAAATTAACTCTAAAATGTAATCAAACACTATGCAATAAAAATATAAAAAAAAAATACATTTTGCACATTTTTGAAAAGTGCAACGTTTCTGCACTTTTTCCCATATACAAATTAATAATTATGTTGAAGTGTAAATTATGTTGGGTGTTACCAAAAAATCGGCATACTTTCTAGTCTATATATATACCAAGAATATAAAATAAAACTTTTTTAGGAATAATGATGTAAAAACATATTTCTAAAAAGTGCACAAAGTCCGCAATTGTAGTAGTTCAAACTAGAAAAGTAAGTGGATATTCTGTAATATTAGTGGTAATTTTATAAATACCTTTAAAACAAGAAAACGCGAACTTTTATCTAATATTCAAAAAGTAATAGGTCCTTAAGGCTAATGGACAATGATATGACTTTTTACAATAATCAAATCTTGAGCTAAACTAATCCGATAGGGCGGTTAGCCAACCAGACCCTTCTTATAGTAGTGAACAACAGCTTAGCTTCGTTGACACAAGCGGCTATCAACCGTAATGGGGTTATAGTAATTACTCCTTCGGGCTTAAGGGCTTAGACTTTCATTGTGAATTCAGATTCACACTTTTAAAAGTTATCACTCGATATCATTATATTCTTTTCTCTTTCGATAAAATAAATAAACGATATTTTCTGCCTACAAGCTCTCTTGACCATACTCAACTATGGAAAATTATTATGTTATGGAGTTTGACATACAATTGCAGGAACCAGCATAAAACACACACTAGAGGTAGGTTCAATAGTGTCGCAATTATAGCATCTCTTCTGCGCATTAATATAATTTCATTGAATTAATGTAATTAATGACTATAATTAGTGTTTCTTTATCATTAATTCTGATGATTACTAATTGTGATGTTTGCATCATTAATCATTAATGACAATTGAAAAAATTAATTCAAGGATGTAAATTGAGGTGTTACTGAACATGCAAGTAAATATACATACATATATGTATCTGTGTGTGTGTGTTTAGGTATATATGTGCATATGTGTACGTATGTGTACAAGCATGCACATGTGTATGTGTGTGTTGGAAGGAAAAGAAGATTAATACATTGTCATGTCAATTGAAGCAGCGCATGTTAGTTATTATTATGTATTGCATGGAACTGAATAGATCATCACGGAGGAAACAAACCTGGTTATCCCAAGAAGTGGCAACCAAGTGATTTGCCTTGGGGCTGAAACTTAGGCTAGACACGGAGTCGTTCGGCGGAGGTTGCACCTGCATAAAAAATTAATGACCACATTACAAAATCAATACATGGAAAATATGTATTAAAATGCACAAGAAGAGGGCGAAAATATTACTTAACAAACAAGAAAACAAAGTCTCCGAAAAAAGAGGAAGGAAGAAGAGGAGGAGGAGAAATATCATGGGATATGCATCAAAGTATCAATCAAACCCTTCCATATTGGAAGAAAGATAATCCACCACATGAAGATTGGGACCACTGTATGTTTGCATATACTAAAACTTGTTGGCTAATCAACTTGAAAGAAGTTACTTCAAGCATGCATTTGTATGTTTTTAATATATCTGAATAGGGTCATTTATCTCTGTCTTTGTTACATTTTTTTCGAAATTTACTATAAGATTCTCCCCTGTAATATGGCTGGAGTTTAAGCAAGTCCCTGTAATAGTTTCGACAAAGTTGTATAACTATCTGGATGACCCAACACTTTCACAATTAGCTCAGAATTAAAGTATGAGAACACATAAACTTATAAGACAGTGGCAACTATGCATGGTTCAAGTGAAGTTAGCTTGATCTTAGACCATGGAGATTTTATAATGCTACTAACATATATGCAGTGTTGTTAGGCTTCAGCTCATTTAGGTGCTCCTTCAAGCCAATTTTAGGTTGTGACACTATAACTTACTAAATGGAGGACATGTTCATACAGGGCCATGTTATTCCTTCATTTATAAGTATATCTCTAACCAATGCAATTCACTATTTCAATTATTATATGCATCACAATCAAAAGGAGTTACTACAATATAAATTCTAAGTGAATGAGAAATGGGTTAAGTTTCGTGTTGGCATGACATATTGAATGACGTTATATATACTTAGCATTCCATCAAGCCCACCATCTTTTCATGAAACTAAAATGCACATTTCAAGGTGACCGTGCCATTGGATTCAACTTCTTATATGTATCATAATGAAATTAAATGTATATTAGGATGATTAAATGAACATAAATTAGGGTGAAAATGATATCTCTGGGGTCAGCTTGACCTTGGACATTAAATATTCAGTATGATCCATTGTTAAGTCACCCACCGTTTTTTCCCTATGACTCAGTACCCAGAATGTACCTTTTACACTAAGCTAATATTCAAACAAGTCCCGAATTTTGTTAATTTCAAGCTAAACTATGCAAGAATATTGCTAGAAATCCACTAAATTCAACTTCTAACGTAAATCTTCGACATAAATATTCAATGTTTGACCTAAAATAACGGTATTGCACTTTCCTCGGCAAAATTTTGATCAGAACATACACATCAATTCCCGAATCATATATTGATAATTGCTTACTTTACGTTATACATATTTATTCTCGTGCATTAAACATATAATTCTATTTTAAAGTATAGATCTTTGGAGACGGATTAAATTTTCACGAATTAAATAAAGAAAACCCTATTGAATGCACAAGTACACTTTGCACCAAAAGAAAATACAGAAAGAAGATAAAATTTTCAAACTAAAATCACCTCACTGGACTTGTTAGGATTTTGATTCGCGATTCCCGTGTTGAACCCAGAGAAACTAGCCATCGCTTTAAGATTTCGCTCCTTCAGTAATAAATTTACGCAATCAGGAAAGCTGCTTTTGCTTAAACCCTGAAGGCACAAACCTGATTAGAACGAAAAAGGTTTAGAACCGAATAATGATTTTAAATTTTCCGCTCGAGGTACACGGATCTGGAAAATTGTACGGAGGTGATTAGAGCCGCATTCCACCGTGAATGAATTCGCCGGTCGATAGAGAATTATCGTATAGGAAAAGGGGCCAAATGAGCGAAGCGGGTCGGGTTTGTTCATTTAACGGGTTAGGTTTGGATTCATTTTGGTCTTTAAATTTTAAAATTCCGGTTGTGCTGCCAATTGCCAAAGGCACCAGAAAAGGGTTATGCCACTGGCCGAACAAAATTCTTGGTAAAAAGTGTTAAAAACCTACAAATTCGGAGGTAAGTTAGTCATTTAATACGGTCCCCCACCCCTCCCCCCCTTTCCTTTTTTTAGTCCGCTGCATGATTTAACAAAAATAAATCGGCAATTCAGTATTTTTCACCCGAAAATGTTCATTCAATACCACAATTTAAACTAGTACAATCGTGCAACGGTAGAAAACCGATTGTTTAGTGATTACCCTTATAAAAATAATATAATTTCTTTTATTGAGTTTAGTTGATCAGCTGATAAGAAAATGTTTATTTTAACAAATTTATTTTTGCAAATATCCATACAATATTGCAGATATTCATACAACATTGTTTATTTTGGCAAAGACATATTTTATCAACCTTTTATATAGCAAAGAAAAAAGAAGTTATATATGAATTCATATATAATATTCAAACAAGTAGAAATGCACATAATGGATGCATTGATCTTTTGAGATCCAAACTAGTACTAGTCTCAGGCTATAGGTTTAGATTGATAAAAACATGCATTTACAAATAATTTCTTTTTTCTTTCTTTTCTACAGCAACTTCTCTTTGCAATTAATTTTAGAATGCGCTGGCTTCAATATTCATAACATACATTCAACAAGCTTTGTGTATAGGGTAGTCTAACTCAATTTTCATTTTGATACCAGGCAAATATCTGAAGATCTATGTCATAACTACCGTGCCGTAAACTAACATCATATTTCTATTTAAAGGAACACAAAATATAATGTTATCAACCAAATTACAGAGTAAAGTAAAATAGGAAAAAAAATTAACAGTAACTTTATTTATAGAATTCAAACTTCAGAACCATATTCAATCAAATGTAACTTTGACTGAGCGGTATATTACAAAATGAGTTTAAATATATATACATAAGAATCATTTTCAAAAGCAGTGTGAAATTTGACAACATTCTCATGGCCTTTAAAGGCTTTCAGAATCTTGACTTCTCGTCTGACATCTGTAACAACCCTAGATGTTTGAATATTTTCAAATTTGATATTATTTCATTTTGAAATTATTTTAAATTTATTTTTATTTCAAGATTTCATTTTTAAATATTTTTAAAGTGATGTTATAATTTTTCTAAAGCTTATTGTATTTATTTATAATTTTTAAAACCTAGTTTCTATTTTTAAGCTATTTTCTTAATTAATTTATATTTATCTAAAAAAAATTATTTATTTTCTTTCATACTTTATTTTGTTGTGTTTTTATTTTATTTATTTATATTTTTCATGTGTTTTAAATGAATAAAAGAAAATAAGAAATTTGAAGAGTTTTGAACCTTTTCATATACCATTGACTTTTCATATCCTTTTTACCTTTTCATTTCAATCAACACTTGCATTGATTTTTGGCCGTCCACATATCTTTTCTTCAGCCAAATACTTTCTCGTTTCTCACGCATAAGAAAAGGTTTCTCACCTCTAAACTCTCGGCCACCATTTCTGAAAATCTCTTGGTAATGATTTTTACTCTTTTTCTTACTCATTTTCTTCTTGTTTTAGTGAGATTTTGCCTTGCTTTCACATATGTGTGTTCGGCCATAGCTTCTCCTCCACCGCCACCTTCACCATCACCTTGTTCGGCTGCAAACCCCTCCTATCACCTCTGACCAGTCATGGTCGTGCACCCCTTATGTCGCAAAACTCCACAAATTATTGCATCATCCCATTGAAACTACCATAGCCGAACTCCTATTTCCTTCACCACTTCACCACCCCTCTCGGCCACCACTAGCATCACTTTTTCCAGCCCCCAACCTGACCCTAGACCACTGCCACACCATCCCTTGACATCCACCAGGCATGGCCGAGCCATCCATGGCCATGGCCGAACTTGTGAGTGTGCACAAAATTCACTTTTGCCTTGACCTTTGTTTCATGCCATAAAAAACTTTCATACCTTCATACCCAAGCTAGGCCGAGCATATATGGTTCCATACTTGACTCATTCACACCACTATAGTTGTGCATTTCAAACCCTAGGCTGAGCATAGTATTTGTGAAAGCACGGGCAAGTTGATTGTTTTTTTGTTGTGCATAAATTCTAGCTTGTTTAATGTTATATTTGGTGTTGAAATTCATGTCCTGTATATTGTTTTGTTTCATATGTACAAGATAAACACTTTGGCTCTTCCCTCACTTGAATCGTAGTCGTGCTTTCGTGCTTTCCAGATCTCTGTTGTGTGTCTGAATTTGTTATCTCCAGCTTGTAGAGGTGAGTATTTCTCACCAGACATTTTATACTTATATAATTAGTAAATTGACACCATTTGAATCTGTAAATTATATTATCATATTATAACTGCCTATGCTATGATCATATGATGTTCACCCCTGTTTATACACATGTCATATCATCTGTTACTGTTATATAATGTTATTCTGCTTATTTATATCGGTTTATCACACTGCAAGTTCCCTGTAAATCACTATGGGTTGAAATGATACATGGCTGAACGGACTTTAGAATATGGAAAAATCGTTATGGGCTGAAATGATAGGCCCGAGCGATTTTTATTTATTTCATTTTACTTGGGACTGCGGGTTTAAAATGATAGAACCCTGGTTTTCTTTGTAAATTACGGATTGAAATGATAAATATCCGTATCACTTTACCTAGGATAGAAAATTATATACAGACCCGTGGTTAATATATATTTTTCTAGAAATTTTAAAGTATTTTTAAAATGTAAATATTATAATATTTTGATTTAAATTTGAATTTAAAATGATTTTTATAAAGTGATATTGATTTTCTATAAATTAAAAATGGTTAAATAAATGAATGTTAAAAATTGGAATTTGAAATATAACTTAACTTCGAAAATGTGAATGTGTTTTTAAATTAAAAGTTAAGTAAGAAATATAAAATGAAATTTAAATTTAATTTATAAAATAGTAAATTAAAATAAAATGTAAAGTAAATGAAATGTTATAAAAAAATTACATTTCTTTTATAAGTGAATTATTAAAAATTTGATAATTATTATGAAAATTTCACTTTATAAAATCATAAATTAAAAGGTATTTAAATGATAAGTTTAAAGTGAGAAAATATGATTTTTATAAGTTAAAATTTGTTTAAATAAAAAATTTAATTGTTTATGAAATTATATTGAAAACTTGGAATTTAATTAATGGCATTTTTGAAATGCTATCATTTCTTAAGTAAAGGATATTACGGCATTTCTGAGTGCTTTAGTTGATACAAATGAACTATATAGCTAAAAATGAACTAAAGGCTATTACAGCACTTTGTAAGTGCTGTAGTTGCTGAATTTAACTAAAGTTTTTATTTGAAACCTAAAACCTATTACAGCATTTTTAAATGCCGTCTTTTGCTAATTGAATTGTTTTAAAACATAACTTTTCGTAGCATTTTTCTAAGTGCTGTGAAAGTTGGAATTTCACTATTTTAATAAAATTTAAGTGAATAAATGAATCCTGAAAAAGATTAAAATTTTGAGAATTTAATATTTAATTATTAAATATAATAACTTCATTTAAATGTTTAAATGGAGTATTTTGATTTGAAATATAAACCATTTTGAAATGTGATTAAAATGATATTTAAATTAAATAAAAATGAATGAGGTTTTTGGAAAGATATGATAGTTTGATATTTTGAAATGGATTTGAAATGATTTTGAATTGTTGAAATGATATGTAATTTTTGAAATATAAATACCATTTTTAAATTAGAACCACGGGTTATAATAACGATTGGTTGTTAAAGAGACCGGGATTGGATATGGACATACTCTCTGTCGATACCGAAAACCACTTTAACAACTGTGTACGCGGTGGAGATTCCAGAACGAAGTAAGATGGTAGCGACGATCCTATTATGGTATGAACGTGGACCCAAGTCCCGTGAGTTGGCTTAAGGTGGTTAAAACAGGAGCGATCGACGGGCTAAGTGAGGTAGCTCCTCCGATCGGATACACTTCTTCGATACCATTCTATTACTTTTATGATTGATTGGGTGCACCCTTTGATTTTGGGAGTGTGACTCGAGGTGGACGGTAGTGGCTGCTATGCGTTACCACCAGCCTGGAAGCGTAATTGGTATATCTACCCTGGCGTTGCCTCGTGTGCCTTGTCACCTACGATAGCGAGCTTTACTACGAGTTTGTTTTTCTCCCGTAGCCCATGGAGTATTTAGGGTAGTCTCCCGATCTGGAGATATGCTGATGCTGGATGGACTACTGGGACTATTTGGTGTTGGGGGTTATATGGGTAACCCTTCGACGCTATTTTAAAGTAAGTTTATTTTACTATAGACATTATTATAATAGTGCAATATTGCTAAATAGTAAATAGTTTAACGGATCCTTAGAGGATGGACGGTCTCGAGCATCCTTTAAGTCACTTGTACTTTATTACAGTTCACTTGAGTTGGTTTACATTATATAAGTATATATGTCCTGACTCGAGTGTTTTGTGTTTTGCTTTACGCTCGGGTCAGCCTGAGTATTCACAGCTTTGGATTCTCTTTCTGGAGCTGGTCTTTGCTGGAGATTCTGCCTATCTGTTTATATATCTATTTCAGTTTCAGCTGTTCTAGTTTATCTCATGTATTAGTGAACTTCTATGTATTTGGGATTCCTATTATGTTGTTTTCAGACCGATATTATGTATTTTTTTTGAGACTTTGTTATAGTAGCTTCATGAACTACTATGCTATTTTATATTCCGCTGCGAGTTATTCTGATATTTCTGTGTATGTGATTCTGTATGATTGATTTCATTTGCTCCAAATTTATTTGCGATCTGTTATTTTGCATCATTCAAGTCTGACATGTGTGGATTATTGTCGATTTGAATGGTATGAAATAAGAGGTTGTCACATTTGGTATGAGAGCTTTGGTTTTAGGCAAACCATAGCTTGCGGAGCAAAAATTCATTAGAGATAGGGTAGAAATACCCTAGAATGAGTGAAATCAATCTCAGAATCATATCTTTGTGAGAGAACGTATTTTCAAAGTATAAAATGATTTTTCAAAATGATTTTCAAAGAATTATTTTGATATAAAAAATTTCTTGTTTTAAAAGGATTTTTCAATTGTTTTCTAACTTCCTTTCGTATCTACCTTGTAGAGTTTCTTTCATTAGGATATTCATCCAAGTGAATTTATCTCGTCTTATCTTAATTTATCTTTGGCTTCTCTATATCTTGTCCTAAATTCATTCTTGATTTTTTAGGATGAATCGAGGAAATGCTAAAGGTCGGGGTCGTGGTATTGCCCCAGCTCCTCAGCCTGCTGCACCCGTTAAGTTCACTGTTCTTTGTAAGGAATTCACTCAACTGGGTGGAACACCATTCACTGGTTCAGGGAGCATTATCAAGGCTTAGCAATGGTTGTGGAGTCTAGAGAGGATATTTACTGGTCTCGAGATTACTGATACCTAGAAGCGTTAGTTAGCGGCTTGGCAGTTTCATGAGGCTGCTCTAGATTGGTGGGAGTCTGTTACGACTAACACCGTCGAAGCTGATATTATTTGGGAGCAGTTTAGGTATCCTTTGTGTTATCTTGAATTTTGTTCCTATATTTCCTTTTCTTTTGAATCTATCTTAAGTTTGTTTCTGCATCTCTTTTCCAGAGAGGCTTTTATGGCAAAATGGATGCCCGAAGCCGAGAAATCTCAGCTTTATCGTGAATTTATGGATCTCAAAAAGGGTGGCATGTCTTTTGTTGAGTATGAGAGGAAGTTCAATGAACTTTCCAAGTTCGGTCCTAGCCTGATAGACGCTCCTCTCAAGAAGAACGAGAAGTTCATTGTTGGTGCTCGTCCTGAGTACTATAGCCATCTCATTGCTCATGTTCATGGCACTTTCACCCAGCTTATGGATATGGCTATCCGTTATGAGAACCCTACTTCTAAGGGTCCTGTTGCCGTTGGTGCTCCTTCATCTCAGTCTTCCTCTGCTAATTCTAGAAAGAGAAATCCTAATTATCACCAGCAGAAGAAGAATTGGCATAAGCGTCCGGGTTTGGGATCTTCATCATCTGCTCCTCGTAGGAAAACAGTTGATCTTTCCTCTATCACCTGCTTTAGATGTGATCAGAAGGGACACTATGCCAATAGTTGTCCTACTTTAGACGGCACTGTTGTTCCTCCACCTGCTCAGTTGGCTAGGCGTGATCTCTACCATATCTGTCTCCAACCTGGTCATTTTAGGAAGGATTGCCCTACCTAGCAGAAGGGTAAGACTTATGGTGTATTTGTTGTTTCATCTGCATCTTCTCCAGTTCCTCCATCTACTGCTGCTCCTGGTGATGACGAAGGTACTCTTCAGGGCACATTTACTTTATTTCATCATCCATATCGAGTTTTATTTGATACTGGAGCTTTCCACAATTTTATTTCTGTTGATTTGTGTGATAAGTTCGAGCATCTCCTTTCCCCTGGGTATGCTTCCATTTCTTTATGTGTTTCTAATCCTACCGGAGGTCCCGCCAACCTTAATAGGATTTGTAGAGGAGTGAAACTCTTCCATTCTGGTTATCGTTTTTCTGGTGATTTCTATGTTCTGGGTTTTGATGCTTTTTATTTATTGCTCGGTCAAGATTGGTTGAGGAATCATGATGCCCGTATCTCTTGCAAATCCAGAATTGTCACTCTTGTCGGAGATAAGGGCGATTCTTTGATTATTCAGTGTCGCATGCCTTTGGATTTTGTTGGCAGATTTATTTATTTCCTGGATTCTTCTCCTAGTGATCTTGATTCAACTTCTGTGGACTATATTCCGATGTATTTGATGAAGTCACTTCTTTGCCTTCTACGCGGGAAATTGATTTTCGGATTGATCTTATTCCTTGTGCTCGACCTGTTGTTCTTCCTCCTAGAAGAATAGCACCCCGCAAGAAGGTTGAGTTAAGGAAACAAATTGAGGACTTAGCTTCCAAAGGTCTGATTAGGCCTAACTTTTCTGAATGGGGAGCAGCGGTGATTTTTGTCACCAAGTCCGAGGGTTCTCTGAGGATGTGTGTTGATTATAGGGAGATGAACAAGCTCACTATGAAAAACAGATATCCAATGCCTTGTATCAATGATATGTTTGATCAGCTTTATGGTGCCACTGTTTTCTCTCAGCTTGATCTTGCCACAGGTTTTCATAAGCTCAGGGTTACTGAGGATAGCATTCCCAAGACTGCTTTCCGCGCTGAGAATGGGTTCTATTAATGGTTAGTCATGCCTTTTGGTTTGACTAATGCTCCTGCTTTCTTTGTTGATTTGATGAATCGTGTTTTTCGTGATGTGCTTAATAAATTTGTTCTAGTCTTTGTTGATGATATCCTTGTCTTCTCTAAGACCAAGGAAGAGCATGATTCGCATTTGAAATCTATTTTGGAGACTCTTGGAAATCATCAATTGAAGGCTAAATTTTCTAAATGCCATTTCTGGAAGGATGAAGTCCGATTTCTCGGGCATATTGTTTCTGGTAATGGAGTTTCCGTTGATCCAGTCAAGATCGCTGCGATCAATGTAAGATTTCTTTCCTCTCTTTTCTTTTATCATTTAATAATTCTATCTTTTCGGTTGTCCTTATGTTCTCCCTATTCTGTTACAGGATTGGGAAACTCCAAAGACTCCATCTGATATTTGTAGTTTTCCGGGCCTTGTCGGTTACTATCGGAGATTCATAGAGAATTTTGCTCGGATTGCTGCACCTCTCACTGCTTTAACTCGTAAGAATGCTAGGTTCATCTGGGATAAGAAGTGTGAAGCTGCATTCAATGAGTTCAAGAGCAAGCTAACTTCTGCACTAGTTCTTACCCTTTTGAATGGAAGTGAGGGATTGATGGTATATACTGATGCTAGTCGTGAGGGTTTGGGTGTTGTTCTCATGCAAGATGGTAAGGTCATTGTCTATGCCAGCCGTCAGCTGAAAACCCACGAGACAAATTATGCTGCTTATGATTTAGAGTTGCTTGCTATTGTCTTTGCTTTGAAACTTTGGAGGCATCATCTTCTAGGAACCAAGTTTGAGCTTTTCACCGATCATCAGTCTCCGAGATATATCTTTTCCCAGAAGGATTTGAACCACAGGCAAGTCGTTGGCTTGAGTTTCTGGCTTCATATGACCTCGATATTAGCTATACTCCCGGTAAAGCTAATGTTGTAGCCAATGCTTTGAGTCAGAAGAAGGCTTTGTTGTGTCAGCTTGTTGTTTCTTCTTCTCCCCTTTTGGATCGTATCACGGCTAAGCAGGATGACAATGAGATGCTTAGATTGATGAAGGAGAGTGTTCGTAGTAAGGTTGGTGGTAATAGTAGTGTAGTGGAGCTCAAATCGATGATAGAGGGATTTTGAGGATTAATGGCAAGATTTGTGTCCCGAATGTTAATGGATTGAGGCAGGATTTGCTTCAGGAGAATCATCGATCCAGGCTTTCTATTCATCCTGGTGTGTCGAAGATATATCAGGATATGAAAAGGCTTTATTGGTGGATGGGGATGAAGAGGGATATCTCTATCTTTGTTAGTCGGTGTGCGACTTGTCAGCAAGTCAAAGCCGATCACCAGAAGACCCCTAGTTTGTTGTAGCCCCTTGAGATTCTCAATTGGAAGTGGGAAAAGGTTTCCATGGATTTCGTAGATGGTTTATCGAGGACTCGGAGGGGTAATGAGAGTATCTGGGTTATTATGGATAGACTGACCAAGTCCTCTTATTTCATTCCGGTCAAGTCTACTCGTTCTGCTTCTAACTTGTTTGAGATCTACATGAGAGAGATCGTTCGTCTCCATGGGGTTCCTCTCAGCATTGTTTGTGATTGTGATTCTATCTTTACCAGTCAGTTTTGGAAATCTTTTCAGAAATCTCTAGATACTCATCTGAATCTGAGCACTGCTTACCATCCACAGACCGATGGTCAAATGGAAAGGGTGAATCAGATTCTCGAGGATCTTCTTCGTGCTTGTGTGCTTGATATGGAGGATCTCGGGAAGATCATCTCCATCTTTTCGAATTTACCTATAATAATAGCTATTAGGTATAATCTTATCATTTGTTTCAAGCCTATTTTAATCTCTTTATCTATCTCATTCCATCTTTGCATTCAGGCTAGTATCAAAATGTCTCTGTTTGCTGCTCTATACGGACGACCTTGTAGATCTCCATCTTGCTGGATTGAACCCGGTAATCGTTTGGTTCTTGGCCCTGATGTGATTTTGGAAGCATCTGAGAGAGTTGAGGAGATTAAGATCAGGTTAAGAGCTGCTCAGGATAGGCAGGAGAAGTATGCTGATAGGCATAGGCGGAGTTTGGAGTTTTCTGTTGGTGATCAGGTTTTCCTTAAGGTCTCTCCCTTAAGGAATGTCATTCGCTTTGGTCGTAGAGGGAAGCTTTCTCCTAGGTTCATTGGTCCTTTCCGCATTTTGGAAAGAGTTGGTTCTTTGGCTTATCGTCTATATTTGCCCGAGAAGCTTTCTGAAGTGCATGATGTATTCCATGTCTCGCATCTTCGCTGATATCTTCATGATCCATCTCTTATTATCCAGCCTTTTGCTCTTGATAGTTCGGATATTGAGCCTAATCTGACTGTCGAGAGGAAGCTACTTCGTATTGTCGACAGAGGTATGAAGCAGCTCAGAAGGAAATCTGTTAATCTGGTGAAGGTATAGTGGAGTATTGATGATCAAGATTGTACCTGGGAGACGAAGGAGAGCATTCGTGCTTCGAATCCGGAATTGTATGTTTCAGGTACTATTTTGTTTTTCTATCCTGCTTTCTTTATTTTCCTTGTCCGTTCTTTTCGAGGACGAAAAGATTTGAGTGGGGGAGAGTGTAACAACCCAAGATTTTTGAATATTTTTAAATTTGACGTTATTTCATTTTGAAATTATTTTAAATTTATTTTTATTTCAAGATTCATTTTTAAATATTTTTAAAGTGATGTTATAATTTTTCCAAAGCGTATTGTATTTATTTACAATTTTTAAAACCTAGTTTCTATTTTTAAGCTATTTTCTTAATTAATTTATATTTATCTAAACAAATATTTACTTTCTTTCATACTTTATTTTTTTGTGTTTTTATTTTATTTATTTATATTTTTCATGTGTTTAAAATGAATAAAAGAAAATAAGAAATTTGAAGAGTTTTGAACCTTTTCGTATACCATTGACTTTTCATATCCTTTTTACCTTTTCATTTCAATCAACACTTGCATTGATTTTTGGACATCCACGTATCTTTTCTCCAGCCGAACACTTTCTCATTTCTCACGCATAAGTAAAAGTTTCCCACCTCTAAACTCTCGGCCACCATTTCTAAAAATTTCTTGGTAATGATTTTTACTCTTTTTCTTACTCATTTTCTTCTTGTTTTAGTGATATTTTACCTTGCTTTCACTATGTGTGTTCGGCCATAGCTTCTCCTCCTTCACCACCACCTTATTCGGCTACAAACTCCTCCCATCACCTCTGACCAGTCATGGCCGTGCACCCCTTATGTTGCAAAACTCCACAAATTATTGCATCTTCCCCTTGAAACTACCATAGCCGAACTCCTATTGCCTTCACCGCTTCACCACCCCTCTCGGCCACCACTAGCATCACTTTTTCCAGCCCTTACCTGACCCTATACCACTGCCACATCATCCCCTGACATCCACTAGGCATGGCCGAGCCATCCATGGCCATGGCCGAACTTGTAAGTGTGCACAAAATTCACTTTTTCCTTGACCTTTGTTTCATGCCATAAACAACTTCCATACCTTCACACCCAAGCTAGGCCGAGCATATATGGTTCATACTTGACTCATTCACACCACTATGGATGTGCATTTCAAACCCTAGGCCGAGCATGGTATTTGTGAAAGCATGGGCAAGTTGATTGATTCTTTGTTGTGCATAAATTCTAGCTTGTTTAATGTTATATTTGGTGTTGAAATTCATGTCCTATATTTTTTTTTCATATGTACAAGATAACCACTTTGGATCTTTCCTCACTTGAATCGTAGTCGTGCTTTCGTGCTTTTCGGATCTTTCTTATGTGTCTGAATTTGTTATCTCCAGCTTGTAGAGGTGAGTATTTCTCAC
Source organism: Allium cepa (assembly GCA_030765085.1). Lineage (NCBI taxonomy): Eukaryota > Viridiplantae > Streptophyta > Magnoliopsida > Asparagales > Amaryllidaceae > Allium > Allium cepa. The sequence goes on from CM060941.1 coordinate 1,054,829,991, forward strand.
CAGACATTTTGTACTTGTATAATTAGTAAATTGACACCATTTGAATCTGTAAATTATATTATCATGTTATAACTACCTATGCTTTGATCATATGATGTTCACCCCTATTTGTACACCTGTCATATCATCTGTTACTGTTATATAATGCTATTATGTTTATTTATATCAGTTTATCACATTGCAAGTTCCCTGTAAATCACTATGGGTTGAAATGATACATGGCTGAACGGACTTTAGAATATGGAAAAATAGCGATTTTTATTTATTTCATTTTACTTGGGACCGCGGGTTTGAAATGATAGAACCCTGGGTTTCTTTGTAAATTACGGATTGAAATGATAAATATCCGTATCACTTTACCTAGGATAGAAAATTATATACAGACCCGTGGTGAATATATATTTTTCTAGAATTTTTAAAGTATTTTTAAAATGTAAATATTATAATATTTTGATTTAAATTTGAATTTAAAATGATTTTTATAAAGATATTGATTTTCTATAAATTAAAAATGGTTAAATAAATGAATGTTAAAAATTGGAATTTGAAATATAACTTAACTTAGAAAATATGAAATGTGTTTTTAAATTAAAAGTTAAGTAAGAAATATAAAATGAAATTTAAATTTAATTTGTGAATTAGTAAATTAAATAAAATGTAAAGTAAACGAAATGTTATAAAAAAAATTACATTTATTTTATAAATGAATTATTAAAAATTTGATAATTATTGTGAAAATTTCACTTTATAAAATCATAAATTAAAAGGTATTTAAATGACAAGTTTAAAGTGAGAAAATATGATTTTTATAAGTTAAAATTTGTTTAAATAAAAAAATTATCTGTTTATGAAATTATATCGAAAACTTGGAATTTAATTAACTGCATTTTTGAAATGCTATCATTTCTTAAGTAAAGGATATTACAGCATTTCTATGTGATGTAGTTGATACAAATGAACTGTATAGCTAAAAATGAACTAAAGGCTATTACAGCACTTTGTAAGTGATGTAGTTGCTGATTTAACTAAAATTTTATTTGAAACCTAAAACCTTTTACAGTATTTTTAAATGATGTCTTTTGCTAATTGCATTGTTTTAAAACATAACTTTTCGTAGCATTTTTCTAAGTGCCGCGAAAGTTGGAATTTCACTATTTTAATAAAACTTAAGTGAATAAATGAATCCTAAGAAAGATTAAAATTTTGAGAATTTAATATTTAATTATTAAATATAATGACTTCATCTTAAATGTTTTAAATGGAGTATTTTGATTTGAAATATAAACCATTTTGAAATGTGATTAAAATGATATTTAAATTAAATAAAAATGAATGAGGTTTTTGAAAAATATGATATTTTATATTTTGAAATGGATTTGAAATGATTTTGAATTGTTGAAATGATATTTAATTTTTGAAATACAAAAACCATTTTTAAATTAGAACCACGGGTTATAATAACGATTGGTTGTTAAAGAGACCGAGATCGGATATGGACATACTCTCTGTCGATACCGAAAACCACTTTAACAACTGTGTACACGGTGGAGATTCCAGAATGAAGTAGGATGGTGGCGACGATCCTGTTATGGTATGAACGTGGACCCGACTCTCATGAGTTGGCTTAAGGTGGCTAAAACATGAGCGATCGACAGCCAAGTGAGGTAGTTCCTCCGATCGGACACACTTCTTCGATACCATTCTATTACTTTTGTGATTGATTTGGTGCACCCTTTGATTTTGGGAGTGTGGCTCGAGGTGGGCGGTAGTGGCTGCTATGCGTTACCACCAGCCCGGAAGCGTAATTGGTATATCTACTCTGGCATTGCCTCGTGTGCCTTGTCACCTACCATAGCGAGCTTTACTACGAGTTTGTTTTTCTCCCTAGCCCATGGAGTATTTAGGGTAATCTCCTGATCTGGAGATATACCGATACTGGATGGACTACTGGGACTATTACATGTTGGGGGCTATATGGGTAACCCTTCGACGCTATTTTAAAGTAAGTTTATTTTACTGTAGACATTATTATAATAGTGTAATATTACTACATAGTAAATAGTTTAACGGATCCTTAGAGGATGGGCGGTACCAAGCATCATTTATGTACTTGTACTTTATTACAGTTCACTTAAGTTGGTTTACATTATATAAGTATATATGTCCTGACTCGAGTGTTTTGTGTATTGCTTTACGCTCGGGTCAGCCTGAGTATTTACTGCTTTGGATTCTCTTTCTGGAGCCGGTCTTTGCTGGAGATTCTGTCCATCTATTTATATATCTATTTCAGTTTCAGCTGTTCTAGTTTATCTCATGTATTAGTGAACTTCTATGTATTCGGGATTCCTATTATGTTGTTTTCAGACCGATATTATGTATTTGTTTTGAGACTTTGCTATAGTAGCTTCATGAACTACTATGGTATTTTATATTCCGCTGCGAGTTATTCTGATATTTCTGTGTCTGTGATTCTGTGTGATTGATTTCATTTGCTCCAAATTTATTTACTATCTGTTATTTTGCATCATTCAAGTCTGACATGTGTGGATTATTGTCGATTTGAATGGTACAAAATAAGGGGTTGTTACAACATCCCCAACGGCAGCGGCTATGGAAAGCTTCATCTAAAACAAATAAAACATTAGTGTTCTTTTCCTTCTCCGTTCTTTTTTTTTGTTCGGGTGTTTGTCGTGCACTAATAGGATCAAGCCACAGATGTGGGATGCCATATCTATATATACGATTTTACAAATTATGGAATTAATTTGCTACAAGGCTATGCTACACTATTAAGCTTTTATACTACCATCATTTATTTATTTTTCAAAATAAAATTTATCAATGTATCAAAAAGGAAGAGAATAAGAAGAAAAAGTGTGTTAGACAAGATATTGAATGTAGTATATAGAGCAATCGTTATTTTTGAGAGTAAATACACGAACATGCATAACATGAGATTCAGAAAATCATTAAATTATCAACATTTACTAGAAAACCACTTCACACGTAAAAAATGATATTGTATATTCATGCAGATCTCGCTGTATCAATGACTAACATTAGATTGATAACAACTATGAATGGTTAAGAAATTACCCTGACCACATCCTTAATGTTACCACGTCCTCTAATCAAAACCCAACAATCGTGCTTGCTTCAACTCACTCAAGAGAGTTTCCTCTAGGACCAAGGAGGCGACCAACAAAGTTAAACTGTAAAAAGAAAATAAATGAATTAATTTTCTATGCAAAAATATTATTTAATGCAATATGGGATAGCGAACTTTGCACATCATGGTGAATGCTTTTTTCTTCTTCTTTTGTTGATGTTGCATTGAAGTGTATAATTTGCAACGATAAAAAAATAATGAAGTCCAAATTATCATCCTACACAACATTTGAATATTCCTCTACATGGAAATAAATTAGCTAACATTAAGCTGAATTTAACCAGTCATAAAATGACACGTGTAAAGCAGACGGAAACTACACCGAACCATTTACTATGAATGACATGGGTATCTATTCAGGCGAGAGCTACATAGTCATAATAACAACTGACAGAAATTCATCATCGAACTGCATATCAGTTGGGTTATATACTTTAACAAAAATAGTACAAGCTCTAATCTATAACCAGGTGAAAATAAAAACAGAACGATATGCCAAACAACAAAATACAAAGGAAAGGTATCTGCAATGTTAAAGTCGCCCAGTAAAGACTATAAAAAACTTACTACAGTTCAAAGTCATTTCCTTACGAAAAATTAAAATCGGATTTTAAATCAAATTGCAAAAGAAAAGGATGATATTTCTCTAAGAAAATATAAATTTGTTCAATCGATTTTTTCAAATTCAATTGAATCATGCTTTGATGCCAATAGTTCGGGTCTTTAATAACAAGTTCAACCGACAATAAAAAGTAAATAATTTGTGAAACCTAATTTTTCTTACTTGCAAATGACAGTTGTAATGACCTGGTGATGTAGATGCGCAAAACCCTAGTGGCATGATGGATCTAGCGGTCTATATTTGAAAAAATCATGGTGACATGATGGATCTGGCAATTTTGATGGTGCGATGGTTGAGGGCGAAGGGAATATAATTAGAGAATTAGGGTTTGTATGAATCTAGAGCGATGGAAATGGCAGTCGAAATAGATATCAGTGATAGAATTAAAGAAAAAACGGCATACCGCTAGAAATGTTCGGTAGCGATACTTTCGAGGTCGATGAAACGAAAAAACTATATCGAGAAAGGGGGAATGTGTTTTTGGCATCATAGTATTTGATTTTGGAGAATGACAGTAAGCAAACCTACCTAATGGTCGGTTTGCGCAATTAAATTACAGTTTTTTCTAATACCACATTTGTGACGACCCACAAATTCGTACCCTTCAAATCGACAATAAACCACACATGTCCGACCTAAAAAGCACAGACCGACAGAAAGTCATGAGAAAGAAAAGAAGAGAGAGGAAGGGAAGAGAAGAGAGAGAAGAGAGAAGAAGAAAAGAGAATCCAAACAGATCAATACAAAATCTCAAATCGCAGTAGAAAACATATAATATCAACGATCTTTACAAAACAAAAACTGTACATACATACATCAATCAGAGTTCAACAATCAATCACTAATAATCAGTCTAGACAATTATAAAAACATGTCCTTACAATTGCTGATAATATACAACAACAAAGCAGCGGATAATAAAAAGATACGTGTATACGAACTGAACAGTTCTAGCTCTTCCACTAAAGCTTCAAAAGCACCAAATCTGATCCGGTAAATATACTCGGTCTGACCCAAGCATTGAAAGGGAAGAACGCCTGGATCAGTCTGGTGAACCAGCGTGAGAAAACACACTCTACTGAATTTACTAAATTACTAAACTTTCATTTTCAAAACAAAAGTATTTTGTAAGACACTCCTCCACACAAACACAGACATGTTTTTACCTTACGATAACCAAAATCATTCATATCAAATCATGTTTTATTATAATAGCGTCTATTGCACAAATCATATTAAAATAGCCGAAATTGTTACTATCATTAAACTCCAGCATACTAGGCTCTACAAACAAAATGGCAGGCACGTAGTGGAGTTTGGATTTCCATACAAATGACTAGGTGAAGGGACTACCTTTCGGCAGTACATCTCTAGAGGAATGTATCGAGGACCGCTATAAAAAATCCTTTACGAACACAAGACCGGCATACCTCTCTAACTAGGTAATACCGAATATATCATCCCCCAGTCATTACCGACCTTTCCGAGGGCCCTCATAGCATACAAACCACATTAATTTACATCCCGAACGTCATAGCGGGAAGAAATATATCTAGAAGTGAATTATCATATCCTAATTGGGAATGACCCACTTAGCTTTGCTGTATTTAACCTGCTTCGGTCATTTCCGGTTAATGAGGCCTGAGGTAACGATTACTATTCACATATCACATCGCTTTGAATGTCACATTGTCATTTCCGTTAACTTCTAATTGCCTTCTAAAAAAATACAACCCTTGAGCTCGCACGTCTCAAGGAGGGTGTTAAGCTAAGAGAAGTTGCCTTCTCCGCCACCACCGATGTACATTTGTAAAAACCAATGTACGTAATCTTTAGAAATGCAATATCTGACATACTTCCATACAAGTTGTCCAAGAACAGGACAAACCGAAGGTACTTTCCTACCACATCCTATCAGAAAATCCTTAGGATTAGTGGCGAATAGTCCTTGCATTGGATATTTCATAACGAGGAGACTACTGCTGCTACTATATATATATAGGGATTTTAACCCCAAACGATCAACAAGCAGTCCTTTGCTATGAAAATTCTAAATATCAATATCATCGACCAACCTGCATTATTGTCGCATAAATGTTGGTCCGAAGTGGTTTTCGGATAAACCGATCCAAGTCTCTTCGCACCAACAACGCAAAAGCGTTTCTCAACCTCACATAGAAACTAAGGCTCATAGACTTATCACGTCTCCAACTTTCAACTTGCTATCTTTTGGCCAAGAAAAAAGCTCGATAGATTGTAGTAATCACTCCGCACTACACGAATCAACATTCTCAATACAAACGATAATCAAGCCTACACAGATGGCTACGTAATAAGTGTACGACTAAATAGTTCCAACATCAAGTCGAGGAACTAAAATGGCCAAATTTTATAAATATAGAAGTAAAGCAGTCACTGGCCCTGATTTATTAAATCATTCTTTAATTAAATCACTTTTCCAAATTTAATACTTAAAATTATCTTTAAAAAGATACAACTCCAAAACCATTTTAACATTTCACTATTTGGGTAACATTTCCATATACTTATTTTAATAATAAGTAATTTACAATTTACTTTAATTTCAGACCATTCAAACTCCATTTTAATATATCAGTTTCCAAAACATTCATTTAATTAAAAGATTATTCAGTATCCAAAATCATGAATATAATTCATTTACCAAATTTATTACTTCTACAGTTATTAAAGGATTATCCACTGTCCAAAATCGTGAATATAATTTCTTTAATAAACTTGCATATTTAACTTATCAGATTAAATTGATTTCGGATTTATAAAACAATGTTTATAAATTCCATATATATGTTCTAAACTTCCATATATAAAATTCCTTTATTGACCAATTCCATTTATCTCTCAAAATCCAATTATAAATTAATTTACTAATAAATCTCTTTATTTACAAATTCATTCTTTTTATAACTTCATAAATTTATAAATCATCTTATTTTAACACTTACAAAACTCATTTATAATTCCGTCACTTTTATTTATAAAATATCAATTTATAAATCTTATACGTAAATCATTCATAATAAATCCAAAATTCTCAATTTAACTTATTTTACAAAGTAGTTATCTCCATATTTCAAAAATCACATTTTGATTCCATTTAAATAAACTTCTTCTTTTAATAATTTACAACTCATTATTAAAACTTATATAACTTTAGAAATCATAATTAAGTATATTTCACAAAAATCATAATTACGTGTATTTCAAGAAAATCATAATTTTTATAACATAAAAATTATAACTTTTTATTTATTTAAAACTAAATTAAATTTCCTTAACAATTCAAAAGAATTAATAAAATATATATTTTCAAAATCACTTTGAAATTCTTTTCAATTTGAAATCATCACTTTAATATTTTTAAAATTACAAAAATATGGCACAATGCTACAACAGCACTAAATAAGGTGATTCACATCAATCGCGGCATTCAAACATCATATATCACAGTATAATAACATATATAATAATATTTGTGAATAAAATCAACACTGATGAGGAATCTAGTTGGATCTCTCCAATCTGTCACCTGCAATAAATATACATATGAGAAAATATGTACAATGTCCGCTTCGAGGCAGACGCGCGTACAAAAGGTCATCCGCTCATACACGGGGACGTATAGGGTCTCAATTGCTCTAATATGTAGGAGTATATCCAAACCAATCAATATATATAATATATCATATATCACCTAAACAAGTATCAATCAACACAAAATAAATTTATTCTCACTTATATAAAAATACAAGCCAGTCGGAAAGAGTAAGTTGTACCCACTTTGATTCCACTAGCCGTTGCAGCGTTTTATTCCGAATAAAATTAAACAGGCATTTAATTTTACCCAAAATTTTCACTAGCTCCAGATCCATCCAAACTAGCCCTCAAATAGTACTCGTCAATACGAACCTAATGCAATTGTTTTGTCAAATTTCGACCTCGTGTGTAAAAGATATGATTTTTATAAGATCACACAAATTTATATACAAATTTATTTTTTATATTACCAAGCCATCCTGGTCGTTGATTTCAAACCCCAAGATCTAGGCCGAATCTTCTATCTTCTTTCCATCGTTCAAACTTCACGCGAACGAACCCATACTTCGCCATTTTAAATTGATCCCCACCCCCTCCTTCTTCACCGTAAACACCATCGAACACCGTCGTCCGAAGTACCTACGCGTAATGCACCACCGCCTAAACCCTCGTGAATCTCGGCCCACATATCATCTCGAAAATCGTGTCCAAACGTGATGCCTTTGAACTGAAATTGTCGCCACGTCGTCGCTTGATAATCCATCATCACCGTTGGATTTATAGCTCTCGCACTACACCATATCAGGCATTTGGAACAAAGCTATGCGGAAATTATGGAACGGTTATAGACTGTTCCTTTTTTACCATGGCTCCTAGCCGTTCCAAAATATTATGGAACGGCCATTGACCGTTAGATTATTGTTACGGCCCCGGCCCATTCCATATTGCCTCAACTATTCCCTATGTACCCACGTCCAGATTCGTATGCCCTATAGATTAGCGCGAAACTTCATTTTCCCCTCTAAAATTTCTCTTTTGCCCAATTCTTTTACTCTATCTTCACACTAAAATCATTTAATAACTCAACAACCACTGTCGTTGTTGCTCAAAAACTTCAGTCGTCGCAAGTTGGTCCATAATTTGCTTCAGCAACTCTAGAAATAGGGTTAATCCCATCAATTGATAATCACAGTCGCCACCTATGTCTATTTCTCTCTTTTCTCCCGTCAGTTAATCTTATCAATTAAGGTAATTGTTTCGCTTCACTTTAATTTCTAACTGGCATGTCCTCCATTCTCAATTATATGCATAGGTTTAAAATTAAACAATCACCACTATCGCTGCTTGATTATATTTGCTCCTTATTTTTAGTGTTTGATTGATTATTGGAGTTTTTTGTAGTAAAACGATTCTTTATTATTTCACATCGAATAATTTTTGGGAATTTATTTATTTGATGTATGCATAGATTTCTTACCCTTCCATTCTCAGCTATTTGAATATATTAGTTGTAAATGGAAGCCCGATATGGTTTTCTTAGCTATAGTGACAATACAGTATTGGCACCCAAGATAATTAGTTGTCTACGTGTTTGTTGTTATTTTAGTTATTCTTCTTGCAGCCGAGAACATAATAGTATTGTTCATCCTAGTTAGTTATTTCCCTGAACTTGTACAGTGCATAGACAATCTTGTAGAAATCGTTGTTCACCTTTGCTGCTTTATTTTCCTGAAATTTAAAGAAGTATATAGCAGCTTGTTTCAAAATTAGTGTCATATTTCATTTAAATCAACTAGTAATAAGCTGGTTATTTGATAGAGTAGTGTGTGAAATGTTGATATGTTTAGAGAGATTATTTACTGCACTGAACTTTTGGTAGGTTGAATGTCCAATACTGCAAATAACATAGCATAATTATTGAAAATATAGTAGATTAATATATAGGATGTAAAAGCTTTAAGCAGTTGATTCATTCAAAAGATCAAAAATTGGATGGAAAATATTGACTCTAAGATTTTAAACCTTTTCCAATTTTTATTGAGGCAGTTATAGTCATCGAAAAACATTCGTCACCAACATTTACTGCTAAATGCAGTCTGGTATGTCATCTTATTTAAAAAACCACATGAAGTTCTAAATACAATATATCGACAGATGAACAAAATATTTTGAGATTGCTAATGAGTAATCAAAGCCTGCTTGAGCAATACAGGTAGTGACTGCATTGCGATATGGAACTTTGTGAGATTGTAGCAAAGAGATTGTTTGAAATAGAACCTAACAACCCGGGTAATTATGTGTTGTTATCAAATTGAATAATATAGTAGCAAAGAGATTGTTTGAAATAAAGACCAGTTAAAATTAACTGCCTTTTTATTCTTTCACTGTGGCTCATTGCAGTTATCAGAATATATTTTTAAGTAGCTTCAGGAGAGATTTCGACAAACTTATGGTACCCTATGATCTATTACCAAGTGTAAATCTCAATGCTCCATTTTATGTATGATCTTCCTGTGCTAATATTTACTAGTCGTTTCAACTAAGGGGAGCCTAAAAATGAGAATTTCATGCATTAAATTTTGTAATAATCAAAGCTTAATTAATGCATTGACGTTTCCCATTTTTTATTGTACAAACCTAAGACTGTCGGTCTTCACATATATGTTTTCACATTTGTATTGTTTGATTATTCAACTAACCCACATGAACTAGAAAATGTGAGTACGATGTTCAAAACTCATGAAAAATTTACTTGTTTTAAAGTTACATTGTGAGCACAACTGTTTACATTACATGATGTAACCTCTATTGCTTTATTTGCTAAGAGAGCAGAACCATTAAACCTTGAGGACCTACTAAATTTTCACTTAGGTAGCTGACCAAGCCAAACCAAACAATAGGGGTCACATCTACGCCTCCAAGAGGAGGTATCACTTTTCTATTCACTGTCAGAATAGGCTCTGTAGGTGCATATGCCAACACATAAGGCAACTTATTCATTGGTAGCTTGGGGTAGCATGACATAACAAATCTAACTATGAATAAGAATCCAAATGCAAATAGACATATAACTATCTACTTGTAAAATAATTACAGCTGTAAGGTTCTACGATTATATCATATTATCTACTTAGCATTTAAAAACACTTAGGATAGTTATATGTCTCATATTGTTGATATATATCAACTATTGTTCTATCGACTTATTCACATTGTATGTTCTGTAGTATAGAAGTGGTTATTTTATATTATCTCTATTTCCATAGTATCAGATTTGATAATAACCAATATAAGCCATATAATACTACAGTATAAAAGGTGGTTAAATTACATATCAACTTATACTGTAGTATTATATGTCTGATCAGAGATATGCACCTACTTGTAAAATAATTTTTTTCGCAATCAGAGGAGGTTATATTTGGCTTGTATTCATAGTTGTATCACCTTTAAATCATTCATTGATTTTAACCCATCTTCGTTCTAAAACTTAAAAATAGTGTAAAATAATAAAAGTTTCGCTTGTTTTTTCCTTTTTATCATTTGCAGATAACAATGTCAACACCGAAAGAAGCTTCACCCCATTTGATTGCGCAAACATCCTCAACACAATCCGAGCCAGTTGTGGTAAATTCATATGGTGTTCCTATTTCAGAAAATGCTGGAAGAATAGGAAGTCAAGTTGGTAAATTAATACGAATTCATGTGTCGATATCATATGAACGTGGGGATAAAGTACCCCAAAAGTATAAGGATGACGTTTGGAATGAATTGCTAGTAAGTTAAATCGATTTGTACCATTTTTAGTTTTCTCTATAACACATGTATTTTGTCACATTACTTCATTTTTAACTCTTAATTTTCACAAACATTTTTTTTCAAATAGAGTCAAATGCAAAGGACCATCTATGAAAAAAATGGCCAAGTCATTTAGGAAATATAAGAGTGAATTGAGAACAAATCATTATGATAAATTTGATAACGATGAAGATAGGTCAAAAAACTGTCCAAGCACAATCAGCCAAGAAGATTGGGATATGTTCTTAAAATATGAACAAAACATAGTGCAAGTGAAAGAAGGGAGATAGGAGAAAGAAATAGATCAATGTACAAATATGGTCATCATACTGGACGTACGAGTCATGCCGTATTAGAACATAAAATGGTATAATTTCAATTTTTTTATTGATTTTGATTGTTTTTTATATATTGACTTTATATATCAGTATGCATATACATCTCATATCTCAATAGAACTCTAATATTTGCATGCAAATTCTTTATATTGCATTACTAATTGAACTACCAAAGAATTGTTTAAAAGGTTAAATAAAAACATCTAATCTAGCAGCCTCCACCTTTGTTGAAAATGTTTAAAATGTAAATAAAAACTCATGGGCTGCGCAACTTTCCGTTTGATCTTGTGAAAATTTATCCACTGTCTAGCATCAATCCTCATTTATGATTTTACTGTCCAAATTCTATTTATATCAGGTTCGCTTGGCTTCTAATGAATTTTGGCAAAGGTTTTATGATGTAAGTGTTATTGACAAATAGTGGAAGCCTAAAAAAAAGAAGGAAAAAGAAAGATATTTTGATGGATATTTCTCATGAAGATTGTGCATGTTATTTGGTTTAATTTACTCTAAAATATTTGATATGCTAGAACACATGAACGGTTAGTGAGATTTATGTCTTTTATAATTCTCTTCCATAAACATAGTTTCAGAATACTTTACAGTCTTCAAATTTCAATGAAAAACAAGTATTGCTTGAATTCGTTTGAAATACCATAGCAATAATTAATCAGAATGTAGTATTCTTTGGTGTTAGTGGTGGTATCTTAAATTCCAGAGAACAAAATTTGATAAGAAAAAAAATTCATAGCTAGATTAGTGACAGTTTGCTCTATGTTTGTCATCGCCATTTTCCTTTTCTATATGTTTACGTTGAATAAATTAACTGATGACCCATCCCTTATTATGCTTGCCATATATATGTATATGTGCGTGCACACATAATTTTCATATTTTCAGAAAGAAATTACCAGCTACAAATTGGTAAAGAAATTATATCACACCACCCTCGCAAGAATTAAAAAAAACCTGTCTTTAGTATATATTTGTACATTATGTTTGCTATCTATCTTGTGATACCTCATATATACATACACCAGATTACCTAATGGCAATCTACTTATATAATATTTGATCTAATCTAGTCAAGAAAATCATGCGTTACCTCAATTTTACCAATAAATCTATAACTAGCTTTGATTCAATTGTATATATGCAAATCTAACAATGTTTTCATAAGGAAGTTAATCCTTGCCATTGTTGCATGAACTTCAGATATAATGGTTAGTTTTGGTGCAGGCCAATGCAAATCCGACAAAAGTAATCACACGTCATCAAGTATGGGAAAAATCTCAAACTAAAAAGGATGGGACCATACCAGATAACACTTCTTTATACTTCGTAAGTTAAACAAATGATAACCTAGATATTTTAGATATATCAAGTCTTTATCGTATTTTAGTATAAGATTGCAAAAGCAAAGGAAACAATTAATGATAGTGATGAAGAAGAGTTGTCATTGGATGAAGACATCATATCAAAAGTGTTTGGCAAGGACAAAAAGGGTCGGAATCGAAGTATTGGGGCCAAGATATCAAGAACCCAAATTAAGGCTTCTGCTAGTGCATGTAAACAACTCAAAAAGGCTAAAGGAGACAAGAAAGAACTAAAAAGTAAGATGGAACATATGGAGGATAAATTGGAAAATATGGATGGCATATTGATGACGTTGGTCAGCTTGGTCAAGGAGTTGGCTCAAGGAAATCACATACCAGATGTTACTTTCAATGAAGGAGGGAGTATTACACGTCATGAAAGTGTTGGGAGAAACCAGATCAATGACGTTGCTGCTCAACTGAATCCGGTTGGCGCAACCAATCAACAAAAATGTGAAATTTTAAACCTTGACCTGGATGTCATTGCAACAGCTACTGTTTATAGAGATTCAACGTCATTCATTATTCATGGGAAATCTGTACCATCAACACATGAGAAGTTGGTGGTGGACAATATACTTCTACCGGATGAGAAAATAAGCAAATAAAATCATCCTCTTGCAACAACCTTTGCAGAAGTTGGAATTGGTGGTTATGTGTGTCACTCGAAAAGTGCCATTCGCGTTCTTTAGATGCATGATTGAGACTGCTCTAAATGAAGACCTTTGCCAAGTAAGTTGGATTTTATGCCAACAGGGTTGGCGCAGTTGGTTGATGGTCCGGACTGCGTGATCAAAGGTCACGAGTTCGAGCCCCGAAACTGACAACCCTGTAACAAGTACCCGAAGTATGTGTTTGGCAGGCACATACTTCCCTAGAGTTTACAAGAAAAGCTTGGTTCTCCAGGTAATTCAAAAAAAAATTTGGATTTTATTTACTGATTGCTTTACATAAACACACAATCTTATTTGGATTTTATTTATTCATATTGAGGACATAATCCATATCAGTAGTTATATTTTCTAGTTAACACAGATTTCTCATAACAATAACAGACAAATAAGTTGCACATCTATTGTCTCAGGCGTAGAAGTAAAAAATTACTACTGTAACAACTACTGTTCAGAAATTGTAGCAATTTGGACAACTAGTTCGTATGTCATCCAATAATCAATTTATGATGGACTCTTTCAGTGTTGGCGGTACTGTAATACACAAGTCCTGATATAGGCATTAAAGCACTAAACATGCAAATAAGAGAATCATGCAGATTCATTATTTTATTCGTATTATCATATCAACATTAACAACAGTCATTTGTGCAAATTGACTACCTAACATTTTGTTCACATATGGATCACATTAGTTCACGTAGCTAACAAGAACTAAACTAATTGTGACATGTAATTTCGTTTGCTTGATCCCTTGATTGCATGATTTAATATTTGATTACACCAGGCGACTGTTTTCAATATCACAGTCATACATAATATATTTTCTCAAATTGCATTGGATAATACATGTGTTTCAAATACTTTAAAAAAAAGTTTGTCATTTTATAAAGCAAAAAAATCTCCATTTTGAATTCTTGAATCGAATTTGTATGTTATACCACTGTTAATGGTTAATAGGAAAAGAAATAGTCCACATAAATCCACAATGCATGGACGCAGACATCTACTCTAGTTAATAAATAGCATTGGAGGCCCCCTGGCTGTTAGGTCTTAGGTGTTAGCAGTGGCACCATGGCATTTCTGTTTCTTGCAGTTTTACCTATGAATGTGAATATTGATATTTATCAAATAACATCATCATTCCATGGAACTTGAGGAAATTACTAAGGCACAATTTAAATCAAAATCAAACAGAGGTTCATTTCATGGCGATAAGCCATCAATGAAAACCAACATGTTTCTTGAAAATACATTTCTCCTTTTAAGATTTTATAACGTTTCAGCCAAACGTTGAGTATAAGCCTACAATTTATTTTATAACAGGCACTCTCTCAACTCTTCCCACATGAAACACTTTCCAGCACTAAAGTCAATAAACGAAATGTCCACATAATGGTCCCAAAAATTAGGTTTTAACTCTTATCTACTCAAATTAATAGAGTACCCACATGACTTATGTCTTTATATGGACATGCATTCAAAGCTCTTTACTTCCGTTTCTAATATGAACTCCAAAAAGAAACAATTCTTATCCTTTGTTAGTTTAATGAGATTTTGCTGTGTCATTCAAGTGGTAGAATGGTTGTATAATAATAATTAGGTAACGCTATAAAAAGAAGCAGGAGGAAGGAAAAAGGAAAAAAAAGAAAATGGAGGCACCGTCTTATCAAATCATGTCAGATTCATATGGCATTATAAACATACCTCTCTAATGGTACAACATTTAGCCAAAAACCATGAATCTGTCGCTACAAGTTATAGATTTGAATCCACGTTTCAAGGTAAAATTTGTAAATATATCAATGTTATAACTTACTTCTGCGACATGATGTATTATATCATTTAAATCAATATTGTTTGGTAGCGTACTATTCGTAAGATTTAAAGTTCTTCAGACCGAGCAACTTTATGAACATGTGTAGTTGTATCATAGTCTCCACTTTGTTGTTTACTCTCTATTTATGTGCAGTCTTTTTAGTATTTGTGTCATTGTGCTCATTCTGTGCAATTTCTTGTTCAGGTTGATGGGCTTTTGAAGTTGCATTAGAGGACATCAGATCAGGATGAGGACCTTCTATATTTTGAGCATATTGTGTTGAGCTTGTCTCATCCATAATATCAGTTTATAGCAAGTTTCCACAGTGCTAGTGCAACAAACATCCAGCTTCAATATGATAGTTATATGAATCAGTTTTTGAAACATTACTTTTACATGTACTGTCTTTAAATGACAGTTAATTCATTTACATGTATTGAGGTGAAAAATATAATATTTACATGTACTAAGTAGGTTGAATGTATTTTACTGTGCTGATACTAACAATAGAGGTTAAAAATATAATAGTTTTTGCAACATTATTTTTACATGATATTTTTTATATATCGATCCTTTTTAGGTGTGTATTTTGAGTATTATATGATGAATATTGTGTAGTTATACTTGTTTGGATATGATGTTTGTGGTTATTATGTATATTTTTTATGTCTTGATGAAATTAGAATTTTGTATCTGGTTATTTTACAATAAATATAGTATCTGGTTGTCAGATATCGTGGTAAAAATATCTGAAACGGTCTAAACTCGTGCTGAAAAGAGCATGGAAAAAATACCATTAGGATTTTGGAACGGAACGGTTTTGAGCCGTGCTTGACTGTAATTCTGGAACGGTTTCAACCGTCTTTAAATGGTGAATTCGGGCCATATTTTGAAACGGTTTTTGACCGTTCCAAAATTTTTGCCACTCCTGATTTAGGAACGATTTTTGACCGTTCCAAAACCACTTTGGGACGGTCCAAAACTATTCCTAAATGGCATTTCTGGTGTAATGTCGTCGAGCTCTACGATATTGGAGTTGAATGTTTTTCGTAATAACGCTTGGATTGGAAGAAAATCAAGGAAGAAGCTAGCGCATTTCCAGCCATTGAAGAAGAGGGTGGCGGCTAGACCTAGGTTTCTAGGGTTTTGGCAAATAACGTCCTTTTATAGACAATTTAAAAACACTATTCATTGTCAAAATTTTCTGAACTCCAATCGAAGCGCGCCGCCAGGCGTTTATAACATTTTGCCCCTATTCCGAACACAATGAAATATATATCGAGACCCAGTTTCATCGTATTTGAAATATAGGCTTTCGAATCGACTTAGTTTAGTTAAAATTTACTTAAACAAATTTCTACGCATTTCAGCTTCGTACGACCAAAACATAAGTCCGATTGACATAAAATTTGAAATCCTATAATAATTCACTATTAGGATCCAATGAAACTAGTTTTATCGAAATCTAAGATAGTGTGAAAAATCACTATTTTTACACGTTAATTAAATCGATGAATTTCTAATTTTTATAAATTAACTTTTACTTCAGTTTGAAAAGTTTACTGGTTTAATTCAAATTTAAATATAATTTAATTCAACTTTATAATTCATTTTCATTACATATAATTCAAATTCTAATTATTTCCACAATTTCAAATATTGAATTAACAATTTAATTATCCAATTAAATTAGTATATTTGAAATATAAGTTATTTAACTTATAAAATTAACTTATGAATACTTAAAATTAATTAAATATCTGAATTTCGAATGATTAAACTTCTGGGATGTTACATTCTCTCATACTTAAGAGAATTTTGTCCTCGAAATTACTAAGTAAGAAAAAAAACCACAAAGTCCATTAACTTTCCAAAACAATTAGTTAAACTTTTTATAAAAACTTCTCTAAGTTTTCAAATCCATTTATTGTTATCTTTCCAAGACCAACTAATATCGTTAAACTTTTAACTCAAAAACCAAAAATTATAGTTATCATAATTTTTTTCAATTTCCCCAAAAAAATTACAATATCTTAAATTTCCAAAAAAAAAAATTGCCAAGCCTCCTTTTCGCGATTCGATCCGAAAAAATCACAATATATATAATATCACAAATACATCTCATCTTCGAGGATGAGACATCCCGTAGGGAAAAATTATAAAAGTACTACATGTAATCCGAGATATGTACCTCATATATAATTAGCGCATATACGGCTGCGAAAGCGATCTCCAAATGCACAGCATACGCCATCCACACCTACTAAACACTCAACAAACAACGATAAATATGTATATGAAAAGTAATATCAATATACAACGTATACCAATATAACAACTATATATGCCAATATAGCAAATGTAACAAATTCAATCATCGAACTATTATCATCCAGCTAACATCCAACAAACCAATCTCTATTCAATCAATCCATAACTAAATCAATATACATTCATCTCCATTAATATTCATTAAATTGGTTTTCAATTTAATCACATTTGATTCATTAACATTAGATTTTACTAACATTCATTCATTCAAATTCAACTAGTTTACATTTACTAATTTACATTCAAGTTTGTTCACTTCAAAATCAAATTAAATTCAATTCTATTTAGATTCACTTACTATCAATTTGAGTTCAATTATTTTGCTTTCAATTTCATTGTGATAACCTGGATTTCTTGGACAGCCACTAACTTGTAATTAACATGACTAAATTTATTAAAAACACTAATTTATTGGTTGAACAAATTAGCCTGATAAATCTGTTAATAAATATTTATATCTGGATAAATATTTATTTAATAATCTCCTGATATAATTAAAAATATCAGTTTAATGATCTTCTTTTATAATTATTTAATTTGACAAAATTTATATTTTCAAAAACGAATGAATAAGTTTTCTATTATAATACAAATTAATATGAATTTAATTAGCAATAAATCAATGTATGAATAAATGTATAAATACTGGAAATGGTATTGATATAAATATAAAACGTAAACATGTAATTTATATGCGAAACTAAATAACGAATACAATATAAAATTTATATCAAAAACATGTTAAAATTTTAAATACTTGCATATTTACAAATGTAAAGGATTCTAGCATACATTTAAAATATGTGTAATATTATAAAAATAAGATAAATGTAATATAAAATTTTCATTAACACACTTAATATTAATGTATAAATTAAAGGCAAGTAGAAATCATGTAATGTACTTTAACATGTGTTAGTTAATTCTATCATAAAACTTAACATTTGTGAATATTTGTAAATAAGTTTAAACACCTAAAACTTAAGAGATATTTAAAATAAGTTTTAATATTTGTAAATATATAAATCATGTAAAATACAAGTGGAAGCTAAGGCAACATATATTGACATTTGTTAGCCTAGTATTAGCATAATGAATACAAGTGTAAACAACTTACAAGAATTCTAACTACAAGTGTCTTCCTTTTTCTTTTATTAAAAAAAAGTAAAAAAATAAATAAATAAAAGTTGTATAAACATATCTCTATTTCACTCCTTCATCTTTTCTCATATATTACAATTTCAAAAGGGAATTAAATCTGAGATAGTTAACCAAAGAGAATTCATTAACAACAATCAATTTTCTCTGAAAACAAATTGAAGCTAATCTTTTCAATCCTTAACCTGGAAGCTCAAGGCAAGGCCAGATTTTGACTCTGCAACAAAACAGCTAAATTCTGATAAATTTAAACAAATTTTGCATTACAAACTGAATCAAGCAGAGATCAGCTCGATAATCTTCAATTAGGCTTCAGCTTCAAGTTGTAATGCAAATCAAAGGCTTATGTTCTTAACCATCAGTCCAGTTACAGATCACAGCAAAGATCAAGTGCAGATCATCAAACTGTGTCTCCGTTCTAGGTGAGTAAATTTTTCCTCTTAAATAGTTTAAAATTCATAGTGGTTTCATATCTAAAAGCCTACCTCTGTTTGAAACTAAACCATTATCTGGAATGCTTTGATTAAGATGAATGCATATAGTTGTAATTTGTATTGAATGGCTGTGACAATGTAAATACACGCATTGTTGACATAACAGAATTTGATTTCCTTCAAAATAAATAAATAGAAAAGATCCAATATTTCATCTCTGAATCGTAGTAGCTTATGATTTGTAAATAAAAAGTGTTTGAAAACATACAATAACACTATAAAAATTATTTTCAGAAATTCATCTTGAGTAATTGACTGAAAATTTAGACAAGTACAGTGAAATTTTAATTTGGGTCAAAATTTCATCTATGTAAATTTTAAGTTGGATTGCATGTTTGAATTCGTGATGGAAAATTATAAATTTTAGTGGGTATATCTCGATTTTTAGATTGAAAATCAGTGATCTACCTCGAGTTGAACGTTTAGGAGATTTTGAGCAATTTTCATCGATCAACGACGAACTAGTTTACGTGAGCGGGCTGGAAGGTCGAGGGGAAGTCAAAGATCATCGGAAAAATATTGTGATGATTTATCGTTGGTCGCGATGGTCAGTAATCAATGATGTAGGGTTTTATTCCCTGGGTTAGACACGAGTGTTCAATCAGTTTTCGAGGCGCCGAGAAATGATCGATGGTGATCATAAGACCTGCGATGGATGCTGGGAGACATGACGAATTTATGGTGGAGGTGGCGGAGCTTCTCGAGTCAGGGGTCGTCAGTGGCAGTCGAATCCTGATGATGGGTTGGGTTTACATTCAATCTGGTATGCTCGAATTTGAATCGAGATTGGGAATGTTGTTTGGGTGATCGTTGTTGCTCACAGGGAGGTTGGGTGACTTGCCGCTGTTGTCGTCGATGGTCGGAGGGGTCTTAGGGGATGGTGCATGTGCACGTATGGTGGTGCGTGTCAGGGAATTGTGACTGTGGTGATTCGAAGTCAACTCCGAGTAATAGATCGGGTAGCTCGAGTTCATTCTCGGGATAAATTGGGTTTGTTTTGATACAGGAACAGGTAGCTTGTATGAGTTAGTATTGTGTAACTGTTTTTATTGTAACAACGGAAGGAAGTAAGGTTGATGACGCGGGTTTGGGTGAGTTTTTCCCAGGCTTGACTCGGGTTAAAGGGAAGAATATCTTCCAGTTTGAAGTTTAGCCTAAAATCAAGATTGCAACTAATTTTCTTAAAAAGCTATTTAACTTAAGTAATTTAAGGATTAAGTTAGTAGGTTAATGATGTTTTAAATTCTGAAATTTATTAAAGGAAGATTTGAATAGAAATTTGTGTTAATGGATTATTTTAGAAATTATTAGGTTTTGGGTGATTTAAAAATTGATTAATTGATTAAAGTAATTAAAGGGTAATTGATTAATTGATTGATTTATTATAAAAGTTAATTAAAGGAATTAATTACTCTATGAAATTATTTAATATGGTTAGTTTAAGTTAAATAATTGGGATTTGAAGGTATTTTTGGATTAATCAACTGGTGTAATTAATATGAAAATAAATACCTAGTAGAAGCAATTAATAATTAATCACTTAGTATAATTAATTTAAGTATCGACAAATAAGTCATGGGAAGTTCATTAAGTGATGTAATTAATTTAAGGTAATTAATTACAGAATGAGACTAACCAAGGGTGATTAATAAAAAAATAAAAAAAATAAAAAAATTAAATTAATTAATTAATTGAAGATTAAGTATAATTACTAAGGTAACTAATAAGGTGGAATTAC
Organism: Allium cepa; assembly: GCA_030765085.1. Lineage (NCBI taxonomy): Eukaryota > Viridiplantae > Streptophyta > Magnoliopsida > Asparagales > Amaryllidaceae > Allium > Allium cepa. Next base: position 1,054,851,081 of record CM060941.1, read on the forward strand.
TTAGTGATGTAATGGGTGGATAATTACTAGATGTAATTATTTGAAGAAATTTGCTTGATGGGAAGTAATTAACGGACAATTACTTGGTAGAGGGAATCAAGTTATAATTACTCAGTGTAATTAAGAGATCAATTAATATAATTAATCTAGGAGTGGATTTAAATTGATGGAATAATCGCTGATTGTGATTAATCAAGACTAATTAATGACTTTAATTAAGTTAAAGGTTAATTATTATTTGAGATTTATGAATAATTAACTAATGAGGGTAATTAGGGGATCATTAATTAGTTTAATTGATTAGAGTAACCAATCTTGCTTATTAATGATTGAATGATAACGGGTGTCTTGAATTGGGAGATATCTCTGATATGAATTGTTTTGTGATTTAATATATTGAATGGACGACGATAGTGTGATTATCAACCTATTATAAATTTCTGTGTAAAGGAGATTATCCGACAATTGAAGTTAAATTTTATTTAATTAGATAACTTGGGTTTGAATGACATTGGATTCGAAGAGACTGGAGTCGAGTATTAGTTAATACCCGAAGCCACTTCGATTCTTTATAAAATTGATATGTGGAAATCAATGTGATGGTTTGGAATGATTTAGGTGAATTAGTCCATTTAATCTAAGTTGAGTACTTAGAAATTGGTAAGTGGAAAAAAAAATGTCGATATAAATTTGTGAAGTGGTAATTGATACAAGTTACCCGGGTTATATGTATATAAGTTGTATGCCTTTGAAATTTTTGTTAGATGGGTTTACTCACGCTGGTTTCCAGCCTGACCCGGGTGTTACTTTGACGTAATGCTCGGGTCAGACCGAGTATTACAGATTTTCAGGTAAGGACGCTCTGGAGCTCAGGAGGCGAGCTGGAGAGCAGGAACGTATGGAGAGCTTCTGATGTTAATATATTATAGTATCTGAATCAGATAGATTTATCTGTTCTGTGATTGTAAATTCTGTTGTAACTCTGATATAATAAAGTGTAATTTGACATATACAGTTTCTTTGGTATAACTATTATTTATGTGATATTATATTTTATCCGCTGCGTATGTGAGATTTTGGGTTTGGTTTTCTATTTTTCTTCTTCTATCTCTTTTCTTTTCACTAACTATCTAGAATTTTCGGGATCGGAAATTTCGGGTCGTTACATTTGGTATCAGAGCTGAAGGTTAAGCGAGAACCTTGCCTCTGGTGGGATTACATAAGAATAGGGTAAGTGGTACCCTAGGATGAGTTGAGTGTGTGTATATATATATATATGAGAGAGCGTACTTGTTATTTTCTTATATAAAGGATTTTAAATGATTTCAAAAGTAAATGAATCTTATATAAGAAATAGATTATCTATTATATTAAGGAAATTGGTTGTGATATTAATTAAATTAAAAGTAAAAGTAAGAATTAAGTGGTAATAGAATTACAACCAAACCGAAATTAAATAAAGATAAGATTGAAATGGATGGTTTTAGATATGATAATCTTGGTTATGATCATACGTGATTGTTGTGTGTTTAATAATAAGATGTGTATAAATGGTAAGTAAAATGGAATATTCTAAAGAAGAAAACATTTAAGTAAAGTGTGACTTATAAATTTGAAAATACCTAAATTGTGGAATTTTAAATCTAGGTCCATAAATTTGAAAAATTTGTTTCAAAGTGCTAAAAGAATAAATAAGTATTATAAAAAAAAACTTATTGCAAACAATGGGTTGTTTGAAGATTGGACTTGAATTTAAAACCAAAGGTGGTTTAAACTTAAGGTATATCTAGGTAAGAAAATTAATATATAAAATTTTAATTTTTCTAATTAAGTCTAATTTATAGGTTAGGAAGTCCCTCTAGGATTCAGTCTTTGAGAGAAATGGCTAAGAGTGAAGAATGGAAGGCAAGGCGCAGAGAACGAAGAGCAACTGCACGTAAGGAGCGGGAAATAGCAATTCAGGGGTATGAAAATCGGATTAAGGAAAGAAATGGACCAGGACCTTATGATAATGTAACTTGCTATAGATGTTACAATAAGGGTCATTACGCGGCTAAGTGTGGTAAAACAAGGAAGGAATTAAAGGGTATATTCCAACGTTTCCGCTCCGAGATATTATGCTTTAAGTGCCATAAGAGGGGACATTTCCTTAACCATTGTCCTGAAGTGAGGAAGGTGAAGCGTAAACCAATGGAACCGGTCAACGAGTCAACCATTCGCTATCATTGTAAAGGGCTGGGACATATCGCGAGAATTTGTCCCAAGAGACAGAAGAAGAAGATTAAGATTGTGGAACATCCAGTAGGAAGCATGGAGGTCATCCAGATTGATGAAAGAGTAGAAACTTTTTGTGGGAAATGCTATAAGTGGGGACATCCTGTTGAAAAGTGCATGTTTGGGCTTTGCCCATTGGAAGGAAGTCCATAAGAAGGATTCTGATGGAAAATGCTAGGACTCTAAAACCTAGGTGATGGTGTAAACATCTTAATTGTGACTTTGTAAGGCTTTTATTATGATGAATGGATGTAATGTTGAACTGCTAGTGTGCGGTCTATCCATATATGAAATATTTTGTGGCGGTATGATCTAATAAATTCAAACTGAAATTTCGAAGGTTTGGTTTCAAAATTGAATTGATTTGAATTAATTGGAATTATGATTGAAGATGTATGAGTATAAGATTCAAATGGCAAATTTGAATTGGATTAATTTGTAACGATTTGAAATTGAAGTGGATTCAATTTGAAATATGTCCAAATTTATTGGAATAATTTGGAATTATAATTAAAGTTGAATAATTTTAAATTCAAATGGAATTTGAATTGAATTTGGGAAGAAATCAAGAATAATTCAACTTGATTTGGAAATGGAATTTGAAATTGGGATTAATTCAAACTGGAGTTGAAATGGATTGGAATTGAAGTGGGTTCAATTAAATGGATATTAATCCAAGGTGATTGGAATAACTTGGGATTGTAATTAAAATTGAATATGTTTAAAATCAAATGGAATTTGATTTAAATTTGAAAGGGATAGAGAATTAATTCAACTTGAATTGGGAATAAATCAAGCCCAATGGAAATTGGAGTTATTTAAAATTGGAATTGGGTCAATTTAAATGATAGAGGAAATTTAAATTGAACTGATGAGAATAGAGATTGGAAAGTGAACAGTTTTGACTCTGGACTATTTTTGATATAAATTGTTTTAATATAAACCTATTTTCAAAGCTATTTATTATGTATACAACTTTTCTTTTAAAAACCAAACTATCATATATTTGTTTACAATTATTTTTGAAACTAATTAACAATTTTCCAACTGTTTTATAAGCTAATTACTATATTTCAACTGTTTTACAAAACTAATTACTATCATAATATTATTTTGCAATTATCTAAAATTTATGTAATTATTTTAATTATTTTCTAACTATTTTACACCTATTTTACAAACTAGTAATTATTTTCCAACTACTTATTTATTTTAAACTTTTCAAGTTATTTTCTAAATTTATACTAGACAGAGTTTAAACTGTTATTGGTTAAATACCCAATCGAGATAAGAATAGAGGTGATAATCCAAATGGATTGAACCAATTGTGAGTAAGTGAATGAAAATCAAAGTAAATGTGAATAGAAAGAGAATAATTTGGTTAATAACCAATAAAGATAAATACGTAGGGTGTACGTATGTTATTCTATTCGCATAGTGATTTGATCCAGATTCGAGCACAGAATTTCGAGATAGTTATTTCGATCCGAGTTGGAATTTTCCACTCGATTTTTGAAGGCGAACCTAGATATGGGTTGTTGATTGGTTCTGGATGTTCTCTATCATAGTTATGACTATGCAAGGAGAATGACGGTTTCTGATCAAGAAACCACATCTGTGTCCGCACTAGGAAGTTTGGTGGACGATGCTAGTTCGGAAGTGAAATTGTGTGATCAAGTGAGCGATCGGATTGATATAGCGTACGAATGATATGTGTACATCATACGGATTTGAATGAAAATGATATAGAAAGGAGTAATCAAATTGAATATTTGATTTTGAGTAAACAAAGTTAGATATCTTTGTTTTATAGAATGAAACTCCCCTTGTTGAATCTTTTGCCCAAAGGAAAGGATTTTGAAAGTGTTAGAAGTATAAAAGGATTTTATACAAGTTTATAATGATCCAAAGATTTTTATCAAGGATTTTATATATATCTCTATATATAAAGGATCATATGAGGATTTTGGAAACCTATGGATTTGGAAAGGCTTTTGATTTTTGGGTAAAATCAATATTGAATTTGAAAAGCCTAGTTTGAGAATTATCGATTTTGGAATAATTGATTTTGAGTAAAGGAGCTTTGTATGAGATCATACTAGGTGTATGATTTAAAGATACTATATATGTATAGTATAAAATGTTTTGATGATGCTCTGGGGAAAAAGGCGCTCCCTTGGAATGGACTTCTTAGGAGTACCACCGGGTGGTGCTGCCTTGAGCCCCCGGGGGGGGGGGGGGGGTTCTAAAGTTGATCCTGTAAGGAGTCCGGACAAAACTAGTTCCTGAGGATTATTGGGTAGCGAAAGTCGATGGCGCTGATGCCTACAGGGGCATTTGGGTTATGCTGTGATGACAGTGTAACTCGATGTCGCTGCGATCTACTGTGGGGACCATAGCGAAAATCGTGTGGAGGATGAGTGTCAAGGTCTACACTTGATTTTGCCGGGAAGGCAACACAACATCGGTAGACTGCGATCTATGGTCAAGTTGAGTGGAGAAGTTTCATTCTTTTGGCAGCAAAATTCGAGGGCGCTGATGCCTACAGTTATATGGGTTTTTGCTGTGATAGCTACGTAACCCCAGTTGTAACTACGATCTGTAGCGGGTTCCATGGTGTAATCGAGGGCCGCGGAGGCCTACAGTTATCCGTGGATTTTGTTGGGATGGTAACGTAACCATCGAGTTAACTGCGACCATGGATGGAGGCGATGATTTCCAGAGTATTTTTACCAAAGATATATTCTCTATTTTCAAAAACTGTTTTCTGAATTTTTAATAATATTATTTTCAAAGTATTTTCACTGGATGTTGAAAACAGGTCTGCCAAGCACTTGTAGATTTTCAGTCCTACGCTTGATCAACATATGACCGAATTTCTATGAGAACGAGGACAGACTTATTGAAACATCGAGTTATAAAAAAAGTATTTTTATAAAACTATTTTGGCAGTATTACAAATTTTAAAAGTGTTTTAAAATGTATCAAATAATATTTTAGCCGGTTTAAAATATTAAATAAATTCTGGTTTCGTTTCTTTTCGAGGACGAAAAGATTCAAAGGGGGAAGGAATATGATAACCTGGATTTCTTGGACAGCTATTAACTTGTAATTAACATGACTAAATTTATTAAAAACACTAATTTATTGGTTGAACAAATTAGCCTGATAAATCTGTTAATAAATATTTATATCTGGATAAATATTTATTTAATAACTCCTGATATAATTAAAAATATCAGTTTAATGATCTTCTTTTATAATTATTTAATTTGACAAAATTTATATTTTCAAAAACGAATGAATATGCTTTCTATTATAATAAAAATTAATATGAATTTAATTAGCAATAAATCAATGTATGAATAAATGTATAAATACTGGAAATGGTATTGATATAAATATAAAACGTAAACATGTAATTTATATGCAAAACTAAATAATGAATACAATATAAAATTTATATCAAAAACATGTTAAAATTTTAAATACTAGCATATTTACAAATGTAAAGGATTCTAGCATACATTTAAAATATGTGTAATATTATAAAAATAAGGTAAATGTAATATAAAATTTTCATTAACACACTTAATATTAATGTATAAATTAAAGGCAAGTAGAAATCATGTAATGTACTTTAACATGTGTTAGTTAATTCTATCATAAAACTTACCATTTGTGAATATTTGTAAATAAGTTTAAACACCTAAAACTTAAGAGATATTTAAAATAAGTTTTAATATTTGTAAATATATAAATCATGTAAAATACAAGTGGAAGCTAAGGTAACATATATTGACATTTGTTAGCCTAGTATTAGCATAATGAATACAAGTGTAAACAACTTACAAGAATTCTAACTACAAGTGTCTTCCTTTTTCTTTTATTAAAAAAAAAGTAAAAAAATAAATAAATAAAGTTGTATAAACATATCTCTATTTCACTCCTTCATCTTCTCATATATTACAATTTCAAAAGGGAATTAAATCTGAGATAGTTAACCAAAGAGAATTCATTAACAACAATCAATTTTCTCTGAAAACAAATTGAAGCTAATCTTTTCAATCCTTAACCTGGAAGCTCAAGGCAAGGCCAGATTTTGACTCTGCAACAAAACAGCTAAATTCTGATAAATTTAAACAAATTTTGCATTATAAACTGAATCAAGCAGAGATCGGCTCGATAATCTTCAATTAGGCTTCAGCTTCAAGTTGTAATGCAAATCAAAGGCTTATGTTCTTAACCATCAGTCCAGTTACAGATCACAGCAAAGATCAAGTGCAGATCATCAAACTGTGTCTCCGTTCTAGGTGAGTAAATCTTTCCTCTTAAATAGTTTAAAATTCATAGTGGTTTCATATCTAAAAGCCTACCTCTGTTTGAAACTAAACCATTATCTGGAATGCTTTGATTAAGATGAATGCATGCAGTTGTAATTTGTATTGAATGGCTGTGACAATGTAAACACAGGCATTGTTGACATAACAAAATTTGATTTCCTTCAAAATAAATAAATAGAAAAGATCCAATATTTCATCTCTGAATCGTAGTAGCTTATGATTTGTAAATAAAAAGTGTTTGAAAACATACAATAACACTACAAAAATTATTTTCAGAAATTCATCTTGAGTAATTGACTGAAAATTTAGACAAGTACAGTGAAATTTTAATTTGGGTCAAAATTTCATCTATGTAAATTTTAAGTTGGATTGCATGTTTGAATTCGTGATGGAAAATTATAAATTTTAGTGGGTATATCTCAATTTTTAGATTGAAAATCAGTGAGCTACCTCGAGTTGAACGTTTAGGAGATTTTGAGCAATTTTCGTCGATCAACGACGAACTAGTTTACGTGAGCGGGCTGGAAGGTCGAGGGGAAGTCAAAGATCATCAGAAAAATATTGTGATGATTTATCGTTGGTCGCGATGGTCAGTAATCAACGATGTAGGGTTTTATTCCCTGAGTTAGACACGAGTGTTCAATCAGTTTTCGAGGCGCCGAGAAATGATCGATGGTGATCATAAGACCTGCGATGGATGCTGGGAGACATGACGAATTTATGGTGAAGGTGGCGGAGCTTCTCGAGTCAGGGGTCGTCAGTGGCGGTCGAATCCTGATGATGGGTTGGGTTTACATTCAATCTGGTATGCTCGAATTTGAATCGAGATTGGGAATGTTGTTTGGGTGATCGTTGTTGCTCACAGGGAGGTTGGGTGACTTGCCACTGTTGTCGTCGATGGTCGGAGGGGTCTTAGGGGATGGTGCATGTGCACGTATGGTGGTGCGTGTCAGGGAATTGTGACTGTGGTGATTCGAAGTCAACTCCGAGTAATAGATCGGGTAGCTCGAGTTCATTCTCGGAATAAATTGGGTTTGTTTTGATACAGGAACAGGTAGCTTGTATGAGTTAGTATTGTGTAACTGTTTTTATTGTAACAACGAAAGGAAGTAAGGTTGATGACGCGGGTTTGGGTGAGTTTTTCCCAGGCTTGACTCGGGTTAAAGGGAAGAATATCTTCCAGTTTGAAGTTTAGCCTAAAATCAAGATTGCAACTAATTTTCTTAAAAAGCTATTTAACTTAAGTAATTTAAGGATTAAGTTAGTAGGTTAATGATGTTTTAAATTCTGAAATTTATTAAGGAAGATTCGAATAGAAATTTGTGTTAATGGATTATTTTAGAAATTATTAGGTTTTGGGTGATTTAAAAATTGATTAATTGATTAAAGTAATTAAAGGGTAATTGATTAATTGATTGATTTATTATAAAAGTTAATTAAAGGAATTAATTACTCTATGAAATTATTTAATATGGTTAGTTTAAGTTAAATAATTGGGATTTGAAGGTATTTTTGGATTAATCACCTGGTGTAATTAATATGAAAATAAATACCTAGTAGAAGCAATTAATAATTAATCACTTAGTATAATTAATTTAAGTATCGACAAATAAGTCATGGGAAGTTCATTAAGTGATGTAATTAATTTAAGGTAATTAATTACAGAATAAGACTAACCAAGGGTGATTAATAAAAAAATAAATAAATTAATTAATTAAATTAATTAATTGAAGATTAAGTATAATTACTAAGGTAACTAATAAGGTGGAATTACTTAGTGATTTAATGGGTGGATAATTACTGGATGTAATTATTTGAAGAAATTTGCTTGATGGGAAGTAATTAACGGACAATTACTTGGTAGAGGGAATTAAGTTATAATTACTCAGTGTAATTAAGAGATCAACTAATATAATTAATCTAGGAGTGGATTTAAATTGATGGAATAATCGCTGATTGTGATTAATCAAGACTAATTAACGACTTTAATTAAGTTAAAGGTTAATTATTATTTGAGATTTATGAATAATTAACTAATGAGGGTAATTAGGGGATCATTAATTAGTTTAATTGATTAGAGTAACCAATCTTGCTTATTAATGATTGAATGATAATGTGTGTCTTGAATTGGGAGATATCTCTGATATGAATTGTTTTGTGATTTAATATATTGAATGGACGATGATAGTGTGATTATCAACCTATTATAAATTTCTGTGTAAAGGAGATTATCCGACAATTAAAGTTAAATTTTATTTAATTATATAACTTGAGTTTGAATGACATTGGATTCGAAGAGACTGGAGTCGAGTATTAGTTAATACCCGAAGCCACTTCGATTCTTTATAAAATTGATATGTGGAAATCAATGTGATGGTTTGGAATGATTTAGGTGAATTAGTCCATTTAATCTAAGTTGAGTACTTAGAAATTGGTAAGTAGAAAAAAAAATGTCGATATAAATTTGTGAAGTGGTAATTGATACAAGTTACCCGGGTTATATGTATATAAGTTGCATGCCTTTGAAATTTTTGTTAGATGGGTTTACTCACGCTGATTTCCAGCTTGACCCGGGTGTTACTTTGATGTAATGCTCGGGTCAGACCGAGTATTACAGATTTTCAGGTAAGGACGCTCTGGAGCTCAGGAGGCGAGCGGGAGAGCAGGAACGTATGGAGAGCTTCTGATGTTAATATTATAGTATCTGAATCAGATAAATTTATCTGTTCTGTGATTGTAAATTCTGTTGTAACTCTGATATAATAAAGTGTAATTTGACATATACAGTTTCCTTGGTATAACTATTATTTATGTGATATTATATTTTATCCGCTGCGTATGTGAGATTTTGGGTTTGGTTTTCTATTTTTCTTCTTCTATCTCTTTTCTTTTCACTAACTATCTGGAATTTTCGGGATCGAAAATTTCGGATCGTTACATTCATTAACATTTGATGAATTTCTATACAATCAACTAACATCCATCTAACAACCAATGCATATTCAACATAACCAAATTAATTTACTTTACAATCAAACATTTGTATTTACTTCATTTACCTTCAATTTGGTTTAACACTTTTCATTTCAATTGGTTGATATCTATCTGACTTTCATTCAACTATTTAATTCCTAACTTCATTAACTTTTAATGAATCAACACTTACATCCATTAATTTCATATCAATTCATTTACGTTCAATGGATTTATCATTAATCCATATTTTATTCACTAATTCACTTTTATAATTAAAGTTGAATTTCATTATACAACTCAAGTTCATATTCAATTAATTTCTTCATTTTGATATCAAATTAAACTTTATTCAACATCACTTAAGTTATGTTTCATTTCATTCTCACTTGCATTCACTTTCACTGCACAACTTAAGTCACTTCTAATTTAATTCAAATCCTATTTTAATTAACTCATTTCATTATCTCATTTCTTAAGTCATTTTATTTAACTTTTACTTAATTCAAATTTATTATCACTTATTCAAATTCAGATTTTGCTCTGCTTAACAAAATTGTTTAAACATTTTAATATTTAGTTTTACTTGCATTTTCTCATTTTATGAGTTATACAACTTATTTATTATTTATAATTCCATGGTCATTTACTAAGTTTTACTTCCATTTACATTTTATATAATCACTTTACCACTTAAGTTTATTTTCCATTTCAATAACTTATCTAATCTAGTTTAAATCCAATCCATTAACTTATTTAACTCTACTAAAATTAAATTTTTATTTCATACTATAAGTCCAAAACTCATTTTACCTATATTTATCAATTTCAACTAGATTTTAAATTCAAATTAATTTATCACAACAAAACTTCAATTTTCAATTTACTAATGGCAGCAAATCAATCACACAGAAACCTTAAAATGATGCCGATGATGCTGTAGTCATCGCCCTTATTATTTTCCAGCAACGGTAGTGAATTCAGTGCTTTATATTCTTTTAAAAATCCATTTTTATATTTATAAATTCTTTTACTTGTATAATTTCACTATTTCACTTCCCTTATATAAGATTCATTCCAAATTTATTTATCTTATTTAGATTTATAATAGTATAATCATTTTAAATTTTGAAAACAATTGTCAAAATCAATGGGATTCAAATTCTCAAATTCCTAGTTTAAATTCATTTTTATTTACAGCTCATATTTATAAATATACTCATTTAGTGTCATTTCTTATATATAAGATTATTTCACAGTTGTAAATCATATTAATTATAATTCTATACTTTATAATTCATTTTCTTATATAATTTATTCTTTTACAATTTTTTATTTTATTAAAATTATTCACACAGCTTTTATTAACTTATATATATTTACATTTCCAAACAACCAAATAGTCAATTTATATATACTATAATAATTTCTGAATAATTACTCCTTTATATATAAAATGTAATCAAGGTAAATTATTTCATTTACCCAATTTAAAAACAATGTTATGTCGACTTGCCCCGTTTAAGTGTTTAGAAATTCATATCGATAACATGGCGTCCCACATACTGACCAGAATTCATAAACAGCTCAATGGATAAGTAAACACAATATAAAATATTTTTACAATCACTAACAAACACATGCTCATATATAATACACTCAAACTCAATCTAGGGTGCTACTAACCCTATCTATACTGAGTACACATCAAAGCATAGGAATATGCTAAATCTAAGCTCTTATACCACGTGTGATGATATAGGCTTTGAAACCATTGACAATGGATAAACTCCACCGTAGCTCACATGGGTATCTCATGCTTTGCTTTTACGGTTGGCCTCTCCATTGTAAGCCAAACTGGCAAACCAACCCATCGATACTTGATCTCAGGGACTTGTAGGAGTAAGAGTCATTCATTCACTACCTAACAAGAAGCGAGAACCCCTATCATATACGCGCATCACTAAGAAAAACTGATCACAATCTCTTCGCACTAACAACGCAAAAGCGTTTCTCAACCTCACATAGAGACTAAGTCTCGTAGACTTACCACGTCTCCAACTTCAACTTACCATCCTTCAACCAAGAAGGAAGCTCGATAGATTGGAGTAATCACACCGCACTACACGAATTCACATTCTCAACACAAACGATAATCAAGCCTACATGGATGGTTACGTACTAAGTGTATGACTAAATAGTCCCAACATCAAGTCGAGGAACTAAAATGGCTAAATTTATAAATTTAGAAGTAAAGCTGTCACTAGGATGATTTATTAAATCATTTAATTAAATCACTTTTCCAAATTTAATACTTTAAATTATCTTTAAAATGATACAATTCCATAACCATTTCAACATTTCACTATTCGGAAAACATTTCCAAATACTTATTTTAATAATAAGTAATTTACAATTTACTTTAATTTCAAACTGTTCAAACTCCATTTTAATATATCACTTTCCAAAACATTCATTTAATTAAGGGATTATTCAGTATCCAAAATCATGAATATAATTCATTTACGAAATTCATTACTTCTACACATTTATTAAAGGATTATCCACTGTCCAAAATCGTGAATATAATTCCTTTAATAAACTTCCATATTTAACTTATCAAATTAAATTGATTTCGGAATTATAAAACAATGTTTTTAAATTTCATATATACGTTATAAACTTCCACATACAAAATTCCTTTATTAACCAATTCCTTTTATCTCTCAAAATCCAATTATAAGTTAATTTAATTATAAATCTCTTTATTTACAAATTCATTCTTTTTATAACTTCGTAAATTTGTAAATCATCTTATTATAACACTTATAAAACTCGTTTATAATTCCATCACTTTTATTTATAAAATATCAATTTTATAAATCTTATACGTAAACCATTCATGATAAATCCAAAATTCTCAATTTTAACTTATTTTACAAAGTAGTTATCTCCATATTTCAAAAATCACATTTTGATTCCATTTAAATAAACTTATTCTTTTAATAATTTACAACTCATTACTAAAACTTATATAACTTCAGAAATCATAATTAAGTACATTTCCCAAAAATCATGATTACGTATATTTCACAAAAATGGTAATTTTTATAACATAAAAATTATAACTTTTTATTTATTTAAAAATAAATTCATTTCCTTGACAATTCAAAAGAATTAATAAAACATATATTTTCAAAATCACTTTGAAATCATCACTTTAATATTTTTAAAATTCCAAAAATATGGCTTAATGCTACAACATCACTAAATAAGGTGATTCATATCAACCACAACATCCGAACATCATAAATCACAGGATAACGGCATATATAACAATATTTGTAACTGAAATCAACATTGGTTAAGAATCCAGTTTGATCCCTCCAACCTGTCACCTGCAACAAATATACATATGAAAATATATGTACAATCTCCGCTTCGAGGTAGACGCGCGTACAAAAGGTCATCCGTTCATACACGGATACATATAGGGTCTCATCTGCTCCAATAGGAAGGAATATATCCAAACCAATCGATATATATATATATATATATATATATATCGTATATCACCCAAACAAGTATCAATCAACACAAAATAAATTTATTCTCATTTATATAAAAATACAAGCGAGTTAGAAGGAGTGAGTTGTACTCACTTTGATTCCACTAGCCGTTGTAGTGTTTTATTCCGAATAAAATTAAACAGGCATTTAATTTTATCCAAAATTTCACTAGCTCCAAATTTATCCAAACAAGCTCTAACATGTAATACTCGTCAATACGAACCCAATGCAACTTGTTTCATCGAATTTCGATCTCATATGTAAAAGATATGATTTTTATAAGATCACACGAATTTATATACAAATAAATTTCTTTCTTGTTTTTATATTATCAAGCCATCCTAGCTGTTGATTTCAAACCCCAAGTTCTAGGCCGCATCTTCCATCTTCTTTCCAACGTTCAAACTTCACGTCAACGAACCCATACTTCGCCGCTATAGCTTGATCGCCACCCCCTCCTTCACCGTGAACACCATCGAACACCGCCGTTCAGAGCGCCTACGCATGATGCACCACCGCCAAGAGCCTCGTGAAGCCCGCCTCCTTATCATCTCGAAAATCGTGCCCGAACGTGATACCTTTGAACTGAAATTGCCGCCACATCGTTGCTTGATAATCCATCATCACCGTTGGATTTATAGCTCTTGTCGAGCTCTACGATATTGCAGTTGAATGTTTTTCGTAATAGGCATGGATTGGAAAAAATCGAGGAACAAACTAGCATATTTCTAGCCAATGAAGAAGAGGGTGGCGGCTAGACCTAGATTTCTAGGGTTTTGGCAAATGATGTCCTTATAGACAATTTCAAAACACTATTCATCGTCCAAATTTTCCAAACTCCAATCAAAACGTGCCGTCAGGCGTTTACAATGTTTTATCCTTATTCCGAACACAATGGAATATATATCGGGAGCCAATTCCATCGTATTTGGAAGATAGGTTTTCGAATCGACTTATTTTAATTTGAATTTACTTAAACAAATTTCTACGCTTTTTAGCTTCGCACGACCAAACCCTAAGTCCGATTGACACAAAATTTGAAATCCTACAATAATTCACTATTACGGATCCAATGAAACTGGATTTGTCGAAATCCAAGACAGTGTGAAAATGGCTATTTTTACACATTAATTAAATCGATAAATTTCTAATTTTTATAAATTAACCTTTAATTCATATTTGAAAAGTTTACTAATTTAATTATAATTTAAATAGAATTTAGTTCAACTTTATAATTCATTTTCATTTACATGTAGTTCAAATTCCAATTATTTCCATAATTTCAAATATTAAATTAATTTAATTATCCAATTAAATTATTATATTTGAAATATAAGTTATTCAACTTATAAAATTAACTTATAAATACTTAAAATCAATTAAATATTCGAATTTCGAATGACTGAAATTCTAGCTCGTCACAACATTTGTTTCTTCACTCGCTAACGATCACCGAACCCTTGCTTTCCACCTTTGCATTTTTTTAATGTGGTTTCCTTCTCCTGAAATTGACGATTCATGTTACCGAACCTCTTCATCTTGTAATTCGCTCTCGCTAAAGCCTTAATTTGAAAAAAGAAAATGTTTGGAAGAAAGTGAAAGAAAAAATGCAATCATTTAATGGTTAATCACTACTTTATGAAGAAAAATGAGGTTATTTTAATTTTTTTATTTGTTATTACTTATATGGAATTTTCCAACAATTTCATTAAATGATTTTGAAAGCAACTTTTTGGTCGAAGATGCCGTAATTGATGATATTGTTATTGACCATTTTGATGTAAATATACTCAAAATTGATAAGTTGTTACATCTTTCATTTTTCCTTACAATAGTTTGACATTAGCAAAATAAATGATTGGTAGGAGATGGATGTTGACAGCACGATACAAGTTGAAAATACAATGAAAATTGTTGATGGTATAATGGTCGAGGATCGATTCTTCAAGATGATGAATCAATTTTTTTTTAAAGTGTTGGACTTGACGTACCAAATCACTTTGCAACAGATGAAGTAAGTTTTTTTGAAAATTTAATTTTTGTTTATAAAAATATTAATTGTAGTGATTTTTATATGATCCTTTTGTCATTGTAATTTTTGATTTTTGATTCTCGGACGGTCTTAATTCATTGGTGCAAATTACAAGCAAAAAAATCGAACAACATCGTAATAATAGTCAGATTATATAAATGGCTTTGAGGAAAAAATATAGACTGCTTTTGGGTTGTCAGAGTGGTAGGCATATCGAAGTCACCATTCTAAAAATGAAGAGAAAGGAAAAATTATAAAGCGTCTCTAGATAGTGCTTCTAGAAAGTGTAGTTGTCCCTTTTTTGATCAAGGGTGTGTGTAGGGGAAGATAGATGGATGGTTAATATGACGAATGTCACACGAACGGAAGCTTCCACATACATTAGTGCGACATATGTATGTTGCAAAATTATTAGATGAGGGAAAAAAGGAGATATGGGGTTTACGAGTGCGCAACCAGGGGAGGTATTTACTACTATTAAAAACATTTCTTGAAAATACTTCAACATTGAAGACAAATTATAATGCAAAATAAAAGATGCAACTTTCGGCAATGGAATGTAGATCTACGATGCAACAAACGATGAAACTTTTAGTAGAAAACATTATGTCTTTATCCATAGAGCCACCGGAGAAGCGATCATTTTATATATTTAATGTGGTCTCATCTGGAATCTATAAGTTTATGTAAATGTCTGTCATTCTTTTATTAATTGATTACACTTATAATACAAACCATCATAATACGCCTTTATTAGAAATGGTTGGAATGACTGTATGGCCTAAACATCTAGTATTACTCATGCTTTTTAGCACATAAAATGGAAGGAAATTATGAATAGGTACTTTTGAAGCTTAAACACTTTATATGCCCAAAAAACTACTTGAAGTGATAACTATTGATATATAATAAGCTTTGACCAAGAGAGTGGCATATGGAAAATAATGTTATAACAAATTGCAAACTAAAGTTTAGACAAATGACATCTTTGAGATGTTTTTGCTATTAGATGAAAGAGCGAATATGGTATTTAAAAATATTTCATAGATAATAGATAAATAATATGAAACCGTAGATGCGAGAAGTATATGACCCAGAAATACCTAGGTTCGACCACTAACACATTAGTGCCTACCGTTGGCTTATTTGAAAGTTTACAAAGCTAGTAAACTCGCACTCTTTGCTAAACTGGATATACTAATCATATGCTTATTAACCTTGTCTCGACTTTATCCCCAAGTCGAGATCCCTAAACTATAAAAATTTGTGGTTCAATCCTTAAACATATTCTAGAGTTCAAAATTTAGAACAAAAATACAAAAAAAAAATGAAAGAAAATATCACTCAAATATATATAAATGTATTTATATGAAAAAAAATGGTTAGGGGATATTGCGACAACTCTCTACTTTACTAATGAATCGCTGCTTCTTGTCTATCAATAATCAATGTTTTTGTGACGACTCGGATTTTCGGACCAGTCAAAATAGACGAAAAACCCGTTCATTCTAAAATTACGAATGAAAATTACCAACTTAATAGTTAATACACAATGTTTGATAAATACTCAACACCATTAAATATATAGAATACAATTCAATTGTACAAGTTATCAGAGTAGTCAATTTAATCTACTAGGTGTGCTTTAGTATGTTATAAATATAAATACAAATAAATATACTGCTACACAACTCTAATGAGAGACAACAATAGTCATTCTTGCAAACTCAATAAACATGACAAACGCCGAATAAAATAGTAAGCAAAAAAATACATCAATGCACGATATATGGCAAACAATAAACATAAAAATGTTATGTTATTATTGGGGCTGCATCACTACCACTTATGACTACCTACGTACCTCTATCTAATTGGGTACCCAATTAGATACAGGATCAAGCCAACGTAATTCTTCCACGGCAAATAGGACTCATGGAGCCTACGATGCAACAATATGCAATTCCCAAAATTACCCACTTAGGCTTAATCTTCAAATTTAGTTTTTTCAAATCTAATTACCTTTACAAAAATTATCTCTTTAGACTTTATTCCCGAATTTTTGTTTTCAAAACCTATGAAATATATATATATGTATGTATGTATATATATGTATATATATACATCTTTTATATTCAAATTAGTCATTTACTTCGGGATCTGAAAATAAATCACCTTTTTGAAACGATACCAAAATTCAAGCATACAAAACTATATGCTACTTGATCGGGAGGTTTTTAGCTGTAACATGGCAACTGGGTTCCAGCTTCCCGAAAAACAAATATAGGTATGTATATCCCTCTTCAACAGAGCGGACTATGCCGAGGCTACAGAATATCTGCACCTCCCTTGCCCTCCTTTTTAGTTATGGATTACCCGAATCGTCGGTAACATAACAAGTTACTTTATATCCCGAAGTGGCAAAATTAATTACATTAATAATTACAAATACTTCTTATCTACAATAATTTCCATTTCCAAATTCTTTCAAAAATCATCTTAAAACGATCGGGCTTTGTCCTCGAAATTCTTTCCGTTTTATAAAACACATTTTATAAATCATTCTTCGTATAAATCTTTATATGAAATTGCTTCCAAATATTTTCATTGAACACTTTATAGTCAAACTGTAAAATTATAATCATAAAGCGTTCATATTCAATGCAACCGTAATTATGGTCTACCCAACTCATGCATGTAATGATAATTACTCATAAATTGGTTGAGCAAAATTAACAATCAACATAATATACAATGCTCATAAACTTGTCAAGCTTAATTCAAACAATCAATCAATGAAATAAGCACAACAATAAATGATAATTAATGTTTTATTTTTTCAAACATTTATAACACTTTATTTTATCTTGGGTTAAAACAGTTTGATATTTATTTTAGAGCATCTAGGCTTTCCCTTCGATATGTTCCGTCCCTCGCCCAAGTCTTCTTAGATCTCATAGACAAAACACGTGTACTAGTCATTTTCGCATACTCCATTAAGTATTTAACTTCTAAATTTTAAAATACTTAATTAACCTTCTAAATAGCCAAACAAGGAAATAAAACCATTGTTTTACCAAACAAAGTAAACAAGCATTCAATAAGGGTTTTCAAGCAACACTTAAAGTTCCTTCAACTCGGCAATGATTTTAATAAATTTAAAGGAAGAAATAATCCACTTTGGATTTCACTCTGTCAAACTTTAAGGAAAGAAACTCCAGATCTAAACCATACTTCCTACCATTTTTACTAACTGTGTCACTATGTATTGACTATACCTTTGCTACTATTTTACAAAACTTCTTGAAATTCGGCTGTAGCTCGCTATTCTAGAAGTTGAGATGAAAAGAGATGGAGATGGCTTTTACGTAGGCATGGCCTTGGGTGGATGAATGGAACTTGCTAGCTTGAACTAAATTAAGTGGTATACTTTTTTATCAATTATTTTTATCATAACTTTGTTACGCTTTTTTGAATTTTTTAAAAGAGGCATGGAAGCCATTAAGGAGTGGAAGAAGAGCTGGAAAAGGGGGAAGAAAAGTGTGAATAAAAGTGAGAAAGTGTGTTGGTATTTATAGGAAAAAAGGTGGTAAGTTATCAAATTACCCACTTGTTAAATTAATAAAATACCCTTGGATATTTTTTTTCCAAACTTCACATTACCAAAAGTAAACTTACCATCTCATTAATGCATTTAAAATCTCTACTTTATGTCCCTATCACTTAAGGAGTAAGAAAACTAAAGTAATAATGATGTTTCTTTTGATTTGACAAGTTTTGTTTATATTAGTTTACTTTATGTCCTTATCACTTAATGTCCTTTTATCAACCTATTAATATCTTTATATAATGATTTTAAAAGTAGTTATTTATCTTTTAAAACAATTTTTTTGGACTGTATGTTCAACTTTACCGAAAACTGACTTTTGTCAATTTTGTCAATGTTATGGTAAAAGTATAAAATCTTTGTTTAATTCTAAAAATAAGTTCAGCATTCTTATTTATCACATGAATTATGATTATTTAAGTTTGGATATTCCATTTTCAAAGTGGTAAAATTACGGGTCGTTACATATTTCCCCCTTTAAAAGAATTTCGTCCCAAAATAACCCCAAAACAAAAGTTTGCCCAGAACATTTATCTTTAATCTTAATTATATAGGATATACATAGATCATTCGTACGCGATATATGATTTGATCTCTTATTCGAATTCACAACTTATTTTCTAAACTAGTATCGATCTCCCGACCCTCTAGTGCGGACTCTAAACAGGCTTCTAGATCAGAAACCTTTGTTTTCCTTGCATAGTTGTCAACTATGATAGAAAATTCAAGTACTTAACCACAAATCCTAATCAATGTTCGCCGTCAAGAATCAAGTGATAAATCATTTTTTGGACCGTTGTAAACACCTCAAAGTTCCGAACTCGGATCTTAGATCACAATTGTATGATGAAATGATCTATGTACCTCCTACGTACTATTAATCTTCCAAAAATATTTTTTAAAAACATTTCATAAATTTCCAAATATTTCTTCTTTAACAATGATCATTTCATTCCATTTTAATTTATTTTTTCTTTACAAACATCATTTATTATAACAGCTTTTTTCTATTCACAATCATTTTTACTTAGTATATTTTCTTTAATATTAATATTATTAATGAATCATTTCGTAAAATTATTACTTAAGTTTATTATACCTTACAACTTATGCAAATCAATTACTTTTAAGTCCAAATTCTTAATTTATGATAGAAAACATTTTCCAGCTTATAATTATCTTTTTAAAGAGTCATTATTTTACTTAAGTATATGAATAGTTTGTGGCTTAAATCTATATTTATATGATATACCTTTACTTTCTATGAGTATATACAAATCCCAAATACTTAAATCCGTCTGTTTAACAAATTTAAACTATGTTGTAATTTACTATTAGCGTAAATTCATAGGTTATACAACTTATTTCTTATTTAATACTATCATTATTTTTCTAGCTTTGAAAAACAAAATTTAAAACTACCCGTATTTAAATCATCAAATTCTCAGCCTTTAAATCCTTTTTATCTATAAATCATATTTATAAATTATACTAATCTAATTTCATTTACTTAACATATTTCACAGTCGTTTATCAAAACTTTTCATCAATTCTTAGCTCTATGTTAGGTATGAGTCGGAAATTTTAACTATCCAAAGTCATCGAAAATTCCGCTTTATCTTATCAATTGGCGATCCCAATTTATCTTTGGTTTAAACACTTTTATAAAGATTACTAATCAATTTATCAATTAACGATTCACGTTATCTCTTTAACTTAAGAAAATTATATAGAACGAGTAACTCCAAATCCATACTAAGGAACTGGGTACTATCAATAGTATCACATATCTCTTTAACAAGAAGAGCAATACTTAAGAGAAGTGTTTATCATCCGAACACATCTCTTGGCCATTTTTAGTTTATTTTCGAGCCGCTCAAACTAGTTATCATAAAATACTTCTTTTTATTTGAAATAATACCATTATTGTTTTCAAAATCCTTTGGGGATTACTTTATTTATAAAATCTATTTTATAAATTTATTTTATATTAACTTACTTTCTTGTAATCACCTTTGAATTTTCATATCTTCCATATCTACCTTTTATAAAATTATCTTATCTTTGTGAAATACCTTCCTTTTTTATAAGACATGCTCATTTATTATCTTGTATTAATTCATCACACACTCTCAACATTACTTCTATAGTTTGTTGGAACTGGGTCAGCCTGCAATGGAAGTTATGAGTAAATTTCAAAAATATTCCCTTATTGAATCTATAATGGGCCTATGAGGTCTAATTTATTTAGAAAATTTCTAAATTTTATTTAAATAAAATCACTTATTTTATCTGAATTTATAAATTATATACAATTTTATTCAAATTTATGTTATATGCATATATAAGTACACATATGTATCACATACACATATGTATCTATGTGCATGTGTAACATGATAACTCATGCAAGGTATAACAAACCTGTATATAGATGTTAAGATTCATGTCGCAACAGACATGTCTGCTCATCAGTTATGAATTGCATGTTGTCCAAATATATGTATATATATAAATTTGTTACTTATATAAGTATTATAAATCTATACTCACACACAAGTATATATATGTAAAAGATTAATTATATATATATATATATATATATATGTATTATTGTAATAAATATTAAAATAATATATATGCACGCATAATATAAAGTTTCTTTTTGATTATGAACTAGTGTGTATGTGTGTATGTGTGTGTGTGTATATACCTATGTATGTATGTATCACAAAGATAAAATAGTTTTATTATTATTATTTATACATATAAGCATATTTATAATATATCAATATATATTTATATATCTGTATATATTAATGAAATTAAATAAAAAATTATTTTTAATCTTTAAACACTTCTAGATCGTATGCATAAAACAACAAAATTTTATTATATTAATTCATATATACATATATAAATTGATTAATTAGTTTAAAAATAAAAAAATATTAATAAAACTATTTTCGAGACATATAATTCAAATTTTAAATTTTTATAAGATCTAGCATGATATTTTAAGGTCTAGAAAACTCTTCCATATTTGTCAAATTTTATTTTTTATTAATTAATTATTTTCGATCGTATATTATAATAATTTTTAAAAATATAAAAATTTATTTTTAAATTCTCTTTTTCTAGCCGAGAGTTTATTTCATGATAAAATAATTTTATAAAGTTTAAAACTTAATTTTTGTATATAAATTATTTAGATAGTATGTTGATTTAAATAATATTAAATAATTATTTAAAAAACAATTTACAACTACCAAAAATTATAATAAATTTAAATATACGTGTGTAACATATATGTTCAATTATTAGCATGAAATGCTGACATAATTAAACACAAACCATATAATTATAATTAATGACATATTAATTGTATATATTAATTAATAAAATAATAGTTATTATAAGTAAAGTATTTGGTTGTGCATATATGATTAATATGTAAAAAAATATTAATTTTTTGCAATGAATACGTACATATAACCAATATAGTATGTGAAAATATTAATACATATAAGAATCATTACCTAACATTATAATATATATATATGTATGTATTAAAATATTATTCGAAAATTATAAACCATATAATATGGTAAAAACATATCTAGAACTAATTCATTGAAGTACACCTAGTAGTGATGAATTCTTTCTCTTTTGAAAGCTTTTCGATTTAGCAGACTACTAAGCATTGAACCATAGACTTTGATTATCAAATAGCAATTGTATTTTGAATTGATTTGAGTTAGATTTGCTTGAGCTTTTAAGGGATGAAATCAGCCAGCAAAGAAAGGGGATAATGGCAGCAAAAAATATCAACCAGTTAGGGTTAGAGGTCTTTAAATTGTGGATAAAAGAGAAAGTTATGGATCATATCTCATGCCACTTCTCACTAAATATATAACATCAATTTTTAACCGCTCTAACCCTTTTTTGGCCATCCCCTATAGCCCTCATAACAGCCAAGATTATCAACCTATCATCATAGGCTAATGTCTCATCTAAGCTCAAATAAATATTATTAATTAAATCTAATTTAATTGCTTATCTATACCATATATCGATCAATATATTTATAACTATTATAAATATATCTAATAATATTTATTTCATAAACTGTATTCAAAATTTTATAATCAATATTTCATAGATATTAATTAATTAAGAATAATAACAAACTAATTAGATCGTCAAGTCTAAAGAGAATTCATCATTTTGGTTGTGTAACTCGTCAGGTGTAAATATAGTCAGCGATTAACATCGAACTATTCAAATGTTAAAGTTCACACGTCACTAGGACATGGTGTGACATTTTGGCCGAATTTATCACTTACTCGATTTTGATAAAATTCAATTTTACTTTATTAAGCATCACCCGGTTATGACTTTTATTTACACTAATTCTCTTCGTCAAAACTATGTCACTTTGGATTTAAGGAATCTGGTAATGGTCAAAATTCCAACATTGTTCATATTCAACTGTATAGTCCAAACTCAAATTCCTTGGTTCAATAATAATAATAATAATTAACCGTACTACTATGGCCAGAGATTTTGACTATAGGTTGAGTTGAGTTGATTTGATGCTAACCTTATATAAACAAGGAGACAACTCCTCTCTTGAAAAGTGCTTCACTACCAATACTTCAACTCGACCCAATTATAGTCATTCGATGGACGTTATGCCATGATTTGACTAAAATCAAAGCGGAGCTTTCATGTTAAAGATCGATAATATTCTCATTTCGAGAGAACTGTGTAAATCAGTTACGTTGATATTTTCTAGTTTGACCTTAGTTATATTAACCAACTAAAAACTATCAAGTGAACTATCAGTATATAACCACTATGTGTCCCCAATAGTCATGAATAATCCACTGCCCAACATTTGAAGAGCGTTATATACTTTAGTCCCTACATATACATTGATATCCAATCTCGATTCATCTTAACTAGGAACATTTAAAATGACATGTTTAACAATATTATGATACGATACTCGTGATTACAGCCATTTGTAATTACTATCACAAAAACATCATTTAGGGATTTTATGTTAAATATATTTTAATTAAACATTTAGTTATTTATAACATATTATAACAAATATATAATAGAAAAAACACATTTATTACGAACGAGAATTGATTATAGTGTTAATTAATCTACAATAAATTACAGAATACCCAAGGGCATACCCCAAACTCTATCAATCTCCCACTTGAATTTTGGGGTCAATTATGGAATCTTAATCCCATACCCTCAATTAGCTTCTCAAGAGCCAACCGAGCTAGATCTTTAGTGAATGGATCTGCTACGTTATCCTTGGTATCTACCATTTGTATCACGACTTATTTCTTCTCAACAAACTCTCTAATTATGTGGCACTTCCAAAGAATATGATGTGACTTCTTGTATGCTCTAGGCTCCGATGAGATCTGTATCGTTGCATTGTTATCACTGAATAATTCTATATGACTCTAAGTATCGGGAATCACTCCGAGCTCACTCAAAAACTTACGCATCCAAACATCCTATTTTGCTGCTTTATTGAGGGTGGTGTATACGACCACTGTCATGGAATCAACAATTATTTCTTATTTGGAAAATTTCCAACTAGTGGCTCTACTTTTAAGCAAAAAGACATTGCCAAATACTGATCCTCAATATCTTTTTGAAAGTTTGAATCCATATACCCCTTCATAAAGAGGTCTCAATCCCACATATGAGGAATAAGTTACTGGTATTTCTCAAACACTTAAGTACATATTTTACGGCCGTTCAATATTTTTCTCCAGGATTAGACTAATTTCAGCTTACGCATCCTACCGCGTATGCTACATCTGGTCTAATACATAGCATAGTGTAAATTATGGATCCTATGGCTGAAACATGGGGATCCTCTTTATATGCTCTTTCTCCTCATCGATACGAGGAGCGCCCTTTTTAGAGAGGACGATTCTAGATTGCGTTGGAACGTTTACACGCTTGGAATTCTCCGTACCTAACCTTTTCGATATGGTATTTATGTATAGGGATAGGAACAACCCAATAGTCTCTTAGGTCATCTCTATAAATATTTATACCAAGTATATAGGTTGCTTCTCCAAAATCCTCCATGGAAAAGTTCTTGAAAAGCCAAACTTTCACTGATTACAATAACGAAGTGTGTAACGTCCCGCTTTTTTGTATGCTTTAAATCGACGATAAACCACACACGTCAAACTTAAACCATACAGAAGGGCGGATTGTTATGAGGTAAATAAGAAAAAACAGAGAAAGAAAAAAAATAAAATAGAATCTTACAGCTGAACGATAAAATATAATAATCAAATAAACAGTTCATGAAGCTGTTTACAAAACATTTGATTATACTTATACAATACATATCAGAGTTACACATACCAGAGAACAATAAAATGATGCATCAGTATAATGTAGTAATTAATAGTAATAATAAAATCTTCGTCTTCGTCCTTTAGAAATAAAGTCTTCGAATCCTGAAATGCTCAGACTGACCCGAACGAATTGAAAAGACAAAACACTCAAGTCAGAACTAAAAGATCTTATGTAAGTTAAATCAATGTAAGTAATATGAGTGGAACGATGTCAGAGATGTTTACGAGATTTGACATCTCCTATCCAGTGTCTAACGTGGGTGCAGTAACTTAAGAGATGCTCGGGATTCACATCTCCTAAAGATGCGTTAAACTATTTACTATGTAATAATATTTCGCTATTATAATAATGTCTATAGTAAAATAAACTTACTTTTAAATAGCGTTAAGGAGTTACCCAATCTCCCTCTTAACACAATAATTGTCCCAGTAGTCCATCCAGTATCAGCGCATCTCCAGATCGAGAGACTACCTTAAATACTCCATGGGCTACGGGAGAAAACCAAACTCGTATAAGGCGCGCTAGGGTAGGTGACACGGCACAACTAGGCAATGTGTAATAACCCGATATTTTCAGCCATTCACATCCGCACATGTCGAACTTGAATTTCTCAAAATAACGCATTATAATAAAATTTGGAGCAAATGAAAACAATCACAGATACAGAAATATCAGAATAAATCGCAGCGGAAATTAAAATACTATAGTAGTTCATGAAGCTACTGTATAAAAATCTTGAACATATTACATAATATCAGTCTGAAATATATACAATAGAAATCCCAAGTACATAGAAGTTTATAAATACAAGAGCTGAAAGAGACAACTGAAACTTAAAGGGAATGGATAACTAGACAAGCAGAATCTCCAGCGATTCCTAGCTCCAGAAAAGAAAAGCCAATCTGTAAATACTTAGGCAGACCCGAGCTAAAGTAAAACACGAAACACTCGAGTCAGGACATACATACTTATATAATATAAACCAACTCAAGTGAACTGTAGTAGTAATACACAATAACTTAAAGGATGCTTGAGATCGCCCATCCTCTAAGGATCCTTTAAACCATAAATTAAATACATCTCGTGGTTAAATTCCCAAAATGGTATTTTATACTTTGAAATCAAATATCATTTCAAAATTCAATATCATTTCAAATTCATTTCAAAATATCATATCCTTCCAAATCCTCATTCATTTTTATTTAATTTAAATACCATTCCAAATCACATTTCAATATAGTTTATATTTCAAATCAAATATTCCAACTAAACCATTTAAAAATGAAATTATTATATTTAATAATCAAATATTAAATTCTTAAAAATTTTAGCCTTTTCAAAATTCATTTATTCCCTTAAATTTATTAAAATGGTGAAATTTCAACTTTCGCAGCATTTAAAAAATGCTATGGTAGTTACATTTGAAAACAATTCAATTTAGCAAAGACAACATATACAGACATGCTGTAATAATTCAGATTTCAAATAAAAGCTTTAGTTCAATTCTACAACTACAACACTTACATAGTGCTGTAATAGCCCTTATTTCATTTTTGCCTTTTAGTTCATTTGTATCAATTACAGCACTTGGAAATGCTGTAATATCCTTTACTTCAGAAATGATAGCATTTCTGAAATGCTGTTAATTAAATTCCAAATTTTCAATACAATTTCATAAACAAGTAAAACTATAATTTAAATAATTATAACTTATAAAATTTAACATTTTTTCACTTTAAAAACAATCATTGAAATACCCTTTAATTTATGATTTTATAAAGTGAAATTTTCACAAATAGTTATCAATCTTTTGTTATAATTCACTTATAAAAATGATTGTACAATTTTATAACATTTCATTTACTTTACATTTTAATTAAGTTTACCATCCCATAAATTAAATTTAAATTCCATTTATTTTTCTTAACTTAACTTTTATTTTTAAAACCCATTTCACATTTTCCAAGTTAAGTTATATTTTAAATTTGAATTTTAAACATTTATTTATTTAACTATTCTTAATTTATAGAAAATCAATAACACTTTGTAAAATCATTTTAAAGTCAAATTTAAAATCAAATTATCATATCTTCTTACTTAATTTAAACCACATTTATAAACCAAATCATAAATACCAAAATTTACTTATATTTCAAATTCTACTCTACCATTTATTTATTTCACTTATTTAACTTGTAGAAAATCACCAATATTTTATAAAAATTATTTTAAATTAAATTTAAATCAAAGTATCGTAATATTTACATTTCTAAAAATTTAGAAAAAACATATTTTAACCACGGGTCTATATATAATTTTCTAGCCTAGGTCAAGTGATACGGATAACGTATCATTTCAATCCGTAATTTACAAAGGAAAAATCCAGGTTTTATCATTTCAAAACCGCAATCCCAAGTAACTAAAAATAAAGAAAAATCGTTCAGGCCTATCATTTCAGCCCATAACGATTTTTTCCTATTCTAAAGTCCGTTCGGGTATGTATCATTTCAACCCATAGCGATTCTATTCTACAGAGAACTTACAATGTGATAAACTGATATAAATAAACAGAATAACATTATATAATAATAACAGATGATATGACAGGTGTATAAACAGGGTGAACGTCATATGATCATAGCATAGGAAGTTATAACGTGATAATAATATCTACAGATTCACATGGTGTCAATTTACTAATTATATAAGTACAAAATGTCTGGTGAGAAATACTCACCTCTATAAGCTAGAGATAACCAATTCAGACACACAACAGAGATCCAAAAGGCATGAAAGCACGACTATGATTCAAGCGAGGGAAGTGCCAAAGTAGTTGTCATGTGCGTATGAAACAAAACAATATATAGGACATGAATATACAACCCAAAATATAACATTAAACAAGCTAGAATTTATCCATAACAAAGAATCAAACGACTTGCACTTGCTTTAACAATTACAATGCTCAGCCATATGGTTATAATGCTCAGCCTAGGCTATGAATTTGGGTCAGGTGTGGTTCATAGGGTCGGCCATAATGAGGAAGTGAAGGAGAGGAAGTTGTATGTGCATGAACATACAAAGCCATGGCAACAAAGTGAAGTTTTGGTGCATCAACAAGTCACGGCCATGGCTCCAAGTGGCACGGCCAGGCCTGGTGGACGCTTGGGGATGGTGTTGCAGTGGCATAGGGTTAGGTATAGGCTGGTGGTTGTGATGCAAGTGGTGGCCGAGAGGGTGGTGAAGTGGTGAAGCATTGGTGAGCTCGGCTATGCATTTTCAAGTGGTGTTTGCTATTTTTTTTTGTGGAGCTTGCATCTTAGAGGCCACGGCTAGATAGGTCAGTGGAGACGGTGGGGTTTTATAGCTGAACAAGGTGGTGGTGAAGGAGGAGGCTATGGGCCGAGCAACATAAGTGAAGGCAAGGCAAAAAAATACATAAACAAAGAAGAAAAATGGGAAAAAAAGTGAAAAAAACATTTACCAAATTTCTTCAGAAATGAAGGCCGAAGTCTTAGGGATGGGAAGAAAAGTTTTGTACGTGAAAATGAAGATGATATGCAGCTGAGAAAATGATATGGTCAGCCTCATCAATGCAGGTGTTGATTTGGAATGAAAAGGTAAAAAGAATATGAAAAGTCAAATGCATGTGAAAGGTTATAAAACTCTTCAAAATTTCCATTTTCTTTATTCATATTTAAACACATGAAAAATGTAAATAAATAAAATAAAAACAAAACAAAACAAAATATGAAAAGAAGTAAATAAATAAGTTTTAGATAAATATAAATTAATTAACAAAATAGCTAAATAATAGAAACCAGGGTTTGAAAAATTGAAAATAAAATACAATAAGCTTTGGAAAATTATAACATCACTTTAAAATATTTTAAAGTAAAAATATATACCTAACATGCCATATCAAACATATATACACAAATTAGAACAAACAAAAATATTATTTATATAAATTAAATAAACAATTTTGTTAAACAAAAACAATTTTCATACAATATTGTAAAAGACATAACTTTCAAAATATGAATCGGATTTCAACGAAATGAAAAGCAGTATTCTTGAAATTTAATGTATTTTCATAATTAAAGATAAAATTCAAAAATTCAAATATTTAAATTTTAAATTTAAAAGTCAAAGTTTGACTAAATTGACCAAAATCCACATTTTCTGGAAAATATTTCATTTATTCAGGTTTGGAATTATAATTCATATAAAAATCAACGTTTATATTTAAAATAACAAAATTTATTCATTTTAATAAAAAATAAAGTTTTTTAAAATCAAGAATTTCATTTAAAATAATCGAAATATATAAATAGAAATAATCATAAAATACCGAGTTGTTACACTCTCCCATACTCAAATTTTTTCGTCCTCGAAAAGAACGAACAAGGAAAATAAGGAAAAGCAAGATGGAAAAAGCATATAGTAACTGGAAAAAAAATTCCAGATTCGAAGCACGAATGCTTTCCTTCGTCTTCCAGGCACAATCTCGATCATCAGTACTCCATTGTACTTTGATCAGACTAACAGATTTCCTTCTTAGCTGCTTCGTACCTCTGCTGACAATACGAAGCGGCTTACTCTCGACAGTCGGATTAGGCTCATTATCCAAACCATCAAGAGCAGAAGGCTGTACAAAAGAGATGGGTCATGAAGATACCAGAGAAGATGTGAGACGTGGAATGCATCATGCACTCCAGAAAGCTTCTTGGGCAAATCCAAACGATAAGCCAAAGAACCAACTCTTACCATAATGTAGAAAGGACCCTCGAAGAGGAAGAAGGTAGAAATAGCTAGAAGGGAAAGTAGGTTGAAACACAAGGATGGACCATATTTTAAAAACCACACAAATTTCAATTTAAAATTTTTAAATTAAACATTTTATAATATGATGAATAGTCATTTGATTCAAATTTGATAGTTCGAAGTAAACAATATTTAAAACGTTTTTTAATTATTTAGACAAGTAAAATAAATGATCAAAATATCCTTTATTATAATACTTTATCAAAATATTTTTATAACTCGATGTCTTAACAAGTTTACTTTTGTTCCTGCAGACTCTGGCCATGCATTGATCAGGCGCAAAGCTAGAATTCTCCAGGTACTTAGTAGACTTGTTTCAACACCCAGTGAAAATACTGAAAAACTTTTAAATAGACATGGAAAGTACAATCCAAACAAATCAACCAAACTAAACATTTGTCTAACCTTAGATCGTAGATACACAATGGTTACGCCTGGATCTCCTAGGAAACATCCGTACCTGTAAGCTATCTCAGCCTGCGAATTACGCCATGATGACTAGTAGACCGCAGATATACAATGGTTACGCCTGGATCCCCCAGGAAACATCCATACCCTTAAGCTATCTCAGCCAGCGGATTTCGCTACTATACGACCTACATAGATCGTAGGATACACAATGGTTACGCCTGGATCCCCCAGGAAACATCTGTACCCCCAAGCCATCTCAGCCAGGCGAATTACGCTACGCAGTCGCGCTCATAAGGCCATGGAGATAGCCATGGAATTCGATGGACACTCAAGTATCATATCCGGAAAACCCAAATCAGAGAGAATAATATCGATAGAATGAATCCACAATGTGGCCACAAAGCGGATATCAAGCAGAAGGCACTTTCCATATCTTTACTTTGAAAATATGTATCATATAGTACCTTTCAAAATCACTTTCAAATATCATACTTATATAAAGTCCATTATATATAAGATTTCATTTCAAATCCAATACTTTCCAAAATCAATAGTATACCAAATCACACTTATATAGACTTCGATTATATAAGATTTCTCTTTCCAAATTGAGTATCTTTCCAATCAATAGTTTTCGAATCAACTTCATACTTATACAAATCAATTTTATATAAGTTCGGTAACTTCCAAATCAAGTATTTAGTAACATATGGTTCTCAAATTTCAATCTATTTCAATATCACTTCAGTTTCAAAATCATATATGATTTCACCAAATCATTTCCTCCAAATTAAATATCTTCAGTCTCAAAGTTTCCAAAATAATAGGTTTAGGAAATGATCCAAATTTTCAAATCAACAAAATTTAAGTTAAACAAATTCATTTCCAAAAATAATCATAGAGATACTGGGTTTCAAATTCCAATCTAGTTTCGAAACCAAATATTTTCTCAAAATCAATTATACTCAAAATGGTTCTCAAGTTTATAATTATCCCTTTAAAACCCTTAAACTCTTTATTTCTATTCAAAAGATCAATTTACCTTTTTCAAACTTTTTAAAACTAAATTTTATTCAAACATTCCAAAATTAAATTCCATATTAGTATAATTCAAAATAGTCTTATTCGTTTACTTAACAAAACAGTTTCAACTCATTTACCTAATCGAACGATTTATATTTTCCAAGATTACTTAGCTTTGAAAATTAAACCTTGATTTGGAAGTGCTCAAACTTTTAAAAATAGTCGAAGAAATCGTATTTAAAATCCAAAAGTTGGAAATCACCAACAAATCAGTAAATCAATTCCAATAGATAAGGTTATACCAAAACAATCTGAAACTCGAGGATTGAACACCGGCTTACTTTAAATCATTTCAAATACACACACACACACATATCTTTCGAAAATCAAATCATACTTCAAAATCTGAAATCAAAATTAGTTTCACAAAATCACTCACATAGCAAAGCTACTAGAGTGGTCTCTCTCCTACTCAAAAACTCGTAAATCAATGTCGATGATGCATACATTCATCACCGAAATTATTTTCCAGCGACATAAGTGGATTCTGGACTTTTATTTTCTTGAAACTTCTTTGAAATCTCTTCGAAATCATTGGAATTCGTTCGAATACATTTGAAACATTTCTTACTCAGAAAATTATCTTTAAATCATATTATTATATATTTTCCAAAATCTTAAAACCAATTTCAAAACACCGGAGTTCGATTCCTTGAAATTTAAATTTAAAACCCTTCAGTTGTAAATCATTTTTATTTAAATCAAATTTCTTATAAAATTTCAAAATTTCAAATCCTTTTGAAATTTCAAATTTCTCGTTTTAAAAGGTATATAATCCTTATCGAAAACATTTCACTTTTATATACAAAATAGGGTCATCTTTATCAAAATAATAATTTCGATGTATGCATAAATTTCAAAATACAACCAAACACAAATTTCCAAAGAATGATTAAAAGTTAGATTTCAAACAAACGGAGATTCAAATTTAGAGAAACTCTAATCAAATAGAATTCTGGTCCGAAGATAAGCTCGAACGAAGATGAGATAATTTAATTACCAAATAGAAGATAGATAAGCCTATATAAATCGCGGGCGACCTTAACTGGTCAACCGTGACTTCAGGAATATAACCAATGCGGAAATCTAAGGCAAATCGATCTTCGATCTCTAGAGATAGGATCCAGGTAAAGCAGGAGATAGATAACATTGTAAACCGAGGATACATGAATCTCTGGTGAATCAATGCCAATTGTAAAGGAGTTTCATCCCTTTACAAATCATTCAAAGATTTGCGAAATCACCGATCTTTACAGAGGTCATGCAAAGTGGGTTTATGGAATGCTCCAAAATCAAAGGAATATAAATAGGGAAGTCAAGAATGGATTTCAGAACAAGTGGGAGCGTTCCAAAGTTCAAGGTATCTTAATTGATAAGAATCCTAACCAAAAGATTACTAATAAGGTGGATACAGAAGGGATGAAGTTTAGAAGATCTTGATTTCAAAATAAGAATTTTTTTATACTAATATAATCTTTTAAAATACTTAAAAAATCATTTAGAAATCATTTTATACTTCGAAAATACATTCTCTCACAAAGAAATAATTTCGAGATTGATTTCACTCATTATAGGGTATTTCTACCCTATCTCTAATGAGTTTTTGCTATGTAGGCTATGGTTTGCCTGAAACCAAATCTCTGATACCAAATGTAACAACCCGATATTTTCAGCCATTCGCATCCTCACATGTCGGACTAGAATTTCTCAAAATACCGCATTGTAATAAATTTTGGAGCAAATGAAAACAATCACAGAAATCACAGACACGGAATATCAGAATAACTCGTAGCGGAAATTAAAATACTATAGTAGTTCATGAAGCTACTATATAAAAATATCAAACATATTACATAATATCAGTCTGAAATATATGCAATAGAAATCCCAAATACATAGAAGTTTATAAATACAAGAGCTGAAAGAGACAACTGAAACTAAAAGGGAACAGATAACTAGACAAGCAGATTTTCCAGTGATTCCTAGCTCCAGAAAAGAAATCCAAAGCTAAGCTGTAAATACTCAGGCTGACCCGAGCGTAAAGTAAAACACAAAACACTCGAGTCAGGACATACATACTTATATATTATAAACCAACTCAAGTTAACTATAGTAGTAATACACAATAACTTGAAGGATGCTTGGGATCGCCCATCCTCTAAGGATCCTTTAAACCATAAATTAAATACATCTCGTGGTTAAATTTCCAAAATGGTATTTTATACTTCGAAATCAAATATCATTTCAAAATTCAATATCATTTCAAATTCATTTCAAAATATCATATCCTTCCAAATCCTCATTCATTTTTATCTAATTTAAATACCATTCCGAATCACATTTCAAAATAGTTTATATTTCAAATCAAATATTCCAATTAAACCATTTAAAAATGAAATTATTATATTTAATAATCAAATATTAAATTCCCAAAAAAATTTAGCCTTTTCATCATTCATTTATTCACTTAAATTTATTAAAACAGTGAAATTTTAACTTTCGCAGCATTTAGAAAATGCTATGGTAAGTTACATTTGAAAACAATTCAATTTTGAAAAGACAACATTTACAGACATGCTGTAATAGTTCAGGTTTCAAATAAAAGCTTTAGTTCAATTCTGCAACTACAACACCTACATAGCGCTGTAATAGCCCTTATTTCATTTTTGCCTTTTAGTTCATTTGTATCAGTTACAGCACTTGGAAATGCTGTAATATCCTTTACTTCAAAAATGATAGCATTTCTGAAATGCTGTTAATTAAATTCCAAATTTTCAATACAATTTCATAAACAATTAAAACTTTAATTTAAATCATCATAACTTATAAAATTTAATATTTTTTCACTTTAAAAACATTCATTTAAATACCGTTTAATTATGATTTTATAAAGTGAAATTTTCACAAATAATTATCAATCTTTTGTTATAATTCACTAACAAAAATAATTGTACAATTTTATAACATTTCATTTACTTTAC
Source organism: Allium cepa (assembly GCA_030765085.1). NCBI lineage: Eukaryota > Viridiplantae > Streptophyta > Magnoliopsida > Asparagales > Amaryllidaceae > Allium > Allium cepa. The sequence goes on from CM060941.1 coordinate 1,054,885,592, forward strand.
ATTTTAATTAAGTTTACCATCTCATAAATTAAATTTAAAATCCATTTATTTTTCTTAACTTAACTTTTATTTTTAAAACCCATTTCACATTTTTCCAAGTTAAGTTATATTTTAAATTTCAATTTTAAACATTTATTTATTTAACTATTTTTAATTTATAGAAAATCAATAACACTTTATAAAATCATTTTAAATTCAAATTTAAAATCAAATTATCATATCTTCTTACTTAATTTAAACTACATTTATAAACCAAATCATAAATTCCAAAATTTACTTATATTTCAAATTCTACTCTACCATTTATTTATTTCACTTATTTAACTTGTAGAAAATCACCAATATTTTATAAAAATTATTTTTAATTAAATTTAAATCGATGTATTGTAATATTTACATTTTTAAAAATACTTTAAAAATTTAGAAAAATATATTTTAACCATGGGTCTATATATAATTTTCTAGCCTAGGTCAAGTGATACAGATAATATATCATTTCAATCCATAATTTACAAAGGAAAAATCCAGGTTTTATCATTTCAAACCCGCAATCCCAAGTAAATAAAAATAAATGAAAATCATTCAGACCTATCATTTCAGCCCATAACGATTTTTCCCTATTCTAAAGTCCATTCGGGTATGTACCATTTCAACCCATAGTGATTCTATTCTATAGGGAACTTGCAGTATGATAAACTGATATAAATAAACAGAATAACATTATATAATAGTAACAGATGATATGACATGTGTATAAACAGGGTGAACATCATATGATCATAGCATAGGCAGTTATAACATGATAATAATATCTACAGATTCACAGGGTGTCAAGGTGAGAAATACTCACCTCTACAAGCTAGTGATAACCAATTCAGATACACAATAGAGATCCAAAAGGCACGAAAGCACGACTACGATTCAAGTGAGGGAAGTTCCAAAGTAGTGATCTTGTGCATATGAAACAAAACAATATATAGGACATGAATATACAACCCAAAATATAACATTAAACAAGCTAGAATTTATGCATAAAAAAGAATCAAACGACTTGCACTTGCTTTCACAATTACGATGCTCGACCATATGGTTATAATGCTCTCCTAGGCTATGAATTTGGGTCAGGTATGGTTCATAGGGTCGGCCATAATGAGGAAGTGAAGGAGAGGAAGTTGTTTGTGCATGAACATACAAAGCCAAGGCAACAAAGTGAAGTTTTGGTGCATCAACAGGTCACGGCTATGGCTCCAAGTGGCACGGCCAGGCCTGGTGGAGGCTAGGGGATGGTGTAACAGTGGCTTAGGGTCAGGTATAGGCCAATAATGGTGATGCAAGTGGTGGCCGAGAGGGTGGTGAAGTAGTGAAGCATTGGTGAGCTCGGCTATGCATTTTCAAGCGGTGTTTGCTATTTTTTTTTATGGAGCTTGCATCTTAGAGGCCACGGCCAGGTAGGTCAGTGGAGACGGTGGGGTTTTGCAGCTGAACAAGGTAGTGGTGAAGGTGGTGGGGAAGGAGGAGGCTATGGGCCGAGCAACATAAGTGAAGGCAAGGCAAAAAAATACATAAACAAAGAAGAAAAATGGAAAAAGGTTAAAAAAACATTTACCAAATTTCTTCAGAAATGAAGGCCGAAGTTTTAGGGATGAGAAGAAAAGTTATGTATGTGAAAATGAAGATGATATGCGGCTGAGAAAATGATATGGTCAGCCTCATCAATGCAGGTGTTGATTTGCAATGAAAAGGTAAAAAGAATATGAAAAGTCAAAGACCTGTGAAAGGTTATAAAACTCTTTAAATTTCCCATTTTCTTTATTCATTTTTAAACACATGAAAAATGTAAATAAATAAAATAAAATAAAATAAAATAAAATAAAACAAAATAAAGTATGAAAAGAAATAAATAAATAAATTTTATATAAATATAAACTAATTAACAAAATAGCTAAATAAAAAAAACCAGGGTTTGAAAAATTGAAAATAAAATACAATAATCTTTAGAAAATTATAACATCACTTTAAAATATTTTAAAATAAAAATATATACCTAACATGTCATATCAAACATATATACACAAATTAGAACAAACAAAAATATTATTTATATAAATTAAATAAACAATTTTGTTAAACAAAAACAATTTTCATACAATATTGTAAAAAACATAACTTTCACAATATAAATCGGATTTCAACGAAACGAAAAGCAGTATTCTTGAAATTTAATGTATTTTCATAATAAAAGATTAAATTCAAAAATTCAAAAATTTTAATTTTAATTTTAAAAGTCAAAGTTTGACTAAATTGACCAAAATTCACATTTTCCGGAAAATATTCCATTTATTCAGGTTTGGAATTATAATTCACATAAAAATCAACATTTATATTTAAAATAACAAAATTTATTCATTTTAATAAATAAAATAAAGTTTTTTTAAATCAGGAATTTCAATTAAAATAATTAAAATACAAAAATAGAAATAATCACAAAATACTGGGTTGTTACACAATGCCAGGGTAGATATACCAATTACGCTTTCGAACCGGTGGTAACGCATAGCAACTTCTACCGCCCACCTTGAGCCACACCCCCAATATCAAAAAGGGCCCCAATCAATCACAAAGTAATAGAATAGTATCGAAGGAGTGTGTTCAATAAAATGGTGCTACCTTCTTAGCCCGTCGATCGCTCCTGTTTTAGCCACCTTATGCCAAATCATGAGAGTCGGGTCCACGTATATACCTCAAAGAAAACACCGCCACCATCCTACTTCATTCTGGAATATCCACCGCGTACATGGTTGTTAAAGCGGTTTTCGGAGTTGGTAGAGAGTATAACAACTTCTGATCCTTGTCTTTTTAACAAACAAACGTTATTATAACATCATGGTCATTTCAAAATAATTATACTTCAAAACCAGAATATACTATCCATTTCAAAACCATATAAATACGATATCATTTCCCCTTTAAAAACCAAATCAATATGATATCATTTTTTTAAAACCCAAATCAATATAATATCGTTTTTTTTAAAATACGTCCTTTCCAAAATCATAGCACTTTCAAAATTATAATATTTCGAAACCAAACGCTTGAAATATAACCTTTCAAAACATAATACTTCGAATTTCATAGCTTCTAAACCATAACTTCCCAAACTTAAATGGTTTGGATATTCAAGCAGTATATAAAATAAAATAGTTTGAATTTAAAATTACTTTATAAGGTAAAATAATTTTCTCGACTTCAGAATTTTATTCACTTTAAATTAAATCTCAATTCATAACTTTTAACTCACTTTCAGTTTTCAATAAACCATTTCAATTTCAATATATTTCAAACTTTAAGTATTAAACAATTTCAGAACTAAGGTTGGTAATTACGATTCAACAATTCAATTTTCTATTATTTAGTTTTGAAATATTTGCATAATAAGTCCATTATCATTTATATAAAACTCAAATTACAAATAACAAAATATTTCCTTCAATTTATTTATACTTGGAATATTCGTTTAATTCATCTTAAACCAAAATCCAGTTATAAAAATCATACCTTTAAGATCTCAATTTTATTAAATTTCAAACCAATTTCATATTTATCTTCCCAGCTTATTCTCATTTAAGTCATTATAAACTCCAGAAATAAATTTTTAAATAAATACTTAACCATATTATATCTTAATAAAATAAAACTTTATTATCAAGCTTATTCTATATTATAACAAATTATACATAGCTTAAAAATCAAGGATAAAGTAACGTTTATAAAATATCTGAAATCAATATTTATCTAAAACCATATATTTCTTTAGAAAACCATAGAAATCATTTCAAAATATTTTTATATATAGACCACCATGTCTGTATATAATTTTCTATCCTATGGTCAAGTGATACAGATATTTATTATTTCAATCCGCAATTTAAAATAAAATACGGTTGTATATCATTTCAAATCGCAATCTCGAATGAAATAAAATCCATAATAACTTGTAGTTCATAATAATATAAATACAATATCCATTCATCCAATATCAATCATCAAACATTTATCATAATCATCATCCAATTCAATCAATAACATCAATATAGAACAGATAATAAATAGCAGGCGTTTACTAGCAATTTATATTTAATAATAAATTAAATAACTATTTAACTAGACAGTTTATGTGCAATAATAATTTAATTCCAATAAATTCAATTTAACTGAGATGATGATTAAAAATATGCCAAACAGTCATAAATAAATTTCTAATCACAACGTAAATCAATTTAACAAACATAAGAAATTTTAAAAGTTGTGAGTGGGTTAAAACACCCACCTTTTGAATTTAAATTGAATTTAAACCCAAAAATTGAACAGTCTCAAAATTCATCCAAACCAGCGTCAAATGTCCAGAATTCCGATACGATACCAGCAAAATAAACCGCGCAAGAATCCGAGCTCGTATGAAAAAGTTATGAAAATTAGAAGATTGGAAAATTCTGGTCTTGGGTCGACTTCGGGTTCAACTTCGGTCCGTCGCCTCAAATCTCCGGTACTTGCTCTGAGTTTTTGCCAAAACGACCCAGAGCGACCCGAGTCATTTTCCTCCTAACCCGAAGTTGATGCAGGGTTTTTGGCTCTGAAACTTGAAGCGCGACCTGAAGTTGCTGCAGATCCGCAATTTTTTTTTGAATTGAAATTTGATTGGGAAGATTAGGGTTTGCAGCCATTGGAAAGAGGAGGTGCTAATGGAACTGAACGTACGGAAACGAGGAATAAGAAGTAGGCTAGGGTTTATAACGACATATATATAGGCAGAACAAAATAGAAAGAAATGGGCCCGATTGGTTTGAGTTTTTAACGATAATTGATCCGAAAAGCCCGTTTCGATTCCGTAATGGAATTGGATCAACCCATATATCAAAATATGTGTTTTTAAATATTTTAAATGCAACCGAATAGGTTTCAAGTCCAAATTCCATCGTATGAAGAAGTTATGCTAAAATCAAGTTATTTCAAATTGATTTCAATTAATTGATTTCTAGGCATTTCGAGCCCGTACGATCAAACGACAAGTCCGATCGCTACGAAACTTGAAATCCTACAATAATCACTGCTACGAATCCGATGAAACTGGTATCATCGAAATCCGAGTCGGTGGCCAAAATCGCTATTTTTACATTAATTAAATAAAATAATAATTAATTAATTAAATCAAAATTTTAATTTCGATCCTATAATTGACAAATTTTATCATTTTTAAATTTCTTAATCATTTACACAAATTTAAATAACTTTAGATGTCAATTTAGAGTTGATAAATTTATCAATTTCATTGTTAATCTCAATTTCATTAAATTCAGAAAATATAATTTAATTTCCAATAATTCCATTTAATTCACTTTTCATTCTATTATTCAATTCATTACTGTCAACCAGATGAAATTAACATTGGATTCATGATCTATTACATTAGTATTCTCAAATTCCATCTAAATTTCAATTAACGTAATATTTAGATATTAAATTTCGTTTAATTGCAATTAATCCAATTATTGTAGTTCAAATCCCAATAAATTGATAAATCTTTATTTCCATTCCTTAATTCAACAAATTGTCCTATTATCAATAACATTAACATTATTTGCAAATATTACCTTAATTAACATTAACGTAATATTTAATTTAGATTTATTGTAATTGATTTAATTCGATTTAATGGATTAAAAATATATCGGTAACTTATAATAATTGTTGCCACTAACTCTTAATAATACTTCATTATTAACAATAAATATTATAATTACTTATATAACATTGATTTTATCAAAATATATAGTTTATTGCGTATAGTTTCATTAACTAAAATAACTTTGAATTATTTTTGAATTTACTATTTGCAATCAATTATAACCCTACAATTGTTTCAATTAATTGGGGTCTGCATTAAATTAGTATTTATTAACTTGCATTAACATTATTACCTTAATTTACATTCAATTACTATCTATCAATATATTATTTCATTGGTTAATTAGATACTTATTTTTATTTACTTATTTTCAATTTTATAACCAAGTGCAACAAATTTGCACTATTTCGTTATTAGGATTTGACTCCAATTGTCAATAGTTAATTTTAATTACCATTGCTACATTTCATTTTAGCGTTCATTTCAATATTAAATTATAAATTTTTTTTCTTTCCAAATTAAATTACAAAATCTCATTAAAATCACAAATCTTATTGTCGGAAATTTACGGATCGTTACACTCTCCCCCACTCAAAAATTTTCGTCCCCGAAAAGGAAAAAGAAGGAATTGAGTAAACAATACATCTTATTCAAAAATATTAAATGTATAAACAAATAAATTTAAAAAATTAATTAAGTTAAATAAAATATACCAATTTATAACCATTAAATCTTTTATACTCAAATTAATAAAGTTTGGAAAACATTTTTCAAAATTTTCTGAGTCCAAAATTTATGGAAAATTTCGGTAGAGTCTCCGTTGTACGGGGAGGCTCGGGAGAAAATATAATATTAATTATAACAATATAAAACATATATTTTTCCAAAATAATATATATCCCAACACGGAAAAAACAATATAATAACGCTATAAACCGTAATCCGAAAACGTATCTATTTGTCGGGCAAATTATGTTTATTTTATGAAACCAAAAGCAGTAGCAATTGCTTCCATAACCTATATATAATCTAAAAGGAGTTAATAATTATATAAAATGAAAAATTTAAGTTGTTTCAACCACTTACAAACAAATCAATAATAATCACTTGCAATCACAACATACAACCATCATATGAAGTCAATAAAATCGACCATCCATATATCCATAGCAAACAAAATAAATAGTTGTCCGGGTTTAAAACTTTAAATTGTACAGAATGAAAAATACACTACTAAGTGTACCATTTACTCAATAGTCTTAGATGAAACTAAATAGATTATTCATATATCCAAACAAATTTAAAGTACCTTTGCCCAAACAACCATAAACCAAAGCAACAACAATTTCAAACAATAGTCTAAGTTCATTTTTATTAATTTCCTTTCATAACATTTGTTGTTTGATTTCCTTTTCATTCATATAATGATTTATCTTTTTAATTTACATTTATTTCTTGCAAATTTTCATTTATTTATAATACTTACCCTTTTATTATATTAAATTAGTAGCCTTTTAAATATACTCAAGTTTATAACAACTACAACATCAAATTCTTATTTATTAAAGTGATTCATTGAACACTTTCATTATATAAGTTTTCTTGTCCAATTTTCCATTACATTTTCTTATTAAACACTTCAACTTTTTAAATCTTTTGGTAAGTTATATGTATGTTTTTAAGAATGCAATTGAAAATTACACAAGTTTACTTTATTTCTTTTAAATTAAATTAATGTTCCATAATAATATCCTTGTTTTATATGTTACAAATTTCAACCTTTCTTTTAATTCCACTTGTAACTTAGAATTAAATCTCTTATTTCCTTTAGAGGTTTCAATTTGTTAGTTGAATTTCTACACTAATTGAAACTATTAATTAACGGAACTTAAGAACTAAATACCAGGTTTAATTTCAAATCATTTTAAAATAATAGATAAATGCATATACTTGCAACTTATATACATCAAACTATATTTAAAACAATTTAAAATTTATACATATTTATCAAAATTAATCCGCAGTAAAACTACTACAGTGGCCTTCCCACTTCGAAAGTCAAAAATGAATGTCGATGATGCATGCACCCATCACCAAAATTATTCTCCAGCGATAGTGAGGAGAGTACGAAACTTATTTCTTCTAAAATTTCCTTAAAACAATTCTTTCAATTTATATTTAAAATATTTATATCAAAAATTTCTCATAAACAATATTATTATATTCCAAAATCCTTTGAAAGAAATTTTCAAAATCCCGAAACTTAAGTTCTAAAATTTTCCAATTTCCATTATTTTATTTTAGATCTTATTTCCAACCAATATTTATAAACTTTACTACCTAACAACAAATATATTACAACTAAATATACCATGTATAAAATTTATTACGTTATATACAGAAAATATAATAGGCGAAATTATTTCATCACCTATATTCAAAACAAATATTGTGTCGGTCTGTCCTATTAAGTGTTTAGAAATCCCTATTGATGTCATAGCATCCTATGCACCAACCAGAATTTATAAATACAAAACGAAACGATAACACAATATCAAAACCTTTTATAACACTAACAAATATGCTCTCTCATATATACACTCAGCGACTCATCATAGGTATTACAACCATATTAATAAAGGGTCAGACCCCACAAAGCTTAGGTTTATCGCTAAACCAAAGCTCTGATACCAGATTGTAATGTCCCACCTTTTTGTATGCTTTAAATTGACGGTAAACCAGACACGTCAGACTTAAAACATACAGAAGGGCGGCTTGTTATGGGGTAAATAAGAAAAAGAAGAGAAATAAAAAACAAAATAGAATCTTGCAACGAACGATAAAATATAACAATCAAATAAACAGTTCATGAAGCTATTTACAAAACATTTGATTATACTTATACAATACATATCAGAAATACACATACCAGAGAATAATAAAATAATGCAGCGGAATAATGTAGTAATTAATAGTAATAATAAAATCTTCGTCTTCGTCCTCCAAAATTAAAGTCTTCGAATCCTGAAATGCTTAGACTGACCCGAGCGAATTGAAAAGATAGAACACTCGAGTCAAAACTAAAAGATCTTATGCAAGTTAAATCAATATAAGTAATATGAGCGAAACGGCTTCAGAGATGTTTACGGGATTTACATCTCCTATCCAGTGTCTAACATGAGTGCAGTAACTTAAGAGATGCTCGGGATTCACATCTCCTAAGGATCCGTTGAACCATTTACTATGTAATAATATTTCGCTATTATAATAATGTCTATAGTAAAATAAACTTACTTTTAAATAGCATTAAGGAGTTACCCAATCTCCCCCTTAACACGATAATAGTCCCAGTAGTCCATCCAGTATCAGCGCATCTCTAGATCGGGAGACTACCCTAAATACTACATGGGCTACGGGTAATTAGTCCATAGTAATTAACTTCACAAACCAATGGATTTTGATCTTACGAACTTGCAAAGCTAGTAGTCAAGGCTGTCAAAAATACACCACTGTTTTGTGTTGTACATTTGGCATCTGTGAACCATGTATAAAATCTGTATCCATTGATAACATATCCAGTAAACCTCTTAGCTGTCGGAAGAGGGCCCATTGCAAGCAGTTGTACTTCTTTTGAAATGTCCTCCTTTTTCCCAACCACTTCCAAAATTCTTCACCGTGTTCTCTCTCTCTTTTATATTTTTTTGATAATGCATGACCATCAATTAAAGCTCGATGTTCCCTAGAATAAAGACCTAGTTAATAAAAGATAGAAACAAATTTTCTAATTCTTCAATAATTACTAAAATAAAAATAAAACTTAAAAACTTACTCAAGTAAGCTCTCTATTTCCTTGTTACCATAATTGAATAGAATGTAACGGTGACATGCCGTCCATTGAGAATCTTTAAGATGAATACCTTTTCCATCTTTATTTCTTCTTATGCCAATAGGATATTCCAGATTCTATGGACAGGTTTCAAATTTCATTTTTCCTTACTCCATCTCCACCTAAGAACCTTGAACAGAATATCAAACATTCTTCTGCAAGATAACCTTAGCAATGGACGCCTCAGGTTTACTTTTGTTGCGAACATATGATTTCAGTTTACAAAGATAGCGCTTAATAGGAAACATACAATGAAGATGTGTAGGTCCACCATATTCAATTTCCTTGCATAAATGAACTAGCAAGTGCACCGTTATATCGAAGAAAGCATTTGGGAATATCATCTCAAATTGACAAAGAATTTCCATAATTTCCTTTTGTAGCCTCTTGAGATCAGCAAAATTGATAATATACTCCAAAGACTTCTTAGAAATGCACCTAATCTTATCATAGGTAATGCAACTTCAGGTTTTACAGATTTCTTCACAGCAAATTGCAGCAAGTAGTGGAGAAGAAAATGAGCATCGTGGCTCTTACACCCTGCAATTTTCTTCTCTTTCTTGTTTACATACGTGCCGATATTAGCTGCACAACCATAAGGCAGTTTAGCATTCTCCAACACCGAGCAAAATATTTCTTTCCCTTTGTTCATCATTGCAAATATGGCAGCCCTGATCTTAAGGTAATTCCCATCAGCTGATAGAACCGGATGAAGGACCTCCCTGATGCCTATCTCTTGTAAATCATACCGAGCACTTAAATGGTCTTTCGACTTCCCATCAATATTGAGTAAAGTACCAAGTATGTTATCACAAATGTTTTTCTCTATGTGCATAACATCAAGGTTACGTCGACATACATTGTGACTCCAATATGGTAAATTAAAAAATATTGACTTCTTTTTAAAAGGGGATTCATTTTTATGCTTGTTGACCTCTTTCTGCCCAAAAATATTTTTATAACCAGCCAACAATTCTTCAATGTCTGTCCCGGATAAAATTCTCGGAGATGTTCCCATTTCAATTTCACCCTTGAACGTTTTCTTATCAAACCTCCACTTGTGTTTCGGATCTAAAAATTTCATATGATTCATGTAGCACATTTTTTTACTATGTTTCAAGTAAGTTGAAGAAGTCTCGAAATGGCATACTGGACAAGCTAAATAACCTTTGTGCTCCAGCCGGATAACATTGCATAGCCCGGAAAGTCGCTGATCGTCCATAACACGCTTGCGCGTAATGTGAAATTAGCACCAGTTAAGGCATCGTAAGTTTGTATGCCAAGACCCCATAATTCTTTCAATTCTGCGATAAGAGGCTACATATAGACATCAATGCTATTCTTAGGAGACTGTGGACCAGGAATAAGGGTTGAAAGTATCAAATTTTCTGGCTTCATGCATAACCAAGGTGGAAGGTTATAATTTACCAATATGATTGGCCATGTGCTGTGAGCTGTAATCATTGTACAAAAAGGACTGAATCCTTCAGCTTCTACTCCTAGCCTGATATTTCTGTTTTCAGATGAAAAATGAGGATATTTGGCATCCATCATCTTCCAAACCTCGCCATCAGCTGGATGTCGAAGTCTGCCATCATTTTTTTGTCCCACTGCATGCCATATCATAAGTTCTGCATACTCCTTGGACATGAACATCCTTTGCAGCCTTGGTTTTAGTGGAAAATAACGTATCATTTTTGCTGGTACTTTATGAATCCACTGCTTTGGATCATTGTCAACACCCGCTTTCTTTTCCGGTATAGCCACCTTGAAAAACCACAAGTTTTGTAATTATTTTCCTTTTCATTTTCTGCCCAATATAGCATGCAGTCATTTAGACATGCATGTATTCTTTGGTAATCGAGGCCTAAATCTTTAATGATATTTTTGGTAGCATTGAAAGATAAAGGGATGTGGGCTTGTGGAAAAGCTTCTTTTAGAAACTCTAATCAGTCGGTAAATGCAGACTCGGTGATTCCATGTAGGCATTTTAAAGAATAAAGCCTGACGATGAAACTTAATCGCGAAAATTTAGTACACCCAGGATATAATGGCTACTTTCCCTCTTCAACATGATGATGAAATATTCTAGCATCGACATCTACTCCATTTGCTCCATCAGAAGATCCACCTTCATTGTTCTACATATTTCCACAAGTGCGATGCAAAATCTCATCGAGATTATCTCCAAAATTTATTCCCGCTTCACGATCCATATTGTTATCGCTCCTTTCAAGATCTAAACAGGAAACCTCACAAATCCATTTCACTTAGAATTCAGATGGACCATTCCAAATTAGATGGTCGTAGACTACCTCTTGACGATGCCACTTGCGATTATGACACTTTTTGCAAGGGCATGTAATTTCATCACCTACCGCGAATCTAGAAAAAGTATTTTGAATAAAACGTTTCACTCTACTGATATATCCTTCACTGAACTTAGGAAGTTTTGCCCATATTTTTTCCTCGTCGTTCATCACTAATTTACACACAAATAAAATACAAAGACAAACACAGTAATAAAATCAGGAATATGATTACACCTGAACTCACAAGTAAATCAGTACATTAGGCAACACAACAATCAAATCAAGAAAAACTTGAAATATACATAGAGTGTTACCTTAAGCAGCAGATTAAATCGAAGCCCTAACTGAAATTCGAAACCCAAACGAACCCCAATTGAAGACTTAATTGAAACACCGAAGCCCTAATTGAACTTGAACTCGAACTTGTCGTAATCGAACCCCAATTAAGCTTGTAAACTTAGAACTTTTAGCCCTAACTGAAATCGCAGAGTGTTGAGTGTTTAAGAGGTTGAGCGGTGGAGTACGTATTTTGTTAAGTGTTTGAGTGAAACCCTTTAATATTTTGTTAACTTTTGCCGCTTTGTTTTTGCTTCCCGCGTTAAAAATTATTTCATCCCGCTTGTTTTTCCAGCCCGCACTCATTTTTTATAATATTTTTATAAGTCTATAGCTACTGCAACATAGTGTTGATATCTATGCTAACATCCTGAAGCTCATGTTGTAATCGACAAAAATCAGCATAGCTATCGTTACATTGTAGCTAACAACATCTTGTATTTTCATTGCAATAGGCCATCTATGACGTAGTGTCACCAGCATCATCAAAGTGATACATATATGATACAACAACAAAATGATAACATCACAGTGGAACACCAACAATAGGGTTTCAAAAAAAAGTCTCTAACATACTTCAACTTCTATAAGGTCTTTCGAAACTCCAAAATACCTTTAGATCCAAAAAGCTTCCAAAAAATCCAAACACTTCCCAAAGCTTTCCAAAATCCGACAGCTACCAAAAAGACTTCAAAAAGATTCCAAACTAGTTCCAAAACACGGATAACCTGCTTCTAGGCTGCCGGTGTGGAAATTATGGGCACCCAGAGTTTAGAAAGGGAACAATAAACTCTCGGTCAGCCATGGGACTGGTATGAGTAAACAAAAATAGTTGTTTTAAACAAAAAACAATTCATAAAAGAAAAACGTTTATGCTTTTGGAGAATGAAACTTCCATAAGCCTCCCGGCGCACACACAATGCAATCGCACACTTGGAGGAGATTTCTTCTTATGATAGTCAAATATGCTTGATACGAAAAAACTCTTTGATATTATTATTAGTGCATAGTGTGAAAGAATTTCGAAAGTATAATATTAATCTTAGCTAGCATACGTACCATTATAGTATGCCTACTATAACTACCATGTTAAATGGCAGGTTCTACAACTAAAACCGTACAGGATTCGTATTGGTGATTGGATTTCCAACAAATGGTCAAGCTAAGGAACTTCCTGGGCCACATGGGTACGCCTCCGGAGGGATGCCCCGAGAACCTAACCGGATCTTTGCCAACACAAGGCCGGGTTACCTCTGTAACTAGGTAACTACTACACAAGTATGCCATCCCTCGGTCATAATCGACCTTTATCTGGGGCCCCAACAACAACAACCACATAGCAACATAATTGCAGTATCAACATAAGTTAGGTATCTGGGCTCCATACCATGATACCACTTCTATCCAGAAGGAAATGCACATACCCTAAGGGGTGCTATCTCTAATAACCTTGCTGCATCCTTCCTGTTTCAACCATTACCGGGTTGTGAGGTTCGACGAAGTCTCGTCCACAAAGCTACGCTTTTCACAAATGCTATACTTCGATCAACAAATGATCAGCAGCCACTACAAGAAAAATGAGTTTTAACAGCAGTCATTGTCAGCGTTTAAAAGTTTAATGCTGTAGAATGCGTTTGTGAGAATATTATTTTTAAGGGTTGAACACTGACAAAACTATTCGTGCTTATTTTGTTTGTCGCACCGCATACATCAGTGATTATTTCGTTTGCCGCCACTTCCCTCCCCAATTTCCATTCTCAGTTTCCATTCCCTCCCCAATTTCCATTCTCAGTTTCCATTCCCTCCCCAATTTCCAGTTTCCATTCCCTCCCTTCATATTTTTCATACTTTCAGCCATGCATCGATTTTGATTTCAACAGTAGAAATCATCTTCCTTCATCCACCGCTTCGATTTTGGTTTAGCATCTCTGTCCTAGACTTCGATTTTGGTAACCCTAAACTCAACGGAACGGGAAACTGGTGAGCGTTTTTTCTCAACCCTAGTTTTCAGTTTGGAAATTTAACTGCTTCACTTTGGAATACTTTTTCTAACTTCAAGATTCTTAATGGTTTGAACACGTTTTTATTTTATCTTAATTAAAGATTTTTTGGATGTGGTCTATCTATTTCATAAAGAAGGTAATTTGTGTTCTTATTTTCATCCTGTTTTTTGGATGTGGTCTATCTATTTTTTCCTTATGATATTATTAGGATTTAGGCATATAGTAGTATTCGGTTTTTGTGGATTTGTTCGTGTTTTTCCCCTCTTTACGCTTTGCTACAAACCTTCGATGACTTAATCAACTTCGTTGATTTCCTCACATAGGAGCCTTCACATGTTGAAGTTGTAATTCAATCAGGAAATAGGCTTACTTCATCTGTTAATTACTGAATACTGTGTTTTAATTTCCTTCCACGCTCTTACTGCCTAATCCCAATTACAATTCAGGGACTTGGTCGAATTAAGCTTCATACAGACAAATGGCAGAAATTTTTTCATCGGGTACATCGGATGCTATCGGTATAACGTGTAGCGGCAGTTAGCGGCACCAGGTATGGCTCTGCTTTCGAACTAATTTTGACATTGATTTTAGTTTGATTTTTGGTTATTTTTTTTCAAGTTTCAATTTAAATTTTGATGAAGTCTTATTGGGTTCTTTTATAACTGTGTTAAAGATGAGTCGATCCTAGGCAGTTTGATTTACTTCTACAATTTTGATGGCAAGTTCCTATCATTTTCTAGATGTTATTCCATTGTCAGTTAGTTAATTTAAAATTTCTTACTGAAAAATATTTAATGTCTTTTTTATTAACAGCTTCAAAGAATTTGAGAAATCTATAGGGATACAAGTACACTTTTAGAGCATATATGGTTTCAATATTATTTAGGCTTTCTATAATATTTTTCAACCATATTCCTTCTTTAACCAATAACTTGATTTTGCAAATTCATGCTATTAATTTGAGGTAATAAACCGATGATGGAAAAACCCATATTGGATGGTCAACGGTAGACTCAAGTAGTCTCTTTAGTTGAAATTTTACATTGGTATAGATACAATATTAGTTGTTTGGTTATTTACCGACTATATAGGGTAATGGGATTCCCTATTAACCATTCAACAATTACATGCTACATTATTTTTTGCAAACATGAAAGCTTGCTCAAATGTTTCAGACTCTCTGAAACAGTGACTACAGTGTATAACTTTGGTTTAAAAATGCCATTGTTTGCTTTTGTGACCATGGGATGGCCTGTTCTTACTTGTGGTTGTTCTTCAACATTTGCTTGATTATTGTTATTTCCTGATTGATTTTGTAGAGGGTCTGAATTTTCTTCACTAACTCGATGAGTTTGCTGACTTGAGTGTGCAGGAGATTAACTGAGATAGTTGGGTAGTCCTGGTGACTCATGACCTGGTTGCTTTGACATTGTGAGTTGAGACTCATTAGCTCCAGCAGTCCTTTCAGTCTCCCTTGTTTGAGGCATATCAGTGCACACAG
The DNA here is from genome assembly GCA_030765085.1 of Allium cepa. NCBI lineage: Eukaryota > Viridiplantae > Streptophyta > Magnoliopsida > Asparagales > Amaryllidaceae > Allium > Allium cepa. The sequence goes on from CM060941.1 coordinate 1,054,901,313, forward strand.
GTAAATCAGGTATTGATACTTTTGGATTATATATTTTCTTGGTAGTTTTTATATCTGCATTCCTAAAGGAAAATACATACTCATTAAACACGTTATAAATATTTTTTCCATTATCATCAAGACATTTATATCCCTTTTGTTTTGTCCCATAACCTAAAAAGGTACACGGTCTTGATCTGAAGTTCAGTTTATGAGTATTATATGGTCTCAAGTAGGGAAAACATGGACAATCAAAGGATCTCAAGTGTTGATAATCAGGTTTAACTTTGTATAGCGTTTCTATAGGACTTATTCCTTTGAGAACTTTTGTTGGCAAACTATTAATTAAATAAATAGCTGTGCTAAATGAATCAGACCAAGATTTTAGTGGCAGAGATGCCTGAGCTAGCAATGTAAGACCTGATTCAACTGTGTCTATGTTTTCTCTGAATGAGATCATTTTGTTCAGATATATAAGGACGTGTAGTTTTATGAATTATTCCCTTTTTTGTTGAAAAAACTGCTGAGTGGACTATACGCAGTTCCACCAATAGTTTGCATTATCTTGACTTGACAACCAGTCTATTTTAGTGGCAGAAATTCTTCCATTCAAGTATTGGATAAATTTGTACAATTTTTGTCCAAAAGTGAAGTACAGAATAACAAAGATTGAGTTTATTTTGATCTTCAAAACCATTTTTGGCAGGAACTTTGTAAAATGTTAATGCATTTTTCTTCAAATGTTAATAAATTCTTTTAATTGTTGTAAACCGGTCTAATGATGTTTGTAGATTGTTTAAACTTAACTTAATATTTATATGGCCATATTATATTTACATTAACAGTAATAATCATTTGTTATTCAGACCAAGCTTACCATGAAATAATATACTAGCAGTACATGTTCATAACTAGTGGATCACATTCATTTTGTCCCCATTTTCTTTTTCTTTATGGTAATTTTTAGTATGTTGTTAATGATGACACCATATTCACCTGTTTCCAAGTTTTGTTGAATAATCGATTTGAGTCTTTTTTAAACCCATTACAGATTTCAGGATTGGACGTCTGAACAGTCACTGAGTTCTGAAAAATTATTCAATGAAAGGCGAAGAAACATATTTGCTTCTATCTTAAGCAATATATGGGGATCAGTCCACTGGTGGATTGATGCATTAAAAACCAGTTTCAATTTTCAGTCTAAAGAAGATTCAACTCCTAAGAAACAAAAATATAAGAAGAACGTACTAGATCCTCAAGGTCCATTTCTTCAAAGATGGAATGAATAACAAGATATTAAAATGAAAGAGAGAACCAAGAACTTGATTCGCAGACAAATGCTGAATGAAAGCAAAATTTTGAGGTGAACTTGCCTAATTTCTTGTATTGGATCGGAGAGCAGCCAGTGATCTTGATCATTGGCAAGGCTTGATGATGATCTCAGTTTCAGTTTTCTTGATTTTCTAATAAAAAAACTGAAAGCAGCCAAATAGTTGAATGATGATGATTTTCTGATAACTCTTCTTGGCATGGCTTGATGATGAACTAAATGATTTAATATTTAGTTCAATCTTTTTCAGTTTGGTATTATTTGCTTATTGTCTTCTGCATTTGTGACTGAAACAAAAATGGTTAAATGTTTGTTTTGTTGCTGTGGGATGGTTTTGAATGACTGTTGTAACTGTTTGTAGTGGATAAGTGCTTGATATGTGGTTGAAGTGGGAAGTTTTCAAATTCAAAACCATTGAAAACCATTGATATGTGGTTGCCTGATCAAAAACATTCCCAGTCTGAAAGTTTTCAAATTCAAAACCTATAAACCAAGATTCAGAACAAAAGCTGAGTCAAAATCTTCAATCTGGAACAAGGGTCAAGATCAAGCAATTCCAAAAACAAATCAAGTTTCAAGTGATTCAAAGATCAGGTAGAAGTAAAATGCAGATTCAAATTAAATCCAGATCAAATAAAAAGAAAAAAATATATACTGCTCTGTTCTCCACTGACAGGTGAGCAAACTCACTTGAACCCATCTATATGTTTTGATATCTGAATTGATACTTGATGCCTGTGATGATGGATATGGGTGATAACTTGAAATGTTTAGTTATGGATATAAATGCATGTATATAAATTTAGAAATACCTGTGCCTATCTGTATATATGTGTATATATATCACCCTGTTAGTATTACAGGTTCCCATCCATTAAAATAAATTCGATTGCTCTTCCTATAATCTATTTTAGGCCTTGATCTTTGAGTGAAAAATGGTTATAAGAGTGTGATATCACTTTTAAAAATAGTTTCAAGAATGTATATCTAGTAATTATTCCTAAAATAGAAATTTGCAGTGAAAATCATTTAAAGTCAGAAAATTAAGTATTTAAATTCCAAGCTTTGATTATACAAAATGATTCGTACTTAAATATGATGATTTTTAATGGTAATATTATAATTTTTAAGTAAGTATTCGAGGAGAATTGGCAAGTTAAACAGAATCGTGAAAAATGTCAATCCCTGTTGATCAATGATCAAAGAGGAATTTACAACCCTTTCTTTCAGACGGTTATTTTTGGTAGAAGAAGATTGTAATTATTTATCTAAACTGTTTCATTTAGTATTTTTCATTTTGGAGTTTGCAAAGGAACATTAGATGCTTCAGATTCACTTTGTTAGTCACAGCTACTTAAGCGTCAACTGGAATAATAACAAAAACTACATAAACACCAATAAAATTGCTCTGTTTAACCAACAGTCCATTTTCTTTGATATAGCTAATCTCTTTAGTCTTTTGCATCAATGATAATTTACACCTATTGCTCTTTTAGTGTTATCATAAATAAATTACACCTATAGCTCCATGGTAGACAATGCGATGACTTTTTTTTAATTGTAGGAGTTACGAGAGAGCATAAAGCCATATTTCGTGCTACTTTTAAAGAGTGAGGTGTTTGGTGAAGATGATTCAACTAACGTTAAACTGTCACAAAAGAATGAGTTGATTGTTTGGCTGAGGTTGACCAAGTCTTAGGTATTTCTTGTCTTGATTGTCATTTATTGTGATATTGCATTTATGAAGTATATTATTCCAAATTGAATTTGAAAAAGGAAACTTTTTTTGGGCTTTGGATACAGAGATAACTTTATGAAGCTTTTTTGAAAAGTGATTGGGTCCATTCTTCTCTGGATGGTGGCTCGCCATTAGCTGCATTAACGGTATGTTTCATTCAAAGTTCAAACGTTAAAATATATAGGCTGATAGCCTGATCGGTATTTTTATTCATAACTTATTGAATTTACTGTTAGTAATGTGGCATGAAAACTTGACTTCTTTCCTTTGAGGTTTATATTACTAAGTTGTTTTTTAGCCACATCATTATTTTTCTTTGGAATTAGTGCAATTTAATCATTAAATATTCAGTTTGTCATTTGTTTTGTTTATGATATCAAATTTGATCCATCTCCCTATTATTCAATGGATTATCTCAAACTTTAGGAAACAAACATCTACTGAACAGTAGTATTATGCTAGCTTTAGGTGCTGAATTATTATGCATTTTATTAGACTTTAAGATTTAGTTGTTAATAAACTTAATTCAATGCATTAGCTTCTATAAGCAAGCATTGATTTCTTTCCCTTCTAACTTCAGATTTTTTTAATAAATCAAAGTTCAGGTTGTGGCAGTATTTACTGTGTCATTGTTTGTTTGGATAATATGCAGGTTGTTGAGATGGTTCGGGATTGGCACGACTGGGCTGAATGGTTCAGGATTGGCATGACTAGGTGGTGATTTCTGGTTTGCTGAGGAAGTGTGGGTATTGTTGTTGTGTATGTTGTTTGTATGGAGATGTAACAGAAAATGTGGTGAAAGAGGAACTGTTTGTATGGTGGAACAGTGAATGTTGAAGAGGCAGGCGATGTAGATTGAAGTGAAGGAGTTTGCATTGAAGTTGCAGTGGCTCGGCCGAAGTGGTTGAATGACTGGGTGGTGTGCAGAGGTTTAGGGAAGTTTGTTCTGGGTAAAGGAAGTGGTGTGCAAGGGAGATTGAAGTAGCATGGTTTTGTAAAGTAGTGTGTTCAGATTGGTGTATGTTGTGGAGGAGTAGAAGGCAGTGGGAGGTGGTTGTGATGGTTTGCAATGAAGGTGATCAAATTTTGATTTGAGGGGAGGAGTTCGTGATAGAAACTTATGGGTTGTTCTTTGCGACGGTGAAAGAGATGTATTTGATTTAGGTGAAAGAGATGTATTTGATTTAGGTGATTTTTGGAGAAACCATTTTTGTTTATGGATATTATTGAAACTTGGTTTATGGATGTCTTTTGTTTGTTAATATTGTCTTAACTAGTTTATGTAACTAATTAATAGTTATTAGAACTTGTTATATATACTAGTTGCTTGAATATGCTTAAAATATAGTTTTGGAATATTCAAAAATAGAGTAGAATATTGAAGCTGTTATATAAATAGAAGACAGCGTTTGATTAATGCTGTCAATGAAGAAACAACAGCGTTTAATTCGTGCTGTAATTATCTTGAAATTGTCAATAACAGCGTTTTTTACATGCTGTCGAAATAGTTGATGATTCAATAACAGCGTTTTTAACATGCTGTCGAAATTGTTGATGATTCAATAACAGCGTTTAGAAAACATAATACAGCACGTTATAAACGCTGTTGAAAACATTATTGACAGCTCGTAATAAACGATGTCACAGAGATGTTTCAACGGCGTTTATAGAAACGCTGTTGTAAGTTATGTATATACGACAGCATGTCGTTATACAGCGTTTCTAATAACGCTGTTGTATCATATTACAGCGTTTATCAAACGCTGTTAAAAGCCTTTTGTGGTGTAGTGAGCACTCAGCATACCACAATGCCAAATTGGGAGTATATCATTGATAACCTTCAACTACATAACCTCTGAGGTCGTACGTCTCAGAGAAGGGCGTTGAACTAAGAGAATGAATTCTCAGCCACCAACAAAAATGTATTTGAAAGAAATCAGCTTTATATCTCAAAGTGTGATGTTAGACATAAAACCATACAAGTCTGTTCCGGGTTCGAACAGAATCGAAGGCACTTCCGAAGAAGCCCTTGCAATCCAAGCATCCACAATCCCGATCGGACTCCCCATCACATATGAAGATCTCTATACCGGAGCAACTCAGTGCAGAGTCATTCGACAGGTTATCCTATCGTTCTTGAAGACACCCGGTCTTCACCACCGTCTTCAAATGCTATCCATTTAATCGTATCACTATTCGGAATGAGTTATATGATACAATGGTCCTCTCTCGGCTAAAGCGAATAGTGAGCGCTTACTTTTAAAAACATGTGGATATATCATTCACAAAGATTCACAGTTTCGATGTGGTTTCAGATAACCAACTAAAATCTGACTCCCTGTCACATCGAAATTCAATTATCTTTTAATGGCCAATGGTTTTTCACATTCACACAAACAAATCACAGATACCACAGCTCAACACAAAGTAATTCATATCACATAGCATCATAATCACAATCACATATCAGAGATATCAATCCAATACATAGCATTCAATACAAATTAGTTATCTATAAACAAGATTAATTAATCATGTAGTTATAATTAATTAGTCACATAATTATCTTTATTAATTATCCTTAATTAATGATTAATTATCCTTAATTATTAATTAATCTTAGTTACTTTCGTTAATTATCCTTAATTAAACGATTTAATTAATTAATCGTTAATTGCTTTCATTAATTATCCTTAATTAATTAATTAATTAATCCTTAATTACTTTCATTAATTATCCTTAATAAATTACCTTAATTAATTAATCCTTAATTGTTGATTGATTAAATCTTAATTACTTTTATTAATTAATTATTTCTCAATTAATTAATTATTAATTACAAATCAATTAACCTTAATTATTTATTTAATTAATCTTTAATGTTAAGTAATTAATTAAATAGTTATTCTTTAAGTAATCATATTAACAAATCATTAATTGCTTAATAAATTAAAAGATAAATCTTTTTATCTTTGTTAATTACATTGATTATCTTATAAACCTTATTTAATAATCATCCTTATCACATTAGTTGCTTTAAAGGTTAAGATTAGTTTAAATAACATTTTATCTTAATTATCCTTTTTAATTACATTATTTATTTAATAAAAATAACTTAATAAAATAATATGAAAAAATTAAATAAATTTAATTTAATTACTTTAAAAATATCTTACTTAAATCCTTAATTAATTCAAAACTTAAATCAAAATCATCATTTGAAAACATGGATTAAAAATGTTATAAGTTTGAATTTGTTTTAAAGTAAAAACTGTTATGTATATCAGACCCGAGGCCCACTTCGAGTCTTACCCAATCAAAATGCCTGAGTACTTCGAGTTTTCCCAGAAAACAACCCGCATACCTTAACTTTTCAAACTTAAATTTTTGTTTAAGTATTTAACCCGATACGCACACCAAACTACTTGAGCCAGGACTCGAGCCAATAATGCAATCACCCGAAGATAACTTCGAGTTTCTCCTTCCTTTCCCAGACTCCTGTCCTCTAACACCAACCAAAGCCATGTTCATATGCACAATCAATCCGGCCAACTCTAGCCATCGACGAGTCCACGATGACGTTCCCGAACCACATGAACACCTAGTATTTCGAAACGATGGTGATCTTGCAATCGAGCCATTAGACCTAAATCTGGAATAGAACATCGCCTTGTTATTCCACCTCTGATCATCAGAGATCGCTAAACTCCATCCTAAGCTCCGCCAGCCTCCCACGCTTTCGATGGCCCAAGTTCGATGAACTCCGATGGCCTAGAGACGACGCAGTGACCATGTTTCTGACCTCAACCCATTTTAAGTCCTAAACCCTAAATCGATCTAGATCATCATCCACGTTGATTATAAATTATACCGAGCATTTTTCCCTAACCCACTGACCTACCAAGAAGCTTTAACTTCGATCATGAGGACAACAATGTCGCCGATCGCCAGAGTTTGACAATAACCCCGATTTCAATCATTCCTGAATTTATCAGTGAATTCATGCTTAAAAGATATGGTCTCACTTTTAAAAGTCTTTGTTTTCGAAAGCAATTTAGATAATATATTTGAAACTAGAATTCATGATATTTGAATTTTACATAAATATTGGGGTTTCCTGTATTTGCTACTTTCCAGAGAATAACTTGAATAAATTTTAAAAAAAAATATTTTTATGATCTAAATCTTGATTCAACAAACAAGTTTTGTTTAGATTCAAATCCTTAAAGAAGAAAAGAGAGAGAGAGCTTTTGATTTTAGAAATAGGTTTACTCTGTAAACCTGGAACAAGCATTACTGCATGTAACTGACATTCACATACAAAAATCCATATACAATATACATGCAAGCCTTTCCTAAAGCCATATATTCATCATTTAGCACATGCATCAACAGTTCAACCCAGATTCAAGCTTTTAAAATGGTGTTTACTCACTTGTCAAACTGAAACAGAGAGGTTGTGCTTTTCTTGAATTTGAAAAACTGGGACAAGTTTTCTGGGTTCATTTTGAATTGACTGTTGTTTATGTAATGGTCCTTGCTTTAGTTTAGTCGTTGAAGTTGAATCTTGCTTTCTTTGATTGCTGAAAAGCTTTGAATTTTTCTTAATTACTGGATGGCTTTGCTATGTTAAGCTATTTGATATTTTCCTTGATTCAGTAACTTGAATTTGATTCAGGTTTCAAATTTTTTTGTGTTTACTGGAATTTTTTTTCATTTTTTTTATACAGGTCTTAGATTTTGAAAGTGAATAAAAGAGATGAGAAAGAGGAGATGAAGCATTTATATAGATTTAAATCTTCTTTTTATTAATTTTCAAAATAAAACTAAAATGACACTTGTACGTTTACTTTCTACATGGATTACACTTGTTAATCCATTTATTTTAATTTTTAATACTTTTCTTTATATATATTACTTATTTAATATTTCTAAATTTTCATTTGAATAATATCTTTACATTATTTTAAATTGTATTTTTGAATTTACATTTTCCATTTTATAAAGACATTTTCTTTTTATTAATAAATACTATTTAAAGGAGAAAGTTTTGAAATTGAGTACATATTAAATAAATTACACATATATGTAAATATATTTAAATCCAAATTATTTTACTAAAGTATTTATTTAAAATTTAAATTCAAATTCAAAGTCAAATTCAAACCTACTCATACATACACATATATATTTTAAATTCAAATAATTTTAAGAACATTTATTATTTCAAATTTTAAACTCAAATGAAATTGAAATCTTATTCATACAAATTAACACTTATTTTATTTGATTTGAAAATTTTCAAATTAGTTTCAAATTAAATTACTAATATTTTAAATTGATTAAATTTTAGGGATATTACAGATTCCCCCTTACGAAAATTTCGTCCTCGAAATTCGAAAGAGAGAGAAAAGCAAACAAAGAATATATGACTACAGAAAAAATAAAGAATGGCTTGCCAGATTAAGTTGAAATATCCACTCTGCAATTGGGATTGGACTTTTGAATGCTATCCTCTATTTTCCGAGTATAGTCATTTGGATCACCATTCCATTGCACTTTGACTAGTTTAACAATCTTATTCCTCATTTGCTTTTCATCACGATCAATGATCTTTATCGGTTCTCTTTTAACTGTTAGTTTTGGTGTGATCGCCAAATCCTGCCGAGCAGCTTCTTCAATGATACTATCTGGATCATGCACATATTTCCGAAGATGTGAAACGCGAAATACATCGTGTACGCCGGATAACTGGCTGGGCAGCTGCACTCGATATGCCAGAGGACCCTTCCTCTCTAGAATAGGAAAAGGACCAATGTATCATGGTGTCAGCTTTCCAGTTTTCCCAAATCACAACACACCACGCATTGGAGAAACTTACAAGAAAACAGAATCCCCAACTTGAAATTCTAAAGCTCTTCTCCTACGGTCGTAATAACTCATCTGACGACTTTGTGCAGTTATTAACTTCTTTCGAATAAAATCAACTTTTTCAGTGGCTTCTTTAATTATATCTGGTCCGAGAATGAGTCTATCATCAGACTCAATCCAGCAGGTCGGTGATCGACACGGACGACCATATAAAGCTTCAAAAGGAGCCATTTCGATGCTGGTCTGATAGCTATTGTTATATGAGAATTCGACCAGATGTTAATGATCCTCCCAAGAACCACCAAAGTCAAGTATACAAGCACACAGAAGGTCTTCTAAGATTCGGTTTATCCTTTCAGTCCGCCCATCAGACTATGGGTGATAAGCAGTGCTAAAGTTCAGTTTGGTTCCCAATGCGACTTGAAATGCCTCTCAAAATCTACTAGTGAAGATCGGGTCACTATCACTCACTATACTGCTAGGTATACTGTGGAGACGAACAATCTCTTTTATATCAATTCAGCCAGACTTGCCGCTATTCGGGTAGATTTCACTGGAATGAAATGGGCAGTCTTAGTTAAACGATCCACGATAATCCAAATTGCTTCATTCCCCTTTCGAGTGTGTGGCAACCCGTCTATGAAATCCATAGACACTTGATCCCACATCCATTTAGGTACTTCCAACGGCTGAAGTAAACCCGCCATTTTCTTCTAATCACTTTTGAATTGTTGACATGTAGAACAACGACTCACATATATAGATATATCCCTCTTCATTGTCTTCCACCAAAAGGTTCTTTTGATATCTCTATACATCTTATTAACTCCTGGATGGATACTATGTTTAGACTTGTGATATTCATCTAAAACTTCACATTTCAAATCAGGAATGTCTGGGACACACATCCTGCCTTTCAATCTTATAACCCCACAATTATTGATTCCGAAACTGGAATCTTCACCTCGACGAATCATCCCATAAATTTCCTAAAGAAAATTTTCTTCTTTCTGCTTGCTGGCGATTTTCTCAAGGAGAGTAGAAGTAAAGACAAGATGAGCAAGAATAACATGTCTTCTACTCAAGGTATCGGCAACTACATTGGCTTTTCCGGGGGTATATAGAATATCTAGGTCATATGACACTAGAAATTCAAACCAGCATTGTTACCTTAGATTTAAATCTTTTTGGGTGAAGAGATATTTCAGAGATTTGTGGTCGGTAAGTAATTCAAAATTTTCACCTAAAATAAGAAGGATTTATTAAGTATATATCTTAAGTTAAATTAAACTTTAAATTTAGTAAAGCTGAAAGAGATTTTTTTACCCATAAGATAGTGTCGCCAGATTTTCAAAGCGAAAATAACACCTAGAAGCTCAAGATCGTGAGTTGGGTAATTTTTCTCATGCAGACGTAATTGTCTACTCGCGTAGGCAATTACTTTCCCATTCTGCATTAACACCGCACCCAAACCATCCCCACAAGCGTCAGTATAGACAGTTAAACCTTAGTTCCCGTTAATGATAGCGAGAACGGGAGCAGAAGTCAATCTCCTCTTTAACTCCTGAAAATCTTCATCACATTTCGGAGTCCAATCAAATTTTGCATTCTTCATGGTTAGCTTAGTCAACGAACTAGCAATCTTAGAAAAATCCTGAAAAAACTTTCTGTAATATCCTGCTAAACCCAGAAAACTTTGAACTTCTTTCGGAGTTGTGGGTCGCTTCTAATCTAAAATAGCAGAAACTTTGCTAGGATCAACAGAAATTCCCTCTTCATTAACAATGTTGCCCGAGAAATCTGACTTCCTTAACACAGAAATGGCATTTAGAAAATTTTGCAAATAGAATGTTCTTCCTTGATATCTCCAAAACAACTATAAGATGCTCAACATGCTCCTCTTCTGTTTTGGAATAGATTAGAATATCGTCAATAAACACCAAGACAAATTTATTCAATACTCCTCGGAATACACGGGTCATTAATTCTACGAAGTATGCAGGAGCATTGGTTAGTCCGAAAGGCATGACTAACAATTCGTAGAAAATGCTTGGACCCCTGAAAGCAGTCAAGTGAACATAGTCTTCGGCAATTCGTAGCTGATGGAATCCTTGAGCTAGATCCATCTTTGAAAAGAAACGGGCGCCGTGAAGTTGATCGAATAGATAATCGATCCTGGGTAAAGGAAATTTGTTTTTGAGAGTTAATTTGTTGAGATCATGGTAGTCCACGCACAATCTCAAAGATCCATCAGATTTGGCTACGAAGACCATAGCTGAACCCCAATCAGAAACACTTGGACATATCAAACCTTTCTCTAACAAATCTCGGGTTTGATTGACTAGTTCAATCCTTTCCTTGGGTGCCATCCCACGGATTGCGTGAACAACAGGACGAGCATTGGGCACTAAATCAATTCTCAATTCAATTTCTCTGTGCGGGGGTAAGGATTTTACTTCTTCGAACATGTCTGGAAATTCCCGAACTATAGGTATGGACTCTAGACTAGGTTCGGGATATCCCAAAGTATACATCAGTTTATCTCTCTTAGGACTCGGATCCTCACAAGAGATTACAATAAAATTTCCAGGTTTTGTTTTGACCGAAATCGTTCGACTATTACAATCCAATTTGGCTTCGTATTCTGTTAGCCAATCCATTCCGAGTAGGACTTTGAATTCATTAAAATCGAAGACAAAGGGACTGATAGGAAATTTATGACCAGAATACGAGATAGGAACATCCCTACATCGTAGACAAAGGTTTGCAAGGCCACCAACTGGATTTTTCGCACAAATTGGCTCGTTGACAAAATCAGGTTTAAATTTTAATTCATTTACGTTTTGTTGGAAGATAAAGCTATGTGTAGCACCCGTGTCGAATAAAACTCTAACAACTCTATCATAAATAGTAAGGTTACCTTCTAGAACTCCTTTTCCTCTATTAGCCTTTGAAGTTGAAGGCTCATCCTTTATCGCATAGACGTTCGCCACTTGTGCTTGCTTCATCGCCGAGCAATTTTTAACTACGTGTTTGGGATTGTGACAGTAATAACATTCTCTAACTCCCTGACTAGTATTCATGGGTTGTTCTTTCTTAACTTGCTTCTTTGGATTCTTGCAGCTGTTTGAATAATGACCCTTTTCTTGGCAATTGTAACAAGTTATATCTCTAGCCGGGTTTCCCTGATTGTTCTTCTTCTCCTTGCCTTGATATGGTTTCTTGCCTCCGAACTTTCTTTTTTTCCAATTTGGATTGCTCGTATTTCCCTTCTCCTCCGGAGCTTCTTGCATATCCAGGGTAGCATATCTATACCCCATATCGATAACATCAGAAAAAGATTCATTAACGTGAGCTGTCATTCTTTCATGAAATTTCTTAGTCATCCCACGAATAAATCTTTCATTTTTCTTTAGAGGTGTGTTTACCAATTCCGAACCGAAATGAGATAATTCGTTGAATTTATCTAAGTACTCTTCGAATGATAAACTTCCCTGCTTCAAGTCCATAAATTCCTGGTACATTCGGGACATACCAGCCGACGGCATATAGCGTTTCTCAAACACTTCTTTAAATCGTTCCCATGTGAATTCATCTTCTGGCTCATCCACTTTAAATGTCTCCCCCCAGGCTAGGGCTTCTTCTTAGAGTTGCCAAGAAGCTATTAATTGCATTTGATTGTCTTGCAACTTTAGCCCTTTAAAAATTCTTTCACACGATCTGATCCAGGCTTAGGCTTCAACAATAGATTCCTTGCTAGTGAATGGCTTACCACCAAGTCTCGAAAAGCTTTTATATAGATCAGCCAGATTCGGCTGATGTTGAGTAGGCATAGCTGCTTCTGCTGTTATGGAGACTTGACCAGTTGTAGTGATATTTCCCCGACCCTAGCTCCTTCTCTTCGCCCACTCATGCTTACTATCTGCAAATAGTAAGAAAACTTGATTTAGTTATACATACGAGATATCTTAGGAAATATTAGTGGTTTAAAGAAATAGACCAAGAAATTTTAGGGTTTCGTCTCTCGGTTTATACTCATTCTAGGGTATACTTCACTCTTTCTCTAATGAGCGACCTAATGTGTTATACTCCGTAGCTAAAGTTCTTACTCAACCATTAGCTCCGATACCACTTGTCATAACTCGAAATCCATTGTTCGAAAATTGACATCAAATACCTCACTTATATTCGACTGTCGGAGATTCAAACGTTGAACTCTAGTTCGGATGGAGCTTATAACAACATTAGATGAATATGAATAGCGGAAACAAAATATACTATCATTAATCAACACCACAGATACAACATCATCACAATGTTTGATACAACAAATCACCACCATCATCAGAGTGATACATATATGATACAACAACAAAATGATAACATCACAGTGGAACACTAACAACAGGGTTTCAAAAAAAAGTCTCCAACATACTTCGACTTCTATAAGGTCTTTCGAAACTCCAAAACACCTTTAGATCCAAAAAGCTTCCAAAAACTCCAAACACTTTAAAAGATTCTTAAACCCAAAGCTTTCCAAAATCCAACAGCTTCCGAAAAGACTTCAAAAGATTCCAAGCTAGCTCCAAAACATGGATAACCTGCTTCTAGGCTGCCCGTGTGGAAATTATGGGCACCTAGAGTTTTGAACAGGAACAATAAACTCCGGGTCAGGTATGAGACTGGCATGAGTAAACAAAAACAGTTGTTTTAAACAAAAATAATTCATAAAAGAAAAATGTTTATGCTTTTGGAAAATGAAATTACCATAAGGACTCCCGGCACACAACGCAATCGCACAACTGGGGGAGATTTCTCCTTTTGATAGTCAAATATGCTTGATACGAGAAAACTCTTTGATATTATTATTAGTGCATAGTGTGAAAAAATTTCGAAAGTATAATATTAATCTTAGCCAGCATATGTACCATTAGAGTATGCCTACTATAGATACCATGTTAAATGGCAGGTTCTACAACTAAAACTGTACAGGGTTCGTATTGGTGATTAGATTTCCAACAAATGGTCAGGCTAAGGAACTTCCTAAGCCATATGGGTATACCTCTGGAGGGACGCCCCGAGAACCTAACCGGATCTCTGCCAACACAAGGCCGGATTACCTCTGTAACTAGGTAACTACTACACAAGTATGCCATCCTCCGGTCGTAACCGACCTATCCAGGGCCCTAACAACAACAACCACAAAGCAACATAATTGCAATATCAACATAAGTTAAGTATCTGGGCTCCATACCATGATGCCACTTCTATCCAGAAGGAAATGCACATACCCTAAGGGGCGCTACCCTCAATAACCTTGCTGCATCCTTCCTGTTTCGACCGTTATGGGGTGGTGAGGTTCGATGAAGTCTCGTCCACAAAGCTACGCTTTTCACAAAAGCCATGCTTCGATCAACAAATGATCATCAGCACTTAGCATGCCACTCTACCAAATTGGAAGTATATCAGTGATAACCTTCAACTACATAACCTCTGTGCTCGTACGTCTTAGAGAAGGATGTTACGCTAAGAGAATGAACTCTCCGCCACCAATAGAAATTTATTTGAAAGAAATCAGCTTTATATCTCAAAGTGTGATGTCAGACATACAACCATACAAGTCTGCTCCGGGTTCGAACATAACCGAAGGCACTTTCGAAGAACCCCTTACAATCCGGGCATCCACAATCCCGATCGGACTCCCCATCACATATGGAGATCTCTATACTGGAGCAACTCTGTGCAGAGTCATTCGACAGGTTATCCTATCGTTCTTGAAGACACCCTGTCTTCACCACCGTCTTTAAATGCTATCCATTTCGTCGTATCATTATTCGAAATGGGTTATATGACACAAAGGACCTCTCCCAGCTAAACCGAATAATGAGCGGTTAATTTTAAAAACATGTGGACATATCATTCATAAAGATTCACAGGTTCGACATGGGTTTCGGATAACAAACTGAAATCTGACTCCCTGTCGCATCGAAATTCAATTGTCGTTTTACAGCCAATGGTTTTTCACATTCACAAAAACAAATAACAGATATCACAACTCAACACAAAGTAATTCATATCACATAGCATCACAATCACATATTAGAGATATCAATCCAATACACAGCATTCAATACAAATTAGTCATCTATAAACAAGATTAATTAATCATGTAATTATAATTCATTAATCATATAATTATCTTTATTAATCATCCTTAATTATTGATAATTATCCTTAATTATTAATTAATTAATCTTAATTACTTTCATTAATTATCCTTAATTAATTACCTTAATTAATTAATTAATCCTTAATTGCTTTCATTAATTATCCTTAATTAATTACCTTAAATAATTAATCCTTAATTATTTTCATTAATTATCCTTAATTAATTACCTTAATTAATCCTTAATTGTTAATTAATTAAATCTCAATTACTTTTATTAATTAATTATTACTTAATTAATTAATTATTAATTACAAATCAATTAACCTTAATTATTTATTTAATTAAACTTTAATATTAAGTAATTAATGAAATAGTTATTCTTTAAGTAATCATATTAACAAATCATTGATTACTTGTTAAATTAAAAGATTAATCTTTTTATCTTTATTAATTACTTTGATTATCTTATAAACCTTGTTTAATAATCATCCTTATCACATTAGTTGCTTTAAAAGGTTAAGATTAGTTTAAATAACATTTTATCTTAATTATCCTTTTTAATTACATTATATATTTAATAAAAATAACTTAATAAAATAATGTGACAAAATTAAATAAATTAAATTTAATTACTTTAAAAATATCTTACTTAAATCCTTAATTAATTCAAAACTTAAATCAAAATCATCAATTGAAAACATGGATTGAAAATGTTAAAAGTTTGAATTTTATTTTAAAGTAAAAACTGTTATATTTATCAGACCCGAGGCCCACTTCGAGTCTTACCCGATCAAAATGCCTGAGTACTTCAAGTTTTCCCAGAAAACAACTCGTATACCTTAAGTTTTCAAACTTAAATTTTTGTTTAAGTATTTCACCCGATACGCACACCAAACTACTCGAGCCAAGACTCGAGCCAGTAATGCAATCACCCGAAGATAACTTCGAGTCTCTCCTTCCTTCCCAGACTCCTGTCCTCTGACACCAAACAAAGCCATGTGCACATGCACAATCAATCCGGCCACCTCAGGTTGAAACTCTAACCATCGACGAGTCCACGATGACGTCCCCGAACCACACGAACCCAGCATTTCGAAACGACGGTGATCTTGCAAACGATCCATTAGACCCAATCTGGAATAGAACTGAGCCACAATGATTCACCTCGTTCTTCCACCTTTGATTATCAGAGATCGTGAAACTCCATCCTAAGCTCCGCCAGCCTCCGATGCTTCCGATGGCCCAAGTCCAATGAACTCCGATAGCCTAGAGATGACGTAGTGACCATGTTTGCAACCTTAACCCATTTTGAGTCCTAAACCCTAAATCAATCTAGATCATCATCCACGTTGATTATAAATTATGCCCACCATTCTTCCCAAACCCTCCGACCTACCGGGAAGCTTCAACTTCGATCACGAGGACAACAATGTCGTCGATCGCCAGAGTTTGACAATAACCCCAATTTCAATCATTCTCGAATTTATCGGTGCATTCATGCTTAAAAAAATATGGTTTCACTTTTAAAAATCTTTGTTTTCGAAAGCAATTCAGATAATATATTTGAAACTAGAATTCATGATGTTTGAATTTTACATAAATATTGGGATTTCCTGTATTTGCTACTTTCCAGAGAATAACTTGAATAAATTTTACAAAATTTATTTTTATGATCTAAATCTTGATTCAACAAATAAGTTTTGTTTATATTCAAATCCTTAAAGAAGAAAAGAGAGAGAGAGATTTTGATTTTAGAAATAGGTTTACTCTGTAAACCTGAAACAAGCATTACTGCCTGTAACTGACATGCACATACAAATATCCATATACAGCATACATGCAAGCCTTTCCTAAAGCCATATATTCATCATTTACCACATGCATCAACAGTTCAACCCAGATTCAAGCTTTTAAAATGGTCTTAACTCACTTGTCAAAATGAAACAGAGAGGTTGTGCTTTTTCTTGAATTTGAAAAACCGAGACAAGTTTTTTGGGTTTGTTCTTTTTGAATTGACTGTTGTTTATGTAGTGATCCTTGCTTTAGTTTAGTTGTTGAAGTTGAATCTTGCTTCCTTTGATTGCTGAAAAGCTTTGAATTTTGCTTAATTATTAGATGGTTTTGCTGTGTTAAGCTGTTTGATATTTTCCTTGGTTCAATAACTTGAATTTGATTCAGGTTTCATATTTTTTGTGTTTACTGGAATTTGTTTTGATTTTTTTAATACAGATCTTATATTTTGAAAATGAATAAAAGAGATGAGAAAGAGGAGACAAAGCATTTATATAGATTTAAATCTTCTTTTTATTAATTTTCAAAAATAAAACTAAAATGACACTTGTACATTTTCTTTCTACATGGATTACACTTATTAATCCATTTACTTTAATTTTTAACACTTGTCTTTATATATATTACTTATTTAACATTTGTAAATTTTCATTAGGATAACATCTTTACATTATTTTAAATTGTATTTTTTTAATTTACATTTTCCATTTTATAAAGACATTTGCTTTTTATTAATAAATACTATTTAAAAGGGAAAGTTTTGAAATTTAGTATACATTAAATCAATTACATATATATTTAATTCTAAATTATTTTACTAAAGTATTTATTTAAAATTTAAATTCAAATTCAAAGTTAAATTCAAATCTACTCATATGCACACACATATATATATTTTAAATTCAAATAATTTTAAAAACATTTATTGTTTCAAATTTTAAACTCAAATGGAAATCTTATTCATACAAATTAACACTTATTTTATTTGATTTAAAAATTTTCAAATTACTTTCAAATTAAATTCCAAAAATTCAAATAAATTACTAATTTTAAATTGATAAAATTTTGGGGATATTACACTCTCCTTCCTCCTCTTCTTGTATTCATCTTCTATTGCTTGAACACATAAAAGGTGTATTTAGAATACAAGGATGGTATCAAAATTATTTAAGGAAAGCAACACAAAAGGGTCTAGAATGAGACTTTAGGGGATAGATACTATTACCATAAAAATAACAAATACACTCTCTCAAGAGTAACTCATTCTAGGCCATCACTTACCCTATCTCTAATGAGTTATACCCCAATCAAGCTAAGGTGTTCGCTCAACCGAAGCTCCGATACCAACTATGATGACCCACCTTCCAAACCCCTAGGAACGATACGTAATACATCCACCGTATTCATGTGCTGTTGTTCGAGCATCCAAAAGGCGAGTTGTCGTGGGGTAAAATAAAAGAACAGAATATCTCACAATGGAATGGCGAAATATTATATAACAATACGATAGTACATTAAGGTTACTCCTTAATATGAAGTTATCCGAGTAACAAAAAAAGTGCTACCATTAGCCAAGGTAATAATAACAGCCCGCCTTTACACTTGCTGATACAAAATATACATACACAAATAAACATAATAGCGAAAATAGTTAGTTAGATAGATAAGAAGCTTCTTGCTCATCCATCAACTTCAAAAGAGTCCAAAGAAATCTACGACTTTCAGACTACTCATTTGTAAATAAGTACCCGCGATTTTTGGTAAAACAAATAAACTCGAATCAGACAATAAGTCTGGTATGAGTAAACTCTAAACAACGGGCAGAATAAAAAATATTGTGTGAGACCATGTCGCCAAATGCAGAATGGGTTTCCCCTCACGAGAACAATATCCAACCACAGTTAATGCGTATAAATAATTAAGCATCGCGAAGTGCGCAAGACACTTCCAAATGCAATTAAGAAAGAAATAAATTCAAGGGTTTAAATCAAAATTAAGGACAGGGAAAATTGTCAACAATGACTAGGAGGGTGCACCCCTTATCGAAATAATACCTCTAGAAAATATACTTAAGAATTACGATGGCTCTCAAAGACGTCCAAGCCGGACCCGGCCAACCTTTCCGAGAATTCGAATATTTCACATCTTAGTCTGCATATAACCAAAACCAATCTAGAGTAGATGTGATAATATCCTAATGGAAGCAACCCCACATAGCTTAACATCCACTCGCTCTTTGGATTAAGTGTAACAACCCTGATTGGAGATTACCGTAAATATTAAATTATAATATATTTACGGTAATCTCCAATCAGGGTTGTTACATTAAGTCATCTCCGATAAAGGATATCAATGATCAATGAGAAAAATATAATCTTAGATTGACGATATACAAAGAAGAAAGCGGAATTGATAGTCAATAAATCAGCTGTCGAGAATAACTAAAAGATCGTATATGGAAACTAAATCTCATATCCTTACCACTACTCATTGATTTCAAACATGTACTATCCCTCGATTAAGAATGAAGCCAAGTAAGTGAAGGTAGTGTTACCTTTAAGCTTTGCCTTGACGATATTTTTAACCTTCGAGATAGAGACAAGCTTCCCTACCTCGATGTTTAGTGTTGGGAATATGACTAAATCCTTTCCATATAAGCGTTATCATTTATGGAATTTTTTTTTTATCATTTCCATAATGGAATCAATCTTTTAAAATTTTAAAACCAAACTTTTGCTTGGATTTCACATCACAAAATTTAACTTTAAACATCATTATTAAAACGGTCAATTGACTTTAAACATGATTAGTTTCTTCAAACATCATTATTTAAAATGATTAATTAACTCTAATCATCTTTATTGAAATGATTAATTATCTTTAACACGTCATTATTAGAATGGTTGTTAACTTTAAAACATCATTATTAAAATGATTAATTAACCTTAAACATCATTATTAAAATGATTAATTAATTTTAAATGTCTTTATTAAAATGATTAGTTAACTTTAAAACAAATTATTAAAATGACTAATTAACCTTAAACATCACTGTTTAAAATGATTAATTAATTTCAAACATCATTATTAAAACGATTAACTAACTTTAAAACATCATTACTAAAATGACTAATTAACCTTAAACACCAGTATTCCAAATGGTTAATTAACATTAAACACCGTTATTTAAAATGATTAATTAATTTTAAATGTCATTATTAAAATGATTAAGTAGTTTTAAACATCATTATTAAAATGATTAATTAATTTTAAACATCATTATTTAAATGATTAATTGATTTTAAACATCATTATTAAAATGATTAATTAACCTTATTTTTGTTTTGTAAAAAACAAAGCACGAGATCAATAAAAAAATTTCTTCCAAAAGAGATGATATTTTCAAAGTTGATATAGCGATAGTCATCATATATACACTTCCATAAATGTTTTACATGGCATATATATTCATCCAAACATCTCATAAACATAAGCATATACATATAGACAAATAAAAATAGCATCCATACAACATGGAGAGAGCATCACTTGTAAATAATTACTTAAACATTTGACTAAATCTTAGGTCATTAACTAATTATTACTGATGCCATCTGCTTCAAACCGAAACCAAACCAAACAATCAATATTTTCCAACACATACAAACATACGTAACTAACATGCATTATTAACACAATAATAAAGTTTAAATCTTTCTTCTTAAAGGTGTGATTTACCTAACGAAATCCCAAACTTGAACTAAAATCAATTGGGAAATGGACCCAGCTTCGGCTTGGAAAAAATTGACTTTAAGATGCTAAAGAGGACATTTATTTTTCATCTAAGAAGGATCATGGTGCTAGGCAAAGACTTTTTCAGGTGGCCATGGGTCTTGTTTTGGTGGTGGAGTGATAGAGAGAAGAAAGGAAGAAGTCTCAGCAATTTTGCTTGAGGAAAAATGGAAAAAGAAGCGATTTTTAATTTTAAATCTTTTTAGAAGCCATGTATGGAAGCTTAATAGGTTGAAAAAGAAAGGAAGTAAGAATTAGAAAAGGAAAGCCATGTATGCCACCTTATCCTTCCTTCACCAATTCCACATGCAACCATCCACCTCCCCCTAATCTCCATCATATCACCACTTCATATGACTTGATGTATCCTTATTTTGGACATTTCACCTTTTTAATTTTAGAAGATAACTCAAAACTTACTAAATTTACTGAAGTATGATTTAAACCAAATTATAACCAAATTACTTCTTTAACAGTAACCTATGCTATTTATATAAATATGTACACATGTACACTAGTGTACACAACATATTCCGACAGCTTTTGATTGATGAAAAGTCAAAAATCTAAAAAAACGATTTTCGATCATATTTTTTATTTTTCTTCGAACTACTTATTTTTTGTAAAGAAAATTTTAAAACAACTTTACCATCGATAGTTATTACTAAAAAGAGATTTATTTGAGTTATAAAATCCATTATTTAAATATTTAAAAATATTTTAAATATTCAAATTCAAAGTGATTAAATTAAGGGTCGTTACACGGTTCAAAAGCGCTCATAAGTCAACACTATTCTAACCGCTCTTAGGCAGTAGGTATAGTTAGGTCCGGTGAGTTTGTCGTTTTCAAAAAATAGCTTTGGAGTTGAACTATTCTATAAGTTTAAAATGGTAGATTATTAGAATAATTCATAATAGATGTTCTTATAATTAGTATGGTTAACCTTTATGTTTCATTTTACTAATAAGCTCTCACCAATCTTTTATATTTTGCCGAAACCTAAGTCAAAACATAGAAATCTTTCGACTTTACTAGTAGGTGTTAGGACTTGTCCATTTGAGAATTCCATCCTTGAGTTTGCTCAACAAGTCATAGCTCCATGGATGATGGATAACTCCTTATTGGTTGTATCATATACTACTCCTAACCCTTTGGTACCTTATCCGAATTATGCTTCGACTTAGAGTTTGCTCAACAGACCGAAACAAAATTATTCATTTGTACCTACCATATCGTAAAGGCATAAGTATAGTATATGTACCTTAAGTTTTGTTCAACAAATAAATATAATTATCTTACCTCGTCTATTCAATATATTAATTACTATACATAACATCTCTAGCTTGAGTTTGCTCAACAACTAAGAAGCATGCATGTGATACACACACACACACATGGTAGAGGACAACATTATATTGAAGATTCGTAATCTTCAATATATTAAGTGAGTGACATTGACTTATGGAATAAAATAATTCTTATGAATTACTCTCATGATTAAAGTGTTAGACACATCGAAAATCACGGTATACGTATAATTACGTATGTACTTATTCCGTAAGTCTAACCATAGTTTCTTAATGTTCCATCTTTGAATTATACATTCATATTATATAAGTTTTGTTTATTATATAACTTTTATGTTTTATATTACTTATATAATGGTCTTATGTTGTAGTATTGTACTAATTAAATCTTATTTAATTAATCTCAATTAATTAACATTTTAATTAATTTTAAATTACATTAATATAAACATTTATATTCAATATTTATTATATATACCATGGCCCTTCGAGGACATCCGATAAAATTGGAACGATACAGAGAAGATTAGCATGGCCCCTGCGAAAGGATGACACACACAAATCGAGAAATGGTCCAAATTTTTGAATGACAGTTCCATGGCACACACTCGAAATGTACAAAGAAGATAAGAAATAAAACATAAGAAAATTGAAAAGGAAGATGATCTGGTTAATAGTAACGAAAAAATAGAATGGCGTCTTCCTCCTCTTCTCCTTCATCGTCTTCTTTCTCGTTGGATTCTGCTTCGTTTCCTTCTCTTGTTTCTTCCTCTTCTTCAACTCTATCTTCTCAATCTGCTTTCGTTCCATCGATTTCATCATCTTCCGCTCAATCTGTTTCCTCATCTCTTCCTTTTTCTTCTGTCTCCCATCAACGTACTTCTGAGGCGTCTTGTATCAAGAATGTCTCGTCTCCTTTGAATGCTAATTGGTCTTCTCTTTTCAAATCTCTTCCTCGTAATTCTGGTTCATACAAGCCGATTCATTTTGATATTCCCAGGGATAAGTCTCCCAATGTTTTACCAGATTTTGTCAAGGAGTAAGGTTTGAAATACTGGAATAATCATTTGGTTGTATTCTTTTCGGATGGTACGCTTTCTTTTTTAACAGTGGTTAATTTCTTGAAAAGGTCTTGGAAGATTAAGGGTGAAGTTGATTTAAAATCAGATGGGTACAATTTCTATTTTAATTTTTCTAATCAAGAGGATAAAAATCAAGTTCTTAACTCTAATCCAATTTTTATAAGGGGTAGAATGTTCATAATTACTAATGGGATCCTTCTATTGGTATTTCTCAAGCGCAGATCAAAAGAGTACCTGTGTGGATACATTTTCACAGAATTCCTCTTATTCTATGGACGCTTGTAGGGATTAATTGGTTAGCTTGTCATGTTGGTAGACTAATCTGTTTTGATAATAGTACTGAGAAACTGCAAAGATTTAAGTATGCCAA
This sequence comes from Allium cepa, assembly GCA_030765085.1. NCBI lineage: Eukaryota > Viridiplantae > Streptophyta > Magnoliopsida > Asparagales > Amaryllidaceae > Allium > Allium cepa. The sequence goes on from CM060941.1 coordinate 1,054,924,743, forward strand.
GGCTTTAGTGGAGATTTCACTTGATTTTGATTTGCCGCAATCTATTGCTATTCCTGAGTTGCGAGATAATTGTCCAGATGTCAAATTTTTATATGATTGGAGGCCAAAAATTTGTACACATTGTAAAATATTTGGTCATGATACTGTCAGATGTGAGTCAGTAAACAAGACCAAAGATAATTATGTTAAGAAGGTGGTTAATTCGGTTGAGAATGGTGATAAGAACCAAAGTGATCATGGATTTACTAATAATAACATAACAGATCAAAGCTGGAAAAATGTAGAGAGGAGGAATAAAGGAGTATGGAAGAAAAAGGAGATAGTGGCTAAAGAAAAGGTTCAATTAAGTGTTGATCCTAAAATAGGCATGGAAATTGGAGAAGGAAAGAGCAGTAAGGAACTAATGTAAATAGTACTTCTTCTTATTCTACTGTAACCTTAAATGCCTTCTCAGGTTTATCAAATTCCTCTCTTGATTCAACCAATGATAACCCTGATATAATTTTGGAAAGTATACATGGTAATAGTTGTGATGCAACAACCTCTTCTTCATCTTTCTCCTTTCATACTTTATCTAACTCTTCAATTGACTCTGATAATGTTTTCTCATCTGCTAAAGTTGTGTCATCTGTTTCTTCCAATATATCTACTTCTATTTCTTCTTCATGCAGTTCTCAATTTAGCTTTCAGTCTCCATCTATGTTTGCTTCTAACACTTCATCACCTTAACTGCATTTATCTCCGCCTGATCATATTATTCTTCCCCCTTCTTCTAAATCAGGTGAATGTCTAAAAGTCATGATAAGCAAAGGTAATACTAGCACTCACAATTCTGGTGATTTGAATAAAGGAAAAGATTTTAAGGCTCAGGAAGTTCTTCCTTTATCTTCGTCAAAAATTAATTCTCATTCTAGACATACAAGGAAAAATCCATCACCTTTGCTTCCTCCTCTCCCCTTGAAATGAATAATATTGTCTTTTGGAATATAAGGGGTGCTAACTTGCCCTCTAAACAAGTTGAGATTAGAAATATTATCAAGGAAAATGATGTTCACTTGATGTGTGTTTCTGAAACAAAGTTAGATATTCATCCTACTCTAAAGGCTGTTAACTTGATATCTCCTTCTTGGTTACATGATCATAATTTTGTTGAATCTAACTATGGCAGACTCCTAACTTTATGGAATCCTTCATCTTCAAACTTTCCAAGATTATTGCCACTGATCAATTCATTCATTATAATTGTGTTCAATTGCCCTCTAATTTGAATTTTATCTTCACTTCAGTTTATTTGATGTGTGTTTCTGAAACAAAGTTAGATATTCATCCTACTCTAAAGGCTGTTAACTTGATATCTCTTTCTTAGTTACATGATCATAATTTTGTTGAATCTAACTATGGCAGACTCCTAACTTTATGGAATCCTTCAATCTTCAAACTTTCCAAGATTATTGCCACTGATCAATTCATTCATTATAATTGTGTTCATTTGCCCTCTAATTTGAATTTTATCTTCACTTCAGTTTATGCTCAATTTTTTTTATCATTGAGATAGCTTTTTTTGGATCAACTTTCCACTCTAAACTCTTTTTCTGATCCTTGGTTGATAGGTGGTGATTTTAATTGTATGCTTGCTGGTAATCAAAAATATGGTGGTTGTCCCTTGTCTCTTAAGGATATTGCTCCTTTAAATAGTGCTATCAGTCAACCTAATCTAATCTCGGCCAAATCTTTTGGTTCAGTTTTCACTTGGTCAAATAGTAATAGGAGTGGAAATCCAACTCTTTGTAAATTGGATCATATTATTGTAAATATCCCTTTCCTTCAAGTCTGGCTCAAATCATTTTACGATACTCTTCAGCCTTCTTTATCTGATCACTATCCCTTAATTTTTCATTGGGGAGTTGATGACAATTGTGGAGATAAACATTCTTTTAAATTTTTTAATTTTTGGACTAAGCATGTGGATTATCCAGTTATTCTTAAATAGGTTTGGAATATGCAATTTGGCAGGAATCCTTTAGCTAATGTTTTTCTCAAGATGAAGGCTCTCAAATTTCACGTAAAGGTCTAGTCTGCAGCTAATTTTGGTAAAGACTCTAAGCTTTCTACTCATATTAGGAATGAGCTCATTAAGGTTCAGGAGGATTTGAGTGCTAAGCCATATGATATTCTTTTACAACATGCTGAATTGGAACTAAGAAAGAAACTTGAACAATTTATAGACAGGGAATTATTATCCCTTAAACAGAAAGTTCACTTGAGAATAGAGAAGGAAGCTGATAGAAATACTAAGTACTTTCATAATTTTCTAAAAGTTAAGAGAGCTAGAGAAAGCATTTTTCAGATTAATGATATGAATGGTAATCTGGTTAAATCTTCTGATGGTATTAATGATGCTTTTGTTCGGTATTTTTTCTCCATTTTAGCACCTTCCAACCCTTTTGAATCTGATATACAACCTCTTTTTGATATAACACTTCCAACCTTATCCTTTTCACAATCTGCTTCTTTGATATGTGCCATTTCTGATGATGAGATTAGATCTGCAGTTTTTAGCTTGGATTCTAATAGTTGTGGAGGTCCAGATGGCTACAATGCTCATTTTTTACAGCAAAGTTGGAATATAATTGGTGTTGATATTGTCAAAGCTATTCAATATTTTTTCCTCAACAATAAACTTTCTGCTGGTCTCTCTGCTACTGCTATTACCTTGATTCCTAAGAATGATAACCCTACTTCAGTTGCTGATTTTAGGCCAATATCTTGTTGTAACATCATTTATAAAATCATTTCAAAAGTGTTGGCTAATAGATTGCAGTTAGTTCTCCCATCCATTATATCCAATAACTAGGCTGCTTATATTAGTGGAAGATCCATTAGTGATAACATTCTCTTAACTCAAGAACTATTGTTAGGGTATGAAAGGAAAAATATATCTCCTAGATGCATGTTAAAGTTGGACATTAAGAAGGCATTTGATTCTATTGCTTGGAGCTCTATTTTAGCTATTATGTCTAGGATGAACTTTCTAAACCATTTTTAGCTTGGATTTTCACTTGTATTTCATCACCAATGTACTCAATTTCGAGAGAGGGTGGTCTGTATGGGTATTTTAAAGGTGCACAGGGTGTTAGGCAGGGTGATCCTATTTCTGCCTATTTGTTCATTATTGTCATGGAATTGCTCAATTCAATTTTGATGGATCTAGCTTTAAGGAAAGCACTTGATTTACATCCTAATGTAAACATCCTCTCATTACTCATCTTCTTTTTGCTGATGATCTCATCATTTTCACAAAGCCTACTCATAGTAATATTCAGTGTATTATGTCTTCTCTGCAATTCTTTTATTCCGTTTTTGGCCTTCAAATTAATCTCTCAAAATCTAATATACTTGTTGCTGGTTTGCCTATTTCTAAGAAGATTGATATTATTAAATGCTCAAGGCTTCAGGAATTACCTAAAAGTTCATATTATTGGGTTTACCTCTCATAAGCTCTAGAATTACCTAGCAGAATTGTTTGCCACTTTTTGGAAAAATAATTGCAAGGTTGCAGCTATGGCCTTGTAATAAATTGTCACAAGCTGGTAGGCTCACTGTTATTCAATCAATTGTTGTGGCTATGACTACATATTGGACAAGACACTACATTCTTCCAATCAAGCTGATTAATATGATTTCAAGTGCTCTAAATAAATTTCTCTGGCATGGTGAACCTTTCCCAAAAAAGCTCATACCCATATCTTTCTTCAAACTGTTTGATGCTAAAAAGTATGGTGGTCTTGGTATCACTAATATTTTCCAGTGGAATAAAGCTGCTATTTCTGTTTACTTCATTAATTTTTTTGCATCTGATCAAAACTGTAATAACCCAGATTTTTTTTTGGTATCAGATAATTGAATAATTATTGAAATATGATATCCCTGAAATTTGAAGTAATTCAAGGTGATAATCTCTTTATAAATTTGATCAAATTGAAAATTTTGTTATTTCAACAATAATAAGCAGTTTATAATCTCTTTTAATAAATTATATAAAATTGCCACGTGTGTTATTTTCAAAATAATAAATATATGTATTGTTTTTATATATAAATATAATTGGTTATATTCTTTAATTTTTATATATAAGTATTTGTTAACTAATTAATTAAGTTTAAACTTTCATTAACTTTAATTAAAAATACTAATTACTTCAAGATACATGTGTAAGTTTATTAAAGCCTAATCCAACATGTGTTGAGTATTTAAATAAGAATATTTACAAGTGTTAACAACACAAGCCAAGTGTCAAATTTGTATTTTTATTTTTCTTAAAATCATAAATAAGATATATAAACACTTGCCTTCTTTCATTCTTTTCTTTTCTGATTTTCAATCCTAAAACGAGAAAATCTTTCAGATGAACTCATTACTATAAAACAAATTCTCAAATCAAATTAAAATGTCTGCATTTTCCCTCTTCAAAACTGGAAAATCAAGCAAACTTGTAATTCATGTTTTAATATCAAAGCAAGATAAAATTCTGCAAGTTCAAATCTTTTACAATTCAATTGAAGTTCAGCTGCAAAAATTTAATCAACTTCAACTAGCATATGCAAAAACCCAGATTTAACAATAATGCAGTTTTAAGTCAACTGCAGCAGTTCCAGGAACAAAATGAGATGCATCTTAAAATAGGTGAGTAAATCTATCTTTTGAAAAACTAAATTTTACTTTATATTTGAATGCATGCAAGGTTTGATTATAGAAACATCTTAATTAGTACTTGCATGAGTAAAAGGATGTGATGCCTGTGTATATAGATGATATTTATTTGGGTAAACACATAAAAATCCGACTTAACTAAATGTGTATATGGTTAATCCTTGAATTATGATGTGATTATGCTGTGCATGTTGTTAAGGATGATATTAATGCATATGTATAAGAGATAGTGGCTGTGTTTATGACTGGAACAGGTAGTAATCCTCTATTTGAGTCATTACAGGTTTTAGACCTGAGAAAAATTTAAAGCCTTCCACTTAAAAGATTTGATTTAGGACTTGATCTCTGAATAAATGTCCTGTATGTGAGTAACTTTAAAAAAAAAATTGGTTGCAATTTGGTATGTTTCGAAATAAATGTGTATTACAAGAATGTCTGAAGTAAGCACTATTTGAATACATACTGTATTCTGTTTTATTTTACACCCAGGCTAAAAAAAATTTCATTTAAATCTTTACCTCTTGACTAATTCTTATAGAACCTGACATACAAATAAAAGTTGCTAGTATTTACATAGGATAAGTTTTAAAATTCAAGTGCAGTTTCATTTTTAAAGCATCTATGTTTTTCTGTTCGTCATGGAGGAGTGAACATATCTTTTAAAAAGTTTTAATCCTGACTTTTATTTTGATATTATGAATAAAAATCCTGCTCTTAGCTGAAATACCTGAATTAATTGAATATATGTTTGTATTTGGGTGATAAAATGTCTGTGCAGTTATAACATAGTTCCTGTATGATGATAATAAGTTTGATTTCTTAATAAATTTAATAACTCATCATTGGATGTCTGCTAGATTTTGATTTATAAATAAAAGTAGTTTGAAATCATGCAATATAAATACTAAAAATCATCCTAGGAATTTATATTGAGAAATGGTCTTGGAATTTTAAAATTTTCAGTGAAAATGTAAATGGGTCAAAAAAATTGATAGATTAAATTTTAAGTTTTGATTTCATGGGTAAATTCATCATAGGAAATCATGAATTTTAAGGTATATATCATAATTTTTAGTTTGAGAATTTGTGTCAATTCTTGAGGTGATCGTTTTGGGAAAATTGGTCGTTTGCCGATGATCGACACAGTGAATGGAGACTAGGTCGTAATCAGAGGTGGCTAGGGGGTTGCTGATGATAGGAAAATTTCAAGTGGATTTTCTGGATGGCCGAGGTGAGCGGATTTGGGTAAACTAGGGTTTAGATATGGTTTTGGTCGTGGTCAGCTACTCGTCAATTTGCAGCTTCGAGGTGGCTGGTTAGGTGTGCGGTCGTGGGGGAAAGGGAATCTTGATCGTTGACAGAGCCATGGCGGGAGAATGGGAAGTTACTGGTGATCAGAGTGTCATGTCGAGGCGTTTTTGGTCAATGGAATTGGTGCTGTGGGGTTATTAAATTCGAATTTGTCGTTTGATGCTCGACTGAGATGTTGAATAGCTCGATGGTTTTTGGATGTCGAAGTCAACTTGTGAGAGGTAGCCGAAGATGCCAGAGCACCGCCGTAGGCCAGTGCACGTGCACCAGTTTCTGTGTACGTTGGAGATTGGGCGTGGAAGTGAGGAAGTCTACTTCGGTGGAAGCTCGGGGAAAAGAATGAGGGTCTCAGGGTGATTCTCGGGTATTTCATCGGGCTACTCACGTGAGTGTAGTAGTATTGCTGTTGGAAGTTTATCAGGTTATAGTAGAAGAAGTAGAAGATGAAGGGAAACTCGGGAAGGAACTCGAGAGATGCTGGGGTTTAACCCGAAGCAGGAATTAGGAAGGTTAGGCATATTAAAGATTATTTAAAATATAAGTTTGAAGTTTAGCCTAAAATCAAGATTAAAACTAATTTTCTTAAAAGCTATTTAACTTAAATAATTTAAGGTTTAAGTTAGAAGGTTAATGATGTTTTAAATTCTAAAAAATTATTAGATTTGAATAGAAATTTGTATTAATGGATTATTTTAGAAATTATTAGGTTTTGGGTGATTTAAAAATTGATTAAAGTAATTAAAGGGTAATTGATTAATTGATTGATTTATTATAAAAGTTAATCAAAGGAATTAATTACTCTATGAATTTATTTAATATGGTTAGTTTAAGTTAAGTAATTGGGATTTGAAGGTAATTTTGAGTTAATTACCTGGTGTAATTAATATGAAATAATTACATAGTAGAAGCAATTAATAATTAACCACTTAGTATAATTAATTTAAGTATCGACAAATAAAGTTATGGGAGTTAATTAAGTGATGTAATTAATTTAAGGTAATTAATTACAGAATAAGACTAACTAAGGGTGGTTAATAAATAAGATTAATTGAAGATTAAGTATAATTACTAAGGTAATTAATAAGGTGGAATTACTTAGTGATGTAATGAGTGGATAATTACTGGATGTAATTATTTGAAGAAAATTGTTTGATGGGAAGTAATTAACGGACAATTACTTGGTAGAGGGAATTAAGTTATAATTACTCAGTGTAATTAAGAGATTAATTAATATAATTAATCAAGGAGTTGGTTTAAATTGATGGAATAATTAAGGCAAGTCAATTGCTTATTGTGATTCATCAAGACTAATTAATGAATGTAATTAAGTTAAAGGTTAATTATTATTTGAGATTTGAGAAAATCCAACTAATGAAGGTAATTAGGGGATCATTAATTATTTTAACTGATTAGAGTGATAAATCTTGCTTATTAATGATTGAATGATAATGGATGTCTTGAATTGGGAGATATCTCTGATATGAATTGTTTTGTGATTTAATATGTTGAATGGACGATGATAGTGTGATTATCAATCTATTATGAATTTCTGCATAAAGGAGTTATCCGACAATTAAAGTTAATTTTTTTTAATTAGATAGCTTGGGTTTAGATGACATTGGATTCGAAGAGACTGGAGTCGGGTATTAGTTAATACCCGAAGCCACTTCTATTCTTTATAAAATTGATATGTGGAAATCAAAGTGATGGTTTGGAATGATTTAAGTGAATTAGACCATTTAATCTAAGTTGAGTACTTAGAAATTGGTAAGTGGAAAAATGATGTCAAGTTACCCGGTTTATATATATATAAGTTGGATGCCTTTGAAATTTATGTTAGGTGGGTTTACTCACGCTGGTTTCCAGCCTGACCCGGGTGTTACTTTGATGTAATGCTCGGGTCAGACCGAGTATTACAGTTTTTCAGGTAAGGACGTTCTGGAGCTCGGGAGGCGAGCTGGATGGCAGGAACGTATGGAGAGTTTCCACTATGATATTGTATATATCTGAGCTATGTTTAATAGTATCTGGCCGATGTTGTATAAAAATTGTTGTAACTCTGATATGTCAATGTAATTTGATAGATACAGTGTTCTTTGGTATAACTATTATTATTGATATTATATTTTATCCGCTGCGTATGTGAGATTCTGTATTGTGTGTTCTATTTCTTTTCTTCTTTCTCTTTTCTTATTTTCCTAACTATCTGGAATTTTCGGGATCGAAATTTCCGGGTCGTTACATTTGGTATCAGAGCTGAAGGTTAAGTGAGAACCTTGGCTCTGGTGGGATTACTCATTAAGGATAGGGTAAGTGATACCTTAGAATGAGTTGAGTGTATATATGAGAGAGCGTACTTGTTATTTTCTTGTATAAAGGTTTTAAATGATTTCAAAAGTAAATGAATCTTATATAAGAAATGGATTATCTATTATATTAAGGAAATTGGTTGTAGTATTAATTAAATTAAAAGCAATAGTAAGAATTAAGTGGTAATAGAATTACAAACAAATTGGAATTAAATTAAAGACAAGTTTGAAATGGATTCAAACTGAGATTAAATCTTGAATTTGGGAAAGGTTTCAGGATAAGGATAATCAATTAATTTATGTAATTAATTAAACTTTATTTAATGAGATTAATTAATGGATAATAATTGGAGATGATAAATAAAGAGGGGTTACTTAATGAAGTAACTAGAGGCAAGTAATTTATGGGACAATTACTTAATGAAGGTAATTAAGAAATAAGTTAATTACCGAATGTGATTAATTGGAATTAATTAATGATGCAGTTAATTTTAAAAAAAAAATAATACTATTTAATGCATATGAATGAATGGTCCTATTTCAAACAAGAGTTGTTTGAAAATTTAAAAAGAAATTTGTTTTGAATTAAAAAAACCAAGGGTGGTTTAAAATTTTAAAGTATAACTTGGTATGTAAAAGAAATTAATATGTATACATGAAGATATACATAATATCAAAGGTGGTTTGAAATAAACTCTAAATGGTGAGTTTTGGATTTGGAATAATGTGTGATACCCGAGGTGATAAGTTTTTGAACTTAATAAGTGAGAAGATTATTTATGTTAAGTTTAAAATTTGAAATGGAAGTTCAAATTGGGTAAGGTTGACTGGATTAAGTGAATTGAGTTTAACTTGGGAAAAAGTTAAATAAGTTGGAATGATTAACCTGATTTGGAAATTTCAAGATGAAATTAAGATTTAACTTGGAAAGTTAAATGGTTGATTTGAATTAAGAAGTTTGAGTGATCTCAAAATAGGTTTGAAAACCGAAATTGGAAATGGATGGGTGTTTTTAAATTAAAGGCTAATGTGATTTGTGGTATAATATGTTAGGTCTAACTGTGAACTGAATTGTTTAAAACTTTAAAGATAAATTGATTTAAAGGAATTGAATCAATATTTGAAGTATTAACTCGAATTTGTATAATTCGAGATGGTTTAAATATGGAATTTGAATTGAAGTTAGTTCAAATTGAATTTGAATTGAATTTGGGAAGAAATCAAGAATAATTCAACTTGATTTGGAAATGGAGTTTGAAATTTGAATTAATTCAAACTGGAGTAGAAATGAATTAAAATTGGAACTAATTCAATTGAAATTTATTGGAATTAGTAGAAATTTGAGATGAAGGTAGAATAAAGTTAAATTTTGAAAAAAAACCGAGGTTAATCCAACTTGAATTGGGATTGAATCAATCTCAATGGAAATTGAAGTTATTTAAATTGGAATTGGGTCAATTTGAGTGGAAATGGAAATTTAAAATGAATTATTGAGAATGGAGATTGGAAATTGAACAGTTTGACTCTGGACTATTTTTAATATAAATTGTTTTAATATAAACCTATTTTTCCAAGATATTCATTATATATATATATACACAACCTTTCTTTTAAAAGCCAAATTATCTTATGCTGGTTTTACAATTATTTTTGAAACTGTTTAGCAATTTTCCAACTGTTTTATAAACTAATTACTATATTTCAACTGTTTTACAAAACTAATTATTATCTTACTATTATTTTGCAATTATCTAAAATTTCTATAATTATTTAACTATTTTCTAACTATTTTACAACCATTTTACAAACTAGTAATTATTTTCCAACTACTTAACTATTTTTATTTTTTTTCAAGCTATTTTCTAAATAAACTGGTCGGAGCTCAAATTGTTATTGGTTAAATACCCAATCGAGATAAGAATAGAGGTGATAATCCAAATGTTTTGAAGTAATTGGGAGTAAGTGAATGAAAATCAAAGTGAATGTGAATAGAAATAGAATTGATTTGGCTAATAACCAATAAAGATAAATACGTAGGGTGTACGTATGTTATTCTATTCGCATAATGATTTGATCCAGATTCGAGCACAGAATTTCGAGATAGTTATATCGATCCGAGTGGGATTTTTCAATCGATTTTCGACGGCGAACCTGGATATGGATTGTTGATTGGTTCTGAGTATTCTCTATCATAGTTATGACAATGCAAGGAGAATGACGGTTTCTGATCAAGAACCAGATCTGAGTCTGCACTAGGAAGTCGGGTGGACGATACTAATTCGGAAGTGAAATTTGTGTGGTCGAGTGAGCGATCAGATTGGTATAGCGTACGAATGATATGTGTACAACGGACGGATTTGTATGAGATTGATATTGAAAGGAGTAATCAAATTTGAATATCTGATTTTGAGTAAACAAAGTAAATATCTTTGTTTTATAAAATGAAAATTCCCTTGTTGAATCTATTGCTAGAAGAAAAGGATTTTTGAAGGTGTTTTGAAGTATAAAATGAATTTTATACGAGTTTAAAGTGATCCAAAGTTAAAAAAGAAAATTATATATATCTGTATATATATAAAGGATCTTATGAGGATTTTGGAAAGGGTTTTGGGAACCTTTGGATTTGCAAAGGCTTTTGATTTTTGGGTAAAATCATTATATGGAATTTAGAAAGCCTATTTTGAGAATTATCGATTTTTGGAAAAATCAATTTTATGTAAAGGAGCTTTGTATGAGATCATACTAGGTGTATGATTTGAAGATACTATATGTGTATAGTATAAAATGTTTTGATGATGTCTCTGGGGAAAAAGGCGCTCCCTTGAAATGAACTTCTCAGGAGTACCACCGGGTGGTGCTGCCTTGAGCCCCAAGGGGGGGTTCTAAAGTTGATCCTGTAAGGAGTCCGGACAAAACTAGTTCCTGGGGATTATGAGTTGAGTATACCATAGTGTAAGTTGTGTGTGCCGCTGAGAGCCAACAGTTACATGGACTTTTGCTGCGATGGAAACGTAACCCAGGATGTAACTACGACCTATGGTATAACATAGCGAAAGTCGTGTGTGCCGCCGAGAGCCAACAGTCTGTGTTTGATTTTATATCGGCAGACTGCGACCTATGTTGGAGTGGAGAAGTTTCATTTTGACAACGAAAATCAGAGGCCGCTGAGAGCCTGCAGTTACATGGACTTTTGCTGCGACGGCAACGTAACCCTGGATGTAACTGTGATCTGTTGTGTGGGGATCCATGGCGTAATCGAGAGGCCGCGGAGAGCCTGCAGTTACATGGAATTTTGCTGCGACGGCAACGTAACCCTGGAATGTAACTGTGACCATGGATGGGGGTGATGATTTCCAGAGCATTCTCACCAAAGATATATCCTCTATTTTCAAAAACTGTTTTCTATATTTTCAATAAAATTATTTTCAAAGTATTTTCACTAGGTGTTGAAATTGGGTCTGCTAAGTACTTAAGAATTTCAGTCGTACGCTTGATCAACGTATGACCGAATTTCTGTGAGAACAAGGACGGACTTATTGAAACATCGAGTTATAAAAAGTATTTTCATAAAAACTATTTTAAAATACTATATAGATTTTAAAAGTGTCTTAAAATAATTAAAGAGAAATTTATCCGATTATAAGCATTTTAATAAATCTGGCTTCGTTCCTTTTCGAGGACGAAAAAATTCAAAGGGGGGAGAGATGTAATAACCCGGATTTTTTTTGGTATCAGATAATTGAATAATTATTGAAATATGATATCCCTGAAATTTAAAGTAATTCAAGGTGATAATCTCTTTATAAATTTGATCAAATTGAAAATTTTGTTATTTCAACAATAATAAGCAGTTTATAATCTCTTTTAATAAATTATATAAAATTGCCATGTGTGTTATTTTCAAAATAATAAATATATGTATTGTTTTTATATATAAATATAATTGGTTATATTCTTTAATTTTTATATATAAGTATTTGTTAACTAATTAATTAAGTTTAAACTTTCATTAACTTTAATTAAAAATACTAATTACTTCAAGATACATGTGTAAGTTTATTAAAGCCTAATCCAACATGTGTTGAGTATTTAAATAAGAATATTTACAAGTGTTAAAAACACAAGCCAAGTGTCAAATTTGTATTTTTATTTTTCTTAAAATCATAAATAAGATATATAAACACTTGCCTTCTTCCATTCTTTTCTTTTCTGATTTTCAATTCTAAAACGAGAAAATCTTTCAGATGAACTCATTACTATAAAACAAATTCTCAAATCAAATTAAAATGTCTGCATTTTCCCTCTTCAAAACTGGAAAATCAAGCAAACCTATAATTCATGTTTTAATATCAAAGCAAGATAAAATTCTGCAAGTTCAAATCTTTTACAATTCAATTGAAGTTCAGCTGCAAAAATTTAATCAACTTCAACTAGCATATGCAAAAACCCAGATTTGACAATAATGCAGTTTTAAGTCAACTTCAGCAGTTCCAGGAACAAAATGAGATAAAATAGGTGAGTAAATCTATCTTTTGAAAAACTAAATTTTACTTTATATTTGAATGCATGCAAGGTTTGATTATAGAAACATCTTAATTATTACTTGCATGAGTAAAAGGATGTGATGCCTGTGTATATAGATGATATTTATTTGGGTAAACACATAAAAATCCGACTTAACTAAATGTGTATATGGTTAATCCTTGAAATATGATGTGATTATGCTGTGCATGTTGTTAAAGATGATATTAATGCATATGTATAAGAGATAGTGGCTGTGTTTATGACTGGAACAGGTAGTAATCCTCTATTTGAGTCATTACAGGTTTTAGACCTGAGAAAAATTTAAAGCCTTCCACTTAAAAGATTTGATTTAGGACTTGATCTCTGAATAAATGTCCTGTATGTGAGTAACTTTAAAAAAAAAATTGGTTGCAATTTGGTATGTTTCGAAATAAATGTGTATTACAGGAATGTCTGAAGCAAGCACTATTTGAATACATACTGTATTCTGTTTCATTTTGCACCCAGGCTAAAAAAAATTTCATTTAAATCTTTACCTCTTGACTAATTCTTATAGAACCTGACATACAAATAAAAGTTGCTAGTATTTACATAGGATAAGTTTTAAAATTCAAGTGCAGTTTCATTTTTAAAGCATCTATGTTTTTCTGTTCGTCATGGAGGAGTGAACATATCTTTTAAAAAGTTTTAATCCTGACTTTTATTTTGATATTATGAATAAAAATCCCGCTCTTAGCTGAAATACCTGAATTAATTGAATATATGTTTGTATTTGAGTGATAAAATGTCTGTGCAGTTATAACATAGTTCCTGTATGATGATAATAAGTTTGATTTCTTAATAAATTTAATAACTCATCATTGGATGTCTGTTAGATTTTGATTTATAAATAAAAGTAGTTTGAAATCATGCAATATAAATACTAAAAATCATCCCAGGAATTTATATTGAGAAATGGTCTTGGAATTTTAAAATTTTCAGTGAAAATGTAAATGGGTCAAAAAAATTGATAGATTAAATTTTAAGTTTTGATTTCATGGGTAAATTCATCATAGGAAATCATGAATTTTAAGGTATATATCATAATTTTTAGTTTGAGAATTTGTGTCAATTCTTGAGGTGATCGTTTTGGGAAAATTGGTCGTTTGCCGATGATCGACACAGTGAATGGAGACTAGGTCGTAATCAGAGGTGGCTAGGGGGTTGCTGATGATGGGAAAATTTCAAGTGGATTTTATGGATGGCCGAGGTGAGCGGATTTGGGTAAACTAGGGTTTAGATATGGTTTTGGTCGTGGTCAGCTACTCGTCAATTTGCAACTTCGAAGTGGCTGGTTAGGTGTGCGGTCGTGGGGGAAGGTAATCTTGATCGTTGACAGAGCCATGGCTGGAGTATGGGAAGTTACTGGTGATCAGAGTGTCATGTCGAGGCATTTTTGGTCAATGGAATTGGTGCTGTGGGGTTATTAAGTTCGAATTTGTCGTTTGATGCTCGACCGAGATGTTGAATAGCTCGATGGTTTTTGGATGTCGAAGTCAACTTGTGAGAGGTAGCCGAAGATGCCGGAGCACCGCCGTAGGCCAGTGCACGTGCACCGGTTTCTGTGTACGTTGGAGATTGGGTGTGGAAGTGAGGAAGTCTACTTCGGTGGAAGCTCGGGGAAATGAATGAGGGTCTCGGGGTGATTCTTGGGTATTTCATCGGGCTACTCACGTGAGTGTAGTAGTATTGCTGTTGGAAGTTTATTAGGTTATAGTAGAAGAAGTAGAAGATGAAGGGAAACTCGGGAAGGAACTCGAGAGATGCTGGGGTTTAACCCGAAGCAGGAATTAGGAAGGTTAGGCATATTAAAGATTATTTAAAATATAAGTTTGAAGTTTAGCCTAAAATCAAGATTAAAACTAATTTTCTTAAAAGCTATTTAACTTAAATAATTTAAGGTTTAAGTTAGAAGGTCAATGATGTTTTAAATTCTAAAAAATTATTAGATTTGAATAGAAATTTGTATTAATGGATTATTTTAGAAATTATTAGGTTTCGGGTGATTTAAAAATTGATTAATTGATTAAAGTAATTAAAGGGTAATTGATTAATTGATTGATTTATTATAAAAGTTAATCAAAGGAATTAATTACTCTATGAATTTATTTAATATGGTTAGTTTAAGTTAAGTAATTGGGATTTGAAGGTAATTTTGAGTTAATTACCTGGTGTAATTAATATGAAATAATTACCTAGTAGAAGCAATTAATAATTAACCACTTAGCATAATTAATTTAAGTATCGACAAATAAAGTTATGGGAGTTAATTAAGTGATGTAATTAATTTAAGGTAATTAATTACAGAATGAGACTAACTAAGGGTGGTTAATAAATAAGATTAATTGAAGATTAAGTATAATTACTAAGGTAATTAATAAGGTGGAATTACTTAGTGATGTAATGAGTGGATAATTACTGGATGTAATTATTTGAAGAAAATTGTTTGATGGGAAGTAATTAATGGACAATTACTTGGTAGAGGGAATTAAGTTATAATTATTCAGTGTAATTAAGAGATTAATTAATATAATTAATCAATGAGTTGGTTTAAATTGATGGAATAATTAAGGCAAGTCAATTACTGATTGTGATTCATCAAGACTAATTAATGAATGTAATTAAGTTAAAGGTTAATTATTATTTGAGATTTAAGAAAATCCAACTAATGAAGGTAATTAGGGGATCATTAATTAGTTTAACTGATTAGAGTGATAAATCTTGCTTATTAATGATTGAATGATAATGGATGTCTTGAATTGGGAGATATCTCTGATATGAATTGTTTTGCGATTTAATATGTTGAATGGACGATGATGGTGTGATTATCAATCTATTATGAGTTTCTGCGTAAAGGAGTTATCCGACAATTAAAGTTAATTTTTTTTTAATTAGATAGCTTGGGTTTAGATGACATTGGATTCGAAGAGACCGGAGTCGGGTATTAGTTAATATCCCCAAGCCACTTCAATTCTTTATAAAATTGATATGTGGAAATCAAAGTGATGGTTTGGAATGATTTAAGTGAATTAGACCATTTAATCTATGTTGAGTACTTAGAAATTGGTAAGTGGAAAAATGATGTGAAGTTACCCGGGTTATATATATATAAGTTGGATGCCTTTAAAATTTATGTTAGATGGCTTTACTCACGCTGGTTTCCAGCCTGACCCGGGTGTTACTTTGATGTAATGCTCGGGTCAGACCGAGTATTACAGTTTTTCAGGTAAGGACGTTCTGGAGCTCGGGAGGCGAGCTGGATGGCAGGAACGTATGGAGAGTTTCCACTATGATATTTTATATATCTGAGCCATGTTTAATAGTATCTGACCGATGTTGTATAAAAATTGTTGTAACTCTGATATCTCAATGTAATTTGATAGATACAGTGTTCTTTGGTATAACTATTATTATTGATATTATATTTTATCCGCTGTGTATGTGAGATTATGTATTGTGTGTTCTATTTCTTTTCTTCTTTCTCTTTTCTTCTTTTCCTAACTATCTGGAATTTTCGGGATCGAAATTTCCGGGTCGTTACAAAAACTTATGGTCTCAATGGGTTAATCAAAATCTTATTGGCAAGAGTAATTTTTGGACTACGAGAATACCCCAAAATTGTAGTTGGAGTTGGAGATGTATACTTAAACTAAGGGAAACTTTCTTACCATTCATACATGATAATTATGCATTGATTAAAGGATTATCTTTTTGGCATTCTCCTTGGCTAAACCGGGTCTGATTTTAAGTTCTTTAGTGGA
This sequence comes from Allium cepa, assembly GCA_030765085.1. Taxonomy (NCBI): domain Eukaryota; kingdom Viridiplantae; phylum Streptophyta; class Magnoliopsida; order Asparagales; family Amaryllidaceae; genus Allium; species Allium cepa. The sequence continues at coordinate 1,054,941,397 of CM060941.1, forward strand.
TTATAATTTGAGAAGAAACTCTGGAATTTCAGAAGAAGCTATAGTTGATGAATTTATACATGAAGGTAGTATTGTATTACCTTACTCCAGCTCCTTTCAGTTAAGAAATTATGGAATGTTATTACCAGTAATCCAATTATCAGTAGTGATAATGCTCTAATATGGTCAAGAAAAGGTAAAATCCATTCTATCAGGCTTGTGTATAATTATCTTTGTAAGAGTGATTCTATTTTTCCTTGGCATTCAAGAATTTGGAAAACTGGTTGTTCAGCAAAGGAAAATCTGTTGTTGTGGAAGGTAATGGCAAATACTTTGAATACTAAGGACAGGCTTTGTAGAATGGGTATTATTTCAAAGGATTTATGTGCACTTTGCAAAGCAGAATCTGAAACTAATACTCATTTATTTTTTGAATGTTCTTTTGTTTATCAAATATGGTACAGACTCTTATCTAATGGTAGCTTTTATAAGCCTTCTACTGTTAGTTTTATTGAATGGTTTAATGTATTCAAAGCAACTAGATGGAAGACACGTACTACCAGGCTTTTGCTCAAGCTTCTTAAGAAAATGATTTATGCTGTGTGGACTGAAAGAAATAATAGAATATTTGGTATTGGAGGCAAGAACTCATCTCAGCTTTACTCTATGATTCATGGCAGTATTTTGAGGGAATTAAGGATTGATAATATTTGAAGACTGATGGATTGTGAGGGAAGTAAGTACCTTACCGCTAATTGAGTTGGATCAGTGATTCCTGTAGTGTTCATGTTCTGTAGATAGCATATTTTGATGCTTACCAGCTGCTGACAATGAATTTATTCTGGCAATGAGGTTTGGTTTCATTACTGAAGATTACTTGCTGCATGAAATGATCAATGTATTCTATACTTTGACATTTAGTTTGGTTTTGATTCATGGTCAGTTGAGTTTTGTTCATAATTGTTGTAACTAAGTTTGCGTGTTTGGTTTGTATTATAGTCATTGTGTTTGGTCTGCAATGTTCTGTATTTTGTCATGATAATGGGATTGTGTGAGTTGTAATCTCTTGTAATGGAACATTAGTCAATAAAACGAGCTTATGCTCTTGCCGTTCAAAAAAAAAAATTATTATATATACTATAACCTTTATAATATAATACATATATCATATATATGTATGTATTATTTAACTAATAAACTTTTTAGTTAACTTATTTAATTAAACTATTTTAATTAAATTTATATTAACTTCAGAATTAAATTCATAAATATAAATGTACACTTATGTTATTTCAACTATTTTAAAACAATGTAACATATATCATAATATATAATACATGTATACATTTACTAATTAATTAACTTAATTAATTTATTCTATTAATAAATTTAAAATTTAAAATTAATTTGAATTATTTTCAAATATTTTGAAAATTTTACTATATTATAACTTTTATATTTAAATTTTATTTTAAATGTAGCTTTTAAATTTTAAACCTTTTATTTTAAATTTTCAAATAAATTTGAAAATTAGCCTGAGGTCCAATTGGAATTTGGGTCATTTCTGTTAGGGACAACCATTGGGCTGTGGGCTTAATAGTTAACTCTAATACGACTAATTTAGAGCGCATGAGCTATCGTGCTCTGATACCATTATTGGAACCGGGCCAGCCTACAGCAGAAGTTATGAGTGGATTTTAGAAAAAATTCCCTTATTGAACCTATGAAGTCTAATTTATTTAGTATGTTTCTAAATTTTATTTATATAAAATCTATTATTTTCTTTAAATTTATAAATCTTATACAATTTTATTTAAAATTATATTCTAGGCATATATAAGCACACATATGTATCATATACACATATGTAGCATATACATATATGTATGTATGTGCTAGTGTAATATGATAATCCATGCAAAGTATAACATGCATGTATGTAGATGTTAGGATTTACATCACAACGAACATATTAGATTATCCGTTACATATTGCATGTTTTCCAAATATATATATGTAAAATTTGTATTTATATAAATATTATAAATCTACACACACGCCCGCGTATATATAGCTTATAAATATAAGTAAAATATTAATTATATATATGTATGTATTATTGCAATAAATATTAAATACACACATATAGAAAAAAAAATTAATTATAAACTAATATATATGTATATGTACATGTATGTGTATGTGTATGTGTTGTATGTATGTATCACGAAGACATTATATATATATATAAGCATATTTATAATATTTAAATTTATATTTATATATTAACAAAATAAAAAAATTATTTTTAATTTTTAAACACTTTCAGAACATATGAATGGCACAACAAAATTATAGTATATTAATATATATATATATATATATATATATATATATATAGATTAATTTGTCCAAAAATATAAAACACTAATAAAAATATTTTTGAGGCATATTATTCAAATTCTAAATTTTGAGGTCTTGAAAATTTTTCCATAATTTTTCTTGATCAAAATTTATCTTTTTATTTGTTCGTTATTTTCAATGTATATTATAATAATTTTTAAAAATATAATATTTTTTTCAATTCTCATTTTCTAGCTGAGAGTTTTTTCATGATAAAATAATTTTATAAATTTTAAAAGTCGGTTTTCGAAGCATATTTTATTTTACATGCATTATTTAGATAGTATGTTGATTTAAATAATATTAAATAATAATAAATAATTATTTAAAAATAATTTACAACTATTGAAAATTGTAATAATTTAAATATACGTGCATAAAATATATATTAAATTATTAGCATGAAATGATGATATAATTAGGTACAAACCATATAACTACAATTAAATGACATATTAATATGTATATATTAGTTAATAAAATAATAATTATAATAAATAAAATATTTGGCTGTGCATAGCTGATCAATATGCAAAAAATGGTTTTTTTAAATAAATACATCTCTATCTCTATTAGCAATAATGTAAATTCCGTCCATATAATTTCAATAGCGTCTTTTTGAAATTCCCGAATTACCCTTCTAACCCTGTTCTTTTAACATCGCATCATGTTCGCGCATCTAGTTCTTTTCGCATCATTCTCCCCTAAAATACAAAAAACCTAAGAAGCCACATCTCTCATATCTCCCTCGCTATTGAATGACGTTGATCTGATTCCACATCCAAGCCGATTCAAAATCCATCATCTTCCCCAACACTCAAGCATCATCTCCAGCTCAAGCAACATCCAAATGATTTCATACTCGGATAATTATTCAATGATTTTCAGTAATCTCCTACAATTTTGATTACTCTATAACGACGATTATCGATTAAGCACGAATTGCTAAGGATTTTGATTAATATCTACAGCGGCGGTTATCAGTTAAGCACGAATTGCTTAGGATTTTGAGTTGTATATGCAAAGTCTATTATCGATTAGGCATGAAACTAACTTTAATTTGCTAGTATCTATTGTACCTCTTATATAAACTGAGAATTTAAGTGGTTATATCTGTTATGTTCAACTAAATTGACTGTTAGATGTTTTGATTTGCTCAGTATATTCTAAAAAATAGTCACATGATAAACTAATTTCTATAGTATTTCAGAAGCGGTCGAAAGACATGGACCAATTTTTATTTCTTCATGTCCAAAAATTAAATAACAAATGTAAAATTTATATTGTTAATCAAATCATCTGTTTTCTATTTAAATATACAACAGATGCTATATTGCTGCCCACCATTGGTAAAGCTACTACTGTTCACAACTTCTATACTCAATCTTGCATGTTTTTTTATTGTAATCTTCTTAACCTTTAGTTTCTTATAGGTTTTTTTATTGTTGCTTTTGTGTGAGATAAGGTAAAATCCCTCATCATCTTTCTCTTCTTTTAGTAGAATGGGAGTGTATGTTTTATTACTAATGCATTCGGTTAGAGTAGCATAAACAAAAGAAGCTCTTGTAGTATTAGCTTAATAGTGTAATTTTTTGGTAATTTATTTTTAGTAATGAACATGATTTCATATGTGCTCATCATAATCACTACTATTTGATTAAGCACTCAAATAATTGATGAAATCCTTTTTTTATTTAAATAATCTTGATTTTAGTTAGTGTATACTTAAAGCTTAGTGTTTGCATTCATGTTAAAGAAAATGTCAAGGATTTTTCTGTAGGTTAAGTGGTGTACTATGATTACTGCATATAGAAATATCATTCACGCAAACCAAGAAATATAAACTCAAAATATATCAAAAATTATGATAGTGTACTTACTGTATAAGTGATGTGAGCCAATAAAATATATTTATAAATTTGAACTATCTTATTCTTTGTTTACTTTTGTTGTTGTTAGTTTTCCTAACTTTTAAGATTTCCATGTCTTTAATAGTTTTTATATTTTCTGCATTTCGGATATTCTTTGTCATTTTGGGGTTCTACTTAGATTATGGAGTCAATGTAGATTAATTATATTCCATTTTGTTGTTTCATCTGTTGTTTGCATTCATATTTCCATTATTTTGGATCCGCCTATTGGCTTGGTCTTATTTGGGGACCCAAACCTTTGAAAACTAGCAGAACTTTCTGCATGTTTGAAACTTAAATGCTAAAGGTTCTTATGGTTTGATATATAGCCAGATGATGGTTTGAAATATACCGTTTCACATGGTCAATCGCATTTTCTTGATTTTGTTCGCTATATGTCCTCAAAACTTTTGTTGGAGGTAATGATTCTTTTATTATTCTTAATAGTCTCAAGTGTGTAATAATATCGGTAATGGAAGGATTTCGTTATCATGTCTTGTCTTTCATACAACACCAATGACAAACTGCTCAAGGAAGCTTTTAGCGACTTTGGTACTGTCAGCAAAGGTTAGTACTCAGTTTTTACTACTTAATGACTGTACAGTTTGAGTAAAATAGAATCTTTTGTCATTCTTACAATGTACTAATATTTTTAGCTAGGGTGATAACTGATAGAGAAACTGGGAGATCAAAGGGGTTTAGGGGTTTGGGTTTGTGAGCTTTAATGAAGATGAATTTGCAAGTTCATCCATTTTTGGCATGGATGGCAAGGTTCACCTTCTAAATTTATACCTAATATCTGATAATGTGCTCATGATATTTATATTAGCTGGTACATGTTATAAGAAACACTTTAAAACGTTGTGATCTAGTACTGATTTTAAAAGCTTCAAATGCTTCAGCATAGTCTAACATGCATGATTTCAACAATGGCTCATTCAAATTGTAGTGTTGTTTAATGCAACTCAATTAATTTTTTCTTTGTTATAGGAGCTAGACGGGAGAGTCATTAGGGTGAGCCAAGCCATTATTGACCCACTAGGAAGTGCCAGCTGTTTTAATGAGACATGAAGATGCTTCTATTACTTCTCTTTGCAATAGTTTTGAATTCATCACATTGTTACATCACATGTTTCAAGTAGCGTGTCAAAATTTCATTGGCTAAGGCAAGTTATGATTGACCTAAAACCAACATGAATGCAAACGAGTTTACAATCACTTTCTCTTTATTTGGACACCTAACGGGGTCTACAGGAAGCTAGTATATATTAGCGAAAACTAAACAGTAGCAGAATACTAGCTTTTGATCCCTGAAGAAGACATCTGACTGATTGAAATTGTATGATACAGTAATGAGTTATGAGTCATGGAGGATGTTTACAGTAAATTTAGGCCGTTGTTGAAGCATATTTTAAATTATTTAAATAGAAGTATTATGGTAATAACTTCTTATTTGGCCTATACAACTTTGGTTTCAATTTATTATAAAAATTATATTTCTCCTGATTGTTTACAATTTATGTAAAGGCCCGCAAATTCATACCCTTTGAGTCGGCCATATGTACATCAGTTCAACTCAAATTTAACGGAAATAAGAATCTTTAAGGGTGAAGAAGAAAAAGGTAGAAGAAAAATAGAAACAATAACACAGAATCTCACAATCGCAGCGGAACGTATAATAGCATATTTTTATACAAGGGTAACTGTATCTGTTATATACATGCAATCATCAGAGTACAACAATTTCATACATCAAAAAGGACAGTTATAATAACTTGTCCCCACACAGTGGAGATATAACCAAGTACGAAGATAGGTCTTTATCATCTAGCTTGTCTCCAGAGCTCGATAGCATTCTAAACTGAATATGTAATACTCGGTCTGACTTGAGCATTATAATAAAATAACACCCAAGTTAGTCTGGAAAACCAGCATGAGAGAACACACTCAATTTGAATTATTAAATTTTCTCAAAATTCTTTGAAAACAAAGGTATCTCATAAGACCACGTCACACATAAACACTACAGGTTTTTATCTTACGATAACCAATTTTCAAAATCATCTGATATTATAATAGTGTCTATAGAAAGTAAATAGAAAATAGCTGAAATGCTTGCATATCACGTTTCAGCATAGTTGGGCACAATCGAAACCGTACGACGCTTATTAGAGAATGGATCCCATACAATGACTGGGTAACTGGGGTATCGCCCATCACAACACCTCTAGAAAAATGTATGGAGGATCTTGCAGGGATCCCCTGCTACACAAGACCGGCCTACCCCTAACCTGGATAGACCGAATATGTTATCACCCCGGATGTTCGCACCCTGAAAAATCAAGCGCTCCTTCTTTCACTCACAACCATATCCATAGTTATATATTTTCGATGATGTCTAGAAAAGTGATAACATACCCTAATTGGATGCGACCACTTAGCTTTGCTGCATCTACCCTATTTTAGTAATTCTCGGTTGATGAGGCTTGAGGCTAACGATTACCTTTCAAGAACAATTCCGCTTAGAATGCTCATCATCCTCCAATGACGATGTTCTGATATCATTCGTCCATATAAGTTGACCCGGGTCTGGACAAACCGAATCACCGTCTTCATCATCTTCAGGTATTCATTCGTAACATTCAAACCGGATCGAAATAGTTTTCGGATAATTAAATCCGATCCTGGTCTATTCGAAACGATTAACGAAATTGGCCAATATTGATAGTCGGTTATTTAACTATCAATAAAACAACCATAGGTAGTCATTAGGCCTTATTAAAAAAATTTCCAAAATATTTGTTTTCAGAACATATTTATAAGATATATCAATCCCTTCCAACATTTGTAAACAATTTCAAATACTTAAATCCGTAACAAGATATTTCCAAACCATCTCAACACTTCGAAAATATTTCCAAATTTCCATTTTTATACTTAGGAAAATATTGTAAGTCTAATTTTCCAAAATCTTTCAAATATCAACACTTAAGAGAATACTTCGTAACTTATCTCATAAGTCTTCGGAATTAGTAATAAATTCCCATTTCAATTTCCAAAACCCAGTATACTTATTGATACCCCATTCAACGAATTTATAGCTTCTTTTACGAATTCAGATTTCATTTTTCAAAATTTCCATATTCGACATTTTGAAATTTCATTTCCTCCAAATCCCTTATAAAATTCCTCTCCTCTAAATCATATCCATTTATAAGCCTCATTTACGAATTTCGAGGGAATTTATAAATAAAAATTTTCAATCACACACACACACACATATATAATAAGTATTTAAAAAGGATAATAATTTATTTTTAAAACATGTTTAAGTAATTATTTAAAATATCGAAAAACACTTTTATAGACATCAATAACTCATTTTTAGATAAACAAATAAATTTTCAAAGCTGATTTTTAAAAGTTAGAATTTACTAAAATAAATATTTAATATTTGAAAATATACTTACCGAAGTATTTCAATCCTAACTAGTTTAAAATTTCGTAGTTTTAAATGGTAAAATTTTCCTTTTAAAAACAAAATTAACTTCTTAGAATCAAAAATATATTTTTAAAACCTCAATAACCAATTCAATTTTATAAATTCGTCTCGAATCACATCTCATCACTTCCATTCCAATCTCCTTAACCATTTTCACCTTCAAAAAATTGCATCAACTATTTTTCTCACCTTATTTTCCATATTCAAATATAAATTCTCCCTGTAAATTTATATTTTCAATCTATCATCTGATATTGATTTTCCTTATTTATAAAACATCATTTATAAATTTTATAACTCCTTTGAGTTTCACTTTTTTTATAAAGCTAATCTCGTTTATAAAATTCCATTTTTATAAATCCATTCCTTTATAAATCCCATTTAGAACTTCTAATCTATTTTTAATATCGACTTCAACTTCTTTTCATATTTATAGAACATCCTTTATAAATTCTTTTATATAATTCATTTTTAAAAATCTCTATCTTAAACAAATTATGAATAGTTAAGTACTCTAAAACAAACATTTATTTATTTTTTATTTTTTCTAGCTCAATTTCCATTAAAATAATCCATAATCCAATATAAATATTTTTATATCAAAAATCACTTTTATTTCTTCAAATTCAGAAATAATATTTATGGTATCTAAAAATACCAAAACTTAAGGCCAATGCTACTATAGCATCCAATAATTCAAATTACAACAATAATCTATAACAGATTATCTACACATATCATATATCACTATATATGAAAAATAAGCAACATATTTGAGGAATCCAATTAGATCCCTCCAACCTATTTTTCTGCATCCATGGATGTTAATACAACATAGAAATACTAATCCCACTTCAAAGGGGATATCTCAGTATATAGGGTCATCCGCTATTATGCGGGGGCGCATAGAGTCTCATCCGCTATAATTTGTGGGAATATCACTCCAATTACTAATATGTATACTACTATATATATTCAACATTCAACATATAATAATTTCTAAATTCAACCAAGCAACCAATAATTAATTTTAGCTATTTAAAATTTAATTGGCAATCCAAAAGAGTGAGAATTTTCTTATCTTGAATTTAGATATGCTAATCGTTCCAATTTTCTTCCATTGTAGTGTTTTGTAATTTTTGAACCTCGTATGAATAAGTTATTGAATTAATTATCTATCACAAATTTAAAACCTTAATTAAGTAAACTAATTTTACAATTTAATTTTAATTACATAATTATACCTCTTCCATCGTTCATTTCTAGGCGAGCTACAGGACTATCGTGTCATCTCTCTTGCTCCCGTAACCCAGCCGAGAAGCACTAGCTCATCCGCTACTCTCGAAGCTTCACCGTGCCTCCCACGCTGAACTGAACATCACTCAATACTGCCACTACATCACCTACCCATGTCGGAGACCATCATACTTCACAAGAGCCGAGCACTCGCAACCCCTCGCCTCCATCGCCAGAGGTCCAATCCCCTAACCTCGCCGCCGTTTGCCTAGAATCGAAGATGACTCACCGCGAGTCGTGACCCATGCTAGCCTTTACGCCTTGTCGTGCCTTCACCGACTGCCAACGATCAACAATCCACATAAACTGCTGTGACAGCACTCCCCTGCCACGCACATCGCCGACCGTCCCCTCTATACCTGCGCGAAACCCTACATCGCGACTCACGAACGATCCTCAGCACCTCCATGCACGACGCCTCCTTTTCCCTTGCCAAGCCTCGCGACCACGTCGCCGCCTAATGCCGAACACCATCGCGATTTAATCGATCGCAATTTTATTTTGTTTACCTCTTTTTTTTTAACAGAGTGATTTTCGTTTACAAGAATACGAGCCGAAGAAAGGTAGGGAGGGAATGTCATGATTCCCTTTTCTCTGGAAAAAGAAGGGAGATAAATTATTTTAAAAAGGCTGAATGCTTCACTTAAAAGATAAGCTGGCTATAGGCACGTGGTAGGATAAGGTCTGACTTTGATTTTAGTTTTTATATATTTTTATTTAATTCTAAATATCTCACATTTCATAACCCGAAATTTTAAACCCCTATGGAGATGTGTTGCCTGGTGTTTATAATGTTATACCCATATTTTAAACGTAATGGAAAATATTTTGAGTTCTAATTTGATTATATGGATAAGATAGTTTTTTGGATCTAATTAAATTAAATTTCGATGTTAATTTCAATGCGTTTCTATCGCGTACGATCATACAATAACTCCAAAAGCTACGAAATTTGAAATCCAATAATAATATAAAATTATGGATCCAATGGAACATGTTTCGTAGAATTCCGAGACGGTACCCTGGATCACTATTTTAGCTCGACGATTAAATCGACAATTTTGAAAATTCCGAAACCACTTGAAATTTTAGTTTTTAAAAACTTATCAACTAAATTAAAATTCAAATCCAATATTTAAACCATTTAAATATTCAAAATCAAATGACAAAAAATCCGGGTCGTTACATTTTATTAGTACAGATGATGATAAAAAAATTACTGTGCTAAAAAAAATAAATGGTGCTAAATCAATTATGGTCCGTGTGTGCGCATTTGGTACATGCTTACTATTTTGCTGTATCACTAAAAATAGAAAAAGTTATTGACATTTGGTGTGTAACCGATTAATATATAGTTATATGTCAATGTTTGTACTTAATGTTAGCAACGATGCATTTTCTTAGTACCAAAATATTATGTTTGTTGTTGCAAGGGTTGAGCAAGCTATAGAGGAAGTATTAAAATATTATATCTCCTGATTTTTTTTTACCTTTTTTATGATAATAACCATATATATTCACTCTACAGCTCATACAAATGTTCTGTTGAATTAATGCATGGATATAGTGATTAGAGCAGGCCCACCTGGGTGTGCATATGCACTCATACATATAACCAATCTAGTAGGTGACAACATCAATACACAAAAGAATCGTCATGTAACGATCTCATTTTTAAGCCAAATTTAATTTAATAATTAATATAATTTTTAGAATTAATTTATGAACTAATTTGAATTTTTCCAAAACAAATAAGATATGTGTTTGTTTACGTATATATATATATATATATTATGATTTGGAAACATTGATTTGAATTCAATATAATAATTTTCAAAAGCTATTTAAAGTTAAATTCTATATTTAAAAACTCTAAAGATAAATATTTATTTATTTAAAAGTATGATAGCTTAAAATAAGATTTAATAAAAGGTTTATATACTTTCTTTTAAAATTATACATAAATAAATATGATTTGTAAATATACATAAATATAAAACATAATACTTAAATTAATAGAAATATAAAAGCAAAAATAAATATAATGCATGCACTTGACATTTGTAGGCCAAGTATAACATGCAAAATACAAGTGTCATATTTAATTATTTTATTCATTTTATAAAAAATAAAACATGGCTGTACAATCTTATATATATATCTCTTTTCTTCTTCTATCTTTCATCTTTTCTAATTTTATCAAAACTAAGACATGTGCTAACCAGAAAATAAAATCTAAAACAAACAACCTCTTTCAAATTCAAATTAAAGTTTGCAATTTCAAGATCAAAATCAAAGCATTTCCAGTTTTAAAGCGTGTGTCCTCTGTTCAACATTTAAAACAGTGAGTAAACTAAACTTTTCAAAGCTAAAAATCTTTTATTACTTGTGCATGTGGTGATAGATGATGGAAATGGCTTGTCTAATGTTTGTATGGATAAATGGATGTAGTTGCATGTATGTAAATATGAAATGCCTGTGCATGTCTGTATATTGTGTGTGTGTGTATATGTGCCTCTGTTGTATTACAGTCTCAAATCTACTAAAATAAATTCAATTGCTCTTCATATAAACAATTTTAGGTTATGTCTCTAAAGAAGAAATGATTATAAGACTGTAACATCATTTTTAAATATGGTTTCAAGTGTTTATATTAAGTAATTATTTCAAAAATAGGATATTACAGTAATAATCAACTCAAGTCAGAAAATAAAAAGTCTGGAATTCATGTTTTGATTCTACAACCTGATTCATATTTAAAATTGAGGAATTTTGATGCAGATATCATGATTTTTAAGCTCATAATCATGGAGAATTCGTGAGTTGAACGGTATTTGGGTTTGCGTCGATTTCCGGTGATCGGGAGATGGAGGAGCATCGTGCTTAAGTCTGGAGGTTGTTCGTGAGTCGATAGTCAGGGAAAAAATGGTGGATGGATTTATACATCATCGGCGTGGCTTGGAGATGGCGATCTAGGGTTTTAGACCCATGTTTGGTTGAAATTGGTTTCTAGGCGATTTCGACATCGTCAATGCATCGGACTTGCTCGAAGGTGGGGGAATAAGAAGAGGACGGTCTGGCGCAGCTCCAGGCGCGAGCATGTAGGTTCAAATGACCTGAGGCAGCGGGTCGAGGAGGTTTTTGGATGAACCGTTTTGTTCCAATGGGTTCGTTTGTGCTCTTTTCGTTTTCGTGATCGATGCAAGGTTTTAGTGGTCGGAATCGAGAGTGGTGCTCGAAGTTGACTTGTCGGCGATGGCATCGATGGTCGGAGCTGCTGCGATCGCTTGTGCATGTGAACATATGTCAAATGTATCAGTGTTTAGGTGATGTTGCGGAAGTAGAAGGAGAAGGAAGGATGGTCTCGGGTTTTGACTCGAGGAAGTTTTGATTTGGCTTGAGTTTTGTATCGGGTGTGTACGCGAGGGTTACCCATTGCAACAGTTTTAAAATTTAAAACATAACAAAGTTTTAAAGAAAAAGAAAGGAAGAAGAAGTGGGAAAGGCTCGAGGGTTTTTGGGATTTAGCTTGGGTATTTCTGTAACAACCCTAGATTTTTCATATATTTTAATATTTGACTTTATTTTATTTTGAAATTTTTTTTACTTAATTTATTTCAAACATTTCATTTTTAAATATAAGTGTTGATTATTATGTGAATTATAATCAAACCGGTATAAATTGGATATTTTACTAAAAGATGAATTTCTGTTCAAATCGGTCAAATCTTGGCTTTTAAATTTCAAATTTAAATATTTAAATTTTATCTTTTATTATGAAAATAGATTTAATAAGAATACTGCTTTTTGTTTCGTTGAAATCCGATTTATATTGTGAAAGTTATGCTTTTTACAATATTGTAAGTAAATTGATTTATTTAATAAAAAATTGTCTATTTTAATTTATATAAAAAAATATTTTTATTTTTATATATATGTGTGTAATATGTTATATTATATATATTTTGTCTTTTAATATTTTTTTAAAGTGATAACAAAATTTTTCCAAAAATTACTGTATTTATTTCCTATTTTAAAAGGTTGTTTTCTATTTTTTTGCTATTTTCTTCATTTAAATTATATTTAATTAAAATTTATATATTTATTTTGTGAATGAATTTTTATTTTATGTTCTTATCACTATTTATAAATATTTTTCATGTACATAAATTTTTTTCCAAAGTCGTTGCATTTATTTTCAAATTTTCTAAACTAGTTTTCATTTTCTGCGCTATTTTCCTAATTTAATCATATATAATTAATATTTATTTATTATATTTTATTTATTTGTGATATTTTCGTATTTTAACTGAATTTATATATATATTTCAGTTATTTAAATTTGCAAAAAAGAAATGGAGAAATTTGAAGAGTTTTTAACCTTTCATTTACCTTAGACTTTTCACCTCCCTGCCTCTTCATTTTCTACCACCACTTGCCATCAATTTGTGCCGACCTTATCTTTTCTTCAGCTGCATCACATTTCTCATTTTTCACGTAAAAATAAAGTTTCTCATCTCAAAAGTTCGGCCTCCATCTGCTGAAGCAAAGTTTGGTAAATTTTCTTCTTCTTTCTACTCAAACTTTCTTGTTTTTCTTATCTCTTTGCACTTGCCTTCACCTTTATAGCTCAACCCTCACTCCTCCTTCACCATGGCCTCCTCGACCACCACCACGTCAGGCTGCCATCCCCTCCTTCCCACTGATCAAGCCATGGCCATGCACTAAAGTTGATTAGATCCACAAAAATTTGAGCAAAACTTCACCTAATCATACATAGCCGACCACCAAAGTACTTCACCCCTCAAACCACCACCTTGGCCGCCCCACACACCCCACCTCCAGCCCCTACATGACCTGACACCACTGCCACACTATCCTCCTGACCCCACCAGGTCCGGCCATGCCTAGAATTGCATAGGGCCGAGCTTGTAGTTGCATAAAAACCATGTTTGTTGCCTTAGCTTGTAGTTTCATGTGTCACAACATTTGCACCATCATCTTCCATGCTATAGCCACCTTATTGACCCAAGACCATATCCAAACTCTCACTTTAGCCGTGTATTCTAACCTATGGCTGAGCCTAGGGGTGGTTGAAGGCAAGTGCAAGTGATTTGGTGACTTGTTGTGCATGTATCTTTTGTGTTGTTTAAAATTGTGTTAAGTGTTTATTCATGTATTTTTGCATTGTTTTGTCTCATGTATTCAAGGCAATTAGCCTTGGCTCTCCCACTCTCAAATTATTGTCGTGTTATCGTGCTTTTGAAGTTCCTTGTTTGTGCATTTGGTTGTCACCTCCATCTTATACAGGTGAGTAAATCTCACCAGACTAGTATGTACTTATATAGTGATAAACTGACATCACTTGAATCTGTAAATGCATATCATCCTGTTATAACTGCTAGATTATATTCATATTATGTTCACACCTATATTTACACCTGTTATACCATATGTTAATGTTATTTCTTGCTATTCTGTTATTTTCATCACTTTATCACACTGCAAGTTCCCTGTAGACTAGAATCACTATGGGTTGAAATGATACATACCTGAACGGACTTTAGAATAGGAGAAAATCATTATGGGCGGAAATGATATGCCTGAATGATTTTCAATTATTTTCATTTACTTGGAATTACGGGTTTGAAATGATCAAACCCGGGTTTTCTTTGTAAATTACGGGTTGAAATGATATATTACCCGTATCACTTTATTTAGGCTAGAAAATGAAATACAGACCCGTTGTTAAAATATGTTTTTCTAAAATTTTTAAATTATTTTTGAAATGTAAATATTATAATATTTTGATTTAAACTTAATAAAAAATGATTTTTGTAAAGCGTTATTGATTTTCTGAAAATTTATAAGTGAAATAAATCAATGATAAAGTTAGAAAATTTGAAATGTAAGTTATTTTGGGAAAATTAATTTGGTGATAAATGGAATTTAAATTAAATATGAAATGTGATAAATTTATGATATTTGGAATTTAAAATGATTTTTATAATATATTAATGATTTTTGAATAAAGTTAAAATGTGAAATGAATGAATATTTAAGTTGAAATTTTGAAATATAACTAAAATTGGAAATCTATGAATTTGGCTTAAAAGTGAATTTTAAGTTAAGTAAATAAAAATGAAATTAAGTTATATTTGAAATTTAAAATTAAGTGTTAAGTTAAATTTAATTTAATGAATTTAAATTTAATGTTGGGATTTAATAAATGAATTATTATTAAATCTTGATTTTTTGAATGGAAATTTAACTTTATAAAATCATGAATATAAGGGTATTTAAATGATGATTATAAAAGTGAAATTATTTGATTTTATAAGTTAAAATTTATTTAAATAAAAATATAATTTTTTACGAAAACATACTGAATATTTGAAGTTAATTAACTGCATTTTGAAATGCTATTAATTCTAATATAAATGATAATACAGCATTTGTAAATGCTGTAGTTGATAATAATGAACTAAATGACTAAATTTAATTAAGTCTATTATAGCAATTTGTAAATGTTATAATTGTTGAATGTAACTAAGTTATTTGAAACTAATATAACCCTATTACAGCATTTTAAAATGTCGTCTTTTGTAAATTGAACTGTTTTGAATGTAACTTTCTGTAGCAATTTCTAAATGCTGCGAAAGTTGAATTTTCATCTGTTTTAATAAATTAAGTGGATAAATGAATTTTGAAAGACTAAAATTTTGTAAATTTAATAATTTAATTATTAAATATAATAACTTCATTTTCTGATTTAAAAAGGAAGTAATATGTTTCGAAATATAAACTATCTTGAAATGTGTTTTGTAATGGTATTTAAATTAAATAAGAATGAATGTGGTTTGGAAGATATTATATTTTTGATATTTTGAAATGGATTTTGAATGACATTGAATTTTGAAATGATATTTTATTTTGAAGTATAAAATACCATTTTGAAATTTTAACCACGGGATGTATTTAATCTATAGTTTAACTGATTCTTAAAGGATGGGCAATCCCAAGCATCCTTTAAGTTATTGTGCATTTCTACTACAGTTCACTTGAGTTGGTTTACATTATATAAGTATATATTGTCCTGACTCGAGTGTTTTGTGTTTTACTTTACGCTCGGGTCAGCCTGAGTATTCACAGCTTTGGATTCTCTTTCTGGAGCTGGTCTTTGCTGGAGTTTCTGCTTATCTACATTTATATCTACTCTCTGTTTCAGCTGTTCTAGTTTATCTCATGTATTAGTGAACTTCTATGCAATTGGGATTTCTATTATGTTGTTTTCAGACTGCATTATGTATTTGGTTTGAGACTCTGCCGTAGTAGCTTCATGAACTACTATGTATTTTATTTCCGCTGCGAGTTATTCTGATATTTCTGTGTCTGTGATTCTGTGATTGTATTTCATTTGCTCCAAATTTATTTACAACGCGGTATTTGAGCAATTCAAGTCCGACATGTGCGGATGCGAATGGCTGAAATATCGGGTCGTTACAATTTTCATCTTGGGCTTGGGTTTCTTTTGCAAATTTTAAAAGTAAAATAAAATTAAATAACAAGTTTTCAAAGCAAACAGAAATGAACAAAGTTTCAAAGCAATTATTAAACAAGTTTCAAAATTAAAAAAATTTGAACAAGTTTTTCAAGCAAGTTTCAAAGATTGAAATTTTAAAGTTAAATGTTTTTTTAGATTTGTTTTGATTTCAAATAATTATATATTAGGTTAATTATTTGATTTAAATCCCTACGTGTTTTCAAAGAATTTAATGATGTAATTAAGTATGTGTTTAAGATAATGTGTTGAACTTTAATTAATCAAAAGGTCTCAAGTGATTTTGTATAAATTAATTTCAAGCATTTAATTTAAATATGGTTTAATAATGTAATTTACTAATTAATTAAGATAAATGGTTTATCTTAAATTAATTAAGGTCTTGGGTAATTAGAGAACAATTAATTCATTAATGATTAAAGGATAATTACTTAATGTAAGTAATTAAAGGATAGTTAACTAATTAAATGTTAATTAATTAATGTAAGTAATTAAAGAATAATTAATTAATTAAAGGTTAATTAATTAATAATTAAAGGTTAACTAATTAATGATTAAAGGATAATTAATTAATAATTAAAGAGTAATTATAGGATAATTAGTTAATGTAAGTAATTAAAGGATAATTAATTAATGTAAGTAATTAAAGGATAATTAATTAATGTAAGTAATTAAGGATGATTAATTACTTTCATTAATTAATTAAAATAATAACAAATGCTTTGTAATTAATTAATGATAAAGCAAGGTTAGGTAATTAATTCATAGGTAATTAATTTATTTGGTTTAAATTAAATTAATTATAAATTATGTGATTAACTAATCTTGCTTATGATGATTAATTATATTGAATGCTTGGATTGACTAATATCTCTAGTATGTTAATCTGTAATATTCTGAGATATGAATTGCTTTGGATTGAGCTGTGATAAATGTAAGTTATTTATCTGTGATAAATTGCTCTATGAATATAATGTTCTGCATTGAATTATAAAAGGTGGATCTTTTGTTTAAAAGAGTAAAAATGAAAATTTGTTTAAACCATTCAAAAGGTAAGGTTTTGGGAAATAAGGGCTAAAAAGTTGTGACTTAACTAAGATATGAATGTATCCATATACTTTAAAAAAAGCGCTCATTATTCGCGAAGGCCAAGGAAGGGCATTAAGTCGAAAACCCATTTCGAATAATGATACGATGGAATGGAATTGCATTTGAAGATGGTGGTTGAAGATCGGGTATTTTCGAAAACGAAAGGGTTGTCTGTTGATTGTTTCTGCACCGAGTTGCTCCAGTATAGAGATTACCCTAGGTGATGGGGAGTCCGGACGTGATTGGGTATATCTAGATTTGCAAGGACTTTTTTCCTTAATTGGATGAAGTGCCTTCGGTTCCATTCAGACCCAGGATGGACTTGTATGGATATATGTCTGACATTACACTTTGAGATATAAAGCTGGTTTCTATCAAATACATTTCTGTTTGGTGATGGAGAATTTATTCTTTTAGCTTAACACCCTTCTCTGAGACATACGAGCTCAGAGGTTATGTAGTTGATAGTTATTAGTGATATGTTCCCAATTTGGTAATGTAGCATGCTAAGTGTTGAGCATTGGTTGATCGAAGCATGGCTTTTGTGTAAAGCATAGCTTTATGGGACGAGACTTCATCGAACCTCACACCTCGAAAAATGGTCGAAACAGGAAGGATGCAGCAAGGTTATGGGTTTTGCGACCCTAAGGGTATGTATATTCCTTCTGGATAAAAAGTGGCATTATGATATGGAGCCCGGATATTTTACTTATGTGGTTGTTGGAATTTGAGGTGCCTCGATAAAGGTCGGTTACGACCGGAGGATGACATACTCGTGACAGTTAGTTACCTAGTTACAGAGGTAGCCCAGCCTTTTGTTGGTAGAGATCCGGTTAGCTTCTCGGGACGTTCCTCTAGAGGCGTACCCATTCGGATAAAGGAAGTTCCTTAGCCTTAGCTATTTGTCGGAAATCCAAACGAAACAATACGAGCCCTGTGACGCCCCACCTTTATACCAACGCTAGCCAAGGACACTACAGTGTAATGCTGTCAACTAGCGCGGAGAATAAGGCTGTTGAGGAGCGATCATCTGTGTAATTGTTTTGTGCGAGTACCGATATGCCAGATAAAAATATAACTTTTCATCTCAAGAAGAAATCCGACATGCCGACACAAACTCAAAGCTACTACACAGTGGCTATATGTAATCTTTGGAAACAAATATAGAAATAAACATAACACAAATCAGTCACAGATAATTCATATCATAAAGGCGAAAATAGATATGAATATAACACATGAAAGTGTACATCAGAGTAGTGGTCAAACAAGATCCACAATATCAAAAAGAATAGATACAAGTGCTAGACAAAAGAATACGTATACATCAAGGAGTCTATATCTCAATAGTATACAACAAAAACTACTAAACTAGAGTAGTTAGCCAAAAGATCAGATGATGGTCCGATAAGGAGTCAAGCAGAAGCACCTGTAAAATCTCAGTCTGACCCGAGTATTATTTAAGAAGAAAATAATAAACGGATCAGTCTAGCTATAATTATCAGTTAAAATGAGATATAATAAGAGATATAATAAAAGGACGTATGATAACCAAAAATGTCATACTACGACAAGTATACATTGGGAAATCTACAAAAGTCATACAATATCTCAAGAATCTCATAACATCAAAAAGAATGTCCTATTCTTTTTTAATTCACCAAGCCACAAAAAATGACATACATATCAATGCCAATGGTAAAATTTGGTGAAACATAAATTCTAGAAATCATCAATTAGAAATCCAGAAATCACAAGAAAAGGATGGCCAATCCCAAGCGGGAGCATGAAAACTCACCAATACGTGTATCACAAACAATTCGGGACATCGACGCAGTACATACGGTACGTCCAATGAACCGAAAAGCCGAGACATCGATGTAGTACAAACGGTACATCACATGAATCGAAACACAAAACAATTCGGGACATCGACGCAGTACATACGGTACGTCCAATGAACCGAAAAGCCGAGACATCGATGTAGTACAAACGGTACATCACATGAATCGAAACACAAAACAATTCGGGACATCGACGCAGTACATACGGTACGTCCAATGAACCGAAAAGCCGAGACATCGATGAAGTACAAACGGTACATCACATGAATCAAAACACAATAAAAGTATATGGGTCGCTAGCCCACAAAGAAATGAGACGAAGCTCAATAGAAATGAAGTACAGTCCTCCATGTGGACAAAGCGACATCGCACATTGCTAGTCTAAACCATAAAATGATCATCATCGATCATCAAGAAGTGTCAATTACAATAAGCTAGTAAATATATGAGTTTAGCTTCATGTCCCATAACCACTAACTTAACTTATATTTGCGAACAAATTGTAGATCTCCACTAGAAAATTATCACAAGAGTTTCAATCAAACAAGTCCAAGAATTAACCGACGAAGTAAACGCAAGCGTTTTATACCACTCGTTTTACTAAGCCGTTTAATTAGATTTCTCATACGAGTGAGGTAAAGGTTTGTATGTACTAATAGATTGGAAAACAGTTTAACAAAGGAGCTTTGTAATAAAATAGTGTTGAAATCGTTTTAATGAAAGGGTTTTGATATTTACTACTAGTATAGAAAACCTTTATATTTTAAAGTGACAAATCATAGAAGTGATTGTAGAAACAATCAATCATAAAAATTCACATTCGAAGACGTGAATAAAATCCAAAGAAATCGATATCAAATCCATCAAAATGGATATTTCGAAAATTCCCAAAGAAAATGTCATCAAAGTCGATAATAAATGATAACAACAAAAGGGAAACAATACGAATCGATTAAAGTTGAAAATTCAACAAAATAGGCAATATATGCAAAATTGGCAAATACGAGCAGGTCGGTCAACCGGACTCCCTAAGTCGGTTGACCGAACCAAGATGGAAGTGCTCGGGTAGCACGTCGGTCGACCGGACCCTGAGCTCGGTCGACCGGAGCCTGTAATCTGCACTTCCAAACCAGAGGCAGGAAGTGCTCGGGTAGCAGGTCGGTCGACCGGACCCTGAGCTCGGTCGACCGGAGCCTGTTTCCAACACTCCAATGCCTATCTAATAAATGCCATTCCCTTCCCAATTGCTATCGGTCGAGCAACGGCACTAAGGGTTTACGCCAATCGACTACCCGGCCATAGAAGCTCTTCGGTTCATCACCAAAAACATGATCAAGACATCAAAGATATGATTTTTAAAGAATTGAACCTAAAACACCAAAAATTGGAATATTCACCAAATCAATCCAAACCAAAAGCAATTGTACAAGAATAAGTGTTAGGAATTCATACCTAACAATCGAAGATAATTATAAGCATAGATGTGAGATAAAAATCTCACATTTTCACAAAAACAATGAAGAAGAAGCTTGAAAGCAAAGGGAGAATCAACCACTCTTCAACACAACCCAAACGAGCTTGAATCTATGCTAAAAAAGAAGAACATTCCCAAAGTTAGATTTAGGAATTTCTGAAATTGATAAGAGAATGAGTTGGAGAAGAAGAAGAAGAGGCTTACCAAAGTTTCTTCTATTAGTTTGGAGCTAGAGCTTGATTTGCAAAAGAAAACTAGGGCTTGAGTTTCAATTTCCCATTCCACTCTCCATTGTTATAAAAGCTTGAGTATTAGGAAAATAGAAAGGAAGTAAATGAAGAGGAGAGGGTTGGGACTGAGTTAATAAGTGGGGTTATAGGGCTCAGCCCAAACCAAAGTCCTAAGTGAAAAGTGGCAAAATTCCACTAACTCCAAACATATCAAAGTTTATACTCAAAAAGATTGCAAACGGCGTTTTGAACTCAATGGAGGTGGTCTCGAGTCCCAATTCGACTATTTGCAAAAAGTAGGTTTTGGAATAAAATCCGATGAACGATGAAATATTTAAATAAAATATTTAAATATACAATCGATAAATATGCGGGTTGTTACAAGCCCTTTACGATTTCAGTTGTAGAACCTGCCATTTGACATGGTAGCTATAGCAAGCATACTATAATGGTATGTATGCTGGCTAAGATTAATACTATACTTGCAAAAATGGTTTTCCATACTACGCACTAAAAATAATATCAAAAAGAATTTTTGTGTACCAAGCATGTTTGACTACTATAAGAAGAAATCTTCCCCATGTGTGCAATTGCATTTGAGTGTGTGCCGGGAGACCTTATGGAGTTTCATTTTCCAAAAAGCATGAACGGATTTTTTTAGGCACAAATAACTATTTTAAGTTCTCACACCAGTCCCATGACTGACTCGGAGTTTATTGTTTCCTTTGCTAAACTCTAGGTGCCCTTAATTTTTCACGGGCAGCCTAGAGTCAGGTTATTAGTAGGTTCTGGAGCTAAGTCAGGAAGTATATGTGGATTTGGAAGTTTTTGGTTTGGAAGCTTTTGGTTTTGAGATTTTTGGTTTGGACTTTGGAGCTTTGGAGATGAAGATGCAGTATGTTGGACTCTCTTGGAAGACCATGTTGATGTTATTTTTCCGCTGTTATGTTGTATTCTGCTATTGTGTAATATATAGGACTCTGATGACGATGGACACTTGTTGTAAGAATGTTTTAATCCATGAAGTGAATGAATGAAAATTATTTCGTTTCTATTGTGTTGTTATTATCTAATGTGTTATGACTCCAGTGATCCGGACTCCAACGTTTGAATCTCCAGCATTTGAATACAGGTGATGTATTGGATGCCGATTTTCAAAGGTTGAAAGTTTGGGCCATCACACGTCACCTAACTAACAACATAATAATTATATATATGAATATTAAAATATTATTCAAAAATTATAAACCATATAATATAGTGAAAACACACCTAAAAAGAATGCCTTGAAGCACACTTAGTAACGATGAACTCTTTCTCCTTTGAAAGATTTTTGATTCGACAGACTGTTAATCCTTGTACCATAAACCTAGGATTGATATCGCTTATAGCCTGTGAGTTTGATATTGCTTCTTGTTATTGAGGTGATTGTGGCTTCCTGATAAGTTGAATGATGGTCAGTGAATTTGATATTCTTGTATCCAACGAGCTTGAATTTTGGGATATTGATGCCAGGATTTCTAAATTGCTTCTTGTTCCTTGTTGAGATGAGTGTACTATTGTAATAAATAAAGGAATGGGATGCCTTGCTGAGTTGAGTTTTGTTTGGAAGATGTTTACCTTTGTCGATGGTGAATGAATGAACAAGAGATAAGACGTATTTAAAAAGATGTAAATTTTCTTTTCACATTGACAAGATAATGTTTGTACCCAATTTGAAATTGGCTGAAAGTTATATGATAACTTAGGCTTTGTTATATATAATCTTGTCCCCATAGAGTGCTTGGACTGAGGATGATCAAATCATGTTGCTATGATATGGTTATAGAAATATTTAATGAAAACCTGACACTTGTTGATCACAAAACCTTTGAAATATATAGACCATAAACTTGCGTCAGTTATTGCATGAGTAATGCTTGGATTTGAGCTAATTAGCTTGTGATATTTTGAATAAGTTTAATTCAATTTAAGGAGTCTTCAAAATTTGAATCGTTGAGCATTTGAATTTTTCTCTTTTGTGGTTTGAAAAAGAAAGCGACACTGAACCATATGTTTGAGTCTTCTATCATGTGTACCATTCTTATTTTTCTTGAAACAAAATTTATTTAACATTTTTTTAAAAATAACTCTTCGCTGAAAGTTGAAGCTGTAAATATATAATACTAAACGAACACATTAAATACAAAGAAATTGATTGTAGTATTTCATAATCTCTCCATTTTGAAAATAACAGCCATATATTATGGTTTACAAATAGAGTACAAATGCATTTGGTGTGTGATGCGTGTACACCAAAGGTGTGAAAGATAAATGACAAGTTGGTTGAAGACAAAATTGAGCTTTAATGATTTTTTAACTATAACACACTTTAAGGAAAACCATATATAAAATATATATTTGTTATCATTAAACAAGATGTATACTCCACAATCTTCCCCTTTTGATAAAAAACAAACAATAAGTAAAGATTTGACAAGTGTAATGCATGTTAAGTTGTACTAAATATCATAGAACATAATCATAGCACATTGTCTCAATATGTATAACATTCTCCCTCTATTTATATACTCCTTCTACATATGTGGCATATGTGTTCGAGAATAAAATATTAAACTAGTAATATTTATAAAATATTAATAATGAATTCACAATATCACAAAGTCTTAACCGCTCTCAACAGTTTTTGTTTTCATTAAAAGTATATAAATACTAAATTAAAATAATGAGAAAATGATAGTTAATAATGAAACCTGATCAATAAGACAGTTAAATATTTTATGAAAATTAAAATCATATTTACAATGTTGACCAAAGTCATACCCATGTTTGGAAAAAGGATGATAAAACAAGTAATAGTTATCTGAAGTGAGGTTCAAATAATAATAAACTCAACTGTTCTTGCCACAATCTAAATAATAATCGGAGTAAAGTATTTATGTGAGGATAATTTTCCCTAACTCATAATGAATGAGATCAAAATACTTGTACCCATGCATTGCTATGTTGACTATTAGATTAGAGAAAAGTATTGCTTGATGGGTGTGTATACAATGGTGCTAAAGAATTTTTAGTACAGATCAAATACGCTTAAATAATATAAATATATGCACATACCACATCCATCTTTCATGTGTAGGCCTTTACCTTTCAAAATTTAGAATTTATAATATATTATATGTTTTATTTTTCATATGAAGCGTGTACATGTTCGTCCTTTATACTCACTTTTAAACTACCAATCTTTATCACATTTCGGTTTATCTCATTTTGGCCAACACATCCATAAAACTGAATATATAAGTCGAAGAATATGAGAATCGAATGATAGGTTCAGGGATGAAGTGAGATACGTAATAGTCAAAAATAGATCAATCTTTAACTTATGCTTGATTATCAAAAAAAATATCAAAATGTCATCTATGCGATATCCTTAACCATCTTTGTTTTGAAAATCATATAAGAAAGTTTAATCGATCGTTATCTTGTTTCAAAAGTAAGTTCTCTATAAATATCTCAAAAATATTTTTAGTTTTATGTTTTTAATTTTACACATATGATATGAATTGGTTTTAGAATAATTTGTGTAAAGAGGAGCACTGGTCTAAGGGTATACACATTAATATATCGAAATAAAAACACCAGTGCCTCATCTCAAATTATTTTATCATAAATCTCAAAATTTCATTTTATTTAATCGTCTCTCAAAATCATGTAAAGTGTAGATTATCGAATATTTATCTCAAGAAGTTTCATTTCAACATTTTCCAGTCAGAAAATTCTCTAGTCAAGACTCTTCTATCAAAAGAAATTTCTCATTCAAAATCACGTCAAATATTAAGTAAAAATGTCTCAGTTTAAAATATTTGCTTCTTGATTAGATATGGAGAGAGAAAATTCCAAGAAAGCAAAAACACATTTTTGGCTTCTTTGATTTTGAGAAAACAAACATAGGAAGGTAAAAACATATTTTGGATCTTTCAAAATAGATAAAACAAAAAAATTCAAGCACTCCACACGTGCATAAAATAAAATGTATACAATATCAGTCAATTCGTGAGACACGAGATATTGAAAATATCGGATTGGAGGAATCATAAAGGGTAAAAGTCATACCATGTATTCTGACAAGAAAAAATTAATTGTGCTTTAATGGTACCACATGTACTTTGGGCTACCTATGATGGTGTACAATGATACCTTAAATATAGCTTGTTATCTAAGATGCCCATAGTGGCGAACAATGATACCACCTGTTACTCCGCCGTGCGGGCAACGGTGTAAAAAAATACTTCAGCCACTAGTTTGAGTCCGGCACCTCAAGCTCTTATCCTCAATATCAAACATAAAAATATAATCTTTATCAAAATAAGCATACTGCATACCCCATAGTGTCAATCGTATTAGCTCCAACATTAGAATTTCTGGACAAAATATCCATGTCAAAAATGAAGCACAGAATAAGAAAAATCTTTTGAACATATGATTTGTTAATCATCATTAAAAGTGAAAAATAAAGTATCATCACATAAAGAAGAATATCACAAACATATAAATGTCAAAAACATTATCCAAATTTTCAGCATCAGTCGTCGCTGCTTTGGAATATCGGTCTATTTTGAAATCATTATTTGAAAGATTTAAGTTCAGAATTTGATTTAGCACAAAACATAAAAGTATCAGATATTCAAAATTGATATCAAATCAAAATGACAAAGGTCAAAGTTATGTATAAAATATTACATCTTGTTTGAATAACTTAGAAACATTTATCAAGCAGTGCCGATTTGACAGGACCGGTCGTAGAAGTTTTGGTATCTAATGCCAACTGCAAAACCAAGGCCTTGTACAAAAACTAATGTTATTTTCATTAATTTATTAATCAAAATGATTTATACTGTTTATAAATAATGAAAAGAAGAACAAAATGATATAACTTTATTTGTAACAATAGTTCAAATTAAACAGCAAAATTAATGTTATTGCTTATGAACATTTTTCAAGTTTTCTAACTTTGAAAATTACTAATAATATTTTTATACTCAAGTTCATTAACCATATTATGTTCAATCAATAATAGTGCCAAACCATTCAGGAAAATGAATTTGTTAAGAGATTATCTTATCTATGAGTATATTTTATCAAAAATATTTACACTAAATAATCTACAACAAAAATCCTCTTTTAATATTCAATTCGACTTAAAAACATTAGCTATAAATTTCAAAAACGTAGTTATTTACCAACCAATTTTACTTAACCAACCATTACAAAAAATAAAAATAAAAATTATTACTTAAACCTTAACACTAACAGAAATTTGACCCCAAAATTATACGAATTCAATATTTCAACAAAAAATACATAAATGTAACATACATTCATAATTACAAAAATTATAAACTTTTAGTTATAGTTTACCGAAACTAATAGCATACCTTTAGGCTTTAGGTCTTGATTACTTTAATGTCTATGGTCCATAATCCATGAACATGATCAACTGACATCTGAAAACTGCTGCCCTCAGTCCCACCTGCACCAGTCAAAATCTAAGACTCTGATTGGAGCAGTTATCACAGGATTGCATCGTCGTCGAGTCACCTCGACGCCGCTACCGCCGTTCTGATATGAGCTGCAATTTGCAATTGCCCGATACCACCGCGTCCAATCGGCTATCACGATTTGCTTCTTTTTTTAGTGTCGCGCGAAAGTTTTCGACAAGCGGTGCCCTAGTTTTGGATGAGGCCCAAATTGGATGCTTTCCCCACTTTGCCCAAAAAGGCAGACCTTGCAGTTTGATTACCTTTTTTTAAGGTTTTATGAAGTGAGTCAGTAAAAACTCAAAAAATGAAAATTAAAGAGACATATGTTTCCTTTTTGTTACTTCAGGAATTTCAACATTTGATAATGTTCTAGTTTGGGCAGTTAAAGCCATGCTAAATCACCGCTATAACACATAGCACTGCTCGACCACTATGCCTTTTCAATATAGCATTTTTAAATAGTAGATCCACATTAAGCCCCGCTATTTTCCATGACACCTGCTAAATCGAGAATTTTTAGCGTCCGCTTTTATAAAAATTAATATAAAAGATTGATTTGACGAGTTCTCTTGAACCAAATCAACACGTTAGGGTAAAGACATAATTTTAAGGTCTAAGTACTCAATATAAGCTAGAAATTATTGTAGTCACCAAAGATGGACAACATAAATCGTGATATTGATTAGTTTTGTTATATAAGATCAAACAATATTTTTTTCTATACAAATGATGTGAGAATAAAAATATATTAACTTGAAATATTTGGTTTTATATCTAACAAACAATTTTGCACCTCCGCTATTTTCTACTATAACCCTGTTTTATACTCGCTATAACTTTTTGCATCTCCACTGCTATAGAACCGCTAAACTCTTTAATTACATAGGTTCAAATTATAATCAACTAATTACAATTGTGTTATAGCATTTCTGTGATGTTACTAACCATAGTATCAACTCTAATGCCTTTTGTAAAGAATTTCTGAAATGAATTATCAAAGCTCAAAGAACAAAAATTGTTACATTTTCTATAAGGTTTTCAAAACATCTACAGTTTTATAAATTGGAATATTAGAGCAGAAGTTATGGTAAAAATACTACAATTATGTTATAAAGTTCGGTAATATGTTTTAAGCATTGTACTAAATTAGTTGTAGCTCTCAACCATTTTAAGTCATAGACTAGAAAAACTCAAAATATAAAACTTACAGTATTTTCTACCTATTTTCCATAACCTATTGAATTTTGAAAATCAGAATTTAAAAGCTTAATTTATAATAACTTTACTACAGTAATGTTAGAAAATAAGAAGCTAAACAAAAAGAGAAAATTGGAAGGTAGGTGTAGAGATCATGCATTTACCTACCATTAAAGTTGCATTGGTGTTCAACACTCAAAGTATATGGATCTCCACTTTATTTTTCTAGACTAAGCAACGTTGCAATTATCGCTCATCAAATTGTAGAACAACTCAAAATCTGCTTCCATCATAGTTGCTCCTTAGCCCATCTTTTTACTTACACATTAGAAGAAGTGATCGGCTTAGAAAAGATGTAGGACCACGTTTGTTTATGTTCGAAATTTTTGGTATCCAAATTTGTTTGTATAGCAAATCCTTAATCTTAACAACTTATACCCGTAGGAATCCAAATTTGTTTGACACATTCATTTATGTTCCTATTTCGACAATTATTATAACTATGTCCAATATTGTCACACTTCACAAATTTGTAAAACACGCTTCTCCCCCTAGTGTTATTACCAGTATTTTGTTTATTACCTGATACTTTTCCAAATCCAAGTCCTTTTCCGTTATTTGCAAAGACTTGATTTCCTGATTACATGTTAAATTATTTTTCTCTAGTGGAATTTTTTGAAAAATCAACCTGAGTTCATTAACTTTAGATTTTAAAAGATTATTCTCGTTTATTAACTTAGAACAATGACTAATTGCATTCTCTCTCTTTTCAAAAACATTTCTCTTTAAGATAGTATTTTCATTTTTTGAGCTCTTTTATTTTGGTCTTAATTTCAAGCATCTCATTTTCAAAAGTTGGTGTCTTTTAAATTTAAGTTTTTCAAAAGTCCTTGTTTTCTCAATGTATTTTTCAATTCATGATTTATCCAAATAATATTAGTTTTGTTATTTTTCAAAATCACGTTATCATTTTCAAGAGTTTTCAAATTTTATTGGATGTCATTTGATTTCTTTTCAAAATTCACATATTTTTCCACATTAAAGATTTCAGACCTTTTTAATCTTTCCATTAACCTATTTAGAATCATCTAAATTTTCAGCAAATTTCCTTTTTCAAAAATTTCATAATTTTTACATTTAGAATTTTCATACGTCTTGTAATTTCCAACACTTTTTGTGAAACGTTATTTTTGCAAATCATCTCTATTTGATTTTCTTTTAAAATCTGAATTTCCTTTTTAAGCTTTTGATAATTTTCATTGAATTGAACAAAATCTTTTTCGTAGTTCAAACATTTTTTACAATTAGAATTTTTAATTTTCTTAATGTTTTCAATCTCCTTTTTTAGTTTATCATGTTTCTGATGTAATATAGATTTTTCACTTTTCAACCGGTTATTTTTGAGTTCAAAATGATTGGCAGTTTTAATTAACTTATGACATATGCAAACTAAATATAAATGAAAAATCACTTATCTCATGATCCATTGTGTCATCATCATCACCATCTTCACTATCATCGTCTTAATCATCTTTTACGAATCCCGTAAAGCACAATTTTGGTCTTGTAACAACTTTGGAAAGTTCTTCGTCATCATTGCATTTTTCACTATATTTTGCATCGAGAGCATTCCACAAATTTTCTACATAGTTAAACAATGAGAGACATGCTCAAATTCAAATTTATGAAGTCTAGAGATAAGAATATTCATAGCATTAGCATTAAGCCAAAAATTATTCTTATCTGCCATATTCAAACCATTTTCAATCATATCCCAAATATAAAAATCAATAGTATTTAAATAATTTTCCATCATAGGTTTCCAACATGAAAATTTTGTTTCGTTAAATGTTAGAGGACTAAAATAAACTGACTCTTACTAAGAATACAACTAGGGTGAAATATGATATCAGATTTTTCCTAACAACCTGGCTCTAATACCACTTGTTAGGATCGTGCAATATACCCTAAAGGGAGGTGGATAAGGTATTTAAAAATATTTCACAGATACCCATCTTCGGCCACTAACCCATTAGTTCCTACTAATGCCTCCAAAGTTACTATTAGAATAATATATTTGAACACTTACAACACATGTAAACTCATACTCCCTTCTAATTTGAATAAATTAATCCTATGTTCAGTAACCCTGCCTCGACTTTATCCCTAAGAAGAGAATCCCTAAACTACAAAAACTTATAGCTTGGTCCTAGAAAATATTCAAGAGTTCAAAATTCAAAATAGAATACAAAAAAATGAAATAAAACTCCCCTTAAATATATATAAATGTATTTAATAGCAATTCAAAATTAGTTAAGGGCTTTGTGATAATTCTATGCTTTATTTGAATCGCTGCTTTTATCCAGACCAATAATTGATGTCTTTCTCAAACTTAAGTTCCCTATTTTAAAATTACCTTCCTTTTGTCCCCAAATTTCTATATTGGGAATTAAATAAAATGCATGGCTCCACACTTTTTCAATATACTCTCCAAAAAAGCCTTCTTCTTAGAAATATTAAATGCCCCTTTAGCATAACAATACCGACACAAAATAAAAGTTGCGCTCATCTGAGATGAAACTGGCCGTGCCCGAGGTGCTTGGAATAGAGATGTCGCTTTGCATTGCTTGTACTCGCTGTTGTGTTAATGTCGTGCCCAGCATATTTTGAGTCGAGTGGTCTAACGCTTGCTACCATCTAGAATTCCCTGTTGCTTCCTTATCTCTGGTCTTCTGCTTATAGTCGAATATAGACCAGGGTGCTCACTTACTTCACTTATTGAGATGCTCAGATTTGAATCCGACAACTCAATTTTTTCATTTCGTTTTGAATTTGCTGTAACCACCAATATCAATGTTGCAACACAGGATGTTGCACTTCTCTTATCCTCATACTGGGATATTGAGCGGTCTAATCGTGTTCGGAGTTGATGAAGAGGTGTCGATTTTTTATTGTTATGCTTTTATAATGTTAGTTGTGGTGATGTTAGGAACAATGAACTTCGGCTGAGTCGTGTACGTTGTCAATCTCTTGAAGACTCTTTGGCATTCTGCTCAAAGGTGCAAAGCAGTTCTGAAAAAACAAACGCCGCCGCCTCTAGGATAAAACAGCCTCTCTAATTTGAAAAATATCAACCTGTTTGCACTGACAAAGTCGATTCTGATTTGCACTCTGAAATACTGCTCAAGGTGTTTAGTTTTGTTGAAGAAAGAAGAAAAAGAAAAATGTCTATTATTTTTACCATTTCTCTTCTATCTATCTATCATTTAAATAGGCAGAATGAAAATTGTATACGTTACTAAAGTGATGTAATGTTAATGGATTTTAATTTATTCTCATTTAAAACAGTATTGTAATATCATTAGCTTTTGTAACGCTGAATAACGTCACATAAATATATTACCGTTGTGTAAGTGTAACGGCTCAATTATAATAATGATTCATAAGTATATTATCATTATAAACTTGCAGTGGCTCAATTATAATAATGATTCATAAATATATTACCGTTTTAAAAGTGCAACGGCTCAATTATAATAATGGTTCATAAATAAATTATAATTAACCTGTTTTTTATTTAATTTTTTAATAAATTCACTTCATAAACAAAAATATTTCCAACAGATGATTATGTTGATACGGTTTTTGTGACTGAAGGGTTGTAGATTGATGTTGCGCTGTTTAGTAAGTTATAGATGTTTTTTTTTTGTTTAGAAAATGGTACGTTATTAACGATAAAAGGGGTTTTACAAAGTAGTAATTGCATCCAAAATAAGAACCAAAACTACCACACTAATACGCTACAGGAAGAAAACATCTCATACGGATGCAATCTACGCTAAAGCCTAGCCCAACAGGATATAAAACCAACGCCAACAAACAAACGTATACATGGAAATAAATACTTCACTAAGAGCATCTCCAGCAAGCTATCATATTCAGCTTTATATTTCGTTTCGCGTTACCAGCAGAGTCAATTCAGTAAATCAACGTTTAATATTGGACGCGGAAGACTGAATATTAAATCAGCATCAATGTCTGGATGCCGATTTAATCAACATCAGGTTAAATCAGCGTCCGGATGTTGACGCCGCTTGGCTGTGGAGTTACTAATTGCTTTAGATACGGAGAAGGGGTATTATTCAGTCCTTAATAAAGGGGCACAAACAAGAGGAGAAAGAATACGCTTCAACGTCAAGTTCGCACTCCGATCAGAAAAGTCTTCGGGTGACAACTTCAACAGCGAACTTATTCAACCCGGATCCACTTCAGCTGGAGCTACCGCATCGACAAACATGCTATCGAGTCGAGATAAGATCAAATCAGACAACATAGAATCTTCCCTTACCGACTTCGATTTATCTAGTAAAATTTTTGCATCTATTAAAATCAATTTATGTCTCGTCAGATCTGAATAAGAGCTTGACTGAAATATTCTCTGATTTCGTTCTTGCCACATATGCCATATAGTAGTTGTTAAAATGATAGGCTTTGCATCGTTGATGATGCTGTGCTATTTATTTTTATTTGTGCCTGGGTCTAAAAGCGACTGAATGCCATTACTGTAGTAGTTGTCAATCTGTAAATTTAGATTCGAATTTAATCTATTCCAAACCGAATTTGTGTAGTTGCAATTGAGGAATAAATGATCGCTAGACTCTTCTACAGAATTACACAACAAGTAGTGTCATTTACTGCAAACCATTGCTTGATGTTCTCTTTAGTTGGTAACCTATTGATAAATGCAAAGTAGGTGGTTAAGGACATTTTAGGGGAGCATCAGTGGTTCCATACCGTGTTGCAACAAAAATGAGATGCTCTCCTCTATTTCTTGTAACTTCCCATGTTGATTTGAGGGAAAATTTCCCAATGTTGAAAGGCCATTCCCAAAAATCTGAGTTATTTGCTGACTGAATTTCAATTTGTTGTATGCTATTAGAAATATTTCTAAGAAGTACAACTGAACTGAAATCCCATGCACTTTGATTAATGATGCTACTCGCTAAATGATTGTATGATCTAAATAAGGCCATATAGGACCATCCCAATAAATTTGTCAATGTGGAGCCCTTAATCCATGGATCAAGCCATAAGTTAGTGTGTCTCCCATTAACAATTTGTCTATGGAAGCCATAAGGAGACTCCTAAATACTTTATAGGTAAGCATGCATTTCGTAACCAAGCACTTGTAAAATCTGCTGCTTGTTCATGACACCTTTACCAAAGAAAATTTTGGTTTTATTAAAGTTGACAGACAGACTAGCATAATTTTCTAGGTCATACAAAATTGATTCAATCGAAGTTGCGCTTGAAATATTGGCTTTAGAAAATATCAGTAGATCATCAGCATAAATCAAGTGATTCAACATTGGATTTATGTTGTATATCGAGCTGATGTTTCATAACAGACGTTCACTTTCCATTATAATTCATAGATACTCCATAACAGTAGCGAATAGATAGGGAGATAGCGGGTCTTCCTATCTAATTCCCCTGTTGCTGTAAATAAAACCTTGAGACGTGTCGTTGATGATGATTGAGAAAGTAAGGGTAGAGATGCCGTTGATGATGATTGAGAAAGTAAGGGTAGAGATGCACAGTGAATGAAGAATAAAAATTAGGAGGACCCATGTTTGCCATGAGATGAATGATGCGATCTCTATTAATTTTGTCATATGCCTTTACAAGTCCACTTTGATACAAACGTTCTTGTTAGACTTCATGTTCAAACTTCGTGCCATTTCGTACGTCAATAAAGAGCTTTTTGAAATGTTTCTTTCTGGAATAAAAGCATTTTGATTATAAGAGACAAGATCATTCATTGGGCCTTTCATCCTATTGCAAATGATGTTAGGCAAGATTTTGTAAAACACATTACAATAGGAAATCGGTTGTAATCGCTAATATGATTTGCATTTTGATACTTAGGAAAAAGTGTGATAAAGGTATGGTTAATTTCTTTAAAAAACTTCCCTTTGTAAAGGATATAGTTCATGGCGGACACGAGTTCCTCCTTAATTTGCTCCAGCAATATTTGTAGAATTTAGCATTGAAACCATCAGGCCTTGGGCTACTAGTAATAGCATCCTTAATCTTGCTATAGATGTTTTTCCTAAACTGCTTTGTTTTGGTTTTTTGACGATACAATGGCTTGCGATGGGTTATGCATTGAGGTGGTTGTGGCTTCGTGATAAGTTGGACGATCGTCAGTGGGTTTGATATTCCTTGTAGTTGACAAGCTTAGATCTGGTGATATTGATGCCGCAGTTTCTATTTTTTTTTCTTTGTTGAGATGATTGCACCATCGTAATGAACGAAATAATGGGTTTCCTTGCCGAGTTGAGTATTGTTTGGATGATGGTTGTGATGACTGCACCATCTCTTTGTCGATGGTGAAAGAATGAACAAGATATTGGATGTATTTAAAAGGATGTGATTTTTCTTTTCACATGATGAACAAAAGAATGTTTTTATCTGATTTGAAATCGGCTGATGGTTGGACGATAACTTAAGCTTTATTATATACAATATTATCCTCGAAAAGTGTTTGGACCAAGGACGATCGGATTATGTTGTTGTGATACGGTTATAGAAATATCTAATGAAACTTCGACACTTGTTGATGACAAAACCTTAAAAGTATATAAAGCATGAACTTATGTAATTAAATTGCATGAGTAATGCTTGGGTTTGAGCTATTTAGCATGTGATACTTTGAATAGATTTCAGTCAATTGAAAGAGTTTTCAAAATTTGAAAGTTGTGTATTTGAATTTTTCTCTTTGGTGATTTGAAAAAGAAAGTGACACGAGACCATATGTATGAGTCTTCTATCATGTGTACCATTCTTGTTTTGTTTGAAAGAAAACTTATGTAACATTTAGAAAAAACTCTTGGCTGAAAGTTGAACATGCAAATATACAACACTAACGAATAGGTTAAATACAAAGAAATTGATTATAGTATTTCACAATCACTCCCTTTTGAAAACAACAACCATATGTTACGGTTTATGAATAAAGTACAAATGTGTTTAGTGTGTGATACATGTACATTAAGCATGTGAAAGATAATAGATGATAAGCTGATTGAAAACAAAATTGAGCTTTGATAATTTTTTCACTACCGAGCTTTGGAAAAAAATCATATATAAAAATATATATTTGTTATCATCAAACAAGACCTAAACTCCACAATCTCCCTCTTTTGATAGTAACCAAAAAAAAGTTTTGGAAAGTGTAACGTGTGTTGAGTTGTACTAAATATCAAAGAAACAAAATCGTAGCACAATATCTTAATATGTATAACATGCTTCCCCTATTTATATGCTTCCCATACATATGTGGCATATGCCGTAATCTCCCCCATTTGTTAAGGTATGGGTAAAAATTGACAGTATGTCGTGCATACAACACAAAAATTAAAACTTCATTCAATATAAGTTTAAGAGCAATGAAAAAGCTTATCAAATGCCATTGTTTAAACACGCGAGATAAAGTATCTTTGTATGCATCGAAGTTATATGTGAAAGAATTGGCAATTATAAATGTTATATGTCTAGTATACTAAAACAGATAGCACGCTATAATAAACTCGTCGCACAAGTTTATAAATTAGATTTCCACTACGCTGGAATTCTGTATTAATTATTATAACAATATAAATGTTGTAAATAAGCCAGAACAACAGCATTATACTATTTTGAATAAATAGTATAACCAGAATAACGGATAGAATATAGAATAATGTATATAAATATACAAACAGACTAGAATTCTAACCGGATTATGTCTGAGGCTCGTCGTAACGATTTGCTTAAGAATTTTATTTCAAAATTCTCCCAAGATATAACAGACGAATTATGCTCGAAATTGTTAGGAGTATACCACTCTGTGATTTGAATATAAGAACAGTAGCTATTAGAAGAGAAGAGATATTCGGATTGGAAATTCAATGAGGAAAGTGATCAGTTGTCCTCCTTATTTATAATTGGTTCGTATTCCTTCGAACGGTCGTGTCTGCACCCGTTTGTCCAAACGGTCACGCCCGTTTCTGCCTTTTGCTGCTGCTGTTTATCGGTTGCGCCTCCTCAGTCGGGCCGCACTCGCTTCTTCAGTCCGGTCGCACCCGCTCGTATCAGAAGTCGCACCTCCTCAGTAACCCGCGTCCGCTTATGAACAGTCGCGTCTGTTCATTAGCCTGCAACTGTTCAAAACCCGGCCCAGTTTTGCAGTAAAATTAGAATGGAGTAAAATTAGGCCCGGTCCGGTTCGGCCGGTCGGAGGACAGACGGCGGCGGCGCGCGCGCGTTTGGTGGAGATGCATGATCTCCCTCCTCACAACGAAGCATACATTTGGGTGCCCCTAGGCCCCAACACCTTCATTGCAAAGCCATATATATATTGGAATGGCTTTGCAAATTTGACAATGTGGGACAAGTACATTTCATTTACACTAGGAATTCCAACAATAAAAGCAAGTTATATAGATTTAGCAGCCCGTGTTCACTTAGATTGAGTAATATATGGTCTTTCTTGCACGCATGAAATGTTTAATTTTTCCAATGAAGGTTGTCCTTTACCACTTGAGATGATTGACCAACATTGGAGGAAATTGAATTATATTTCACAGGTAGAAGAGTCAATGGAATTGCTTCATACTTTGGAATTCAAACATTTTGAAAAAATTATACGACGTGAAACAAAGGAAGAAAAGAAAACCACGGTAGTGAAACTAAAAGAAACAGCTTTACAACATCTTTGTTGGAAGCTAAAATATGTTAGATTAGATGCATCGACAGTGGAGAAAAATGAGAAAATTTTAAGAAAAGAAAAATCCTTTCATAATTTTACAGTAGATCTTAGTTTTGTATTATCATGAATAATCCAACACAAGATTATATTCAATGTTTTTCAAAAAAAGAGTAACTTTATGACTTGAAATTAATTTTATTTCAGTTTTAACTTTGATGTTTTGTTTCATATTAGTTTTAAAACGTAAACAACTTAATTTATTTTATTGGTACACACACATATCTGTGTGTGTGAATGTGTATGTATGTGTATACGTATGTAATTTATGATCATACATACAATATTTTAATGTGATATTATGCTATGCCAATAAAATGTATGCCAATAAAATGTACCCGTTAATAATTCATGAAATAAATAACATTGGGATTTATGTTTACATCATATGTAAGGTGATTAGAGTATATATTGTGTTGCTCAATCATAATTTAACACACACAAATATATTAGATTTTGTTTCGATCCATACGTTAAAATTTAATTGTTTAAAATGCCATATATTTAAAAGAGCAACTGTCCGTATTTTTAACCATTTAAAAATATTAAAATTAATATAATTGTTAAATAAAAATTTATGATTTTATAAATGAAAAATATATTAAAATGTGAGTTATGAACTTAAATTCTTAAATGACAACATATTGCAATAAGATAAAAGTTGTAACTTATATTAGAATTCAAATTAATGATATTGGTTTACAAAAAATTAATAACAAGAACTGAAATAACAAACATTGGATTTAAATAAAGAATTGAATGGACGTTTAATAAAAGTAAAATATGTGTTTATTTATTTAATTATATTTTTAAATAAGTTTGATTTCAAATTATAGGATGAACACTTAATTGGAAGTGATGTATAACTTGTGTTGTATGCAATAAATCGAAAAAATATATTCGAATTACCATGAAAAGAAAACAATTGTTTTATTGTCAAAACTTGTTCAAAATCTAATATTGAAATTAATTTATTGGAAATCTTTTTGTTTAAAAGAAGGAGGAATAAATTGTAAATTAATAAGTTAATTGGAACATAAATTAATTAGTTTTGAAATCTGAAAATGTTTTCAGTTTCAATTTGATTAGAAACCAGTTTAATATTTAATTTGTGTGAATATTCAAATTTAACGACAAAAGAGTAAATTTCCGTATTCACTGAAATTAGATTATGCAACTAGTTCCATTGAGTCCGGAATAGAGATACTTGACTAGGAACGCTAGTGAGCACGTCTCGATTGGGGTTCCTAATTTTAAGGACAAATTGTCAATTTGTTAAATCTATATATATGGACCACACCGCATTCTTTTTCCCAAAACCAGAAAATAAAACCCTAGCTGCTAAAATCAAATAACTTCATCTAACGACCATGATTTATCGGCGCCTCTAGAGGCGTTTTCTGGTGAAGGTCCTAGCATGGAAGTCCTTTGTCTCAATAAGATGTAGGAGTTACGCAGTTGGATCATCGTAGATCAAAGCAAGGCGGCCAAAATCAACCGCTACCACCGCAGCTAGGGTTGAACATTTTGTTGTCGTGGATGATCTTTAGTCGGCAACACCTGAAGCAAAGTCGAAGGAGATGATGAAAGCTACCTTTTGGCGAAGTTTGGTGGTTGTTGGTCAACAGTGGCGATCAAATTTTGAGATTGACAGAAGATGAAGTTTGGGTTCGTTCTTGATGATGGTGGTGAGAGAAGTGATGAGGCCTACGGTGTGAGGTCAAACATGGTGGGGAACACCTGTGGCGAAGATGCGGCGCCTGGCGATAGATTGGCGTTGCAGTGGCGATCAATTGAAGACGATGATGTGTGTTTGAATATCGTGATCTGGATATTGATGAAGGAGCATTAACAGCTAATTGCGGTTAAGAGGGTAATTAAAGTTAATTAAGTTGTTAAGTATATTTAATTATTTTAAATGAATCGATATCTTATCAAACCCATAACTTGTTTGTAAAAGGTCAAATTTGGATGCCGTTTGTTGCATTTGATTCGTATCCGCGTTGTCTTTGTTGTGGAGTTGGATTCGTTATTGTTCGCTCCTATTGAATTTTCAGATTCGTTAAAGCGTGAGTGCTTAAACCCGCTGACGCAATACTAAAATTATACCGCAAGTTATTCTTATTCATGAAGTGATAAATTTTGTTGTCAGTTGTTTGAAATTGAATTGACTGAAATTGAATTGATGAATTTTAAATTGACATTTTAATTGCTATTGAAATTGAATATCATTGCTAGTTAAACACCTGACACTTGATAACTAATGACTGTTGTGATATATGGTCGAATTGGTTGATTTGAATGTTGATTGCATCGATGCTTATGAATGATGTTGTGATGGATGATATTTTGATTGGATGTATATTGTTTACTGATTTCGATATATTTCTGTTGTCACTCTGATTATTATGATTATTGTTATATGATTTGCCATATTGATCGTTTGGACCACCGAATTTTGATACGAACCATTGGACATCTTATTTTGACATGTGAGTTAATGTATGTATTATTGACTGCTTTGGTAGAAATGTGATTGTTGGGATTTAATTGCCGTTGGGGCAAAATTTGAAAGGTTTTCATAATTGGATTTCAAACTCTGAAAGGTTTAAAACTTTAGAAATTATGTTGTAAAGAATTTAAATTTTGTAAATTTGGTTAAATCGAGTTTTCGAAAAGTAGTTTGAAATTCATTCATAAAACTTTTGATTCAAATTTAATAATAATATATGTATATTTCAAAAAAAATTATATTACTTTATATAGTAAAAGAAAAATGTTTTGAAAAGAAATATGTGTTTTTAAAAAAATTCAACAATTTAATGATTTTGGGTATTTTATGCTTTAAAAATGGAATTATCGATACTTTGGAAATTGCAAGGTAAGTTGAACTTTCAGAAAACTTCAGTTGAATATTTGAAAATTATTTGATAAAGGAACCGTATTTATTTCGATGATTTAAATATCTTTAAAATTTAAGTCTTGAAGTGGTTGTTGTGGAATATGCGAGTATAGGATTTTTGTTTGATGATAATGAACATATATACATTCATTTAAATGTATTTGTTAATGTACTATTCTATTTTTCATAGATTAAATAAATATTTGTGGAATAAAATAAATTACACAGAATTTGAATGGAATTTGAATTCAAACAGAAATTTTATTCAAACAAATATTTATAACATTTATGAATAGTACAAATTCAAGCTCTCACTATACATGTACATTTTTGAATACATCACAATTCAATTTACATCACTCGTATTTTGTCTTCAACTACATTCCAGTTTGAATCCAGCATCTGAGCAATCTGCAAAAATATTCACTAACGCAGTAAAATTGAAAAAGAAATATTTTTGCAATATAAAATAAAATATGGATTTTTGAAAATATTATTTGCCTCAGTTATTTGGGTTGTTCGTCATCATTCACATTTGAATTCATCATACACGAACAATGTGACATGCACAGTGTATCACTGTACATGCCACAAGGCCGTGCACATCGATATACACTTGATCGATTTACAGGGACAGGTGAGCACAGGTCAAACCCAAATGAAAAGCCGGGTTCAACTCACGTGCAATATATTTAAAATCACGACACGAGCACAAGGTCAAACCCGAGTTTTTGAAACTGGATTCAACTCAATGAAGACCACCATGCAGTGTACAGTAATACAACAGTGACATGCACATCCACCATGCAGTGCAACTCGAAAGTGTACATGAATACATCAACCAAAGTCAAGGCTGCAAATGAAGACTACAGGTGAACAGATCAGAGATCAAGCTTAATGAAACAGGCAGATTTGAAGATGTGTAACAATCAAGTTCAAGCCAGACCAACATAATGCAAACTACAACCCAACAGCAACATGATGAATTGGATCAACACAGTCAAGTCAAATGTGACAAGTTGAAGCAGTAGCATAACAAGCAGGAGTGTGCAAGTGCAGATGAACACATATGGCCGAAGTCAATGAAGTCAAAGCAACCAGAATGGATGTAGTGATACAAGTCAGAGCAACAACAAGATGAACCAGACAGGTCAA
Organism: Allium cepa; assembly: GCA_030765085.1. Classification (NCBI taxonomy): domain Eukaryota; kingdom Viridiplantae; phylum Streptophyta; class Magnoliopsida; order Asparagales; family Amaryllidaceae; genus Allium; species Allium cepa. The sequence continues at coordinate 1,054,982,291 of CM060941.1, forward strand.
GCAACAAGGCAGACCACAAAGATGCCACCAAGTAAACAAACTCAGGCAAATGTACACAGTTCATGTATGTATCAGTAACCAACACAATGAACAGACCCACAATGAAAATCAGGTTCAACAATATCAAGTCGACCAGGCAGCAATGATGGTAATGCAACATAGTGGCAAATGCATATATATATATACATACATACATATATATATATATATATATATATATATATATATATATCAAGTGAAGCATTTGTGTCAAAGGCATAGCAACTGCAAGAACATGAAAACAGGAAAACATGCATGCAACATGGTGAACAAGACACGGTGCAGAGCAAGTGCAATTCGAACTAACAATACAAGGAAACAAATGCAGACTCGACTACAAGAGCACCACAAATATATCAACTCAACAACAGCCAGTGCCAACATGAACAGAAGACAATTGAAACAACAATCTCGGCAAACAACAACTCACATGTATGAAACCAAAGTACTCGATACACAGTGCAGACAAATGCAAATTCAAATGAATATGAAATAACCACATCGTAGCATCAGTAATGCAAGTGACTCAAGCAAAATATCCGTTACAACAGAGCCAAAGTTCACAGTGAAGCCAAAAGAAATGCGAAGGGTTAACCAAGTCAAAGCCAGTGGCAGTCAAACATAACAAGTATCTAATACAGAGAAATCAATAAAGCAGTAATTGACCAGTGAACGCAATGGTAATGGCAAGTCATGGAGTCGTGTTCACAAAATCAGATGACCAAGTCAAAAGTTCAAATTCGTATCTTTGAAAAAGTCAAAACAAATAAAAGGGAAAGTTTCTGCCGCATTATCCACGAGATAAATCAAACGTTTGATAATCAAAGCCGTGAGTAACAAGTCGAAGTTATATCAGGAAAGCCGTGCGCATCAAGCAATAGAAAAATTTGGAAAGTATCAAATTGATACGAGCAAATGCAAGTGTCTCGAATTCATATAAATACAATTCCAAAAATCATCATCGGCTGTGTGGAAAAATCGAGTCAAGCAAGCAAATAAACCGGCAACGAAAGAGAATACATACCAATCTATCGAAGTCGATCAGAGGAGCAACGCAATCTCGAAGTCCACCAGAATCGATCATAAGCGAAGCAGCGAGTAAGAGCAACGCAAACCAGAATCGATCATCAGAGGAGCAGCGAGCAACGCAACACGTTAACCAGAGAATCAACATAGGCGTGCTCCAGAAAAAGCCCCAATTTGGATCGAAGAACGAAGCCCTAATTTAGAGGCAAAGATCGTCCATCGTTTTACAGTAGCAAAGGAAAAGAGAACGGGAAGAAAAATTGATTTGGGCCGGCCTTCATTATTGCAAAGGGGCGTTAGTTATTTTATTGTCAAAAGGGTTTTTTTTGTTTAATTTCTGTTTTTCTGTTTGTTTTATTTTCTTTACGAATCAAATCTTGGTAAATCACCACCTAGGTTGTAGGTAGTGTCAAATTGTCTAGTTAGAATTAGTTCAGTGAGCAGGGTGTGCGAGTTTGCAAAACTCTATAGGCGGGAGCAGAGTTTGCGAGTTTGCAAAGCTCTATAGGCGGAGCAGGGGGTGCGAGTCTAGTAGAGTGTTTGTGAGCGGGGGCAAGGGTTTGCGAGTCTGTTAGAGTGTTTGTAAGCCAGATACTGTTTAATTCTAATAGAAATCTGGGAATGCAGCAGTAGGCAGGGGTTTCCGAAGCTGGGTAAATTTTGTGTGTGATTTACTTTTCAGCATATTTATTTCTGCCGTTTGTTTCTGTGTTTAATTCGAGAAAATTTGCTCTCACCCTATTCACCCCCCCTCTAGGGTTAATCTAGATCCTACAAGTGGTATCAGAGCCCGGTATTTTTCTTTAACTCTAGAGTCATGAATCCACCAAATAATGCTTTTGTTGAGGGTCGTTCCAATATTATTCCTTTTATTTTCGATGGAACAGATTTTTTGAATTGGAAATTGAAAATGGAATTTTATTTAAAATCTATTAATATTAAATGTTGGGATATTATTGAAAATGGGTGTGATATTACAAATAAGGAAATTATCTCGATTAATGCTCTTGCTATGCATATACTATATTCTCATATTAATCGTGATAATTTTTATTTCGTCTCTCATTGTGAAAATGCACAGAAAATCTGGAATACTTTCGATGCAATATATGGAGCAAAAGTCAACAGCAATGAGATGTCCTCCACAACCAACTCAGTTAAAGAAATGTGCTTAACAGGATTGGTAAATAGCAGTTGTGATGAGGATGATGATGATGGAGCAGCCGAGCTGGCATTACTAATGAAGAAATTCAAAAGGAGGAACCACAAATATGGAAATCCAGCTCTAAATTAAAAAACAAAAAAACAGAGAGCACAATATGAAGCCAAGCGAGGTATCAAAACTCACTCACTCTGAATTACTTATTTATTTCCACGAAGTGAATGGCTGTTTTGAACGACTTAGGGAGAAGTATGCCAAACTTGAATCACAAAAAGATACTTTGATAGAATTAAATGAACAACTCGAAAAATTAGTTAAAACCTATCAAAGTAAGATCCCTAAGTGTGATAAGTGTCCAACATTCGAAAAGGAAATTAAAAAATCAGAAATCAATATAAAATCACTTGAAAATGAAATTCTGATTTTAAAAGAGCATGAAAATACTATGCGAGAGAATTCTATTAAAAAGTGCACACAATTGATAAATGAAAATGAATCTCTCAAAACACAAGTCCAACAATTGTCAATGACTTTAGATAAATTCTCAAAAAATGAAAAATCGTTGAATATGCTATTAGGAAAGCAAACTGTTAATATGGTTAGACAAGGACTTGGATATAATAAATCTGAAAATGTTGAAAGCAAGATTAATCAAGAAAATTCAGTGTGCACAATTTGTAGAAAATTTGGACACAATCAAAATAATTGTTGGTATAGACCCAAACATGTGAAAACCATACCAATTTGGGTTCCAAAAGGCACGAATATAAAATCTCTCAAAGTTAAACAAATTTGGGTGCCAAAAGGAACATATATAAACAGTTTTGGGTCTCCACAAAATTATTTTTCTAAATCTTCTGCCACTAACAACCATGGACCTATAAAAACAAATAGGTCATATAAATTTTTTCCCGTGTAGGTGTGGTGGCAGGCTAAGGAACAACAACAGTGTTTTTTGGATTTTGGCTGTTCCAGAAATACAACGGGCAACAAAGCAAAAGTTCCTTAGCCTAGTACAAAGGTGACATAATCACAATGGGCAACCACGAAAAATTATCGTAAAGGTAAAGCTGGTGAAGGTATATTTACTTGATCGATATATTGAATGTGATAATCTGCACCATATTCTGAATTAAATCAGCCAAAATTGTGATAATGATCTGATGATGATTTTTTGATTCTGACTTGCTCAACATAGTTGGCTGATTATATTCTCTAGATTCTTGGATTTACTTCATATATGTTTGTTTGAATAAAATTCAAGAGAATGCTGTAAAAAAATTGTGAATTTGAGTTTTCATGAATACTTCATGATCTGGTCTATCAAATTTGGTTAGTGATATTTTAGAGTGAAAAAGAAAGTCAGATGCATATCATACTGGTAATCTAGTTGACAGAAAACTTACTAGTTGAACGTGATTTATGGTGAGACATTTAGTAACTACATCGTTTTTTCAAAGAAAATATCTGCATATTTTTTCATTACAAATAATTTTCAAATAGCAGATTTTTTTTTCCATATAACCCCTTCGAGAAAATCATTTTTGACCATATTTTTAGATTAGTCATTTTTATTTGATTTTAAATGACAAATTTTGACTAATCCGACTCCCTGCTAATTATCAAAAAGATAAATAGTGATTGAAAAGGTGATAAGTGTTGATATTTGACATACGTTACTCAAAACAGTATATTTTGAAAATTTCTTTAGGAATTCAAACAAGAGTTATAAAACTTTTTGTTGGGTAAAGATTCCATGACCATTCATATATCTATCATATTTCTATCGACCATTGTTTATCAAATCTAAAATATAGTTTGTCGATATGTGGTACTATAATCAGGAATCATTTGTTTTTCATTTCACATTTTTAAATAAATAAATATCCAAAGTATTCACTCTCATTTAAAAGTCCTCACGGTTATGCATGGGTGAATTACTTGGATTTTTGATTATGTGCTTCCATGCTCATTTAAAAGTCCTCACGGTTATGCATGTATGGAACGCATATCAAAATTAATTGATTAAATAGACAAGTTGATTCTAATCCCATTTAAAAGTCCTCACGGTCATGCGTGGTTAGAAGATACTTGATTTCATTTTTTTAAATTAAATTGGAATACTACTAATCTCATTTAAAAGTCCTAACGGTTATGCATGATTAGTAGATATTCAAATTCCTGATATAAATGTACCACAAGAAGATTCAACTGTATGACTTTATATGAGAACATCATTTCCATCATTCTAAAAGTGGAATATGCGCCTAACAAGGGTAGTTATGATTTTTGTTCGATTCTTATTGAAGTTTAATATTTATTCAATGTGAGTTTAATGTTGGATTAATATCGATCACTCTATCTCTATTTTCTCTAACACTATTATTCTTTTGCTGATAACAAAAGGGGGAGAGAAAATTTAAGATTTTGTCAAATAGAATCAAGCAAAGGTCAAATAAATTTCCATTTGCATCTAGGCTCATTTGGATATTTCTATTTGTATGCATACATGTAGGGGGAGCATCATGTAGGGAGGAAGCATTTAAATAGGGGGAGCAATTAGAGTATATAATTGATCAAATACATTTAACACAGTCAAAATCTTAAATATATGTTTGTTATCATCAAAAGGGGGAGATTGTGGAATATGCGAATATAGGATTTTTGTTTGATGATAATAAACATATATACATTCATTTAAATGTATTTTTTAATGTACTATTCTATTTTTCATAGATTAAATAAATATTTGTCGAATAAAATAAATTACACAGAATTTGAATGGAATTTGAATTCAAACAGAAATTTTATTCCAACAAATATTTATTACATTTATGAATAGTACAAATTCAAGCTCTCACTATACATATACATTTTTGAATACATCACAATTCAATTTACATTAATAACCTCACTACATATCACTCACACTCGTATTTTGTCTTCAACTACATTCCAGTTTGAATCCAGCATCTGAGCAATCTGCAAAAATATTCACTAACGCAGTAAAATTGAAAAAGAAATATTTTTGCAATATAAAATAAAATATGGATTTTTGAAAATATTATTTGCCTCAGTTATTTGGGTTGTTCGTCATCATTCACATTTGAATTCATCATACACGAACAATGTGACATGCACAGTGTATCACTGTACATGCCACAAGGCCGTGCACATCGATATACACTTGATCGATTTACAGGGACAGGTGAGCACAGGTCAAACCCAAATGAAAAGCCGGGTTCAACTCACGTGCAATATATTTAAAATCACGACACGAGCACAAGGTCAAACCCGAGTTTTTGAAACTGGATTCAACTCAATGAAGACCACCATGCAGTGTACAGTAATACAACAGTGACATGCACATCCACCATGCAGTGCAACTCGAAAGTGTACATGAATACATCAACCAAAGTCAAGGCTGCAAATGAAGACTACAGGTGAACAGATCAGAGATCAAGCTTAATGAAACAGGCAGATTTGAAGATGTGTAACAATCAAGTTCAAGCCAGACCAACATAATGCAAACTACAACCCAACAGCAACATGATGAATTGGATCAACACAGTCAAGTCAAATGTGACAAGTTGAAGCAGTAGCATAACAAGCAGGAGTGTGCAAGTGCAGATGAACACATATGGCCGAAGTCAATGAAGTCAAAGCAACCAGAATGGATGTAGTGATACAAGTCAGAGCAACAACAAGATGAACCAGACAGGTCAAGCAACAAGGCAGACCACAAAGATGCCACCAAGTAAACAAACTCAGGCAAATGTACACAGTTCATGTATGTATCAGTAACCAACACAATGAACAGACCCACAATGAAAATCAGGTTCAACAATATCAAGTCGACCAGGCAGCAATGATGGTAATGCAACATAGTGGCAAATGCATATATATACATACATACATACATACATATATATATATATATATATATATATATATATCAAGTGAAGCATTTGTGTCAAAGGCATAGCAACTGCAAGAACATGAAAACAGGAAAACATGCATGCAACATGGTGAACAAGACACGGTGCAGAGCAAGTGCAATTCGAACTAACAATACAAGGAAACAAATGCAGACTCGACTACAAGAGCACCACAAATATATCAACTCAACAACAGCCAGTGCCAACATGAACAGAAGACAATTGAAACAACAATCTCGGCAAACAACAACTCACATGTATGAAACCAAAGTACTCGATACACAGTGCAGACAAATGCAAATTCAAATGAATATGAAATAACCACATCGTAGCATCAGTAATGCAAGTGACTCAAGCAAAATATCCAGTTACAACAGATCCAAAGTTCACAGTGAAGCCAAAAGAAATTTGAAGGGATAACCAGGTCAAAACCAGTGGCAGTCAAACATAACAAGTATCGAATACAGAGAAATCAGTAAAGCAGTAATTGACCAGTGAACGCAATGGTAACGGCAAGTCATGGAGTCGCGTTCACAAAATCAGATGACCAAGTCAAAAGTTCAAATTCGTATCTTTGAAAAAGTCAAAACAAATAAAAGGGAAAGTTTCTGCCACATTATCCATGAGATAAATCAAACGTTTGATAATCAAAGCCGTGAGTAACAAGTGGAAATTATATCAGGAAAGCCGTGCGCATCAAGCAATAGAAAAATTTGGAAAGTATCGAATTGATACGAACAAATGCAAGTGTCTCGAATTCATATAAATACAATCCCAAAAATCATCATCGACTGTGTGGAAAAATCGAGTCAAGCAAGCAAATAAACTAGCAACGAAAGAGAATACATACCAATCTATCGAACTCGATCAGAGGAGCAACGCAATCTCGAAGTCCACCAGAATCGATCATAAGCGAAGCAGCGAGCAAGAGCAACGCAAACCAGAATCGATCATTAGAGGAGCAGCGAGCAACGCAACACGTTAACCAGAGAATCAACATAGGCGTGCTCCAGAAAAAGTCCCAATTTGGATCGAAGAACGAAGCCCTAATTTAGTGGCAAAGATCGGCCGTCATTTTACAGTAGCAAAGGAAAAGAGAACGGGAAGAAAAATTGATTTGGGTCGGCCTTCATTATTACAAAGGGGCTTTAGTTATTTTATTGTCAAAAGGGGGTTTTTTGTTTAATTTCTGTTTTTCTGTTTGTTTTATTTTCTTTACGAATCAAATCTTGGTAAATCACCACCTAGGTTGTAGGTAGTGTCATATTGTCTAGTTAGAATTAGTTCAGTGAGCAGGGTGTGCGAGTTTGCAAAACTCTATAGGCGGGAGCAGAGTTTGCGAGTTTGCAAAGCTCTATAGGCGGAGCAGAGGGTGCGAGTCTAGTAGTGTGTTTGTGAGCGGGAGCAAGGGTTTGCGAGTCTGTTAAAGTGTTTGTAAGCGGGATACTGTTTAATTCTAATAGAAATCTGGGAATGCGGCAGTAGGCAGGGGTTGCCGAAGCTGGGTAAATTTTGTGTGTGATTCACTTTTCAGCATATTTATTTCTGCCGTTTGTTTCTGTGTTTAATTCGAGAAAATTTTCTATAACCCTATTCACCCCCCTTCTAGGGTTAATCTAGATCCTACAGTTGTTTAGAATTGTGAAAATATTAAATCAACTTGGAAATATTCGAAAACTTCATTGAATGATTTTTAAAGGATGTTGAAAATTCTGAAACCTTTTCTGTGAATTTTCGAAGTAAAATATGAAGTTATGTACATGCATATTTCATTTGAATTCTGGTTTAATTTACATAAGAATTTTTAGTTCTAACTCGAATGTTTTGTCTTTTCATTACGCTTGGGTCAACCTGAGTATTTCAGTGTTTCAAAGACATTGTTTCTCGAAGATGAAGATGGCGTTGAAGACCGTATTTACTACTATTATTCTGCTGCACTATTCATTTTGTTGGTTAATATGTATAATTCTGATGATATTGAAAAAATGAAATTGTATATTGTAAAACAGCTTCATGAACTGTTTATGTATTTATTATATTTTTTCATTGCGCTGTGAGATTTTGTGTTTTATTCTTCTGTATCTTATTTCTTTAGAATAAAAGCCATTGATAATCCATCTTTTGAATGGTTTGAGTTGGACATGCGTGCTTTATTGTTGACTTGAATCGTTCAAAAAAAGGTAGATCATCATAAAAAATATATTATTTTCTTATATATAATATTCATATAAATGTATATATAGACTTACACACGTAAATATATTTTTATCATATCATATATATACACAATATTTCCTACACCAAAATTGATATGTGTGTATAAAATATTATGTTCGGCAACGTATAATAAAAAAATTGCTTTTTTCAAGTATAAATTTTAAATTCATATTGTATGTGTGTGTAATTACATACCATATATATATGTGTATAATTTAAAATTTCAATTTCAAACTTGTTAACATTTTAAATTATAAAGTACGAGCGTAACGGCATGCATTTCGCGCGTGGATTGTTGTTGTACAAATATAATGTATTTTGCATATGCAAGGAAAAATGATTTATACAAATGTTTCATAATTTATAAATTTTCGCTTTAAGAAAAAGAAGCGAAAAGTTTAAACAGTATAAACAAATTCAAAAGTAATGCTTAAAAAATATTATTCAACTATTTTGCCTTTTAGGAGATATAAGTACATCTCTGTAAGCGACATTTTCAGTATAAGTTCCGAATTTTCCATGGACATTGTCATCTTTTATCAAAACTTTTGTGTTACTCATTGAAACTCCTCTTGACGATGCAACATAAAGTTGATCATGACCGAACACGTTTTGAGGCAAACAAATTCATACATTTGGAATTGTTTGTCCTTGTGCTTTATTGATAGTGAGGGAAAAACTCAATCTTATAGGAATTTTTTTGCGCAATAATGTGAATATCAAATGGATATCTTCGAAAGGCTTCATAGGTATTTTTGGTAAGAAAACTCGATTTTCAGCAAATTATTCAGTGGAAATCTTTGCATTTATAAGGTTTCTGTGAAATTCATGACATCTGAGTCTGGTACCATTACATGATCCATTCATTGGATCAAGATTCTGAAGTAGCACGATTGATGCTCTTTTCTTTACGACTAACTTATGTGGAGGCAAACCACATGGAGCTATTGAATTAAGGTTTTCGAATTTATATAGATTTCTTGTATTGTCTTCAATAGAATCAAATGAGCAGTATGTATGTAATTCTCCATGAAATAGATTAATAATTTGGTTAATCAACTTATCGACGCATTCATTGAGATGGGTAATTAAAGCTCCCGTCACAATCTATTTCTTTCGGAATGCATTTTCATGTAAATTTGAAAAAATTGTATTTATAAGAGTAGTTATTGAACATTCATCTTTCCATGGTACTACCATTTCATTTGCAATTCAAATCAAGTCGTCACCTATGCGCTGTTTATTTCCATCACCAACACATAGTAGAAAATCCGAAGAGAAAGAATCTTCTTTTGCTTTCATATTTTGAGCGGTTGGATGACTTCTACAAGATTCCATAGTGGTGATTTGACAATGCATGTATCAGTTGTTTCTGCTATTGTACTATGTTGCATAAACTGGTAAGACTTGTCGAAAATCCCTTCAATAATATGAATTTTGCCTCCGATTGGCAAGTTATTCCCTATAATATCCTTAGAGGATCTGTCTGATGCTTCGAAAGCAAATCTATGAGTCATAGTTGCGTCATCCCAAATAAGAACAGACGTTTGACGTAAAAGATCGGCCAATTCTAATTGCTTAGATATTATACACATTGATTCAGATGTTGGATTAAGTGGGATTTTAAATCTCGAATGCGCTGTTCAACTGCCTGGTAGAATAGTCGCGGAAATCTCAGATGTTGTTATTGCAAGTGCAATCAAATCTTCTTGTCGAAGCATTGCATATATTGCTCGATGAGAAATGTATTTCCCGTTCCACCAAGACCATCAATAAAATAAATTCTGCTCTCTTTTGTCTTAATAACATTCATAATTGTGGTATATGCATGCCATTGGGATTCATTCAATTTGCTGGCAAAAGTTAAATCCTCTTCTGATGTTATAATAGAATATTGCCCACTTGCTAATCTCGAATAAGGAACGATCATCTTTGTCATTTCTAATTGTTGAAAGGTCATAATCAGAAACTTTTTTATAATGGTTCATTACTAAAATATTGGGATCTCTAGAAGACGATTTTCAAGTATAACTTGACTTATTATACTTGAATTCGAATAGTCTTCTATCATATAGTAGAAAATTTCATCCCATAATTTTCTGATGCTTTTTGGTGCACAATAAACCAAGATTATAACGAATAGTCTTCTCAAAGATGATGGCATTCTTATAGTTGATGCTTCCTGCAAACATATTCTAATGCTTTGATCTTCCTCTAACAGTCCTATCTTCTCCGCTGTTTTCTGAAATATTAGATATTTAACACCATTAACTGTGAGAAGGTAGTCAAATGAGGTTAGTCCTTTTACATGATTCAAAAGAATTCTCAAGTAGAACGTTCTCCTTCTAATGGTGAAACACTATAAATCCATCCTATGACTTTTTTTAATGATGTCCTACATCCACATTTTTTTATATCCACTACCCACATGTATTTCTTTGAAAATTCATGATATAAATATTGTCTTGCTTAGGGATCTTGAAAGTTTGTGTTGAAGAATTCAATTAGCATCGTTGTAGAGAGCTTTTCATCTAACAAAATAACAGACATTATTTGATTAGAATGATACGTGACCTAGGCCAACTTGGTAAGTGTACTTGTAATAGTTGAACATAAGGATAAATTATTTGTAGTGAAAATTCAAAAAATCTGCAAAAGGAATCTTGAGGACATATCCACCTTGCATCAACAAACTTTTGAATTTCATCGTACTCACTTCCTGGACGAACTTCAACCGCCATACAATTTGGATCTTTATAGACATATTTGTATAAGTGTTTGATATATTTGATACTACTACAAGCTTCGACATTAATACGACAATCATATTTTCTTAACAACCATGGATTATATGGGACAACCCAACGATAGTTGATAATAAAATTATTGTGGTTGTCTAATGCAATGCTTCTACCATTATCTTGCCACCGATAGATGGGATATGAATCATTACCCTGAAGAGTAGTTGGAGAAAATTGTTTTGGATAATCCTTTTTGCATTTTCCATCTTTCATACATGCTGAATTTGGTCAATGTCTTGTATATGGTCCACAAAGCATCCATTTGATAATAGTGCTATATAATTCTGGTTCTTCATCACGGTTCCAGATTTCTGCTCTTATAACATCATCATAATCATCGGAGCTATGAAGTTTATCTTCATCGTCTTATACAATAAGAATACGAGGAAGTCCTCTTTTCTGAAATTCTATAACATGCACATGTGTTGGAACTAAACCAAGAACTTGTTTGCTATAAATATCATCCTTTAGTTGTTCATATTTTGCACAAAATATTCTAGTCATATGATCTGGACGATCTTGAGTTGATTGTCCATATAGTAGTTCAGAAGTGATTTCATCCCATGAAGATTGCATGTCGTCATAATGAAAAGATTAGGCTTTCCAAACTTGTGTACCAAAGCCATAACATCGTTGGTACATGTTGCGTGGGCTTCCATTAAATGAAGCAGGTAATATTGTTCTTCTTCCGATGTTTCCTATATTTGGTTTTCAAACCATTTTTAAGATGTTGATTATATATATAAAATATATTGTACATATAATTTTATTGAGAGAAATGTAAATAAAATTTCATATACCTGCATCATTCTTTCGAGCATTCATCGCACTTGTAGACCCACATACAATTTGATCTAATACGATATTGTTTTTCCCAAAACCATCTCTTTTACTACTTTCCATTTTTACATAATTATCTACAACATATTGTTGCAACAAACGTCCACCGAACAGTAAAAGAGATGTATTTTCTTGTCAAATCTATAATTAGAAGGTCAATTAATTATATAGGTATTGTAATAAGATAAATAAAAGGTGAGTAATCTGTTCGGTTAATACTAAAATTATAAAGATATATAAATTAACTAATGATCTATGATCATACTTGTACGAGATATGCATAATACTCTCAGTATGTAACAGGAGTACCATTCTCATTACGACTATTTAGGTCCTAACCTTTATTTTCATAAGGTAATAGAAGAGGATACTGTAGAGGATCATAACAACCATGCATCTCTGATACTCTCATAAGTTGTTCTGATATTGTTTGTACAACAATAATATCCCTACCTTATATGATACTTTTCTCATCACCTACCACTATTCCTATAACTTACGAAGCTATCATAAGTGCATATTGCCATTATAATGGTTGTTCCTTGATTATAAATCTACATTCACGAATTTTAGGAAGCTATGAAACTCAGTGAAAGTTTTGAGCAAAGCTATTATTTTCATCTAATGTATGTTATATCCTTTTCAGTATTCTTTAATCTAACTCTCCATTGTCTACATACAATTTTCAGTTTCATAATCAATGTCATATGTGTACAGTTGCAGAAATCTTAGTCTATATCCTTCTTGAGGCAGTAAGCTGCCAATATTGTGATATATATATATATATATATATATATATATATATATATATTTCTTATACACACACACATCAATGGGCACGAAAAGTGTAGAATCTAGCTTTTCCATTTGCTCATCAATATAAAATCACATTGAAGAAAAGGAAAATGCATGATTATATGATTGAATATTCCTTCCAAAGTGTACACCATCATTATTTGTGTTAGTGTAAAGCTCGAAGAGCATAATTATTGACTGTAGTCACTAACTCTTATGGAATGTGGTCATGGCTTGTCTTCATTCCCTAGCTCTTATGCGGTTAATTTCTCTTTGTTCATCGGTTAAAACATTTATTCTTTTATTTTGCCTTCTTTAACTATTCATTTTTGATATGCAACTGCAATATAACATAAATATGATATGATTAATAAGGCTTTAGATTAGTTCATCATAAATAATAATTACTATAATGTCAGAAAATGGAAAGATCATATACTTAATGTGCAAAAATATGAAATAAAAATCTATCAATGAAATATTTGATACGGTAATGCTGTAAAATATGCATTTGTCATTATTAAAGAGTAATAAATTTTATTCGATGATAAAGTATTTTAATCTAATTGTCTTCATTGTCAACATCTATTTTTCTCCAAATAATTTATGTGCAAAAATAAGCAAAAATCAACGAAGGAAAAATATAATTAAATAGTGAATATTTGTTATTTTATAAATTATATTAGATTATTATATAACTTACCAACTCGGAAGTAAAATTTTGTCCTATTACTCGTCTACCAAGTGAGTCTGTTGATTGTTGCGTGGTTATTCTTGCATTTGTTTATTGTTTTCCACTATCGTAGCTTTGGAAGGTGTTGTCTTATAGTGAGTCGATTTTTGTTTATCGAATTTTGGAGTCCATTGTTTGATTAAAGATTTTTTTTCCTTAACTACAATGCACTAAAAATGCTAGATAAAGAAGAGATGATATTTCATCAATGAAATAAAAATGTGAAATGAAAAAAAAATTATGGAGGCATTAATGTTATGAAACGTATTAACAAAACATTACAGGTAAGTCAAAATTTTATCTATACACACACCCTGTATTTTTTCCATTATAATCATATTATTAAACTAACTTCGTATACAAGGCTTGCAAATATCTTCAAATATATAATATGACAGTCTTTCTACAAATTTGAGGACGTATAAGGCATTATTTAAAATCATTTTGGATCAAATTCATCAAAATTCAATACATTTTTTTGTTTGAATGTTGAGTTGGGATTTAGGACAAAAGCATACTTGGTTGATCACAAAAATCAAAACTTAAGAATCTTTCAAAATCATAGAAAAAAATAAATAAGTAAGGACTAAAAACATAGGAAATATGAATTTGGCGTATGAAAATATAACTTATGTTAACCCTTGTCCTGTAAATATAACACACAGATGAATACAATTATCCACGAAGGCAACACACACGTAGGCAAATGTATAAAATTGTTGAAATATAATAGTGCTAAAATACAAAATATGTATATAATAGTGCACATGATACAGGTTGCTAAAATAATAGTACAACCATAGGTCAAATATCAAGACATATGGTAGTTACATACAAGGTATAGGCATGAGTAGGCAATAAAATGTGTATAGACGTAGCTTGGAAAATCATATACTTAGAATAATTGTACAGGCATGGGCAATAAAATAATTATACATGCATAGGTCAAATATTAGAAAAGAAACGACAGTTGAATACATACTTATTAGCATGCAGTCAACATAATATTTATATGGACACACCCCATATTTATTCAGAATAATTTTATTGTTAAATTAAGTTGGAATATAAACAACATGATAGTTGACTTGGGGTACTTCACGAAGACATATGCATGCTGATAGGAAATATAACCTCTTAAGTGCTACATATAAAATGTTAAGAGGAATTTGTCTCACAAAGGCATTTATTAATGGAGCGGGACCTTTTTAAATTAATAAACTATTATTAATAAAGATAGTTGCATTTTATTTAACAACCATCTATATCTTTAATCACCTTTTAATTAAATTAAAAAAACTAATATTGAGTCATTGTTGACAAAGTAAAACTTATCATCCATGGATAAACTTTACAATGGATCAAAAAAAAAAAAAAAAAAAAAAAAAAAAACAGTGCACGAAAGATAGAATAAAAAACCGGATATTACATGCGATTTAGTATTTTAATGTAAAAAAAGCTCCACAATAGACAAACACACGCATTAAAACCAATATTAGGATTGTACATACGCGTGAAAAAACCTACTGATATAATTTAATTCTAACCGACTTAAATATAACTTAATCTGCATCATACAAAACATAATAACGGTTAATGAAACAAAATTCTAGATTGTTTTTGTATAAACTCAAAATAAAAGCAGTAAAGTTGATTTGGAGGTACATGTATTAGATGACTTTGTTCCGCATGCATGCATCATTTTGTAGATTCGTGTATTGTGCATGCTATTACTTTATATTATGTGTATGTATGATGTCAAATTTATGAGACAGAAATGGACACATTTTGATATCTTAGTAATAAGTTCCAAGCGATGAAAAAACAAACTTTCTTCACAGCATTAAATCAAGTAACCATCTTTACTGTAGATGAGCTAAAAGCATGTTAGTAATAAGTGCATGCATGCATTGACGTCACTTTTGAGAGAATGTGTGATCCTCTAAAGTAGACGAGAGCACATATGTGTGTATCACCAATAACAAAGGAGTCGCCAAAAATCCTGGTAGGTGACTGATCATAACATAAAAAAAATCTAAGAAAATAAACTCAGGTAACTTCTTGAATGAGCTCCGACAAAGTCATCATCCATTACACCTCAATATTGAATTTCGGCAAGGCCATCGCTTGATAATGAAGTGTTTGAAATACCCAAAATAATCCATGGTGCATCCAAGTGCACAAATGAGATCAACAAGCAGCTCCACCGGAGAATGAATACCTCACTGCAAACACGGATGATCCAGATCTAAAGCATGAAATCTCTCCAAACAGCGTGCAATCCTAGCGACAACAACCCAGAAACCCTACAAATAGCATTCTAGCACCATTTTTAGCATAAACCTATACTTATAGATAAAACTATACAAAAATATAAGAATAATACACATATATGTATTAATGAAATAAAACTAATAAAACTAAAGTTAAAACTATAAGATAACAAAGAAACTAACAAGAGATAGACTAATAAAAGGTTCAAAACTCATTATGCAATATCTTAACTTACTCTAATGTTATGAAATAGTGATCACGAAATAAGAAAGGCATAAAAATTATTAAAATATGCAGTTATATGCCTATAAAATTTTAAAAATCTAAAAAATATTAACATTATGCTCCTTTGATCAAAAGAACATTATGATAATTGATAAAATCATGATTCAAATTCGAATAAAGGCTAATGTTGTAATTATCAATGTTAATTTTTTTTTTTTAAAAATAAATCAATGTTTTTTCTAACCTTATTAAGATATTCTTTAAAATGATTTTTTAGCCAATCTATATTTTGGAATTGAGATCCAATAAAAACAAAATGATGTTATTGTAAATACCAATCTATTAATATGTCTATTGTTATTATCAAAAAGTCTCTAGTTTCTCTCAAACTAAATATACCAACATATTATAATGAATAAAGTATCTAGTAAAAATCTATTTTTCTTTTTAAAATTAAATCTTAAGTTATTCCAGTAAAAATCACAATCAGTAACTTTAGTTGCAAGAATAAAGTTAAAGAATTTAAGAGTTTTATTAAAAATGTAGCAAGTATCAATACAATCGTAATATATATGATTAATATCTTCAAAATATAATTCACATAAAGTACATTTATTATCAAACTGCAAATCCTTTCTTTTTAAAAGTTCAATAGTATTTAACTTCCCATATATGATTAACCACATATGAATCTTAGCTTTTGGTGATGCATTTGCTTTCCAAAAAAGGTTAAAAATGTTTAAGAAATTTATACAAAGAATTTGAAGTGAATTTCTTACATTTATCCCATTCCCAGTTAATAATATCATTTTCATTATCAATATTATATAAATTCAACCTTGCATATGATAAAGAAAATTGTCTAAGAGTTGTACCTTTTAAGATTCTATTAAAACTAAAGTTCCAAGGGGGGATTATTATCTGGAGAAAAAAACATCTTTAACTAAAGCATTTATAAAATTAAAAGTTTCAAAATGTTCTTTAAATTCAACCCTAAGAGGAATGATAGATATCAACGATAATGCCAAAATGATGTATTATTTCTTGAATGAACAATTGTATTAGTGCCAAGGTTATAAATCTCATGACATTTCAAAATTGGTTTACGAAAAATAGACAATTTATTATTAACTGAAGGTGCAATTTGGTGTACATTTTAACTACCATTATAATAATACTCTTTCTAAATAGAATTATCATTTATATTCTTAAATTCCCGCAGCCACTTCCTTAATAAAGACAAATTCATGTTATGTAAATTAATAACACTTAATCCTCCATCCTTTTTCGATTTACAAACTGTTTCCCAGTTAACTAAACATTTTAGACTACTCTTAGGATTATCATCGCTCCTAAGAAGTCACTTCTCATTTTATCATTTTTACTGACCACCCATTTGGGAAAAAAGATGCATATACATCCAATAAATCGGAAGTGCAGATAAAATAGAATTGATAAGAATTAATCTACCCGCTCTCGATAAAAACCTCCTATTCTAATTAGAAATTCTATTTTTAATTTTATCTATTATAATTAGCCAGTCTTCATGCTTAAGTTCAGTTGGTTTAATAAAAAATCTATGATAATCAATAGGGAAATTCATAGTTCTACAATTAAGCGTATTAGCTACTAAACTTTCAACCTTATCAATGTCATTTAATACTAAAATCGAACTTTTATCAAAATTAATTTTTAGTTCTGAAAGTAGTCCAAAGCTATATAAAATAGATTAAGGGTAATGACGTGATTAGGCAAATGAGAGGTAAATAATAAGATATCATCTGCAAATTGAAGAATAGAGAGACCATTACTTGAGATTTCACTACCAATCCATCCCAAAGATCCATTTCCAACAGCCTTTTTAATTACCACAGCGAAGACATCTGCAACTGAATTAAACAAGAGAGGCGATAAAAGATTACCCTGTCGTAAGCCATGTTTTGATTGTATTTTATTCTTTAAAATCTCATTAATCATGGTACAAGAATTACCAATTTTAAGCAAAGCCATAATCTAACCAATCCATTTGCAAATAAAACCACTAGCCAGTAACATATCAATTAGGAAATCCCAATCTACCGAGTCAAAGCTTTCGCAAAGTCAAGTTTTAGAAGCGCACATGTAATGTAATTCTTAAAGCAGTGATTAATGTACTCTTGAACAATAGCCATTCCATCCATGATATTTCTACCCTTAATGAAAGCAGTTTGTGAACAATCAATTAGATCATTCATTCTTCTACTAAGTCTATATAGGGGGTTTTAGGTTTAGAGAAACAGTTGGAGAAAAATTTAGTTTCAAGAACAAGAAGTTTGCTTTTTTGGCTGAAAGCCAATTTTTAGTGTAAATCACAGAATGATAGTTGCAGCTATCATTTTCTGTTTATACTATAAAGTGTCTGTAACAACCCGCATATTTATCGGGTGTATATATAAATATTTTATTTAAATATAGCGTCGTTAGTCGGATTTTGAGTCCGAAATGTTACTTTTTGCAAACGGTCGAATTGGGACTCAAGACCACTTCCATTAAGTTCAAAATGTCGTTTGCGATCTTTTTGAGTAAAATCTTTGGTATGTTTGGAGTAAGTTGAATTTCGCTACTTTTTCTATTGGGTTTAGGGTTTGGGTTCAGCCCACTAGCTTAACTAATACCCTAACTCAGCCCTCTGCTCTCCATTCACTCATTCCCACTCCTCAAACTCAAGCTCCAACTGAAAATGGTGGAAAGGAAAGGGATTTAGAAACTCCAAGCCCTAGTTTCTTCTTTGCAAACTTGATTCTTGCTCCAATATCAAAGAGAAGACATAGGTAAGCTCTTCTTCATCTTCTCTATCTCTTTCTCTCTTCAATCTCAGAAATTCCTAAACCTAAACTTAGGAAATATTTGTTTGATCTTAGATTGAAGCTAGTAGAGTTGAAGTAGAGAGCGGTTCGCCTTGTTCCTTTGCATTTGAGCTTCTTCTTCTTGTTCTTGAGTTAAAAAGGTGAGTTTTGAACTCACATCTACTTCTCTTGATTTCTTTGATGTTGGGTATGAATTTCCTAGCACTTGTTCATATGCTCTTACTTTTGGTTTGGATTGAATTGGTGAATATCCAAATTTTTAGTGTTTGGGTTCAATTCTTTAAAGATCCAAACTTTGATGTTTGAATATGTTTTTGGTTGCGAATCGGAGAGCTAATGGAGCTGGGGTATCTATTGGCTAAGGCTCCTTAACTCCATTGCTTGAACGGTCGCATTTTGGAAGAACTTGCATTTCATTGGAAAAAAGGGCAGAAGCTGCAAGTTTATGCAGTTCGGCCGACCGAGCCCTGTAGCCGGTCGACCGACCTGCTCATGTCGAGTTTTTTTTATTTCCTGCATCTGGCCAGCCGACCGAGCCCTGCAACCGGTTGACTGACCTGCTCCTATTTTGCTGTTTTGCCTATTTTTGCATATGTTGGTTTGTTTTTCAAATTTTATTGATTCAAGTTGCTTTTTAGTGGTTGTCATTGCATCTTTGGCTTTGATAACTTATCTTTGACTTCATTCACGGGTTTTCATAAATAATCCCTCTAAATCGTATTAAAAGTTTCCTCCTCAAATTCTTAAATTCTATTTAAAACGCACATACACAATTTCGCACTTCGAGCGGAGTGGAAGGGTGATTAAATGGTTGGGTAAAACATGGACCATGAATCCATGCGTTTGTCTTGCCGATTAACCCCCGACCTATTCGATTGATCGTTTTGACCTTCGGGTTTGGTTTATCGATGATATGAGGTAAACTTTGTACTGCTTTGAGTGTGAAAGTGACTGACGGATAGTAAACCGTTTAGTGCAAACGAGTGGTTATGGGACGCACGTTAACACTTTTCGGATTCCTTTTCGAGAGTTGTGACACATTTCGCCAGTTAGTGGTGTCCAGTACTGGGCCTCCGGACCTTCACCACTACGGCTTGTCGCCCTATAGTATCGCTTTCTATGTTGGTCGTTATGAGCCGCATGGGTGATATTGGGTTTGTTGCCTTCAGTATCGCTTTTGGAGTTGGTCCTTTGCCCCAGCTCAAGAGATATTTGGGATTGTCTGTTGCCTTTGGGATAGTGTCTTCGGACTGTCTCCTTCTGGCTTGTTACTTTTAGTAGCGCTTTCGTAGTGGTTTCTTCACCACCGCTCGAGAGATATTGGAGTGGTTTCTTCACCACCGCTCATGAGATATTTAAGTTTGTTGCAATTGGAATTTTCTGATGTTTCACTGATATGATTATATTCCCTTGGTATCGTCCATCGGTGTTGGTCTTTTTGAGCCGCGCGATATATAACGATTACCTTGTGGAACTTGTATGCCTTATGGGCAATTGTTATTTGCCCTTTGGCTTGTTTTGGGATATTCTTATCCTTTGTTTATCTATGTTGCCGATGATATGAGGCTTGTTTTATTATGTTCATCTTTTGTTAGATGATTGTGTTATCTCCCTTAGAGATATTTGTTATACTATATGATCTTGCAGGTTCATTATTGTTCAGTTTATCTAACTGATTTGTTTAGCTAGACTGACCCGTGTATTTTATACTCGGGTCAGACCGAGATGTTTCAGGTTAGGTGCTTTTGGACTTAGCCTCTTTCGCTTCCGCTAGTTTCTTGTTTGTCATAGCTTTTGTGTAATCCTCTTCTGTTGTATCTCTGATATGTATTATTGACTCGTCTGTATATTGTGGTTTGCTATACCACTTGACATGTATCATTTTGTATACTCTGCTATGTATCAGTATATGTGTATATGATGGTTTCCTGTTCTGTGATGTATATTGCATTTGAGTTGTTATATTCTGTTCTGATAGATCCTCTAGCCACCTATGGTTTTGTTTTAAGTATTCATTGGATATGTCGATCTGCTTGGTAAGGCAATTGTCAATGTATTCAATAGATAATTAAAGCAAGGCTATAGATGGTCGCTCCTATCCAGCCTTATTCTCCGTATTAGCAGATGGTATTATCTAATAATACTCTTTACTAATGTGGGTATAGAGGTGGGGCGTCACAGTGTCCTTCAGACTAAAAAACAAATTTGTTGTCATTGAAACTAATTTTTTTTGCAACTTCTTCCCTATGCCTATTTTTCTAGTCTATTTGCTAGAACTTTTGAAATAATTTAACAGAACAATTAATTAAAGAAATTGATCTAAATTCTTTTAAATTATTCGCACCAATTTCTTTATGTAATAGAATGATGTTTGCAAAATTAAATCTTTCCAATTGTAGTATCCCATTATAAAATTCATTAAACATGCTAATTAAATCAAATTTTAGAACATCCCAAAGTATTTTATAAAATAAAATAGAAAAACCATCAGGACCCGGAGCTTTATCACTTGGAACGTCGTTAGTAGCCATCAAAATTTCCTCTTCAGAAAAAGGATTATCAAAGTCAGTAAGATTAATTCTAGACTCAAAAGGATATAGTTCATTCCATCTAACGTTTATTGTATGCTTATTCTTATTGCCAAAAATATCTCAATAGTAATCAGTAAAGGCCTTATTTAAATCCATTTGATCAAACAATTCAACATTATTCACAAAAATAGAATTTATTATGTCACTACGTTTCCTACCATTAGCCATATTATAAAAAAATGTGTATTATTATCACCTCCATTAATCCATTGAATTCTAGATCTCTGTTTCCACATGTCCTCTTCTTTTTCTAAAATTGAATTAAGCTCTTCTTTTAAATTAGTAAGTACATTACGCTCTCCAAGATTTAGTTATCCAATTTCATCTATCTTATTAATTTTAAGAATTTCAGAAAGTATATTTTCTTTTTGAATTTCAATACTGCCAAATACATTCTGTTGAATATGCTAGTATATGATTTTCGTTTGATAATAATAACCGTGTATATATTCACTTAAATGTCTTTGTTATTGTACTATTTTATTTTTCACATAATTAAATAAATATTTGCTGAATAAAATAAATATCACAGAATTAATACTCAAACAAACATTTTATTCAAACAAATATTTTATTACAATTTTGAATAGTACAAATTTGAGCTCTCACTATGTATACACAATTTCAATTACAATAAAAATTCAAATTACAACACAATTATTCACTATACAATTTTTACATACATTTTCACCTCACTACATACCACTCATTCATTCGTATTTATCTTAACCTCTATTCCAGATTGAATCCAGCATCTACATTATCTGCAAATTAAATACTGATGTAGTAAAATTGAAAAAGAAATATTTTTTCAGTGTAAAATAAAATATATGTTTTTGAAAATGTTATTTGTCTCAGTTATTTGGGTTGTTAGTCATCATTACTTTTGAATTCATCATACACAAACAACTTGTGACATGCACAGTGTATCACTGTACATGCCACAAGGCCGTGCACACCGACATAAACTTGATAACATTGCAGGGAAAAGTGAGCACAAGGTCAAACCCGAGGAGAGGTTGGATTCAACTCAGGTGCAATACAAATTCATCACAAAATTGTCAAGTACAAGTTCTCATGCAACAAGAATCCAAAATAAATATAAAACAAGTCACAACCAAAAATTCAATGTGTACACATGAAAACAAACTCCACAGTGAAGTCATGAACAATATGAAATGAAACAACTCAACCATTCAAACTCAAGGCAAGTGCAACAGACATGAGCAAGCACATCACAAGTACAGACTTCAATTTCAACATTTCAGGCGTGTGTGATGACCACCAGGGATGCAACACAACTCAGACCAAACTAGTTCATTGAAACAGCAAATAGACTAATACAACAGATGAAACCGTGGAACATGATGGACATAAAACAGTGAAGCAACACTGTATATACATGTGCATATGGTCAGGCAATGTTGAAGTTTGAAAATAATGCAAGCTAACATACATATATACATGCAGTGACAACCAAACCAGTTCAACATGCAAGCAATCAAGCTATAGCAAGGCCATAACTTCAAGATACTACAAGGAAACAATGAACTAACTCGAAGCAACAGAAGACTACATGAACACACACATATATACATACATAAATGTATGTATGTGTACAAATGGAGATGACCAACATTATGTTTATTGCAACTAGGAATGACCACAACATGTACATAAGTGGAAAGAAGCTAAACCAGAATTCAAGTGTGAACAAAGACATGTCAAGACTTGGATTGGGCCACAAGAATACATATGAAGGTAAACGAAAATAGAACCACTACAAAACAGTGAAAGGGATACAAGTGAAATGGCCAGAACCAAAACTCTAAATAAAAATACAAAGGTAGTGGAACATAAAGACCACATAAACATATATAAACATATATATGCACATATATATGTATACACACATATGAGTTCAAAGAATACAAAAGCACCAGCATAAATACTCAGAAGCTCAAAGGCAATAGACTATATGAACACATAATACTCAACCACGAAAGTGACTGCTATGTTGTAGGATCGAAATGGCCAACAGTTGTAAACATTGTAAATGTAGCGGCAGTGCGATATAAACTAAGTTATCCACTGATGTGGAATATCAGTAAAAAAATAAATGGTGAAGTAAATGACACTAGAGATTTTTATGCTGGTTCGAGCTCCTGTTCTACGTCCAGTCCCAGACTCCTTTTGGAATTAAAGCTAGCAACCCTCACTTGATCTGGAGGAAGAGGTATTATACCGCCTAAGCAACCGAACATGACTTTGCCGCCTGGGAAACCAAACAGGACTTTACTGCCTGAGCAACAGAACATGACTTGACTGCCTGAGCAACCGAAACTGACTTTGATTACAAAGTAGATTGTCTTAACTTTGTGTGTTCTAATAACATGGATTTGTCACTTGTAGCACACCCTTCCTATAATCTTTTCCTCACGTATGATGTGTGCAGTTGTGTGTATACGAAGATTAGGAAGTTTCAAATTGCTTTTAGAAATATAGAATTGTGATTGTAAGCAATGAATGTATGAATTCAAGAGAGTAGTTAATTCAAAAAATATGATTCATGTATAAGCAAGTAAGTGAAGTGATTTGATCTTGAAATTCATGCACATATAGTAGATAGAAAGTTACAACTTCTAGTGAAAAGACTATAACTAATAGCAATGGTCATAACCTTCTACGAAGGAGAAAACTATTCATGAAAGGAAGTGTCTATTTAGAAAATGGCAGTTGGAACCAGGTAAGTCGACTAAATTATAAAATATAAACGTGCATACATATGTGCATAGGTTCAATAGGCTGCCTATAGATATTCATTCGATTGAATGACCATGTTCAGTCGGCCGAATTCTATTGATAAACAAAAATTACTATAGCTCATTTGGTTGGTGCACTTGCCTTCTAAACTAGTGACCCGGGTTTGAGCCCGACTCCATGCATTTTTTGAAAACTTGATTTTGATTAAAATATGCATGCAAGTTTATTTGAATGTGAATGATGATTCGTGAGGAAAGATTTTAAAAAAGCACTAAACTAGACTCTATATACACATTTGATGACTCTTGTTAAAATAAATAACTATATGAACCATACTTTGAGTCGTTGAGTCTGGATGTTGCCGTAGTCGTAGATTCGTGAATTGTTGTTTCATGTCAGCAATCAAATCTATGATCCAGCATTCTCCCCCTTTTTGATGATGATAACTCCATTTGCTACAGACGAATTTTCGACAAGCTTTGTTGACTTATCTCTCCCCCTAAATATGTTCCTATAATTGTGATATAGATTTCTCCTCCTGAATCTATGCTATATATTCTTGCAAATAATTAATCTTTTCTCTCTCTTAATCTGTGCTTGAATAGTTTATTCCTGCAAATAGCGTTAGAGAAATATCTTTCCCCCCTTTGTCATCGACACAAAAGAGAGTTCATATGATGACATAAATTATATTCCACATAAGTGTTAACATAGAGCAATAAAAAAAATAACTACTACTTATAATGTAAGGTATCAGAAAAAAGTTAACATTTAAAGTATGCGATAACCAAGGTTATTATAATTTCCTAATTCTTAGAAAACCATACCCATTTGGGTGTGGCCGAACCTTTATAGATATAGTTTTCATTACTAATCACATTCTTATAATAGTTGCTAATATAAAGTTTTTTATCATGATCAATCATATTAGCTGGAATCCATATCTGAATACCATTAGTCATTAGCTTAGTACTTGAAAAATAATTTCTATCATTTCTAAAAAAAGTATTATTATGATTGTAAATGGTTTTATAACTATCTTTGTTACTAGTACTAGCATTAAAAATTTTATACAAGAATGCATATCTAGTACTATTTTTACCTTTAACTTATTTATAGCCCAAACCTCTTTTATCATTATGAGCTTTAGAATTTATAATTAAGGAAGATAAGATATCTTTACCTTTGTTAATATTTATGATTTTTGTATTTAATTTTTCAAAATTTGCCTTAGAATCACAAACTTCTTTTTGCAACATATTTTTATTAACTTTTAAAATCTTACATTCTTTAGATAATTCTAAATTCTTTTTAATTAAAGCTTCATTCTTTTTTTCAAGGGACAAAATTAAAGAATTAGAATTGTTTAAAGAATTTTCCAATAATGTATTTTTATTTTGCAAAACATTGATTTCCTTTAAAAGATTATTGTTTTTCTCTTCTAACTGCTCGTTTGCTTTTTGTAGGAATTTTTTTTGTAAAATAAGTTCTTCTGTAGTATTTTCAAAATATTTTGTTTGTTTTATCAAAGATTTATTTTCCTCTTTTAAATTGGAAATTTCTTGCTCACAATCTTTTAACTTAGCTAAAGTAGTTCAATTAACTTTATTCAAAGTATTACAATCTTTTGATAATTCATCAAGTGCTAACAAAAGATCTTCATATAAAGAATCTAAGCATGCCGATTGTGATCTGAGTTTAGCCATGAAGTATTTGCTTGTTTGCTCCTTTGATTCTTCTTTATTGCTCTTCCTCTTTCAATTACCCTGACGAAATATCTTTATGGCCATTTATTTTAGGATGTTCTTACGATCTCTAAGATCCCAGGCTCTGATTCCTAATGAAGGTGACTGTTATGCTATAGGATCGAAATGGCCAATAATTTAAACAATGTAAATGTAGTGGCAGTGCGATATAAACTAAGTGATCCACTGATGTGGAATATGAGTATAAAAATAAATAGTGAAGTAAATGACACCAGAGATTTTTATATTGGTTCGAACTCTTGTTCTACGTCCAGTCCCAGACTCCTTCTGGAATTAAAGCTAGAAACCCTCACTTAGTTTGGAGGAACATGTATTATACCGCCTGAGCAACCGAATAGGACTTTACTGCATGAGCAACAGAACATGACTTGACTGCTTGAGCAACCGAACAGGACTTTGATTACAAAGTAGACTGTCTTGACCTTGTGTGTTCTAGTAACACGGATTTGTCACTTGTAGTACACCCTTCCTATAATCTTTTCCTCAAGTATGATATGTGTAGTTGTGTGTATATGAAGATTAGTAAATTTCAAATTGCTTTTAAAAATATAGAATTGTGATTGTAAGTAATGAATGTATGAATTCAAGAGAGTAGTTAATTCAGAAAATATGATTCAAGTATAAGCAAATAAGTGAAGTGATTTGATCTTGAAACTCATGCACATATATAGTAGATAGAAAGTTACAACTTTCGGTGAAAAGACTTTAACTAACAGCAATGGTCATAACCTTCTATGAAGAAGAAAACTATTCATGAAAGGAAGTGTCTATTCAGAAAATGGCAGTTGAAACTAGGCCAGTCGACTGGTCTATGAACTTCAGTCGACTAAATTTGAAAATATAAATGTGCATACATATGTGCATAGGTTCAATAGGCTTCCTATAGATATTTAGTTGACTGAATGATCCTGTTCAGTCGACTGAATTCTATTGATAAACAAAAATTACCATAGCTCATTTGGTTGTTGCACTTGCCTTCTAAACTAGCGACCCAGGTTTGAGCCATGCTCCATGCATTTTTTTAAAACTTGATTTTGATTAGAATATGCACGCAAGTTTATTTGAATGTGAATGATGATTCTTGAGGAAAGATTTTAACAAAGCACTAAACTAGACTCTATTACACATTTGATAACTCTTATTAAAATATATAATTATGCGAACCATACTTTAAGTCGTTGAGTCCGTATGTTGTCGTAGTCGTAGATTTGTGAATTGTTGTTTCACGTCAGCAATCAAAACCTATGACCCAGCATTCTCCCTCGTTTTGATGATGACAACTCCATTTTCTACGGATGAATCTTCGATAAGCTTTGTTGACTTATCTTTCCCCTTGAATATGTTCCTGTAATTGTGCTATAGATTTCTCCCCCTGAATCTATGCTATATATTCCTATAAATAATTAATCTTTTCTCCCCCTTAATCTATGCTTGCATCGTTTATTCCTGCAAATAGCATCAGAGAAATATCTTTCTTCCCCTTTGTCATCGACAAAAAAGAGAGTTTATATGATGACATAAATTATATTCCACGTAAGTGTTAACATAGAACAATATAAAACCAAATAACAAC
Source organism: Allium cepa (assembly GCA_030765085.1). Classification (NCBI taxonomy): domain Eukaryota; kingdom Viridiplantae; phylum Streptophyta; class Magnoliopsida; order Asparagales; family Amaryllidaceae; genus Allium; species Allium cepa. The sequence goes on from CM060941.1 coordinate 1,055,009,880, forward strand.
TACTTATAATGTAAGGTATCAGAAAAAAATTAACATTTAAAGCATGCGATAACCAAGGTTCTTATAATTTCCTAATTTTTAGAAAACCATACCCATTTGGGTGCGGTTGAACCTTTACAGATATAATTTTCATTACAAATCACATTCTTATAATAGTTGCTAATATAAAGTTCTTTATCATGATCAATCATATTAGCTGGAACCATATCTTAATACTATTAGTCATTAACTTAGTACTTGAAAAATAATTTCTACCATCTCTAAACAAATTATTACGATTGTAAGTGGTTTTAGAACTATATTTGTTACTAGTACTAGCATTAATTTTTTTATACAAGAATGCATATCTAGCACTATTTTTATTTTAGCTTGTTTATAGCCCAAACCGCTTTTATCATTGTGAGCTTTAGAATTTGTAATTAAGGAAGATAAGATATCTTTACCTTTGTTAAAATTTATGATTTTTGTATTTAATCTTTCAAAATTTGCCTTAGAATCACAAACTTCCTTTTGCAACATATTATTATTAACCTTTAAAATCTCACATCCTTTAGATAATTCTAAATTCTTTTTAATTAAAGTTTCATTCTCTTTTTCAAGAGACAAAGTTAAAGAACTAAAATTGTTTAATGAATTTTCCAATAATGTACTATTGTTTTGCAAAATATTGATTTCCTCCAAAAGATTATTGTTTCTTCTCTTCTAACTGCTCGTTTGCTTTTTGTAGGAAATCTTTTTATAAAACAAGTTCTTCTATGGTATTTCCAAAATATTTAGTTTGTTTTATCAAAAATTTATTTTCCTCTTTTAAATTGAAAATTTCTTGCTCACAATCTTTTAACATATCTAAAGCAATTCCATTAACTTTATTCAAAGTATTATAATCTTTTGATAATTCATCATGTGCTAACAAAAGATCTTTATATAAAGAGTCTAAGCATACTGATTGTGATCTGAGTTTAGCCATGAAGCATTTGCTTGTTTGCTAGTTTGATTCTTCTTTATTGTTCTTCCTCTTTCTATTACCTTGACGAGATCTCTTTATGGCCATTTATTCTAGGATGTTGTTATGATCTCTAAAATCCCAGGCCTCGATTCCAAATGAAAGTGACTGCTATGCTTTAGGATTGAAATAGCCAACAGTTGTAAACAATGAAAATGTGTGGCAGTGCGATATAAACTAAGTTATCCACTTATGTGCAATATGAGTATAAAATAAATAGTGAAGTAAATGACACCAAGGATTTTTATACTTGTTCGAACTCCCATTCTACGTCCAGTCCCAGACTCCTTCTGGAATTAAAGCAAGCAACCCACACTTAATTCGAATAAACATGTATTATGCCGCTGAGCAACCGAACAGGACTTTACCGCCTGAGCAACAAAACAGAACTTGACTGCCTGAGCAACCGAACAGGACTTTGATTACAAAGTAGATTATCTTGACTTTATGTGTTCTGATAACACGGATTTGTCATTGTAGAACACCCTTCCTATAATCTTTTCCTCAAGTATGATGTGTGTAGTTGTGTATATATGAAGATTAGGAAGTTTCAAATTGCTTTTTGAAATATAGAATTATGATTGCAAGTAATGAATGCATGAATTCAAGAGAGTAGTTAATTCAGAAAATATGATTCAAGTATAAGCAAGTAAGTGAAGTGATTTGATCTTGAAATTCATGCACATATATAGTAGGTAGAAAATTACAACTGCTGGTGAAAAGACTTTAACTAACAGCAATGGTCATAACCTTCTGCGAAGAAGAAAACTATTCTTGAAAGGAAGTGTCTATTCATAAAATGACAGTTGGAACCAGGTCAGTCGACTGGTTTATGAACTTCAGTCGATTGAATTTGAAAATATAAACGTGCATACATATGTGCATAGGTTCAATAGGCTGCTTATAGGTATTCAGTTGACTGAATGACCTTGTTCAGTCGACTGAATTCTATTGATAAACAAAAATTACCACAGCTCATTTGGTAGGTGCACTTGCCTTCTAAAGTAATGACCTAGGTTCGAGCCTTGTTCGATGCATTTTTTGAAAACTTGATTTTGATTAAAATATGCACGGAAGTTTATTTGACTGTGTATGATGATTCTTGAGGAAAGATTTTAACAAAGCACTAAACTAGACACTATTACACATTTGATGACTCTTGTTAAAATATATAACTACATGAAACATACTTTGAACCATTGAGTCTGGATGTTGTCGTAGTCATAGATTCGTGAATTATTGTTTCATGTCAGCAATCAAAACCTATGATCCAGCATTCTCCCCCGTTTTGATGATGACATCTCCATTTGTTACGAACGAATCTTCGACAAGCTTTGTTGACTTATCTCTCTCCCTGAATACGTTCCTGTAATTGTGCTATAGATTTCTCCCCCTGAATCTATGCTATATATTCCTATAAATAATTAATCTTTTCTCCCCCTTAAGCTGTTCTTGCATCGTTTATTCCTGCAAATTGCATTAGAGCAATTTCTTTCTTCCCCTTTGTCATTGACAAAAAGGAGAGTTTATATGATGACATAAATTATATTCCACATAAGTGTTGACATAGAACAATATAAAACAAAATAACTACTACTTTTAATGTAAGGTATCAGAAAAAAATTAACATTTAAAGCATACAATAACCAAGGTTCTTATAATTTCCTAATTTTTAGAAAACCATACCCATTTGGGTGCGGTCGAACCTTTATAGATATACTTTTCATTACAAATCACATTCTTATAATAGTTGCTAATATAAAGTTGTTTATCATGATCAATCATATTAGCTGGAACCATATCTTAATACTATTAGTCATAAATTAGTACTTGAAAAATAATTTCTACCATCTCTAAACAAATTATTATGATTGTAAGTGGTTTTAGAACTATCTTTGTTACTAGTACTAGCGTTAGATTTTTTTATACAAGAATGCATATCTAGTACTATTTTTACTTTTAGCTTGTTTATAGCCTAAACCGCTTTTATCATTGTGAGCTTTAGAATTCGTAATTAAGGAAGATAAGATATCTTAATCTTTGTTAAAATTTATGATTTTTGTATTTAATCTGTCAAAATTTGCCTTAGAATCACAAACTTCCTTTTGTAACTTATTATTATTAACTTTTAAAATCTCACATTCTTTAGAAAATTCTAAATTCTTTTTAATTAAAGCTTCATTCTCTTTTTCAGGAGACAAAATTAAAGAACTATAATTGTTCAAAGAATTTTCCAATAATGTATTTTTATTTTGCAAAACATCGATTTCCTCCAAAAGATGATTGTTTTTCTCTTCTAATTGCTCGTTTTCTTTTTGTAGGAAATCTTTTTGTAAATCAAGTTCTTCTACGGTATTTTCAAAATATTTAGTTTGTTTTGTCAAAAATTTATTTTTCTCTTTTAAATTGGAAATTTCTTGCTCACAATCTTTTAACCTAGCTAAAGCTATTCCATTAACTTTATTCAAAGTATTACAATCTTTTGATAATTCATCATGTGCTAATAAAAGAACTTTATATAAAGAATCAAAGCATACCTATTGTGATCTTGGTATAGCCATGAAGCATTTGCTTGTTTGGTCCTTTGATTCTTCTTTATTGCTCTTCCTTTTTCTATTACCTTGACGAGATCTCTTTATGGCCATTTATTCTAGGATGTTTTTATGGTCTCTAAAATCCCAGGCTCCGATTCCAAATGAAAGTGACTGCTATGCTATAGGATCGAAATGGCCAATAGTTGTAAACAATATAAATTTAGTGGCAGTGCGATATACACTAAGTTATCCACTGATGTGAGATATGAGTACAAAAATAAATGGTGAGGTAAATGACACCAGGGATTTTTATAGTGGTTCGAACTCCCATTCTACGTCCAGTCTCAGACTCCTTCTGAAATTAAAGCTAGCAACCCTCACTTAATTGGGAGAAACAGGTATTATACCGCTAAGCAATCGAATAGGACTTTACCGCCTGAGCAACAGAACAGGACTTGATTGCCTGAGCAACCGAACGAGACTTTGATTATAAAGTAGATTGTCTTGACTTTATGTTTTCTGATAACACGGATTTGTCACTTGTAGTACACCCTTCCTATAATATTTTTCTCAAGTATGATGTGTGTAGTTGTGTTTATATGAAGATTAGAAAGTTTCAAATTGCTTTTGGAAATATATAATTATGATTGTAAGTAATGATTGTATGAATTCAACAGAGTAGTTAATTCAGAAAATATGATTCAAGTACAAGCAAGTAAGTGAAGTGTTTTGATCTTGAAATTCATGCACATGTATAGTAGATAAAAAGTTACAACTTCTGGTGAAAATACTTTAACTAACAGCAATGGTCATAACCTTCTGCGAAGAAGAAAACTATTCATGAAAGGAAGTATCTATTCAGAAAATGACAATTGGAACTAGGTCAGTCGACTGGTCTATGAACTTCAGTCGATTGAATTTGAAAATATAAACGTGGATACATATGTGCGTAGGTTCAATAGGCTGCCTATAGATATTCAGTTGACTGAATGACCTTGTTCAGTCGACTGAATTCTATTTGTAAACAAAACTTACCATAGCTCATTTGGTTTTTTCCCTTGCCTTTTAAACTAGTGACCCGGGTTTGAGCCTTGCTTCATGCATTTTTTGAAAACTTGATTTTGATTAAAATATGCATGCAGGTTTATTTGAATGTGAATGATGAATCTTGAGAAAAGATTTTAACAAAGCACTAAACTAGACTCTACTACCCATTTGATGACTCTTGCTAAAATATATAACTACACAAACCATACTTTGAATCGTTGAGTCTGGATGTTATAGTAGTCGCAAATTCGTGAATTGGTGTTTCATGTCAGCAATCAAAACCTATGATCCAGCATTCTCTCCCATTTTGATGATGACAGCTCCATTTTCTATGGACGAATCTTCGACAAGCTTTATTGACTTATCTCTCCCCCTGAATATATTCTTGTAATTGTGATATAGAATTCTCCTCCTGAATCTATGCAATATATTTCTGTAAATAATTAATCTTTTTTCCCCCTTAATCTGTGCTTACATCGTTTATTCCTGCAAATAGCGTTAGAGCAATATCGTTCTCCCCCTTTGTCGTCGACAAAAAGGAGAGTATATATGATGACATAAATTATATTCCACATAAGTGTTAACACAGAACAATATAAAACAAAATAACTACTACTTATAACGTAAAGTATCAGAAAAAATTAACATTTAAAGCATGCAATAACCAAGGTTCTTATAATTTTCTAATTTTCAGAAAATCATACCCGTTTGGGTGTGGTTGAACCTTTATAGATATAGTTTTCATTACAAATCAGATTCTTATATTAGTTGCTAATATATAGTTGTGTATCATGATCAATCATATTAGTTGGAACCATATCTTAATACTATTAGGCGTTAGCTTAGTACTTGAAAAATAATTTCTACCATCCGTAAACAAAGTATTATTATGATTGTAAGTGGTTTTAGAATTATCTTTGTTACTAGTACTAGCATTAAAAAATTTATACAAGAATGTATATCTAGTACTATTTTTACTTTTAGCTTGTTTATTGCCCAAACCGCTTTTATCATTGTGCGCTTTAGAATTTGTGATTAAGGAAGATAAGATATCTTTACCTTTGTTAAAATTTATGATTTTTGTATTTAATCTTTTAAAATTTGCCTTAGAATCACAAACTTCTTTTTGTAACATATTATTATTAACTTTTAAAATCTTATAGTCTTTAGATAATTCTAAATTCTTTTTAATTAAAGCTTCATTCTCTTTTTCAAGAGACAAAATTAAAGAACTAGAATTGTTTAATGAATTTTCCAATAATGTATTTTTACTCTGCAATACATTGATTTCCTCCAAAAGATTATTGGTTTTCTCTTCTAACTACTCGTTTGCTTTTTGTAGGAATTTGTAAAACAAGTTCTTCTATGGTATTTTCAAAATATTTAGTTTGTTTTATCAAAAATTTATTTTCCTATCTTGATCACAATCTTTTATCCTAGCTAAAGCAATTCTATTAACTTTATTCAAAGTATTACAATCTTGTGATAATTCATCGTGTGCTAACAAAAGATCTTTATATAAAGAATCTAAGCATACCGATTTTGATCTGAGTTTAGCCATGAAGCATTTGCTTGTTTTCTCCTTTGATTCTTCTTTATTGCTCTTCCTCTTTCTATTACCTTGACAAGATATCTTTATGGCCATTTATTCTAGAATGTTGTTATGATCTTTAAAATCCCAAGCTCCGATTCCAAATGAAAGTGACTGCTATGCTATAGGATCGAAATGGCCAACAGTTGTAAACAATGTAAATGTAGCGGCAGTGCGATATAAACTAAGTTTTCCACTGATGTGGAATATGAGTATAAAAATAAGTAGTGAAGTAAATGACACTAGATATTTTTATACTGGCTCGAACTCTCATTCTACGTCCAATCCCAGACTCCTTTTGGAATTAAAGCCAGCAACCCTCACTTGATTCGGAGAAATATGTATTATTCCGCCTAAGCAACCGAATAAGACTTTACCGCTTGAGCAACAGAACATGACTTGACTGCCTGAGCAACCGAACTGGACTTTGATTACAAAGTAGATTGTCTTGACCTTATGTGTTCTGATAATACGGATTTTTCACTTGTAGTACACCCTTTCTATAATCTTTTCCTCAGGTATGATGTATGTAGTTGTGTGTATATGAAGATTAGAAATTTTCAAATTGCTTTTGGAAATATAGAATTGTGATTGTTAGTAATGAATTTATGAATTCAAGAGAGTAATTAATTCAAAAAATATGATTCAAGTATAAGAAAGTAAGTGAAGTGATTTGATCTTGAAATTCATGCACATATATAGTAGATAGAAAGTTACAACTTTTGGTGATAAGCCTTTAACTAACAGTAATGGTCATAACCTTCTACGAAGAAGAAAACTATTCATGAAAGGAAGTGTCTATTCAAAAAATGGTAGTTGGAACCAGGTCAGTCGACTGAATTTGAAAATATAAACGTGCATACATATGTGCATAGGTTCAATAGGCTTCCTATAGATATTCAGTCGACTGTATGACCTGGTTCAGTCAACTGAATTCTATTGATAAACAAAAATTACCATCGCTTATTTGGTTGGTGCACTTTCCTTCTAAACTAATGACCCGGGTTCGAGTCTTGCTCCATGCATTTTTTGAAAACTTGATTTTGATTAAAATATGCACGCAAGTTTATTTGAATGTGAGTGATGATTCTTGAGGAAAGATTTTAACAAAGCACTAAACTAGACTCTATAAACACATTTGATGACTCTTGTTAAAATATATAACTATACGAACCATACCTTGAGTCATTGAGTCTAGATGTTGTCGTAGTCGTAGATTCGTGAATTGTTATTTCATATCAGCAATCAAAACCTATGATCCAACTTTCCAAACCCGAATTGATGCCAATTATATATGTATGGAGACCATCAACAAAGTGTAGGCAAATTCCAAAATCAAGATGAAGTTCAAGTGAAACTAGAAATATACATACAAATAGTTGTGAACAGCAGTGATTGAAATAACTCAGGCAAGCAAACCAGTGGCAATTGTGAAGACTAGAGAATGCAGTTCAATGCAATGGTCACGACATTCAGACTCATGAAGACTACAACAATAATGCAACCAGACTTCAGTTGGAACCAGTTGACATGGAAAAATACAAGTTCGGAGAATCACAAGCACACATGAAAGCAAGCAATCGAAGTAACAGAAGAGCAGTTTACATAGTTACAGTAAATACCAGTAGCAGTTCAAACAAGTCAAGGAATGGTTTTGAAAACAAATGAACAACATCGTCGAATTAGTCAGAAATTCGATCGTTGCCAGCAAAAAATGTAATCAGAGAAAGAACATATCAAAATTTATCAAGTCCAGATTATCAAAAATTCAAAATACCAAAGTCATAGGATTACAGAAATGAACTAATTTAAACATTTCAACCAAATTCGAGTATATCAGAGACGAACGAGTCATGCATCGTTTGATTAAAAAATCTACGCAAGAGATAAAATCATGAAGAATTCAAAGCAACATATACGAACATAAATATAAGGAATTTACCCCTATTTAACCCATTATCATCATCGACATATAGGCAATTCGAGTTCAAGCAAATCATAGAGCCAAGTTTCAAATTAAATCCCAAATCAATAATTTGAATCAAGTCGAGCATAAGCAAATTGGAAAAGCAAAATCACATACCACTTTCATCATTCGAGCTCGACGCATTGGAGCAGCCGTATGCAAATCAAACCCATGAGTTAATTGATGAAGCAAAACTGAAGAAAGATCATCATTCAATCAAACAGTTTGAATCGGCGGCCTCAATTTTCAAAACCCTAGCGTTTTGAAAACGAACGAAGGAATGAAAGAGATCAACCAAATTTTTAACACCGAAGAAATAAAATAAAAGGATTTTTTGTGAGCTGGCTTTATTAAAGTTTTGGGCTTAGAGTTATTAAAAATAGGGTTTATTTATTTTACTTGTTTTTATTTTCTGTTAAATTGTGTAACTTTCTAGTCGTGTGACTAGGGATGAACTACGGTGGTATAGCTTGAGAATTCGCAACTTAGTGGCTAAGTTGTGGCAGGGTTTTGAGCATAGAGTTAGGTTAGTAGATAGAGGGTGTCGCGAATTTACATGTGTAAGCGTCTGACTACTTAATTTCTAGTAGAAACCTGGGGGGCAGCACGTAGGCAGAGTTTTGCCGAAGCTAGGTAAATCTGTGTTATTCAATTTTTCTGCTTTTTTTATTCTATTATCATCTGTGCTATAATTATTTTATATATTTCTGCATTGATTTTTATTATTATTAGTATCACCCTATTCACCCATCTCTAATGTAAAATCGATCCTACAAGTGGTATCAGAGCTAGGAACGAAAACCAATTTTTGTTTTAAAAATTTGATTTTTTTTAAATGGCTTCTTTTAATAGTGCTTTTGCCGAGGGTTAGTTCATAATTAGACCACCTATGTTCAATGGTGAATATGTTCACAGAAAAAATAGAATGAAAATTTTTCTGAAAACCATTGATGCTTGGAATATTGTTGAGACATGTTATAAGACACCAACTATAGTGCTAGATAATTTAGAAATTGAAAAAATGATGGATCAATGGACAGATCTTGAAAATAAACTAAAGAATGTTAATGCTAAGCTATGAATTCTATTATTTGTTCATTGGATCAAATTGAATTTAATCTTGTCTCACTTTGTCTAATTGCATAGGAAATCTAGCACACTTGAAATGACTCATGAAGGAACGTCTCAAGGCAAAGAATCTTGCCTTGCCATGCTTAGTAACGAATACGAGAACTTTACAATGGCCAAGGATGAAAATTTCAAAGAGATGTATGGATGACTTTCCAATCTCGTATACAAATCAAAAGCTCTCAGAAAAGCATACATAGAATTGAAAATAGTCCGAAAAACCCTCAGAGTCCTTCCACGAAATTTTAAAGCCAAAGTTACTGCCATTCAAGAATCAAAGGATTTGAAACAAATCAAAGTTGAAGAACTCATCGGAAATTTCACCATTTATGAGCTAGAAATGAAATTCAAGGAGGAATGAGAAAGAGGTGATATTCGAAAGAAATCAATAGCTCTTGAAGGAACAACTGAAAGTGAAGATGATGATGATTGGTGCGGTAGAACTGGCACTGATAATAAAGAAATTCAAAAGGTGGAACCACAAGTATGAAAATCCAGCTCTAAATCAACAACTAAAAAGTAGAATAGTAAAAGTACTAGACAACTCAAAAGAGCAGGAGATCATTTGTCACAAGTGCAACAAATCCGATCACTTCAAGCCCAATTGTCCTCAAAATCGACTCAGTCGAGGAAAGAAATCGAAAAGGAGAAGTTTTGCAACCACTTGGAATAAAACTGATGATGATGATAATAAAAGCACTGGCAGTGAGAGTGAAAAAGCAGATCTATGTCTTCGAGATAATTTAACTGATAGTGATGATGACGAGCCAAGCGAGATATCAAAACTTACTCATTCAGAATTACTTGTATATTTTCATGAGGTAAATGACTGTTTAAAGACTTAGGGAAAAATATGCTAAAATTGAATCACAAAGAGATAGTTTGATAGAATTAAATAAACAGCTTGATCAGTTGGTTAAAAATTATCGAAACAAGGGCCCTAAGTGTGATAAGTGTCCATCATTTGAAGAAGAGATTAAAAAAATCAGAAATTAAAATTAAATCAGTTGAAAATGAAATTCTGATTTTGAAAGAAAGTGAAAATACAAGGACAGATAATTCTATTAGAAAGCGCACTCAATTATTGAATGAAAATGAATCTCTCAAAAACAAGTCCAACAGTTGTCTACAACTTTAGAAAAAAATTTCAAAGGAGAAAGATCGTTAAATATGCTATTAGGGAAACAAACTGTTAATACTGTTAGACAAGGACTTGGCTATAATTAATCTGAAAGTGTTAGAAGCAAAATTAATCAAGTCAAATCCGAATGTACAATTTGTAGAAAAATTGGACATAATCAAAATAATTGTTGGTATAGGCCCAAACACGTGAAAACCATACTAGTTTTGGTTCCTAAAGGCACAAATGTAAATTTCCTTAAAGTCAAACAAATCTAGGTGCTAAATGGAACAAATATAAATTATCTTGGGTCTACACAAACGTATTTTTCAAAATCATTTACGACTAACAACCATGGACCTATAAAAACAAATAGGTCACAAAAATCTTTTCTCATGTAGGTATGGTGGAAGGCTAAGGAACAACAACAGTGTTACCTAGATTTTGGCTGTTCCAGGCACACGACGGGCAATTTAAAATTTCTTTAGCCTAGTACAAAGGTGGCAGAATCATAATGGGCAACAACGAAATATTATCGGTAAAAGTAAAATAGGTAATGGTACATTTATCTTGAACAATATATTAAATGGTTAAAATCTGCACCATAATCTGATTTAAATTAGTCAGTCATGTGATAATGAATGTTGATTATGATTCCGATTTATGCAAAATTTGTTGGCCAATTATCTTTTTTATGCCGAGAACACTTAAAGTATCTGTAGAGTCTTTGAACTAGTTCATATAGATTTGTTTGGACTAATGATGTTGTTTTATTGGTTGATGATTACTCTAAATACACATGGATATATTTATTTATCTTACTGCTTCTGGATCTGACATTATGTTCACTAGTTATTTATGTGCATGGTTTCAATTCAAAATCCAAAAGAATTTCATTTAAAAGCTGTAAAAAAAGATTTTAAGGTATTTGTTCCAATTTCACGATCTGGTCTATGATATCCAACTAATGATATTCTTGAGTCTAAGAGAAATTCAGATGCAGATTACACTGGTAAACTAATTGATAGAAAAATTACTAGTAGAACGTGTTTTATGTAGAGACATTCATTAGTTGCATCGCATTTTCGAAGAAAATATCTGCATATTTTTTCATTTCAACTGATTTTCAAATTAGAGACTTTTTTCTTATAAAACCCCTTCCAGAAAATAGTTTTGTTGACTTCGTTTCAGATTAGACATTTTAGAATATTTGATTTTATAATTACTTTTGGATTTGATCTTAAATGACTACATTAACTAATCCCACTTCCTATTGATTATCGAAAAGATAAATAGTGATTGAAAAAGTGATGAGTGTCAACGTTAATCATATATTATGACTTGAGAAAGTATATTTAGTATATTTATTTAAAAAGTCTAAACAAGATTTATAATAACTTTTGTTGGTAAAATTTCCATAACCATCTGTATGTGTATCATATTTCTAACGACAATCACTCATCAAAATCCAATATAGTATGTCAAAATGTGGTATTTTTAATAGGAAATTATTCATTTCTATTTTATTTATTTATTTATTATTATTATTTTAATAAAAAATCCAAAGTATTCACTCTCATTTAAAAGTCCTCATGGTTATGCATGAGTGAATTACTTGGAATATTTATATATGTGCTTTCATGCTCATTTAAAAGTCCTCGTAGTTATGCATGTATGGAACACATATCAATTGATTATTAAAAGACAAGTTGATTCTAATCCCATTTAAAAGTTAGAAGATGCTTGAAATTCATTTTTTAAAAATTGGGAATAATACTAATCTCATTTAAAGGTTCTAATGGTTATACATGGTTAGTAGATATTCAAATTCTTAATATAAATATACCACAAATCGACACAGCTATATGATTTTATATGCCGACATCACTCCTATCACTCTAAAGTGGAATATCCGTCTAACAGAATTTTTATGATTTTTGTTTTATTTTTTATTGAAATTTAATATTTATACTCGATTATGTATTAATGTTGTATTAATGTCTATCACTTTATCTCTATTTTTCTAACACTATTACACTTTTGCTAATAACTAAATAGGGAGAGAAAAGTTAAGATTTTGACAAATAAATTTCAAATATTTTATTTTTTATTTGCATATTCCCATTTATGTTCATTTGCATATTTTTATTTATTTTCATGCATATACGAAGGAGGAGGATTGTTGTGAAGAGGGAGCATTCAAATAGAGGGAGCAGATTGAATGATCAAATACATTTAATAGAGTCAAAATCTTAATATATGTTTTCTATCATCAAAAAGGGGAGATTGTTGAATATTCTAGTATATGATTTTTTGTTTGATGATAATAAACATATATGCATATATATTCATTTAAATGTATTTATTATTGTACTATTTTATTTTTCACATAATTAAATAAATATTTGCTGAATAAAATAAATAACACATAATTTAAATTCAAACAAATATTTTATTCAAACAAATGTTTTATTACAATGTTGAATTGTACACATTTGAGCACTCACTATATATACATAATTTCAATTACAATACAATTTCAAATTACAACACAATTATTCACTATAAATTTTTTATATACATTTTCACCTCACCACATATCACTCATTCATTCGTATTTATCTTCAACTCTATTCCAGATTGAATCCAGTATTTGAATTATCTGAAAATTGAACACTGATGCAATAAAATCAAAAAAGAAATATTTTTGCAGTATAAAATAAAATGAGTGTTTTTGAAAATATTATTTGCCTCAGTTATTTGGGTTGTTAGTCATTATTTCTTTTGAATTCATTATACACGAACAACTTGTGACATCCACATTGTATCACTATACATGCCACATGGCCGTGCACACCGAAATACGCTTGATAAAACTGCAGAGACAGGTGAGCACAAGGTCCAACCCGAGCCGAGGCTGGATTCAACTCAGGTGCAATATAAAAACATCACAAAATTGTCAAGTGCAAGTTCTCATGCAACTAGAATCCAAAACCAACATAAAACAAGCCTCGACCAAAAATTAAATGTGTACACATGAAAACAGACTCGTAGTGAAGTCATGAAGCAATATGAAATGAAAACAACTCAACCATTCAAACTCAAGGCAAGTGCAATATACATGAGTATGCACATCACAAGTGCAGGCTTCAATTTCAATATTTCAGGTGTGTGTGAAGACCACCAGGATGCGACACAACTTAGACCAAACCAGTTCAATGAAACAGCAAATAGACCAATACAGCAGATGAAACAGTGGAACATGATGAACACAAAACAGTGAAGCAACACTGTATATACATATGCATATGGTCAGGCAATTTGAAGTCTGAAAACAATGCAAGCTAACATACATATATACATGCAGTGACAACCAGACCAGTTCAACATGCAAGCAATCAAGCTATAGCAAGGCTACAACTTCAAGATACTACAAGCAAACAATGAACTGGCTCGAAGCAACAGAAGACTACATGAACCACACATATGTACATACATAGATATATGTATGTATACAAATGGAGATGACCAACATTATGTTGATTGCAACTGGGAATGACCACAACATGTACATAAGCGGAAAGCAGCTAAACCAGACTTCAAGTGTGAATACAGATGTATCAAGACTTGGATTGGGCCATATGAATACATATGAAGGTAAATGACAACAGAACCACTACAAAACAGGGAAAGGAATACAAGTGAAATGGCCAGAACTAAAACTCTAAATACAAAGGCAGTGGAACACAAAGACCGCATAAACATATATACATGTATACATATATGCACATATATATGTATACACATATATGAGTTCAAAGAATACAAAAGCACCAGCATGAATACTCAAAAGCTCAAAGGCAAGTCTAGACTATAAATGAACACATGATACTCAACCAAATCAGAATTGATGCCAATCTCACACACATATATACATACATATATGTACATATATGTATGGAGACCATCAACCAAAGTGCAGACAAATTCCAAAATCAAGATGAAGTTCAAGTGAAATAAGAATTAAACATACAAATTGTTGTGGACAGCTGTGACTGAAATAACTCAGGCAAGCAAACCAGAGGCAACATTAAAGACCAGAGAATACAGTTCAATGCAATGGTCATGACATTCAGAATCATGAAGACCACAATAACAATGCAACTAGACTTCAATTGGAACCAGTTGACATAGACAAATACAAGTTCAGAGAATCACACATACACATGAAAGCAAGTAGTCGATGTAACAGGAAAGTAGTTTACATAGTTACAGTAAATACCGGTAGCAGTTCAAACACGTCAAGGAATGGTTTCAAAAACAAATGAACAACATCATTGAATCGGTCAAAAATTCGATCGTTGCCAGCAAAGAATAGAATCAGAGAAAAGAACATATCAAAATTCATTAAGTCCAGATTATCACAAATTCAAAATACCGAAGTCATAGGAGCATAGAAATGAACTGATTCAGACACTTCAACCAAATTCATGTATATCAGAGATGAATGAGTCATGCATAATTCGATTAAAAAATCAACGCAAGAGATAAAGTCATGAAGAATTCAAAGCAACATATATGAACATAAATATAGGGACTTTATCCCTATTTAACCCATTATCATCATCGGCATACAGGAAATTCAAGTTCAAGCAGATCACAGAGTCAAATTTCAAATTAAATCCCAAATCAATAACTCGAATCAAGTCAAGCATAAGAAAATTGGAAAAGTAAAATCGCATACCACTTTTATCATTCGAGCTCGACGCATTGGAGCAGCTGAACGCAAATCAAAGCCACGAGTTGATTGACGAAGCAAAACTAAAGAAAGATCGTCATTCAATCAAACAGTTTGAATCGGCGGTCTCACTTTCCAGAACCCTAGCTTTTTGAAAAGGAATGAAGGAACGAAAGAGATCAACCAAAGTTTAAACAGTGAAGAAATAAAATAAAAGGATTTTTTATGGGCCGGCTTTATTAATGTTTTGGGCTTAGAGTTGTTAATAACAGGGTTTTATTTATTTTACTTGTTTTTATTTTCTTTTAAATTATGTAACTTTCTAGTCCTGCGACTCAGGACGAACTACGGTGGTGTAGTTCGAGAATTCACAACTCAATGGCTGAGTTGTGGCAGAGCTTTATGTGTAGAGTTAGGTCAGTCGATAGTGGGTGTCGCGAGTTTACGTGTGTTAATGTCTGACTACTTAATGTCTAGTAGAAACCTTGGAGGTAGCACGTAGGCAGAGTTTTTCCAAAGCTGGGGAAATCTGTGTTGTTCTATTTCTGCTTTTATTATTTTTTATTATCTGTACTGCAATTATTTTATATATTTCTGCATTAATTTTTATTATTATTAGTATCACCCTATTCACCCTCTTCTAGGGTAAAATCAATCACACATTCTTATTTCAACTTTTAAGAAAATTCCTAAGACCTCTAAGTTTTAAAACAATTTTTTTTGCAGCGTTGTTCATATTTCTGATATTATAAAAATTCATTGATATCCATTTATTTTTAATTAGATTAGTGAAATTAGATTTTAATAACCACATTTTTTAAAATTTAAAAGTTTTATTAACAATTTATGACGATCACACGTAAGAATGATAGGGCAATGGTCAAAATATGTATATGGAAATCCAGTAACTCTACAAATAGGAAATTTATCGTCTGTTTCATCACTGATGAAAAATCTATCTAAACGAGCCATTGAAGGAGACTACCTAGTATTACTCTAAGTGAATTATCTATTATTTAGTGGTAATTCAATTAAATTAGTACAAATAATAAATTGATCAAATTCTTCCATAGAAAAGAAATCACCTTCCGGTGTGAATGTTCCCCTAAAAAACTCATAACATTGAAGTCACCACCCATAATCCAAGATTCAGGAGCGAATGATCTAAATTCTAAACATTCGTTCCATAGAACTTGACGATCGATTTTCTAGTATGGTCCATAAATGTTTGATATATTTAATAAAGAGTTATAGTTAAGATTAATGAGAATAATATGTAAAGAGTATTTCTTAGTAATAAAGTCTTCATTCATGGTATCAAATAACTATACCAAAAAAAATTGTATCAACAAAGCCAAACATTTGGATTTTGCAACTTTCATGTATTTATTAAATAAGAAAGGAAATTCAGCTTTTGCGTATATTCCATTCCAAACTTTTGAATTTTATTTGTCAATAGATCCGCAAAGGGAAATAATAATAATAATAATAATAATATTGAATTTAGAAGTCAAAGAATAAAAATAAGAGTGATACAAGAAAAGACATGAAAAATATAGAAGCGAACCCCAAACTAGCATGTGCTGACTTGATAGCTTTATCAAAAAAAATGATATTGACAATTAACTTTTTGGAGAGAGGAAAAGTAACGAGTTTATAAAGAAATGCAAGAACAATTCCTTTACCTGCTGTTTTAAAGGAAATAAGAAATAATGTATGTAGATATTTATAAAAGACTCGTCTGCACTAATATATATAATAGGTTTTGAATATAAATAGCCTTAGAATTGGAATGGTCAGAAGAGCAACAGTCAGAGTAATTAATATTTAATTACTTGCTGAGAAGTTGGAAAGTTTGAAGGAGAACGGGTTGATGTCAATAATTAATTCGCATTCCTTCGTGCTGATAACGTGTTACAGAATAAAGAGAATGGAGGCCAAAGAGAGAGAACAATTTTATTAAATTGAGAGATAGATCTTACAATAAAATCAAGTTCCGTATTTATAGACTACTTATACAGTTCAGATTACAATAATGCCCTTTCTTATTTAGCATTTCTTTCTTTGTATTTATTCACAAACACACCAGGATTTACAATATTGCCTACAGCGGAATGTAAGAAATCATTGGCTACAAGAAGATTGACAAAGTTCAACCCAACATCAGTCTGAATCTCCTTTACACCATAGTTTGACTGTCTTCTCACAGCCACTCCATCATCCCCAGCCAATCGATCACCATAGCATGCCGACCCAGCCATTTCATCAAGATCCCCAACCTCATCACAAATTCGATCTCCATAAAATATAGAGCTGTTTGAGATAACATCATATATCCTGTACGTGTCATCCTCCACAATACCACTAGCCTTCTGCACGTCATCACTTATATCACTATACTCACGATGCATGTTAACTTCTTCTAAGCAGTCAGATGAAACAATCCCATCATCAGAAACATGAGCACTTTCGCGAAAGACAGACACCTTATTAACATCTCTACCAACAAAATCCTCCATCAGACTGTCAGAATCAACATTGAACCCATATATCACTACAGCAACATTAAAGTTCTGCATATCATAACACATATCACTAAACTCACAATGCACATCTACTTTTTCCAAACAGTCAGATGAAACAATCCCATCATCAGAAACATGATCATTTTCAATATTAAAACTTTCAGAAACTCCTTCACGAAAACCAGTCTCCTTGTTAATGTCTCTATCCACACTCTCCTTCATAAGACTATCATAATCAACATTATTGCACCCATGAACCTGAGTCTCAACTCTGTTCTCATATACCAAAGATTCAAAAGATGAAGGATCAACAATACTAACATCATTACACTGAGTATATACATCAGCTTCTTCGAACAAAACATGATTCATTCCAACATCCTTCAATGACTTCAGGCAATCATAACGGTTAGTAAAACTACCCACATCCTAAGATTTTGCACTGGATTTTTTGCTATGAACATAAAAAAAATCTTTGTTCAACTCACGCAGGTGTATTGTAGATCCAGAATCTCCTTTAGAATAAATTTCATACCAGTAATCGAATACCGTATCACTTGTTTTCAAAGATTGAGAATCCAATCTACAGTGCAAAAAAGTAGGGTTTAATAACAATGGATCAAAGATATTATATTCCTCCTTTTGAACTGCGACAGAGCTACCTGAAGCAACATCAACACCTTCAAAAATGCTCGAAACCCCATTATTCCCACTATAAACTGGCAACAAATCAACATCAGAATCATCATCATCCAAAGAAGAAGCAGATTTTCCAAAATAATCATTAGGATCTCCAAATTTATTTATGTAATCTTTGCCAATATTAACCTCATTGATCACATCAAAATGCTTGAATAGATCTTCTAAGAATTCAACTCCCTCTGTCCTCTGAATCCATAAGTGATCTAACAAAATTCTCTTGAATTCATACATTTTAATAAAGAAATCTGTGATCAGATATAGGGAGATCTTTGCGCTTATCTGAAATAGGATTGAATTTCATCGGACATTCGATCTTTTTATGACCAAAGAAGCCACATCCAAAGCATCTAACAGAGTCACAACATCTTTAGCCAAATGAGAATAGCCCCCACAACAAAAACATATTTTCGCTTCATATGGACTTAACCCAACTCTTAGATTTAGGTTTCTAGTAAGAAGTTCGTGGACAAGAAAACTTTGCTTCCTTAACCACCTGAGCATAAGAATGCTTAGATGAAGAATCGCGATTAGAATAATGATCGGGAAAATTATAAAAGAGACAAGGCAAGATTGAGGAAGAAGGACACGAGATTGAGGAAGAAAGAAGCGGAAATGAGAAATCTACAGTCGCCATTTTCTTGATCAGAAATTTTATTTAAAACCCATTAAGGATTTTAAGTGGATTGCAAATGTATATATACTTACATAAATTTATTTACATTTTGCTGATTTTTTAGATTGCAAATGTATATATACTTACATAAATTTATTTACATTTTGCTGATTTTTTTTCATACTTTCCTTAAGGTAGGAAGCCATTGAAATGCTTAAGAATGAGAAAGAAGACGAAGTAGAATAGTAAGTATGGACACTTAATAATAATAAAATGTATACGTAAATTTTTCTTCCATATTTTTATGACGTACTGGCACTGTGTATTGTAAGTTCTAGTCACAAATAAAACAATACCCTATATGTACTATCTTTAATGATTAAATAAAAAGGTAGTAAAAGATAAAAAGTGATACAAATATAAAAGATAGGTTTATATATTCATGCAACAAAAATTTATAAACCTAAAGAGGAAAGCTAACTTGAAGCTTTGGAAGACTTATGATGTCGAAGGCCATGTGAATCGTGAACAATAGAGAAGGATGAAAATGAGACGATATTGTAGAGAAATGTGAATGTAAATGGGTAAAGTAGGTGATATTTATAGGCGTCAATAGTTTTTTCGAAAATGCTATAATTATGGGATAAGACTATGAATATTTCATCCAAGAAAGACGAAAGTTCTAGTGTATGCTTCTTTATGTTGAAATATGGATGGACCGCTTATTTATGCTGACGAGTATTTTATGTTGATCGATAAGCCTACTTTTATAATGTTTTGAATAGTGAGTGCTTCTTTGTGCTGAAATAATAGTGATAATATGGATGGTCCGCTTCTTTATGGTGACGTGTATTTTATGTTGATCTATACGCTGAGACCAAATCCTCTGTACCAAACCCCCTATGTTCCTTTATCCCCAATCAATCGGGGATACCGATTTTCAGACATTTTGCAATTAAACCCCTTTTCTCTCTCCTGCTGTCGGGGGTTTAATTGCAAAATGTCTGAAAATCATTGTTTCTGACTGGTTGGGGACAGAGGAACAGAGAGAGTTTAGTACAGAGGATTTGATCTCACGCTTACTTCTATAATGTTTTGAATATAATAATTTATTATGACCTAGTACGTATCTTGACTTTTATGAGCTATTTTATTAAATGCGATAGGATATTTTTTGAGCTATTTTTGAAGTTCACGTTTGCATTAGTTAAATGGGTATTTTTGATAGTTCACACTTACATCAAAAAATTATGACGCCAAAGGTATTACAATTATGATTAAAGATATTATAAATATATCTTTGTATATTTGAAGGCAAAACGAAAAAATTGCTTAATGAAATTTTTTTATTTAATATTAAACTTTGTTGGTATATATATATATATATATATATATATAATATGTATATATATAATTTGGAATATAAGTATGTATGTATGTACACTGGCCGAAAGTATATATGTAAAAACAATTTTTTGTTATATACACACACATACACACTTCTCTGTTTGTATTTAGATTCAAATTTATATAAAGCGCACACACAACACACGCACACAGATATATATATATATATATATATATATATATATATATATATTTGTGTGCGCACGCGTGTGTATGTATATGTGTTTGTATATGTATATATAATTCA
This sequence comes from Allium cepa, assembly GCA_030765085.1. Classification (NCBI taxonomy): domain Eukaryota; kingdom Viridiplantae; phylum Streptophyta; class Magnoliopsida; order Asparagales; family Amaryllidaceae; genus Allium; species Allium cepa. Next base: position 1,055,030,501 of record CM060941.1, read on the forward strand.
ATTTTTGTGAAGGTCGGAAATAAAAATGAGTAAGTAAACACACACAAACACAAACACATATATTATATATATGCTTGTGGGTGTACATACGCACGCATGTATGTAGTTTAAGTTTAAATGAAAGTTTTACCTCTAGATCCAACGGATTGTTAACATTTGTGTTGCTACCCTTTCCTTTTGAAATATGGTTCCCTCTTCCTCCTAACTTGGTGTGCAAATCAGGTTTGTAGGCTAAGGTTTTGAGTTTTATTCTGTGTATTAAAATGAGTAAAGGATGTGATATTTACAGCCACCAAAAGATATCATCTAGTCAAAGAGAAATATTCAAACATCCAATACTTTATGATATGGTCGCCCCCACCCACGCCCCGTTATATGGACAATTTCTAATGTTGAGCCTAATCAATATCAAATATATTATTTTAATAAATATTTATTTTAGCATATTAGTTTAACTAAATATATATATATATATATATATATATATATATATAACAATTACACATTAATTTAATAAGTTCTAAAGCTTTAAGTAAATAATTAAAAGCCATAAAATATTAATACAATGTTTTTACTATTAGTTTACATCATTTATATATTAATACAAATAAGTTGAATTCAGAATGTTGCTAATAGCACCGTTGTGTCGGCTCCCTACTATGAACTTGGTCTTTGGTAGTAAACAGTTCTAGCACCAAAGAATGCATGGACTTTGCTAAAGAACAATATCGAGCATAAATTCAGTTGTTTACAGATCATTTACATGAAATTCAATTTCTATTTTTTTATTAATCTAACCTTGAGGAATGATATTTTTTGCATGTTTTATTTTCATCGTCGTTATATCGCTAATATATCTAGGGTTTGATCGAAGATCAAAAACTCCAATAACATCCATAGTTTACGTAGTGTCTCTTTAAACTCATTGATTCAATCTGATAATATTTATCGATTTACTCTGGTCCGATATTTTGACTTTAAGTAAACTACCAATTACGGTAACTATTTAAGACAAAGGAGATGGATCCTTTAATGAATAGTGTTTTTGACTTCAGTAGTTCAATATGTACCCAACGAAGGTCATAACACGATCTCTACCTATCATTAGCTTTCTCAAGTCCAATGATTACTGCACATCGTTACATAAGATCTTCTATTTTGAGTTAGTTATTTTAACCTGTATAAGACTTTCGCTAAGTCATGTTGATTGTTCCAAAAAAAACCAGGTATGTAAGTCCTTGGTGTCACTAGTCTTCATGCGTAGTTCAGGTCCATCGTATGAAGATCATTAGATACAGATGTGTCGAGGTCATTTTTTAATACATCTTAATTTGGAACAATTTAAGGATAAGTATTATAAATAATTGATCAAAAAGTCATGGTTATGAAAATATTCGCAACTACAATTGATTAACCATAAGGATTTCTACTTATATATATTAGATATATTTAGATCATTACTTATAGCATAATGTACAATACATACATTAGAAAATAAAGCTAAAAGCATACTTCATTTTGAACGTGATCCATGATAGTTAAGTTACATAACAAATTACATAATTGCCTCTAGGGTATACACTTAACTCTATCAACCTTCCACTTTTACTTAGGGCTAATTATGAAAAATCATGCCTATATCTTTTATCAATCTATCTAAATTAGACCGAGAAAGGGCCTTTATAAATGGATTGATGATGTCCACTTTAGTATCTACTCTCTTGATCACTATATCTCAATCATTAAAGGATCATATCTTATGTAATTTATGGAGAATGTTTTATAAACTCCTATGAGCTTGCGGTTCCTTTTTAAGATTACTGCGCAAAAATGAGCTTTCCCACCTAAGGTAATAGCATAAAAGTAGAAGATAAAGCCCATGTTTCCTAGGCAATCTATATTGTCGCTTTATTGTCATGGTACTTTAGCATCCGACCTTCAACACTTGGGATCACTCCGGGCTATTTAATGAATTTGCACATCTATACTGCTTCTTTTGCATCATTGTTTAAAGCAAAGTGCTTAGCTTCCATGGTTGAATCCGCCACAACATCTTACTTGAAACTTTTCCAACTTACAGCCCCTTCGCAGAAGGTAAATAAGAACCCTGAGATATATTTACTATTGTCGACATCATGTTGAAAGCTTATGTCCGATTACCACTTTGCAAGGAGCTCATTATTTCTATATACCAGAAACAAATCCTTAGTATTTCTTAAATACTTTAAGATGACCTTAACTTCTTTCTTATGCTTTTTTCCCGAATTTGATTAAAATCGACTAACTGCACCTAGTGCAAAAGCGACATTTAACCTAGTTCATAGCATAGCATACACAATGGATCCTGTTGTCAAAGATAAGGAATCCTACTCATATGTTGTCTCAGGTAATACACCTATGCCATTGGTTTCTAGCTTCAGGTATAGACTTACAAGTGAGCTAAGTTTTGAAGTGACTTATTTATCCGACGTTAGATTGAATTTGTGAAACTTTGATCATTGGATATGACAACCATAGATGATTTAGTGTAACATAATGGTTTTTGTGTAAAGGGGAATGAGGATGATTTTTGTGTAAAGGGAGTACTATGTGTTTTGAAAATGATTAATTGAGTTAATCGTTCATTTTCTCTACATCAAACTGATGTTTATATGATATAGTAGATCTGTTGTGTTTGTGCTATGGTAACTATATAGTATTTTTAGTGCATATTAGTCATTTTTCTTTCTACTCAACTTTATGTAAATAGCTTTCTTTTATTGAAAACCCAGAAGAACCCGGCGGGCCGGTAAACTCCTGAGGAGGGTATAGTAAAGCCGTCCGCTAATCCAATCCCCTATACCCCTTGGTAAATTTATATAGGATAGGGAAGTGCTGGGTAGGAATCGAACCTGGGTCTTTTTACCAGAACCCAAGCCTACTTTCTACTACACCGCACCCGCGGACTAAATAGCTTAAACATAATGGTTGGCTAGTGATTAAGTGCCATAACATTAGTAACAATAATTAATGATTGTAGGGTGGGCAATATACCATACATAATATATCTCTATTGCTTACAGCAGGTAATGATTAGTACCATTGTGAAGTTCATGAACTCATGACAACTGTCATATGATTATTTGTTCAACCGACCAGAAGATGGGATGTTAAGTCGTACCTTTGGTCAGTTGATTACTATCAAGTCTTCAAATAAACGATAGATAGTTATAAAATGCGATATCATGAATTAAACGGTGAATAAATGGTCAATACATTGATAGTTCAAGCGTTTTCTAATGATTGAATGCTCTTAAATTTAGACGGTTGTTCTTCACTGTTTTTAGACCAAAGGTCCCTATTCTCAAAGTCCATGCACAAAACGTGTCTACTCATAAATCCATGTAAATTAGGCCCCTATTTTGTTTTTTAACCAAACTATCCCCTTCCAGAAAATCGGCCTAACATTGAGTTCAGGGGCAAAAGTAGTATAAGTTAGCTAAAACTAAAAGCAGGGACCTAATTATCATAAATTTTTCAGAAGAGACTTTTTTTTCATCATCTTTCAATTCTGTAGAGTTGGCAACCATTCCTTGTTTTATACCACCATGACCTTAAATCATGGTCTAAAAGTGATATAAACTGCCGAACAATACCAGGTTTGAAAAGTTATCATTTTGGCCAGTCATAAATAATTAACTATACAATGCTTTCCATGGCAATAGGTCCTTAGACAACTTTAAAAACAAAATGTAGCCAACTCTACAAATTCAAAAACTTATGATCTATCAACATGGAAGCACATTAAATTTTCATGGCAAAATAATATATATTAATCAGGCAAGATTAATTTTGCAGTATAATTCTATATAGTCACTTAAACATTACAGATTGACCATGTCTTCGTATTTTAGTTTAAAATACGTTATTCATTAAAAAACTACAATTTCACCACATTTTTAATACATTACAACATGATACTAAAATAGTATTTCAAAAAAATACAAACCCAAATACGAATGTTTCCTCCAACACACATCTCCTTGGATCATTCGATCCTTTTTCACCTTTTTCACATTTGTCTACTCATCCAAAGCTTCCTATAACACATTCATAGCTTCTTTATCTACTTCCAATAACTTTGCAGTTTTTTTAGATAAGGAGCATCTAAATTTTACTTTATCATTTCAATCACTTGCCATTGTCCAGACTTTCTAAATAAATTAAATAAGAGTACAATAATGCAATATAAATAGCAGTATAATATAAGAGTAGTATAATATAAGAGTCTCTTATCGAATAATCAATGACATCCACTTTTCTACAATTATTTTGCCTCATCACAGGATGTTGAGCAATATGACGTGATACATTAAAATACCATGGCATATATTTAGACGTATAATCTAATGTATTGAATAACAGAGTTAAGGGTGTGCCTTATTTGAAATTTTGTAAATAGTATTATAAACTTAACTTTGTAAATAGTCTTGTTTGAAATAAAGTATGATTCTTGTTTTATTTTTTGTTATATAGTGATAAAAGCAATAAGTTAATTATATTAAACATATATAATTAGGAAATTCTTAGAAGAAGTGTTTTATCGATTGTAGTTATGAATGTGTTTATAACCATGAGTATTGAATCAATATGCAAACACTAACTCCTTGAATGTTCCTAGTCAAGATGTATTGAGAACAGAATATTGTGGCACCCACCTCTATATATATACTATTCAAGAGTATTTCTTGAAATACTGTTAGATAATATAGAGAATAATGCTATATGGGGTACACACATAAATATTTACTTGGACTAACATTGGCACATATTAAAATATCAAATAAATAACTCACCTATTCGTACATAGAATCAGTACAAAGTAATAAATACATGTACTTCCAAGATGGAGTAATACATAGTATACAACTAATCACAGAGAACATAGTCTAGTGGTAACATATAATATATAATATATTAATGTTTTAAGAATATAATACAACTAAAATGTATGTTATATATAAGTAGTGAATCAATGTCATACAAGTTTTAGGTAAAAATCTTATATAGTACTCCTCTAAGTCAAAATAAATAAATGCTAATCCTATCGTCGTTGTACCTGTAATGTCTCAGATTGATCTAAATATTATAAAATAACATACAGGTCAGACTATGTCTAATTAAGGATAATAAATAAAGTGATACAGTATAAACAAAGTATATGATATCACTAACAAAGATAATCAGGTATCATAGCTTACGAGTTTCCCTCTTGGATAAGCAATAGCTAAGTCAGAATATGTCAAAAATGGGTTAATTGTGTTGATTTCTTATTTGTTTATGGAAATCATTAATACTATACTTAACACTAAAAGCCAACGAGTAGACTTATCTATTTGTGTGTTTCAAGAATGAAGTGTCTAGGCAAGAGTTTGATGCAACCTGTGCTCTAACTTACCTGGCTTCACTCTTGAACGAGGAATATTTAAGTAGGAATGTCAAAAACAAGTTAAGCATATGAATCATGATTTCCATAAGCAATCATCTTTAGAACTTGGTAATTAACTAGTCAAACACTAAACTTGTCTGAATATGAACTTAGATCTTTAAAACAAATGTTTAGAAAGATAGTAACAAGTATAAGAATGGTTTTAGGTTTGTTGTGACAATGTTAATATCACTCGTCTTTAACCCTTTTTGATTATACCTAGGGATGTAAATAGATCTTTAAAAGAATGATTTAAAGGTAAGCATAAGAGTCATAGGTTTGTAGTGACAATGTTTAAGTAGCATTAGTCTTAAACCTTTTGAATGGATTTGCAAAAGTACTTAAATCCTTAAAATGGATATTTGGAAGGAAATTGCAAGTATGAAATCTTTTAAAAAAAGATAGAAAAAGTAGAAGTTTATTAGATAAAAGAATTTATTAACAAAAGAGCTTTTAATTTATAAAAGGAATAATTAAAAGTGAAGGGATTAAGTAGCTTAACTAAACTTTGTGGCTTGATCATGCTTCGTATGACTTGATAGTGCTTTGTGTGTTCATTTGTTTATGGAAAGTATACTAGACCTGGTTTTCATTTACAAACATCTATCTTGTACCAGATAGTCGATTAGCGGACTATCGAAATTGACCAAATATAATTCTGGGAATATCTAGAAGAAATACGGGAATTATATGGTATGGTTATCTTCAGTGATGCTACAATGTACGTATAAACTCGTGTGTTCTTTTAGGAAACGTTTAGGAGATGGTCTGTGCTCTTATGTATTATATGTTTATTTCCAAAATAATTGGAGTTGAGTTTACTGAAAATTCATCGATTGGTTTTAGAGTGTCCGGTAAGTGAGAAGAGTGTATTTATATGAGATGACTCAAACCTGTAACCAGTTCAAAACAATATACACGATCTATGTTCTAAAAGTGGTTGTGAAGTGAAATATTATAGAGTTGATTTGTCTATCCTATGGTTAAGTCCAAGGGAGAGGTCAGCATTAATATTTCAAAAGACGCTATCGTGTGGGACTGTCTATCTTAAGGAGTATTTCAAAAGAGAGGACAACATTAACATTCGTCGAAGGACTTATGTGGGGTGCCTATGTGAAGGTCCGAGATCTGTTTGAAATACTCGAGTCCATATAGTGATTCATGAACTATTCGAGATGAAGGAATCCAATTGGAGATTTGTGGGCTGTTCGAATCATTAAGACTCATGTGAAAGATGCCAAATGTTGTCTCGACATCGAAAATGACTAAAATTAGAGAAGGATGCACAATCTCGGGTTTAGCTTACCTATAAGGGTATATCAACTCCATATCTAGAGTATGCTTATCAAAATGTTGCACGCAGGAGTTGTTGATACTTGGTGCCATGCAGTTCATCGGTTAGGCCAGTTGTGTTTACCTTAGAGTATATCCTATCTAGAGATATAGGATGCTTGAAAGGAAGTTTATGATCCTTGTCATAGAGATCCTCTTCAATTTACTGGGGGCATCTCCAAGGAAAACAATCCATATGCGAACGCGCCTTAGTGGTATTGATTGTAACATATTATTGTAGTGGCTTTTACACGGATATTATTTGATATGATTTATATGCTACACTCTAAACATTATCTATCATATCACTATATGTTAAACTTAATGAATGGTTACATTAATTACATTCCCGCATACTAGGTTCTACAATCAAAACTGTAAGGCTCATTCAAGGAAATGGATTCCAACATGGCAAAGTAAGGGATTACCTTCCAAAAGTACACCTCTAGTAAAATGTACCTAAGGTTAGCTAACCACATAACTCTATGAGCATCCCCTATTTTAGCCATTACCGGGGTATGAGGATTTGGGCTACGCTTTTACCTTTCCTTTTAGAAGACCACCTTGGGATGCTAATACTGCCTTTTAGAAAAAATGCGATGCCAGCATTCAACCATACAAGTTGTCCAAGATTAAACAAACATTCAACATTTACTATCTTCCATTTTGGAATCACCCCTAGGAAGAATAGTATAGTTCAATAGTGTACTCCATAAAATCCATCATGAATGTTACTAGTTTGGAGTAGTTTGGATAAATCCAAAAACCGGTACCTCAAAACAAAGAGGCAATTCCTAGCTAACTCAATTCAAGTTCTTTGGATGTATGCAACAAGTATTCGGGTCCTCCCCAAGGAGCTCGAATGTACAACATACTTCCTGAGTCAAAGTAGGTCAAGATTTGATAATCGGTTATTTAACTATCAAATAAACAAACAACAACCATTTGGATATTTGATTACCCATAGCAACCACTAAGCCTCATTTAAATAAATCTTTCATTTATTAAATCTCTTATCAAAATATTTATTAACATATTCATATACTTATCCTATCGGCATAAGTATATTCACAAAACATTTGTGAAATATTTATTATCCCAAAATCATATTAACTGGATCAAACAAAAGTTACTTAAACTAGAGGCAAGGATAAGCCCAGACACTATTCTTTCGATGTTAAGCATGGAACAAATGTCTACATCACCATGATTAAGAAGGCCAGTTAAGAGAAACCCCATTCAAATTCTTCTATAAATTTCTTCAATAAATCCTTTTAATAAAAAAATTCCATTTATGAAATCTCTTTTACTTAAATTCCAAACCCATTTATAAAACACTTTATAAACATCCAAGTTTATTTATAAACTCTTTTATAAATACTCAAAATCATTTATACAACTCTTTTATATATATCCAAAATCATTTATAAAACTCTTTTATAAATATACAAAATCATTATAAAACCACAATAACAAAATAATGATTTTAAATAATCATTTAAAAAGTATTAAATTAACTTTAAACATTTCAATAGAAAATTATATAATTATCCTTTAAATATCATATTTAAAATGATAATAAACTTTAAACCATTTCAAAAAGGATAAAATAAAATACTTGTCTTTACAAAATCATAAAGAGGCTTAGTGACCATCATGGTTCATTTTTAATTGAGTTTAACCCTCCAAGTTATAACATGGATATTTACATGACAAGCAGATGTGTAAAAAAAAGAATCAGCCAATAACAATTAATCAATGTATATGTAAATACCCAAGTAACAAAAATGGCAGACAGGGATTTGTTTTGCTAAACACATGTCTAGTTAACAGGATGGCAGAATGTGTTTTTACTCTACCAGATAGATGTCCACCTTGCCTACTTGGTGAACTATGTTAGAATTGTCATCGATTCTACCAAACTGATGTTGATTATAATTTAATTAGCAGAACGATATTTTATTCTGTTAAACGTATGTCATAGGATTCCATATTCAATTGGGTAACTTAAGGATAGTCGACATAGAAATCCTCTGCATTAAAACGTCTTTTAAAGGAGAGTTGCTTTTAAATAAAAACAGATCTTTAGAAATAAAGTGTTTTAAAAATTTAAAATTTTTATTTAAAAATTAAATAACATTTAAACTCTTTAAATAGTATTAATTAAACTTTTAATTAATAATTAAACAATAGTTAAATACCAAACAAATAACTAAATAATAATTATCCTTATTTAAATAATTAAATAATGTTTAACCTTTAAACAAAATAATTTAACCATAATTATTCTTTAATTTATTATGAAATTATAAATTAAACTTTAAATAATAATTAAATATTAATCAATCTCAATTAATTAATTAATCAATAATTAAAACCTAAATAATAATTTACCTTTATTTAAAATAATTAAATCATAATGAAGTTTTAATCAAATCTTGACTTAAATTTAAGTTGACTAGTAATTAATTAAAAATTAAATATTTTCTTAAATAAATAATTTAATTAATCTTAATTAATAACAATTAGTTCTTAATTAATTGAATAAATAAGAATCAACCTTTTGTTAATTTACAAATTATAATTAAGTCACTCAAAAATTATTAAATACCAATTATCCTAACTTAATTAATGATTATGTTATAATTACCTTGCTTAATTAATTAACTTAAATAATCATTAAATGAATAAATCATAATTACTTATCCATACTTAAAATAAATTTTGAAAACATTTTTCAAAGGATACTTAAGTGCAAACACTTTTTAAAATTTCAAAAAGAGTTTGTTTTCACGAACTGTATTTATAGCGACCGTTGCTATATGACCTAAAGTTTTCAAAGCTTATTTTTATAACCAATTACTTTAAAATTATTATCATTTGTACCTTAGCTTTTTATAAACTTAGTAACATGCTATAAAAAAAAGTAAGTATTTTGAAACTAAATAAGTTAGAACTTGGAAATTTTTTAGTAACTAAAAACGATTAAACCATGATTCAATTTATTCAAAGGATCTCAGGTCACTTTAATAAGTCAAGAGCTATGATTTTAGCATATAAAACATAGTGATCACAAAATACATGTGTGCTACCACAACATACAACTTAGTAAAGGACCTAACTTCCAAACATTACTAATTAACTTACTTTTACCTTTATTCATTCCAAGTTTATACAACATCATAACCAAGCATATATGTATATCCAAGTAAGTCAACATCAATTTCATCCAAACCATATTTTGCAATCAAACAACATCAAAAATAAAGTTAAAACTTTATTTAAAAGAGTGAGCTTTAACTTATCATAAGTTAACCAAAACGCTTAGAATAGCACTATGACTAAAATCAAACCTAGGCCTTTGTTTTTCTTAAACCAAAGTGAAAATTTAAAGGTCATAAGGCCAAGGGGGTGTTCGGCCATGCTTGGAAAAATGCGTCTGTGGCTTGATTTAGTAGTAGGAAGGAGTAGAAAAGGAAATAGGGCATTTAAACAGTGTTTTTAAGAATTTAATAGTGAAAAACAAGATTTTTAAACTTTTAGAAAAACCATGAAAGCCATGGAAAATATTCAAAAAGAAGATGGAGTTTGTGAAAGGAAAATAGAAATGGAAAAAAATTAAGAAAAATGATTTAGGAATTTACTTTTATATGAGACGGAAATAACAATTTACAAGACTACCTTTGTACTTTACCTTCCACTACCTTGCGCCACCTCTCCATGCTCCTCCACCTCATGGTACTTACGCCGCCTTCTTGTTCCCTCCTCTTTTATAAGCCAAGATGTTTTAGTACTAATTGTATTTATGTTTGCTTATGATGTGGCACTTACTTTTTACTTAATTATATTTTAAACCTTACATACTTAAGTGTATACACTTATGTATATGTATAGACATACTAACCCATTTACAAATTTATGTAAATATATTTACACTGGAGTTCACAACGTTTTCGACAACTTTTAGCCAATGAAAAGTCAAAAATTCAAAAAACGATTTCAGTCACATTTTCAATTTTTCTTCAAACTAAATATTTTTGTAAAGTAATTTGAAAAACTATTTTACTTTTTATTTCAATTATAAAATCTATTATTTGAATATTAAAACTTAATTAAATATTCATAAATCAAAGCGATGAAATTCCGTGTCATTACAATATATAAAAGGAAAAAATTCAAAAATATTTATATAGTTATTTATGATATATTTGTTGTTAGGAAATGATAATATTTAATTATTATCTTTTATTGTTTTATTAGTTATGCTCAACCAGTTTATGAGCATTTACTACAGTTATTTGATTTATAGGAAATTTACCTTTTTACAACCAGGGTTGGGGTAGATAGAAATATATGGAAACATTAAATATGAATACCTTGTGCATTAATTTTTACGGTTTGACTATATGGCGTTCGATGATAATGTTGGGTTAAAATTGAATTTTAATAAGAGTTGTTTATTACAATCTAAACAAATATATACATTTATGAAATGATTTAGATAAGGAAGCGACCCTATATAAACGTGGTTTATATAAATTTATATAAACAAAAAGGATTTAATTAAGAATTTGAGAACTTAAATCCCAACATCTTTGGAATTGTTTTTCAAGATTTTGGGAGAAAATAGCAGTATTGTTTGAAAGTAAGTATTTGCAAAATTGAAATTAAGATCATGATACTTAGTAATAATTACGATGTATTTGATACAATTTTGAAATGATTTTGGTTAAGTCCGAAAAGCATGAATTGGATGTACTGAGCTCACTCCTGTCGCTAGAAAATAATTCAGGTGATGACTTCAACATATTCAACATTCATTTTCGAGTTTCTGAGTGGAGGATGCTATAGCTTTGTTTTACTAAAACAGATTTTGATTTAATTATAAAAGTATGATTTGATATACAAAAGATATATATGTGTGTATATAATTTCAAGTGATTTGAAATGAAAATCGATGTTTAGTTCTATAGTTTTCTTATTAAGTTATTTCATGGAAACAAGTAAATTATACTTTAGGAAAGTATGAACGAGCATTATGATATGATATGTTGTTTGGTAGTTTTCATTTGTTAAAATTAAATGGGATTTTCATTGATTTTGGATAGTCAAGAATTTTCAAATTGTTATAGAACTTGTAGTTAAGTGTTTTTGAAAATATAAAGTTGAGTTTATATAACACTTGAATTGAGAAGATAACATGTTAAAATAAGTTCTAAATTTGATAAATATACTTGTTACAAATTTTATATTTTGTATATACTCTTAGGATGTAGTGGAGTATTATACGAGTATGAACTTAAGTAATAAAATGTTGGTAAACTTGAAGTTATGGTTTATGAAATGATGCATAAATGATTTAGTATTGAAGAGATATACTATTAGGGTAAAAGACTATGACATAGGATACTGACAGTTATGAAACCAACACAATAAATACGTAACCTTACGTAGATCTTTTTACTCGCATGACTATTCTTGATCCAGTATTCAAGTATATATTTTTGTGGTGGTTTACACCAGTCCAAACAAGGATTTCCCTAGATTCTTGACGGCGAACACTTGATATGGATTTTTGATAAGATCCTAGTGTCTTCTATCATATTATATGGCTATGTAAGAAAAACGAAGGTTTTTACTCAAGGAATCATATCGGAGTCAGCACAAGAGAGGTCAAGTGATCTATACTAGTTTGGAAGTGAAATTTATGTGATTGAACAAGTGATTAGATTGATATTGTATGCGAACGACATATGTACATCGTACGGGCTTTGGTATAGTTGCATATTATGTTGTTTGCTTATAGAGAAATTAGGTGATGACTCTTTGATTTGTTATGAGGTAGTATGAATAATTTTCTAAGTAATGACTAGAGGCTGTTGAGCGTAGGGTACACTTAGTAGGTTGTTTATCATCCTTGTGCGATGAGAGAGTTTTTGAACCTGGGCAAACTATGTGCTTTGTCTGCTAATGATTGTAATACTATTAAGTATCAATGTGTGATTGTTTCTTTGGTTGCTCGTGTTGGAATTTAGAGGATGAATTATTTAAATATTTGAATCTTAGATTAAATATTATTAAAATGATTTAATAAGCTTTTTAACCCCCTTTTAAATTATAACTAATGATGCTAAACTTATTTTGGAATTTTTTTTTATAAAAATATATTCTTCGAAGAGAAATCGATAATGTGACCGAAAGTTGGTTTATCGGCAAACAACTTTTTGATCAATATAAGTTTTTTGAGCTCTTGTGCACTTGTCTAATGACCAAATAAACGTATTAGTAACTAATCAATACACACACCTCTTTATAAAGCTTAGAAGGTTCTAGAAGCTTCCTTTTGGATTAGAATTATTATCATGGTAAGGGTACAGTGGTAATTGGCATAAATGAGAAGTAATGGGAGGTAAGGATTCCATCGCATGGTGGGGGTGAATGCAAGCTTAAAGAGCATCATTTTCATCCTATAAAAGGTAGGGCATGGTCTTAGGAATAAATAACAAATGAAAAGCTGAACCTCTTTCATGGCTTCTTCATCTTCTTCCTCTCTAAATGTTCTAAATGAAATAGTTGCAAATCAACTCCAATTCACTTCAAACTTTGCCACAAGCCTTAGTACAACATTAGAACACCTTCCACCATTCCAAAACTTAAAGAAGTGAAGCCATTACCTTGCATCATCCAGTGGTCGAGTAATAAAAGGGAAATGGAGGCAAAATAGCAAGTGCAAAGCAAGGAGGAGGAGAAAGAAGTTGGTTGCAAGGTTGGTGTTGGGCTTGGGTGCCTAGATATTGGATGTTTATTGGATTAAAGGTGAGTTAAAACCTCATTTTGGATGAAAATATAATATATATACATTGTGTTTGATTATGTTTATGTTGTTTGAATTGTTGTTGACATATGTTAAAATATTAGTTTGAACTCTTGCTTCGAAAGTAAGTGACACATGTGATCCATGTATGTGAACTTAAATGAACTTGGAATGGACTTGTATGACATATGACTAGACCTTGAAAAAAGCACATAGGTTATAGATGGATTTTGTTTTAGATTGGACTCAGATTTGAAAGTGCACTTATAACTATAGTCACTATAGATGTAGTTTGAGATTGCCTTATTTTTGGTGATTTTTATGAAACTTTGTAGAGAGATACTTAGGGGTTTCTCTCCATATTTATAATTTTTTATATGTATGTTTTCTCCATTAAAAGCTTGAATAGTAAAACATTAAGTAACATCTCAAAAAGTGGCTAAAATTTTACTTGTGTAAGACTGCCTCGTTTAGCCTTGATTTTGGACTTTAAATGTTTGAAAAGATATTTAAATTTAAGTGTTTTGTTTCATTCTTTTTACAAGTGTTCACTAACTCATATTAGAGTATTCCAAAGGTGGTTTTAAATTTTTATGAATTTTTAGGAGTTAGTTGTGAAATTTTAAAGAAGGAATATTTTGTTAAAATATATAGAAAACACATTCTTTTTAAGTTTTGAGGAAAATTATAAATTCGTATATTTCAAGTAATATTTTGACTAAATGTTTTAAAACATACTATAAGTATTAATAGTTATTTTAAAATCATTTTTAAGTATATAAAGTTTTTAGAAAAGGTGTTGACTATTTTATATCTTATGTAATAAATATCTTCTAAAACGGTTTATTTAAAATCAAATTTTAGTAAATAAATTACCACACACACATATCTCATTTTAAAATGGTTTTAAAAGTACAAACAAAAGGTTTAGAAAGGGGCTAGTAATTGCTTAATAGCTAAATGGTTAAATTGTTTAATTACTTATTTGAAAAGTAATTGCCTATGCTTAATACTAAAAGCTGACGAAGTAGGCTTATCTATTTGTAAGATTTAAGATTGATGTCGAGTAGGGATGGAGCAATAGAGCTCTAACTTACCAGTTTCCCTCTTGGCCGAGGAATAGTTGAGTCGGGTAATATCGAAAATTTATTAATCGTGTTGATTTCTTACTTGTGTATGGAAATCATTAATACTTTTCTTAACACAAAAAGCAAATGAGGTAGACTTATCTATTTGTTAGATTCAAGAATGAAGTGTTAAGGCAAGGCTTTGATGCAACCAGTGCTATAACTTGGCTTCACCCTTGAAGGAGGAATTTCTAAGTTAAGCATATGAATCATGATTTCTATAAGCAACCGTCTTTAGAGCCTGATTGTTAACTAGTCAAATACTGAACTTGTTCGAATATGAACGTAGATCTTTAAAACAAATGTTTTTAAAGATAGAAACAAGTATAAGAATGGTTTTGATTTTATTGTGATAATGTGTTAATAGCATTCGTCTTTTACCCTTTTTGATTATACTTAGGGATGTAAATAAATCTTTAAAAGAATGATTTAAAGATAAGCATAAGCAAATGGTCTTGAGTTTGTAGTGACAATGTTTAAGTAACATTAGTCTTAAACCTTTGGAATGGATTTGCGAATGTATTTTGATCCTTAGAATGGATATTTTGAAGGATATTATATGTATAGAATCTTTTAGAAAAGGATAGGAAAAATATAAGTTTATTAGATAAAAGAAGTTTACTATTAAAGGAGTTTTTAATTTATAAAAGGATTAATTGAAAGTGAAGGGATTAAGTACCTTAACCAAACTTTGTGGCTTGATTGTGCTTTGTATGACTTGAGTATTTTGTATGTTCATTTGTTTATGGAAAGTACACTAGACTTGGTTTCCATTTACAAACATCTATCTTGTATCAGACAGTTGACTATCGAAATTGATCAAATATAACTCTAAGAATATTTAGAAGAAACACAGGAATTATATGGTATAGTTATCTTCAGTGATGTTATATGGACTCGTATGTTCTTCTAGGACAAACGATAAGGAAATCCGTCTGCTTAAATGATTAGCCGGTGATCTCCACTCTTATTTATTGTCTGTTTATTTCCAAAAGTGATAGAGTTGAGTTTACCAGAAATTCATCGATTGGTTTTGGAGCATTCGGTAAGTGGGAAGAGTGTACTTATATAGAGTTGAACTGTCTATCCTTAGGTTCAGTCGAAGGGAGAGGTTAGCGTTAACATTCAAACGATGCTATCATGTGGGACTGTCTACTTGAGGTGTATTGAAAAAGAGAGGATAGCATTAGCATTTGTCTAAGGACTTATACAAGGAACCTATGTAGAGGTCCGAGATATGTTCGAGATGCTTAAGTCCGTATAGTCCGTTCGAGATGAAGGAATTCAATTGGGGATTCATGGGCTATTCGACTGATGAAAACTCATGTGAAGGATGTCAAATGCAGCCTCGACATCGAAAACGACTAAAACTTGAGAAGGATGCACAATCTTGGGTTAGCTTACTCATAAGGGTATATCAACTCCATATCTAGATTATGCTTATCAATATGTTGTGTGCACGAGTAGATACTTGGTTCCTCGTAGTTCGTTGTTGGACTAATTGTGTTTACCTTAGAGTATATCCTCTCTCTAGATATAGGATGCTCGATAGGAAGCTTTTGATCCTTGTCATGGAGATCTGCTTCAGTTTACTGGCGGTGTCTCCGTGGAAAACAATCCATATGCGAATGCACCTTAGCGATGTTGATTGTTGTATATTACTATTGTGGCGTTCACACATCAACTATTTGATATGATTTATGTGCTACACTCTAGACATTATCTATCATATCACTATATGTTAAACTTTATCGATGGTTCATTTCATTTGAGGAGAAAATCATTATGGTAATCCGAATGGTCTCAATGGTTACTTTTACATATCATTCATATTTCTTGAGTTTCTCATGTCGGTTTACCAGACTGATCCGGGTATTATTTTCATGTAATGCTCAGGTCAGCCCTGTGTGTATTGCTTGATTAAACTATGACGCTTGGAGCTTATAGAGTTGAGTTGAACGGCTATCTACCAAGTATTTATTTCTACTACATTACTATTATATCATAAGCATTTGTGAGGATGAGTTATTATAACTATCTAGACTGATTACGGTAACTCTGAAAAACTTTGTATCTTAGAATGACAGTTTATACTATCTTTTGATATTATATATTACCGTTCTATTATGAGATTCTATTGCTGTTTTCTCATCTTCCTTGTTTTATTTCTTTTTCTTTTATTTCACCCTAATGATTTGTCTTTCCAGCACTTGAATGTTTGGCACATGAATATCGTAGATGTATTAGTGTCGATATTTAAGGGTCGAAAAGGCGGGTCGTTAAATTTTATCTTTAATCTCATAAGTCTTGATCATCATCTTTAAATCTTCATTCTTGTTCTGTATACTGATCGATCTTCAAGTTTAATCATTTTTTCTTGTGTAACATTATGTAATATGTACTATATAACTTGACAAAACATTAGTATCTATGTTTATACGGCTATTGTCGTCAAAATCAATATCTGAGGTATTAACAATCTCCTTTTTTTATAACGACAACCATGTAAATATACTTATGTATAGAATATTATATAACTCCCCCATCTTAAATAACTCCCCTTTGTCATCAACAAAAATGGGTGTAAAACAATAATCCCCTTAAATATGATATACTTCTGAATTATGGAATCAAAATAAACATTTAATTTCTAAACAATGTTAGATAAGTATTTAACATTTAAATAACCAAGTCTTTTGTGCCAAATCCAAAGGTCACTAGGTTCAGCCAAAGACAAATATTATCAATTAAACACTTTCATACTTAAGATGTAAATATTATGTTTCCTAATACCTTCAAAGATAAATTTAGACTCATTATCCTCGATGTGGAAAATATATTTTTCAAACTTAATTTTAAAACCCTTATCACAGGATTGATTAATACTAAGCAGGTTATGTTTCAAGTTCCTAGCTAGCAAAACATTAGAAATGATAGGAGTTTTAGAGTTACCGACATTATCGATGCCAATCACATATCCTTTCTAGTTGTCTTCGAAGTTGACCGATCCTCTATCTTTGTATACTATATCCTTTAAGACCTCCGAATTTTCTAGTAATGTCTCTTAAGCATCCACTGTCTAATATCCATTTGTCCTTCTTGATTTGTGATATAAGAATATCAAGTGTTTGTTTACTATCTGCCATATAACTCCTGCAATTTCACATTATACATTTCCGAAACATCAAGTGACTTTTTAGAATAATTAGTTTCTAATCTATTTGACAGTAACATGCATATTTTATTAATTTTTTAAAAGTGTTAATTAGTGAACTATCAGCGTTACTAACCATTTATACTTTTCAAAAATTAAATTATAAGTTTCGAAAACCTAAAGCTCGGTTATCAAATGTGGGTTATGGAATAATAGATCTTAAGGCTAATTTGAAATTAAAGGGGGTGAATTGTGCCTTTTAACTTATGTAAATATTTTTAAAACCCTTTCAAGGTTACTATCAAATCATAGATTAGCAATACAGATTTATACTAACAATCCGTCATAGATGCAATCAGAGATAAATATAAAACCAATAAAGTAAAGTAAGAGAGAAGACAATAGGAATTTTATATTGGTTTGGATTAACCAATCCTACATCCAGTCTCGTATAAGTGCTTGTACCGATCCATTTAAGGTTGCTTATAGACGAGGATTCCTTGTTATCTTAGTATTAAATATCTTTTGTAGTGTACTCACCACTTGAGGTGGAGTCATTTAGTTTGCATTTTGGTTTGCAGTTTATTTTGCACATAGTTTCATTAGAACTCTATTTATACACACACACAAATATCTTATTCTTCCATCTCCTTTGATTTCGTTCTTGTTTGAATTTCCAGGACGAAATGTTTAAAGTAGGGGTGAACTAACGACGTGGAAATTCGAACACTTTATCTTCGAATATCAAAACGTTTTGAAATATAATTAAGTGTTATAAATATGATTTTACAAGCTTGTTAGACATCATTTTAATTAAATAATAATGATAATAAACTTGTTTACGAAAATTTGTTTCTTCAAAGAAAAATCGATAATGTGACTAAAGATCGGTTTATCGGTAAGCAAATTTTCATTTGACATAAGTTGTTCGAGCTCTTGCGCACTTGTCTAATGATCAAATAAACACAATCGCAACTAATTAGTACACACATACACCTCATCATTAAGCACGGAAAATTCTAGAAGATTCCATGAGGATAAGAGATATTATCATGAGAAGGGTATACGTGTAATTAGAATAAAGGAGAAGTGATTGGAGGTGAGTCTTCCATGGCATAGTGGGGGATGAAGACAAGCTTAGGCAACATCAAATGAAGGCTATATAAGGGGGGTCATACACTTAGAAATAAATCACAAATTCATAAAACAAAACCAAGCTCTCATTATTGACTTCCTCTTCTTTTCTAAATTTCTAAAGCAAATCAATTGCAAATAAAATCCAAATCAACTCAAACTTGAAGTGAAGCCTTGGGGAAATATTACGACACCTTCCATCAAGCTAGAAGTTGAAGAAAAAAATACACACTCACTCTATCTTTAATGGATGTGAGAAACAAGTGAGAGGAGGCAAAAGACAAGTGAAAGCAAGGAGAAGGAGGAGGGAAAGATGGTTGGAAGGTTGGGTTTGGACTTGGGTTCTCGGCACACGAATATCGTGGATGTAATTAGTGTTAACATTCGAGGATCGAAAAGTCGGGTCGTTACATTCATGAACTGTTGGAGATGCTAAAATACATGAAGCTATTCAAGGTTTGTTCGAGTAACGAAGAAGATGCTAAATGTAACTTAATCATCGGTAATGACAGAAACCATAATAGAATGCATAGTCGGTGGGTTTAGCTAACCTAAGGTTATATCAGCTCTATTCTTAAGATGCTTACAGATTGCTAGCAGTAGCGATGATATTCGATATCATGTGTTACAAGCATGAACCAGCTATGTTTATGCTATGGTAAATTTCATCTAGAGATATACATTGCTCGAAAGGATTTTTTGACATTTATCAAGAGGTCCATTCTTGATGTACTGAGGTCACCTCAAACGGAAATCCATATGTGAACTAACCTTAGCGGTTTTGATTATATACTTAATATTGTTGTGTTTTCATGCAACACAACTATTTTTCTATTTATATTCTATACCTTAGACATTATCTATTATATTGCCTTTTGTACTTATTAGATACTTTGGTTCTTTGAGGGGAAAACCATTATGGCGATTCGGTTGGTCTTAAAAGACATTGTTATATGAATTCATCATGTTTCTTGTGTTTCTCACACTAGATTTATGTCCGACTCATGATTTTATTTTTCTGTTAATTCCTCGAATACTCCTTCGAGTAGTTTGAGAAGGAAGGTTTTCATGGGATATTTTTGAAAGCTCGAGAAGATGAGTTAGATGCTTTCACCAACTATAGTATTCTTATTTCCGTTGCACTACTAGTATGTATATCAGCATTTGTGAGGATTATCTATTATAACTGTCCAATCTAATGATAGTACTAAGAATTATGACTATGAAATGTTTTGTAACTTAGAGCAGCACCTTGTACCGTCTTTTGACATTAAATGCCATCTTGTTGTGGGATTCAAATGTTTTGTTCTCTTCTTTCTTATTCTCTTTCGGTTTATCCTAATAATCTGTGTTTCCGGTATTTGAGTGTTAGACTTTTGAATAACATGGATGTATTTGTATCGACGTTCGGGGGTCGAAATGTTGGGTCATTATACTCTTCCAACTATGATTCAACCACCAATGGTGAGTACTAATACCGCATAATAGGCAAGCTTTTTTGCCTTCAACAAAACATCCTGCTCGATTTCCATAGGCCGAAAAGTCATTTATTGTCCATAGTAAAATTGCTCTTAAATTGAAAATTTTCTATTAAATGCATCATAAATATCAGCCATTATTCCCTACATTATTCGAGTCCTCTACCAATGGCATAAGTATGCATCAGTATCATTTCCAGGTTGCTTTGGACCGAAACTTAGTAATCTAGCATATTATTTTCCTTCTTCATTCATAATATTGGCAAGAGATTATATGTCACAAGCAATACCGGCCAACAAGTATATTTGGAACTCAATGAGGCTAATGGATCAACACCATCTATAGCAAGATCATGTCTAAGATTGTGTGTATCTGATGGAAATGATTTCCATCTCTCTTCCACTAATTATATGATAGAGAATCTACAAGGACGCATTTTTTTCATCACTACTTTTATTATTGAAATGCCACCTTAGGTCTTCTACCATTTTTAAGATCTACGAATTCTCTTAAATCATGGAATGATTGGATTGGAAAGTATATCAACACTTTGACTAGAACATCTCGCATAAGTTCCTTTGTGTCCTTATTTTTCTTCCATCCGAAGAGTTACATTTTGGACAACTATCTAAATCTTGGAAGTCTTTTATGAAAAGCCAACAATTATTTCTATAAGCATGAATCATTTCTAATCTCATGTCAATACATTGAGGAATTTCTTTACAAGATATAAAGTCTTAGGAAGCACATTATTCTTTGGCTATAAAAAATATAGCATGTTTAAAAGCTTATCAAGACCTTTATCAGATAATCCAGTTTAACATTTAAGATTATACAAAGCAAGGATGGCAGATAGCTTAGTTTAATCTGTGTACTCAGGCTACAATGGGGTTTTTGTATCTTCCAAATTCTTAAGTAAATCACCATCCCATTTTCACACATCCTCGTTTTCTTTATCATCAGAAAAAAATGATTTAAAAAATCTTTATCTTCACGCTGAATGGATTTAAGTAAGTCATATGTATTGTCTAACTTCATTTCTATGCCATATTTAATTTTTCATCGTGATTATACCACCCACTGGTTATCTTGTACTTAGGATCCATTCCCCTTGTAATCAAATGTTCAATGATTGTGTCATCTTAATGTGGACTGGGATTTTGATAATCTAAATAAGGGCATAAAAGCTTCTCTACATGTATTAAATTTCTCTTTGCAACATCCACAAAATACCTAGCCCTTCGCTTGTACTCCTTAGTCGTTCTTTAATGGAAAAAACACCATAAATATTAATTTTAATATAAATATTTTTAATTTCTAAATTAAATATGATCTAAAATTCCAAAAAAGGGTTGGCTAAATTTTAGAAAAAATGAAGAAATACATTATAAGATTTGCCATATAAATTTAGTTCGGTAGACTATAAAAAATAGTAATAACATAACAGATGTTAACCCGTCTTTTGCCAAGGCAGTAGATAGGCGGATTTAACCCAACAAACTTCACATTTATCAAGCCTTTAGTCAAGAGCAATGATTGTGAGGTCTATAAATCAATTGCAGGCAATGAAATGAAGCGACGATCAACCGATACCAAAAGATAGAATCTCTAGAATATTCTAAGTACGGATTAGTACCTCGCCCAAATAAGGGATCAATACCCATCCCTTCACCTAAGGAATTAGTACATGTCCTTAATTTTTGTCCTAAACTAAGTGAGAATAGTACGAAGTGATAAGGAAGGCCCCACGAGGCTACATTTCATATCTCAAGTCATTTGGAGTTTGTATGCACGAGTTATGGGCAAATTACTTCACATAAGAAAGGTATCGTATAAAAGGGATCGGTATAAAAGGATCAACATATTTCATCCAAGCAAGTACAACTCAATCAAAAACAATCAATATCTCAAAATGTTTAAGTCCAATAAATATGAAATTTTGTAAGCAAGATATAGGAACCCTAGGGAGCCTAACCTAGGGGTCGCACATCGAAAGGATGAAGAAAGTGGGATCAGCCCTCTTACCTCTTAAGGATCGGCTAAATCCAACTTTATAGCAAAGGTTGATCAATATCTCAACATCTACACATCCAATTGACATGAAAATTGGAGGATAAGCTAACTAAAATATGTGGAACACTCCATAGGGATCGCATATTAAGTTGGAGGGATCGATTCCTATCCATCCATAGGGATCGGCTATAATTAGCCTTCATAACATATTGCAACAAAGATTGATCAATAACTCGAGTTCTACTAATCCAATTGATGTGAAACTTAGAGGCTAAGCAAAACACAATATGTAGAAGCTCCTCTAGAGACAACACTACATTTGGAAGAGACTAGAGGGGTCGATGCTATCCCTTTAGAGGGGTCGGCAAAAGTTAGAATTCAAGCAATACTACTTCATGGAAAATGCGATATCTCACAAAACGTATGTTAAAATTCCACGAAATTTGGAGAGCAGGCAACTAACATTATGAGCGACCCTTCATAGGAATCATAGCCCATTTGGACACAAGAATGAGGATCGATACTGATCCCTATTATGGACCCCAATGGGCCTGGAAATTTTTGGGTGGCTTCGTCTTGGTCTGCTAAAACTTTTGTCAAAATTTTAGCCCGGTCCATGCACGTCTTCCCTTATAAATACAGTAGGCATGGCATCAGAAAAAGGAACTTCTTTCTACTACTCTTTATCTTCAACCTAAGCTACACTCTTTCGATTTTATTCTTGGATTTCAGATTGTAACCGTAACAAACTTCAGTATAATAAAAAGGATTATTTCGGAGCGGACATAGACAGGAGTTAGCCGAACCACTATAAATCTTGTCTCTTTTCACTTATTTTGTAATTGTTTTAACTTTTTTCTTCATTTTTTCTCTTCATATTTCTATGCTTGGGTTGGATATTGGTAATTTTACATAATTAGGTGTTGGTGGCGAATTTTGACGCCAACAATATAGTTATAAACAAGAAAATGAATGAAAATACCGATACAGCTAATTACATATTAAAAATAAAATATAGCGAGTAAAGTGCATTGCATAAAAGAAACAATAGATCTTCACAAATTTACAAGTTCACATTATAATAAATCTTTCAACGCATCAATCTATTGCAGCATATAATAAAAAGAAACTCTTTCTATTGTATAAGACCACATACTTATTGTTGTTCATTATCTTAATCATCTTATGTTGAATTGATTCCACAAGTCAGATTCGACTACTATAAAGGTCGATAACTCCAGAGTGGTGATTGTGGGGACCAGAAGTCAAGTATAGATGGTAATATGAAGTCATAATTAAATGTAATTGATAGATTTGTGACATAGAATGTTCGAAGTATGGAATATGGTCCAATGCATAGGAGGGTTCAACATAGTATGACTCCAACAAGAAAAATCAACATGCTTCAAAGTATAAGAGTGTTCTTGTGGAAAACAATAAATATCTCGAGATCTACAAGTCCAAAGTATATGAAATTTGAGGAGAAAGATATAAGGACCCTAGAGAACCTACCACAGGGATCGCGCATCAAAAAGATAAGGTTAGAGGGATCGACATACATTCCTTGGAAGGGATTGGTAGAAAGCAGCCTTTAAGCCATTTGAAGCAAAGATCAAGCAATAATTCGAGCTCTATTGATCCAAACAACATGAAATTTGGAGGTTAAGCATGTTTTTGCATGAGGAAGCCACCAGAGGGATTACTCCCCAAAATTCGACCAAAGAAGGGATCGGGGCCGATCCCTTCTCTTTGGAAATTAAGCCTAGCGATCCCTCTAGTAGGCCCATATGCTTTCAGTTGAGATTTCAGGGAGATATTTGGTCGTCTTCATCTATAAATACTGGCCTGATGGGTCATTTTAGGGACCTTTACGTTGCTTGTTACTCTAGACTCCATTGTAATCAAGTACTTTCTATTTTCTACTGCTATAATCAAATTTATAGGTGATTAATAAAGGATAATATTCAAAGTGGATGTAGGCATGCAATGTCGAACCACTATAAATTTTCGTATCTCTGATTATAGCTTATTCTATGTTGGTTACTAATTCATTTACCCGGTTTAATTTTATTTTTCTTCACTTACTCCTCTATAATAACTATTCTTAGGTGTTTGTGACCAATTTATTTGCAAACATTTTGGTGCTTTCACTGAGAACTTTGATTTTTTGTTTATTAGGATCCCTTCTACTGATTTAGATAAATCCCCTATACCTGATCTGCTGTTATCTTCAAGAAGTTTCTCATACTACTCAGATTGCAGAAATCTAAGCAAAGCTATCAGTAGTAGTGAGGAATAGTAGATCTAATTCTTAGAACATGGAAGGTAATAAGAACACTAGCATCCAGCAAGTAGACGACAAGAAACCAACTAATGGATGTGAATGCTGAACCAGTTGAAGTTCAAAATCCCACCGATTCTTACAAGAGCTGAATTTCATTATTTAATGAGAGAGCTGATGGAGATTCATTGATAATTAAATCAACAGATTTAGACCAATATCAACATAGTGAATCAACTCAATCAGCAGCAGCGAGGAAAAGCTAGGAGGGAACCCACTCCTTACTCGACATCGGAGAGTTCTAGCTCATCAAACAAGTATCACAAGCATAGGCATCACAGAATAGACAAATATCGCATAGAAACTTCGAGGCATCAACCGACATACCATCTTGGTCTGTCAGGATCGATCGATCACGATCGCTCCATAGGGACTGATACCGGTCCCTTCACCTAAAGAGGGAATCCACTCATTCATCATGGCAATCAAGTTGAAGCTGCCTCAGTTGGTTTGGATGTTGGAGTTCAATTAAATGTTGACCAAGTCCTTCCTCGAAATAACAACGAAGTGAATTTATAAGAAACACATCAGGTAGATGGTGAACCAAGAAGGTATGGAATAGTTCATAGACATTGACTAGACCATTCACGTGAGGGGGAACGTGACCACAGCTTGGCACCAACCATCCAAACCCCGGACTTGTCGGCAATTGTCAAACTGTTAGTGAGAGAGAGTCAAGGCTTGACTAACGATGACTATGGAATATCGAGAAGCCATATCCTGTTCATTGATAATGTTCTACATGCGGAGTATCCAAGAAGGTTTAACATGCCATCAATGCCCGCTTACGAGGGAAAAACCGACCCCAGGCAGCATATCATGAGATATGAGTGGCTGATGGATTTTTCATGAACAGATGATGCAACTAAGTGTAGATGCTTTCCTATAACACTATTTGGAATAGTGACGATATGGTTTACAAGATTACCCGAGCGATCAATATCTAGATTCGATGGTTTGGCAACAAAGTTTGTGGGGTAGTTCCGAATGCATGCAACTCATCCCAAGGACATAATGTCCCTGCCCAGCGTGATTCAGGCTCTAGGAAAATCGTTGAAAGATTATTTTGAGAGATTTCATACAACTGTTATAGAAATCAATAATCCAAATGACCACACAATATTGATGACCATGACGAGAGGTATAGATCCAAAATCTGATTTTGACGATTGGTTAACTGGAAAGCTACCTACAACATTGGAACACTTTAACGCAAAGGCGGCTCAGTATTTGAGAAAGGAGGAAGTCAGGTGTTCTACTAAAAAGAATGTTGCAAGACCAAATGGAGAGGGAGTATAAAGTAATACTGCAGTAAAGTAGTCTGATGATAGCTCTAAAAAAGTTTAAGTGAATGTCCAAAACAAGCCGAATCAGCAAAAGAAAGGTGGAGATAGGGGCCAAGAACAAAAGAGGGATTCTGGAAGAGGGAAGCCTAGGATTCCGATGTATGATTTTGACACACTGTTGAATATGTCCTTGGAAAATATCTATTTGTCTACCTGCAATACCATGGAATACGGGAAGCCACCCCCAAAAGAATCAACCGAGAAGAAGAAATTAACTGGAAAATATTCTCAGCTCCACGAATGCTATGGACATGGTACGAATGAATGTAGGCATCTCTAAGGCATCATCGTAAAGCTGATTCGAGAAAGGAAGTTGCAGCAATTTGTAAAAACCCCATATGATGGTGGACATGGGACATCCGACCCCAACCTAGGACAAGCACCGCGCAGAACCGAGGAGCCTACATGAACTGGTGGAAGGTTGGTAATAAATACGATAGTCGGAGGACCACACCCAGTAGATAAAAGTTGGCATGAGATGGAGCACTATGCTAGCACTATTAAGCATGTGGATTTTTAATATTGTTCGAAAACAAAAGATGGAGCTCTGGAAAAATAGCAATGTACAATGATGGATAATATCATGTTAAGAAACAGAAATGCGGATAAGGTGGTGGCTTCGACGATTGACCTAATGGCCATTTCGGCCATGATCGGCCCCGCTTTAGTGAGAATGATATTAATTAGTTGTGGAAGTTCAGTAAATATAATATTCAAAAAAGCTTATGATCAGATGAAAATGGAAGCCAAGACTTAAAGCCGTCCAAAGCTAGCATACGCGGTTGTAACGGTGTTGCAACGGAAACCGTTGGTTATGTTGAATTACCTATAGAGTTGGGAGAAGGTGACCGTAGGAGAGTGCGAATCTTACCGTTTGTTGTTTTGGATGTTGAGCCTCCTTATAATATTTTTCTGCACTGACCGGCCTAGCCAAATTCCAGATAGCGCTTGCTCCTTAGCGTTTGACTTTGAAGTTTCTGACAGATAATGGTATGGGAGTTGTCGATGGTGATCAGGCGACTGGACGTGCCTGTTATGTAACTGAGTTGAGATATGCTCAATGCAAAGGGAAATATAAGGGTGTGGACAAGATTGTCCACACCCAAGCTATCAAAGATTGACAACTAACACTTGAGCCTTGACTCAGGTTCCACAGTTGGTTCTATAGAGATATAGAGCCGAGAGATGATGAGGAGAAGCCTAAAGGCTACACCAGCTGAGCTGACAATTGACATCACAGTTAACCACGACGACCCATTACGAGTCCTAAAGATCAGATCGTTGCTCAGCCCCCCAATGATGAAAGAACTTGCTAGATATCTCCAAGCTAATCTAGACGTGATTGCTTGGACTCACTCTAACATCTTTGGAATCTTGCTTTCCATTACGAGCTATGCATTAAATATCGACCCAAGGGATGTCCCAGTGAAAAAAAGATGCAGCATGGATCCAAAGAGATCTGCCGCTCTTAAAGAAGAGGTGAATAGACTCAAAGATAATGGGTTTATTCATGACACCCTATACCCTAAGTGGGTATCTAATCCTGTGCTTGTGAAAATGGAAAATGAGAAATAGAGAACATGCATTGATTACACAGACTTGAATAAGGCATGTCCAAAAGACAGTTTTCCCCTTCCAAGGATTGATCAACTGGCAGTCTCAACCGCAGGACATGAATTTCTATCTTTCATGGATGCATACCGAGGATATAACTAAATCCTAAAGCATATTCCCGGTCAAGAGCACACCAGTTTCATCAGCGATATTGGATTATACTGCTGTGTGGTGAAGTCGTTTGGACTAAAGAATGCAGGAGCAACTTACCAGTGCTTAGTCAACATGATGTTTAAAGATTGGATTGGAAAAATGATGGAAGTATATGAGGATGATATGCTCGTGAATTCATGACCATCAAGCAACCACATTAAAGACTTGGCAGAAATGTTTGGCATCCTCCGACGTTACAAGATAAACATTAATCCTTTGAAGAGTTCTTTTGGCATAGCATTGGGGAAGTTCTTGGGTTTTATTTTTAATGCTTGTGGAATCGAAGCTAATCCTAAGAAGATTCAAGCTATCTGCGATATCCAAGCGCCAAAGGCTATCAAACAAGTACCGAGTCTGAATGGGAAAGTTGTTCCCTTAAGTTGATTCATTTCTAGAGCTACCGACAAATGCATTCCTTTCTTTGACTTGATTATGAAAGGGAAAAGAAACTTCGATTGGACATAGGATTGTAAATACGCATTTAAAGATCCGGTGAATCAGTTGGAGAGACCCCCATCTTGTTAAAGCCGGTGGAGCATGAAAATTTATACATTTATTTGGCCGTGTCGGTAGATGCTATAAGTGCCACATTACTTCATGAGGAGAACTGAATTCAATGACAAGTTTATTACTTTAGCAAGCGAATGACGGAAGCTGAAAGGAACTATCTGAAAATAGAAAAACTAGCATACTACTTACTGATTTGCATTATGAGAGCTCCTCCCATATTTCCAAGCTCACCCGATTAATGTTTACATCGACCAACCATTACGACAGGTCCTACAATGACCTTAGGCGTTTGGAAGATTACTTAAGTGGAATATCGAGCCTTGTCAATTCGATATTACTTATCTCCCTCATAGGGCTATCTTGGATCAGGCACGGGTAGATTTTATAGCAGAATTCATTGTGCAGGATGATTCCTCGTAGAGTAGTGAAATCTCTACTATGTGGTGGAAATTGTATATTGATGGAGCGTCTAATATCATTGTTATAGTGCTAGAATTGTGCTTGTAACTCTAGAAGGCCAGTCAATCTATTATGCTTCAAAGCTAGATTTTCCATGGACAAATAACGAAGCTAAGTATGAGGTTTTGATTGCTGGATTTAAACTCGCGAGGGAACATGAAAAAAGTCTCTTGAAATCTTTTGCAATTCATAGTTGGCAGTATACAAAGTCATGGGAGATTAACAAGCTAAAGGGCAACGACTTGCTCCATACCTTACCCAAGTCCAAGAGTTGTTGATTGAATTTGAGAACTCTGACATTTTGCATATTCCACTGGATCAAAACAGAGAGGCCAATTCATTATCAAAGCTCGCTAGCACTGGAGACGCACAATATAAGGGCTTGGTTCCGGTCAGAGTATTAAATGCTTCGAGTATAAGCCTGATAGAAATCGACCAATTAAAAGAGGAAAAGCGTTAGAGGGAACCATGGATGACTCCGGTTAAAAACTATCAGCTATAGGAAGACCTACCTGAACAAAGGAATGAAATGCGACAAGTCATTCATAAAGCTTAACGATATATCATGCAAGAAGGAGTTATGTACAAAAAGTATTTTTCTATTCCCCTACTTCGGTGTATCACTCATGATGAGATAAAACGAGTCCTAAAAGAAGTATATAAAGGGGAATGTGGTGATCAAACTAGGGGATAAACTCTAGAAAAGAAAATACTCCGTTATGGATATTATTGGCCAACCATCAATCGAGATTCCACTGACTATGTAAGACGATGTGACAAGTGCCAGATATATGCAGAAGTTTTAAGAGCTCCGCTAACGGAAATCACACAAAAGTTCAGCCCATGGCCATTTGTCACGTGGGGTATAAATATTATTGATTCCTTACCAATCTCTAAAGGTGGTTCAAAGTACACTATAATCGCAATAGATTACTTCACCAAATGGGCCAAAGCAGAACCTTTGGTCACGATCACTGTAACGATTCCATTTTTGACTCAAATTTAAGTTGGTAATTAATATAAAATTTTGTATTAAATTATGAATTAATTTGAATATTTTCCAAAATAAATATCTTAGAAATAAATTGGATTTGACAACATTATATTTTAAACTAATAATTTTTTTTAATTATATTAAATATGCATTTTTATTTGGAGGTTATATTTTAAATTAATATAATAAATTTTCAACAGCTATTTGAAGGTTAAATTCTATATTTTAAAAATACTTATACATAATATATATGTGTGTGTATGTTTATTTATTAATGTGTAATTAGATTTTCAAAATCAATTTCTTTAAAATTATAAATATATATGTAAAAGGAAATGGATTTATTTAAATTGAAAATATGATATAAAAATTTTATAAAAATATTTTAAATCATAATGCATGTAAATTTACAAGTGGAAATCAAGTAACAAAAGAATGAACAAGTGTAGGTGTTTTATACATTGAATTAAACATTTGTAACAAGGTAACATGCATTTAAAACATTTGTAATAATATTAACATAAAAATACAACAAGTGTCATCTTCTTTTTATAAAAAAAACAAGATTTATACATATACACTATCTCCCTTTCTTCTCATTTTGTTTCATGCATTCAAAACAAAGGAAATTGAAACCTGGAAAACAAAACTCAAAAACAAAAAAAATCAGAAAAAGAATCAAAATCAAAATTTAAAATTTGAAAATAAAATAAAAGGCAAAGATAAAACTCAACAAAGCAGATCATCTTAGATCAACATCAAAATCAGATTCAAGTTCAAAACAAAAATCAAGTTCAGGTTCAACTATTCAAGATTTCAAAACAATAATCAAGTTTTAGTTTTCAAAGATCAGATCAAAATTCAAAGTATAAAACAATTTCCAATGATCAAAATAGCTTCCACGTTTTCAAAGCTTTTCTGTTCTTCTTCCAGGTGAGAAAACCCACTTGATTTTACTTCTATGTCTTAATGTTTGAATTGACACTGAAAGTATATTATGAAAAGTGTTTGTTTAGTGGTTAAATCGGCCTGCATGTTTGTATATATACATACATAGATATATATATATATGTGTGTGTGTGTGTGTGTGTGTGTGTGTATGTGTGTGTGTAAATACATGAATGCACCCCTATATATAAAAAAATTATCTCTGCTCATTGTTTACAGGTTTTTAAAACCTGTTAAAAGATTTGAAATCACTCCACCCAGACGATTTTAGGCTATAACCTCTAAATGAAAATGTTTATATATATGTGTCATCATTTTCAAAATTAATTTCAAGTGTTTAAATAAATATTTATTTCAAAAATGATATATAACAGTGATGATTTAAAATAAGCCCAAAATCGAATGTCTTGGTTTTAAAGTTGGATCACAGGAATGAATTCGTATTTCAAAATCGTGATTTTTGATAGTCATTTCAGAATCTCTAAGTTTATATTTGGTGAGAAAATTCGAGTTGATCGGAATAGCTTAATTCGTCGATTCTCGATGAACGGCGTGGAGTTGGATGTCGTGGTTGTTGCTAGAGGTAGGGTGTAGGCGGGGGAACTCAGGGAAAATTCTCGGAGCTTTTCTCGATCATCAGAGTGGTCGACCGACGTTTTTTTAGGGTTTAATGTCCAGTCTTGGTCATGATGATTGTCGGAGTGATTTCATCGAGGACGAGGCACCGAAAGGGACCGGTCCAGGGGGATAGAGGCTGGAAGACGAGATGAAGCTATGGTGTGGTCGGCGTGGATGCTTGAAGTCGAGATCGTCGATGAATGATGATTTTTCGATTAGGTTGGGTTCTAGTTTTTGAGCGATCGACTCGATTTTGTTTTGCTGATGAAATCATTGATTTGGGTGGTCGGGAGGCTCGTGGGAGTCGTCGGCGACTGGTTGAGGGTATCGACGATGGTCGGAGATGATTGATCAGGTGTACACGTGCATAAGTTACCCACTGTGTCAGGTGGTTGCTGAGCTCGGGGAAGAAGAAGCTTACCTTGAGTTTGTTCGTGTGGATTCTCGGAGTTTGGCTCGGGTTTTATTTTTGGGTTTCAGGGTTTAAAATAAAAAGATGTATCAGGTTTTTTAAATTTTAAAGCATTTCCAAGTTTTGAAATTCAAAATCGGAAATTATGTGTAGGTTTTAAAATCTAAAGAAAACATGTA
This sequence comes from Allium cepa, assembly GCA_030765085.1. NCBI lineage: Eukaryota > Viridiplantae > Streptophyta > Magnoliopsida > Asparagales > Amaryllidaceae > Allium > Allium cepa. The sequence goes on from CM060941.1 coordinate 1,055,062,595, forward strand.
TTTTTTTTTCAAAAGCAACTAAATGGAAGTTTTCAAAAAAAAAAGTTTCATATACAAAATAACTAAGTTTTTAAAGTAGTATAAATGTGAGTTTGTTTCCAAAGTAAATTTATTTAAAATAAATTTAAACAAGTTTTTTTCAAAGATTCCAAACGTTTAATTTTTTTTATTTTAAAAGTAATTACATATTATATTAATTATGTAACTGAATTAACAAGTGTTTTCAAAATATAATAAGATGATATTTGAATCAAGAAGTGATTAAGAATTATGTTTTAAACTAAATTAATCAATGTTCTCAAATGATTTGTATAATTGTTTTCAATCATTTAAATTTAATAAGATTTAAATGATGATTGAGTAATTAATTAAGATAAAAAGATTTATCTTTGATCAATTAAAATTTTAAGTAATTAAAGGATAATTACTTAATGCAAATAATTAGAAGGATAATTACTCAAAGTAATAAATTAAAGGATTAAATTATTTAATTACTTAAAAGATAATTAATCAATGTGATTAATTTATGTTATTAATGAAAGGATAATCAGTTAATAGAAGTAATAAGGTTAATTAATGTGATTAATTAAAGGTTAATTTGTTAATGTGATTAATTAAAGGTTAATTAATCAAGTGATTAAAGGTTAATTACTAAATGAAAGTAATTAAGGATAATTAATTAATTATTAAAAGTTGATTAATCAAGTCAATAAAGAATAATTAATTAAAAGATAATTTGTAATTATCGATTAATTAATTAAAGGTTAATTAATATTTAAGGGATAATCACTTAATAATAAAAGGTTAATTAATTTGTTAGAGGATTATTAATTAATGAATTAATTGAGGGTTAATTAAATATGTAATTAACTTAAGGTAAAATTATTTATGTAATTAATTAAGGAATAATTTATTAATTAAGGATAATTAATTAAGATGGATAATTAAGAATGATTACTTAATTTTCATTTATTACTTAAATTAATAACAAATGGTTGGTAATTAATTAATCAGGTTTAGGTGATTAATTTATTTTAAGATAATTAAATTAATTATAATCAGGTGATTAATTAATCTTACTTATGGATGATTGGATTCTATTGAATGCTTTGAATTATTGATATCTCTGACGTGTGATGTTCTATGATATGAATTGTGTGAACTGAGTTGTGAACTATGATTTATTTATCTGTGTTGAATTTACTTGTTTATCTATGAATGAAAGATAAGCATTATAGGATTATGCCACTTATCGATATTGTTGTGCTTGAATTTATGATGGTTGATATTTTATTTTTGCCTGTGAAACCCCTAGACTACACCACACACACACAAATATGGATTTCACAAGAAATTGGTTAAGTCATTGGTATTTTAATTAATATTATTTTATTAAAAATGGTTTTAAAAGTTGAATTTTGAATCCAAAATGTTTAGGAAATGAAATTGGGTTTAATATGAAAGGAGTTTTGAAGTTAAAATTATTTTGAATGGCTTATTTAAGTTTTGAAATTAAAATAATTTAATTTGAATTTGAATTCAAGATTTTGAAGTTGAATTCTATATACATATATATATATTTGAAAACTATGGTTTGAAGGGTTATACAGGCTATAAATTGTATATATATGGATTTTAAACCGTTTTTAAAGTATTTTATATGAATTATTTTGGGAGTTTGAATTTAACTTAAGTAGAACTTGCCGAGTGTACGGCAGTTCGTTGATTTTTTTTCTGATTTTATTTTAAAAGGTTATAACTTGTGCAAATTTAATCGGATTTTTCCAAAACGAGACCTTTGTTTTTAAATGATAACAGCTGTCGTATTAAGAAAGAATTTCCAGCTTTGTTGAAAGGATTTCAAGTTATGGGTGAATCAAATTGAAAATAGTTTTGAAAGCTATAAATGAATCTTTCTTCAAGATTGGTGAACTTTGTTTCAAATTGAAAAGTGAAATGATCCTGACTCAACCTTCGAAAATCGGCACCGAATACATCACTCGTATTCCAATGCCACAGATTCAAACTTCGAATCTGGTTCGCCGGAGCTTATAACACATTAATTACGACAGCACAGCGGAAGAAAAATGATTGACTTTATTGATATACAATAGATACAACATATTGATACAATTGATACCAACATTAGAGATACAAGATAACAGCGGAAAGAAATAACACAACTAGATGGTCTAGACTTTGCAACCATCGACAGTGGAAAGATAAACTCCAACATGATCTCTAAGGGAATGAGTGAATCCACAAGCTGCAGCTCTAATGCCAAAGCCCAAAAGACTCCAAGCCATAAGCTCGAACCACCATCATCGATGTATTAAGCAAGGTCACTCCAAGTGAACAAATGTTATTGCCAAATCCAAGGACCGGATGCCATTGAATCTACACCTACTATTCGATTATCTGAAAAATCCAACTCTAGACTGCCAGTGTGGAAAATTGTGGGCACCTAGAGTTTTAGAAGGGAACAATAAACTACGGGTCGGTCATGGGAGTGGTGTGAGCAAACAAAAATAGTTTATCCTTAACAGAAGCAAAACAAAAGAATTTAAATGAAATCCGTAATGCCTTTTGGAAAATGAAACTACCATAAGGCCTCCCGCCACACACACAATGCAAACGCATAATTGGAGGAGATTTCTCCTTATGATAGTCAAACATGCTTGATACACAAGAACCTTTTGATATTATTATTAGTGCGTAGTGCAGAAATCTTTTCGAAAGTATAATATTAATCTTAGCCAGCACACCACATTTCATTGTATGCCTACTATAGCTACCATGTTCAATAGCAGGTTAACGCCATATTCCATGTCAGGTTAAACAATTAAAACCGTACATGGCTCGTATTGTTTTGTTTGGATTTCCAACAATGGTCAGGCAAAGGAACTTCCCACACCGAATGGAACGCCTCTGGAGAGATGCCCTCGAGAACCTAACTGGATCTCTGCCAACACAAGGCATGGTTACATCTGTAACTAGGTAACTACTGACACGAGCATGCCATCCTCCGGTCGTTACCAACCTTTATCCGAGGTACCTCTACACCAACAACCACAATGCAATAAGTTTTCAGCAACCACATAGGTTAAGTATCTGGGCTCCATACCATGATAACACCTTTTATCCAGAGGGAAATGGACATACCCTCAGGGGGCGCTACCCCTAAATAACCTTGCTGCAACAATTTCTATTTCGACTATTCCGAGTTATGAGATGCGACGAAGTCTCGTCCACGAAGTTACGCTTTACACAAAAGTCATGCTTTGATTAACAAATGATCAGCAGCACTTCGTATGCCAAATTATCAAATTGGGAATGTAGCACTATTAACCATCAACTACATAACCTCTGAGCTCGTACGTCCCAAAAAAGGGTGTTAAGCTAAGAGAATAAATTCTTCGCCACCAAACATAAATGTATTTAATAGAAACCAGCTTTACATCTCAAAGTGTAATATCAGACACACATCCATACAAGTCTATTTCGAGTTCGAACAGAACCGAAGGCACTTCCAAAGAAGCCCTTGCAATCCGGGCATCCATAATCCCAATCGGACTCACCATCACATATGGAGATCTCTATACCAGAGCAACTCGGTGCAGAGTCATTCGACAGCTTATCCTATCGTTCTTGAAGACACCCGGTCTTCACCACCGTCTTCAAATGCTATCCATTTCGTCATATCATTATTCGAAATGGGTTATATGACACAAAGTCCTCTCCCGGCTAAACCGAATAATGAGCGCTTAATTTTAAAAAGCATATGTATATATGGGATCTTAGTTAAGTCACAACTTAAATCCCAAAACCTTTCCTTCAAATGGTTTAAACAAATTACCATTTTAATCTTTTTAAAACAAAAAGATTCACTTCACAAAGTTCACCAACCTTTCACTAAGATTCATTCATAGCTTTTCATAACAATTTCCATTTTAAATCTTTTATACAAAAGATACGCCTTTACGATCCTCTTCAATTTCAAAACAAAGTTTGACAATCTTTCACAAATATTCATTCATAGCTTTCAAAACAATTTCCCTTTCGATTTGGATTAACTCATCCAATCTTTGAAACAAAGATTCAATTCATAGCGTTCAAAACCATTTCCAATGATTCATTCATAACTTGGAAAACTACATAACCTCTAAGCTCGTGCGTCTCAGAGAAGGGTGTTAAGCTAAGAGAATAAATACTCCGCCACCAAACAGAAATGTATATGATAGAAACCAGCTTTACATCTCAAAGTGTAATGTCAGACACACATCCATACAAGTCTGTTTCGGGTTCGAACAGAACCGAAGGCATTTCCAAAGAAGCCCTTGCAATTCGGGCATCCACAATCCCGATCGGACTCCCCATCACACATGGAGATCTCTATACCAGAGCAACTCAGTGCAGAGTCATTCGACAGGTTATCCTATCGTTCTCGAAGACACCCGGTCTTCACCACCGTCTACAAATGTTATCCATTTCGTCATATCATTATTCAAAATGGGTTATATGACACAAAGTGCTCTCCCGGCTAAACCGAATAATGAGCGCTTAATTTTAAAAAGCATATGGATATATGGGATCTTAGTTAAGTCACAACTTAAAGCCCAAAACCTTTCTTTCAAATGGTTTAAACAAATTACCATTTTAATCTTTTTAAAACAAAAGGATTCACTTCATAAAGTTCACCAGTCTTTCACTAAGACTCATTCATAGCTTTTCATAACAATTTCCATTTCAAATCTTTTATACAAAAGACACGCCTTTAAGATCCTCTTCAATTTTAAATCAAAGTTTGACAATCTTTCACAAAGATTCATTCTTAGCTTTCAAAGGAATTTCCCTTTCAATTTGGATTAACTCATCCAATCTTTAAATCAAAGACTCAATTCATAGCTTTCAAAACCATTTTCAAAGATTCATTCATAACTTGGAAAACCCTTTCAACAAAACTGGAAATTCTTTCATTATATGAAAGCTATTATCATTTAAAAATAAATACTTTTTGTTTTCGAAAAATCCGATCAAATATACACAAGTTTTAGCCTTTAAAGTAAAAATTTGGGTTAAATTCAAATTCCCAAAATAATACTTTCAAAATACTTTAAAGACGGTTTAAAACTATATATATACATTATATAACTTGTATAAACCTTTCAAACCAAATTTCCAGAACAATTTCAAATCTTAAACAATATATATTATTCAAAATAAATTTCAATTTCAAACTTTCTTTCAAAAGCTTTTCATATTCAATCCAATTCCATTTCCAAAACCATTTGAATTCAAAATTCAATTTTCAAATAAAAAAATATTTTAAATTCAAAACATCTATGACTTAACCTATTTTCTCGTGCAATCCATATTTGTGTGTGTATGGTGTAGTCCATGGATTTTACACACATAGTGCAACATCATCAATTATCACAAATCAAACACAGCAATATCGATAAGTAGTATAATCCTATAACGCTTATCTTTATTCACAGATTTATAGATAATAATATAAATACATCATAGATAAATAAGTCACATATCATAGCTCAAAAACACAATTCATATCACAGAACAGCATACATAAGGGATATCAAACAATTCAATCATTCAATAATCCCAGTACATCCATAAGTAAGATCCATAAATTAACAGATTAGTTTAAATGAGATTAATTACTTATGGATAAATCACTAATCCTGGTTAATTAATCATTAATTAATTACAAACCATTAGTTATCCTTTAATCATTTATTGATTAACCTTTAATAATAAATTAATCAACCTTTAATTATTAATTAATCAACCTTACTTAATAAATCAAGCAACCTTTAATGATTAAATAATTAACCTTTAATTATTTAATTATTCTTTAATTAATTTTCCTTAATTACATTAATTAATTAACCCATAATTAATTACCATTGAATTAATTATCCTTAATTAATTTCAATAAGTGATTATCCATAATCATTTATATTAATAAATCTCAAATTAATTTTAATCACTTGATTAATCAACCTTTAATCATTAATTAATCTTAATCATTAAATTAATTAACCTTAATCAATCTTTAACTAACCTTAACTAATTTTTAATTAATCCCAATCAATCTTTAATTAATCCTAATCAATCTTTAATTAATCCTAATTAATCTTTAATTAATCTTAATTTTTTATTTTTTTGTTAAATAATTAACCTTTAATTACCTTTATTAAGAAATTATTATTAACTACTTTCGTAGATAAATTAATCATCTTGGTTAATTATCCTTTTTAATTAATCACAATAACCATCCTTAAATAAGACCTTAATTTATTTAAAATAAACCACTTTTCTGTACTAATCACTTAATTACATCCTTTAAATGTTTATTGAAATAAACACTTGAAATTAAGTAACAAACAAAACCAATTAAAATCTTTTCTTGATTAATTAAAGTCTAACATTCTTAACTCAAACCACTTTTTAATTCTATTTGAAAAACATTTAGAATTTATTTATTATTATCCCATTATGACATATTTTTTTAAATAATTTTTTTTAAAACATTGTAAATTCTTTGAGAACTGATTTTAAACTTATACATTCTATTTTGAAAATTTGGCAACATCCCTTTGAAACTTAATCCCTCAAATAACTTTAAAAAAACTTAATAATTTTTTCATTTCCTTTCATTTTAAAAATATGGTTTATTTAGCTTAAAAAAACCCGAGCCAAAGCATTGAAGCCCTGAACCCAGACCTCAGAGAATTTGCAAACTCGAATCCTTCGAGAACTTCCTACAACTGGTTCGAGTCGACCCCCGAGACATTTTCTTCTTTCCCTATCTTCGACAACCATCGGATACTGATGATACTCGTTCACATGTACACGCGATCAGAGTGACTCAGATCATTACAAAGACCGTCGATAAGTCACTGGTGACCTCCTCGACAACCCCGACCAACTAACACCCTCAAGTTCACCGTGATTCAAAATCGAGTTGAACAACGAAATATTGAAACCACATTCGATCGGAAATTCTTCCTCGCGCCAACGATCTAGGCCACCATCTACCATGCCTCTTTGACCAGAAATTCTCCGATGACCCCACCAACGTTTCCCCTGGTGCGGTTCATTCCGATGCCATGACACTGGTGAATTTCAATTCCAAACTTGGACGAGCAAACCGGGTTCTAAACCCTACAAACCCACTGTGCCATCACCGCGACCCACTATAAATTCAACCACTAATTTTCCTGTATTCGCCACCATCCAAGCCTCCTCTGACATGAACCTCGACCCAGCATATCCTTGCCGATCGCCAGAATTTGGCAAAAATGTAAAATCCATTCAGTTCGATTTAACTCAACAATTCCCGACCTAAAATCTTGAAACCATATTCTAAAATCATAGTTTTATATTACAAATCACTTCATAAGACCCAACCAAGAAATCGTAATCATCCATTTTTGACTTGAATTAAATTATCACTGTAATATTCAATTTTCCTAAATATTTCATAAATATTTCCACTTGGACTTATTTTTAAAATTTAAATCAGAATGTTATAAACAATTTTGATTCCGACATCATAATCTAAATTTTATTATTTGAAGAGATTATGAATTTTCTTTCTCTAGTCAATTTAGATCTGGTTATATACATGGTATATACATATATGTACAAGCATGCATCACACAAATACACACACACACACACACACATTCAGATATATTTATATTCATGCAACTACTTACTTCCAGAATCAATCAGAAGCATTTGATTATAAATTCAAGGCTTTAAAATAAAGATTTGCTCGGTACTCACCTAAAACCAGAGAACAACCTTTTTTTGTTTGATCTGGAACTTGAATTTTAATCTGATCCTAACTTGCTTAATGTTAAGTTGAATCTGATCTGATCTTGTTTTGTTTCCGATAATCTAAACTAGCTCCTTGATCTGAGACTTGATATATTTGAATCATTGTTACCAGGCTGAAGCTTTTGGCTTTGATTTTCGTTTCCAGGTATTCTTTTCTTTGGATTGGATCAGGTTTTGATCTGAACCTATTTGAGTTGCCTGAAGCTTGGTTGTAATATTGAGATGCTTCAGTTTTGATTTTCTTTGATTTTTGCATTGATTTCTTATTTCCATGCTGAACATTTTGAAAACAGGTTTTGATTTGTTTTTGTTTTGATTTGGTTGCATTGATCTCAGGTTGAACAGGGGAAGTTGTTTGATTCAATTTTCTTTTCAGGTTTTGAGAATTTTGCTTTTGCTGTTTGATTTCCAGGTTGAGGAATGAAGAGAATGAAGATGAATGAATGAAAAACATGTAGCCTAGTTTTACTCTTTAATTATTTAAATTTTAAGAATAATTTATTTTTGCCACTTGTTCTTTGTATATTAACACTTGTAATTTACTTATGTAATCATGTTACAAATGTCTTAAGTTATGCATCTTATGTTTGAATTCCTTACTTATATTGTATTTAATCTTTTACATTTAACCCTTGTTTTATTTATTTTTATTTACATAGATTTTTATCAATTATGTTTTATGTTTTTCTCATTTATACTTTTATGTATTTACAAAACATTACTTTTTTATATTAACATATGTTTTATATTTACGCATTTTCTATAATTTATATTTTATACCTTTATAACTTTCAAATAGAAATTCAAAACTTATTGTATTAATTTCAAAATATAGCTCCAAAATCAAAATGTCTATTTAATGTAATTTGGAAAAAAAATCTTTATTAATTGAAAATATAATATTTTCAGATCCAATATATTTATTAGATTTTTAATTTTGAATTTCAATTCCAAGATTAGATTTAAAATAAATTTATAAATATGAATAAATAACAAAACATATCTTTATAAATTTGGAAAAATTTGAATTAATTCACCATTAAATTCACAATTTAACATTAATTACCAAATTAAATTTAACTAAAATATCAGTATCGTTACAAAAAGGATCTTAAAGGGTGAATCTTTTGTTTAAATGATTAAAGTGGAAATTTGTTTGAACCATTCAAAAGAAAGATTTTGGGGAGCAAGTGTTGGAAAGTTGTGACTTAACTAAGATCCCAATATATCCATATGTTTTTTAAAATTAGTGCTCATTATTCGGTTTTGCCGGAAGAGGACTTTATGTCATAAAACCCATTCCGAATAAATGATACAACGAAATGGATAGCATTTGAAGACGGTGGTGAAGACCGTGTATTTTCGAGAATGAAAGGACTACCTGTCGAATGAATCTACACTGAGTTGCTCCGGTATAGAGATCTCCATATGTGATGGGGAGTCCGATCGGGATTGTGGATACCTGGATTTGCAAGGGCTTCTTTGAAGTGCCTTCGGTTCTGTTCGAACCCGAAATGGACTTGTATGGACGTATGTCTGACGTTACACTTTAAGATGTAAAGCTGGTTTCTATCAAATACATTTCTGTTTGGTGGCGGAGAATTTATTCTCTTAGCTTAACACCCTCCTCTGAGACATACGAGCTCAGAGGTTATGTAGTTGATATTTACTAGTTATATATTCCCATTTTGGTAATGTGGTATGCTAAGTGTTGCTGATCATTTGTTGATCAAAGCATGGCTTTTGCGAAAAGTGTAGCTTTGTGGACGTGACTTCGTTGAACCTCACAACCCAAAAATGGTCGAAACAAGAAGGATGCGACAAGGTTATGAGGGTCGCGCCCTTTAAGTTATGTGCATTTCCTTCTGGATAAAAAGTGGTATCATGGTATGGATCCCACATATTTAACTTATGTGGTTGTTGGAATTTGTTGGTGTCGAGGATCATCGGATAAAGGTCGGTAACGACCCGGGGATGGCATAATCATGTTAGTAGTTACCTAGATACAGGGTAACCCGGCCTTGTGTTGGCAAAGAGCCGGTTAGGTTCTCGTGGCGCCCCTCCAGAGGCGTACCCATTAGATGAAGGAATTTCCTTAGCCTTGACCATTTGTTGGAAATCCAATCACCCAATACGCGCCATGTACGGTTTTAGTTGTAGAACCTTCCATCTAACATGGTAGCTATAGCAGGCATACTATAATGGTACGTATGCTGGCTAAGATTAATATTATACTTTTGAAATGTTTTCTACACTATGCACTAATAATAATATCAAAAGGATTTTCGCGTATCAAGCACGTTTGACTATCATAAGGAGAAATCTTTCCCAAGTGTGTGATTGCATTGTGTGTGTGCCGGGAGGCCTTATTGTAGTTTCATTTAATAAAAAAGCATTGTGGATTTCTTTTACTTCTTTTGCTGTTTCTTTTTGTTTCAAACAACTGTTTTTGTTTGCTTACGCCAGTCCCATGACTGACCTGGAGTTTATTGTTCCCTTTCTAAACTCTCGGTGCCCATAATTTTCCACACGAGCAGCCTAGAGTCAGGTTATCAAATAGTTAGCTAGTAGGTGTAGTTTTTGGCAAGCTTCGAAGTCTTTGGATTTTGGCAATCGCATTGGTGCACCGGATTTGCTTCACTTCAGCATGATGGTGGTTCTCGCTCCTTGGTTTGGTGTTTTGGAGCTTTGGCACTAAAGACATTATCTTTCCGCTGCTATTGCTGGTGTTTTATGCTGTGTTTATTTCCGTTGTTGTATCTATCTCTAATAGTGTTGATCATTTCATCTGTATCATTATTGTATCGAATGTTGTGTATCAATAAAATTATTGTTCTATTTTCGCTGTGTTGTCATCACCTAGTGTTGTTATAAGCTCCGGCGAACTAGACTCAACATTTGAATCTACGACATTCGAATACAGGTGAAGTATTTGGGTGTCGATTTTCGAAGGTCGAGTCAGGGTCGTTACGGTGGTATCGGAGCTATAGGTTGAGTAAGAACTTTAGCTTTATAGTATAACACATTAGGTGACTCATTAGAGATAGGGATATGAATTCCCTTGAATGAGTATGTCCCTAAGATATCTTGTACGTATGCCTCAGTTGATTCTCTTACTATTCACTGATAGTGAGAATGAGTGCAAGAAGAGGATGAGGTAGGGGACAGGGGAGTACAACTACAAATGGTCGATACATTGTAACAACAAAGAAACAACTTTTCTATCAATCATTGTTGTTCATCATCCAATTTCAATTTCTTTGACGGCTTATTGGAAGCTACAAGAAGAAGCTTTGGTGTGGTGGTGGCCCTACGAATCGTTATGAAAAGGTTCCTATTTCGTATTCTCTTTATCAGTTTTCCCTCAGCTTTTCGTTTTTAACTTTAATGAATTTGAAATTTTACTTGAATAAATTGATTAATAAAATATGAAGTTAAATTGGATTGTACCCATTTGTCTGTTCTTTTGGGTCTAGATATATATTCTACGAATGGTTAGTTATGCTCTTCGGACTAACTGATCCCCCTGCATATTTCGTAGACCGGACAACCCGAGTATTTCGTAAAGTGTTGAGTAAGTTGATTTCGTAATTATTGATGATATTCTGATTTGGTAAGCCAAATATAGAATAGATATTCAGTTCGATCTGGTAAAACATTTCTATAACTGTTCTTTGTTGTCTCCCTGTCTAGCAAATTTCCAGGACGAAATTTTCTTAAAGGGAGAATTTGTAACGATCCGTTTTTGAGTCAAATTTAAATTGGTAATTAATATAAAATTTTGGATTAAATTGTGAATTAATTCGAATATTTTCCAAGATAAATATCTTACAAATTATTGGATTTGAAAACATTATATTTTAAATTAATAAAAATTTGTTTTCTAATTATATTAAATATGCATTTTTATTTGGAAGTTATATTTTAAATTTAATATAATAAATTTTCAAAAGCTATTTGAAAAAAAAATCATATATAATATATATGTGTGTGTGTTTATTTATTAATGTGTAATTAGATTTTAAAAATAATTTTTTTTTTAAATTATAAATATATATGTAAAAGGAAATGGATTTATTTACATTGAAAATATGATATAAATTTTTTATAAGAATATATTTAATCATGATGCATGTAAATTTACAAATGTAAATCAAGTAACATAAGAATGAACAAGTGTGGGTGTTTTAAACATGGAATTAATCATTTGTAATAAGATAACATGCATTTAAAACATTTGCAATAATATTAACATAAAACACAACAAGTATCATCTTCTTTTTATAAAAAAAAACAACAAGATTTATAATATACACTATCTCCCTCTCTTCTCATTTTGTTTCATGCATTCAAAACAAAGGAAATTGAAACCTGGAAAATAAAACTCAAAAACAAACAAATCAGAAAAAGAATCAAAATCAAAATTTAAAATCTGAAAATAAAATAAAAGGCAAAGATAAAACTCAACAAAGCAGATCATCTTAGATCAACATCAAAACCAGATTCAAGTTCAAAACAAAAATCAAGTTCAGGTTCAACTGCAAGTGAATCAAGATTTCAAAGCAACGATCAAGTATTAGTTTTCAAAGATCAGATCAAAATTCAAAGTATAAAACAGTTTCCAGTGGTCAAAACAGTTTCCAGGTTTTCAAAACTTTTCTGTTCTTCTTCCAGGTGAGCAAGCCAACTTGATTTTACTTCTATGTCTTGATGTTTGAATTGACACTGAAAGTATATTATGAAAAGTGTATTTTTAGTGGTTAAATAGGCCTGCATGCTTGTATATATATGTAAATACATGAATGCACCCCTGTATATATAAAAATAGTCTCTGTTCATTGTTTACGGTTTTTAAAACCCGTTAAATGATTTCAAATCACTCCACCCAGATGATTTTAGGCTATAACCTCTGAATGAAAATGTTTGTTTATATGTGACATCATTTTTAAAATTAATTTCAAGTGTTCAAATTAAGTATTTATTTCAAAAATGATATATGATAGTGATGATTTAAAATAAGCCCAAAATTGAATGTCTTGATTTTTAAGTTTGATCATAGCAATGAATTAGTATTTCAAAATCATGATTTTTGATAATCATTTCAGAATCTCTAAGTTTATATTTGGTGAGAAAATTCGAGTTGATCGGAATTGCTTAATTCATCGATTCTCGGTAAACGACGTCGAGTTGGATGTTGTGGTTGTTGCTGGAAGTGGGTTGTAGGCGGGGGAACACAGGAAAAATGCTCGGAGCTTTTATCGATCATCAGAGTGGTCGACTGACGTTGTTTTAGGGTTTAATGCCTAGTCTTGGTTAGGATGATTGTCGGAGTGATTTCATCGATGACGAGGCACCGGAAGGGACCGGTCCAGGAGGATAGAGGCTGGAAGATGAGATGAAGCTAAGGTGTGGTCGGCGTGGATGCTTGGGATCGGGATCGTCGGTGAACGATGGTTTACCGATCAGGTTGGGTTCTAGTTTTTGAGCGATCGACTCGATTTTGTTTTGCTGATGAAATCATTAATTTGGGTGGCCAGGAGGCTCATGGGAGTCATCGACAACTTGTTGAGGGGATCGACGATGGTCAGAGATGATTGGTTCAGGCATACACGTGCACAAGTTACCCACTATGTCAGGTGGTTGCTGAGCTCGAGGAAGAAGATGTTTACCTTGGGTTTGTTCGTGTGGATTCTCAGAGTATGGCTTGAGCATTTGAGAGTTTGGCTCGGGTTTTATTTTTAGGTTTTAGGTTTTAAAATAAAAAAATGTATCGGGTTTTTTAAATTTTGAAGCATTTCCAGGTTTTGAAAATCAGAATCGGAAATTATGACTTGGTTTTAAATTTTAAAGAAAACATGTATTTAGTTTTCAAAAGCAACTAAATGGAAGTTTTCAAAAAAAAAAGTTTCATACACAAAATAACTACGTTGTTAAAGTAGTATAAATATGAGTTTGTTTCCAAAGTAAATTTGTTTAAAATAAATTTAAACAAGTTTTTTTCAAAGATTCCAAATGTTTAAATTTATTTTTGTTTTAAAAGTAATTACATATTAGATTAATTATGTAACCGAATTCATAAGTGTTTTCAAAATATAATAAGATGATGTTTGAATCAAGAAGTGATTAAGAATTATGTTTTAAACTAAATTAATCAATGTTCTCAAATGATTTGTATAATTGTTTTCAAGCATTTAAATTTAATAAGATTTAAATGATGATTGAGTAATTAATTAAGATAAAAAGGTTTATCTTTGATCAATTAAAATTTTAAGTAATTAAAGGATAATTACTTAATGGAAATAATTAGAAGGATAATTACTCAAAGTAATAAGTTAAAGGATTAAATTACTTAATTACTTAAAAGATAATTAATCAATGTGATTAATTTATGTTATTGATGAAAGGATAATCAGTTAATGAAAGGATAATCAGTTAATGAAAGTAATAACGGTTAATTAATGTAATTAATTAAAGGTTAATTTGTTAATGTGATTAATTAAAGGTTAATTAATCAAGTGATTAAAGGTTAATTACTAAATGAAAGTAATTAAGGATAGTTAATTAATGATTAAAAGTTGATTAATCAAGTGATTAAAGAATAATTAATTAAAAGATAATTTGTAATTAACAATTAATTAATTAAAGGTTAAATAATAATTAAGGGATAATCACTTAATAATAAAAGGTCAATCAATTAATTAGAGGATGATTAATTAATGAATTAATTGAGGGTTAATTAATTATGTAATTAACTTAAGGTAAAATTATTTATGTAATAAATTAAGGAATAACTAATTAATTAAGGATAATTAATTAAGATGGATAATTAAGAATGATTAATTAATTTTCATTAATTAATTAAATTAATAACAAATGGTTGGTAATTAATTAATCAGGTTTAGGTGATTAATTTCTTTTGAGATAATTAAATTAATTATAATCAGGTGATTAATTAATCTTACTTATGGATGATTGGATTCTTTGAATGCTTTGAATTGTTGATATCTCTGACGTTTAATGTTCAGTGATATGAATTGTGTGAATTGAATTGTAAACTGTGATTTATTTATTTCTGTTGAGTTTACTTGTTTATCTGTGAATGAAAGATAAGCGCTATAGGATTAGCTTATCGATATTGTTGTGCTTGAATTGATGATGGTTGATATTTTATTGTTGCCTGTTAAACCCCTGGACTACACCACATACACACAAATATAGATTTCATAAGAAATTGGTTAATTCATGGGTTTTTTAATTTAATATTATTTTATTCAAAATGGTTTTAAAAGTTGAATATTGAATCCAAAATGGTTTGGAAAAGAAATTGGGTTTAATATGAAAGGAGTTTTGAAGTTAAAATTATTTTGAATGGCTTATTTAAATTTTGAAATTAAAATAATTTAATTTGAATTTGAATTCAAGATTTTGAAGTTGAATTCTATATACATATATATTTGAAAACTATGGTTTAAAGGGTTATACAGGCTATAAATTATATATACATGGGTTTTAAACCGTTTTTAAAGTATTTTATATGAATTATTTTAGGAATTTGAATTTAACTTAAGTAGAACTTGCCGGGTGTACAGCAGTTCATTGATTTTTTTTCTTCTGATTTTACTTTAAAAGGTTATAACTTGTGCAAATTTAATCGGATTTTTCCGAAACGAAAGACCTTTATTTTTAAATGATAACAGCTTTCGTATTAAGAAAGAATTTATAGTTTTGTTGAAAGGATTTCAAGTTATGGGTGAATCAAATTAAAAATAGTTTTGAAAGCTATGAATGAATGTTTGTTAAAGATTGATGAACCTCGTTTCAAATTGAAAAGGATCTTAAAGGGTGAATCTTTTGGTTAAAAGATTAAAGTGGAAAATGGTTTAAACCATTCAAAAGAAAGGCTTAGGGGAACAAGTGCTGGAAAGTTGTGACTTAACTAGGATCCTAATATATATATATATATATATATATATATATATATATATATGTTTTTAAAATTAGCGCTCACTATTCGGTTTAGCCGACAGAGGACTTTATGTCAAAAAACCCATTCCGAATAAATGATACGATGAAATGGATAGCATTTGAAGATGGTGGTGAAGACCGGGTATTTTCGAGAACGAAAGGATTACCTGTCGAATGACTCTGCACTGAGTTGCTCTGGTATAGAGATCTCCATATGGATGGGGTGTCTTATTGGGATTATGGATACCCGGATTAGCAAGGGCTTCTTTAAAGTGCCTTCAGTTCCTTGCGAACCTGGAACGGACTTGTATGGACGTATGTCTGACGTTACACTTTGTGATGTAAAGCTGTTTTCTATCAAATACATTTCTATTTGCTGGCAGAGAATTTATTCTCTTAGCTTAACACTCATCCCTGAGACATACGAGCTCAGAGGTTATGTAGTTGATATTTACTAGTGATATATTTCCAATTTGGTAATGTGGCATGCTAAGTGTTGCTGATCATTTGTTGATCGAAGTATGGCTTTTGTGAAAAGCGTAGCTTTGTGGACGAGACTTCGTCGAACCTCACAACCCGAAAATGGTCGAAACAGGAAGAATGTGGCAAGGTTATGAGGGTCGCGCCCTTTAGGGTATGTGCATTTCCGTCTAGATAAAAAGTGGTATCATGGTATGGAGCCTAGATATTTAACTTATGTGGTTGTTGGAATTTGTTGGTGTTGATGATCCTTGGTTAAAGGTCGGTGACGACCGGGGGATGGCATACTCATGTCAGTAGTTACCTAGTTACAGGGGTAACCGGCCTTGTGTTGGCAGAGTGACGATTAGGTTCTCGAGGCGTCCCTCTAGAGGCGTACCCATTCGATGAAGGAAGTTCCTTAGCCTTGACCATTTGTTGAAAATCCAATCATCCAATACCCCCTATATAGTTTTAGTTGTAGAACCTACGATCTAACATGGTAGCTATAGTACTATAATGGTACGTATGCTGGCTAAGATTAATATTATACTTTCGAAATGTTTTCTACACTATGCACTAATAATAATATCAAAAGGATTTTTGCGTATCAAGCATGTTTGACTATCAGAAGGAGAAACCTCCCCCAAGTGTGCGATTGCATTCTGTGTGTGTTGGAAGGCCTTATGGTAGTTTCATTTTCTAAAAAAACATTATGGATTTCTTTTTACTTCTTTTGTTGTTTCTTTTTGTTTCAAACAACTATTTTTTTTGCTCACACCAGTCCCATGACTGAGCTAGAGTTTATTGTTCCCTTTCTAAACTGTGGGTGTCCACAATTTTCCACATGGGCAGCCTAGAGTCAGGTTATTAGATAGTCAACTAGTAGGTGTAGTTTTTGGCAAGCTTCGAAGTCTTTGGATTTTGGCAATCGCATTGGTGCACCGAATTTGCTTCACTTCAGCATGATGGTGGTTCTCACTCCTCGGTTTGGTGTTTTAGAGCTTTGGCACTGAAGACATTTCTTTCCACTGCTATTGCTGGTGTTTTCTGCTATGTTTATTTCCGCTGTTGTATCTCTCTCTCTGATAGTGTTGAGAATTTCATTTGTATCATTGTTGTATCAAATATTGTGTATCAATAAAATATTCTTCTGTTTCCAATGTGTTATTATCACCTAATGTTTTTATAAGCTCCGGCGAACCAGGCTCAACTTGAATCTACGACATCCGAATACGGGTGAAGTATTTGGGTGTTGATTTTCGAAGGTCGAGTCAGGGTCATTACAATCACAACCAATAAAGTAATCGAATTCATTATCTAAACCTCATATGTCGTTTTGGTCTTCCAAAAACTATTGTAACGGATAATGGGTTTCAATTTGACAGTGCTGAATTCAGAGGCTTTTGTTGGAGGTATCATATTGAAAAGAGGTTTGCAATAATTGCTCAACCTCAAGCAAATAGGTTAAAGCCGTGGACGAAATTATAAAGTCCATTCTGAAGAAGCGTTTGGAAAAGGCTAGAGGCAAGTGGGTGGATGAACTCTCGACAGCGTTGTGGGCTAACAGGACCACCCACAAGGCCGTGACTGGCCATACTCCATTCGCCCTTGCTTACAATGCCAAAGTCGTCATTCCCGTTGTGCTTGAAGTTCCTACTTATCGAGTGACTTACTGCGATCCCAAAATGAATAAAGATCTCCTCTTGGAATCTCTCAACCTTATAGATGAGAAGCATGAGGAAGTTGATTTGAGGGCAGCTGTGCATCGACACTGAGTCACCTTATACTACAACATTAAAGTTTGACCTAGAACCTTTAAAATCAGCATCTTGTATTGAAACGGGCTTTTCCTGCCCCATCGCACATGAATCCATTCTAGGAAGGACCGTATGCCATTAAAACATGGTTTGGAGAGGGAACTTTCAAGCTAACGGTTGTTGCTGGCGTCATACTTCCAATGGCATGTAATAACGAGCATTTACGACGCTATTTCACTTAATTTATTTCTTTTTCATTTAGTTGTATTTGCTTTCAGAATTTTCTTTAGCATTTGACTTTATAGATATGTAATAAGATAGATTATGTCATTTCTTTTCGTTTAGAAAATAGTTTTGAACTTCCTTTATATTTATGTTTACTGTAGCATTATGTACTAGTTACATGACAAAACCGATTGATGTTGATTTTCCATAATAGATTCCTAGAGTTTGGAATTAATCAATTTTGTTAGTTCCTAATAGGACTTAACAAGACCAGCATGGTCTGATTGTCCAATTGATAACTCTCTTTCATAATCCAATGAATGGGGTACACAATAAGGAATGGATATGACTCGACCATCTGATGATTGAATAAATCTCATCAAACGATGGGACTGAAATAAAATAAGGGTGACCATGTCATGACTGATCGCTCGTTAAATAAAACCTCGGTCCTTAGAGGAAAATCAATCAATTAATGAAAGTATGATCTGACCACTTTTTGAAATAACTCTACGTCCCTGGAGTGTGGACTAGAGTATAAACATAAGTCGGTGTGAATCGACCACCCACAGAATAACTCTAAGTCCTCAGAGTGCGGACTAGAGTATAAACATAAATTGGATGAGATTCAGCCACCCATTAACTAACTCTTATCCCCAGAGTGTGGATATGAGTACAAATATACAGATGGGTGTGGTTCAACCATTCACTATTCCATGAACTTCGACCTTAAACCGACGGGAGGAGTATAAACTCGCTAAGGATGGAATTCAACCATCCAACGTCCAACCCCTTTAATACAAGACTGAGGGTAGCAGTATAATTACTCAAATTGCTGAATTTGATGATGTAACACTAAGGCACGAGCCTAGTATTTGATACGACTCAAGGCCACGACCACATGGAGGCATTGGGATAGAGCTAGTGGATTTTTATTAGAATTAACAAACAATGAATTACAAGTACATTAAATGGAAAGTAATAGCTCAACCACTTAAATAACAGTTTACACGAGAGCTCAATAGAAAAACAAAAGCTTTTATTCACATGCTAAGTTTCAAAATCGTGGTACAAGTTTATTCAAAACACTGGGGGTCGTACCCATACAACCACGATAAATAAAAAATGGCAACGAATAAAGAGCTATGCAAACTATGTACACACTGATTTGAAGCGATGACTACTTCTTCAATCTTCTCTTCTCTTTCTTTCCTAAGAAGCTTTTCAAGCTCCTCAATGCAACGGGCCAAGATATCTTTCTTCTTTTGCAAGGAATCCTTTTTCAGAGCCAATGCGCCGCTGCGATTGATCGCAGCATCGAGTTCTTTCTTATGGGTAACTTCCAAATGATTCACTCCTTTGACGTTTCCTTGGCACTCTTTTCTAGCTCAGCAAATTTTATTTTCAACTGTAATATCTCACTATCTCGGTGCTTGATTGTATCTTTATCATGGATTGCCTCTAGCATGAGATGTTCTATTTCATATTGTTGCTCGATTGGAGATTTTTTTCGCTTAGTGCTAGAATGACTCATGCTACATGAAAACATCTTTAACACGTGCAAGAGAGCTTGCTTTGGCATGCCCCAAGATTATATAAATTGTGGGAAGAAATTTAAGCCCGTTAAAATAGATTTTTAGGATAATGGCCTTAAGTTCGGCTAATTTCTCCATTATGGAAGTGCCAGGGGCAGCGGTAGGCAAGGATGGATCGAATGAGGCAATTGGATGCTTGCTCAATCTGTGGTCGCAAGGTTGCCTGGAGCTGGAAGAGCCAGAGCACTGCTCGTATGATACGACGATTTGAGGTCCTGGATAGGAAGTCTGATTTCGACTATAAACATGATGATTGCATTGGTCTTCTTGATGGAATGACTAAAACTGGGATTTAAGCTTGAAGAAGGAAGATTCCCTTGAACGACGGCTTCTTTCCCGGCCTTCGTCTCTTTCCCTATTCCTACCTGATTCTGAGCCTCGATTAGATCCATAATGCATCGAAGAGCCACGTAGGCGAACAAAAGCTCGAGATTCAGTCATTGCACTTGCAAAGACCAAATGAGAACATATAAGTAACCATTATGCGAGAGAATGATGAAGAGCATGTAGTGGAGTGCACGTGATTGTGAGTGTCCTAATGTTCCCCCCTGATAGACCAGTACTGTAGCCTTGCATATAGGCGTTTTCTCTCCACTGTCGGTATGAAGAATGCCTTCACCACTCCTGGCAAGAGAATTGATCCCTTCGATATTGATATTTGGGAAGTCACAAGTCATAATGTCATCGAGAATCTGAAGATTTGCAAATCCTTTCATTGAACTTTCTAAGTGTTGCGAAGATGACTCTTCATCAATAGAAGTGATAACAAATTCTGGATCAGTGGCAGTTTTCCTTCTACAAAGTTTATATACCAGCTTCTTCCATCTCTTAGTTTTCATTTGGGATTGCGTGCTTTGTGATGATTCGACCACGGGCACCTTGCCTAGGCCTGCATCAACATCGCCAAGCTCATTAATCTGGGCATCCCTAATTTCGCCTTCTTCAACATCATCCTGAGTCCCCTCGACTGGGGGCACGAAAGGATTGTTGACATTCCTTCCTTGCTTTACAACATTTCTTGGCAATGCTTTACTTTCGGGGAGCCCAATGCTACGACCCACTTCCAGCAGCCCAAATAGAGATAATAACTCATCAGTTATGAGAAGTTTAATGTCCCTGTCTTCGACAGGGGTAGCATGAATAATAGAGATCGCTCTTGAAAAATTAATGCCCTTAGGACGTGGGCGGGCACCTGTAAATATTCATGATTTTAGTTGATTTAGAAAAAATGATTTGGATTGAAGGACTTAAGAATGAAATGAAGACGACACTTACGTCCTTCCAACCATCGCCTAATCGAAGCCAGGTGGAAACCGAATGTAGAACCACTCGTGTTTGAGAAGAGAAAATTTATTCCAAGCATCCATTAAAACTTGCAGTTGGGTGAATTCTCAAGAAAAACATAAGACTTCCAAGCTGTCATTTAAAGTTATAAATGAACCTTATGTCCTCAGTTGGCGGATGAATCAGAATGCTCATGAACAGTAGAAAAGTTCCATGAAGGAAGGCGTAGCTATTCAGGTGAAGTTGAGTGGAAGCTATTTTAAGATACCTTAACATTTCACGAATAAACAAATTGAAGGGCGGCACGCATCCGACCCAACACATAGATTTTTTGCACGTAGTGTACCCCTTCAGGGGAAGTGAGGCATGTCATTTATCACAGGAACCAAGACGTCTTCGAATGAAATTCCATGTATGGAACACAGCTTGCGAAGGGAAGCCTCACCAATTCGGGAGGCTTGAGAATTTATAAAGTTATCTAATAGAATGGAAACTTCTACTGCGTCGGGCTTAGGACTTACATCCTCCGTCGGGAGAATGGGGACATCTAAAAAAAGGTTGACTGATGGGCTAGAAACTTTCGTTGGTTCGGCCCGATTATGAGGAGAAAGCCTGCCAGATATAGTTGCGGAGCTCGATTTTGCTTCAGGATTACAATGCTACGAGGCTAGTCCAGAAGATATTCAAGATAAATGCTCTATGCATCTGAAGTCCATATTAATTATATTCAGTAGACAACCAAGATTATAAAAATTACAAGTCCCCCCATGAAAAATGTGAGCTAGTGCAGTGTATAATAAAAATAAACAGCTCAAAATTAGAATACAAAGTAAATGATGAGACTTTAGATTCTATCCAGAGTGACCGTCATCGTTGACTGTCACAATTGCCGAAGAGATTGATCGATTGTAAAAGATTTGGGATCGGTTATCGGCATGTCAATGTGCGAAATCTGTCATTCAATTCCATATGCTAAGTTTAAGTTCATGTTGAAAGTTCCAAGGATTTGATTGTTCAAACTCAAGTTTCATAGTGAATATGCAAGTTCTATTGTTCGTCGACATCATATGTTCAAGTTTTTTGAGGTTAATTGTTAGTAATTTTTCAAATAAGTAAGTTTGGGTTAGGTTTCAAGTTCAAAGAGCATGTGTGTCAATCCCTATATGTCGAACCCTTTATACGACCTGTCCCAAAGCGTTTTAACCGATCTCTCTCCTAAACCTAGTGGTACCAATCCCTCTCTCACAACAAACACTTTCGACCTTTACTTTAGCAAAGCTTGTCGACCCTTAGTCCTACCGATCCCTCTACAATGGCACCTTCTAATGAATCTTCTATATTGGTCCTCCAATGTGGATCCACTTCACCTATCCCTCCAACCTCACTGTTTAAGTCATCCTCCCAAGAAGCTTTCTTACTGATCCCTCTCCCACATCACCAAATGAGGGATCGGCATATCCACACCTTATGCCACGTCCCAACCAATCCTTCCTCTACTCTCCTTTCTTTTTCCTCCATATTTATCCTATCGAACTTTTCACATCCTACGAACCATATCCTCTGTGCCACTTCGACCATTATGGCACAAGTACCATTAAAGTCGCCAATAGTATAGGATTCATTACCACATCATAAAATCGAAGAGTATAACTTAAAAGCTTACCTACTTGAGTATTTGATTTAGAGTGTGGGCGAGTGTTTGAAGATGTTCGAATTGGAAAGAAGAGACAAGTTCATGGGATAGGATAGATTGTAGATGGATTTCGAGCTAAGGATAGGAGGGTTCGGTTTTGTGAATGGTAGAAGAGGGTTCGATGGAAAGTTATAAATTAGGAAACTTAGACAAATGAAGTTAGAAAGGTGGAATGATGTCTTATATAAGGAGAGGATGTTCGACACGCAAAATAAGGAAAATGGTTCGCTATAAAAAGCACCGAGTCTTAGAGCATAAGTATAAAAGGAGGGGTCGGCAAGGAATAAAATAAGAGGAGTTCCGCCCATAGATGTAAGCGAAAGAAGAGGGATCGGCTATGCATGTACCGACCCCTACCAAACAAAAGAAAAAAAATAAGAAGGAGAAAAATCATGAACGTACAAAATGTAATGAAATTGGTGATGACCCAGGAACGTACAAGTATGCTCGAGAACCAACGTTAAGAACGTGAATATGAACATACAGGTATATGACCATGGAATTCCATTTTTTGAAAACGATAGAAATTGGAATCAAACCTTGAGCTTTTATGTTTGAAGTTAGACCAAATAACCAAAACTAGTTAGACTTGCGAATCGAACTTACATATGTTAACTGGATGAATATAGCACTTTGAAAAAATAATTTAGCAGATGGATAGCAACTCTTCAGAAAGCTGGGTAGATTCCTTGTCGATGACTCCAACTTGCTTCAATTCAAAGCGCATCATGTTCATCGTAAGACGTACTTTGGAGGGAAATTGTTATCCGACATCTTAACCCGACTATATTGAACTGATTGCATAAGTCAGATTCAACTGCTATAAAGGTCGATGACTCCAGAGTGGTGATTGTGGGGGCCGGAAATTTAGTACAAATAGTAATATGAAGTCGAGATTTAATGGAATTGATGGATGTGCAACATAGAATGTTCAAAGTATGGAATATGGTTCAATGCATAGGAGGGATCAGCATATTATGGCTTCAACAAAAGGGATTGACATGCTTCAAAGTACAAGAGTGCTATTATGAAAAACAATCAATATCTTGAGATTTACAAGTCCAATGCATATGAAATTTGAGAAGCAAGATATGAGGACCCTAGGGATCGCACATCAAAAAACAAGGTTGGATGGATTGGCATACATCCCTTTGTAGGGATCGGTAGAAAGCATCATGTATGTCGTGTCGAAGCAAAGATCAAGTAATAATTCGAGCTCTATTGATTTAAATGACATGAACTTTAGAGGTTAAGCATTATTTTTCATAAGGAAGCCAGCTTAGGGACCACTCCCTAAAATTCGACCAAAGAAGGGATCAGTGCCGATCCCTCTGCTTTAGAAATTGGGCCCAACGATCCCTCTAATTGGCATATATGGTTAAGAAGGTCTTTCGGTCGAGATTTCAGAGAGATATTTGGTTATCTTCATCTATAAATATTGGCCTGATGGATCATTCTAGGGATCTTTACGCTGCTTGTTACTCTAGACTCCATTGTAACCAAGTACTTGCTATTTTCTGCTGCTGTAATCAGATTTATAAGTGTTATAAGTGATTAATAAAGGATAATCTTTAAAGTGGACGCAGACATACAACGCCAAACCACTATAAATTTATGTATCTCTGAATATAGCTTATTCTCCATTACTTACAAAATTTATTCACTCGGTTTAATTTTATTTTTCTTTACTTAATCCTCTATAAAAACTATTCTTAGGTGTTTATGGCCAATTTAGTTACAAACACTTATATATTGTATCACATTATATAAGAAATTTTCAAATCTAAAAACTAATAGCACATTGAAAAACAGTACCAAAATCACACACACCTAGCAGGCAAAAAATCTGTATAAAAATTTAGCATATATAGGAATAAACTCGGTAGTCTAATCTCTTGAAAATTCTCTACGGATCTCTAATTAATTTTATTTCTATGGAGTTTCCTTATTTTCTTATTATATTTTTTAATATAAATATATGTAGCTTTTGCAGCCTTTAGAGACGTGATTTGATATTTCGTCATGCTAATTATTTATACTTCATTATGTCAATATTTCATCCTTAGCATTATAGCTACGGATTGATGCTTTAGCCATCGCTAAAGAACTAGTATAATAACATGGTGTATATATGTATATTTTTGGCCAGGTAACATGAAAATTCATAGTAATGATTATCTTGACAGTGTCTGTGTTAGGATTATTATGCCAAAGGAATATCATTTGTATAATGACATTAATATATCAAATCCGAAGATCATTCACTAGAACATGAACTTAATCTATTACTAATGGGTTCTATTTGTAAGAACAAAATATCTAGTTAACATTATAATTGTTTTTGAAGTTAAAAACACAATTTAATAATAATTACATATAGTTTTACTATAATCGTTAGATAAATCAATCGAAAACAATTATAAAAAGCCAAACTAAAACAAAAAAAGCACGAAAACAAGATCATCTCAAATCAATTTGGGTTCTAGGCAATCACATCAAATCTAATTATATGTGCAACAGCCCAACTTCTTTGAATTAGCTCATCATGGAATTCAAAGATTTTTTAAGAGATGTTGAAAATCAAGAATGTTTAGGGTTTCTACATGGGGTGCCGGATTTCTTCATGGTTTTTGATTCAGGGTTGGAATAAAAGTGAAAATTTAAAGTGTTGTGGTGTGATTTAGTTCAGAGGGAGAAGAAAAATTAGGGAGCGAGGTGTTTTGTTTTAGGGAAGCTTTTTGGTAAAGTATTACATACTATAGGACAAAAAAATTAAAATACAAACAATAAAAATAAACAATAGCTCTTTAAAATAACGTGTTAGTTGCATTAGTAATAACAAATCTTTTTGTAGTGATTAATTAGAAACGAATAAGAGAATATTGTTTTCTAAAGATAATAGAAACATTTTCCATTCTCTCTTTAAAACTTCCTTTTAATTTCTAATTAATTCTCAATTAAGACATGCCCCTCCTCCATCCATTGTATGGTTGACCAACATTTTCCATATATGGATCAATTTTTCAAAAGCACTATGTAATTAACTATTTTTAAACCCATTTAAATATATACGAATGTCGTGTATATGTATGTGCATATATAACTTTTATATATACATCCAAATATTTACCAATTACATCCAAAAAACAATTAGATTAATAATTAATAATTCTTAAAAATTAATTAATTTATAACACTTTATGAACTAATTAAATAGTATGGTTTTCCAGAGGTTTGCAAATGTGGTTGTGTGACTCAAAGGTGTAACATCAGCTAGCGATTATCATTGAACAATTCAAATATTTACATTCAAATGTCACCTTAGCTTGTGGTGTGGCATTTTAGCTGAATTCATCGCTTATATATCTTTTCAATAAAATCAAATTTTATACTATCTTAAGTGGTACCAATATTGACAAGAATCTACACAGGTTCTCTATGCCAACTCTATATCACATTAGGATGTATGGAAATTGGTACTGGTCAAAACTCTAGTATTTTCCGCATTCAAATTGACTAGTTAATAAAAAAATTCCATGTCCAATAATAAAATTTATTATTATTCATTCTATTATGGCTAGAGATTTTTACTTTTAGTTGACTATAGTTGATTGTAATACTAACTTCTTACAACTAAGGAGGTGAATTCTTTATTGAATAGTACTCCACTTCCAATGCTTCCACTCGGCCCCAACTATGATCGCTTGAGGAATTGCTATGCCATGACTATAATTAAAGTAGAATATCCACATTGAAGTTCCATAGTATTCTCAAGTCAAAGAAATTGTAAAACATTGTCACACCAAGATTTGATCTAGTGGTTGCTAACTAGTAAGAAACTCGTAGACGAATCATTCCATCTTTATACAATACCTACAATATGTAACCCTTTAGTTCCCCTGGTAGCCATGAATAATACAGTACCTAATATTTGGATAGCGTTATGCACTCTAGTCTTAATGGATGTATCGATATCCTTTCTCGAAACATCTTGACCAGGAACACTTAAAACAAAATGTTATTTTATATTGATTAATTACTTATGATTGAAACTATTTGTAACTACAATCATATAACACTTTATTTAAGGATTTTCCTATAAGTATACTTTAAATTAATTACTTAATTAATTATTTTGTAATATAACAAAGTAGATAACAAAAATAAAACACATGTATTGCGAACAAGATTGACTACATAGTTAGATAATGTAACAAATTATATAACTACCTCTAGGACATACTATTAACTCTTTCAGTCTCTCATTTTCACTTGGGGTCAATTATGGAATCTTAATCTCATTCCTTCGATCGGGTTAGAACTGATCAAGCTAGTCCCATAGTGAACGGACCTGCTATATTGTTTTACTATCTAGTATGTCAACCAACATCTCTCTATCGTTGATAAACTGCCTTTATAATGTGGAACTTTAGAAGCATTCTAGATATCTTGTGAGCCCTTGGTTCATTTGCGATCTGTATTGTAGTATTCTTTTCACACAAAAATATCACAAGATTCTCAACATTTGGAATCACTTATAGCTCACTTGTAAATTTGTGCATTTATGTACACTGCTTTTAACACTGCGCTATACATAGTAATGTACTTGGCCTTTGGTTGAATCAACCACCACCACCTTTTTGGAAGATTTCCTACTTAAAGCTACTTAACTAAGGTTAAATATGAATTTGGAATTGAAATACCATATTTTATATCACTTATCAAATTATAATCCGAATACTCCTTCATAAGTAGTTCATTACTTCCATAAACAATTCTCTAACACTTCACAAATTCTTGATAGTAATCGTTAATACCGTTTAGCGAATTTAGTTCAGATTTGATACTCACTCAATGCATAATTAAATTAGTTAGATATAGTGTACATCATAACTTCCTATTACTGATGCATTAATAATCCATCTCGTATGCTCCACATTAAACATTTTAGTACGGTGTCTATGTATATCATTTGGGACAATCCCAACATCCTTACTTATAGTTTTAGAAATATTTTAGTACCTCTTAATGTTCTTTCTTATAGACACTTGCTTCCCCTACATTTTGACTGATAATCAACTATTTGATTTCTTTGTCAAAATAATTACTCAATTATGATGCTTATTAAACGGTGCTATTGTAGCAGCTATTGATCTTATCTAATACTTACAAACTCATTTATCACTCCCATTAACGTCATGACATTTTGCCTTCCCTATGCAAATAACCCATTCTAAATCATTATTCAGAATTTCTGTTTCAACAAAGATGTACAAAATTTCAAAGTTATACTGGGAAATAATTTTGCTAGTAGAGTCCAAATTAAATTAAGTAGCGGGTCTGTTATGCAAATTTCAACCATTGAAATTTGCAAGGTTATTCTCATCGGTGTTGCTTACTATATTCGAAATGCATCGGTCTTCCTTTCGAATACACACCTATGGTCAACAGATCATAGCACTTTGGGTAAAACTATCAAAATCGTATTTTGATCATACTTGGATTACAATTCGAATTCAAAGCATCGTTCCATATGGCAGGGTCTATATTCTTCATGGCTTATTAACATCTAGGAAACTGTTATTATTAATAATTCTTTTTCTCAACATTGATAAGAAACTCATAACATCTCTTTCAATTATGAGAATCCTTATTACACATTCTAATGATTTGTGCCCATTTTAGACTTTGTTAAATTTATTTTTATCTTATGTAATCTGTTTCCATGTTAGAGTTTTGGGTCATATCCAAGTCCATTATATTTTCACTAATTCCTATTGTTGGTCAGTCCCAAATTCCACTTTGGTAGCCACATAAGATCCCTCATGTGAAAATCTTACGTCTAGCCAATCGACGCACATAACATTTTATTTCATGAAACAACAACTATTTCTAAGTGCGATGGAATTGGCATTCAGAAACATTTTATGAACTATATCTATGCTTACATTAAACAGATTTAATTTTGACTTTAAGAAACTTATGTTCATGACATAAATTAGATAACCACACATGTTAAACTATTTAAGATCTAGATTTATTATCTACTTATATCTTCTATGATCTCGTAAACTAAGATTTAGATGAATTTAAATTTAATATATGTACTTGCTCCAAGGTACATATCCTTATAGAAAGACGTTAACTCGACCTCACTCACCATCAATCATTCTTTATGCAAAAATTGTTGATTACTCTTTATCGATACATCATTATGTATCATAGGGAAGAGTAACTTTGAGACTAAGTCTTTTTCATTTTAGGTACTTTTGGAACTCTTTCCAATATAAGCTCTCCTAATCGATCAGATTGATTTTTTATTTCTTTTGCATGTTATGTTTTCTACTTTCATTTTAAATTCTATGAACTTATCATAGATATACATTTATGTATCAAATAAAAATGTTCATGTCTATGATAATTCATCGATGAATTTAACGAAGTAAATGGATCCGTTTTGGTATTATTTGGTCTTTGACTGAATATTGCTATATGCATCGGTTTGAAGAGTTTATTAACTCCTTTTTTACTTTCGCTGAACGGGTGCTTTGCCCTTAATCATTTGAGATACAACTCACAAGTATCACATTATTCATAATCATATTATTAAAGAATTATTTATGAATAATATAACTTAGTCCATAGTTCTAAAATCATTATAGAAAATTTTAGATTATTCTGTATTTTCTTTGGCTAATGCATCACTATGGCTATGAAAAAAATACCGTTATTATAATAAATTTATTATATATTTAATATTCATAATATCATATTAAAATAAAACCACATCTATTTTCAGTCAATACTGAAAACAATTATTATTTCATAAATAATTCTTGGTATATATATATGACGGTAATCTTTCATAATTTTATGCATCCACTAATAAGTGTCATATGATATGCTCCCACTATATCTGTCATTACTATAACGGTGTATGAAATGCGAAGCTCTATTCAACCACTTATTATGAGTTATTTATTTCATTTGATGTAACTAGTTAACAGTCAAGAGTTTCATTATCAAATATTTTCAAATTAAAGAGATAATTCTTATAGAAAATAATTTTACACTTGGAATATAAATCAGATTTCTCATTCCATATTAAGTATCTACTACTATTATATACAATTCATGTTTTCGGTGTTTCTTCATGAAGCGGAGATGACCCTTCACTCTCTTCATCCCCAAATGTGCATATGTTACATCTACTGTTGGACATTCGATTTCCTTTCCAAATGGTCAAGCCCTTCAATAGGAAACTCATTTACAAGACTTCACCAATTTTTTTATAAAAGTGCATTTAGACATCCTTAATATGTTATGGGTATCAAATGGATTGCACTTAAGTAAACTGATCAAGACTGGAATTTTTCAATGATCGAATTTCTTAGTTGATCTTTTAGTCCTTGGACTAGTGTTGTTTTCAACACAATAAGATTCTCATTATATTCAATTGTATTGATAACATGATCTTGCATTATGGTTTGATCATTCATTTCAAACAAACTAATTTCACCGATATTTCATATATATAAAACATGACAATTTACCATACAACTTTTATATGCAATATAACTTTGATCCAATATCCATATTTTTGTATTTCTTTAGAATTCAAATTCAAAAGATAATATACACTCTTGGGCAAATAAATACTTAAACGAACATGGTACAAATGTATTTTGTACTTGTTTAATTTAGCTCTTGCATAAGTCTTGAAGCAACAACATGTCCAAGGATTTATTGGTAAGTAAATTTTATAATTCTTTGTCAATCTTAATTCAGTTCATTAGTATATTTCAATTGATAAACAATTTTATTAGTTAAACTAGCTATATAAATTTGTTAAAGTACATAAGTTTAATTTATAACTTGTGTTCTTAAAATATTAGAAAGGTTAAATGTAGTCATTTCATTTTTCTAATTACACTCTAGTAGATTTTTATATTCCTCAAAACCCAATGACAAATACAAAATCATTTGATTCCTCTAGTGAGTGCTAGGACTCACTTACCTTAGGATTTTTGGCTTTGACTTTGCTTAATAAATCATAGGCCGACAAGTAATGGATAACTCTTTTTCAGCTACATTATACACAACTCCTAACCATGGTCTTTAGCCCACATCTGGACCTTGACCTGGAGTTGCTCAATAATTTAAGAGAGACTATTCACTCATAACTACCATTGCTTGACGACTTAAGTATAATGCACATACCTTGAGTCTGCTCAATATATATTTCATGTATCTTACCTCTTCTAGGCAATATATTAATACGACTATACATAATAGTTTTAACTTGAGTTTGCTCAACAAGTAGTGTATATGCAGGTAAGCTATTAATATATATAAATGATACAGGGAAAATATATTAAGGAGTTCATTATTTTTAATATACTTAAAGTGATATTGATTTAAGGAATAATGTAACCTTATGAAATACCCTCATAATTCAAGTGTTGGCCTCATCTAAAATCAGGGTATATGTACCACGCATATGTATTTATTCAAAAATATATTTGATTTATTTCAGTTCCACTCAAATTAAATTTATACATATAATTGTATAAGTTCAATTGGTTTAAAACTATTACAATTTGATTAGCTTATATGATTTTTATTTGTATCTTATTATTCAAATCATATATAATTAATTTTAGTTCTTAATTTAGAAAAATAATTTATCTAAATTTATTTTGAAATTTCAAAATTTATATTTTATTCATCTAAAACTACTCAAGAAGAATATTTAATCATAACCATATAGTTCTATATATGCATACATACATACATACATATACATATACATATCAAATGTATATATTACTAATTAACTATTTAAAACTAATTAACTATTTATTTAAACATCTTAATTAAATATTTAACAAATTTCAAAAACTTATGTTATTTAATTTATCAAAACATTTTAAGAAAATCAAAATGTTTTAAATTATTAAACTACAACCTTTATAGTTTTATCTACATATATATCATAGTATATATGTCTTAATTAATTATCTATCACATAAATTGTTTTTTCGATTAAACATTTTCATAAATTTCAAAAAAAATTCACTTTAATAATTCAAGATAAATTTTCAAATATAACCTTTATGGTGACAAATACATATATCACTATATATATAATTAACTTTTAGTTAATTACTTAATTAATTAATAAAATTAATTAAATATTTATAAAAATTTAAATTAGTTTCTCAAAACAATTTTGAAATTTTTTAAATTTATTTATAGTATTTACAAATTTTCCATTTGTATTTTGAAGTTAACATTTAAATTCAAAATATATTTCGAACTTTTAAATCTTAGTTTGAAAAATAACATAATGCCCAAAAAATCTAGACCTTACATTTGGACCAGTCTTTTGGACTTACTCTACCATTAGGCCAGGCCAGTAGCCAAGGAGGGGAGAATACTTATTATTCAACCCTAGGCCTAGATACTACTATTCTAGACACTCATCAGATAGAAAAGTTTATTAGTTGGCCCCTAATGCTGGCTAATTAGACTTCATAGATTATTGAATTTTAGGAGAGAAGATAGAATATGATGAATAATTAATTTTATTGCAAATTTTTTCTCTGATTCTGCATGATCTTTGTACATGATTATGTATAGCTTAATTCCACTAGCCATTGCTTATTTCCTTATTAATAATTCTAATTGCCATTGCTTATTTCCGAAATTTTAATTCTAGTAGTTGTTGCTTATTTCCTAAATTATAATTGTCTAATTACACAACAATTACAACAAAGTACTAAGTATAGCTAACAGCTGTATAGTGGATGCTAGCCTTATATTTCTTTCCTGTTTTCAGCCTAGATGAAATATTCTGAGGTTATCATTCCTATTTCTAAACACTACCCATCAAAATTTGGATTCGAATAAATTATAGAATCCAACTTTTTGAGTATATTCAGATGGCTGGTCTTAACGAGTGCTTTTGTGAAAATATCTACTAACTGTTCTTTGCTTTTGACAAATAGAGTTTTTATTTCCTCCGATTGCACTTTTTCTTTAACAAAGTAATAATCTTTCTCAATATGTTTTGCCCTAGAAGACAGGATTGGATGCAATATGACATGCATCTTGATTATCACAGTTTATTTGCATTAATTTTGTACGCTCTATCTTCATGTCACTAAGTAATTGCTTAATCAAGACAAGCTCATTTGATGTGAATGTCATGGGTCGATATTCTGCTTTTTCCCATGAACTAGCTACAACATGCTTCTTACTTTTCCAAGTGACCAAGTTACCACTTATAAACATATAAAACCCTATGTTTGATTTTCTGTCATAGCTTTCGACCCAATCTGCATTAAAATAACCAACCACATCATTAGAAATGTTTTCTTAATCCAAATTCCTTGACCTGGTGTGCCTTTAAGATATCTCAATATCCTATCAGCTATCAGCAGGTCGGGTCACGTTTGGGTCGGATCAAGTTGGGTTTGAGTTGATTTTAAATGGGTTGGGTCAACCCGTTTATTAAACAGGTTGGAAATAGCTCAACCCAAACCCGACCCGATTATAAACGGGTTGACCCGACCCGACCCGTGTAACCTGATTATAAATGGGTCAGGTCGGGTCGTAAACGGGTCGGGTCAACCCGTATAAGGTATAAACGAGTTATAAACGGGTTATAAATAGGACAAATTTGGGTTCACAGGTTAGGTTGGGTTATAATTAGGTCGGTCAACCCATATAAGTATAAGCGGGTTATAATCGGGTCAAATTCGAGTTCACGGGTCAATCCGAAACCCACCCATTTATAAATGGGTCAAATTCGGGTTGACCTGAAAATGAAAAACCCACTTATCAAGGTTGGATTAACCTGATAATTTCTGTGTAATCCTCGAGTCGTGTTTCGGGTATGCTCAAATCAGCAGCCTTATTATCAATTGCACTCAAGTGGTTGGTACATAGAGCATGCATAAATTGACTTATGACACTAACTGCAAAAGCAATATCAGGTCTGGTTACTATAAGGTAAATTAATTTGCCTACCATCCTCTGATATTGTCCTATGTCAGATAATGGCTCACTATCTTCACCTCTAAATTTTATATTCGTCTCCATACGAGTATTAGCTAGTTTTGCTCCTAATTTACTAGTTTCTTTTAACAGATCAAAGACATATTTCCTTTGGTATAGAAATAATCCATTACTTGAACGGGCTATTTCTATTCTAAGAAAATATGAAAGTTTCCTAACGTCTTTGATGTCAAATTCCATTTTTAAAATTGTTTAACTCTTTCAATTTCCTCATAATTATTTCCAGTGATGAAAATGTCATCAACAAAAACTAGAATAATAGTAGTGATATTTTGTGGGTGTTTGATGAATTACATAGAGGAATTAGTGATACTTTTAAAAAAATTAATCTTTGAAAGAGAAAAGCTTAGCTTGGCTTTCCATGCTCTTGGAGATTACTTTAAACCATAGATCGCCTTTTTTAATTTACACACCAGTGATGAGTTCGTCTCACTTTTGTAGCTCAGTGGAAGAGTTATATAGACTTCCTCTTCTAAATTTCCTTGAAGGAATGCATTTTTTACATCCATTTGGAACAAATTCCATCCCAAGTTGTTGGTTATTGAACACAAAACATTAACCGTATTCATTTTGCTACTGGGGCAAAAATCTCTTTGTAGTCAATACCATACGTTTAGGCAAATCCTTTGGCCACTAACCTAGTTTTGTACCTTTCAATAACACCATCACTGTTATATTTGACTTTTATACCCTTTTTCAACCTACAGGTTTTTTGTTTTTTGGTAAATTAATAATATATCATGTGTCATTTTTTCAAAGGCTTGAAGTTTTTCGTTCATAGCCTTACGCCAAATATGGCTTTGATTGGCTTCACTAAGGTTGGCTGGTTCCATTTGGTTGGTCATGTTACTTAAGTAGGCTCAATATGAAGGGTGTACCCTATTATATGAAATAAAATCTTGTACTAGATACATCACCTGTTGGGATACATAATCCCTTAATTTAAGGGGAGGTCGAGTTTGTCTTATAGATCTTCTTATGACATTTTCTTCTTGAATTGGCTCTTCATGAGTTAGTTCTTCACTTGACTAATTTATCTCTTCTACTCCCCTTGAACAAATTCGACTTATTTCTTTGATTTGTTCTTCATTTGTATGATCAACATGTTCTTGATTTGTTTCTTCAGGAAACATGAAATTAATTGGAGACAACATGACCGGTTTACCATATATATATTTCCTTGTTCACTTGTTTGATAATATGGTTCATTTTCAAAAAATGATACGTCTCATGAGATATAAAGTTTAAGATCTTTTAGATCATAACATCTATACCCCTTTTTGGGTTGAGTATCCTAAAAATATGGCTTTAACAACATTTTTATCTAGCCTGTCATGTCATTTTATGTGTACGAAACATGTACACCCAAAAAATCTTATGTGATCAAGATATATTTTCCTACTCTTAAGAATTTCGAAGGGATCCATATTTATAAGCATGACACTTAGCAATCTATATATGAGGTAAGTCGCAGTTAGCACAGCATCTGACTAATAAGATCTTGGAACCTTAGTTTGAAAAAGAAGTGATCTAGTGACTTCAAGTAAATATTGATTTTTCTTTTCATTTTGAAGCTCCATTTTGTTCAGGTGTATTAATACAAGTAGTTTGGTGTGAAATATATTTTTATTTAAAAAATTCTATGAACTCTTTTTTATGTATTCTGTTGCATTATCAGATCGATTTTTTTTAATTTTTGCATTATATGATTTTCTATAAAACTGTAAAATTCTTTAAAACATAAAAACTTCATTCTTTCTTTTAAAAGGTAAACCTAAGTATTGTGAGAAAAATCATCAATAAATGTGGCAAAATATTTAAAATGATCATAAAAATCAATAGAGGGTGGACCCTAACATCAGAATGAATTATCAAAGCATTTTTCTAACGTAC
The DNA here is from genome assembly GCA_030765085.1 of Allium cepa. Lineage (NCBI taxonomy): Eukaryota > Viridiplantae > Streptophyta > Magnoliopsida > Asparagales > Amaryllidaceae > Allium > Allium cepa. The sequence continues at coordinate 1,055,098,420 of CM060941.1, forward strand.
TAGTAGATAAAGAAAATGGTAATCTAGTTTGTTTTGAAAGCTTACAAACATCACAATTTTTGAAATCTAATTTAAAAAGTTTATTCAAAATTTGATTGGATGGATAACTAAATATCCAATGCAGCAATTTATCATGATCTACTAAATCTAATAGCACATGACCTTTATTGGTGCTTTCATCAAGATAATAAAGACCATTATCTAGACAACCCTCACCAATCTTCTTCCCTGATTCTCGATCTTGAAAGGTCACTTTATATGGTGATAATATAACATTGCAATTCAATTCATAGGTTATTTTACTAAATGATAATAAATTTAAATTTAAATCTGGTAAATAAAAAATATTTTTCATAGCTTTTATAAGAAACTTTATTGTACCAAAACCACGAATTTAAAATTTATCTCCATTAGCAATCTTTACATGTAGAGGGTCCTTATTTTGTGTAACATTGGTTAATTTATTTTTGTCCCATGTCATGTGATCAGTAGCACTTAAGCAAAGTATCCATTATTTGTATTTTAATGCAATTTGCAATTTTGAAATCGTTGACTTTCGATGAATTAAAAATAGCATTAGAATGTACAAAAGCTGAAGTTTGTTGCTGCAACAAACTATTCAATTGAATTAATAATTGATTCAGTTGCACTGTTTGAGTCGCAGGAGATCCCGCTGAATAGGAGGTGTTATTAGTCCATTGAGCCAATTTAGATCGATCCCCTCCTACCTCCGCTCCTTTGCTAATATCACCTAATTTTTTCTCATTTTTGCGCCGCCCTAATTACCTTCTCTGTAGCCCTTCTCTCTAACGGGTCAAAGGTAGGGATGGAGGAACCTAAGGCCATCGCGGTTATGCCTTGCTTTCTTGAAGTGGTCACACTGCTCGGTGCTCGAAGCTCCCTTCTTTCTTGCAGTGTCTTTGAAACTAGGTTTTGAATGTTTTACTTGAAATGTCTTGTTCTATTGAATTTCCATCTATCATGGGTTCATGAGGGCATGCAGTGATTACTCTTGCTCAATTCTTGCCACTATATATCAAAACATGGCATCTCAACTGATGCCAAGACTTGTGATAAGATCGATTTATTGCTTCGATCAAGGGTCCTTAGGTAGGTGAAGATTAATTCCTTTTCAGATCTTTTTTGAATTTCAACTGGGTCTATTGTTGGTGGGAGATAGACATTGAGCTCTTTCCATTTTGACATAATTTTGGTTACTAGTTTGTTATTGCTTTGGGTATTCTATTTAATTTGGGCAAACTCTTATTGAAGGCTAAAGATATGAGCAAAATTTTTTTGTTGGTCATACCTTATTTTGGCTTTGTCCTAACCTCCTATAATGTGTTGGATTACAAGAGCATCTTTTAAATTTAGGGTTCCATTGTGCTAAGAAGCCATGACATGATTAATTAGTCAGTTGTTTCCCATTCTTCTATTTTTGCTTTCTTTTCGGGAGTTAGCTCATTCGGCTCTGCTGGTTTAGGTTTGTCCTTTTTTCTGGCGACAAAGCTTAATTTTCCTTTACCATCAAGACTAATTGATATGATCATGACCAAGGAATGTAATTTTTGTTGCTATTGAGTATGACATTTGTGAGTTTAATGTTGTCGGATTAAGACATGTTGAAATTATTGTGATTATTTGAAATCTGCAGCCATTGATGTTGTTGCAGAAATTTTGAGTCAGGATTTGACCTGCTCTGATACCATGTTGAATTATAGAAAAGAAGAGAGAATACGATGAATAACTAATTTTATTGAATTTTTTTTCTTTGATTCTGCAGTTCTTTATACATGATTATATGTAGCTTAATTCTACTAGTCGTTTTTCCCTTAATTATAATTCTACCAACCGTTGTTTATTTCCCAAATTATAAATCTACCAGTCGTTGCTTATTTCCTAAATTATAATTGCCTAACTACACCAATATTATAACAAAATACCAAGAATAGCTAACAGCTATTTAATGGATGCTAGCCTTTTATTTGTTTCCTGTTTTAGCCTAGATGAAATATTCTAAGGATATCATTCCTATTTCTCAACATAGACCATACGGTTCTATTACTATTGCTGGAACTCGGTCCATTCCATAACAGGTGAAATGGGTAAATTTCAAATAAAATTCCTATTTAATTTGTAGTGGGCTTTTGAGGTCTATTAACTAACATTAGATCCAATCGATTTAATAAATAAAATCATATTTTATGTCTTTTTCATTTTTTAATTGATCGTATTAATTAAAATTATTCAATCGTTGTTCTGAATATATCTCATATTTGCATAAAATGATAAAATAATGCAATGATGTACAAACATATGTATAACTATAAATACACACATATGTACATGTAGATATTGAGATTTATATCAATTGTATGTATATACATATTACACTTACATATGCATATGATAATTTCATATGAGTATCAAGAATATAAATGCCTACATGTGTGTGTAATTACAATTTAATATGTCTATATGGTTGGTATATAGATATTTATAGTACCATATATATATATATATATATATTGTGTGTGTGTGTATTATGTATTGCTATCTATTTATTTATGTACATAGTTTAAAAATGAATCTGTACATTAAATTAGGTATTTTAAAACATATGCAAAGAGTTAGTAAATAAATAGAAAAGCAGAAAGTAGGTATCACCTTCCTTATTTCCAGTTTAATAAGTAAGACAATATTTAATTTTAGGACAAGAAGGAAATATGATTCCCTAAATTTCCATAATTATATTTAACATTAAAATTGTCAAAATTTGAAATATTTTACAGATACTAATGAACCAAATCATCTTTTAAACAATGTTACAACAACGATTATTTAAACATTATAAATTTTATTCACATTCAATTTAAACCATTTGTCGAATATGTACCAGACAATAAATGAGTTCTAAATAAAATAAGGGATTAAATTAAACTTGAAATATTTCAGATCTAAACATGGGTATATTTACATATATGAAAGGATATTAATTGTAACATAACTTAACAGAACATTTTATATTAAATAAATATAACTGATTTTGTGTGTGTGTATGTGTATGCATACTTATATATATAATATATAACTTTGAAAAAATAGATATTTCTTTTGAATTAGATATAAAATAATATAAATCTTATTCTACCAAATTAACAACCAATCCAAACATCAAATATATATATATATATATATATATATATATATATATTTGTACCAAAATTTGACACGACACTTTTCGAAAGTATTTGAAGAGATAAAATGAAGAAAATAAATGTAAAAAGAGGATTATCTAGCAAACAATTCAAAAACAAATAAGAAAAACATGTAGAAACACAGAGATTTAGAGTGGTTCGGCGTATCGCCTACGTCCACAATGAAATTGATGATTTTATTGATGTTTGTTTGCTGATTGCAACTGGTTACAACAGATTACGGCAGTAGATTTCAAGTACAACAATGATCTTTGAGTGCAAAAATGATTCTGGCAGAGTCTGGACATCGGAGAGCTAAAAAGTCCCTTTTCTATAGACTCTGGGATGCTATTTATAGGCGTAGGATGCAAATCTCTCGCTCAGATCTTGGGAGACCTCTTCTGGCACATGGGTGGGCCCATGCGATCGATCTCATGTATTTGCAAACGATCTGGGATCGATACAAACAAGCTTCATATCGATCAAAAATTCATCCAATTGAGTCGGGATCGATTATGAATGTTGCCGAGGATGTACGTGAGCTCATGTGTAAATTTGGTGGCATTTGGACTTGTAGATTGTGAGTTATGATCGATGCAAGTTTGGGATTATTAGTTGCCGTTCTCTTTGTATCGATGTTGTTCGTATCACTTTTTGGGCACGTGCTTGCAAGTTGACATGGCACTAACTCCTCGAATTGATCCACTTTTCATGTCGAGTGACTGAGTCTTTCATAGGGGAGTACCTTGTTCGTATCGATCCAGTTGTTCTGTTCATATCGATTGTCGTGGGCTTGTTCGTATCGATCGAAGTGGTTCCGTTCGTGTCGATTACCATGGCCTTTCTCGTATCGATCGAAATCGTTATGTTCGTATCGATTGTCGTGGCCTTGCTCATATCGATACCCATAGGCTATTTCATATCGATAGCCGAGGGCCATTTCGAGGTTGCTTTATTCGTATTAATCGTTGATCGACCGATATGAACCGTGCGCTTGGGATCGATGCGAACTGAATTCAATTAATCGATATGAAGTTGAACCAATTTGATGGATACGAATAGATGGCTACGTGATGATGGATATGAACGGATGGATGCGTGTGAGTTGACTTCTTTGGATTGCATCGATCGTATCTTGAGCACACGAACTCCAATTGACTTGAAATTTGGAATGCTGGCATTCATAGCTTTGCTTGTCCTGTCACATCAATTGTGGCTCGATCCACACTCGAAAAAAAAATTCGACATCTATAGTAAACCTATGTACAATCGACCTTCGGGACGGACCGTCTTCAGTTTCTATTCAATTCCTTGGTGTCACGGCCTTGCCAAAAGGTGGGATAACATTTGCCTCCCAAAGTACGTCTTGTGAGAACATGACGTGTTTTGAAAAGTTGCAACCTTCATCCCGAATAGTTTCATTTGACTTATCTGAATGGTTATTGTCTTTTCGTTGAAAGATGTAACCCTTGATTGATCTTCAATAATACGAATGGTTGACTGCCAATTATCGTACTGTGCATTGTTGTAACTGAGCATTGCATGATAGATAACTATTGTCACTGTTGTAATCACTGCCATACGAATATTCAATTCCTGTGAATTAAAAAAAAAGGATGTTAGTTCGACATACATCTAGGTATGTTACCCTAACTCCCGTTAACATTTGCATGTTCATGAGTGGCTGTCAGTTCTTTTTTCGTATCGAATTCCGTATTGACCCTCTTTTGAATCAATGAAATTTGATTTGCAACAATGCTTGACGGTTGTTTTTAGAGTACCCCTCATATAGATCCTCTCCTGGATCGACTTTGAGAAGCTGAATTTTTTTCTTTGTATCGATGGTGATCAACATGAATTTGGTTGGAGTCTCAATGCAGTTCGTATCGATGGATACGAATCTCTGAGTCTTTGACTAAAGGGATACGAAACTAGCACTTCATATCGATGGAGTGTTGATGGGTTGGAATGGTCCGAACATGTTTCTGTTGTCTCATTCGTATCGACAGGTTACTGATGGATACGAATGGCAGCAAACTGGATCGGTTGCAAATAGATACATGCAGTTGTGCTCGAGACTAAGGTGGGTGGATACGAACGGAGCTCTCGTATCGATGTCACTTTTGACCGTTCTAACCGGTCATGTTAACTAAGAGATGAATCGTTCCTCACCTTTACCTCGTGTCTATATAAATATCGTTAGGACTTAGAATTTTTTTTCAACCATCATTATTTTACATTTGTCTTTGTATCGATAGAAAAAAAACTGAGAAACAGAAAATAGCCTTCGTCCTAATACCATCACGTCTCGTTAATCCCTCGAATCGATACTCTTATCTAGGTAATTAGTCGCATAATCTCACATTAAAAACGTGAGATTTGACGCCAATTCGTCCATAATCGTGGCCAATTCTGATAACGATGATGAGGCCGGAATTGGGTTGGAGCATGGTTGAGGGGGAAGGAACCAGAATCTGAAGTGTTTGGAGGAGAAGGTGGAATGAGCGATGGTCATGCATGGCGCATTCGTATCGATCTGGATACATCGACATTTCATATCGATCTGGACATATTGGAATTTCATATCAAAGGAGGAGATTCTTTGTATCGATAGTTAGCGGACATTCGCATCGATCGGTTGATGATTGGCATTCGTATCGACTTGTTGCGATCGATACAAAATCTTGGGTATGGTGATTAATACGAATGTGTTGCTATAGATCGATACGAAGCATAGGGTTTTACATCAATACGATGTGACCTCCAAGCGATCGATACGAAGTACCATCGTATGATCAATACGAACCTCTACTACCGATGAACGATACGAACGGTGTTCCAGGCAATCGATACGAATGAAGCCTCCTATGATCGATTTCGGTTTTGATCTTAATGGATACAAAATTTTTTCATACTCGAATATTTGACTCCGACGAGCTTCTTCTCGTTTCACTGCGTATCCAACTGCCCTTCGAAGCTCGTCGATGTAACTGTAACTTAACAAAAATTTAACAAACTTTAACTCGGATCGGTCTTCAAAGTCAGGATGGTACGAAGGTGATGGTCAGCGATGACGGTCACTTCCAATTGAATCTCGAAGTCTTGTCGTTTGAATATTTTCTCAAACTCTATAGAAAATTTTCAAGTAGTGTGTAGCACTGCACTGCACTACACAACACACTCATGCACTTCACATTGGGGAATACACGGGCTTATTATTGTCTAATGATGGTTTTTGATATGTTGATTAGATATGGAAACCATAAGTTCTTAATATCAAGAAACCTGAAGTTCCTCTCTTCCAATAATAGAGTTGCCGGCCATCGCAGCCGAGGTCATCGATCCAGCTCCGGACAAGTTGCCAGGAGCAACTTTAATTGCAAACCCACAAGATTCTATGTCGTCCAACATTTTCGAAGATATGTTGGGACGGATATGCCTAAGACACGACTTGTCGTTGGGCGACGTCTTATTACCTAGGCATAGTGATAGAGCACACGCTCCCCCAGAGGGGTTTACTGCCTTTAACGGCACTCGTACACAGGTGGGATGCTTCCCCCATTCAACCAATACATTCAAGAAGTGTTGGATTTTTTTCAAAATTTCCCCCTCACAACTACACCCCAATGGATACGGGTTGTTGAATAGCCTATTCAATGTATTCATGGAGCATCTTTTCCGTCCCCCGACTCCGATCGAAATCTGATATTTATTTAATGTTAAGATTCGAGGAGATAGTCCTTCGTTCACATTCCTGGAGGCGGTTAGGATCTGTGAAGTAGTGACGAGCTCTTGGATCAGGCTCAGCTATTTCAAGACAGAATGGTTCTATGTCTGATGCCCCTCAGATCGCCAATCGTTGGTTAGCCAGACGTAAATGTCACAATTTTCTTTGGTACTTCATGAATTTGTCGTAACCGATGATGAATCTCGTATCTTTTTTCCTTTTGCAGCCGCAATCCCACGACCTGAAGGCGCACATTTTAAAGAAATTTTATGGGTCCTTCAAGAAGTGCCGAGTGAAATGAGGGACACAGACTCGGTGCTAACAGATAGAAATTTTAGGACCATCCGGCTAATCGATGGAAATCAGAGCTTTAGGCTTGAAGGAAGGCTGAGGGAAGCTCCGATGAAATGCACTATACATAGAGCGCCCGGGATTGTAATAAACGAAGAGGGTGAGAAAGAAAATACACCCACCGACGACGAACCCATAGCCGAGCCTTCTGATAGCTTTCAAAGTCTTAAAGGAAGGAGAAAAGGCAATGCTGCAGCGCATAAGCGCCACAAATCTTTGAGATGGAAATCTGTAATCATGTCTTTACCTATTCTGTTATTAGAATTTCAAAGGCTCCTCCCTCGCAAGTGGAGAACCTTTTCGAATGGCTTGCCGATATCCCAATATCGGATTGTGTTTCACTTCAACATGATGCCAGATTGGAGGTGCTTTAGAGTGCTTTAGACTTAAGCGAGGATCTTCCCACAAGCATGGCCGACATTTCCGGTTGGTTGGGGGGTTGCGCATACATATACACTTCATGGCACTACACGATTTTCGATCACAAGCTGTTTACTTCGGGAAATTACTAATTCCGTTGTTCCTTATTCTTTACAGATTCAATGACTAGACGAGATTCCATGCACAGCAGTCTCCGCTCTGCGTGACAATCATCCCGCTCGTATTTCGAGTCTCGTCGGAGGGAGGAAGATATAAACCGCGATCGTGGTTATTTGAGCCAAGAACGTCATGAGAAAGAGAGGGATAGGGATTATAGACATCGATCCCGATCACGTTCTCCTCCTCGAGCCCCCGCACAACCAAGACATAGCAAACAACCGTTATAGCCACCTCGCCAAAAACCATCTTCTCAGATTTCTAGGCCTGAATCACAACACCATAGACATGAGGTCGAAACTCCCATTGTTGATGAGCAAGCTATCAATGAGCCCACTGGGGAAGGGGCTATTAGAATTGCTCGGTTGAAGAAAGATTTTCCAAACTTATGTTTTGATGGCTTCGTCTTCCCCCTCACTAAAAGAGAATTCCATCGGAAGCAGAGCATACAATGCATGATTATATTCATGATATCTACATTTAGAACAAGGAGTGGGGGAAAGCTACAGTGAAAGCATCGAAGGTGGACTTTGAGCGGGAGAATACCATAGAGAAATTAGAAACTGAGCTCGCTCAAAAGGACCGGATAATTCAAGCGCTTAACGATGAAGCCGAATCCTCTCGAAAATCGGAAATAGAGGCCACCCAAAAGGCTGATGAGGTGAGCTTAGCAAAGGAGAGGATGTGGTAGACACATTTTGCCTTAGTGGAGGAGATGGGTCACAGAAACACCACTATCACAGCCAAACGGGATGCTACTCTTAAAGAAATTAACGAGCTCAAAGCCAAATTATTCGAAATCATCAAGGAAAGGGATGATACAAATAGCATAGCCCAAAAGGCATGTCAATAGGCCGTAATGCTTCGAGGCAAGCATGAAGCTGCTATGGCTAAGGTCCGGGAGGGGGAGACTGAGCTCAAGGAGAAGGTCCAACTGGCATAGTCCAGGCTAGAGGCTGACATTGAAGATCTCCTTATTACCTATAATGCTAACGTCTTAAGGCATAGGAACCTAGCCTGGCTCAATAACTATCTGAAACATTTATACAACACCTGGGGCCGATTTGTAGAAGATGAGAAAGCTTCCCATCAGGGCGAATCGGTCGACGAATTCGAGCTTGAGAATCGAATGTTGAATGAAGACAAAAGGAAAGTTCTCCATGATGTTATGATTTCTTATGAGAAGGAGAAGCTTGGCGCTCAGCACTCGGAGGTTGAAGAAGGTTCTGGTGTGGAGCAGCGCGACACAAGTCCCGAAACTCTTGTGCCGACTAAGCCTGAACCGTCTTCTTCGGTTGATTCTCAATCCGTTCCTGCTTATAACCGGGATCAGCTGTAGATATCTCAAGCTAGCGAACAAATTTCTAAAGCCATTCAGCCGCCAATGAGTCGAACTGAGGATGGTACTCCGAATATTTTGTATGCTTGTTTACGATCAGGAGCATTACTTGAAATATTCAATAACAGTTTTTGTTTATCTCTTTTCAATGATTGGAGCCACATCAGTCGAGCCTCTTGCAACTCAAGAGTCGCATCATGAGCAGGAGGCGATTACTATGGAAGTGACCATGACATTGGCTACTGCACCTACAGATGATGTACAAGGGAACACACTTTCATTCAATGAACAGATGATGGAGGAACTTCTCATTCATCATAGTGACCCTTTCTCTGACCTGAAGTTTGTCATGAGTGGAGTAGCACCAGCGACTAGCTCCTCAGTCCCAACAGCAAGCGTTTCCAGCAAAGCACTAACACTTCATGAGGAAGAAATTATAGCCAAGATTAACGTACAAATGGAAGCAGCTGCTCGGGCTAGAAGATTCGGAGGTGGAATGGCAGGACTCGGCCCAGCTCCGTTAAGAATGATATCTCCTGGTGGTACGATTTTCGACACCAGCGTACCTGCTCCGCTTCCTATCGTTGATTCGGTCCCTCCGACTCCGCCTTCAGGAAGCATACCTATCCATGTGAGTTTGGAGGAGGAAGAGGTAGATACAATACCCATGGCGGGGAATTAGCCGTCGAAGGACAAGGGCTCGAAGAGGAAACCAAGTGGTGGATCCAGTGGGTCAACACCAAAGAGGAAGCCGAAGAAAAAGAAAGAATAGCCATGCTTCCTTCGTGTATTTTTGGGTAAATAGGACTTCTTTTGTTCTTTAGTTAGCCATGTATAGATGCGGGTTCGGCCCCTGCTTGTAGGATTTTTGGATATAACTTGTACATAAATTCCTTCCATAAATAGTTGAAATGAAATTCTATTTTGTCTTCAACTCAATTATCATTTATTTGCTTAAGTGTTCCAACATTTGATTTCTTGTTCAGTAAACTTGTGAAGTTTCAAACTTTGGATCGGGTTTTGAGCTTATTTGTTAAGTCCTGGAATTACGGTTACGAGTCGTGTCCGGACACTAAGCTAAATTTCGATGGTGCACCGCTTCAATCAGTGATCGACTTAAGTTCTGCCCCCAATTTCAGGGATGAGTTGTAAAGGTCGGCGAGCGATTGCATTTCGCCTCCAATGCATTGAGCTTAACGTCGTTGAATTGATGCTAAAACAAGTGAGGGTCGATTGGTCGAATCACACTCGCTAACTTGCTGATGATCACATCCACACTCTGGGGATTTGCATTTGTGCATCGATGGTCGGTCACGCCAGTTTAAGTTTTAAGTATATGTCCGCACTCCGGGGGCTTAAGTTATTTTATGGTGGTCTGTCACACCCGTGTTATGTTTATACCCTGACCACACTCAGGGGACTTAGAGTTGTGTTACGGATGATTGATTCATATCTAGTTTGTTTTTAAACGTTAATCCACTCTCTGGGGATTTAGGGTTAGTCGATGTTCATTCTCTAATCTATGCTCTGGGGACTTAGAGTTAACTGTGGTTGATACTTCGGTTCGCACTCTAGGATCCCGAAGTTAGTTGACGTTTATACTTCAGTTTGCACTCTGGGAACCTGAAGTTGGTTGATGTTAACACTCCAGTTCACACTCTGGGAATTAGGAGTTAGTGTTTATACTCCAACTCACACTCTGGGACTTGGAGTTGATGTTTATACTCTAGCTCGCATTCTGGGAACTTGGAGTTGGCCGATAGATGGTCAGTCACATATGTTTAGGCTTTAGGATTTCGTTCACACTCCGGGAACGATGGATTTATCAGGATCATGGATGGTCGATCCACATCCACCCTGAGTTAACAAGCGAGGTCATTAGATGGATGGCTCCATCCTCTTCAAACTTGGTCAAGATACGGGTGAAGTCATTAGGTGGATGGATCCACCCTCTTCGAAACCGCTATTATAAGTTGATACTCCATCTCGGACTCTGGAAGACTGGAGTTAGTTAAAAGATTGTCATGTATTAATTCTTTTATGGCATCAGTGTGATGGCTTACCCCAAGCTCGGGTTTCACCTAGCGAGTAACCTGTCGTATCACATTTACTCCCTATTTGAATAAATCTCACCATATGATGGAATTTAGCTCTTCGTGCATCGTGATGGTGGTATGACACATTCAATAAATCATAGCCCTGGCTCGAAAAGATTGCATTTTGTTGTTGAAATAAGAAAATACGGCAAAGTTAGTTTTCTTACTACAAATTCAAATTTAGAAATGTGGAAACAAATTGCAGATGAAAATAGACTAAATAAAGCCTATCATGTGTAGCAGCGACGAAGATTCTCGCTGTTCTAGGCACTTGGCAAAGCAAGACCGTCAACACTCAACAGTTTGAATGTGCCATCTCCAAGCTTTTGTTCAATCACATACGTCCCTTCCCACATTGGTTTCATGTGTGAAGGAACCGGGTAGATTATTTTAAGGATGAGATCGCCGTGTTCGAAGGTTCGGGTCGGAACTTGGCATTGTATAATCGGGAGACTCGACTTCGGTATGTGGCTGCCCTTAACTCAGCCTCTTCGCGGTTCTCATCTAATAAATGCAAGGATTCAACAAGCAATATGGCATTTGTCTTCGGATCATAATATGTCACACGATGAGAAGGTACTTCCATCTCGACTTGAATAATGACTTCTAAACCCTAAGAAAAAGAGAATGGAGTGTGTCCGGTCGCAGACTTGTAGGTTGTTCGGTAAGCCTATAAACCCATAGGAAGTTCATCAACCCACTTGCACCGGTCTTTTCTAGTCATTTCTTTAGAATAGACTTTATAACTTTGTTCATAGCTTCAATTTGTCCATTCGCTTGAGGGTGTGCAACTATAGAGAACTTCTTCTGAATGTGGAATCATTGATAGAAATCCTTGAATTCAACGCTGTCGAATTGGGTTCCGTTATCGGTGATGATGGTATGAGGGAGACCAAATCGGCAGATGATGCTGCGGACTACAAAGTTGATCACTTTCTTCGTCGTGATTGTAGCGAGGGGTTCAGCTTCAGCCCACTTGGTAAAGTAATCAACTGCAACATGGCGCACTTCGCACCACTTTTGGCCAGAGGTAGAGAGCCAATGATATCGATGCCCATGGCCATGGACTGACCATCTAGGTTATTACGGTAGGATGGGTTCTAGGAATCCAAGCGTTTTTTTGACATCTATCACATTTTCTGGCGTAATCCGATGTATCATGATTCACGGTAGGCCAATAGTATCCATATCAGAGTACTTTCTTAGCAAGAGCTTGCCCTTTGGTGTGATCGCCACATTCTCCTTCATATACATCATGTCACACTCGTTAATTTCATCACGAGCGACACACCGGAGTAAAGGAACATAGTATCCTCTTCTATACATGACTCCATTCTGAGTAATGAACCGTGAGGCTTTTCGAAGAATCTGTCTTTTTTTACTCCTTCGCTCTGGCAGTGTTCCATGCTCGAGATAATTTCTAAACGGAGTCATCAATGACTCCTTATCGGAAATGACTTCAAATACCCCATCTGTCTCCAATCGTTCGATGCTTGGGGAAGACAATGTTTCCATCGAAACGAGTCCCATTTGTTGTGCTTCAACTGTGTTGGCTAATTTTGCCAATGAATCGGCTTTTTAATTGCGCTCTCGGGGGATACGGTAGATAGCATAATAATTGAACTGATTCAGTATCTCTTGGATCAAGCTAGGTAAGCATCCATTCTTCGATCTTTGGCCTGATACTCTCATCGAACTTGACATACAACTAATTGTGAATCACAATAAATCTCCACAGCAATGATTTTTGAATCTCGGGCAAGTCTCAATTTGGTAAGTAAAGCTTCATACTCAGCTTCATTGTTGGTCGCACGAAAATCAAATTTCAAAGCATAGCATATAGATCGACCTTTGGGAGTTTCAAGTACAACCCCAGCACCTAAGCAACGGTCATTTGATGCACCATCAGTATGCAGCTTCCAAATATATTTGGGAGACTCACTGGTTTTAGGCAAGTCCTATGGGATGGTAAATTCAGCTATGAAATCTGCTAGGACTTGTCCTTGAATGGCTCGCTTTGGAGTATAGGTAATATGAGACTAACTTAGCTTGATATTCCACTTGAGTAACCTACCAGACATCTCAAGCCGCATAAGGACCTGTCATAACGGCTGATTGGTGTAAAAAGTGATAAGATGAGCCTGGAAATACAAACGGAGCTTCCTTGAGGCAATAACAAGATAATAAGCTAGCTTCTCTAGCTTTAGATTATTTCTCTCAGCTTCTGTTAGTCGTTTGCTAATATAGTAGACTGGTTTTTGTACTCGGTCTTCTTCCTGAATTTGGGCAGCACTGATTGCATTTTCTAATACCGCCAAGTAAAGATACAATTTCTCATGATCGATAGGCTTTGACAAAATAGGCGGTGTGGAGAGGTGCAGAATTAGTGCATGAAATGCGCCCTCACATTCAATGGTCCACTCAAAGTTCTGTTTTCCTTTTCGGATCAAATCGAAGAAGGGAATGCATTTGTCAGTGAATTTTGAAATGAACCTGCTCAGCTCTGTTATTTTCCCATTGAGGCTCTAGACTTGCTTTATGTTTCTTGGAGTGTCAAGGTTTTTGATCGGCCAACTCTTTTCGGGATTGGCTTCAATTCCCCAAACGTTGACGATAAATCCAAGGAACTTTTCGGATGCGACCCCAAAGTGACATTTTAACGGATTGAGCTTCTTTTTGTATGCTCCGAGGATATTAAACATTGATTCCAGGTCTTTAATATGATCAGTGGAGAATCGTGATTTCACTAGCATGTCATCCACACATACCTCCGTAGTTTTCCCAATCTAGTTGGCGAGCATCCGGTTAACCAATCGTTGGTAAGTTGCACCGGCATTCTTGAGTCCAAATGGCATGACTTTATAACAATAGAGTCTCAGATCGGTCACAAAGCCGGTATGCTCCTAGTCGGGAAAGTGCATGGGTGTCTGGTTGTAGCCCAAATATGCGTGCATGAAGGATAGGAGTTCATGTCCTGTCGTTGAATCTATAAGCTAATCAATTTGAGGAAGTGGAAAACTGTCTTTGGTGAAAGCTTTATTAAAGTCTAAATAATCGAGCACATTCTCCATTTCCCATTTGGCTTTCGGATGAGTACAGGATTGGATACCCATTTCAGGTATAAGGCATCTCGAATAAACCCATTCGATTTAAGATTATCTACCTCTTCTTTAATGGGGGCAGATCTCTCTGGATTCATGCTACACCTTTTTTGTTTGACTGGGATGTACCATGGGTCAATGTTTAATGTATGGCTCGCCATGTCTAGGGAGATTTTATACACGTCAGAATGTGTCCAAGCAAATACGTAAAGGTTTGTTCGAAGAAATTCAACCAATTCCTCTTGCATTTGTTGGCTTAGCTGAGATTCAATCTTTATCATTCTAGAATCGTCACTATCATCAATCGGGACATCGATCATCAATTCGGCCGGAGAAGCTTGATTGTCTTTACTTTCATCTTCGCTTTCGTTATCTCTCGGGTCAAGATCTCTTTAAAATTGGATGGTGTGCCCGGGCCTGGGCACGGGCATTAATTGTCAATTTTCAACAAAGCGGACGTAGAGAGATTTCTCTACGTCCTTTCCTTTCTTCTTTCGCCGTGCCTCGCGTTGCTTAGCAACATAACATGCTCGTCCAACAGCCTGATCTCCTTGAGAAACTCCAACACCAAGATCGGTGGGGAACTTCATAGTCAAACACCATGGGGCAATGGCAGCCCTGAACTCAGTAGGGCCAGTCGGCCCAAGAAAGCATTGTACGACGAGTCTATGTCCAATACAACAAATTGATATATCCGGACTCTCCAGCGTTCTCCATTTCCTAGCTTCACTGGCAATTCCACCACTCCAGTGGGTATAGTTGCACTTCCATTGAAGCCATGAATATGGGACTGGCAAGGCTTCAAATCTTTTGCCTCCATCTTCGTGTGGTCATAGGCTCGCTTAAATAGTATATTAACAGAACTTCCACTGTCAACTAGGATCCTCTTCATCCAAGAAAGACCTACTTGAGCTGATATAACAAGTGAATCAATAGTGGAGGCTTCGACCTTGTCAGCATCTCTATCTCGGAACACAATGATGTCAGTCATCGTCTTCTGTTGTTTGGTCGGATCCCCATCTTCAATACTACTACAACACTCGAAGTCTGCATGCCTAACTGAACTGGCATATGACTCCATTTCCTTCCAACTTCGATCTCCTGGATAAGGATCACCACTGACAGTATTTATCACTAATCTCCCACCAGTACGAGCGTGTTCCTCCAGTCTCCCTTGATTAGGTATACGATTTTGATTTGATGGGCCCATACCTCTAGACTTCGACGCCCGAGCAAACTTCTCTAACTTCCTCTCTCTTATCAACTTTTTAATGGGATCCTACAATTGACAGCACTCATTCGTGTTATGGCCATAGCTATCGTGGAATCTGCAAAACTTTCTCGTCTTGATTTGTTTCATTGATGATGGTCTTGGGGCAGGTTTCTTATATTGAATGGTATTACAAGTCTGTAAGTACACATTCTCCAGCGACGTATTCAGAGGAGTGTAATTATCAAACATGGGAGCCCTATGTCATGGATCACGATTCGGATCTCGCTTCTTATTTCGATCTCCATTGCCTCTTTACTGATTCTGTTTATTTTGAATGTTCAACTGTACTTTTTCAGAACTCTCCCCAGATTGCTTAAGAGCTACATTACTCTGGATTCCTTCGACACTGGGCCATGCGTCATCCTTTTTCCTAGACAGTTTCGCATCCTCCCTTCTCAAGAGTTGGGCTGCCTTGGAATAGAAACTGTCCAATGACGCAAGAGGCTTTCCGACCAACCAGTTGTCGAATTCAAAATCGAGATCAATCCCCTTAGTTAGCGCCATTAGAATAGAGTTATCGTTGGGATTGCTAATCTCTGCACACGCTGCATGAAATCTTTCTAGATAACGCCTGAGTATCTCTCCAGGAGCTTGAGTGACATTAGACAAAGTTTTAACATCCTTCGGCCTCGTTGTATGCATTCGGAACTGCTCAACAAACTTTGTCGCCAACTGATCAAAACACAAGATAGATCAAGGTGGTAGATGAGTATACCACATGGTAACTATACCCCCAAGAGAGATCGAAAAACTTCGTCATTTAATTGCATCGTCAGCTCATGTAGCATTCATCAACCATTCATACTTCAAAATATGCTGATTGGGATCTGAGCTCCCTTTATAGACGGGTAGAGTTGGCATCCTGAATCGCCGAGGTGGTTCAACATAGAGTATGTCATCAGTGAAAGGGGTATGACTTCGGGAGATTCCCCAGTTACCATTAGTGAGACCCAGACTTTCACAGATCATTTGACGTATCATCGTCGGTATATCTGGCATCTGGACATTTTGAGCATGCTGGGCCAACGTGTGCTTGGGTTCCACAATGCGAGGCTGCACCGGACGTGATCAACGGTCCAGGTCTCGCCTCCTTGGTTCTAAGTATTCATGGACGTAAGGTTCGGGAGTATGTTGACGTAGGGTCGGATCTGTCTGGTTTCGAGCATCAACTCCGAGCTCAACAGCAGTGGTGATAGCTCGGTTGTCTGAAACATGATATGGAATAGTACCTCCTCGAGAGGAGGGTCTAGTCTGATGGCTGGTGGACGGGCCAACTCTTGGTTGCCCAAGGCTCAGTGCGTGCTGATGTCCAATAGCTTGGGTATAACTCCCATCTAGCCGTGGGCAGTAGATTTGTGATGATAGTCTGAAGAAGCTGAACTTTTAGTAGATGAATAGGAAGCATGATCTCTCCTGGATCTCCTAAGCCTTTGGCGATTCAGCCGATTGGTCAATTCTACGTTGGTACGTAGCTGTTGAGTAAGTTGTTGACGGCTCTGTGTCAGCTCCTGCATTAACATCTGAAGCTCTTCCCTGGTGACAGCGCCTTGCGGATCTGATGGTCCGGTAGCATTCTAATCAGTCAGAGGTAGCTGTGCGGGATTCTATCGATCCCGTCCTTTTGGATCTACAGCAGTAGAGGCGGTCCTTGTGTTTACCATGGTGAATAGTGAAGCTCTTTCCTAGATTTAATGCAAATTTGAATAAGATGGAAGAACTTTGAACTTGAGATCTGGATCTTCTTCTTAGATTTGTGAAATCCGATATCGATAATAGATTCAACGAGGAGGAGAAAACTGTGTTTTCTCAGTGAAAGCACCAAAGTGTTTGTACCAAAATTGGGCACAACACTCTTCGGAAGTATTTAAAGAGATAAAATGAAGAAAGTAAATGTAAAAAGAGTATTATCTAGCAAACACTTCAAAAAAAGATAAGAAAAACACACGGAGACATAAAGATTTAGAGTGGTTCGGCGTATCGCCTACGTCCACTATGAAACTGATGATTTGATTGATGTTTGTTTGCTGATTGCCACTGGTTACAGTGGATTACAGTAGTAGATTTCGAGTACAACAGCGATCTTTGAGTGCAAAAATGATTTTGGCAGAGTTTGGACGTCGGAGAGCTAAAAAGTCCTTTTCTGTAGATTCTGGGATGCTATTTATAGGAGTAGGATGCAAATATCTCACTCAGATCTCGGGAGACCTCTTCTGGCACGTGGGTAGGCCCATGATCGATCTCATGTGATTTTCACATGATCTGGGATCGATACGAACAAGCTCCGTATCAATCAAAACTTCATCCAATTGATTCGAGATCGATTGTGAATGTTACTGAGGATGTATGTAAGCTTCTGTGAAAATTTGGTGGCATTTAGACTTGTAGATTGTGAGTTATGATCGATGCAAGTTTGAGCTTTTCGGTCGCCGTTCTCTTCATATCAATGCTGTTCTTGTCGCTTTTTAGGCACGCGCTTGCAATTTGACGCGACGCTAACTCCTCGGATCGATCCACTTTTTATGTGGAGTGACCGAGTCTTTAAAAGTGGAGCACCTTGTTCGTATCGATTGTCTTGGCCTTGTTCGTATCGATCGAAGTGGTTCCGTTCGTATCGATTGTCGTGGCCTTGCTCTTATCGATCAAAATTGTTATGTTCTTATCGATTGTCGTGGCCTTACTCATATTGATACTCATAGTCTATTTTGTATTGATAGCCGAGGGCCATTTCGTGTCGATAGCTCGAGGTTACTTCATTCGTATCGATCGGTGATCGATCGATACGAACTGTTCGATTGGGATCGATGCGAATTGACTTCAATTGATCAATACAAAGTTGAACCAATTTAATGGATATGAACAGATGGTTGTGTGATGATGGATATGAACAGATGGATGTGTGTGAGTTGATCTCTTTGGATTGCATCGATCGTATCTTAAGCACACGAACTCGGATTGACTTGAAATTTGGAACGTTGGCTTTCGTAGCTTTGCTTGTCCTGCTATATCAATTGTAGCTCGATCCGGACTCGGAAAAAATTTATCGACATCCGTAGTGAACCTGTATAAAATTGACCTTCGGGACGAACCATCTTCAGTTTCTATTCAATTCCTTGGTGTCACGGCGTCGCCAAAAGGCGGAATAACAATATATATGTATATAATTTGTTTGTTTGTAGTTTCAATAATTTTCGATTTAAAACATGTCAAAGGTTACAATAAAATTTCAGCAACTAAAAATCATATAAATAAGTATTTGGTTATACAAATATATTTCTGGGTACGTGACATATGAAAATTAAGAGATGAATGATTGCTTCACTAGATATAGCCCATTTGTAAGACCTTATTTTGTGAATTGTTTCCCAGACTACTTGAATCATCACCCAATCCTTATATAATGGAATAAACCACATTTATTATATTTTATTTTGGGTGAAATTTTTTCGGCCATCAGAGAGAATAGGGGACGGCGACCTTGGATGAAGCAGGATAGAAGAAAAAGAAAATTAGATTAGAAGCGAATGAGAGAATATTATTTTATGGAGATAACAAATTTCTCGCTCTCTCTTTAAAACCTCCCTTTCTAATAATTCCAATTAATTTTCAATTAAGCCAATCCCCTCTTCTCTCCTTTGTACGGTCAGCCAAAATTTGCCCCTTACATGTACCAATTTTTTCAAAAGCCTATTAAGTAATTAATTATATTTAAAACCCGTTTAAATACATAACGACATCATATATCGATATGTACATATATAACTTTCATATATAGATTCAAATAATCACTAACAACACCCAAAACATCAAATAAACTAATATTTTATATTTCTTAAATATTAATTAATTTAATTGATTTATAGCACTTTATAAACTAGTTGAATTTTGTGGTTTTTTAGAAAATTCACGAATGTGGTTATATGACTCAGAGGTGTGAATTCAGTCACTGATTAATATTAAACAATTTAAATATTAATGTTCATATGTTGCATTACCTAATGGTATGACAATTTGGCTTCATTCGTTGCTTACAGATATTTTCGGCAAAATCAAAATTTTATATTGTCTTAAGCGGTATTGATAGTGGCAATAATTTTCACACGTTCTCTTAATTAATACTATATCACATTAGCATGTCACATTATCTATATTCAACTTGATTAGTCCATAATCGAATTCTTTGATTCAATAATAGTATTTACTATTAGTCATTTCACTCTGACCGGATATTTTGACTTTCAGTTGGCTGCATGTTCATGTGATACTAATCTCATACAACTAAGGAAATATATTCTCTATTAAATAATGCTTTCCTTCCAATGTTTTAACGCGGACTCAACTACAATACATGCCATTATTTAACTTTAATTATAGTGAAATATCCACAATAAAGTTCCACGGTATTTTCAAGTCGATAGAACAACGTAACATCGTCACGCTAAGATTTCCTTTTTGACTTAGGTTTTATCAACCAACAAGAAGCTCTCAGATTAGTCGTTCCATAGCTACGCAATAACTACGAGTATATTACCCCATAATTCACCCAACAGCTATGACTAATACACTGCCCAACATTTGGATAGCATTGAGCACTCTGGTCTCAACGGTTTTATCCATGTCCTTTCTCTATTTCATCTTGATATGGAATGTTTAAAACAAAATGTTATTTTATTTTGTGATTACTTACTTATGATTGCAACTTTTTGGAACTACAATCATATAAGATATTATTTAAGAATTTCCTTATTAATACATGTTAAATTAATTACCTAGTTAATTATATCATTATATAACAAAGTATATAACAGAAATTAAACACCTTATTATGAACAATATTGACTACATAGTTAGACACATATAATAACTTACATAATTTTCCTTAGGACTTACTACTAACTCTTTCACTCCTAAATATATAAATCCAATTCCTCTATAAGGATTGTTAAACTCTCATACTGTTACCTAGTAATCTAGCAAGTGTTCATTTCATAATTCACATTTGAGGAAATGTGTATACGGCCCTAGTGCAATAGTGGAACCGATGCCTATTGAGGACTTATCTATAGAAACATATATGATGTATGTTCAGAGACTAAAAGGGATAGCAGGAAAAGTTATTTTATTTGTTCGTGTTCGACAGAGTGACATTAGGGATGACCGCAGTTGGGAAGTTGATGATAAGATCAATTTTTTTTTCCTGGGTTATTTTAGACACATATTGATAATACCGGTGTGCTTTGACTATTTTTGTAAATTAGTAGTGACACTAGTATATTCTATATTATGATGCGATATGTATTAGAAGTTGCACTAATGCATTATGATTGATGATTGATGAACTCGCATTATTAGGTCACTAGTGTATCCATTATATATATCGTTGACAATGGTCACTACTCTACTTTACTCGAATTTTAATGATGAAATTCCTACAAGGAAGGAAGATTATAACACCTTAAAATTTAGAGTGTCGTTACGTAAGACTAAATAAGAATTAAATTTATTTAAATTATAGTTTAAGAAATCTAATAACAAAAGGATAATTTGATTATTTAAGTGTAGTAGCACATAAAATATTGATTAATTTTAACTAAGGGTAATTAATACAAAATATATTGTAGTGGTAGAAATTAATATAAGAAATAAATGAAAGGGAATAGGATTTTGTTTATTGGGCAAAAAGTGACCCATAACAATTGAGAAAACCTACACCATTTTATTCATTTATCTCATAACTAGAAACTCAAACTGAAAATAAAGGAGAATAAAAAAGGAGGTCATTTACAAAGGGGGAGAAGAAACTAAAGCAAAACAACTTCAAAAGGAAGCTTATCACTTTATAAGAAGAAATCAAGCTCAAATCTTCATTTTGGTGAGTAATATTAACTTTAATTTCGGTTCACCCAAGGTGGGCTCAGATTTGTGTTTCTTACATGTTTTAATGATCAAAATGAACAAACATGATTTGATTATTTGATGTGAGTGTACATATATGTGTTGTAAGAAAATTAGTAAATTAATTTTATTATAACTTGAAAATATGATTCAAATCATTATAGATTTTGGATATGAGGTATAAAATTTGAGGTTTTAAATTTAGAGATTTTCTCCTATTTTTATGATTTATTATGAATTTTCCAACGGAAAATGGGTTAATTTCGAAATTAATTAATTAATAATATAAAAGTCAATTATTTTGATCTGAAAATTTTATGTGATAAATAAGGTCGAAATTGTTTTCAATAACAAAAGTATATTTTCATTAGAAGTAGCTAAATTTTCGTCACTAAAACGATAAAACCTTTTTTACTGCATTTAAAAAATGCTATTAAATACATTAATAGTGTTACTAAAAAACTGTAAAATGACATATCATAATTTTTTTGATTGATACTATAGTGTTTAAATGCGATATAAAAGTTACATTTATAGCATTTTTTTATTGCTCTCTTATAGTAGTTGCAACGCATAATTTGGTACTATAAAAATCATAAACACTGTTTTGTAATGGTGCATTATATCACTGATAATACTATGTCAGTCATTCTTATAGTGTAATTGTTGTGCCTAGTATATTTAACACAATGTTCGGTAATTGTAATATTATACTTTATATAGTATTTTTGTTAAATTTTATAGCTTTTTTGGCGCTGTTGAGTGTTTTTTTGCCCTCTACCTTTCTATAGCATCATGAAACGCTATTATTGTGCAATATTATATTTAACATATCAGTTTTCCATTGTTGTCATTTATATTTTACAGTGTTTTTTTTTTACTTTCTATAGCGGTAAAAAATTATGTAAAACATTGCCTTCTCTTTTGATAGTGCATTTAAAACGCTATGGATAGCGTTATAGCATTTTCTATTTTTCCAACATAGTCATTTATGCTGATCTTCATTTCAATGCATATCCGGTATAAAATTTCAAATGTCACAAATAGTACATCTGATAACCAATACGCTATAATCAAATATAATATACCAAAATGTATACACTCTTAGAGACATAACTTGCATCCATAGTACTTCATTAATAAGTTGTTAATGTTACAAATAATAGCGAACAAAAACAATCATACATACAACATGCGAACCATAATGTACATACAAGTGTTCAGGCTAAAATGGTACATACACCAAACATTAATGTGGATCACCACGATGAGGCATCTTGTTATGTATTTGCACCAAATATACTACTTAGCCATGAAGTCAAAAGTTAAACAATTAGAAATCATAATAATTAGTATTCTTGAATTTGATTGGGTCAAGGACACAAATATCTGTGACTATATAAAGAAATGACACAATTATTTGGTCATGATCGCAAGTATGAAAGTAAGTTATGATGGCTCTATTTAGGTCCTACAAACCCACTTACAGAATATATGTGACTATACAAAAATTTAGGCTAAAGTTCATGTTGGTCAAAGCACTACAAATGTGCATGGTCACATAACTTCTTTACTTCATGTAAAGTCTTGAGGGTTATGTTAACCTTGAGCAATAACAATTATTGCACATTTAAAAGCTTATCAAATCCATTATCGGACAATCTAGTTTCACATTAAATATTATATAAAGTAGTGATAGCAGATGACTTTTTTTGATCAATGCAATCAACTTACAATGGGGTTTCAGCATCTTCCAATCTCTTGTTTTCTTGCGCCATCGTTATCTTTATCATAAGCAAAAAAAGTATGATTGACGAGGTATTCAACTTCATAGTGAAGTAAAATATATGTATCACCCGACTTCATTTCTTTAGTAACATCTATTTTCTCACCATAATTATGTCATCTATTGCACTTGTACAAAGGAACCGTTCCTCTCATAATTAAATGCTGAACGACAATCTCGTCATATTGATGACTAAGAGTTCAAAAATCCAAGCAAGGGCATAAGATCATTTCTATGGTGTCTGAACTTCTGTTCACAACATGCACAAAATTTCATGCGCAAAATTGTAGTTCGACATTAAAAAATAGGAATTGACTTATGATAAAAAGCTATTTTTTGTAAACTCTAATTACATTTTAGGTTAAGTATTAAATTGTTATATATGTAAATGCACCAAATGTTGGGAATTCTGCGGTTCGAGACGAATTTGATGGCGATTGCAATGAAGACAATGTTGTACTTTCGACTTCAAGGATCTATGGAATAGATTCTTTCAAACGATAGTTCAACCCACCAGGTACAAACGGGTTATCGAACTATCGACTTTCAGGATTCAATGAAGCCCTATAATAGTGTAATCGGATTCAAAATTTGTATGACTTTGATCCGACTAATAACACTTCAAAAACAGTCTATAATGATGCAATTTGTAGAGAACAGAATGAAGAGGAAGAAGATAGCAATTCTGCAATGGTTTCTAATTTCGCAACACCTTGGAGGCGTCACAAAACAGAGCAACGGAGGCATAGTGTTTTGCAACACTTTCTGGCGTTGCAGAATCGCTATGGGAAGAAGAAGAAGATGTCGAACTGTTTGAAATGATTTCTGGGCGTTGCTATTTATAGGCGTGAAGAGGTGTCCATTCGCAAAGCGTCGTGACCGTTAGCAACGGTTCGCGTCCGTTGCGAACGGATTTAAATTTAAACGTCGCGTCTTTTCATTTGCAATGTTCAGAAAACGTTACTATTTTCGGATCCGAACCCGAAACCCGAACCTGACCCGGCCCGGTTCGGTTCGGTCGGACGGACGGCGGCGGCGCGCGTGTGGTGTTGCATGACTTCTCTCCTCACAACAAAACAAACATGTGGGAGCCCCAAGGCCCCAACATTCACATGAGAAATCTTTATTTATACAAATATTTTGTATAAGTTTCTAGGATGTGGGACTAATTCTCTTCTACCTCTTTACTTCTTCTCTTCTAAAAATAAAACCCAAACCCAAAGCTTCTTTGAAAATTTTACAACAATCTCCCCCAATTTTCAAAATAAGAAAATAAATAAATAAGACGGCTGCATCACTACAGTGACTTCCTACATACCCAAGTGGGATCAAGCCTATGTAGTTCTAAGATCAAGTTTTGCATCATCGTGAAAACCGACACATAAATAAAATGTATCTTTTGGATTTGAACCTTTACTTAGTGTAACCATTCAAAGCCTTATCGAGATTCTATGGTGAACGAATCTTGAACCAAGTATCCCTAATGACAAAACCGGAATAGTCACACATGTTGATTTCCTTAGGTAAAGTGTTCTGTATTGCTCAGCACGTTAATGGCCATGTGCTTAAATCCTGGTTCATGAGTCTACTTAGAAAGCTGTCTTACTTTCCTAGGAAACGGCCTGATTTCCATACTCATATAGGTAAGTCTCTTAAAGTGTTTCTGTGATACACCTTTTAAGGTTTCTAGACTTATTAAGGATATATATCCATCCTTTGTTCTTGCAGAATCCAACATTAAATATTATGGGATTATCGATTTAGTGTTCCATAATCATTCTCTTAATTTGTTGGTACCCATTGAACTTTATTTATCCTTTTCAAGACATAAATTGGGTTTCTATTAAGGATGATCAACCTTCATTCACAGACCTTAGTCCCATTTCTTGTGACTTTATAGAAACCATTGTCTTTGGAAGACTCTTTGTAAGTCGGTCAGCCAAGTTTTAATTCGTTTCTATGTAGTCAATAGTTATAACTCCTCTTTTGAGCAACTGTCTCACCATTTGATGTCTTAGACCCATATGTCTAGACTTTCCATTATATGTCTTATTAGACACATTGTATATCGTTGCTTGATTGTCACAGTTAATCAAGACTGCCGGAGATGGCTTCTTCCATAAAGGGATTTCCATTAATAAATTCCTAAGCCATTCCACTTCTTTACATGCATTTGTTAATGCAATCAATTCTGACAACATTATTGAATCAGAAATACAGGTCTGCTTCTTGGAAGCCCAAGACACAGCAGCGCCTCCTAATGTAAAGATCCATCCAGTCGTAGACTTGGATTTGGATTCTACATTGTTCTAGGTTGCATCACTATATCCTTCTATTACAGCAGGATATCCTTTATAAGATAAACCATATTCAATGGTTCCTTTCAAATAAGCTAAAACTCTGGAAATAGCTTTCCAATGTTCGAAACCTGGATTACTCGTAAATCGACATAATACACGTATAGCGTGTGCGATGTCCGGTCTAGTGAAATGCATAGCATACATAAGACTCCCAATAACACTGGAATACTCTAGTTGTGAGATAGTACGTCCAGTATTTTTTTCTAATTTAATACTAGGATCTAAAGGAGTTGGTGCTGGTTTGTCATCGTAATGACCATACTTTTGTAGGAATTTCTCTATGTAATGAGATTGAGTTAGTAATAACTCCCCCTCTTTCCTAACAATTTTAATTCCCAAAATTACATCAGCTTCTCCTAGATCTTTCATATCGAATTTAGAAGACAGAAACTTTTTAGTTTCATTCACACAGGATATATTGGAACCAAATATTAGCATGTCATCAACGTATAAACATATTATAACAATACCGTTGTTATCCGATTTGCTATAAATACATTTATCAGCATCATTAACAATGAATCCATATGACAGTGCAACTTTATCAAATTTCTCATGCCATTGCATGGAAGCTTGCTTCAGGTTGTTCCATATATATCTCTTCTTCTAAATCTCCATTTAGAAAAGCAGTCTTTACATCCATTTGATGTATGACTAATTTATGAATTGATGCAAGTGCAATTAAACAGCGTATAGAAGATATGCGAGCAACTGGAGCATATGTATCAAAGTAATCTACTCCATGTCTTTGCTTATATCCCTTAGCAACTAATCTGGCTTTAAACTTATCAATGGATCCATTTGTATTCAATTTTTTCTTGAATATCCATTTACATCCTATAGGTTTAGCACGATGAGGTAAATCAGTTAAAATCCAAGTTTGGTTTAACAGTATGGAATTCGTTTCATCATTGATAGCGTCTTTTCAGAAATTGGAATCTTTGGAACAAATAGGCTCAGAATAAGTTTTGGGACCGTCATCGACGTTCATTACATATTTAGTCACATTAAGGACTTCGTCCTTATTGCCTTCTACAAGATATGTAATGAAGTCAGGACCATAGTCCTTCTCTATTCTTGCTCTTTTACTTCTTCGTTGTTCAGTACTATTATCTGGTACTGACACTTCCTTGCTGTTTTGAGCAGGAGCATAATCATCGTCATTGATATCATTAGTCATACTAGGTTCTGGACTAGATGATCTCAATGGGATCTCAACAGTTTGATTTTCAAAAAATTCTACATCTACAGATTCTATAACTTCTAGGGTGTCAAGAATAAGGAATCTATAAGTTATACTATTAAGTGAATATCCTATGAAAACACATTTAAATGCTCTATTTCCTAACTTTGGTCGTTTAGGGTCTGGTTTTCTAACATATGCTATGCAACCCCAAACTTTAAGTCTAGTTAGGTTAGGTTTCCTATTAAACCATAATTCATAACGGGAAATATTATTCTTTTTAAGTGGTACTCTATTTAAAATATAACATGTAGATAACATAGCATCACCACATAGGTTATAAGGTAAATTAGAACTTATGAGCATGGCATTAACCATTTCTACTAAAGTTCTATTTTTCCTTTCAGCAACACCATTTTGTTGTGGTGTATATGGAGCAGTACATTGGTGAACTATAACTTGTTGTTTACAAAACAAGGTGAAATCATTTGAGAAATATTCACCACCACGATCTGAATGTAATATTTTAATTTTAACTTCTAATTGTATTTCGGCCTCTGCTTTGTAAATTTTGAATTTATCAAAAGCCTCATCTTTAGTTTTCATTAGATATACATATGCATATCTAGTATAATCACCAATGAATGTTATATAATATAGGTTAACACCATAGGTGATATGAATTTTTAAGTCACCCACATCACTATATACCAAATCAAGCAAACCAGTTTTCCTTTCTACGGATTTAAAGGATTTCCGGTGTATTTTTGCTTGAACACATATTTCACATTTAGAGATGGTATCGAAATCACAATCATAAATTAATCTTAATTTATTCATATTTCTAATGGAATTATAATTAACATGTCCTAATCTACCATGCCATAAATTAATAGAATCAACAATATAAGCAGAAGATTTCTTTATTAGATTCAACTTAATCATTTCGTTACAAGAGTATCCCTGTCCAATGAATTTACCATTCTTAGACAACACTAGCTTATCAGACTCATACACCATCTTGAATCCTCTTTTATTAAGAAGGTATCCAGAGACCAAATTTTTACACATATCAGGTATATAAAATACATTAACTAATGTAAGAACTTTTCCAGAGGTGAGAGGAAGTTCTATAGTGCCTTTTCTCAGAACTTTGCTTGAAACCTTATTTGCTCCAGTAACTTCGTCGGCTTCTCCTTTATTTTCTTCGTAACTCTTGAAAAGATTACGGTCTTTGCAAATGTGAATGGTTGCTCCAATATGGAACCACCAATCATTATCATTTCCACTAACGGAGTTCGCCTCTTGCACTACAGCCACAAGCGAGTCTTCGACCACATTCACTTTTTGTTGTTTCTTCCACAGACGGAAGTCTCGGGCATAGTGGCTGGGCTTGTTACAAAAGTAACAAGCACCTTTCCTTTTGTTATTGGTTTTGGAATAATTTTTCTTCTTAAACTGTGTATCATTCTTTGGCTTTAATTTATCAGTAATTTCATCATTATTCGCCTTAGAATGGGACTAAGTTTGCGAATTATCATCTAGATCGCGTTTACGAGAGTCTTCTTCAATACGAAGATGACGCTGCAAACCGTCTAAATTATAATCTGTTTTCGCATGTTTCATCTTTTTCTAATAATCATTCCAACTATGCAGAAGTCTAGAAATTATAACTCCAACAACAAAAGATTCAGGGAGATCAATTACAGCATCTTTAAGTTGATTCACCAACAGTAAAATTTCGCTTACTTGTCCAATTATGGACTTATTGGTGACCATTTTGAAATCCATAAAATTAGAAATAAGAAACTGTTTATTACTTGCCTCGGATATGCGGTACTTATTTTTCAGTGCAGTCCAAAGTGTCTTCGTTGTTTTCAGGGTCCTATGAGGATTGTAGACTGGGGTAGATAGCGCATTCAGAATATGGCCTCTGCATAGGAAATCGTCCTCTTTGCGCTTTGCACGTTTAACCTTTAGAGCATCATCATTTTTATCAGTTTCCTCCGGGATTTCTTCCAAGTCTTCTTCCAAAATGTAGAACAATTTGACGGTAACCAGGAAAAATTTCATCGTCTCTTGCCAACGAGTGAAATTGTTGCCATCAAAACGCTCCAATCGAGTTAGATGCTGATTCATAACTTGTAGAGCGCTCGAACCTTCCATGGTTGAAGAGTATTGTCTGAAATTTTGTTGGGAATTTTGTGGTTCGAGACGAATTTGATGGCGATTGCGATTAAGACAATGCTATACTTCTGACTTCAAGGATCTATGAAATAGATTCTTTCAGACAATAGTTCAACCCACCAGGTACAAACGGGTTATCGAACTATCGACCTTTAGGATTCAATGAAGCCCTATAACAGCGTAATCAGATTCAAAGTTTGTACGACTTTGATCCGACCAAGAACACTTCAAAAACAGTCTATGATGATGCAATTTGTAGAGAACAGAATGAAGAGGAAGAAGAGAGCAATTCTGCAATGGTTTCTAATTTCACAACACCTTAGAGGCGTCACAAAACAGAGCAACGGAGGCACAGTGTTTTGCAACACTTTCTGGCGTTGCAGAATCGCTTTGGGAAGAAGAAGAAGATGTTGAACTGTTTGAAATGATTTCTGGGCATTGCTATTTATAGGCGTGAAGAGGTGTCCATTCGCGAAGCGTCGCGACCGGATTTAAATTTAAATGTCGTGTCCTTTCATTTGCAACGTTCAGAAAACGTTACTAATTCCCGCCATCAATTCAAATTCTGAATTTCGGTTGTGGGTCCTTAACGGGCTGAAATCTGGCCCGTTGCTGTTTATGTACGATCCAAAAATATTTTCGGACCCGAAACTGACCTGGTTCGGTCGGACGGCGGCGCGCATGGTGTTGCATGACTACTCTCCTCACAACAAAGCAAACATGTGGAAGCCCCAAGGCCCCAACATTCACATGAGAAATCTTTATTTATACAAATATTTTGTATAAGTTCTAAGATGTGGGACTAATTCTCTTCTACCTCTTTACTTCTTCTCTTCTAAAAACAATACCCAAACCCAAAGCTTCTTTGAAAATTTTACAACACCAAATCCTTTTCCATCATCATAAACTGAAACAAGCAAACTTTTATAAATCAGAAGTAACATATGGTTACCTATACTAAATTTTTTCAAATATTCAAGCTTGTCAAAATATATCTACAAGAGTACAATCTATTAAATAAGTAACATAAAAGAATACAGCTGATTTTACATGCACGCAAATAAGATTTTTGCACAAATCAACCTTGCACAGTGACGCCATAGAAAAAAATATGTGTTTTCTTCGACTTTGTTTTGTTCACTAGAAGCGATTCATTTAATTCATTCCAAAAGCTACAAACATTGTAGTTTATTAATTGCAAAACAAAATAATTCATAGATTGTAGTTAAAATAGGCCTCAAAGACCAATTTATGATCCCGAACTATATCTGAAAATTATCCAGTATTACAAAATGATGAAAAATTGTATTTGATATTCTTTTCTTACAGTACAATTGATGCAGATTGAAGAATTGTAAAATAATTGATACACAAACAATGCCTAAATACAAGTATTTATATAAACAAGTGAACTGGGCCTTGATGTAGCAGCCCGAGCAAGTGGTAATCTTTGCAAATAATAAGAATGAATCTCAAGCGTTGATTTGGATGGATGGCTGTGATTATTTCCATATGGCAGCATGGATTGATTCAAGAAACACACCCAGTAGAAGCACATTCATAATATCCGCCCTCAATCGAAGCTAGGGTTTCCATCTCTTTTCCTTCCACCATCATGAAATCTACTGTCATCAATAATATTCATTTCCCCTCTAAATCTAGCGAAATTCTTAAAAGAAAGTGATTTTGTGAGGGCGTCAGCACGTTGGTAGAAGGAAGGAACATGCCTAATCTCTAGTTTTCCCGCTGTTGTCCTTTCTCGTACCAAAAATAGGTCAATTTCAATGTGTTTGGTGCAAGAGTGTTGGATCGGGTTCAGAGATAGGGAGACGGTGCTCAGATTATCGCACCAAATCAATGGTTTTCCTCTCAGCTCGAGCCCTAGTTCATGAATTAGGGCTTCTATCCATATTATTTCGGCCGATGTACTTGCTACTGACCTGTATTCAGCTTCGGTGCTTGAACGTGATATAGTTGATTGCTTTTTGGTGCACCAGGAGACTGGATTGCCACCCATATAAACACAGTAGCCGGAGGTAGATCGTCTATCATCAGCGTCGCTAGCCCAATCGGCATCGCTGTAAGCTTGTATATTTACTTCTTTACTTTGAGTTAACAGCAAACCATAGTTTTGAGTGCCTTTTATATATCTTAAAATACGCTTAACCGCCCTCCAGTGGTTATCTATGGGGTTTTTCATAAATTGGCAAACTTTTTTTTACACTATAGCATAAGTCTGGTCTAGTAATGGTCAAGTACTGTAGAGCTCCTACAATGCTTCGATACTGTTTAACATTGTCAATAGGTTCGCCCTTGGTTTTGGATAACTGTAAATTGCTGACCATGGGAGTGGGTAGAGGCTTAGCCTGATCCATGTTGGCACGAACCAAAATTTCTGAAGCATGTTGTCTTTGAGATAAAAACATTTCTGTTTGTGATGGTCTGCTAATTTGAATTCCAAGAAAATAATCAAGTGTCCCCAAGTCTTTGATTGCAAAGTTTTGATCCAACAGTTGTATGACTTTAATGGTGTCACTCTCATTACTCCCAGTGATAAGGATGTCATCAACATACACTAGTATATATGTGGCTTCATGATTAATGGTTTTGGTATATAATGAGTTGTCTGCCTTGGTTGGTTTGAATCCTAATTTTGTTAATGTGGTTTTGAGCTTCTCGTACCAAGCTCTTGATGTTTGTTTGAGACCATAAACAGCTTTACGTAATTTGCAGACTTTATCTTCATTTCCTTTTGTAATGTATCCTTTTGGTTAATGCATGTATACTTCTTCTTATAAGTCTCCATTGAGAAAAGCATTCTGTACATCCAGTTGTCTAATTTTCCATTGATTGTTTAATGCTATGGTAAGTATGATCCTGATGGTAGTAGGCCTGACTACGGGAGAAAAGGTTTCGTTAAAATCAAACCCAAATTGTTGAGAGTAGCCTTTAGCAACTAGCCTTGCTTTGAACTTTGCTATTTTTCCACTAGCATCCTTTTTGATCCTATAGATCCATTTGCATCCAACAATATTTTTATCCTTTGGAGGTGGCACTAGATCCCATGTTTGATTCTTTATTAATGCATTATACTCATCTTTCATGGCATTTCTCCATTCTATATTTTTAACTGCCTGCTCATATGTGACTGGTTCCATGACATCAGCACTTGCATTGTATATTTTAGGCTTGAAAATGCCACTTTTTGACCTTGTCACCATATGATGCCCTGTTTCTTGCACATTATGTCTAATGTCTATGACTGCTGGTCTATTGCTGCTAGATGTTGAGTTATCAGATGATTGTGCTTCATCATTTTCTTAAATTTGTTGTGCTGGCCATTCATGTGTATCACTTGCACTATAATCAAATTTTGTTTCTGCAATGGATTGTGATCTTTCAAGTTTTCCATTGTTTCCTTGTTCTTTCTGAATGGTTAATTCTGGTATGGTGGGCAAGCATACTTTGACATAATCAGTGCATTGGTTTGTTGTGTCTTTACTGTCTGCTAGTCTTTTATCTGCAAAAGGAAAGTTATTTTCATTAAACATAACATGTCTTGATATATAAATTCTACCACTTTTGTCGAGACATTTGTAACCTTTTTGGTTTGTAGCATATCCCAAAAAGGTACATGGGCTTGACCTTAAACTCATTTTATTTGTGTTGTAAGGCCTAAGATAGGGAAAACATAAGCACCCAAATGTTTTTAGAATATCATAATCAGGTTTAATGCCAAATAATTTTTCATAAGGACATTTATAATCAAGCACTTTACTTGGCATCCTGTTTATAAGATAAACAGCCGTGGTGAATGTCTCTTGCCAATATTTTAAGGGTAATGACCCTTGAGATAATAGTGTTAGGCCTGTGTCCACTATGTGCCTATGTTTTCTTTCGACAAGTCCATTTTGCTCTGATGTGTGAGGACAAGTGATTCTATGTAATATACCCTTGTTTTGAAAATATTTTTTAAGTGGATAAAATTCAGTCCCTCCATCAGTTTGCACAATTTTTACTCTATAATTAAACTGTTTTTCAACCAGTGAAATAAACTGAACTAAGGCATTATGAGTTTCAGATTTTGATTTGAGAAAAAATATCCATGTATATCTAGTGTATGCATCAACAAAAGATAAGTAGTACATGTGCCCTTGTGTGGAATTTAATGGGGCTGGTCCCCATAAATCTACAGCTATCAATTCAAAGGGATTTTTATATGTGGTTTCAGAATTGCTGAAGGGCAATTTGTGGCTTTTTCCTAACTGACAGTGTGTGCATATATCAGAAATATCATTACTTTGAAAAGAAATTTTATTATCCTTCAAAAATCTTTTTACAATTTTCATACTAGGATGCCCTAGTTTACAATGCCAATGATCTAAAATGTTTTTCCTATTTTGACCACTGGCGTGAACATTGTTGCACCAATACTTCTTCACTGTAGGTTCAGATTTCTTCACAGCATTAAATTTGTACAGTCCCTTACTCAAACTACCCTGTAACAATATATCTTTACTTAGCAAATCTCTAACTAAACAAAAATTTGGGTGAAACTCAAAGTACACTTTGTTGTCATTAGCAAATTGAGATACGCTAATTAAATTCTTTTTAATTTCGGGAACTCTCAATAAATTGTTCAAGTATAATTCTCTTTTACCTTGAATAGTTCCTATGCCAACATTTGATATACTTGTTGTTTCACCATTACCCAAATATACAGCTTGCATACCTGTTTAGCTTTTGTTGCCTAAATTGAGGTTTTGAAGGTTACTTGTCACATGATTAGTTGCTCCCGAGTCTGGGTACCAATCATCCAGGCCTGTGTTATCTAATTTGAGTTCGTCTGAATTGATTGATTGAGTTCTTGAACCTTCGTTGTTGCTTTTCTGCTGTTGATCCAGTTGTGTTATATTAATATTGGGATTCCTTTGAGTTTGCTGTGTAACAGTGAAGTCTTTATTGAATCTGAAATAGCACTTGCTAGCTATATGACCAAAATTTTCACATATTTGGCATTTTACTGTATTGTTGTTGCTCCATCTTCCTCTTCCCCTTCCTCTTTATGTATAATTATTTCTTTGACCATCTTGTTTGCTTCC
This sequence comes from Allium cepa, assembly GCA_030765085.1. Taxonomy (NCBI): domain Eukaryota; kingdom Viridiplantae; phylum Streptophyta; class Magnoliopsida; order Asparagales; family Amaryllidaceae; genus Allium; species Allium cepa. The sequence goes on from CM060941.1 coordinate 1,055,132,551, forward strand.
TTGATTTGCCGTGTTGCCATGTTGTATCTTGTTTCTTGAACTGCTAGCATAGTTAATTGAAAATTCACTTTGCATGGCTCTTCTTTGTTCAATTCTGTCCTCATGGGCAAGTAAAGCAGACTGGACATACTGTAAATCTGGTAGAGTTTGTTGCGATGCTATGAAAGTTACCACTGATTCATATTCATCATCAAGTCCATTTATTATGGTGAGAATTTGCTCTCTTTCAGAAACTTTGTGACCAATTGCATTTAGTCTATCACATAAAGCTTTGATCTTTGCGAGATATTCTCTTATTGGCATGTCATTTTTTCTTGAGTTCTGCAACTGTCTTTTAAAACGCATAATTCTTGCGGCTGATTGTGAGTGAATATCGCTCTATTGATGACCAAATTTCATATGACGAGTCGCAGCCAACAATTTGTGATAATAGACTTGAGCTGATGGATGATAGTAGCCATGACGATAGTAAGTTATCTTGCTTTAGATATCTTGTGTATTCCGGGTTGCTAACTGTTATTCCATTGTCTTTTTCTATGACTGTAGGTGGTACGGCTATTGTCCCCTTGATATAGTTTTGAAGGCCATATCCCTTCAACGCTGTTTCAATCTGATATTTCCAGACTATGTAGTTGTCCTCATCAAGCGGGATGGTGATAATTTGACTCTTGGGTTTGATTAATGTTGTCTCTGATACAACAGTTTCCCTTTTGTCATTTCTTGAAGTGGTTGATGATCTTTCATCACCTGCTTCTTTGTCTGCCATCTTTATAAGCGACTATTCTGGTTTCTTGAATGTGAAGTGCAGCCAAACAGTATTGGCGAGGCACAAGAAATGTGTAGTGCAGCCAAACAGTATCGGCGAGGCACAAGAATTGTTGCGGCTTGTCAAGAACTTGAACTCGTTCTGGTTCTTGCTAGGTGAAGCACAATGAATTAGTGAAAGGATGTTGGTCGTGTAGATACACTTGAATCGAGAATGGTATAACTCTTCGATGATGAAATTTAACTGAGAAGAGAATAAAAAACAATCTTTAAAAAAAATTGCGGATCTGAAGCTTATGCCGTTAGGCTCTTAAAAGCTCTAATACCATATTACAAAATGATGAAAAATTGTATTTGATATTCTTTTCTTATAGTACAATTGATGCAGATTGAAGAATTGTAAAATAATTGATACACAAACAATGCCTAAATACAAGTATTTATATAAACAAGTGAACTGGGCCTTGATGTAGCAGCCCGAGCAAGTGGTAATCTTTGCCAATAATAAGAATGAATCTCAAGCGTTGATTTGGATGGATGGCTGTGATTATTTCCATATGGCAGCATGGATTGATTCAAGAAACACACCCAGTAGAAGCACATTCATAATATCCAGATTATTCCGGGTAACTTCTATATTTGGGCACAACAACCTTTGTATTCAATTTGAATAGAAGGCGGTGCTCTTAAATGACCCTGCCTTTATGTTATTTTCTGTAATTAATATCATTTAAATATTTGATTTTAGAATGTTTTATTCAAAAAAAGGAAATATGAACCGAATATGAGAAAAGGAAACACACAGGGATATGACTGTAATTTCAAGTTATAACATAAGAACAAAAGGTTATATTTGCACGAAGCATCAGTGGAAACACTTCACAAATTATAGTGAAAACCCCACATTACTAGTGTTACATGGTACATAAAATTATAAAACCAACATCACTAACCAAAAGAATTACTAATCGTCTTGATAAAGAAGAAAAGGACAAGAAGAAACATCAAAAATGCACATTTTTACATAGAGCTGGATACCCATTTGTGAAACAATTTCTCCCATATTCACTGCGAAACGTACAGACTGCATGAGCATATCACAAAGTAGCAACATAACGCTATCTAGTTAGCATATAAATCAGTAATCAACCTATTTACAAGCTAAGAGTCATAAGGAAATGCTATTTATGGCTGGCTATTATTCCCTTTGCACAATTCCAGCTTCTGTATCATTATTCGTACTGTTCGTGTATATATTATAGTGATGCAACTCCATTATTCGTACTGTTCATGTGTATATCATTATTTGTTCTTTGGCTAACAAATATTTTCTATCTTAGTTAATATATTGTAGTGACGCAACTACGTTATTTGGTTTAAACTGTAGTAGGCAGGCGAAGAGAAGAAAAAGAAGAATAAGAGGAAGTCAACACAATCAGCAACTTTGGAGCTACATCCACCAAAGATGATGAAGAATTACTACTCGAATTTGAATCTCTTCTTTCAGAAGGGATCGATTTCCCACTACCCGACTCAGCTATGACGACTACAAAGCCACATCCCAATATGATAGAGAGATAGCAAACTATGCATCATAAGTCCAAAGACTACACATCCCTATTAAAGAACTCGAAGATGTGAAGTCAAGCTCGAAGGTGAATTGCTTGAATATTATGGTCTTAAAAGAACAAGAATAAGACTTCATCGAGTTGAATATAAACAGCTGAAACTGAAGATAGTTGAAGTGGACATGTTAAACATAGCAATAAACTCAACGCAAGCAGACAGGAAGAAGTTACAGGAAGAGGTGGCAGTGGGAGTAGCAGCAAGAAAAGAACTAGAGGTTACAAGGAACGAAATAAAGGATTTGCAAAGGCAGATACTGCTCAACTTGGGGCAGATCTAAGGCCAGCTGCTGCTTCTAGAGCAGCAAGTTTCCCTGCTACTAATTGCCCCCCGCCCCCCCCCCCCCCCCCCCCAAAACCCCAATATTTTTTGTTTATTGATATTGTTTAAAGGAAAAAAAATATGACTATTGATTACGCCCACACAATTTCATATCACATTCTAAATGGCACTTAGTGTACTGGCATAAATACACAATAGCACAACTACACATCAAGGCACACATAGATGGTAATGTTAGAAATTGCTACCTCAATTCCATGTCGCGGTAGCAGATAGAGGAGGCAGAAGCTCGACATCATCGTCAATGAAGCGGAGGAGGAATTCGCGAAGCCATAAATCAGAGCTAGGGCTTGCAGAATCAAAAGTTCGGTTCGGCAGTGGAGGAGCAGCTGCCTCTTCAATTCTGAAGCGGTGGAGTGGAGGATCAGACGAAATTTCTCGTCCGGTGGTGAGCTCTTCGGGAGATACTGTTCGACGAAACAGGGTGTTCATGACTTGCAGTGATTTGAATCAATGGTGAATAAAGTAGAGCGGCATTATTTTTAGTTCGGTAGAAGGAATACCGAACCAAATATTTCTTCGGTGATTTGGTGATGCCAAACAAAATATCTCGTTCGTGGGCATGCCAATTCTAATGTTGTGTGCCGAACCAAGTAGCGCCGGTCCAGATCTTGAGTGTTTGTCGGACCATATGTGTCGAACCAAACCTCAGGGCTGCTATATAGCAGTTACCCCTCCTCATTTCTTAACTCTATAAATAATGGAGCTTCTGGACAACAGTGGTAGGGACCCTAGAGAGCTGAAACTCTGTAGAATTTTGTCTGTATTATTATTTCTTCTTATGTATAGCCTCCAAAAGTGAATCAATCTTATAACTCTAATCTTTCAGTGATTAATATAATCTCCTCTCCTCAAGTGGACGTACACTACCTTGTGGTAGTGGAACCGCTATAAATACTGGTGTTATTTATTTTTTCTACATTGCATAGATCTGTGATTGTCTGTCCTGGTGTTTATCTTTATTTGATTCGTCTCACTATAATCACGATTTAGTTGTTTTCCGCTGCGTTGGGTTTTCATTCCCTTAGACTGATCATCTGAATGGATTTTCCTCCTAAAACAGTCTATTGTCAGAGCTGCAAGGTTGATTGAGGAGTGTTAGTCATTATGGCAGAAGATGAAGCGACTCCAGTTGTTACAAGACCCTATACTGGAGGGATGTATATCGCGTTAGGATCATACTTGGCAATTGAGAAATGGAATGGGGATAAATACTTCTAGAAGTGGCAATGGAGGATAAAGGCTGTTCTAATGAGAAATGGAATCCATCCAGTAGTTTTTGCCCCTGAGGAGTTGATGGTTGACATCTCAGTCGCGGAAAGGAAGGAGATGGAGAGATTGGCTTTACTACTTTACAACTAGTTATGTGAGAGAATGTTATCTCAGAGATTAGCAGTGAGACCACTGCTAGAGGAATTTGGATCAAGCTAGAAAATATTTACTTGAAGAAATCTCCGACTAACTGTCTGATATTAATGAAGACATTTTTCACCATGTGGATTAGCGAGGGTACTTTAATGAAGGAACATCTTAATTTCTTTGATGATCTCGTGATGAAGATGAAGACTGTTGACTTGAAGATGGATGAGGAGCAAATGACAATGATTCTTTTGTGTTCTCTTCTGAAATGTTACACCGGTTTTGCTAACAGCCTTATCTTTGTTAGAGACACATTGACAGTGGAAAATATAAAGTCAGGCCTTCTACCCGAGGGCTTGAGAGATCAGATGAAGTAGATAAGTGAAGGAATTAGAGGTGGAAGTAGTAGTCATGGTATGTTTGTTGAAAGAGATAGAGATGATAAGAAAAATTGGCACTCTAGAAAATGTTCTAAGTCCAAGAAGCCCAGTAATGGTAGAAGAGGAAAGTCTAAGGATGGAAAGTGCTTTATTTGCAAGAAATCTGATCATTAAAAATATGATTGTCCAGATTTGAAGAAGGAAGAAGACGGATCTTCATCATTTGCGGTGGAAAAGTCTGTATTTGACAATGTGTTATCTGCAGCAGTATCGGATGCCTTAGACCATTAGGTGTTGGACTCGGGGGCGTCTTTCCATATGAAGTCTAATAAGGATTAATTCAGCTCTTTCATTAGACAAGATGGAAGCTCTATTTTTAAGGATAATGATGCTAGCTGTAGAGTAATTGATGAAGGTACAGTGAGGATCCGAATGTTTTGACGGAGTGATATGCACTTTGACAAGTGTTCGGTATGTTCCAGTCTTTAGAAGTCCGTAATTTCTTTAGTACAATTGGCATCTTTCGAATGCAAGGTAACTATTAAGAAGGATAGTCTAAAGGTTTCGAGAGGTGCACGAATTTTCATGAAAGGAGATGTGTTCCGAAATCTGTATTTGCTGAAAGGAACCATAGTTCTTGGAGAGTCGTATGTTGGAGTAGAAGTTTTCGTGCATTGGATGCCACAGAGCATTGGAATCTAAGGTTGGCTAATATTTCAGAGAAGGGCTTAGAGTAGCTTCGAAGATGGAAGATGATCAAAGGAGGAAGCTTCAACAAGATGGACTTTTTCCAAGAGTGTGTGTTAGGTAAGCAAACCAAAGTATCTTTTGAAGTTGGACTCTGTAGATCGAGACTAGTACTTGAGTATGTGCGTACAGATGTTTCGGGACTAGTTGCTACTCCTTCTCTTGGTGGAGCAAAGTGTTTTATCTCTTTCGTTGATGACTTTTTTCGAAAAGTATGGGTATATGTGATGAAGGCCAAATCAGAAAGTTTTGAGAAGTTCAAAAACTAGAAAGCGCTCGTTGAGAACCAATCTGATTTTAGGTTGAAGGTGTTGAGATATGATAATGGCGGTGAATTTGTCTCTAGGGAGTTCCTTGACTTTTATAGATAGCATGGCACTCGAAGATATTTCACTATACCCAATGATCCGCAATCCAATGGGCTTGCAGAAAGGATGAACATGGCTTTATTGGAGAAGGCTCGTTTCTTGAGATTGATGGCAGGCATGTATAGAGGCTTTTGGACTGAGGCATTATCAACTGCGGTGCATATCATAAATCAAATTCCATGCTCAGCCATAGATGGGAAGATTCCAGAGGAGAAGTAGAGAGGTAAAGCAATGTATCTTGGTTACTTTCAAATTTTTGGTTGTCCTATGTACGTTCACCATATTAGTGATGACAAGTTGGAGGCTATAGCATACAAGGGCATACTAATGGGATACACTGATGGTATCAAAGGGTATCGAATTTGGAACCCTGTTGATCAGAAGGTTGTTCATTCCAGATATGTTACTTTTGATGAGTCTGCTATGTTCAATCCGAAAGAGAAGCTACCTATCACATTAGAAGATTCTGTTAGGCCTAAGGAGATGGAAGAAGTTCCTGTGTTCCAGCCAAATAGTAGAGTTGTTGTTGATGCTGTCGAGGAAAACGCAGCTAATGAAACATCACACGATAGTCCACAAGTACCTTCTAATAGTGCTGGTGATGTGCATGAATCTAGAGGAAGTTCAGTTCAAGGTGGAGTTGAAAGAAGTTTAGGTGAAGCGGTACCTGCCCAAGTCAATCGTAGAACTATTAGGCCGTCTGAAAGGTATGGTGATTGGCAGTTTGCAAATCTTGGCCTTGGTAATCAGTTTGACTATGCCCTACATATGGTTCATAAGGAGCCTCTTGAACTTGATGAAGTTTTGAAGTCATGTGATAGTTCGTAGTGGATGTGTGCTATGGAAGAGGAGTTAGAGTCGTTGAAGAAGAATAAGACTTAAGATTTGGTACCACCTCCTCAAGGAGCCGAGCTATAGGTTGCAAGTGGTTGTTCAAGGCGAAGGATGATGGGAGATACCAGGCTAGACTAGTTACTAAAGGGTTTTCACAGAGGAAGGGATTGGAGTATGATGAGATATTCTCTTCAGTAATGAGGCATACGTCCATTCGCATTTTTCTTGTTATCGTCGCAGCTCGTGACTTGGAGCTGGAGCAACTGGACGTGAATACCGCTTTCTTACATGGAGACTTGGATGATACCATCTACATGAAACACCCAAAAGGATTTATTGTAGATGGAAAAGAAATTTGGATTTGCAAATTGAAGAAGTCATTGTATAGCAGTCGCCTAGACAATGGTGCAAGAGGTTTGGCTCTTTTATGCTTTCACTTAGTTTTGATCGTAGTATCAAAGACGCTTATGTGTATTTCAAGCATTTAAAGAACAGTAGATGGGTGTAGCTACTCTTGTACGTGGATGATATGTTGATTGTTTCCAAGGATAAGGCTGAAATCAATAGTTTAAAGCGAAAGTGAAAAGCGGAATTCAAAATAAAAGACCTTGGAGAAGCAAATAAAATTTTGGGAATGGAAATCCAAAGGCATAGAAAGCTAGGACTTTTAAGCCTCGCTCAAAAGGAATACATTCAAAATGTGCTTGCTCGGTTCATCATGGATGGTGCAAAGGCAATCAACACACTCATGCCTTTTCGCATACAGTTTACTAGTAAAGGCTCTCCGATCTTAGAAATAGACAAGGCTTATATGATGAAGGTCCCATATGCAAGTGCAGTTGGCAGCTTGATGTATGCCATGGTCTGCATTAGGCCTGACGTTGCACATGCGGCTGGATTGGTGAGTAGGTTCATGGAAAATCTAGAAAAGATGCATTGGGAAGCAGTGAAGTGTATCTTCAGATACCTTAAAGAAACTCCAACCATGGACTTTCCTTTGGTGACAAAGGAAGAGATTTCAGCTTGGTTGGATTTTGCGATTCCGACTATGCAAGTGATAGAGATCGAAGAAAGTCAACCTCCGGATATGTGTTCACCCTTGGTGGGACATCGATCAATTGGAGAGAGAAATTGCAGAAGTTTGTGGCTTTGTCCACTACAGAGGAAAAGCTCATAGCTGCGGTTGAAGCAGCTAAGGAGACGCTTTATTTAAGGCGATTATTGTGCGATTTGGGCTTCGTATATGAAGGCTTGGATGTGCGCTGTGATAGTCAGAGTGCAATTCACTTAGCTGAAAATTTGGCATTCAGCTCGAGGAGAAAGCATATTGAGGTGAGAGAGTCATTCATTGTCTCAATGAGTGAAAAGAAGCTAGTTCGTCTTTGGAAGGTTCATATAAAAGAGAATGCAACAATCTTGTCTACCAAGTCGTTGCCTATTGCTAATTTGATATTGCTCGGATTTGATTCGCTTAATAAAGTGCTAGGTGCCATGGGGGGAGAGTTGAGATGGTTCATGGAGATGTTTGTTTTCATGGTGGAGATTGATAGGTCCTACATAGATTAGGTACTTTGAACACTTTATTGACGGGCGGTGGCCTTGCTGGAGTTCATTAACAAAGTATAATGGGTGATGGCATTGCTGAAGCTCATTGAATAAGTATCCATTGCTTGGAGCATGAAGGTGTAGATGGAGTTGGAAGGCTTGTATGCAATTCGGTATCGAGGTGGAGATTGTAAGAAATTGCTACCTCAATTCCATGTCGCTGTAGCAGATAGAGGAGGTAGAACCTCGATATCATCGTCGATGAAGTGAAGAAGGAATTCGCAAAGCCCTAAATCAGAGCTAGGGCTTGCCAAACCAAAAATTTTGTTCAGCAGTGGAGGAGCTGCTACTGCTCCAAATTTAGAGCAGTGGAGTGGAGAATTGGACGAGATTTCTCGTCAGGTGGTGAGCTCATTCGGGAGATGTTGTTTGGCTAAACAGGGTGTTCATGACTTGCAGAGATTTGAATCTGTGAAAATAAAGTGGAGCGGCAATATTTTTCGTTCGGTAGAAGGAATGCCAAACCAAATATTTCGTTTGGTGGTTTGGTGATACCGAACAAAATGTCTCGTTCGGTATTTGGGCATGCTGGTCAAATGCTGTATGCCGAACCAAGTAGTGCCAGTCCAGATCTTGAGTGTTTGTCGTACCATATGTGCCGAACCAAACCTCAGGGCAGCTATATAGAAGCTACCCCTTCTCATTTCTTAACTCCATAAATAGTGGAGCTTCTGGACAACAATGGTAGTAATCTAGAGAGCTAAAACTCTGCAGAATTTTGTCTGTATTGTTATTTCTTCTTATATATAGCCTCCAAAAGTGAATCAATCTTGTAACTCTAATCTTTCAGTAATTAATAAAATATCCTCTCCCTAAGTGGACATATACTGCCTTGAGGTGGTGGAACCACTATAAATACTGGTGTTATTTATTTTTCTGCATTGCATTGATTTGTAACTGTCCGCTCTGGTGTTTATCTCTGTTTGTTCCATCTCACTACAATCACGATTCAGTTGTTTTCCACTACATTGGGTTTTTTTATTCTCTTAGACCGATCATTTAAAGGGATTTTCCGTAACAGTCAATAGAATAAGTAATAGGACAATACAACACCGATAATATATGCAATCTTTATGTGCCAAGTGTGGGGTTTTGAAGCTTAGTCCATGAAATAGATTCAATACAACACTGACCATATGTGTGCGTACTTTGTGTGCCCGTTTTTCATTAAAACGCAGCAATCGCTGCAATTTTTTTAAAATCTAAATAAATAATATCCATCGTACATATATAAAACAAATGAAAAGGATATAAATAATTGAAGAGCCCTATAAATTCACAATGCTCATATACACTATATCATTACCAGTAAGCCTAAACTAATCAGATTTTAGGAGGGATATATTACTTTCCAACCAACATTTCTATTAAATAGAAAATAAACTTAAAAGGACATGATATTTCAAATATGAAAGTTGATTGGATAATTTTATTAAAATCTAAACACAAATATTCTAACAACAAGGATATACAACATAATTGGTCACAGAACACAAATACATTATATATAATAGGCTTAGTCTCAGTATAACTTCAAATTTAATGAACCATAGGAATCGCTTGACAATGAAAATGAGTGGTAGCAAAAGAACCCACGCGTCAACAAAACAAATACTTATTGAATTGATTGAATCACACACAATTGAGGATGGAAAAATAACATACTGGCATAGGGTTTTCTGTGCAAAGCCAAAGAAAGGAGTTAAAGTTTCCAAGTCGACTTCGGTTGCGATGATTTGGAGTTATAATCGACAAATAAAGGAGGAAGATTGGGCTGAGAGAAGTCCAAGAAGAAGAGGCTTGGTGAATAATGAAAATGAGAGGGAATGAAATGTTTTTCCGCTTAACCTTTGTACTTTTTTCATGGAGCTTAGTAATAGTGTGTAATACGGTTTATTTAAAGAACTAACTAAAATACCACAGGAGAATCCAAAATTATCACAAAAATATCTCAAAATTCTGCAAAGCAAGTTCTCAAATCAGACAACCTGAAGTTTCTCATATCAAAAAGTCATCGGAAGGAGTCGTCATTGGTAATGATGGGTTCCAATTAATCCAATCTAAGCTGCAAAGAAGGAGAGGGGACAAAAAGTTTGGGAGTTGCCACCGGTTCCCAATAAAGACAATCTAAAGGGTAAAAATAGTCAAAAAACCACTATTCGACGATCTAAAAAGAGAAATCCGATGTCACAACAAAGGAAGCCGGCAGCCTTCTCGCCGGCAAAGAAGCAAGGTCGAAAAACATGGGCATATATAGTAGAAGAGCAGCCTATAGAACGAATGGAGGATGAGTGCAATCTTGAGCATATAGCAGCAATCAAGATCAATAACAAGAAGTATGGCCTGGTTAAAGAAGCATTGTGTAAAAGAACAACTGAATGTTGGAATAATTCAGTTGTAACCACCTGAAATTTTACCCATAATAATTAATTCGTTAATTAATGAAATAAAAATAAGTTTGTGAAATTATCAAAGTTAAGCCACAGGAGTTGTACCATTGTGTCCCTGGCAATTTTCTGGTCAATTTCCATATATAGAACGTCAAAATCCAAGCTAAAATGATATATATATATATATATATATATATATATATATAGGCCAGGTCGACCGGCCGGTCATCTTGGGCACAAAGGTGGTCGACCCGCCTGCCCATTTGGGTGAACGAACGAACGTCCGTTCGAATGTTGTAGACGTGTTTTGCATTCTTTAACTCAATCTGGTCCTTCCATTCAAGCGTCTGACGACTCATATTCAGCCTATGACATGGTTGCATCCTATTCAGTCCTCAAATCCAATAGTTTGAGATCCACTTCTATCTCTATAAATAGAACCCTAGGCCTAACACTTTTCCTCATTCTAAGATTTTCTCCAATTGGGTTCACCTATTCAGGAAGGGCCCCAAGCTTAATAATTTTCCAAGAAGGAAATCGTTTTAAATACAAATATTTAACAATTCCAAGTAGATCCATGAAGGCCTAAAGGGAAGAGCTAAGGACCAGAGGTAAGTGATTGTAATTAATTTAAATTTCTTTAAGTAATTTAAAATAATACAGTTTCCAATAGTAGTAGGTTTACTACTTTTTTTGGAACGGCCTTTTTAGTAATTTATTTACGGTTTTTAGAATTATTTTCAGTCTATTTCTTTAAGCTATTCTTTTCAATTAATTTTAGTTTATTTCTATTAATTATAGCTTTTCCACTTATTTACAGTTTAATTACAGTATTTTAATTTATTTACTGTTATTTATGCGTTATTTACATCTTTTTCCTGTGCTTTGGATTTTCGTCTATTTTTAGTTTTCTTTTATTTTTCCTTCTTCCTCGCATATGGATTAGAATTGATTAAATGAGAATATGGATTAAAATTATAAGAATATTGAAATAATAGAAAATAAGATGTAAATTATAAAGACTGTAATAAAAATGGAATTAAGACTGAAATTAAGCCTAATTATGGTATTAATGTTAGAATTGGACTAAATTAGGATATTGGCCAAGTTATAACTTAGAATAATAATTAAAAAAAGTAAAAGATACAAAAAGATTATTTTTACACTTAGACCTTGGGTTAAGTAATAAGCATGATTATAACATAGGTTATAATAAGAAAAAGAACAGAATGAGGCTTATTTTTAACACTTAGAATTAGTTAATAAGAAATTATAGTAATGGATAAATAGTAGAAGCTTATTTAAAAAGACTTATACTAAGTTAATAAGTAAAGATAAAGATAAGATCTTTATCGGCAGCATTTCCTTTATGATGTTTAGGGTAGATAAATGTTCGATATTTAAAGGAAAGATCCGTACCGGCAGCATTTTCCTTATGCCGTTTAGGGTAGATAAGTGCTCAATGCTTAAAAGAAAAGATCTGTACCGGCAGCATTTTTCTTATGCTGTTTAGGGTAGATAAGTGGTCAATACATAAAAGAAAAGATCCATACCGACAGCATTTCCCTTGGGATACACTTATGATGTTTAAGGTAGATAAGAGGTCAATAATTAGAAGATTACATCATGATGATTTGGACAAAGGAAGCAACTGTTTAACAGGGAACAGCACCAATAGCATTCCCTATTTTTTATGGGCACGGTGTCTCACAATAGACTGAAGTGAGATGAGGGCACGCTTATGCTATCTAGAGTAAATAAAAGGTCAAAAGAGGGAGCAATAGATAGTGCGAGCAACAATGATCCAAGCGTGCGGCATCGATTAGGGGAGATAAGTCGCTATTGAGTTCCAAGCGCTTAGTGTGTGTCTGTCGTAGACACGATTGCCTTATGTGTAGGGAGCTATCTAGCGTCTAGTTCACACTAGGTACTATGGAGAAGCAGGCCAATCAAAGGGTACAATTAGGATTTCAATCTAATTATAGGATTAGAAATTCTACCTAACCAAAGCAGCTAAAAAAGACAAGTGCAAACAATCAAAGTTAACCAATAGTTAATTCATATTTATTTCCAGCTTATTCCTTCTTCTATTTCCTTTGTTTCCTTTTATATACTAGAACTGTTATAAGGTTTATTACTTTTACTTTATAGTAATTACTATCATTCACCAGACTTTTAGTCTGACCCACTCCTCTATTTTTTCCCTTTTCTCCCATAAACGATCAAGGGAGAGGACAGTGGACTACAGTTGCTTGGATTTTTCTTAGAGGAAGTTTCTATTATATATTACCCTAATTTATTTCAGCCTTTTGTACTGGCACTTGAGAGAGATATCTGTACTTTGATTTTTTTTTTTGAGACTATGGGTTTTTATTTTATGACATATATTGGGTTTTGAGACATGTATGTTGTAATTGACTTATTTGATTTATGAAGCATTAATGAAGTTTTGTTTTAAATAAGTTATTTTAGTTTTCACTGTTTTTGTCCATTTCTGTCTTGTGAATCTTAGTTCCTACTAGTTCTAGTTTATACCTCTAATGCACCATGCCTTTTAGTGTGTCCTTTTGGGTATACTAAGAGGTGTGGGGTGTTCACTTGGTATTAAAGCCTAAGGTTGCAGGATTACTAAAAATTTATTTTAAAAGTAAAAGTATTTCCCAAAATAACTTCTTTTTAAAAGTATTTTTCAGAAAAGAACTCTTAGAAATAGTTTCTTAAGTATAAAATAGTTTTTATAAAAAAAACCCTCCAATTCCAGTGCAATCTTCTTGCGATTCTTTCATGCATAAATTCTCTTTTCTTTGCATAGAATGGCTGACTGGTTCCGTAGAGCTACGATACCAGAGGTGCAAAGACAAGTGCCCAATACAACATCAGTAGGTGGAAATCCCTTTAATCCACCAACTTCAGCCCCCTTTTGGGAGCTATGCAAGGACTTTTCTAGTATAGGAGGAAGACCATTTTCTGGCACGGAGGATTTCGAGGAGACCCGTGTTAATTTTGAGAATATGGAGCAAAGGTTTAGGCGGTTAGGTTTGGAGGACCAACAGAGTGTTCAACCTATATCTTGGCAACAAGAAGAAGAGCTTAAGGAGGTTCCTACAAGCTCTAAGAAGCCATGGTGGAAGGGCAAGAAGGACAAGAGGAAAAGGGAAAGCCCTCAGAAGCGAATCAAGAAAAAAGTGAAGTTCCATAGTAGCAGAATGATTGGTTATTACACAAAAGACTACAAGAAAGAGAAGATGAGAGGAAGGTGTTCTGGTTGCGAGCAACCTGGTCACTGGAGTAGGAGTTGCCCCCAGCAGACGGGGCAGGGTACGGGTGCACCAGTAGCACAGATTCAGACTTTGGATACAGCACCTTCTAGCAGCAGACCAAATCTAGGTAGGAAAATTTAATTTCTATTTCTGATTTTCTCATTTGGACTCTTTTCGATTCTGAAGCACCACACTCTTTTATCTCTAGTTCTTAGTGGATTGTTTGAAAGTAGAAATTTCTTTAGCAGTAGACCCCATCTTTGTTTTAAACCTCATAGGAGAATCGGCACCCTTGTCTATGGCTGTAGGAGTTTGAAATTTTTTATCCTAGGTGTAGCATTTGACCGTGACGCTCATGTTTTGGGATTTTCTTGGTATGAGATGATTTTGGGAATGGATTGGCTAACCACATAGGGAGCTATATTACATTGCGAGAGGAGAGTCGTTAGACTAGAAACTTGCATCAGTAGGACTCTCGAGATTTGTTGTGACCCACAAGGGTCAATCATGTTGAGCTTCCTTTATTCCTTTTATTCATCACTAGGAAAGCTAGATTTCGTTCTAGTCATTAAAGATTTTTCAGACATTTTGAGGAGGTTCTTCGTACGCTTCGTGTTCATTAGTTAAGTGCAAAGTTTTTTGAAGTGTCACTTTTGGTGTAAGGAAGCGTATTTCTTGGGGTATAGTGAATGTCTACACATAGAATAAGTTTGATAAATAGCGTTGTACATTTAGGTTCAGATTTTGAAAATCCCAAGAGTGGTAGGTAAAGATTAAAGTTGTACAATAGATGTAGTTGTTAAGAAAAGGGGAAATCCCATGTGTAGATAATTGCAGAAATTACAATTGTTTCAGATAAGTGGATTTAATGGTAGTACTAAAAGACTTTAAGTGAGAAAATGAGATTCTAAGATTTAGAAAGGATACTCCTAGGGTAATACGTAGGAAAATCCACTTTATGTCGAACCTAATAAAATGTAATTGTTAGAATTGAAAAAAAAATTATTGTTAATATTTTTTTTTAGAAAATAAATATGGGGTTTTCTTCTTGAAGAATTGTTTGAAATTTATGTCGGTTTTCATATAATGAAAAATTGGAATTCCTTTTGAAGAATTATGGAGTACATATATATAACTCACTAGTTTCTTTGTAAGTAAACAAAGATTTTAAATATAAAAACCTTGAGTATATCAAGTATCAAAAACGTATTACTACTTTTATTGTTGTAATAAATGCTTTCGTGAAAAATAAAAAGAGCATAAGCTATAACACTATTGTTATAGTAAGTGATTCCCAAGAGAAATATTTTTACATAGGTATATGAGACTTATTGGTATTTATTTAATTGAATCCATACACTAGTATTTTTGAGATGTAGTAACAGTGTTTTACGCAACATCCATTTTAACCTAAATAAAAATGTATTTTAAAAGACAATTTCTAGGTATAGAAAAAAATGGTTTGTAAAGTACACTTATTATTTTTAATAAGTATAAGGAAATGTTTTTGCAGTTATGGTAATATTAAAACAGTTTTGAAGATGAGTTTTTCTGAAAGGAAAATGTGTAAGATAGATATTAGAAAATATTTACTATGGAAGAATATAAATTAAACATACTTTAATCTATTGCAATGAAAAGAATAATGATATAATTTTCTATGAAACCAATAAAAATGTTTTGTGCAAGTCACAAGGAATACATGAAAGAGATATACGAGGTATGAAAAGCACCATATTTGGTATAGCCTATTTTGAAAAATATAAAATAAGTTCCTTGTAATTTCACATAAATATGAAATTCTCTTTTAAAAGGTTCATAGAAGATTTAAGCGCTAATAATTTCTCAATTGAGAAAGTAGTTCCAATACATTAAGGAGCCTTGAGGTATAATAAGAAGATGTTTTGAAACACATAAAAATAGTTTAAAGATATTTTAAAAGAAAATGGCTTGGTGAAGAAGTAAATAAG
Organism: Allium cepa; assembly: GCA_030765085.1. Lineage (NCBI taxonomy): Eukaryota > Viridiplantae > Streptophyta > Magnoliopsida > Asparagales > Amaryllidaceae > Allium > Allium cepa. Next base: position 1,055,148,197 of record CM060941.1, read on the forward strand.
TTTTTGAAAACGAAAAAATTAATAAAAGTAGAATCTGAAAATTCAAATTTTTATAGAAAACTGAAAAGGTCTTTAAAAGAAAACGAGAGATAAGTTTTGGGCTTAGAATTCGAAAGTTTTTCCCTCTAGATTGGGAAATAATGTTAAGTAACCAAGTATTTTTGAATTTAATAGAAACTTAAATTTAAAGACAAAGATTTTGGGATTTGATGTTTTGAAAATTTAGAAGTCTTAGTTTTTGAAATGATAAATACCCAACCAAATTCTTATAAATATGGAGTAAAGAGAAATCATTTCCTAGGTGTAACAGAAAAAGTGCAAGACCATGTAGGGGATAACGGTGATTACTTTTGGAAGTAATGATAGAAGTTTTCGTGGAATTTATAGGACACTAGTAAGAACTTAGGAATGTTGATTCATGTGTGCAAACTAAAGAAGAACAGTAAAGTGAAATGGGTAAGGTAGTAAGGCACGCATGGTTGGCAATGGATATTCTTGATTTTGGAGGAACTTGGGAGAAGCATCTTTCTTTAATGGAATTCATAAGATAGTAGTCTTCAAGCCAACATTAGAGTGACACCTTTCTAGCTCTTTATGGAAGACCGTGCAAGTCGCTTTCATGTTAGATAGAGTCCACAGAGGCTAAAAAGACTTCGGAGAAGACTAAATTTGATTTGTAAAATTCGTATCTCATATCCACATTTCTTTGATAATAAGTCTTTGAATTTCCTATTTCCATCTTTAGTTTTGAATATGTTCTTTCCTTTATTATCCTTTGGGAGGGTAGAATTTAGGATTTAACCTATTGATGGTAGGATTTGATGTGAACATGTTTTTAGAACATGTTATGTATGATGTTTGCTAATGATTGGAAGTGTTTGCTAGTGGATGCTAATGGACGCATATACTTACACTAGGTACTATTACCTTTTAGGGATCTGCCTAACTAGGACACTAGAGCATATGCATATGGATGTGTGCGCATTTGCATTTTTATTTATTTTCAGGGTTGCTATAAATGAATGTTTATCACATGGTTGTTGCATTTGGATGGTGTGCTACAAACATATAGAACTATCAATTATCATTAGGAATTTTTGCATTCATTTGGATACATGGTACGGACATGATTGCATAAAAGGAGGTCAACTGAATCAGTGGATCACCTAATCTTTTGCATTAGTTAGAGACATTAGCACTACAATAATTGCATAAGTATCATAAATTGTATTAGAAAAACTTAAGGACAACGAATGAATAGATGATGGTTGAGTTATTGGTTGTAGAACTTAGATGAAAACATTAGTTCATTCTATTATATTCAGATATTTCAGGGACGAAATCCCTTAAGGAGCGAATAATGCAACAACCCGAAATTTAATCCATAATAATTAATTCGTTAATTAATGAAATAATAAAATAAATTTGTGAAATTATCAGAATTGAGCCACGGGAGTTACATCATTGTGTCCGTGGTAATTCTCTGGTCAATTTCCATATATAGAAGGTCAGAATCCGAGCTAAAATGAACGAGATGTGAATTAAGCAAAATAAACAGAAATACATACATATATATATAGGCAAGGTCGACTGGCCGGTCGACCTGGGCACAACGGCAGTCATCCACCCGGTCGACCCGCCTGCCCATTTGGGCGAACAAACGAACGTTCGTTCGAATGTTGTAATAACCCGGAGTTTTCAATCCTGAAAATTCCAGATAGTTAGGAAAAGAAGAAAAGAGATAGAAGAAGAAAAAGAAATGAAACATAGAATCTCACATTCGCAGTGGATCAAAATATAATATCAAATAAAATAACAGCTATACAAGGAAAAACTGTATCAGTTAATTTACATTATTACTTCAGAGTTACAACATTTCACAATCACTGGATAGTTAAATAACTTGTCCCAGATAAATAACAATATAACACAGTGGAATACACTCCATACGTTCCTGCCATCCAGCTCGCCTCCTGAGCTTCAGAACATCCTTACCTGAAAATGTAGTACTTGGTCTGACCCGAGCAGTACATGAAAGTAACACCCGGGTCAGGCTGGAAACCTGTGTGAGTAAACCTATATAATATGAAATACCAAGATATATGCTTTTTAAAACCCGGGTAACTCGTACCTTATTACGAGTTCTTAACTTGCCATAATCAAAACTTATTTCACACACAATCCTTCAAGTACCATTACATAATTTAAATGGTCCAGTTTACTTAAATTATTCCATTCCAGCCTATTGATTTCACAAATCAAAACTATAAAGAATAGTTATAGATTCCAAATCGAAGTGGTTTCGGGTATTTACTGATACCTGACCCCGGTCTCTTCGAATCCAAAATTATCTTAAAAACAAAGTTGTTTAAGTTTAAACAATTCCATACATAGCCATTCATCCCAGGTGGACAAACCATATTATCATAGTTCAACCCAAACATATCATATCACATATCATCACTTATCAAAGATATCAAGTAATCCAAGGCACACAATATCATTCGGTTATTCATAAGCAAGTTTAATTATTCACACTATTCCAATTAATTTAAATAAATTAAATTAATTCTTTTAATCACTTTTAATCCTGCTTACTTAACACTAATTAATTACAAACCATTAATTAATTATCCTTTAATTATCTTCTTTAACTACATCAAGTAATTAACCTTTAATTAATAACACAAATTAATTAACCCTCACCATTCACATTAATAAATTTTATCCTTAATTAATTACTCAAATTAATTATCCTATAATTACTTACATTGATTAATTATCCTTTAATTAATTACACTCATTAATCAACTAACCCTTAATTAATTTCCTTAAATAATCAATCCTTTAATTAATAACACTAAGCAATTAATTCTTAATTACTTCCCTTTAAGTAATTAACCTCTAATTTTCATCAAGTAATTATCTCATTGGTTAATTATCCTCAATTAATTACCATAATAAATTACATTAATTTATTAACCTAAATCAATAATTAAATCACAATTATTAATTATCCTTCTGCTAATAATTAATTACTCTTTAATTACTAATTTATTAATCAATAATTAATCTTTAATTACTTATTAATTAATCTTTAATTATCAATCAATTAATAATTTTAAATGATAAGTCATTTATTCTTAACTAATTTTCTTAATTATTATTTCAAAATCTTACCTAATAACCTTGGAATCAAAATAACTTCAAAGCTTTAAGTTTAATTAAAATTTAAAGCGCTTATCTTTTAATTAAACTATTTAATCATCTGATTAATTAAGCTTTTTTAAAAAAACAACTTAAGGATTAACTTAATTAATTAAAACTTAAAATAAATTCCTCAACTTTAATTAACAAACATTAAATACTCAATTATTCCTTAAAAAAGTTTAAAGATAATTAGTTTAAAACTTGACTTTATTAACTTAAAAACATTGAAAATAATAATCATATCACCCGAGGCAAACCCTAGTTTCCCCGTACTAATATCCGAGAATTTCCACCCTTTTCCCGAGTTTGCTCCACCTCTCTTTTTTTATTTAAAAACTTGTTTAAATTTTTAACTATTATGCTCAAACGCTCGCTCATGTACATGAACAAACCCGAGCCCATCTTCCTTTTCCCCCGAGCTCCAACCCGAGGTAAAAACATCACTCCCAAACAAAACTGTGCATTGATATTGGTGCACGTGCACCGGTCGCCGGCGTCGCTCCGGTCAGCGCTGTAACCTCAGTCAAGTTGTCGATGTCTACCACATCACGATCGCCCACCCAGAAACCAAGTTCCCTTGTGAATATCAAAATCGAGCTATCTCTACCCCATCCATCTGTAATCCGATCATAAACACCTCACATCCTCCCATCTCCATCCACTGGAGTCCACTATCTCGTGCCTGAACCACCGCCTGAGTTCCACGCTTCTTTTCCCACAACTCCGATCCCACTCGATGCGACAATGATGCCACAATTGCCCAGAAACCAACTACATTCAAACCCCACCTTAAACCCTAGATTAGCCTCACCGCGCCACCACGTTGGTCAATAATCCCTCCGACCAATTTTCCCCTGATCATTGATCAACAATCCATCTCTGGCCTCAGTCCCAACATTCCCGAGCTTCGAGATCGCCGGAAATCGAAGTTAAACCTAATGCCGATCATCATCTAATTCCTCACTATCCACAAACTTAAAAATTATGATATAGTTATCAAAATTCATGAATTTTCAACACAAATCAGATTACATATTCAATATAAGAAATTAATACATTTAAATTTTCTGATTTAAAAGAATTTTACTGTTATTTATTATTTTCACATCATTTACTTAATATTCCCTCCTTAAATTCTTTTTAAAAATGAAATTACTTTGCCATGATCAATTTCTTTTTTAAAATCCTATCTTAATATTGTCTGTATAAAGAGAATTTAAGTTTTAAAAACTAGATTTATAAGCCTGTATCAAGGAACAGAGGTTTTATAAACATATATACAGGCATACATCTTCAACAACTGCATATTTATCTATATACAGACATATTTTCATCATGCAAACAAATTTCCACAAGCTATTTCAATGATTTATCACAAGCATCATTTTTAAACGGGTTTAAGCATTAATAAGAGTAGCAGTTTACTCACAAGTTTTAAAAGGCAGAGGGCTAGTATTTTGAAATCTGGGAATGCTTTGTTGAACTGGAAACTTTGACGATGAGGTGATTCAAGACTTTGATTTCAGGTTGCTTGCTTGTTTGCTGATTGAATAAATTTCCAGGTTTGAGAAAAGAGGTTCATAGGCTTCTGATTTTCTTGAGTTTGCTTCGATAATCTCAAAGATTTGAAATTTTTTACAGGCTACAGGTTGATGATTTGAAAAAAACTAATTCCTTATTTTGATAAAATGTTTACAGGGTTTATGTTTTTGGTTAATAGAGTTTTACAGGTTTGTTTCTTGCTTTTTTTTTGAAAATGTGAAGATAAGAAAAGAATTGAAGAAAGAAGGCAGGAGTTTATATAGAGTTTATTAGGATTTATTTAAAATAAAAGAAAATAAAAACAATTTAGTGACTCATGTTAACCTCCTTAACATTTGTCATTTTTAATTTCTATTTAACTTACACATGTTACCTAACATGATTTAAAGGCTAACACTTGTAATTAAGCATATTATTTTAAAAAGAATTAAAAGCTTCTGTATTTAATTTTCCTAATTAATAAACACATTTCTTAATTTATATAAATAAAATCCTTTAAAGAAAATAAAATAAAAAAATAATTATATCCTAAATAAAATCATATATAATATATTTAATTATTATTCTTTTGTTTATATTTGCATATATGTGTTTTAACACATCTGTATTAAATATATTACCTTATATTACATTTATGTTTATATATATATATACACATATATATATATATGTATGTATATGTATGTATGTATTGTTAATTTATATAAAATGTGAACATTATATTTTCCTTAAATTTATATTCATATATCTCTAAAGAAATAATTGGGAACCAATTTAAAAAAATCATATGTATATTATTTTAGGCCCAATTATTTTTAAGACATTTTATTTTTGAATTTCAAACTCAAATTCAAATTACAACCTATTCACACATACACACACACACACACACACACATACATATATATATAATCAAACACTTATCTTATTTATTTTGAAATTTTCAAATTAATTCACAATTAAATTTCCAAATAAAATTAGTTAATTATCCTCTTGACCGATGTCCAAAAATCCGAGTTATCATATTCCTCCCCCTTTGAACCTCGAAAAGGAATGAAGCCAGAATTTATTCAATACTTAAAATCAGATAAAATTGTTCTTTGATCATTTTTAAAATTCTTTAAAATCTATATAATATTTCCAAAATAGTTTTTATAAAAATATCATTTTATAACTCGATGTTTCAACAAGTCCATCCTCATTCTCATAGAAATTCGGTCATACGTTGATCAGGCGTAGGACTGAAAATCTATAAGTACTTGGCAAACCCATTTCAACACCAGTGAAAATACTTGGAATATAATTTTATTGAAAATACAGAAAACATTTTTGAAAATAGAGGAAATATCTTTGGTGAGAATGCTCAAGAAATCATCACCCCCATCCATGGTCGCAGTTAACCCGATGGTTACGTTGCCATCCCGGCAAAATCCATAGATAACTATAGGCACTCCGTGCATCTCAATTACGCCATGGAACTTGCTACAGATCTGGCTACATCTGGGGTTACGTTGCTATCATAGGAAAAACCCATATAACTGTAGGCATCAACGCCCTCGAATTTTGCTACCAAAAGAATGAAACTTCTCCCCTCGATCATATATCGTAGTCTACCGATGTTCCGTTGCCTTCCCGGCAAAATCAAACGTAGACCATTGACACTCACCTCCACATGATTTCCGCTATGGTCCACAATAGATCGCAGCGACATCGACTTACACTGTCGTCACAGCATAACCCAAATGCCTCTATAGGCATCAGCGCCCTCGACTTTCGCTACCCAATAATCCTCAAGAACTTCATTTAGTCCGGACTTCCTCACAGGATCCACATTAGAGTCTCCTCTTTGGAGTTCAAGGCAGTACCAGCCTATGGTACTCCTAAGAAGTTCATTTCAAAGGAGCGCCTTTTTCTCCAGAGCCATTTTCAAAACACTTTATACTATACACATATAGTATTTTCCAAATCATACACCTAGTATGAATTCCATATAAATCTCCTTTTCTCAAAATCGATTATCTCAAAATCGATAATTCTCAAACTAGGTTTTCAAATTTCCAAAATTGATTTTTCCCCATAAATCAAAAGCCTTTCCAAAATCTATAGGTTCCAAAAACCTTTACTCCAAAATAATTCTCATAAGATCCTTTATATATATATATATATATATATATATATATATATGAAACCTTGAAAAATCTTTGGATCATTTCATACTTGTATGAAGTCCCTTTTTATACTATAAATATTTTCAAAAACCTTTCCTTCTGGGTATAGATTCAACAAGGGGAGTTTTATCAAATATATAACAAAGATATATAACTTTGTTTATTTCAAATCAAATATTCAAATTTGATTTTTATAAAGTCATTAACCATATTACTTTTCTATAAAATGAGTTCCAATCATAGAAATATCCAATTTCCACTTTATTTCATCATATATTTCACAAAATGTACTTTTCATTTCAAAAACCATTTTACAGTTCTTATCCACAAATTTTGAATATCAATTTCATTTAAACCCGTATGATGCACACATATCATCCGTATGCTATATCAATCTGATCGCTCACTCGATCACAAAATTTCTATTCCGAACTAGTATCGTCCATCCAACATCCTAGTGCGGATTTAGATCTGGTTTCTTGATCAAAAACCGTCATTCTCCTTGCATAGCCAAACTATGATAGAGAATATCCGGAACCAATCAAAAATCCATGTCCAGGTTCACCGTCGAAAATCGAGCGAAAAATCCCAACTCAGATCGATATGCTATCTCAAAATTCTATGTTCGAATCTGTATCAAATCACTATGAAAATAGAATAATATACGTCACCCTACATATTTCTCTATTTATTATTAGCCAAATCAATCTCCTTTTCTATTCACGTTCGCTTTAATTTCTATCCACTTATTCATAATGTTTTCAATTCCATTTGGATTATCACCTCAATTCTTATCTCAAATGAATATTTAATCATAAACAGATTGAACTCTATCCAACTTAAATTTAGAAAATAGCTTAAAAATTTGAAAATAGATAAGTAGCTGAAAAATAATTATTAGTTTGTAAAATAGCTGTAAAATAGTAAAGTAGTTATAGAATAGTTACAAAATAGTCAAATGGTTATAAATTAGTTAGATAATTGCAAAATAGTTTAAAGTAGTAATTAGTTATAAGTAGTCGAAAAATAGTAATTAGTTTATAAAGTTGTTGTAAGATAGTTAAAATAGTTCCAAAAATAGTTGTAAAATAAGTATAAAATAGTTTGGCTTTAAAAAGAAAGGTTGTATATAGTAAATAGCTTGGAAAAATAGATTTAAAACAGTTTATATTAAAATAATTTATTTGAAAATAGTCCAGAGCCAAACTGTTCAATTCCCAAACTCCATTTCCAATCAATTGCAAATTTCCAATTAAACTTCAATTTCAATTCAAATTAAGTTAACTTCCATTCCCATCCCAAATTCAAATCAACTTCCCATTTGAATTTGAACTCATTCAACTTCAATTTCATTTCAAATTAATCTAATTCAAATTTTCCATTTGAGTTTTAAACTTGTCCTTCTTCAATCAAAATTCTAATGAATTCAAATCAAATTCGATTTGAACTAATTCAATTTAAATCTCAATCTTAAACAATCTCGAATTGTATAAATTTGAGTTAAATTTTAAATGTTGATTTAATCCCTTAAATAAAATTAACCTTTATTTTTAAATCAACAATCCAAATCTTTAAACAATTTAATTCTAAGTCAAAATTTCAAAATTCCATTTTAAATTATCTTTACTTAACTTATTTCAAAGTTCAAATAAGAGTTCAAAACAAAGTTATTTTTAAAATTCAATTTATTAACCAATTTCAATTTTTGAAACCAATTTTCAGCAATTTCAGTTGCAATTTTATCTTAAACATTCAAAACTTAAGTTCAAAGTGATTTCACTTTCACACGTTCAATTGTTATCTTCAAAAATCAAAATTACTTAAATAATTTCAAATTTTTATTTCCATTTAATTTCTATAATGGACATAAAATATCACAATCTACTTATAAGTTCATTTTAAACAAACCAATTCACAGTTTCATAGATTATTGATAATAGCAGGATGATATTAGGATAAGTCAAAGTAAATAAACATCCAATTTATTTAAAACATCCACCAATAGCATCTATTACCCATTCCCAGAACTCAAACCCGTTTGAGATCTTATATATCTCCCTTCTAAATCAACTCATTTAACTTCCCTAAGTTAAATCTCAATTTAATCCCATTAACCTTCTCAAATTTGAATTCCCACCTCAAATCTCAAATTTCTATCACTTAAAAGTTCAAAAACTTATCACTTTGGGTTTCACATCACATTCCAAGGAAAAACTTAAAAATTAACACTAAGAGTTTATTTCAAATCATCTGTGATATTATGTATATCATTCATATATACGTATTTATTTCCTTTGCATACCAAGTTATACTTTAAAATTTTAAACCACCTTTGGTTTAATTCAAAACAAATTTCTTTTAGCACTTTGAAACAAATTCCAAATTTTCTGGACTTAAATTTAAAACTTCACAAATTTAAAATTACCACTACACCAAAACAGCAAATTTGGCACACCAGGAAGCGGAGATTTGATACGGCTATAAGCCATATCAAATTTGATACGGCTCAGAGCCTTATCAAATTAGCTCTGCGATCCACACCCCCCACAACACCTAAAATCTAACCCTACGTTTGAAAGGTCGCGGATCACCACATTTTGCTCGCGCTAGTTTTCATTTCCCGCATTATTTTCATTTCGCTCCATCCCTAAATTACACAATCCCTAAATTAAATCACGCCCTGCTCACAATCCCTAAATCTCATTCCAAGGCTTGAGGAAGAAATACCGAAACTGCAAGAATAGCTTGTTGATGAAGAAAAGATTTTGGAAGGAATTATTTTATAGAAGAAACTCGATCGTTCGTTCGTTCGAGTTCGTTCCTCTTTTCGAAACTAGGGCTCGTAAAAATCGAAGATGCCGACTTTGAGATGATCGATCGAGTGATGATGCCATCGCTTGCTCTGTCGAAAGGCTGCTAGGGTTTCGTGAATTGGCGATTTCCATGGCTTCGGCTGTTGGATTTGTGCGCTTCATCCAAAGGTGAGTAATTTACACTCACATCTTAAATTCGAACTCAGTGCTGCTCGCGTTCAATTTTGTGTTGATGGTTGGGTTTTAAATTCTGACTTAGTTGATTCTCTGTCAATTGTTGACTTCGGCCATTTTGGGATTTTTGACAATCTTTGATTTCGTGAATTTCTGGCATTGACTTGAATTGTAAATTTACTTCTGCTCGGATTTGATAATGTCTTCGACATTTTAACTGTGGCTTCGTCTCTTGATGTAGTTCGAACTTGTTTGGTTGACTTATCTGTATATATATATCCATACATATATTTGTACGTGTGTATGCATATATTGTTGACCATTGTTCGAGTTATGTGTTGTCTTATTGTATTTGCACATGTTTGTATATCTCTTGATAATCTGTCTTTGCACACTGCACTCAGGTCTTTGACTTGAGAAATCTCTGGTTGTTTGTGACTTCAGCATTTCTTTGTCTGGTATTCCGCTTTGCTATTGATTCATTCATGTGCCATGTTGATTTTGTGTACATTTGTGCACCTGTTTTGATCTGTTTCTTTGATATGAACTATTGACTTCGATCACTTGACTTTGTTTATTTGATTCCATGACTTTATGCTATCTTCGTCCTTGACTCCTGATATCATTGGATTTGACAATTGGGTTGATGTATCGAGCTACTGCAGTTTACTCTGTTTCATTTTTGCTTTGTGCATTGTGTTTCACTTGTTGCTGATGTGGGTTCAGCCTTAAACCACTTGTGTCTACACCGGCTCGATCCAATTTCACAGCTGCATACTTGCTGTGCATTGTTCACTGTCTACCTGAACCTGTTAGTCGAGTTGCACTATTTACATTGTCCACAGTTAATTGAATTGGATTATTTTGATTATGCGATGTTGCATCACTTGATGTTATCATGTTGCCTGATCTTTGCTGCCTGTGCTCTTTGTGCTGCACGTAATTGGACGACTGCACATTGATAATTTGTAGCCTGGTCTGGACATTTTATGGTTCAGGCTTGAACTTGATTTTTGTAGTCGCGTCTGTGTACTTAGTCGGGTTTCATAGTGGTCTTCTATACCACTGTTGTGGTGGGAGCAGTTTCATTTTATTTGCAGTTGTGTTGAGTCGTGATAGTCGTGACTTGACCACTGCAGTTTCGATTTGCTGTTAATATTTGGAGTTATGATGACATCCTATACTGTAATGGCGAGGCAGTGCACGCGAGCGTGTACTGCAGCCACACGGTATTGCCTTTTTAAGTGTTATTTCAATTGTTTGAATTGGTTGTGCGTTCAATTCAATATTTTGAAATCGTATTCTGATTTGGTTTGATTTGATCATTTTGTTGTTGTCTAATTTTTTGTTTGATAATTAGATTATGAGTTTCTAATTATTTATTTAATAATTGGATTTTGTTGTTAATTGCCGATTAGGCAATTCTGATGTTTTCTAAATTATCTTCATTGATATTCTTTTCACTTATCTTTGTTGATGATTTGAATCTGCTGATTTGTTCTTTAACACTGTTACGTGTTATATTTACCGTTATCCGATTCCTTGTTAAAGGATTGGATAGATGAGATTTATTTTGACTGTTGTCTAATTGTTATTAATTATTATTGCTTTCGTACATTAATAACTGAGTTTGAATTAGACTGACCCGTGTATTATTTTCTTTTGGATGTAATACTCGGGTCAGACCGAGTTATTACAGGTTGTAGATATCCTGCTTTGGATTGCTGCTAGAGCTATGAAGTATTTTCATATGTTTTGGAGTAGTCGTTGTCATTTATAGTAGTCAGTGTATTTGTATAGGAAGATATGTATTCATGTATATTATATACGATAATGTACTTCTATATGTAACTTCCAGAGTCGACAGTTGTAGTTGTATTATTGTACTTCTTATATGTGTTAAACAATGTATAATTGTATATCCTATATTCATTTTTATACGTGCTAAGCTTGTCCATTTATTTGTATTTTTAATTGACTGCTGACCGTAGGCATCGATGTAGAAGAAGGGAACATGTAATGTGAAAAATAGAGAGCAATGCATTATTTTTTTTTACTTTAATACATTAATTTGATACGGCCCAAAGCCATATCAAATTCATGAATTAGGAAGTGCTTTGAGCCGTATCAAATTCATGAATTAGGCAGTGCTTTGAGCCGTATCGAATTCATCAATTTGATACGGCTTTGGGCCGTATCAAATTTTTAACCACGCCAAAATTTGATACGGCCCAAAGCACTTCCTAATTCCATTTGATATGGCCAAAAGCACTGCCTAATTGGCATTTCTGGTGTACTGTATACCTTCAATTCCAATTTATAAGTCATACTCACCTAAAAGTTTACTTCCTTAACACATTTCATTTTGCTTTATCAATGTTTACTAGAAAACAAACATCCCATTATTAGACACAATAACCATTCCATATTTTGGTTTGAAACCAATTCTAATTCATCTTATTTGTATAGTTCATTCTATTCAATTCCCATTTTGATAAATATATATATTTATCACTTAATTCTTATTCAATATGAATATCCAACAACCAATTATTGCTTTATATATAAAATATAAGCTTTTATAAAAATCATTCATTAAAACCATTTTTAAAACCTTTATATAAGAAAATAACAAGTACGCTTTCATATATATATATATATATATATATATATATATATATATATATATATATAGACACACACACACTCAACTCATTCTAGGGTACCACTGACCCTATCCTTAATGAGTACGTCCACCGGAGCCAAGGTTCTCGCTTAACCTTGCTCTGATACCAAATGTAACGGTCTAGGCTTTTCAACCATCGATGGCGGCCACTCTCCACCGTGGCATACAATGGTACCACGAATTTGCTTTTACGGCCAGCCTCTCGACTCGCAACCAACCCAAGGCCTTATACTACCTCTTAGGGACATGTAAGGGTAAGAGTCTCCTGATCGCCACCAAACCCAAAGCGATAACCTCCTATCATGCTGTACTGAAGCAAATCCGATCCCACTCGATGCGACAACAATGCCACAATTGCCCAGAAACCAACAATGTTCAAAACCCCACCTTAAACCCTAGATTAGCCTTATCGTGCCACCCTGTCAGTCAGTAATCCCTCCGATCAATTTTCCCCTGATCATTGATCAACAATCCATCTCTGGCCTCAGTCCCGACATTCCCGAGCTTCGAGATCGCCAGAAATCGAAATTAAACCCAATACCGATCATCACCTAATTCTCGCTATCCACAAACTTAAAAATTATGATATAGTTATCAAAATTCATGAATTTTCAAGACAAATCAGATTACATATTCAATACAAGAAATTAAGACATTTAAATTTTTTGATTTAAAAGAATTTTACTGTTATTTCTTATTTTCACATCATTTACTTAATATTCCCTCCTGAAATTAATTTTAAAAATGAAATTACATTGTCATGATCAATTTCTTTTTTAAAATCCTATCTTAATATTGTCTGTATAAAGAGAATTTAAGTTTCAAAAACTAGATTTACAAGCCTGTATCAAGGAATAGAGGCTTTATAAACATATGTACTGGCATAATTGTTCAACAACTACATATTTATCTATATATAGACATATTTTCATCATGCAAACAAATTTCCACAAGCTATTTCAATGATTTATCATAAGCACCATTTTTAAACAGGTTTAAGCATTAATAAGAGTAGCAGTATACTTACAAGTTTTAAAAGGCAGAGGGCTTGTATTTCGAAATCTAGGAATGCTTTGCTGAACTGGAAACTTTGATGATGAGATGATTCAGGACTTTGATTTCAGGTTGCTTGCTTATTTGCTGATTGAATAAATTTCCAGGTTTGAGAAAAGAGGTTTACAGGCTTTTGATTTTCTTGAGTTTTCTTTGATAATCTCAGGTTTGAAAATGTTTACAGGCTATAGGTTGATAATTTGAAAAAAACTGATTCCTTGTTTTGATAAAATGTTTACAGGGTTTATGTTTTTGGTTTTTAGAGTTTTACAGGTTTGTTTCTTGCTTTTTTTTGAAAATATGAAGATAAGAAAAGAATTGAAGAAAGAAGGTAGGAGTTTATATAGAGTTTATTAGGATTTGTTTAAAATAAAAGAAAATAAAAACAATTTAGTGACACATGTTAACCTCCTTAACATTTGTCATTTTTAATTTCTATTTAACTTACACATGTTACCTAACATGATTTAAAAGCCAACACTTGTAATTAAGCATATTATTTTAAAAAGAATTAAAAGCTTTTGTATTTAATTTTCCTAATTAATAAGTACATTTCTTAATTTATAAAAGTAAAATCCTCTAAAGAACATAAAATAAAATACAATTATATCCTAAATAAAATCATATATAATATATTTAATTATTATTCTTTTGTTTATATTTGCATATATGTGTTTTAATACATCTTTATTAAATATATTACCTTATATTACATTTATGTTTAATTATATATATGTATTATTAATTCATATAAAATGTATACATTATATTTTCCTTAAATTTATATTCATATATCTCTAAAGAAATAATTTGAAACTAATTTAAAAAAAATCATATATATATTATTTTAAGTCCAAATTATTTTTAGGACATTTTATTTTTGAATTTCACAATCAAATTCAAATTACAATGTATCACATATATATATATATATATATATATATATTATCAAACACTTATCTTATTTATTTTGAAGATTTCAAATTAATTCGCAATTAAATTTGCAAAGAAAATTAGTTAATTATCCTCTTGACCGATGTCCAAAAATCCAGGTTATCACAAATGTTGTAGACGTGTTTTGCATTCTTCAACTCTATCTGGTCCTTCCATTCATGCATCCGATGGCTCCTATTCAGTCTATGACGTGGTTGCATTCTATTCAATCCTCAAATCTAATGGTCTGAGATCCACTTCTACCCCTATAAATAGAACCCTAGGCCTAACACTTTTTCTCGTAATAAGATTTCCTACAGTTGGGTTCACCTATTCAGAAAGGACCCTAAGCGGTATAATTTTCCAGGGAGGAAACCATTTCAAATGAAAATATTTAACAACTCCAAGTAGGTCCATGTAGGCCTAAAGGGAAGAGCTAAGGACCAGAGGTAAGTGATTGTAATTATTTTAAATTACTTTAAGTAATTTAAAATAATAGAGTTCCCAATAGTTGCAGTTTTACTACTTTTTTGGAATAACCATTTTGGTAATTTATTTATAGTTTTTAGATTTATTTTCATTCTATTTCTTTTAGCTATTCTTTTTAGTTAAATTTAGTTTATTTTTGTTAATTATAGATTTTCCACTTATTTACAGTATTTTAATTTATTACTATTATTTATGCGTTATTTACATCTTTTTCCTACGCTTTGGATTTTCTTATACTTTCAGTTTTCTTTTATTTCTCCTTCTTCTTCGCGTATGGATTAGAATAGATTAAACACGAATATGGATTAAAATTGAAAGAATATTGAAATAACGGAAGATAAGATGTAAATTATAAAGATTGTAATAAAAATGGAATTAGGACTGAAATTAAGCCTACTTATGGTATTAATGTTAGAATAGGACTAAATTAAAGATGTTGGCCCTAGTTATAACTTCGAATTAACTAAAAAGAGTAAAAGATGAAAAAAGCTTATTTTTACACTTGAACCTTGGGTTAAGTAATAAGCATGATTATAACATAGGTTATAATAAGAAAAAGAAAAGAATGAGGTTTATTTTTAAGACTTAGAATAAGTTAATAAGCAGTTATAGTAAAGGATAAATAGTAGAGGTTTATTTAAAAGGACTTATACTAAGTTAATAAGCAGAGATAAAGATAAGGTCCGTACCGGTAGCATTTCCTTTATGCTGTTTAGGGTAGATAAGTGTTCAATACTTAAAAGAAAAGATCCATACTGGCAGCATTTCCCTTATGTTGTTTAGGATAGATAAGTGGTTAATACTCAAAAGAAAAGATCCATACCGACAGCATTTTCCTTGGGACACCTTATGCTATTTAGGGTAGATAAGTGGTCAATAATTAAAAGACTAAATCATGGGGATTTGGACAAGGGATGCAACTAGATTTTGTTTGATAGAGGACCAGTACCAACGGCATTCCCTATTTTCTATGGACACGGTGTCTCACAATAGCCTCAAGTGAGACGAGGGCATGCTTATGCTATCTAAGGTAAATAAAAGTTCAAAAGAGGGAGCAATAGGTAGTGCAAACAGCGATGACCAAGCGTGCTGCATCAATTAGGGGAGATAAGTCGCTATTGAGTTCCAAGCGCTTAGTGTGTGTTTTTCGTAGACAACATGTAACGACCCCGGATTTTTATATAAATTTAAAATGATAATTAAAATCTATTTTTGAAGAAAACGGTGAAATTAATCGATTTAGTGATGTGAGTTTCCCCGAGTTCAAATATATTCTATATAAATCATTTAAATTTTTAAATATTGTATATATATGTATATATGTGAATATATATATATATATATATATATATATATATATATATATATGTATATTTGGGTATATATGAGTCAATTTCAAATTATAAATCTTGTGTATACATATATATATTTTGATTTGAATTTAAATCTTAGATGAATGGTTTAATAAATATTTGAGTTATAAAATAAATTAAGAAAAAAAATATATATATATATATAGTAACTCATAAATAAATTTTAACAACATGTTAACATAGAAGTTATTCATACTATAAAGTAATAGGACAAAGCAGTGGAACAAAACATATATATGAATTAACTTGCAAAACAAACCAGCTATATTTAAACATTAAAACAAAATGTGTGAGCAAATAAAATAATATAAGACAATAAATATTAAAGTAAAATAACAATAAATATTTAAACTAGAAATAGAAAAATAATATGAGATAAATTTTAATAAAAATAGGAAGTAGAACATTTGCTAAATTCTAACCACATAATAAAATAGAAATTTATTTATATTACAAAACAAGAAGATTTAAAGAAAATAAAATACATTTAAATATGAAAAGAATGTAGACGAAAATAAAACAAACAAGTAAAACACAAAGGACTAAAACAAAAATATGTTTTTATGAACACTTAAAACAAACATAGATGCAAAAGCTTGTGAAAGAAAATAAAGGAAATAAATATAACAACTTTAAAATATGAAAACAAATGCAGTATAAGTATGTTCAAAACTGAAATATAAGTATGTAAATGAATTAGTTAAGAAACAGACATCATTAGAATAACTATTATAATATGTACATGAAGTAAAATAAAATAGAAATCTATCAAACCTAAATAAAGTAAAATAAGTGAACATACCTATGAAGCCACAAGACAGTGCAAACACATTGCATACAAACAAATCTAAAATGGGCAAATAAACATTTCATATAGCCTGTAAAGAAGAAAGTAAGCAAAACAAAGTATATATTTTTACACAAGTAACAAAGCAAAGCTTAAGCTATTAAAGAAAGTATGTAGGCAAGAAGAAAAAAAAAGAAGAAGAAAAAATTAAAATGCAAGAATAAATAAACTGTACAAACAAGTATATTAGCATGTAAACAAGAAAGGACCTGCATTTAATGCAAGCATATCCACCCATGCCTATTATACAAATAACATTACCTGTACAAATGATATCACCCTGTAAAATCACCACCAGTAGACTTCTTTTCTCATTTATATCAAGCATCTTCAGTTCGTCCATAAGCTATGCAAAACTGAAATGAATGTTATTTCAAAACAAAAACAAAATTATCAAAACAGTGAATCAAATCAGAAATCTAAAGGATCTCAGCTTGCAATTTCAAAACCTGGTTCAACAATAATGAGCTCTGTTCATCTTCTCCAACATAATGTGAGTAATTTCAATTTTAAATGCTTCAGTATATTTATATATGATTGATTTATTCATGCCTGAATTAAATATGAGAATGTGTTTATATACTGTTGAGTGTTTGTGTGTTTGTGAAATGATGCCTGTATGTTTATAGCCTGAAATACACCTCTGTATTTAAATTTTCAAGTTCATGTTTGCTTCAAAAATCCTTTTCTCTTAATCTAAGCATAATTTGGATATAGGATTTAAATAAAACTTGGTTGTTTTATTACAAGCTTCAGTTTAAAATTTTATTTAGATAAAACAATTTGGTATTTTCTCTGGAAATCGAGATATCTGAACTCAACTTCAAATAAGTAAAATTTCGAACCTCTTAATTCTTGAATTCAGGGTTACAAACAGAACTCTTATACAAAAATATGATTTTTAAAGTAAAAATTTTGATTTTTAGACAAAGGGTTTGAGTGCAGTTCGTCTTTGAAGGGAAATGGGGTTTTGGGCGATTTCCGGTGACGTGTTGAACTGGGGGAATTAGGGTTTCTCATGGTGATAGAGGAAGCTACGGTGGTGGTAGGAAAAATGACCGGAGGTGATGGAAGCCACGGCGGTGACGGCGGCGGAGCTTTGAAAATTTTAAACCTAGTTTTGGTCGAAGTTTTTGATTTGATTCGTTCTTCCTCCATGGTGCATCGAGCTGCACGACCTTCCAAGGGGAGTTAGGTGAGGGTGTGTCAAGTTCGTGGCCGATGGTGGAGGTTTTCTGGTGGTCGGTGGAGGGAGCAGCTGCCGTTGACAAGTTTGGACCGAGTTGCAGTGCTGAGTTCCAGGTTTCGAGTTTTAAACTCGAATTCGAATTCGAGTTGCTGTTGGAAGACCGGTGGTCGTGATGTGTCCATTTGATGATCGGCGATTGGTTGAAGTGCTAGTGGATGGCCGGAGATGGCCAGAGCCACGGTGCACGTGCACCGTGCATGTTGAAGCACTGATGAACTTTGGGTTTTGGGGAGAAGGTGCACTCGGGTTAAGCTCGAGTTATTCCAACACTTGACTCGAAGCAGGAGATGGAAAGACTCGAAGCAATTTGCTTTGCCTCGGGGAAATTTTAACAGGTTTCGTGTTTTTGAAACCCTAACTGGAATGTGATTTTTTTTTTTTAAAACAAGCTTAAAGTCAAAGTTCAAAACAAAGTTAATCAATGGATTCAAGTTCCTTTGATTTCAAATTTGTGACTTAAATCAGTTTTTTTTTTATCTGAATATTTTAAACAAGTTCAAATCAAACAGCCTTTTAAAAGTAAATTGTTTTCAAATAAATATTTGAATTGATTTTTATAAAGTTCTATGATAAAAAGGATTTTGAATAAAGAATTAAAAACTTGAATTTTTGCAAGATAAAATAAAATGTAATTCAAAAGCTTAACTTCAAAATAAAGATGAAGTAATTGAGTTTAAAGGTTTTTTTCCCCTTAGATAAGCTTCCAATAAAAATAAATAAATAAATAAATGTTCTTTACATTTATTCTAAGGTTTATAAAATGATATTGAATTTGATTAATGTTTTAGATAGTTAATCATATTTGAATCTTAAATTCAAATGGAATTTTAATTTTAATTTAAAAGTGTAAGGTTAAAAAAATACACTTAAATATTTATGAAATCATTAATAAAGAAATTAATTGTCTTAGGGATAATTAAGGCAATCAAATAATTTAATTTATAAAATAATTAAAGAATGATTAATCAAGGAGTTTAAGTATAATTACTTGATGTAATTAAATTATGATTTATTAAAATGAGTGATTTGGGATAAGCACTTATTGTAGCCAGTAAAAGATAATTAATTGAATGATATTAAATTAAAGATTTATTAATGAATGAGTTATAATTAATTGAAGATTAATTAATTGTAAGTGGTTAATTATTAAAGTTAATTAACCAAGTGATTATGATAAAATTACATTTAATGTAATTAGAATGTTGATTTATTTATAAAGATAATTAATTATTTTAAAATAATTATTTAATGAAATAAATTTAGGTTAAATAATTTTGTAATTAACCTAAGGTTAATCTAATTAATTTATTAATTAAGGATAATTAATTAAAGTGTTGATAAATTATTTATATCAAATTATTTGTGATTAATTTATAAATCAGAATTAGATAATAAATTCATATGTAATTAATTTACTAGGAAATAAATTGAATTGATTAGGATTGAACGAATAATTAATCCTGTTTATAAATGTTTATCAAATGCTTGACCTTACTTATGAATGATTGTATTGTATGAGATGCCTTGAATTGATTGTCCTATCTGATCTGTGATAGTTTGTTCGGTAGATTGAGCAGTGTATATTTATTTGCATTTGTATATTATCTGTGAATCTGTGAATGGACGATGAGCGTTATAAGTTTTATATCGCTTATCAACTATATTTCTGTGTTTTTAATCTGTGATGATTGAAATGATGTGGCACTATTGTGTTAAACCCCTGGACCACACCATACACACACAATTATGGATTTCACGAGGAAATCGATTAAGTCACAGATTTTAAAATGATTTTTAAATGATTTTTAAAGTTGAATATTTAAATTCAAATGTTTTGGAAATGGAATCGGAATAAATGTGAAAAGCTTTTGGAATGAAATTTCAAGTTAAAATTTATTTTAATTTACTTGATTAAGTTTTGAAATTTAAATAATTCAATTTGAATTTGAATTAGATATTTGGAATTGAATTCTGTAATTTGAAAATAGGGATTAATGATATTATACTAGTCATTATGAGTTAAATCATTTTTAAAGTATTATTTTTGGGAATTTGAATTTAACCCAGGGATTTCAACTTGTATAAATGAATCAGATTTTCAAAATGAAAATTGTTGTTTTCAAATGATAAACACTTTTAGATAAGAACTGAGATTCCAGTTAATTAGGGGAATTTCAAGATTGAATAGAGAAATGATTTTTCCTAAGTTTTGAATGAATTCTTTTTGAAAGCTATGAATTAAATCTGTTTATTTTTAATAGATTTAAATTGATGATTTGTTTAAATCAAATTGAAATGAAAATTGATTTGGAAAATCTGTGAATGAATCTTTTGTTTAAAAGATTAAAATGTGAAAATTATCTAAACCGTTTGAAAGAAAATTTTGGGTAATAAGTTGTGACTTAATTGAAATCCCAATATCTATATATTTCTTGTAAATATTGCGCTCACTATTCGGTTTAGCCGGGAGAGGACCTTTGTGTCATATATCCCATTCTTAATATGTGATACGTCGTTATGGATAGCATTTGAAGACCGGTGGTGAAGACCGGATATTTTCGAAAACGTAAGGACAACTCGTCGAATGTCTGTGCATCGAATGGTCCCCGGTATAGAGACTCCATATGTGATGGGGAGTCCGAACGTGATTAGTGAATATCCGGATTACAAGGACTTCTTTGGAAGTGCCTTCGGTTCTGTTCGAGCCCGGAACAGACTTGTATGGATTGTATGTCTGACATTACAAATTGAGATATAAAGCCGATTTCTTTCAAATATATTTCTGTTGGTGGCGGAGAATTTATTCTCTTAGCTTAACACCCTTCTTTGAGACGTACGAGCTCAGAGGTTATGTAGTTGAATGTTATCAGCGATATATTCCCAATTTGGTAATGTGACATGCTGAGTGTTGCTGTGAAATGATCATTGTGTTGATTATTTGTGATAGGATCATTTGTTTGATCGTCTATCTTGGTGATCATTTCTATGATCATTTGTTGACCCAAAGCACGGCTTTTGTATAAAGTGTGTTTTTGTGGACGTGACTTCGTCGAGCCTCACACCCCGGAATGGTCAAAACAGGAAAGATGCGGCAAGGTTATGAGGGGTAGCTCCCTTTAGGGTGTGTGCATTTCCTTCTGGAAAAGGGTGGTATCATGGTATGGAGCCCAGATGCTTACTCATGTTGAAACACTTTTTATTATGGTGTGATGTTGATTAGAGAGCTCTCGGATAAAGGTCCCAAAGGACCGGGGGATGGCATGCTCGTGTCAGTAGTTACCCAGTTAGGGGTAACCCGGCCTTGTGTTGGCAGAGATCCGGTTTGGTTCTCGGGGACGTCCATCCAGAGGCGTTCTCATGTGGCAATGGGAAGTTCCTTGGCCTGATCATTCGTTGGAAATCCAAAGAAACAATACGAAACCTTGTACGGTATTAGTTGTAGAACCTGCCATCTAATATGGTAGCTATAGTAGGCATAATATAATGGTACCTATGCTGGCTAAGATTTATATTCTACTTTCGAAATATTTTTCTTACACTATGCACTAGTAATAATATCAAATGTTTCTTTTTAAATGCGTATCAAGCATCTTTGACTATCATAAGAAGAAATCTCCTCCAAGTCTGCGTTTGCATTGTGTGTGTGGCAGGAGGTCTTATGGTAGTCTCATTTTTAAAAGCATTTCGATTTGACTTTAAAAATATTTCTTTGAATGTTTTAAAAGATAAACTGTTTTTGTTGCTCACACCAGTCCCACGACTGATCCGGAGTTTATCGTTTCTTTCCTAAACTCTGGGTGCTCATTATTTTCTACACGAGCAGTCTAGAGTTGGGTTTTTCAGATAGCTAGGTTTAGTAGATTACCTGGAGCTAGTTCAGTCTTTGGTTCACACCAGTCTTGTTAAGCTTTTTGGGCTATGTGATGGGGGGTTCTCGCTTCGCGGTTAGGTGGCGAACGGGAGACTCTTACTCCCACACATCCTCTTTTAGGGGGTTGGTTAGGTGTAACCTGAGACAGTCGAGAGGCTGGCCGTAAAAGCAAGGTCTGGGGTACCAGTGTAAGCCACGGTGGGGCTGGGATGGTTGAAAAGCCTACCGGTTGTGACTGCTGTCGACGGTTGAAAAGCCTAGATCTTTACATTTGGTATCAGAGCTAAGGTGAAACTTTAGCTCAGGAGTGTAACACATTAAGTAACTCATTAGAGATAGGGTGAAGTAAACCCTAGAATGAGTAATTTTTAAGATATCCGTCTGAATGCCTCAGTAAATTCTCTTGCTATCCATTGATAGTAAGTATGAGTGCAAGAAGAAAACGAGATAGGGGACAGGGAAATACGACTATAAATGGTCGATACTCTGTAACAACGGTGGAAACAACTTTCTTATCAATTTTCTTTGATTCGTTCTAAATTCTTTTGATTTCTTCGTGACAGCTCCAGAAGCAGTTTCGATATGATGGTGGCTCTACGATTCGTTATAGAAAATCCTTATCTTTATCAATTTCTGATTTAAACTTTAATGAATTTGAAATTTAGAATTAAAATTTTGAATAAATTGGAAATTTTAAATTGAGTTAAAATTGACTAATAGAATATGAAGGATAATTTGAATTGTATCGATAAAACGATTTCGTTTAAAACCAAATTTTGAAATTCTGTTGTAATTTGTTGGGTTGGTTGAAGTTGGAAGAGGGACAAATTGGTATATATTTTGAGATATTCCGACATGAATTTGGAATCCATATCTTGTATTTGAGAAATTGTAAAGATTGAGTCTATCTCTGTGTTGTTTTCGTGCCTGCGAATTTCGAGGACGAAATTCTTTTAAGGGGGGAAGTCTGTAACGACCCCGGATTTTTATATAAATTTAAAATGATAATTAAAATCTATTTTTGAAGAAAACGGTGAAATTAATCGATTTAGTGATGTGAGTTTCCCCGAGTTCAAATATATTCTATATAAATCATTTAAATTTTAAAATATTGTATATATATGTATATATGTGAATCTATATATATATATATATATGTATATTTGGGTATATATGAGTCAATTTGAAATTATAAATCTTGTGTATATATATATATATATATATATATATATATTGATTTGAATTTAAATATTAGATGAATGGTTTAATAAATATTTGAGTTATAAAATAAATTAAGAATATATATATATATATATATATATATAGTAACTCATAAATAAATTTTAACAACATGTTAACATAGAAGTTATTCATACTATAAAGTAATAGGACAAAGCAGTGGAACAAAACATATATATGAATTAACTTGCAAAACAAACCAGCTATATTTAAACATTAAAACAAAATGTGTGAGCAAATAAAATAATATAAGACAATAAATATTAAAGTAAAATAACAATAAATATTTAAACTAGAAATAGAAAAATAATATGAGATAAATTTTAATAAAAATAGGAAGTAGAACATTTGCTAAATTCTAACCACATAATAAAATAGAAATTTATTTATATTACAAAACAAGAAGATTTAAAGAAAATAAAATACATTTAAATATGAAAAGAATGTAGACGAAAATAAAACAAACAAGTAAAATACAAAGGACTAAAACAAAAATATGTTTTTATGAACACTTAAAACAAACATAGATGCAAAAGCTTGTGAAAGAAAATAAAGGAAATAAATATAACAACTTTAAAATATGAAAACAAATGCAGTATAAGTATGTTCAAAACTGAAATATAAGTATGTAAATGAATTAGTTAAGAAACAAACATCATTAGAATAACTATTATAATATGTACATGAAGTAAAATAAAATAGAAATCTATCAAACCTAAATAAAGTAAAATAAGTGAACATACCTATGAAGCCACAAGACAGTGCAAACACATTGCATACAAACAAATCTAAAATGGGCAAATAAACATTTCATATAGCCTGTAAAGAAGAAAGTAAGCAAAACAAAGTATATATTTTTACACAAGTAACAAAGCAAAGCTTAAGCTATTAAAGAAAGTATGTAGGCAAGAAAAAAAAAAGAAGAAGAAAAAAATTAAAATGCAAGAATAAATAAACTGTACAAACAAGTATATTAGCATGTAAACAAGAAAGGACCTGCATTTAATGCAAGCATATCCACCCATGCCTATTATACAAATAACATTACCTGTACAAATGATATCACCCTGTAAAATCACCACCAGTAGACTTCTTTTCTCATTTACATCAAGCATCTTCAGTTCGTCCATAAGCTATGCAAAACTGAAATGAATGTTATTTCAAAACAAAAACAAAATTATCAAAACAGTGGATCAAATCAGAAATCTAAAGGATCTCAGCTTGCAATTTCAAAACCTGGTTCAACAATAATGAGCTCTGTTCATCTTCTCCAACATAATGTGAGTAATTTCAATTTTAAATGCTTCAGTATATTTATATATGATTGATTTATTCATGCCTGAATTAAATATGAGAATGTGTTTATATACTGTTGAGTGTTTGTGTGTTTGTGAAATGATGCCTGTATGTTTATAGCCTGAAATACACCTCTGTATTTAAATTTTCAAGTTCATGTTTGCTTCAAAAATCCTTTTCTCTTAATCTAAGCATAATTTGGATATAGGATTTAAATAAAACTTGGTTGTTTTATTAAAACCTTCAGTTAAAATTTTATTTAAGATAAAACAATTTGGTATTTTCTCTGGAAATCGAGATATCTGAACTCAACTTCAAATAAGTAAAATTTCGAACCTCTTAATTCTTGAATTCAGGGTTACAAACAGAACTCTTATACAAAAATATGATTTTTAAAGTAAAAATTTTGATTTTTAGACAAAGGGTTTGAGTGCAGTTCGTCTTTGAAGGGAAATGGGGTTTTGGGCGATTTCCGGTGACGTGTTGAACTGGGGGAATCGGGGTTTCTCATGGTGATAGAGGAAGCTACGGTGGTGGTAGGAAAAATGACCGGAGGTGACGGCAGCCACGGCGGCGACGGCGGCGGAGCTTTGAAAATTTTAAACCTAGTTTTGGTCGCAGTTTTTGATTTGATTCGTTCTTCCTCCATGGTGCATCGAGCTGCACGACCTTCCAAGGGGAGTTAGGTGAGGGTGTGTCAAGTTCGTGGCCGATGGTGGAGGTTTTCTGGTGGTCGGTGGAGGGAGCAGCTGCCGTTGACAAGTTTGGACCGAGTTGCAGTGCTGAGTTCCAGGTTTCGAGTTTTAAACTCGAATTCGAATTCGAGTTGCTGTTGGAAGACCGGTGGTCGTGATGTGTCCATTTGATGATCGGCGATTGGTTGAAGTGCTAGTGGATGGCCGGAGATGGCCAGAGCCACGGTGCACGTGCACCGTGCATGTTGAAGCACTGATGAACTTTGGGTTTTGGGGAGAAGGTGCACTCGGGTTAAGCTCGAGTTATTCCAACACTTGACTCGAAGCAGGAGATGGAAAGACTCGAAGCAATTTGCTTTGCCTCGGGGAAATTTTAACAGGTTTCGTGTTTTTGAAACCCTAACTGGAATGTGAAAAAAAAAATTTTAAAACAAGCTTAAAGTCAAAGTTCAAAACAAAGTTAATCAATGGATTCAAGTTCCTTTGATTTCAAATTTGTGACTTAAATCAGTTTTTTTTTTTTTATCTGAATATTTTAAACAAGTTCAAATCAAACAGCCTTTTAAAAGTAAATTGTTTTCAAATAAATATTTGAATTGATTTTTATAAAGTTCTATGATAAAAAGGATTTTGAATAAAGAATTAAAAACTTGAATTTTTGCAAGATAAAATAAAATGTAATTCAAAAGCTTAACTTCAAAATAAAGATGAAGTAATTGAGTTTAAAGGTTTTTTTCCCCTTAGATAAGCTTCCAATAAAAATAAATAAATAAATAAATGTTCTTTACATTTATTCTAAGGTTTATAAAATGATATTGAATTTGATTAATGTTTTAGATAGTTAATCAAATTTGAATCTTAAATTCAAATGGAATTTTAATTTTAATTTAAAAGTGTAAGGTTAAAAAAATACACTTAAATATTTATGAAATCATTAATAAAGAAATTAATTGTCTTAGGGATAGTTAAGGCAATCAAATAATTTAATTTATAAAATAATTAAAGAATGATTAATCAAGGAGTTTAAGTATAATTACTTGATGTAATTAAATTATGATTTATTAAAATGAGTGATTTGGGATAAGCACTTATTGTAGCCAGTAAAAGATAATTAATTGAATGATATTAAATTAAAGATTTATTAATGAATGAGTTATAATTAATTGAAGATTAATTAATTGTAAGTGGTTAATTATTAAAGTTAATTAACCAAGTGATTATGATAAAATTACATTTAATGTAATTAGAATGTTGATTTATTTATAAAGATAATTAATTATTTTAAAATAATTATTTAATGAAATAAATTTAGGTTAAATAATTTTGTAATTAACCTAAGGTTAATCTAATTAATTTATTAATTAAGGATAATTAATTAAAGTGTTGATAAATTATTTATATCAAATTATTTGTGATTAATTTATAAATCAGAATTAGATAATAAATTCATATGTAATTAATTTACTAGGAAATAAATTGAATTGATTAGGATTGAACGAATAATTAATCCTGTTTATAAATGTTTATCAAATGCTTGACCTTACTTATGAATGATTGTATTGTATGAGATGCCTTGAATTGATTGTCCTATCTGATCTGTGATATTTTGTTCGGTAGATTGAGCAGTGTATATTTATTTGCATTTGTATATTATCTGTGAATCTGTGAATGGACGATGAGCGTTATAAGTTTTATATCGCTTATCAACTATATTTCTGTGTTTTTAATCTGTGATGATTGAAATGATGTGGCACTATTGTGTTAAACCCCTGGACCACACCATACACACACAATTATGGATTTCACGAGGAAATCGATTAAGTCACAGATTTTAAAATGATTTTTAAATGATTTTTAAAGTTGAATATTTAAATTCAAATGTTTTGGAAATGGAATCGGAATAAATGTGAAAAGCTTTTGGAATGAAATTTCAAGTTAAAATTTATTTTAATTTACTTGATTAAGTTTTGAAATTTAAATAATTCAATTTGAATTTGAATTCGATATTTGGAATTGAATTCTGTAATTTGAAACTAGGGATTAATGATATTATACTAGTCATTATGAGTTAAATCATTTTTAAAGTATTATTTTTGGGAATTTGAATTTAACCCAGGGATTTCAACTTGTATAAATGAATCAGATTTTCAAAATGAAAATTGTTGTTTTCAAATGATAAACACTTTTAGATAAGAACTGAGATTCCAGTTAATTAGGGGAATTTCAAGATTGAATAGAGAAATGATTTTTCCTAAGTTTTGAATGAATTCTTTTTGAAAGCTATGAATTAAATCTGTTTATTTTTAACAGATTTAAATTGATGATTTGTTTAAATCAAATTGAAATGAAAATTGATTTGGAAAATCTGTGAATGAATCTTTTGTTTAAAAGATTAAAATGTGAAAATTATCTAAACCGTTTGAAAGAAAATTTTGGGTAATAAGTTGTGACTTAATTGAAATCCCAATATCCATATATTTCTTGTAAATATTGCGCTCACTGTTCGGTTTAGCCGGGAGAGGACCTTTGTGTCATATATCCCATTCTGAATATGTGATACGTCGTTATGGATAGCATTTGAAGACCGGTGGTGAAGACCGGATATTTTCGAAAATGTAAGGACAACTCGTCGAATGTCTTTGCATCGAATGGTCCCCGGTATAGAGACTCCATATGTGATGGGGAGTCCGAACGTGATTAGTGAATATCCGGATTACAAGGACTTCTTTGGAAGTGCCTTCGGTTCTGTTCGAGCCCGGAACAGACTTGTATGGATTGTATGTCTGACATTACAAATTGAGATATAAAGCCGATTTCTTTCAAATATATTTCTGTTGGTGGCGGAGAATTTATTCTCTTAGCTTAACACCCTTCTCTGAGACGTACGAGCTCAGAGGTTATGTAGTTGAATGTTATCAGCGATATATTCCTAATTTGGTAATGTGACATGCTGGGTGTTGCTGTGAAATGATCATTGTGTTGATTATTTGTGATAGGATCATTTGTTTGATCGTCTATCTTGGTGATCATTTCTATGATCATTTGTTGACCCAAAGCACGGCTTTTGTATAAAGTGTGTTTTTGTGGACGTGACTTCGTCGAGCCTCACACCCCGGAATGGTCAAAACAGGAAAGATGCGGCAAGGTTATGAGGGGTAGCTCCCTTTAGGGTGTGTGCATTTCCTTCTGGAAAAGGGTGGTGTCATGGTATGGAGCCCAGATGCTTACTCATGTTGAAACACTTTTTATTATGGTGTGATGTTGATTAGAGAGCTCTCGGATAAAGGTCCCAAAGGACCGGGGGATGGCATGCTCGTGTCAGTAGTTACCCAGTTAGGGGTAACCCGGCCTTGTGTTGGCAGAGATCCGGTTTGGTTCTCGGGGACGTCCATCCAGAGGCTTTCTCATGTGGCAATGGGAAGTTCCTTGGCCTGATCATTCGTTGGAAATCCAAAGAAACAATACGAAACCTTGTACGGTATTAGTTGTAGAACCTGCCATCTAATATGGTAGCTATAGTAGGCATAATATAATGATACCTATGCTGGCTAAGATTTATATTCTACTTTCGAAATATTTTTCTTACACTATGCACTAGTAATAATATCAAATGTTTCTTTTTAAATGCGTATCAAGCATCTTTGACTATCATAAGAAGAAATCTCCTCCAAGTCTGCGTTTGCATTGTGTGTGTGGCAGGAGGTCTTATGGTAGTCTCATTTTTAAAAGCATTTCGATTTGACTTTAAAAATATTTCTTTGAATGTTTTAAAAGATAAACTGTTTTTGTTGCTCACACCAGTCCCACGACTGATCCGGAGTTTATCGTTTCTTTCCTAAACTCTGGGTGCTCATTATTTTCTACACGAGCAGTCTAGAGTTGGGTTTTTCAGATAGCTAGGTTTAGTAGATTACCTGGAGCTAGTTCAGTCTTTGGTTCACACCAGTCTTGTTAAGCTTTTTGGGCTATGTGATGGGGGGTTCTCGCTTCGCGGTTAGGTGGCGAACGTGAGACTCTTACTCCCACACATCCTCTTTTAGGGGGTTGGTTAGGTGTAACCTGAGACAGTCGAGAGGCTGGCCGTAAAAGCAAGGTCTGGGGTACCAGTGTAAGCCACGGTGGGGCTGGGATGGTTGAAAAGCCTACCGGTTGTGACTGCTGTCGACGGTTGAAAAGCCTAGATCTTTACATTTGGTATCAGAGCTAAGGTGAAACTTTAGCTCAGGAGTGTAACACATTAAGTAACTCATTAGAGATAGGGTGAAGTAAACCCTAGAATGAGTAATTTTTAAGATATCCGTCTGAATGCCTCAGTAAATTCTCTTGCTATCCATTGATAGTAAGTATGAGTGCAAGAAGAAAACGAGATAGGGGACAGGGAAATACGACTATAAATGGTCGATACTCTGTAACAACGGTGGAAACAACTTTCTTATCAATTTTCTTTGATTCGTTCTAAATTCTTTTGATTTCTTCGTGACAGCTCCAGAAGCAGTTTCGATATGATGGTGGCTCTACGATTCGTTATAGAAAATCCTTATCTTTATCAATTTCTGATTTAAACTTTAATGAATTTGAAATTTAGAATTAAAATTTTGAATAAATTGGAAATTTTAAATTGAGTTAAAATTGATAATAGAATATGAAGGATAATTTGAATTGTATCGATAAAACGATTTCGTTTAAAACCAAATTTTGAAATTCTGTTGTAATTTGTTGGGTTGGTTGAAGTCGGAAGAGGGACAAATTGGTATATATTTTGAGATATTCCGACATGAATTTGGAATCCATATCTTGTATTTGAGAAATTGTAAAGATTGAGTCTATCTCTGTGTTGTTTTCATGCCTGCGAATTTCGAGGACGAAATTCTTTTAAGGGGGGAAGTCTGTAACGACCCCGGATTTTTATATAAATTTAAAATGATAATTAAAATCTATTTTTGAAGAAAACGGTGAAATTAATCGATTTAGTGATGTGAGTTTCCCCGAGTTCAAATATATTCTATATAAATCATTTAAATTTTTAAATATTGTATATATATGTATATATGTGAATATATATATATATATATATGTATATATGTATATTTGGGTATATATGAGTCAATTTGAAATTATAAATCTTGTGTGTATATATTTTTTTTTTTGATTTGAATTTAAATCTTAGATGAATGGTTTAATAAATATTTAAGTTATAAAATAAATTAAGAAAATATATATATATATATATATAGTAACTCATAAATAAATTTTAACAACATGTTAACATAGAAGTTATTCATACTATAAAGTAATAGGACAAAGCAGTGGAACAAAACATATATATGAATTAACTTGCAAAACAAACCACCTATATTTAAACATTAAAACAAAATGTGTGAGCAAATAAAATAATATAAGACAATAAATATTAAAGTAAAATAACAATAAATATTTAAACTAGAAATAGAAAAATAATATGAGATAAATTTTAATAAAAATAGGAAGTAGAACATTTGCTAAATTCTAACCACATAATAAAATAGAAATTTATTTATATTACAAAACAAGAAGATTTAAAGAAAATAAAATACATTTAAATATGAAAAGAATGTAGACGAAAATAAAACAAACAAGTAAAATACAAAGGACTAAAACAAAAATATGTTTTTATGAACACTTAAAACAAACATAGATGCAAAGGCTTGTGAAAGAAAATAAAGGAAATAAATATAACAACTTTAAAATATGAAAACAAATGCAGTATAAGTATGTTCAAAACTGAAATATAAGTATGTAAATGAATTAGCTAAGAAACAAACATCATTAGAATAACTATTATAATATGTACATGAAGTAAAATAAAATAGAAATCTATCAAACCTAAATAAAGTAAAATAAGTGAACATACCTATGAAGCCACAAGACAGTGCAAACACATTGCATACAAACAAATCTAAAATGGGCAAATAAACATTTCATATAGCCTGTAAAGAAGAAAGTAAGCAAAACAAAGTATATATTTTTACACAAGTAACAAAGCAAAGCTTAAGCTATTAAAGAAAGTATGTAGGCAAGAAAAAAAAAAGAAGAAGAAAAAAATTAAAATGCAAGAATAAATAAACTGTACAAACAAGTATATTAGCATGTAAACAAGAAAGGACCTGCATTTAATGCAAGCATATCCACCCATGCCTATTATACAAATAACATTACCTGTACAAATGATATCACCCTGTAAAATAACCTCCAGTAGACTTCTTTTCTCATTTACATCAAGCATCTTCAGTTCGTCCATAAGCTATGCAAAACTGAAATGAATGTTATTTCAAAACAAAAACAAAATTATCAAAACAGTGGATCAAATCAGAAATCTAAAGGATCTCAGCTTGCAATTTCAAAACCTGGTTCAACAATAATGAGCTCTGTTCATCTTCTCCAACATAATGTGAGTAATTTCAATTTTAAATGCTTCAGTATATTTATATATGATTGATTTATTCATGCCTGAATTAAGTATGAGAATGTGTTTATATACTGTTGAGTGTTTGTGTGTTTGTGAAATGATGCATGTATGTTTATAGCCTGAAATACACCTCTGTATTTAAATTTTCAAGTTCATGTTTGCTTCAAAAATCCTTTTCTCTTAATCTAAGCATAATTTGGATATAGGATTTAAATAAAACTTGGTTGTTTTATTAAAACCTTCAGTTTAAAATTTTATTTAAGATAAAACAATTTGGTATTTTCTCTGGAAATCGAGATATCCGAACTCAACTTCAAATAAGTAAAATTTCGAACCTCTTAATTCTTGAATTCAGGGTTACAAACAGAACTCTTATACAAAAATATGATTTTTAAAGTAAAAATTTTGATTTTTAGACAAAGGGTTTGAGTGCAGTTCGTCTTTGAAGGGAAATGGGGTTTTGGGCGATTTCCGGTGACGTGTTGAACTGGGGGAATCGGGGTTTCTCATGGTGATAGAGGAAGCTACGGTGGTGGTAGGAAAAATGACCGGAGGTGACGGCAGCCACGGCGGCGACGGCGGCGGAGCTTTGAAAATTTTAAACCTAGTTTTGGTCGCAGTTTTTGATTTGATTCGTTCTTCCTCCATGGTGCATCGAGCTGCACGACCTTCCAAGGGGAGTTAGGTGAGGGTGTGTCAAGTTCGTGGCCGGTGGTGGAGGTTTTCTGGTGGTCGGTGGAGGGAGCAGCTGCCGTTGACAGGTTTGGACCGAGTTGCAGTGCTGAGTTCCAGGTTTCGAGTTTTAAACTCGAATTCGAATTCGAGTTGCTGTTGGAAGACCGGTGGTCGTGATGTGTCCATTTGATGATCGGCGATTGGTTGAAGTGCTAGTGGATGGCCGGAGATGGCCAGAGCCACGGTGCACGTGCACCGTGCATGTTGAAGCACTGATGAACTTTGGGTTTTGGGGAGAAGGTGCACTCGGGTTAAGCTCGAGTTATTCCAACACTTGACTCGAAGCAGGAGATGGAAAGACTCGAAGCAATTTGCTTTGCCTCGGGGAAATTTTAACAGGTTTCGTGTTTTTGAAACCCTGACTTGAATGTGAATTTTTTTTTTTTAAAACAAGCTTAAAGTCAAAGTTCAAAACAAAGTTAATCAATGGATTCAAGTTCCTTTGATTTCAAATTTGTGACTTAAATCAGTTTTTTTTTTTTTTATCTGAATATTTTAAACAAGTTCAAATCAAACAGCCTTTTAAAAGTAAATTGTTTTCAAATAAATATTTGAATTGATTTTTATAAAGTTCTATGATAAAAAGGATTTTGAATAAAGAATTAAAAACTTGAATTTTTACAAGATAAAATAAAATGTAATTCAAAAGCTTAACTTCAAAATAAAGATGAAGTAATTGAGTTTAAAGGTTTTTTTCCCCTTAGATAAGCTTCCAATAAAAATAAATAAATAAATAAATGTTCTTTACATTTATTCTAAGGTTTATAAAATGATATTGAATTTGATTAATGTTTTAGATAGTTAATAAAATTTGAATCTTAAATTCAAATGGAATTTTATTTTTAATTTAAAAGTGTAAGGTTAAAAAAATACACTTAAATATTTATGAAATCATTAATAAAGAAATTAATTGTCTTAGGGATAATTAAGGCAATCAAATAATTTAATTTATAAAATAATTAAAGAATGATTAATCAAGGAGTTTAGGTATAATTACTTGATGTAATTAAATTATGATTTATTAAAATGAGTGATTTGGGATAAGCACTTATTGTAGCCAGTAAAAGATAATTAATTGAATGATATTAAATTAAAGATTTATTAATGAATGAGTTATAATTAATTGAAGATTAATTAATTGTAAGTGGTTAATTATTAAAGTTAATTAACCAAGTGATTATGATAAAATTACATTTAATGTAATTAGAATGTTGATTTATTTATAAAGATAATTAATTATTTTAAAATAATTATTTAATGAAATAAATTTAGGTTAAATAATTTTGTAATTAACCTAAGGTTAATCTAATTAATTTATTAATTAAGGATAATTAATTAAAGTGTTGATAAATTATTTATATCAAATTATTTGTGATTAATTTATAAATCAGAATTAGATAATAAATTCATATGTAATTAATTTACTAGGAAATAAATTGAATTGATTAGGATTGAACGAATAATTAATCCTGTTTATAAATGTTTATCAAATGCTTGACCTTACTTATGAATGATTGTATTGTATGAGATGCCTTGAATTGATTGTCCTATCTGATCTGTGATATTTTGTTCGGTAGATTGAGCAGTGTATATTTATTTGCATTTGTATATTATCTGTGAATCTGTGAATGGACGATGAGCATTATAAGTTTTATATCGCTTATCAACTATATTTCTGTGTTTTTAATCTATGATGATTGAAATGATGTGGCACTATTGTGTTAAACCCCTGGACCACACCATACACACACAATTATGGATTTCACGAGGAAATCGATTAAGTCACAGATTTTAAAATGATTTTTAAATGATTTTTAAAGTTGAATATTTAAATTCAAATGTTTTGGAAATGGAATCGGAATAAATGTGAAAAGCTTTTGGAATGAAATTTCAAGTTAAAATTTATTTTAATTTACTTGATTAAGTTTTGAAATTTAAATAATTCAATTTGAATTTGAATTCGATATTTGGAATTGAATTCTGTAATTTGAAACTAGGGATTAATGATATTATACTAGTCATTATGAGTTAAATCATTTTTAAAGTATTATTTTTGGGAATTTGAATTTAACCCAGGGATTTCAACTTGTATAAATGAATCAGATTTTCAAAATGAAAATTGTTGTTTTCAAATGATAAATACTTTTAGATAAGAACTGAGATTCCAGTTAATTAGGGGAATTTCAAGATTGAATAGAGAAATGATTTTTCCTAAGTTTTGAATGAATTCTTTTTGAAAGCTATGAATTAAATCTGTTTATTTTTAACAGATTTAAATTGGTGATTTGTTTAAATCAAATTGAAATGAAAATTGATTTGGAAAATCTGTGAATGAATCTTTTGTTTAAAAGATTAAAATGTGAAAATTATCTAAACCGTTTGAAAGAAAATTTTGGGTAATAAGTTGTGACTTAATTGAAATCCCAATATCCATATATTTCTTGTAAATATTGCGCTCACTTTTCGGTTTAGCCGGGAGAGGACCTTTGTGTCATATATCCCATTCTGAATATGTGATACGTCGTTATGGATAGCATTTGAAGACCGGTGGTGAAGACCGGATATTTTCGAAAACGTAAGGACAACTCGTCGAATGTCTTTGCATCGAATGGTCCCCGGTATAGAGACTCCATATGTGATGGGGAGTCCGAACGTGATTAGTGAATATCCGGATTACAAGGACTTCTTTGGAAGTGCCTTCGGTTCTGTTCGAGCCCGGAACAGACTTGTATGGATTGTATGTCTGACATTACAAATTGAGATATAAAGCCGATTTCTTTCAAATATATTTCTGTTGGTGGCGGAGAATTTATTCTCTTAGCTTAACACCCTTCTCTGAGACGTACGAGCTCAGAGGTTATGTAGTTGAATGTTATCAGCGATATATTCCCAATTTGGTAATGTGACATGCTGAGTGTTGCTGTGAAATGATCATTGTGTTGATTATTTGTGATAGGATCATTTGTTTGATCGTCTATCTTGGTGATCATTTCTATGATCATTTGTTGACCCAAAGCACGGCTTTTGTATAAAGTGTGTTTTTGTGGACGTGACTTCGTCGAGCCTCACACCCCGGAATGGTCAAAACAGGAAAGATGCGGCAAGGTTATGAGGGGTAGCTCCCTTTAGGGTGTGTGCATTTCCTTCTGGAAAAGGGTGGTGTCATGGTATGGAGCCCAGATGCTTACTCATGTTGAAACACTTTTTATTATGGTGTGATGTTGATTAGAGAGCTCTCGGATAAAGGTCCCAAAGGACCGGGGGATGGCATGCTCGTGTCAGTAGTTACCCAGTTAGGGGTAACCCGGCCTTGTGTTGGCAGAGATCCGGTTTGGTTCTCGGGGACGTCCATCCAGAGGCTTTCTCATGTGGCAATGGGAAGTTCCTTGGCCTGATCATTCGTTGGAAATCCAAAGAAACAATACGAAACCTTGTACGGTATTAGTTGTAGAACCTGCCATCTAATATGGTAGCTATAGTAGGCATAATATAATGGTACCTATGCTGGCTAAGATTTATATTCTACTTTCGAAATATTTTTCTTACACTATGCACTAGTAATAATATCAAATGTTTCTTTTTAAATGCGTATCAAGCATCTTTGACTATCATAAGAAGAAATCTCCTCCAAGTCTGCGTTTGCATTGTGTGTGTGGCAGGAGGTCTTATGGTAGTCTCATTTTTAAAAGCATTTCGATTTGACTTTAAAAATATTTCTTTGAATGTTTTAAAAGATAAACTGTTTTTGTTGCTCACACCAGTCCCACGACTGATCCGGAGTTTATCGTTTCTTTCCTAAACTCTGGGTGCTCATTATTTTCTACACGAGCAGTCTAGAGTTGGGTTTTTCAGATAGCTAGGTTTAGTAGATTACCTGGAGCTAGTTCAGTCTTTGGTTCACACCAGTCTTGTTAAGCTTTTTGGGCTATGTGATGGGGGGTTCTCGCTTCGCGGTTAGGTGGCGAACGGGAGACTCTTACTCCCACACATCCTCTTTTAGGGGGTTGGTTAGGTGTAACCTGAGACAGTCGAGAGGCTGGCCGTAAAAGCAAGGTCTGGGGTACCAGTGTAAGCCACGGTGGGGCTGGGATGGTTGAAAAGCCTACCGGTTGTGACTGCTGTCGACGGTTGAAAAGCCTAGATCTTTACATTTGGTATCAGAGCTAAGGTGAAACTTTAGCTCAGGAGTGTAACACATTAAGTAACTCATTAGAGATAGGGTGAAGTAAACCCTAGAATGAGTAATTTTTAAGATATCCGTGTGAATGCCTCAGTAAATTCTCTTGCTATCCATTGATAGTAAGTATGAGTGCAAGAAGAAAACGAGATAGGGGACAGGGAAATACAACTATAAATGGTCGATACTCTGTAACAACGGTGGAAACAACTTTCTTATCAATTTTCTTTGATTCGTTCTAAATTCTTTTGATTTCTTCGTGACAGCTCCAGAAGCAGTTTCGATATGATGGTGGCTCTACGATTCGTTATAGAAAATCCTTATCTTTATCAATTTCTGATTTAAACTTTAATGAATTTGAAATTTAGAATTAAAATTTTGAATAAATTGGAAATTTTAAATTGAGTTAAAATTGACTAATAGAATATGAAGGATAATTTGAATTGTATCGATAAAACGATTTCGTTTAAAACCAAATTTTGAAATTCTGTTGTAATTTGTTGGGTTGGTTGAAGTCGGAAGAGGGACAAATTGGTATATATTTTGAGATATTCCGACATGAATTTGGAATCCATATCTTGTATTTGAGAAATTGTAAAGATTGAGTCTATCTCTGTGTTGTTTTCATGCCTGCGAATTTCGAGGACGAAATTCTTTTAAGGGGGGAAGTCTGTAACGACCCCGGATTTTTATATAAATTTAAAATGATAATTAAAATCTATTTTTGAAGAAAACGGTGAAATTAATCGATTTAGTGATGTGAGTTTCCCCGAGTTCAAATATATTCTATATAAATCATTTAAATTTTTAAATATTGTATATATATGTGTATATATATATATATATGTGTATATTTGGGTATATATGAGTCAATTTGAAATTATAAATCTTGTGTATATATATATATATATATTTTGATTTGAATTTAAATCTTAGATGAATGGTTTAATAAATATTTGAGTTATAAAATAAATTAATAAAATATATATATATATATATATAGTAACTCATAAATAAATTTTAACAACATGTTAACATAGAAGTTATTCATACTATAAAGTAATAGGACAAAGCAGTGGAACAAAACATATATATGAATTAACTTGCAAAACAAACCAGCTATATTTAAACATTAAAAAAAAATGTGTGAGCAAATAAAATAATATAAGACAATAAATATTAAAGTAAAATAACAATAAATATTTAAACTAGAAATAGAAAAATAATATGAGATAAATTTTAATAAAAATAGGAAGTAGAACATTTGCTAAATTCTAACCACATAATAAAATAGAAATTTATTTATATTACAAAACAAGAAGATTTAAAGAAAATAAAATACATTTAAATATGAAAAGAATGTAGACGAAAATAAAACAAACAAGTAAAATACAAAGGACTAAAACGAAAATATGTTTTTATGAACACTTAAAACAAACATAGATGCAAAAGCTTGTGAAAGAAAATAAAGGAAATAAATATAACAACTTTAAAATATGAAAACAAATGCAGTATAAGTATGTTCAAAACTGAAATATAAGTATGTAAATGAATTAGTTAAGAAACAAACATCATTAGAATAACTATTATAATATGTACATGAAGTAAAATAAAATAGAAATCTATCAAACCTAAATAAAGTAAAATAAGTGAACATACCTATGAAGCCACAAGACAGTGCAAACACATTGCATACAAACAAATCTAAAATGGGCAAATAAACATTTCATATAGCCTGTAAAGAAGAAAGTAAGCAAAACAAAGTATATATTTTTACACAAGTAACAAAGCAAAGCTTAAGCTATTAAAGAAAGTATGTAGGCAAGAAAAAAAAAGAAGAAGAAAAAAATTAAAATGCAAGAATAAATAAATTGTACAAACAAGTATATTAGCATGTAAACAAGAAAGGACCTGCATTTAATGCAAGCATATCCACCCATGCCTATTATACAAATAACATTACCTGTACAAATGATATCACCCTGTAAAATCACCACCAGTAGACTTCTTTTCTCATTTATATCAAGCATCTTCAGTTCGTCCATAAGCTATGCAAAACTGAAATGAATGTTATTTCAAAACAAAAACAAAATTATCAAAACAGTGAATCAAATCAAAAATCTAAAGGATCTCAGCTTGCAATTTCAAAACCTGGTTCAACAATAATGAGCTCTGTTCATCTTCTCCAACATAATGTGAGTAATTTCAATTTTAAATGCTTCAGTATATTTATATATGATTGATTTATTCATGCCTGAATTAAATATGAGAATGTGTTTATATACTGTTGAGTGTTTGTGTGTTTGTGAAATGATGCCTGTATGTTTATAGCCTGAAATACACCTCTGTATTTAAATTTTCAAGTTCATGTTTGCTTCAAAAATCCTTTTCTCTTAATCTAAGCATAATTTGGATATAGGATTTAAATAAAACTTGGTTGTTTTATTACAAGCTTCAGTTTAAAATTTTATTTAAGATAAAACAATTTGGTATTTTCTCTGGAAATCGAGATATCTGAACTCAACTTCAAATAAGTAAAATTTCGAACCTCTTAATTCTTGAATTCAGGGTTACAAACAGAACTCTTATACAAAAATATGATTTTTAAAGTAAAAATTTTGATTTTTAGACAAAGGGTTTGAGTGCAGTTCGTCTTTGAAGGGAAATGGGGTTTTGGGCGATTTCCGGTGACGTGTTGAACTGGGGGAATCGGGGTTTCTCATGGTGATAGAGGAAGCTACGGTGGTGGTAGGAAAAATGACCGGAGGTGATGGAAGCCACGGCGGCGACGGCGGCGGAGCTTTGTAAATTTTAAACCTAGTTTTGGTCGCAGTTTTTGATTTGATTCGTTCTTCCTTCATGGTGCATCGAGCTGCACGACCTTCCAAGGGGAGTTAGGTGAGGGTGTGTCAAGTTCGTGGCCGGTGGTGGAGGTTTTCTGGTGGTCGATGGAGGGAGCAGCTGCCGTTGACAGGTTTGGACCGAGTTGCAGTGCTGAGTTCCAGGTTTCGAGTTTTAAACTCGAATTCGAATTCGAGTTGCTGTTGGAAGACCGGTGGTCGTGATGTGTCCATTTGATGATCGGCGATTGGTTGAAGTGCTAGTGGATGGCCGGAGATGGCCAGAGCCACGGTGCACGTGCACCGTGCATGTTGAAGCACTGATGAACTTTGGGTTTTGGGGAGAAGGTGCACTCGGGTTAAGCTCGAGTTATTCCAACACTTGACTCGAAGCAAGAGATGGAAAGACTCGAAGCAATTTGCTTTGCCTCGGGGAAATTTTAAAAGGTTTCATGTTTTTGAAACCCTGACTGGAATGTGAAAAAAAAATTTTTAAAACAAGCTTAAAGTCAAAGTTCAAAACAAAGTTAATCAATGGATTCAAGTTCCTTTGATTTCAAATTTGTGACTTAAATCAGTTTTTTTTTTTATCTGAATATTTTAAACAAGTTCAAATCAAACAGCCTTTT
The DNA here is from genome assembly GCA_030765085.1 of Allium cepa. Taxonomy (NCBI): domain Eukaryota; kingdom Viridiplantae; phylum Streptophyta; class Magnoliopsida; order Asparagales; family Amaryllidaceae; genus Allium; species Allium cepa. Next base: position 1,055,188,661 of record CM060941.1, read on the forward strand.
AAAAGTAAATTGTTTTCAAATAAATATTTGAATTGATTTTTATAAAGTTCTATGATAAAAAGGATTTTGAATAAAGAATTAAAAACTTGAATTTTTGCAAGATAAAATAAAATGTAATTCAAAAGCTTAACTTCAAAATAAAGATGAAGTAATTGAGTTTAAAGGTTTTTTTCCCCTTAGATAAGCTTCCAATAAAAATAAATAAATAAATAAATGTTCTTTACATTTATTCTAAGGTTTATAAAATGATATTGAATTTGATTAATGTTTTAGATAGTTAATCAAATTTGAATCTTAAATTCAAATGGAATTTTAATTTCAATTTAAAAGTGTAAGGTTAAAAAAATACACTTAAATATTTATGAAATCATTAATAAAGAAATTAATTGTCTTAGGGATAATTAAGGCAATCAAATAATTTAATTTATAAAATAATTAAAGAATGATTAATCAAGGAGTTTAAGTATAATTACTTGATGTAATTAAATTATGATTTATTAAAATGAGTGATTTGGGATAAGCACTTATTGTAGCCAGTAAAAGATAATTAATTGAATGATATTAAATTAAAGATTTATTAATGAATGAGTTATAATTAATTGAAGATTAATTAATTGTAAGTGGTTAATTATTAAAGTTAATTAACCAAGTGATTATGATAAAATTACATTTAATGTAATTAGAATGTTGATTTATTTATAAAGATAATTAATTATTTTAAAATAATTATTTAATGAAATAAATTTAGGTTAAATAATTTTGTAATTAACCTAAGGTTAATCTAATTAATTTATTAATTAAGGATAATTAATTAAAGTGTTGATAAATTATTTATATCAAATTATTTGTGATTAATTTATAAATCAGAATTAGATAATAAATTCATATGTAATTAATTTACTAGGAAATAAATTGAATTGATTAGGATTGAACGAATAATTAATCCTGTTTATAAATGTTTATCAAATGCTTGACCTTACTTATGAATGATTGTATTGTATGAGATGCCTTGAATTGATTGTCCTATCTGATCTGTGATATTTTGTTCGGTAGATTGAGCAGTGTATATTTATTTGCATTTGTATATTATCTGTGAATCTGTGAATGGACGATGAGCGTTATAAGTTTTATATCGCTTATCAACTATATTTCTGTGTTTTTAATCTGTGATGATTGAAATGATGTGGCACTATTGTGTTAAACCCCTGGACCACACCATACACACACAATTATGGATTTCACGAGGAAATCGATTAAGTCACAGATTTTAAAATGATTTTTAAAGTTGAATATTTAAATTCAAATGTTTTGGAAATGGAATCGGAATAAATGTGAAAAGCTTTTGGAATGAAATTTCAAGTTAAAATTTATTTTAATTTACTTGATTAAGTTTTGAAATTTAAATAATTCAATTTGAATTTGAATTCGATATTTGGAATTGAATTCTGTAATTTGAAACTAGGGATTAATGATATTATACTAGTCATTATGAGTTAAATCATTTTTAAAGTATTATTTTTGGGAATTTGAATTTAACCCAGGGATTTCAACTTGTATAAATGAATCAGATTTTCAAAATGAAAATTGTTGTTTTCAAATGATAAACACTTTTAGATAAGAACTGAGATTCCAGTTAATTAGGGGAATTTCAAGATTGAATAGAGAAATGATTTTTCCTAAGTTTTGAATGAATTCTTTTTGAAAGCTATGAATTAAATCTGTTTATTTTTAACAGATTTAAATTGATGATTTGTTTAAATCAAATTGAAATGAAAATTGATTTGGAAAATCTGTGAATGAATCTTTTGTTTAAAAGATTAAAATGTGAAAATTATCTAAACCGTTTGAAAGAAAATTTTGGGTAATAAGTTGTGACTCAATTGAAATCCCAATATCCATATATTTCTTGTAAATATTGCGCTCACTGTTCGGTTTAGCCGGGAGAGGACCTTTGTGTCATATATCCCATTCTGAATATGTGATACGTCGTTATGGATAGCATTTGAAGACCGGTGGTGAAGACCGGATATTTTCGAAAACGTAAGGACAACTCGTCGAATGTCTTTGCATCGAATGGTCCCCGGTATAGAGACTCCATATGTGATGGGGAGTCCGAACGTGATTAGTGAATATCCGGATTACAAGGACTTCTTTGGAAGTGCCTTCGGTTCTGTTCGAGCCCGGAACAGACTTGTATGGATTGTATGTCTGACATTACAAATTGAGATATAAAGCCGATTTCTTTCAAATATATTTCTGTTGGTGGCGGAGAATTTATTCTCTTAGCTTAACACCCTTCTCTGAGACGTACGAGCTCAGAGGTTATGTAGTTGAATGTTATCAGCGATATATTCCTAATTTGGTAATGTGACATGCTGGGTGTTGCTGTGAAATGATCATTGTGTTGATTATTTGTGATAGGATCATTTGTTTGATCGTCTATCTTGGTGATCATTTCTATGATCATTTGTTGACCCAAAGCACGGCTTTTGTATAAAGTGTGTTTTTGTGGACGTGACTTCGTCGAGCCTCACACCCCGGAATGGTCAAAACAGGAAAGATGCGGCAAGGTTATGAGGGGTAGCTCCCTTTAGGGTGTGTGCATTTCCTTCTGGAAAAGGGTGGTGTCATGGTATGGAGCCCAGATGCTTACTCATGTTGAAACACTTTTTATTATGGTGTGATGTTGATTAGAGAGCTCTCGGATAAAGGTCCCAAAGGACCGGGGGATGGCATGCTCGTGTCAGTAGTTACCCAGTTAGGGGTAACCCGGCCTTGTGTTGGCAGAGATCCGGTTTGGTTCTCGGGGACGTCCATCCAGAGGCTTTCTCATGTGGCAATGGGAAGTTCCTTGGCCTGATCATTCGTTGGAAATCCAAAGAAACAATACGAAACCTTGTACGGTATTAGTTGTAGAACCTGCCATCTAATATGGTAGCTATAGTAGGCATAATATAATGGTACCTATGCTGGCTAAGATTTATATTCTACTTTCGAAATATTTTTCTTACACTATGCACTAGTAATAATATCAACTGTTTCTTTTTAAATGCGTATCAAGCATCTTTGACTATCATAAGAAGAAATCTCCTCCAAGTCTGCGTTTGCATTGTGTGTGTGGCAGGAGGTCTTATGGTAGTCTCATTTTTAAAAGCATTTCGATTTGACTTTAAAAATATTTCTTTGAATGTTTTAAAAGATAAACTGTTTTTGTTGCTCACACCAGTCCCACGACTGATCCGGAGTTTATCGTTTCTTTCCTAAACTCTGGGTGCTCATTATTTTCTACACGAGCAGTCTAGAGTTGGGTTTTTCAGATAGCTAGGTTTAGTAGATTACCTGGAGCTAGTTCAGTCTTTGGTTCACACCAGTCTTGTTAAGCTTTTTGGGCTATGTGATGGGGGGTTCTCGCTTCACGGTTAGGTGGCGAACGGGAGACTCTTACTCCCACACATCCTCTTTTAGGGGGTTGGTTAGGTGTAACCTGAGACAGTCGAGAGGCTGGCCGTAAAAGCAAGGTCTGGGGTACCAGTGTAAGCCACGGTGGGGCTGGGATGGTTGAAAAGCCTACCGGTTGTGACTGCTGTCGACGGTTGAAAAGCCTAGATCTTTACATTTGGTATCAGAGCTAAGGTGAAACTTTAGCTCAGGAGTGTAACACATTAAGTAACTCATTAGAGATAGGGTGAAGTAAACCCTAGAATGAGTAATTTTTAAGATATCCGTCTGAATGCCTCAGTAAATTCTCTTGCTATCCATTGATAGTAAGTATGAGTGCAAGAAGAAAACGAGATAGGGGACAGGGAAATACAACTATAAATGGTCGATACTCTGTAACAACGGTGGAAACAACTTTCTTATCAATTTTCTTTGATTCGTTCTAAATTCTTTTGATTTCTTCGTGACAGCTCCAGAAGCAGTTTCGATATGATGGTGGCTCTACGATTCGTTATAGAAAATCCTTATCTTTATCAATTTCTGATTTAAACTTTAATGAATTTGAAATTTAGAATTAAAATTTTGAATAAATTGGAAATTTTAAATTGAGTTAAAATTGACTAATATAATATGAAGGATAATTTGAATTGTATCGATAAAACGATTTCGTTTAAAACCAAATTTTGAAATTCTGTTGTAATTTGTTGGGTTGGTTGAAGTCGGAAGAGGGACAAATTGGTATATATTTTGAGATATTCCGACATGAATTTGGAATCCATATCTTGTATTTGAGAAATTGTAAAGATTGAGTCTATCTCTGTGTTGTTTTCGTGCCTGCGAATTTCGAGGACGAAATTCTTTTAAGGGGGGGAGTCTGTAACGACCCCGGATTTTTATATAAATTTAAAATGATAATTAAAATCTATTTTTGAAGAAAACGGTGAAATTAATCGATTTAGTGATGTGAGTTTCCCCGAGTTCAAATATATTCTATATAAATCATTTAAATTTTTAAATATTGTATATATATGTATATAGGTGAATATATATATATATATATATATATATATATATGTATGTATGTATATTTGGGTATATATGAGTCAATTTGAAATTATAAATCTTGTGTATATATATATATATATTTTGATTTGAATTTAAATCTTAGATGAATGGTTTAATAAATATTTGAGTTATAAAATAAATTAAGAAAAAATATATATATATATAGTAACTCATAAATAAATTTTAACAACATGTTAACATAGAAGTTATTCATACTATAAAGTAATAGGACAAAGCAGTGGAACAAAACATATATATGAATTAACTTGCAAAACAAACCAGCTATATTTAAACATTAAAACAAAATGTGTGAGCAAATAAAATAATATAAGACAATAAATATTAAAGTAAAATAACAATAAATATTTAAACTAGAAATAGAAAAATAATATGAGATAAATTTTAATAAAAATAGGAAGTAGAACATTTGCTAAATTCTAACCACATAATAAAATAGAAATTTATTTATATTACAAAACAAGAAGATTTAAAGAAAATAAAATACATTTAAATATGAAAAGAATGTAGACGAAAATAAAACAAACAAGTAAAATACAAAGGACTAAAACAAAAATATGTTTTTATGAACACTTAAAACAAACATAGATGCAAAAGCTTGTGAAAGAAAATAAAGGAAATAAATATAACAACTTTAAAATATGAAAACAAATGCAGTATAAGTATGTTCAAAACTGAAATATAAGTATGTAAATGAATTAGTTAAGAAACAAACATCATTAGAATAACTATTATAATATGTACATGAAGTAAAATAAAATAGAAATCTATCAAACCTAAATAAAGTAAAATAAGTGAACATACCTATGAAGCCACAAGACAGTGCAAACACATTGCATACAAACAAATCTAAAATGGGCAAATAAACATTTCATATAGCCTGTAAAGAAGAAAGTAAGCAAAACAAAGTATATATTTTTACACAAGTAACAAAGCAAAGCTTAAGCTATTAAAGAAAGTATGTAGGCAAGAAAAAAAAAAAGAAGAAAAAAATTAAAATGCAAGAATAAATAAACTGTACAAACAAGTATATTAGCATGTAAACAAGAAAGGACCTGCATTTAATGCAAGCATATCCACCCATGCCTATTATACAAATAACATTACCTGTACAAATGATATCACCCTGTAAAATCACCACCAGTAGACTTCTTTTCTCATTTATATCAAGCATCTTCAGTTCGTCCATAAGCTATGCAAAACTGAAATGAATGTTATTTCAAAACAAACACAAAATTATCGAAACAGTGAATCAAATCAGAAATCTAAAGGATCTCAGCTTGCAATTTCAAAACCTGGTTCAACAATAATGAGCTCTGTTCATCTTCTCCAACATAATGTGAGTAATTTCAATTTTAAATGCTTCAGTATATTTATATATGATTGATTTATTTATGCCTGAATTAAATATGAGAATGTGTTTATATACTGTTGAGTGTTTGTGTGTTTGTGAAATGATGCCTGTATGTTTATAGCCTGAAATACACCTCTGTATTTAAATTTTCAAGTTCATGTTTGCTTCAAAAATCCTTTTCTCTTAATCTAAGCATAATTTGGATATAGGATTTAAATAAAACTTGGTTGTTTTATTACAAGCTTCAGTTTAAAATTTTATTTAAGATAAAACAATTTGGTATTTTCTCTGGAAATCGAGATATCTGAACTCAACTTCAAATAAGTAAAATTTCGAACCTCTTAATTCTTGAATTCAGGGTTACAAACAGAACTCTTATACAAAAATATGATTTTTAAAGTAAAAATTTTGATTTTTAGACAAAGGGTTTGAGTGCAGTTCGTCTTTGAAGGGAAATGGGGTTTTGGGCGATTTCCGGTGACGTGTTGAACTGGGGGAATCGGGGTTTCTCATGGTGATAGAGGAAGCTACGGTGGTGGTAGGAAAAATGACCGGAGGTGATGGAAGCCACGGCGGCGACGGCGACGGAGCTTTGAAAATTTTAAACCTAGTTTTGGTCGCAGTTTTTGATTTGATTCGTTCTTTCTTCATGGTGCATCGAGCTGCACGACCTTCCAAGGGGAGTTAGGTGAGGGTGTGTCAAGTTCGTGGCCGGTGGTGGATGAAAGTGCGGTGTGTATACAATTATATGTGCTAATATAGTACACACGGATCGTGTAATATGGACTACAATATAAATGCGGAAATAGATGATAATAGCATAGTAAATAAAAATAGAAAAATCACACCAGAGATTTTTATACTGGTTCGGAGCACCGTCCTACGTCCAGTCCCAGACTCCTATCTGGATTTTCACTATTAACTACCTCGCTTCACCCGGAGGAACAGGTTTACAATACCCGAACAGCCGAACGGGATTTCACGCCTCTAATACACTGAGGACTTCAACACTTGCCTCTTACAACACCGAGGACTTCAACACTTGCCTCTTACAACACGAGGACTTCAACAAAAACAAATACAATTGTTGTTGACAACTTGTGTTCTTGAAAACACGGATTTGTCACTAGTAGTACACCCTTCCTATAATCTTATCCTCAAAGAATATGAATGATGTTTTGTGAAGATTAAAGAAGGTATATTGCTTATTGAATCAAAAGGTATAAAATAGTTTCAATGATTCAATAAGCTATTAATTAAATGAGTGCTTTTAGAATGCAAGAATGTTAGAAAGTAAGATCAGAGAAAGCATATAATAATCATATAAATTTCTGTTTGAATCAACGATTTAGATGAGTATATATAAGAAGAAATAGTTGTAACTCTTGGTGAAACAGTTGCCATTAAGAGTTGTGATTATTGGTGAAAGGTAGGAGATGCAACTTTTGGAGAAGAGAAGTGTCTTTTGGAAAACTTGCTTTCTGTTTAAAAACGGTCGACAGGTCAAAAAATGACCGGTAGACAGGATTTTAAATATATAGTCGTTATGTGCATGTGTGCACGTTTACTGTGCAACTTTACCAGAAACGGTCGACCGCCCCATTTTCAACCGGTCGACCGGTCTGTGTAAATTTTCACAGTGAATGTGCAATGATGTTTAAACGTATATATATCGACTATATTTGAAATGCATGATTATTTGAGGATAGATTTTAACAAGTTTATCACTATTACAACATCAAATAATCAACCTATAATCTAGAGTACCATATGTAGGTCTTGATTTGTCGATTGCCGTTATATTGTTGTCAGCAATCAAAATCTTCATAGAAGCTTTGACTCAACAGTGTAGGTTTTCTGGTGGTCGGTGGAGGGAGCAGCTGCCGTTGACAGGTTTGGACCGAGTTGCAGTGCTGAGTTCCAGGTTTCGATTTTTAAACTCGAATTCGAATTCGAGTTGCTGTTGGAAGACCGGTGGTCGTGATGTGTCCATTTGATGATCGGCGATTGGTTGAAGTGCTAGTGGATGGCCGGAGATGGCCAGAGCCACGGTGCACGTGCACCGTGCATGTTGAAGCACTGATGAACTTTGGGTTTTGGGGAGAAGGTGCACTCGGGTTAAGCTCGAGTTATTCCAACACTTGACTCGAAGCGAGAGATGGAAAGACTCGAAGCAATTTGCTTTGCCTCGGGGAAATTTTAACAGGTTTCATGTTTTTGAAACCCTGACTGGAATGTGAAAAAAAAAATTTAAAACAAGCTTAAAGTCAAAGTTCAAAACAAAGTTAATCAATGGATTCAAGTTCCTTTGATTTCAAATTTGTGACTTAAATCAGTTTTTTTTTTATCTGAATATTTTAAACAAGTTCAAATCAAACAGCCTTTTAAAAGTAAATTGTTTTCAAATAAATATTTGAATTGATTTTTATAAAGTTCTATGATAAAAAGGATTTTGAATAAAGAATTAAAAACTTGAATTTTTGCAAGATAAAATAAAATGTAATTCAAAAGCTTAACTTCAAAATAAAGATGAAGTAATTGAGTTTAAAGGTTTTTTTCCCCTTAGATAAGCTTCCAATAAAAATAAATAAATAAATAAATGTTCTTTACATTTATTCTAAGGTTTATAAAATAATATTGAATTTGATTAATGTTTTAGATAGTTAATCAAATTTGAATCTTAAATTCAAATGGAATTTTAATTTTAATTTAAAAGTGTAAGGTTAAAAAAATACACTTAAATATTTATGAAATCATTAATAAAGAAATTAATTGTCTTAGGGATAATTAAGGCAATCAAATAATTTAATTTATAAAATAATTAAAGAATGATTAATCAAGGAGTTTAAGTATAATTACTTGATGTAATTAAATTATGATTTATTAAAATGAGTGATTTGGGATAAGCACTTATTGTAGCCAGTAAAAGATAATTAATTGAATGATATTAAATTAAAGATTTATTAATGAATGAGTTATAATTAATTGAAGATTAATTAATTGTAAGTGGTTAATTATTAAAGTTAATTAACCAAGTGATTATGATAAAATTACATTTAATGTAATTAGAATGTTGATTTATTTATAAAGATAATTAATTATTTTAAAATAATTATTTAATGAAATAAATTTAGGTTAAATAATTTTGTAATTAACCTAAGGTTAATCTAATTAATTTATTAATTAAGGATAATTAATTAAAGTGTTGATAAATTATTTATATCAAATTATTTGTGATTAATTTATAAATCAGAATTAGATAATAAATTCATATGTAATTAATTTACTAGGAAATAAATTGAATTGATTAGGATTGAACGAATAATTAATCCTGTTTATAAATGTTTATCAAATGCTTGACCTTACTTATGAATGATTGTATTGTATGAGATGCCTTGAATTGATTGTCCTATCTGATCTGTGATAGTTTGTTCGGTAGATTGAGCAGTGTATATTTATTTGCATTTGTATATTATCTGTGAATCTGTGAATGGACGATGAGCGTTATAAGTTTTATATCGCTTATCAACTATATTTCTGTGTTTTTAATCTGTGATGATTGAAATGATGTGGCACTATTGTGTTAAACCCCTGGACCACACCATACACACACAATTATGGATTTCACGAGGAAATCGATTAAGTCACAGATTTTAAAATGATTTTTAAATGATTTTTAAAGTTGAATATTTAAATTCAAATGTTTTGGAAATGGAATCGGAATAAATGTGAAAAGCTTTTGGAATGAAATTTCAAGTTAAAATTTATTTTAATTTACTTGATTAAGTTTTGAAATTTAAATAATTCAATTTGAATTTGAATTCGATATTTGGAATTGAATTCTGTAATTTGAAACTAGGGATTAATGATATTATACTAGTCATTATGAGTTAAATCATTTTTAAAGTATTATTTTTGGGAATTTGAATTTAACCCAGGGATTTCAACTTGTATAAATGAATCAGATTTTCAAAATGAAAATTGTTGTTTTCAAATGATAAACACTTTTAGATAAGAACTGAGATTCCAGTTAATTAGGGGAATTTCAAGATTGAATAGAGAAATGATTTTTCCTAAGTTTTGAATGAAATCTTTTTGAAAGCTATGAATTAAATCTGTTTATTTTTAACAGATTTAAATTGATGATTTGTTTAAATCAAATTGAAATGAAAATTGATTTGGAAAATCTGTGAATGAATCTTTTGTTTAAAAGATTAAAATGTGAAAATTATCTAAACCGTTTGAAAGAAAATTTTGGGTAATAAGTTGTGACTTAATTGAAATCCCAATATCCATATATTTCTTGTAAATATTGCGCTCACTGTTCGGTTTAGCCGGGAGAGGACCTTTGTGTCATATATCCCATTCTGAATATGTGATACGTCGTTATGGATAGCATTTGAAGACCGGTGGTGAAGACCGGATATTTTCGAAAACGTAAGGACAACTCGTCGAATGTCTTTGCATCGAATGGTCCCCGGTATAGAGACTCCATATGTGATGGGGAGTCCGAACGTGATTAGTGAATATCCGGATTACAAGGACTTCTTTGGAAGTGCCTTCGGTTCTGTTCGAGCCCGGAACAGACTTGTATGGATTGTATGTCTGACATTACAAATTGAGATATAAAGCCGATTTCTTTCAAATATATTTCTGTTGGTGGCGGAGAATTTATTCTCTTAGCTTAACACCCTTCTCTGAGACGTACGAGCTCAGAGGTTATGTAGTTGAATGTTATCAGCAATATATTCCCAATTTGGTAATGTGACATGCTGAGTGTTGCTGTGAAATGATCATTGTGTTGATTATTTGTGATAGGATCATTTGTTTGATCGTCTATCTTGGTGATCATTTCTATGATCATTTGTTGACCCAAAGCACGGCTTTTGTATAAAGTGTGTTTTTGTGGACGTGACTTCGTCGAGCCTCACACCCCGGAATGGTCAAAACAGGAAAGATGCGGCAAGGTTATGAGGGGTAGCTCCCTTTAGGGTGTGTGCATTTCCTTCTGGAAAAGGGTGGTGTCATGGTATGGAGCCCAGATGCTTACTCATGTTGAAACACTTTTTATTATGGTGTGATGTTGATTAGAGAGCTCTCGGATAAAGGTCCCAAAGGACCGGGGGATGGCATGCTCGTGTCAGTAGTTACCCAGTTAGGGGTAACCCGGCCTTGTGTTGGCAGAGATCCGGTTTGGTTCTCGGGGACGTCCATCCAGAGGCTTTCTCATGTGGCAATGGGAAGTTCCTTGGCCTGATCATTCGTTGGAAATCCAAAGAAACAATACGAAACCTTGTACGGTATTAGTTGTAGAACCTGCCATCTAATATGGTAGCTATAGTAGGCATAATATAATGGTACCTATGCTGGCTAAGATTTATATTCTACTTTCGAAATATTTTTCTTACACTATGCACTAGTAATAATATCAAATGTTTCTTTTTAAATGCGTATCAAGCATCTTTGACTATCATAAGAAGAAATCTCCTCCAAGTCTGCGTTTGCATTGTGTGTGTGGCAGGAGGTCTTATGGTAGTCTCATTTTTAAAAGCATTTCGATTTGACTTTAAAAATATTTCTTTGAATGTTTTAAAAGATAAACTGTTTTTGTTGCTCACACCAGTCCCACGACTGATCCGGAGTTTATCGTTTCTTTCCTAAACTCTGGGTGCTCATTATTTTCTACACGAGCAGTCTAGAGTTGGGTTTTTCAGATAGCTAGGTTTAGTAGATTACCTGGAGCTAGTTCAGTCTTTGGTTCGCACCAGTCTTGCCTAGCTTGGTGCATCGTTATTGGGAGTTCGAGCTATTGCTGGATTGATTCTTGGAAATGGAGTTGCAGTTTCTGGAGTTCTTCCTTGAAGACTATCTTAGAGTTATTTGTTTCGCTGCTAGATGTCATCTATTTTCTTTTCCGCTGCTATTTTATTGTATCATATCTCTGATGTATATTGATATGTATTGGATCATCTGTTGTATCAGATATTGTATCAAAGCTGTATATCAATGTATTATTCTTTTATTCCGCTGTGTTATTTACTTAATGTTGCTATAAGCTCCGGCGAATCGGATTTGAACGGTCGAATCTGTGGCATTCGAATACGATTTGAAGTATGGATGTCGATTTTCGAGCGGGCAAAAATCCGCGTCGTTACACAACATTGCCTTCTATGTAGGGAGCTATTTAGCGTCTAGTCCACAATAGGTACTATGGAGTAGCAGGCCGATCAAAGGGTAGAATTAGGATTTCAGCCTAATTATAGGATTAGGAATTCAGCCTCACCAAAGCAGATAACAAAGACAAGTGAAAACAATCAAAGTTAACCAATCATATTTAATAGTTAATTCATATTTATTTCCATCTTATCCCTTCTTTTATTTCCTTTGTTTCCTTTTATATACTAGAACTATTGTAAGGTCTATTACTTTTACTTTGCTTAAAGATTCTAGTAATTACTATCATTCATCAGACTTTTAGTCTGACCCACACCTCTATTTTTCCCCTTTTCCCCATAAGCAATCAAGAGGAGACAGTATACTGTAGTTGCTCGGAGTTTTCTTGAAGGAAGTTTCTATTATGTATTTCCGTACTTTTATTTCAGCTTTCTATGTTGGCACTTGAGAGGGATATCTATACTCTGATTTTTGTTGAGATTATGATTTTTATTTCATAAGATATATTGGGTTTTGAGACATGTATGTTGTATTTGACTTATTTGATTTATGAAGCATTTATGAAGTTTTGTTTTAAATAGGTTATCTTAGTTTCCACTGTTTTTACCAATTTCGGTCATGTGAATCTTATTCTCTGTTTGTTTTAATTTATACCTACAATGCACCATGCCTTTTAGTGTGTCCTTTTAGATATACTAATGGGTGTGGGGTGTTTCATTAGTTCTGGTATATATGGTGGGTAGCAAACCATACTACTTGTATTTCGAATCTTATATTCAACGAGTATGGAAACCAGAAGGTGAATTTGAAATTTACTCAAGAGAAAACGGTTTCTTCCTTGTGAAATTTAAAGAAACTCAAGATTGCAACTCTGTTTTGAAAAATGGTCCATTTTTCTACAATGGAAAACTCATCATAATGAGAAGATGGTCTGAATCTTTAAAAATGGACAGAGATCTATTAACTATAATACCAATTTGGTTGTGATTACCCAGTGTGAATCTAAAAGTTTAGGACCGTGAGGCATTTTTTGTTTTAGCTAGTATCATTGGGAAACCCATTACAATGGATGCAGCCACAACTATAAAGACAAGATTGAATTATGCTAGTCTCCTTGTTGAAGTGTCTGCAAATGATAAACTTCCTGAAGAAATTAATCTTACTTTGTACAATGGTGAAAATATAATTCAGAAAGTTGAATATGAATGGGTTCCACCAAAATCCAATGTATGGAAGTGCTTCAGTCACACCAGAGATCAGTGCAATCCGAAACAAGCATGGATTCCCAAATTTGTAAGCAAGAAAGTCAAGAAAGTGAATCTGAAATACAATCTACAGATCAAATCAACCAAGAAAGTATCATGTACGATCAAATGGAAAATCTAACGAAGTTCACTAATCAAGAAGAACAGATCCTTGCCGAGGAAGTTCATCTTTTGGAAGAAAACAAATCAAAAGAAAACATTTAGAACAGTTCAAGGGAGGGACAAATAATACTATGGTCTTTGGGTCTGAAACCCCTCTTGTTTCAAACCCATGTTTAATTATAGACAATAACGATACAATAATTAATAAAGCCCCTCGGCAGTGAAAAAATTAGGATTTGAATATGATCATAGAGAAAGCCACTCCATTAGAGCATGTTGTAGTAGCTGAGGATAGAGATTGCATTAACTCAGCTCTGCCTCGCATTACTGGGCAGTTTGACATCTCAGTGATTCAAGTTTTAGAAACAGAGAATAATGTTGGAATTGAATCAGGAATGGTGATCGGTTTGATATTTCAGAGCTACACATCCCAAGAGTAAAGGAAGTCGGTAAGAATAAGGGTAATAAAGAGAAAAAAGCTAAAAAAAACATAAGTACATTTCAATTAATCCATAATGGTATGAAATGACTACTAGACTTAAAGCTAAAAGTATTGAAACAAAAGGAGAGGTAATGGTACTACTGTGTCAGGTACAGTCTAAATTTTCCTTTCCTTTTACTATATATCATAATGTCTATTCTTGCTTGGAATGTTAGGGGAATGAACTCCTCTACTAAACAAACTGATATATTACATATGTTAAGTGTTTATTAGCCGGTTCTTGTAGCCCTTATTGAAAACAAATTGAATGATGAAAATTTTGAAAAGTTTTGTTTAAAACTGTCTAGCAATTGGAAATCAATTAATAATAATGAATATGGCTATAAAGGTAGAATTTTAATTATTTGGGATTCCAATGTTTGGACAAATATGAATATAAGCAAAGGTAAATAATATATAGACTATTAGTTTAAAAATATCGGGGTTTCTCTATGCAAATCTCTAATATATATGGCAGTAATCTTAAAAGTGAGAAAATGGTATGTGGTGTAGACTAAAGGCTTTAAATCTAATTTATAATTTTCCTTGACTTATTATGGGTGATTTTAACACAGTTTTGCATGCCTTAGAAAAATTTGAAAGTAATAAAATTCCTCAAATTGAGCAAATTAGATTGGTTAAATAAATTTTTACTTGAGACTGATCTTTTAGAACCATATATAAGTGGAAATAAATTCACTTGAAATTCTAGTCTGGAAAAGTATATTCATTGTAAATTGGATAGGATTTTGATTAACAAAGATTTTTTCTAATTTTATTTGCAGCACACTTGAATAAAATACTAGTGACCATACTCCTTTACTTATCAATATTTTTTTAAATATAGATTTTGGAAGAAAAAAGTTACTCCTTTTAGATTTAAAAATGGATGGGTTTTAGATCAAGATTATAAAGTTCTTATGGAAGAGTGCTTTAATTTTCCTTGTAATGGTACTATGCAGTACTGGTTTAGCATGTTTTTGGAAAATGCTAAAAATAAACTTAAATACTGGAATAAAAGTAATAATCGGAATAAAAACAATTGGAGTTACTGAGAAAGGAAGGGAAAATGTTACAAAATCTTGCTGATAAAAATCCAAAGGATGTAAATACTATTAAAAAATTACTAATCAGGAAAACCGTTTACAGATTATATATAAATATAGTTAATGCTAAACAAAAGGCAAAGGTAGATTAACTTGCACTAGGTGATGACTGTACAAAAAAAATTTCATGCTAAATGAGTGTTAGAAAAATATAAACAATATAGACAATGTTGGAAATCTCTCCAATGCATATGATAAAGTTGCTAAAGATGCAGTTGATTTTTATGTAAAGCTATATTTTATTGAATATAATGAAACTAATTTTCCTCATATTATTTGTAAAAATATTTTGAATGAGAATGCTTTAGAAAGAATTTTTGCTCCAGTCACAACTGATGAGATTAAATATGTCATTTTTAATGCTGGACATAATAAAAGCCTTGGTCTGATGAGTTTAATGCAAAATTTTATAAGAGCCACTGGGAAAAAATCAAGGGTCGGGTTTTAGAATTTATTGATGGATTCATGGAAAAAAGCAAAATTCTTAAGAGCCTTAATCATACTTTTATTACTTTAATGCCCAAAAATAAAACCCCACTTTTATTGGTGACTATAGACCTATTTCTTATTGCAATTTTGTTTACAAAATTATTGCTACTATATTAAGTAATAGAATAAAAGTGTTTTTGCCTTTTGTCATTTTAGAGAATTAGAGTGCTTTTGTGACAAGTAGACTTATTTATGAGAATTCTTTTTTAGCACATGAAATGGTAAGAAAATTTAATACTAAGAATGGAGATAATGTTTGTATTAAAGTAGACTTGCAAAAAGCTTATGATAAAGTAAATAGATATTTCATTTATCATATCATGAGATGTATGAGTTTCTCTATTAAGTTTTGTGATTTGATTTTTGGATGTATTAGTACCCCTGCTTTTTATATACTTATTCAAGGTAAATCAGAGGGTTTTATCACAAGTAATAGGGGTATTATACAAGGTGATCCATTATCACCTTATCTGTTTACTATGGTTATATATGGAGTATTGTTCAATCTTAACGAAACTTGAGGCTATTAAGGGTAATATTACCCCAGTAAATAGAGTTCAGCCTTGTACTAACCATTTTATTTATGCAGATGATCTTATGGTTTTTGTTAAGGCTAACATTATGTGGCATATTTCATTAGCCTTCAAGTATACTTCTGTTAATAGTATAAGTCTGATTTCGAAAGCATTTTGTAAGTCAATTACCAAGGTGTTGACTTGAATTTTTTTTAGCATCGATGAAAATGTAAGGATATAAAATGCGATGGTGGTAAGTTAAAATATAATAACTTATACAGGTGAAGGGAACTGTTAAAGCTTAAAGACAAGCTAGAAAAATGATGAAAGTGTATCATTATTTGATGCAATAAATTTTTATCAAAAATATGATGTGTTTTCTTGACCTAAATATAAGGGATTATAAATGGTGTACGTTGCACCAATATGACATAAAAAAATATGAATAAAACATAGGGTTTTATTAGTGTTGTAGGTTACAATAATATTATATGAAGAAATGATATGAACAAAATTTTATGAGTTTACTCACTTGTGTTATAAACTATGAGAGATGTGTCGTAAAGAATAAGTAAAGTCATGTTTAAATGAGTGTAATTGGGAAATGACTCTTGTGTGATTAAAGTGACATCAAAATGGATTCAATTACCAATTAACTGAATGACACAAAACAGATTCTGAGACCAGAAGATGATAAAACAAAACAGATTCTGAGACCAGAAGATGATATCGATGCTTAGTGAAGATGTTTGTTATAACATATTAGGTTATTACATTCAATCTCATGGCTATCCTTGCTTAGCTTAAACTCCAAATTGAATGAGTGGTCAATCAGTGATGATGTTGTTCAACTTTAATTATTAGAATATATACCTTATGTGGTAACCATTGATTATAATTTAATGAAACTAATAGAAGGGTTCTTAGGTAAGAGTATATGTTATACTTGCAATTTGTAATGGTATCAATATGACATGGTTTATGAGATGGTGATAAGTATAGGTTAAACTTAGGGTTGGAGAATGATATTTACATGACATGGTCCACTGTGTGATGATAGAAGTATATATTATACTTATGATTGGAGAGATGTTTATATGATAACATTCATGTTTACTATGCTCGTGATAACGCATGATTTTATCTATTATTGACGAAGTTAGGGTAAAATATGTTCTACATGGCAATGTGATCTCACTATATACATATATATCTCTATGTGTGTGTGTTTTAGGGTGAAGTACTACTCATAATAGGCTTTAATAGCGACTCACATGTTGATTCTGTTTTCTCCATAAACTCACAGATACTCAATTGAGTAGGCTGAGTTTTGAGTTTAGACGGGTTGCTATTATGAAGATGAATAAATCTGTGAAGATGAAGCAAGAGGCTTAGTATTTATCTTTATTTTGACTGTTCGTAAACAAGAATTTAAAACTAGTTAAGTGAACATGCGGGCATCTTCATATGTTAGGTATGTTACTCTTATTTATGCTTCACTAAATTTAACCCTATGAGGTAGCATTTTGAGAAGTAAATACATAAAAGACAAATCCTGTAATAAAATTTTAATCGTGCTTTTTACTTATTATAAAAATATGAATCACATTTTGTCGCTTTGAAATAATTATTCTATTGACCGCATCATTTTCGGTGTTCATTTTTGGGTTTTGAAGTAGGGGAAGTTACGTCTTCCTTCTTCGATGTTTCCTTGCTATACACAATAGTCGTGATATTATTCTTATATGAATCTGGAAGTAAAGTAAGTAGTAAAAGGGTTTGATGATTTTACATCAACTTTTTCTAATTGATTCAATAATCCTTTGAATAAGTTCACATGCTCCATTAGATTACCATATTTGGACATTTTAATCTTGTAAAGTTTCGGCTTTAAGTTTTGCTTTTATTGGAACTTTTAACCAAGATAAAGCTTCTTGAGCTTTTCTCGAAGCTCGAGAGCAGTATCAATATCATTATTGTTGTTGACAATATTATCGATTTACCGGTGTTGACCTATTTGTATTCCATATCAGACCAGTCAATATCAAAAATCTTCTCAAGTTTTGCATTCTTCCCTTCAAAGGGTTATTTCAAGTTGTTTCCATATGTAAACATTCAAGATTATATTTAAAAGAAGTTTGTTTCTTAAATGTAAATAAAAACTATGTCCATCGACGTAAATGATTCATTCTATATTAGAAAAAGTAGAATAAAATGTAAATGTCTTTTCAATTGCAAAGAAACAGAAAACAGATAATACAAAATGTAAGAACATCACAATTGTATAGTGACATTGAAGGTGTATACATCCACTTTGCCTGTTTTTTATTATCGATTTGTGTTGAATAGAAGTATGAAAATAATACGTTTCAACCAACGAAATAACATATGTTGCCAAAAATGACTGCTAATGTTAACCAAATAACACATCTCAAGATTTAGGTACCGTTCGTGTAGTCAAACTATGGTACGTTAAAATTGGGTATGCATTGAGGGAACCAACCATTTCAGAGCCATCAGGGAACGGGGGAAAATGGTGTGTTGGAGGGAATGCGTTTGATACTCCTAATACGTCCGGCCTTTTACTCTAAATACCTCGTTCACATACCCCGCTCAAATACCTCTTTTGCATCAGCAAACACGTTCCCCTTTCAATCAACTTTCTCGCTCAAATGTCCCTTTTGCTTTATAAAGAACAGACCCTTAATCAATAGAGAGTTGTGAAATAATAGTCAAAAATCAGTTTCTCCAACGACTATATCAAATTACAATCAAAATATATTATTTAATTTATGATGTTAAAAATCTAGTTTCCAACTTCTATGCATTTACCTCATAAAAGCTCGAGATCATTATGTACTCCGAATTTGGCGAAGAAATGTGGCAAATGATCGTTTTAGAAGTGTTATAATCAAATTTTCTACTGTCGTCGAACGGGCTTAATTGACCGAATTGGATAAACAAATGATGAAAAAATGACCGAAGGACTTTGAAAACATCATAAAAAGGTAAGCAAACAAAATATCAAACAAATAGCGAAAAAAGTTGACGTGAGTTTTTCAACTTGGAGCTTCAGGTCGGGCCAGAGTTGTACCTGAGCCGAACCTTGGAAAAATAAAGAAATACCTAAGTCGAGAAATAGCAAGGCAAGACAATATGACTTCGAGTCTAACCCGAGTCAGATCCAAGTCAGACCCGTGTCGACTTGATACCGAGTTGTAAGTAACTCAGTACCAAGTTGTGATTTTCTCTGGTTGAACACATAAAACTCCAAGGTAGGACTCAAAGCACTTCAACTTTTGGACGACTCCAAGCAAGACCTAAAGCAAACACACAAAACACAGGGTCAGACATCAAATCGGATCAACCTCGACCTGAAGCTCATGATTTTCACTGACATGATTTACTCTAACATGATTAGAATTATCTAGAATGATGATATGAAGTAACTCAAGAAATATGGAAGTAGATTGAGTAATAAAAATACGGACCACTTTGTGGTCAGTATCAAGAAGAATTTCTCTAGGCAGAATCCACTTTAGAGCTTTGAAAGATGACGGCTTGCGAAAATACATAGGAACTCGTGCGAGAAGATGCAAAAAGAACTCGATACGGACCACTTGTGTGGTACATACCTTATTTTTGCCTCGAAACTCGTTTGGGGTGACCAATTCTTCATGCTATGTTGGTGGATTTTAGGGACGAATGAATTGACCCCATTTGTGGACCGAAGATTTATGGATATTAAGGTTAAATAAACACTACACGAGAGGTGAATAATGTTTTCTGATTTTTATGAACCTTTTTAAAATTATTTCAAGATTATTATTAATCAACATAGAATTAACAATTATAGATGTAAACATGGGCAAATATAAACGCAGTAAAATAAAAAACAAAAAATTTAAGAAATCAAACCATTGATTATTATACCGGTTCGGAGTTACCATGCATCTAGTCTTATACAATTGCTTATATATATTTCTTTTCAAATGCCAATCTTCAAATGGATAGAAGGCAAACCCAATACAATCTTGATTTCAAGACTAAGAGACACACCCTCCAGATTTTTCGAGCTCTATGTACACTCAATTGATTTGGACGGGACACAAACACACCCATTTGTATTTCCAAGACACCAAGCATACCCAATTGGTTTGAACAGACTACAATCACACCCATGCAAATACAAATAGAGTTTGATGGGTTTTTCAAAGATAATTTCTTGATCTTTGGTTACAATTGATCCTATAACCTCTTGGACAGTACTTTGATCTTTGATTGAGAGAGATAATTGAAATAAGAGAGTAAATAAGAGAGGATTAATAAAAGATGTATTGAATTAATTCTAGTTTGAATTTGAGAAGTTTTGAATGAATTTTCACTAGAAATTTTAGCAGAGTAATAAGATACAAAATAATAAGAAAGTGATTGTTAAAAATTTGTTTGAAACCCCCCATATATAAAGAATAAACAAACATGTCCATTCGCAAAGAGTTACGACGAATAGACACTTCATTTCAAAATTTGAATTTCAAACTAGCGGCATGTATGTCGACATATGATTTGCTTATATGTCGACACAGGCTAGTGTATTTTGAAAACTTGTATATTTTAAAATGTATTGAAAAGCTTATGCTTTGTAAATTATTTCATACTTTTTAAAATAATTTCAATATAGTTTATAAACATTTTAAACTAGAAAAAAAATTTATAAAATATTTTTAAATATATTTTAAAAACATATGTTGTTTTAAATATAAAGGATTAGAAAATGAGAAATTAGAGATCAAAGATTGCTACCGGGGACTTTAAAAATATTCTATGACTCTATAAACTTTACTATAGTCTTGAGGTCTCCATATCTTGATTGTTATAATCATGAGTCTTCATGTCCATTTCTTGAATCTCTACACTGTATAATCTTTGAATTAATACCTGTATAATACCCTACACTATACTCTGTATACCTTGACAAAAATATTAGTATCCATATTTTATATGAATATATTATTGTTTTTAAGGTTGTTGTCCTCAAAATCAATAACCAAGGTATTAACAATCTCCCTCTTTTTGATGATGACCATTATTATCTTGTACATATAAAATATGATATAACTTCCCCTGAATATGCATATATGTATATTTTATATTTTTCTCCCCCTTTATCATCAACAAAATTGGGTGAAAAATTAGAAAAACTTTAAGAAAAACTAAAGAAATCTCCTAATAACTAAAATATATGATAATATATTATTCAATATTAATAATCTAAGTTAAAACTGATATGTATATGATGCATATGATGAATATATGATAAATGGTGATTTTCTATAGTAAACATGATAATATATGATAAGGCAACTTTTATTAATGTAATTATAAACTATACAATTTAATTTCATTCAATTTAATCAAACCAAATCATTCATACAAATGATCCCAAACCAATCAAAATACACACCAAGTCCTTTAAATCAAATCCAAAAAGTGTGTGTGTGTGTGTGTGTTTACACATTAAATTCAAACCTAATAACTAGACGTTTCGTGGAACTTTAACCCAACCATTAGCCCCAAAGATTGGATCTGCTTTAATGGCATCTCAATCTTCATTATCCTTATTAATAGTGCACTTTAGGTTATTGGGTGGTTCATCTTTTTATTAAGGAAGAAATCATCCATCCAATGGCATTGAAATGCTTTTCTTAATCCTTTATCATCTGCATTTGATGCAATTATAAGTGTCTTTGATATCTAAGAATAATAGAGAAAATTTCTTTGAATGATTGGAGTGTTTGTTCAAGATTTTTACATAATTTTTGATATGGACAATACACATTTGTAAAAATACATTTGAGAATAAAAATATAGTATAGAGTAAAATGATAAATGAGTTTTTAGGAAGAAATAGGCTTTTATAAGAGTATAAATTCGTTGGAATAAATGAATGGATGGTAGTTATTTTAATTTTAAAATTTTAAAATTTTACTTTCTGGTTGTTATATGTCGATATATTATATGTATGTATGTCGACATACATACCTAATTTTTCAAATTAAAGTATTTTTATAGTTTTTGTTTTTATCATACACCACTATACATTTATGACTTCCAAAGACTAATATACAATATAGAATACGAGATAATATTCATTACTAGAATTTGAGGGATACATGGATTTCAGTGATAAATAGCGGAAAATACATAGAAATAACATGGATTTTAAACTAAAAACACAATACAAAGCTAGATAACATAATTAAACAACTTAGACAATTTTAGAAGGATGTAGATGAAGATGATAAAGAGCCACCAAGCTTGGAAATGACCTTACCAAACAATTTATCCATTTTGTTGGAAAGAGTGTTGGAAATGCGGATTATGGATCTTAAGGATGGATTAACACTAGAGGGGAGGTGAATAGTGTTTAATGGATTTTATGGAATTTTTGAAATCTTTTTAAATTAAACACAAACAGATGCAATTCACAAACACAGAAACAATCACAGAAACTGACACAGATGCAAATAGTAAATAAAAGCAGTAGAAGGAAAGAACACACCAGAATTTTATACTGGTTTGGAGTTACCCTACATCCAGTCTCACACAATTTCTTCTGCAGATTTCTTTTCAAATATAATGCCGATATTACAACCTTGATTTGAAGGCCACGAGACACACCCTCTTGTCGTCGTGTCCAAGACAAGCTCTCTTAATATAACCAGGCTACAAGATCACCTAATTGATTTATGGGCTACAATCACACCCAATTGATTCACGTGTCACAATCACACTGTTTCCAATATCACTTTGATTGATAGAGAGACTCGAGGCACTTCTTTGATTATTTATGATCCTATAACTTTGAATAGCAATGAGATCTTTAAGAGAGTGATAGAGAATCAAACTAAAGATGATCAAGTTTAATTCACTTAGGATTCCAGTAGAGTTTTTTTAAAATGTAATAAAATTTTTGAGTGGAGAAGGAGTGGAGAAGGAGTGAAGAAACGAAGAAAAAATAGCTTAAAATTCATTGAAAACAACTAGTATTTATAAATGAACAACAGTCATGTTCATTCGCGAAAGGTTATGATGAATAGATATTTCATTTGAAAATTTGATTTTGTAAATTCTTTGGCTACCATGTCGACATGGGGGGGATGGGGTATGTCGACATGTCCTAGTAAATTTTGAAAATTGATTTTTATTTTTAACTGAAATTTTCTTCTTAAAACTTGTCAAAACAATTTTTGAAATTTATAAACCATTTTGATTATAGTTTAAACTTATATAAGAGATTTAAAAAGTAATCTTAAATATATAATCTATAATATAAAAGTAATATTAAAAACTATGTATAGAATATATTATTGAGATTTAAAGCTTACAATATTAAAACCAGGAGATAGTTTAAAAACAAGAGATGATTTTGAAATCAAAATATAAAAAATAATAAAAATAGTTTAAGGCTAAAATACATAAATTGAGAGAGATGACTTTAAATATTTTTGGACAAATTTTTAAAATAGATAATTTTGAAAATTTCTTGGATTACATTCCACGAGAGAAGGTCGTGGGTTGCATCCCACTAAGGAGGTCATGGGTTTCATCCCACTATTAAAGCGAGAAGGTGGATTACATTCCATAATTAAAATCCGAATAACGATTTAAGTACTATTATAAGGTTTTACATAAATCTAGACACTATTACTTACCTTGATATCTTGAACTCTTAAAATCTTGAACTCTTGATATCTTGAACTCTCGATACTCACGAGTCTTTGGTCTTGGTTTCTTCAATCTTGAAATCGTCAGTCTCATCAATCTTGAATCTCTATACGGTATAGTCTCCATTCTTCATTACCTACATATATATTCTGCATATACACACACACACATATATATATATATAAGAATATTAGTATATATATTTTATAACAAATTCGAAGCTTGTTTTCATCAAAAAAAATCGTCTCAGAAACTAACAATCTCCCCCTTTTTGATGAGGTCAACCTTTATTTATAAAATCTACTCCAACAAACTTCGATTCTACTCTGCCTCCCCCTTATTCCAACAACTCCCCCTTAATATACTAATTCCCTCTTAATCTAATCCTAATTAATATCCTAACCATCCTATTTTATAATTCTCCCCCTTTATCATCAACAAAAACTAATCCTAAACTACATAACTCCCCTTTAAACTGATACTATGGAAATAAATACTAATAATGAAGTATAATTAAGCAAAATGTAAATATAATTTTATTATGTTGTTATATTACACATATAAACACAAATATATACAAGTACACACAATACATAAAAACATTATCATAAAAACAATCTAATGAGAGTCTTTGATAATTGGTGACTTATGAATTGAACAATTTGGGTAATGGAGACAAAAGTTTCCACGTTGTTCGACCAAATTACCATCTTTATCAAAACAGATTTCTCCATCACAAATAACTTTATCGTCTTCTTCCATTTGCACTTTTCTTCTTCGTCGTCTTCCTCTAATGGATTATGAATATGAATGTTAGAGGAGTGATCTTCAATCACGATCGAGTCTAGATGGTTATCCATTAGAAATTTTTGCAAATTTCTAGTGATTTTGCCTTGTTTCTTCTATTCCTTTGCCATCTTTATTTGCATGACTTGCAACTCAGTCATCATTTGCAGAGAGTCCTTTAAAGTTTCCTCTATCTTGACTCGGGCAAGTGTAGTTCGTTGAAGTGGACCGGCATTAAGAGAAGGGAAGGAAAAGGTTGCATTTTGGTTTGATTTAGGAGAGGAGGCCATTATTTTATATTCTTAGAAGTTTATTAAGAGATAAATGAAGTAGAAGATAGAAGAATTCGAAATATAGAGAATGTGTAACTACCAAACTAATTTTAGAAGGAAGAATCAAAATTTAAAATTTTACGGTCGTATGTCGACATTGGCGGTAGGGGTATGTCGATATCCTTATGAAAATTTTGACAATTTTATTTTTCATTATTTATTTTAATATATATGCTACTATTTCTATAATCTATATCTCATTTATAGAGCAAATACCTAATTCTCTTCTAAATTTCATAAAGTTTGACTGATTCAAGAGTTCGGTCAGAATATTAGCCATTTGAATCTCGGTGTTGATAAATTCAAGAGAAATAATCTCTTTACTTATATTATCTCTAAGAAAATGATGTCTGATATCAATATTTTGGCTCTGGCATGATGAGCAGGATTTTTGGATAAATTTATTGCACTTGTATTGTCGTAAAAACTTGGTGATTTTGAAATATTTAGTTCAAAATCCTTTAGGGTCTGTTGCATATAGATAACTTGGGAACAAGTCAAAGTAGTAGAGATATATTCTACTTCAGTTGTTGATAGTGAGATGATATTTTGCTTTTTACTAAACTAGGAAACCAGAGAATGTCCTTAAAAGTGACTAGTTCCACCTTTACTTTTTCGGTCTGATTTACATCCAGCATAGTCCGCATCACAATATGAGATTAAATCAAATGAATCATTTTTAGGGTAAAATAGGCCATAGTCTAAAGTATGTTTAACATATTTTAGTATACGTCTAACAACTTTTAAATGGGTCTCTTTGGGTTGAGATTGGTATCTTGCACAGAGACAGACACTATGCATGGTATCAGGCCTTCATGTAGTTATATAGAGCAGCGATCCAATCACCTCTCTATATGGTTTTTGATTAACATATTTTAACGTGTCTTCTTTATTTAAGGCTTCATTGATTTCCATGGGAGTAGGTTTCCACACGCAATGGTCATACCAAACTTAGTAACTAGATCCCTAGCATACTTTTATTGGCTAATGAAAATACCACTATCTAATTGTTTTATTTGCAGTCCTAAAAAGAAAGTAAGTTCATCCATATGACTCATCTTAAACTTTTTGGTCATTATTTCAAAAACTCTTTGTTCATTTCATTGTTTGTTGATCCAAAAATTATACCGTCTACATAAATCTGTACTAACCGAATATCATTTTTGTTTCTTTTAATAAAAATAGTATTATCTACTTTACCAATTTCAAAATTTCATTGTAATAGGTAAGATCTTAGTCTATCATACCATGCTCAAGGAGCTTGTTTCAGAACATATAAAGCTTTCTTTAATTTGTAAACATAATTAAGAAACTTTTCTTCTTCAAAAAGTTGGGGTTGTTCAACATAAACATTGTGACGACCCGTCCTTCTTTCACCAGAAAGAACGTATCATCATTAAGAAAGAAAGGGATGAGAAAATAGAAAGATAGAGAAAGAAAGAACAACAACATCAGAATCTCACAGCGGAATGGAACAAAATATAATATATCACATAAATATTACATTGTTTAATACATCAATCTGAGTTATACAGGTCATACACCACACACTAGGCAGTTATAAACTCCTGACTAGTTAATACAACTCAATACAATACAACCCAAACAATATGACTCAGAGATACTAACACAGCGGGACTATATATATATCTACAACGCTGAAGCCTCCTGCTCCATTGCTCCTCCAGAATTCGTCAAATCAAACCTGAATCCCTTGGCTACCCGTAAAAATTTAGGTACCCGAGAGTTTATGAAAAACAAAAATAAACTCCGGGTCAGACATGGGTCTGGTATGAGTAAATAGTTTAAAGTTGCTTAACTTTGAAAACATTTGAAAATAAAGGTATCACGTAAGACTCCCCACAAATAAATACGGGTAAGTTTTTACCTTACGCTAACCAAAACATTTTATAGGAAATCCAGTGATATTATAATAGTGTCTAGGGTTTTCAAGTAAATAGAAAATAGCCGAAATTGTTACATCTATTAAATTCCAGCTACTAGCCACAAAAGTGGGTAATACAAATCAAAACCGTAGAGTCTCGTAGGGAAAATGGATTTCCAACAATGGCAGGGCTACTGGGGTACCGCCCGTCACAGTACGGGGCCTAGATCACCGTACCGAGGATTACTCCCTTCATCCCCTGCAACACAAGGCCGGAACCATTCCTTACTGAACAGTCCCGAACAAGATAAACCCCGCGGTTGTAGCTAGCAACCGCCCACTAAGCCGAATATATAAAAAGGGACATCTAGACAGGGGAAATATCTTGTCCTGCTTGGGCATGACCCACCTAACCTTGCTGCACATCCCCTGTTTTAGCCATTCCCGGTTGATGAGGCTTGAGGCTACGATTACCTTTATTGAACATATCACTTAGAATGCTCATCGTCCGCCTGACGATGTGTTGAAAGCATTCAATCCATACAAGTTCGTTTCGGGTTCAAACGAAACCGAAGGCATTATCTCGTCACACTCATTTTGGAATCACCCTCAGAGTCAACGACGATAACCCTTGCATTCTGAAAACACCATCTCGATCACCAATGATAAGTCACGACCTATCGTTTAATTTGGATCGATGTGGTTTTCGGAGAATCAAATATGATTCTTCCGATCCCGGTCTCATCGGATCCAAACGCCATTTTAAGGGCCAAGTTGTCTAATTAGCTTAT
This sequence comes from Allium cepa, assembly GCA_030765085.1. Taxonomy (NCBI): domain Eukaryota; kingdom Viridiplantae; phylum Streptophyta; class Magnoliopsida; order Asparagales; family Amaryllidaceae; genus Allium; species Allium cepa. Next base: position 1,055,216,190 of record CM060941.1, read on the forward strand.
ACAGTTTTAAATAATTCAAATTCAACAATTGGATTAACATAGCATTTATCACAGATAAAAAATATACAAGCATCATAGATATATCATAACATGTCACAGAACATCACAGAACATCATCAATAGATATCATAATCAAATATTCAATCACAACAGTCCATAAGCAATCATCTTTAAGTCGTATTTGTAATTGATTTTGTTTAGAATTAATTACCTGAGAATTAAACACTTAACTCTATTTGATTAATCATTAATTAATAATTAATTACCTATTTCATTTCAAATTATCTAATTAATGATCCCTAAATCAATTATTAAATCTCAATTTCATAATTATTTATTTCACAATATCAATTACTTAATTACTTCTTAACCCAGCTATTACTTAATTTAATTATTAAATTAACAGTCGTAATGATTAATCAAACTTAACTACCCAATTTACTACTGCTAATTACTTACTTAACCATTTATTTATTATTAATTAATTTACTCGACTAATCAAGTATTATTCATCCATAAATTTACTTTAAGCGATTTATTTCATATTTACCCCTCTTCTTAATTATAACTCGATTTCTGATTATAAAGTAATTACTCTCAACCACCTTCCAAAAATAATTAATTAATATCGATGATTCATCTTAATTAACATTTAATAAGAAAATTTTCCTAACTTGAAAGTCAATTTATTATTATTTACACCACTTAAATGTTAATTATCTTATTCTTAACTGAGATTAAGTGCATAATTAAAATAATATTTAAGTATTTTAGAAACACTGTTACGTATTAATTAAATCACCACGACCTAAATCCACAGCCTTCACAGTGCTATAAAATTTATAGAAACCAAATTTTAATCATCTTCAATACTAATGCAAAACTCTAATTAGTCAACCCGAGACCTCCCCTATGCATTCTCGAGTGCAGCTTTGGTTGGCACGCTATTTCTTCCCGAGTCGCCTCCAGGAAACCATTCTTCTTCTCCTTATATATATTTTTTTCTGTAACTTTTCATTATCTAAGTTTAAAACAACTACTGATGACAACTCGCGTGAATACGGGTCCTAACGCGATCCAACTCACCCCCTTACTCGAGTTCCCCCTAGAGTAATACTCGATACAGCCACCCACCACCCTTCTGATACGCTCACGCCACCGTGCACGTGCACGGTGGCTCGCCACTCCACCGGTGGCACGCGACGGTGTCCACAAATCCTAAATCACCCACATACCCAACAGCCAACCCCCATTTCCACGATCAAGCCGAAAAGCAAAATCTCACCTTAAACACGAACACATACGGACTTACAGGAAAACAAAATCGCTTCGACCAAACGTCGGCGACCACCGGAAGCGATGGGTCTCCGGCCATAGCTCAACCACATACCCCTCTACCCTCACTCAAAATCGCGACCAACTCGGTCTTCCTATGATGCCGAAATCAGATGTTTTACAAAGCCTTGAAAATGTAAGCAGTAAACCCTATCTTTAATTCAAACCCAAAACCTTTGCATTAGAAAATTATTTTAGCATTTTTCTAGTGATCTCTCATCACCGTTTTAGCTTCATGTTAAATTACAACAGCTAAAATTGTTTGAATCATCAGGATTTCATGAAAATACATTTTTGGGTCACTGACTAATTTCTCTGTGCATAGTTGACCAAAAATTATAAAGTTTTTCTTAAAATCATAGTTTTATATGTTGTTTCAAATTATAAGTTCAAGTTTACGATTCGAGATATTCGAATTTTTGCCTTATTTTATGTTTACTGTAAATGTAAGTTACAGTACCTATATCTTTAGCATAAACAATATTTATTTAGTTTAGGTATTAATTACAGGAAATGATTTTATAAAGAAACATATATGATATATTCTCTGCTTCCTTTGCCTCAGATTTAAGAAAAACTTGAAGAACTCGAACTACAGTTCATCCAGAATTTACAAACATAACAGAGCATTGTTATATCAGCAAAGTAATTCATTTATGAGTCAATATGTAAAACCAAATTTCACAAAAACATTAGTTTACTCACCAACGATTCCTTTAAACAGAAAGATGCTCTCGAATTTTATAAACACCTGAAGCTTTAAAACTGCCTGCAGCTTGAATTTTAATAAGCTTGATAATATGCAGTTTACAAATTTGTGATTCTGTAACTTCTTTGCTTCCTGATTTTTGAACTTGAAATTTGTTTATTTATATTATTTTTTTCTTGCTGTATCAGGTTTTGCTTAAGGAATGGACTAAATAGAATGATAACATATCTATATATGGCTTTGAACATACAGTCTTCTTCAATAAGCTTTACAAATAAAATATCTTGCTTTATTTTATTATGTACTAAAACCTGAGCTCAATCAAGTATTTCGGCTGGCATATTTTTCTCAGAAATAAAAGTGGCTAATTAATGTTTGTGTTAACATATATGTTAACATATCCTAATGTTTGCTGACACAACACTTTGTACAAAGATATTACAGTTTGTACTAATATGTTTCATATAGGTTTACACTTTTTAAATGCTTTGCAGACAACTTGTTTTCTTTGCAAAAATACTTGCAGGTTTGGTCTGTATGAAATATTTCATTTGATAAGAATACTTGACTTACCTATGCATACAGAGTTTACTAGCATGTTTCATTTTGTCTTCATACTTATGTTAACATAATCTATATTTGCTGACATATATATTTACAAAGATAATTGCAATATATTTGTACTGAGATGTATTCAATTTTCATATTTGCAGAGTTTTGTTGCATATTATAAATGTTTGCTATTAACTTTGTTTTGTCTTATTATTTTGAACACAATTTATACACTGATCTTGACCAATTAACTACATATGTTTGTCTTAACATAGTCTACAATTTTATTTATAAACTTATTCATTTGGCTATTATTTTTATTTTTATTTTGTATTTTAACCTTTAACATTAAATTATATTTCATAAGTTTACTTACTTATATTTATATCTTATATTCTAACTATCAATTTTTTAAATTACATTCATATGTTTAGCTTACATTTTACATTTATTATTTTATATTGCTAGGATTAGATTTTAAACTTTAAACATTATCAAGTGTATGTATGCATTTAACAAATATTAACAATATATAGCATTTTAAATTAATTATATGAGTTAAATTTTATTAATAATATTGTTAAGAAACTTATTTTAGAATTTCAAACATTGTTATTTTATACTAAATATAAACAATGTAAAGTATTTAAATAATTATATAAGATAGATTTTTATTGCGAATATTATTGAAATACTCATTTCAATTTCCAAAGCAATCTCCTTTTAAAATTACAGTTTACATAAATAGATGGCAATATTTCCAAAATCATATTCATTTAAATATGATCAATTCATATTTTATATTTAATTAGATTAAATATTTATCAAAATAACCGGGGCCAAAATCCAGGGTCGTTACATTCCTCCCCCCTTAAAAGAATTTCGTCCCCGAAATTTAAAACAAAGATAATTCAAAAGCTGTTATTCCAATCATTCAAATATACATATCATTTATATACTAACAAACAATCAAATAGTCTATCCTTTATCCGAACACGAATTCGGATAAGCTTTCCTAAAGTTATCCAGAGTTGTCTCTTGATGATTCACAATTCAATTTGGATTTCTGACCACAGTCAAATTTGACTTAACTTCTAAATTCCTGAATTACTGGATTAACAACAATTTATGAATTATAAGCACATTTCTAAGATGGGATACATGGAATACATAATGAGTTCCAGATATCTACTCTGGCAATTCAATTCTGAGATCTACAGTATTAACTCTTCCAAATTGTATTAGCTTGTTTTACAGAATTTCAATTCAATCAAGCCTGTACGATGCACACATACTATTCGCACGCAGTATCAAGTCCGATCGCTCGCTCGATCACACAGTTTTACTTCCGAACTAGTATCGTCCACTCGACTTCCTAGTACGGACTCAGAACTGGTTTCTTGATCAGAAACTGCCATTCTCCTTGCATAGTCACAACTATGATAGAGAATTTTCAGAATTAATCAAAATCCAAATCCATGGTTCGTCGTCGAAAATCGAGTGAAAAATCCTAACTCGGATCGATATAACTATCTCGAAATTCTGTGCTCGAATCTGGATCTAATTGCTACGTGAATAAAATCATATACGTACATCCTACGTATTTATATTCATTAATTATCAACCATATCAATTTTCTTTTATTCACATTATTCTGATTCTATCCACTTGGAATAAATTTTTCCCAATATCCAATTTTACTTAAGAGTTTCACCATCCATTTCTTAAGTTTTGATATAAGCATTATATATTCCCTTATATTATTACTCTACCACTATAGCCTTTATATCCTCTTATATTCACTTATTTTCAATTTGCATTTCTACTTCCATGTAAATTCAAATTTTCTTCAACTCTGAATATTTAATTTTATTGACTATCTTTCATTCATAACTAATTTCTATCATTATTTTAAATTAATTTCATTCGTTAGTTTACTTTAAATTTCCAATTTGAAATTGTTTTGTTGCTAACATTTTTTTTTCTTTTAGTTTTTAAATTCTGAAAAACTTTAACATATTCTCCATTACATATTTTTATAAGCACATATGTAAGGTTCTAATCCTCAACACAATTAATTTCAATCAATTCTCAAACCATTCCCTTTTAATTAAAAGGAATTTACAACTTACTTGCTTATATAATCCATTTAAGCAAAACAAACTCATATTCAAAATCATCTTATTTTGCTTCCAATAATTCATAGAATTTTATTCAATATCATTTACTTCAAACAACCCATTTCCATATGCAATTCAACAATATTATGGTGAATAGATAATCACTTAAGCTTTATAACAAATTTTAAATTGATTTCAACTCAACTTACACTTGAGTCCATCTCAATTAATTTATTCACAATCCTTTTGTTGCATTTTCTTTTATTTCAAAAGTTTGATTCCAAACCATTTTATTAAATTTGACAACCCATATTTTAAATTAATCATCTCAAATTAATCATCTCATAATTTATTTAAGTCATTAACTGTTTCACTTAATAACTTAAGTTCATTCTATTTCACCAATTCCCATTTAAATCTTTGATTTGATTTTCTTTTAATCAAAGTCCAACTATTTACTGATTAATTTATTCTTTTATCCATCCTTAAATTGTTAATTTACATTAACAATTCATTATTGAATTTATAGTAAAGTTATCCAATTTATGCTTGAATTAGATTTGTTTACAACTCACACCATTTCTATTTAAATCCAATTCATTACTTACTTTGATTTTACATTTACTTATTTATTTAAGAATTTTTATTTCATTCAAATTTTATCTATAACTCGACTGAGTTCATTTAAATTCAATTTTATTTTAACTCATCTTCAGTTAAATTTAGCTACTTACCAATTCTTAAATTTATTTCTCAATATATGAGCTCAAACTTATTTGTTTTTCTTAAAAGTTTATATCACTTGTTTGGGTCATTTCATTTTACAACCACAATTTCAGATTTTATATATATATATATATATATATATATATATATATAACACTTAGCATCTTAAGGTACAAATTTCCTCCTCACAATTTGTTATCATTTTACCTTCAAATATTATATCCAATTAAGTTCATTTTGAACTTCAATTTCATTTAACTTTATCTCGGGTTAAGCTCCAATATGTTCCCTATTGTCATTTACTTAAATTAAATTTTAATTCCCGGATTAAAATTCCCAATTTCATCATATTAATATCAACTTTACTTTATAAATTCAATAGTTGATCCATTTAAATCTTCCACATGATCTGAATAGAATTTTTCTTAAATTCAATTGCCCGGTTTCCATTTCCAAAATCAATTTGAAATGATAACTACACATACCTACTTGGTATATCAACTCAAATTTTCAACTTTCAAACACTTATTTTCACCAAAACAAATTTTCTCCTTTTGAAACTTTTAAAATAACTTGCATTCCCAACAACCACAAACAATATCATAACCCACAATATTTTTTCCAAAACAAGATTCCATTATTCCCATCAGATCTTTGGATAAATTTTTCAAACATTCCCAAGATTTTTAAATTTCCAAATCCTTTTGTTTAAATTCATTTAAACACCTTCAAATTTCCGGGACTTCAATTCTGTTTTAATCAAATTTTAGTTATATTCCTTTTTGTATTAAAGATCATACTTAGACAATTTTATTTGTTTATCAACCACTCAAAATTTCAATTTTTATTGATTGTACTATTAACACCAAACATCCAAGTATATATAGTTATTTCAGAAAAATATTTCTTTTATATTAAAATATAATTTTGGGTAAAATTATTTCATTTACCCTACTTTGAAAAACAATATTGTGTCGAATTGCTCTATTTAAGTGTTTAGAAACCCCTTCGATACAGTTTTCGAGGCCATGCCGACGGAAATTCATATACCACTCAATAAATCAATCGACACCATTTTATATTCACTAACAAATACGCGCTCATATCTACACTCAATCTCATTTTAGAGTTCTACTGACTCTGTTTATGAGTAATTACTACCAGAGCCAAGGTTATCACCAACCTAAGCTCTGATACCAACTGTGACGACCCGTCCTTCTTTCACCAGAAAGAACGTATCATCATTAAGAAAGAAAGGGATGAGAAAATAGAAAGATAGAGAAAGAAAGAACAACAACATCAGAATCTCACAGCGGAATGGAACAAAATATAATATATCACATAAATATTACATTGTTTAATACATCAATCTGAGTTATACAGGTCATACACCACACACTAGGCAGTTATAAACTCCTGACTAGTTAATACAACTCAATACAATACAACCCAAACAATATGACTCAGAGATACTAACACAGCGGGACTATATATATATCTACAACGCTGAAGCCTCCTGCTCCATTGCTCCTCCAGAATTCGTCAAATCAAACCTGAATCCCTTGGCTACCCGTAAAAATTTGGGTACCCGAGAGTTTATGAAAAACAAAAATAAACTCCGGGTCAGACATGGGTCTGGTATGAGTAAACAGTTTAAAGTTGCTTAACTTTGAAAACATTTGAAAATAAAGGTATCACGTAAGACTCCCCACAAATAAATACGGGTAAGTTTTTACCTTACGCTAACCAAAACATTTTATAGGAAATCCAGTGATATTATAATAGTGTCTAGGGTTTTCAAGTAAATAGAAAATAGCCGAAATTGTTACATCTATTAAATTCCAGCTACTAGCCACAAAAGTGGGTAATACAAATCAAAACCGTAGAGTCTCGTAGGGAAAATGGATTTCCAACAATGGCAGGGCTACTGGGGTACCGCCCGTCACAGTACGGGGCCTAGATCACCGTACCGAGGATTACTCCCTTCATCCCCTGCAACACAAGGCCGGAACCATTCCTTACTGAACAGTCCCGAACAAGATAAACCCCGCGGTTGTAGCTAGCAACCGCCCACTAAGCCGAATATATAAAAAGGGACATCTAGACAGGGGAAATATCTTGTCCTGCTTGGGCATGACCCACCTAACCTTGCTGCACATCCCCTGTTTTAGCCATTCCCGGTTGATGAGGCTTGAGGCTACGATTACCTTTATTGAACATATCACTTAGAATGCTCATCGTCCGCCTGACGATGTGTTGAAAGCATTCAATCCATACAAGTTCGTTTCGGGTTCAAACGAAACCGAAGGCATTATCTCGTCACACTCATTTTGGAATCACCCTCAGAGTCAACGACGATAACCCTTGCATTCTGAAAACACCATCTCGATCACCAATGATAAGTCACGACCTATCGTTTAATTTGGATCGATGTGGTTTTCGGAGAATCAAATATGATTCTTCCAATCCCGGTCTCATCGGATCCAAACGCCATTTTAAGGGCCAAGTTGTCTAATTAGCTTATACAGTTTTAAATAATTCAAATTCAACAATTGGATTAACATAGCATTTATCACAGATAAAACATATACAAGCATCATAGATATATCATAACATGTCACAGAACATCACAGAACATCATCAATAGATATCATAATCAAATATTCAATCACAACAGTCCATAAGCAATCATCTTTAAGTCGTATTTGTAATTGATTTTGTTTAGAATTAATTACCTGAGAATTAAACACTTAACTCTGTTTGATTAATCATTAATTAATAATTAATTACCTATTTCATTTCAAATTATCTAATTAATGATCCCTAAATCAATTATTAAATCTCAATTTCATAATTATTTATTTCACAATATCAATTACTTAATTACTTCTTAACCCAGCTATTACTTAATTTAATTATTAAATTAACAGTCGTAATGATTAATCAAACTTAACTACCCAATTTACTACTGCTAATTACTTACTTAACCATTTATTTATTATTAATTAATTTACTCGACTAATCAAGTATTATTCATCCATAAATTTACTTCAAGCGATTTATTTCATATTTACCCCTCTTCTTAATTATAACTCGATCTCTGATTATAAAGTAATTACTCTCAACCACCTTCCAAAAATAATTAATTAATATCGATGATTCATCTTAATTAACATTTAATAAGAAAATTTTCCTAACTTGAAAGTCAATTTATTATTATTTACACCACTTAAATGTTAATTATCTTATTCTTAACTGAGATTAAGTGCATAATTAAAGTAATATTTAAGTATTTTAGAAACACTGTTACGTATTAATTAAATCACCACGACCTAAATCCACAGCCTTCACAGTGCTATAAAATTTATAGAAACCAAATTTTAATCATCTTCAATACTAATGCAAAACTCTAATTAGTCAACCCGAGACCTCCCCTATGCATTCTCGAGTGCAGCTTCGGTTGGCACGCTATTTCTTCCCGAGTCGCCTCCAGGAAACCATTCTTCTTCTCCTTATATATATTTTTTTCTGTAACTTTTCATTATCTAAGTTTAAAACAACTACTGATGACAACTCGCGTGAATACGGGTCCTAACGCGATCCAACTCACCCCCTTACTCGAGTTCCCCCTAGAGTAATACTCGATACAGCCACCCACCACCCTTCTGATACGCTCACGCCACCGTGCACGTGCACGGTGGCTCGCCACTCCACCGGTGGCACGCGACGGTGTCCACAAATCCTAAATCACCCACATACCCAACAGCCAACCCCCATTTCCACGATCAAGCCGAAAAGCAAAATCTCACCTTAAACACGAACACATACGGACTTACAGGAAAACAAAATCGCTTCGACCAAACGACGGCGACCACCGGAAGCGATGGGTCTCCGGCCATAGCTCAACCACATACCCCTCTACCCTCACTCAAAATCGCGACCAACTCGGTCTTCCTATGATGCCGAAATCAGATGTTTTACAAAGCCTTGAAAATGTAAGCAGTAAACCCTATCTTTAATTCAAACCCAAAACCTTTGCATTAGAAAATTATTTTAGCATTTTTCTAGTGATCTCTCATCACCGTTTTAGCTTCATGTTAAATTACAACAGCTAAAATTGTTTGAATCATCAGGATTTCATGAAAATACATTTTTAGGTCACTGACTAATTGCTCTGTGCATAGTTGACCAAAAATTATAAAGTTTTTCTTAAAATCATAGTTTTATATGTTGTTTCAAATTATAAGTTCAAGTTTACGATTCGAGATATTCGAATTTTTGCCTTATTTTATGTTTACTGTAAATGTAAGTTACAGTACCTATATCTTTAGCATAAACAATATTTATTTAGTTTAGGTATTAATTACAGGAAATGATTTTATAAAGAAACATATATGATATATTCTCTGCTTCCTTTGCCTCAGATTTAAGAAAAACTTGAAGAACTCGAACTACAGTTCATCCAGAATTTACAAACATAACAGAGCATTGTTATATCAGCAAAGTAATTCATTTATGAGTCAATATGTAAAACCAAATTTCACAAAAACATTAATTTACTCACCAACGATTCCTTTAAACAGAAAGATGCTCTCGAATTTTATAAACACCTGAAGCTTTAAAACTGCCTGTAGCTTGAATTTTAATAAGCTTGATAATATGCAGTTTACAAATTTGTGATTCTGTAACTTCTTTGCTTCCTGATTTTTGAACTTGAAATTTGTTTATTTATATATTTTTTTCTTGCTGTATCAGGTTTTGCTTAAGGAATGGACTAAATAGAATGATAACATATCTATATATGGCTTTGAACATACAGTCTTCTTCAATAAGCTTTACAAATAAAATATCTTGCTTTATTTTATTATGTACTAAAACCTGAGCTCAATCAAGTATTTCGGCTGGCATATTTTTCTCAGAAATAAAAGTGGCTAATTAATGTTTGTGTTAACATATATGTTAACATATCCTAATGTTTGCTGACACAACACTTTGTACAAAGATATTACAGTTTGTACTAATATGTTTCATATAGGTTTACACTTTTTAAATGCTTTGCAGACAACTTGTTTTCTTTGCAAAAATACTTGCAGGTTTGGTCTGTATGAAATATTTCATTTGATAAGAATACTTGACTTACCTATGCATACAGAGTTTACTAGCATGTTTCATTTTGTCTTCATACTTATGTTAACATAATCTATATTTGCTGACATATATATTTACAAAGATAATTGAAATATATTTGTACTGAGATGTATTCAATTTTCATATTTGCAGAGTTTTGTTGCATATTATAAATGTTTGCTATTAACTTTGTTTTGTCTTATTATTTTGAACACAATTTATACACTGATCTTGACCAATTAACTACATATGTTTGTCTTAACATAGTCCACAATTTTATTTATAAACTTATTCATTTGGCTATTATTTTTATTTTTATTTTGTATTTTAACCTTTAACATTAAATTATATTTCATAAGTTTACTTACTTATATTTATATCTTATATTCTAACTATCAATTTTTTAAATTACATTCATATGTTTAGCTTACATTTTACATTTATTATTTTATATTGCTAGGATTAGATTTTAAACTTTAAACATTATCAAGTGTATGTATGCATTTAACAAATATTAACAATATATAGCATTTTAAATTAATTATATGAGTTAAATTTTATTAATAATATTGTTAAGAAACTTATTTTAGAATTTCAAACATTGTTATTTTATACTAAATATAAACAATGTAAAGTATTTAAATAATTATATAAGATAGATTTTTATTGCGAATATTATTGAAATACTCATTTCAATTTCCAAAGCAATCTCCTTTTAAAATTACAATTTACATAAATAGATGGCAATATTTCCAAAATCATATTCATTTAAATATGATCAATTCACATTTTATATTTAATTAGATTAAATATTTATCAAAATAACCGGGGCCAAAATCCAGGGTCGTTACAAACATCTTCTTTAACAAAACCATTTAAAAAGGCACTTTTGACATCCATTTTAAATAGTTTGAAATTGTTGTGGTTTATGAAAGCAAATAGAATTCTAATGGCTTCTAATCTTGCTACGGGTGCAAAGGTTTCATCATAGTCTATTCCTTCTTCTTCACAATAACCTTGCGCGACTAACTGAGATTTATTTCTAACGACATCACCTTGTTCATTCATTTTATTATTATAAACTCATTTAGTTCCTATTATAGTTTTGACCTTGGGTCTATGAACAAGTTCCCATACATCATTTCTGGTAAATTGATTCAGTTCTTCTTGCATAGCAAGAATCCATGAATCATCAGATGATGCTTCCTTTGGATTTTTGGGTTCAATGGTTGATATAAAAGCTACATTACTCATCTTGTTTAGTTGATTTCTAGTTCTAATAGCAGATTCAATATTTCCTAGTATATTTTCTACAGGATGGTCTTTTAAAAGCCTGATCCTTTTATTAGGATGAATAGTTTCACAACTTATTTCATTTGATTCTTTATTTAAAGTAACAAAATCATCTTCCTTATTTATTTGAATAAAATCTTTGAAATTTTCATCAAAAAATACATGCATTGTTTCTTCAATGGTGTTAGTTTTTAAATTGAAAAATTGGTATGCTTTACTTCCATTAAAATATCCGATAAAGATTCCTTTATTAGATTTAGGATCAAGTTTATCCAAATTGTCCTTTATATTTAGAATGAAACATATACTTCCAAAAACTTTAAAATAAGATACCTTTGGTTTCTTATTGAAAAGAAGTTCATATGGCGTGTTATTGGTTAGAGGTATAATTAAAATCCTATTCAAAATATAACAAGCTGTAGCGACTGCTTCATCCCAAAAGTTTCTTGGTAATTTACTATCTGAAAGCATAGTTCTTACATACTCTTGAATCACCCTATTTTTACGCTCTACCACCCCGTTTTGTGTGGAATTCTTGGAAAGTAAAAATTATGAGTTATTCCTTTTTGACTACAGAAATTCTCAAAATTTTCATTTTCAAATTCTCCACCGTGATCACTATGAATAGTTTTGATTTTTAAAGAAAGTTGATTTTTAATTCTTTTTGCAAAAGTTTTAAATAAATCAAAAGCATCACTTTAAGTTTCAGAAATATTGTCCATGTAACTCTAGAATAATCATCTACAATTACAAAAACATATTTACTGTGACTTATTGACTGAATTTGAGATGGATCAAATAGATTTAAATGAAGTAACTCAAGAGGTTTTGAAGTTGAAATCATATCTTTCAATTTAAATAAACTCTTCCTAAGTTTTCCTAATTGACAAGCATCACATATACTATCTACTTTAAAATCCATTTTAGGGAGAGCTCTTTCTAAATCAAGTTTTGATAGTCTAGATTAAAGTTCGAAATTCAAATGCCTAAATCTTTTATGCCAAATCCAAGGGTCGCTTGTATTAGCCAAAAGACATAGCACATCATTTGAGATTTTCATACTAAGAATATAAATATTTTTCTTCCTTGTTCCTTCAATGATAATATTTAATTCATTATCTTCGATATGACACTTATCCTTTTCAAATTTAATTTTGTAACCCTTATCACATAGTTGGCTTATGCTAAGTAAATTGTGTTTTAGATTTCTAACTAACAAAACATCAGAAATAGTATGAGTTTTAGAGTTACCGACATTGTTGATGCCAACTACATATCCTTTTGAGTTGTCTTCAAATTTGACCAAACCTCCATCTTCATAAAATATGTCATTCAGTATCTCCGGATTGCCTGCCATGTGTCTCGAACATCCACTATCAAGTATCCATTTTTTTATCGATTTGCACCATTTGTCTATTTAGTGTTGATTCATCAAAAGCCATACAACACATATATTCCTGCACAACACACCAATTTGGTACATAACATGATTTTCTATAATAACAATATGCAGACTTATGAAACAATGATGATATGGACAGTTTTGAACTAGTGTTTACAAAATCTCCAAAATTTTCCATTTTAAACTTTTTCAAAATTCAAATTATGATAACTTTGAAAACCAATGATCTGATCCAAATGTAGGAAATGCGGATTATGGATCTTAAGGCTGGATTAACACTAAAGGGAGTGAATGGTGTTTAATGGATTTTATGGAATTTTTGAAATCTTTTGAAATTAAACACAAACATATGTAATTCTCAAACCTAGAAACAACCACAGAATCAGACACAGATGCAAATAGTAAATAAAAGCAGTAAAAGAAAAAACACACCGGACTTTTATACTGGTTCGCAGTTACCCTACAGCCAGTCCCACACAATTTCTTGAGCATATTTCTTTTCAAATATAATGTCGATATTACAACCTCGATTTCAAGGCCAGCAGATACACCCTCCTGTCTTCAAGTCCATGGCAAACTATCTTGATTTAACCAGGCTACAAGATCACTTAATTGATTTACGGGCTACAATCATACCCAATTGATTTACAGGTCACAATCACACCATTTCCAATATCACTTCGATAGTTAGAGAGACTCGATACACTTCTTTGATTACAAATGATCCTATAACTCTAAATAGCACTGAGATCATTTAGAGAGAGTGGCAGAGAATCAAACTAGGGATGATCAAGTTTGATTCACTTAGGATTTCGGCAGAGTTTAGTTAAAACATAAGAGAATTTTTGAGTGGAGTAGAAGGAGTGAAGAAATGAAGAAAAATTAACTTAAAATTCGTTGAAAACAACTGGTATTTATAGAAGAACAATAGTCATGTCCATTCACGAAAGGTTATGATGAATAAACACTTCATTTGAAAATTTGAATTTTAAATTATACGGCTACGATGTCGACATGGAGAGATGGGGTATGTCGACATGCCTTAGTAAATTTTGAAAATTGATTTTTATTTTTAAAAGATATTTTCTTTTTAGAACTTGTCAAAACAATTTCTGAAATTTATAAACCATTTTGAATATATTTTAAACTTATAAAAGAGATTTAAAAAGTAATCTTAGATATATAATCTATAATATAAAGTAACATTAAAAACTAAGTATAGAATATATTTTTGAGATTTAAAGCTTACAATATTAAGACCAGGAGATAGTTTAAAAATAAGAGATGATTTTGAAATCAAAATATAAAAAATAATAAAAATAGTTTAAGGCTAAAATATTTAGATTGAGAGAGATGACTTTAAAAGATTTTTGGAAAAATATTTAAAATAAATCATTTTGAAAATTCTGTGGATTCCATTGCACTAGAGAAGGTCATGGGTTCCATCCCACTAAAGAGGTCATGCGTTCCATCCCACTATTAAAGCGAGAAGGTGGATTCATGTCACGACCCAAAATTCAGTGTTCAAAAATCGACATCAAATATCTCACTTGTATTCAATTGCCGGAGATTCGAACATAGAATTTCAGTTCGGATGGAGCTTATAACAATAATAGATGAATATAACAGCGGAAACAAAATGAATATCATATATCAACACAGGTACAACATGGTACAATATCCAAAAAACATCGATCCCAAATATCAGAGTGACACAAATATGATACAACCATAATAGGACAACAGAACTTCAACGAGTTCCCAACATACTTCAACTTCAACAAGCTCTTCTAAAACTCCAACACTTCAAAAGATTTCCAAATCCAAAGCTTCCAGAATTCAAAATTTTCCAAAAGACTTCAAAATCCAAGCTAGCTTCAAAACACGGATAACCTGCTTCTAGGCTGCCCGTGTGGAAAATTATAGGCACCCAGAGTTTAGGAAAGGAACAATAAACTCCGGGTCAGTCAAAGTACTGGTATGAGTAAACAAAACAGTTGTTTGAAATAAAAGCAGTTTATTCTTATCAAAAAACAAACAAAAGAATTTAAAAGAAATTCGCAATGCTTTTTGAAAATGAAACTGCCATAAGGCCTCCTACCACACACACAATGCAAACGTAGACTTGGAGGAGATTTCTCCTTATGACAGTCAAAAATGCTTGATACGGGAAAACACTTTTAAATATTATTATTAGTGCATAGTGTGAAAACATTTTCGAAGTATAATATTAATCTTAGCCAGCATACGTACCATTATAGTATGCCTACTATAGCTACCATGTTAAATGGCGGGTTATACAACTAAAACTGTAAAGGGCTCGTATTGGATGATTGGATTTCCAACAAATGGTCGGGCAAAAGAATTTCCCATGTAAAATGGAACGCCTCTGGAGGGACGTCCCCTAGAACCTAACCGGATCTCTGCTACACAAGGCCAGGTTACCTCTGTGACTAGGTAACAACTGACACGGGTATGCCACCTCCCGGTCGTTACCAACCTTTATCTGAAGCGCTTCTCAACCGACAACCACAAAGCAATAAGTTTGCAGCAACCACAAAGTAAGTATCTAGTCTCCATACCATGATACCACTTATAATCCAGAAAGAAATGGACATACCCTCGGAGGCGCTACCCCCAAATAACCTTCCTGCCACGATTCCTGTTTCGACCATAACCGGGTTGTGAGGTTCGACGAAGTCTAGTCCACAAAGCTACGCTTTTTCACAAAGCCATGCTTCGATCAACAAATGATCAGCAGCACTCAGCATGTCACACTACAAAATTGGGAATATATCACTAATAACCTTCAACTACATAACCTCTGAGCTCGTACATATCAGAGAAGGGTGTTAAGCTAACAGAATAAATTCTCCGCCACCAGCAGATATGCATTTGAAAGAAAACAGCTTTATATCTCAGTTTGTAATGTCAAACATACAACAATGCAAGTCTGTTCCGGGTTCGAATAGAACCGAAGGCACTTCCGAAGAAGTCCTTGCAATCCGGGCATCCACAATCCCGATCGGACTCCCCATCACATATGGAGAACTCTATATCGGAGCAACTCAGTGCAGAGTCATTCGATAGGTTATCCAATCGTTCTCAAAGACGTCCGGTCTTCACCACCGTCTTCAAATGCTTATCCATTTCGTCGTATCACTATTCGGAATGGGTTATATGACACAAAGGTCCTCTCTCGGCTAATCCGAATAGTGAGTGTCAATTTAAAACATTTGGATATGTCATTCATAAAGATTCACAGGTTCGATGTGGGTTTCGGATAACCAACTGGAATCCAACTCCCTGTCGCATCGAAATTCAAAAGCCGTTTTACGGGCCAAAGGGGTTTCGTATTCACATAGAAAAATAGAGAATCACAGCTCAACACAAAGCAATTCATATCACATAGCATCACAATTTCAATCAAAGATATCAATCAATACACATCATAAAATAATTATCAATCATCTACAACTAAGATGAATCAATCGTGTGATTTAAACAAATTAAACACATAATTAATTTTATTAATTATCTTTAATCAATGATTAGTTATCCTTCATTAATTTTAATTAAATCTTAATCATCTTCATTAATAAATCATTTCTTAATTAATTACCCTAATTAATTAATCCTTAATTGTTCATTAAAGAAACCCTAATTACTTTTATTTATTAATTATTTCCTTAATTAATTATCCTAATTAACCCTTAATTGTTAATTAATTAAATCTTAATTACTTTTATTAATTAATTATTTCCTTAATTAATTAATAATTAATTACAAATTAATTAACCTTAATTAATTATTAATTAAACCTTTAATTTAAGTAATTACTTCTCAAGTAATTATATTATCAAAATCTTCAATCGTTTAATAAATCAAAAGATAAATTAATTAGTTTGATTATTCTTTAGAGCTTGTTTTATAAATCATCTCTATCACATTTGTTAGTTAAAAGATTAAGTTTTGTTTTAAATAACATTTATCTTAATTACCTTCCTTAATTTCATTATTCAATTTATATAAATAAATTCTTAAAATAATGTGACAAGATTAAAATTGAGTTTAATTACTTTAAAATGTCTTTCTTAAACCTTAGTTAGCTAAAACTCAAATAAAAATCATCATTTAATAAAAGGCATTTAAAATCGTTCAAAAGTTTGAATTTTTATTCTAAAGTAAAACTGTTTTGTGTATAAATCCTGAGGCCACTTCGAGTCTTTCCCAGAAAATTTTGCTATTTACTTCGAGATTTTCAAAAATCGACCCGCGTGCTATAATTTTTTCCTTTTCCAATTTTTTCTAAGTACAAACACGTACAACCCCCCAAACCACTTCAAGTCAAAACTTGAGTTCAAACCCTTACTCCCCAAAGCTTGCTTCGAGTCATTCCTTTCTTTCCCAACTTGTTGCCCCCTGACACAAACCAACTTTGTGCACCTGCGCAACGCCTCCGGCCGACTCTGGTTGAACTGCTGGTCGTCAACACATCCTCGATGATGCTCTCGAACCTCTCAACAATCTAAAACTCGAAACAATCACGATCTCACATTTTCATCCTCAAACCCAAAACTGGAACGAACAAGTGAGTCAACCCAATGCCTCGCTCCAACGCCAAAGATAACCAGAAGCAATGCATCTCCGTCACGAGCTTCCCATGTCGACCATGCCCCTCCACCAACCGGTCTCATCTAGTCTGATGCACCCAAGACGACAAATTTGGCCAATTTCTGATCAATGCAGAAACATGGGCTAAAACCCTAATTACATCTCGTTTCAACTCCACGATGATTTAAAAAATTCCAGAGCATCTTTCTCAAGCTATCCTACCCCCCAACAAGCTTCACCTAAGATCGCAAGATGAATTGTGTTGACGATCATCAGAAATTGCCTAGAAATTCAAATCCGATCATCCTCGCTTTACTAAATGAATACTTGCTTAAAAAATTTGATTTGAATTTCAAAAACCATTATTTGAGATAACAATTCATATTTTATTTCTGAAACCATGATTCATAATATTTGAATTCCCACATGATTTGGATTTTGACTGCATTTTCAATTTTTTTTCCAGAGCAGTTCCTATTCATCTAGCTTGAATTCATTTTTAAAATTTAAAACATGACAAAACAAACCACTTTTGTTTGAATTCTGAGATCAAACAAGGATCAGGGAATAAGGAAATTGGATTTTATGCAGGATTATGAATCTCTATAACCTAGAACAGAGGTAATCCAAATTTAAATTAACATGCACAGGTAAAGGTAGATTTTTACCTGTAAAATTGTGCATGCAAACAATTGTTCAAACTTGTTTAAATTCTACATTCATCAAACATCAAATCTTAGGAATGTTTACTCACCTGTAATCTTAGAAGAGACAGTTCCTATTTAAAATTAAAACCTGGAACTCCCCTTTTTCTTCTTAGCTTGATTTGAACTTATTATCTGCAACAAATTTTTGTATGAACTTGTTTAAATCTTTGATGTAATTTACTTACTTAATCTTTTAACAACAAATTTAAAATTAAATTTACTTACAGTAACTTTTTAGTTTGAACAGGGGAAAGAAAAGCTCTGGCCTGCACTTTAAAATCTTGTGTCTGCTGTTTTTTTTCTTTTTAAATTGATTCCTGAATCTCTTTAATCCTTGAAGTTCTTGCTTGATTCTGTAATATTTGTTGAAGAGTTGTTTTATCCTTGAATTCTTATTTTGGCTTGAGATATGAAAGAAAATTTGTTTATAGATTTACCTTTTTTCTGGAAATTTGTTTCCATGATTTCAAATGTTGAGGAGGTTAGGCTTGTTTTTGATTTTTTTTTTCTTTTCTAATGTAAAGATTGCACAGATTTTTCTTTTGAAATGAATAAAAAGTAAGAGGAAGAATGACTTATTTCCTTTTCTATAAATTTTCCTAAGAAAATGGAAATGATGCAAATGACACTTGTTTAAATTTTTCTTCTCATGAATTACACTTGTCTCTATAGTCAATGTTAGCTTAAAATTTGTAATAATTTTAAAAAAAATTATTAACATAATATTTTACACTAATTTGATTGTATTTAAACTTTCATTTCTTATTAAAAATATTAGCTTTATATTAATACACATTATTAAAACGAGAATGTTTTGAATTTAAATACATATTAAATAAATCACATAGATATGTGTATAAATGCAAATTATTTTACTAAAGCATTTATTTTAAAATTTAAATTCAAATCAAAAATCAAATTCAATATATAAATTCAAATTTACCCACATATGCACACATACATATATATTCACATATATGTATAAAATTTAAATTCAAATGATTTTAAAAACTTTTAGTATTTCAAATTTTAAACTCAAAAGAAATTTGAAATTTAAATTATCACTTATTATTTATTTATTTTGAAACTTTTCAAATTATATTATAAAAGTTCAACAATTACCAAATTTAAATTGATAAAATTTTGGTGTGTTACAGATTTCTCCCCTTAAGAAAATTTCGTCCTTGAAATTTGAAAAAGAGAGAAAAGCAAACAAAGAATATACGAATTCAGAAAAGGATAGAGAAATGGCTTACCAGTTTAAGCCGAGATATCCACTCTGCAATTGGGATAAGACTTTTGCATACTGTCTTCTGTCTCCCAAGTACAGTCCTTTGGATCACCGCTCCACTGCACTTTAACCAGTTTTACAATTTTGTTCCTTAATTGTTTTTCATCCGGATCCATAGTCTTAATTGGTTCTCTTTTAACTGTTAAATTTGTTGTGATCTCGAGATCCTGCTGCGCTGCCTCTTCGATTATACTGTCTGGATCGTGCACGTACTTTCGAAGATGTGAAACGTGAAATACATCGTGTACGCCGGATAACCAATTAGGTAGCTGCACTCGATATGCTAGAGGACCAATCTTTTCCAAAACAGGAAAAGGACCGATGTATCGTGGTGCCAGCTTACCAGTCTTCCCAAATCTTAATACAGCCCGCATTGGAGATATTTTCAAGAAAACGGAATCTCCAACTTGAAGTTCCAAAGCTCTTCTTCTGCGGTCGTAATAACTCTTCTGGCAACTTTGAGCAGTTATTAACTTCTTTCGAATAAAATCAACCTTTTCAGTAGCTTCTTTAATCATAGCTGGTCCAAGAACGAGTTTATCACCGTATTCAATCCAGCATGCCGGTGATCGACACGGACGACCATATAAAGCTTCAAAAGGAGCCATTTCGATACTGGCTTGATAGCAATTATTATATGAAATTCGACCAAATGTAAATAGTCCTCCCAAGAACCACCAAAGTCAAGAATGCAAGCTCACAAAAGGTCTTCTAATATTCGATTTATCCTTTCAATATGCCCATCAGATTGTGGATGATAAGCAGTACTGAAGTTCAGCTTTGTTCCCAATGTGGCTTGAAACGCCTCCCAAAATCTACTAGTGAAGATCGAGTCACGATCACTCACTATACTGCTCCGTATACCGTGGAGACAGACAATCTCTTTGATATATAGCTCAGCTAAACTTGCTGCCGTCCGGGTGGATTTCACTGGAATGAAGTGAGCAGTTTTGGTTAGACGGTCCACTATAACCCATATTGCTTCATTTCCCTTCTTAGTTCATGGCAATCCGTCGATGAAATCCATCGATGCCTGATCCCATTTCCTCTTCGGTACTTCCAAAGGCTGAAGTAAACCTGCCATTTTCTTTTGATCGCTTTTAATTTGTTGACAAGTAGCACAACGACTCACATAAGTAGATATGTCCCTTTTTATTGTCTTCCACCAAAATGTTCTTTTAATATCACGATACATTTTATTGACTCCTGGATGGATGCAAAGTTTGGACTTGTGGCATTCGTCTAAAACTTCACGTTCTAGCTTCGGAATGTTTGGGACACAAATTCTTCCTTTCAATCTTATAACTCCACTATTATCGACTCCAAAACTGGAATCCTCCCCTCGACGAATCCTTTCATATATTTCCTAAAGAAATTTGTCTTCTTTCTGTTTGCTGGCAATCTTTTCAAGGAGAGTAGGAGTGATAACAAGATGAGCAAGAGTAGCATGCTTCCTACTTAAAGCATCAGCAACTACATTGGCTTTACCGGGTGTATACAGAATATATAGGTCATATGACGCTAGACATTCTAACCATCGTTGTTGCCATAGATTTAAATCTTTCTGGGTGAAGAGATACTTTAAAGATTTTTGGTCGGTGAATAATTCAAATTTTTCACCTAGAAGATAATGTCGCCAGATTTTTAAGGCGAAAACAACAGCCAAAAGCTGCAAATCATGTGTTGGGTAGTTTCTTTCGTACTGACGTAATTGTCTACTCGTGTAGGCAATTACCTTTCCATTCTGCATTAGTACTGCACTAATCCCATCACCACACGCGTCAGTATAGACAGATAAGCCTTGGTTCCCATTAATGATAGCGAGAACAGGGGCAGTGGTTAATCTCTTTTTCAACTCCTGAAAAGCTTCATCACATTTTGGAGTCGAATTGAACTTGGCATTCTTCATTGTTAGCTTGGTCAATGGGCTGGCAATCTTAGAAAAGTCCTGAACAAACTTCCGGTAATAGCCTGCTAAACCCAGAAAACTTCAAACTTCTTTCGGAGTTTGGGTCGCTTCCAGTCAAGAATAGGGGAAATTTTGCTCGGATCAACAGAAATCCCTTCTTCATTAACAATATGGCCAAGAAATCTAGCTTCTTTGACCCAAAAGTGACAGTTAGAAAATTTAGCGAATAAGATATTTCTTCTCAAAATTTCCAAAAAAAATCTGAGATGTTCAGCATGCTCTTCTTCGGTTTTGGAGTAGATTAGGATATCACGATAAATACAAGAACAAATTTATTTAGCACCTCTCGAAACACACGGGTCATTGAATCTACGAAGTACGCAGGAGCGTTGGTTAGTCCGAAAGGCATGACTAACCACTCGTAGAACATATCCTGACCCTTAAAAGTATTTAGGTGAACACAATCTTCGGCAATTCGCAACTGATGGAATCCCTAGGCTAGATCCATCTTAGAAAAGAATCGTGCACCATGAAGTTGATCGAATAAGTCGTCGATCCAGGGTAAAGGAAACTTATTCTTGACAGTTTGCTTATTGAGGTCGCGATAGTCGACACACAATCTTAAAGATCCATCAGAATTAGCAACAAATACTACCGCTGAACCCCATTCAGAAACACTAGGATGAATCAATCCTTTTTTAAGCAAATCACCGGTTTGTTTGACTAGTTCAATTTTCTCCCGCGGTGCCATCCTACGACTAGCATGAACGACAGGGCGAGCATTCGGAATTAAGTCAATTTTGAATTCAATCTCTCTATGTGGGGGTAAAGATTCTACATCTTTGAATACATCAGGAAAATGCTGGACAATAAGAATGGACTCCAAACTGGGTTCTGGATATCCCAACGTATACATCAGTTTATCCCTTTTCGGACTAGGGTCTTCACAAGAAATTTCAACAGAATCTCCACATTTATTTTTGACTAGAATCGTTCGATTGTTGTAATCTAATTTGGCTTCGTATTTCGATAACCAATTCATCCCGAGTAGAATTTCAAATTCATTGAAGTCGAGAACGTAAAGGTTAATAGGAAATTTATGGCCAGAATAAGAGATAGGCACCCTCCTACAACATAGACAAAGATTTGCAGGACCACCCACTGGATTCTTCACACAAATAGGGTCATCGACAAACTTGAGTTTAAGTTTTAATTCGTCCATGATCTGTTGGGAGATAAAGCTATGTGAAGCTCCCGTGTCGAATAAAACTCTAACAACTCTTTCACCAATAATAAGGTTACCCTCCAAAACTCCCTTACCTTCATTCGTCTTAGAAGTTGAGGGGTTATCTTCTATTGCGCACAATTTCGCTATTTGTGCTCGTTTCTTTTTCGGGCAATTCTTAACTCCATGACCTGGCTGGTGAAAACAATAGCATTCCTTGGATCTTCGACTTGTCTTTACAAGTTGATTTTTCTTAATTTGTTTCTTTGGCTTCTCACAATCATTTACTAAATGGCCTTTCTCCTGAAAGTTGTAACAAGTAACATTTCTGACTGAATTCTCTTGATTACTCCTCTTCTTCTCCTTGCCTTGAACTGGCCTCTTTCCTTCGAATTTTCTTTTCTTCCAATTCGAACTACTTGAACTCCGCTTCTCTTCCGGAACTTTCTGCATATCTAGAGTAGCATATCGATAACCCATATCAATCATGTCCGAAAAATATTCTTTAATGTGGGTTGTCATTCTCTCATGATACACCTTATTCATTCCTCGAATGAATCTTTCATTTTTCTTCAAGGGTGAACTCACTAGTTCCGGACCAAATCGAGACAATTCATTAAATTTATTCAAGTACTCTTTAAATGATAGACTTCCTTGCTTCAAATCTAGAAAATCCTGATAAATTCGAGAGATGCCAGCAGATGGAACGTATCGCTACTCAAACACTTCTTTAAATCATCTCCAAGTAAACTTATCTTCTGACTCATCCACAGTGACTGTCTCCCACCAAGTTGATGCTTCCTCTTGGAGTTGCCAAGAAGCTATTAGTCGCCTTTGATCGTCTTCCAACTTCAATCCTTTAAAAATTCTTTCACAGGATCGGATCCAGGCTTGGGCTTCACAACAGATTCCTTGCCAGTAAACGGCTTTCCACCAAGTCTCGAGAAACTTTCATACAGATCAGCCAGATTCGGCTGAGATTGAGTAGGCACGGTTGCAATTGCAGGGACTTGACCAGTTGCGATGGTATTTCCCCGTTCCCTACCTTGTCCTTTTCTTCCCCTTATTCTTACTATCTGTAAATAGCAAGAAAACTTGATTTAGGCATACGGACAAGATATCTTAGGAAACATCAACAGTTCAAAAGGAATAGACCAAGAAATTTTAGGGTTTCGGTCTTTTGGTTTATACTCATTCTAAGGCATACTTCACCCTATCTTTAATAAGCCATCTAATGTGTTATACTACGTAGCTAAAGTTCTTACTCAACCTTCAGCTCTGATCCACTTTATCACGACCCAAAATTCAGTGTTCAAAAATCGACATCAAATATCTCACTTGTATTCAATTTCCGGAGATTCGAACATAGAATTGCTGTTCGGATGGAGCTTATAACAACAAAAGATGAATATAACAGCAGAAACAAAATGAATATCATATATCAACATAGGTACAACATGGTACAATATCCAAAACAACATCGATCCCAAATATCAGAGTGATACAAATATGATACAACCAAAATAGGACAACAGAACTTCAACGAGTTTCCAACATACTTTAAACTTCAACAAGGTCTTCAAGAACTCCAACACTTCAAAAGATTTCCAAATCCAAAGCTTCCAGAATTCAAAATTTTCCAAAAGACTTCAAAATCCAAGCTAGCTTCAAAACACGGATAACCTGCTTCTAGGCTTCCCGTGTGGAAAATTATGGGCACCCAGAGTTTAGGAAAGGAACAATAAACTCCGGATCAGTCATGGGACTGGTATGAGTAAACAAAATAGTTGTTTGAAATAAAAGCAGTTTATTCTCATAAAAAAAAACAAATAAAAGAATTTGAAATAAATTCGCAATGCTTTTTGAAAATGAAACTGCCATAAGGCCTCCCACCACACACGCAATGCAAACGCAGACTTAGAGGAGATTTCTCCTTATGATAGTAAAAAATGCTTGATACGGGAAATCACTTTTAAATATTATTATTAGTGCATAGTGTGAAAACATTTTCAAAAGTATAATATTAATCTTAGCCAGCATACGTACTATTATAGTATGCCTACTATAGCTACCACGTTAAATGGCAGGTTATACAACAAAAACCGTAAAGGGCTCGTATTGGATGATTGGATTTCCAACAAATGGTCGGGCAAAGGAACTTCCCATGTAAAATGGAACGCCTCTGGAGGGACGTCCCCGAGAACCTAACCGGATCTCTGCTACACAAGGCCGGGTTACCTCTAACTATGTAACAACTGACACGAGTATGCCACCTCCCGGTCGTTACCAACCTTTATCCGAAGCGCTTCTCAACTGACAACCACAAAGCAATAAGTTTGCAGCAACCACAAAGTAAGTATCTGGGCTCCATATCATGATACCACTTATAATCCAAAAAGAAATGGACATACCCACAGGGGGTACTACCCCCAAATAACCTTGCTGCCACGATTCCTGTTTCGACCATAACCGGGTTGTGAGGTTCGACTAAGTCTCGTCCACAAAGCTACGCTTTTTCACAAAGCCATGCTTCGATCAACAAATGATCAGCAGCACTCAGCATGTCACACTACCAAATTGGGAATATATCACTAATAACCTTCAACTACATAACCTCTGAGCTCGTACGTATCAGAGAAGGGTGTTAAGCTAAGAGAATAAATTCTCCGCCACCGGCAGATATGTATTTGAAAGAAAACAGCTTTATATCTCAGTTTGTAATGTCATACAACCATACAAGTCTGTTCCGGGTTCGAACAGAACCGAAGGCACTTCCGAAAAAGCCCTTGCAATCTGGGGATCCACAATCCCGATCGGACTCCCCATCACATATGGAGAACTCTATACCGGAGCAACTCAGTGCAGAGTCATTCGACAGGTTATCCTATCGTTCTCGAAGACGTCCGGCCTTCACCACCGTCTTCAAATGCTTATCCATTTCGTCGTATCACTATTCGAAATGGGTTATATGACACAAAGGTCCTCTCCCGGCTAATCCAAATAGTGAGTGTCAATTTAAAACATGTGGATGGTCATTCACAAAGATTCACAGGTTCGATGTGGGTTTCGAATAACCAACTGGAATCCGACTCCCTGTCGCATCGAAATTCAAAAGCCGTTTTACGGGCCAAAGGGGTTTCATATTCACATAGAAAAATACAGAATCACAGCTCAGCACAAAGCAATTCATATCACATAGCATCACAATTTCAATCAGAGATATCAATCAATACACATCATACAATAGTTATCAATCATCTACAACTAAGATGAATCAATCGTGTGATTTAAACAAATTAATCACATAATTAATTTTATTAATTATCTTTAATCAATGATTAGTTATCCTTCATTAATATTAATTAAATCTTAATCATCTTCATTAATAAATCATTTCTTAATTAATTACCCTAATTAATTAATCCTTAATTGTTCATTAATGAAACCCTAATTACTTTTATTTATTAATTATTTCCTTAATTAATTATCCTAATTAACCCTTAATTGTTAATTAATTAAATCTTAATAACTTTTATTAATTAATTATTTCCTTAATTAATTAATAATTAATTACAAATTAATTAACCTTAATTATTTATTAATTAAATCTCTAATTTAAGTAATTACTTCTCAAGTAGTTATATTATCAAAATCTTCAATTATTTAATAAATCAAAAGATAAATTAATTACTTTGATTATTCTTTAGAGCTTGTTTTATAAATCATCTCTATCACATTAGTTAGTTAAAAGATTAAGTTTTGTTTTAAATAACATTTATCTTAATTACCTTCCTTAATTTCATTATTCAATTTATATAAATAAATTCTTAAGATAATGTAACAAAATTTAAATTGAGTTTAATTACTTTAAAATGTCTTGCTTAAACCTTAATTAGCTAAAACTCAAATAAAAATCATCGTTTAATAAAAGGCATTCAAAATCGTTTAAAAGTTTGAATTTTCATTTTAAAGTAAAACTGTTTTGTGTATAAAACCTGAGGCCACTTCGAGTCTTTCCTAGAAAATTTTGCTATTTACTTCGAGATTTTAAAAATCGACCCGTGTGGTATATTTTTTTCCTTTTCCAATTTTTTCTAAGTACAAACTCGTACAACCCCCCAAACCACTTTGAGTCAAAACTCGAGTTCAAACCCTTACTCCCCGAAGCTTGCTTCGAGTCATTCCTTTCTTCCCTAACTTGCTGCCCCCGACACAAACCAACTGCGTGCACCTGCTCAACGCCTCCGGTCGACTGCAGCTGAACACTTGGTCATCAACACGTCCTTAATGATGCTCTCGAACCTCTCAAACAATCAAAAAATTGAAACAATCACGATCTCGCATTTTCATCCTCAAACCCAAAACTGGAACGAACAAGTAAGTCAACCCAATGCCTCGCTCCGACGCCAAAGATCACCAGAAGCAATGCATCTCCGTCACGAGCTTCCCATGTCGACCACGCCCCTCCACCAACCAGTCTCATCTAGTCCGATGCACCCAAGACGAAAAATTCGGTCAATTTCTGATCAATGCAGAAACATGGGCTAAAACCCTAATTACATCTCGTTTCAACTCCACGATGATTTAAAAAATTCCAGAGCATTTTTCTCAAGCTATCCTACCCCCAGCAAGCTTCGCCCAAGATCACAAGATGAATTATGTTGCCGATCATCAGAAATTGCCTTAAAATTCGAATCTGACCATCCTCGCTTTACTAAATAATACTTGCTTAAAAAATTTGATTTGACTTTCAAAAATCATTATTTGAGATGACAATTCAGATTTTATTTCTGAAACCATGATTCATAATATTTGAATTCCCACATGATTTGGATTGTGTCTGCATTTTCAATTTTTTTCCAGAGCAGTTCCTATTCATTTAGCTTAAATTCATTTTTAAAATTTAAAACATGACAAAAAAAACCACTTTTGTTTGAATTCTGAGATCAAACAAGGATCAGGGAATAAGGAAATTGAATTTTTATACAGGATTATGAATCTCTGTAACCTAGAACAGAGGTAATCCAAATTTAAATTAACATGCACAGGTAAAAGTAGATTTTTACCTGTAAAATTATGCATGCAAACAATTGTTCAAACTTGTTTAAATTCTACATTCATCAAACATCAGATCTTAGGAATGTTTACTCACCTGTAAAATCTTAGCAGAGATAGTTCATATTTAAAATTAAAACCCGGAACTCCCCCTTTTCTTCTTAGCTTGATTTGAACTTGTTATCTGCAATAAATTTTTGTATGAACTTGTTTAAATCTTTGATGTAATTTACTTACGTAATCTTTTAACAACCAATTTAAAATTAAATTTACTTACAGTAACTTTTTAGTTTGAACAGGAGAAAGAAAATCTCTGGCCTGCACTTTAAAATCTTGTGTCTGCTGTTTTTTTTCTTTTTAAATTGATTCCTGAATCTCTTTAATCCTTGAAGTTCTTGCTTGATTCTGTAATATTTGTTGAAGAGTTGTATTATCCTTGAATTCTTCTTTTGGCTTGAGATATGGAAGAAAATTTGTTTATAGATTTACCTTTTTTCTAGAAATTGGTTTCCTTGATTTCAAATGTTGATGAGGATAGGCTTATTTTTGAATTTTTTTTCTTTTCTAATGTAAAGATTGCACAGATTTTTCTTTTGAAATGAATAAAAAGTAAGAGGAAGAATGACTTATTTCCTTTTCTATAAATTTTCCTAAGAAAATGGAAATGATGTAAATGACACTTGTTTAAATTTTTCTTCTCATGAATTACACTTGTCTCTATAGTCAATGTTAGCTTAACATTTTTAATAATTTAAATTTTTTTTATTGACATAATATTTTACAATATTTAGATTGTATTTAAACTTTCATTTGTTATTAAAAATATTAGCTTTATATTAATACACATTATTAAAAAGAGAATGTTTTGAATTTAAATACATATTAAATAAATCACATAGATATGTATATAAATGCAAATTATTTTACTAAAATTATTTATTTTAAAATTTAAATTCAAATTAAAAATCAAATTCAATATATAAATTCAAATTTACCCACATATGCACACATACATATATATTCACATATATGTATAAAATTTAAATTCAAATGATTTTAAAAACTTTTAGTATTTCAAATTTTAAACTCAAAAGAAATTTGAAATTTAAATTATCACTTATTATTTATTTATTTTGAAACTTTTCAAATTATATTATAAAAGTTCAACAATTACCAAATTTATATTGATAAAATTTTGGTATGTTACAATTCCATTCCGTAATTAAAATCCAAATAAACATTTTAGTGCTATTATGAAGTTTTAACATAAATCTAGACATTATTACTTATTTTGATATCTTTAACTCTTAAAATCTTGAACTCTTGATATCTTGAACTTTTGACACTCATAAGCCTTCAGTCTTAGTTTCTTCAATCTTGAATTTATCAATCTTGTAAGTCTTGAATCTCTATACTATACAGTCTTCATTCTTCAGTACCTGCATATATATTCTGCATATACATATATATTTAGACAAGAATATTAGTATTTGTATTAGTATTTTTGGTCTT
This sequence comes from Allium cepa, assembly GCA_030765085.1. Classification (NCBI taxonomy): domain Eukaryota; kingdom Viridiplantae; phylum Streptophyta; class Magnoliopsida; order Asparagales; family Amaryllidaceae; genus Allium; species Allium cepa. The sequence continues at coordinate 1,055,245,767 of CM060941.1, forward strand.
TAAGAAGCTTCTCTTGGTTCCTTAGTATCTTTTTATTGGTAAGGTTGTATGGTGTTTCCAAACTTTTCAAAGAAAAATCCATTTCTTCCTCATCGTCTTATTTTTCTTCTTCCACTTCCATTTCATCCCCTTCTTCTTCTTATTGAATTTCTTGCTCTTCTTTCCATGCCAACTTTTCCTTTTCAGGAAGAGTTTTGTAAGGTTTAAAAAATAGTGGAATATGCATAAGTGAGATATTGGCTTTTGAAACCTTTCGAGGAATGAATTTTTCTCCTCTCAAAAACATACCAAAATATATGAAAATTCTAGTAAAATATACACCATGAAAAAGCGTGTTCTCATATCTATAAATGTTCTTTTGAAGAAAGTCCTCTAAAATGACTGTGTCTAATTTATGTTTTAGCGACCATAAATAGAGAGAGGTGCTATGAAAACTTTTGAGTAGGATTATTATAATTACCCGTCCTCGAAGTTATGCTTTATTGTAAGATGAAACTCATATATCTCGATTTTAGACTAAGATTTTTGTTTTCAATTCAAAATCATCATCATTTTCAAAAATACTTTGAAATACTTCATAATTTTGAACATCAATTTGAAAAGTGGAGATATCAATTCTGCTAGACTTATAACCAAGAATATGACCCAAAAGTTCATAATTTAAAACTATTTGGGTGTCATTAACGCTACTCCGAATTCGACCTTCTTCTCTTTGATAAAATTTTCCATTTAAATTAGTACAAAACATTTTGACCAAATCGGGGTAACAAATAAAATCATATTGATAAGATTTATTCAAACTAAGAATATTAGATCATGTAAACCATAGGAATAGAAATCTTCAAATTTTGCAAACGTTCTGGGAGAAACTTTTCTAGAAGTAGTATATTCCATCTAGGCTTCTATGACATCTTTCTCATTGAAGTGAAAGCCTTTTGTTTTCTTAAAAAGCCTAATGGTTTTTGCAGAGGAAGCCATTAGTGAAAGTTTGAGGAGATAAGGGAGTGAAATGATATTTGTTTTTGAAATAAAGAGAATGAAATGATAGGATAGAAAAGGAGTGAATAAGTAGAGAATCAAAGGGCATATTCTCTTATCAAAAAAGCATCTTTTCAGGACATAGGATTACGTGAAAAGTGGAGGGAAGTTCAAAATTTGAATTTGAAATAAAATTTAAAATTACATTTTTCTGGAACATATATCGATGGAGGGGCATACGTCGACATATAGCCATTAAATTTCAAAACTATACTTTGAATAAATTATGCATATATACTTATACATACATACATACATATATATATATATGTGTGTGTGTGTGTGTGTATTCCTAACTATCCTAATATTATTATTAATTTATAGGCTATTCCAATCAATCAGAAGCAACCAAAATTAAAATTAAAATGTAAAGCGTACCATTTTTTGCTGCTTTTTGTTGATCAGTTTTGTCTAGTCTGTTGTTTCCGTAGAATATATATTCATATTTTTAGTATCAGGTTAATTGTCGCTAGAGGAAGTGTCTGAATCATCTGAAATTGCAATATAAGCCCTATTTTCTAGATGAATCATTAGCAGGTGAAATCTTTGATTTATTCAAATGCGGGCAGTCTCTTTGAACTGGGTTCATCATAATTGAAGAATCTAGTCGCAATTCCAGTTCCATTTGTTTTGTTTTCAGGTTTTCAAAAGTTCATTTTTCTATGCTTCAGAATTTTTTTGAAATTTCTGGTTATGAAAGCAATGTCATTGTCACTGTCATCGTCAGAATCCTGTTCGTCGTTTATTGCATTAAAAGCAATGTATTTCTTTTATGTTGCTTTGCTTTCCCTTCTGCCCTGCATTTTTCCTTCATAGGACATAAATTGCCTATTAACTCTTTAATTATTAGAGTACTAATATCATTAGCTTCTTCAATTGCAAAAGTCTTTTGATCCTACTCTTAAGAGAGTGATTTTAGGATTTTCCTAACAACTTTAGAAAAGTTTTTCCCTAATTGCAACTAATGAATGCACTATATCTTGAAATCTACAGTACACGTCAAAAATGGACTCATTTGGATTCACTTTAGATGATTGAAACTGATTAGTTATGTTGGAAATTTAGTCTGTTTAACTTTACTAGTGCTGTAAATTGTAGTGTTCTCCAAATTTCATATGCAGACTTATAAATAGACAATTTATTAAATTCATTTTTATCTAGCAAAAAAAATAGAATATTGATGGCTTTAGAATTATTCTGCGCAAGTACCTTTTGATCAACATTCCATTATGCAAAATTTATTTATGGTTCAGTGTACTTATTTTTTGTAACATTCCAAATATTTAATCATTAGATTGAAAATAGATTTTCATCCCACATGACCAATAAGTGCAATTATTGCCATTAAAAAGTGAGGGCCTAGTACTAGATTGTCCTTCGACAGAAGTGTTAACAAATGTACTAACAGTGCTATTAGCCATTAAAACTTTTCAAAAATCAAATTATGAGTTTTTGAAAACCAAGTGCTCTGATACCAAGTGTGGGTTGTGGAAACGGATCTAGAGGCTAATTAAACACTAGAGGGGATGTGAATAGTGTTTTTTAATTTTTATGAGTCTTTTTAAAATTCTTTCGAGGTTATTATTAAACGACACAAAATTAACAATCACAGATGCAGACATAAATAAGTATAAATGCAAAGTAAAAAGTAGAGAATTAGAGAGATCGCGCCAGGGATTTTTATACTGGTTCAGTGTTACCCTACATCGTCCAGTACAAATTACCTGTACATTTTTTTTTCAAATGCCAATCTTTAAATGGCAGAAGGTAAACCCAATACAATCTCGATTTCAAGGCTACAAGACACACCCTTTAGATTTTTCGAGCTGCGGGTACACTCACTTGATTTGGATGGGACATAATCACACCCACTTGGATTTTCGGGACACTAAGCACACCTAATTGACTTGAATGGGCTAAAATCACACCAGTGCAAATACGGCTAGATTTTGATGGTTATTCCATAGATAATTCTTGATCTTTGGTTACAACTGATCATATAACCCCTTGGACAACGCTTTGATTTTTGATTGAGAGAGAGATGATTGAAATCAGATAGTAAACAGTAGAGAATCAATACTGCTGAATATGCTAGTATATGATTTTTTTCATGATAATAAACATATATATATATATTCATTTAAATGTATTTGTTAATGTACTATTTTATTTTTCACATAATTAAATAAATAATTGCTGAATAAAATAAATAACACGGAATTTGAATTCAAATGGATATTTTATTCAAACAAATATTTATTATAATTTTGGATAGCACAAATTTGAGCTCTCGCTATATACATACATACATACATACATATATATATATATATTTCAATTACATTCACCTCACTACATATCACTCATTCGCTCGTACTTTATCTTCAACTCCTTTCCAGATTGAATCCAGCATTTGAGCTATCTGCAAAAATATACACCAACGTAGTAAAATTGAAAAGGAAATATATTTGCAGCGTAAAATAAAATGTATTTTGAAAATATTATTTGCCTCGGTTATTTGGGTTATTCGTCATCATTTAAATTTGAATTCATTATACACGAACAGCTTGTGACATGCACAGTATATCACTGTACATGCCACAAGGACGTGCACACCGATATACACTTGATAAAATTATATGGACAGGTGAGCATAAGGTCAAATCCAAATTAAAAGCCGGGTTCAACTCAAGTGAAATAAATATTAAGTCACTATATGGAGTACAAAGTCAAACCCGAGCTTTAAGTTGGATTCAACTTAGGTGCAATACAAAATCATGGTTCAAGATACATACAGCACAGCCTCGACCAAAAATTCAAATGTACACTTGAGCCAAGACTAGTCAGAGAAACAAGTAATCAAGTCAAGCTACATGAAGACCAAGATCGGTGCACATGAGTCCAAATGAAATGCACATGTCAATAGTCTCAACAACATATATACACACACATACATATGCATGTGTACACAAGATAATGGCACAAGACAGTAAACAATGGACTGTGATCAAAGCAGTGTCAACCGAACCAGACACAATGCAACTGAATGCAATAAACTGGTCAGTGCAGCTCAAATGCTTCAAAATAAATGAACTTAACATCAATGAAACTCGAGCCAGCATATAATATATACAACAAGCTCTAGATGGTACAAAAGTGAATGGCAACAACGAGTGATACATCACTGAAACAATGGCTCAACAACATCGATATGCAAGCAATCAAGCTGCAGCATGGCACAAAGGCACATACCACACTCGAGTACACATGAAAACAATTCAAGCTCAAGGCAAGTGCAACAATCAAAAGCATGCACAAGTTTATAAGCAGACCAGCAGTAAAAAATGGAGATGGGCATCAACAAAAGAGCAGTTTCAAATTGAACAATGCAAGCTAGTGAAACATCACACATATTGAAACCAGAGCTCAATGCAATACATATCTACAGCACAAACTTGAATGAAATAATGATACCAGAGTCCATCATAAAACAAAAAACGAGCTAAATCAAGCAACTACTCATAACAGAGTCAAGTATCAGTTTTTGAACAAAGACAACTGCAATTCAATATCACAAAATTAAAGAAGCCGATGCCAACAAAGAAAAGAATAGTAGTTTGAACCGAAATAATGTCACAAGGGATTTCAAAACAAAGTCAAGGCCGAAGTCAAAAAATGAAAATAATCGAAAAGTTCAAATTCAGAGACGTGGTGGCCAAGGAGTCGGACAAAGAAAATAAAAACAGACGGTTTTGATCAAGTAAACAAAATATACGAATTGGAACAAGTGAGAAATCATCACTAGCATCCATACAAAAATCAATGACCGAGCAAAACTAAATGGCAAATTCAAATTAACGAAATTATAGGAATTCGATTCTTATTTAAACCGTAACATCATAGGCATACAAAAGCATTCGAGTTCAAGCAATATAACAGTGCACACAGATTCAATTAGGAACTCGAATCAAAGTCAAGGGTAATATAAATCGAAAAGGGGACAAACTGCCAAATTCAAAGCACCATTCAACCTCGACGAATTGAAGCGGCCGCAAGCAACATTTAGCAGAAGGATCAAATCAAAGAATATTTCATCACTGCAATGTCAAGCGGCGCCTTTTACAAAGCCCTATTTTTTCAGGAACGAACGAGAACGAAGAAGCAAACATTTTTCAAAGAAGAAGTATCGGGCCGAAGAAATAAAAGAGAAAGGGAAACATATGCTTTATCACTTAATCTATTTTTGGGCCGCCTTTATAATTTAGTTGGGCTTTAATATTTAAATTTAGGGTTTTGTTATTTAATTTGTTTTAAATTTGTATTTTCTCTTTTAAACGTTGTAATTTTTAGTCATGTGACTAGGGGACGAACTACGGTGGTGTAGTTTGAGAATTCGCAACTTAGTGGCTGAGTTGTAGCAGGGTTTTGAGCGTAGAATTAGGTTAGCCGATAGAGGATGTCGCGAGTTTACATGTGTCACCGTCTGACTACTTAATTCCTAGTAGAAATCATGGAGGCAGCACGTAGGTGGGGTTTTACCGAAGCTAGGTTAATTTATGTGTTCTATATTCTGTTTTTATTATTCTTCTATTATTTGTGCTGTTATTATTCTGCTATAACTGTGTTGAAATTAATTTATATAAACTTTCACGATAATTTTTATAACTAATAGTATAACCCTACTCACCCCCACTCTAAGGTGAAATCGATCCTACAACTGGTATCAGTCCGAGGTTCAAAGCCTTTTCTGCTTTAAAATTTTTGATTTTTCAAAAACCAATTTTTGTTTTACGAATTTGAATTTTTAAAATAGCTTCTTTTAATAATGCTTTTATCGAGGGCCGGTCCAATATTATTCCCCTTGTTTTTGATGGAACAGATTTTTTGAATTGGAAATTAAAAATGGAATTTTATTTAAAATATGTTAATGTTAAATGTTGGGATGTTATTGAAAATCGGTGTGATATAATAGATGAGAAAATTATTCTGATTAATGCTCTTGCTATGCCTATACTATATTCTCATATTAATCAACATAATTTTAACTTTATCTCTCATTGTGAAAATGCACAGGAAATTTGGAATACTCTTGATGCAATGTATGATGCAAAAGTCAATAGTGATGAGAAATTCCTCATAATCGACTCAGAAACATGCTTAACAGGATTGGTAAAAGGCAGCAGTTATGAGGATGATGATGATGGAGCAGCTGAGCTGGCGATGAAGAGATTCAAAAAGAGGAACCACAAATACAGAATCCATCTCTAAATCAAAAGTTGAAAAGCAGAATAATCAAAGCACTAGAGAACTCGGAAGAACACAAGAACATTTGTCATAAGTGCAAAAAAATGGGTAATATCAAGCCCAATTGTCCTCGACTTCAAAATGGCCAAGAAAAGAATTCAAAAGGGAAAATTTTCGCAGTCATGTGGAATAAAAGTGATGATTGTAAAAGAAATAACAGTGAGAGTGAAAGAGTAAATCTGTGCCTACGAGGTGATATAACTGATAGCGACGATGACGAGCCAAGCGAGGTATCAAAACTTCCGCACTCAGAACTACTTATATATTTCCACGAAGTAAATGGCTGTTTTGAAAGACTTAGGGAAAAATATGCCAAAATTGAATCACAAAGAGATAGTTTGATAGAACCAAATAAATAGCTTAATCAATTGGTTAAAAACTATCAAACTAAGAGCCCTAAGTGTGATAAGTGTCCAACTTCCGATGAAGTTATTAAAAAATCAGAAATAAAAATTAAATTACTTGAAAATGAAATTCTGATTTTGAAAGAAAATGAAAATACTAAGAGAGAAAAATCTATTAAAAGGTGCACTCAATTATTGAACGAAAATGAATCCCTCAAAACATAAATCCAACAATTGTCTACAACTTTAGGAAAATTTTCCAAAGGGGAAAGATTGTTAAATATGCTATTAGGGAAACAAACCATTAATACAGCTAGATAAGGACTTGGATATAATCAAACTGAATTTATTAGAGGTGAAATTAATCAAGTTAATTCCATGTGCACAATTTGTAGAAAAATTGGACACAATCAAAACATTTGTTGATATAGACCCAAACACGTAACAACTATACCAATTTGAGTTCCAAAAGGCACGAATATAAAATCCCTCAAAGTTAAACAAATCTAGGTGCCGAAAGGAACATATATAAATAGTTTTGGGTCTCCACATACGTTTTTTTTTAAATCTGCAGCCACTAACAACCATGGACCTATGAAAACAAATAGGTCACAAAAATCTTCTCTCGTGAAGGTGTGGTGGCAGGCTAAGGAACAACAACAGTGTTATCTGGATTTTGGCTGTTCCAGACACACAACGAGCGACAAATCAAAGTTCCTTAGCCTAGTACAAAGTTGGCAGAATCACAATGAGCAATAACGTAATATTATCGGTAAAGGTAAAATAGGTATCGGTATATTCGTCTTGAATGATCTATTAAATGTGATAATCTGCACCATAATTTAGTTTTATTCAGCCAGTTATTGATAAAGAAATGAATGCTGATTTTGATTCTGATTTAGTCAAAATTATTGGCCAATTTTATTCTTATGCCAAGAACACTATAAAAAAACTCTAGAGTCTTTGAACTACTTCATATAGATTAGTTTGGATTAATGATAGTGTTTTATTGGTTGATGATAATACATTTCGTTATTTCACGGCTGATTCTATATCCACTGTTTTTTTTATTGGCACGGCTTCAATTAAAATTCAAAAGAATTTCATTTAAAAATGTCTTCAAGAATTTGTTGCAACATCACGGTCTGGTCTATAGCATCCAACTAATGACAATCTCGAGGAAAGAAAAATTCAGATGCAGATTACACCGGTATCTAGTTGATAGAAAAATTACTAGTGGAACATGATTTATGAAGAGACATTCAGTAATTGCATTGTTTTTTCAAAGAAAATATCTGCATATTTTCATTTCAAATAATTTTTAAATAGCATAAATTTTTCTTATAAAACCCCTTCTAGAAAATCATTTTTTATTGACCTTGTTTCAGATTAGTTATTTTTGAAAATTTGATTTTATAATTATTTTTGGATTTGATCTTAAATGACTACATTAACTAATCTGACTTCCTACTGATTATCGAAAATATAAATAGTGATTGAAAAATTGATGAGTGTTGATATAATCGTATATTATAACTTGAGACGGTATATTTAGTAAATTTCTTTAGAAATTTAAACAAGAGTTATAAAAACTTTTTGTTTAGTAAAATTTCCATGACCATCTCTATTCCTATCATAATTCTATCGAACATCACTCATCAAAATCCAAGATAGTATGTCAATGTGTGGTATTTTAAAGGGGAAATTATGCTCTTTCATTTTATTATATTTTTAGCAATAAAAAAAAATTCAAAGTTTTCACTCTCATTTAAAAGTCCTCACGGTTATGCATGGACGAACTACTTGGATTGACTATGTGCTTTTATGCTGATTTAAAAGTCCTCATAGTTATGCATGTAAGGAACATATATCAAAATTGATTGATTTAATAGACAAGTTAATTCTAATCCCATTTAAAAGTCCTCACGGTTATGCGTGGTTAGAAGATACTTGAATTCATTTTAAAAAAAATTGAAAATACTACTAATCTCATTTAAAAGTCCTAACGGTTATGCATGGTTAGTAGATATTCTAATTCCTGAAATAAATATACCACAAATAGACACAATTAAATGGTTTTATATGATGACATCATCCATATCATTCTAAAGTGGAATATGCGCCTAACAAAGTATTTATAATTTTTGTTTGATTTTTTATTGAAATTTAATATTTATATTCGACTGGTTTTTAATGTTGTATTAATTTCAATCACTTTATCTCTATTTTTCTAACACTGTTACTCTTTTGTTGATAACAAAAGGGGGAGAGAAAAGTTAAGATTCTGTCAAATAAAAGCAAATAAATGTCAAATATTTTATTTTGTATTTTTTATATGCATCTAGGTTCATTTGTTCATTTTTATTTATTTACATGCATATATGAAGGGGAGCTTTGTTGTAGAGAAGGAGCATTCAAATAGGGGGAGAAAATTGAATAAATAAGTGCATTTAATAAGCTCAAAATCTTAAATATATGTTTGTTATCATCAAAAATGGGAGATTGTTGAATATGCTAGCATATGATTTTTGTTTTATGACAATGAACATATATATATATATATATATATATATATATATATATTTATATATATATTCATTTAAATGTATTTGTTAATGTACTATTTTATTTTTCACATAATTAAATAAATATTTGCTGAATAGAATAAATAAGCCAGAATTTAAATTCAAACGGATATTTTATTCAAACAAATATTTATTACAATTTTGGAAAAGTACAAATTTGAGCTCTCACCATATATATACAAATTGCAATTACATTACAATTTCAATCACATCATAATTTTTCATGTACAAATGCACCTCACTACATATCACTCATTCACTCGTATTTTCTCTTCAACTCCATTCCAGATTGAATCCAGCATCTGAGCTATCTGCAAAAATATACACCGACGCAGTAAAATTGAAAATGAAATATTTTTGCAGTGTAAAATAAAATGTATTTTGAAAATATTATTTTCCTTGGTTATTTGGGTTGTTCGTCATCATTTAAATTTGAATTCATCATTCACGAAAGGCTTGTGGCATGCACAGTGTAGCACTGTACATGCCATAAGGCCGTGCACACCAATATACACTTGATAAAATTATATGGACAGGTAAGCACAAGGTCAAACCCAAATTTTAAGCCAAGTTCAACTCAAGTGAAATAAATATTAAGTCACGATATGGAGCAGAAGGTCAAACCCGAGCTTTAAGCTGGATTCAACTCGGGTGCATTACAAAACCATGGGTCAAGATACATACAACACAACCTCGACCAAAAATTCGAATGTACACTAGAACCCAGACTGGTCAGAGAAACAAGTAATCAAGTCAAGCTACATGAAGACCAACATCAGTGCACATGACTCCAAATGAAATGCACACGTCAACAGTCTCAACAACATACACACACACACATACATATGCATGTGTACACAAGATAATGGCACAAGACTGAACAATGGACTGTGATCAAAGCAGTGTGAGCCGAACCAGACACAATGCAACTGAATGCAATAAACTGGTCAGTGCAGCTCAAATGCATCAAAACAAATGAACTTAACATTAATGAAACTCGAGCCAACATATAATATATACAACAAGCTCCAGATGGTACACAAATGAATGGCAACAACAAGTGATACATCAGTGAAACGGTGGCTCGTCGACATCGATATGCAAGCAATCAAGCTATAGCATGGCATAAAGGCACAGGCCATGCTCGAGTACACATGAAAACAACTCAAGCTCAAGGCAAGTGCAACAATCCAAAGCATGCACAAGTTCATATGCAGACCATTAGTAAAAAAATGGAAATGGGTATAAAAAAGATGAGTTTCAAATTGAACAATGCAATGCCGGTGAAACATCACACACATTGAAAATAGAGCTCGATGCAATACATATCTACAGCACAGACTCGAATGAAACAATGATAGCAAAGTCCATCATAAAACAGCGAATGAGCTAAATCAAGCAACTACTGGTAACAGAGTCAAGTATCAATTTTTGAACAAAGACAACTGCAATTCAATATCATAAAATTAAAGAAGCCGATGCCAACAGAGAAAAGAATAGCAATTCGAACCGAAATAATGTCGCAAGGGATTTCAAAACAAAGTAAAGGCCGAAGTCAAAAAATGAATGAAATCGAACAGTTCAAAGTCAGAGACGTGGTGGCTAAGGAGTTGAAAAAAGTAAATCAAATCTGTGTTAATCAAGTAAACAAAATAAATGAATTGGAATAAGTCAGAAATCATCACTAGCATCCATACGAAAATCAATGGCCGAGCAAAATTAAATGGCAAGTTCAAATTAACGAAATAATAGGAATTTGATCCCTATTTAAACCGTAACATCATCGGCGTATGAATGCATTCGATTTCAAGCAATATCACAGTGCATAGATTCAATTAGGAACTCGAATCAAAGTCGAGGTTGATATAAATCGAAAAGGGGACAAACGTACCAAATTCAAAGCATCATTCAACCTCGACGAATTGAAGCAGCCATAAGCAACATTCAGCATAATGATCAAATCGAAGAATATTTCAACACTGCAATTTCAAGCGGCGCCTTTTACAAAGCCCTTATTTTTTAGGAACGAACGAGAACGAAGAAGCAAACATTTTTCAATGAAGAAGTATCGGGCCGAAGAAATAAAAGAGAAAGGGAAACATATGCTTTATCACTTAATCTATTTTTGGGCCGGCTTTATAATTTAGTTGGGCTTTAATAGTCAAATTTAGGGTTTTGTTATTTAAATTGTTTTAAATTTGTATTTTCTCTTTTAAACATTGTAATTTCTAATCGTGTGACTAGGAGACGAACTACGGTGGTGTAGTTTGAGAATTCGCAACTCAGTGGTGAGTTGTGGTAGGGTTTTGAGTGTGGAGTTAGATTAGTCGATAGCGGGTGTAGCGAATTTACGTGTGTAAGTGCCTAACTACCTGATTTCTAGTAGAAACCTTGGGGTATCATGTAGGCAGGGTTTTGATGAAGCTGGGTAAATCTGTGTATTCTATTTTTTATTTTTATTATTCTACTATTATTTGTGCTGCTATTATTCTGCTATATCTGTGTTGCAATTATTTTATATAAACTTCCATGATAATTTTTATAATCAATAGTATAACCCTATTCACCCCCTCCCTCTAGGTTGAAATCGATCCTACAAACACAATGAAGAATGACTTGATTTTGGAATGAATTTGAGAAGTTTTGAATAAATCTTCACTAGAAATTTTGGTGGAATAAAAGGAGAGAGATAATAAGAAAATGGTTGTTAAAAAATTCGTTTGCAACCCCCTGTATATAGAGAATAAACGGACATGTCTATTCACAAAGAGTTACGACGAATAGACACTTCATTTCAAAATTTGATTTTTAAATTGGCGGCATGTACGTCGGCATATCATCTGCCTATATCTCGACATAAGCTAGTGTTTTTTTGAAAACTTATATATTTTAAAATGTTCTAAAATCTTATGCTTTGTAAATTATTTTGATACTTTGTAAAATAATTTAAACATTGTTTATAAACATTTTAAACTTGAAAAAATTTATAACATATTTTCAAATATATTTTAATAATGTATTTTGTTTTAAATATAAATGATTAGAAAATGATAAATTAGAGATTAAAGATTTCTACGAGGTACTTAACAAATTCTACAACTTTATAAACCTTACTATAATTTTGAGGTCTTCATATCTTAATGGTTATACTCATGAGTCTTCATCTCCATTTCTTGAGTCTCTATACTGTACAATGTTCGAATTAATACATGTATAATATCATGCACTATATTCTGTATATCTTGATAAAAACGTTAGTATCCATATTTTTATATGAATGTATTATTATTTTTAAGGTTGTTATCATCAATATAAATAACTAAGGTATTAACACAATTACATCCAGCAGAGATTTGCCTATAAATAGCAACATAACTTCAACTCGAAGGGGGGCTTCTTCTCTATTGGACTTTAGGAGGACCATCTTTAGATCTAAATGTTATATCCTTCTTTAACTCTAGAAATTCCATTGTAAATCCAAAATCCACAAGATTGTAGTTGGATTTGATTGAATTCATTGTAATCCGAAGAAAAAACAAGAAACAACAAGAAATAAAGTGGACGTAGGCCGGACTATTCGTTGAATCACTATAAAAAGTGTTGTTTGTTCCTTTTTCATTTTGTTTTTGCTTGTTTGATTTGGATTTATCTACTTTGGGGTATTATGCCACTTTTCGATGCAACAAGAAGATTATTGAGTTATGGAGATCGTAGTTGAAGCAACTTTGACTTAATCATCTTCTAGTCAAAAGTATGTTTTAAGTCGAAAGTATATCATTCAAGTTCGATTAAAACTTTGTTTATTAATTTGCAACAGTACTATCATTCTTATTTCATTTTGAAGATTTTAGTTTGATCTTTTATTTTCATTTGGCATAGGTTTCTTAAGCTTCAGATTACTTCATGCTATACAGTTTGCTTTCAAATTGATCAACACTTGGCTAAAATTGGTTAAAATTTAGCCTATGCCATTCCAAAGATCAATTTATGTGAATGAAGAAAATTTTAAGGTGTACATCTATGGATGCTACTAAATTATAGAATATATAATATAATAATGTTTTGTTACTTTGCTGAAGATTAACAACATTAGATCAACATTAGATGATAAAATCAAACAGAAATCCAAAAAAAAAAAAAATGGATGTTTTGACGACTGAGTATTATTTTCTTATGCAGCACTGATGGAGATTGTTGATGAGATCATTCCATTTATGATCAATAATTATATAACTGGCCTTGTATATCCTATAAACTTTGATTATAGTAGAAAACGAATAAAACATTGCTTGTCATATGGTTGTAGATCGAGTTGATCTGTAGCATCAAATATATTTTCTTCCTTATACATTGTTTTATCTTTTTATGTTGGAGGATGTACTGTTATTGTTTTTGTGTTAATATTGATGGATAATCGCCACATCCAAATCTTAGCATATATTAGAGCGTATTTGTGTGGAATTTGAATTCCAGACCGCTCTAATCCAAACTCCAAATGCCATGGAAAAGATAAATTGTTGCAAGTGTTACCCCGCCTTTTGGGAAACGTCGGGATATCAAGAAATTGGCTAAAAAGGATGGACATCAGGATTGGAGATCGATTAGAAACAAGGCTATGATCGATACCGCCAAAATTTTACCAAGCTTCAATTAAGGTAGGATTGATCGAGAATGATAAACAAGGCTCGGTGAGGTTACACTTCGAATTTTCGGTCAAACGGAGCTCATATGCTCGAGCAATGGATGGATCAATATTCATGAAAAACTAGCAACGTATCGATACTCTCGTATCGATCACTATGGACAAGGATTTGGATTAACACATGTGTTTTACATTTGGTTTGGATCGATCGATATTCATATCGATACATCTTGTATCAATATAATACGTATCGATCAGGTAGCTCCAGGAAGGATACGGGTTGATGAATGTGGATTGTTGTTTTCGTATCGATACATGCATATCGATCGGATGGAACCATCAAAGCATATTGAAGACCTAATACAGATTTGACTACAACTCGAGGAAAATGGTTTCGATCGATACACTTCATATCCATCAAACTAGAATCGATACGAGGAATAAAGCAACCGATGGATACGGAGGCAACTACACCTGGAAGTATTTCGTATCGATCAATACAAAAGAAGCCTTCAAAGATTGAAATGCTTCGCATGGATCACAGCGCAAGACTCGGATGGATAGGTAAACGACGGAGTGCTGCTGATGGATACGAAACTCTTCATGGATACTAAATCATTAGCCTACATTTGCAAAAGAAAACTTTGATCGATCATATCTCAAAAACTGCACGTTGGAATTTCATAAAATTTGGAGAGCAAGGACTTTGCACTATCATCTAATACCATGATCGATCTTAGCTTGATCTAACGTGGGGATTATCGATACGAAGACTTATTGGTTGATCCCAAAGCATGGAGGTGGGCCCTACCAATCTGCATACGGACCCACATGGATCAAGAGACTTCTAGGCCAAAATTTCAGCAGGATATTTTTCCTCCTTCGCCTATAAATACAGGAGGCATGGCAACAGGAGAAGGACTTTCTCGAAGTCTCTTTATCTCTTTTTTTGGATAAACTCTGTCACTTTGGTGATTGATACTATAACTGTATTCACAGTATAAAAGGAATAAAAGGATCAATTCAAAGTGGACGTAGGCCAGAGATAGCCGAACCACCATAAATCTGGTGTCTTTTCTTACTTTTTTTCAATTAATTTTATTATTTCTTCATTTTCACTTTCTACATTATCTAGATCTATGATCTGTGACTAGATATTGAGGATTTATGTGTAAACACTGGTGCTTACATTACATTCAGGGTTTGTGACCATTTTTGGCATAGATAATTTGGTGCTTTCACTGAGAACTCTAGCACCCACTGCTTTGGAAGAGGATTGGATTTGCGGCTATAGTTAGGCATATAGAAGTGTTGGGGGCATCTGAGGAGGTTATGGCAAGATGTTTCCCTTTATACTTGATAGACTTGGTTGTGCTCTGGTTTAGGTAGCTAGAGAATGGATCGAACAGGTTATAGGGCGAACTAGTGGAATGATTCATGAGACAATTCAGGGTCCACGTTACACGACCCAAGAATGTAATGACATTGGCATCGATGAAGCAAAGGGCAAGAGAGTCCACAAGGAATTTTCTAATGCGGTTCAATGCAGTCGTGGCTTCGGTGGATCATCCGGATCCATTAGTGATTTTGATGGCGACGGTAGCGGGAATTATATAAGGCACTGAGTTCAAAGATTCATTGGCATAGGATCCACCACAGGATCTCAGAGAGTTATACCATGAGGCGGAAAGGCTTATACGATTAGAAGATGCACGCACCAAAAGGCAGGAGGTGAATGCCACGCAAGGCAAAGGAACGTCTAGAGAAGCACGTGGGATGAATAAAGGAAAGCGAAAGCAGGATGATGGATATGATGGTTCTAACAAACGAAGGAGAGACCAAAAACCCAAATTCACTACATGCACAGACTTGACGGATAATCTGGAATGAATTTACTTGGAAACATAGGGACAACTCCCCTATCGAACACCCAGAAAGAATCCCACGGAGCGGGAGTGCAGGAGTGGGAGGTACTGTGTATTCCATGAGCTGGAGGGTATACCACAGATGAATGCCGCCACTTGATAGACATGGTAAAGGAACACATCAGGAGAGGTAGATTGACACAGTATGTGAGGAACCAGACAACGCCAGTAGAATACGAGAATCTACCGCTTGCACCAAATAGGAATGACCCTGAATCGGGGTCACGGGTCGTCATCAGCTGATCGTGATGGCAAATGCCGAGTTCAGGATTTGAACTTCGGTCATCCAATAATCTTTCTGGTTTTGTTTCTAAAATAAAGTGGCTACGCCACTTACACGTGTAAGGGAACCAGCGCGATTCCCAAGCATGATCTGAGTTGGTAGCAGACCGCTCTATCCGGAGAAGCAGCACTTAGTTTTTTTGTTTTTACATTGAAAATTTGGAATTTGGATTTAATAAATGGATTTGGATTTTGCGAAACAAATCCCTAACCGGAGTGTTAAGGATGGATGCTAGAAGTCGATTGAAATTGATCTCTTTATGCTCCTACCCGGAAACACAGGGATCGTAGTACAGGAAGTGAGTCGCTTCGTCGGAGAGCGACAAGATCGGCTCACTTGACGTTGTTCCCCATTCACCAGAGAGTGATTGGATCGGGGTTCGGCAAGAGCCCAGAGTGGCTGCAATTAGTCTAGGACTTAAGCCATGGCATTGCTTGATGTTCAGAGACACTGAGCCAAAGTGTAGGGAGTGACGCCGCTTCGCCGAAGAGCGACAGGATCGGCTCACTCGATGTTGTTTCCCCTTCACTGAAGAGTGATAGGATGGGATCCAGCAAGAGCTCGGAGAGGCTATAATTGGTCTAGGAGGTCCAGGACATCATTATGTGCCCCTACTAGGGCTGGAGTGTGAGGGATAGGTCGCTTCGCCAGACGCAATAGGGTCTGCCTATTCAATCGTTAAGTTTGGATCGAGCTTAGTAAGGGTCCAAATGGGCCGTCGATGATCCGAAGAGATTGTAGGATTAAGTTACTGGCTTCCAAGATGTGAAATGGATGTTGATTTAGCTTTGAATGGCTAAGCATTGGATATGGACCCGAAGCGGTCCTAGATTCGGTTATGGACCCGGAGCGGTCCTGGATTTAGATATTGACTCGGAGAGGTCACGTATTCGGTTATTGGTTACTGGATATGGATGGATTAGAACTCGGTTGTTAGGTTCGAATGTAATTGCTTGGTAATGATTGGATTATGGATTGGATGATATGGCTACCGGTGGAGTATGATTTTGAATATCGGATTTAAAGCTATTCAAAACACGCCTTCCTATCATAAGGCAAGTTTTAGGGGGAAAATGTTATCCCGCTTTTTGGTCAAAGTCAGGATATCAACAAATTGGCTAAAAAGGATGGATATCAGGATTAGAGATCAATTGGAAACAAGGCTATGATTGATACTGTCAAAATTGGACCAAGCTCCCACCAAGGTGGGATCGACAGGGAATGATACATAAGGTCCGGTGAGAGTATCTTTGAATTTCAGGTCAATCGGAGTTCGTATGTTAAAGTTATGGATGAACAAACAATTATATGGATCGATTAGAATCGGTACTCGAATCGATGAAGATCGATGGATAACTCAAAATATGCAAGTCTAATTCACTTGGAACATTTAGGATATCATTACTTTGGAATGTGGAGTCCATAGGAAGAATCTTAGGTCAAAACTTGAAAGTTGGATTTTCAGCTTGGATCAATGGATTCCTTATCGATACTTTTGTATCGATGTAATTCGTATCGATCGAACGACAATGCACAATACAACTCACTAGATCAGGATGGATACGGGTATGGATAAAGTGCTTGCACCTTACTTCGAATCGATCATGGTTCGTATCGATCTGATTCATATTGATCGAAGGTGGCATTAGATCGATACGAAGAACACATACTTCACTAGAGAACATCATATTGATACGAAAAATAGTGGCATTGGATGGATTCAAATGCATATTTTGTATCTATCATTCGTACCAATCGATAATAAAAAGCGTTCAAGGAATGGAGCGCAAAACATGGATCACAGTACAAGACTCAGATAGGTATGAAAATTAAGAAGCGCATCATCGGTGGATACGAAAGGATGGATACAAATCATGGATACGAAAGCTTTAGCAGCGTTTGCAAATTCAAACTTGGATCGATCATATCTCAAAAGGTACAGGTTGGAACTTCATGAAATTTGGAGTGCAAGGACTTTGCAACGCCATCTTTCACCACACTCGATCATAGTTTATTCAGATGTGGAGATTATTCACACTGATCGATCCCAGAAGCATGTAAGTGGGCCTCGCAACTCTTCATATAGGCCTACATGGACCAAGAGACTTCTCTGCCTAAATTATAAGGTCTTCACCTATAAATAGAGAGGGCATGACTCAAGAAAGAGGATTCTTACTCTCTCGGCTCCTCTTTATCTTCAAGCTTGGCTAAACTCTACCACTTCAGCTATTGAATAACATCTTTTGTAACTGTAACTACAATATAAAGGAATAAAAAGGAAATTTTTGAAGTGGACGTAGGCTAGAGAAAGCCGAACCACTATAATTCCCTTGTGTTCTTTAATTTCTTTCATTTTTTATTTACTATTTCTTCACTTTATTACTCTCTACATACAACTATCATAAGATCCATGATTAGATTTGTCTGGATATTCGTTCTTTCACACATATCGAGGTTAATGACCATTTTTGCCACTAACAACAAGTTGTGCAAAAACAACCAATCAACATCTCAACACCAAAACACAATCCGGTCTAAATAAAACCAAATCACAATCCAAACAAGAAATAAAAGTAATGACGAAAGTAAACCACACACAAGATTTATAGTAGTTCCACTAATGTTGTGTTCATGTATATCCACTTTAGAGAGAGTCGTTTTATTCTCAATAACGAAAGAGTACAAAAGATTGATTACAATGACTACTTAAAATTCTATTGAATTTTATTTGTAGAGATTAAGAATTGAAGAAATTCGATGGAGAATTCCTTTTTCAATTTGAACGAACACCTATAATCAATATAGATCTGAAATAGACTTTTATATGGTAAGGAAAAACTATCTTCAAGCGTTCGGATGGCTGAATTTTCGACTCAGACGTTTAGCTTCAGCACCCCCAGACGTCTGAACCCTATTACAGATGTCTGAAATCGTCTGAAATACACAACAAACTCTTAGGATGATTTCTTGAGTCATTCAGACGTATAAAGGGGTATCTCAAACATCTAACATCAATATTAGCCATTTGAGAACTTTCTCAAACGTTTGAATTGATAGAACCTCAAAACCTCTTGCTTCAAATCGCGGTATCTACCTCTTCCGAACTATGATTCACGAACTGTCTTCACCGATATTAAGCTACTTCCATCCTTTTAAACTCTACATATAGTTTTGCCAAAACTCAACACTCCACCTCGACACTATATCCATCTCCATACACTACTAGAAACCAATGACACTGAGTCATCACCAACCTCTATCTTTAACCATGGAACACTTGAATACTTTTCCAACGAGCTCCGATAAAGCCACTGGACATTATACTCTACCAACAAGCTCTGGCAAGGCCCATCCTATTAATGAAGTGTTGAAAGTACCCAATACCAAAAACATCTTACCAGAAAGAGAAAAGCACTTTGGAGTGAAAATAACTACTTACCAAGAAGATAGAACTACAATCTCTCACTGATACTCTTTATCGTCAATAACCAAATTAGTCCCTTAACTGTATCACCCCATGGCACCTAGCACTTTAACAAGCAAATCAAATTCAAGCAATGCTCGAACTTCCTAACCGACAATGCCTTTGTAAACATATCTTCCATATTATCCTTTATGTGCATTTTCGAAAGATAAAAAAGTTTATCTTCATTTATGGCTACCAAAAATGACTCTCTCACCTCTATATACTTAGTCCGAGAGCTAAAAGCCAAATTCTCCACCAAATATATAGCAATTTAACTGTCACATTGACATCGATACTTTTGTATTCAAAACTCAAGTCACACAATAATCGCATCAAGTAAAGTGCTTCCTTTGTCGCCTCCAGCACGGCTATCAATTCCGTCTACGTAGTGAATAAAACAACTACGGCTTGCAATCTTGATCTCCAACTTATGGTCGCATCACCAAGAGTGAAGGTATAACCAAAGGTTGATTTTCTCTGATCCCTCTCATCGGCGTAATTTGAATCACAATATCCAACCAACTTGCAATTCATTCCTTCACTACCGTGAAAAACAAGACCATGACGTAAAGTACCTCTAAGGTATCTCAAAATAACCTTCACGGCTTCCCAATGCGATTTTCTTGGATTTTCCATATACCGACTAGTCATTCTGATGGCATTTGCAATATCAGGCCTTGTACACACCATGACATACATTAAAATTTCAAGCGCACTTGCATATGGCACTCTAGCCATATAAGCCCTGTCATACATAAGAACATCTCTCAAATCATGTTTTCCTTCATCGAATGATACTTTAGCTTTCTTCTATATGACATATTCCTTGCAAAACTCAAGTTTTTTGAAACTCTCTCCATCGATCATCTTCCTTTTTCAAAAAATATCCAAACTCCCCTTCAAGACATGACCCACTCTCAAATGTTACAACCTTGTCGCATCCAACCCATGAGACCATCAACACCGACACAAGTTTCACCTTCAATAGTCACACCTTGAAGCAAATAAACTTTATGAGCTTTAACATCTTTCATCACCATAGTGTACCCTTCGAAGCCTATAAGCTACCACTCTCAATAGTGATTTTACATCCCAAAGAATTCAATTGCCCTAAAGAAATAAGAGATTTACAAAGACCCGAAACACATCGTAATGAGCGTACAAATTACTCCATCAAACATCCGAATTCGCATGGAACCAATGCCCATTGATGTACAAATAGCACAATTACACATAACAATTGAATTTTCCTCTTTTTCAACATAGGAGGAAAAATAATTCCTATTAGGCGTCGTATGATAAGATGCACCCGAATCGAGTACCCATTTGCCACTCAAAACATCTGATGCTACTACCATCAATAGGTTTTCATCTATATCACTAACATCACTCTCCCCCATCACCGATAAAGATGCTACTTCCTTCGTCTTCTTTTTATCCTTATCCCGACACTCATTCTTTCTATTACTAGGCTTCATGCAAGTAAAGCACTTGTTATTTCTTTCATTCGATTTTCCTCTCCAATTGGGCTTCCTTGATTTAGAACGCCCACAATTCCCCTTTATCTTCTCATTTCTCCTCTTCTCTAAAAACAAACCATGACCACTACCAGCACCAGTACTATTATCACTCAACTCCTTCATTTGACCCCATAACTCTTCACTAAAAAGACTCGCTTTAATATCACTAAGAGTCAAAGTATCATGGCTATAGATCAAGCTATTTGAGAAACCTATATAACGGCCCGAAAAGAAACATAACAAGATTATCGCATTTTGCTCTTTCTCAATCTTTAAGTCTATCGCCTTCGTCTTCATTAGCAAACCATCAAAGCTATTCAAGTGCACCTTTAGCGAAGTTCACACCTTCATCTTATAGGTGAAGAGTGTTCTTAACAAGATTAAACGATTAGTTAGTGATTTCTTTGTATACAATTCCTCCCACTTATTCCAAATACCCTTAACGACAGTCTCACCACTAATTTTGGAGATTACATCCTCACCCATAGCAAGTTGAAGTGTAATGAGTGTCCACTCTTCCATTTCCTCTCTCTCAACATCCGGGATATCCGTCGACGACAAATGTGTATCAAACACAATCTGATGCATATGATTCTGTCGAAGAACCGCTTTCATTTTCCATTATCATTTTTCAAAATCATTATCAGCATTCCACTTGTTTATAACCAACTGTAAACCCGAAACCACATACTATCCATGTACATACTTTGTTACATTACTTGGACCAACCATTGATGGGCAATTCGAGATACTTTTTGATTTCAGCGTTTCTATAAGCACCGATACCAGATGTTATAAAATTTGAATTCGAGACCGCTCTAATCCAAACTCCAAATGCTGTGGAAAAACTAGATCGTTGTAAGATGTGCAAAAACAACCAATCAATATCTCAACACCAAATCACAGTCCGATCCAAGTAAACCAAATCACAATCAAAACAGACAATAACGAAAGTAAATCACACACAAGATTTATAGTTGTTCAACTAACATTGTGTTAGTATACATCCACTTTAGAGGGAGCATTTTATTACCAATAATGAAAGAGTACGAGAGGTTGATTACAATGACCGCTCAAAATTTCATTGAATTTGATTTCTGGAGATTAAGAATTGAAGAAATTTGATGGAGAGTTCCCTTTTCAATTTGAATGAATAACACTGCTCATTTCAGATCTGAAATAGCCTTTTATATGGTGAAAAATCAAATGGCAGATACCCAATTTGCACTTTGAAGAAATACCCATCTTTATACAATTTTGCGAATAAAACAGTCTTCAAAATTAGCATTCAAATGGCAAAATTTTCGACTCGATCGTCTAACTTCAGCAGCCCAGACGTCTGAAATCGTCTAAAATACACGATAAAGAATTCATAACTTACGGGGCCCTATATATTCAATCTCTCGAGCCCCAAACCCCCCTCTCCCTCGGACTCAATCTCTCTTTTGACTCAATATAAATAGAGAGCGATAAAGTCACTTCGCTATCTTCTATCCTATATCATGTTGTCTCGAGATGGTTTCCTGAGTTATTCAGACGTTTGAGGGGGTATCTCAGTCGTCTAACATCAATATCAACCGTTAGAGAACTCTCTCAGACGTCTGAATTAACAAAACCTCTTGCTTCAAATCGTGGTATCCACCTCTTTCGAGCTTTGATTCGTGAACCGCCTTCACCGATATCAAGCTACTTCCGTCATCTTCAACTCTATATATAGTGTCGCAGTTTTCAACAAGAGTTCCTAAGAATTCAGTATAAAAAGTAAAGAATTATGGAATGGTTTTATCATTAAAAAACCTATACATCATAAATCAAGTCCACAATTTTTGGAATTTGCTTCCCTTGCTCAATCATGTATTTTGAAAAAAAAAGGAAAAAAAGACAGTAAAAACCAAAAAATAAAAGTTACAAACCTAAAACCATCCCAAGAACAAGATTACAAAATCATTTTTTTTTCCTCATACAATCTTAGCATGTGCTAATTAGTACAATTAAGATAGTGTTGAATTGAAAATTAGTTTTATGTTTTGCTTTTTCAATATTTATGTAAAATAACACGAAGAGAGTTGAGAGTTTGTAAAATTCTAATCATTTCATCAAATAGAAGAAGTGGAACAAAGTACGTAGCTTATGGTATTTTCTAAAAGCAGAAAATAAGATAAAAATCATTTTCAATTTTAAATGTTAAAACATTTTTCAAATCAATCATTTTTCATCATCTTCTCCTCTCGAACATTTTAAAATATACTTTTAGAATGTAACATAAAAGTCATTTTCAAACCAAGCACTACCAACATTTTCTTGAAATTGCTAGAAACAAATTACCAATCTTTTAAAATAACGACATGAAGTGAAATTTGTCATAACACACATTATTTACAAAATAATCCCTTCAACCTCACAAAATATTTACAAATCCCACCTCATCCCATCTCTAGAATCACAATCAATGGCATATATAACAATGTACAAGAGCTAAAATCACATTTGATAAAGTTAAAGGTAACAATTTCTTTTCATATTTAAGTTGGTTCACGGGGGCGAGCAGCCCAAAGAGAGCTGAGTGCACGAAGGCGTTGGCAATAATCGCCCAAAGATAGTAGAGCTCTTGCTGCTTGTCGCGTTGTAAGGATTTTGTACATTTGCTGAAGGGTTTGTTGCCTTAAGTGATCTGCCTGTTTCGCAAGTATGCAATGCATATGTTAATAAAACATAAATATTTTAGCTGATTAATATTAAACTGTTGAAGAATCATGTATTACTACTGATTTTGAACAATACATTTGTTAAATATTGTATTATTGTTTGTCTGGGCACAGAAAATAAAATCAAAGTGATAATTAGGCTATTTGGTATGTTTGTGTCAGTCATACATCCATGTATCTCTGTGTGTGTATATTAAATCAGCATATTTGTAGACTGATTTCCCATAAGCATAGTTAGCAATCAGTAATCTTTCAAGGACAATACAGTTGTGTCATAATTGTTGAATTGTTATTCTTTTTTATCTTTTTGAGAACAGAATTGATATTCATGTACCTACAATTACTTGCATGTTCATTTGCTCAAATACCTAGATATATGTTAGGGGCAGACATACATTTATCGAAATTTATTTTCTGGGTCATTCATTTTTATTACATGCTCATTGCTCAAATCCAAGGGAAATTGAAACTATTGCCTAAACTATGCATTTTGAGACATAATTTTGTAACGATTACAAATGATTATCTAGAAAGCAGTTATAAATCCTGATATTTCAAAAACAGTGGTAGACGTACAGGATTATTAAGGATAATCTAAGTTCAGGCATAAAATGAAAATAATATATGTAACGACCGTAAATTTTAGCGGTTTTATTTATTGAATTAGTTGATTTTTTGTGAAATTTTTAAAAAATAAAATTTTGAAATATAAAATTGATATTTGAAATATATCTAATTAAACATGGCAAATGGTAAATTTTCATCTGGTAATATTAAAGTTTATTTTCTTGTGTGATTTTATTTTAATTCAAATCAATTAAAATTGATGATGATAAAATGTTTTCCAAACCTGAATATTTTTATACAATAAATTTGTAAATCATCTTCTGAGTGAGACGTCATATTTCGTTTCTTCAAATTTGGTCTGCCGTTGCTCCGTTTATCTTATTTTTGTCAAATTAGCAGCATTTTCAGTACCAATTATCGACTTTTGATAGGATGGTCGTACCACTAATATCTGTATACCGTTTTGATCGTCTCGTCGTGGTGATCTCTACGGTATATTCAATTCTATGTTTTGAAGTTCGGTACGCCGTAGAGTTTACGAAGCGAATAACCGTATTGGTACCAATTTCGAGTCTCTAGAACTTTATGTTCCCATTCATTTGTCAACGGCTAAAAAATAATTAGCCGACGGTTATTAAACTTTTGATATTCTCTGACCATTGACATCCCACCACTTCAATAAAAATTTATTTCGGTTCCTACATTTTCGGTATGTTCATTTCCCCTCTAAGATAAAATAATAATCAAAGTATGAATTCATTTTGAATCTGGAGCCTCATCTTTCCCGCTGCCTTTCTTCATCACCGAATTCCTTCGATCTATTCCCCTCCTACTTCCCATAACCGACCACTCGCATGCCCAGTTTTGCTCAGCCCCTGACCGAACATTTAGCTCGACAACCACCATCGCCGTCCCTACCGACCACCCATCCTTCCAAGTCAGAAACTACAGCAGATCCACCTCTACCATCCACTCACCGACCCACCTCCGGCCTTCATCCCATCCCGACCTCACCTGCTTCTCCTCACCATCAGGCAACCCATCTTTTCCTCCTTTCCAGCCGTGCGACCCCACACAGCCTCCACCTCGCTTCCTCCTCCTTGCCGCCCTATCTAGCAAGCAATCGCCTCCAGCTTGTCATCCCCATGAACACCCCTCTGCCGTTTACTGCCTCGCCACTAACCCAAGTACTAGCCTACCGAACTCCTTCCTCCACCATGCTTTGGTTAGTCCATGCCTTTATTTATATTGTTTTATAAATTTTAAGTTCTTTCCATGTGTCAGTATATACATGGTTTTGCTAATACATACATACATACATACATATATATAGTAGATTTTGTTTTAAAAAGAAATATTGTATATTGGTTTACAGTTTATATTTTTCAGTAATATGCTTATATATAAGCCTTGATAACTAATGTTTACAGTATATTTACACATATAATCATAGTTTACACATATACATATATAAGCTTATATATATTGAATACAGTTATGTTACAGTGTGTGTATCTATTTATAAATATATATTGTTTATATATATTTTAAAATAAGTTTATAGCATAGTAGTATTAATATGTTTTGAGTATACACCTGTTTATATACGCATGAGTATGTTTATATATATATATATATATATATATATATATATATGAAAATTTGAATGAAATTACGTTTGTTTTGTTGTTTCTGTGTGTGTGTGTATATATAGATTTAGAAAGTCGTTTATATATATAAGTTAATGCCAGTTATATGTGTGTGTGTGTGTCAGAAGCCATATATTTTGTCTGATGTAGCCACATTTTATATATATATCTTATTTATGAAAAAAAAGTATTATTGTATATTTTCGGCGGAGAATATATTTATACAAAATATGTTTTGTCAACATCTTGGTATGTTATGTTTTATGTTGTATTGAAAACAGATTTTGGTATAAATAATATATGTCAGTTTTCTAATATATATATATATATATATATATATATATATATATATATGTTTTCATTTCAGTTATATGACCTCGGATTATGTATATATAATTGATATAGAAGCCGTTGTAGTTTATATATATATAAGTAAGTGTTTGGTTATATTAATTATAAGTTGTATATTTTAAATGGGAAGCATCTCTGGTTTTGGCTTATGTGTATAATTGTTTATATATACATACATACATACATACATATATATATATATATATATGTTTATACCACAGTTGTTAATATTCAAGGTACTATAAGTTTATAAAGTTTAGAAATAGTATGTATGCTGTAGTATGATATATGTGTGTGTGTGTGTCTGTTTTGTTATTTATGATCAATAAGTTAAATATGTAGATATATATAAGTTTATTTACACATGAGTTTGGGTATTGTATTGGTATATGTTTAAATTGATTTTGAATATATATATATATATATATATATATATATATTTTAAATTGAACATACATATAATATGTGAGTAATTTGCATTTTTGATAAGTATATATGTATTTATTTCAAAATATATCATGTTGATATGTCTATTTTGAATATGTGTGTTTTAATTTAAAAACAACGATTTTGAAATATATAAATACACACATATATAATTTAATATACATTTGAATTTAGAATATGATTTTATATATAGTTATATATAAGTCCACTTATATCATTTATCTTCATCAGTCCAGTTTTGATTCGATTTCATCAATTTCAAACCGTCAGCTTTGTTCGTCAAATTCGTGTCAATCTTGCTTTGCTTTGAAATTCGTAGCTCATTTCATTATCAAGTCTCTCTAGCCTCGAAAGGTGAGCAACATTCTTATATTTATTAAATTTGATTTCAACTGAAACGACAATTGAAACATGCTGCAGCTAGTTATTTATATTGCTATATATATATGTTGTTATCTGTATCTGTTCACATGTGACATCCAACACCATTATCTGTTATTTATATTGATGATATATGTCTGTTATATTATTATCATATATGTTATCTCTCTGCAAGTTCCATGTTAGTATAGAATTCCCTATGCATTGAAATGATACATACCTGAACGATCTGTAGAATAGGAGAAAATCGTTATGGGTTGAAATGATAAACTTAAGCGATTTTCATTGAATTGAATTTGGAATTACGGATTGAAATGATATATACCCGTATATATTTAAATTACGGATTGAAATGATAAATATCCGTATCACTTGACCATACGATAGAAACTTATATACAGACACCGTTGGTGTGTGTGTGTGTGTGTGTGTGTGTGTGTATATTGGAAATGATTTCCAAAGGATTTAAAAGAAATATATATGGTTATATATAAGTATTTATTTTAAGATATTTCATATGTAAATGTTATTTTTATATATGTTTAAATTCTTGATTTTTAAAATTTTATGTCTTGAAAATTTTAAAATTTTAAGTTAGTTTTGAAATTATAAATTTTAAGAATTTACTTGTAATTTTACTATTTTAAGATATGTATAAATTAGTTTTAATATAAAATAAGTTTAATAATAAGTTTGATTTAATTAATAATATGTTTAAGTATTTATTTAAAATTATGTTTTAAAATAGATTTTATAATGATTTTTATAAGTTAAGGTTGGGAAGATAAATTTGAATTTATTTGAAATTGTATTTAATTAAGAATTTTATCTAATTAAATTGATTTGGAACTTATTGAATATGAGATTTTTAAGATATGATTTTATGAATTAATTTTGGTTTAAGGTGATTAAATGAATATTTCAAGTTTAAATAAATTGAAGGAAATATTCAGTTATTTGAAATTTGAGGTTTTATTTAAATGATATTGGATTTATTAAGTAAATATTTCAAAACTAAATAATAGTAAAGTGAATTAAGATATATATGAAATTATCAAATTTAGTTTTGAAAATGTGGAATATTTAAAGCTTTGAAATATATTGAAATTGGAATGGCTTATTTGTGGTTCAAATCTGTATTTGAAATCGATATAATTTGAAATGGTTTATTTAGAAACTGAAATAAATTGAAATTGATGAATTGAGATCGAATTAAATTAATTTTTGAAATTCGAGTTGATTCGAGTCAATTTGTGAAATTTGAGAAAGTTATTTTATTATATAGAGGATTTTTATAGTATATTTAAACTATTTATATGTTTTACTTTATAAACTATTTTAATATAAACTATTTTGAATATAAACTATTTTAATATACCAATTATTTTAGTATAAACTATTTAACTTATAACTATTTTTAAATAAACTATTTTATTTTATAAACAATTTTATTATATATATTATTATTAATATTTAAATTGTTTAAGTGGTGGAAGGTATGATTTCAAAGTTATGAATTTCAAAGTATTATGATTTCCGAATTATAACGTTTCAAAGTATTATGATTCAAAGGGTTGTGATTTCGAAAGTGTTACAAAATTTTGAAAGTGTTACGATTCTGAAATGAATATTATTTAAAGGGTATAATGATATCGTATTGATATGGTTTTTGAAATAGAAATGATATTTTGGTTTTTGAAGTATAAACTATTTTGAAATGACCGCGGTGTTATAATAACGTTCGGTCGTTAAAGAGACCGGGATCGGAAGTTGTCATACTCTCTGCCAACTCTGAAAACCACTTTAACAATTGTGTACACGGTGGAGATTCCAGAATGAAGTAGGATGATGGCGACGATCCTATATGAGGTATGTACGTGGACCCGACTCCCGTGAGTTGGCATAAGGTAGCTAAAACAAGAGCGATTATCGGGCCAAGTGAGGTAGCTCCTCCGATCGGACACACTTCTTCGATTGTTATTTTATTACTTTGT
The DNA here is from genome assembly GCA_030765085.1 of Allium cepa. Taxonomy (NCBI): domain Eukaryota; kingdom Viridiplantae; phylum Streptophyta; class Magnoliopsida; order Asparagales; family Amaryllidaceae; genus Allium; species Allium cepa. The sequence goes on from CM060941.1 coordinate 1,055,274,968, forward strand.
GATTGATTTGGTACGCACCTTTGATTTTGGGAGTATGACTCGAGGTGGGCGGTAGCTGCGGCTATGCGTTACCACCAGTCCGGATGCGTAATTGGTATATCTACTCTGGCATTTCCTAGGTGTGTCGTGTCACCTACCCTATCGAGACCACTACGAGTTTGTTTTGTGCCGTACCTATGGAGTATCCTCTGGTAGCCTCCTGATCAGGATGTATTACGGTACTATATAGACAATTGGCACTATAAAATGTGTTAAGGGAGAAATGGATAATGCCTTAACGCTATTTTAATAGTTTACTTTACTCTATACATTATTATAATAGCGTATATTACTACATAGTAGATAGTTTAACAGATCCTTAGAGTATGGTTATCCCAAACATCCTTTAAGTTACTTGTATTTCAGTTGTTATTTCACTTGAGTTGGATTTATTGATATAAGAATGTTAATCCTGACTCGAGTGTTTTGTGTTACTTTACGCTTGGGTCAGACTGAGTGATACAGCTTTTGAGACTCACCTTGGGAGTTGGAGCTTCGTTTGGAGATTCATCTACATCTTTCCAGCTTGCGATTATTCAGTTGATTCCAGTGATGTATTCTGATCTTGTATTTGACTATTGTATTTGAAACTTCTGTTGTATCTTATTTAACTCGGTTATATATATATATAGTAGCTTCGTTATTCTTTTGTTTCCGCTGCTTATTGTTACATTACTGTGTGTCTGTGATTCTGTGATTTATTTATTTACTGTATATGTTGAGTTTTGCCAATATAAATTAACAATCTGATATTTTGAGCAATTCAAGTCCAACATGTGTAGATGCGCAAGCCCGACATGTGCATATGCGAATGGTTGAAAATACCGGATGTTACAATATATTTTAACCAAATATACACCACCGCATATGAAAGAATATGACCATATGAGAGTTAGTATGTATAATATCAACAAGAGTTTAGATGAGAAACATGTAGGAGTGAAAAATATACATGAGACTGAATGTGAAGGAAAGCTTCTATGATGCTTTTTTTAAGGTTTATAGAAGATCTAAAATTGTGGATAGATAGGAAGAAAATGAAAATTAAGAGAGAAGAGGTCAATAAAAAAAGATGTTTTATGGATGTAAATTAATTCCTAAACCAAAAAAAATGCGAGAACATGGGAAATTAACATAAAAAGAAACAGATGTTCAAACTACTGTATGGCGAGTTGAAGCATACATATAGAATTGTACCTGAGTAACAAAGGTAACTAGTTCCTCCAACTTGCCAATTGCATCAGACATTTGACCCATATAATTTACAGCGCCTGATACGCCTAAAGTATCACTGGCTACCAAAGTCTGGGAAAGAGTCTGTTGCAGTTTGTCCATCCCTTGAGAAAGTGCATCTTCAGCTTGCTGTGATAATTGTTGGAGATTGTGAACTGAGATGCGTTGTTGCTCGGTTAAAGGCTCTAATTCCGGAGACAAAATCTAGAAACCAAAAGCATCATGCTTAGATAGAATATCATTTTATGTTACGTATATTGCATTTGTTGGTCTTTCTCAATCTTACCAAAGTGATAAAAGAACAAGAAACAAAATTTCTCATGTCCTAACGTGACTTCATATCAATATAGCATTATACAACTGATAAGCGTAGAGTTGAAGAAGTATAAGGCAAATTCTAGGTGAAGTCAGGACTTGAAGAAAAGATTTAGTTATTTTAGAAGCTTAATGTTTCTAAATTGAAAATGTTAAATGGTAGTGGTACAACACCAACAAAATAGGGAAAATTTGAATTAAAAACATATAAATGGGAGCAACTAACTTTTAGAAGCTCAGACGGTCGAAATCCACCAATCCAAAGGAAAAACCTTTCTGCGGCTGTTTTCCACATTCCAGACATAAGATAGAAAACATCATTTTTTGCAGCAATTCCTTTTATTCGAAACAAATCATCATAATGATTCATTCCACCCTCCACTAGCATGCGGAGCTCTATATCTGATACATGAGCTTGCAATGCAGATCTTAACTCGCTCATTTGAGTGATATGTATTTCAACCCAATGACCATATTCCATCTCGAAAACAGCAATACCTATATGACGAATTAATGCAATATTAGATATGAAAATGATTAATAATAAAATAAACATGGTAACTTGCCTGAATTAATAGCTCCTGATAAATTGAAACTAGAATCTCCCGATTGTCCACCTATGCGCACACCCTATGTTTCAACACGTTTAAATAATATATAAAGGAAACATAGTTATTGATAATTTTATTTATACATCATTGGAGAAATTATATCATACCTGCTGTCTAGCTCGCTCAATTTCCTGCTCTATTTGTGCCAGTTTTACACGACCAGATTCTAGTTGTTGAACATAAGCCTGCAAACAAATTAACTGTCCATGAGATGCTCAATTATTATACTGTATGCCTTTCATTGATGTTTTTGTTGGTTGTACCTTCTTTCTTAAACGGCTCTTTCGTGCAGCTTCTCGATTTTGTGCAAGACGCCGCAGTACCTGAAGGTGCATTCATTGATCAGAACAATATTCAATTTTCAATTTCAATCCTGATAGAATTATTTCTTGAAAAATTATTTATGACACCTTCGTATGATATGTTTATTTACCTTATCTGAAAGTTTTTTTTCTTCCCGTTCTGATCCCTTGGAAGAACCTCGAGTTTCAGAATGAATATCTTGATGCTATAAGTTAAAGTCAAGAACAAAAACATTGCAACGGTACATCAGTGATATGTATACATAGAAACAATAAAATAAACATGTAGGAACTCAACTGAATATACTATCACCCCATTGTCAAGTTTTGCTTCAGCTACAGTAGATATGCCTGCATTTGGACTGCTGTCTATCTTATATGAGTTACCCCATATGCTATTTTGGTTGTTCGGGTCATAGATTCCCATACTTCTATTAGCAAGCTGAGCAGAAGCAGAGCTCATTCCATTTGTACTGTATGAGATTAAAGTTTTAACAGGAGACCTTATAACAACAAATAAGGGGACAGCTCTTATAACGAGGAATGCATATTTTAACAATCTAGGCGTAATTAAATCTATTATGTCTATATTAGTTTTTGGTGGTCTATACTAAGATACGATTGCCACTCAACTTTTGAGGGTCTTCACTAGATCAACATAAGTAATAATCATTTTTTTTTTCAATTGTTAGAGCATATCAGCTGCAATGCTGAATAATGTACCTATCACGCCAATATTTGCACCACAAACCCAGATTCAATTTTAAGAAAAAATAATAGGCGGTGGACCAAATTTTGTGTAACTGGCATTCTTACTGGCTTTTAAACTGTTGCATCAATTAAGAAAATATTCAGCGATTCAGGGATTTTTGGAGTTCATGCAAAAACTTATTTTCGAGAAGCAATAAATTCTAACATCTTCCAAAGACACCACATTTTCCTAAGAGAAACTATAAGTAAATAGCAACCATCAAAGTTTCAGTACAGTGAGAAAAGAAGATACTCAGGTCAACATCAAATTACATGAACTCGCTACTCCCATAAATTTGGGGTCAAAAGAACATAACTTTTATTGCATCGATAGTAAAGTAATGGATCTTCTTACAACTTCTCGTCAATTTGGTCTGCTAGGAATAATTCTTTGGCATGATTTCGTTATTTTATAGATCACCATTACTTCTCTCCGGTTCATGTTAAATTACAAACTAGTTAAAAATGAGTTGATATAACGACAAATTAAGCAAGACATATTTTTAACCCAGGGATAGATATTCATTGCAATTATGCATTCTGTTAGTTAAACAAACGTATCCAGCAATAATTGCACGAATTCGGCGTGCTTGTTCTATTAAATAAAATTAAAAAATAAGTAGGGATATTCTAACCTGGGTATTAATCGTTGTGGCATTTACAGCTTTGAATCTGATCGTATTCAGGTACTTAAACCTCGAAAATCAATATTTAAGAACAATATTTTACATTGTTGAATCATAATGGAAGCGAAGGAGAAGAAGAGCAGGACAAAAGAAAATTGCAAAAACCGAGTTTGGACCTTTCGGAAATTTACGCGCGGCAGTCGCTATCTCCTTGGATATTTTTTCCACTAGTTCTAAGTATGTATTATCATACAAGCTTATCATACATGGCTAGCCACACAAAATAATCAAATTAACAAAATTTACCCCGTTACATCGAGTGCGTTTGGGTAAAAATTTAGAGTATATTTGATTTTTTTTGAGTTTTGTGTTTTTCGTATAATTGTAATTGTTTCAAAATGAAGGATGACGGAGAGACACGTTCTATTTATACACTATAAATTTCTTTACATGCATCAAAAGTTTATCAAAATCACATACGACATATTTTGTTTATTATATACCATCTGTGTTGAAAAATTACCCTCATGTCAGATTAAACCGTCACTGAGTCCACGGATGTCAATGAATACTCGAAAAATCAGAAATCTGTATATATCCGTATTCAAAATATGAAATCCGATATCCGAAAATCGAATATCCATGTCCGATAATTATTCATTCGGTTATTATCAAGGTTATAGTTATTTTTTATGTATTTTAGTACATAAAATGGCTGTCGTTTATTATTTTGCCCGCGTAAAAAAATTAATATGTATATAAAAATTAATTTTTGCCACTTAAAATTATTTTTCTTAGTGTATTTATTATTTATATTTATTTATTATAAAAAAGGATTTATAATAGATCACAATATTTTATTTACTTGTTTAGATTTATTGATTGTAAACTCGTCGAAGTATATCCGATAAATACCCGATATCCGTCCGCATCCGCGAATACAGATACATATACGACGCTATCCGTATCCGAAAGTATCCATTTACATGCCTAATTAAATCTCTCTTCCCTCTTTCTTTCCCTCTCTCTCTCTCTTCAACTAACCAAACCCATAAACTCTAAATTATACATTTCCAAATTTTAATTTAGAAAATTCCAACATTTAGTTTTTGAACGACTAACTTATGAAAACATGTTATCATCCCACCAATTAATAGGGCTCTTTTATACTGATTACAATTTTAGAATTTAGGTATGAATATGATTTAAATTTAGGGATTATGGTATATCAATAGCATTTTAAGAAAGATGAATTTGGTTTTAAGATCAAAACTACATGGACAAGTTTTGCACTTAAATCTTTAATTTGAACAATAATTTTTACCTTTTATTAAGAGTCTAATTCTAAGCGGAGATGAAATCAAATTTTAAGTATGGATAAGTTTGGATGTTAAATTCTAATTTTGACTTGGAATATAATTTTATATTAGAACTTTGAGTTTAACTTTGAATGTAAATTATAAAAATTAATATTGTATAAACTTGATATTTAAAATAGTTTGACTGGAGTAATTTTGTATTAAAACTGCTAAAATAGAAATATCAAAATAAAAACTATTGAAATATAGGGTTGTTTTGGTCCTAAATTTTACTAAAAATATAATGGTGCATGTAAAGTAATCTATGGTGTATGAATATAATTAGCCTATTAGAGAAATTTAAAATTATAAGTCATCACAACGAGGAGGGAGGGGATGGAGTGAACTAATTGTTCTTCGTGCTTTTATTATCTTCCAAGACATAAAAAACAAAATAATTTTTTTATTTTGTATGCTAACTTCATTTCAAAATTAAATGTTATTCAAATATACGCCGCCATGCACATTTTTGTTTGAACGCAAACCCAAATTAAAAATGTCAACTAAACGAGGCTTTAACTTCAGGAATAGTTGCTCTTTTATGACAAAACTTTTACTTTTTATCACCAGAAGTCATTTCAGTAAAACACAATTGAATTAGGGTAACAACAACGGAGCTGAAGGTTGCTACAAGCGATGCAAGAAATCTTCAAGCCAGCGATGGAAAGAACAATGATAATAGCGGTGGTTGGAGCCTTGGAGGCGATGCTAAGGATTAAGATGGTTACTTTTTTGAAGTTTCAACTCAATAATGCTAGCTATAACTAGCATATTTTCACTATAAAAAATTAATATAGCATTATATTCATGTAGTGCTAGTCTAACTTAGGATTTTTTGAATTGAATAAATGAATATAGTATGTGTGTTTATATATGTGTGTGTGTGTGTGTGTGTGTGTAAATATGTATGTGTATGTGTATACACATAACCATATATGTGCGTGTGTGGTGTGTATATACATGGGAAGGGATTGAGATCTCGCTCATTTGCATCTCAAATGTCCCCAAAATTTCATCCACTATATTTATTTTATCTTCACCATTTGATTTACTGATCAAATTTTCTTGCTTCCACCTCCATGATTTGTTAAATTGAATAGATGAGATTTTCGAAATAAACAGAGACTCATAGTCTAGATCTCTCTCTATATGTGTGTGTAAACATGAAAATACCTAGTACCGTAAATAATAAAACCAAGGGATATGTAGATTTGTTTTACCGTATTTGTGTAATGCTAGTTTTTTTTTAAAAAAAAACAAGAGTGGTGCTTATTCAAGTTGAGTATTCATTTTGATGTCTTAGGGTTCGAACTCATAACCTCTAAAATCTTACTTTAGAGTGTTATATCACTTGCTGCTTGAGCTAGTGGTCTTTGACTCATATAATGCTAATTCTTTTTTTATAGTAAAAGTGATATTTTATTCAAACAAAGCATTCATTTTGATTTCTCAAGGGTTCAAAGCATAACTTCTAGACCAGATGTCTAGAACATCATACCACTAAACCAATTGAGATAATGGTCATTAATCATGTGATGATAGTTTAAAATAACATTTTTTTATTTTATTGTTGATTTTTCCTTTTCGTCGGTGTTGTTGTGTTGATCAGGGTTCTTTTGAGGTGGAGTCGCATGGTTGTGTAACGATAAGATTTGAAGACCAAATTATTGGCTGTGATTTGGGGTTGATATTTAATGATAATGGAGATGGTGGTGATGGCGATGATCTTGCTTGCGATGATGGAGGTGATGGAGTTTTGGAAGGCGATGTAGTGGAGATATGGGCCAAGCGGGTAGCTAGGTGAATTAGAGAGGGTGACGGGAGATCAAATTTGGATAAGGAGTTTGTAGCTCTTCCCAAATTTTGAAACTTGTATCAAGATCTATTTTTTTTTTAATATAAGTCCTTTTACGTAATTCCCTCTTAGAGGAACATAATCAAACTAATAAACAGAGTCGAAGAATATTATACAAATGTATTGCAATCATTTTAAGTATATACTACATATGTATTAAATCTGTGTGAAATTATATATATGTGTGTGCGCGCACACGCATACGCATGTATGTACGTATACACACATGTGTATACGTCTCTAAAATTTCATCCACTATATTTATCTTATCTCTGCCATTTGATTTGTTGATCAAATGTTCTTATTGCCACCTTTGTGACCCTTTAAATCCAATAGATGAGAATTTTGGAATATACAAAGATTTATAGTCTAGATCTCTCTCTCTGTATGTGTGTGTATGTGTGTATGTAATTCTTGTTATACATATAATATTTTATGAAACATGAGAATACCTAGTATTATAAATAGTCAAACCAAGGGATATATTGATTTGCTTTATTGTATTATCCAAAATATAATTCTATAAATCTACAAAAATAAAGGTCAATGAATTTTTATTATCTTTATTGTATTTCTTAAATCTATCCAAAATTATTTATTTGATTCTTCCAATGAAAATAGTAACTTTACCATTATTGCAACTTAATTTGGTATTTAAACAAGAGTATTATATTTATAGTATACGCAAAAGGTTCTTTAAAAAATCAACTAGTATTCACAAAATGAAAAAATATTTCAAAAGGAAAAATACAAATATTCCAAGAAAAGAACAAAATATTTTCTATAGAAAAAATGTTCAAAATTTTCAATAATACAATCATTTTCCACAAGAAACCAGGTTTGTGTAGAAATTTAGCTTCTTTCAAAAATTTCGAAACTTCTTCAAAATCGATAAAATTAAAGAACAATGAAACTTGATTTATTTCAATAAAATTCACGTTTATTTATTGAAATTCAGTAACATAAAAGAATTCATAAACATCAACATATGAACGTGTATTGTGCATGGTGATATTGTAAAATATAAAATTAAAAATGGTTGAAGTGTTTGTCCTGTGATTTGTATCGTCTTACGTGTGGAATAGATAGTTATTCAATTTTTGTTAAAATAAATGTGGTATCTATCAAATTTTATACTTTATTTTCCTTCATAAATTTAATATTTTTCTTACCAAATGAATATTGGTTTATTATTTTACCAATTATTTTAATATTTAGGGTGTGTTCATGGTCTTTGCCTAACCAATAGGGTCACTTGAAGCTTTTTGTGTTAGACTATTAGATCTTGATGCGTATGACGCATCCCATGCATCAAGACACAACGGTTCTATACAACTGTTGTTTTTCCATCTATATAAATCTAGAACCCCATCCTTTTCTTCCACCGTCCTAAAAATCCAAAGCACAAGACAATTTTTAGTTTTTTTTAATCATAAGTTAAGGTACACATTTTTTTTCTAACTTGGTTTATTTCACAATTCTATGCAACATGTTTTTTCACTGTTTTTTCTTAGAATTTTTTAAATTTCAAAATGTCAACCTCCTTTATTGATTCTTCGGTTCGAACTCTCATCGATTGAAATATTCAAAGAATAATAACTTTCATAGACATCTACGTGGCACGAATAGATACGCATGTTGGCAATTAGTTCCACGATGTTGCAAAGAGTTCAACGAGTGCTTAGGCACACATTTCACCACTACCCATATGGAAAAAGAAATGGATACATGAAACATGCTTGGACACCAGAGAACCAACTAGTACAAATAAGGGGGTGTTTGGTCGGTTGTGCAAGATTGCATTCAAGAAGATAAAGAATGGTGATAGGCAACTACTAGATGATGTTGCAGCTTAAAATACTGTGCCCCCTAATTTTAATAGCTAAACTAGATGTATAGCATAGTAAAAAAAGGTAAGTGTGTTTACAACATTCCTCCAACCCACTTCGACACTTGGCGATGTACTGATATTCTTAATGAGATAAAGAATGAGTTGTTTTCTGATCCTATCGCGGCTATTCCATGATGAAAATTTGATGTTGCTTCAGCGTCTTTAGTATGACAAAGGAGAACCTCTGCTCTAAAAAACAACGATCTGCATTTCGATGTGTTCAAGAAAACTAATGAACATTATATTTGCATTCAATCGCTTTCGACGATTAGCTTGAGTGGGACCTTATGGTAAATATTTCCACACTAGTCTAGAAATTATTAGTTGGCTCATTCTTTGTTGGACAAGATAACAAACTTAGATATATATTTGATTATTTTGTTCAACAAGCTAGATCTAAATAGATGTAATACACCATTATATTTAAATATATCTTTTTTAATGAAATGTATAATTATTTATCTCCGCGGTATAATTTTCACTTTGCATTTATATGTAATTTATAATTTAAGATTAATTATTAGCATATATTCGAAAATAATTAAACAATTTAAAATAAATAAAAATAAGAATTCATACAAACATTCATTCTCATTTCGTTGCTCCTTTAATTACACAAAATACATTTCTCATTCCTCGATCTTTCCACATCATGCCCCTTAAATACTGCTTTCGGCAGTCCCTTTCGCTTCAAAAAAATGTGCCCTTAGCGTATCATTTTAGATGAAGCATGATTGGTAATGAATACACCTGTATTTTAAGGTTAATTTACTAGTTAAAAGAGATAAAACATGTCCATCATCATGAAAAAGGTTGAAAAAAATTAAATGATGAAAGTGACAAACAAATAAAAGATGAATAGTAGTGCATAGGGGAAAATGTTTGAAAAAATATCGTGAGTTAATTAGGAAGGAATTCAAAAACTAATTATTTGATCCCACCAACCTCCTCTCGCCCTTGTCATAACACCTCCCTCTCCTACCGTTTTCTTCTACCTTTGTGATGATCTCCTCCTTGCATCTTATGCTTAACCAAGAGTTTGAGAAAAAGGTTTTCTACATCTTGATTTGTTGTTGTCTATGACTAGTCGGTGATACATCAAACTTTATCTCCTTTAGACTTGACTCCATTATCATCCACCATTATGTTACTTCGCTTGCTTTAGTTCCAATAGACTCTCTACTTAAGAAAATTCCTAGTCGAAAATCGCAACTCGCTACAACTTCTAAGATGTTCCTCATTTGTAGGTTGATTGAATATAATTTGGTGATCTCCCTTCAGCTTTAGACTTGCTTCACTACAACTAGGTCCAAAGCAATGAATTGAGTCACCCTAGTCAAAATAAAAGGAAAGGAAGAAAATGCAAGAGGGTTAGCATAAAAATGATCGATTTTGTTATTTATGGGCCTTGAACTTGTATCACTAGTGTGCGATGACAACTAAATAACTATTCCACCATACCTTATTTTGATGAATACGAATTATTATTGTTTATTTAGAAACTTAAACACATAACCAACATTCTTCCTCCTTCTCATGTTGCCCCCATTCAGGGGGTAGCTTAATTTAATTGCCTCATGGACCATGCCTTTAGGCCGGACCAGACTGCAACTAATATTCAATCATCTTCCTTTGTCTCTTTTGTTGTATCATTTTCTATAAAAAGATTTTCGAGTATATTTTATGAACAAACCAATGCAAAAGGTCCTAAGTTTAGAGTAGCTCATATCAACACAACTGCAAGTCACTGGTTGGAATTCCCATCTATACTTAAGCCAAGGAATGCAAGTTTAACTTAAAGGGTTTGATTTGGTTTATAAGAGAGGTACAGTAGTGCCTAATTAAGCTATTGATGTTGGTACCTACTTACTGAAAAACTATTTGGTTAGGTCCCTCATAAATTAGAACATAAAACAATTCAATAAGGCTATGAAGCTAGATAGTATCGCTAAAGTGAAACTTGATAAATCATTATACTTCTTTCATTTTTCTTACTTGGATTATGGGTAAAGAATTCAAGAATCCGACCCATAACTACCAAAGGAAAAGTCTTTATTCTAACACAATGGAGCCCAATAGTTGATAGAGGTATAGAATGTGTACTTTCTGTACTTGATTGTATTTTGATAAATAATTTCAGTTCAATGGTACAAAAATTTGTTGGTATCAATTGGCTATCTTTTTTATCAGAATTATATCTCAAGACCACTCAAACCAAAACTTCAAAGCACAGTGGAAAACGAGATCGTGGTAAGAAGTGCAAAATCAACCAATCAATATTTCAATCCAATCCAAAACCAATCACAATCACCAAACAAGCAATAGAAAAATAAAGCAATAACAATAAAATAAATCATGCACAGATTTATAGCGGTTCCACTAACGTCTTGTTAGTGTACATCCACTTTGGAAGAGAGTCTTTATTAATACCATGAGAAGTGTACAAGAGATTGATTACAATAATCAATATTCAAATGGAATAGATTTGTGGAGAGCGGAATTGAATAAAACTAGGTTTTGACAAACCCTATTGTAATGAAGGACAAACCCTTGATCAACAGACCCTTGGAGTTAATCAAGTTCCACTCCTTTGAATTCTGAAAATAGCTTGTATAAGGAGAAAGCATCCAGACAAATACCCAACTTGCTCCTTGAAGCCTTCAAAAATCAATCCAATCAGCACGGGTAAAATATGCAGCATATACCAGCTCGGACTGGCCTATGCTGCCAAATGTCTGGTAATAATCTCGGAAAACCATTTCCCTGAGTCTTAGACATCTTTCAGAAGGTTTGGAACTACAAATCCCTGAAGCTCAGACGTTTGGGAACTTCTCCCAAACGTCTGAGTGCTTATGCATGCACTCAGCAGTACTCCACCCTCCTCACCACATCTTCCTCCTCCAAGCTATGATTGGAAACCATCTTCTCCGTCACCATGCTACTTCCAACTGCTTTAATTTTCCATATAGATTCGCTAAAATTCAACACTCCACCTCGACGCTATATCCATCTACATCACCAAGAACCTATAGTGCCAAGCCATCGCCAAATCTACCTTCTACCAGACAAACTTGAATACTTCCCAATGAGCTCCGGCAAAGCCCCGCCAATTACACTCCATTAACGAGCTCCGGCAAAGCCACGCCCGCCAATGAAGTGTTGAAAGCATCTAAATCCAAAACCATCTCTTCAAAGGACAAAAGTACTAAGGAGTGTAAACTAGTATTCACCAAGCAGATAGAATCACAATCTCTCATTAATACTCTTCATCATCCATAACCAAACTCCTCCCTCAACCGTGTCATCCCGTGGCACCTATCACCTCAACAAGTGAATCAATTTCGAGCAATGATCGAACTTCCCAAGCGGCAATGCCTTAGTGAACGTATCTATCGCGTTATCCTTATGTTCACTTTCCATAGATATACTTACTTATATTTATCCATGGAGACAAAAAATGACTCTCTTACTTCAATGTGCTTAGTGCATAAGCTAAACGCCAAATTCTTCACCAAGCGAGTAGCACTCTGGCTATTACATTGAACATCGATACTATCATGTGAATCCTAAGTCACACAACAATCGCCTAAAATAAAGTGCCTTCTTTACCGCCTCTACCACAGCTATCAACTCTGCCACCGTAGTGGATAAAGCAACTACGGTTTGCAATCTCGATCTCCAACTTATGGTCGTACCACCAAGTGTAAAGACATATTTGAAAGTTGACTTTCTCCGATCCCTATCATTTGCTTAGTTCGAATCACAATAATAAAAAACTTGCAATTCATCCTCTCACTACCGCCAAATACAAAGCCACGAGATATGTACCTCTAAGGTATCTCAAAATAAGCTTTATAGCTTCCCAATGCGATTTCTCTGAATTAGCCATATACGGACTAACCATCTTAACAGCATTTGCAATATCGAGCCTTGTACACACCATAACATACATTAAACTTTCAACTGCAACAACATATGACACCTTTGCATATAAGCCTTATCTTTCTCCTAGATACGTGATCCCTCACTTGAAAGCTTCATATGTAAAGGTAAAGGTGTATTTGATGCATTTGCATTCTCCATGCTAAACCGACAAAGCACTTTCTCAATATACTCCTTTTGAGTCAATGTTAACTCAAACCATATTCGATCCTTTTTATTTCTGTGCCCAATATCCTCTTTGCTTCTCTAAGATCCTTCATTTCAAATTCTAATTTCAAACTCAATTTTAACTTGTTGATTTCATTCATATCCTTAGAAGCAATGAACATGTCGTCCACATACAAGAGTAAATACACCCAACAATAATTTTTCAACTTCTTGAAATACACGCAAGCATCCTCGATACTTCTATCAAAACCATTTTCAAGCATAAAACGATCAAATATCTTGTACCATTGTCTAGGTGATTTCTTTAAACCATATAGTGATTTCTTTAACTTGCCTAGCATCCACAACAAAACTTTTCGGTTTCTCCATGTAGATGTCTTCATCCAAGTTACCATGCAAGAAGGCAGTTATCACATCAGGTTGCTCCAACCCTAAGTCATGAGTAACAACCATATCAAGTAATATCCAAATTGAAGTGTGTCTCACAACCGATGTGAAAATCTCATCATACTCTCTTCCCTTCCTTTGTGCGAACCCCTTACCACTAACCTAGCTTTCTGTCTCTCATCATCCTTCACCTTATGATCCATTTGCATCCAGTAGCACAGTTTTCTTTGGGAAGCGGAACCAAATCCCAAATTTGATTCTTCAACAATGATTGCATCTCTTCCTCGATGGCACAAATCCACTTCAAGTTACCAATCAAATCTGTGACGTCATCAAGATCTTTCGGCTCATCTTGAAATACATGAAGTGCATAGTCCAAATTGTCACAAAAGCTAAGGTAGTTCCAATCACCATATTTATCAGGTGGCCTTATAGCACGACCTACCAGAGTAGCAATACCATCACCTAAACTCCTTTCGGCTCTACCTTGAACCGAATCCTCTCTAGAATCGTTTACATCACCAACACTACTAGAGGAATCATGTGAACTATGTCATCTAACATCAACCTCTTCCTCCTCAGAAGAATCTTCAACTACTCTACTCTTTGGACGAAAGGTGGGAATAACTTCCTTATCCTATGATTCACCATGAACTAAATCCGGAACATCCGATGAGCTCTCATTCTCCTTAAACAAAGCCGATCCATCAAAAGTAAATGATGAGAATTCACAGCCTTCTTTATTTCTGGATTCCGTATCTGATAGTCTTTTACTTTGTAAGTAAATCCTACCAATATCCCCTTGAAAAGCTCTAGTCTCAAGCTTGTCATTTTTTGAATCATGCACATAAACCGAACTACCAAACACACAAAGATAACTCAAGTCAATGCTCTTTCCCTTCCACGCTTCCTTTGGAATTCTATTACCAATAGCGAAGCATTGCCAATAGTTGAGCATGGAATTCAATTTACAATATGCATCGCATTTGATAAAGCTTCGACCCAAAAAACTTTAGACAAACTCGATGTCAATCCCAAGCATTGAGCTTTCTCAACAGTATGGGTCATCCTCTCCGTAACTCCATTTGGCTGTGGATCTCCCGGGGTAGTAAAATGCCTCTAAATAATATGATGCTTGCTAAACTCTAAGAATTCTTCGAAATCATACTCTTTTCCATTATCAGACCTTAGAACCTTCAAAGACTTACCATTCTCATTCTCAACAAGAGTGTTCCAAATTTGAAATTTGCAAATGCCTCTGACACCCATACCTTCCATGAAAAATCATTAATAGAAGAAATATAATAACAATCTCCTCTCAAAGAAGCTACCGGTGTCAGTACCCAACATCCAAATGCATATACTCAAGAACCTCTCTTGAATCATGTTTTTCTTCACTGAATGAAACTTTTGTTTGCTTGCCCATGACACATTCCTCACAAAACTCAAGCTTGTTGAAACTCTCTCCATCGATCATCTCCATCTTCCGAAGAATATTCAAACTGCTCTCCAAGACATTACCTAACCTCAAATGCCACAACCTAAAGCATCGAAGCCACGAGAATTATCAACATCCACACAAGTTTCACCTTCTATAGTCACACCTTGAAACAAATAAACACTATGAGTTCTAGGATCTTTCATCACCACAAGCGTACCCTTCGAAACCTGTAAGCTATCACTCTCAATAGTGATCTTACAACATCAAGAATCTAATTGCCCCAAGGAAATAAGAGACTGCAAAGTCTTAGAACATAGTGTACATTAGTGAGAATATGAACCAATCCGTAAAACATCCAAATTTGCACGGAACCAATGCCCTTCGACTTACAATACACCAGTACCCACAACAATTGAAATTTACTCTTTGTCGACATAAGAAGAATAACAATTCTTATTCGGTTTCATATGATAATACGCCCCCAAATCGAGCACTCGTTTGCTACCCAAAACATCCGATGCTACCGCCGTCAAAACATTTACGTCTCCCTCACTAACTCCACTTTCCACTGCTATGGATGAAGATGCTACTCCTTCTTAGCCTTCTCCTTGACCGGGCACTCATTTTTTCAATGACCAGGTTTCTTACAATTAAAGCTCTTATTATTCCTTTTCCTCAACTTTCCTCTCCAATCAGGCTTCCTTGATCTATAATATCCACGATTCTCCTTCTTCACCTTTCTATCCTTCCCCAAAAATAAACCGTGACCACTACTAGCACCACTAATTCCATCACCCAACTTCTTCGTTTGATTGCGCAACTTCTCACTAAGAAGACCCGTTTTGACATCATCAGGAGTCAATGTATCCCGGCTATAGATCAAACTATTTGAGAAACCATATAACGATCACAACTATATCATTGCCTTTTTCTCTTCCTAAGTCTTCATATTTACCGCCTTCATCTTCATTAGAAAATCATCAAAGACATTCAAGTGTGCCTTAGCAAAGTATCATCCTTCATTTTATAGGTGAAGAACATTCACAATAAGATCAAACGATTAGTTAGCAACTTCTTCATACACAGCTCCTCCAACTTGTCCCATGTACCATTAATGGTAGTCTCACCACTAATATCGAAGATCACATTCTCTCTTATAAAAAGTTGAAGTGTAGTGAATGCCCACTCTTTCATTTCCTCTCTCTCAATATCCGAGACGTTCGTTGGCAATAAACGTGTATCAAACACAACCCATGCACATTTCCATCTAAGGACCGCTTTCATCTTTCATTGCTACTTTTCAAAATTATTATCGCCATTCCACTTGTCTATAACCAGTTGTGAACCTGAAGTCGCATGCAAACCACGTACATATGGCGCCACACTACTTGGACTAACTATTGAGAGATTACCCAAGGTATTATCCAATTCTATCATTTCTACAACCACCCACTAAAAGCTCTGATACCAAATGTTATTGGAATTCTAACTCAAGGCCACTCAAACCAAAACTCCAAAGCATAATGGAAAACGAGATCTTGGTAAGCAGTGCAAAAACAACCAATAAATATCTTAATCTAATCCAAAACCAATCACAATCACCAAACAAGTAATTAAAAAAAGCAATAACGATAAAATAAATCACACACCGATTTATAGTGGTTCCACTAACATCTTGTTAGTGTACATTCACATTGAGAGAGATCCTTTATTAATACCAACGAGAAGTGTATAATCGATTAATTATAATTATCAATATTCAAATAGAATAGATTTGTGAAGAATAGAATTGAAGAAAACTAGGTTTTGATAAACCGTATTTTAATGTAGGATAAACCTTTGATCAATAAAACCTTGGAGTTAATTAAATCTCACTCCTTTGAATTCTAAAATAGCTTATATAGGGAGAAATCTTGTCCAAGTAAATACTCAATTTGCCCCTTAAAGCCTTTATAAATCAATCCAGTCAGCACGAGTAAAATATGCAGCATATATCGGCTTAGACGTCTGGCCCATGCTGTTAGACGTATGGCAATAATCTCGAAAAACCATTTCCCTGAGTCCCCGACGTCTAGTACCTTTTGCCAAACGTCCGGAAGAAGGTTTGGGATTAAAAATCCCTAAAGCTCAAACATCTGGGAACTTCTCCCAAACATCTGAATGCTTGTGCACTCGGTAGTGCTCCACTTTCTTGCCATATCTTTCTCCTCCGAATTTCAATTTGCGAACCATCTTCTCCATCATCATGCTACTTTCAACCATTTTAATTCTCAATATAGTATCGCCAAAATTCAATAATTTTATCATATTGATAAAATTATATATTTTGATCAATTTGTTGAGAGAATGAAGATATTTGGGTATGCTACATGTCAAACTGAAGTTAAGTCTTTCATTCTTCAAATTTGATTATTTTAACCACTGACTTCCACTTTTGTATATGTTTTGTATGATAGAAAATTCGATCTATACATTTTACATAAAACCTTTGACGCCGTTTAATGGATCAATTCTCTCAATCCTTCCTGTAATGAACTATATTTTATACTAAGGGAAAAATAGTTATTATAAATATATTTACTTTTATTCAAATAAGCATGGTTCCTATGCAGATGTGCATACAAATACATCTTCGATGGAGTTCATTAAATGTGCATATGAGGTGCATGTCTAGAGGCAATGATCCTGCATCAAGCCCAAAGGCATTAGTAGATCGACACGATTGTGTTAAGGTGCATGCCACATAGGTTTAGGAATCATTTGGTTATGTATTGGATTCACCGATCTTGGTGCATTAACCAATCTATTATCTTAACTCCTTTATAAATATCTCTCCACCTTAATGTATATCGTTTACATTCCTAAAGTAAATAAAAAACATTAAAAAAGGTTGTTGTAATAAGCTAAGTAGGCTTTGATTTTAAATTAAGAACTAGTCAACGTTCAATGATAGAAATTGTAGATAAGGTTAAGAGAATAACGCTCAATTTTGGATATAGAGATCAAAGGTGAGTGGTGCTCAATTCAGAGGTTCATCCACAACCACATTATAGATTTGGCGATAACAGAATGTTAAAGTGTGTGTCATATTGATAACCTAAAGTTTAAATTAAGTTTTAGCGAGTACTCGATCAGATCCACCACCCATTTTATAAAGTGTTATTTTAATATATATATATATATATATATATATATATATATATATATATATATATATATATATATTGGGGGTTTTGGAGACATCTTTTAGGATTGATGGTAATTTGAAGGTGCTTTATTGAATACATTTTTATATTAGGCCTTATTTTATTTTAGGGGTGTCTGTTTCTATTTTGATTAAGGTTGGATTGATTGAGATTATGTTCAAAGATATTTTGATGTAGAAATCCCTCAAAGTTAGATGATTGAGTGATGTATACTGGGTATTTGATTTGATGTTATTTAACATGATTTGACACAAGTTTAACATCGAAACATTAATGAAGGTGGGATATGATGTTCGACAATGATGGCAGTTAGAATGCAATTTAAATTAAAGTAAGTATGATACGATCTATGTAGTTAATATTTGATAGTATTGTCGATATATCGTCAATATATCTCATATTGCACCTGAGCGTATACATTTTCAAAATATTGCTTAAAACATCATTATGATATATCACCCAACATTTACCGATATATCGCTTCGATATTTAATGTAAAATACCCTATATTTTTTAAGAATATCGTTCATTATTGTATCTATTAGAGAATATGTCTTTATAAATTAGTACCTTGACATTCTCAATATTTGATTATTGTATATGGTGAGTGCCATATTAGAAATCTCAATGCACTAATTTTTTGTTTTAACCATATAGTGTTAATCTTCTTCATTAATCTTTTAATAAAGAAAATACAACTTATTGCATTATTTTATATGTTTTAATTTTCCTGAAGATTTTACCACTAAAAACATGATTATGAAAAAGATATTTCTCCTGATAGTTGTTTATTTATTCACCGTCCAATTGGCAATTTAGCTTATGAAAATTTATTTTATTAGTTATTATAGTGCACCAAGAACTAAAATTGAAGAGCAGTAAAGTTATATATTTAACACGTTGATAAAGAATGAGCTAAAGTAACAATTGATATCAAATCAACATTGCTTATTCGATAAATTAAACAAAAATAAAAAAACGATAAAACTATAAATATGAAAAATTTGGAAAATTAATATAGATTATTGGATGACTGAAGAAACAATGAATATTGTATAAAAATAAAGAAAATAATGATGATGTACAGTATATGGGTTTCTCAATTTTTATAAGCCTACATTTTGATTTATATTTAATAGAATATCTCAGTAAATGGATTATAATCTGTAAACTATATACAATCAGTCTTTGATAGCAATTTGGCATTAATTATCCAAATATTTGAAAACTTAACATCAATATAATATTATAACATAGTACAGTATCGTTTATAATATGTTCTACACTCGTCTGATATTGTACCGATATTATCATGATAAAAATATCTCATATCAGTACTTGGTCAATATGTGTTCGATATCGATGTTAACTTACTTAGGATGTGATATCACTTATATGTGATGATTCAATTCTAAAAGTATTGTCGAAGGCCACCAGAATGCCAAGCGATGGCAATGGTGGAGGTAATGGAACCACTAGGCGGTAAAAGATAGTGAATGGGTTTAAAAAAGTGAGAGGTGGCTTAGCATCTAGAGAATTTGAGCATGCGATTAATGGTAATAAGCAACACCCAAAGGGAGTGCTCATGGTACTCCAGTACTTAGCATGCTTTGCGTGCTCAGTTTCCTAAAGACTAAGTAGAGCAAGCTTGGGAGGAGCTCATTCTAAAAAAATTGATCAAGTGACATTAGTTGATTAGTTAGATAGTTAAAAAAATTAGTGGAGCTATAGCTAAGCTTTTAGCCAGGCGACTCAAGTTGAAGTAACTTAAGAGGAAGCTTGATGAGAGTGAGTGTGGAGGATTTTAGTAAAAATCCACTCCTTGTGTTAGTGCATAAAGACATTGCTTGATGGTATATTAGCGGGGTGTGAGCTGAGAGTGATGTGATGAAAAGAGGAGGAATAAAAGGAATGCTTTAATGCCTTAGTTGAGTGCAACCAATTTTTTTAAATAAAAGAACAAATAGATTGCAACGCCCCAGATTTTAGTAACATTATTTAGGATATTTAATTAGTTAAATTACATAAAATAATGTGTTGAAGGACTGAGATTTGCTCTAATCAAACGGAAGTCTTGCTATTTAACATATGAAATAAAATAAGAGTTAAAATGAAATAGAGGAGGGATAAATAGGAAAGAGGCCATTCCTATATCTCTAAAACTTGGCCGTGTATTCCTATACACGTTCACTTTCATTTTCAATTTTTTTTAAAGAGGTTGACCACCATTAATAAGGAAAAAGGAAAAGAGGCCAGTCGCCATTAATTTTTTAAAGAAGCTAATTCAAATCAAATTTATTCACATCTCAATCTTTTTAATCCCTAAAGCTAAGGTGAATAATGTTTACATCTCATTTTTGGTTTGATTTCTGTTTTAAGATGAATTTCGTATATTTTTGCTTTGATTTGCCATGTTTTTGAATGATGGAATGATTATATATATACTTGTTGAAGAATTATGGTTGTTCATATTGAATTAATAACATGTTTTAAGGTAAAAACCCTATTAAGTGACATCCAAATGTCTTGTGAAGTTTTACGAAGATCATAAATACTATTTTGGAGATAGGTTTCAATTTTTAGAATTTTCTGAATTTTTATAGAACTGATATGAATTTTCTAGTAAAGAAAATGTTAATTTGGAAAAATAATTATTTATGGTTAAATAATAAAAAAATATGGGTCTTAAACTTTTATATGTTGGAAAACATATTAAAATAGATTTTCTGGAATTTTTGTAGAATTTTACTAAGTGTTTTAGTGGATATATGAATTTATTTAGTATAGGACTTGAATGTTTTATATATTTATAAAGGATAAGGGGCTTTTTGCAAGTAATTTGAAAAATTAGTTCTGAAAATTGCAGTACTTTTTATTGGTGAAGAAGGAGGCAACCAATTAAAATTTGACATGTAAAGCAGTTTAGGTGAAAAGAACTATTTGCTACATACTAATTACTGTTTTGATGCTTTCGACACCTGCTTCCACCTTGATTGGTTTTCGACCAAGTCCCTCCGCCTTCAAACACCATCGAAACCAATGCACATGGTATCAAAATATTGGTACATAGCGAATTGGATGGAAAGCGAAAGGCATGAGGTCGGAACTAGGGTTCTGAAGAGGTTGAAGCATCATTTTGCTTTTAAATTAAAAATGCGCTTGCTTGCTTTCGAACTAGATGGCTTTCCACTAAGTTAGCTTTAGACTGGGTTTAAATGGATATAAAGGAAATGTTTTAGATTGGGTCGTGCTCATGTTTTAAATAATTTCTTTTGACTAAGTCAAAACCTTTTGCTGCCGTCTTTTTACCTTTCGACCCAGATGGTTTTGAAGGGGAACTTTGTTTTCTAAAATTCAGCCGCTTCTCCGATGCTTTCGAAGGGATGGTTTCGACACCGTCACTTCTTTACTTAGAAAAATGGTTCCGAAACATATGTTTTCGACTTAAATGATTTAAAGACCTTTTTTCCTATGATTGAAGTAAAATCCAAATGGTTTCGAAAGAGACAGTTTTAAATGGTTTCAAAGTAGATGCTTTTGACTTTAATGGTTTATGATCCTTTTGCTCTACTTGAAGGCATAATCCAAATGGTTTTGACCAAGATGATTTTCAAAAGGTTTCGAAGGAGTAAGTTTTCGAATGGTATCGAAATATTTCCACATATTTTAAAATTGAACCCAAAATGCTTTCGAAGGGATTGATTTTTAACTGTTTCGAAAGGTTTTAGTGAATGATTTCGAAAGGGGTGGTCCTCTAAGGTTTTGAAAGGATTGAAAGGAAAGGTTTTTCCTATGTTTTCGAAAGGCAATATTTTAAAGCTTTTAAGAAGGATGCCTAATGTTTTGATGCTTTCAAAGGAAAGGCTTTCAAGGGTTTCAAAGGGGGTACATTCAATGGTTTCAAAAGGGTTTTTTAAAGGTTTTAAACAAAGGTTTCAAATGTATTAAATAGGCAATATAGCCTAAGTATTTTCAAGTTAAAAAGGGTTTAACTTGTTTTGGAAGGATAGCTAATCCACATTAAAAATCATCAATATTATTTTGAGTAAAGTATGTATAACATGGAAAAAATAGCTTAGAGTAAAGCTAAGAGTATATTTTCCTTGTATAGGTATGATTTAAAATGTTAAATCATTTTGAAAAGATTTTCAAGAAAAAAAGAAAAAGGGTAGTTAACCCTAAGAAAATGATTTGGACAGTTAGTCCATTTTGATCCGAACAGTTAGTTCAGTTTGCGGGCAGTCAGCCTATTTTTATGGACAGATGGTTCATTTGTTAGCATAACGGACCTTGGTATTGTGTTTCGAACAGATAGTCCATTTATTACTTGTGAAGAAATAGTTCACTAGTTACCTGATTATAGCTTAACAGACCTAGTTATTATTATCATTTTATATCATTTTGACCAACCAGTTTGGTTATAGAAAATTATAAAATATATGTTTTAAAGCAGATATTAGTGAG
This sequence comes from Allium cepa, assembly GCA_030765085.1. Taxonomy (NCBI): domain Eukaryota; kingdom Viridiplantae; phylum Streptophyta; class Magnoliopsida; order Asparagales; family Amaryllidaceae; genus Allium; species Allium cepa. The sequence goes on from CM060941.1 coordinate 1,055,297,556, forward strand.
GGAAAACCCGTTCTGCTAAGCGGCGTAGTCTCACTTAATATCAGTAAACCAAGATGTAATGGAATAATTCACACCTGGCTTTACGTCTGACTCGAAGTTTTTGTTTCCCCTTAAACTCTCGGATGCTTAAAATTGATTTGAGTAGGCTGAATATTAGGGTTTTCAGGTTTTAGTCATTTTGGCGAATAAAGCTTCTGGAGACGAGCAGCTGGCTGACGAATAGCTATTTAGGAATTTCAGTTTATCTTGTTTTGATTCCATTGTGTATATTATATCAAATATGACTATATTGACTATGGTCAATCAATTGGGCATCATCATATGTTGCTCTTGGCGTATTATTGTAAATTATATTTGATCATTGCTTGGGAATGTTTTGAGATTATGTAACTTGGATATGAATTTGTTATGAAATGTAATCGGTAAAATGTTTTTTTTGGAAATATGTGATTTTGTTCATATTTAAGTGCTTCTAATATTATGAATAACATTAGCATTACCGTATTTTGTCACCATAAGTTAATACTATGGATGGCTACAACATCTGCATCACTTAGCTTTTGGCCTCCAAATACAGGATGTTACATAGATCTTTGAGTTCTCAATTTCATTTTGTTTTTATTTAAAAAGAAGATTGAATGCGAGCCAGTAACGAGAGTGTTCGGCATGTTGTGTTTGAGCAAGACAAGAGAGTGAGCTAATGGGTTTGAGTAGAGTTTATGTTATGATAGCGAACTATATGAAGAAGTTGTTTAGTGTATGCAAGAGATGTTCGATGAGATATGACCAAACGAGCGAAAGATTCCACTAGTTTGCTCATCAAGTATGATTGAAATGTTATGTGTGAACCGCATAAGAGGTCACTCAATGGGGGCATAGGGGAGCTTGGTGAGGTGTGTGCAAATTGGTATGAGATTTAATATGTTTGCTTGGTATGATGGGGAAGAGAGGATGTGAAGGGTGCTGAAGCGGAGTATGCGACTATGCGTTTACCTTTAGGCTATTGGGGACAACTTATCGAAATATAAACTTATGTGCTCAAAATAATTAATTATTGAAGCGGTCTATCATATGTAGCATATGAGTTCTATTTTATATTTATGTAATATATAGATTCGACTAAAGGAATACTAATTTGGATGAAATAAATAAAGGGAATGGTAGGACCTTCGATGTATTAGCGAATGTATTAATGCTAATAGGGATTGAACATTTTTGACTAATCTATATTCCAATTCGAAGTTCATCACACCCTTTTATGGTAGAACCTTCACTATTAATAACATTGGAAAACAATGGCATTTGAAAATTTTAAATGAATTTTTTGTGAAGTTTCAAATTGTTCATGATGTACTGATTTTGTTTATATAACAATATAATACAAAAAAATAATAAAGGGATACATTTATGAGTAGAAAAATGGTACTAAAGTGGAAAAAAAACAAATGGTCCTCAAATTACCAACTACTTTACTCACTGGAAGCAATTGGTTAGATGTGTTCATAATAGAAACTATGTTTAATTAAATTTAACCAATTGCTTCTCATCGATTGTGTAGTTGGTTGAGTAAGACAGCTTTCCCCGACGAGGTTGAGAGTTCAATTCATATTGACTATATTATCCATGATATTTACTCAGAGTATGTCTCGGGAGTACGATACGTGCTTTCCCAGAGTTCGTAAGTAATAATTTGGTTCTCTGGTTCTTTTTCCTATTTTTTTGGAAAACGTGATCGATCCTATAAACAAAGAGAAAATGCATAAAAATGATGATATAATTTAAAACTAATAACTGTGAAGCCATACGAAGTTTGAAGGTTTATTGTATAATTATTTGACTAAAGAGGGTTTAATGTAAAAATACACCAAAGAAAGAAAACTGTTTATAGCAATGACGTAAAAGATAGAAATTGAAACAAATTTAAGCCAAACAATTTATGTATAGCATGGATTCTATTTTATATTTATATGACCGAAAATTAGAGAGGCACCCTTACTTTCAAACTTAATATACATCTGTACATTTTTAAAACACATTTTAAGATAACCTTACATTTCTTCTCTCGTAATTGAATCAGAATTAATCGAGAGTTAGTATGAGTTTCTTTTTTCTTTATATATGTTCATTTTTAGAAAAACAATGCAAATACTTAACATATGAAATGTAAATATTTCCACTTTAAATTGCAAATGCTTAAATTTTAAATAGTAAATATTTGCCTTTTCTAAAATTCAAATTTGTTTGAAAATAATTTTAAATGTGTTTCATGAAATCCATTTTCTAAAAGAACACACACATATATTTTAAAATTTAGTAAAAAAACAAGAATTAACAAAAAATAAGAAGAGTTTTAGAAAATAAAATGACAAGTCTTACTATAGTATACCATGTATATTTTGTAACACGCCAGTCGATAGGTTGTTTTGAAATATAGTCAATTATGAAAGGGTGTTGTTACTAACACTTCATTTTTGATTAAGAGTGACATTTTTTATTTACACTCCACTAAATTTAAAATTGCAATGAGAGTTATCAATGTTGTACAAATACTATACATCGTTTTCTATTTTATCCATCGTTTATTTTCTCCGTTCTTCTTCTTCTTCACTTACACCTTTCACTATGTATAATTCAGCTTTCAGTAATGGTGAGAACCAATCTTCTGTTTTTAGACCAAAAACATCTTCCTATTTTACGCATCATTTAATTCAATTGTATTGTCGATAACCAAATTAACGTGTAAAACAGTAGAGTTTTAAAAATTTTGCCTTGTTGAATAAAATCTACGTTACGGATGTTTTTTGGTTAACAACTAATCATGTTTCTTTCTCTTTTAGAATTTCGTCTGCAGATAAATTTAATTTCTTCATTAATTATAGATTTTGGACTAGTAATAAAAAGAAGAATAGTGCAGACTTGAGAAATTGGGATAAATAATAAAGGAATAAATCATTAATTTACAAATACTGTTTTTATTCCTAAGTCTCGTGGTAAAAAAAAATTGTTTTAGAAAATAATCCATCTTAATCAAAAGTGGAAAGTGGAGTGTCAAAACCAACCTTATGAGAAGTATCAACACAATTAAGAATCCCGCTTTTCAGCTATATCATGGGGCCATATTTTACGTCGTGAGAAGTATGAATATGATATCAATCAAATATACTATGCTGGATGTATACGTCAACGATGAAATGCTTATGTTTGCAATTGCGTCACAAATGCGTGTAATTTAAAGTTGGCCTACCTATTCACGCTTATAGTTTGTTATTTGTCAACATTTCGTTATCATCGTACAGTAATTTTCACAAATGGGACAACATAATACTGTAATTGCAATTTTATGCACGACATTATTATTTTATCGTGTAGATTGTATTCGTAACCGTAGCCGAAATTATTTTCGAATATTGGATGTCCACGAACGAATATCAAATGATATTTCATCCACTAAAGAACGATAAATCAACAATCATGAATAAACTAAATTGATTTAATATAGTTTTTTTCAAATTACGTCGGTTATTAAAGTACGCAAAATAAATAGATTTGAACAGTTAATATAAATAAAAGAGGGAATTAGGGAGAGTGTTAAACTTTGAAGAAAAAATTAGGCTGAAAGACAACAAGTTTCATTTTTGAGCTGGAAGATAAACTTCGAAAAAAAATCAGGTTGAAAGACAATTTTAGTTATAACTAGCATCATGTTCAGTTTTTACACTATACAAAATGTTAGTTATAACTGACATTATATTCAGTTTTACACTGTACAAAATACTAGCATCGTCTTTCAACCTATTTTTTTCTTCAAAGTTTGTTCTTCAATCTAAAAATGAAACTTGTTGTGCTTCAGTTCAATTTTTTTTCAAAGTTTATCTTTCAATCTAAAAATGAAACATGTCGTCCTTCAGTTCAATTTTTTTTTAAAGTTTGTCCCTATCTCTATTTTCCACAAAATAAAATGTGTATATAGCAAAAAAACCATTATCTTAATAAAATAATAAATACATATCTTACATTGTACTCAAATACAAATAAAACAAGCCAAACCATGACAAAAATCAAACGGATAATATTCAAATGCAGATGTTTTTGTATCTGCAACTGTATCAATTTTTCTAAATATCAGATATTTTATATGTTTTTGGGATAAGCTTGCGAATGTATTTCAAACTTTCCATTGAAAGTTGTGGTAATGGGTCTTTATACACGGAGCTCAACGTAAATAATCAATTGATAATAGTAAAAACAGAGCAAATTAATAATCTATGTGAACATACGTGTAATACATGTTTGTGTGTATGTAGATAGTTCCGTAAGTTTTTTGAACTAAGTCATTGAATTATCAAAGTGGTTTTTAGTGCTCCCGATGATGGATGTTGATATTTACAAGATCAAAAAGTTGCTTGAACTGAACAAAAATGATTTGAGCTAATTTTTAAATATTTTGATGGGCGTATAGAAACATATGGATCAATCTAACAAAATTGAAACGTATTCGTATTATGATCGGACCTTAGAATTTGGATCGCATCCATTCCGGTTGGTTTTGCTACTGTATTATTGGCCAATCAATTATTGGATCATGTTACTCTTTGGTGGGTTGAATTTGCTTGCAGAAAGCGTTAATTTGTACACTATTGAATCCATTTTGTAGGTAGTTATGATATGAATTATGATAACAGTCATTCTATTCAATTGGACTGTGAATAATGCTGCATTATTTAGTTAGTAAATCATATACGGAGCGCCAGTAGTAATTTATGGGTCCTACTATATACACAACTAGTGACGTAAAAATAATTTTAAAACCACTCTAAACCCTTATCTTCGCTGTTAGCACAAAAAAGTCAAATTTTTCAAAATTTTATAATGAATCCGACTTCGAATTTATTTATCTACTTGAGCAACTGATTTTTAGCATGTAGTTTTATCATATCTTTAATTTTCATTGTTTATAATAAGATTTCAAATGACATCGTCTAAACTTCTAGTATATTAAAAGTCAAAAATTATTAAATTACTAAAACAATTCAATCAAAGTTCAAATCGACGAAGATCGGTAGAACAAAAAACAGAAACTAGTGAGATTTGAGTTCACGATAATTGTAAATAAACAGAACAAGGAACGCTTGTTTTCTACAAAAATTTAAGATAATGTAGACGGATACCTAAAGATACCACAAGTGTTTCATCAAATATTATTGGATGGAAAAAGAGCTGAGTGAAAAAGGAAAAAAGTGGACGTATACGATAATAATAACCTCTTAATTTTTTAGTGGGCATGGCCGCGGCTGGACAATTTAAAAATGTAAAATATATAATTTTGTAACCGTCAGTTTTTTTTGAGACTAGTGTAAGTAAATTTTAGTTTATTATCATTAACTTTTTATTCCGATGGGTAGTGATCGTATGGACTAATGTTCAATATGCATTAAGTAGGCGTGCTTCTCACTTTTGTGTTGATAAAACTACAGTCTACGATTTGGTTTCGGTATAGTTAGGCCTAATGACACAAGCGCCATTTGCATTGGACAAAAGAGCGATGATGATGTAATAACAAAAAAAAGGGACCGCGAATAAAAAACGACTACAATTTGTGTCTAGGCATCTCATTGACTCAGGTTCGGTCTAAGTATCTTAAAAATCGAACTCGAGTACAATTACAATAATAAAAACCCGAATCCAATTATAATAACCAATCTGAACCCGTTTCGAATACATAGGGTATTTCAAAATCTATACACAAGCCCGTCCCGTGGGGTTTTTAAACCCGCTGGATAATAATACACATATACGAAGCTCATAATATTTATGTTAAAATCATACTTTAAAATTGCGAATTTTGTTAAATTTATACCCATACAATGTTGACATACAAATTGAGTGGTGATATAGTCAAATTCACAACAAAAGTATGTACAAACGTTTACATGTAAAAAAACAAAATGGTAAACAAATAACATGCACACTCCTGTTTTAATACGACGTAAAACTAATAATCGTATGAGACCCTGGTTAGACTGAGTTTTGATTAAACCGTATCCGATGCTAATAGTAATCATGTCGGACCTGCGTCGGGTATGCATAGATAAAACAAAATCCATACATGCATTAATAGGACGGACTCGGACCTAATTCGGGTTGGAACCCGTACCGTTGAGAGGCCTATTAATGGCTAAACATCAAAGTTATATTACGGATAAAACATTTCCCGATAATACATCAGAGTACCAACTTTATGTTTGAAGGCTAGTTCATTGGAATGGTCAGAACAAATGACGGTGGTGGTGGTACAACGATGGAAGTGTTGTTGAATGGCGATGGAGGCGATTTTGATGAAGATCAAGCTGGCAAGGATGATGCTGAAGTTGGAGCAGTGGGTAAACGGGGGAGAAAAACAATTATGAGATGACCTAACTGAGGTGGAGAGAAGGATTGGCTGAGCAGTGATGAACTGGGAAATAACAAGAAAATATAATGCATAATGCTGTTGTACATTATCATTATATGAATTGGAACTTTCTTTTAACATTTTTATTTTCAGTTTTAAAACATTGAATTAATAAGTAAATCTTTTTTCAAAGGATATTGAACTCGAATAAAATAATTTTTGCACTGAAAATAATTTTTGTATGGTTGAAATAGATTAAAGGAAATTTAGTTTGGTATTTATAAAGGACAAAATTTCAAATTAGGCCACAAAAAATAACGTATTTCAACTTTAGGCCACGTTTAAAAATTATTACAGAAATATATTTGGTTTTGCGAAAATATGAATTGTGCAAGTGTTATTTAAAAAAAAATTATGCTTGATCATTTTTGGAGTGCGCAAATGTTATTTTTGAAAAAAGCATTTGTACTTGTGCATTTAGTATAAAATGTTGTATAAAGCAAAACAAGACTTGTTTTTATAGTAAGTTTTGAACAAGGCCTAAGGTTGAAATATGTTATTTTCTGAGGTCTAATTTGAAAATTTGTCTATTTATAAGATGATAAATCAACCAAGACAAGTAATTATTGAATTTAAATATATTGTAAAATATTTATAATAAGTTATGTGAAATATATAATAGATCAACTTAATTTGAATTGAAAATGTAATCACAAATATTTGTTAGAGTCTTTGTAGTTAAAAGCCGGCCTAATGCCCCGTAAAATTCCGCTATAGCGCATAGTGCTCTCGTACCACTGCTTGTTTTAATTTAGCGATATTAAACAGAAAATCCGCTTTAAGCCCTGTTATTTTCCGCTACACCCACTAAACCAAGGATTTTAGCACTTACTTTAGCCACGTTAATATACAACGATCGATTTGACTTGTTCTCTTTTAGACCAAACCGACAAAATTAGGGTAAAACCAACTTTCAAGACATAAGTACTCGATATAAGTTAGAAATCTATTGTAGTCACCAAATCTAGTCTACATAAATCATGATTTTAGTAAGATTAAATAATAATTATTTTCTTCACAACTGACGTGAGAACGAGAATAAATAAATTTGAATATTTGATTTTGTATCTAATAAAGTTAACTTGCACCACCGTCATTTTCCGCTATATCTCCGCTTTATTCTCGGTATAACCTTTTGTACCTCTACTGCTATAGATCGCTAAGTGTTTTAACTGCACATGTTAGAGTATTTGATATGTTAAAGAAAAAGGATTAAAATGATAAGATTTAGTGCAATTTTTTATACATAAAATGTAAAATTTAAGCCTGGTCCAAAACCATTTTCTTCTCACCTTACCACACAACTCTACCCTTCTCCCTAAATGCTTAATTAAGCCTTGCATGATAGTATGACGACATGCCAATGCCGTCGACACAGGAAGCCGTGACCTTGGGCGTGTGGAGGTGCGACACCAGGAGGCACGAGGTTCAAACGAGTGCGATGCAAGAGGAGAACGACAGCTATGTAGGCATCGAGTGTGGATTGGCATGAGGAATAGGATGGCACATGACGGAGGATGAGGATAATGGCAAGAGTCAAGACGATCATTTTGGGGTTGACGACCTGTGAAGCTGTGCGTGTGTATGGGAAGGAGAGGAAGGCTTAATGAAAGGCTAAAGTTGTGAGGAAGGAATTGCATCATTTTGATGAGTTATTTCTTAACTCACACATGCACAATATATATATATATATATATATATATATATATATATATTCTAGACTAGAATATATATTTCTCTTTGCATGCACTACTTTGATTATGAATTATGATGAACTCAAGTTAAAGATGATTGAATTGGTTGAAATATAGTTGCATGCTATTGTTCGATCATCGTTGTGATGAATTTAAATTGAATTTGGCTGAAATGGTGTTGTTAAATATAACTTCAACAACATATGAATATCCCCTTTGATAACAGATGCGATTCCTTGATTCCTTGTTTGTTGAGTATAATTTGGTTATAGATTGATTTGGAATTATATATATGATTTTTGCAGCATTACTTTAATAATGGACGTATTTTGCATTTGAAATTTATTAAAAGGGAAAATTTAAATTAAATACTTTTGGAAGTATTTATAAAATAAGAATTTCCTTGAATTATATATATTTTTAAATAAATGATTGTAAAATTTGGTTATATAAAAGAATTTTATAAAAGAGAAGGTATATATATATTTAGATTAACATAGAAGTTGAAATTATGGTGTTTGTTTTATAAGTCGATTTTTTTAAAAATATTTCATTTATCCGTATTTTTGAAAATATTTAATGGGTTTTTATAGAAAGGATCTAAAATTTATTTTCCAAAAGCGATGAGATTTATTTTAATAGAAATCGAAAAGTAGTTAGGTTTTAAAGAATAATATTTTAAAATAATAAAAGGTTTGAATATGATTTATTTATTGTATGAAAAATATTGTTAATCAAAATTTATTATTATATTTTGTGAAGTACGATCTTTGGAGCTAATTTCGTTCGCATTTCATTATCTTTATATAAGGTAATTAATTTATATACCATTTTAAAATATTATGAAAGTGATTTAACTGAATTATATATTTTGCAAAGGAAAGTTCTGGAATTTGGTTATGGAAGTGAATTATACAAGTTAAGACATTAAAATTCTAAAGACTTTGTAGAATGAGATTTTAGTTTAATAAATTATTTTACAAAGCTAGTTTAAGACGATTAGAAAGTAAATAAGGATTTTTTAAAATTGATTTTGAGAATAGTCTAAGGACCTTCAGCTAAAGTGGTTAGAGGTATTACACTTTGGACAAAGGTTCTAGAAGTCATAGATTCGAGCTCCTATATCATAATGAGTGCCCGTATTAAATAAAGTATCACGCTTTTAAAAAAAATTGTTTTGAGAATTCGACTTTTGAAAATATTTTGGATTGGAAGTAATATAATCTGAATTGGAAGTATAAATGGTATTTTTGAAATACAAAACTCCTTTGTTAGTATTTTTAATATTCAAGAGGAATTTTCAATAATGTAAATTATTTTAAAAGGAGTTGGCGTTTGGACCCAAAAGAAGTTCAAAATATTGAGTTATTTGAAGACTAAATAAGAGGTTCAAATAATGGACTTTTGTAATTAATTAAGATTTTAGGAAAAAATGAAAATTTTCAAATTAAACCTCTTTAAATTTAGTATTGATATTTGAATTTGTATTATATATTTTAGATATGAGTATTAAACAATGAAATCTCTTCTGGATCAATGAATTAGGGATGGGAGCAGGTCAGTTTGGTGTGATTTGAAGCTCAAATCGCTTCCCCACCGCATCAAATGGTTAATCAAAAATACAAACCACTATACTAATCTTTTAAATTGTTTGGTTTAATGTAATACGGTTCAGTTTTGGTCCCTTCTGGTTTGAAGCCATATTAAATATGAAATAAGAGAATCACTTCCACCAACAATCAATTTACAAAGAAAACTATGTGAAGCTTTTACACTTAAAGATTAAAGCACACAATGTTATACTGAAGCGAAAAATTTATACGAATATTTCAACTTGACATTTAACTACAAGTGAGTTTTTTTAGTAGATTAATCAATTATCAACATTAATCATTAAGTAAAATGACTAGAATAAAATTATAATTAGTATTTATCCAAAAAAATAAGATGAAAAATATCATACTAAAACTATAACTTCTTACTTTATGACAACGATTAATATTTAAAAATAGAATATGCATCGTCAAAATATAAAATGAGATAGGAGTTGTTTATATTTTTACCATAAAATTACTAGGTTAAATATTCGGTTCGGTCCGGTTTAATATAGTCAATTCAATCGTCCAAATCTCAACTGAACCGTGTTGGTGCGAGTCGGTCTGGTTTGAGGTATTTGCTTTAGTTAAAAGATTCGGTGCGGTGGACGCACCATTTTTGCGAACAGGACCGAGCGACTTTCGTAGAGCGGTGCGGTTTATGCCAACTCCTACAATGAATGGATGAATCGTATGGAATGTGTGAACTTTTATAAGATATGAATTTTGAATAAGTGAAGTTATAATATCAGTGGTATGTAACGTTCGGTAATATTTTTTCAGTTATTCTTTCGACTCATTATGTAGGATATAGTATGATTGAGTGTATTAAACGAGTAATCATATTTATAAGCCCTGGTGTCATCGAGTTAGAAGACGTTAGGAGGGGTTATTGTCGTAATATAATGAATCGATCAAACGAGATGAGATACCAGATAGACCAGATCCATTCTAGTTGGGACAAACTATGGGATCGCACCTTAAGTCGTGACATTTTAGCACATTTGTCACTGTTACGATGGCTTGCTGTATGGACATGTTAATGATGATGGGTACACTATTGGCAGAACAATGATGCCCCATAGTAGAGAGCAATATAATAAATAGATCGTGTGGTGGCACTCACAATCCTTGATCGAGGGGAACGATATGTCATTCCTTGATGTCGACTCAGCGTTTTATAGAGGTTGCATAAATTTGCTAGAATCCGAATAATATTTATTAAAAAATAAATCGTATTTGTAAAACGATATACCCATTTCTATTGCTTTTTTTTTTAACTTCTCATGACAAATCCATATGACAAATCCATGGTAAATCTACTGCTAGTCTATAGTAATTCCTCATGATTTGCGGTAGAATGTTTTATAATATATTGTCTAAGAATTTTATTTTTCCTTGGTACAGTCTTTGCAACTTACAACAAATTCGCAATTAATTTATTAGGGAATTCATTTTTATAATCTTTTTATTTATTAAAAAAATAAAATAAAATTCCATTGCTATCCCATAACAATTTATCATGGATCTGTAATGGAACCTTAAATTAGTTTTATATCTTTTTCGTAGAATTATAGAAAAGTATATGTCACCCATGAAGGAAGGTGACATTAGGTGTAGATTTTGCATTATGAATTATTGTGTGATGGATCTAGCAACCTACTGAAGAGGGAGCGGAATATCCATCACAAATTTATTAGAAAACATGTTTTTTTGAGTCTGATTTTCCAATGACTAAAGCTGCTTTTCTTGTACGGTGAATGCATTTCATTTTAAAATTTCACATGCACCATATCTTGATTAATAAATTTGGACCTATATACTCATCAAGAAGCAGAAATTAGGCCGACGCTATTCTGTTCAAACTTATTAGACGACGGTCACGTTTCTAAAACCTAGTTTTACAAAACGTTCCTTACTAAGAAAATATAATTTTATTTTTTGAAAATTTATAGTTTAAATATTTGAAATATCTTCGAAAGGTGATTAGAATTTTTGTTGTTTGAAAATAAATTTCTTTTATGAAAATAATTAGATGAATGTTATTGGAATGCATTTTAAAAAGGACCATCGTGCATTTGAAACCTAGGAAAGAGTGTTTTGAAGAGCGTCCATGCTAAGAATGTCAAATTGAACATTTAATACAAAGTATTTCCAGAAGAGAAAAATAAAAGGAATCCAAAATTCTTAGCTCCTCAAACTAAGTGCACCATGTGACAATATGAAGTAAAACATTAACTTTTTATAATATAAGAATGCGTAGATATATTTGACGTCTTATCTGCAATACATAAAGCAGTATTATGATTGTTTCCGAGCTCTAAAAACTAAAGAAGATTAATTCAGCAGATAAATTCATATTACTGGATGATCTAGAGACTAGAGACGAGAGACTAGAAACACATCGTAAATGCTCTATTATAGATTAAACAAGGAGAGGCCGAGGGGAGAGATAATGCATTGTTATATGTAAAGTGTCATCATTTCAAACTCTAGGGGTTGATTTAGTCAAGTGATTTTTTTTTCCTGAAAAGTGATCCTATTCCCATAGAGTTTGATGCATATTTCCTTTGAACATGGAACCTGAATGTGAAAAGAAGCATTTCTTTATACATATGACAAAAACATTACTCGTGGTTAATCACTCATAAGTTCAATAACCAAGTGCCAGTATTTGAATTTATATTGATCCTTGAAATATAACATAATACACTAAATAAGCATAAATATAGTTTTATAAATTATAATCAAGTAAAGACTGAAATTGTTAGGATATATTTGAACTCACCTGCACTTAAGATTATGAAAGCTCTCTTCAAAATAACCGTAAAGCTCCATTTAATCTATTCAATTCAGCTATGCCCACCAATGTGGTCATACAACAGTTGTAGAAGTTTACCCTGTAAAATATTGCTCGAAATTCTGAAATTATTGTTTAAAATAGAGAAAGCAAATATTCCAATCGTAGAAGAACTTGCAAAGAATTTACTCAAACTACCTTCTTGAATTAACATGTATTGAAATTCCAGAATGGTTTCAAAATGGGGAAGAAGAAAGAACAATAAAAGGAGAACACGCTGTACTGTTGCGACCACTACGTAATGAACCATGCATCTCAGCTTTTATGAGGAGAATATGAGCCAATGCCTTGCTTATTAAAATAATGTTAAATTGATTAAATCAAGATTTAAATTGTTAAGATAAGCATACGAGTGGATTGCTCCTAGTAGATTTTGTAAATAATCGCTTTTTTGCTTTTAGGTATTGTAACATAGGCTTTTCATGTGCATGATTCATTCTGTGAATAACTTTATTCATCTATTTTATTGTTCCAGTGGAGTTAAGAAAGGAACTTTTATTTTTCCACGATCATTCATAATTTTTCGTCATATTCAACGGGCAATAGAGGTGATATTCCTTGCCAGGCGTAAGAGAATGAACTTACGCACGACGAGTTGCCATGAGCTTTGATTGGCTCTCGGTCATAATTTTAATTAGTTCATTGTTGGAAACAAGCAATCAATATGTGTATATACGTTGATAAAGAGAATTCAATAAATAAAATTTACACGGTGTCTTATTAAGATTCCGAAAATACCCTCATCCACTAACAGAATCCTATCATCGATATACAACTTCCATCACCGTCCCATCCCGACTATCCATCAACTGAATTTAATATCAAGTTACCACCAATACTACCAACAATACAACTTAAAATAACCAACAATACAACTTAAAATAAAAGTACCGTGATTATCAAAATATTTGCATTTACAATACACATCCGTCCACTTATTTTTTTAATTAAATAAAAATGAATATCTCTAGCTCCTAGATGCATATACGTGCAGTTTACACTAGTATAAATAAAGAGACAATTAATTACAAAAGTAAGCATTCGAAAAAAACTTATTTCAATAATAGATCTTAGCGGAAACACATTATAAAAATATGCATCTGTTTCGTTTTTGTACGTGTTCATTTTTAGAATGCGTGCATTACTAGAATGCGCATGTACAAAATTTGATTTTGTAGATGCATTTTGAAAATGCGTAGGTACAAAAATAAGAAACAGACCTATTTTCATAATAAATTTTTGGTTAGAATATTATTGAAATAAATCTTTTACGAAAGCCTATTTTTAAAACGAAACCTAATATAAAATGTGGCCAAGTTCTTGTTTGGAAGTTCATAGTTGATCATTGTTATTGTAAATTAGCACCGTTTAGGATTAAAACTTCAACCTCGTATAAAATATTCAGTCCCGATGATGAGACATGAGCCTCAGTCGAAAATGCATCCACGTTCGAACTACGACGAAGGAGATATAACACTTTGGATAAACTGATCATTCAATTTAATCGATGTTTGTGCGTACTGGAGAACTACTTGATATCATCCACAAACGGGATATCTGCGTTCCAAAATGTGCTCCCTGATGATACGAAAATATTGATCGAAATCCCATCTGTATCCGACTTAATACGAAGAAACTATCACATTCAAATGGTGGTCCAACCTTGCTCCTATCAATAAAACACTGGATAAAGCTCGGAATACCGAAGACATGTTGGACATCACACAAACAAATGTCGCGAACTGGAGCGAGAATCAAATTGGGAGCATGGCCTCTTACATTGAATTTTTGGTCGATGGTGCACTGATACAATCAAACCAATAAATCAGTTTGTTATATTCGTTTGATATCGAACCAACTGGCTCAATACAGCCAATCACAGTCCCTCCTCTCTTTCTCTCGCTCTTCTAGACACTTTTTGAAAGAACGGGCATCGCAGTGGTTTAAATGAGTGAATTTCACCTTTTTTTCTATTTTAGATTTTTAGTGGGCAATAAAATCTAAGTAGATTTTAGGTTCAATTTAAAATATTTTAAATAAATCTTTAATTTATTTAATTAGTTTGAAAAATATTTCTTTTTTCGGTTTAAATTTAAAATGGTTCAAACACACTTATTTTTGTATAGTGCACGTGTTATGGATAAGAAGTGTGCATGACTAATGTGATTATATGTAAGTATTAGATTTACACCGCAATGTGCCCATTTGTTTCCTTACATATGCCTTTGTTTTTCACATTTTTGATATACATACACACATACACACATACACACACATACACACATATATATACTCATATAACTAAGGAAGAGTTTAAAATTGAATTTTATAGTTTTACACAAAAGTTCATTTACAAAATTTGAATTAAAATAACATATACATATATATGTGTGTTTGTGTGTGTATTTTAAGCTAACAAATTCAACCCACCTTTTAACTTAGGAAGGAATCGAACGATTTATGATTTTATATAAAAGTCCATCCATAGATATTCAAATGAAATAATTTTACACTTATATAAACAACCAAACAAACAAAACAACAATCATGCAACTCATATATTTAATTTCAAAGATGTGTTTGAACAATCAAAATTATTAAAAGTTGATCGTAATTATTTCTGTTAAAATTGTTTAAATAACCATGGAACACACACATAGACACGCACACACACATATATGTATGTATGTATATATGTTAATTGGAAAAAGGTTTTACAGTCAATATTTTTGGAACTTGGTTCAAGTCCCACAAGGGTTACAGAGTTTTTCAATCAAAATCGTTTACAATCAGAACTAATTAAAAGTTAATCAAAATTGTTTTCAGTCTAAATTATTTAAATAACCATATAACGTGTGTGCGCGTGAGCACACACACATATATGCTTATTAAAAAATTATCTATTTTTTAATAAAATGATTTTTGAAACAACATCAAAATAGATCAGACAAACTAGGCACATATAAATTCATTGTAAAAGATTCAGATTTAAACTATACAAAGTAATATGAATAAATAATCAAAGACAAGAAGGATCGAATAAATATTAACATAATGATCATATAATCAATTAAGGAATAGTAAAAAAGGAGACCCCAATTAAATTAACATGATGAACATTTAATTAATTGCGGTGTGAAAAAGGAGATCTGGATTATATTACAAGATAAATATACAGCCATATGATATGTAGTGTGTAAAGATTCAAACCATATGAACATGATTAATATATGAATAAATAAAATTGGAAAGTCACCTTAGGATGTAGACAAAAGTTTCCCTTTGAATGATGTCCTAGATTCAACTTAATTAACTGTTGGATTTTAAAGGAATCAAGAGACAACAACCATCTTTTTATTTTGATTTCATTTGGAATTCCGTTTTGTAGCTTTTAAGCCATAGAGGCTGTGGAAATTTTCGTCTAATATATGATAGAGGAAAAGAGAAAAACAGGTGAATGAAATCTTTAAGAAGGCAATAAAAGATAATTAAAGACTAGAGATCTTTTGTCTTACTTTAGTTACTCTTTTTCCTTTTCAATATAAAATTAGAAACACTTTCTCTTCACCCCCTTGGCCAGCTATAGAAAGTGGCAAGACGGGGCTCGAAATTTCTTAAATTCATTTAGTATTTATTCTATTCAAATCTAAATTTAGATATCCAAGCGGTATTGTATATCAATACATGTATACATAACTTTTATATATGTGCGTTTCATTAAATACTAATAGTACAGAAACATCAAACATAATTTTAATAACTAATATTTCGTAAATATTGATTAATTTAATTAATTTACCATTATATTAAATTAATTAAATCATGTGATTTATTCGAAGTATTCATCATTAAGGTTGTGCGATTCAAAAGTAAAAACTAAGTCAGCGACACTACTAGAAAATGCATCATTTACCTACCTGGTATTATCGACGCCATATAGACACCTAACATTTTGGCGTCGGTTGGGCATCGGAAAGGTGTCGGGAATGACCTACCTATGAAAATTTACCGATGCCTTTCTCATGTCTTTGTTACGGCATGGTTGAGCGTCGGTAGGGAATCGACAGGAAATACAAAACCCTAGCTGATGGACCTCTCCTTTATAACTTTTCCCAAATCAGTAATTCACACATCCCTCCTCCATCTTTCAATCAGAATCTCCCCTCCTCCATGCCATACCCCTCCCCTCACCGTGCCCTTCCCCCAAGAAGTGCACTGCCAAAGCCTCTCCCTTGGCCACGCCTTCAACCTCTAGCCCACGCAAGCCTGCAGCCTTCACCTCCACACGCAAGCCTCCAACCCCAATGCGAACGCCCTCCTCCAACCGATGTTGACTTCGAATGCCGCCGCATCATCGCCATAAGCCGAAGTCCCTACCTCCCAAGCGCAACCGCCATCTCATCCCAGCAAACCGAAGTCGCCACCACCCAAGCCTAGAGCCTCCTCCAAGTCACCACATAAGGTTCCAAGCTACTGCCAGCCAGCCAACCACCATCACTAGCCCAAGCCTCTAAGTTGCCGTAAGCATTACCCTCCACCGGTATGATTTATTTAGAATTGAACAATAAATATATATAAGTTTATGTTAAATTTGAAATTTGAAGAAATAATTAAATATTGTATAATGGAATATTGTTTTAAATTTCATATTGCAAGACGAAACAATGATTTTATTGATTAAAGAAGTTTAAAATTTAAATTTGAGAAAAAAGAATAGAAAACCAAGTATGTAACATTTTAAGAAGAAATAGATCATGACTTAAAAATATTTTTATAATTAAAAATTAAAAATGTGTTTTGATTAATTATTTTGAGCCAAATAAAATTCAAAAAAATATTTTGATGAGTAGGACTAGTGATGCATGCACTTTGTTTTCATACTAAAATATAATTTTTAATCAATAATACGTTTGTGTAAAAAATAATGTTTTTGGCATGTAGGAACATTTTCATTGCAACTGAGGGTGTTAAACATGAAATTTTAGAAGATTCTTCACTATATAATAAAATGATAGTTTATTTGATGATCGATGATGCTCTTATTTTGTAGATTATGGCAATGTTTCAATCATGTCCATTGAAAAAAATTGATAAAATCTGCAAAAAAGAAGTAACGCCCATCATCGAAAATAGTAGCATTGTATTAGGTGGTGAAAAAATATGGTATAAAGCCATCGGTGGTGACTGAGCATGCATAGTAGTATTGTTATAAGGGGTAATGGTGGATTGAGGAACTACTAGGGGGATGCTGTTAACACAGGAGTCGTTGACAATCGACGATGGTGGTTGTTGCCACCAGTGGTAGTAGTATTGCCACTAGCACTTCCTCATGCACCATCGTTGATTATAACAACACTACTACGCATATTTGGTCACCACCATTATGGCTTTAGACTGTTTATGTTTTTCACCATATAATATAATGATAGCTTTTTTTAATGATGGACATTACTTTTTTTTTGCAATTCTATTAATCTTTCGATGGATACGATCGACACATTGGTAGAATCTGCAAAAAATAGAGTAAACACCCATCATCACTAAAAATTATCATTGTATTGTACAGTGAAGAACCATCTAAACCTCCTCAATCACCGCCTCGGTTGCACAGCATAGTAACGTAGTAGTATTAATAGAGGAGGAGACGAGATTTGCGTAGTAATACTGTTATAACCAATGGAAGTTGGTTGGGATAGTGCTGGAGGGGATGCTATTAACACTGGAGTTATTGACTGTTGTGCAGTTAAAATGCTTAGCTATTCTATCGGGGTGAAGGTGCAAAAAATTATAGCGGGGATAAAGCGCAAAATAGGAAGATGCAACAAAACTTCATTATTTATAAAACCAAAAATATAAAGTTAATTTATTTTCATTCTCACATCATTTATGCATGAAAAAGAATTATTTTTTAATAATAAAACCGAAGAATATCTTGATTTATACAGAGTAATAATGACTATAATACATTTTTAACTTATATTGAGCATTTATATCTTTAAAAAGGTCTTTACCCTAGCTTTGTTGATTTGATTTAATGAAAATCAATTAAATCAAACTTTGTATATTAATGTTGCTAAAGCAGGTACTAAAATTCCTTGATTTAGTGGGTGTAGAAGAAGACAACGACGCTTAAAATGGATTTTCTATTTAATAGCGTTAAATTAAAGTTGCATAGAAGTTGGAGAGTGCTATGCACTATAGCGGGGATTTTGTGGAGTTTTATCGTGGCTTTAACTGCATAGATTGACTGTCAACGAGAATGGTTATCGCCACTAGACAGTACCGCCTCCAGCACCACCCCAACCACAACTACCAATTATAACAACACTACCACGCAAGTTGTCTGACACTTCCTTCTGTCAATATTACCATGTTGTCATGTTATACAACTAGTGTAGATGTCTGAGTTTCTTAGGAATAATTGTTTGAGATATGAGCTTGAAAGCTTAAGGATGGGTCCACCAGCAATATCAGGGTAGATGGGCTTCTTTCGAGTTTGCGGCATATATACATGTATTTATATAAAATTTACGAATATATACATGTACAAAATTCTAATGAAATAATTCACTCAATAAATTTTATTTACGTATACAAGATTTTATTCGAGTTAAATTATAGAATTTTTAAATAACACAATGAATACGATAAACTTATACAAGAGCTTAAAATTTTGTTTCAATAAATTATATAAGAGTTTATTCGAGTTAAATTATATATATATATATATATATATATATTTTAAGTTACATGATAAGTTCAAACAAAGATAAAAGTTAAATCAATCAATAAATTAAACAAATGCATATATGACGTTGCCTGCTGCTGGTTTGCCTTCATCATCATTTTTTGAGTGCTGGTCACTTGTCGGTTGCTTGCTTGGAAATGTCAGAAGCTATGCTCTCGATCCATAATATTAATGTTCTGAATAAACTTCTAGATGCAAATCCACTCCTTGGCCTAGTTATGGATATGAACTCCTTACTTGCAGCTGCTCCTCATCATGTGAATCTACTACAAATAGAATGGTATGAACCCTTTACATTCTATGCTAAATGAGTCCTCGACTACTAATTACTGGAAAGAATCTTAGGTTTGTAATAATCTTCATTCCAACCCGGTGCATTATTATGTAGATAGAAAAGAATTGGTTTCTCCCTCTTTAAAGGTAAATGTAGATATTTCTGCTTCTATTGTGGATGTGGTGGGCTATGTGGTTTCCCAAGTTCCTAATTTGCAGCGAAATACTACTGAGCTGGTTCCCTCAAATCAAAAAGTGCCTAAAAAGAGTATGAAATGGTCGTCTCTATTCTCGTCATTTCCATGAAATGAGGGTGCGTTTGTGCCCCAAACTTTTTATATGGTCGATATAGATGGGGTTATGATTCCTCCACTGGAAGTTATTCAAGCAGGAATTGATTATTGGTTGGAGTATCTTGTGGGTTTTTTCTTGGATTCTAACCTGTCTAATTCAATGGTTAAAGAACATTGTTACAAGGCTTGGCTGCCTAAGGGTAGTTTTCTTGTTCACATGGACAATTCCATGTTTTTCTTCAAATTCTCTAGACAAGAAGAGCGACTTCGTATCCTTGGTACGGACCCCATCTTTATCAGTAGCAAGCTTATTGTCACTCCTTGGAGTCCGTCTGTTGACTGTGTAGGAGAGAAGATATTATCTATTCCTGTATGGACCTATTTTTTCCCATATGTTTAAATTAGCTAGCTAGTTCCGTAGGAAAAGTAAAATGTTTTAATGCTAACGCAGTTGCTAGGGAAAAACTAGTTTATGCAAAAGCTTTGATTGAAATAACCCCGAATAAGCCTTGCCGAATTCAATCAAAGTGGGAGTATCTGAGGATCATCTAGCGAAGATTGTTGTTCGGTATGGTTGGTAACCAGATATATGCATGATATGTCAGCCTTTTGGTCATCTCTCATCAGCTTGTTCTAGATAATCTTCTACTATACCTCTTTCTGTTCGGTCCCCTCTTCCTCCACCACCGATCATGGAGTGGATCTCGAAAGAGCGCATTGTTCCTCCACCGATGTCTTCTCCTCCTATGTCTTCTCCTATCCCTCCTCTTGAGCCTTATGAGTCTCCTATTGATCCTGATAATGTTGTATTTCCATCGACAATTGATCCAGTTATTCCTTCTGCTGTTTTTTTGCCAAATGATATTGTATGGAATTCTAATGAGAAAGCACAGATCCATGTTCAGTCTGAGATGAGATATGGCCCTGCTAGTCATGATTTCCACATGTTCATTAGTGATGTTGATGGTGAGTCTAGGCATCTCCATTATTCAGTGATGGTGATTGACTTATCCTTTCGGTGAAGGGTGCCTATGGTGCGAGCAATAGATCTCTTCTTCTTGACGATAGCTGGGATAGAAAATTTATTTATTGTAGGGAGTATCCTGGGTTTTCTATGGATATTGCATCTCTTTTTGAGGATTATTTGCATGAGGGTGGCCCCGATGGATGTGATTCTTACTCCTCCTGGAAGGAGGAGCCTTTATTTCCTTAAGTCTTTTATTTAGTTAATGAGGCACATATTGCTTCACACATGTAATATAGCTTAAGTGGTATGGCCACTATAAAATCATATCCATTTGTTCCATGCATGTGCAGAGCACCTTTTCTTTATTTATATAAGTGGCATAGCCCATTATAAAGTTGGTTCGCCTTGCCAAAAAAATAATAGAATCACACAATAAGTTAAATGAACATATATATTAAATCACTCTATAAATTAAAATGTATATAAAATTGTTTTAAATTATAATGTTTTAATAAAATAAACAGGATTATGTTTTTATAAATTAAATCAATCAAAAAATATTTTATATATAATTAGGTTAAATTATGAATTTTTTTTTCAATAAATTATGCAAGAGTTTATGAAAGTTAAATTATAGTTTTTAAAAAAAAACAATACGCAATAAGCTAATCATATATATAAGTTCAATCACTCAATAGATTAAACAAATGTACATATAATTGAGTTTAATTATAAACTTTTTTCTAATAAATTGAACAAAATTTATTCGAGTTAACTTATAGATTTTTTTAAATCACACAATATGTTAAATGAATATATAAGTTAAATTACTCAATAATTATGTAAAAGTTAAATCACTCAACAAATACAACGATAAAAATAAAAATTACTTGTTATTAACAAACAAATTTGGTTATATAATAGAAGAAAACCGATATTTGAAATTGCATGTTGATAAGCTAGAGATAGAACCGGTGATGCTATGCAAGGTTCAACAAGTAGGTATCTGGTTATGTGTATTTAATTTCTTTGAAGCTGTACATTTGGTTCAGACGAGATGTATATTTGTTTGCTAGGATATTTGGTTTGAATATTAGTGTTGGTATTGTTGGTGTTGTTTGGGAATTTGCTTACAGATTGTCTGGCACTTGATTTATATTTAGATGGTTATTGTGTTGTTTGATTTGTATTGTGATGGTGATGGTATTGTTTGGTTTTGGTATTTGATTTGATTTGATTTGATTTGTATTGTGATGGTGATGATATTTGTGTTGATAAACGATATATGAATATGTGATACACACACATGCATGCATGCATACATACATATATGAATGTGTGATTTAAATGCGAAAAGCATCCGAAATGCTACAAATTTGTTACAACCAAGGCGTTGGAAAAGCGTCTGTAAGGCATTGAAAAATTCTATTTGTATTTTAGTTAAGCACTAGTAAGGTGCCAAAAGGCGTTGGCATAAGATGTCGGCAAGGCATTGGAAAGTGTCATATGTAGGGTGATGGTAACAACACCATGTCTATCATTTTTAAGCTATCGGTAGGTTTTTTTAAACATAACTTTTGCCAATGCATGTTTAGACATTGGCTTGGCGTTGGTATTTGATTTACTGACGCCCCACCGATGCCTTTAATGCATCGTTAAATTATATTATTTTTGTAGTGCAATTAATTTCGAACAATTTGAATATTATCGTTTACACATCGCCTTGGCTAGGGGCATGAAATTTTGGTTGAATTTATAGCTTACCTATCTTTTTGGTAAAAAAAAGTTTTATTATTATAAGCGATGCCCGTTATTAATGATTATTTAGTCCAATTTCCTTCGTCAAAGCTATACCACTTTAGGACTTATGAAATTTGGTTTTGGTCTAAAAATCCAATATCATCCATATTCAACTTCACTGGTCCAAACAAAAAGTCCATGGTTCAATAATAATAATTACTATTAACCATACTTCTCAAGCTAGAGACTTTGAGTTTAAGGTGACTACAATTGACCCTGATTCTAACCCATATAACCAAGGAGACTAATTTCTTGATTAAATAATGTTTCATTTTCAGTTCTTCAACTCGGACCCGACAATAGTCATTAGATGAATGTCATGTCAAGATCTACCTATAATCAAAGTAAAGTGCCTACATTGAAGTTTAACAGTATTCTTAAGTTGAGAGAACTATGTAATGGATGGAGTTAGGAGTATACCCTAGGGGCAATTATGTACTTTTCTATAAATTATTAACAATATAATAAAATCTCATTCGAAATCAAAGGTGTTTGTCTTTCTAGCATATATCTATCATATTATGATATGTTAGTTAATTATTTAATTTAGAATACTAGACATAAAATCCTTAAATGATACGTTATGTGATAGTAGTTTAAAATGTGCTGTAGTAATGAAAAATTTATTATATTAATAATTACATATTATTTTGAATATTCTTAGTCATGATGTTTGGAGATGAGATATCGATACATCCTTGAGACTATAGTGCATAATGCTCTTCAAATGCTAGGTAATGTATTACTCATGGCTGGCGGGCGCACCAAGATATTACATATTGATAGTTATTGGATAACCATGGAATGACTCACTCGATATTTATTTTTATTAGTTCATTTAACTAAAGTCAAACAAGAAATCACAAAGTGACGACTGTATACGATTCTCTCGACTTAAGAATATTGTTGAGTTTCACTATCAACACTTCGTAGCATGACATTTAATGAACGACTATGGTTGGGTTCGAGTTTAAGCATTGGAAGTGAAATACTTTTTAATAAAGAATTAGTCTACTTGGTTATATATGATTAGTATCTTGGTCAACTATGGTCAACTCAAAGTTAAAGTCTCTAGTCGGAGGTGTATCGTTAATAATAATCTTTATTATTGAACCAAAGATTTTATGATTGGATTAATCTAATTGAATGTGGAAAATGTTGGAATTTTGGCCAAAACCAAATTCCATAAGTCTTAGAGTGATATAGTCTTGATAAAGGGAATTTTCATAAATAATCGTTATTACTGACTATTGCTTACAATTGTAAAATTGGATTTTACCGAAAAGACGTGTAAGCGATAAATTTAGCCAAAGTGTCACACCACCGGATAAGGTTACTTGTGAACATTAATATTCGAATTATTCGATACTAATCACTGATTAAATTTAAACTTTTGAGCCATTCAACCGTAATAATGAATACTACGAATAAATTGTATGATTTAATTAATTTACAATCATTGTAAAGTAATTATACTAATTAATATTTATGAAATATTAATTAAAATTTTATATAATGTTTGAATACCATTGGTATTTAAGAAAATGCTTATATATAAAAATTGTGTATATGCATATCGATATCCGATATAGAGAGAATATATAAAATGGATTTAAAATAGAATGAACACTAAATGGGTTTGGAAGATTTGAAGGCCCATATTGCCTGTTCTATGGACAACCGAAGGTGGGGAGAGGAAGCGTTTTAATTTTTAATTGAAGAGAAAAAAGAGTAATTAAAGAAAGACAAAAGATCTCTATCCTTTAATTATCTTTTGCTTCCTTATTTAAAGATTTCATTCATTAGTATTTTGATTTCTTCCTCCGTATTTTCTAGCTAAAAATCCATGGCCTTAGGGCCTAAAAAATTTATGAAATTAAAAGGTGATTGTTGTCTACCAACTCTTGCAAAATCAAGTGGTTGATTCATTTGAATCTAAGAATTTTGCTTATCATTCAAGGTGCAACATTTAGATACGTCCTAAGGTACCATTCTGATTTAGTTTAGTTATATGTTTCTTTTGTTCACCTGACTTAGAATCTATATGCTTCATCTCATATGTTTGTATGTTCATCTTGCATTATTGTTCAGATCCCTTTTGTTCACCTCAGTTAATTATATGTTCATCATGTTGATTTAATTTAGACCTCTTTTCTTTGCCATCCCAATTGACCTTCTGTTCATTATGATTGATATATTTTAGATTCATTATCTCATTTAATTATTTGTTGATATTATTTATATAATTTAGATCAGTGTACTTTTATAATGAATTTACATGTGCCTAAGTTGTCTGATTCTTTTTTTTATTGTTTTGGAAACTTTTATTAATTATTTTATATTTAAAGACTATTTTATAATTTATAACATCTATATACACGAACATAAATAAACCATATATGTTGGTTATTTAAACTTCCTTGAAAATTGGTTTCTTATGTTATATGGTTGCTGTTTTGAACATAATTATTTTTGATATTGTTTACATAGGAGCAAAAAAATTTCAATATAGAATTTAAAAGTGAACTTTTGTGTAACATCCGAAATCTTTTGTTTCCTTCCCATACCTCCCGCCTTCCCATTCCTCCCATACATGTTGCCTACTACCTTCCTTATCCTGTTCCTCTTGCCTTCTCTAGCACCTCCTATTATCGCTGACCCTCCTCCTTGCCCTATTATTTTGATACCTCCATCCTCCCTACCTCCTCATTCCCTTCATCTTGTCTAACAAGCCCCTTTCTCTATTCCTCCTTCTTCCGCCTTCTTTTTTTATTCCTGCTCAACTTAACAGACATGGACTTTCCTTTTCAAGCATGAACCAAGAAATGTACTGAAGTACCTCCCTATTTATATGAAGCTTGACTTTGCTGGTGAAGCCTTGCTTCCTCCATCTGAACTAATTCTGGTGGGTAAAGATGTATGGGATGACTTCCCAGTCGGCTTTTTCCTAGATAAGCCCCTCTCTTGCTCCACTATCATTGAGCATCTGTAAAGATTCTGGCAAAGGTTCTATTAAAGTCAGATCAGATAGTTTTCTCTTCATGTTCTATTTCTCTTGTATATATGACAGATTGAAAATTATAGAGGGTGACTCGATCATTATGAAGAACAAAATTTTTATTGTAAAACCTTGGGATTGCTCTATTGGTAATGTGTGAGTATAATATCAATCCTAGTGTGGATTAAAATTTTCAATATTCCATTGTTTTCTTGGTCACATCTTGGAATTAGTTGGCTCTCTTATAGGATGGGTAGACTAATTTGTATGGACGAAAACACCGAGAAGCTAGATAGGTTGGAATTTGCAAAATGTATGATTGAAGTCTTTCATGAGAAGGAATTAGTTGATTCATTGTCTATTAAACTGCTAGATGGTGAGATTCAAACTACTAAAGTCAAGTATTTGTGGAAGCCTAAATTGTGTGTATCATGTCAGGGCTTTGGCCATAACACCACTTCTTGTATTGTTGCACCCAACGAAACAGTTGCTACTCTTCTTGACAAAAGTGGTGATGGAAAAAAGTTGGGATGAGGGATGATGCAAATAATAAAGGTTTTACTATTGATTCTAGAAAAAAGAAATGGAAAAGTGTGTTAGTGCAATACAAAAACAGGGTTATTAGAGCCCCTGCTCATGATAAAATGTGAAAAGTGGTAATCAAATAGGAAAAACCTCATCCTCTCAACAGCCAGATAAAAAGCATATTATCATTGAGTAAAACCATCTTGCTACTAATAGTTTCCATCTGCTGGTTAAAGATGAAGGATTAGTAGAAGATTCAAGTGGTGATGTGGTTCAGAAAGATTTAGGTGGTGATGTGGTTGAGAAAGAGATTGAAGGAGAGCTTGACTTGATTTCTGAAGCTTTGAGCACCCACGATGTGAATTTTACTACTACCATGCACACATATGTGGAACATGCACATCCATCCACAATGTAACAAATCATAATTGTTACCATGCAAATGCAATCCAACCTTGTAACCTTGGCTCATCAAACCAAACTAGCCCTGCCTTATTCAATTCCAAAACCTCCAAATGAAATCCTCATAATTACATGCCTTGTTGATGCCCGATCCCAACCTACAATAGGTACCACTAAAACAATAGTTAGTGCATCCCAGACTCATTTCAACCTAGTACAACCTGAACTCATTTCAACCCCTCAACATGCCAAAGCAACTCATACTTGTCCATTTCTTAAACTGTTGATATAACTCCTCAACCCGAATCTTCTATCTTAATGCCTCCTTCCTCACTCATCATCCCTATCCTCTCCAACCATATCACTGATGATACCGTGCTTAATTTTATGTCCTCCCCACCATCCGAAGTTAGCTCTTCTTCCTCAATTGTTGGTTGGCTCTCCCTTCCTTTACCTCATACCAGCCTCCCTAACTCCAACCACATAGTGAATCCTTCACTAGAGAACTACACTTCCAATAAGAAAGATAACAAGAAAGGAAAAAAAGGAAAGAAAAGAAACTCTTCTGACTTAAATTCAAACCCTGATCTTCCTTCATTTGCCACTGTACCATATAATAACCAAATCAACTCTCCTTCAACAAGGAGCATGACATCCAAAGTTCCCCACCTTAATCAATAATTTAATAATGTTGTACAACGTGGCTGTTTGGAATATCCCAAGGGTGCTCACAATAACATTAAACTAGATCAAGTCAAGTCACTCATCCATCAACATAGCCTGCTTTTTTTGCTATCTTGAAAACTAAACTCAATCTCCCTCTTTCCACTAGGGCTGCTAAACTTATTTATCCCCTTTGGACCATAACTCACAACCTTACTCCAGCACCTTATGGAAGAATTCTAGTTCTTCACGAACCTTTAATTTTCACTCTATCCCCTATTCTTTCCACTAGGCAACTTATCCATTTTCATGCCATTCATAGACCCTTAGCCTCCTCTTTCTACCTTACTATGATATATGCTCATAATTCTCAAGTTTGAAGACACAAGCTTCTTAATCCTTTATCCGCTCTTAGACAGAACTCTCATCCTTTGCTAACTAATGGAGACTTCGACTATCATCTAACCACTTTAGACAGGAGTGGTGGCACTCCACTCTCTGTAAATGGCACTCTACCACTCAATGAATCAATCAATGATTCATCACTATTACCAACAAAGAGCTATGGTGCAGATTTCTCATAGAATAATATGAGTAGAACTAGCTGTAGAACCTTCTCTAGAATTGACCATGCCTTTGCAACCTTACCTCCCTTGTTACATGGCCTTGTTATCCAGCTTCCCTCCCTCCCCCTTCTCTCCCTCCCCCTTCTCTTTGACCACTCCCCCAAATTATCTCCTCTGGAGAGCCAGCAGTGAAAGCTCCCTTTTGTTTCAAAATTTTTAATGCTTGCATTTATGATAATAATTTTCTTAATGTAGTTTCCAATGCTTGGTCTTTTAGGTGCTGTGGAAACCCAATGTGTATCCTCCATTAGAAGCTGAAAGCAGCTAAAGCTGTTTTAAGAGATTCGGCCAAGGAAAAGTTTGGAATAGGAAATTTATAACCTTCCAAGATTAAAGTTCAACTAGTTACAACTCATGATTTCATAATGAATAGCCTAAGTGATATTGAGACTTCCAACTCTGAAAGCAAGCTCTACTCTAATCTATTAAAAGCTCTATACAATGAATCCAATATGCTCAAGCAGAAGAATAGGTAGCTATGGTGTCCTCAAGGTTATAGGAACTCTTCCTTTTTCCATGCCTCCCTCAAAATTAAACATGCCAAGGAGAATATACAATAGGTAGCTGATGATTCTAGTGTGAGGCACTCATCTCCTGAAGCAATTGAACATGCCTTTTATCTCACTTCGAAATACTAGGTAACTACATGAACTTTAAACCTTCCTTTGATCTCATAAAGGATATTCACTTGCCTTACCTAACTATTGCTACAATAAAACTCCTCTTTGCTAATGTAACCGATGATGAAATAAAGCATTCTATCTTTAGTATGAATAAACAACATCCACCGATGAGCCTGATGGCTTCAATACAATCATTTTCACTTATTGTTGGAGTATAATTTCCATTGTATTATCAAAATATATTTTGGAATTGGATAATTTATGGAAATTAAACGAAAACTGCTCCAAAATTAAATATAGAAATTCATATTCTCCAGGAAACCTGATTTACAACCCAACTGTAGATCTGAAATAGCTTTACACTTTACCAACTTCTTCAAGTAGAGGTTTGGGACTGATTCTAAATTTCTAGATTAGGTTATACATTCTATTACTATTTTATTTATATCCTAAAAACCTTAGTCTATCCTACCTAGGTTGTGATCTATATCTCCTCCATAAAAATTATTCTTTATAAAACTAGAAATTAAATAATCATACAAAATAGTTTTATGTAAACTATTTTCATCAAATTGGAAATCAGCATTAGTTACCTCATTTCTTGTAAAACCTAAAATTTCACAAACACGAAGTACCAAACTCAAAATTTCCTTCTTTGAAAATATGAACCCAGAAACTTTTACCAGTAATTCAAGATTTCTGAGTTCCAAATAGGAGCAAAATAATTTCCCTTTTCAAAACTTTCTTCATCAAAGATTTATCACTTTAAAAGTTAGACTTTCAATTCATATCATTCAAAGACTGCTTGTTTTCCAAAAAGGAACTATGGGAAACTTCCATTTTTTCAGTGACTTACTAAAATAAAGACTTAGCTCCTTTTTAAAATAGGATTTCTGACACAAAACATTAGAAACTCAATTACCATTCTAATATTATAAATTAAACCTTTATTATTCTATAGAGTTTTCTAGTTACACAAATAATTGTTTCCAAAGTAATAGTTTTTCCTAATTATCATTTCAAAATAGAAGCACATCATTCCAAAATAATAAATTAATATATGTTGCCTCGTTACTCAAAATATACCCTTATCTAACAAAATACTTTTTGTAACTTTGTTCAAAACTCCTAAAATCCCTTGCAATCCTTTTCTTATCAATTCCAATAATATTCTTATTCAAACAAGTTCTGAATCTGAATTAGGAATGATGTATATATAAAATTCTTATCTTTACATAATTGCTTTTCCAAAAATATCCAACTCTTTTATTAATGACCATCATTTAATTTGTCAAAAACACCTTATATATAGCTTTAAACGATGGAGAGATGGAGCAAACGAAGGTAACTCCTATCTTATTCCTATTACTTATCTTCTATATCATTTATTACTGGATTAAAATTCCCAATTCTATCATTACCTAAATTCAACTATCATTTTCTGCATTTCCTTATACGGTAATGTTCCTCTTATCTACATTGTTGGACATTCTTATCCTCCTATAATTTCTATCCTACGTTGATTAAGTGTCCTTTCCATTTGTGCACCATTTCAAAAGAAATTTAAGGAAAAGAACGTATAATTTTATAAAGTAGAAAAATCTGCATTTCTAAAAGAAAAAACCCTTATTAAAAATCTTTGGACTAAAATTTTTTGGATGCAAAATCCCTTTTAAGTTAGAACTTTCTAACTCGACTATTATAAATTATAAATCTACAAATTTTCTTGCCCTTTTCAACATAACTTCTTCCAACTTTATAAAGTAGAAGAACTCTAAAAAAAAAAGAATCCAAAAATAGAGAATCCAAAAGTTGGAGACTTTTAATTCAACAAATTTTTAATTGAAAAGTTAACAAATGAGAACCCTCTATTTTTTCAACATTTTAAGTAACTAAAAATCATCCACTTTGTTTTGAAAATATTTCACCACTTCTTTTTAAACATTTTACAAATGGCAGTATATTTCCAAGGCTGTCAAAAATACTTTCTGTCAAAAAAATTCAAATTACAACACACAAGATTCTCACTTAATAATCTTTTGAAAAGCTCTTTTAGAACTTTCAAGGAGTTTTTATAAACCTTTTTACCACTTTTTCTTCTTAAGGAGTAGGATTTTAAAAAAATGGTTTTGATCGTTCTTTCCTTTGAAATCCCTACTCAATTATCTTAAAAATTAAGTTATCTCCTTGTGGTGAATAATTTACGCCTTCTTACGGATGCTTTCACTACTATATCTCTTACTTTTGTATGTTTACAAATACTATGCCTTATAACATCTAACTTTTAACTAACGTTTATATTTGCTACTCTCATAAATGTCACTTTGTTCATATTAAATTGTTATTATCTTAAAAGAAGTTTCCTAAAAACATTTATTTTCTTATTCATTTTTTCCTATTTAACTTCTGTCTTATCTTCCCATAAGCACCTTAATGGTCTCGTTAATCTTTTTAATTTCTTATACTCCTCACTTATTGCACACTCATTACTTGTTAAAATTTTGGAGTTACAACCTCTCTTTCTGGAGTCCTGTCCCTATTATTTAATATGCTTATAGGGTCCACAATGATAATGAAGTCTAGGTCCAATGAAGAAGTATAATTTTAACTCTATTTATTTTTTCAATCCGTAGTTGCTTTGTCTACCCTGTCAAAATATGGTAGCAACTACTTCTATAATCGAAATTTATAGAGTTAGACATAAATTTAAGATAAGTATATATATGTATGTATATAGTAAGGTTTTTAAAAAATATTTTCAAACATAACAAATACGCTACTCAGACATTTAGTTTTCCCCGTCGATCGGAATACCAAATCTTTGATAACAAATATAACAACCCACTCTTAAATAGGCCCAAATTCCGACCCCAAATTCATTGAAACTTAGACCCATTTTAAAGATGGTAGTTGGTTGATAAAAATAACAAAACAGAGCTATCTATCTATTCTTTCAAAACTCACAGTGGAAGGAATAAAATAATAATAATAATATCCATTTATTTCAAATTATTTCAATTGTCATAAAACATTGCATAATGTCAACCGTCACAACATTTTATTTAAAAATACATTTCAAGGGTACATTAAAAAATAACACAAAAAGATAGATAGTAACCGCCACAAGCTTCACTTTCGCCATGTTCAAGCATCATTACCTCCTTCTCTAACCTGTGTTATAATGAGAAGGGAGTTAGAAAAACAAGTTTCTGGTGAATAGAAATATTAAGTCTTACTATTTCAGTACTTGGGTAGTATAATTTAAATAAGAATATGTCTTATGTATGTAAAACCATTTAATACTTCATATGAAGAAAGGAGGCAGACCCTCAAACAATAACTTAATACCTTCCATTTTCGAAGAAGGTTTCCTAATCCTATAACCCATAACTAACATCATAAATTCTAATCAATGCAAGAGATAGTACCCAAGCCACTTAATACCTTTTATTGGAAAATAGGAAAAATATGGTCATTTAGACCTCAATTGAGGCAGACCCCATCACTTAATACCTATTCCTAAGGTGGACTCCTATGTGGTGACCATCTAGCTTACCATGCATGAAATCTCTTAAGCCACTTAGTACTTCTTTATGGAAAGGAGGACCTTCAATCAACCACTTAATACTTTATCTCGAAGTGGACTCCTATCCAAATATTACCTAACGTGTCTTATAACTAGTCCTTGGCCATTTAATACTTCATTTTGGAAAAAGAGACAGGCCATCAAACAACCATTTAAAACCTCAAGACCCCAAAGCAGGCCCTTTGTATTATGATCTATAATCATAACGACGTCTCACATTAGTCCGACTATTTGTAGACGCTAGTAGCCAGATTAGCTAGACATATTTACCCTACATTATTTGGGACTAATCTCGCATTATTGTAAATACTTATCATGTGAGATGTCTCACATTAGCCCCCAAAGTCACATTGCTGCTAGCCAGATTAGCTGGGTAGACTTCATTGTGGCTTTTGACTAACCTCGTATCCCTATGACTTAGCCATAATTTTAATACTCTATACATACATACATACATACATACATACATACATACATACATACATACATACATACATACATACATACATGTGTGTGTGTGTGTGTATAATACCCATCTCACCATTCCATAATTAATGCCATATAAGGAATCTTCCTTACATCTTAGAATATTAATTACTTTCCTATGGGGGTTTTAATGACAATTATTACCTGATCAACTATGCAATCATACTCTATACTGTACGTTTATTAGGCTAATTAATATATAAATAATATGCATTTATTATTCTATGCGTGCCGGGATTGTACCCTAACTAACGTTAAATGTCAATTCCATTTCAACTATAATAATACGAGTAATTCCTTTTTCTTCCATTTTACCAATAATGTCTAAATTTCAATATCCATAATAAGAGGTTCTAATATCTATAACAATGACTAAACACTCTTATCCAAAATTCCAACTGTTATCCCGCTTCTTGGCAAAGCCGTGATACCAAAAGATCGATCGGCAAAAAAGGACGGTTCGTCTCAGAGATTGGTCATGCTTCGCTTCACTATGGATATCGATGAATTTTAATCGAGTCTAGATTGAGCTACAATTGATAGGATATGACAAGAAAGATCATAGAAGTCAATATCTCAAATTTCAAGTCAATCCGAGTTCGTATGCTCAAGCTATCATCGATGCAAGTTGGAGGAAATAACCCTGAGTTCGAATCCATCAGTAGAGCATGAGTTTGAATCCATCGTGTTCCTCTTACTTCGAATCCATGGGGTCGCTCCACTTCGCCTCCATCAGAGCATATAAGACCGAATCCATCAATATATGTTTGCTCCGAATCGATCGCCACCTCCTTGATCGAACCCATCAGGAGGTCAAGCTTCGAATCCATCGCTGCAGCGCATGTTCGAATCCATCATGTTCTCCCTACTTCGAATCCATAGGTGTTACTGAGCTTCGCATCCATCCAAGACACCCCTGCTTCGACTCCATGAATGACAGTACGTTCGAATCCATCTCACTACAATAGCTTCATATCGATCGACCAAGGCTCACCGTGATGGATACGAACGAGCATCCATTTGAATCCCTTTGTGGACAAGGCCTTCGAATCCATTAGCTCGAGGGTGACGAAAATCATGGATTCGACCCAGTCAACTTGGAGTGAAAGGCGGATCGTTACGAAGAAAGCGCGCCACGTCAACAACACCACGCGCAAAGCCATCGATTCGACCCTATCGATTCGAAGGGGGTCGATTCGAACGGAGCGCATTGGCCGGAAATACAATCTTCAATCGATCATAACTCGAGATTTACACGTCCAAATGCTATGAAATTTTCGCAGGAGCTTACATGCATGTTGAAGAATGTCCATACCAAATTTCACCTCGATTGGACACCATTTTGATCGAGTCGAACTAGAGTTCAAATCGATCCTAAAGTGGGCCCGGATTTCCTGAGACCGGGAATGTGGGCCCCCCTCATGTGCCAGAAGCGGTCTTCCCGGATTTTAGGCGAAATATCAGCCACTTACACCTATAAATAGTGCCCTTGGACATTCGAAAAGGGGATCGGAGAATTTCTAAAGAAAAAGCATGCCCGGACGCTGCCAGAATCACTCCATATCGTCTTCACTATTGCTGATTTCGAATTTAAGTCTATTATCTGTTGTTCTTCGCTCTAAAACACTTGTAACCTTCAAGTATTAAGCAATAAAGTGATAAAACTTCATAGTGGACGTAGGCAAAACGCCGAACCACTCTAAATTACTGTCTTCCGTGCAATTTACTTTTCTGTGATTTGGAGTTTTTATTAGATAATCCTCATTTTCAATTTAGTTTCTTCATTTATTATCTCTTCGAAAACTTTCGAAGGGTGTTGCCCAATTTTGGTGCAAACACTTTGGTGCTTTCACTGAGAAAACCCAGTTTTTCTCCTGCTCATTGGATCTGTCATCAATATCGGATTGCATAAATCTAAGAGAGAGATCCAGACTTCAATTTTAGACTCCTTCCGTACTATTCAGATTTACCGAAATCTAGGAAAGGATTCCACTCCTCAAGATGGTTAGCACGAGAACCACTTCTACTGCCACCGGCCAAGAAGGCCGAGATAGACAAAATACCCCGCAACTCCCTCCACCCAATCAAGATGATACCGGGCACTCAGATCCATCAGGTCCGGTCACTCGACAAGAGTTCCAGACATTGCTCCAGGAACTAACCCAAAGTCGACAACAGCTGACTGAATAACTACGTGCCAATGTTGAGTTGACAAATGAACTAAACCGCCAAAGGCTTAGAAGATCCAGAAGGGACCACGCCCCTCATTCCTCCACTGAAAGCTCTGCCTCGTCTGATTACAGCGGCAGATCTACTCGTCCCAGGCTAGACGGAAGTCTTGCGCATGTTGCTGGTCACCCGCAAGCTTAACTATTGGGCAGATAAGAGTTGGCCCTTCTGCCAGTTTTCATACAGGACCCTCCTCACGAGGAGGCACTGTTCCACAACATACTACGGATAACCAAGCCACCGCCACTGCAGTTGACATAGGAGTTGATACCCGAAATCATTCCAATCAGAACTACCACCAGCAGGAACATACTCCGGGGCCATATGTCCCCGAAGACACCGAGCCAAGGAGGCAAGATACGGATCGTCGACAGTGCCCGATCCTACCTCGCACTGTGGAACCCGACCACACTTTGGCTCGCCACCCTCCGAATATAGCAACACCTGACCTCTCAGCTATGGTACGCCAAATGATCCGCGAAAGTCAGGGCTTAACAAATAACGATTGGGGAATCTCCCGAAGTCATACTCCGTTCACCGATGACATATTATATGCTGAACCTCCTCGGCGATTCATGATGCTGACTCTCCCCATGTATGAAGGAAATTCCGACCCTAACCAACATATTCTGAAATACGAATGGTCGATGACTGCTGCAAGAGCTGATGATGTAGTAAAATGTCGTAGTTTTTCCATTTCTTTAGGGGGAATTGCGACGATGTGGTTTACACGATTACCACCACGATCTATTTCTTCATTTGACCAATTGGCTACTAAATTTGTTGAACAGTTCCGTATGCACATTGCCAGGCCTAAAGACGTAAATACTTTGCCTAGTGTCACTCAAGCTTCAGGAGAGACACTCAGACGATATTTGGAAAGATTCAATGCAGCTTGCGCAGAGATCACTAACCCCAATGATAATTCAATCTTGATGGCCTTAACTAAGGGGATTGACCCTGACTCTGAATTTCGAAATTGGCTAGCTGGGAAACCTCCCGCATCGTTGGATCGTTTCTACTCCAAAGCCGCCCAATTCTTAAGGCGTGAGGATGCGAAACAATCTAGGAAGCAGGACGATGTGAGACCCAACAATGAAGGGATTCAAAGCAATGTGGCGGTTAAACAGTCAGTGGAGAGCTCAGGAAAAGTACAGTTGAATATTCAAAACAAGCAAACCCAGCCGAGGAACGACGATAGTAGAAATAAGAAGCAGGATCAGAATCGTGGCCCGCGGCGTAGGGCGCAAATGTTTGGAATCTATACACCACTAAATACGTCACTGGAAAATGTGTATCTACAAACTTGTAATGCGATGCAGTATAAGAAGCCAACTCCGAAGCCATCGTCGGAAAGACAGATTCAAACGGGGAAGTTCTGTAGATTCCACGAAAGTTATGGACACAATACCAATGATTGCAGGCATTTGCAAGATCTTATTGAAAAATTGATCAGGGAAAGGAAGTTAGATCAATTCGCGCGGGCACCGCAGGCTGGTGGTGTGGGCCCGTCAAACCAAAATCGTGCACAAAACCAAGAGAGATAGGAGGAGCCCACTCGTACAGGCGGGAGGTTGGTCATAAATACAGTTAGTGGTGGTCCTCATCCAACGGACCGAAGCTGGAGGGAAATGGAATCATACGCCAATTCGATCAGGCATGTGAGTTTCGAAAGTTGCAGTAGACTTGATGAAGGGGCTCCAGCTAAACAACAGAGGACGATGGCAGACGACATCGTATTTAGAAACCGAGGTGCTGATAAGGTCGAAGCCCCAACTATAGACCCACTAGTCATATCTGCCCAGGTTGGTCCTGCTTGGATGAAGAGGATCCTGGTGGACAGTGGGAGTTCAGTAAATATCTTGTCTAAGAGAGCATATGATCAAATGAAGATGGAAGCCAAAGATTTAAAGCCTTGTCAATCCAGGATCCATGGCTTTGATGGAAGTGCTAATATACCTACTGGAGTTGTGGAGTTGCCAGTGGAGTTGGGAGTTGGAGAACGCCGAAGAGTCCGAATGTTACAATTTGTTGTCCTGGATATCCACTCTCCGTACAATGCTTTTTTGGGCCGACCGGCCCTTGCCGAATTTAGGGCAACAATCGCCCCATGGTGCTTAACTTTGAAATTTCCCACTGATCACGGGATTGGGGTCATTCAAGGAGATCATGCTGCTGGGAGAGCCTGTTATGTTGCCGAACTATGAGAAGCGCAGAGAAAGGAGAAAGTAAAGGGCGTGGAGGAATCTCTCTGCGTCCGTTTCGCCGATGATTGACAATTAATGCTTGGGCCTCGGCCCGGGCACCGCGACCAATTCCAGAAAGATCTAGACCCCAGAGACACTGAAGGTAATGATGAATCTAAAGAAAGTCAAGCTTCCCCCCCCCCCCGAGCTGACAATTGACATTCCAGTTAATGATGATGATTCAAAAATGTTGAAAATTGGGTCTCAACTAAACCCACAAGCGCAATGGGAATTGGTCGAATTTCTCCAAGCAAATCTAGACGTATTCGCTTGGACGCACTCTGATATGTGTGGAATCTCGCCAGACATCGCGAGCCATACCTTGAATATTGACCCACGGTATATCTCGGTCAAACAAAGAAGACGCGGTATGGATCCAGAGAGATCTGCCGCCCTCAAAGAAGAAGTTGATAAGCTAAGAGTGAATAGGTTTATCTAGGATGCTTTGTACCCGGAGTGGGTATCTAACCCTGTACTAGTCCGAAAACCGAATGGGAAATGGAGAACGTGCATCGATAACTCTGACTTAAATAAGGCTTGTCCAAAAGACAGCTTTCCACTTCCCCAAATCGATCAACTTGTGGATTCAACGGCCGAGCATGAATTATTATCTTTCATGGATGCTTATTCTGGTTACAATCAGATACCCATGCATGTGCCCGATCAAGAACATACGAGCTCCATAACTGACCTGGGACTATACTGCTACAAGGTCATGCCTTTTGGGTTAAAGAATGCTGGAGCGACTTACCAACGCTTAGTCAACCGAATGTTTGCCGACCAGATCGGAAAGACTATGGAAGTTTATGTAGATGATATGTTGGTAAAATCACGACACTCCACTGATCACATCAAAGACTTAGAGTCAATGTTCAATGTCCTCCGGAGATACGGGATGAAGCTTAATCCGCTAGAATGTCATTTTAGAGTCGCATCCGGAAAATTCATTGGGTTCATCGTCAACGCCCGAGGAATAGAGGCCAAACCCGAAAAGATTTGGGCGATCAGGAATCTTCAAACTCCAAGGACCATAAAACAGGTTCAGAGCCTTAATGGAAAGGTTGCAGCACTGAGCAGGTTCATCTCAAAATCAACTGACAAATGCATACCCTTCTTCGACCTGATCCGAAAAGGGAAATGAAACTTCGAATAGACTACAGAATGTGAGGGCACATTTCAATCACTAGTTCAGCATCTTTCCACACCACCGATTCTTTCAAAACCTATTGATCATGAACAGTTATATCTCTATCTGGCAGTATCTGAAAACGCCATCAGCGCTGCATTAGTTCGGAAGGAAGACCGAGTGCAGATACCGGTCGACTACGTTAGTAAACGATTAACCGGAGCCGAGAGAAATTATCCGAGGTTAGAAAAGTTGGCATACTGTCTAGTCATCGCCTCAAGGAAGCTTCGTCCATATTTTCAGGCTCATCCCATCACCGTGTACAGCGATCAGCCGTTACGGCAAGTCCTCACACGACCTGAGACGTTTGGCAGGTTATTGAAATGGAACATTGAACTAAGTCAATTTGACATCACATACATTCCGAGACGAGCCATACACGGTCAAGTCCTTGCAGATTTCATTGCCGAATTCACTACTCCTGAAGACTTACCTGAAACTAGTAAATCCCTCGAATACATATGGAAGCTATATATTGATGGTGCATCCAACGATCGGTGCTCGGGCGCAGGGATAGTGCTTGAAACTCCCGAGGGCCGATCCATATGCTACGCGTTAAAGTTTGATTTCCGTGCAACCAACAATGAAGCCGAATATGAAGCTTTGTTTACTGGGTTGAAGTTGGCCCGTGACCTAAGAATTATTAATATGGAAATCTACTGTGATTCCTAGTTAGTGGTATGCCAAGTTTGGGGTGAATACCAGGCCAAAGATCGTAGATTAGCCGCTTATCTAGCCCGAGTCCAGGAAATACTTGATCAGTTCGATTATTATACCATTTTCTACGTACCCCGAGAGCGCAATCAGAAAGCCGATTCGTTGGCAAAGTTGGCAAGTACAGGCGAAGCTCAACACTTGGGACTCGTCCCTGTCGAGACTTTATCATCTTCAAGCATTGAACGAGCAGAGAATGAATTCACATTTGAAGCTACTTCCCGCAGGGAATCGTGGATGACCCCCTACCAAGACTACATTGAGCGTGGCATATTACCCGAGCGTCGAAGTGAGAAAAGACAAATTCTTCGAAAAGCTTCACAGTTTGTCATTCAAGATGGAGTTATGTATCGAAGAGGACATTATGTTCCTCTTCTCCGGTGTATCGCACACTACGAAGTCAAACGAGTGTTACACGATGTGCACGAAGGAGAATGTGGCGATCACACTGGGGGGCAAGCACTTGCTAAGAAAATACTCCGATATGGATATTATTGGCCTACCGTAAATCGCGACGCTGTGGATTATGTAAAAAAGTGTGATAAATGCCAAAAACACGCTCGAATTCCCAGAGCTCCACCTACTGAGATAACCCAAATGGTTAGCCCATGGCCATTTGCAATATGGGGAGTTGATATAATTGGTGCATTGCCTTTAGCTAAAGGTGGCGCGAAATACGCCATCGTCGCAGTTGATTACTTCACCAAATGGGCTGAAGCTGAACCTCTTGCAACAATTATGTAACGACCCGTATTTTTACGGATCGAAAAGATCGTAGAACTGTCGACATTAAGTCGTTGATGTTGTTAGTCGTTTAGAGTATGAGTCGATCAAAATTTAAGTCGTTTGGAGCTTGAGTTGTGTAGGAGATAAGTGTATTGTACGACTTAGAGGTGTGGCCGACTCATAGGTATGACCGAGTTCAGGTTTTGGCCGACTCATAGGTTGACCGACTTAAGGGATTGGTACGACCCAAGAAGGCTACCGACTTAGGCAGTGGGCGAGTTAAGAGTTGGAGCGACTTAGTGGGGTTGAGCGACCTATAGGGCTTGACCGACTTATAGAATGGAACGACTCAAGGGTTAGCGACTTAAGAGATTAGATGGCTTATAGGATGAAACCGACTCATAGTAGTGACCGACTTAAGGCTTAGCCGTGTGTGTTGATGAGTCGGTAGGTTGATGAGTCGTTGAGTCGTCCAAACAACTTAGGACTTAGTGTTGAGTCGTGAGTCGTCTCCTGTGATAAGTCGCGTAGAGGTTGGAGTTGATGAGTCGGTGGGATGTTGAGTCGTTGGGGACTTAGGCTTAGTGTTAGGACGTTGAGTCGTGTCCCTGTTGAGTCGTTAGGACGATAGGCCGCGTGTGTGTTGAGTCGTTGAGGCCTTGAGGTTGAGTCGTATGCCGTGTTAAGGTTAAGTCGTGAGGCCCTGTGTTTGGTTAGGTCGGCTATTGTGTTGAGTCGTTAGGGGCTTGAGTCACGAGTCTTAGGTCGTGGACGACTCATGGGGGCGGCCGACTCATGGGGAATTCTGCCTATAAATAGAGGGGTTTGGCTCACTTTTTGGCACCGGATTTTGAAGCGACGAAGTGCTGCCATTTTGAGAGCTCGACTACAACACTTCTTCACTTCTTTTCTCCACTCTAATCTAGTGATTCCATCCATCCAAGATTGAAGATCAAGGTTGAAGATCCAAGAGCCAAAGTTGAAAATCTTCATCCATTCGAGAGAGATTTCATCGTTCGAAGCGAGATTTTGCCGGATCAAGCTAGGTTCTTCGCTGTCCAGATCTGAAGTAGGTTTCTTTTGAGGTGTTTAGGTGATTCGGTGAGTGGTATTTATCTCTCACATGGACCCAAGGAAGTATATTGGATCGGTGGTTTGTTTATGTGTTAAAGATAGTGATTTCTTGCATTTTCCCTAAGTATGCATGTAGATCTATCATCTATGAAGTTTTGACACCTATTTTACTACATGTTCACTTATGCAAGTTCACTCATCAAGTTGTAGAGATATTGTTTATAATTTATGCTTGTTGGACTGCATGTTAGATTTGAACTCTTTATTTACGAAATTGCCATTATTGTTGTAATTGCTTATTAGATCTTGTTTGGATGATTGATTGCTTGGATTGATGTTTGATTTGATTGATTAGTTGATCGATAACTTGATTTGGACAAGTTGATCGATAACTTGATTTGGACAAGTTGGTCGAAGATGATTCAAAAGCTAAGAGGAAAGGCTCTTGAATGGTGAAAGCTGCTTGTAGCATATGAAGCGGATGTGGAAGCTCATATGGATAGATTTGATGATGATGGACTTTGCCATGATGCGATGAGGCAAACCATGATGTTGAGATGGGGCTTTGCTATGATGCGTTGAAGCAAAGAACAATGTGTGAAAGCCTTGGTTTAGTCCAGACGGGATCATCCCAAGCATGTTGATAACTCGGTGATGCGGTCCGGGTTTGTGGATAATGGTGGGCTCGAGAGGCGCTTGAGCTAGTGTGAGAATAGTCGTCGAGGAGGATGACTAGGAGGCTTGGATCTTATCGTTATTGAAGGTTCTAGCATGCTCAAAGCAAGAGTACGTTGGAACGGGTCACGATGACGTTCCAGACACGGGTCATGATGACGTGTTAGTACTCTGGACAGATGTGATAGTCCTAGGCACGGGTCATGATGACGTGCGGAGTTATGTCTAGAACCGGGGTTGCCATTAGCCCTTGACGGACGGCTGAAAGAAGGTGCCGGTCATTCAATTAACGATGATATCAAGGCAATGATAACAGTGATAGCCAGAGTCATGGATGTTTGGTTGTATCGTCATTCGGACTCAAGAGCGATGTTTTCTGGGTGCTTATCTGATCTTGGTTTAGGCCTTGGGGGGTTTGTACTTGGAAAACATCGACCTTGACTCGAGTGATAATTACTTTACTTTAAATGTCTGCTTTGTTATGCTTGTTTCTACTTAGTGTGTCTAGGGGGTATCACTGTAGAATGAGGTGGAGTGGGATGGTTGAGTTCCTATTCCCTTTACCCTTTATGCTCTTTTGGTATGTTTGATAGTTGATTTACTGCTCACTAAAACTGTTGTCTGACTCAAGGTTTTATGTTCAACTCTTATTACCTTGGGTTGTTCATTCATTTTGGGATGGGCAGACTAGGTAGCAGGTGACATGTGCTGTTCTTGGTTACCAACGCTGTTGATGACGAAGACGAGCTGGTGGCTATTGCATATTTTTTTTTCTTACTATATGTACTGGATGTTCCGCTGTTTGTTTGATACTCTGAGTGTTATGTAGTGAGGCTTGATGTATTGACTATTTAGATGATTGTATAAAACTATTAAGAGTTATATGATGAGACTTCTGTTCTATAGAGCTTCACTATGTATATTTTCTATTGTATTTTATCCATACGCTGTGAGTAATACGATAGACTATTCTTTTTTATCTTACCCTTACTATCGTTCATGGCTGCCTGGCACACTTTTTCAGCGCACCATTCCCTTGTTTCGTGCGGGAGTCATGGGCGGTCGTCACATTTGGTATTAGAGCGAGGTTAATTGATTTTAGCCAACGCTCGCTGACGTAACTACGTATGAGAGACGTAATTGTAATTTTGATGGATGATTACTATTTATAATATAGTAGTTTAGAAGGATTTGAACTCCTTATGTAGTTGTTTCTCAAGGTGTTCTAAATCATTCCTTTTTATAGATATTAAGGATGAGTCGAAGTGAGAGACAAGCTGCTAGGGAAAGTCGTGCTGTTGGGGAAACTACTGACTATGCTGCAATGTTCGAAGCTATGATGACTTCGATCATGAGAAGGATGCCAACTTCAGGACAGTCAGTAGATGTTGGAGTTCAAGTTCAAGCTCCAAAACCAATGGATTTTGCTAAGTTGTGCAAGGACTATACTGCTCTTGGAGGAAAGGTTTTCTTGGGAACAGAATCAACCATAGAAGTGCAGAGATGGATTGATGCTTGTAGAAGGATCTTTGGTGATTTGGGAATTGAGGATGCAACTAAGAGGAAGCTTGCATCAAGACAGCTTCAAGGGAGAGCTTCGGATTGGTGGAATTCTATCACCATTGATACTCCAGAGGAAGAGATTACTTGGGAGCAATTCCAAGTTAGATTTGAAGCTAAGTTCATTTCTACGGCTCAGAAATCTGTTTTGTTTAAGAAGTTTGTGGAACTCAAGCAAGGTGGAAGACCAGTTCTTGAGCATGTTTCTGAGTTTGAAGCTTTGTCCAAGTATGCTCGGTCGTATATTGATTCTCCCTATCAGAAGAATGAGAAGTTTGTGACAGGCTTGGATAGTTATCTTGGGAGGCAGTTGGTGGATCATCTGGACGATCCGTTTGACAAGCTTGTGGAGAAAGCTCTCAGGCACGAGAGTTTGTTTCCTAAGGAAGGGTCTGTTGTTGCTGTGACTAAGGAAGAATCCAAACCACAGCAGGGTGGGAACAAGAAGAGGAAGCAGCAACAGTAGAAGGGTAAGGATGGCCAGAAGAAGCCGAATGGCGAAGTGATCTGCTACAATTGTCGGCAGAAGGGTCATTTCTCTAGGGATTGCAAGAATCCAAAGGTGCAGTTGAAGTGCCACAACTGTGATAAGCTGGGGCATATCAGGAAGGACTGT
Source organism: Allium cepa (assembly GCA_030765085.1). NCBI lineage: Eukaryota > Viridiplantae > Streptophyta > Magnoliopsida > Asparagales > Amaryllidaceae > Allium > Allium cepa. The sequence goes on from CM060941.1 coordinate 1,055,341,172, forward strand.
CCAGAACCGAGGAAAGATGAGCAGATTGTGCAAGCTTATGCTTTGGGGGCTGTTCCATCATCTTTGAAAGCTCCTACTGTAGATGAGAAAGGAAAGAGTGTGGTGGTTCAAGGTACTCTTTCCATTTGTGGTGTTCCAGTTAGAGTGTTGTTTGATACTGGAGCGTCGCATTCTTTTGTTTGTAGTGAACTTGTAGGCCGGTTGGGTTTGGAACCAGATATTGTTGATAGACCATTGGTTGTGACTAATCCAGTTGGGGGTTCGTCTTGTTTGTGTATGGTATGCCGTGGTCTAGTTGTGTCGAGTCATGATTGTTCTTTTGTTTGTGATTGTTTTATTCTGAACTTTGTGGGGTTCGGAATTATTTTGGGGATGGACTGGCTTAGGAGATATGCGGCAAGGGTTGATTGTGAGAGGCTGGAGGTGACAGTCAAGAATGTGGAGGGGCGAAAGGTTGTGATACGATGTAAGCATGAAGAAGGCGTCTTCATGAGCTTCATGTATTCGCTGGTTGTTCCACGGGATGGACTGTCATCGGTGCCTATTGTGAATGGATTTGAGAACGTCTTTGACGAGGTCAAAGGGTTACCGCCGCATAGAGAGATCGAGTTTCGTATCGATCTAGTTGAGGGAGCCAGACCTGTTGTGATGCCTCTTAGGCGGATGGCGCCTAGGGAGCAGCAAGAGTTGAAGGTGCAGGTTGATGACCTTTTACGGAAAGGATTCATTCGGCGTAGCGTGTCCGAATGGGGTGCACCGGTTGTGTTCACAACCAAAGCGGATGGATCGTTGAGGTTGTGTGTGGATTATCGTGAGCTGAATAAAGTGACTAAGAAGAACAAGTATCCATTGCCGAGAATAGATGACTTGTTCGATCAGCTTCACGAAGCTAAGGTGTTTTCTCAAATGGATTTGGCAACGGGATTTCACCAGTTGAGAGTGGCTAAGGATAGTGTGCCGAAGACTGCTTTTAGGACACCATCCGGTTTTTATGAGTGGCTGGTAATGCCGTTTGGTTTGACCAATGCACCAGCATATTTTGTGGATCTTATGAATAGAGTATTCAGAGATCAGTTGAACAAGTTCGTACTTGTATTCGTGGATGATATTTTAATTTATTCCAGAAGTAAAAAAGAGCACAAGACACACTTGCGTATTGTTTTGGAAATCTTGCGGAAACATCAGCTGAGGGCTAAGTTTTCGAAGTGTCACTTCTGGAAGAGTGAAGTGAGATTCTTAGGCCATGTTATCTCTGGAAATGGAATAGCGGTTGATCCTGCTAAGGTAGCAGTAATCCAGGATTGGGTTAGACCTAAGAATGCATCTGATGTGAGAAGTTTTTTTGGATTAGCAGGATACTATCGTCGGTTTATCAAAGACTTTTCCAAGATAGCTGCACCGTTAACAGGATTGACGAAAAAGAACCAAGTGTTCAAATGGGATGATAAGTGTGAGCAAGCTTTCGTAATTCTGAAAGAGCGACTGACAAGTGCTCCTGTTTTGACTATTCCAAGTGGGAATGATGAGATGGTGGTTTACACCGATGCATGTGGTACTGGACTTGGAGCAGTGCTAATGCAAAAGGATAAAGTTGTTGCGTATGCGAGTCGACAATTGAAGCCGCATGAAAGGAATTATCCGACTCATGATTTGGAGTTAGCGGCAATTGTATATGCTTTGAAGATGTGGAGACATTACCTATTGGGAGTTCGATTCGAGTTGTTACAGATCATAAGTCGTTGAAGTATCTGTTCTCCCAAAAGGATTTGAATCTTCGACAGCAACGGTGGCTAGAGTTTTTAGCATCATATGATTTTGGTATAGCCTATACTCCGGGAAAAGGTAACGCAGTGGCAGATGCGTTAAGTCGAAGACATGCAGAATTGGGAGCCATGTTTTCGGAATGGAAGAGCCTTGAGTATTTAGCTGGATTTGACTTCAGGTCTAGATATGAATTGGAACCTGAGATGTTGGCAAACTTATCAATAAGACCTACTCTTGTGGAAAGAATTTGCGAGAGCCAAAAGCGAGATGATAAGCTTGTCAAGATTATCCGCGATTTGGAATCTGGATTGAATCCAGAAAAGGATAAAGGATTCGAAGTCGATCGAGAGGGTTGGCTTCGGAAGCAAGGACGACTAGTTGTTCCTGATATAGATGGATTGAGAGATGAAGTTCTGAGGGAAAGTCATCACTCGAAGTTGACAATTCATCCAGGTGGAAATAAGATGTATCAGGATATGAAGAGGACTTACTACTGGGAAGGTATGAAGAAGGATGTTGGAAATTTTATTTCCAAATGTATGAATTGCCAATTAGTGAAAGCCGAGCAAAAGAAGCCAAGTGGGTTGCTTCAGCCGTTAGAAGTTCCTACATGGAAGTGGAAGCAGATATCGATGGATTTTATCGATGGTCTACCTAGAACCAGGGCAGGAAATGAAGGGATTTGGGTCATTGTAGATCGTTTGACTAAGAGTGCAAGATTCATTCCTGTTCGATCAACTAGGACTGCATCGAAGCTGGCTGAGCTTTATATTAAGTGGATAGTTCGATTCCATGGTATTCCGAAGAGTATAGTGAGTGATCGAGATCCATTGTTCACTAGTGGATTTTGGAAGAGCTTCCAGGAAGTTTTGGGAACCGAGTTGTGTTTGAGTACAGCTTATCATCCCCAAACAGATGGTCAGACCGAGAGAGTTAACCGAGTTTTGGAAGATCTCCTGAGAGCATGTGTTTTGGATTTCGGAGGATCATGGGAAGATCATCTTCATTTGGTGGAATTTGCGTATAATAATAGTTATCAGACAAGTATTGGTATGGCACCATATGAGGCATTATATGGAAGACCGTGTAACTCTCGGACATGCTGGTTGGAAACTGGAGAAAAGATGATACTTGGGCCAGAAATGATTCGATAGACTATGGATTGTATAGAGATCATTCGGCGACGAATGAAGGCAGCCCAAGATCGTCAGAAAAGTTATGCCGATAACCGTCGTAAGGATTTGGAAATCGACATAGGCGATATGGTTTTTGTGAAGATTTCTCCACTGAAGAATGTTATTCGATTTGGGAAGAAAGGAAAATTGACTCCAAGATTTGTTGGACCATTCCTGATTATCGAGCGAATTGGAAAGCTCGCATATAAATTGGAGTTACCAGAAAAGATGGCGAGTGTGCACAATGTTTTTCATGTATCTTATCTACGGAAGTATGTGCACGACTCGAACACGGTGGTTTCTGCCGATAGATGTGAAGATTTAGAGGTTGATCCAGTTGTTACGAGACCTCATAAGCCGCTTCGTGTTGTTGAAACCGACACGAAACAGCTTAGAAGGAAGACGATTACGTTGCTCAAGATACAATGGAGTGATGATGTTGACGACTGTACATGGGAGGAGGAAGAGAGGATGAAGGCAGCTCATCCTGAACTCTTCGAGGTATGGCCCTAAGGTGTCGTGACATCTCATGAATTTGCAACTTGTTCTAGTCTTAGAATTCTGCATGCTAGGTTAGCAATTGGGTGTATGGTTTGTTGATTGCTATGGATGGTAGGCATGCGGAATAACTTTGGTTGCTCTTGTTTGTTTGGAATTTCGGGGGCGAAATTCCTAAGGGGGAGAGAATGTAACAACCCGTATTTTTACGGATCGAAAAGATTGTAGAACTGTCGACATTAAGTTGTTGATGTTGTTAGTCGTTTAGAGTATGAGTCGATCAAAGTTTAAGTCGTTTGGAGCTTGAGTTGTGTAGGAGATAAGTGTATTGTACGACTTAGAGGTGTGGCCGACTCATAGGTATGACCGAGTTCAGGTTTGGCCGACTCATAGGTTGACCGACTTAAGGGATTGGTACGACCCAAGAAGGCTACCGACTTAGGCAGTGGGCTAGTTAAGAGTTGGAGCGACTTAGTGGGGTTGAGCGACCTATAGGGCTTGACCAACTTATAGAATGGAACGACTCAAGGGTTAGCGGCTTAAGAGATTAGATGGCTTATAGGATGAAACCGACTCATAGTAGTGACCGACTTAAGGCTTAGCCGTGTGTGTTGATGAGTCGGTAGGTTGATGAGTCGTTGAGTCGTCCAAACGACTTAGGACTTAGTATTGAGTCGTGAGTCGTCTCCTGCGATAAGTCGCGTAGAGGTTGGAGTTGATGAGTCGGTGGGATACTGAATCGTTGGGGACTTAGGCTTAGTGTTAGGACGTTGAGTCGTGTCCCTGTTGAGTCGTTAGGACGATAGGCCGCGTGTGTGTTGAGTCGTTGAGCCCTTGAGGATGAGTCATATGCCGTGTTAAGGTTAAGTCGTGAGGCCCTGTGTTTGGTTAGGTCGGCTGTTGTGTTGAGTCGTTAGGGGCTTGAGTCGCGAGTCTTAGGTCGTGGACGACTCATGGGGGCGGCCGACTCATGGGGAATTCTGCCTATAAATAGAGGGGTTTGGCTCACTTTTTGGCACCGGATTTTGAAGCGACGAAGTGCTTCCATTTTGAGAGCTCGACTACAACACTTCTTCACTTCTTTTCTCCACTCTAATCTAGTGATTCCATCCATCCAAGATTGAAGATCAAGGTTGAAGATCCAAGAGCCCAAGTTGAAAATCTTCATCCATTCGAGAGAGATTTCATCGTTCGAAGCGAGATTTTGCCGGATCAAGCTAGGTTCTTCGCTGTCCAGATCTGAAGTGGGTTTCTTTTGAGGTGTTTAGGTGATTCGGTGAGTGGTAGTTATCTCTCACACGGACCCAAGGGAATATATTGGATCGGTGGTTTGTTTATGTGTTAAAGATAGTGATTTCTTGCATTTTCCCTAAGTATGCATGTAGATCTATCATCTATGAAGTTTTGACACCTATTTTACTACATGTTCACTTATGCAAGTTCATTCATCAAGTTGTAGAGATATTGTTTATAATTTATGCTTGTTGGACTGCATGTTAGATTTGAACTCTTTATTTACGAAATTGCCATTATTGTTGTAATTGCTTATTAGATCTTGCTTGGATGATTGATTTCTTGGATTGATGTTTGATTTGATTGATTAGTTGATCGATAACTTGATTTGGACAAGTTGGTCGAAGATGATTCAAAAGCTAAGAGGAAAGGCTCTTGAATGGTGAAAGCTGCTTGTGGCATATGAAGCGGATGTGGAAGCTCATATGGATAGATTTGATGATGATGGACTTTGCCATGATGCGATGAGGCAAACCATGATGTTGAGATGGGGCTTTGCTATGATGCGTTGAAGCAAAGCACAATGTGTGAAAGCCTTGGTTTAGTCCAGACGGGATCATCCCAAGCATGTTGATAACTCGGTGATGCGGTCCGGGTTTGTGGATAATGGTGGGCTCGAGAGGCGCTTGAGCTAGTGTGAGAATAGTCGTCGAGGAGGATGACTAGGAGGCTTGGATCTTTTCGTTATTGAAGGTTCTAGCATGCTCAAAGAAAAAGTACGTTGGAACGGGTCACGATGACGTTCCAGACACGGGTCATGATGACGTGTTAGTACTCTGGGCAGATGCGATAGTCCTAGGCACGGGTCATGATGACGTGCAGAGTTATGTCTAGAACCGGGGTTGCCATTAGCCCTTGACGGACGGCTGAAAGAAGGTACCGGTCATTCAATTAACGATGATATCAAGGCAATGATAACAGTGATAGCCAGAGTCATGGATGTTTGGTTGTATCGTCATTCGGACTCAAGAGCGATGTTTTCTGGGTGCTTATCTGATCTTGGTTTAGGCCTTGGGGGTTTGTACTTGGAAAACATCGACCTTGACTCGAGTGATAATTACTTTACTTTAAATGTCTGCTTTGTTATGCTTGTTTCTGCTTAGTGTGTCTGGGGGCTATCACTGTAGAATGAGGTGGAGTGGGATGGTTGAGTTCCTATTCCCTTTACCCTTTATGCTCTTTTGGTATGTTTGATAGTTGATTTACTGCTCACTAAGACTGTTGTCTGACTCAAGGTTTTATGTTCAACTCTTATTACCTTGGGCTGTTCATCCATGTTGGGATGGGCAGACTTGGTAGCAGGTGACAGGTGCTGTTCTTGGTTACCAACGCTGTTGATGACGAAGACGAGCTGGTGGATTTTGCATATTGTTTTCTTACTATATGTACTGGATATTCCGCTGTTTGTTTGATACTCTGAGTGTTATGTAGTGAGGCTTGATGTATTGACTATTCAGATGATTGTATAAAACTATTATGAGTTTATATGATGAGACTTCTGTTCTATAGAGCTTCACTATGTATATTTTCTATTGTATTTTATCTATACGCTGTGAGTAATACGATAGACTATTCTGTTTTATCTTACCCTGACTATCGTCCATGGCTGTCTGGCACACTTTTTCAGCGCACCATTCCCTTGTTTCGTGCGGGAGTCATGGGCGGTCGTCACAAATTACGACAAAGAAAGTGATCAACTTCGTGGTACGCAACATCATCTGCCGGTTTGGTCTCCCGCATACTATTATCACCGATAATGGAGCCCAATTCGACAGTGTTGAATTCAAAGACTTCTGTCAACGATTTCACATCCACAAGAAATTCTCTGCAGTAACACACCCTTAAGCAAATGGTCAAGTTGAAGCCGTCAATAAGGTTATCAAGTCTATTTTGAAGAAACGACTGGAAAAAGCCGGGGGAAAGTGGGTGATGAACTACCTATGGCTCTATGGGCTTACCGAACGACTCACAAGACTACAATCGGACACACTCCATTTTCTCTATCCTATGGCTCTGAAGCCGTTATTCCAGTCGAGTTGGAAGTTCGCTCTCATCGTGTGACATATTATGATCCGAAAACGATTGCCATATTACTCGCTGAATCTCTGAATCTACTTCATGAGAGGCGTGAAGAAGCTGATTTGAGGGAAGCCGCATATCGGGGTCGAGTCGCTCGAATATACAATGCCAAGGTCCGCCGGCGAGCCTTTGAACCCGGCGATCTCGTACTCAAGAGAATTTATCCGGTCCCTTCGCACATGAAGCCAAATTGGAAAGGGCCGTATGTGATTTCACAAAAGCTCGGAGATGGCACGTTCAAGTTGTCAACCATTGACGGTCTTACTTTACCGAGAGCTTGGAATAGCGAAAATCTCCGTGGCTACTACACATGACAGCTTTATTTATCTATTTTTAGTCGATTTCTTCCTTAGCATTTTATTTTTGCATTTCGAAATTTGAACTTGTTATAAGGCAACTGATTTTGCCATGTTTCTTTTATTTCAGCAATAAAATACCATCTCTTCGAGCCAAAAGTTGCGATTCACTGAAAATGATGTATAATATCACGATGCACGAAGAGCTAAATTCCATCACGCGGTGGGATTTATTCAAATAGGGAGTGACTGTGATACGACCGGTCACTCACTAAGTGAAGCCCGAGCTCGGGGGCAGAACACTACACCAGCATTTGCAAGGATTGATACACGACAATCCTTTTACTAACTCCAAATTCTCAGAGTGCTAATTGGAGTATAAACATTCAACAACTCTTTCCCGGAGTGCGAACGGACTCCAACTTCCCAGAGTGCGAATTGGAGTATAAACATTCAATAACTCGTTCCCAGAGCGCGAACGGACTCCAACTTCCCAAAGTGCGAATTGGAGTATAAACATTCAATAACTCGTTCCCAGAGCGCGAACGGACTCTAAATTCTCAGAGTGCGAATTGGAGTATAAACATTCAACAACTCGTTCCCAGAGTGCGAACAGACTCCAACTTCCCAGAGTGCGAATTGGAGTACAAACATTCAACAACTCGTTCCCGGAGTGCGAACGGACTCCAACTTCCCAGAGTGCGAATTGGAGTATAAACATTCAACAACTCATTTCCGGAGTGTGAACGGACTCCAACTTCCCAGAGTGCGAATTGGAGTATAAACATTCAACAACTCGTTCCCGGAGTGCGAACGGACTCCAGCTTCCCAGAGTGTGAATTGGAATATAAACATCCAGCAACTCATTCCCGGAGTGCGAACAGTCTCCAACCAGAGCACGAATTGGAGTATAAACATCAAATCCACCGTTCTCGGAGCGCGAACCAAAGCACGCATGCTACCTCCGAATTCCCAGAGTTTTGAAGCACAAACACTATGTCAAAGTTCCCGGAGTATGAACCGTAATATCAATACTAACTCCAAGTTCCAGAGCATGAAGCGGAGTATAAACATCAATTCCACGTTCCCGTAGCGCGAACCGTGTTACAAGTATCGATAACGCTCAAATTCTCGGAATGCGAACCGGATTATGGATCTCAAATTATCCTAAGTCCCCAGAATGTGGACATGTGCTTAAGATTTGCAATAAACGCGATCAACCACCAAAATACAAATGTTGTTACCCGAGACTAGGGGGCAAAAAGCTAAGTATTAATCACTAACCAAAGTGATACTATGTCCAGAGTTCAACTCATTCATCAAATCATTACACGAAGTTATGTTTTCATACTTGGCAGATAAAAAAAAACAAACACTGCAAAACACTTAAGTAAAAGAAAAGAGCAACTTCCCATTCCATCAATCGACAAAAACAGGTTTGATTACATGGCAAGTCAAAAGGTTTCAATTAAGTGGAGGCCGAATCCACACATATACACGGCTCTAAAAGAACAAAAGAAGAGGTAAAAGAATTGCTATTCACAACCACATGATAAAACAAGAAGCTCACTCCTTCTTCTTCTGGGGCTTCTTCTTCGGAGTCGAGCCGCTGGACCCACTACCCGGCTTCCTATGAGACTTTTTGCCCTTCTTTGGAACATCTTCCAGATCTGGCATAATATCAACGTCTTCCTCAGAGCTGGAAGGGACAGAGATCCTTTTGTGAGGACGAACTGAAGGCATGGGAGCAGTGCCTGGTGTTTGTTCAGCAACGCTCGAGACAGTTACCATGCCACCGGGAGAGGTCACCATTAAAGAAGATAAGTTTGAAGGGGCAGTGTCGCTACCAGGGCCACCAGCCGTTACCATCGTGGCCATCTCAGCACTTATCTCAGCTAAAATCTCTTCTTCTCGAGACAACTGAGCTGCGCTGGATACGTTGGTGGTCGTCACGACAGAACTGAAAACTGGAGCAGCTCCACTCATCGCGAATGAAGGATCAAGAATAGGGTCAAGAGAGTGACCAAGTAGCTCTTCAATCATTTGAGCATCGAATGACATCGAGCTCCCCTCTCCCATATAACCGGCCATGGCAGCAGTTGAAATCGCCTCGGTGACAATAACTCCGTGCGTAGGATATAGAACCGGAGGAACTGGGGGCACGAATGCGGCACTCTCAATCACTGAACAAAGGAGAAAAAAAGTAATCAGTCCAGAAAATTCTCTCGAAAATCGATACTTCAAGACATGAGGGAAATAATCAAAGCACCTTCTTTACCTTGCCTTGGAGCTTGAACAGGCTCGGAGGCAGCAGTCTTGCCAGAAGACAGCCTCGGTTGATCCGGGTTGTAAGCAGGAATAACTTGTGGGTCAACCGCGGCGATAGCTTCGGACGAAGTCGGGATAGGGACTTCGATATTTTCACTATGATGCGCGACACCCGATTCGCCGATCTCCGTTCGATGGATGCCAAGTTTTTCTTTCTCGACCGAAATTATCGCCTCGTGAAGAGTCCTCCTCTCATCCTCGCTGAGCAGACGTGACTCGAGCTCAAACTCATCTAATACTCCATCCAGGCAAGACATCCTCTTGTTCTCCTCTAATTTGTTCCAGGCATTGTAGAGAAGCATCGAGTAATCTCCTAGCCAGGAGAGATTTCTATGCTCTAACACGTTGGCATTATATGTGTCCGAGAGTTCATCAAATTCGGCCTCCATCTTGAACCTCTCTGCCTGGACTCTCTCTTCCACCTCCGTTTTAACCTCCTTAACCCTTGCGACTGCCGCATCACGCTCAGCTCGGAGAGACATGGCTTGCTCACACACTTCTTGTGCGGCCGTATTAGCATCGTCTTTTTCCTTATTTATATCGGCAAACTTAGCCTTTAATTCCTCTAGTTCTTTGACTGCCGCATCCCGTTCGGCCTCAACATTTTTGTATCGATGGCCCAAGTCTTCAACTAAAGTGTAATGTGCTTGTTGCATCTTTGCCATCTCAACTAATGTCTCATCAACCTTTTTTAGCAACTCAACTTTAGCCTTACGGGAGGATTCCGCCTCAGATTGAAGTATATCAACAATACGATTCTTCTGAGCCAAGTCAGCTTCCAGTTTCTCGATAATTTTGGCCCGATCGAAGGCTACTTTTGAAGCTTTAACAGCCGCCTTATACCATTCTTTATACTGAGCATAGAAATCGCGGGTATAGCTAAGTGCTGTGGTCACGGCGTCTTCGGGAATTCTTTTGAGATTAGGAGGAAAAATACAAGCGTCGAAGCAAATCTCTGGAAAGTCCCTCTTCAACTGGGCAAGTCTGATAGCCCCTTCACCAGATGGTTCAATAGGGGCCTCCTCCGCAGCCGTGGTCGTAACAACCTCAGTTCTGGAACGATGTGGCTCGAGCCTCAAAACCAACGAAGACGGTTGATGTCGCAGAGACTCAGACACCTGAATATGGCTTCGGGGTGGCGGAGGAGAACGAGGAGGGGAGCGGTATCTTCAATCTCTATCCGATCACTCCTGACTAGAGTAACTACGATGATGATCCCTTGCATAATATTCCTGGCCATGATGCCTCCGTTCACGATCGTGATCGGAGTCTCCACGTCGAGATTCGTAATAAGAAGAAGGGTGATGCACTCTTTGGAGTTTGTCTAGTGTAGATTGACGGCCAGACATAGCACCTGGAAAAGAGAAGCAATTCAGTTAAATACCAGGCGAAAGCAATGTGATTTGTGCGGAAGTCGTGCAGTGTTATGAAAGTGTATGCAAATATGCAAAACCCCCGACCAACCAGAAGTGTCGACTGCACTAACAGGTAAAGGCTCGCTTATTTCTAACGCTTCCCGGAGTTCATCCAACCCGGACTTGTGGTGGAGAGATACGTATTCCGGGATGGGAATGTCATCCATTCCTATAAAAATGTTTCCTGATTGACAAGGAGCAGCATCAGAGGTAGTAATTCTGGGGATCAAACGAGATACGACTACATACTTCCGTCTCTTAAGTTTAGGGACAACAGCCTTGCCTTTCCGCTTTTCTTCTATTCGGGAAAGATCAGCCGCTAACTCGGTATCGGTGGGCGTCCTCTCGTCATCGCTCATTTCTCTTATCACTATGCCGGATTTTCTTTTCACCATCTTCTTCTTTGTCTTCGAAGCCGGTTTTTCCAACCCCTCGATAACAATACTCTGGTTCATTTCAATTAAACCCAGCGTCCTTAAGTTATCATCAGTTAACATCGAGTCGATGTGCCGCAAATCACTCGGGACCTCTTGTAAACTTCAGACAACGCCTTTGTAGTGTCCACCGTCAGGCCTTGAGATGATAGCTGCAAGAAGAACGCCTGATATTCGTTCAAGTGTTGATAACGACTGTTAAAGAAGGCTTGTGCGATTTACGACACTTACGTATAGACAGCCATCGCCTAGCGAACCCTGGGGGGCATCGAACAAAAAACCATTCATTTTTAAAATAACTGAGTCTGGTCCAAGCTCCCATCACAATCTGGCAGTTTCTAACTGCTCCAAAAAGGTGAAAGATGGGCTATCGCCCCGGCTCTTGAAGTTGAATATGTGTCTAATCTCGGTTGGCCTTGGCGGACTAAAGAGAAGATCCATAAATAGAACGAAAACACTGTTCAACAATGTTGTCCATTGGGATGAAGTTGTGAGGGGGCGATTCCAGTGAACGATAACATCTCCCTGATATATTGGTTAAATGGAGGGAGAGTTCCAGCCGCACAGACATGACGATAGAAAGCAGTATACCCCTCGGGGGGGGGGGGGTTGTGAGGTCTGTCATCAACGCCCGGTAGCAAAACGTCGTCCGGGGATAAGTTATGCTTCAAGCAGATCCGACTCAGTAAGGCTTCAGAAATACTAGACGAAACAGAGTCGATAGGATCATCGATAAATATGGCTTCCGTCACTTCGTCCGGAGCTGGCCCAACTACTTCGGGAGGAATGTTAGGGATTTCCAGTATTTCTGGAGGAGGCGAACTCTGTACTTCTTGTTGTTGAGAGCTCGAAGATTCCATAACTAACTAACTCATCAGAAAGCAACATTAAGCACATAGAAAACCCGTTAATTCCCAGTGTGAGGTGTGTGTGGTGTAGTGTTGTGCATTACTTAGAAAAATTCTACAGAGTTAAAGAAAATTTGCAGGCAGCAATGACAATAGAGATCCAGTCGAGATGACCGTCGTCGCTGACCATCATCGCCGAACCATCCCAATGTTGGCAATTGATTCAAGTTAAAGTTTGTTGTCAGGATGTTAAGTTATAGTTCCATCGACGAGCTTCGAAGGGCAGTCAAGTATGCACTATAAAAGTTCAGTCCACATATGCAGAGATGAAGCTCGTCGGAATCACGCCGCAAAATATGAGAAAAATTGTGTATCCATAGAAGTGACTTCGAATCGATTCGAGTCAGATTTTAAGTGTTCGAATCGATCGAAGAGACGGTACTCCGAATCGATCTCGTTCGAATCAACACAGTTTGTATTGATGAAGACCGGAGCCCTTTGAATCGATCAGCGACTCAAGCTTCGCATCCATCGCCAATAGGGGTATCGACTCAAGGTTCATATCGATTGCATAAGCAGGGTGTTCGAATCAATCGCAGACAGATAGTTCCATCGTATCGATCGCAAAGGATCGATACGATGACTCCACTCACGCGATCGATTCGACTCAGAATCCCTACAGATGGAGCGTCAATCGATATGAACACTAGGGGCTGATTATCATTTCTCCATCGATATAACTCCAGATCGATACGAAGGACTCGACCCTGTTTCTTCTCCAACCAGCCAACTCGATTTCGACTTGGACTCATCCAAGATTGAAACGAGCAAGATATGATGGAAAGGTTTGTTCTTGAATCTTCAGATCCATAAAGCTTCAACTACCTGAATGTATGAATCGATCCGAAAGAGTTGGATATTGCTTCGACACGAAGGAAGGAAGAGTAGTTCAGCCTTGTTCTTGAAGGACCGAGATGGATTCGAGGACACAGGAAGACGAAGATAAAAAGTAAAAAGTGAAAGTGAGCCGAGCCCCAGATATTTATATGGATCCTAGAAAGGAAACGAGGCGATTCACCTTCCGGTCACTTCAACCGACCACTACCGGTCAAAACACAGGATGGATTCGAACGATCGTGTTCGAATCCATTGCACTTTGAATCCATCAAAACGATGTGACCACAAGGCTTCATCGATACGAAGTGATTAACGAGAGCTGACTTGAAATCGCCAAAATCTTATCGATTCGAAGCATGAGTTTCACGACCATCGGCTCACAACAATTCGAAGACTATCGATACGAATGATCACTACGAATCCATCAAAAACCATCGATGAGGGTGAACACTTCGTATCCATCAATCCAACCCGCACTAACGTGAAAATCTACTTGTCAACCTTTTACTTCGATTCAGGAGAGGATCGATACAAGAGGATAATCAAAAACAATTGTCAAAACATTGTTTCGAACTCAAATTTCCAGATCGGTTCAGGAGAGAATCGATACGAAATTCAATAATAAACAAAACCGACAACGACTCGTGAACACGCAATTTTAATGAGAGTCAAATTAACGTATGTGCATATATGTCAAACTAATACTCGGTTTTAAACATTTACAAGGATCGAACATTCATCTTGTTACGATTACAACAATCAACAGCTAAGCAATGTTTTGCAGTAATAAATCATATCAATGCAAGGTTACAACCTTCGACAAAGGAACAATGATTGTTCAGAGAGAAACTACAGCTTTTCAAAGCACGCCATGTGTCCACAAGACGTACATTGGGGGGCAAATGTTATCCCACTTCTTGGCAAAGCCATGATACCAAAAGATCGATCGACAAAAAAGGACGGTTCGTCTCAGAGATTGGTCATGCTTCGCTTCACTATGGATATCGATGAATTTTGTTCGAGTCCAGATTGAGCTACAATTGATAGGATATGACAAGAAAGATCGTAGAAGTCAGTATCTCAAATTTCAAGTCAATTCAAGTTCGTATGATCAAGCTATCATCGATGCAAGTTGGAGGAAATAACCCTGAGAAGAGCATGAGTTCGAATCCAACGGGTTCCTCTTACATCGAATCCATGGGGGTCGCTCCACTTCGCCTCCATCAGAGCATATAAGATCGAATCCATCAACATACGTTTTCTCCGAATCGATCGCCACCTCCTTGATCGAACCCAGCTTCGAATCCATCACTGCAGCGCATGTTCGAATCCATCATGTTCTCCCTGCTTCGAATCCATAGGTGTTACTGAGCTTCGCATCCATCCAAGACACCCCTGCTTCGACTCCACGAATGACAGTACGTTCGAATCCATCTCACTACAATAGCTTCGTATCGATCGACCAAGGCTCACCGTGATGGATACGAACGAGCATCCATTCGAATCCCTTTGTGGACAAGGCCTTCGAATCCATTAGCTCGAGGGTGACGAAAATCATGGATTCGACCCAGTCGACTCGGAGTGAAAGGTGGATCGTTACAAAGAAAGCGCGCCACGTCAACAACACCACGCGCAAAGCCATCGATTCGACCCTATCGATTCGAAGGAGGTTGATTCGAACGGAGCGCATTGGTCGGAAATACAATCTTGAATCGATCGTAACCCGAGATATACAAGTCCAAATGCTATGAAATTTTCACAGGAGCTTACATGTATGTTGAAGAATGTCCACACCCAATTTCACCTCGATTGGACACTTTTTGATCGACTCGAACTAGAGTTTGAATCGATCCAAAAGTGGGCCCGAATTTCCTGAGACCGGGCATGTGGGCCCCCTTCACGTGCCAGAAGCGGTCTCCCCGGATTTTAGGCGAAATATCAGCCTCTTACACCTATAAATAGAGCCCCTGGACATTCAGAAAGGGGATCGGAGAATTTCTAAAGAAAAAGCACGCCCGGACGCTGCCAGAATCACTCCATATCGTCTTCACTGTTGCCGATTTCGAATTAAAGTCTATTATCTGCCGTGCTTCGCTCTAAAACACTTGTAACCTTCAAGTATTAAGCAATAAAGTGATAAAACTTCATAGTGAACGTCGGCAAAACGCTGAACCACTCTAAATTACTGTCTTCCGTGCAATTTACTTTTCTGTGATTTGGAGTTTTTGTTAGATAATCCTCCTTTTCAATTTAGTTTCTTCATTTATTATCTCTTCAAAAACTTCCGAAGGGTGTTGCCCAATTTTAGTGCAAATACCAACAAACAGACTTGTATTAGAATCTAAATCCAGCTTATCTCATGATTAAAACAATGAAACACACAAAAAATGGAAACTTACAATTTAATAAATTCTATGCTTTATTCATCTTCTTTTACATGAACTTAGACAAGGGAAATTATATTAAATTTTATAGAAATAGGCGGTATAAAATACGAACAAAGATTCGTCCTTTACACACCATTTCTCAATTAAATCCCCTATTCAGATCTGGAGAAAAGAATAAAAAGTAGAATAAAAGGTAGAATACACAAACTATAAAATTCCACAGAACACCATTATTTTAACACCAAACAATTAAAATTCCAATCCTAATTGACATTTCTCTTTTGGGGAATTTTAGGGATTTCTAATGATGTTTTCATAATCCAAAACTCCTTAAGGCATATATTAAATCCAAATTATACTATGCAATTACTAAAATAATAAAACTAAGATTTCCACTCACCACCAGTCCTTAGCTTTGCTCTCTTTAGATTTGCAATGCCCATTATATCTTCTTCACATCACTTCTTTTTGATATATACAACAAGGGATTTGCATATATATATATATATATATATATATATATATATATTATATTCGGAAAGGTTAGAGGAAAAGAGGTTTAAAAATTAAATGATAAACAAAGACAGGTATATAGGATTTCTTACCATATACCCTAATGGTGTTTTTTGAATCTAAGAAGAGATGAACCAATAGAGCTTCGGTGATGTTTCTAAAATATTTGTGAATAAAAGTGAGAGGACTAGGGTCTATTTATAGTGGTTGAAACACACCAGAACCGTAGGATGAAACTAGGTTGAAAAGAATATATCTGGAGTGTACAAGGCAACCAGAACCCTAGCCGCCAAATTGGAAGTGGTTGACCTCTTCATTCTAAGCGGTCGACCGCTAGGGTCGACCTCTTCCCCGATTGGGAAGGCCGATTCCTAAGCCGTTGTTTATTTAATTCTCTAATTACTCTTAACGTCAATTGCTAACTTAACATTTAATTAACCCTCAAGTCTAATCACAATTAATTTAAAATTTAAAATCTGAGAATTAATTATTTTATTTGAATTTGAATTCTATTTATATTATTTTAAATCTGAAAACTTCAAACGCCCATAACTTCTTCGCTTCAGCTCTATTTTCAGCGTATTATATATGAAAATCGGCCAGATTTTGCCATGAATGCAACGTCATAACTTTCGTGGTCAAATTTCAACTCTTATAAAATTTTCATTTTTTTCCTACCCTAACTAATTAAATTTCTTAATTTGCTTATTTAATTGGGGTTGATTTTACAGGTGTTACAAAGGCCTCCTTTCTTGTCCTTAGGTTCTAACACATTGTTAAAATCTCCAATTAGTAACCAAGACATGTCTATAGTATGTGATAGATTAGAAAGTCTAACCAAAAAAAAAATTGTCTAAAAATAAGTTGATTGCATGCACAACAGTTAGAAACAAAGATATCCCCTAAATTTGTAGTAATAGAAGTAATATGCTATGTGTTAGCCTTAGTAATTTTGACAGTCTATAACATAACCATCCCACGGTAGAAAAATTCTCCCTTTAGATCGACAATCATTATTGTGTGCCAATTTCCAGTTTTTGCTCAATTTCATAAGTATAGTAGACATTTTCTGTGTAGATAATTTATTCTTTAATAGCTCAACAAAACTTGGATTATTGATTTTAAGGGAGTACAATACTTGATCTAATTTGAGATCACTATTACTCCCCCTTACATTCCATGCTATAATGGTCATTTACCTGTCCCTTAGCTCTTGTGACTCTTTTAGGGGACTCCTGTTCATTTGTTGTGTCTGTAGAGTTGAGTTGTTGTTCATACTATGGGATGGGGGAAACAAAGTTGAATGTTAATATCTAAAATGGTCTTTTCACCTTATTCTTGTATATTTTATCCAATATTGTCAGTAAAATATGTTTCTGGTGCAAACTCTTCATAAGCTGGGAAAAATTCATCTTTTTCTATCTCATTTGTATCCGCATTATCTTGTGTACTACATTGAGTATGTCAAAAAGATTGCTAGTTGATGCTTGTGTGTCCATCTTTTGCTTTCCTTCTGCTTTTTTTACAATTTCAGTGGAAGTGCCCTAACTTTGTGCAAAGTTTTAAATTCTAAAGTGGATGTAATAGCTATTATTGAGTTAACTATACTTCTGATAAGGTAGAAGTTTTTGGTTGTCAACAATTAGTTATTTGTGTTTGAGTATTACTTCTGGTTTCTTTAGTTTTGCTTTATAAGTTAAATGACCAAATTGGTTGCATTTGTGACATATATAGTGCTTGAAATCAAATTCTATCTAAATAGTACAAGTATAAGTAGTGCATGTCTTAACTATTACTAGATCAAGATAGGTGGTGCATATGATGACCCATATTTTACGTATCAAAGGATTGTAAAATAATTCAATTTAATTCATTCAGGGTCGTATGATTTTATAATTTTAGGATATGACCTTTGGAGGGTATTTTACACATTTGTGATTTTTTGTTGAATTTCTTTGCAACCATTTTGACCAAAAAATCTTGTTTGGGTTATAACTTTTGATCGGAACCTAATTAGAGGCTTTAACCAGTTCCATTGCTTTGGGATGGTGGTTCCCATTCCATAAAGTAGTCATATCAGGGAATCGGACTAACAGTTAGGGAGTCATGCATGTTTTAAGTTTTGAAAACTACTAGGGACAATTAGCATGTAATTAGAAAGCCCAATAAGTGGGTCCATTAGTTTAATTAGACGACACTATAAATTAGGGATGAGTTAATTGAATGAAAGGTTTCCCTCTCATACCAAATCATTTCCAAACCCTAGATTGCCCTAAATCTTTCCAAATTCACCTAGATTTCATCCTAAGTCACACCAGATTGCTAATTAGTGATTAGATCTTCATTTAGAAGATTCCTCTCATCGTCTTGCTTGATTAAGGGTGTGATTGGCTGCTATCCAAATGAGATCTATATTTGTTTGGGTTGAATTTGGTAATTGGTGAGGATGGCCTATGACTTCTCATTCTTCTATGTAGGATCATATGTTAGTATTTTGTGACCACGTGCAAAAATGGTAAGATTTGACATGAATTAGATAAGATCTAATATAATTTGTTACTAGAAATCTAATCTATCTCTAGTTGCATGTTTCATGAGCATATGATCTAAATTGGTTTAGAATTCATCCAATATATGTATGCATATTCATGATTTTAGGTAGATCCATGATTAGAAAGTGATTGCTTCTCTTATTTGATGATTTCCATGTTTAGTTGGATGAAATTTTCTGTTTGATTAGATGAATTGCTGCTATGCTTTGTTTGGATGATATGTTTTGATGTGTTTGCTAGTGTTGTGGTTGCATAGAAAGTTAGATTGGAGAATTGAGCAAATCAGAAGCTAAGTTGATCAAAATTGGATGAAACTTAATGGATGTACTATGGAGCATGTAGGATGCCGTTGCGCATGGCAGTTGGAGCTAAGGGGTAGATTTGGCCCCAAATTAGCATTGTTGATTCAGCCTTGAATTTTAAGGAAGGCTCATAGGACCTGGAAAATTAAGGGATGGTGCAAGCAAGGTATTGGGACGTTGTCTATAGCTTGGAGAAAGAGATTGGCTAAGAGTGGAAGTACGAGATGAATTAACTTCTATGACTTGAAGATGGATGCTCGGAAGAGATGAATCAGATTCTATGATTGATAGGTCAAAGTCTGTGGCACCTGAAAGGAAGGAAAAGGAAGCTGGAATGAAGTTTGGACCAAGATCCGCCTAAGTATCTAACTCGAGCCGAATTAGGGATGTTGGTTCGGTAACGAATATTGCAGGGAGGTCTAGGGAATGTGAAACTTCTAAGGATGGATATAGAGGTTCAGTAGGTCATGCTAGAGGTAGTGGCTCATTCACATCATGATGAATGGTCATAGAATAACACAATGAAATTATAGCTCTTTGGTTTATAACATGTAATTGGGATAGGTACCGAAGAGGTCTGCTCGAAGTGTACGTGGCTGCAAATAATAGAAAGGACTGAGTAAGAAGGGCTCATTATCCAATGTGGAGCACCGAAGACTCAGATGTTATAGGTGTGCCAAGGATTCGTTGTTAACTCGGAGTGCTTTGTTGTCTCAAAGCAGGGTATTAGTGGGGACGCCCTTGGACTAGACTTTGGGTTTTGAAGGTCCATATACCTTGGACCATTGTATTAGGTCTAGTGTCTTGCTTTAGGCTTGATGACACATACTGAGTTTCGGGTCCTAAAATTACAAGAGTAAAACTAGAATTGGGATTTCCACTAGTCCCTGGCAAATGAAGATGGTCATACGAGTTATTATATATTCGGGGCATGTAGAGGGTGATAACTAGGATGTGCTTAATGAATACTATGGTTTCTCTCTTGGGTAGGTTATCAAATATAGGTATCAATGAGTGGGGGTACTGAAGATAGGGTTATTTTATCCTTTCCATCCTATGCTAGATTAGTACCTTTATTGATGTTATTACTTAGTATATTATTACATGTCCTAACTCTTTGGTTGCAGGGACGTGTCAAGTATGATTTGTATGACCTTGTCCATTACTATATTTTCCTATGTAGTACTTTGAGTTTTATTTACCACTCACACCAGACTACTGTCTGACTCGAGATTTTATGCTTCGCTTCTTATTATCCCAGTTACTCTTAAATGAGTAGACTAGAGAGCAGGTCTAAGTAACGCTGTTGCTATTCAGAGAATGAGCTAAGGCTATGACATATACTATGATATATATATATATATATATATATATATATATGGTCTTCATCGCTTTTCATTGGGTAGCACTATGGAGCCTTGGCAGTGTTGCTATTTCTAGTTCTTTATTGTTCGAGAGAGTGATGATGTAGTGAGGATTTGTTATATGCATTCTATATGACATTTGTATATGACCTTGTGATTCTACTCTGATGTTTTTTCCTTTAGTTATTGCTCACTATTTTATCATATATTTGTTATTATATGTTGTCCATGCGCTACTAGATATGACAAGTTTTGTGATATATTTATTCATTCTGAATCTTGACGATCATTCTATATTAACCAAGCACGGTTTCAACGCATTATTTAGTTATATTGGTGTAGTGGTATAGGGAAGTCATCAAATTTGGTATTAAAATTTTGATCTAGTAGAGATAACGAAGGAGTTCTCACCTTAGACGGATCGAAAGTATGCATAAGAGAGAAAGCTTACTTATTATAAATTGATTATCAAAGCTATATATAAAATATTATATGGTATAGTTGCATGCACTTGAGCATCATTTGCGTTTTTCCTTTATAAGAGACTAGTCATTCTTATTACATATAAGAATGAATCGGAATATTAAGAACACCGTTAGGAACTCTACTTCAGGAGTAGAGGAACGTGCGGGGTTGGAAGCTACTACACCTGACATATAGGCTATGTTTGATGCAATGATGATATGATGATGAGAGACCAGACTGCTCTTAGAGTGGACATAGGAGAAAGAGCTCCTATGCAGGAATTTAGGGTTGACTTTGCTAAGCTTTGTAAGGATTATACTACTCTTGGAGGAAGCCATTCCTTAGGACAAAGTCAGATATTGAGGTTCAGGACTGGATAGATACTTATAAGCACACCATTAGGGATATGGAGGTCGAAGATGCCACGAAGAGGAAGTAATCTTCGAGACATCTTCAGGGACGTGCTATGGATTGATGGAATGATATCACCATTACCACTCTGAAAGACTAGATATCTTAGGATCAATTTAAGGCAATATTCGAGAAGAAGTTTATAACATCCATTCAGTGGTCTATACTATTCTGGAAATTCGCCGAGCTGAAGCAAGGAGATATGACTATTTCTAAATATGTAGCGGAGTTTGATGCACTATCCAAGTATGAGATGCATTCATCGACACTCCCTTGGGGAACAATGAGAAGTTCATTATAGGACCGGCGAGTATCTTAGAGAGGAGCTTGTTAATCTATTGATGAGCCTTTTGATAAGCTGGTTGAGAAAGCACTTAGCATGAGAATTTGTACTCCAAGAATAGAGCTAGTATTATCGTTTCTTCTGCAGAGAAAGAACAGCCAAAGTTGCAGTAGGGTAGTGGGGGCAAGAAGAAATGGAATGGAAAGAGGAAGCAATAACAAGAAAATGGAGGACAGAAAAAGGGTAAGTGTTAAATAACTTATTGTGGGTGTAAGGAGAAAGGTCATGTGATCAAGGATAGTAAAGCTACTAAGGAAAAGAAGTGCTACAAATGTGATAAGCCAAGGAACTTTAAGCGGGATTGCCTAAAAACGGTGTAAGCAGATAATGAAGGCGTATGCTTTGGACACCATCCAACTTTGTCGAGTGCTCCCTCGATAAAGGAGAAGGGGAAGTGAGTCATCATTCAAGGTATGCTTTCTACTGGAGTTGTTTCTGTTCAAGTTTTGTTTGATAGCAGTGTTTTGCATTCATTTGTAAATAGTGACCTAGTAAATAGATTGAAATTGATACCTGAGATAGTAGATCGACCCTTGATCGTGACAAACCCCATAGGAGGCTCGACTAACTTCAAAATGCCAAATGATCCCTATAGGAGTTTTTCCATGTTGTATTATGCTTAGCCTCCAAGTTTCATGCCAGTTGAACAAGTAGAATGCGAGTTATTGATCAATCTTTATTATAATATTTTATGAAGGCTGATTATAGCCGATCCGTATGGAGGGATTAGTACCGATCCCTCCAACTTTCTTCAAATGCCGTTGGACCCTATGGAGTATTCCATATGTAATTATCATGTCAATTGGACATGTAAATATTGAGATATTTATTGATCTTTGCTATAAAGTTGGGTTTAGCTGACCCCTAAGAGGGGTAGGTACTGATCCCTCTTGTTTCATCCAAATGATATGCCATCCCTAAGGTAGGCTCCTTAGGATCCCCACATCTTGCTCACAAAGTTTCATATGCATTAGACTTATAGCTATTGAGATATTAATTATTTTCCACATGAATGCTCTTGTACAGTGAAGTATGCCAATCCCTCTTGTTGAAGCCAATCTATGCCGATCCCTCTTATACATTGAGCCATATTTTGTACTTCGAACATTTTTTCTTGCATATCTATAAATTCCATTCGATCTTAACTTGATACTATTATCTATACCTGATTTTTGGACCTTAAAATCATCGTTCTATACTCGTAGACCTTGATAATCGTGAACTCTACTGGGTTAAATCCGCTTGTATACTGCCTTAGTAAAAGGTGGGTTCACACTTTCCCGCCAAAACATGCCTTGCGATAGGAAGGTGTATTTTTGAATTGCCCTAAATCCAATATCCAAAATCCATAATCCATTGATTGCCATATTATCCAATCCATTGCCAATCAAAATCCATGATCTCTCCGGATCGTTAGTGACATCCATGATCATATCGAGTCGATATCCAATTCCGAACCCTGATCTCTTGGATTGTTAGCTAAAGCCTAGACCGCTCCGGGCCCATATCCAAATCCATAACTGTTCGAAGCTGATACCCAATCCATAACCTCTTTGGGTTGTTGTCCTAATCTAAATCCTCGATCTCACAAGATCCTTGTCGAGCACAATCTGTACTCGAGGAGTAGAGTAGGACAATCCATTGCATTCGAACGGAGCGACCTGCCCCTTTCCAGGCATAGTCCGTACCTTATGACCTTGATATCTCTGGATCCTAGCCGAACATAATTCATACTCGACGACCTGAGTAGGTCTATCCATTATATTCGAGCGAAGCAGCCTCCCCCTTGCCAGGTTTAATCTATACCCAACAACCTGTGTTATCCATTACATTGATCTAAATTCAAGCATTCCAAAGTTCGTAAAATAAGAGTTCATACAACCAATAAACCAAAGTTCAAATAAAACTAGAAAAATGAGAGTTTGAAGCAAACAAAAAGAAAGGAAAAAAAGTCAAATTTCACAAACCCTAGCATTACAGTTTATTATCATCTCAGAGCATGCCTAAGGATTGTCCTCGATCACGTATATATGTAAGTTACTTAACCATCTTGTTGTGGTGTTTGTTACTTATTTCATGCCATCTCGATCAATTGATGACAAGTTGATGATGATGCCTTGATCTAGTAAAATTTTCATTTGAGGTGGACGATGGCTGCTCTTGTTTCGCCATCCTAGCCTGAGTCCTTACATATTGTTGTAACTAACCATTCCTCATATCTTCCTCAATGATATCTTTCAAATGCCTATGGTCATCTTTGTTGTGCCCATCCAGCTAATGGAATAGGCATCGCTCTCCTAATGTCCGTTCGTGTTCAGAGGGTTCCCTCCTTGCTGGCCTTCGATATGGAAGACGCCCTCGAGTATCCAGATATATCCTTCATGGGTCTCATTCAATTTCGAGTAAGAAGAGAATTTATGTTCGTCCCACTGTTGCTTCGATCCATTGAAGCTTTATCCATGTTCCATTTACCCTTTTCCTTTCCTGAGCTTTCACCGGTCCGTTCTTCATCCCGTACCGTATTAACTTCCAGGTCCTTTTTTATCAGCTTTTGCATCTTCTTATTATTAAACTCTCTACTTCATGGTAGAATTCCTTAACACCAACCGATGGATCCTGCATCAATGATATCGTAAAATTTGAATTATCTGCAACTCCTAACACCATCGCCGTTAAAACCATCGATGGATCTAGTCAATCCACCGAAACAACTGCCGCATTGAAGCTGGTTAAGAAATCCTTGAGTGATTCACCTGTACATTGCTTTACTGATTTCAATGTCATCACATTCTTAGGCCTCGTAATGTGAACCCAAAATTGCTCCATGAATCTTTCAACCAATTTCGTCCATGTGCTAATATAACCGCTTTCCAACTGTTTGAACCATAGTGCAACTATAACCTTTAAGTATAGGAGGAAACATCATGCTAGGACTATTATCGATGCCTCAGTACTTCCATGTGTCTTATATACCTCAACGTATGCATAGTTCGATCTGAATTTCCGTCATAAACTTCTAGTTGTTAGTAGTATGAATTCTTTTAGATTCCTAACATTCCTAATATTTGGAGCGAATGGACTTCTATTTACATCATCCAGATTCTCTTCACTGATCCTCCGTGCATAGCTCGCCTTATCATCTCTGCAAACCTGTCATTGTCTTCCAAATGTAGTCTCCTATCATCATATCCAAGCCACCCCCCGAGTCTACGAGGGAATTCTAAAATGTATTCCTCCGAACGAGTTAGCTTGACCTATAAGTTTCATGTCAATTAGATGTGAAGACGTTGAGATATTGATCGATCTTTGCTGTGAAGTTGGTTTTAGCCGACCCTTAAGAAGGATAGGTACCGATCCCTCTTTATTCATCCAAATGATATGGATTGATCTTGTCTATTGGCTCCATTTTCACGTTCCCAGTTCTGATTTATAGCGATTCTTGCTGCTTCAACTCCTTGATTCCATGCTTCATCTTATCTAATCTGTTGGAGTAAATTCTACATCATCTCATCCTATCTTTTCAGCATCCTCTCATGTATAGCATCCTTCATCGTTTCCATTTCATCGCTGGTGATGTAGATAGATGTCTGATTAGTTCCAACTCCTGAGGAAGCATCCTGACTCCCCCCATGGTGGCTCCTTTCTAGTAGTACTCTCCTTATTGATTACCTAGCCATTACTTTCTAGCTATAATTATCCGTGCTTCCAAATCTAAGATCCTAGCTTCCAAATCTACGGGTGCAAGTCTTCTCAGTGAAAGTAATAAAATGTTGGCATCAAAATTAGCCACCAACACCAAATTATGCAAAAGCTCCAATATCTAATCCAATCACAGAAATATAAAGAGAAATAAATGAAGAACAAAATTAAGATAAATAAAAATCAAGTAAAAGGAGATAATATTTATAGTGGTTTGGCTAACCCTGGCCTACGTCCACTCCCAAATAATCCATTTTACTATACTAATGTTTGTTTACAATTACAATCCGAAATTCAAGAATAAAATCGACAGAGTGTAGCATAGGTTGAAGATAAAGAGAAGTAGAAAGAATATCTCTTTATTGACGCCATGCCTATTGTATTTATAGAGGAAGATGTGCATGGATCGAGCTGAAATTTTGATAAAAGGCTCGGGAGACCAAGACAAGGCCACCCAAAAAATTTCAAACACATTGGGGCCCACAATAGGGATCAGTACCGATCCTTATTTTGGTGTCCTAATGGGGTGCGATCCCTCTAAGGGGTTCTCTATGATGTTAGCTACTTGCCCTCCAAATTTCATACCATTTTGACATACGGTTTGTGAAATATCGCATTTTTCATGAAGTAGTGTTGTTTAAATCTTGATTTCTATCGATCCCTATGGGGGATATGTACTGATCCCTCTAATTTATTCCAAATTCCATGCTATCCCTATGAGAGCTTCTCCATGTTGGATTTTTCCTATCCTTTGAGTTTCAGGCCAATTGGACTAGTAGAACGTAAGTTATTGATCAATCTTTATTGCAACATGCTGTGAAGGCTGATTATAGCCGATTCCTATGGAGGGATATGTATCGATCCCTCCAACTTTCTTCAAATGCCATGCGATCCTTATGGTTTGTTACATATGTTCTAGTTATCCCGTCCTCTAAGTTTCATGTCAATTGGATGTGTAGATGTTGAGAAATTGATCGATCTTTGCTATGAAGTTGGGTTTAGCCGACCCCTAAGAGGGATAGTTACTGATCCCTCTTTCTTCATCCGAATGATATGCGATCCCTAAGGGTGGCTCTCTAAGGTCTCCAAATCTTGCTCATAAAGTTTCATATGCATCCGACTTGTAGATCTTGAGATATTGATTGTTTTACACAAGAATGCTCTTGTACATTGAAGTATGTCGATTCCTTTTGTTGAAGTCAATCTATGCCAATCCCTTTTATGCATTGAAACATATTTCTTACTTTGAACATTTTTCCTTTCATATATATCGATTCCATTCAATCTTGACTTGATATTGTTATCTATACCTGATTTGTGGGCCGTACAATCGTATCTCTATACTTATCGACCTTGATAATCGTGAAGTCTGTTGGATTATAAATTCGCCTGTATACTACTTAGCAAATGGTGGGTCAACACTTTTCTCCCTAAAAATATTTGTGATACGATGATGTGTTTTGAATTACCATAAATACAAAATCTGAAATCCATAATCCATTGATTTCCATATTATCCAATCCATTGCCAATCCAAATCCATGACCTCTCCGGATCATTAGTGAAATCCATGAACTTTTCGAATCGATATCCAATTCCAAACCTATGATCTCTCTAGATTGTTAGCCAAAGCCTAGAGTAATCCGGTCCCATATCCAAATCCATAGCTGTTCGAAGCTGATATCCAAATCCATAACCACTCTGGGTTGTTATCCTAATGACAATCCTCGATCTCACCAACTCCTTACCGAGCATAATCCATATTCGACACCTGAGTGGGCCGATCTATCGCATTCTACAGAAACGACCTAGCCCTTGCTAGACATAGTCCATACCTGATGACCTTG
This sequence comes from Allium cepa, assembly GCA_030765085.1. Lineage (NCBI taxonomy): Eukaryota > Viridiplantae > Streptophyta > Magnoliopsida > Asparagales > Amaryllidaceae > Allium > Allium cepa. The sequence goes on from CM060941.1 coordinate 1,055,368,081, forward strand.
ATCTCTCTGAACCCTTACCAAGCACAATCATACTCGATGACTTGAGAAGGTCGATCCATCGTGTTCGAGCGATGTGACCTACCCGTTTCCAAGCATAATCCATACCCGACAATCTATGTTATCCATTACGTTGATCCAAATTCAAGCATTCCTAAGTCCATAAAATAAGAGTAACCAAAGTTCAAATAAATCCAGGAAAACAAAAATTTGAAGCAGGGAAAAAAAACAAATTTCACAAATCCTAACATGATGGTTTATTATCATCTTAGAGCTTGCCTAGGGACCATCCTTGATCCTACATATATGTAAGTGACTTAACCATCTTACTGTGGAGTTTACTATTTATTCCATGCCATCCGGATCAATACTGAAAAGTTGATGATGATGCCTTGATCCAATAACATTTTCATTCGAGGTGGACGATGGCTACCCCTATTCCACCGTCGCAGCTCGAATCCTTACATATTGTTTTAACTGACCATTCCTCATGTGTTCCTCATGATATCTTTCAAATGCCTACAATCATTTTTATTATGGCCATCCAACTCATAGAATAGGTAACGCTTTCCTGATTTGTGTTCCTGTTCGGTGGGTTCCCTCCTTGCCAGCGTTCGATAGGGAATGCAACCTCGAGTATCTAGATATATCCATTCTAGGGTCTTATCCAATCTGGAGTAAGAAGAGAATTTGGGTTCTCCTCTCTGTCTCTTCGATCCATCGAAGCTCTTATCAATGTTTTGTTTACTCTTGTCCTTTCTGAGCTTTCATCAGGCCGTTCTTCATGCTGTACCATATTAACTTCCTTTGCTTTATCAGCTTACACATCTTCTTATCATACAAAACTCTTTGCTTCATGGTAGAGTTCCCTTAGATCCATTGGTGGATCCCATATTAGTGATATCTTAAAATTTGAATTATCTGCCACTCCTGACACTGTTGCCATTAAAACCATTGATGGATTTGGTCGATCGATCGAAACAATTGCTACATTGAATCTGGTTAAGAAATCCTTGAGCGATTCTCCTGCCCATTGCTTTACTGATGTCAATGTCATCACATTCTTAGGTCTCATAATGTGAACCCGAGTCTGCTTCATGAATCTTTAGATCAATTCCGTCCATGTGCTAATACAACCGCTTTCCAACTGTCTGGACCATAACACAACTACATCCATTAAGTACAGCGAGAAACATCATGCAAGAACTTCTTTCGATGCCACCAGTACTTCCATGTGCCGTATATACCTCATCATATGCATAGTTGGATCCATCTTTCCGCCATAAGCTTCCAGTGTTGGTAATTTGAATTCTGGTGGATTCCTAGCATTCCTAATATTTGGAGTGAATGAAGTTCTATTTACATCTTCTAGATCCCTGTTCACTAATCCTCCATGCATAGCTTGCCTTATCGTCTTTACAAACCTGTCATTGTCTTCCAATGGTAGTCTCCTATCATGTCCAAGCCACCCCTGGGTCTACAAGGGAATTTTGTAATGTATTCTTGCAAACAAGCATCCAAATTCCATTCACACCAAGCTCCATGGGATCAATCGTAGGCCCTGCACCGCCATGATCAACCAAACTCGAGGGAATACCCCTAGCCTTTGAGGATCGATACTGATCCCTCTAGAGGGATCAGTGCTGATCCCTTAGTAGGGGATTGCCTTCGGCTGCTTTATTCTTTTCCTTTGTCCATTGTCTCCATCTCCATGTTCCGATTTTGATTTCCAGCCATTCCTACCACTTCAACTCCTTAATTCCATGCTCCAACTTATCTAATCTATTAGATTAAATTCTACATCATCTCCTCCTGTCTTTTTATCATCCTCTCATGCGTAGCATCCATCATTGTTTCCGTTTCATCCCTGGTGATGTAGATGGATGCTTGATTAGCTCCAACTCCCGAGGACGCCTCCTTACTCCCTCCATGGTGGCTCCTTTCTAGTAGCACTCTCCTTGTTGATTGCCTAGCCATTACTTTCTAGATCTAATTATCCATGCTTCCAACCCTAAGATTTGAGCTTCCAAATCTAAGAGTGCAAGTCTTCTTCGTGAAAGCAACAAAATGTTGGCGTCAAAATTAGCCACCAACACCCAAATATGCAAAAGCTCCAATATCCAATCCAATCATAGAAATATAAAAAGAAATAAGTAAAGAACAAAATTAAATCAATAAGAAAACAAATAAAAGGAGACAAGATTTATAGCGGTTCGACTAACTCTGGCCTACGTATTCTCCCGAGTAATACTTTATATTATACTAAAGTTTGTTTACAGTTAGAATCCAAAATCCATGAATAAAATTGGCAGAGTATAGCATAGGTTGAAGATAAAGAGAAGCAGGAAGAAGATCCCTTTTCTGACACCACGTCTACTGTATTTATAGGAAAGACGTGCACGGATCGAATAGAAATTTTTAAAAAAGGCTCGGGAGACCAAGACAAGACCAGCCAAAAATTTCCAAGCCCATTAAGGCCCACAATAGGGATCCATACTAATCCCTATTTTGGTGTCTAAATGGGATGCGATCCCTCTGAGGGTTTCCTAATGATATAACTACTTGCCCACCAAATTTCGTACCATTTCGATTTACGGTTTGTGAGATATCGCATTTCCGTTAAGTGGTATTGTTTAAATCCCGACTTCTGTCGATCCCTATGGAGGGATAGGCATAGATCCATCCAACTTCTTCCAAATTCCATGCTATCCCTTAAGGAGCTTCTTGATGTTGTATTATGCTTGGTCTCTAAGTTTAATGCCAATTGGATTAGTAGAACTTGATTTATTAATCAATCTTTATTGCAATATGTTGTAAAGGCTAATTGTAGCCGATCCCTATGAAGGGTTAGGTACCAATCCCTCCAACTTGCTTCAAATGCCATGGATACTTGTGCGGTAATCCACATGGTCTAATTAGCTTATCCTCTAAGTTTCATGTCAATTGGATGTGTAGATGTTGAGATATTGATTGATCTTTGCTACGAAGTTGGGTTTAACCGACCTCTAAGAGGGATAGGTAATGATCCCTCTTATTTCATCCAATATGCGATCCCTAAGGTAGGCTCCCTAAGGCCCCCGCATCTTGCTCACAAAGTTTCATATGCATTTGACTTGTAGTTCTTGGGATATTGATTGTTTTCCACAAGAATGCTCTTGCACATTGAAGTATGCCGATCCCTTTTGTTGGAGCCAATCTATGCCAATCCCTTTTAAGCATTGAGCCATATGTCATACTTTGAACATTCTACCTTGCATATCTATCAATTCCATTTAATCTTGACTTGATACTATTATCTATATCTAACTTCTAGTCCCTACAATCGTTACTCTGTACTCATCGGCTTTGATAATCGTGATGTTTGTTGGTTAAATCCACCTGTATACTCCCTTAGCAAAAGGTAGATTAACAGTACCTTTTCTCTTAGAAGTATCTCAACCTTCGTCACCAATGGTGGTCGAAGTTCTTGGCCTCTTATGACTTTTATATTTCCTATATTCCAAGGAAATGGAATGTGGTTGTCGATGCATTGAGTGGAAGATATGATGAATTAAGAGCAATGTTCTTAGGTTGGAAGAATATGGAGTATATAGCTTGATTTGATTTTAGGCCACATTGTGGGCGAGAGCATGAAATGTTGGCAATTTTACTGATCAAATCTACTCGTATAGAAAGGATTGGTACTAGTCAGAATCAAGATGCTAGGCTAGCAGAAATCATGGAAAGGACAGACATGAGCGTAGAAGCTAAGACATGAGATAGTACAGAATCGATTGAGACGGTTGGTTTCATAAGGATGGAAGACTATTTGTTCTTGATATTGATGGATTAAGAGATGAAATGCTAGAAGAGTGCATCATTCCAATTTGACTATCCAACCTAGTGGTAACAAGATGTATAGAGATATGAGGCAAACTTACTACTGGAAAGGTATGAAGAAGGTTGTCGGGAAATTCGTGTTGAAACGTATGAACTGCCAGTTTGTGAAAGCAGAGAAGAAGAAATCTAGTGGTTTACTTCAACCACTAAACATTCCTGAGTGGAAATGGGACAAATATATATGGATTTTATAGATGGATTGCCAATGACTAGAGTAGGATATGGCAACATATAGGTAGTGGTGGATCGACTAACCAAGAGCGCAAGGTACGTACTTGTTAAGTCTAATAGGACAACATCCAAGCTTGCTGAGTTGTATATGAAGTGGATTGTACGATTTCATGGTGTGCCAGAAAGCATTGTAAGCGACAAAGACCCATGTTTACCAGTGATTTTAGAAGAGATTACAAGAAGCATTAGGAACCAAGCTGCATCTTAGTACAATTTATCACCCACAGACGGATGGGCAGACTGAGAGAGTGAATCATATATTAGAGGATCTTTTGCTGGCTTGCATTGCAACGACCCGTAAATTTAACCGGTTTTAATAACGTTATTAATTGAAATTTTATGAAATTTAAACGATAAAATTTTGAAATATAAATTTGATATTTCGAATGCATATTGTTAAACATAGCGACTGGTAAATTTTCGTCCAAAAATATGAAAGTTTATTTCGTGCGTAAATTTACTTCAATTTAATCAGTTAAAAAGCGATGAAAATAAAACGTTTTCAAAATCAAAATATTTTTGCATAGAAAAATTCTAAACCATCTTCTGAGCAAGATGTCAGTTTGTCCTTTTTTTAAATTCGGACATCTTTAGCTCCGTCGATCTAATTTTTCCATGTTTTTCATGCATTTTCCGCTAGTAGAAAATTCGAATTCTTATAGTTCAATCGTACCACTGATACCCGTATACAGTTTTGATCGTCTCGACGTGCTGATCTCTACGGTATATTCAATTGTCAAATTCAGAGTCTGTTGTACGTTGCACTTTGAGTAACGCCTATCGTATCGGTACACGTTTCGTGTTTTTTTATTCTTGTGGCTATTCAAATTTCCACCATGTATTAATCCAATGGTCAATTGCTATTATCATTTCATAAATTCTAGTGGCTTTTATTATTCCAACGGGTCATTGCCTTTTCTTTTAAACTGATCCATTCTCTTATTATCTGGCCTTAACCTTTTCTATTCCTAAAGTTCTTTTTCTATTCCCGAGTTCCTTATACTCAACCTGTTGTTTCACTTTTTGTTATGTTATTTAGATGAATAGTTTTACATTTTCAAAAGCTTCCTACTTTATATCTTATTTCTCTGCACCTCTTACTCTACCCCATCTTTCTTTCTCTCTTCTTTGTTTCCATGGCCGTATACAATCTCTCTTCGTCCCGAACCTCACACAACAGCCTTCCACTTCCCGAAGCCTCCCCTGGTCGAAGTTTCCAGCCATGCCTCAAGCACCGATCGCTCTCCCCTTCCCCTTGCAAGCCGAGCTTCACTCCACAACCATCATCAGACCTACTCCACCTCCGCCACCTAGCTCAGCCACCATCCTCCCTTCCGCCTCCATCAAACATCGGCCTCTCCTTTCTCCGCCTTGTGCCGAGCACAAACCCCACCGACTTTCATTAACGCCAAGCCCACTGTTCGGCCTCACGTCTCCCCTCACTTGTAGCCTACCCGATTCTTCAACCAAGTTCGGCCAAAGGGGAGCAAACCCCATCACCGTACCTCACCTATCAAGCTCCGACGGCAATTGAGCAAAACCCTGCAAGCCTCACTATGTGCCTAGCCTAGCCGATCTGCCATAAACAGCCCGACCACCTCCTCTTCTCCATGAACCGACATCAACGCCAGATCTGGCCTTTGCCGCCGAGCACAGCCGCCTCGCCTCCACCTTGGCCACTTGCCGAGCCCACCCTGTGCACAGTTCGTATATTTGTAAGTTAGTCTTATATATATTATATTATATTATATAGTAGTTGGTTCGAGTGCATAGGTTTTTTTTTATTTTTTATAAATTGATATTTGCTGTATTTACATAACAGGTTTCTTGATATTATATATACGTTATGTTTTATACTGCTAAGCTAGTGGTTTATATATATAATATGTTTTTATATGTTATAAAGGAAGTATTATATACAACCATTTGCTCTTTCCAGTAATATGAATGTTTGTATTCTTAAATATAGATATGCGTGTGACAGCTACTTATGAAGTTTATATCTAGTTATATTATGTATATGGTTCAGTTTCTAATATAAAATGTTACTTTATTTATATTTATATTCAAGCTATTTAGTTTCCGTGTATATATATTGTGTTTGTATACTCATATAAGGTTCTGGACATGCTTTATAAACGCTAATATATATTAACTGTTGCATATGAGACGTACATGAAACTATATAAGCTTCTGTTTTAAGTTATTATTGTTTTAATACAGTTTGCAAAGGTATTACATTACATGTTCAAAAGTATGTATATATATGCTGCAGTTTTCCTATGCATGCTTTTGTCCAGTCTATACTATATATAAGAACATTGTATTTTATAAGTTTATGTATATATGTGTTATGCATGTGTACTTAGGTTGTTCCGATGTACACATATGGACTGTAAAGATTTAAATGTTTATGTATTGGTACTTTGACTTTTATATATGATAATATTCGTCTTAAGATAAATTATTGAAGAATAACAATAAGATATACAGATATCATAGTGCATATATTGCTGTATTCCTCAAGCTGATTCCAATTATCATCATCGATACAGTTTTAATTTATTTCGTCTATTCGTATTATCAGCTTGTCCGTCAAATTCGTGCAAATCTAGCGATCCTTTGGAATTCTTAGTTCAGTTCTTTGTCTGCTCTAGCCTCGAAAGGTGAGCAATCACTCACGATTAATGTTCTTTTATTTATTAAATTTGATTTCAATTGAAAAGACAAATTGAAATATTGCTGCTGTTAGTTATTTACACTGTTATATATGTTATTACCTGTATCGGTCCACCTGTGACATCTGACACCATTATCTGTTAATTATTTATGCGATGATAATACAGTTTGGCTGATAACTGATTGATTGTTTGATGATTACATTGGATGTTAAATTGTAATGTATAAAGTGATAAATATTGTGCAATTGAATTTGATGTAGGATAGTTAAAATTTGAATCGACATATGTGTTAAATTTGATTAGTTAAATCTGTAAAATATGACCCCTTAAATGTTTAATTATTTGACACGTAGAAATGGTTAATTACCCTTGAACCATTTTAAATTGTGGCACGAAATCAAATAATAAATGTCAAGTGGAGAACCACGTAGAATAATAATGTAATAATCTTTAATCTACACGAAATAATAGTGTAGATTCTATAAATAATTATATTAATTCGCACAAACAACAATGTGGATTAATACAATTATTTCAGGATTATTTGAATTGACTATTGAATTGTTATTGATTGTTGTTATTGCTTGTTTATTTACTTGACACCATCCCAGTTATCACACCGCAAGTTCCCTTGGCTATGTTTTGATTTTTGAATTGAAATGGAATCGGGTTGAAATGATAAATACCCAAATGAACTTGACTTAGGATAGAGAATTAAATAAAACCCGACCGGTCAATAATTTGATTTGAATAAAATAAAGATTTTATTTGAATAATAGGGTTTTGAAATAAAAATTGGAACGTAAATTTTGATGAAAGGAAAATGTTAATATTGAAATCTGAAACGAAATATTAATGTAATAACTGATGAAAGAACGTTGTTTGAAATGAATTATTTAACAATAAAATTTGGAATTATTCATTGAATTAAGTTTGAAATGATTTAATAATTAAGTTTAAATTTATAATTAAATTGAAATTATTAAGTTTGAAATGATCTAATAATTAAGTTTGAATTTATAATTAAGTCGAAATGATTAAGTTTTGAAATTACTAAAAATTAAGATTGAAACTGTGTAATAATTGAATGAGATTGAATTATTTGATAATTGAATGAAATTTGAATTCTTTGATAAGAAAAAATGAACTTCGGAATAAGTAGACTTGAACTTCGTTAATAAATGAAATTGGGTTTCTTTATTTATTAAGTTTTGGAAAATTATTTAAGTAAGTTAATAAGTGAAATTGAACTTCTTGAATATATGAAATTTAGTTTCTTTATTAATTGTTTTTAATTTGTAACTAAGTAAATAAATAAGTGAAATCGAATTTCTTTAACAAGAAATAAAAAATGTGACTTATTGGAATTAATGTAAGACTTGAAATTTAGAGAATGTGATTTGATGAATTTAATTTAATTTAATTTGAAGTTTTGATATAATGAAGTTGAACGTAAGTAATTGATTTAAGAAATTGGAAACTTAATGGAAATTGTTTTGAATGATAAATTAACTTAATGAATATTGAATGAAATCGATAAATGAGTTTAAATTGGTTTGAATGTTAAATTAAATTAATTTAAATGATTTCAGAGTGAAACTTATATACGAACTTGAATCAACATTTGAATTGTTTAAATAAAATTGAAATTGAATTACAAGATTTTGAAATAGTAATTTGGAAGTTTTGAAACATAAGTTATGGAAATTGATATCGAAAGACAAATGAAATGATGGTTTACGAATTTTAATTAAAATTGAATTTGATTTGGTTTGAAATTTATTAAACGTCCAATCGGTGAAATAATTACGAAAGTTATTAAAGAGAACGGAATCGGTTATGGACATACTCTCTGTCTAAACCGAAAACCACTTTAATAACTGTACATAGAGTGTGATCCAGAATGAAGTGGTTGGAATGATGTACGTGATGAATGAAGAAAGAGAACAATCATGGATAGCCTTGACACTTGTGTCAAGTTGGAAATGACTAAAACAGGAGCCGTGCCGGGCCAAATAGGGTTAGCCACCTTGAGCGAACACACTTCTTCGAATACCACTCATTACTTGTTATTGATTGGTGCACCCTCAGAATTTCAGGAGTGCTGTTTCGCGGTGTTGCGACCGTTGTGACGATGCGTTCTCACCAGTCTGGATCAGGCAAACGGTAGTTTCACTACCTTGGGTATTGCCTCATGTGCCTTGTCATACTTGTATCCCTATATACGTGACCACTACGAATTTTTTGTGTATTATACCTATGGAGTACTCCCTGATATCCCACCAGTTTACGGTGGAGTTTACAGTGCTGTATAGACTATAACGCTTGTATAAAATGTGTTAAGGGGGATAATGGTAACGCGTTAACACTATTTTGATATTTTATATTATTGATAGGCATTATCTATTTAGCGTACACTACTACATAGTAGATAGTTTAACGGATTCTTTAAGGATGGTTATTCCAACGTCCTTTGAGTTATTGTATTTCAATTGTTATTTCACTTGAGTTGGATTTATTAATATAAGAATGTTAATCCTGACTCGAGTGTTTTGTGTTTTGCTTTACGCTCGGGTCAGTCTGAGTGGTTCAGCTTTTGAGAATCACATTTGGAGTTGGAGCTTCGCCTGAAGATCCAGCTATCTACCCAGCTATCTACCCAGCTTTCAGATATTCAGTTGATTCCAGTGATGTATTCTGATTCATGTATTTGACTATTGTATTCAAGACTTCTGTTGTAACTTATTTAACTCTGTTATATATATAGCAGCGTCATGAACTACTATCTTTTGCTTCCGCTGCATATTATTACTCTGTGTCTGTGATTATTTATTTACTGTATATGTTCAGTTTTGTCAAATTTAAATTAACAATTCGGTATTTTGAATTATTCAAGTCTGACATGTGCGGATGCGAATAGTCCAAAATAGCGGGTCATTACATGCATCGTACACTTTGGAGGATCATGGAAAGATCATCTGCATTTGGTGGAGTTTGCACACAACAATAGTTATCAGGTGAGTATTGGTATGGCTCCATATGAAGCACTTATGGACGATTATGTAACGCACCTTCGTGTTGGTAGGAAGCAGGCGAGAAGCCGATACTTGGACCAAATTGATTAGAGAGACTTTTCATGAAATTCAGATAATCATGCAATGAATGACAGCAGCTGAAGTTCGGCAAAAAGCTATGCAAATAAGAGAAGGAAAGACTTAGAGTTTATTTGAGGATATGATATTTGTGAAGGTGTCTCCTCTAAGGAACGTAATTCGATTTGCCGGTAATGGGAAGTTGGCACCTAAATTTGTAGGACCTTTTTTGATAATTTAAAGGATTGAGAAGCTTGCATATAGAGTTGACTTACCTTAGAAAATGGCAGGCATGTACGATATTTTAATATCCCCTATCTACGGGTGTTCATACACAACATAGACGTTGTGATACAGCCGGACCAACTAGAATATGTTGAGGTAGAACCAGAGATTTCTAGGTCTCGTAATCCACTTCGTAGTGTTAGCTACAATACAAAATAACTTAGAAGAAAGATAGTTAAGTTAGTTATGGTGTAACAGAGTGAAAGTGATAGCGATTGCACATGGGAGATAGAAGAGAGCATGAAGGCGGCTTATTCGGAGATCTTTGGATGATGAGACCCATTGTTTATCATATCCACTATCAACCATTGTACTTGGTTGATTAGTATTCACATGCCAGGATAGGCATATTTTATTGGTTGCATGGTTGCTTGGTTGATATGTTTGATGGTTGCAAGTAGTTGGTAGGCATGCGGGATAGCAATGGTTGCTTATGCTTTGACCTGTTTGAGATTTCAAGGGCAAAATTCCTAAAGAAGTGAAGAATGCAACGACCTGTATTTGCAGTGACCCGTATTTCACATCTTGGAGAATCGTAAAATAATTCTATTTAATTTACTTTCAGTGATATGATTCTATATAATTTTAGGATATGACTCTTGGGGGTATTTTACACACTTATGATTTTATTTGAATTTCTATGTGACAATTTTGGTCCTGAAATCTTGTTTGGGTTATGACTTTTAATAGGAGTTGAATTTGAGGCTCCAACTAATTCCACTGTTTTAGGATGGTGGTTTCGCATTTTGTAGAACGATCATATTAGGAAATCAGACTTATGCTTATGGAGTTATGCTTGTTTTAAGTTTTGAAAACTATTAGGCATAATTAGTATATAATTAATAGGACTGATTAGTTGGCCCATTAGTCTATTAGATGACACTATAAATAGGTGCAGAGATAGTTGAATGAAAGGTTTCCCTGTCATTCCAAATTAGTTCCTAAACCTAGATTACTCTAAATCTTCAGCAATTCACCTAGATTTCATCCTAAATCACATTAGATTACTAATTAACGATTAGATCTTCATTTAGAAGATTTTTCTCATTGTCTTGCTTGATTGAGAGTGTGATTTTCTACTGTCCAGATCAGATCTATAATTGTTTGGGTTGAATTTGGTAATTGGTTAGTGGTCTATGACTTCTTACTCTTCTGTGTAGGATTATATGTTAATGTTTTGTGGCTACATGCTAAAATGGTAAGATTTGGCATGAGTTGGATAAGTTCTAACATAATTTGGTAGCAGAAATCTATCAAACTCTAGTTGCATGTTTAATAAGCATATGATCTAAATTGGTTTAGAATTTATCCTATATATGTATGTATATTCATGATTTTAGGTAGATCCATGATTGAAAGTGAGCTTGTCTTGTTAGATGATTTGCACATTTAATTGGATGAAATTGTATGTTTGATTGGATGAATTAAAGCTTGCGTGATATTATTTGATGTGTTTGCTAGTGTTTTGTTTGCATAGGAAGTTAGATCGAAGAATTGAGCAAATCAGAAGCTAAGTTGATTAGAATTGGATGAAACTTAGTGGATGTGCTTTGGAGCATGATTGGATGTCGTTGGCTAATTCGAATGGAAATTGATGCTAAGGGGTAGATTCGGCCCCGAATTAGCATGGTTCATTCGTCGTCGAATTTAGTGGAAGGCTCATAGGAATTGGTGAATTAAGGGATGGTGCAAGAAAGGAATTGGGATGTTGTTTATATTGGATCAAGAGATTGGCTAAGTGTAGAAGGACGACATGAATTAACTTCTACAACTTAAAGATAGTTGCTTGGAGGAGCTAATTCAGATGCAACGATTGATATGTCAGAGTCTATGGCATTGGAATAAAGGTAATGTAAGCTGGAATGAAGTTTGACCCAGATCTAGCTATGTACCTAACTTAGGCCGAATTAAGGATCTTGATTTGGTACCAAATATAGCAGAGGGTCCAGGGAATGTGCAACTTTTGAGGATGGGTACAAAGGTTCAGTAGGTCGTGCTGGAGGTGGTAGCCCATTCACATCACGAAGGATGGTGATATAACAACACAAATGGAATTATGGCTCTTTGGTTTATGACTCCTGATTGGGGTAGGTATCGAAGAGGGCAACTCGGCGTGTACGAGGGAACGAATAATGGAATGGATTGAGTGCGTAGGGCTCGTTATCCAATGTGGAGCACTGAAAACTCAGATGTTATGGGAGTGCCAAGGAATCATCGATAACTTGGAGTGTTCTTGTTTTCCTCAAAGCAGGGATTAGTGGGGACGCCTATGGACTGGACTTCAGATCCTGATGGTCCATTTACCCTGGACTACTGGAATGGGTCTAGTGACTTTTTTTGAGCTTGGTGACATATTGAACTTCAGGTCCTAAAGGTACGAGTGTAAATCTAGAACCGGGATTTCCGTTAGTCATGATAAATGAAGATGTTCATGCATGTTATCATATATTCAGGGCACATAGAGGGTGACAGCTAAGATTTCTTGATGATTGCTATGGTTGTTGTCTTGAGTAGGCTCTCACCTATAGGCATCAAGCAGAGGGGTTACTGGAGATAAGGTTGGTTGTTGGTTGTATCTTTTCCATCCTATACTCTGTATAACACCTTTATTGATGTTATTACTTAGCATATTATTATCTATGATAAGTCTTTAGTTGCAGGAACATATTAGATATGATTTGTATGACTCTGCATAAGCATATTTTCCTACGTAGTACTTTGAGTTTCATTTACTTCTCACACTAGACTATTGTTCGACTCGAGATTTATGCTTTGTTTCTTATTATCTTGAGTACTCTTAAATGAGAAGAATAAAGAGCAGGTCTAGGTGATGCTGTTACTATTCTGAGGACAACTAGGAGAGGCTATGACATATACTAGGACTTCTTTGCTTTTTGCTGGGTTGCACTATGGAGCCTTCGCATTCCTGTTATTTTCGATTCTTTATTATTTGAGGGAGTGATGACGTAGTGAGAACTTGTTGTATACATTCTACGTATATGACCTTATGATTCTGTTCTGATGATATTTCATTTAGTTATTGCTCACCATTTCATCATATATTGTTATTATATTTTGTTCGTGCGCTGTAAGATACAACAGGTTTTGTGCTGCATTTATTCATTCTGAATCCTGATGATCATTCCATATTAGCCGGGCATGGTTCCAGCGTATTATTTAGGTATGCTGGTGCCAGTGGTATAGGACGGTTGTCGTAGTGCAGGTATTGATCTGAACAAGAACGCTTGCGTAGCTTGTTCTTTTCATCGTGGCAGTAATCGTATCTGCCCAAATTAGACACCCTATGACACTACTAATATGACTGAGAGTCTCTTCATCCTAGTATTCAAGCTTCAAATTCTTTAATTTAATCTAAATTATCATTTCTTTAAGATGATCTATGATGAAGTCTGTGCTGGGAGTCCACTGTTTAATGACAGCCAATCGTGTGTTAAGAGTATAAGTTCCATTGTCCACAATCTTTGTAACTTTTTTAGTAGTAGAGGGATGAACTAGAAAATGTCCAGGTTGATGTAACTCCAGTTTGTATTCATTTTCTAGTTTCCAAACACGGTCTATGCAATTTTTGAATTTAAAAAAATGTTGGTTGTAACCAAAAATGTAATAAACAAGATTATTCTTCCATGTAGTCTGTAATCACTATAGTAATTGCTTAGGAAGTAAAAGAAATTAAACAGATCCTTCATTGTCAGTTCATAGAACTTCATTTGCAACTATTTAATTCCTTTTTCTCATGTAACTGCTTTCTTATTTGTGCCTGACGCTGTTCCCGTTGCTTTAGTTCGACGAGAATCATCAATCATTGAAGCATTGCCAGAATCCGATAGATCTAGTGAAGAGGACATGTTAAACCTTCCGCCTTTTTCAAAGTACACATATGGTGTAGCACCCCCACAACCCTTAGTATACCTAAAAAGGCAGTTAAATACCTACAGAGACTAAGATTCACAAGATAAAACAAATAAAATGGCGGAAACAATTAAAATAATAACTTATTTAAAATCAAACTCCATAAAATCAAATATGTCTCGAAATACCAAATATCCATGTCTAGTGAAAAACATTACCTCAGTCATAACATCAGAGTACATGAAATAACCATCCATGTCAAAGAAAAGTAACAGTACATCAATGAAATAAAAACTAAAAAAGAAGAAGTAGAATACATAAAGAAAGCCTCTACAGCTTAACCTTCAAGAAAATCTGAAATCTACTATCCCTACCTCTAGTGGACTATGGGGAGGGGGAAGGGAAATAGAGGAGTGGATCAGACTATAAGTTTGGTGAATGAAAGTAATTACTAGTATTCTTAAGCAAGACAAGGATAATAGACTTTGCAACAATTCTAGTATAAAAGGAAATAAAGGAAAGGTAAAGCTGGGCTAAAATACGGTTTAACTGTTTGCTTTGCTTAGATAGTTCGAATAGATTGTTTGCACCTTTCTTAGATAACTGCTTTGATTAGGCTGATACCCTAATTCAACATTAATTAGGCTAAAGTTCTAATTCTACCCTTTGATTGGTCTTCTATCTCTACTATGCCTACCACGGACTAGACCCATTGACCCCTACGCAAAAGATGCGGATTAGACCATGTTGGTCCCTGTGAAAAAGATACAGACTAGACCTTATTGGTCCCTACGCAACAGATACATGCTACTGCGGACTAGACCCTATTGGTCCCTACGCAATAAATACCTACTTAGCGCTTGAAACTCAATAATGACTTATCAGCCAACACTATGGCTGCACGCTCGACCATCATTAGGCTCGCGCTATATGTTGCTCCCTCCTGTTAACCTCTTATTTACCACCGCTCCAGCATAAGCATGCCTTTGCCTTACCTGTGCTATTATGAGGCCATCTGTGTCTGACTAAAAAGGGAATGCTATTGTTACGGGTCTTATCTAACAAATAAAATCTAGTTGTGCCCCTTTTCCAAATTCCCTTGATTTGAACTTTTATTTATTGACCTCTTATTAACTTAATTTAAATATTTAAAATAAGCCTCTATATCTTAAAGGACTATTCCGTTGGGCCTACAATACCAATCTTCTATCAGTAAAGGACTACCCTGTTGGGCCTACAATACCGATCTTCTATATCTTGCTTATTAACTTAATCCAAGATTTAAGTTTATGAAATAAGCCTCTTCTGTTATTTCTGCTTTATTTGCTTATTAACTTAATTTAAGTCTTAAAATAAGCTTTCCTGACCTTTCTACTTGATTGTTGTCTCTAACTATAACCCGTGTGATATAATTCTGCTTATTAACTTAACCCAAGGTCTAAGTATAAAATAAGAAACTTTTTCCATTTCTTTTATTCTCTTTTTTTAGTTATAATTACAAGTTATAACTATGCTTGAAAATATCTTAAATTTGCATATCTCAGTCTAAGCCCAATTTGTTACAGTTCTTCTTATTTTACATCCTATTTTCTGTAAATTCAGTTGTCTTATATTTTAGTCCATATTAACAAATTATTCTCCTATTTATTCCATTTGCGTAAGAAGGAAATTAAAAAGAACAACATTTACAGAAGAAATACCAAACATAGAATAAATAGATAGAAAACGTAAATAACATTAAATAACGTAAATAATTGAAAAAACTATAATTAACAGTAAATAATTGCAAATAACTGAAATAGAATAGCTAAAAGAAAATAGACTGAAAAACAAGTCTAAAACTGTAGATAAACTTGAATAAAGGTTACCCCGAAATTGTAGAAAAACTACAACTATTGAAAATCCTATATTTCAAATTACTTAAAAATCTAAAATAATCACTAAACACTCATCTGTGGTCCTTAACTCTTTCCTTTGGCCATCGCAAACCACTTGAAGGGTATATAATATTTTGACTAAAAAGACCTCCTCAGAAAAATATTCCTTTTAGGGTCCAGCCTCAAGCAATGAACCCGGATGAAGAAAATTTGAATTTGAAAATAGCTTGGCCTAGGGTCTTATTTACAGTGTCACTTGTGGATCTCAGACCGTTGGATTTGGAAATTAAATTTGGTGCAATCACGTTATAGGCTCGATAGGAACCGTCAGATGGAAGCACGGACACACGAGATGAAGTGAAAATAGCAAAATGATGTGTTCGAATCAACTTGAAGAAGACGTGCAAAATATGCACATGGGTCGACCTCCCCATCGACCCATCACTTTCTATGGACCTAGCTATGTTGAGCATCGACCTTCCCTATGTAATTCTTTTTTTCTCGTTTCTTCATTAATTCATATCTTCTATATACCAGCTCGGATTTTGACGTTCTATATACATGGAAATTGACCAAAAAATTACCATGGACACAATGGTGCAGCTCCCGTGGCTCAACTCTGATAATTTATAAAGTTATTTTATCATTTAATTAATTCGTTAATTAATTTCTATAACTTACAGTTTGGATTATTACATTCTCCCTTCCTTAAGGGATTTCGTCCTCGAAAGCTCTAAGGATTGTCGAATGAAATACATGTTTTCATCCAAGTTTTACAACCAACTACTCAACCATCATCCATTGTCCTTAAGTTTTTCTAATGTGATTTATGAAACTTATGCAATTAGTGTAATGTCAATGTCCCTAACTAATGCAAAATATTAAGCTTAAGCGGTCGACCTCCTTTTATGCAATTATGTCCATGCCATGTATCCAAATGAATGCAATTTCCCTAATGATAACCGATGGTTCTATATGCGTGCTACAATCATCATCCAAATGCAACCATCATGTGATAACCATCCATTTATAACAACCACGAAAAATAAAAATGCAAATGCGCACACATCGATATGCATATGCTTTAGTGTCCTATTTAGGTCGATTCCTAATAATAGTGCTACGGTAAGTATATGCGTCCATTAGCATCCACTGGAAACCACTTGCAACCACTAGTATCCATCATACATAACATGTTGTAATAACATGTTTACATCAAAACCTACCATCCATAAGTTAAATCCTAAGTTCTACCCTTCCAAAGGATAATAAAGGAACGAACCTATTCAAGTTACGTTGGAAATAGGAAATTCTAGAACTTACTATCAAATAGATGCGGATAAGAGGTATGAATCTTCTCTTTAGCTTCCCATGTAGCATCCGCAACATCATCTCCCCACTACCTTCACTAACATGACTTCTTTATTCCTAATCTTCTTGATGTCTTGTCCAATGATCTTTGTTGGAATACGACGAACCAGTGTTACCTTTCTACTTCCACTACCTCCTACTGACTAGGCTCCAAAATCTCTGTTGAGTCATGTAAGAACTTTCTCAAGTGTGAAACATGAAAAACGCCGTGTACTTTTATAAGCCACTCCAGTAGCTTCGCTTAATACGCTATCTTCCATACTCTCTCTATAATGAGGTACGGCCCTACGAATCTGGGGGATAACTTCCCACTTAAGCCAAACCTCACCACCTTCCTAAGCGGGGATACTTTAATGAAAACTAAGTCTCCAACCTCAAACTCAATATCTCTCCTCCGCTTGTCTACATAAGGTTTCTGCCTATCTTGGGTTGTCTTCATCCTCCTTCTAATCAAATCCACATTCTCTAAGGTTTCCCTAACCATGTCAGGATCAAGTAGCACCCTCTTCGTAGACTCTACCCAGCATGAATGTGACTTGCAAGGTCTCCCATAAAGAGCTTCAAATGGTGCCATCCAAATGCTAGCTTGAAAGCTGTTATTATACGCGAACTCCACCAGAGGAAGATGCTCCTCCCAAGTTCCTCCAAAATCTAGAATGCACATCCTCAACAAATCTTCAAGCACTCTATTATTTCTCTCAATTTGGCCATCCGTCTAAGCGTGATAGCCGTACTCAATCTAAGCTATGTTCCTAAAGCTTCTTGCAAGCTTCTCTAAAACTCGCTAGTAAAAATAAGGTCTTTATCGCTAACTATGCTAGAGGGAACTCCATGATGTCAGACTATCTCACAAACATACAAGGATGCCAAATAAGATGCCATCCTCTTACTCTTGACCGGAATGAAGTGGGCGCTCTTGGTCAACCGATCTATAATCACCAAAATGCTAGAATTCCCCTTTCTAGACCAGGGTAAACCATCTATAAAGTCCATCGAAACGCTCTTCCACTTCCATTTGGGTGCGTCCAATTGTTAAAGTAATCCACCGGGCTTTTGCTGCTCCGCCTTAACCCTTTAGCACACAATACACTTAGCCACAAACTCTGCCACATCCTTTTTCATGCCACTTCAATAAAACATCCTCTTCATGTCCCTATACGTCTTATCACCATTCGGATGAATAGTCATACGAGAATGGTGTGCTTCCCTCTATAACTGCTCTCAACAAATCACTAGCATGGGGCACACAAAGTGTTCCATCTCTCCTTAGCCACCCTTTACTATCCCTGGAATAGTGTTGGGGATGTCTAGAGACCTCTCCTCTATTAATCCTATCCATAATATCCATAAGCTCTGAATCCTCTCGCTGTCTCAAGCCAATCTGATCTACAAGGGTAAGCCTCACCTACTAACAATCCCGGGATAATGTCCTAGTGGGCTGCAAAATAAAAAGTGGAAATAAATTCTAGGTTCCTCTACTCCATGGACATCAGAGTAAGGGTTGCTTTCTTCCCACTTAATGCATCCGCAACTCCGTTTTCCTTACCAGGGGTATAAGCCATCTCAAAGTCGTACGACGCCAAAAATCCATCATTGCTGCCTCAAGTTCAAATTCTCCTGTGAGAATAGGTACTTCAATGACCTACGGTCAATAAAAAGCTCGAACTTCTCTCTTAGCAAGTAATACCTCCAAGACTTGAGTGCAAAAACTATAACAGTTAACTCCAAATCATGGGTAGGGTACTTCTTCTCATGAGTCCTCAACTGTCTACTTCCATAACATACTATCCTACCTTCTTGCATCAACACCGCTCTTAGACCTGTCCGACATGCATCAGTGTATACTATAAAAGGCTTAGCTCCATCGGGTAAAACTAACACTGGTGCACTAGTAAGGGCTCTCTTTAGCATCGTGAATGAACCTCACAATCCACGTCCCATAACAGTGCTATACTCTTCTTAGTAAGGCGAGTAAGTGGTACTGAAATCTTTGCAAAATCCCTAATGAACTTCCTATAATAGCCAGCCAATCCTAGGAAGCTTTTAACTTCGGTAACATTCTTGGGGACCTTCCAATCTTTCACAACAATTACCTTAGCAGGGTCAACGCCAAACTATCTCTTGAGATTACGTGCCCCAAGAAACGTACCTACTCTCACCAAAAGTGACACTTCAAGTACTTTCCCTCAACCGATGAACATGAAGTGTACGAAGAACCTCCTCTAAATGAACAACATGCTCCTCCACACTCTTGGAAAACACCAAAATGTCATCCACAAACACTAGTGCGAACTTATTTAGTAAATCTCTAAAAACAAGGCTCAATCAATCTACAAAATAAGCTAGAGAATTGGTTAGCCAAAAAGGCATAACCAACCACTCAAAAAATCCGCCGGGTGTCCTAAATGCCATCTTATCAATGTTGTCATCAGCGACTCTAAGCTGATGAAATCCAATAGCTAAATCAAGCGAAGAAAATACTGAAGAGCTAAGCAACCAAACGAAAAGGTCATATATCCTTGGAAGTGGATTACGGTTCTTCTTCGTGAGCTTATTAACTCTCAATAGTCTATGCAAAGTTGAAGGGAACCATCCGCCTTAGTAGTGAAGACGATTGGCGCTTCCCACTCAAATATGCTTCTCTTAATGAAGCCTTTCTCCAATAGCTATGAATCTTCTTTCTTAACTCCTTCCTCTCGCTAGGTATCATGTTCCTCACGGGCAATGTTACTGGCTTAGCATTGTCAGTCAAATAGATCCTGAAGTCGATCATTCTCTTAGGGGACAATCTCCTGACTTCCTTAAAGATGTCAGGAAAATCTATGATGACCGGAACTGAATCTAACTTATGGATGATGAATCGATGGAATAAAGGAAACTCAACATGACTAAACCCTATGGGTCACAAGAAACCTCGAGAGTCCTACCACTACGTGCCCCTAGTCTAACGGCTCTCCTCTTACAGTCTAATAACTCTCCATATGTGGATAGCCAATCCATCGCTTATATCACCCCTTTCCCTAAAAATCTCAATACATAGGCATCGCAATCAAACTCTACGTCTAGGATAAATTTTTTCAAACCAATACAAATCATGGACAAGTGTATTGATCCTCGTATGAGGTTTGAAACAACAATGGGGTCTACCACTAAAGAGATGTATAAGTGCAAACAATCTACCAAAGAACTAGAGATGAAAGAGTGTGATGCTCCAGAATCGAAAAAAGTCCGAATGGAAAAATCAGAAATAGAAATTAAACCTTCCATGGTGACTTTCCTACCTCTCTTGGGTCCACTACTAGAAGTTGCTGCATCCTAAGGCTAAATCTGTTCTGCCAGTGCACTCGCTCCCTGCCCTATCTTCTGAGGGCAAACTTTACTAATGTGACCGGACTATCCACAATTATAACACCTTCCCTTCATCTTATCTCTCTTGTAGTCTTTCGTAAAATGACTAAGCAATCCGCAGTTTTTGCACTTTATTCCTTTCTTTATCTGCTTTTAAGGGCCTTCCCCTTTCTTCAAGTTCTCCCACCATTTCTTCTTAGAACCTTTCGACATAGGGACTTCCTTAGACTCTCCCTCCTTAACTGCATCAAACATAAGCGCCATCTCCACCAGTGACTCATAAGTAGCTCCCATCGCTATGTGAGTCAACAAAAACCCTTGAAGGCATTGATTCAATCCCTTTGCGAACTTCAAGCCTTTTTGTACGGTGTATCCACTAACTCCATTCCAGACATCGACAACGCATTAAATTGGTTGATATACTCCTTAATAGAAAGACTATCTTGCTTCAAGCCAACAAAATTTTCCAACTGCACACTCTCTTCTACTTGTAACAAAAACTTCCTCTCAAACCTCTCTCGGAATCCAAACCATCCAGTATCTCTTTCTACCAACTCGACAACCTCCCACCAATAAGAAGCCTCTCTTTTCAACTGCTAAGATGCAAGCTAAACTCTCTGTTGATCCTCCAGTCCCAATAGCCCAAATATCCTTTTTGTGTTTCTTAACCAAGCTCCCGCCTCTACAAAATTCTTCGTATCGTAAATTGTCTTGCCTCCTATATTGGCGAAATCCTTGCATAGCTTAGAGAAATTGGCTATCGTGGGTGGGTTGATGGGATTCCCACCCGTTGGTGATGGATTGGGCGCTTTCCCTTGCACCTTTGGAGTCGTAGCTTGCAGGCATCTACCAAAACCAGGTTGGGACTTAGATGCCATATGGAAGATTAGGGGCAACCGCCATTCTTTGTAAAGAAAAGGAGAATTTAGGCTCGAAAGAATTGAAGGAGGATTGAACTGGACTTCTAGGGGATTTTTATAAAAACTCTTTTATTCTTGAAAACTATTTCTAAGAGTTTCTTTCTGAAAAATATTTGAAAATGAATTATTTTGAAAAATACTTTACTTTTTAAGACCAATTTTTAGGAATCCTTTAACCTTAGGCTCTGATACTAAATGCAACACCCCACATCCCTTAATATACCCAAAAGAGCACACTAAAAGATGTGGTGCATTGTCCAAATAGCTAAAAACTTACAGAGACTAAGATTCACAAGATAAAATAAATAAATAGCGAAAACAATTAAAACAATAACTTATTTAAAATCAAACTTCATAAATACTTCATAAAACCAAATATGTCTCAAAATACCAAATATCCATGTCCAGTGAAAAACATTATCCCGGTCATAACATCAGAGTACATAAAATAACCACTCCTCCTAAAGAAAAGTACCAGTACATCAAATGAAATAAAAACCAAAAAAGAAGAAGTAGAATACATGAAGAAAGCCTCTGCAGCTGAACTTCTAAGAAACTACGAAATCTATAATCCCTGCCTCTGGTGGCTTATGGGTGGGAGGGAAATAGAGGAGTGGATCAGACTAAAAGTCTGACTGAAAATATGGTGAATGAAAGTAATTACTATTATTCTTAAGTAAGATAAAAACGATAGACTTTGTAACAGTTCTAGTATAAAAGTAAATAAAGGAAAGATAAAGCTGGGATAAAATATGATTTAATTGTTTGTTTTGCTTAGATAGTTCGATTAGATTGTCTGCACCTTTCTTAGATAACTGCTTTGATTAGGCTGAAACTCTACTCCTACTTTAATAAAGCTGAAGTTTACCACCGCTATCTGTTTCTCCCACCTGTTGACCTCTTATTTACCACCGCTCCAGCATAAGCGCGCCCTTGCCTTACCTGTGCTATTGTGAGGCCACCTGTGTTTGACTAAAAAGAGAATGCTGTTGGTACGGGTCTTATCTAACAAATAAAATCTAGTTGCGCCACTTGTCCAAATCCCCATGATTTGGATCTCTATTTATTGACCTCTTATTAACTTAATGTAAGTTTTTAGTATAAGCCTCTATATCTGTAAAGGACTATCCCGTTGGACCTATAATACCGATCTTCTATATCAGTAAAGGACTACCCCGTTGGGCCTAAAGTACTGATCTTCTATATCTTGCTTATTAACTTAATTCAAAATCTAAGTTTATTAAAATAAGCCTCTTCTGTTATTTCTTCTTTATGTGCTTATTAACTTAATTTAAATCTTAAAATAAGCCTTTTCTGTTCTTTCTACTTGATTATTGTCTCTAATTATAACCTGTGTGTTATAATTCTGCTTATTAACATAACCAAAGTCTAAGTATAATAATAAGCCAATTTTGTCATTTCTTTTATTTTCTCTTTTTTAATTATAATTACATATTATAGCTGTGCTTGCAAATATCTTAAATTTTCTATTTCGGTCTAAGTTCAATTTGTCACAGTTCTTCTTACTTTACATCCCATTTTCTGTAAATTTAGTGTTCTTATATTTTGGTCCGTATTAACGAATTATTCTTCTATTTTTTCCATTCGCGTAAAATGAAAATTAAAAAGAACAATATTTACAAAAGTAATCCCAATCGTAGAATAGATGTAAAGAAAACGTAAATAATAGTAAATAACTGTAAATAACGTAAATAACTATAAATAATTGAAAAACTATAATTAACAGTAAATAATTGCAAATAACTGAAATAGAATAGCCATAAGAAAATAGACTGAAAAACAAGTCTAAAACTGTAAATAAACTTGCATAAAGATTACCCCAAAATAAAAAAAACTACAACTATTGGAAATCTTATTGCTTTAAATTACTTAAAAATAAAAAATAATTACAAACACTCACATGTGGTCCTTAACTCTTTCTTTTGGCCTTTCCGGATCCACTTGAAGGGTATATAATATTTTAATTAAAAAGATCTTATCCTCGGAAATATATTCCTTTTAGGGTCCAATCTCAGAAAAATGAACCCAAATGGAGAAAATAGCTAGGCCTATGGTCTTATTTATAATGTCATTTGTGGATCTCAGACCGTTGAATTTGGAGATTAAATCTGCTGCAATCACGTCACAGGCTTGATAGGAACCATCGGATGGAAGCACGGATGCACAAGATGAAGTGAAAATAGCAAAATGACATGTTCGAATCAATTGGAAGAAGACGTGGAAAAAAATGCACGCGGGTCGACCTCCATGTCGACCCATCACTTGCCAGGGTCGACCTTAGGGTCGAACTAGCTATGGTGAGGGTCGACCTTCTCTATATAATTTTTTTTCTCGTTTTTTCATCAATTCATATCTTCTACATGCTAGCTCGGATTTTGACGTTCTATATATATGGAAATTGACCAAAAAATTACCGCGGACACAATTGTGCAACTCATTTGGGTCAATTCTGATAATTTCAAAGTTATTTTATCATTTAATTAATTCGTTAATTAATTACTATAGCTTATATTTCGGTTGTTACACACGGATATAACATTAACACATAAGCAGTAAATCAAAGGCTTGGAGATCTCAGAATCCTTAAAAACTAAGTCTAGGGTCACATGTCAGATCACAGGCTCTTCTTAAATCTCTCTTTGTTGTTTGTCATTGTCGGAGCTCCGCTGAACTCGAAAATGATATATTTTCTGGTATTTGAGGCTATTGTACTATACACATTTGTAATATAAATGTAGCAGTAACATTGGAGTATTAATGTGGACGTAGTTTAGAGATTTACCGAACAACTTAAAAAAAAATCTTTATCTAATATTTTACTACTGGTTATTCCGTGTTATGGTATTATATTTGATCTAGTTCTATTATATATGTATGTGTGCGTGGATGCGTACACATACATATGTATGTATATGCGTGCGTATACGCATATACACACACATACATATATGTGTGTACGTGCGCACGTAGGTACATACATACATCTGAGTGTACGCACACAACACACATATGCATTTAACATTGACACATAATTGGTAAATCACTTTGAGACATCAAAATCCTCAAAAACTGAATTTAGGGTTACATGCCGGATCTTAGGCTCTTCTTAATTCTCTCTTTGGCGTTTGTCCTTTTTTTTTTTAACATGATTAAAGATTGCAATAGGATTCAATCATATGACATTAATACGACTATGGTTGGTGGGAACTCCAAATTTTCTTTTGTAACAAGGGTAAGTGAGGATGCAAACTTTTATAAACTACAAAAGCCCAACTACCTCACTTACGTAAGAAAAAGATACTCGGGGCTTCGAAAGTCTCCAGTAGCCAGTTTTCTGATAGAGACCTTGAAAAATAAACTTCGAAGTGCGATTGGAAGAAAAAGGCATATCACTCTCAACTAAAGTTATGCTTGGCTCTGGAAGGTAATGTAAGGACACAATCATTTCTTCGTTCTTAATCAACCCTGTTTCTTTAAACAAGATATCACCACAAAAAAGATGCACATATATGTAGATAAGATCGCTAATCATTATTTGCTTCAATAATTAATGCTTCTATAACAAAGATTGTACTTTTGGGTGGGGTTCAATTATGTGCTACCAAGTTTATTTATGCCATGATGATACTTTACAGCATATATACTGTGAATCTCCAGATCGCGGTACTCACTTTGGTTGATTTTATCAACAATATCATTTTACCTTTGACACTTGCGATAACTTTTTTTAATCTTCTATTTCTTTGAATGTCTACATATGAATCTTATTGGGTTTAACTCACAAATATGACATTTCAATGCATTTAAATAGCCAAAGATGTAATTAATGGACCATAAGGATGTACAACAATGAATCCTTATATTTCATATATATACATAATCATGATTATTTGCTTAAGCAGTTGCAAACATAAGTCATGTTTTATTGCATGTTCTGATCTTCACATATATCTGTATAAAGCAAAATGCCTTTTGAGAACACTACTCAAGTGCCAATAAAGCTGGTTATAGCTCATCTCTTTATACAATAAATCAAAGTGAAGAAAAATAATATACAGACCATTCACATCTGAGGTTGCCAAGCATAACAATTAACAATGCCAACTACTTTTATAACGATATAAAGGTCAGACGAGTGCATTGCATTTTCTGTATGGTCTCATATCATATCGACTATTATGATGTATTATCACAAAAGAGCTGCTCTTTATGAACCTCAGTGATAATGGGATATGAGAAATGAATATACAAATGATTTTGCATTTACGATTAAAACAAGATTGCGGGGCCAAAGTTATGCAATGCCGTGATTGATACTTTTATAGGAGTACGACAGGTAAGCATGCAAGTGTTAGCCACTAATGAACCGGTCTCTGTTTTTATCTTTATGCGATGAGGCAAGTGGATTTCACAGTGGCGAACCACTTGTGTTTCAAGTCCATAGTACAAGCTCTCCATCATTTTGCTTATGATTGATTGCGACTCATTTAGAAAATGCCAAGTATGTATTTTGAAACTGGAGCATACGTCTTCAAAATGATTACATACAGCATTTGATTTATCTGGTTTTGGAATACTATTGACAACACAGATCTTAACAATTAATCTCTAGCTGTAATAGAAAGAATCGAATGAATAAATTTTTACCGCCTCCTTTTGAAATTTCAAAAATACCCCTCATCCATCAAAGAAGTTTCACCGTCAATTTGCAACCTCCATCACTATTCCATTTCCGATCATCTATTAACGAAATTTCGCTATCAATCTGCCACCAACACCATCAACAAAATTTCTTGAAATTAAAATGTTGTAACTAATAAAGGTTTTGTATTTATAGCACAAATAAGTCCATTAATTTTTTTTTTGTTAAATAAAAATTAAATATCTTCAACAATTAGGCGTACATACGTGCGTTTTGTACTGATATTTATAATAAATATGTACTGATCTAGTAATTGGTAATCTATGTGAAGGTTTTCAATTACAGGAGTTCAACCAAACTTGTTTGTACCATGGTTTAAAATTCTGCTTTTACTTCTATTCCGACCATTGTTAATTTTTTAAATTTCGGTTTTGTTTTGAAAATTTCAGGAATTTCGTTTTGTTTCCACTTTGCAAATTCCAGTTTTGTTTAACAAATAAATAAGCTAAATACACTAATAAATGTCCAATACTAACATTGATTGTGATACATTCTTTGGATTATAGTACATTGTTTAATGAAAAATATAAGAACATTTATAAAAATTATTTTACACACTTCATTAATTCAAATTAATTCAATCGTTGAATTATTTTTACAATTTGTTCTACACAAATTACCAGCTCAAAACTAGTACAAAAGCCCAACCTATTTTAAAAGAAGGGAGCGTTTGGCTCACATCCATATTAAGTTTCAAAATAGAGAAAATATCCTTCCAAAATAAACAAACGTTTCTAGTCTCTATTTTCAGATCCGCATACGCCAGAAGACCCAAATACCCTTTATGTTTTTAGTATTTCAAACGCGCATAAATTTTTTATAGAAACATCGGATCAGCATACCATTTTCACCAAAAAATCATAAATTTTACGATCTTTAAAATGAAATCCATTGTTGATACCAAAATATCATATATACAGTAAGGCTGTAATTATTTCATATATTTGCAGAGAATTCTGCAATTTTTGAAGAACATCAATTTTTCTTCAAATGTCAGCAATTATTTCATAAAATTGCAGACTTTTATGCAATTATATGAAATAATTGCAGACTTTTATGCAATTATATGGAATAATTGCAGACTTTTCTGCTATTATTCCATATAACTGCAGACTTTTTTTCAATTGTTTCATATACTTGACATTTTCTACAATTATATGAAATAATTATCAATTTTTCTTCAAATATCAGCAATTATTCCATATAATTGCAGACTTTTATGCAATTATATGGAATAATTGCACACTTTTATGCAATTCAGTGGAATAATTGTAGACTTTTTTGTTATTATTCCATATAATTGCAAAAAAATTCTGCAATTAAATGGAATAATGCAGACTTTTCTGCAATTATTCCATATAATTGCATAATTTTATGCAATTATATCGAGTAATTGTAGAAAAGTGTGCAATTATTCCAAGTAATCGCAGAAAAGTGCCACTATACCATACAATTGCAGACTTTTCTTCAATTATTACATATAATTGTTGAATTGTCTGCAATAACTTGGTCTGCCATTATCTTTACATATGCATCGTACCACTCATTAGAAAGATAATAAAATTTGTGATTAAATGGTGAAAACGGTTTGTTAATCCGTCGTTTCTACAAAAAGTTATTGTGTTTTCAAAGATGAATAATTTAATGGGGTGCAAACTTTAATTATGAATCTGAGAATAACATCTACATATGAAGAACCAACGTTCAGCCATGAAGCAGATGGGTATTTTAGAAAAGAAAATTGTAATATTTGAAAATAGAGATGTAATTTATATCTTTTTTTTGAGTATGTTTTGTGTATTACGTTTGATTTTAGCGATGTGTCCTTTATTTTCACTTGAAAGAACATGCTATTAACATGAAAGAAGCGGCTAATTCAAGTATATTTGTATCTAATCCATTTAGAAAATAAAATTTACTCGCTTTTCTATCCCTCACTCACTCTTTTTCATTATCCTAAATCAAAAAGGTTGTTGATCGCCACTTGCCGCTCCTTTCTCCTTTCTTCTCACTCAGCGACTTCTTCTTGTTCAATGATTTATTTGCTCAATGTCTTCATCTCGTTCAATCGATAAACAAAGGAAAATTTACTTCTATTGTTTATTCCAATGATCTATGTTTTTTTTTGACTTTCGTCTATGCATTTGGCAATTTAGGGTTAATTTCTCTTCCTCGCTCCCTTCTTTTCACCAAACATCCTGAACTAGAATTTTTATTGATTTATGTCCCTGTCATTGCCGGAAAAGGACCTATATAGGTAGAATTCTGGCACGTCAGAAGGAATCTCAAACTATGGCTTGCACTAGTAACAAACCACTGAAGATCTTGAGCATGGACATCTTGTGCCAAGCATATAATAACATAACACTAATATAAATGCATTGTTCAATGCTCATATCACAGAGCACAATATACTCTCTCCTTATAAGGTCAGACAATTAAGAGGTGTATCTAAGTATGATATAATGCAGCTATTAAGGATAACTAACCATAATGTAATGATCCATATTTTACATATCAGAGTACCGTTAATATTATTTTTAAATTTTACTTGAGGTCGTATGACTCAATAACTTTGAAAAATGCCTACTAGTGGCATTTTCTATTTTTAGAATTTTTCCGGATGATTTTACTTCTGAAAACTTATAACGGCTGTAACTTTTGAAAGAAGTTGAATTAGCATCCGAGACAACTTTAACTGGAAAGATACGATTGTTGTCCTTTCCGTAGAGTGGTCGTAATAGTGATTTGGACTTTTTGGTTAAGAGGTATGACCGTATGCAGATTGGAAATTTTTGGAGTAGTTTAGTAGCTAATTAGCGAGGTTCGGGGGAAAGCCCACTAATCCATTTTGGGTTAGGAGGCCATAATAGGCTGAGCCATCATCCCCAAATCATTTTTTACTTCTTCTCAAGTAGATCAAGCTCCCATTAATTCGTTCTTCATCCAAAACCTTCTTTTTACTTCAAATCAAGTCTAAATCACAGGTTAAAGGTAGATTAATAAGTGAACTGGCAAAAGATCTTCGTATCTACATTTTTATGGAAGAAAATCAAATCTTGGCTGTTGATTTTTGGATTTGCATTAATTAGCATGCAAAAATTAGATTTTTGAAGACTTGGATAGTGATTTATCATCTCTTGACTTATTATATATGTATATGTAGGTTTTAATATTTTTTGGATCCATTTATAAAGTTAAAATTATGTTTTATTGCTGTTTTAAAACCCAATCCATAGTAAAAATGTGAATAAATGGATTTTTGGTGTTCTATACATATTATTTGAATATGTGTTTGCCTTGATATATGTTAGGCTATGTTGCAGCCAACCTGTATGATGATGTTTATGATTGATTGTGTATTTGCATGCTTGACTGTTGTATGCTACATGTATAGTGTTTGTTTGTATGCTTAAAGGTTGAAAATGCTCATCGGAGCGAACTAAAGGTAGGAACTGTGAGATCCGGACTTCGATGAATAGGTTCTAGAGCGTTTTGAGTCGTATCGTTGCATAAGCGATGCATGAGGGTCGAAGTGTTAGGTGTAGCGATGGAATCGACGTGAAGTAGATGTTTTGAAGGAGCTATATGTTTTTAGTTCAGGAAAGATTGGTCCGGCACGGGTATGATCTGGTGGTGGGCTTTGTTCGACAAGAGAAGACCGGATAGGAAATATTGTTCGGTAGCTAGGTGGTTCGGCAAGAGAAGACCACGCATGAAATCCTGTTCGGTAGCTAGTTGGTTCAGCAAGAGAAGACTGTATAGGAAATCATGTCCAGTAGCTACTTGGATTGGTAGTGGAGGACCGAACATGGAATGCTATTTGGTAGATGCTTTGTTTGATGGTAAAGCCTGGATAGGAAATCCTGTCTGGTAGACAGTTATGGGATGTTGTTCCGTAGCTTCGGTCCAGCTATAGGAGGGATGTCGAACATAAAATGGGGTGAAGTTTTTGGGGTGTTGAATTTAGGGAAATACTTAGGGTTTTCTTAGTTGTTTTGGGAGCTGGTTTAGAGCAGAGATGGATGACTCCAGGATAGCTCAAGTTGACTTTGGGGAGTTGCAACCAACGATGTGTGATGAATTCTATGACTCGATGTGGCGAGCGATTATGGCATCTGGTGATGGACCTAAAAGATGAGTTCTAAATGATAGCTTGTAGGGTAGAACATGAGATGCCGCACATAAGTAGGATAGGGTAGTCTGCATGTACTTATATTTTGGATGTCTACGTGTGTCCAGTCCTTAGCCATTTATATGGGCATGAGTTGAGCATCTGTAAGGTAGTTCTACTTTCATTACGTGTGCTAAGGGCTTAATGGATGACTCTATGGTCGTGATGCCCATTGTTGGGATATGGTAGTCTGCATGTACCCATATATTGAACGTCTGCATATGTCCAGTCCCTAGCTATCTATGTAGGAAATGGTTGAGCATCTATAGGATTCATCGTATATCTAAAGCACTTGAGTGAGATATGCAAGGCTATGTGATGGATGTTATATTGTTGTGTGCTTGAGATGCTATGTGATACCCCTATACTTAATATTTTCCACTTGTGATAATAGTTTAGCATGTATTGCTCTTGTGTGCTAACTCTGTGGACAAACGGACATGTCAGGTATGGTTCTTCATACCTTATGCCCTAATTTACTATTTACGAGGTTTATAGTATTTTTGAGATAATGTATCACTCACACTAGACTATTGCCTGACCCGAGGTTTTATGCTTTACTTCTTACTCTCTCAGGTACTCTTAAATGTAGATTGGGGATAATAGGTATGGATAGCGCATGGGACTGTGAGGAGCACAAGCAGGAGGCTATAATTTCATATATCTATATTTGGAGCTTACTATTGCTTATACTCCACTGTGCAGTACTATGGAGCTATATCGGTACTTGTATAAGTTTAGAGATTGTTTTGAAGACTTTAGCTATATAAACTCTATTATTTCAGTTTTTGTATGATCTATGGTTCTATTGCACTCTGATGTTCTTATTTATGGTTCATTTGATCAAATCACGGTCTCGCCTAGTTTACATCTATGACATTATATTACATTTTTTTATGTGCACCTTGAGATGTTCTACAGGTTATTTGTTTAGATTTTTGTTACTTTACAACCTTAGTTACCGTCCTACATCGGCCGGGTACCTTCATAGTGCAATATACAAGTATATATTGGGTATAACGATGTAGGGTTATCATCACACAAAATCTTTCAAGTTGCTCGCCATGCACTAATAATGTGCTCGCTCAAACATGAACATGCACTCTATTTATAAAAAGTACTCAAGGCATCAATCGACTAACAAAAAGGTCATAAAATAAGTATTGATATGAGACAGTGTATGCACATACATCTGTATGGGTCGGGTTCTGTCTGGATAACTCAAAACGTGGACCATGGCCCATTTACTAAAATCATAACCAAACCCCAACCATGTCCACAGAGTGCTCAAACCAATTACGTGAGCCCGCTTTGTTCAACTTTGTAAGTCTACTTAAAAATGATATGGTAGACCTGACACATTGATAACAAAGCAATCATTTTAGCCTGTGTTATAAAAATAGTTGCACAAATTTTTTCTATACATAAACTGGGTAGAGGTGAAATCAAATTTAGAAACTAAGGTACATGAAAAAGCATATATAATTAGATAATACACAAATAATATATATACTTATATTTTTGGTATAATAGACATATATATATATTCGAATTAGCAAGGTCCAAAACTAGATGGATAGTGATGAAACCGTATTAAACTTTATTAATAATTGGGTTAGGCCTAATAGAATATAGGATGTGGCTTATTGGCAATTATGCATTCTAATTATATAACTTAACTCTTTTAGCAGATATTATTATAATGAAGTTGGTTTTTAGTTTAACTACATATTTGTTATACTGTGATAAATGTAACGTTTTATATATGTTAAATACGCATGGGTAAAAAATCATTAGGGAAAATATTTCACCGATTATAGTTGTAAATATGTTCTTAACCATCAATATTAAACTATGTTAATAAATATCCATCCTTAAATGTTCCAAGTCATAATGTTTCGTGAACATTATATAGATACATCCATTAAAATTAGTGTATATAACGCTCTTCATACAATGAAAAGTGAATAAGATCAAATCCTTTGTCCTCAAATCCTCTGTTCCTATGCGCCTCTTTTAATCTTATCCATTCGTCACCGTAATTTTATTATCATATGGGATCACTATAGCATATGGAAGATTGATGATTTATAGGCCGATGGCCGAAAGGAAGTGGACACATGGGGACATGTAACTTAGGGATAGAGGACTTGACCTGAAAGTGAATTATTTATGACCATTGATGGAACCAAGGAACTACATGTTTGTGGTTATTGAGAACAATTATAGAATGACTCACCGAGAGTTTTCTTATATTGATTAAATTTAAAGTTTAATAGAAGATCTAAAGTGATGGTGCAATAATCTTCTGACTTGAGAATATTGTGGATGCTAAGTGTATAAATTGTACTTCGACTATGGTCCATTACGTAGCAACGATTATCTTGTAGCAGTCATGATTCAGTATAAGTTGAATTAGTTGAAGTGAAACACTAATAAATAGAGAATTCATCTTTTTTAATGTAGAAAGTTAGTATTACCATAATTAGTGCTTAACTTAAAGTCAAAATCTCCATTAGAGTAGATCGATCGATTGATAAATGTTATTGGTTTCGGCTAAGAAATTTATTGTTTTACTTCATGATTAATCATGAATATTATTAGAGTTTTGACCACTGACCAAGCTCTATATATATGAGAAATAAAATGATAATGAAGAGAAAATATGCATAGTATATCGTTGCTTAAGTGTATGACTTAATTTAATGGATAGAGATTGGATTTCACTAAATAGTCTTTAAGAAATTGAACTCATGTTTACCATTATGCTTCAGAAATGTTTGCATAATTGGATCAGGTGCGCTGGCTCGGGGTTAAAAGAGTGGATTTCATAAAAAATTCTTTGATTAAATTGCACAGTATTTTATTCTACTTTTATGTAAATATAAATATTTGTTATTAAATTTGATATTATGTTTAATAAAAGAGGTTTGTAACATTTTAATCTTAGTTTATTGGTTAAAATATTTTTTTTGAAAGCTAATGGGGAAGAATGTAACATCCCTAATTTTTGATAACGTTATTCAGAGAAATTTAATTAGATAAATAAAATAAAATAAAATAATGATGTTAAGGAGATTGAGATTTGAATAAATTATATAAAGGGCCGTTCTTAGTAATTAAATAAATGGGCTTTAAATTAGTTTAAAGGTTAATTAGTTTACACATGGGCATTTTAGTAAATAGCCATTTTATTTTACATCGCTATACACTTCTCATTTTGTCCATTCATGTTTCATTTCTCACCATCACAAACGCAAATCAAAAAATTAAAAATATAGCTGGCCATTAACAAAGAGGAAAAGAGGAAAATTAAATAAAAAGTTAAGGATCAAAGCTAGAAAGGATTAATCAACAACAAATCTTAAATTCCTTATCAAGTTTAAGGTGAATAATAATTCATTCCATCTCTTTTCGGTTTATCATCATATGATTTTGGATTGAGTATTTATTTTTTTCCTAAGATATTAGATGATGATATGCTTAGTTTATGAATTTTTTGATTTAAACAACCTAATTATACATGAAATTCGTATGGTTTTACGGGCAAAACCGTGGATAAATTGATTGTAAATTGCCATGGAATTTTTTTATGTTAAGTAAAATATGATCTTGGAGATGGTTTTAATTTTTAGAATTTTCCAAGCTATGGAAATATATTATGAATTTTTGATGTAAATATATGGTAATTGGGTTTAAAATTTATTTTGAATATTTTGGAAAGAAATTGGGTCTAAATTTTTAATATTTTTGATTACATGAAGAAACTGAATTTCTGTGATTTTTGGGGATTTTTACCAATTGACTTACTAAGGAAAGTAAATTATATTGAAAGAAGGAATTTTTTGCAAATATTACTTTTGCTATATGGAAGGGATTAAACGTTGCATTTTATGGTGTAGATTTGGTATAAATGCGGCATTTCTAACTTTAAAGTATTTGGGAAGTTTTGTGGCAGCCAATCAATGGTTTACAAATAAAAAAGTTGTTATAAAGCAATTACTAAAAGAAGCAACATTTCAGCCTTTAATTCAGAAAAAGGTGTTTCGCCTTAGTTAATACCCCTTTCGACTCTAATGGTTTCGCTGATCCTAGTCGAAACCTCCATCATAGTCGAAACCAATACACATGGTATCACCTAGTTATGTGCAGTGGATTAGAAGGAAGGCGGAAGCCTAGGTGTTGAAAGGTAAGCTTCTGATGGGTTCAAAACCCTACCTTATTTTCAAAAGTTAAAGCCTTGCCTTGTTTTACTTAAAGCCTTCGACATAGTCGAAACATATGCTTTTGAAAGGCTTTTATAAATAGCTTTCAAAGAAGGTTGTCACATTATGTTAAAATATTAGCTTTTGAAGAGGTGCCTTTTTTCTTTAAATAAGAGCTTTGGAAAGAGGTGGTTCCGACCTAGTCGAAACCCAGCCGCTATTTTCCTTCCGAAATATTGAGTCATCAGTGCCTTCGAAAGGTTGTCTTTGCTTTTAGCTAGGTTAATCCACTTCCTAATTTCTTTCGGAAGGGATTAAGGGTTTTGAAGGTGATGAATTCGAAAGAGGGTTTTGACTCTGTCCTTCGAATTTTAATTTTTAAAGGTCTTTGCTTTCGACTAGATGGTTCCGACACCGTCAACTTTTCCCCAAATTAATTTTTATTTGGTTTCGAAAGAGATACTTTCGTATATAACCATTTTGACCCAAATAATGCTTCTAAAGAGTAAACCTAATGCTTTCGCAAGGGTACTTTATTTGTTTCGAAGCTATGTTTTAAAGAATGTTTTCTTGATACTATCGAATGGTATCATTGGTTTCGAAAGGTATATACTTAGAATTTTGAAAAGAGGTTTTCTATGCTTTCGAAGGTGGTCTTCCAATTGTTTCGAAAGTGATGTTTTGAAGCTTAAAAACAAATAACCCATTCTCATTTTTAAAGGAAAAACCATGGCTTAAATAAAGGTTTTGAAAATATTATTCAGATTGTCATTAACCCATAACTTTGTTTTGAGAAAAGGGCAGAATAACCAGTTAGGTTGACCCAGTAGTGAATATAACTTAACAGATGTTAAAATCATAATTAAAGGTATTGGCAGGAGCCAATAGGTTTAGAATAAGACCATAAAAATCGTATGATATTGGTAGGGGCCAATAGGTTCATAGTCAGCCCATGAAAACTACGATTTTATACTGGCATGGGACAGTATTTTATTAGTTAGCCCATGAAAACTATATCCAAATTAAGATATTGGCAGTCGGTCAATAGGTTCCTATTTAGCCTATGAAATCTAGGATAAGAAATAAGATATTGGAGTTACCAATAAGTTCTTAGTGATCCCATGAAAAATAAGTAATTGGAAAAATAGTTTATAAACATTTAATAGGTTAACAATAAACCTAGAAATTATAATTGAGATAGATAGTCAGAATGAATGGGGATGGGTAATCCATAATTGATTTATTTGTGTTGCATGTCATCATAATATTTTGAAATACTATGTTTTAAACATTGTGGATGCAGAAGCACAGTAAATGGTTTTTTAAATGTTTTAGAATGCTAGTGAGAGTAAAATCATTTCGTTAAGTGCGTGGTCTTACTAGATATCTAAATGGTTTGAGATGGTAAATTATTATTCAAACCAGGCTTTATGTCCGACTCGAAGTTTTTGTTTTCCCTGTAAACTCTCGGGTACTCAATTGAATTTGAGTAGATTGAGAGTTAAGGTTTCCAAGTGTTCTTGTAGATGAATAAAGCTTCCGAGCATGTGCAGGAGCGAAGCTTATTATTAGAGTTCTTTTATTTCCACAGTGTGTTTTGTTTGTAAAGGAAAATTGTTTTCTTGCCTATTTATGTACTCTGATCATCCAAGAGGGCATCTTCATATGTCACTTTCGACGTATTTTGTAATAATTATATGTTATCTGAATGTGGTCTGCGAAATGGGATTATGCAATCAATTGGAATATTTTGAAATGGAATGTGAAATTTGTTTGTTGTTTAAAATTTTAATTTTTCCATATTATTGTCTTTCTGTGTATCAATGTATCTAATATCACCGTGTTTGATCACCGAGGATCAATAACTATGAATGACTATAGCTTCTGTAGCTGTTAGTTTTGGGCCTCTAATTAGGGGGATGTTACAAAGAACTGAACCCTTTCAATTTATATAAACAAGAGAATAAATGCCAAAATAACATGCTATATTGACATTAGGTTTAGCACAAAGCTAAAAGACTAAAGGAATAAGACAAAACTTTGAACATACAACTACAACAAACCACAACACCAAAGCCAGGAAAGATACCCAAACTTAGAACTCTAACAAGGACTATACGAGCCTAAAATCATTTAAATATTTTTGAATATAAAATCTTTAGAACATCCTTCTTTATTGAAAATACGATTATTCCTCTCATTCTGTATCATTGCTATAAATTTTTTAGGAGATGAAGAAGAAGATCGCCACTAAAGCTTTTCCATCTGGTTGACTGAAATATGTAAAATCGTTTGACCTTGGAATGTGCAGAAGGATTATGAAGGTCTGAGAACCGAAGAATATCATGCCATATTTTGAATGAGAAACAACATTTGAAAAACAAGTAAAATTTATTTTTCAGACCTTTGTTACACGTAATACATATGGAGATAATACTAAAACCTCTATAAACCTGAGTGTGATTAGCATTTTGAATATTTTTCAAAGTAAAACAAGTTCTCATTAGGCTTCGACTTGGTGGATCATATCCTGGAATGCCATGGGAAGATAGGATTTTGTGTTATATAAGCTAAAGCTTTTTAGACCAGATTGATGGAGTGTTGTTTATGATTCCACCAAGAACGACCATCATTGCTAACATATATAGTATTAAATATTCTTCTCCAGGTTGTTCAAAAATCTAGGAGCTCGAATGTGGAAGATATATGTAGCCTTCAGAATAGCAAGAGAGTAACTTTACATGGTCAGGAATGCCATGCAATGTGCTGAGATCATGAACATTGTTTGATAATTTCAGACCTTTTCTAACCCAAGGCGATTGCTGAAAGGAAGTAATTTCTGATATTCTAGATTGAAAGATGAGGAGGAATAAAGATCTGGATCATATAACATTCCTTCAGAACCAGTTAATCAATTGGTTGTTCCATAGTTCAAAAATATTGTTTTTTAATAAGATTTGCACATAGCCATTTTGAATGGAGGTCTTTTTTGCTCAGTCATTAGCATATCAATGTGTTTTGATATACCTATCTTGTTCCATAGCTTTAAGTACAAAACACCAAGACCACCTCTACCATAAGTCTATGTAATTTTATTGAATGAAATTGGGATAAATTTCTTTGAATGAGGATTGGCATGCCATATGAAGTGGTTCCAAGCTCTGTTAATGGTAGTTATTAGTTTATTAGGAAGGTTATAAAGACTAAAGTAGTATATGCACATTGCAAAAGCTTTGGATTTAGCAATTACAATTCTACCAGCTACAGAGGATTTGGGTATAGGCTAAGTGCATAATTTCCTTGTAATTTTTTCAAACATTGCATGCATTGAGCAATAGATATCCTACAAGAAGTTAGAGGAACTCTAATATAATAGATGTCAGTAAAAGAACTTAGAGAGAAACCATATTTGCAATTTGGAAGGTTTCATCATGAGTGAGACCGACAACCATGATATTTGATTTGTCAATGTTAACTTTTAGGCCAAACATTAAATAAAAGTTATGTAGAATAGTTGATATGTTTGTGATAGATTTGTTATTAGGTTTAGAAAAAATTATTAGATCATCAACAAACAAACATGAGGGATGTAACTTCTAGGTTTTTACCCATAGGGTGTAAATCAATAGATCTTAATTTGATAACCATATGTAACATACTAGATAAACATTCCATGACAAAAATGAAATGATAAGGAGATATTGGGTCCCCTTGTCTAATTCCTTGAGTAGCTCTAAAGTATCCAAATTTTCACCATTTAGAGATAAATTATAGGTAGGCGTGGATATGCAGGAGTGTATCCAAGTAAGAAAAGGAAAAGGAAAACTCATTTTTCAAAGAACGATTACTATGGTGGACCATTGTATCATGTCAAATGCTTTATGAATGTCCAGCTTAATTAAGCATTTAGGGGAGATATTTTTCCTACCATATCCCTTTATTAATTCTTGAATGAGAGTTATGTTGTTAGAGATGCATCTATCAAGAAGGAAAGTACTTTGGTTATTAGAAATTAGGGAAGTTTGTGCAATTTTTTAGAATCAAATTAACGCTAGAAGGGGAGTGAACAGGGTTTATAAAAATCGTAGATAAATAAAAATTGTAGCATAGATAATAACAAAGTAAGTACGAAAATTAAAAGTGATGCACAAGTTTACCTAGCTTCGGCAAAACCTGCCTAGTGCTGCCCCTAAGGTTTTACTAGGAATTAAACAATCTAATGCTTATAGACCCTGTAAACTCGCGACTCTCGCTATCTTGATTGTTCTAACCCTGTGCTCAGAACCCTGCCAAGACACAGCCACCGAGTTGCGAATTCTCGAACTATGCCCTATAGCTTATAAGCCAGGTATCACTAGAGTTTAACAAGTTTTAAAAACAAAAATACAAAAGAAACCCTAAATACAATTTGGCTCTATCTATATCAAAAAAGAAATGCGGCCCAAAATTAAAACAACTTCATTTTCTTTGTTAGCTCATATTCATTCTCCATGTCATCTTCCTTTTTCTTTCGTTTTGAAATTAGGGTTTTTGGAAATTAAAGCTACTGCTTTGAATTTGAAGCTTCATATCGCCCTTACTTCTTCGTTGAATGTGCTCTTCTATTTTCTAGTGTTTGATGGTTGTGACCGCTTCACCGAGTCGAGTAATTCTTCAATTGAGGCTTTGGTATGGTTTTTAATTTTCTAATTTAGATTCTGTTGTTTTTAACTCGACTGATTCCGCTCTTCTAGTTTCTAGTGTTTGATGGTTGTGGCCGCTTCACTAAGTCGAGTAATTCTTCAATCGAGGCTTTGGTATGGTTTTGAATTTTCTAATTTAGATTATGTTGTTTTTAACTCGACTGACTTGCCAATGATGATTTAGCGTGATATTTATAGGAATTTATTTTCTATATTTTCATATGCACTTTTGGCTCTGAAAATTTCAAAGTTTGAGTTTGATTTAAACTTGACAGTTGATTTTTTGGTTGATGGTTTGACCCATTTCGGACTTGGTCATTGCTTTGATATATGCATATATTTTCGAATAAGTTTTAAACGAATTCGACCTTGGTTGATTTCGTCTGATCAGACGGTTCATAAAAACTTGACTTGGTTATCTTTTAATTCTCTGCTATATTCTTGAATATATTTTGACACTATAAATCCTGGCCTTTGATCAAATATATTCATCACGTCTATTCTGCATTGACTTGTTCAAAAGCTACTCTAAACTGAATTCTGTTAATTTCTATAATGCATCTACAGCTTATTCCATTCTTTTTTTAATTTGTTCACTACTTCTTTTGGAATTCTGATATGTTAATACCATGTATTAGTCCCCTTGATTCTTCACTTGCACCTATATCATTGTCGTACCCTTTCTTATTGAAACTTGTATATGGACCTATGTATTGTATTGATATGCATATATGACTGCCTTTAGTTGCTCTTGTTTACTATTTTCTGATGTTTTGGTTTAAAGTAGACTCTGGTGTCTTCTGCATGTCTACATCTAGAGCAGGTTTCCATGATCATGCTTGTTATGGTACTCTATGTGATCTCTAGGTTGCCATTTTAGTTTATGCCCATGAACTTGTACATTTCCATGTACCTGCATCTGTTTTGGTGCATTCATATGTGTGTGACCATGTCTAGATGCTGTTGTTTATTATTATTATGTTTATCTTGCTACATTGCTTGGTCTTGTGTCTTCGCTGCTTGATTGCATGCCCATGCCTGTT
Organism: Allium cepa; assembly: GCA_030765085.1. NCBI lineage: Eukaryota > Viridiplantae > Streptophyta > Magnoliopsida > Asparagales > Amaryllidaceae > Allium > Allium cepa. The sequence continues at coordinate 1,055,408,459 of CM060941.1, forward strand.
TTATTTGCACTTGCACTTCTATGTGCATTGTTCTGTCTTGTAGTGTGTTGTACTTCTATGTAAACTTGCCTGGGTTGGATTTATTTGCATGCATTATCTTTGTGTGCGCATTTTCTGACCTCTCTTGTATCATCTTGGTTTTTACTAAGTTGTGCCTTGCTTCTATTTTTTTGGTCTTGCCTTGTACGTGCTTTTTACTTCCTTGAGTCTAGTTTGCTCTTGTAAATATGCACTAATTTCCACACATATATTTACATGTATATGTATGTATAGACATGTGATATTTTTTGGCATGTATGCTATTGTGTTGCACCGAATTGCTTAAGTATGCACTTGAGTTGAGTCCGAGCTTGCTTTGGCTTAACCTTGTGCCTACTTGTGTTGTGTTGAGCCTTCGGGCTTGACCTCGAACTTATCCCTAAAATTTAAATGATGCAAGTTTATTTTGCATACGTACATAGCCTTATAACATGTGCAGTGATACACTGTACATGTTATATGTTGATTATGCATATTTATTTTTGGTCCCTATCTAAAATACGAAAAGAAAGGAACCTATAAATTGAGGCAATATCAATATTCAAATGTAATTTTATTTTTTCAATTCAGATTTTTAAAATTTTCCATTTTGCTGCATGGTTTATTTAACGGGTATAGCGAACGACTGGACACAAGCTGGAGCAAGAAGATATCAAAGACAAATTTTAGTGTGAGTGAATGAGTGAAAATATTGTAAATGAGAGTATGAAATAATGTATAGTGAAAGTCGTATTGTATTTGTAAATATAGTGGAAGCTAAATGTGTACTATTTGAATTTGTAATAAAATATTTGTTTAAATGAAATTCTGATTCATTTATTTTATTCAACAAATATTTATTTCGTTCCGTGAAATTGCAATAGTACTATAACAAACATATTTAACGAATATATATATCAAATAAAAATCATTGCCCGTTATACTCTACAATCTCCCCTTTTGACGCTAACAGACATATATTAAGATTTTGAATTAAATAAATATGTTTGGCTTAATGTGTTCAAGCTCCCGTATTTAGATGCTTCCCCTACAATTAAACCCCTTACACAGATGCGTGCAATTGAAAATTAAAAATTGATTTTTCAAAAGTAATTTTAAAACAATTCTTTAATGATAAAACATCTCGAATATTAGTAATGTTGTTACTTAATCAACAAAATCTTAACCTCTCTCCCCCTTTTGTTATCATCAAAAATAATATTTTTAATTGAAATAGTAATGAATTTTAATTAAATTTATAAAATTAAATGAAGAGGAAATTATATACCATAAATTCCAATCAATCAAACAAAAATCATAATGTTTTATTTATTAGAAACAAATTCCACTTTAGGGAAATATAAGATTATGGTTTAGGGAAAATTTTGTACGGTACATCAGTTCGGTATTTTCAATAATAGGGAAAGCTGTGAATCTTCTTTCTAAATATTATACACAGAAATTTTTAAGACTATCTAACCTTGCATAACCGTTAGGATTTTAAATAAGGTTAGTAGTTACTTAAAAATGAATGTCAAGTATTTTTTAACCATGTATAACCATGAGGACTTTTAAATGAGAATGGAAGCACATATACATAGATTAAAGTAATTCAACCATGCATAACCGTGATGACTTTTAAATGAGAGTGAATAATTTAGGATAGAATTATTTTGTAAAAACAATGTTTCCTTGCTTTGAAATATCAACTTCTGCACACTATATTAAAATTGTGGCGTATGGATTGAAAGAAAGATGAAATAAGTACTAATTTATAAAAATTATAATTTTTTTTCATTTTCATGAAATTTTAAATTATACTTCCTCTTATTATGAAATATAATTTAAACACTATCCATCACTTTTTCAAACACTATCGATAATACCGATAAGTTTCAAAAGGGTTCAATTAGTCAAAAATTATCTTTTCTAGAGTAAATGCCTTACCAAAATGAATAAGACCATTTTCATCATAATAAAAACTCGAATTTATTTAAAAATTTAAAATATGCGAAAACCAATTTTCAGCATGGGTTTTGTGAAAATCCCTATTAGTTGAAATAATCAATCAAATGTAAAAATAATTTCAACATGATGTTTGATACCACTTGTATTTGGACCACCCAAGATGATATATAATTGTATATACTCCTAAAAAACACTTGAATTTTTTCTCAAAATTTCAATAAATCCATTTATTCAAGCAAAGAAAAAATCATTCATATCAGGCAAAAGCGCTCACATTTTGAAATTGTTCAATCAATGATATTAAGAAGTGAAAAAGGTAGTAAATTTGATTGTTGATCCAAAGCTTCTGACAGTTCTTTTTTTGAAAAATTCAGTCCATTTGAATTCTTTATTTGAAGCTTAAAATTTGAAATTGGATTCGGCTAAAAACATGAAAATTCTTGATATTAAAAAATGTTACTTACCAAAATTGGTTTCAAGTCAACCCGTCGGGTCAATCAAAAATCATACTTGAAATACTACAACTTGTTTGTGTAAAATGAGGATGCTTTTCGAGTAGTATACTGAAATGATCAAGTTATGATAGTAAAATTGTAGAATTATTATTTAGCTCTCTAGAATTTCAAGAAATTCAAAAATTGGAGTAAAAATGTTTAAGTTATGATCAAATTATTTCAGCTATGTCAAGTAGTTCTAAAACTATTTTCAAACAATAATCCAAATGATTTTCAGTTTTTCACCTGTTTAAGTTCAGATTTTGGAGGAATATAAAAAATAAAACTTATAGAGTTTTCAATTTATTTTCCAAATATCTTAAATTTTGCAAATTGGAGTTAAGAAGCTCAAGATATTGCAAATTTACGATCGCGTTGTTAACAAAAATAGAATCAACAATAATAAAACAAAACAGAGTTTAGAGATCATACCTTTACTTACTTAGATGTTGTGATATCTATAATGTGTAGATATCCACCTCATTTTCTAGGTTGAGGATCATTAGAATTTTTAACTCATCAATCATATCAAATAACTTGAAATCTGCCTCTATCGGAGTTGTTTCTTAGCCCGCTTTTGCACCTAAATGGTAGAAGAGTTGAGTGGTCTAACAAATGATGAAGGACCACTCTTATATTTGTCTGTAGCCTTTGGTACCCAAACTTTTCTATATAGCAAACCGTTAGCTTCTACAATTGTACCCTTGGGAACCCAAACTTCTTTAAATTTCAAAACATTTACATTTGTACCTTTTGGAACCAAAAAAGGTTTAACAGTTTTATTTTTTTTCTATTCCAACATTTATTTTAATTATGCCCTCTTTTTCCATAAATTAAACGCTTTGAATAATATTTTTGAAATTTGACAATATCAGAATCAATTTCTTTAGTTGATTCAACTTTATCAAAACCAAGTCCTTTTCTATTCTCAACAAAAGTCCAACTTCCTAAAAACATATTCAGTGTTTTTTCTCCCTTCAAATTGTTTTTATTGTTGATTCAAGTTCGTAAACCTTAAATATAAGGGCATTATTTTTATTCAAAAGTGAGGCGAATCTTTTAATAAAATTTTCTCCTTTTGTGTCATCTATATTTTTCAAAATCAAATTTCATCTTCGAGAGTTTCAATTTTAATTTTGAACCTAGTAATTTCTTCTTCTAAAGACTGACACTTCTCATAGTTTGAGTTTAACTTTTTAATGTGTTCAATCATAGATTCTAATTCATTATTTATCCTTAGTAGATTATTTTTCTCCGATTCAAGTTTATCATATCGTTGTTGAAATCTATAGAGTCTTGACTTTAAATCGTGATATGATAATAATAAATCAGTATGTGATAATTTTAATACCTCACTCGGTCCGTCGTCGCTTTCGCTAAATTCTTCCATCAGGCACATGTCTCCATTCGATTTCTCACTGTCGGTGTTCTCCTCTTCTCCTTTACTATCATCCCAAGTGACTGCAAAATTCCTTTTTTTTCTTCTTTCCTTTGTCAAATCGATTATGTGGACATTTTTGGCTTATTGTGACCCGACTTCTTACATATATGGCATATAATTTCCTTCTCTTCAAAATCAACTAGAATTTTGAAAATTTTGGTTTTTATCCATTGTTTTAATCCTAGATTTCCATGTTGGGTCCACCGTTTGAATTGCTTCATCAACGGGCTAGCTGAGCCACAACATCGCCATTATTATCACTATCGGTTGTACCTTTTAGAGCGATTGATTTTTTTGAGTCCTTGCTTTCACGTTCTTTTCTGACTTTTAGTTCCATTTCGTAAGTGATGAGGTTTCATATTAGTTCCTCCAATTTAAGCTATTTCAAATCTTTGGATTCTTGAATTGTAGTCGCTTTTGCTTTGAAATTGCTCGGGAGAATTTTTAGGATTTTACGGACTATCTCCAATCTGTGTGAGCTTTTACCAACTTCTTGGATTTGAACACTGTATTTGAAAATCATCCATACAGCTCCTTTATATTCTCATCCTTCATCATCATGAAATTCTCGTATTCATTACTGAGCATAGTTAGATGTGATTCCTTGACCTGTGATGTACCTTCGTGAGTTATTTCAAGAGTATGCAAAATTTTCTACGCAGTTTCACAGTGAGAAACATGATTGTATTCAGTTTTATCCAATGCACAAATAATAGAATTCATTGCTTTAGCATTAGAACGATGTAAACTAAGCTCATTTTCATTCCACTTATCATTTGGCTTAGGAAATTCTTGACCATCTACAATTACCATAGGTTGGTTATATCTAGTATCAAATATTTCCCCTACATCTAAGGTATCTAGAACAATTTTCATCCTCGTTTTCTAATATGAATAATCAATTATGTTAAACATTGATGGCCTAGCAATTGATTGCCCTTCACAAAAAGTACTATTAACACTAAATAAGGTTTATAATCATAGATAAACAAAAATTGCAGCATAGATAATAACAGAGTATATGCAAAAATTAAAAGAAACGCACAAGTTTACCCAGCTTCGAAAAAACCTAGCTACCGCTGCCCCTATGTTTTCTAATAGGAATTAAATAATCTGACACTTACAGTATGGAGTTGTGGATTATCGAACTATGCCTCGTAGCTTCTTACCTAGATAACACAAGAATTTAACAAGTTTTAAAAACAAAAATATTAAAGAATAAAAGAAACCCTAAATACAATTTGGCTCTATCTATATCTAAAAAGAAATGTAGCCCAACATTAAACAACTTCCTTTTCTTTGTTAGCCTGTATTCATTCTCCACGCCAACTTTCTTTTTGCTTCATTCTGAAATTAGGGTTTCTTGAAATTGAAGCTGTCACCTTAAATTTGAAACTTCAAATCGCCTTTACTTCTTTGTTGATTGTACTCTTTGGTTTACTGGTGTTTCATGGTTGCGGCCGCTTCACTGAGTCGAGTAATTCTTCAATTGAGGCTTTGGTATGGATTTGAGTTTTCTGATTTAGATTCTGTTGTTTTTAGCTCGATTGACTTGCCAATAATGATTTTTGGGTGATATTATAGGAATCGATTTTCGAAATTTACATATATACTTTTGGCTCTGAAAATTTAAAAGTTTGATTTTGATTTAAACTTGATGGTTGATTTTCTTGTTGATGGTGTGATCCTTTTTTGACTTGGTCATTGCTCTGATATATGTATTCGAGTATTTTTTTTAACTGAATGTGACCTTGGTTGATTTCTTTTTATCGAACGGTCCATAAAAACTTGTCTTGTTTACGTGAATTGTCTGTTAAATTACTGAATATATTTTGACAATGTTAATCTTGGCCTTTGATCGAATATATTTATCGTGTTGATTCTTCCTTGACTTGTTCAAAAGCTGCTCTGAACTGAATTCTGTTAACTTTTGAAATGCTTCTGCGGCTTGTTCAAATCTTTTTAAAAAATTTCACTGGCCTGTTGATTTGCATCATCGTCGTACCCTTTCGTACTGAAACTTGTATCTAGAACTTTGTATTGTATTGATATGCAATGTGACCACCTTCACCTGCTCTTGTTTGCTGTTTTCTGATGGGTTTGTTTGAGAGTATTCTCTGATGCCTTCTGCACACTACGTCCACGGCAGGTTTTCCATGCCTATGCCTATGATGGTACCCTATGTGATCTTTAGGTTGTCGTTCTAGTTTATACCCATGCTGTAACGATCCGTATTTTTTAAATATTTAAAATGTTAAATTAAAAAATAATTTTGAATAAAATCGTTAGGAATAATTTTTTTTTATATTTTACTGATACAAATTAAATTATAATACAAGTTAAGAGCTTAAGTAAAATTTCTATTAATGAAACAAGTTTGCAATAATGTAAGGATGATAACAAATGCTAGTGTGTATTTTAATAACATTGGTTTGAATGAAATTAACAATTGTTCGAATGTAAATTTCCAATTGATTGGAATAATAAATGTTAATAAAGAATAATAAATGTTTCTTTATTGAAGAAGAAATCATATGTTTTTTTAATTGAAATGTTTAGTAGCTGAAAGGTTGTTGCAGAGACGAGAAACTACTATTTGGTAAGAAATGTATAATTCCTATTTGTATCCAATAGTGTATAAATATATTTAAATTACTATTAGTTAGGAAATAATTGTTCTATTTCTCGTTACATTTATTTTGTCCATTTTGAAATTCACCTTTGTAAACAATTGAAATTAATGTAATCGAATAATTTCAATTAATGGTAGCGAGGACACCAGATTGTAAATTAATAGGTGTAATTAAACGTAGCTTATGTACTGTGAAAATACAAGGAAAGTTGATTTAATGAAAAGAACATTTATATCAAATAAAATGAATATTTCATTTGTGAATGTAGGTTTGATTTCATTAAAATAAAGAATAGAATGATTGATTTAAAGGAAGAAATATATGCATATTTGAACTATGTTTTAGCATACATATGGATTACAAGAGTAGGAAAATAATTTATTTAAGTAATTTATTACTCTGCTGTATAAACAATAAATTTATAAAGGTGTTTAAACGACTAAAGGAAACAATTATTCTATTTTTCATCCATTTTAGTTGTCTTTTTTGAAATTTAACTTTGTAAGTAATTGTAATGACCCACAAATCTGTACCTCTTTGAGTCGACAATATTCTCCATCAGTTCAACTCAAATTGGACGGAAATACGAACCATTAGGGTTCAAGAAGAAAAAAAAGTAGAAGAAGAAGAGGAAACAACAATTCATAATCTCACAATCGCAGCGGAGCAATATATAATAGGTAATAACTGATCTTTATACAAAAGATAGTTGTACCTGTTTATACGGGAATACGCCTCGACATCCAACTCATCTCCTGAGCTACATAGCATCCTATCCTGGATCTTTAATACTCGGTCTGACCCGAGAATTATAATAAAATAACACCCGAGTCAGTATGGAAAACTAGCGTGAGTAAACACACTCAATTGTATTATTAAAGTTTCCAAATCCTTTGACATCAAAGGTATCTCGTAAGACCATTCCCCAAATAAACATGTCGGGTTTTTGCCTTACGACAACCAAAACATTTTTATCAAATCCGTCTGATATTATAATAGTGTCTATAGAAAGTAAAATAGAATATAGGCGAAATGCTTCCATCTCACATTCCAGCATAGTTGGGCACAATCAAAACCGTACGGGCGCTTATTGGAGAATGGATTCCGTACAATGGAAAGGCTACTGGGGTACTGTCCGTCACGGCACTTGGTTTAGATCAGCATACCGAGGACCACTCCCGATCCCCTGCAACACAAGACCGGAGCTACCCCTTACTGGATAGTCCAAATAAGATCACCCCGCGGTTAAGATCAGCAACCGCTTACACAGCCGAGATCAAAGGAATCTAGACATGAATGACCTTACCCTAATTGGGTGCAACCCACTTAGCCTTGCTGCATCTCCCCTGTTTTATCCACTTTCGGTTGATGAGGCTTGAGGCTAAAAGTTACCTTTTTAGAACATATTCACTTAGAATTATCATCGTCCTCCAATGACGATGGTCTGATAGCATTCATCCATACAAGTTGCCCTGGGTCTGGACAAACCGAATCACCATATTCATCATCTTCACGGTATTCATTCGCTACGTTCAAACCGGATCGAAATGGTTTTCGGATAATCAAATTCGATCCCGGTCTCTTCGAACGATCAGCGCATTGGTCAGTGTTGATAGTCGGTTATTTAACTATCGAATTAAACAGCCATTTAACCAAGTATTTTATTTCCACTGAAAAACACTCAGTCTTATTAAATTTAGATTTTAAATAAATTAAATCACTTTATCTAGAAATATACACTTAAAACATTTAAAATAAACTACTTAAATCACTTTATTCAAAATAATAATTATGAAATTCTATCACAATTTCCCAAATAAAACTCTAGCCAAAAACTACTTTCAAATAAAGCTATTATACAAAATATAAATATTTAATAATTATCCTTTAAATCATAATACTAATTTAACCTTTAAAAATAATTAACTACTATGATTGACTTGAATAAATATTTACTTTAACAATTTTTGAACAGCTAATAATAAATTTTTCTAAAACATTCTTTTCAAACACTTTTAAAACTTCTAATTTATATCAAAAATCTTTATTTGAAAATATACTTGGCTTTTTAGCAAAATACACTTTCCACTCCAATCTGCACGTCTAACCATTTATAAATGCTTTCTGATTTATCTCTAGTTTAATTTACGTCCCAATCCCGTAAATTTCGTTTCCTACATTTTTAAAAATAAAACCACTATTTATTTTTAAAACAAATTACCATCTCCGTATAAATTCCCATCGTGAATTTATAGTTCAAATTATCCACTGATAAATATTTCACTTTATTTATAACCAATTTGTAAATTGCATAGTCTCATTCCCCTTTTAATCACCGCTTCAAAACACTTAATCAATTTCCAAATCAATTTCCTTGAATTAAATTCCATTTTAAAGTTTATTTCTTGACTTACTCAAGTTTATTCCAAAATCCACAAATCCCATATTCACTCCCTTATTATGATTTAAAATCAAATCTGAAATATCAATTTCACACTTTATTCCAAACTTCTCCTTTAATTTTCCCAACCCATTTAAAATTTAAATTTAAAAATAAATTATTTGTACTTAAAATCAATATTGCTTAAGTCGTTACTTTTAAAACCTTTTAATTCACATTTATTCAAAGACTCTATTCTTTTACTATGTTCCGGAATTTATTTAAATAGGATTTTAAAATTAACTATTTACTTTTTTTTTCAAATTCACCCTTTTTATTTATTCAACTTCACCATAAATATTTTAATAAAAATTTCCTTTTTATTTCCTTCCAAAACCCAGTACTTATATTTTGATATTTCAAAATACCCAAAAATATATCACAGCATCCAATAGATTTAATTCTCCACCATAATCTATCATAGATTATCAAATAAATCATATTATTGAATATAAAAGCAAATTTCAAAATTTCTAAGGAATCCAGTTGGATCCCTCCAACCTGTTTCCCTGCATCCACAGATGTTAGCACAATATAAAATACCAATCCCACTTCGAGGGGGATATCGCGGTATATAGGGTCATCCGCTATTATGCGGGGCACATAGGGTCTCATCCGCTATATAATACGGGAACATCAATCACTCCAATATATATATATGTACAGTATATATAGTATCACATCCAGACTGATAATAAACTATAAATTCAATCGATCAACCAATAATTTAATTTTAACTATTTAAATTAATCAGTAATCCAATTTGAGTGAGATTAACTCACCTTTGACTTTTAATTGCAATCTGATCCAAACCTGCTCGTCTCTCCATGATTTTTGACCTTGTATAAACATTATTTGGTCTATTAACATTTGAAATAATCGAACAGTCAATTACCATTTATTAATTTAATTTAAACTAATAATTTAATTTTAAACTAATTTCCCTATGATAAATAAGTTTTAGTAACTAAAATAGTTAAATAAGTTAATTAAACAAATTGATCACCATAATACATTATTTTAAAATAAATTAGTAAATTTAAAATTTGTATATGTGTATTTGTTTTATTTTTTTCTTTGAAACTACATATACTAAAAATAACGTATATAGATTTAAAAGTCAAATTTTTATATAAATTCCTATATTTCCCAAAATCTTATATACACACACATATTTACTGTTTCCTATATATATATATATACATATATACATATTAATTAAAAATCTTATACCATACGCCAAAGCGTGAAAACAGACCCCACCTTTCGAACGCGACCTCCACTTCAGGTCGAGCACGACTTCACGTCCAAACACCACATCGAACGACGTGCACCCCACATTGCCATGCTGGTCCACACATCCCCTGGTCGTCGCCTGGAGTTGCTCGAACCCTCCGACCTCGTGCATCCAATGCAATTCCTATAGCAGGCTTGAGCTCACCTAAGCATCACGATAATGTCACGATGCCTACATCTTCAAAAGAGTTCGTCCCTTTGAATGTGATTTCGAATCGCGTGTCTTAGAGCAATACCTTCTCTTGGAAGAACTAATGAACGACAAAGGATGAAGGTTTCGACTTCGACTTCGAACTAGGGACGAAGAGATCAGCTCAGGATTTTGATTTCATTTCGATTTTTTTGAGGATCGATTCTGAGAATTTGTTTTGGAACGCGACTTGATTTTGTTTTCAATTTCCTACTAAGTTCGGCCATTAAGATTTTCAAGCAACTTCTTTGCATGCGTTTTTAAAATGGGAATAAGGGGAACAAGATGAGATGTTATCGTGCTTCACCCAACTTGCTATAGTATTCTAAAATGAAGGGTAAAAGCACTGATGTGAAATGATAAAGTTCTGATGTGAAGGAAATACAGCTGAATGTTGGCTAGTATATGTGAATATATATATATATATTAAATTGAATTCAAATTGTCTCGATTTACACAACATAAAATTTCGAACCCCTATCGACGCATGCCGCTAGGCGTTTATAACATTATACCCCTATTTTGAATGTAATCGAAAAGGTTCGAGTCCTAATTCGATCGTATGGAGAAGATATCTTTTTGAATCAAATTATTATATTGAATTTTCGATATAAATTTCGACGCATTTACCTACCGTACGATCACACGACAACTCCAAACACTACGAAATTTGAAATCCGATAATAATACACTATTACGGATTCAATGGAATAGGTTTCGTCGAATTCCGAGACTGTGCCCAGGATGACCATTTTTAAATGTCAATTTAAACGCTATATTTTTAAAACCCAACAAATCACTTCCGAATTCAGTTTTAATACTTTTATTACCATTAATATTGTTAATATAAATTTTATAAGCCTCTAAATTATTTTTAACAAGCTTGAAACTCTAGATTCCATATTTTATCCAATTTTCAATTATTAAATTCAATAATTTAATTATCAAATAAATAGTTATATTTGAAATTCAAGTCAAAAGCTAACTTTCAAATATTTAAAATCAATTAAATATTTCAATTTCAAATACCCAAAATTCCAGGCTGTTACATTCCTTCCTCCTTAAAAGAATTTCGTCCTCGAAATTGCTAGTTAAGAAGAATGGTCCACAACCCGTTAACTATTTTCCCAAAGCCAAACATTTTTTAACAACTCCCCAAAATAATCTTTTTATTAAAGACACCCTATCACTCTTACTAACTTTCCAATCTCATCCATCTATTCCAAATAATATATCCCCTCAATAATTCAAATTATAGTTTAAAACCAAATTTTAAACAATCAAAATTTTCTTCAAATTTTTTTCTAACTCCTTAAATCTTCGAAAAATATCGCCAGCGTCTCCTTTGCACGACTTGATTGGAATAACTACAAAATTGCCTATATGGCCTCCAAATTTTCAAAAGAAAACAAAAGCCAAGTGGCTAAACCAAAAAATCATCAAATTTCGTACGGTAGTTTAAATACATACCTTTTGTCGGAAAATTAAATTTATCTTCTAAAACCAAAACATTAATTTAACTTTTGCTTTTAAATACCTGGACCTCACTTAGCAATAATATCCAATCACAAAATTCAAAATCATTTTATTCATTTGTTTACAATTTTTTTAATATTTTCTTTATTTAAGCCCGCACGATGTACATATATCATCCGTACGCAATACCAACTTTGATCGCTCACTCAATCACACAATTTCACTTTTAAACTAGTATCATCCATCCGACTTCCTAGTACAGACTCAGATCTGGTTTCTTGATCAAAAACCGTCATTCTCCTTGCATAGCCATATATTATGATAGAGAATTCCAGAATCAATCAAAAATCCACATCCAGCATTCGCCGTCGAAAATAGAGTGAAAAATCCCAACTCGTATCGGTATAACTACCTCAAAATTCTATGCTCGAATCTGGATCAAATTGCTATGCGAATAAAATAATAAACGTACCTCTTACATATTTATCTCAATTGATTATTAGTTATATCAATTTCTTTTTATTCACGTTTATTTTGATTTCCATTCACTTATCCACACTTATCATTTCACATACCTTTATTAAATCTTTATTCAAATACTTACTCGGTATTTTCCCAATCCCAATTTTACTTGATAATTTTACCATTTACTATTTTAAGTTTATTATAAATATTTTATACAACTTCTTATACTGATTTCCTCTTTATCACTTAGGTTTTATATCCATTTTTATTCACTGTGCATTTTCAATTCCATTTGAATTCAATTTACCGTCCAATTTTAAATATTGAATTCTATTCACATTATCTCAATCCATATTTAATTAACCATACCCTTTAATTAGTTCCAATCACTAATTTATTCATATCTCAATCAAATTTTATTTCCAAACTTTTATGTTATTTAGTCCATTCAAACTAATCCTTCAACTTCACTTTATTTAACATATTTCAAATTAAACATCATTCCGATTTTCAATTTCCCTTCCATTTTGTTACAACTAAATTAATTTGTTCATCCATAAATTTATTTCAACTTAATAAACTTTATTTTCAATACTCTTATTTTACTTAGCCTACTTAGGCTTATTTCCTCAAAGTTCACTTTTTATTTTACTTGATTCAGTTACATTCCGATTCAATTCAAATTTTAAACTTCTATAAGCTCTCCAACTTATTTACATTCTGTTCACTAATCTCTCCCAATTCGCTTCATTTAATTGGTTCACTTACCGCTTTATTTAGTGGTCACACTTACTTTTATTTACTCTTTACAAGTTAGTTCCATTCTTGGCAAATTTCCTAACTTTATAAGTTTCCAAACTTATTTATATTCCATCGCACTTTAGGCCAAGCTCCAGAGATTTTAAACAATCACTTAAGTATTTCAAAAATCATTTTTGAAATCAATTGTATCCCAAAATCCTTTGGCATATCGAATTACTCCTTTGAATTTTCAAAATGAAACCCAATTTTTGCAAACAAATTTCAATTCACAACATTCAGGTAGCAATTCCTCCCTTGGAAACTCGAAAATGAACATCGATGATGCTATAGTCATCACCGAAATTATTTTTCAGTGAGCGAAGTGAGTTTAGTGCTTTTATTCTTTTTTAAAAACATTTCAAATATTTTTAATTCCAAATCTCACCAGATTTATATCCAATTCAAAAATATTTCTGAATAATATCACTATTATTCCTCCAAAGCCTTTGAAAATCATTTTCAAACTCAAAGGAAATTAATTTTTTACAAATTTCGAATTTCAAATCCCATCAATCCATATTCAAATATTTCTCTGGAATTTTATCCCATTTTAATTATAAATCTCATTTATAATTCACATTTCAAATTCCATTTTGTTATATGAATCTGTTTCCATAACTTTTTGGTTATAACATTATTTTCTTATTTCAGTTTCCATACAACAATGATAATAATTTAATATTATCCTTTCCTAACAACCAAGCACACCATATTTAACTATAATAATTTTCGACAATTATTCCTTTTATATATAAAAATAATCTGGGTAAAATTATTTCATTCACCCCATTTAAACAACACTATGTCGAATTATTCTATCCAAGTGTTTAGAGATCTCTGTCAATATTGTTAATTACTCGTATTGAGCAGAATCCATAAGCCACTCGACAAACAATGGACACAATGTAAAACAATTTTATTTTCACTAAAAAATACGCGCTCATATCTACCAATACACTCAAACTCTTTCTAGGGAACTACTGGCCCTATCTCTAATGAGTAATCCCCACTAGAGCCAATGTTCTTGCTTAACCTTTAGCTCTGATACCAACTGTAGTGACCCTCAAATCCATACCGCTTTGAACCGATAATATTCTCCATCAGTTTAACTCAAATTGGACGGGAATACGAACCATTAGGGTTAAAGAAGAAAAAATGTAGAAGAAGAAGAGGAAATAATAACCTAGAAACTCACAATCGCAGCGGAACAATATATAATAGATAATAATTGATCTTTATACAAAAGATAGTTGTAACTGTTTATACATTATATCATCAAGGTCCAACACAATCAATAACACAACACCTGACAGTTATAATAACTTGTCCTCACAAAGATGAATATACAGCACACCATACACAGTGTAATATACAAATCTACGGGAATAGCCTCGACATCTAGCTCGTCTCCTGAGCTCCATAGCATCCTATCCTAGATCTGTAATACTCGGTCTGACCCTAGCATTATAATAAAATAACACCCGAGTCAGTCTGGAAAACCAGCGTGAGAAAACACACTCATTGAATTATTAAAGTTTCAAAATCCTTTGAAATCAAAGGTATCTTGTAAGGCCACGCCACAAATAAACTGTCGGGTTTTTACCTTACGATAACTCAAACATTTGTATCAAATCCTTCTGATGTGATTTGATGTTTACTTTTCTTACTTTTGTTAATTCTTACTTACTTTTACTAATGACTTCTAGAAGTTTTCTAATCCTATTTAGTAAAAGCAAACATGTTTAGTTATTAAAATATGTAATATATATGTTAAAACTTGTTAACAAAGGTGCGATAACATTGCGGTAACTTATTTTGAACAAAACGTTGATTTTCGACAAAACGTTTTCCGTTCACATTTTGACGTTTTTGTTAAACTATTTATACATGTAAACCAAACTTCAAAATAAATTTATTATTATCTTTAAATAATTAAAACAAGGATTTTTGACTTATAAAATAATATAAAACAATATCCAAATCATTTTGTAAAAATACGACATTGATTTATCGATATGCGACGAAATTTGTCAACTTTTATAAAACAAGTTTTATATATTTATCGAACCATTATAAATTAAATTACTATTATTATTAAATGAGTTTGATATCGATTATATATATTTAAAAGGAATTATTTATCCTTTAAACAAATTTCTCGAATATTTATCCTACTTTATCGAAATCCACCCTTTGTTAATTTTACAATGGAAATCCAAAATCTTTATTTAATATAAAAAATAAGTTTATCATTCTTATTTATCAAATAAAACATGATTTTTTAAGTTTGAAAATTCTATGTTTGAATATTTAAAATAATTAAATATCCCATTTTCAAAGTGTTAAAATTACAGGTCGTTACATTCTCCCCTATTTAAAAGAATTTCTTCCACGAAATTACAATGACGGAAAATAATAACAAAAAACAAACAATTAACGAATAGTTAAGCACACAAAAAATAGTAATATCACCCATAACCCGGGTGGGAGGTACAGTGCCTTATCCTATCCATTTTATTTATCAAATTAAGGTAGTTTCATTTTTAAAATTTGTCACGACCTGAATTTCAGCTTTCGAAAATCGACACCCGTACTTCACTTGTACTTGAATGTCGTAGATTCAACCATTGAAATCCGATTCGTGTCGGAGCTTATAACACATTAAGTACAACAACACAGTGGAAGAAAAACAATATTTATATTGATATACAACATCTATAGAACACATTGATACAATTGATATCAACATCAGAGATACAAGATAAGAGCGGAAGGAAAATCTTCGACAGAGGAACACCAACACTAACTTCAATAGAAAGGGAGAAAGCTTGAGAATCCAATATTGCATCTCCATTGCCAAAGCTCCAAGGACTCCAATCCAAAAGCTCGAACCACCATCATGATGAGCTAAGCAACCATGATCCAAATGCGATTTTCGAAATCCAAAGACTGGAAGCTTTTTGAATCTACACCTACTATTTGATTATCTAAAAATCCTAACTCTGGGCTGCCCGTGTGGAAAATTGTGGGCACCCAGAATTTAAAAAGGGAACAATAAATTCCAGGTCAGTCATGGGACTAATGTGAGCAAACAAAAACAGTTTTCTTTGAAGCAAAACAAACAAAAGAATTTTTAAAATAAATCCGCAATGCTTTTTGAAAAATGAAACTACCATAAGGCCTCCCCGTACACACACAGTGCAAGCGCACAATTGGAGAAGATTTCTCCTTATGATAGTCAAATATGCTTGATACGCACAATTTTTAACGTTTATTTTTTTACCTTTTAAAACCATATTATATACTCGATAACAAACTCGAGTCAAAGCACGATTCTCCCGAGATCCTACCTGAGCCCAACCTACTTCTTCTTCCTTCAACAATCACTGATACACAATGACACTTGTGCAAATGCAGCGACGATCGGAGCTCCTCCGATCAACAATGCAACCTCCGGCAAGTCATCCATGATCATCTCAAACCAACCGACCACCCAAAACCCACGATATCGCCGTGGTTCGAAATCGAATATGACAGCAACCTACTGGAACTACACTCAATCGTAAATTCTCCCTCGTGCCGACGATCTAGTCCACTAGAGTCAACGCCGATGAACAAGCAACTTCACCACGCTTACCTCTTCCTTTTCCTACAGCTCCGATTAAACTTGATGCGATGTCTACGCCACATTGGCCTCGAAACAAACCATGACTCACACCACCACCTAAACCCTAGATCGATCTCGCCGCGCCACCACGACGTTTCAGAAAACTCCTGACCATTTTTCTCACCATCCTTATCCCACGAGCCATCTCTGACATGAACCGCGAGTCTCAATTTGTCATCAATCGATGGCAATTAACGATAAACCCAAAATTTGTCAACTTCGAATATCTCATCAATCACGTGGTTTAAAATCATAAAATTTATATCAAAATCCAAATTTGTCAAACACAAATTAGCTTACATAATCAAAGCATTATTTACAGTTGATCAAATTTCAGCTTGTCTTTGATTATCTCTGAGATTTTATTATTTTTGAAGTAATTTCTTAATAAAAATTCTTGAAACAATTTTTATGATTTATACTTCATTGTTACAGACACTTTACCTTTAAAGATCAAAGCTTGAATTGATATGGATTGGGAGATACAAATCTATTTGAGTAGTTTGAGACTGTGAATATAACAGCGTCAAGAGAATGTATACACACAGACATGCAAAACATGTTTACATACATTCAATCATTTTCACATCAGATCTCAAGGATGATCACATGCATTAAGATATGAAAACAGACTAGGTTTTAAAAAAAATACAAGTTTGCTCACCTGAAATTTTGATTATGCAGAGAACAGAGAAACTGCTTAAGTTCTTTTTTTCAAATGATCTGGAACTTGGATATATATTGAATTGAATCTAAAGCTTGATCAAGTTTGAGTTGAATTCTTTCTTTGATTTCCACAGGCTTCAGATTGATTCCAGATTTGAATTTGCTTTTTGAACTATTTTTAGGTTTTAAAATCTGGAGATGATCTGGAATTCTAATTTGGACCAAAGATTGTTTACCTGATTTTATCTTTGCTTTGAATTGTTCCATACCTTTGAATCGGGTTGAAGTTTGCTTGATCAGGCTTTGTCCAGATTTCTGAAAATCTGGAAGCTTGAAACTGGAATTGATCTTGCTCTCAAGTTTTAATTCTCTGGCTTTGATTTTGTGTTTGATCTCCATTTCTAGGTTTTTAGTTTGGTTTTTAACAAATGAAAATGAGAAGTTTAAAGCCTGGATTTCTTCTTTAAACATACTTTTATATAATTCAAATTAAAAGAAAAAATGATTTTTTCCACTTGTTTATTTCACATGATAGATGTTTTACACTTGTTAATGGCTTGCATTAATGTTTTACAAATGACACAAATAGGAAATTTTATGTTTTAAACCCTTTTCTTTAAATAAATTTAAAATTTATGTTTGAACCCTTGTTTAATAAACTATAACATATATAAAATAAAATTTTACAAGAAAGAAGTTTAAGCATTTTATTAATCTCATTATATATTACAAACCAAATTTAATTCAAGTAATTTCAAAAAGAAAGTATATATAAATTTTCTTAAATCTTATTTTAATCAAATCTACATATACATGTTTTATACATTTCCTATTTTACAGTCATACTTTTCCTTTTAATTATATTTATACAAATTAAAGAAAAATGATTTTTTTTAAAACTAATTATACATTGATAAGTAATCACAAATATTTTCATATATATAAGAATTTAACTTTAAATAACCTTTTGAAAATTTATTATATTAAATTCAAAATATAACTTTCAAATTATATGTATATTAAAATTAGAACAAATTCTTATTAATTTTAAAATATAGTTTTAAATCCAATTTATATTTAAACATATTTATATTTAGATTTCAAATTCAAATTTTCAATTTAAAATCAATATATATATAAACGAATATCTTATTTTATTTTGGAAAATTCAATTTAATTTACAATTTAATCCAAAATTTATATTAATCTTCAATTCTATTTTGGCCTGAAAACCGGGAATGTTACAAAATTCCTAGTTTGATGTACTAACCCTAGATTAATTTTACTTAGGCACCTAACCTACCATGTGTGACGAACTGGATTTTCGGACCAGTTAAAATCGCTGAAAAATCCATCCGTTCTAAAACTAATAATGAAAACTACCAACTTAATACACCATATTTGATAAATATAATATTACTAAATGTATAGGATACAATCTCAATTATACAGCTTATCAGAGTAATTAATTTATTTATTAATTCTACAAAGTATGCTTTAATACATACCATATACAATGACTATAAATCTACCACTGCACAAGTCTGATGATAGAGACATCACTATCCTTACCTGCAAACTCAATAAACAATGTAAATGCAGAATAAAATGGTCAATAGGAAAGATACAATAATACAAGATCAATAACAACCAATAACGGATAAACATGAAAGGGTTATATTATTTTAGGGGCAGCATCACTACCACTTATGACTGCCTACGTATGCCTATCCAATTGGGTACTCAATTAGATACAGGATCAAGCCAATGTAGTTCTCCTATCGCAAATAGGACTCATGGAGCCTACGATGCAATAAATAATATGCAATTTCTAAAACTACCCACATATACTTAATCTTCAAATTTAGATTTTCAAATCTAATTTCCTTTACGGAAATTATCTCTTTAGACTTTATTCTCGGATTCTTATTTCAAAAATTTTAAAATATATATATATATATATATATATATCTTTTATATTCAAATTATACTTTACTTCGGGATATTAAATCAAATCACTTTTGAAAAGTTTATTTGGAAATCTCAAATACTGTAATAAAAACATATCAAACCATACTAACCAGATCAGGAGGTTTCTCCCAATAATAAGGCAACTGGGTCCCAGCCTTTATACAATCGATAAATAAGTACATCCCCCTATTCCAAGAGCAAACTATAACAAAAACATGTGCCCACTTTTTAGTTATGGGTTACCCGAGTCATTGGTAACATAACAAATCATTTCACACTAATATTCACAAGTACTTTCAAATCTATAATAATTTTCATTTTTCAAATCCATTCAAAAATCATCTTAAAACCATCGGGTTTAGTCCTCGAAATTCTTTCTGTTTCATAAAACATTTTTATAAAACCATTCTTATATAAATCACTTTTATATAATCTAACTTCAAAATATTCATTACCAAACATTTCTATTTCTTTTAAAGGGAAAACATTCCATAACTACTTCATTAGAAAACCAATTTTCAAAACTATTTATTAAATTGAAGCGAACCAAATATCACCGATAAACACCTTATAGTCAACTCGTGAAATAAATCACAAGGTGTTATACTACAATTATTTTCTACCTAGCCCATGCATATGGATAATTAATTGCTCATAAACTGGTTGAGCAAAGTCAACAATCAATAAATAATAATCGGTGCTCATAAATGGGTCGAGTGTAATCCAAACAACCGAACAATCAATTAACAAAATAAACACAACAATAAATGATAAAACAACGCTTCATTCTATCAAATAATTATAACATGTTTTATTTTATCTTGAGTTAAAAACGATTTGATATTTTTTTGTAGCATCCGGGCTTTCCCTTCGGCATGTTCCGTCCCTCGTCCAAATCTCCTTGGATCTCACAGACGAACACGTCTACTAGTCGTTTCCGCATACCCCATTAAGTATTTAACTTCTAAATTTTAAAATAATTAATTAACCATCCAAATAGTCAAATAAGGAAATAAAACCACTTCTTTAGCAAACAAAGTAAACAAGCATTCAACAAGGGTTTTCAAAAAATACTTAACACTTAAAGTTCTTTCAACTTAGCAATGGTTTTAATGAACTTAAAAAAAGAAATAACTTACTTTGGATTCCACTCCATCAAACTTTAAGGCAAGAAACTTAAGATCTAACACATACTTCCTACCATACTTTGGAAACAAATGAAAATAAGCCCAAGTTTCTCCTTCCTAGTGCTTCGCCAAGGCTTAAGATGGAGGTTGGCCGAAAGTATATAGAAGAAGTGGTGGAGCTTTGACATTGAATTCTCAAAATTAGACCCCAAAAATAGGCCATCTTCTCTCTTGTTTTTGACTCTCTTACTCTCGAAATTTGAAAAACTTGTTAACCGAAAAGTTGTTTCAAATTATTTTATCTTTAATTTAAAAAAAGAATCACTTGATTTTGATTAGTTTTGAGGAAGATATGGCCAAAAAAAGAGCTATTCTTGGATTCACAAATATAAAGCCCGAAAATGTACTTCAAAGAATTGAGTTTTAGGTATATAAAACCTCAAAACTTGAAAAAGTGATCAACATAAAGGTTATACCCACTGGAATTTGATATGATTTAAAGAAAAATTTCTTAATTTGGATCTGCTATGATCAAAACAAAATGGCATATTCTCTGGCTTAAAAACCAGGCCAGAGAATGCATTGGAAAGAAGTGGATTTTTGACATGATTAATTTTAGAATGAGACAAAGTGGTCAACATGATATTTGTAGCTACTGGAAAAATACATGATTTGAAAAATGAATTTTGTATTTTGGTTCTGTTTTGAAGAAGCTATGGCCGAGAGAAAAAGAGGTAAAATATGGAGAAAAGATGAGTTTGATTTGAAGAGAATGAACATTGATTTTATTTGAGTATTTTGTAAATATTTTTGATATTATTTCTTTATAATTTTTTTATATGCCATGTAAGCCATTAAAGAGAAGAGGAAGAAGGTGAAGAAGCTTGAGAAAAGAAGAAGAAGAAATGTGAATGAAAGTGAAGAAAGGGGTGGGCATTTATAGATAAAGTAAGGAATGAAATTTTACAAATTTAGCCTCTTTCCAAA
This sequence comes from Allium cepa, assembly GCA_030765085.1. Classification (NCBI taxonomy): domain Eukaryota; kingdom Viridiplantae; phylum Streptophyta; class Magnoliopsida; order Asparagales; family Amaryllidaceae; genus Allium; species Allium cepa. Next base: position 1,055,430,099 of record CM060941.1, read on the forward strand.
TTACCAAACTAACCTCACTTCAACCTAAAGCAACCTCCACTTTTTCAATAATTAACATCATCTTTCACATCCTTACTTTATATCTTTGTCACTTAAAAATTAAGTAAAGAAAAGTAATTATTTTGTTGGATTTTGATGTGATGTGATTTGATGTTTACTTTTCTTACTTTTGTTAATTCTTACTTACTTTTACTAATGACTTCTAGAAGTTTTCTAATCCTATTTAGTAAAATAAAACATGTTTAGTTATTAAAATGTGTATAATATGTGTTAAAACATGTTAACAAAGATGCGATAACGTTGCGGCAACTTATTTTGAACAAAATGTTGATTTTTGACAAAACGTTTTCCGGTCACATTTTGACGTTTTTGTTAAACTATTTATTCATGTAAACCAAACTTCAAAATAAATTTCCTATTATCTTTAAATAACTAAAACAAGCATATTTGACGTATAAAATAATGTAAAACAATATCCAAATCGTTTTGTAAAAATACGACATTGATTTATCGATATACGACGAAATTTGTCAATTTTTATAAAACAAGTTTTATAAATTTATCGAACCATTGTAAATTTAATTACTATTATTATTAAATGAGTTTGAAACCATGTATAATCTAAATGGGAACAACTTTTTTGTTGAACCCTTCTTCCCATTTCGAACATTTCTATATTAAAAACTCTATTTTTCAAGTCCTTTCTCGGGTCCAGTTTGCCCAAAAATGCCTCATATTACATCGATCATATCTCCTTCAGGAATGAATCAAATTATGTGATTACTTTTTTCAAATCATTTATATTTTTGATGGCTTCAACTTTATTTTAGATCATTTCTTCAATTTCCTTTTATTTGCTATGACAAAAACTCAAATATTTTCAAAGTATATTTGAACTTAGATTTTCAACTTAGAAAACACCTCCGTTTGTTTTGACCATAACTTCCTCAAGACAGAAGCTTTTAAAGTAATTATTTTTTTGAAAGTAAAGAGAAAATAATTTGAACCAGCTTTCAAGTTAGTCACTATTATAGATTCAGTAATATTCTAATCCGAATATTTTCTTAAAGATGACCTAATTTAAGTTTGTCCGTAGTTTAGATCTTGGGTTGTTTGGAAGTTGGAAGTAGTTGAAACTTGTTTATTGATTCGCGTTCGTGTCTAAGCTTTGTTGAACTTGCTTTTCATTTGGATCTTTGCTAGGAATCTCCATATCGCTCCATTTTTATCATCACCTTCGTAGCCACGAAAGGTGAGCAAACACTCACAACTACTAGATTTTCTAATGTCTGTTAAATTGAATTTATAATGTGATTAGAAATTGATTGATTACTGCTTAGTATATTCTAAATTGTCATTCAAGTTAAATATGACTTTATTGAATTTAATTGCCATTTAATTTAATATTGAAATTTAAATTGCCAGTTAAATACTTGTTAATGATAACTGGTAAATTGTTGGCAGTTTTTGGTTGATTTCAATGATGATTGTGCTGTATGTTCAATTGTTGATATTTGGGTGATTGGATGGATGTTATCGGTTGACATTTTAGATGAATATATGTTATTTATGTCTATATCTATGTATCCCTATGGGTTGAAATGATACATAACCGAACGTTCTTACAGATTAGGGGAAAATCGTTATGGTTTGAAATGATAAACCCGAGCGGTTTTCATTGATTTGAAAATGACTTTTGGTACTGGTTGAAATGATATATACCCAGATAATTTCTTGAAATTGGATTTTATTTGTCATTGAATTATTTGAAGGGTTTTGATGTAATTCAAACTTTGGATTTGTTTTAGTTAGATGATTAAGATTGATATTTTGAATTATTTGAAACCTTTTAAATAATTATATTCACGTTGTACACTTGATAGGAGATGAAAATCTTGTAATATCTATGAAATCATTACACTAATATTTCTATTTTACTTGTTTTTATTTTACTTGCATAAAATCTTTTAGTTCTGACTCGAGTTTTTTGTCTTTTCATTACACTCCGGTCAGTCTGAGCTTTTCAGTGCATTGAAGACTATTTTCGAGAGGACGAAGATGAAGATTTAGTATGCTATTGCTATTTATTATTCCACTACATTGTGTGTTCCACTGCACTATTTGTTTATTTCCAATGTATATATAACTCTGATTTGAATTGTAAAAGTCTAATCAAATGTTATTTGTAAAACAGCTTCATGAACCGTTTATTTGATTATTATATTTTTGTCGTTCCCCTGCGAGATTCTATGTTTTTTTATTTACCCCATTAACAATCCTCCCTTTTGAATGATTTGAGTCTAAAATGTGTGGTTTATTGTCGATTTGAACCATCCAAAAAAAGGTGGGTTGTTAAACATGCACTTGTACATTTCCATTAATTGCATCTATTTTGCTATATTCATGTGTGTGCGATCGTGTCTGTATGCTATTATTCATTGTAATTGTGTTTATCTTGCTGCATTGCCTAGTCTTGTGTCTTTGTTGCTTGATTGCATGCCCATGCTTGTTTTATTTGCACTTGCATTCCTATGTGCATTATTCTAGCTTGTAGTGTGTTGTACTTCTGTGTAGACTTGCCTTGGTTGGATTTATTTGCATGCACTATTTTTGTCTGTGCATTCTCTGGCCTCTCTTATATCATCTTGATGTGTACTAAGTTGTGCCTTCCTTCTGTTTTGTTAGTCTTGCCTTGTATATGCTTTTTGCTTCCTTGAGTATGGTTTTCTCTTGTATTTATGCACTAATTTCCATATATATATATCTGTGTGTGTGTGTGTGTTTGATATTGTTGGGCATGTATATTCATATGTGTTGCACCATTCTGTTGCATCGAATTGCACATGTATGCACTTGAGTTGAGCCTTAGCCTACTTTGGCTTAACCTTGTGCCTGCTTGTGTTGTGTTGAGCCCTCGGGCTTGACCTCGCAGTCGTCCTTGAAATTTAAATGATGCAAGTACATTTTACATATGTGCATGGCCATATGGCATGTGCAGTGATATATTATACATGTCAAAGGTTGCTCATGCACATTTATTTTTTGTCCCCGTCTAAAATATGAAGAAAAAAACAAACCCATAAACTAACGCAATATCAATATTCAAATATGATTTTATTTTTGCAATTTTGGTTTGTTTCTATTTCCATTGTACTGCATTGTTCATTTAACAAGTATAATGGATGACTGGACACAACCTGGAGCAAGAAGACATCAAAGACAAATTTGAGTGTGAGTGAATGAGTGAAAATATTATAAACGAGAGCGTGAAATAGTGTATAGTGAAAGTTGTACTGTATTTGAGAATGTAAATATAGTGGAAAAAGTATACTATTTGAGTTTGTAATAAAATATTTGTTTAAATGGAATTGTGATTCATTTATTCTATTCAGCAAATATTTATTCGTTCCTTGAAATCACAACAATACTATAACAAACACATTTAACGAATATATATCAAACAAAAATCAAAACTCATTATACTCTACAATTTTCATTCTAGAAGCTATGATTTTTTCTATGCATTTATAGACCATTACAACAAATAATGAGTCTAAATAGACTATATCAGGACAATTGGATTTAGGTATAAGAGCTAACTCAGTGGCATGGTATTATTTTTGAAAAAGGTTTTAACAACTCCTACAAGATTGGGTTGTGTAATATCCCTTGTGAATTTGAAAAAATAAGCATTAAATCCATTATGACGTGTTGAGCTATACGAATCCATAGTGAAAATAGCTTCTTTTATTTCTTTGGAGGAAATTTCCCTACTCAGGAGACCGCTTAGACTATCAAATATAGCAAGAAGAGGAGTACTTTGAATTAGAGAAAAATCAGGATTTAAAGGAGTTAGGTAGCTAATATAGAAGTGAAATAATTCAAAAAAGCACTTTTAATACTAAGGCCAGTGGAACATAGTTAGCACGATGATCATTGATAGCATTAATTATCCTATTTACTTCTTCATTTTCAAAGAGTTATAAAAAACTATCGAGTTTGTGTCTCCTTGAGCTTCCCATATATCTTTGTTATTTTTCCAGGTCATAATATATTCGGTAGTTAATGCATGTTCCAAGCCCTTGGATAGGCAGTTAGCATCTACGGAAAGTTGGGTGTTTAGAGGTTGATTGATCATGGCCTGCTGAGCGATCAACAAGAAATTCCTACATTGAGTGGATTGCTTTGCACCATTTCCAAAAAACTCTTTAGCCCAATCCTTAAAATTTATTTTTACATCTAAGAGTTTACCCTACAAAACATACCTAAGGTTACCATATATATTTTTATTCTAAGAGAGTTTAAGGATTTCATAGAAATCATTATATTTAGTCTATCATTAAAAAAATAAAAAGAGGTACATGATTGGTAAAGAAGAGTGATCAGATAGTGGAAGCGGAGGGATGTGTGTATATAAAGAAGGCCATGGAGATAAGGCAAACATGTTATAAAAAGCTCTATCCATCTTGCAATGTGTTAGTTTATCCGATCTACTATAATTGTTCCAAGCATATTTAGATCCAGTATATGGGGTTGGAAAAATACTTGCATATACAAATGGCATTGTTAAGGAGGGATGTAGATTTATGGGTTAAGGGAATGCCTTCATGTTTTTCTTCCTGATGTAGCATGCAATTCCAGTCTCCATGGAAAATCCATGGCGAGAAAGATGATTACAGGAAATGAATAATATCAAGAAATAGCTGCTTAGAGGATGGGTTGTTGACAGCATACATAAAGATGAGTAAAAATTCAAAGGAGGATGGAATATGTTTTATTTTTGAGTGAATGTACTATTTATGGAATGATAGAGAAGTAATATTGTATATTTCAGGGTTGCATAAGATAGGAATTCTCCCATAAGGAGCTTGAGCCAGATTGTATATGCATTTCTATTAAGGAGTAATAAAGTTTGCAGCAAGAATGGTTGGAGAATGATTGAGTTTAGTTTCATATATGCATATTAGCTGAATCCTATTAGCATCATGTTGCTTGGCAATTTTATGGGCACCTCTAATATTCTATACAGATAGGGTGTCAAACATTTGGAGTGGTTGATTTTTTTTTGGCAGAATGCCTTGTTTCAACTCCAGTAGCTTCAATTCCTTGCATATCATGAAGCTTGATACTAATCTGGTCAATTGTATATCCATTGTCGTTGTCATTATCATATTTCTTGTCTTGTGTAAAGTTTCTTTTCTTGTTTTTCCCTCTTCTCTTGTTAGTAGAAGGAGTAGCTTCTAAAGAGGGATCTATTGGTAAAATTGAAGTCAATATATGATCAGAAGGTGGAATACTAAGGGAAGAAGGGGGTATCATATTTAGATAAGGGATAGAATTTTCAAAAGTAAAGGGAGTGAAAGGAGGGGTAATATTACTGGCTGGATGTGCATAGAAGTGTGCATGTTTTGGATGAGGGATATAGGGTCCAGAGTAGGAAGTAAAGGAGGTAAGATGATTAGTTTCATGGATTCAATATTATTTGGGTTTTGAGTGAGAACATTGTTATTATTTAAAGAGGAGTTGGAATTTAAGAAATCTGCTTCACATGCAAGGGATAAAATGGTATTATGCTCTGAATGATGAGTATTTAATAAGGCATGAAGTTTTATTCCCCCATCTAATTCTTTGTTTAACAGTTCCCTTTCTTCCAAAGTTGTAACATCCTGCCTTTTTGTACGTTTTAAATCGACGATAAACCACACACGTCAGATTCAAACCATACAAAAGGGAGAATTGTTATTGTGGTGAATAAGGAAAAGGAAGTAAGAAAGAAAACAAAACAGAATCTTGCAGCGGAATGACAAAATATAATAATCAAATAACAGTTCATGAAGCTGTTTACACATTTGATTATATTAATACAATATAGAATCAGAGTTACACATACCAGAGAATAGTAATAACAATGCAGCGGAACAGTATGAATGTGGTGGAATAATATAATAAATAATAGTAATAAAATCTTCGTCTTCGTCCTTCAGAAGTAAAGTCTTCAAATCCTGAAATTCTCATGCTGACCCAAGCGAATTGAAAAGACAAAACTCTGGAGGTAGAACTAAAAGATCTTATGTAAGTTAAATCAACGGTAAATAATATGAGTGGAACGACGTCAGAGATGTTTACGTGATATGACATATCCTATCCAGTGTCAACGTGAGTGTAGTAACTTAAGAGATATTCGGGATTTACATCTCCTAAGGATCCGTTAAACTATCAACTATGTAGTCATATACGCTATTTTAATAATGTCTATTAGTAAAATAAACTTACTTTAAAATAGCGTTAAGGGGTTACCCATATAGCCCTTAACACGTAATAGTGCCAATAGTTTATACAGTAAAGTAATACCTCCTGATCGGGAGGCTACCAGAGGATACTCCATGGGTACGACACAAATCAAACTCGTACAAGGCTCGCTAGGGTAGGTGACACGGCACAACTAGGCAATGCCCGGGTAGATATACCAATTACTATTCGGACTGGTGGTGACGCGTAACAACCACCACTGCCCACCTCGGGCCACACTCCCAAAAATCGAAGATCCCCAATCAACCACAAAGTAATAGAATGGTATCGAAGGAGTGTGTCTGATAAGAGGAGCTACCTCACTGGCCCGGAATCGCTCCTGTTTTAGCCACCAAATGCCAAATCACGGGAGTCGGGTCCACGTAAATACCTCAAAGGAGCGCCGCCGCCATCCTACTTTATTCTGGAGTCTCCACCGTGTACACGGTTGTTAAAGTGGTTTTCGGAGTTGGCAGAGAGTATGACAACTTCCGATCCCGGTCTCTTTAACAACCAAACGGTATTATTACATCGCGGTCATTTCAAAATAATTTATACTTTAAACTGAAATATCATTGCCATTTTAAAACTATATAAATATGATATCATTTCCATTTCAAAACTAAATAAGATATCATTTTTATTTAAAAACCAAATCAATATAATATCATTTTATTCCAAATATATTCTCTTCCAGAATCATAGTACTTTCAATGTTATAACACTTTCAAAACCCAACACTTGAAAATATGACATTTTCAAAACATAATACTTTGAAATTCATACCTTCGAAACTATAACTTTCACCACTTAAACAGTTTAGAGGTTCAAATAGTATATATAATAAAATAATTTTGAATTTAACATTAATTTATAAATAAAATAATTTCCTCAACTTCACAAATCGATCCAAATCAACTTGAATCCATAATTCAATTTAAATCAAATCTCAATTCATAAATTTCAACTCAATTCAGTATTCAATAATCCGTTTCAATTTATATCAATTCCAAATACAGATTTGGTCCTCAAATAAGCCATTTCAAATTCCTTGTATTTCAAAGCTTTAAATATTCCATAATTTCCAAACTAAAATTTGATAATTCCATTTATATCAAATTCAATTACTATTATTTATATTGGAATTGTTACTTAATAAATCCAATATCATTTAAGTAAAACTTTTAAACTTCAAATAACTGAATATTCTTCTAATTTATTTAACTTGATATATTCATTTAAGTCAACTTGATATATTCATTTAAATCCCTTTGAACCAAAATCTCAATTTTTATTAAGTTTCAAATCAAATTTATTTGAGTATAATTATAAAATAAAATAAATTTCAAATAAATTTCATATTTATCCTCCAACCTAAATTTTATTTAAATCATTATAAATTCTATATTAAAATATAATTTAAATACATAACCATATTATCTTCAATAAAAAAATCAAACTTATTATTAAGCTTATTTATATTAAAACAAATTATACATAGCTTAAAATCAAGGATAAAATAACATTTATATAATATCTAAAATCAATATTTATCAAAAACCATATATTTCTTTACAAAACCATAGAAATCATTTCAAAATATTTTTATATATAAACCTTGGTGTCTGTATATAATTTTCTATTCAATGGTCAAATGATACAGATATTTATCATTTCAATCCGTAATTTAGAATATAAATACGGTTATATATCATTTCAAACCGCAATCCCGAATGAAATAAAAATCCATAACAACTTGTAGTTTATAACAATATAAAATACAACATCCATTAATTCAATATCAATCATCAAACATTTATCACAATCATTATCCAATTTAATCAGTAACATCAATATAGAACAGATAATAAATAACAGGTATTTACTGGCAGTTTATATTCAATAATAAATTAAATAACCATTCTATCCAAATAAATTCAAATAAACTGAGATGATGATTCAAAAATGCCAACAGTCATAAATAAATTTCTAATCACATCATAAATCAATTTAAAAAACATAAGAAATTTTAGAAACCGTGAGTGGGTTAAAACACTCACCTTTGAATTTAAATTGAGTTTAAATCCAATTTAAACCCAAAATTTGAACAGTGTCAGAATTTGACCAAACCAGTGCCACAATTTCTAGAATTTCAATACGATCCTAGCGGAGAAAACCGCGTGTAAATTGGACCTCGTATGAGAGAGTTATATCGATTAGAGTGTTTGAAGTTCAATTAAAAAATAATAAAAAAGGAAACAAATACCTCTCCAATCACATGCCACGTCACATCTCAACCCTCCTCCAGATAATTGTTCGAATCGACTTCACCAGAGAAACGCATACAATAGCTCGAACGCGCCGCCTCCCGAAGCTCGTCGTCGCTCGCCCAAGGCCGCCAATGGAAAGCGCGACCACTCCTCTATGTCCCGCAGTCCTCCACGCATCACCGATCGAGCCCAAATGCCCCAGTCGTCGTACGCATAAAAACCCTAGTCGAATTAATTCGACTGATCCAGTCGTTAACACGCCCAACTAAGCATGCCGATGGACTACGCTCGCTGCTCTCCACACCATGGTACCATCAATTTGTCGATCAGGCAGAGTCGATCTCGACGCGATAGATGGCCGAGAATTGATCACAAATTTCTGGTCAAACGGTGGCTCAATTTGAAAAACGAATCTCAGATCTGAGATGCGCTCAACAAGTGCTTCAGATCGATATACAATTCGATGTATATTGAGGAGTTTGAATTTTTGAAGTTGAATTTTGAATTGAAACTGGGTTGTGAATTTTAGGGTTTGTCTGCCATTGAGAAATAGGAGTAATAGAAATTTCTATACATATAAAAATGAGAAATAGAAAGGCCGCTAGGGTTTATAACGACGTATATATAGGTACAACACAATAGAAACAAATGAGCTTGATTGGTTTGGAAAAATTGAACAATAACGACCCGAAAAGCCCGTTTCGACTCCGAAACGAAAATGGGTCAACCCATATATCATAATAGATGTTTTTAAATATTTTAAATGCGATGGAATAGGTTTCAAGTTCAAATTCCATCATATGAAGAAGTTATGCAAAAATCAAGTTATTTCAAATTGATTTCAATTAAATTGATTTCTAGACGTTTCGAGTCCGTGTGATCAAACGACAAGTACGATCATTACAAAACTTGAAATCCTATAATAATTCACGGTTACGGATCCGATGAAACTGGTTTCGTCAAAATCCGAGCCAGCGGCCAAAATGGTTATTTTTCAGTTAATTAATATATTAATAATAAATTAATATAATCACCTTTCCATTCAAATTCTATAACTTGTAATTTTTATCATCTTGGATTACTTTATTGTGCTATAACCCTTTATAATAAATTTATATATCAATTTAATATTGAATTTTCCACCAACTAAAATGTTAAACCACAATTTCAATCAATTCAGTTAATTATAATTTATTCCAATAAATTAACTTGATTCAATTTCAATCCTTTTTATCTAAATAAATTTATTATTCAATAAACAAAGTTAACCTTTTTTTCCTTTCATTACATTAATATGTTCCAATTTCTATCTTTCCTTTGTATTAACAGTTGTTGTCAATTATATTGACTTTGCCAAACGTATACATTTATTATAATTAAAACCTCAATTATTTTATTCAACTTGGTTAAATTCCTTTATTTTACCTATGAATGAAATATACATTTCCATTTATTTATTACATTCACACTTTACAATTTACTGTCCTAACCACATAATGAACATTTACTTATATTTAAATGTAACTGATTTCCAATTAATTTCATAGACTAATTATATAGCTAATTTATGATGATTCTTACTATAACTTTTAATTTACACTTAAGTTTATTTTGTATTCAACTAATTATCACAATTACTTACACAATGCTGAATTCATCCAATTACCATTTATTATACTAATTCATTTATTTATACAACACTTACCCTAATTTACTTATATTCAATTTATAACCAAGTGCAACAATTTACACTATTTCATTATTGGGATTTCACTTCAATTATCAATAATTAGTTTTAATTACCATTGCTAAATTTTATTTTTAACATTCACTTCATTATAAATTATAAAGTTTTTATTTCTTTCTAAATTTAATTACAAAATCTTATTAAATTACCCAATGTAGTTATTGAAATTTACGGGCCTTTACACTCTCCCCCACTCAAAACTTTTCGTCTCCGAAAAGAAAAAAGAAGGGAAAAGGAAGAATTGAGTAAACAATACATCTTATTCAAAAATATTAACTTTATAAACAAATAAATTTAAAAAATTAATTAATTTAAATAAATTATACCAATTTATAACCAATAAATCTTTTTATACTCAAGTATGGAAAACATTTTTCAAAATTTTTCTAAGTTCAAAATTTACGGAAAATTTCGATAGAGTCTCCTTTGTACGGGGAGGCTCGGGAGAAAATATAATATCAAATATAACAATATATAACACAATATCTCAAAATAATATCTCCCAACAACGGGAAAAACAATATAATAACGCTATAAAACCGTAATCCGAGAACGTACCTATTTGTTGGGCAATTAACGCTTATTTATGAAATCAAAAGCAGTAGTTATTGCTTCCATAACCTGTATTTCACTTATATAATCCAAAAGGGTTAATAATAATTATATAAATGAAATATTTAAAGTTGTTTCAACCACTAATAAACAAATCAATAATAATCACTTGCAATCACAACATACAACCATCAAATGAAGCCAATAAAGTCAACTATCCATATTTCCATATAAAACAAACAAATAGTTGTTCGGGTTTAAATCTTTATATTGTACAGAATGGAAAATAAACTACTAAGTGCACCATTTACTCAACAATCTTAGAGGAAACTAAATAGATTATTCATACATCCAAACAATTTTAAAGTATCCTTGCCCAAACAACCATAAACCAAACTAACAACAGTTTCAAACAATAGATCAAGTTCATTCTTATTAATTTCATTTCATAACATTTGTTGTTTGATTTCCTTTTCATTCATATAATGATTTATCTTTTTAATTTACATTTATTTCTTGCAAATTTTCATTTCCATCCATTGATTCAATGTTTATTTCACTTGTTTGCACTTATACTTACATAAATTCATTTTTATTTATTCATATCATATAAATTTTCTGTTTATTGCATTACATTCATTCATTTCTCAATTTCATTCATTTTCATTCATTTATCCATAGTATTCATGTTCAATTTAGTTACTTGGCATATCAATTTCATTTACTTAAGTTTAAAATCATCTACTTATAACATTTACCTTCTATCATATTTTATTACAGTAACATTTCAATTGTAACTTAAGTTTATAACTCTATAACATCAATGCTTAATTATTAAAGAGCTCCATTGAATACTTTCATTATTTCAAGTTTAACTTGTATAATATCCTATAACATTTTCTTATTAAACATTACAGCTTTTAATTAAGTTATATATATGCCTTTAAGAATGTAATTGAAAATTACACAAGTTTATCTTATTTATTTTAATTAATCTAACGTTCAATAATCATTTCCTTTGCTTTTTATAGATTATAAATTTCAACTTCTTGTTGTTTCATTTATAACCCAGCATTTAATCTCTTATTTTAATTAAAAGTTCCAATTATTAATTAGTTACATTCTATTTCACTACAACAATCGAAACTATTAATTAACGGAGACTTAAGAACTAATTACCAGGTTAATGTTCAAATCATTTTAAAATAATAAATAGATGTATACACTTACAATTTATATATCCAATTATATTTAAAACAATTTGACACTTATATTTGTTTATCAAAATAAATCTGTAGTAAAACAACTACAGTGGCCTTTCCACTTTGAAACTCGAAAATGAATGTCGATGATGCATGCACTTATCATTGAAATTATCTCCCAGCGACATAGAAGGGAGTATAGAACTTTTTCTTTCCAAATTTTTTTTAAAACAATTCTTTCAAATTATATTGAAATATTTATATCAGAAAATACTTATAAACAATATTATTATATTCCAAAATCCTTTGAAAGAAATTTTCAAAAACCCCGAGACTTAGGTTCTAAATTTCCAATTTCATTTATTTTATTTAAAATCTTATTTCCAACCAATATTTATAAATTTCACTACCTAACAACCATTATATTTCAACCAAATATAACCTTTATAAAATTTATTTTATATATAGAAAATATAATAGGCAAAATTATTTCATTCACCTATATTCAAAATAAATATTGTGTCGGTCTGTCCTATTAAGTGTTTAGAAATCCCTATTGATGTCATAGCATCCTATGCACCAATCAGAAGTTATAAATACAAAACGGAACAAATTAACACAATATCAAAACCTTTTATAACACTAACAAATACGCTTTCTCATATATATACGCTCAACGACTCATCATAGGGTATTAATACCCTATTAATAAAGAGTCAGACCCCAAAAGCTAAGGTTTCGCTAAACCTAAGCTCTGATACAAAATGTAAAATCCCGCCTTTTGTATGTTTTAAATCGATGATAAACCACACACCTCAGACTCAAACTATAAAAAAGGGAGAATTATTATTGGGGTGAATAAGAAAAGGAAGTAAGAAAGAAAACAAAACAGAATCTTGCAGCGGAATGAAAAAACATAATAATCAAATAACAGTTCATGAAGCTGTTTATAAAACATTTGATTATACTAATACAATATAGAATCAGAGTTACACATACCAGAGAATAGTAATTAACAATGCATCGGAACAGTATGAATGTGGTGGAATAATATAATAAATAATAGTAATACAATCTTTGTCTTCGTCCTCTAGAAATAAAGTCTTCAAACCTTGAAATGCTCAAGCTGACCCGAGCGAATTGAAAAGACAAAACACTCGAGTCAGAACTAAAAGATCTTATGTAAGTTAAATCAACAATAAATAATATGAGTGGAACGGCGTCAGAGATGTTTACATGATTTGACATCTCCTATCCAGTGTCAGCGTGAGTGTAGTAACTTAAGAGATGTTTGGGATTTACATCTCCTAAGGATCCGTTAAACTATCTACTATGTAGTAATATATGCTATTATAATAATGTCTATTAGTAAAATAAACTTATTTTAAAATAGCATTAAGGGGTTACCCATATTGCCCTTAACACGTAATAGTGTCAATAGACTATACAGTACCGTAATACCTCCTGATTGGGAGGCTACCAGAGGATACTCCATGGGTACGACCCAAATCAAACTCGTAAAAGGCTCGCTAGGGTAGGTGACACGGCACAACTAGGCAATGCCAAGGTAGATATACCAATTACTATCCGAAATGGTGGTGATGCATAGCAGCCACTACCGCCCACCTCAAGCCATAACCCTAAAAATCAAAGGGCCCCAATCAATCACAAAGTTATAGAATGGTATCGAAGGAGTGTGTCCGATAAGAGGAGCTACCTCACTGGCCCGGAATCGCTCCTGTTTGAGCCACCTTATGCCAACTCACGGGAGTCGGATCCACGTAAATACCACAAAGGAACGCCGCCGCCATCGTACTTCATTCTGGAATCTCCACCGCGTACACGGTTGTTAAAGTGGTTTTCAGAGTTGGAAGAGAGTATGACAACTTCCGATCCCAATCTCTTTAACAAAGAAACGTTATTATTACACCGTGGTCATTTCAAAATAATTTATACTTTAAACCGAAATATCATTGCCATTTCAAAACCATATAAATATGATATCATTTCCATTTCAAAACTAAATAAGATATCATTTTTATTTAAAAACCAAATCAATATAATATCATTTTATTCCAAATATATTCTATTTCAGAATCATAGTACTTTCAAAGTTATAACACTTTCAAAACCCAACACTTGAAAATATGACATTTTCAAAACATAATACTTTGAAATTCATAGCTTCGAAACTATAACTTTCACCACTTAAACAGTTTAGAGGTTCAAATAGTATATATAATAAAATAATTTTAAATTTAACATTACTTTATAAATAAAATAATTTTCTCAACTTAACAAATCGATTCATATCACCTTGAATCCACAATTCAATTTAAATCAAATCTCAATTCATAAATTTCAACTCAATTCAGTTTTCAATAATCCGTTTCAATTTATATCTATTCCAAATACAGATTTGGTCCTCAAATAAACCATTTCAAATTATTTGTATTTCAAAGCTTGAAATATTCCATAATTTCCAAACTAAATTTTAGTAATTCTATATATATCAAATTCAATTACTATTATTTAGATTTGAATTGTTACTTAATAAATCCAGTATCATTTAAGTAAAACTTTTAAACTTCAAATAACTATATATTCTTCTAATTTATTTAACTTGATATATTCATTTAAATCAACTTAATTTATTCATTTAAATCCCTTTGAACCAAAATCTCTATTATTATTAAGTTTCAAATCGAATTTATTTGAGTATAATTCTTAAATAAATTATATTTCAAATCAATTTCACATTTAACCTCCAACCTAAATTTTATTTAAATCATTATAAACCCTATATTAAAATGTAATTTAAATATTTAACCATATTATCTTCAAGAAAAAAATCAAACTTATTATTAGCTTATTCTATATTATAAAAAATTATACATAACTTAAAATCAAGGATAAAATAACATTTATATAATATCTGAAATCAATATCTGTCTAAAACCATATATTTCTTTACAAAACCATAGAAATCATTTCAAAATATTTTTATATATAGACCATGGTGACTGTATATAATTTTCTAACCTATGGTCAAGTGACACAGATATTTATCATTTCAATCCGTAATTTAAAATATAAGTACGGTTATATATCAATTCAAACCGCAATCCTGAACGAAATAAAAATCCATAACAACTTGCAGTTTATAACAATATAAAATACAACATCCATTCATCCAATATCAATCATCAAACATTTGTCACAATCATCATCCAATTCAATTAATAACATCAATATAGAACAGATAATAAATAACAGGTATTTACTTACAGTTTATATTCAATAATAAATTAAATAACTATTTTATCCAAATAAATTCAAATAAACTGAGATGACGATTCAAAATATGCCAACAGTCATAAATAAATTTCTAATCATATCATAAATCAATTTAACAAACATAAGAAATTTTAGAAGTTGTGAGTGGGTTAAAACACTCACCTTTGAATTTAAATTGAATTTAAATCCAATTTAAAGCCAAAATTTGAATAGTCTCAGAATTTGCTCAAACCTACGCTACAATTTCCAAAATTTCAATACGATCCTAGCAGAGAAAACCGCGCGTAAATTAGACCTTGTATGAGAAAGTTATATCGATTAGAGCATTTGAAGTTCAATTAAAAAAAGAAAAAAAAGAAACAAATACCTCTCCAATCACATGCCACGTCACATCTCAACCCTCTCCTAGATAATCATTCGAACCGACTTCACCAGAGAAACGCACGCAATAGCTCGAACGCGCCGCCTCCTGAAGCTCGTCGTCGCTCGCCCACAGCCGCCAATGGAAAGCGCGACCACTCCTCTACGTCCCGCAGTCCTCCACGCATCACTGATCGAGCCCAAATGCCCCAGCCGCCGTACGCATAAAAACCCTAGTCGAAGTAATTCGACCGATCCAGCCGTTAACACGCCCAACTAAGCATGCCGATGGACTACGCTCGCTGCTCTCCACACCATGGTACCATTAATTTGTCGATCAGGCAGAATCGATCTCGACGCGATGGATGGCCGAGAATTGATCACAAATTTCCGGTCAAATGGTGGCTCAATTTGGAAAACAACTCTCAGATATGAGTTGCGCTCGTCAAGAGCTTCAAATCGATATATAATTTGATATATATTGAAGAGTTTGAATTTTTGAAGTTGAATTTTGAATTGAAACTGGGTTGTGAATTTTATGGTTTATCTGCCATTGAGAAATAGGAGCAACAAAATTTTTTGTACGTACAGAAATGAAAAATAGAAAGGTGCTAGAGTTTATAATGACAAATATATGGGCAGAACATAATAGAAACAAATGGGCTTGATTGGTTTGGAAAAATTAAACAATAACGACCTGATAAGCCCGTTTCGACTCCAGAACGAAAATGGGTCAACCCATATAGCAAAATAGATGTTTTTAAATATTTTAAACGCGATGGAACAGGTTTCAAGTCCAAATTCCATCGTATGAAGAAGTTATGCAGTAATCAAGTTATTTCAAATTGATTTCAATTAATTTCAATTAAATTGAGTTCTAGGCGTTTCGAGTCCGTATGATCAAACGACAAGTCCTATCGTTACGAAACTTGAAATCCTACAATACTTCAC
Organism: Allium cepa; assembly: GCA_030765085.1. NCBI lineage: Eukaryota > Viridiplantae > Streptophyta > Magnoliopsida > Asparagales > Amaryllidaceae > Allium > Allium cepa. The sequence continues at coordinate 1,055,446,766 of CM060941.1, forward strand.
CATTATGGAACCGAAGAGACTAGTTTCGTCAAAATCCGAGCCAGCGGCCAAAATGCCTATTTTTCAGTTAATTAAAAATATTAATATTAAATTAATAAAATCACCTTTCCATTCAAATTCTATAACTTGTAATTTTTATCATTTTGGATTACTTTAGTGTTCTATAATCCTTTATAGTAAATTTCTATATCAATTTAAGATTGAATTTTCCACCTATTAAAATGTTAAATCACAATTTCAATCAATTCAGTTAATTATAATTTATTCCAATAAATTAACTTGATTCAATTTCAATCCTTTTTATCTAAATCAATTTATTATTCAATAAACAAAGTTAACCTTTGTTTTTTCCTTTCATTACATTAATATGTTCAAATTTCTATCTTTCTTTTGTATTAACAGTTGTTTTCAATTATATTGACTTTGTCAAACGTATACATTTATTATAATTAAAACCTCAATTATTTTATTCAATTTGGTTACATTCCTTTATTTTACCTATGAATGAAATATACATTTCCATTTATTTATTACATTCACACTTTATAATTTACTGTCCTAACCCACATTAATGAACATTTACTTATATTTAAATGTAAATGATTTCAAATTAATTTCGTAGACTAATTATATAGCTAATTTATGATGATTGTTACTATAACCTTTAATTTACACTTAAGTTTATTTTGTATTCAACTAATTATTACAATTACTTACACAATACTGAATTCATCCAATTACCATTTATTATACTAATTCATTTATTTATACAACACTTACCCTTATTTACTTATATTCCATTTATAACCAAGTGCAACAATTTACACTATTTCATTATTGGGATTTCACTTCAATTATCAATAATTAGTTTTAATTACCATTGCTACATTTCATTTTTAACATTCATTTCATTATAAATTATAAACTTTTTATTACTTTCTAAATTTAATTACAAAATCTTATTAAATTACCTAATTTAGTTATCGAAATTTACGGGTCGTTACAAAAGTCATGAGAACACAAAATTGATTTGTGTTTAAAACATCGTGGACTACCTTAATAGAATTTGATTGGATTGAATATATTATATCTGGAGCATGGCCTGATTTATTCATATTATCTAATGAATCAGTTGAGAACCGTTTTGAACTAGAAGCAACTTCTTTTACATTTTTATGTGTTACTTTTTTTCACTCTTGCTTGTTATTTTTACCTAAAACATAATCTATCGCAGTAGACTTTCTTACAGTAGTACCTTGCCTTTCATGACCACCTTGATGAAACTCCTTTTGCCTTCCATTGTATTTTTATTCATTTCCTCCTCCTGCTTGCCATTTTTTATCTTCCTCTATTCTAGCTTCTTCACAGTCAGCAGCAATATGGCCAAAGCAACTACGTATAGTACATAGTAGTGTCTTCCAAGATTACTCAATGTATACACTTTGACATTTATATCCCCCAATACATATAGATTCAGGTAGCTCTTTGTTAGAGGATATATCTACCAAACATTTTGGATATTCAAACCTCTTCATATTCTCATTATTTTCATTAAAGAAGATTAGGGTACCTATGTGGTAGGCTAGCCAGTTCATGCCTATCAAAGTCCATGTAAGCAGGGGTATGTTGTAAAGGTTTACCCAAGCATGCACTCTTTTAATATGAGATTCAACAATGTCAAAACTATGGTTCCAAAAAGTAGTAACAATCATTTTCCCCCAATCAAGATAGGGTCGGAGGATAGGATTTTGGATATATCGTCATCACTTGAGAATTTGAAAATAAATTCTTTCCAACAAGTAATACTTTATATTCTTCCTTCAATTTTCGTATTTTGGAAATATGAGTAGTAACTGCCATGTAGTTAACAATGCCTCCTAAGAAGAGGCATGGTAGATATTTTAACCAAGTTCTAATGCCTTCTTCAACTACAGATTGAGGTAGAGAATGAGGTAAACCCTTTTAGTCTAAAGAAAAATTAATTAGCATGTACCACTATCATTATTTGATTTTCATTTGAATAGACTAGACCAAAGAGGAGCAGGGGAAATGGGTTGCAAGGAAGGTTCAAGGAGAGGAATGATATATGGAAGGTATGGATAAGAAGGGAAGGAGAGGAATGATATGCGGAAGGGAAGGATAAGAAGGGGAGACTAGTTGATAAAGAGGATCGAGAAGAATATGAGGGATATGAGGAGATTAAGCTAGAGACAAAGGTGGAGTAGGATCAGTCTAAAGATAAAAAAGGAAGGAGGTGATGGGTAGGAAAAGTAAATAGAGATTAAATAAACCATTAAAAGGTATTTTGAAGATTGTTGTACTAATTAATCCTTTTGATTATTGGTTAAAATATTTATTTTTTAGTAATGTTTAAAATAAATTTGCTTATATGTTAATTTAAAATTAATTTATTTTAACTTTATTTAATGCTTTATAATATTTATATTCCCAATATGAACATCACAATAATATAAACATATAACTTAAACTAGAGGTTCATAGGAAAATTGACCGCTTTGTCATATTGCTAATAAAGTGTCTAAATGTGTGTGTGTGTGTGTGATATTTACTATATAATTACATAGGCGTACCGAAAGAAAACAAATAGAAATAATAAACCTTTTAGTTCGGCCACTAAAATATTTTATAAAGTATTTAAAATTAATAATTTATATGTATGTACAAGTGAAAAAATATATAATTAATATTTATAAAATAAAATAATAATATTGTTAAAATCTGATTTATTATACGAAAATTATTAAGTTTATATATAATAAATTTTATTTTTGACTATATGTATATATTAATTTAAGATTCAAATTTTATGCTTTGGCTTATTCAATAATTAATTTTTATTAAACGTACTTCAACCATAACTATATAAAATAACTTTTTTAATAATTAATTTTCAATATATGTATGTATGTATGCATGGATATGTATATATGGCAAGTGAAATGTTTAAATATATATAATATTATTTTTTTAATGTTGGAAATAATAAAGACTTAGAAAGATTATTTTTCTAAATTAAACCGGAACATGAATTTTAAATAGTTTTGTTTCAAAAATTACATGGGTAAATATAATTGTTAAAAAATACTTGTTTAACCTTTGTTGAAAACAAAGTACATACATACATATTTATGTATGTATAAGATCTATATTATTTATATACAGATATATATATATATACACACACACAAATATATATAAGCGTCATGATATATATATATATATATATATATATATATAAAGTTGAGTTTATATAAATTAGAAAAATTACCTTCCCCCAAATATATCTTGCGAGAGTTAGTATGGTTTTTGTTCAATCTTTCCTCTTGGAGCGCAACTACCTCCTCTTACTCTTTGAGTTGCAATTTTGAAGAGATGGCTTCACCAAAGGTCAGGTTAGGTGGCTAGGAATGGATGAGAGAGAGCTTTAAAAAGTGGCTTGGCTATTTACAGTCATTGCCAATCCCTTTTTGCTTAAAATCTGGATACTAGTTAAAGCTCAAAAAATTCCTTTAAAATGGTTGGCCATCGATGTTGACCAATCAGCATCAAATACCTCTTTGACTCTCTTGAATCCTAATTTAATTCATTGATTTTTGAGCAACTCTTTGACTCTCTTGAGTCCTAATTAAATTAGTTTATTTCTGACTCAAAAATCGATCGAACAATCATATAACTTTTACACATCATTTTATTCGATTTTAAGAATGAGATAAATAATTAAAATTGGCCATAAATATCAATACAACATTTTTATTAGTTTTTAACATTTAATTTTGTCCTTTGTCAAATTCGGAAATTACTAACAAAGCATTGTATAGACTCTCTGGTATTAAGTTGATCCATAATCAATATTTAAAAGATTAAAATAATGAAGCATTTATGAACTTTGTTGAAGAAAAGTGTAAGGGCAAGTTCTATGCTCATAGATAATTTTGGAGAAATCATATTTTTGATCTAATATACGATTAACTGGTGATGATAGTTTGTATACGTATTCTTTTCGTCATCACTATATTACTTAGATATCTATAGTTTGGTCTTGGGTCAAAGACTCTATTAATATCCATATTACTTACATAGATAACACTTACGATTTAACATTTTTACTCTAGCCTGAGATTTTGACTTCATTTGAATTACCAATTATTACGATACCGACCTTCTATAACAAAGAAGATGAATCCTTTCTTGAGTAGCGTTTCACTTCAATGTTTCAAAGTGTACCCAACTAAGGCCATAGCACGGTCGCTATGCTATACGGTCGCTATGCTATGCTATGCTATATGGTCAACATAACTTAAGTTCGACGGTACTCTCAAGTCAAAAAACTACTATATGCCATTAACCTAAGGTCTTCTACTTTGACTTAGTTATAATAAGCTATAGAAGACTCTCGTTGAGTTGTTATGTGATTGTTCCAGATATTCACAAGTACGTAACACCTTGGGGCCCCCAACAGTCATAAGTAAATCACCGTCCATCGTATGGAGTGTAGTACATACACTAATCTAAACCAATGTATCGATATATCTTGACTATGAATATTTAAGGAGTGTGCTTGTGTATATATACGTACTAATTCAATATTCACAATTACAAACATATTCATAATTAAAATTGATAAAATACTTCTCCTAAGGATTTTTTACCGGTATATGTTTAATTTATTTAGTTATTCTTTATACCTCTATGTACCAACATATAGAAAAGAAATTAAAGCTTGATGCTTACATCATTTTAAACAAAATTCTCTTATAAGAGCTAAGTTATGTAATAAGTTACACAATTTCCCCTAGGGCACACCGTTAACTCTATCAGCCTCTCACTTGCACAAGAGAAATTTTGTGGCACCTAATAACTATACCTTCGATCAGTCTATCTGTATTAGACTAAGAAGGGGACTTAGTGAATGGACATGTGATGTTATTATTTTGTATCTACTTTTTGATTATGCTTCCGTATTGAGAATAAACTCTTTTATTGTGTGTTCATTATGGAGAACATATCTTAATTCTTAGATCGAGTATACTAGTAGCGAGGTTAAAAGGGTAAATTTCAGAAAATATCTTTTTATTAGTTTGCATAGGATCTATAATTTTGTGTCTATATAATTAAATATACGCCAATACTAAATCAAATTAGTATTTTGATTAATAAAAGATGCTTTCAATACTTATTTAATTTTATTGATTAAAATATTTATTAGTTATTAATGCTTAGACAAATTCATTAATAATTGATTAATTAATTAATTTAATATGTTATGATTTCTACATTCACAATATAAACATCAAGATAGTGTGTGTGTGTGTGTGTGTGTGTGTGTGTCTATAACTGACATGTACAATGTATTTAAACATGAGCGTACAACAAATAATTAATGTTAATCTTTTTTAGCCATAAATATTATTTTATAAAAAAATTATATTTAATTAAATACAAAATAATATATATATAATTTGATATATATGAATATATATAGATATCTAATAATTAAACAAATTTTATTTACTTTTTTTAACGAAGCACGGATTGACAATGGGGAAAAACCATCACTTCATGACCATGTGCTAAAAAACCCCTAACCAATATCCGTCATTTGATTCAGTATAAACAAAAGTCCAAAATACAAGAGTATTAAATTATATATTAATAATTTTACTTACTCTAATAAAATAATTAAATGAAACATGTATATATATAATCATTTCAATTTTTGAGTATTAATTCAACTTCAAATTTCAAACTAGATATATTTTGACATGTTTAAAATAATAATTTTTGTATAATGCTGAAGACGCCAACATATAAATGTATTTTTTATAAATAATTTTGACCAAAAACATTATCCTTTGAAAAATTCAAATAAATCCATATTTATAACATTTGACTAAGCGAACAAAGTTTAAATTTTAAATTCCTTTTAACTATATGCCAAAATAATATATGAACACAAATTTTTAAATATATCTATGTGGATATATTATTATATAAGTATACATACACATATACATACATAATTTTTTCAAAGAAGTATAAAAGTAAAGATATAATTTTTTAAACCAAAAATTTATTTAGTAAAAATGTATTTTTATTTAAATAAAATTCCTATTCGATTTCTAAAATATATATTTATTTATAAAAATATTGTTTTTCTATTGAAAGCTTATTTTAGTTTATATGTATATATGCACACACTATATATATATATCTGGGTGTATTTATTTATATGTTCATATCAAATAATTGGTAAAAAAAATTCATACTATTTAATACATGCATGTGTTGAATTATTATGGTCGAATAATAAATTGGGTAACGTATAACAAGAATATTTATAGATATATGTCATTTAATTAAGCAAGTTAAAAACATACCTTTCACTGATAGGATCCTGTCAAGAATCTAATACGTTGTTTTTAAATACTTCCTCTTAGAGCTTTGATGCCTCCTCCATCTCTTTAGTTTGCAAAGCTTAGAGTTGGCTTCACTAATATTAGAGTAGGTATGGCTGGCCTTAAGAGGGGGAGGAGAGAGAGAGGAGCAATCAAAAAGTATAAAAAATGTTGTGGAGATGGCTATATTATTTATAGCCTTGAATCACCACCTGTTTCTCCTTCATTTTCTCTAGAACTATGTGACTTGGTTCAAACATTGACCAATTTTCATTGGCCCTAGGGAGCAGATATTTCCCTAGTCAAATTTTCAATTGACCCCTAGTTAGATCTTCATTTAATGAATTAATTCTAGCTCATTTGTCAAATGAACTATCACATAATTTTTATACATTATTATATCTGATTTTTAGCTCGGAATAACTTATTAAAACATTCATAAAATATTAGTACTATTGGAACTGGCATAGTGTGTCGTTGGTAAATCGAGTGAATTTTTTTCCCCTAGTTGGATCTTTGTGGGCCTATAAAATCTAATGGGTTTTAATAGATCCAATCTAGTTAATTTGAATAAAATAAATTAATTTAATTGTTTAATTAAGTATATATAAATTAGATTACATCAATAAATACTCTTGTAGATATGATGTCATGTGCAACATAATAATGTGTACATAGTTAATGTGTGTGTGTTGGGATTTATATCTACAACATATATTTCACCATTTATAAGAGCATTGGTTGTCTCAAAACAATGTTTAAACTTACATTTAAAATTTATAGAATTTAAAATTTATTTATATATGAAATAAAATAAACTTTTAAAATATTTGATTAAATTTAATCAATTCAATAACATTTAAAATCAAATTTAATATCTATAATATCTAATTTTTGACTTGGTAAAATATTTTAAGTTCAAACCAAGATCTATAAAAATCAGTTAAAATATGTTTACTAATAAATTTTTCATAAATAAAAAATATATTTAGAAATTGCACAAAAAATTAGTATATGTGTTTTGTAATTAGTACACTATAAAACTACTGTTGTTCAATGGCCTCTCCCGCCCGTACCTCTCACCATACCCTTTCTATTCAGCCTATCGTGCCCACTCCTTCTACTGTACCTGCTTCTCCTCCTAGCTCGGCCACCCTGCCCACCTCACCCCTATCCTTACCACCGCCAATCACCCCTCCCCCCCGCCCCCTGTCCAAATGTCCTCCAGTCTTCTCACTGTCCCCTCTCCTACTCCATGGACCTCTCTCTTTAAGAGCAGGCCTCGTAACGCCGGTCAGTACGCCCCTGCTGATATTTCGCTGACGTTTGAAGGTCCTTCTTTGGTTCCACCATGTGAAGTTATCGAAGCAGGGAATGCAGTGTGGGAGGACTGGTTGGTAGGTTTTTTCTTAGACAAGCCACTCTCATATATGACAGTTATAAACCACCTGAAGAAGCTATGGAAGCTTAAGGGGGAGAGAAAAATTAAGTCTGATGGTGTTTTGTTCCTTTTCCATCTTTCCTGTGCTGAGGATAGAAGGAAAATTATTGAGGCAGACCCAATATTCCTTAGGAACAAAATTTTCATTATCAAAGCATGGGATCCGTACATTGGTAATAGTTGTAGCACCATAAAGTCTGTACCAGTTTGGATTAGACTGTCGAACATTCCTCTATATGCATGGTCACATCTTGGCATTAATTGGCTAGCGACAAGAGTTGGTAGGTTGCTCTGTCTGGATTCTTCAACTGATAAAATGGAGAGAATAGGTTATGCGAAGTGTTTGGTAGATGTAACACCTAAACAAGATTTGGTTGACGAGTTCCCTGTCCATTTAATTGATGGTTCTATACAAATGGTGAGGGTTGATTATCTATGGAAGCCTGAAATATGTTCGCATTGCAAAGAATTTGGTCATACGACAATTTCAAGTTTAAGAGCTGGTGCTGTTAAAGACATGGGGGCCGAGGAGGTAATAAAAAAGGGAAATCAAGAAGAATTAATATACAAGCAGTAGGAGGGAAAGCAGGCAAGTAAGAATAATCGCCAATGGCGGAAAGTAGTTAACAAAAAAGATAAAGAGGGAAATGGTAATAAATTGAAAGAGGTGGCAGTACTAGAACAAGCTAATTTTGTTTTAGTCGCTGATTCCAATACTGTTCTGCAGCAGAATTTAGAATCAGTATATACTGGTGAAGTGTGTGGAAATGTAATGCATGAGGATAATGGAGAGACTAACAATGACAAGGGAAAATTGTGACTTTCAATAGATTTGATTTATTAAATGATACAAATATTAATGAAGACGCTGGCAATACTGTGATTTGTGGTGAACAACCCTTGAAGCCTGCTTGCAGTTTACTTGGGCAGTTTGTTTCTCCCACTTGTGGTAATGTGACAAAGGATTATGTACACGAGAAGTATATTGCAAATGCTGATTTAATTCAACAGCAAATACAGGGTAGTCTTATTAACCCAGTGCATGTCACTGATACTCATGACTGTGCACACGTTGTTTCAGATTCAATTGCAACACAATATGAAAATTGCATTGGCAATCCCAATACAACGCTGATACAAAGCAAGAACAATATGAAAATTGCAGTGCCACCTCAAGTACTCAAAGAAAATAATCAGGGCATGATTCATGTTTCTGCTGATACAATGCAATTTTTACAGAAATTGAGTGATGAGACCGTGCTTGACCCTGATGCTCACTTGCGCACTGAAAATCTTCTGGTTGCACTGCAACCCGAAACTTTACCCACCAAACATCCAATACCCTCTTCAAACCCATACATAGCCACCTCTCCACGTGATATTCATGAAGATGTTTTCATGAACACTATGCAAGCCCAAATTTACGAACTAGTCATACAATCAATACCCAATATTATAGCTTCCCCGACTGTACCATCTCCACCTCCACCTGATATTGCTTCTTATGATCATCCGTACGTTTTCCATGGATCTATACCGGGTTGGAAATCACCGCCTACTAATCAAATTTCGATCCCATGCCCAGTCTCATCTACTGTCAAAGGCAAAAAGGTCAAGAAAAATTGGACTCTACATCCAAATCAAAGCAGAATAAATTCTCCTATTACAAGGAGCATGAAAGAAGGGGAGCTTCACTCCATAGTTTAATTATGTCTCACAATATTGGAGCCTGGAACATTCGAGGAGCTCATAATTTCCTCAAACTCGATCAGGTTAAGCAACTCATCTTCGATCATCAACTTTCTATTTTTGCAATCCTAGAAACCAAATTGAATCTCCCACTAACTATTTCAGCTGCCAAATACATAAATCCTGCTTGGTTGTTGAATCATAACCTTCTTGAAGCCAATTATGGCCGTATCATGGTTGTTCATAATCCAGTTCTTCTTTGTCTTGAGCTGATTCTATCCACCCCACAACTAATCCATTTTCGTGCCAAGTACCACAACTCAACCACTTCCTTCTATATTACTTTCATATACGCTCATAATTCCGCCGCTGCTAGGCTTAATGTTCTTCAACTTCTTCCGGCGCTAAGGCAAGGAACTCATCCTTGGGTCGTTCTTGGAGACTTCAACTGTTGCCTCGCCTTGAATGACAAGCATGGGGGTATCTCCCTTGTGCCGAATGATATACTACCTCTTAATACTGCTGTTTTTGATTCTTTGCTATTACCTATAACCAGAAATGGTGCGCGATACTCCTGGAACAATAGGTCGAGAAGTGGAAGTCGTATTTTCTCCAACATTGACCATTCCTTTTCCAACTTCAAAGCCCTATCTGACTGGCCTTCTCTCTCCACTCACTTACCTCATCCTATCCTCTCTGACCACTCCCCACTTATTCTAATCACTGGGACGAGGCCTATTGGAGTTAAAAGGGGTTTCAAATTCTATAATGCCTGGGCTAATGATCCAGAGTATAAAAATATAATTAAAAATGCATGGTCTTATAAGTACTATGGAAATCCCATGTTTGTATTTTGCAGGAAGCTAAAAACAGTGAAGGAGAGCTTAAGGGCTTGGTCAAAAGCAAAGTTTGGATGTGGCAACTTGGTATCTACCAAGCTCAGAGAGCAGCTAAAGGAAGCACATGACAATATGATGGCGCAACCAGGTGATGCTGATATGGCTCAGAGAGAAGCGGTCCTATTCAATGAACTCAATCAAGCTCTTACCAATGAATATGACATGAGGAGGCAACAACTGCGGATCAAATGGGTTGCGGATGGTGACAAGAATACAAAGTTTTTTCATGCATCACTTAAGGTCAAGCAATCAACGAGTAACATCACAACCATCATTGATGAAGCAGGTATCATGAATGTAATCCCTGAAACAGTTGAGAAAGCCTTTCTCATGTACTATACTAAGCTCTTTGGTAATATGAACAACTTTGAACCTGAGCTTGATCTCTTGTCTTCGATAAATCTTTCAAAAATTACTGCAGATGAAGCAAATTGTCTTGTGGCCAAAGTTACTGATGCTGAGATTAAGAATGCACTGTTTGCAATGAATATGTCCTCCTCTGGTGGACCTGATGGGTTCAATGTGGTCTTCTATACTACTAGTTGGGAAGTTGTGGGTTCCCAGTTTACCAAAGCTGTTCACAATTTCTTCAACAACTTCAAAATGTTGAAATCAGCAAATAATACAAATTTGGTTCTCATCCCCAAGTGCAAACAAGCCGCGGCTGTTTCCTCCTTTAGACCAATCTCCTGCTGCAATGTGATAAATAAGTGTATTTCCAAAATTATTGCGACTAGGCTTGTCACTGTGTTGTAGCGGATCATATCCAACAATCAAGTGGCTTTCCTGCCTAACAGAAGCATTCTTGATAATATAATGCTAGCGCATGAGCTCCTCAATGGTTATAATCGTGTTAACACTTCGCCGCGTGCCATGTTGAAGCTCGATTTGATGAAAGCGTACGATTCTATCCAGTGGAAGTCTATAGTCAGGATTATGTCGCAAGTGGGATTTCCAAAAGTTTTCGTAGCTTGGGTGTATGAGTGCATCTCCACGCCCACTTTCTCTCTGATAATTAATGGAGCTGGCACCAACAACTTTGCATCAAAGCAGGGTATAAGACAGGGGGACCCCCTCTCCTCCTATCTGTTAATCTTAGTCATGGAAGTTATTACCTGTATGCTTAGGCCTTCCTACCAAAACAAGCAGATTCTGTACCATCCAAAATGCAAGGAGCTTCAAATAACGTCTCTTCTCTTTGCAGATGACATCATGATATTCACCAAGCCTGATAACCAATCTATTGACTGCATTAAAAGTGTGCTGCACTTATTTTACAGAATAACTGGTCTCCAACTAAACATCAATAAATCAAGCATTTTACTCACTGGGATTAATAACCTTCAATGTGACAGCCTCATCACTCGTGCTGGAATACATTCTATGGCTGCTGATATATTTTATCTTGGGCTTCCTCTTTGCTCCTCTCGTGTTACTCGTGCTGACTGTCTTCCGTTGTACGAGAAAATCACGTGTGCATGGATTGTTGGGCTAACAATTTCTTGTCACAAGCTGGTAGGTTGATTCTTGTTCAATCTGTGAGCTTCTCTATCACGGTTTACTGGGCTAGAGTTTATATCCTACCTACTAGGCTTTTGAAAATGGTTAGGCGTGCTATTTTAAGATTTTTTTGGTTCGGTACGATACACACGAGGAAACTGCTGCCATGTTCATTCTCGGCATTTGAGAAGCCGAAGTGTAAAGGCAGATTGGGGTTGCATAGTATTAAAGACTGGAACAAGGCTGCTTATAGTCATCAGATCAATGCGCTATTAAATAATCAGGACACAATATGGGTTAAATGGACTATTAGATACAATATTGGCTCCAAAAAATTCTGGCTGATGGATGTTCCGCTCTCCTGTAGTTGGATTTGGAGGGGTATCCTTAAACTCAGAAGCACTTTCCTGCCTTATGTTAAACTTAACTTGGCTGAGGGGAGTGTTTGTAACTTTTGGACAGTACCATGGATTGGAAAAGGAATTGTGCTTGATCTACTCTTCAATCAACAACAGAAGTATCAATCTGGTATTAGTTGTAGTGCGCTTGCTGTTGACTATATTGCTGATGGTAAACTTGTTGTTCCTTACACGAGCAACCAAGTTGTCAGGGCTTTTTGGGGGGAGTATGCTGGATGTTGCTTTATTCACCCTGAACAAGACAATGTTATGTGGAATGAACGTGCTCATGCTGTTAGCAGTGTGTACACTGCCTTGACTGGTTTGGATGCTTTGCCTGATTGCAAGTGGTACAAGGTAACCTTTGCCTGATTGCAAGTGGTACAAGGTAACTTGGTCTACTGTGTCTACTGGAACAGATAATCTATACTTCTGGAAGGTAATAAACAATGCTCTGATGACTAGAGATAAACTTGTTAGCTATGGTATGACTGTGCAACCAAACTGCGAGCTGTGTGATCAACATTGTGAGAGTGTTGACCACATATTCTTTAAATGTCCATATGTTCTTCATGTCTGGTCCAAACTATTAAGTTGTATGCAAGGGATGAGGCTATCTCACAGTACCAATGATCAATGGCTACTTATTGAGCAAGTGCTTGGATGGAAGGATGAACAGAAAGTATTCTTTTTCTACGTCCTGAAGAAGTTTATCAAGGTTGTTTGGAATGAAAGAAATTTAAGGATATTTGAAGGGAAGAGCTGCAGTAAAGATGAGATTTGGTTGGTGCTGAAGAGAGAAATATATAGGGGGATGCAAGACAGCAATTACAGTTTTTTAGCTTAGCAGTATGAGCCGTGGGTTCCTTAGTTTTTGTTTTCTGCCTTTACGTCTTTCGTTTTTTCCTTGTTTGCTATCGTTCTGTCGTGTGTTTTGTACTTTTCTTTATTTTCCCTTTTTGTTGTTTGTTCTTCCCTGTTTTCTCCGTCATTAATAAACCTGGTAGGGGACCAGTTTTAACCCCGCTTAGCCTTCAAAAAAAAAATAAGTATTAAGATAAAATTATAATTATTTTCTTTTTAGAAACCAACATGAGTTTAAAAGAAAAAACATATTGCATATGAATGGCTATAGGGTTCCTTCTTCAGTCGCCTTTCATTCGCCCTTTTTCATTCATCTTTTCCATCTTTCTCCTTCCCAATTACACTCTCATATAGTCTCCCTTCATATCCTAACCTTATTTTTCTCCATTACAGCACAGATCTTGCCAAACTCAAGTCCGCATTTCTCTCAAGTGGTCCGCCATCCTGCCTTCGACTCCATGGTCATCTCTTTACCAGATTGCTAGTCACCTTGCCTTCGATCTCCCTTACAACTTTCTTCGTTTCCATGGATATATTTCCGTGACTTCAACGGTGCGGTATTTTGTAACATCCCTAATTTTTGGTAACATTATTCAGGATATTTTATTAGATAAATTAAATAGAATAATGATGATAAGGGATTGAGATTTGAATAAAACTACAAGAAGGCCGTGCTTAAGTAGCTAATTAACGGGCTTTGAATGACTTATATGTTATTAATTAAAAACGTGGGTATATTAGTAAATAGCCGCAACGTTTTATTCATGGCTATACCCATTCATGTTTCATTTTCTCGTTTTTCATGTTCATTCTAAAAATACAAAAAAACAAATCAAACCCTAAGAGAAGCCAGCCATTAACAAGGAAGAAGAGGAAGAGAAAATCAATCTAACTAAAGAATTAAAGCCAGAGGGATTAATTTCAAATCAAATCTCATAGCTCTTATCATATTTAAGGTGAATAATAATCCATTCCATTTTTATTTTTTTATAATCACACATTTTCGGATTTAAGATTAAATTCGCTTTTATAATGTTTTGGATGATGATATACTTGAACTATTATTTGTTTGATTTAAATGATTCATTTACATGTGAATTTGCACACTTTTAGGGTAAGTCCGAGTGTTATTGATTTTAAAATTCCATGAAAAAAATTATATGTTAGATAAAACATGATTTTAGAGATGAGTTTAAATTTTCATAATTTTTCAAGCTATGAAGAATTTATTATGAATTTCTAAAGGAAAATATGCTGTATTTGGGATTAAAATTTATTTGATTATTTCATAAAGAAATTGGGTCCGAGACTTTAACATATTAGATAACATGATGAAATTGAATTTCTATGATTTTTGGGGATTTTTCCTAATTGATTTGCTATGGAAAATAAATTATTTTGAAAGAAGGATTTATTTGCAATATGGGTTTTGCTTAATGGAAGGATATAAACGTTAATTTTCCTTTGATTTATATCTGATAAATGTGGCAGTTATTTTGTAAAGTATTTGAAAAGTTTTATAGCAACCAATCAATTGTTTACAAATAGGCAGGTTGGTTATAAAGCATTTATTAAACTTAGCATTAATTTAGCCTTTTAAATAAAAAGTTGATTTTGCGTCTTTTGGAAGTGGCCTTCGACTCCATGCTTTCCCCTAAAATCAGTCGAAACCAAGTCGAAACCCACCTAGTCGAAACCAATACACAAGGTATCGCTTAGATGATATGTAGTGGATTAGAGGAAAGGTAGAAGCTATGTTGTCAAAAGCATTGCTTCTGATGGGGTCGAAACCTTAGTTCTGTTTTCAAATATTAAGTACCTACTTTTTTTTTATCTAAAGAATTTGACATAGTCAAAATTATATTTTCGAAAGGAGTTTATATATAGCTTTCGAAGAAGGTTTCCGTATTATGTTTAACGTATTAGCTTTTGAATGGGTTCCTTTTTTTTGAATAAGTGCTTTTGAAAGTAGTGGTTCCGACCAAGTTGAAACCCAACCGCTATTTTCCCTTCGGAGTGTATTGAAGCCATCAATGCTTTTGAAAGGTATCTCTATTTTAACCTAAGCTAAGCCACTCTAAATACTTTCAAAAGGGGTTGAGGGTTCCGAAAGCAATGGGGACAAAAAGGGATTTTGATGCTACCCTTCGAAATTTTAACTTAATGGTTTTGAGCTTTCATATAGGTGCATCTGACACCATCAACTTTTCCCCAAACAATTTTATAAGAGTTTCGAAAGAGACACTTTTATGTGTAACCACTTTGACCAAAAAGATGTTTTTAAAGAGTAAAACCCAATGTTTATGAAAGGGGCATTTTCATTGGTTTCAAAGCTATATTCCTAAAGATTATTAAGCAACGTTTTGACAAATTCAAAAGGTATGATTTGGTTACGGAAGGATTGATTTATAGAGCTTCGAATGATATACTTAAAAGTTTTGAAAAAGTATTTTTTTATGCTTTTGAATGAGGTCATTCAGTGGTTCCAAAAGTGATGTTTTAAGGTTTCAAAAAAAACCATTCTCATGTTAAAGGAAATACCATGGAATAAATAATGATCTTTGAGAGTATTAGTTCTTCATATATTCACTCACATTGTAATTAACCCATAACGATAATTTGGAAAAGGCAAGAATAACCAGCTAGATTGACCCAGTAGTGAATATAATTTAAGAAATGTTAAAACTATTATTTAAAGATATTGGCATGGACCAAGAGGTTCACAGTAAGCCCACGAAAAATGTTTATAGTAGAAGATATTGGCAAGGGATAATAGGTTTATAGTTAGCCCATGAAAACTATGATTTGATATTGGTAGAGGCAAATAGGTTTATAATTAGCCCATAAAAACTATATTTGGATTAAGATATTGATAGTTAGTCAGTAGGTTCCTAGTTAGCCCATGAAAACTTGGATAATAGAAAAGATATTGGAGTTACCAATAGGTTCTTAGTGATCACATGAAATCTATGAAATTGGACAGATAGTGCATAAACATTTAACAGGTTAATAGTAACCCTAGAAAATATAATTGAGACACTTAGTCAGAATGAATGGGGATGGGTAATCCAGATTTGATTTATTTGTTTTGCATATCATCATAATGTTTTAAAATACAATGTTTTAATCATTGTGGATGCAGAAGTAGAATATATGGTTTTATAAAGGTTTTAACAAAATAGTGAGGGAAAAACTCGTTCCGCTAAGCGACATGGTCTCACTAGATATATAAATGGTTTGAGATAGTAGATTATTATTCATACCAGGCTTTATGTCTGTATTGAAGTTTTTATTTTCCCCTTAAACTCTCGGTTACTTGATTGATTTTGAGTAGGTTGAGTTTTAAGGTTTCCAAGTGTTCTTTTAGACGAATAAAGCTTCCGAAGATATGCAGGAGGCAAGCTTGTTACTAGATTTCTTTTATTTCTGCTGTGTGTTTGATTGTAAAGGCAAATTTGTTTTAATGCCTTATTATATACTCTGATCATCAAATGGGGCATCTTCATATGTCGCTCTTGGCGTATTTTGTAATATGTATGTTTTGTCTAAACGTAGTCTGCGCTCTGGGATTATGTAATGAATTAAAATATTTGGAAATGGAATGTGGACTTTGTTTGCTGTTTTAATTTTTTTTCCATATTCATGTTTTTCTTGTATCAATGTATCTAACATTGCTGTATTTGGTCGTCGAGGATTAATAGCTATGGATGACTGTAGCATCCATAGCCGTTAGCTTTAGGCCTTCAAGTAGGGGGATATTACATATTTGAAGTGGCAATATTGGGCTTCTACTGTGTTCTAGTGCTGGTTCACTGCATGGATGTCCCTCTCCTTGGTCTTTGGGTGAGCGCATTTAGGCAGAGGCAAAGGTTATTTTGCCTTTTACTGTTTGCCTCTGTCAGATTTTAGTTGCTCGGTTTATTTTAGGTGTTTTCTTTGGTTGAGCATTTTGTCTTCCATCTTTTCATTACAGCTATTGGAAGCCTTGGCGATTGCTCCTACAAACGGGGTTTCTCCTTTTCAGTGATAGCTTGTGGTGCTGATTCAAGTGTTGTGGCAATCTCTTAGACTTGAACCTATTCTTGATCCTGTAGCTGATATATGATGCTTATGGCTGTTGGATTGTGGCTATCTCTATCATTAGGTTATTAATAATGAACTTATTTCCCTGATTTTACTTTGTTTAAGCGTAGAAATGGTTGATTGTGACCTTGTCCTGTTATGTGACGAGCGCTGCTTGTTGCTTCTTGTAGTGAATATCATGCTCCCTCATGGTCATAGTTTAGTTATGTTAATTTTTGGCTACTGCCGCTGCTGGAAGTTCGTGGTGATGGAAATACTTATTTGTTATAGTAATTTTAGTGCTTCTTTGTCATAGATTCAATGTATTATGTTGGGCCAATATGTGATGCATCGTGTTATGCATAGTCATATAGGAAAAGTGAGTTGCTTGTTTGTAGCTCTGTAGGCAATTTACCGTGATTGCTAAGGCATCATTGCCTCGTAGCTATAATAAATTTTGTAAAAGTTGAATGGCCACCGTAAATACAGCTTAGCCGTTGAAACATATGAGCTTCACACCTGTAAAAATTTGTATAGTGGTATGACCGCTATAAAACCAGCTTGTCCTTGCAAAATAATATTACTTTGTTTTGCCTATAAAAAAAATTAATTTCTTTTCTTATTTTATAATTATTATTATTTTAATAATTTAGTATATATGCTATTAGTATAAAAATTGTATAAATAATTATTAAATATAAATATATTATATTAAAAAAAAGCTCAGCCTTCTTTTAAAAGCCAAAACATATTTATATTTAACATTATTTTATAAACATTTTAAATACATGGTATAAACACATATGAATTAAAAACAGTAAATAATAATTTTAGATTATTAAAAGTTACTTTTAATTTTTTCTTTAGTTAATAAATAAAATAAACTATTCATGGCCGTATTTTAATGTATTATTTAACTAATATTATACATAGATCAAATTAACAACATCAAATAGTATATAGGTAGTTTAATATAATTCAAACTCAAACTACTTTGGAAAACAACAAATGCATATACAAAATTGTTTTATAGGGATCGTATGATATATCAGATATAAATTATAAAATAACGATATATACCTTAGAAGAAATGGTCTTTAAGCGCACCTTGTTTGAAGAGATTTCCTTGATTCTGAAACGATCATCCATTAGACCTTGCGACAGCCTAGAGTGCCACTTGTTTTAATTTATATTGATGTTATATTATACTATATTTTCGACTAAGGGACGGAAAGTGGAAGTTGTTCATAGCCATAGGTAGAGGGTGGAAAAACCATAAAAAGATTGACACTTAGGTTAGTTTATATTAGAGAAAGGAAGGGAGAAAAATTCTCCATCTCTTACTCTTTCTTCTGCTACCAAGTTATCAAACCAAGATCTGAAATTCAAAACGTCTCTCCTCTTTATCTATGGCCTAACATATAACAGCCTTTATGGGCCACTAAAAACTCCAACCCTGTTTAATAATTAATATCATATCAATCATATATAAATGTGTATCGATATCTTATATCGATATGTGCATGTACAACCTTTATACAAACATCCAGTTGATTACTAATGACACTCAGAAAATGCTAGTAACACCCAATAAATCTAATAAATAATTAATATTTCACAGATATAGATTTATTTAATTAATTTATAATAGTTATAAATCAATTAAATCATGTGGTATTTAAGGTTTTTTTAGAGAATTCATCAACATAGTTATGTGACTTGTAAGTGCAATTCATTGATGAGTAATATCGAGCAATTTGAATACTAATATTCACAGTCACACCTTAGCTAATGGAATAACAGTTTGTTGAATTTAGTGCTTATATATCTTCAATGGTAAAATCCAGCGTTACAATTTAAGCTGTTCCTTTTAGTAATGATTATTTTTATGCATTCTCTACGTCAACACTGTATCACTTTAAGATTGATGGAATATGGTTTTGGTCAAAATTTTATCATCCATATTCAACTCGGTTTATCCATAAACAAAGTCCTTATTTTAATAATCAAATTTATTATTAACTATATTACTGTGGCCAGAGATTTTGGCACTCATATGATTACATTTGACGGTGATACTAACATTATACAGCCGGGGAGACGAATTCTCAATTAGATAGTGCTTTACTTCCAATGCCTTAACTCAGACCCAACTATAGTTACTCAATGGTCGTCATATGATGATTTAACTACAATTAAAGTGGAGTATCCACATTGAAACTCAACGGTATTCTCAAGTCAAGAGAACTACGCGTTATCCATCCTTTTGGTCTGGCTATATTCAAACTAATTAGACAAGTTAAACTTAACTGTCATCAAGAATGACAAGTCAGATTAACAATAATGAAGCACATAGTTTAGGCATAGATGATAATAAGAAGCAAAGGCGGAGTGAAATCAGAAGATGGAATCAATAGAACGATAAAATTATGAAAATATACCATCTATTGAAGATGGATCGGGTATGATCCACATTCGTCAATTATGGATCATACCGTATCGATACTACAGTTCAACTCAATGGAAAACGATCGATATCTCAAAATATACAAGTCAAATTTAGATGAAACTTTGGGAACATTAATAAATTCAAGAGTGGATCCCACCATATCGATCGCTTGCCAAAGTAAGCCCATATAACGATCGGTACCAGTCGTCATTCTTATGGATAGGGGACCCACGATCGATATCAAGACTTCTTTTGGATCTGGAGACTCCGTCATCGAAATTTTAGAAAGATATTTCACCATCTTCCTCTATAAATGTAGACTTGATTGTTAATTTTGAGGGATCTATATGCTATTTGTTACCTTGCACTTCTTTGTAACTAAGGGTTTTACTCTGATCCAACCTTCAATACTCAGCAATTCAAGCATTTAATAAAGTTATTTCTGAAAAGTGGACATAAGCTTTCAATGACAAACCATTATAAATCGCTGTCTTCTTGTTATTGCTTACATTCTATTATTAATTGCTTGATACCTCTGTTTCCATTTTATATTCTTCATATATTTCTCTACAAAATTTCTATTGGGTGTTTGTGCTAAATTTTGGTGCAAACATTTTGGTGCTTTCACTGAGAAAGAAGATTCTCAGCTCTGTTTGGATCATTTTGCTGCTATTGGATTGCAAAAATTTTCGAAAGAGGTCCAGAACTATTTTCAAGTAGTTTATTTATTCTATTCAAATTTGTAATAGTCTAAGAAAAACTATCAACAATGGTTAGGAACACCGGATCTACCTCTCAAAACGTAAAGTGAAATGAGAAAGCTAGTATCTGGCAAGGAGGCCAAAGCAATCCACTAGTAGACGTTAATGCTTCCAATCAGTTGAAGTCCAGAATCCGGTTGATTCCATCATAAGGGATGATTTCCAAAATCAGATGACAGAGCTCGTGGATAGCCGTCGACAGTTGAACCAGCAGATTCAAGCCAATATTGATTTATTGAATCAACTAAGAGACCAACAACGCAGGAAAGCTAGAAGGGAGCCAACTCCTTGTTCTGTATCGGAGAGCTAAACTTCATTAGATGACCATCACTGATAAAAATATCGCAGAACCCACGGTTACCAACCGAAACATCAACCTGCCATCATCTGATCGATCAAGACAGGATGACAAAGATCGGTAGATCCATCCGAAATGATCGGCGTCGATCCAAGTTTTGGAGGCGGTCTGTAGAAGATGATAGGAAGAATGCACACTGGTGACACCGTGGTTGATCTGAATGCTAGAGTTTAAGTTAATGCAGACCAGTTGCCTCCCCAGAATGACGATGAAGTGAACATGTGCGATATATATCAAGAGAATGTTGAGCCAAGAAGGTGTGGATTGGCCCATAGACATTGAATGGACCAATCCCACAAGGTGGAGCACGAATACCACATAGCTCCAACTATCTAAACACTGGACTTGTCGGCCATGTTAGACAGCTAGTAAGGGAAAATCAAGGCTCGACCAATGATGATTAGGGGATCTGGAAAAGCCACACCCCATTCACTAACAATATCTAACATGCAGAGTATCCATTAAGGTTCAGCTTGTTGTTGATGCATGCCTACGAGGGAAAACCCATCCCTAAACAACACATCATAAGATACGAATGGTTGATGTATTCCGCATGAGCTGATGATGCAACAAAATGCATATGTTTTCCTATCACTCTCTCTAACATAGCAATGATGTGGTTTATGAGATTACCCCATAGTCGATTTCTAAATTTTACGATTTAGCAATGAAGTTTATGGAGAAATTCCTATACATGCAACTTGCCCTAAAGATGTAATGTCCCTATCCAGCGTGATTCGGGCTTCAGGAGAATCACTGAAAGATTATTTGAAGAGTTTTCGTATGGCCATTATAGAAGTCAGTAATCCGAGTCACCATTTAATATGGATGGTGGTAACAAGAGGGATTGATCCAGAATCTGACTTTGGCATTTGGTTAGCTGGCAAATCACCCATAACATCGAAACATTTCTATGCAAAAGTAGCTCATTATTGGTGGAAAGAGGAAGCTAGATGCTCTAGGAAGAAGAATGTTTTAGGATCAAGTGGAGAGGGATTGCAGAGTAACATTGCAGTGAAACAGTCTGGGGAGAGTTTCGAAATGTTCAAGTAAATTTCCAAAATAAACCGAATAAGCAAAAGAAAGGCCGTGATCTGAACCGTGAACAAAAGAGGGATTTTGAAAGAGGGAAGCTTAGGATTCTAATGTATGATACCTACACACCACTAAATACATCTTTAGAGAATGTATTCTTGTCTACATATAATGTCATGCTGTATAGCAAGCCACCTCCAAAAGAATCGATGGAGAAGCATAAAAAAATTGGAAAATATTATTGGTTCCACCAATGCTATGGACATAACATGAATTAATGTAAAGATCTTCAGGATTTTATTGAGAAATTGATTCGGAAAAGGGAATTACATCAGTTTATTAAAGCCCATAGAATAGTGGGTAGAGGACATCGAACCCCAAACGAGGACAAGCGCTGCATAGGACAGAGGGGCCTGTGTGGACTAGTGGAAGATTAGTGATTAATACAATAGTCGGAGGACCGCAACTTGCTGATAAGGGCTAGCACAAGATGGAGTGCTATGCTAGCATGATCAAGCATATAAATTTTGAGTGTTGTTTGAGTACAGAAGATGTGGCTCCGCCAAAACAACAACGTACAATGGCATACGACATTGTAAAAAAAGATGTAGAAGAGATGAAGGTATCGACGATTGACCAATGGTCATTTCGGCCATGATCTGCCCTGCCTTAGTGAGAAGGACCTTGGTTGATTGTGGAAGTTCCATGAATATAAAGGCTTACGACTAGATGAGAATGGAAGCCAAGGATTTGAAACCATCTGAAGCCCGCATTCATGGCTTTAACGATATTGTGACTTAAGTTGTTGGTTATATCAAATTGCCCGTGGACTTAGGAGAAGGCAATCAAAGGAGAGTGAGGATATTGCCATATATTGTCTTGTATATTGACTTCCATACAATTCTTTTCTAGGTCGACCAGCCCTACTTGAATTTTGGGCAGCTCTTTCTGCATGGTGTTTGACTTTGATGTTTCCAACTGATAGTGGTGTTGGAATTGTTCATGGTGATGAGATGACCGAACGTGCCTGTTATGTGGCAGAATCAAGAGATGCTCAATGAAAGGGGAAATGTATGAGCGTGGATAAGTCTCTTCGCATCCTAGCCACTGAAGATTGACAACTAGTGTCTGGGCCTTGGCTCATGTGCCACAGTCTATTCTATAAAGACATAGATCCAAGGGATGACGAGGAGGAGCCCAAAGAAAACAAAGCTGCACTGGCTGAGCTAACAATTGGTATCATGGTCAGCCACGATGACTCATCACGGGTCCTAAAGATCGAATAGCAGCTCATCCCCTCGATGATGAAAGAATTTATTGGTTTCCTCCAAGTGAATATCGATGTGTTCACTTGGACTCATTTTGATATGTGTGGGACCTCATCTACCATTGCGAGCAACACATTAAACATCGACCCGAGGCAAAGGAGAAAAGGCACGACATGGATCCGGAGAGATCCACTTAGAAGGGAAATGAATTTTGAATTGATGCAGGATTGTGAAAACACGTTCCAAGCTTTAGTGAACAACTTATAGAGGCCTCCTATTTTGCTAAAGCTGGTGGATCACAAAGACTTGTACATCTACTTGGCCATATCGGTACATGGTCTAAGTGTCACACTACATTGCTAGGAGAATTAGATCCAGTGACTGGTCTATTATGTTAGCAAGTTACTAAAGGAGCTGAAAGGAACTACCCATAGATAGAAAAATTGGCATACTGTTTCAATGTGTCATACAACGACCTAAGATGTCTGGAACATTACTCAAGTGGAACATCGAACCGAGCCAATTCAACATCACTTATCTCGCTCGTAGAGCCATCTAGGGACAGACACTGGTGGACTTTATAGCAGAATTCACTGCACATGATGATTTCCTTAAGAGCGGTGGAGCCTCTACTACTTGGTGGAAAATGTATACAGTTGGAGCATCTAATGATTGCTGTTCTGGAGACGAAATCATGCTTGTAACTCCAAAAGATCGGTCAATTTGCAATGCTTTGATGCTTGACTTCCCTGCAACGAACAACAAAGCTGAGTATGGAGCTCTGTTTGCTAGACTCAAACTTGCCAGAGAACTAGGGATAAAATTTCTTGAAATCTTTTATGATTCCCAGTTGGTAGTATATCAAGTCAGGGAAGATTACTAGGCTAAAGAACAACGAATCGCTTCATATCTTATCCAAGTCCAAGAGCTATTGACTGGTTTTGAGTGTTATGACATCATGCACATTCTCCAGGTCAAAAAAAGAGGTTGACTCATTGGCAAAGTTTACTAGAACTTGGCACGCACAATAGATGGGCTGGTCCCAGTCGAAGTACTACATGCTCTGAGCATAAACCAGATGGAAATTGAGTGGATATTAGAAATGAAGCCTGAGAAGGAGTCATGGATGAACCCGATTAAAGACTATTTGTTACAGGGAGTCCTTACCGAATGGAGGAATGAAAGACAACAAGTTCTTTGCAAAGCTTCACGGTTCATCATTCAAGAAGGTGTCATGTACATAAAAGGATTTTCCGTTCCCCTACTCTGGTGTATCACTCATGATGAAATAAAAAAAGTCCTAAAGGAAGTTCGTGAAGGGGAATGTGGTGATCA
This sequence comes from Allium cepa, assembly GCA_030765085.1. Classification (NCBI taxonomy): domain Eukaryota; kingdom Viridiplantae; phylum Streptophyta; class Magnoliopsida; order Asparagales; family Amaryllidaceae; genus Allium; species Allium cepa. Next base: position 1,055,471,241 of record CM060941.1, read on the forward strand.
CACTTAGAATAAAACCCTAGCAAAGAAAATACTCTATTATGGCTATTATTGGTCGATTGCCAACCCAAATGTTGTTGATTGCCTTAAGCGATGCAACAAATTCCAAACGTATGCTACAGTTTCGAGAGCTCCGCTGATGGAAATCATGCAAATGGCCAGTCTATGGTTGTTTTCCATATGGGACATATATTATCGATTCCTTACCAACTCTAAGGGTGGTACAAAGTATGCCATCATCGCAGTTGATTACTTCACCAAATAGGCCGAAGTGGTAACCTTTAGCCATGATCACAACAAAGAAAGTAATCAACTTCATTGTCTAGAACATCAATTATCGCTGGCCTCCCCCAAACCATTGAAACTGTTAATAGAGCTCAATTCGATAGCGCTGAATTCAAAGACTTCAGCCGTCGGCATCATATGGAAAAATGATTTGAAGTTGTCGCTCACCCTCAAGCAAATGGACAAGTTGAAGACATGAACAAAATCATAAAGTCCATTCTAAAGAAGCTTTTGGAAAAGGCTAGAGATAAGTGGGTAGACGAACTCCTAATATCATTATAGGCTTACAGAACCACCCACAAGTTCAAGACTGGCCATACACCATTCGCTCTTGCTTACGGCTTCGAAGCCATCATTCTTTTAAACTCGAAGTCCCTTCTCGTCGAGTTACCAACTACGCTCCTAGAACGAATAAAGATCTCCTCATATAATGTCTTGACTTTCTAGATGAGAAGTGCTAAGAAGCTAATTTGAGGGCGGTTGCATATTGACACCTAGTCGTCCGATATTACAACACTAACGTTCGCCTTAGAACCTTTGAAATCAGCGATCTCCTCTTTAAAGGGGTTTTGCCCACCCTGTCATAAATGAATCCTACTTAGGAAGGACCGTATTTCATTGAAAAGAGGCTTAGGGAGGGAACTTTCAAGCTAGTGACTGTTGATGGCGTCACACTCCTAAGGGCATGGAATAGTGAGCATTTACGATGCTATTTTACTTATTCTATTCGTTTTCATTCAGTTGCATTTAATTTTTGAATTTTCTTTAGAATTTGATTTTCTAGATATGTAATAAGACATGCTATGTCATCTCTTTCCCTTTAGCAAATAAATTTTGATATTTCCTTCATGTTTGTAATTGCTTTAGCATTATATGTTAGTTGCAGTATCCGACTAACTAATATTGGCATGTCCGAGCAGATTCTCGAAGTTCGGAGCCAGCCAGTTACACAAGTTCATGACTAAACAAAACAAAATGAACATAGTCTGACCATTCATTCAATGATTCTCGCTCGCAACGTGATAAACGAAGTATTTAACAAGTAATAGATGTGACTTGACCATACGATAACCAAACTAATCCTATTGAACGATGGGATAGACATGAATCAAAAGTGATCATGACATGATCGATCGATCGCTAAGTCAAACCTCGGACTAGGGGCAGACCAATCAATTAAGGAAAGTACGGTCCGACTATTTTTTGAAATAACTCTAATTCCCCAAAGCATGGACTGGCGTATAAACACAAGTTGGGCATGATCCGACCACCATTAATTAACTTTTATCCCCAAAGTGTGGATATGAGTACCATAAAATAGAAAAGTGGGAGTCGACCACTCACTATTCCATAAATTTTGACCTAAAACCGACAGGAGGAGTATAAACTCAGTAAGGAAGGAGTTTGACCATGCGCTATCTAACTCCGCTAACCCAAAACTGAGGGCAGGAGTATAATCACTTAAATTGCTAAATCAGGTGGCGTAACACTGGGTCTCGAGCCTAGTGTTTGGTAAAACTTGAGGCCACGACCATAAGGAGGCCTTAAGTAAAAATTGATGGACAATTATCCAAATTAATGTGCAACAAATTACAAGTACATTGAATGGAAAATTTAGTAGCTTAACAACTTAAGTAAATTCACAAAAGAGTTCAAAAAAAGTAAAAGAACTTTATTTACATAAGCTTGGAAATTTATGTACAAGTATTCACAGTAAAAGACTTAAAGAACAGGGGTCGATCCCATACAAATTCGGCCAACAAAAACCCCAAAGACTTGGAAGCATGAGTCCACGCGAAGATTCACTTCCTCCTCGGCTTCCTTTTCTTCTTCTGCAAATCGACAGAGATTTCACTCGAACTTTCTCCACTCCTCTTCTCCTATCTCTTCCCGCTTCCTTGGCCTTTCACCGGAGTAGTCTAGGTCAATCCAGTAGGTACATCTTGAGCAGGCTTCGGCTAAGGAGCGGAGGCATCCACGGTTTCTCTTGGCAAAATAATAGAGATGGGACGGGGAACAATCTCCATTTTCTCCTAGTTGACTTTTGCCTTAAGAGTGATCTCCACATCAAGTTTCTATGCCATTTCTTACATAGAAGGGCTTGAGAAAGATTGGCAAGTTCAAATAATCATAACATCATCATCAACAGGAATTTCTTGACGCAAACCGCTTTCTTCCCTCAACAAAGCATCGACCAAGTGCTCGTCGATCACAAAAGCTTCCTCTTCCGGGACATTTGGGTTGTTCCTGAAGCCATGACAGTAACAGACTCTATCATTAGCACCTGAGATACTGGTTGAGATTCTTGAGGTAAAGGTGGAACTATAGCTAATGGATCCAAAGCTGAGGAACATAACTAAAAAGATTAGATATATCGACCGAGGACACTCTAGCTTTCTGAAGGATGGATTAGTTTAATAAAATACCTTCTCCAGATTGATCTCCCACGTGAGTTGGAGTACCACCGGAACATCCTCCCATAATTAGGGAGAGCCCACAAGATGTAGCAATATGTGGCTTCTCTGGGTTGTAACCGAGCTCGATGAAAGAATCCACAGTGGTGTTGGGAATAGCTTGGTTCATTGGATTTTGGTCATCTCCAACACTATATGACATGGATTTAGAACCTTCACCAGCTTTATGTTGAGAAGTTGTGGCTTGCTCTTTTTGAAGTATAAGCTGGGTTTAATGAAGAACTTTAGGTTCATCACCCAATATATTTTCGCCTTCCAACCTCATCAAATCGATTTGTTTAGTGCCAAGGGGTTCCTTTTAATTCTAAACAAGATGCTCTTAAGCGCATACAAGATGGCAAAGATAGTCACCTTGGAGCTACTCTAAGTTTCTGTACTTTAGGATGTTGGCATTGTAAAGAATGAGTAGAGTATCTAATTCCTCCATAACTTGCTCCCTAACTTTTTCTTTCACGACCTTGACTTCTCGTTTAATGGGGGCATTAATATCTTTGGCATTTTCGATAAACACATCCCTTTCAAGCTTGACGGGAACCACTTCCTCGCAAGCATCCTAACTGATTTTCTATGCTTCCTCTTTATTTTTGGATCTGCGCTAAAAATTAGTTTTATACTCAGCCATGCCTCTTTGGGCCGTGTCCCTTTCTAGCACTAGTTTATGGTTTCGATGATGAAGCATTTCAACCTTGGCCAAATGCGTAACCTTCTCATCTTCAAGTGCCTTGATGGCAGTTTATGCTTTTCTCCTAGCTTCTATCTATGAGCTCCTCAAAGATTCTAACTCATTGGTTAGAGTTACGATGATCCGCTTGTCCTGCACCTTCTGGCGTTTCAAATTTTCATTCCCGTCGCCCTCTCAGAATACCTTAGAAATCCTCTATGTTGCTCTCATTAACTCATTATACTGCTTATGGATATCATTCACACAATCCATAGTCATTTATTAGAATTTTTCAAGAACTTTCTAAAGATGAGGAACAAAGAGAAATCCATCAAGACATACATTTGGAAAGTCTAACTTAAATTGGGCCATGCGAGCGGCGACATCGGCTTGTTGAGCTTCGGTGACATCTTGGGTGTCACATCTTTCATTGTCCGACCTTTGTTGGTGAACATCAAGACGCCGACGATCACAGCACCGCTGAGGATGAGATGGAACAATGGATTTTGAAGAAACTGAAGTAGAAAGGGGACCATAAGAGGTGTCAATAAGAAGAACGTCATCACGATGATCTTATTGCCTTTTAGAATCTTTAGGGGGAGGATATTTAGATTTGGACCGATATTTTTCATTGGAAGACCCGTCTCTGTTGCCTTTATTCTGATTATCACATTACCGAATGGAGCGATAGCTAGGATCATATTTACGGTCAGGACGAGAACCAGGATTCTGGTATGATATTTTCTGTAGAGACTGGAACATGTGCTTATTCCTCATCATTGTTTCTACAAAAAAGACAAAGAAAGAATCAATTTTGAATATTAAATGACTTGAACTATGTGCAATGCAATATTGTGAAGTGCATGCAAATGTGCATGTCCTTATGCCCCCTCCCCCAGCCCCACGACGGACCAGTTATTAAAGCTTTATTATCAGGAGTAACGTCTCCACAAGTTGTAGGAGGGATTCTAGCCCCATCTCTGGAGGGAGATTCTGATCCATCGATACTCATGTTAGTAAAATGAAAGGAATTAGTGTCATCTGGTATTGAAAGGTCAGGTAATGCCTTAAATGTTCGTCCAAATGTTCTAAAAGTTAAGAAGCAGACTGATCCAGAATAACTTGAGAATTGATAGATAGCTTAGGCTGTTTAAAGAGGTGGATCTTGGGGAACCTGCAAACGAGCTTCTTCCTTTTTTGAGACCAGGAAGCTGTAAAGTTTGTGAAGATCCAACCGTAGCCCCGAAACTAGGCCAAGGTCATCGCCCTCATCTCCTATTGTGTCTTTGTTGATAACTTCTTGAGCTCCCTCAACTAGGGACACGATAGGATCAGCTTCCTATGCTACGACCCTCTTCTATTAGGCCGTAAGTAATGAGATGTTCACCAATAAGGAGATTTTCAATGTCTCTGTCTTCTGATGGAACCCTTTTCAGTTCCAAGACCGTGTCGGTATATTGTTTTCCATCAGGTCGTGGATAAGAGCCTACAGAAACAAACAAAATTGCGTAGTTCAGGATATGACTTGGGTACAAGTATTCAAGAAATTAAACAAGGAGTAACACTTATGTCCTCCTAACCACTGTCTATCAAACCCTAGCGGGTAGTGGATATTGAACCACTTGCTTTTGAAAGCATTTAGCTTGTTCAAAGTACCTATAAGGATCGGTCATTTCTTGGCTGACTTGAGAAATGTGAACGAAAGGCTTCCCTTTTGACGCTTGAAGGTGAAAAAGAATCGAATGTATTCAGGAGTCGGAGGGTGGAACAAAAACTCCATGAATGCTATGTAGGTAGAGTTGAAAAAGGCATAGCCATTTGGATGCAGTTGTGCTGGTGCTAACCTCATATGATGCGACATTTCTCGAATAAATGAATTGAAGGGTGAAATGCGTCCTTCCCAACACATGAACTTGTTGCATGTAGTGAACCCTTCAAAGGGACAATGAGCTCTATCATCACGAGTCGAGAGATACACATCATCAAATGGAATCCCATATATAGCACAAATTCTATGAAGAGAGGCTTCATTAATTTTCGAAGCCACAGAATACTCCGGATCTTCCATAAATATAGCGTCTTCTAGAGTGTTGGGGGCAGGGTCTACACTTCTGCTGAAAGAACGGGAATGATAGAAAAAAGGTAAAATGATGGATAGGAACTTTTCAATCGTTCTTCTTGATGTTCGGGGGAGAATTTATCGAAAGTAGTTATAGAGTTTGATTCAACACTCGTACTATTGTGCTGTGAAATTTGTTCAAAAGACATGGTAGCTAAATGCCCCAAGCGTGTGGAACCTACGATTACTAAACTCAGTAGATAATCATCAGGAGAAAATAGAACATATTTCCCCCATGTAAAGAGTGTGCTAGTGTAGAGTGGTGTAGTGTCATGCAGTGCAGTAAAAATAGTTCAGAATTAAAGGCTGCGATTATATTGAGACTTCGGGGTTCAATCCGAGTGACCTCGTTGCTAACCGTCTCAACGGATTCTCAACGTCGATGGCAAGTGGTTCAGTCTAGTCATCTGGATTAGCAGTTGGCATATCAAAGTTTGAACTGTGCGTTTAAAAGTTGATGAGCTTCAAAATTTTGTCCAAGGCATTAGTAAATTTTAACTGTTTTAATAATGTGATTAATTGTTTTATTAAGCTTCAAAAGTGTAACGACCCGTAAATTTTAACTGTTGTAATAATGTGATTAATTGAATTTTCGTGAAATTTTAAAAATAAAATTTTGAAATAAATAATTTAATATTTGGAATGCATCTAATTGAACATAGCAAACTGTAAATTTTCATCTAAAATATGAAAGTTTATTTTATTGTGCAATTCTATTTCAGTTTATATCAGTTAATATTTGATGATAATAAAATATTTTCGAAACCTGAATATTTTTCCATAGAAAAATTGTAAATCATCTTTTGAGCAAAGCGTCATTTTTTATGTTTCCAAATTCGGACTTCTATAGCTCCGTCGATCTTATTTTTCTGCGTTTTTGCTGCATTTTCCGCTAGTATAAAATTCGAATTTTTTTACTTCAATCATATCACAAATATCTGTACACCGTTCTGATCGTCTCATCGTGCTGATCACTGCGGTATATTTACTTCTGTATTTTGAAGTCCGGTATATAACGGTAACGATAAAACGGTACGTCATATCGGTACTAAATTGTGATCGTTGGCTTCCCTTTGCTTTTCAATTTGAACGTGCAACCCAAACAACCTAATAAATTGCTTTAAATTTTTGTTACCTGAATTGATAGCTGGCCTTCAATATCCTAGCTTGGATCTATGCGCTGGTTCGGTCTTTTCATCTGTGAAAGTAAATGATCAATCGAAGATGAATTGATACCTCTCCTCAGTTCGACCTCCACTGCCTCACCCTCCATTAGCACGCACGGCAGGAAACTCTTGCTCCTCTCCTCCAATTTAGCTGCGTCCACTCTTGTTTCCTCCCCATAACCGAAGATTGCCTGCCTCTCCTCCATTTTAAATCTAAGGTATATATATTATATGGTTATGAGATAAGTTATATATGTTTATATACCTATTAGTTTATAAGAACAGTAAATAGTTATATATATTGAGTTGTTGTGCATATATATATATATATATAGATGTATGTATAGTTTTGAAAACTTGTTCTTTTACAGAGAATATATTTTTGTATATATATTAAATAGTATATGGTTTTCATAACTTTTGACTTGAAGGAAATATATATTGTTTACCAGCTTATATTTATAACTAGTTACTGCCAAAGTACTTTATATATATTAAGTCTATACGCACTTTACAGCCTTTGTCTTTTGATTTTTCTAGATATATATAAGGTTTGTTTGTTTATTTATATGCATAAGTCTACTGTTTTCATATATACAAGTCTTGTCGCCGTGCTCACTGTGATGTATATCGTGATATATATATAAAGAAAGATTATATATATGAGTTTAGTATATATTATTATTATATATATATTAGTTGGTAGCTGATGCTATATAGATATAATATATCATGTTATTCATACATGTTATAAATTTTATTTCGCTGCGTATAAATTAATAAGCTTTGAAATATATTAATATATTTAATACATTTAGGTTTCGGTATTGACTATATATTTTTAAGTATTGTTTTGTCATATGTTAATATATACCTATCTAGTGTTGCCGAGTACAATATATATAGCCGTATTAGGTTATATTTTATAAACTTACATTTTAATTTTTATGACCGAGTGTTCAGGTTGTTTATATTGTTAGTATATATAGTTGCCATATATATTTGCTTATATATTGGTGTTGTTCGGCTATAGTTTTATATTAGTTTTACATTTTATATAAGTGTCATTGTATGTTGTATATACCAATTTTAGTATATGTCAGTGTATGTTGTATTAATACTTTGATAGTTCATAACAGCTGTAATATATCATATACACTCGGTTTGAATATATGCACTTTTAATTTTATTATTAATTTTATATATACTTCGTTTTCGAATATATGAGGTTTTAAAACAAAATATATTATTCGTAATTATAAGTGTTTAAATTGATATTGATTTTTCTTTTACAAATGACAGTATATTCAAAGCTTGTCCTGATATATGTATCTTTTGTAACAGTATATTTTATATTGATTATCTCGGATATTTTATTTTAGACTTACAGTATATTTACAATATATATCATATCCAAAATATATTGGTATTTTGATTATCTCGGATATTGGTTTTCAAATGTAGATATTTTGATTTTGGTTGGTTATTGGTTTTAAAGAAATATGTATATATAGATCTTATATTGATAGATATTTGAAGTTGAATATGTATTTTATGAAAATTATCATATTATTTTGTTTCAGTTATTTAAATGTGTTCACTTATACCCCATTATCGTCATCAATCCAATTCTGATTTGATTTCGTCAATTCCTATTTGTCAGCTTTGCTTGTCAAATTCGCGTTCAATCTAGCTTTGCTTTGAATTCGTAACTCATCTGATTCTCGTTCGTCTCTAGCCTCGAAAGGTGAGCAATCACTAGCGATTTACATTCTTTTATTTATTAAATTCGATTTCAATCGAAACGACAAATTGAAATATGCTGTTGTTAATTATTTACACTGTTATATATATGCTATTACCTATATCAGTTCACCTGTGACATCTGACACCATTATCTGTTATTTATATTGATGATATATGCCTGTTATATTATTATCATATCTGTTATCACTCTGCAAGTTCCCTATTAGTATAGAATTCACTATGGGTTGAAATGATACATACCCGAACAGACTTTAGAATAGGAGAAAATCGTTATGGGTTCAAATAATAGACCCAAACGACTTTCATTCACATTAAATTTGGGATTACGGGTTGAAATGACACACATATATACACACACACACCGTATGTATTTAATCGTGGATTGAAATGATAAATATCTGTATCACTTGACCATAAGATAGAAATTATATATACAGACACCGTTGTCTATAAATAAATAATTTGAAATGATTACCATGGTTTGGAAGGAAATATATGGTTTTATATAAACATTGATTTTAGATATTATATAAATGTTATTTTATATGTAGTCAAATTCTTGATGTTAAGCTATGCAAAAATTTGTTTTGAAACAAAATAAGCTTAATAATAAAGTTTGATTTTATTAAAATATAATATGATTAAGTATTTATTCAAATCATATTTTAATATAGAATTTACAATGATTTGATAAATTAAGGTTGAGAAGATAGATTTGAAATTGATATGAAATTGTATTTAATAAAGAAATATATTTAATTTGAAATCGGTTGGAAACTTATGGAATTTGAGATTTGAAAGAATATGATTTTTATAACTTGATTTGGTTTAAGGCGATTTAAAGAATATTTCAAGTTTAAATGAATTGAAGGAAATATTTAGTCATTTGAAATTTGGGGTTTTATTTAAATGATAATGGATTTAGTAAGTAAATATTTCAAAATAAATAATAGTAAAGTGAATTTGATATATATATGGAATTATCAAATCTTGTTTTGAAATGTTTGAATATTTAAAGCTTTGAAAATATAGAAATTGAAATGGTTTATTTTGTAGTTAAAAATCTGTATTTGAAATCGATATAATGTTGAATGGTTTATTGAGAAACTGAAATAAATTAAAATTGATGATTTGAGATTTGATTAAATTTAAATTTTGGAATTTGAATTGATTTTAATCGATTTGTGAAATTTGAGGAAGCTATTTTATTCTATAAAGTATTTTTTAAATTATATTTAAAACTATATATATATAAGTTACTTTATAAATTATTTAATATAAACTATTTTAATATAAATTATTTATATAAACTATTTTAAATTATAAACTATTTTATTATATATACTATTCTTTATATTTAAACAGTTAAGTAGGGAGTGTTATGATTCCAAAGCATTATGATTTCTAAATTTCGATTTCAAAAGTATTATGATTTCAAAAGTATTATGATTTCCAAAATGTTTGATTTAGAAAGTGTTATAAGTGTGAAGTCCTAAGATTTCGTAAATGGATATATTTGAGATGGATATATATAAAAATGGAAATGATATCGTATTTGGTTTTGAAATGGAAGTGATATCGTATTGATATGTTTTTGAAATGGCAATGATACTTTGGTTTTGAAATATAAACTATTTTGAAAGCTTATTAAATGATCAATCGGTGTAATAATTACGTAGTTATTGAAGAGTCCGAGATCGGTTAGGGACATACTCTCTGTCTAAATCGAAAACCACTTTAATAACTATTATACGCGGATTGTGATCCGGAATGAAGTGGTTGGAATGATGACGTTGCTGGATTTGAAGAAAGACAACGATAATGGATAGCCTTGACACTTGTGTCAAATTTGAAATGACTTAAACTGGAGCCGTGCCGGGCCAATGAGGTTAGCCACCTCTAAGAAAACACACTTCTTCGTAAACTACTCATTACTTGTTTTGATTGGTGCGCACCCTTGAATTGGGAGTGTTGTTTCGCAGTGTTGCGATCGTTGCGGCGATGCGTTCTCACCAGTTCGGATTAGGCAAACGGTAGTTTCACTACCTTGGGTATTGCCTCATGTGCCTTGTCATACTTGTATCCCTATGTGCGACCACTACGATTTGTTTTGTGTTATACCTATCGAGTACTCCCTGATAGCCCACTAGTTTACGATGGAGTTTACAGTGCTGTATAGACTATGACGCTTATATAAAATGTGTTAAGGGGGATAATAGTAACGCTTTAACACTATTTGGATACTTCATATTACTGATAGGCATTATCTACTTAGCGTACTTATAAATGTTTAACGGATCCTTAGAGGATGGTTATCCCAAACATCCTTTGAGTTACATGTATTTCAATTGTTATTTCACTTGAGTTGGATTTATTGATATAAGAATGTTAATCCTGACTCAAGTGTTTTGTGTTTTGCTTTACGCTTGGTTCAGACTGAGTGTACCAGTATTCGAGACTCACCTTTAGAGTTGGAGCTTCGCTTGGAGATCTAGCTATCTATCCAGCTTTTAGATATTCAGTTGATCCAGTGATGTATTCTGATATTGTATTTGACTATTGTATTCGAGACTTCTATTGTATCTTATTTAACTCTGTTATATATATAGTAGCTTCATGAACTACTATTCATTTTTGTTTTCGCTGCATATTGTTATATTACTCTGTGTCTGTGATTCTGTGATTATTTATTTACTGTATATGCCGAGTTTTGCCAAATGTAAACTTACAATCTGGTATTTTGATCAATTCAATTTCGGCATGTTTGGATGCGAATGGTTGAAAATATCAGGTCGTTACATTTGGTATCAGAGCTTTGGCTCTAGGCAAAACTTAACATATATTGTAGATTTAGTTATGCAATCACTCTCGTTCGAGCTTGAATTTCTTCTTTTGACTCGGCCTCCTTTGACATTTGTAACGTTCCCCTTGGTTCCAAAATCCATAGATCTATTCTTGTCTCTTCCAATTTGTATTCTTTTGACTCTGGAGTATCCCATAACTCCACTTTGAATGATCTTTATAATGAATCGGCGGTCTCGTCAATCTTCGAATGATTTGTAAAGGGGTGAAACTCCTTTAAAACATGCATTGATTTACCAAAGATTTCTGTGTCATCGGTTTCCGATGTTATCTATCTCCTGATATGCCTGAATCCTATCTCTTGCGATTGAATGTCGATTGGCCTCAGAATTCTGCATCGATCTTATTCTTTAAGTCATAGTTGATCCGGTTAAGGTTGCCGCGATTTAATAAACTTGTCCATTTTCCTATTTTGTATTTAATCATCTTATCTTTGTTTCGAACCTATCTTCGAATCAAAATTTTCTTTGATTTGAGTCCTTCAAAATTTAAATCTCTGTACTTGTTTTGAAATACATTCGTGTATCGTCGAGCGAGGAAGTGTATTTGTGAATTAATATTAAAAATGTTATATATATATATATATTGTGTTGTTTGAGTTGTTAATGTTGATTTGGGTTTTCGATCGATTCGTTTGATCAACACTACCGATAGGATTTTCAAAACACTTGAACAGAACAAACTGACAAATATTGTTTTAAAATTTGGTAAACAAAATAGTTTTGTATGATTATATTATATATAAGTATAAATTTCTCTGAAATTAAATTGTTAATGAATTTGTTGTCAGAAATGATAATATTTTATTTTCATTTATTGTTGGGTAAACCATTGACTATTGCATAATATAAATAGATGAATTTATAAAACTTGGTTATAATTTGATTTGGAATTTGAAATGAATTTAAATCAAGAATTTGAGAATTTATTTTCGGTGATTTCAAATTTTGGGTTTAAATTTTAAAATGCATATTATATAAGGTAATTTCGAATAGAAATCATTTCAAAGAATTTAAAATGTTTAAATCGGTGCTCTCCTCCATTTACGCTGGAAAATAATTTCGGTGATGACGGCCGCATCATCGACATTCATTTTCGAGTTTCGAAGTGGAGAGACTATTCCGTAGCCCTGCTACACTTTTGTTTGGAAAAAATGAATTTATTTAAATTTATAAACATAACTTGATTTATAATATATATTAAAGATTTTAAATTTGATTTGATATAACATGTGTGTGTGTGTGTGTATATATATTATCTCTAAATTGTTTGAAGATAATCAGAAATTTAATTTTTAATTTTTCTTAAAGGATGATTTCAATTATAATTGAAGCCGGAATTTTAAATGAATAGTTAAATTTGAAATAATTGAATTAGAAAATTTACTTGTATAATACTTAATTGCATTCCAATATAACTTACCTAAATTATTCAAAAGTTAACCTTGTAATTGAATAATATACAATGTAAAATGATGTTAAACGATTTTGTAGAAAAATTTGGGTGGTTATAATATATGTTGTGCACTTAAAATTTTAAAAATGTTAATAGAGATAAATAGAATAATAAGTTGATTGAATAATAAATGAGACAAATTAAATAAAATTTTGTTTGGAAGAAATCTTTTGTATCAAATATTAATAAATTGAAATAAAATCAACTAAATGAATTATCTTGAATTTAAAGTCAATTGTGGAATATAAATTAATTTAAATTGAAATTTATATGGTTTAAAATAATTGTTTTATTTTGTAATTCAAGTCTACTTTCTTCTGGTTGTTTCTATTCTCCTACCTCCTTCCTTTTCGGGGATGAAAAGTTTTAAGTGGGGGAGAGTGTAACGACCCGTAAATTTTAACTGTTTTAATAATGCAATTAATTGAATTTTCGTGAAATTTTAAAAATAAAATTTTGAAATAAATAATTTAATATTTGGAATGCGTCTAATTGAACATAGCAAACTGTAAATTTTCATCTAAAAATATGAAAGTTTATTTTATCGTGTAATTTTATTTCAATTTATATCAGTTAATATTTGATGATAATAAAATATTTTCGAAACTTGAATATTTTTCTATAGAAAAATTGTAAATCATCTACTGAGCAAAACGTCGTTTTTCATTTTTCCAAATTCGGACTTCTATAGCTCCGTCGGTCTTATTTTTCAGCGTTTTTGCTGCATTTTCCGCTAGTAGAAAATTCGAACTTCAATCGTATCACAAATATCTGTATACCGTTCTGATCGTCTCATCGTGCTGATCACTGCGGTATATTTACTTCTATATTTTGAAGTCTTGTATATAACGGTAATAATAAAACGGTACGTCATATCGGTATTAAATTGTGATCGTTAGCTTCCCCTTGCTTTTCAATTTGAACGTGCAGCCCAAACAACCTAATAAATTGCTTTAAATTTTTGTTAGTTGAATTGATAGTTGGCCTTCAATATCCTAGCTTGGATCTATGCGCTGGTTCGGTCCTTTCATCTGTGAAAGTAAATAACATAATATAAAATATGTGCGTTATATAATTACTTTCTGCTTGTGGCCCGCAACTACTCAAATTCATTTTGTTTATATTTTCTTGCAAATTACGTATTTATATTATGACCTTTGCTGTTCCACTGCTCAATATAATTTTGGTTCCTTTCCATTATTCTCTGGTTAATTCATTTGCTTTGCTTACTTTCACTTCCTCTTTCTTTTCTTTGTCCTCTGCCTATTCATGCCAGAAGGAAATAGTATAAGTTTCAAACATTTTCTTTTGAAGCATATCTTGCCTGCCATCACACATGTTCTTCCCAACACTCATCCCATCTCTGCTTATCCTCCCACGCACCGCCTAGGCCCGCCTTCGACTCAGATCCACTTCAAAACGCTGCGATCTCTTTCTCTACCCCAAAAACACGTCCCCTCCACCATGATAGCCGTACTTTTCCACCACGCAGGCCTTACTCCGGCCGTGAGCAGCACTGAGACCCTCCTCCACTTCCTTGACCTCTTCGGCCTTGTTTCTCTGACCGCCTACCTTCAGTGCCTCCCTTTCCGATCATCGAACCCGAGCCTTCCACCACCGGAACCATTGCCGAGCGCAACATTCCACCCCGATTTATCTACACGACCAACAAACCCGGTTCCATCTCATCCCTATACTTGCCGCACACCTCCAGGAAGCAACGAGACCGAAGGCCATATGCAGGAGAGCTCTAAGTTTTAGCTCAACAGTATTCGACAACTCCACCTCTCCTCGGTTCGGCCTCCACTGCCTCACCATCCACCAGCACGCGTGCCAGCAAAATCTTGCTCCTCTCCTCCAATTTAGCTCCGTCCATTCTTGTTTCCTCCCCACAACCGAAGATTGCCTGCCTCTCCTCCATTTTAAATCTAAGGTATATATATATATATTATATGGTTATGAGATAAGTTATATATGTTTATATACCTATTAGTTTATAAGAACAGTAAATAGTTATATATATGGAGCTGCCGTGCATATGTATGTATGTATAGTTTTAAAAACTTGTTCTTTTACAGAGAATATATTTTTGTATATATATTAAATAGTATATGGTTTTCATAAGTTTTGGCTTGAAGGAAATATATATTGTTTACCAGCTTATATTTATAACTAGTTACTGCTAAAGTACTTTATATATATTAAGTCTATACGCACTTTACAGCCTTTGTCTTTTGATTTTTCTGGTTATATATAAGGTTTGTTTGTTTATTTATATGCATAAGTCTACTATTTTCATATATACAAGTCTTGCCGCCGTGCTCATTGTGCTGCATATCTTGATATATATATATATATATATATATATAAAGTAAGATTATATATATGAGTTTAGTTTATATTATTATTATATATATTAGTTTATTGGTAGCTGATGCTATATATTGATATAATATATCATGTTATTCATACATGTTATAAATTTTATTTCGCTGCATTTAAATTTATAAGCTTTGAAATATATTAATATATTTAATACGTTTAGGTTTCGGTATTGACTATATATTTTTAAGTATTGTTTTGTCATATGTTAATATATACCTATCTAGTGTTGCTGAGTACAATATATATATATAACCGCAGTAGGTTATATTTTATAAACTTACATTTTAATTTTTATGACCGAGTGTTCAGGTTGTTTATATTGTTAGTATATATAGTTGCTGTATATATTGGCTTATATATTGGTGTTGTTCGGCTATAGTTTTATATTAGTTTTACATTGTATATAAGTGTCATTGTATGTTGTGTATATCAATTTTAGTATATGTCAGTGTCTGTTGTATTGATACTTTGATAGTTCATAACAGCTGTAATATATCATATACACTCGGTTTGAATATATGCACTTTTAATTTTATTATTAATTTTATATATACTTCGATTTCAAATATATGAGGTTTTAAAACAAAATATATTATTCGTAATTATAAGTGTTTAAACTGATATTGATTTTTCTTTTACAGATGATAATATATTCAAAGCTTGTCCTGATATATGTATCTTTTGTAACAGTATATTTTATATTGATTATCTCGGATATTTTATTTTACACTTATAGTATATTTACAATATATATCATATCCAAAATATATTGGTATTTTGATTATCTTGGATATTGATTTTTAAATGTAGATATTTTTATTTCGGTTGGTTATTAGTTTTAAAGAAATATGTATATATAGATCTTATTTTGATAGATATTTAAAGTTGAACATGGATTTTATGAAAATTGTCATATTTTTTGTTTCAGTTATTTAAATGTGTTCACTTATACCCGATTATCATCATCAATCCAATTCTGATTTGATTTCGTCAATACCTATTTGTCATCTTTGCTTGTCAAATTCGCGTTCAATCTAGCTTTTCTTTGGATTCGTAACTCATCTGATTCTCGTTTGTCTCTAGCCTCGAAAGGTGAGCAATCACTCACGATTTACATTCTTTTATTTATTAAATTGGATTTCAATTGAAACGACAAATTGAAATATGCTGCTATTAGTTATTTACACTGTGATATATATGCTATTACCTATATCAGTTCACCTGTGACATCTGACACCATTATTTGTTATTTATATTGATGATATATGCCTGTTATATTATTATCGTATCAGTTATCACTCTGCAAGTTCCCTATTAGTATAAAATTCACTATGGGTTGAAATGAAACATACCCGAACAGACTTTAGAATAGGAGAAAATCATTATGGGTTCAAATGATAGGCCTAAGTGACTTTCATTGACATTGAATTTGGGATTACGGGTTGAAATGATATATATACATACCCGTATATATTTAATCGCGGATTGAAATGATAAATATCTGTATCACTTTACCATAAGATAGAAATTATATACAGACACCGTTGGTCTATAAATAAATAATTTGAAATGATTACCATGGTTTGGAAGGAAATATATGGTTTTATATAAACATTGATTTTAGATATTATATAAATGTTATTTTGTATATAGTTAAATTCTTGATGTTAAGCTATGCAAAAATTGTTTTGAAATAAAATAAGCTTAATGATAAAGTTTGATTTTATTAAAATATAATATGGTTAAGTATTTATTCAAATTATATTTTAATATAGAGTTTATAATGATTTAATAAATTAAGGTTGAGAAGATAGATTTGAAATTGATTTGAAATTGTATTTAATTAAGAAATATATTTAATTTGAAATCGATTGGAAAACAATGGAATTTGAGATTTGAAAGAATATGGTTTTCATAACTTGATTTGGTTTAAGATGATTTAATGAATATTTCAAGTTTAAATGAATTGAAGGAAATATTTAGTCATTTGGAATTTGGGGTTTTATTTAAATGATAATGGATTTAGTAAGTAAATATTTCAAAATAAATAATAGTAATGTGAATTTGATATATACATATATGGAATTATCAAATCTTGTTTTGAAATGTTTGAATATTTAAAGCTTTGAAAATATTGAAATTGAAATGGTTTATTTTGTAGTTAAAAATCTGTATCTGAAATCGATGTAATGTGAAATGGTTTATTGAGAAACTGAAATAAATTAAAATTGATGATTTGAGATTTGATTAAATTTAAATTTTGGAATTTTAATTGATTTGCGAAATTTAAGGAAGCTAATTTATTCTATAAATTATTTTAAAAAAATTATATTTAAAACTATTTATATTTGTTACTTTATAAATTACTTCATATAAATTATTTTATATAAACCATTTTAAATTATAAACTATTTTATTATATATACTATTCTTTATATTTAAACAGTTAAGTAGGAAGTGTTATGATTCCAAAGCATTATGATTTCTAAATTTCGATTTCAAAAGTATTATGATTTCCAAAGTGTTTGATTTAGAAAGTGTTATAACTGTGAAGTCCTACGATTTCGTAAATGGATATATTTGAGACGGATATATTTAAAAATGGAAATGGTATCGTATTTGGTTTTGAAATGGAAGTGATATCGTATTGATATGGTTTTGAAATGGCATGATATTTTGGTTTTGAAATATAAACTATTTTGAAAGCTTATTAAATGATCAATTGTTGTAATAATTACGTAGTTATTGAAGAGTCCGGGATCGGTTAGGGACATACTCTCTTTCTAAATCAAAAACCACTTTAATACTATTATACGCGGAGTGTAATCTAGAATGAAGTGGTTGGAATGATGACGTTGCTGGATTTGAAGAAAGAGAACGATAATGGATAGCCTTGATACTTGTGTCAAATTTGAAACGACTTAAACAGGAGCCATGCCGGGCCAATGAGGTTAGCCACCTCTAAGCGAACACACTTCTTCGTAAACTACTCATTACTTGTTTTGATTGGTGCGCACCCTTGAATTGGGAGTGTTGTTTCGCGGTGTTGCGATCGTTGCGGCGATGCGTTCTCACCAGTCCGGATCAGGGAAACGGTAGTTTCACTACCTTGGGTATTGCCTCATGTGCCTTGTCATACTTGTATCCCTATGCGCGACCACTACGATTTGTTTTGTATTATACCTATGGAGTACGCCCTGATAGCCCACTAGTTTACGGTGGAGTTTACAGTGCTGTATAGACTATGACGCTTATATAAAATGTGTTAAGGGGGATAATGGTAACGCCTTAACACTATTTGGATACTTTATATTACTGATAGGCATTATCTACTTAGCGTACTTATAAATGTTTAACGGATCCTTAGAGGATGGTTATCACAAACATCCTTTGAGTTACCTGTATTTCATTTGTTATTTCACTTGAGTTGGATTTATTGATATAATAATGTTAATCCTGACTCGAGTGTTTTATGTTTTGCTTTACGCTCGGGTAAGGCTGAGTGTACCAGTATTCAAGACTCACCTTTGGAGTTGGAGCTTCGCTTGGAAATCCAGCTATCTATCCAGCTTTCAGATATTCAGTTGATCCAGTGATGTATTCTGATATTGTATTTGACTATTGTATTCGAGACTTCTATTGTATCTTATTTAACTCTGTTATATATGGTAGCTTCATGAACTACAATTCATTTTTGTTTCCATTGAATATTGTTATATTACTCTGTGTCTGTGATTCTACGATTATTTATTTACTGTATATGCTGAGTTTTGCCAAATATAAACTTATAATCTGGTATTTTGAGCAATTCGATTCTGGCATGTTTGGATGTGAATGGTTGAAAATATCAGGTCGTTACAATTGTGCTGTGAAATTTGTTCAAAAGACATGGTAGCTAAATGCCCCAAGCGTCTGGAACCCACAATTACTAAACTTAGTAGATAATCATCTGTAGAAAATAGAACATATTTCCCCCATGCAAAGAGTGTGCTAGTGTAGAGTGGTGCAGTGTCATGCATGCAGTAAAAATAGTTCAGAATTAAAGGCTACGATTATATTGAGACTTCGTAGTTCAATCCGAGTGACCTCATTGCTAACCTTATCAACTGATTCTCAATGTCGATGGCAAGTGGTTCAGTCTAGTCATCTGGATCAGTTGTTGGCATATCAAATTTTGAATTGTACGTTTAAAAGTGGATGAGCTTCAAAATTTTGCCCAAAGCATTAGTAATAAATATGCAAGGAATTAGTCAAGTTCGTTCCATGGTTCGATTATCATATACATCTAATGTGGAGTCCATTTCATATGCAATTCATGTATAGCCGTTCAAGAATTCAAGGCCGAAGCTCATCACAAAGTTTATACTAAAATTTGAGGATTTTAATTATGTTTATCTAGGTTAAACCGACAACCGGTCCAAAATAATGTTACAATTGATCGATCCCAATGGCCATGACCGATTGTTTTTGTAAGATCATCCAATAATCGATCGCTCTTCAACCGATCGTTCACCTACCTTCGACTTCGGTTCCACACTTCACTCCAATTAAAATCTCGAAGTAGCGATCCAAAATCGATCGGCCTAGAACCTTAACAGAAAACGATCAGTCCATATTCTCTTCATATTTTCAAATACCAATCCATCATAAAGTTCAGTCGAACTCCATTTCATTCCCTTATGCTAACAACTTCACAACCTCCACCTCGTTAGAAACGATCGGCCAAGAACTCTAAGAACAATCGGCTGAAAACAATCTCCCATCTTCGACCTCAAATAAGTGAACTCCATCTAATCTCAATACCAGTATGAATGACTCGACTTGATCATCACCATCTCCCCCTCTGCTACGACCGAATGAATCGCCATGATTCGAGTCATGCTAACTGCAAAGAGAACCATCGTCTTGTAACGATAAGATTTTTATCGGGATCCGAAGGTCGGCATTCATACGTCCACTGTATCAAATGCCGCATTATCAAATGCCGGAAAACTAAATTATGGCGGAACAACATATAATAAATAAATGAATAATCTTTAAACAAAGAACTATATCAGTTATTACATTGCATCATCAGAGTGTACAACAACAAACAACGGAAAATAAATTCTATACACTAGTGGATACGCCATGCTCTCCATCTTGCCTCCAGCAACTCCTGAATTCCAGAATATCCTGATAAACCTGACTCTTGACTGCCCGTGTGGAAAATTATGGGCACCCAGAGTTTAGGAAAAGAACAATAAACTCCAGGTCAATCATGGGACTGGTGTGAGAACTTAAAACAGTTATTACCTTTTAAAACAACAACAACAAGGATAATTTTAAAGTCAATTTGCAATGCTTTTGGAAAATGAGACTACCATAAGACCTCCCGCCACACACACAATGCAAACGCAGAATTGGAGGAGATTTCTTCTTATGATAGTCAAAGATGCTTGATACGCATTAAAAAGAACATTCGATATTATTACTAGTGCATGGTGTAGGAAAAATCATTTCGAAAGTAAATATATAAATCCTAGCCAACATACAACCATTATCGTATGCCTACTATAGCTACCATCCAAACAGTGGGGCGCCACCATAAGTGAATGGCAGGTTCTACAACTAAAACCGTACAAGGTGCGTATTGTTTTATTTGGATTTCCAACAAATGGTCAGGCTAAGGAACTTCCTACTGCCACATGGGATCGCCTCTGGCGGGACATCCCGAGAACTTAACCAGCTCTCTGCCAACACAAGGTCGGGTAATCTTTGTCAATAGGTAACTACTACACGAATATGCCATCCCCCGGTCCCTTTGGACCTTTATCCGAGCGCTCGATAACCAACATCACACAGTAATAAATATAGTGTGTCAACATGAGTAAGTATCTGGGCTCCATACCGTGATACCACCCTTTCCAGAAGGAAATGACATACCCTAAAGGGCGCGACCCTCATAACCTTGCCGCATATTCCTGTTTTGACCATTTTCGGGGAGTGAGGTCTGACGAAGTCTCATCCACAAAGCTAGGCACAAAGCCACGCTTTGATCAACAAATGATCAATAAATAATCATCACACAGCAACACTCAGCATGCCACATTACCAAATTGGGAATATATCGCTGATAATCTTCAACTACATAACCTCTAAGCGCGTATGTCTCAGAGAAGGGTGTTAAGCTAAGAGAATAAATTCTCCGCCACCAACAGAAATGTATTTGAAAGAAATCTACTTTATATCTCAAAATGTAATGTCAGACACGTAACCATACAAGTCTGTTCCAGGTTCCAACAGAACCAAAGGCACTCCAAAAGAAGCCCTTGCAATCCGGGTATTCACAATCCCAATAAAATTTCCCATCACAAAGGAAATCTCCATACCTTAGCTAACGGTGCAGAGACAATCGATAGGTCATCCTATCGTTTTCACAAATACCCGGTCTTCACCACCGGTCTTCAATGCTATCCATTACGTCGTATCACTATTCGGAATGGGTAATCCGAATAACGAGCGCAATAATTTATAAATAAGTGTAGCATTCAATTTCAACCAATTCACAACAAATAGCCATTCTAGGGTCAATATTGATAGTCGGTTATTTAACTATCAATCAAGATTCACAACATCACGCGATTTCAAATAATTTCCCAAATTATTTATTTTCAAAAATATCTTTATAAGATATATATCCCACACTTCAACCATTTGTAAACCAATTTCAAATAAATTTACACCCTTACAACTTTCATTTCAAAATGGTTCATTTAAACCAGTTAAATAAATCCTTACCGATTTATTAAATTTACGTTCCAAATCCGTAAATTAATTTCCACACTTCAAAATAAATCAACGTTTATTTTTAACTAATTTCCCTTTCTTTTATAAATTCCATAGTGAATTTACAATTCCAAAATATCTATGAATATACGATTTTTAAATCGATTTCTAATATTCATTTTCAATTTATCTTTAAAAGATAAAATCTCAAACATTCACTTCATATTGGAAAAACATTTCCATACTTATTTAATAATAAGTAATTCACCAATCTATTTATTTTCAACATTTTGAAAATATTCAATATACTTAAATCTAAATTAAGTATATATTTTATTTTATAAGGAAAACATTCTCCTAAACACATTTATTTGGGTCAAAACGAATGATACGTAAAACATTGTTACGACAACCCAAAATCACTAGTATAGGGATTCGAACTTAAAATAGATATATAAATCCCTATACTACATAAAACATTTCCTTTCGGAAATCATTTACTATAACAACAATGTTATAGTCCACCATTTCCTTCTATTTCTCGAAACATCTATTTCACCAATAAATGTTGAAATCTATGGTTTCGATACTTAATACATTTTAAAATATCTTTAAATCATTTTAATTCTATTTAAAACATCACTTTTCCAAAATATTTATTTAATATATTATTCACTGTCCAAAATCGTGAATATATTTCCTTATCCAAATTCAACATTTCTACATATTTTATTTAAAGGATTATCCACTGTCCAAAATCGTGGATATATTTCCTTTAATAAGCTATAATAATTAACTTATCGAAATAAGTCATTTTCGGATTTATAAAACAACGTTTATAAATTCCATTTATATTTTATGGCCACTTCAACTTATAAAATCACTTTATTAACAAATTCTATCCATATTCCATTTACACGCAAAAATCCAATTTATAAGTTAATTACTTATAAATCTTTTATTTTATAAAATATATTCATTTTATAATTCCACAATTTATAAATATATAGATTTCATTCACTTATAAAATCCATTTATATTCCATTTTAACACTTATAAAAACTTGTTTTATAATTCCAATATTTTTAATTTATAAATATCAATTTTATAAATATTTTATATAAAACATTTATAATAATTCAAAAAATCCCAATTTAAATAAACCAATCCTTTTAATAATTTACAAATTGTTATTAAAGCTTATATAACTCCAAAATCATACTTAAGTATTATTTTTCAAAAATATCATTTTTATAATAATAAAAATTATAACGTTTATTTATTTAAATTGAATAAATTCCAAAATTAAATTTTATTCTGAATTCTCAACTTAAGTTTCCAAAAATATCATTTTTATATAATTTCGGCATCTAACGATACCAAAATATATTCGGCTAAAATTTAGCCTTTAACAATCTCAATCACAAAGATAATCACGCAGATCATAAATAGATCAACAAATAGATCAACACACAACGTTGAAACCAATTCAAATATTTGAGGAATCCAGTTAGATCCCTCCAACCTGTTTCCCTGCATCCAAAGATGTTAGCACAATACCAATTTCGCTTCAAGACGAAATATCGCGGTACATGGGATTTATAAAATATTATCCGCTTAATAGACGGCGCAATAGGGTCTAATCCGCTATATAATGTGGGAAATCAACTCCAAGTACATATATAATACCAATTTCACTATACGGTAAAATATTCGCGGTATATGTTTTTAATAAATAACCTCCGCTTACTAACAGCGTATAATGTCTATTTTAACAATCAATAGATAATAATTTATCATCCAAACATACAATCAATCAATTTTAAATTTAACTATTTAAAACTTAAAATCGAAACTAATTCGATTGAGTGAGAAGTTCTCACCTTGATTTCAATTTCGTTTTCGCGTTTTATTTCGAATAAAATTAAACGTGCGTTCAATTTTACCCAAAATTTTCACTAGCTCCAATCGACTCCAATCCAATTCCATAGTGTAGCATTCGTCCATACGAACCCAACGCAACTTGTTTCATGCGATTTCGACCTCGTATGAAAAGGGTATGAATTTTTAAAGTTTTACACGAATTTAAAACATATAAATTTACAACTTAATTTCATTTTCTTAAACCTAACAGATCCAAGCCGTTGATCCCACCACTGCATATCACGGCCGTCCTTCTTTTCTTCTCCCCTACCTAGTAAACGCGCATGTCTCCAAACCCAAGCCGCCACCTAGGGTTTAATGTCGCGACCACCAAACGATCTAGAACTCGATCAGCTACTGCCATATTGAATTCCATCACCTCCTCTACCTTCGGCATGAGCACGGCCAAGCTCGTCCCCTTGTAGCATTTGAAAATTTCAAACGAACGCACCACCTACTCGAGCCAATTCAGGCCCCTACCTCGACTCGTTCACGATCTCAACCGTATGGATACGATCGTCTCGATGATCCCTTCGATCCTCGTGTTGGAAGTTTTCGAAAATATTGATTTGAGCAAGAGATAATAGAAGAACAATATGGAACGATTTCGGCCATTGACGTTATGAAGGTGGCGGCTGTAATATTATGGGCTAGGGTTTTGAGTTGTTTGCAAATTAGAAGAGAATGAGTCCTTTTATAGAAAAATTATAATTTACTATTCACCTAAAATTTTCCGAACTCCAAACGAAGCGTGCCGATTGGCGTTTCTAAGGTTTACCCCACGTTCCGGACACAATGGAATAGGTTTCGGAAGCTAATTCGATCATCTGTGTGAGTTACGACAATAAACGATCAATTTTAAATTAAATCGATTTAAACTAATTTCTAGGCGTTTTGACTTGCTCCGGACAAACGATAAATCCGATTGACTCGAAATTTGAAATCTTACAATAACATCACATTATGGATCTGATAAAACTGGTTTCATCGAAATCCAAGACCATTTGAAAAATGACTATTTTAACTCGCCAAATTAATATTAAAACAATTTTGATGCGTTTCGAGCTGCCACGGTCAAATGAAAACTCCGATTGCTGTGAAAATTAAAATTCGATAATAACAAACTATTACGGATCCAATGGAACTAGTTTCGTCCAATTCTGAGACTGTTCGAAAATTGGCTATTTTAGCTCGTCAATTAAATATTAAAATATTCAATTTTCACAATTTAACTTTTAATTCGATTTTTAAAGTTCTATAACATCACTCTAACTCCAATATGATAAAATAAAATTTTACAAATCATTTTCAATCATATTTAGCTCGATTTCCAATTATTTCTGTAATTTCAATTATTAAATTATCAATTTAATTATCCGATTAAATCCAATTATTCGAAATAAAATTTATTCAACTTATAAATTTCAATTATTAATATTTAAAATCAATTAAATATTCAAATTTTAATTAGAAGAAATTCTGGGTCGTTACAAACTTCCCCCCTTAAAAGAATTTCGTCCTCGAAATTACCAAGTAAGAAAAAGTTTCGAAATCCATTAACTTTTCAAAACAAACCGTTCAAGTTTGATTTTTCAAATTTCTTAAGCGTTTAACCTTCCCAAAATTCATAGTTAAACCTCTTACCAAATCTTTACTAAGTTTCCAAATCCAAACTTAGTTTTCAAAAAAATATTCCGATTTTCTCAAAAATATTCTGACGCCTTAAATTTTCGGAAAAAATCGCCATAGTCTCCTTTGCGCGGCTCGATCCGAAAAAAAATGACAGTCTATATATCACAAATATACATCTCGTCAAGTGATGAGGCATCCCGCAGGGAAAAAAGTGTAAAAGTATGATATGTAATCCGAAATATGTACCTTATTTATTACTAGCGAGCATATACGGCTAATATAGCGCGAAAGCGAGCTCCAAAATCGAAGCAACGCCATCCGCACCTACTAAACACTCAACAACAACATGAGAATCACGCATATATGATAATAGTATCAATATACATCATATAGCAACATAACAACTACATATGCCAACATAGCAAATGCAACAAAAGCAACAAATGTAACCATCAACAACTATCATCCAATAATCATCCAACAAATCAATAACCAAATCAATATTCTTTCATTTCTCATTAACATTCAATGAATTGGTTTTTTTCCATTTTAATCACATTTGATTTGTTAACTTTGGACTTTACAAATATTCATTTATTCATTTCCAATTAGTATACATTCACTAATTTAAATTCACATTAGTTCACTTCCAAATTGAATCAAATTCAATTCTATTCAAATTCATTTACTTCACTTTCAATTTGAATTCAATTACATAGCTTTTGATTTTTCTAATTTACTTTCATTAACACTTAATGAATTTTACACAATCAACTAAAAATCAAATAACAACCAATGTATATTCAACATAACCAAATTATTAAATTTACATTCAACATTCAATTTGGTTCGACACTTTTGATTTCAATTGGTTTAACATTTAATTGATTTTCATTCAATTATTCAACTTTTAATTGCATTGGCTTTCAATGAACTAACACTTCATTCATTATTTCATATTAACTTATTTACATTTGATTGATTAACATTCAATTTATTAATTAATTTAATTGCCAATTCCTTTAACAATATAAGGTTGAATTTCAGTTATATAACTCAAGTTTACATTCATTCAATTAACTTTATTATTTTACTTTGATACCAAAATCAACTTTATTCAATTTTACTTAAGTTATATTTCCTTTAAACATCATTTGTTTAACTTCACCTAAATTTCCACTTATAAGTTCAATTCAGATCTCAATTTTAATTAACTTTTACCAAAGTCAAATTTTATTATCTCATTATAAGTTCAAAATTCTTTTCACTTACATTTTCTCATTTTATAAGTTATACAACTTATATTCAACAATTACCACTTGGATTTTATTGATTTACTTATACTTACTTTAATTTAACTCCATTCTTTAAGTTAAATTTATTCTATCAAAATTCAAATTGTATAAGTTATTAACTCATTTATCATTCCCATGAATATTTTTAATAGCATTCCAGAGTCTTTTCAATCTTTCAAAACCATTTTTGAAATCAATTCAAATTATCTTTTCAATTTCAAAACCAAACTCATTTTTTTTTAAACAACTACCATTTAAAACAACTTGGCAGCAATCCCTCTTTTGGAAACCCGAAAATGAACACCGATGATGTCATGATCATCATCGGAATTATTTTCCAGCGACAAAAAAGAGTTTAGAGCTTTAATTTCTCCAAAACAATTTTTCCAAAACCCTTGAAAATTATTTTCAAACCCAAAAAGGAATTTAATCTTTTCCAAATTGCAAACCTTTTACTTATATAATTTCATTTCTTATATATAAGATTATTTCACAAGTGTAAATCTTTTTAATTATAACTTCATACTTATAATTCATTTGCTTATACAATTCATTCTTTTTAAAATCGTTGTCTTTATTTAACTTATTCAACAACCAAACAATCAATTCATATACACTTTAATAATTCCTGAAAAATTTATTCCTTTATATATAAAATATAATCAAGGTAAAATTATTTAATTCACCCAATTTAAAACAATATCGTGTCGAATTTGTTCTGTACAAGTGTTTAGAGATCCCTATCGATAGAGTTGTACGGACTATACCGACCAGAATCCATATACCACTCAACAAACCAATCATCACAATATAAAACATTTTTTATTCACTAATAAATACGCGCTCATATCTATTATTACACTCAAACTCATTCTAGAGTACTACTGACTCTATCTCTAATGAGCAACACCCAACAGAGCCATGGTTGTCGCTTAACCATATGCTCTGATACCAGCTGTAACGATAAGATTTTTATCGGGATCCGAAGGTCGGCATTCATACGTCCACTGTATCAAATGCCGCATATTCGAATGCCGGAAAACCAAATTGTTAGGGTTAAAGAAGAAGAGGTAGAAGAAAAAGATAGAGGAAATAAGGAATCAGAACAGAAACAATATCAGAATCTCACATATCGCAGCAGAACAACATATAATAAATAAATGAATAATCTTTAAACAAAGAACTATATCAGTTATTACATTACATCATCAGAGTATACAACAACAAACAGCGGAAAAGAAATACTATACACTAGTGAATACGCCATGCTCTCCATCTTGCCTCCAGCAACTCCTGAATTCCAGAACATCCTGGTAAACCTGACTCTTGACTGCCCGTGTGGAAAATTATGGGCACCCAGAGCTGGTCACTAATCACAAACAAAAGAAGCTCGACCTACCTGTGTCATAAAGTTGAGAAGTAGAGGCGGCATGAATTCGATCATAAAACAAGATCTGTTGGAGAAGGTGGCAGTGATGGTTGGTATAGCAAGGAGTCTGATCAATCTATTGAGATAGTTGCGAGATAAGTATAGGGTTGGATCGGTATGCTCGATGGATCGATGGTAAAGGAGAATATAATGATGGGTTTTTTCTTTCTCTCTTTTTTAGTTTGGGTAGTAGCAATGAAAAATGAAATAAGATGAAGGCAATAATCTAAGTACATGTGTATATATTATGAAGGATGCGATATGAACCATCAAAGTTTGAAGTTCAGTATAAGCTTATTAATATCAAAAATAGGAATCAACATCCAATAGAATCTAATAGAGATTAAATGAAGAAAGAAATTAAAACAGAGCAAAAATCATAGATGAACACACAAATTGGTTATACTAGTTTGGCAATCTTGGCCTACGTCCACTTCGCATTTTTATTGATTTTGCACTTGATTATGATTACAAGAATGTTTAGATCAGCTGGGATCCATTAGTACAAGAATGAAGAATAAAAATGGAAGAGCCTTTGTAGAAGAAAGAAGGGGTCCCTTTTTAGATGCCATGCTTGCTGTGTTTGTAGGGGAAGACATGCATGAATCGGGCAGAAATTTCGGCAAAGGAACCTCCAGGTCATGACGAGGCCACACAAGAATTTTGAGGCCCATTGGGGTCCACATTAATGGTCGGCCCCAATCCCTTTTTTGGTGTCCAAATAGAGCGCGATCCCTTTAATGGGTACCCCATGAAGTTAGTTACTTGCCCTCGAAATTTCATTCAATTCCGACTTACCATTTATGAGATATCGCGATATTCGTGAAGTTATGTTGCATACATTCTAATTTCAACCGATCCCTCTAAAGGGATAGGGGACGATCCCTCAACCTCCTCTGATAGGGGTGTGATCCTTAGAGGGCGTTTTCTATGTTGTACTATGCTTATACTGCAAGTTTCATGTTGATAGCACCTATAGATTTTAAGTTATTAACCGATCTTTGTTGTAATATGTAGTGAAAGCTGAATATGGCCGATCCCTTTTATACTGATCCCTTTTGTATGATCACTTTGATACCGATCCCCTTTCTATATCCTTATTATATCATCCCTTTTATACCGATCCCTATTATACCATCCATTTTATATCAATCCCTTTTATACCATCCCTTTTATTTGATCCCTTTTATACCGATCCATTTTCATAGTGAAGTAATTTGTCCATAACTTGAGCATACGAACCTCAAACGACTGAAAACTTGAAATGTAGTCTTATGGGGCCTTGCTAGTCACTTTATCTTGATATCCCCCAGTTTAGGATAAAAATTGAGGATAGGCATCGATCCCCTAGGGAAAGGGATAGGCATTGATCCCCCGTCTAGGGGAGGCATTATTCCATACTTGGAATATTCTGAAGAGTCTATCTCTTGGTCTCAGTTAATCGTCGCTTCATATCCTTGCCTGCACTTGATTTATGAGTTTAATAATCATCTCTCCAGGCTGTCTTTCTTGATGTTCATTCAGTCTAACTTGTCCAGTCAGTCTGAAAATAGCTGGGCCAATAGGTGGGATAACAAAGCCCAAACCGATAGACAATCGGGTACGACCGTTTTATGATGACGTAAGACCTATCCATTCTCCTAAACCTATATCTCATCCAAATGGACTAACCAAGAAATGATCGGGCGAGATTGTTCTAAGATGGATTCATGCCGATCGATCCCCTTAAAAAAAGAGTGAGGAGGAAGAATGATCCAACATGACACAATCTTAATAGGATTTGGCTCGGTCCAAATTAAAAATGGATAAAGTATGATCCATTTACTTGGTGGATTCATGCCGATCCATCATAAAACAAAAATAAAATAATGTAAATGATTGGATTGCGTTCCACTAAATTGGCAACGACCCGTGAATGTAAATACGCATTTGGGTGATAGCGATAATAACGTGTACATGAACATGCACATGTGCATCCCAAAAATTCAATTTCTTGAAATTAACAGAAATTGAATTCTCCCCTAAAGTTGTCAGAGAGAGAACCGGATCGGACAACCAAGGCTTACTAGCTTAATGAAATTAGACACATAAGTGAATTGGAAAATTACTATCCAAATATTTATTCTATTGGAAATCATTCAATCATCGTGTCAACGGAGAGAGATACGACTCTTCAAGGAAAATAATTCATCGGAGGGATGATAACTTTTCAGAATTCCTTTTCAACGACTCTAACTTGCTTCGATTCAAAGCATGTTATGTTGAAATAAGACATAGTTTGGGGTGAAAGTGTTATCCAACCTTTTGGCTCGGTTATATTAGAACTAATTATACAGGTTAAGCTCGACCGTCATCGGGATTGACAGGTCAAATCAGCAAAATGAAGACCAGCGATCAGGCACAAATGATAATATAAAGCGGTGGTGGAGCAAAAGCAGAAGAGGGACTCCATATAATGATAAAAGTATGAAAATATACCATCTACTGAAAATGGATCAGGTATGATACATATTCATTAATTATGGATCATATCGTATAGATATAAAAAAACCAACTCAATGGAAAACGATCGATATCTCAAAATCTATGAGCCAAATATAAATGATGAAAGTGTGCCATGGATCATGTAATATGGATATACGATAATAGAGTATAGTGATGATAGTTATACGGTAAATAATACGAAATATAAAAGCAGTAAAGTAAAATGACACCAGGAAATTTTATACTGGTTTGGAGCTCCGTCCTACATCCAGTCCCAGACTCTTTCTGGAATTTCACTAAAACAACAACCTTCACTTAACTCGGAGGAACAGGTCTATACAACCCCTGAGCAGCCCAACAGAGACCTGAGCAGCAGAACAGGATTTCGCCTCAGCACCCGAAGAGGACTTCATACGCCTGAGCAGCAGAACATGACTTCAACAAATACAAAAGATTGTTTTGACTTTGTGTGTTCTAACAACACGGATTTGTCACTTGTAGTATACCCTTCTTATAATCTTCTCCTCGAGTGTATATATATATATATATATATATATATATTTGAAGTTTATGAAGAATAAAAAGGTATAATATTGCTTTAATGCAGAATATTTGAAAGTATAGTTGCAAGTAGATTAAAGAGTGTTAGATTAGAAAGATAAGAAAATTTGGTATTTGGTATCAAGTTATATTATGTAAATATAGAGGTTAGAAAGCAACGACTGTTGATGAAGAGTTTCGATTGAAGTGTTGCGTACAAATCTTTTCGTAGGGGTTCGTATCTCTTTATAAATAGTGGTATCTTTTCAAAAAGTAGCCGTTGTGGAAATTTAGTCAACTGAAACTGTGGGTAAGTCGACTGAATATTCAAACGAATTTTTAAATATATATTTGTATATCTGTGCACCTGTGCATGTTGCATAGAAATTTCTAGATCAGTCGACTGAGCCTCTGGGTCAGTCGACTAACCTGGCAATATCTGTGCAGTTTGCACAGTTTACTCAGATATAATAATATGATATAATAATATATATATATATATATATTATATAATGATTCTAACTTTTAAACACTATTATAATATATATATTTTATATGCTTATATATGTATAATTTTTTGGAAATAAAACGATTAAATATATAAGCTAATATATACGTAAACGAGGAGAGATTTTAACAAAATTGACCTAAGACTCAAAAATAAGAATAATATAATTGATGCATCGATTTTGATTTCTTGTCTCCATGTAGTATATATTCTCTTTTTGTCGTAGCAGTCGTCAAATCTGTATATCGTAGTGATAGCTTTGTTTCATGAATCAAAATCATGTCTCAACATTCTCCCCTTTTTTGATTGACGACAACATGTAAATAAATATAGATTTCGACTGTATAAATACTTACACCCCCTGAATCTTTGACATTCTATATCCTACATTCTTAACGTCAGTAATAATATTTCTCCCCCTTTGTCATCGACAAAAAGGAATAAGGAATATAAAAGTATGAAGCCATAATGTCATAGATATTAAGAAGGAAACAATCATCCATACATTAGACTACCATAAACAAAATTCTTGAAACAATCGGAAACGAGTGGCTATTTAATACAAGCCAAAATGTTTTGAAATAAAGACTAATGTTTTCATAAGGAAAATAATGCCTTACGCCATTCTTTGCTTACCCCTATCACCTCCATCTCCACCATTATCGCTACTACTTGCTTGATCATCGGAAGAGGAAGACCAAGTGAAGATGGGTTGCTTACGCGGATCACCTAGTGTAGCCGTGGAAGTGCCGGATGAACATGAGATAGCTTGCCATAACTTTGTAAAAATTCCTTTAACCTTATCAAGCTTTTTATCAACTTTAGTGATATGGGATTGAAGAATTTTTTTGGTTACGACATATCATGGAAATAGACTCATGCGGAGGAAGGCCCAGCTTAAGAATCAAAATTTCGTCTTGTTGATGACTAGTTGATCTTTGACGAGTTGGACAGGATGCTTCGCCTTGTTGTTGTTGTGGTTGATCTTGAGATAATTGTAGTTGAGTCCGTTCTTCAAAAGTAATGACAGGAGGAGGTCAAGCAACTGGTAGCTTCATTAATGCTAAAGTACGAGAGTTTAAGTACTCGACAGTAGAAACTGGTGAATCAGGTTTCGGAATCTCACATTCTTTTAGCAATCGCCTAATATATTCACCATAGTAGATGATATTCATTCTACCATTGTTGAAGCTTAAGAATTCATCAATAATTAATCGTAGCCAATTGATTTTAATATTTCTGAAGATAGCGTACAAGGCTTTAAAGTTATTTTCATAAACAAGTTCATAACTCCCGGTTTGCGGAGTTACGTAGTTTTCATTGAAGCACGGTGTATAATTCTTGCTTTTGGTCTTAAGGACAAGGACTTGAATTGGTGCATATCATCTCCCAAAATTAAATGACTTATATGGTCTCGAATGACCATATCACAATCAACATTATTCAATTCTATATCATCATTTTCAAATCTTAAAATGTGGGCTATTCGATCTAAGGAGAAAAGGACGGATTTTCCACAAACTAGACTCCATACGCAATCTTCTTGGTTTTGAATGTTTTGGTGACCCATGTTAAGATTAGCATAGAATAGTTTGACCATAATTTGATTAATTTTATGTTTATTTTCATCTATATTGAATAAAGATTCCAAATTGCTCCTACGAGCTAATTCTTGTATGTGGTATGGAGAAAATTCGGCAAACTTTACAAATGAGCCTTCAAGAATGCAAGAATCTTGCATTCTTCTCCATCTTCTAATTGCGGTATCATTATAGAGCCACTGTTGGATTTGCTCATTGGAAGGAGGTTGGAAGGATGAAGAAGCTCGTCCTTTTCTCTTTGGAGATATTAACTTGATTGTTTGGAGGTTAAAAATTGAGTTCTTGTAGAGGTAGGGTTTTGAAAAAGTTGAAAAATCTGAAATGAGATGGTAGAGAAGGGAAAATGAAGGTTAAAAGGTGAAAAGAGAGTGGGTGGGAGCAGTAATTTTGCTCAGATTCACGAATCAGTCGACTAAATCAGTGATTCAGACGACTGAACCTGAAATTCAAAATTTTCGAACTTCTGGTTCAGTCAATTGAATGCCTGACTCAGTTGACTAAATCTGGGTTATATATATTTCGTCTTCTGGTCCAGTCGACTGAGCCACTGTGCCAACCGACTGACCCTCTGTTTTAAAAAAAAATTATTTCAGTGTCAGTCAACGGATACCCCGGTTCATTCGACTGACCTGGGTAAATTTTCCCAATGAATTTTTGTTGAGTGATATTTTGTATATTTTCATACTTATGAACGTTGTTAATTTATTCTTGAATATTAGAACTAGTTATAAGTGTTGATAATACGAGAGAGAAGAAATGAATTATTCCAAAAATACTAATTGTACATACTTTAGTCAAATTATTGGATAAAAACCAAATAATAACAACTACTTTTATTTTGAAGGGCTAGTAGTTTTGTAGCCCTTAGTTGTTTGCGACGAACATTTGATGCTTCATTTCGATCCCATGAATTTGGTGAGACCGGTGGTCATGGCGGGGATGAAGTAGAAGGTCGTCGAATAGGCGAAACGGCATGTTCGTCTATTGCATGTGATGAAGCACCGCAAATTTTATAGTAATGTGCTCGATAATTCCTAGACGTCTCGAGTTGATTTTTTGCTAGTAATATATTTCACGTTGAAGCATCAACGATTCTTATTGATAGTGATGCAAATCATCTATTTCTTGTTTATTGTTTGGAGAGATGTCAATCATCATCTTCTTTCCTTTCTTTTTCTCCGGAGTATATCCGATATGATCATGATAGGTAGAAGATGGTGTAGTATGATGAACGAGAGTTTTTGATGAATCGGTAGAGGCTAGAATTTCAATGTAGTCAGTTGATGAAGAAGTTGACATATTGAGTGTTAGTTCGTTATTTTTGTTTGATTGTATGAATAACATAGAATAGACATACCTATTTATGGCGTAATGTTGAGAAAAAGAAGGATGAAGTGAATGGTTTGTCTTGACTTTAGCTATAAAATGATCGTTAGTTAGGAAAGTTAGTTGTTGGTATTCTGTTTTTGTGTTTTATCTAGAAATGTAATATATATAAAGTATATTTATAAAGATAAGTGCTATACATAATTTAGTATATAGTTGTGACCATATAATAGAATCCCTGACCTAGACTGTAATGAAAATAATCAATAACTCAGGTGATTAAGACATCTGGGATATTCACAATAGGTCATAGGTACGAGTCTCAGCATGGTCAAAAAATGAATTTTTGTCAAAAAAAATTATTTTGGAGTATTTAGTCAAAATTTTGTATTTTATAATTTGGATATCTTTAATTGACATTATACCAAGTTCTCGATGTAGTTTTATAAAAGTATTTTTTAACAAAGGTTTAGTAAAAATATCAGCTAATTGATTTTTCAGATGGAACGTGGTCTAAATTTATCACATCTTTTTCTATATTATCGCGTAGAAAGTGATGTCTAGTCTCTATATGTTTAGTACTAGAGTGATTTATTGGATTATTTGGAGAGATTTATTGTACTAGAATTATTGCAGTAAATTGTTGATTTTGATAAATTGACTCCGAAATTTTTAAGTGTCAGTTGCATATAAATTACTTGTGCGCAAGCTAGTGCCGCAGAAATATATTCTGCTTCATAAGTTGATAGTAAGACACAGTTTTGCATCTTGCTAAACCATGATATTAATGATTTACCAATGAAGTGACACGTACCGCTTGTACTTTTTCTATCTGTTCGTGATCCTCCGAGATCAGCATCGCTGTATTATACTAACTCGAATGAGCACTCTTTTGGATAGAAATGTCCGAAATATGTAGTATTACTAACATAACGTAGTATTCGTTTTACGGCTCGTAAATGTGATCTTTTGGGTTAGCTTGAAATCGTGCACATAGACATACACTCATCATTATATCTGGTCTACTCGCTGTTAGATAAAGTAGTGATCCTATCATACTACGATATAGTTTTTGGTATATACTCATGCCATTTTCATCTTTATCAAGATGTGATGTTGTGCTCATAGGTGTTAGTTTGGCAGAAGTGTTTTCCATTCTGAAACGCTTGATAAGATTATTACAGTATTTTTCTTGATTTATAAATATTCCATTTGAAACTTGTTTTATTTAAAGTCCTAGAAAATACGATAATTCTCCCATATGGGACATTTCAATCATTATTTAAGAATTTTTTTTACATAATTTATTATTAGTTGAACCAAATATAATGTCATTTTGAACTATCAAAATATCATTTTTAGAATGTTTTATAAATAAATTTGATCTACTTTTCCTATTTCGAATCCCGATTCAATTAAATAGCTTTTAAGGCGTTCATACCAAGCACGTGGTGCTTATTTAAACCATATAAAGCTTTCTTAAGTTTATAGACATGATCTGGATATTTTTCATGAATAAATAAAGGAGGTTGTTCAACAAAAATATTTTCTTTAATATAACCATTTAAAAACACACTTTTAACATCCATTTGATAGAGTTTAAAGTTGTTAAAACATGTGTACGCCAATAAGATTCGTATTGCTTCTAGTCTAGCGACTAGAGCAAACGTTTCTTCATAGTCTATTCCTTCTTCTTGGTTATACCCTCGTGCTACTAGTCTCACTTTTTTCTAGTTATATTTCCTAATTCGTCTGCTTTATTTTTATAAATCCATTTAGTTCCTATAACAGCCTGATAGGTCGGTCTGGGTACTATTTCCCAAACTCCATTTTTTTCAAACTCATTTAGTTCTTCTTGCATAGCAATAATCCATTTTTCATGGATGATGCTTCCTTGGTATTTTTAGGTTCTATAGTAGGGAGAAAAGCTACATTACCCATTAAATTTAGTAGATTCTTAGTTCGAACATTTGAATTGATTTCTTTAATTATATTTTCTATAAGATGATTTCGTCAGATTCTTCAAGGAGATCTTATTGCATTAGTAATATTTTTATTTTCTAAATTATTAACAATGTTTTCATCTTCTTTAGAATTATAGACAATATCTTCATCATCTCTTGAATTGTTTAATATTATATTTGTTTTATTATTAAGTAAATCATCCTCATTATTTGTTTTTGAAATAAGTTTAGAGTTCTCATCAAAAGATATATGGAGTGCCTCTTCAGTAGTATTAGTTCGTATATTGAAAATTTGATAAGCTTTGCTTCGATTCGTATATCCAAGTAATATACCTTCATCACATTTTGAATCGAATTTGCCAAGCTGATCTTTGGTATTTAATACAAAACATTTTGATTCAAATATTTTAAAATAAGATAAGTTTGGTTTGCTACCGTTAAAAAGTTCGTAAGGTGTATTCTTAGTGAGGGGTCTAATAGAAACACGATTTAAAACATAACAGGCAGTTGCAACAGCTTCTGCCCAATAATGTTTTGGTAACATGCTTTCGTTTAGTAAGGTTCTTACACATTCTTGTAGAGTTCGATTCTTTCGTTATACAACTCCATTTTGTTGTGGAGTTCTAGGAAACGAAAAATTATGAAATATTCCTTTCTTTTTACAATAGTTATTAAACTGTTCGTTTTCAAATTCACCTCCGTGATAACTCCTAATATTTTTAATTTTAGTACCTTTTTAAATTTTGAACTCGTTTAACAAATGTTTTGAAATTTTCAAAATATCACTTTTATTTTTCATAAAGATAGTCCATGTATATCT
This sequence comes from Allium cepa, assembly GCA_030765085.1. Lineage (NCBI taxonomy): Eukaryota > Viridiplantae > Streptophyta > Magnoliopsida > Asparagales > Amaryllidaceae > Allium > Allium cepa. The sequence continues at coordinate 1,055,508,702 of CM060941.1, forward strand.
TGAAAAATCATCTACTATTACAAATACGTATTTATTGTGATTTATGGATTGAACTTGGGTAGGTCCAAATAAATCCATATGAAGTAATTCAAGCTGTTGTAATGTCGAAATGACTTTCTTAGATATAAATGAGGTTTCAGTAAATTTACCTAATTGACACGAGTCATATATATTATTAACTTTAAAACTCGTCTTTGGTAATCCTTTTACGAGATTATTTTTAGAAATTTTATTTATATTTTTTAAATTGATATGACAAAATCGTTTATGCCATATCCAGGGATCATTTTCTTTGGCTATTAAACACATGTCTGAGTTATGATTAACTTTCATATTCAAAACATAGATGTTTTTATCTCTATTTCCTTCAAAAATAAGATTTTGATTTTGATCAAAGATACTACAATTATTTTCAGAGAAGGATATTTTAAAATCTTTATCGCATAATTGACTTGTACTTAATAGATTATGTTTTAGATTCTTAACTAGTAATAAGAGGTAAATTAGATGTACCGTAATTGCTCACATCGCCTTTGCTGATGATATAGCCCTTGGAATTATCTCCAAAAGTGACAAAACCTCCGTCTGAGTATGTAATATTTATCAGCATATCTTTGTCTCCTATCATGTATTTTGAGCGACCACTATCGATTATCCATTTTCCTCTTTTCTTGAGTGGGTCCTGCAAAAAATATGAGATAACATTAGTATCCACCTTCTTAATAGGGTCCTAAGAGTTAGATCTTAGGAAACCAAACCCTAGTGGGTTTAGTATCTCTTTTATAAATATAATTTTTTTTATTATGAACATTTTTTGTGAATGAACTAATATACTTTTTCCGTATTAATTTTTTATTTGTTTTAGGTGCCTATATATTGGTAGTTTTAGAAACTAGTCTTTTAGAAGATATAGGTGTATTATTAGATTTAAATTGTTTAAATTATTAGATTGTGAATTCTTTACTTTCTTCTTATAAGCTAAACCACTTTATTGTAAATAGGTTGTGAATTTTCAATAATTTTAGATAAATTTTCTCTTCCTTTATTAAAATTTGAAACGTTTTTAGTAATTCCTTCTAGTTTGGTATTTAGACTTGAATTTTCTAGTTCTATCATTTTAATATTAATTTTTAAAACATGATTTTCAAAAACAAAAACATCATTCTTTTCTTTTTGAGTTTCAATTTCTTGAATCAATGATATAAGTTGAGAATTGACATTTGAAAGATATTCTTGAGTTTTCTCAAATTCTCTTCCAATATTTTATTCTCGTCTTTAAGCATATCTATTTCGAATTATGCCTTGTTCTGATGTTCTACAGCCTCTTTATATTTTCTTTTGAGACTTTTTAAAGTATCTATTAATTCAGAATTTATCTCTATCAAATCATCAAAAGTTAAATCACTAACCTCATTATCTTTGGCCATAAAGCATACGTTGGCTTGTTCATTATCATTGTCACTCTCACTTCCACAAGAAGAGGAGAAATCTGAATCATCCCATGTAACTAAAAAGGCTTTTCTTTTGAATTTGTCCTTCCTTTTATTTCGATATTCTTTCTTATGATCTGGACAGTCCTTCTACATATGCCCCTTTTTATGACAGTTAAAACACTCCATAATTGATGAAGATGGTGGTTTATTATTGTTTGAGCTTCTTTTTTCATTATTTCTGTTTCCTTTTCTATACTTGAAGAATTTCTTGAGGTTTTTGGCGATGAAGGCTAGGTCGTCTTTGTCTGAATTTGATTCTTCTTGTTCTGCATGGAATGCTATATTCTTTTTATCTTGAACTTGTACTCTTTAGCCTGCAAATTCACTTCATAGGACATTAGATTTCCTATTAACTCTTTCGGAGTTATTTTGGAAATATCGTTCGCTTCTTCAATAGCGAGAACTTTTCTTTCCCATTCTTCCGTTAAAGAGTTAAGGATTTTGGATACAATATCAAAGTCTGAATATTTTTCTCCTAGTTCTACTAATGAATGATAGATATCCTGAAATCTTGAATACATATCATTTATAGATTTATTTTGTTTCATCCTAAAGTTTTGAAACTGACTTTTGAGCATGGATATTTTGCTTTGTTTGACCTTGTTAGTTCCTTCGTGTGTAACTTTGAGTGTACGCTATATTTCATATGCAGTATTGCACATGTTAACACAGTTAAACTCATTTTTATCTAAGGCGTAAAACAACATATTCCTGGCTTTTGCATTAGCTGTAGCATCTAGTTTCTGTGTGTTTGACTAAGTAGAATACTTTTCAGTATGAATAATATATTCTGTCTGAGTTATATTCCATGATATAAAACCATTTTCTTGCATATATATTCTCATTCTTGTGGCCCAATAGTTATAATTCATGCCATTAAATAGTGGTGGACGTGTAGTGAATAGTCCTTCAATGAAGCAAGAGTTAATGCTAGTGTTAGTTTCCATACTATTAGATTATCAGATAACCGTGTTACGGTTATTTGACGAACTTTGCTCTAATACCAAAGGAAAGTGTGCTATGAATCGTGTAATATGGATATACGGTAATACAGAGTGCGGTGATGATAGTTATACGATAAATAATGCGGAATATAAAAGTAGTAAAGTAAAACGACACTAGGAATTTTTATACTGGTTCGCAGCTCCGTCTTATGTCCAGTCCCACTCCTTATGGAATTTCACTAAAACAACAACCCTCACTTAACCCAGAGGAACAGGTCCATACGACCCCTGAGCAACCGAACAGGGACCTGAGCAGCAGATTAGGATTTCGCCTCAACAGCCAAAGAGGACTTCACACGCCTGAGCAGCAGAACATGACTTCAACAAATACAAAAGATTGTTTTAACTTTGTATATGCAAACAACACGGATTTGTCACTTTTAGTACACCCTTCTTTAATCTTCTCCTCGAGTATAGATATATATATATTGGAAGTTTATGAAGAATAGAAAGGTATAATATTGCTTTAATGCAGAATATTTGAAATTATAGTTGCAAATAGATTCAATATTAGGTATTTATAGAGGTTAGAAAGCAGCGACTATTGATGAAGAGTTTCAATTGAAGTATTACGTCCAAATCTTTTTGTAGAGGTTCGTAACTCTTCACAAATAGTCATGTCTTTTCAAAAAGTAGCCGTTGTAGAAATTCAGTCCACTGAACCTCTGGGTCAGTCGACTGAATATTCAAACGAATTTTTAAATATATATATATCTATATCTGTGCACCTATGCATGTGCACAGAAATTTTTGGGTTAGTCGACTGAGCCTCTGGGTCAGTCGATTGACCAGGCAATATCTGTGCAATTTGCAATGTTTACTCAGATATAATATATATATATATATATTATATAATGATTCTAACTTTTAAACACTTTTATAATATATATATTTTATATGCTTATATATGTATAAATCATTTGGAAATAAAATGATTAAATATATGAGCTAATATATACGTAAACGAGAAGAGATTTTAACAGAATTGACCTAAGACTCAAAAATAAGAATAATATAATCGATGCACCGATTTTGATGTCTTGTCTCCATGTAGTATATATTCTCTTTTTTTCGTAGTAGTCGTAAAATATGTATATCGTAGTGATAGCTTTGTGTCATGAATCAAAACCAAGTCTCAACATATGAAACTTTGGGAACGTCAATATATTAAAGAGTGGAGCCTACCACATCGATCGAATGCCAAAGCAAGCCCATACAATAATCGGTACCATTCGTTATTCTTAAGGATTTGGGACCCACGATTGATACTATGACTTCTTATGGATCCGGAGACTCCATCGTCGGAATTTCAGAAAGATATTTCACCATCTTCTCCTATAAATATAGACTTGATTGTTCATTTTAAGGGATCTTTATGCTTCTTATTACCTTGTATTTCTTTGTAACTAAAAGTTTTACTCTTATACATTATTCTGTACTTAATAATTTAAGCGTTTAATAAAGTTATTTTTAAAAAGTGGACGTGGGCTTTCAACTCCGAACCACTATAAATCGTTGTCTTCTTGTTATTGCTTACATTATGCTATTTAATTGTTTCATCCTCTATTTCCATTGTATATTTTTGATTTATTTCTCTACAAAAATTTTATTGGGTGATTGTGCTAAATTTTGGTGCAAACACCATGTAATAATGTTGATTCGAGGTTCCCTATTTGACCTAGTTGTTATTAACCAAATGGAAACTTCTGGATGAGTCATTCAATATATATCCAATAACCATCAGTATAAAACCTCATAGCGACCCCAGTCATCATGAGTAACACACTGCCAATATTTGAAGAGCATTACATACTTTGGTCTCAACGGATGTATCTATATTATCGAAAGGTCTTGAACATGAATATTTAAAATAATATTTTAATTAATATTGTGATAATTTTCTCATGATCACAACTCCTTGTAATTATTATAACATAACATATTATCTAAGGATTTCTATTAAATTTACTTAGATTATTGCTTAACTAATACCATAATAAAACAAGTATACAATACACAATAAACACTTTTATTACGAACAAGATTTTGTTAGGAAGTTAAACATATATAACAAATTACATAACCGCCTTTAGTGCATACCTCTAATTCTCTCAATCCCCTACATGCACTTATGGTCAATTATGGAATCTTAATCCCTCCATTTTGATCAGTTTTCTTGGAATTGACCGAGTTTGTTAGTGAATGGGTATGCAATATTGGTTTAGTCATATACTCTACTAATTAACTCTCTTTGATGTTGATAAACTACCTTTATAATATGGAATGCTTTTTAGTATGGTTGTCCACTTTTAGTGAACTCTAGGTTCCTTCGTGAACTTCATCATGACATTCTTATCATAAATAATGTCATTTGTCTCTCAACATTTGGAAATTCTCTAGCTTAATTATAAACTTGTGCACTTACATACACGCACACATACATTGATTTTTTTGCTATGCTTATTCAAGTCGATCTACATAGCTTGTTGGTTGAATTAGCCACAACTTCTATTTGGAACATTTCCAACTTAAAACTCCTAAGTAAGGTTGAATTTGATTTTAGGATTGACATACTCGGTAACACTTATGAAGTTCGAGTCTAAATGCTCCTTCATAAAGAGTTCGTTGTTTCCATAGACAATTCTCTAGTATTTTGCAAATTCTCGAGAATACTCTTAACCAACATTTAGTGATCTTAACTTAAAATTGATAATCCTTTGATATTCCAATTACATCTGCGGATTGCGACATAGCAGATAATATAGCATATATAATAATTCCCATTACTAATGCATAAGGAATCCGTCTTACATGCTCTATATTGAATATTTTAATATAGTGCCTATACATATATTTTGGGATAATCCTAACATTCTTTGATACTGATTATAAAAGATGCCATTTTCAAGTCCAGCACCGAGAATCAAAAAGCCAGACTAAGACTAAATTCAACATGAGTACATAGTTAGCAATCAGTGGTTTGTTGTTTACTTATCATTAAGAAATATTTTCACACCGCTAATATTCTTTCTTATAAATACACGCTTTCTCTGCATTTTGACTGAAAATTAAGCTCTTTGATTTCTCTGCTAAAATACTCGTATAATTTAGATGCATGCCAAATGATATTATCATATCGATTCTAGAATATTATCCCATAGCACACAAACTTAGTTATTGCTCCGACTGACTTCGAGACAAATTGGTTGTTATATGAAAACAATCTATTCTAAAAAGTTATTTAAAATTTTTATTTCAACATTTATGTACCAAAAATCAAAATCATATGTGGTGATAATTTTGCAAGTATAGTCCGAATTAACTTTAACACGTTGAACAAAAAATCTATTACGTTAATTTCAGTAGTTGAAATTTATGATGTTATTCTCATCAATATTATTTACTACATGCCAACTATATTAGTCTTCTTCTTGAAGACACATTTGCAGCCGATGGATCATATTCCTTTGAGTACAACTATCAAAATCATATTTTGATAATGTACTTAGAAACTATTTCGGATTTAGGCTTCGTGCCATACGGTAGAGTTAATATTACTAATGGCTTGTTCACAACTAAGGAAATTTTATTCTCGATATTGATATGAAAGTTATAATTTCTCTCTAATATGTGAGAGTTTTTATTAGAAATTCTAATAACTCGTGTCTATTTTGGCTTAATCAGTTGCATTTCTTCTCACATAATCGGTTTTATCTTTGGATCATATCCAAATCTGTTGTACTACCAATAATTTCTAAAAAATTACTTCTTGAAATGACAAGAGTTTCTAGTACAATGGAATAAACATTCCGAAATAATTTACGAACGACCTTTATGTATAACATTAACTTAAGTTTGAGTTTATGATACTTATATTCATAATATAATTTATTCGACCAATGTGAGTTGGTCCCAAACTCCTTTGGGGTAGTTCACGTTAGATCCCTCAAGAGAAAATATTACTTGCATGTCTCGACTCACACAACCTATCAACTCTTTGACCTATGATATATAAGGGTTAGCTATCAACACATATCTTGTATGATTTCACAAATAGTGCTTGAGATGAAATTAAATTTAACCATATGTATTTACCGTTAATTACGTGCTTTTTAGAAAGAAGTTTACTCAACTTCAAACATCACCAATCATACTTTGTTCAGGTTGCTTCTTATTGATAAATCATATGTTTAATGGGGAGAGTGGCTTTTTGGATTGAATCTTATTCTTTTTAGGTACTTTTAGAACCTTTTTCTAATATAGTTGCCTATTTGATCAGATCAAATTCGTTTATTTTATTTGCACGTTATGTTTCCTACTTCTATTTTAGATTCACTGGACTTATCATAAATATTGCTTGTGAATCGGAGACATATGTTTATTTCTATGATAATTCATTTGTGAATTTAATAAAGTAAGTGAATCCATTTTGTCATCATTAAATTTTGAACTGCATAAATCTATGCGTATCAATCTAAAGAATCCAATTTGGTTTTCAAAACTTTACTTTTTATTTCCAAAACTTTTTACTATGTTTGTAAAGAAATTTTAAATATTAAAGGTAAAGGTTAAAAGGGATATTTGATATATAAAACAAGTTTTAAGGTAATGGTATCTATAGCGATAGCCACTATGAATGCATTTCATAAAATGAACACTTTTTTGTGTAAACTAAATGTAGTTCCACTATAAATATTTTTGAAAAGTATTTCAATATATTATAAGTATTAAAAAGGTAAATATTATTTATTTATTAATTAAGGTTTTAATGATTATTTAACTAATTAATTAAGTCAAGATAAATAATACTTAATTATTAGTTAAGTAGAGGCAATTAGTACTTAATTATTAATTGAGTAATATAATTATAATTAGTTAACTAAGTAATGGGTAATTATTTATTTATTAAGCAAATGCTAATTATTTAATTAATTATTATTTAAATAAGGTTCAATTATTTAATTAATTATTAGTTAAATAAGATTTAGTTATTAACTAATTTTTAATCAAGTAGGGTTTAATGATTACTTAATTACTAATTAAGTAAAGATGTAATTATGAATTATTTATTATCAAAAATAAAGATTTAAACTTATTATTAATTAAATTAATATTTTTAATATTAAATCACTTTATTTCCAAAAGTCGATTTTGTTCAAAAGTAACTCTCTTTACAAAAAATGGTTTAAATACAATGGATTCTCTTTGTCTGTGCCATAAGTAGCCAAACAAATATGATAAGTTATACAAACATGTTTTACAAAGTAAGTCATCCTGTATTTAGCATAAAAAGCTGATGATCAGACTTTCTTCTATCTATGATATCTAGAACTTGATTTTCTAGTTGAGGGATATAGAAGCCGAAATGACGGAAACAAGATAAGTATAAGAGGGTTAATTTTGATAACTGGATCATGATAAATTAATTATATGTAAGATGTTTCATCGTATACTTAACACAAAATTCCAAGGTGGGGAAACTCATCTCTACCTCGAGAAGTAAAAATGTACGTCAAGTCAAGATTAGTTTTCTAACTTGTCCGACTTCATTGTTAATCATGGGACGGTACTGTTTGAAATCAGAAAGTGATGAGAAGTACAGGATGTCTTATTTTTCATATGCAAACCTATACACATCTTATGTAATGACCCACTTTTCCGTACATTTTCAGTTACAATAAACCACACATGTCTTACTCAAATTGAATGAAAAGGCAGACCGTTATGGGTAAAAAAATAAAGACATAGAAAAGAATCTCACACAAATGGAATAACATATATTATTTCAATAATATTTACAACAGAAAATTTTAAATACATATGTCGGAGCCTATTCAGCTTGGACAGTTGTAAACCTCCATCGTCAAAAATTGCGAGTATAAAATAGTAAACAAATGCAGCGGGAATATAATCTATGACCACATGTTAATGAAGATCTCCACCACGTACATAGTTGTTAAAGTGGTTTTCGGTATTGGCAGAGAGTATGACAATATCTGATCCCGGTCTCTTTAACAACAAATGCTTATTTCACACCATATGGTTCTTTTAAAATTCAAAAACCGTTTCATAATCGATATCAAAATATCATATTCAATTCGAATCATATTCACTTTTGAAATCATATTCACTTTTGAAATTATCGATAAGATAGGTTACGACTTAAGTTATAACATCATTTAACCATATTCGCATTAAAAATCAAGGATTTAAATATAAACACTTCCACTTTACACAATCTGAAATTTAGAAAATAATTTAGATAGTTATAAATAGTTTAATTAGTTTAGCATAATATGAAGTAATAGTAAGGATATACTAAATCTTCATCTTCGTCCTTTGGAAAATAATCTTCGATATACTGAAAAGCTTATACTAACCCGAGCGAATTGAAAAGACAAAACATTCAAGTCAGAACTAAAAGATCCTATGTAAGTTAAATCAATAGTAAATAAATATGAGTGTAACAGTGTCAGAGATGTTTACGGAGTTTGACATCTCCTATTCAGTGTCAACGTGAGTGCAATAACTTAAGAGATGTTCGGGATTTCCATCTCTTAAGGATCCGTTAAACTATCGACATATATAGTACAATACACTATTATAATAGTGTCTACAGTAAAGTAAAGTATTAAAATAGCGTTAAGGAGTTATACATATCCCCCTTAACACATTTTATATATTCACATATCCTATATAGTATCATAAGCTCCACCAAACCAGTGGTTTACCCAAAGGGCACTCCATAGGTACGGTACAAAACAAACTCGTAGAAGGCACGGTAAGGCATGTGACAAGGCACGCGAAGAAATGCTCAGGGTGGGATACTAACATTTTGCTGTAACGACCCGTAATTTTCGATAATTAAAATTAGTTAATTTAATAAGTTTTGTAATTTAATGTTGGAAGAAATAAAAAAAATTGTGATTTAGTAATAAGAATATAACTGAAATAAAGTGAAATAGTATTAATTTAAGGTAACTGATAACTGCTTTAAATGTAATTCCAATTAATTAAAAGAATTAAAGAGTTATAATTGATATAGGTTGTATATAGATTATAGTAATGTATGTTTTAATGGATAATTGGATTAAAAGAGCAATTGATAATTCAAATGTTGATTAATTAATGAAATAAGATGTAATTAATTGTAACTGATAATAGTAGTAGTTATAATAAATATTTGTAAATAATAAACTTACAAATGTGATTAAATATAGAAATTTTGACAATTGTTATTTGTTACCAATTTATTTAAACCAATTGCAACTGAATGTCATTAAATGTTACATTAATGTGAGTTAAGACAATAACTGCAAATTGTGACGGTAATGAAAGGTATAGAAAGGTTAATTATATTAACAGGGCAATAATTGATGTAATAAAAAGGAGCGAAACAAAGATAAATTAATTAATTGGGATTTTAAATTATAATTAATGTGAAAATTTACATAAGTTTCAATGTAATTGAATTATTGTGACTAATATGGTAAAAGATGGTAAAGGAAGAATAATAATATAATGAAATATAAACCAATGTAACTTTGTCCATAAAATAATGATTGGTTGAATAAAAGGGATTGAAATCAAATTAAATCAATTTATTGGAATTCATTTATAATTAATTTGATTTAATTACAGTTGATATTGGACACTGTAACTGATGTAATAATGTAACAAACCATAAATTTTGGTAATTAAAACTATTAAATTTAATAAGATTTTAGAATTAAAATATTATGATAAATCAAATTTTTTGATTTATTAATGAGAAAATAATTAGAATATAAATCTAATTTTGTTGTTTATATGTTATTGATAACTATTTAAGCAAATTTATTTATAACTCTTATGTGTAAACAACAATTTTGTAAATGTATTTAAGTTACTATAAAACGAATACAATTGTTTTAATTATCTTTCCATTAATTAGGTTCCATTTTAAATTTTGATGTTGATATTTATTGCAACTAATTTGAGTTGGAATATTCTAATAAAAGGGAAAGGGAATTTAATTTAAATTAATTACATTTTATGAAAGAAATGTTTCGTTTTAAAGTGTAATTTTGATGTTAATTACAAGTATGTCGATTTAGAATTTTTCAATTTAAAAGAGTTAAAGAAAACATTAATTGTAATTAATTACTTAACGAAAGAAATGTATGTTATTGTTAAAATAAAAAGGATGTTTTAACGAAAATAAAATGAACGTTGTTGTTTTTAAAGTAAGTGTAATTTTAAAAAAAGAAGAGAAAAATTGAATTTTGAAACAACATTTTACGGTCGTTAAATAGCAGCCTTTGGCGGTACAAAGGTGACTCTAATGTTAATCGTAAAATTTAGAATAAACTAAATATTTTTAGTTCATGATTGTATGCTGAGAAAAATGCTGATTTTGAATTTGAATTTGGAATCATGGTTCACCCAATGGTCCCCATTATCTTAGTTGGTGTATTCAAATTTTATTTATTGTATGTTAATAAAACTTTTGAATGGGCGTAATTTGAGTTGATTTGAGGTTAACGAAATTAATTGAATTGAAATACGTTTCCATACTAAATTAATGTGCCACTATATTCATTTTGAAGTGTGAAAGGTGATGTTCATCATGAATTCATATTTGTGCACATTTCAAATTTTGTTACTTTTGATAACTACTATCTCATTCATTTTTTTCTCTGCTTTGTTCACTTTCACAGTTCAACCATTCATATTAAGTAAAAAAACAAAAAGTCTCTCTGTATTTCATAAAATTTTCATTTATTCTCAGTCTATTCGTTTTCCATTCTTATTGTTAGTTGTACGTTCTCTTACCTACTTTTGTTCATCCTAATTCTTATATACCTCTTATATTTGCATCTAAACATTTATTTTTACATGTTGCAACTTTTAGTATTCATTCTTTTTCATAACTTCTACCTGCACTAATTTGTCCATTAACTTTTCGTTTCCAATGCATTAAATACTCACATTTTCATGCACATTAACCTTTTCAAACTTGCTATTCTTTATTTATAAGCTTCCAAATGCTCATATACTATTTAGCGTTAATATTTTTATAAATTAACTCATTAGTGAATATTAACAATTCATATTTAATGCACATGCATCATTCATGCTAGCCTGTTCATGTTCGTATTTATTAAACACATAACCACATCGTTTCTTTGAAAAGCTTACTGTATTTTTATATTCTTTTGTCACCTCCTCCTTTCAAAAACTATGCTGCTCCTCCATATTTATTTCTTTCCATTCTCAATTTTTTATCTCTTTCTTCCTACATTCATGCCTTTTGCATGCTTTAAACAAAAAGAATACATATGAATGCTAAGTCTTTAGTGCTTTCCAATCCTTCTCCTGAGCATTTGGCAACGTGAGTCAATCAATGTTTTATTTTATATATACATTTTTTATTAAATTTGTGTATATATACTATTTTATTAATATTTCGTATAACTTGAATATCATCCACATACAAACTCCAATCCACACGTGGTTTCCTCGCGTATTGGAATTCCTGACGGCATGAAATATGTTTGGCTGAGTTTGGAGATTATTGTAAAAGGCGTCTTTGTTTGGATTTTTAAATTCTAAATATCAAAGGGGTGTATTTTAACCCACTCACAAATGCTAAACCCTCTTTTGTTAGTTATATTAAATTTATGATGTGATTAGAAATTATTTGATTGTTGTTTGGTATATTTAATTTGTCATTCTAGTTAAATTTGACTTTTATTGCATTTAATCACCGTTTAATTTAATATTGAATTTAAATTGTCAATTTAATACCTTTATTGATCTTTAGTTATCTATTGATGTTTATTGGTTGATTTGGATGATGATTGTGATGGATGTTTGATTGTTGATATTGGATGAGTGGATGTTGTATTTTTATATTGTTATAACACTGCAAGTTCCATATGGGTTGAAATGATACATACCCGAATAATCTGTCGATTAAAGTAAAATCGTTATGGGTTGAAATTATAGACTCGAGCGACTTTATGGATTTTTATTTAATTCGGGATTACGGTTCGAAATGATACATATAACTGTAAAAATGTAAATTGTGGACTGAATGATAAATATCTGTATCACTTGACCATAGGGTAGAAAATTATACACGGACACCGGATTGGTTAAATTAAATGATTTTAGAATCTTTGAAATTTTGAATTCAGTTAACTCGTATTTTGAAATAGAAATTAATTTATATAAACTGAATTATTTTCAAAAATCCAAATGTAAATGTTGAAATTGGAATTGATTTAACGAATTGTTCAAAGGATTTAAATTGGATTTTCAAAGTTGAAGTGTCAAATATAAATGAATTTATTTGAAATTGAGTTACTGAAAACGTTAGGATATAACTTTGAAATTTATTTTAAATTAATTTAAACTGTTTTTATCAATTTAAAACTATTTAATTTGTTAAATCTATTATAACCTATTTAACCCAATTAAATCTATTTTAAACTAATTAAATTTATTTAATCTATTTTAAATCTATTTAATCTATTTTAAATTTATTTAATCTATTTTAAATTTATTTAATCTATTTAAAAATTTATTTAATATAATTTAAATCAATTTAATCTATAATTAATCTATTTAAAACATTTTAAACCTAATAAAACCTACTTAACCTATTTTTAACTAATAAACTATTCATGATTAACTAAACTATTTTCTAAAATTTCAACTGTGTAAAGTTGAAGTATTTATACTTAAATCCTTGACGATGATACAACCTAAGTTGGAATTTGAAATTGATACCTTTTGTGAAATGACATATTTGAGTAAATATGATTTTGGAAGTGAATGTGATTTTTGAAAGTGAATATGATTTGAAAATGATATTGTTTGAGAATATGATATTTTGATATGAATTGTGAATTGACTTTTTGAAATGTAAAAGAACCATCCGGTGTGCAATAAGCATTTGGTTGTTAAAGAGACTGGAATCGGATATTGTCATACTCTCTGCCAATACCGAAAACCACTTTAACAACTGTGTATATGGTGGAGATTCAAGAAACGAAGTAGGATGGTTTGACGAATGATTCTGTATGAGGTATTTACATGACCCAGACTCCCATGAATCAGCTTAGATGTGACTAAAACAGGAGCCATGCCAGGCCAAGTGAGGTCGCACCTTCGATTAGACACATTTCTTCGATACCATATTATGACTTTGTGATGATTTGGTGTCCACCCTTGATTTTGATTATGGGAGTGTGTTCCGAGGTGGGTGGTAGTAGCTGCTATGCGTTACCACCAGTCCGGATCCACAATTGGTATATCTACCCTAGCATTGCCTCGAGTGTCATGTTCACATGGCCTGAAGTGCCTCCTATGAGTTTGTTTTGTACTATACCTATGGAGTGCCCTCTGATATTCTTTAGTTTACGGAGGAGTTACGGTATTGTATAGACTATAGGAATATATAAAATGTGTTAAGGGGGATATGGGTAACTCCTTAACGCTATTTTAATACTTTTACTTTACTGTAGACATATTATATTAGCATATTGTACTACATAGTAGATAGTTTAATAGATCCTTAGAAGATGTCAATCCCAAACATCTCTTAAGTTATTTGCACTCACGTTAGACACTAGATAGAAGATATCAATCCCCTTAAACATCTCTGACTCCATCGCACTCATATTTACTGTTGATTTAACTTACATAAGATCTTTTGGTTTTGACTTGAGTGTTTTGTCTTTTCAATTTGCGCGCGTCAGCCTGAGTATTATAGGGTTGAAGACCTTATTTCTGGAGGACGAAGACGAAGTTTGTACTATTATTATTTATGATATATTTTCCACTGCATCATGTTGTTCCGCTGCATTTATGTATTCATTTATTCATGTTTTCTGTAACTCTGATTTTTGTTGTAAACGAATAATCAAATGTATTTATAAAAGAGTTTCCTGAACTATTATTTGATTATTATATTTTGTTATTCCACTGCAAGGTTCTTTATTTGTTTTATTTCTTTCTCTTTTTCTTATTTACCCCATAATAATTTTCCCTTTTGAATGGTTTGAGTTCGACATGTGTGTCTGCTTGAAACGTTCAAAAAGGCAGATCGTTTCATTTGCGGATCGAGACTGGTGGTAACGCACAGCAGCTACTATTGCCCACCTCGGAACACACTCCCATAATCAAAATCGAGGGCTGGCCGCCAAATCAATCACAAAGTCATATTATGGTATCGAAGAAATGTGTCCAATTGGAGGTGCGACCTCACTTGGCCCGACATGGCTCTTGTTTTAGCCACATCAAGCTGACTCACGGAAGTCAAGGCTACATAAATACCTCATACATAATAGTTCGCCAAACCATCCTACTTCATTATGGAATCTCCACCACATACACAGTTGTTAAAGTGGTTTTCGGTATTGGCAGATAGTATGACAATATCAAATGCCGGACTCTTTAACAACCAAACGCTTATTTAACACCGAATGGTTCTTTTACATTTCCAAAACTAATTCATAATTGATATCAAAATATCATATTCACTTCGAATCATATCACTTTTGGAATCATATTCACTTTCGAAATCATATCCACAAATAGGTTAAACCTTCATTTCAAAATCATCATATTTACTCAAAATATATCATTTCACTAGAAAATCATATTCGCTTTTAAATCAAGGATTTCAGCATTGCATGTTTATTTTAGAAAATAGTTTAGATAGTTTATAATAGTTTAAATAGTTTAAAAAGCTTTTAAAATAGTTAAAAAATTTCAATATTAAATAGCTATAAGTATAGATTAAACTAGTTTAATATAGATAGCTTAAATAGTTTAAAATAGATTAAAATATATTGAAGTAGTTTAAAATAGATTAAAATAGTTTTAATAGTTTTAAAGTAGGTTAAAATAGTTTAAAATAGTTCAATAATTTGCAAATCTTAGAAATCAGGGTTTTTAAAATAATAAATCTTTAATAGTTTATATTAAAATAATTAAATTGAAATTATTATCAACATTAAGCCATTTCTTCATTTCAACACATCTGGACCATGTCTAGCTTTCGAATCAACTAACTAAAATTGGTCTTTCAATTCAGATTCACATTAAAATCCATCTAATCAATATCGATTTCAAATCCAAGTTTGAATTATCAATTTTAAACCACTTCAAATTAAATAGATTTCAAAGTTACATTCAAACATTTTCAATAACTCAATTTCAATAAATTTCATTTATGCTTCAAAATTCAACTTTGGAATTTCCTTTTTTATTCTTTAAACAATTCATTAAATCGATTTCAATTTCAACATTTAATCTTGGATTTTCGAAAATAATTCAGTTTATATAAAGAAATTTCTATTTCGAAATATCATTTAATTGAATTCAAAATTTAATGATTTAAAAAATCATTCAATTTAACCAATCTAGTGTCCGTATATAATTTTTTAACCTATAGTCAAGTGATACAGATATATATCATTTCAACCTGCAATAATTTAAATTTACGGGTATATATCATTTCACCCCCCAATCTCGAATTAAAATTCAAAATCCATAAAATCGCTCAAGCCTGTCATTTCAACCCATAATGATTTTTCCCTGATCTATAGATCATTTGGGTATGTATCATTTCAACCCATAGGAAACTTGCAATGTTATAACAACATAAAATATAACATTCAGTCATCCAGTATCAACAATCAAACATCCATCACAATCAGTATTCAATCAACCAATAAATAACATCAATTAGCTTATTATCATTAATTGGTATTCAATTGACAATTAAATTCAATATTAAATTAAATGACGATTAAATGCAATAAAAGTCATATTTAACTGGAATGACGATTTAAATATACCAAACATCAACCAATCAATTTCTAATCATATCATAAATTTGAATTAACCGATATAAGACAATTTAGTAGTTGTGATGTGATTAGAAATTTAAATTTATGATGTGATTAGAAATTGATTGGTTGATGTTTGATATGTTTAAATTGTCATTCCAGTTAAATACGACTTTTATTGCATTTAATCGTCAATTAATCTAATATTTAATTCAATTTTCAATTGGATACCAGTTGATGATGATCAGTTAATTGATGTTATTTATTTGTTGATTGAATGGTGATTATGATGGATGGTTGATTGTTCATGTTGGATGACTGGATGTTATATTTTATATTGTTATAACACTGCAAGTTCCCCATTTGTTGAAATGATACATACCTGATTGATCTATAGATTAGGGAAAAATCGTTATGGGTTGAAATGATAGGCTCGAATGATTTTATGGATTTTGAATTTTAATTTGGGACTGGAGGTTGAAATGATTTATATCTGTAAATATAAATTATTGCGGGTTGAAATTATAATTACATATATATATATATCTGTGTGCCAATATCACTTGACCATAGAATAGAAAATTATATACGGACACCATATTGGTTAAATTGAATGATTTTAATTCATTAAATTTTGAATTCAGTTAAATGATATTTTGAAATAGAATTTGATTTATATAAACTGAATTATTTTCAAAAATCCAAGATTAAATGTTTAAATTGGAATTGATTTAATGAATTGTTTAAAGAATAAAAATGGAAATTTCAAAGTTGACTTTGAAGCATAAATGAAATTTATGGAAATTGAGTTATTGAAAATATTTGAATATAACTTTGAAATCTATTTAATTTGAAGTGGTTTAAAATTGATAATTCAAACATGGATTTTAAATCGATATTGATTAAATGGATTTTAATGAGAATCTGAATTGAAAGATCAATATTAGTTAGTTGATTTGAAAGCTGGACATGGTCGAGATGTATTGACATGGTAGAATAATGTTGTTTAATTATTTTAATATAAACTGTTTAAAGATTTATTAATTTCAAAATCCTGATTTCTAAGATTTGCATATTATTGAACTATTTTAACCTACCTTAAAAATATTAAACTATTTTAATCTATTGTAAACTATTTCAATCTATTTTAAATTATTTAAACAGTATTAAACTATTTTAATATTTATTTAAATACATTTAAACTATTTTAAAGTATTTTAAATTAATTTAAAGTATTTTGGACTATTTTAGAGTATTTGAATTTTAAAATATTTTAAACTATTTTAATTTATTTTAAACTATTAAAAACCATTTAAAATTATAGTTAAAGTATTTTAACCGTTTAAAAGCTATTTAAACTATTTTAAACTATCTAAACTATTTTCTAAAAATGAACCAGACAAGGCTGAATTGTTTAATTTAAATCTTTGATTTAAAAACGAATATGATTTTCTAGTGAAATGATATATTTTGAGTAAATATGATGATTTTGAAATGAAGGTTCAACCTGTGTGTGGATATGATTTCGAAAGTGAATATGATTTCAAAAGTGATATGATTTGAAGTGAATATGACATTTTGATACCAATTATGAATTAATTTTGGGAATGTAAAAAATCATCCGGTGTGAAATAAGCATTTGGTTGTTAAAGAGACCGGGGTTCAGATATTGTCATACTCTTTGCCAATACCGAAAACCACTTTAACAACTGTGTACATGGTGGAGATTCTAGAATGAAGCAGGATGGTTTGGAGAACGATTCTGTATGATGTATTTACATAGCCTTGGCTCTCGTGAGTTAGCTTAATGTGACTAAAACTGGAGCCATGCCAGGCCAAGTGAGGTCGCACCTCCGATCGGACACATTTCTTCAATACCATATTATGACTTTATGATTGATTTGGTGGTCACCCCTCGATTTGATTATGGAAATGTGTTCCGAGGTAGGCGGTAGTAGGTGCTATGCGCTGTCACCAGTACGGATCCATAAAAAGGTAGTATCATATCCTGGGTATTGCCTTGCGTGCCTTGTCATATGCCTTATTGCGCCTTTTACGAGTTTGTTTTGTACCGTACCTATGCAGTTCCCTCTGGGTAAACCATTGGTTTGGTGAAGCTTACGGTACTATATAGACTATGGGATTATATATAAAATGTGCTAAGGGGGATATGGGTAACACCTTAACGCTATTTTAATACTTCACTGTAGACACTATTATAATAGCGTATTGTACTATGTATGTAGATAGTTTAACGGATCCTTAGGAGATGGAAATCCCGAACATCTCTTAAGTTATTGCACTCACGTTGACACTGGATAGAAGATGTCAATACCCGTAAACATCTCTGACACTGTTACATGCATTTTTATTTACTGTTGATTTAACTTATATAAGATCATTTAGTTCTGACTCGAGTGTTTTTTCTTTTCAATTCGCTCGGGTCGGTTTGAGCATTTCAGTATATCGAAGACTATTTTTCGGAGGATGAAGATTTAGTATATCCTTACTATTACTACTTATTATATTTATTCCAGTGCATTATGTTGTTCCACTACATTTATTTTATTCCTGTTGTATGTAACTCTGATCTGCATTATAAAAGTGTAATCAAATGTTAATGGTAAAACAACTTCATGAACTGTTATTTGATTATTATATTTTGTCATTCCACTATGAGATTTTGTGTTTGTTTTATTTCTTTCCCTGCTTTTTCTTATTTACCCCATAACAATCTTCCCTTTTGAATGGTTTGAGTCTGACGGGTGTGGTTTATTGTCGATTTAAATCATCCAAAATGGTGGGTTGTTACAGTTTTTTTATCACCCAAAAAGCTTTGGTTTAGCGATAACCTTAGCTTTATAGGGTCTTACTCATTGGTGACAGGGTGGTAATACCATAGAATGAGTCGTTGAGTGTATATATTTTAGGGACCATATTTGTTAGTGTTATAAAATGGTTTATATTATGTTAATTTTTTCTATTTAGTATTTATTTATTCTGGTCGATACATGGGATGCAATGACATTGATGGGGATTTCTAAACACTTAATAGGGCAGACCGACACAATATTGGTTTTGAAATATAGGTAGATGAAATAATTTTACCTAATATTATAATTTGTATATAAATGGATAACTTTTATAAAATATAGTTAGAGGTTCTATTGTTTGTTTGTTAGGAAGTGAAATCTTCTAAATATTGATTGTAAATTAGAATTTACAAATAGAGTAAATAAGAATTGAAATTTTAAGGATTTAAGTTTCGGGATTTTGAGAATTTTTTTGATGGATTTGGAACATAATATTAGTATTATTTGGAAGTATTTTTTGATATAAATATTGCAATATGATTTGAAAGAAATGTTTTAAAAAAAATAGAAAGAAAATAAGTTCTGCATTCCCCTCTCCATCGTTGGAAAATAATTTCAGTGATGAGTGCATGCATCATCGACATTCATTTTCGAGTTTCAAAGTGGGAAGACTGCTGTAGTGGTTTTACTACATCTGTTTTGATGATTAAATCTTAATTTTGAATTCCTAAATATGATTTCATCTATAAAAGATATATATATATATATATTATTTTAAAAGATTAAAAGGGAAAACCCGGTATTCAGTTCTTATGTTTCTGTAAATTAGTAGTTTCAATTATTGAAATAGGATGAAATCTTAACTATTTAATAATTAGAAACTTCTAAAATGGAAAATAAGAATTAGTGGTTAAGTGATTAATGAAATATATGTAAGAAATTGAAAATTTGTAACTTGTACATGTGAAATTTAGAAGATATAATTAGTGAACATTTTGTTAACTAAAACAATAAGATGAACTTGTGTAACATTCATTTTCATTCTAAAAAGACATATGTATAACTTATCAAAATTTTAAAAGTTGAAATGTTAATATATATGTAATAGAATATTATACAAGTAAATTTAAGTAATGAAAATGTCCAATGGGATTTTTTTCTATAAATAAGAATTCGGATGTTACAAATTGTAATAAACTTAAGTTAATAATTTGAAATTCTACTAATTAAATGTAATAGAAGAATAAATACTGTAAGTAAATGATTATAAACTTAAGTGATTTTTGAATCAAATTATAATTAAACCAAATAGTAAAAGTGAATGTTATATGTGAAAGAAATAAAAGTGAAAGAAAAGGAAAGAATAAAAGCCTAAGTATGAATGCTTTACAAATGAATATTAATGTAAAAAAGTAAATCAAAGTAAATAATAAATGTGAAGTAAACTGAAATAAAAAGTATGCAAAACTTAAATAATGAATTCATTGATTATTTTAAATAATTTAATGGAAAAAAGGTGATTATGTAAGTAAATGGATGTAAAGAAATGGAAAATAACATTGTATGTATAAATGGGAAATGAATTTTGTAAGTAATGAACGTAAATTAAAGAAAATAATTATTGTTCAACTCAAAGAAAAATATGAATAGTAAATGATGTGAAAGGAAATTGATAATAATAAACTTAAAAATATTTGGAATCCTTAGTTGTTTTCGCTTCCGGGATGGTTGGGAAAAGATACTTCAACTATATAAAGATGTAAATAATCTATTGAGTTTTACCTAAGACGGTTGAGTATATGGTATACTAGTAGTTCATTTATCATTTATACAATTAAAAGTTTCTGAACCCAAACATACCATTTGTTGGTTGTATGGATGTATATTTGAATCTTTGATTGCCTGGGATGATATGATGGTTGTATTGTTTGTTTGCAAGTGAATATCGTGGTGTTGTGTTGATTTGTTTTGTTTTGTTATTAATTTAAACAACTTCAAATGTCTCTTTTTATATTTATTATTAACTTTATTATAACATTGCCACTTTGAATGCTAACATCGCCTTTCATACGTTGACACAATGTTAGCACTCATCCATACAAGTCGTTTTGGAGATGAACGAACCAAAGGCACTACTTCCACTACATCTGCTATGGAATCAGCCTCAGGGTTAATAGAAAATAGCCTTTGAACTTCAAAGTCTTTGTCTTGGATATTGCTTTATTATTTCCAATTCGAACATTTACATTGGTTAAAAGTGGTTTTAGAATAACAACTAATATCTGTAACAACCCGGTATTTTCAGCCATTCGCAGCCGCACATGTCGGACTTGAATTGCTCAAAATACCGCATTGTAAATAAATTTGGAGCAAATGAAATACAAATAACAGAATCACAGACACAGAACAAACAGAATACCTCGCAGCGGAATATAAAATACATAGTAGTTCATGAAGCTACTACGGCAGAGTCTCAAATCAAAAAGATAATACAGTCTGAAAACAACAAAATAGAAATCCCAAATACATAGAAGTTCACTAATACATGAGATAAACTAGAATAGCTGAAACAGAAAGTAGATATAAATGTAGATAAGCAGAAACTCCAGCAAAGACCAGCTCCAAAAAGAGAATCCAAAGCTGTGAATACTCAGGCTGGCCCGAGCGTAAAGTAAAACACAAAACACTCGAGTCAGGACAATATATACTTATATAATGTAAATCAACGCAAGTGAACTGTAGTAGAAATGCACCATAACATAAAGGATGCTTGGGATCGCCCATCCTTTAAAGATCAGTTAAACCATAAATTAAATACATCCCGTGGTTAAAATTTCAAAATAGTATTTATACTTCGAAATCAAATATCATTTGAAAATTCAATATCATTCAAAATCTGTTTCAAAATATCAAAATATCATATCTTCCAAACCACATTCATTTTTATTTAATTTAAATACCATTTCAAAACACATTTCAAAATAGTTTATATTTCGAAAAAAATTGCTTCATTTAAATCATTAAAATGAAGACCTTATATTTAATAATTAAATTATTAAATTTCCAAAATTTTAATCTTTCAAAGTTCATTCATTCGCTTAAATTTATTAAAACAATGAAAATTCAACTTTCGCAGCATTTAGAAAATGCTACGGAAAGTCACACTTAAAACAGTTCAATTTAACAAAAGACAACATTTAAAATGCTGTAATAGGGTTCCATTAGTTTCAAATAAACTTAGTTAAATTCAACCATTATAACATTCACAAAAAATGCTATAATAGCCTTTAATTAAATTGAGCCATTTGGTTCATTATTATCAACTACAGCATTTACAAATGTTGTATTATCCTTTACATTAGAATTAGTAGCATTTTAGAAATGCAGTAAATTAACTTCAAATATTCAGTATAATTTCGCAAACAATTATTTTTTTATTTAACCATTTTTAACTTATAAAATCATATAATTTCACTTTTAAAACAATCATTCAAATACCCTTATATTCATGATTTTATAAAGTTAAATCTCTATTCAAAAATCAAAATTTAATAGTAACTCACTTATTAAATTCCAACATTAAATTTTAAATTCATTAACTTAAATTTACCTTAACACTTAAGTTTTAATTTTCAAATATAAATAATTTCATTTTTATTTACTTAACTTAAAATTCACTTTTAAGCCAAATTCACAAATTTCCAATTTTAGTTATATTTCAAAATTTCAACTTAAATATTCATTCATTTCACATTTTAACTTAATTCAAAAATCATTAATATATTATAAAATTATTTTAAATTCATTTAATTCAAAATATCACAAATTTATCATATTTTCATATTTAATTTAAATTCCATTTATCCCTAAATTATAATTTCCAAAAAAACTTACATTTCAAATTTTGTAACTTTACCATTAATTTATTTCACTTATAAATTTTCATAGAGTCAATAATGCTTTACAAAAATAATTTCTAATCAAATTTAAATCAAAATATTATAATATTTACATTTCTAAAATATTTTAAAATTTTAAGAAAAATATATTTTAACAACAGGTCTGTATTTCATTTTCTAGCCTAGGTAAAGTGATACGGGTAATATATCATTTCAACCCGTAATTTACAAAGAAAACCCGGGTTTGATCATTTCAAACCCGCAATCCCAAGTAAATGAAAATAATTTAAAATCATTCAGGCCTATCATTTCAGCCCATAACGATTTTCTCCTATTCTAAAGTCCGTTCGGGTATGTACTACCCATAGTGATTCTAATCTAAAAGGAACTTGCAGTGTGATAAACTGATAAAAATAATAGAACAGCATAATATAACAGTAACATATGATATAACAGGTGTTTAAGCATGGGTGGACATCATAAAATCATAACATAGCAGGTGTAACATGATAATGCATTTTACAGATTCAAAAGGGGGTCAATTTACTAGTTATAAATGTACATATTGTCTGGTGAGAATAACTCACTGGTTTGTGTTGGAGACACGACGAATGCATGAATGAGATCCAAACAAGCACTATAAAACGATACAAATATGAGTGGATGAGCCAAAGTATCAAACCCCTTGAATACAAGTCACACAAAACAATAATAATAACATAAGTTTCAAATGCAAATACGATAAACAATGATAGAATAGACTACACAAATCAAAGCGGAATTGTTTTGCACTTGTCTCCAACACACATTGGGTTCAGCCATGAGTGTATTACAGGTCTAAAGCAATGTTTTTGTTTCAAGTCTGGGTTGCTAAGGGTCGGCCTAACATGCTAGAAGGTGGTGCAAAGGTGGGTGGTGGTGAACTACACTAACAAAGCAATATACAAGGGTTTAAGGCCATAGTTTGGCTCGGCCAAGGGCATAAAGGTCATGGCTATTTCAGGTGGGGTCAGTAGGTGGTGTGCAGAGGTGTCTCAGGTCTAGAACAGGGATGGTGGTGGTGGTGTTTGGTCGGCCATGGGTGGTGGAAGTGGTGGATGTGGATGATGTGTTCGATCTAGGCAAGTTTTATGGAGTTTTGTTGGATTTTGGTGATGGATCAATCCACAAGGAGGCATGGCTTGGGGTTTGGTCAGAGAAGAGGTGAAGATGGTGATGTTCTTAGGTGGTGGTGGAGGTGGTAGGGGCTGGAGAGGAGGTGACCGAACCTATGACATAAAAGAACAAGTGCAAATCAAATTCAAACAATAAGAAATAAACAAAAGAAGAAGAGAAAAAGAATTCTTTCACCAAACTTTCTCCTCAAGCAAGACCGAAATTTTTTTGTTTCAGAAGTGGAGTATGAGTTTACGTGAATGGAAATGAAAATATGCGGCTGAAAAATGTGTATAATAAAAGCTAATTGATGAATAGTTATGTTGAATGTGAAAGGGTGGAAGATAAAGGGCCATTTGAAAACCGAAAGTCAAAACCCTTTCAAATTTCTTTTAATTTGTTTATATAAGATTAAATTACTGAAAATAATAATTATTTCAGTTAAAATTTCGAAATTTTAACAAAATATAAAAATATATATAAATATTTATTAGTTATATAAGGTTAAAATAAGAAAATAGCACAAAATTGCAAACTAGACTAGAAAATTTGAAAATGAACAGAATGAACTTTGGAAAATTTATATGAACTTGTAAAATATTTATAAAAAAGATAATAACATAAAAATAAAAATGCATTCACAAAATAAATATATAAATTTTAATTAAATATAATTTAAATGAAAAAAATAGCAGAAAAATAGAAAACAGCCTTTAAAAATAGGAAATAAATACAGTAAATTTTGGAAAAATTTTATTATCGCTTTAAAAATATTAAAAGACAAAACATACATAAAATAAAATATTAACACATATTAAAATAAAATATAACATAGAAAATATGATTTATATAATTTAAAATAGACAAAATTTCAAAATAAAACAAATTATACTCAAAATTGAAATGTACATAACTTTCACAAATTAAATCCGTTTTCAACGAAACGAAAAGCAGTATTCAAGTTATTAAATCTATTTTCATAATAAAATATAACATTTAAGAATTTAAATATTTAAATTTGAAATTTAAAAGTCAAGGTTTGACCAGTTTGAACAGAAATTCATCTTTCAGTAAAATATCCAATTTATACCGGTTTGAAATTTTAATTCACATAATAATCAACACCTACATTTAAAAA
This sequence comes from Allium cepa, assembly GCA_030765085.1. NCBI lineage: Eukaryota > Viridiplantae > Streptophyta > Magnoliopsida > Asparagales > Amaryllidaceae > Allium > Allium cepa. The sequence continues at coordinate 1,055,534,048 of CM060941.1, forward strand.
TGAAATGTTTGAAATAAAATAAGTTTAAAATAATTTCAAAATAAAACAAAGTCAAATATTAAAATATATGAAAAATCTAGGGTTGTTACACTCTCCCCCACTCAAATCTTTTCATCCTCGAAAAGGAAGGAAACGGAGAAACAACAAGAAAGAACAATAGGTTGGAAGACATCCTGAAAGAAGGTAGGAAAAAAGTAGCTAGGAGGGAAAGCGGGTTGAAAGACATGGATGAACCATTATTTTAGAAAAAAAATTGTATTTGACATGTTAAACATTTAATATGATAACTAGTTATTTGATTCAAATTTGATAGTTCGAAGTAAACAATATTTAAGACATTTTAAATCATGATTAGAATATTCTTTATACAATACTTTACCAAAATACTTTTATAACTCGATGTCTTAACAAGTTTACTTTCGTTCCTGCAGACTCTAGCTATGCGTTGATCAGGCGCAAAGCTAGAATTCTCCAAGTACTTAGTAGACCTGTTTCAACACCCAGTGAAAATACTAAAAAAAATAGGTATGAGAAGTTCTGCTCAAAATCCAATGTCAAATGATGATAACACGATAGCAGTGGCCCACTGCTGATCCAGTATTTATGAAATGGACACAACACTTTCCAGAAGATCCTTCTACCTTTTGGATTCTAGAAAAATATCGTAGCCAGTTCGTAAACAAGGGACCATCGACCCCTGCTGCAGTGGTACGCTGCTGATTCAATGATTTACGCAATGGATGCACTTCCTTCCCGGAAGATCCATAAACAACAGATCCCAGGATCGAAAGCGCCTCCATTGGGTAAACTAAAGAATCGTCTACCCTGGAAAAAAACAGAGGAACTCATGAGTTTAATTCCGGACAACCATATCAGTTCGAATCCATTTCTGAATTCACCCAAGTCCATTAGGGTTTATCGGTCGAATCCATTCCTCGATTCCCCAAGTCCATCTGGGTCGAAGCATATCACTATACTTCTTCCGGAGGGTACTTCCCATACCTCTTACATCAAAATATAATATACCATATATAGTAGCCCTTCAAAATCATAGCTTCAAATATCGCACTTATATAAATTCCATTATATATAAGATTTCATTTTCAAATTGAATACTCTCCATAATCAATAGTATATCAAATCATACTTATATAAACTTCGATTATATAAGATTTTAATTTACAAATTGAGTACCTTTTCAATTCAACATTTTCAAATCAACTTCATACTTATACAAATCCATTTTATATAAGTTCGATAACTCCGAAATCAAGTATTTAGTAAAACAAGGTTCTCAATTTTAATTTGTTTCAATAACATTTCAGTTTCAAAATCATATATGATTTCGCCAAATCATTTCTTCTGAATTACATATACTCGGTTTCAAAGTTTCTTAAAATAATAGATTTACCAAATAATCCAAATTTCCAAATCAACAAAAATTTAGGTCAAACAAATTCATTTCCATTTGAAACATATATTCACTTTCAAAAATCATAATACTTTCAAAGTTATAAATCTTTCGAAACCAAAATACTTGAAATCATTACACTTTGAAAATCATAACTTTTCTAAATCATACATTTGAAATCATAAAACATCCCTTTAATTCTTTACATTTCACAAATTTATTTAATTTAAACCCAAGTCTACAAGTTCCAGCTTTAATTCAATTCAAACCATCAGTTTCAATTAAATTTAGTTTTCCAGCAAAACCATTTCAAATATTATCAAATTTCAAATAAAGATTTGATCCGCAAAATAAACTATTCAATCTTTAATATATTTCAGAGCTTAAATGTACCGTATTCCAAAACTAAATTTTATAATTTCATATATCTCAAATTTTACTTCATTATTACTTAGTTTTGACATATTCATTTCATAAATCCATCATTTTTAATTAAACTCAAATTACAAGTAAACCAAATATCCTTTCATACAAATATAAACTTTAAATTTCATTTATCAAAATTAGTTATCATTCCTGATTCACATTCTTTATCAAATAAAGATTATATCATTCAAAGCCTCATTATCAAATCATTATTTGAATTCAATTTCAAATATTTAAATGTAAATATCATTTTAAAAAAATCAAATATGTCATTCAATTATTATTTCAAATATCATTACAAAATACATTTCAAAATTCCATTCAAAAATTCATTTATCTCATTACATTTCATTCCATTTAACACATAACCAAGTAAACCTTATTTAAATTCAAATTCAATTTAAATTCCTTAAAATTCAAATTTAAATATTAAATTATATTCAAAAATCCTTAAATTTCACAAATAATCAATTCCAAAATTAAATCATTTAACTTTTTAAAACATAACTCAACAGTGTTAAATCTATAACATTACGAAACATTGTCAAATTATAACAATGACAGCATTTAAAAGTGCTATCGTAACTTATAGTTTCCAAAATAGTTTTGTTCAAGAATAACGGCATTTATAATATGCCATAACAGATATTTAGTTAATTCAAACAAAGTTAAATTCAAAAACAACAGCATTTTAAAGTGTTGCCATAAAACTATAGCATTTTAGAAATGCTATTAATAAAATTTCAGATTTTATTATAACTTTTAAAAAAACAATACAACTTCAATTTTAGCAAATTTTAAACTTATAAATCATATTTCTAGACTTCAAAATTTCACATTTAAATAATTTTTAACATATGATTTATCACAACAAAATTTTAAATCAAATATTCAATTTAAAACTCACTTTCATTTGTTAAGTCAAAATTCACTATTTTTCTTAACTTATAAATTTAACAAAAACCCAACATTTTACTTCAAATATCTTTTCAAAACTATATTTCATACCAGTATAATTCAAAATAGTCTTATTTATTTCACTCCACAACAGTTTCAAACTTATATAAATCATATTACTTTATACATTAATTATACCAAACTAAACTTATACTTTATCAAATACCTTATACCATTCAAAATTTCTTAGCTTTGAAAAGTGAACCTTGATTTGGAAGTGCTCGAACCTTCAAAATAGTCGAAGGAATCATATTTTCAATCCAAGAGTTGGAAATCACCAACAAATTAGTAAATCGATTCCAACAGGTAAGGTTATACCAAAACAAATCTGAATCTCGAGGATTGAACATCGCTTATTTTAAATCATTTCAATTATATATATATACACACATATCTTTCGAATATCAAACCATACTTCGAAATCGAAAATCAAAATTTGGTTTCATAAAATCACTCGCACAGCAAAGCTACTAGCGTAGCCTCTTCCCCACTCAGAAACTCAAAAATCAATGTTGATGATGTATGTATTCATCACCGAAATTATTTTTCAGCGACATAAGTGGGTTCTGGACTTTTATTTCTTGAAACTTCTTTGAAATCTCTTTGACATCATTGGAATTCATTCGAATACATTTGAAACATTTCTTATTTAGAAATATATCTTTAAATCATATTATTATTAATATTTTCCAAAATCTTAAAAACCCATTTCAAAACACCGGAGTTCGATTCCTCGAAATTCAAATTCAACCCCTTCATTTATAAATCATTTTTATATAAATCACATTTTATTATAAATTTCCAAAATTTCAAATCCTTTCAAAGCTTCAAATTTTCATTTTCTAATGGTAAAAATCCTTATTGAAAACATTTCATTTTTATATACAAAATAGGGTCATCCTTGTCAAAATAATAATTTCGATGTATGCACAAATTCAAAATACAATCAAACACAAATTTCCAAAGAATGATTCAAGGTTAGATTTCAAGCAATACGGAGATTCGAATTTAGAAAAACTCTAATCAAATAGAATTCTGTTTCGAAGATAAGCTCGAACGAAGATAAGATAATTTTATTACTAAATAGAAGATGATAAGCCTATATAAATCGCGGGCGACCTTAACCAGTCAACCGTGACTTCAGTAATATAATCAATTCGAAAATCTACGGCAAATCGACATTCGATCTCCAGAGATAGAATCCGGGTAGAGCAGGAGACAGATAGCATCGTAAACGGAGGATACAGGAATCTCCGGTGAATCAATGCCAATTATAAAGGATTTTCACCCCTTTACAAATCATTCAAAGATTTGCAGAATCACCGATCTTTATAGAGGTCGTTCCAAAGTGGAGTTATGAAATGCTCCAAAATCAAAATGGATAGAATAGGGAAGACAAGACTGGATTTCAGAACAAGTGGGAGCGTTCCAAAGTTCAAGGAATTCTAATCGATAAGAATCCTAACCAAGAGATTTCTAACAAGATGGATACTGAAGGGATGAAGTTTTGAAAATCTTGGTTTCAAAATAAGAAATTTTTTATACCTAAAATAATCTTTGAAACTCATTTGAAAATTATTTTATACTTCGAAAATACGTTCTCACACAACAAAGGATTCTGAGATTGATTTCACTCATTCTAGGGTATTTCTACCCTATCTCTAATGTGTTTTTGCTCCAAAGGCTATGGTTTGCCTAAAACCAAGGATCTGATACCAAATGTAACAACCCGGTATTTTCAGCCATTCGCAGCTGCACATGTCGGACTTGAATTGCTCAAAATACCGCATTGTAATTAAATTTGGGGCAAATGAAATACAAATCACAGAATCACAGACACAGAATAGACAGAATACCTCGCAGCGGAATATAAAATACATAGTAGTTCATGAAGCTACTACGGCAGAGTCTCAAACCAAAAACATAATACAGCCTGAAAACAACAAAATAGAAATCCCAAATACATAGAAGTTCACTAATACATGAGATAAAGTAGAATAGCCGAAACAGAAAGTAGATATAAATGTAGATAAGCAGAAACTCCAGAAAACACCAGCTCCAAAAAGAGAATCCAAAGCTGTGAATACTCAGGCTGGCCCGAGCGTAAAGTAAAACACAAAACACTCGAGTCAGGACAATATATACTTATATAATGTAAATCAACTCAAGTGAACTGTAGTAGAAATGCACCATAACTTAAAGGATGTTTGGGATCGCACATCCTTTAAAGATCAATTAAACCATAAATTAAATACATCCCGTGGTTAAAATTTCAAAATAGTATTTATACTTCGAAATCAAATATCATTTAAAAATTCAATATCATTCAAAATCTGTTTCAAAATATCAAAATATCATATCTTCCAAACCACATTCATTTTTATTTAATTTAAATACCATTTCAAAACACATTTCAAAATAGTTTATATTTTTGGAAACAAATTGCTTCATTTAAATCATTAAAATGAAGATCTATATTTAATAATTAAATTATTAAATTTTCAAAATTTTAATCTTTCAAAGTTCATTCATTCACTTAGATTTATTAAAACAATGAAAATTCAACTTTCGCAGCATTTAGAAAATGCTACGGAAAGTCACACTTAAAACAGTTCAATTTAACTAAAGACAACATTTAAAATGCTGTAATACGGTTCCATTAGTTTCAAATAAACTTAGTTAAATTCAACCATTATAACATTCACAAAAAATGCTATAATAGCCTTTAATTAAATTGATCCATTTGGTTCATTATTATCAACTACAGCATTTACAAATGTTGTATTATCCTTTACATTAGAATTAATAGCATTTTAAAAATGCAGTAAATTAACTTCAAATATTCAGTATAATTTCACAAACAATTATATTTTTATTTAACCATTTTTAACTTATAAAATCATATAATTTCACTTTTGAAACAATCATTCAAATATTCTTATATTCATGATTTTATAAAGTTAAATCTCTATTCAAAAATCAAAATTTAATGGTAACACACTTATTAAATTCCAACATTAAATTTTAAATTCATTAACTTAAATTTACCTTAACACTTAAGTTTTAATTTTCAAATATAAATAATTTCATTTTTATTTACTTAACTTAAAATTCACTTTTAAGCCAAATTCACAAATTTCCAATTTTAGTTATATTTCAAAATTTCAACTTAAATATTCATTCATTTCACATTTTAACTTAATTCAAAAATCATTAATATATTATAAAATTATTTTAAATTCATTTAATTCAAAATATCATAAATTCATCATATTTTCATATTTAATTTAAATTCCATTTATCACTAAATTATAATTTCCAAAAAAACTTACATTTCAGATTTTGTAACTTTACCATTAATTTATTTCACTTATAAATTTTCATAGAGTCAATAATGCTTTACAAAAATAATTTCTAATCAAATTTAAATCAAAATATTATAATATTTACATTTCTAAAATATTTTAAAATTTTAAGAAAAACAAATTTTAACAACGGGTCTGTATTTCATTTTCTAGCTTAGGTAAAGTGATACGGGTAATATATCATTTCAACCCGTAATTTACAAAGAAAACCCGGATTTGATCATTTCAAACCCGCAATCCCAAGTAAATAAAAATAATTGAAAATCATTCAGGCCTATCATTTCAGTCCATAACGATTTTCTCCTATTCTAAAGTCCGTTCGGGTATGTACAACCCATAGTGATTCTAATCTAAAAGGAACTTGCAGTGTGATAAACTGATAAAAATAATAGAACAGCATAATATAACAGTAACATATGATATAACAGGTGTTTAAGCATGGGTGAACATCATAAAATCATAACATAGCATGTGTAACATGATAATGCATTTTACAGATTCAAAAGGGGTCAATTTACTAGTTATAAATGTACATATTGTCTGGTGAGAATAACTCACCGGTTTGTGCTGGAGACACAACGACGAATGCATGAATGAGATCTAAACAAGCACGATAAAACGATACAAATATGAGTGGAGGAGCCAAAGTATCAAACCCCTTGAATACAAGTCACACAAAACAATAATAATAACATAAGTTTCAAATGCAAATACGATAAACAATGATAGAATAGACTACACAAATCAAAGCGGGATTGTTTTGCACTTGTCTCCAACACACATTGGGTTCGGCCATGAGTGTATTACAGGTCTAAAGCAATGTTTTTGGTTCAGGTCTGGGTTGCTAAGGGTCGGCCTAACATGCTAGAAGGTGGTGCAAAGGTGGGTGGTGGTGAACTACACTAACAAAGCAATATACAAGGGTTTAAGGCCATAGTTTGGCTCGGCCAAGGGCATAAAGGTCACGGCTATTTCAGGTGGGGTCAGTAGGTGGTGTGCAGAGGTGTCTCAGGTTTGGAACAGGGTGGTGGTGGTGGTGTTTGGTCGGCCATGGGTGGTGGAAGTGGTGGATGTGGATGATGTGTTCGGTCTAGGCAAGTTTTATGGAGTTTTGTTGGATTTTGGTGATGAATCAATCCACAAGGAGGCATGGCTTTGGGTTTGGTCAGAGAAGAGGTGAAGATGGTGATGTTCTTAGGTGGTGGTGAAGGTGGCAGGGGCTGGAGAGGAGGTGACCGAACCTATGACATAAAAGAACAAGTGCAAATCAAATTCAAACAATAAGAAATAAACAAAAGAAGAAGAGAAAAAGAATTCTTTTACCAAACTTTCTCCTCAAGCAAGGCCGATTTTTTTTTGTTTCAGAAGTGGAATATGATTTTACGTGAATGGAAATGAAAATATACGGCTGAAAAATGTGTATAATAAAAGCTAATTGATGAATAGTTATGTTGAATGTGAAAGGGTGGAAGATAAAGGGCCATTTGAAAACCAAAAGTCAAAACCCTTTCAAATTTTTTTTAATTTATTTGTATAAGATTAAATTACTAAAAATAATAATTATTTCAGTTAAACTTTCGAAAATTTAAAAAAAAAAATTTATTAATTATATAATGTTAAAATAAGAAAATAGCACAAAATTGCAAACTAGACTAGAAAATTTGAAAATGAACAGAATGAACTTTGAAAAATTTATATGGACTTGTAAAATATTTATAACAAAGATAATAACATAAAAATAAAAATGCATTCACAAAATAAATATATAAATTTTAATTAAATATAATTTAAATGAAGAAAATAGCAGAAAAATAGAAAACAGCCTTTAAAAATAGGAAATAAATACAGTAAATTTTGAAAAATTTTTATTATCACTTTAAAAATATTAAAATACAAAATATACCAAAAAATAACATATTAACACATATTAAAATAAAATATAACATAGAACATATGATTTATATAATTTAAAATAGACAAAATTTCAAAATAAAACAAATTATACTCAAAATTGAAATGTACATAACTTTCACAAATTAAATCCGTTTTCAACAAAACGAAAACCAGCATTCAAGTTATTAAATCTATTTTCATAATAAAATATAAAATTTAAGAATTTAAATATTTAAATTTGAAATTTAAAAGTCAAGGTTTGACCAGTTTGAACAAAAATTCATCTTTCAGTAAAATATCCAATTTATACCGGTTTGAAATTATAATTCACATAATAATCAAAGCCTGCATTTAAAAATGAAATGTTTGAAATAAAATAAGTTTAAAATAATTTCAAAATAAAACAAAGTCAAATATTAAAATATATGAAAAATCTAGGGTTGTTACAATATCTGATCCCTGTCTCTCCAAACAAACGTTCGATGATTTTAAAAGGTCAAGTTATTTATAGTGGACTATCCCACTATCAGGGTATAAATATCTACATATGAACATACGTTCCATATGCTTATATTATCATAAACACCCTCTTCTATTCATCATGTTCCCGTAGTATGATATTTATGATAAGTAAAAGTTGACTTACTTTCAATAGAACACGTCATCATTCTATTACCACGACGTTAGTACATTTAACTACTTGATAGCGTGGACAAGAGATATTCGGTTTTAAAACAATTCACTTGAATAGGAAAATTGGTTAAAAATACATAACCGATAGGGTTTTAAAAGAAACCTTAAAACAAATAAAGTTTAACCATATCATAAGTTTAAATTCAATTAAACCACAATTAGTCTAAATTAAATCAAAACTAAATCATTAATAATCAAAATTTTATTTATAATCAAACCTTAATTATACTTCAATTAATTAACATTGATTTAAGAAATTAAACCCTAGTTAAGTGGATAATTAACCTTTTACGAAATAATAATTAATTAAATAATTAACTCTAATTTAATAATTAATTTAAATAATTAAAATTGATTAAATAAAAATTAATTTTCTTTTATCTTAACTTATCATTATTTAAAACCCCTTAATTAAAAATAATTAACTTGATAAATAATTTCTTAAATTCTAATTACGTACCTTAATTACTTAATTAATTAACTAAATAATAATTACCCCAATTAATAAATTAATTAAATAAAGTATTAAATAATTAAAACATAAACTTTAGACTTACTTAATTAAGTCTGAAATATATTTTCAAAACAATTCAAAAGAAAATAACTTTAAAACTTGAAATTATGAAATTTCCCGAACTGCATCCATAATGACTATCGCTATAAGCACAGTTCGCTATAGTTAAATTCTAGGAGGAAATCTCACTTAAATCTAGCTATAACATATATAAAAACACAAATATAAAATTTTTGAAACTTAAAAATAAAAGTAAAAACTTGGAATACATTTTCAAAATCCAAAACTAGAAAGAAAAAAAAGAGCTTTTCGTTTTCAAATCGGATCTCAAGTCCTTTGCAACTTTTCAGGGTGCTAACTTTACAACAAATTCATCACATACATTTGGTTTTGGTTTCATAACCACATTACCATCATATCATAACCAATATCACATATCCATATACATATCAAACATATCAAACATTATCCAAAACACAAATCTATACCAAACAACCAATCTTGCAAACATATATCATCCAAACAAAATGATTTTCAACACGACAAACACCATATTTTCACAACACATATTTCATCAAAATCAAGTTAATTTCTTTTCCAAAAACAAAAATTTTACTTGTCGAAAATCTTATAAATCAAAGTGAACTTTTGTCAGAACTTGAAAACACTTTATAATTTCGCAAAATTTGAATATTTTGGTTGTTCGAACACCTGGATGGGCTAGGCGAGTGGACTTTGGGATTGCTTAGGCCTTGAAGGGCATGGCCATGATTAGTTTAGTCTTGGACATATGGTCTTGGGTATGTGTTTGCTTGAGTTTTGGAAGAGAAAGTGTTGCAAGAGATGTTGAAGTGGTTTTGTGAATTAAAGGTGAGATTTTTGCATAAGGAAGTGATTTTTTCTATTTTCAAATCTGTGAAGAGGAAGTCATGGACGCTTTAGCTTAAGCTCTTAAGAAATTTGGAATGAATAAAGAGGTTATAAACATGACAATACGAAGATAAAGGGATATATATAGGCTTAGGATTTAATTTAAATAATATAGGTTTATATTAAAATGCACATATGCATGCATGGCCATACTCCTTCCCCTTCAAAACCATCACACCCTCCATTATCTTGCACCATTCATGTCATGCTCTTGTGTACTTGAGTTGAAAAGGAGCATTTTGTATATGTTATATATATATATATATATATATATATATATATATGATATAAAATCTTATATTAATTTATATGTTTATATGTTGAAGGAGAAACAAGCACATGCAAATATGAACATGTACATACCATGTTAATTTAGTTCGTAATGTGTGCATGTATGTTTATTATAGCATTATAACCTTTTGAATAACTTTTAACCAATGAAAAATCGATATTTCAAAAAATAATTTCTATTCACATTTTCTATTTCTCTATGAACTTTATATATTGGTATCAAATTTTAAAAATGATTTTATCATCATTAATTGTTGTTTAAAATAGTTTTATTTGGCAATAAAATCCATTTATTAATTATTTAACATATAATTAAATATTCATTTAAATAGCGATTAAATTTTGGGTCATTACAAAAATATTAAAAAGAGTATTACTAGCCATTTATATTTTTCAAAAATCAAATTATGATTTTTTGAGAACCTAGCGCTTTATTACCAAAGGTAGGTTGCAGAATTATAGATCTTAAGGTTAACTAACATAAAATAAGGGTGAATAGCGTTTTTTTAACTTATGTGAACATTTTAAATTTATTCAAGTCAAATATTAAATTACAAATTAATAACATGAAATTATACTATCAAATGGTCACAAATGCAATCATAGATAGAAATAAAAGTAGTAAAGCAAAGTAAAGTGTTAGAAAGATTACACCAGGGATTTTATACTGGTTCAAATTCCTCCAACATCTAGTCTCGTACAATTGTTTGTTAAATTTCTTTTCAACTGCCAATCTTTAACTGAGCAGAAGACAAACCCAAATACAATCTCGATTTCGAGACTACAAGACACACCCTCCTCAATTTCCAAGCTTAGGGTAGACTCACTTGATTTGAATGGGCTATAAGAACAACCACTAGATTTTCAGGCTACGAAGCATACTGCCTTGAACGGGATACAAGCATACTCAAAGCAAATACAAATAAAGTTGATAGTTTTCCAAAGACAATTTCTGAACTTCGGATACAATAGATCCTACAGCCTCTTGGATGGTACTTTGATCTATGAATTAAGAAAGATTTTTTCAAAATAGTAAGAAGGGAGTATTGAATCAATTCAATGAGGTATGAATTGATTCTAAGTGATTTTAAAGAGAATAGAATATGGAGTTTTCAAGAGGATGGAAGAAAATAAGAAATTCTAAACTTTAAAATTCATTTGAACACTTTTTTATATAGCAAATCAATATTTGTGTCGGTTAATGAAGAGTTACAACGAATATACACTTCTATTCAAATTTGAAAAATAACTTGGCGGCATTTATGTCGACATACCATTTGTCTATATGTCAACATATGCCTGTATATTTTGAAAACTTGTTTCTTTTCAAATGTTTTGAAAATCCTACACTTTATAAAATAATTTGATACTTTGTAAAATAGTTTGAATTAGTTTATAAACATTTTTTACTATAAAAAAAATTTGAAATATATTTTGACAATTTATTTTGTTTTAAAAATACAAAAGATAGAAAATAGAAGATAGAGATCAAAGACTGATATTAAGGACTTTAACAATATAATCTATGAATGTATACACTAAATTATAATCTTGAGATCTTTATATGTTGTTCTTTTTACTCACGAGTCTTCATGTCTATCTTTTGAGTCATTATAATGTACAGTCTTCGATTTAATACATATGTAATATTCTGCAGTATACATTACATATCTTAGTAAAACATTAGCATCTACATTATATATAATTGTATATGGTTTTATATGGTTGTTATCATCAAAATCAATAACTAAGGTATTAACATGTAACACATTATAATAAGTATATAACAGAAAAAAATCTTTATATTTTGAACGAGATTTTATTTTAGAGTTAATAATTTACAACGTCAATAATTTATGGTAAATTACAAAAATTTCCTTGGGCATACCTCAAACTCTATATATCTCCAAGTTGCACTTGGGGCCAATTATGAAATCTCAATTCCATCACTTCAATCGGTTCAATGTGAATTGATCAAGTTATTCCCTTCATGGAAGGATTTGGAATATTGCTATAAATTTTGACTCTGTCAATCAACTCTGTTCGATGTTGATTAATTGCCTTCATTCTTGAGGAAATATTTAGAGTATGTTTCTCAACTTTTAGTGAGCTCTTATCATGATATTGTTGTCATATAACAATGGCATAGTATTCTCAATACTTCAAATCACCCCTAGCATAGTTATAAATTTGTACATTTATATTTATGCATTGTTTTTAATATGCACTATTCAAGGCGATGTACCTAGGCTTTTGGATGGATCAGCCATAACCTTTCATTCGAAACATTTCCAACTCAAGTCTCCTAAGATTTGAACATGAAATCAATATTGGTGTATTATACTTTATTCCACTTTGGAGTTTATGTCCATGCACTTCTTCAAAAGGAGTTTGTTGTTTATGTAAATAATTATCTATTATTTCGTAAATACTCAAGAATAGTCTAAACTACCATTTAGCAATCTTAATTTGGATTTGATATTGGATTTAGGTATCAAATACATAAACAAAATGCGACATTATAAACAACCCAATATTTATGATAAATCCTATTATTAATGCATAAGGAATCCGTCTTATATGCTCCATATTATAAATTTAATATGGCGTGTGTATATCATTTGGGACAATGTCAACATTCTTTTATTCTAATTATAAAAGAAAGTATATACCAATATCTAGTATGAAACTGCTAAATTGTAACAATTTTAACTTGGGTCCATCATTAATAATCATAAGTTTGTTGTCTACTTTTAGAAATATCAAGTCACCTATGCTTCCTCTATATTTTGATTGAAATTTAATTATTTGATATTTCTATCAAAATAATTCTTTAACTTTGATGCTTATCGAATGAAAATTTCATATCAATTATTGGATCATATTCAAACCAACAAACTAGGTTATTGCTCCCACCGACTTTGAGACATTTCGGTTGTTATCTGCAAACGTTTATTCTAAATCATTAGTTAGAATTTTTTTATTTCAATATATATGTACCAACATGAATTCGTGTTATATGATGATTTTGTGAGTAAAACATGAATTATATTGAAACACCCCACGCCCCTTAGTATATCCAAAAGGACACACTAAAGGATGTGGTGCGTTGTAGGTATAACTAAAGCTAGCAGAGACTAAGATTCACAAGACAATATAGATAGATAATATCACAACGGAAGTAATTAAAACAATAGGAGATTAAAAAAATAAATACTTCATAAATACTTCAGACAAACCACATACATTCCAAATACCAAATAAAATTGTCTTATGAAAATAAAATCTCAGTCTCATCAGAAAAACCAGAGTACAAACACAAACTTTCCCTCAATATAGTACCAGTAGAATAAAAGAACAAAAAGATGGAAATGAAAAAAAGGAATACGTGATAGGGTCTCCAAATCTCCAAGAAGCTGCGGTCTATCATCTTGCTCCTGATTGCCTATAGGAGTAAAAAGGGGATAATGGAGGAGTGGGTCAGAATAAAAGTCTAGTGAATGATGGCAATTACTAGAATCTTTAAGCAAAGTAAAAGTAATAGGCCTTACAACAGTTCTAATATATATAATGGAAACAAAGAGAATAGGATGAAAAAGGAATAAGCTGGAAATAAATACGAATTACTAAATTAACGCAATTGATTACCATTTATTATTTTCACTTGTCTTTGATAGCTTCTTTGATTAGGATGAATTCCTAATCCTATAATTAGGCTGGAGTCCTAATTCTACCCTTTGATCGGCCTGCTACTACATATACGTTACTGCGGACTAGACGCTATATAACTCCCTACACAGAAATGGTGTCTACGAATGACATGCAAAGTATCTACTGTGGACTAGACGTTATATAGCTCCCTACACAGAAGGCAGTGGTGCCTACGAAAGGCACACATACTAAGCGCTTGGAACTCATAACGATTACTGAGCACTCGAATGGAAGTTGCACGCGTAACCTCCACTATGCTCATCTTACCTGTTGTTCCACATATTGGGTCTTCTTATTACCTCAAGCTCCAGCATAAGTGTTCCCATCATCCCACTTCAGGCTAATGTAAGATCACCGTGTCCATAGAAAATAGAGGAAATGCTGTTGGTACTGGCTCGTCATTAAAACAATATATAGTTGTGCCTCTTGGCCAAATGCCCATGATTTGGACTTCTACTTATTGACCAATTACTACCATTATTAGCACAAACGTGCCCCTTGTCTCACTTCAGGATTATGTGAAACACTGTGTCCATAGAAATAATAGAGGAATGCTATTTGGTATATGTCCTACTTTAATTCTTGCTTATTAACTTAGATAAATTGTTTAAATAAGCCGTTACTTTTGTTCTTGCTATCTGTGCTTATTAATTTATCCTAAGTCTTAAAATAAGCTTCCTTCTATTCTTTTTCTTATTATAACCAACGTTATAATCATGCTTTTTACTTAACTCAAGGTCTAAGTGTAAAAATAAGCTTCTTTCACCTTATACTCTTTTTAGTTATAACTAGGCCAATTATCTTTAATTAGTCAAATTCTAACATTAATATCATAGTTAGGCTCAATTTTAGTCTTAATTCCATTTTTATTACAGTCTTTACAATTTACATCTTATCTTCCATTATTTCAATATTCTTATAATTTTAATCCATATTCGTGTTTATTCTATTCTAATCCCTATGCGAAGAAGAAGGAGAAATAAAAGAAAACTGAAAATAGAAGAAAATCCAAAGCGTAGGAAAAAGATGTAAATAACGCATAAATAACAGTGAATAAATTAAAATACTGTAAATAAATGGAAAAGCTATTATTAACAGAATTAAACTAAAACTAACTAAAAAAATAGCTAAAAGAAATAGACTGAAAATAATTCTAAAAACTGTAAATAAATTACTAAAAAGGTTATTCCAAAAATCGTAGTAAAAACTACAACTATTGGAAACCCTATTATTATAAATTACTTAAAGAAATCAAAAATAATTACAATCACTCACTTGTGGTCCTAAGCTCTTCCTTTTTGGTCTTCCCAAGTCTACTTGAGAGTATTAAAATATTTTTATTAAAAAGATTCTCTCCTTTAAAAATTACTCCTTTTAGGGTCCTTCCTAAAAAGGTGAACCCAAGCCGAGAAAATTTAGAATGAAAAAAAGTGTTATGCCTAGGGCTCTATTTATAGGTGTAGAAGTGAATCTCGGACCATTGGATTTGAGGATTGAATTGAATGCAACCACGCCATAGGCTGAATAGGAGCTATCTTATGCATGAACGGAAGGATCGGATTGGTTAAAAGAATGCAAATGACGCGTACAATGTTCGAACAAACGAAACGAACTTCCGTTCATTCAAAAGGTGAGGCGGGTCAATTGGGCGGTCGACCACCCTGGTTCCTAGGTCGGCCGGTCGACCTAGCCTATATTTTTTTAAATTCTTCTTAATCTGTGTTTAATTCATAACTTGCTCATATTAGCTCGGATTCTGACGTTCTATATACGGAAATTGACCAAAAAATAATCATGGACACGATGGTGCAACTTCCATGGCTCAATTCTGATAATTTCATAAAGTTATTTTATTATTTCATTAATTAACGAATTAATTATCATGGGTTAAATTTCGGGTTATTACATATATTAAGCACGTTGAATAATGAATTTGTTATATTAATTTCAATAATTGAAATTTAAGATAGTGTTTGTAACAACCCAAAATTTAAGGAGGAATTAATAAACAATTATAAGTGAAAAGAAATAGTGTTATAACTAGAGTTCGTTTGAAATTAGTATTGAAATTAATTGGCAGTAGATTTATTGAAATATTTCAATTAGAAAGGGAAAAAGGAATTAAACTGTAATGATTGAGTTTAATATAAGAACTTGCATTTGTGTCAAAATGGAATGAACATTTTAAATAAAAATAAATGCATGTTTTGAGATAAATAAAATAAACTTCTCATTTTTGAATATATGTATGATTTTATAAACAAGGAGTTTGTTTTGTTACAAAAGAGAAAAAAGGTATAACAATGTTTTTAAGAAGAAGGCATTCACTTTTATAAATTTAGACGACGATGTTCAAATGAAATGGGTTATTGTAAATGAGAGAAAATGTAACTATATATTTATAAAAAGAAGGCATTTATTAAAATAAATGTTATATTTTGAAAAGAAAAGGCAAGAGTGTATTATGAAAGGATTACGTTTCTTACAAAAAAATATAAGGTACCTTATTTCTTTGTTAGTAAAGAATAAGGGTCTGTTTGATTTTTAAACATAAAAACATTAATACCAATCAATTAATGTAATTGATTGCTTAATTTAAAGGTAAGAATTAGGTTACTAATTAATACACAACATATATACACGTTTGTGGGCATATGTTATTTATCTAATTACAACAAATGTGAATATGGAAAAAATGTAGACATAACAATTCACATGTTATTTAATGAATTCAGATTTGAATATATAGAATATTGACATAACAATTCACATGTTATTCATCCAATTAATACAACGATGAACATGTACAATATTGGTATAAGAATTTCTAGTTATTTATTAATTTGTTTTAGACATAAACATGGAGAAATATTGACATGTTAATTTACTTATTTTAGATGTAAATGTGGAAAGATATTGATATGTTGTTTATTTATTTATTTCAGATGCAAACATGTAAATTAAGTGGGATGTTGAACACTGAAATGAAACATGCGAACAAAAAGAGATGCATGGAAATTTAATATGAAATAAAATGTCACAAATTAAAAATTAATTGAGGAGAAGAAATGTTATTTATAGTTTGTATATAATTGAGGGTGTAATTAATTAAATTAAATATAAGATAAGACGCTGACAAGGCGCATTGTAAGATTTGACATAGCAATGAGTCAGCAGAAGTTTCTAGAGATTCTAATATACGGTTGAAAGCACACCTAAAACACTATAAATAGGACCTAAACTAACCTAGGTTTTCACTCTAAAATCAAAATCTAGCCTCCATTTCTCTCTCTCAAATATTTACCTACATTCCTTATTTATAAAATAAAATTATATTATATATATACATTCAAATAAAAGATGGAGATTGTACAAATTAGAGGAGATTTCTAGAGAATTTTTGTTGCTGTAAAAAAAGGGATTCTAGCTTTTGTCTCGGGTGAGTGGTTGTAATTATTTAGACTTTTAAGTAATTTAAAATAATAGGGTTTCCAATAGTTGCTGTTTTACTATGATTTTTGGAATAACCTTTTTAGTAGTTTATTTACAGTTTTCAGAATTAATTTCAGTCTATTTCTTTTAGCTCTCCTTTTTAGTTGATTTTAGTTTATTTCTGTTAATTATAGCTTTTCCATTTAATTTTAATTTATTTACAGTACTTTAATTTATTTACTGTTATTTATGCGTTATTTACATTGTTTTCCTACACTTTGGATTTTCTTCTATTTTCAGTTTTCTTTTATTTCTCCTTCTTCTTCGCGTATGGATTAAAATAGATTAAATGCGAATATAGATTAAAATTATAAGAATACTGAAATAATGAAAGATAAGATGTAAATTGTAAAGACTGTAATAAAAATGGAATTAAGACTGAAATTGAGCCTAATTATGATATTAATGTTAGAATTTGACTAATTAAAGATAATTGGCCTAGTTATAACTAAAAAGAGTATAAGATGAAAGAAGCTAATTGTTACACCTAGACCTTGGGTTAAGTAATAAGCACGATTATAACGTAGGTTATAATAAGAAATAGAACAGAATGAGGCTTATTGTAAGACTTAGGATAAATTAATAAGAAGAGATAGTAGAGATAAATTGTAAAGGCTTATTTAAATAATTTATCTAAGTTAATAAGCAAAGATAAAAGTAGGACCTGTAACAAATAGCATTCCCTTATTATATCTATAGACACGGTGTTTCACATAAACCTGAAGTGAGACGAGGGGCACATTTATGCTAATAATGGTAGTAATTGGTCAACACGTAGAAGTCCAAATCATGGGAATTTGGGCAAGGGATGCAACTAAATATTGTTTGGATAATGAGCCGGTACCAACATCATTTCCCATATTACTTCTATGGACACGGTGTTTAACATAATCCTGAAGTCAGACGAGGGGCACGCGTATGCTGGAGCTTGAGGTAATAAGAAAACCCGATAGGTGGAACAACAGGTAACGTGAGCTTAGTGGTGGTCACGCGTGCGACTTCAAGTGATGGGTCATAAATCGTTATGAGTTCCAAGTGCTTAGTATGTGTGCCTTTCATAGGCACCAATGTCTACTGTGTAGGGAGCTTTAGCATCCGGTCCACAGTAGATTCTATGGAGTAGCAGGCGGATCAAAGGGTAATATTAAGAATTCAGCCTGATCAAAGCAGCTATCAAAGACAAGTTCAAACAATCAAAGTTAATCAATTATGTCAATTTAGTTAATTCGTATTTATTTCTAGCTTATTCCTTCTCTCTATTTTCTTTCTTTCCTTTTATATATTAGAACCGTTATAAAAAAAATTACTTTTACTTTGCTTAATGATTCTAGTAATTACTGTCATTCACCAGACTTTTAGTCTGACCCACTCCTCCATTTTCCACTTTCCCCCCATAGGCTAGCATAGCAAGGACTATAGATCGTAGACACTTGAGACTTCTTTGGCAGAGATTTCTTATGTATTTCTCTGCTTTATTTTCAATTTTTAGCTTATTCCATGTACTGGCACTTTGTGAAGGATAGTTCATACCCTGATATTTATGAGACCGAGGTTTTGATTTCATGAAACATATATTGGTATTTTGAGACATATGATGTATTTGGATTTATAATTCTATATTATTAAGTTTGACTTTTAGCAAATTATTATATTAATTATTTCTGCTATTTTTATCTATTTTGTCTTGTGAATCTTAGTCTTTGTTAGTTTTAGTTATACCTACAATGCACCACATCTTTAATGTGTCCTTTTGGGCATACTAAGGGGTGTGGGGTATTTCATTTGGTATCAGAGCCTAAGGTTACAGGATTCCTAATTTTTTTTTAAAATGTAAATTATTTTTCAAAATAACCATTTTTAATAGTAGTTTTAAAAAAGAATCTCTTTATTTTAGAATTAGTTTTCAAATAATAAAGACTTTTTCTTAAAAATCCCCACAAAGTCCAGTTTAAACTCCTTTCGATTTTGGAATATCACACTCTTCCATATGTAGTTCTTTGGTAAGTTGTTTGCACTTAGACATTTATTTAGTCGTAGACCCTATTTTTTTTTCAAACCCCATAGGAGGATCGACATACTTGTCTATGGTTTGTAGGGGTTTGAAATTTTTTATCCTAGGCATGGAATTTGACCGTGACGCTTATGTATTGGGATTTTTGGGGTATGGGATGATTTTCGGAATGGACTGGCTATCCACATATGGAGCTATATTAGACTATGAGAGGAGCGTTGTTAGACTAGAGACATGCAGCGGTAGGGGTCTCTCCAGGTTTCTTGCTACCCGCAAAGGTCAGTTATGTTAAGCTTCCTTTATTCCCTCAATTCATCATCATTAGAATTAGATTCAGTTCCCGTTGTCAGAGATTTTTCAGACGTCTTTGAGGAGGTTAGGGGACTACCCCCCAAGATAGAGATTGACTTCAGGATTTATTTAACTGATAATGCTAAGCCAGTGGCACTACCTATGAGGCACATAGCACCTAGGGGAGGAAGGAATTAAGCTAGCAGATCCGTGAGTTTTTAGAGAAAGGGTTTATAAGAACGAGCATATCGAAGTGGGGAGCGCCCATCGTCTTCGCTACTAAGGCGGGTGGTTTCATTCGACTTTGCATAGACTATAAAGTATTAAATAAGCTTATGAAAAAGAACCATTATCCATTTCCAAGGATAGATGACCTTTCTAACCAGTTAGTTGGCTCTGCAGTATTCTCTCAGCTTGATTTAGCCATTGGATTTCATCAACTTAGGGTTGCTAATAACAGCATTGATAAGACCACATTTAGTACATCCAATGTATTCTTTGAGTGGTTGGTTATGCCTTTTGGACTAACCAATGCCCTAGCATATTTCGTAGATTTGATGAGCTGTGTTTTTATAGGCGTCCTAAATAAGTTGCTGTGGTATTCGTGGATAACATTTTAGTGATTTCCAAGAGTATAGAGAAGCATGTTGTTCATGTAGAGCAGGATCTTCGTACACTTCACATTCTTTAGTTGAAAGCAAAGTTTTTGAAGTATCACTTTTGGCATAAGGAAGCATGTTTCTTAGGCATAGAGAAGGTCTACACATGGAAAGAGTTTGAGAAACGATTTTGTACATTTTGGTTCGAATTGTGAAAATCCAAAGAGAGGTAGGCCAAGATTGGAGATGTATAATAGATTCAACCGATAAGAAAAGAAGAAAGCCCATGTGTAGATAATTGTAGAAATTATAATTGTTTCATATAAGTGAATTTACCTTAGAAAAGGATGTACCTTAGAATAAATATGAGTATAGGAATAAAAGACTTTAAGTAAGGAAATGAGATTTCCAAGGTTTAGAAAGGGTGCTCCTAGGGTAGTAAGTAGGAAAATCGACTTTATGTCTAACCCAATAAAATGAAATTATTAGAATTGAAAACAAAGGGAGCATAGAATATAACGCTACTGTTATAGTAGGTGACCCCCAAAGTACATGTTGTTACATAGTATATGAGATTTACTAATATTTATTTAAATCCATACACTAGTATTTTTAGGTTGTAGTAATGTGTTTTTCGTAACATCTGTTTTGAACCCAAAATGGGATTGTACCAAACTCCTAAATGTGAAGTAGATAGGAATCATTTCCTAGGTGTAACGGAAAAGGTGTAAGGCTATAGAGGAGACAACAGTAATTGCTTTTGGAAATAATAATAGAATTTCCATAAAGTATATAAGACCCTAGTGAGTACCTAGGAATGTTGATTTAGGTAAGCAGGCTAAAGAAGAACAGTAAAATGGAGTTAGTAAAATTGCAAGACACGCATGGTTGAGAATGGATATTCTTGATTTTGGAAGAACTTGGGAAAAGCATCTTTCTTTAGCAGAATTCGCGATAGTAGTTCTCAAGCTAGCATTGGAATGGCACCTTCCGGAAGCTCTTTATGGAAGACCGCGCAAGTCGCTTTCATGTTGGATTGAATGTATAGAGGTTAAAAGGACTTCGGAGAAGATTAAATTGATTAGGAGAAAATGCATGTTTCCTATCCACATCTCTCTTTGAAAGTAAATTTTGAATTTCATATTTCCATCTTTAGCTTTGAATAGGTTCTTTCCTTTATCATCCCTTGGGAGGGTAGAACTTAGAATTTAACCTATGGATGATACGATTTGATGTAAATATGTTATTAGAACATGTTATGTATGATGGATGCTAGTGGTTGCAAGTGTTTGCTAGTGGATGATAATGGATGCATATACTTACCTAGGCACTATTATCTTTTAGGGATCAGCCTAAATAGGACACTAGAGCATATGTATGGATGTGTGCGCATTTGATTTTATTTTTTTCCGTGGTTGCTATAAATGGATGACTATCACATGATTGTTGCATTTGGATGATGATTGTAGCACGCATATAGAACTATCAGTTATCATTAGGAAATTTTTGCATTCATTTGGATATATGACACGAACATGATTGCATAAAAGGAGGTTAACGGAATCAGTGGACTACCTAATCTTTTGCATTAGTTAGGGACATTGACACTACACTAATTGCATAAGTATCATAAATCGCATTTGAAAAACTTAAGGACGATGGATGTAATGGGTGATGGTTGAGTAATTTGTTGTAGAAATTGGATGAAAACTTTTATTTCATTCTTCTATCCTTAGAGATTTCGGGGAAAAAATCCCTTAAGGAGGGGAGAATGTAACAACCCAAAATTTAAGGAGGAATTAATAAATAATTATAAGTGAAAAGAAAAAGTGTTTAGAATTAGAATTCATTTGGAATTAGTAGTGAAATTAATTGACAGTAGATTTATTGAAATGTTTCAATTAGAAAGGGAAAAATGAATTAAATTGTAATGATTGAGTTTAATATAAGAACTTGCATTTATGTCAAAAAGGAATGAACATTTTAAATAAAAATAATTGCATGTTTTGAGATAAATCAAATAAACTTCTCATTTTTGAATATATGTATGATTTTATAAACAAGGAGTTTGTTTTTTTTTCAAAAGAGGAAGAAAAAAGGTATAGCAGTGTATTTAAAAAGAAGACATCCACTTTTATAAATTTAGATGACGATGTTTAAAAGAGATGGGTAATTGTAAATGAGAGAAAATGTAACTATATTTATAAAAAAAGGCATTTGATAAAATAAACGTTACATTTCGGAAAGAAAAGGCAAGAGTGTATTATGGAAGGATCACATTTTTTACAGAAAAATAAGGTATGTTATTTCTTTGTTAGTAAAGAATAAGGGTCAGTTTGATTTCTAAACATAGAAACATTAATACCAATCAATTAATGTATGATTGCTCAATTTAAAGATAAAGAATTAGGTTACAAATTAATACACAACATATATACATGTTTGTGGACATATGTTATTTATCTAATTACAACAGATGTGAATATGGAATAAAATGTAGACATAACAATTCACATGTTATTTAATGAATTCAGATTTGAATATATAGAATATTGACATAACAATTCACATGTTATTCATCCAATTGATTCAAACGTGAATATGTATAATACTAGCATAAGAATTTCTAGTTATTTACTAATTTATTTTAGACAAAGACATGGAGAAATATTGACATGTTAATTTACTTATTTCAGATGTGAATGTGGAAAGATATTGATATATTGTTTGTTTGTTTATTTCAAACGTAAACATGTAAATTAAATATGATGTTGAAAACTAAAATGAAGCATGCAAATAAAGAGAGACGCATGGAAATTTAATATGAAATAAAATGACACAAATTAGAAAATAATTGAGGAGAAGAAAACGTTATTTATAGTTTGTATATTAATGAGGGTGTAATTAATTAAATTAAATATAAGATAAGGCGCCGACAAGGCGCATTGTAAGATTTGACACAGTAATGAGTCAGCAGAAGTTTCTAGAGATTCTAACCAACGGTTGAAAGCACGCCTAAAACACTATAAATAGGACCTAAACTAACCTAGGTTTTCACTCTAAAATCTAAACCTAGCCTCCATTTCTCTCTCTGAAATATTTACCTACATTCTTCATTTATAAAATAAAATAATATTATACATACACATTCAAATAAAAGATGGAGATTGTACAAATTAGAGGAGATTTCTAGAGAATTTTTGTTGCTGTAAAAAAAGGGATTCTAGGTAATTATTCAGATTTTTAAGTAATTTAAAATAATATAGTTTCCAATAGTTGTTTTACTACGATTTTTGAAATAACCTTCTTAGTAGTTTAATTACCATTTTTAGAATTAATTTCAGTCTATTTCTTTTAGTTATTCATTTCAGTTGATTTTAGTTTATTTCAGTTAACTATAGCTTTTCCATTTAATTACATTTTATTTATAGTATTTTAATTTATTTACTGTTATTTATGCGTTACTTACATCCTTTTCCTACGCTTTGGATTTTCTTTTATTTTCAGTTTTCTTTTATTTCTCCTTCTTCTTCGTATATGGATTAGAATAGATTAAATAGAAATACGGATTAAAATTATAAGAGTACTTTTAATAACGGAAGATAAGATGTAAATTATAAAGACTGTAACAAAAATGGAATTAAGACAAAAATTGAGCCTAGTTATGATATTAATTTTAGAATTTGACTAATTAAAAATAATTGGCCTAGTTATTACCAAAAAGAGTATAAGATGAAAGAAGCTTATTTTTACACTTAGACATTGGGTTAAGTAATAAGCATGATTATAACGTATGTTATAATAAGAAATAAACAGAATGAGGCATATTCTAAGATGTAGGATAAGTTAATAAGCAAAGATAGTAGAGATAAATTGTAAAGGCTTATTTAAATAATTTATCTAAATTAATAAGCAAAGATGAAAGTATGACCTGTACCAAATAGCATTCCCCTATTATTTCTGTGGACACGGTGTTTTCACATAAACATGAAGTGAGATGAGGGGCATGCTTATGCTAATAATGGTAGTAATTGGTCAATATGTAAAAGTCCAAATCATAGGGATTTGGATGAGGGGCGCAACTAGATATTGTTTGGATGACGGACCGGTAGCAATAGCATTTCTCTTATTATATCTATGGACACGGTGTTTCACATAATCCTGAAGTGAGAGAGAGGTATGCTTATGTTGGAGCTTGAGGTAATAACGAGACCCAATAAGTGGAACAACAGGTAACGCAAGCTTAGTGGAGGTCACACGTGCGACTTCCAGTGATGGCTCATAAATCGTTATGAGTTCCAAGCGCTTAGTATTGTTGAATATGCGCTTATATATTTTTGTTTGATGATAATAAACATATATATTCATTTAAATGTATTTGGTAATGTACTATTTTGTTTTTCATAGATTAAATAAATATTTGTTGAATAAAATAAATTACACAGAATTTGAATTTGAATTCAAACAGAACAAGTTACACAGATTTTGAATTCAAACAGAAATTATATTCAAACAAATATTTATTACAATCTTGAATAGTACAAATTCATGCTCTCACTATACATATACATTTTTGATTACATCACAATTTGATTTACATTAATAACCTCACTACATATCACTCACACTCGTATTTTGTCTTTAACTGCATTCTAGTTTGAATCCAGCATCTGAGCAATCTGTAAAAATATTCACTAACGCAGTAAAATTGAAAAAGAAATATTTTTGCAATATAAAATAAAATATGGTTTTTGAAAGTATCATTTGCCTCAGTTATTTGGGTTGTACGTCATCATTCACACTTGAATTCATCACAAAGTCGTGCACATAGATATTACAGGGACAGGTAATCATAAGTGGCTGCAATACACACGTGTACATTCATACACGTGTGCACTGCCTCGCCAACTCGTGTGCGCAGCCAAAAATAGCAAGTGTGCAAGCACAACATGAAGTGAATCAAGCTCAAGGCAGTAGTGTACATGAATACAACTCGACTACAACAGCTAGTCCAATGATCAAATAAACTAATGAATGAATGCAAAGGCAACAGCTCAGTTTAACACAATGAAAACTATAGTGATCTCAACAGAAGAGGCCATGATCAAGATCAACAGCTACATGGACTGCAACAAGCATAAGTTACATAATCCAGTGATGCAAGAAATGCCCAACACAAATGGCCAGGGAAATACTCAATGCATGCAACAATGTGCTTAGGTCAGAGACAACACACAAACCCAAATGAATATCACAAGTATGATCAGTGGTGCACATGCAAGCTCGAGCACAAATATGGAAACCACACCAAGTGCAAATCACCAAATGAAGACCACAAATATATCAACTCAACAAGAACAGTACAGTCATGAAGTATGCAAAGAGCTCGAGCAT
Organism: Allium cepa; assembly: GCA_030765085.1. Taxonomy (NCBI): domain Eukaryota; kingdom Viridiplantae; phylum Streptophyta; class Magnoliopsida; order Asparagales; family Amaryllidaceae; genus Allium; species Allium cepa. The sequence continues at coordinate 1,055,560,026 of CM060941.1, forward strand.
GAGATATGGCAACTACAGTAATGCATCAGTGACCAAACACAGGAACTCAACAAGGCAGACTCAAATGAATGAAAACTAAATGCAACATGGTAAACAACCAAAGTGCAACAAGTAATACATGCTTAAGTTCAAGTGACACCACTGAACCACAAAGAAATGCCACCAAGAGCATATGAACAGAAAACATGCATGAAGTATGAAACCACAAGTCGACCAGGCAGAGGTACGTCACAAGCACAAAAGCATGTATACAGCAAAGTCAGAGAGATAACATAAGTATACAATATAGCATGTGCAACACAGTGAAGGTAACAAGTGCAACATACAAACAAGCATGTAACAGCAAGCATGCAACAGAGACCAAGCAATGAACAGCCAGTGCCGATAAAGATCAGAGTCACATCTCAAATGAATTCAATGCAAAGCACATGATATGGCAATCAAATATACTTGAAGACTACAGCATTAAGTAGAGACCAAGTTCATATGCAATGAGAAGACCACAAAGACAACAGTCAGTGCCAACATGTCCAGTTACAACTACAAGTCCGAGTTCGAAATCGAAAAAATGCAGACTAACAGCTACATCAAAAGCAAACAACAACTCACATGTTTGAAACCACTCGAGTGCAACAGTGGAGCCATAAGAAATAAAGAAATGCAGATCAATGATATCAAGTCCAGTGATGTAAACAGTGAACAACAGTGCAATGTTCAAGAGGAGACCAGTGAAGATGGCCAGAGATGAAGACAGGGACAAACACAAGATGGCCGAAGCAGTGTCAAGTCAGAATTTTCGAAAATAGGATGCCAAAGTTCAACAGTACAGAGAATTCGAATTCATGACAGTGAGTCAAATTCGTATCTTTGTTTTTGAAATGGTCAGAGAATTAAAAAGGGAAAGGTTCTGCCTTTTTATTCAAGAAGAATCGAACGCATGAAAATCAAAGCCGTGAACAACAAGTTGAAATTATATCAGGAAAGCTGTGTGCATCAAGCATTAGAAAATTAGGAAAGTGATGAAGTCGTGAATTCATATAAATATCAAACCCAATTTACATCATCGGCATCGAGTTATCAAGTGAAAAAGACAAACAATCAAACCAGCAAACGAAAGTAAAATTACATACCGCAATTCAACGAACTCGGTCATCAAAAGAAGCAGCTGCGAACAATTCACAATTTCAAAGTTAACCACAATCGAACATCAGAGAAGCAAGAGCATCACAAACCAGAGGCGAAGCCCTAATTCGAGAAAGAATCCGAAGCCCTAATTCGACGAAGAGATCGGCCATCATTGTTTACAGTAGAAAGAGGAAAAGAGAACGGGTTGAAAGATAAAGGGGCCGGCCTTATTATTAAAAGGGGGTTTAGTTTTTAATTTTATAAAAGGGGTTTTTAGTTTTTATTTTGAGCAAAAATTACGTGTCCAAAGTTCTTATTTTAATTTTTGCTCCTGGTTGTATTTTTGAATTTGTTTTTTCTTTTCGAGTCAAAGAATTTGTAAATCACCACCTAGGGTTTAGGTAGTGTCAGATTGTCTAGTTAGAATTAGTTCAGTGAGCAGGGTGTGCGAGTTTGCAAAGCTCTATAGGCGGGAGCAGTGTTTGCGAGTAAGCGAAACTCTATAGGCGGGAGCAGGGTGTGCGAGTCTAGTAGAGTGTTTGTGAGCGGGAGCAAAAGGGTCTGCGAGTCTAGTAGAGTGTTTGTAAGCGTGATACTGTTTAATTCTAATAGAAATCTGGGAATGCAGCAGTAGGCAGGGGTTGCCGAAGCTGGGTAAATTTTGTGTGTGATTTACTTTTCAGCATATTTATTTCTGCAGTTTATTTCTGTGTTTAAATCAAGAAAATTTGCTATAACCCTATTCACCCCCCCTCTAGGGTTAATCTAGATCCTACAAGTGGTATCAGAGCCTGGTATTTTTTAACTCTAGAGTCATGAATTCATCAAATAATGCTTTTACTGAGGGGCAATCTATTGTTAGGCCACCCATGTTTAACGGGAATGATTATGCTTATTGGAAAGTTAGGATGAGTATTTATCTTAGTTCCGTTGATTATGATGTTTGGGATATTATTGAAACTGGCTATAAACCTCCCACTATAACTGTTGGTGGTACTGAGATTCCTAAACCTAAGGATAGGTGGTATGCTAACGATAAGAAATTAAAAACTACAAATACCAAAGCAATGAACGCTTTGATATGTGCTCTTGATAAAAATGAATTTAATAGAATTTCTCATTGTACAACAGCACAGGAAATTTGACACACTTTGGAGGTGACACATGAAGGAACTTCTCAAGTCAAGGAGTCTCGTCTAGCCCTATTCAGCAATGAATACGAGAACTTTGTGATGGATAAAGGCGAGAGCATAAAGGATACGTTTGGACGCTTTTCAACTTTGGTATACAATGCTAGAGCGCTTGGGAAAGTCTTCACTGAGGTAGAGCTTGTGCGGAAGATATTACGAGTTTTACCAATGAACTTTGAGGCAAAAGTCACGGCAATCCAAGAATCAAAGATTTGAGTAAACTGAGCATGGAGGAGTTGATTGGTAACTTGATGACAGATAAGCTTGAGCTAAAAGCAAAGGAAGAATGCAACAACTCCGAACCAAAGAAGAAGACGATTGCCTTAAAGAGCAAAGAAGAAAGCGATGAAGAAGGAGAAGATCCAATTAAAGAACTTGCAATGGCTGTCAATAATCTTAGAAAATGGTCTAGATTCAAGCCACGCAAGAAGAAAACAAATCGTAATAGGCCAAAAGATTCTGACAATTCCGATAATGAACCGACGTGCTTTAACTGCAAGAAGCCCAGACACTTCATACAAAAATGCCCACTTCTCAAAAACAACAAAGGAAAGAAAAAGAAGAAGAAGGTATTTGCAGCGACTTGGGATGATGAAGAAGGAGAGGAAGTTTTGGATAGCAGCTCAGAGGAGGTTAACTTATGTCTTATGGCGAAATCAGAATCAAGCTCTGAGGAATCTAGTGAGGCACGTGAGTATTCCTATAGAGATCTTGTTTTTATGTGCCTTGATCTTACTAAAGTAGTTGATGCTCTTGAATCTAAAATTGAAAAACTGAAATCTGATAGGAGAGAACTTGCTCGTGAAAATTTTAGGTTAGAAACTGAACTTGAAAACATTCAAAACCTAGACTGTAAAAGTTGTAAAATTTTAGATTCAGAATTGACAAGACTTAAGAATAGCTTTGAGAATCTTGAAAAAGAAAACTTGAGTCTTAAGGAAATCATTGACACTAGGAAAAAGGATTTTATTAATCGATGCACCTCACTTGTCACTGAAAACACAACACTAAAAACCAAAGTCCAAAATCTTGAGAAATCTTTGAATAACTTTTCAAGAGGCGAAAAATCTTTCAACATGCTATTGGGAAATCAAATTTTTGCTAACAACAGGAAAGGACTAGGTTTTGGGAAAATACAAGTTTGGGATAATGCAAAAGGGAAGAGTGTCGTTGATAGATGTGAAATAATTGGATATCGTGTTGAAAATTGTAGTCATAGGAACAAGAACACAAAATTTATACAAGTTTGGGTTCCTAAGAATTCTACAACCAAATTTCATGTCTATTGGAACAAGAATAAAAGGACTAAACAAGTTTGGGTTCCAAAGGGTTTGTTTATTCATAATGCTTCCGCCACTAACAATCATGGACCTAGAAATAGGTCACATAAATCTTTTCTCGTGTAGGTATGGTGGCAGGCTAAGGAACGACAACGGTGTTCTCTGGATTTTGGCTGTTCCAGAAACACAATGGGCAATAAAGCAAAGTTCCTTTGCCTAGTATAAAGGTGACAGAATCACAATGGGCAATCATGAGAAATTATCGTAAAGGTAAAACAGGTGAAGGTATATTAATTGTGATGATCTGCACCATATTCTGAATGAAATCAGCCAATATTGAGATGTTGTAAAGAAGTAATGTCTTTAATTCTGACTGATTCTTAATTGATATGATTTTTCTTGTTCTTATTTATGACCTTGATTTGTGCTTAAATGATGACCAATAAGATTTTCAAATTTGAACTAATCCATATAAATTTGCTCGGTCAAATGATGGTATCTTATTGATCTTTGATTACTCAATCTACACGTAGATATATTTGTTTTTACATTTTGGTCACTGTTTGTAAATTTGCACGATTTCAAATTTCATATGAAAGCTGTTAACAAGGATTTTAAGAAATTGTTGAAACTCCAAGAAATTGTTTTTGGAATAATTATGATGTTGATTGACTGTTGATTACTCATGAATATAACTGTTTATCCTATGGTTTCTGAAATTAACACCATGATATTTGTTTGAGTGTGAACATGGCTTCATTTCAAATTACATTCTGAGATAGTTTGTTGAAATTTCACAATCTGACGAGTGAATATTGAGTGAAATTTAAATTCAGATGCAGATTACACTGGTAATATAGTTGATAGAGAAATTACTAGTGTAACGTGATTAATTTTTGAAACATTCATTTGCTGCATCGTTTTTCAAAGAAAATATCTGCATATTTTTCACTTGAAATAATTTTTCATTTAGCAGAATTTTTTTTATATACCCTGTCGAGAAAATAATTATTTGACCATATTTTCAGATTAGTTATTTGATTTTAAATGACAAATTTTGACTAGTCCGACTCCCTACTAATTATCAAAAGATAAATAGTGATTGAAAAAGTGATGAGGGTTGATATTTAACATACATTACTCAAGAGAGTATATTTGGGAAATTTCTTTAGGAATTAAAACAAGAATTATAAAACTTTTTGTTGGGTAAAGATTCCATGACCATTTCTGTATCTATCATATTTCTATCGACCATGGTTTATCAAATATTCAATATAGTTTGTCGATATATGGTACTATAATCAGGAATCATTTGTTTTTCATATCATATTTTTTAAAATAAATAAATATCCAAAGTATTCACTCTCATTTAAAAGTCCTCACGGTTATGCATGGGTGAATTACTTGGATTTTTGATTATGTGCTTCCATGCTCATTTAAAAGTCCTTACGGTTATGCATGTATGGAACGCATATCAAAATTAATTGCTTAAATAGACAAGTTGATTCTAATCCCATTTAAAAGTCCTCACGGTCATGCGTGGTTAGAAGATACTTGATTTCATTTTTAAAATTAAATTGGAATACTACTAATCTCATTTAAAAGTCCTAACGGTTATGCATGATTAGTAGATATTCAAATTCCTAATATAAATGTACCACAAGAAGATTCAACTGTATGATTTTATATGAACATCATATCCATCATTTCTAAAAGTGGAATATGCGCCTAACAAGGGTAGTTATGGTTTTTGTTTGATTCTTATTGAAGTTTACTATTTATATTCAATTTGAGTTTAATGTTGGATTAATATTGATCACTTAATCTCTATTTTTCTCTAACACTAATATTCTTTTGCTGATAACAAAAGGGGGAGAGAAAAGTTAAGATTTTGTCAAATAGAATCAAGCAAAGGTCAAATAATTTTCCCATATGCATCTAGGCTCGTTTGTATATATTTCTATTTGTATGCATATATGTAGGGGGAGCATCGTGTAGAGAGGAAGCATTTAAATAGGGGGAGCAATTAGAGTATATCATTGATCAAATACATTTAACACATGTACAAAATCTTAAATATATGTTTGTTATCATCAAAAGGGGGAGATTGTTGAATATGCGCTTATACGTTTTTGTTTGATGATAATAAACATATATATTCATTTAAATGTATTTGGTAATGTACTATTTTGTTTTTCATAGATTAAATAAATATTTGTTGAATAAAATAAATTACACAGAATTTGAATTTGAATTCAAACAGTACAAGTTACACAAATTTTGAATTCAAACAGAAATTTTATTCAAACAAATATTTATTACAATCTTGAATAGTACAAATTCATGCTCTCACTATACATATACATTTTTGATTACATCACAATTTGATTTACATTAATAACCTCACTACATATCACTCACACTCGTATTTTGTCTTTAACTGCATTCCAGTTTGAATCCAGCATCTGAGCAATCTGCAAAAATATTCACTAACGCGGTAAAATTGAAAAAGAAATATTTTTGCAATATAAAATAAAATATGGTTTTTGAAAGTATCATTTGCCTCAGTTATTTGGGTTGTACGTCATCATTCACACTTGAATTCATCACAAAGTCGTGCACATAGATATTACAGGGACAGGTAATCATAAGTGGCTGCAATACACACGTATACATTCATACACGTGTGCACTGCCTCGCCAACTCGTGTGCGCAGCCAAAAATAGCAAGTGTGCAAGCACAACATGAAGTGAATCAAGCTCAAGGCAGTAGTGTACATGAATACAACTCGACTACAACAGCCAGTCCAATGATCAAATAAACTAATGAATGAATGCAAAGGCAACAGCTCAGTTTAACACAATGAAAACTACAGTGATCTCAACAGAAGAGGCCATGATCAAGATCAACAGCTACATGGACTGCAACAAGCATAAGTTACATAATCCAGTGATGCAAGAAATGCCCAACACAAATGGCCAGGGAAATACTCAATGCATGCAACAATGTGCCCAGGTCAGAGACAACACACAAACCCAAATGAATATCACAAGTATGATCAGTGGTACACATGCAAGCTCGAGCACAAATATGGAAACTGCACCAAGTGCAAATCACCAAATGAAGACCATAAATATATCAACTCAACAAGAACAGTACAGTCATGAAGTATGCAAAAAGCTCGAGCATGAGATATGGCAACTACAGTAATGCATCAGTGACCAAACACGGGAACTCAACAAGGCAGACTCAAATGAATGAAAACTAAATGCAACATGGTAAACAACCAAAGTGCAACAAGTAATACATGCTTAAGTTCAAGTGACACCACTGAACCACAAAGAAATGCCACCAAGAGCATATGAACAGAAAACATGCATGAAGCATGAAACCACAAGTCGACCAGGCAGAGGAATGTCACAAGCATAAAAGCATGTATACAGCAAAGTCAGAGAGACAACATAAGTATACAATATAGCATGTGCAACACAGTGAAGGTAACAAGTGCAACATACAAACAAGCATGCAACAGCAAGCATGCAACAGAGACCAAGCAATGAACAGCCAGTGCCGATAAAGATCAGAGTCACATCTCAAATGAACTCAATGCAAAGCACATGATATGGCAATCAAATATACTTGAAGACTACAGCATCAAGTAGAGACCAAGTTCATATGCAATGAGAAGACCACAAAGACAACAGTCAGTGCCAACATGTCCAGTTACAACTACAAGTCCGAGTTCGAAATCGAAAAAATGCAGACTAACAGCTACATCAAAAGCAAACAACAACTCACATGTTTGAAACCACTCGAGTGCAACAGTGGAGCCATAAGAAATAAAGAAATGCAGATCAATGATATCAAGTCCAGTGATGTAAACAGTGAACAACAGTGCAATGTTCAAGAGGAGACCAGTGAAGATGGCCAGAGATGAAGACAGGGACAAACACAAGATGGCCGAAGCAGTGTCAAGTCAGGATTTTCGAAAATAGGATGCTAAAGTTCAACAGTACAGAGCATTCGAATTCATGACAGTGAGTCAAATTCGTATCTTTGTTTTTGAAATGGTCAGAGAATTAAAAAGGGAAAGGTTCTGTCTTTTTATTCAAGAAGAATCGAACGCATGAAAATCAAAGCCGTTGAAGTTGAAATTATATCAGGAAAGCCGTGTGCATCAAGCATTAGAAAATTATGAAAGTGATGAAGTCGTGAATTCATATAAATATCAAACCCAATTTACATCATCGGCATCGAGTTATCAAGTGAAAAAGACAAACAATCAAACCAGCAAACGAAAGTAAAATTACATACCGCAATTCAACGAACTCGGTCATCAAAAGAAGCAGCTGCGAACAATTCACAATTTCAAAGTTAACCACAATCGAACATCAGAGAAGCAAGAGCATCACAAACTAGAGGTGAAGCCCTAATTCGAGAAAGAAGCCGAAGCCCTAATTCGACAAAGAGATCGGCCATCATTGTTTAAAGTAGAAAGAGGAAAAGAGAACGGGTTGAAAGATAAAGAGGCCGGCCTTATTATTAAAAGGGGGTTCAGTTTTTAATTTTATAAAAGGGGTTTTTAGTTTTTATTTTGAGCAAAAATTACGTGTCCAACGTTCGTATTTTAATTTTTGCTCCTGGTTGTATTTTTGAATTTGTTTTTTCTTTTCGAGTCAAAGAATTTGTAAATCACCACCTAGGTTTTAGGTAGTGTCAGATTGTCTAGTTAGAATTAGTTCAGTGAGCAGGGTGTGCGAGTTTGCAAAGCTCTATAGGCGGGAGCAGTGTTTGCGAGTAAGCGAAACTCTATAGGCGGGAGCAGGGTGTGCGAGTCTAGTAGAGTGTTTGTGAGCAGGAGCAAAAGGGTCTGCGAGTCTAGTAGAGTGTTTGTAAGCGTGATACTGTTTAATTCTAATAGAAATATGGGAATGCAGCAGTAGGCAAGGGTTGCCGAAGCTGGGTAAATTTTGTGTGTGATTTACTTTTCAGCATATTTATTTCTGCAATTTATTTCTGTGTTTAAATCGAGAAAATTTGCTATAACCCTATTCACCCCTCCTCTAGGGTTAATCTAGATCCTACAAGTATATGTACCTTTCTTAGGCACCAGTGTCTACTGCGTAGGGAGATTTAGCATCCACTCCATAGTTGATTCTATGGAGAAACAAGCGGTTCAAAGGATAGTATTAGGAATTCAACCTAATCAAAGCAGCTATCAAAGATAGGTGCAAACAATAAAAGTTAATCAATTATGTCAATTTAGTTAATTCATATTTATTTCTAGTTCATTCCTTCTCTCTATTTCCTTTCTTTTCTTTTATATACTAGAACTGTTGTAAAGTCTATTACTGTTACTTTGCTCAAAGATTCTAGTAATTACTATCATTCACTAGACTTTTAGTCTGACCCACTCCTCCAGTTTTCCCTGTTCCCCTCATAGGCTAGCAATAGCAAGGACTAAAGATTGTAGACACTTGGTGACTTCTTTGATAGATATTTCTTATGTATTTCTCTACTTTTTTTCAGTTTTTAGCTTATTGCATGTATTTGCACTTTGTGAGGGATAGTTTGTACTCTGATATTTATGAGACTGAGGTTTTGATTTCATGAGACATGTATTGGTATTTTAAGACATATGATGCATTTGGTTTTATAATTGTATATTATGAACTTTGACTTATAGCAAATTAATATTTTAATTATTTTCGCTGTTTTTATCTATTTTGTCTTGTGAACCTTAGTTTCTGCTAGTTTTAGTTATACCTACAATGCACCACATCTTTTAGTATGTCCATTGGGTATACTAAGGGGTGTGGGGGTGTTTCAGTGTTGATATCAATGTTGTTTATTATATACCAACTGCGGTGGTCATCTTCTTGAAAATACATTTGTGGTCGATGGACATATCCCATTGGGTACAACTATAAAAATCATATTTAATACTGAACTTGGAATCTATTCAATATTTGTGCATTATACCATATGGAAAAGATAGTACTCTTAACGGTTTTATTGACAATAGAGGGTGTTATTATCGACATTGATAAGAAACTTATAGTTTCTCTTTAATATGCAAGAATACTCATTAGACATTCTTGTCCGTTTAGGTTTGCTTTATTTATTTCTTCCCTCTTTATTAGTTTTATATTTGAATTGTGCTTAAATATATTATTTTACCTATAATTTCCAAAAGAAATTTCTTTGCCGTGAAGTTGGTGTTTCTTAAGACAACAATTGTTTCTCGATGCAATGGAATAGGAATTCATAAACATTTTATGAATTACCTTATGTGTATAAGAGTGATTTGGTTATAGTTTATAAAACTTATGTAACAAAAAATGGTCAAGCAGTATTGAACAATCCCAAATTACTTTAGGATGGTACACACAAGATCCCCTATGAACAATTATCATGTGTAGTCTCTCGACTCAAACAACCTATATCCTCCTTAACCTAGGATATATAGGAGTTCCTTATATATTCTTGTGTGATATCATAAATTTACTTGAGGTGAATTTAATTTTAACCTTAGGTGCTACTTTTAGCTACATAACTTAGAAGAAATAAGTTAACTCAACTTCACTCATTATCAATCGTTCTTTGTTCAAGGAAGTCCACATACTCTTATCAATACATCGTTATGTATCATACGGAGAAGTGAATTTTGATATTTAATCTTTATTCACTTTTAGATACATCTAGAACTTTTTCTAATATACTCACATATTCGATCAAATCGAACCATTTTATTTCCGTTTGCATGTTACATTACTCTACTACCATTTTATAATTTATGAACTTATTATAGATACACTACATGTGTACCAAATACACATGTATATTTCTATGATAATTCATCTGTGAATTTTAGCGAAGTATGTAGAACGTTTTGGTATCATTAGACTTATGATTGCAGACATACATACATATATATAAATCTAAAGAGTTCACAACCTTTATGTCGTTATCACTAAACGGGTGCTTTTCCTTTAGTTGTTTGAGACACAATTCACCAGTACCGTATGTTTCATAATTATAGGATCAAAGAATTATTTTTGAAAACCAAAGCTTGATCCATAATTCCAAAATAATTACGAAATTTAAGATAATTTTGTATTTTATATTGCATCACCTTTTCTTATGAAAATAAATACCATCATTATAGTTTTGACATATAAAGAATATTTATAATATTCAAGTTGAAATAAATTATTTCTATTTTCAGTCAATACTGAAAAGAGCTATTATTCCACAAACGATATTTGTAAATTGACATGTCCACTAAGAAGTATAATATGATATGCTCATACTATTTCCACCATTATTATAATAGCATGTAAAATATGAAGCTTCATTCAACCACTTATTACTGCATTTTATTTCATACACCATAACTAGCATACAATCAAGAGTTTCAGATCAAATATCTCATACTCAAATAAATATCACAAGAAACAATTTTCGATATGAAAATACATTTTGAAATAAAATCATATTTATTATTCCTTGTTAAGTATCTATTATTATTTTACACAATTCTCGGCTCCGATGTCTCTTCATGAAGTAGAAGTCACCATTCACTCTCTTCATCACAACTATGTTTTAAGTTAGATCCACTTACATACATTCGCTTTTCATTTTAGACGGTCAAACTATTCAAAAGGAAACCCTTACTACAAGATCATAATGAACTCTTTAAAAATGCATTTTAGTCATCCTTAATATCACTACACCGAAAAGGCCTTTCGTAGCCTTGGAAAAATGCTACCAAAACTTTTAGAGTGTTTCATTAAACGCTTGGATACAACATGCAACTAAAAGTCTGAAACTTTTTCTAGTGTTATAAAAAAGCCCAAAACTTAACATATTGTAGTGTTTTAAAAAATCTAAAATGCTACATAAGTTTATTTCTGAACATTTGTCAACCGATCAAAGTAAACATGTTTTAGTACCTTTTGTTTTTTGCAGCGTTTTTTATATGCTGCTATATAGTTTTTTTAGTATTTTCCCTCCGAACGTTATATTTTTGTAGCATTTGTTGTCGGCTACAATATATTTTTACAGCAGCTTACATTTATTTTCCTGCGTTTTTAAACAGCTACTAAAAATTATTTAATTTTTTGCAGCATACTTTACAAACTATTGTTTCCTATTAATGGCTTGTACCATTTCCAACAATCACTCACATATTGGTCATTTTAAAACTAATAATCAATCACATAATCCTCATATTCAAACAATTGTAAAAACACACTAATCACAGAATCAAACATGATATCCATAACAATTTCAATAATAGTTTTCCAACAAAATAAGCAAATTCATATACCATAACCATTCATAAACAAATTTATACAACGATTACTAACAAAATGTTATACTATACGTAACAATTAGAGTCACATTCGTTCTTGATTACACACAATAAGAAAGCGCTCCCTTTTTTTGCAGTGTCTATCCAAACCACAACGGCTAACAGACCAAGCAAAATTGCATTCACAATAATTTTGAATCATTGGAATAGAATCTTTCTTTGGCAACTAACTATTCACCTTCTTTCCAATCATAAAACTTGCATTAGTTGTTTGTGCTACTAGTTTTACTCTAAAAGGGCATATTGTTGTTCTTCTTTTTTTAACCTCTACATATGAACATACCTTTTGTTGTGAAACATATATAATCCATAATACTTAGTAAAAATTGTGAATTAAAATCTTAAACATACACTTCCTACTTTAAGTCTACTTTTAAAATCCATGATTGGATTCATAAACCGAGATCATCCATCCAATATAGCTCATGAAATTCAGTTGACTCTGAGAACTTGTGAAAGAACTGGTGAACTAAAGAGAAAGCTATTTAACAATCTTTAAAAAAAATCAAGAAAATAAATCAACGTAGATTCAGAGTAATGCTAATGCTAAAGTGTTAGATAAGAAAGCATTCCTAGAATTAGTGCACAAAAACATCATACTGGTTTGAGAAATTATGCATCTAGTCAATTTAGATGATAATCAATGTAAATCCTAATACAGGTTTGAATTACCCGTGCCATGAAGTAATATGCAATTATTTGCTTAATTTGATGTGAGAACTAGAAGCAAAATCAACTTTTGGAAATTCCAAACTCTTGCTGGCAATTCCAAAGTTACCCTACAAATTAGATCAAATTATAGTATTTTGCATGAACCAATATATGTAGCGGACATATTACCTAACCAACAACGTGTGATGGTATAAGATAAATGAGTGAGCTGCATGAAACTAAACATTAAGGTTTCATAAATTTATCAAACAATAGCAAAAATGCATTTGAAAGAAAATAATCTTAATGCATGTAACCTCTTTTAAGACACCGCCGTAAGAAATATCCTCAAAACCCTACATTCAAGAACATATAAAAATATAAATTGGCCTACAATGATACTGTTGTGAAACATATAAATAAAATGAGAGCAAGAGGGGAATAATTTACAAAAAAAATTAAGTGCGATTATGTTTGAATCTCCGACGGAACATTAAATGTTTAAATTTCCTATTCTTTAATTGCAAATTCCATCTTCATGGTGACTGCCTCTTCTCTAAGTCCCTTTCAATAGCTGCACTAACAGTTAAAAAATATTTAATATTATGATGAAAGAATATTAATTATTCAACTTTTGACTTCAATTAAGTATCAAGATTCAAAATGAGAATGCTAAGTAAATTTGCAAGATTTAACATTACCATAGCACATATCAAATTTTTTTGGATAAATAGTTTAATATATATTCAGAATTATTTATACTAGTTGTTTTAATAGATAATTAATCATTATCTTATTATTGTTTTATACCTAGGGTTAAGCCAGAGTAGTTGTTCATTAAGGACTTAGAACAATATTTAGTCATTGCCTTATCTTATAAACATGATTCTGATTTTATTGTTTGTTTTTGTTCTGACATATCATTATAATGTTCTAAATTTAACTACGTACTTAGAACCTGTTACATGTTGCAACAAGCTTGACAAGTAGCAAAACTCCTCGTACATAATAGGAGCGATAGTAAAAACTCCCCAAATCTAATTATTTTTTTACTACAGAATAAAGCTATGATTTAGAAATAGTGATAAGGAAGTAGAAAATTGAAGCCATGAGTCAAAATAACAGGAAGATCATAAAAATAGAATCTATTAATGTTTATAATCTTAACTTTTAAATCGTATAATCATATTCAGCATTCGGTAAGAAGAAAATATCCATGTTGGTTCATGTATTGAAAACAAATAATAAACACTAATCATGTAAAGAATTTTTGTAGAAAACAAATATACTTTCACAGAAATGTTAAAAATTGATACCTTTTTTGTTAAGAAGTCATGATCTCAATCTCTACTGTACGTTGTCCATATCATTCGTATATATGTTCACAGCACCGACCATAGCTGAAACAGAAAGAAAATTGTTAGTTTTGACAAATACAACACTTTGTGGATATATCACCATAATAATCACCTTTTGTTCACTCATATTATCATATCATTTTCAGAATTACTAGTTTACTATCATTGATTCAAAGTATATTTATTGCCTATACTACCCGTAAATGCTACGCTGCTTAAATGCAACCACGGCCTGTAAACATGAGAAATTTTTGCAGTTGAAGACATCAAATCACTAATCAACTACATATTTAAATTAAATGAATTATATTTTATTGAAGGTGGCAGCGACACTAAAGGAGGTAGTTCGTAGTCTGGAGCTAGGGTGATGATCATTGCAAGATTAATAATTGTTGCACCCTATCCCACATAAAATAAAATTAAGTTCGGAACAATAGTTATATATATATATATATATATATATATATATATTGTTGGATATTTTCAACATTTGGCCTCTAGTTTTTTTTTGAAGGAAAGAAGAAGAAGGAGGGAAACTATTGTCCCACACCATAGGAAAGATGAAGCAAGTCTATATTTATATAGATGTTTCTCAAATGAAGGGTTGGGCCCTTTGGGCACCCAAAGCTTGCTCCGTTGTGAGGAGGGAGACCATGCACCGTCTCCACACACACGTGCGCCGCCGTCCGACCGACCGTGCCGGGTCTCGGGTTTCGGGTTCGGGTCCATACGATATAATTTTGGACCGGATCTGCAAACAGTAAATAAGCCAAGTTCGGCCCGTTAAGGACCCAGAACTGTTCGAATAGTTTTGGCAGGAGACGCAAGCAAACGGTCAGATCCGTTCAAACGAACGGATACGGGCGCAACATTCAAACGGATACGGACGCTGCTGTTAACGAATGGAAGCATCCATTCGTTGCCTATAAATAGCAACACCCAGGGCTGTTGCAAATCACTTTTTTTTCTCCTAGCGGGTTTCGTAACGCTTTTCTCTGTTACGAAAGCTTCTTCTTCCAGAAATTAGCAACGTCCAGAAACTGTTGCAAAACAGTTCTCTACTCAGTTTTTGTAACGTCCCTCAGGCGTTGCAGACCAGAAACGTTGCTAATCTAAACTTCTTCTTTCTTCATTCGGTTTCTTGCTACTTGCATCAATTCAAAGATTATATACAAGGTGTTCTTGGTCGGATCAAGAACCGTACAATTCTTGAATCCGATTACACTGTTTGAGGGCTTGATTGAATCCTGAAGGCTATAGTTCGATACCCGATTGTACGTGGTGGGTTGAACTATCATCTAAAAGAATCTACTCCTAGATCCTTCAAGTCCGTAGTACAGTTTCATCGCTATCTCCACAGTCTCGAACCGCAAATTTACCAACAATTTTTAGACGATATTCTTCAACCATGGAAGGTTCGAGCGCGTTGCAAGTGATGAATCAACATTTGACTAGATTGGAGCGGTTTGACGGGGATAACTTCACTCGTTGGCAAGAGACAATGAAGTTCTTCTTGATCACCGTCAAGTTGTTCTATATATTGGAAGACGGATTGGAGGAGATTCCAGAAGAAACTGACAAGGACGATGCTGCGCTGAAACTGAGACGTGCCAAACGCAAAGAAGACGACTTCCTATGTAGAGGGCACATCCTGAATGCATTGTCAACTTCTGTGTACAACGCACATCGAAGCCTGGAAACTGCTAAAGCACTTTGGACTGCACTAGAGAGCAAATACCGTATATCCGAGGCAAGTAATAAGAAATTTCTTATTTGTAATTTTATGGATTTCAAAATGATCGCCAATAAGTCCATAGTGGAACAAGTAAGTGAAATCTTACTTTTGGTAAATCAACTTAAAGATGCTAGTATCGATATCCCTGAATCTTTTGTTGTTGGGGTCATAATTTCTCGACTTTCTCGCTCTTGGAATGATTATAAGAAAAAATTGAAACATGCGGAAACGGATTATGATTTAGATGGTTTACAGCGTGATCTTCGTATAGAAGAAGACTCTCGTAAACGCGAACTAGATGATAATCCGCAAACTGAGTCTCATACGAAGATTGATAATGTCGAAATAACTGACAAGTTAAAGCCTAAGAATGAGACACAGTTTAAGAAGAAAAGTCATCCCAAGAACAACAAAAAGAAAGGCGCTTGTTATTTCTGTAACAAGCCCGGCCATTATGCCCGAGACTGCCGTCTGCGGAAGAAACAACAAAAAGTGAATATGGTCGAAGACTCGCTTGTGGCTGTAGTCCAAGAGGCAAACTCCGTTAGTGGCATAGATAATGATTGGTGGCTTGATACTGGAGCAACCATTCATATTTGCAAAGACCGTAGTCTATTCAAGACCTACGAAGAAAATGGAGAAGCGAACGAAGTTACTGGAGCGAACAAGGTTCCGAGTAAAGTCATGGGAAAGGGCACTATAGAACTACCACTCACCTCTGGGAAAGTTCTTACTTTAGTCAATGTATTTTATGTACCAGACATTTGTAAGAATTTGATATCTGGATACCTTCTTAACAAAGGAGGATTCAAGATGGTGTATGAGTCTGATAAGTTAGTGTTGTCCAAGAACGGCAAATTCATTGGACAGGGATACTCTTGTAACGGCATGATTAAGTTGAATCTAATAAAGAATTCCTTAGTTTATATTGTTGATTCAGTTAGCTTATGGCATAGTAGGTTAGGACATGTTAATTATAATTCCCTTAAAAATATGCATAAGTTAGGATTAATTTCTGATTGTGATTTCAATTCTATCTCTAAATGTGAAATTTGTGTTCAAGCAAAAATACACCGAAAATCTTTTAAATCCGTAGAAAGGAAAACTGGTTTGCTTGATTTGGTATATAGTGATGTGGGTGACCTAAAAGGTCATATCACCTATGGTGGTAACCAATACTATATCACATTTATTGATGATTATACTAGATATGCTTATGTTTATCTAATGAAAACAAAAGATGAAGCCTTTGATAAATTTAAGATTTACAAAGCCGAAGTTGAAACACAATTAGGAGTTAAAATTAAAGTATTACATTCAGATCGTGGTGGTGAATATTTCTCAAATGAGTTCACGTTGTTTTGTAAACAACATGGTTTAATTCACCAATGCACTGCCCCTTATACACCACAACAAAATGGTATCGCTGAAAGAAAAAATAGAACTTTAGTAGAGATGGTTAATGCCATGCTTATTAGTTCTAATTTACCTAATAATTTGTGGGGAGATGCTATGTTATCTGCTTGTTATATTTTAAATAGAATACCACTTAAAAAGAATAATATTTCCCCTTATGAATTATGGTTTAATAGAAAACCTAATTTGAATGGATTAAAAGTTTGGGGTTGTTTAGCATATGTTAGAAAACCAGACCCTAAACGACCAAAGTTAGGAAATAGAGCTTTTAAATGTGCTTTTATAGGTTATTCCCTTGCCAGTATAACTTATAGATTCTTAATGCTTGACACCTTAGATATTATAGAATCAGTAGATGTAGAATTTTTTGAAAATCAAACTGTTGAGATTCCATTGAGATCATCTAGTCCTGATACGACTAATGATGTCAATGACGATGAGTTTACTCCTGCTCAAAACAACAAGGATGTATCAGTACCAGATCATAGTACTGAACAAAGGAGAAGTAAAAGAGCGAGAATTGAGAAGGACTATGGTCCTGACTTCATAAAATATCTTATAGAAGATAGTAAGGACGAAGTCCTTAATGTAACTAGATATGTAATGAACGTCGATGATGATCCTAAGACTTATTCTGAAGCTATGAATTCCAGAGATTCCATTTTCTGGAAAGATGCTATCAATGATGAAATGAACTCCATATTGTCTAACCAAACCTGGGTTTTGACTGATTTACCTCCTGGTGCTAAACCAATAGGATGTAAATGGATATTCAAGAAAAAATTGAATACAAATGGATCCATTGATAAGTTTAAAGCCAGATTAGTTGCTAAGGGATATAAGCAAAGACACGGAGTAGATTACTTCGATACTTATGCTCATGTTGCTCGCATTTCTTCTATACGTTGTTTAATAGCACTTGCATCCACTCATAAATTGGTCGTACATCAAATGGATGTAAAGACCGCTTTTCTAAATGGAGATTTAGAGGAAGAGATATATATATATGGAACAACCAGAAGGTTTTAAAACCCCTGGCCAAGAAAAGAAAGTTTGCAAATTGGTAAAATCTCTTTATGGCCTGAAACAAGCTCCTGTGCAATGGCATGAGAAGTTTGATAAGATAGCATTGTCATATGGCTTCATTGTTAATGATGCTGATAAATGTATTTATAGCAAATCAGATAATACCGGTGATGTTATAATATGTTTATACGTTGATGACATGCTAATATTTGGTTCTAATATATCATGTGTAAATGAAACTAAAAGGTTTCTATCCTCTAAGTTTGATATGAAAGATCTAGGTGAGGCTGACGTAATTCTAGGAATTAAAATCATAAGGAAAGAGGAAGAGTTATTACTAACCCAATCTCACTATATTGAGATGTTCCTTAAGAAGTATGGTCATTATAATGACAAACCAGCCCCAACTCCTCTAGATCCTAGTATTAAATTACTAAAGAACACTGGACGTACCATTTCTCAACTTGAGTACTCTAGTGTTATTGGGAGTCTTATGTATGTTATGCATTGCACCAGACCTGACATTGCACATGCCATTAGTGTGCTATGTCGATTTACGAGTAATCCAGGTTACGAACATTGGAAAGCTATTTCCAGAGTTCTAGCGTATCTAAAAGGAACCATTGACTATGGTTTATCTTATAAAGGATATCCTGCTGTTATAGAAGGGTATAGTGACGCAACTTGGAACAATGTAGAATCCAAATCCAAGTCTACAACTGGATGGATCTTTACATTAGGGGGTGCAGCGGTATCTTGGGGTTCCAAGAAACAAACTTGCATATCTGACTCAACTATGTTATCAGAATTAATTGCATTAGCAGATGCATGTAAGGAGGCAGAATGGCTTAGGAATTTATTAATAGAAATTCCACTATGGAAGAAGCCATCTCCAGCAGTCTTGATTAATTGTGATAATCAAGCTACGATATATAATGTCTCTAATAAGACATATAATGGAAAGTCTAGACACGTGAGTCTAAGACATCAGATGATAAGACAATTACTCAAACGAGGAGTAATAACTGTTGACTATATAGAAACAAAGAAAAACTTGGCTGATCCTCTTACTAAGAGTCTTCCAAAGGCAATGGTTTCTATAAAATCAAAGGAGATGGGACTAAGGTCTGTGAATGAAGTTTGATCGTCCTTAACAGAAACCTAACTTATGTCTTGAAATGGATAGACAAAGTTCAATGGGTACCAACAAATTAAGAGAACGATTATGGAACACTAAATCAAAAACTCTCATAGTATTTAGTGTTGGATTCTGCAAGAACAAAGGATGGATAATAGATCCTTAATAAGTCTAGAAAATTAAAAGGTGTATCGCAGAAACACCTTAAGAGACATACCTATATGAGTACGGAAATCAGGCCGTTTCCTAAGAAAGTAAGACCGCTTTCTAAAGTAAACTCATGAATCCAGGATTAAAGCACATGGCCATTAACGTGCTAGCAATACAGAACACTTTACCTAAGAAAATCAACATGTGTGATTGTTCCGGTTCTATCATTAGGGATACTTGGTTCAAGATTCATTCACCATAGAATCTCGATAAGGTTTTGAATGGTTTACACTAAGTGAAGGTTCAAATCCAAAAGATACCTATCATGTATGTGTTGGTTTTCACGATGATGCAAATTCTTGTCCCTGAACTACGTTAGGCTTGATCCCACTTGGGTACGTAGGCAATCACTCAAGTGATGCAGTCATTCCGTTTTTAAATTAAATTGTTGTAATTATCCAATCTTGAAAATAGAGGGAGAATGTTGGATATTTTCAACATTTGGCCTCTAATTTTGTTTTGAAGGAAAGAAGAAGAAGGAGGGAAACTATTGTCCCACACCATAGGAAAGATGAAGCAAGTCTATATTTATATAGATGTTTCTCAAATGAAGGGTTGGGCCCTTTGGGCACCCAAAGCTTGCTCCGTTGTGAGGAGGGAGACCATGCACCGTCTCCACACACGCGCGCGCCGCCGCCGCCGTCCGACCGACCGTGCCGTGCCGGGCCGGGCCGGGCCTCGGGTTTCGGGTTCGGGTCCATACGATATAATTTTGGACCGGATCTGCAAACAGTAAATAAGCCAAGTTCGGCCCGTTAAGGACCCAGAACTGTTCGAATAGTTTTGGCGGGAGACGCAAGCAAACGGTCAGATCCCTTCAAACGAACGGATACGGGCGCAACGTTCAAACGGATACGGACGCGGCTGTTAACGAATGGAAGCATCCATTCGTTGCCTATAAATAGCAACACCCAGGGCTGTTGCAAATCACTTTTTTTTTCTCCTAGCGGGTTTCGTAACGCTTTTCTCTGTTACGAAACCTTCTTCTTCCAGAAATTAGCAACGTCCAGAAACTGTTGCAAAACAGTTCTCTACTCAGTTTTTGTAACGTCCCTCAGGCGTTGCAGACCAGAAACGTTGCTAATCTATACTTCTTCTTTCTTCATTCGGTTTCTTGCTACTTGCATCAATTCAAAGATTATATACAAGGTGTTCTTGGTCGGATCAAGAACCGTACAATTCTTGAATCCGATTACACTGTTTGAGGGCTTGATTGAATCCTGAAGGCTATAGTTCGATACCCGATTGTACGTGGTGGGTTGAATTATCGTCTAAAAGAATCTACTCCTAGATCCTTCAAGTCCGTAGTACAGTTTCATCGCTATCTCCATAGTCTCGAACCGCAAATTTACCAACATATATATATATATATATATATGCACTTTACTATTTTGATCTACCTTTAAACATTGCCGACTATTATATATATTGAAAATTGGTTCTTTATTGTCCACAAAAGAAAGATACAATGTGGAAGTACACAAATTGTTTCCAAACACACACCATAATTTTACTTAAACATGCAATAAGAATTCAAATCCCAGTCTGAAATGCATTTCACCATGCTTAAAGTTCTTCAAAGTTATCAATTACAAGGCCATTGTTCATTTAGTTTTAATTTATCTAGCCTGTCACTAACCCATTTACCATCATAGGCCTCTCCTCCTATATGCACTGTTATGATTACATATGTTTGCATTAGCTTGCTAACTGCATAGTAACCATCGTCGAAACTGGCGACCAACGTACATAAGCCACTAGTCTCCTAGTGCTTCAATATTTGGTTCTCCAGACATAATCAGTGATCATCGCAAAGTTCGTATATCTATAACTTCTCGCATTTTTGAGCCAATCTAATGGATCCATTCACAACTAACCTCAATTTCGACTATTAAGATTTCAACATTCTATAACTTGATGAAATGTTGTACACGTTAGGCATCAGGAGGGAAAACCCATCTTTCTAAAATTTCAAATTGATCCTTGGCTTCTTTTCTAAATGTCGAATTGCCGCTGTAATCAAACCTAAACCAAAGAAAGTATATCGTGGTAGAGTGGTTTTTCTCTTGTTCTCAAGTTGATGTAATTTTATAGTAGCAGGTCATCAGCAATTATTGTAATTCCATTATGTGATGATAAATATCCACCTACAGTAATTCTATTACCAAATGAAACAAATCACAAGAAGTGCGACAAACCAAATAGTATGACCACATCCAGATTACATGAAACTATGTAGATCTTTGGACAATTATGGCTTTTTGAGAAAGGAAACTTATTTAAAATTGAAACTATTTCACCATAGCCTATATATAATCACTCTTTCATGGTTTAGCTCTCAGCCGTCATTTAATCACCTAATGAAGCTTCAAACACAAATAATTTAGAACAAAGCAACGTCAATCTCATAGCCGCAAACCAAAATCAGAATGCTGCTATAGGTTCTGGTGCGCATGGATACTCTAACATGACAACAAGCACACAAAGTGCTGTAACTTCTTCCTCCCCCATTTCTATAAACCCCATTCCAGTAACTAGTGAAGTAGGCCCCAACTTCATCATGCCCTTAAATTGCCAACTCCCCTATATGCTTCTTGTTCCTGTATTTAATCAACTGCCTATGCGCATGCAACATAACAATTTACTTCCCCCCTAAGAAATTCTTCTAGAACTTAATTCTTTCCCCCTACAACTTCGGTAACTTT
Source organism: Allium cepa (assembly GCA_030765085.1). Taxonomy (NCBI): domain Eukaryota; kingdom Viridiplantae; phylum Streptophyta; class Magnoliopsida; order Asparagales; family Amaryllidaceae; genus Allium; species Allium cepa. The sequence goes on from CM060941.1 coordinate 1,055,582,237, forward strand.
ATCCCATTTTACCCCTCAGGCCAAGCCCAATTTTGCCAAGCCTAACCAAGCTCCTTTATTTAATTCAACATGCCAACTACTGCTTAATTTAACTCAACAGGCCAAGCTCCTTCACTATACAATCAAGTTCTTTTTCCAACGCATACTTGCATACCATACCAAGGCCCACTACTACCTTCTCCTGTGGCCAATCGTACAATCAAATTGCAAAAGCAATCTTCTCACTCCAACCGTGAATCCCTCACCGCCATGGATCTGCTCCCTCATGTTGGCCTCACCCTAGCCCCGACAATTGACGTTGCTCCTCCTCTAACACCATCAGCATTCCAGTCTCTAACACTTTGATGTTTTACAAAATGACATGTAGCCTTTTTCAATTGAATTGATGCTTCCTTCGACTGACGCTAGCCTAGAGGTCAACTCGTTAAGCCTAGTCGATTACCGAGATGATCAAGACGATCACTTAGATGATGGTAGTCCTAACTCGGGCAATTTAATCTGTAGCCCAAAAGCTAGTCAAAATGGTCTTAGACAGTCAAGATCTTGCAGGGATCTTGTTGTAAAATTTTCAAAATGATTTGGGTTTTAGTTTTGGAAGAGTAGAAAAAATAAAGAAGGAAGGAAGAAGAAATCAAAGTCCCACATTATAGAAAGCTATACAATATACTTGTATAAATATAGCTTTTTCAAGTGGATGATGGGGCCTTAGGGCTCCCACATGTTTGCTTTGTTGTGATGAGAGAAGTCATGCAACACCACACGTGCGCCGCCGTCCGACCGAACCGGGTTCGGTTCCGAAAATATTTTTGGACCGTATATGTACAGTAACAGGCCATATTTCGACCCGTTAAGGACCCAGAACCGGAATTCAGAATTTATATAATGGCGGGAATTCGTAACGTTTTCTGAACGTTGCAAATGTGAATGGACGCGACGTTTGAATCGCAACAGTTACGAACCGTTGCAAACGATCGTGACGCTTGGCGAATAGACACCTCCTCATGTCTATAAATAGCGACGCCCAGAAACAGTTGCTATCAGTTCCGCATCTTCTTCTTCTTCCTACAGCAGTTCTGCCACGCCGGGATAGCATTACTAAACGCTCTGTTTTGTGACGCCTCCAAGGTGTTGCAAATTCAGAAAGCGTTGCAGGATTGTATTCTTCTTCCTCTTCATTCTATTCTATATAAATTGCATCATCAGATACATTTTCTGAAGTGTTCTTGGTCGGATCAAAGTCGTACAAACTTTGAATCCGATTACGCTGTTATAGGGCTTCACTGAATCCTGAAAGTCGATAGTTCGATAACCCGTTTGTAACTGGTGGGTTGAACTATTGTCTGAAAGAATCTATTCCATAGATCCTTGAAGTCGAAAGTACAGCATTGTCTTCATCACTATCGCCGTCAAATTCGTCTCGAATCGCAAAATCCCCAACAAATTTTCAGACAATACTCTTCAACCATGGAAGGTTCGAGCGCTCTACAAGTTATGAATCAGCATCTAACTCGATTGGAGCGTTTTGATGGTGACAATTTCACTCGTTGGCAAGAGACGATGAAATTTTCCTGGTCACCGTCAAGTTGTTCTACATCTTGGAAGATGACTTGGAAGAAATCCCGGAGGAAACTGATAAGGACGATGCTGCTCTAAAGGCTAAACGTGCAAAGCGCAAAGAGGACGATTTCCTATGCAGGGGCCATATTCTGAATGCGCTATCTACCCCAGTCTACAATGCTCATAGGACCTTGGAAACAGCGAAGGCACTCTGGACTGCTCTGGAGAATAAATACCGCATATCCGAGGCAAGCAATAAAAAGTTTCTTATTTCTAATTTTATGGATTTCAAAATGGTCACCAATAAGTCCATAATTGGACAAGTAAGCGAAATCTTACTGTTGGTGAATCAACTTAAAGATGCTGGAATTGATCTCCGTGAATCTTTTGTTGTTGGAGTTATAATTTCTAGACTTCCACATAGTTGGAATGATTATAAGAAAAAGATGAAGCATGCAGAAACGGATTATAATTTAGACGGTTTACAGCGTCATCTTCGTATTGAAGAAGACTCTCGCAAACGCGATCTAGATGATAATGCACAAACTGAGTCCCATTCTAAGGCAAATAATGTTGAAATTACTGATAAATTAAAGCCAAAGAATGAGACACGGTTTAAGAAAAATCATTCCAAAACTAACAACAAAAAGAAAGGTGCTTGTTATTTTTGTAACAAGCCCGGCCACTATGCATGAGACTACCGTCTGCGGAAGAAACAACAAAAAGTGAATGTGGTCGAAGACTCGCTTATGGCTGTAGTGCAAGAGGCAAACTCTGTTAGTGGCAATGATAACGATTGGTGGTTCGATACTGGAGCAACCATTCACATTTGCAAAGACCGTAATCTTTTCAAGAGTTACGAAGAAAATAAAGGAGAAGCCGATGAAGTTACTGGAGCAAATAAGGTTCCAAGTAAAATTCTGGGAAAAGGCACTATAGAACTTCCTCTCACCTCTGAAAAAGTTCTTACATTAGTCAATGTATTTTATGTACCTGATATGTGTAAGAATTTGGTCTCTGGATACCTTCTTAACAAAGGAGGATTCAAGATGGTGTATGAGTCTGATAAGCTAGTGTTGTCTAAGAATGGTAAATTCATTGGACAGGGATACTCTTGTAACGACATGATTAAGTTGAATTTAATAAAGAAATCTTCTGTTTATATTGTTGATTCTATTAGTTTATGGCATGGTAGATTAGGACATATTAATTATAATTCCATTAGGAATATGAATAAATTAGGATTAATTTCTGATTGTGATTTCGATACCATCTCTAAATGTGAAATATGCGTTCAAGCAAAAATACAACGGAAATCCTTTAAATCCGTAGAAAGGAAAACTGGTTTGCTTGATTTGGTATATAGTGATGTAGGTGACTTAAAAAGTCATATCACCTATGGTGGTAAGCAATACTATATAACATTCATTGATGATTATACTAGATATGCATATGTATATCTAATGAAAACTAAAGATGAGGCTTTTGATAAATTCAAAATTTACAAAGCAGAGGTCGAAACACAATTAGAAGTTAAAATTAAAATATTACATTCAGATCGTGGTGGTGAATATTTCTCAAATGAATTCACCTTGTTTTGTAAACAACAAGGTATAATTCACCAATGTACTGCCCCATATACACCACAACAAAATGATGTTGCTGAAAGGAAGAATAGAACTTTAGTAGAAATAGTTAATTCCATGCTCATAAGTTCTAATTTACCTTATAACCTATGGGGTGATGCTATGTTATCTGCATGTTATATTTTAAATAGAGTACCACTTAAAAAAAATATTTCCCCTTATGAATTATGCTTTAATAGGAAACCTAACCTAACTAGACTTAAAGTTTGGGGTTGCTTAGCTTATGTTAGAAAACCAGACCCTAAACGACCAAAGTTAGGAAATAGAGCATTTAAATGTGTTTTCATAGGATATTCACTTAATAGTATAACTTATAGATTTCTTATTCTTGACACCCTAGAAGTTATAGAATCCGTAGATGTAGAATTTTTTGAAAATCAAACTGTTGAGATCCCATTGAGATCATCTAGTCCAGAACGTAGTATGACTAATGATATCAATGACGATGATTTTGCTCCTGCTCAAAACAGCAAGGAAGTGTCAGTACCAGAAAATAGTACTGAACAACGGAGAAGTAAAAGAGCGAGAATAGAGAAGGACTATGGTCCTGACATCATTACATATCTTGTAGAAGGCAGTAAGGACGAAGTCCTTAATGTGACTAAATATGAAATGAACGTTGATGATGATCCCAAAACTTATTCTGAAGCTATGAGTTCCATAGATTCAAATTTCTGGAAAGAAGCTATCAATGATGAAATGAATTCCATAATGTTAAACCAAACTTGGGTTTTAACTGATTTACCTCCTGGTGCTAAACCTATAGGATGTAAATGGATATTCAAGAAAAAGTTGAATACAAATGGATCCATTGATAAGTTTAAAGCCAGATTAGTTGCTAAAGGATATAAGCAAAGACATAGAGTAGATTATTTTGATACATATGCTCCAGTTGCTCGCATATCTTCTATACGCTGTTTAATTGCACTTGCATCAATTCATAAATTAGTCATACATCAAATGGATGTAAAGACTGCTTTTCTAAATAGAGATTTAGAAGAAGAGATATATATGGAACAACCTGAAGGTTTCAAAACCCCAGGCCAAGAAAAGAAAGTTTGCAAATTAGTAAAATCTCTTTATGGCCTGAAGCAAGCTCCCATGCAATGGCATGAGAAGTTTGATAAAGTTGCACTGTCATATGGATTCATTGTCAATGATGCTGATAAATGTATTTATAGCAAATCGGATAACAACGGTATTGTTATAATATGTTTATACGTTGATGACATGCTAATATTTGGTTCCAATGTATCCTGTGTGAATGAAACTAAAAAGTTTCTGTCTTCTAAATTCGATATGAAAGATCTAGGAGAGGCTGATGTAATTCTGGGGATTAAAATTGTTAGGAAAGAGGGGGAGTTATTACTAACTCAATCCCATTACATAGAGAAATTCCTACAAAAATATGGTCATTACGATGACAAACCAGCACCAACTCCTTTAGATCCTAGTATTAATTTAGAAAAGAACACTGGACGTTCTATCTCTCAACTCGAGTATTCCAGTGTTATTGGGAGTCTTATGTATGCTATGCATTGCACTAGACCAGACATCGCGCATGCTATAAGTATATTGTATCGATTTACGAGTAATCCATGCTTCGAACATTGGAAAGCAATTTCCAGATTTTTAGCTTATTTTAAAGGAACCATTGAATATGGTTTATCTTATAAAGGATATCCTTTTGTAATAGAAGGATATAGTGATGCAACCTGAAACAATGTAGAATCCAAATCCAAGTCTATGACTGGATGGATCTTTACACTAGGAGGCGCTGCTGTGTCTTGGGCTTCCAAGAAGCAGACCTGTATTTCTAACTCAACAATGTTGTCAGAATTGATTGCATTAGCAGATGCATGTAAAGAAGCAGAATGACTTAGGAATTTATTAATGGAAATTCCTTTGTGGAAGAAGCCATCTCCAGCAGTCTTGATTAACTGTGACAATCAAGCAACAATATACAATGTGTCTAATAAGACATATAATGGAAAGTCTAGACATGTGAGTCTAAGACATCAAATGGTGAGACAGTTACTCAAAAGAGGAGTTATAACTGTTGACTACATAGAAACGAAGAAAAACTTGGCTGACCCACTTACAAAAGGTCTTCCAAAGGCAATGGTTTTTATAAAGTCACAATAAATGGGACTAAGATCTGTGAATGAAGGTTGATCATGCTTAACAGAAACCCAACTTATGTCTTGAAAAAGATAGACAAAGTTCAATGGGTACCAACAAGTTAAGAGAATGATTATGGAACACTAAATTGATAATCCCATAATATTTAGTGTTGGATTCTGCAAGAACAAAGGATGGATATATATCCTTAATAAGTCTAGAAACCTTAAAAGGTGTATCGCAGAAACACCTTAAGAGACTTACCTATATGAGTATGGAAATCAGGCCGTTTCCTAAGAAAGTAAGACCGCTTTCTAAGTAGACTCATGAACCAGGATTTAAGCACATGCCCATTAACGTGCTGAGCAATACATAACACTTTACCTAAGAAAATCAACATGTGTGATTGTCCCGGTTTTATCATTAGGGATACTTGGTTCAAGATTCGTTCACCATAAAATCTCGATAAGGCTTTGAATGGTTTGCACTAAGTAAAGGTTCAAATCCAAAAGATACATTTTATTTATGTGTTGGTTTTCACGATGATGCAAAACTTGATCTTAGAACTACATAGGCTTGATCCCACTTGGGTATGTAGGAAGTCACTCTAGTGATTCAGCCGTCCTATTATTTAATTTTTTGAAAATTGGGGGAGATTGTTGTAAAATTTTCAAAATGATTTGGGTTTGGGTTTTAGTTTTGAAAGAGTAGAAGAAAAGAAAGAAGGAAGGAAGAAGAAATCAAAATCCCACATTATAGAAAGCTATACAATATACTTGTATAAATATAGCTTTCTCAAGTGGATGATGGAGCCTTGGGGCTCCCACATGTTTGCTTTGTTGTGAGGAGAAAAGTCATGCAACACCACACGCGCGTCGCCGCCGCCGTCCGACCGAACCGGGCCGGGTTTCGGGTTCGGTTCCGAAAATATTTTTGGACCGTATATGTACAGTAACGGGCCATATTTCGGCCCGTTAAGGACCCAGAACCGGAATTCAGAATTTATATAATGATGGGAATTTGTAACGTTTTCTGAACGTTGCAAATGTGAATGGACGCGACGTTTGAATCGCAACAGTTACGAACCGTTGCAAACGGTCGTGACGCTTAGCGAATAGACACCTCCTCGTGTCTATAAATAGCGACGCCCAGAAACAGTTGCTATCAGTTCCGCATCTTCTTCTTCTTCCTACAGCAGTTTTGCGACGCCGGGATAGCGTTACTAAACACTCTGTTTTGTGACGCCTCCAAGGTGTTGCAAATTCAAAAAGCGTTGCAGGATTGTATTCTTCTTCCTCTTCATTCTATTCTATATAAATTGCATCATCAGATACATTTTCTGAAGTGTTCTTGGTCGGATCAAAGTCGTACAAACTTTGAATCCGATTACGCTGTTATAGGGCTTCATTGAATCCTGAAAGTCGATAGTTCGATAACCCGTTTGTACCTGGTGGGTTGAACTATTGTCTGAAAAAATCTATTTCATAGATCCTTGAAGTCGGAAGTACAGCATTGTCTTCATCACTATCGCCGTCAAATTCATCTCGAACCGCAAAATCCCCAACAGATCTCAAGGTGGCTATTGTTTATTCTAAATGTCTAGCTGTGCATGTTTCAGACAGTGATCAATAGACAAGTGTCTTGTACCTATCTCCTCTTTTGCAGTTCAAAACTTGCAAGTGCATTATGGTATGCAAAATCCACACAACATGTATAGTTCCCATTTGCAATGCTGCATATTTGATGTCATATTCCCTATTAGTTCTTGTAGTCCATGGTTCTAAAATTTTGAGGAACCTAAGGTAACATATCAAACATCAAAAATCCCTCAAACCCTCAAATCTCATTTCTTTAAAAGTTCACTGCAATTGAAATAAATTTCATTCATGATGAACACATAAACATGCAAAAGTAGAAGAATATTGCATATAAGATACACCTGATAAAAGAATTGCAGAGAGAGATGACTGCGACCACTAGTATCTTCAATCCTACATAAGCTTGCAGTTTGTAATAGTTCAGGCACCTGATCATATACCTGTATTTTCATACCACAAACTAGACTACGTTGCTACAGCATTTTTGGCACACTAAAATGCTTACACCAAGAACATATAGCTCATACATATGAAATGGAGGTTTAAAGGTCAATTCTATGCATAAACATAGTCAAATGGCAATGCCTAGTTGATTAACACCTTGACCCTAATCCCTTACCATTCAACATTCATATAAATTCCTGAAACCACATCAATGTTAGAAGCATTAAGCATTAATATAAACCCTTAGATATAATTTAAAAATACCATCACAGAAATTATAGACACAATTTATGATAAAACCATGTTTAGCCAAATGAAACTAAATAAACAAGATATCTTAATATTTTGATGACTTGATTTAATCATCTTTTTGCAACAAGACATGACTTAATTTCTTAACATACGAGCATTTGAGTAGGAAGGCCCAAGACTTGATATCTAACCATCTAATCAAATAATTGAGTAGTAAACATTTTCTAAATAAGAACATGAAAGTTATGATGAAATGATAGAAACAGGAACATATAAGATGGGTGTCACTTAAACAAGAGAAGACTTCTTAACTAGGGATCAAGAGAAGACTTCTTAGGTGTGGCATTGTATTAGAGTGGATGCATAGATTGGATTATAGTTAGCCCCACATCGCATGATATTTTAAAAGAGATCAACATATATACGAGATTGGTAGCATTTAACAACAAAGGATTCCTTTTGTTATAAATAAATGTTGTCATGAAAATATATATGCTCTAGAAAGATGTAGGACTATCCAATCATGACGACGACACAAAAAAGAGCTTTGTTCGGTGGTCTTGTCTTTTCTACACTAAACGAAGTGCACGCATAGCGGAAGATGCGAGAGGCTGCCGAAAATTACAACATGGTATCAGAGCCGATGTTTCAAGGGGACCAATATGATGCAACATTGATCGAAATATGCTCCAGTATGTAGTTCGAGCTTGGTACTCATTAAGGTGGAGTTATGAGTTAGAAAACAACCTGATCCAATCGCGGAAAAGAGAACTTATAAAAACAGCTTGACCCAACTGCTGAGAGGTGGTAGCAACCTAATCTAAACTGTTAGAGGTGTTAGCGATCTTATCCAAGTGTTTGAAAACTCTATATAACTTCAAATTGAATTGAGAAAATGCTCGCCAAGGTGGAGATCTATTAGGTGTGGCTCGAATTGTATTAGAATGGGTGCGTAGATTGAATTATGATTAGTCTCACATCATAAGATATTCTAAAAGAGATCAACATATATATGAGATTGGTAACATGTAACAACAAGGGATTCCTTTTGTTACAAATAAATGTTGCCATAAAAATACATACGCTCTAGAGGGATGTAGGACTATCTAATCATGACGTTGGCACCGAAAAGAGCTTCGTTCAACGGTCTTGTCTCTTCTACACTAAATGAAGTGCGCATAGTGAAAGATGCGAAAGGGCGTCGAAAATTACAACAATGATGAAATGGTAGAAGTAGTGACATATAAGATGGGTGTCACTTAAATAAAAAAAGACTTCTTAACTAGGGATCAGGAGGTATTCATTTTGAAAGCCCAAATGCCAATTACCAATTTTTCAAATAAAAGAAAGCCCACTACATTTTTATACCATTGACATCACACTTTTACATTACTTCGTGCTTTTAGTTTAGGCCAGTAAGCTCAGAATTGTTGTCTTTGTTTTCATGATGTGCACATTGTTCGTGTAGACTACCAATACCAATCCTTATGATTTCTGATGTATGCATTTTGTTTGTGCACTCTATTCTTGTTGCACCTTATTGCATGACTTACACACTTAGTAATGCGTATTTAAATATGTCTGATTTAGTTTTAAGTCCGTTGTGCATTTAAATAAAGCATGACATATCTACTCTTGACTATATTATAACTCTCAACCAATTATGGTCAACTTTTACTGATCCAAGCAGAAAACTTTATCATTTTCAAAACAATTTCACTTTGTATATGCCTTTAACAAATAGAAATTTTCATAATATTGTTTTATCGAGGTACTTAAGCACACAAAACTTTCATCGCCATTGTATGAACATTTGTCATATGTCAAAATAAAAAAAATACTTCAAAGTGGAGAACGGCTAATTTCATAATCTTCCATTATTACAGCGATTTGTTTATAGTGTGTTATATCTCCTAAGTACATGCTTGCCAAGTAATACATAAACCTTACTGTAGATAAGCTTTGGATAACCAAAATTACTTGCTTGGACGCACATATACAAATCTATCTATATTCTTACTTTATATATCACACGATGTTATTATGTAACTATTCATAGAAGTGAATGGCAAGTGCGGCTGCATCTGAACTGAAGAATACCATGGAGGATGTGTTTCAAGATCATACAAATGAAGACATTAGGTTGACTTCATAGTAAAATTTCATTTCCCCATTTGATAAATAAAATGTTTGCATCTGTTAAAAATAAGCTTGACCATCATTTTATTGTGTTTAATCAATATGACATGTCTCATGTTTGGTGTCATTTTTGCTTAAGCTTCCAGGATTACAAATTTGGCGATGATAAAGCAATATTAAAAGATTCTGGGATTAAAGATGGAGATCAGGTATGCATGTGATAGTTTCAGCTATTTCATAAAATTATTTTTAGTCTAAATGACATCTTCTCATTCCTTGTAGTATGTATATACAGCCTCTGTTCACCAAAAAACTCTAAGTAAGATTATCCCTAAATAAACAAATAAAGAACGATCATGGTGATATTTTTTGTTCATAATGCATTTTAAGATCTTCTTAACAGTTGTATTACATTCATAATTTCATGCATTTACATTCTTAACAAAACTAAAAATACCAATTTATTTTAAGAAATCACAGAGGTCTGAAGAAAACTGAAGAATACAACAAAAAGGAGGAAATTTATGTTAAAAGTGGATGAAGTAGAAGTCCAGACAATGTAACTTATAGCAATCAAGATCAAAGAATTATTGAAAATGCCACTGTTGGGAAAACGAAATTCAAATTAACTCATAAGCTACGGAGTATGCTTTCATATTCAAAACTCAATGCTCTTATCAAACCATATAAAATCAACTGGTCGAGAGCTATAACATAGGTTTCTTTCATCATCTTACTAAAAAAGTAATTCAAGAAGAAAACCTGCAAGTAATTTAGCTTTCTTGTGCTCATCAACAAGTCTGCAAACATTATCTTTCATAACAACATATGTCGTTGCTGTCAATACTCCCACTTTCCACATCCCTCCTCCTAATGTTTTCCTTACTCATCTCGCTTATCAAATAAATGAATGGTAAGTAAAAAAATTAATAAAAAAATAAAGTTGAAGCCAACTAATGCACCTATTCAGTTTTGCAACTTAAATGTATTTACCTTGGCAATAAAGCTTTCTGAACCAACAACAAAAAATCCAACTGGTGCACCCAAACCTCCGACAAACATATCTGCATCTTTATTATCAATAAGTCACTTGTATACCTAGAAAAAACATAAAAGTAGTCATAAAAGCTGTAACAAAATAGCATTACAGAAATAGAATTAGTTGCTTGTACAAGCCTTGAGATTATAACTCCCAATGCCTATCATATTATTTTTAATCTTCAACAAAAACTTTTGTGCAGAAACCCACATATAAAATCCATATCAAACCATATAAAATCCATACATAAAAGTAGTGTTTGTGCATAAATTAGGGTTAATGAAATTAGGGTTTGTGAGAAATCCATATATAAAATCCACATCGAACTACATAAAATCTATTTATAATCATAAAATACACATATGAAGTATATACTGATTTAGGGTTCATGCAGAAATCTAAAAAAAATGGTAGTAGATTAAAGGGGGGTCGATCTGTTATGAGGAGACGAGTGGATTGATGGAGGAGTAGCCCGACGATGATGGTGGAGGAAACATTGGGCGTGGTTTAATATTGATAGAGGGTAGCAGCTAGAAGTTTTGTGAAGTGAATGGGAAAAATGTAGAGCATGAAATGTGAAAATGAAAAAAAAGTAAAAGTGTTTTGCTAATGGCGGGAAAGGCGGAAAATTTTGGCAGCATTGGTGAAAATTAAATATACCGAAAAATAAAGTGTAAAGTAATAATAAGTGCACTTACCATTGAAACTCAGCTAATAAGTGCAACAACTAAAACCGTATCGTATTTTCTTATAGTGTATTTAAGGATATACAATAGGTTGCACTGATGTAAACTAGACAAACCGACCTTTCAATGATTGAATTCTTAGATTCTTTTTGTAGCTCTTGGTCTAGTGTTGCATCTAACACAACTAGATCCTTACTGTAATTAATCATATTAAATACACGTCTAGCACTATAATTTACTTGCTCACTTAGAATGAACTAAAATCATTGAATATGGAATATTCATATTAGGCTTCGTATATTACAAATTATGACCATTCACTATATAATATTTATATTTGATTGAATATGGAATAATCATTCATATACTTTATAACACCCCATAATTTAGCATTAGTTATTAGTTAATTACTTAATTAATTAGGCTTCGAAAAGGGAATTTGTGCGAAGAATGGAATTTGACCATGAAACTTGCACCATTACGTTGGTGGCGAAATTCTAAGCAACTTTCATATTTCCATTTTTGCGATCAAAGTATAAAGAAGAATTCATGGACGAAAAACAAATTCTAAACGAAAATAATTAAATAAAAAATAATTGACGGTTTAATATTAAATACCCGTGGCCCATAGGCCGACCCATTATTGGGGACGGTTGACCCTTAGCAGTTGACCTATCATCCAACGATAGTCGACCGGTAGCGACTTGGTGGCTCCAGTAAACCCAGGCCGCAACGATCCAGATTTCATATATTTCGATCTAATGGTTCTGCTTGATTCTAGTATAAATTCAGGCATAACGCTCCTTTCTCTCTCGTATTTTTTCTAAAGGCATTTGCAAAGATCTGCCCTTTTTTCTTCTCTGCTTTCTTTCTAAATTATTAAGCAGTAGCAATCCCTTCTCTTCTCATACAAATCGGAGAAGAGTGGAAATCTAATAAAAAGGAGAAAAGAAGATAATCAACCATATGCATATTTGAGTAGTTTATATATTTATATATTTGTATCTATTTTTTCTCCCTATCCCAAATCTCTCCTCAAATCCATAACTCTAATGTATGTATATACCCTTTTATATATATTTCTTGGATTAAAAAAGATTTGGAGATGTATCAAAGGTTCTACTTCAGATTTAAAGATTTGGATCGCTTTAAAAATGTGAGTGGAAAATTTTACAGATTGTTACAATATAAAAATTATCCCATTGGTGTTAATTTGGTTTTTATGCCTAATTCGATAATTATATATGAGTTATAGGCAATGAATTGAATACGATTTGAATATAATATTTCCTACATATTCTTGTTTATAAATTTATTTAGCATTATATACAACCTGGTCTAGATATTAGTCCTAAAAGTATGAATTTAGAATACTAATTTAAATGAAATTTATTCCAGATCTGAGAGAGGTTGTATAATAATGTAATAAATTTGGATTATTACCCAAGTCTAGTTAGAATATAAACTTTTCTATATTTGGAATTGTTGAAATTTAGATCCGTTTAATATTTATAAATCAATTTGATTTCTTTCCCTTTTAGAAAGATGCAACATTTGATCTAATAAGGAATAGATGCAAATAAAAAGAGAAAAAATGTGTAAAATATAAATTCAATATATTTTATACCATCTATTTTAATAATAAAAAGAAATGATTACTCCTTGTAATTTCACACATTGTAATCTTTTGTTTAGGATTAATTTATGGAAATTATAGAGGATAATAATTTTAGATATGATTCCAAAAATTTAACATGGAAAAGTATATTCTAGTAAAGGTATTTAACTAAAACATATTTAAAAGTAAATATCTATACGTAATTACAGCGCTATTAATAATTAAATAAAAAGCTAATAATGAAGGTTGCACTTAATATTCATGTTAAGATAATTAACTGATAAGAAAAGAATTTAAAAGGTTGTAACTCCAATAAATGGTGATAATTGTGGGTGTAGCAATAAATTAATAGGGTAAATGGATTAATGGGACCGATAAAAATGGAATAGATATAAAATGTTACTAATTTGAAATTAGTAATCATACAAAAATGTCTTAGGAAATATCTATTAGGATTTTATGGACAAATTGTATTTATGAGCATTAAACGGGAATTTGTGGGTGGATAAATATTTAAGGTAAATCTTATTGCCTTAAATAAAAAGGGAATTAATATGCTAAGTCCAATGTTTACTTAAGCTAGTATAAATAAAGGCTTAGGATGGTTTAATTGGACTTAGTGGAGTTAATGATGCAAGGTTAGTAGACTAACTCGACGAAAGACTACCTTTCACTTTAAGGCTACCAACAATGGGGTGTACTTATTACTGATGTGAGATATCACTAATCTAACAATCTATGACGATGAAAGAGACTGGGCTTGCTTTCTTAATTAGAAAGTATTAAATGGTACAAATACAGAATTAAGAACAGTGAGGGATATCTCCACAGGGGTCCACTTCTTGTTTGAGGTCATAAGGGGTTGAAGGGTCCGCCTCGCTCCTAAATCAAAGTATTAAGTAACCTATACGATTCCAAGTAAATGAATAAAGATGCCTCTAAAAAGAATTTACTTCAGCGTTGAGGCCTTAAGTGGCTGAAGGGTCCTCCGTACTGAAAGAAGTAACCTAATAAGATGCCATATTTATAATTAAAGAGTGAGAATGGATATCTTGGGAAGGGTTCGCTTCAGATTTGAGGTCTTAAGTGACTATAAAGTCCTCCTCTTTCTTATAAAAGAAATATTAAGTAACCCATTGAGATTTCCAAGCAATGACAACTAGATAGTACCGCTGAGGAGCACGCTTATGGAATTAGGTCTTAAGTGACGAGGACTACCTATTTTCCACTAGGAAGTATTAAGTGGGTTGAGTATAGTCTCTTACATTGCTAAAACTGAAATAATACTAGTACCATTTAGGAGCACACCTTGAGGATAGGTCTTAAATGATGGGGCTGGCCGTAGTGGAGGTCTTAATGACCAGAGTTTGCCTATTTTTTAATAAAAGATATCAAGTGGCTTGGGTACTATTTATTACATGTCTACGATTTCATCGACTATAGATGCGATAATAGATGGACATTAAATGTCAGAAGTCTTAAATAGCGTTTAAGGGTCTTGTAGCTAGGACCCATTGATTATGACAGCATTGTTAAGAAACCATCTTGGGAACATGTCTTGAATGACATTGTCTACCTCAATTAAGGTCGAGTCTGTCTATTTCTTTTTTTAAAGTATTATAAAAGCCCGCTTCATATTTAAAAGTATTATGCGGCTAATGGGTTTGGAAGTATTGGGTGGTTCATATGGCTTCATTAATATTTCATCATTTAGGAAGGGATAACTATGTAATCATGTGTACAATGCAAGGTTAGATTAGAATTGCTAACTTCAGTGGACATAATAATTAAATGGAAACCCATCGGTATAATTTTATGTTATGGATAGTTTATATTATCTTCCAGACACCAGAACATTGTTTTGACCCCCTCCTCATTACAACCCATAGGATAGATTTAGATGAACATGTCATCAAAGATGGATATGCTTTGTTGTTGGAGAACCTTTATTCTCTCATGCTTGATACTGATGTAAAAAATCTGATGTCCAAGGAATACCCTTGGTTCTAAGGTAGTATTCATAGTCTGTATCATTATCCTCTTATTGTTTCCATTGTGATTTTAGATTTCTATCAATCTCTTATAATGCTCATGCTTATTTGTAGGTCTCAAATCTGATGACCCGTGCTTTGATGGATTGGGTTTTGATTTTTGTCGAAATTTGGGCCAATTAAGGTGTGGGTTGTTACATTTGGTATCAGATCACTAGGTTAGTAGATTAGAGGGATAAGGATAAATTAAGAGAATGTATTCGTACTTTCCTATATAGTAATATTATATTTTTATGCTAGATTATAAGAGTTCTGACTATAGAAGTAGTTGTAGTTCCACTTCGAAGGAATTGGCAAAGCAACTATAAATTGGAAATATCTTAGAGCTAAGATTTTCATGCTGACTTCGAAGTAACCTACGGAGTGCTGGTGATGTGTAAAGCGCCATGATGAAGAGCATGAGTACAACATATGGTTGAATTCCGTAGGATGAATGTGTTCGACTTGACGATTGAGATTCTATCTACCTTGTGATTTTGGATTTTGGGTTCCAGTTGGAGATGCACATTTATTCTAGATGGATGGGAAATTAGATTCTGTATATCGCAATTGTTCGAAAGTAAGTTTTTGCTAGGATGCATTCATTGATTACCTCATTAATGGTTAACTGGATTTTTATTTGAATAATTATTTTCAATACCTTAGTCTAAACCTGTGAGAGAATTTTTATAAAGTATATTTAGGAAATTCCTTAGATTTTTGAAAAAGGGTTTTCAAAGGATTTCTTTTTCAAAGATTTATTTTGGAAATTTTGTTTCGAGGAAGTTTTGAGATTTTAATTTCCAAAGAAACACTTATACCACTAGATTGGTCGTGTTAAGAAATTTTTAGTTTATAAACGATTAATTCTTTATATCCTTAAATATTTAGATGCATACACTAATAAAGGCTTGAAATTGATTTTTGTAAAAAATATTTTTTAATTTTGGGAACTTTATGTTTTAATAAGGTATTTGGAAACCTTGATATATATATATATATATATATATATATATATATAAGTTTAACTTTTGAGTGAAGTTTTAGTATGAAATAATTTCTATTATTTAGGAACAAGTATGAAGGGAGCATATACATGGCTCAGTGATTTTTTGGTTTATAAACTCAAGGGATTTTATATTTTCTCTTTTTAAGGTTGGAAAAATTGGAATGATGTTTAATTTTATTTAGGGTATGTAGT
This sequence comes from Allium cepa, assembly GCA_030765085.1. NCBI lineage: Eukaryota > Viridiplantae > Streptophyta > Magnoliopsida > Asparagales > Amaryllidaceae > Allium > Allium cepa. The sequence continues at coordinate 1,055,598,568 of CM060941.1, forward strand.
TTGAAGTGTTGTTGATCGCAATAGCTTTGCTGAGGTTATTGCAATCTTGCCAAAAAAGGATCTACACGCTAAGATAGATACCATCGTGTGAAATGTAGAATTTTTTTGGATAGGCTAGGCTGAAGATGATGGGCGGAACAGTTATAAGAATATTAATTAATTTACCCGATCCTATTGGGTCCAGGTTCAGGCCACGTCTAAATCTAGGCCAGCAATCGGCCAATTGACCTAATAGCGACCTAGCGCCAGGTGGATTTAGTCCAAACCCGAACTTAGAACACGACCATAAGTCATGTCCAAACCTTCAGCCACCATACCCCCTCATCCTCTTTTTCATCTTCAATTTATAGCCGAGCCCAATTCCACCTGCCTTTCCTCCACTTAACCAGGGCCTCTCACCTCCGTTCTTCCACCAACAGGCGCTAAAATCCGTGCGCATCAGATATTGCCACTCTTAGGCTTATCGAGCCTTTCTTCACGATAAGACTTGCACCGATCCTCTTCTTTGAGGCTTATGAAGGGAAATATTAGCTGCGTTACGTCCACCTTTTCGATGCACAGATGGCGTAAAATTTCGATGATGACAACAACTACGTTGGGTATAAGGTGAGGGAGCTCGGATTGAGATGTCAGATGATGATCTTGTTGGAATTTTGGAGATATCTACACTAGGCACAGATTTGGATGACAATGAGATGACTGATCCTGAGATTCTTTAGTGGATCTTTTCTTGAAATGATGGTGATTGGAGGACCAACAATTTGTGACTGATGGCCCATCTTGTCGTGCGCATTATTCAGCATAACCTCATTCCAAAGACGGGGAGTCTTGACCAGATCTATACCTCAGTGCGAAAAGCCGCCTATGCTATAATTGGTGGTGTAGCCATCAATTGGGCTCGTGTCTTGATGCTTTATATGGTTGATTAGGTAGTTGGTACCCTAAGGACTCACTTTCCATATTGCCAATTGCTCAACCGAGTGTTTAGGCATTACGAGATAAATTTGAGCGCAGAGATAGTAGCAAGGAAGGTCCTTTCGCTATCGATCGGACCACCATTTAGAGGATGAATATTCCTTTATCGCCTGTTTGCACCACCTATACCACCACCAAAACCGCAGCACCATCGGCATGGTATAGCGCAGAGCGCCGAGGGATATATGAGTCCTAAGCTTGTTACTATCCGACAGGTTCAGGCAGAGCTATGAGAGATTAGGACGGAGTAGCAACGTCGAGGGCGTGAGATTAGGTGCATAACCTCTATGCTACGACATTCTGCGGGGTCGAGCTCCAACCGCGGAGCGAGACCTTCTCATGGTTCTTAAGTAGTGTTTAATTAGTATTGTTGCATCTTTTTATTTCTAGCATTTGTTCTTTTCTTTTGGGTTGTTGGGTTGTAGAACTATTAGTTGTTTCTTATAAAAGGCATGCATGATATTATGAGTTTCTATTCATTTTCTATGTTATTGTTTATGGATATGCAAACCGCACCTATACATGTATTATATATATATGTGTGTGTGTGTGTGTGTGTGTGTGCAGCAGAGAAACAATATAAATATGAGAATCTCATAAAGACCTATACTAACAATGAATGCAATGTAAGAATGGATGTTTAGAATAGTTTGAAATTTGTACAAACGACATGATAAAGTTTTTTTGATATCATGGACCATTGATCATGTTCATTAAAAGCCAAATTCTTCTATAACAGTGTGTTGATATTTTTAAACAAAATGTCAAATTCTTAGGTAGAATTAGTTGTAGAATTTCGGAATTTGGTTTATGCGCTTAGCGCATAACCGACTTTGACTACACTAAAATTGCGGCTTGATTTATCAAAATTTTTGAGAAGGAAAATATTTTGAAAAATTCCCCTTAATTTGAAAAGTTTTCTTAAAAAGGTTAAGTTTTGTGTTTTTGTTATGTTTACTCTTAAATTAGTTTTACAATTTTGTTCAAAATTTTATTTCAAAGGAAAATATGCGTACAAATATTTTGGAATTTTATTTCTCAAATGACGTACAAATTTGAAAAGTGAAAAAGATTTTTATGAAAACTTTGATTTTGAAGGCCACATATTAGGCGTACGGAAAGCAAACAGAGTTAGAATTTGCGAATTTAGAGGTGTATTAGGGTCGGCAATGCGATTAATGAAAGCGATAATAAGAGAAAAGTTCTTCTGGTCTTGGAATTTCTATTTCCATACCTTTTCAATGACACTCGCAAGTCTATTTTTAGACTTAATTTTGTTTTAGAGCTTGAAAATAAGCCTCCTTGTGCATTTTGTACATGGAAAATTTAGAGTGAATCCGAGGCAGTGAACAAATTTCCACTATATTATGGGAATACGAAGATTATGATGTGGTAAAAATGTTAAATTCTCTGCCTGAATTCCTTTTTCCAGCATAGGAGTAAAGTTGAGGAAGCGATTTTTTGATGCGTTAGAGTATTGGATGATAGGAAGTGGATGCAAAATTTATTGCTTCATACTTCTCTTTGTAGTAGAATGGGGTTTTTTGTTGAAAATATTTTTTAGAAAGCTGCATACATGTAGAACTGACGGTATATATGTAGGTTGTTCACATCATATTTTTGAAAAAAAATGCATTCATATAGGTGGATCCAATTTGGTATAATTCTACATTAATATTTTCCGTATGGTGATACAGTCATACACTATGCATTTATGCACATTTAGTTGCAAAAATTGGTTGTATACTCATTGGTTGTGTAATTTAGGATAATTAGGAGCCAAAATCTTAAACTAATCATTGGTGAAATTTCGAGGACGAAATTCATTTTAAGGGATGAAGAACATAACACCCTGTAATTTGGCGTTAGTTATTTAATTAGTTAGTTAGTTAATTAGGATCCAAAAATGGAATTTATGCAAATGATGGAATTTGACCATGAAACTTGCACCATTGCATTCGTAAGAAATTCTAAGCAACTTTTATATTTAGAATTTATGATCGGAGTCCAAATGAAAAAGTTACAGAAGAAAAAAACGAATTCAAAACAAAATTAATTAAATAAGAAATAATTAATGGTTTAACATTAATTATCCAGGTCCCACAGGCTAACAACATCATCGGGGATGGTCGACCCCTAACGGTTCCAGGAAACCTAGTCCGTGACGACCCATATTTAGTATTTTTCGATCTAATGATTCCGGTTGATTCTAGCACGTATAAATTCAGGCCTTTCCCTCCCTTCTATTTTCATATTTTTTCTGAAAGTAGTAGCGAAGCTCTGACATTTCTTCTTTTCCACTTCTTTCTAAATTATTAAGATAAGATTATTGTACCTATATTCATACAAATTGGAGAAGAGTGGAAACCTAATAAAAAGGAGAAGAGAATCAACCTTATGCGTATTTGTGGTTATATATATATATATATATATATATATATATATATATACTTGTGTCTATTTTCTCTCCCTATCCCAAAATCTTGTAACGACCCCGAATTTTTACTAAATTTAAATTGATAATTAAATTAATTTTTGAATTAAAAACTATAAATTTATTAGTAAATTGATTCGAGTTTCCCTAAATTCAAATAGAAAATATATTAAATCATTTGAATTTAAATATTGTACATATGTGATTTGGGTTTAAATTTCAAGTAAATGGATTTATAATAATTTGAATATATATGTATATATGTACATGCATTTAGTTTGAGTTAAATTTTAACTAAATGGTTTAAAGATAAATTATAATGATAAAAATAAAGTTAATAATTAATTGCTAAAATTTAAAATAAAATTCTAGAAATTCATCTATGTTACAAAATAAATAAATATATAGTTTATACAAAATGAAGTAAAGATATAATTTTAATATCATAATACAAATAGAAACAAGCAATAATAATAAAAGAAAAGGAAAAAAACAAAAAAAAAACAAAAGAAAACAAGTGTATAAGATAACTATGAAATATAAATTGAACACATTAGCTAATTCTAACAGCATATTAACAGTAGGACTTCACTTATATTCCTAAGTAATGAGGCTGAAGCAAAGGCAAGTAAATTATGTTATGTACATAAAGTAAAAGCAAGTGTAGGCAAGATTTAAAAAAGGGGTCATTTCAGAAAATAACTAAAACAACATTATATTAAGCAAGGAAAATTAGTCAAGAATGGTTGCTCAAATTTCAGATATGCAAGAAAAAAGAAATAGTAAATATCTATGTACAAAGCAAAGGAAAACATAAAGTACCTTGCAATTAATGCTAGCTCAAACTAAGTCAATTCGAATTGTTTCCAAAAGCAATTCAACCACCAGCCAAGAAAAATTCCCTGATTTTATATTGTACTAAATAATATAATACCCTGTACAACACATAATAATACCCTGTAAACACTACTTCTTTTCTATATATCAACCTCATACATATCAGCCTTCCATTCATTCAGTTCGTTCCTCTCAAACTAAAACAAGAAATAAACTAAAGAAAGTATGATCTTTAAACTTAAACAAAAAAATAATTCATCAAAACCAGAGAATCAAAACTAAAAGACTTTCAACTGGAAATTGCAAAAGCCTAGAAAGAAAAGAAAAAAAGCTTGTCATTTCTAGAACCATGATTTGGAAGGTGAGTAACATCACTTTTTAAAAAGTTTAAGTTTATGAAAATGATTGCATGATTGATATCTGAAAATATATGATTGAGTACAAATATTGTTTGTTCTATTTCTGTAAGTATATATGTGCATGGCTCATTCCTGTAATACTCTGATCCTTGTTTCAAGCATCAGTTAATTTAAAAATCATTGTCTTTTAACTTACTTGTTGTTTGGATTTAGGCCTCAAACAAAATTGTTTGATTTAGCACAGTTAAATGTTTAAAATTACGAGTAAGTTAAATATAATAAAATTTGAGTAACTATGGAAACAAAGAAGGTACAGTGAGCAGGAAATAAGTTTTACAGGCAAAGTTGATTTTTTTCCGAGTAAATTCAAACCTTTCAATTCACGGATTTAGGTATATGGATCGAATTATTAAGCTTAAATATGATTTTTAAAACTAATATGATGATTTTTCATTTTGTATTTCAAGAGCAATTTGAGGACGATCGGAATTGGCATTTTGGCCAATTTCCGGTGATGTGTTGGACTGGGGAAGTCGGGGTTGCTCGTGGTGATAGAGGAAGCTACGGGGCGTCGGCGAAAAATGGTCGGAGGTGGCGAAAACGTCGGAGGCAACGGCGGTGTAGAATTTAAATCTGTAAACCTAGTTTTGTCATGCGTTGGAAACTCGCGCACTACTGTCTCGTGCAAGCATCGAGTGTCTCAAGGTCGTAGGCCATGGTAGGGGTCGAGTTGACGAAGGCGAGGCCGGAGGCTGGGGTTCGCTGATGGTCGGGGCTGGGAAGGCGTCGCGTTGACAGGTTTGGGGATGCAATGGGTTTAAATGTTCCAGGTTTCGAGTTTCAACTCGAATCTCGATTTCGAGGTGGTGGAAGGGTTCAGGTGGTCGGAGCTCGTTCTGGAGTCGATCGGCGACGTGCTCAACGCCGCGGGGATGCCAGAAGCCGGTAAACGGCGGTGTGCACGTGCACGGGCCTTAGCGTTTGCCTGAGTGTTGTTGTCGTCTGGGAAGAACAGGAGTGATGCACGCGTTTTACTCGAGTAACTCGAGTCGTTTACTCGAAGCAAGAAACAAAGGGTCCCGGGTCAAGTTGTTCCAGGCTTTTCAACTTGAACCTGATCCTATTTTTCTGAAACTTAAAACCAAATTTAATCTTATAAATCAAGGTTTTGAATTGAGTTGCAAACCAAAATATAAGTATAATTCAAGTTGAATTGAAATTAAGTTTTGAACATAAATAAAGTTTAAAAATTCAAATTGGTTTAAATGACTCAAAAAGCAACTAAATGTTTGAAGAAAATTGAAATTAAAATAGATTTGAAATTTGTAACTGAAAAATTTAAACAAGTTAAAATTAAAGTTTAAACCTGGAATTAATTCTAAATCAGAATTTAAAATTTTGCAATTTAATTAAGTTCAGAACTTAAGTGTTTAAAAGAGGTTAAATAGGCTAAAAAAAGAAAAGTGATTTTTCTTTAAAATTTAAATTTAAATTTGAAACAATGTTTTTAACATATTGTAAAGAACATATTAAATCATAAATGAGTGACTTTAAGTAATGAAGATTAATGACTTCAAATTCATTAACGAATGAGTTCTTAACGGTAAATCGATGTATAATCAATAATGATAAATATAAAGTAAATTTCTTTAGAAAGGTAATTAAAGAAATTCAATAGTCAATGAAGTCATTAACTAAGGTTTTATTTGAATAATTAATCAATGTGATAAATTTTAACAATAAATTAGATTAATTAATTTAATAATAATCAATCATGAAATTATTAAGTATAATTTCTTAATGATAGTAATTATTATAGGATAGATTATTCAATGTAATTAATTGAGTTAATTGAATTTGTTCAAGTTAATTACTTAAGTTTAAATTAATTCCAAATAATCATTTGACAAATTGAAAAAGAGAGAAATATAATCACTTAGAAAGGTAATTAATAGATAGTTACTGGATGTAATTAATTAAATGACAATCAGTAAGTTGGGTATAAATATTTGTTATAAATCAAAGGGTTAATTAAATTTATTAATTAAAGGGTTAACTAATAATTATGATTAATTAAGATAATTTAAATAATTAAAGGTTAATTGGTTCATTAATCAAGATTGATTAGTTAATAATAAAAGATTAACTAATAAAGGATTAAATAAATCTGTTAACTAATAAATTTTACATGTGAATGTTTGGACTTGACTGAATAATTTAATTGTTTGATATCCCTGATCTGTGATACTTTTTTATATATCCTGATTTATGTTGTGATCTGTAATGTAATTAGTTATCTGTGATGTAATTTATTATTTGTGATATATATATATATGATCTGTGAATAAAAGATAAGCGTTATAGTTATACCGCTTATCAACTATATTTCCGTATTTTGAATCTGTGCTGATTGATGATGTTGCTGCACTATTGTGTTAAACCCCTGGACTACACTATACACACACAAATGCGGATTTCACGAGGAAATCGGTTAAGTCACAGTTTTGTATCAAATTTAGAAATTGAATTCTTGAATCCAAAATAGTTTTGAATTTTGAATTAAGAAATTTTGAAATGAATTTCAGAATTAAAAGTTATTTTAAATAGCTTGATAAAAACTCCGAATTTAAATAATGTGATTTAAATTTGAATTCAATGTTTGAGATTGAATTCAATAACTTGGAATTTTGGTTTAAAACATTATACAAGTCATAAAGATGTTTATATGGATCTTAAACATTTAAATAGTGTGGTTTTAGAAATGTAAATTTGAATTCAAGTTCTAAACATGAATGGCTTTAATTTGTAATCAGTTTTTCCTAAAACGAAAACTATTTGTTTCCAAATAACAAAGCTTTCATATAAGGAATGAACCCCTAATTTGTGTTAAAGCGATTTCAAGTTTGAAATGGAAATGTAAATAGTTGGAAGACTATAAATTAACCTTTGTGAAGATGATTGAACTTTGTTTTGAAATCGAAGAGAATTTTGAAGGGTGAATCTTTTATTGTAAATTGTTTTGAAAGCTGTGTAAATGATTCTTTATGGAACTGGGTGAAACTTTGTGAAATAAATCTTTATGTTTAAAGATTTGAATGGTAAATTTGTTTAACCATTTGAAAGAAAGTTTTGGTTTTCTATTAAGTTGTGACTTAACTGAAATCCCATATCCATATGTTTTAAATATTGCGCTCATTATTCGGTTTAGCCGGGAGAGGACCCTATGTCATATAACCCATTACGAATAATGACACGTCGATATGGATAGCATTTGAAGACCGATGGTGAAGACCGGGTATCTGTGAAAACAATAGGATAACCTATCGATTGTCTCTGCACCGAGTCGCGCCGGTATAGAGATCCCTAAGTGATGGGAAGTCCGATCGGGATTGTGAATACCCGGATTTGCAAGGACTTCTTTTGAAGTGCCTTCGGTTCTGTTCGAACCCGGAACAAACTTGTATGGTTACATGTCTGACATTACATTTTGAGATATAAAGCAGATTTCTTTCAAATACATCTCTGTTGGTGGCGGAGAATTTATTCTCTTAGCTTAATACCCTTCTTTGAGACGTATGAGCTTAGAGGTTTTGTAGTTAAAGGTTATCAGCGATATACTCCCAATTTGGTAATGTGCATGCTGAGTGTTGCTGTGTGATGATTATTTATTGATCATTTGTTGATCAAAGCGTGGCTTTGTGAAAAAGCGTAGCTTTGTGGATGAGGCTTCGTCATACCTCACACACCGAAAATGGTCGAAACAGGAATATGTGACAAGGTTATGAGGGTCGCGCCCTTTAGGGTGTGTCATTCCCTTCTGGTAAAGGGTGGTATCATGGTATGGAGCCTAGATATTTACCTATGTGGTGGCTCCAATCTCATTTACTGTGTGGTTGTTGCTTTAGAGGCGCCTCGGATAAAGGTCCCAAAGGACCGGGGAGTGGCATGCTCGAGAAGTAGTTACCTAGTTACAGAGTTAACCCAGCCTTGTGTTGGCAGAGATCCGGTTAGGTTCTCGGGACGTCCAACCAGAGGCCTACCCATCGACAGTGGGAAGTTCCTTAGCCCGACCATTTGTTGGAAATCCAAACGAAACAATACGCGCCCTGTACGTTTTTAGTTGTATTACCTGCCATTCACTTATGGTGGCGCCCCACTGTTTGGATGGTAGCTATAGTAGGCATAGTTCGGAATGTCTATGCTGGCTAGGATTTATATTCTGTTTTCGAAATGTTTTTCTGCACTTTGCACTTATAGTAATAATATCAAAGAAATTCTCGTATCAAGCATGTTTGACTATCATAAGGAGAAATCTCCTCCAAGTCTGCGTTTGCATTATGTGTGTGGCGGGAGGCCTTATGGTAGTTTCATTTTCTAAAAGCATTACGAGTTTATTTTAAATTCTTTGTTTGTTTTAAAGACCAAACTGTTTTTGTAACATACGCGATTTTTCGTTGCCGAAAAACCGAATAGTTATGGGTTTAAGAAAGGGAATTTAAGAAAAGAGAAGAGAAAAAGATAGAAGATAGAGAGAAAAGAGAATAGAAAAAAAAACAAGTAACAGAGGAAAAAGAAGATAGAAAATTTTTAAATAGAAGAAAAAGAGAATAGAGAACATAGAACGGAACAGAAAACAACAGAACAACATCAGAATCTCACAATTCGCAGCGGAACAACATATAATAATAAATGAATAATCTTTAAACAAAGAACTATATCGGTTATTACATTTTATACATTTCATTACATCATATCATCAGAGTGTACTACATCAAATAACAACAATGCAGCGGAAAAAGAAATACTATATAACTAGTAATACGCCATGCCATCCATCTTGCCTCCAGCAACTCCAGAATATCCAGAATATCCTGATAAACCTTAACTCTTGACTGCCCGTGTAGAAATTGGTGGGCACCCAGAGTTTAGGAAGGAAAACAATAAACTCCAAGTCAGTCATGTGACTGGTGTGAGAACTCAAAATAGTTTATTTATCTTTAAAATCAAAAATAGAGGAATGTTTTTAAATCAATTCGCAATGCTTTTAAAAATGAGACTACCATAAGGCCTCCCGCACACACACACAATGCAAACGCAGAATCGGAGGAGACTTCTCCTTATGATAGTCAAAGATGCTTGATACGCATTAAAAGAACATTTGATATTATTACTAGTGTATAGTGTAGGAAAAATTCATTTCGAAAGTAGAATATAAATCTTAGCCAACATACGACCATTATCGTATGCCTACTATAGCTACCATCCAAACAGTGGGGCGCCACCATAAGTGAATGATAGGTTCTACAACTAATACCGTACAAGATCGTATTGTTTCTTTGGATTTCCAACGAATGATCAGGCCAAGGAACTTCCCATTGCCACATGAGAATGCCTCTGGATGGACATCCCCGAGAACCAAACCGGATCTCTACCAACACAAGGCGGGGTTACCCCTAACTGAGTAACAACTGACCGAATATGCCATCCCCCGGTCCTTTGGGACCTTTCACCGAGCGCTCGTAATCAATTCACACAATCATAAAGTGTTTTAAACATGAGTAAGTATCTGGGCTCCATACCATGATACCACCCTTTTCCAGAAGGAAATGCACACATCCTAAAGGGCGCTACCCCTCATAACCTTGCTGCTTCTTTCCTGTTTTGACCATTCACGGGGTGTGAGGCTCGACGAAGTAACGTCCACAAAAACATACTTTATACAAAAGCAATGCTTTGGGTCAACAAATGATCATAGAAATGATCACCAGGATAGACAATCAAATAAACGATCCTATCACAAATAATCAACACAATGATCATTTCACAGCAACACTCAGCATGTCACATTACCAAATTGGGAATATATCGCTGATAACATTCAACTACATAACCTCTGAGCTCGTACGTCTCAGAGAAGGGTGTTAAGCTAAAAGAATAAATTCTCCGCCACCAACAGAAATATATTTGAAAGAAATCGGCTTTATATCTCAATTTGTAATGTCAGACATACAATCCATACAAGTCTGTTCCGGGATCGAACAAAACCGAAGGCACTTACAAAGAAGTCCTTGCAATCCGGATATTCACAATCCTGATCGGATTTCCCATCACTTAGGGAGTCTTTATACCGTTGCAACTCAGTGCAGAGACAAGCGACAGGTCATCCTATCGCTTTCGCAAATACCGGGTCTTCTACACCGATCTTCAATGCAATTCAAAACGACGTATCACATATTCGGAATGGGTTATACGACCCCATGGTCCTTTCCCGGTTAACCCGAATAGTGAGCGCTTATTCAAAAATAAGTGTGGTATTCAAATTCAAACAAATCACATCAATAACCCATTCAAAGGGAAATATTGATAGTCGGCTATTGAACTATCAATGGATGTGCACAACATCACCAGATTCCAAATAATTTTCCAAATTATTTCCTTTCCAAAATATCTTTACAAGATATATAATTTCAATACTTCAAAAATAAATCAATATTTATTTTTAAACAAATTCCACTTTCTTTTATAAATTCAATAGTGAATTTACATTCCAAAGTATTAATGAATATACGACTTCAATTCGATTTATAATATTCATTTTCAATTTATCTTCAAAAAGATAAATTCTCTAATATTCACTTTATATTGGCAAAACATTTCCATACTTATTTATTCATAAGTAATTCACAAATTTTATTTATTTTCAACACTTGGAAAATATTCAATATACTTAAATCGAGATTAAGTATATATTTCATTCTTTAAGGAAATCATTCTCTTAAACATATTTATTTGGGCCAAAACGAATGTTGCGTAAAACATCGTTACGACAACCCAAAATCACTAGTATAGGGATTCGAAATTAAAATAGATATATAAATCCCAATACTATACAAAACATTTCCTTTCGGAAATCATTTATTATAACTACAGTGTTATAGTCCACTATTTCCTTTTATTTCTCGAAAACGTCTATTTCAACAATGAATGTTGAAATCTATGGTTTCGAATCTCAACACATTTTAAAACATCGTTAGATCGTTTCAATTCTATTTGAAATATCACATTCAAAACAATTTCTTTAACATATTATTCACTATTCAAAAACGTGAATATACTACGTTAACAATTTTTTTTTTATCCTTTTATGCATTTTATTTTAAAGTATTATTCACAGTAAAAAATGTGAATATAACTTCATTTATAGGTTTCAACAATTTACTAAAATAAGTCATTTGCGAATTTATGAAACAACGTTTATAAACTCCATTTCTATTTATTTATAACAACTTCCTTTTATAAATTCCTTTATTTACCTATTCGATTTATAACTCAATTATAAACTAAAGGTTCATATTATAAGTTAAATACTTATAATTTATTCGTTCACAAAAATCGTTCCTTTGAACTTCATAATTATAAATCTTATAACTTATAAGATTCAATTATTTATCCAAAACCATTCTTTTAATGACTTTATAAATTTTATAAACCTACTGTTTATAAAATTCCATTTATAATTTCACCGTTTATAATTCTATAAATTTCATTCAATTTATGAAATTCATTTTCACTTCATTCAAACACTTATAAAAGCTCGTTTTATAATTTCAATATTTCAATTTATAAATATCCATTTATAAATCTCTAAATATAATTCAATTTATATTATTCTTTAAAACGTCTTTAATCTCCTTTATTATTTCACCATTTTTGATTTATAAAATAATCAAATTTTATAAATCCTATATTTAAACTTTTCACAATAAATTCTAAAATCCCGATTAAACTATTTTATAAAATCATTAGCATCATATTCTCAAAAATCAGTTTTTAACTATATTTCTCAAAAATCATAATTTTTATAACTTTAAAATTATAACGTTTATTTATTTAAAATGGATCAATTCCAAAATTATTTTATAAAACGTATACTTCTCAAAAATCACTTTAAAAATCATTTTAAAATCCCAAAATCTGGGTCCAATGATGCTACACACCAAATAGTCAATCACGACTACAACGATATCATATATCGATATGATAATCCATCAAATATCAAAATATCTGAAATCAAATAAAAACTGTTGAGGAATCCAGTTGGATCCCTCCAACCTGTTTCCTGCATCCACAAACATTAGCACAATACCAATTTCGCTCCAGTACGAAATTATCGCGGTATATGGGATTTAAATATTATCCGCTTAATAACGGCGCAATAGGGTCTCATCCGCTAAACAAAAAAATGCGGGAAATCAATAACTCCAATATATACATATGCCAATATATATATATTGATATTATATATAATACCAATTTCACTGTTTATGAAATATTCGCGGTATATGTTTTTAATAAATAACATCCGCTTACTAACGGCGTATAATGTTTACTTTAACAATCAATATATAACAATCATCATTCAAACTTGCATTCAAATATTTTAAATCTAACTATTTAAAATAAAATCGAAACTGATTCGATTGAGTGAGAAGTTCTCACCTTGATTTCAATTTCGTTTTAGCGATTTATTTCGAATAAAATTAAACGGACGTTTAATTTTACCCAAAATTCTCACTAACTCCAAACGACTCCAATCCAATTTCACCGCGTAGTGCTCGTCCATACGATTCCAACGCAACTGGTTTCGCGCGTTTTCGACCTCGTATGAAAAAGTTATGCATTTTTAAACTTACACGAATTTTATACTCATAATTTACAACATATTAAATTAAATTTAAACCTATAACAGTTCCTAGCCACTGGATCCATGCTTCTTCTCATCATCACCGTTCGTTCACCATCTTCTCCATACGCGACTCCCTCTACAGGTCAAGGCCGAACCAAGAACCCATCCTCAAAAATTAGGTTTTGACTTTACTCCGCCCACAAGCATCGATACTCCATCATACCACGGCCATCTCGAAGCCCTTCACCACCACAACACTCGGCTCCAACCTCGGAACACTCGGCCCCCTGTAGCACATCGACGTGCGTGCGCAACTTGTTGCAATCGGCCCCTCCTATCTCCCAATTTATAGCTCCAAACACGATCTCAACCGTTGATCTCCAAGCTCTCGTCGTGCTCTACCACTTTGTAGTTGATCACGAAGCTTGAAAGTGAATGGATCGAGAGATAATCGAGGAAGAACGTTGAGCATTTCTGGCCATTGAATATTAACTGGCGGCTATAAGCAATTAGGGTTTAGGTTTTGTTATTTTTTTGATTTTTTTGATTTTAAGGTGTATTTATAGAGAATTTTCGAACACTATTCATCCGAAAATCCCGAACTCCGATTCACGCGCCGTAACCAGCGTTTCTAGGGTTTACCCCGCGTTCCGGACACAATGGAACAGGTTTTGAAAGCTAATTCGGACATCTGTGCGAGTTATGGCTATAAACGCTCAATTTAAATTAAACCGATTTAAATCGATTTCTAGGCGTTTTAATTTGTACCGGACAAACGGTAAATCCAATTGACACGAAATTTGAAACCTTGCAACAATATCACATTACGGATCCGATGAAACTGGTTTCATCGAAATCCGAGACTTTTTGAAAAATGGCTATTTTAACTCGCCAAATTAAAATTAAAAATAATTCGATGCGTTTCGAGCTGCCACGATCAAACGATAACTCCGATTGACATGAAAATTGAAATCCGGTAATAACTAACTATTATGGATCCAATGGAACTGGTTTCATTGAATTCTGAGACTGTTCAAAAATTGACTATTTTCACTAGTCGATTTAATATTAAAATATTCAATTTTCACAAATTAACTCTTAATTCGATTTTAAAAGTTCTAAAATATTATTCTAACTCCAATATGATAAAATAAATTTTTACAAATCATTTTCAATCATATTTAACTCAATTTTCAATTATTTCCATAATTTAACATATTAAATTATCGATTTAATAATCCAATTAAATTCAATAATTCAAATAAAAATTTATTTGACTTATAAATTTACTTCTTAATATTTAAAATTAATTAAATATTCAAATTTTAATTATCAAAAATTCTGGGTCGTTACAATCTTCCCCCCTTAAAAGAATTTCGTCCTCGAAATTAATAAGTAAGAAAAGTTACAGAATTTATTAATTTTCCCAAAATTCATAGTTAAACTTTTTATAATAACTTTCTAAGTTTTCCATATCATACTTAGTTATCTTTTCAAAAACAACTACTATTGTTTAACTTTCAATTCCGAATCAAAGTTAAAGTTTTCAAAAATTTTCCATTTTCTCAAAAATTTTCTAACGCCTTAAATTTTCGGAAAAATTCGCCATAGTCTACTTTGCGCGGCTCGATCCGAAAAAAAAATGACAGTATATATATCACAAATATACATCTCATCAAGTAATGAGGCATCCCGAAGGGAAAAATTTGTAAAAGTACGGTATGTAATCCGAGATATGTACCTTATATTTTATTAGCAAGCATATACGACTAATATAGCGCGAAAGCGAGCTCCAAATGCGAAGCAAACGCGATCCGCACCTACTAAACACTCAACAAACAACATGAGAACCATGTATATAGACAATAGTATCGATATACAACATGTAGCAACATAATAACTATATATGTCAACATAGTAAATGAAATAAAAGCAACAAATGCAAACATCAACCAACTATCATTCATAACCATAAATATTCATTCATATTCTCATTAATAACTAATGAATTGGGTTTTCAAGTTAATCACATTCGATTCATTTAACAGTGGATGTTCTTACTAACATTCATTTTCAATTAGTTTATGTTCACTAATTCATATTCAAGTTGGTTCACTTCCAAATCAAATTCAATTCCATTCAAATTTATTTACCTTTAATTTGAATTCAATTACTTTAGCTTTCAATTTCATTAACTCTTAATGAATTATATACAACCAATCAACTAACAACCATATAACAACCAAATCACTTTGCATATATTCATCTTGGTTTAATTAAATTGATTTTTATTCAACCATTCAACTTTCGATAACATTAGATTTTAATGAATTAACACTTATATTCATTATTTCATATCAATTTCATTTACATTCAATTGATTAACATTCAATCCATTAATTCAATTCAATTACAAAGTTGAATTTCATTTACATAACTTAAATTCCCACTTGTAAATAAATTCAGATTTCAATTCTAAAGTAATTTCCATTTAACTTTAAATTCACTTTTACTTACAACTCATATTCATAAATATATTCATATAGTTTCACTTCTTATATATATAAATTTATTTCATAATTGTAAATCACATTAATTATAATTTCAATTCTTATAATTCTTTTGTTTATACAATTATTCTTTAATTTAGATTATTCAAACAACCAAACAATCAACTTATATTCACTTTAATAATTTTGAAAAATTATTTCTTTATATATAAAAATATAATCAAGGCAAATTATTTCATTTACCCAATTTAAAACAATACCATGTCGAATTGTTCTATTTAAGTGTTTAGAAACCCCTTCGGCATAGTTGTCGAGACCACGCTGACGAAGGTTCATATACCACTCAACAAACCAATCATCACAATATAAAACAATTTTATATATTCACTAACAAATACGCTCTCATAGCTATTATTACACTCAAACTCATTCTAGAGTACTACTGACTCTATCTCTAATGAATAATACCCAACAGAACCATGGTTGTCGCTTAACCATATGCTCTGATACCAAATGTAACATCCCGAAATTTCTGACTTTCGAAAATTCAACATCGATACTCACTTTATCGACTGCCGAGAAATCGAAGGCCAAAAACCCGAAAAGTTATGGTTTAAGAAAAGGAATTTAAGAAAAGAGAAGAGAAAAAGATAGAAGATAGAGAGAAAAGAGAATAGAAAAAAAAACAAGTAACAGAGGAAAAAGAAGATAGAAAATTTTTAAATAGAAGAAAAAGAGAATAGAGAACATAGAACGGAACAGAAAACAACAGAACAACATCAGAATCTCACAATTCGCAGCGGAACAACATATAATAATAAATGAATAATCTTTAAACAAAGAACTATATCAGTTATTACATTTTATACATTTCATTACATCATATCATCAGAGTGTACTACATCAAATAACAACAATGCAGCGGAAAAAGAAATACTATATAACTAGTAATACGCCATGCCATCCATCTTGCCTCCAGCAACTCCAGAATATCCAGAATATCCTGATAAACCTTAACTCTTGACTGCCCGTGTAGAAATTGGTGGGCACCCAGAGTTTAGGAAGGAAAACAATAAACTCCAAGTTAGTCATGTGACTGGTGTGAGAACTCAAAATAGTTTATTTATCTTTAAAATCAAAAATAGAGGAATGTTTTTAAATCAATTCGCAATGCTTTTAAAAATGAGACTACCATAAGGCCTCCCGCACACACACACAATGCAAACGCAGAATCGGAGGAGACTTCTCCTTATGATAGTCAAAGATGCTTGATATGCATTAAAAGAACATTTGATATTATTACTAGTGTATAGTGTAGGAAAAATTCATTTCGAAAGTAGAATATAAATCTTAGCCAACATACGACCATTATCATATGCCTACTATAGCTACCATCCAAACAGTGGGGCGCCACCATAAGTGAATGATAGGTTCTACAACTAATACCGTACAAGATCGTATTGTTTCTTTGGATTTCCAACGAATGATCAGGCCAAGGAACTTCCCATTGCCACATGAGAATGCCTCTGGATGGACATCCCCGAGAACCAAACCGGATCTCTACCAACACAAAGCCGGGTTACCCCTAACTGAGTAACAACTGACCGAATATGCCATCCCCCGGTCCTTTGGGACCTTTCACCGAGCGCTCGTAATCAATTCACACAATCATAAAGTGTTTTCAACATGAGTAAGTATCTGGGATCCATACCATGATACCACCCTTTTCCAGAAGGAAATGCACACATCCTAAAGGGCGCTACCCCTCATAACCTTGCTGCTTCTTTCCTGTTTTGACCATTCACGGGGTGTGAGGCTCGACGAAGTAACGTCCACAAAAACATACTTTATACAAAAGCAATGCTTTGGGTCAACAAATGATCATAGAAATGATCACCAGGATAGATGATCAAATAAACGATCCTATCACAAATAATCAACACAATGATCATTTCACAGCAACACTCAGCATGTCACATTACCAAATTGGGAATATATCGCTGATAACATTCAACTACATAACCTCTGAGCTCGTACGTCTCAGAGAAGGGTGTTAAGCTAAAAGAATAAATTCTCCGCCACCAACAGAAATATATTTGAAAGAAATCGGCTTTATATCTCAATTTGTAATGTCAGACATACAATCCATACAAGTCTGTTCCGGGATCGAACAAAACCGAAGGCACTTACAAAGAATTCCTTGCAATCCGGATATTCACAATCCTGATCGGATTTCCCATCACTTAGGGAGTCTCTATACCGTTGCAACTCAGTGCAGAGACAATCGACAGGTCATCCTATCGCTTTCGCAAATACCGGGTCTTCAACACCGATCTTCAATGCAATTCATAACGACGTATCACATATTCGGAATGGGTTATACGACCCCATGGTCCTTTCCCGGTTAACCCGAATAGTGAGCGCTTATTCAAAAATAAGTGTGGTATTCAAATTCAAACAAATCACATCAATAACCCATTCAAAGGGAAATATTGATAGTCGGCTATTGAACTATCAATGGATATGCACAACATCACCAGATTCCAAATAATTTTCCAAATTATTTCCTTTCCAAAATATCTTTACAAGATATATAATTTCAATACTTCAAAAATAAATCAATATTTATTTTTAAACAAATTCCACTTTCTTTTATAAATTCAATAGTGAATTTACATTCCAAAGTATTAATGAATATACGACTTCAATTCGATTTATAATATTCATTTTCAATTTATCTTCAAAAAGATAAATTCTCTAATATTCACTTTATATTGGAAAAACATTTCCATACTTATTTATTCATAAGTAATTCACAAATTTTATTTATTTTCAACACTTGGAAAATATTCAATATACTTAAATCGAGATTAAGTATATATTTCATTCTTTAAGGAAATCATTCTCTTAAACATATTTATTTGGGCCAAAACGAATGTTGCGTAAAACATCGTTACGACAACCCAAAATCACTAGTATAGGGATTCGAAATTAAAATAGATATATAAATCCCAATACTATACAAAACATTTCCTTTCGGAAATCATTTACTATAACTACAGTGTTATAGTCCACTATTTCCTTTTATTTCTCGAAAACGTCTATTTCAACAATGAATGTTGAAATCTATGGTTTCGAATCTCAACACATTTTAAAACATCGTTAGATCGTTTCAATTCTATTTGAAATATCACATTCAAAACAATTTCTTTAACATATTATTCACTATTCAAAAACGTGAATATACTACGTTAACAATTTTTTTTTTATCCTTTTATGCATTTTATTTTAAAGTATTATTCACAGTCAAAAATGTGAATATAACTTCATTTATAGGTTTCAACAATTTACTTATCAAAATAAGTCATTTGCGAATTTATGAAACAACGTTTATAAACTCCATTTCTATTTATTTATAACAACTTCCTTTTATAAATTCCTTTATTTACTTATTCGATTTATAACTCAATTATAAACTAAAGGTTCATATTATAAGTTAAATACTTATAATTTATTCGTTCACAAAAATCGTTCCTTTGAACTTCATAATTATAAATCTTATAACTTATAAGATTCAATTATTTATCCAAAACCATTCTTTTAATGACTTTATAAATTTTATAAACCTACTGTTTATAAAATTCCATTTATAATTTCACCGTTTATAATTCTATAAATTTCATTCAATTTATGAAATTCATTTTCACTTCATTCAAACACTTATAAAAGCTCGTTTTATAATTTCAATATTTCAATTTATAAATATCCATTTATAAATCTCTAAATATAATTCAATTTATATTATTCTTTAAAACGTCTTTAATCTCCTTTATTATTTCACCAGTTTTGATTTATAAAATAATCAAATTTTATAAATCCTATATTTAAACTTTTCACAATAAATTCTAAAATCCCGATTAAACTATTTTATAAAATCATTAGCATCATATTCTCAAAAATCAGTTTTTAACTATATTTCTCAAAAATCATAATTTTTATAACTTTAAAATTATAACGTTTATTTATTTAAAATGGATCAATTCCAAAATTATTTTATAAAACGTATACTTCTCAAAAATCACTTTAAAAATCATTTTAAAATCCCAAAATCTGGGTCCAATGATGCTACACACCAAATAGTCAATCACGACTACAACGATATCATATATCGATATGATAATCCATCAAATATCAAAATATCTGAAATCAAATAAAAACTGTTGAGGAATCCAGTTGGATCCCTCCAACCTGTTTCCTGCATCCACAAACATTAGCATAATACCAATTTCGCTCCAGTACGAAATTATCGCGGTATATGGGATTTAAATATTATCCGCTTAATAACGGCGCAATAGGGTCTCATCCGCTAAACAAAAAAATGCGGGAAATCAATAACTCCAATATATACATATGCCAATATATATATATTGATATTATATATAATACCAATTTCACTATTTATGAAATATTCGCGATATATGTTTTTAATAAATAACATCCGCTTACTAACGGCGTATAATGTCTATTTTAACAATCAATATATAACAATCATCATTCAAACTTGCATTCAAATATTTTAAATCTAACTATTTAAAATAAAATCGAAACTGATTCGATTGAGTGAGAAGTTCTCACCTTGATTTCAATTTCGTTTTAGCGATTTATTTCGAATAAAATTAAACGGACGTTTAATTTTACCCAAAATTCTCACTAACTCCAAACGACTCCAATCCAATTTCACCGCGTAGTGCTCGTCCATACGATTCCAACGCAACTGGTTTCGCGCGTTTTCGACCTAGTATGAAAAAGTTATGCATTTTTAAACTTACACGAATTTTATACTCATAATTTACAACATATTAAATTAAATTTAAACCTATAACAGTTCCTAGCCACTGGATCCATGCTTCTTCTCATCATCACCGTTCGTTCACCATCTTCTCCATACGCGACTCCCTCTACAGGTCAAGGCCGAACCAAGAACCCATCCTCAAAAATTAGGTTTTGACTTTACTCCGCCCACAAGCATCGATACTCCATCATACCACCGCCATCTCGAAGCCCTTCACCACCACAACACTCGGCTCCAACCTCGGCACACTCGGCCCTCTGTAGCACATCGACGTGCGTGCGCAACTTGTTGCAATCGGCCCCTCCTATCTCCCAATTTATAGCTCCAAACACGATCTCAACCGTTGATCTCCAAGCTCTCGTCGTGCTCTACCACTTTGTAGTTGATCACGAAGCTTGAAAGTGAATGGATCGAGAGATAATCGAGGAAGAACGTTGAGCATTTCTGGCCATTGAATATTAACTGGCGGCTATAAACAATTAGGGTTTAGGTTTTGTTATTTTTTTATTTTTTTGATTTTAAGGTGTATTTATAGAGAATTTTCGAACACTATTCATCCGAAAATCCCGAACTCCGATTCACGCGCCGTAACCAGCGTTTCTAGGGTTTACCCCGCGTTCCGGACACAATGGAACAGGTTTCGAAAGCTAATTCGGACATCTGTGCGAGTTATGGCTATAAACGCTCAATTTAAATTAAACTGATTTAAATCGATTTCTAGGCGTTTTAATTTGTACCGGACAAACGGTAAATCCAATTGACACGAAATTTGAAACCTTGCAATAATATCACATTACGGATCCGATGAAACTGGTTTCGTCAAAATCCGAGACTTTTTGAAAAATGGCTATTTTAACTCGCCAAATTAAAATTAAAAATAATTCGATGCGTTTCGAGCTGCCACGATCAAACGATAACTCCGATTGACACGAAAATTGAAATCCGGTAATAACTAACTATTACGGATCCAATGGAACTGGTTTCGTTCAATTCTGAGACTGTTCAAAAATTGACTATTTTCACTAGTCGATTTAATATTAAAATATTCAATTTTCACAAATTAACTCTTAATTCGATTTTAAAAGTTCTAAAATATCATTCTAACTCCAATATGATAAAATAAAATTTTACAAATCATTTTCAATCATATTTAACTCAATTTTCAATTATTTCCATAATTTAACATATTAAATTATCGATTTAATAATCCAATTAAATTCAATAATTCAAATAAAAATTTATTTGACTTATAAATTTACTTCTTAATATTTAAAATTAATTAAATATTCAAATTTTAATTATCAAAAATTCTGGGTCGTTACAGTTTTTGTTACTCATACCAGTCCCATGACTGACTCGAAGTTTATTGTTCCTATCCTAAACTCTGGGTGCTCACTATTTTCCACACGAGCAGTCTAGAGTTGGGTTTTCTTATAGTCAGGTTTAGTAGTTTTTCTATAGCTAGTTCAATCTTTGGTTGCGGACTAGTCTTGCTTATCTAGGTGAGGCGTGATGTTGGTTCGAGCTAGGTTTGGATAGGAGCATTGGATTTGGAGATGGAGTTATTATTCTGCTGCTGGTGTTATCTATTTTCTTTCCGCTGTTATTTTATTGTATCATATCTCTGATGTATATCGATATCTATTGTATCATCTGTTGTATCAGGATGTTGTATATTGATATTCATTATTTCTTCCGCTGTGTTTTTATACTTAACGGTGTTATAAGCTCCGGCGACTCGGATTTGAACGGTCGAATCTGCGGCATTCGAGTACGATGTAAAGTATGGATGTCGATTTTCGAACGCGAAAAATTCGTATTGTTATAAATCTCTTCTCAGATCCATAATTCTAATGTATGTATACAGCCTTATATATATATATATATCTTGGATTAAAAAGGATTAGAAAATGAATCAAAGGTTCAACATCAGACCTGGAGAGTTGGATCGCTTTTAAAAGTTGAGTGGGAATTTGTATAAATTGTTAAATTATCAAGTTGGTGTTTATTTGATTTTTTAGCCTAATTGGATAATTACATATCAGTTGTAGGCAACGAATTGAGTACAATCTAAATATAACAAATATCACCTACATATTCTTGTTTATAAATTGATTAGCATTGTATGCTACATGATCTAGAAATCAGTCCAAAAGGCATGAATTTAGAATATTGATGCAAATGAAATTTATTCCAGATTTGAGATAGGTTGTATAATAATGTTATAAATTTGGATTATTACCCTAATCTTATTAGAATATAAACTTTTCTATATTTGAAATTGTTGGAATTTAGATACATTTAATATTTGTGAACCATTTTGATTTCTTTCCCTTTTAGAAAGATACAACATTTGATCTAAGAAGGAATAGGTACAAATAGAAAGAGAAAGAGATGTGTAAAGTATGAATTTATTGTATTTTACATTGTCTATTTCATTAATAAAGATAAATGATTATTCCTTATAAATTTAAACGATGTAATCTTTTATATTTTAAAGTTAAATCTTTTATTTTGGACTAATTTATGGAAATTATAGTGGATAATCTTTTCAGATATGATTCCACCAATTTAACATGGAAAAGTATATTCTAGTAAAGGTATATAACTAGAACATATTTAAAAGTAAATATTTGTAAGTAATTACTAAGCTTATAATAATTAAATAAAAAGCTAATAATGAAGCTTGCATGTAATATTCACGTTAGGATAATTAACTAATAAGGAAACAATTTAAAGGGTTGTAACTCCAATAAATAGTAATAATGTAGAAGTTGCAATAAACTAAGAGGGTAAATGGATTAATGAGACTGATAAAAATGGAATAATTTTGAAAGATTACTAATTTGAAATTAGTAATCATGCATAAACGTCTTAGGAAATGTCCGTTAGGATTTTATGGACAAATTGACATTTATAAGCATTAAATAGGGGTTTATTGGTAGATAAATATTTAAAGTAAATCTTATTGCCTTAAACAAAAAGGTAATTAGTAAGCTAAGTCCAATGTGTACCTAAGCTAATATAAATAAAGACTTAGAATGGTTAGTGGGTTAGTGATGCAATGTCAGTAGAGTCACTTGATGGAAGACTGCCCTTCACTTTGAGGCTACCAGCAGTTGGGTGTACTTACTACTGATGTAAGATATCAAAAATCCAAAGACCCATAACGATGTGAGAGATTGGGCTTGCTTTATCAATTATAAAGTATTAAATGGTCCAAATTTGGAATTAGGAATGGTGATGAATATTTTCATAAGGGTTTGCTTCTAGTTTGAGGTCTTAGTGGCTGAAAGGTCTGCTTCTCTCCTAAATGGAAGTATTAGGTAACCTAGTTAGATTCCAAATAAATAAATGAAGATGTCTCTAAAAAGGATTTACTTCGGTGTTGAGGTCTTAAGTGGTTGAAGGGTCCACCTCCTTACCGAAAGAAGTAACCTAATAAGATGATATATTTATAATTAAAGAGTGAGAGTGGATATCTCGAGAAGGGTTCGCTTTAGGTTTTTGGTCTTAAGTGACTATAAAGTCCTCCTCTTCCCTATAAAAGAAGTATTAAGTAACCCAATGAGATTTTCAATCAATGACAACTAGATAGTACCATTCAGCAGCGTGCTTTTGGAATTAGGTCTTAAATGACGGGATCTATCTATTTCCACTGGGAAGTATCAAGTGACTTGGGTACAGTCTCTTACATTGCTAAGACCGAAATAATAACAGTAGCATTTAGCAGCACAACTTAGGGATTGGTCTTAAATGATAGGGTATGCCTTAGCTAAGGTCTTAAATGACCAGAGTCTGCTTATTTCTAATATAAGGTATTAAGCGGCTTGTGTATTATTTATTACATGACAATGATTTTATCAAGGGTAGATGCGGTAACAGTTGGACATTAAATATCAAAAGCCTTAAATAGTGGTTAGAGGTCTTGTAGCTAGGATTCAATGACCATTGACAACATTGTTATGAAACCACCTTGGGAATAGGTCTTGAATGATGGGGTCTACCTCAATTAAGGTTGTAAATGATAGAGTCTGCCTATTTCTCTTTTAAAAAGTATTATAAAAGCCCACTTCATATTTAGAAGCATTAAGCGGCTAATGGGTTTGGAAGTATTGGGTAGTTGATATGGCTTTATTAATATTTCGTACCTTTGGAAGTGATAAGTTTGTAATCGTGCATACAATGCAAGGTTATATTAGAATTGCTAACCTTTGTGAGCATAACAATTAAATGGAAACCTATCTGCATAATTTTACGTTATAGACGGTTTATATTATCTTCCAGCCACCATAATGTTTTTCTGACCCCCCTCCCCATTACAACCCATAAGATAGATTAGAGGAACAGGTCAATGGAGCTGGATGTGCTTTGTTGTAAGAGAGTCTTCTTTCTCTCATGCTCGACGTTGATATGAAAATCTGCTACCCAAGAAATACCCTTATTCCAAATTAGTAGTCATAGTCAGTATCCTTATCCTATTATTGTTTCTACTGTAAGTTTTTATATCACGAACCACAATTCCATACCCTTTGAGCCGACAATAAAGCACACATGTCCAACTCAGATTGTACAAAATGACGGAACACGAAGGGTAATAAAGAAAATAGATAGAACATAATCTCACACAAATAAAATAATATATAATATTAAACAATATCTTTACAATGGAAATTTTTTAAATACATATATCAGAGTCTAACCTAAATTCAGCTTGGACAGTTATAAACATCTGTCCTTATAATTGCTGACAACCATCAAACTAAAACAAACAAACCACAACGGATAATAGAATATGTCATACGTAGATGAATATCTCCAGCTCTTCTCTGAAAACTACAACCGTCTTTAACTAAACCTGAAACTACACGGATCTGACCCGCGTATTGAAAATACCCAGATCAGGCTTGATAAACCAGTGTGAGAAAAACTCAATAATAAATGGTAGTGTCATATATCAGCCTTTGAATAAAATCCTTTGGAAAGAAAGAGTATCTCATAAGACCATGCCCACACATAAATATAGACGGGTTTTTACCTTATGATAACTAAAACACTCTTATATATCAAAACATTTGATATTATTTCTAAAGACATATCTTTGAAAACATTTGCAAATAAACTTATTAATCTTAGCCGCAATTGTTACCATATTAAAGTCCAACATACTAGGCTTTACAAACAAAACCGTAGGTTCTTATTGGAGAATAGATTTCCATACAAATTACCAGGTGAATGGACTACCTTCCGATGGGTACACCTCTAGATGGATGTCCCGAGGATCATCACAAAGTATCCTCTACCAAAACAAGACCGGCCTATCTCTGTAACTAGATAGTACCGAATATATCATCCCTCAGTCGTTAACGACCTTTAAATTGGACGCCCGAGCATACAAACCACATTAATTTACATCCTGAACGTCATAGCGGGAATAAATATATCTAGAAGGGGATGATCATACCCTAATTGAGAACGATCCACTTAGTCTTGCCGCATCTAACCCTGTTTCGGTCATTTACGGTTGATGATGCTTGAGGCAACGATTCTTTTTCACATAGCACATATCACATCTCTGAATGCCACGTTGCCATTTCTGTTGAATACTAATTGCCTTTCACAAAAATACAACCCTTAAGCTTGTATGTCTCAAGGAGGGTGTTAAGCTAAGAGAAGTTGTCTTCTTCGCGACTATAGATGTACATTTGTAAAAACCAATGCACTAATCTTTAGAAATGCAATGTCAAACAAACTTCCATACAAGTTGTCCAGGAATAGAGCAAACCAAAGGCACTCTCCTACTACCATTAGTAGTGAGTAGTCCTTGCAATCCGAAAAATCTCCACAACGAGGAGACCACTACTATCAATAAACTATAATGGGAGCTACCCAGATCAATGTCAACAAGCAGTCCGCATGCTATGAAGATCCACGGTCTTCAATAATCATCATCTTCAACATGTCTTCACATTCAAACATATACATTGGTTCGAAGTGGTTTTTCTATAGGAATCACTCGAATCCGACCCCGGTTCCTTCGAAACAAATCATCGATAAAAAGTGAATATGAGTATACAGGATCAATAATTCTCTTTTCACTTTAATTCTTTTCGGATGATTTCGAAATCTCTTTCTTTTGACTTAGAATAATTCTAAGTAATTCATTCTTTTGCTTTGGATAATATCTCAAATTTCCTCACTTAACTCTAGATCCAAATTCCTTAACTTTTTGGCGGGTCAAAAACAGTGTTATTTAAGACATCTTTTACGATAAATCCTAAAATCAATCTTAGGAAACATTTTTGAGTAAATAGGATCATAGATATCATTCTAATTTACTCGACATCAACTTCCGTATTCAACAAGTGCTATGGGCGGAATAACGGTGAAATCATCTTTTAAATTTCACGAATAGGACGAATTCCCTCTTTGGATTTTAATACCAAGTATAAGAAGATTATCTCTATGCATCTAATTCATAATTTGTTCATTTTGGAGATTGCTTAATTTTTTTTGGATAATACCAATCTTCTTTTATTTCAGAAACTTAATATAATTTTTTTAGAGCATCCGAGCTTTCCTTTCGATCTGTTCCACCCCTTGCCTAAGATGAGAAAACAAAGGCCAGGTAAGTTTAGGACACTGGTTGCTCCATCTCTAACTTTATTTAAACACCTTGTTTTATCTTCGCAGATCTCGCTGGTGGGACAAATGTACTAGTCGTTTTCGCATACTCAGTTGTCAACTTTATTTTGGAATTGATTTTAAATGTTCCAAATTATCTTTTAAACACTTAGTTTTCCTTTTAAAAACATTCACAATTGATTTCAGGAAAAATCTTTCATTTAAACTCACATTCAAAAAGTTATACAATTCGTAGCATAAAAGTGTTACGGAAATTGCTATATAAGCTTAATTGATTTATACCACTTTTTAATATTTGAAAATTCATATTTTCCTTTCCAAATCTCTTCTAAATTATTCAAATTTATTCCATATTTTTCCATAATTAAAAATGTCCGTTTATACGGATTTTCCGTTATGGTCACTTAACTACACTAGCGTGATTTTTCTAGAAAATTGATTTTGACTTAATTCCAAATCTACTCAATGAAATTTTTATTTTCTTTTTTCGTTTAGAAGATATGGATATAATAGTTAATAATTTTCTTACCATGAAGAATTCCGAGCTATATTCCACTATATACATTCATTTGAACTTTTCGGTGCGAAATCGCGAACTACCGTTGCGCGAGGCACCTAGTTTTAACTTATTTTTCAATATTTGAAATAATCTATTCGAATTGAATTTTAACACTTATAAAATCATTACAAATCATTTTAAATCAATATTTTCACTTTTTAAAGTATTTAAAATGTATTTTCAATATTCCTATATTATAAAATTATTTTATTTATTTATTTTAATATTAAATTTTAAATTCCAATTTCAATTCTAACTTCAAATTAAACTCAATTAAAACTTAAATTTCAAATGTAATTTCAATTTAAACTCAAATTCAACCTTAATTTTACTTTCAATTTTCAAAATCGATTTCAATTTCACTATTCATCTCAATCTCAATTTCACTTTAACTCCCCTTTTTAATTCCGTTTCACTTCAAATTTCAAATTCTCTTTTATTTTTACTTTTATTTCAATTCTAATTGAAAAGAGATTTATTTTTTCGAAGTATCTCATATCGCCAAAATCGGGTCTTTAACAAAAAGATCGCTTAATTGAAAATGATAAAAATTCGATGTCCATATTAACATCACAACTATACAAACAATCATATGACATTAACATATTCAATACGGTTAATTTCATAACATTACTATGGATTATCTAATATTCAAACAATTATTCAAACATCCATATCATAAAACGGTAATTATCTATCATAGCAAATCAACTCAAAAATCAATATAAATTATATAGCGGTGAGAATTTTCTCACCTTCATTGCCACTTTGTCAATCTTTGGGCAAATTGGCGTGTTTACGGCTAACGAACTAACTTGCTATTTTCCGAGCATCTCGAATTTTTCGCTTTCCTCTCCTTCTCTTTTTTTCTTTCCTTTCTTTTTCTTTTTTTCTTTTTATTATTACGAGGAGGGTGTATGGCCCGACTAGGAGTGTGTGGCCTAGGGAGGAGGGTATGGCGTTGGATATGGGTGTGTGGCCTTGGGTAGTTAGGGTATGCGTGAGTTTGGGGGGTGGATGGTTTTTTGGTGGCTTGGAGGAGGAGTATTGGTGGTAGAAGGTGAATGGCTTGGAGGTGGAAAAGGAATGGAGAAAGAACTTAAGGAAATAAAGAGAAAGATTTGTGAATTTTTATGAGAATGGAATGGCTATTTATAGATGAAGCTTGCTTGGCAAATGACCGTACCAACCTTCTCTACTTCTGCATTTTTTTAAATCTTTGATTAAACCCTTACGGACATGAATTTATGAAAGGAAAGGATGGCTCATTAATGTGATTTGAATTTTTGAAATGATTACTCTCTTTTCTTTCTTAAAATTTGTATTTTGCAGAGAAGATTTTTGCTTTGATTTGATTACACATGACACTTGTTAACAAATTAACATATGCATTAATGGTGAAAATGATGTTAAGGAGAAGTGTGTAAGTAGTAAAGAGATGTGTCACCATTTCCATAGTTACCAATGTTAAAACATATAACTTTGCTCATTTTTCATGCATATACATACCATCTCATTAATAAGATAAGAGACAAAGTAATGATGTTGTTTTATAGAGTTTAATTTAATTTTAAATTTGTCAAATCATGTTTTGTAATCTTTATTTATACCAATTTGAATTATTATTTTTTATTATGGTAAATGTACATATTACATAGTTTGTTAAGTGTACATATGAGCTAGAAAACATATCATGTTGCAAAGACTTAATGACAACTTGTTACGATTGAAAATGATGTTTTTGTTGACAAATTTTATAGTTAAAATTTGACCTTTTTGTTAAGCTATATATTGATGTAAACCAGACTTAAAAATGGACTTCTTACTTATTTAAATAAATTAAAACATGTATCTTTATATTTTAAAATCATATTTAATTAATATCAAAAATCTCTAATTTTACAATGTATGTAAAACTGATAAAATGCGATAAATTTTGGTTATTTTTGTAAAAAGATTATTAACATACTTTTAAATATTTTAATATACTTTTATTATCTTTATTAGATGTTTTTAATAATATTTATCTTTTCAAATAAATATTAAACCTATTGTTTAAGCCTTTATTTATTTTTAACAAAACTTAAATTTTGTTGATTTGTTCTAAAATTCAAATTTATACTTTTTAATTAGTAATTATAAGAATAGATAATCTCTCTATTATTCTTTATTATATATAACTTATTTATTTAAGTTTTAAAATTCTTTTAAATTTAAAATAAATAAAATATCTCATCTTTGAAGTAGCGAAATTACGGGTCGTTACATTCTCCCATACGTAAAAAGCATTTCGTCCTCGAAATGAAAGTTAGATAAAGGAATCTATCTCATACTTGTATCCTCAAACATTTTGACTTATCTATACTGATGATAGAAAGAGAAGAAGGTTGATATCATAACAACACCAAAACAAATGATGCCAAACACACAGAGATTCCCCACACTTACCTGAGTACTTATCACGCACTTAAGGTTATATATACATACATCAAGTCAGACTTCTATCATACCCATCCTAGTGCGTACTGCACATTTAAGATAATATATACAACAACCAAACAAGACTATATATCCAAAAACAATCAAACCGATACTATATCAACATAAATGAATACATCCACATAACCCATCCCCTGACCTGAGCATGTACTATACCTAAGGTCTATAAATATACATACCAAAACATCAGTCCGGCCACTATATCTTAGTGCCTACTATTTAATATAACTATCCAACAACTATGTAGACATACCAAAAACAACATACTATATGTGATATTTGATTCGATCTATTATTCGAATCCACAACTTTACTTCCAAGCTAGTATCAATCCCCCAATTTTGTAGCGCGGACTTTGATCGGACTTTCTAATCGCTAACCCTTGCTTTCCTTGTATAGCTCTCAACTATGATAGAAAAATTGAGTACATAATCACAAACTCTCATCGATTCTCTTCGTCAAGAATCGAGAGATAAATCCTTTCTTGGATTGGTGTAAACACCTCAAAGTTCTACACTCAAATCCTTGATCAAAAATTTATGTGCTAAAATGATCTATGTTTAACTAATGTACTTATTCACATTCATTTATACTTGATATATTTCTTCCAAAATTTCTATTAGTCCAAGTTTATTTCGAAACCATTTACTTTTTTTACTAAATCCATTGTTACTTAAGCTTACAAATATGACTTAAACTTGTATAATATACCTTTACATCCTAAGAGTATATATACATATCCCCAAACTTCAAATCGTTATTAATTCAATTAGGGGTTTAACAAATGTGAAACTCTACTATTATCTCAAATTAATAAGTTATAAAACTTAATCTTTATTTATCCAAGGTCTTAATTTAGCTAATATTATTTACCTTATCCATATATTAATAAGACAACTTTGCTAAGTGTAAATCTTTTTCTTACAAATCCTATGATTATCTAAGTAACTTATTTACCTATCCATTTGTTTTAAAATAAAAATTCTTAACCTTAAATCCACCAAATACCTTATAGTCAAATTGTGAAACTTAATTCACATGGTATTTTTTATTTAAACACTTTCATCCAACAATCAACCTCCTAACCATATCATTCAAATCTTCTTTTTAACTTTTTCTAACCTATCCACTTCCAATCTTACTTCATTCTGAATTACAAATGTTACCCTAAATGTATCACTAATTCGAAGTTTTATATTAGGATAATATTTCTAATATATCTTATTCTTAAATTTCACTTTGATTCTAACTTAATCAAAGTGTTTAAATTTCAAATTACCTTAACTTCTTTATAAGTTATAGAACTTACACTTATATATTATATTTACCTAAAGTATCAATTTAGGTTTATCTTTTTTTTCTATCTTATTGATAAGAATTTTTTTTCCAAATGTGCATTTTCTTTTTCTCTAATTACAACTTCTAGCTTCAATATTATCATCAAATATCTTATAGTCAAATCGTGAATTTTACTTCACAACATATTTGTATTTAGCTTTTAAATCGATTAATTTTGAAAATCATTAAATCATTATTTCTAAACAACCAAATGTCTAGGGGTATATGATTAAAGTTCTAAATTCTAGCTTCCAACTAATTGATTCTCTATGGAATATCTTATAGTAAAATTATGCAATTCTAATCACAAGATATTTATATTTTAGTTTTACTATGCCAAATTACAACCAATCCTTAGTTCCTAATTCAGAAATAATAATATTTCCTTTATATTTAAAATATAAACCTAAGGTAAAATTATTTCATTTACCAACTTTTAAAACAAAACCATTTTTTATAAAATTAACAAATACGCGCTCGTATATATATGATACTCTTAAAACTCATTCTGGGGCATCAATTACCCTATCTCTAATGAGTTGCTCATCCTAGGATATTGCTAATCCTATCTCTGATGAGACTTACCTCTATCTGGCTTCGATATTCGCTCAACCAAAGGCTCCGATACCAAATGTCACGAACCATAATTTCATACCCTTTGAGCCGACAATAAAATACACTTGTCCAACTCAAATTGCACGAAATGACGAACCATGAAGGGAAATAAAGGAAATAGACAGAACAAAATCTCACACGAATGGAATAATATATAATATTAAACAATATCTTTGTAGCGAAAAACTTTTAAATACATATATCAGAGTCTAACCTAAATTCAGTCTGAACAAATATAAACATTTGTCCTTACAATTGCTGACAAACATCAAACTAAAACAAACAAACCACAGCGGACAGTAGAATATGTCATACATAGATGAATATCTCCAGCTCTCCTCTAGAAACTCTAACCGTCTTCGACTAAACCTGAAACTACTCAGATTTGACCCGAGTATTGAAAATACCCAGCTTGATAAACCAGCATGAGAAAAACTAAATAATAAATGACAGTGTCATATATCAACCTTTGAATAAAATCCGTTGAAAAGAAAGAGTATCTCATAAGACCACGCCCACACATAAACACGGACGAATTTTTACCTTATGATAACTAAAATACTTTTATTTATTAAAACGTTTGATATTATTTCTAATGACAGATCTTTGAAAACATTTGCAAATAAACTTATTAATCTTAGTCGAAATTGTTACCATTATTAAATTCCAGCATACTAGGCTCTAAAAACAAAACCGTAGGTTCTTATTAGAGAATGGATTTCCATACAAATGATCAGGTGAAGGGACTACCTTCCGATGGGTACACCTCTAGATGGATGTCCCGAGGACCATCACAAAGGATCCTCTACAAACACAAGACCGCCTTATCTCTATAACTAGATAGTACCAAATATATCAGCCCCTGTCATTACCAACCTTTAAACCGGGCGCCCGGGCATACAAACCACGTTAATTTACATCCCGAACTTCATAGCGGGAATAAATATATCTAGAAGGGGATGACCGTACCCTAATTGGGAGTGACCCACTTAGCCTTGCCGCTTCTAACCCTATTTCGGTCATTTTCGGTTGATGAGGCTTGAGCAATGATTACCTTTCATATAGCACACATCACATCTCTGAATGCCATGTTGCCATTTCCGTTGACTACTAATTGCCTTCCACAAAAATGCAACCCTTAAGCTCGTATGTCTCAAGGAGGGTGTTAAGCTAAGAGAAGTTGTCTTCTCCGCCACCACAGATGTACGTTTGTAGAAACCAATATATGTAATCTTTAGAAATGCAATTCAGACAAAAGTCCATACAAGTTGTCCAGAAACAGGACAAACCGAAGGCACTCTACAACTACCACTAGTAGCGAGTAGTCCTTGCAATCCGAAAAATCTCCACAATGAGAAGACCACTGCTATCAATAACTCTATAATGGGAGCTACACAGAGCATGTATCAACAAGCAGTCCTCACACTATGAAGATCTATGGTCTTTAATAATCATCATCTTCAACGTGTCTTCACATTCGAACATATACATTGGTTCGAAGTGGTTTTTCGGATAGGAGTCACCCAAATCCGACCCCGATTCCTTCGAAACCAATCATCGATAAAAAGTGAATATGAGTATATAGGATCATTAAGTCTCTTTTCACTTTAATTATTTTTGGATGATTTCGAAATCTTTTTCTTTTGACTTAGAATAATTCTAAGTAATTCATTCTTTTACTTTGGATAATATCTCAAATTTTCTCACTAAACTCTCGATCCAAATTCCTTAACTTTTAGACGGTTCAAAAACAATGTTATTTAAGACATCATTTACGATAAACCCTAAAATCAATCTTAGAAAACATTTTTGAGTAAATAGGATCATACAAATCATTTTAATTTAACTCAACATCAATTTCCGTATTCAAAAAGTGTATGGGCGGAATAATGGTGAAATCACCTTTTAAATTCCAAGAATAGGACGAATTCCCTCTTCGGATTTTAATACCAAGTATAAGAAGATTATCTCTATGCATCTAAGTCGTAATTTGTTCATTTTGGAGATTTATTAATTTTTTTTGATAATACCAATCTTCTTTTGTTTCAGAAACTTAATATAATTTTTTTAGAGCATCCGGGCTTTCCTTTCGATCTGTCCCACCCCTTGCCTAAGATGAGAAAACAAAGGCCATGTAAGTTTAGGACACTGGTTGCTCCATCTCTAACTTTAGTTAAAAACCTTGTTTTATCTTCCCAGATCTCGCAGGTGGGCCAAATGTACAAGTCGTAATTTTTTCTTTTTAGATATTGCTTAATTTTTTTTGGATAATACCGATCTTCTTTTATTTCAGAAACTTAATATAATCTTTTTTATAGCTTCCGGGCTTTCCTTTCGAACTGTTCCACCCCACGCCTAAAAAGAAAAAACAGAGGCAAGGTAAGTTTCGGACACTGGTTGCTCCATCCCTAATCTTAGTTAAACACCTTGTTTTATCTTCCCAGATCTCATAGGCAGGACAAATGAACTGTCGTTTTCGCGTACTCAGTTATCAACTTTATTTTGAAATTGATTTTAAATATTCTAAATTATCTTTTAAACACTTAGTTTTTCTTTTGAAAACATTCACAATTGATTCTAGAAAAAAATGTTACATTTAAACACGCATTCAAAAAGTTATACAATTCACAGCATAAAAGTGCTACGGAAAGTGCTATATAAGCTCAATTGATTTAAACCACTTTTTAATATTTGAAAATTCATATTTTCCATTCCAAGTCTCTTCTAAACTATTTAAATAGATTTTTCAAATTTATTTCACATTTTTCCATAATTAAAAATGTTCATTTATACGGATTTTCTGTTATGGTCATTTAACTGCACTAGCGCGATTTTTCTAAAAAATTGATTTGGACTTAATTCAAAATTTCCTCAATGAAATTTTGATTTTCTTTCTTTTTTTAAAAAAAAAATGGATATAATAGTCCGGAATTTTTTTATCTCGAAGAATTCCGAGCTATATTCCACTCTATACACTCAATTGAACTTTTTAGCGTGAAATCACGAACTACTGTTGTGCGACGCATCTAGTTTCAACTTATTTTTCAATATTTGAAATAATCTATTTGAATTGAATTATAGAACTTATATAATCATTAAAAATCATCTTAAATCAATATTTTCACTTTTTAAAGTATTTAAAATATATTTTCAATATTCCCATATCATAATATTATTTTAGTCCTATTATTAAAAATATTAAATTTTAAATTCCAATTTCAATTCAATTTCAATTCTAACTTCAAATTAAACTCAATAAAAATTTAAATTTAAAATCTAATTCCAATTTAAACTCAAATTCAACCTTAATTTCATTTTCAATTTTCAAAATCAATTTCTATTTCATTATTCATCTCAATTTCACTTTAACTACCTTGTTTAATCGCGTTTAACTTTAAATTTCAAATTCTTTTTTATTTTTACTTTAATTTTCAATTCTAATTGAAAAGAGACTTATTTTTCTGAAGTATCTCATATCTCAAAAATTTGGTCTTTAACATAGAGATCGCTTAATCGAAAATGATAAAAAATTGATGTCCATATTAACATCACAACTATACAAACAAACATTAACATATTCAATATGGTAAATGCCATAATATTACTATGGATTATCCAACATTCAAAC
Source organism: Allium cepa (assembly GCA_030765085.1). Classification (NCBI taxonomy): domain Eukaryota; kingdom Viridiplantae; phylum Streptophyta; class Magnoliopsida; order Asparagales; family Amaryllidaceae; genus Allium; species Allium cepa. The sequence continues at coordinate 1,055,634,505 of CM060941.1, forward strand.
AATTATTCGAACATCCATATCATAAAATGGTGATTATCTATCATAGCAAATCAACTCAAAAATCAATATAAAATATATAACGGTGAGAATTTTCTCACCTTCATTTCCACTCCGTCAATTTTTAGGTGAATTGGCGTGTTTACGGCTAACGAACTAACGTGCAGCTTCTTGAATTTGTCGCTTTCCTATCCTTCTCTTTTTTTTTCTTTTTCTTTTTTTCCCTTTCTTTTTTTTTATTATGAGGAGGGTTTATGACTCGGCTAGGGATGTGTGACCTAGGGAGGAGGGCACAACCTTAGATATAGGGGTGTGTGGCTTTGGGTAGGTGGGTTGTGCGTGAGTTTTGCACGGGGTGGAAGGTGTTTTGGTGGCTTGGAGGAGGAGTATAGATGGTAGAAGGTGAATGACTTGGAGGTGGAAGAGGAATGGAGGAAGAACTTAAGGAAATAAAGAGAAATATTTGAGAATTTTTATGAGAATGGCATGGCTATTTATAAATGAAGCTTGCTTGGCAAATGACCATACAAACCTTCTCTACTTTTGCACTTTTTAAATCTTTGATTAAACCATTAAGGACATGCATTTATGAAAGGAAAGGATGGCTCATTAATATGGTTTGAATTTGTGAAATGATTACTCTTTTTTTTTCTTAAACTTTGTATTTTAAAGAGAAGATTTTTGCTTTGATTTGATTACACGTGACACTTGTTAATAAATTAGCATATGCATTAATGGTGGAGATGATGTTAAGGAAAAATGTGTAAGTAGTAAAGAGAGATGTCACCATCTATGGTTACCAATATTCAAACATATAACTTTGCTCATTTTCCATGCATATAAATACCATCTCATTATGAGATAAGAGATAAAGTAATGATTTTGTTTTATAAAGTTTAATTTAATTTTAAAATTTTCAAATCATGTTTTGTAATCCTTATTTATACCAATTTGAATTCTTTTGTTTTTATTATGGTAAATGTACATGTTACATAGCTTGTTAAGTGTACATATGAGCTAGATAACATAACATGTTGCAAAAACTTAACGACAACTTGTTACGATTGAAAACGGTGTTTTTGTTGACAAATTTCATAGTCAAATTTTGACGTTTTTGTTAAGATATATATTGATGTAAACCAAAATTAAAACTGAAGTTCTTACTTCTTTAAATAAATTAAAACATGTCTCTTTATATTTTAAAATCATATTTAATTAATATCAAAATCTCTAATTTACAGTGTATGTAAAATTGACAAAATGCAACAAATTTTGGTTATAACATACTTTTAAATATTTTAATATACTTTTATTATCTTTATTAGATGTTTTTAATAAGATTTATCTTTTCAAATAAATAAACCTATTTAATTAAGCCTTTATTTATTTTTAACAAAACTTAAATTTTGCTGATTTGTTCTAAAGTTCAAATTTATACTTTTTAATTAGTAATTATAAGAATAGATAATTTCTCTATTATTATTTATTATATATAAATTATTTATTAAAGTTTTAAAATTCATTTAAATTTAAAATAAATAAAATATCTCATTTTGAAATTACGGGCCATTACAGTTTAGATTTCTATCAATCTTTGGTAATGCTCATGCTTATTTGCAGGTACCAAATCCAACGATATGTGCTTTGATGGACTTAGGTTTTGATTTTTGCCAAAATTTAGGCCCATTAAGGTGCAGGTAGTTACATAGTTGTGTTGATTTTAGAGTTTGAAACTCATAGAAGGCAATATATAGTCTAAGGCAAACAAAAATGCAAGTGACTAGGTTACAAACATATTTAGTAGTTATATAATTTAGCACTTGTATGGACCTTTAATTGTCAACATGCAAATTTATTGGTATTTGTATTTTATACTTTTATTTGTCAACCTTAATTTAGTTCATCCGTATATTTTAGTTGATAAACTTTTTATCAATTATTGTTATCCAGCCTTTAGACCCGACTATATCTAAACTAATTGGACAAGTTATACTCAATGATAGATAAGGCAAGCAGTCTAGAGAAGTGATCACGGAGTCCATAGATCAAGCACAGACAATGGTATGAAGCAATTATTAAGTGAGACCAAGAGATGGACTATCTGAAATTTTCTAATTATGAATTAGTGCCTCCCTTAGGAAGGGGATCGATACCTATCCCTTCCGCTAGAGGGTTAGATCGTATTACATTCCTAGGCAGGGGATCATATTGTATTACTTCCCTAGGCAGGGGATCATATTGTACCACTCCCTCTAGGCAGGGATCAGATCGATCAGCCCAGCAGTTCAATTCAATGGGAATCGATCGAATATCCAAAAAATATGCAGGTGACTATGCAAAAACACTTTAGAAATACGAAGCCAACATCAAGACGGATGTAAACAATGGATCACATGAACCCTAGTGGTCATCTTGACCGATCTACCTCTATTGCTCAATATTGGGAGTTGGGTCACAAAATATTTTGCCCTCGTCCACATTTGGAGATTTTATCAGTGAAATTTCAAAAAGATATTCAGTCGTCTTCCCCTATAAATACAGTGTTCATTAATCATGCAATGGATCTTTACTTTATTGTTTTCTTTGTACTCTATTGTATTCACGAATTCTGATCGGACCCTCTTGTACTCAGAAATTCAACCGATTAATATAGCTATTTCATCAAAGTGGAAGCAGGTATTCAACGCCGAACAACTATAAATCAGTTTGTCATTGTTTTTTATTAGTTTTCTTCTTGTTTCATCTGTTTTAATTTTGATTTCTTCATTTATTTCTGTACATATTTTCTATTGGGTGTTTATGCCAACTTTTAATGCAAAAATTTTGGTGCTTTCATTGAGAGAGAATTCTTAGCTTGATTGGATCTCATCATTAACTTATGGATTCCCATATCCGTTAGATAGATCCAGATTTCTACCGACAGGTTCCGTTTCTACACAAATTTGGAGAAAATCTAAAAGGAAGCTATCCACAAAGCCTCATAGGAAGGAAAAGGCCATTACTACCTCCTAACGACCTATTGATGAACTAGGAGAGAACATTGAGATCGCTCTTTTGAATGACAAAGTGCAATAAGGAGTCTTGGCATGCAGGCCCCTTTTGACACGATCACTAATGCTGATATAAAGAGACTGCGTAGAAAGCTCCATGAGACTCGTGTAGAATCGTAGAAACTGATCCAAACAAGGTCCTTATAACCCGCCTCTAACAGTCCCCTCGATCTGACTCGTCATGACCTACTCTACCTCTCGAAGTATAACTATCCATCATCAAAGCCGTACTTCTCATCCTAGAACTCTCATCGTCCAGTCACAAGTGGTCATCATCGAATATCAACAAAACTATCATTGAATAACTAACTTTAGAGTTGACCCAAAGTTAGACCCGAAGTAATCACCTATTTAACTTGAAGAAAACTCTGAAAGTTCTGACCCGAAGTTAGATTCAGGTAAAACCAAGATTTTCTCCAAGCAAACCCCAAGTTGTGTTCATCACCCAACAGTACCCAAGGCTCGGTACCGAACCCCAGGCAAACATGCAAATGACTCTAAGCACCTTCATTGCCAACATAGCAATTCAAATTTCTATGACTCTAAGTAAACCATATGCTGACTCCAAGCAAATAGTAAATTTTCTAGGTTCGGACTCCAAGTAAATCACCATCGATCCATCTTCTTTTACCCATAACTCAAGCATACAAACTCCAAACGATTTGAAATTTGAAATGAAGCATTATGGGGCCATCCTTGTCACTCTATATTGATCTCACTTAGTTTGGGAACAAAATTAGGGATAGGTACCGATCCCTCCAAATGGGGATCGGCCTTTCCTCCATCGTGATGATATGCAGTTCTCGCGTTCAGGATTCGAAACTCAACTTGAAGACAATGCATTCTCTCTACCTCCCATGACTGATTGGGGCACTAAGAACCAAATTGCAGCTGTTGAATTACCATTAAGGAACAAATAAGGAACTATTACTCAAATAGTGCTCCTCGAAGCCGTAGAGCCAAGGGAATATGGAACAAACCAGGACGAATTACCGAGCCAAGCTTCCAGGGTAGATGACAGGTGCTCCCAACTAACCAGCTTCTAGATACTTGACTTAACGGACATAGCGCCACAGCTCATATGAGAAAGCCAAAACCAAAACCATGCTACTAGGGAGAGTGCCGGAGTCATAATCTTTTTAATGAAGCCATTTAGAGTATAGAGCTTCCTTGCTAATTCAACATGCCTGTCGTACCGACATGTTCAGAGAAAACCGACGTCGAGCTACATCTCATGAAATATGAATGGCACATGGATTCCACCAGAGCAACAGATGCAATCAAATTTAGATACTTTTCCATCTTTCTTGAAGGAGCAACGACCATGTGGTTTACACGACAACTACTAGGTCCATCTCCTCGTTTTACCAGTTAGCACAAAAGTTCGTTTAGCAATTCTGAATATAGCGACTCGCCTCAAGCGTGTGACTCACTATCAAACCTATTCCAGCATCGGGGGAGAATTGCAAAGGTTCAATGCCGCCATAATCGAAGTGAGCAATCCCAGTAAGATAACCATATTGATGGCATTGATAAGGGAATCAACCCCGAGATACATTTTTTTCTATGGTTAGATGGAAAGCCTCCTACTACTTTGGATCATTTATACTACAAGGCGAACCTATATTTACTCAATGAGGTGTTAAAGCTGATTAAGAAAAAGAAAAGTGCGGGCCCATTGGCAGAAGGAATTCAATACCAGAGCAATGATGATGCCCTAGATGAGGACTCGAATTCTAGGATATGACTCAGGATCTCGAAGTTCTACCCATACATTCCATTAATGGTTCGAGCAAAAACATCCACTTGGAGACTCACGACTTAGAGCAAGACAAGAACCCAGCCCCGAGAGAGCCCGCCGAAACCTAGAAGAAATCTAGGAAATATTGCATATTTCATGAGACATACGGCCATAACACTGGCGATTGTAGACATCTCCAATATGTGATCGAAGAGTTGATCCAAAAAGGAAAGCTTCAATAGTATATGCAAGCCCCATAGGATAGCGGGCAGGGAACGTCCGACCCTTACCAATAAAAACCTTTGGTTATTAACTGGATCGCCGACGGTCAACTTCCAGTTGAGAAGGGCTGGAGCAAAGTGGAGTAGCAAGCACACGACGCTGCTTCACTTATCAATAAGGTTTATTTCAATTCTCATTAAACTAGTTCACTAAAATAGATTTTTTATTTTTATTCTTGAATAAAATGGCCATTTGGTCATATACTTTCTATCTTTATGTAATTATGTTGTAAACTATGACCAACTTGAATTGAATTATATGCGAATGATGAAGGTGACCAAGTACCCAGAGTTAGGTGCCAAACAACTTCCACAGACCATGATCGGACTTTTGAAGTATCATCAAGCTTAGCGCGATTCAACTGCTCTTCAACTACCATATGCCTCTGACTTGGTAGCAAGAACTTGAAATGGAAAGAAGGTGTGACTCGACCATCCACTTCCTATTCTATTTTTCAATTCTGTCGGAACATCTATGCCTTGGTCAGAGCCCGGCAGGGTCAAACTCTAACACAAAGTGGACGCGATAGAACGTCCACTCATCAACTCCGTGTTCTACCAGGAAGTCCAAAGAAAGTCTTAAAGTGGATTTGATCCGACCATCCACTCACTAGCTCACATCCAGAGTTTGGAAATATAAGCATGCCTTGATTAGAACTCATCGAGACCGGAGTCCAATTTAAAGTGGGCATGGACTGATCACCTGCTCATTAACTATTAAGAGCCATCATTTCAACTCTTTTCCTCGACTCGACCAAAAGAGTACAAATCGTAAAGTGGACGTGACTTGACCATCCACTCTCCAACTCTTACCCTTGACTTGGAGGCAAAGACACAACTCAAAGTGGATGCCATCTGTTCCCTTGCCCGAGCTCGAAGTTCACGGGAACACACATCTTACCCTTAAGGCTCGACTGAAATAGGATCTAAATGAAAGTGGATGCGGTCCGAACATCTATGTGTCAACTCTTGCCTTGGATGCAGTGGCAGTTTGAGAGCCAAAGCTTAAAGTTGATGTGATTCAATCGTCCAATCCAAAGAGGATATGATCCTTCCATCTGCAATCTTCCTCGCGCTTGAAGTACGATGAACTATTCAAGCCTTTCCTAGATATCAGCAAACCTAAGATCCAAACCAAAAATCGGATGCGCTTTGACCTTCCATCACTAACTCTAGTCAGCCACTACGGAGTGGAGTATAAACATAACATGGACGCGGTTTGGCCATCCATTGATTAACTCTATCTTCCCAGTGCGATTTGGAGTTTAACTTATAAATGGGCATGGTTCAATCGCCTGTTAACAAACTCCATCCCCAAGTGTGGACCAGAGTATAAACAACAAAATCAGATGTGATCCAACCATCCGGTACAAAGTGGATGTGACTTGACCGTCCGCACATCAACCACTCCTCTCGACATGGAGGCATGACTGCAAATTGAGGTGGCTGTGACCTGATCATCCACCCAATAACTCTCTCCTTCGACTGGCCAAGAGGAGTACGAAGCAAATTGGACATGGCCTGACCGTCCAACCTAAACATAGATGTAATCAAGCCATCCATCACTTACCCCCTTCTTTCACTTGATAGGAGGAGCTACAATCGCTAAGTGGATGTGAATCGATCATCCACTCACTAACTTCTATCCTCGACGCTGAGGGCATAATTCCATGCCACGAATGAACATGACTCGACCATTCATTCAACCACTCCTACCTTGATTCGATGGGTGGAGTATAAACTCACAAAAATGGACGTGGTTTGACCACCCATCGACCAACTCTAGTTCCAAGAGTGGGGGCTGGAGTATAAATACAAAATGATGGACGCGTCCAGACCGTCTATTAACGAACTCTCTCCAGAGCACGGACTGAAGTATAAACACCAAACGGATGTGACTGACCGCCCAACGACAAACTATGGCCCCAAGAGCATGGACAGAAGTCTAAACCAAACGATGAGTGTGGTTTCACCGTTCATCGTATAACTCTAGTTCCTATAACACGAACGGGAGTATAAACACAACATGGACGCAATTAGACCATCCATCAATCAACTCTGGTCCCTAGAACATGCATATGAGAATAAACCATAAAGGAGTATGATTTGACCAATCATTCTCTAGCACCCTCCTTTGATCTATCGGGATGGGTATAAAACCAGATGAACGTGGCATGACCATTCATTTGCTAACTCTGACAATGATCTGACTAGAAGAGCATGTCAAAATGGATGAGACTCAACCATCCAGGAACTAACTCTACTAACCCAAGAACGGGGAAAAGATTACAAACTACTAAAAGCTGAATACGACAACTCACTATAGCTCTAGCTTGGTGTTCTTTATGGCTTAAGGCAACGACTGCAAGTAGACCATAGTACAAAACCAATTGGAATGACATTCGAAGTTACAGGTGATCTACTATGTCATACCACCAGATCGATGGGAAATATCGAGCCAAACCTTGTATGTCGTACCACTGGATCGACGAGCAATATCGATCCAAACCTTCTGTATCGTGCCGCTAGATCGATGGCCAATGTCAATCCACACTAACCAAAAATGGATATGATCAGACCATCTATCGCTTTCTTCTTTTCCTTGACTCGATAGGGGAAGCATGAATCAAGGAATAGATGTGGTCTAACCAACCATTCTTCAGTTCTAGCCCAGAACATGGTAACATCTACACCAAAAGTGGACGTGGTTGACGGTCCAAGTACTCAGCTCATTCCTAAAATTTGATGGAGCATCAAAGTATTTCCTTGAGAAGGGAAAACCAAAATATAATTCAGAATAGGAATGAATTAGCCTTCCGACGACTAAATCTAACCTTGGATTCAATAGAAAGGGTATAGAACTTAAGCGGGCGTGACTTGCCCATCCACTTATCTACATTTTCCCCTAACTTAGGAGGCACGAGCTAGAATTAAGATGAATGTGACCCGATCATTCATTAATCAACTCTAAGTCTTTAGAGCTTAAGTGGGGATGCAAACATAACTAGGATGAAACTCAACCATCCATGTAGGTCATCTATTAACCTGTAACCATTGGTGCAGAAGTTTGGCCATCTAAGAGCTGACTACGCTAGCTCAATACCGTGACTCATTCCTAGTGTATACAATGACTTGAGGTTGTGATCGAAAGGATGCCTAGAGATAGAATCATCGGATGGACGCCCAAGCTCATGGGCGACTGACTATCAATCCAACACGAACAACGAGCAACAGATTGTGAGTACATTGAATGGAAAGCACTTTACTCGAATACATAAGTAGATTCAAACATAAAGCAAAAGTCAGCTATGCAGCTGCAGACAACACAAGGATAAACTCTACTTAGCATTTGATTCAATGTGCTTATAATTCTAATCTTCAACCGTTGGAGATAATCGCTCAAAGCATCTAGAACCCACCACTGTCAGACTCAACAGCTTATGACGATATTCGAAAAGTTGATCAAAACGACTGTCATCACCTACCGTCCTGACCGGATTTCATACCATTGATTGTGCATTAGAGAAATGCTCAAACATGGAGATCAATGTCAAATCCAACTGCCAATCTATTTGCCTACATACACCACAAAAGTTTAGAAATCACAAGACTAGCATAGACAAGGGATCGGCACAGATCCCATCGCCTAGATGACTTTGCAAACTCAACTCAAACATCACCGATATGCTACAATCGTTCATTCCATTAACACCATCTCCAAAGTATTTCCATCAATTTGAATACAATCATCGATTCTCGAAGTGACCGAATCTTTTTGATCCTTTAAGAATACGGCATCTTCAAGTGTATCGGGAGCCGACGCTGCAATATCATCCACTCCTAGATTTAGAGAATTTTTTGTTGAATGATGTGAGTTTTTGGGTTGTTCTGAATGTTGGCGCAAAATAAATTGAGCAGAAAGTGTCATTGAACTCAACACAACATTTAATTCAACTTATGTAGCAGGTTGATCGCCATTCGTTGCAGCTAAATACTCGAAGTGCCTAAAACCAATGACTATCAAATTAAATGGATAGCCATTGTTAGATGGATTAGCATGTTCCCCCATGCTGAGTATACTCTAGTGCGGTATAGTGTTGTGTAGGGTTATACAGTTCAATATTATACGACAGTTATGGCAAAACTTGGGATTTCGACCGAAGTGACCGTCATCTCTGACCATCCCAACCAGGTTTCACGTCAATGGTTATGCATAAGAGTTACATTCAAGTTCAAGGATTGACTATTGACATGTAAGAGCATGGTATTAATAATCAAGGAATATGCATACATCTGAATTCACGTCTAAGCAAACAAGCATGTGCATCCAAATTCAAGTTCGAGTTTATGATCAATACATATGTATGCTTTCAGAACCATGTCATATAGGTCCTCATATACAAGTTGACAAGGCAGAGAACTTATTTCAAGCATATAGGTTAATTTGTCATGTGTTCAAAATCCACCGAAGTATGGGATCATAACCGATCCTATACCTAGTAGACATATATGCATACATCCAAGAAGAATACCTATGGTCAACATTCTCATTTATGTTAGAATTATAAGCAAAAACGCCCGAAATAGCTCTGTTAAAATCAAATCTAAGTTCAGTTTCCAAATCCTGGTCAACTGCTGAGGGACCGGTAGTGAGATGAAAATGTATTGGTTTCAACTTTCAACACCAAATAACAGTGCAAGTGACATTGAATTTTGAAATCCTGTTAAACATTCAACTCGATAAAAATGCCAGCAAATGAAGTGATCCACGAAGCATATGTAAACTTCTAGAACTAAACTCCAATTTTTTTGACTCCGTGAATCATGTAGAAAAGCTTTGATGCGTATTAACAATGGCGAAATCCAGAACACCTAAAGCAAAAGAAAAGGAAGATGACTACCGCTCCCCTAAACCAATACCAATCCCTTATGTGTTCGTTTCAATTTGCCAGCTGATCCCTATGCTTCCAACCAACTACCGATCACTACCTACGTATTGTCTTCCCTAAATGTTACATTGATCGACAACCGATCCCCTATATCCCTCAACTTGTTACCGTATAGTCCAACACTAATATGAAACCAGGCCTACACATGACTTCATTCAGATCAGATATTGATCCACGAACTAGAAACCCATCAACACGAATTCACAAATTATCCTAATTATCCCTTCGTCACTCCAACCTTCACAACCCTATATATGTGAACGCAGATAACCCCAGGCGAGTCTAAATTAAATCAAGGATGAGTGGTTGGGTGAATCGACACTTGATCAAATTTCAGTAAGGTGGAACAACCAGAAAGGAAGCACATGCTATAAGCATGATTTATTATCAAGTCGACATGGATTTGAGGAGATTAGGTGATTTTTCAAGCTCATAGAATCGTTCATTGTAGCTTGAAAGAGAAGCGAATAGGTTGTAAGAGAGATGAATATGAACGGGTGAAAGAAAGTGGAGATAGAAATTTGATGGAGGTTTGGAGCAAGAAGGGATCGATGAACAAAAATGAAACCGAAGACAGGGATTGGTAATGACCAAAAAATGAAAGTGAAGATAGGGATCGGTAATGAACAAAAAATGAAAGCGAAAAAAGTAGACAAAACAAATGGGTTATATATCCATACGTGTAAAACAGTGTTCTCGGGTCCAAAGTGATGTGCATTTGCAAAGAATACAATGCAGTTTGCTTACCTAGCGTACTACTCGTTCCAATACGGGATTGGTACCAGACCCCTTTATCGGGGTCTATATCGAATCCTACCCGTATTTTAAAAAATGTTTGTGTATGTGTGAACTCAATGCATATCACGAGACTTGCAATGACCCATTGACATATGAACATACTCGGGAACCAATAACGACTAAAATGTGCACATGGATGTACGTGCATGTGTACATACCCAACATTCGATTTCTTGAATTGATAGAAAGTAAATTATTACATGAGAACTCCTAAGAGAAAAGGCCAGTTCAAATAATCAAGGCCTACTAACTCAATCGACAAGCTCAACGGAACCAAGCATAGACAGAGACTGATGATTACATCCCAGATTTATACCGACTAATATCGACCAAGCGTCAAAGCAAATTGAAAGAGATATGACTCTTCGAAGATACAACTCGGCAAAAGGATAAAAAATGTTCGAGAAACTAAATGGAATCCTTTCCGACAACTCTGACTTGCTTCGATTCAAAGCACGTCATCTTTGGAACAAGACGTTCTTTGGGAGGCAAGTGTTACCTGGCCTTTTGACACGGCTATGTCTTTATTGATTAGAAAAGCAGAGTCGATGATAGAAAAGGCAAGCAGAAGTGATCATGGAGTCTGGATCAAGCACAGAAAATGGTATATAGCAACGATCAAGTGAGGCCAAGAGATGGACTCTTTGGAATATTCTAAGTATGGATTAGTGCCTCCCCTAGGCAAGGGAACGGTACATATCCATTCCCATGGGGGATCGGGTCACATTACTTCCTATTAGTTCCTGATGGTGGTTTTGATGACAAGAACTTGGGACTTGTTATAAAATATAAATACTAATATCTTTGTCTAGATATATATGTATATGCATGACATATATATGCAGGTACTGAGAATGAAGATTGCACGGTATAGAGATTCAAGAGTGAGGAATTCAAGATCGAAGAAATCAAGACTGAAGACTCTGAGTATCAAGAATTCAAGAGTTCAAGATATCAAGATAAGTAGTAGAGTCTAGATTTATGTAAAACTTCATAATATCATTAAAACCTATATTTGGATTTTAATTATGGAATGGAATCCACCTTCTCGCTGTAGTAGTGGGATGGAACCCACAACCTCTTTAGTGGGATGGAACCCACGACCTTCTCTAGTGGATTGGAATCCACCAAATTTCAAAATAACTTATTTTTTTTCAAACTATATTTTTAAAAAGACATCTCTCTCGGTTTAAATTTTTTATTCTTAATTCAAAAAATATTTTTAATTATAATTTCAAAATCATTTCTTGTTTTTAAAATATTTCCTGGTTTTAATGTTCTAAATTTAATCTCAAATATTTATACATTTAGTTTTTATTACTTTTATATTTCGTAAGATCTCTTTCCAAAGGTTTGTATAATCATAAAGTGTATTCAAAATAGTTTACAAAGTTCTAAGATTGTTTTGATAAACATTAGAAAGAAAATCTCTTTAAAACAAATATCAATTTTCAAAAAATACTAGGGGATGCCGACATGCCTATACCCCCATGTCAACATGGTACCATAGATTTTAAAATTCAAATTTTCAAAAGAAGTGTCCATTCGTTATAACCGTTCATAAATGGACATAATCATTATTCTCCTATATATACCAGTAGTCTTCAACGAATTTTCACTTAAGATTTCTTTGTTTTCTCTCATCTTTCTCTTTCATTCTTATTTTCACACATTCATAACAAAACTCTGGCAAAATCTTAAGTGAATTAAACTCGATCATCTCTAGTTTGGTTCTCTGCCACTCTCTCTCAAAGATCTCAGGGTTATAGGATCATCTGTAATCAAAGATTGAAAGATCGAAGTGCATCGAGCCTCTCTCTATCAAAGTGTGATTGGAAACGGTGTGATTGTGGCCCGTAAATCAATTGGGTGTGATTGTAGCCCGTAAATCAATTAGGTGATCTTATAGCCTGGTTAAATAGAGAGAGTTTGCCTAGACTCGAAGACGGGAGGGTTTATCTCGTGGCCTTGAAATTGAGGTTGTAATATCGACATTAAATTTGAAAAGAAATCTGCATAAGAAATTGTGATCTTATAGCCTGGTTAAATCGAGAGAGTTTGCCCTAGACTCGAAGACAGGAGGGTTTATCTCATGGCCTTGAAATTGAGGTTGTAATATCGACATTAAATTTGAAAAGAAATCTGCATAAGAAATTATGTGGGACTGGATGTAGGGTAACTCCGAACCACTATAAATTCCGGTGTGTTCTTTCTTTTACTGCTTTTATTTACTATTTGCATATGTGTATGGTTCTGTGATTGTCTCTGTGTTTGTGAATTGCATCTTTTTGGGTTTAATTTGAAAAGATTTCAAAAAGATTCATAAAATTAATTAAACACTATTCACCCCCCTTATTGTTAATTTTGCCTTAAATTGCAATCTGCGTTTCCAATATTTGGTATCAGAGCTTTGGTTTTCAAAGTTATCATAATCTGAATTTTGAAAAAGTTTAAAATGGAAATTTTTGGAGATTCTTTAACACTAGTTCAGAACTGTCCAAATCATCATTGTCTCATAAGTTTGCATATTGTTATTGTAGAAAATCAAGTTATTTACCGAATTGACGTGTTGTGCAGGAACATATGTGTTATATGGCTTTTGAAGAATCAACACTCAATAGACAAATAGTGCAAATCAAGAAAAACAAATGGATACTTGATAGTAAATGTTCAAGACACATGACTGATAATCCGGAGATATTGAATGACATAATTTATGAAGATAGAGGACTAGTCAACTTTGGGGACAATTCAAAAGGATATATGATTGGCATCGACAATGTCGGTAATTCTAAAACTCCTACTATTTTTGATGTTCTGTTAGCTAGGAATCTAAAACACAACTTACTTAGCATAAGTCAACTATGTGACAAGGGATACAAAATTAAATTTGAAAAGGATAAGTGTTACATCGAAAATAATAAATCAAATATTAACTTTGAAGGAATTAGGAAGAAAAATATTTATATTCTCAGTAAGAAAATATCAAATGATAACCTATATCTTTTGGCTAATACAAATGACCCTTGGATTTGGCATAAAACATTTGGGCATTTGAATTTCAAACTTTTATCTAGACTTTCAAAACTTGATCTAGTAGGAGGTCTTCCAAAAATGAATTTTAAAGTAGATAGCATATGTGATGTTTGTCAATTAGGAAAATTTAGGAAGATTTCATTCAAATTGAAAGATATGATTTCAACTTCAAAACCTCTTGAGTTACTTCATTTAGATCTGTTTGGTCCATCTCAAATTCAGTTAATAGATCACAGTAAATATGTTTTTGTAATTATAGATGATTATTCTAGATTTACATGGACAATTTTTCTGAAACATAAAAGTGATGCTTTTGATTTATTTAAAACTTTTGCAAAAAGAATTTAAAATCAACTTTTTTAAAAAAATCAAAACTATTCGTAGTGATCACAATGGAGAATTTGAAAATGAAAATTTTGAGAATTTCTGTAATTAAAAAGTAATAACTCAAAAATTTTCTTTTCCAAGAACTCCACAACAAAACGGAGTGGTAGAGCCCAAAAATAGGATGATTCAAGAGTGTGCAAGAATTATGCTTTCAAATAGTAAATTACCAAGAAATTTTTGGGCTGAAGCAGTCGCTACAGCTTGTTACATTTTGAATAAGATTTTAATTATACCTTTAACCAATAAAAAACCATACGAACTTTTTTTCAATAAGAAACCAAAGGTATCTTATTTTAAAGTTTTTGGAAGTAAATGCTTTATTCTAAATACAAAGGACGGTTTGGATAAATTTGATCCTAAATCCGACAAAAGAATTTTTATCGGATATTCTAATAAAAGCAAAGCATACAGAGTTTTAAATTTAAAAACTAACACCATTGAAGAAACATTGCATGTATCTTTTGATGAAAATTTCCAAGATTTTGTTTAAATAAATGATGAAGATGATACTTTAAATAATGAATCAAATGAAATAAATTGTGAAACTGTTCATCCTAATAAAAGGATTAGGCTTTTAAAAGATCATCCTATAGAAAATATACGAAGAAATATTGAATTTGTTGTTAGAACTAGAAATCAACTAAAGAAGATGAGCAATGTAGCTTTTATATTAACTATTGAACCCAAAAATCCAAAGGATGCATTATCTGATATTTCAAGGATTCTTGCTATGCAAGTAGAACTGAATCAATTCACCTGAAATGATGTATGAGAACTTGTTTCTAAACCCGAGGACAAAACTATAATAGGAACTAAATGGGTCTATAAAAATAAAATGAACGAACAAGGTGAGGTTGTTAGAAATAAAGCTCGGTTAGTCGTGCAAGGTTATTGTCAAGAAGACGGAATAGACTTTGATGAAACCTTTTCACCCATAGCAAGATTAGAAGCCATTAGAATTCTACTTGCTTTCGCAAACAACAACAATTTCAAATTATTTCAAATGAATGTAAAAGGTGCCTTTTTAAATGGTTTTGTCAAAAGAGAATGTTTATGTTGAACAACCTCCACTTTTTGAAGAAGAAAAATTTTCAAATCATGTTTACAAATTAAAGAAAGCTTTATATGGTCTGAAACAAGCTCCTAGAGCCTGTTATGATAGGCTAAGATCTTACCTATTACAATCAAAATTTGAAATTGGTAGAGTAGATAATACTCTTTTTATTAAAAGAAACAAAAATGATATCCAATTAGTATAGATTTATGTAGATGATATCATTTTTGGACCAACAAATAATGAAATGAATAGAGAATTCGCTGAAATAATGACAAAAGAGTTTGAGATGAGTCATATGGGTAAACTTACTTTCATTTTAGGATTGCAAATAAAACAATTAGATATTGGTATTTTCATTAGTCAAGAAAAGTATGCTAAAGATCTATTTAGTAAGTTTGGTATGACACTACGAGTGGAAAACCCACTCCTATGGCAACCAATGAAGCCTTGAATAAAGAAGACATGTCAAATGATGTTGATCAAAAACTATACAGGGAATGATTAGATCACTACTCTATATAACTGCGAGCAGGCCTGATATCATGCATAGTGTCAATCTCTGTGCAAGATACCAATCTCAACCCAAAGAAGCCTATTTAAAAGCTGTTAAACGTATCCTAAGATATGTTAAACACACTTTAGACTATGGCCTGTTTTACCCTAAAATGATTCATTTGCTTTAATCTCATATTGTGATTCTGACTATGCTGGTTGTAAATTAGATCGAAAAAGTACAGGTGGAACTTGTCACTTTTTAGGACATTCTCTGGTTTCCTAGTTTAGCAAAAAGGAAAGTACCGTCTCACTGTTAACAACTGAAGTAGAATATATCTGTACTGCTTTGGCTTGTTCTCAAGTTATCTATATGCAATAGACCCTAAAGGATTTTGGATTTCAAAATCACCAATTTATTGTGACAATACAAGTGCAATAAATTTATCCAAAAATCCAACTCATTATGCCAGAACCAAACATATTGATATTAGACATCATTTTCTTAGAGATAATATAAGTAAAGAGATTATTTCTCTTGAATTTATCAACATTAAGAATCAAATAGCCGATATTCTGACCAAACCCTTGATTAAGTCAACCTTTACTAAATTAAGAAGAGCACTAGGTATTTGTTCTATAACTAAGATATAGAATATAGATATAGTAACATATATATTTAAATAAATAAAGAAAAATAAAATTGTCAAAATTGTCAAAGGGATGTCGACATGCCTCTACCCCTATATCGACATACAACGGTTAAATTTGAAATTTTGATTTTTACTCTAAAATCGGTTTGATGGTTATATAACCACAATATTTTGAATTCATCTGTCTTCTCACTTTATTTTCTCTATAATAAACTTCTAAAAATACAAAGTAATGCCTCCTCTTCTAAATCAAATCAAAATGCAACCATTTCCTTCCCTTCTCATAATTCTGGTCCATTCCAACGTACTACATTGGCTCTAGTAATGAAGATCGAGGAAATCATGAAGAATTCTCTGCAAATGCTGAATGAATTACAAGTCATGCAAATAAGGATGGCAAAGGAACAAGAAAATCAAGGCAAGATTCTTTGAAATTTGAAAAAAAAATTAATGGATAATCATGCAAACCCTATTGTGATTGAAGATGATTCCTCTAACATACGTATCCATAATCCGTTAAAGGATGACGAAGAAGAAGAAGAGGGAGAAGCGCAAATGGACGAGGACGATAATGTTGTTTGCATTGTAGAAGTTTGTTTTGACAAAAATGGTAATTTGGTCGAACACATGATTTTTTTTGTCTCCATTACCCTAATTGTGAGATTCACTAGTCACTAATTGTCAAGGACTCTCGTTAGATTATTATTATATTAATGTTTTTATATTTTGTGTACTTTTATATATTTGTGTCTATGTTTCATATATATGTGTAATGTAACATCATATATATAAAAAATTAGATTTATATTTCGCTTATTATACTTCGCTATTAGCGTTTAGTTCCATAGAATTAGTTTAAGGGGTAGTTTGTAGTTTAGGCTTAGTTTTTGCTGATGAAGGGGAGAATTATAAAATAGGATAGTTAGGCTATTAGTTAGGCTTAGATTAAGGGAGAGTTAGTAGATTAAGGGGGAGTTGTTGGAATAAAGGGGAGTCAGAGTAGAATCAGGATTTGCTGGAGTATATTTTATAAACGTATGTTGTCGTCATCAAAAAGGGAGAGATTGTTAGTTCGTGAGATGATGGTTTTGATGACAACAACCTTAGTACTTGTTGTAAAATATAAATACTAATATCTTTGTCTAGATTTATATGTATATGTAGAATACACACACACACATATATACATATATGCAGGTACTGAGAATGAAGATTGTACAGAATAGTGATTCAAGGTTGACGAATTCAAGATTGTAGAAATCAAGACTGAAGACTCATGAGTTCAAGATATCAAGATAAGTAATCGAGTCTAGATATATGTTAAAACTTTATAATAGCACTAAAATCTTTATTTGAATTTTAATCATGGAATGGAATCCACCTTCTCGCTTTAATAGTGGGAAGGAACCCATGACCTCTTTAGTAGGATGGAACCCATGACATTCTCTAGTGGAATGCAATCCATGAAATGTTCAAACTGACTTATTTTTAGATTTTTTTTTCTCAAAACTATCTTTTTAAAAAGACATGCCTCTCTCGGTTTAAATATTTTAGCCTTAATTCAAATACTACTTTTAATCATAATTTCAAAATCATTTTTTGTTTTAAACTATCTCCCGGTTTTAATGTTTTAACTTTAATCTCAAAATATTTATATATTTAGTTTTTATTACTTTTATATTTCATAAGATCACTTTCCAAAGGTTTGTATAATCATAAAGTATATTCAAAATAGTTTACAAAGTTCTAAGATTGTTTCGACAAACTTTAGAAAGAAAATCTCTTTAAAACAAAAAATCAGTTTTCAAAAAATACTAGGGTATGTCGACATGCCTATACCCCCCATGTCGACATGGTAGCCGTAGATTTTAAAATTCAAATTTTCAAAAGGAGTGTCTATTCGTCATGACCTTTCACGAATGGACATGATCGTTATTCTCCTATATATACCAGTAGTTTTCAAGAATTTTCACTTAAGATTTCTTTGTTTTCTCTCCTCTTTCTCTTCCATTCTTATTTTCAAACATTCTTAACAAAACTCTACCGAAATCCTAAGTGAATCAAACTCGGTCATCTCTAGTTTGGTTTTCTACCCCTCTTTCTCAAAGATCTTAGCGCTATTTAGAGCTATGGGATCATTTTTAATCAAAGATCGAAAGATCGAAATGTATCGAGTCTCTCTCTATCAAAGTGTGATTGGAAACAGTGTGATTGTGGCCCGTAAATCAACTGGGTATGATTGTAGTCTGTAAATCAATTAGGTGATCTTATAGCCCAGTTAAATCAAGAGAGTTTTCCTTGGACTTGGAGAGAGGAGGGTGTACCTCGTGGCCTTGAAATTGAGGTTGTAATATCGACATTATACTTGAAAAGAAATCTGCACAAAACATTGTGTAGGAGTGGATGTAGGGTAACTCCGAACCAATGTAAAATTCCGGTGTGTTCTTTCCTTTACTTCTTTTATTTACTATTTGTATATGTGTATGGTTCTGTGATTGTCTCTGTTTTTGTGAACTGCATCTATTTGGGTTTAATTTGAAAAGATATCTCATTAAATTAGTTAAACACTATTCACTCCTCCTCTAATGTTAATTCTGCCTTAAGATCTGTAATCCGCGTTTCCATCTCTTCCCTAAGTAGGGGATGGGATCATATTACTCCCTCTAGGTAGGGGATCAGATTATACCAGCCCAGCGGTTCAATTCAACCAGATACGATTAATATCTCTAAAAAACTTGTAAGTGACTATGGAAACAGACTTTAGAAACACAAAGCCAACATCAAGATGGACCGATATGAGGGATCGCATGATCCCTAATGGTCATCTAGACTGATAGGCCCAGATCACTCAATATTAGGGGTTGGGCCACGAAATTTTTTCGGTGACCTTATCCATATCTGGAGATTCTGTCAGTGAAATTTCAGAAAGATATTCAGTCGCCTTCTCGTACATATATACTTTTCATTGTTTATTTAAGGGATCTTTATGATGTTGGTTTTTTACTCTATTGTACTCAAGGATTTCGATCCGATCCTATCCCTCTTGCACTCAAAAATTGAAGTGATTAATAAAGCTATTTCATCAAAGTGGATGTAGGACTTTAACGTCAAACCACTATAAATCAGTTTGCCATTGTTTTTTACTTATTTTCTTTCCTTCGATTTCTTCATTTACTTATCTACATATAATTTATTGGGTGTTTGTGCCAACTTTTAGTGCAAATAGTTATATTAATTGCACATATTTATCAATGTTGATTACTCTAATGTATACATAGAAGATATTGTTATATTATTAGCAGGTTATATGTGTGTGTGTGTGTGCGGGCGCGCGCGTGTGTTTATGTATTGTATGTTTCATTTTGTTAATAAGCTACCATAAGAATTACGATACCCAATACCCTAAAATGAAATGTAGAAAGCATATGATTTCTCTAGTAGGTGTTAGGTTTCATATGCCGTGGTAAGCTCAACAAGTCATAGGCCCACATGTGATGGATAACGCCTTATCGGCTGTATCACAAACGTGACGACCGCCCTACACCTTCGATGCTAATATAACCGAATATTGTGTTGCAACAACATCCGACTGATGTGGGATGATTGTTATGAAAGAAAAGAAGATAAGGGAAGAGAATAGAAGTTAAGGAAAGAGAAAAGAAGAGAAGCGAAAGAAAGAAACATCAAACAATCATACATCATGTCGTATATATAGTAGCGCAACAAATAAATTATAATAGTCATCACAGATACAAAACAGTCGAGACAATAATAATTACATGAACCACATAATCATAGTACATAGGCTCATACGGTTATACAAAACAATAATATAGTTCATACAAATTACAAATAAATTCTATGATAAACTATCTCTAATAATAGTAAGTTAACATTGTTAAGGCTCCACGTTTCACAACAGAATAGCAACAATAAGCCCAAATATAAGCATGAGAAAGCATCGCCTCCTGCTAGTCTATCTGCAAAATCCTGTGTAGAGTTTACACCTACTTTCTATTCTACTCATTTAAGAGTACCCAAAGATATAATACGCAAAATACAAAACCTCAATTCAGATAGTAGACTAGTGTGAACGATAAATAATCCCAAAACACTATAAAAGTCAGTATAGTATATGGAGCAGTGGATATGAAGAATCATACCTGATCTATCCCTGCATTCAAAGAGTTAGCATGTGACATCGAATATATGCTACTCTATATCGTAGTCATCATGGGTGTACTATACATCAAACTACTAAGGATGTCTAAATATCTACATTGATAATATCTACATCGTATGACACCCTAGGGAGATAAACAATCAAGCGAACATAGCATCGATCATCCATCCTCACATTCACTCACTCATGCGTTCGATATATGATACTTGTATGACCACCTCCACGGAGTCAAGGACTACTCAATATTTTAGTTTGTTAGTACTCGAATCAATGCCACTCAATAGGCTATGAACTAGACTACATACTCCACAATAGTCCTAGGTAAATAGATCAAAACATCGGGTAATCTGGGGCATACTCAGTAACCTCATGTGATGCATCCAAGGCATACTCCGTAACACAATAGACATCATCACACATACCCTTGCTTTAGGAATGCACATCGAAATCTACGAGTATTAATGATCCCTTTGCAAACGTCATCCATAACCGAGCTTATCCTTATCATGGATCCATCTTTACAACTCCTGTTTAAAGTCGTCATGGTAAGAAACTATTCTAGATTACCATCATTAGTCATAGAATGTCATCGTGCGTTCCATAACTTTCTCCAATGGTTCCTTCCATCTAGCTACTATACATCTCGAAGTGTAAATATCTATTGTAAGAGCCATCACTCTCCATCATGGAATCATCGTCGTCGAATCATAACGTCATCACATCGAAGCGTCACTTCTTCGCTTCACCGCCAAAACCACTCGTCGAAGATCAGTAACACCAAATCGAACATGGAATGAACGAACGAACCATCGCATCATGATCCTCAAAGCCTCTTCATCATCCTCATCAAAATTGGCCAAATCTGCCATCATCAATAGTAGCAGATATTGACCACCCCAGAGTAGTCGATAACGACTGCTTTGGTCGTGTATTTAGCCAAAAATAGCCAAGTACAAACCAAACCCTAACCGGGAAGGGAAGTAGAATGCCAAACTCGATTCTGCCCTATACAAATTTGATTTGATTTTATATTCGAGTCACTTGTAACAATATTTACAATTCCTTTATGTTATAATTTCGATTATACACATACACATGTGTGTGTGTAATCATATTTTACAAACATTATTTAATATTATTTATAAAACTAGTTATATATACACATAAACACATATTTATATTTATTTTAGAGAGCTTATATGTCTACGGAGGGATTAATATGTCCACTGTGGTGTAATTTTAAAATCTATACATGGGCACGTTAAACCATGCACATGACTTATGTAGCACGTGCTGAGACACATACTATACTATAAAATATAAAATATAATAATAATTAAAACCTTATTTACCAATTAAATAAAATATTGATTTTATTTAAAATAAATTTAGACTTTATAGGTCCAATAAGATCCAAATGGATTAAATTTCCTCATTTACCCCGCTGCGTATTGGCCTAATTCCACCAATGGTGTCAGAGCCAAATAGCCTATATGGTCTAAATAAGCATTGTTGGTCTAACTTATTAAAGCCTACCCAAAAAGTAGGATGTCCAAAAAAATAATGTCTAAGGTTAGGCTTGGATAACCAAGTATTCTGCCCTACCAAGCTACTAGCCTGGCCCAAAATGATGAGGTAAGCTTAGAGGTTATCCCAGTATAAGGGCCCAAATTGATTTGGGCCTTGGGCTAGTTTTCAAAACCTGTTTTGAAATTAAAATAAAATTTCAAATTTAAAAGTGTAAATTTAAAATAAATAAAAATAATATTTTAAATTTAAAAGTTTAAAAGGTTAAATTTAAAATAAATAAATAATGTTTTAAATTTAAAATGTTAAATTTAAAATAAGTATAATTTTTTTGTAATAGAGAGCGAGTTTGACTGGACCCCTACCTGATTTTATGGAGATGGAAGAAAAAAACACACAGAGTGCGACATAAAACAAGCTTTGTGCCAACACTAGGAAAGAAAACAAAAGAACAATAAGAAAAAAGGAGAAAAAAATGAAGATAAGAGCACACAACAGAACAAAACAGCACTCACAAAACAACAGCACAGACAAAAAACAGAAGCAAACTAAGAAAATCAAGCAAATTGGAGAACAAGCATGCAACCCACGTACCATTTGCATGCACAAAGCATGCACACAGCAGGCACTGGGTACACATAGCTCTCTAAATACTAAAACACTGAGCTAACTCCATAAATAAGCTTGATGAGGGGAGAAGCAATGTCCAGAAGCATGAATTCCATATTTTATTTCTCTCGTCATCTGCTGCCATAATGACAGAGCATGAAGAACCACATTTCGAAAGCACCGACTATTCCTCTCTAATCGAACATTTTGCAGATATATTTTCATAACATAGTAGACAATGTCCCATCTACAAGGTCTCCATCTTGTTGCCTTTAGAAGAACTAACCAGTCTAAAATAGTGACTTCCAGAATGCCATTAACCCTAGCCTTTTGCAGGAGAGTTAACCGCATATTAATTAAGTAACCGCACTCAAAGAATTGGTAATCAACAGATTCAGGTATCATATTGCAAAATACACATAGATTGCCCACTTCCATTCCTACTGCAACAAGCTTATCTCTTGTCAACAATGCAGTTAACAACCTTCCTAAACAAAAGATTACGAGAGCTAGAAGAATAAGTAGTCCAGGAAACTTTAACCCATAAAGTTTCAGGCATATCCTCAAACTTGGAGAGGACATCATAAACTGAACTGATGCAGTGAGATTTACTCCTCCATGAAAGAGCATCCTCATGAGAAACAATAACTTTGTGATGAGCCAAGTTACTCCAAAGTGAGTTGACAGAATGATTATTTGAATGTAGAGTCTGCAATTTTCCATGAGCAATAAAATTAACAGCCCTAGCATTGAAACTAATCCTTAATTGAACTTGATCCTGTATAGACAATATTCTGGATAAAACACATCCCTAGCTTATCTAAGCGTCCTTCCAAAAGCTCACTGAACTAGAAGGAGGCAAATTGTATTTAATCAAGGGGAGCAGCAAACTTCTAATTCCCAATATTTTACGCCATATCCAACTACTGCCCTAAGAGACTTCCATAGATCAAAAGTCTTTGTCCTTTATATGATATCTCTAAGCCCACTTCACCCACCGGCTATCTTTCTTCACCAAGATGGAATTGACATGTGAACTCACAGCAGCAATATTCCATTGTTTGATGTTTATGATACCAAGACCCCCTTTCCTTTTTGGACTTTCCATATAAGAGTAAGATACTGGGATTAACTTCCTGTTATGAATATAACCGGTCCATAAGAATCTCATCATTGCAGCTCTGATCATGTGAAGAAGCTTGATTGGAAGTATGAAGCTTCCGGCCCAATAAACTGTCATAGAAAAAGACACTGCTTTCATAAGCATAAGTCTTCCCACCATAGAAAGAAACCTTGTAGACCAAGAATTTAACCTGTTTGTGATCCTATCAAATAAAGGAAGACAAACAGATCTGGTTACCCTCAAAGCGCGTAGAGGTAGACCTAAATATGTCATACTATTATCCATAGGCTGAAGACCAGATAATTCCTCAATCCTCACCCTATCATTGTCATCTATCCCAGCAGTAAGAATCTGAGATTTTGATGTGTTAAGCTTGAGGCCAGTGGCTAGGTAGAAGGTCTTTAAATGTCAGGAATATTAAGAATGGAATGATCAGCCGGCTTAGTGAAAATAATCATATCATCGGCAAAGAAAAGGGATGAAATTCATAGGGATTGACATTTAGGATGATATAAAATTCTTTTATCATCAAACTTGGAGGATAGCATACTGGAGAGAGCCTCCATGAAATTATGAATAAGCATGGAGATATAGGATCCCCTTGCCTCACTTCCTGTTTCCCTCTGAAGAACCCAGCAGTTTTCCCATTATAACAGAGAGAAATTGTGGGAGTTAAAATGCAAAAATACAACCAGGCCACAAAAACTTTAGGAAATCCCATAGCAGACATTGTTCGAACAATAGATGACCAATGTATGATGTCATAAGCTTTACTTATATCAAGTTTCATCGTTGCATGTGGGGAAGACTGACTCCTACCATAATCGTTAATTAATTCATGAGCCATCATAACATTGTCAAGAATGTTTATGTCAGGTATGAATGCAGTTTGGTTTGTCGAAATAATTGAAGGAGAAACATGGACAAGCCTAGATGCCAGGATATTAGATATACATTTACATACAATGCTACAACATGGAATTGGTCTAAAGTTGTTGCATTTAAAACAGGTTTAACCTTTGG
This sequence comes from Allium cepa, assembly GCA_030765085.1. Taxonomy (NCBI): domain Eukaryota; kingdom Viridiplantae; phylum Streptophyta; class Magnoliopsida; order Asparagales; family Amaryllidaceae; genus Allium; species Allium cepa. The sequence continues at coordinate 1,055,659,411 of CM060941.1, forward strand.
GATGAGGACAAGATTAGTTTCATTAACTTCTCTCAAGAGCTTAAATTTCTCAAAGAAATTATGAACAGCGGCATAAAAATCAGAACAAATGACATTCCAGCTTGTCTTGAAGAACACCAGGTAAACCATCTGGCCCACCACAGGAACTTGAATTCATAGGAAATGAAGCTTTTTTGATCTCTTGGTTAATCACTTTTGCAACCAGCATATTTTTCATACTAGCTTGCAATGTGGGAAGCTTGATATTATTAAGCTTATCAAGATCAGGAACAAAGATGGAGGAGTTACCAAGATGATCGGAGAAAGGTTGGGGCAGATAATTGTCAATCTCCTCGTCAGAGGTAAGAAGGACCACAACATCATCCAAAAACATAGTAATTCGGTCTCTTGCACTCTTTTCCTTAATAGAAGTATGAAAATAATCGGTATTCCTATCCCCTTTAATAACCCACTTCTGATGATACTACTGCTTCCTCCTGCTAGCTTCATCATATAGAGCATCATTGAGTCGGAGAAAAAGCTTGGATTCATTTCGAGCAAGGACAAGATTGGAAGGGTCCTCATTCAGTAACACCTGAGCAAGTTTCAACTAGTCCTTGTTATTCTTGATGTGGAGAGTACCATCCCCATATTTGTCATGAGCCCACTATCGTACAACATTCCCAATAGCCTTCAGCTTCCCACAAACAATAAACATTGGATTGCTATGTATAGGATTAGATCATGTAGAAGAAACTATATTATTATAGTCAGGGTCTAAAACCCACACATTATAAAAGTTAAAAGCCCTATTTCCTCTATCAGCAAGACAAGAAAGAGAAAGAATAAGGGGGGAGTGATCAGATAAGATTGGGTGAGGCATAATAGCAGAGAGGGAAGGCCGTAGTGTGAAGGCGACAGCATTGTAGAAAATGTGGTCAATATTAGAGAAAGTTCGTATGCTAGACCGACTTGTATTGTTCCATGAAAATGGAACACCAGAGTGAACAATTGGGAGAAGATCAAAATTAGATATTGAGATGTTTAAAGAAGCTATATCCCTAGGCAACAAAGGTAGACCCCCTATCTTTTGAAATAAATTCAAGGAGCAATTTAATTCTCCCAACACAATCAATGGATGGGAGTTTTTCCTTAAGGAAAGGAGAGTATTAAGAAGAGGTTGCCTCGTGGCAACAACATTATGCACATAAATGAAAGTTATATAAAATGAAATTTGATTAGGAAAAAAAAGCATGGAGATGAATCATTTGAGAGGAAGAGAGAATTGGATTGAGAGAGAAAACTATGGGATCATGAACAATGAGGATATGTAGCTTCATTTAAATTGTGATTGTAATCCCAGGCAAGATTAATACTGCTTGTAGGTCTGATAGTTAATGGAAGAGAGAGCTTGGTTTCTAAATTTTTCAATTTTTTTTTAAAAATAAATATAATTATTTTCAATAATTATCATTAATTAATTATATTAATTAAATTGAATAACTAATTAAAGTTAATTAAGTAAATTAAATAACATATATATTGATATATGTAACATTATCTTAAGATGTTAAGGTAATATATATATATATATAATTTTCAAAATCAATTATAATTAATTAATTTTTTTTAATTAGATATATTAATTAAATGTTAATTAATAAATAATGTAATACATACATCTAAGATATATATGTACTACCATAAATGTCATAGTGCATATATTCAACTTAAGATGTTTAGAATGAATAAAATAAAGCAAATCAAAATGTTAATTAATTAAATTAATTAAATAAGATTTAATTGATATAATACCATGCATAAGACTATTATATAAGTTAATTAAATTATAAAAGTTATATAATAATTAAATTTTTTATAATATGAATGTATAAATAAAAGGTGGAACAGTAAAAACCCAATTAGACTTAAGGAATGAATTCATACGTATAATACGTATATCATGATTTGTGATGTATTCAAAACTTGATTCACAAGGATATTTCATAAGAAATATATTATTCCACAAGTCGATATCACTTAATTAACTAGATATTATGAATCTTTAGTATATGTGTTGTGACGACCCGCATTTTGGAAGGTTTAAATCAACAATAATCCACACATGTCCGACTTAAACAATCCGAAACGTAGATAATCAATGGAGTTGAATAAGAAAAATAAGAAGAGATGAAGAAAAAAAAACACAGAATCTCACAGCGGAACGATAAAATATAATAATCAAATAAATAAATTCATAAAGCTGTTTACCATACATTTGATTATAACTATAAACATTTATCGGAGTTATAAATATAACAACAAGATGAAATAATCAATGCAACAGAATAGCATGATACAGGGTATAATAATAATAGTAATATACCAAAACTCCGTCTTCGTTCTCCAGAGAATAGTCTTCAATACGCTGAAAAAACTCAGGACTGACCCAAGCGTAATGAAAAAAAGCAGAACACTCGAGTCAGGACTAAAATACTCTTATGTCAGTCAAACACAATATGAGCACAATAACTTAAGAGATGTTACGGGATTTTCCATCTCCTAAGGACCCGTTAAACTATTTATATATAATAGTATATGCTATAATAGATAATGTCTATCAGTAAAATAAATATCAAAATAGCGTTAAGGCTTTGCATTGATCCACCTTAACACATTTTTTACAGTTTTAAACCAAAGTTGTAATGGGCTCGTATAGGGATAAATATGACAAGGCACGTGAGGCAATGCCCAAGGTAGGATTCTACCAGTTTACCCTTTCTGGATAGTCGTAATCCATCCATGGCCGACCGCGACAATTAATCCAAACAATAAATAAGGAGCACCCATCGAATCCGAAACCAAAATAGTAATACGAGGGATCAACGTCGCTAGAGGTAGCTAACCTCAATAGCCAGACATAGGCTCCTTTTTTAGTCATTTTAATTATGACACGAATGTCAAAGCTATCCATCATCGTTTTCTTCATTCCAGTAAACGTCGCCAATTCAACCACTGCATTCTAGATATCATCCACCGCGTACATGATTGTCAAAGTGGTTCCAGTATTGAAAGAGAGTATTTCAATAAGAGGCCCCGGTCTGTTTAACAACCAATCGTCATTTTACACATTGGTTGGTTCTTTTACATTTCGAAAACAATTTGCACTTGATAACAAAATATCACATTCGTTTCAAAATCTAATTCATTCCAAATCATCATATATTCACTTCAAAATCAAATCTATTTCGAAATTATCATGTATTCTCTTTTAAATCAAATGCATTTCGAAATTATCATATATTCTCTTTAAATCAAATGCATTTCGAAATTATCATATATTCTCTTTAAATCAAATGCATTTCGAAATTATCATATATTCTCTTTTAAATCAAATCCATTTCGAAATTTATTATACATTCAAAATTATCAAATTTGTCCGATAAATTGATTTCACTTCCAAAATTTGATTTGAATTCAATTTAGGTTATAATCTCTACTTTAACCTAGTTCGTATTTTAATCCAAGGTTTAAATATGAACATTTCCGTCCCTTTAACCAGTTTGAATTTTAGAAAATAGTTTAAAATAGTTAAATAGAAAATAATTTGAGTCATAAAAATGGTTTATATAGTAAAATAATTTGAAAAATCCAAATAATTTGAATAATTAGAGAATATAGATTTAAATCATTTGTACTAAAATATTCATTTTTGAAAAATAATTCCAAAGTCAAATCGGTCAACTTCCAAATTTCCTATCCCAAATCAATTCCAAATTCCATTTCAATTTAATCGATTCATTCCAATTTCAAATTAAATAAATTTCGATTCCACATAAATTTCGATTTCAATTCACAAATTTCTTTAAATTCCAAATTCCATTTCCAAATTACTTTAAATCCCAATTTCAAATTAATTTCCAATTCAAATTTCAAGTTTATTTAAATTCCAGTTTTAAATTAATTTCCAATTCCAATCCCAAATTAATTTAAATTCCAATTTCAAATAAATTTTCAATTTCAATTCCAATTTCAGTTCCAATTTCAATTCGATCTCAAAATATCAATTTAAAAACTTAAATCAAATTTACTTTCAATACCAAATTTCAATCCAAAATTTCAATTCCAAACTCAAATTTAAAATATCATTTCATATAAATTTTTCTTAAAAATATTGAGAGTTCAAATAAAAGACCAATCTTTTAAAACAAATCAACTTTGAAAATTTACAACATATTTCAATTTTTAACTTAAAAATCTAAACTTCGATTGATTAAACAATCTCGTTACCAAGTTTACATTCCAACATTTCGAGCTTCAGTTCAAAATAATTCAATTCCAGTAAATTGGATTTTATTCTTAAAAATCTGTTCATTTACATAATTTCAAAACAACTTTTAAAAATTATTTAATTTAACCAACCCGGTGTCCGTATATACTTTTTCTAACCTATGGCCAAGTGGATAAATTATTTCAATTTAATTCTAGAATGAATATATATATATATATATATATATCATTTCAATTCAAATAGATGTCATAGGTATATCATTTCAGTTTATTGCCTAATTTATTCAAAATAATTCAGTTTACAGTTTTATATACTGTAAATTACATACAGGGTGATAACAGGATATATCAAAATGAATAACATCCAAATAGCAACCAATAGCATCCATTTGCATCCAATATCCAAAACAGCCAATGCATCAACAATTAAGCTAATTATCAAAAATTAGGAATTTTACTAGCAATTTAATTATAATTCGATTTAATTGTCAATTCAATTTCTACCAATAAATTCTGGATGACAATTTAGATGTCAAATAAATTTATCAACAGCTATCAATAAATTTAAATCACTTCAGCATTCATTTTAAGTAACATAAAAATATTTTAGCAAATCGTGAGCGTATAGAAACACTCACCTTCGATTTATTTGAAACTGAAAATATTTCAGCTTCAAATAAATGTCAATCCAATTCCATCTCCTAGATGATGTCAATACGATCGTGATGCAATTCGTTCCGTTCGTAATAGAGCTCGCATGAACAAGACACGATTAAATTAACATAACGGTAATTTAAATTAGTTTAACAAACAATTAAGATAATAATTTTAAACAAACAAACCTTAACCCTCACAGTCTCGTCTTCATTTCGTTCGAGACCAGACGCACGCTCGCGAAAATCAACCCACATGAACCAACCCTCAGACGCCAATACGGGATGACCTGCCGTCGATGCTTCCTCCAGCCCTGCCGCCTCGCAAACAAAATCCCAGAACTCTAAATCTTCTGCCGAAGTCGCGTTTCTCCTCTCCATTAACAGCGCTCTTCCTAGCGCCTCCGATCGTACGCGCGCGCGAACCGCCCAGAGTCGCCGTCGCCAAAGCCAGATTGAACTTATCAAGTCGATTCCTCCCCCACGCCGTCGTGCTCTTCGCAGACAAGCCTCACGAGGCTCAATCGATCGCGTTATATTTTTTATATAGATCGGCAGTGATTTTTGAGCATCGTTCTTTTTTTTAAAGAGATCAATCGATTTGTTTTGTTGTTTTTTTTCTTTTTTATTTGATCTGCCGTTCCTTTTTCGCATCGCTCGATTTTTTTTAGAACAGCCGTGCTATTAGAAATAGAGGGGGAAAGAGAGAGATGCGGCTATAAAGGGAGTGAATGGTTGAAAAGGTAATAACTAATATAAAATATTAATATTTACATAAATATCTCGCTCAAATAGCCCGTGGAAATCCAAACTCCAAACGAAGCGTGCTGTCTGAATTTCATAATATTTTATCCACATTATGAACGCAATGGAACTAGTCTCGAGGTCTAGTTCGATCATATGCGGAAGATAGCTTTCAACATCAATTATTTTAATTAAATTTGAAATTAAATTTCTACGCGTTTCAAGCTCGCACAGCCAACCGACAAGTCCGATCGCTAGGAAAATTGAAATCCTACAATAATTCACTATTACGGATCCGATGAAACTAGTTACGTCGAAATCCGAGACAGTGATAAAAATGGCTATTTTTACTCATTAATTATAATATAAAATTTTCAAAATTTAAATTATTCACGTTTAAAAATTTTCAATCTTCATTTATATTTATATATAATTTGAATCGATTTCTGATGCAATTTTACATATTTAATCCGATTATTCAAATAATCTTCTATATTAAATTTAAACCAATTGAATCACTCAATAAATTAATATTGTCGATCTTTAAATATTTTTTCTACTCATATTCATCCAATAATTACATTAAATTTAATAACTCCTTATAGTCAAAAGTACGGGTCGTTACATACTTCCCCACCCAAAACTTTTCGTCCTCAAAAGGCGTTAAGTGCAAAATTTAACGTATAATATATTTTTGCCAAAAGAATTCACTTATAAACATAATCATTTTATTTGCAAAACTATTATTACGCTTTACTACGCCATTCCTATATCGATTTTACGAAAAATATATCTTACATATATAAACAAGTTATAAAAATTTTAAAACTCCAAAATTTTCTAACTCCCGGATTTACGGAAAATTTCGGCAGAGTCTCCTTTCATGGCTTGATCGAATTTTTTTTACAATTCAATATATAACATAAATATAACCAATATACATCAAATATACATCTCATCTCAATGATGAGGCATCCCGAAGGGCAAAAATATAAAATCGTAGTATTTAATCCGAGACACGTACCTTATTATTTATAATTCGAGCGAGTTCGCTCGTATTAAGCAAGCAAAAGCATGTAAAACTCTGTATATATGCCCAAAGGGTCTTCAAATGTACCTATATCAACTTAATTCGGAATGTTAGTTACTTATAATGATACAGAAACATATATAGTCTAATATACGCATTTAACATGGGTTTTTAATTCAAACAACAAAACGATCACAAATACACAACATACAACAATCATATGCAATCAAACGGTAATGACAATGGTTTGCAACAAAAGAAACCATCTAACTATCAATATCCATCCAATTAATCCAATTTAATCATAACTATTGAATTTTTATTATCCAATGTCAACTTTTTTATTTATTTATTCCCTTCATTTCTTATTAACATTCGTTACATTAACATTGTAATTGATTCATTTCAATTTTATTTGCATTCAACAACTTTTATTCAATTAGATTCACGTTCAGCTGATTTTTCATTCAATTTATTCATTATAAATTTACATTCTATTAATTTACACTATATAATATTTACATTTTTTTCTTTCTTCACCTCCATTATTCTATTTCAAAAATTCATATAATTAATTACATTTAAGTACATTAATACCATATCATATTCCATATATTGTAACTTGATTCACATTCAATTATTTATATTCACTTCTTAATCATACAATAGATTTATAATCAATTTATTCGATTTTAATCAATTCACATTCAACAATTTGGTTTTAGTTCATTCTTTTCTTCCGATCATTATTTATTGCATTCATATTTGATTTATTTCAATTCTGTATACTTCCATTCAATCTATTTGCTTATATTTATATTCTTATTATCCACTTTCTATTGGTTTATATTCCATTGATTTGTTTCAATTTATCAACATTCGTTACACATTCATTATATTCAATCTGTATTCTATTCAATTTGTGAAATTCCAATTTGTTTCACTATTTGTTGAGCCTATTTCGTATAAATTCATTGGTGAATCATTATACAATTATTCCCTTAACGTTGCTTAAGTTGAATTTGTTTCCACTTAGCATATCTCTTTTTTTATATATGCTAACATCATTTATAACCCATCTAAATTTATTATAATTATTTTATACAACATAACTCGTGTTTATTATTATTACTCCGTATCTTAAGTTATTATTAATTCATCGATTTACTTCATTTATTCAAGTTAATTTACTAAAGTAATTAATTTTTTATAATTCAATCCATATTAATAACCTTTTTTTCTTCACAATTAATTCATTCATCTTCTTTTAAGTCCACTTTAACGTATAACTTAATATATTAGTTAAACGTTCAAATTTTGATTTAAACTACTCCCCTTGCCATTTATTTATTTATATCCTATTTAAATTAAATTCAATTAACCATATTAATTTTTACTAACATTCATTTATTTATTTTTCAATTTCTTACATACTTAAATTTTATTTCATTTTATAATAGTTCGTATTCATTTGATTAAATCATTTTATAGCTTAAATGAAATTAATCCACTTTACTAATTTAACTAGTTTTATTTAATATCCAACTCAATTTATTAAGTTAAACTTCAATTTAACTTAGTCCATTGCTCATTTTATTTAATATTATTGAAGTTAAAACTTTTTTCCCTCTCTTATCATTCAAATTCAAAAAAATTGGAATTTTTCTTAGCTTAATATTCTCAAATCTATAAATTATACAATTTATTCATTCACCAATTCATTTCAAATGTAATTCAATTTTATTTAAGCTTGCATGAGCTAAACTACATTTTATTTACTTCATTTCACTAACTCATTTAATTTAATATTTCTTAACTCGTTTATTTTGCTTAACCAAAAATTTTAACCAATTTAAATTTCCTATTCCAATTTATAATTTGCAAACTTATTTCTCATTCATACTATTGTAAATTTTAAGTTCAACTATTTCCATATGCTTTTTAAATCACATTTAGAATATATATTTTTATTAAACTTGTTTTAATCGAAAATAAATTTCTTTTTGGTAGAAATCTTCACCCAGAAACCCGAAAATGAATACTGGCGATGCTGCAGTCATCCTCAGGATTATTCCCCAGAGACTAAGCGATTTTAATGTTTTTATTTTCTTCAAAATCTTTTCAAAATATTTTTCTAGCTAAAAACTCTTGCAAATAATAGTATTTATTAATTTTTAAGGCTTTTACAAAACAATTTTGAAAACAAAAGGATTTTAAATTCCAAAATTCTCAAAAAAAAAAATCTTTTTTTTTTCATTTCTATAAATAAGCAATATTATAAATATACCTATACAAATTTCCTCACCTTATTACTAAAATATTCATTAATTTACACTTGGTCATTTTAACCAATTTTTTTTATTTCGATTGATTTCAATTCGACATAATTATCAACGCTTCATAAAATAAATTTACAAAGTATCCCTTTTATTTTCACTCAATAATAGACTGATAATTAAATATTATCATCTACTAACAACAATTTCATTTAAAATATAATATAATTAAGGTAGAATTATTTCATTTACTCGGTTTTTTTAAACAATTATTACTTGCCTCGTTTAAGTGTTTAGAAACCCCTATCGATGCTACAGCGTCCCGCACATCGACCAGAATTCATAAACAACTCAATGGATAAATAAACACAATATAAAACATTTTATAACACTAACAAGTACGCTCCCTCATATATACATACACTCAAATAGACTCATTCTAGGGTATTACTACCCTATCTCTAATGAGTCAAACCCCACAAAGCCAAGGTTATCGCTAAACCATCGCTCTGATACCAACTGTGACGACCCACATTTCAGAAGGTTTAAATCGACAATAATCCACACATGTATGACTTAAACAATCGGGAACGTAGATAATTAATGGAGTTGAATAAGAAAAATAAGAAGAGATGAAGAAAACAAAACACAAAATCTCATAGCGGAACGACAAAATATAATTATCAAATAAACAAATTCATAAAGCTGTTTACCATACATTTGATTATTGTTATCCCGCTTTTTGGCAAAGCCGTGATACCAAAAGATTGGTCAAAAACAAAAGACAGTTCACCTCAGAGATTGGTCGTACTTCACTTCGCTATGGATATCGATGAATTTTGTCCGAGTCCGGATCAAGCCACAATTGATAGGACATGACAAGAAAGGTCGTAGGAGTTGCCATTTCAAGTTTCAAGTCAATCCGAGTTCGTATGCTCAAGATATGATGGATTCAGTTTAAGAAAGATACTCATTGTCTGGTTCAAACCCATCTACCTCGAAACCATCCAGCGTCCTTGCTTCGAACCCATCTGCTTGCTACTTGCCATATTCGAATCCACCAGCCAGTGCCTGCTTCGACTCCATCACCTTCGACTCCATCAACTTCGACTCCATTGCCTTCGACTCCATCAACTTCGACTCCATTGCCTTCGACTCCATCACCTTCGACTCCATCACCTTCGACTCCATCAACTTCGACTCCATCACCTTCGACTCCATCGGCCGACCTTGCCTCGAATCTATCCTGTGACCTTGCCTCGAATCCATAGTCCATCCTACAATAGTAACTTCGAACCCACACAAGAGAGCACCGTGTCGTCGCCTCCGCATGCTAAAGGATCGATTCGAACCTATGGGTTCGAACCTATGGGTTCGAACCATATGGATTCGAAACATATGGATTCGAACGACCCATAGGATCGATTCGAACTAACCAGCATGCCGAAGATCCAATCTTGAATCGATCATATCTCTCAATCCCTTGATCCAAATGCCATGAAATTTTCACAGGAGCTTGACTACACACTGAAGAATGTCCACACCAAATTTCCCCTCGATTGGATGCATTTTTGATCGATTCGAACTTCACTTCGAATCGATCCCAAACTGAGCACGGATCCCGAGAACGCGGGCCTGTGGGCCCCCCCTCACGTGCCAAGCAGCCTCCCCAGGTTTTGGGCAGGATTCCAGCCTTCCACGCCTATAAATAGATCCCCTGGTCATTCAGAAAAGAGGTCGGAGATTTGGAAGAGAGGTAACGACCCTAGATTTTAATTTAATTTAAATTGATAATTAAAAGAAATTTTGAATAAAAGTTATAAAATTAAATATAAATGGCAGCGAGTTTCCTCGATTCAAATAGAATATATATATAGTCATATGGATTTGAAATTTTGTATATATGTGAATATATATGTATATATTGGATTTAAATAAATTCTTATATAAATGACTTTGAAAAATAAATAATATACTTTGGACACAAGTATAAAAATGAATAAATAAATTGATTTAAAATTTATAAATGATGATAATTTAAGATATATATAAAATATGTGTGTAAATAGAGAAATATAAAACAATAATTTTTAAAGTAAAATTTATGATAAATATTTAAACTAAAAATAGAAATAAAAATTTAAATAAATGGTTTTAAAAATAAATAAAAATAGAAATGTGTTCCTATGACAAAATAACAATACAAAGTAATAAAATATATGTAGGCAATAAAATGTACATAAAGTAAGAGCAAGAATATAAAACAAAGTAAAGTAAACGAAATAAAGTAAAATTACAAACAAATGTAAGCATACAAACATAATTAAAATAGAAAATTATTTGCAATACAAAGTAAACAAGACAAAAGAAAAAGTTAATACATATATGCAGGCAAATAGAAAGTAGTATAAAAACAAAACAAAGTATGTGGCCTGGAAACAAACTAAATAATGCTAGCATACAAGGAAAGGTATCATCTATAAAAAAAAATAGCATAGGCTGTAAATCAAACTATACAAGCATGTAATGCCATCTTCTCAGCATGTACTAAAGCAATTAATACATTACACCTCTAGCATTGAATGCAAGCCATGACTTGTTGTACAAAATGAAAACAGCCTGTAAAACTTCTTTTATATATATCCATCTTCCATTTCATTTCGTTCATCAAACTAAACAAGAGACAGTATCAAGCTTGAAAACCAAATCTACACAACCTAGAAAAAAAATCTGAAAGCAGTATAAATCAAAACAGTTTGGCAAATAGAAAATACTGGAAAGCAAAACATGCTCTGTTCCTATTTCTGGAAAAAGAAAAAAAAAATCAAGTGAGTAAAACATCTAAACTTATATTACCAGTTATTAAATAAAACTGTGATTTAGAATAAATCTTGGTTCTATGTTAATACATAAGTATCTGTTATGCGTATATATAAATGTACATGTGTGCAAGGCATAGATAATTCCATCTACAACCCAAAGAAATACTGTTCTTCTTCCAGATAGCTCTCTGTTCTTGTTTACTTGGGTTAAAATAGTTAAAGCTTTTGCTTTGAAAATCAATAACTCAACAACTAATCAGTTTTAAAACTTGATATAAAAATCAAAGTTATTTGTTTTTAAATATAGAACATTTTAAAATTTATTTCATTCGAATTCGTTCAGCATGGAGGGAGAAAAACCTCCATAACAGTAAGGGGGTAGGTTTTGGTCGAAATTCGACTTGCCTAATTTGATGAATAAAGCATATAGTCGTGTTCTTCGTTGAGAAATATGATTTTTAAAAGAAATATAATAATTTTTAGTTAAGTAATTCAAGTGCAGTTCAGTTTTGAGCAAATTATGTATTTCGATCGTTTCCTGATGATCGAATCAACCTTAAATGCTGAAATTTGTTATAGAGCAAGTTCAATCGTCCACGAATCCAGGAAAAATGTCAAAGAATTTTTCTAATGCGTAAATTTTGGGGTCGATTCAAAAATAGGGTTTGGGTTCCAGTTTTTTTTGTGTTCTGTAAAAATTTGATCGCGCCACCGTGACGTGATCGAGTGCAGCGCGCTTCTGAGTGGCGGTGAGTGGTCGATAGGGGAAGCTCGTGGCGAAGGCGCGTGCGCTCCGGCACTGTGTAGCGGCGGTGCGAGATGGTTACAGGCTTGGACTTCGGTTCCAGGATGAACTGAATTACTCGATTTCATTCTCGAGTTCGATTCATGTCTTTGATTGTTTGGGGTAGTTCATGGTGACGTTGATGACTCGTAGATGGCCAGAGTGACGGTTAGAAGCGACAAGCCGAGGTGTGCACGTGCACGGTGCACAGAAATTCAGGGTGAAGTGGTTGTGGGTTTTAGAGTATGAGGTGATCGAGTGTTTCTCGAGCAAATATGGGTTACTTGCCTGTATATTTTACTTTCCAGGTTTGCAAGTTTTATAACTGATAAAAAAAAAAGAGGAGAAGATGTGTGCAGGGGATTTTTTTTTTGGAGAAGAAGGATGTCTCGAAGTGTAGTTGGATTGTCTCGAGTGATGGCTCGAAGTCCCTCCGTGTTGAACTCGAAGCGGGATTTCAATGGCTCGGGTAGAAGAGTTTTTTTTTTCTTTTCAGGTTTCACCCGTTCTTAAATTTAAATGTAAATTTTCCAAGTATAAAGCAAAGTTTAAAACTAAGCTATAAACCAAAGTTAAATCAATTGTGAGGACCAGATTTAAACTTATATTTGAATTCAGATTTTGAAGTTAAATAAAGTATTACGTTAACTTGTATATTTAAAAATTTTAAAAGTTAGTTTTCAGATTTATTTAAAGATCGATTGGTATTCATTTTAAAACTTGAAAATTTAGAATGAAGTTTCACAAGTAAATTTAAGATGAATGGTTTCAAACATATTTGTAAGTGATAAGTAAATCAATATTAAAATTAACGCTACTATAAGTTAATGAAGATTTAATAATTAAAATCCATTAATTATTTAATAAAATAAAAAGGTAATTACTTAATTAATTTGGATTAATTAAATAAGTGATTAAAAGTTTAAATTAAGTAAGGAATAATTAATTTATAAACTAAGGATTATTAATTTGATATAAATTAATGATTAAAGTTGATTGATCAAGCGATTAAGCAATAAATTAAATTTTGAGGATAATGTGATAGATTAACCCAGGTAATTAATTTGAGAATAATTAATTTATTAAAGGTTAATTAACTAATGAAAGTGATTAAGGAAAAATCATCAATTAAGGAGTAATTAATTAATTAATTAAGAATAATTAATTAAGAATGATTAATTAAGAGTTAATTATTAATTTAGGATAAATTAATGATTAATTAAAAGATAGTTTACTAAATGTTTTGAAATTAATTGATTATTAATTTTCCATAACTAGCAGATTTATTCATAGAAATAAATCTGATTTACTTAATCAGATAATTGAATTAATCCTACCTAACGATGCTTAGATTATATTGGATGTTAAACTTTTTGATATCCCTGTTATATGATGCTTTATGATTATCCTGATTTGTGTTGTGATCTGTGATATAGTTTATTGTTTGTGATATATATATCTGCGAATCTGTGTATGAAAGATAAGCGTTATAGTTATATCGCTTATCGAATATATTGTTGTAATTGAAATGATGTTGCACTATTGTGTTAAACCCCTGGACCACACCATACACACACAAATATGGATTTCACGAGGAAATCGTTTAAGTCACAGATGTTTGAAATAGTTTTAAATTTGAATTTTTAAATTCAAATGTTTTGGAAATGGAATCGGAATAAATGTGAAAAGTTTTTGGAATGTATTTCAAAATAAAAATTTATTTTTAAATTACTTGATTAAGTTTTAGAATTTAAATACTTTGATTTAAATTTGAATTCAATATTAAAATTGAATTCAGTAATTTGAAACTAGGGATTAACGATATTATACTAGTTATATATGAGTTAAACCATTTTTAAAGTATTATTTTTGGGAATTTGAATTTAACCCAAGGATTTCAACTCGTATAAATGAATCAGATTTCCAAAATGAAAACTGTTGTTTTCAAATGATAAGATTTAACGAGTTAATCAAATTGAAATGAAAATTGATTTGGAAAATCTGTGAATGAATCTTTTGTTTAAAAGATTAAAATGTGAAAATTGTTTAAACCGTTAAAGGTTGTGAAAATGAATCTTTTTGTTTAAAGATTGAAATGGTAATTGGATTAAACCATTTGAAATAAAGTTTTGAATTATTAAGTTGTGACTTAATTGAAATCCCATTATCCATTTGTTTTTAAAATATCGTGCTCACTATTCGGGTTAGCCGGGAAAGGACCTTTGGGTCGTATAACCCATTCTGAATATGTGATTCGACGTTATGGATAGCATTTGAAGACCGGTGATGAAGACCGGGTATTTGCGAAAGCGATAGGATGACCTATCGATTGTTTCTGCACCGAGTCGCGCCGGTATAGAAACTCCCTAAGTGATGGGAAATCCGATCGGGATTGTGAATATCCGGATTTCAAGGACTTCTTTGTAAGTGCCTTCGGTTCTGTTCGAACCCAGAACAGACTTGTATGGACTGTATGCCTGACATTACAAGTTGAGATATAAAGCCGATTTCTTTCAAATATATTTCTGTTGGTGGCGGAGAATTTATTCTCTTAGCTTAACACCCTTCTCTGATACGTACGTGCTCAGAGGTTATATAGTTGAAGTTATCAGCGATATATTCCCAATTTGGTAATGTGACATGCTGAGTGTTGCTGTAAATGATCATTGTGTTGATTATTTGTGATAGGATCATTTATTTGATCGTCTATCTTTGTGATCATTTCTATGATCATTTGTTGACCCAAAGCATGGCTTTTGTATAAAGTATGTTTTTGTGGACGTGACTTCGTCGAGCCTCACACCCAGTGAATGGTCAAAACAGGAAAGAAGCAGCAAGGTTATGAGGGGTAGCGCCCTTTAGGATGTGTGCATTTCCTTCTGGAAAAGGGTGGTATCATGGTATGGAGCCCAGATACTTACTCATGTTGAAAACACTTTATGATTGTGTGAATTTATTACGAGATCTCGGTTGGAAGGTCCCAAAGGACCGGGGGATGGCATATTCGGTCAGTTGTTACTCAGTTAGGGGTAACCCGGCCTTGTGTTGGTAGAGATCCGGTTTGGTTCTCGGGGATGTCCATCCAGAGGCATTCTCATGTGGCAATGGGAAGTTCCTTGGTCTGATCATTCGTTGGAAATCCAATTCCCAATACGAAACTTGTACGGTTTTAGTTGTAGGACCTATCATTCACTTATGGTGTCGCAACACTGTTTGGATGGTAGCTATAGTAGGCATAGTTCGAAATGTCTATGTTGGCTAAGATTTATATTCTACTTTCGAAATGAATTTTTCTCTACACTATGCACTAGTAATAATATCAAATGTTCTTTTAATGCGTATCAAGCATCTTTGACTATCATAAGGAGAAATCTCCTCCGATTCTGCGTTTGCATTGTGTGTGTGTGCGGAAGGCCTTATGGTAGTCTCATTTTTTAAAAAGCATTGCGAATTGACTTTGAAAATCTTTTGTAGAATGTTTTAAAAGATAAACTGTTTTTGTTGCTCACACCAGTCCCACGACTGATCCGGAGTTTATTGTTTTCTTTCCTAAACTCTGGGTGCTCATTATATTTCTACACGAGCAGTCTAGAGTTTGGTTTTTCAGATAGTTAGATAAAGTGGATTATCTGGAGTTAGTTCAGTCTTTGGATCGCACCAGTCTTGTCTAGCTTGGTGCATTGTTATGGGGAGTTTGAGCTATTGCTGGATTGATTATTGGAAATGGAGTTACAGTTCCGATTTGGAGTTCTTCGTTGAAGACTATCTTAGAGTTATTGTTCCGCTGTTAAATGTTATCTATTTTCTTTCCGCTGCTATTTTATTGTATCATATCTCTGATGTATATTGATATCTATTGGATCATCTGTTGTATCAGATATTGTATCAAAGCTGTATATCAATGTATTATTCTTTTATTCCGCTGTGTTAATTACTTAATGATTGTTATAAGCTCCGGCGAATCGGGTTTGAACGGTCGAATCTATGGCATTCGAATACGATTTGAAGTATGGATGTTGATTTTCGAGCGGGCAAAATCCGTCTCGTTACAGAACAAGCCTAGATTCTGCCAGATTCAAT